>CM042029.1:46370000-51370000 GCA_023525975.1 Smallanthus sonchifolius
TATGTGATATGTGCTACCTGTTATGTGTTACATGCTTACTATGATTAGTTGTTATATTATTTTGATGCCTTACTTGTTAAAAATTTATGACTTATTATAATATATCAAAATAATAAGTAAATAAACAATATCCCTACATATACCCTAAACCTCATAATATTCTTACCTACTTCTCTATCTTCATCTTCTTAGCATGTGGAAACTTCATGAATCCAAATCTAAAAAATCTTTTATTTCCTCGTTAAGGCTTTTAAACTTTGTTAATTATTTGAGGACACGTGCAATCTGGAAGGGTGTCACCTGTATTCTGGGTTTTCTGTCTAGGAAAGCATTTCGCATAAATCCCAATCAACCGAGGGACCCGTATGCTTTCCTGGGAATACCTGGGATGAGTGTTTACTTATAGGCTAAAGCATGTCTCCTTCAAAATTACATGAGTTTAATTAACCTTAATGTGTCATAGTATTTAAGTGATTATATCACTATCTGAGTACAATCCAAACTATAATTTACTATTTTAATTTGTTATCTCATCCTTTTAAATCCAAGTAACATTCATAAGTTCTTACATCTTTTCTTGTCTTGTGAAAATCTGTAGAATGCCTCCCCGTCGTGCTCCCGTGGTCAACACCAATACCGATATTGCTGCTATTCTTGCACAACCCGTGACACAACTCACTCAAGCTAATGGTTCCACCAATGGCAACCATGGTGGAAATGGTGGTAATGGTGGCAATGGTGGTATCAACCCAACTCAATGCACCTTCAAGCATTTCAACTCGTGTAACCCTCTCAAGTTCTATGGTACCGAAGGAGCTACGGGACTCCTTCAATGGTTTGAAAGCATTGAGAATACCTTTCTCAGTAGTGACTGCCCCGATAACCTTCGTGTTCGTCATGTCACAAGTGTCCTACAAAAACGGGCACTCACGTGGTGGAATGGGGAGAAGGAATAGAGGTGTGGATGTAGCAATGGCCTTACCTTGGGATGAGGTTAAAATGCTAATGACCGAGGAATTCTGTCCTCTAAATGAAGTGAAGAAACTTGAAGCTGAGTTTTGGGATCTTGCCCAAGATAGTGGAGAAAATTTGGCTTATACAACTCGGTTCCATGAGTTGAGTCTCCTCGTGCCCCACATGGTCACACCTTTGTCCCGCTGCATTGAAAAGTATATTGGGGGACTACCTAGGCAAATTCAAGATACTGTCCTAGGAAGGAATCCCGCACCACTTGAGGATGCTATCCGTTTATCCGCTACCTTAACCGATAATCATGTGAAGGCAGGGACTCTTACTAAAAAGGGCACAAAGAAAGTTTCCAACACCACAACTCCTCCCACCCACAACAAACAGGCCACAACTGAACCCTCCCGACATAATAGGAAGAGGAAGACTAGAAATTTTGTTGTGGTCGCTCCTGCTATTCCTGTTAATCAAGTTGCACCTATGGTTCAAGCACCGGCCAAAAAGCCATATGTTGGAATCTACCCACTTTGTGCCACCTGCAACTATCATCCCCAAAGCATCCCATGTCGCCTTTGTACTCATTGTGGGAGGTACGGCCATACGGTTAATGTTTGTAGGGCCAAAGATCTTGCGGGCCAAGTCAACCCACCAAACCGAACCAACCAGCAAGGGACTAATCAAGGTGTTCCCGCGATTGCAAATGGGCGTGCTTGTTATGAATGTGGCGACCCAAACCACTTCCGTGACCAGTGCCCAAGATTTGCCAATGCTAGACAGGGTGGAGCTCGTGGGCGTGCTTTCAACATAAACGCCAACGAAGCTCAAGCCAACAATGACGTGGTCAATGGTACGTTCCTTGTTAATAGTCAATATGCCTCCATTTTATTTGATACCGGTGCCGATAAAAGTTTTGTGTCACTTAACTTTGAACCTTTACTTGCTAAGACACGATCCTTTTTAGAGAAAACATTTACCGTTGAAGTAGCAAATGGTGACTCTCTTACAATTGAATCCATTATCTATGATTGCTCTTTAGAACTTAATGATCATACATTCCCAATCAACTTTGTTCCAATGCCACTAGGATGCTTTGATATCATCATAGGCATGGATTGGTTATCAAATCATCATGCCGAAGTCATTTGCTTTGAGAAGTGTATTCGAATACCGCTACCATCGGGAGAAACATTGAGAGTATTTGGTGAAAAGCCTTGCAAAGGACTTAAGTTGATGTCATGTACCACCGCTCAAAAGTACTTACGAAAGAAGCACGTGGCCTTCTTAGCTCACATCATTCAAAAAGATGTCAAGGAGAAGAGTATTCAAGATATCCCCATTATCCGAGATTTTCCCGAGGTATTCCCCGAAGACTTATCCGGTCTTCCTCCCGTTAGTCAAGTAGAGTTTCGCATCGATCTTATACCCGGAGCTAATCCCGTGGCTAGAGCTCCTTATCGTCTTGCACCTTCGGAAATGCAAGAGCTTGCAAGTCAACTCCAAGAACTCTCCGACAAAGGTTTCATTCGCCCAAGTCATTCACCGTGGGGTGCACCCGTCTTATTCGTCAAGAAGAAGGATGGATCATTTCGCATGTGTATTGACTACCACGAACTCAACAAGCTTACTATCAAGAACCGTTATCCATTGCCTAGAATTGATGATCTCTTTGATCAACTTCAAGGCTCTACTTGTTTCTCGAAGATTGATCTTCGATCTGGTTATCACCAGCTCCGTGTTCAAGAAGATGATATTCAAAAGACTGCCTTCCGAACAAGGTATGGTCACTACGAGTTCATGGTTATGCCTTTCGGATTAACCAATGCACCCGCAGTTTTCATGGACCTCATGAATCGTGTGTGCAAACCGTATCTTGATAAATTCGTGATCGTCATCATTGACGATATCTTAATCTACTCCAAGACTAAAGCTGATCATGAGCAACATCTTAGATTGGTTCTGGATCTTTTGAGAAAAGAACAACTATATGCCAAATTCTCCAAATGTGAATTTTGGCCAAAGGAAGTTCAATTTCTTGGTCATATCGTCAACGGCAAGGGTATTCATGTTGACCCTGCTAAGATCGAAACAGTTAAGAATTGGAATGCCCCGAAGACTCCTACTGAAGTTCGTTCATTTCTTGGTCTTGTGGGTTATTATCGCCGTTTCATCTCAAACTTCTCAAAGATCGCTGTCCCTCTCACCGCTTTGACCCACAAGGGTAAAACTTATGAATGGGGACCAAAACAAGAAGAAGCTTTCAAACTCTCAATCAAAAGTTGTGCAATGCTCCTATTTTGACTCTCCCTGATGGAAATGATGATCTAGTTGTCTACTGTGATGCTTCTAACCAAGGTCTCGGTTGTGTCCTCATGCAACGAGGCAAAGTAATCGCTTATGCTTTAAGGCAACTTAAGATTCATGAGAAGAATTATACGACGCACGATCTTGAGTTGGTGCGGTCGTATTTGCGTTAAAGATTTAGAGAAATTACCTCTATGGCACAAAATGTGTGGTATTCACCGACCACAAAAGTCTCCAACATATCTTTAACCAAAAAGAACTCAATATGAAGCAACGACGTTGGGTTGAACTCCTAAGCGACTATGATTGCGAGATTCGTTATCATCCCGGCAAAGCGAATGTTGTAGCCGATGCTTTGAGTCGAAAGGACCATGTTATGCTTCATTTTGCCCGTATTCAAACCGACATTCAAACTCGTATCTTAGAAGCTCAACACGTCTCGGTCACCGAGGGTAACATGTACGAAGAAATGTCATGTGGTGTTGAACTTCTACTTGAATCAAAACCCAATGGCTTACTCTATTACTTGAACCGCATTTGGGTTCCCGATCGCGATGATCTCCGTGCATTTCTTATGAACGAGGCCCATAAGACTAGTTATTCTATTCATCCTGGTGCGGATAAAATGTACCAAGATCTTCGCCAACAATATTGGTGGCCCGGTATGAAGAAAGAAATTGCTCTCTATGTCGCCAAATGTCTAACCTGCTCAAAAGTCAAAGCCGAACATCAACGTCCTTCTGGTTTGCTTGAACAACAGGAAATTCTCGTGTAGAAATGGGAGAACTTAGCTATGAATTTCATTACCAAACTCCCTCGCACCTCAAGTGGTTATGATAGCATCTGAGTGATCATTGACCGTCTCACCAAATCTGCTCATTTCTTACCCATCCGTGAAGACTATCGGGTTAGGAAATTGGCCCAAATCTACATTGACGAAATTGTGAGCTGTCATAGTGTTCCTTTGAACATAATATCCGATAGAGATGCTCGGTTCACCTCTCGTTTTTGGCAATCCCTCCAAACTGCTCTTGTTACGTGATTGGATTTGAGCACGGCTTACCACCCCTAAACTGATGGCCAGACCGAGCGTACAATCCAAACTCTTGAGGACATGCTTAGAGCTTGTGTAATTGATTTTGGTGGCAATTAGGATTCACATCTACCCCTAATTGAATTCTCTTACAACAATAGCTACCACACAAGCATCAATATGGCCCTATTTGAAGCTCTCTATGGCCGTAAGTGCCGTTCTCCTATCTGTTGGAACGATATTGGTGAAGCACAAATCACCGGTCCCGAGTTGATTCAAGAAACATCCGACAAGATCATTCAAATCCGTGACAATATTCGAGTAGCGAGGAGTCGGCAAAAGAGCTATGCTGACAAACGACGAAAACCCTTGGAATTCCAAGTCGGTGATCTTGTCCTTCTAAAGGTGTCTCCATGGAAGGGTGTGATCCGTTTTGGAAAGAAAGGCAAATTAACACCTCGCTATGTGGGTCCATTCAAGATCATTGAGAGGATTGGGAAAGTGGCTTACAAACTCGAGTTACCTCCATCACTCGGCAATGTGCATCCTACATTTCATGTGTCCAACCTAAAGAAATGCCTTGTTGATGAGAATCTCTATATGCCTCTTGACGATGTGCGCATTGACGAAACGATGCACTTCGTGGAGAGACCAGTGGAGATCATGGGTCGCGAGATCAAACAACTCAAGTGAAGCCGTATCCCTATTGTCAAAGTACGATGGGAATCTAAGCGTGGACCTGAATTTACTTGGGAACGTGAGGACCAAATGAAGCTCAAGTACCCCCCACCTCTTTGCTGATGTAGTCGCCTCAACTAGCTAAATTTCGAGACGAAATTCCCTCAACATGGGGATACTGTAACATTTCTGATTTTATTATCTTTATTTTCAAATCCAATTCTAGTGCTATGTTTTAAATTCGTTCGTGCAAACAACTAAGCCCTAGGTTCCCATACAAACTCATGAGATTCACATCATTCAAACCATGTATATATATGGATAAATGTATATGACACATATAAAAATATATATATTTCTTAAACCAAAATAAAACTCATAAAGATTGATATATTCATTATATATAAATGTACTTACTTATGGATAAATAGGTAAATATATGTATATATATATACCAATTCATTTATACAATTTATTATTTTATAAAATATATATATAATTCATTCTATTATAAAATAATTAAAATAAACTAGATTTCTATAAATAAAAAATGAATTATCTTGAACCTTTTGGTACCAATAAACCCCCTACCCCATGTGAACCCTCAAATTGAACCATCACCCTTGATATTGGACCTTTGACCTCAATGTTGACCCCAAATCAAGACCCATGATTGATTTTCACTTTTCAAAGTCAAAATAGCCCAAGAACACCCCGATTAAGAACTGCCTCGGATCCAATTGGTGTAATTGGATTTCCCGTATACAATTAGTTGATCCTACACCACCCTAGGGCCCATTTGGATGTTAATTTCAATCAAAAAATGCGGAATATTTCAAATTCAAACGTGTTTGACTTCTCTGAGTCAAACCGATCTAAATCGGGAAGTAATTTGCGAATTAAGGCACTATTGATGACAGCAAATCATGCGCAAGAGGTACACGCATGAACCTATACCCAGAAACCGGACTCATGTCAATCATAATCGACCTAATTGACGCGTAATTCCGCTCGACAGTAGTTACCACCGAATCACAATCAAATCGTATGGGTTAAGTGAAATTAATCAAATTAAACCACTCAATCATCTTCTCAAAACTCATTACAAACTCTCTGAACTCTCTAATTAATCTGCATATCACCTCTGGTCGTCGATCGAGCACGAAGAACAGTCGGAGCAAACCCGTAGCCGCCTGCATTCGTGCCCAAACCAAAACAAGTAAGATTACTCTCATTCAATTCGTTTTTGAATCCTTGTCAAAAGCCCCTTACCAATTCGTGTCCACAGAACATATCGAGACCGATTGGGACTAGGGTTCATGGCGGGTTGGATCGTATTTGAATTCTGGTTTGTTTTAATATCGTGTTTTAATTATTTAGAATCCGTATACAATCAGCGGAACCACCTGGTCCGGCCGATAAGTCACTGCGCCGCCAAACCAGGTGGCGTGGGTTCGAAACCCATAATCACCGAACCTTTTTACGCAACCCTTAAACCCAAACCCTATTCCACTTTAAGTCCATGTTAATGCGTTTAGAAACCGTTCTGTTACATGGGTGAGTCCCCTGGTCTAGTGGTGCTTGCGCGCTATCCATGCAGAAACCACCCGGATTCGAACCGGGTGGTCTGCATTTTTTTTTAAATCAGTTCTAAAACTCCAAAAATTTTATAAAAAATATTTTTATAAACCTGGAGACATTTATAGCAGAATAAAAGCAGAATCATTAAATTTCAATATAAATTCCTATTTAATCCGAATTAAAGTGTTAATTTACATATTAAACTTTTAAAACAAAACTTTAAATATTTAAATTAATTTCTAAATAAAAACAATTAATTTTATAAAAGTTATAAAATATTAACTTCATTAAAGAAAATCAATACATATTTTTTGAAGGGAAAAATAAATAAATGAAAGTTATTTATTACAAAGGTATATATATTTTACTTTTTTTTTCACACTTTTGTAAATAAATATTTTTGTTACATGTCTTTATAAATAAATAAATAAATTATTTATTTAAATAAGATAAATCACAAAACTAATGTTATAACTAAATTATTAAATAATAATTATTTAAAATTATTTAGTTATTCAAACTCAAAACCTAGTTTAATTATTTTATAACTATTTATTTAAATTCCTCATTTTACAAAACATTTCATTCAAATACGAACCACTAATACTTGCCACTCCAACACTTGTCACACACGACCGATTAAATCCTAGACTTAGACATAGACTATTGTACCCTCTAATAATTCAAATATACATTATACATTAGGTTAACGTGGTGAGTTGCAAGGATCAAATTACAATCTAGTCTCCCGTGTTTAGCTACACCTTGAACCATGTGAGTATACATAGCCCCTTTTACATTTTTGGGGTGAAACATGAACACTACACAAACTACTGTTTACATTTACACAACCAACACAAGTACAGATCCTATTTACATTCATGGGTGCAATTTGAGCTTTATGCCCGAGTGCTATGTGTGCTAACTTTTGTGAACACTTATGTGCAATCATTAACTATTCAAGCCAACGGTTTTCAATGATAGATCTATTGAGTCTGACAAACCCACCTGGTTGAGGTGATTGATACCGACAACACAATTTGCATGCTAGTTACAAAGGTTTGATTGTACTTGGTTACACAATAGCTGCTCCCCATAAATGCCTTATTTATCATGTTATGTATGGATTTGTTTTTCAAACTATATGCTATCTATATACAAACCTGTGATATACTCACCAACTTTTTAGTTGACTTTATTTTTTTCATGTTTCAAGTCCTAATATGTGAGATTGATCAAGATGTGCTACATATAGGCTTAGACTTAGTTAAAATAAATAAAGAACTTATGAATTTCAATTATGTTTCTTTTCTTGGAATTGGTTTTATTTGAATGTTTGTAATGAAATTTGACAATTAATATATTGCAATTTAGTCAACCTTGTGCTTATGAACAGTCTACACGTCCCGCCCCGATGATTCCGCCATCGGTCGGGGTGTGACAGTTCTTAAACTTGAATATCAAAATAACGCAGCGGAAAATACTTCATTAAAACAAAACATAACATTGGTCAACATGCAGAAGCGTAAACATTGTTTAAACATAACACAAACTTAAATCAAAACGTAACATAATGCCAGTCTTCATAAGCAGCTGGGTAACTCTTCATCGCTAGCCAAGCATCACTGTCCATCCTCGCCACCTGCCTTAATCTGAATGCGCATACTAAAAGGTCAGCTACGCTGGTGAGTTCTAGCTTTACATAAAACTTTCACATAACCATTTGCCAAAAATATTTCATTCATTTATTTAATAAAAGCGTACATAAATCATGCAATAACATAACATTAAACATAAGTCAACAATAAACCGAATCAGCGCCTTTTCATAACCGTCAATTCCTCATTACATCACGGTACTTCATAGAGTACACGCACCGACCTTGAGCAAGGTGCTCCATAGAGCACACGTACCCACATTAACCATTCGTAACCGTCAATTCCCTCCAATCATGGCGTCCCAAAGGATAGCTCGTACCACACCTTAAGTAATACTCCCTCGACGAGAATAGTAGCTCATTAGGGATCCCGGTATTCCCCCATTGGTGACCGTCGTCACTCCTTTCCACCTAGTTGTACAACAGTTGGCCAGCCACAAAGGCCCATATAAAGGTAAGGCCCATACATGCATACATACCTTAGTTCCCGAAGGAACTCATGGCGGATTCATTTATTTCATGACTTTCATAAAAACTTTTACTTCTTTTCAATTAAAGCATTCGCATGTTTTATTAAATAGCATTTCATTTGTAAACATTTCTTAAACTACATTTAGCAACACATTTCATAAACACATTTCACTTTCATTTCGTAAACATCATTTCATAAAACAATATCGTGTAAGTATACACACCAGCCCAAAACATAGTTCAAAACATTAAAAGTAGGGCTCTAGAACTCACCTGGTACGCTAGTCTCGTTCTGTCCTAACAACGGTCCAACGAGCGTCACACGATCTGAATTGGTAAATTACACATGTAACATTTCTGATTTTAGTATTCATATTTTCAATTCAATGTAATGCAATTTCAAACTCAATACTCGTGCACTGTCTTATTATTTTTCTCGCCATAAATTAAATACAATGATTCAATACAAATTCGCAAGTTTTACGCAATTATATACATTTAAACATTATACAAGTAATTATTTCATTCAAACTTACCAAACCTGAAAAGTCAAGGACTAAAGTTGAAAAATGTCAAGAAACCCTAGTCTAGCACGGTCGTGCTTCGTCCTGGCACGGTCGCACCAAGTGCATCGGCACGATCGCGCGACTGGTCCTGGAACGATCGCGCCCGGTGCCTAGGCACGGTCGCGCCATATTTGGGCACGGTCGCGCCTGTGTAACAGTTGAAACGTAAATGCAGTTTAATCACCCGATCGTTGAGAAACCGTAACAGTCCTACGTTTCTTTTCCCCTTAACGAGTGTATCACCATTTTCAAATTTTACAAACGTCTCAGTTTCATACAATCAACCTCGAAATCTCTCTCAAGCAATTCAAGCAAAAAAAACTCGAATCCTCCTCTGAACCCAAATCCTCCCAATCAAGAAAGGAATTCGCATCTCCCGAATCTCGTCAAGTCTCTGGACTCTCTGGCATAGCCGGAATTGCAGTCGAAGTCGCCGGAAGCCGTTATCGACGACGCCGGAACTTCCTTCTACCGATCTCTATCGATTCTCGGTTATTCAGGGTAATTGAAGCCATTTATTTCATTTAATTAGTCTCTATATCGAAAGCCCCTTATCAATTTGGGCTTACAATATATAAATCATCCCGAATCAGAACTATTATTTTAATAAAATAGATTTAATCGATTCCACTCTTAAACACGATTTTCACACGATTAATTTATATAAATAGACTCGTAACAACTCCGTAATCAAAAGCCCTATCAATTCCAACGCTATAAATACAAGATTTGTTTAATTCGTGTCTGATTTGGAAGAGACACGGTCGCGCTAATCATCTAGCGCGTCCGTGCCTCATGTAGCGCGGTCGTGCCGACTAGCAGCGCGGTCGTGTCCTCCTGTCCAGACCTAGTCATGCCCTTTGTGCTAGCCTCTGTTTTGTCTAAAAATCATAGACACGACCGTACCGATCCAAGGCACGGTCGTGCCTGTTGACTTGTCTAGTTTGTGCCCTCTGTTGATCAACTCGGTCGCGCCCCGACTAGCGCGGTCGCGCCCGTGGCTTGAGCACGATCGTGCCCTTCCGAGGCACGGTCGTGTGTGACTCAGAAATTTTAATAGAATTAAAATTTTATATTTTTCAATCAATAAATGTTTCAAATTTTATAAAAATATGTTTTCTGTATTTGAAAAGATTTAAGGTTTAATCTGGAGATAAATATTATTTATTTAAAAGTTTATTTAAAAATTTATAAAAAAATTAAATTTATATTTCTCTTACACTTAAATGATGTTTTAAATGATTAAGTTACAAAGTTTATAAATAAATAAGATAATAATTATTTATTTAATACTTAAACAAAAATCATTTATTTATTTATACTTAATTACAATCAATATTTACATTATTTCATAAACTATAATCATTTAATTATTTATTTATTAATTTACATTTAACACATGCATTATTTTCATAATCAACAATTTTATAAAAATTCTATTTTATTATTTAAATTCCAAACTTTAATCAAATGTTCCAAAAATGTTTACTACAACTTTATATATTTCATTTAATACTTTTTATACACAAATTCAACCTTCAATGTTAGACTTAAACTTTGTACACCGATTTGATTCAATATACATTACTATCTAGGTTAGCCCGTGTGTATCAAGAACTCTTATTTTATCTATACTCTTTGTTAGCTACATCTCCGTACCAAGTGAGTATTCACAACCCCTTTTTACTCTTTTACACTTTTGGGGTGGAACATGAACTTTATACACATTACACATTTACATTTACACAAACAACACAAGTGCTAAATCCTATTTACATACATGTGTGCAAAATTTGAGCTTTGTGCCCGAGTGCTAGTTGTGCTAATCTTTGTGAAAACTTATGTGCAATCATTAACTATACAAGCCAACGGTTTTCAATGATAGATCTATTGAGTCTGACAAACCCACCCAAGTGGAGGTGATTGATACCGACAACACAATTTGCATACTAGTTACAAAGGTTTGGTTATACTTGATTACACAATAGCTGCTCCCCATAAATGCCTTATTTTATCATGTCTTGTAAAGGATTTGTTTTCAACTATATGCTATCTATATACAACTGTGTTATACTCACCAACTTTTTAGTTGACTTTATTTTATTCATGTTTCAGGCCCTAATATGTGAGAATGATTCAAGACGTGCTCAATATAGGATTTGGACTTAGCAAATTAAATCAAGAATTCTATGAGTTGTTTTATGTTTCTTTGTTTGAATTTGGTTTTACTTGGATTATTTGTAATGGAAATTTGACTTTAATATATTTCAATTTAGTCAACCATGTGCTATGAACAGTCCACATGTCCCGCCCCGATGATTCCGCCATCGGTCGGGGTGTGACAACACATACATCAGACCTAATCTAAATTACACGCTTTTACTCATTCTGATCTAGGCAAACTTAAGGCTAAGTTCGCTGCACATAGTCTAGGCGAACATATAGGCGAACTTATCCTAAGTTCTCTTGATTTGACCAAGCGAACTTACCAGACTAACATAACCAAGTTCGCCCCTTGATGCCATAAGCGAACTTACCAGGCGAACATAACCAAGTTCGCCCCTTGATGCCATAAGCGAACTTACCAGGCGAACATAACCAAGTTCGCCCCCCTAAGTTCGCTTACTTCATTCTCCAAGCGAACTTGTCAAGTGAATTTGATAAGTTCGCCCCAATCCTTGCCAGGAAAACTTTATAAGTTCACCTGTCGGGCTGTCTTCTTCCCCAAAAATCCAAAGTTCTTGCATGCGAATCTGATCATGTAAATATCCCAACTTTCTATGTTCAAGACGTTCGTTTTTCCTTCTAGATGCTAGACCAAAGTTTATTTTCAAGTTTCATCCGTAAAAACGTTACCTTTTTACCCAAAACCCGAAAACCCCACATAAGCTAAAATCTCAAATCTAGCTCGAGTTGTTACCTGAATCGAGCTTCTGATTCGGAGGTTATCTTCACGAGCACTGGAGACACGAGCTGGTGCGATCTTGAGAGATTCTAACACTTTCTCTCTCTATGGTTTCTCTCTCTAGAAGTTGTAAATGAGAGAAATTTGTGTGCATGTGGGGTATTTATGGTAGAGGCCTCCCCTCCCCAAGCCCACCTTGCGACCAACTTGGCCCAACCCCGACCTGCAACATTTGTCTGTTCATTCCATTCGTCCCACTTTGAACCCGTTATTTTATTTCTCATTTTTATTGTTGGGATATTGCAATACCCTTAACCCTAGCCTTACATTACAACCCTTTAAAGTCCTTTTAATCTGTGTGTTCATCTTATGTATTTGGGTGGAGATTTGATTGATGTTCAAGCTTATGACATAAATATTTCATTGTTAGGTTTTGAGAGTATAGATATACACTAGCACATCTTTTGCTAATTACAGAAAAAAACCGAGTAGAGAGTACCATTGTGAGGGGTGTGAGCCGTGTATGATTAGATCTTGAAAGTAGGTGAAACTTGAATAGGTATGCCCATCTTTGCTAGAAGTGATCGTATTTGTTTATTTACATAGTTGGATGTGTTGCATAGGGCTTTGCTCAGGACAAGCAAACTTCAAGTGTGAGGATGTTTGATGTGGAGCAAAACACACATGTTAATAAAGCGTATTTCACCACATTTAAATAGGTTTTTATTGTGAATTCAGTGGATTATGATACTTATGTTTATATATGATGGAATTGTTGGTATTGTATGAGAAACGAGAAGAATAAGAAAGTAAACGAGTTGTGGGAATGAAGTAATAAACAGAATCGACGGGAAAAAAAAGTTTGAAGTTCAGATGGGCATATCTCGGGCTAGTAAATGAGTAACCAGGCCCATAATATATGAATCTTGTGTGTCTCGGAAATTCCTATAGCCCATTGCGGATAAAATCCTGAAATGTCACCCATAGCGGACCGTTATGGGGCTTTTAGCGGTCCGCTATCCTCCTTTACTGGAAGATTACGGGAATCATGTTATAAAAATGATTTTTGTTGGATTTTTTAGGAGAGTTCGATTGGAGGCAGCCTAGGGACGATAGGAGACAATAAGGAGTAATAGGAATTGGTATTTGGAGCTTCCTAGAAGCCTCAGAGTGAAGATTGAAGATCATTTTGGGTTTGGAAATGTTCGGTTTGTGTTTATTCATTTGATTTCTGTAACTATTGTTGACTATGATTCTGTTTAATCTAAGTTTTATGATGTTTTGGAGTTGTATGAGTAGCTAAACATGTTAGCTACCTAGGTTTGATGATTGCTTTCGTGTTTTGACGCTTTTGCGTGTTTTTATCATATGATTTGTTGTGTTTATCCTGGAATCCTTATCTTTACTGCTTGTGAATGGATATGAATACTGATTTGATATGATTGCTATAGCCATGACCATGTTTGAATGATATTTGGTTGATTTTGTGTCTTCTAGATCGCTTCTTGCATGCTAGGACGATTACTTTGTGTTTTGTCCGATTAGATAACTGACTATAGATAGCGGTTAGTGTCTTTATCTTGGTTTGAGTATTATTTTAGTTTCCTATCTAGTCTTGAGACCGATAGGTGATAGATTAGCCTAGAACCTCCTACCCGTTGTGTGTTAGGTCGAGCCTGCGCGAGAGCGAGATTTACCTTTCATTCGTGGATTAGTGTTCATAGGGTTTGCTTGGGGTTTAGCTAAAGATTTTCCTTTGCTCTTGGGTTGGACCACAACCTTTAACAACATTGTTAAGGTGTGGCCGAGAGGTGATCCTCCATTACACATTTTGACATCGCCCGTCCTGTTCTTCACACTAGTTTAGTGTTTTCTTAGGAAGTCGGTGACACGCCTAATCGACCCTAGATTCGTACCTTTAGAGACGGTCATATGTATAAATTCCCCTTGACATTGCATGTTAATAGGATTCTTACCTAGGTAGTTGCTTTCTTTCTGATCTTGTCCTTACGCCCGGTCTCCGTGTTCTTAGTTGTTTGTTAGAGTTCAGAGTAGTCTTGTTGTAGGTCCCGGGAGCCTCGTCGTGCAGCGGAAATACACGGATCTGTTATGTGATTTGTGTGGGAACCAAGAAAACGAGACAGAGAAACATGAACATAAACAAGAGAATAATCAACAATACGTAATCCATAACAAAGAAGTCATCCAGTATTACAGACTACATACCGAAGGAGCACATACCTCTTATCTACGCTCACGGTCCCGGGGTCGGGAGAGCTCGTCCCGACCCGGACACCTCTAAACCTAGTTCCAGAGTTCCACCTACAAATGAAGACAAGTCCTCTGTTTATAGGGGGAGGAACAATACCTGCGTACTTGTCTATGTACGCAGGGTTTGGTCATGCGTACTTGACAAGTACGCAGGACCAAACTAGTGTGCATGCTAAGTACTCAGGAACACCCTCCTGCGTACTAGCCTCGTACACCGATACATAGAATTTTATCTATAGTTACCAAAACATGCTTCTACACTTGTGTTTCGTTCTCCGTAATTTGAATCATTCATTTATATTTCTAGTTTAGGACTCATAGAGGTTTCGTTTTGAGAGCCGCCATAGGTGTCCACGAATTAATATCCGGTCTTAGTTGTTTGTTGGAGTTTAGAGTCGTCTTATTACATACCCACTGGTACATTTGCCATTTGTGTGTTTTAGGATTGGTAATTCCTTTTTAAAACTGTTGTGTGAATTGACTTAATTATATATATATACTTTACACACATCAAGTTTTTGGCGCCATTGCCGGGGACAATGCATTGGCGATTTCGAGAATGACCCGAGTCGGGGATCTAGATGTTTTTGTACATAATTGTGTGGTTTTTTTTTCTTTTCTAGGATTAGTTTATTTTTCTTCTATTCTATTTTTATATTATTTTATATTTTTAGGATTAGATTTCGCGTGATTTTTATTTATATTTTTTTGTGTGATTTTTTGTTTCTAGGATTTGTTTAGGATTCTTTTCTTTTCTTTTATTTTGTTATTATCTCACCTGCTCCGTTGAGTATGTATAAACAACAGGTTTGGCGGTTCGAGGAACCCTCGTGCGAATGTTGTGGAGAAAATCATTGGATACAAGATTGTCCTTATGAGAAGATGGAGGCAATACTCGCTTATATGATCCGTAGGCATGATCTCAGGGATGCTGAAGTACTAATGATTGAAGCTGAACAACGTAAGCTCTATATCTGTGGAACAACTCCGCAGAATAGAGGCATTTGGCATGAAAATTCATGAGATTTGAGCTAATTATCAACGGGAGATGATAATGGACGAGGTGCAATCACCAAGCTCACAGAATACCGCACAAGTCCCACCTCCTGTTCAGCATGAGTTCAGTTACAATGTCAAAGTGGAGCACCTATCCAGCCTTGAGTCAGGTAAGTATCCTACCTCTAGAAATATTTTTCATGAGTGTGTGGATGGTTCTATTCTAGTTGAGATTGGCAGAAACAATCACAACTAAGCAATGTAAACAAGTAAACAGGAAGAATACCGATAAATGCAATTTGTATTAAGCTTCAAAGATTACAAGATTACAGAGAAAACTCTTAAGAAAAAGCACGCGTATACAATGACTCTAAGTACTACTTATATAGTAACTTAGAATCAAGACATACCCTTGATTCTAAGGATCAGATCTAACACAAGCCGTTGATCTTGTATTGAAGCTATTCTACATGTAACGACAATAAATACTACAAAAGTTATCTTTACTCAAACGTCTTCTTAGGCATCATTGCTTGTGTTCTTGGAAGAAGAGTGTTGTTGTCTTTTATTGTCTTGCACCAGTAACGTTCTTTCTGCGTGGAGTGTGACAGTGTTGTAGCAGAAAGTTGTCAGTGGTAATGGTTGCTTTATCGAAGCCAGTCATCCGCAACGTTTGATCTTCAGAGGGAATGGCTATCAGAAGCAATGTTGTTGATCAGCAGCAAGACACAACTGTCCACAACTTCTGATGATTTGCCTATCAGCATCAACTTTGGTCTTCAGCAGATAAGGCTATCCGCAGCAGATTTGTTTTTCAGCAAAAGAACAAGTATCCACTGCATATAATCTTATCCGCAGCAGTTTGTCGATCTGCAGCAAACCTTGTGGTCCACAGAAGTTGTACTTAGAGAATTTTGTAGCCATCAGTCTTTATTTCTACAAACTCCCCCTAGACTGATGCTACCAAAACTCTCTTACTGCTTTTGCTGCTGATACTTTTTTATGTTGCAGACTATCGATAAAATAAAGTATTCCGGTTTCAATGATATCCATGAAGCCAAATTGTAGTTAACCAACACCACAGGCCAAGCGTTATGAGCAATGCTCATCGTTCCACTCATAGCCTCTTGGGTCCTGACTAGGATTGTTTAGAGGAAACTCAGATAGAGTCTTTATGTCTTTGCTTGGAATTTTGAAGATGGTCTTGCTTGAACATATCATCTTCTATCCTTTAACATCAATCAAGATAAACTCGTTGGTATCAGCCTTGAAGGACCAACTGGTGAATGGAGAATGGGATTGGAGAGGTTTGACATCAATTATTACATCTTTACTAGTGTTGAAGTGATGTTTGATTGCTAGCAAAAGATGTCTCCCACCTTCATTCTCTAGCTTATGGGCTTCACCCAACTCTAATATTCTTCTTAGATCTGAGTCTGGGAGTTGCAGTACCTCATCAACATATTTATAGATAGATTTTTTCAGTTGTTCCTTTCCCCTGAAGACTTCAAACCATTTATCTTGAGTGTTGTAGAACCAGACAACTATTTCTCTTGAGTCTTCTGGTGTGATGGTAGGTTTGTATTTCTTCTTGGAAGGCTGCTAATGAGGAGGAGCTGGGTGGAGGGATTTGGACTTTATGGGAAGAGAGGAATGAGGTCTAGGCTGGAGAGTGGAAGTATGGCGGGAAGAGGAAGTAGTGGATGAGGGAGAAGGCTTGGGTTTCTTTGATTTGTGTTCAGCAGTTTGAGTTATCACCCTTTTCTTGGAGCCTGTCTTCCCCAATCTTTCTTCCTCTTCCTTCTTGACTTTGGAGTACAAGGCTTGCAAGTTCATGAATCTCATGGGGCCTTGCCTTTTTCCACTTTCTCCTCTAGCCTTCAGGAAGTCAGTCATGACCTTCCTTTCTTCATGGGTCCCTATCTTGAATGCAATGGTCTTCTTGGATTTTTGCTTGGCTTTTTCTTCTTCTTCATCCCTTTTCTTATTTTCTAATTGACCTTGCTAACCCATGAAGGCTTTGTAGATTTCTTTATTTGATAGTTTCTCAACGAAGTCTGCATCCTCACCTTGAGAAATCAGAGCCGCTATCCATTCTTCTCTCATTTATTTGGCCAGTTCAGAATCAGTTATTCTGAACATAGCCTCTTCCCTTTTCTTCTTCTCCCTTTCTTCTTCTACTTTATTAAACAGTTCCTGTAGCAGAAGAGCTAGGGCTTCATCTTCTTGTAATTGAGAAGCTGCAGGAAATCTGGCTTTGAGATCATCCAACTGTTTAGCATACAACTGGATTTGTTGTTCTCTGAAGAGCATGGCAGCTTTTCTTTCTTGATATTTTCTTAGCTCTGCAATCTCGTCTTCTTCTCTTCTTCTTCTTCTTCATTCCTCCCTTTCCCTTTGTTCTTTCATCAGTCTCTCTTCCACCTCTTCAGCCATTACTCCCTTCCCCTTGGCTTTGGTTGATGCCTCTGCTTCAGCTTCATGGATCAAAACAACAGATGTTTTAGATATTGTTGGGATCTCTGCTTCAGCTTCATTGGCAGTTTGGGGAGTCGATGGGGGAAGGTTTCTTGCTTCATTTTCTTCCCATTCACACCCAGTTACTTCCTTCCAACTTTTCCATACATCCTCCAACTCTATTCTTCTAAATTCTGTTGCAGTGTTCAGAGTGGCGGTTGGTGAGGAGAGAAAAGAGAAATCTGAGTCAGAGGAGGCATCTTCTGCAAGGCGTCCCCCTTTTCAAGACGAGCTTTGATAGTCTTGATCATTGCTTGGCTCTCTAAGGAGTTGAAATTGCAGATATGTGTTCTGAGCTCAAAAATGTTGTATAGGAAGTCTGAGTTGAGGAGTAGGATCTCATTGATTTGGTTGAAGAATACCGATGATCCATCACTCGGAAAGAAGGTAAAGCCAGAGGGCCTAGTGCACGACCATCCTAGCACTGCCAGTCCCCTGACCATCTCATTGTGTTTGAAGCTTCTCCAACAAACAATTTATTCGTCAGTTAAATTACTGCTCTTGATCAGGTCAAGTCTACTTGGAGCCAGTCTTTGTGCTGTTGATGTAGAAGATTATGCCCGGTCTTTAGGATATGCCACCCTGTTTGCTTCTTCTAGTAGTGCTTCAAACTAGGGCAGATTTTCCTCCATAAGTCTTAGAACCTGTACATTGCAAGTTTTGTTGAGAGATCTAAAGAGGTGTTGATGCAGCTGGATAAATATAGTTCAAGCACTTGAAGAGGACTTAGTGCATCCCAGTTCTTCTACTCTGATGAACTCTTTCCCAATCCAATATCTCTCAGATTGACCATCATACCCCCAAGCAAGTATGGAGTCAAAATCTAGTTTGTCTACAGTCAGTGTGAATTTGCGGGCAGTCGTTAGACTTATTATGGCCGCTGCTTCAGGAAGAATGCTGATTGATGGAGGTGTGTCTTCATGGTGACTTGTATTTGTCAACACCTCATCACAGGCTCGAACAACCAACTTCCAATCCTCAGTGATTTCTTCCTCTTCATCTACTGAGTCTAGCAAGTCATGAACTTGAACAATGGCAGGTTTGAATAAGGAACTTTGAATGCAGCCTACTCTTGTATTCAGTCCTCAAGGCTGTCAGCATCATCTTCTACTGCGACTATCTCCCCCTTTTTGGTTACATCAGTGTAAAGGGTTGCATCTATTTGAGTTCCCACTGATACAAGGGTAGGATTAGGCACAGTTGGGCATTGACGGGCTTCATGCATAGAGACTTGGTGCCTTAGTTTGGACCATTCATCCTCTAGCATAGCCACCCTGGCCGTTAATTCCATATTTTTGAGTTTCAGACTGGTATCAATAGTTGTGGAATCCTTGGAGCTGGATGGGGTCTTAGGCCTAGCCTCTGCATCCCCATCACCATGATTTTCTTAGCACCTGGGATTCCTCTCAGTGAAGAGTGTTTCAAAGGAAACATCCTCAGTGTGAGTTGCCGTGGTTAGGGTCTTAGTGATGTTATCACTGTCCTCCTGGTTAGTTGATGTACCAGGAGTAGTGACAGCCCTTTCCACATTCACTCTATCAGTACTTCCAGAGTGAACCTTCTTGGGTGATGAACTTGGGTTAGGTGCACGAGCAGCCAAGTCAATCAATACCTCCGAGATAGTGGTTGTTTGAGAAGGTATATCATCTTGACAAGGTGCCTCTACACTTAAGTTCAGAGAAGAAAAATAATGGAATGGCTCACTGGGTTGTTCTATAGATCGAGGATGTGATCCTGATCCTAATAGAGAAGCTTCCAAGGAAGTCTCTCTAATGATGTGGCTATCCCTTTTGATATTCTCATCAGAATTTTGGGATTCTGAATGAGGGCTTTTAGGTTGGGATTGGGCCTTTGAGACAAGAAGAGAAGGAGTCTTCATGCTCCTTTTTCTAGTATATTTTGTCGCAACTGGGGCCCTTTGTTCAAGTTTAACGATAACATCCAAAACAGGTTTAAGTAATTTCTGTGCATGTGCATCCTTAGTAGTATGCACAGGGGTTCGAACAGTGGAAGCAGATTGTTGTTCAGGATGTGAAGAGGAGGGTGTGGGATCAGTATGAGCTGGGATTGCTGAACTGTCACCCTGGGTGCTTTGTATGTTCATCATTGTAGATAACAATGGAACATTGACACCTGAGAACCTTTTGGAAACAGTTCTCATACTTTGAAATATGTTATTTTTAAGTCCCAACATAAGATAGATTTTTGCAGATTTTGAAAGATCTTTTAATTCGTTATTGAAAACCTCATGCAAGAATCTTGGGTACATAAAAAATGATTGCTTTGCACCTTCTTGAAGGTTATATCTCAAACCTTCAAAGATGAGATGTGCAAAGTTGAAACCCTGGCCAGAAACCATACCGTGAACAGCAGAGGCAAGAGCAGAGCTCACTTGATGCCATCCATTTCTCTTTTGTGATATGCATTGTAGAAGTGTGTGGCATAGAAACTTCCATGGAGGTCCCATCAGTGCCTTTCCGATTGTATACACGTTCTGATTTCCAATGTACCCTATGGATAGAAAGGTCCTCATGAATTCTTCCTTCGAGTATGAAATGGCGGCCCCCTCGTCTTGTAACTTTAGATGTTTTCGTAGAGTAACTTCAGTAATGGTGATGTCTTTGCCATCTAACTTGGCTTGGATTTGGGGTATCCCCTGTTTGATAGAGTATACGGCAGAGTTCAAGAAGTCCTCCATGTGAGGGATGTAAATGGTTGGGTTTACAGTGAGTGCATGGTGTATCTTTGATCGACAGAGAAATTCGGTCATGTCATTAAATCCCTCGGAATTCTTTCCTTTGATTAAGTATGCTGTTAGGTTGTGATATGGAGAGAACTTATCTTCGGGATGGTTATGTCTACCTCTACCATTTTGTTGGGTTTGGAGGGAAAGAGGAAGGTTTTTGAAGGGTGGTTAAGGATGGAAGGCTTTGAATGTTGTGGAGGCTTGAGAGAAAGTGATTTGAATGGGAGTTAGGGTGAAATTGAATGTGAAGAGGTGGTGAAAAAATTTGATTTGTGTTATAACGACAGAGGAGAGAAAAAGCAAAAATACTTATACAGTACAACCTTGTTCACTTTTTACTGTTACAGCTGTAATATACTAAAGCATTCATGGTAAAGTCTGAAAGTTTTTACAGCGGGTAAAGGTTAATATGGATTTAGATTTACCCATCAGCAGCAAACTTGGTTGCTGCGGATGGTTAAGCCTATCTGCTGCAAGATTGGTTGCTGTGGATGGTTAAGTCTGTCAGCAGCAAACTCAATTGCTGCTGATGGATGCAATAATCCACAACAAGGATGTTGCTGCTGACAGCCTTAAAGCTATCCGCAGGAAACTTGTTCCTGCTGATAACTTAAAGCAGTCAGTGGCAAATTCTTTGCTGCTGATGATTAAACATGTCAGCAGCGAAAAAGGTTGCTGCTGACTTATAACTTTTATTTTCAACAAAGGACAAACACATTTACAAAACAAAATTTTAGAGACAAATTTTAATCAAAGTTCATCTTACCAATAGATTCAACTAAATATCTAAATCTAGCTTCATCAAAAGGTTTTGTAAACAAATCATCATATTGCTCATTGGTATGAACTTTGGTTAAAATAATTCTCTTTTTCTCAGCTTGATCTCTTATGAAGTGAAACTTGATGTCAATGTGCTTTGTCTTGGAGTGCTGCACCGGATTGTTTGTGATTGATATAGCACTCATGTTGTCAATGTGAATGGGAGTTGCCATGAAAGTCATCCCATAATCTAACATTTGGTTTTGTATCCAGATGACTTGTGCACAGCAACTTGAAGTTGCAATGTATTCTGCTTCTGCTGTAGAAGTTGAGACACATGTTTGCTTCTTGCACTGCCATGAAATCAGTCTCCCTCCCAGAAACTTACATCCCCCTGATGTGGACTTTTTGTCCAAGTTTCATCCCCCATAATCACTCTCAGTGTATGCATACATATTGAACTTATCATTTTTAGAGTACCATAGCCCAAGTCTCGGGGCTCCCTTTAGGTATCTAAAAATTCACTTGACAGCTTGAAGATGTGAATTCTTTGGAGCTGCTTGGAATCTTGCACAGAGACATACTACAAACATGATATCTGGCCTTGAGGCAGCGAGATACATGAGAGAACCTATAAATGCATGGTACTGATGTTGATCAGTGTCTTGACCATCTTTGACCGGAGTCAGTTGATGGTGCACTTGCATAGGGGTTCTTGCAGGAGAGCAGTCAGCCATCTTGAATCTTTCCAAAATGCTCGTAACATAATTGGATTGGCTGATAAAGATTCCATTTGGAACTTGTTTTACTTGAAGACCCAGAAAGAAATTTAGTTCACCCATTGAACTCATTGAGTGCATCAGGATCTCAAAGTCTTTACACAACTTCTTCCTTGTTGATCCAAAGACGATTTCATCAACATAGATTTGTACCAGTAAGATTTCTCCCCCTTCATCTTTGATAAACAAGGTCTAGTCAATGGCACCTCTTCTGAAGTTGTTGCTTAGTAGATATCCAGACAAAGTTTCATACCAGGATCTTGGGGCTTGATGTAGTTCATACAGAGCTTTGTCTAGTTTGAACACTTGGTTAGGATGTGCGGGATCTACAAAGCCTGGAGGCTGTTTGACATATACTTCTTCACCAATCTTCCCGTACAGAAAGGCACTCTTGACATCCATTTGATAGACCATAAAATTCTTTGATGCAGCACATGCCAGGAAGATTCTAATGGCCTCCAGCCTGGCAACAGGACCAAAGACTTCATCATAGTCAACTCCCTCTTCCTGAGTGTAGCCTTGAGCTACAAGTCTGGCTTTGTTCTTGGCTACAATGCCTCTCTCATCTTTCTTGTTCCTGAATACCCATCTTGTGCCAATGGTAGATTGACCAGGTGGAAGATCAACAAGTTTCCAGACATCCTGTCTCTTGAATTGCAGCAACTCTTCCTGCATTGCCTCAATCCAACTGCTGTGTTTCAGAGCTTCATCTATCTTCTTGGGTTCCACCTAAGATAGAAAACATGAAAACAAGTATATATTGGCCTCATGAGATTTGCTTCTTGTTAGAACTCCTTGGTGAACTTGGCCAATAATATTTTCCAGAGGATGTTCCTTGTTGATCCTTTGTACTGGTTACACCTCCAGCTGTATCTCTTGCTCAAGATTAATTTGATTTTGATCAGGGATTTCTTCATTCATGGTGGAAAAGTCTTCAATATCAATAGCTACATCAGTATTATCAGCAGCCACACCAGTATTATCAGCAATAGTATTTGCAGCATCTACAACATTTACCGAAGAGTTTTCATTCAAATTTTCATTTTCATACATGCTGCTGCTGGTGACGTTGGAGAGTCTGGTTCCGGCTTCACTTGCTTCCATGGCTTCCATAACAGATGGAGGATCAATGGATGGTCTTTTCAGACTAATGGAAGATTTAGGAAAATCCAGTCTGTAGTTAGAGGAGATAGAGGAAGCTGGTGCTTGTAAAGAGGTAGATTCCATATTTGAGAAGATGAGAGGCTCAAATATTTAGGTGAAGGAGTCTATGTTAAAGAGCCAGTTTGGGCCTTTTCCCTGTTCATAGGCAAAGTGTTCTCTACATTCCACATTGGCTTATTCTTCCACAATTCTTGTTCTTGAGTTGAATACTCTGTAGGCCTTGGATTGAGAGGAATAACCCACAAAATATCCTTCATCAGATTTGGCACCAAACTTAGGAAGAGCCCCATGTGTGATCAGAATTATGCATGGACATCCAAAAGGTTTTAGAAATCCAATGTAGGAAACTCTTTGCAACCATAGTTCATAAGGTGTCTTGTTGAGAGGCTTGACTATGAGAACTCTATTTTGAACATAGCAGACTGTGCTTACTACTTCTGCCCAGAATGTGAGAGGTAGTTTTGATTCAACCAACATAGATCTTGCTGACTCAATTAGAGTTATGTTTCTTCTTTCAGCAACTCTATTTTGTTGAGGAGTTCTTGGAGCACTGTATAGTCTTTCTATTCCCTTTATTTCACAGAAATAGTTCAAGGTGTGGTTCTTGAACTCTGTGCCCTGATCACACCTTATGATATTTACCGTCTGATTGCTTTGATTCTCTATCCTAAAAATGTAAGATTTGAGAGTCTCGGCAGTTTCATCTTTAGTTCTCAAGATGTATACCCATGAGAATCTGGTGTAGTCATCAGTTATCACCAGAGAGTATGACTTCTTACCCATTGACATAATATTTGTAGGACCAAAGAGATCCATATGCAGCAGCTGTAGTGGAGTGTCATTTGTATTCAAAGTCTTGAGCTTGTGAGAACTCTTGTGTTGCTTCCCCTTCAAACAAGCAATGCAATGATCTTCTAGGTGGAATTCTTTGTCCGGAAGCCCTCTGACAAGATTATCCTTCACCAATTTGTTGATGGTTTTGATGTTAACATGGCTTAATCTCCTGTGCCAGAGAGCTGATTCATCAATTGAAGCTTTTGACAGAAAACAGGATACACTACCAGATGGAGTGACCTCATTCATGTCAAGCACATAAAGATTTTCTTTTCTCTGAGTAGTTAATAAAATCTTTTCTGGATGAGGCTTGGATAAGCCAGGAGATAGTACAAAGCATTCTTTATCTGTGAAGAGCATCCAATGCTTCGGATCACAGACCAAGGAAACACTCATGAGATTGAAGTCTAATTCTTTAACATAGTTTACCTTTTCAATACTCATTCTTTCATTGGACACAGTTCCTTGTCTAGTAATAGATCCTCCTTTTGAGTCACTTCCAAAGGAAACATATCCTCCATTGAAATGTCTGAAGTTGGAGAGGATGGATCAGTTGCCTATCATGTGCCTGGAACAACCACTGTCTACCACCCAGGTGTTATTCTTGTGACCTGGCTGTCCCTTCACATGAGAAAGATCTAGTTAGTGGGAGGAATCCAAGAGCTTGCATCCATGTAAAAAAGGGTTCTCGGATTATCAGTATGAGCATGTGTGCAGTCAACGGAACTAATGATGATTCTTGGAGGAACTTTGGCTTTCCAATGCTGAATTGGTGGTTTTCCAGCTCTCTTTGCTTTGTCAGCAGAAGATGTTGCAACTAAGGACTTTGGCTTATCAGCAGCAGATTTTGTTGATGCCAATGGTTTTACTTGAGCAGCAGCAATCTTGGTTGTTGCTGAAGACTTGTCTTTGGGTCTCTTGGGCTTTAAATGATCAGTAACATTTTTGTTGGCTGCTGATGGTTTAACTTGGGGAGCAGCAATCTTGGTTGCTGATGAAGACTTTTCCTTTGGTTGCTTGACTCTTACTTGATCAGCATTAGGTTTGTTTGGTGCTGATGGTTTAATCCCTGAAGTATGCTTACCGTTCTTCATCTTACTGATAGGCTTTTGTTGAAGAGGAATTTGATGAAAAACCTGTTTGAGAGGATTAAACTTACAATTTGCAGAAAAGTGGTCTGATTCACCACAGATGATGCAAGATTGTTGAGGTTTTGGAAGATGCTTTCTTGGTGGGGATAAATAGTTTCTGAACTGAGTTGCTTTGGCTTCAAAGCTTTTTACCTTTTTTCTTCTTGTTTGTTTTCTCAAAAGCATGTTGCTTTAGGTTTCTTTGTTGTTGAAGGTAATAGAAGCAGGTGCTGGTAGTATGATTGTATTTCCCACACAGAAAGCATGATTTCGCCAGTTTGTCCCTTTGAAAGTACACATAGTCCTTTCTTTTGAACAAGTCTTTGAAGTTCCAAGGGTGAGCTTTGTTGTGCTCAAATGTGGCTTCTTCCAATGTCTTTTGAACATGTGGAGCTCTCTCCAGGCGCATGACATATGTCAAACACCTTCCTTTGTTGGATTGATTTGGATTGAGGCTTTAAGTTGGTGGAGGTTGAAGACTGTCCCTTTTCAACAGCTAGCTTTCTTCCTTCTGGAGGATAGCTGATTCTGATTTGTTTGGTTGGTTGAGATACTGGTACTGTTTTTGAAGAGACTAAAGGGCTTGGATTGTTGGCTTTAATAACTTCACAAGTAGGTGGTGATGAAACTTTATTGGTTTCAGTGGAGTCGGAGCTTGTTGAATCAGACTCGGATGAGGTAGTGCATTCTTGCACAGGGGTTTCTTGGACAACATGGTCAAGATTTCGGTTGGCCATGTCAAGGTTGGAAAGATTGAAACTTGGTTCATGAATGGCTACATAGTCAGCGGGTGGAGGAACATCATTGTAGGGTTGTTCAGCATAGAATCCAAGACCAGCAGTTACCTTTTCATGAATTTGACCATCCAAAAGTCTTTGCAGCTTTTTGGATGCACACTCATTTTTTTCCACATGGACCTTTTGGTCGGCTAATTCGACCCTTGTAGCTTTTAACTTAACCAGAAGGTCATCAATTTGAGTTTCAAGGTTTGTTTGTTCATGTTTTAAAGATGAAATTTCTTTCTTTAAACAATCAATCTTTTCCTTGTAACTGTTTTCAACCTTTTTAAATTCAGATTTCATTTGGTGAAATTCTTCATTTTGATCTATGAGATTCTGGTTATGTATCATGTATCCAAGGACCTTATCAATACAAGCTTGAGTACACAGATTTTCATATAGCTGAGGTGGTACCTCTGATGTGTCTGCCATGAGAGCTTGATTGTTGGCAGGAATATCCTCATACTGGAAGCTCCAGTCAAAGTCAGCAGTTCCAATAGCTACACAAGCTGCAGTTTGTGCAGGAGGAGTGGCCTGTTGCTGTTGTTGCTGTCTTGGCTGAGCTTGGTGAGCTTGTCTGGTATGAGCAGCAGCTGGGTTTGCCTTTGGTGCCTTGCATTCTCTAGAAAAATGACCAAGTTGGTTACAGTTGTAACACCTCAATTTGCTTTTATCCAAGCCAACCCTGGTGTTAGAGTTGTTGCTTGGAACGGGTCTTCATGTTCTTGAGTATAACCTTTTTGGTGTTAGAGAGAGCATGTCATAGGAGTGTTGTATATACATTTCTTCTAGATCATCTAGATGAAAACATTCCAGATCTTCCTTGATACAGGACATATTGCTTGAGTTTTCAGAGACAAAAGCAGCAAAGGTTGATGTTTGAGGTGGGGCTTCAAGGAGAAATGGTGAGTTGTTTGATTTAGAGGTTGGAGTTTGGGGATGAGTTACGATGGGAGGATAATAGTTGCTTGAACTATGACCTGAGTGGTCAGAGTGGAGGGCATAAGAGGTGGTGGTGGATGTTGAGGCTGTTTGGTAGCTTGAGCTTCTTTCCTTGGCCTGAATTGTCTCTAATTCATAGGTCTTTAGCATACCAAAAAACTTAGTCATCTGTAGAGTCTTTAGATTCTCAGTTCTTCCGATGGACACTGTGTACAGTGTCCAGCAACTAGGTAGAGACCTGATGAACTTCTTGAGAATATCTTCATTCTCCATCTTCACTTTTGAGCACTGCAACTCACCTACAAGATAAGTATATATGTTAAATAAAACAGTTAGAGACTCACATTCCTTCCATACGAAGTTTTTCTATTGCTGCTTCAGGATGTCTCTTCTGTTTTCTTTTACTTCCTCTGAACCAGCAAACATCTTCTCAAGAGCCTCCCATAGCACCTTTGCATTTTGTATCCTCTAAACTTGTGAAAAAATTCATTTGGTAAGCACATCTGGATGGCTCCCAAGGCCTTGAAATCTACCTCCATTTTCTTGATGTCTTCATCAGAGTATTTGGAGGATTCTTTGGGAACCACTGTACCTCTAGAATCAGCGGAGGCCACCATGGGTATGTATGGTCCATCTTTGATGGATTCCACATCCCATATTCTTGATAGCAGAAGAAGCTTTCCATTATGTTCTTCCATATATCATAGTCTTCTCCAGAAACCAGTCTTGGTGGTCTGCTGATGCTTCCAATGTCTTCAACTCCATTGTTTTGTGCCATTTTTGATTTGTGATAAAGGGTGACTTTAGCCAAGGGATAGTTTTGAATAGAACCAAAGAATGATTAAACAAGTGTGAGTTTGTTTAACCTGTGAGCCAAAAGCTCTGATACCACTTGTAGGATCGGTGAATACAAGATGGCTCTATTCTAGTTGAGATTGGCAGAAACAATCACAACTAAGCAATGTAAACAAGTAAACAAGAAGAATACTGATAAATGCAATTTGTATTAAGCTTCAAAGATTACAACATTACAGAGAAAACTCTTAAGAAAAAGCACGCGTATACAATGACTCTAAGTACTTCTTATATAGTAACTTAGAATCAAGACAGACCCTTGATTCTAAGGATCATATCTAACACAAGCCGTTGATCTTGTATTGAAGCTATTCTACATGTAACGACAATAAATACTACAAAAGTTATCTTTACTCAAACGTCTTCTTAGGCATCATTGCATGAGTACTTGGAAGAAGAGCGTCGTTGTCTTTTATTGTCTTGCACCAGTAACATTCTTTCTGCGTGAAGTGTGTCAGTGTTGCAGCAGAAAGTTGTTAGTGGTAATGGTTGCTTTATCGAAGCCAGTTAGCTGCAACGTTTGATCTTCAGAGGGAATGGCTATCAGCAGCAATGTTGTTGATCAGCAACAAGACACAACCGTCCACAGCTGCTGATGACTTGCCTATCAGCAGCAACTCTGGTCTTCAGCAAATAAGGCTATCCATAGAAGATTTGTTTTTTTTAGTAGAAGAACAAGTATGCGCTGCAGATAAGCTTATCCACAGCAGTTTGTCGATCTGCAGCAAACACTGAGGTCCACAGCAGTTGTACTTAGAGAATTTTGTAGCCATCGGTTTTTATTTCTACATATTTATCCCATACGATATGTCACACTTGCTTTGGGAGGATGATTTGATTCAGGATTGAAGTGTCGAGGACACATAGGACGATGTTGAGGTTGTTGATGTGATTGAGGATGCTGAGTTTGTTGCTGATGATATCGAGTAGGAGTACGTTCCCTCGCTGCTAGCTGAGTTCTGGGATGAGTTGGTGGATCTACCAACTGCAGACGTATGAGAGTTTGACCGTTTTGGTGACCTTTCTAGGTATAAATGAATGTTTATGTAACCTAAATTAGGTCAGCCACAAGAAAAAACATTTTTATGTAACCTAACATAGGTCATCCACAAGAAAAAACATTTCTGAGAGAGAGTTAGATGTGTGGAAAAACCGTGTAGAGGGGATAGCATTTGTTTTTTTTTTCTTTGTAATTCTCTTGATCAATACAAGTATTATTATGAATGTCTTTGTGTTCTTGAATCACCATACTTGATAGTTTCCGCCTATCAAGTGCGAGATTTGATATCGTGTGTGTGTTTGTTTGAAGATCCACGAAGTTTGGGACTTACAATTGGTATCATAGCCATTGAAGTCATTCAAGGCTCGGTTTTTAGATATCAACGATTCAAGACAAAGCTATTAAGGTATTGTGTTTCTGTTTTCGGTTGTCTTTATTGCTCATCAACTACTTTCGTAAAGGTTTTTCATCATATTCTGCTGAGAATCAAGAAAGAATCGTTCTTTCTCGTGAAATCATTGGTATATTACTGCTGTTGAAGTATAAGTTTGAGCGAGTTTCGTCTACAATTATTCGAAATTGTTCATCGTGTTCATCGGGAAAGAGAAGAAGTCAAGACTGTTTTCTTGGGATTAAAATTTGAATTCCTTAAATTTCGGGTTTATTTTCGGAAACAGAATAAAGTCCAGATACACGGGTCTGCTACAGGGTTCACTGGAATCAATCACGGGTTCAGATTCGCGGGTGTGGTTCATGGGTTCAAGCTTCACGGCGAAGGTCATGGGAAAAACTTCACGGGTTTAAGGAGGTTTACAGTGTGTATTCACAACAAGTGTTCACAAGTTGAAACCACTTCACGGTTTGAGTTGCCGGCTCAGACAAGGTTTACGGCTTTGGTATACTTCACGGCTGAATCAATCTTCACGGGGTTTAGCAAGTTCACGGTTTCCAACAAGTTCACGGGTTCATTACTTTTTCAGGTTTTGATCAAAGACCTCACACTCTGATAGAATGAATTCTCAACAAGTCACCATGAACATAAACAGTTTGCTCGACCTACAAATTAGTACATGCACCAAACCTCCAAGACTAACTTGTGCTAAAGAGTATGTGGACTGGAAATTTAGGTTTATGAATCATGTTTTGTTGTTTGAAGCCAAAATGTGGAGAAGTATACTCAAGGGACCTCAAATCCCTATGTTTGATAAGGATGATGGTACTAAGGCACCAAAGCAGATAGGGAATTATACTGATGAAGACTTTGATCTTGTTGAAAGAGAGTTAAAAGCTTTAGCATCTTTGACTATGGCATTATCACCTGATATAGCTCATAATTTTAAAGAATGCACCTCTGCTAAGCAACTTTGGGAGTCTTTGGCTCAGGCTTTTGAAGGTAATGATGATATGAAGGCAAGTAGGAAGGAAATGATTCTACAGCAGTTTAACATGTTTAATCATGTTTTGGGTGAAACACTTGAAGCACAATTGCAAAGGTTTACAAAACTAGTTTCACATATGAGGGGTGCTCAGATTGTAATGAGTGATGGTGATCTGAATAGGAAGCTGTTAAATGGCTTGCCTCAAAGCTGGGATTGGAACGTTTCTTTGCTGAAACGAACCAAATATTTGAATAAGATCACTCTGAATGATTTGATTTTTATTATCAAGTCATATGATCTGGATGACCAGTAGAGAAAAGTCAATCATGTTAATACAATAAACTCTGCAGGTGCACAAACCAGTAATAGTGCTTTTCTTTCTAGTGTTTCACAGGGAGGTTATGGAGATATGACCCCTCGTGTTGCTATTACAACTAAGACATCTGCTCCTGAGCAGCAGGCCTATTCTGCTCAATAAGATAAGCTTATTGAAGTAAATACCTCCTTATGCACTGGAATCATGAACTGTTATGCAGCTTTTGTCTCAGGAAACTTATCACCTTCAGAGGTTCTTACTGCTGAACTCAATCAAATTCATCCAGAGGATATGGAGGAACTGGATATATCTTGGCAACTAGCAATGGCAGTCTTTAAGGCTAAGAACTTCGTGAACAAGACTGGAAAGTTCAGATGGAGTGAAAACACATGGAAAAAGATTGGTTTCAACAAGTCAAATCATCGTTGCTACAATTGCCATGAACCGGGTCACTTTACAAGAGAATGTACTAAACCAAAGGAACAAAGAGGAAGTGAAGCTGGATCATCTTCTAGGGGGAATAATCCTGCTAAATCCAAGGACTTAATCAGTCAGCAAACTGGAGGATATGACTAGGGAGATCAAATTAAAGAGCTCAATCTGAATCTTGCATTTATGGCAGATATTACTCGAGAGTCTTTCGTCACCTCATCTTCTACTACACCACCCGAGGTAATTGCAAACTTATGTTATCAACCATGCATTGATAAAGTAGAACTTTACAGAAAACATAATGTTGATCTGATTTTTGAGATGGAGAATTTAAAATATCATAAAAAGAAATTTCTTAAAACTGAAAAGGATTATAAGGAAGTAATAGATGCTGGTAAAAAGGATATCTCTTTACTTAAATCTAAACTCAGCAATAAATGTTGTTTGCTTACTGATGCTATGCAAGAAATTTTCAGATTAACTACTGAATTGGAAAAGGAAAAATCAAATTTTGCTAAGGCCAAATTTTAAGTAGATTTATTGGGTCAATCGAGTAAAGTAGTTAACATACTTGAAACTCAACTACACAAACCGGGTAATGGGAGCAAGGGGTCTTGGGTATAATAATGTGCCTCCTCCGTTTAATGGAAATTGTAGCACTGTTCCTCCCTCTGTTGAGGAACAAGTTGAGGAGTTTTTCATGTTTACTCCTGGGAGCAAATCATGTGCTGATGATTCACAATCATCATCCCCAACCTCTAAATGTGTGAACAATTCTAATTTCTCTACCTCATGTGCAGAACAAATAGAAATACAGTATTGGACAAGTGAGGATGATGAAGATGATAAGGCACAAGTTTGCAGTCTTAAGTTAAATCATAAAAAAATTGAAAACAATGTTTCTATTACTTCTGTTTTAAAAAACTCTAAACCTTATGTGCGTGATTTGATTGATTTGAATGTTTCTAGTTCTAAATCTACTGCTTCTAAAAATGCTCATATTCACAAAAATACTGTGATTGTTAAACATTTAGCAAACGGAAAAACTGAGAAGCATGTTTTTCAGAAACCCAAACTTGTGACTAAGCAAAAAGTCAACGATCAAACCTCAAATACCTTACCTAAGAATTTCACAAAGGATCAATTTTATGCAAAATATGATCATCATCATTTGAGGTTTGAGCAGAGACATGCTCATCAGCAGTTTAAACCCAAACAAGTTTACAAGAAGGATGATTCTTACTATCACAAATCTGACAAGTTTGGACCTGCACCTTATCTCAAGAAACAGTGTTGTTATACTTGTGGAAAGCTAGGACATCAACCAAAACATTGTTCAATGTCCTTATGTTCCATATTATGCTCAGAATCAGAAGAAGTCACATAGGCCGATGGATTTTAAGCCAGTGAAGACTGCGAAGTTTGAGGCAATGAAGAATCACTATACTATAACAAACCTTCTTATGGAGATTGGAATGTAGCCAAGCGGAATAGCCAGGCTTATTTTGAAAGGCAAAAGAAAAATAATCTCAAACGAAATGATAAGATTAAAACTAAGCCGAGTAAAGAAATTAAAATATCTGTTCCATCTAAGCCTGTTTGGAAAGCTAAAAATGCTGATGTCCTAAGTAATAAAGTTGAGTCAAATAATGACATGTACTTGCAAGAAGTGTCATATATTGATGCAAATGGAATACCCAGATCTACTATGGCCTGGGCACTAGTTACTAATTGATCCCGCTCATTATGTAGGAACACCCAAGGAGGACTATCAATAATCTATGGTTTGTTGATAGTGGATGTTCCAAGCACATGACAGGAGACATGTCTCTACTACATGATGTGCAAAACTTTAATGGAGGCTATGTCTTATTTGCAGGAGGTAAAGGTGGTAAAATCAGCAAGAAACGTACTGTGATTAATGGGTCGTTAAGTTTTCATGACGTGAGTTACGTTAGTGAGCTCAATCATAGCATACTAAGTGTTTCTCAAATTTGTGATAAGGAATTTTCATCACATTTCACAAATAAAGAATGTTTAATTTTAAAACCAGGATTTGTGGTTCCTGAGGAATGGATTTTCTTAAGGACTCCCCATAAGGGAAACTCATATGTTATTGATATTAACAGTAAACCTGTTTATGAAAATACCGGTCTTTTATCAAAATCAGCTGAATCTGATGCTATGTTGTGGCATCGTCGTCTTGGACATGTAAATCTGAAAAGGTTAAACCGTATTGCTACAAGTAATCATGTTCGTGATCTACCTATCTCTGAGTTCTTTTCAATAGAGAAATGTGTGGCATGTGCTAAAGGGAAACGGTACCGAAAGCCCCATAAGTAAAAAATGTTTAATTCTATTGACTGCATCCTCCATCTCCTTCATATGGACTTATTTGGTCCTGTGAACGTGATGAGCATTGGGCAAAAATCATATTGCTTGGTCATAACTGATAATTACTCACGTTTTTCTTGGGTTTTCTTTTTGGCTAATAAAAGTGAGACTTCAGAAATGATAAATAACTTCATTGTATTGGATGAAAATCAGAGAGATGTGAAGGTGAAAGCAATCAGGTGTGATAATGCAACTGAATTAAAAAACGCTGTGTTGGAACAGTTTTGTGCTGAAAAGGGGATAGCTATACAATTTAGTGCAACTCGAACACCTCAGCAAAATGGTGTTGCTGAAAGAAAGAACAGAACTCTCATTGAAGCTGCAAGAACAATGCTTTCTGAATCAAAGTTTCCCTTGTTCTTCTGGGCAGAAGTAGTAAACACAGCATGCTACGTGCTCCACCATGTTCTTCTTAACAAGAAAATGACTTCGTATGAGGCCATCTACAATGAGAAACCACGGGTTGGATACTTCAGAGCCTTTGGGTGTCCGTGTACTGTATTGCATACAAAATCCACACCAAAGTTCAATGAAAAGGCAGATGAGTGTTATTTTGTTGGTTATGGATCCAACACTACTGCTTATAGAGTCTACAACAAGGTGACCAAAGAGATCAGAGAATCGACCTATGTTGATTGACAAGAGAAAAGTCCCACTGATGCTGAGTGCGGTCCATCATGGTTATTTGACTATTATTCCTTGTTTAAATGATCTAATCTCCGTATTGATGAAATCGCAGTGTTACCTAATGAACCATTTGATGAGACTGACGACGATTAAGACTCTTATGTAGGACCACTGCTTATTGATGATCCTGCAGAAGTTATCAGACAACAGAGTGATGAAAGATCTGAGAATGTTCTTGTCTCAACTAATGTTTCTGAGGATTCACCAGCAACTACTGAGAATTCCACGTCAGCTGTCTATGACGGTAGATCAACACCTGAGACTTCAGATTCATCAATATTCCACGAGCCGATTCCTGATGAAAGTATGGTCGAGAAGCCGATTTCCGACACTATAAATGAATCCAATTATGAGACCCCAGCAAATGGGACAAATTTTCCTATCACAGTGCATGTTCTTGATGTTTCATCTCAAAGAATCAATAAAGGTCATCTAGTTAACACAATAATCGGGTCATTAACAGATGGGGTTAGAACAAGAAGCACCGCGGGAGACATAAACAGGTGTCTGTACTCATACTTTATCTCTCAAATTGAACCCAAGAACATCAAGATGGCTCTCCTAGAGCCTAGTTAGGTTGATGCAATGCACGAAGAGCTGAATTAGTTTGCTAAACTGCAAGTATAGGATTTGGTGTCGCTGCCACCGGGCAAGAAAGCTATTGGCACTCGCTGGGTATTTAGAAACAAACAGGATTAAAGCAAAGTATTCATCAGAAACAAAGCTCGATTGGTTGTGCAGGGATTCTATCAACAGGAGGGGATAGATTATGAGGAAGTATTTGCTCCCGTTGCTCGTCTGGAAGCTTTTCAAATATTCTTGGCATATGCATCGTATATGAACTTCACAGTTTATCAAATGGATGTCAAGAAAGCATTTCTGTATGGAAAGGTGAAAGAGGAGATATATATATATATATATCTCAACCACTTGGTTTTGAAGATAGTGATCATCCTGATTATGTCTACAAGCTCGATAAGACTTATATGGGTTACATCAAGCACCACGGGCCTGGTATGCCACTCTTACTGATCATCTGCTAGCCCATGGATACATTCGTGGTGCAATTGATCAAACTCTGTTTGTTCGAAAGGTGGATACAAATCTAATTCTTATGCAAATTTATGTGGATGATATCATATTTGGATCCACAAATGAGGAGCTGTGCATAGAGTTCAGAAAGGTTCTGGAAAAGAAGTTTAAGATAAGTGTTTTGGGTGAAATAACATTCTTTCTCGGGTTACAGGTCAAGCAATCAAGTGACGGAATATTAATTCATCAAGGAAAATATGTGGATGACATCATTGCCAAGTTCAAATTCACTGATGCTCAGGCATCATCTACTCCTATGGCTGCACGCCCAGTTCTGGATGCTGACACAAATGGAGCTGCTGTTAATCAGAAACAATATCGATCCATGATCGGATCCTTAATGTACTTGACAGCCAGTCGTCAAGATATCATGTTTGTTGTGTGTCCGTGTGCTCGTTATCAAGCAAATCCTAAGATGTCCCACTTAACTGCTGTTAAACGTATCTTTCGATATCTAAAGCGCAAGCCTCAGCATATCCTTTGGTATCCCAAAGAATCTAGTTTTGACCTGTATGCTTTTTGTGACAGTGATTATGGAAGGTGTCAACTTGATAGAAAATCTACAAGTGGGGGCTGTCAATTTCTGGGTGATAGGCTAATCTCTTGGCAATGGAAGAAACAACACACAGTCTCTACATCTACTTCTGAAGCTGAATACGTTGGTGTATCGGCTTGTTGCTCACAAGTCATCTGGATGCAACATCAATTGTTGGATTACGGTTTGACCTTTCTTAACAGTCCAAATTTCTGTGATAATGAGGCTGTTGTGTTAATTGTGAAAAATCCAGTTCAACATTCTAAAACCAAGCATATTGATATCAAGGTGCATTTCATTTGCGACTGTTTTGAGAGAAACCTCATATGTCTTGAAAGGGTTGATTCTGACAACAATGTTGCAGATATCTTCACTAAAGCATTTGATACATCTTGATTCAATGTGCTTGTAGAGTCCCTGAAAATGATTGGTTTTAAATATTAAATTTGTCACCAAAAATATTTTTCTTTGTAGTTAAATTTGTACAGTTTCATTCTATGCACAAATTTACGGGAGAATAAAAAAAAATACAAAAAGAGCCTGTCTTAAAAAGTCAAGAAAAATACAAAAATAGTCTGTCTTAAAATTTATAGAGTCAAGAAAAATACAAAAAATATTTTTTGTGTCTTAGTCTGAAGCTTTGCAAATAAATGGGAAGTGATATGAATGTTCTTTTCTTACGGCTAGGATCAACTCATGTAAGGCATTAAATTGAAAAGGATAGGATTTATGTTGGATATGTTGACAGGCTCTGCATGTGATACACTCAAACAAAATAATATAATGACCTTAGTGGGGAACATCTCATAGATTAGCGTAATTTGCTATTCCTGTTATTAATCGAGAACCTAAACATAAAGGTTGATGAACTATGGATAACCCTTGCTCTATTAGGATTGCACTAACCAGGACCCTTCACAAAGGGGTTGCGAGCTTGACTTGATACAAGTCTGTATATATTATATATATAGTTAAAAGTCATGCATTGACATGCAATAGATGAAAAGACACTCAATGATAGTGCAAAGCAACAGTCTGAGCAAAAAGACACGCAATGTCAATGTCGTGCAATAGAAAAAACCCAAAAAGATATGTCTAAAGACTTACATAAGTATACCTGTAAATATTTTTTTGTTTTGGGAATATGTAACTGGGAAGGGACCTTTTATCAAGGCATGTAAGTCCATAGTGCTATGACCTTGAGCTTCTTATGATTCTAAACATGTAAGCCCGTGGTTCTATGTTTTTGATCAAATTTTGTTACAGATTCCCTAAAAAGTTGTGTAAACCCATGCTAGTTATGTTGGAACATATTCTGGTGACAACGAGCTTGAAGATATTATGTCTTAGTCTTAGAGTCTTTGACTTGTAATTGATAGAATTGTTTGCAACAGTTAAGGGGGAGTCTGTTAGAGCATGACTTTGTAACTGTAGCAAACAAATATGTATAAGTTCATAGACATCTTTAGGAGCGAACTTGTTAAGTTCTCCTATAGTGCTGTGTGGTTTTGTGTTTTACTATAAATAAGTGTTTGCAAGTCTTAGTGTTTAGACTAGTAGACTGGTAGACCTGAGAGAATTTAGAGAGAGTCCTTAGAATGCTTTTGAATGTTCAAGTCTCAGTTCTGTAAACTCTGTGATTAAGTGAAATACAAGAGAGGATTATTTACATTGTTGTGATTGTTACTGTTTCTGTCATCTCGTATACACAATCAGTGATAAGGTTGGATCCCGCACTAGGTGTTATTGATACGTCATGTCTCGAGTACAATATATAGGAGAGTCATGTGGACCTACTGTTAGGACAAGTTTTGTAACTGTTGATAAAATTCTGTATAAGTTCATAGAGAGGCGAACTTAACAAGTTCGCCTAAGCATCTTTAGGAGCGAACTTGTTAAGTTCGACTAAGGAATATTGTTCAAGTTCATAGAGAGGCGAACTTATCAAGTTCTCCTAAGCATCTTTAGGAGCGAACTTGTTAAGTTCGCTTAAGGTGTTGTGTGTTCCTATAAATAGGAGTTACAAGTTCATATTCTGTATAACACAAGAGAACACTAGAGAAGAAAAAGGTGTAAGTGTGTGTTTTGGAGTGAACTATTGTAATCAAGGATTATAGTAATACAAAGCGTTTATTTACACCGTGTTGTTGATTGAGTTACACGTTGCACGTTGATCATGGATTCCGCACGTTATCACCATGTCGTACCGCGAGTCTAGAGATCCGTCATGCATCGAATCGGGACCTACAAGTGATAATTAGCAGAAGATTCGTGGTGTTTTCGTGTACAATCAACATCAAATATCACTGAATTTGATGAGGATTTGAAGGATTTTTCATCTTTTTCGTGTTCTTGATAAAAATGGAAGAATTTTGATCATTTTGGATTGATTTTGGATTCTTTTGATGAAATTGATCCGATAGAAGTGTTCCTAATCAATCCCTACACATTCCTATAGTTAAGATTTGTCTAATTTGATCATATACATCAGAAATCATGATTTTCAGAGGTCTGAGTTCGTGTTTTCGTTTTTCTGAAGTTTCAGCGTTTTAGGCGAACTTGCTGATTCAGTTGTAGGCGAATTTAATAAGTTCGCTCGGTGAAGATCAGGCGAACTTAACAAGTTCGCTTGGAGTCAAGTTCGCTCAGTGAAGTTCAGGCGAACTTATTAAGTTCGCTCAGGCAGTATCAGGCGAACTTATCTAGTATTTTGGCGGGAAATTTTTTCTTGTCCAAATTTTTTATTGAAAGTTTATATGGTTGTTTTGAATCATTTTTTAAAGGATAGAATCACTGAAGAGGGATATAAGTTCTCTGACTTTGAAGATCAAAGAGCAGACATATCACCTGGATATGTCCTTTGCAGAAATTGAGAAACGAAATAATGATCTTGCTGAGAAAGATAAGGAACTAGCTGAATCTTAAGTAGAGGTGATCAGATTACACAAAAAGTTAGAAAGCTTTGGAAATTCATCATTCTTACTGGGATATTTTAATGATACAGAAGAGGGGAAGGGAACTAGTGGTATTGGTTATGTTCCTCCACCATTCAATGGAAATTATTCTCTGAGATTATAAAAGATGAGGATTTAGATCCTAAGACTTTGTTGAAAGTGAATCCAGTCATATGTGAAGATATGGTGTATTCTGATGAGAGTGATGATGAATATTTTGATGAAGCTAAGGTTGAGGGGATACCGAAAGAGGTTAAGAAAGAAGACTTAAAGGTTGATTCTAATTCATCTGGTAAAAATACATTTGGAAGTTCTTCAAATTCAAGGAGAGTTCCATATGTCAGAGATTATAAAGACATGCGTACATGCTTTCATTGTAATGAGATGGGTCACATTGTGGTGAAATGTCCTTACAAAAATAAAGGGAAGAAGAATGTAGTTCCTGAGAAGATGAAGCCTGAATCAAAACCTGTTGAGAAAAAGTTTGTTCAGTCTCAAACTCCCAAAGAAGCTCATGTAGGGGAATCTTTTTCAAGTGCATCTTATCGTGTGAAGATTCCTTATATGAGAGATTATCGTGAGATGAGATCTTGCTTTTACTGTGGTCTTGTGAGTCACATTAGGATTGCTTGTCATCTCAACGCCAAAGGTAACCGACATGTTACTCCAGGAAAGGTAAGAACTCATGGTACGCCTTATGATAACCCAAATGTGTTTAAACCTCATGATACACCAAAGGGTAATTCAAAATATGAGGTTAGACTTTCTATACCTCAAAGACGGAGGAGAAACAGAAGATTGAGAAAACTTTTAGAACAACAAGAGCTTTCACAATCTAAACATTTTTTAAATGAACAAGAGTGTTCAAACACTTAACATTTTAAGCAAAAAGAACTTAATGAACATAAGTATGTTTAGAAATCTAAAGTTTATGTTTCTGACTCGTCGGAGCAATCACCAAAAATCGATGAGAGATTCGATTGTGAATGGAGTGAGGTTTATTATTTTGATACAGATGGACGACCCATGACTGCCATGGATTGGGTCCCAATTTCAAATTAATGTTTCTTGTTAGATGTGCAGGATTAACCAAGAGGGACTATTAATAACATTTTGGTTGTTGATAGTGGTGGTTCTAAGCACATGATAGGGAATGACATCTGCAAGAGTAAGGAGTTGTTGATAACTGAGAATCTATTTAATTCAACGACTTGATGCCCAAGGGGAGAATATGTCACACACAATGTTTTGGAAAGATTTTTACAAAGTCCAAATGATAACCTGAAACTTAGGATGACAATGGTAAGCATAAAGTCGTTGATGCAACCATTTAACTAGTTGAGGGGGAGTACATAACTGTGTTGGTGACAAAGGCAAAGGCATTCAATTACAGGATTACATTGGTTTGAGGTTTTAATTGATTGACTTGCTTAATCCCAAGTAACCAAGTAAAATGTTTTTCATAAAATGTTTTCATAGAAGGTTTATTTTCGTTTGTTTTACTTTCTTTGAAAAAGATTTTAAAAAAGTCAAACAAAATGAAAAAGTTAAAATCGACATTACTTGAAGTTATAAGGAGAAATGATAGTACATCAGTAGATGTTCAGTCACACATGACCTTAGTTGGACTTTATGTTGCTTATCTAATATATCTGTGATAAATGTTTTGATAAGAACTTCTTATACTGCACAGTATGGGAAATGATAGCTTCATAACTGCTTATGCTGAACAAAAATTGATGCTTGGTGCTTATATTTTTAATTTGGATACTAGTATTTAGTCTGATTTGTCAATAGGCTATGAGTATCTTTGGTCCATTAGTAGTGTGACAACATAATGATCTTTGTGACAACTGTGATTTGAACCCATGGTATGCCGGGTGTGTGTATAAAAGATCATTATCAAATAAAGAATATAAGATCTAAAGTACTTCATGAGACCAGTATAGGTTATGTCGTTAAACACAAATTTTTCAGTTCACTTCACTGCCCATGCCCCGAAAACATGCAACGTGAAGTTGGACTAAGATATGTTTCTGAAAACATTTGTTGGAACATATACTAGCCCTTGGATCATTATCCTAATCCATTGAATATATCCAGATAACAGTTGGATCACGCTACCCTATGTCATTGAACCAATCGATTCCTTGATCAATCTTATTTTAAAGAATTCTATTGGTACAATCTTTATGTTACTATGAATCATGATACTTCATCCAAATCAAGACATTTGAATCATTCGATTCTGAATCATTCTGATTCTCTGCTTGATATTTTCCTGTGTTTATCGATATAATTCATCCTAGAGATTGAATATTATCTTGCAATGATCTTATATGTCTTGAAGATAGTGCACATTTAAATTTCTGTTGGCATATTTGTGGGGTACACGTTGTATTACAAAATAAATGGTACTTTAATTCACAAGAACATGGGACAAAGATACTGATGGTTTCAATTCTTATAATATTGACAACTTAGATTGACATATTATGTGTTGCAAATTCGTATGTAATTTATATTATAAACATGTTATGATCTGATCCCATTTTTTTTAAGTTCTTCGCGTATCATTACATGTTTTGGTTGAAGCTTAAAAGATTTGATCTTATCTGATATAAAGAAATGATGAATCTGGATAGGATACTCTTAGAATGCTTAGGGATGTTTATCCAAAATGTGTGATTGATGCATTGTTGTTACTAATATGATCTTCTAACTCGTGATGTTCGATCAAAAAGATGTGATTTTGTATTTTACATTTTAGTTTGTACAAAGAAAAACCAAAAAGATTTTGTGTTTCTTATGTTTGAAAAATAAAAAAGATTTTATTTTTCAAGCTTCCATGGAAATCTTAATTGTTCGTTATTCTTGGTTGTTCTCCTTTACAAAAACCTGAATATTGCAGACAGAAGTTGACAATGGGTCCTTCTCCCAAGTTTTCTTCTAGAAATAAAGAGAGAGTACGCAGAAGAACAAGACGAAGAATACAATGTGTTTGATGATATTTGAAGACGGATGACAATCTTCTAAAGTTGTTGTCAAGGGGGAGTCTGTTGGAGCATATTCTGCGAGCTTGAAGATATTATGTCTTAGTCTTAGAGTCTTTGACTTGTAATTGATAGAATTGTTAGCAACAGGGGAGTCTGTTAGGACATGTTTTGTAACTGTTATAAAATTCTGTATAAGTTCATAGAGAGGCGAACTTAACAAGTTCGGCTAAGCATCTTTAAGAGCGAACTTGTTAAGTTCGCCTAAGGAATATTGTTCAACTTCATAGAGAGGCGAACTTAAGCATCTTTAGGAGCGAACTTGTTAAGTTCGCTTAAGGTGCTGTGTGTTTCTATAAATAGAAGTTACAAGTTCATATTCCATAGAACACAAGAGAACACTAAAACACTAGAGAAGAAAAAGGAGTAAGTGTGTGTTTTGGAGAGAACTGTTGTAATCAAGGATTATAGTAATACAAAGTGTTTATTTACATCGTGTTGTTGATTGAGTTACACGTTGCACGTTGATCATGGATTTCGCACGTTTATCACCATGTCGTATCGCGAGTCTAGAGATTCGTCACGCATCGAATGAGTTCAATGGGAGAAATGGCCTACTTTCTGGGGTTGCAGCTTAAGCAAAGTGATGACGGAATCTTAATTCATTAGGAAAAACATGTTAATGATATACTAATCAAGTTCAATTTTGCTGACTCCAAACCGGCCTCAACTCCTATGGCAACCCGTCCTGTTCTTACTCCAGATCTAGGTGAACCAGGAATTGACCAGCATCTATACAGGTCAATGATTGGCTCGTTAACGTACATGACCGCTAGCCATCCAGACATCATGTTTGCGGATTGCTAGTGTGCACGATATCAGGCTAATCCAAAATTTTCTCACCTTAATGCTGTCAAAAGAATTTTTAAATACTTGAAGGGCAAGCCTTGGCTAGGCGTTTGGTATCCAAAGTATTCATAAATTAACTTGTTTACTTTTCCTGACAGTGATCATGGAGGCTGCAATCTGGATAGAAAATCAACAACTGGAGGATGTCAGTTTCTGGGGGAGAGACTCGTCTCATGGCCGTGCAAGAAACAGACCACCATTTAGACTTCTACTACCGAAGCTGAATATGTCGCTGCATCCGCATGTTGCTCCCAGGTTATATGGATGCAACACCAATTGCTGGATTACGGTTTGAATTTTTGTGACTCTCCTATTTTCTTTAATAATGAAGCTGCATTACAAATGGTTAAGAATCCAGTCCAACACTCTAAAACTAAGCACATAGACATTAGAGTGCATCATATTCGTGACCGTTTTGAAATAAAACTCATGCATCTTCAGCAGGTATCTACTGATAATATTGTCGCTGACATTTTTTATAAAGGCTTTTGATTTGGTAAGATTCAACTTTCTAGTTGAATGTTTGAAAATGATTTATTTTGATTAAAAGGTCGTAGGTTCGGTCACCAAAAATATTTTTCTTAGTTTTTAGCTTGTTTAAATTTTGATTTATTACATAAATGCAAAAGTTTAGGGGGAGAAATTTCCTAAAAACGCCAAAAAGATTTTCGATTTAAGTTTTTAGTTTCATCTTTAAATAAAATTCAGAAAAATACAAAAATATTGTGCTTCTTAGGAATGTCATTCTATTGAGAAAATTTGAGAACTCTGTCTAATGGGAAATGATAGTACATCATTCTATAGGTTGGATCATCTTATATAAGGCCTGTAGTTGAAAAGATCAGGATCTTAGGGTGATATGTTGATAGGCTCTACTAAACCTGAAAGGATAGCATGATAGTGTTTCACATAAACATAAAAGTCATTAATTTAGTGGGAAACATATCATAGATTGGTAGAATATTTATTTCCTGTTAATAATTGAACACTTACACATAAAGGTTGATGAATTGTGGATGAACATACTGTCTCTGGATTGCACAAGCCGAGACCCTTCACAAAGGGGTTGCGAGCTGACTTGATACAAGTCTATATATATATGTATATAGATAAAAGACATGCAATAGGTGAAAAGACACTCGATGAAAGTGCAAAACAAAAATGTGAGCAAAAAGACACTCAAAGTTAATGTCGTGCAATAGGAAATATCAAAAAGATATGTCAAAAGACGTACATATTAGTATACTTGTAAATATTTTTTTCTTTTTAGGAATGTGGGTCTGGGAAGGAATCTCTTACCAAGGCATGTAAGTTCGTAGTGCAATGACCCTGAGCATTTACTGTTTGTGAACAGATACGTCCGTCGATTTTGTTAGAGATTTCCTGAACAGTCCATTGACCCATTCTAGTTATGCTCATTTAGCTATCATCAGGTGCTCAAAAGATCACGAGGAAGGAAAGGCTTATCCGATAAGTTGTAGGGTCCATTCAGTTCATCAAAATTCATCTAATTCACACTACATTAAATACAGGTTTCTAAGATGTGAGTATGGAACCCACTGAGTCATGAATAACTATTACCCAGAAAACATGATAAATTCATTCACTACTTGTTTGTCAACAAAGGTATAAAGGCTTGAGTTTACAAGGATAATCTATTGGCAATCACCGAGACCTGTGTAAGAAAATGAGCGGCTGATAAGTATAGTGTAGTCTACCCTAGGATGATATGATCCCATAACAGAGTTTCTCTAAAAAATGATGTATCTTAAAGTCATTTAAAGCAGTCTGTTATTTGAAAAGAACAAAAAGATTTTATGTTTTTAGCTTATTTGGAGTTATTTTTATTTTTATCATTGTTTGTAATTCATAAGTATCAAAATGACAGTCCCTTCTTGAACTGAAAATCCAAAGCAAAAAGTTTCTGAAAAGTTTGAAGTGTTTCCAAGTTTGCGGCCGCATACTTTAAGTTTGCGACCGCATAATTGAAGGTTGTCTATAAATAGCACCGAAGTTTGAGGTTCTGGCATTACACCAACTGCATACTTCATCTGTTTCTCAGTCGCATACTCCATATTCGTCTAAATTGATTGCTCTCATGACCTTAGTGTGATTTTGTTGCTATACTTGCACTCAAGAAGTATTAGCGACCTCAAAGTTACAGTTTTTGACCTTGGATTCACTCGAATCGAGCGTGTGAATTGTTCTTGGTAGAAACTGAAACCAAGATTGGATGTGACACCTGCAAAATTCCAGAATCCGAAACCAAGTTGTTGGACAAAAACCCAACTAGGCCCAATAAGGCCCAACATGAATTCAAGCCCATTTGAGACCCGGTAAGGATCCAAGCCCGTTAGAAATCCAAATTTACACAATCCGAATATCATATTAGTCACACGATTTCATTTAATGACTCGTTACGCGATTCTGAGAATTTTAGGAAAGATATAAGAACGTACGCGATTCAGTAATTTTAAACGTTAAACATCGGTTTTTACCAAGTATTCAACAGAACGATTAAGTAAAATAATGAATTATTAACATTAAGTATTAATATTCATTTGAAAAGACTGTTCGGATAAATACACGTGTAGTACGTGTATATGAACGTTAAACCACGTTAGATCTTCGTAAAACTAACGATTGCGGTACGGTTATTACCAATATGATAAATATTTGTTTTTAATAAAAATGTTATTGTTAGGACATAGAATGTATGACAAAAGCTTTGTAATAGTTTAGGTCTTATTGTCTTTATGTTTTTATGTAATTGTATAGATTTTGTCTAAGTGATAGAACAAGTTTCTGCTAGAGGCGAACTTGTTAAGTTCGCCTAGCCTACTAGAGGCGAACTTGTTAAGTTCGCCTAGTATCATGTGAGGCGAACTTGTTAAGTTCGCTTATTGCATAGTTTGTGTCTATAAATAGGAGTTTACAGAATCTGTTCTGAAATAGAGAAAAAAGTAGAAAGACTTGATTGATTGTATTCTGTAAACTCTATGTTTTGGTGATATACAAAGAGAAAGTTTATTTACATGTTGTTTGTATTGTCAATTAGTATACAAACGTTAATACGGTAGGATTCCGCACTCCGTGTTATCGAGACGTCCTGTCACGAGATCGATCTGAGATGAGTCATGTGGACCTGCAAGTGGTATCAAAGCTTTTGCTCGTGATTTGTGTTTGATTCTTGGTGATTAGAGATGATTTTGTGTACAATTTGACAAGAAATTGATCATTTTTAGAAATATTTGTATCCATGGAGTTTTCAAGTTCTTGAAGCTGATTTTTCTGTTGAATTAGTGGATTTGAGGTGGATTTTAGTGAAATTAATCCGATAGAAGTGTTCTAATTCATAAAATACTAAATCCTACGGTCCAATTTCTTCAAATCTGTGAGAAATGATGATTTTCGGCGCTATGAGTTCGTGTTTGGGTTGCTGTGTTTGTTACAGCTGAAGCAAGCGAACTTGCTGATATTTGTTGCAGGCGAACTTAGCAAGCGAACTTATCAAGTTCGTTTCTCTAAGTTTAAGCGAACTTAATCAGTAGGCGAACTTACCGGAGTTTCTTGGTTAAGCGAACTTAACAAGTTCGCTTGATATCAAATTCACTTATTTGGCTTTGAAGCGAACTTATTATCTTCGCCTAAGGGGAGTACTTGTTCAATACTTGGAAATTTTTTCTGAAAATGGCAAATATGGTGCAAGTGACTAATATGTTAAATTACGATAACGAGATTGGTACATCTCAAAAACCACCCAAATTGTTACGTCTTGCAGATTATTCTAACTGGAAATATCGGTTTTTCCTATTTTCTTGTCTTTTACTGATACAAGTTTGTGGATTCCAATCTTGGAAGGCTATACACATCCGACATATAATTAGATGGGAAAGGATGATGTTCCTAAATCGGTATCTGCGTTAACCACAGAAGAAAAATTACTGTTTGATAGGGAAAGGAAGGCAATGGCTAGTATCTCAATGTCTCTTCCTAAAGAAATTTATCATAGCTTTAAACAATTCAGGACTTCTCAAAAATTGTGGGAAGCATTACAAAAGCGGTGTGAAGGTAGTTTGGATGTTAAGAAAAGCATAAAAGAATTACTGAAGAAGAAATTCTTATTATTCAAGCACTTTCAAAATGAATCTTTAGATTATCTTGCAACGAGATTATATCATTTGTTGAGTGAATTGTCAAGTGCTTCAGTGGTTTATGAGACTGAAGAGATAAATGATAAGTTTTTGGAGGCATTACCATCTAAATTTGATGTGTATACAGTTTTGATAAAAGAGAATGTCAAGTATAAAACTATGTCTCTTGAAGAGGTTCTTGGCAAGATTCAATCACATGATTTGAATATGAAGAAGAAGGAAACCAATATGGAGCATATTCAAGATCCTTCAATGTATTTTGCTAATTCTTCTGGCAAAACTGGTGCAGGGGTTGCGTTCTTTTCTAGTGATACTCAAGATGTTTCTAATGATCATTGTTCTGGAGTTCCAAGTCATTCTGGTTTCTCTACAAATACTACTTCTTCATCATCTGGAACACACAATATGAATCACAGAGTTGCTGATGATTATTTAGCAATGTTTTCTTCCTTTATTGCTTCTTATGAAAATTTTATTGGAAGAAAGATTCATGATCCAGATGTTATTGAAGAGGATTTCAGACAAATTGATCCCGTTGATCTAGAAGAGATGAACATTCAATAGAATATGGCTATGCTGATGAGACAAGCAAAGGATTTTTTGAAGATGAATAGAAGAAAGTATATCGGTTCTAACAGTCGTTCACGTATGGGATTTGATAAACCCAAAAGTTGAATTTGATTCTCAGAAGAAGCCTAATAACTTTCAGAACAATCGTAATAAGTCACTTGGCTCCTCTGGCTGTGGAAATTCTAATCATGCATCTGCATCATCTGCTTTGGTTGCTCAGAATGATGAAAATTATGACTGGGGTATTCATCTTGAAGATTTGATTGGTACTGTAAGTCAAGCTTTTGTAGCTGAGATTCATTCTGCAAAATCTGAAGAGTCAACTACTGATGATAGCTCAAGTGATGGTGAGAGTTTGCCAAGTGCTGATGAAGAACGTGATCAAGTACATAATGTTGAGTCTGATATTGCATCTGGTGTATCTGAAGATGATATAGTATTAACTCAAAATTCTTCTGATGGTGCTGATTCTGAAAATATTCCGATTACAAAAATCTTCATGGCAGATACGTCAGATCCTTCAAAGGTAAAAGATTCTGTCTATCACATTTATTGCTCTAATTGTATCAGTATAAAAGATAAAAAGCAAAAAGTAATGGATGATAACACAAATTTAATTTGTGATATGAAATCGATGCATTCGGTTAACCAAAAATTGAAAGATAATGATAAAGTGTGTATAGATAGAATTGAGTCTTTGAAAAAAGATTTGAACTCTTTGGGATTGAAATATAAGGAACAAGCATATCATCTGGATATGGCTTATGCTAAGATTGAGAATCGAAATGAAATTGTCGCTCAGAAGAACAAAGAAATTTCTGATAAAGAATCTGAAGTGATCAAATTACATAGAAAGCTGGAAAATTTTGAAAATTCGTCTGTGGTATTGGATTACTTTAATGTTAATGCTGATCCTACTAAGAGGGTTGTTGGACTTGGATTTGTTCCTCCACCATTCAATGCAAATTATGTGGTTGAACCAGAAATTATTCATGAAGAGGAAATTGATCCAAAGACGAAAGTAAATCCAGTAACTGGTGAAAATATGATCTATGATTCTGATTCTGAGGATGAAGTTTTTAATGATAAAAAGGTTGAAGGCATTCCTAAGGAAATGCAACTTGATGAACCAAAGGTAGTTAAAAATGTTACCCGTGATAGATGCATTTTAACAGAACCTAATGAGGTGAAATTTGATCAACCTAAACTTTCCAAAATGTTACAATCAAGTGGTTTTGTTGCTGTTGGTCATCAAAAGAAGAATTTATCAACGGTGACTAAACAAGTTTTTTTTCAAAAGAAGCCAGTCAACTGTTCAGTAAAATCTTCTAAAGATTATTCATCAGAAGGGTCATCAAATTCAAAAAAACTCCTTATATTAGAAATCATCAAGATAGACGAGTTTGTTTTCACTATAATGAGGTGGTCATATTCTGATTCACTGTCCTTATAAGAATCAAGGCAAAATAAAGAGTGTTTCCTCACAACAATGAGTGGTGCCGATTCTGAAAAGACAAAATGTGCGAAAGCCTACGGCTAGTGTTGTAAAGAATGTGCCTTGTCAATCATTTGCTAAATCTTCGGGATTTAAGCAACATGATAAGCATATTTATAAACTAGTTGTTTTTCAAAAGAAGTTTGAGATTCCACATGTTGGAGTTCCAAAAGGTTCTCAACCTGAGGTCAAACTTTCTAGACCACAACGAAGAAGACGTAACAGAAAACTAAAGAAATTTTCGGAAATATCTAAATCTGATAATCATAAATCTTATAATTTTTTTCCAATTAATCATACTATGTCTTCATTAAGAAGGTCTAATTGTGAATCTTATGTTCCAAAGGTTGATGACAATGTTGATTGTGAATTGCTTGAAGTTGTTTATTTTGATCCATCTGGACAACCCAAGACCACAATGGCTTGGGTTCCAATTTCTTACTGATTTTCTTTGTTTATGTAGGGACAACCAAGGAGGACTATCAACAATACATGGTATGTGGATAGTGGTTGTTCTCGACATATGACGGGGAATATTCGTTTGCTGGAAGATGTTATTAATTTTGATGGTGGTTATGTCGCTTTTGCTGGAAATAAAGACGGGTACATAACTGGTTAGGCTACTTTAAAGAACGATAAAGTCAAATTTGAGAAAGTGAACTATGTGGAGCAACTTGAACATAATCTTTTGAGTGTATCTCAAGTGTGTGACAAGAAATTTTCATTTCATTTCAATGATTCTGAGTGTTATATCTTGAAACCAGGCTTTGTGATTCCTGACGAATGGATTCTATTGAAGGCTCCGAGGAGAAATGACACATATATCCTAGACATGAGTGTTGCTACTACAACGGATTCAATTCTTACTTGTCTACTCTCCAAGGCGTCTGAGTCGGATTCAATTTTGTGGCACAGGAAACTTGCTCACATCAATTATCGGAAAATGATTTATCTCGTGAAGAATGATCTGGTTTTTGGTGTTCCAAAAATGAAATTTTCAGTTCATGATGTCTGTATTCCTTGCAAGAAGGGGAAACAACACAAGAAGTCCCATAAATCTAACTAAAAGAATTCAATTGACTCCTTTGGAGCTACATCATATGGATTTGTTCGGACCGATTAGTATCAGGAGCATTGGCGGTAAATCTTACAGTCTTGTACTAACAGATGATTTCTCTAGATTTTCATGGGTTAAGTTCCTTGTTTCTAAAGCCGAAACCACAGAGTTGGTACAATTCTTAATCCTGGTTTTAGAGAATTTGTTCAAACAGAAAGTAAGAAGAATTAGGAGTGACAATGGCAGCGAGTTTAAAAATAGCAAGATGGGTTTATTTTGTCTTCAAAAAGGAATTCATCATGAATTCAGTGCGCCATATATACCTCAACAAAATGGTTCTGCTGAACGAAAGAACAGGACTTTGGTTGAAACGGCACGTACGATGCTTGCTGATTCTAAGCTTCCAGTAACGTTTTAGGTCGAGGCTGTGAATACTGCGTGTCACGTTTTGAACAGATTTTTGACTGTTAAGCGACATAACAAGACATGCTATGCGTTGCTTAATAATCGTAAGCCGAATCTGGAATATTTACTACTTTTTGGTAATCCATGCACCCTGTTGAAAGTTAGAGATGTCCCAGCCAAGTTCAGTGCTAAGGCAATTGAAGGCATCTTTCTGGGGTATGTTGCAAATTCTACTACCAAGAGTGTTTATAACAAAGAGACTCGTCAAGTTGAAGAACGGTTTCATATTGACTGTTCTAATCGGTCTTTACCTCAAATGGCGATTGTACCAGATTGGGCTTTTGATTATGAGAATTTATTCAAGTCTTTTCATTTACCTTCTAATATTTCTCCTGAGGAAGCTACTGTATTATATGATTCATGTCAGGATGCACAGAATAGTGGTTTTCTAACGACTGCGGTTCCACATTCCTCTATTTCTTCTACATCTGCTCCAGATCCTAATGTTGCTTCTTGTTCGGGAACACAAGAGTCTGATAGTGAGAATGAAAATGTTATTTTCCAAGATTCTTCTGCTGATCCTTTGTTAGCTGATGAACCTTCTAATTTGACACAGGCTCAGGGGGAGATTCCTACAAATGTGGACTCGAAGATACGAGTTAGTCAAGATCTGTCTTCTTAATCTGATACAACTCAAGTTGATGTGTTGCCGGTTCCTGAGGTTGCATCAATCAAGGAACTCAAAGCTCATCCGATTACAAGTATCATTGGGAATTTGCGAGATGGAGTGCAAACGCGTTCTATTATTGACAACACTTGCTTGTATACAGGTATTAAGTATACTGGTGTTGTTGATGTATGCTCACATTCCTGTTTTATTTCTCACGTCGAACCAAAGAATGTCGAAATGGCGTTACGTGATAACAATTGGATAGAGGCCAGGCAGGAAGAACTTGCTCAGTTTGACAAACTCAAAGTTTGGAATCTTGTAGATCTTCCAAATGGTGTGTATCCAATTGGTACGAAGAGGGTGTTTAAATGCAAGAAAGACGGTCGAGGTGTTGTGGTGAGAAATAAGGCAAGATTAGTTGTACAAGGTTTCAATCAACAAGAGGGAATTGATTACACCTAGGTTTATGCTCCTGTTTCTATGCTTGAAGCTATATGGCTATTTCTGGATTTTGCTTCATACAAAGGGTTTAAGGTGTTTCAATTAGATGTAAAAACTGCTTTCTTATATGGTAAAGTCAAGGAGGAAGTTTATGTGTTAGCGGCCGGGGTTTGAAGATCCACTTAATCCGTCTAAAGTTTTCTAGCTTGATAAAGCTCTCTGTGGTCTTCATCAAGCTCCTCTAGAGTGGTATGAAACGTTGTCTACACATCTTATGGAAAATGATTTTGTTCGTGGACATATTGACTTGACTTTATTCATTAAGAAAGCAGGGGGAGAATACCTACTGGTACAGATATATGTAGATGATATTATTTTTGGCTCTACAAATGAAGGGTTATGCAAAGAGTTTGAGAGTATTATGAAATCGAAGTTTGAGATGTCAGTTATGGGAGAGTTATCATTTTTCCTAGGTCTTCAAGTTAATCAAAAGGAAGATGGTTTCTTTATTCATCAGTCCAAGTACGTAAAGGACATCTTGAGCCGGTTCAAGATAAAGGACTGTACCCCATATGATACTCCGTTTTCGGTCAATCATAAATTGAATTCTGACCTGGATGGAAAAGAAGTTGATTGCCGACTCTACCGTGCAATGATTGGATCTCTCATGTACTTAACCACTTCAAGGCCAGACATAATGTTCGCTGTGTGTATTTGTTCCAGGTTCCAAGCAAAACCAAAAGAGTCTCATTTGATTGCAGTAAAGAGAATCTTTCGTTATCTCAAAGGAAAACAAAGATTGGGACTATGGTTTCCACATGGTTCTAACTTTGAATTCAATCCATACACTGATTCTGATTTTGGTGGTTGTTGTTTGGACAGGAAATCTACTACAGGTGGTTGCCAGTTCTAGGGTAATCTTCTAGTTTCCTTGCAATGCAAAAAGCAAACTACGGTCTCCATTTCAACATGAGAAGCAGAATACATTGCTGCTGTAAGTTGTTGTTCACAGATCTTGTGGATCCAACAACAATTAAGAGAATACGGTTTGAATTTTACAGGAACCCCAATGTTTATTGATAATAATGCTACAATGTCTATCACAAATAATCCTGTTAAGCACAGTAAAACAAAGCACATTGAAATTAGATATCATTTTATTCGTGATTGTGCAGATAAGAAGTTGATTGAGCTGGTAAAGGTACATACAGATGATAATTTTGCTGATCTTTTTACCAAGGTATTTGATCGTACCAGGTTTGAATTTCTGATCAAAATGATAGGTATGATCAATCACGAATAAAAGTTTCAAAAACAAATTTTCATGAGAGATTTTGTTTTAAACTTTTTTTATTGCTTTATTACATTTCTATATTTTAAATTTCAGTCAAAAATTGTTATTTATAAAAATTTAAAACAAAATGAAAATTTTAAAATTGACATTATTTGAAGTTAGAGAAGAAATGATAGTATATCAGTGAATAGTTCATTACACATGACCATAGTAGACCTTTGATATATGATAGTTTAAAGTAAATGTATTTGATCTAAATTTCAAAGTCTGCATAAATAAGAAATGATAGTGTTTTGAATGCTCTAATCTTGATAATATGTTTTAATTTGAATATGAGTTTGAAACTTGAATTGTCAATAGACTAGAAGCGTTTTTGAACCAATAGTAGTGTGAAAATTAAATATGATATGATTACATTTGTGATTTGAATCCATTATATGCCTGGGTGTGTGTAAAAGATCATTATCAGATATAGAATATATGGTTTTAAGAATTTCATGAGACCAATATCGAATTATGTCTTTAGCACAATTTCTTTCAGTCCACTTCACTGCCCATGCCCCGAAAAACATGCAATGTGTTGCTGAACTAAGATATGTTTCTGACATCATCTGTTGGAGCATATATTCACCTTTGGATTAGTTAGATACATCATCTATTCTGATTTCATTGAAATTTATCCAGATAATTGTTGGATCCTCCTACCTGAATCTATTGATTCTCATTATAAAGCCAATTCATTAGAATCTTTTGATTCTGAATCATCCTGATTCTCATATCCTTTGGGATATGCTATTCTATACTTGTGCTAATAGAGATAATTTCATCTTGGAGATTGATCTAATCTTAGAATAAACTATGTATGCCTTGAAGATAGTGCAAATTTAAATTTCTGTTGGCATATATGTGGGGGTACACGATGTTTTTCATCTAAATGGTACTAACTACATGAAGTTGGAAGAAAAATGCTTATAGTTTCAAATTATATAGTATTGACAATTTAAGAATTCATGCTTTGTATTACAAATTCGGAATGAAAAATTGAGCATTTCATAACTTGATCTTGTTTACTTTGAAATTTATCACGTATCATTTCAAGTAATATTCAATTTGATTGCAAAAATTACATAAAATTGAAAAAGATTTGAGTTACATAAGAATGAGTTTGATTGTTTCATATCATAGGTTACCCATAGTTGATAATAGACTGTGTGATGAATTAATCATATACTGATATGATCTTCTTGTTCATGATGTTAATCCAAAAATATGTACTCAGATAAAAACCAAAAATATGTGATTCTGTTTGTACAGATAAAATCCAAAAATATTTTGTTTCTATCTTCCATGAGAATTTTATTTTTATTAAAATGATTCGGGATTGGATCGGATACATGCTACAGATGGAAGTTCACAAGAATGTGACGTGTTGAAAGTGAAGAAATTGTTCATGGCAAAGGTTTGGAGCGAACTTAATATGTTCGCCTGTTTCTGATTAAGCGAACTTATCCTTATTATCTTGTTTCACTGTGAGAGCGAACTTATTGAGCGAACTTACGGGTTTTTTAGCGAACTTGTGACAATCTAAACTAGGGTTTTCGATTTGAAATTTTCGTGTTTCCCTCTAGATCGAATTTGAATTGCGAAGCATTCTAAGGTAATTTCAGGGTTTTTTATCCGTTAAATCGATGGGAATTTGATCCTTTCACCCTGTGTTCATCGTTTTTTTTACCGTCGGACTGTGAATGATCTGATATGGTGTCGTTTTATGGTTAAAACTTACAATTGATGTTTCATAGTGTTTCGTGGTTGTAAATCGTTGACTATGATATGTTTAGTTTGAAAAATTTTGACGATTTAGACATTTTTGAGATTTTGCTGTAGAATTTGTATCGACAAACTGGTTCAGGCGAACTTGTTCAAGAGAACTAGTTTAGGCGAACTTATTATGTTTGCCTCTTGCAACACTAAGCGAACTTATTAAGTTCACCTAATGGCTCAGTAGTGTTTGGACTTGTGTTTTTTTGAAAATTTTTTCTTTTGTTTATTATATGACTAATGTGTGTTATTTGTCCAACACTTTTATAGATGGCTCGTCATGTTGAGTACAAACATAATCAAGTGGCGTTATTAGATCCAAATATGTCTGAAGCTGTTCATTTTCAAAGAATTATCAACTTTCTGAATCGTTCACGTTTGCATGTCGCCTTATCCGCAGATCCGTACATTAGCTTACCGTATATACAAAAATTCTGGGATACAGTAAATCAAGACACAGATGTTGAACCTCACGTACATCGTGCTACGGTAAATAATACAGAGGTAGCTATTTCAGTGGACACTATTCGTGATGTTTTGGCATTGGGAGGTGCTAATGAAGATCCTATGTCATATCCAGGAACACTGATTATGGGGTGTTTTCAGAGGATGGGTTACTGTCACACCCCCAATTTCAACTAACGAAGTTTTACCGTTTCGGGAAGTGACAAACCAGGATCTCAGTCATTAGTTACATTGAACGACTCTACATGGGACTCAAATGAAAATATCATATCAATCAGAGTTAATGCGGAAGCGTAAAGAAAGTAAATGCGCAAAACACACGCGCCCAAAAAGTCCAAAAGTCCAAACCAAACATAATTCAAAATAGTCCAAACAGTTTAATAAAACATATATCAAAAGAAAAATCCGATGCATGTCCTATGTGTGCACATGTGCCTTATCTTAGCGACCTGAGAAAACATATAAGAAAAGATGTCAACACGAGGTTGGTGAGTTCACAAGTTTCAATATAAATAAACGTTTACCGGATTTATTGTACAATCAACATATGTATATCAACGGGTAGCTAACCCATAATCATGTTTGCTATTACGCTCGCAACCGTAAACTGACTGTTTGTATTGCCTCCCACCAGGACTATCAACCATGGTGCACGTTTAGGTCAATATTGCACCCGTTCAATATCCAATCGAGTTAGCGCGACTAACGCGGGTGAGGTTTGTCAAACCCAGTAGTACTACCCAACATACCTCGCGATATTCATATTTAAACGGTTCGATGTGAGGACTTACATGATAGAGTGTACGCATAGTCAAAACAAGTGATATAATATGAAGTACAAAAATAAAAAAGAGTTTGCATCATGTTTTCTCCCACAGTTTAAAACCGTAAAAGGGGCCGTGAAAACTGTTGGAGCATATTCTGGTGACAACGAGCTTGAAGATATTATGTCTTAGTCTTAGAGTCTTTGACTTGTAATTGATAGAATTGTTAGCAACAGTTAAAGGGGAGTCTGTTAGGACATGTTTTGTAACTGATGATAAAATTCTGTGTAAGTTCTGCTAGAGGCGAACTTGTTAAGTTCGCCTAGGCTATCAGAGGCGAACTTAACAAGTTCGCTTAGTCTATCAGAGGCGAACTTGTTAAGTTCGCTTAGCCTATTAGAGGCGAACTTAACAAGTTCGCCTAATACTGTTCAGTGTCTATAAATAGCAGTTATCAGCAGAAAACAGAAAGAGACTTGGACGATATCAGGAGGGACTGAGAATTCTGTAAATTGTGTAAACTGATATCGTAGTGGAATAAAAAGAGCGTTTATTTACACCGTTGTTGATTGAGTCACACGAGCACGTTGATCATGGATTCCGCACTTTATCACCGTGTCTAACCACGAGTCTAGAGATCCGTCACGCACCGAATTAGGGACCTACAAGTGGTATCAGAGCCATTGCTCTTGATTAGCAAAAGATTCGTGGTGTTTTCGTGTCCAATCAACATCAAAGTTCAGAGATTTTGAAGATTTTTGATGAATTCGTGTTCTTGATAAAAATGGAAGAATTTTGACAAATTTGGATTGATTTTGAATTGTTTTGATGAAATTGATCCGATAGAAGTGTTCCTAATCAGTTCCTACACATTCCTACGGTTCAATTTAATCAAATTCCATCAATTAAGCAAGAAATGATGATTTTTGAATGTCTCTGTTCGCGAAAGTGTTCCTGAGTTTGAATCTGTTGGAGCAAGCGAACTTGCTGTTCGTTGTGCAGGAGAACTTAGGGAGGCGAACTTAATAAGTTCGCTTGGTGCAGAGTAAGCGAACTTAATCAGGCGAACTTAACAAGTTCGCTCCGGGTCAAGTTCGCTTCGGGTCAGTTTCAGGCGAACTTAATTCTGTAAGCGAACTTATCCAAAAAAAAAAAAAAAAAAAAAAAAAAAAAATTGAAATCACAAAGACTCCATGCACCACAGGCGAACTTAACAACTTCGCTCCTCAAGATGCTTAGGCTTTTTAAGAACTTTTGCGAACTTAACAAGTTCACTAACTTACAACATAGAATTTTAACAACAGTTACAAAACATGTCCTAACAGACTCCCTTTTAACTGTTGCTAACAATTCTAACACGTTACAAGTCAAAGACTCTAAGACTGATAATTGCAGACAGAAGTTGACAAGGGGTCCTTCTCCCGAGTTTTTCTTCTAGAAAGACAGAGTGTACAGATGAACAAGATGAAGACTACAATTTATATTGATAATCTTGAAGACGGATGACAATCTTCTGAAGCTGTTGTCAAGGGGGAGTCTGTTGGAGCATATTCTAGTGACAACGACCTTGAAGATTCTATGTCTTAGTCTTAGAGTCTTTGACTTGTAACGTGTTAGAATTGTTAGCAACAGTTAAAAGGGAGTCTGTTAGGACATGTTTTGTAACTGTTGTTAAAATTCTATGTTGTAAGTTAGTGAATTTGTTAAGTTCGCAAAAGTTCTTAAAAAGCCTAAGCATCTTGAGGAGCGAAGTTGTTAAGTTCGCCTGTGGTGCATGGAGTATTTTGGCGGGAAAATTCACCTTGTCCAAATTTTTTACGGAAAGCATATATGGTCGTTTCGAATCATTTTTGAAATTTTGAATTTTTTAAATTTTTTAAAAAGAGTATTTTGGCGGGAAAATTTTTTTCCGGATATTTTTGTGAAAATTTCAAAATGTCAATTTTATGTGATATTAATGATATTGGAACTATGCCACCGAGACTTTTATGCATATCAGATTTTCGTAACTGGAAAGTCCGGTTCGAACAGTTCGTATCAGTCACTGATGAAAACTTTTGGACATCCATTTTGGAAGGATATGTGCATCCTACTTATAACTTCATGGGATATTATGATGTTCCTAAACCAATGACAGCTCTTAATAAAGCCGAAAAGCAGAAGTTTGATCGAGAAATGAAGACGCTTGAAACTTTAAAATTGTCTTTACCAAAAGAAATCATTCATAGTCTCGGGAAGTGTCCAACTTCACGTGATCTATGGGAAACTTTGAAGAAAAAGGGTGAAGCTACTACTCAAGCATTTGTGGTCTTGATCAAAGAAGATTTAGTGAAGCAGTGTGATACTGAAAGTGATTCTTCTGCAGTTTTAACTGATTGTGAGAGTATTCGTTCTGGTGAAAGTACTCAGTCTACTGTGAGTGATGTAGATACTGAAGTAAGCTTCCAGACAGTTGAAGATGATCTCAGTGAATCAGAAATTGATACAGAGCCTGTCATTGTTGCTCAAAAGGGTGAAGCTGATGATGATTTTTTCATGACTCCTGGTGCATCTTCGTCAGAAATAAAATCTGAGGTAATTTCTAACTCTGAGACGTTTTGTTCTAACTGTATGTCAGTGAAGGATAAAATGATGAGGGTTATGGATGACAACGTCAACCTCATTTGTGATATGAAATCGATGCACACGGTAAATCAGAAATTAAAAGATAATGAGAATGTGTGTATTGAGAGAATAGAATCGCTGAAGAGGGATTTAAATTCTCTGACTTTGAAGATCAAAGAGCAGGCATATCACCTGGATATGTCCTTTGCAGAAATTGAGAAGAGAAATAATGATCTTGTTGCGAAAGATAAGGAACTAGCTGAATCTAAAGCAGAGGTGCTCAGATTGCATAGAAAGTTAGAAAGCTTTGGAAATTCATCATTCTTATTAGGATATTATCATGACAATACTGAAGAGGGGAAGGGAACTAGTGGTATTGGCTATGTTCCTCCACCATTCAACGGAAATTATTCTGTTACACCTGAGATTATAAACGATGAGGATTTAGATCCTAAGACTGTGTTGAAAGTGAATCCAGTCACAGGTGAAGATATGGTGTATTCTGATGAGAGTGATGATGAATATTTTGATGAAGCTAAGGTAGAAGGTATACCGAAAGCTGTTAAGTAAGAAGACTCAAAGGTTGATTCTAATTCATCTGGAAATTCCACATTTGGAAGTTCTTCAAACTCAAGGAGAGTTCCATTTGTCAGAGATTATAAAGACAGGCGTACATGTTTTCATTGTAATGAGATAGGACACATTTTGGTGAACTGTCCTTACAAAAATAAAGGGAAGAAGCATGTAGTTCCTGAGAAGGTGAAGCCTGAATCAAGACCTGTTGAGAAAAAGTTTGTTCGGTCTCAAACTGCAAAATCTGGAGTTCCAGAGAAAATAACGCTAAAAGAAGTTCATGTAGGAGAATCTTCTTCAAGTGCATCTTATCGTGTGAAGATTCCTTATATGAGAGAATATAGTGAGAAGAGATCTTGCTTTTACTGTGGTCTTGTGGGTCACCTTAGGATTACTTGTCCTCACAAAGCCAAAGGTAACCGACATGTTACTCCAGAAAAGGTAAGAACTCCTGGTAAGCCTTATGTTAACCTAAATGTGGTTAAACCTCATGATACACCAAAGGGTAATTCAAAATCTGAGGTTAGGCTTTCTAGACCTCAAAGGCGGAGGAGAAACAGAAGATTGAGAAAACTTTTAGAACAACAAGAGTTTTCACAATCAAATCAATTTTTAAATGAAAGAAAATGTTCAAACACTTCACATTTTAAGCAAAAAGAATTTAATGAAAAGAAGTATGTTTGGAAATCTAAAGTTTCTGTTTCTGACTCGTCGGAACAATCTCCTAAAATCGATGAGAGATTCGATTGTGAGTGGAGTGAGGTTTATTATTTTGATACAGATGGACGACCCATGACTACCATGGCTTGGGTCCCAATATCAAATTAATGTTTCTTGTTAGTTGTGCAGGATTAACCAAGAGGGACTATTAATACCAGTTTGGTTGTTGATAGTGGTGGGTCTTAACACATGACAGGGAATGACATCTGCAAGAGTAACGAGTTGTTGATAACTGAGAATCTATGTGTTTCAACGACTTGATGCTCAAGGGGGAGAATATGTCACACACAATGTTTTGTAAAGAGTTTTACAAAGTCCAAATGATAACCTAAACCTTAGGATGACGATGGTGAGCATAAAGTCGTTGATGCAACCATTTGACTAGTTGAGGGGGAGTCTACAGGACAGGGGGAGTACAGAACTGTGTTGGTGACAGAGGCAATGACATTCAATTACAGGATTACATTGGTTTGAGTTTTTAATTGATTGACTTGCTTAATCCTGAGTAACCAAGTAAAATGTTTTTCTTAAAATGTTTTCATGGAAGATTTTATTTTTGTTTGTTTTACTTTCTTTGAAAAAGATTTTGAAAAAGCCAAACAAATTGAAAAAGATAAAATCGACATTACTTGAAGTTAAAGGAGAGATGATAGTACATCAGTAGATGTTCAGTCACACATGACCTTAGTTGGACTTTATGATGCTTATCTAACATATCTGTGATAAATGTTTTGATCAGAACTTCTTAGACTGCACAGTATGAGAAATGATAGCTTCATAACTGCTTATGCTTAATAAAAATTGATGCTTGATGCTTATATTTTAATTTAGATACTAGTATGTAGTCTGAATTGTCAATAGGCTATGAGTATCTTTGGTCCATTAGTAGTGTGACAACATAATGATCTTTGTGACAACTATGATTTGAACCCATAGTATGCTGGGTGTGTGTGTAAAAGATCATTATCAGATAAAGAATATAAGATCTAAAGTACTTCATGAGACCAGTATCGGTTATGTCGTTAAACACAAATTTTTCAGTTCACTTCACTGCCCATGCCCTGAAATACATGCAATGTGTTGTTGAACTAAGATATGTTTCTGACAACATCTGTTAGAACTTATACTAGACCTTGGATCAATATCCTGATTCCATTGAATATATCCAGATAACAGTTGGATCACGCTACCCTAAGTCATTGAATCAATCGATTCCTTGATGAATCTTTCTGTTACTATGAATCATGATACTTCATCTAAACCACGACATTTGAATCATTCGATTCTGAATCATTCTGATTCTCTACTTGATATTATCCTGTGTTTATCGGTATAATTCATCCTGGAGATTGAATATTATATTGCAATGATCTTATATGTCTTGAAGATAGTGCACATTTAAATTACTGTTGGCATATTTGTGGGGTACACGTTGTATTACAAAATAAATGGTACCTTAATTCACAAGAATATGGGACAAAGATACTGATGGTTTCAATTCTTATAATATTGACAACTTAGATTGACATGTTATGTGTTACAAATTCGTATGTAATAAGCATGTTATGATCTGATCTCATCTTCTTTAAAGTTCTTCGCGTATCATTACATGTTTTGGTTGAAGCTTAAAAGATTTGATCTTATCTGATATAAAGAAATGATGAATCTGGATAGGATACCATTTGATACTATATGGATTGTTTATCCAAGATGTGTGATTGATACATTGTTTTTACTGATATGATCTTCTTACTCGTGATGTTCGACCAAAAAGATGTGATTTTGTATTTTACATTTCAGTTTGTACAGAGAAAAACCAAAAAGATTTTGTGTTTCTTATGTTTGAAAAACCAAAAAGATTTTATTTTTCCAGCTTCCATGGAAATCTTAATTGTTGGTTATTCTTGGTTGTTCTCCTTTGCATAAATGAATATTACAGACAGAAGTTGACAAGGTGTCCTTCTCCCAAGTTTTCGTCTAGAAAGAGAGAGAGTGTGCAGATGAACAAGACGAAGACTTCAACTTGTTTGATGATATATGAAGACAGATGACAATCTTCTGAAGCTGTTGTCAAGGGGGAGTCTGTTGGAGCATATTCTGGTGACAACGAGCTTGAAGATATTATGTCTTAGTCTTAGAGTCTTTGACTTGTAATTGATAGAATTGTTAGCAACAGTTAAAGGGGAGTCTGTTAGGACATGTTTTGTAACTGTTGATAAAATTCTGTGTAAGTTCTGCTAGAGGCGAACTTGTTAAGTTCGCCTAGGCTATCAGAGGCGAACTTAACAAGTTCGCTTAGTCTATCAGAGGCGAACTTGTTAAGTTCGCTTAGCCTATTAGAGGCGAACTTAACAAGTTCGCCTAATACTGTTCAGTGTCTATAAATAGCAGTTATCAGCAAAAAACAGAAAGAGACTTGGACGATATCAGGAGGGACTGAGAATTCTGTAAATTGTGTAAACTGATATCGTAGTGGAATAAAAAGAGCGTTTATTTACACCGTTGTTGATTGAGTCACACAAGCACGTTGATCATGGATTCCGCACTTTATCACCGTGTCTAACCACGAGTCTAGAGATCCGTCACGCACCGAATTAGGGACCTACAAAAACTCACCTGAACATCGTAGGTAGTATCACACAAGTATGAGATTTAGAAGCTCAAGTGTTAGCCTGCACGGCTTACGTATGCCATATAATTATAAACACATAAATTAGGGACAAAATGGGATTTGTGACGACGACAAGGAAAGTTAGAATGTCTTAACGCTTTCTAAGGATTTAAGAGTAGACGAACATTTCTACGGGAATAAATATTCTTAATACAAAAATTTCGATCGAAGCGTTATGTGTCGTACGTTAATAACGAATAATAATTAAATAAATACATAAATTCGTACGTCCGAGTCGTTTACAAAAATTAGGAAAATTATATAATTTAATATATTATTTTTTTAGGTTCGTAGGATTATCTAAATAATCATTTGCGTGAAAAAATAATAAATATATTATTTTTAATCGAGAATATAAACGTAGGTAAACAATATAACAATTTATATTATTTATAGTTTTAAAACTTCACACGAGGAAATTAAACGAGCCAAAATAATATAACTTATATATTTTTTTATAATATTAATCACGAGTTGAAAATAATATAAATATATTATTTTATACGAGGTTATGGCCTTAAAATAATATAATTATACTATTTTTTTAAAAGTGAAAATAATAATAAAAATAGGTTATAAATCCAAACCCGAGCCTACCGGTGGTTTCACGGGTTAAAACACACTAATATAATATTATAATAATATAGGGTTTGAATTATAATAACTAAATATAATCAAAAGTGCCTAAAAAATAAAATGTGGGAGCCCGGTCTCACACCGTCTTAACCAATCCCGCCCGCTAGGGTATCGCGTTAGATACCCGGGCCAATTGGTTTTATCAAAAAAATCTCGTGGGTTTTTTCTCCCCCACGCATGCCGAGCTAAACCAGCCCCTTAACCCACGATTTGGACCACGATCGAATTTGAAAGCATAGGGGTTTTGTTCATTGATCTATTGCAAGTCTGTAGGTGAAGTTAATTGCAAAATGGTTAAGTTTAAGATTGTTAAATTCATAGATATGAGTCCGAACCCTAGAATATGAAACCAAGATTGAATATGTCAATTTCGATAACGAAAACAGTTGGAATTAGGGGTCATTCATCAAATAGGTGATTACGAGTCCAGAGATACAGATTAATTGGATTTAAAACATGTCTAAAGTAGGATTCGATTAAACCAGTTTCGTAAGAACCCTAGGTTACGTATCTTGAAAAATTCGATGTTATAATTCCAAATCGGCATAGGGCTTTCAGCCTATGCTTTGAGACGAAGCTAAGGGTGTGCTCAATTTCAATATTTGTTATCGGATTGTTAGGGTTCGACTAAAACGAAATAATATGAACCCTAGATTCGGGTTCACATCAAATTCGATGATTCAAGCCCTAGATATGATAGGGCTTTCACTCAACATGTGTAAACGAAACTATGGGTACAAGAAATTACCAAAATGCGTGATGGATTGAAGGTTCTCGACTAAAATGGTGGCCGACTGCGATTGTGATGGTCTCCGGCGTCTTCGACTGCTAATCCGGCCAATTTAGAAAGTGTAGGAGGTTCAGAGGGACTTGACTAAGGTGAGAGGATGTCCAATTCGTAGGAATAATAACTGATATGGACGAATTCGATTGATTTAGCATTAAGTTCGTCGGTTACACTTTTAATTCTCATTATTGAGTTTAAAATTCGACAATGATGGTTTTAGACGTTTTACATACTATCGATTAAGGCATTAATGTGCATATCGGTTATCAGTTCGCACGAATTCTAGGCGTGGTATTCGAATTCGAGTAAAGATCAAGCGGGTTGACTTTTGAAAGTCAACAGAAATCAAAATTGGGTTAATTACAAGTTCGGTCCTTGCTGTTTGAATTTAGATGTTGATAGAATCGGTCCCTAAGGTCTAAGATTTGGTTAACAGAGTTGGGATTTAACAGAAAACTTAACGGAATTATTAATGGAATTATTTTGAAAAGTATGATTGTCACATCATCCCCTAGTTGAAAGAATTTTCGTCCCGAAAATTAAAATAATAAAAAAAATTTCTATGGTGTCACATCATCCCCTAGTTGAAAGAATTTCTGTCCCGAAAATTAAAATAGTACCTTAAGAATTTGACGTGGAGTGCTTTAACAGATTAGGATATTTGTGCATCATCTGATCCTCGCATTCCCACGTGAATTCCGTTCCGCGTTTCGAGTTCCAACTGACTCTGACAATAGGGATTTTACTACGTTTTAACGTTTTGACTTCCCTATCCATAATTTCCACAGGTTCTTCGATGAAACGTAACTGTTCATCAATGTGTAGTTACTCAAGAGGAACCGCGAGCGACTCGTCTGCCAGACATTTCTTCAAGTTTGACACGTGAAAGACGTTGTGTACACCACTAAGTCCTTCAGGTAGGTCCAGTTGATACGCTACTGGACCAATCCTTTTCACTATCTTAAATGGTCCAACATAACGAGGATTTAATTTGCCTTGTTTCCCAAAACGAATGACACCCTTCCAAGGTGAGACTTTTAATAAGACCATATCCCCTACTTGAAATTCTAACGGTTTACGGTGCTTATCGCCATGCTGCCATACGGTTTCAAATTTGAACGATTTTATCAGAAGTTTCAAATACGAGCTCAGGACCTGTAAGTTGACTATCCCCAACTTCGGCCCAACAAATAGGATAACGCCATTTTCGTCCATATAGTGCTTCAAATGGAGCTACCTTGATGCTAGTGTGATAACTGTTGTTATAGGAGAACTCCACCAACGGTAGGTGAGACTCCCAAGTGTTACCGAAATCAATCACATAAGCTCGTAGCATGTTCTCCAGAGTTTGAGTAGTACGTTTTGTCTGGCCATCAGTTTGAGGATGGTATGATGTGCTCATATCTAGACGCGTGCCTAAAGCTTTATGTAACGATTGCCAGAAATGAGAGGTAAATCGTGCATCATGATCCGAAATGATAGAGATTGGCACCCCGTGTCGAGATACTACTTCTTTCAAGTAAATACGAGTAAGCTTATCCATTTTGTCGGTTTCCTTGATTGCTAAGAAGTGAGCGGACTTTGTTAAACGATCAACGATTACCCAGATCGTATCACATCCGGTAGGAGTTCATGGCAATTTTGTGATAAAGTCCATGGATATCTGTTCCCATTTCCACATGGGAATCTATGGTTGTTGGAGAAGACCAGAAGGCTTTTGATATTCAACTTTGACCTTAGCGCAAGTCAGGCACTTGCTCACATAGGTGGCTATATCGGCCTTCATCTTTGGCCACCAATACAGCACCTTTAGGTCATGATACATCTTGTCGGAACCTGGATGAATAGAGTAACAAGATTTATGAGCCTCATCCATGACTAGTTCCCTTAAGTTTCCGAATACTGGAACCCATATTCGCTCGGTGAAGTAGCGAATACCGTCAGATTTGACCTCGAGTTGTGCTTCCATACCGCGTGTGGCTTCCAGCGGTAGGTTTTCCTCTTTCAGAGCTTCAAGTTGAACAATACGGATTTTGTCAGGTAATCCGGGGTGAATAGTAAGCTGTAATGCTCGAATTTGTTTGGGCTTGGTTTCCTTTCGACTTAGGGCATCAGCTACAACGTTAGCTTTACCCGAATGATACCGGATCGCACAGTCATAATCATTCAAGAGCTCGACCCAACGACGCTGTCTCATGTTCAGCTCTTTTTGCTCAAAGATATGCTGAAGACTCTTGTGATCGGTGTAGATAATGCACTTGGTACCGTACAAGTAGTGTCTCCATATCTTAAGTGCGAAAACTATGGCTCTCAACTCTAGATCATGAGTGGTGTAGTTTTCTCGTGAATCTTTAGCTGACGTGAAGCATATGCGATCAACTTTTCACGTTGCATTAATACACAACCCAAACCCTGAATAGATGCGTCGCAATACACCACGAAATCATCCGTCCCCTACGGAAGAGCTAGAATAGGTGCACTGCAAAGTATCTGTTTAAGATGTTGGAATGCTGACTCTTGGTTATCGCCCCAGCTATAGGCTTTATCCTTTTAAGTTAAGGCAGTGAGAGGTTGTGCAATTTTTGAAAATCCCTCAATGAATCGATAGTAATAACCAGCCAATCCCAGAAATTGTCGCACCTCAGTCGGGGTCGTCGGTGATGCCCAATTCTTGATGGCTTCTATCTTTGATGGATCGACATGTATTCCTTTCTCGTTAACCACATGTCCTAAGAATTGAACTTCCCGGATCCAGAATTCACACTTGGAAAACTTAGCATAAAGCTGCTCCTTTTTAAGTAATTCCAGGATTAAATGTAGATGTTCCTCCTTGTTCTTGGAATAAATGAGAATGTCGTCGATGAAAACGATGACAAATTGATCAAGATATGGCTTACACACATGGTTCATGAGGTCCATGAACACTGCGGGTGCGTTGGTTAATATTAAAGGCATGACCATAAATTCATAGTGGTCGTACCTTGTCATGAAAGCAGTCTTAGAGATATCCTCATCTCGGACTCTCAATTGATGGTAACCGGACCTAAGATCTATCTTGTAATAGAAGCTTGATCCTTGGAGTTGATCAAACAGATCATCTATACAAGGCAAAGGATAACGATTCTTGATTGTGACTTTATTCAGTTCACATGAGTCGATACACATACGGAAAGTCCCGTCCTTCTTCTTGACAAATAGGACCGGAGCTTCCCATGGCGATGAGCTAGGTCGGATGAAACCTTTATCCAATAATTCCTGTAACTGAGTGGACAACTCTTGTAATTCACTAGGTGCTAGTCTATAAGGTGCCCGAGCGATCGGTGCCGCTCCGGGTGCTAGATCGATTTGAAATTCAACTTGGCGGTGTGGTGGCAGACCAGGCAAATCCACGGGAAATACTTCCAAAAATTCACGAACGATGGGAGTATCATCAATCTTCTACTCATCTGAGGGCTGCTCAGCGACGAGAGTCAAAATAGCAGTATGCCCTTTTCGAAGGCATTTTTGTGCTTTCATAAAGGATATGATGCCCATGACTGCACCAACTTTTTCGCCCTGAACGGAAAGGGTTTTTCCACTCGGGAGAGGAATGCAAACAATTTTCTCATGACAGATGATTTCACCTTGGTTTTTAGATAACCAATCCATGCCGACAATTACATCAAAACTACCAAGTGTTACCGGCATAAGGTCTATATCAAGTATATGACTAGCTAGGTCAAACTTACATCCCTTAAGAATGTGGGTTGCTTCAATTATTTGGCCATCAGCTATCTCTATTATATACTTAGCTTCTAACAGAGTTGGAGTTCTTTTTATCATATCACTAAGTTTCTTAGATATAAAACTCCTATCAGTACCAGCGTCAAAAAGGGCAGAAGCGAAGTAATTATTTAACAGAAACTTACCGGTGACCACATTATGATCATAACGAGCTTCTCCAGATCCTACACGAAAGCTCGTCCCTTCGCACCATTCCCTCCATTATTGGCATTATTGCCATCACTGTTGTTGCCTTGATTGTCGTTGTCGTTACCATTGTTACCCTGATTATTTCCGTAACCGTTACCATTTCCATTCCCATTTCCATTACCATTACCACCCCTCTTTGACTGTGGACAATCCCTCTAAATATGCCTCTCCTTACCGCACTGAAAACATCCTCTTGTAAATCACTGCGGTCGAAATGGTTGTTTATTCGGAAGTGCAACTCTACAGTCTTTCGCAGTGTGGCCCATCTTACCACATCACTGGCAACACTGTCGGTCACAAGTGTTGGTGTGGTGATAGCCACATTTGTTACATTTGGGATGTCTCCCAGCATATTCCCCTTGAGTCGGACCTGAAGAGGTCGTTTGATTAAAGTTCTTAGCAGGCTCAAACTTTCGCTGCTGCTGATTGAACTGGAGGAGTCCTTTGGAGTTGGAGTGAGTGTTGGAGTGGTGATCAAACATGCGCTTATGATTGTCGGTAGCTTTAGAAACTGAACCCCTTGGAGGTAGAGTACCTTGAGTCACCGCCTGATCGGTTAACTTGTTACCTAGTCTGATCGTCTGCTGGATGGTAGTAGGGTTGGATGAAGTAAACATACTTTGAATCTGTGGCACTAAACCTCCAATACACAGCTCAATCCTCTTGTAGTCTGGAGTCACCATATGTGGGCACACAGTAGCAAGCTCATAGGAGCGAGTAGTATAAAGCTCAATTTCAGAACCTTCCATTTTTTGGTTCCAAAATTCTCCTTCCAACTTTTGAATTTCATTGCGAGGACAGTACTCCACCTTCGTCATCGTCTTAAACTCCTCCCATGGGAGTCCATTCGCCATGGCCAGTCCCAACATCTAGAACTGGCGTTCCACCACGTGAGAGCCAGGCCCTCCAAAGTTTCGGCGGCGAACTTGACCTGATTGGCCACTGGGCAGATGCACATGGCAATCATCGATTCTAGTTTTTCGAACCAACGGAGTTATCTGACAGCTCCCTCAGCTCCACTATAGGTCTGAGGCTTACAGTCCATAAATGTCTTGAACGTGCATGCTGGTTGCTGATTCTGCTGGTTTTGCTAGCCTGGATTTAGAAATAATATAGGATTGGGATTATAGAGCTTAGAAAAGGCGCTTTAAGAGATGAATTCACCTCATTAGTAAATAGTTAAAGCATTTACCTGTAGCATTCTGTGCTGCTAGAGCCTCAGCCACACTAACGTTGATTAGTGCCGCCAGCTCCGCTGCTGTTATGTTGATGGTACCTCAGCCACCAGCACGACCTCCACGTCCTCTTCCCGACATGATTCTTCACATTCACAAATACAAACAATGAGAAATATATCGCATATTAAACCTTATTTATTTACAAGTAAGGAAATACAACATCTAATATTTTGAAAATTAAATAAATTGTAAGGCTACAAAATAAATAACTCAAACATTAAACTTCTCATGCTTTTATTGAATGGGAACAACCTTACCCATCTAGGTTTGAAAAGAGAAATAACATAAACGAAGCATGAATGAAAAGTAAAAAATAGAATAGAAATATTATCAAACATCCTCGTCATCGGAAGAAACGTATGATTGTGCATCATCGATTTCCACCGGTTCCTCCTCGGGTGGCTCCTCCTCCAAGGGCTCATCCTCGAAGGGCTCTTCCTCGAAGGGCTCCTCCTCGCCGTCCGAAAGTGGAATGTCCTCAGGAAATAGGGCTCCTTGCAGTTGAGCTTCTAAGTGAGTCACTCTCTTTTGAAGTCCTTCAGCAGCATGGTCTGCTACTTGTAGCTAGGCTTCCTGATTAGCCACTCTCTCCAGAATCCCTCCTACATCAAAGTCCGAGGTGTCTACCATCGTCTCCAAATGTGTAACCCGATCTACCAAAACGTTATGGACCTGATCCGTTACTGCTAGTTCAGCAGTCAAAAGCTCTATCCGCATCTTATTCTCCTCTATTTGTGACACTCGCTGCAGGATGTCAGGTATCTCATCAGTAGCATCTTTCACAATGCTTAACTCTCTAGACATGTAAAATACAAAAGCTGCAAAAGCTTGTTCCATAGTGCAGGGCAAGCTAGGTAAAGTAGATGACGAGGAAGTTGAACCAAAGTAGGGTGATGGGACATTTCCCATTTCGATCCATCTTTGGATCATTTGTGGGTATGCATTCCAATTGCGAGCAGGATTCGTTGCTTGCGCGCTACTCGGTTCACCCTGATCAACCGAATTGTCACTAGAACTAGTCCGACGCCTTTTGGGCTCCGAGGACGATACGATAGGTGCCTTAGGTGATGGTGGTGGAGTTGACGACAAGATCCTGTAATATAACATATAAGTGCCAAACATCCAAATGTTTATGACATGTAACTAATGTGTGAGGTTATAGTCTAGTATGCAATCCTAGTTCTCTATAAACAATGGCTCTGATACCAATCTGTCACACCCCCAATTTCAACTAACGGAGTTTTACCGTTTCAGGAAGTGACAAACCAGGATCTCATTCATTAGTTACATTGAATGACTCTACATGGGACTCAAATGAAAATATCATATCAATCAGAGTTAATGCGGAAGCGTAAAGAAAGTAAATGCGCAAAACACACGCGCCCAAAAAGTCCAAAAGTCCAAACCAAACACAATTCAAAATAGTCCAAACAGTTTAATAAAACATATATCAAAAGAAAAATCCCATGCATGTCCTATGTGTGCACCTGTGCCTTATCTTAGCGACCTGAGAAAACATATAAGAAAAGATGTCAACACGAGGTTGGTGAGTTCACAGGTTTCAATATAAATAAATGTTTACCGGATTTATTGTACAATCAACATATGTATATCAACGGGTAGCTAACCCATAATCATGTTTGCTATTACCCTCGCAACCGTAAACTGACTGTTTGTATTGCCTCCCACCAGGTCTATCAACCATGGTACACGTTTAGTTCAATATTGCACCCATTCGATATCCAATCGAGTTAGCGCTACTAACGCGGGTGAGGTTTGTCAAACCCAGTAGTGCTACCCAACATACCTCGCTATATTCATATTTAAACGGTTCGATGTGAGGAATTTCATGATAGAGTGTATGCATAGTCATAACAAGTGATATAATATGAAGTACAAAAATCAAAAAGAATTTGCATCATGTTTTCTCCCCCAATTTAAAACAGTAAAAGGGTCCTTGAAAACTCACCTGAACAGCGTAGGTAGTATCACACAAGTATGAGATTTAGAACCTCAAGTGTTAGCCTTCACGGCTTATGTATGCCCTAGAATTATAAACACATAAAATAGGGACAAATTGAGATTTGTGATGACGACATGGAAAGTTAGAATGTCTTAATGCTTTCTAAGGATTTAAAAGTAGACGAACGTGTCTACGGAAATAAAGATTCTTAATACAAAAATTACAATCAAAGCGTTACGTGTCGTACGTTAATAACAAATAAAAATTAAACAAATACATAAATTCGTACGTTCGAGTCGTTTACAAAAATTAAAAAAATAATATAATTTTATATATTATTTTTTTATGTTCGCAGGATTATCTAAATAATCATTTGCGTGGAAAAATAATAAATATATTATTTTTAATCGAGAATATAAACGTAGGTAAACAATATAACAATTTATATTATTTATAGTTTTAAAACTTCACACGAGGAAATTAAACGAGTCGAAATAATATAACTTATATATTATTTTATAATATTAATTACCGGTTGAAAATAATATAAATATATTATTTTATACGAGGTTATGGCTTGAAAATAATATAAATATACTATTTTTTTAAAAGTGGAAATAATAATGAAAATAAGTTATAAATCCAAACCCGAGCCTACTGGTGGTTTCACGGGTTAAAACACATTAATATAATATTATAATAATATAGGGTTTGAATTATAATAATTAAATATAATCAAACGTGCCTCAAAAAGAAAATGTCGGAGCCCGGTCTCGAACCCGGGTCTCTCCCACACACGCACACCGTCTTAACCAATCCCGCCCGCTAGGGTATCGCGTTAGATACCCGGGCCAATTGGTTTTATCAAACAAATCTCGTGGGTTTTTCTCCCCCACGCATGCCGAGCCAAACCAGCCCCTTAACCCACGATTTGGACCACAATCGAATTTGAAAGCATAGGGGTTTTGTTCATTGATCTATTTCAAGTCTGTAGGTGAAGTTAATTGCAAAATGGTTAAGTTTAAGATTGTTAAATTCTCATATATGAGTTCGAACCCTAGAATATGAACCCATGATTTAATCTGTCAATTTCGATAATGAAAACAATTGGAATTACGGGGCTTTCATCAAATAGGTGATTACGAGTCTAGAGATATAGGTTAATTGGATTTAAAACATGCCTAAAGTAGGATTCGATTAAACTAGTTTCGTAAGAACCCTAGGTTACGGATCTTGAAAAATTCGATGTTATAATTCCAAATCGGCATAGGGCTTTCAGTCTATGCATTGAGACGAAGCTAATGGTGTGCTCAATTTCAATATTTGTTATCGGATTGTTAGGGTTCGACTAAAACGAAATAATATGAACCCTAGATTCGGGTTCACACCAAATTCGATGCTGCAAGCCCTAGATATGATAGGGCTTTCACTCAACATGTGTAAACGAAACTGTGGGTACAAGAAATTACCAAAATGCGTGATGGATTGAAGGTTATCGACTAAAATGGTGGCCGACTGCGACTGTGATGGTCTTCGACGTCTTCGACTGCTAATCCGGCCAATTTAGAAAGTGTAGGAGGTTCAGAGGGACTCGACTAAGGTGTGAGGATGTCCAATCCGTATGAATAATAACTGATATGGACGAATTCGATTGATTTAGCATTGAGTTCGTCGGTTACACTTTTAATTCTCATTATTGAGTTTAAAATTCGACAATGATGGTGTTAGACGTTTTACATACGATCGATTAAGGCATTAATGTGCATATCGGTTATCAGTTCACATGAATTCCAGGCGTGGTATTCGAATTCGAGTAAAGATCAAGCGGGTTGACTTTTGAAAGTCAATAGAAATCAAAATTGGGTTAATTACAAGTTCGGTCCTTGCTGTTTGAATTTAGATGTTGACAGAATCGGTCCCTAAGGTCTAAGATTTGGTTAACAGAGTTGGGATTTAACAGAAAACTTAACGAAAGTATTTTGAAAAGTCGGAATGTCACAGTTAAAGAGGCAGACCAAATGATACTCAAGCAAAAAAAGGAGGTTTAGTTGGAGAATGGAGGTATTTTATGCACGTCATCATTCAATGTTTGTTTCCAAGAAAGGCTGGTACTGATGGTTTGAAGAGTGCATTACAAGCTGCAATGGTTGCTTTGACCCTAAACAAACGGTTTAATTTTGCTTTATATATCTACCATGAGTTGGTCATGCAAATCAATCCTCCAGAAGGTCAAAGGGTTTCTTATGTACCCTAGGTTCTTGCAAATGGTGCTGAATCATTTAATTCCTGATTTACCACAACATCCAATACGTTTGACCTTGACTCCTATGTCCAAAAGAATCTTTACTGATTGTACTAAGGTTAAACAACAAAATGTTGCTTTGATTCCTGTTCCGACTCCTTTGTTTGGTCACTTAATCAATCCTGATTATGTTGAGCCACCTAATGATAATGGGTTTCATCCTGAGGAGTTAGTTCAAGGCCAAGTCCATAATCAAGTACAACAACCACAACAACCGCAACAAATTCAAGCTTAACAACAACAACAAGTTCCTATTCAACAACCACAAGTTCCTATTCCACAAGAACAGGTTCACATTCCTGTTAATGAACCAGTTCAAGAAGATATTGCTCAAGATAATGAATAAGATTTGGGTATGAATATGGAAGACTTTGATAATAACGTTGTGAACTCACCCATTCATGAAGCTGAAGGGAATGTGGTAGATGCGAGTTCTGGAGATACTATTTTACCTGATTCTGAAGCTACTGATTCTGATTCGTCTAGAGATTTTAGCTCAGATCATTATGAGAGATTGGCTACGTTACCATTAGCAAATGCGGGGAAACGTATTAAATCTAAAGCCAGTAAACCGAAGCGTAAGTCTGTTCGGAATCCTCCTTCTGGATCAGTACTTGGCAAGAGAACTTTACTTGATGAGAGTTCTGACTCGGATAGTGATGTTATTCCAGTTCCAAAAGCTCAGAAGCTTATGTCTGCTTCTATTGCTGCTGCTCATTCATCTCAAGGTGTTGAGGATGCTACCTTTGTTACATTCTTACTGGTTACACCTCCTACATCTAAATATCCATCTCCGGTGATTTCTCCACATGTTCCACATTCATCTGACGCTGGTCCTTCAAAGTCTTCTGATTCTAAAAGGATTACCTTCCTTGAATCACAGGTGCTTGCTTTGCAGACTCAGGTTGATACTCTTATGTCTACTGATACTCAAAGACAGTTGGTTCTTCAAGCTCAAGCTACACAGATTGCTGACATGCAGTTATTGGTATCCAAACTTATTGAGCGTCTTGACGCTCAGGGGGAGTTAAGGATACATGATACTTGTCATGCTGATTCTGTTCAACGAAAGAATGATGATGACAATGATCCTAGTGGTAATATTGAGGATGATCGTCAATACGCTGACGTGAATCCAATATCAAGGGTTCAGGGGTAGTCTACATCAGGTAATATTTAAGGAACCAAGAATGATTTTGGAGTGAATGAAGATATTTTACTATTGGAATTCTTTGTTGATTCTGAAGAAGAAGAAGCTGAGAAGTAAGAATGTCTGGATGATATTGACGAATTATTTGATGATGTTGAAGAGGATGTGATGGATAATGAAGTTAAAGAAGGAGAGATTGTAGAAATTGAGATAGAAAAGAGTAAAGATAAAGTTACATATGAAGGAAGTCATGGTCTGAATGTACCGTATAACTTCATCCAAGATGATGTTATTCCTGAGTTTTCTTATGATGGAGTAACAGATTTTATGGACTCTGTTGAAGATATCACTACACCTGATGATACTGCTCAATCCAAGATAGATTCTGATGTTGATACTACTCATCCTGTGTCTCCTAAGCTGAATGAAGAACTTCTGATGTATAGAAAGACAGGAATGACTAGAGAACAGTGGAGAGAAGTAGTTAACAGTTAGATGAAAGTAATACCAAAGTCACCTATACAACCTGCTCAAAAAGAAAGATATATGAATAAAGAGAGGAATATTGGAAGAATCATCAGTTGGTATTATGATGATGACACGAAGATGTTTGCTCTTAAAAGATCTGATGGTGTTCAATACTTAAAGCCTAGGATCAAGTATTTCAATACCTTGCCAAGGTGTGAAATGAATGGTCTAGCTACAAAATCACTGATTAATAGATCAAAGTGCGGATTAGCTGATGTGATTGCTAACCTGATTAAAAGAGAAGGTGGATCAGGGAAGTATGAAAGATTAAAGCCACATAAAGGAAAAAGAGTGAAGATTGTAGATCAAAAGATTTAGATTGTGACTTGGAAGTATATGTTCAAGCCAGTACGTGCTGTATAGAAGATACCATTGAAGGAAATACCACAAGATTTTCTGGCGAATATAAAATGGTGGTACGTAGATGTGAATACTGGTGAAGCTAGGATTGATGATAAAGATAATAAGGTCATTGTTAGTTTCTACGATGCAATGAATCTTATTAACTTCTCAAAGAAAGATCAGAGGACGTTAAGAAAGAATGAGATTATGTTTACTGATGAATGGAGAGAACAAGGATTGCAGTATAAAAGAGTGTTGGAGATCTGTCAGAGATATGGAGTACATGCAGGAAGCAGATTACCAGATAACTGGAAGAGCTCGTCATAAAGACTGAAGACAGAAGATCAAGCTATTATCAAGGGGGAGTCTGTTAGGACATAGAATGTATGACAAAAGATTTGTAATAGTTTATGTCTTATTGTCTTTCTGTTTTTATGTAATTGTATAGATTTTGTCTAAGTGATAGAACAAGTTTCTGCTAGAGGTGAACTTGTTAAGTTCGCCTAGCCTACTAGAGGCGAACTTTTTAAGTTCGCCTAGTATCATGTGAGGCGAACTTGTTAAGTTCGCTAATTGCAGAGTTTGTGTCTATAAATAAGAGTTTACAGAATCTGTTCTGAAACAGAGAAAAAAGTAGAAGGACTTGATTGATTGTATTCTGTAAACTCTATGTTTTGGTGATATACAAAGAGAAAGTTTATTTACATGTTGTTTCTATTGTCAATTAGTATACAAACGTTAATACGATAGGATTCCGCACTCCGTCTTATCGAGACGTCCTGTCATGAGATCGATCTGAGATGAGTCATGTGGACCTACAGTTATTAATAACCGGAGAGCGAAACGATAAATCCGACGAACGGACTCACACACGCGTTTTCAGCTCATACCGACTCAAATATTCTCTGATAATAACCTAACAAAATAAATGATTTGAATATTTAGTTAGTGTTAATATTTATATTAGGAACGATAAATATTAATCGGGAATTAAAACATGACGATATTTTGGGTTTGACACGCGTTACTGGTAGGTAGCCTACCCACTTAAAACCCTAAAGATATATATATAATTTTCTTGTCCTTTTCCTCAGTTGCACAAAAATCACACACACACTTGCGTGTGTTTCTAGAGAGAGAACCAAGAGGAATTAGGGGAAAGGGGGGGCCGGCAACCCTTCTGGCGGACGAAGACGACAACACAACGGCGAGCACGGAGGAGGCGGAGTCCGACCGAGCAGACGGCGACGTGCAGCGGCGGATCACGGCGGACCGGCGAGTGGCGGAAAGTGCACCACCTCATCTGATAGATCTCGACGTCCTGAGTCCGATTGTGGTGGTCGTTTACACTAGATCGCGAAGGTGGTGGGGATTTCGGCCAAAAATAATTTTTTCGGCGACCTCAACAATTGGGGCTTTTGCTAGAAAAGAGTTCCTAAAGGCCCGATCTAAGCATACGAAGAAGTTCGTTCGAAAAAGCTTGTTTTCCGGCCAAAAATCATTAAATCCGGCCACTGCCCGGTTTTCCGGCTACGCCGACCAGTGGATCTAGTGGAGCTTGACGGGATGGTTCCATGGCCACTTGAATCACCTCAATCGGAGTTATGAGCGAAACAAGTTTTATTCTCGCGTCGTGCTCAGCTTTTCATACAAAACCGCTTAAAACGACTTGTACGCTAAGGTATACCAGAAACACTTATAGATCTATTGTTGGGTAGTAGCACGGGACCTAGAAAAATTGTCGGGGACGTCTTTTGAGAACGTTTTTCGGACACGTTAAAATGTGTTGATTAATTTAAGAATGGTTTTAGTATTAGAATCTAAACCGTGGTTTATTGGATTATTGGTGTAAATTAATGTTGGAATTGGACAATTGGATATTGTGTGGTTTAGCCAAAAACAAACGGGACTTTGCCCAATTTTCTAAAAAAATAAAGTGTTTTGTTTCTACAACTTAGATGTCCTCAACATGGTTTGGGTTTAGATTTTAAACTATAATGTTAGGGCACGATCCTAGTTATATTGTTGTTGATGTTGATAACACTTTTTTGAACAATAGGAACTGCTTAGGAATGTTGCGCCCACATATTGTCAATTGAGTTTTTGATATTATTAGCTGGAGTTAAGGTGAGTTCACAACCCCCTTTTCGCTTTTTAATGTTTTGTAAACTGCGGAGTAGAAACATACTTACATATTATGTATTACATTATTGTTCAATACATTTGAAAACATTGTTGCTTTATACATTTGAGAAAACATTGCAAACATTTTTATATGATAACAAGGAAACAAGACACTTACATTATGTCATACATGGGGTACAATATAACGCTTAAAGTCCCCAGAACAACATTAACATTTTGTAACCACTAGCTATGGTCTTAGCCTGGGATTCTATGAATAGTACTATTGGGGTGACGTCCCCGGTCATGGTTAGTCGCGCTAATCGGGACTTCAAGGGTCAATGGCCGCATATTGTCTTATTCTCGTGGTTTAGCGAAGGAGGGGCATTCATTTGTCATGGTTTGGTTACGGTTTCATGTATCAACATAGGTATTTGTAAGAATAGCTAGCTTACGAATGGAACAATAACACTTGTTTTGTTTATCATATGGGATTAGAATTATTTGTACTTATTTTATGACGGTAAAGTCATGTACATGTTTTCAGGGAAAACTACTTATTTTATGACGGTAAGGTCATACGCATATTCATGGGGAAAAACTACTTATTTTATGACGGTAAAGTCATATGCATATTCATGGGGAAAAACTACTTAATTTATGACGGTAACATCATGTACATGTTTTCGGGAAAACTACTAATTTTATGACGGTAAAGTCATATACATGTTTTCGGAGAAAACTACCTATTTTTATAACTGCTAGGTCATGTATATGTTTTCGAGGAAAACTACTTGAACTAAAACAACTAACTCTGTGAACTCACCAGCCTTTGTGTTGACACTTTCAAGTATGTTTCTGAAGTAACCCTTAGCCATGGCGCGGTTGGTGTAAGGTAGCTATGTTGGATCAAATCCTAGTAGTTGAAAGGGCATAGATTATCAAGTATCAAGTCTATCATTGACCTAGAAATACTTAGATCATTGTATTACTTAGTATTAGTAATTGTATATGTACTCAAGTATGAGAAATCACTATTACAGCTTCCGCTATTGTGTAATGAACCAATCGTTACAACCTTTATTTATTTATTAAGTAAATAAATTTGAGGGTGTGACATTGGACTTTTGAACAAATTGACCTTCAAAATCCATGAAATAACATAAATTGGTCAGATAGAATTGGCCGCAAACTTAAGGCGACCATGATTCACCTGAAAGCAAATCCTAAACATGAGTTAAAATGAAATAATCACGATTTTATTGAAGTTTGCGGTTTCATAAAAGTTTGTGGTATGAAAAGAAGTTTGCGGTTTTAAATGAAGTTTGCGGTTTTAAACAAAGTTTGTGGTTTGAAACGAAGTTTGCGGCTTAATAAAAGTTTGCGGTTTTAATAAAAGTTTGCGGTTTTAACAAAAGTTTGCGGTATTTTACAAAGTTTGCGGTTGGTTCCTGTGACCGACAACTTTGAATGTGTTACATTGAAATCTAACTTGCCTTATTGATTGCAGGCAATGGCAAACTTGAAATTCGTTAAAGATCATAACGAATCAGCATACTTAGAGGACCCACCACAGAATCACATTGTGTTAAGATCTATGATCGTGGGATTATGGGCGTCCAGAGTATTTCAATCTCTATCTCAACATCTAGACATATGTGAAGACTTCATCAGAGATTTCTAGAGCACCGCTGATATTATCACAGAGAATGATGTGGAAGGGATAGCTGGCACAGTTGCGGGAAAACGTATTGTTATTACTGAAGCTGTAATCAAGACTTGTTTAAATTTTGGAGATGGTCCCGAATACCCTACAAGCTTCACTGCCGAAGAGATGAATGAAACATTTCAAAGAATGAGTTATGAGGGAGAACTTCCATCTGTTTTAAAGCTTCCACCATACTAGAGATACTTGGCACATGTGGTGAACTAGTGCATTTTGGGAAGAAAAGGAGGGTATGACGAGTTGAGTGCCAACATGACATCAATGGTCTGTGCACTCGTTACTGGGTAGAACTTCAAATTCTCAAGAGTTGTGTTTGATGATATGAAAAGCAACCTGACGGGAAAGAAGAAATCTGTGTTCTTAATGTATCCTCGATTCTTACAAATGATCATAAATCGAGAGAATGCAGAGTTGGTTATGACTCAGAGAAGGCTGCACATGAAAGTGATGGATTGAAGTATTTTGTCCTACATGTCTATGAACAAGCATGGATTTTATGCTGGTCTGAGACCGTTGGAGAAATTCGGTTCCTTTCCTGAGACTGACGGCAACCAACCCCAACAACCACCACCTCCTCCACATCCACAACCACCACCACCACCTCCACACCCACAACAACCATCTCAGCCTCGTCGTAGACCTATACGTGTGCGCCAACAGGCTCAAAATCTTGTTGACGTTCCAATCATCAATGAGCCTGTGATCCCAAACGTACAACTTGCTGATGAACATGAGGGTGAGTTAAATTTCAACATTGAAGGGCCAATATACTTTGAAAATGAAAAGAACCTAGAATATTTGGCCGATCTTGACTTAGATGACTTGATATTCTATAACACTTCAACTCAGAGTGTTACCAGTGAGAAAGGAGATGAAGCACATACTTCAAGTGCTGCAAATATTGAAGAAGAAGAAGAAACTGAATCTGAAGGTGGATTAGAAGGAATTGAGATTAACACTTCTGAAACAGAGAGTGAAAAGGAAGAATATAAACAAATATCATAGAAGCTTGTTGATAAAAAGAAAGGTTGCTGGGAAACCTCCTCTCATCAACCGATCTAAACAACAGAGTGATACTTCCGATGAAGACTATGATTTTGAAGTTGATCTAGTCCCGAGGAAGAGAGCGAAAGTTTCTGAAAAACTCCCGCAAAAGTCCACACCAATCATCACATTGACCGCTCCTACAAAGCAGGATAAGGGAAAGGAGAAGATTGCTTATGAGACGGTAGATGTTCAAGCTCTGCCACAAAGGGTCTTCTGCCTAGAACAAGACTCCTTAGCCAAAGATTGAAAAGCTCTCTTCAGACAACAATAATCTTAGGACGGCCACCAACATACAAAGTGGTCAGATCCAAAGTCTCAGAGACAACGTCAAGTACGTGCTCAAAGAGTTGAAGAAATTGAAAGAAAAGAAAGAGAAAAGGAAAAAAAAGAAAGAAGATGGCTGCAGTGGCAATGATGAAGGTAAAGGTGATGATGATGATTGTGATGGTGATGATAATGAAGGCAAAAAGGATGATACAGATCAAAGTAAAGACCAGGAAGACCAAAGAACAAGCTCACAGGAAGATTTATCTAGAACAATGGTCGTGTATGTTCTTGAGTCAGAAGAAAAAGGATCACAACAGTTGGAAAATGACTTTTCGTTTGACTTTGAACAGAGTCTTGATGATTTACTTACGTCTGACTCGGCGTTCTCATTTGAAATGATTCAACTGTCCTAGATGATGACTTTGCAGGAGACGATATGATTGAGGCTGAAGATGTCTTTGATACAAATGTGCCTACCACTCCTACATACGTTGGTGCTTGGGGAAAGGTGATTACCGGTATTGACAGCGATATATTCGCCGAAGGTAATTCACCTCCCCATGTGGAAGTGTCTGCTGAACATGTTGTTGAACCAACAAACACATTTGCAGCAACATCGTCCTAAGCAAAGGAAAGTTGGTTCAAAAATCTTCCTCTAAGACAAGTCCAATATATCACGTCATCTGATGCTCTTGCAAAGAAGAACGATCGTTCTCCTATCTTAAGCTGGATGTATGATAGTGAGAAGCATTTATATCTAGTCAAGGGAAAGAATGGACGAATCGAGTATTTTACAAATAAGCATGACTTTGAATCATTGCACAGATATGATCTCAGAGCACTGAACAACGCTCCATTCTATAATTTGGGAAATAATGGATTCATTTCTCGATAGAGAATGCGACAGTGACTTCAAGATCATGAGGACCGCTAAGTGCAAGAGGGTAAAGTCAAAGTACATAATTGACAGAATAACGCAGAAGCCTCTCATTATGGTAGTTTATCCTCCTCCCAAGACACTTGATTGTGTCCATGTACATGAAGGCCTATCCGACAACACACTGATTAAGCTTGAATACTGGTCCTACAGTCCTATGACCGGGTTTCTCTACATTCATTGTACTAACAGAGAGTTCACAATTTCTGGCCCTATGGATCTACTGAAGTTTGGGAAGGAAGACATGCTGAGACTGTCCAAGCAAAGATTATTCGTGCCTGAAGAGAATGAGAAAGCTACCAAGCCATTTATAAAAGTTTTGGCAACGGCGTTGGTTAAAGGCCTATATGCGGGAGGTGGTAATCATTCAGCTGATGTCGAAATATTATGAGTTACTTGAATGCATTAGCCTAAGGGGAGATTGTAAAGATCAAACCTAATAGGCTAACGCATTAAGAGACCACCGGGAAGTTCAGAAGACGGCGTTTTGGAAGTATGCGACCGCATACTTCATGGGTCAGCTGCATACTTGAAGTTTGCAGCTCCTAACCGCATACTTCAAGTATGCGGCCCAGGCCCAAGCCCATCCGATTACATGTAATTTATATAAATAGTTGTTTTGTTTTATGTAGTCGGTTAGACGAGTTGTTGAACGATCTGTACTATCTTTTCAGTGATTTAATCAAGATACGAATCGTTTGACTGTTGAATTGTATCTCGTCCCCTTTGATTCTACCTACAAGTCACGTGTCGAGTCAATTTCCGCTAGGTTCAACATACTGTTGAATCAGTTGATTGAAAATCCTCAAGAACACGGAACTTACAGTTTTGTTACATTATTTCTAGAATCTCGATTAGGGTTTGAGATGGAGTTCACGGTCGACGACGAGAACATGGGAGAGGATGTGGTAGCAGGCTTTGACGGTGGTATTCACCGTGATGGTGGTTACGGGTGATCGGAGGTGGCATGTGACAGCCGGAGCCAAGAAGGAAAGATATAGGGAATGAGGGTGTCGGGTGAAGGTGGTGGTTGCGTCGGGGATCGTGGAGAGGGCGACGGCAGCAGGTGGTGGCACTCGGCGGTCGCCGGAAGCTGCTGTGGAGGTGTACTCAGCCGCGGACGATGGTAGGGTTCGGTGGTGCTAAGAAGTGGTGCATGATAGGGGGTAGACGAGGGTGATTCAAGGTGGCGGGACATGAAGGTGGTACATGGCTGGTGACTCCGGGTAGCGGTGCACGGTGATGGTGGTTCGCGGTGGTGAACGGGAAGAACTTGGGATCGAGTTATATCCGATTAGAGTTTTTAATATGCAAGCGTGGCATGCTAAGCTCGGACGTGCATGGGGGGAGGCTTCGGCTCGGGTGTGTGTCACCTACGAGACCAGGGCATGGCATGATATGTGAATATGCATGCATGCAAGTTCTTGGCGGGGTCCAGGGTAACGCGGTTCGAGCGGGCACGTGAACGAGGGTATTGTTTGGTGAAGCAGTTGGGCGGATAATACGAGCATCAGGAACATTTATGTTTTAGATAATATTTAGGAGGTACACTGACTATGTGATCTTACGTTGATAGGTCCGGGTTTGTACGAGGCAGCGTTGCAGTGCTTGTGAGGGATCATCAAACCAGTGAGTTTCTGATCCCCTACTTCTTTTAAATATTTTACTGTTTTGGGGCGATCGTACATACTTTCAAGAGATGTTGATATATTTAATCGTGTTAAGGGTTTCGGGTTCTAATTCGATGTGTTTACTAAATAAATTGAGAATTAAGGAATCTTAAGGTCTATGGTGTGTCCATGGGAATGTGATAGCTAGGGTTACGAGTTATGAATGTGTGACATGTTAAGGGTTGATCAGGGGGAGTCGGGCCTTAAGCTAAATGCTTATGATTTCATGTGAGAAATATGTTTTTCTAGAGTATGTGTGAGGTATGGCTTTAGTTAAGGAGTCATTGATGTCGTCCAGACGGTCTATTAAAATAACTATAAAACCTAACCTAGACTCCAAAGCAATAAATGAAAAAACCTATGAACTAAACCGCATTGACAGGCAAGTGAACCTATCGAGTGCAGCACAACTTAATGGTAAACCGGATTATCAAACCCTAGAGACAGTATGAATAACAAACTAGACTCTGACTTGGGCTAAAGATGATTTGGTTTGGGGGGTTTACTACACTACTTGTTATCACTAAAGAATGCAATAAACCAAGATCTGACTTGTTATCACTAAAGAATGCAATAAACTAAGATGATTTGGTTTGGGGGGTTTACCACACTTAACCTTTTTTTGTCCTCGAAAAAGTCTGCAATGGAATCATAACTGAGATCTGACTTTAATAATCAATTACCAATTAGCACAAATATACTCACAAGTTAAAAAGAATTAATCAGTATTTCTGTCCGATTAAACCCAACCACCAACTATCTAGCCCCCGTGATGTGTTCTAATTCCAATTTATACAAAAATCAATCTATCTATGTGACTCACCATCCCCATGGGAAACACGTAGGTCAATCTTACTTATCTTAACACTGATCACTCAACTCCCAACCCATGGGTGTTTCCACAGAGTCAATATCCCCATGGGAAACACGTAGGTCAAGACTAGAGTTTTCAGTTTATTAATTACACTCATTATTAGATGGAATTATGGATACATGCGCCAACAAACTCGGATTTATTCTCATAAAAATATAATGGTGTGCCAAGAATAGTTTTCAAGAACCTCTAAATATTAGCTTAACTTGGTACCTATCACCCTATGTTGACAGTTTCAGTATTACCGACACCCTAAGATGAGTACCCACAATATATCATGATTTTATTACGTGATTAATCCTAGGTAACACTCACAGGATATTTAAGCTATTCAAGTTGGCTGTGTCTACCAAAACATCACTAATTAGACGCGTTTTCAATTATTTATTCATTTAAACAAACTAGTAGATGCATTTGTACTTTCATTTTCCATTTATTATGCAAAAACATTTGATTTCAAAGGACATTTTTTCAATTTTGTTTTGTTTTTGTATTTTTGGGTTTTTATAAAGACACAAACTAGCTAGACTTAGACACTCACATCCCTACACTTGAAAGACACATTGTCCTCAATGTCAAGCAAAACACAACTAAATAAAAATGCAAAAATAAAAAACAGGAAGCGACTTAGCTGGTAATGTAAATGCAAACAAATGTATCCAGCTTCGTTTTTCCTCGTGTGCACCGTATAGCATTTCGGTCGCGGTTGCACACACTGCTGGGTTGCCTTTACAAAGTGATAGAACCATTCATCCCTCCCGAATGGAGATTGAGTACGGACAGGACGAAGAATACCTGCAAAATAAACCTCACAACAAACCCGTAGCATTAAACTGACTCACGTTAAGAGATTAAAGACTCAAACTGACTCAACTGACTCTGGATAGATTGCAAGGACACGTACCTGATGGGTTACAAACACATAGACATGAATGGCACGGCAAGGTGGATCATCGGCTACGAGCGGTTTCCAGTTTCCCATGGTCATGGTGATCTGTAAATTAATAATGGATAATGGTGATGGTTATGATAGATGGTAGATGATGATGGTACTGGATGAATGGTGGAAGGTAGATGATGATGAGTGATGGTGGTGGTGACGGGTATGGGTGACGTGGTGTAATTGTCGATGGACACGGAGAGGAGAAACCATGGGAAACAAAAGAGTGTGGGTGAATTCAAGGCTCTCCCACGTACCGCGAAAGAGAGTAGATAACTCCTCGCGTACCGCGAGGAGTTTAAAACTCAAGCCGGCCAGATTAGCTATCCCTCGCGTACCGCGAGGGATTCCTCCTCAAGTCTCGCGTACCGCGAGAGGGCCTTGGTGACAGAATGTTAAGAAAAATTTCAATTTTTAAACTTAGAAAAATTTTGACCCCTTAAAATATTTGTTCACCCCATTTTTCAAAACTCGTTCTAATGATAAAAAAAACAATTCAAAACACACCTGGCACTTCATTCCCGATGATTTCTCCTACCGAATCGATCGCGAATCCTTGCAAGACATGACACACACAAAACACACAATACCAAAAAAAACAAAGAAAAAGACATGGACTCAAATAAAAGAAGCATACAAACTCTACATCCCGGACACTTGCCCGAGACTCAAACAAGCCTATCAGGAGGTTTCTCCTTAATCCTAACCGGAACCGCCTTCATCCTTCGCGGTCTCCCGGTTTTCCAGCTCAACGACAAACACACTAACACCGTATACCCGTTGTATCTATTACCCCTGTCTTTCCACCACAGCTTAAACCTACCAGGTCTGAAGATAACATTGTTCAAATATCCTAGCAGGCTGTCACCCTTAAACATCCTCACACTTGGGGTTTTAATTCACCCTAAACCAGATGAATCTACCAAAGTACGGGTTCTCTTACGTGGTGGCCTAGACCTAGGGGGACTGGAACTAGGGTTTGGTTTAACCTCTCTCCCCTTAGAATGCACAACGGTGATGGGTAAGGGTTCTAAACCTTTACCAGGATCATCAGGATCCTCTACACTCTTCTCAGTCATCCCCACACTTGAGGGTTTGCCTATGATTGCATCTAGCTCTACCATCATCCCAAGCAGCTCGTCTTGCATCTCATCGCCGTAATCGTCCGGCTCCTCTAACAAACTCTCCAACTCAACCACCCAATCAGAAGGTTCTTTAAATTATGGAAGGTTCACTAACTTCTAACTCATGATCAGACTCCTGATGGTAGTCCATGAAGGCATCAAGCATGCACACAGAGTGGCTATGCTCGCCAACATCCTCCACGGACTATGTAGCATCAAAAATAACTAACTCATCCCCCACACGAAGTGTGAGTTTCCCGTCAAAGACATCAATCACTGCCTTGGCGGTGCACAAGAATGGACTCCTTAAGATGAGTGGGACTCTGTCATCCACCTCCATGTCTAGAATGACAAAATCCACGGGGAAGACAAATTTGCCTACTTTCACTAGAAGATTTTCCACAATTTGCCTTGGATATTTGATTGAACGGTCAGCCAAGGCTATGCTCATGCACGTCGGATGAGGTTCACCTAGGTCTAGCTGCTTATATAAGGAATAGAGCATCAGATTTATACTAGCACCTAGGTCGGCCAACGCGTGGTGCAAAGGCAAACTGCCTAGGAGACATGGGATCGTGAAATGACCCGAGTCTCCCAGTTTCTCTGGCAGTTTATGTAGGTCCTCATGGCGCGTCTATGGATCGATCTCGTGATAAGACGTGACGTTTACTCGGAGTGCGGAATCCAATGACTCAACGTTTATACGCATAAAAGTCAATTCAAACAAGCAAGTAAATAACCTTCTCAATTCGTATTTCAAATCACAATGATGTTTACAGGCTCAATCGGACTTCTCTGATCTGATCTCTCTAGTTCGTTATGACTGACTCTGTAAACACACATATATATAACCAACTGACCTGATATAAGGGAACTTATTAAGTTCGCCTCTAACAGCTTAAGCGAACTTAACAAGTTCGCCTTAGTTAGACCTAAGCGAACTTATTAAGTTCGCCTCTGATAGACCAGGCGAACTTAACAAGTTCGCCTCTAGGCTATACTTGTAAAACACTTAGTGACATTTGACATTTACATAACAAAAACATAAAGACATAAAATCTAACTATTACAAGCTTTTGTCATTACAAACTATGTCCTAACAGACTCCCCCTTGACAATAGCTTGATCTTCAGTCTTCAGTCTTTATCTTGAACTTTTCCAGTTATCCGGTAGTCTGCTGCCAGCATGCACTCCATATCTTCTGCATATCTCCAAAACTCTTTTTTACTGTAGACCTTGTTCTCTCCAAACATCAGTGAACATTATTTCATTCTTTTGCAACGTCCTCTGATCTTTCTTTGATAAGTTGATAAGTTTCATTGCATCATAGAAACATACAATGACCTTATTGTCTTTATCTTCAATCTTTGCTTCACCAGTATTAACATCAACATACCACCATTTCATATTCCCAAGAAAGTCTTGAGGAAACTTCTTTAACGGTATCTTGTTAATAGCACGCACTGGTTTATACTTGTATCTCCAGGTCACTTTCCCAGTCTTTGGATCTATGTTCTTCACTCTCTTTCCCTTTTGTGGTTTCAGCCGATCATACTTTCCTCAACTACCTTCTTTCTTGATCAAGTTTGCTATCACATCAGCCAAACCATTCTTCGATCTATTAATGAGTGGCTTTGAAGCTAAACCATTTATTTCACACCTTGGCAAGGTATTAAAATATTTGATCCTCGGCTTTAAGTATTGAACACCGTCAGATCGTTTAATTGCAAATAATTTTGATTCATCATCATAGAACCAACTTATGATCCTTCCTACACACTGCTCTTTATTCACATATTTCTCTTTCTGAGCAGGTTGTGCTGGAGACTTGGGTAGCACCTTCATCCAACTGTTTACAACTTCTCTCCACTGTTCTCTTGTCATCCCAGTATCTCTGTACATCACAGGTTCTTCATTAACCTTCGAAGACTCAGTGTGAGTAGTTTCAATTTCAACATCTTTATTGGATTGAATATTCGTATCATCAGTATCTATCTTTGAATCAGCAGTGTCTTCAGGCAGTGTGATGTCTTCAATAGAGTCCATAGAATCTGTTACTCCTTCATAAGTGAATTCAGAAATAACATCATCCTGGATGAAGTTATACGGCACTTTAAGACCATCACAGCCTTCATAAGTGACACTATCTTTATCTTTCTCTATCTCAATCTCTACTATTTCTCCTTCTTCTATCTCATTCTCCGACATATCATCTTCCATGTCATTTGTGACACCCAGCATTTCAAGTCAATATCCACATTTCATAAACGCACGTTCATAATTATTATTTCCTGATATTTTATTTTGACTAAGTAAAGTCAAGAAGTCTAGCAAAGAAGTTTGTTCCAAGTCTAGTAAACCGTAAAGAGTTACTAGAAAAAGTAAGCAGGATAACCCGACTTAATGCGAACGTAAATGGTTAAATAAAATAACCAGAAAAAAAATATATATATATATATATATATATATATATTACACAAAATTTACGTTGAGCCAAGATTCTAATATTTTCTTCAACGAGCCATAAAATGGTTAAAAATTATAATACTGTGAAGAATCGAAACTGAATTAAATTACCCCTTTAAAACTCTAATTGATACTGATACCATAATAAATTAATACTTAAAAATTTGTTATCATTAACCCCTAAACCTATTTCTTGACTTTCTTGGCCGAGAGTCAGGGAGCCATTCTCCCACTTGCCTATTTCACTCAAATTCAGAGGAAAAACCATACCTCTTCAGTCGAAACCTCACCTTCACTTCCAATCTTTCTCATTTTTCTTACGGCAATTTCACAATTCTGTTTCATCTCGAAGTCCAGTTTTAAAGCGAAAATCACCATAATTCGGTGTCATAAGGAGAATTTCAAGTGTTCTTGAAGAAAGCTTAGCAAAAGATTCAAGACTACTTCTCTGTTTTTCTCTAAAGATCGCCATTCTCGGTTTGAGGTAAAAACTCGATACCATCCATATTATTTGCTTTAAAACCGTAACTAAACATACAAATCGTTCAAACGCAAGTAAGATAACAAGAAAACTGTGTCAAACTCAAGATTTGAACATAAAAATATACAGAGTGAATTCTGTAAATCAAAGTGCAGATATCGAAACTATAGTTTCGATACCTATTGATCGAAACTAGGTAGTTTCGATACCAGTTATTCAATCGAAACTAGGAGTTTCGATACCGGTTGTTCTATCGAAACTAGGAGTTTCGATATCTATTTGTTCAATCGAAACTAGGTAGTTTCGATACATATTGCTTAATCGAAACTAGGTAGTTTTGATGCCTATTACGTAATCGAAACTAGGAGTTTCGATACCTGTTTTACCCTGTCGAAACTAGGAAGTTTCGACATCTGTTCTGTTCAATCGAAACTAAGAAAGTTCCGATACCTGTTCATCAGCCCCATAAGGCAGTAACTCAGAACTATTTTCATAACAAAACAAGGTTGGAAAAACTAAAAAGATAATTAAAACAAAAGTAATCAGATCGGCTAAGTCAAGTGAACAAATTGCGTTTAAGACGAGTAGTCTTAACGTGTATGTTATCCTTGTGTAAATAGGATACGGATAGGCGAATCTGCCGTCATTCAAATTTTTGCTAGCATTCATACTGTCGAGGTGAGTTTCACTAATCCCCTTTTTTCTAAGTTTTTGAAATGATTTGGGGTGGAAACATACTTGTAAAAGACTTTTGTGTATAAATGAATGGAACTAATGATCTGACCGTATGTATGTATTGAGGGAACAATAAAGCGCTTAAAGTCCTCGTAATAAATTAGTAACCATTAGCTATGGATTTAGCCCGGGATTATATGAATAGTACTATTGGGGGTGACGCCTCCGGTCATGGTTAGTCGCGCTAACCAGGGGTCAAAATGGCCGAATGACCGCATATTGTCTTACTCGCAGAAAGGCGAGGGGAGGCACAGAAAGTTGGGGTTTGGTTACGGTCTCGTACATTACATACTATTTTGTATTCCTTGCAAGCTTACAAATGGGGTCAATAGATCGGATTAGTAATCATATTCATTGGTAATACATACAAAAGAGTTCTGATCAGGCTAAAGTGATCAGGTTTTAATTAAAAGAAGTTCTGATCAGGCTAATGTGATCAGGTTTTAATTAAAAGAAGTTCTGATCAGGTTAAAATAATCAGGTTTTACACAAAAGGGTTCTGATCAGGTTAAAATGATCAGGTTTTACACAAAAGAGTTCTGATCAGGGTAAAGTGATCAGGTTTTACACAAAAGAGTTCTGATCAGGGTAAAGTGATCAGGTTTTACACAAAAGAGTTCTGATCCGGGTAAAGTGATCAGGTTTTAAAGTAAAGAGTTCTGATCAGGATAAAGTGATCAGGTTTAACAAAAAGAATTCTGATCAGGTTAAAGTGATCAGGTTTAAACGAAAGAGTACTGATCAGGTTTAACAAAGAGTTTTGATCGGCAAAAAGATCAGATTTAAACATTGGGTTTATGATAACTCTTTATAATAACTTGTGAACTCACCAACCTCGTGTTGACAGTTTTAAGTATGTTTTCAGGAAATTGAACGTGGTCATCAGGTTAGCAATGTAGGTTACATGCATGCACGTGGATACGGCTTTTGGGAGGATTTCTCTTGTATAACTCATGGTCTTGAGTCATATTTGCGAAATCTTAAACATTTGTAAACTCAAATTGATATTTTGTAATGTAAATATTTTAAATTCAGTTATGTATCCAATTACATGTATGTGTTTGCGGTAATCATATGCTTTGGAAACCAGTGAAAGTCGCGCCTCGCGTTTCCGCCCTGGCGGGGTGTGACATCATTAAATAAATCATCAATGTCATCAAGACATGCAATTTTTTCAGCTTCCTCTTCTTCTGAATCTTGAAAGAACTCCAATAATAGAATTTCTTCTTCATTAGTACTAGAAGTATCTTTGTTTCCTTCAAGTGATTGTGATGACGTCCCCCTGTACCCTAGATATAGGATTAGCGTCAGTGTATTGACGATCACCCTCAATATTTCCAGCAGGATCATTGTCTTCATCATCATGTCTTTGAATAGACTCTGTGTGACAAGTATCAGGTATACTCAACTACTAAGCGAACTTATTAAGTTCGCATAGGGGTCAGGGAAGATTTGGACTTGTAATTTTTGTTTGTGTTGAAATTTTTTTTAAAATTTTTTTAGAAATTTTTTTTTTGTTGTTTGTTCGTGTTTGTTATTTTTGCTAATATGTTTGTTGTCCAACTTTTTCAGATGGCTCGACGTGTCGAATATAAACATAATCAAGTGGCATTGTTAGATCCTAACATGTCCGAGGCTGTGAATTTTCAAGGCATTATAGGATTTTTGAACAGATCACGTCTTCACGTTGCTTTATCTGCTAATCCTTATATAAGTCTTGTGTACATACAGCAATTTTGGGACACAGTACATCTAGATACGGACGTTGAACCTCATGTTCTTCGTGCTACTGTTAATAATACCGAGATTTCCATTTCTGAAGAGACGATTCGTGCTGCTCTTGATTTGGGTGGAAATGCTGAAGATCCGTTATCTTATCCAGGAACTCTTATTCTGGGTTGTTTTCAACGAATGGGATATCGTGGAAGACAGAATGATACCCAAGCACGTAAGGTGGCTTAGTAGGTGAATGGAGGTATTTCATGCTTGTGATTATTCAATGCATTTCTCCTCGTAAAGCCGGAACCGGTGGTTTAAAGATGGCTCTTCAAACGGCTATGGTGGCTTTAATGTTGAACAAGCGATTCAATTTTCCACTTTACTTCTATCGGGAGATGGTCATGCAGATTAAACCGGCTGAAGGTCAAGGATTCTTGATGTATCCTCGCTTTATTTAAATGATTTTGAATCACCTTATTCTGGATCTTCCACAACATCCAATACGATTAACTTTGACTCCAATGTCAAAGCGTATATTTACCGACTGCATGAAGGTGAAACAGCAGAATGCTGCATTGATTCCAGTCAATACTCCTTTATTTGGTCACTTAATCAATCCTGATTATGTTGCACCACCTAATGACAACTGGTTTCATCCTGATGAAATTGCTCAAGCTCAAGGCTTCAATGTTCAACAACAACAACAGCAACAACCACAACAACCAGCACAACAAGTTCCACAACAACAGATACCAGTTCAACAAGTACAAGTTCTTGTACAACCACAAATTCATATTCCTGAACAAGTTCCTATTCCACAAGCTGAGGTTGAAATACCTATTCATGAACCTGTTCAAGAGGAGGTCGTTCATGCACATGAATATGATTTAGGAATGAACATGGATGATTTCGTTGATGACGCTGTGAACTCGCCCATTCATGAAGCTGAAGGGAATGTGGTGACTGATGATGAATCTAGTTCAAGCTCAAGTGATACGATATTACCTGTTAATGAAAGCACTGATTCTGATGAATCTAGGGATTTTTCCTCAGATCATTATGAACGGTTGGCTACAATTCCACTGGCTAATGCTGGAAAACGCATTAAATCTCAAGCCAGACGACCAAGAAGAAAGTCTGTTCGGGATCCTCCCTCCGGTTCAGTACATGGAAAAAGATCATTGGTTGATGAGAGTACTGAGTCTAATAGTGACTTTACTCCAGATCCTAAGACTCAAAAGTTAATGTCTGCTTCAATAGCTGCTGCACATTCTTCACATGGAGTCGACGATGCTAATTTAGTTTCTTCATTGATAATTACTCCTCCAAGATCTAAGGATCCATCTCCGGTTAGAACTCTTGTTCCCCCAGTCATTCCTACTACTTCAAGTCCTTCTATTCCACAATCGTCGGCTGGTCCGTCAAAGCCTTCTGATTCTGAAAGGAATACTTTCCTTGAATCTCAAGTGCTTACACTACAAGCTTAAGTAGATACTCTTGTGTCTACTGATTCACAACATGGAAGATGATATGTCGGAGAATGAGATAGAAGAAGGAGAAATAGTAGAGATTGAGATAGAGAAAGATAAAGATAGTGTCACTTATGAAGGCTGTGATGGTCTTAAAGTGCCGTATAACTTCATCCAGGATGATGTTATTCCTGAATTCACTTCTGAAGGAGTAACAGATTCTATGGACTCTGTTGAAGACATCACACTACCTGAAGACACTGCTGATTCAAAGATAGATACTGATGATGAGAATATTCAATCCAATAAAGATGCTGAAACTGAAACTACTCACACTGAGTCTTCGAAGGTTAATGAAGAACCAGTGATGTACAGAGATACAGGGATGACAAGAAAACAGTGGAGAGAAGTTGTAAACAGTTGGATGAAGGTGCTACCCAAGTCTCCAGCACAACCTGCTCAGAAAGAGAAATATGTGAATAAAGAGCAGTGTGTAGGAAGGATCATAAGTTGGTTATATGATGATGAATCAAAATTATTTGCAATTAAACGATTTGACGGTGTTCAATACTTAAAGCCGAGGATCAAATATTTTAATACCTTGCTAAGGTGTGAAATAAATGGTTTAGCTTCAAAGCCACTCATTAATAGATCGAAGAATGGTTTGGCTGATGTGATAGCAAACTTGATCAAGAAAGAAGGTAGTTCAGGAAAGTATGATCGGCTGAAACCACAAAAGGGAAAGAAAATGAAGAACACAGATCCAAAGACTGGGAAAGTGACCTGGAGATACAAGTATAAACCAGTGCGTGCTATTCACAAGATACCGTTAAAAAGATTCCTCAAGACTTTCTTGGGAATATGAAATGGTGGTATGTTGATATTAATACTGGTGAAGCAAAGATTGAAGATAAAGACAATAAGGTCATTCTATGTTTCTATGATGCAATGAATCTTATCAACTTCTCAAAGAAACATCAGAGGACGTTGTGAAAGAATGAAATAATGTTCACTGATGTTTGGAGAGAACAAGGTCTACAGTACAAAAGAGTTTTGGAGATATGCAGAAGATATGGAGTGCATGTTGGCAGCAGACTACCGGATAACTGGAAGAGTTCAAGATAAAGACTGAAGACTGATGATCAAGCTAATGTCAAGGGGGAGTCTGTTAGGACATAGTTTGTAATGACAAAAGCTTGTAATAGTTAAATTTTATGTCTTTATGTTTTTGTTATGTAAATATCAAATGTCACTAAGTGTTTTACAAGTATAGCTTAGAGGCGAACTTGTTAAGTTCGCCTGGTCTATCAGAGGCGAACTTAATAAGTTCGCTTAGGTCTAACTGAGGCAAACTTGTTAAGTTCGCTTAAGCTGTTAGAGGCGAACTTAATAAGTTCGCTTATATCAGGTCAGTTGGTTATATATATGTGTGTTTACAGAGTCAGCCATAACGAACCAGAGAGATTAGATCAGAGAAGTCTGATTGAGTCAGTAAACATCATTGTGATTTGAAATACGAATTGAGAAGTTTTTTTTAAAAAAAAAATTTCAACAAAAAAAAAAATTACAAGTCCAAATCTTCCCTAACCCCTAGGCGAACTTAATAAGTTCGCTTAGTAGTGCAAGAGGCGAACTTACAAGTTCGCTTCGAATAAGTTCGCTTCGAACAAGTTCGCCTGAACCTGTGACGATTCAAATTCAAACACAGTCGATCAAAAATCAACCAATCGAGATGAAATCATGGAATAAGCAATGAATATCAGTCGAATATCAATTAACAACCAAATAGGATGATCAATTTTATAAATCCGGTCAAAATCCGTCCTTTTAAATGTTCGACGAAAACCGAGATGAAAATGACCAAATTCTCATAATTTAACGGATAAAATTCAATGAAATTACCTTTGTTGAGTTCGCAATTCAATATGGAATATGATAGAACCGATAAACAATCCTCACAACACAGATTTGAAAATTCTTAAAATTTGCAGTTAAGTTCGCCAAAAATGAAGAAGACGATGAACTGATAAGTTCGCTTGTTCTAGATCCTTAAACCCATTAAGTTCGCTTAATTAGGCGAACTTGTTAAGTTCGCTTAACAAGCCTTTGGCGAACATCATAAGTTAGCTTCACTACAGACAACCAGATTAAGTTCGCTTCACTGTTTTTAAGCGAACTAAATAGCTTTTCAACCTTTTTGCCTTGAACAAAAATTTTATCAACTACAACCTGTCAAACCTTGAACTTCCGTCAGCAACACATATCTGATCCAATCCCGAACAATTTTAATAAAAGTTTAGAATTTTCATGGAAAATAAAAAACAAAATCTTTTTGAGTTTTATTTATACAAACGGAAACACATATTTTGGATTTTATCTGTACAAACAAAAACACATGTTTTTGGATTTTATCTGTACAAACAAAAACACATATTTTTGGATTTTATCTGTACAAACTGAAATCACATATTTTTTAATTAACATCATGAGTAAGAAGATCATATCAGTATTTGATTAATTCATCACACATTTTAGCAATAACAAAGGATAACCTATAGTATGAAACCATTCAACTCAGTTTTGTGCACTTTGCATCTTTTTCATTTTGAGACTCATTCAATTTGAATAATATTTGAAATGATACGCGATAAATTTCAAAGTAAATAAGATCAGGTTATAAAATGCTCTTTTATTTATACCAAATTTGAAATATAAAGCATGAATTCTTAAATTTGTCAATATTATATGATTTGAAACTATAAGCGTTTATTCTCCAACTTCATGTGATTTAGTACCATTTAGATGAAAAACATCGTGTACCCCACATATATGCCAAACAGAAATATAAATTGCACTATCTTCAAGACATATATAGTTAATAGTAAGATTAGATCAATTTCCAAGATGAAAGTATCTCTTTTAGCACAAGTATAAAAGCAGATCCCAAAGGATATAAGAATCATGATGATTCAGAATCAGAAAATTCTAATGAATAGGCTGAATAGTAAGAATCAACAGATTCATGTATGAGGATCCAACTATTATCTGGATAAAATTCAATGGAATCAGACTAGATGATGTATCTAACTTATCCATGGCGAATATATGTTTCAACAGATTTTGAAAGCATATCTTAGTTCAACAACACCTTGCATGTTTTTCGGGGCATGGACAGTGAAATGAACTGAAATAGATTTGTGCTAAAGATATAATTCGATATTGGTCTCATGAAATTATGTATAACCATATATTTTTTATCTGATAATGATCTTTTACACACACACCAAGGCATATAATGGATTTAAATCACAGATGAAATCATATTATATTTAATTTTCACACTACTATTAGTTTCAAAACGCTTTTAGCCTATTGACAATTCAAGTTTCAAATTTTATACACAAAGTTTAAAACAAATTATCAAGAATAGAGCATTCACAACACTATCATTTCTTATTTATACAGACTTTGAAATTTAGATCAAATCAACTTATTTTAATCAATCATATATCAATGTCTACTAAGGTCGTGTGAAAAATCACTGATGTACTATCATTTCTTCTCTAACCTCAAATGATGTCAAATTTTATATTTTTCAATTTGTTTTGACTTTTTATAAGTTACACTTTTTGACTGAAAATGTAAATGCAGAAATGTAATAAAGCAATAAAAAAAACTTAAAAACAAAATTTTCATGAAATTCTGATTTTGAAAAGCTTTTATTCGGGATTGATCATACCAATAATTTTAATTAGGAATTCAAACCTGGTACGATCAAATTCCTTGGTAAACAAATCAGCAAAATTATCTTCAGTGTGTACCTTGACCAGCTCAATCAACCTTTTCTCTGCACAATCACGTATAAAATGATATCGAATTTCTATGTGCTTAGTTATGTTTAACAGGATTATTAGTTATGGACATAGTAGCATTATTATCGATAAGCATGGGGGTTCCTGTGAAATTCAAACCGTAATATCTCAATTGCTGTTGTATCCACAGGATCTGTGAACAACAACTCGCAGCAGCGATATATTCTGCTTCGCATGTAGAAATCGAGACTGTGGTTTGCTTTTTGCATTGCCAGGACACAAGTCGATTACCTAAGAACTAGCAACCACCTGTTGTAGATTTCCTGTCCTGACAACAACCACCAAAATCAGAATCAGTATAAGCATTGAAATCAAAGTTAGAACCATGAGGACACCATAGCCCCAACCGTTGTTTTCCTTTTAAATACCGAAAGATTCTTTTCACAGCGATTAAGTGAGATTATTTTGGCTTTGCTTGAAATCTGGAACAGATGCACACGGCGAACATTATATTTGGCCTTGAAGCGGTTAAGTACATGAGGGATTCAATCATAGCTCTGTAAAGTCGACAATCCACATCTTTTCCTTCCGGGTCAGAATTCAACTTATGATTGACCGGAATTGGAGTATCATATGGGGTACAGTCCTCCATCTTGAACCGGCTCAAGATGTCTTTGACATACTTGGACTGATGAATAAAGAAACCATCTTCCTTTTGATTTACTTGTAAACCTAAGAAAAACGATAACTCTCCCATAGCAGACATTTCAAATTTCGACTTCATAACACCCTCAAAGTCTTTGCATAACCCTTCGTTTGTCGAGCCAAAAATAATATCATCCACATAAATCTACACCAGTAGGTAATCTCCCCCTGATTTCTTTATGAATAAGGTCGAGTCTATCTTTCCACGAACAAAGTCATTTGCCAAAAGATGTGTGGATAATGTTTCATACCATGCACGAGGAGCCTGATGAAGACCATAGAGGGCCTTATCAAGCTTGAAAACCATATTCGGATTCAGTGGATCTTCAAACCCCGGCGGCTGACAAACATAGACTTCCTCCTTGACCTTTTCATATAAAAACGCACTTTTAACATCTAATTGAAACACCTTAAAACCTTTAAAAAAAGCAAAAGCTAGAAACAGCCTTATAGCTTCGAGCCTCGTAACCGGCGCATTAACCTCGATGTAATCAATTCCTTCTTGTTGATGGACAACTAATCTTGCCTTGTTGCGTACCACGACACCTCGATCGTCTTTCTTACATTTAAACACCCATTTTGTTCCTATCGGATACGCACCTTTCGAAAGAGCAACAAGATTCCAAACCTTAAGTTTGTCAAATTGAGCAAGTTCTTCCTGCGTAGCTTCTATCCAATTGTTGTCATTTAAAGCCATCTCAACATTCTTGGGTTCAACCTGTGAAATAAAACATGAATGTGAGCAATCATCAAGAACACCAGAATCTTTAATGCAGGTATACAAACAAGTATTGTCAACAAGAGAATGTGTTTTCACTCCATCCTGTAAATTCCCAATTATATTCATCACTGGATGATCTTTGAGTTCCTTGATGGATGCAACCTCAGGAATCGGCAACACGTCAACTTGAGTAGAGTCAGATTGATAAAAATAATCTTGATTAATTGGAATATCCGAGTCTAAATTTGTAGGAATCTCCCCCTGAGCCTGTGTCGAAGGTAATGAATCATCACCCAACAATGGATCAGCAGAAGAATCTTGAAAAATAGCATTATCCTCCTCACTCTCTGAATCTTGTGGACCTGAACAAGAAGCAACATTAGGATCAGGAGCAGAAGTAGATGGAATCGATGAATTTGGAACTGCATTTGGTAGAAATCCAATGTGTTGTGCATCCTGACATGACTCATAGAGAACAGCAGCATCTTCATCAGAAATATCAGAAGGTAAATGAAAAGACTTGAATACGTTTTCATAATCAAATGCCCAATCCGGATCAATCGCCATTTGTGGTAAAGACCGATTTGAACAGTCAATATGGAACCATTCTTCAACTTGGCGCATCTCTTTGTTATAAACTCTCTTGGTTGTTGAATTAGCCACATACCCTAGAAAAATCCCTTCAATAGCCTTCGCACTGAATTTAGTTGGGACATCTCGAACTTTCAGTAGGGTGCAAGGATTACCAAATGGTAGTAATAATCTAGATTCGGCTTTCGATTATTCAGCAATTCATAGCAAGTCTTGTTATGTCGCTTGACGGTCAAGACCCTGTTCAAAACGTGACACGCAGTATTCACAGCTTCAGCCCAAAAGGTGACTGGAAGCTTAGAATCTGCAAGCATCGTGCGAGCCATTTCGACTAAAGTCCTGTTCTTTCGTTCAGCGACACCGTTTTGTTGAGGAACATATGGCGCACTGAATTCATGATGAATTCCTTTTGAAGACATAATAAGCACATTTTGCTATTCTTAAATTTGCTGCCATTGTCACTCCTGATTCGTCTGACTTTCAGATTCAATAAATTCTCCAAACCCAGGATTAAGTATTACACCAACTCAGTGGTTTCAGCTTTAGAAGAAAGAAACTTAACCCATGAAAATCTGGAGTAATCATCAGTTACTACCAAGCAATACGATTTCCCACCGATGCTCCTGATACTGATTGGACTGAACAAATCCATATGCAGCAACTCCAAAGGGTTACGATAGAATTTGTCGATTTGGATTTGTGAGATTTCCTTCTTTGCTTCCCCTTCTTGCACGGAATACAATCATCAGGAACTGAGAATTTCATCTTCAGAATACCAAGAACAAGATCATTCCTAACAATGTAGTTCATCTTCCTAAAGTTAATGTGAGCTAGCTTCATGTGCCGCAATATTGAATCAGATTCCGACGCCTTGGAGAGTAAACATGTTGGAATTGAATCCGTTGTAGTGGCGACACTCATTTCAAGGACATACGTGTCATTTCTCCTTGGAGCCTTCATGAGAATCCATTCATCAGGAATCACGAAGCCCGATTTCAGAATATAGCATTCAGTATCGTTGAAATGGAATGAAAACTTCTTGTCACAGACTTGTGATACGCTTAAAAGATTATGTTCCAGCTGCTCAACATAATTCACCTTTTCAAATTTGACTTTGTCATTTTATAACGTTCCCTGTCCAGTTATGTACCCGCCTTTATGTTAGGACATAGAATTGTAATGACAAAAGCTTGTAATAGTTAGATTTTGTGTCTTTATGTTTTGTTATGAAATTGTAAAGTTGCTAAGTGTTTTTACTAGTAAGCCTAGAGGCGAACTTGTTAAGTTCGCCTGCTCTAACAGAGGCGAACTTAATAAGTTCGCTTAGGCATAACTGAGGCGAACTTGTTAAGTTCGCTTAGACTGTTTCAGGCGAACTTAACTAAGTTCGCTTACAGCAGTTTTGGTTCTATATATATGTGTTACAGAGTCATTAGACAGTAGTGAACAGAGATCGATCTGAGAGAGAAACAATTGTCTGATTGAGTCTGTAACCATTGTTATTTGGAATATAATCGAGAAGTTTATTTATGCGTGTTGTCAATTAGTATACAAACGTTAACGCGAAGGATTCCGCACTTTGTGTTATAGAAACGTCATATCACAAGTTCGATCAGTAGTTGAGTTACCTGGACCTACAAGTGGTATCAGAGCATAGTGCTCGTGAATTAAGTACGATTCTTGGTGATAATTGATGGTTTTTGTGTACAATTCGACAAGATATACAACTTTTTGAACTTTCTGCAATAATGGAGTTTTTCAAGTTCTTGAAGATCGTTTCTTTGCTGAATTCATGATTTTGGAAGGGTTTTTGACGAAATTAGTCCGATAGAACTGTTCCATTTGTTAAAATTCATAATCCTACGGATCAATTTTCTTAAATTCCATCAATTCGCTGAGAAATCATGAATTTTTAAGGTTTTGGTTCGTGTTTGGACGAAGACTCTGTTGATTCTGTTACAGCAGTTTAAGCGAACTTGCTGAGTTCCTGTTCAAGCGAACTTATTAAGTTCGCTTCTCACATTTCAAGCGAACTTAGCTGTTAAGCGAACTTACCGGATTTCCTCCTTAAGCGAACTTGTCTTGTTCGCCTGATATTAAGTTCGCTTAGTACTCCCTAAAGTGAACTTATTAAGTTCGCCTGAGGGTAAAATCAGTTCAGTACTTAGAAATTTTTCAGAAATTTTTTTTAACATGGCAAATATGGTTCAAGTCACAAACATGTTCAATTATGATAATGAGATTGGTACATCTCAAAAACCTCCGAAGTTGCTGAATCTAGCTGATTATTCAAATTGGAAAGATCGGTTTGACCAATTCGTATCTTTTACCGATACTAGTTTGTGGATTCCAATTTTGGAAGGATATACATACCCTACTTATTCATGGATGGGAAAAGATGATGTTCCAAAACCAGTGTCTACTTTATCTACTGAAGAGAAGCTGTTATTTGATCGAGAAAAGAAAGCAATGGCTAGCATTTCGATGTCTCTACCAAAGGAAATTTATCACAGTTTTAAACAGTTCAAGTCTTCTCAACAGCTGTGGGAAGCTCTACAGAAAAGGTGTGAAGGGAGTTTAGATGTGAAGAAAAGTAGAAAAGAGTTACTAAAGAAGCAGTTCCTAGTTTTTAAACATTTTCAGAATGAATCTTTGGATGATCTTGCTACAAGATTCTATCATCTTCTTAGTGAACTGGATAGTGCATCTGTGGTATATGAGACTGAGGAAATCAATGATAAATTCTTGGAGGCTTTACCATCAAAGTTTGATGTGTATACGGTTTTGATCAAGGAAAATGTTAAGTACAAAACCATGTCTCTTTAAGAAGTCCTAGGGAAGATCCAGTCACATGACATGAATTTGAAAAAGAAAGAGACTAATTTGGAGCATATCCAGGATCCCTCGATGTATTTTGCCAAATCTGTTGGTAAATCTGGTACTGGTGTGGCATTCTTTTCTGGTGATGCTCAAGAGTCTTCAAATGACCAGTGTTCTGGAGTTCCAATCTATTCTGGTCATACAAGCCATTCTGGATTTTCTGCTACTACTACTTCAACATCATCGGGATCTCATGTGAATCAGAAAGTTGCTGATGATTATTTGGCTATGTTTTCTTCATTTATGGCATCATATGAGAATTTCATTGGAGGAAAAATACATGATCCTGAGGTAATAGAAGATGATTTCAGACAGATTGACCCTGTTGATCTGGAAGAAATGAATATCCAATGGAATATGGCCATGTTAATGAGACAAGCTAAAGATTTCTTGAAGAGAACTGGGAGAAAATATATTGGTTCAAATAGTCGATCGAGTATGGGTTTTGATAAGAGCAAAGTTAGGTGTTACAACTGCCAAGAGTATGGTCATTTTGCTAAGGAGTGTGTGAAACCAAAGGTAGAATTTGATTCTCAAAAGAAGCAATCTAACTTTCAGCATAATAGGAATCAGCCTCATGGTTCATCTGGTAATCAAAGTCATGGTCCTTCTGGTAATACAAATCATGCATCTGCATCATCAGCTCTAGTTGCTCAAAATGATGAAAACTATGATTGGGGCATTCATCTGGAAGATTTGGTGGATGCTGTTAGTCAGGCTTTTGTTGCAGAAATTCATTCAGAAAAACCAGAAGAATCTACTGATGATGAAAGTTCTAGTGATGATTCATGTGATGATGATAGTGTTCCAAGCATAGATGATGAGGAAGAAAAAGGGCAAAGTATTGATTCTGATGCTGTGACAGGAGTTGCTGAGGAAGAAATTGTTCTTACAGAAAATGCGTCAGTTGGTGAAGATTCAGAAAACATTCCGATTGCCAAAGTATTCATGGCAGACATGTCTGACCCGACTAAGGTAAAAGACTCTGTTTGTCATATATTTTGTTCTAATTGCATTTCTGTTAAAGATAAACTACAAAAAGTCATGGATGATAACACAAATTTGATTTGTGACATGAAATCAATGCATTCAGTAAATCAGAAACTGAAAGATAATGATAAACTGTGCATTGATAGAATTGAGTCTTTGAAAAGAGACTTAAATTCTCTTGGGTTAAAATACAAAGAGCAGGGTTATCATCTTGATATGGCTTATGCTGAAATTGAAAAACGAAATGAAGTGGTTGCCCAAAAGAACAAGGAGATTTCTGAAAAAGAATCTGAGGTGATAAAGTTACATAGAAAGTTGGAACAGTTTGAGAATTCATCTGTAGTGTTGGATTATTTTAATGCTAATGCTGATCCCACAAAAAGGGTTGCTGGTATTGGGTTTGTTCCTCCTCCGTTCAATGGGAATTATGTAGTTGAGCCTGAAATAATCATGAAGAGGAGATTGATCCCAAGACAGTATTAAAAGTGAATCCAGTGACGGGTGAAGACATGGTGTATGATTCTGATACAGAGGATGAAGTATTTGATGATTCAAAGGTTGAAGGCATTCCGAGAGAGGTGAAAATTGATGAACCAAAGATTGTGAAGAATGTTACTCGGGATAGGTGCATCTTGACAGAACCTGAAGATGTGAAAGTGGTTCAAACTAAACTTTCTCCAATATTAAAGTCAAGTGGGTTTGTTGCGGCTGGTTTTCAAAAAGTGAATTCTTTAAAGGTGCCAAAACAGACTTATGTTCCTAAGAAGCCGGTAAATTGTTCTGGGCATTCATCCGAAGCTTCTTCTTCTGATGGTTCTTCAAATTCAAAGAAAACACCTTATTTCCGAACTTATCAAGAAAGACGTGTGTGCTTTCATTGCAATGAGCCTGGTCATATTTTGATTAATTGTCCATACAAGAACAAGGGCAAACTGAAGACTGTTCATTCACAACCGAGAGTGGTGAAAATTCTGAAAAGGAAAGATGAGGGAAAATCGTCTTCTAGTTTGGGAAAAGATATGATTGGACGATCTTTTGTTAATTCCCCTGGAATTAAACAACAGAATACATTGCATGCTAAATCTTTTGTATGCAGAGAAAATCTTGAGATTCAAAAAATTGGGATTTCAAAAGATATTTTTCAGGAGGTTAAATTGTCTAGACCTCAAAGAAGAAGAAGAAACAGAAAATTAAAGAAAATTTTGGAAACATCTGAATCTGAAAATAATAGTTCAAATAATGTTTCTAAAAATAATAAAATTGGTTCTTCTTTGAAAAGGTCTGATTGTCAAACATTTGTTCAAAAAGTGAATGATAAAGTTGATTGTCAATTACAAGAAGTAGTTTATTTTGATCAATCCGGACGACCCAAGACCACGATGGCTTGGGTTCTACTTTCTAACTGATTCAATATTGTGGCACAGGAAGCTAGCTCACATAAACTACAGGAAGATGAACTACATTGTTAGGAATGATCTTGTGCTTGGTATTCCGAAAATGAAATTCTCAGTTCCTGATGATTGTATTCCGTGCAAGAAGGGGAAGCAAAGAAAGAAAACTCACAAATCAAAATCGACGAATTCTATCGTAACTCCCTTGGAGTTGCTGCATATGGATTTGTTCGGTCCTATCAGTATTAGGAGCATTGGTGGGAAATCGTATTGATTGGTCGTAACTGATGATTACTCCAGATTTTCATGGGTTAAGTTTCTTTCCTCTAAAGCTGAAACCACTGAGTTGGTACAATACTTAATCCTGGGTTTGGAGAATTTATTCAATCTGAGAGTCAGAAGAATCAGGAGTGACAATGGCAGCGAATTTAAGAATAGCAAAATGGGTTTATTCTGTCTACAAAAAGGAATTCATCATGAATTCAGTGCGCCATATGTTCCTCAACAAAACGGTGTCGCTGAACGAAAGAACAGGACGTTGGTCGAAACAGCTCGCACGATGCTTGCAGATTCTAAGCTTCCAGTCACCTTTTGGGCTGAAACTGTGAATACTGCGTGCCATGTTTTGAACAGGGTCTTGACCGTCAAGCGGCATAACAAGACTTGCTATGAATTGCTAAACAATCGAAAGCCGAATCTGGAATACTTACTACCTTTTGGTAATCCGTGTACCCTACTGAAGATTCGAGATGTCCCAACAAAATTCAGTGCAAAGGATATTGAAGGGATTTTTCTGGGGTATGTGGCTAATTCGACAACCAAGAGGGTTTATAACAAAGAGACACGCCAAGTTGAAGAATGGTTTCATATTGACTGTTCAAATCGATCTTTACCACAAATGGCGATTGGTCCGGATTGGGCATTTGATTATGAAAACTTATTCAAGTCTTTTCATTTACCTTCTAACATTTCTGATGAAGATGCTGCTGTTCTTTATGATTCTTGTCAAGATGCACAGCATAATAGATTTCTACCAAATGCAGTTCCAAATTCATCGATTCCATCTACTTCTGCTCCCGATCCTAATGTTGCTTCTTGTTCCGGTCCGCAAGACTCAGAGAGTGAGGAGGATAATGCTATTTTTCAAGATTCTTCTGCTGATCCGCTGTTGAGTGATGATCCATTACCTTCGACACAGGATCAGGGGGAGATTCCAACAAATTTAGACTCGGAAACACCAATTCCTTAAGATTATTCGTATCAATCTGATTCTACTCAAGTTGATGTGTTGCAGTTCCTGAGGTCGCATCCATCAAGGAACACAAAGATCATCCAGTGACAAATATAATTGGAAATTTACAGGATGGAGTGAAAACTCGTTCTCTTGTTGACAATACTTGTTTGTATACTTGCATTAAAGATTCTGGTGTTCTTGATGATTGCTCACTTTCTTGCTTTATTTCACAGGTTGAACCCAAGAATGTCGAGATGACTTTAAATGACAATAACTGGATAGAAGCTATGCAGGAAGAACTAGCTCAATTTTACAAACTGAAGGTTTGGAATCTGGTTGATTTACCGAAAGGTGCGTATCCGATAGGAACAAAATGGGTGTTTAAATGTAAAAAGGACGATCGAGGTGTCGTGGTACGCAATAAGGCAAGATTAGTTGTCCAGGGCTTCAATCAACAAGAAGGAATTGATTACACCGAAGTTTATGCGCCGGTTGCGAGGCTTGAAGCTATAAGGCTGTTTCTAGCTTTTGCTTCCTTTAAAGGTTTCAAGGTGTTTCAATTAGATGTCAAGAGTGCATTTTTATATGGAAAGGTTAAGGAGGAAGTCTATGTGTGTCAGCCGCCGGGGTTTGAAGATCCACTGAATCCGAACATGGTTTTCAAGCTAGATAAGGCCCTCTATGGTCTTCATCAGGCTCCTCGTGCGTGTTATGAGACTTTATCAACACATCTTTTGGCGAATGACTTTGTTCGTGGAAAGATAGACTCGACCTTATTCATAAAGAACTCAGGGGGAGATTACCTACTGGTACAGATTTATGTGGATGATATTATATTTGGCTCGACAAATGAAGGGTTGTGCATAGAATTTGAGGGCGTTATGAAGTCGAAATTTGAAATGTCTGCGATGGGAGAGTTATCGTTTTTCTTAGGTTTACAAGTAAATCAAAAGGAAGATGGTTTCTTTATTCATCAGTCCAAGTATGTCAAAGACATCTTGAGCCGGTTCAAGATGAAGGACTGTACTTCATACGATACTCCAATTCCGGTCAATCATAAGTTAAATTCTGACCCGGAAGGAAAAGATGTGGACTGTCGACTTTATAGAGCTATGATTGGATCCCTCATGTAGTTAACCGCTTCAAGGCCGGATATAATGTTCACCGTGTGTATCTGTTCCAGATTTCAGGCAAAGCCAAAAGAATCTCACTTAATTGCTGTGAAAAGAATCTTTCGGTATTTAAAAGGAAAACAACGTTTAGGGCTATGGTATCCTCATGGTTCTAACTTTGATTTCAATGCTTATACTGATTCTGATTTTGGTGGTTGTTGTCTGGACAGGAAATCTACAATAGGTGGTTGCCAGTTCTTAGGTAATCGACTTGTATCATGGCAATGCAAAAAGCAAACCACAGTCTCGATTTCAACATGCGAAGCAGAATACATCGCTGCTGCAAGTTGCTGTTCACAGATCCTGTGGATACAACAACAATTGAGAGATTACGGTTTGAATTTCATAGGAACCCCTATGTTTATTGATAATAATGCTACTATGTCCATAACGAATAATCCTGTTAAACATAGTAAAACTAAGCACATCGAAATTTGATATCATTTTATCCGTGATGCAGAGAAAAGGTTGATTGAGCTGGTCAAGGTACATACTGAAGATAATTTTGCTGATTTGTTTACTAAGGCATTTGATCGTACCAGGTTTGAGTTCCTAATTAAAATGATTGGTATGATCAATCCCGAATAAATTTTTTTTTTCAAAATCAGAATTTCATGGAAAAATTTTCTTTTATTTTCTTTTATTGCTTTATTACATTTCTGCAGTTACATTTTCAGTAAAAAAGTCTAAATTATAAAAAGTCAAAACAAATTGAAAAATATAAAATTTGACATCATTTGAGGTTAGAGAAGAAATGATAGTACATCAGTGATTAGTTCATTTCACACGACCTTAGTAGACCTTGATATATGAATGATTAAAATAAGTTGATCTGATCTAAATTTCAAAGTCTGCATAAATAAGAAATGATAGTGTTATGAATGTTCTATTCTTGATAATTTGTTTTAAAATTTGTTTATAAAATTTGAAACTTGAATTGTTAATAGGCTAAAAGCGTTTTGAAACTAATAGTAGTGTGAAAATTAAATATAATATGATTACATCTGTGATTTAAACCCATTTTATGCCTGGGTGTGTGTGTTAAAAGATCACTATCAGATAAAGAATATTAGCCTTTTAATAAGGATTTTCCTATGAGATCAGTTTCGGGTTATGTCCTTAGCACTATTCATTCGATTTGCTTCAGTGCCCATGTCCCGAGAAGCATGCAATTTGAAATATAATCAAGATATGTACTTGACAACATCTGTCAATCATATACTAGCCCTTGGATCATATTGATACATTATCTTTACTGATTCCATTGAATTCATAATCCAGATAACAGTTGGATCCTCGTACCTGAATCTTATGATTCCACAAATATAAGCCAAAACATTGAATCATTCGATTCTGAATCTCATTGATTCCTATACAATCCAATTTGGATTCTGCTATTCATGTGCTAAGTGATGTCTCCTCATTCTGAATATTCGGAAAATTTTTAGTAAAATCTTATATGTGTCTTGAAGATAGTGCATTTATTTTCTATTTGGCATATATGTGGAGTACACGATGTTTATCATCTAAATGGTACTAAATCACATGAATTTGGAGAATAAACGCTTATAGTTTCAAATAATATAATATTGACAATTTTATGAATTCAGGCTTTATATTTCAAATTCGGTATAAATAAAAGAACATTATAACCTGATCTTATTTACTTTGAAATTTATCGCGTATCATTTCAAATATTATTCAAATTGAATGAGTTTCAAAATGAAAAAGATGCAATATGCACAAAATTGAGTTGAATTGTCTCTTACTACAGGTTACCCTTTGTTATTGAGAATATGTGTGATGAATTAATTGAATACTGATATGATCTTCTTACTCATGATGTTCAAACCAAAAATATGTCATTACAGTTTATTAAAAGAAAAACCAAAAATATGTGATTCTGTTTGTATAGCGAAAAACCAAAAATATGTGTTTCCGTCTGTATAGATAAAATTCAAATAGATTTTATTTTTACTTTCCATGAAAATTCTAAACTTTTATTAAAATTATTCAAGATTGGATCAAATATGTGTTGCTGACGGAAGTTCAAGATTTGAAAGGTTGAAGTTGGGAAAGTTTGTGTTCAAGGCAAAAAGGTTGAAAAAGTAATTAAGTTCGCCTGTGAACAGTGAAGCGAACTTAATATGTTCGCTTAAATTGGTGAAGCGAACTTAATTTTCAGTCTCGGGTGAAGCGAACTTATCTTGTTCGCCGAAGGATTGTTAAGCGAACTTAACAAGTTCGCTTAATCAAGCGAACTTAATCTGAATAAGTTTTGAATCAGGCGACCTTGACTCTCATCGTCTTCATCAGAAAATTAGGCGAACTTGTTCAAATTTCTCAAAATTTTAAATCTGTGTTGTGGGTGTTAATTTTTGGTTGCCTCTTGATCGGAATCACGTTGCGAATCTAACAAAGGTATTTTCGTTGGATATCATCCGATAAATTGTGTGTATTCGATGGTTTTTCATCTTGGGTTTCGTCGGCCTGTTTCAAGTTGATTTTGACCTAAGTTTTTACCGAAATATCAAATTGTGTATCATTTTTGGTCATATTGTGATATTCGATTGTTTGGATAGGTTTATTTCATGTTCTGATATCGGTTTGCCGGATTTTGAAATTTCAGTGTTTGAATTTGAAATGTCTCAGGTTCCAAGCGAACTTGTCAGGCGAACTTAATAAGTTCGCCTCTTGCACTACTAAGCGAACTTATTAAGTTCGCCTAGGGGTCAGAAGTGAAAAAGTGTTGTGATTTTTTTTGTGTTTGAAATTTTTTTTAAATTTTTTGTTTGAAATTTTTTGTTGTTGTTTTGTTTGTGTGTTTTATTAAATGTGTATCCTATATGTGTACGTGTTCTAATGTTTGTTGAGTTGTCCAATATTTTCACAGATGGCTCGTCGTGTCGAATACAAGCATAATCAAGTGGCGTTGTTAGATCCAAATTTGCCTGAAGCAGTTCACTATCAAGGCATTATCAATTTTCTAAATAGATCAAGATTACATGTTGCATTATCTGCGGATCCTTATATTAGTTTGGTGTACATCCAACAATTCTGGGATACTGTACATCAAGATATTGATGTGGAACCACATGTCCTTCGTGCAACAGTCAATAATACAGAGATTGCTATTTCAGAAGAGACAATTTGGGCTGCTCTAGTTTTGGGAGGCACTGCTGAAGATCCAATATCTTATCCCAATACTCTTATTATGGGGTGTTTTCAACGGATGGGATATCGTGGAAGACAAAATGATACACAAGCTAGGAAAGGTGGATTAGTGGGAGAATGGAGGTACTTTATGCATGTGATTATACAATGCATTTCTTCGCGAAAAGCTGGTACCGATGGCTTGAAGATGGCACTTCAAACAACGATGGTGGCTTTAACTTTGAATAAAAGATTCAATTTTTCGCTTTATTTTTACCGAGAGATGGTAATGCAGATCAATCCAGCTGAAGGTCAAGGTTTCTTGATGTATCCCCGATTTATTCAACTGATACTCAATCATCTTATTCCGGATCTTCCACAACATGCCATACGATTGACTTTGACTCCGATGTCAAAACGTATTTTTACAGATTGTACAAAGGTTAAACAGTAAAATGCGGCGTTGATTCCGGTTAATTCTCCACTGTTTGGGCACTTAATCAATCCTGATTATGTTGCACCACCAAATGATAATTGGTTTCATCCAAATGAACTTGCTCAAGTTCAAGGAGTTAACGTTCCAGTACAACAACAACTGCAACAACCACAACAACCTGCACAACAACAACAGCTACCAGTTCCACAAATTCAAGTTCAACAACCACAAATACAAGTTCCTGTCCAACCTCAAATTCCTATTCCTGAACAAGTTCCTATTCCACAAGCTGCAGTTAATATTCAGATTCAGGAACCAGTTCTAGAAGAGGTCGTTCATGATCCTAATCAAGATATGGGTATGAACATGGATGATTTTGTTGATGAAGCTGTGAACTCACCCATTCATGAACAAGAAGGGAATGTGGTGACAGACGTTGATTCTAGTTCCAGTTCAAGTGATACTTCATCATCTGATGATGACAGCACTGATTCTGATGAATCTAGAGATTTTTCTCCAGGTCATTATGAACGGTTGGCTGCTATTCCACTAGCTAATGCTGGAAAACGCATTAAATCTCAAGCCAGACGACCACGACGCAAGTCTGTTCGGGATCCTCCTTCCGGATCAGTACTTGGAAAAAGATCGTTGGTAGATGAAAGATCTGACACTGATAGTGACTTTAATCCTGATCCTTCACGACAAAAGTTAATGTCTGCTTCAATTGCGGCTGCACAATCTTCTCAAGGAGTTGAAGATGCTAATTTTGTTGCTTCTTTGATAGTTACTCCTCCAAGATCTAAAGATCCATCTCCAGTTCCATCTCCTATTCCTACAGAGATTCCTACTACTTCAAGTCCTTCTATTCCACAATCTACAGCTGGTCCATCAAAGCTTTCTGATTTTGACAGGATTACTTTCCTTGAATCTCAAGTGCTTACTTTACAAACACAAGTTAACTCTCTTGTGTCTATTGATTCTCAACGACAGCTGGTGATTCAGACTCAAGCTCAACAGATTGCTGATATGCAAGCGTTAGTGTCCAAACTCGTTCAGCGTCTTGACGCTCAGGGGGAGTTGAGGATACCTGATACTTGTCACACTGAGTCAATACAAAGACGTGATGATGAAGACAATGATCCTGCTGGAAATATTGAGGGTGATCGTCAATACACTGACGTTAATCCTATATCTAGAGTTCAGGGGGAGTCGACATCACAATCTCTTGAAGGAAACAAAGACAAAGATACTTCGGGTAATAATGAAGAAGAAATTCTGTTATTAGAATTCTTTCAAGATTCAGAAGAAGAGGAAGCTGAAAAGATTGAATGTCTTGATGACATTGACGATTTATTCAATGACATGGAAGATGATATGTCAGACACTGAGATAGAAGAAGGAGAAATAGTGGAGATTGAAATAGAGAAAGATAAAGATAGTGTTACATATGAAGGCTGTGACGGTCTTAAGGTGCCGTATAACTTCATCCAATAGGATGTTGTTCCTGAGTTCTCTTATGACGGAATAACTGATTCTATGGACTCTATTGAAGACGTCACACTGCCTGATGATACAGCTGAGTCAAAGATGGATACTGATGATGAGAATCTTCAATTCAATAAGGGTGATGAAACTGAAACTACTCACACTAAGTCTCCAAAGATTAATGAAGAACCTGTGATGTTCAGAGATACAGGAATGACACGAAAACAGTGGAGAGAAGTAGTAAATAGTTTGATGACGGTACAACCCAAGTCTCAAGTACAACCTGCTCAGAAAGAGAAATATGTGAATAAAGAGCAGTGTATAGGAAGGATCACTAGCTGGTTTTATGATGGTGAATCAAAATTGTTTGTAATCAAACGATCTGATGGCGTTCAATACTTAAAGCCAAGGATCAAATATTTCAATACCTTGCCGAGGTGTGAAATAAATGGTCTAGCTTCAAAGCCACTCATAAATAGATCGAAGAATGGTTTGGCTGATGTGATAGCAAACCTGATAAAGAAAGAAGGTAGTTCGGGTAAGTATGAATGGCTAAAACCACAGAAGGGAAAGAGAGTGAAGATTACAGATCCTAAGACTGGGAAAGTAACCTGGAGATACAAGTATAGACCAGTACGTGCTATTCACAAGATACCATTAAAGAAGATTCCTCAAGACTTTCTTGGGAATATGAAATGGTGGTATGTTGATGTTAATATTGGTGAAGCAAGGATTGAAAATAAAGATAATAAGGTCATTGTGTGTTTCTATGACGCAATGAATCTTATTAATTTTTCAAAGAAAGATCAGAGGACGCTGCGAAAGAATGAGATAATGTATACTGATGAATGGATAGAACAAGGTCTACAGTATAAAAGAGTTTTGGAGATATGCAGAAGATACGGTGTGCATGCTGGCAGCAGACTACCTGACAACTGGAAGAGTTCAAGATAAAGACAGAAGACAGAAGATCAAGCTATTGTCAAGGGGGAGTCTGTTAGGACATAGAATTGTAATGACAAAAGCTTGTAATAGTTAGATTTTGTGTCTTTATGTTTTGTTATGAAATTGTAAAGTTGCTAAGTGTTTTTACTAGTAAGCCTAGAGGCGAACTTGTTAAGTTCGCCTGCTCTAACAGAGGCGAACTTAATAAGTTCGCTTAGGCATAACTGAGGCGAACTTGTTAAGTTCGCTTAGATTGTTTCAGGCGAACTTAACTAAGTTCGCTTACAGCAGTTTTGGTTCTATATATATGTGTTACAGAGTCATTAGACAGTAGTGAACAGAGATCGATCTGAGAGAGAAACAATTGTCTGATTGAGTCTGTAACCATTGTTATTTGGAATATAATCGAGAAGTTTATTTATGCGTGTTGTCAATTAGTATACAAACGTTAACGCGAAGGATTCCGCACTTCGTGTTATAGAAACGTCATATCACGAGTTCGATCAGTAGTTGAGTTACCTGGACCTACACTTTATTACCTGCAAAAGCGACATAACCACCATCAATTTGTTTTACATCCTCAAGCAATCTAACATTCCCTGTCATATGTCGAGAGCAACCACTATCCACATACCATGTATTGTTGATAGTCCTCCTTGGTTGTCCCTACATAAACAACGAGAATCAGTTAGAAATAGGAACCCAAGCCATCGTGGTCTTGGGTCGTCCAGATTGGTCAAAATAAACAACTTCTTGTAATTTACAATCAATCTTATCATTCACTTTTGGAACAGAAGTTTGACAATCAGACTTTTTCAATGAAGATGCATTTTTATTATTTTGAAAAACATTATTTGATATATTATTTTCAGATTCAGATGTTTCCAAAATTTTCTTTAATTTTCTGTTTCTTCTTCTCTTTTAAGGTCTAGACAGTTTAACTTCCTGATGAGAATCTTTTGAAATTCCTACATTAGGAATCTCAAGCTTCTCTTTGCATACAAAAGATTTAGCATTCAATTTATTCTGTTGTTTAAATCAAGAGGATTTAACAAAAGATTGACTATGCATATTTTTCTCCAAACTAGAAGACGACTTTCCCTCATCTTTTCTTTTCAGAATCTTCACCACTTTCGGTTGTTTAGGAACAGTCTTCATTTTACCCTGGTTCTTGTAAGGACAATTGATCAAAATGTGACCAGCCTCATTGCAATGAAAACACACTCTTCTTTCTTGATAACTTCTGAAATAAGGAGTTTTCTTTGAATTTGAGGATCCATCAGAAGAATAAGCTTCAGAGGAATGTCCAGAACAATTTATCGGCTTCTTTGGAACATAAGTTTGGATTGGCACCTTTGAAGAATTCACTTTTTGATAACTAGCCGCAATAAACCCACTTGACTGTAAGATTGGAGAAAGTTTAGTTGGAACAACTTTCACCTCTTTGGGTTCAGTCATAATGCATCTATCCCGGGTAACAGTTTTAACAACTGTTGGGTCATCAATTTTCACTTCTTTTGGAATGCCCTCGACCTTCTTTTCATCGAACTTCTCATCTTCAGAATCAGACTCATACACCATATCCTCCCTAGTTACCGAATTCACCTTTAACACCATTTTTGGATCTATTTCCTCTTCATTTATGATTTCAGGTTCCACCACATAATTTGCATTAAACGGTGGAGGAATAAATCCAATACCAGCAACACGCTTAGTAGGATCAGCATTTGAGTTAAAATAATCCAAAACAACTGAAGAACTTTCAAATTGTTCCAACTTTCGATGAAGTTTGATCACCTCAGACTCTTTGTCAGATATTTCTTTATTCTTTTGGGCAACAACTTCATTACGTTTTTCTATTTCAGCATAAGCCATATCTAGATGATAACCCTGCTCTTTGTATTTTAGCCCAAGAGAATTTAAGTCTCTTTGAAAAGACTCAATTCTATCAATGCACAGCTTATCATTATCTTTCAGTTTCTGATTAACTGAATGCATTGATTTCGTGGGTACAAATCAAGTTTGTGTTATCATCCATGACCTTTTGCAGTTTATCTTTAACAGAAATGTAGTTAGAACAGTAAATATGACAAACAGAGTCTTTTACCTTAAACGGATCAGACATGTCTGCCATGAATACTTTGGCAATGGGAATATTCTATGAATCATCACCAACTGAAGCATTTTCTGTAAGAACAATATCCTCCTCAGCAACCCCTGATGCAGCATCAGAATCACTATTCTGCCCTTGTTCTATCTCATCATCAACGCTTGGAACACTGTCACCATCACAAGAATCATCACTAGAACTTTCATCATCGGTCGACTCCTCTGGTTTTTCAGAATGAATTTCTGCAACGAAAGCCTGACTCACAGCACCCACCAAGTCTTCCAAATGAATGCCCCAGTCATAGTTTTCGTCGTTTTGATCAACCAATGCTGATGATGCAGATGCATGATTTCTATTACCAGAAGAACCATGTGATTGATTCCTATTATGCTGAAAGTTAGGTTGATTGTTTTGAAAATTATTCTGCGTCTTTTGAGAATCAAATTCTACCTTCGGCTTTACACACTCCTTAGCAAAGTGACCATACTCTTAGCAGTTGTAACAACGAACTTTGCTCTTATTAAAACCCATACGAGATCGATTATTTGAACCAATATATTTTCTGCCTGTTTTCTTCAAGAAATCTTTAGCTTGACGCATCAACATGGCCATATTCCATTGGATATTCATTTCTTCCATATCAACAGGGTCAATCTGTCTGAAATCTTCTTCTATAACCTCAGAATCATGTAGTTTCCCTCCAATAAAATTCTCATATGATGCCATGAAAGATGAAAACATAGCAAGATAATCATCAGCAACTTTCTGATTCAAATGAGATCCAGATGATGTTGAAGCTGTACTCGCAGAAAATCCAGAATGGCTTGAATGACCAAAATAAATTGGAACTCCAGAACACTGATCATTTGAAGACTCTTGAGCATCACCAGAAAAGAAAGCCACTCCAGTACCAAATTTACCAGTAGATTTGGCAAAATACATTGAGGGATCCTGGATATGCTCCATATTAGTCTCTTTCTTCTTCATATTCATGTCATGTGACTGAATCTTCCCTAGAACTTCTTCAAGAGACATGGTTTTGTACTTAATGTTCTCTTTGATTAAAACCGTGTACACATCAAATTTTGATGGTAAAGCCTCCAAGAATTTATCATTGACTTCCTCAGTCTCATACACCACAGACGCACTAGCCAGTTCACTACGAAGATGATAGAATCTTGTAGCAAGATCATCCAAGGATTCGTTTTGAAAATGTTTAAAGACCAGGAACTGCTTCTTTAGTAACTCCTTTCTACTCTTCTTCACATCCAAACTTCCTTCACACCTTTTCTGTAATGCTTCCCACAGTTGTTGAGAAGACTTGAACTGTTTAAAACTGTGATATTTCCTTTGGAAGAGACATCGAAATACTAGCCATCGCTTTCTTTTCTCTATCAAATAACAACTTCTCTTCAGTAGTTAACGCTGACACCGGCTTTGGAACATTGTCCTGTCCCATCCAAGAATAAGTCGGATGTGTATATCCTTCCAAAATCGGAATCCACAAACTAGTATAGGTAAAAGATACGAACTGGTCAAACCGATCTTTCCAATTAGAATAATCAGCTAGATTCAACAACTTCGGAGGTTTTTGAGATGTACCGATCTCATTGTCATAATTGAACATATTCGTGACTTGAACCATATTTGCCATTTTTTAAAAAAAAATTTCTGAAAAAATTTCCAAGTGTTGAACAGTCTTACCCTCAGGCGAAGATAATAAGTTCCCCTATACTACACCCAAGCAAACTTAAATGAGAAGCGAACTTAATAAGTTCGCTTAAATCATAAATCAAAAATCTGATCAAGTTCGCCTAAAATAAGTTCGCTTAACCCTGTGAGAAGCGAACTTGACAAGTTCACCTGTTGCTAAGTTCGCCTGCACAGAAATCAGCAAGTTCGCTTGCCGTAACAGAATCAAAATCAAGAACTTCTTCAGACCAAAATCGCGAACCAAGAACATCCAAAAATCGTCATTAATCACTGAATTGAAGGAATTAAACAAAATTGGACCGTAGGATTGTGTAATTTGTCAATTAGAAGCTTTCTATCGGATCAATTTCATCATAATCCTCTTCAAAAACACCAAATCCGATCAAAATCAGTCTTGAAAACTCCATTGAAATGAAAAACTCAAAAATGATGAATTTGATGTCAATTTGCATATAAAATCGTCTAGAATCAACAAGAATCACAAGCAATAGCTCTAATACCACTTGGAGGTCCTCATGGCGCGTCTACGGATCGATCTCGTGATAAGACGTGATGTTTACTCGGAGTGCGGAATCCAACCAGTCAACGTTTATACGCATAACAGACAATTCAAACAAGCAAGTAAATAACCTTCTCAATTCGTATTTCAAATCACAAAGATGTTTACAGACTCAATCGGACTTCTCTGATCTGATCTCTCTGGTTTTTCGTTATGACTGACTCTGTAAACACACATATATATATAACCAACTGACCTGATATAAGCGAACTTATTAAGTTCGCCTCTAACAGCTTAAGCGAACTTAACAAGTTCGCCTCAGTTAGACCTAAGCGAACTTATTAAGTTCGCCTCTGATAGACCAGGCGAACTTAACAAGTTCGCCTCTAGGCTATACTTGTAAAACACTTAGTGACATTTGACATTTACATAACAAAAACATAAAGACATAAAATCAAACTATTACAAGCTTTTGTCATTACAAACTATGTCCTAACAGTTTATTCTACCCCACCGCAGAACATTGCTCACTAAGTGAGACTTTAGAGACCTCCTCTAGTCTCTTCTTGTTGGAAAGAAGATCTTTCGAGACTTTGCCATATTTTGGCATACTCTGGAGGGTCTCAATGAGCGGGAGATTGACCTTGAGAAGTTTAAATATGCAAAGGAAGTGACTGTGTTCCCTAGCTTGCTTAAAAGGCAGCAAACATGCTGGGTAGGGAAAAAGAGTCAGGTTAATCTCGGGGGTCTTCATCTCTACCCCCTTCTTCTCCTCCTCTGCTGTGACAATCCGACTTTTCAAGTTAATTCCGTTAGTGATCCCGTTAAATATTCTGTTAAATCCTAACCAAGTTAACCCAAATTCTAAGGCCAAGGAATCATTTCTGTCAAAGCTGAAGTTGCAGGGACTAGTTTTGTAAATATCTAGAAATACTAGTAGGCACGGTCGCGCCTCTTGCCCAGTTGAAACGTAAACTCAGCCTTTAAACGCAAATCCGTTCGAATATCAAGTTGTAACGTAAAATCTCTAATGGCGATCATCATTGAGCCATTATTCGGCACTTTAACACTCGTAATGGCCGAATTCAACTTCATCATTGTAATTAAACTGAAACCGTCGAGTTCATCGCTATTCCTAACCAATTCGACTAAATTCGTCAATTATCCTCTCGATCTAGCATCTGCACACGTTAGACGAGCCTCCTAGAAGCCTTCTGAATATACCAATTTGGTCGGAAGAGTGGCCGGAAACACCAAGGACCAAACCCGTCGCCGTCGGACCGAGTTCTAACCGTACGCTATCAATCCATCACCTATTCTGGTAATCAAACTCATCCTTAGCTTCGTTTCAATCTTCTAATCAAAAGCCCTATCATATTTCGGGCTTGTATTATCGAATTTAACTCAATCAGAAACCTGGGGTTCATACACTCTCGGGTTAATCGAATACTAATCTAGACATGTTGTTAATTTAATTAAAATACATAGTTATGTTCGAAATTCTTTGTTTATCAAAAGCCCCATGATTTCCAACATTAACATTATAAGATTTAATCGATTTGATTCTGAAATTATTCAGAAACGGTCGCGCTAATTGGCAAGCACGGTCGTGCCTATCCAAGCACAGTCGTGCCCCGTACCCGACCTGGTCGTGCCTATCCGAGCACAGTCGTGCCCCGTACCCAACCTGGTCGTGCCTGCAAGCCAGACAAGGCCATGCCTAGAAAACCCTAGACACGGTCGTGCCCGACACAAGCACGGTCGTGCCTGATGACCAAACTTTGTTGTGTCTTCTGTTTTGATCAACACGGTCGCGCCCCTGACCAGCACGGTCACGCCCGTGTCCTGAACACGGTCGTGCCTTGTCTTAGGCGCAGTCGTGTGTGAGAAAGCCTTTTGTCAGAATGTTTGATTAATATTTATATTTTCAAAACAATAATTATAATATTAACTTAATATGTTTTAGCCCGGGAAACAACCCGTAGGCTCGGGTTTGAATTTATTAACCCACTTTTATTATTAATTCCCCACTTTTAAAAATAATATATTTTCCAAGACTTGGTATAAAATAATATGTTTATATTATTTTCAACCCGTGACTCGTATTATTAAAGAATATGTAGATTTATAGTATTTCGTATCGTTTTGTAACCTCGTATAACAGTTGAAACTAAATAATAATATAATTAATTATATTATTTACTCTCATTTATCGCGTTCATAAAAATAATATATTTATTATTTTGTACCACGAATGAGTAATTAGAATATCATTTCGGACCTAAAAATAATATATTAAATTATATTATTTTCCGAATTTTTGTAAATGACAAAACGCTCGAATATATTTATTATTGTTGTTGTCATTCGTCGCGCAACGTATATATATAATCTATTTACTAATTAAAGAATTTCTATTCCCGTGGACACGTTCGGTTACTAGAGCGTTTCTTTAGGACATCTCCCATTCCGTGTCATTGTCACAATTCCCATTTTATTCTTATTTTATGTGTTTATAATTTTAGGACATCCGTAAGTCGTTTGAGACTTTCACACGTGGTACCAACTTGATCTTTGTGTGATACTACCTACAACACAACGCAGGTGAGTTTTCACGGCCCCTTTTACTGTTTTAACTTGGGGGAAAACATGATTAAACAATTTTGGATTTTGTAATTCGTATGATATCAATGTTAAATGCTAAGCGTAACACGCTATCACAGAAAGTCCTCAACTAATATCGGACCGTTAATATGGATCTTAGCGAGGTAATATTTAGTAGTACTACTGGGTTTGACAAATCCCACCCGCGTTAGTCGCGCTAACTCGATTAGATATCGAACGGGTGAAATGTTAGCCTACTCACACCGCCAGTGTTGATAGACCTGGCAGGAGACAATAAACAAACAGTCAGCTTCAGTTGCGAGCGCTTGAGCTGAACATGAACATAGGTTAGCTACCTATAGATACGTACTGAATGAACATAAATCCGGTACACGCTTATTTACTTATATTGAAACCTGTGGACTCACCAACCTCGTGTTGACATATTTTCTTACATGTTTTCTCAGGTCGCTAAGACAAGACACAGGTGCACGTTAGGGCATGCATGAGATTCAACTGCTTTGATTATAACTTATTTATGTTTGTTTGAATTACTCTATTGTACTTGTTTTGGTTGGACGTTTGGACTTTTTGGACTTTTGAACTTTGGTTTTGGGCGCGTGCATTTTGCGCATTTACTTTCTTTATGCTTCCGCATTGATACTTTGATTTAAATGATATTTTCATTTTGAGTCCCATGTAGAGTCGTTCAAAGTAACTAATGTCTGAGATCCTGGTTCGTCACTTCCCTAACGGTAAAACTCCGTTAGTTGAAATTGGGGGTGTGACAGATTGGTATCAGAGACATTGGTTATAGAGAACTAGGATTGTATACTAGACTAAAGCCTCACACATTAGTTACATGCCATTTGGATTTTTGGCACTTATATATATTGCTACAGGAACATGTCGTCAACCCCACCTTCATCACCTAAGGCACCAAGACATAAGGCACCTATCCTAGCATCCCCGGAGCCCAAAAGGCGCCGGACTACTTCGAGTGACTATTCAGTTGACCAAGGGGAAGCGAGCAGCGCGCAAGCAGTGAATCATGCCCGAAACTGGAACACATACCCATAAATGATCCAAAGAGGGATCGAAATGGGAAATGTCCCATCACCTTACTTCGGTTATACTTCCTCATCAGCTACTTTGCCTAGCTTGCCATGTACTATGGAAGAAGCTTTTGCAGCCTTTGTGTTTTATATGTCTAGAGAGTTAAGCATTGTGAAAGATGCTACCGATGAGATACCGAATATTTTGAAGAAAGAGCCTTAAATAAAGGAGAATAAAGTAGGGATAGAACTTCTAACTGCTGAACTAGCAGTAACTGACCAGGTCCATAACCTTTTGGTGGATCGTGTGACACACTTGGAGACGAGGGTGGACACCTCAGACAATGACATGGAAGGAGTTCTGGAGAGAGTAGCTGCTTTGGAAGCTCAGCTACATGTAGCAAACCACACTGCTGAAGGTCTTCAAGAGAGGGTGACACACTTGGAAGCTCAATTGCAAGCCGCTTTATTTCCTGAGGAGATTCCACATTCTGATGGTGAGGAGGAACCTTTTGAAGAGGAACCTTTTGAAGAAGAGCCCTTCGAGGAGGAGCCCTTGGAGGAGGAACCAGTAGAGATAAACGATGCACAATCGTATGTTTCTTCCGATGACGAAGATGCTTGATGATCTTCCTATTCTATCTTCCTTTTCATGCCTATTTTTGCTTATGTTATTTCTCTTTTCAAACCTAGATGAGTAAGGTTGTTCCCATCCAATAAAAGCATGAGAAGTTTAATATTTGAGTTATTTATTTTGTAGCCTTACAATTTATTTAATTTTCAAAATATTAGATGTTGTATCTCCTTACTCATACCTGAATAATGTTTAATATGCGATATATTTCTCATTGTTTTTCATTTTTGATTGTGAAGAATCATGTCAGGGAGAGGACGCGGAGGCCGTGCCGGTGGTTGTGGTACCATTAACATGATGGCAGCAGAGCTAGCGGCACTGATAAATGATAGTGTGGCGGAGGCTCTTGCAGCACAGTATGCTGCAGGTAAATGCTTTAGCTATAGACTAATGATGTCAACACATCTCTTAAAAAGCCTGTCCTAAACTCTAAAATTCCAAGCCTATTTGTATTTCTAAATCAAGGCCAGCAAAACCAACAACCAGCCTGCACTTTCAAGGCATTCATGGATTGCAAGCCCCACGCCTTTAGTGGAGCTGAAGGAGCCGTTGGACTACTTCGTTGGTTTGAGAAGGTTGAATCAGTGATTGCCATGTGCAACTGTCCCGTGGCTAATCAGGTTAAGTTTGCTGCCGGAACTTTGGAGGGCCCGGCACTCACATGGTGGAACGCTCATGTCCAAATGTTGGGTCTGGCCATGGCGAATGGATTTCCGTGGGAGGAATTCAAATCAATGATGAAGGAGGAATGACGTCCTCGCGATGAGATCCAGAAGTTAGAGGGAGAGTTTTGGAACCTAAAGATGGAGGGTTCTGAAATTGAACTCTACACCACACGTTCCCATGAACTTGCTACTATGTGCCCGCATATGGTAACCCCTGATTACAAGAGAATTGAGTTTTACATTGGAGGTCTAGTGCCTCAAATACAAAGCATGGTTACTTCATCCAATCCTGCCACTATCCAACAAACCATCCGACTTGCCCATAAGTTAACCGACCAAGCGATGACACAAGGGACTCTACCTCCGAGAGGTTCAGTTTCAAAACCCACCGACAATCACAAACGCAAGTTCAATCACCATTCCAACACCCACAACCACTCCAACTCCCACTACAAAGGACCCCAACCCAACCAACCCCAGCTTAACCAACCGCAGCAGCAGCAACAGCGTAGGTTTGAGCCTACTAAGAACTTCAACCAGTCGACCTCTTCAGGTCAAAACCAGAGTGGTTACGGGGGGAAGTCTCTGAAGTGTAACAAGTGTAGTTTCCACCACTTTAGGTTCTGCAATCGTTGCCAGAGGTGCGGCAAAATAGGTCATGCTGCTAAGGACTGTAGGGGTGAGTTACAAACTAAACAACCTTTTCAACAACCTGGATCCACAAGGGGTTGCTTTGAGTGCGGAAAGGAAGGGCATATTCGGAAGAATTGTCCTCAATTGAAGAAAGGGGGGTAATGGAAACCACAACCCTAACCAGAATAACAATGGCAATGGTGGTAACAATGGCAATGGTGGAGGAAATGGTGCGAAGGGACGAGCCTTCGTACTAGGATCTGGAGAAGCCCGTTACGACCATAATGTGGTCACCGGTAAGTTTCTCTTAAATAATTACTTTGCTTCTGTCCTTTTTGACACTGGTGCTGATAGAAGTTTTATATCTAAGAGACTTAGTGATATGATAACAGGAACTCAAACTCCACTAGAAGCTAAGTATACAATAGAGATAGCTGATGACCAAATAATTGAGGCAACTCACATTCTTAAAGGATGTAAACTTGAACTAGTTAAACATACATTTGATATCGACCTTATGCCGGTCACTCTTGGTAGTTTTGATGTAATTGTCGGCTTGGATTGGCTATCTAAAAACTAAGCCGAAATTATCTGCCATGAGAAGATTGTTCGTATTCCTCTCCCGAGTGGAGAAACCCTTTCCGTCCAAGGCGAAAGAGTTGGTGCAGTCATGGGCATCATATCTTTTATGAAAGCACAAAAATGCATTCGAAAGGGGCATATGGCTATTTTGGCTCTCGTTGCTGAGCAGCCATCAGAAGAGAAGAGGATTGAAGATATTCCCATTGTATGTGAATTCTTGGAAGTATTTCCCGAGTATCTGCCCGGTCTGCCACCACACCTTCAAGTTGAATTCCAAAATGATTTAGCACCTGGAGCAGCACCGATTGCTCGGGTACCTTACAGACTCACCCCGTGAATTACAAGAGCTGTCCACTCAACTGCAAGATTTGTTGGATAAAGGTTTCATCCGACCTAGTTCATCACTGTGGGGAGCTCCGGTACTATTTATCAAGAAGAAGGACGGAACCTTCTGTATGTGTATTGACTACCGGGAGTTGAATAAAGTCACAATCAAGAACCGCTAACCGTTGCCTCGCATAGATGACCTCTTTGATCAACTCCAAGGATCAAGTTTCTATTCCAAAATAGATCTTAGGTCCGGCTACCATCAGTTAAGAGTCCGAGATGAGGATATCTCTAAGACTGCATTCAGAACAAGGTACAACCATTACGAGTTTATGGTCATGCCTTTCGGGTTAACCAACGCACTTGCGGTATTCATGGATCTCATGAACCATGTGTGTAAGCCTTACCTTGACCAGTTCGTTATCATTTTCATCGACGACATCCTCATTTATTCCAAGAAAAAGGAAGAACATGAGGAACATCTACGCCTAATTTTTGAATTACTTAAGCGAGAGCAACTGTATGCTAAGTTTTCCAAGTGTGAATTCTGGATCCGAGAAGTTCAGTTTCTAGGATATGTGGTTAACAAGAAAGGGATACAGGTCGACCCATCAAAGATAGAAGCCATCAAGAATTGGGCAGCACCGACGACTCCGACCGAGGTACGACAATTTCTGGGATTGGCTGGATATTACCGTCGATTCATCGAAGGATTTTCAAAAATTGCTCAACCTCTCACTGCTTTAACTCAAAAGGGCAAAGCCTATAATTGGGGCGATAACCAAGAGTCAGCCTTCCAACATCTTAAACAGAACCTTTGCAGTGCACCTATTCTAGCTCTTCCAGAAGGAACCGATGATTTTGTAGTGTATTGTGATGCATCTATTCACGGTCTGGGTTGTGTCTTAATGCAACGCGAAAAGGTGATCGCATACGCTTCACGTCAACTAAAGGTCCACGAAAGAAACTACACCACTCATGACTTATAGTTGGGAGCCGTAGTCTGCGAACTTAAGATATGGAGACATTACTTGTATGATACCAAATGCACCATCTATACTGATCACAAGAGTCTTCAGCACATTTTCGAGCAGAAAGAGTTGAACATGCGACAACGTCGTTGGATCGAACTCTTAAACGATTATGACTGTGCGATCCGATACCAATCGGGTAAAGCTAACGTTGTAGCTGATGCCTTGAGTCGAAAGGAAACGAAACCCAAACGAGTTCGAGCATTACAGCTTACTATTCACCCCGGATTACCTGACAAAATCAGTAGTGCTGAACTCGAAGCCCTAAAAGAAGAAAATCTACCGCTGGAAAGTACACGCGGTCTGGAAGCACAACTTGAAGTCAAATCTTACGATATTCACTACTTTACCGAGCGAATATGGATTCCAGTATTCGGAAACCTAAGAGAACTAGTTATGGATGAGTCTCATAAATCTCGTTACTCGATACATCCAGGTTCCGACAAAATGTACCATGATCTAAAGGTAATATATTGGTGGCCGAAGATGAAGGCCGACATGGCCACCTATGTTAGTAAGTGTCTGACTTGCGCGAAGGTCAAAGTTGAATATCAAAAACCATCCGGTCTTCTCCAACAACCAGAAATTCCCTTGTGGAAATGGGAACAAATATCCATGGACTTCATCACCAAATTACCACGAACCCCTACCGGATATGATACCATTTGGGTAATTGTTGATCGATTAACAAAGTCCGCTTACTTCTTAGCAATTAAAGAAACCGACAAAATGGATAAGCTTACTCGTACTTACTTGAAAGAAATAGTCTCTAAGCATGGGGTGCCAATCTCTATTATTTCGGATCGTGATGCACGATTCACTTCTCGTTTCTTGCAGTCGTTACATAAAGCCTTAGGCACGCGTCTAGATATGAGCACAGCATACCATCCTCAAACTAATGGCCAAACTGAACGTACTATTCAAACACTGGAGGACATGCTACGAGCTTGAGTGATTGATTTTGGTAACACTTGGGAGTCTCACCTACCGTTGGTGGAGTTCTCCTAGAACAACAGTTATCATACTAGCATCAAGGCAGCTCCATTTGAAGCACTTTATGGACGAAAATGTCGTTCTCCCATTTGTTGGACCGAGGTTAGAGATAGCCAACTCACGGGTCCTGAACTTGTATTTGAAACTTTCGAAAAGATCGTTCAAATTAGAAACCGTATGGCGGCAGCTCGTGATCATCAAAAGAGCTACGCCGACAAGCGTCGTAAACCCTTAGAGTTTCAAATAGGTGACATGGTCTTACTCAGTATCACCTTGGAAAGGTGTCATTCGTTTCGGGAAACGAGGAAAACTGAATCCTCGTTATGTTGGACCATTCAAGATAATGAAGAGAATCGGACCAGTAGCGTATCAACTGGACCTACCTGAATGACTTAGTGGTGTACACAACGTCTTTCACGTCTCAAATTTAAAGAAATGCCTAGCAGACGAATCACTCGCAGTTCCTCTTGAGGAACTACACGTTGATGAACAGTTATGTTTCATCGAAGAACCCATAGAAATTATGGATAGGGAAGTTAAAATGTTAAAGCACAGTAAGATCCCTATTGTCAGAGTCCGTTGGAACTCGAAACGCGGACCGGAATTCACGTGGGAGTGCGAGGATCATATGATGCGCAAATATCCTAACCTGTTCAAGCACTCCGCGTCAAACTCTTAAGGTACTATTTTAATTTTCGGGACGAAAATTCTTTTAACTAGGGTTGATGTGATATCCCGAGAAATTTTTTTTAGTTATTTAATTTTCGGGACGAAAATTCTTTCAACTAGGGGATGATGTGACAATCAGACTTTTCAAGTTAATTTCGTTAGTGATCCCATTAAATATTCTGTTAAATCCTAACCAAGTTAACCCAAATTCTAAGGCCAAGGAATCATTTCTGTCAAAGCTGAAGTTGCAGGGACTAGTTTTGTAAATATCTAGAAATCCTAGTAGGCACGGTCGCGCCAAGTGTTCTGGCACGGTCGCGCCACCTATTGGAACGGTCGCGCCTCTTGCCCAGTTGAAACGTAAACTCAGCCTTTAAACGCAAATCCGTTCGAATTTCAAGTTGTAACGTAAAATCTCTAATGGCGATCATCATTGAGCCATTATTCGGCACTTTAACACTCGTAATGGCCGAATTCAACTTCATCATTGTAATTAAACTGAAACCGTCGAGTTCATCGCTATTCCTCACCAATTCGACTAAATTCATCAATTATCCTCTCGATCTAGCATCTGCACACGTTAGACGAGCCTCCCAGAAGCCTTCTAAATATACCAATTTGGTCGAAAGAGTGGCCGGAAACACCAAGGACCAAACCCGTGGCCGTCAGACCGAGTTCTAACTGTACGCTTTCAATCCATCATCTATTCTGGTAATCAAACTCATCCTTAGCTTCGTTTCAATCTTCTAATCAAAAGCCCTATCATATTTCGGGCTTGTATTATCGAATTTAACTCAATCAGAAACCTGGGGTTCATACACTTTCGGGTTAATCGAATACTAATCTAGACATGTTGTTAATTTAATTAAAATACATAGTTATGTTCGAAATTCTTTGTTTATCAAAAGCCCCATGATTTCCAACGTTAACATTATAAGATTTAATCGATTTGATTATGAAATTATTCAGACACGGTCGCGCTAATCGGCAAGCGCGGTCGTACCTATCCGAGCACAGTCGTGCCCCGTACCCGACCTAGTCGTGCCTGCAAGCCAGACAAGGCCATGCCTAGAAAACCCTAGACACGGTCGTGCCCGACACAAGCACGGTCGTGCCTAATGACCAGACTTTGTTGTGTCTTCTGTTTTGATCAACACGGTCACGCCTCTGACCAGCACGGTCGCGCCCATGTCCTGAACACGGTCGTGCCTTGTCTTAGGTGCGGTCGTGTGTGAGAAAGCCTTTTGTCAGAATGTTTGATTAATATTTATATTTTCAAAACAATAATTATAATATTAACTTAATATGTTTTAGCCCAGGAAACAACCCGTAGGCTCGGGTTTGAATTTATTAACCCACTTTTATTATTAATTCCTCACTTTTAAAAATAATATATTTTCCAAGACTTGGTATAAAACAATATGTTTATATTATTTTCATCCCGTGACTCGTATTATTAAATAATATATAGATTTATAGTATTTCGTATCGTTTTGGAACCTCGTATAACATTTGAAACTAAAAAATAATATAATTAATTATATTATTTACTCGCATTTATCGCGTTCATAAAACTAATATATTTATTATTTTATACCACGAATGAGTAATTAGAATATCCTTTCGGACCTAAAATTAATATATTAAATTATATTATTTTCCTAATTTTAGTAAATGACAAAACGCTCGAATATATTTATTATTGTTGTTGTCATTCATCGCGCAACGTATATATATAATCTATTTACTAATTAAAGAATTTCTATTCCCGTGGACACGTTCGGCTACTCTCGGTTACTAGAGTGTTTCTTTATGACATCTCTCATTCCGTGTCATTGTCACAATTCCCATTTTATTCCTAATTTATGTGTTTATACTTTTATGACATCCGTAAGTCGTTTGAGACTTACACACGTGGTAGCAACTTGATCTTTGTGTGATACTAACTACAACGCAACGCATGTGAGCTTTCACGGGCCCTTTTACTGTTTTAACTTAGGGGAGAAAACATGATTAAACAATTCTGGATTTTGTAATTCGTATGATATCAATGTTAAATGCTAAGCGTAACACGCTATCACAGAAAGTCCTCAACTAATATCGGACCGTTAATATGGATATTAGCGAGGTAATATTTAGTAGTACTACTAGGTTTGACAAATTCCATCCGCGTTAGTCGCGCTAACTCGATTAGATATCAAATTGGTGAAATGTTAGCCTACACACACCGCCAGTGTTGATAGACCTGGCAGGAGGCATTAAACAAACAGTCAGCTTCGGTTGCGAGCGCTTAAGCTGAACATGAACATAGGTTAGCTACCTGTAGATACGTACTGAATGAACATAAATCCGGTACACGCTTATTTACTTTTATTGAAACCTGTGGACTCACCAACCTCGTGTTGACATATTTTCTTACATGTTTTCTCAGGTCGCTAAGATAAGACACAGGTTCACGTTAGGGCATGCATGGGATTCAAATGCTTTGATTATAACATATTTATGTTTGTTTGAATTACTCTATTGTACTTGTTTTGGTTGGACGTTTGGACTTATTAGACTTTTGAACTTTGGTTTTGGGCGTGTGTATTTTGCGCATTTACTTTCTTTACGCTTCCGCATTGATACTTTGATTTAAATGATATTTTCATTTTGAGTCCCATGTAGAGTCGTTCAAAGTAACTAATGTCTGAGATCCTGGTTCGTCACTTCCCAAATGGTAAAACTCTGTTAGTTGAAATTGGGGGTGAGACATCTGCCTTCTTGACAGGAACCTCAACTACCTTCTCCTCGTCCACCTGCTCCTCAGCCATCTTGGCATCGATCTCAGCGAATCGAGCCCTCCAGTCAATTTGTTTGACCTCTTCAGGTGACGGAATGTTATACTTACTAGAGTGGGGGTCATCCTCAACAACCTCTTTCTTCCCCTCACTGCTAACTGACACGACCATCACTGAAGCGTTGGAGCTTGTATATAGACCTCCCTGTCGATCTTTCAAGCTCTTAGCGATGTCTTCAACCGTGCGTTGCAGATCATGGAATGCCGATTGCTGATTCTTCAGTAAAGTGTCATGGCCATCCAATCTCTGCCTAGCATCCCTATCTTGCTGGACTAGGTGGGCAATCAGCTGTGTCTGAGCCTCAAGCATCTCTTTGATCGAAGTCGTGTTGACACTGCTTCCCATGCTAGGTCCTGTCTCTCCTCCTCCATTCTGCTGATACTGATGTCGACCATTAAACCCTGGTGGGTTATGTCCAGATCTCTATCCCGAGCCAAATGAATTTGATTGTTATACCCTCAGTTCTGGTACTGGTTGCCAGCATAGCTCACCTGCTCTGGATTTTTTACTAGGCAGTCCTAGGTGTCGTGGCCTCCCCTACACACTTGACACTGCTGAACGCTGAGCTTCAACTCCTTTATTTCATTGGCCATAGAGGCGAGGGCAGCAGCCATGCTAGAATCAGGAGTGACCTGATGCACACCTCTTGGAGATGTGGTGGATGATCCAACACTAGGAATAGAAGTCCTAGAAGATGGGTATTGTTGTTTGGCTTGAGCGAAGCTCTCGAAGATCTCCTCACACTCAGTAGGCTCAAACTTTTCCATGATGTGGCCTCCCGCATCTGTATTAAACATATGCTGCTTCTCTAAGGTGAGGCCATTATAGAACTTCTCCGCTATCGCCCAGTCAGATAGACCGTGTTGGGGACATCGGCTCAACAGCGCGTTGAACCGCTCCTAATCCATGTGATAGGGCTCGTCGGGATCCATCTGGAAGGAGTGGATTTGATCCCTAAAGCGAGCAGCCTCTGAAGGTGGATAGTACTTTTTGAAGAACTTGGCTTTGAGATCCTCCCATGTAGTGATCGAGTTGTCTGGGAGATTGTCTAGCCAAGTAGAAGCATGCCTAGAGAGCAAGAATGGGAAGAGACGCAAGTAGATAGCGTCCTTAGACACACCCGTGATATTGAACGTATCAAATATTCACGCGAAGCGAGACACATGTCCGGGTGCATCCTCATCCTCGAGGCCAGGAAATTGGGTAGCATGAGTGATAGTGTTCATGACATGTGCTGGGATTTGTCATGTATTGTTATTAGGGATGGCGAGATTAGTGATCAAAGATCTCACTCCCGTAACCCCAGCACTATCTCTTTGGTGTACGGTATGTCTTGCTGGTGGATCAGCGTCGCCCATGGTAAGAAAGGGAATGGGGCTAGTAGAACATACCTGGTTTTCGCACAATGCTTTCAAACGCTCCCGAAAGTCATAAGTGCGCTCGTGTAGCTCTCGTTCAGGCTCTAGAAAAGCTGAATATGGTGGTGACCCCTACGAACGAGTGTTGTGCATAAATAGAAAGACACAAGATAGAAAGAAATAGAAAGACTCAAAGAACAGAAGGACACTATCCTAGATTAGACACACAAGTAGCACGTAGGACAAGCACACAAAACAGACTCAAAGAAAACAAATAAACCAAAAATCAAAGAAAGAACTAATCAGAGTTAATATTGCTATTGCCAAGTGTCCCCGACAACGGCGCCAAAAACCTGATGTCGTCCAGACGGTCTATAAAAATAACTATAAAACCTAACCTAGACTCCTAAGTAATAAATGGAAAACCTATGAACTAAACCGCACAGACAGGCAAGTGAAATTATCGAGTGTAGCACAGCTTAATGGTAAACTGGATTATTTCGAACCCTAGAGACACAATGAATAACAAACTAGACTCTGACTCGGACTAAAGATGATTTGGTTTGGGGGTTTACTACACTACTTATTATCACTAAAGAATGCAATAAACTAAGATCGACTCGACTATCAAGACAAGAACTACGAAAGATATCAGGAATGGGAATAATACTACCTAGATCGGAATCCTACTTGTAAAGAACAACTTTTACGAGTTATGGACTATGATAGATCTGGGTTTCCAAGGAAACAACTCTAGACAACCTATTGGATCCCTAATCACTCTCAAGGTGTCACCAACTAAGATACCTAAGGTGTACTAACTCACCAGATTGTTGGATCACTTCTCAAGTATTTCCAACTATGATATTGTACCCTAATGGATGGATTACCTCTCAGTCTCACCGTCCATAATACACTCAAAAAATGCACGGGGTAATATCAGAATAATAATTGTGATTCAGAATAGCAACAGATCACTAGACACCTAAACCAACTTCCTCTTAGACAGTTGACACTCGGATTCCTAATGACGAAGACTAAACGACTAATTCTCACCTCTCATGTGTTGAACTAGGAAGAACACTTAATTCAAATCAGTACTCAATGACAATTCCTATGGTCACTACGTCTAGAAAACCACCAAAATCACAAACCCTAAGATCTATGAACACAATACGCTAATTACACATGGCAGACAACCACAATCAACGCAAGGAATTAATAATCAATCAGTAAATCAGAATTAAGCATGCAAGTTCATCACAATAATCATACTAAGATGGTTACAAAACTTTACGAAGCATTCATCATAAGACCTAGATAGTAGCAATGTTTTAGCCTACAATCATACTTAAAACATTCAAAATAGAAGAATTAAACACAATCATGGTTCAAACACAAGAAACAAAGATAAAGGTTCAAGCTTTGGAACCAAAAACGCTAAATCTAACGCACTCTGGATCAAAGATTCTACCTTTGCACTTCAATCCACTCCTCCAGCCTCAAAATCGCCTTTTTTTTGCTTCTAAACGGCTGGAAATCTATTCATAAACTAATCGGAGAGTCCCCATCTATTAAATCCTTAAATTAGGTTAAAAATCACGTATCTTGGGTCTCTCGCGTACCGCGAGGCCTAGGGGTTGATTCTCTCGCGTACCGTCGGGTAAACAGGTCGCGCAAAACCTTCCTGGCAGCCACATCTTCACGTGTCGCGAAGATATTAACCCCAATGTTCGCGTGGAGCGAGAAAACTCGAAGTTAGAAAGTTTATTTGTATTCTTCTCATCGAGCTACCCCAAATCGCTATAAAATGGGCCCCGTAACTCATTTTCTAGCCCGAGATATGTCTCTTTTATGGTTGGACTCTTTCCCGACTTTTTCCGTTTCTCATCCCGGGTTCTCGTACTCGTTTCTTTCACGCTTCTTGATCGTTTAAGCTCCAATGTGACTCGTTAACCTACAAAACATTACATAAGTAAATACTAACTATAAACGACTCAATATGACTCTAAAACTATACGAAAATGAAACGAAACACGACAGAAATGCATGTGTGCTTTGCAACACATCAGTCATATACGTGTAGAGTGATATTACTTATTTATATTCGGGTTGTTTGTTTGTATGTCATTGTCCTTGTGACACGACGGGTGATGTGTTTTCATAGTCATGTTTATGACACGGAAAACGGGAACTGTGAAGGACGAGGTCCTTTGGGAAGTGACCTAAGGTGACAATATTTAGCAGGTTAATGATGAGCTCGGGTTATGTCGAATACCCTGTCAAGGGTGCAGTGACAAGGTATGTGTTTCTGTGTAAGATCCTTCCTTAAGGTTGAGTAAGTCGATGTCTATGGTTTTGTTGGATTAACTTAGTGTCGAGTTAATACGTGTTCAAAAGTATTAGTCATTAGTGTAGCAGGTTCGACCAACGTCGACGAGACTGAGGGATTATTATTATTATTATTATTATTATTATTATTATTATTATTATTATGGGACGAGTCTTGGGTAATGAAAAATTATGAGATACCATGTGATACAGGGGTTATCTATTTGTTAACGAATTGATAAATTGTGTTGTAAGGACCGTGGGTCCTGAGTAACGTTCAATTACCTTTTGTGATGAGTTAGCTCTTAATTAAATTAAACTATTAGAACTCACTCAACGTAGCTGACTTTGTGTGTACGATAGATTATTTTGCAGGTACGCATTGCATTGACGTATCTTGGCTTGGGAGCGGTGCTACTCGGATTGGTTTGCAAGCATTCATGAGGTAAACTTAATGACATTAAATAGTAATAAATTATTTTTAAAAAAGACTTGCATTGTAGTTTGATTAATAATAAATGTCTATTAAAGAGAATGACCAGTTATGAGAACCAACTGTAGGATGCCCGGGTCGGGGTCTTACAATCCTCATCTCGATCGACACGACCACAAGATAAGGCACAGAGACGTATGGACCGACAGACGTTGAGGGTACTTAGATGGTCACACAGGGACCATAGGATTACACCATACTGTAGAGATGACCGGTTCCCTCATTACATGCCTTACATCGGATTTGGTCCAGGAAAGTTTAAGGACTGGTGGGTCGACTTGGTCTGTCCGATGTTGTTTGAGCCTTACCGTCGCATTCCTCCCAGCACACGGTAGGAGGCGGAGACTGAGCTAGGTAAGTGGGAAGAGAATAAAAGGAGAAGCCACCTGATTAAGGGTGTGGTTATGAGTCCGGCTGTAGACTCGTCTGTAAACTTAGCGCTTCCGGGAGGCAACCCGATGGTGAGTTTTTATTTTGTTTTGTTTTCTGTTTTGTTTGTTTTGTGTGCATGTTTTCATTTTGAGCTCTGGGAGGTTGTGAATTCTGAGGATTGCATGTTTGAGGTCGATTAATATCACGTAGGAGTGTTTGCTACATCCGTACGGGAGTCCCGTTCTATCCATCTAGTTTTTATGCATTTGCATCATTTTTTGCTTTACTTTGTTTTCGATTCTACGTTGAGGGCAATGTACATTTTAAGTGTGAGGATGGGAATGTGACGTATTTTGGGCCTTTTATATTTTTACCCCTTTCGTTAGACACATTACGGACAATGTGTGTTTCAAGTGTGAGGATGTTAGCTTGTTAAAAAAATTGATTTTTTTTAAAATAAATCAATAAATGAAAGAGTGTTTTTGCGGGTCCTGAAGTTACACAATTTTTTAGTTCTAATGCACACAAAAGACCGGTTTTATTCAATGTAAATCAAAAGCAAAAGGCAAGTCGGGTGTCGGTTTGCGTTTCTTTAGAGAGTTATTATTTAAGTATCGGGATTAAGTAGGCCCAACATAGTCGTTTTTCATGTAATAAATTTGTTTGGGATGCCTAGGATAGTGTAGCAAGCTGGATAGTGATAATTGTGCATGGCTTATATCGGTAACCTGATTCCACACGTTTTCAGTGAGTTTTTAAGCCTTTCTATTTGCATATATATTCACTGTTTCGTTTGTTGAGTGTTTACCTACATGGTACATTTTGTTAGAACTTATACATTTTGATGCATTTTGAGACCCTAGGCAGAGATGATACACATATATGATAAAGGCATTAGGATTTAACCCCTTGTTTAGCCCTTTTCATTTGTTTTCCCTACCTAAACATTATCCCTTAGTGAAGCCTTTTGAGCCTTATTCCCTTTCGTTTGATTAACCCATGTATTACACCCTGAGCTTTTTAGTCTTTTTATTTTTAAACCCGTATTATAAATCCGGTTCCAGTTAGTGTTTTAGTTTATGTTAGTAATTGTTTGTGAGTATCAGCAATATAGTTTATCGGTTCTAGTTAGTGTCTTAGTTTGTGATAATAATTAATTTTGAGTAAGTGTGAGGATCATAGATCCTCAAATGTTTAGTAATTGTGATTTGGTTTTGATTTGGTTGTTCCTAGTTTAAATCATCCGGATTATAATCACTTTAGCCATTTTATTCCCTATATCCATACCCTTAACCCTAACCTTACATTACAACCCTTTAAAGTCCTTTTAATCTGTATGTTCGTCTTATACATTCGGTTAGAGATTTGATTGATGTTCAAGCTTATGACATAAATGTTTCATTGTTAGGTTTTGAGAGTATAGATATACACTAGCACATCTTTTGCTATATACAGAAACAAACCGAGTGGAGAGTACCATTGTGAGGGGTATGAGCCGTGTATGATTAGATCTTGAAAGTAGGTGAAACTTGAATAGGTATGCCCATGTTTTTCAAAATTTAGTGTTGATACACGTTTTTGTGACAGGCACTTTGGATCGAGCTCAATCTTTTGTTAGTTATTTATTTCAGTCTTGTATGTATTAGTACTTGTTGTATTTTGAATATGGAGTTGCAATATGTCATGGTTTATAAGGTCCGGATTCTTGAGGATCTTCAATCAACAGATTCAACAGTGTGTTGAACCTGGCGGAAACAGACTCGACACGTAACTTGTAGGTAGAATCAAAGGGGACGAGACACAATTCAACAGTTAAACGATTTGTATATTGATAAACCACTGAAAACACAATATAAGATCGCTCAACAACTTGTCTAACCGATTACAGAAAACAGAACAACTATTTATACTAATTACATGTAATCGAATGGGCTTGGGCCTGGGTCGCATACTTGAAGTGTGTGGTTGGGAGCGGCAAACTTCAAGTATGCGGCTGGCCAATGAAGTATGCGGCCATATACTTCCAAAATGCCGTCTTCTGAACTTCCCGGTGCTCTCTTGATGCGTTAGCCTATTATGTTTGGTCCTTACATGGTTGTATTTGAACTTGTCTGATTTTGGTTTGTACTGAGCAAATACGCATGGATGAAGTCCTGCGTATTTGTCAAGTACAAATGGTCATGCATACTTAGACAAGTACGCATGAAGGTTGGTCATGCGTACTTACTAAGTACGCATGGACCAGGTCTATCAATAGCAGGGTTTGTTTCATTTTTAACAGAGATTTAACCACACACACAAGTACGCACAAGTCAGTATTGTATCAGTCCAAAAGTCTTTCTATTTGTGCCTGTACTTGTTTGAAACACCATGTTATCAATAGACTGTGTACTTATAAGTACATTCTTGTGTTGCTTACTTTACTTTCATTAAGATATTGTTCCACCTAGTAAAGGGCATTCCACACCTGATTACTAGGCTACATACTCACACATTTTTGATCCGACACACCCACCCGGAGGGACCTACAAGTGGTATCAGAGCTTATGCTCTTGTTTCCGAGTGTTGTGAGCATGTTAGAAACACTTTCTATCAAAATGTGGTTCTGATTACATCTGCGTTGGAGGTTCTTTGAGTATTGTTTTATACACTTGTTCATCTTGAAAGAATCCCACTTCCATCCTTATGTTGTTGTTGTTTAGGTGATCTATTCATCAACATCTGTTTAAGAGTCACAAACATGTTCGCTTGTCCAAATCACATTTTTCATACATATCAACTTGTTAAGATCACTTTTTGATCATGACAAGTGGATACATTTGTCAAAACTTAGCTTTCTAACTACTTATCATTCCTGAGTACTTGTTATCGTGCGTACTTATTGTCTTGTGCATTTATCATCCCTGCGTACTTAAGGTCGTGCGTACTTGTTGTCTTGCGTACTTATTGCCCTACTTACTTATTTGTAATCTTCACCCTGATTGTCCGAAATACCAAGTGTCATATTACTCAAATGGTTAATTTGCAAAATATCAGTAGCATGTTGAATTATGATAACGAAATAGGCACTCCACAAAAACCACAAAAGTTACTAAATGTAAATGACTATTCCAATTGGAAGGCCAGATTTGAGGAATATGTGTCATACACAGACTCAAATATGTGGATACCTATTTTAGAGGGTTATAACATCCTACTCATGAATTCCTTGGTGAAAACCAACCCAAACCAATTTCTAGACTTGATGCTGAAGAAAAGAAGACATATGTCACACCCCCAATTTCGACTAACGGAGTTTTACCATTTGGGAAGTGACAAACTAGTATCTCAGTCATTAGTTACATTGAACGACTCTATATGGGACTCAAATGAAAATATTATAACATTTAGAGTAAATGCGAAAGCGGGTAAAGAAAGTAAATGCGTAAAACAAACGGGCCCAAACGTCCAGTCCAAAACATAAATGAAAAACAGTTCAATTGTAATACTAAATCAGAAATCAAAGTAGGACTCCATGCATGTCCTAGAAGTGCACATGTGCCTTAACTTAGTGACCTGAGAAAACATGTAAGAAAAGATGTCAACACGAGGTTGGTGAGTTCATAGGTTTAAATATATAAATAAGCGTTTACCAGATTATTGTACATTCAATATGAATCTATAGGTAGCTAACCTACGTTTCATGTTTAACTAAAGCGCTCGCAACCGAAGCTGATTGTTTGTTTATTTGCCTCCTGCCAGGTCTATCAACTCTGGCAATGTGAGTAGGCTAACATTTCTAGACGCGTGTCAAATGTTGTGCTCATATCTAGACGCGTGCCTAAAGCTTTATGTAACGATTGCTAGAAATGGGAGGTGAATCGTGCATCACGATCCGAAATGATAGAGATTGGCACTCTATGCCGAGAGACAACTTCTTTCAAATAAATACAAGTAAGCTTCTCCATTTTGTTTGTTTCCTTGATTGCTAAGAAGTGAGCGGACTTTGTTAAACGATCGACGATTACCCAAATGGTATCACATCCGGTAGGAGTTCGTGGCAATTTTGTGATAAAGTCCATGGATATCTGCTCCCATTTCCACATGGGAATCTCTGGTTGCTGGAGTAGACCGGAAGGCTTTTGATATTCAACTTTGACCTTTTCGCAAGTCAGGCACTTGCTCACATAGGTGGCTATATCGGCCTTCATCTTTAGCCACCAATACAACACCTTTAGGTCATGGTACATCTTGTCGGAACCTGGATGAACGGAGTAATGAGATTTATGAGCTTCATCCATGACTAGTTCCCTAAAGTTTCCGAACATTGCAACCCATATTCGGTCGACGAAGTAGCGAATGCCGTCAGATTTGACCTCGAGTTGTTCTTCCATACCACGTGTAGATCCCATCCGTAGGTTTTCCTCCTTCGGGGCTTCGAGCTAAGCACTACGGATTTTGTCAGGTGACCCGATGTGAATAGTAAGTTGTAATGCTTGAACTCATTTGGGCTTGGTTTCCTTGCGACTTAGGGCATCAGCTACAACGTTAGCCTTACCCGGATGATACCTGATCACACAGTAATAATCATTCAAGAGTTTGTTTATTTGCCTCCTGCCAGGTCTATCAACTCTGACGATGTGAGTAGGCTAACATTTCACTCGTTCGACCTCCAATCGGGTTAGCATGACTAACGAGGGTGAGATTTGTCAAACCCAATAGTACTACTAAACATTACCTCACTAAGATCCATATTAACAGTCCGATGTGTGTTGAGGACTTTCAGAGATAACGTGTTACGCTTAGCTTTAACATTGATAACATATGAATACAATATTCCAAAAATAGTTGCAACATGTTTTCTCCCCCAAGATAAAACAGTAAAAAGGGGCCGTGAAAACTCACCTGATTGTGTAGGAAGTAATCACACAAGTATGAGACTGAAATCTCAAGCGTTAGCCCGACACGGCTCACGAATGCCCTAGAATACGACGACACAAGATTAGTAACGTCCTAAAATAAACGCTCTAATGACCAAGGAGTTGACGAACGTGTCCACGAAAATTGAAGGATTTCTTAACAAAATATTTAGGATAAATACGTCACACGACAATTTGACAAAAGTAAAATAAAGTATATTCGAGCGTTGCACCATTAAACTAATGGTCTAAGAAATAATATAATATATATTATTTTTAGATTTAAAAAAAATTATAATATACAATTGCGTGACAAAAATAATAAATCTATTATTTTATTCGAGAATACAAACGAGTGTAAATAATCTAGATAATTATATTATTTATTAGTTTAAAATGTTACACAAAGTTTATAAACGAAAGAATAATAATATAAAAATATATATCGTTTTTTATTTGAGATCAAGGATTGGAAATAATATATTATTTTATAAACGAGCTTTAAATAATGAATACGAGTTACAAGACTAAACCCGAGCTTACGGGTGGTTTTTCTGGTTTAAAACATATTAATATAATATAATAATTATTGTTTTGAAAACATAATATATTAATCAGACACTCTGACAAAAACATTTACTCACACACGACCGCGCCTAAGGCAAGGCACGACCGTGTTAGAGTCACAGGCGCCACCGTGTTGATCAAACATAAGACAACAAAACTTGACCAGTAGGCACGACCGTGTCTAAGTCTGGCATGACCGTGTCTAGGGTTCTGAGGCACGACACCATGACCGTGTCAAATGCTGGCACGACCGTGTCTCCTGGATACACAGACACAATGTTTAACAGAATAAACCAATAACTCCAAATCTATTTGGTTTCGATCGCGATTGGCCAAAAGGATATGGGGGTTCTGTTAATCAAGTAATTAGGAATCTGATGGTGAGCTTTGATTTCAAAAACATCGCGACTAGATTGATAAAATTCCCGATTAAATACCGAAACTGTTGGTCAAGAACACGAGGTCAAATTGAACAATTTGGATAAGATTACATGTTGAAATCATAGGGTTTTCAATAAACAGAGGATTACGAATCTGATGATACAATTTAATTTGATTATGATAAAGTCAAGAATAGAGGTCGAGTAAACCGTAAACACATGAACCCTAGATTTGATTCGCAACAATTTCGATAATATTAGCCCGAATTAACAAGGGGCTTTTAATCTATGAACAAAAACGAAGGTGTAGGGAGTTTCAATTACTAGAAAGGATGACGGATTGATAGCGTTCGACTAAAACGAGCTCTGACATGCGCAAGCCTCGTCTCCGGCGACTCCGGTGAAATTGATGTGCGTAAAAGCTTCATAGAGGGTCGATTACGGTGCGCAGGTGTCTTATTTGACAGACTAACAACAGAAATGAACGAATTTGATGAGTATAAGATGAAGAGGTCGACGGTTTCAAGTTAAAGACAATTATGGATTTGAATTCGACCATTACGAGTGTTAAAGTGCCGAATAATGGCTCATTGACAATCGCCATTAGAGATTTTATGTTACAAACTTGATATTCGAACGGATTTGCATTTCAACGTTTACGTTTCAACTGGGCAAGAGGCGCGACCGTGCCTAATAGGATTTCCGGTTATTTACAAAACCAGCCCTTGCAACTTCAGCTTTGACAGAATTGACCCCTTGGTTTTAGAATTGAGTTAACTGAGTTAGGATTTAACTGAATTTGACTAACGAAGTTAACCTGAAAAGTTTGGATTGTCACATCATCCTCTAGTTGAAAGAATTCTCGTCCTGAAAATTAAAATAATAAAAAAAAAATTTCCGGATGACACATCATCCCATAGTTGAAAGAATTTTCGTCCTGAAAATTTAAAATAGTACCTTAAGAGTTTGACGTGGAGTGATTGAGTAGATGAGGATACTTGCGCATCATCTGATCCTCACGCTCCCACGTGAATTCCGGTCCGCTTTTCGAGTTCCAACGAACTCTGACAATAAGGATTTTACTACGTTTAAGCATTTTGACTTCCCTATCTATGATTTCCACGGGTTCTTCGATGAAACGCAACTGTTCATCGATGTGTAGTTCCTCAAGAGGAACCGCGAGCTACTCGTCTGCTAGACACTTCTTCAAGTTTGAGACTTGAAAGACGTTGTGTACACCACTAAGTCTTTCGAGTAGGTCTAGTTGATAGGCTACTGGGCCAATTCTCTTAACTATCTAGAATGGTCCAACATAACGAGGATTTAATTTGCCTCGTTTCCCAAAACGAATGACACCCTTCCAAGGTGAGACTTTTAACAAGACCATATCCCCTACTTAAAATTCTAACAGTTTACGAAGCTTATCGACGTAGCTCTTTTGACGATCACGAGTTGCTGCCATGCAATTTCTAATTTGAACAATTTTATCAAAAGTTTCTAGTACAAGTTCATGACACGTAAGTTGACTATCCCCAACCTCTGTCCAACAAATAGGAGAACGACATTTCCATCCATATAATGCCTCAAATGGAGCTGCTTTGATGCTAGTGTGATAACTGTTGTTGTAGGAGAACTCCACCAGCGGTAGGTGAGACTCCCAAGTGTTACCGAAATCAACCAGACAAGCTTGTAGCATATCCTCCAGAGTTTGAATTGTATGCTTCCCGAATCCTTAGATAACTATCGGTATCCATGATCCTTACTATGTTTCAGTATCCGGATTCTGGCCATCAGTTTGAGGGTGGTATGTTGTTCTCATATCTAGACGCGTGCCTAAAGCTTTATGTAACGATTGCCATAAACGGATCGTGCATCACAATCCGAAATGATAGAGATTGGCACTTTGTGCCGAGAGACAACTTCTTTCAAATAAATACGAGTAAGCTTCTCCATTTTGTTTGTTTCCATGATTGCTAAGAAGTGAGCGGACTTTGTTAAACGATCGACGATTACCCAAATGGTATCACATCCGGTAGGAGTTCGTGGCAATTTTGTGATAAAGTCCATGCATATCTGCTCCCATTTCCACATGGGAATCTCTTGTTGCTGGAGTAGACCGAAAGGCTTTTGATATTCAACTTTGACCTTTGCGCAAGTCAGGCACTTGCTCACATAGGTGGCTATATCGGCCTTCATCTTTGGCCACCAATACAACACCTTTAGGTCATGGTACATCTTGTCGGAACCTGGATGAACGGAGTAATGAGATTTATGAGCTTCATCCACGACTAGCTCCCTAAAGTTTCCAAACATTGGAACCCATATTCGGTCGGCGAAGTAGCGAATACCATCAGATTTGACCTCGAGTTGTTCTTCCATACCGCGTATGGCTTCCAGCGGTAGGTTTTCCTCCTTCAGGGCTTCGAGCTGAGCACTAAGGATTTTGTCAGGTAACCCGGTGTGAATAGTAAGTTGTAATGCTCGAAATCGTTTGGGCTTGGTTTCCTTGCGACTTAGGGCATCAGCTACAACGTTAGCCTTACCCGGATGATGCCTAAGGCAAGGCACAGCCGTGTTTGATTCACAGGCCCGACCGTGCTGGTTAGGTGCGCGATCGTGTTGATCAAACAGAAGACAACAAAACCTGACCACTAGGCACGACCATATCCGAGTCTGGAATGACCATGTCTTAGCATGAGGCACGACCCTGTCAAATGCTGGCACGACCGTGTCTCCTAGATACATAGACACAGTGTTTAACAGAATAAACCAATAACTCCAAATCCGTTTGGTTTCTTCGCGATTGGCCAAAAGGATATGGGGGTTCTGTTAATCAAGTAATTACGAATCTGATGGTGAGCTTTGATTTCAAAAACATCGCGACTAGATTGATAAAATTCCCGATTAAATACTGAAACTCTTGGTCAAGAACATGAGGTCAAATTGAACAATTTGGATAAGATTACATGTTGAAATCATAGGGTTTTCAATAAACAGAGGATTACGAATCTGATGATACAATTTAATTTGATTATGATCATGTCAAGAATAGAGGTCGAGTAAACCGTAAACACATGAACCCTAGATTTGATTCGCAACAATTTCGATAATATTAGCCCGATTTAACAAGGGGCTTTTGATCTATGAAAAAAACCGAAGGTGTAGGGAGTTTCAATTACCAGAAAGGATGACGGATTGATAGCGTTCGACTAAAACGAGCTCCGACTTGCTTAAGCCTCGTCTCCGGCGACTCCGGCATCAACTCCGGTGAAATTGATGTGCGTAAAAGCTTCAGAGAGGGTCGATTACGGTGCGCAGGTTCTTGATTTGAGAGAGTAACAACAGAAATGAACGAATTCGATGAGTATAAAATGATGGAATTGTATTCGATCATTACGAGTGTTAAAGTGTCGAATAATGGCTCACTGATGATCGCCATTAGAGATTTTACGTTACAAACTTGATATTCTAACGAATTTGCGTTTAAAGGCTACGCTTACGTTTCAACGGGGCAAGAGGCGCGACCGTGCTAAATCATGGCGCGACCGTGCCTAATAAGGTTTCCGGTTATTTACAAAACCAGGCCTTGCAACTTCATCTTTGAAAGAATTGATCCCTTGGTTTTAGAATTGCGTTAACTGAGTTAGGATTTAACTCAATTTGACTAGCGAAGTTAACCTGAAAAGTTTGGATTGTCACAGCATATGATCTAGAAAAGAAGACATATGGTTCTTTAACCATGGCACTGACCCGAGACCTATTTCATAGTTTCAGAGGTTATGATACCTCACAAGACTTGTGGAAAGCCTTACAAAAATGGTTTGAGGGTAATAGTGATGTTAAGAATAGTAAAAGGGAGATGTTAAGAAAACAATATGAATGTTTCAGATACCTTGAAAATGAATCCATTGACGAACTTATCTCTAGGTTTTATCATCTTAAGACTGAGCTTAAGTCTTATGAACTGAAATATCCAGATGATGAACTAGTTGAAAAGTTCCTTGATGTCTTACCCCCAAAATTTGACATGTACACTACCATGTTAAGAGAAAACCCCAAGTTCTATGAAATGACTATTGATGAAGCCATAGGAAAGGTTCAAGCACATAATATGAACTTAGGAAAGAAAGAAACCACTAGTAGACCTCTAGTGCAAGAACCATCAATGTACTTTGGAACCTCTTCCACACCAAAAACCACAGGATCAAGTATTGCTTTGTTCTCAGGGAATCCTACACAAGAAGAAGAAAATGGCTGCAGTGGTCATACCTGCTTTGCTGCTGTAAGTTCAAGTTCACACCAACAGAGGAGTCAATCATCTGCATCTTCACCTGCTTTTGCAAAGATTGCAGAAGATCATGTAGCATTGTTTTCATCTTGCATGTTGGCATATGAAAACTTCATTGGTGGTAAACTAACTGATCCTGAAACAATTGAAGAAGATTTCAATCAGGTGGATCCGGATGACATGGAAGATAAGGATATTCAGTGGAATATGGCCATGATTTTGAGAAGGGCTAAACGTTTTCTGAATAGAACCGGTAGAAAGTTTATCGGTGGGCATTCTAATGCTAAAATTGGGTTTGATAAATCAAAAGCTAAGGGTGGAGGGAGTGGAACCCTCCCCTTTTACCGAATTAAAATGTGCCATGTCATTTTTACTCTCTTAAACCCACTACAACCCTAAGAGGAGGGTGTGGAACCAATAAGCCCTAGAATATTTTTTTAATAAAACAATATTTCATTAAAAAAACACATCTCATTAAATAAACATAAATGAAAATACAATTAATAAAAAAGATACAGTCAATAAAAAAATTATAAAAAAGTACAATTAATAAAAAAAAACTACTCGTCTTCTTCGTCCGTTAGACGGATGTCCAAGTTTGTGGCAACATGTGTCGTAAGATCAAACTTCAAATTAAAGTGTGTGGTTTCGTTCCGCAATTCCATTATAATATTATCAGAAACAACTGATTAGTAGGCGGATCCGCAATGTGAACCGGTGAGATTGCATTTCCGTCACTTTTAATATCATATTGTGTAATATGATACACGCGTACATCATGTTCATCAACTTTTCCACCTTCATTTGACGTGTCGGTCGTGCAATTATGGCCCATTTAGCTTTCAATACGCCGAATGCTCGTTCGACGTCTTTCCTTGCCCCCTCTTGCGATTCCTTGAACTTTTTTTGATTCACGTTCGTTGGATAAGAATATGATTTCACAAACGTGGACCAAGAAGGGTATATGCCATCGGCAAGATAGTAACCCCGCTTGTATTGATAGCCATTAACAAAAACTGGGCACCTATGAGTGGTTCCATGCAACTCATTTGTGAACAATGGAGATTGATTGAGGACATTTATGTTATTGTTCGACCCGACAATCCCAAAATATGCGTGCAAAAACCACAAATCATTTGACGCAACTGCTTCGATATGACCGTTGGATACTCGTGATCACCTCGGTGATATTAACCCCTTAAACTAGTGGGACAATTTCTCCAAACCCAATGAGTACAATCGATACTACCAAGCATCCCGGGAATTCCGTGCTAATCACCGTGTGCTTGGTATAAAAGTGAAATATCTTGACTAGTTGGTGCACGCAAGTATTCATGACCATATAGAATAACAATAGCATTGCAAAAATACTCAATATATTCCCTAGAGGTTCTTGCAGACATACATAAATATTAGTCATATGAATCGGGAATATTACCTGTTGTGAATTGTTTTATGACCGATGTGCATTTTTGAAGTGGAGTGAAACTTTGTTTCTTCCGTGCGTCTTGACTAACTTGAAAGTATTCAAAATTTGCGTTAATGTCGTCAACTATTTTTAAAAATAGTGGCTTCGACATGCGGAATCTCTTTCTAGAAACTTCCTCTTTGAATTTCGGATTCTCAACAAAGTAATCTGCCATTAGAGTTTCATATGCTTGGACACGGTCACGTTCCACATGTCGGCGAGTCGATCTTGTAGTGTCTTCAACCTCGGCTGCTTGAACAACGAGGTTTAAAAATTCAAGAACACTCGAGTCGGACGACGACGAACTATTAGTGATTCCGGGATATAAATAGAGCACCTAAACATTTTGAATATTGTGGGATTTGAGATATATTTGATGTTTCGAGAAGAGGTTATTGTAGGTGGAAGATATTGTTTGATTTTATTTATAGGAGGGTTTTTTTTTCTTCTTTTATTGAAATCGACCCAACGGTCGAATCCCCAACGGTAACATCCCACGGCTTCCAACGGGTATTAAAGCCCGTGCCATCCAACCCGTGAGCAACCCGTGATGGTTGCGGTGGTGTTACCCGTCCAACCCGTGGAACCCTCTCCAACCCGTGCCCTCCACTCCGTCCACCCTAAGTGTAACAAATGTTAGAATTACGGACACTTTGAAGAGAATGTCAGAAAGACAAGGCACCGGCCTCAAGTTTCACTGGACCAAGTTCAGGAAGCAACCAGAATTACAACAACCAGTGCTTCAACAACAACCATAGTAAAAAACAAAGAGCACCATCGAATGCACTGGTAGCTCAACAAGACGATAGCTATGACTCGGGAGTTCATCTTGAAGATGCCATCATTGCACACACTCATATGGGTTTGGTGGCGGAAATCATCAAGATAATAAAAGCTGAAGAAAGGGAAATTGTTGTTGCTACTGAACAACAGGAATCTACAGTTCCTTTGATGGAAATCGAAGAAGCATCCAGTTCATCAACTTAGGGACAATCAAAAGGATCTATTTCTAATTGTGGGTATGTTGATAGTGGTTGTTCCCGGCACATGACAGGCAACATGGCCATTCTTCAAGATGTTAAACCATTTAGAGGCGGCTATCTGGCCTTTGCAGGAGAAAAAGGAGGAAGCATAACACGTCAAGGCGTGGTTACTAATGGATGTATCAGTTTTGAAAATGTCAACTATTGTGAGCAACTAAAGCACAATCTATTAAATGTCTCTCAGATGTGTGACAGAGAATATTCGGTGATGTTCAACAAATCTGAATGTCTGGTTCTCAAGCCTAGTTTCATGATTCCAGAAGAATGGATCCTTATGCGTGCACCAAGAACAAATGATACTTATCAAATTGATATGAGTGTGGCAACAACCAAATCATCAGTTGCAACTTGTTTAATTTCTAAAGCAACAGATATTGACTCCATCTTATGGCATAGGAAACTCGGACACATTTCATATAGAAAAATGAATCATCTTGTCCAAAATGGTTTGGTAACCGGGGTTCCTAAGTTAAGATTTTCCATTGTTGATGATTGTATGTCTTGTAAAAAGGGTAAACAACAATGGAAATCCCACAAGCCAAAGATCCAAAACTCCATTGATACCCCTTTGGAGCTTTTACATATGGATTTGTTTGGGCCCATAAGTATCAAGACTATTGGTGGAAAGTCATATTGTTTGGTTGTTACTGACGATTACTCACGTTTTTCTTGGGTACATTTTTTAGGTCAAAAGGATGAGATTGCAGAAATTCTTCGATTTCTGATTCTGAACCTGGAATCATTATGCAAATTGAAGTCAGAAGAATAACGAGTGACAACGGCATAGAGTTTAAGAATAATATGATGGAGCTTTTCTGTCTCAAGAAGGGTGTTCGTCATGAATTCAGTGCACCATATACGCCTCAGCAAAATGGAGTTGGAGAAAGGAAGAACATAACTATAACTGAAACTGCTAGGACAATGCTGTCAGATGCCAAACTTCCAATAACATTCTGGGAGGAAGCAGTTAATACAACTTGTCATTTATTAAACAGAGTTCTGGTGGTGAAAAGACATAACAAAACATGTTATGAATTGATCAATAATCGACCTCCTAAGCTTGACAATCTAATTCCATTCGGGAGTCCTTGTTCTTTATTGTTACAACACAAAGATCGTCAGCCCAAATTTCATGCAAAAGCGATCGTCAGCCATTTTCTTAGGACATGTTTCCAATTCACCTTGGAAGAGAGTGTACAATATTGAAAGTCATTCTGTCGAAGAATGGTTCGACGTGGACTGTAGTAAACACAACACTCCACCAGAACCAACAGGTCGCTTGGGGTTTTGATTATGATACTCTCTTTAAGTCTTTCAACCTTCCTGATTTATCTATTGAAGATGCTGCAAATCTGTATCAATACTGCAGTGGCGGCGACAACTCTAATTTCTCAACAAGAACAACGGTACCTATTCCAACCCCCAGTTCCAATGCTGCATCTGCATCTGGAACACATGAAAGTGACATTGAAGAAGATACTCATGGTGAAGAAAACAGAGCTAAAATTGATCCAAGAACTCATGCCAGAGATGAAGCTCCAGTTGATCATATTAATATAGAATCCTATTCAGGTGTAAATGATATGGGGGAGTTAAGCACGAACCTTGAAACAAATGTTCAAGAAAACATTGTACAGAGACAAGAATTCATAAGAATCATCCAATTGACAACATCATGGGTGATCCTAATGCCGGTGTTCAAACTCGTCACAAAACCATAACTAAAGACACCAGTCTTTATGCTGAGATTCTTAACACATATATCACGGAAACATGTTCAAAAGCTACCTTTGTATCCTAAATAGAGCCTAAGAATGTCAAAAGAGGCTTTAGCTGACAATTGTTGGATTGAGGCGATGCAAGATGAATTGTCTCAATTTAGAAAATTACATGTATGGGATCTAGTTCATCTACCAAGAGGTGTACATCCAATAGGAACCAGATGGGTGTTCAAATGTAAAACCGATGATCGACACGTTGTGGTGAAAAATAAGGCAAGATTGGTTGTTCAAGGGTTTTACCAACAAGAAGGACTGGATTACACAGAAGTATATGCACCAGTTGCTAGACTTGAAGCCATCTAACTGTTTTTGTCTTATGCCTCCTTTGTCGGCTTCAAGGTCTTTCAACTTGATGTAAAAAGTGTTTTTTTGTATGGCAAAGTGCATGAAGAAGTCAATGTCACTCAACCACCTGGCTTTGAAGACCCGTTACATCCTGACAAAGTATACAAGCTTGATAAATCACTTTTCGGTCTTCATCAAGCCCTAAGAGCGTGGTATGAGACTCTATCAAAGCATTTATTGTCCAATGGTTTACGAAAAGTAGGAGGTGATATTCTACTTGTGCAAGTGTATGTCGACGACATTATCTTTGAGTCTACCAATGAAGATATGTCTAGGGAATTCGAAAAGGTGATGAAGTTCAAGTTTGAAATTAGCAACATGGGTGAACTGTCATTTTTCTTAGGTCTGCAAGTCAGTCAACAGGAAAATGGCATCTATCTACATCAAACTAAGTATGTACAGGACATTTGTCAAAATAAAAAATGAATGATTGTACAGCTTATGGCATACCTATCCTCGTCAATCATGGTCTACATCCTAACAAAGACGGAAAGGATGTGGATTGCAAGTTGTATTGTGGGATGATTGGTTCTCTTATGTATCTCACAGCATCAAGACCTAACATTATGTTTGTCGTCTGCTTTTGCTCAAGGTTTCAGTCACAACCAAAGGAATCTCATTTAATTAATGTAAAGAGAATCTTCAGATACCTAAAAGGAAAACCCCGATTGGGTCTGTGGTTCTCTAAACAACAATCTCTTGATCTCAATGCTTATACAGATTCTGACTATGGCATGTGCAACGTTGATAGAAAGTTAACCTCTGGTGGATGTCAATTCTTAGGAAACAGATTAATTTCTTGGCAATGCAAAAACAATCAACAGTTTCTATATCAACTTGTCAAGCTGAATACATTGATGCAGCAAGTTGTTGTTCTCAGATCTTATGTATTCAACAACAATTAAGAGACTACGGCTTAAACTACATTGGCACTCCTATGTTCATTGACAACACGACCACATGTCCATCACAAACAACCCGGTGAAACATTCCAAAACTAAACATATTGAAATTCGTCACCATTTCATCCGTGACTATGCTGAAAAGCATTTAATTGAACTTGTAAAAGTTCACACGGATGATAATTTTGTTGATCTTTTCACCAAAGCTTTTGATCGTACTCGTTTTAAACATCTTGTTAACATGATAGGAATGTTCAATCCTGAATGAAAAACATTTTCGAAACAAACTTGTTTCCTGGAAGTTACATTTACTTTCTTTTAAAATTTAGTTTACATTCTATTAAATTTTTAAGAAAAACCCAAACAAAATACAAACTTTCAAAATTTTAATGTCATTTTAAAAACAACACATCAGTAAGGGAGATAAATTTCTTAGATTGCACAATTGGAAAATGATTGCACTTTGACTACTTAAACTATTTTAAAGAATCATTTAATTAAAATTGTCAGTAGGCTAGAAGCATTCATTAAATCATTAGTAATGTGAAAACCTAAATATCTTTACTACAAATGTGATTTGAACCCAAGTTATGCGGTGTGTGCGCGTAAAAGATCAACAAAAGATCATTATTAGAAATAGAATGTAAGATTTTGGCTAGTATTATCCTTTGAGACCAGCTTCTGGTTATGTATTTAGCATAATTTACAGTTCACTTCACTGTCGATACTCACAAGTATGCAATGGGAAGTTGAGCTAAGATATATCTTGACAACAACCGTTAAGCATATATTATTATATGTCAACATTTATACATGTTTTACATGCATAATTATTCTCATTATTGGTGCTTTATGAACATTATACACTGGAATTATTGTCTAAATCATTCCTTTGTGATAATTGTAGGTTTTCGGAAGCTTTCGAAAGAAATGGTGAAAAAACAGTCAAAACTGAAGTAAAAACCAAAGAATCGAAGACCTTGCGGAGCCTTAGAAATATCCACAAGGCTACTTACCATTTTCAAAGTCAATTGGGAGATTATTAGGCCTTAGAAAGCCGAACATCTCCAAAGAATTATCAAGAAATCATCAAAGTCAATGAAAGTCAAAAGCACTTATGGAGCACTCTTACACCTATCCAAGACCCATGGATAGCCCAAGTACCCATAGATCCATGGATGATCCATGGTCCTTTTTGGCCCATGGAGCCTTCTATAAGAGTCAAAGAAAGTAAAAAACGTAGGCTCCAAGCAAGAAGGAAGAAGAAGATTCTGCCAGCTAAGGGCGTGCCCGCGCCCTCTACAGCACCAGGCGCGCCCGCGCCCCTCTCAGATCAGCTTCTAGCATCTTCCATGCTCTCCTATAAATACCATTCGATGTTTCATTGTTTTGGATGCCTTGGTGACCCAAAAAAGGGGTCTTAGAAGATTGTTTTCACTCTCTAATTCCCCATTCACCTTGGTATCATCCAAGAGACACCAACCAGAGAGAAATTACACTCAAGAAGAGAGCATTCTCGTAGTTAGAGTAGAGAGTAAAGAGTGGAGGGGCTCTTCCTCCTTGTTCCACAATAGGGGAGCCTACGAAACTCATCATTACGCTAGTCGTTATGGCCATTTGTGGCTAAAACTTCTTTGTATTGCTAGGGTGAAGATGATGTTTGGTGTATGTTAATGTTTAACTTATTAATGAATTGGTATGTTTTTGTCTTTAACTAATTCGTCCTTAAAAACCGTCTCTTGATGGGCTTTTATTATTGTCTAAATCCGTCTTTATATTTGTGAGTGTCTTGATTTTAAAGAGTAAGATCGTAAAACCCTTTTTAATCAAACTTTCTTTGAAACTCGTACGTCTTTATACGAGCAGAGATTGATAAGCCAAGGCTTGGTCTATACTTCTAAGATCGTACGTCTTTATACGAGATTATTATGCGACCAAGAATTGGTGAACTCATGTTGGGTATACTTGGTCCCATTGTTACACCGCCTTCCGGTGTGCAAAATATAATCACCTATTTAACTTAATATAAAGAATTTTGAGTCCGATGTCTTTATCCAACCCGGAGATGACCATTCGATGGGTAGAGGGTAAATGTTGTCCCTAACGGGAGGCACTACCAATTTTTAAAGAATATAATTTGCAAATCAAATGTCGTGAGGACGAGGCTCTAGCGGTGACCCGTGTCACAAGTTTGTAGTAGTCTTATCACGTACCAAGCTGATTCGAATCCCGAAGCAATACATTTTGTAATCTGATCATTTTCGCCTTATTTACTTTTCTGCTATTTACTATTCTGCTACTTACATTTCTGTTACACACTTCACAACTTCCATGGGTGACAACTACAAGAGTTGTTATCGAGGATACCAAGACAACTATAAGTACCACTATTGGGAGGTTTGGTGTGAGATCTGTGGGGAACCACACTACACCCAAGATTGTTATCACTATCAAGGGTATTCCACACATTTCCACCAACCCTACAGGAAACCATATAAACCGACCCAAGAAATTCAACACTCAGCTCAAGATTCCAACTCATGGACCCCGGGAAATCTGTTTCGTCATTTGGAAGAATTTTAGGTTCAACTCCTAAAGAGCTCTCCAACTGAACAACAAGTGTTTCGTCATTTGGAAGAAATTAAGGTTCACATCCTAAAAAGCTATCCAAATAAGCAACAAGATGACTCCTTCAAAGTCTAAGAATCGGAAGTTATCGTTCCAACATCTCTAGTAAGGTCGAATGACTTTAAGGAGCAAGAACCTTCCATCTTCACAAGCATGGATCAGTCGGAGGTGAGACCGGATGATTCAGAAGAGACGGCTACTACAACTTTACAATCACTCCCTGACTTTTCTGAGAGGGTGGAAGCTAAACAATCAAAGGAGTTAGAAGAACGAATCTCTGAAGAAAAACCGGTGGAAATCCTAAATATGGAAGCAAAGGAGGATGTAATCACCAACAAACAATTGACAAAGGTGGCACCTCTTCCTTGCAAAAGTGATAGATGGCCTGTGACCAAGCATATTAGTGAATCATTCCATGAATCACATAGGCCACAGGATAGGGCACATCACTCTGAGGACCACTTCTCATGGAAGAGGCAACGTTCATCCAATGAAAATTACTTGACAAAACTATCATACCGGGATGACCGTCTCCTTCACTACATGGGTTTCTTGAAGTTTGGTCCAAAAAATTTCAAATGGTGGTGGCGTGATTTAATTACACCACTTTCTTTAGGTGCTCTTGTATAGAGCATTCTAAATTTGGCGGGTTTCCAATAATTTTCAAATTTCAAATCGATCCATCTAAACTAAAATTAAAACTATAAATAAACTTTGAAAATATATAAATCAAGGATTCACCCATTTTGGCACTAAAAAGTTGAAGGTATAAAAATTAAAAAATTGGGGAAAATATTTGATTTATGAAATTGGGCCACTTAATGGGGGATTTTTGCTCGGACCACTAGGACAAACCGCCTACGGCCATTTGCCACATGATTTGGCTCGTTGAAACCTTTCCGTCCCCTGGTAAAGGGCCTTCTAACTCCAAACGTAGCTCAAGTTATGACCGTTCTAAGTTTGAGCAATTTTTACCCTGTTTTCCGTTATCTAGCTGGTCCGGGATGGACTCCACTAATTCTTGAATCAACTTATTATCATTGTACGCATGGTTAAAAAATGGGTTGGATGATCCTCTCCATATTACAAGCCACGTATTTGACATATTATTCCACCAACAACACGTACGGGTTGGGCTAAAGACCCTTAAATAAACGTAGTGCTTCTAGGAGGCAACCCGATGATCATAAATAAATTGAGAAGTTAGTGCATGTGGCATAAAGCATGGACCTCAGGTTTGGTTTCTCCAAATTTAAGTTTCTAATTACATCAGGCCCAGGTATGCCTTCTCGATACTAGGACCTTAGTAGCTTAATCACTACCTTTTATTTTCCCTGTTCGTTTTTATGTTTTCTTTTATGTTTAAGGTAGAATAACATCACCAGACTATCTCTCTACTTTGAGGAGTTACACTCCAACTCTACGAGCCTGGAGCCGGAAGCCACATCAAATTTCCGAGAAATTCAATGAAGTATTTGAAGCAACACGTTGAAAAGCAGCTGATAGGCACATCCTGACAGTTATAAGCTTTGGCCTTAGGTTATACACCGAATTGATCGGGGGAGTACCAGTTTCTTTTCCCTTAAAACTCCATGCATTTAAATTCCTGCATAACATTTCATTACATGTATTTGTACATTGAGGGCAATGTACAGTTTTAAGTATGGGGTGGGGAATTAGAGATTCGAGACTGTTAAGCTCAAAGTAGTAAAATTTAACTTGTGATTTTCTACCCATTTGACTAAAACTTACCTTTTATCAAACCCGAAAAGTTTCAAAAAAAATATTTAAACCCTTTTTAAACAAAACCTCTTGGAGTTTGCACCTAATTAAATAAAATGAAGACATGGCAAGTAGAAACAAACGAAAATTATGCATAACAAATCACTAAACCCTATTCCATCCGTTTCCATGTGAGAATAATCTGAGCCTTTTCACAAGCATTATTATAATTATTTTTACATGCTCTTTCGTTTGATATATTGAGTGTTTATTCGATTGAATTCTATGCATAATTAAAACTTGTATGAGTTATACATATCAAGACCATGAACTAGTGAAAGTATGAAAATGATTGAGGCACCTAGGACTTTATCACCCTTATTATCCATAAAACCCCAAAAATCCTAAAAATATCCGCCTAGATAGACCTTTGAGCCTTAGCCTTTTCTTTTCTACTACCCATACTTATCACCCAACCAACTTTTCGTAAAACCGGTTATTGGCTGAATGTCTTTAAAATGGGAAAATTATCTTATGTCGTTATTTCAAGATTATTATCATTGAGACAATTTTGGAAAGAATATGTTCTACTCAAAAGAATTGGAATATACAAGAAGGTGGATGTATTAGGAAAATAGCCGAACTATCTGTAAGAAAATTATGGAAATATTTTTCAAGGAAGTTGAGGAAAATTAATTATTGAAGAATTTGTCTTTATACAAAAAAAAATAAAAAATAATATATATATATATATATAGAAAAAGAGAAAAGAAAAAGAAAGAGAGAAGTAAGTCTTTACCGACAAGACCTTAAAGAACTAGACATGCATTCCATTGATTTTAATTTCACAAAGCCTGAATTACCAACCGAACTCCGAGAGAAGATTTCAAACAATTAGAAATAGCGCAAGCAAGAACAATTGCTACCGTTATGCGGCTTGTCTGAGATATCTTGGTCTTCGTAATCTGACCATGAACGAGCCCTCAGACTAGAAATTTCCTCATGATCTGAGTATTGTAGAGGGACCTACTAGTATTTTCCATTTTAAGCCATGAATTCGTAGCTGTGTGATTCGCGATAGATGCAGCCCTTCAAACCCTTTTAAACCCCTAAAAATCCAAAAAGATTTTCATATTCTCCCTTTATTTTTATTTTAGCCAAATTACAACCCTTAAAAGTCCTCTTGATTCATGCATACTACTTAGTTAATTGGTGGAGACTTGATTTGCGTAGCTTATGACCATTGAGTGTTCTAGTTAACTTACTTTATCCATACATATATAACCCTAGAGTTGAGTGAACATTGTGTTGAGTGAAAAGTTTATGCATAATTAAAGTTCTAGTATGCTTGTCATGGATTTCATCATATAAAAATACAAAAACAAAATAAGCAACTCAAGAGTTATCCTATATTTTCCAACTACTTGGAGCTCCATCACCTTTGTAAAGTTTTTAGTTATGGGTATAATCATGCATGAGTTTTGCTTGAGGAAAAGCAAAGTTTAAGTGTGGGGTGTTATGATATGTCATCATTTACATATTTTACATGCATAATTATTCTCATTATTGGTGCTTTATGGACATTATACATTGGAATTATTGTCTAATCATTCCTTTATGATAATTGTAGGTTTTCGGAAGCTTTCGAAAGAAATGGAGCAAAAACAGTCAAAACCGAAGGAAAACCAAAGAATCGAAGACCTTGCAGAGCCTTAGAAAGATCCACAAGGCTACGTACCATTTCCAAAGTCAATTGGGAACATCTCCAAATAATTATAAAGAAATCATCAAAGTCAATGAAAGTCAAAAGCACTTATGGAGCACTCTTACACCTATCCAAGACCCATGGATAGACCTAGTACCCATGGGTACTATCCATGGATGATTCATGATCCTTTTTGGTCCATGGAGCCTTCTAGAAGAGTCAAAGAAAGTAAAAAACATAGGCTCCAAGCAAGAAGGAAGAAGTAGATTCTTCCAGCTAAGGACGTGCCTGCGCCCCCTCCAGCACCAGGCGCGCCCGCGCCCGAAAAGGGCGTGCCCGCGCCCCCCTCAGATCAACTTCTAGCATCTTCCATGCTCTCCTATAAATACCATTCGATGTTTCATTGTTTAGGATGCCTTGGTGAGCCAAAAAGGGGTCTTAGAAGATTGTTTTCACTCTCTAATTCCCCAATCACATTGGTATCATTCTAGAGACACCAATCCAGAGAGAAATTACACTCAAGAAGAGAGCATTCTCGTAGTTAGAGTAGAGAGTAAAGAGTAGAGGGGCTCTTCCTCCTTATTCCACAATAGGGGAGCCTACGAAACTCGTCATTACTCTAGTCGTTATGGCCATTCGTGGCTAAAACTTCTTTGTTTTGCTAAGGTGAAGATGATGTTTGGTGCATGTTAATGTTTAACTTATTAATGAAGTGGTATGTTTATGTCTTTAACTAATTCTGTCACACCCCAACCGACGGCGGAAACGTCGGGGCGTGAAGCGTGCAGACTGTTCATTTCTCATGGTTTGCTAAAGTTTGAATATTTAATAACTGTTTTCATTGCAATCAATGAGTTCAATCAAAACACAACCAATCCATAAAACAAAAATGTAAATTACATAGAATAAACTGGTTTAATTGAATTCTAGGTCCAAAAATCCTATGTGTAGCATATCTTGATTACTTCAAACATTGGTACCTGAAACATGGTTAAAACAGGGTCAACTAAAAAGTTGGTGAGAATACATAGGTTTATTCGTGTGATAGCAAAAACGTGTTGTGTGCATACAGTTCAATACAACATGAAAATTAAGGCAATTATGGAGAGAAACTATCGGGTGACCTATACAATCAAACCTTTGTAACTTGCACGCAAAATAGTGTTGTCAGTAACAGTCACCCTACCTGGGTGGGTTTGTCAGACTCAGTAGATCTACCACTGTTTACTGTCGGCTGATAGTTAATGATTGTACATGAAGAGCATAATAATTGGTCTACACACCTAGTACTCAAGCACAAAGCGCAAAATTGTATATGCATAGGATGGAACTGTATATGTGTATAATTGAAAACATGTAAATAGAACGCATGTTCCACCCCAAAAGTTTGTAAAATAGAGTAAAAGAGGGGCTATGTAACTCACGTGTTATGCAGAGTGTAGGTTGCACAAGCAAATGGAAAACAGCGGTGTGTTGTAGATTGCTAGATTCGACCTAATGAACAATATATGATTACGTATTATTGAGTTGCGTTATTCGATGTCGGAAGCGGATTTGTTTAAGTTTAAACGTGTATAGTTTGTTTTAAAATACTATTTACTTATGTAGAATATTATATATATTTATTTGTATAAGTTTAAATAATTAATGTTGGTTTGGAAAATATAGGTATTCGAGTAATTAGTTTATAAAAATAATTATATAAACTGTAATATATTTTATCAAATTAAAAGAATAAAAATAAAGATTCTGTTAAGGGGGACACGACCGTGCTCGTATACGGCACGACCGTGCTCAGCTCGTACGCGACCGTGCTTGGTCGGTAACGCGCCCGTGGTTGGTCAGAAGTCACAACAAGAGTCTGTTCATAAGACACGACCGTGCTCGTATCCGGCACGACCGCGTCTAGGGTTTGTCTAGGTCAGGATTTTGTTTGGTCGGTAAGAATGACCGCGCCACACTCGGGCACGACTGTGCTTGGTCAGGCACGACCGCGCTTTTTGATGAGCGCGACCGTGTCTGGTCCTTTTCAGACACAATTCGCCTGATTCTTGTATTAAAACTGATTAGAAACTTAGGGTTTTCATTTAGAGAGTGTTTGCGAATCGAATGACACCATTTAATTAGATTTATCTCCTGTTTAACGTGTCGATCGTTTAAAACCATTTTTTTATCAAAACTTACCTTGGTTTGATTGGCAACAAGTGCAGACGGCTACGGTAAAGGAATCGCGGCTCTTTCTTGATCGACAGAGAATTAGAGAGGTTGTTTAGACGAATTAGGGGTTGTAGAATCTTATAGGAGTCGTACGAAGTCCGTATCGTGGTTTTATTTGTCTTGATTTGGTCTTAATTACGAGATTTGATTTAAAAAGGAAGGTTCGGTCGTAGTCGCGGGAATTCGGTCGATGAGACGTGTATTTGGTCGGGTTTTAGGCTTAATTGGTCGAATAACTTCTTCTACAAGTCCCGCGATTTCTAAAACAGGTTTGAAACCTATTTTTGGAAAAGATTTGTGTCGGTTTGACTTTTACGGAGTCAAACTGTAAAAGAGGCGCGACCGTGCTTAATGATAAGCACGACCGTGGTCATGGCACAAGCGCGACCGTGCTTAGGACTAAGCACGACCGTGCTTGTGTAGGTTTCTGGAAGTTTCAAGACTAGTCCTTGCAGTTTTGTAATATTGATGTTGTTTTGATTTTTTTTTTTTTTTTGGTCAAGTTTGGTCCTCGAGGTTTGCAAGATGGTTTTAGTTAATATTGTAATATAATAAACGCGTGTATATTTGTTATTGCACATGAAAAATGCATGTAAGGTTGGAATCGGAATCGTCTTTTATTGCACGGCATAAAATAAATAAGAAAAATATGAAAATCAGAAAGGTTACAGTATCCCCATGTTGAGGGAATTTCGTCCCGAAATTCAACTAGTTGAGGCTACTGCTTCAGCAAAAAGATGTGGGTACTTGAGCTTCATTTGGTCTTCTCGTTCCCAAGTAAACTCGGGTCCTCGTTTAGATTCCCAACGAACCTTGACAATAGGAATACGGCTGCGCTTGAGTTGTTTTATCTCACGATCCATAATCTCGACTGGTTTTTCAATGAAGTGCATCGTCTCATCAATGTGCACATCGTCAAGAGGTATATGAAGGTTCTCATCAGCAAGACACTTCTTGAGGTTGGATACATGAAATGTAGGATGTACGTTGCCAAGTGATGGAGGTAACTCGAGCTTGTAAGCCACTTTCCCAACCCTTTCAAGGATCTTGAATGGACCCACATAGCGAGGTGCTAGCTTGCCTTTCTTCCCAAAAAGGATCACCCCCTTCCAAGGAGACACCTTTAGAAGTACAAGATCACCGATTTGGAATTCCAAGGGTTTGCGTCGTTTGTCGGCATAACTCTTTTGCCGACTTCTCGCAACTCGAATGTTGTCACGGATTTGAATAATCTTGTCGGAGGTTTCTTGAATTAACTCGGGACCGGTGATTTGTGCTTCACCAATCTCGTTCCAATAGATGGGAGAACGACACTTATGACCGTAGAGAGCTTCAAACGGAACCATGTCGATGCTGGTGTGGTAACTATTGTTGTAGGAAAATTCGATAAGTGTCAAATGTGAATCCCAATTGCCACCAAAGTCGATGACACAGGCTCTCAGCATGTCTTCCAGGGTTTGGATTGTTCGCTCCGTCTTACCATCAGTTTGGGGATGGTAGGCCGTGCTCAAATCCAGTCGTGTACCAAGTGCCTTTTGAAGAGATTCCCAAAACCGAGAAGTGAAACGAGCATCTCTATCGGAGATTATGTTCAAAGGAACACCGTGACGACTCACGATCTCGTCAATGTAAATTCGGGCCAATTTCTCAACCTTATAGTCTTCACGGATAGGCAAGAAGTGTGCGGACTTAGTGAGACGGTCAATGATCACCCAGATGCTGTCATAACCGCTCGAAGTGCGAGGGAGTTTAGTGATGAAATCCATAGCTAGATTCTCCCATTTCCACACGGGGATTTCCGGTTGTTCAAGTAAACCAGAAGGACGTTGATGCTCAGCTTTGACTTTAGAACATGTGAGACATTTTGCTACGAACAAAGCAATGTCTTTCTTCATACCAGGCCACCAATATTGTGGACGAAGATTTTGGTACATTTTATCCGCACCAGGATGGATAGAATATCGAGACTTGTGTGCTTCGGTCATGATGAATGCTCGGAGATCGTCACGATCGGGAACCCAAAGACGATTTAGAAAATAAAGCAAGCCATTGGTTTTAGTCTCTAATTGGAATTCAGCACCACAAGACATTTCCATATACATATTGCCCTCGGTAACCAAGACATGTTGAGCTTCTAGAATACGAACTTGAATATCGGAATGGATCTTGACACTTTGAAGCATGACATGTTCCTTGCGGCTTAGTGCATCGGCTACAACATTAGCCTTGCCGGGATGATAACGAATCTCGCAATCGTAATCGTTGAGGAGTTCAACCCAACGTCGTTGTCTCATGTTGAGTTCCTTTTGGTTGAAGATATGTTGGAGGCTTTTGTGGTCGGTGAACACCACACATTTCGTGCCATAGAGATAATGTCTCCAAATCTTCAACGCGAATATGACAGCACCCAACTCCAGATCATGCGTCGTATAATTCTTCTCATGGATTTTGAGTTGTCTTGATGCATAAGCGATCACCTTGCCTCGTTGCATGAGAACCCAACCAAGACCTTGGTTTGAAGCATCACAGTAAACAACTAGATCATCTTCACCTTCAGGAAGGGTGAGGATAGGAGCATTGCACAACTTTTGCTTGAGAATTTGAAAGGCTTCTTCTTGTTTCGGTCCCCACTCATAAGGTTTACCTTTTTGGGTTAAGGCAGTGAGGGGAACAGCGATCTTGGAGAAATTAGAGATGAACCTTCGATAGTAACCTGCTAAGCCAAGAAACGAACGAACTTAGGTAGGGGTTTTAGGAGCTTTCCAATTCTTAACAGCTTCAATTTTGGCGGGGTCAACATGAATTCCCTTTTCATTGACAACGTGACCCAAAAATTGCACTTCTTTTAGCCAAAAATCACACTTGGAGAACTTGGCGTATAGCTGTTCGGTTTTCAAGAGATCCAAAATCAACCTAAGGTGTCGTTCATGATCTTCCTTAGTCCTTGAATAGATCAAGATGTCATCAATGAACACGATAACAAATTTATCAAGGTATGGTTTGCACATGCGATTCATGAGGTCCATGAAGACAGCAGGTGCATTGGTTAGCCCAAAAGGCATAACCATGAACTCGTAGTGACCATATCTCGTTCGGAAGGCGGTCTTGGGAATATCCTCCTCTTGCACACGGAGTTGATGATAACCAGATCGAAGATCAATCTTCGAGAAGTAGGTAGAACCTTGGAGTTGATCGAAGAGATCGTCAATCTTAGGTAAAGGGTAGCGGTTTTTGATTGTAAGCTTGTTGAGTTCTCGATAGTCAATACACATGCGGAATGAACCGTCCTTCTTTTTAACAAATAAGACCGGCGCACCCCACGGTGAATGACTCGGGCGTATGAACCCTTTGTCGGCGAGTTCTTGAAGTTGGCTTGCAAGTTCTTGCATCTCGGAAGGTGCAAGCCGGTATGGAGCTTTAGCCACCGGGTTTGCTCCAGGTACAAGATCGATGCGAAATTCCACTTGCCGAACAGGTGGAAGACCGGGCAAGTCATCAGGAAAGACTTCGGGAAAATCCCGAACGATGGGGATGTCTTGTACACTCCTCTTTTTGTTTTCTTTTTGGATAACATGGGCTAGGAAAACCATGCACTTCTTTCGTATATACTTTTGGACGGTAATGCATGACATTAGTTTGAGTCCTTTGCAAGGTTTCTCACCAAAGACCGTCAACGTTTCACCGGATGGGAGTGGTATACGGATGCAATTTTCAAAGCACCTGACTTCGGCATGGTGCTTTGACAACCAATCCATACCTATGATGACGTCAAAACTCCCTAATGGCATTGGTACGAGGTTGATTGGAAAGGTGTGTTTATTTAGTTCTAGGGAGCAATCATAAATGATGGTGTCAATTGTAACGGTGTTACCATCGGCTACTTCAACGGTAAAGGTTTTCTCTAGTTTAGACCGTTTTTTTGCAAGTAACGATTCGAAGTCTAGTGACACAAAACTTTTATCAGCTCTGGTATCAAATAGTATAGAAGCATAACGATTATTCATAAGGAACGTACCGTTAACCACATCAGTGTTGGCCTGAGCCTCATTGGCGTTGATGTTGAAAGCACGCCCACGAGCTCCGCCTTGGTCAACATTGATCAGTCTTGGGCACTGGTTAGGGAAGTGGTTCGGGTTGCCACACTCGAAGCAAGCACGTCCATTTGCAACGGCTGGGATGACTTGGTTAGTTGCTTGTTGATTGGCTTGATTTGCTGGGTTGGTTTGGTTGGCAAGTGCCTTGGCTCGACAAATATTGGCTGTGTGGCCATGTTTCCCGCAGTGGTTGCAAAGACGACAAGGTATGCCTGGAGGGTGATGATAGTTGCAGGTGTTGCAAAGTGGGTGGCTGCCCCCATAGGGTTTCTTTGCTGGGTTTTGAGCCATGGGTGCAACTTGATTTACTGGAGCAGCCGGAGTTATTACAGCACAGTTCTTGACCTTTCTCTTCCTAGTGTTGTGGTATGGTTCAGTTTGGACTTCTTTGACATGAGCGGGAGGTGTTGTCGTGTCAGAAACTTTCTTGGCACCCTTTCTTGTAAGTGTACCCGCTTTAACATGGTTGTCAGTAAGTGTGGCTGAAAAGCGGATAGCATCCTCCAGAGTAGCAGGATTTCCTCCTACCACAGTATCTTGAATTTGTCTAGGTAGACCACCAATGTACTTTTCTAAACAACTAGACAGACGTGTAACCATGTGTGGCACAAGTAGACTCAGCTCGTGGAAACGGGTGGTGTATTCTAAGCTTTCACCACTATCTTGAGCAGGATCCCAAAATTCCGCTTCCAGCTTCTTCATCTCATTTCGAGGACAGAATTCCTCAGTCATGATCCTCTTCAACTCATCCCACGGCAGTGCCATTGCTACATCCACTCCCCTAGTCCTTTTCTCACCATTCCACCAAGTAAGCGCCCTTTTTTGAAAGACACTAGTAGTATGACGAACACGGAGGTTGTCGGGACAGTCGCTATTGAGGAAAGTGCTCTCAATGCTTTCAAACCATTGAAGGAGTCCCGTGGCTCCTTCGCTGCCATAGAATTTGAGGGGATTACAGGAGTTGAAGTGTTTGAAGGTGCATTGTGGCGGGTTGGCACCACCACCACCTCCAGTGTTAGCACTCCCACTGGCATGACCATTAGTGTTGTTGTTGGCTTGGGTAATTTGATTCACCAGCTGTGTGAGTAGAGCAGCCAGGTCAGTGTTATTGCTGTTGTTGCTGTTGTCACGACGGGGAGGCATTCTACAGATTTAGACACAATAAGAGTTGTGAGAATTTCTTGGATTAAATAGAAGGATAAATAGATATAAGTAGTTCATAGTTTGGATTGTACTCAAATAGTGACATAATCACTCGAGTACTATGACATATTAAGGTTAATTTAAACTTATATAATTATCAAGAAGACGTGCTTTAGCCTATAAGTAAACACTCATTCCGGGAATTCCCAGGAAAGCATATGGATCCCTCGGTTGATTGGGATTTATATGAAATACTTTCCTAGACAGAAAGCCCAGAATACAGGTGTCACTCTTCCAGATTGCACGTGTCCTTTAACAATTAAACAAAGTCTAAAAACCTTAACGGGTGTAAAAGAAAATTTTATAGACCAAAGTCTAAGAATATGATTCAAGTTATGTCGATGATGACATGGAAGCAGGCATGAAGGATATGTGGTTTAGGATATGGGTAGGGATATTGTTTATTTAAGTTGTTATTTATATATACATATAAAACATGTAGCATATATCATATAGCATGTAGCACATAGCATGTAAATCATGAAGCATGGCATAAGTGGGTATCCTAAAGTTATAGTCTAGGTCAAAGGTGTCTAATAACCTAATTCCCTATAACCAAGGCTCTGATACCAATCTGTCACACCCCAACCGACGGCGGAAACGTCGGGGCGTGAAGCGTGCAGACTGTTCATTTCTCATGGTTTGCTAAAGTTTGAATATTTAATAATCGTTTTCATTGCAATCAATGAGTTCAATCAAAACACAACCAATCCATAAAACAAAAATGTAAATTACATAGAATAAACTGGTTTAATTGAATTCTAGGTCCAAAAATCCTATGTGTAGCATATCTTGATTACTTCAAACATTGGTACCTGAAACATGGTTAAAACAGGGTCAACTAAAAAGTTGGCGAGAATACATAGGTTTATTCGTGTGATAGCAAAAACGGGTTGTGTGCATACAGTTCAATACAACATGACAATTAAGGCAATTATGGAGAGAAACTATCGGGTGACCTATACAATCAAACCTTTGTAACTTGCACGCAAAATAGTGTTGTCAGTAACAGTCACCCTACCTGGGTGGGTTTGTCAGACTCAGTAGATCTACCACTGTTTACTGTCGGCTGATAGTTAATGATTGTACATGAAGAGCATAATAATTGGTCTACACACCTAGTACTCAAGCACAAAGCACAAAATTGTATATGCATAGGATGGAACTGTATATGTGTATAATTGAAAACATGTAAATAGAACGCATGTTCCACCCCAAAAGTTTGTAAAATAGAGTAAAAGAGGGGCTATGTAACTCACGTGTTATGCAGAGTGTAGGTTGCACAAGCAAATGGAAAACAGCGGTGTGTTGTAGATTGCTAGATTCGACCTAATGAACAATATATGATTACGTATTATTGAGTTGCGTTATTCGATGTCGGAAGCGGATTTGTTTAAGTTTAAACGTGTATGGTTTGTTTTAAAATACTATTTACTTATTTAGAATATTATATATATTTATTTGTATAAGTTTAAATAATTAATGTTGGTTTGGAAAATATAGGTATTCCAGTAATTATTTATAAAAATAATTATATAAACTGTAATATATTTTATCAAATTAAAAGAATAAAAATAAAGATTCTGTTAAGGGGGACACGACCGTGCTCGTATACGGCACGACCGTGCTCAGCTCGTACGCGACCGTGCTTGGTCGGTAACGCGCCCGTGGTTGGTCAGAAGTCACAACAAGAGTCTGTTCATAAGACACGATCGTGCTCGTATCCGGCACGACCGCGTCTAGGGTTTGTCTAGGTCAGGATTTTGTTTGGTCGGTAAGAATGACCGCGCCACACTCGGGCACGACTGTGCTTGGTCAGGCACGACCACGCTTTTTGATGAGCGCGACCGTGTCTGGTCCTTTTCAGACACAATTCGCCTGATTCTTGTATTAAAACTGATTAGAAACTTAGGGTTTTCATTTAGAGAGTGTTTGCGAATCGAATGACACCATTTAATTAGATTTATCTCCTGTTTAACGTGTCGATCGTTTAAAACCATTTTTTTATCAAAACTTACATTCAAATTGGTAATATCATGTATTATTGATTCCAATTAGATTAGGGTTTTCGTCTGGAATGAAGAAACGAATCTATTGGACTATTGCTTACCTTGGTTTGATTGGCAACAAGTGCAGACGGCTACGGTAAAGGAATCGCGGCTCTTTCTTGTTCGACAGAGAATTAGAGAGGTTGTTTAGACGAATTAGGGGTTGTAGAATCTTATAGGAGTCGTACGAAGTCCGTATCGTGGTTTTATTTGTATTGATTTGGTCTTAATTACGAGATTTGATTTAAAAAGGAAGGTTCGGTCGTAGTCGCGGGAATTCGGTCGATCAGACGTGTATTTGGTCGGGTTTTAGGCTTAATTGGTCGAATAACTTCTTCTACAAGTCCCGCGATTTCTAAAACAGGTTTGAAACCTATTTTTGGAAAAGATTTGTGTCGGTTTGACTTTTACGGAGTCAAACTGTAAAAGAGGCGCGACACCGTGGTCATGGCACAAGCGCGACCGTGCTTAGGACTAAGCACGACCGTGCTTGTGTAGGTTTCTGGAAGTTTCAAGACTAGTCCTTGCAGTTTTGTAATATTGATGTTGTTTTGAGTTTTTTTTTTTTTTGGTCAAGTTTGGTCCTCGAGGTTTGCAAGATGGTTTTAGTTAATATTGTAATATAATAAACGCGTGTATATTTGTTATTGCACATGAAAAATGCATGTAAGGTTGGAATCGGAATCGTCTTTTATTGCACGGCATAAAATAAATAAGAAAAATATGAAAATCAGAAAGGTTATAAATTCGTCCTCAAAAACATCTCTTGATGGGCTTTTATTATTGTCTAAATCCGTGTTTATATTTGTGAGTGTCTTGATTTTAAAGTGTAAGATCGTAAAACCCTTTTTAATCAAACATCCTTTGAAACTCGTATGTCTTTATACGAGCAGAGATTGATAAACCAAGGCTTGGTCTACACTTCTAAGATCGTACGTCTTTATACGAGATTATTATGCGACCAAGAATTGGTGAACTCATGTTGGGAACGGTACGTCTTTATACTTGGTCCCATTGTTACACCGCCTTCCAGTGAGCAAAATATAATCACCTATTTAACTTAATATAAAGCATTTTGAGTCCGATGTCTTTATCCAACCCGGAGATGACCATTCGATGGGTTGACGGTGAATGTTGTCCCTATCGGGAGGCACTACCACTTTTTAAAGAATATAATTTGCAAATCAAATGTCGTGAGGAAGAGGCTCTAGCGGTGTCCCGGGTCCCAAGTTTGTAGTAGTCATACCACTGAATTAGTTAACTTAACATTATCACGTACGAAGCTGATTCGAATCCCGAAGCAATACATTTTGTAATCTGATCATTTTCGTCTTATTTACTTTTCTGCTATTTACTATTCTGCTAGTTAGATTTCTGTTACACACTTCACACACATTTTTACATTTATGTTATTTAATTTACCGTCATTTACTTTTCTGCTTCACAAGCACACAAAACCCACCTACTAATTAATCCGGCTAAACGATAACAAAAGTTGAGTATTGGAACTCGACCGTGTCAATTGGTTCGATACTTGGTTCTTACCTGACTATATTACGCTGCGATAGGTAAACTTACCTATTATGTGTGTTTTAAGTTAACTTAATTATCATTTTATTTTATAAATTTAAAACTTGATCTCTTGAAATCAATTAATCTAAAAATATATTTATTTATATTTTTATATACTATATTCACACACGCTATCAATTATCCCTTGGATCACATATGTTCCATTGAAGACATCCAAATAATAGTTGGATCCAGTTACCTAAATCTTCGGATTCCATATCCATTAGCCTGAATCATCACAAATACTCACAAATATAAACCTCACGAGCCAAGACAAATGAATATATCGATTCTGAATCTTATGATTATTGATAATCCTTATGGATTCTGTTTGATTTCTCTGTTCCAAACGATATAACTTCAACCTAGAGAGACTGATAATCCTATGGAAAATCTTAGATGTCTTGATATAATGCATTTACTTTTCTATTAACATAACCGTGGGATACACACTGTAGAACTTTAAATAGTACCGTAACTCACATGAATTTGATCCAAGAATGCTTATAGTTCCAAATCATATAATATTGACAGTTTGAATTAACATGATAAGTAATTCAAACTGATTTGACATAAGTAAGTCATGATATGATCCCAAGTTCTTTGAAATTTATCCGGTATCACTATTGCTACATATTTTAGCCTGATATGATCCTCTGCTAATGACTTGACCAAAAAGATGTTCACTGTAAGTATTCAATCATTCTGCATTTTTTTATTACCTTAGAAAAACAACAAAAAGATTTTCAGTATGTTTTAGTATAAACTTTACAAAACGTCAAAAATATTTCTTGCATAGTTCGTTTCTTAATCCTTTGAAAAACCAAAAATATTTCATAACTTTCGGAAATAACTTTGAAACAACATCAGTTGAACGTTTCTATCATGTTCTTCATAGAATTCTTCATAAAAGGGATTTGAGTTAAAATGTGAAATGGTGTTAAGTCATACCGACTTAACAAGTGCGCACGACTTAACCCATGCGTACTTGTTAAGTACGCATGAGGTAATTCATGCGCACTTAGATAAGTACGCATTACCTGTAAAGCGGGGTATATATAACGGCAACGTGCATTTACTCTTCATTCAAACACTTCACTTTACAGACCGCGACCTGATCATTTTCGCTCGAAAATATTTGTCTTACCAAACCGGTTTTTCATCTCGTTTTCAATTCTAACATAAGGATCATTTGATAAGAATCTTGACCAATTCCAACCGTTCAAACATCCAAAATTGAGTGATTGTTGGCGTTCTTGAAGCAAGGGTTTAGATGACCGATTTTTAGTCCAAATGGTTGTTTGCATGTGAAATTGAGCAACTATTTATGATTTTAGTTATCAATCTTAGTCGTTTAAACACCAAATTAATCATTTTAACTTGTAAAATTGGGTTTTTGATCTTGGTTTGGAATTTGAAGTGGTGTCGGCCCCTGTTGGTTCAAATGAGACTTGTGCTGATTGAAATGGAAGCCAAACCTAGTTGCATTGAGTCTCTATACCGTTTTCGACAACATTAGAACATGCTAAACGGACTTTAGACCTTGAATTTTGATTTCGTACTTGCTAAAAAAATTGAGCACTTACTCAGACCATGCATACTTAGCAAGTACGCATGAAGGGTTTTGTCCATGCGTACTTGCTAAGTGCGCATGACAAAATATGTGTGTGCGTACTTACCTAAGTACGCATGTGGCATCTTTGTGAAATTTTTCTAAGTCCAAAATTTTTATTCATTGTCTATGCTATCTATACTGATACATGATCAGTTCTAATCTTGTATTTTGTTTTGTATTACATATATGGCTAGACGAGCATATACCGAGGACTTCAATATGTTGGTTCTTACCGACCCCGAATTGAGAGGTGTTGCTCTCAATTATCAAGAGATAGTCACTTTCCTGAATCGTTTAAAGACTTCGTATGCTATCTCTGCTAACCCGATAGTATCACGTCCTTACTTGGAGCAATTTTGGGATACAGCCGAACTAGATTGCAGACAGACACCAAATGTGATCACTCCTACTGTAGCCAACCAACGCATAGCCATATCTTAAAACACAATACGTCAGGTGTTGTAATTTACTGACTTAGCCACTGACCCAACTCAGTATCCAGAATATATTATTGATGGGTGTTGGAGGCAGCAGATGGGATACGTTGGTAGAATCAAGTATCCATCCTACAAAAAGATGTGGCTTTTAGATCAATGGAGGTACTTCGCCCACGTAATGATCATGTGTATATCAGCCAGAAAGGCAGGGAAATATGCAATGGGGCATGATCTAGCCTCAGCTATGGTGGGGTTATCTCTAAACAAAGGATACAGTTTTTCTCGATATGTATACAAAGCTATCCTTGATCAGATCAATGCCGCTCCTAGGTTCAGGTTCCTATTGTATCCTCGTTTCATCCTGCTATTAATCAATCACTTCCTGCCAAATTTACCACAAATAGGGCAACAACTGCTAATCAAGAGGGTTGATAAACGGGTGTTTATGCAATTTATGAATGCTGGAACCGAAGAACCAATACCGATGCACACACCTCTATTTGGTCACTTGATCAACGAAGCCTACATTGCACCTGAAGGAGATAGATGGTATAGTGCTGACAGTGAACCGGAGTTGAGTGACCACTCGGATGAAGAAGATGTTGGTGATGATGATAATGATACTGATGATGATAATGATACTGATGATGAGGATAATGATAGTGATGGGGGTGAGGGTGATATTGGTGTTGGTTATGGACAAGGTCCAGAAGATACTGAATCAGAAAGAACAGTAACCGACTCTTCTGATTTAGAACCCACCCCAGATCAAAGGCACCACAAGAAAAATATTCAGGAATCCCTTCTTGAATCATCGTCGACACGACGACGAAGACAAAGTTCAGATTCTGATTTCCAACTTGATAGTTCAGATAGCAACAATGAGGCACCTCAGATAACTAAAGGACGAAAGAAAACCCGCAATGATCGCCCATGGCAATAGGTAATGGATGAAAAAATTGCACAGGGACAAGCACAAAGAGCCCCTGCTATCCCAACACAGCTCTACAGCCGAATGAGACATAGGACAATCACACCGGTGGTTGTTCCAACTTGTGAAGCTACTACACAATCCATTGTCTCTCTTCCACCTACCACAGTCCAGATCCCAACTACAACCCTCCACCCTATAATGACTGAATCTACTCTTATTTCAACCACATGAGCACCTACGTTTCTTCAAACAACAACCCTACCCGTCACTGTCACGGCTGGTACCTTACCGCCGATGACACACTCATTAGAGTTTGGAGATATGGGACACCACTTTGATTTGTCCGAGCTTTTTACTAACACGATTCATGAAACCGATGAACCTACTACAGCAAGAGTGTTGGATCCACGGGATGAAAGAATAGCAATCTTAGAAGCACAAGTAGCCACTTAACAAAATCAGATTAACTTACTTGTTAATTCTAACACCAGGTTGACCCATCAATGGTAAGCCATGGAAGAACAGATGAAATCTTTCTTTGATCTTCAGAAAATGCAATATGGTCTCAATGACATAATCTTCGCCACCAAAAGAGCCATGGAAACTTAACTATTAATCTAGAGTGGTGAGCATCAAATTATGGTGGAATTGGTGAGTAAATTGACAAACCAGGTTGCGTCTCATTGGGAGACAAGAAGGAGGGCTGAAAAAGAAGCATGCCACCATATTGATTTTAGTAAAGAAAAAGATCAAGATGAGGAACCCAATATTGGCCTCTCAGGAGTTGGTGGAGGTGAGACACAAGTTGTCTTGCCAACATAAGCGATGCCTGCGGCTCACGGGGAGTCTACACAACAAGGTGGTGATGGTGGCGCTGACAAGGGTAAAACACCGGCCGAGGTCCTAGAAGAACTATGTGCAAGCCCAAATCTAAATGATGAAGTTATGATTAGGGCCTTAGCGAGCTAGAAGAAGGAGAGATTGACAGTGGAGATGACTGGGATGAGTGTGGGAATGATGTGATCGTTGAATTCCGAAAAGGTGATGGAGAAGGAAGTTATGAGTTGGAAGATGGGGAGATCTTTGATGCCCCTGCTATCAGAGAACAGGCCGAGACTGCAATTCCTATTGCTAATGTTAATGAAACTACAACCGACGTTCCTGATCCTAACCCAAAAAAAGAAGTAGGAAAAATTGGCACCTCCTGGAGGAACATACCTCAGGAGTGGATTAAGAAAACGGTTGAGGCACCGTGGTATAAACCACAGTATACAGATAAATATGGTGCAGCTGGTATGATTTTGTCAGTACGGTTTGAAGACGACAAAGGATTGTTTGCCATCAAAAGATCAGGTGGAGTTCAGTACCTGAAACCATCAACTGAAGCATTCAATTCCTTACCAAAGTATGATTTAGTCAACCTTGCCAACCATGAATTATGTGGTGAATCTTCACATGCAGTTGCAAGAGGTTTGTGGAATGCACTGCAAAGAGAAGGGCGATCAGGAAAATTCGAGTGCTTTCAGCCTCAGATCCCAATACGTGTCAAGGACAAGTCAGTAATACATCCTGTGACACAAAAATTCTTGAAACGACTGATCTACGAACCTGTTCAATGTGAGACCCGTATACCATTGAGGAGAATCCCTCAAGATATACTACGTAACATATGGTATTGGTTTGTGGATCTAATTACCGGGGAGGTTGTAATGATGGAGAAGACAAGCTTGTGGGAAATAATTAGAGTGTTTGATGAAATCAATTTCATCAATTTTTCAGTGAAAGATTTGGAGGTTTTGGTAGACAAGTATTGTCTACATACAGATGAGTGGACTAAACTTCTTGCCACCAAGTACAACAAGTTAGTAAAATTCTGCTTTGATTATAAATCAAAGATCAGTGGAGGAATTTGTAGGTCCCTAATTTGGTGTGTGACGGATCTCTAGACTCGCAGTACGACACGGTGATAACGTGCGGAATCCATGATCAACGTGCTCGTGTAACTCAATCAACAACAACGGTGTAAATAAACTCTTTGTATTTACAATATCAGTTTACGATAATTCTGTCTCTAATCAGTTCCTCCTGATATCATGTCTCTCTCATGTCTACTACAATTCTGTCTACTGATATCTCCTATTTATAGCCACAGACCTGTTAAGTTCGCCTCTATAGATGCTTAGGCGAACTTGTTAAGTTCGCCTCTCTATGAACTTGCACTTAGGATTCCTTAGGCGAACTAAACAAGTTCGCTCCTAAAGATAACAAGTTCGCCTCACTATGAACATACACATAATTTTATCAACAGTTACAAAACATGTCCTAATAGACTCCCCTTTTACTGTTGCTAACAATTCTATCAATTACAAGTCAAAGACTCTAAGACTAAGACATAATATCTTCAAGCTCGTTGTCACCAGAATATGCTCCAACAGACTCCCCCTTGACAACAGCTTTAGAAGATTGTCATCCGTCTTCAAATATCATCAAACACACTGTAGTCTTCGTCTTGTTCATATGCACTTTCTCTCTTTATTTCTAGAAGAAAACTTGGGAGAAGGACCCCTTGTCAACTTCTGTCTGCAATATTCAGTTTTTACAAAGGAGAACAACCAAGAATAACCAACAATTACGATTTCCATGGAAGCTGAAAAAATAAAATCTTTTTGGTTTTTCAAACATAATAAAGACAAAAAAAATTTGGTTTTTCTCTATTTAAACTGAAATGTAAAATACAAAATCACATCTTTTTGGTCGAACATCACGAGTAAGAAGATCATATCAGTATATATGAGATATCAATCACACATCTTGGATATAAAATCCATATAATATCAAATGGTATCCTATGTCATTCTTTCAAGCCTTGCTAATCAAACCAATATCTTTTAAGATTATCACACTCTATCTTTTCAAGACTTTCATATTGCATGTTATGATACGCGATAAACATTCAAAGAAAATAGGATCAGGCTATGACACACAAATTCAAATTGTCAATATTATAAGATTTGAAACTAAAGCATCTCATTCCCACTTTCTTGTGAGTTAACGTACCATTTAAGTATGAAATACAACGTGTACCCCACTAGTATGCCAACAGAAAGTAAATGCACTATCTTCAAGACATATGAGATTTTACTAAAGATTATCTGAATTTCCAGAATGAGGAGACATCACTTAGCACATGAATAGCAGAATCCAAATTGGATTGTATAGAAATCAATGAGATTCGGAATCGAATGATTCAATGTTTTAGCTTATATATGTGGAATCATAAGATTCAGGTACGTGGATCCAACTGTTATCTGGATTATGAATTCAATGGAATCAGTAAAGATGATTTATCAATATTATCCAAGGGCTAGTATATGTTTGACAGATGTTGTCAAGTACATATCTTGATTATACTTCAAATTGCATACTTTTCTGGACATGGGCACTGAAGCAAATCGAATGAATAGTGCTAAGGACATAACCCGAAACTGATCTCATAGGAAAATCTTTATTAAAAGCTAATATTCATTATCTGATAGTGATCTTTTAACACACACCCAGGCATAAAATGGGTTCAAATCACAGTTGTAACATATGCAATTATGTTTTCACACTACTAATGGTTTAGTGACGCTTTTAGTCTACTGACAATTCAAATTATATGCATACACAACACTATCATTTCCTATTTGTGCAGTCTCTGAAGTTTAGATCAAAACATAAAATTCAGATATATTAACATAAAGCACCAACCAGTCAATCTAAGGTCATGTGTGAAAGAACATCTACTGATGTACTATCATCTCTTCTTTAACTTCAAGTAATGTCGATTTTATCTTTTTCAATTTGTTTCGCTTTTTCAAAAAATTTTTCAAAGAAAAATAAAACAAACGAAAATAAACCTTCCATGAAAACATTTTATGAAAAAACATTTTACTTGGTTACTCAGGATTAAGCAAATCAATCAATTAAAAACTCAAACCGATGTAATCCTGTAATTGAATGCCTTTGTCAACACAGTTCTGTACTCCCCCTATCCTATAGAATCCCCCTCAACTAGTCAAATGGTTGCATGAACGACTTTATGCTCACCATCGTCATCCTAAGTTTCAGGTTGTCATTTGGACTTTGTAAAACTCTTTCCAAACATTGTGTGTGACATATTCTCCCCCTTGAGCATCAAGTCGTTGAATCAAATAGATTTCTCAGTTATCAACATTCTTTACTCATGCAGATGTCATTCCCTGTCATGTGCTTAGAACCACCACTATCAACAACCAAGATGGTATTAATAGTCCCTCTTGGTAAATCCTTCACATCTTACAAGAAAAATTAATTTGAAATTGGGACCCAAGCCATGGTAGTCATGGGTCGTCCATCTGTATCAAAATAATAAACCTCACTCCATTCACAATCGAATCTCTCATCAATTTTTGGAGATTGTTCCGACGAGTCAGAAACAGAAACTTTAGATTTCCAAACATACTTCTGTTCATTAAGTTCTTTTTGCTTAAAAGGTGAAGTGTTTGAACAATCTTGTTCATTTGAAAAATGTTTAGATTGTGAAAACTCTTGTTCTAAAATTTTTCTCAATGTTCTGTTTCTCCTCCGTCTTTGAGGTCTAGAAAGCCTAACCTCAGATTTTGAGTCACCCTTTGGTGTATCATGAGGTTTAACCACATTTGGGTTAACATAAGACTTACCATGAGTTTTCACCTTTTCTGGAGTAACATGTCGGTTACCTTTGGCGTTGTGAGGACAAGCAATCCTAATGTGACCCACAAGACCACAGTAAAAGCAAGATCTCTTCTCACTATATTCTCTCATATAAGGAATCTTCACACGATAAGATGCACTTGAAGAAGATTCTCCTACATGAACTTCTTTTTGCTTTATTTTCTCTAGAACTCCAGATTTTGCAACAGGTTTTGATTCAGGCTTCATCTTCTCAAGAACTACATGCTTCTTCCCTTTATTTTTGTAAGGACAGTTCACCACAGTGTGTTCTATCTCATTACAATGAAAACATGTACGCATGTCTATATAATCTTTGACATATGGAACTCTCCTCCTTGAATTTGAAGAAGTTCCAAATGTATAATTTCCAGATGAATTAGAATCAACCTTTGAGTCTTCTTTCTTAATCTCTTTCGGTATCCCCTCTACCTTAGCTTCATCAAAATATTCATCATCACTCTCAATAGAATACACCATATCTTCACCTGTGACTGGATTCACCTTCAACACAGTCTTAGGATCTAAATTCTCAACGTTTATAATCTCAGGTGTAACAGAATAATTTCCATTGAATGGTGGAGGAACATAACCAATACCATTAGTTCCCTTCCCCTCTGTAGTATTATGATAATGTTCTAATAAGAATGATGAATTTCCAAAGCTTTCTAACTTTCTATGTAATCTGATCACCTCTACTTTAGATTCAGCTAGTTCCTTATCTTTCTCAACAAGATCATTATTTCTTTTCTCAATTTCTGCAAAGGACATATCCAGGTGATATGCCTGCTCTTTGATCTTCAAAGTCAGAGAACTATATCCCTCTTAAGTGATTCTATCCTCTCAATACACACATTCTCATTATCCTTTAATTTCTGGTTTGCCGTGTGCATCGATTTCATATCACAAATGAGGTTTACGTTGTCATCCATAACCCTCATCATTTTATCCTTCACTAAAATACAGTTAGAACAAAACGTTTCAGAGTTAGAAACTACCTCCAGTTTTACTTCTAAAGAAGATGCACCAAGATCCATGAATACGTCATCATCAGCTTCACCTTTTTGATCAACAATGACAGGCTCTGCATCAGTTTCTAATTCACTCAGATCATCTTCAACTGTCTGAAAACTTTCTTCACTCATCACATCAGTCTCAGTAGATTGAGTACTTTCATCAAAACGAATACTCTCACTATCAGTTAAATTTGCAGAAGAATCACTTTGAGAATCACCCTGCTTCTCCAATACTTCTTTGATCAAGACCACAAACGCTTGAGAAGTTGCTTCACCCTTTTTCTTCAATGCTTCCCATATATCTCTTGAAGTTGGACACTTCCCGAGACTATGAATGATTTCTTTTGGTAAAGACATCGTTAAAGTTTCACACGTTTTCATCTCTCGATCAAACTTCTGCTTTTCTACTTTAGTAAGAGCTGTCACTGGTTTAGGAACATCACTAAATTCCAGAAAGTTAAAAGTAGGATGCACATATCCTTCTATTATTGGTCTCCAAAAATTTTCATCAGTTTCTAATACGAACTGTTCGAACCGGACTTTCCAGCTACGGTAATCTGATATGCACAAAAGCCTCGGTGGCATAGTTTCAATCTCATTATCATCACATGAAATTGACATTTTGAAATTTTTGTGAAAAATATCCGAAAATATGCACAAAAAATATCTTTTTAAAAGATTTTGAAAATTCAAAATTTCAAAAATGATTTAAAAAAAGCATATAAACTTTCCCTCAAAAATTTGAACAAGAAGAATTTTCCCGCCAAAATCTTTTTTTTTAATATCAAACGAACTTAAGAAGTTCGCCTGACAAAATTCACCTGAAACTGACCCGAGCGAACTTGACCCCAAGCGAACTTGACCCGAGCGAACTTGTTAAGTTCGCCTGATTAAGTTCGTCTAATCTGCACCAAGCGAACATAATATCTGCACCAAGCGAACTTATTAAGTTCGCATGCATCAACTGTTCAACCAAACACGAACCAAAAATTCCGAAAATCATCATATCTTGCTGAATTGATGGAATTTGATTAAATTGAACCGAAGGAATGTGTAGGAACTGATTAGGAACACTTCTATCAGATAAATTTTATCAAAATAATCCAAAATCAATCCAAAATGATAAAAAAAAAATCTTCCATTTTTATCAAGAACACAAAAAAAGATGAAAACTCTTCAAAATCTCTGATATTTGATGTTGATTGGACACGAAAACACCACGAATCTTCTGCTAATCAAGAGCAAAAGCTCTGATACCACTTGTAGGTCCCTAATTCGGTGCGTGACAGATCTCTAGACTCGCGGTACGACACGGTGATAACGTGCGGAATCCATGATCAACGTGCTCGTTTTCTATCCGACACACCCACCCGGAGGGACCTACATTTAGTAACATCTTGACTTATTGGGTCGTAAATCATTAAACGTGTAAATCTTGGGGAACTAACTGTGTCATTGGATTTCGTGGTCTGTGTTTAATCTTTGCTAGATGTGATCATATTTGTTTATTTACATAGTTGGATGTGTTGCATAGGGCGTTGCTTAGGGACAAGCAAACTTCAAGTGTGACGATGTTTGATGTGGTGCAAAACACACATATTAATAAAGCGTATTTCACCACATTTAAATGGGTTTTTATTGTGAATTCAGTGGATTATGATACTTATGCCTATATATGATGGAATTGTAGGTATTGTACGAGAAACAAGAAGAATAAGTGAGTAAACGAGTTGCGGGAATGAATAATAAACGGAATTGACGGGAAAAAAAGTTTGAAGTTCAGATGGGCATATCTCGGGCTAAAAAATGAGTTACCGGGCCCATAATATATGAATTTTGGGTGTCTCGGAAACTCCTACAGCCTTGCGTGTATAAAATTCTGAAATTTCACCCATAGCGGACCGTTATGGGGCTTTTTAGCGGTCCGCTATTTTCCTTTACGGGCAGATTACGTGAATTAGGTTATAAAAACGATTTTTGATGGCTTTTTGAGGAGAGTTCGATTGGAGGCAGCCTAGGGACGATAGGATACAATAAGGAGCATATAGGAATTGGTATTTGGAGCTTCCTAGAAGCCTCGGAGTGAAGATTGAAGATCGTTTTGGATTGGAAATGTTCGGTTTGTGTTTATTCGTTTGATTTCTGTAACTATTGTTGACTATGCTTCTGTTTGATCTTAGTTTTATGATGTTTTGGGGTTGTATGAGAAACGTGTTAGCTACCTAGGTTTGATGATTGCTTTCATGTTTTGATGCTTTTACGGGTTTTTATCGTATGATTTGTTGTGTTGATCTTAGAAACCATATCTTTACTGCTTGTGAATGGATATGAATACTGATTTGATATGATTGCTATAGCCATGACCATGTTTGAATGATGTTTGGTTGATTTCGTGTCTTCTAGATCGATTCTTGCATGATAGGACGATTACTTTGTGTTTTGTCCGATTATATACCTGACTAGAGATAGCGATTAGTGTCTTGGTCTTGGTTTGAGTATTATTTTAGTGCCTACCTAGTCTTGAGACTGAGAGGTGATAGATTAGCCTAGAACCTTCTACCCGTTGTGTGTTAGGTCGATTCTGCGCGAGAGAAAGATTTACCTTTCATTCATGGATTAGTGTTCTTAGGGATTGCTTGGGGTTTAGCTAGAGATTGTCCTTTGCTCTTGGGTTGGACCACAACCTTTAACAGCATTGTAAAGGGGAGGCCGAGAGGTGATCCTCCATTAGACATTTTGACATCGGTCGTCATGTTCTTCACACGAGTTTAGTGTTTTCTTAGGAAGTCGGTGACACGCCTAGTCGACCCTAGATTCGTACCTTTAGAGGCGGTCATATGTATAAATTCCCATTGTCATTGCATGTTAGTAGGATTCTTACCTAAGTAGTTGTTTTCTTTCTAATCTTATCTTTTTGTCCGGTCTCTGTTTTCTTAGTTGTTTGTTAGAGTTTAGAGTCGTCTTATGTTTCGTTTTCCAAAATTTGAATCATTCATTTATATTTCTAGGTTAGGACTGGATAGAGGTTTAGTATTGAGAGCCGCCATAGGTGTCCACGGATTGATATCCGGTCTTGCCTATGCTTATTACATACCGACCGGTACACTTGCGGTTTGTGTGTTTTAGGATTGGTAATTCCTTTTTAAAATCGTTGTGTGAATTGACTTAATTTTATATATATATATATATACTTTACACACATCATATACACTCATCTGTAAAGTGCAAAAAGGAGATTACATTCTAGGAGGCTTAACCGTCTAACAAAAGGGACCCACAAGGTGAAAAGGAGGACGGTTGCTAACCAATGAGAATAAAGGTGTCAACATCATTCGGTTAGAGGAAAGAGAAACAGAAAAACTTATAAATAGGGTGATCTAATAAAATGTAGGGCATGTAATTCACAGGAAATTGGTGGACAGTGTTTGTTTAGAAAAACTGTTCAAATTTTAATCAAAAAGCAATTAACTTTAACTTTGTAAAAACTATTTAGAGAAAACGGATCGCTTCCGGATTTAGATTACAAGTGTTATGATGACTGGTTTGTACTTATTGGAAGTTACATAGACATAACTTGTTCATTAGATTTGATAAATAATTAATAATCAAGCTAGTGACTTTGCTGATCAACGATTGAAAAACCGATTACTTGACACAGATTCAAAACTCAATAATCAATTACCAATTTAGAACATCAAATCTAGATACTAAATGATTCACGATAGAAAACAAAAATTTATTAATATATTAAATTGAAGACAAAGTAAATTGTTTTAATCAAGTCTAAGAAACCAAGCATTCAAACAATCATACGATTACAATAATAGCAAACCAAATCATGTATGAATCCTAGTATATCACTTACAAGCATATCCTACACCCGGAAACGACAAGAAAGATTTAGCCGCTCATTGACATCGTCATCGATTCTTCAAGTGTTGGTGTAACTTGATCTAGCATCAAAAACTTGAAAAGATTGAAACTTTATCTCTGAAAATCGCCCTAGGGAAGCTCTGGAACGTATGAATACAAGTTAATTCGACAATAGATCCCTAATGGCTTATAATTATATTTATCTCAAAAAGAGCCGTAAACAAAATCTTCACGTGTCGCGAACTAAGGTTGCATGTTCTTCGCGTGGCGCGAAGAAAAAAATAGTCGGGTGGGCTTTTCAAGCCCCTCGCGTGTCGCGAACTTCTTCCTCTTGTTCTTCGTGTGTCGCGAAGAACCTATTTTCCACAATTTTGACTTTTGTTGACTTTTACTTCTCCGGGGCCCCGCTCACTTAGTACATTAACCCTGTAGCACTCAAAAACAAGAAATGCACATAAAACAGACTCGATATACAAAGCTAAACGCTTAAAACCTATACAATTAGACTCTTATACACGAGTTATTTAGCAACACATCACATCCCCACACTGAACTTTTTCGTCCTGAAAAAGAATTATGCATGGAATCATAATCAGAACTTTCTTTTCACTTTTATTCTTTTACTACTTTTGATTTCTCAACACGTTAATTGTAACAATTGGTATTTTGATCCGATTAAACCCAACCACCGACTCTCGAGCCCTCAATTATGTGATCTATATATTCTACATTACCGAGCATCAATCTATGGGTCTCACACTCAGAAAGCTACAACTTAGCCTAATCCCGTCTCAAGGTCATGTTTAGGCCTGGGTTAAACCATATAGATTTCCCACCAATATAAACACAATTTTATAGGTTTTTTAAATCAAAATGGATAATGGATTGATGGATCAATGATTTAAGATTTTATTAACATTTTACGATGCATAAACTTCACCAAGAGACGTATTGTAAGTCCCAGTTCGGTGTGTAACGGATCTCCAGACTCGCGGTACTACACGGTGATAACGTGCGGAATCCATGATCAACGTGCAACATGTAACTCAATCAACAACACGATGTAAATAATCCTCTTTGTAATTCCACTGAGAATATATGTTTACAAGTTCTCTCAGTTTCTGTTCTGTTCTGATCTAAGCTACTAAAACTGACATGTAAACCTCTATTTATAGGGAAACCACAAAGCACCACAGGCGAACTTGTTAAGTTCGCCCTTAACAAGCTTAGGCGAACTTAGCAAGTTCGCCTATCAAGTTCGCTCTAGGTTCCTTAGGCGAACTGGACAGCTTCGCTAACTTACAACAGAGAATTTCAGTGACAGTTACAAAACATGCTGTAACAGACTCCCTCTTAACTGTTGCTTACAATTCTAACACATTACAAGTCAAATAATCTAAGACTAAGACATAGAATCTTCAAGCTCGTTGTCACAAGAAATAGTTCCAACAGACTCCCTCTTGACAACAGCTTCATAAGATTGTCATTAGTCCTCAAACAGCTCATAGTCTTTGTCTTGTTCATCTTCACACTCTCTCTTTCTCTCTAGAAGAAAACTTGGGAGAAGGACCCCTTATCAACTTCTATCTGCAAATTTTCATTTATGGCAAAGAAGAACAACCAAGTGTAACCAACAAGTAAAATTTCCATTGAAGCTGGAAAAATAAAATCTTTTTGGTTTTTCAAACACAAGAAACACAAAATCTTTTTGGTTTTTCTCTGTACAAACAAAACTGTAAAATACTAAGTCACATCTTTTTGGTCGAACATTACGAGTAAGAAGATCATATCAGTATAAACAATGCATCAACCACACATTTTGGACAAACATCCATAAACATTCTATGAGTATCCTATCCAGATTTATTCATTCATTTCTTTCTTTTCTTTATATCCGATAAGATCAAATCTTTTAAGCTTCAACCAAAATATGTAATGATACGCGAAGAACTTCAAAGAAGATGGGATCAGATCATAACATGCTCATAATAAATTACATACGAATTTGAAACACATAACATGTCAATCTAAGTTGTCAATATTATAAAAATTGAAACCATCAGTATCTTTGTCCCATGTTCTTGTGAATTAAGGTACCATTTATTTTGTAATGCAACGTGTACCCCACAAATATGCCAACAGAAAAATAAATGTGCATTATCTTCAAGACATATAAGATCATTGCAAGATAATTTTCAATCTCAGGATGAAATTATACCATTAAACACAGGAAAATATCAAGCAGAGAATCAGAATGATTCAGAATAAAATGATTCAAATGTCTTGGTTTGGATGAATTATCATGATTCATAGTAACAGAAAGATTGTACCGATAGAATTCTTCAACATAAGATTGATCAAGGAACCGATTGATTCAACGACATAAGGTAGCGTGATCCAACTGTTATCTAGATATATTCAATGGAATCAAGATAGTTGATCCAAGGGCTAGTATATGTTCCAACAAATGTTGTTAGAAACATATCCTAGGTCAACATCACATTGCATGTTTTTCGGGGCATGGGCAATGAAGTGAACTGAATTATTGTGTTTAACGACATAACCGATACTGGTCTCATGATGTACTTTAGATCAAATATTCTTTATCTGATAATGATCTTTTACACACACACCCGGCAAACCATGGGTTCAAATCACAGTTATCACAAAGTTCATTATGTCGTCACACTACTAATGGACCAAAGATACTCATAGCATATTGACAATTCAGACTACATACTAGAATCCAAAATAAAATATAAGCATCAAGCATCAATTTTTATTCAACATAAACAATTATGAAGCTATCATTTCCCAAACTGTGTAGTCTAAGAAGTTCTGATAAAAACATTTATCACATGTATATTAGATAAACATCATAAAAGCCAACCAAGGTCATGTGTGACTAAACATCTACTTATGTACTTTCATTTCTCCTTATAACTTCAAGTAATGTCGATTTTAACTTTTTCAATTTGTTTGGCTTTCTCAAAATCTTTTTGACAGAAAGTAAAACTTCCATAAAAACATTTTAAGAAAAACATTTTACTTGGTCACTTGGAAATTAAGCAATTCAATTATTTAAAATTCAAACTGATGTAATCGAATGCCTTTGCCTTTGCCTTTGTCACCAACACAATTCTGTACTCCCCATGTCCTGTACACTCCCCCTCAACTAGTCAAATGGTTGCATCAACGACTTTATGCTCACCATCATCATACTAAGTTTCAGGTTGTCTTTTGGACTTAGTAAAACACTTTCAAAAAATGAACATTGTGTGGGACATTATCTCCCACTTGAGCATCAAGTCGTTGGATCAAATAGACATCAATTATCAAACAAATTGTTGCTCCTACAGATGTCATTCCCTGTCATGTGCTATGAACAACCACTATTAACAAACCAAATTGTATTAATAGTCCCTCTTGATTAAACCTGCACATTAAATAAGAATCATTAGTCTGAAATGGAAACCCAAGCCATATTAGTCCTGGGTCGTCCATTTGTATCAAAATAAATGAATTCACCCAATTCACAGTCGAATCTTTCTTCAATTTTTGGAGATTGCTCCGATGAATCAAAAATAGAAACTTTTCTTTTCCAAACACGCTTTTGTTCATTAAGTTCCTTCCTTTAAAAAATTGAAGTGTCTGAGCATTCTGGTTCATTAAGTTTCTTCTCTGTCTCTGAGGTCGAGAGAGCCTAACCTTCGATTGTGAATTAAGAGACTTTGTACCAACAGAACTTGTCACAACTGGTCTATTCTTTGGTGTCTCAAAAGCCTAGGTCTTTGAAGGACAATTCACACTAATGTGACCCACTACACCACAATAAAAATAACTTCTCCTTTCAATAAATTTCCTTTCGTAAGGATCTTTAGGAGTCATATCTCTTGAACCTCTAGAACTAAATGCTTCAGTTTGATTCACAGCTTTTGGTGGCTGGATTTGTGACTTTGATTTCACTGGTACATATGAAACCTTTACATCTGGTTTAGAAACATCAGGTTTCTTCATAGAAACAGATTTCACCACTGGCTTTGTTGGCGGTTTAACAAGAGGTCTTCCCAACCTGGGATCTTCTAGACGCTTTCCCACGTTCTTATCTAGACAATTTACCAAGATATGACCAGCAACGCCGCATTGAAAACAAGTTCATCTTTCTTTGTAAATCCTGACAAACGTTTCCTTTTGAATACCCTCTAGACTGGATGATGAACACTGAGAGACAGTGTTGGAAGTTTGAACAACCTTTGGTTTTTCTGATTCAACTTTCCTTTTGTAAAACTCAAGAGTTGTTATTTTCTTAATATTATTATTTTCTTGATAATCAAAACCACAGCTCACAAACTTTTTAACTAGTTTAGGTTGTGGTTGTTCAATATCTTCATCTGGTTCAGTCAAGATGCACCTATCCCTTGTGACTTTCTTAACCACAACTGGTTCATTAACCTTGCAGTCTTTCACTGTTCCTTCAAATTTATCTGGATCAAATGTTTCAGCATCACTTGAGTCATTATAAACCATGTCCTCTCCTGTAACATGATTTACCTTGAGGATATCTTCTGTCACAACCTCAGTAGTACGAGAAGTGTAATTACCATTGAAAGGTGGACAATATCCAAAACCTCCCCCAATAGCTTTGTCATCAAATGAAGGACATGAACCAACACCACCAACAACTTTCTCACCAGAAGCTTTCTCATTATAATATTCCAACAGAAAACTGGAATTATTATAACCTTCAAGCTTTCTCAACAATTTGGTGACCTCACTCTGTGACTGGGTAAGTTCATTTATCTTTTTCTCATATTCAGAATACGCCACATCAATGTGAAAAGCTTGTTCACTTACTTTTTTCTGTAAAATCTTGATATCATCTTTCAATGATTCAATTCTTGCATTTAAAAGCTTTTCATTTTCTTTCAAAACTTGATTTGATGTGTATATTGCCTTCATGTCACAGATCAGATTTGTGTTATCATCACACAATCTTACAATTTTCAAATCTGAATCAATGCACTTGGAACAAGAAACAACCTTATGTATTTGTTTCGAATTAGCCATGGATGCATTTGCTTCAGATAACATCTCAACAATTTTCTCAATCACTTTCCCAGCAACTCCATCATCAATCAGTTCTTTAGTTGATTCTGAATTATAGATTATTCAGTTTTAGCAACACTCCTAGACTTACTGGAGTCACTTTCTGGAGAACTATTATCAGAACCAGCATAAGTATGAGCCTCAGCGATGATCTCTGAAGACGAAGAATGAAAACTTTCACTGTCACTTGATTCTGTAAAAAAGTTCAGAATCACTCTGTTTCTTTAATTCTTCTATACTCATGGCCACGGACGCTTGAGTATTGACATTCTCGTCATCTCTTTTGTCACTAACTTTAGTCGCATCAACTTCTTCATAAGAATGAACTGTAGCAATCACGTCATGTAGAGTCATTTCGATTAAATCCTCATTTTTGTTGATGAGCACCGAGTATTTCTCAAACTTAGGTGGAAGAGCATCCAACAGCTTCTCATTCACCTTAGTATTATTGTAAGAAACATCACATTTTACCAACTCTCTCAAAAGATGGTAGTATCTGGAAACGATATCATCAACGGTTTCATCCTCCAAATACTTGAAAAACATGAATTGTTTCTCCAACAAATATCTTCTACTCTTCAAAAAATTTGACATCTCGAGAATTTGTGTAAACACCACAAAAAAAATTTTCCTCCAAAAGACACGTTTTAGGGAAGAAAAAATTTCAAAATTACAATATTTTTAAAAATGACTCAAAAGAAGTATATAAATTCCCTCCAAAAAACTGTTTTTTTTTAAGAACACTAGCGAACTTGGCAACCTGAACGAACTTAGTAAGTTCGCCTGAACCTCACTGAGCGAACTTGGTAAGTTCGCCTCCATAAGTTCGCCTGTAACTAAATGGTCATGTTCGCCTAAAACACTGAAACTTCAGGAAAAACAAAAATACGAACTCAGACCTCTGAAAATCATGATTTCTGATCAATATGATGGAATATGACAAATCTGAACCGTAGGAATGTGTAGAAACTGATTAGGAACAATACTATTAGATCAATTTCTTCAAACGAATCCATTAAACATAGGGAAAATCAAGCAGAGAATCAGAATGATTCAAAGGTCTTGGTTTGGATGAAGTATCTTGATTCATAGTAACAGAAAGATTGTACCGATATAATTCTTCAACATAAGATTGATCAAGGAATCGATTGATTTAATGACATAGGGTAGCGTGATCCAACTGTTATCTGGATATATTCAATGGAATCAGGATAATGATCCAAGGGCTAGTATATGTTACAACAGATGTTGTCAGAAACATATCTTAGTTCAACATCACATTGCATGTTTTTCGGGGCATGGGCAGTGAAGTAAACTGAAAAATTATGTTTAACGACATAACCGATACTAGTCTCAAGAATTACTTTAGATTTTATAACAAATTCTGTTATGCTGTCACACTATTAGTGGACCAAAGATACTCATAGCCTATTGACAATTCAGACTACATACTAGTATCCAAATTAAAATAAAAGCATCAAGCATCAATTTTTGTTCTACATAAGCAGTTATGAGGCTATCATTTCCCAAATTGTGTAGTCTAAGAAGTTCTGATCAAAATATTTATCACAGATATATTAGATAACAATCAAAAAGTCCAACTAACGTCATATGTGACAGAACATCTACTGATGTACTATCATTTCTGCTTATAACTTCAAGTAATGTCGATTCTAACTTTTTCAATTTGTTTGGCTTTTACAAAATCTTTTTGATAGAAAGTAAAACTTCCGTGAAAACATTTTAAAAAAAACATTTCACTTGGTCACTTGGAAATTAAGCAATTCAATCAATTAAAATTCAAACCGATGTAATCGAATGCCTTTGCCTTTGTCACCAACACAATTTTGTACTCCCCCTGTCCTGTAGACTCCCCCTCAACTAGTCAAATGGCTGCATCAACGACTTTATGATCACCAGCATCATCCTAAGTTTCCGGTTGTCTTTTGGACTTGGTCAAACACTTTCCAAAAACGAACATTGTGTGGGACATTATCTCCCCCTTGAGGATCAAGTCGTTGAATCAAATAGAATTATCAGTTATCAAACAACTCGTTGCTCCTGCAGATGTTATTCCCTGTCATGTGCTATGAACAACCACTATTAACAAACCAAATTGTATTAATAGTCCCTCTTGGTTAATCCTGCACATTAAACAAGAAGCATTAGTCTGAAATAGAAACCCAAGCCATGGTAGTCCTAGGTCGTCCATCTGTATCAAAATAAATGACTTCACGCAATTCACAGACGAATGTCTCCTCAATTTTTGGAGATTGCTTTGATGAATCAGAAATAGAAAGTTTTCTTTTCCAAACACGCTTATGTTCATTAAGTTCCTTCCTTTAAAAAATTGAAGTGTTTGAGCATTCTGGTTCATTTGAAACATGATGCGATTGTGAAACCTCTTGTTGTACTAACTATTTTCTCAATCTTCTGTTTCTTCTCCATCTCTGAGGTCGAGATAGCCTAACCTTCGATTGTGAATTAAGAGACTTTGTACCAAAAGAACTTGTCCCAACTGGTCTAGTCTTTGGTGTCTCAAAAGCCTGGGTCTTTGAAGGATAATTCACACAAATGTGACCCACTACACCACAATAAAAACAACCTCTCCTTTCAATAAATTTCCTTTCATAAGGAGCTTTAGGAGTCAGATCTCTTGAACCTCTAGAACTAGACACTTCAGTTTGATTCACATATTTTGTTGACTGAATTTGTGACTTTGCTTCACGGGTATATATGAAACCTTTACTTCAGGTTTAGAAACACCAGGTTTCTTCACATAATTAGATTTCACCACTGGCTTTGCTGGCGGTTTAGCAAAAGGTCTTACCAACCTGGGATCTTCTAGAAGTTTTCCCTCATTCTTATCTGGACAATTTACCAAGATATGGCCAACAACACCGCAATGAAAACATGTTCATCATTCTTTGTAAACCCGGACAAACTTCTCTTGCTTAATACTTCTTGAAGTAGACGATTCACACTGAGAAGCACTGTTAGATACTTGAACAACCATGGGTTTTTCTGAATCAACCTTATTTTTAATAAAAACAAGAGTTGAAATTTTCTCAATTTTATTATTTTCTTGAAAATCAAAACCACTGCTCAAAAACTTTTTTACTGGTTTAGTTTGTGGTTGTTCAATATCTTCATCTGGTTCAGTCAGGATGCACCAATCTCTGGTGACTTTCTTAACCACAATTTGTTCATCAACCTTACAATCTTTCACTATTCCTTCAGATTTATCTGGATCAAATGTTTCGTCATCACTTGAATCATCATAAACCATGTCCTCTCCTATAACAGGATTTACCTTGAGGATGGTTTTTGGCTCTAGATCCTCATCTATCACAACCTTACGAGTACGAGAAGTGTAATCACCATTGAAAGGTGGAGAATATCCAACACCTCCTCCAATAGCTTTGTCATCAAACAAAGGACATAAACCAACACCACCAACTACTTTCTCACCAGAAGATTTCTCATTATAATATTCCAACAGAAAACTTGAATTCTTATAACATTCGAGCTTTCTCAACAATTTGGTGACCTCACTCTGTGACTGGGCATGTTCATTTATCGTTTTCTCATATTCAGAATATGCCACATCAATGTGAAAAGCTTGTTCATTTACTTTTATCTGTAAAATCTTCATATCATCTTTCAATGAGTCAATTCTTGCATTTAAAAGCTTTTCATTTTCTTTCAAAACTTGATTTGATGTGTATATTGCCTTCATGTCACATATCAGATTTGTGTTGTCATCACACAATCTTACAATTTTCAAATCTGAATCGATACATTTAAGAACAACAAACAACCGTTTTCGAATCAGCCATGGATGCATTTGCTTCAGATAACATCTCAACAATTTTCTCAGTCACTTTCCCAGCAGCTCCATCATTAAGCAAGTCTTCAGTTGAAAACTTTGGCTCAACATTCTGAATGATAGATTCTTCAACTTCAGCAACACTCCCATACTCACTCAGGTCACTGTCTGAAGAACTATTGTCAGAACCAGTATCAGTATGAACCTCAGCTTTTATCTCTAAAGAAGAATATTGAAAACTTTCTCTATCACTTGATTTTGAAAAACAATCACTTTCAGAATCACTCTTATAAGTAACTTTAGTCATATCATCTTCTTCATAAGAATAAACTATATCAATCAATTCTGCAAAAGACATATCGGTTAAATCCTCATTTTGTTTGATGAGCACTGAGTATTTCTCAAACCTATGAGGAAGAGCATCCAACAGCTTCTCATTCACCTTAGTATTAGTGTAAGTAACATTACATTTTACCAACTCTCTCAAAAGATGGTAGTATCTGCAAATGCTATCATCAACAGTTTCATCCTCCATATACTTCAAAAACATGAATTGTTTCTCAAACAAATCTCTTCTACTCTTCAAAAAATTCGTCATCTCGAGAATTTGTGTAACCGAATACGAAAAAATTCTCTCCAAAAAAACTCTTTTTAGGGAAGAAAAAATTTCAAAATTACAATATTCTCAAAAATGACTAAAAAATGTACAAGAAAATGTCTCCTCAAAAAATTGTACAAGAAAAATTTTCCCTCTGAAATTTTTTTTTTATGAACACTAGCGAACTTGGGAACCTGCGTAAACTTAGTAAGTTCACATGAAACTGCCTGAGCGAACTTATTAAGTTCGCCCGAACTTCACTGAGAACTTGGTAAGTTCGCCTGGTTAAGTTCGCCTGTAACTGAATGACTAAGTTCGCCTAAAACGCTGAAATCTCAGGAAGAACACAAATACGATCCAACTCTGCAGAAAATCATAATTTTTTATCAATATGATGGAATATGAAAAATCTGAACCGTATGAATGTGTAGAAACTGATTAGAAACAATCCTATCGGATCAATTTTTTCAAACAAATCCAAATTGATCAAAATTTCTCCATTTTTGTCAAGAAACGAAAATGATGTAAAATCCTTCAAAATCAGTAATTTTTTATGTTGATTGTACACGAAAACACCACGAATCTGCTGCTAATCGAGAGCAAAGGCTCTTAGACCACTTGTAGGTCCCGGTTCGGTATGTGACGGATCTCTAGACTCGCGGTACGAGACGGTGATAACGTGCGGAATCCATGATCAACGTGCAACGTGTAACTCAATCAACAACACAATGTAAATAATCCTCTTTGTATTTCCACTCAGAATATCAGTTTACACGTTCTCTCGGTTTCTATTATGTTCTGATCTATGTTCTTGTCTAAGCTAAGAAAACTGACAATTAAACCTCTATTTATAGGGAAACCACAAAGACCACATGCGATTCGCTATAAGTTCCTAAGGCGAACTTGACAGCTTCGCTAACTTACAACATAGAATTTCAGCGACAGTTACAAAACATGCTCTAACAAAGGTCTACCCTCCCCACACTTAAACTCGACATTATCCTCAATGTAGGAAGAGCGCCTCGAAAACAAAAACAAAAACTAAAAAGTATACAAGAAAACTTAGCTGGATGGACTATCGTATAGAATTTCATTCGCGATCGTGCTCAACAGATACAAGTGGTTTGCCTTGTACAAGAATTTTCAAAGTCGGATTATCGTCTCCCGAATAGAGATTGTGTACGAGAAATTAAATCCAAACCTGCAAATTTAAGCTCGTAACAAACCCACAAGCATCACATCGACTCAATATAAAGACTCAAAAGAAATTAAAATTCCTGACGGACTCGAACGACTCAAAATTACAAAAAATAAAAAAGTAAATTAAAAAAAAAATTGCCCTAATTTTAAGTCTTCGCGTGTCGCAAAGACTTGGGACCACTCCCTCGCGTACCATGAGGGACAAAAATTAATCCGGCCATCTTTTTTTTCACGTGTTGTGAAGAATTTCCTTAGGATCTTCGCGTGTCGCGAGGACACCTCCATCACAGAAAGTTAACTTGTTTTTCCAACTTTTTGCCTTAGAAATATTTTGGACTTTTTCAACTCAAAATTTTCAACTTTTTCAAAATTTGTTCTAACTCTTTATTTATGTTCTTATATACCTGGAACGTGATTTGTGATGGATTTTCATGCTCGTATGGCCCCAAATTCCCAGGAAAACTTAAAAATACGCGAAAACGTACCGAAAACACTAAAAATGAAGACCCACGACTCTACAAACTCTACACACGATATCCTACCCCCAAGAGAATGACGCATGGCCCCCATTGCATTACTGTAAGCCTCAGCATTCCCAGAACGTCCCCACACTTGGGCTTTTCCAAGATTTAAAGCATAAAAACTCACTTTCGTAGGAATCACGGATGCATTTTGCATATGCATCAAGCCTTTTAAACCCCTCGGTAGTCCGAGTGGATGAGTTTAGTCTCGTGAGGGTTTCTAGAGAATACACCCACAACGTTCATTTAATCTAGAAAAGAAAGTAAACCTTAGGTTGCCTCCTAAGAGCGCTAAGTTTAACGTATTTAGCTAGACGCAGTGTACCTTAATCGGGTTATTCATATGCAGATGCATGTATGACAAAGCTTACTGATTCTTCCTTGGTGTCATTAATTTCATCCGTCTCTAAGTAGGGCTTCAGTCTTTGCCCATTCACAACCTACCTGAGGTGATCGTCAAAGTCTTCGATCTCGACCTCCCCAAACTGTCCAACTCGGATCACCAAATATGGACCCATCAATTTACTCTTCTGCTTCCCATGGAATAGTTTTAGCCTTGAATTGTATAGCCACACCTTCTGGCCTACCTCAAAGACCTTCTTCTTTAACTTGGAATCGTACACAGCTTTCATCTTTGCCTTGTATGCAGATGCACATTCGTACGCTTCATACTCACACAATTGCAGCTTCCGTTCCTTACCTGCACTATCATATTCAAGATTACCAGATTTGACTGCCCATAATGCACGGTGAGCTATTTCAACCGGCCGATGACATTCTTTTCCATAAACTAGTCGGTAGGGTGTGGTACCAATCGGAGTTTTGTAAGCTGCTCGGTAGGCCCATAAAGCATCGTTATGGTTGGTTGACCAATCCTTACGATCAGGTCGTACTGTCTTTTGTAAAATCTCCTTTACCTGTCTGTTCGACACCTCCACTTTCCCACTAGTTTGTGGGTGATATGGAGTGGCGATCCGATGGTTCACACCGTACCGTTTAAGAAATTTACCAAACTTAGAAGTTCTTAAAATGTGAACCCCCATCACTGATGATCACACGAGGTACACCAAACCCGGAAAAGATGTTACTCTGCATGAACTTGCACACCACCGTATGATCATTTGTCTTAGTGGTGATTGCTTCGACCCTTTTAGAAACATAATCAACTGCCACTAAGATATACAGGTATCCCATAGAATTGGGAAAAGGGCCCATGAAGTCTATGCCCCACACATCAAATATATTGATGACCATGATCAGTCGCATTGGCATCTCATCCCGCTTAGTGATGCTCCCTACTTCTTGACACCGTACACGGTTCTTCATGAATTTTGCTGCATCCTTGAAGATTGTAGGCTAGAAGAACCCACAAGTTAGGACCCTATGTCCTGTTTTCTGTCCATTGAAGTGCCTTCCAGAAGCATATGAATGGGCATATTCCAATAGGTACTGGACTTCATTTTAGGCATTCTTCATCAAATTCAACTGTGACGTCTTTTAAGAGTAGATTACAAAGTGGTTTTGGGATAGTGCTAAAACCCTTAATAAACAGGCGGTAAAATCCCGCATGCCCCAAGAACGATCTTACCCCTTTTACATTAGTAGGGGGAGGTAGTGTTGAGATTTCTTTGATTTTTGCCCTATCTACCTCCATCCCCCTACTTGATATTATGTATCCCAAAACAATCCCTTCGTGTACCATGAAATGGCTCTTTTCCCAACTAAGGACTAGATTTGTTTCGACACACCTTTTCAATACCTTGCTCAATTACTCTAAACATGCATCAAATGACTGAACAAAGATTGAAAAGTCATCCATGAGATTTCCAAAGACTCCCTAGTCATATCTGAAAAGATACTCATCATGCACCTTTGAAAGGTGGCTCAAAAGGCATTCACCTGAATGCAAAAGTACCATATGGGTAGGTAAACGTGGTCTTATGTTGGTCTTATGTCAGATATGGGATAGATGATCCTTGCATCCAACCATTTTAGGACTTATTTCTTCACAACTTCCCTCGTATTCATGTTTAGCCTTCTTTGTGCATCTCTTTTCGGCTAAGAATCAGGTTCGGTGATAATCTTGTGCATCACAATTGAAGGACTAATCCCCTTCAAGTATGCTATCGTCCACCTAATTGCTGCTTTATGAGCAACCAACACATCTATAAGTGCCTTCTCTTGTGCCTCAGTCAAGTTTGATGCAATGATAACTAAGAGAGTTTCATTCTCTCCAACAAAGGCATACTTCAAACTTTCTGGTAGTTCTTTCAATTCCACCTGAGGTGGTGATTCCAAGGATGGTTTTAAATGAGTGTCTATGGAATCTGACAGGCTTTCCACTTGAAGTGTCGATGTGGTTCATCCCTCTTTGATGGCACACACTTCCAATTGCTCCTCTTCGACTTTTAGCTCATTCTCATATTCTGCTTCTTCCCTGTTACACAAAACACATGGCTCCTTAGGCGCATCCTCATTTTCATGAAGAATACACCCATCAATGATGTCCGCACTAAAACATTCATCAATGATTGGAGCATTAAATGTATGGGAGAAAACATTTACACTCATTCTTCTATTATCAAAGTCCACGTCGACTGTGCCTGTCATGCAGTTTATAACACATTGAGCAGTTTTCAAAAATGGTCTTCCCAAAATAACATTGGGTTGGCTCCCATTAGTTGGGGCTGCATAGTCAAGCACTAAGAAGTCGACCGGTTAATAAAACTCTTCCACCCTGACAATCACATATGTTAATATCCCGCGGGGAAGCTCAAAGGTTAAATCAGCTAACACCACGGTGGTATCAACTTTTTGTAGAGGACCAAAATCGTATTGGTCATACAAGCTTCCTAACAAGATACTAACACTTGCTCCCAAATCCAGTGGTGCCTTATCTATTTTAAAATCACTATTTCAATTTCGATTAAAGGCGCCCATGGATCTTGGAGCTTAGGTGGAAGAATATTGGATAAAACCGCACTCACATTATCAGTTAGATCAAGCTTTTTAGGCATCTTATGATTCCTCTTTTGAGTGCACAGATCTTTCAAACATTTTGCATACGCCGGTACTTGTTTATTGGCATCAATTAGGGGAAGATTAATTTTGACTTGTCTAAAAATTTCCAACATTTCATCTTACTGTGGGTCCCTTTTATTTACTGGTTTAGATGGATCAACCAATGCTCTCGGAAATGGGATGGTATTATTCTCCACACCCGTCCCTTGAGCACTAGTGGATGCTTTAGAATTATTTGTTTTTTCAGAAGTTGCCAGTTTCTTAGGTTTAGATTTAACAAATACCGGTTCGGCATCACTTTCATCATCGACATCCTCCACCAACCCTTCAACTAGTGGTTATGGAAGGACAACTTTGTTGTCATATTGCTTTCCACTTCGTAAAACACTTACCTGGCTTACATGAGCATTCTTTGATCCCTACCCTTGGTGTTGCGGGTTAGTTTGAGTATTGCTTGGTAATTTGCCCGGTTCTCTTCTCGACCATTCTTCAGCCATTTGACCCACCTGCTTCACAAGAGCATTTACCGTTTTGTCACGGACTTCATTGTCCTTCTTTATCTCCTTGATAACGTCCATGATAGCATAAATTTAGTAGCCCCCTCGTCATCACCTCCTGTACTACCATTATGTTGATTTTGCTGTCGATAGCCCCTTTAGTATCCTTGTTGATACCCTCCTTGGTTCCTCTGGTACCCACCTTGATTGTAACCTTGTTGGCGGTTTTGGTATTGTTGTTTTTGTGGTTGTCCTCCACCCTGCACATTAGCACCCTGAAAGTTGGGATTCATTTCATTAGATGCATTACCGTACCTGAAGTTTGGGTGGTTTTCTAAGTCCTGGATGGTAGTAAGTAGCAGCTGCTTTATCTCCACCAAGCTGATTCACCTCTTCAGCCTTTCCTTGCTCTCTTAGGCAGTTTGCTAACCCCAACTCCTCGCATCCATCACACACCGGATATGATTGTGACACACTTGCCACATCTTTACCACTCGGCTTACCAAGGCGTGCCGTTTGAATCTCCACGACATCTAACCTCTTCTGCATCTCATAATCAACCGACTTCACTGATGAGCTTGTCTTTGCCCTCCTACTTGCATTAGCTTGTCTTTTGGATATAACCGCCATCCTCTCAAGTATGTCCCAGTCATCATCCACATGAATAGAGAAGAATGATCCTGTACTGGTAGAGTTTACATCTCTAACATACTCAGGCAGAAGGCCATCATAGAATACCTGGATCAATTCTGACTTCTCTATACCATGATGTGGGCAATTCCTCAACAACTCTTTGAACTTCTTTAAAGCTTCATAGAATGGCTCCCCCGACTATTGCCTGAAATCTATGTTTATAGCTATGGCCTCATTAGTCTTGTGTGGTGGGAAGTACTCATCTAAGAATTGTTATTGAAGCTCTGCCCAAGTAGCAATAATAGAATACGGTAGAGAAAGGAACCATTGTTTAGCACAGCCCTTTAGTGAAAACTGGAAATGAACCAGTTTCACCTCGTCTGTAGTGAATCATTGCCCTCCGGTGGTTCCACATATAGCCTCGTACTCTGATAAATGTGTATAGGGTTCCTCAGTAGCTCTCCCAAAGAAGTGTGGGAGGATCCTTAAACATCCCGGTCTGATCTCAAATGCATTCCCACTATGAACCGGTGGAATCACGGAAGAAACATTTAGGGCTAAAGCAGGGCGGAAGTGACTGTCTACCCCTTGTTCATGCCTAGGGAAGTTCCTGTTTCTAGGCGGTTCGTCTTGATAATTTGTTCTATTCACTTGAGGTTGCCTATACATGTTCTCTCAGTCAAGGTTGCCTTGATTTCTCGGTTGATACCCATAGTCGGCCCTTAGTGGTGGTTGTACCCAATTATCTACCCCATTTATTCCTTGATTTCTGGGAGGGAATGCCTCCTGGTGATTTAGGTCATACCATGCTTCTTCTTCATCCCAACTCTCGTGTTGAGAACTGTGCTCTAGTCTATAGCTATTCGGTTGCTCATTCTCCCCAAACTGTGAATAGCTTGGAAAGCTGTCATAGGGTTGGTTGTCATGGAATGGTGGAGGTGGTTGTTGGTTTTGTAGATGTTGGTGTGCTGGTGGTTGTTGATTTTGTGGAGGCTGATTTGGAAAGAGGAGATCTGGAAATGGTGGGACTTCTCCCCCACCTTGGTTTGGGTCTGGAATTGGTAGTTGATTTTGTGACATTCTCGGGCTGTCAAGTTTCTCTAACCTAGTTTGGACTTGATTTTGTATCTTTAGGTTGGCTCTAACGGCCTGTTCTATTTATGGATCGAAAAAAAGTTGTGACTTCTTTCCTGAATTACGAGTATGAATAAACCTGTAAACTGCACGAATAAACAAACTATTAGTAGCTCCGAACAAAACAATTTATATTAAAACACTAAGCGCACGTATTCCCCGGCAACGGCGCCATTTTGATCACGTTGTCAAGGTCAATCAAAAAACAATAATTATTCTAATCCCTAGCTACCTTATACTATAGTATAGTGAAGTACGGTGTCGTATCCACGGGAAATTGATGGCCAGTGTTTGTTTAGAAAAACTGTTCAAAAAGCAATTGACTTTAAATTTGCAAAAACTATTTAGAGAAAACGGATCGCTTCTGGGTTCAGATTACAGGTGTTATGATGACTGGTTTGTACTTATTGGAAGTTACATAGTGTAACATCCCTGATTTTTTAGGCCATAAATTTTGACCTAGAAAAGTCAATAAGAACCACATTCTTCAAGATTTGACTTTGAAAATTCAACCGGATCCAAATTTCTTTACCAAATTGTCAAGGTACGATGATTCATGCCCATTAATTGCTGAGAACCGTTTTTCGAACCTTCCTAAACACGTAAAGTGTACTAATTTGATCCAAGACACGTCAGAATTCAAATTCTGTATTACCTTTGACAATCCCAAGTCAAACCGAGTAAATTCATTTCCAAATCCAGGAATTTAGACGCGTTAGAATCCGCAATTCACGCCAAAAAAATTCCCTTATGTATCCAGACCTATAACGCAACTCAATTCATCCAAGATCACGCCAATTTCGCGTGATTTATTCTGACAGTCGTCCCCCTGTCCGACCCAATTGATTTGAACCTTTAAGACAAAATCAATCAAATTATTTCACCACACACCTTCTCATAAACCAGTACCAACTCGCCCAACCCTCAATTGATCCACATTGCACCTCTGGAACTCCGACAAACTCGAAGAACTCCGAAACCAAAACCCCAGCCGTTACCCGTCATTACTTCGCCAAAACAGGCAATTATTGCTCCATTAGCTTCGTTTTGAACTAAGGATTAAAAACCCCATGAATTTAGAATCGATTAATAACGAATCGGACTGGCTTGGGGTTAGGGTTTGGATGAGAACGGTTTAGGGGGAAGACGATACAGGGTTGGATGTTAAAACATTTTCGTGTCTGATATTAATCAAGGCATAAGCCCAGTTATAGCGGTTAAGACTCTTGTCTAACAAACGGAAGGTCGCGGGTTCGGTCCCAGCCCCGCACCTTTTCTTTTTTTTTTTTGCACGCATGTTTACCCTGGAACCCGGTCCCCTCGTGGGCTTGGGTTATTAATTTAATATAAGACAATTTAAACACCAGACCAGCCTGGTCTAGTGGTTGCTCGCCCTTTTGTCCCACCTAACAGACCCGGGATTGAGCCCTTTGGCCTGTTTATATTTTTTTAAACGATTTTTGATACTTTACAAATGTTACAAAAATTATTTTTATAAATCTAATCCCAATTGGAACAGATTTGTAATATACAAATTTTGATCATAAACCATTATTTGTACACATTTAAATGTTTAAAAATCTCATTTTCTTTATTTATATGTAAAAATCATTTTAAAAGTATTTTAAGTTTAATTATAAAACAAAGAAAATTAAATACCAAATTTTATAAAAATTATGAAAAGATATTTTTTTAAAACCACATTATCATTTTGATATTTAGGGTTTAAACCCTATTTAAGCAAATTTAATCTTTTCAAATATATATTAATACATATACATTTATTTACCCCATGTTTCTTTTTTTTAAAGACACACCATTTTAATAAAACTTAAATAAAAAGAAATGTTATTTAAATTGATGATCTTTTTATTTAAAATCCACTTAGGGTTTTGAATTGTATAAGTTTCTTAAAATTTTATGCCGATATATATGACACATTGATATAAATAAATAAATAAATAAATAAAAGAAAATTATTTATTTAAATTATAACATCACTCTTTTTTTAAAGACTCGCTACTTTAAATAAATAAATAAAGAATTTATTTATTTAACATAAACCTTAAGACGATTATTAATTTTCATATATACTTTGAAACTTACACTTTAATACCAAACTTTGATCAATTTACATACCCTTACATGTATACAAATCCACACACCTCAAAATACCGTTGAACTTTAAACCCTGCTTTAGACTTGTACATTTTCATTAATTCAAATTCATAATTCACTCTAGGATAACTTGTGATTTGAGAATCACTTGAGCTACATATTTTCTCGTGTTACCTACACAATTATTACAGGTGAGTTTACATAGCCCATTTTTACACTATTTACATTTTTGGGGTCGAACATGAATACAAATATACAGTGTTTGCAAACTACACAATACAATTTCACCCTACATTCATGTGTGCAATTTGAGCCTTATGTTTGAGTACTAGGTGTGTTAACTACATTTTGTGTGCAATTTACATGTGCAATCATTAACCATACAAGCCGACGGTTAATAATGATAGATCTATTGAGTCTGACAAACCCACCCAGTTAGGGTGATTGTTACCGACAACACAATTTTGCATGCTAGTTACAAAGGTTTGATTGTACAAATTGGTTTCACAATAGTAACTCTCCATAATTGTCTTATTAACCGCGATATGTATGGATTGTATACACACAACACAATGATACTATGTAGAGTCAAAAACCTACGTATACTCACCAACTATTTTTAGTTGACCCTGTTTTCATCATGTTTCAGGTGCTAATCTTTGAGTTCATATTCAAGATGCTACACATAGGAATTGAGGACCTAGTTAAATAAAAAGTTAAATTTTGTTGATGTATTTCGTTCCTTTGTATGTTTTTATTCTACAAGTGTTATATAATTTAAACAAATGGATATATGAAACTTTAGTTGATCATGTGCTCATGAACAGTCTACATGTCCCGTCCCGACGTTTTTGCTGTCGGTTGGGGTGTGACACATAGACATATCCCGTTCATTAGATTTGATAAATAATTAATAACCAAGCTAGTGACTTTGCTGAGCAACGATTGTAAAACTGATTACTTGACACAGATTCAAAACTCAATAATCAATTACCAATTTAGAATATCAGATCCAGATGCTCAATGATTCACGATATAAAACCAAAAATCGATGAATATATTAAATTGATGACAAACTAAATTGTTTTAATCAAATCTAAGAAACCAAGCATTCAAACAATCATACGATTACAATAATAGCAAACCAAATCATGTATGAACCCTAGTCCATCACTTACAAGCATATCCTACGCCCGGAAATGACATGAAAGATTTAGCCGCTCACCGACATCGTCATCGATTCTTCAAGTGTTGGTGCAACTTTATCTAGCATCAAAAACTAGAAAAGATTGAAACTTTATCTCCAAAAATCGCCATAGGGAAGCTCTGGAACGTATGAATGCAAGTTAATTCGACCATAGATCCCTAATGGTTTATAATTGGATTTATCTCAAGGAGAGCCGTAATCAGAATCTTCGCATGTCGCGAACTAAGGTTGCATGTTCTTCGCGTGGCGCGAAGAACAAAATAGTCGGGTGGGCTTTTCAAACCCCTCGCGTGTCATGAACTTCTTAATCATGTTCTTCGCGTGTCGCAGAGAACCTGTTTTCCATAATTTTGACTTTTGTTGACTTTTACTTCTCTGGCCTGTGTATGCTACTATCCTCTTGATTTTAAGCTCGTGTTTTCCGCTCACTTAGTACATTAACCCTGTAGCACACAAAAACACCAAATGTATATAAAACAGACTTGATATACAAAGCTAAACGCTTAAAACCTATACAATTAGACTCTTATACACGAGATATTTAGCAACACATCAGATGGCCGAATGGAGATTGACAGGCTGCAGAGGGTTTTGTCCCGGAGGTCCACTGATGCTGAGAAGGTAGCCGCCCTGACCTAGGAAGTGAAAAAACTTGATTGGAAATTGAAGGAAAAAAGAAGACAGCCATGTTAACGCCCAGACTAAATTTACTGACGCATGCGCTAGCATTAACGCCGAATTGGAGAGTCGTATGCAGGCTCTAAGAAATGCCAAAGACTGTTTTGATGACTTGGCATCACAACATGCTGCAAAGGAGGAAGATTTGAAGGAGTCTGGGGACCGGGTGAAGGTACTTGGGGGTTAGAAGGTGATATGTCACATATTTTACATGCATAAAATCCCCATATTATAGTACTAATTGAATAATAAACTTGCAGTTGATGCTTAAAACGTTTATATTTTGTAATTGCAGGTTATTCGGTGTTGAAAAATTATTGTCTAAATCCGTATTTATATTTGTGAGTGTCTTGATTTTAAAGAGTAAGATCATAAACTCCATTTTAATCAAACTTCCTTTGAAACTCGCACGTTTTTATACAAGCAGAGATTGATAAGCCAATGCTTGGTCTATACTTCTAAGATCTTGCGTCTTTATACGAAATTATTATGCAACCAAGAATTGGTGAACTCATGTTGGGAACGGTACGTCTTTATACTTGGTCCCATTGTTACACCGCCTCCCGGTGAGCAAAATATAATCACCTAACTCAAATATAAAGCATTTTAAGTTCGATGTCTTAAACCAACCCGGATATGACCATTCGAAGGGTTGACGGTAACTGTTGTCCCTAATGGGAGGCACTACCATTTTAATTTAAAGATTATAATTCGTGAATCAAATGTAGAGAGGACGAGGCTCTAGCGGTGACCCGGGTCACAAGTTTGTAGTAGTCATACCACTGAATTAGTCAACTAAACATTCTCACGTACCAAGCTGATTCGAAACCCGAAGCAATACTATCCGTAATCTGATCATTTTCGCCTTATTTACTTTCCTGCTATTTACTATTCTGCTAGTTACATTTGAATTACACACATCATGCATGTTTTTGTTTTTATTTTATTTACTTTACCGTCATTATTTTTCTGCTTCACAAGCACACAAAACCTACTCACTAATTAATCCGGCTAAACGATAGGTACACTTGCCTATTGTGTGTGTTTTAAGTTAAAGTAATTATCATTTTATAAATTTAAAACATGATCTTGTGAAACCATTCTAAAAATATATTTATATTTTTACACTTAATTCACAAAACACATCAGAAGGCAAGGTTTAAGGTGGAGAGGACTGAGTTGGTGGAAGTTTTGGCGGTCGTGAGGGACGATCGCATATGGTTGGTGGCGGAGGGCATTCCAAGGGTTGTAGAGGCAGTCCGGGGTAGTGATGAGTTCATCGATTGTAATATTGATTTAAATGGGGCGGCAGAAGCGGCAGGCTAGCTGAGGGGTATTAGGCCGGGAAAGAAGGCCTTCATATGGAGAGTATTCTTGGATGGATCCCTGAGGCTCAGACCATTCTGTCTCAGAAGCAGGAGGCATTTGACACCATGGACCTCCCTATTATCAAGACCCTTACAGCTCTAACTAATCAACCCGATCTACGGAAAATGAGGGATGTCCTTTCTTCTGATGACTGATTATGTACCCTCAGGCATGCATGCCTGTCTTTTGATGTACTTTATTTTTTCTTCCTGTTATTGTAATTATGTACTTCTTTGTTTCATGAACATGTTTATTGCTTATGTTGACTCTTCTTTTATATCTTGCACACTTTTTCATGGTTGGTGATATTAGATGTTGTCTTGTATTTTGTCTGTCATTGCTACGCAGGATGTATTATCCTCCTTTAATATGTGATGTAGAATGCAGGATGCCAGACACATGGTCTGGTCTTTTATAATGCTGGATGTGTGATCCGGTCTTTTTAAGTGTTAGACTTAAGTCCAATCTTTTTTTATAATCCCGGACACCTGATCTGGTTTTTTATAATGCCGGATGCGTGATCTGGTCTTTTTAAGTGTCGGTCTTAGGTACAATCTTTTTTTATAATGTCGGACACATGGTCCGGTATTTTATAATCTCGGATGAGTGATCCGGTCTTTCTAAGTGTTGGACTTAAGTCCAATATCTTTTTTTTATAATGCAGACACATGGTTCGGTCTTTTATGATGCCGGATGCGTGATCTGGTCTTTTTAAATGTTGGACTTAAGTCCAATCTTTTTTTTATAATGTCGGACACATGGTCCGGTCTTTTATGATGCCGGTTGCGTGATCCGGTCTTTTTAAATGTTGGACTGAATTCCAATCTTTTTTTATAATGTCGGACACATGGTCCGGTCTTTTATGAAGTCGGATACATGATCCGATCTTTTTTAATTTTGGACTTAAGTCCAGTCTTTTTTTACATTGTCGGACACATGGTCCGGTCTTTTATGATGTCGGATGCGTGATCCGATCTTTTTAAGTGTTGGACTTAAGTCCAATCTTTTTTTTATAATGTCTGACACATGGTTTGGTCTTTTATAATGTCGGATGCGTGATCCGGTCTTTTTATGTGTTGGACATAAGTCCAATTTTTTTTGAATGTCGGACAAATGATCCGGTCTTTTTATGTGATCCATTTGTTGGTTTCAGAATTTTCATTGCATAACTTATCCAACTTTCTTTTAAATAAAAACAAGGAAAAGGAACTCCATATAGCGTTTTCTAAGTTGAGTCTCGTTCCATGTTCTTGGGATGTCTTTTCCATCCAGCCGGATCAAAGTGTAAGCTCCCTTGCCCAATGCCTCCTTAATTTGGTAAGGTCCCTCCCAATTGGGTCCTAACTTTCCCTAGGCTCCACTCTACTAGCCACATTACTTCTAAGAACATATTCCCCGGGAAGGAAATGACGGGGAATAACACCCTTATTATAGTATTTCTCCGGCATTTGTTTATAATGTGCTTCTTTAATTCTTGCTTTTTCCCGCCGTTCCTCCAAGAGATCCAAACTCATTCTCAACCCGCGATCATTTTCGGCCTCATCTGACGTGGTGAAGCACGGGATTACTACCTCATGACCATAAGTTAGGCTAAAAGGTGTTTCCCCATTACTCGGCTTAGGGGTGGTGCGGTGTGCCCACAAGGCACTGGGTATCTCATCTACCCATGAGCTTCCCTTAGTTGCTAGTCTAGTTTTTATGCCTTTGAGCATGCTTTGATTGATCTTTCTACCTGGCCATTTCCTTGAGGGTGGGCTACAGATGTGAAGATATGGCATATGCCCATCTCTTCGCCCCATCCAGCTAACGCCTCAAACTGGATCCCATTGTCACTGATCAAATATAAAGGAAGAGCAAAACGACATATTACCTGGTCCCATATGAATTTTTTAACTTGGGTTGTCGTGATGGTTACCACTACCTTGGCTTCCACTCATTTGGTGAAGTAATCTACTACAACTATCTGAAATTTGACACGCCCTGAAGGCTCTGAGAATTTTTCAACAATGTTTATTCCCGACTTTTGAAAAGGCCATGCCGCGGTGAACAGGATGAGATCATTCTTAGGTCATATTTTTGGGGCGTATTTTTGGCAGCTGAGACATTTCCAAAGGGTTTGTTCGGCAGTGACGTGCATTCATGCCAGTAATATCCCATATTCATTAGCTTGGCCACTATCATTCGAGGGCCTGCATGCATACCGCGGGACCCTTCATGTATTTCTTGGATTAGTTGTTCTGCTTCCCTTTGATTGACGCACCTTAGTAGGGGACTAAGAAAATCTTTCTGTATAGCTGATTTCCCAGAAGTTGCTATTGTAATGCTTTACTACGTATTTTCTGGCTTCTGCCCTGCCCTCTGGTAAAGTTCCATCCTTTAAATATGAGAGGATGGGCGTCATCCAAGTGCAGCCGATGTCTTGAATGTTGTGAATTTCCTCAATCCGAACGAAAGGTTAATCCAATGTTTGTACTCGTACTTCCTTCGCTAAATGACTGATTTGCACCGATGCTAATTTACTCAGGGCATCCGCCTTCTTGTTTTGACTACGCAGAATGTGCTTAACGCAGCACTTTTTAAATTGAAGCATTGTTTATGTGACATTTTTTAGGTATTCTATGATTACCTTCCCTTTAGCTTCATAGATTTTGTTCACCTGATTGCCAACCAGAAGTAAGTCTACATGTGCCTGGACGTATTGTGCTTGCATGGTAATTGCTAAGTGTAGCCCGGGCAAAAGGCTTCATATTCCGCTTCATTTTTTATGCTTTTGAAATCTAATTTTACTGCGTATGTCAACTTCGTCCCTTCCGGGTTGAGTAACATAAGTCCCGTGCCAGATCCCTTCGCACTAAAGGCTCCATCTGTGTATAGGGACCACCATTGTGGGACGCTATCTTGTGTCGTGGCTATGACCGGGTCGTAGGTTATTTCTATTTCCCGTCCTTTCAGTATTTCAGCCAAGAAATCTACACTGACTTGTCCCTTTACCGCGGACCTTGCTTTGTATTCGAAACTGAAAGCTCCTAGTTCTGTAGCCCATTTAGCCAGTCTTTCGGATAATTCTGGTTTCCTTAGTATCTGCTGTAAAGGAAAATTGGTAAGTACTTCCACTATGTTAGCTTGGATCATGAACCAAAGACAATGTTAATTCTCTAGAAGGGAATATCTTGTTTCCGGGTCCGTTAGTACCCGGCTAACATAATAAATGGGAGTCTGTATTCCGTTTCTCTCAACCATGAGCACGGCGCTAACTACTGCCTTCGTCACGGCTATTTAAACTTTAAGCTTTTCCTTTATTACTGGTGTCGTGAGGGTTGGAAGCTTTGCGAGATATAACTTAAGCTGTTGGAAAGCTTCTTTGGCCTGGTCAGTCCATCGGAATTGCTCTTTGCTCATGCTGTTTTTTGTGTTTGGACCAAACGTAAGGACCTCTATGCGTGCTTCTCCAAGAATCGATATATAGCAACCAAGCGCGCATTTAACGATTGTACTTCCATTAGTGAGGATGGGGAGGGCATCCAAGTGATAGCTGAGACTTTATCCAGATTTGCCCGGAAGCCTTCTTTTGTAATCATCACTCCTAAGAACTTTCCTTCTTCCACCCTGAAAGAACATTTCCCTGGGTTAAACATGATCTGGGACTCCCTTAGCTTTTTGAATGTTTCAGTTATATCCTTCAGTTGTTCACCAAATCATCAACATAGATTTCTAGATTATGTCCAATCTTTGGTTCAAACACCTCATCCATGAGCCTCTGATAAGTTGCCCGACGTTCTTTAATTCGAAGGGCATCTTTGTGTAAAAAAACCCAACGTCGGTAATGAAACCTGTTTTTTCTCCATCGCCTTCCGCCATGGGGATCTGGTGATAACCCTTGTATGCATCTAAAAAGCATTTGAACCGGAAAAGGGCGAAGGAATCTATCTTCAAGTGTATTTCAGGGAAAGGATATGCATCCTTGGGGCAAGCATTGTTTAAGTTCTTGTAATCTATACACATTCGCTAAGCACTATTCCCTTTTTTCACCATGACCGGATTGGCTATCCAACTGGGGTAGCGCAGCTCTGACAAGATACCGACATTGACTAGCTCTCTGACTTGTTCAACAGCTGCTCTCCTTCTATCCAGGCCCATTTTCCTACGTTTCTTAACCACTGGGACCCCCTTCATATCCTCTGGCATTGTCTCTGACTTGAAAACATGTAGACGATGTTCCGCAAGCTGTCGTGGGAGCTTCATATCCTCCGGCTTCCATGCGAAAACTTGTATGTGATTTCGTAAGAGTTGTTTCAAGCATTATTTTCCTTGCGTGGACAAGGTTTGCCCAATGGTGACAATTTGCTCACGGTACGCGGGATTCATGACCTACCTTTCCGGGCCTTTTTTTGCTTCTTTACATGTATCAAGATTTTTGCCGGATGATGTCTTGACTATGAGAGTTTGTAGCATTTCTATAGCTTGGTCAGCATATACCACGGCCACTCCTTTAGGTGTTGGGAAGGCAATAGCCTAATGAACGGTAGAGACAGCCGAATGGAATGACGCCAACCTCGGTCACCCTAGTATGAGGTTATTTTTTAATATTGTTGCGATGACCATAAAAGTAACAAGGACTGTGCAGATCTTGGTTCCTTCTTGTAATGTCATTAGGAGTGTAAGCTGACCCAATGGAGCCATCGATTCTCCAGAGAAACCTACGAGGTCAATATTAGCTAGTTCTTGTAATCTATACACATTCGCTAAGCACTATTCCCTTTTTTCACCACGACCGGATTGGCTATCCAAGTGGGGTAGCGCAGCTCTGACAAGATACCGACATTGACTAGCTCTCTGACTTGTTCAACAGCTGCTCTCCTTCTATCCATGCCCATTTTCCTATGTTTCTTAACCACTGGGACCCCCTTCATATCCTCTGGCATTGTCTCTGACTTGAAAACATGCAGACGATGTTCCGCAAGCTGTCGCGGGAGCTTCATCTCCTCCGGCTTCCATGCGAAAACTTGTATGTGATTTCATAAGAGTTGTTTCAAGCGTTCTTTTCCTTACGTGGACAAGGTTTTCCCAATGGTGACAATTTGCTCACGGTACGCGGGATTCATGACCTACCTTTCCGGGCCTTTTTTTGCTTCTGTACATGTATCAAGATTTTTGCCGGATGATGTCTTGACTGTGCGAGTTTGTAGCATTTCTATAGCTTGGTCAGCATATACCACGGCCACTCCTTTAGGTGTTGGGAAGGCAATAGCCTAATGAACGGTAGAGACAGCCGCATGGAATGACGCCAACCTCGGTCACCCTAGTATGAGCTTATTTTTTAATATTGTCGCGATGACCATAAAAGTAACAAGGACTGTGCAGATCTTGGTTCGTTCTTGTAATGTCATTGGGAGTGTAAGCTGACCCAATGGAACCACCGATTCTCCAGAGAAACCTACGAGGTCAATATTAGCTAGTTCTAAAGATCTCTAATCTTCAACATCTAATCGATGGAAGAGTTGCTCATACATGACATCCATGGATGTCCCACTGTCTACCAGGATCTTGCTGATGCAGTAATCTCTTACTAATGCGGTAATCACAACCGGGCTCGTGAAGAAGGCTGATGTGTGCTGGACGGTCTATAAAAACAAACTATAAAATCTAACCTAGACACTCTAGCTTTAAATTTATAAATCTAGACTCAACCTAATACTAGACCACACAATCGGCAAGTGTACCGATCAATGTAGTACAGTCTAATGAAGTCCGGGTATCGAACCCACGAGACACTAGTGACAACTCTATCTAGACTTCGACTCAACTATCTAAAATGAAATATATTGGGGGATTTGTGATTGAGATTAAACTAATGAATAACTAACTAACGATAACCAAATGTAAAGCAAAAAACTTTAGACGACTCACAAATACGGAAAGCACTACATAGACTATGAATTCTATGCATGTACCTTGAAACTCTCTCGGATATGGAAACTATGATGGAACCGGGCTCTTAGAATATGACACACTCAGACAACCTAGTGGATCCTGGATAATTCTCAAGGTAAGGGACGTGTAAAACTCACCGGTTAGTCAGATCACCTCTCATTTATCTCCAACAACACTAAAGTACTCGCTATATAGATTAGCACTCAGTCTCACTATCTCAATACACCTCTCGGTGCAAGGAGTAACTTGAATTCACTTGAAAAGACTCGGAATAACAACGATACTAGGAAACCCTCCTTTCAGAGCAGTTGACCTAAAACCCTAGCACCAAACATTACCCGACAACTTCTCACCTCTCAGCTATTGAAGTAGGCAAAATACTTAACCCTAACAGACTCTCAGTTGATGTTCCTATGAATATGACGTCAGTAAACCATAAACAAATCATAGACACACAGTTACTGACCTAATACGCAACCATACATGAGAGACATTCACAAAGTAGCATTTGGAACATTCAACGGATTATCAATCAAGATCAAATACGCATACACATCCAATCAAACGAAAACAAATTTTTTACTTTAATATTAATCCATCAAACATGAATCCGAAATCCAAAAGAAGACCAATTACCATGCATAATCATCATAATCTAGGTAGTTCAAGAAATCTAGCCTACTACCATCATCAAAACATCAACACAAATTCTAATATTCAAAATCATGTTAAAAGATGGATGAATCAAATAACAAAAGATAAGAAACATAAACCGAAAAGATGGAATTCCAATCGATCCACGCAAACAACGCTTCAATCCTTGATCCCTTGAGACTTCATCCACTTCAAATCGCCTAAAAGCTTCAATCTTTACCTCTAGAATCGATTAATTAAACCCTAGAATCGACCCCCATGTTTTATACCTTGAAAATAGCTAAAAAGGCCCGAAACTGGGGTCTCTTGCGTACCGCGTGGCCCCAAGACCAATCCTCTCATGTACCTCCTGAGCCAGCAGCACATGAAGTTTTCCAAGATTCACACCCTTCGCGCAGCGCGAGGGAACAAGTTGACAGAAAGTTATTTCCGTTTCTTCGTTTCTCCTCGTGATGTGCCATCATTTATATATATTTTACATACCTAATAATCCAACATTATGGTACTAATTGAATAAATAACCTTGGAATTTATGCTTAAAATACTTATATTTTGTAATTGCAGGTTATTCAGCGTTGACAATATAAATCAAGCAAAAATCTATCAAAAACACCAAGAATTCAAGCTTCTAGAAGATTCATTCCCGGGCATCGACCCTCAAGAAGTCAAAATTGGTCAACAATAGTCAATAAGAAGCAAAACGACAAAACTGGGAGAAAACAAAGAGATGCACGGCCATGCATTATGCATCCCAATGCACGGTCGTGCATTATTGTCCCTTGCTACCCACGACCCAGTACCGTGTCCTCTGTACCCTGTTTGATTCCCTAGGCCTTTGCACGACCATGCAACCCATTGCACGATCGTGCATTGCACATTTTGAGGCCTATAAATATGAGGCTTGAGTTCTTCGTTCCACACACCAATCCAAAGCAAAAGAACACTAAAGAAGAGAGCATTCTCGTAGTTAGAGTAGGGGGAACTTCCTCCTTGTTCCACAATAGGGGAGCCTACGAAACTCATCATTACGCTAGTCGTTATGGCCATTCGTGGCTAAAACTTCTTTGTATTGCTAGGGATGATGTTTGGTGCATGTTAATGTTTAACTTATTAATGAAGTGGTATGTTTATGTCTTTAACTAATTCGTTCTAAAAAACCATCTTTTGATGGGCTTTTATTATTGTCTAAATCCGTCGTTATATTTGTGAGTGTCCTGATTTTAAAGAGTAAGATCGTAAAACCCTTTTTAATCAAACTTCCTTTGAAACTCGTACGTCTTTATACGAGCAGAGATTGTTAAGCGAAGGCTTGGTCTATACTTCTAAGATCGTACGTCTTTATACGAGATTATTATGTGACCAAGAATTGGTTAACTCATGTTGGGAACGGTACGTCTTTATAGTTGGTCCCATTGTTACACCGCCTCCCGGTGAGCAAAGTATAATCACCTATTTAACTTTAACATAAAGCATTTTGAGTCCGATGTCTTAAACCAACCTGGAGATGGCCATTCGATGGGTTGAGGGTAATTGTTATCCCCAACGGGAGGAACTACCATCTTTTAAAAAATATAATTTGCAAATCAAATCTAGTGAGGACGAGGCTCTAGCGGTGACTCGGGTCACAAGTTTGTAGTAGTCATACCACTGAATTAGTTAACTTAACATTATCACGTACCAAGTTGATTCAAATCCCGAAGCAATACATTCCGTAATCGGATCATTTTCGCCTTATTTACTTTCCTGCTATTTACCATTCTGTTATTTACATTTTTGTTACACACTTCACGAACATTTTTTCTTTTACGCTATTTACTTTATCGTCATTTACTTTTCTGCTTCACAAGCACACAAAGCCCACTCACTAATTAATCCGGCTAAACGATAACAAAAGTTTAGTATTGGAACTCGACCGTGTCCATTGGTTTGATATTTGGTTCTTACCTAAACTATATTACGCTGCGATATATACACTTGTCTATTGTGTGTGTTTTAAGTTAACGTAATTATCATTTTATAAATTTAAAACTTAATCTTGTGAAATCATCCTAAAAATATATTTACTTATATATTTATATATTGAAACATCCACATCAAGTTTTTGGCACCGTTGCTGGGGACTATATATATATTTATATTTTTATCTATACATAAAACACACATCAAGTTTTTGGCGCCATTTCCGGGGACACGATGATTTCAAGAAAAATTCGTGTTCGCGTATTAGCCTTTTATTTTCCATATGTTTTTCTTTCACGCTTTGTTGCAGGTAGTGTATGATCCAAAGTTCTACCACTTTTTTATATCATCCTTTAGCAGAACTCAAAAGATTCTTTCATCGCCGAGTTCAAGAAAACCGTGCTAGAAAAATGGTCGTTGAAAACCGCACTATCGTCGAATTTGAAAGACCGTCACTAAACGCTTTAGGGTCTAGCATCACAAGACCGACTGTTGATGCTAACAACTTCGAGATCAAGTCTCATGTCATCCACATGATCCAGTTATCATGCACTTTTAACGGATTACCCGATGAGGTTCCACATGCCCACATCGCAAATTTCCTCGAGATTTGTGATACCTTCAAGCTAAACGGAGTGTCAAGTGACGTTATTCGCCTCCGTATGTTCCCCTTTTCCTTGAGGGAACGAACTAAGGTATGGCTGAATTCTCTTCCTACCGGGTCAATCACGACTTGGGACGATCTCGCCCATAAGTTCTTATCAAAGTATTTTCCACCAGCCAAGACCGCAAAGTTAAAAAATGATATCACCACTTTCACTCAAGACGATGGGGAATCACTATATGAGGCGTGGGAACGATTCAAGGACATGCTAAGGAAATGTCCTCACCATGGGTTAGAGGTTTGGCTGCAAGTATCATCCTTCTACAATGGGTTGCAAATCAAGCCCGTCAGACACTTGACGCTACTGCGGGAGGCATCTTTGGAAATAAGAGGCCACAAGAGGCATACAACCTAATTAAAGAAATAGCTATGAACAACTATCAATGGTACAACCCAAGGACTAGCAGGGGAACAAGGCAAGCAGTTCACGTCGTCGATGCAATCACATCATTGTCTGTTCAAGTTGATGCCCTACCACAAGGCTAAATCAAAATAGCAAGGGCAAAGCAACACCTGAAACAATGGAAGAAGTAAAAAGCATTACAACAGATGTTGAACAGGTTGACTTCATCTGAATAAATCGGCCACAAAACAACCCCTATAGCAACACCTATAACCCTGGATGGAGGAATCATCCAAACTTTAGCTGGAAAGATAATAACAACCAACGACAATCTGGTTTTGGGCAACAACAACAGTTTAAAGAAAGGCAACCTCAGAACTTTTAACCTCGTCAACAATTCCAAGGACAAACAAGATGGGTAATGGGATGAGCCTAGAGGACGCAGTGACTAAGCTAATCTCCACTACTAAACGTCAAGCCCTCCTAGCAGATTCTCGTCACAAGAAATACGAGGAAAGGTTTATTCTACATGAAGCTGAGTTCAAGACGCATAAAGCTACCCTTCAATCCATTAAGATGCAATTAGGATAAATAGCAAAACTATTGTCCGAAAGGCAACTAGGATGTCTCCCGAGTAACACTTAGACTAATCCAAAGGCCAACGTAAGTGCTATTACTCTAAGGAATAGCAAAGTCTACCCAGAACCACCAATGCCAAGAGAAGAAGTCCAATCACCTAGGAGAGAGATATTCACCGGAGTACCACTCCATCCACAGCCCGCAAGTTCATCCACTCATAAAGCACAACCTAGTGTAATTCAATCTCCTACGGCGGACCTCCCTCCAAAAATTCCACCAAAAAAACGTTCAACTCTCACATACCATATCCAGGAAGGCTAGTGAAACAGAAAACTGATGAGCAATATGACAAGTTCATAGAACTCTTGAGCCAAATCCATGTCAACATTCCCTTCTTGGATATTATACAACAAATGCCAAAGTATGGGCGTTTCCTAAAGGATTTTCTTACAAACAATAGAAACATAGAAGAAGCGATAAAAAGAACGAATTATTGTGTCGTTCTTATTGAAAGGAATCTCCAAAAGAAACTTTCAGATCCTGAGAAATTCTCCTTACCATGTTCTATAGGGCCGCTACCTATTACTTAAGCACTCACTAGTCTAGGAGCAAGAATAAATGTTATGCCCTCCACTATGTTTCAAAAGCTCAACATTGGACAACCGCGACCGGTAAATGCGACCATTGAACTCACAGATGGATCGGTTAAAACACCTATAGGAGTCATTGAAAACTTATCGGTAAAGGTTGGCAAGTTCGTCTTCCCTGCCGACTTCATGGTTTTAGAAATGCGACCCGACTTTTCCGTACCATTAATTTTGGGTCGTCCATTTTTAGCTATAGCGAGAGCCGTCATTGACATGAATGAAGGTATTTTAACACTCCGTATCGGAAAACAATCAATAACATACAAAATCGGAGGATATGAATGTATGTCAAGTGACCCTCTTGAGATTTCCCAATTTATCGACTCCAATCTGGACTACCAACTACAGAAAGCAAGGGACTTGAAAAAAGGAAAAGCACCAGATCTTACCAAACCAAAGACACCAAATCCTAAGACAATAGACCTTACCAAGGATCTTGATAACACTAACTGGATCGATGAATAATTTAATAAACTACCAAAGCTTAATGAAGAAATAGGAGACACATGGGAGGTTGTTTTTCCCCACCTAAAGAAAGACTGATGCAGCACGTACGGGACGGGCTAAAGATCCTTAAATAAACGTAGCGCTTCAGGGAGGCAACCGATGATCATAAATAAATTGAGAAGTTGGTGCATACAGCAGAAAGCATGGACCTCAGGTTTGGTTTTTCCAAATATAAGTTTCTAATTACTTCAGCCCCCAGGTATGCCTTCTCGATACTAGGACCTTGGAAGCTTAACTACTATCTTTTATTTTCCTTGTTCGTTTTTATGTTTTTCTTTATGTTCCAGGTAAAATAACATCTCCCTACTTTGAGGAGTTACACTCCAACTCTACGAGCCTGGTGCCGGAAACCACATCAAATTTCTAAGAAATTCGATGAAGTCTTTGAAGCAACATGTTGGCAAGCAGCTGATGTGTACACCCCGAAAGCAACCATAAGTTTTGGCCTTAGGTTATACACTGAATTGACCGGGGGAGTACCAGTTTCTTTTCCCTTAAACTCCATGCATTTTAATTCTTGCATATCATTCTATTACATGCATTTATACATTGAGGGCAATGCACAGTTTTAAGTGTGGGATGGGGAATTAGAGATTCAGGACTGTTAACCTCAGAGCAGTAAAAATTAACTTGTGATTTTCTACCCATTTGACTAAAACATTACAAAAATCTACCCTTTATAAAAACCCAAAAAAATTTCAAAAATTTAAACCCTTTAAATCAAAACCACTTGGAATTTGCACCTAATTAAATAAAATGAAGACATGACAAGTAGAAACAAACAGAAATTATGCATAACAATCACTAAACCTTATCCCATCCGTTTCCATGTGAGAATGATCTGAGCCTTTTCACGAGCATTATTATCATTATTTTTGCATGCTCTTTCATTTGGTATATTGAGTGTTTATTCAATTGAATTTTATGCATAATTAGAACTTTTATGACTTATACATATCAAGACCATGAACTAGTGGAAATATGAAAATGATTGAGGCACCTAACACTTTTATCGCCCTTATTATCCATAAAATCCCAAAGATCACAAAACTATAATCCGCTTAGATAGCCCTATGAGCCTTAGCCTTTTCTTTTCTAAAAAACCCATACTTATCACCCAACCAGCTTTTCACAAACACCGGTTATTGGCTGACTGTCTTCAAAATGGGAAAATTATCCTATATTCACATTTCAAAATCATCATCATCGAGACAATTTTGGAAAGAATATGCCCTACTCAGAAGAATTGGAATATACAAATGGTGGATGCATTAGGAAATTATCCGAACTATCTGCAGGAAATTTACAGTAATATTACTTCAAGGAAATTGAGGAAGAAGTACTATTGAAGAAGTTGTCTTGTAAAAAAAAAAAGATAAAGTTGGTCTTTTACCGGGAGACCTTAAAGAACTGGACATGCTTTCCTTTGATTTCAATTTGCTTTCCTGCCTTCATTTCGCAAGGCCTGAATTACCAACCGAACTTCGAGAAAAGATTTTTCAAGCAACCAGTGATGTAAGAAAATGGTGGCACAAGGAAGAACAATTGCAACCATTCGGGCTTGTCAAAAAGTGCCACCAAAAGAAGAGCCAGAAGATACGGAAGATGTAGAAAATGTGGCAACTGGAGCCACGATGTAAAGTGTAGCAAGAATCAAACTCGATCCCAAAGTGAATATACATACCTGATCGAAGTAGGTGCTGTTAGGAGGCTAGCCAAAGGAACCATACAAAAAGGCAGCAATTTGTATTATGCAATAAGGAACGAGTTGAACTTGATGAGAGATCTTGGTCGTGGCAATCTGACCAAAAACGAGCCCTAAGATTAGTTATACCCTCATAATCTGAGTACCATAGAGGGAACCTTTTAGCATTTTTCATTTTAAGCCATGATGCCGTAGCTGAGTGTTTCGCGATAGCTGCAGCCTCCAAACCCCATAAAAATCCCTAAAAATCCAAAAAGATTTTCATTTTCACGCTTAGTTTTACCTTAGCCACATTACAACCCTTTAAAGTCCTCTTGATTCAAGCATACTAGACTAGATTTGCATACAAGCTTATGACCATTGCATAATTCAATTCGAACTCGAGTGTTCCAATTCACTTACATTATCCATATATATATATAACCCTAGAGTTGAATGAGCATTGTGAGTAGTGAGGAGTTATTGCATAATCAAAGTTCTAGAAGGCTTTTCATGGATTCCATCATCTTAAAACAGAAAAATACAAAAAGAGATTAAGCAGCTCAAGAGTTATCCCGGATTTCCAACACTAGTTGAAATTCCATTACCCTTGTAAAGTTTTTAGTTATGGGTGTGATCATGCATGAGTTTGCTTGAGGACAAGCAAAGTTTAAGTGTGGGGTGTTATGATGTGCCATCATTTATACATATTTTACATTTTTATCCCACATTATGGTACTAATTGAATAAATAACCTTGCAATTTATGCTTAAAATACTTATATTTTATAATTGTAGGTTATTCGGTGTTGAAAATATAAATCAAGCTAAAATCTATCAAAAACACCAAGAATTCAAGCTTCTAGAAGATTCATTCCCGAGAAATGACCCCCAAGAAGTCAAAATTGGTCAACAATAGTCAATAAGAAACTAAAAGACAAAACTAGGAGAAAACAAGGGGATGCGCGATCGTGCATTGTTGTCCCTTGCTCCCCACGGCCCAGTACCGTGTCCTCTGTACCCTGTTTGATTCCCTAGGCCTTTGCACGACCGTGCAACCCATTGCACGGCCGTGCATTGCACATTTTGAGGCCTATAAATAGGAGGCTTGATTTCTTCATTCCACACACCAATCCAGAGAAAAAGAACACTCAATAAGAGAGCATTCCCGTAGTTAGAGTAGAGAGTAGAGAGTAGAGAGTAGAGGGGCACTTCCTCCTTGTTCCACAATAGGGGAGCCTACGAAACTCATCATTACGCTAGTCGTTATGGCCATTCGTGGCTAAAACTTCTTTGTATTGCTAGGGTGAAGATGATGTTTGGTGCATGTTAATGTTTAACTTATTAATGAAGTGGTATGTTTATGTCTTTAACTAATTCGTTCTCAAAAACCATCTTCTGATGGGCTTTTATTATTGTCTAAATCCGTCTTTATATTTGTGAGTGTCGTGATTTTAAAGAGTAAGATCGTAAAACCCTTTTTAATCAAACTTCCTTTGAAACTCATACGTCTCTATACGAGCAGAGATTGATAAGCCAAGGCTTGGTCTATACTTCTAAGATCGTACGTCTTTATACGAGATTATTATGCGACCAAGAATCGGTGAACTCATGTTAGGAACGGTACGTCTTTATAGTTGGTCCCATTGTTACACCGCCTCCCGGTGAGCAAAGTATAATCACCTATTTAACTTTAATATAAAGCATTTTAAGTCCGATGTCTTAAACCAACCCGGAGATTAACATTCGATGGGTTGAGGGTAATTGTTATCTCTAACAGGAGGCACTACCACCTTTTAGAGAATATAATTTGCAAATCAAATCTAATGAGAACGGGGCTCTAGCGGTGACCCGGGTCACAAGTTTGTAGTAGTCATACCACTGAATTAGTTAACTTAACTTTATCACGTACCAAGCTTATTCGAATCCCGAAGCAACACATTCTGTAATCTGATCATTTTCGCCTTATTTACTTTTCTGCTATTTACCATTCTGTTATGTACATTTCTGTTACACACTTCACGCACATTTTTACTTTTATGATATTTACTTTATCATCATTTACTTTTCTACTTCACAAGCACACGAAACCCACTCACTAATTAATCCGGCTAAACAATAACAAAAGTTAAGTATTGGAACTCGACCGTGTCCATAAGTTCGATACTTGGTTCTTACCTAAACTATATTACGCTGCGATAGGTACGCTTGCCTATTGTGTGTGTTTTAAGTTAACGTAATTATCGTTTTATAAATTTAAAACATGATCTTGTGAAATCACCCTAAAAATATATTTACTTATGATTTTATATATTGAAACATCCACATCACCTCGTTCGCTCGTGCCTTTGCCATACTTGACCGTTTTAGCTCCAAAGTGACACGATTACCTACAAACCATGGCACAACTCAATACTAAACATTATGGACTCAAAACGACTCTAAAAATATATAAAACTGATACGAAACTACAAAGAAATGTATGCGTGCTTTGCAACACATCAAACATCCCCACACTTAACCCTTTTTCGTCCTCAAAAAAGATCTCTTCAATGGAATCACAACTGGAAACGAGCTTTAACAATCTTATAATTTCATTAGCACAAATATAATCACGCGTTAACATGCAACAATTGATATTTCTTTCCGATTAAACCCAACACCAATCTTTCAAGCCCCCGTTTATGTTCTAAATTCTACATTTACCAAGCATATCAATCTATCTATGGGTCCCACACTTTTGAACTACAGTTCTACCTAATCTCATCTCACAGTCATGTCTAGGAATGGGTTAAACCATATAGATTTCTCCCACCATGTTAAACTAAGATTTACATGTTTTAGCAATTAAGATGAAATATGGAATGAAATGAAATGAGTATTATTAAATGTATTAATCAACCTCACCTAGTGGTGCGTCTCCCAGATCACCATCCCAGAAGGTAGCACATAGGATGCAGTTTATCATTTAAGCACATAAGAAATTAACTTAGAGGCGTATCCACAGAGTCACTATCCCTGTGGGTGACACATAAATCAAATCTTATTTATCCAACATATTGATCACTCAAGTCCCAACCCATGGGTGTATCAACCAAGTCACCATCCCGGAGGGTAACACGTAGGTCAAAACTCAAGTTCTCAATTGATTAATTATACTCATTATTAGATGGAATTATAGAAGCAGGCCACCAAACTCGGATTTATTTTCATAAAAAGATAGTGGTGTGCCAATAAATTTCAAAAACCTCTAAATTTTAGCTTAACTTGGTACTTATCACCCTATGTTGACAGTTTCAGTATTACCGACACCCTAAGATGAGTACCCACAAGATATTATGATTTAATTCAATTAATTACCCTAATTAACACGCACAAGCTATTTAAGCTTTCAAATTGGCTTGGTCTACCAAAACATCACAGATTAGACGCGTTTTCTATCATTATTTTCATTCAGACACACAAGCAGATCCAGATATACCTATCATCTTCCATTTATTTTGCAGAAAACTCTAATTCAAAGGACATTTTCGTAATTTTTTTGTATTTTTTGTATTTTTGACTTTTTATAAAAAAAAAAACAAACTAACTAATCCTAAAATAGATGTAGTCTCCCATCCCTACACTTGAAACGTACATTGTCCCTAATGTGAACCGAGAAACGACAGAAAAATAAAAAGACAAAAATAATCAGGAATCGACTTATCTGGTAATGTATGCTGGATGTGTGTCCAGCTTCGCTCTTCCACATGTGCACCATATAGCATTTCATTCGCATTTACACAAACTCTGCCGTGATGCTTTTACATGAATATAAGATTAGAATCGACCGCGCCCGAATGTAGATTGAGTAGGGGCGTTGTGATCTATACCTGCAACATTAAACTCACAGCAACCCAAACAGCATTAAACAGACTCAAAATAAAATCCAAAACGTATACATACTATACACTCGGGTTCTAACCCGAGCACCAAACCACTCTAATTAGGAAGCTTCTCCTTTATGTCGCCCCCGTCCGGCCCGTTTAATATGATTGGTCTACCACCAATTTGACACACTCTGATGACAGACCTTAAATTTGTTTTGAAAAATCTAAACGGGTCGGTCCACCAATATTTGAACTTACCCGGGCCACACCTGATACGCGATGTATAGTGAAGGAGACAGTCAGCTTTATCCTGTGATAGAACATTGAGCAGTTTCTGTGGTTGACCCTTCACTCCCGAGTTGGCCTTGTGCCCAGTCTTCCTTTCTCTTTCCCGTGGTGCCTTTCGTTTCTGTGGTACTCTGACATCGGCTTCATCCACGGGCATTTCCTCCTTGCTCTCTCGAGTGAAGTGTTTGATAACCTCCTACACTTGCACCACTTCTTTCCTCCCCACACATGGCATTTGATACAACAGATCTTCAAGTAATTTCAGATCGCCAAGTGGGTCGAAACTTTCTTCACTAGGAGTCGGCAGACCCCCCAACTCATCTCCAAATTCACTTTCCCAAGATTGGACATGCTCCTCTTCGAACTCCTCTTCTTGCTCATCCAACTCTAGTAAACCCCCTTCGATGCACCCGTCTGGACCATTACCCACATTGTCTTCAGAGGACTCTTGTATCTCTCTCTCATCGTCACTGAAGAAACCGTCATCCTCAAAGGGCTCAAGTCCGTAGCTCTGGGGTGTAGGAACCGGAGGTGGGTCTTGCACAAAGTGTTGTACACTTTTTATTTGCGCCTTTTCTGGTAAAATATCTGTTTCTCTAGCTAGCTTCAGACTTATTAGCTCGTCCGTAAGCTTACCATTTTCCTCTAGGAAGTACAGCTGCTCGGCCTTGCTTAAACGGGTCCATTGAGTGCTCATTATCTCATGCATTGTCTTTTGCTTGTCCTCGAGTGTTTCTTCTACCTGTATATCTTGCACTGACTCATTCACACAAGACACGTGTAAAGATTTATAATGATAGATATGATCTTGTATAGGATCTGGTGAACAAAGGTTCTCACAATTGACAGTAGAGTCAGAAAACTTACCTGGATGTGGGACTTGTGTAGAACTACATGGAGTAGCAAAAAAAACACATCATCTTATTCATCCCTGGTCAGCTTTGTGTTTCAAGACGAACTCTCCCCTCGATAGTTGGCACACATCTCCTGATATTCAGCTTCTAGTGCCTCTATTCGACGGAGTTTCTCCTCTTGTTCCCTACGCTATTCTTCTTCGATCCTTCTTTGTTCCTCCTCAACTCTCCTATTTCCCACCATTTGAGCAAGTATGTCATTCGATTGTTGAAGCAAATCTTCGATAAGTGGGGTCTTTCCCGCTTGAGCTCTCTTTTCTTCTTCTATCTCCTCCATCCATTAATTAAAAGTCTCACATAAGGCATTGTGGCTTTCAATCAAGAACAGGCTTACCTCGTGTTTAAAACCCTCATATGAGTGTGGATGCGGAATAGGGTTACAATAGTAATCTGTGGAACTACCCGAAGAATATGGACACCCTCCACAGATCTCGCACCACACATTAATGTGTTAATCCCCTTAAGCAAAATAATGTCTTTGGTAGCTGTTCCCGTAATAACGCTCCATATAAATCCCTGCAAAGGACACTCAAACAAAGGCGTCACGGGCACCATATATATGATAAATAAATAAATGAACAAAAAAAAATAAAAAATATTTACGACGACACACTAAAAACAAAGAAAGACACGAAAAACTAGACGCTCTACAACTCAAGACACAAATAAAACCAAATAAACAATAAAGTTCAATCAAAGATAGATACGCTATCGCCTAAGTCTCCCCGGCAACGGCGCCAAAAACTTGATGTGTGTTGGACGATCTATAAAACCTAACCTAGACACTCTAGCTTTAAATATATAAATCAAGACTCAACCTAATACTAGACCACACAACCGGCAAGTGTACCGATCAATGTAGTACATTCTAATGAAGTCCGGATATCGAACCCACGAGTCACTAGTGACAACTCTATCTAGACTCCGACTCAACTATCTAAACTGAAATATATTGGGGGATTTGTGACTCAGATTAAACTAATTAATAACTAACTAAAGATAACCAAATATAAAGCACAAAAGTTTAGACAACTCATAAATAGGGAAAGCACTACCTAGACTCTGAATCCTATGCATGTACCTTGAAACTCTCTCGGATATGGAAACTATGATGAACCGGGCTCTTAGAATACGACACACTCAGACAACCTAGTGGATCCCGGATCATTCTCCAGGTGTGACCAAAAAGGAAACCCTAAGGGACGTGTAAAACTCACCGGTTAGTCAGATCACCTCTCAGCTATCTCCAACAACACTAAAGTACTCGCTAGATAGATTACCTCTCAGTCTCACTATCTCAATACACCTCTTAGTGCAAGGAGTAACTTGAATTCACTTGACAAGACACGGAATAACAACGATACTAGGAACCCTCCTTTCAAAGCAATTGACCTAAAACCCTAGCACCAAAGATTACCCGACAACTTCTCACCTCTCAGCTATTGAAGTAGGCAGAATACTTAACCCTAACAGACTCTCAATTGATGTTCCTATGGATATGACGTCAGTAAACCATAAACAAATCACAGACACACAGTCAATGACCTAATACGCAACCATACATGAAAGACATTCACAAAGTAGCATATGGAACATTCAACGGATTATCGATCAAGATCAAATATGCATACACATCCAATCAAACGAAAACAAGTTCTTTACTTTAATATTAATCCATCAAACAAGAATTCGAAATCCAAAAGAAAACCAATTAACAATGCATAATCATCATAATCTAGGTAGTTCAAGAAATCTAGCCTACTACCATCATCAAAACATCAACACAAAGTCTAATATTCAGAATCATGATACAAGATAGATGAATCAAATAACAAAAGATAAGAAACATAAACCGAAAAGATAGTAATCCAATCAATCCACGCATCCAACGCTTCAATCCTTGATCCCCTGAGACTTCTCCCACTTGAAATCGCCTAAAAGCTTCAATCTTTACCTTTGGAATCGTTTAATTAAACCCTAGAATCGACCCCCATGTTGTATACCTTGAAAATAGCTAAAAAGGCTCGTAACCGGGGGTCTCTTACGTACCGCGAGGCCCCAAGACCAATCCTCTCGCGTACCTCCTGAGCCAGCAGCACACAAAGTTTTCCAGGATTCACACCCCTCACGTACCGTGAGGGAGAGGGCTACCATATCTCGCGTAGCGCGAGGGAACAAGTTGACAGAAAGTTATTTTCGTTTCTTCGTTTCGCCTCTTTCGCTCGTGCCTTTGCTATACTTGACCGTTTTTGCTCCAAAGTGACACGATTACCTACAACCCACGGCACCACTCAATACTAAACATTATGGACTCAAAACGACTCTAAAAATATATAAAAACGATACGAAACTACAAAGAAATGTATGTGTGCTTTGCAACACATCAAAGGTCCCTCCCCGGACGGGAGGGAAAATGAGTGGCTGCTCTATCCGTGCCTCCAATCGTGCCCCGCCTCTCTTATGGCCTCTTTGATTCATGATCTCATGGTTTCCTATCATGCATAGGTCCCGTACAGGTTTTTTGGTAGGATTAGGTTTTCTTCCGAGTGGTCCATTGTGTATTTCTTTTAGCAAGTGGGAGAGTTTGCCGGTGTGGATGGCGGTCTCTATTCGTTTTTGTAAGTGCCAAGAATGATGTGTGTCATGACCAATGTCCTTATGGAATTCACAATACCTTTTTGGATCTTGATGTGTTGCATATCACACCTCCATTTCCGTTGTATTTCGTAGCATTTTAGTATAGTTTTAGAGTCATATCGAGTCATTAATAGGTAGTACTTAGTAATGTTATGTTTTGTAAGTGTCCGTGAGTAAATGGAGCTTAAACGAGCTAAAATAGTGTAACTAAGCTAAGCCTGAGACCAACAGGAAATCTTCAAAAATATTTTACTATTATTAACATTTTCAAAGTTAGTTTTTATTTGATATATTTATGGTTAACAATTTTAATTTAATAATTTAATTCAAGTATTAATAAGACATGTGAATTAGAAATTGGGCTAACGTATTTAATGAGAAATCTAATTCAATCATTTATAATTATTAGAATTCTAACCTAGTTTATTTATAATTGGGTTCTGAATGGGCTAAATTAGTTTGGAGGTGGACTTGTACAGGAAAAAAGAGAAAGAATTAAAAAAATGGCAGAAGCTAGGTCACGGGAATTTGGAAAAAAAAAAAGGCCAGAAAAGGTTTTACACAATTTTGGGGAGCACACATCACAATATAATTCGTTGGGAAAGGTTGGCGGCTGTTGTGGACGGAAGCAGGTGAACGGAGCAAGAAGGTCAAATGGAGTTTGACTTTTGCGGTTGCTTTAGGCGTGGAATAGAAGAAAGCAAAGAATCGAAGAAAAGAATCAAGCACACAAACTTTTATGCAACCACAGACTTCTAATTCTTTTATGACGGAAAATAAAGAAGCAAGGAAGCAAGCAGGTTAAAATTTATTGAAGTAGGTAGGTAGCTTACCAGGCAGCTTAATTATTATATGTTTTACGATTAACGTTTATATTGACTATTTGGGTTGTGTTTTCCTCATTATTGGCTAAACTTATTATAGCTACCTAGGGTTGATGAATATTTGTTGATTGATTGGATTTCGTTCGGTTTTATGGATTGTTATTGATGGATTAATGTTATTGTAATGAATCTTTTGATAATTGATTGATGTTTATGTATGATTAGATCAAATTTGTAATTGGTTTCAAATTCCATATGTTACATGTTGAATGTCTTTCAGTTAAGGTTTCGTATTATATCATTGACTTCGTGCTATGATTTGTTTATGGTTTGTTGAATTCACATTCCACAGGAATAAAAATCATTCACCTATTTGATCCTAGTGTTCTGCTTATCTAGATAGCTGAAAGGTCATAGATAATCGGGTTGTCTTTAGTATTAGGTATCGAGGTGTAAAGACTCTGAAAGGAGGTCCCAAGGGTCCTAAGTATTCTTCGTTATCCTGTGTCAATTTGATTGTTCTTAGATTACCCCTTGCATTCCTTGAATGTATTGATATAGTGAGACTGAAAGGTGATCTATCTTTAGGGTACTTTAGTATTGTTGGAGAGACTGAAAGGTAATCCAACTAACTGGTGAGCGTTTACACTCCTTACGGTTTCCTTCTGGTCACACTCGCAGAATGATCAGGGATCCACTAGGTTGTCTAAGGGTGTCATACTTTAAGATCCCAGTTCCATCATAGTTTCCATAGCCGAGAGAATTCCGAGATTCACATATAGGATTGTTACCTGGTTAGTGCCTTCCCCATTCTTGAATTCGTCTAAATATTTTGCGTGATAGTTGGTTCTTGCTAGTTAGTTATCTTTAGTTTGTTAGATTTAGAATCACAGCACAAACTCCCTCCATTTACATCAGTTAGTTGACTCAGAGTCTAGGTAGAGTTATCACTAGTGTCTCGTGGGTTCGATATCCGGACTTACATTAGACTTTACTACATTGCTCGGTACACTTGTCGGTTGTGTGGTCCAATATTAGGTTGAGTCTAGATTTATAAATTTGTAGCTAGATTGTCTAGGTTAGGTTTTATAGTTAGTTTTTATAGACCGTCCAACACACATAAAATCTTTAAGTGATTTCGGGTTAAGAGGTCGCGGGGGGTCTAAACCTAGCTTCTCCATCATGAGTACCTCTCGGGGGGTTTTTGTTAACCTATTCACCCATGATGTTCCTCTACTATCCGTATTATCCTTGAATCTTACTGGCAGACCTATGGGCTTCGAAGGTTCGTGTCGGGTATACGGGAGAGGCCGTATCCACTTGTTGGCCCCCTTGAACCGTTTGGTTTGCCCGGATGAACCCACCTGTTTATCTGCCCGATCATACTTGCGATCCTTCCAGTCAAATTCGTGTGTGCTCCGAGACAGACCTTTCTGCCCGGACAAAGGTGCGGGCAGCAATCATTAATCATTCCATGGTTTTTGGCAATCCATCACGTCCGTGGAGTTTCCGAATCAACTCATCGTGGAGGATACCTTGAATCAACTCGGTGATCATTAGATCCTCCCCAACTCCTGCTATATGCAAACTTTCCTTATTATATCGGGTGATAAAATCTTCCACGGATTCATTATCGCGTCTTCGGATGTATAATATTTTTGTTTTTTTCCTTTGTGTGCTGCTTCCGTTGGTTAAATTGTTGCATGAAATTCTCCAAAAACTCATCAAAACTGTCGATCCTTCCTATGGGCAAGCTACCATACCATAAACGGGCTGAACCGACATGTGTTTGGACAAACATGTGACACCATTCATGCAAAGCCCACCTTTCTACACCTTCGTCACTCACAAAAATTTTGATATGGTCATCCGGATCTGTGGTGCCGTCATATTTTCCCACAGTAGTAGGCATTTTTAACTTCCTGGTTATTTCTGCCTAGGCAATGCGGGTGTAAACTTAGACTGAGTTAACAAAGTTGTCGGTCGATATGGACGTTGCATGTCCTCAAGTGAGTTGTGTCCGGATGCAGGTAGAGCGTTAGGTATGTGACCGACCGTCTCAAAACTCTGTGCAGGTACTATAGGATGCCCTCCAACTGTAGTATCGGGATTTCCCGCATGTGGATGCCTCCCGAGGTAACATAAGCTGCTTCCTCATACGTCAATCGGTTCCGGAGTTCTGCTAGACGTATCTCTCTCTAAAATTGCTCATCCATGTGCGCACGGCGCTGTTGCTCCATCAACCATTCATTACCACTTATTAAAGGGACAGAAAAAGGAGTAACCCCGGCGGCACATGGGAGACTAGTTGTTGGGACTGCAGGGATTTCTTTGGAAGAAACAAGGGAGTGTGGCAAGCTATATATGGGCATGCTAGTCACAATAGTGTTAGGCGGCATGCTAGTATTGAGTGATTCCCCGGTGGTTAATGGTAAGGTTACCGATGGTGGATTAAGTTGTGCAGCATGAGTAGTAGTGGATGCAGTAGAGAAAAGTGGAGGATGAGCCAATGATGAAGGGACAAAATGCTGAGGAAATGATACCAATAGGCCAGCAGTGGTTTCCCGAGCATGAAATGTTGCAGACACAGTCAACAGGGTTTTAGAACGACGGCGGGCATTTTGCAAGCGCTCCTCCAGCAAGAGGCTAGAAGAGGTATGGGTCTAGGTTTGAGTGTTTCCGGTTGGTACTGTTTCTACCTCAATATTTTTCATGTCTTCCTCATACTCATCATGGTGATGCTGATCATCCATTGCAAACAAGAAATTGTACTCGGGATACCATTGTAACTACGTTCGACCATGGACTGCGCCAGTGAGGATTTTGTTTAAAATTTTATTAATTAAGTAACCAACTTATCTATTTTATAAAAATATAAATTTTTATGTTATTATTTATTTTCGTTTGTTTGAATAAAAAATATACTTTTCTCACTTTTATTTTAAAGATTTCTTTAAAACTTAATTAATTAATCAACTTATTTGTTTTATAAAAACTAGTGGGTTGGGCTGCACAAAGCGTCGGGTATTATCGAGGCTCTTTTTGAGAGCGTAATCTAACCCGAACTGTCTTAAACACTTATTATATTTGGGTATTATTATTATTAATATTATAACTGTAGAAGCATGTTTTGTAACTATAGATTAAATTCTATGTATCAGTGTACGTGGCTAGTACATAGGAGGGTGTTCCTGAGTACTTTGCCCGCACACCAGTTTGGTCCTGCGTACTTAGTAAGTACGCAAGGCTTTTGCCTTGCGTACTTGTCAAGTACGCATGACCAAACCATGCGTACTTAGTAAGTACGCAAGGCTTTTGCCTTGCGTACTTCTCAAGTACGCAGGAAGTGTTCCTGCCCCTATAAATAGAAGACTTGTCTTCATTTGTAGGTGGAACTCTGGAACAAGTTGAGAGATGTCCGGGTCGGGAAGAGCTCTCCCGACCCCTGGACCGTGAGCTTAGATGAGAGATGTGTGTTCCTTCGGTATGTAGTCTGTAATACGGGATGACTTCTTTGTTATGGATTACGTTTCGTTTCATTATCTTTTGTCTTTGTTCTTGTTTATCTGCTTCGTTCTCTTTGTTCCCACACAAATCACAGAACATATCGTGTTATTTCCGCTGCGCGACGAGGCTCCCGGGACCTACAAGTGGTATCAGAGCCTCGGTGTTCGTTGATTTGTGTTCCAGTTTCGATTTTTTAGGGTTTTGAGCAAAAACGAGTCGTAACCTAAATCCTTAAAATCGAGTTTGTTATGTCTTCATTTGGTGTTTGGAAGGCTAAGGGTTTTTTAGATGATGTTTTCGAAGCTTTTGGAAGCATTAATTTCTCAGATCCATCACTTTTCGAGCATTTTCCTCAAAATCCGTCAAGAACGCTGTTACTTTTTGATAAGTACGCAAATTCAGCTTTTCTGTGTACTTACTAAGTACGCATGGGTTTTGCCCTGCGTACTTACTAAGTACGCAAGAGAAGTTGTCCAGCGTACTTGTTAAGTACGCATAAGTATTTCCTCTGCGTACTTAGCATGTACGCACGGGCATTTTGCGAACTTATCAAATACGCATGAGCACTTGGCTTTGCGTATTTACTAAATACACATGAGCACCCTTTTTTGGCGGGAAAACTTTTCTTGTCCAAAATTTTGTGTGATAATTTGTACGCGTGTTTCGGCCCATTCTTGATAAGATAGTAATTTTGGTTTTTCCACACCAGAATTTGTATATGATGTGGCTTCGCGAAACACGGACGAGATTTTTGTTGGATGATACCACTTGTCATACATTGTTTAAGGGTCCATACCTGAAAATGTAGGCTACGAGTATCCGGGATACTTATTTAATAGGGTATGAATGCTGAACTAATGGGAGCAATTGGGTCGTCATCGGCTAAAGGTCTCGTTCTATTTGTGAAGATGTGGCTGCTTTGGGTCTTTTGGAAAAAAGAATCATCTTGTTTAGGTATTCAAACCTGAATATGTAGGCTACGAGTATCTAAGATACTTCTTTAATAGGGGATGAATACTGGAATAACTTGAACCCAAGGATTTGCTGTTTTTGGATCTTTGCAAAGGAATAAAGAATAAAATCCTGGAGTTGGCTAGTTGTGCTTTTTAAGGATTTGAGTGAAGTGGTGATGAAGCTGGTCATAGTTTATAGAGAAATGAGGGGGGATAAAATCTAGTATTCATGAGACATTAAAGAGGTGGTGGAAAAGCCGTTGGTACTTCCTATATATATACCTCTTTGACGTAACATGGATCTCAATCGTGATTTCTCGTGTAAACTATATTTATCGTGTTTGATTCTATCGTGTGTTTTCAAGATGAAGCTGGATATTCGTTGGATTATTAGTTGAAGATGGAACGTTTTATCATTGGCCGATAGGATAGGAAACATACCCTTGTTTCTGGTCTAGTCAGATGGAGCTTAAACTGAAAGGGGATATTGGAAATGAACATCTTCGGGAATTTGGTTGAGTCGTGAAGATACAGGATAGAGTTGGACACATCTGGTTGAAGACTTAAGTTTATCTTACTGGAATTCCTATGGGACCTGATTAGTTTGATGCAGGTTATTGGAAACTCAAACTCTCTATCATATGCCAGGTGATTTGGAGTTGTCTTAGTCTACTATTGTTACCTGGTTAGGAAGACATTGTAAGACTCAGAGTCCTAAGTCAGGGTGGAGGTTGCTACTGCTGAGAGGTTGAACTACAATGAGTTGTGTTAGGTTAGTTGGTTCTTATTGAAGCACTTGGTTTGGTCTACAATGAAAGCTACAGTTATGAGGGAGTCGGGTTTTGTCATCACTCGGAAACTGAAGACTGAAGTTTGAAGATTTGAAGATCTCAAGTGGAATGCCAGAAGATCAAGTCTCGCTAGAAGACACGTGATGTCATTAGTTTAGAGGGAGTCTGTTAGGACATTCTTTATAAACTGATGTATATCAGTGTTAGAGATAGATAGAATTTGATGCTATAGTTAAGAGGGAGTTTGTAGAAGCATGTTTTGTAACTATAGATTAAATTCTATGTATCGGTGTACGTGGCTAGTACGTAGGAGGGTGTTCCTGAGTACTTAGCCCGCACACCAGTTTGGTCCTGCGTACTTAGTAAGTACGCAAGGCTTTTGCCTTGCGTACTTGTCAAGTACGCATGACCAAACCATGCGTACTTAGTAAGTACGCAAGGCTTTTGCCTTGCGTACTTGTCAAGTACGCAGGAAGTGTTCCTACCCCTATAAATAGAAGATTTGTCTTCATTTGTAGGTGGAACTCTGGAACAAGTTGAGAGATGTCCGGGTCGGGAAGAGCTCTCCCGACCCCTGGACCGTGAGCTTAGATGAGAGATGTGTGTTCCTTCGGTATGTAGTCTGTAATACGGGATGACTTCTTTGTTATGGATTACGTTTCGTTTCATTATCTTTTGTCTTTGTTCTTGTTTATCTGCTTCGTTCTCTTTGTTCCCACACAAATCACAGAACATATCGTGTTATTTCCGCTGCGTGACGAGGCTCCCGGGACCTACAATAACTATGTAAATTATTAGTAATTATATACTTAAGTATTTAAATAAGATAATATTTAATTTAAATAGTATTTAGTTATAAAAATATAAATTGTAAAGGTAAATTTAAATCTTAATTTCAAGTATTATAAATAAAATAATACTTAATATAGTGAATTAAATAATCTAATGTGTATTAAATAATGGTAATTACTGAGTGTTGCGCTTTAATTGTAAAGATGATTTTAAATGATAATTGAACACATTTTATGCATTGGTAATTTGTAAATTATGCACAACAATTTGTGTTACGTGTCTTAAAATTTTTGGTAAATTACAAACATGTCCTTATACTATTTTTTATATATTAGAGAGTTAGTAGAAGTTTAAACTTTATTTTCTAATCATATACTCAATCTTGAGGCCTTGTTATCAGTCAAGCAATTGTTCAATGGATACTTGTTTGTTTTATAGTTTATTTTTAACCCAATAGGTTTTAACTGAGAAATTTGTTAACAAGTGAAACAAATTAAACCGATTCAATATTAGTGGTGTTATGTGTATTAGTTAAAATCTAGATAAATCACAAATCAAAGAGTGAACCAAACGGGTGAAGCGTTGGTTTTTGGTTGTCAAGGTCGGGTATTAGGGCTATTCAAACTGGCTCTAACCTTTCTAGGATTTTACCTAAAACTGTCACGTAAAAATAACCTTTTAGAAGGGGTTCTACAGACAAACCTGTGACGGTTAAGTCATCATTCGTAGGCCTGTAAATGAACTGAATTATTACGAACCAGACATATTCGTTTCGTTCGTTTAACTTTAACCGAACAAACGATGAAACACGAACAATTAATCGAACGAGGTTTTCTTGTTCATGTTCCTTAAGAAGATGAGGGTGTCAAAAAAATAATTAATAGTAAAAATATTAGAAAAGTATATTACTTATTAAAACAAACAAAAATACAGAAAATTAAATAAAATATATATATATATATATCTTTATAAAATAAATATGTTGATTAAGTAATTAATAAAATTTCAAGATTGATTGTATGATTATAAAATAAACTTTAAACTTCTACTAACTCTCTAATATATAAAAAATAAAAAATAGTAAAAATAAATATAATAATTTTAAAATAATAAAAGTAAATAGGTTAGTAAAAAAAGGAAGAGTTAATTGCATAAATAGCCCTTGTGGTTTGATCAAATTGCATTTTGGCCCCCATGTAACATCCCGAAAACCGATGAGTTATTAGTTCGGGTTAACGGATCACCTGAATTCGTGGCAAACAAAAAGGTTAGCAAGGTTTCCCATAAGGATCGGGTTGTCAAACTTAAAGGACTCGGTTAGCTATTATTGCAAAGTTCGAGTTAGAAGTGCGTCAAGTGAACTAGGAGGGACCCGACACGAAACTGAAGGACACATAAAAACACCTTATGTGCAAACCCTAGGTCTTTACTTGATCTAGGAGTGCGACGGAAAGGGCAGGGACCGAAAAGGAATCCGGCGAAAGGAAAGGGAGGAAGAAGACGATCTCATGGCGGCGCCAAGTAGGGGAACGACATCACGAGATAAGGAAACCCTCTACTCTTACATTCCCTTTGTCACACCCCAACCGACGGTGGAATACGTCGGGGCGGGACATGTAGACTGTTCAAAAGCTAAAGGTCTACAAAAGTTTAAATAATTAAACAACCAATTTCATATCACAAATAAACATAAATCTAACAATACAAGGAAAATAGAAATACATTAAATAGTCTCTTTAAATTAAATTCTAGGTCATCGGTCCTAAGTGAAGCATCTTGTACTTATTCTCAAGCATTAGTACCAGAAACATGATGAAAACAAGGTCAACTAAAAAGTTGGTGAGCATACATAGGTTTTAACACACAACCAAGTTTAAAGTGTTTTATACAATTCATACGATACACGTGTATAAGGCATTTATGGAGAATCTATAGTTAAACTAAGTGTGTACAATCAAACCTTGTGACTGAGGCATAACACGCAGGTTACCCTAATGTAAAGTCGGTAACAAACACCCTAACCGGGTGGGTTTGTCAGACACAATAGATCTATCAATGTTAACCGTTGGCTTGTACGGAGTTAATGATTATACTAATGTTATGTATATGTAGTCTCAACTCATAGCATTCAAGCATAAAGCATATAACACATAATATCATATTATTGAATTGTATTTAAGTCTATGCAAAAAGTTTCAAGAAGTAAATCATGTTTCACTCCAAAAGTATAAAATAAAAAGGGGGCTATGTAAACTCTCTTGAATCAAGAGTGTAGCTAGCACGCGAGTCTAGGTGGCAAAACGATCCTTGTAACTCACCACGTTAACCTAGTGTATAATGTGTATTGAGTTAATAGTGTGTACAAAAGTCTATGTTTAAGTCTAGGGTTCAACGGGTTTTGATGTGTGTGGGTTTGTACAAAGAGATTTGTGTTATTCCATGTAAAGGCATACTATGCTTATATACGAATTTAATGTGTATTAAGAGTTCAAGGTATATATGTATGAACTAAATAGTCACTGACATAGGGTTGGATTAAAATAAATAAATAATTTTATTTATTTAATTGTGAAAAATATGTTAAAATATATAGAATGTAAATATATATTTATGTTTGGAAAATGAACTTTTGTTTATGTAGATAGTGTTTAATTTAAATAAATAAAATAAATAAATAATTTTATTTATTTAAATAGATTAAATAAATAATTTTTATTTATTTATTTATGAAAATATGTTAAAATATATGGAATGTAAATATATGTTTAGAAATTCTAATTATGTGATTAGTGTTTAATTTAAATAAATAAAATAAATAAATAATTTTATTTATTTAAATAGATTAAATAAATAAATAATTTTTATTTATTTATTTGTGAAAATATGTTAAAATATATGGAATGTAATTATATGTTTAGAAATTCTACTTATGTGATTAGTGTTTAATTTTAATAAATAAAATAACCAAATAATTTCATTTATTTAAATAGATTAAATAAATAAATAATTTTTATTTATTTATTTGTGAAAATATGTTAAAATATATGGAATGTAATTATATGTTTAGAAATTCTACTTATGTGATTAGTGTTTAATTTAAATAAATAAAATAACCAAATAATTTCATTTATTTAAATAGATTAAATAAATAAATAATTTTTATTTATTTATTTGTGAAAAATATGTTAAAGTTTGTAGAATATAAATATATGTTTTAAAAAAAAAGGAAACGAAAACCTTTTTTTTGTGTATTATAATAAATTTTTTTATTTATTTATTTACCATTTAAATTGAATATGATAAGTAATTGTATTTAATTAAAATGGGTATGTATTCTTAGGTATATAAAACTATAAATATTTTTAGGTGTTAAAATAAAATTTAAATTTATAAAACTTTGTATAAAGTGTTTATAAAATTGTCACAAAATTTTATAAATAATTTACTCAAAATAGATAACATAATTTAAATTGAGTATTTAAGTATTAATTTATAAAAATAGGGATTTTATGTAAAAATTGTAAAACTTGTTTCATTCTGATCTAAGAATTGTAAAGTTTATAAAAATATTTTTTTTATAATTTTTGGAGTCTTAAAACGAGTTTTTTTAAAATAAACAGACTAGGGGGTTTTGAACCCGGGTCTGTGCTGGGTGAGTGCAAGCGTCCAACCACTGGACCAAATGGCGGGTCTGGTAATGGAATGGGTTATGAATTGATTTAACATGCGACTGGGTTGAGACCGGGTTTGGGTTTTTTTTTAAGTGAGGTGCAAAAAGCCGGCCAGTCATGCGGGCCTTGGGTTTCGAACCCACACCACCGAGTCCGATGGTGCATGGTCTTAACCAGTCGGGCCGGATGGCTCGCTGATTATAATAGGAACAAGTTATTTTAAATACGAAAAATATAAATTCGTCCAAATCCCCAAATCAAAACGCAAGAACACGTCCTGAACTCCAGTCGCAGTTGAATTCGATGTGTAATATGAATGCGAATTGATAAGGGGTTAATGTTCAGGACTCGATTACGATGCTAATGATCTAGTACTTACTTGAAATGATTGTGGCACGAATGCGGACGGCTGCGGGCTTGCTCCGATTGTTCTTCATGACCAGAGAAGAAATGCAGTTCTATTAAGGGTTGGGAGAGTTTGAGTGATCGTTTACGAGAGTGGTAGGGCGATTTAATTTGATTAATTTTGTGTATAATAACCGATTTGATTTCAATTTGACCGTAATGGTTGCGGGTGACTGATTACGCGTAAATCCATCGATTTGGGAATGAATTGGGTGCTGATAATGGTCTAGGTACACTCGAGATTGACTGGCGAGTGAATCGTGGGATTAAGTCGCGCTAATTTCTTGAATTAAATGCGGATTGATACGGATTTTGACTATCCAAAGTCAAATCCGTTCGAATTTGAATCTGCCGCTTAATCGATCGAATTGAGTTGTTGCTTGGGCCGAGATTGGGTCGTTTAATACATGTATGTGGGATGCAAATCCGTAGGAATCGATTGGGTCGACATTGAGACATGGATTTTTAAGGATTCGGCCCTGTTTGACTTTTAAAAGTCAAACAGGTGGGTTTTGTTTGGGTCTTCATCAAATCTCGCGACTTTAGGGTTTAATCCAAGGTGTTAGGTTTCGAAACATTGTGTCAATTGCGTGTTTGTATATGTGTATGTATTTATGTGATGTATCAATGTATATATACATGTATATGTCTAAATATTTATATATATATATATATATATATATATATCGTGATTCTAGAACAAGGGTGAATCGAACTTTGTGGATTCGTATTGATAATTAGGGTTTAGTTGTATGTTCGAATGAATTTAAAACGTTGCACTAGAATCGAATTTGAATTGTGTTACATTGGATAGAAGAACTAATAAAAATCAGAAATGTTACAGTATCGCTATGTTGAGGGAATTTCGTCCCGAAATTTTAGCTAGTTGAGGCGACTGTATCAGCAAAGAGGTGAGGGTACTTGAGCTTCATTTGATCCTCACGTTCCCAAGTGAACTCAGGACCGCGCTTAGAATCCCAACGAACCTTGACAATAGGAATACGGCTTCGCTTGAGATGCTTGATCTCACGATCCATGATCTCTACCGGTTTCGCAACGAAGTGCATCGTGTCATCAATGCGCACATCGTCAAGGGGTATATGGAGGTTCTCATCAGCAAGACATTTCTTTAGGTTGGACACGTGAAAAATAGGATGTACATTAGCAAGTGATGGAGGTAATTCGAGTTTGTAAGCCACTTTCCCGATTCTTTCAAGGATCTTGAATGGACCCACATAGCGAGGTGCTAGTTTACCCTTCTTCCCGAAGCGAATCACCCATTTCTAAGGAGATACCTTTAGAAGTACAAAATCACCGACTAGAAATTCCAAGGGTTTACGTCTCTTGTCGGCATAGCTCTTTTGCCGACTCCTTGCTACTTGAATGTTGTTGCGGATCTAAAGGATCTTGTCATACGTTTCTTGGATTAATTCGGGACCGGTGATTTGTGCTTCACCAATCTCGTTCCAACAGATAGGAGAGCGACACTTCCGACCATACAGAGCTTCAAATGGAGCCATGTTGATGCTTGTGTGGTAGCTATTGTTATAAGAGAACTCAATGAGGGATAGATGTGAATCCCAATTGCCACCAAAATCAATTACACAAGCTCTAAGCATGTCCTCGAGCGTCTGGATTGTTCGCTCGGTCTGACCATCAGTTTGGGGATGGTAAGCCGTGTTTAAATCCAAGCATGTACCAAGAGCAGTTTGGAGAGATTGCCAAAAGCGGGAGGTGAAACGAGCATCCCTATAAGAGATTATGTTAAGCGGGACCCCGTGACGACTCACAATTTCGTCAATGTAGACTCGGGCTAGTTTCTCTACCCAATAGTCTTCTCGGATGGGTAGAAAGTGAGCAGATTTGGTGAGACAGCCAATGATCACCCAAATGCTATCATAACCTCTAGAAGTACGAGGGAGTTTGGTAATGAAATCCATGGCTAGATTTTCCCACTTCCACACTGGAATTTCCGGTTGTTCAAGTAAACCAGAAGGACGTTGATGTTCAGCTTTGACTTTGGAGAAAGTTAGACATTTTGCAACATAAAGTGCAATGTCTTTCTTTATTCCGGGCCACCAGTATTGTTGGTGTAGATCCTTGTACATTTTATCAGCCCCGGGATGGACGGAGTAACGAGTTTTGTGTGCCTCGTTCATAAGGACTGCGCGAAGGTCATCACGATCGGAGACCCAGATACGATTCAAGTAATAGAGGAGGCCATTAGGTTTGGTTTCTAATAGGAGTTCAACACCACATGACATTTCATTATACAGATTACCCTCGGTGACCGAGGTGTGTTGATCTTCTAAGATGCGATTTTGAATATCGGTTTGAATCCTAACACAATGAAGCATAACGTGGTCCTTACGACTCAAGGCATCGGCCACAACATTCGCTTTACCGGGATGGTACCGAATCTCGCAGTCGTAGTCGTTAAGGAGCTCGACCCAACGTCGTTGCCTCATGTTGAGTTCTTTTTGATTGAAGATGTGTTGGAGACTTTTGTGGTCAGTGAACACCACATATTTCGTTCCATAGAGATAATGCCTCCAAATCTTTAATGCGAAGACGACCGCACCCAACTAAAGATCGTGCGTCGTATAATTATTTTCGTGATTTTTAAGTTGTCTTGATGCATAAGCGATCACCTTGCCCCGTTGCATGAGAACACAACCGAGACCTTGGTTTGATGCATCGCAGTAGACAACCAGATCATCGTTGCCATCAGGAAGAGTGAGAATAGGAGCATTGCACAATTTTTGTTTGAGGAGTTGGAAGGCTTCCTCTTGCTTTGGTCCCCACTCATAGTGTTTACCTTTGTGGGTCAAGGCCGTGAGAGGAGCAACAATCTTGGAAAAGTTTGAGATGAAACGACGGTAATAACCAACAAGACCAAGAAATGAACGAATTTCGGTAAGGGTCTTAGGGGTACTCCAATTCTTAACGGCTTCGATCTTTGCGGGATCAACATGAATTCCCTTTTCGTTGACAATATGTCCCAAAAATTGAACTTCCTTTAGCCAAAATTCACACTTGGAGAACTTAGCATATAGTTGTTCTTTTCTTAAAAGGTCTAAAACCAACTTAAGGTGTTGTTCATGATCTGATTTGGTCTTGGAGTAGATCAAGATGTCGTCAATGAAAATGATCACGAATTTATCTAGGTATGGTTTGCATACGCGATTCATGAGATCCATGAAAACCGCGGGGGCATTGGTTAGCCCAAAAGGCATAACCATAAATTCGTAGTGACCGTACCTTATACGAAAGGCAGTCTTTGGAATATCCTCCTCTTGCACACGAAGTTGGTGATATCCGGATCAAAGATCAATCTTCGAGAAGTAGGTGGAACCTTGGAGTTGATCAAAGAGATCATCAATCCTAGGCAAAGGATAACGGTTCTTGATGGTAAGTTTGTTGAGTTCGCAGTAGTCAATACACATCCGGAATGAGCCATCTTTCTTCTTCACGAATAGGACGGGTGCATCCCATGGTGAATGACTGGGACGAATGAAACCTTTATCGGAAAGTTCTTGAAGCTGACTTGCAAGTTCTTGCATTTCAGAAGGTGCTAGACGGTATGGAGTTTTAGCCACAGGATTAGCTCCGGGTACAAGGTCGATACGAAACTCTACTTGACGAACGGGTGGAAGACCGAATAGATCTTCAGGAAATACTTCGGGAAAGTCACAAATGATGGGGATGCTTGAATGCTCTTCTCTTAGTCCTTCTTTTGAACGATATGGGCTAGAAAGGCCACATACTTCTTCCGTAAGTACCTTCGGGCCATAGTGTACGACATGAGCTTAAGCCCACTACATGGTTTCTCACCAAAGACCTTTAATGTATCACTCGAGGGGAGAGGAATTCGGATGCACTTCTCGAAACAAACGACCTCGACATGATGACTAGATAGCCAATCCATGCCTATGATGATATCAAAGCTTCCCAGTTGCATAGGTATGAGGTTGACGGGAAAGGAATATTCATTAAGTTCGATGACACAATCGCGGATAATGGAGTCAATGTTGATGGGGTTTTCATCCGCTACTTCAACGGTAAACATTTTCTCTAACTTAGTTCGGGTTTTAGCAAGCAACGGTTCAAAACTAAGTGAAACAAAACTCTTATCGGCACCGGTATCAAATAGTATGGAAGCATACTGGTTATTAACGAGGAACGTACCGTTGACCACGTCATTGTTGGCCTGGGCTTCATTAGCATTTATGTTGAAAGCACGCCCTCTAGCTCCACCTTGATTAGAGTTGATAAGTTTTGGGCATCGGTTTCGGAAGTGGTTTGGGTTACCACATTCAAAGCAAGCATTCCCATTAGTGATAGTTGGAACCCCTTTGTTTCCCTGGTTAGCTGTATTGCCGGGTGGTTTGACCTTGCAGGTGTTGGCTAAATGCCCATATCTTCCACAGCTGGCACATATCCGACACGGTATATTTGGGAAGTGATGGTAATTGCACGTGTTGCACAAAGGGCTGCTGCCCACATAATGTTTCTTGGCTGAATTCTGAGTCATAAGAGCAACGTGATTGACTGGGGCAGCCGGGGTAACAACAGCAAAGTTCCTAGTCTTTCGTTTCTTGTTGTTGGAGAAAGGTTCGAGTTTGACCCCTTTGGAGGACTCAGAAGGTGTTGCCGTGTCTAGGACTTTCTTAGCACCCTTCCTTGTTAGCGTACCCGCATTTACGTGGTTATCGGTTAATGTGGCGGATAGGCGGATGGCATCTTCAAGGGTAGCTGGGTTCCTCCCTAACACAGTGTCTTGGATCTTCATCGGCAGACCACCGATGTACTTTTCAATACCCGAGCCAAAGGTGTGACCATATGAGGTACTAGAAGGCTTAGCTCATGGAAACGGGTGGTGTAGGCTAAACTTTCACCACTATCTTGGGCAGATTCCCAAAATTCGGCCTCTAACTTCTTCATTTCATTGTGAGGACAGAACTCCTCAGTCATGAGCCGTTTGACCTCATCCCATGGCAAGGCCATTGCCACATCCATGCCCCTATTCCTCTTTTCACCATTCCACCAAGTGAGCGCACGTTTTTGGAAGACGTTGGTGGCATAGCGGACCCGGAGGTTGTCGGGACAATCGCTGTTGAGAAAAGTGCTTTCAATGATCTCGAACCATTGCAAGAGACCCGTGGCTCCTTCAGTGCCATAAAACTTAGTGGGGTTGCACGAGTTAAAGTGCTTGAAAGTACATTGCGGTGGGTTGGCACCACCACCACCATTAGTTCCATGGTTACCGTTTGTAGCACCATTAACTTGAGTGAGTTGAGTTACAGGTTGTGCAAGGATAGCAGCAATATCAGTGTTGTTGTTGGCCACGGTAGCACGACGGGGAGGCATTCTACAGATTTGCACAACACAAGAAGAGACGTAAGACCTTATGATGGTTGATTGAATTTAAAAGATAAGATAGCAAATAAAATAGTAAATCATAGTTTGGATTGTACTCAAATAGTGATATAATCACTTGAATACTGTGACACATTAAGGTTAATTAAACTCATATAATTTTTCAAGGAGACATGCTTTAGCCTATAAGTAAACACTCATCCCGGGAATTCCCAGGAAAGCATACGGGTCCCTCAGTTGATTGGGATTTATACAAAATGCTTTCCTAGACAGAAAACCCAGAATACAGGTGCCACCCTTCCAGATTGCACGTGTCCTCTAATAATTAACAAAGTTTAAAACCTTAACGAGGAAGTAAAGAAATCCTATAGATTTAAATCCATGAATTTTCCACATGCTATGATGATGATGACAGAGAAGTAGGTAAGAAGGTTATGAGGCTTAGGGTATGGGTAGAGATGTTGTTTATTTAATTTATTATTTAAGTATAGTCTAATAAGTCATGAATTTTAACAAATAAGGTATCTTAATGAAATAAATATTAATATAATAAGCAAGTAACACATAGCATGTAGCATATCATATAATCATAGAACATGACAATAATGGGTGTCCTAAGGTTATAGTTTAGGTCAAAGGTGTCTAATAACCTAATTCCCTATAACCAAGGCTCTGATACCAATCTGTCACACCCAACCGACGGCGGAATACGTCGGGGCGGGACATGTAGATTGTTCAAAAGCTCAAGGTCTACTAAAGTTTAAATAATTAAACAACCAATTTCATATCACAAATAAACATAAATCCAACAATACAAGGAAAATAGAAATACATTAAATAGTCTCTTTAATTAAATTCTAGGTCATCGGTCCTAAGTGAAGCATCTTCTACTTATTCTCAAGCATTAGTACCTGAAACATGATGAAAACAAGGTCAACTAAAAAGTTGGTGAGCATACATAGGTTTTGACACACAACCAAGTTTAAAGTGTTTTATACAATTCATACGATACACGTGTGTAAGGCATTTATGGAAAATCTATAGTTAAACTAAGTGTGTACAATCAAACCTTGTGACTGAGGCATAACACGCAGGTTACCCTAATGTAAAGTCGGTAACAAACACCCTAACCGGGTGGGTTTGTCAGACACAATAGATCTATCAATGTTAACCGGTGGCTTGTACGGAGTTAATGATTGTACTAATGTCATGTATATGTGGTCTTAACTCATAGCATTCAAGCATAAATCACATAACACATAATATTATATTATTTATTATGTATTTAAGTCTATGCAAAAAGTTTCAAGAAGTAAATCATGTTTCACCCCAAAAGTATATAATAAAAAGGGGGGCTATGTAAACTCACTTGAATCAAGAGTGTAGCAAGCACGCGAGTCTAGGTGGCAAAACGATCCTTGTAACTCACCACGTTAACCTAGTGTATAATGTGTATTGAGTTAATAGTGTGTACAAAAGTCTATGTCTAAGTCTAGGGTTCAACAGGTTTTGATGTGTGTGGGTTTGTACAAAGAGATTTGTGTTATTCCATGTAAAGGCATACTATGCTTATACACGAATTTAATGTGTATTATGAGTTCAAGGTATATATGTATGAACTTAATAGTCACTGACGTAGGGTTGGATTAAAATAAATTATTAATTTTATTTATTTAATTGTGAAAAATATGCTAAAATATATAGAATGTAAATATATATTTATGTTTGGAAAATGAACTTTGGTTTATGTAGATAGTGTTTAATTTAAATAAATAAAATAAATAAATAATTTCATTTATTTAAATAGATTAAATAAATAAATAATTTTTATTTATTTATTTGTGAAAATATGTTAAAATATATGGAATGTAAATATATGTTTAGAAATTCTACTTATGTGATTAGAGTTTAATTTAAATAAATAAAATAAATAAATAAATAATTTTTATTTACTTATTTGTGAAAATATGTTAAAATATATGAAATGTAATTATATGTTTAGAAATTCTACTTATGTGATTAGTGTTTAATTTAAATAAATAAAATAACCAAATAATTTCATTTATTTAAATAGATTAAATAGATAAATAATTTTTATTTATTTATTTGTGAAAATATGTTAAAATATATGGAATGTAATTATATGTTTAGAAATTCTACTTATGTGATTAGTGTTTAATTTAAATAAATAAAATAACCAAATAATTTCATTTATTTAAATAGATTAAATAAATAAATAATTTTTATTTATTTATTTGTAAGTTTGTAGAATATAAATATATGTTTTAAAAAAAAGGAAACGAAAACCTTTTTTTCTTGTGTTTTATAATAAATTTTTTTATTTATTTATTTGCCATTTAAATTGAATATGATAAGTAATTGTATTTAATTAAAATGGGTATGTATTCTTAGGTATATAAAACTATACATATTTTTAGGTGTTAAAATAAAATTTAAATTTTATAAAACTTTGTATAAAGTGTTTATAAAATTGTCACAAAATTTTATAAATAAGTCACAAAATTTTATAAATAATTTACTCAAAATAGATAACATAATTTAAATTGAGTATTTAAGTATAAATTTATAAAAATAGGGATTTTATGTAAAAATTGTAAAACTTGTTTCATTCTGATCTAATAATTATAAAGTTTATAAAAATAATTTTTTTATAATTTTTGGAGTCTTAAAACGAGTTTTTTTAAAATAAACAGACTACGGGGTTTTGAACCCGGGTCTGTGCTGGGTGAGTGCAAGCGTCCAACCACTGGACCAAAGGGCGGGTCCGGTAATGGAATGGGTTCCGAATTGATTTAACATGCGACTGGGTTGGGACCGGGTTTGGGTTTTTTTTAAGTGAGGTGCAAAAAGTCGGCCAGTCATGCGGGCCGTGGGTTTCGAACCCACACCACCGGGTCCGATGGTGCGTGGTCTTAACCAGTCGGACCGGGTGGCTCGCTGATTATAATAGGAACAAGTTAATTTAAATACGAAAAATATAAATTCGTCCAAATCCCCAAATCAAAAATGAACTCTAGTCGCAATTGAATTCAATGTGTAATATGAATGTGAATTGATAAGGGGTTATTGTTAAGGACTCGATTACGATGCTAATGATCTAGTACTTACTTGAAATGATTATGGCACGAATGCGGACGGCTGCGGGCTTGCTCCGACTGTTCTTCGTGATCGACAGGATTCCAGAGAAGAAATGCAGTTCGATTAAGGGTTGGGAGAGTTTGAGTGATCGTTTACGAGAGTGGTAGGGCGATTTAATTCGATTAATTTTGGGTATAATAACCGATTTGATTTCAATTTGACCGTAATGGTTGTGGGTGACTGATTACGCGTAAATCCATCGATTTGGGAATGAATTGGGTCCTGATAATGGTCTAGGTACACTCGAGATTGACTGGCGAGTGAATCGTGGGATTAGGACGCGTTAATTTCTTGAATTAAATGCGGATTGATACGGATTTTGACTAACCAAAGTCAAATCCGTTCGAATTTGAATCTGCCGCTTAATCGATCGAATTGAGTTGCTTCTTGGGCCGAGATTTGGTCATTTAATACATGTATGTGGGATGCAAATCCATAGGAATCGATTGGGTCGACATTGAGACTTGGATTTTTAAGGATTTGGCCGTGTTTGACTTTTAAAAGTCAAACAGGTGGGTTTTGTTTTGGTCTTGATCAAATCTCGCGACTTTTGGGTTTAATTCAAGGTGTTAGAGTTCGAAACATTGTGTCAATAAATTTTCAGTTGCGTGTTTGTATATGTGTATGTATTTATGTGATGTATCAATGTATATATACATGTATATGTCTAAATATTTATATATATATATATACATATATATATATATATATATATATATATCGGGATTCTAGAACAAGGGTGAATCGAACTTTGTGGATTCGTATTGATAAACAAGGTTTAGTTGTTTGTTCGAATGAATTTAAAACGTTGCACTAGAATCGAATTTGAATTGTGTTACATTGGATAGAAGAACTAATAAAAATCAGAAATGTTACACCCTTACTCGTTTGCATGAAAATTGGATTGAGATGAGAGGTTAATCATATTAATCGAAGGAGGGGTGGCGGCTGTGGTGGCTGCGGGTTGTAGTGTAGGGCAGTGACGGCGTGGTGGTGGGGATCATTGGTGATGGTCGGCGAGTAGAGCATGACCCGGGGTTTGGGCGGTGGTGGTTTTCCAACGGCGACAGTGGCGCGGTCACGTAAGGAACGAGGGGCAGGGGTTGGTAATGCCCGATAGGGGTGGAGTCCGACGGCGGTACGCATGGTGGCGTAAAGAATGGAGAGGCACAATGGCGGTGAGCATGATCAGGGCGTACCCGTGGTTTCCGGAGCACACAATGTCACACCTCCAATTTCAACTAAAGGAGTTTTACCGTTTGAGAAATGACAAACTAGGATCTCAGTCATTAGTTACATTGAACGACTCTATATGGGAATCAAATGAAAATATCATAACATTCAGAGTAAATGCGGAAGCGAATAAAGAAAGTAAATACGTAAAACAAACGCACCCAAAAGTCTAGTCCAAAACATAAATGAAAAACAGTTCAATTGGAATATTAAATCAGAAATCAAAGAAGGACTCCATGTATGTCCTAGAAGTGCACCTGTGCCTTAACTTAGTGACCTGAAAAAACATGTAAGAAAAGATGTCAATACGAGGTTGGTGAGTTCACAAGTTTCAATATATAAATAAACGTTTACCAGATTATTGCACATTCAATATGTATCTATAGGTAGCTAACCTACATTTCATGTTTAACTAAAACGCTCGTAACCGAAACTGACTTTTTGTTTATTTGCCTCCTGCCAGGTCTATCAACTCTGGCGATGTGAGTAAGCTAACATTTAACCCGTTCGACCTCCAATCGAGTTAGCGCGACTAATGCGGGTAGGATTTGTCAAACCCAGTAGTACTACTAAACATTACCTCGCTAAGATCCATATTAACGGTTCGATGTGTATTGAGGACTTTCAGTGATAGCGTGTTACGCTTAGCTTTAACATTGATAACATATGAATACAATATTTCAAAAATAGTTGCGACATGTTTTCTCCACCAAGATAAAACAGTAAAAAGGGACCGTGAAAACTCACCTGATTGCGTAGGAAGTAATCACACAAGTATGAGATTGAAATCTCAAGCGTTAGCTCGACACGGCTCACGAATGCCCTAGAATTACAACATAATTATTAGGGATAAAATGGGGTATAATGATATGTGACAACGGCACGAAATGTTGAGCGTCCTAAAAGAAACGCTCTAAAGATCAAAGAGTAGATGAACGTGTCCACGAAAATTGAAGGATTTCTTAACAAAATATTTAGGATAAATACGTCACGCGACGATTGACAAAAATAATATAAAGTATATTCGAACGTTGCACCATTAAACTAACGGCCTAGGAAAATAATATAATATATATTATTTTTAGGTTTAATAAATATCACAATAAACAATTGCGTCACAAAAATAATAAATCTATTATTTTATTCGACGATATAAACGAGTGTAAATAATGTAGATAGTTATATTATTTATTAGTGTAAAATGTTACACGAAGTTTATAAACGAAACAATAATAATATAAATATATATATCGTTTTTAATTGAGATCAAGGGTTGAAAGTAATATATTATTTTATAAACGAGTTTTAAATAACGAATACGATTTACAAGACTAAACCCAAGCTTACGGGTGGTTTGTTTAAAACATAATAATATAATATATTAATTATTGTTTTGAAAACATAATATATTAATCAAACATTCTGACAAAAACTTTTACTCACACACGACCGCGCCTAAGGCAAGGCACGACCGTGTTAGAGTCACATGCGCGACCGAGATGGTTAGGGGCGAGTCCGTGTTCATCAAACAGAAGACAACAAAATCTGACCACTAGGCACGATCGTGTCTGAGTCTGGCACGACCGTGTCTAGGGTTCTGAGGCACAACCAGGTCTGAGCACGAGGCACGACCAGGTAAGAGTACGAGGCACGACCGTGCCAAATGCTGGCACGACCGTGTCTCCTGGATATACAGACACAGTGTTTAAAAAAATAAACCAATAACTCCAAATCCGTTTGGTTTCGATCGCGATTGGCCAAAAGGATATGGGGGTTCTGATAATCAAGGAACTATGAATCTGATTATATGCTTTGATTTCAAAAACATCGAGTCAAGATCGACTAATTTCCCGATTAAATATCGAAACTCTAGGTCAAGAACATGAGATTAAATTGATTAAATTGGATAAGATTACTTGTTAAAATCATAGGGCTTTCGATAGACAGAGGATTTCGAACATAGTCATGAAATTTAATTAGATGGAGACTAGTTTTAAGGTATAGATCGATTAAACCAAAAATGGTATGAACCCTAGAATTAGAACATGATAAATTCGATATTATAAGCCCAGGTTATCATAGGGCTTATGATCTAGAGACTGAAACGAAACTATAGGAACAAACAATTACTAGAAAGATATACGAATTGAAGGTGCTCGAGTAAAACCTAGTCGCAGCTCCGATAGAATGATCCTCCGGCATCTCCGACTGCTTTTCCAGCGAAATTAAAATGCGCAAAAGCTTCACAGAGGATCGTACAAGATGTGTGTGCAGATTATTTGCGTAATGATTCTCCCAATTGATCGAATTTGTGATATATGAGAGATGAGTCGACGGTTTCAAATTAAGGACAATGATGTAGTTGAATTCGGCCATTACGAGTGTTAAAGTGCCGAATAATGGCTCAATGATGATCCGCAGTTAGAGATTATACGTTACAACTTGATATTCGATCGGATTTGCGATTAAAGGCTGCATTTACGTTTAAACTAGGCAAGAGGCGCGATCGTGCCAATAAGAGGCGCGACCGTGCCAAGGCACTTGGCGCGACCGTTCCAAAGCATGGCGCGACCTTGCCTTTTAGGGTTTCTTGTTATTTACAAACCAGCCCTTGCAACTTCAGCTTTAACAAAATTGATCCCTTGGTTTTTGAATTGAGTTAACTGAGTTAGGATTTAACTGAATTTGACTAACGAAGTTAATCTGAAAAGTTCGGATTGTCACATCATCCCCTAGTTGAAAGAATTTTTGTCCCGAAAATTAAAATAATAAAAAAAAATTTCCGGATGTCACGTCATCCCCTGGTTGAAAAAATTTTCGTCCCGAAAATTAGAATAGTACCTTAAGAATTTGACGTGGAGTGCTTGAATAGATGAGGATACTTGCGTATCATCTGATCCTCACGCTCCCACGTTAATTCTAGTCCGCGTTTCGAATTCCAACGAACTCTGACAATAGGGATTTTACTACGTTTGAGCGTTTTAACTTCCCTATCCATGATTTTTACTGGTTCTTCGATGAAACGCAACTGTTCATCGATGTGTAGTTCCTCAAGAGGAATCGCGAGTGACTCGTCTACTAGAAATTTCTTCAAGTTTGAGACGTGAAACACGTTGTGTACACCACTAAGTCCTTCAGGTAGGTCCAGTTGATACGCTACTGGGCCAATTCTCTTCACTATCTTGAATGGTCCAACATAACAAGGATTTAATTTACCCGTTTCCCAAAATGAATGACACTCTTCTAACGTGAGACTTTTAACAAGACCATATCCCCTACTTGAAATTCTAACGGTTTACGACGCTTATCGGCATAGCTCTTTTGACGATCACGAGCTGCTGCCATACGATTTCTAATTTGAACTATTTTCTCAGAAGTTTCAAGTACAAGTTCAAGACCCGTAAGTTGACTATCCCCAACCTCGGCCCAACAAATAGGAGAACGGCATTTCCAACCACATATTGCCCAAATGGAGCTGCCTTGATACTAGTGTGATAACTGTTGTTGTAGGAGAACTCCACCAGAGGTAGGTGAGACTCTCAAGTGTTACCGAAATCAATCACACAAGCTCTTAGCATATCCTCCAGAGTCTGAATAGTACGCTCCGTCTAGCCATCAGTTTAAGGATGGTATGCCGTGCTCATATCTAGACGCGTGCCCAAAGCTTTATGTAACGATTGCCAGAAACAGGAGGTGAATCATGCATCACGATCCAAAATGATAGAGATTGGCACTCCGTGCCGAGAGACTACTTATTTCAAATAAATACGAGTAAGCTTCTCCATTTTGTTTATTTCCTTGATTGCTAAGAAGTGAGCGGACTTTGTTAAACGATCGACGATTGCCCAAATGGTATCACATCCGGTAGGAGTTCATTGCAATTTTGTGATAAAGTCCATGGATATCTACTCTCATTTCCACCTGGGAATCTCTGGTTGCTGGAGTAGACCGGAAGACTTTTGATATTCAACTTTGACCTTTGCGCAAGTCAGGCACTTGCTGTGACAATCCGACTTTTTCAGTTAATTCCGTTAACTATTCCGTTAAGTTTCTTATGAAAAACTTATCCCCATTAATCAAATCTAACCACAAGGACTAATTCGGTCACAAAATCAACTCAAAACTGCAGGGACTAGTTGTGTAAATGTGCCAAATCGAATTGTTGACTCCCCAAAGTCAAAAATCGGACCAATGCAATTCTGTTTGACTTTTTGAAGTCAAACTCGTGACAATCCAATCAAATCCGAATTTGCAAATCGATTCTGTGGAAATTGGAACCGTTATCACTCGATTAATATCACTAACGACCTTAAACATCAATTAAAACATCCATCATTAGCAAATTAATCAAATTAATGATGAATTATACCGAAACCGTCGAACCATTAGCACAATTCATCAATTCGATCATTTCAATCATCATACTCACAAGCTAATCACCTGAAAACTGCATTCGAACTCCTCAGAAGCATATGCACGCATCAATTCGATCGGAAAAGTAGCCGGAGACACCGGAACTCAAGCTTTGGAGCCGCACCTGTGGTTTTAGTCGCGTACCATCAACCCGAACACCATTGTGGTAATTAAACACTTCTGTAGTTTCGTTTTCATACCAAGATCGTTAGCCCTATCACAATTGTGGCTTAAAACATCGATTTAACCATGAACTGATTCTAGGGTTCATCATGTTCACGGTTTAATCAAACACTACTCTAGTCGCGATCTCAATCCAATTAATTTTGATGGATAGGTTCGCAAACCCTCTCTAATCGAAAGCCCTGTGATAATTTAAACAAGTAACATCGAATTGTGTAACATTCAGTAATTAGGGTTTGTTCTTGAATCAATTTAGGGGTTTTGATCTTAACGACTATCTCAATCAAATTAAACCTCATGGTTGGATTCGCAATCACCATTTTATCAAAAACCCCATGAATCCAACAGTTTCTAACATACGAATTTATCTAATCGATTTGGCATTCATATCTAAGGTTTCGGCCTGTTTTTCCTAAAAATTAACGATCTTAAACTTAACCATTTTGCAATTAAATCCATCTACAGATTCGCAACACCCTAATGATTAAAACCCCTATGAATCCTAGATGAATCGTGATCGTTTCGAACGAAATCCGGACTGGTTTTGGCTCGGTAACATGGGGAAGAAGAACCACTGGAGCCTAATTGATAAAAGGATTCAACCCGCATATCAGTCGCGATACCCTAGCGGGCGGGACTGGTTAGAGCGATGTGTGTGTGTGGGAGAGACCCGGGTTCAAGTCCGGGCTCCCACAATCATTTTTTAAACATTTTTCTGTTAATATTTAATTAATAAAAATCAAACTTTATAATATTATATTATTATATAAATGTGTTTTAGCCGAAAAACAACCCATAGGCTCGGGTTTGAATTATTAACTTATTTTTATATATTATACCCACTTTTATAAATAATTTAGTGTTATTATCCCCAAGTGAAAATAATATGTTTATATTATTTTTAAACCGTGAATTCATATAAAATAATATGTTTATATTATTTTCAAACCGTGACCCGTATTATTAAATAATATATATTTATATTATTTCAAATCAATTTATAACATCGTGTGTCGATTGAGACTAAATAATAATATAATTGGTTATACTATTTACTCGTATACATATATTATTATTTTCTTAATTTTTGTGAATGACAAAACACCCGGTTATAATTATTATTAGTCGTGTCATTCGTCGCGTAAAGTAATTCCTAACTCCGTGGACACTCTCGTCCACTCTTGAATATTAGAGCGTTTCTTTAGGAGGCTTCTCAATCCGTGTCATTGTCACATTTCCCATTTTCCTTTATCCCTAATTTATGTGTTTATAATTTTAGGGCATTCGTAAGTCTTTTGAGACTTACACACGTGGCTCCAACTTTTCCCTTGTGTGATTCAAATCCTTACTCAAGCTCAGGTGAGTTTCACGGCCCCTTTTTACTGCTTTTAACTTGGGGGAGAAAACATGCTTAAACTGATTTTAGATTTTGTATTTCATATGCTATCAATGTTAAAGCTAAGTGTAACATGCTATCACAGAAAGTCCTCATCTTATTTCGAACCGTTAATATGGATCTTAGCGAGGTAATGTTTAGTAGTACTACTGGGTTTGACAAATCCCACCCGCGTTAGTCGCGCTAACTCGATCGGATATCGAACGGGTGAAATGTTAGCCTATTCACATGGCCAGTATTGATAGAACCTGGCAGGAGGCAATAAACAAACAGTCATTTTCGGTTGCGAGCACTTGAGCTAAAACATGAACGTAGGTTAGCTACCTATAGATACATATTGAAAGATCATAAATCTGGTAACGTTTGTTTATATATTGAAACCTGTGAACTCACCAACCTCGTGTTGACACTTTTTCTTACATGTTTTCTCAGGACGCTAAGCTAAGACACAGGTGCACGTTAGGGCATGCATGGGATTCAACTGCTTTGCTTTGTGTCTATTTATATTGATTGAATTATTTTAATGTACTTTGTTTGGTTGGACGTTTGGACTTTTGAACTTTGGTTTTGGGCGCGTGTATTTTGCGCATTTACTTTCTTTACGCTTCCGCATTGATACTCTGATTTAAAAGATATTTTCATTTTGAGTCCCATGTAGAGTCGTTCAATGTAACTAGTGTCTGAGATCCTGGTTTGCCACTTCCCAAACGGTAATACTCCGTTAGTTGAAATTGGGGGTGTGACACTTGCTCACATAGGTGGCTATATCGGCCTTCATCTTTGGCCACCAATACAGCACCTTTAGGTCATGGTACATCTTGTCAGAACCTGGATGAACGGAGTAACGAGATTTATGAGCTTCATCCATGACTAGTTCCCTTAAGTTTCCGAACACTGGAATCCATATTCGCTCGGTGAAGTAGCGAATGCCATCAGATTTGATTTCAAGTTGCTCTTCCATACCGCGTGTGGCTTCAAGCGGTAGCTTTTCCTCTTTCAGGGCTTCTAGTTGAGCACTACGGATTTTGTCAGGTAATCCGGTGTGAATTTTTAGTTGATGTGAAGCCTATGCGATCACCTTTTCTAGTTGCATTAACACACAACCCAAACCCTAAATAGATGCATCGCAATACACCACAAAATCATCTGTTCCCTCCGGAAGAGCTAGAATAGGTGCACTGCAAAGTTTCTGCTTAAGGAGTTGAAATGCTGACTCCTGGTTGTCGCCCCAGTTATAAAATTACCCTTCTGAGTTAAGGTAGTGAGAGGTTGGGCAATCTTAGAAAATCCTTTGATGAATCGCCAATAATAACCAGCCAATCCCAGATATTGTCGCACCTATGTCGGAGTCGTCGGTGCTGCCCAATTTTTGATGGCTTCTATCTTTGATGGATCGACATGTATTCCCTTCTCGTTAACCACATATCCTAAATATTGAACTTCCCGAATCCAGAATTCACACTTGGAAAACTTAGCATATAGCTGCTCCAGCTTTAGTAATTCTAGAATCAAACGTAGACGTTCCTCATGTTCTTCCTTGCTCTTGGAATAAATAAGGGTGTCGTCGATGAAAATGATGACAAATTGATCAAGGTATGGCTTACACACACGGTTCATGAGGTCCATGAACACCGCGGGTACGTTGGTTAATCCGAAAGGCATGACCATAAACTCATAGTGGCCGTACCTTGTCCTGAAAACAGTCTTGGAGATATCCTCATCTCGGACTCTCAATTGGTGGTAACCAGACCTAAGATCTATCTTGGAATAGAAACTTGATCCTTGGAGTTAATCAAGGAGATCATCTATACGAGGCAGAGGATAACGATTCTTGATTGTCACTTTTTTCAGTTCACGGTAGTCGATACACATGCGGAAGGTCCCGTCCTTCTTCTTTAGAAACAAGACTGGAGCTCCCCATGGCGATGAGCTAGGTCGGATAAAACCTTTATCCAACAATTCTTGTAGCTGAGTAGATAACTCTTGTAATTCACTAGGTGCTAGTCTGTAAGGCGCCTAAGAGATCGACACTACTCCGGGTGCTAGGTCGATTTGGAATTCAACTTGACGGTGAGGTGGCACACCAGGAAAATTCTCGGGAAATACTTCTGGATAGTTGCAAACAATTGGGATATCATCAATCTTCTTCTCCCCTGATGGCTGCTAGGCGACGAGAGCCAGAATTGCAGTATGGCCTTTTCGAAGACATTTCTGTGCTTTCATGAAGGATATAATGCCCATGACTGCACCAACCTTTTCGCACTGAACGAAAAGAGTTTCTTCACTCGGGAGAGGAATGCGATTGATTTCTCATGACAGATGATTTCGGCTTGGTTTTTAGATAACCAATCAATGCCGACAATTACATCGAAACTACCAAGTGTGACCGACATAAGGTCAATATCAAGTTTATGACCAGCAAACTCAAGCTTACAACCCTTAAGAACGTGGGTTGCTTCAATTATTTGACCATCGATTGTTTCTTTTATATACTTAGCTTCTAGCAAGGTTGGAGTTTCTTTTATCATATCACTAAGCTTCTTAGATATAAAACTCCTATCAGCACCAGTGTCAAAAAGGACAGAAGCAAAGTAATTGTTTAAGAGGAACTTACCGGTGACCACATTATGATCAAATCGAGCTTCTCCGGATCCTAGCATTAAGGATCGTCCCTTCGCACCATTCCCTCCATTATTGCCATTATTGCCACCATTGTTGTTGTTTTGATTAGGGTTGGGATTGCCATTACCCCCCTTCTTTAACTGAGGACAATTCTTCTAAAAGTGTCCCTCCTTCCCACACTCAAAGCAACCCTTTGTAGACCTTGGCTGTTGAAAAGACTGCTTGGCTTGCAACTCACCCCTATAATCCTTGGCAGCATGGCCTATCTTACCACACGGCTAAAAACGGTTACAAACCCCGAAATGATGAAAGTTGCATTTGTTGCACTTGGGGGATTTCCCCGCATATCCACCTTGATTTTGACCTGAAGAGGTCGTATGATTGAATTTTACGCTGCTGCTGAGGTTGATTAAACTTGGGTCCCTTGGAGTTGGAGTGGGAGTTGTGATCAAACTTGCGCTTATGGTTGTCGATGGATTTAGAAACCGAACCCCTCGGGGGTAGAGTCCCTTGAGTCACCGCCTGGTCGGTTAACTTGTGGGCAAGTCTGATGGTCTGTTGGATGGTAGTAGGGTTGGATGAGGTGACCATGCTCTGGATCTGAGGCACTAAACCTCCAATGTACAGCTCAATCCTTTTGTAATCTAGGAACATGGTAGCAAGCTCATGTGAGCGAGTGGTGTAAAGTTCGATCTCAGAACCTTCCATTTTCAGGTTCTAGAATTCCCCTTCCAGCTTCTGAAACTCATCCTGAGGATAGTACTCCTCCTTCATCATTGTCTTGAACTCCTCCCACGGGAGTGCATTAACCATAGCTAGACCTAACATTTGGACCTGAGCGTTCCACCATGTGAGAGTCGGGCCCTCCAAAGTACCAGATGCAAACTTGACCTGATTCGCTAGGGGACAGTTGCACATGACGAATACCGAATCCACTTTCTCGAACCATCGGAGTAGTCCGACAGCTCCCTCAGCTCCACTAAAAGTGTGGGGCTTACAGTCTATGAAAGTCTTGAATGTACATGCTGGTTGATTATTCTGCTGACCTGGATTTAGAAACACAATATAGGATCGAGATTATAAGGCTTGGGAAAGACGCCTTGAGAGATGAATTGACTTCACTAGTCAATGGTTATAGTATTTACCTGCAGCATTCTGTGCTGCTAGAGCCTCAGCCACACAATCGTTAATTAGTGTCGCCAGCTCAGCTACCGTAAAGTTAATGGTGCCTCGATCACCAGCACGACCTCCACATCCTCTTCCCGACATAATCCTTCACATTCACAAATACAAAATAATGAGAAATATATAGCATTTCAAACATTATATGTACAAGGGAATGATAACTAAACACAACGTCTAATATTTCGAAATTAAATAAGTTGTAAAGCTATAAGATAAATAATTCAAAACTTCAAACTTCTAAAGCTTTTATTGAATGGGAACAACCTTACCCATCTAGGTTTGAAATAGAAAGACATAACTAAAGCATAAATAAAAGGAAAGATAAGATAGGATATTCATCAAACATCATCGTCATCGGAGGAAATGCATGATAGAGCATCATCTATCTCGACCGGCTCCTCCACGAATGGCTCCTCCTCTAATGGATCATCCTTGAATGGCTCCTCCTCGGCGTCCGAAAGCGGGGCATTCCCTTGCCAAATTGTTGCCTCCATTTGGGCCTCCAGATGTGCCACTCTACTCAAAATCCCTTCGACAGCATCATCCGAGGTGTCCACCCTGGCTTTTAAATGCTGAACTCTGTCCACTAGATGGTTATGGACCTGATCCGTCACTGCTAGCTCAGCGGTCAAAAGCTCAATATGCTCCTTATTCTCCTCTATTTGTGACTCCCGCTGCAGAATACCGGGTATCTCACTAGTAGTATCCTTCATAATTCCTAATTCCTTAGTCATAAAAATTACAAAGGCCGCAAAATCTTGCTCCATGGTACATGGCAAGCTAGGTAAAGTAGATGATGAAGAAGTGGAACCAAAATAAGGTGATGGAATATTTCCCATCTCGATCAATATTTGGATCATTTTAGGGTACGAATCCCAATTGCGCGGTTCATTCCTTGCCCGTACATTACTCGGCTCACCCTGTTCAACAGAATTGTCACTAGAACTGGTTCGGTGCCTTTTGTGCTCCGGGGAAGGTAGGATAGGTGCATCATGTCCTGGTGCCTTAGGTGATGGTGGTGGGGTTGACGAGATGGTCCTGTAACGTAATCTATAAGTGCCAAAATCCAAACGTCTGTGACATGTAACTAATGTGTGAGCTATAGTCTTGTATGCAATCCTAGTTCTCTATAACCAATGGCTCTGATACCAATCTGTCACACCCCCAATTTCAACTAATGGAGTTTTACCGTTTGGGAAATGATAAACCAGGATCTCAGTCATTAGTTACATTGAACAACTCTATATGGGACTCAAATGAAAATATCATAACATTCAGAGTAAATGCGGAAGCGAATAAAGAAAGTAAATGCGCAAAACAAACGCGCCCAAAAGTCCAGTCCAACACATAAATGAAAAATAGTTCAATTGTAATATTAAATCATAAATCAAAGTAGGACTCCATGCATGTCCTAGAAGTGCACTTGTGCCTTAACTTAGCGACCTGAGAAAACATGTAAGAAAAGATGTCAACACGAGGTTGGTGAGTTCAGAGGTTTCAATATATAAATAAACGTTTACCAGATTATTGCACATTCAATATGTATCTATAGGTAGCTAACCTACGTTTCATGTTTAACTAAAACGCTCGCAACCGAAGCTGACTGTTTGTTTATTTACCTCATGTCAGGTCTATCAACTCTAGCGATGTGATTAGGCTAACATTTCACCCGTTCGACCTCCAATCGAGTTAGCGCGACTAACGCGGGTGGGATTTGTCAAACCCAGTAGTACTACTAAACATTACCTCTCTAAGATCCATATTAATGGTTCGATGTGTGTTGAGGATTTTCAGTGATAGCGTGTTACGCTTAGCTTTAACGTTGATAACATATGAATACAATATTCCAAAAATAGTTGCGACATGTTTTCTCCACCAAGATAAAACAGTAAAAAGGGGCCGTGAAAACTCACATGATTGTGTAGGAAATAATCACACAAGTATGAGATAGAAATCTCAAGCGTTAGCCCGACACGGCTCACGAATGCCCTTGAATTACAACATAATTATTAGGAATAAAATGGGGTATAATGATATGTGACAACGACACGAAATGTTGAACGTTCTGAAGAAACACTCTAAAGATCAAAGAGTAGACGAACGTGTCCACGGAAATTGAAGTATTTCTTAACAAAATAATTAGGATAAATACGTCACGCGACGATTGACAAAATTAATATAAAGTATATTCGAACGTTGCACCATTTAACTAATGGCCTAAGAAAATAATATAATATATATTATTTTTAGGTTTAATAAATATCACAATAAACAATTGCGTGACAAAAATAATAAATCTATTATTTTATTTGAGGATATAAACGGGTGTAAATAATATAGATAGTTATATTATTTATTAGTGTAAAATGTTAAACGAAGTTTATAAACGAAACAATAATAATATAAATATATATATCGTTTTTAATTGAGATCAAGGGTTGAAAGTAATATATTATTTTATAAACGAGTTTTAAATAACGAATACGATTTACAAGACTAAACCCGAGCTTACGGGTGATTTTCCGGTTTAAAACATATTAATATAATATAATAATTATTGTTTTGATAACATAATATATTAATCAAACATTCTGACAAAAACTTTTACTCACACACGACCGAGTCTAAGGCATGGTACGACCGTGTTAGAGTCACAGGCGCGATCGTGCTGGTCAGGGGTGCGACCTCGTTGATCAAACAGAAGACAACAAAATCTGACCAGTAGGCATGACCATGTCTGAGTCTGGCACGACCGTGTCTAGGGTTCTGAGGCACAACCAGGTCTGAGCACGAGGCACGACGAGGTAAGAGTACGAGGCACGACCGTGCCAAATGCTGGCACCACCGTGTCTCCTGGATACATAGACACAATGTTTAACAGAATAAACCAATAACTCCAAATCCGTTTGGTTTTGATCGCGATTAGCCAAAATGATATGGGGGTTCTGATAATCAAGGAACTACGAATCTGATTATATGCTTTGATTTCAAAAACTTCGAGTCAAGATCGACAAATTTCCTGATTAAATATCAAAACTCTAGGTCAAGAACATGAGATTAAATTGGATAATATTACTTGTTAAAATCATAGGGCTTTCAATAGATAGAGGATTTCGAACCTAGTCATGAAATTTAATTAAATGGAGACTGATTTTAAGGTATAGATCGATTAAACCAAAAATGGTATGAACCCTAGAATTAGAACATGATAAATTTGATATTGTAAGCCCAGATTATCATAGGGCTTATGCTCTAGAGACTGAAACGAAACTATAGGAACAAACAATTACCAGAAAGATATACGAATTGAAGGTGCTCGAGTAGAACCTAGTCGCGGCTCCGATGGGATGATCCTCCGGCGTCTCCGACTGCTTTCCCGACCAAATTGAAATACGCAAAAGCTTCACAGAGGATCGTACAAGATGTGTGTGCAAATTATTTGCGTAATGATGTTCCCAATTGATTGAATTTGCGAGATATGAGAGATGAGTCGACGGTTTCAAATTAAGGACAATGATGGAGTTGAATTAGGCCATTACGAGTGTTAAAGTGTCGAATAATGGCTTAATGATGATTCGTCGTTAGAGATTATACGTTACAACTTGATAATCGAACGGATTTGCGATTAAAGGTTGCGTTTACGTTTCAACTGGGCAAGAGGCGCGGCCGTGCCAAGGCACTTGGCGTGACCGTGCCTATTAGGGTTTCTTGTTATTTACAAAACAGGGTTTCTTGTTATTTACAAAACCAGCCCTGCAACTTCAGCTTTGATAGAATTAATCCCTTGGTTTTTGAATTGAGTTAACTGAGTTAAGATTTAACTGAATTTGACTAACGTAGTTAACCTGAAAAGTTTGGATTGTCACACGCATGATGGTGTGCATGGTGACACATGGCGGTGGCGGGTGGTGTTGGTCGTTAGGGTTTAAACCCGGCATGAGGACGTAGAAGACGTGAGGCCGCGTTGGCGGTGGTTGTACGGTAGTAGAGACGGTGAGCTCGGGGGTAACCAAGAACGATGGAACCGGCTAAGAAGGACACAACGATGGTGAGGTTGATGGTGATCGACCGGACATGCGAGTTTTGGGAATTGAGTTTGCATGGCGTCACGAACGTATCTTGGTTTTGCACGCTATGGTTTAAATGCATTCATGAAAACTAGATTCGAATACACGAGTTCCGTGGGGCTTGGGTTTACATGGTGATTATGTTCATGTATGGGAACCCGTCTAACGTACGAGGGCAGGTGGAGCCGAGGGTTCGGTGGATTGGTATAATGGATAGGGAGACGATTTTCGGGGTTATATTTTATGTATGCCCTATACGAGGGATGTTATGAACGTATTCTGATCGTGTGATCATACGTTTGACATGTTCGAGTTCGAGCATGAACGGAGGAGTTGCAGACAAGGGACTGAGAAGCAGCATAACCAGTGAGTTTCTAATACCCTACTTTTTAATTGTTTTACTGTTTTGGGGGTATCGTACATACTTATAAGAGGTGTTAATATATTTAGTCATGTTAAGGGTTTTGGTTTCTAGCCCGATGCGTTTTGATTATAAAATGATTATGTCACACCCCGGTCCCAGACCCCGGTTAGACGTGACGTATGGTACAGAACACAGTGGAAGCTAAACCATAAAACCTCTTTCATTTATAACTAAATTGTTTTATAAACAAACCTTTATTACAAACTAATCAAACCAGCAAACATCAGTCCTTGTCAAGGAACTCAAAACATCCATAGGGCTTACAGCTCCTCCAAGCATGCCTTCATCCGTCACAATCCTCTGACCATCCTCATAACTATCCACATACATTATCTACCTAGAATGCCAACTAAAGGATACTCCTACAATAATCTTAAAAATAATAAAAGCAACTGGGTCAACATAAGTTGGTGAGTTCATGAATCTTTACCACATGGTTGTTATTCAATCACCAGTAATCCATGTCTCACCTATTAGTACACAAACTAATCAGGCTTTTGTTATATATATATAACTAGTCAACCGTTCCCGCCACTAGTATAAAATGGATATATCATCTATATTACTGGTCATCCCACACCAGTAGTATGAGATATATAATTATTCCATATTACTGGTACCAGTAGCATGAGATAATCCTTCCACCCGTAGGTCCCAGCCTCGCTCGAAACATGATAAGTACTTTAACATGCCTTATATATACTTGGAATAAGGCATTACATCAGGAATATCTCAAATAACAACTGTATACACATTTAATTCAGAGGAACTCACCTGGACAGTATTATTGTGTTGTATACCTCGGACAGCACCTCGACGTATAATTAACTACTAATGTTTCTTAATTAAGATCTATAATACATAATCCAAAAGCTTAATGATAAGTTGGAACCTTACCTCAGCACTATCTCCTGCAATTTAAAGGCGTAAGGCTAGAAATCGGACTTCTAAACGCGTATCGGCACTCGAGCACGGATTCCTAGGTTAAGTGTGTGAAATCATTGTCTAAAACTCGGACCATAGAATTCTATTTATAGGCCAACATCGGACCCGTAGCGGACCGTTACACAGAAGCGTAGCGGTCCGCCACCCCTTATGCCGGCTTAATTGGCGTAGCGCCCACGTAGCGGACCGTTATCCCGGGTGGTAGTGGTCCGCTACCCAACAGGTTTTAGTGAGTCACTTGACACGTGTCAGCTTCTAGTGGTCCCGATCCAAATTGCGGCTGGCGGACCATTAGCCAAAGGCTTAGCGGTCCGCCATAGGGCTGAGTCATTAGACACGCGTCTGATAACGTGGTATTCTCTCATGATTGTCTTTCTCTTCACGTAGCGAACCGTTAGGACCTTGGAAGCGTTCCGCTACCGGCCACTTTTAGTATTTTATATTTTAAACCCTCCAACTTTAAAATAACTGCAATTCAACCATTGGACTTAAATTCTTGGCATCTTTAGTCCTTTATATTCTATAGGAAATTTTGAGGTGTTACAAATCTCCCCTCCTTTAGGAAATTTCGTACTCGAAATTCAGAAATATTCCTAAAGGTATAAAATTCTATTTATAATTTAAGGTAGTGGTTTCTCTAACACCTGTAACACAAGACAATTATTTAACCAGAGTGGTACCTCCAACAGACATGTTCCCAGGTAAGAGTGACGGGTCTAGGAGAGATTTATACACCGCTCTTTCCTAGATAGAATATTCCGTTCGTCAGATAACTACATACTAGTTAAAAAGTCACCTTCTAGTTACTGTGACATCAAAGTCTTATGGTGAAAAGAATTTCTTTATCTCTATACATCCTTTTATTAAATATTATCTTATAAGGAACATACCTAGTTTTCTCCTTCTTGCCTTCCTCTTAAGATGTACACACGTCCTTTTGCTCCACCAACTCTGGATTGAATTGTCTTTGGGCAGTTAGATTTATGATGCCCCATGTCATTACAATTGTGGCATTTGATGGTTGGGCAATATCTTGTAATGTGCCATGTTTGTTGGCAATTATTACATATAACTCCTTGAATACATTTTCCCATATTGTCTCCTTCTCTTCTTGGGATTTTGTTATCAGTGGGTTCATGGGTTATCTTTCCCAAGCTTCTCTTGTTGGCTACTTCCTGAGCTTCTATCTAATCATACATTACCGCACTAAGTTGTACTGCTGAATCTATGGTTGTAGGTGCAGTAGTTTTTACTAAGGTTCGAACTTTTGGTGGTAATCCTTGCACATTACATTTAATTCTTCTGGATTCAGGGGTTACTAGGTGAGGTACCAGTTTTGCCATCTCATTGAATTTGCTGGTGTATTCTTGGTGGCTAAGATTTTCTTCTTCAAACCGATGGAATTCCAACTCAATTTTGTCTACTGGATTCTGGGGACAGTATCTATTAACTATCAGTGCCTTTAAGTCCTCCCACTTCATCCTATCTGTATGTTCCTCTCCCTTAGTCTACTTGACTGACTCCCACCAGTCAAGTGCATCTTCTTCAAATGAATGAGCAGCAAATTTAACTGCTTGATCGAGTCTGCATTCACTCATTTTAATCACGGCCTCCAAAGAAGTTATCCACTGCATGGCTGCAATGGCATTCCTCTTGCCGTTGAAAGGTTTGGGGTGACAATCACTAAAGTTCTTATACGTGCATCCTTGGATATTTCCTCATGTGCTTTGATTTGTAATTACAACAGTTTCAGGAGTTCGGGTAGCACCACTATTGTTTCTTATGGGATCGGTATGAATAGTATTCTCCCCTCGTGGATTTGCACCACTGACTCCTTATTCCTATTTCCTTGATTGTTGGAGCCCATCCTTCTCTGGAAAGCGTCGTCAATGATTCCTGGTAATGTTGCTTGGAGTACTTTAGTGACCTCAGATGCCACTGCTCCTTGAAACTGAGATTCCGTCATAATGACCTCATCTGTGTGTTGCTCGTTCTCATCATTGGTATTTGCTTCTACGTTCGGGTCAACATTTGTCGTGTTACGGGTACGAGACCTAGTATTAGGAGTCCTACCCCTACCACTTCTTCGTCCTTTACCTCTTCCATCCATTTCTACCTACACACAGATGTATGACATCAGAATTCGTATAACTAGTAACGATCTAGAAAATCAGAAATTAATGATATTTGGCCAAGAATGTAATTAATTATCTGTTTTCATGGTATTACCCATCATATTCATAATGAAAATCAACATCTTAACCTATGGCATTTCAGCTAACTTACAGAACCCTAGTTTAAGACTAGATACTAACCACTTCTTTAGTATCTAAATCCCTTAAACTGAGGCTCTGATACCAACTTGTCACACCCCGGTCCTAGGCCCCGGTTAGACGTGACGTATGGTACAGAACACACAGCGGAAGCTAAACCATAAAACCTCTTTCATTTATAACTAAATTGTTTTATAAACAAACCTCTATTACAAACTAACCAAACCAACAAACATCAGCCCTTGTCAAGGACTCAAAACATCCATAGGGCTTACAGCTCTCCAAGCATGCCTTCATCCGTCAAAATCCTCTAACCATCCTCATAGCTATCCACATACATTATCTACCTGGAATGCCAAATAAAGGATACTCCTACAATAATCTTAAAAATAATAAAAGCAACTTCTGACAATTCGACTTTTTAGGTTAACTCCGTTAACTATTCCGTTAAGTTTTCGGTTAAAAACTTAACCTCGTTAACTAAATCTAACCCCAAGGACTGATTCTGTCACAAATTCAACTCAAAACTACAGGTACTAGTTGTGGGAATATGCTAAATTAAATAATTTGACCCCTCAAAGTCAAATTAACAAAATTGTTTATGTTGACTTTTTGAAGTCAAAATTCGCGACTTCTTGATTTCCAATTCTCGTTTGATAACCGAAATCGATCGAATGTAGTAATTGATTAACACTTAAATGCCATAATCGTTCATGATTGAGCTTTAATCATAGAAATTAATCAAATTAAACTTGAATAATGGAAATTAAATCCAAAACCGTCGACTTATTCCAAACGATCACCGAATTCACAAAATTCTTGTAGTTCCCTCACAAATTATACACCTGCGAATCTTGTTCGAGTCCCTCAGAAGAATTTCCATACACCAGTTGCGCCGGAGAATCAACCAGAAGCATCAAAGATCAACCCGTAGTCGACGAACTCAGTGTTAATCGAGCACTATAAATCCAACATCCAATCGGGTAATTGAAACATTCATTTGATTCATTTTATGCTGTAGAATGAAAGCCCTATCCTAATCAGGGCTTATATTATCGATTTAATCATAATCCGATTCTAGGGTTCATATGAAATCGGATTTGGGGCTTTTGATTCTAGACTCGTTCTCAATGCAATTAAATCATACCATTAGTTTCGAAATCTTCAGTTTAATGAAGGCCCATGTTAATTGAATCAAAAAACATCTAATTTTACAAAATCCAGAATCTAGGGTTCATAGGTTCACATTTTAATCGAACTCTATCTTAGACTCAATATAAATGGAATTAAACTTCATGGATATACTCGCCATCATCCATCCTTTGAAAACCCTATGCTAATTCGAAGATATAACGTCGGATCAGTGATGAATCGATTCTAGGGTTCATCACATTTTGGGTTGAATCGAACACCAGTCAAACTGTAATTTCAATATAATTAAAATACATGGATAGAATCGGAATCTAATTCTCTTTAATAGCCCCATGAATCCAGCCTCTAACATCATCAAATTTTATCAAATTGATCCCACGTTTTTAAGTCTAAGTCTCAGCTTTTCAAACTGAATTTTAATTACCTAAAACTTAACGATTTTTGCAGTTGAACCTAGCATCAGACTCGCAATCCATAGGCGAGCAGAACCCCTATGATTTCAAAACCAGTCGTGATCGAATTCATAGTGTATGGGACGGGATTCGATCTGGAAGCATATGGGAAGGAAATCACGTTTGATCAGGATGTTAAAAGCAATGGGTCTCGGGTTTGTTTGCGATGACCCTAGCGGGCGTGATGGTTTTGTCAGTGTGTGCGTGTGGGAGGGACCCGGGTTCGAGACCGGGCTCCCACAATTATTTTTGGAACATTTTTCTGGAATATTAAAATTAATAAAAATCAAACCTTATAATATTGGGTTATTATATAAATGTGTTTTTAGCCCGGAAAACAACCCGTAGGCTCGGGTTTTGAATTATTAGCATATTTTTATAAATTATACCCGCTTTTATAATTTATACACTATTATTATTAAGTAAAAATAATATGTTTATATTATTTTAAGCCGTAAATTCGTATAAAATAATATATTTATATTATTTTCAAACCGTGACCCGTATTATTAAATAATATATATTTATATTATTTCGAATCATTTTATAACGCCGTGTATCAATAGAGATTAATTAATAATATAATTAATTATATTATTCACTCGTATATATATATATATATATTATTAATTGAGTCATTCGTCGCGTAAAGTAATTCCTAATCCCGTGGACACGTTCGTCCACTCTCGTTTATTAGAGAGGTTCTTTAAGACGTTTCTTTCCGTGTCACAGTCACAATTCCCATTATCATTCCTAATTTATGTGTTTATAATTTTAGGACATTCGTAGGTCTTTTGAGACTTACACTCGTGGTTCCAACGTACCTCTAGTGTGAAACTACCTTCAACGCAAAGCAGGTGAGTTTTCACGGCCCCTTTTTACTATTTTAACTTGGGGGAGAAAACATGCTTAACTATTTTTGAGATTTTGTATTTCGTATGCTATCAATGTTAAAGCTAAGCGTAACACGCTATCACAGAAAGTCCTCATCTTATATCGAACCGTTAATATGGATCTTAGCAAGGTAATATTTAGTAGTACTACTGGGTTTGACAAATCCCACCCGCGTTAGTCGCGCTAACTCGATTAGATATCGAACGGGTGAAATGTTAGCCTACTCACACCGCCAGTGTTGATAGACCTGGCAGGAGGCAATAAACAAACAGTCAGCTTCGGTTGCGAGCGCTTGAGCTAAACATGAACATAGGTTAGCTACCTATATATACATATTGAATGATCATAAATCTGGTAAACGCTTACTTATTTATTGAAACCTGTGAACTCACCAACCTTGTGTTGACACTTTTTCTTACATGTTTTCTCAGGTTGCTAAGATAAGACACAGGTGCACGTTAGGGCATGCATGGATTCAACTGTTTTGCTATGACATATTTATAATTATCTTGTATTGTATTTTGGTTGGTTGGACGTTTTGGACTTTTGGACTTTGGTTTGAGCGCGTGTGTTTTGCGCATTTACTTTTCGTTACGCTTCCGCATTGAACTCTGATTATTATGGTATTTTCATTTGAGGCCCATGTAGAGTCGTTCAAAGTAACTAATGTCTGAGATCCTGGTTAGTCACTTCCCAAAACGGTAAAACTCCGTTAGTTGAAATTTGGGGGGGTGACAGATTGGTATCAGAGACAATGGTTATAGAGAACTAGGATTGCATACTAGACTATAGCCTCACACATTAGTTACATGTCATTTGGATGTTTGGCACTTATATGTATTGTTACAGGAACATGTCGTCAACTCCACCTCCATCACCTAAAGCACCAAGGCATAAGGCACCTGTACTCTCATCCCCGGAGCCCAAAAGGCGCCGGACTAGTTCGAGTGACCATTCAGTTGAACAAGGCGAACCAAGTAACGCGCGAGCATTGGATTATGCTCTCAATTAGGACGTATACCCACATATGATCCAAAGGTGGATTGAAATGGGGGATGTTCCATCACCTTATTTTGGATCTGCATCTTCATCATCCACACTACCCAGCTTGCCATGCACCATGGAACAAGCTTTCGCGGCATTTGTTTCTTACATGTCTAGGGAACTAAGCATTGTGCAAGATGCTACTGAGGAGATACCTAACATGCGGAGGAATGGACCCCATATAGAGGAAAATATAGTAGGAATAGAACTCTTGACTAACGAGCTAGCTGTAACTGACCATGTCCATAACATATTAGTGGATCGTGTGTCACACTTGGAGACGAGAGCCAACACTATGGATGACGATATGGAAGGAGTTCTAGAGAGGTTAGCTGCTATGGAAGCTCAGCTACATGTAGCAAACCAGACTGCTGAAGGCCTTCAAGAGAGGGTGACCCACTTGGAAGCACAACTGCAAGCAGCCCTATTTCCTTAGGAGATTCCACTTTCTGATGGCGAGGAGGAGCCCTTTGAGGAGGAACCCTTTGAGGAAGAGCCCTTCGAGGAGGAGACACCCGAAGAGGAGCCGGTGGAGAGAGACGATGCACAATCGTATGTTTCATCCGACGACGAAGACATTTGATGATCTTCCTAGTCTATCTTTTCTTTTCATGCCTGTTTTGCTTATGTTATTTCTCTTTTCAAACCTAGATGGGTAAGGTTGTTCCCATTCAATAAAAGCATGAGAAGTTTAATGTTTGAGTTATTTATTTTGTAGCCTTACAATTTATTTAATTTTCAAAATATTAGATGTTGTATCTTCTTACCCGTACCTAAATAATGTTTAATATGCGATATATTTCTCATTGTTTTTCATTTGTGATTGTGAAGAATCATGTCAGGCAGAGGACGTGGAGGTCGTGCCGGTGGTCGAGGTACCATTAACATGACGGCAGCAGAGCTAGCAGCACTGATAAATGATAGTGTGGCGGAGGCTCTGGCAGCACAGAATGTCGCAGGTAACTACTTTAGCTATTGACTAATGATGTCAAACCATCTCTTAAGAAGCTTGCCCTAAACTCTATAATTCCAATTCTATTGTATCTCTAAATCCAGGCCAGCAAAACCAACAACCAGCCTGCACTTTCAAGGCGTTCATGGATTGCAAGCCCCACGTCTTTAGTGGAGCTGAAGGAGTCGTTGGACTACTTCACTGGTTTGAGAAGGTTGAATCAGTAATTGCCATGTGCAACTGCCCCGTGGCTAATCAGGTGAAGTTTGCTGCCGAAACTTTGGAGGGCCCGGCACTAACATGGTGGAACGCCCAGGTCCAAATGTTGGGTCTGGCCATGGCGAATGGACTCCCGTGGGGGGAATTCAAAGCAATGATGAAAGAGGAATACTGTCCCCGCGATGAGATCCAGAAGTTAGAGGGAGAGTTTTAGAACTTAAAGATGCGGGGTTCTGAAATTGAACCCTACACCACACGTTCCCATGAACTGGCTACTATGTGCCCGCATATGGTAACTCTCGATTACAAAAGAATTAAGCTTTACATTGGAGGTCTAGTGCCTCAAATACAAAGCATGGTGACTTCATCCAATCCTACCACTATCCAACAAACCATCCGACTTGCGCATAAGTTAACCGACCAAGCGGTGACACAAGGAACCCTACCTCCGAGAGGTTCAGTTGCTAAACCCACCGACAATCACAAACGCAAGTTCGATCATCATTCCAACACCCACAACCACTCCAACTCCCACTTCAAAGGACCCCAACCCAACCAACCCCAGTTTAACCAACCACAGCAGCAACAACAGCGTAGGTTTGAACCTACCAAGAACTTCAACCAGCCGACCTCTTCAGGTCAAAACCAGGGTGGTTACGCGGGGAAGTCTCCGAAGTGTAACAAGTGTAACTTCCACCACTTTAGGTTTTGCAATCGTTGCCAAAGGTGCGGCAAAATAGGTCATGCTGCTAAGGACTGCAGGGGTGAGCTACAAACTAAACAACCTTTCCAACAACCGGGATCCACAAGGGGCTGTTTTGAGTGCGGAAAGGAAGGGCATATTCGGAAGAACTGTCCTCAGTTGAAGAAAGGGGGTAACGGAAATCACAACCCTAACCAGAATAACAATGGTAATGGTGATAACAATGGAAATGGTGGAGGAAATGGTGCGAAGGGACGAGCCTTCGTACTAGGATCTAGAGAAGCCCGTTACGACCATAATGTAGTCACCGGTAAGTTCCTCGTAAATAATTACTTTCTTTTTTCCTTTTTGACACCGGTGCTGATAGGAGTTTTATATCTAAGAAATTTAGTAATATGATAAAAGGAACTTCATCTCTATTAGAAACTAAGTATACAATAGAGATAGCTGACGGCCAAATAATTGAGGCAACTCACATTCTTAAGGGATGTAAACTTGAGCTAGCTACACATATATTTGATATCGACCTTATGCCGGTTATACTTGGTATTTTTGATATAATTGTCGGCATGGATTGGTTATCTAAAAACCAAGCCGAAATTATCTGTCGTGAGAAGATTGTTCGTATACCTCTCCCGAATGGAGAAACCCTTTCCGTCCAAGGCGAAAGAGTTGGTGCAGTCATGGGCATCATATCTTTCATGAAAGCACAAAAATGCCTTCGAAAGGGGCATACGGCTATTTTGGCTCTCGTTGCTGAGCAGTCCTCCGAAGAGAAGAAAATTGAAGATATTCCTGTCGTGCGTGAATTTTTGGAAGTGTTTCCCGAGGATCTGCCCGGTCTGCCACCGCACCGTCAAGTTGAATTCCAAATTGATTTAGCACCCGGAGCAGCACCGATTGCTCAGGCACATTACATACTGGCACCCAGTGAATTACAAGAACTATCCACTCAATTGCAAGATTTGTTGGATAAAGGTTTTATCCGACCTAGTTCATCACCGTGGGGAGCTCCGGTACTATTTTTCAAGAAGAAGGACAGAACTTTCCGTATGTGTATTGATTACCGGGAGCTAAATAAAGTCACAATCAAGAACCGCTACCCTTTACCTCGCATAGATGACCTCTTTGATCAACTCCAAGGATCAAGTTTCTATTCCAAAATAGATCTTAGGTCCGGTTACCATCAGTTAAGAGTCCGAGAAGAAGATATCTCAAAGACTGCATTCAAAACAAGGTACGGCCATTACGAATTTATGGTCATGCCTTTCGGGTTAACCAACGCACCTGCGGTATTTATGGATCTCATGAACCGTGTGTGTAAGCCTTACCTTGACCAATTCGTTATCGTTTTCATCGACGACATCCTCATTTATTCTAAGAATAAGGAAGAACATGAGGAACATCTACGCCTAATTTTGGAATTACTTAAACGAGAGCAACTGTATGCTAAGTTTTTCAAGTGTGAATTTTGGATCCGGAAAGTTCAGTTTCTAGGGCATGTGGTTAACGAGAAAGGAATACATGTCAACCCATCCAAAATAGAAGCCATCAAGAATTGGGCAGCACCGACGACCCCGACTGAGGTGCGACAATTTCTGGGATTGGCTGGATATTACCGTCGATTCATCAGAGTATTTTCCAAAATTGCTCAACTCCTCACTGCTTTAACTCAAAAGGGTAAAGCCTATAATTTGGGCGACAACCAAGAGTCAGCATTCCAACACCTCAAACAAAAACATTGCAGTGCACCTATTCTAGCTCTTCCGGAAGGAACCGATGATTTTGTAGTGTATTGTGATGCATCTATTCAAGGTCTGGGTTGTGTCTTAATGCAATGCGAAAAGGTGATCGCATACGCTTCACGTCAGTTAAAGATTCACTAGAAAAACTACACCACTCATGACCTAGAGTTGGGAGCAGTAGTTTTTGCACTTAAGATATGGAGACATTACCTGTACGGTACCAAATGCACCATCTACACCGATCACAAGAGCCTCCAGCATATCTTCAAGCAGAAGGAGTTGAACATGCGACAACGTCGTTGGGTTAAACTTTTAAACGATTATGACTGTGCAATCCGGTATCATCCGGGTAAAGCTAACGTTGTGGCTGATGCACTAAGTCGAAAGGAAACGAAACCCAAACGAGTTCGAGCGTTACAACTTACTATTCACCCTGGATTGCCTGACAGGATCCGTAGTGCTTAACTCGAAGCCTTGAAAGAAGAGAATCTACCGTTGGAAGGTACACGCGGTATGGAAGCACAACTTGAAGTAAAATCTGACGGTATTCGTTACTTCGCCAAACGAATATGGATTCCAGTATTCGAAAGTTTAAGGGAACTAATCATGGATGAAGCTCATAAATCTCGTTACTCTATTCATCCGGGTTCCGATAAAATGTACCATGATCTAAAGGTACTATATTGGTGGCCAAAGATGAAGGCCGATATAGCTACCTATGTGAGCAAATGTCTGACGTGCGCGAAGGTCAAAGTTGAATACCAAAAGCCTTCTGGTTTTCTGCAACAACCAGAAATTCCCATGTGGAAATGGAAACAAATATCCATGGACTTCATCACCAAATTACCACGAACCCCTACCGGATGTGATACTATTTGGGTAATTGTTGATCGATTGACAAAATCTGCCCACTTCCTAGCTATCAAGGAAACCGACAAAATGGACAAGCTTACTCGCATATACTTGAAAGAAGTAGTCTCTCGGTACGGGGTGCCTATCTCTATCATTTCGGATCGTGATGCACGATTCACCTCTCGTTTCTAGCAATCATTACATAAAGCTTTAGGCACGCGTCTAGATATGAGCACAGCATACCATCCTCAAACTGATGGCCAAACAGAACGTACTATCCAAACTTTGGAGGACATGCTACGAGCTTGTGTGATCGATTTTGGTAAAACTTGGGAGTCTCACCTACCGTTGGTGGAGTTCTACTACAATAACAGTTATCACACTAGCATCAAGGCAGCTCCATTCGAAGCACTTTATGGACGGAAATGTCGTTCTCCTATTTGTTGGGCCGAGGTTGGGGATAGTCAACTTACAGGTCCTGAACTCGTACTTGAAACTTCTGAGAAAATTGTTCAAATTAGAAACCATATAGCAGCAGCTCGTGATCGTCAAAAGAGCTATGCCGACAAGCGTCGTAAACCCTTAGAGTTTCAAATAGGTGACATGGTCTTACTCAAAGTCTCACCTTGGAAAGGTGTCATTCGTTTCGAGAAACGAGGCAAACTGAATCCTCGTTATGTTGGACCATTCAAGATAATAAAAAGAATTGGACCAGTAGCGTATCAACTGGACTTACCTGAAGGACTGAGTGGTGTACATAACGTCTTTCACGTCTCAAATTTGAAGAAATGTCTAGCAGACGAGTCCCTCGCGGTTCCTCTTGAGGAACTACACATTGATGAACAGCTGAGTTTCATCGAAGAACCCATAGAAATTATGGATAGGGAAGTCAAATCGTTAAAGCACAGTAAAATCCCTATTGTTAGAGTCCGTTGGAACTCGAAACGCGGACCGGAATTCACTTGGGAGCGCGAGGATCAGATGATGCGCAAATATCCTAATCTGTTCAAGCACTCCGCGTCAAATCCTTAAGGTACTATTTAATTTTCGGGACGAAAATTCTTTCAACTAGGGGATGATGTGACACCCCTGAAATTTTTTTTTTTTTATTTAATTTTCGGGACGAAAATTATTTCAACTAGGGGATGATGTGACAATTCGACTTTTTAGGTTAACTCCGTTAACTATTCCGTTAAGTTTTCGGTTAAAAACTTAACCTCGTTAACTAAATCAAACCCCAAGGACTGATTCTGTCACAAATTCAACTCAAAACTACAGGGACTAGTTATGGGAATATGCTAAATTAAATAATTTGACCCCTCAAAGTCAAAATTAACAAAATTGGTTCTGTTGACTTTTTGAAGTCAAAATTCGCGACTTCTTGATTTCCAATTCTCGTTTGATAACCGAAATCGATCGAATGTAGTAATTGATTAACACTTAAATGCCATAATCGTTCATGATTGAGCTTTAATCGTAGACATTAATCAAATTAAACTCGAATAATGGAAATTAAATCCAAAACCGTCGACTTATTCCAAATGATCACCGAATTCACAAAATTCTTGTATTTCCCTCACAAATTATACACCTGCGAATATTGTTCGAGTCCCTCAGAAGAATTTCCATACACCAGTCGCGCCGGAGAAACAATCGGAAGCATCAAAGATCAACCCGCAGTCGACGAACTCAGTGTTAGTCGAGCACTATCAATCCAACATCCAATCGGGTAATTGAAACATTCATTTGATTCGTTTTATGCTGTAGAATGAAAGGCCTATCCTAATCAGGGCTTACATTATCGATTTAATCATAATCCGATTCTAGGGTTCATATGAAATCGGATTTGGGGCTTTTGATTCTAGACTCGTTCTCAATGCAATTAAATCATACCATTAGTTTCAAAATCTTCAGTTTAATGAAAGCCCCATGTTAATTGAATCAAAAAACATCTAATTTTACAAAATCCAGAATCTAGGGTTCATAGGTTCACGTTTTAATCGAACTCTATCTTAGACTCAATATAAATGCAATTAAACTTCATGGATAGACTCGCCATCATCCATCCTTTGAAAACCCTATGCTAATTCGAAGATATAACATCGGATCAGTGATGAACCGATTCTAGGGTTCATCACATTTTGGGTTGAATCGAACACCAGTCAAACTGTAATCTCAATATAATTAAAATACATGGATAGAATCAGAATCTAATTCTCTTTAATAGCCCCATGAATCCAGCCTCTAACATCATCAAATTTTATCAAATTGATCCCACGTTTTTAAGTCTAAGTCTCGGCTTTTCAAACTGAATTTTCATTACCTAAAACTTAACGATTTTTGCAATTGAACCTAGCATCAGACTCGCAATACATAGGCGAGCAGAACCCCTATGATTTCGAAACCAGTCGCGATCGAATTCATAGTGTATGGGACGGGATTCGATCTGGAAGCATATGGGAAGGAAATCACGTTTGATCAGGATGTTAAAAGCAATGGGTCTCGGGTTTGTTTGCGATGACCCTAGCGGGCGTGATGGTTTGGTCAGTGTGTGCGTGTGGGAGGGACCTGGGTTTGAGACCGGGCTCCCACAATTATTTTTGGAACATTTTTCTGGAATATTAAAATTAATAAAAATCAAACCTTATAATATTGGGTTATTATATAAATGTGTTTTTAGCCCGGAAAACAACCCGTAGACTCGGGTTTTGAATTATTAGCATATTTTTATAAATTATACCCGCTTTTATAATTTATACATTATTATTATTATTAAATAAAAATAATATATTTATATTATTTTAAGCCGTAAATTCGTATAAAATAATATATTTATATTATTTTCAAACCGTGACCCGTATTATTAAATAATATATTTTTATATTATTTCGAATCATTTTGTAACGCCGTGTATCAATAGAGATTAATTAATAATATAATTAATTATATTATTCACTCGTATATATATATATATATTATTAATTGAGTCATTCGTCGCGTAAAGTAATTCCTAATCCCGTGGACACGTTCGTCCACTCTCGTTTATTAGAGCGGTTCTTTAAGACGTTTCTTTCCGTGTCACAGTCACAATTCCCATTATCATTCCTAATTTATGTGTTTATAATTTTAGGACATTCGTAGGTCTTTTGAGACTTACACTCGTGGTTCCAACGTACCTCTAGTGTGAAACTACCTTCAACGCAAAGCAGGTGAGTTTTCACGGCCCCTTTTTACTATTTTAACTTGGGGGAGAAAACATGCTTAACTATTTTTGAGATTTTGTATTTCGTATGCTATCAATGTTAAAGCTAAGCGTAACACGCTATCACAGAAAGTCCTCATCTTATATCGAACCGTTAATATGGATCTTAGCAAGGTAATATTTAGTAGTACTACTGGGTTTGACAAATCCCACCCGCGTTAGTCGCGCTAACTCGATTAGATATCGAACGGGTGAAATGTTAGCCTACTCACACTGCCAGTGTTGATAGACCTGGCAGGAGGCAATAAACAAACAGTCAGCTTCGGTTGCGAGCGCTTGAGCTAAACATGAACATAGGTTAGCTACCTATAGATACATATTGAATGATCATAAATCTGGTAAACGCTTACTTATTTATTGAAACCTGTGAACTCACCAACCTTGTGTTGACATTTTTTCTTACATGTTTTCTCAGGTCGCTAAGATAAGACACAGGTGCACGTTAGGGCATGCATGGATTCAACTGTTTTGCTATGACATATTTATAATTATCTTGTATTGTATTTTGGTTAGTTGGACGTTTTGGACTTTTGAACTTTGGTTTGAGCGCGTGTGTTTTTGCGCATTTACTTTTCGTTACGCTTTCGCATTGAACTCTGATTATTATGGTATTTTCATTTGAATCCCATGTAGAGTCGTTTAAAGTAACTAATGTCTGAGATCCTGGTTAGTCACTTCCCAAAACGGTAAAACACCGTTAGTTGAAATTTGGGGGTGTGACACAACTGGGTCAACATAAGTTGGGGAGTTCATGAATCTTTACCTCGTGGTTGTTATTCAATCACCAGTAATCCCATGTCCCACCCATTAGTACACAAACTAATCAAGCTTTTGTTATATATATAACTAGTCAACTGTTCCCGCCACTAGTATAAAATGGACATATCATCCATATTACTGGTCATCCCACACTAGTAGCATGAGATAATCCTTCCACCCGTAGGTCCCAGCCTCGCTCGGAACATGATAAGTACTTTAGCATGCCTTATATATACTTGGAATAGGGCATTACATCAGGAATATCTTAAATAACAATTGTGTAACTATACACATTTAATTCAGAGGAACTCACCTGGGCAGTATTATTGTGTTGTATACCTCGGACAGCACCTCGACGTATAAATAACAGCTAATGTTTCTTAATTAAGATCTATAATACTTAATCAAAAGCTTAATGATAAGTTGGAACCTTACCTCAGCACTATCTTCTGCAATTTAAAGGCTTAAGGCTAGAAATCGGACTTCTAAACGCGTATCGGCACTCAAGCACGGATTCCTAGGTTAAGTGTGTGTGTGAAATCTGTGTCTAAAGCTCTGGCCATCGAATTCTATTTATAGGCCAACATCGGACCCGTAGCGGACCATTACACAGAAGCGTAGCGGTCCGCCACCCCTTATGGCGGCTTAATTGGCGTAGCGCCCACGTAGCGGACCGTTATCCCAGGTAGTAGCGGTCCGCCACGTAACTGGTTTTAGTGAGTCACTTGACACGTGTCAGCTTCTAGTGGTCCGGATCCAAATTGCGGCAAGCGGACCGTTAGCCAAAGGCTTAGCGGTCCGCCATAGGGCTGAGTCATCAGACACGTGTCTGATGACATGGCATTCTCTCATGATTGCCTTTCTCTTCACGTAGCGGACCGTTATGACCTTGGTAGCGGTCCGCTATCGGCCACTTTCAGGATTTTATATTTTAAACCCTCCAAATTTGAAATAATTGCTGTAACATCCCGAAAATAGTAAATAAGTAAATAATAATACGATGGGGATTTAAACGTCATAAAGCGAAAGAAAGACGGATGGGCTTGGGCTCGCCTCTAACGGGCCGAGGGAAGCCCAGGTATAAAAGGGGCAAGACAGCCCATTTGACCATTTCACCTCCATTTCACCAATTCTAGAGAGAGAAAGGGAGCCCGGGTCTAGAGAGAGAAAGTCGACGGATCGTCACGAGATTAGAGGAGCACGTTACAGCTGAGCTCGGGAGCAAAACCTCCGAATCAAAACTTCAATCCAGGTAATGATTCATACATAATCTGAGTTTTTGTTCATTTTGGGGTTTCTCGAGTTTTAGCTAAATAGATGATGTTTTTACGGATGAAACTTGATAATAAGCTTAGAAATAGCATCTAGAACGAAAACCGCATGTTTTGATCAAAGAAAATTGTAAGATTGGCACGATCGGGTTTGCATGCAAGAACTTCGGATTTTTGGTCCAAGAACCAGGTCCTGCGCACTTACCAAGTGCGCAGGAGGGAATCCCTGCGTACTTACCAAGTACGCAGGATGCAGACCCTGCGTACTTACCAAGTACGCAGGAGGAAGGCTCCTGCGCACTTGCCAAGTGCGCAAGAGCAAGTCCCTGCGCACTTACTAAGTGCGCAGGCAGCAGATAGCAGGCAGCAGGTTGGTTAAGTAAAGTCAGTAAGTTTAGAATGATTAAACCATTAAAGTCGGGGTTGGGTCTAATGTGTATTTAACTACCTAATCCAGATCGAAAGTGACGCTGTTTGACCTTTGTCTAGGACAACCTAGAGTAGCCCATCAGGTGAGTTCTATGTGCCCCCTTCTATGTATGTGCAAATAATTTATAAATGTTTTGGGGCTGAAGTGTATACACTAAGTGAATAAACGTTATGAATGTTAATGTGATCATACGTGGTATACAAACATATATATATACTCAAGTACAAAAATGAATTATGAACAAAGAATGAATCGTATGATTATTTAGAACGAATGAAAAGAATAACATAACGTGTAAGAATGAAATCCTGCTTTATATCTATGTATATATTGCTTGCCAAGTAACAGAAAACGTTATGGACGCTTCAATGATAACGGCTACTTCGGTAGACGGACGACCACTTGACTATTATGCAGCCAGAAAAAGTAAGTCTAGAAAGGTAGACTAAATAAAGGCCACTACGGTGGAGTAAGGCACTAAATCAATATTCGGCTGTATAATTAGTTTAAGTGGGAAACGGATGCCTTATGGCAGACGGGCGAAATACGGCCTACGACGGTAGGACGGTTGTAAGATTACGGACGGACACAAGTTGCCGGACGGTTGTAAGAATGAAAAATACGGACGGACACTAGTTGCCGGACGGTTGTAAGAATAGGCGGACCATGACGATGGACCGTGGCGTTTGTCTTTGTGACATTCGCAAATAAATGACGGGTTGATCACCCATGAATGAAAAGAAAAGAAAAGGGTGAATGCATACATATGTAGTCACAAAGAAAGATGAAAGAAAAGCAAAAGTTATGAAAGTAAATGAGACAAATGATGTGAATATATTTTTATATGTATTTGCGAAGAATGATAAAAGAAAAGCAATTCAAGTCAATGTGTATTTATATAAATGTATATATAATTATGCATACTTATAAAGAAAAGAATGTTTATACCTAATTGTATTAAACTAGAACTCACCAGCGTTAGCTGACTTTTAGTATACATTTCAGGTAAAGGAAGAAAAGGTCGTGCGATGGCGTGAAGGTTACCCGGCACGAGACTGACATCCCACTTTTGTTTTATATGTCTTAGAACAATGTCATGACTTATTTGTAAAGACTTCCGCTGTTATGATTATGTAATTGAATGATGAATGTTTTAAATTTAAGCTCAGTATTTATGACTATGTTTATGAGTAAATCCAACAAGTGAGGTTACCCGGTTTTAGGGCCTTACAAGTTGGTATCAGAGCAATAGTTTGAGAGATTTAGACATCCCTAAATGTCTAGATTCAAACTGATTATGGGACCAACGCACGGATGTCAGTATGGGTAACCAACGCCAACGCTAGCACGGTAAGTAAGTCATAAAGTTAATGCTCTAGCATAGGAATAGATACCTTAACTTAGAACAAATAGATGATAATGCCACGACTGATTTGAAGAGTTTCGAACCCGAAAAGCAATGTAAATTAGTAATCACAAACCGGTCACTGTAATTAAGAATTTACCTTGCTCGTACTGTTCCAAACTATGATCTGAAGGAATGACATTGATGTATTCCCTTTTTAACTATCAGGAAATTAAGAACTATGGCTGGAGGAGGGAGAACTGGACGCCGAGGCGGTCGCACTGGCCGAGTAGGTAGACCTCCGTTGAACCAAAGAATAGATGAAGAAGAAGAAGATAGTGTGCACGCAGAGCACACCGAAAGTGTGCACGAAACAGAAGTGACCCCAGTTAAGGACGACAGTCCAGGGCCTATACAGTTGGAACCTGAAGTCAGGGATGCTATTGCCCGTGAAGTTGTGCTCACTTTGAAGAAGGTATTGCCTGATCTACTATCCGAGGGAATAAAGAAAAGTAGAGAAGAGGATGAAGGAGACAAGGAAGAGAAAGTATATGATAGTGATGGGGACGAAATAAAGATAGGATCGAGCAACCGTGGGTGTACTTATAAGGGCTTTAAGGACGGAGATCCACCCAAGTTCGATGGGAGCAAGGATTCAGTGGTAACGCTTGAATGGATAGAGAGGATGAATGCTGTAATCAACATCAGCGAGTGTCGACCCGACCAAGCTGTTAAGTACGTCGCTCATTCTTTCACCAACGAAGCACTAAGTTGGTGGAGGAATATTCAGAGAACTAAGTCACCGAATGCTATAAACAGAATGACATGGGACGACTTGAAGAAGCTGGTCATCCAAAAGTTTTGTCCCCAGAATGAAATCGACCGAGTTGAGAATGAATTCCTGAACTTCAAGGCTGGCAACAAGACTCATCGCCAGTATACATCAAGATTCAATGAACTGGCTCAACTAGTACCCCATCTGGTAGAAACTGAAGACCGTTTGATCAAGTATTATGTTAAGGGGTTGCCACAGCGGGTCCGTGTCCATGTGAAAGCTAACCTACCCTCGACCTTCGAGTCGGTAGTGAATCTGAGTGGAATCGTCTACGACGACTACGCCAATGAGGACCCGGCACCTGAGACACAAAAGAGAAAGTGGGAGAACCCGTCCAGAGGCACCGGAAGAGGGAACGTAACAACTGAGAGCAAGAAACCAAGGTCCAATGAATATGAAACTTGCAAGAAATGTGGAAGGCAACATCTTGGCGAGTGTCGAGTCGGCACCACCACCTGCTATAGGTGTGGAAGGGCGGGACACTATTCTCGCGACTGTTTGAGAGACACTAAATGCCAAAGCTGTGGACAATTTGGGCATCTGACAAAATATTGCAGGAAGGCCGGCCAATCTGGTTTGGGAAAGGATAAGGAGCAGGAACAACAAAAGGCAAGGACTCGCGCCTATGCCTTAACGGAGGAAGAGGCAAGGGGAAACCCTGATGTCGTGTCAGGTACGTTTCTAGTAAATGATGAACATGCTGCTATTTTATTCGACTCTGGTGCTAGTAAAAGCTTTATATCAAATGCATTTAGTCATAAACTGGATTGCACTATTAACACCATAGTAAAGGCCTTTAGCGTACAAACTACCGTTGGTAAAAATTCGGCAGTATTCCAAGTAACAGAGGATTGCATAATAGAAATAGAGGGTCATAAGTTCCCTTCTAGATTATTCCTTCTCACCTTAGGAGGATTCGATATAGTATTGGGAATGGATTGGCTAGCTGCCAATGAAGCTCAAATCATATGTAAACGTAAGAGGATACACCTCAAAGCTCCAAGCGGCAGTCCAATTACGGTATATGGGGATTGGAATTGCACGATGCCGAACGTCATCTCGATGATCAAGGCCGAAAGTTACATGAGGCGTGGTTGCGAAGCTTATCTGGCATATGTTATTGATGATAGAATGAAAACTAAAGAACTCAAGAATGTACCCGTGGTGTGCAACTTTCCGGAAGTATTCCCTGAGGATCTACCTGGGTTGCCACCCGATCGGGAAATAGAATTTCAGATTGACTTACTGCCAGGAGCTGAGCCCGTTGCCAAAGCCCCCTACCGATTGGCTCCGTCAGAAATGAAAGAATTGATGTCTCAACTACAGGAATTAACAGAAAAGGGATTTATTAGACCGAGCATCTCACCATGGGGCGCTCCGGTACTATTTGTAAAGAAGAAGGACGGCAGCATGCGCATGTGCATTGACTACCGCGAACTGAACAAGAGGACAGTAAAGAACAAATACCCACTGCCTAGAATAGACGACCTTTTTGATCAACTGCAAGGTGCGAGTTGGTTCTCAAAGATAGATCTTAGGTCGGGTTACCATCAGTTGAAAGTAAGAGAGGAAGACGTACCAAAGACCGCGTTTCGCACGCGTTATGGGCATTATGAATTTCTCGTGATGTCCTTCGGATTAACTAACGCACCAGCAGCGTTCATGGATTTGATGAATAGAGTGTGTCGACCCATGTTGGATCGATCAGTGATAGTTTTTATAGACGACATACTGGTATATTCGAAAAGCGAGGGTGATCATCACTGTCACCTAAGAGAAGTTCTGGAGGTGCTAGAGAAGGAAAAGTTGTACGCAAAATTCTCCAAATGCGCGTTTTGGCTTAGGGAAGTCCAATTCCTAGGTCATGTGATAAACCCAAACGGCATCATGGTAGATCCTGCAAAGATCGAGACAGTAAAGGAATGGAACATCCCAAAGACACCAACAGAGATACGAAGTTTCCTGGGTTTGGCAGGCTACTATCGAAGGTTCATTCAAGATTTCTCAAGAATAGCCTCGCCACTAACTATATTGACACGTAAGGAAGTAAAATATGAATGGGGTCAAACCCAAAACAACGCGTTTGAGGAACTTAAGGCACGATTAACTCAAGCTCCAGTCTTAACACTACCTGAAGGAAATGAAGACTTGGTAGTCTACTCTGACGCTTCGGGGCAGGGTTTAGGTTGCGTACTTATGCAACGAGGAAAGGTAATTTCTTATGCCTCACGACAACTAAAGATTCACGAGGTTAACTACCCAACGCACGATCTAGAGTTAGCAGCAGTGGTTTTCGCATTGAAAATATGGAGGCACTACTTGTATGGAGTTAAATGCACCATCTACTCCGATCACAAAAGCTTGAAATATTTTTTTGAACAAAAGGAACTAAACATGAGGCAAAGAAGGTGGTTAGAGTTACTGAAAGACTATGACTGTGAAATATTGTACCATCCAGGCAAGGCAAACGTAGTGGCTGACGTTTTAAGTAGAAAGGAAGAATCGACACCCATCCGGATCAAAGCGTGTCAGCTGATTATAACACCAGATTTGATGGGTGAAATAACAAAGGCATAAGATGAAGCACTGTTAGAAAGAAATGTGAAACGGGAAAGAATAGTAGGACAACAAGGGAACTTAAGTGCAAATACATACGGAGTACGAACTAGGTTTGGCCGGATGTGGATACCTAAGATTTGCGAGCTTAGGGCCAAAATACTCGATGAGGCCCATAAGTCTCGTTATTCTATCCACCCCGGGACAAACAAAATGTATCAAGACTTGAAGAAAGAGTACTGATGGCCTGGCATGAAGAACGATGTGACTGAATACGTGAACAAGTGCTTAACGTGTTCACTAGTTAAGGCCGAGCACCAGAAACCATGTGGTAAAATGCAACCTTTACCAATACCGGAATGGAAGTGGGAGGAGATCACAATGGACTTCATTACCAAGCTACTGCGAACAGCTAAAGGCAATGACACCATTTGGGTGATCGTCGACCGCTTGACAAAGAGTGCTCACTTCTTGCCAATACGTGAGACTTCTTCGTCCGAAAAGCTAGCCGAAGTATTTATCAAAGAAATTGTGAGCAGACATGGTATGCCGCTGTCGATTGTGTCCGACAGGGATACTAGATTCACGTCAAGGTTTTGGAAGAAATTCAATGAAGCGATGGGCACTAGATTGAACATCAGCACCGCTTACCACCCCCAAACCGATGGACAATCGGAAAGGACCATTCAGACCTTGGAGGACATGCTCCGGGCCTGTATCATTGATTTCGGTGGGAGCTGGGACAGCCACCTACCATTGGCAGAATTTTCATATAACAACAGCTATCACTCAACTATTGACATGCCGCCATTTGAAATGTTGTATGGGAGGAAATGTAGGACCCCGGTTTGTTGGGGGGAAATTGGACAAAAGGATTTTGCGAGTCTCGAAGTGGTCAAAGCTACTTCCGAGAAATTTGATCAGATCAAGGCTCGAATGAAAGCCGCAAAGGACAGGCAGAAATCATACACGGACAAGAGAAGAAGGGATTTAGAGTTTCAGGTAGGGGACATGGTACTGTTAAAGGTATCACCGTGGAAAGGAATCATCCGATTCAGGAAGCGTGGCAAATTGAGTCCAAGGTTTGTCGGACCTTTCAAGATTTTAGCAAGAGTGGGTCAAGTTGCTTACAGACTCGACTTACCCGTTGAGCTTAGTGGAATACACCCTACGTTCCACGTGTCTCACTTACGTAAATGCCTAGCCGATGACACAGCTCACATACCTTACGACGAGATCGAGGTGGATAACAGCCTAAATTATGTAGAGGAACCAATAGCCATCCTTGATCGAGCTGAAAAGCGACTACGCAATAAGTCGATCCCTTTAGTCAAAATACAATGGAAGCACAGAAAAGGGTCGGAAGCTACATGGGAAAAAGAAGACGAGATGAGGGGACTATACCCTCAATTGTTTGACGTATAAACAGTTTCGAGGACGAAACCTCTTTAAGGAGGGTAGACTTGTAACATCCCGAAAATAGTAAATAAGTAAATAATAATACGATGGGGATTTAAACGTCATAAAGCGAAAGAAAGACGGATGGGCTTGGGCTCGCCTCTAACGGGCCGAGGGAAGCCCAGGTATAAAAGGGGCAAGACAGCCCATTTGACCATTTCACCTCCATTTCACCAATTCTAGAGAGAGAAAGAGGGCCCAGGTCTAGAGAGAGAAAGTCGACGGATCGTCACGAGATTAGAGGAGCACGTTACAGCTGAGCTCGGGAGCAAAACCTCCGAATCAAAACTTCAATCCAGGTAATGATTCATACATAATCTGAGTTTTTGTTCATTTTGGGGTTTCTCGAGTTTTAGCTAAATAGATTATGTTTTTACGGATGAAACTTGATAATAAGCTTAGAAATAGCATCTAGAACGAAAACCGCATGTTTTGATCAAAGAAAATTGTAAGATTGGCACGATCGGGTTTGCATGCAAGAACTTCGGATTTTTGGTCCAAGAACCAGGTCCTGCGCACTTATCAAGTGCGCAGGAGGGAATCCCTGCGTACTTACCAAGTACGCAGGATGCAGACCCTGCGTACTTACCAAGTACGCAGGAGGAAGGCTCCTGCGCACTTGCCAAGTGCGCAAGAGCAAGTCCCTGCGCACTTACTAAGTGCGCAGGCAGCAGATAGCAGGCAGCAGGTTGGTTAAGTAAAGTCAGTAAGTTTAGAATGATTAAACCATTAAAGTCGGGGTTGGGTCTAATGTGTATTTAACTACCTAATCCAGATCGAAAGTGACGCTGTTGGACCTTTGTCTAGGACAACCTAGAGTAGCCCATCAGGTGAGTTCTATGTGCCCCCTTCTATGTATGTGCAAATAATTTATAAATGTTTTGGGGCTGAAGTGTATACACTAAGTGAATAAACGTTATGAATGTTAATGTGATCATACGTGGTATACAAACATATATATATACTCAAGTACAAAAATGAATTATGAACAAAGAATGAATCGTATGATTATTTAGAACGAATGAAAAGAATAACATAACGTGTAAGAATGAAATCCTGCTTTATATCTATGTATATATTGCTTGCCAAGTAACAGAAAACGTTATGGACGCTTCAATGATAACGGCTACTTCGGTAGACGGACGACCACTTGACTATTATGCAGCCAGAAAAAGTAAGTCTAGAAAGGTAGACTAAATAAAGGCCACTACGGTGGAGTAAGGCGCTAAATCAATATTCGGCTGTATAATTAGTTTAAGTGGGAAACGGATGCCTTATGGCAGATGGGCGAAATACGGCCTACGACGGTAGGACGGTTGTAAGATTACGGACGGACACAAGTTGCCGGACGGTTGTAAGAATGAAAAATACGGACGGACACTAGTTGCCGGACGGTTGTAAGAATAGGCGGACCATGACGATGGACCGTGGCGTTTGTCTTTGTGACATTCGCAAATAAATGACGGGTTGATCACCCATGAATGAAAAGAAAAGAAAAGGGTGAATGCATACATATGTAGTCACAAAGAAAGATGAAAGAAAAGCAAAAGTTATGAAAGTAAATGAGACAAATGATGTGAATATATTTTTATATGTATTTGCGAAGAATGATAAAAGAAAAGCAATTCAAGTCAATGTGTATTTATATAAATGTATATATAATTATGCATACTTATAAAGAAAAGAATGATTATACCTAATTGTATTAAACTAGAACTCACCAGCGTTAGCTGACTTTTAGTATACATTTCAGGTAAAGGAAGAAAAGGTCGTGCGATGGCGTGAAGGTTACCGGGCACGAGACTGACATCCCACTTTTGTTTTATATGTCTTAGAACAATGTCATGACTTATTTGTAAAGACTTCCGCTGTTATGATTATGTAATTGAATGATGAATGTTTTAAATTTAAGCTCAGTATTTATGACTATGTTTATGAGTAAATCCAACAAGTGAGGTTACCCGGTTTTGGGGCCTTACAATTGCAATTCAACCCCTAGACTCAAATTCTTGGCATCTTTAGTCCTTTATAGGAAATTTTGAGGTGTTACAGATTTTTAAGGAGTCGTAGGGTCTATGGTGTGTTCATGGAAATATGTGAGCTAAGGGTATGGGTTGTTAATGTGTGATGTGTTAAGGAACGATCAGGAAGAGTCGAGCCTTAAACTAAATGATTATGAATTCATGTGGGCTATATATGTCATTCTAGTGTATGTGTGAGGTGTAGGTATAGTTAACGAGTCCTGTAAATGATGTGTGATATTATATGTTTTATGATTATGTGTCGTGTTTGCATCGTTGTCTATATGACATGGAAACATGATTTGTGAAGGACGCGGTCCTTTGGGAAGTCACCAAAGGTGACAATACTTAACCGGTTAATGATGAGCTATGTGTTTACGCGTATATTTACATGTGTGTGGAATTACATGCAAACGTTAAGATATATTTATTGTTCATGTGAGGTTATTAATGTGGTAATGTTAATGTAACGTATAGAGGACATCAAGGCGGTAATACTAACGTGATGTGTGAATGTTATTATTGTGGTATATCATGTTAGATCGACCGTGATGTCAGGATTGTGACGTGACGTGACGTGTACAACTGTCGTGTCAGTTAAAAGGTGAGAGTCTTGATAAATGTCCAAATTAATGTCCAAAGATCCATAATACATGAAATATATTTTTATACATTCAAATATATATTTCAAAGTCCGCATTTCATTAAACGATTCGTAACGGCGAAAATCGAAGGTTTCACCTTCTACCGACATTCCTAAACGTAACTACACGCAATAAAACATATATACAACCCATACAATACATGATTTAAGTGTTTTTCACTAAAGTAGTCATTAACTACTAAACTATAATTTAAAATGTCATTAAAGAATCGAAATCTGCATTAAATTTCAGTTTTGAGCCCTAATCGCGATTAACGCACCTAATGACCTAAATATCCACACTAAATAATCATCTAATCACCTAACTACCCCAACCCCACCCCCCATTTACCTTTGGCCTAGATTTCCCTTTTGGGGCCCACCCTACCACCCAAACTCCTTCATGATTTTTATATGTACAAGCCATGTTCATTCACCCAAACCCACACTCCAAGTCTCCATGATTGTTGTAAGGACAAGACCACTCTCATTCAACCACTATAACACTCAACCCATCTTAAACACTCAATATATTCATCCCATATACTCATTTGAATGAATCTAACATTCCACCACCTCTTTCTCTCTCTCTTTTCTACGGCTCAACAACAACAATCTACACCTTCATCTTTTCCTTCAAGTTTTCATCCATTATCAAGCTTAAACCCTCCATATTTTGGTGAATCAAGAAGAATTTCAAGTGTTTTCTCAAGGAATTGAGCCAAAGAGTTCAAGATCTTGCTATTTCTCTCTATAAATCATCATCTAAGGTGTTATCTTCCCTAGCTTGTCTAGTGGTAAAGACTTCCTCTATTTCATCTTTATATTCGTAATATTTTCTTTAAATCATGGTTTAAAATGTATAAGGATCACCCAAAGAAAAATGTTTTCTTCAAACTTCTAAACAAGAGCTAAAACTTTGTACAAACAAGTTTTATATGAAAATTGGTCAAAAAGAAAGTTTGTTGGTGACTTTCCTATCGATATGTAAAGATATTAGATTTTTGGGATATAAAAACATGTGTATAGACATTATAATTATTATGAACAACTATTGTGTGTATATATACGTATAATATGTCACACATGTAAATAAACTTGAAATGAAGAGAAATCGATTCATAAATGTGTGAAAAAGCTAGATCTACAAGTAAAGAAACCCTAAAAATTTAATCTTGGACATATATGGATGTATGGACATAACACATATGGAATAAAGTAAATCCTTAGACAAATCTGACTTGAGACTTTTAGAACATGTCACACATATCATAAAAATGAACTAGTTGGTAAACAAGAGTCAAACAAGTACAAAATTTGAATAGTTGATGATGTTGAGTAACTTAGAACCAAAATAGTAAGCTGGCAGATTCTTAGGTCCGACTTTGGAGGGCCATATCTCAACCAAAAACTAACCAAAAAGGACGAGTCTTAGGTCTAAAATCAAGTACAAGGAGTCAAGAGTCCAACCCAAGTGGTTTCATAAAATTTTGTTGAGTTTTGATGCCCTAAAATGGTCATACAAGAAAAGGTATCAAGGCTGTCTTTTTTGGCAGAATTTTTGTGTCACTTTTGAGGGTCATAACATGGCCATAACAAGTCCAAACAAGTTGATTCTACTTTCTAAGGTTAGTATTTTATGTACATAGTAAAATTTGTAGGGTCTTGGGTCATTAAATGGGTCCAGGTCAGTCAATTAAAAGGAATCCCCAAGACACTCCAGAACCGAATGCTGCTGCCCTCTCTTGTCCGAATAAATATTTAAAAATACTTAAACATGTCATAAGTTGTTGATTAATACATCCCTGTAACCCTAAGACATGTAGGTATCTTGGTATAAATTTTTATGACTAAACGAGTTCATTTGGTTAATCAAAATGGCGACACACGGACAACTTAAAATTCAGGAAAATATCTATAGACTAGGGTTACCTTAATATTGTAGTTTGAAGTGAATAACTACCAAAACCCTAACATAATGTATATACGACAACCTATGGATAAGCATTTTTTGTATAACATAAATAATGTATATACGTGTGAATAAATACTAACACGCATCATGAAATTCAATGACAAGTCACCAACGGTTCATCGGGTCACACTTTCAAAACGTAACACATGTATCGCCAATTCTAACATTTTGGGTGGATCTTATACACGTTCAACTTGTATGTTGACATCATATTATAAGGTCTTAAGACAACTGTAACTGTTAGGTCACGGTTAGGACAGTCTTGCATACACATCGGCCTTGCTAGCATTTACACGTTGAAAGCTTATCAGGTGAGTACACAGCCCCCTTTTAACTTTTAAATGTTTTAGAAACACCGGGGGGAAAACATACTTGCTTACAAGTTTGAAAACATGAGACATCATTGTTTACTACAGTTGGGAACATCATTGCCTGATACATTCGAGAAAACATAAAACGTACTTACAAACATTTTCATATGGTAGCAAGAAAACAAGACCCGACCTTTATGTTTGCATGAGTTAACATATATAGAGCGCTGGAAGTCCCCTGACCATCATATTTATAACCATTAGCTATAGGTTAGCCTGGGAATCTATGGATAGTACTATTGGGATTGACACCCCTGGTCATGGTTAGTCGCGCTAACCATGGGTCCCTCTGGCCAAATAACCGCATAGTGTTCAAACATTGCTCGTGAGGTATGAGCGAGGGGCAAAACACCTGTGTCATGGTTTGGTTATGCCTCATGTATGTACATATTATTTGTATTCCTAGCTAGTCTACAAATGGGTCAACATTACTTGTTTTGTTTATCATATTCATTGAAACGTTTTCCGTGCAGATGGATCTGCCAATCACTTATACACCAATGGTTTTGCCATTCGTTTATCATGGCCATGTACACAATATCAATGTTTTCAAGGAAAACAGTTTCATATTATGGCCATGTACACAGTATCAATGTTTTCAAGAAAAACGACTTGTTTTATGACTATGAAGTCATCACATGTTTTCGAGGAAAACAACCTTACATTAAACCCGTGTACATATTTTCAATGTTTTCAAGGAAAACAGTTTCGTATCATGGCCATGTACACAATATCAATGTTTTCAAGGAAAATCACTTTACATTGCAACAATCAAACCTGTGAACTCACCAACCTTTGTGTTGACATTTTTAAGTATGTTTTTCAGGTAATTCATAGCCATGGCACGGTTGGAAAGAAGTCGAAGGTGTATGATCGTCAATTCTCAAGATGGCTTTCACCTATACATGGTTCTTGGACAATGTACAAGTTTATTATAGTTGTTGTAATGGTGTTCAATATTCAGAAGTCTTTACTCTAGCTTCCGCTGTTGTGTAATGTTACAAATCGTTGCAACCTTAATTTATTTATTTATTCATTAAGTAAATAAATTTGGGGGTGTGACAGATTGGTATCAGAGCAATGGTTTTAGCGAATTAGGTTTCCTTAGTGACACCTAGGCTCTAACCAGAATCATTTAGGGACCAAGATTTCTAAGACTTGCATCACACTAAAAACACCCAGGACTTGAGTATAGGAATTCCAATCGTTGCCGAACAATTTGTGTAGACTATTAGTGTATGGAGTTACACTAGGGTATCATTAGCTACACTAATACAATTACATGGCACATGTAATGAACACTTAAACGCATACAACAATGTCAAAATAATAAACACTTACAACATGTTACTGTTCGGATTACGAGTCAAGAATAACGGGTACTCAGCATACTGCAACCTTAGAAAATCGAGTTACGAGCTGAGCTTGGGCGACGACGACAACAATCATCAGTTACCGATCTTGGTATCACAACAGGCTGAACCCGTACCAGAATTTGTACCTATACCTGCACCACAACTACTCCAGTCATGGAGGCAGCTATCTTTCTAACGTACTTGCGGTATAAATACTCTCCTTCATAAGTTGTCGGATCGGAGGCCTAGACTTTCGCCATGAGGTATGGCAGACAGGATTGCCCAGACAGAAGGGAATCCAAGGTGGATAAGCATGACTAAATGGGAGAGAACTCCAAGGGTCAGGAAACCCAGACATACATCAGGATCATGTGGATCCATGCATATATACAGACTTGGAGCATTAGTTGCCCGACACTCATTTGAGGATCTCTGCCTAACACATAGTGCCTAACTTTCACCATACACATTTTATTTTAAGAGACACTGGTGGTGCCTCTCTACCATTAGCCTCATCCGACAACAACCATATTCGGCAGATTCATGAGTATTGGTACACATAATTAAGAGTAATCCGATAAAATAATACACACTCCTGCACAAGTGTGCAAACACGATCTAATGAACATTTCAAATCCCATTGATTTAAAAGTTGGGAATAGAAGGAACACTACAGGGATCATGCAAAGTAAATTATCATTACGGGTGCACACGTAATCATAATTTGCAGTGCATGGGAACTTTAGTGAGTCTTGTTGTCTAAGCTAATGATCAACCCATGTTCTCAGTCACTTGATTAAGGATTGGATCTTAACAAATCAGACTTCTCAATTAGGTGCTCTCAAAGCAATCTCATAGTTTGGGAGGAACGAGAGAAATTCAAATTGAAATCAACCAATCTTTTGTGAATCCTGAACGACGAAGAATTTAGCACATTCATTCTTTGAGATTCTACTTGTCGAGATAGCTTTAATTTAAGCATTACCACAACCAACACTTACAATAATTGCATAATTATTGTGGGAGATTACAGCGTAATCTCAGGATCCATCACACCGTTCAGTCTCACAATTACTTGAAATTTATGTTAGGAGTGTTATGCCCTAACTTCGGTGATGGGGCAGGAATATTGTTCTGACCCGCATACACTTAGCACCGATGGGGTATTGTGGAAGATCGACATGAAACAAGTAGGTAATCTAAAATTTTAGAATATTGGTCAAACAGGGTTGCTCTCACAACCATTGACATTCAGTACGCCTTCAAGACCGACTATCCTCTCGGTGATGAATAAGCCGTGATTTATTCACAAGCGAATGCCAAAGAAACCTAGGTGTGGACTAACGACTATTGTCGCACTAACCGAAAAATGACATACAAAACTTTTAAAGGGGTCCCAAATGCGGAATTTCATGCTAATCTCATTAGTTCATGATATGCATAAGGACCGTAAGCTCGAGCTGTTCACAACAGATCACTGTTCACAACAGACCACTGTCCACAAGGATTAATGAAGGATAATTTTATGCTCTTTTGTACCCGCACTTCCCCAAAGATCATCTTGTTGAATGGATCCCAGATTTCAACCTAGAGGAGAGGCATGATCACATCTTTCGCTCCCAGTTTTCTAAAACTAGGAAGCTCTAGGAGCATCTATTGTTAAGGAATGACCTCTTAATGCAGGCTCAGTAAGAGTACAAAATTTTTTATGTTTAAACACTCATTACCTCAATTTTATCCTTGTGCTAAGGACTTTGAGGCTATAACCCGTTTGAGTGGAATACATAATGGTAAGTCACCAAAGTACCATTCAAACACTAAGGGGGAGCATACACACTGAATGACTTATAGTTAGCCATTGTAAAACTCATAAACCCTTCCTACCAACTTAATGGGTTGGCAAACCCATAGCCCATCTCGGGAAAACACTAATTCTATGAGACCATTCTCACAGTCCCACTATTCATTCCCTCAGCTAGACGGAATATGAATATCCCAAACAAACATAGAACTTTTTATGGCACACATACTTCGAGGGTATGGTATCCAAGTCATGAGCTTACATATCAGGATGTTACAACCCGAATGCTAGTATGATGCGGGAAGGTAGTGCAAGCAATGGGTAAAGTGGTGATTAAGCTCAACCTTTGCTAGTAAGAGCTCACATAGAACCTTAAAATCTTAAATCCATTATGACCCATGTTAAGGGAAGGTTCTAGATGACACGATACCTGAAATGAGAATAAAGTCTTAATCCCAAGAAATAATTTTGAGAAGCACAAAAGGGACAAACATGAAGTTTCATTTCTATATTCTATCGTTGCTATCCGATTATAGCAAACTGATAGTAATGAAACTGCATCACTAACTCTTGGAACTGGATTAAAAACCCATTCTCATTTTTCTGAACACCCATGAAGACCCACTTATCCTTAATATATGTTAAGACAAGTCAACAATACTATTCTCAAATACTCTGACACTCTCATCTGCTTCATCTAAACGGTAGATGAACCACCGAAATCTTGACGACACAGGAGTACGGTGAGATTGTGTAATCTCGAAATTTGGTTCGACATCTATTTCATGAAGAAAATTAATCTACACCAAGTTACGAATAACGCACGAGATAAAAATTTCCAATAATGAGGGTTGATAAGACCAAAGTCAATCTCAGAAGGTCGCGTCTCCGTAAAAAACCCTTCTGGGGTAATTAAGAAAAATAGCATACGAGGATGCTATTTTCTGGAACTCCATTGAACCAACTTAACCTACATGCGGGTTTCACATATGAAATACCAGTCGAAATCTTTATGTTGAAAAGACTGAGTGCATCTAGGCATTGACTGATTATGAGAAACAAGCAAGTACCCGGTTTTCAAACCAAAGCCCAAACACCTCGTTACGTATTTTCTTTCAAAGATCTACTATGATTTGGCCTTCGTACATTAAAATGCATGGACAAATGAAGGGTATGTGCCATCGTACATTCAAACTTCACATGCACCATTTCCTTTCGTACCAGTGATGAGTATCGTACGACTTCATCCTGATGAAAGTAACTTAATAAGGAAATTATTCGACATCTAATTCGGGATTCTAATTACTCACTCATGCCAGGGAGTGACTTCACTGAGTGTAGTCCATCTGGTTCATAGGGTTCTGACAATGACTTTGTCCCTTAAGGGTATAGCCAACAACGTTCAACTGTTGAGACATTCGAGGAATTTATCTAATGCCACTCGGATTGAGATAACCAATGTTCAACGGCACCAATACATTATTACATTATACCATAATATCATGAATCCTTACACATCCAATATCGTTACTCGGTGAAGTATTCGCTTTACCTTTGAATACCGACTACTAAGTGGATTGAACCAAAAATTCTCCCTATGATCTAGAAATGAACTTAGAATACGAAACTCCTATCTGAATGGATTTAATCAATCCTAGAGCTTAAACTAAGTTTCGAGGACGAAACTTCTTTAACGATGGGAGAATGTGACACCTGACATTTCCACGTCAATATTCGTACATAACTTAAACGCGATTACATATTCCGGATTGACTTAGTTGCATGAATTAGGTACTAAAGTCTAGTAATAGCCATATATTGACCCATTTCATACTTTGGTAATTTTAGGAATTACGGGGTCACGTATACGCATAAACCGACTAATACGAAAGTTGGTGACTAATCTAAATGTCCAAAGATCCATAATACATGAAATATATGTTTATACATTCAAATATATATTTCAAAGTTCGCATTTCAATAAACGATTAGTAACGGCGAAAATCGAAGGTTTCACCGTCTACCGACAATCCTAAACGTAACTACACGCAATAAAACATATATACAACCCATACAATAAATGAGTCAAGTGTTTTTCACTAAAGTAGTCATAAACTAGTAAACTATAATTTAAAATGTCATTAAAGAATCGAAATCCGCACTAAATTTCCGTTTCGAGCCATAATAGCGATTAACGCACCTAATGACCTAAATATCCACACTAAATAATCATCTAATCACCTAACTACCCCAACCCCACCCCCCATTGACCTTTGGCCGAGATTTCCCTTGTGGGGCCCACCCTACCACCCAAACTCCTTCATACTTGATTTTTAAATGTACAAGCCATTTTCATTCACCCAAACCCACACTCCAAGTCTCCATGACTCTTGTAAGGACAAGACCACTCTCATTCAACCACTATAACACTCAAACCATCTTAAACACTCAATATATTCATCCCATATACTCATTTGAATGAATCTAACATTCCATCCACCTCTTTCTCTCTCTCTTTTCTACGGCTCAACAACAACAATCTACACCTTCATCTTTTCCTTCAAGTTTTCATCCATTATCAAGCTTAAACCCTCCATCTTTTGGTGAATCAAGAAGAATTCCAAGTGTTTTCTCAAGGAATCGAGCCAAAGAGTTCAAGATCTTGCTATTTCGCTCTATAAATCATCATCTAAGGTGTTATCTTCCCTAGCTTGTCTAGTGGTAAAGACTTCCTCTATTTCATCTTTATATTCGTAGTATTTTCTTTAAATCGTGGTTTAAAATGTATAAGGATCACCCAAAGAAAAATGTTTTCTTCAAACTTCTAAACAAGAGCTAAAACTTTGTACAAACAAGTTTTATATGAAAATTGGTCAAAAAGAAAGTTTGTTGGTGACTTTCCTATCGATATGTAAAGATATTAGATTTTTGGGATATAAAAACATGTATATAGACATTATAATTATTATGAACAACTATTGTGTGTATATATATGTATAATATATAAGTCACACATGTAAATAAACTTGAAATGAAGAGAAATCGACTCATAAATGTGTGAAAAAGCTAGATCTACAAGTAAAGAAACCCTAAAAATTTAATCTTGGACATATATGGATGTATGGACATAACACATATGGAATAAAGTAAATCCTTGGACAGATCTGACTTGGGACTTTTAGAACATGTCACACATATCATAAAAATCAACTAGTTGGTAAACAAGAGTCAAATAAGTACAAAATAGTTGATGATGTTGAGTAATAGGTCCGACTTTGGAGGGCTATATCTCCACCAAAAAGGACGAGTCTTAGGTCTAAAATCAAGTACAAGGAGTCAAGAGTCCAACCCAAGTGGTTTCATAAAATTTTGTTGAGTTTTGATGCCCTAAAATGGTCATACAAGAAAAGGTATCAAGGCTGTCTTTTTTGGCAGAATTTTTGTGTCACTTTTGAGGGTCATAACATGGCCATAACAAGTCCAAACAAGTTGATTCTACTTTCTAAAGTTAGTATTTTATGTACATAGTAAAAGTTGTAGGGTCTTGGGTCATTAAATGGGTCCAGGTCAGTCAATTAAAAGGAATCCCCAAGACACTCCAGAACCGAATGCTGCTGCCCTCTCTTGTCCGAATAAATATTTAAAAATACTTAAACATGTCATAAGTTGTTGATTAATACATCCCTGTAACCCTAAGACATGTAGGTATCTTGGTATAAATTTTTATGACTAAACGAGTTCATTTGGTTAATCAAAATGGCGACACACGGACAACTTAAAATTCAGGAAAATATCTATAGACTAGGGTTACCTTAATATTGTAGTTTGAAGTGAATAACTACCAAAACCCTAACATAATGTATATACGACAACCTATGGATAAGCATCTTTTTGTATAACATAAATAATGTATATACGTGTGAATAAATACTAACACGCATCATGAAATTCAATGACAAGTCACCAACGGTTCATCGGGTCACACTTTCAAAACGTAACACATGTATCGCCAATTCTAACATTTTGGGTGGATCTTATACACGTTCAACTTGTATGTTGACATCATATTATAAGGTCTTAAGACAACTGTAACTGTTAGGTCACGGTTAGGACAGTCTTGCATACACATCGGCCTTGCTAGCATTTACACGTTGAAAGCTTATCAGGTGAGTACACAGCCCCCTTTTAACTTTTAAATGTTTTAGAAACACCGGGGGGAAAACATACTTGCTTACAAGTTTGAAAACATGAGACATCATTGTTTACTACAGTTGGGAACATCATTGCCTGATACATTCGAGAAAACATAAAACGTACTTACAAACATTTTCATATGGTAGCAAGAAAACAAGACCCGACCTTTATGTTTGCATGAGTTAACATATATAGAGCGCTGGAAGTCCCCTGACCATCATATTTATAACCATTAGCTATAGGTTAGCCTGGGAATCTATGGATAGTACTATTGGGATTGACACCCCCGGTCATGGTTAGTCGCGCTAACCATGGGTCCCTCTGGCCAAATAACCGCATAGTGTTCAAACATTGCTCGTGAGGTATGAGCGAGGGGCAAAACACCTGTGTCATGGTTTGGTTATGCCTCATGTATGTACATATTATTTGTATTCCTAGCTAGTCTACAAATGGGTCAACATTACTTGTTTTGTTTATCATATTCATTGAAACGTTTTCCGTGCAGATGGATCTGCCAATCACTTATACACCAATGGTTTTGCCATTCGTTTATCATGGCCATGTACACAATATCAATGTTTTCAAGGAAAACAGTTTCATATTATGGCCATGTACACAGTATCAATGTTTTCAAGAAAAACGACTTGTTTTATGACTATGAAGTCATCATATGTTTTCGAGGAAAACAACCTTACATTAAACCCGTGTACATATTTTCAATGTTTTCAAGGAAAACAGTTTCGTATCATGGCCATGTACACAATATCAATGTTTTCAAGGAAAATCACTTTACATTGCAACAATCAAACCTGTGAACTCACCAACCTTTGTGTTGACATTTTTAAGTATGTTTTTCAGGTAATTCATAGCCATGGCACGGTTGGAATAGGTTAGCCATTTGGATTAAACCCTAGAAGTCGAAGGTGTATGATCGTCAATTCTCAAGATGGTTTTCACAAATACATGGTTCTTGGACAATGTACAAGTTTATTATAGTTGTTGTAATGGTGTTCAATATTCAGAAGTCTTTACTCTAGCTTCCGCTGTTGTGTAATGTTACAAATCGTTGCAACCTTAATTTATTTATTTATTTATTAAGTAAATAAATTTGGGGGTGTGACATAAATCTTAAAAATGAGTAATATAAGTAAAAACTAGAAAAAATCAAATAAAAAAATTAGTGATTTTTACAGATTTTTTTTTGAACTTTTATTGATTTTTACGAATTTTTTACCAAATTTTATTATTTTTTTACTAACTTTAACTCATTTTTAGAGTTAAGTTTTCAATCGTAAGTCACGTGGATAGTATATGGGCTAACTTTCTGTTAAAAACTAACTAGTGTTAACATAAGGGCTAAAGGCGTAACCTAAGTCTCAAAAATTTGGGCTATGTTTGCAGTTTCTAAAACCTGAGTGCCAAACATGCAATTTGATCAAAAGACAACGGTCATTTATGCAATTAACTCAAAAAGAAAATAAATAAATTATAAAAATATAAAAAATCTATTTTTATAAAACTAATAAATTGATTAATTAATTAATTAAATTTTAAAGAAACCTTTAAAAGAAAAGATGAGAAAATTATATTTTTTTATAAAATAACTAAGTTGGTTAATTAATTAATAAAACTTTAAACAAAATCTATTACATAAAAGTGATAAAAGAAAACTATAGAAAAGAAAAAAAAGGTAAAATTTAGCAATTACAAGAATCGTCATTTATGTTAAAAAGACAATAATGTCTTTTACTTAATAGAAATATTAACTTCAGTTAGTCAAAAGAATAAAAAATGAGAGAAGTCTATACTATATAATAAATAAAGGTTTTTCATGCAACATGTCACCTCCATATTCATTCTTATCATTTTTTTCTCGCCTCTCTCTCTTATTTTTTTTAGTAAATTTCGCTTTTGGCCCATGTGGTTTAGCATGTTTAACCATTTTAGCCCAAAAATGAATCTTTTAACATATCAGTCCCCGATGTTGTATTTTTATAACAATTTCAGTCCATGACACTAACCCTGTTAACTTTTCTGTTAAATATAAAATATTTTAGTTATTTTATTTCTAAATAAAATAGTTTAAACTTTTCAGTCAAATAAAACTTGTTTTGAGCTTTTTCATTAAAAAAAATCTACCTTTTTAAAAACTTTTTTAAAATCATTTTTTTAGTTTCTTTTTTTGTAAAAACGTATTTTTTAAACTTTTTAAAAATGTTTTTTTTAATTTTTTTTTCACAAAAAACGTTTTTAAAAACTTATTTTTAGTTTTTTTTATAAAAACGTTTTTTGGCTTTTTCGTAAAATATTTTTTTAACTATTTTAAAAACGCATTTTTTAAAATAGTTCACTACTTTAAAAACTATTTTAAATACTAGTTTACTTAAAAAAGTAAAAAAAACGTTTTTAAAATTGTTAAAAAAATATTTTACGAAAAAACTTAAAAATGTTTTTATAAAAAATCGTTTCTTATGAAAAAAAAATTAAAAAAAATATATTTTTAGAAAAGTTAAAAACGTTTTTAAAAATGGTTCAAAAAGACATTTTTACGGAAAATAAAAACAAAAAATCTATTTTAAAAAAGTAAACAAAAAACGTTTTTAAGAAAAGTAGGAAAAAAAAAGTTTTTATGAAAAAGCCTAAAATTTTTTTTTTTACTGAAAGGTTATATTATCTTACTTATAAATAAAGAGATTAAAATATTTTATACATAACAGAAAAGGTTAACTTAGTTAGTGTAATGGACTGAAATGGTTACAAAAATATAACATCAGGGTTGATATGTTAAAAGATGTTTTTTTGAACTAAAAAGGTTAAACGGACCAAACCACAGGGGCTAATGATGTCTCTCTCTCTTATTAAATGCACATCTATTTCTTAATAATAAAATATTTTTAAAAAATTATAATCTTATCTTACTAACATAATAAATAAAAATCTTTTGTGCCACATGTCAATTTCTGGTTACTGCTCATCCTTATTTTCCTGCTTTTCTCTCCTATTAATTATTAATTATTCCACTTCTCTCTGCTATTAAATAATAATTTTTGTATTAATAAATAAAAATCCTATGGACACGTGTCACTTTGTGGTTTATTTTTATCATTTTTTTCACTCCCCTCTTTCCTATTAAATAATTATATTAAAAGAATTTATTTTTAGATGTTTAATATAAATCTAATTACAGATACTTATTATTTCATTATAAATAGTTATTGTATTATAAATCAAATGAATTTAATACGAATTAACAGAGCTTATAACTGTCACGATTTACATTTTTTAAACACATATTTTGACGAGTGTGTGTTAACAAACTACATTATATTTTAATCAACCAATGTAATACACTGGCTTGTTCAACCCCGTGTATTGCACGGGTTTAAAAAAATATAATTAAGTATATAACATTTTATTTATTCAACCCGTGTAATACACGGGATTTTAACTTAGTTATACTAATAAAACATATTTATTTCAAATTATCTTTTATTATAAGAAACTTTGAAATCTAATTATGTAACTTTTATTTACAATCAAATAGTAAATGAAAGTCAAATTAAATTAAATATAATTAACGTATTTTTGAAACCCAATTATGTATTAATTTTTACATATTTTGAATTTTGTTTTCTATTCTTAGTATATGTAATACATTTTTACATCTGTAAAATATATACATAAAAATTTTAAAAATTTTATAGTGATATTTTTCACCCGGTGTGTAGACACGTGTTCTAAACTAGTTTTCAAATAAATGACAGTAAGTGAAAGTCAAAAATTTAAAGTACTCATCCCAAATTTTGGCTAGTTATAAAGTACAAAAACTGTAATTTAGTCTTATTTATATTAAAGGGTATTTAAAAAAATGGTATCTAAAAAAATGGTATCTTGGTGTGTTAAATAATGCCCCATACAAAAAAAAAGCGCCCTTGGTTCAAACCCGCTCCGCACGAGTAGACATGTGATGCACGAACCAGCCACCTTGGCTTTTTTGTTTGATTCCATATGAATTATATTTAAACTAAGTGTCCGATTAATAAAAATTTTATTAAAAATATTGCTTATTAGTTAATAAATGTATATTTTTTATTTATACTAAAACGCATTTAACCCTACGATATCTTGATATGTTAAATGATACCTTATTTTTTAAAGGTTGAGGATTCAAATCATGTTTTGAGTTATAAAATAGAATTAAAAGTAGGTTAGATGGTACATAGATTGTCGTTAAAAATTATATTTGTAATGTTCATAAAAATTGGAGTAAATTTTGTTTTGATTCCATATGGTTTGATCAAAAAATCGTTTTGAGTCCAATAGTTTTAATTGGACTTTTTGCGTCATCGTGGTTTGTCGATTATCCCAGTCAACCCCATATCTCTAACACCATCCAATTATTCTGTTAATTTTTTATAAAAAGACAAATATACCCCTACCAAAAAAAATTTAAGAATTTAATTACACGGATGGCCCCTGTGGTTTACCCATATATCACTTATGGCCCCTAGGAATGGGAAACTACAAGTTTGGCCCAATAGTTTGCACGATTGCAACAAGTTTGGCCCCTAAATTGAATAAATGTTAACTTTGGCCTTTAAAATGACTAAAATACCCTTAAAGATATAAAATACCATAAAATAAACTAAGGATGGGACCCACCAAACCTAAACCCAAACACACCTCATCAACATCTTCTTCTTCAACATTTGTCCTCCACCACCACCATCTCCGACGATAACCACCACCATCACTTGTGAGGGTTTACAAATAGAGAATCGACGGTGGCCCTGTGAGAGATGCAAACCAACTCAAATTACAAATCGAAGTACAAACCTCAAAAAAAAGGCTAGAGAAGCTAAATCATGGCTTGTTTCTTTCCAAACGATCCTTTTCATTGTTTGTTAAAAAAAAGCTAGAAAACTCAAATTACAACCTAAAGCCAAAAGATTCATCCTCATCGTCTGTTATTCTTTAAACCTAAACTCGTGACCTCAACGCCTTAATTCTTTAACAAAGGTTGCATAATCATGCCCGGTTTCTTTCCAAACAATCATTTCTCGATCTCCGACGACGGGTCGAGCTCTCTAGACCAACTGGGATCAGAATAAACAACGGAGTTCCCCCCTTTGTTTTTCCATCTTGCGATTTCTTTGATTTTACCCTGTTTATTAAAATCTCCAAATAGTTGAGGAGTTCCACTTACTGTTAGGCGACGCCGCCCACGCCCCCGTTCGGTGTTTCCTATCCGACTTCGGATTTCAGGACGCCGCCCAGGCCACCGTCCGGTGTTGATTGGAATAAACTCCCGGGGTTGGGGATGAAGTGTGATGGTGGAGGAAGTTGGGAATTTGAGGATAAAGAAAGGGGGTGTTTGGGATGGGTTTTATGATTTATAATCTTTGTTTTTTATTTTTTTCAATGTAAGGGGTATTTTGGTCATTTCACATTCACTTAACGGATAAACATAACGGACATCCAACCCAAGGGCCATGAGTTTTACAATCGTGCAAACTATTGGGCCAAACTTGTAGTTTCCTATTACTAGGGGTCATAAGTGAAATCTGGTAAACCATTGGGGTCATCCGTTTAATTAATTCAAAAATTAAAGAGAATATAAAGAGTTAAATACGGTTTTAGTCCCTGTGGTTTGACCAAAATAACAGTTTTAATCCAAAAATTTAAATTTGACTTTTTTAATCCAATAATTTTAATTTTGTCTCAATTGTGTAGACACGTGTAATAAATGACAGTAAGTGAAAGTCAAAAATTTAAAGTACTCATCCCAAATTTTGGCTAGTTATAAAGTACAAAAACTGTAATTTAGTCTTATTTATATTAAAGGGTATTTAAAAAAATGGTATCTAAAAAAATGGTATCTTGGTGTGTTAAATAATGCCCCATACAAAAAAAAAAGCGCCCTTGGTTCAAACCCGCTCCGCACGAGTAGACATGTGATGCACGAACCAGTCACCTTGGCTTTTTTGTTTGATTCCATATGAATTATATTTAAACTAAGTGTCCGATTAATAAAAATTTTATTAAAAATATTGCTTATTAGTTAATAAATGTATATTTTTTATTTATACTAAAACGCATTTAACCCTACGATATCTTGATATGTTAAATGATACCTTATTTTTTAAAGGTTGAGGATTCAAATCATGTTTTGAGTTATAAAATAGAATTAAAAGTAGGTTAGATGGTACATAGATTGTCGTTAAAAATTATATTTGTAATGTTCATAAAAATTGGAGTAAATTTTGTTTTGATTCCATATGGTTTGATCAAAAAATCGTTTTGAGTCCAATAGTTTTAATTGGACTTTTTGCGTCATCGTGGTTTGTCGATTATCCCAGTCAACCCCATATCTCTAACACCATCCAATTATTCTGTTAATTTTTTATAAAAAGACAAATATACCCCTACCAAAAAAAATTTAAGAATTTAATTACACGGATGGCCCCTGTGGTTTACCCATATATCACTTATGGCCCCTAGGAATGGGAAACTACAAGTTTGGCCCAATAGTTTGCACGATTGCAACAAGTTTGGCCCCTAAATTGAATAAATGTTAACTTTGGCCTTTAAAATGACTAAAATACCCTTAAAGGTATAAAATACCATAAAATAAACTAAGGATGGGACCCACCAAACCTAAACCCAAACACACCTCATCAACATCTTCTTCTTCAACATTTGTCCTCCACCACTACCATCTCCGACGATAACCACCACCATCACTTGTGAGGGTTTACAAATAGAGAATCGACGGTGGCCCTGTGAGAGATGCAAACCAACTCAAATTACAAATCGAAGTACAAACCTCAAAAAAAAGGCTAGAGAAGCTAAATCATGGCTTGTTTCTTTCCAAACGATCCTTTTCATTGTTTGTTAAAAAAAAGCTAGAAAACTCAAATTACAACCTAAAGCCAAAAGATTCATCCTCATCGTCTGTTATTCTTTAAACCTAAACTCGTGACCTCAACGCCTTAATTCTTTAACAAAGGTTGCATAATCATGCCCGGTTTCTTTCCAAACAATCATTTCTCGATCTCCGACGACGGGTCGAGCTCTCTAGACCAACTGGGATCAGAATAAACAACGGAGTTCCCCCCTTTGTTTTTCCATCTTGCGATTTCTTTGATTTTACCCTGTTTATTAAAATCTCCAAATAGTTGAGGAGTTCCACTTACTGTTAGGCGACGCCGCCCACGCCCCCGTTCGGTGTTTCCTATCCGACTTCGGATTTCAGGACGCCGCTCAGGCCACCGTCCGGTGTTGATTGGAATAAACTCCCGGGGTTGGGGATGAAGTGTGATGGTGGAGGAAGTTGGGAATTTGAGGATAAAGAAAGGGGGTGTTTGGGATGGGTTTTATGATTTATAATCTTTGTTTTTTATTTTTTTCAATGTAAGGGGTATTTTGGTCATTTCACATTCACTTAACGGATAAACATAACGGACATCCAACCCAAGGGCCATGAGTTTTACAATCGTGCAAACTATTGGGCCAAACTTGTAGTTTCCTATTACTAGGGGTCATAAGTGAAATCTGGTAAACCATTGGGGTCATCCGTTTAATTAATTCAAAAATTAAAGAGAATATAAAGAGTTAAATACGGTTTTAGTCCCTGTGGTTTGACCAAAATAACAGTTTTAATCCAAAAATTTAAATTTGACTTTTTTAATCCAATAATTTTAATTTTGTCTCAATTATAGTTCGATCCATTAACTCCATCCAAATTTTCTATTAACTTTTTAATAAAAGAGCAAAATGTCCATGAACTATTTATGTTATTCAAACAAAAAAATAAAAATACCCATAGCCCCTCTCCTAACTCCGGTCACTATGTCCTTTCATCTTCTCTGGCAACTAAAAAATAATAAAACCCGTTTGTAGGCCGCCTGCAAATCGATATCACCCTTTTGTAGGCCGCCTGAACTTCGCCGCCTTCGCAAGAACCCACCACCGGTTCACTTCGTAAGAACCACCATGAACACACCGCCATGCGTCTATTAGAGTCGTGTCGCCACCATACCTTTCTTCTCCGGCGATGTAGCCACAACCGGTTTCTTCTAGATCGGTCTTTGTCTCTTTTCTTCTCTCTGAAACCCGACTAGCCGTCGCCCCTAATTTCTTTTTGAACATGTTGCCCCTACTTGGTCTCACCGATCATGGATTTTTGTAAATCTCTAACAGCAGTCGCGGTCCTAATCCCATATCCATTCAATTTCATGTTCTCATTTTGTAAAATCTACACTCCACGTCTAGAATCTCCATGACCACTGATTTTGATCAATCGAATTCGGAATCCCTATCTTCCTAACCAGCGTCACAGTCCTACTGATCAATCGAAGGTGGTGGCCGGAGGTGAAGGGGCGGTGGAGTTGGTGGCTGGTGGTGGAGGTAGATGATGGTTTTCTTGAATCGGGGGAAAGAGAAAGAGGATTTAGGGTTTTTGAAAGGGGAGCGAGATTTTTTTTATCAACAGGGTATTATAGTATTTTTATACATACTTAACATAAAAAATTTAATTGGGTTAGTGTACCGGACTTAAATCGATACAAAACTGAAACTATTGGATTAAAAAAGTCACATTTAAACTTTTGGACTGAAATGGTTATTTTTATCAAATCACAAGGAATAAAACCGTATTTAACTCGAATATAATCTACCCCACCCCACCCCACTTTTTCTGGCATAAATCTCTCCACCGTCGATCGATCCTTTATGGCGTCATAGCAGAACCAAACCACCCAAACAAAGTTATAAGAAGGTAAACAATGTCTTGCTTGCACTATCCAAACGAAATCCGAAGTTCTTGACCGGAACGTGGGGGGGTGTGGCGGGGAGGATGGGGTGGTGGCGACAGGCGGTGGCAACGTGGCGGGTGGGTGGTGTCGACAGGCGGTGGTGGCGTGGTGGGGTGTAGTTGGTGGAGGGTGGCGGTGGGTGGCGAGGCAGCGGTGGCGGCGGTGGCAGAGGCGGGTGGCGAGGTGGTGGCGGCGGGGGTCAACCCATAGCCTATGGGTGGTGTTAACCCATTTAAACCTGTTTTACATTACCAAGTTTTCTAAAGACTCATTTTGACCCGTTGTCTATATTGAGTTGACCCAAATGAATTCATGTGTCAAATTTTGTTGTCCAAATCAACCAATTTTTAAAATAATGGGTCATGATTGCCACCTCTACTAAAAAATAAAGAAAAAAACTAAAAAATGAAAAGAGGCTTTGAATGGATCGAACACAGGAAAACATGTGTAGAGATAAAGTAGCACAACCAACTCCACTAAAACAAATTATGTTATATATTCCAAAAACCTAAATAAAAAAGATAAATTAATGCCCCGTGTTGTTGTGCCACGCATAAACCATTTCCATTTTGCCTTTGATAATAGTACAGTATAGAATTAATTACAAGGATGGCTGATGTGGTTTGGTGAGCAAATAACCGAATTAACTGAATTAACCGAACCAAATTAATTGAACCGAACAATTAACCGACGGTTCGGTTAAGCCATAACCAATTAACCGAAAATTATGGGTCGGTTATGGTTTTGGTGTATGGCATAACCGAATTAACCGAACCGAACCGAAACACTTATACATATAACATGTTTATATGCTCCATTGTTGTTTCTCTTTGAATCATGGTTCTATGGCTTTTAAATTTTAACCAAAACGAAATTGGTTAGAGTTACAGAAGTATTTTTAAAACCAACACTCGTTAATTAGTTAGAGCTCCAACGTAACTTCATTTTTTCTATTTGCATATGTTAACTTGCAGTTCTTTTCATTCTGTAATGCTATAAATGACTATGATAATCAAAGTAATAAACATGTAGACCTGCATTCTTTGGTCACTCTTGCATGTTTTTTCTAACAAGAATGCTTTCCATCGTGTCTTTAGCATTATAAATGTTAACATACTTGGGGTCTATTAGACTGGGGGTCTAAACGGGAGCAGCCTCTCTATCCCTTGGGATAGGGGTAAGGTTTGCCCTCATCACACCCTCCCCAGACCCTACTAATAGGTCTAAACGATGGAGCAGGGGTCTAAACGGGAGCAGCCTCTCTATCCCTTGGGATAGGGGTAAGGTTTGCCCTCATCACATCCTCCCCAGACCCTACTTGTGTGGGATTATACTGGGTACGTTTGGTTTGGTTTGGTGTATACTTGGGGTCTATTAGAGCATTAAAATGAAAGGAAACTTTGAAATGTGATCGTCAGTGAAAACAATGATGTTAAAAGGAAATTCCTTTTTCTTTTTATCATCAAGTCAGCAATATTACACATACTTGAATTTGATGTCAAATGTTTCTCAATTTTAAAATGTAATTGACTGAGTATTTGTAAGAAAAAAGAAAAAAATATGAGGAATTGAGTATGTTTGTATGTGAGGAAGAAGAACCAAAAAAGGAAAGATGAATTTACTTTGAGTTTTGTGTATCCCACATCGGATAGAGAAGAAAAATAACCCAGGGAAGTTGGCTATATAATAAGGAGGCGAAGTTAGTAAAAGATACAAAGCTAAAATCAATGAAGCATTGAAGTATCATTTGAAGCTTTAGTTGTTCATTGTCTGATGTTCTTTAAGTATGTGTGTAATGTGTTTTTTTTCAATCGTTGATTGGTTTTGTATTAGTTAGCCCAGTGAGAACGGTTAACTGATCCATAACCGAACCGAACCAATATGCAAAACCGATTAACCGACACTGATTTAACCGAAACCGATCGGTTGTCATTTTATGGTTAACCGAAAGGTCGGTTATGGTTACGATTTTAGGTCAAAACCGACCCAAACCGGCCCGTGCACACCCCTATGGTTTACTCTGAATTTATTTTTCGTCTCAGGAATGGAGAACTACAAGATTTGGTCCAATAGTTTGCACGATTGTAATACATTTGGCCCCTGAATTAAATGAACGTTAAGTTTTCTATTAAGTTTTTATTAAATGACTAAAATACCCTTAATATGAAAAAATAAAAAAAATATGAAGTGTTTAAAATATCCCAATCTTCTTCTTCCTGAATACCCACACCCACCGTTTGCTAAAATCCCAGATCCACCACCCTCACTTCCATTCCTACCGATACTGAAGTGGGGCGGTTAGACGGTGACAAGGTTTACACGGCGGCGACGGCAGGGGCGGAAGGCAAAGGGGCGACGACCTGAGTTTTCTCGACTAAAACCGATGGTGAAAGACGAAGACGGCTTGATTCCTGACAGACGAAGACGACTAAAACCGGTAGTGACGGGGTCCTCCAACAAAGGTGACGACGGATTAATTCCTGACAGGCGGAGCTGCTCAACCACCGCTCATGTGTGGTGGTGCCGGATTCCTGTGCAAAAGAAGTAGTCAGCTTGTCGCCCGAAGCCTCAATCTCCGATCAATGTACCTTCAAACTTGCTTCCGGCATATCTTTTATCGAGCCCAACGAAAGGTATTTTGTGATTCCCTGCTATTATTCTTCCTTCTGTTTTTTATTTACCCTAATATCTAGGGTTTTAGATTTTCAATCTCATTAATCAACATATTAAAATTAACGTACGAGCTAAGTTTTTTTTTTAACGCTAATTCTACTGGCCACAACAAATCAAATTTAGAATTAGAGCTGCAAATTTGTTTTTGCCCTTTTTTCTGTTTTCTTCATTAATGTGTGGTGGTGCTTATGATATGAAGGGATATCATAGATAAGACAATTGGGAACGAGTCTCCTATGAAGAATCAGAGTGTTTATAGGAGGACTATTGCAAATGGCTTGGTGGAGGTTCTCAAGTACATAATTGTGAAACAAATGATTGGATCAGGTTCAAAGCATTCATCGGATACTAGGGGTGTTCAAACGAATCGAATTGGTTTATTCGAATTTTAATTTTTTTTTCTGGATTTGAATTCGAATAAGCTTGCTCGAATCGAATCGAATTCGAATCTATTCGAATAAACCGAATTACTATTTTTTATTTTTGAAAAAAAATAAAAAGTTACATATCTGAGGTTGAGTTATCCATATCTGCACAAATAAAAAAAAACCCTTAACAATTAACAAATACTTAACATACAAAAAAACCTTAACCCTTCATAGTACAAACTAACCTCAACAAACTAACCTTAACCCTTCACAGACTTAATAGACAAAAAACCTCCAATCACACAAGAAACCCTTAACAGTTTACTTGAGTAAAGCCTAGCAGCTGGTGAATCAAATGAAGCCTGACGCTGAGCAACCGAACAGTGGAACATGTTCGAACAATCGAAGAACAGGTGTGGCTGAGCAGCGAGAGAGGCGAGACTTGAGAGAGGCGAGACTCGAGAGAAGGCGTGGCTGCTGCTGAAGTGCTGAACTAGGGTTCGAATGCAAAAATTAGATTTAGGGTTTGAGTTTAGAAAATATATATATGACCAGGTCTAGGTAGAATTTTATGGATTTGAATTTGAAGCCCATACGAACTTAAAATAGAAGCCCAAATCAACCAATATAAAAGGATATATTATATATTTAAAAAAATAAAAATTATATAATATATCAATTCGGTTTATTCGAATCGAATTGGGAATTTTAGGATTCGAATTCGACTTATTTATTCGAATCGAATAATTATTCGATTCGAATAAGCAAAAATTCGAAATCGAATTTTTTATTCGAATTCGGTTCGAATCAAATTTCGGTTTATTCGAATGTGATTCAAATAATGAACACCCCTATCGGATACTACCGGAATGCTCACTGTCGGAAAAATGGGTTATGCCGGAAACCTGGGTGGTGGCCGGAGGGTGGTGGCCGGTGGTGGTTAGAAGGGGAGGTGGAAGCTATGGTTTTATGGAAGAGGTGTTTTGATAGGGAGAAGATGAAGTGAGTGGGTTTTAGTGGGTCTCATTTTTTTAAAAGTTTATTTTTTTATTATTTGATATGTAAAGGGTATTTTAGTCATTTAACATGCACTTAACTAAAAAATTTAACTGACATCCATTTAGGGTCCATCTTTATTACAAATGTGTAAACTATTAAGTAAAACTTTTAGTTTTCCATTCCTAAAGAATAAAAGTGAAATTCATGTAAAACACGGGACATCCGTGTAATTAATTCTATAGTATATATTAATGGTTGCGTTGATAAAGAAGGGGAGAGAGGTGCAAATATAACAAACAAGCTCTCTCTCTCTCTCCTCTCTCTCTCTCTCTCTCTCTCATGACCTGAAAAGCTTGACCAGGGTGGCTAGTCAAATCCAATCACTTCTCCACTCAAATAAATACTCCCAACCCCAAACAACGAAACGTATCGTATCGATGCTTATAATAATAATAAAATACCATTTTTATATTTCAATCTTTGAAACTTCTGCAAATAGTTAGCTCAGATTCCATTCACAGATTGTGTTGATAAAGGGAAGTAATCCAATACAAGAACAAGCACCACGAACAAACGTACGCTCTCGTTTATTCTTTTCCTTCTCTTCATCATCAATCAATCGTTCAAGTTTATTCCTTCGTTTTAGCAAGTATGTTACTTTTTTGCTTGATTTATTTCATATTTTATGAATCATATATGCTGTAAATAGGTATTTATTTGGTTCTAACAGTAGGAAGATCAATATCTTTGAAATGATGTTTGTTGGTTAGGGCTTAAATGATATGATTATCTCTCCTGATGAATTGGTTATGATACTCTTTTAATTGGTTTAATGTGGTTTTTTTTATTTGAAATACTTATTGTCAATTTGAATTACATTTTTTTTCCGAACCACCTGAGAGTCATGCGGATTTGAACCCTAAGTTATAGATGTCCCCTTAGGGTATCAATCATGATTTACATGGGGATTCTTTTAATCATGTTGTGGTGTTAACTCTTTCAGAGCATTCACATCAGTTCCCAATTCCCATCCCTATAATTATACTAAAATCATTACATTTTCTCTTTCATTTTTAATCAAATAATACTTTTTTATAACTTTGTCATTACCTTTTCTCTCTTCTCTATTCACAACCACTTTAAAAAAATATTAAAAATTTATGCGGGTGAACAATGTTTCCCCCAAATATATAAAAAATTTATAAATTTTCTCTCTGCTCCACTCACAACCACTTTAAATCACCCCTAAAATACAGGGGACTTACTCACATAAATATGCAGGACCTGCTGTGAATGCTCTTAGCCATGATTTACACCAAAATGTAGTCATGTTGTTGATGGATGATAATGGTGTATGCAGAGCTCATTGAAGATTTGTGATGGGAGACAAAAGATTGAACCTCAACAGGCCGCTTCTTTCTGTGAGACGTTTCTCACCGAATGCTGCTAATGCACAAAAGGATTCTAGAAGAAAGAATGAAAGCTCCATCCCTGCTCTACTTCCAAGTCCATCTTACAAATCCGAATTGCATTCAGGCCCACTGAGGAACCCGGGAACTGTTCCTTTTGTGTGGGAACAAATTCCCGGAAGACCAAAAGATGAAACAAAAAAACAAAAGCCTCCTATTGTTCCAAACCTTCCTCCGGGTCGGATTTTGAAACCTAAGAAACAAGATTCTGATATTGTGATGCAAGGTTTCTATGTCGAAAAGGGGCCTGTGAAAGACTCTTTTGAAAGATCAAAAGATTCTAAGAAAGAAATATCTCATTCAAGGAATGATAATGATAATGATGATGGTGACATATCTGGGGAAAATGAGAAACCTCAACTTACATATGGTCCAAACTTTTTGCAGTTTAATGATGATGATAATGAAGATGATAGTGATTTTGATTATGCTGTACATGGAAATATGTCATATAAATTTTGTGGATTGCTTCCCCATTTTTGTTTAAGGGGTTCTATTGGTATTTTAAATCAAACACCCGGATTAAGCGTGAGAACTACTAGATTGCCAATATCTTCTGCTAATAAAACTCGTGTTGGCTCCTCATCTTCTAGCTCTCAGGTAAATATCTTTTCAGATTCTTTTTGGTTAACTATGATTCATTTTCTGTAAGTGACAAGATGGGTCGATAGGGTATTGGGTCAAAAGGAATATAAACTGAAACGGGTCGCTTTTATGGATTGGTCAAAATGGTCCGTTGGATTGATACGCGCACATTTTTTTTTTGGTTTCTCATAAAGAAATATCGTGTTAGTTACCGTTACAAAAGAAATATGATTCATTTTCTATAAATGTCAAAATGGGTGGTAGGCTAATGGGTCAAAATGAATTCAAACTGAAACGGGTCATTTTTATGAACTGGTCAAAATGGTCCCTTGGGTCGACCACTTTTGGTTTTTTTCATAAATAAATAATGTGTTAGTTATAATTACAAAAACACAGTATTACTGTATCACAATAATAATCAAAATGTTTGAATACATAGTATAGGGATTTGTATGCATAACTTTCAAACAGTTCCCCTTTTAGCTAAGTTTCACGATTTGACCTGTTTGAGATAAAACAAAACCCAAATTGACCCGTTTATAAGTAAACATGTTGAAATTGCCACCTTTGGTACTTATGACTTCAAAGCTTTACATTTTTTACTTCCTGCATTTCATTTAGGATGCTAGAGTGGCTGCATATGAGCCCAAATCATTAGTCAAGCACCTAAACGTCCCGACCATCCTAACTCACGAGTCAACTGAAAATACCAACCAGAAAAATCCCCGAAATCTAGAACAGGGTCACAGGATTTCAGATAATCTTAGTGAATTGTCTCCCCCTCTCGTTTCTGAAAAAATGCAAGTAAACATACAGAAGAAAGGGCTAGTTAGCTTCAAGGAATTACTAGCTTATGAGATTGAAAAAGAAGCAAACTTTGAAAATCCTATAATTGAGAAGACTCTTTATGTAGATACAGTACATAAGGTGGAAACTTTAAAACCCGACTTCAAGGAAAACGATGTCGATATTTTTGGAATTTCACCTGAGCCATTCAGGTTCGATTTGGTTGCTGATAATTCAAAACATGAGAAAGAAATGATCACACAGACGGGTCTCTGCAACGATCCTAAGGTTGACCAAAAAGTTAAAGTTTCTCAAAAACCAGGGTCAGAGTTGTCAGAGTTGCCTGATCCTCCACCATTGCCAAAATCTCCTTCAGATTCATGGCTTTGGCGTACACTGCCTTCTGTTAACTCAAAAACCGCTTCTTTATGGTCAAATCATAAACTTTCTTCCAAGACAACAACAAAACTCCGTAAAAATGTGGAATCGCGATATCCCCAGGTAAATTCTTTGACTTGTTTTAAATAATTTGTTTCAATAGGAGGTAGAATGGGCGGGTCAGGTAACGGGTCTAGACGGGCAATCTTTTGTGATGGTTGAAACAGACGAAATATCTTTTCCCATGCTTTTTATAAATTTCTTGTAAATAATTTTGTGTTAAATGTGATTGTAAAAACTGTACTACTACAATAAGATTCTACTTGTTTTACAAAGCAATTTAAAACTTGAATACACTTCCATTTACATTTGACCTGTTCGAAATAAAAGATAATTTGGAATTGAAAATCGACATGATTATACTCTATTTTTGTTCAATGAGCATTGAACAATTTTCTTTTAATGTTTTTTTCAGGGACTGTTGCTTCCTATACCAGAAACTTAGTCTTGGTGCACTTGTTTTCTAGCTGAATAAATCAAGTGGGTTAGACTTTTAAAGGTTTTATGAATGCTGCATGGTTATAATTGTTTTGGTGCCCACACAATAGTTTTTTAGTTTTGTAATTATAAATGAAGAATAAAGAAAAGGTTGATTGTATATGATTTTAGATGAAAAGAAAAGAAAATAAAAAGAAAAAAAAAGGTTTATGTACAATGGTCTCCATTTAATACTTGAATTTGTAACTTTAGAATATGTTTAGTATTTTGAAATATTGCAGTCAAACTTGTTCAGCAATTTCCACTACGGGTGGTAAAAAATGGGTCGGGTCTAATAAAATTATACAAGTGTTCTGATCGCATGATTAAACAAAGTCTATTTACCTTAATAATCATTTTAAAATAGTTAACCAAATAAGTAATAAAATTAACATTGAGAAATAAACTAAATAAGAAAAATTAATTTCTCAACTAAATATTTAATCAACGTTTTATGTAAAAAAAATAATGAAAATGTCAATGATGGAAATGTCTAACAGTTTTTCTTATTTTCGGTAAATGAGGTCAAAACAGAATTTTAATATTTCATTTTGTTTTGTAAGTGTGTCCTTACCCTTAATTTTGTTTTACAATGTGCCGCTTTACAATTAATTTTTGTTTTGTAGTGTGCCCATTCCCCCTTTCGTAATTAACATAAATTGGTCTTTACAAACAATTTTTGAAAATTTTTAATGAAGGGTTGAGTGGCTTATGGGGTGCCTGTCTACCCCCTCCCAACAAGCTGTATCCGCCTAACCATATAACTAATTAGTTGGTTTACGGCCCCGCGCTTCGCGGCGGGATGTATCCATGTAAAACGAAAAAAAATATATCGGAACATTGAAAATAATAATAATAACAATGGCGCATCCCATTTTTTAAAAAAAGTTAAGAAACGAAAGTTATTTTTTAAAAATTAATTATATCGGAACGTTGAGAAAAAAAACAGTCATGCAATCCGTTTAAAAGAAAAGTAAACGAACGAAAGTAATTATAGAAGAACGGAATTAATACATAATTAAACGGGTTAAAAATTGTAAATTATATAAAGTATGAGAGTGAAAAAAGAATTCAGCAGGCTGCCTGGTTAACTATACATGGACGTCGGTCCATAATAGTATTACTAATGGGTTTAGAGGACATCCTGGTGGTTAAGTGGTTTACTTCATAATTAAAAGGTTGGTGCTTCTAATCGTGCCTGTTATAGGTTGTGGTGTATTTATCATAGAAAATCTAGAAATTGTTGTTAAAAAATAAATAAATAAAAAAACTTACTGATGGGCTTTCTTGTAAATCATACAAGAGGTCATTGGAATTAGAGGTGTACAAATCGGGTTTTTTGGTCAAACCACATCGGGTTGTGGCAGGAGTCGCTTTGGCCAAACTTGATCAAAACCGGGTTGGGGTCAGGGTCGGTTTGAGGGTAGAATAAACCCGACCCTATCTGATGCGGTGTGGGTCGGGTTTGGAACGACTCGGGTCGTGTTAAAACCGGTTTTAAAAATAATAATAATAAAAAATACAAATTTAACAAATAAACTTCAAACTTTTATTAAATATTTTAAAAATTACAAAAACATAAATTGTAGAGGAACCGAATTTGCGGGTAGAATGCGCACTTTTGTAAGTCATTTTGGACTTTTAGAGCTTTTTTTTTAAACATTTTTTCGAATATTGAGCATTTTTTGCGATTGTAGATAGTAGAGAATGGTGTGATTCAACCAATACAACCAATATCTATTTATATTAACATATGGGAGGTGTGGGTGTGGGGGTGGGGGGGGAAGGTAAATTGTTTTTAAAAAGCTGTCAAAAACTATCCCCAACGGTCACGTTAACTGTAACCTTTTTTTAAACCGGTTTGGAGTTGGTGAACTGACTCGGGTCGGGTTTGAAACCGGTTTGCCTACACGAACCGATTCAGGTCGGGTTTGAAACCCGTATTCTTAAAAAATAAACAAACATATCCTAAACGGTAGGGTTGATCCTGTTAGTCTAATTGTTAAACCCAAATTGGATAAAGTTTATGGGTTAAAATGTAAATTAGATAAAGTTATATTTAGAGTATAAGTGTCATATGCAAATAGGTCAAGGACCACTTGTATCAAGCATGTATTTGTAAAACTGTGTAAGGACCAAACCTAGTAGGCTGACGTATCGAAGGATTACCGAGCTGTTCAAGATCGAAGATTGAAGCAAACATGCATTTTGCGTGAACTGCATGGCTTTGCGCAAACTTTGGGTGAGTACTTGAAGTTCTCGCGAGAACTTCATGGCTTTGAGCAAACTTTGGGCCAGAACTTGTTCAAGACCGGTTTAGAACCGCTAACGTGTACAACCGCTTCCGCTAAATACAAATATGATTTTGTTAAATTAATTTGATTGATAAAATTGTTTTAAAAGTTAAAACCGGTACACGGATTCCCAACAGTGTTATCAGAGTCACCTTTACCTGCGTTTAGACATTAATTGCGTTTTATCGATCTTATGTTTATTTGTCAAAACTTTTGTTTGACAAACAGATCAAACCTTTATCCTTTATGGATGATTGTGTTGATAAGTCGAGCCCTAGTGACCCGTGGTTGTTTTTATTTTTAGTTTTGTAATTTTGCATTTTATACAGGTTATTTGGAACCCGATGTAATAGTTAGATTTTTTTTTTGTAAATGTAAAATTGTAAATCGAACAAGTCAAAGATTTTGAAGACCGAAGACAGAGACGACAAGAATGGTTGATTTTGTTTGTCCCTTAGACCGGTTCGGGTTTCGATTGTTGGCTCAAACGAAACCGAACAAATGATTACATCCATTAACATAATAAATCTATAACCTTTTTAAAACAAAAACCCATAACAACAAAATTAATTAATGAAATCGACCTACAATCTAGATGCAAATAGAATGTTATGTGTTAACATGTCTCTAACGGATCTTAACAGGTTAACATGTTAAGACACGAATTTAACATGTCCCTAACGTGTCGACTTGTTTAAGACACGAAATCTGTTAAGGTCAAACACGAGACATGTTAATTATGTGTCGTGTTAACATGTCCGTGTCAAAAACTGTCAGCCCTACTAGTGGCTCGATTTATTTATTATATTTGTTTGTGGTTGACTATAACTATTTAGGATAATAATTAAACCGTAAAACATTTATAAAATTGTTTTTGACACAATCATAAAACGACGAGAAAATTAAAATGTTTAAGGATTTCTCGAAAACGTAAAATTAAATAAAAGCGTTTTTATTTAAAAATAAAATGAGTTTTAAATTAAACTAGGGGTTTCACCTGATGGCGCGTTGCGCAAAGGACTCCGCGCGTGCATTTGACAGAAATTAGCCTCCAACCTTAAATATAAATACTAAAGTACACAAATTACAAATTTTAAGAAGTTTTCAATACCATTGAAAATTACTAAGTTGGCTTTCCTTTTCGTTCTTCACCAGTCTTGAATGTAATATGATTTTCAATTGCTACCGCTTGATACACAAAACATGTGTTTGTACTCGTCATTTTCAAAATCAGCTACTACCAGCGCATAAAATGAACACACTTATATAAAAACACATATCAGTGGTACCATCTGCATAATACATAATTTACACCATCTTAGCTAAAATACAAAATTAACAAAAACAATAAGAGAATGTGTTATATACAGTAAATGAAAAGAAAGCATACCTACTCCCTGGAATTGGATTATATAGTTTGGTCTCTTAAAGTAATTGTGGGTGCTTAGTGTGTTTACTCTCCTGCAAGATATGTTTGTCCAAATCACAAATGGGATTTGAAGATTATTGTTGGAAGCAATATGATTGTATATACTATTGTAACTTGAAACTTCAATGGTAAGATTACTTGAACCTCAATGGTAAGATTACTTGAAAGCTCAATGTAATCATATACTCAATGTAATCATAAGCATATGATGTACATATGAATTTGAGATAGTTTTCCTTAGTTCTGGAATTTAATTTACCAAACCACCCACAACATTTACCATGAGATTCACTCTTCACAATACAAATAAAAATCCCTCACTCAAATGAAAAGTGCAACCATCTAGAATAGAATGAGAAATGGGGTTGAAGAACGCCTAAAAGGGAAGAGACATTTTAGAGCTTAAAAACCCAACACCACCTAAGGTTGACACAGCAAAGGCAGAATGATTTTGTACCAACCCCCCCCCCCCCCCCCCCCCTCCAAAAAAAAAAATTTCTAAAGCGAATTTCCTATTAAACAGATACTAAAAGATTGTCAATAATATATGAGGCTCAGATCTGTAAACAATGAAACAATAAAACATAAATCAACCATAGCTGCAAATCAATCAGTAGCAATGAGATAGAAATCGTTGTTCCTTTCACATAGCCGTCCAAATTGCCCTACCAGGATGAGGATTTGCACAATTTTGTTCCAATATTAAATTTCATCATCACAATCTCTTATAGATAATGGGTGCAAAAGCAAAAACTAACAACAATATGTGAGGCTTAGATCTTTAAACAATTGAACAAAGTAAGACAAATCAACCATGGTTGCAAATCAATCGGTTGCAACGTGAGAGAAACAATTGTTCCTTTCACAGTCATCCGGATTACCACGCCAAGACGCATATTTTATCATTATAAACTATACGAATTGTAAGCACAGATGAACAGTAGTTCCAGTATTTTATTACTATTCTTCTTTGAGTACAACTAAAACGAACAGAAACCACAGCTAATATTTGACATGGTTCCTTCTAAAACCCCTTTGTAATAGGGTTTGCAAAGAAATCATCATTAGATGTCAAGTATTTGCCTTGATTTCTAGCCCAATTCACATACTGCTTTTTGCCATCAAGATTTTCATAATTGTTCACCATATTCAAAATTAGCCTGATCCCAAATCTTCTTGCTTCAACCACAACAAAAACCAACCCCTTTTCCACCTCACTAACAACAAAAAAATTGTCATCACCTCATACCCATCAAGAAAATCTTAACTGAACATAACACAGAGCATTTATAATCTCCTCCAAATCCCGTTGATTCGAGTCCATCACAAACATGAAAACACCGCCTGACAAAAAACAAAGTTTGAATAATTAGTGGCGGAGCTTGAAAAAGTAAGAAGCGGGGGTCAAAAGTTAGAAGACTAAAATTTTTTTTCCTATCGCTATGTTTCGGGTTATATGTTCGGGTCGGGCCAAACAAATCAATAATAAATAAGTTTAAATATAAAATAATCTATTATAATGCGAGAGAAAAATGGTAAGTACCTGGAAGAAAATTACAACTCAGCCCGACGACCTTTAATATTTTTGAATTCATCGATTATGGATTCCGAATCAAACTTCTTAGCAATATCTTATTCTATGTAAATCACCAAGCTATTCGCCAGATACTCGTCTGCCATCTTATTGCGAAGTCGATTCTTGAATATTTTCATTGCTGAAAATCCTCTTTCTGTTGTTGCAGTAGAAACTGGAAGTGTCAAGATAAGCCGAATCACTCTATCAACCAAATAATAATTTTCACGTTTCTGAGTTTCCACCAGACTTTTGCATAAATCAGAAATATTTGATATACCAGTTAGATTGGTATTCATTTTCATCTCAATATTAAAATCTTCTAACTGATATGGTAATTGATTCCTCTCCTGCTCTGTAAAATCCTCATGATAATACTTCTCTACTAGAAGACAAATCTGATCAACATTAATCTCTTTTGAAACTAAACTAGAACTAAGAGATAACAACTCCATTGCTTGCTCATTGAATCTACTATTGCAATAATACTAATAATTTCTTTTTGAATATCTCTAGAAGTATACTTTGCATTAAAAGGAGCATTCTCTAAGATAACCTTTGCAACTTCATCATTATAAGAAGCTAGAAGTTTTAGCAATTCAATAAAATTACCTCGATTTTTAGAACTCAAAGATTCATCATGTCCTCGTAAAGCACAAGCTTGGTATGTCAACCAACGAACTACATTAACGCTAGTTTTTAATCGTAAACGGTTTTTGTTTATTGTTTCTTGATTTGGCTTCATATTGTCAATGTGTGTTGCTTGGTTCAACAAGTTTGTACCGAATTCAATGGAATTTCTATGTTGTGAAGTACCAATATGGGCCAAGAATGAACACTTTTTCCCGTTAACTTTTTTCCAATTGTCAAACCCTTTAACCGTAAATGAATCGTAACCGTTGCTCGCACATGGTCTAACACTAAATAGATAACACATAAAACAATAAGCAACATGTGTTGTTGGAGAATACTCTAATCAATTGGGATAAACACTGAACCTAATTATAATCATTCATCAATTCATCAACGAATGCAAGAAATAAATAATCATTCCTAATTATAATCCTAATACTTAACAAGAATACAACAAGAATACAACTAAAAAATGAAAAAAATAAACAAATTAGGGCTTGATTAAAGAATGCAAGAAATCAAAAAATTAGGGCTAGCTCCTAGTATAGTGTACCTGTGATGTAAGAAGCAAGCAGCAGCCTAGCAGGGCAACGACTGGTGGTGGACGGCGACTGGTGGTGGACGGCGGTGAATGGAGGCGACGGCAGCAGCAGCGATTTCTGCAGGGAAGCGATTTGGGGGCAGCAGCAGGGAAAGCGAACCAGCAACCAGCCTAGGGTGCCGGCGACTGGTGGTGGACGGCGAGCAGCGGCAGGAGGCGGCGGTGAATGGAGCGACGGCAGCAGTCTACACTGTGAGCGAAAATGAATTGGGGAAAGCAATTGTGAACGAAAATGAATTTGGAAAAGTGTTTTAAGTTTTCATTTTTCATTTCTCCCCCTAAACTTACACTTTTATTTTTAAAATGAACAATCTATTTTTTTTTTGATTTTTTTCATTTCCCACCCATAACTTATCGAAACAATATCAACATAGTAAGAATTCTTACGGAAAAAAGTAAGCGGGGGCCAATAATTTTTTACCGAACAAAATAAGCAGGGGCCGGCTCTATACGTAAAAAAAATTTCGAACGAAAACGAAAAAATTAACACTACTAACGGAAAAAACGGCAGGGGCCGAGGCCCTCCCAGGCCCCTTGTAACCTTCGCCCCTGAATAGTTGTCAATCGTTTACTTAACTTCTCATTAGCATCAATTGATCATCAAACTAAAGGCATCATAGCTATTTATACATAGGGGAGAACATCATCATACATAACATGAAACCATACATGTAAGTAGGAGAGAGAGAGAGAGCATCGACCCAACGTGATCGCGATATAGACGATTAATGAGGACATCACCACAAAGATTTAAGAAGTACACAGCAGAAGCAAACACCGGCATCTCTGAAGCCGTCTATGTAGTGAACAACGGAATCAGAAATTGGTAACACGTGGATTTCAGATTTCTTATAAATTCTCACCAATGTGACAACCGTGGAGAAGGAGCCGAATACGGAGACGACTGGTGTGGGTATTGGTGCTGCAACCACCACTAAACCCCTTAAATTGTCATAGTGATGAAATGGGGAGGCGTTGGAAGACACGTAAACGAATATGGTAAGCAATAGAACGACACGTAAAAGAATATGGTAAGCGATAGAACAACACGTATGTAGTAAATACACAAAAAAGTCCAAAAAGCAAGGCGGGTCCAGTATGCCGCCCATAACAACAAATCATAGATGCTTACTGTTCACATCAGTATATAAACCAATTTCAACTAGATATTTTCCATCCGCACGTTGCGGCGATCGAATTCTTAAATGCATACAATAGAAACCACGATTCAATACATCTGTTTTACCTTCACAAATTCCTACTTTCCTTTCCTTAAGATAATGCTTTATAAACAATTTGATTCTTTTATATGGAATTGTAGAATGGCCTATAAAACCTTACCTATACAAATTCCTATTTTCCTTTCCTTAAGATAATGCTTTATAAACAATTTGATTCTTTTATATGGAATTGTAGAATGGCCTATAAAACCTAGAACACACAGAGGCACTAAAACAAAACAAAACCAAACCTGAGAACATAAGGGAAAATTACCATGTGAATCATGTAAAGCAAGAAAACGGAGAAGGAATCCGTATGAAGCTAATATTTATATTAACCTGCAATAGTAAAATTATTCAAAACGAACCCAAAGAGCTCAATAGCAAACATAAATGAGCTCAAGCAAACATTCATTGCTAATATGACCAAGCAAATGACAAAATAAACCGTATCACAATGGCAATTTTGCACTCACGGTCTAATTTCATATTTTAGCCACATGCTAACCTCAAATGGATTTCTAGTTAGTATGTACCTGCCATTTTTGTAGAATCAAATCCAACTTGATCTCAAGCACATAATTGTTCCTGACTTGTCATGGATTGTGCTACAACATTCCCCTTGTAGATAGAAGCATGTTCCGTTCATCAACCCACTATCAGCAAACGAGGAGAAATTTTGGGCTTGGGCCTAGGGCCCTAAAATTATTAGGGGACCTATTTTATAATATATATATATATATATACACACACATTACATACATTCTTCAATCCAGTTAAAAGTTGCCATATTATGCATAATTAAAACAAAATCATAAAGAAAAAGTAAGAGCAATACAAAAACAATGTTTTTTTTAAAACAATTGGTAAATGGCAACCATTATGAGCTTTGCAACTCTGTGAAACGAAATAACAAACATTTTAGAGCCATCCTAACAGCCAACATGCCAAGAATCAATGTCAAGTTTACACACCAATGAACACATAACCCTACTGCAAATAATGAATAATAACATAAAAAGACAGAGCCAAGCGTTTACTCAAGCAAAAAGAAAAGAAAAAGAGAACGCTACACCGCATAAAATTGAAGCCGAACAATACAAACAAAAAGATCATCAGAAGCAAACACATACATCAACAATAACTCATTTTAATACTAGTTGAAAATTTTACTAAAGTAAATCAAAACTCATAGATCGTATGAAATTGAAAGATCAAATCACCGATTATGTTGGTAGTCATATCCCATGGCTATAATCTAATGTTTAATTTCACCATTTTTTGAGGCCCCTTCTGAGATTTTTCTTATGGTCTGATTAGTCCAAACTGCAACATAACAACTAATATACTCAAGTCTAGCACTTAAAACAGCATGTTACTATTGATTTCTGCATACTTATAACTTGAAGTTGCAGGTTTACTTAATTTATTCCAAACCCTATTAAGCTAATATTACAAAAAGGGGCTAGATTTAGCTTTTCAAACCCTAAAAGTTGTGACTTTAGCATAAGAAACATTAAATCCAAATTACATATACTAAACAACAATTGCACACAATAATGAAAGCTTCAATTTATGCAATCAAACAAACTCCCACTAATATTCTGAAGACTTCAATCGTCTACCCCCAAAAGTAATACAAAACCCTAAAAATTGGAAGTGTACATGTAGAAGTAATGGCTGCGTCCAACACTAAGCCTGAATCCACAAAGTGTATAGTAAAACCCATATGGTCGTAGAAGCTAAAAAAATTGGTAACCGTAGAACATCACCTGAATTCGTGAGAAGATTTCTGAAATTGCAGGAATTGGAGACGTGAGGTGAAGCATAGGTTGAAACGGATCGATTGAATAGCAAGTACAGCGGCAAAGACGATAAACGAAGACGATGAAGGTGGATGCGAGAAATGGGGTGAAGCATCTTCCGATCGTCATGTTGAAGATGGCGATGATGGCAGCAATTGCTAGTCCGTTAATCGCCATGCCGAGCTGCCGTGGTTGTTCGGTGTCTGGCTTCCATCGGCTGAGCGACAATCATTGGTCCGCCGCCTCTGCCACCGCCACCGCCACCGCCATTACCCCTGCTCCCTTTCTCTCTCCATCTCTACATATAATAGTAGTTGTATGTATCTTTTATGTGAGATAATACTATTCACCAACATGCTAAATGTATAATCTAATTAGGTTATTCCCTCCGCACGGTGTGGCGGGGAATTATGGTATGATACTCTGGGCATTTACAATGAATACCACCACGACTCAAATGGTAAAAACAAAAAGATAGCAACATTAGACGTTTTTTTATCCCGGAGTTTTTGTGACACCCGACATTTCAGGTCAATATCCGTACATGTTATAAACAAGTTTACATTATAATTGTTTTTGTGATTTACTTAACTTCACAAACAAGGACATTAAGGTCTAACAAAAACCGTACATGGTCTCATTTCATATTTGGTAATTCTAGGAGTTACCGGTTCACGTACCATATAAACCGACTAATACGAACGTTTGTGGTGAAATTAAATAACCAGAAAAATATATATATATATATATATATATATATATATATTACACAAATTTTTACGTTGGTCAATAAGTTATTTTTAGAATAAATCATATAATATACGTAAAAGTAAACTAACGAACCCTCTCGAAGACGTTACCATGTAGCGTCACCTTTAGGTACTCATACCTACAAATAATCACCTCAACGAATTATACAATTCAAGATTTCAATATTTTTCTTTAACGAGCCATAAACTTGATAAATTATAATACCGTGAAGAATCTAAACCGAATTAATTTATTGTTTAAAAATCCTAATCAAGATTTAAAATCCACTAATAATCTAAAAACCCACCAACTAAAATGGCTTGACCATCAAATTAACCCAACCCACCCCCTTGACTTTCTCGGCCGAAGCCAGAGAAGACCCCCCATTCACACTACCGTTTTCCTCTCATTCAAATTCTTTATCTTTAAACCCATACCTCAAGACTTCAAAACTCATATATAAACCATACCACCTCAATCACCATTCTCACGAACCCCTTTCATATTTCTCACTTTCTTACGGCAATCTCCCCAATTTTCTTCAAGTCGAAGTCAAGTTTTAAGGCAAAATCCACCATATTTCGGTATTATAAGGAGCTTCCAAGGATTTCTAACCAAGAAAATTCAAGACCATCTTCTCTGTTTCTCTCAAAAATCATCATCTCTGTTTAGAGATAAAAACTCAATATCATTCATATTATTTTCTTTAAAACCGTAGCTAAACATACAGTTTACTCGAACGTAAGAAAAATAACCAGAAAAGTGTGTCGAATTCAAGATTAAAACATGAATATATGCGTATATGTATGAATAAAGTTTTGAAACTGATTCTGTCAATCAAAATTTCAGTAATCGAAACTATAGTTTCGATACCTGTTTACTCAATCGAAACTAAATAATTTCGATACCTGTTTACTCAATCGAAACTAAATAATTTCGATACCTGTTGTTAAATCGAAACTAAGTAGTTTCGATACCTATTACTCAATCGAAACTAGGTAGTTTCGATACCTTTCTTACCCAATCGAAACTAGTTAGTTTCGATACCCAGTTTGCTCAATCGAAACTAGGTAGTTTCGACATCTGTTCTGTTCAACCGAAACTAGGTAGTTTCGATACCTGTTCATCAGTCCCATGGGGCAGTAACTTAGAACTATTTTATAATGAAACAAGTGTTGAAAAACTAAAAAGATATTTAAACAAAAGCAATCAGATTTGCTAAGTTGGTGAACAATTTGCATATGAGACATTCGGTCATAACACGAATTACCCTTTTTGTAATTAGGGTACGAATAGTCAAGTTTGACTAGAACAATTGTCATTGCAAGCTTACACAAACTCAAGGTGAGTTTCACGGCCCCTTTTTACTGTTTTGTATAATTTGGGGGAAGAACATACTTATAACTATTTTTATATGATAACAAGAAAACAAGACCCGACCTTTATGCTTGCATGAGTTGATACATTTGGAGCTCATAAAGTCCCCTGACCATCATATTTATAACCATTAGCTATGGATTAGCCTAGGAATCACTATTGGGTCTGACACCCCCGGTCATGGTTAGTCGCGCTAACCATGGGTCCCTCTGGCCAATTGACTGCATAGTGTTCTAATATTACTCGTGAGGGGCAAAACACCTAGTCTTGGTTTGGTTATGCCTCATGTATGTACATATTATTTGTATTCCTAGCTAGTTTACAAATGGGTCAAACATTACTTGTTTTGTTTATCATATACGTAAAATCATTTTCATGCAATTGGTTTGCTCATTGTATTCATATATAAAACCTGTGAACTCACCAACCTAGTGTTGACATTTTCAAGTATGTTTTTCAGGAAATTAATCGCGGCAACAAGAGTAATACTACGTAGGGTTCATGCATACATGGTGGATACTACTTTTGAATATTTTTCTTGTATAACCCATAATGTTTGGGTCATATTTGTAAAATCTTAATATTTTGTAACTTCAACTACTATTTTGGGCTGTAAAACCTTAAACTTAATTTATATATCTAGTTGTATGTATGCGTTTGCAATAATTATATGCTTTGGAAACCATGAACGTCACGCCTTGCGTTTCCGCCTTGGCGGGGTGTGACAAAATTGGTATCAGAGCCATTGATTATAGCGAACTAGGAGTCTAAAAATCGAACCTAGTCTATAATTTAAATGACTCACTGAGACGTTTTTCATTGCATATGCATTCCATAACTTATCATCATATTGTACGGATATCGTAGACACTGAATATCGTCACACACTAACCCCATTTCAACTTCAGACCCATGGCACCCAAAAGAAGGGCACCGCGTGACACTACTGGTGAAAACAACACGACGATTTCCGCAGAAGTTGAGCAACTCATATCACAACGTGTAGCCGCCGCCTTGGAGAAGTACGAAGCCAATCGGAATAACGGCGGAGGAAATGGTAGTGGTAGCGGAGGAGGTGCAGGAAGCAGTGGCACTGCTGGAGGTTCTGGAGGTAATAGAATGTGTAAACACCTTTGTAACACAGTCACGATCTAAGTTAACAACATTATTAAAATATTGACTTGTGACCCTACAGAGGCTTCGAACAAGAAGTGCACTTATAAGGCCTTTCTATCCTGCAACCCTCGCAACTTCAATGGCACCGAGGGTGCAGTAGGCCTGATGAGGTGGATTGAGAAGATGGAATATGTGATTGATATTAGTGAATGCACAACTGACTGTATGGTGAAATATGCCACTTGCACACTTACTGACAAAGCATTAACCTGGTGGAATTCTCAGATGAAAACCTTGGGAAGACAGACTGCCTACCAGCTATATTGGGATGATCTAAAGGCCATGATGATCGAGGAGTACTGTCCTCGAAATGAATTGCAGAAAATCAAAACTGAAATATGGAACCTTCAAATGATAGGAGATGATGTGGCTGGTTACACTGACAGGTTCAATGAGCTGGCAATCTTGGTGCCACACATGGTCACGCCAGAGTACAAAAGGGTTGAAAGGTACTTGTGGGGTCTTGCACCCCAAATTCGTAGTATGGTGACTTCGTCGAACCCCATGGATGCCAAGAGTGCCATAGTCTTAGCCTACAAACTAAGGGATGATGTTGTTCGTAATGGTTTGTTCGGGAAAAAGGAAACTGAGGAAAGAAAGTTAGGAGAAAAGAGGAAATGGGTGGGAAAACCAAATAACCAATTTAGGAATCAAGCCTATAAGAGACAGGAGACTGTGAAAGTTTTTGCTGCTAACACTATGGAGAAAAAGGGTTATGCTGGCCCCCAACCGAGGTGTGATAAGTGCGGGTATCACCATGTGGGGAAATGCACTCAATGTGAAAGGTGTAGAAAGTTTGGACATCGAGCGCAGACATGCCGACTCAATGCCAACCCCACCGATAAGATTAAGCAAGGATGCTATGAATGTGGAGATCTGAAGCACTACAAGAAAGATTGCCCCAAGTTGAATAATCAGAATAACAATCAGGCCCGAGGAAGAGCGTTCGTGATGGGAGCTGGGGACGCATGCCAGGACCCTAACATTGTCACTGGTACGTTCCTGATAAACAATCATTATGCCTCTATACTTTTCGATACGGGTGCTGATATGAGTTTTGTGTCAAATGACTTTAAGTCCCTACTCGGTATTAAGTCCAGCAAACTAGACCAAAATTATACAATTGAATTAGCAAACGGGAAATTAATTAAAACCGAAGAAGTCATTCAGGATTGTACTCTATGTTTGAAAAACCACACATTTAGTATAGACCTGTTACCTGTTGACCTGGGAAGTTTTGACGTTGTTATTGGTATGGATTGGTTGTCGAAGAATCACGCCGAGATTGTTTGTTTTGAGAAGATTGTTCATATTCCCCTCCCAAACGGAGAAGTTCTTTCGGTTCAAGGTGAGAAAAGTGGAGTGACATTGAAGATGATAAACTGCATGAAAGCTCGTAAGTACCTACGTAAAGGCTATTGCGTATTCTTGGCTCACGTCGTCGAGAAGAAACCCGAGGAACGTCGACTTGAAGACATACCAATCGTTAAGGATTACCCCGAAGTTTTTCCTGAAGACTTACCTGGATTAACACCACCGAGGCAAGTCGAATTCCGAATCGATTTGGTACCAGGAGCTGCACCGGTTGCGCGGTCACCGTATCGACTAGCACCTTCCGAGATGTAGGAATTATCTAATCAACTGCAAGAGTTGCTTGATAAAGGTTTCATAAGACCGAGTTTCTCACCCTGGGGAGCTACGGTCTTGTTCGTAAAGAAAAAGGATGGAACCTTTAGGATGTGTATTGATTACCGGGAATTAAACAAGCTTACAATCAAAAACCGATATCCACTTCCTCGAATAGACGATTTGTTCGATCAACTACAAGGTTCTAGCTTCTACTCTAAGATCGATCTACGTTCGGGGTATCATCAACTAAGAATCCAAGAAGAAGATGTACCAAAGACGGCATTTAGGACTCGTTACGGCCACTACGAATTCCTAGTTATGCCGTTTGGTTTGACGAACGCACCAGCTGTTTTTATGGATCTCATGAACCGAGTGTGCAAGCCATACTTGGATAAATTCGTGATAGTATTTATTGATGATATATTAATATATTCAGGAACCAAGGAGGATCATGAACATCATCTGAAATTAATTTTGGAACTACTCAGAAATGAGAAACTTTACGCTAAATTCTCTAAGTGTGAGTTCTGGATCCGAGAAGTGCATTTCCTTGGACATGTCATCAATAAGGAAGGAATTCATGTTGATCCATCTAAGATAGAAGCGATCAAAAACTGGGAAGCACCAAAGACTCCGACCGAAGTGCGTCAATTTTTGGGTTTGGCCGGCTATTACAGATGATTCATCGAGAATTTTTCAAAAATAGCCCTGCCTTTAACCACATTAACCCAGAAAGAAAAGAAGTTTTATTGGAGTGACAAGCAAGAGTCAGCTTTTCAATTACTGAAGCAGAAGCTGTGTAGTGCACCGATCTTATCCCTTCCTGATGGAATCAACAATTTTGTCGTATACTGTGATGCATCACACCAAGGACTTGGTTGTGTGTTAATGCAAAGAGACAAATTCATCGCATATGCCTCACGACAACTAAAAGTGCACGAAAAGAATTATACGACCCACGACTTGGAGTTGGACGCAGTTGTGTTTGCACTCAAGATCTGGAGACATTATCTTTATGGTACGAGATGCACTATCTTTACTGATCACAAGAGTCTTCAACATATCTTCGATCAAAAGGAACTTAACATGAGACAACGTCGTTGGGTAGAACTACTAAACGACTATGATTGTGATATCAAGTACCATCCCGGGAAAGCCAATGTCGTAGCAGACGCCTTAAGTCACAAAGAACGAGTTAAAACTCTTCGTGTTCGTGCCCTCGGATTAACAATTCATATGAGTCTTACTACTCAAATCCGAATAGCACAACAAGAGGCACTAAAGGAAAGGAACATCCAAGCTGAGGCACTACGTGGAATGATCAAACAATTGGAGTCTAAGTCGGATGATACGTTTTACTTCATGGACATAATTTGGGTGCCGAGTAACGGTAACTTACGTGGGTTGGTTATGGATGAAGCCCACAAGTCACGGTACTCCATTCATCCAGGTTCAGATAAGATGTATAAGGATCTAAAAGAATTATATTGGTGGCCCAATATGAAAGGAGATATTGCCACATATGTCAGTAAATGCTTAACGTGTTCAAAAGTAAAAGCCGAACATCAGAAACCGTCTGGCTTGTTACAACAACCCAAAATTCCCCAATGGAAATGGGAACAGATTTCTATGGATTTCATCACGAAATTACCCAAGACGTCCAGTGGTTATGATACCATATGGGTAATTGTCGACCGTTTAACGAAATCTGCTCACTTTCTGCCAATTAAAGAAACCGACAAGACAGAGAAACTTACAAGACTCTACATTAAAGAAATTGTGGCAAGACACGGAGTGCCAGTTTCTATTATCTCTGATAGGGATAGTCGTTCCGTGTCAAGGATTTGGAGGTCGTTACAAGAAGCCCTAGGCACGCGTCTTGACATGAGCACGACATATCATCCATAAACAGATGGTCAAAGCGAAAGGACCATACAAACTTTAGAAGATATGCTCCGTGCGTGTGTAATTGATTTCGGAGGAAATTGGGATACTCATTTACCGTTGGCGGAGTTTTCCTATAATAACAGCTACCACACAAGCATCAAGGCAGCTCCATTTGAAGCTTTATATGGTCGTAAATGCCGCTCACCGCTATGTTGGGCGGAAGTTGGTGAAAAACATTTGACAGGTCCTGAGATTGTCCAGGAAACCACTGATAAGATCTTCAAAATTAAGGACCGTCTGAAAGCGGCCCGAGACAGACAAAAGAGCTATGCTGATAACAGACGGAAACCATTAAAATTTCAAATTGGTGACCGAGTAATGTTAAAAGTCTCACCATGGAAAGGAGTTGCAAGGTTTGGTAACCGTGGTAAGCTCAACCCTAGATACGTTGGACCGTTTGAAATACTGGCTAGGGTTGGTCCGGTATCTTACAAGCTCAAACTACCGCAAGAACTAAACAACATACATGACACGTTTCACGTATCGAATCTCAAGAAGTGTTTGTCAGACGAGACCTTGATCATACCGCCAGATGAAATTCATATTGATGATAAACTTCATTTCATCGAGGAACCGATTGAGATTACAGATTGGAAAGTTCAAAGGCTGAGACGTAGTCGTATCAAACTAGTTAAAGTACGTTGGAACTCAAAACGTGGTCCTGAGTATACATGGGAACGAGAGGATCAAATGAAAACGAAATACCCCTCCCTGTTTGAGGATACACCAGTTCAAGATGGCACGAATTGAATTTCGGGACGAAATTCTTTTAACATAGGGAGAATGTGACACCCGACATTTCAGGTCAATATCCGTACATGTTATAAACAAGTTTACATTATAATTGTTTTTGTGATTTACATAATTTCACTAACAAGGACATTAAGGTCTAACAAAAACCGTACATGGTCTCATTTCATATTTGGTAATTCTAAGAGTTACCGGTTCACGTACCATATAAACCGACTAATACGAACGTTTGTGGTGAAATTAAATAACCAGAAATATATATATATATATATATATATATATATATTACACAAATTTTTACGTTGGTCAATAAGTTATTTTTAGAATAAATCATATAATATACGTAAAAGTAAACTAACGAACCCTCTCGAAGACGTTACCATGTAGCGTCACCTTTAAGTACTCATACCTACAAATAATCACCTCAACGAATTATACAATTCAAGATTTCAATATTTTTCTTTAACGAGCCATAAACTTGATAAATTATAATACCGTGAAGAATCTAAACCGAATTAATTTACTTTTTAAAAATCCTAATCAAGATTTAAAATCCACTAATAATCTAAAAACCCACCAACTAAAATGGCTTGACCATCAAATTAACCCAACCCACCCCCTTGACTTTCTCGGCCGAAGCCAGAGAAGACCCCCCATTCACACTACCGTTTTCCTCTCATTCAAATTCTTTATCTTTAAACCCATACCTCAAGACTTCAAAACTCATATATAAACCATACCACCTCAATCACCATTCTCACGAACCCCTTTCATATTTCTCACTTTCTTACGGCAATCTCCCCAATTTTCTTCAAGTCGAAGTCAAGTTTTAAGGCAAAATCCACCATATTTCGGTATTATAAGGAGCTTTCAAGGATTTCTAACCAAGAGAATTCAAGACCATCTTCTCTGTTTCTCTCAAAAATCATTATCTCTGTTTAGAGGTAAAAACTCAATATCATTCATATTATTTTCTTTAAAACCGTAGCTAAACATACAGTTTACTCGAACGTAAGAAAAATAACCAGAAAAGTGTGTCGAATTCAAGATTAAAACATGAATATATGCGTATATGTATGAATAAAGTTTTGAAACTGATTCTATCTATCAAAATTTCAGTAATCGAAAGTATAGTTTCGATACCTGTTTACTCAATCGAAACTAAATAATTTCGATACCTGTTGTTCAATCGAAACTAAGTAGTTTCGATACCTATTACTCAATCGAAACTAGGTAGTTTCGATACCTTTCTTACCCAATCGAAACTAGGTAGTTTCGATACCCAGTTTGCTCAATCGAAACTAGGTAGTTTCGACATCTGTTCTGTTCAACCGAAACTAGGTAGTTTCGAGACCTGTTCATCAGTCCCATGGGGCAGTAACTTAGAACTATTTTATAACGAAACAAGTGTTGAAAAACTAAAAAGATATTTAAACAAAAGCAATCAGATTTGCTAAGTCGGTGAACAATTTGCATATGAGACATTCGGTCATAACACGAATTACCCTTTTTGTAATTAGGGTACGAACAGTCAAGTTTGACTAGAACAATTGTCATTGCAAGCTTACACAAACTCAAGGTGAGTTTCACGGCCCCTTTTTACTGTTTTGTATAATTTGGAGGAAGAACATACTTATAACTATTTTTATATGATAACAAGAAAACAAGACCCGACCTTTATGCTTGCATGAGTTGATACATTTGGAGCTCATAAAGTCCCCTGACCATCATATTTATAACCATTAGCTATGGATTAGCCTAGGAATCACTATTGGGTCTGACACCCCCGGTCATGGTTAGTCGCGCTAACCATGGGTCCCTCTGGCCAATTGACTGCATAGTGTTCTAATATTGCTCGTGAGGTACGAGTGAGGGGCAAAACACCTAGTCTTGGTTTGGTTATGCCTCATGTATGTACATATTATTTGTATTCCTAGCTAGTTTACAAATGGGTCAAACATTACTTGTTTTGTTTATCATATACGTAAAATCATTTTCATGCAATTGGTTTGCTCATTGTATTCATATATAAAACCTGTGAACTCACCAACCTAGTGTTGACATTTTCAAGTATGTTTTTCAGGAAATTAATCACGGCAACAAGAGTAATACTACGTAGGGTTCATGCATACATGGTGGATACTACTTTTGAAGATTTTTCTTGTATAACCCATAATGTTTGGGTCATATTTGCAAAATCTTAATATTTTGTAACTTCAACTACTATTTTGGGCTGTAAAACCTTAAACTTAATTTATGTATCCAGTTGTATGTATGCGTTTGCAATAATTATATGCTTTGGAAACCATGAACGTCACGCCTCGCGTTTCCGCCTTGGCGGGGTGTGACAGTTTTCATCAAAGACTATTGTAGATGAGCTTTTCTTTTATCCATCGAAAAAACACTTCAAAAAAATATTGAACTGATACAAAAATGAAAGTGTTAACACTAAAGCTGACCATTTTTTAACCAATAGAAAGAGGATAAAGAATCAACAAACAAACCCGTAACAATGCTTCCTATGGTCCACCAATGTTTTACATTACTTTTATGATTGATCTGCTATACAAAATAAAACACTACAACGTTAATAAAATTGTAAGAAAGAAATAGACAGTATAGCTACAAGAATTGCATGAGAAAAAGATGGCGATGGGGGCAGGGGAAAATTAAAACATGATTAGATCAGCAAGAAACTAAAAACTTCAAAATTAAATGTAATCAGATTCATTAGAAAAGAAGTTAGTGCTAAACCTTTGGTCATCGTCAACGTGTGTCCCAGCTTCTCCATAGAGTGATCCAGATTGGCTGCCGTGATCAAATATCTTAAATAGCTGCTTCAGCTACACCAAAATATCACTTGAAGTATGGTTAAAAGTTACAGAAAATGCAAGTATCAACTAAAAATTGTTATGATGATGAAAGAAGTTATTCGGGTATCTATCAAGAATGTTGCTTAATGTAGAAGCATGCTTTTGTAACTATAGATAAAATTATATGTATCGGTGTATGTGGCTAGTACGCAGGAGGGTGTTCCTGGGTACTTAGCCTGTACACAAGATTGGTCTTGCGTACTTAGTCAGTACGCAAGGCTTTTGTCAAGTACGCATGACCAATACCCTGCGTACTTAGACAAATATGTAGGTAGTGTTCCTGCCCCTATAAATAGAAGACTTGTCTTCATTTGTAGGTGGAACTTCAGGAATTAGGTTGAGAAGTGTCCGGGCGGGACGAGCTTTCCCGCCCCTGGACCGTGAGCTTAAATGAGAGATGTGTGCTCCTTCGGTATGTCGTCTGTAATACGGGATGATTTCTATGTTATGGATTACGTATCGTTTGATTCTCTTTTGTCTTTGTTCTTGTTTCTCTGTCTCGTTTTCTTAGTTTCCACACAAATCACAGAACAGATCCGTGTTATTTTCGCTGCGCGACGAGGCTCCCGGGACCTACACTTAACAATGGTTCAAGGTGCAAACAACCTAAAGAAATCAACACCAAAATCCTGATAGGTAGTAGAAGACTAAGATGCTAAGTCCATACTACATTAACATCAAAGAGCATGCATACGCTTTATGCAATATAGGCTCTATTCAACAATGAAAAACATAATGATCAAAGAACGCGAGATATCAAATTGGTAGCATAAGTTCACACAAATGAAAAGCAAATAACCCGATTGGTCATTTATCGGATAAAATATCATAGAGAGGGTAAAACTGAGCTGGGCAAACTGAAACGGGCCAGTTAGGTCGGATTGCCAAAAGACCTTCTGTTAAAGAATTTAAAAAAGCGCTAATATGAGTATTGATTACAGAAAAAAGCGACTTTGAAGAACGGTTCTTATGCATCTAATATACACTTTGCCCTGCACTCTACCTGTTTGGCCCAGTCAATCCATAAAACCAATAAAAAATCACGTTTATGAAACCTTAAAAAAAAACTAACCTGATTATTAGTCGCTACAGTTGGTAGTAAGGTGTAGCATGTAATAAATTACTTTAGCAATAACATTTCCAATGGAATATAAAGGAAGAACTATCAAATTTAAGCTGAGCAACACACCAGGTGAACATTAAGAAATTTAACTGGTTGCCCATCTTCCCAAGTCTGAGATATGGCTGTTCCAGCACTGCAATTGAACAAAAAGCAAAAAGTTCAAATACCATCTGCATTATAATGTAGAAAAGGATAAAAAGACGCAAGATATTTGGCTAAGAAATTCTGATATCTACTTTCTATGTTGGTCAACCATTAAATCACTAACTGAAATAAGATTATTGCAATGTTTTTGCCTGGTAACACACACATCCTCGAATGTCAAAGAATATCGCTCTTGCTTCTTGTCTCTGAGCTTTAAATACAGATATTAGCGCATCAGATGTTACTTTCATTCTCTGCAATAATGGAATGTGCATTTAATAACCTTATTAGCAAAGTGAATAAACACCCAACAACTAAATTTAAATAGTTCTATTATTCATTTGCTCTTCATTATTTTTAAGCTACTTAAGTTCCTGTGCAAAACAATGAAACATACATAATTAAATAGTAATTATAGATAGCAGGAAGTATAATACAGTTCCAGAAATATTAAATAAAAAGCTTTTTTATTTGAAAATGATCGTTTGTTGTACTGAAGTCTTATTTTTAAATAGTTTGGTGGTCTAATAGGCGGTCTATGAAGGCTCAGATCTATATATGAGACTGTGACCGACTGCAATGGTGGACGCAGGTGGGTTATCCAGCCTGACGTCCTCTGATTCTGCCACGTCGAAGTGCAAATCTTGTCTTTAGTCATCACAACCTCCTACCGACTAAGAAGAGCAGCTGTTTTCTGACCCGTTGGTTAAATTAGACTACAAATTTAAAACCAACATTAAGGAATAGGGCCATCATGCTGTGTGGCAACTTGCATCTAGAACTTATCGTTGATGATGTCATCCGGAACCAGCAGGCAACGCACTTCCTTTAGCGCAATATCATCGGATACGCAAATAACCATCGCTGGGCCCAATAGTGAATCTAATCCGCCTATATTTAAGCTACACTTCAAATTCTGACCAAACTTATGTTGAAAAAAGAACCTTGCATGTAGAGGTGCTCAAAAGAACCGGAACCGAATCCGATCCGATGGATTATCCGAAACCGGATCCGTATAGAACCGGTTTTTTGGGACCGGATCGGATTTTGTGAGAACCGGCGGATCCAGAACCGGTTCTGGTTTTTTTGACGGACCGGATAAAAATCGGACAAAATGGAACCGGTTTTTTTCGGACAATTTGGAACCGGTTATAGCCGTTGGAAGAAAAAAAAACGGCTATATAGCCGTTTTTTGTTTTTTTTTTTGTTTTTAAGGCTTGAAACTTAGTATAAATAGGTATTGGGTGTATGAGTTAGTTCACCACAACATTCTAGCTCTCAAAACTCAAAAACGCTCTCAAAACGCTCACTTTACGCAAAAAAAAAACGCTCTCATGGCTTCCGCAAGCACTCAAAATTCGGTTGGTGGTTCTACTAGCGATGTCACGGTGGTGTCAATACTTCCTTGCTCCCGAAACCAAGAGATATGGGCTTATTTCGATTTATGCGAAATGTCGAACGATTCGCAAAAGGCTCGTTGCAAACGTTGTGGTAGAGTTTTGGGTGCGGCGGGAAATAGCACTTTGAGGAAACATATTGCTAGTCACGCAAAACACACTCAAGGTGAAGATCAAACTCAAATTGGTAGGGATGGAGGAGTTTGGCAATACAATGTCGAGAGGGTTCGTGAGAGAATGACACATTTCGTCATTCAAGAAGGATTGCCTTTTGATCACTTTGATAATCCGCGCTTAACGAGGATGATACAAGAGACGCTTCAACCGAGTTACACAAATGTAAGTCGTTCTACTTTGAGAAAAGATTGTTTAAAAATGTGGAAAAGAGCTAAAAAAGAATTAATTTTAGGTTTTAAAAATTTAAATACCGGCATTAACTTAACAACGGACGTTTGGTCCGCTCCACATGGTTTACCCGAATCGTACCTTTGCGTTACTGCACATTGGGTTCAACCGGAGTCGTGGCAAATGATGAAGCGTACGATTGCGTTTGATTATTTTGGATATCCACATACCGGCGAAAACTTATTTTATATTTTAGACTCGGTAATTCAAACTTATAAAATTCAATCAAAAATATTTTCAATATATTTTGATAACGCTTCAAATAACACAAACGCGGTGGAAAAATTAAAAATAAAATATGAACCGCCTTGTAACGGTGTTTTTTTTCATAGTCGATGTGTTGCACACATCATTAACTTGGTTGTGCAAGACGGTCTAAACGTCCAAGAAATAAGAGACGTAAAAGAAAATTTTAAAGTGATGTTACGTGAAGTTTTTAGCACAAGCAAAAAAAGATATATAAACTATAGAAACTTGTGCCAACAAACGGATTCCATCTTTTTAGGTCCGAATTGGGACGTACCTACTAGATGGAACTCGACATGGAAAATGTTTGAATCGGCCTTAAGGCAAAGAGTTACTTTAAAACATTTCCATGATGAACTAGTACAAAAGAAACGTTGTTCACAAAAATTTGATAATATAAGTTGGGATATGATCGAGAAACTAACTAATTTGCTTGAGGTTTTTAAAAATGCAACTACATGTTTATCGGGAGTTTATTATCCCACATCTTCGCTAATACTTCAACAATTATATTTAATATGTAATAAATTAAAGGAGTTTGAATATCACGGCCCTATTTTTTTAAAAAAATGGTAAAACCTATGAAAGCTAAATTTAAAAAATATTTTTCGGAAATGCCGGCCGTTGTTACATGTTCGGCCGCTTTAAACCCAACGATTAATGTAACCGGTGTTGAAACATTAATTGGATCAATATCGGATGATTTAAATATTTTCGAGGAAGACCCAAATTTTGAATCAAAGGCAATAAGGGATTTCAATTTGGCTTTTAATAATATGTTTGATTATTATTTACACAAATATGGTGGAAGTGGTGATCCATCAAACATACGTGAATCAATGGGTTCGGGTTTAAGTTCTAGTAGTTCAAGGAACCCGATGCTAAATTTATTTAACACTTTAAGAAACGAAAATACTAAACGAGCTCGTGGAACCACACCAAGTAGCGAGCTTGGGAGATATCGAGCAACCGACTTTATTTCAACTCTAAGATCCGAAGAGTTTGAAAACTTTGATATCTTGAGTTGGTGGCAAGGAAGGGAATCCTAATATCCCGTTCTAGCCGCAATGGCCCGTGACCTACTAACCGTCCAAGCTTCTACGGTAGCTTCGGAATCTGCTTTTTCTCTTAGTGGCAGGGTTTTATCTATTTGAAGAACAAGGCTTACACCGGAATCTATGGAGATGTGTATTTGCTTGAAGGACCATTTGGATGCCGCCGAACGTGTACAACATGTTGCAAAACTAGAAGGCGAGCTTGACATTGAACAAGAAATACATGAATTCGAAGTAGAACAAGGGGCGGCGAATCCACTTTCGGATGAAGAACAAGCTTATGATGAAGCCCAACGCATCTCAAGCGAAGAAGAATGAAAACCGATGTTACGAAGACTACGACGAAGAAGATTGAAAACATAATAAATAATATATATTTTGTGATTCAATTATGTTTTTTGTATTTTTTTTTACGAACTATTGTTAAATCACTTAAAAAAGCTACAAAATAAATAAAACATGTATTTTATAGTGTATCTTTGTTATTTAAAAAAAAAAATTAAAAAAAAAAAAAAATCCAGTGGAACCGGTTTTTTTTGTCCGGTCCGGTTCCATAAATTCGGTCCGGTCCCAATAGGTTCCAAGTCTCCACTCTCTTAACCGGATACGATCCGGAACCGGTTCCATTGGATCCGGTTGTTGACCATCGTTGACGGAACCGGTCCGGATCCGGTTCCGAAAAAAAACCGGTTTGTGCACCTCTACTTGCATGCATAAAAATAAACTTGGGCTACTTTCAACCCATTTCACTTGTTTGTCTTTTTGCTAATCTTTATTTGTCCCATTTGAGATAAAATACAACCAAAATAAACTCTTTCTCAAGTAACTCGATAGAAAATGCCCCCTTTATTTTATAAATTAGAGACACAAAACAAACCTGTTCCAGGTCCAGCGGTGAAAGAACTGCAACATCATCCTCCTTGAAATTACATCTACATTCATCTGTATGTAAAAGAATTTAGTTAGTGATGTGATGATGATCATGAAAGATATTTAATTTGTGGCTTTAAGGATATATATATGACCAATAGCAAACAATTATGTTATTTACCTTTTGAAAATAAAAATGATAATCTTTCTACCAGAGATACGAAGATGTGACAATTCGGACTTTTCAGGTTAACTCCGTTATTATAATCCAGTTAAATACTAACCTAGTTAACTTATCACAAACCTCAGGGACTAATTCTGTCATTATTTCAACTCAAATTACAAGGACTAATTGTGTAATTAGGCAAAACCTAATTCTGTTGACTTTGGAAGTCAAAATCAGAATGTTTTTGTTCCTGTTGACTTTTAAAAGTCAAACAAACTAGTTCTTAACTCAATCCAAACCCTAGGGACTATTCCTGCTAACATTTAAACTTTAACACATGAAAACAGAGGGACTAAACCAATAATTAACCCATTCTAAATTATGTTTGACTTTAGAAAGTCAAACTCGTGGCCTTGATCCAAATTCGAATTCCCATGATTGATTTCTATTTGATTTTGTAAACGATATGCACGTCCCTGCTATCAACGACCATCATTGAGGTTTTAAACACCGGCATTAACTCGAATTAATCCTAATAATGGCCATTAAACTAAAACCGTTGACACATTCATAGCTTAACCATCAAATTACTTGAATTCATGTGCCATTCTCACAAATGAACACTCTGCACACACTAAACAGTCACTTTCGAACCTGTTACACACACGAATTTGATCGTAGAAGGAGCCGGTGTTGTCGGAGATCAAACTCGCCGAAGTCGGAGCCCTTTTTGTCGAACCCTACTAATTCGACATCCATTCTAGTAATTTCTTATACCATTAGTTTCGCAATTCGCAGTGTAATGAAAGCCCTATGTTAATTTTAACAAACATCATCGTTTGAATCGAAATCCGGGATCTAGGGTTCATATGAAACTACTTTAATCGAGTTCAACCCTAGACTCTATCTAAATCCAATTAAACTACCATTTGATTTGTAATCTTCTGCCTTATGAAAGCCCTCTATCAATTTAACCTAAAAACATCTAATTTGTCAAGATCCGTAATCTAGGGTTTGTTCTTAAAACATTTTGGGGGTTTTGATCTTAAACTTAACGTCAATCAAATTAAACCTCATAGGCAGATTCGAAATCCTTTATTTAGTAAAAGCCCCATGGTGTTGATCCATAATCTTATAGAATTTGATTGATTTGATTAAGAGTTAAGAACTAGGGTTTCTTGAATCTAAAATTAAAGGCTTTAAATTCGTTGTTCTTGCAATCAAAACTACCCTCGGGTTCGAAATCTAATGAGGAACAAAACCCCTATGCAATCTTGGCCTATCGCGATCAAATTCATGGGTTTTGGGACTGGTTGGCTCGGTCGCGATAGGAGGTAGGGGTGACACACTGCAGTGTGTTAAAACTATTTAAAACGGGTTCCTGTTTTGATTACCCTAGCCGGTGGAGTGGTTAGGTGTGTGTGCTTGTGTAGGAGAGACCCGGGTTCGAGTCTCTCCACTTGTTTTTATTTTTAAATCAGTTTCTGAGTATTATTTTAATATAAAATCAAGCCCTATATTATTATATTAATATATTAATGTGTTTTAGCCCGGAAAATCACTCATAGGCTCGGGTTTTGTTTGTAACCCATATTTATTATTAAAACGCACTTATAAAATAATATATTTATATCATTTTCATCCCACGATTCCAACTAAAAATAATATATTTACATATATATTACGTTCACCACGTTTAAAAAACAATGTGTAACATTTCAAACTAATAAATAATATATTTATTTATATTATTATCCACATTATTATAATCCAAATAAAAATAATAGTTTTATTATTTTTGTCATACAATTTATTGATCTTGTTATTTCTTTAAGTTTAAAAATAATATATTAAATTATATTATTTACCTAAGCCATTATTTAATGGTACAAACTCACGAATGTAATTATTAATTAATATTATTCATAATTAGAGACGTTTGACACGTAACGTATTTATCCCAATTATTTAATTAAGAAATTTGTATTCCCGTGGACACGTTCGTCTACTCCTTGATCATTAGAGCGTCTTATGACGTTCAACCTTCCGTGTCGTCGTCACAAATCCCATTGTATCCCTAATTGTTATGTGTATAATTTTAGGGCATACGTAAGACGTTGCAGGCTAACACTTGTGGTTCCAATCTCGTTCTTGTGTAAATCTACCTACTACGCAACTCAGGTGAGTTTCACGGCCCCTTTTTACTCATATTCCTGTTGGGGGAGAAACATGCAAACAAACAAACACTATTTTACTTGTTTTCCCGTTGAGGGAGAAACAAACACACAAACATACATCATTTTACTTGATTTCCCCGTTGGGGGAGAAACAGGCACACAAACATACATCATTTTACTTGTTTGCCCGTTGGGGGAGAAACAAGCACGCAGACAAACACGGATCCCATAATATTTCACCACCACTTGTTTACCTAATTGCAAACACTATCATGAAAGTCCTCACACACATCGTACCGTTAATATGGAACTTAGCGAGGTAATGTTTAGTAGTACTACTGGGTTTGACAAACCCCACCTACGTTAGTCGCGCTAACTCGATTGGAGGTCGAACGCGGGAAATATTTGCCTAAACACATTGCCAGAGTTGATAGACCTGACTGGAGGCATTCAAACACAAACAGTCAGCTTCGGTTGCGAACGCTTAGAGTAACTTGTACACTGTCTAGCTAACAATAGGTGTGACTTATGTATGTGGATCCCGCAAACACTCAAACAGTTTATTCACTTGCAAACATGTGAACTCACCAACATCGTGTTGACACTTTTTCTTACATGTTTATCAGGTTGATAAGGCACAGATTGCACACTTAGGACATGCATGGATTCCTACTATCATTTCATCTTTATACAAACATTTAAAACAATTACTTGTTTTATTAGACTTAAGCGCATTTGTTTTGCGCATTTATTTTCTTATTTAAACGCTTCCGCATTAACTCTGAACTTTTATGATATTTCATTTATGTTCCATATAGTGTCGTTTGATGTAACTAATGACTGAGATCCTGGTTTGTCACACACCAAACGGTAAAACTCTGTTAGTGGAATTTGGGGGTGTGACAGATTGGTATCAAAGCCATTGGTTATAGAGAAATAGGATCGCATACTAGACTATAATCGCACACATGCATTAGTTACATGACACAGACACTCATACATGATACACATAGCATCCAGACATACATTGCATTGCAGTTATGTTGACATCATTCATACCACCCTCTGCTGACGAGGAATACATTATTCACATTACATCATCATTTCCAGTAGTGACACTCATGGAACTGCTAAAACAACACTCACTCTTGTCCGAGGGCAGCAAGACGGAGCCTTCGGAGGAGTCTCTCACACCACCATCATTTGTCGGGTATGGTGGGCTTTCTCAGGTCCATGTTATGGACGACACTCAACACTAGCACATGTCTCTTTCCCTACTGTGCCCACTAGCAACAATACTTCGATCTCACTAGTTTTACTCTACTTCAAGCCTGAACCAGTGGACCTCGTGTGAGGTACACCGTGTGGAAACAGACCGTTGCACATTCTATTGCAGAAATCCATTGACACATAGATGTCATCACTTTCCCGAGCCATGGGCTCGCGTCTTTGGTCGATATTCTGTTGAAGATAGATTGATCACAAGGTTGAGAACGCCTTACTCATTGCATACTCAAACCCTATCCTGACTCAGTTGGAAGGACGACTAATTTGCTTCTTCTAGTAACGCATATCCATGAACTAGTTTCAGTTCTCGAAGTCGCATTTCATGTGCATGTGCATGCTCTCATCTACAATCCGTTGGATTGGACTCTCGTATTGTGTTTCAACTCGAGTGAATACTCGGATCAAACGATTTCCGTCTACTCATCCTGATATGAGTCCTAGTTGATCAACTTATGGTTGATGACTAAGCTTCTCGATGACTTATCATATCTGACAACACTTTGTACTCAGCAATACAAACTAAAGGACATTATGACACAGGACAGGGAGAACTAGGGTGAGCATGCAAAGCAAATTATCATTCGGGGTGCACACGTAATAGTAATTTGAGGTGCTTGTAAATCCTAGTGAAACCTAGTGTGTAGATAAATGGTCCAAATCAATGATTTACAGACTCAAGTTTCCACTGTTTGTAGAAGTTCTTGTAACCCACTCAACGACTAGTTGGTATCATTAAACTTGTTCAACAGTTGATAGACGCGACTATCAGGTTGAAGATATTTATGGACTATCCTTAATGGAATCCATCATGTTATTTTCACTCATGTAAGAGTCTTAGTGACCTTAAGACTCTCATCCAAACTTGATCAAAGAAACAATCTTGATTGAAACTCTAATAGAACCTCATGGTAAACCCATCGACTCCAACTATGTAAGTGGAATTTGAGAAATTCTTTCTAAGATAACACGTTATTCCTTACACTCCAGCAATAAACTCCAGTTGACCCTATTGCATTATCCGATGACTAATCCTAGTTTAATTTGATTTATACCCCTGGATATCCAACTTTGTAAACGGATTTCCGAGACGAAAGTAGTGTGCAGTCGTTGGCATCATATCCTTCATGAAAGCACAAAAGTTCTGCGAAAAGGTCATACTGCTATTTTGGCTCTCGTCCCCGAGCAGTCATCTGAGGAGAAGAAGATTGACGACATCCCGATCGTACATGACTATCCGAAAGTGTTTCCCGAAGAACTACCGGTCTTCCGCCCCATCGTCAAGTCGATTTCCAAATTGATTTAGCACCCGGAGCAGCGCCTATTGCTCGGGCACCGTACAGACTTGCACCTAGTGAGTTACAGCAGTTATCTACACAACTGCCAGAGTTGTTAGATAAGGGATTTATCAGACCTAGCTCATTGCCATGGGGAGCTCCAGTCTTATTCGTCGGGAAGAAAGATGGAAAATTCCGTATGTGCATTGATTACCGTGAGCTGAACAAAGTAACTATCAAGAATCGTACCCCCTATCTCGTATTGACGATCTATTTGAGCAACTTCAAGGGTCAAGTTTCTATTCATAGATCGACCTTCGATCCAGTTACCATCAACTGAGAGTCCGAGACGAGGGTATCTCTATGACTGCATTCAGAACTCGGTACGGCCATTACGAGTTTTTGGTTATGCCATCCAGACTAACTGTAACATCCCAAAAATAATAAAACGAATAAATATAGCGAGACCGGTGATTTAGTCGGAATATTTAAACAAAAGGGAGCGGGCTTGGGCTCGGCTTCAATGGGCCGAGGGAAGCCCAGGTATATAAGAGGCAGGGCAGCCCTCTTCTCTGCTCATTCCCCACTCATGCAACTTATAGAGAGAGAAAGGAGAGCTTGGGTCTAGAGAGAGAAAGTTGACGGATCGTCCCGGAATTGAGGGAGCACGTTACTGCTAAGCTCGTGAGCAAAACCTCCAAATCACAACCCCAATCCAGGTAACGATTCGACTCTAAACTGAGTTTTTGTTTAATTTGGGATTTTCGGGTTTTGGCTAAAAAGGTAACAATTTTGCGGATGAAACTTGAAAATGAGCTTAGGTATAGCATCTAGAATGAAAACCGAACATTTTGATCTAAGAAAATTGAGATGATGACTCGATCAGACTCGCATGCAAAAACTTCAGATTTTTTTGGGAAGACGATATGTGCAGACCCATCGAAACTACTTAGTTTCGATATGTGCAGACCCATCGAAACTACTCAGTTTCGATATGTGCAAGCCCATCGAAACTACTCAGTTTCGATATGTGCAGACCCATCGAAACTACTCAGTTTCGATATGTGCAGACCCATCGAAACTACTCAGTTTCGATATGTGCAAGCCCATCGAAACTACTCAGTTTCGATATATGCATACCCATCGAAACTACCATAGTTTCGATATGAGCCCACGATCCGAAGCTAAGATTACACCTAAGTTACTTATCGAAACTACCAGGTTTCGACATAGGCAACTTATCGAAACTACCAAGTTTCGACATAAGCAACCTATCGAAACTATCAAGTTTCGATATAAGCAAATCCATCGAAACTACTAGGTTTAAGCATAGTAATGTCTAGTGTCATCTAGGAGCACTACCTTACAAGTATGACTTTATTATACAGATCGTGAGTGACATTAGTGACGCTCAGTAGCCAGCTAAGAGTATTTCAGAAACTACTCAGCAGGTGAGTTCTATGTGCCCCCCTTCTATGTTATGTGCAAATGTTTTCAAATATTTTGGGGCTGAAATGTATACACTAAATGAATAAATGATATGAATGCTAATGTGATCATACGTGATATACTAATATATATTATATATCACAAAGAATGAATCGTATGATTATATAGAATGAATGAAAGAATAACACAATGTGTAAGAATGAAATCTTGCTTTATATCCATGTATATATTGCTCGACAAGTATAAGAAAAAGTTATGGACGCTTCGATGATGACGGACTACTTCAGTAGGACGGTTGTAAGATAATGACGGACTACTTCGGTAGGACGATTGTAAGATAATGACGGACTACTTCGGTAGGACGGTTGTAAGATAATGACGGACTACTTTGGTAGGACGATTGTAAGATAATGACGGACTACTTCGGTAGGACGGTTGTAAGATAATGACGGACTACTTCGGTAGGACGGTTGTAAGTCATGACGGACGGACACAAGTTGCCGGACGGTTGTAACAATAAAATTACGGACGGACACTAGTTGCCGGACGGTTGTAAGAATGGCGGGCCATGACGATGGACCGTGGCGTTTGTCTTTGTGACATTCGCAAACAAATGACGGGTTGATCACCCTTAAGTGTATGACCCATGAAAGTTAAGAAAAGGAAAAGGTGAATGCATATATATATATATATATATGTAATCACAAAAGAAAGATGAAAGAAAAGTAAAAGTTTATGAATACGTATTTATATATATGTAATCACAAAAGAAAGATGAAAGAAAAAAAAAGTTATGAATGTATATAATTATGTATACTTATAAAGAAAAGAATGATCATACTTAATAGTTTTAAACTAGAACTCACCAGCGTTAGCTGACTTTTAGTATACATTTCAGGTACAGAAAGGAAGGGTCGTGCGAAGGCGTGAAGGTTACCCGGCACGAGACTGACATCCCACTTTTATTTATGTTAAGACAATGTTATGTTTCAATTTTTAAGACTTCCACTGTTATGACATGTAATTTGAATGATGTTTGCTTCCGCTACTTCTGAATGTTTTAAATTTAAGTTCAGTAATTACGACTATGTTTATGAGTAAATCCAACAAGTGAGGCCTCCCGGGTTTGGGGCCTTACACTAACAACGCACCTGCAGTGTTCATGGACCTCATGAACCGCGTGTGTAAACCCTACCTTGATTAATTCGTCATCGTTTTCATTGATGACATTCTCATCTATTCTAAGAACAACGAAGAACATGAGGAACATCTGCGTTTAATTCTTGATGTAACATTTCTGATTTTTTTTCATGTATTTGTGTGATGCAACAAACAAAAATATAATTATAATTCAATATTGATGCGAACATTTCATTTGATACACGGATAAATTCCAATCCATACTAATGCTAAGAAATCAAAACCTTTTCAAATTAACCTCATATATTACAAGATATAACATTTAAATTTATTCTTTTGCTCATCAAAGTAAACGTATATATATGTGTGATTATGAATGTATACACATATAAAATTCCTTAGCTTACATACATTCTTTGGTTTATAAACAAATTAGTCTTGAAACTTACCTTCCTAAGGTCTTTTGAACCCTAAACATGAACCCTCACCCTTACAATTAAAACCATTTGACTAAATTTGAACCTATTTTGACTTCCATTCGTCAACTTTGACTCCCAAAGTCAAACTGGCCCAAAAATCATGAAATCCAACTTGCAAATCGATTAAGGCCTGTTAATTCGATCTTCCTTACACACGCAAGTGTTAATCGAGCTATCCCTGATCCACATAATAGCCTAATTCGGTCTTTTACGCGGATAAATTCGAAATTTGAATAGTTTGACTCCTAGGGTCAAACCACGTCCAAATCCGTTCCAAATCATGAAATTCAATGCAATTAATCCCCGTAAATCATGCTATGACTGATCTCACATGCATCTAACCCATTACACGACCAAATCCATTTTCAATTGACCCCATTGACGCGTAATCGCAGCTGTTCCCCATTGTACGCAAACTCGAATCGAATGGAGGTCTTTAAAGCAAAATCAAACCTTCTATTCATTCCCACATCTTCGCTCAAACTCGTATAATCTCACCCGACCCTCAATTCCACCGCATATCACCCCTGCCAATCGATCGGGCACCAAGAAATTCGTGACTGAACCAGTAGCCGTCGGCCTTCAATACTCCATCATTTTGGTAAAGGTCAGTGTCATTTGATTCGTTTTTACGTAAGGATCAAAAGCGCTCTGTCAATTTCAAGCGACAGAGGGCATCAAATTCGAATTCATTTGAAAATCGAGGGGTTGTTCATACGAGTCTAATATGGGAATTTATGGGTTCAAATAAGTAATCTATTTATTTAATCAAACCTCCTGTATAATCAGCGAAACCACTCGGACCGACTGGTTAAGACCATGCACCATCAGTCCGAGTGGCGTGGGTTCGAAACCCACAAACCCGTTTTTGCACGCCTCCTTGAAACCCAACCGGACACCTTTACAGCTACGGATTAAAACCCATTTAAAACCAGACCATTAACACGAAACAGCCACTGGTCCAATGGTAACTCTCAAACTCAACACATAACCCACCCGGGTTCGAACCGGGTGGTGTTCTTTTTATTTTTAAAAATCATTTTTAATGGTAATTAAATTCTATAAAAATTATTTCATAAACCTAATATTCCCTAGAACCGATTTTTACAAAAAATACGGTGTTTAAACCCAAAACATTCATTTTTACAACTTTAAATTGTTTAAATCTCATTTCTAAATTATTTTAAAATATATATATATATATATTTTTAAATAGAGTAATTAATTCCTTAATAAAACGTATTGACAATACACTTTTATAAATCGTATACTTTTCTTACCTATATATATATATGTATATATATAACTACATTTTATTGCATATTACCTTCACATTAAGTAAATAAAATTTACTACATTCGTTAATCCATACGGGTATGTTCTCTTTTTCATAAATAAATAAATGGATGGAATTATTTGATAATTTATATAAGAATCACATTTCTTTTTGGCAATAATTATTAGTCTAGTGAAATAAATAAAAAGGAGTTTTATTTATTCAAAACTCTAAAGATATAGTATTTTCATATAACATTTTGAAACTTCCAAAATTGACACCAAGCTTTCGATAACTTATTCTTTCACATAAAATGACAAAAACTTTATAAATTCTCACACCTAAACAAGACCCGATGAACATTAGACGTACCTTTAGACTTGTGTATATTATTTTAAGATCATGCTTTTCACACTAGGTTAACTTTTGATTTGAGAATCACTTGTTGCTTCATACTTGCTCGTGTCATCCACACAACACATACAAGTGAGTTTACATAGCCCCTTTTTATTTTGTACTTTTGGGGTGAAACATGATTTACTTTTGAAACTTTTTGCATAGACTTAAATACAATTCAATAGTATGATATTATGTGTTATGTGCTTTATGTTTGAATGCTATGAGTTAAGACTACATATACATGAATTTAGTACAATCATTAACTCCGTACAAGCCAACGTTTGACATTGATAGATCTATTAAGTCTGACAAACCCACCCGGTTAGGGTGTTTGTTACCGACTTTACATTAGGGTAACCTGCGTGTTATGCCTCAGTCACAAGGTTTGATTGTATACACCTAGTTTAACTATAGATTCTCTATAAATGCCTTATACACGTGAATCGTATGAATTGTATAAAATACTTTAAATTTGGTTATGTGCCAAAACCTATGTATGCTCACCAACTATTTTTAGTTGACCTCGTTTTCATCATGTTTCAGGTACTAATGCTTGAGAATAAGTGCAAGATGCTTCACTTAGGACCGATGGCCTAGAATTTAAATTAATGAGACTATTTATGTATTTCCATTTTCCTTGTAACGTTGGATTTATGTTTATTTGTGACATGAAATTTGATGTTTAATTATTTAAACTTTAGCAAACCTTGAGCTTTTGAACAGTTTACATGTCCCGCCCCGACAGTATTTTCATATAACATTTTGAAACTTCCAAAATTGACACCAAGCTTTCGATAACTTATTCTTTCACATAAAATGACACAAACTTTATAAATTCTCACACCTAAACAAGACCCGGTGAACATTAGACGTACCTTTAGAGTTGTGTATATTATTTTAAGATCATGCTTTTCACACTAGGTTAACTTGTGATTTGAGAATCACTTGTTGCTTCATACTTGCTCGTGTCATCCACACAACACATACAAGTGAGTTTACATAGCCCCTTTTTATTTTGTACTTTTGGGGTGAAACATGATTTACTTTTGAAACTTTTTGCATAGACTTAAATACAATTTAATAGTATGATATTATGTGTTATGTGCTTTATGTTTGAATGCTATGAGTTAAGACTACATATACATGACTTTAGTACAATCATTAACTCCGTACAAGCCAACGGTTAACATTGATAGATCTATTGAGTCTGACAAACCCACCCGGTTAGGGTGTTTGTTACCGAATTTACATTAGGGTAACCTGAGTGTTATGCCTCAGTCACAAGGTTTGATTGTACACACCTAGTTTAACTATAGATTCTCCATAAATGCCTTATACACGTGTATCGTATGAATTGTATAAAATACTTTAAACTTGGTTATGTGTCAAAACCTATGTATGCTCACCAACTATTTTTAGTTGACCTCGTTTTCATCATGTTTCAGGTACTAATGCTTGAGAATAAGTGCAAGATGCTTCACTTAGGACCGATGGCCTAGAATTTAAATTAATGAGACTATTTATGTATTTCCATTTTCCTTGTAACGTTGGATTTATGTTTATTTATGACATGAAATTTGATGTTTAATTATTTAAACTTTAGCAAACCTTGAGCTTTTGAACAGTCTACATGTCCCGCCCCGACGTATTCCGTCGTCGGTTGGGGTGTGACAGATTGGTATCAGAGCCTTGGTTATAGGGAACTAGGTTATTAGACACCATTGACCTAGACTATAACTTTAGGATACCCACTTATTCCATGCTTCATGATTATATGATATGTGCTACATGCTATGTGTTACATGTTTACTATGTTAAATTATTATTTCATTTTGGTGCCTTACTTGTTAAAATTCATGACTTATTAGACCATGCTTAAATAATAAATTAAATAAACAATATCCCTACCCATACCCTAAGCCTCATAACCTCCTTACCTGCTTCTCTGTCATCATCATAGCATGTGGAAACTTCATGGATCTAAATCTATAAAATTTCTTTTACTTTCCTCGTTAAGGTTTTAAACTTTATTAATTATTAGAGGATACGTGCAATCTGGAAGGGTGACACCTGTATTCTGGGTTTTATGTCTAGGAAAGCATTTCGTATAAATCCCAATCAACTGAGGGACCCGTATGCTTTCCTGGGAATTCCCGGGATGAGTGTTTACTTATAGGCTAAAGCATGTCTCCTTGAAAGTTATATGAGTTTATTAACCTTAATACGTCATAGTATTCAAATGGTATTACCATCATTTGAGTACAATCCAGATTTTGAATACTTATGCTTTTCTCCCTGTTTTGTTCTATAGCATGCCTCCCTGTCGTGCCAACGAGACCAACAACGACCTTGCTGCTCTTCTCACTCAATTGGTGAACCAACTCACCCAAGCTAATGGGGGCTCTAGTGGCAGTGAAAACGGTGGTGGTGGTGGTGCCAACCCACCCCCATGTACTTTCAAGCACTTTAACTTGTGCAATCCTACCAAGTTTTATGGCACTGAAGGAGCCACGGGCCTTTTGCAATGGTTCGAGAGCATTGAAAACACCTTTCTCAACAGTGATTGTCCCGACAACCTTCAGGCCCGCTATGCCACCAGCGTCTTCCAAAAATGGGCGCTCACTTGGTGGAATGGCGAAAAGAGAAATAGGGGCATAGATGTGGCAATGGCTTTGCCATGGGATGAGGTCAAACGGCTCATGACTGAAGAGTTATGTCCTTGCAACGAAATGAAGAATTTAGAAGCCGAATTTTGGGATCTTGCCCAAGATAGTGGTGAAAGTTTAGCCTACACCACCCGTTTCCATGAGCTAAGTCTTCTAGTACCTCATATGGTCATACCTTTGGCTCAGGGTATTGAAAAATACATCGGTGGTCTGCCGATGAAGATTCAAGACACTGTCCTAGGGAGAAACCCAGCTACCCTTGAAGATGCCATCCGCCTATCCGCCACCCTGACCGATAATCATGTGAAGGCGGGTACGTTGACAAGAAAGGGTGCCAAGAAAGTCTCTGACACAACAACACCTTCTGAGCCCTCCAAAGAACTCAAGTCTGAACCCTATCACAACAACAAGAAGCGAAAGGCTAAAAACTTTGCTGTTGTTACCCCAGCTGCCCCAGTCAAATAGGTTGCTCCTATGGCTCATAATTCCATCAAGAAGCATTATGTGGGTAGAATCCCTTTGTGCAACACATGCAATTACCATCACTTCCCAAACCTACCGTGTCGGATATGTGCCAGCTGTGGAAAATAGGGGCATTTAGCCAACACCTGCAGAGTCAACCCACCTGACAATTTAGCCAACCAGGGAAACAAAGGGGTTCCATCTATCACTAATGGGAATGCTTGCTTTGAATGTAGTAACCCAAACCACTTCCGAAACCGATGCCCAAAACTTACCAACCCCAACCAAGGTGGAGCTAGAGGGCGTGCTTTCAACATAAATGCTAATGAATCCCAGACCAACAATGATGTGGTCAACGGTACGTTCCTCGTTAATAACCAATATGCTTCCATACTATTTGATACCGGTGCAGATAAGAGCTTTGTTTCATTTGATTTTGAACCTTTACTTGCTAAAACACGAACTAAGTTAAAGAAAATATTTACCGTTGAAGTAGCGGATGGAAACCCCATCATCATTGACTCCATTATCCGCGATTGTTTCATCGAACTTAATGAACATTCTTTTTCCGTTAATCTCATACCCATGCAATTAGGGAGCTTTGACATCATCATAGGTATGGATTGGCTGTCGAGCCATCATGCCGAAGTCGTTTGTTTCGAGAAGTGCATCCGAATTCCTCTCCCTTCGGGTGATACGTTAGAAGTCTTTGGTGAGAAACCATGTAGTGGGCTTAAACTCATGTCATGCACCACGGCTCGAAAGTACTTACGGAAGAAGTATCTGGCCTTTTTAGCTCATATTGTTCAAAAGGAAGACAAAGAGAAAAGTATTCAAGACATCCCCTTCATCCGTGACTTTCCCGAAGTGTTTCCTGAAGATCTATCCGGTCTTCCACCCGTTCGTCAAGTAGAGTTTCGTATCGATCTTATACCTGGAGCTAATCCTGTGGCTAGAGCTCCATACCGTCTAGCACCTTCTGAAATGTAAGAACTCGCAAGTCAGCTTCAAGAACTTTTCGATAAAGGTTTCATTCATCCCAGTCATTCACCATGGGGTGCACCCGTCCTATTCGTAAAGAAGAAAGATGGCTCATTCCGGATGTGTATTGACTACCGTGAACTCAACAAGCTTACCATCAAGAACCGTTATCCTTTGCCTAGGATTGATGATCTCTTTGATCAACTCCAAGGTTCCATCTACTTCTCGAAGATTGATCTTCGATCCGGATATCACCAACTTCGTGTGCAAGAGGAGGATATTCCAAAGACTGCCTTTCGTACAAGATACGGTCACTACGAATTTATTGTTATGCCTTTTGGGCTAACTAATGCACCCGCAGTTTTCATGGATCTCATGAATTGCGTATGCAAACCATACCTAGATAAATTCATGATCGTTTTCATTGACGACATCTTGATCTACTCCAGACTAAATCAGATCATGAACAACACCTTAAATTGGTTTTAGATCTTCTAAGAAAAGAACAACTGTATGCTAAATTCTCCAAGTGTGAATTTTGGCTAAAGGAAGTTCAATTTTTGGGTCATATTGTCAACGAAAAGGGGATTCATGTCGATCCAGCTAAGATTACAGCTGTTAAGAATTGGAGTGCCCCTAAGACCCCTACCGAAGTTCGTTCATTTCTTGGTCTTGCGGTTTATTACCGTCGTTTTATCTCAAACTTTTCCAAGATTGCTGTCCCTCTCACAGCCTTGACCCACAAAGGTAAACACTATGAGTGGGGACCAAAGCAAGAGGAAGCCTTCCAACTCCTCAAACAAAAGTTGTGAAATGCTCCTATTCTTACTCTACCTGATGGTAACGATGATCTGGTGGTCTATTGTGATTCATCAAACCAAGGCCTAGGTTGTGTTCTCATGCAACGGGGCAAGGTGATCGCTTATGCATCAAGGCAACTCAAAATTCATGAAAAGAATTACACGACGCACGATCTTGAGTTGGGTGCGGTCGTCTTCGCATTAAAAATTTGGAGGCATTACCTCTATGGTACAAAATGTGTGGTGTTCACTGACTACAAAAGCCTCCAACACATCTTCAATCAAAAGGAACTCAACATGAGGCAACGGAGTTGGGTCGAGCTCCTTAACGACTACGACTGCGAGATTCGGTACCATCCCGGTAAGGCGAATGTTGTGGTCGATGCCTTGAGTCGTAAGGACCACGTCATGCTTGATTGTGTTAGAATTCAAACCGATATCCAAAATCGCATCCTAGAAGGTCAACACGTCTCGGTCACCGAGGGTAACCTGTATAATGAAATGTCATGTGGTGTTGAACTTCTATTAGAAACCAAACCCAATGGCCTCCTCTATTACTTGAATCGTATCTGGGTCCCCGACCGTGATGACCTCTGCGCAGTACTTATGAACGAGGCACACAAAACTCGTTACTCCATCTATCCCGGGGCGGATAAAATGTACATGGGTCTTCACCAACAATATTGGTGGCCTGGCATGAAGAAAGACATCGCACTTTATGTTGCAAAATGTCTAACTTGTTCCAAGGTCAAAGCTGAACATCAACGTCCTTCTGGATTGCTTGAACAACCGGAAATTCCAGTGTGGAAATGGGAGAACCTAGCCATGGATTTCATTACTAAACTTCCCCGTACTTCTAGCGGTTATGATAGCATTTGGGTAATCATTGACCGTCTCACCAAGTCTGCTCACTTTCTACCCATCCGTGAAGACTATCGGGTTGAGAAATTGGCCCGAATTTACATTGACGAGATTGTGAGTCGTCATGGTGTCCCTCTTAACATAATCTTTGATAGGGATGCTCGTTTTACCTTCCGCTTCTGGAAATCTCTTCAAACTGCTCTTGGTACACGTTTGGATTTAAGCACGGCTTACCATCCCCAAACTGATGGTCAGACCGAGCGAACAATCCAAACTCTTGAGGACATGCTTAGAGCTTGTGTAATCGATTTTGGTGGAAATTGGGATTCACATCTATCCCTCATTGAGTTCTCCTACAACAACAGCTACCACACCAGCATCAACATGGGTCCGTTTGAAACTCTCTATGGTCGAAAGTGTCGTTCTCCTATCTGTTGGAACGAGATTGGTGAAGCACAAATCACCGGTCCTGAACTAATCCAAGAAACTTCCGACAAGATCATTCAAATCCTTAGCAACATTCAAGTAGCGAGGAGTCGGCAAAAGAGCTATGCCGACAAAAGACGTAAACCCTTGGAATTTCAAGTAGGTGATCTTGTACTTCTAAAGGTGTCTCCTTGGAAGGGGGTGATCCGTTTCGGGAAGAAGGGTAAACTAGCACCTCGCTATGTGGGTCCATTCAAAATCCTTGAAAGGATTGGGAAAGTGGCTTACAAACTCGAGTTACTCCACCACTTGCTAATGTACATCCCACTTTTCATGTGTCTAACCTAAAGAAATGTCTTGCTGACGAGAACCTCCATATACCTCTTGACGATGTGCGCATTGATGACACGATGCACTTCATTGAGAAACCCGTAGAGATCATGGATCGTGAGATCAAGAGACTCAAGCGAAGCCGTATTCCTATTGTCAAAGTTCGTTGGGATTCTAAGCGCGGTCCTGAGTTCACTTGGGAACGAGAAGATCAAATGAAGCTTAAGTATCCACACCTCTTTTCTGATTCAGTAGCCTCAACTAGTTGAATTTCGGGACGAAATTCCCACAACATGGGGATACTGTAACATTTCTGATTTTTTTTCATGTATTTGTGTGATGCAACAAACAAAAATATAATTATAATTCAATATTGATGCGAACATTTCATTTGATACATGAATAAATTCCAATCCATACTAATGCTAAGAAATCAAAACCTTTTCAAATTAACCTCATATATTACAAGATATAACATTTAAATTTATTCTTTTGCTCATCAAAGTAAATGTATATATATGTGTGTGATTATGAATGTATACACATATAAAATTCCTTAGCTTACATACATTCTTTGGTTTATAAACAAATTAGTCTTGAAACTTACCTTCCCAAGGTCTTTTGAACCCTAAACATGAACCCTCACCCTTACAATTAAAACCATTTGACTAAAGTTGAACCTATTTTGACTTCCATTCGTCAACTTTGACTCCCAAAGTCAAACAGGCCCAAAAATCATGAAATCCAACATGCAAATCGATTAAGGCCTGTTAATTCGATCTTCCCTACACACGCAAGTGTTAATCGAGCTATCCCTGATCCACATAATAGCCCAATTCGGTCTTTTACGCGGATAAATTCGAAATTTGAATAGTTTGACTCCTAGGGTCAAACCGCGTCCAAATCCGTTCCAAATCATGAAATTCAATGCAATTAATCCCCGTAAATCATGCTATGACTGATCTCGCATGCATCTAACCCATTACGTGACCAAATCCATTTTCAATTGACCCCATTGACGCGTAATCGCAGCTGTTCCCCATTGTACGAAAACTTGAATTGAATTGAGGTCTTTAAAGCAAAATCAAACCTTCTATTCATTCCCACACCTTCGCTCAAACTCGTACAATCTCTCCCGATCCTCAATTCCACCGCATATCACCCCTGCCAATCGATCGGGCACCAAGAAATTCGTGACTGAACCAGTAGCCGTCGGCCTTCAATACTCCATCATTTTGGTAAAGGTCAGTGTCATTTGATTCGTTTTTATGTAAGGATCAAAAGCCCTCTGTTAATTTCAAGCGACAGAGGGCATCAAATTCGAATTCATTTGGAAATAGAGGGGTTGTTCATACGAGTCTAATCTAGGAATTTATGGGTTCAAATAAGTAATGTATTTATTTAATCAAACCTCCTGTATAATCAGCGAAACCACTCGGACCGACTAGTTAAGACCATGCGCCATCAGTCCGAGTGGCGTGGGTTCGAAACCCACAAACCCGTTTTTGCGCGCCTCCTTGAAACCCAACCGGACACCTTTACAGCTACGGATTAAAACCCATTTAAAACCAGACCATTAACACGAAACAGCCACTGATCCAATGGTAACTCTCAAACTCAACACAGAACCCACCCGGGTTCGAACCGGGTGGTGTTCTTTTTATTTTTAAAAATCATTTTTAATGGTAATTAAATTCTATAAAACTTATTTTATAAACCTAATATTCCCTAGAACCGATTTTTACAAAAAAATACGGTGTTTAAACCCAAAACATTCATTTTTACAACTTTGAATTGTTTAAATCTCATTTCTAAATTATTTAAAAAATATATATATATATTTTTAAATAGAGTAATTAATTCCTTAATAAAACGTATTGACAATACACTTTTATAAATCATATACTTTTCTTACCTATATATATATATATATATGTATATATAACTACATTTTATTTAGCATATTACCTTCACATTAAGTAAATAAAATTTACTATATTCGTTAATCCATACGGGTATGTTCTCTTTTTCATAAATAAATAAATGGATGGAATTATTTGATAATTCATATAAGAATCACATTTCTTTTTGGCAATAATTATTAGTCTAGTGAAATAAATAAAAAGGAGTTTTATTTATTCAAAACCCTAAAGATATAGTATTTTCATATAACATTTTGAAACTTTCAAAATTGACACAAAGCTTTCGATAACTTATTCTTTCACATAAAATGACACAAACTTTATAAATTCTCACACCTAAACAAGAACCGATGAACATTAGACGTACCTTTAGACTTGTGTATATTATTTTAAGATCATGCTTTTCACACTAGGTTAACTTGTGATTTGAGAATCACTTGTTGCTTCATACTTGCTCGTGTCATCCACACAACACATACAAGTGAGTTTACATAGGCCCTTTTTATTTTATACTTTTGGGGTGAAACATGATTTACTTTTGAAACTTTTTGCATAGACTTAAATACAATTCAATAGTATGATATTATGTGTTATGTGCTTTATGTTTGAATGCTATGAGTTAAGACTACATATACATGACTTTAGTACAATCATTAACTCCGTACAAGCCAACAGTTAACATTGATAGATCTATTGAGTCTGACAAACTCACCCGGTTAGGGTGTTTGTTACCGACTTTACATTAGGGTAACCTGAGTGTTATGCCTCAGTCACAAGGTTTGATTGTACACACCTAGTTTAACTATAGATTCTCCATAAATGCCTTATACACGTGTATCGTATGAATTGTATAAAATACTTTAAACTTGGTTATGTGTCAAAACCTATGTATGCTCACCAACTATTTTTAGTTGACCTCGTTTTCATCATGTTTCAGGTACTAATGCTTAAGAATAAGTGCAAGATGCTTCACTTAGGACCGATGGCCTAGAATTTAAATTAATGAGACTATTTATGTATTTCCATTTTCCTTGTAACGTTGGATTTATGTTTATTTGTGACATGAAATTTGATGTTTAATTATTTAAACTTTAGCAAACCTTGAGCTTTTGAACAGTCTACATGTCCCGCCCCGACGTATTCCGTCGTCGGTTGGGGTGTGACACTTGAATTGCTAAAGCAAGAGCAATTATATGCCAAATTTTCTAAATGAGAATTTTGGATTCGCGAAGTCTATTTCCTAGGGAATGTAGTCAACTAGAAGGGAATACATGTCGATCTACCTAAAGTAGAAGCCATCAAGGATTGGGCGGCACAAACGACTCCGACAGAGGTACGACAATCTCTGGGATTGGCTGGCTACTACCGTCGATTCATCAAGGGATTCTCAAAGATCGCTCAACCCCTCACTATTCTAACTCAAAGGGTAAACCCTATACTTGGAGCAATACTCAGGAATCAACATTCCAACTGCTGAAATAGAAACTCTGTAGTACACATATCCTATCTCTTCCAGAGGGAATGGATGACTTCGTAGTATATTGCGATGCCTTCATTCAAGGTCTCAGTTGTGTGTTAATGCAACGCGAGAAGGTTATCACATATGCTTCCCGACAATTAAAAATTCATGAGAGAAACTACACAACCCATGATTTGGGATTGGGAGCGGTAGTTTGCACTGAAAATCTGGAGACATTACTGAAAGTCCCTGTGACGTTTTCTAACGAGCAAGATGATCACGATCACAACGAATTACTCGATGATTCGCTTTGAGACGGAAGCACGAAGTGAATCAAACATAAAACCGAATACAGAACAGAGATGAAACAGAATCGATTCGTATATATAATCGATAACGAACTTGTCATCACAGATTACAATACCGAAGAAGTGTAAATTGTAGGATCGTGAGAATACAAGATGGTTCTGTTCTTAGTTGAGGTTGGCGGAAACAAAATCAACTACACAATTTATAATCAAGTAAACACAAAGAATACTGATAAACACTGTTGTATTAAGCTTTTGTGAATGCAAAGATTACAAGTGAGAAACTCAATGAATAAGTATGACAAGCACTACAAGCACTATCAAGACACACTTACAATGAAGTGGTAACTCAGTATTTATAGTAACTTAGAATCAAGACAGACCCTTGATTCTAAGGATCAGATCGAACACAAGCCGTTGATCTTATTTATTAATTTACATTACATGTAAAGGCTAATCTAGTTAACTTTACTGAAACGTTTTCTTTATTCATGATTGTTTGCATGCTTGGAGAAGTGTATTGTTGTCCGTCATTGGTTTACCATAGCGGTTCCTTCTGCTTTGAGTCTGTCAGTTGCTTTTGCAGAAAGGTGTCAGAGACGCTTGGCCTGGATAGTCAGCTGCAACGTTTGGTCTTCAGTGAATAAGGCCATCAGCTGCAAAGAGTGAAGGTTGCTGCTGGCAAGCCTATCAGCAGCAAACATGGATGACCGCTGCTGATAAGCCTATCAGCAGCAACTTGTGTAGAATGCTGCTGATAAGCCTATCAGCAGCAACAAGTGTTGAATGCTGCTGATAAGCCTATCAGCAGCAACTTATGTTGAATGCTGCTGATAAGCCTATCAGCAGCATTTGTACTTAGAATAATTTGGTAGCAATCAGTCTTTGGTTCTACAAACTCCCCCTAGACTGATGCAACCAAAAATTCTTCTACTCACTTTGCTGCTGAAGCTTTTGCATGTGGCTAACTATCCTTTCAACCTCATAGCCTCTTGGATCCTTGCTGGGATTGTTCAGTGGAAGTTCAGACAGAGTCTTGATGTCTTTGTGTTGCATTTTGTAGATTGCTTTGCTTGAACATCTCATCTGCTGCTTCTTTACATCAGTCAGTGTGAACTCATCCAAATCAGCATTGTAGGTCCAGGATACAAATGGAGAGTGGGACTTGAGTGGTTTGATGTTTATGATCACATCTTTGCTAGGGTTGAAGTAGTGTTTGATTGCTAGCACAAGACGTTTCCCACTCTCATTTGCAGGCTCATGAGCTTCACCCAGCTCTAAAATTCTTTGAAGGTCGGAATCAGGTAGTTGCAGAACCTCATCAACAGACCTGTAAGTGGATCTTCTTCTCTCAGTTCTCCCCCTGAAGATCTCAAACACTTGATCTTGTGAATTGTGGAACCAGTTAACTATATTTCTTGAGTCTTCTGGTTTAGGAGTGGGTTTGGGTATCTTCAAGGGAGGCTGTTGATGAGTGGGAGCTGGGTGGGATGACTTGGACTTTTTGGGTGGAGGAGTGGAAGGTTTGGGGAGGAGAGTGGAAGGATGATGGATTGAGGAAGAGGTAGGTGAGTGAGAAGGCTTGGGTTTCTTTGTCTTTGGTTCTTCATCTTCTTTGATAAGTACCCTTTTCTTGGAGCCTTTCTTCCCTAGTCTTTCTTCCTCATCCTTTTTAACTTTAAAGTAGAGGGCTTGCAGGTTCATGAAATTCATAGGACCTAGCCTCTTTCCACTATCTCCTCTGGCCTTAAGGAAGTCAATCATGACCTTCCTTTCTTCATGGGTCCTTTTGTTGAAGGCAATGGTCTTTTTGGACTGTTGTTTGGTTTTTTCTTCTTCTTCAGCCTTTTTCTTCTTTGCCAACTGACCTTGCTGACCCATGAAGGCTCTGTAGATCTCTTTGTTTGAAAGTTTTTCAAGGTAGTCTTCATCCTCACCTTGAGAGATCAGAGCTTCAGTCCACTCCTCCCTTAATTCTTTTGCTAATTTAGAATCAGTGATTCTAAACTTAGCATCTTCCTTCCTTTTCTCTTTAGCTTCTTCTTCTTTTGCTTCTTTTGCAAACTGTTCCTGCAGCTGTCTAGCAAGTTGTTCATCTTCCTCAACTTGAGACCCTGCAAGGACTTTTACCTTCATTTCATCCAGCTGTTTGGCATACAGCTGGATTGTTTGTTGTCTGAGAAGTATGGCTGCCTTTCTATCTTCATGCCTTTGTTTTTGAGTCATCTCTTCAGCCAACTCTTCTTCTTCTCTTTTCCTTCTTCTCTCTTCTTTCTCTTTTTTTTCCTTTTGCAACCTCTCTTCATCCTCTTTTGTCATGATGCCCTTCCCTTTATTAACATTGGATGCCTCTGCTCTGGCTTCACTGATCACAGAAACAGCTGATTGTTGTGCTGTTGGGATCTCTACCTCGGCTTCATTGGCAATTTGAGATGTGAATAAGGGAAGGTCATCGTCTTCATCAAGTTGATACTCAGGACCTTCTATTTCTCTCAGTTTTTCTTTGATAGTTGATCTTGACTCATAAGCTGCAGTGCAGATGTTAACTCGAGGGGAAGCTGAGTCAGTGTCAGTGTCAGAGTTTGACACATATACTGCCTCAGTAATTCTTCCTACTTGTTCAAGATTGGCTCTGACAGTATCTATCATTGCCTGGCTTTCAAGTGAGTTGACATTGCAGATGTTGGTTCTGAGCTGATAGATCTTGAAGAGAAAGTCTGAGGGCAGATGAAGGATGTTTCTGGTGTTGATGATGAGAGAGGAGCCATTGCTGAGCAGAAAAGTGTGGTCAAGAGACTTAGTGCTCACCCAACCTAGCACATCCAAGTCCTTGACCAGGAAGGCATACAGGAACCTTCGAAGGCCCAGAACTTCTTCTTCAATGAGAAGACTGCTCCTTGTTATTTCAAGATTGCTAGGAGTCAGTCTTCTTTCTGTGGCCGCCGAGGATTCAGGATAAGCTACCCGATGTGCTGCTTGTAGGAATCTTTGGAACCTGGGTAGATTATCCTCCATCAGGTCATGGAACCTACCAATGGCAAGTTCAGCTGAGAGATCTGCTGAAGTGTTGATGCAGTCAGTTAGATGCAGTTCTAGGACTTGGAGGGCATTGAGAGAGTTCCAGTTCAGCTCTTCTACTCCGATGAACTCCCATCCAATCCAAAACCTCTCAGCTAATCCATCATACCCCCAAGCTAGAATAGAGTCAAACTCTAGCTTCTTTGAAGATTTGAAGATTTGGGGGGTAGTGGATTGACCTATGATGGCTGCTGCTTGTGGAAGGATGCTGAATGATGCATTTGTTTGTTCTGTGTCTTCAGCATCATTCAACATTTCATCGACAGCCCTGACGACCAACTGCCAGTCTTCAGATATTTCTTCGTCTTCGTTATCTGGGGCTGGCAGGTCATAAACTTGGACAAAAGCTGGCTTGTATTGTGAGCTTTGAAGTACAAACTGCTCTTGAATCCAGTCGTCAAGACTGTCTGTATCATCTTCCATAGAAACCATCTCCCCCTTTTTGGTTGCATCAGCAGACAGGTAAGCATCAGTTTGGGTGCCTACTGATACAAGAGAGGGAGATGCTAGAGTTGGGCATTGATGGGCTTCATGCATAGCGACTTGGTGTCTTAGTTTGGACATTTCAGCCTCTAGCATAGCCACCCTGGCCGTCAATTCCATGTTATGAAGTTTCAGTCTGTCCTCATCCATAGTTGTGGAATCCTTGGACCCAGATGGGGCCGTAGGCCTAGCCTCAGCATCCCCATCACCCGCGGTTTCTTGGCGCCTGGGATTCATCTCAGTGAAGGGAGTTTCCAAGGAAACACCCTCACCGTGAGTTGCCGTGGTTGAGGTCTTAAAGATGTTGTCACTGTCCTCCTGGTCAGTTGATGGACCAGCAGTAGTGACAGCCTCGTCCACATCCACTCTTTCAATACTCCCAGAGTGGACCTTCAAGGGTGAGGAACTTGGGTTGGGTGTTTCGGAAGCAAGACCAATCAGTACCTCCTTGATAGTGGTAGTTGGAGAAGGTACATCACTTTGGTCAGGTTCCTCTACACTTAAGTTCAAAGAAGAGAGGAATGGCTCGAAGGGCTGTTCTATGGATCCGGGAAGTGATCCTAATCCTAATAGAGAGACTTCCGAAGGAGTCTCCCTAGCAATGTGGCTTTCCCTTATGATATTCTCACTAGAATGTTGTGATTCTGAGTGAGGGATTTTGGCTTGGGTTTGGGCCTTGGAGGCAAGAGAAGAAGGAGTTCTCTTGCCCCTCTTCCTTGTATACTTGGCTGCAACCGGGGCCCTGTGTTCCGGTTGAGCAATCAAACTGGGGGTGAGTAATGTATGTGCCTGTGCATCCTCAGTAGAATGCACAGGGGTTCGATCAAGGGAAACAGTAGGTTGAGTTTGGGGCAGTGAGGTGGAGGGTGTGGGATCAGTATCATCTGGGTTTGCTGAACTGTCACCCTGGGCACTATGTGTGTTCAACATTGTAGATAACAATGGAACATCGGCCCCTGATAACTTTGATGAAACTGTTCTCATGCTCTGAAAAATGTTGTTCTTATGTCCCAGTATTGAGTAGATTCTTGCAGTTTTTGAAAGATCTTGGTGCTCAAAATTGAACACTTCCTGCAAGAATATTGGGTACATGAAGAACTGTGATTTCACCCCTTCTTGAAGGTTGTATCTCAAACCTTCAAGAATGAGGTGGGAAAAATTGAAACCTGCTCCTGTTATCATACCGTGAACTGCCGACGCAAGTCCGGAGCTGAGTTGGTTCCAGCCACTCCTCTTTTGAGATATGCATTGGAGAAGAGTGTGGCAGAGATACTTCCATTTGGGACCCATGAGTGCCTTCTCTATCGTATACTCTTTTTGATTCCCAGTGTACCCTATGGATACAAAGGTCCTCATGTATACGTCTTTTGAGTAAGAGAGGGCGTCCCCTTCATCCTGAAGCTTGAGGTGTTGGCGGAGTTTTGCTTCAGTGATGATCATTTCCTTACCGTCAACTGTGCCTCTGATTTGAGGAGTGCCCTGTTCAGTAGAATACACGGCTGAGCTCCAAAAATCTTCCATGTATGAAGTATATATGGTTGGGCTGACGGTTAGGGCATGGTAAATTTTGGACCGACAGAGGAAGTCGATCATACCGTCGAAACCTTCGGATTTCTTGCCCTTGATTAGGTATGCAGTTAGGTTGTGATATGGGGAGAACTTATCGTTTGGGTTGTTTATGTCTGCGCCTGCCATTGTTATGGATTCGGAGGGAAGAGAGAAAGGTGTTTGAATGGTGGTTAATTGTGGAGGGCTTTGAATGCTGTGGGGACGGGAGAGAAAGTGATGGGAGATAGGTTTGAAATAGAATGTGAAGAGGTAGAGGGATGATTTGAGTTGGTGATATAACGGCAGACGGAGAAAAAGCAACTCTACTTGTACAGTACAACCTGTTTCACTTTTCATTGTTACAGCTGTAAAACACTCGAGCAGTCATGGTGAAGACTGACACTATTTACTTTTACAGCGGGTAAATGTTAATTTAGACTTAAGTTCACCCATCAGCAGCAAACTTGGTTGCTGCTGAAAGATAAGAGAATCCGCAGCAAAATTGGTTGCAGCTGATGGATAAGCCTATCAGCTGCAAACTTGGTTGCTGCGGAAAGATAAGTCTGTCAGCAGCAGATTTTGCTGCTGAAAGGTTTAAAGATCCACAGCAAAGGAATTGCTACTGAAAGCCTTAAAGCTATCCGCAGGAAACATGTACCTGCTGATAACTTAAAGCTATCAGTGGCAAAACTTTTGCTGCTGATGCTTTTACCTGTCAGCAGCTGAAGGACAAAAATGCTGCTGACCCATAACTTTTATTTACAACAAGAGACAAAAAGGCACATTTTAAGGAGAAACTTGAGATGGATTTTAATCAAAGTTCATCATACCAATTGATTCAACTAAATATCTGAATCTAGCTCCATCAAAAGGTTTTGTAAACAGATCAGCATATTGCTCATTTGTATGAACTTTGGTTAAAATAATTCTCTTTTTCTCAGCTTGATCTCTTATGAAATGGTACCTGATGTCGATGTGCTTTGTCTTTGAGTGCTGCACCGGATTGTTTGTGATAGAGATAGCACTCATGTTGTCAATGTGAATTGGAGTCTGCATGAAGGTCATTCCATAGTCAAGCATTTGATTTTGGATCCAGATGACCTGTGCACAGCAGCTTGAAGCTGCAATGTATTCTGCTTCAGCTGTTGAAGTAGAAACACATGTTTGCTTTTTTGCATTGCCATGAGATGAGCCTTCCTCCAAGAAATTGACATCCCCTAGATGTGGACTTTTTGTCCAAGTTACAACCCCCATAGTCACTGTCAGTGTAGGCATAGAGATTGATATTTTCATTCTTTGGATACCATAGCCCAAGTTTGGGAGCTCCCTTTAGGTATCTAAGGATCCTTTTGACAGCTTGAAGATGAGACACTTTTGGAGCTGCTTGAAATCTTGCGCAGAGACAAACTGCAAACATGATATCTGGTCTTGAGGCAGTGAGGTACATGAGAGACCCTATCATTGCTCGGTACTGATGTTGGTCAGTGTCTTGTCCTTCTTTATCCGGAGATAATTGATGGTGCACTTGCATAGGAGTTCTTGCAGCAGAGCAGTCAGTCATTTTGAACCTTTCCAAGATGCTTTTGACATACTTGGATTGACTTATGAAGATTCTAGTTGGTACCTGTTTGACTTGAAGTCCTAAAAAGAAATTTAGTTCACCCATTGAACTCATTTCAAATTTGGAATGCATCAGCACTTCAAAGTCTTTGCAGAGCTTCTTTCTTGTAGATCCAAAGATAATGTCATCAACATAAATCTGGACCAACAAAATTTCTCCCCCTTCATCTTTGATGAAAAGCGTCTGATCAATGGCCCCCCTTCTAAAGTTGTTGCTAAGTAGATATCCAGATAAAGTTTCATACCAGGCTCTTGGGGCTTGGTGTAAGCCGTAGAGAGCTTTGTCCAGTTTTAAGACCTTATTTGGATGTGCAGGATCTACAAAGCCTGGAGGCTGTTTGACATAGACCTCTTCATCAATCGTGCCATACAGAAAGGCACTCTTCACATCCATTTGATAGACCATAAAGTTTTTGGATGCTGCATAAGCCAGAAAAATTCTAATGGCTTCCAGACGGGCAACAGGAGCAAAAACTTCATCATAGTCAATGCCTTCTTCTTGAGTGTAACCTTGAGCTACCAGTCTGGCTTTGTTCTTGACTACGATGCCCCTCTCATCTTGCTTGTTTCTGAAAACCCATCTTGTTCCAATGGCTGTTTGACCAAGTGGAAGATCAACAAGCTTCCAAACATCTTGTCTTTTGAATTGCAGCAATTCTTCCTGCATTGCTTCAATCCAGCTGTTGTGCTTGAGAGCTTCATCAATCCATTTGGGTTCCACCTGTGATAGAAAGCAAGAGAACAAACAAATGTTGGCTTCATGATACTTACTTCTTGTCTGAATGCCTGTGTGGACTTGGCCAATGATGTTTTCCAGAGGATGCTCTTTGTTTATTCTCTGAGCAGGTATCACATCCAGCCGTATTCCCTCTTCAAGATTACTGTGGTTTAGATCAGTATTGTTTTCAGATGAGTGGAGAGGAGCTTGGAGGATCTGATCATTGTGTTCCACATAGTCAGCAGCATTAGCATCAGAGGCCTCTTCATCATGAATTGAGGAGGCTTCATTTAGGATTTCATTGTCAGAGAGATTGCTGCTTGTGGTGTTGGATGTACCGGCTTCACCTGAACTGGCTTCAATAGCTTCTGCCACTGATGGAGGATCAATAAATGGCCTTTTCATTCTGATGTACGGACTGGGAAACTCCAGTCTGTAGTCAGAAGAAGAGGTTGAGGTAGAAGGTGTTGAGTTTGAAGAAGGAGGCTCCATATTTGAGAATATGAGGGGCTCAAATATCTGGGTGAAGGAGTCTATATCAAAAAGCCAGTTGGGACCTTTGCCTTGTTCACAGACAACGTGTTCCCTGCATTCCACATTAGCAGATTCTTCCACAATCCGAGTCCTAGAATTGAACACTCGGTAGGCCTTCGATTGAGAGGAGTAACCCACAAAATAACCTTCATCAGACTTTGCACCGAATTTAGGAAGAACTCCATGTGAGATGAGGATGGTACATGGACATCCAAAGGGCTTCAGGAAGCCAATGTAGGGAACTCTTTTGAGCCAGAGTTCATAGGGAGTTTTCTGGAGAGGCTTAACAATAAGGACTCTATTCTACACATAACAAGCTGTGCTTACTGCTTCTGCCCAGAAAGTAAGGGGTAGCTTTGAGTCAGCCAGCATAGATCTTGCTGATTCAATCAGAGTCCTGTTTCTTCTTTCAGCAACCCCATTTTGTTGAGGAGTTCTTGGAGCACTGTACTGCCTTTCAATGCCCTTGCCTTCACAGAAACTGTTCAAAGTGTGATTTTTGAACTCTGTTCCCTGATCACACCTTATGATCTTTACCTTCAGATTGCTTTGATTCTCTACCCTGAGAATATAGGATTTGAGAATCTCAGCAGTTTCATCTTTTGTTCTTAGGAAGAATACCCAAGAGAATCTGGAGAAGTCATCAGTGATCACCAGACAGTAGGACTTTTTGCCCATTGACATGACATTTGTAGGACCAAAGAGATCCATATGCAGTAGCTGGAGAGGAGTGTCATTTGTGTTCAATGTCTTGGGCTTATGGGAACTTTTGTGTTGTTTTCCCTTCAAGCAGGCAATGCAATGATCGTCTAGCTGGAATTCTTTGTCAGGAAGCCCTCTGACAAGATTGTCCTTCACTAATTTATTGATTGTTTTGATGTTAACATGGCTTAACCTCCTGTGCCAGAGAGCGGATTCATCAACTGATGCCTTTGACAGAAAACATGAAACACTACCAGATGGAGTGACTTCATTCATGTCAAGCACATATAAGTTGTCCTTTCTATTAGCAGTTAGGAGAATCTTCTCTGGGGGGGTTTAGATAGGCCAGGAGCTAACACGAAACATTCTTTGTCAGTGAAGAGCATCCAATGCTTTTGATCACATACTTGAGAAACACTCATGAGATTGAAGTCAAGTTCTTTAACATAGTTGACTCTTTCAATACTCATCCTTTCATTGGACACAGTGCCTTGTCCAGTGATAGATCCACCTTTTGAGTCACTCCTAAAGGCAACATATCCTCCATTGAAATGTCTGAAGTTGGAGAGGATGGATCTGTTGCCTGTCATGTGCCTGGAACAGCCGCTATCTACCACCCAGGTGTTATTCTTGTTACCTGGCTGTCCCTGCACATGAAAGAGATTTAGTTAGTGGGAGTGGTCCAAGAGCTCTCCTTTTTGAAGAAAAGAGTTCTTGGACATTCTGATTCATCATGCGTGCATTCAACAGCACCGATGATGATTTTGCTGACAGGAGCAGAGATTTTGGCTTTCCATTGCTTAAGAAGTGGTTTTCCAGTTCTCTTTTCTTTATCAGCTGCGGATTTGGCTTTGGCAGCTGATGAATTTGCTCTATCAGCAGCTGATTTTTCTGCTTGAGGTTTTGGCCTGTCAACAGGGGCAGGTTTTGCTGCTGATGGCTTCAGCTTATCAGCTGCAGATGTTGCTGCTGATGACCTTGGCCTTTCAGCAGCAGATTTTGCTTTTGCTGCTGAGGGCTTATTTGGAGCAGCAGCAAATTTAGTTTTTGCTGCTGACTGCTTTGTTTGAGCAGCAGCAGATTTGGTGGCTGCTGAAGGCTTTGCCTTTTGCTGCTGCTTGTGTTTTTCTGCAGTTTCAACTCTTCTACTGGCTGCAGATGGCCTATCAACTGAAGTATGCTGATCCTTCTTTTGTTTATGCGCTGATTGAAGAAGGATCTGGTTGAAGGGGTTAAACTGACATTTTGCAGCAAAGTGGTTTGATTCCCCACATATGATGCAGGACTGCTGAACCTTGGGCTGCTGCTTCCTTGGTGGAGAAGAAGAGTTTCTGAACTGAGTTTTCTTGGTCGTAACTCTTCTAACCTGTTGCTGATTCTTCTGACTTGGCATGAACTGAGACTTGGAGTTTGTGGGTCCTGATGTCTGTCCCTTTTCAGTGTTTAGCTTTCTTCCACCTGGAGGATAGCTGATCCTTATCTATTTGAATGGTACAGGGGCTGGAACAGCTGGGAGAACAGTAGGGACTGGGACTCTATTCAGAACAGCTTCAGATGAGGCTGTACTTGTTTCATCATGGTCTGAGATGGTTAACTCAGATTCTGATGAGGTAATGCAGTCTTTAACAAGGGGTTCATCCATTGAAGGATCAAGATTTCTGTTTGCAGTGTCGAGTTTTGCAACATCGAAGCTTGGTTCATAGATGGCAACATAGTCAGCTGGATGAGGAACATTGTTATACTGTTCCTTGCCATATCCAAGTCCTCCAAGCTTTACATTTTCATGGACTTGAATATCTAGAAGTCTCTGTAGCTTTTTAGAAGAAAATTCATATTTTTCAACATGAACTTTCTGTTCTGCCAGATCAGCTCTGGTTGATTTAAGTTTTACTAATAGATCATCAATCTGAGTTTCAAGATTGGTTTGTTCATGTTTTAGAGATGAAATCTCTTTCTTAAGGCATTCAATTTTTTCTTTGTAAGTGATTTCAACCCTTTTGAACTCAGATTTCATTTGAAGAAACTCTTCATTTGATCTATAAGGTTTTGGTTATGTTTTCTATAACCTAAAACTTTATCAATGCAAGCTTGAGAGCATAGATGTTCAAATACCTGAGGTGGTATCTCTGCAGTGTCTGCCATAAGTGATTGGTTGGAGACAGGAACATCTTCATATTGAAAACTCCAGTCGAATTCTGCAGTTCCAACATTTGCATAGGCTGCAGTTTGTGCTGGGGGAGTTTGTTGCTGCTGCTGTTGTCTGGGCTGACTTTGGTAGGCTTGTCTTTGATGGCCTGCACCCTGATTGGCTTTAGGTGCCTTGCACTCCCTAGCAAAGTGACCCATTTGGTTACAGTTGTAACAACGGATCTTGCTTTTATCAAGCCCAACTCTGCTGTTTGAGTTGTTGCTTGGAAATGATCTTCCGGTTCTAGAATAGAACCTTTTTGCTCTGAGGGAGAGCATGGCATATGAGTGCTGAATATCCATTTCTTCAAGATCATCTGGATGAAAGCATTCCAGATCCTCTTTTATGAAATACATGCGGCTTGAGTTGTCAGAGACAAAAGCAGTAGAGGTTGGCTGTTGAGGAGGTGCCTCAAGAAGAAATGGTGATGAGTTAGATTGTGAAGCGGTTGGGGTCTGAGGGTGAGTAACAATGGGAGGATAGTAGCTGCTTGCACTAGGACCGGAATGATCAGAGTGAAGCGCTGAGGAGGTAGTGGAGGAAGTGGTAGCTGATTGATAACTGGAGCTCCTTTCTTTAGCTTGAATCATTTCTAATTCATAGGTTTTGAGCATGCCAAAGAGCTCAGTCATCTGAAGAGTCTTCAGATTCTCTGTTCTTCTGATGGACACAGTGTATAATGTCCAACAACTAGGAAGAGATCTTATGAACTTCTTGAGAATGTCTTCATTCTCCAGCTTTACCTTGGAGCACTGCAGTTCACCTACAGGATAGGTAAATCTGTTATATAAAATAGTTAAGGACTCACCTTCCCTCCAAACGAAGTTCTCATACTGCTGCTTCAGTATGTCCCTTCTGTTCTCTTTGACTTCTTCAGAGCCAGCAAACATCTTCTCCAGCGCCTCCCAAAGCTCCTTGGTAGTTTTGTAGCTTCTGAAGTTGTGAAAAACTTCATTCGGAAGGCACATTTGGATGGCTCCCAGTGCCTTGAAGTCCACCTCCATTTTCTTGATGTCCTCTTCAGAGTACTTGGAGGTTTCCTTCGGGACTTGTATCCCTCCACCATCAGCAGAGGCCACCATGGGAATATATGGACCCTCCTTGATGGATCTCCACATTCCGTATTCTTGGTAACAGAAGAAGCTTTCCATGTGATTTTTCCACATGTCATAGTCTTCTCTAGATACCAACCTTGGTGGTCAGTTGATGATGCCAATATCTTCAAAGCCATTGCTCTGTGCCATTTTTGTTTTGATTTTGGGTGACTTGTTCAAAGAGAGAGTTTAGAATAGAACCAGAGATGATTAAACAAATGTTAGTTTGTTTAATCTGAGCCAAAGCTCTGATACCACTTGTAGGATCGTGAGAATACAAGATGGTTCTGTTCTTAGTTGAGGTTGGCGGAAACAAAATCAACTACACAATTTATAATCAAGTAAACACAAAGAATACTGATAAACACTGTTGTATTAAGCTTTTGTGAATGCAAAGATTACAAGTGAGAAACTCAATGAATAAGTATGACAAGCACTACAAGCACTATCAAGACACACTTACAATGAAGTGGTAACTCAGTATTTATAGTAACTTAGAATCAAGACAGACCCTTGATTCTAAGGATCAGATCGAACACAAGCCGTTGATCTTATTTATTAATTTACATTACACGTAAAGGCTAATCTAGTTAACTTTACTGAAACGTTTTCTTTATTCATGATTGTTTGCATGCTTGGAGAAGTGTATTGTTGTCCGTCATTGGTTGACCATAGCGGTTCCTTCTGCTTTGAGTCTGTCAGTTGCTTTTGCAGAAAGGTGTCAGAGACGCTTGGCCTGGATAGTCAGCTGCAACGTTTGGTCTTCAGTGAATAAGGCCATCAGCTGCAAAGAGTGAAGGTTGCTGTTGGCAAGCCTATCAGCAGCAAACATGGATGACCGCTGCTGATAAGCCTATCAGCAGCAACTTGTGCAGAATGCTGCTGATAAGCCTATCAGCAGCAACAAGTGTTGAATGCTGCTGATAAGCCTATCAGCAGCAACTTGTGTTGAATGCTGCTGATAAGCCTATCAGCAGCATTTGTACTTAGAATAATTTGGTAGCAATCAGTCTTTGGTTCTACATAAATCTCTACGTTTAAGCTCCAATTGCAATCCATAGGTGAGCTCTACCTAGGGATTGTGACTCACTTCACACAGAGAATCACTCCCTCTCTGTGTATGCTAACTCTAGCATTGCTTGCTACAAATGAACAACTTAATGTCCTATTTATAGGCAAACTGAGTCTGCAGGCGAACTTAACAAGTTCACCCATAACTCTATAGGCGAACTTAGTAAGTTCGCTTGTTAAGTTCTCCTAAACATTCCCTTAGGCGAACTTAACCTGTTCGCTACATATACACTTAGAATTTTTGCTACAGATACAAATTTATGCTCTAACAAACTCCCTCTTAGCTGTTGCAAACAATTCTATACAAAATACTGATAAATCATCAGTCACAAAAACGTGTCTCAACAGACTCCCCCTTGACTGATGATCCCGGGTCTTCACTTTACCTAGTAAGACTTGATATTTGGAATTGCACTTTGATCTTCAACCTGCAATGCTTCAATCTTGAGTTCAATTTGTTTGATAAAACAAGCTCCCTCTAAACTAATGCATCCGGTTTAGAACAATTTTGTTTAGCCTCTTCATGAAAACTAACGAATCCAACACCTTTCATTATAGTCCATCCTCTCAACGTTAACCACCTCCGTATTGATTCAAGAATCTAACCCACATTGCTTGGACCTCAATAAACCAACCGGCATAAGATAGAGATTCCAAATTTCCAAAAATCAGCATCAAACTAATCAACTTTCACAAAGACAAGAATCCCAGTTTGAATCAAACTGAAACTCCAAGATAATGTGAAAAAACCAATCTTTTCATTGATCTTCATCTTCACTAGAAGTGTTTGACTTTGTCTCGTACCTTTTCCACTTAACCAATTACCCGAAGTCTTTCATATCCGATCTCCCCTTCATGACACAAGCATCTCCGCATTAAACAAGAAACAAAAGGACGTTTCTTATTTAACCAGCATATAATAAAGGTTCCATCTTCAACTAGTTAACAACAGATAACCAGCTTCATTTCAAACATACTTGACTAAGTCTCACACAAACATTCGGTAGTAATCATCGTGAATCCAACAATCTTCAATCTTATTTTCATTCCTAGTTAACACCTCCTACAATAGGTTGTATATCTGGATTCCGCCCAGATCCCAAATGAGAAATCAAACCATAATCAAATCATGTCGAATCATTTTGACGATCTTGATCACTTGAACCGTTTTTGCAAAGAAACAAAACATCTGAAAAGTTTTATCTCCCTCTTTTCTTTGCAAATACTCAAACAGTACTTCATCACGAACAATCTGAGATCTTAAGTCAATGATAACCCATATTCAAACTGCTTCAACATTCATTCCCTAATAAAGAAGTATCCCAGATACTCGTAGCCCACATTTTCAGGTTTGAATACCTAGACAATAAGATTCTTCAGTCAAAAGTCATCTTCCAACTCACAAATCTCACCCTTGTTTCACCAAACCACATATAAAATTTGAATTATGGTCCCGAAACTAACCAAAATCACTATCTTCTCAAGAATGGCCCGAAACAAGCATACAAATGATCCCTCAAAATTTTGAACAAGAAAAGTTTTCCCGCAAAAAAAAACTCTTTTTTTATCACTCATCCAACAAGTTCGCTTATAACAGTGTCAGCGAACATAACAAGTTCGCCTGAACAGTACATCGAACATACCAACTTCGTCACTGAACAACCTCTAGCGAACTTAACAAGTTCGCCTGAGAATCTTCCAGCGAACATAATAAGTGGTACCGACAAGGTGTAGCATGACTTACAGGTACTATATTGGTGGCCGAACATGAAAGCTAATATAGCCACCTATGTAAGCAAGTTCCTGACTTGCTCAAGGGTCAAAGTGGAATACCAAAAGCCTTCTGGTTTACTTCAGCAACCGAAAATTCCGATGTCGAAATGGGCACATATTTACATTGATTTTATTACCAAGTACCCCGAACTTCTAGCAAATACGGCACAATCCGAGCAATCGTAGATCGTTTGACTAAACCCGCTCACTCGTGCTTATCTTAAAAAGGTCGTCTCTCGGCACAGAGTGCCAATCTAAATCACCTCGGATCATGACGCCTAATTCACCTCACGTTTCTGGCAATCTTTGCAAAAAGCTCTAGGCACGCGTGTGACAACCTGACTTTTCATGATCAACCTCGTTAACAACTTAGTTAAATTTCCTCTTAAAAACTTAACTCCGTTAAACAAATTCGGTTAAATCCTAACTTAGTTAATGAAATTTAATCCCAAGGACTAATCCTGTCAAATACCTGAGTTCAAACTACAAGGATCAAATTTTAATTCATTCAATTTCAATTAGATTGACTTGGAAAGTCAAAGTTTACAAGTTTAAGTTCCTGATTGACTTGAAAAAGTCAAACCTCTCATTCCTTAAACGAATTCGTGAATACCAACCGAATTTGTTTGAAATTCGTAACTGAAACGGACTTGAATATCATTCACGATCATCATGAAGCTTTTAATTCGAGTTTTGAATCGAATTAAACCCAATAATGGGATATCTATCTGTAACCGTCGACCGCACCTCTATCATTCACAAATTCACGATCAATTGATCGAATACTCTGAAATCGAACACTCTCACATACAAGTCGCAACTGTTGGAACCTGTTACACACAAGAGTTTGGACCGAAAACGTCACGAGTGTCGCTGAGGATCAAGGTCATCGCCGTCGACACCCATTTAGTCGAAACCTACCAATTCGACATCCAATCTGGTAACCATTAACACCTATAGTTTCGTTTTTACTCGTAGAATGAAAGCCCTAAATTAATTGGGGCTGATATCATCGAATTCAACACGATCCATAACCTAGGGTTCTTGCGAATTCGATTTGGGGCTTTTAATATTAGACACTGTATTAATCAAATTAAACTTCATGATCAGATTCGCAACTGATCACTCATTGAAAGCCCTATGAACCCAACCATTTTTAATATCGAATTCAACTCGGTTCATAATCTAGGGTTCTTAACATTTCTGGTTGATCGAATCCTACTCTAAACCTGTTTTAAATACAATTAATATACATGACTAGATTCGCGATCCTATGTATAGTAAAAACCCTATGTTTACTGAATCAAACAACATCGAATTGTGTAAGATCCGATAACTAGGGTTTGTTCATATACGGATTTGGGGGTTTTGATTTTAAACACAATTTCAATGAAATTAAACCACACCATTGGATTCGCAAGGCCTGGTATAGTGAAAACCCCATAATTTAAACAATTTTCACTATCAGAATCATCCAAATCGATTCGGTGTTCGTATTCTAGGGTTTCGTTACTCAATCTGTAAATAAACGATTTTGTGCTTGTAGTTTTCACAATTAAATCTCACCCGCATACTCGCGTACTTCAGTTAAACAAAACCCCTATGATTCTATAGTCGATCACGACTGAAATTGGTGGATTAAGGGCTGGTTTCAAATGGATTTGGGTATAGGGGAAGATCACTGTGGACTTGAACATTAAAACCATTTTGATTCGGATATGTATGCGATTCCCTAGCGGGCGGGACTGGTTAGAGTGTGTGGCTGTGGTGGGAGAGACCCGGGTTCGAGTCTCTCCACCCACATTTATTTTTAAAACCGATTTTCACTCTTATTTTAATTACCAAATAAATTGTTAAAATAATATAATATTATATCAAAGTGTTTTAACCCGGAAAACAACCCGTAGGCTCGGGTTTGATTTTATAACTTATAATCGATAATAATTCCACTTTTGAAATAATATATTTATACTAATTTCAACCCCGACTTCGTATGAAATAATATATTAATATTATTTTTAACTCGTGACTCCTATTTCTAAATAATATATATTTACGTTATTTCACTTTGTTTAAATACCTTGTGTGATGTTTAAACTATTTAATAATATAAGTTGTTATATTATTTACCTACGTTATTTGCTCGAATAAAAATAACATGTTTATTATTTTCGCCAATGATTAATTATTAATCTTACGAATCTAAAATAATATATTAGATTATATTTTTTTCTAACTTTTGTAAACGACTCGAACGTACGAATCTAGTTATTTATTTGTTTATTATTCGTTATTAACGTTCGACACGTAACGCATTTACCTTAATTATTATATATATAATTCCGTAGACACGTTCGTCTACTCTTAAATTCATAGAATGCGTTAAGGCGTTAAATCTTCCGTATCGTCGTCACAAATCCCAACTTGTCCCTAATTTATATGTTTATAATTTTAGGGCATACGTAAGTCGTCTGAGACTTACACTCGTGGTTTCGAATTTTTCCTTGTGTGATCCAAATCTCTACTCAAGCTCAGGTGAGTTTTCACGGCCCCTTTTTACTGCTTTCAAACTGGGGGAGAAAACATGATACAAACTCTTTTGATTTTTGTACTTCATTTTATATCAATTGTTATGACTATGCGTAAACTCTATCATGAAAGTCCTCACATCGAACCGTTTAAATATGAATATAGCGAGGTATGTTGGGTAGTACTACTGGGTTTGACAAACCTCACCCGCGTTAGTCGCGCTAACTTGATTGGATATCGAACGGGTGCAATATTGACCTAAACGTGCACCGTGGTTGATAGACCTGGTGGGAGGCAATACAAACAGTCAGTTTACGGTTGCAAGCGTAACAGCAAACATGAACATGGGTTAGCTACTCATTGGTATATATGTTGATTGTACAATAAATCTGGTAAACGTTTATTTATATATTGAAACCTGTGAACTCACCAACCTCGTGTTGACACTTTTTCTTACATGTTTTCTCAAGACGCTAAGCTAAGACACAGGTGCACGTTAGGGCATGCATGGGATTCAACTACTTTGCTTTGTGTCTATTTATGTTTGGTTGAATTATTTTATTGTACTTTGTTTGGTTTGGACGTTTGGACTTTTGAGACTTTTGGACTTTAGTTTTGGGCGCGTGTATTTTACGCATTTACTTTCTTTACGCTTCCGCATTGATACTCTGATTTAAAAGATATTTTCATTTTGAGTCCCATGTAGAGTCGTTCAATGTAACTAGTGTCTGAGATCCTGGTTTGTCACTTCCCAAAACGGTAATACTCCGTTAGTTGAAATTGGGGGTGTGACAACGCGCCTGGACATGAGCACGGCATACCATCCTTAAACAGATGGCTAAATGGAACGTACTATTCAAACTCTTGAGGACATGCTACGAGCTTGTGTAATTAGTTTTAGTAACAATTGGGAAACTCACTTGCCTTTAGTGGAGTTCTCCTACAATAACAATTATCACACTAGCATCAAGGCAGCACCATTCGAGACATTATATGGACGGAAATGCCGATCTCCTATCTGCTGGGCTGAAGTTGGGGATAGCCAACTTACGGGCCCTGAACTCGTTTTAGAAACATCAGAAAAGATCGTTCAAATTAGAAACCGTATGGCGGCAGCTCATGATCGTCAAAATAGCTATGCCGATAAGCGTCGTAAACCGTTTGAGTTTCAAGTAGGCGACAAGGTCTTATTAAAAATCTCACCTTGGAAAGGTGTAATTCCCTTCGGGAAACGAGGCAAACTGAAACCTCGTTATGTTGGGCCGTTCAAGATAGTGAAGAGAATTGGCCCAGTAGCGTATCAATTGGAGCTACCTGAAGGACTTAGTGGTGTACACAACGTCTTTCATGTCTTAAACTTAAAGAAATGTCTAGCCGACGAGACACTCGTTGTTTCTCTTAAGGAACTATAAATCGATGAACAATTACGTTTCATTGAAGAACGGGTAGAAATCATGGATAGGGAAGTTAAAACGCTCAAACATAGTAAATTCCTATTGTCAGAGTTCATTTGAACTCGAAACGCGAACCAGAATTCACGTGGGAGCGCGAGGATTAGATGATACGCAAGTGTCCTCATCTGTTCAAGCACTCCACGACAAACACTTAAGGTACCATTCTAATTTTCAGGACAAAAATTCTTTCAACTATGGGATAATCTGACACCTCAGAATTTTTTTTATTATTTTAATTTTCGGGGCGAAAATTCTTTCAACTAGGGGATGATGTGACAATCCGGACTTTCCAGGTTAACTCCGTTATTATAATCCAGTTAAATACTTACCTAGTTAACTTATTGTAGGTCCCGGAAGCCTCGTCGCGCAGCGGATATACACGGACCTGTTCTGTGATTTGTGTGGGAACAAAGAAACGAGACAGAGAAAACACGAACAAAGACAAAAGATAATGAAATGACACGTAATCCATAACAATGAAGTCATCCCGTATTATAGACTACATACCGAAGGAGCACACATCTCTCATCTAAGCTCACGTTCCAGGGGTCGGGAGAGCTCTTCCCGACCCGGACACCTCTACCCTAGTTCCAGAGTTCCACCTACAAATGAAGACAAGTCTTCTATTTATAGGCGAAGGAACACTACCTGCGTACTTGACAAGTACGCAAGGCAAAAGCCTTGCGTACTTACTAAGTACGCAGGACCAAACTGGTGTGCGGGCTAAGTACTCAGGAACACCCTCCTACGTACTAGCCACGTACACCGATACATAGAATTTAATCTATAGTTACAAAACATGCTTCTACACTTATCACAAACCTCAGGGACTAATTCTGTCATTATTCCAACTTACATTACAAGGACTAGTTGTGTAATTAGGAAAAACCTAATTCAGTTGACTTTGGAAGTCAAAATCAGAGTGTTTTTGTTACTGTTGACTTTTGAAAGTCAAATAAACTAGTTCTTAACTCAATCCAAACCCCAGGGACTATTCCTGCTAACATTTAAACTTTAACACATGAAAACAAAGGGACTAAACTTGTAGTTAGCCCATTCTCGACTCTGTTTGACTTTAGAAAGTCAAACTCATGGCCTTGATCCAAATTCAAATTCCCATGATCGATTTCTATTTGATTTTGTAACCGATATGCACGTCCTTGCTATTAACGACCATCATTGAGGTTTTAAAGACCAGCATTAACTCGAATTAATCCCAATACTAGCCATTAAACTAAAACCGTCGACACATTCATAGCTTAACCATCAAATTACTCGAATTCATGTGCCATTCTCACAAACGAAAACTCTACACACACTAAACAGTCACTTTCGAACCTGTTACACACACGAATTCGATTGGAGAATGAGCCGGTGTGGTCGGAGATCAAGGTCACCGAAGTCGGAGCCCTTTTAGTCGAACCCTACTAATTCGACATCCATTCTGGTAATTTCTTATACCGTTAGTTTCGCAATTCTCAGTGTAATGAAAGCCCTATGTTAATTTTAACAAACATCATCGTTTGAATCGAAATCCGGTATCTAGGGTTCATATGTAACTAGTTTAATCGAGTTCAACCATAGACTCTATCTAAATCCAATTAAACTATACCATTCGATTCGTAATCTTCTGCTTTAGAAAGCCCTCTATCAATTTAACCTAACAACATCGAATTTGTCAAGATCCGTAATCTAGGGTTTGTTCTTAAAACATTTTGTAGGTTTTGATCTTAAACTTAACGTCAATCAAATTAAACCGCATAGGCAGATTTGCAATCCTTTGTTTAGTAAAAGCCCCATGGTTTTGATCCATAATCTTATTGAATTTGGTTGATTTGATTCAGAGTTAAGAACTAGGGTTTTCGGTTCTTGAATATGAAATTAAAGGTTTTTAATTTGTTGTTCTTGCAATAAAAACTACCCTCGGGTTGGAAATCTAATGAGGAACAAAGCCCCTATGCTATCTTGGCCTATCGCGATCATATTCATGGGTTTTGGGACTCGTTGGCTCGGTCGCGATGGGAGGGAGGGGTGAACACACTGTCAGTGTGTTAAAACTATTTAAAACGGGTTCTTGTTTCGATTACCCTAGTGGGTGGAGTTAGGTGTGTGTGCTTGTGTAGGAGAGACCCGGGTTCGAGTCTTTCCACTTGTTTTTATTTTTAAATCATTTTCTGAGTTTTAGTTTAATATAAAATCAAATTTATATATATTACTTTCACCACGTTTAAAAAACAATGTGTAACGTTTCAAACTAATAAATAATTTATTTATTTTTATTATTATCCACGTTATTATGATCCGAATAAAAATAATAGTTTTATTATTTTTGTCATACAATTTATTGATCTTGTTATTTCTTTAAGTTTAAAAATAATATATTAAATTATATTATTTACCTAAGCCATTATTTAATGGTACAAATGCACGATTATAAATATTAAGTAATATTATTTGTAATTTGAGACGTTTGACACGTAACGTATTTATCCTAATTATTTAATTATGAAATCCGTATTCCCGTGGACACGTTCGTCTACTCCTTGATCATTAGAGCGTCTTAGGGCGTTCAACCTTCCGTGTCGTCACAAATCCCATTGTATCCCTAATTGTTAAGTGTATAATTTTAGGGCATACGTAAGCCGTTGCAGGATAACACTTGTGGTTCCAATCTCGTTCTTGTGTAAATCTACATGCTACACAACTCAGGTGAGTTTCACGGCCCATTTTTACTCATTTTCCTGTTGGGGGAGAAACATGTACACAAACAAACACTATTTTACTTGTTTTCCCGTTGGGGGAGAAACAGACACACAAACATACATCATTTGACTTGTTTTCCTGTTGGGGGGAGAAAATGCACACACACATACATCATTTTACTTGTTTTCCCATTGGGGGAGAAACAAGCACGCAGACAAACACGGATCCCATAATATTTCACTACCACTTGTTTACCTAAGTGCAAACACTATCATGAAAGTCCTCACACACTTCTGACCATTAATATTAAACTTAGCGAGGTAATGTTTAGTAGTACTACTGGGTTTGACAAACCCCACCTGCGTTAGTTACGCTAACTCGATTGGAGGTCGAACGGGTGAAATATTGGCCTAAACACATTGCAAGAGTTGATAGACCTGGCGGGGGGCATTCAAACACAAACAATCAGCTTCAGTTGCGAACGCTTATAGTAACTTGTACATTGTCTAGCTAACAATAGGTGTGACTTATGTATGTGGATCCTGCAAACACTCAAACAGTTTATTAACTTGCAAACCTGTGAACTCACCAACCTCGTGTTGACACTTTTTCTTACATGTTTCTCAGGTTGATAAGGCACAGGTTGCACACTTTTTCTTACATGTTTCTTAGGACATGCATGGAGTCCTACTATCATTTCATCGTTATGCAAACATTTAAAACAATTTACTTGTCTTATTAGACTTGAACGCATTTGTTTTGCGCATTTATTTTCTTATTTAAACGCTTCCGCTTTAACTCTAAACTTTTATGATATTTCATTTATGTCCCATAGTGTCGATTGATGTAACTAATGACTGAGATCCTGGTTTGTCACACACCAAATGGTAAAACTCCGTTAGTGGAATTTGGGGGTGTGACAGAAGAGATCATGAAGAGTAGAAGAGGGTGAGGAAATACACCAACCGAATTTAATAAGTAAAAGTAAATCCACCAAAAACAGAATTCAATTTGACAGTTTGCACATATAAACACAGACGCAGTTACAGGCCTACTTTCATATTTGCCTAATCCAATCGACATCGATGATGTATATAAAAACTCTAAATTCTAATAGTTACAAGTTCTAAAGAGTTAGAAAAATCATATTCTGAAATACAATTATAAAGCCCCTAAATAAAATTCTAACAATTACCTGAAACATGGAGAGAATTCGCTTGTAACATCCACCTCTCCTCTTGTTTGAAACCTAATGTTATGAACGAGTCTACAACTAGCACTTCAAATGGGCCAAATCAGGAAACGGTAAATGGGCCAGGGGATGTTCGCAGAACCACCAGAATACCAATCCGTTTGAGGGACTAAAAGAATGCCAAGTCAGCAAGGGAAATAACCAAATGCAGGTAATAAGTAGTGGTAGGATGAGAGAATGAGGTCATGTGAATTGCGAGGAATGTATTCTATTTTCTCATCTCTTTCCTTGTAATCATTCTGTATTTCTCATCCCTTCTAAATATAAATTTTCCCTTCCTGCTAAAACTTCATTGATGTTTTTATCAATTTTCATTACTCTATTATCATTATACAACATTGGTGCTTTCATTGAACCACAACATAGATGGCTGAGGGTACTCGATCTCGTGTTCTCGATGAATCGGTGAAATCCCTTCAGGAGGAGCAGAAATTGCTTCGCCGTGATATTGATTCATTCTGTGAGTCGATGTCTAAGCAAGAGGCGATGCTGACAAAGCATGATACATTCATGAATCGGCAAGAGGCGATGATGAAAGTGGTGTTACATTAGTTAGCATAACTTTCAAAAAAGGGACCACTCATTGATTCCGGCACATTCTCAGGTGGCAGTTCGTCCAGTGGCACCGCAGATTCCGGATTCAGTTCTATAGGCCGGCATAAACCTGCTCCAGTTTCCTTGGCTCATTTTGTCAGTGATTCATCGGAACGGTGGGTCGCTCAATCATCCCGGTATTTTGACTTCTATTCCATCTTCGATTATGATCGATTGATTATTTCGTCCTTTTACTTGGATTAGGGAGCTGCTGATTGGTTTGATTGGATGCAACGCCATCATCAGCTAACAGATTGGAGGTAATTTACGGTTTCTTTGATTGCTCGTTTTCGTACTCGTGAGCTTGAGGAGCCGGAAGGATTATTAGCAAAGTTGCAGCTAACGACAACAGTGGAGGATTATCATCGCCGTTTTGAGGCTATTTCTAGCAGATCAATGTTACTTCCGATGGCCTTTTTGGTTAATTATTTTATTTCAGGATTACCGATGGATATTAAGACATCTGTTCTTGTACATCATCCTACAACCCTAGATGAAGCGTTCCATTTAGCCCATGTCCATGAGCAGCGGATCCAAGCTGAGAAGGGCTTGGGTCGTGTGTCATTGGGCTCGGGTAAAGCCCTTTTACCCACTCCCACTTCAATCGCTTCTGCTCCATCCATACCAAAACCTTCAAACCCTAATTTCAACTCTTCCAGCACTAAAGTGGGATTCAAACGGCTCACATCTTTCGAAATTGCTAAGAAAAAAGCTCAAGGGTTGTGTTATTGGTGTGATGGTTAGTACTCATGGGATCATAAGTGTAAGACATCTCCCCAACTGTTGCTATTTGATGACGATCCGCCAGATTCGGACCCACCGGGTACTCAAACCGATGTGGATCTTGCCACCAAACTTCAATTGGACGAGTTACAACCTCAATCCTCAATCTCGTACAACGCCTTAGCCGGCGGCGGTTCTACAATGACCCTTCATTTTTCAGGTACGGTATTGGGTAAACCGGTTCAAGTTTTATTAAATGGAGGAAGCACCCATTTTTTCGTGCAAACTCGAGTCGCCACTTTTCTAAAGCTGCCTATTAATGGTATTGCTCCATTCTCTATTTTGGTGGGAAGTGGTGAACGATTGCCATGTACATGATTAGCTCGTCAGGTACAATTGACTATTCAGAGGCATTCTCTTTTGATTGATTTGTATGATTTACCGTTACAAGGCTGGGATTTAGTTCTTGGTGTCTCCTGGTTAGCAACTTTGGGACTGGTCTTGACCGATTATAGTTAGGCCACATTTGAGTTTCAATTGAATGGTTCTCGAGTCAATTGGAAAGGTGAATCCAAACCTTCGGTGCATATTGTTCAGTTTAATGGGTTAAGAAGATTGGCTCAAATAGATGCAATTGGTGCTATATTTCACTTACAATTATTATCCCCTATAGAACCTATCGCTTCCTCATATGACCCGACTTTACAACATATTTTAGATCACTTCTCTAGAGTTTTTCAGCCACCTACTGGTCTTCCTCCAACCCGTTCCCAGGATCATCGTATTCAACTTCTCAATAATAGTTCCCCGGTTTTAGTTAAACCTTACCGTTACCCACATTTTCAGAAGCAAGATATGTTGCAACAAGGATTGATTCGCTCGAGTACTAGCCCATTCTCGTCTCCAGTCTTATTAGTATCAAAAGAAGGATGGTACTTGGCGCTTTTGTGTCGATTACCGTGCCCTTAACGCCGCAACGGTTCGTGACTGGTTTCCTATTCCTTCTATTGATGAATTATTTGATGAATTGCACGCGGCTCATTATTTTTCTAAATTGGATTTGCTTGCCGGGTACCATCAGATCCGTGTTCATGATGATGATATTATTAAAACCGCCTTCCAGACACACGATGGCCATTATGAGTTTGTTGTCATGCCATTTGGCTTGACCAATGCTCCCTCCACATTCCAACGCCTTATGAACGATATTTTCTGACCTTTTCTTCGTTCCTTCGTGTTGGTTTTCTTTGACGACATATTGGTGTATAGCAAAACTTGGTCCGATCACTTGCTTCATGTCCAACAAGTCTTGGAAGTTCTGTCCCATAATGGGTTAGTGGCTAAACTTTCAAAGTGTACCTTTGGTCAAACTATGATCAGCTATCTTGGCCATGTCATTTCCTCCCAAGGAGTGGTAGTGGATCCCGACAAGATTTAAGCCATTCAAAACTGGCCAACGCCATCGTCGGCTAAGGACATTCGTAGTTTTTTGGGGCTTGCCGGTATTACTGACGCTTTATTAAAAACTTTGCGTCCATTGCGGGGCCGCTTTTGGATCTTCTTAAAAAGGATGCGTTCCTTTGGTTCCCGGCTGCGCATGATTCCTTCATTTCTCTTAAACTTCTTTTAAGCTCTACCCCTGTCCTACGTTTACCCGACTTTTCACTTCCATTTACTATCGAAACGGATGCTTCAGGTCAAGGTATCGGTGCTATTTTATCACAAGAAAACCATCTGTTGGCTTTTTTCAGCCAAACATTGTGTCCACGAATGCAAAATGCTTTGACTTATCACCGTGAAATGTTTGCTATTACCCAAGCAATGGCTAAATGGCGCCAATACCTTTTAGGTCGCCGGTTTACTATCATCACCGATCAACAATCTCTTAAAAACTTACAGGAAGAAGTCATTCAAACACCGGAGCAACAGAAATGGCTCCGTAAATTGTTGGGATTTGACTTCGAGATACTCTATCATCCCGATAAAAATAATAGAGCTACTGATGCTTTGTCTCGCATGCCTTCGGCTACTCTGTTTGCTTGTTACTCGCAACTGTCCACTATTTTGGAGCTCCTTCGACAAGAAAATCTAACATCACAAGAATTATTATCCATCCAATCTCAATGCAAATCTGATCCTTCCTAAGTTCCGAGTTTCACCTTTAAGGATGGACTTCTTTTCTTGCATGATCATTTGGTACTTTCTTCTAATTCTGCCCTGCTTCCTAAGATATTGCTGGACTTTCACTCTTCAGTCACAGAAGGACATACGGGCATTGCTCGTACCTTCCAACGGGTAGCAGCAAATTTTTATTAGAAGGGCATGCGTAAAGATGTGCAACGATTTGTTGCTAATTGCTCCACTTGCCAACAAGCTAAAGCTTCGGCGTTACAACCGGCCGGACTTTTACAGCCCTTACCTATTCCCAACATGGTTTTTGAAAGTATTGCCATGGATTTTATAACTCACCTTCCCCCGTCTCATGGCAAATCAGTGATCATGGTGGTTGTCGATCGGTTGTCCAAATATGGGCACTTCATCAGCTTACCTTCTTCATTCACTAGTGCTACTATGGCAGCTGCTTTTATTGGTGAAATCGTCCATTACACGGCATTCCACATGTCGGATCGGGATCCTCGATTCATTAAAGATTTTTGGAAGGAGTTACATCGTTTGCAAAGGACAACCTTGTCTTTTAGCACCGCCTATCATCCTCAGTCGGATGGACAATCTGAGGCTCTTAACCGTTGTTTAGAAATGTATCTTCGTTGTTATGTCATGGACCATCCGATGGATTGGTTGCGTTTCTTGCCATGGGCTGAGTTTTGGTACTACATCATACCACACTTCTACAAAGATGTCACCTTTTGAAGTTTTGTATGGAAGAAAACCACCTATTATCAGTCGCTACTGTCGTGATTCCACCACAAACCCCATTGTGGCTTCTCAACTTATGGACAGAGATACCGTCCTCACTCTTCTTAAGAGTAACTTAGCCAAATCTCAGTCCCGTATGAAATTCATAGCTGATCGTCACCGTCGTGAGCTACAATTGGATATTAACGATTGGGTTTACGTCAAATTATAACCCTACCGTCAACGCTCTGTCCATGTTTGACGTCATCAAAAGTTGGGACACCGTTATTTTGGGCTTTATTAAGTAATTGCAAAAATCGGAGAGGTTGCCTATAAACTTGCGTTACCCGATTCGGCTAAAATTCATCCCGTATTTCACATTTCTCTCCTCAAGAAGTGTTGTGGAATTCCAGAACAACAAGTGACCCCATTAGAATTGGTTGATTCCTCGGCAACACTCATTTTACAACCATTAAAAGTCATGGGTTCACGCTCAATTCACTGTTCGGGGATCAATGCTTAGTACAATGGGACACCTTACCAGCAGAGGCAGCCACATGGGAGGATGTCACTAAATTGAAATCTCTCTATCCCACTTTCCACCTTGAGGACAAGGTGGATTTTAGTCGGGGGGTGGGGGGGTAATGTTATGAACGAGTCAACAACTGGCACTTCAAATGGGCCAAATCAAGAAATGGTAAATGTGCCAGGGGATGTTCGTAGAAGCACCAGGGCCACCAGGATACCAATCCGTTTGAGGGACTAAAAGAATGCCAGGTCAGCAAGGGAAATAACAGAATGCTGGTAATAAGTAGTGGTAGGGTGAGAGAATGAGGTCATGTGAATTGTGAGGAATGTATTCTGTTTTCTCATCTCTTTCCTTGTAATCATTCTGTATTTCTCATTCTTTCTAAATACAAATTTTCCCTTCCTGCTAAAACTTCATTGTTGTTTCTATCAATTTTCATTACTCTATTATCATTATACAACACCTAAGCAGCTGTAAGAAACCGAACTTGCAAATCAAGAACAAACCTAGAAAGAAATTAGTTCCAAACCCATCAAAACTTAACAATATTTTTAGTTCTAAGTGCCAAAATTCATCGTTATCCAATAGACGAAAAAAGTTTTCGTGACGACTGCGGAGGGCTACGTCGGATCGGTGCTTAGGCTATACTTAGGCCTCAGCTTATGTCCGTCATACACGCGACCATCACCGGCGATCCGTCGGATCCTCTTCTCATCTTCATCGTTTTTATTAACCCTAGGTTCATCCAATTGAACCTGGTCAACATTTTGTGTAGCAATTAGTTCACAATCCAGACATAGAAATTGTTAAGAATCATATGTTTTTAGGTTTTGTTACCTTATCGAGCTTCTTGAAGGAAATCGCTTGTTCAGACTACACCCCGCCCTCAGCCTACGGCCTCAGACATGCGAACATCGCCAACGATTCGTGGGTTCTTCTCAAGACCGTCGTTTTTATCAACCCTAACCTGCTCTAGCTTTTGCGCTGTTGTACCAAGCAACACGATTTTTATCAACCCTAGGATCTAGAGGCAGAGAAAGGGAGGAAGCAAGCATGAGGTGGGATTTTGGCATCATAAGATGGGACATGGCATCAGAAGTGGCTTTGAATGAAGGGGATGAGTGTTATGCAGAGTGGTCTTGTACTGCATGCTTATTCATTTGCACTCTCAGTTGCCTAATGAATTTTTAACCTGGCGGCGATGGTGTAGCGGAGATTCAACGACAGAAAACGGCGACGACGTTCCTTTAGAAGGACCATCGTCAAACCCTAGATCTTCTTTGTAGCTGCGAGAACCCACTGAAATCAAAACGGAAAGCATACTTTGAAATCCTTACTACGATCAAGTGAAGAACAAAATGAAGAATAGGATTGTTCTGGCGAGAGAGAAAGGGGGTAGAGCCTTAAGAAAACCATAGAGTTGAAAGAAATCACAAAAAGGCCATGTTACTATTCACCAACATGGTGTTTGTTTTAGTTAATAATTAGATAATTCCTGTCCGCGTGTTGCGGCGGGAACGAACCTGTTTTGGTATGATGCGTAAGTGTTTGGTTTTTGAAATGCAATGTTATTTGAAATTTACATTACATTAAAAGTTTGATAAGTAGTGTGTAGGGTATTAAATTACAAAACACATGGATTTAAAAGTAGCAACAGCTACATGTGTTGTTGTACCTGTGTCTGCATGATACAAAGGTATCGACTGTCACTGCAAGCCTGGTCAAAACGTTTGTTGTTTTTTGTTGGTAGGGGAGAATCTGGATCTCTGTTTTTTAGTCTCGCTTATTCCCTCACCTGTATAATGAAAGAAAGTAAATATTTTTCTTTTGGAAGATGAACAGAGAAGTATTTTTTTGGCTTGTTGGTTACTTACCTGTTGTTTCAAACAGATTCCTTTTTGTGCTTGTGTTAAACTTTTTTTTTCTTTTTTCCTGGTGTTGTTTTAAGTGGCGGCGTGGATGAGCTTTGTTGTGCGGTGTTTGTTGGATCTGAAATCTTAGAAACTATGAAGATGGTGGTGGGATTCAGTGGTGATCAGTTTTGATTTTTGTAAAAACGGGGTTTGATAGAGAAATTAATTAATTCAGTTAATTAATAAATACGCAGCGGAAAATAAAATCATAACCTATTTAACAGCACTGACAAACCGAACAGGATCTGGTTATGAACACGCAAACACAAAAAAACAATTAATCTACTGATGAGATAAATTATACCTTAGTTAATGATTAACCGGTTGAGACACCTAGGTACAATGAACCGATGCTAGATCACAAACTGACAACACGAGAGACGAGTAGCGCCGGGGCTGGCCGGAAACGGGACAGCAGCGGGGCAGGGTCCAGCTTGGGTTGGTTTGGTGGTTCCGGAAATCACCAAACGGATGACTCCGTTTTTCGTCTTGGCGGGTGGCGAAAACCAAATCAAAAGGAAAAAACCAATTTCTTGCCTCTGCCTTTCGATACAAAAAAAGGAATCATCTTTTTCTAGATTAGATTTTAATATATCTTTATATATTAATTACTCTAATCCTTTTAACCTAATAAAAACCATACCGGGCTTAAACCCAATAGTTAATATTAAAGTCTGAACCCATTTAATTGTTTTAATAAAATATTAAAATAAATATAAAATTATTATTTATAAATCGGTATAAATAATAAATCCCGTGTAACGAATATATATATATATATAAAATATATCGTCTCGCTAGCAGTTCGTAATTACCAGTTAAGCGGGTTAAGTGGATTTAAATGTTCGTTGCCCTAGGTGTAACTCTTACGGGTCATAGCTCGGTCAGCCGCGTTGTCCATCGGGTCGGTCCATAAAATCCAACAATCTCCCACTTGGACGATCCACGATAAATCAACGCAAACAGTCAGCGGCGCTCTAGCTGCACATGGCTGTCCCTAACAAGGTATGACGCTTTAAAGTCATTAACCAAATATCTCGGTGTTAGTAACAGCTAACTAAAGCAAGACAATAGACTTATGGCAATAGTTGTCATTTATCCTTTCCGTATAAAACATCAATTGAATCAATGAGACATGGATTTAGTTCATTCTCATATGGCGTTCAATTATTATTGTTCTCGATCAAGAATCAAACTGGTCCAATCAAACACACAGTAAGTTTGGGTAAGGCCTTACACTTCACCGGTTTGAATCAACGAGGGCGCCACGATGCTTATCTGTTACATATAATGCAAGAGTATAGAATCTCTTATTGACTACATACAACTCCCACTGAACTTCAGAACTATTCCTAATCAAAGCCTTTATGACTGACAGTTACGCGACAGCGTTTGACGGTGATTAAAGAATGGTTCTTGGTAAACGGCAGTTCTAGTACGTATCTCAGGTCAGAGGATACTAATGAGTATACTAATAGCAAAACATCTTATGACAAAGATCCATGAAGATGATTTGATGCGAGTTACACCCAACGTCATCCAAGATGAGGTCTATGAAGTTGGAAGTCAACTACTTGAGTCCAAGTTCATAATAGTCTTAATTCAGAGTCGTTCCCACGATTCTGATCGACTACGGATAATTAAGAACACAAGATTCATGGATTAAACGTATTAAAATCGAACACAGTTATAAGAATTCAGAATTACATTTAAATCAGTAAACCAAAAGAATTCAAAAGTACAACTGTTTAAATGTTCGCACATTCAAAATACTAAATCAAAACATATCGCTATCAAAACTAAGACCGATAGCATTTCTGTGCTGATCATGCTTTTCCTGAGTCATCGGCTTAGTGAACGGGTCCGCTAGGTTTTGATCTGTGTCTACTTTGCTTATCACGACGTCTCCACGTTCCATAATTTCCCGTATATAGTGGAACTTCCTTTGAATGTGCTTGGCTTTGTGATGAGATCTGGGCTCTTTGGCTTGAGCTATAGCACCTGTGTTATCACAAAGTATCTCGATTGGTTGGCGAATACTCGGAACCACATCGAGGTCAGTATTGAATTTCTTCATCCAAGCAGCTTCCTTAGCAGCATCTGATGCGGCTATATACTCAGATTTGGTGGTTGAATCCGCCACTACACTCTGTTTGGAGCTTTTCCATGAGACAGCTCCTCCATTAAGAGTGAATAAGAAACCTGACTGTGAGCGAGAGTCATCTCGGTCAGTTTGAAAGCTAGCATCAGTGTAACACCGTACAGTGAGCTCCTCTTTCACTCCTCCAAATATTAAGAACATGTCTTTGGTCCTTCTTAAGTACCTCAGGATGTTCTTGACTGCAGTCCAATGGGCAATGCTAGGACTTTGCTGAAAACGACTGGTCATGCTTAAAGCATACGAGACGTCCGGTCTAGCGCACAACATAGCATACATGATAGAACCAATCGCTGAGGCATATGGAATTGCTTCCATTTCCTTAAGTTCAATGTCCGTGGAAGGAGATTGCGATTTGTTCAACACAGTGCCTTTAGTCATCGGAACACCTCCTTTCTTGGAGTTTTCCATCCTAAAACGTGTCATCATTTTGTCTATGTAAGTACTCTGACTTAGCCCTAGAAGCCGCTTAGATCTATCCATGTAGATCTTGATTTCTAGAATGTAAGCAGCTTTTCCAAGATCCTTCATTGCAAAACAAGATCCTAACCATTGTTTGACTTTGTCAAGCACAGTGATGTTGTTTCCAATGATCAGTATATCATCCACATACGAGAAATGATATAGTGCTCCCACTAGCCTTTCTATAAACACAAGGCTCATCTTCATTCTTAACAAAACCAAATTCTTTGATTTTCTGATCAAAATGAAGATTCCAGCTTCGAGATGCATGTTTAAGTCCATAAATGGACTTATTCAGTTTGCAGACCCTACTAGGATACTTTGGATCAACAAAACCGTCAGGCTGAACCATATAGACATCTTCAGAGAGATGTCCATTAAGAAAAGCAGTTTTGATATCCATTTGCCATATCTCGTAATCATGGTACGCGGCTATGGCAGGCAATATCCTGATCGATTTGATCATAGCAACGGGTGAGAAAGTTTCATCATAGTCAATACCTTGAGTTTGAGTGAAACCCTTTGCACTAGCCGTGCTTTATAGGTTTGTATACTACCATGCATGTCGGTTTTTCTTTTGAAAATCCATTTGCTCCCTATTGCCAGAGAACCGGGGGGTAGCTCAATCAAGTCCTAGACCTGATTATCACGCATAGATTGCATCACGGCGTTCATGGCTTCAAGCCATTTCTCGGATTCAGGATCTGAGATAGCAGATTTGTACTTTGTAGGTTCGTCATTTGATTCAGCTACTAACAGGACTTTAGAAGCTTCAAGATGCCATAGGTATCTATTAGGTTCTTTACGAGACCTGCTACTTCTGCGAACGCTTGTATTTATGTCTGATTCATCAGCAACAACTTGTTGTTGATCAGACGCTCCGACTTCCTCAGCGGTTGTTTGTGTTTCTCGAATTTCTTCAAGATCCATAATATTATTTCCGGTTCCTCGATTTAGAAGATCTTCCTCGAGAACGCGTCCTTTTCTTTCGATGGAAACAATGTTTGCATCAGGATGATAGAAATAATATCCGCTTTTGTTGTAGTAACCAACGAAAACAAATTTTTCGCCTCTAGGATCGAGCTTGTCATTAGAATCGTTGGTGACATATGCATCACATCCCCATACTCTAAGGTAAGACAAATTGGGTTTAGACCCGTGCCATATCTCATATGGGGTTTTGTCCACCTTCTTAGTCGGTGCCAGATTTACAAGGCGGGCGACGGTTATAAGAGCATAACTCCAGAAGGAGTGAGGCAAGTTAGTTCTACACATCATCGATCGAACCATATTAAGTAGCGTTCGATTTCTCCTCTCGCTCATGCCATTAAGTTGGGGTGTGCCAGGAGGAGTGGGCAGAGAAATAATTCTGTGCTCCTTCAAATGATTAAGAAATTCTAAGCTGAGATACTCGCCACCTTGATTTGATCGAAGTGTCTTGATAGATTTATCGAGTTGTTTCTCTACTTCGTTTTGAAACTCTTTGAACTTTTCAAATGTTTCATGCTTGTGTTTTATAAGATAGACATAAGCATTTCGACTATAATCGTCAATAAATGAAACGAAGTATCTTTCATGATTTCTAGACATGGTTCTGAAAGGGCCACACACATCAGTGTGTATAAGGCCTAGCAGATCCTTGGCTCGTTCACCAACATGGGTGAAGGGGTCCTTTGTGAGTTTGCCAGCTAAACAAGACTTGCAATTATCAAATGAGTCATGTCCGGTAGGTTCAAGAATTCCCTCGGATTGGAGTCTTTTAATGCGTGCCTTGCTTATGTGGCCAAGTCGACAATGCCATAGAAAAGTATCATTAATGCCAGATTTGATACGTTTAGAAAGATTATATATGTTATTGTCAGTTTGAACGTCAATCTCATAAATACCGTTTTGAGGTTTAGCCTCAAAATAAAAGATATCATTTAAGTAGACAGAAATAGCAATACCATTAAAAACGTACTTAAATCCTTGTTCAAACAATAAAGAAACTGAAATAATGTTTCTGGTTAAACCAGGTGCAAACAAACAATTGTTCAAAACAACCACAAGGCCAGAAGGACATGAAAGATGATATGTTCCAGTTGCAAGAACTGGTACTCTTTTCCCATCACCAACGATGAGCTCCATGTCGCCTTGTTTCAGCTTCCTCCAACTTTTAGGCTCCTGCAAGACATTAATGATGTGGTATCCACATCCGGTATCAAATACCCATGTGTTGCTAGAAACAGTAAAAATTTCAATAACATAAATGATAATACCTGAAGAGGTGCCCTCACCGCTGGCCCTCTGCAGCTTCAGCTTGGCTAGATATTCAGGACAGTTACGTTTTCAGTGCCCTATTTTGTTGCATTCAAAGCATTGACGCTCCTCAAGAGGGGGTGCTTTTGAAGCTTTCTTGTTATTGTTGGTGGCAGGCTTGGCAGCAACATTAACCTTCTTCTTGCCTTTGCTATTAAAACCTCTTTTCTTGGGGTTAGGCTTTTTAACACCAGCAGAACTTGATTTTTCTTTTCTTGGATATTCATCTTGGCCGTTTTGAGCATACCATGTAGCTCGGCCATTGTCTTCTCCAAGCCATTCATGTTGAAATTCATTACGAATTGAGCATAGGAGCTTGGGAGAGAGTTTAAGATGAAATCAGTAGCCATGTCATCCTTCATGGGATATCCAAGTTTGTTCATCTGGTCGATGTACCCTTTCATCTTAAGTACATGAGTACTAACAGGCGTGCCCTCTTGCATCGTGCAACGAATGCGCTGAGACATGGTTTCATAGCGTTCTTGTCGGGCTTGTTTTAGGAACATGCCCTTAAGTTGCTCAATCATGTCAAAGGCACTCAGGTCCTCCATGCTCTTTTGGAGCTCACGAGACATGCAGGCTAGCATAAGACAGGCCACCTCAGTGGCATCATCTCTTTGTTTTTCCCAGGCCTTACGAGCGACATCCGTGTTACCATCGGGTGCCTCAAGGACTGGTGCATCGAGAACATAGATTCTTGGTCATCTTGAGAACTATTCTCAGATTGCACTGCCACGAGAGAAAGTTGGTATTATCCAGCTTTTCATTCTCAAGGATAGAATTGAGAGCGAATAAGTTATTAGTATTATTATTTTCAGTAGACATCTGTCAAGATAAGCAAAGAAAATAAATTAGTATAAAGAAAGTGAAAAGTCCTTATTAATTTATGACCCAATTACAGAAATTATAATAAAGAGTGAGAATCTAGCTAAATCAGTCACTAATGGTAGCTGTGGCATACAACATTAGTAAGTGGGTAACTAGACTGACAATTAGTGTCAATTGTGGAAAGATGCACAACTCTCGTGTATGAGGCCGCTAAGACAAGACATGTCTATGCATTGATACGTTTAGCCTCATCTATGCCCACTTTTAATCTCTTGACAGCTGGGGCATGTAACAAGAGAGAAAAGTAATAGTCGTCCTAAAACAGGTACTTGCGGAAGGGCCGGATGTGTCAACGAAACTCTTGCGCCTTGGAAGGATAAACTACGCATCCAGTGCGGTGCTGTGGCTCCAAACACCGATGTTTCGTTTTATGCTCCAAGTGTTCCTTATAATAGGATGTTATAGACCATTGGTTTTAAATATGGGTTCCAATTTTAGTGTTTACCGAATAGGGTCAAACACAACGAATGATTAAATCATACGTGTGTTGTAAAAGCCAGTTTTACTATTTAAAGTCATGACAAATTTGATGAACTATTTCATCTCTCAGGACACCTAATTTTAAATAACCTATTAAAACTAAGTTTGTCGCGACTTGAATATCCAGTTAAAGTTAATAGTTGAAAACTATTAAGTTATAAGTTTTGAAATTAAATTTAGTTTAAATTGCAAAACTTTAGCGGTTATTTATTTTATAAAAACAAGCCAGTTGTTATTTTTATAAAATTCTACAAGTTGTAAAATTAGAACTTGTGGTGACAGATTGTGACATTTTAAAACTCCTTTTAAAACGTTTGGTGTTTGGTTGGTTTATAATAAATTTAAGTTATAAAAAAATAAAATTAAAAGCAACCATAAAGTAAATAAATATGTAAATCTTTTAGGGCTAAGTTTGTTTGATCTTGCTAGAGCCAGTTAGCAAGACCAAACAGGTCACGAGGTCCACAAAATTAAAACAACCACAAGGATGGACTTCCGTGCATCTAGTCGTCTCGGATAACTCCCAATGACTCCATGATTCCTTTTGCGTCTTCAGATTTGTCTTCGGGTTTTTATTACATTATATAAAATAAAAAAGCCTATTCCATTACAACTTTGAGCCATCAAAAGTGGGCCAAAACCATAAAACAAAAAACTGAATAATAAACACAAACAACTCAATCACATGGGTCGGGCCAGATTTACATATTCAACATAATCACATGGGCAATAAATTTGGTCAAATAAAAATAAAAAAAAATGACCAAATTAATAAATAAAAAATTGCCCAAAAAAACAGATTAGATCAGAAACTTCAAGATAGTTAAAGTTTGTGATTAATCTAACCGGTGAAACCAGACCGGTCCCGATTTGCGTGTTATAACCCAGGCTCTGATACCACTGTTGGGATTCAGTGGTGATCATTTTTGATTTTTGTAAAAACGGGTTTTGACAGAGAAATTAATTAATTCAGTTAATTAATAAATACGCAGCGGAAAATAAAATCATAACCTATTTAACAGCACTGACAAACCGAACAGGATCTGGTTATGAACACGCAAACACAAAAACGCAAATTAATCTAGTGATGAGATAAATTATACCTTAGTTAATGATTAATTGGTTGAGACACCTAGGTACAATGAACCAATGCTAGATCACAAACTGACAACACGAGAGACGAGTAGCGCCGGGGCTGGCCGGAAACGGGATAGCAGCGGGGCAGGGTCCGACTTGGGTTGGTTTGGTGGTTCCGGAAATCACCAAACGGATGACTCCGTTTTTCGTCTTGGCGGGTGGCGAAAACCAAATCAAAAGGAAAAAACCAATTTCTTACCTCTGTCTTTCGATAAAAAAAAAATGAATCATCTTTTTCTAGATTAGATTTTAATATATCTTTATATATTAATTACTATAATCCTTTTAACCTAATAAAAACCATACCGGGCCTAAACCCAATAGTTAATATTAAAGTCTGAACTCATTTAATTGTTTTACTAAAATAATAAAATAAATATAAAATTATTATTTATAAATCGGTATAAATAATAAATCCCGTGTAACGAATATATATATAAAATATATCGTCTCGCTAGCAGTTCATAATTACCAGTTAAGCGGGTTAAGTGGATTTAAATGTTCGTTGCCCTAGGTGTAACTCTTACGGGTCATAGCTCGGTCAGTCGCGTTGTCAATCGGGTCGGTACATAAAATCCAACAGATGGTTCTGTGATAGCGCCTATTATTTGGAGCGCGCAGATGAAACTTTTTCATTTGTCGTCTCAGTGCAAGAAGCGGTGGCGGTATCACATGCCTTTTTCAAGTAACTGTTTAGCAATTATGTCTAAAACTGTGACGGTTGCAGTCCCGGTTTTGTCAGCTATGGCTGCAGAAAAGCGAAACCTGTAGAGTCCTTAGTACTGATAATGATGTATTTAAAAAAAATTACTTAGTTATTCTTACATGTACACTGGTGTGTCGACAATGCCATCAGTTGCACATGCTCATCTGTCATCACTTTTGTCGACTGCGATATGACATATTGGACATGCAACGTAATACCATGTCATGCCTTATGTGAGTTGTATGATGGATGCATTGCATGTAAATGTTAATCCCTGCATGCGTCGTGTTGTTAGGAAAATAGTATCCCTGTATGTGTATTCTATTTTTAAAAATGCTTTATGAGTGGGAAATTTAAGGTTTAGTTATGAAGTGAATTACTGAAACAATAAAGTGTGAATAAGTATGTGAAGATGTAAATGGTTGACAGTATACTAAAAGTTCAAAAGAAAAAAAAAGTTCATACGTATCTGGTAGATTGAAGCAAGTCAAAATTGAAAAAACATATATGGCAGAATTACATATATGTGGTAGATTGAAGCAAACTAAAAATGAAAACACATACAGACTTAGTAAATTGCAAAACAAATTGCATCTAATACAGAAACAGCAAGTTGCAACAGTAAGTATCATTACATAAGAGCACTATGCCACGCTACCATTTTACCTGCCGATATGCAAGGTTACTGGAAAAGTAAAAGTAAATAACATATAACAGGAAAAAAAACATTTTTTTTTTCACAAAAAAGGGTAAAAATAGGTAGTCTTTTGGTCTAATTATATTTAACCATTATTTTCATTCTGACATGAACCCATAAATCATACTGAGAGCAAGCATTGGTATAAAACCCTGGACTTTAATAAACTTGCTCTCTCTATATCCAAATACATGATCATAGCTAAATGAAATGTGTCATAGCTAAAACTTATCATATGATTCGTGAGTATTATTGAAATACAAAAATTAGTGGGCGTTTCACATAGTTTTGTTAAAAAAGCTGAAATAATAAGGAATTAGATTTCAAATCAAAATTTGTAAAAGAGTTAAAATACGAATAATCTGAAACCGAATCAGAAAAAATATTTATAAAAGAAAAAAGTCCACTAATAATTGTCATAACAGACAGGTAAGTAGCCATTTGGGATGTAGCCCGGTGGTAAGAGGTGCAGCCTCTTTGGATGTAAGGCCCCTTTCCCGGGTGACCTCACTTGTTGGATTTACTCATAAACATAGCCATAAATACTGAACTTAAATTTAAAACATTCTTCATTCAATTACATTACATAACAGCGGAAGTCTTAACAATTAAAAACACAACATTGTCTTAACAAACAAAAGTGGGATGTCAGTCTTGTGCCGGGTAACCTTCACGCCATCGCACGACCTTTTCTTCCTTTACCTGAAATGTATACTAAAAGTCAGCTAACGCTGGTGAGTTCTAGTTTAATGCAATTTACTGTAAACATTCTTTTCTTTATAGGTATAAGTATGCATTACTGTATAATCATTCATATAAATACGTATTCACAACTTTTGCCTTTCTTTCATCTTTCTTTTCTGTATTTCCTTTTCTGTATTTTTGGTGATTTCATACATAAATATATATATGCATTCACCCTTTTTCTTTTCTTTATTTACATTCATGGGTCATACTCTGTAAGGGTGATCAACCCATCATTTTGTTTACGAATGTCACAAAGACAATCGCCGTGGTCCATCGTCATGGCCCACCTATACTTACAACCGTCCGGCAACAAGTGCCGTCCGTCATTTTATTCTTACAACCGTCCGGCAACCTTTGTCCGTCCGTCATGACTTACAACCGTCCTACCGTCGTAGGCCGTAATTCGCCCGTCTACCCGAAGGTATCCGTTTCCCATGCAACTATTATTTATACAACCGTTCTACTATAATATGCCAATTGCTTCGACCGTCCTTTAATGGCATTCGTACGTCCTAGCTGATGAAGGAACGCACTTGTCCCGGTTGTAAAATAGTCACATGGTCGTCCGTCTACCGAAGTAGCCGTTATCATTGAAGCGTCCATAACATTTTCTGTACTTTGCAAGCAATATATACATGGATATAAAGCAAGATTTCATTCTTATATGTTATGACATTCATTCATTTCATTCTTTGCAAGCAATATATACATGGATATAAAGCAGGATTTCATTCTTTCATTTTGTGTTATACTTTCGTTCATTCTTTATAATCATGCTTTTCATTCTTTATTCATAATTTCTCTTTCGTGTATAGGTATATATATATATACTTGTATAACACATATGATCACATTAACATTCATAAACTTTATTCACTTAGTGTATACACTTCAGCCCCAAAACATTTGAAAACATTTGCACATAACATAAAAAGGGGCACATAGAACTCACCTGATGAGTAGTTTCTGTAATACACTAAGCTGGCTACTGGGCTTCACTAATGTCACTCACGATCTGTATAATAAAGTCATACACATAAGATGGTGCTCCTAGATGACACTAGACATTACTATGCTTGAACTCAGTAGTTTCGGGAGGTGGGTCGCATCGAAACTATGGTAGTTTCGAGCTATGGTCTTACACTCGAAACTAGGTAGTTTCGAGTCATAATCCTTCTATCGAAACTAGGTAGTTTCGAGTCATGAGATCCTATCGAAACTATGGTAGTTTCGAGTCATTAACTTATGAAAAATCTTAGTTTAGGTTCAAGGTGACACTCGAAACTAGGTAGTTTCGAGTCCTGAGTTCCTATCGAAACTATGGTAGTTTCGAGTCATTGGCTGCTATCGAAACTAGATAGTTTCGAGTCAAACATGACTATCGAAACTAGAGTAGTTTCGACGGGTCTGTATGTATCGAAACTATAGTTTCGAGTCATGGGTCTGCATCTTCCCTGACCAGAACCTTGCTCCAGCCAACTTATTTCCAATCGATTAAACCTTGAGCATTTTACGTTAAACACCTTCCTTTATCGTTCTTGAGTTCAAATACGTGATTTGTTTCAAGTTTCGTATGCAAAAATCGTATCTTTATTTGATTTAAACCCGAGACATGCAAAGACTCATAATCAGAGGCGATGCTTACCTCAACAGGCCCGATTTCTGTTGCTATGCGTTGAAATGGTGGAGTCGGATGATTCCCGAGCCCTTGAGTCTTCTCCTTGCGGTTTTCTTCACAAGCCGATCGCTCTCTCTCTCTCTCTCTAGTATTCTTGCGCAGGAAGATGAAATGAGAGGGGTTTGGGTTGAAGCTGCTGTTTTGTAATGGGGTTTCCCCCTTTTCTTTTCGGCCCATGGGCCGAAATTTTGGCCAAGCCCACTTTATTTCCCTTTTCTATTTGTCTTGTCATTATTTGGGATGTTACAAGTCTACCCTCCTTAATGAGGTTTCGTCCTCGAAACCTCATTACACGTTAAACAACTGGGGATACAGTTCCTTCATCTCGTCTTCTTTCTCCCAAGTAGCCTCGGACCCCCTTCTGTGTTTCCATTGTATTTTGACTAAAGGAATCGACTTATTGCGTAATCGTTTCTCAGCTCGGTCAAGAATGGCTATTGGTTCCTCTACATAATTTAGACTGTTATCCACTTCGATCTCGTCGTAAGGTATGTGAGCTGTGTCGTCAGCTAGGCACTTGCGTAAGTGCGACACGTGGAACGTAGGGTGTATTCCACTAAGCTCGACGGGTAGGTCGAGTCTGTAAGCAACTTGACCCACTCTTGCTACAATCTTGAAAGGTCCGACAAACCTTGGACTTAGTTTGCCACGCTTTGTGAACCGAATGATTCCTTTCCACGGTGATACTTTCAACAGTACCATGTCCCCTACTTGAAACTTTAAATCCCTCCTTCTCTTATCCGCGTATGATTTCTGTCTGTCTTTTGCGGCTTTCATACGAGCCTTGATTTGATCAAATTTCTCAGAAGTAGCTTTGACCACTTCGAGACTTGCAAAATCCTTCTGTCCAATTTCCCCCCAACAAACCGGGGTCCTACATTTCCTCCCATACAACATTTCAAATGGCGGCATGCCAATAGTCGAGTGATAGCTGTTGTTATATGAAAATTCTGCCAATGGTAGATGGCTGTCCCAACTCCCACCGAAGTCAATGATACAGGCCCGGAGCATGTCCTCCAAGGTCTGAATGGTCCTTTCCGATTGTCCATCGGTTTGGGGGTGGTAAGCGGTGCTGATGTTCAGTCTAGTGCCCATTGCTTCATTGAATTTCTTCCAAAACCTTGACGTGAATCTAGTATCCCTGTCAGACACAATCGACAGCGGCATACCATGTCTGCTCACAATTTCCTTGATAAATACTTCTGCTAGTTTTTCAGAAGAAGAAGTTTCTCGTATTGGCAAGAAGTGAGCACTCTTTGTCAAGCGGTCGACGATCACCCAAATGGTATCATTGCCTTTAGCTGTTCGCGGTAGCTTGGTAATGAAGTCCATTGTGATCTCTTCCCACTTCCATTCCGGTATTGGTAAAGGTTGCATTTTACCGCATGGTTTCTAGTGCTCGGCCTTAACTAGAGAACACGTTAGGCACTTGCTCACGTATTCTGTCACATCATTCTTCATGCCAGGCCACCAGTATTCTTTCTTCAAGTCTTGATACATTTTGTTTGTCCCGGGGTGGATAGAATAGCGAGGCTTATGGGCCTCATCGAGTATTTTGGCTCTAAGCTCACCAATCTTAGGTATCCACATCCGGCCAAACCTAGTTCGTACTCCGTATGCATTCGCATCTAAGTTCCCTTGTTGTCCTACTATTCTTTCCCGTTTCACATTTCTTTCTAACAATGCTTCATCTTGTGCCTTTGATATTTCACCCATTAAGTCTGGCGTTATAATTAACTGACACGCTTTGATCCGGATAGGTGCCGATTCTTCCTTTCTACTTAAAGCGTCAGCCACTACGTTTGCCTTGCCTGGATGGTACAATATCTCACAGTCATAGTCTTTCAGTAGCTCTAACCATCTTCTTTGCCTCATGTTTAGTTCCTTTTGTTCGAAAAAGTATTTCAAGCTTTTGTGATCGGAGTAGATGGTGCATTTAACTCCATACAAGTAGTGTCTCCATATTTTCAACGCGAAAACTACTGCTGCTAATTCTAGATCATGTGTTGGGTAGTTAACTTCATGAACCTTTAGTTGCCGCGATGCATAAGCAATTACCTTTCCTCGTTGCATGAGTACGCACCCTAAACCTTGCCCTGAAGCGTCAGAGTAGACTACTAAGTCTTCATTTCCCTCAGGTAGTGTTAATACTGGAGCTTGAGTTAATCGTGTCTTAAGTTCCTCAAACGCGTTGTTTTGGGTTGGACCCCATTCATACTTTACTTCCTTCCGTGTCAGTTTGGTTAGCGGCGAGGCAATTCTTGAGAAATCTTGGATAAACCTTCGATAGTAGCCTGCCAACCCTAGAAAGCTTCGTATCTCTGTTGGTGTCTTTGGGATGTTTCATTCCTTTACTGTCTCGATCTTTGCAGGATCCACCATGATGCCGTTTGGGTTTATTACATGACCTAGGAATTGGACTTCCCTAAGCCAGAACGCGCATTTGGAGAATTTTGCGTACAACTTTTCCTGCTTTAGCACCTCCAATACTTCTCTTAGGTGACAGTGGTGATCACCTTCATTCTTTGAATATATGAGGATGTCATCTATAAAAACTATTACTGATCGATCCAACATGGGTCGGCATACTCTGTTCATTAAATCCATAAATGCTGCTGGTGCGTTGGTTAGTCCGAAGGACATCACAAGAAATTCATAATGCCCGTAACGTGTACGAAACGCAGTTTTCGGTACATCCTTCTCTCTTACTTTCAATTGATGGTAACCCGACCTGAGATCAATCTTTGAGAACCAACTCGCGCCTTGCAGTTGATCAAAAAGGTCGTCTATTCTAGGCAGTGGGTATTTGTTCTTTACTGTTCTCTTGTTCAATTCGCGGTAGTCGATACACATGCGCATACTGCCGTCCTTCTTCTTTACAAATAGTACCGGAGCGCCCCATGGTGAGATGCTCGGCCTAATAAATCCTTTCTCGGTTAGTTCCTCTAGTTGGGACATCAATTCCTTCATTTCTGACGGAGCCAATCGGTAGGGGGCTTTGGCAACGGGCTCAGCTCCTGGCAGTAAATCAATCTGAAATTCTATTTCCCGATCGGGTGGCAACCCAGGTAGATCCTCAGGGAATACTTCCGGAAAATTGCACACCACGGGTACATTCTTGAGTTCTTTCGTTTTCACTCTATCATCTATAACATATGCCAGATAAGCTTCGCAGCCGCGCCTCATGTAACTTTCGGCCTTAATCATCGAGATGACGTTCGGCATTGTGCAATTCCAATCCCCATAAACCGTAATTGGACTGCCGCTAGGACCTTTGAGGTGTATCCTCTTACGTTTACATATGATTTGAGCTTCGTTGGCAGCTAGCCAATCCATACCCAATACTATATCGAATCCTCCTAAGGTGAGAAGGAATAATCTAGAAGGAAATTTATGACCCTCTATTTCTATTATGCAATCCTCTGTTACTTGGAATACTGCCGAATTTTTACCAACGGCAGTTTGTACACTAAAGGCCTTTACTACTGTGTTGATAGTGCAATTCAGTTTTCGACTAAAGGCATTTGATATAAAGCTTTTACTAGCACCCGAGTCAAATAATATAGCCGCACGTTCATCATTAACTAGGAACGTACCTGACACAACATCAGGATTTCCCCTTGCTTCCTCCTCAGTCAGGGCGTAAGCTCGAGTCCTAGTCTTTGGTTGTTCCTGTTCCTTTTCTTTTCCCGAACCAGATTGTCTGGCTTTTCTGCAATCCTTAGCCAGGTGACCAAACAGTCCACATACTTGGCATTTAGTGTCTCTCAAGCAGTCACGAGAGTAGTGCCCCGCCTTCCCACACCTGTAACATGTGGTGGAGCCGACCCGGCACTCGCCAAAATGTTGCCTTCCGCATTTCTTGCAGGTTTCATATTTGTCCGACCTTGGTTTCTTATTTTCAGTTATTACGTTCCCTCTTCCGGTGCCTCTAGACGGGTTCTCCCACTTTCTCTTTTGGGTTTCTGTTGGTGGGTCCTCATTGGCATAATCGTCGTAGACGATTCCGCTCAGATTCACTACCGACTCGAAGGTCGAGGGTAGGTTGGCTTTCACGTGGACACGGACCCTTTGAGGTAGGCCCTTCACATAATACTTGATCATTCGCTCTTCTGTCTCCACCAGGTGGGGTACCAGCTGTGCCAACTCATTGAATCTAGAAGTATACTGGCGGTGTGTCTTGTTGCCAGCTTTAAGGTTTAGGAATTCATTTTCCACTCGATCAATTTCGTTCTGGGGACAGAACTTTTGAATTACCAGCTTTTTCAGTTCTTCCCATGTCATTCTTGCAAGAGCGTTTGGGGACTTTGTCCTCTGAATGTTCCTCCACCAACCTAAGGCTTCGTTGGTGAAAGAATGAGCAACATATTTAACAGCCTGGTCTGGTCGACACTCGCTGATGTTGATTACAGCACTCATCCTCTCAATCCATTCAAGCGTTGCCACTGAATCTTTGCTCCCATCGAACTTGGGTGGGTCTCCGTCCTTGAAACCTTTGTAAGTGCACCCACGATTGCTCGATCCAATCTTTATTTCATCCCCATCACTGTCATATACTTTCTCTTCATTGTCTCCTTCATCCTCCTCCTTACTTTTCTTTATTGCCTCGGATAGTAGATCAGGCAATACCTTTTTCAAAGTGAGCACAACTTCACGGGCAATAGCATCCCTGACTTCAGGTTCCAGCTGTATAGGCCCTGGACTGTCGTTCATAATTGGGGTCACTTCTGTTTCGTGCACACTTTCGGTGTGCTCTGCGTGCACACTCTCTTTTTCTTCAAATCTTGGGTTCAACGGAGGTCTACCTCGTCGGCCAGTGCGACCGCCTCGAGGTCCTGTTCTTCCTCCACCAGCCATAGTTCTTAATTTCCTGATAGTTAAAAAGGGAATACATCAATGTCATTTCTTCAGATCATAGTTTGGAACAGTACGAGCAAGGTAAATTCTTAATTACAGTGACCGGTTTGTGATTACTAATTTACATTGCTTTTCGGGTTCGAAACTCTTCAAATCAGTCGTGGCATTAACATCTATTTGTTCTAAGTTAAGGTATCTATTCCTATGCAAGAGTATTAACTTTATAACTTACTTACCGTGCTAGCGTTGGCGTTGGTTACCCATACTGACATCCGTGCGTTGGTCCCATAATCAGTTTGAGTCTAGACATTTAGGGATGTCTAAATCTCTCAAACTATTGCTCTGATACCAACTTGTAAGGCCCCTTTCCCGGGTGACCTCACTTGTTGGATTTACTCATAAACATAGCCATAAATACTGAACTTAAATTTAAAACATTCTTCATTCAATTACATTACATAACAGCGGAAGTCTTAACAATTAAAAACACAACATTATCTTAACAAACAAAAGTGGGATGTCAGTCTTGTGCCGGGTAACCTTCACGCCATCGCACGACCTTTTCTTCCTTTACCTGAAATGTATACTAAAAGTCAGCTAACGCTGGTGAGTTCTAGTTTAATGCAATTTACTGTAAACATTCTTTTCTTTATAGGTATAAGTATGCATTACTGTATAATCATTCATATAAATACGTATTCACAACTTTTGCCTTTCTTTCATCTTTCTTTTCTGTATTTCCTTTTCTGTATTTTTGGTGATTTCATACATAAATATATATATGCATTCACCCTTTTTCTTTTCTTTATTTACATTCATGGGTCATACTCTGTAAGAGTGATCAACCCGTCATTTTGTTTACGAATGTCACAAAGACAATCGCCGTGGTCCATCGTCATGGCCCACCTATACTTACAACCGTCCGGCAACAAGTGCCGTCCGTCATTTTATTCTTACAACCGTCCGGCAACCTTTGTCCGTCCGTCATGACTTACAACCGTCCTACCGTCGTAGGCCGTAATTCGCCCGTCTACCCGAAGGTATCCGTTTCCCATGCAACTATTATTTATACAACCGTTCTACTATAATATGCCAATTGCTTCGACCGTCCTTTAATGGCATTCGTACGTCCTAGCTGATGAAGGAACGCACTTGTCCCGGTTGTAAAATAGTCACATGGTCGTCCGTCTACCGAAGTAGCCGTTATCATTGAAGCGTCCATAACATTTTCTGTACTTTGCAAGCAATATATACATGGATATAAAGCAAGATTTCATTCTTATATGTTATGACATTCATTCATTTCATTCTTTGCAAGCAATATATACATGGATATAAAGCAGGATTTCATTCTTTCATTTTGTGTTATACTTTCGTTCATTCTTTATAATCATGCTTTTCATTCTTTATTCATAATTTCTCTTTCGTGTATAGGTATATATATATATACTTGTATAACACATATGATCACATTAACATTCATAAACTTTATTCACTTAGTGTATACACTTCAGCCCCAAAACATTTGAAAACATTTGCACATAACATAAAAAGGGGCACATAGAACTCACCTGATGAGTAGTTTCTGTAATACACTAAGCTGGCTACTGGGCTTCACTAATGTCACTCACGATCTGTATAATAAAGTCATACACATAAGATGGTGCTCCTAGATGACACTAGACATTACTATGCTTGAACTCAGTAGTTTCGGGAGGTGGGTCGCATCGAAACTATGGTAGTTTCGAGCTATGGTCTTACACTCGAAACTAGGTAGTTTCGAGTCATAATCCTTCTATCGAAACTAGGTAGTTTCGAGTCATGAGATCCTATCGAAACTATGGTAGTTTCGAGTCATTAACTTATGAAAAATCTTAGTTTAGGTTCAAGGTGACACTCGAAACTAGGTAGTTTCGAGTCCTGAGTTCCTATCGAAACTATGGTAGTTTCGAGTCATTGGCTGCTATCGAAACTAGATAGTTTCGAGTCAAACATGACTATCGAAACTAGAGTAGTTTCGACGGGTCTGTATGTATCGAAACTATAGTTTCGAGTCATGGGTCTGCATCTTCCCTGACCAGAACCTTGCTCCAGCCAACTTATTTCCAATCGATTAAACCTTGAGCATTTTACGTTAAACACCTTCCTTTATCGTTCTTGAGTTCAAATACGTGATTTGTTTCAAGTTTCGTATGCAAAAATCGTATCTTTATTTGATTTAAACCCGAGACATGCAAAGACTCATAATCAGAGGCGATGCTTACCTCAACAGGCCCGATTTCTGTTGCTATGCGTTGAAATGGTGGAGTCGGATGATTCCCGAGCCCTTGAGTCTTCTCCTTGCGGTTTTCTTCACAAGCCGATCGCTCTCTCTCTCTCTCTCTAGTATTCTTGCGCAGGAAGATGAAATGAGAGGGGTTTGGGTTGAAGCTGCTGTTTTGTAATGGGGTTTCCCCCTTTTCTTTTCGGCCCATGGGCCGAAATTTTGGCCAAGCCCACTTTATTTCCCTTTTCTATTTGTCTTGTCATTATTTGGGATGTTACATTGGAAGGATCCAGGTTCAAACCTGGGTAAGATGTAGTTTAGAAGTTGTGTAGGATAGTGTGTGTGAGCCGATAAAAAAAACTTACACAGGTAAGTAATTGTTTTCGAATTTTGGTTCAAATTAACTTTTGTATCTAAGAAAAAGTTGTGGTAAATACGTTTACAGCCTTAAAATGATTAAAATAATCAAATCTATAGGGAACTTTCTACTTTCTATCCTACTGGCACAACATAGTCAAAAGTATCAATATCCACAAAGTACAAAATATAACATGTTGCAAACTTTGAAAAAAAAGAAGTTACCATGTAAATGAGTTTTGGGTGTTTTCTCAAAAAATATGTGCATGTAAGGCTGACGTGAGATAAGTTTTACAGAAATTTGTAAAGGCTTGGATATATTTTCAAATCGTGTTGGACATTTTCAAATTACAATATTTTAATGTTACTTATGAAAGTTCAATCAGATAATTCAAAGAGAAGACAAGAACGAATATGCAAGTTTTGTTATGAAAACCTATACCAAAATTAAATGAAAGACCCATCACAACATTTCATATGACAGTTGACGGTTAACGATTAGAAGTGGACAGTTATCTCAGTGGAAGGTCTTCAACAGAAAGTCTATCAACATTAACTCATTTACTATCGATCGGTGAAATAGACATGTCTGTGAAGATGCGGACTACCTGCACCTGGACAGAAAGACCACATAATACTCAAACAATGTATCATCCAGAATATGATAGCCAACAACAAACAAAGTAACACAAAATGAGAAATAAAGACAGTAATAACAAGATAGTAAAAAAACTAACCTATCTTAAGATAAAAGATGTTAAAGAAAAGCCAAAAAGATTGTCCACCCGTTCCAACCATAGTTACCTAATATGCGGTTCGCTCCTGTACGGGTACGCGGTTCGGGTACACAATTCGCTAGAGTTAACGTATTTGGTACGGAGGGGCAGGGGCGGACTTACATACAATCGGGGGGGTTCACAGGAACCCACCGAGTTTCAAAATTTTTATAGAACGCTAGCTAAAAAAACTGGGGTGAACCCCTTAAAAAATTATAGGGTGAACCCCTTACAAAGTTTAACAACTGGTGTGGTGGTTTTGACTTTGCTTTATAACATTTTTCAAAACCTTTTTTTTACCTGATTTCGTATGGGCCTTTTAATTGTTTTATGTTTCTTTTGTTTGGCACTTGGGCTGGGCTGGTATAACAAAGAAAAACATATCGCAGGAAGCAAGGAAAGGAATTAGGGAAAGAACTCATCCTGCCATCCTCCAACAATGTTTCTTCTGTTGGGAACTTTTTTTTTACCTGATAAATATAATCTTATATTATCATTTATGAGGCTCCCTCACTTTAATTAGGCTGGGGTTGATATTAGTAATCATACTATAGGTCAACCAGTATGTGAACTCAGCAGAATTTTATATGAGATAACTGTCCAGGTTTATAACACAAGTTTTTGTAGGTACTAAAACATCTGATTGTTTTGTATTAAACAAGAATAATGCATATCCATTACTTTATACAGTAGGAATGGATGCTAATATTGTGTCTATAGGTCCTGGTGATGATCCTATAGCTTGTTATGAGAACATGACTGTATCGATCTATTACGATTCCAAATTGGTGTTAGTTAAACCATTGTATTATAATATATTTTCTAAATGATTTATCATCAAGTATATGATATTTTTGGGTTATAGATCAATTTATTAAACACCTTGGAATGCAAGGTAATATTGTCTCTATAGGTCCTGGAGATGACCCAATGGAGTGTTATAATAAATTGGGTGTATCTGTTAATATTGATACTAATAAGGTCACAAAGTAGATTTTATAAGTTGATTAGGTAAATTGATTGTTTTGATAATACTTGATTAGAATCTTATTCCTTATTAGTATATGTCAAATGTAAATCATAACTAAGAACTCTAAAAAATTGGACAAATTTGTTCTTCGCTTTAGGCCTCCAAAATGGTTGAGCCGCCACGACCCGACCCGAACAATCGAACCGAACCGAAATTTTTATGTCCGGCCCTATGAAATTGGAGCATCTAAAAACAGTGAACCCCTGGAAAGAATTTCTGGATCCGCCACTGCGGAGGGGGGTAGGTTCATTTCGGTACGAACCGATACGGTGTACCATGTAGTTCGGTTCGATGTACCCGAAGGAAACATAAGTTCAAATACAATATAATATTTGCCAAATTCCAAATCTTAGTGTATTTCAAATATGATACTACAATCTTCTAGTAGGACCAACTCTCTTCTCTTTTTAATTTTTTTTCTAATCGGACATGTAGCTATATCATATAATAGAAGTCACATTATTTTCAAGTTATTATTTATAATTTATCAAATGTATTTATTAGCCTAGATTATCTCTCCATCTCAATCTTATTCCGAAATTATCCCAATCAATCTCATGAGCTGTAAATTAGGAGAGCTGTATATTTTTAATTTAATTTGTAATTCTATCCAAAGATAACTCTCCTATGTATTTATATATTTTCAGGATCTATTTTTGGAATATGTTAAATTAGGACATCTGTTTATTCTTGGTTCTTAAATCATCGCCATCGTATCCATCCTCCCTAATCCCTACCGCCCCCATGGTTCCCTAATGCAACCACCAATCCCCCCCACCGACCACCAATCGCGAACCAGAGAGTAAAGTGTCCAGCGAATTCGATGACCTAATTCGCGAATTGGGCAGCATTGGTGCGATCGCAAATTGGATTTGGTACAACGAATTCATAGTAATTGGATCACCGAACCAAATCTATTGGGAACGCCGTATCGGAGCAAATTGGAACGAGGCGAATTTTGATTTGGTACAGCGCGATCCAATACGGGGATCGCGGGTGGGGTAGCGAATTCGGTAACTATGGTTCCAACTACAAAGCAACCTGCAGAGTTAAAGTAGATGTCAGAAAGGATAATAACAGAAAAATAAAGTGAACTATCATAATCCAGACTTTATAATCTACAGATTTATTTACTGACCATAATCAATCATACTGAAAAGCCAAATTATCTTAAACCTAAAAACATCAAAACCATCTGTACAACACCAAACCAGTAAAATGCAAACATGAAGAAGAACCTAAACATAAATGTCCACCTTTCAAAGATGCATGAATGAGAAGACGAAAAAACACAAAAAAAGCTTCCAAGAACAAAATACACAAATGTGAGATCTGAGGTTTAGAAACAAATTATGAATTCAGAAGCACAATATAAACCATGATCTAGTAACATGAGATCTAAGGAATTTAACAAACAATCGACCTTTAATAGGCTAAAGTAATGATGTGTTTGTTTCAATATATATAAATATAAGTAAATATATTTTTAGTATGATTTCACAAGATCAGGTTTTAAATTTATAAAATGATAATTACGTTAACTTAAAACACACACAATAGGTAAGTGTACCTATCGCAGCGTAATATAGTTTAGCTAAGAACCAAGTATCGAACCAATGGACACGGTTGAGTTCAATACTCAACTTTTGTTATCGTTTAGACGGATTAATTAGTGAATGGGTTTTGAGTGCTTGTGAAGCAGAAAAGTAAATGCCGGTAAAGTAAATAGCATAAAAGTAAAAACGTGCGTGAAGTGTGTAACATAAATGTAAATAGCAGAATAGTAAATAGCAAAAAAGTAAATAAAGCGAAAACGATCAGATTACGTAATGTATTGCTTCGGGATTCGAATCAGCTTGGTACGTGATAATGTTAGGTTGACTAATTCAATGGTATGACTACTACAAACTTGTGACCCGGGTCCCCGCCAAAGCCTCGTCCTCACTACATTTGATCTGCAAATTATATTCTTTAAAAAAGTGGTAGTGCCTCCCATAGGGATAACAATTACCCTCAACCCATCGAATGGTCATCTCCGGGTTGGTTTAAGACATCGGACTCAAAATGCTTTATATTAAAGTTAAATAGGTGATTATACTTTGGTCACCGGGAGACGATGTAACAATGGGACCAAGTATAAAGACGTACCGTTCCCAACATGAGTTCACCAATTCTTGGTCGCATAATAATCTCGTATAAAGATGTACGATCTTAGAAGTATAGACCAAGCCTTGGCTTATCATTCTCTGCTCGTATTAAGACGTACGAATTTCAAAGGAAGTTTTATTAAAAAGGGTTTTACGATCTTACTCTTTAAAATCAAGACACTCATAAATATAAAGACAGATTTAGACAATAATAAAAGCCCAGCAAAAGATGGTTTTAAGAGCAAATTAGTTAAAGACATAAACATACCACTTCATTAATAGGTTAAACATTAACATGCACCAAACATCATCTTCACCCTAGCAATACAAAGAAGTTTTAGCCACGAATGGCCATAAATGACTAGCGATGACGAGTTTCGTAGGCTCCCCTATTGTGGAACAAGGAGGAAGGGCCCCTCTACTCTCTACTCTAACTACGAGAATGCTCTCTTCTTGAGGGTTCTTTTTGTCTGGATTGGTGTCGGGAATGAATGTAAGGACAAAAAATATAATAGGCTGACACAATCAAAGAATCACCGAGTTGTTCAGAATATGAAGATTCGAAGAAGCAAAAAATTATGCAGCAGCATACTTCATTTGACAGCATACTTCATGGCCAACAGCATGCTTCATGTGGCGGCATACTTCAGCATCAGCAGCATACTTGAAGTATACGGTAAAGTAGCAACTTGAAGTATGCGGTCCAGGCCCAGGCCCACCGAATACTTTCTGTTTTAGTACAAATAGATGTGTTTGTAACAGTATTCAGGTTGGACAAGAGAGACAGGCTAGACGAGTTGTTGAACGATCTGTATTGTGTTTTAAGTGATTTAATCAATATACGAATCGTTTGACTGTTGAATTGTGTCTTGTCCTCTTTGATTCTACCTACAAGTCACGTGTCGAGTCTGTTTCCGCCATGTTCAACACGCTGTTGAATTCGTTGATTGAAGATCCTCAAGAATCTGGACTTACAATTGGTATCAGAGCCTTAGCGCTTGTAACATCCTAAAAATAATAAAACGAATAAATATAGCAAGACCGGTGATTTAATTGGAATATTTAAACAAAAAGGGAGCAGGCCTGGGCCCGGCTTCAATGGGTCGAGGGAAGCCCATGCACATAAGAGGCAAGGCAGCCATCTTCCTTGCTCATTTCCCCAACTCACGCAACTTTTAGAGAGAGAAAGGAGAGCTCGGGTCTAGAGAGAGAAAGTGACGGATCAACTCGGGAATTCAGGAGAACGTTGCTGCTATTCTCGTGATCATATCCTCTGAATCAGAAATCCAATCCAGGTAACGATTCGATCACATTATGAGTTTTTGTTCGTTTTGGGAGTTTTCGGGTTTTGGCTAAAAAGACAACGATTTTGCGGATGAAACTTGAAAGTGAGCTTAGGTATAGCATCTAGAATGAAAAACGAACGTTTTGATCAAAGAAAACTTAGATATCGACATGATCAGAATCGCATGCAGAACATTCGGATTTTTGGGGAAGGCGATAAGTGCAGACCCATCGAAACTACTTAGTTTCGATATGTGCAGACCCATCGAAACTACTTAGTTTCGATATATGCAGACCCAATCGAAACTACCATAGTTTCGATATGAGCCCCCGATCCGAAGCTAAGATAATACATAAGTTACTTATCGAAACTACTTATCGAAACTACCTATCGAAACCACTTATCGAAACTACCTATCGAAACTACCTATCGAAACTATCTATCGAAACTACCTATCGAAACTACTAAGTTTCGACAGAAACAACCTATCGAAACTACCAAGTTTCGATATAAGCTAATCAATCGAAACTACTATGTTCAAGCATAGTAATGTCTAGTGTCATCTAGGAGCACCATCTTATGTGTATGACTTTATTATACAGATCGTGAGTGACATTAGTGAAGCCCAGTAGCCAGCTTAGTGTATTACAGAAACTACTCATCAGGTGAGTTCTATGTGCCCCCTTCTAGGTTATGTGCAAATGTTTTCAAATGTTTTGGGGCTGAAATGTATACACTAAGTGAATAAATGTTATGAATGTCAATGTGATCATACGTGGTATACAAGTATATATATACCTATACACGAAAAAGAATTTATGAATAAAGAATGTAAAGCATAATTATAAAGAATGAAATGAATGAATGACATAACATGTAAGAATGAAATCCTGCTTTATATCCATGTATATATTGCTTGCCAAGTACAGAAAATGTTATGGACGCTTCAATGATAACGGCTACTTCGGTAGACGGACGACCATGTGATTATTTTACAACCGGGACAAGTGCGTTCCTTCATCAGCTAGGACGTACGAATGCCATTAAAGGACGGTCGAAGCAATTGGCATATTATAGTAGAACGGTTGTATAAATAATAGTCGCATGGGAAACGGATACCTTCGGGTAGACGGGCGAATTACGGCCTACGACGGTAGGACGGTTGTAAGTCATGACGGACGGACAAAGGTTGCCGGACGGTTGTAAGAATAAAATGACGGACGTCACTTGTTGCTGGACGGTTGTAAGTATAGGTGGGCCATGACGATGGACCACAGCGATTGTCTTTGTGACATTCGTAAGCAAATGACGGGTTGATCACCCTTATATAGTATGACCCATGAAATTAAAGAAAGAAAGAAAAGAAGGAAAAGGGTGAATGCATATATATATATATATATGAAATCACAAAAATACAGAAAAGAAAGATGAAAAGAAAGGCAAAAGTTATGAATACGTATTTATATGAATGACTATACAGTAATGCATACTTATAGAGTAATGAAAAGAATGTTTATATCAAATCGCATTAAACTAGAACTCACCAGCGTTAGCTGACTTTTAGTATACATTTCAGGAAAAGGAAGAAAAGGTCGTGCGATGGCTTGAAGGTTACCCGGCACAAGACTGACATCCCACTTTTGTTTGTTAAGACAATGTTGTGTTTTTAATTGTTAAGACTTCCGCTGCTATGTAATGTAATTGAATGATGAAGATTTTTAATTTAAGTTCAGTATTTATGGCTATGTTTATGAGTAAATCCAACAAGTGAGGTCACCCGGGAAAGGGGCCTTACAAGTTGGTATCAGAGCAATAGTTTGAGAGATTTAGACATCCCTAAATGTCTAGACTCAAACTGATTATGGGACCAACGCACGGATGTCTGTATGGGTAACCAACGCCAACGCCAGCACGGTAAGTAAGTAATGAAGTTAAGGCTCTTGCATAAGAATAGATACCATAACTTAGAACAAATAGATGTTAATGCCATGACTGATTTGAAGAGTTTTGAACCCGAAAAATAATGTAAATTAGTAATCACAAACCGGTCACTGTAATTAAGAATTTACCTTGCTCGTACTGTTCCAAACTATGATCTGAAGAAATGACATTGATGTATTCCCTTTATAACTATCAGGAAATTAAGGATTATGGCTGGTGGAGGAAGAACGGGACGCCGAGGCGGTTGCACTGGCCGAGTAGGTAGACCCCCATTGAAACAAAGACAGGAAGAGGAAGAGAGTGTGCACGCAGAACACACTGAGAGTGTGCACGAAACAGATGTGACACCAACTGGGAACAACAGTCTAGGGCCTATACAGTTGGAACCTGAAGTCAGGGATGCTATTGCCCGTGAAGTTGTGCTCACTTTGAAGAAGGTATTGCCTGATCTACTATCCGAGGCAATAAAGAAAAGTAAGGAGGAGGATGAAGGAGACAATGAAGAGAAAGTATATGACAGTGAGGGGGATGAAATAAAGATTGGATCGAGCAATCGTGGGTGCACTTACAAAGGTTTCAAGGACGGAGACCCACCCAAGTTCGATGGGAGCAAAGATTCAGTGGCAACGCTTGAATGGATTGAGAGGATGAGTGCTGTAATCAACATCAGCGAGTGTCGACCAGACCAGGCTGTTAAATATGTTGCTCATTCTTCCACCAACGAAGCCCTAGGTTGGTGGAGGAACATTCAGAGGACAAAGTCCCCAAACGCTCTTGCAAGAATGACATGGGAAGAACTGAAAAAGATGGTAATTCAAAAGTTCTGTCCCCAGAACGAAATTGATCGAGTGGAAAATGAATTCCTAAACCTTAAAGCCGGCAACAAGACACACCGCCAGTATACTTCTAGATTCAATGAGTTGGCACAGCTGGTACCCCACCTGGTGGAGACAGAAGAGCGAATGATCAAGTATTATGTGAAGGGCCTACCTCAAAGGGTCCGTGTCCACGTGAAAGCCAACCTACCCTCGACCTTCGAGTCGGTAGTGAATCTGAGCGGAATCGTCTACGACGATTATGCCAATGAGGACCCACCAACAGAAACCCAAAAGAGAAAGTGGGAGAACCCGCCTAGAGGCACCGGAAGAGGGAACGTAATAACTGAAAATAAGAAACCAAGGTCGGACAAATATGAAACCTGCAAGAAATGTGGAAGGCAACATTTTGGCGAGTGCCGGGTCGGCTCCACCACATGTTACAGGTGTGGGAAGGCGGGGCACTACTCTCGTGACTGCTTGAGAGACACTAAATGCCAAGTATGTGGACTGTTTGGTCACCTGACTAAGGATTGCAGAAAAGCCAGACAATCTGGTTCGGGAAAAGAAAAGGAACAGGAATAACCAAAGACTAGGACTCGAGCTTACGCCTTGACTGAGGAGGAAGCAAGGGGATTTCCTGATGTTGTGTTAGGTACGTTCCTAGTTAATGATGAACATGCGGCTATATTATTTGACTCGGGTGCTAGTAAAAGCTTTATATCAAATGCCTTTAGTCGAAAACTGAATTGCACTATCAACACATTAGTAAAGGCCTTTAGTGTACAAACTGCCGTTGGTAAAAATTCGGCAGTATTCCAAGTAACAGAGGATTGCATAATAGAAATAGAGGGTCATAAATTTCCTTCTAGATTATTCCTTCTCACCTTAGGAGGATTCGATATAGTATTGGGTATGGATTGGCTAGCTGCCAACGAAGCTCAAATCATATGTAAACGTAAGAGGATACACCTCAAAGGTCCTAGCGGCAGTCCAATTACGGTTTATGGGGATTGGAATTGCACAATGCCGAACGTCATCTCGATGATTAAGGCCGAAAGTTACATGAGGCGCGGCTGCGAAGCTTATCTGGCATATGTTATAGACGATAGAATGAAAACGAAAGAACTCAAGAATGTACCCGTGGTGTGCAATTTTCCAGAAGTATTCCCTGAGGATCTACCTGGGATGCCACCCGATCGGGAAATAGAATTTCAGATTGATTTACTGCCAGGAGCTGAGCCCGTTGCCAAAGCCCCCTACCGATTGGCTCCATCAGAAATGAAGGAATTGATGTCCCAACTAGAGGAACTAACCGAGAAAGGATTTATTAGGCCGAGCATCTCACCATGGGGCGCTCCGGTACTATTTGTAAAGAAGAAGGACGGCAGTATGCGCATGTGCATCGACTACCGCGAATTGAACAAGAGAACAGTAAAGAACAAATACCCACTACCTAGAATAGACGACCTTTTTGATCAACTGCAAGGTGCGAGTTGGTTCTCAAAGATCGATCTTAGGTCGGGTTACCATCAGTTGAAAGTAAGAGAAGAAGACGTTCCAAAGACCGCATTTCGCACGCGTTATGGGCATTATGAGTTTCTCGTGATGTCCTTCGGATTGACCAACGCACCAGCAGCGTTCATGGATTTGATGAATAGAGTATTTCGACCCATGTTGGATCGATCTGTGATAGTTTTTATAGACGACATACTGGTATATTCGAAAAGCGAGGGGGATCACCACTGTCACCTAAGGGAGGTTCTGGAGGTGCTAAAGCAGGAAAAGTTGTACGCAAAATTCTCCAAATGCGCGTTCTGGCTTAGGGAAGTCCAATTCCTAGGTCATGTAATAAACCCAAACGGCATCATGGTGGATCCTGCAAAGATCGAGACAGTAAAGGAATGGAACATCCCAAAGACACCAACAGAGATACGAAGTTTTCTAGGATTGGCAGGCTACTATCGAAGGTTCATTCAAGATTTCTCAAGAATTGCCTCGCCACTAACCAAACTGACACGGAAGGAAGTAAAGTATGAATGGGGTCCAACCCAAAACAACGCGTTTGAGGAACTTAAGACACGACTAACTCAAGCTCCAGTCTTAACACTACCTGAGGGAAATGAAGACTTAGTAGTCTACTCTGACGCTTCAGGGCAGGGTTTAGGGTGCGTACTCATGCAAAGAGGAAAGGTAATTGCTTATGCATCGCGGCAACTAAAGATTCACGAGGTTAACTACCCAACACACGATCTAGAACTAGCAGCAGTAGTTTTCGCGTTGAAAATATGGAGACACTATCTGTATGGAGTTAAATGCACCATTTACTCCGATCACAAAAGCCTGAAGTACTTTTTCGAACAAAAGGAATTAAACATGAGGCAAAGAAGGTGGTTAGAGCTACTGAAAGACTATGACTGTGAAATATTGTACCATCCATGAAAGGCAAACGTAGTGGCTGACGCTTTAAGTAGAAAGGAAGAATCGGCACCTATCCGGATCAAAGCGTGTCAGTTGATTTTAACGCCAGACTTAATGGGTGAAATATCAAAGGCACAAGATGAAGCATTGTTAGAAAGAAATGTGAAACGGGAAAGAATAGTAGGACAACAAGGGAACTTAGATGCGAATGCATACGGAGTACGAACTAGGTTTGGCCGGATGTGGATACCTAAGATTGGTGAGCTTAGAGCCAAAATACTCGATGAGGCCCATAAGTCTCGCTATTCTATCCACCCCGGGACAAACAAAATGTATCAAGACTTGAAGAAAGAATACTTGTGGCCTGACATGAAGAATGATGTGACAGAATACGTGAGCAAGTGCCTAACGTGTTCTCTAGTTAAGGCCGAGCACCAGAAACCATGCGGTAAAATGCAACCTTTACCAATACCGGAATGGAAGTGGGAAGAGATCACAATGGACTTCATTACCAAGCTACCGCGAACAGCTAAAGGCAATGATACCATTTGGGTGATCGTCGACCGCTTGACAAAGAGTGCTCACTTCTTGCCAATACGAGAAACTTCTTCTTTTGAAAAGCTAGCAGAAACATTTATCAAGGAAATTGTAAGTAGACATGGTATGCCACTATCGATCGTGTCTGACAGGGATACTAGATTCACATCAAGGTTTTGGAAGAAGTTCAATGAAGCGATGGGCACTAGGTTGAACATCAGCACCGCTTACCACCCTCAAACCAATGGACAATCGGAAAGGACCATTCAGACCTTGGAGGACATGCTCCGGGCCTGTATCATTGACTTCGGTGGGAGTTGGGACAGCCATCTACCATTGGCAGAATTTTCATATAACAACAGCTATCACACAACTATTGGCATGCCACCATTTGAAATGTTGTATGGGAGGAAATGTAGGACCCCGGTTTGTTGGGGGGAAATTGGACAGAAGGATTTTGCAAGTCTCGAAGTGGTCAAAGCTACTTCTGAGAAATTTGATCAAATCAAGGCTCGAATGAAAGCCGCAAAAGACAGACAGAAATCATACGCGGATAAGAGAAGGAGGGATTTAGAGTTTCAAGTAGGGGACATGGTACTGTTGAAAGTATCACCATGGAAAGGAATCATCCGATTCAGGAAGCGTGGCAAACTAAGTCCAAGGTTTGTCGGACCTTTCAAGATTTTAGCAAGAGTGGGTCAAGTTGCTTACAGACTCGACCTACCCGTTGAGCTTAGTGGAATACACCCTACGTTTCACGTGTCGCACTTACGCAAGTGCCTAGCTGACGACACAGCTCACATACCTTACGACGAGATCGAAGTGGATAACAGTCTAAATTATGTAGAAGAACCAATAGCCATTCTAGACCGAGCTGAAAAATGACTACGCAATAAGTCGATACCGTTAGTCAAGATACAATGGAAGCACAGAAAAGGGTCAGAAGCTACATGGGAAAAGGAAGACGAGATGAGGGGACTATACCCTCAATTGTTTAACGTATGAACAGTTTCGAGGACGAAACCTCTTTAAGGAGGGTAGACTTGTAACATCCTAAAAATAATAAAACGAATAAATATAGCAAGACCGGTGATTTAATTGGAATATTTAAACAAAAAGGGAGCAGGCCTGGGCCCGGCTTCAATGGGCCGAGGGAAGCCCATGCACATAAGAGGCAAGGCAGCCCTCTTCCCTGCTCATTTCCCCAACTCACGCAGCTTTTAGAGAGAGAAAGGAGAGCTCAGGTCTAGAGAGAGAAAGTGACAGATCAACTCGGGAATTCAGGAGAACGTTGCTGCTATTCTCGTGATCATATCCTCTGAATCAGAAATCCAATCCAGGTAACGATTCGATCACATTATGAGTTTTTGTTCGTTTTGGGAGTTTTCGGGTTTTGGCTAAAAAGACAACGATTTTGCGGATGAAACTTGAAAGTGAGCTTAGGTATAGCATCTAGAATGAAAAACGAACGTTTTGATCAAAGAAAACTTAGATATCGACATGATCAGAATCGCATGCAGAACATTCGGATTTTTGGGGAAGGCAATAAGTGCAGACCCATCGAAACTACTTAGTTTCGATATGTGCAGACCCATCGAAACTACTTAGTTTCGATATATGCAGACCCAATCGAAACTACCATAGTTTCGATATGAGCCCCCGATCCGAAGCTAAGATAATACATAAGTTACTTATCGAAACTACTTATCGAAACTACCTATCGAAACCACTTATCGAAACTACCTATCGAAACTACCTATCGAAACTATCTATCGAAACTACCTATCGAAACTACTAAGTTTCGACAGAAACAACCTATCGAAACTACCAAGTTTCGATATAAGCTAATCAATCGAAACTACTATGTTCAAGCATAGTAATGTCTAGTGTCATCTAGGAGCACCATCTTATGTGTATAACTTTATTATACAGATCGTGAGTGACATTAGTGAAGCCCAGTAGCCAGCTTAGTGTATTACAGAAACTACTCATCAGGTGAGTTCTATGTGCCCCCTTCTAGGTTATGTGCAAATGTTTTCAAATGTTTTGGGGCTGAAATGTATACACTAAGTGAATAAATGTTATGAATGTCAATGTGATCATACGTGGTATACAAGTATATATATACCTATACACGAAAAAGAATTTATGAATAAAGAATGTAAAGCATAATTATAAAGAATGAAATGAATGAATGACATAACATGTAAGAATGAAATCCTGCTTTATATCCATGTATATATTGCTTGCCAAGTACAGAAAATGTTATGGACGCTTCAATGATAACGGCTACTTCGGTAGACGGACGACCATGTGATTATTTTACAACCGGGACAAGTGCGTTCCTTCATCAGCTAGGACGTACGAATGCCATTAAAGGACGGTCGAAGCAATTGGCATATTATAGTAGAACGGTTGTATAAATAATAGTCGCATGGGAAACGGATACCTTCGGATAGACGGGCGAATTACGGCCTACGACGGTAGGACGGTTGTAAGTCATGACGGACGGACAAAGGTTGCCGGACGGTTGTAAGAATAAAATGACGGACGTCACTTGTTGCCGGACGGTTGTAAGTATAGGTGGGCCATGACGATGGACCACAGCGATTGTCTTTGTGACATTCGTAAGCAAATGACGGGTTGATCACCCTTATATAGTATGACCCATGAAATTAAAGAAAGAAAGAAAAGAAGGAAAAGGGTGAATGCATATATATATATATATATATATGAAATCACAAAAATACAGAAAAGAAAGATGAAAAGAAAGGCAAAAGTTATGAATACGTATTTATATGAATGACTATACAGTAATGCATACTTATAGAGTAAAGAAAAGAATGTTTATATCAAATCGCATTAAACTAGAACTCACCAGCGTTAGCTGACTTTTAGTATACATTTCAGGAAAAGGAAGAAAAGGTCGTGCGATGGCGTGAAGGTTACCCGGCACAAGACTGACATCCCACTTTTGTTTGTTAAGACAATGTTGTGTTTTTAATTGTTAAGACTTCCGCTGCTATGTAATGTAATTGAATGATGAAGATTTTTAATTTAAGTTCAGTATTTATGGCTATGTTTATGAGTAAATCCAACAAGTGAGGTCACCCGGGAAAGGGGCCTTACAGCGCTCATATGTAAAGGTTGCAACGGATTTTTTGACTCGTGAGGTATCAAAGTTACTGTTTTAGCATTTGTTTAAATTGACTTATTCTTTTTAGAGAGTTTCTAGACAGTGACAGGATTCAAAATTGTGTTTCCGTCACTATAATTGAAGTTTGCGGCCAACTCAGTGGGTAATTGGCCCGAAAATCGAAGTATTTTGCTGTTAATTTCACAATCTACAAGTTTGCGGTAAGTTTTCGGTCACTCAAGTTTGCGGTCACCAAAGTTTGCGATCATTCAAAGTTTGCGGTCGCTCAAGTTTGCAGTCACTCAAGTTTTGCGGTCACTCAAGTTTTGCGGTCACTCAAGTTTGTGATCACCAAATTTTGCGGTCACTCAAGTTTGCGGTCACCAAAGTTTGTGGTTACTCAAGTTTGCGGTCACCAAAGTTTGCGGTCACCAAAGCTTGCAGTATTCGAAGTTTGTGGTATTCGAAGTTTGCGGTCTTTCAAAGTTTCGGTCATTCAAAGTTTGCAGTTTTTCAAAGTATCCAGTGCGAATACTTTGTGTTACTTATTTTTCACGTGAAGTTGCAACATGGGAGAAAGTAGAAAGGAAATGCTGAAGCAAGAGTTTAATATGTTCAATCATGTTGGTGGTGAAAATTTAGAGGTTCAGATTAACTGATTCACGCACTTGATGACGGAGATGAAGAATGCTGAAATATAGTTGACAAAGGGATAAATCAACAAAAGGCTACTCAACTCTTTACCATTAACCTGGAACTTCAATTGCATCGCCATCAGGAGAACCAAGGATATGTATCAAACATCCTTGAGTGAGCTGATTTCTATCTTGAACTCTTATGATATAGATGATAAACAGTGTCACCTTAATCATATAAGTTCAATGGATGTTTCTGAAATTGCTCTAGCAAGTACATCTACTTCATGTGAGTCAAAGGCACCTGTGAGCCATCAAGACAGGAGTGAGAAAGTTTAAGATTTGGAAGTGACACAACATCATGCCTTCGTGGTTGAGGTCACCGACGCTGAGGTAATCAAAGATCTTTGCTCTACTATTTGTATTGAGAAAGTCAATCGTTACAAACATGATAACGATATATTAAATCAAGAAATAAAAAAACTTAGATATTCCAATTCAGAACACAAACGATTAGAAAAGGCTTTAAAAGATACAATTGAAGCAAGCAAAAATGTTTTTTCAAAACTTGAAATGGATTTTAGCAATAAGGAATGTCTTTATCTTAATGCATTAAAACGGATAGACGACCTTAGTTTAAAATTAAATTATGTTGTGACTCAATTGGCAAACACCAAACTAACAATCGAGAAAATTGAACACTCTCGATCAGTGGTGTATGACATGATAGATTCCCAAGTCAGAAAGAAAGGGAATACATGGATTGGTTACCATGCTGTTGAACATCCGTTCAATGGAAACTTTACCTCAAGGCCCAGTAATCAACATGAAGATGTTGAAATGGAATATGGAATGGGCCGTAAGCCGGATCAACCTTCATCATCCAAGCAGTCAATGCTTGTGACTGCTAGTCCTGTATTAGAATGTGTGAACGTTACTAACCAATCTAATTCTTGTGCAGTAACAGGATTAGTAGAGGGCATAGTGGAGGAATGTAGGAGTGATGATGAGGAGGATGGTCGTGTTTTGAGTCTAAGTCTGTGTCATTTAAAAAAAAATCATCTTGTTTTCAAAATGGTACTTTTTCAAAAGGGGATAAGTTGAAAGGGAGTTTGAAATCCACGTTTGTTAAAAGTGGTACTTTAGAAAGGGAAGAAAAACAAATTTCCAACGGTAAAAATCATCATTTTATCAAAAATAAAAATCGTTCCCTTAATAGAGAAAGTATCATACCATCTACAAGTCAGTCAAATTCTAAACAATTGCCTCAACGGTTTACCAAAAATGAATTTTATTCAAAATTTGATAATCATCATCATGTTTTTGAACAAAATGTTAAAAATTCTGATAGGAATTGTTTTAGATCGAATCACAGAAGTTGTGATAGATATGATGACCAAGTGTTTGTTAGAAGGCTTTCTAGGAACTGTGAAAATGCAGGTTACTTCATAGGTTCTCCTTAACAGTCATCATCAAGGTTCGACAGATCGGGATATGCTCTGTATGCTAGGAAGCGGACATACTACACTTGTGGCAAAGCTGGTCACATTGTAAGAAATTGCATACATCGTCTTTATAACCCCTATTATTTGCAAAATCACAGGGCCACACTAAGGGAAAAGCATTATTCTAAGCCAATGATGGTTGAAAAACTTAAGGCAATGAAGAATAAGCATCCCAAAGTTAAGCCTTCTGATGCTGATTGGAATGCTGCTAAGAACAAACAAAAGGTTTTCCGTGAAAACAAGCAATGTAAAAAACCAAAACATGAAGAAAAAGCTAACGTTGGTACTCCTCAAGCAACCAAAAAGTTTGTTAAACCAACACCAATTTGGAAAACTAAATCAAAAGCAGTTGAATCACCAATTTTAGATAACGATAAGGATATGTGCTTACAGGAAGTAGCTTACATTGATGTTTTGGGCGTACTCAGGACCACTATGGCTTAGGTACCTATGTCTAACTAACTTTCTTGAATCATTTAGGAACAACCAAGGAGGATTGTCAACAATCTATGATACGTTGATAGTGGTTGTTCCAGACACATAATGCGGGACATCTCTCTATTGCTTGATATCAAACACTTTAATGGAGGGTATGTTTCCTTTGCATGATATAAAGGAGGTAAGATCAGAATGAAAGGTACAATCACTAATGGTACTCTTTTCTTTGAGGATAACAATTATGTTTAAAATGCTTTTACAAAATCCTTTGATCTGACCTGATTCAAATTTCTGGTTCAGTGTTTGAAAATGTTTTGCTTTGATTAGCGAGTCACAAGTTCGGTCACCAAAAATATTTTTCTTAGTTTTTTAGCTTGTTTAAATTTTGATTTATTTCCTAAATGTAAAAGTTTAGGGGGAGAAATTTCCTAAAAACGCCAAAAAGATTTTGGTTTAAGTTTTTAGTTTCATCTTTAAATAAAAAATCAGAAAAATACAAAAATATTGTGCTTCTTAGGAAAGTCATTTTATTGAGAAACTTTGTGACACCCAGTAATTCAGGTCAATATTCATATTTCATAAATACACGTTCATAACGTATATTTCCTGAAGTTTTATTTTGACTAAGTAAAGTCAAGGAGTCTAACAAAGGAAATTTATATCAAAAAAGTAATTTTTAAGAATTACTAGGAAATAAACGATAATAACCCGCATTGAACGTTCGTTGGTGATTAACAAGATTTTAATCCAGTAAAGTCTAGAGACACGTTTTAATATAAAAACGTATATATTGGTGACTAAACTTTAAAACATTGACGTAAAAATATTGGTTGCATGACCTTGAGTTATTTTTTGTGTATACATGTATGATATAGTTAAAGTAATAACTATGTCGGGAATTCACTAGCAGATTATTAAAGCTAGTCAAACTACACAAGATGTAGGACATCTTAATAATTAAAGATATTAAGGCGGGTATTAATTTCGGGTAATATACCGCGTCTAAATCAATCACATCTTCATCATGATTGCTTTGCTTACACAACACTCAAGCGTCATAATCATCATGATTATGACCAAGAGTGCAAGCATCCTCAAAGATCACATCACAATCATTATATCTTTGCTTATATTTCACTCCAACATCAAATCATGTTAATGATGACTTGTTGAGATCTACACTCAACCCCCGTTGTTCATTTAATCATTATATATATATATATGTATATATACATATAAAAATATCTAGGTATATAGATAAAAAGTTTACATCAGTAAAAGTTACTACACCGGGAGTTATATCACGGGATCACCTACCAAGTTTACACTACCTTAGACCGAACTAACTAGCAATTGAGAGGTAGCTAGTGATTGGACAACACCCAAACCACCCACCCAACCACCACTTACGGCCGAGATGGCCTAGTGGGGTCACCCCACATCTCAAATCTTCCATTACTTGATTTGATGTTGCAAGAACATGTCCCTTTCATTCATGTACACACTCCAAAGTCTCATCTTCATGATATGGTAAGACCATACCCTTTCACCTAATATGTCAAGCAAGGGTCACTATCAATCTCATCCACCATCTCCTTGCAATGATGATGGAAGACTCAACACTCAACTCCATCCTTTTCTCTTACTATATAAAGAGGTGTGTAGAAAAACAAGAGCTTTGCTCTTGTTCTTTCTCTCTTTCTCGGCTCAAATAGCACACACACATACCCACAATTTCAAGTGCCAAGACCTAGTACTTCAAGAAGGAATCACCCTCTATCCCCCTCTCCAAAACCGAAAATGCAAACAATTCCCGTAACTCAGCTTCATGCCAGAATTTCGCTCAACTTCGGAAGACCATATCTCCTTCGTTACTTGACCAAATCGGTCTATTATTTTTCTAGAATGAAGCTCTATGTTAACAGAGGAGAACCCAAGTGGAATCACTCGAATCCATGGAGTATTCGACCTCCAAACAGCTGGCGCAAGAAGACCGCTCAGTGCAGGTCGAATCCGGACACCTCTTCTCATTTTTCTGTTTTGAGGTACCTACACAAATCCGAATCCAGTAATTCTTTTTCACGTCTCCTCTGGTTTCAATAAACTTGATTTTAGAAGAAAACCCCAAGTCATTTGGTCTTCTAAAACCATCTAAAAGTCTATTCGAAGTACGCCTAAAAATCTGAGTTTTCAAGGACGAAATAAAACATAAAAGTCTTGATGAGTTTTGGCGTTATTTCTTCATAAGTCATGTTTGAGTACATATATTTATACATGTACATGTTCATACATAAAATACCAAACTACAAGGACCATGGACAAGACAAGGACACATCAAATATAAACTACATATATACATACTATCACATAAAATAACACTTGGATGATGGTGTTCCTCATAAACCTTTCATTCCATTCATGTGTTATGTTGAAGGATACATGTTCGTGAAGTTATATGATCATGTGTGACTTACCTCGCAAGACCCGAGGTAGTGTCCTATGATTCAAGAAGACATACGAACGATTATCATCAACATATGAACGTGAAAGGTGTTACTAAAAGTATATGTTTATGGATAAAATTATGATATATATGTGTTGATGTACGGTTCTGGTTAAATCATGGAAATGTTCTAGGAATTAAAGATTAGTATCCTAATATGAACATTGGATATATGTACATGGAACATATGAAGAGATTCGGTTAAAAATAAATAATCACGTGACATCGTGGAACATAAGTGAATATATTTTAAGTTACAAAAATAATATTTATTTTTGATACACCTAATAAGTCACCAATAGGGAAACATATTATTTTCTCGGAAAATATGTAAGAGTCTAGACTGGAATAATAATCACCAACGAGTCGTAAATAAAAAAACACTATTTTTACTTAACAAAGGCGTACTTAACGGGATTTGTTAAGTCGGATGAACAACTTACGTATAAGACGGGTAGTTTTAACACATTAGTACCCTTGTGTGATTAGGGTACGAATAGACAAGAACTAGCACAAGTTTGTTTGCTAGGATTTCATCGAACACAAAGTGAGTTCACGGCCCCCCTTTTAACTCTTTACTGGTTTGTAAACATCGGGGGAGAAACATACTTACTTGTTATGTTTTGAAAACATGAATTACATTGCTTATACGTTTGACAATATGAGCATTCAGGTTTAAACAAAAGAGTTCTGATCAGGTTAAAGTGATCAGGTTTAACAAAAGGGTTTTGATCAGGTTAAAATGATCAAATTTATACAAAAGAGGTCTGATCAGATTAAAGTGATCAGGTTTAAGCAAAAGGGTTTCCGATCAGGTTAAAGTGATCAGGTTTATACAAAGAGTTTTGATCAGGTTAAAGTGATCAGGTTTAAACAAAAGAGTTTTGATCAGGTTAAAGTGATCAGGTTTAATAAAAGGGTTTTGATTAGGTTAAAATGATCAAATTTAAACAAAAGAGGTCTGATCAGATTAAAGTGATCAGGTTTAAGCAAAAGAGTTTCTGATCAGGTTAAAGTGATCAGGTTTATACAAAGGGTTCTGATCAGGTTAAAGTGATCAGGTTTAAACAAAGGGTTTTGATCAGGTTAAAGTGATCAGATTTAAACAAAGGGTTTTGACCAGGTTAAAATGATCATGTTTAAACATTGGATTTATGACGGTTAAGTCATGGTAATGTTTTCAAAGAAAAACTACATATTTTATGACTGTATAGTCATGGGCATGTTTTCAAATGAAAACTACTTATTATTTATGACGGTTAAGTCATGTATAGTTTTTCGAGGAAAACTACTTAGTTTTATGACGGTAAAGTCATGTACATGTTTTCGGGAAAAACTATAAGCACTGATATAACTAACTCTGTGAACTCACCAACCTTTGTGTTGACACTTTCAAGTATGTTTCTCAGGTAACCTTTAGCCATGGCGCGGTTGGAATAGGCTAGCTATGTTGGATCAATTCCTAGTAGCTAGAAGGACGTAGAATATCAAGTCTCAAGTCTATCGTTGATCTAAAAGAACTTAGATCATAGTATCACTTAGTTTTAGTAATTGTATATGTAATCAAGTCTTAGAAATCACAATTACCGCTTCCGCTATCGTGTAATGAACCAATCGTTGCAACCTGTATTTATTTATTAAATAAATAAATTCGGGGGTGTGACAGATTGGTATCAGAGCAATGGTTTTAGCGAATTAGGTTTCCATAGTTATACCTAGGCTCTAACCGGACTCATTTAGGAACCAAGATTTCTAAGACTTGCATCACACTAAAAATACCTAAGACTTGAGTATAGGAATTCCAACCGTTGCCAAACAATTTGTGTAGACTATTAGTGTATGGAGTTACACTAGGGTACCATTAGCTACACTAATACAATTACATGGCACATGTAATGAACACTTAAACACATACAACAATGTGGAAATAATAAACACTTACAACATGTTACTGTTCGGATTACGAGTCAAGAATAACGGGTACTCAGCATACTGCAACCTTAGAAGATCGAGTTACGAGCTGAGCTTGGACTACGATGACAGTGATCGTCAGTTTCCAGTCTTGGTATCACAATAGGCTGAACCCGTACCAGAATCTGTACCTATGCCTGCACCACAACTACTCCAGCCATGGAGGCAACTATCTTTCTAACGTATTTGCGGTATAAATACTCTCCTTCATAAGTTGTCGGATCAAATGCCTAGAGTCTCGCCAGACAGAAGGGAATTCAAGGTAAATAAGCAGGACTAAATGGGAGAGAACTCCAAGGGTCAGGAGACCCAGACATACATTAGGATCATGTGGATCCATGCATATATACAGACTTGGAGCAGGAGTTGCTCGACACTCATTTGAGGATCTCTGCCCAACACATAGTGCCTGAATTTCACCATACACATTTTATTTTAAGAGACACTGGTGGTGCCTCTCTACCATTAGCCTCATCCGATAACAGCCATATTCGGCAGAGTCATGAGTATTGGTACACGTAATTAAGAGTAATCCGATAACACAATACACACTCCTGTACAATGTGCAAACGCAATCTAATGATTATTTCAAATCCCTTTTGATTAAAAGCTAGGGATAGAAGAAACACTATAGGGATCTGGCAAGGCAAATGATCATTACGGGTGCACACGTAATCATAATTTGCAGTACATGGGAACTTTAGTGAGTCTTGCTGTCTAAGCTGATGATCAACCCATGTTCTCAATCACTTGATTAAGGATTGGATCTTAACAAATCAGACTTCTCAATTAGGTGCTCACAAAGCATTCTCCTAGTTTTGGAGGAACGAGAGAAATTCAAATTGAATTCAACCAATCCTTAGTAAATCCTGAACGACGAAGGAATTCGCACATTCATTCTTTGAGATTCTACTTGTTAGGAATGCTTCAAATTGAGCGTTACCACAACTAACACTTACAGTAATTGCACAACTATTGTGGGAGATTATAGCGTAATCTCAGGATCCATCATACAGTTCAATCTCACAATTGCTTGAAAGTTACGCCAAGAGTGTTATGCACTAACTTTAGTAATAGGGCAGGATATTATTCTGACCCGCATACACATGGCACCTATGGATATTGTGGAATCTCGACATGAGACAAGTAGGAAATTGGACATTTCAGAATGACGGTCAAACAGGATTGCTCTCGCATCCATTGACATTCAATATACCTTTAAGTCTGACTATTCTCTCTGCAATGGATAAGCCGGGGTTGATGCTCAAGCGAATGCCAAAGAAACCTAAGTGTAGACTAACGACTATTGTCGCACTAACCGGAAAACGACATGCAAAACTCTTAAAGGAGTCCCAAATGCGGAATTTCATGCTAATCTCATTAGCTCATGATATGCATAAGGGGCGTAAGCTCGAGCTATTCACAACAGGCCACTGTCCACAAAGACTTGAGAAGAATAATTTATTTCTCTTTTGTACTCGCACTTCCCAAAGGTTCATCTTGATGGATGGATCCCAGATTTAGCCTAGAAGAGAGGTGTGATTGCATCTTTCACTCCTAGTTTTCTATAAATGGGAAGCTCTAGAGCATCTATTGTTAAGAAATGATCTCTTGGAGTAGATTCAGTTAGAATACAAAAGTCTCGACGTTCAACACTCATTACCTCAAGTTTATCCTTGTGCTAAGGATTTTGAGGCTGTAACCTGAATGAGTGGAATACGTAATGGTAAGTCACCAAATTACCATTCAAAAACTAAGGGAGTGCATACACACTGTATGACTAATAGTTGGCTATCAACCCTTTCTGCCAGCTTAATGGGTTGACAAACCCATAGCCCATTTTGGGGAAAGCACTAATTCGATGAGACCATTCTCAAGTATTACTATTCATTCCCTCAGCTAGACGGAATGTGAATATTCCAAACAAACATCGAACTTCGTATGGCTTACATACTTTGAAGGTATGGTAGTCGAGACATGAGTTTACATATCATGACGCTACAACCCAAAGGCTAGTCTGCCTCAAAAGGTAGTGCAAGCAAAGGGGTAAAGTGGTGATTAGACTCGAAGTTCGCAAATAAGAGCTCCCAAGGAACATCAATTCCTAGCTCCATGAAGGCACATGGAGAGGAAAATCCTAGAAAACATGAAACCTGAAATAAGAGAAAAGTCTTAGTCCGGGAAAATGTTTTCGAAAAGCATAAGAGGGACAAACATAAAGTTTCATTTTCATACTGTTTCATTTCTACCCAATATACAACAAAAACTTGGACACCTCGTCGAGTAATTCTTTCATAAGAACTATAGTGCGTAGAAGAATAGAGAGTATGTGTCAACATACGCTCAAGATTCGCATGAACCATTCCTTTCATTACCAGGAATGAGCATCACATAATCCTACCATATTGAGGGTAATCAAATAAAGGGGTTCTTGCACGTTTAATATCGTTAGTCGGGGAAGTATTCGCTCTGCTTTCGAATACCGACTACCAAGTAAATGGAATCAAACAATTGAAGCCTAAGTAGGATGATACAGATATAATTTGGGTACCAGGTATCGGTAGCCTATGTGGGAGGTTATGGATGAAGTCCATAAGCCCAAGTACTCCGTTCATCCAGAATCGAATGAAACATATAGGACCCCGAGGAACCCCATTATGTGGCCAAACATGAGAGTAGAAATAGCTATCTATGCTAGGAGATACTTGGCAGTACAAGTAGAATGTTAGGAATCACCTGAGTGATCACAACAAACTCATATTTATCAATGGGAAGGGGAAGAGAATTCCATGGATTTCATTACAAATCCACCCAGAACACATAGTGACTATGATACTATATGGTAATCGTCAGTCGTTTGACGAAATCCGCGCATTCCCTACCAATAAAGGAGACAGATAAAAGTAAGAAGCGTGCAAGGCTAAATATTAAGGGAATTAAGGCTAGGCATGGTATGCCAGTTTCCATTTTCTCTAAAAGGGACAGTCGATTCATGTCAAGAACCTGGCAGTCTGTACAAGAAGCCTTGGGCACACGCCTTTACATGAGCACAGCATATCATCCCCAGATGAACGGTCAAAGTAAAAGGACCTTCCAAACTTTAAAAGATGTGCTCCGTGCGTGTGTAATCGATTTCAGAGGAAATAGGGATACTCACTGCCATTGGCTGAGTTTTCATATAATACCAACTACCATACTAGCATTAAAGCCGCTCCGTTAAGGCTTTGTATGGTTGTAAGTGTCACTCATCTCTATGTTGGGCGGAGGTTGGCGAAAAGCATTTGACTGGTCCTGATATTGGCTAGGAAACCACTGACAAGATCGTCGAAATAAAAGATCGTCTGAAAGCCACTCAAGACAGACGAAAGAGAGTTGTGCTAGCAACAGACGAAAGCCATTAAAATTCCAAGTGGGAGACAAAGTCATGTTAAAGGTCTCATCGTGGAAAGGAGTTGCAAGATTTGGCAACCGTGGCAAGCTTAACCCTAGGTACGTTGAACCATTTGAAATTTTGGCTAGGGTTGGCCCTGTAGCATACAAGCTCAAGTTGCCATAAGAACTAAGCAATGTACATGATACGTTTCATGTATCAAATCTCAAGAAGTGTTTATCAGACGAGACATTAATTATACCGCCTGATGAGATTCACATAGATAACAAGCTACACTTTGCCAAGGAAACACCATTGAAGTCACAGATTGGAAGGTTCAGAAAACAAGGCGTAGCCGGTTTAAATGGGTTAAGGTACGTTGGAATTCAAAGCGCGGCCCCAAGTATACGTGGGAGCGGGAAGATAAAATGAAAGCCAAGTATCCGTCCTTGTTCATGAACACTCCAGTCAAGATGACAAGAACTGAATTTCGAGAAGAAATTCTCTTTAACATGGGGAGAATGTGACACCCAGTAATTCAGGTCAATATTCATATTTCATAAATACACGTTCATAACGTATATTTCCTGAAGTTTTATTTTGACTAAGTAAAGTCAAGGAGTCTAGCAAAGGAAATTTATATCAAAATAGTAATTTTTAAGAATTACTAGGAAATAAACGATAATAACCCGCATTGAACGTTCGTTGGTGATTAACAAGATTTTATTCCAGTAAAGTCTAGAGACACGCTTTAATATAAAAACGTATATATTGGTGACTAAACTTTAAAACATTGAAATAAAAATATTGGTTGCATGACCTTGAGTTATTTTTTGTCTATACATGTATGATATAGTTAAAGTAATAACTATGTCGGGAATTCACTAGCAGATTATTAAAGCTAGTCAAACTACACAAGATGTAGGACATCTTAATAATTAAAGATATTAAGGCGGGTATTAATTTTGGGTAATATACCGCGTCTAAATCAATCACATCTTAATCATGATTGCTTTGCTTACACAACACTCAAGCGTCATAATCATCATGATTATGACCAAGAGTGCAAGCATCCTCAAAGATCACATCACAATCATTATATCTTTGCTTATATTTCACTCCAACAACAAATCATGTTAATGATGACTTGTTGAGATCTACACTCAACCCTCGTTGTTCATCTAATCATTATATATATATATATATGTATATATACATATAAAAATATCTAGGTATATAGATAAAAAGTTTACATCAGTAAAAGTTACTACACCGGGAGTTATATCACGGGATCACCTACCAAGTTTACACTACCTTAGACCGAACTAACTAGCAATTGAGAGGTAGCTAGTGATTGGACAACACCCAAACCACCCACCCAACCACCACTTACGGCCGAGATGGCCTAGTGGGGTCACCCCACATCTCAAATCTTCCATTACTTGATTTGATGTTGCAAGAACATGTCCCTTTCATTCATGTACACACTCCAAAGTCTCATCTTCATGATATGGTAAGACCATACCCTTTCACCTAATATGTCAAGCAAGGGTCACTATCAATCTCATCCACCATCTCCTTGCAATGATGATGGAAGACTCAACACTCAACTCCATCTTTTTCTCTTACTATATAAAGAGGTGTGTGTAGAAGAAAAACAAGAGCTTTGCTCTTGTTCTTTCTCTCTTTCTCAGCTCAAATAGCACACACACATACCCACAATTTCAAGTGCCAAGACCTAGTACTTCAAGAAGGAATCATCCTCTATCCCCCTCTCCAAAACCAAAAATGCAAACAATTCCCGTAACTCAGCTTCATGCCAGAATTTCGGTCAACTTCGGAAGACCATATCTCCTTCGTTACTAGGCCAAATCGGTCCATTCTTTTTCTAGAATGAAGCTCTATGTTAACAGAGGAGAACCCAAGTGGAATCAATCGAATCCATGGAGTATTCGACCTCCAAAGAGCTGGCGCAAGAAAACCGCTCAGTGCAGGTCGAATCCGGACACCTCTTCTCATTTTTCTGTTTTGAGGTACCTACACAACTCCAAATCCAGTAATTCTTTTTCACATCTCCTCTGGTTTCAATAAACTTGATTTTAGAAGAAAACCCAAAGTCATTTGGTCTTCTAACACCATCTAAAAGTCTATTCGAAGTACGCCTAAAAATCTGAGTTTTCAAGGACGAAATAAAACATAAAAGTCTTGATAAGTTTTGGCGTTATTTATTCATAAGTCAAGTTTGAGTACATATATTTATACATGTACATGTTCATACATAAAATACCAAACTACAAGGACCATGGACAAGACAAGGACACATCAAATATAAACTACATATATACATACTATCACATAAAATAACACTTGGATGATGGTGTTCCTCATAAACCCTTCATTCCATTCATGTGTTATGTTGAAGGATACATGTTCGTGAAGTTATATGATCATGTGTGACTTACCTCGCAAGACCCGAGGTAGTGTCCTATGATTCAAGAAGACATACGAACGATTATCATCAACATATGAACATGAAAGGTGTTACTAAAAGTATATGTTTATGGATAAAATTATGATATATATGTGTTGATGTACGGTTCTGGTTAAATCATGGAAATGTTCTAGGAATTAAAGATTAGTATCCTAATATGAACATTGGATATATGTACATGGAACATATGAAGAGATTCGGTTAAAAATAAATAATCACGTGACATCGTGGAACATAAGTGAATATATTTTAAGTTACGAAAATAATATTTATTTTTGATACACCTAATAAGTCACCAATAGGGAAACATATTATTTTCTCAGAAAATATGTAAGCGTCTAGACTGGAATAATAATCACCAACGAGTCGTAAATAAAAACACTATTTTTACTTAACAAAGGCGTACTTAACGGGATTTGTTAAGTCGGATGAACAACTTACGTATAAGACGGGTAGTTTTAACACATTAGTACCCTTGTGTGATTAGGGTACGGATAGACAAGAACTAGCACAAGTTTGTTTGCTAGGATTTCATCGAACACAAAGTGAGTTCACGGCCCCCCATTTAACTCTTTACTGTTTTGTAAACATCGGGGGAGAAACATACTTACTTGTTATGTTTTGAAAACATGAATTACATTGCTTATACGTTTGACAATATGAGCATTCAGGTTTAAACAAAAGAGTTCTGATCAGGTTAAAGTGATCAGGTTTAACAAAAAGGTTTTGATCAGGTTAAAATGATCAAATTTAAACAAAAGAGGTCTGATCAGATTAAAGTGATCAGGTTTAAGCAAAAGAGTTTTCGATCAGGTTTAAGCAAAAGAGTTTTCGATCAGGTTAAAGTGATCAGGTTTATACAAAGAGTTTTGATCAGGTTAAAGTGATCAGGTTTAAACAAAAGAGTTTTGATCAGGTTAAAGTGATCAGGTTTAATAAAAGGGTTTTGATCAGGTTAAAATGATCAAATTTAAACAAAAGAGGTCTGATCAGATTAAAGTGATCAGGTTTAAGCAAAAGAGTTTCTGATCAGGTTAAAGTGATCAGGTTTATACAAAGGGTTCTGATCAGGTTAAAGTGATCAGGTTTAAACAAAGGGTTTTGATCAGGTTAAAGTGATCAGATTTAAACAAAGGGTTTTGACCAGGTTAAAATGATCATGTTTAAACATTGGATTTATGACGGTTAAGTCATGGTAATGTTTTCAAAGAAAAACTACATATTTTATGACTGTATAGTCATGGGCGTGTTTTCAAATGAAAACTATTTATTATTTAGACGGTTAAGTCATGTATAGTTTTTCGGGGAAAACTACTTAGTTTTATGACGGTAAAGTCATGTACATGTTTTCGGGAAAAACTATAAGCACTGATATAACTAACTCTGTGAACTCACCAACCTTTGTGTTGACACTTTCAAGTATGTTTCTCAGGTAACCTTTAGCCATGGCGCGGTTGGAATAGGCTAGCTATGTTGGATCAATTCCTAGTAGCTAGAAGGACGTAGAATATCAAGTCTCAAGTCTATCGTTGATCTAAAAGAACTTAGATCATAGTATCACTTAGTTTTAGTAATTGTATATGTAATCAAGTCTTAGAAATCACAATTACCGCTTCCGCTATCGTGTAATGAACCAATCGTTGCAACCTGTATTTATTTATTAAATAAATAAATTTGGGGGTGTGACAAACTTTGAGAACTTTGTCTAATGGGAAATGATAGTACATCATTCTAGAGGCTAGATCATCTTGTGTAAGGCCTGTAGTTGAAAGGATCAGGATCTTAGAGTGATATGTTGATAGGCTCTGCTAAAACTGAAAGGATAACATGATAGTGTTTCACTTAAACATAAAAGTCATTACTTTAGTGGGAAACATATCATAGACTGGTAGAATATTTATTTCCTGTTAAAAATTTAACACTTACACATAAAGGTTGATGAAATGTGGATGAACATACTATCTCTGGATTGCACAAGTTGAGACCCTTCACAAAGGGGTTGCGAGCTGACTTGATACAAGTCTGTATATATATATATGTATATAGATAAAATACATGCAATGACATGCAATAAGTGAAAAGATACTCAATGAAAGTGCAAAACAAAAACCTGAGCAAAAAGACACACAATGTTAATGTCGTGCAATAGGAAAATTCAAAAAGATATGTCAAAAGACGTATATATTAGTATACTTGTTGTAATATCCTGGATTTCCCGACCATTTCTTAGATATTCGTTTAATCAATATAAAACATTTATACGCGAGAACCTATATATATAAATATATTTATGAGACTCATTGAAATATACACACACATATTAGTATACTTGTTGTAATATAAAACATTTATACGCGAGAACCTAATACATGAAGCCTCGAAAACTACGGAAACTATTTTACACAATAAAACTTATAAAAAATTTAAAGGGATTTTATAAATAGAAGCATATATATTTGTTTTATAAAGTCCAGGGAGTGAAACCGTCAATCCTGAAACTTATCTTTAACACAAACAAGCTTAAACATGAAATAACAGACATCTGAAACTGCAAGGGCTTGTTCTGTCATAAAGTTAAACTTCCAGAAAACCAGTCCGGTCGTGGGTTCGAGTCCCGCAACACCCGTTTTTCACCCTCTTTTCCAAAAATCACGATTTCGGACCAGGTTCAACGAACCTCGGGCGTCGCCTCCTGCATGCGACCGAAACCCAACCACCATCAATACACAATTTCGAGTCCCGCACCCGCGTGAGTCAGAATTAAACCCGCCGGCTCAACCACCACCCTCCAACCCGTTCACGCATTTACTGCCCAAATCGGCTATAAATTCGAACCCATTAGCCTTGGCGACATCACACCACATCTACTCGAACTCTCAATTTGTCTGAATCGAACTCGCAATCACCGATTGGAGTCTACGTAGGCCGACTTCAAGACCAGAACCATTCTTCTTCATTCCGTCATCTTTTCAGGTAATTCAAAGTAGCATTACTTTCATTTTCGTTCTAGCATCGTTTGCCCTCTGTCAATTGTCAAAAACAGAGGGATATACCCATCGTATTCGACGAATTTCGTTTCTAGGGTTCATGGGAATTGGGGCGACTTGGATTGTTGTTTAGCAAATTGTTTTTCTGTGTTAATAACCAACGAGACCCGTAGTCGGGATGGTTGGTGCGGGCGAGTATACTTGACCCGGTCCCAGACCCGAGTTCGAACCCGGGGAAAGCGGTTTTTGCCCATTTATTTATTTTTGCTATTTTCTAAACAGTTTTACATCCCAATAAATTTTATAAATTCTATTATACTTTTATAAACTTAAAGACGACTTTTATTTATACTTTTGGAATTTGGAACTATTTTAATCAATCGAAACTTGTAATAAATAATTCTTTAAAAATAGTTTTAAACTTTTAAAACTATAAAAAAATACCTTAAAACTTTATAAAAATTATACCCTAAACAGGAACCATTTTGAAATCGTTTTATATTTTGGAATAGACATATTATCTTGTTCATTGACATTAAATTGAGTTATAAACTTAAACTTAATAAAAACTTATATAAATCTTATAAAAATAGAAAAGATTTATATGTCAATTAGGGAGCAACAAAATTATTATAAACTTATAAACCCTATAAAATAAAATGGAGGCTATAAACATTTATAAAACATAAACTTTATTCAAATAATTGTTAACTTTTATTTTATCCAAGACTTTATAAAAAAATTAGGAATTTCAATTAAACTTTTAATAAGCTTATAATTAGAATATAATCTTTAATTTAGACACTCATAAACATTTAGGAAACTCTATATAACATTTTATTTAAACTTCCAACACTTTTCATCCATTTACATGATAAGATAAATATATAACTCTTATATACTTTAATAAATCTAAAAAGGATTTATATGAATAAATTATTTATCATAGATAATTGATTATTCTTATAGGTAATTATTTAACCTTAATAAATAATTCACTTATCCTTGATAACTATTCTATTATTGAGATAATACTTATTCTTATATATTCTTTAAATAGAAAATGTTAATCTTTAATAATTATTTATTCTCTAAATAATTATTGTTAAACTTTAATAGTTATTTAGTCTCACTTGATTATTATTACCACTACTTCTAAATACTTAGAAAACTATTTTCATTATTATTACCTAACTTGTGTAATTAATAATTGTAAAACTTTTAAATAATTATTTTAAATTAATAACTATTCTAAACTATAAACCTAATAAACTTTGACATTCAAAGTCTTTATTATAAACTTGATTTAAACTTTATAAACACGTTCAAACCCATCTCCCACATTGGAACCCTAGTCAAAATCCTGAAAATCTTAAAATTCTTGCCCTAGACTTTTAAGGTCATACTTGAAACTTTAGACTTATATTCTTAGGCTTATCGTGAGGATATTCTCCCTCTCCAAGTCTTGCAAACACTTACTCTTGTCGGATACACTTCATCATCCAAGTGAGTATACTTAGCCCCTTTTTCCTTTCTATACTTTTGGGGTGAAACATGTTCAAAACTTTAAACTTATACAATTCTTGTACAAACTATGACTATGTGCTTATTCTTATGTTAAACTTGAGACTTGTATGCTTAGATTAAACTTAAAACTAGCATATTCATTAACTTTGATCAAGCTTATAGTAACAATGATAGATCTATTGCATTTGACCAATCCAACTTGATTGATTGATTGACCCTTCGGGGGGAGCCCTTGGTGATTGTTACTGAATTAAACTTTTAAACTTGAGACTTATAAGGGTAACCTGCGGGTTATGCCTAAACTTGGTTGGAGGGTTGATATGCACAATGTTTAAGATACTTGTTTCTCATACTTACATTATAGAATGCATAAATCATAGTGAATTGTAACTCTTTTCAAATACTTGTTAAACTGTGTTAAAACCTTTGTATCTCACCAACTATTTTGTAGTTGACAGATTCTTTCACATGTTTCAGGTTCTACATCGTGAGACTTATTTGTGATCACATAGGACGCCTTGGACCTAGACTACTTATTAAATAAATGTTGTATACTTGTTATTTCCTTTGTATTGAACCTTTGAATCTATTATTAATGAAATATTGAAACTTTAATAGTCAACCTTGTGCTATTGAACAACCGCGTCCGCCCCAACGTATAATCCGCGGTCGGTTGGGGTGTGACAGATTGGTATCAGAGCCTTGGTTATAGAGAATTAGGTTATTAGACACATGACCTAGACTATAACTTAGGAGACCCAAACATGAGTTATCTCATGTCCTTTACTAGGAAATTCTCTCCTCATTCTATTCTTAAATCTTATAGGTGAACGCTTGGAGATTCTACGTTTCTACTTACCTACGTACTACAAGAGTCTACTACATCGAGGATACATTCTTAGGCTTTAAGTCTAATCCCCCAATAAAGTCTCGTCAAGAGTATTTAAGTTCTAGACAATGTATGAGAACTTGTGCGGACCGGAAGGGTGGATACCTGTATCCTGGGAAATTCTGTCAAGGAAAGCATTTTGTACAAATCCAAATCAACCGTTGGACCCGTATGCTTTCCTGGGAATTCTTAGGATGAGTATCCACTTATAGGAATGCATGACTTCTCTAAACATTAGTGAGCTCAAATTTCTCTTGATATGTCAAAGTACTCGCTTAGTGATATGCACTAAATGAGTACCATCTCAAATACTTTACGCTTCATAAATTCATGATTCAAAAACTTTCCTCTATAACCATTATTCTATGATTCTTAAGTCCCGTCTTGTCACATGACAGCATGCTTACTCGTCATGACCTAAAGGAGTTACCTTCAAGAAGAAATTCTTACGAGACTATACTTAAAGACTATATACATAAACTAATATTTATGCAGATACTACCCAATAAGCTTCATGATCGTTGTAATACAACCCTTAGAACTATGTATTACCCTACAAATTCTTCTACAAAACTTCATTATTTTATAAATATAACACCTGAGAGGTGACCCTTGTATTTTTACCTTACCTCCTTAGCACTTAACCAAGTTTCATTTGATAACTAACTCAAGACTTTTATACATCTCAAAACTTTCATACGTCCTTAAACTTCATGATCCTTGTAATACTAGCACATTTAAAATCATGTATTATTTTATAAACTTGACACTAAAGGGGAAACTCTTGTGTTTTCATTTTATCACTCACAGCTTCATTTGACGATTTACTCAAACTTTGTTACACTTTATTACATCCCGAAACTTTCATACTTCTTTAAAACTTACGCATCACCGTCTCTTGTAAACAAAATTTTACGCCTTTTTCCAAAATACATTAACAAAGAAATTAGTAACATAAGTATTTTCCTTGTAAGAGGAGAAGTCCGCTATGGAATAGACAAATCCCATGTTTAAGACTCTAATGAACCTCGACATAGTACTACAAACCCAAACATCGGTAACAATAACTAAGAAGTTGGAGACTCATGAGGAAATTCAGGCTAGGGAAATAGGGTACATACGTGAGTCCTTGTGACCCACCCTTTCTTCCGGAAATTCTCTTCGTTAGCCCACCAACTTCAAGCCAAAAGCCATTTTTTTATATATTACTTTGATGACTCAGTATTATGAATAAAAACCTTTTTGAACATATTAAATCAACTTATTTACACACCTAAATTTTTCCGTTTAAATTGTATTATGTAAGGGCTAGAAGTCCCAATTTTGAAACATTTAACGAAAATTATTTTGAAATTTATCTTGTTATCACTTACTAGTTGACTTTCCTTCTAGCACTACAAACTTAACACTTCTACCCAAACACTTTCATCAAAGACAACTCGCGTTAATATCTGAGATAATTAGCAACGTGGCATTAAACTATAAAAATCCTAATGACACGTAAACTTGAAGAATAAACCCTGAACAAACCTTCTAAATTCGTAAGCACCCTTTTAACATGACTTACGAACCACCGTCGTAATCAACTATGATCCTTACCCTTTATATAAACTTCACACTTCAAAACTTGACCAACTTTTTGTTTGACAATCATACATACCTCTTTGTAAGTCCTACTTATACTACTCATCGTTGTTTAACTCGCCATTCTTGAACATCTTAATTATACACTATATAAAAGAAAACTACGTATCCTTTTAGGAAACAAGACAAATCATTTGTAAACATACTATCATTTCCAAAACTTTTCCCGTTACCCTATACTAGAAGACTTTCCCCATAAAACTCTTGCCACGTAAAAGATTTGCTATAAGTCACAACGGGAACTAAAGGCTTAAATGCATGTTGCTAAAACATCAAACTTCGTATACAAAACTATAAGGTCAGAGACTTTTGAGCCATGTGAAAACTTATACAAACATTTGAAACCGTATTCTTAAAACTAAACATGATCAATAAAGGATCATGTAAAGCTTAATGTTGAAACTTGAAATCAACTGACTTATCCTATTTTCAAACTCATACTTGGATTCTTAGTCTTGAAAACTTATTGTGTTCACTAAACTTTATAAGACGTGATAAACATTCATTCCAAATACACGAGCAAACTTCATTCTTTATACTAGAAACTAATGTGAATGGAGACATTGCTCCCTTTTGCAGAGCACCTCCCTAGTTTTCTCCTCAAACCCAAACATCGAGATCCACCTACTCTTCTGGACAACTCGAATCTTCCGTGAGAAAGCGTATAACGGTAATCCTGTTCCAAACGCTGTCCCACACCTCTCTTAAATACTAGAGTATTTAGATAGCCGCTTTATACTCAAAACGTAATCGTATACTTCTATACATTGAAGCTAAACTAAAAGACTTTAAACTATTATATGTTTGACGTATTCTTGTTCAAACACAATTCTATGTTTGACGTATTCTTGTTCAAACACAATTTAAACTATTCTATGTTTGACGTATTCTTGTCCAAACACAATTTAAACTATTCTATGTTTGACGTATTCTTGTTCAAACACAATTCTATGTTTGACGTATTCTTGTTCAAACACAATTTAAAATATTCTATGTTTGATGTATTCTTGTTCAAACGCAATTTAAACTATTATATGTTTGACGTATTCTTGTTCAAACACAATTTAAACTATTCTATGTTTGACGTATTCTTGTTCAAACACAATTTAAACTATTCTATGTTAGACGTATTCTTGTTCAAACACAATTCTATGTTTGACGTATTCTTGTTCAAACACAATATAAACTATTCCATGTTTGACGTATTCTTGTTCAAACACTATGAACGTGTAAAGACTTTAAACTACTCCATGTTTGACGTATCCTTGTTCAAACATGACGAACGTATAAGACTTTTAAACTACTCAAGGTTTGATGCATTCTTGATCAAACACGAGGAAAGTGTAAAGACTTTAAACTACTCGATGATTGAGGTATTCTTATTCAAACACAAGGAAACTTTGGAACTCTAAATCTTGTCACATTCTTTTCTCTTTATTTATTGAATGACGATTCTCTCTAAAAAGGACTCGTTAATCAATAATCACTCTTACGTGGAAACACTAGTCATGAGTTAAACAAATTCTTGTACTCTTTCTCGATCCACACACAAACGGAAGGATCTATGCGGACTATACGACGATTTAAATGCTTGCGGGTGCACACGTAAGTATGAAAATCAGCGTATGAAAAGACATAGTAAACTCTGTCGTGTGCTATGATCTGAGACTTATCGTAGAAGGTAGCCACGGAACTTAGATACCGTAGCAAATCCTTAGACGTATTAGACTACGAACTCCAATCATTACACTATCACCGAATCCATTCTGAGAGATGCATCTCACTTTAAACCTTGAATGGAAATTCAGCAGTTATCCTCTCAAATTCATTTATGAAAAAAAATCTTCATATGCTTCGGTGAGACTATATACTCTTAGGGAAACTTCTGACAATCATGGGTCGTGAAACTTATAAACCCAAGCAAAATCTTATAGATACTTCCCCTTTAAGAATTCTAAACGTAACCCAGGTTTACTTGGGAACGTAAAACATCTTTCTCATTTTCCTTGTGCGTATCATAGACTCGAAACCTAAACTAAACCTTTCTACTTTAATTTCGGGACGAAATTTCCTAAAGTAGGGAGACTGTAATATCCTGGATTTCCCGACCATTTCTTAGATATTCGTTTAATCAATATAAAACATTTATACGCGAGAACCTATATATATAAATATATTTATGAGACTCATTGAAATACACACACACACACACACACACATATATATATATATATATATAATTCTTTTGAAACTTTATAAGTTTAAACTTATTATTATAAGAATAATATAACTAATACATGAAGCCTCGAAAACTACGGAAACTATTTTACACAATAAAACATATAAAAAAATTTAAAGGGATTTTATAAATAGAAGCATATATATTTGTTTTTATAAAGTCCAGGGAGTGAAACCGTCAATCCTGAAACTTATCTTTAACACAAACAAGCTTAAACATGAAATAACAGACATCTGAAACTGCAAGGGCCTGTTCTGTCATAAAGTTAAACTTCCAGAAAACCAGTCCGGTCGTGGGTTCGAGTCCCGCAACACCCGTTTTTCACCCTCTTTTCCAAAAATCGTGATTTCGGACCAGGTTCAACGAACCTCGGGCGTCGCCTCCCGCATGCTACCGAAACCCAACCACCATCAATACACAATTTCGAGTCCCGCACCCGCGTGAGTCAGAATTAAACCCGCCGGCTCAACCACCACCCTCCAACCCGTTCACGCATTTACTGCCCAAATCGGCTATAAATTCGAACCCACTAGCCTTGGCGACATCACACCACATCTACTCGAACTCTCAATTTGTCTGAATCGAACTCGCAATCACCGATTGGAGTCTACGTCGGCCGACTTCAAGACCAGAACCATTCTCCTTCATTCCGTCATCTTTTCAGGTAATTCAAAGTAGCATTACTTTCGTTTTCGTTCTAGCATCGTTTGCCCTATGTCAATTGTCAAAAACAGCGGTTTTTGCCCATTTATTTATTTTTGCTATTTTCTCAACAGTTTTACATCCCAATAAAATTTTTAAATTCTATTATACTTTTATAAACTTAAAGACGACTTTTATTTATACTTTTGGAATTTGGAACTATTTTAATCAATCGAAACTTGTAATAAATAATTCTTTAAAAATAGTTTTAAACTTTTAAAACTATAAAAAAAATACCTTAAAACTTTATAAAAATTATACCCTAAACAGGAACCATTTTGAAATCGTTTTATATTTTGGAATAGACATATTATCTAGTTCATTGACATTAAATTGAGTTATAAACTTAAATTTAATAAAAACTTATATAAATCTTATAAAAATAGAAAAAATTTATATGTCAATTAGGGAGCAACAAAATTATTATAAACTTATAAACCCTATAAAATTAAATGGAGGCTATAAACATTTATAAAACATAAACTTTATTCAAATAATTGTAAACTTTTATTTTATCTAAGACTTTATAAAAAAATTAGGAATTTCAATTAAACTTTTAATAAGCTTATAATTAGAATATAATCTTTAATTTAGACACTCATAAACATTTAGGAAACTCTATATAACATTTTATTTAAACTTCTAACACTTTTCATCCATTTACATGATAAGATAAATATATAACTCTTATATACTTTAATAAATCTAAAAAGGATTTATATGAATAAATTATTTATCATAGATAATTGATTATTCTTATAGGTAATTATTTAACCTTAATAAATAATTCACTTACCCTTGATAACTATTCTATTCTTGAGATAATACTTATTCTTATATATTCTTTAAATAGCAAATGTTAATCTTTAATAATAATTTATTCTCTAAATAATTATTGTTAAACTTTAATAGTTATTTAGTCTCACTTGATTATTATTACCACTACTTCTAAATACGTAGAAAACTATTTTCATTATTATTACCTAACTTGTGTAATTAATAATTGTAAAAATTTTAAATAATTATTTTAAATTAATAATTATTCTAAACTATAAACCTAATAAACTTTGACATTCCAAGCCTTTATTATAAACTTGATTTAAACTTCATAAACACTATCAAACCCATCTCCCACATTGGAACCCTAGTCAAAATCCTGAAAATCTTAAAATTCTTGCCCTAGACTTTTAAGGTCATACTTGAAACTTTAGACTTATATTCTTAGGCTTATCGTGAGGATATTCTCCCTCTCCAAGTCTTGCAAACACTTACTCTTGTCGGATACCCTTCATCATCCAAGTGAGTATACTTAGCCTCTTTTTCCTTTCTATATTTTGGGGTGAAACATGTTCAAAACTTTAAACTTACACAATTCTTGTACAAACTATGACTATGTGCTTATTCTTATGTTAAACTTGAGACTTGTATGCTTAGATTAAACTTAAAACTAGCATATTTATTAACTTTGATCAAGCCTATAGTAACAATGATAGATCTATTGCATTTGACCAATCCACCTTGATTGATTGACCCTTCGGGGGGAGCCCTTGGTGATTGTTACTGAATTAAACTTTTAAACTTGAGACTTATAAGGGTAACCTGCGGGTTATGCCTAAACTTGGTTGGAGGGTTGATATGCACAATGTTTAAGATACTTGTTTCTCATACTTACATTATAGAATGCATAATCATAGTGAATTGTAACTCTTTTCAAATACTTGTTAAACTGTGTCAAAACCTTTGTATCTCACCAACTATTTTGTAGTTGACAGATTCTTTCACATGTTTCAGGTTCTACATCGTGAGACTTATTTGTGATCACATAGGATGCCTTGGACCTAGACTATTTATTAAATAAATGTTGTATACTTGTTATTTCCTTTGTATTGAACCTTTGAATCTATTATTAATGAAATATTGAAACTTTAATAGTCAACCTTGTGCTATTGAACAACCGCGTCCGCCCCGACGTATAATCCGCCGTCGGTTAGGGTGTGACACTTGTAAATATTTTTCTCTTTGGTAACGTGGGTCTGGGAAGGAATCTCTTATCAAGGCATGTAAGTCCGTGGTGCAATGACCCTGAGTATTTACTGTTTGTCAACATGTAAGTCCGTCGTGCTATGTTCGTATACACATTTGTCAGAGATTTCCTGAACAGTCCATTGACCCTTGCTAGTTATGCTCATTTAGCTATCTTTAGGTGCTCAAAAGATCATGAGGAAGGGAAGACTTATCCAATTAGTTCTGGGGTCCATTCAGTTCATCAAAAACTCATCTAATTCACACTAAAATAAATGCAGGTTTCTGAGATGTAGGTGTGGGACCCATTAAGTCTTGAATAACTATTACCCAGAAAAACATAATAAACTCATTCACTGTTTGCTTGTCAATTAAAGTATAAAGGCTTGAGTTTAGAAGGATACTATATATTGACAATCACCAAGATCTATCTAATAAAAATGAATGGCTAATAAGTATGCATTGGTCTGCACTAGAATAATATGATATCATAACAAAGTTTCTCTAAAAAATAATGTGTTTCAGTAAGTGTCATATATTGTCAAAAAGAACAAAAATATTTTGTGTTCTTAACTTAGTTTGAGTCATTCTATTTTTTTGTCTTACTTTTGTGTTTATTTAGTTTTTCATTAAATATTGACGGTTCTTGTTTGATTCAATAATCATGAAAGGGAAGTTTTTGTTAAAAAATAAATAAATAAATAAAAAAGTTGGAAAGTTTCAAGGTTTTATGAGTTTCAGCATACTTGCATTTTGCGGATACTTGTATTTGAGTGAACTTTCAAGAGAAACAAGATAACATTCCTTATCCAAGGGATGATGAAGAACAGATCAACACTGTTGCATCAAGTGTTGTCACTGTTGGATTTTATGGACGGACCCGATGGACAATGCGGCTGACCGAGCTATGACCCGTAAGAGTTACACCTAGGGCAACGAACATTAAACCCACTTAACCCGCTTAACTGGTAATTACGAACTGTTAGCGAGACGATATTATATATATATATATATATATATTCGTTAGACGAGAATTATTATTTATACTAGTTTATAAATAATAATTATATATATTGTTTTAATATTTCATTAAAACAATTATAATGGGTACATGCTTTTTTATCTCGTATTGGACTTTGGGCCCGGAAACAATTAATAGGGTTTATAATTATTATATATATAATAATCCTATTTTTTGTTTCTAACGCTACAAAATTTTCAGCCGCAAGAAGGAAGAATAACTTTTCTGTTTGGCCACTTTTTGGTCGATACCTATTCTAGCCGCAAAGGAAGAATCGTTTTGGTTGACTTCTTGGAATTTTCCCCAAGCAGCTTGCGACAAAAGCAAAGAAAAGGCTTCTGCCTTTTGATCTTTCCGGCTAACTGCGCCTTCCCGTCTCTCGTGTTCGGTTCGTGATCTAGCATCGTTTCGTTGTACTTAGGTGTCTCAACCGATTAATCATTAACCGAGGTATAATTTATCTCATCAGTAGATTAATTGTTTTTTTTTGTGTTTGCGTATTCATAACCAGATCCTGTTCGGTTTGTCAGTGCTGTTAAATAGGTTATGATTTTTATTTTCCGCTGCGTATTTATTAATTAATTGAAACATATAATTTCTCTGTTAAAACCCGTTTTTTATAAAAGTCAAACTGATCACCACTGAATCCCAACAGTGGTATCAGAGCCTGGGTTATAACACGCAAATCGGAACCGGTCTGGTTTCACCGGTTAGATTAATCACAAACTTTAACTATCTTGAAGTTTCTGATCTGATATGTTTTTTGGGGCATTTTTTATTTATTAATTTGGTCAATTTTTAATTTTTGTTTAACCAAATTTATTGCCCATGTGAATGTGTTGAATATGTAAATCTGGCCCGACCCATGTGATTGAGTTGTTTGTGTTTATTATTCAGTTTTTGGTTTTATGGTTTTGGCCCACTTTTGATGGCTAAAAGTTGTAATAGAATAGGTTTTTTTATTTTATGTAATGTAATAAAAACTCGAAGAAAAATTTGAAGACGCAACATGAATCATGGATTCATTGGGAGTCATCCGAGACAACTAGATGAACGGAAGTTCATGCTTGTGGTTGTTTTAATTTGTTGACCCCGTGACCCGTTTGGTCTTGCTAACTGGCTCTAGCAAGATCAAAAAAACTTGGCCCTAAAAGATTTACATATTTATTTGCTTTATGGTTGCTTTTATTTTTTTTATAACTTAATTTTATAATAAACCAACCAAACACCAAACGTTTTAAAAGGAGTTTTAAAATGTCACAATTTGTCACCACAAGTTCTAATTTTACAACTTGTAGAATTTTATAAAAATAACAACTGGCTTGTTTTTATAAAATAAATAACCGCTAAAGTTTTGCAATTTAAACTAAATTTAATTTCAAAACTTGTAACTTAATAGTTTTCAACTATTAAGTTTAACTGGTTATTCAAGTCGCGACAAACTTAGTTTTAATAGGTTATTTAAAATTAAGTGTCCTGAGAGGTGAAAGGGTTCATCAAATTTGCCATGACTTTAAATAGTAAAACTGACTTTTACAACACACGTATGATTTAATCATTCGTTGTGTTTGACCCTATTCGGTAAACACTAAAATTGGAATCCATATTTAAAACCAATGGTCTATGCCATCCTATTATAAGGAACACTTGGAGCATAAAATGAAACATCGGTGTTTGGAGTCACAGCACCGCACTGGATGCGTAGTTTATCCTTCCAAGGCGCAAGGGTTTCGTTGACACATCCGGCCCTTCCGCAAGTACCTGTTTTAGGACGACTATTACTTTTCTTTCTTGTTACATGCCCCAACTGTCAAGAGATTAAAATTGGGCATAGACGAGGCTAAAAGTATCAATGCATAGACATGTCTTGTCTTAGCGGCCTCATACACGAGAGTTGTGCATCTTTCCATAATTGACACTAATTTTCAGTATAGTTACCCACTTACTAATGTTGTATGCCACAGCTACCATTAGTGACTGATTTAGCTAGATTCTCACTTCTTATTCTAATTTCTGTAATTGGGTCATAAATTAATAAGGATTTTTCACTTTCTTTATACTAATTTATTTTCTTTGCTTATCTTGACAGATGTCTACTGAAAATAATAATACTAATAACTCCTTCACTCTCAAGTCTATCATTGAGAATGAAAACCTGGATAACACCAACTTTCTCTCGTGGCAGTGCAATATGAGAATAGATCTCAAGATGGCCAAGAAGCTCTATGTTCTCGATGCACCGGTCCCTGAGGCACCCGATGGTAACACGACTGCCTATCGTAAGGCCTGGGAAAAACAAAGAGATGATGCCACTGAGGTGGCCTGCCTTATGCTAGCCTGCATGTCCCGTGAGCTCCAAAAGAGCATTGAGGACATGAGTGCCTTTGACATGACATGATTGAGCAACTTAAGGGCATGTTCCAGAAACAAGCCCGACAAGAACGCTATGAAACCATGTCTCAGCTCATTCGTTGCACGATGCAAGAGGGTACGCCTGTTAGTGCTCATGTACTTAATATGAAAGGGTACATCGACCAGATGAACAAACTTGGATATCCCATGAAGGATGACATGGCTACTGATTTCATCTTAAACTCTCTCCCAAGCTCCTATGCTCAATTCGTAATGAATTTCAACATGAATGGCTTGGAGAAGACAGTGGCCGAGTTACATGGTATGCTCAAAACGGCTGAGATGAATATCCAAGGAAAGAAAAATCAAGTTCTGATGGTCAGATCTGTTGGTGTTAAAAAACCTAACCCCAAGAAAAGAGGTTATAATAGCAAGAAAGCTTCAAAAGCACCCCCTCCCGAGGAGCGCCAATGCTTTGAATGCAACAAAATGGGGCACTGAAAACGTAACTGTCCTGAATATCTAGCCAAGCTGAAGCTGCAGAGGGCCAGTGGTGAGGGCACCTCTTCAGGTATTCTCATTTATGTTATTGAAATTTTTACTGTTTCTAGCAACATATGGGTATTTGATACCGGATGTGGATACCACATCATTAACGTCTTGCAGGAGCCTAAAAGTTGGAGGAAGCTGCTGAAACAAGGCGACATGGAGCTCATCGTTGGTGATGGGAAAAGAGTACCAGTTCTTGCAACTGGAACATATCATCTTTCATGTCCTTCTGGCCTTGTGGTTGTTTTGAACAATTGTTTGTTTGCACCTGGTTTAACCAGAAACATTATTTCAGTTTCTTTATTGTTTGAACAAGGATTTAAGTACGTTTTTAATGGTATTGCTATTTCTGTCTACTTAAATGATATCTTTTATTTTGAGGCTAAACCTCAAAACGGTATTTATGAGATTGACGTTCAAACTGACAATAACATATATAATCTTTCTAAACGTATCAAATCTGGCATTAATGATATTTTTCTATGGCATTGTCGACTTGGCCACATAAGCAAGGCACGCATTAAAAGACTCCAATCCGAGGGAATTCTTGAACCTACCGGACATGACTCATTTGATAATTGCAAGTCTTGTTTAGCTGGCAAACTCACAAAGGACCCCTTCACCCATGTTGGTGAACGAGCCAAGGATCTGCTAGGCCTTATACACACTGATGTGTGTGGCCCTTTCAGAACCTTGTCTAGAAATCATGAAAGATACTTCGTTTCATTTATTGACGATTATAGTCGATATGCTTATGTCTATCTTATGAAACACAAGCATGAAACATTTGAAAAGTTCAAAGAGTTTCAAAACTAAGTAGAGAAACAACTCGATAAATCTATTAAGACACTTCGATCAGATCAAGGTGGCGAGTATCTCAGCTTAGAATTTCTTAATCATCTGAAGGGGCACGGAATTATTTCTCTGCCCACTCCTCCTCGCACACCCCAACTTAATGGCGTGAGCGAGAGGATAAATCGAACCCTACTTAATATGGTTCGATCGATGATGTGTAGAACTAACTTGCCTCACTCCTTCTGGAGTTATGCTCTTATGACCGCCGCCCACCTTGTAAATCTGGCACCGACTAAGAAGGTGGACAAAACCCTATATGAGATATGGCAGGGGTCTAAACCCAATTTGTCTTACCTTAGAGTATGGGGATGTGATGCATATGTCACCAACGATTTTGATGACAAGCTCGATCCCAGAGGCGAAAAAGTTGTTTTCGTCGATTACTACAACAAAAGCGGATATTATTTCTATCATCCTGATGCAAACCTTGTTTCCATCAAAAGGAAAGGACGCTTTCTCGAGGAAGATCTTCTAAATCGAGGAACCGGAAATAATATTATAGATCTTGAAGAAATTCGAGAAACACAAACAACCTCTGAGGAAGTCGGAGCGTCTGATCAATAAGAAGTTGTTGCTGATGAATCAGACATAAACACAAGCGTTCGCAGAAGTAGCAGGTCTCGTAAAGAACCTAATAGATACCTATGGCATCTTGAAGCTTATAAAGTCCTGTTAGTAGCTGAGTCAAATGACGAACCTACAAACTACAAATCTGCTATCTCAGATCCTGAATCCGAGAAATGGCTTGAAGCTATGAACGCCGAGATGCAATCTATGCGTGATAATCAGGTCTGGGACTTGATTGAGCTACCCCCCGGTTCTCGGGAAATAGGGAGCAAATGGATTTTCAAAAGAAAAACCGACATGCATGGTAATGTACAAACCTATAAAGCACGGCTAGTTGCAAAGGGTTTCACTCAAACTCAAGGTATTGACTATGATGAAACTTTCTCACCCGTTGCTATGATCAAATCGATCAGGATACTGCTTGCCATAGCCGCGTACCATGATTACGAGATATGGCAAATGGATGTCAAAACCGCTTTTCTTAATGGACATCTCTCTAAAGATGTCTATATGGTTCAGTCTGACGGTTTTGTTGATCCAAAGTTTCCTAGTAGGGTCAGCAAACTGAATAAGTCCATTTATGGACTTAAACAGGCATCTCGAAGCTGGAATCTTCATTTTGATCAGAAAATCAAAGAATTTGGTTTTGTCAAGAATGAAGATGAGCCTTGTGTTTACAGAAAGGCTAGTGGGAGCACTATATCATTTCTCATCTTGTATGTGGATGATATACTGATCATTGGAAACAACATCCCTATGCTTGACAAAGTCAAACAAGGGTTAGGATCTTGTTTTGCAATGAAGGATTGTAGAACCAAAGACTGATTGCTACCAAATTATTCTAAGTACAAATGCTGCTGATAGGCTTATCAGCAGCATTCAACACATATGGCTGCTGATAGGCTTATCAGCAGCATTCAACACATGTTGCCGCTGATAGGCTTATCAGCAGCATTCAACACTTGTTGCTGCTGATAGGCTTATCAGCAGCGTTCAACACAAGTTGTTGCTGATAGGCTTATCAGCAGCATTATTCTCATTCTTGCTGCTGATAGCTATGTTCCTTGAAGACAAATCGTTGCAGCTGACTATCCATGCCAAGCGTCACTGACAACTTTCTGCAAAAGCAACTGACACACTCAAAGCAGAAGGAACCTCAATGGTGCAACCAATGATGGACGACAATGTTCTTCCGCGAGCATGCAAACAATGATGAATAAAGTAAACGCTTCAATAAAGTTAGCTAGTTTAGCTTTAACGTGTATTATTAGCTTTTGTGTAAAAGATCAACGGTCTGTGTTTGATCTGATCCTTAGAATCAAGGGTCTGTCTTGATTCTAAGTTAGTATAAATATTGTGTAAACACTTCAATTGTAAGTGTGCTTTTTGTGCTTTTGAATTAGAGTTTTTCATTTGTAATCGTTTATTCACTAAGCTTAATACAACAGTGATCTTACTAGTATTCTTTCTGTCTGTTCGATTACATTTGTGTAGTTGTTATTGTTTCCGCCAATCACAACTAAGAATAGAACTATCTTGTAATTTCACGATCGTACAAGTGGTATCAAAGCTTTGGCTCAAGATTAAACAAACTAACATTTTTTAATCACTTTCTGATTCTATTCAAAACTCTATTCTTGATCAAGTCACACAAAACAAAATGGCACAAAGTAATGGATCTGAAGACATCGGCAGTATCAACCGACCACCGAGGTTGGTGTCTGGGGAGGACTATGATATGTGGAAGAACCGTATGGAAAGCTTCTTCTGCTACCAAGAATACGGAATGTGGAAATCCATAAGGGATGGACCTTATGTTCCCATGGTGGCCTCTGCTGACTCCGGAGGACCACTAGTTCCGAAGGAACCCTCCAAGTATTCTAAAGAAGACATCAAGAAAATGGAGGTGGACTTCAAGGCATTAGGAGCTATCCAAATGTGCCTTCCAAATGAAGTTTTTCACAACTTCAGGGTTTACAAAACTGCAGAGGAGTTATGGGAATCCTTGGAAAAGATGTTTGCTGGATCTGAGGAGGTCAAGGAGAACAGACGTGACATTCTCAAGCAACAGTATGAAAACTTCATCTGGAAGGAAGGTGAGTCACTAACAGTTTTATATAACACGTACACGTACCTGGTTGGAGAACTGTAGTGCTCCAAGGTAAAGCTGGAGAATGAAGACATTCTCAAGAAGTTCATAAGATCTCTTCCTAGTTGTTGGACATTATATATACAGTGTCCATCAGAAGAACAGAGAATCTGAAGACTCTTCAGATGACTGAGCTCTTTGGCATGCTCAAAACCTATGAATTAGAAATGATTCAAGCTAAAGAAAGGAGCTCCAGTTATCAATCAGCTACCACTTCCTCCACCACCACCTCAGCGCTTCACTCTGATCATTCCGGTCCTAGTGCAAGCAACTACTATCCTCCCATTGTTACTCATCCTCAAACACCAACTGCTTAACAATCCAACTCATCACCATTTCTTCTTGAGGCACCTCCTCAACAGCCAACCTCTACTGCTTTTGTCTCTGACAACTCAAGCAGCATGCACTTCATAAAGGAGGATCTGGAATGCTTTCATCCAGATGATCTTGAAGAAATGGATATTCAGCACTCATATGCCATGCTCTCCCTCAGAGCAAAAAGGTTTTATTCTAGAACCGGGAGATCAGTTCCAGGCAACAACTCAAACACCAGAGTTGGGCTTGATAAAAGCAAGATCCGATGTTACAACTGTAACCAAATGGGTCACTTTGCTAGGGAGTGCAAGGCACCTAAAGCCAATCAGGGTGCCAGCCATCAAAGACAAGCTTACCAAGGTCAGCCCAGGAAGCAGCAGCAAGGAACTCCTCCAGCACAAACTGCAGCCTGTGCAAATGTTGGAACTACAGACTTTGACTGGAGTTTTCAATATGAAGATGTTCCTGCCTCCAACTAAGCACTTATGGCAGACAATGCAGAGATACCACCTCAGGTATTTGAACATCTTTGCTCTCAAGCTTGCATTGACAAAGTTTTAGGTTATAGAAAGCATAACCAAAATCTAATAGATCAAAATGAAGAGTTTCATCAAATGAAATCTGAATTCAAAAGGGTCAAAGACAGTTACAAAGAAAAGATTAACTGCCTTAAGAAAGAGATTTCTTCATTAAAAATGAACAAACCAATCTTGAAACTCAGATTGATGATCTATTAGTAAAACTTAAAGCTACCAGAGCTGAACTGGCTGAACAGAAAGTTCATGTTGAAAAATATGAATTTTCATCTAAAAAGTTACAAAGATTGTTAGATATTCAAGTCCATGAAAAGGTAAAAACTGGACTTGGATATCATAATGACCAGTACAAGACAGTTCCTCCTCCTGCTGACTATGTTGCCATTCACGAACCAAGCTTCAATACTGCAAATCTTGACACGGCAAACCGAAACCTTGATCCTTCAATGGATGCATGTTTTGTGGAAGACTGCTCCACCTCTTCAGAACCTGAGTCAACCTGCTCAGACCACTGTGAAACTAGTGCAGTCCCATCTGCTCCTATCTCTGAAGCTGTTCTGAACAAAACTGAATGTTCTGTTGTTACTCCAGCTATTCAAGCTCCCGTCCCATTCAAACAAATCAAGATTAGCAATCCTCAAAATGGAAGAAAGCTAAACATTGAAAAGGGAGAGACATCAGGTTTCACCAACCCCAAGTCTCAGTCAAAGCCAAAGGTGTTTGATATTTTTCATGCACCTGGAGAAAAAGGTCCATATGTTCAAAAGACACTAGAAGAAGCCACTTTTGAACATAACAAAGCTCATCCCTGGAACTTCAAAGATTTGTTTCAAAGAAAGGACTATGTGCACTTTCACAGGGACAAGATAGCACTATCCTGCTTTGTGTGTGGCAAATACAATCACACTGCCAACACCTGCTTTCACTACCGTGAACACCAAAGAAACTCAAAGCAGCATGCATTTGAGAAAACAAACAGAAACAAACAGGTGAGAAGCTATGATGCAAAGGCAACAAAGTTCAGAGAATCTCTATCCCCTCAAAGAGTGAAGATGCAGAAACCTCAACAAACTTGCATCATATGTGGGGAATCAAACCACTTTGCTGCAACAGGCAAGTTCAACCCTTTTAACCAGATTGCAAATCGTTCATCTGTGTTCAACCCATCAGCATCAAACAAAATCGCTGCTGATAGAGTAAAGTCCAGGAAACCAAAGGCAAATCCTTCAGCAGCAAAAGTCTCTGCTGCTGACAAAGAAAAATAAAAAACAACGGCATCAGCAGCAAAAGTATCTGCTGCTGACAAAGCAAAATCCAAAATAAAGCTTCCAGCAGCAAAAACTGCTACTGCTCCAGCAAAGCCTTCAGTAGCAAAATCGGCTGCGGATAAGCCAGAATTGTCAGCAACAACATCTTCTGCCGACAATGTAAAGAAAGCTAGAAAACCACCAACACAGCAATGGAAGGCCAAACAATCTCCAAGCATAACTATTGGTTCCATTGACTGCAAGCATGCTGACAATGGCAAATTAGCAACAATTTTCTACAATGCTGCATGCTACAATGTTCCTCCCACTAATTAGATATCTCCCATGTGCAGGGACAGCCAGGCAATAAACACAATACTTGGGTGGTAGATAGCGGCTGTTCCAGGCATATGACAGGCAACAGGTCCATCCTCTCTAACTTCAGACATTTCAATGGAGGATATGTTGCCTTTGTGAGTGACTCAAAGGGTGGATCTATCACTGGACAAGGAACTGTGTCCAATGAAAGGATGAGTATTGAAAGAGTCAACTATGTTAAAGAACTTGACTTCAATCTCATGAGTGTTTCCCAAGTATGTGATCAAAAGCATTGGATGCTCTTCACTGACAAAGAATGTTTCGTGTTAGCTCCTGGCCTATCTAAACCCCCTCCAGAGAAGATTCTCCTAACTGCTCATAGAAAGGACAACTTATATGTGCTTGACATGAATGAAGTCACTCCATCTGGTAGTGTTTCATGTTTTTTGTCAAAGGCATCAGTTGATGAATCCGCTCTCTGGCACAGGAGGTTAAGCCATGTTAACATCAAAACAATCAATAAATTAGTGAAGGACAATCTTGTCAGAGGGCTTCCTTACAAAGAATTCTAGCTAGACGATCACTGCATTGCCTACTTGAAGGGAAAACAACACAAGAGTTCCCACAAGCCCAAGACATTGAACACAAATGACACCCCTCTCCAGCTACTGCATATGGATCTTTTTGGTCCTACGAATGTCATGTCAATGGGCAAAAAGTCCTACTGTCTGGTGATAACTGATGACTTCTCCAGATTCTCATGGGTATTCTTCCTAAGAACAAAAGATGAAACTGCTGAGATTCTCAAATCCTATATTCTTAGGGTAGAGAATCAAAGCAATCTGAAGGTAAAAATCATAAGGTGTGATCAGGGAACAGAGTTCAAAAATCACACTTTGAACAATTTCTGTGAGGGCAAGGGCATTGAAAGGCAATACAGTGCTCCAAGAACCCCTCAACAAAATGGGGTTGCTGAAAGAAGAAATAGGACTCTGATTGAATCAACAAGATCTATGCTGGCTGACTCAAAGCTGCCCCTTACTTTCTGGGCGGAAGCAGTAAGCACAGCTTGTTATGTGCAGAATAGAGTCCTTATTGTTAAGCCTCTCCAGAAAACACCCTATGAACTATGGCTCAAAAGAGTTCCCTACATTGGCTTCCTGAAGCCCTTTGGATGTCCATGTACCATCCTCATCACACATGGAGTTCTTCCTAAATTCGGTGCAAAGTCTGATGAAGGTTACTTTGTGGATTACTCCTCTCAATCACAGGCCTACCGAGTGTTCAATTCTAGGATTCGGATTGTGGAAGAATCTGCTAATGTGGAATGCAGGGAACACGTTGTCTGTGAACAAGGCAAAGGTCCTAACTGGCTCTTTGATATAGACTCCTTCACCCAGATATTTGAGCCTCTTATATTCTCAAATATGGAGTTTTCTTCTTCAAAATCAACATCTTCTGCCTCAACCTCCTCGTCTGACTAGACTGGATTTTCCCAGTCCCTACATCAGGATGAAAAGGCCATCCATTGATCCTCCATCAGTGGTAGAAGCTATTGAAGCCAGTACAAGTGAAGCCGGCACTTCCAACACCACAAGCAGCAATCTCTCTGACCAAGAAATCTTTAATGAAGCCTCCTCAATCCATGCTGAAGAGGCTTCTGATGCTAATACTGCTGACAATGTGGAACACAATGATCAGAACCTCCAAGCTCCTCTCCTCACAACTGAAGACAATCCTGATCTAAACCAAAGTAATATTGAAGATGGAATACGGCTGGATGTGATACCAGCACAGAGAATAAACAAAGAGCATCCTCTGGAAAACATCATTGGCCAAGTCCACACAGGTATCCAGACAAGAAGTAAGTCTCATGAAGCCAACATTTGTTTGTTCTCTTGCTTTCTATCTCAGGTGGAACCCAAGAAGATTGATGAAGCTCTCAAGCACAACAGCTGGATTGAAGCAATGCAGGAAGAATTGCTGCAATTCAAAAGACAAGATGTTTGGAAGCTTGTTGATCTTCCACCTGGTCAAACAACCATTGGAACAAGATGGGTCTTCAGAAACAAGCAAGATGAAAGGGGCATCGTGGTCAAGAATAAAGCTAAACTTGTAGCTCAAGGTTACACTCAAGAAGAAGGCATTGACTATGATGAAGTCTTTGCTCCTGTTGCCCGTCTGGAAGCCATCAGAATCTTTCTGGCATATGCAGCATCCAAAAACTTTATGGTCTATCAAATGGATGTGAAGAGTGCCTTTTTGTATGGCAAGATTGGTGAAGAGGTCTATGTCAAACAGCCTCCAGGCTTTGTGGATCCTACACATCCAAATAAGGTCTTAAAACTGGACAAAGCTCTCTATGGCTTACACCAAGCCCCAAGAGACTGGTATGAAACTTTATCTGGATATCTACTTAGCAACAACTTCAGAAGGGGGGCCATTGATCAGACACTTTTCATCAAAGATGAAGGGGGAGAAATTTTGTTGGTCCAGATTTATGTTGATGACATTATCTTTGGATCTATAAGAAAGAAGCTCTGCAAAGACTTTGAAGTTCTGATGCATTCCAAATTTGAAATGAGTTCAATGGGTGAACTAAATTTCTTTTTAGGACTTCAAGTCAAACAGGTACCAAATGGAATCTTCATAAGTCAATCCAAGTATGTCAAAAGCATCTTGGAGAGGTTCAAAATGGCTGACTGCTCTGCTGCAAGAACTCCTATGCAAGTGCACCATCAATTATCTTCGGATAAAGAAGGACAAGACACTGATCAACATCAGTACCGAGCAATGATAGGGTCCCTCATGTATCTCACTGCCTCAAGACCAGATATCATGTTTGCAGTTTGTCTCTGCGCAAGATTTCAAGCAGCTCCAAAAGTGTCTCATCTTCAAGCAGTCAAAAGGATCCTTAGATACCTAAAGGGAGCTCCAAAACTTGGGCTATGGTATCCAAAGAATGGAAATGTCAATCTCTATGCCTACACTGATAGTGACTATGGGGGTTATAACTTGGACAAAAAGTCCACATCTGGGGGAGATCAATTTCTTGGAGGAAGGCTCATATCATGGCAATGCAAAAAGCAAACATGTGTCTCTACTTCAACAGCTGAAGCAGAATACATTGCAGCTTCAAGCTGCTGTGCACAGGTCATCTGGATCCAAAATCAAATGCTTGACTATGGAATGACCTTCATGCAAACTCCAATTCACATTGACAACATGAGTGCTATCTCTATCACGAATAATCCAGTGCAGCATTCCAAGACTAAGCACATCGACATCAGGTATCACTTTATCAGGGATCAAGCTGAGAAAAAGAGAATTGTCCTATCCAAGGTTCACACAAATGAGCAATATGCTGATTTGTTCACTAAACCTTTTGATGAAGCAAGATTTCGATATCTAGTTGAATCAATTGGCATGATGAACTTTGAATAAGACATGTCTCTAATTTTTTTTTATCTTTCCTTGTAAATATGTCTATGTTTTTGTTCTTAATAAAAGGTTATAGTCAGCAGCACTTTTTTTTACTGCTGACAGATTTACTCTTCAACAGCAAAGCCTTTGCCACTGATCGCTTTAAGTTATCAGCAGGAACAAGTTTCCTGCGGACAGCTTTAAGGCGGTCAGCAGCAACCTTTTTGCTGCGGAATGAATACAACAGTCAGCAGCACCCAAATCTGCTGCTGAAAGACTTCACTATCCGCAGCAACCAAGTTTGCAGCGGATAGCTCACCATCGGCAGCAACCAAGTTTGCTGCTGATGGGTAAAACAAGTCAAAAATTAACTTTTACCCGCTGTAAAAGAAAATATCGTCAGTCTTTACCATGACTGCCTCGGTGTATTACAGCTGTAACAATGAAAAGTGAAATAGGTTGTACTGTACAAGTAAAGTTGCTTTTTCTTCGTCTGCCGTTATATCACAATCTCAAACGTTCCCACAACCTCTTCATATTCAATTTCAAACCTATCTCCCATCACTTTCTCTCCAGTCCCCACAGCATTCAAAGCCCTCCATAATTAACCACCATTCAAACACCCTTCTCTCTTCCCTCCAAGTCCATAACAATGGCAGGCGCAGACATAAACAATCCCAACGACAAGTTTCCCCCATATCACAACCTCACTGCATACCTAATAAAGGGCAAGAAATCCGAAGGTTTCGATGATATGATCGACTTCCTTTGTCGGTCCAAAATCCACCATGCCTTAACAGTCAACCCAACCATCTATACTTCCCACATGGAAGAGTTTTGGAGCTCAGCCGTGTATTCTACTGACCAGGGCACTCCCTAAATCAGAGGCACAGTAGACGGCAAGGAGATGATTATCACTGAAGCAAAGCTCCGCCAACACCTCAAGCTTCAGGATGAAGGGGACGCCATCTCTTACCCAAGAGACGTATACATGAGGACCTTTGTATCTATAGGGTACACTGGGAATCAAACAGAGTATACGATAGAGAAGGCACTCATGGGTCCCAAATGGAAGTATCTCTGCCACACTCTTCTCCAATGCATATCCCAGAAGAGGAGTGGCTGGAACCAATTTAGCTCCGGACTTGCGTCGGCAATTCACGGTATGATAACTGGGGCGGGTTTCAATTTTTCCCACCTCATTCTTGTAGGTTTGAGATACAACCTTCAAGAAGGGGTGAAATCACAGTTCTTCATGTACTCAAGATTCTTGCAGGAAGTGTTCAACATTGAGCACCAAGATCTTTCAAAAACTGCAAGAATTTACATAATGTTGGGACATAAGAACAACATTTTTCAAAGCATGAGAACAGTTTCATCAAAGTTCTCAGGGGCCGATGTTCCATTGTTGTCTACAATGTTGAACACGGAAAGTGCCCAGGGTGACAGTTCAGCAAACCCAGCTGATACTGATCCCACACCCTCCACCTCACTGCCACAAACTCAAACTGCTGCTTCCCTTGATCGAACCCCTGTGCATTCTACTGAGGATGTACAGGCACATACTTTACTCACCCACAGTTTGATTGCTCAATCGGAACACAGGGCCCCGGTTGCAGCCAAATATACAAGGAAGAGGGGCAAGAGAACTCCTTCTTCTCTTGCCTCCAAGGCCGTTCTCTTGCCTCCAAGGCCCAAACCCAAGCCAACATCCCTCACTCAGAATCACAACATTCTAGTGAGAATATCATAAGGGAAAGCCACACTGTTAGGGAGACTCCTTCGGAAGTCTCTCTATTAGGATTAGGATCACTTCCCGGATCCATAGAACAGCCCTTTGAGCCATTCCTATCTTCTTTGGACTTAAGTGTTGAGGAACCTGACCAAAGTGATGTACCTTCTCCAACTACCACTATCAAGGAGGTACTGATTGATCTTGCTTCCGAAACACCCAACCCAAGTTCTTCACCCTTGAAGGTCCACTCTAGGAGTAATGAAAGAGTGGATGTGGAAGAGGCTGTCACTACTGCTGGTCCATCAAATGACCAGGAGGACAGTGACAACATCTTTAAGACCTCAACCACGGCAACTCATGGTGAGGGTGTTTCCTTGGAAACTCCCCTCACTGAGAGGAATCCCATGCGCTAAGAAACCACGGGTGATGGGGATGAAGAGGCTAGGCCTAAGGCCCCATCTGGGTCCAAGGATTCCACATCTGTGGATGAGGACAGACTGAAACTTCATAACTTGGAATTTACGGCCAGGGTGGCTATGCTAGAGGCTGAAGTGTCCAAACTAAGACACCAAGTCTCTATGCATGAAGCCCATCAATGCCCAACTTTAGCCACTCCCTCTTTTGTATCAGTAGGCACCCAAACTGATGCTTACCTGTCTACTGATGCAACCAAAAAGGGGGAGATGGTCTCTATGGAGGAAGACACAGACAGTCTTGACGACTGGATTCAAGAGCAGGTTGAAATTCAAAGCTCACTATTCAAGCCGGCTTTTGTACAAATTCATGACTTGCCAGTCTCAGATAACGAAGCAGAAGAGACATCTGAAGACTGGAAGTTGGTCGTCAGGGCTGTTGATGAAATGCTGAATGATGCTGAAGACACAGAACAAACAAATACATCATTCAGCATCCTTCCTGAAGCAGCAGCCATCATAAGTCAATCCATAACCCCCCCCCCAACTCCTTCAAACAACACAGAAGCTAGAATTTGACTCCATTCTAGCTTGGGGGTATGATGGATCAGCTGAGAGATTTTGGATTGGATGGGAGTTTAGTGGTGTAGAAGAGCTAAACTGGAACTCTCTCAATGCCCTCCAAGTCCTACAACTGCATTTAACTAACTGCATCAACACTTCATCAGATCTCTCAGCAGAACTTGCCATTGGCAGGTTCCATGACTTGATGGAGGATAATCTACCCACCTTCATAAGACTAATCAAAGAACTAAAACGGGTAGAGTCTCCTGAGTCATCTCAGGCTGCAGAAAGAAGACTGTCTCCCAACAATCTCCAAATCACAAGGAGCAGTCTTCTCAATGAAGAAGAAGTTCTGAGCCTGAAAAGACTCCTGTACAAACTAATGGTCAAGGACTTAGATGTGCTAGGATGGATAAGCAATAAGTGCCTTGACCATACCTTCCTTCTAAGCAACGTCACCTCTCTCACCATCAACACCAGGAACATCCTCCAGCTGCCCTCAGACTTCCTATTCAAGATCTTTCAGCTCAGAGCCAACATCTGCAATATTAACTCATTAGAGAGCCAGGCAATGATGGTCACCATCAAAGCCCATCTTGAAGAAGAAGGACTGATTCCTCAGGAAGAGTCTGTGTCAACTTCTAATACTGACTCCAACTCAGATACTCCACAAGTTGAAGCCACATCTGTAGCATTTGGCACAAGATCTTCACTTAGGGATCAACTGAGAGAAATAGAAGGTCCTGAGTACCAACTTGATGAAGACAGTGACCGTCCCTTGTCAATTTCTCAACTTGCCAATGAAGCCGAGGCAGAGATCCCAACAGCACAACAATCAGCTGTTTCTGTGATCAGTGAAGCCAGAGCAGAGGCATCCAATGTTAATAAAGGGAAGGGCATTATGATAGAAGAGGATGAAGAGAGGTTGCGAAAAGAAAAGAAGGAGAAAGAAGAAAGAAGAAGGAAAAGAGAAGAAGAAGAGATGGCTGAAGAGATGGCTCATAAACAAAGGCATCAAGAAAGGAAGGCAGCCATACTCCTAAGACAACAGACAATCTAGCTGTATGCCAAACAGCTGGATGAGATGAAAGTTAAAATCCATGCAGGGTCTCAAGTTGAGGAAGATGAACAACTTGCCAGACAGCTGCAGGAACAGTTTGCAAAGGAAGTAGAAGAGGAGAATGAAAAGAAGAGGAAGGAAGATGCTAAGTTTAGAATCACTAATTCTAAATTAGCAAAAGAATTAAGGGAGGAGTGGACTGAAGCTCTGATCTCCCAAGGTGAGGATGCAGACTACCTTGAAAAACTTTCAAACAAAGAGATCTACAGAGCCTTCATGGGTCAGCAGGTTGGCAAAGAAGAAGAAAGATGAAGAGAAAGAGAAAGCTCGACAAAAGTCAAAGAAAGCCATTGCCCTTAATCAAAGGACCCATGAAGAAAGGAAGGTGATGATTGACTTCCTTAAGGTAAGGGGAGAAAGTGGAAAAAGGTTAGGTCCCATGTCCTTCATGAACCTACAAGCCCTGTATACAAAAGTGAAAAAGGAAGAGGAAGAAAGACTGGGAAAGAGACCAGTCAAGAAACAAAGAACCTCTGCACCAAAAACTACTTCCACTTTCCAAACACCATCCACAAACATCCCCAAGCCTTCCTCTCCTCAACCCAAAAAGTCCAAACCATCTCACCCAGCCCCCACTCATCAACAGCCTCCCTTGAAGAAATCCAAACCCACACCTAAACCAGAAGACTCAGGAGACATAGTTGATTGGGTCTATAATCCACAGGATCAAAGGTTTGAGATTTTTAGGGGGAGAACTGAAAGAAGAAGATCTAACTACAGATCTGTTGAAGAAATTCTGCGATTGCCAGATTCAGATCTTGGCAGAAATCTGGAGCTAGGTGAAGCTCATGAGCCTGCAAATGAGAGTGGGAAACTTCTTGTGCTAGCAATCAAACACAACTTCAACCCTAGCAAAGATGTGATCATTGACATCAAACCACTCAAGTCCCACTCTCCATTTGTAAGTTGGTCCTATAATGCTGATCTGGACGAGTTCACCTTAACCGATGTAAGAAAGCAGAAGATGAGATGTTCAAGCAAAACAATCTACAAAATGCCAAATAAAGACATCAAGACTCTGTCTGCACTTCCACTGAACAATCCCAGCAAGGATCCAAGAGGCTATGAGGTTGAAAGGATAGTCAGCCACATGCAAAAGCTTCAGCAGCAAAGTGATTAGAAGAATTTTGGTTGCATCAGTCTAGGGGGAGTTTGTAGAACCAAAGACTGATTGCTACCAAATTATTCTAAGTATAAATGCTGCTGATAGGCTTATCAGCAGCATTCAACACATATGGCTGCTGATAGGCTTATCAGCAGCATTCAACACATGTTGCTGCTGATAGGCTTATCAGCAGCATTCAACACTTGTTGCTGCTGATAGGCTTATCAGCAGCGTTTAACACAAGTTGCTGCTGATAGGCTTATCAGCAGCATTATTCTCATTCTTGCTACTGATAGCTATGTTCCTTGAAGACAAATCGTTGCAGCTGACTATCCATGCCAAGCGTCACTGACAACTTTCTACAAAAGCAACTGACACACTCAAAGCAGAAGGAACCTCAATGGTGCAACCAATGATGGACGACAATGCTCTTCCGCGAGCATGCAAACAATGATGAATAAAGTAAACGCTTCAATAAAGTTAGCTAGTTTAGCTTTAACATGTATTATTAGCTTTTTTGTAAAAGTTCAACGGTCTGTGTTTGATCTGATCCTTAGAATCAAGGGTCTGTCTTGATTCAAAGTTAGTATAAATACTGTGTAAACACTTCAATTGTAAGTGTGCTTTTTGTGCTTTTGAATTAGAGTTTTCATTTGTAATCGTTTATTCACTAAGCTTAATACAACAGTGATCTTACTAGTATTCTTTCTGTCTGTTCGATTACATTTGTGTAGTTGTTATTGTTTCCGCCAATCACAACTAAGAATAGAACCATCTTGTAATTTCACAATCCTACAAGGATCTTGGAGAAGCAGCTTACATTCTAGGAATCAAGATCTACAGGGATAGATCTAAGCGGCTTCTAGGGCTAAGTCAGAGTACTTACATAAACAAAATGATGACACGCTTTAGGATGGAAAACTCCAAGAAAGGAGGTGTTCCGATGACTAAAGGCACTGTGTTGAACAAATCACAATCTCCTTCCACGGACATTGAAATTAAGGAAATGGAAGCAGTTCCATATGCCTCAGCGATTGGTTCTATCATGTATGCTATGTTGTGCACTAGACCTGACGTCTCGTATGCTTTAAGCATGACCAGCCGTTTCTAGCAAAGTCCTGGCATTCCCATTGGACTGCATTCAAGAACATCCTGAGGTACTTGAGAAGGACCAAAGACATGTTCTTAATATTTGGAGGAGTGAAAGAGGAGCTCACTGTACGGTGTTACACTGAGGCTAGCTTTCAAACTGACCGAAATGACTCTCTCTCACAGTCGGGTTTCGTATTCACTCTTAATGGAGGAGCTGTCTCATGGAAAAGCTCCAAGCAGAGTGTAGTGGCGGATTCAACCACCGAATCTGAGTATATAGCCGCATCAGATGCTGCGAAGGAAGCTACTTGGATGAAGAAATTCATTACTGACTTCGATGTGGTTTCGAGTATTCGCCAACCAATCGAGATACTTTATGATAACACAGGTGCTATAGCTCAAGCCAAAGAGCCCAGATCTCATCACAAAGCCAAGCACATTCAAAGGAAGTTCCACTATATACGGGAAATTGTGGAACGTGGAGACATCGTGATAAGCAAAGTAGACATAGATCAAAACCTAGCGGACCCGTTTACTAAGCCCATGACTCAGGACAAGCATGATCTTCACAGAGATGCTATTGGTCTTTGATTTGCTAGTGATATGTTTTGATTTAGTATTTTGAATGTGTGAACAATTAAACAGTTGTACTATTGAATTCTTTTTGGTTTACTGATTTAAATGCAATTCTGAATTCTTATAACTGTGTTCAATTTTAATACGTTTAATCCATGAATCTTGTATTCTTAATTATCTGTAGTCGGTCAGACTCGTGGGAACGTCTCTGAATTAAGACTTTTCTAAACTTCGGCTCAAGGAGTTGACTCCGAACTTAACATGCCTCATTTTGAATGACGTTGGATGTAACTCGCATCAAATCATCTTCATTGATCTTTGTCATAAGATGTTTTGCTATTGGTATACTCATTAGTATCCTCTGACCTGAGATACATACTAGAACTGTCGTTTACCAAGAACCATTCTTTAATCACTATCAAACGCGTCGCGTAACTGCCAGTCATAAAGACTTTGATTAGGAATAGTTCTGAAGTTCAGTGGGAGTTGTATGTAGTCAATAAGGGATTCTGTACTCTTACATTATATGTAACAGATAGGCATCGTGGCGCCCTCGTTGATTCAAACTGGTGAAGTGTAAGGCCTTACCCAAACTTACTGTGTGTTTGATTGGACCACTTTGATTCTTAATCGAAAACAATAATAACTGAACGCCATATGAGAATGAACTAAATCCATTTCTCATTGATTCAATTGATGTTTTATACGGAAAGGATGAATGACAACTATTGCCATAAGTCTATTGTCTTGTTTTAGTTAGCTGTTACTAACACCGAGATATTTGGTTAATGACTTTAAAGCGTCATACCTTGTTAGGGACAACCATGTGCAGCTAGAGCGCCGCTGACTGTTTGGGTTGATTTATCATGGATCGTCCAAGTGGGAGATTGTTGGATTTTATGGACCGACCCGATGGACAACGCGGCTGACCGAGTTATGACCCGTAAGAGTTACACCTAGGGCAACGAACATTAAACCCACTTAACCCGCTTAACTGGTAATTACTAACTATTAGCGAGACGATATATTTTATATATATTCGTTAGACGAGAATTATTATTTATACTAGTTTATAAATAATAATTAGATATATTGTTTTAATATTTCATTAAAACAATTAAATGAGTACAGGCTTTTTTATCTCGTATTGGACTTTGGACCCGGAAACAATTAATATGGTTTATAATTATTATATATATAATAATCCTATTTTTTGTTTCTAACGCTACAAAAGTTTCAGCCGTAAGAAGGAAGAATAGCTTTTCTGTTTGGCCACTTTTTGGTCGATACCTATTCTAGCCGCAAAGGAAGAATCGTTTTAGTTGACTTCTTGGAATTTTCCCCAAGCAGCTTGCGACAAAAGCAAAGAAAAGGCTTCTGCCTTTTTGATCTTTCAGGCTAACCGCGCCTTCCCGTCTCTCGTGTTCGGTTCGTGATCTAGCATCGTTTTGTTGTACCTAGGTGTCTCAACCGGTTAATCATTAACCGAGGTAAAATTTATCTCATCAGTAGATTAATTATTTTTTTTTATGTTTGCGTATTCATAACCAGATCCTGTTCGGTTTGTCAGTGCTGTTAAATAGGTTATGATTTTTATTTTTCGCTGCGTATTTATTAATTAAATGAAACAATTAATTTCTCTTTCAAAACCCGTTTTTTACAAAAGTCAAACTGATCACCACTGAATCCCAAAAGTCACTACCGAAAAGAACATTATATTCAAAGAAAAATATGCTGACTCTTCAGAAACCGAAAGTGACAGAGAGAAAGTACCGATCAACAAACATCATAAAGCGATATTGCAAAAGAGAAAGGCTATTGGGAGTCCTCCTCCTAACAACTATTCTCAACATAATGATGATTTTAATGATTCTGATTATGATCTTTGGGCGGATCAAAATCCAAAGAAAAGAAAGAAAGTGAACAAAGCAACAACCTCAACAACTGCAAAGTCATTCGTGAAGGTTTTGGGAAAGTCTTTGAAAAAGAAGTTATTGCAAGAGGTGGTGATTATTTAGTCAATTTTGAAATTTGAAGACTGCTTTGAATGCATCAGCCTAGGGGGAGATTGTAAGAACCAAAAATATAATAGGCCGACGCAATCAAAGAATCACCAAGTTGTTCAGAAGATGAAGATTCGAAGAAGCAAGAAATTATGCAGCAGCATACTTCATCTGGTAGCATACTTCATGGCCAACAGCATACTCCATGTGGTAGCATACTTTAGTGTCAGCATAATACTTGAAGTATGCGGTCGGGCAGCATACTTGAAGTATGCGGTCCGGGCATCATACTTGAATATGCGGTCCCAGCAGCATACTTAAAGTATGCGACCGCATACTTGAAGTATGAGTTCTAGGCCCAGGCCCACCAAATACTTTCTGTTTTAGTATAAATAGATGTGTTTGTAACAGTATTCAGGTTGGACGAGAGAGACAGGCTAGACGAGTTGTTGATTGATATGTATTGTGTTTTTAGTGATTTAATCAATATACGAATCGTTTGACTGTTGAAAAAAAATTGTAAGGACCAAAAATATAAACGCTGACACAATCAAAGAATCACCGAGTTGTTTAGAAGAAGAAGATTCGAAGAAGCAAGAAATTATGCAGCAACATACTTCATCTGGCAACATACTTCATGGCCTGCAGCATACTTCATGTGGCAGCGTACTTCAGCGTCAGCAGCATACTTGAATTATGCGGTCAGGCATCATACTTGAAGTATGCGGTCCCAACAGCATACTTGAAGTATGCAGTCCAGGCCCACCGAATACTTTCTGTTTTAGTATAAATAGATGTGTTTGTAACAGTATTCAGGTTGGACGAGAGAGACAGGGTAGATGAGTTGTTGAACGATCTGTATTGTGTTTTCAGTGATTTAATAAATATACCAATCGTTTGACTGTTGAATTGTGTCTCGTCCTCTTTTATTCTATCTACAAGTCACGTGTCGAGTATGTTTCTGCTAGGTTCAACACGTTGTTGAATCCGTTGATTGAATATCCTCAAGAATCTGGACCGTACAATTGGTATCAAAGCTTAGCGCTCATATGTGAAGTTTGCGGCCAACTCAGTGGGTAATTGGCTCGAAAATCGAAGTATTTTGCTGTTAATTTCAGATTTTACAAGTTTGCGGTCACTGAAGTTTGCGGTCACCAAAGTTTGCGATCATTCAAAGTTTGCGGTCACTCAAGTTTGCGGTCACCAAATTTTGTTTTTCATTAAATATTGACTGTTCTTGTTTGATTCAATAATCATGAAAGGGAGGTTTTTGTTAAAAAAAATAAATAAATAAATAAAAAATTTGGAAAGTTTCAAGGTTTTATGAGTTTCAGCATACTTGCATTTTGCGGATACATGTACTTGTGTGAACTTTCAAGAGAAACAAGATAACATTCCTTCTCCAAGGGATGATGAAGAACAGATCAACACTGTTGCACCAAGTGTTATCACTACTGAAAAGAACATTATCTTCAAAGAAGAAGATGTTGACTCTTCAGAAACCGAAAGTGACAGAGAGAAAGTACGGATCAACAAAAATCATAAAGCGATATTGCAAAAGATAAAGGCAATTGGGAATCCTCCTCCTAACAACTATTCTCAACATAATGATGATTTTAATGATTCTGATTATGATCTTTGGGCGGATCAAAGTCTAAAGAAAAGAAAGAAAGAAAGTGAACAAAACAACAACCTCAACAACTGCAAAGTCATTCTTGAAGGTTTTGGGAAAGGCTTTGAAAAAGAAGTTATTGCAAGAGGTGGTGATCATTCAGTCAATTTTGAAATTTGAAGACTGCTTTGAATGCATCAGCCTAGGAAAGATTGTAAGGACCAAAATGTAACACCCTAGGCGAATCTCACATCGGTCGTGCACAAGAGAGATCCTTAGTTCATAAGGAATGCCCTGCCTCTTAAATCAACAATGCGTTTTGGAGCTTAATGTAGTGGATGAGAGGAGAACTCCACAGTTAAGCGTGCTCAGGTGGGAGTAATCGAGGGATGGGTGACCCCCTGGGAAGTTTTCGCCCGGGCAACCAAAAACAAATCCGTGAGCTCTTAGGGGGCAAAGCGGACAATATTGTTAGTACGAGAGGCCAGATGTTATAAATGGTATCAGAGCCACTCTTGTGTCATTCGGGATGGTGGGGCAAACCTCACCGATCACGGTTGAGTCCCCGGGGGTGTTCAGAAGGACACCTTAGGCGAATCCCACATCCCTGAATTGGATGGTGGGGCAAACCTCATCGATGACGATTAGTCCAAAAGGGGGGTGATTGTAACACCCTAGGCGAATCCCACATCGGCCGTGCACAAGAGAGATCCTTGGTTCATAAGGAATGCCCTGCCTCTTAAATCAACAACGCGTTTTGGGGCTTAATGTAGTGGATGAGAGGAGAACTCCACAGTTAAGCGTGCTAGGGTGGGAGTAATTCAGGGATGGGTGACCCCCTGGGAAGTTTTCGCCCGGGCAACCAAAAACAAATCCGTGAGCTCTTAGGGGGCAAAGCGGACAATATTGTTGGTACGAGAGGCCGGATGTTATAAATTATCCCACACCCCCAAATTTATTTACTTAATAAATTAATAGAGGTTGCAACGATTGGTTCATTACACGATAGCGGAAGCTGTAAAAGTGAATTCTAAGACTTGATTACATATACAATTACTAAAACTTAAATAAATACAATGATCTAAGTCATTCTAGTTCAATGGTCGACTTGAGACTTGATAATCTATGCTCGTCCGGTTACTAGAAATTGTCCCAACATAACTAGCCTATTCCAACCGTGCCATAGCTAAAGGTTACATGAGAAACATACTTGAAAGTGTCAACACAAAGGTTGGTGAGTTCACAGAGTCTGTTCATTTAGTACAATTAGTTTTTTCCTCGAAAATGTATACATGACTTAACCGTCATAAAAATAAGTAGTTTTCATTTGAAAACATGTCCATGACTTTACCGTCATGAAATAAGTAGTTTTCCTTTGAAAACATGTCCATGACTTAACCGTCATAAAATAAATAGTTTTCCTTTGAAAACATGTCCATGACTTAACCGTCATAAAATATGTAGTTTACCTTCGAAAACATGTCCTTGACTTAACCGTCATAAAATATGTAGTTTTCCTTCGAAAACATTTTACCGTCATGAAATAAGTAGTTTTCCGTTGAAAACATGCCCATGACTTAACCGTCATGAAATAAGTAGTTTTCCCATTCAAATAGTTCTTGTAAATCCCAATTGTTCGCAAATTGTTCTAAGTATATATATATATGATAAACAGAACAAGTAATGTTGACCCATTTGTAAACTAGTTAGGAATACAAAGAATATGTTCATACATGAGGCGTAACCAAACCATGACAATTGTTCTTTTGCCCCTCATATTCGTTATCAGATGCTATGCGGCCATAAATTCTCCAGATTGTGGTTAGTGCGACTAACCATGACCGGGGGACGTCACTCCCCATAGTACTATTCATAGGACCCTAGGCTACAGTTTTACGAGCTGTATAATTGTTCATACTCATGCAAACATAAAGGTCGGGTCTTGTTCTCTTGTTACCATATAAAAATGTTTGTAAATGTGTTTCCTGTTTTCTCAAATGTATCAAACATATATTTTTCATGCTTTCAAATATTGTGAATAATTGTGTCACAAAAGTTAAACCAAAATGTTCGTGTTGTCAAACATGTATGCAAATATGTTTCATATTTTAAAATATGTTATTTAAGTATGTTTCTCCCCCGATGTTTATAAAAAATTAAAAAGCTAAAAGAGGGGCCGTGAACTCACCTTATGTCCGATGAAATCCTAGCAAATAACAGTGCGCTAAGAGTTCCTGTCTATCCGTACCCTAATCACACAAGGTACTAATGTGTTAAGACTACCCGTCTTATACGTAAGTTGTTCATCCGACTTAACGAATCCCGTTAAGTACGCCTTTGTTTAGTAAAAATAGTTTTTTTATTTACGACTCATTGGTGATTATTATTTTTAACCGAATCTCTTCATATGTTCCATGTACATATACCAAATGTTCATATTAGTATACTAATCTTTAATTCCTAGAACATTTCCATAATTTAACCAAAACTGTATACCAACATATATATATCACAAATTTTATCCATAAACATATATTTTTAGTAACACCTTTCACGTTCATATGTTGATGATAATCGTTCGTATGTCTTCTTGAATCATATGACACTACCTCGGGTCTTGCCAGGTAAGTCACACATGATCATATAACTTCACGAACATGTATCCTTCAACATAACACATGAATGGAATGAAGGGTTTATGAAGAACTCCATCATCCAAGTGTTATTTTATGTGATTTTATATATATATGTAGTTTATATTTGATGTGTCCTTGTCTTGTCCATGGTCCTTCTAGTTTGGTATTTTATGTATGAACATGTACATGTTTAAATATATGTATTCGAACATGACTTATGAAGAAATAAAGCCAAAACTCATCAAGACTTTTATGTTTTATTTTGTTCTTGAAAACTCATATTTTTAGGCGTACTCCGAGTAGATTTTTAGATGGTTTTAGAAGACCAAATGACTTGGGGTTTTCTTTTAAAATCAAGTTTATTGAAACCAGAGGAGATGTGAAAAAGAATTACTAGATTTGGAGTTGGGTAGGTACCTCAAAACAGAAAAATGAGAAGGGGTGTCCAGATTCGACCTGCACTGAGCAGTCTTTTTGCGCCGGCTGTTTGGAGGTCGAATACTCCATGGATTCTAGTGATTTCACTTGGGTTGTCCTCTGTTAACATAGAGCTTCATTTTAGAAAAAGAATTGACTTATTTGGCCAAGTAACGAAGGAGATATGGCCTTCCGAAGTTGACCGAAATTCTGGCAGAAACTGAGTTACGGGATTTTGGTCTTCTTTCGGTTTTTGGGGCTGGTTAAAATTAGAGAACAAGATGTGGTGTCGAGTTCATACCACTAGACAAGATAGATGATGAACAACGAGTAGAAAGATGGTAGAGGCTCGTGATGCTACAAAACTCGACTCTTAGACTCCAAGACCTCCTTAAATTTCTTACTCTAACCCAAACTCTCTATACTTGTGTTTTGGACTAAGGATGCAAAGTGTGCAAGTGTGCATGTGTGGATCGATTATATAGATGGAAAGAAAGATTGAGTTTGAGTGATAAGTTTCACAAAATTAATGCAAGGTATGTCTTGAATATATGGACATGACCTTTGTACAAGTTCTTGGTTGACTAAGCATGGTCCTATGACACAAGAGTGATGTGGTGGTTGATTTTTCAAGTGGGTGGCCCCCTCTAAGGCAATTCTCAGCCGAGAGGTGCACAAGGCAAATGGGTTTGAGTGTGATATCTCCCTAAATCATTGAAAGTATGACATGAAGAGATGGATTTGATGTTTAGCTTGGATTACACTTGAAATGGTATGGCTCCATTATGACACATGCATGGAACAAGATTGAAGTGGTCAAGGGGGTGTCCCCACCTTGATTCGGCCGAGATTTGTTATGGGGGGTGGGGGTTGGTACTTGTTTTAAACACTAGTTGAAATCTAAGTATTAGTTAGATAGTTTTTAGGTAGTGTAAACCCGGTAGGTGCTCCCGTGATATAATACCCGGTGTAGGTTCTAGTGTCGAACGGATTTGGGGTATCGGGACCTAGGTTTCTCCGCCTACAGGTAATGTACGGTGTCGAAGGGCCTAGTGGTGGCGTGCCTCGGGTTTTCTCCGCCAGTATGCGATGAATGGAATTGACGGTTATGAAAAGGCGCAGATTCAGTTCATATTGACTTATGTTATGATGATATGATTACGAGGTTTTGATGATGTTAAGTTATTGCATGTTTTTACGTATGGTTTTATTAAATGAATGAATGTTTATGTTTTTGGCAAATGTAAATGTTAAAGTTTTTTGTAATACTAGAACTCACCAGCGTAGCTGTAACATTTCTGATTTTTAGTATCCGTATTTCAATTCAATGTAATGCATTTCAAACTCAATTCTAGTGCACTGTTTTGTTCTATTCGTATCATCAATTAAATACTATACTTCAATGCAAATCCACAAATTTTACTCGGTTATATTCTATTAAAACACTACATAAGTATCTATTTATACAAATACGTCAAAGACTAAAGTTACAAGGTCTGATGTTGAAAAATAACAAGAAACCCTAATAGGCACGGTCGCGCCTCGCTTTGGCACGGTCGCGCCAAGTGCTTTGGCACGGTCGCGTGACTTGCTTTGGAACGATCGCGCCCGGTGCCTTGGCACGGTCGCGCCTCGTTTGGGCACGGTCGCGCCTAGTACCAGTTGAAACGTAAATACAGTTTTAATCGCCCGATCGTTGAGTGCCGTAACCGATTTACACTTCATTACCATTAACGAAAGCAATAACATTTTCAATTACAACAAATGACCCAGTTTAATTCCATCAGACTCAAAAAAATCGCTTAGACATTTCAAGAAAACATAAATTCTTCTTTCGGTCTGAATTATCGCAACCAAGCAGCAGATTCACGCTACTCAATCCTCACTAAAACTTCTGGACTCTCTGGTTTAACCGTGATTGCAGCAGAAGACGCCGGAAGCCATTCGCATCGCCGCCGGAACTTTTTTCTATCGAACGCTATCCGTACATCGTCCTCCCAGGTAATTGAAACTCCATACTCGTTCGTTTCAGTTCACGGATCAAAAGCCCCATATTAATTTGGGCTTTAATCATGGAAATCATCTCGAACCGATCCTAAGTTCCTTTTCAAAATAACGTAATCAACCCGACTCTGGACATGTTTTTAATACAATTAAAGTACCCTAATAGTCTCGTAATAATCTAATGGGTGAAAGCCCTATGATTTCCAACCCTGTTATTATAGGAATTAGTCAATTCGTTCCTGATTTGGAACAAACGCGGTCGCGCTAATCATATAGCGCGGTCGTGCCTCATGAGACGTAGTCGTGCCGACTACCAGCGCGGTCGTGTCCTCCTGTCCAGGCCCAATCATGCCCTTTGGCTAATCTCAGTCGTGTCTTAGAATCATAGACACGATCGTGCCTGATGATTTAGTTAGTTAAGCCCTCTGTTTGATCAACACGGTCGCGCCCTGACAAGCATGGTCGCGCCCGTGGTTCGAGCACGATCGTGCCCTTCCCAGGCACGGTCGTGTGTGAGTTAAATTTTTGGCAAAATTATAATTTTTATATATTTTTCAAACAATAAACATTTCTGATTAAATTTTAAAATAAAAACAGTTGATTTTTATAAAAATGTATTAATTCTATTTAGAAAGATCAAATAGTTAATTTTGAAATAAATAGAAAATTATTTATTTAAAGTTTATAAAAAAATTAAATTTACAATTGTTGTTAAACCTTTCATTTAAAAAGTATCTTAATGATTAAGTTACATATTTTATAAATAAATAAATAAGGAAATGATTTTTTATTTAATTTATATTTAAGCAAAAACAATTATTTATTTGTACTTAATTACATCAAATACTTACACTATTTTCATAAACAATACTCCTTTAACCTACTTATTTAGCTATTTAATTTCAAACCTTAACTCAAAATGTTCTAAAAATATTATTTCAAACTTTATATCGTATTCAATACTTTCAAATACAAATCAATGGTCTTATACACAAATTCAAATTCAACTTTAAACTTAAACTTTTGTGCACACTATTGATACAATACGCATTACACACTAGGTTAACTTGTGAATTTCATGGATCCTTATTCTATCTAGTATCTTTGTTAGCTACGCCTTCAAACCAGGTGAGTATTTCATAGCCCCTTTTACTCTTTTACATTTTTGGGGTGAAACATAACACTATTCAAATTACATGTTTACATTTACACAAACAACACAAATACAAATCCTGTTTACATTCATGTGTGCAATTTGAGCTTTATGCTAGAGTGCTATGTGTGCTAACTTTTGTGAACACTTATGTGCAATCATTAACTATTCAAGCCGACGGTTTTCAATGATAGATCTATTGAGTCTGACAGACCCACCCAGATTGGGGTGATTGATACCGACAACACAATTTTGCATGCTAGTTACAAAGGTTTGATTGTACTTAGTTACATAATAGCTGCTCCCCATAAATGCCATATTTATCATGTTATGTATGGATTTGTTTTTCAACTATATGCTATCTATATACAAACCTATGTTATGATCACCAACTTTTTAGTTGACTTTATTTTATTCATGTTTCAGGTCCTAATATGTGAGATTGATCAAGATGTGCAACACATAGGCTTGGACTTAGTTAAAATAAATAAAGAACTTATGTATTTCAATTATGTTTCTTTTCTTGGAATTGGTTTTGTTTGAATGTTTGTAATGAAATTTGACAATTAATATATTTCCATTAGTCAACCTTGTACTTATGAACAGTCTACATGTCCCGCCCCGATGATTCTGCCATCGGTCGGGGTGTGACAGATTGGTATCAGAGCCTTGGTTATAGGGAACTAGGTTATTAGACACCCTTGACCTAGACTATAACTTTCGGACACCCATACAATGCCATGCTACTACATGTTACATTATTAGTTTTTGTGTAAATATTTTTACATGCTATCATAAGTATTTACACTACGTGATACAATACATAATGACTTATGTGTCACACTACTTGATAACTTTTGAGCTTACACTCATTACTATCTACATGCTATATGATTATTTTTTATGCGAATATTCTTACATGTTATACTATATAATTACATCATATGATACAATACTTAATAATCTATGTGTCACATTACCTGTTAACTTTTTCTCCTATTTATTGCTATTTATTTAATTTATTTAAAGTGCTATCCTAAGTTTCCACACACACTCATACACACTTAGTTATTCATGCACCCCTAAACTCACATACATAATACCACACCTCTTGTGAACAACAAATTTTTAAACTATTGGGCCTAATGTCCATCAATAATAAACTAAGAAGCCCACCTATCCTCCAAGAAGCAAAAGCCCACTGAAATGCATAAACCTTACTTTCAGGCCACAAGGCCCAGTTCACAACAATTCTCATCATGACCATAACAATAGTATTATTAATACATGATGGCTGGAAGAGTGTGTAAGCCCATGAGGAATTCTAGCTAAGGAAAGATAGGGTACTTAAGTGTGTCTTAGTGTCCCACCCCTCTTTCCTGGGAATTCTGCTCAAGGATACACTACTTATAGGTCAAGTGTACTCCTAAAATACTATAGAGAAGACTCGGTGTTGTGACAAGTCAAACTCAAAACCTATGAGTTCCTATATTTGACACTAAATATTTCATTTTTTACTTACAACCTTTTCATTGTTTTCTACTAGACATGGACTCCTACTCTCCTTCCTCCCCTGTATACCGTCCCACAACAGAATCTGATTGGGAAGAAGATACTGAGACACCCGTGTATCGGTCACCAACACCCCAGCTGCTAGGCCAAGGTTCGATGTAAGGGCGGACTGGATTAGGAACACCGGCCCGAGACTTCGAACACCTGGATCACCCGCACCCAGAAACCCGTATCAGACACCCCATCCTCACAATCAGTTACCACCCCCACTAAGAGACTCGTATCTAATGCCCGACCCATACCATCCTAACCCTTGGGTAAGGCATACCACGACACCCACTAATGTTATGGGAATTCCAACCCATGACATTCACCAATATGTAAGGACCTCAGAATTTGAGAGGCAAAGGATGTGTGACAATCCGGACTTTTCCAGTTAACTCCGTTAGTAAAATCCAGTTAAAGTTAACTGAAATTAACTTTATTAAAACTTCAGGGACTATTTCTATCAATATTCCAAACTTAAACTTCAAGGACAAGTTATGTCATAAGCCTAAACTATTCTGTTGACTTTTGAAAAGTCAAAATCCTCTCTGTTGACTTTAAAAGTCAAAATTAACCATGAGTTAACTTCATTTAAACTAGAGGGATCAAATCTGCCAAGTTTCGAACTACAATTCTCAGCAAAACCTCAGGGACCTTTTCTGCTATTTCTTGAAACATGATTGTTGACTCCTAAAGTCAAAATCACGGTTTGATCCCAAAATCCGGATGTTTCAGATCGATATTCGTTGGAATCAAAACCGTTTTGCACGTCTATGATCTTAACGAGCATCTTTAAATCATTAAACGCCACCAAATTAATCAAATTAACGATAATTATTGAGAATTAATGTGTAACCGTCGACCACGATCTAATCATCATCTAATTCGTCTTAACCCGATGTTAATACTACGAATTGTGACCCTGAATTCGATCGTTGAGCACTCCTGAGACTTTTGCACATACTACATTGGTCGGAACAACAGCAGAAGCGGTCGGAAATTGGACTGGTCACATCCGGCACACGTTTTAGTCGAGAGCTACCAATTCGGTGTTCTTTCTGGTAACTAATCATACCCTCAGTTTCGTCTTTGTGTCTTAATTGAAAGCCCCATGATTATCAGGGCTCCTAATATCGAATTTATCGCGAACCAATTTCTAGGGTTAATCGAACCCTATGAATTCGATATCAGATAATGAAATTAAGCAGATCCTCAGACTCGTCTCGAAGTCTAGATCGAAAGCCCTATCAATCCAAGGGCTCATAACATCAAATCAATGATAAACCGATTCTAGGGTTCATCATAGGGACTGTTGAATCGGATCATAGCCTAAACACCATATCAATCCAATTAACCAATACGGTTAGGTTCGTAATCATCCTCTTACCGAAAGCCCTATGAATCTAGCATCAATTATCACAAGAATTAAACAAATCAATCCCATGTTCTTAAACTGGAGTTTCGGCTCATTTTTCTACAATTAAACGGTCCATAACTTGTTAGTTTTGCAATTAAACGATCCCACAGATTCGAAATCGATCGACTAACAAAACTTCTATACCATGGATTCATAACAATATCGAAATTGTTAGATTTTGTCTGGATTTGGCTTCGGTTCGCGCAAAAGGGGAAGAACTCGCGAGAACCGGGTGTTAAAACCATCTCAGCCCGGTATCCTTCGCGATACCCTTGCGGGCGGAGATGGTTAAGGCAGTGTGCGGGTGTGGGAGAGACCCGGGTTCGAGACCGGGCTCCCACAATCATTTTTGGAACATTTTTCTGGAATATTATATTAATAAAAATCAAACCTTATAATATTATATTATTATATAAATGCGTTTTATCCCGGAAAACAACCCGTAGGCTCAGGTTTGAATTATTAGCTTATTTTTATAAATTATACCCGCTTTTATAATTTATACATTATTATTATTATTAAGTAAAAATAATATGTTTATATTATTTCTAAGCCGTAAACTCGTGTAAAATAATATATTATTATTTTCAAATTGTGACCCGTATTATTAAATAATATATGTTTATATTATTTCGAATCATTTTATAACGCCGTGTAACAATTAAGATTAAATAATAATATAATTAATTATATTATCCACTCGTATATATAATATTATTTGTGACATTCATCACGTAAAGTGATTCCTAAACTCGTGGACACATTTGTCCACTCTCGGTTATTAGAGCGATTATTTAAGACGTTTCTTTCCGTGTCACAGTCACAATTCCCATTATCATTCCTAATTAATGTGTTTATAATTTTAGGACATTCGTAGGTCTTTTGAGACTTACACTTGTGGTTCCAATTTATCCTTTGTGTGATACTACCTTCAACGCCAAGCAGGTGAGTTTTCACGGCCCCTTTTACTGCTTTTAAACTGGGGGAGAAAACATGATACAAACTCTTTTGATTTTTGTACTACATTTTATATCAGTTGTTATGACTATGCGTAAACTCTATCATGAAAGTCCTCACATCGAACCGTTTAAATATGAATATAGCGAGGTATGTTGGGTAGTACTACTGGGTTTGACAAACCTCACCCGCGTTAGTCGCGCTAACACGATTAGATATCGAACGGGTGCAATATTGACCTAAACGTGCACCGTGGTTGATAGACCTGGTGGGAGGCAATACAAACAGTCAGTTTACGGTTGTGAGCGTAATAGCAAACAATGAACATGGGTTAGCTACTCATTTGATATTTATGTTGATTGTACAATAAATCTGGTAAACGTTTATTTATATATTGAAACCTGTGAACACACCAACCTCGTGTTGACACTTTTTCTTACATGTTTTCTCAGGACGCTAAGCTAAGACACAGGTGCACGTTAGGACATGCATGGGATTCAACTGCTTTGCTTTGTGTCTATTTATGTTGATTGAATTATTTTAATGTACTTTGTTTGGTTGGAAGTTTGGACTTTTGGACTTTGGTTTTGGGCACGTGTATTTTGCGCATTTACTTTCTTTACGCTTCCGCATTGATACTCTGATTTAAAAGATATTTTCATTTTGAGTCCCATGTAGAGTCGTTCAATGTAACTAGTGTCTGAGATCCTGGTTTGTCACTTCCCAAACGGTAATACTCCGTTAGTTGAAATTGGGGGTGTGACAGATTGGTATCAGAGACATTGGTTATAGAGAACTAGGATTGCATACTAGACTATAACCTCACACATTAGTTACACGGCACAGACACTCATACCTGATACATATAGCATCTATACATACCTTGTAGTGCAGGCATGTAACACCATTCGTATCACCCTCAGTTGGCGAGGGACACATCATTTGAATTGCATAATCGTTCCAAGTGGCAACACTCGGAGGATCAGTAGAACAACATCCACTCCCGTCCGAGGGCAGCGAGACGGAGCCTTCGGAGGAGTCACTTACAACACCATCACCTGTTGGGTATGGTGGGCTTTCTCAGGTCCATGTTATGGACGACACTCAGCACTAACGCGTATCTCCTTGGGAATTGGGATCGTCGGAGGCGAGTCCTTACTATACATATTAGCAACAATACGCCGACTGAAGGCAGACCGTTGCACGCATCATTACAGAATCCATTGACACGTTGATGTCATCACTTTCCCGAGCCATGGGCTCGCGTCTTTGGTCAATATTCTGTGAGAATAGATTGACCAAAAAGTTGAGAACGAATATTCAAACCCTATCCTGACTCAGTTGAAAGGACGGCTACTATGCTGCTTCCTATAACTTGTATTCATGAATTAGTTTCATTTCTCGAAGTCGCACTTCATGTACATGTTTGTTACATGTTCTCATTTACAATCCGCTGGATTGGACTCCTGTATTGTGTTTCACTCGAGTGAATACTCAGATCAAACCATCCTTGACTACTCATCCTGATATGAGTCATAGACGATCAACTTATGGTTGATGACTACTCCTTTCAATGACTTATCATATCTGACAACACTCTATGCTCAACAATATAACCTAAAGGACATTATGACACAGGACAGGGAGAACAAGGGTGATTATGCAAAGCAAATTATCATTACGGGTGCACACGTAATTTGAGGTGCATGTAAGTCCTGGTGAAACCTAGTGCGTGGATAATGGTCCTAATCAGTGATTTACAGACTTAAGTTTCCACTATCTGTAGAGAATCTCATAACCTACTCAACAACTAGTTGGTATCGTTAAACCTGTTCAACAATCGATAGACGCGACTATCAGGTTGAAGATATCTACAGACACACTGAGCTATTATCAATGGAAACCATCAACGTTATTTTCACTCATGTAAGAGTCTTAGTGATCTTACGAATCTCATTCCAACTTAATCAATGGAACTACTTAGAGTGAAACTCTAGTAGGACCTCAGAGTAAAACCACCGACTCCAACTATGTACACAGAATTTGAGGAATTCTTTCTATGCTAATACGTTATTCCTTACACTCCAACAATAGATCGCATTTGACCTTATTACCTCATCTTGTGACTAATCCTTAGTCTAACTTCGAATTTTACCCCAGCATATTCAATCCTGTAAACGGATTTCTTTCTTCACGAAATTATCCTGTTGATCCAATGACATTAGGAAACGAAGATTTAACCTAACCAACCATCAGTTGAACGCAACTACTTAGACATACATCCTATATCTTATGCTACTGGAATCTATATCTCATTATACTTTTCATTCTTACATGTGAACCTATTCCCTTAGCCTATGCATTGACTGACACTTGCTTTATAAGCACGGGTTTCACTAGAAGTCTCAGTATGACTTCACAAATTCCATATTAGTGCGTCGTGCTCCAACTCTTTTAAAAGCCAAGTATACTATTGAGATAGTAGACGCTCAGAGAATCGAAACAACTCACATTCTTACAGCTGTAAACTAGTATTGGTTAGTCATAAACTTGACATTAACCTTCTGCCAGTTACACTTGGCAGTTTCGACCTTATTGTCGGTATGAATTGGTTATCCAAGAATCGACCTGAGGCCAACTGTTGTGACAAAAATATTTGCCTTCCTCTCCTTAGAGGGGAAATCCTTTTTGTCTAAGGCAAAAGGAGTGGTGCAGTCATAAGCATCATATCCTTCATGAAAGCGCAGAAATGTCTACTTAAAGGTCATACTGACATTTTGGCTCTCGTCGTCGAGCAGCCATATGAGGAGAAGAAGATTGACGACATACCGATCGTTCGTGATTATCCGGAATTATTTCCCGAAGATCTGCCTGGTCTTCCGCCGCATCGTCAAGTCGAATTCCAAATTGATCTAGCACCCGGAGCAACGCCTATTGCTCGGGCACCCTGTAGACTTGCACCCAGCGAATTGCAAGAGCTATTCACACAACTGCAAGAGTTGTAGGATAAAGGTTTCATTAGACCTAGCTCATCGCCATGGGGAGCTCCAGTCCTATTTGTCAAGAAGAAAGACGGAACTTTTTGCATGTGCATCGATTACCGGGAACTGAATAAAGTGACAATCAAAAATCGTTATCCTCTACCGCGTATTGATGACATCTTCGATCAAATCCAAGGATCAAGTTTCTATTGCAAGATAGATCTTAGATCCGGTTACCATCAATTAAGAGTCCGAGATGAAGACATCTCTAAGACTGCTTTCAGGACAAGGTACGGCCACTACGAGTTTATGGTTATGCCTTTTGGATTAACCAATGCACCCGCGGTATTCATGGACCTCATGAACTGTGTGTGTAAACCTTATCTTGACCAATTTGTCATCGTTTTCATCGACGACATTCTCATTTATTCCAAGAACAAGGAAGAACATGAGGAACATCTACGCCTAATTTTGGAATTACTTAAGCAGGAGCAGCTGTATGCTAAGTTTTCCAAGTGTGAATTCTGGATCCGGGAAGTTCAATTCTTAGGACATGTGGTTAACGAGAAGGGAATACATGTCGATCTATCAAAGATTGAAGACATCAAGAATTGGGTAGCACCGACGACTCCGACTGGGGTGCGACAATTTCTGGGATTGGCTGGTTATTATTGGCGATTCATCGAGGGATTCTCTAAGATTGCACAACCTCTCACCGCCCTAACTCAAAAAGGAAAAGCCTATAATTGGGGCGATAACCAAGAGTCAGCTTTCCAACACCTCAAATAGAAACTTTGCAGTGCACCTATTTTAGCTCTTCCGGAAGGAACCGATGATTTTGTAGTGTATTGTGATGCATCCATTCAAGGTCTGGGTTGTGTCTTAATGCAACGCGAAAAGGTAATCACATACGCTTCACGTCAGTTAATGGTTCACGAGAAAAACTACACCACTCATGACCTAGAGTTGGGAGCAGTAGTTTTTGCACTTAAGATATGGAGACATTACTTGTACGGTACCAAGTGCACTATCTACACCGATCACAAGAGTCTTCAGCATATCTTTGAGCAGAAAGAGCTGAACATGAGACAGCGTCGTTGGGTCGAGCTCTTGAATGATTATGACTGTGCGATCCGGTATCATCCGGGTAAGGCTAATGTTGTAGCCGATGCCTTAAGTCGAAAGGAAACCAAGCCCAAACGAGTTCGAGCATTACAGCTTACTATCCACCCCGGATTACCTGACAAAATCCGTAGTGCTCAACTTGAAGCCTTGAAAGAAGATAACCTACCGTTAGAAGGTACTCGCGGCATAGAAGCACAACTTGAAGTAAAATCTGACGGAATTCGTTACTTTGTCGAACGAATATGGGTTCCAGTGTTCGGAAATTTAAGGGAACTAATCATGGATGAAGCTCATAAATCTCGTTACTCCATTCATCCGGGTTCCGATAAAATGTGGCATGATCTAAAAGTACTATATTGGTGGCCGAAGATGAAGGCCGATATAGCCACTTATGTCAGTAAGTGTCTGACCTGTGCGAAGGTCAAAGTTGAATATCAAAAACCGTCCGGTCTCCTGCAACAACCTGAAATTCCCATGTGGAAATGGGAACAAATATCCATGGACTTCATTACTAAATTACCCCGAACCCCTACCAGATGTGATACTATATGGGTAATTGTGGATCGCCTAACAAAATCTGCTCACTTTCTAGCAATCAAAGAAACCGACAAAATGGATAAACTCACTCAAATATACTTGAAAGAAGTAGTCTCTCGGCACGGAGTGCTAATCTCTATCATATCGGATCGTGATGCACGATTCACCTCTCGCTTCTGGCAGTCATTACATAAAGCTTTAGGCACGCGTCTAGATATGAGCACAGCATACCATCCTCAAACTGATGGCCAAACTGAACGTACTATCCAAACTCTGGAGGACATGCTACGAGCTTGTGTGATCGATTTCGGTAACACTTGGGAGTCTCACCTACCGTTGGTGGAGTTCTCCTACAACAACAGCTATCACACTAGCATCAAGGCAGCTCCATTCGAAGCACTTTATGGACGGAAATGCCGTTCTCCCATTTGTTGGACCGAGGTTGGGGATAGCCAACTCACAGGTCCTGAACTTGTATTTGAAACTTCCGAAAAGATCGTTCAAATTAGAAACCGTATGGCGGCAGCTCGTGATCGTCAAAAGAGCTATGCCGACAAGCGTCGTAAACCTTTGGAATTTCAAATAGGTGACATGGTCTTACTCAAATTCTCACCTTGGAAAGGTGTCATTCGTTTCGGAAAATGAGGTAAACTGAATCCTCGTTATGTTGGACCTTTCAAAATATTAAAGAGAATCGGACCAGTCGCGTATCAACTGGACCTACCTGAAAGACTTAGTGGTGTACACGACGTTTTTCACGTCTCAAATTTAAAGAAATGCCTGGCAGACGAATCACTCGCAGTTCCTCTTGAGGAACTACACGTTGATGAACAGTTGCGTTTCATTGAAGAACCCGTGGAAATTATGGATAGGGAAGTCAAATCGTTAAAGCACAGTAAAATCCCTGTTGTTCGAGTCCGTTGGAACTCGAAACGCGGACCAGAATTTACTTGGGAGCGCGAGGATCAGATGATGCGCAAATATCCTAATCTGTTCAAGCACTCCGCGTCAAATCCCTAAGGTACTATTTAATTTTCGGGACGAAAATTCTTTCAACTTGGGGATGATGTGACACCCTCAAAAAAATTTTTTTGTGTTATTTTAATTTTCGGGACGAAAATTCTTTCAACTTGGGGATGATGTGACAATCCGGACTTTTCCAGTTAACTCCGTTAGTAAAATCCAGTTAAAGTTAACTGAAATTAACTTTATTCAAACTTCAGGGACTATTTCTATCAATATTCCAAACTTAAACTTCAAGGACTAGTTATGTCATAAGCCTAAACTATTCTGTTGACTTTTGAAAAGTCAAAATCCTCTCTGTTGACTTTAAAAGTCAAAATTAACCATGAGTTAACCTCATTTAAACTAAAGGGATCAAATCTGCCAAGTTTCAAACTACAATTCTCAGCAAAACCTCAGGGACCTTTTCTGCCATTTCTTGAAACAGGATTGTTGACTCCTAAAGTCAAAATCGTGGTTTGATCCCAAAATCCGGACGTTTCAGATCGATATTCGTTGGAATCAAAACCGTTTTGCACGTCTATGATCTTAACGAGCATCTTTAAGTCATTAAACGCCACCAAATTAATCGAATTAACGATAATTATTGAGAATTAATGTGTAACCGTCACCACGATCTAATCATCATCTAATTCGTCTTAACCCGATGTTAATACTACGAATTGTGACCCTGAATTCGATCGTCGAGCACTCCTGAGACTTTTGCACATACTACATTGGTCGGAACAACAGCAGAAGCCGCCGGAAATTGGACTGGTCACAGCCAGCACACGTTTTAGTCGAGAGCTACCAATTCGGTGTTCTTTCTGGTAACTAATCATACCCTCAGTTTCGTCTTTGTGTCTTAATTGAAAGCCCCATGATTATCAGGGCTCCTAATATCGAATTTATCGCGAACCAATTTCTAGGGTTAATCGAACCCTATGAATTCGATATCAGATAATGAAATTAAGCAGATCCTCAGACTCGTCTCGAAGTCTAGATCGAAAGCCCTATCAATCCAAGGGCTCATAACATCAAATCAATGATAAACCGATTCTAGGGTTCATCATAGGGACTGTTGAATCGGATCATAGCCTAAACACCATATCAATCCAATTAACCAATACGGTTAGGTTCGTAATCATCCTCTTACCGAAAGCCCTATGAATCTAGCATCAATTATCACAAGAATTAAACAAATCAATCCCATGTTCTTAAACCGGAGTTTCGGCTCATTTTTCTACAATTAAACGGTCCATAACTTGTTAGTTTTGCAATTAAACGATCCCACAGATTCGAAATCGATCGACTAACAAAACTTCTATACCATGGATTCATAACAATATCGAAATTGTTACATTTTGTCTGGATTTGGCTTCGGTTCGCGCAAAAGGGGAAGAACTCGCGAGAACCGGGTGTTAAAACCATCTCAGTCCTGTATCCTTCGCGATACCCTAGCGGGCGGAGATGGTTAAGGCAGTGTGCGGGTGTGGGAGAGACCCGGGTTCGAGACCGGGCTCCCACAATCATTTTTGGAACATTTTTCTGGAATATTATATTAATAAAAATCAAACCTTATAATATTATATTATTATATAAATGCGTTTTAACCCGGAAAACAACCCGTAGGCTCGGGTTTGAATTATTAGCTTATTTTTATAAATTATACCCGCTTTTATAATTTATACATTATTATTATTATTAAGTAAAAATAATATGTTTATATTATTTCTAAGTCGTAAACTCGTGTAAAATAATATATTATTATTATTCTCAAATTGTGACCCGTATTATTAAATAATATATGTTTATATTATTTCGATTCAATTTATAACGTCGTGTAACAATTAAGATTAAATAATAATATAATTAATTATATTATCCACTCGTATATATAATATTATTTGTGACATTCGTCACGTAAAGTGATTCCTAAACTCGTGGACACATTTGTCCACTCTCGGTTATTAGAGCGATTATTTAAGACGTTTCTTTCCGTGTCACAGTCACAATTCCCATTATCATTCCTAATTTATGTGTTTATAATTTTAGGACATTCGTAGGTCTTTTGAGACTTACACTTGTGGTTCCAATTTATCCTTTGTGTGATACTACCTTCAACGCTAAGCAGATGAGTTTTCACGGCCCCTTTTACTGCTTTTAAACTGGGGGAGAAAACATGATACAAACTCTTTTGATTTTTGTACTACATTTTATATCAGTTGTTATGACTATGCGTAAACTCTATCATGAAAGTCCTTACATCGAACCGTTTAAATATGAATATAGCGAGGTATGTTGGGTAGTACTACTGGGTTTGACAAACCTCACCCGCGTTAGTCGCGCTAACACGATTGGATATCGAACGGGTGCAATATTGACCTAAACGTGCACCGTGGTTGATAGACCTAGTGGGAGGCAATACAAACAGTAAGTTACGGTTGCGAGCGTAATAACAAACAATGAACATGGGTTAGCTACTCATTTGGTATTTATGTTGATTGTACAATAAATCTGGTAAACGTTTATTTATATATTGAAACCTGTGAACTCACCAACCTCGTGTTGACACTTTTTCTTACATGTTTTCTCAGGACGCTAAGCTAAGACACAGGTGCACGTTAGGACATGCATGGGATTCAACTGCTTTGCTTTGTGTCTATTTATGTTGATTGAATTATTTTAATGTACTTTGTTTGGTTGGACGTTTGGACGTTTGGACTTTGGTTTTGGGCGCGTGTATTTTGCGCATTTACTTTCTTTACGCTTCCGCATTGATACTCTGATTTAAAAGATATTTTCATTTTGAGTCCCATGTAGAGTCGTTCAATGTAACTAGTGTCTGAGATCCTGGTTTGTCACTTCCCAAACGGTCATACTCCGTTAGTTGAAATTGGGGGTGTGACAGGATGGAGCAGGGAGTAATGCATGATTTGCAAGGACAAAGAATGGATAGCCTAGCAAACCAATTAGGGTACCAAAAGGAGTTAATCTCCATTCTCGAAAAAGAAATACAGGAACATCGCACGGAGACCGCAAAAGCTGAAGCCAGATCTGCTACTCGAGTGACCATAGCGGTGCTCATCTTGTTGATTATCTTCTTCCTAGTGGAAAGCTACCAGAGACGTTAGGAGAAATTTCTATTTATTGTCTTTAAAATTTTTGGTTTGAGAACCATTTCCCTATCTTTTGAGTAATGTTTAACATTTCAGCATTTAATCAATATTTCAACTCTGAAGTTACTATTCATTGATTTGACCCGCTGAGTGTGAATTACACCCATCATATTTTCATCAAAATTCTCCAAGTATCATCTTTCTCATTCACCACAATTTAGTACATTACCAGCAACCTCTTTCGTAAACAAATCATCCTATTGTTGGATTTAAACAAACCTCGTTATTTTGTTCAAACAAAAAGTTTATCAAACTTTTAGATAATATCAAAAACATAAATTTTCCATAAAACTTCTCACCTGATAAGGAAACTTAATACAATCTATTTTATAAAAATATTATTTCGAATTGATAAATAATTATGATTTTCCTCAAAAAAAAAATATTTCTAAACCCTGGCTAAATTAGTATACGACTACTTGTTTAGCCAATAATTTCGCTTAAAAATATTCTCTTATTGATAGTTGATAGTCTAAATTAAAAGATTTTTTCCATAAATTGTCTACTTATTTAAATTATGTGATCCAATGGTTTTCACTACTTTATATATCCACAATCAAGAATAATTTACCACTTCCTATTTTCAAACAAAGATCAGTAATTGTAAACACATTTTCCCGAATATTTTCAGAACCTTCTCGTTACCTTTCACTTGTCACATCAAGAGACGATCGAACAACGTAAACGTTAACCCCCCATCAACCTCAATGAGATTTAAGAGCTACAACCTAACTACCACATTATACAAGAACGCCAAACAACACGCTTATCCGCAACCCTAGATCACATGCAAAACCCGTTAGTATACATCACACACGAAGTCCAACAACTTACGCATACACGTTCACAATATACCCAACGCAACCACATGGTACATGAAACTCAGTTATTCTCAATATACCCAATGCTACATAAACTACATAATACAAGAAACTAGTTTGCCTACAAATCACAATTTACTGGATTGATCACATAACACACGAAACATGTTTATTTACAATACACCTGCTACCGGATTGAGCACATAATACACGAAACTTAGTTGTTTGCGATATACGTGATACATAACAATTGTTTGATTGATACATAATTCTAGATTGACCACATTAAACATGAAACCCATTTAGTTACAGAGTACATCATACTAAACTGTACACATTAGATTGATTTACAAAATACATGATGCTAAGTTGTCAACGCCATACATGAAATTCATTTCCTATAATACATGTGATACTATGTTGTTTACATTACACGTGAGAGCTCATTGATTTACAAAATACATAATGCTAGCTGTTCATGCTACACAAGAAACTGGTGTTTACTCAATACACGAAACGAAATTGCTTACAATTATTACAATTGATTGATTACATTATACACAAGACATGGTCATGCACTTTGTTCACCAAAGTTGAAGACCATAATACATGGAAACGACTCGGGGTTTAACGTATTCTTGTTCAAACATGAGCAAACTAAGAAACTTTAAGTTATTCTACTTTACTGCTCTTTAGTTGTGAACCTACCTGCTTAAGGTTATAGTTACTTGTTAGCGACTTTTATGTGAAAACAATGGACATGGACGGAGTGAAATTGTGCCCCCTTGACCCGCACACAACGTAATGACCTATACGGACCATGCGATGATTTGAGTAATTACGGGTGCACACAGAATTATAAAAATCAACGCATGGAAAACATAGTGAAATTTTATCGTGTGTTGTGACCTAAAACTTATCATGATATGTAACAACGAAACTGATGGGATATGACAAGGACATGGTGGATACGTCGATGGTACTTCCTATATATAAGTGTCCTATCATATTATCAGAAGTAGCGTTGTTCGTGTCACGTGAAGTTTTGACCTAGACCAATGTTTATGAAATCTTTTACCACTGACATTTTTAAACATATTAGACTACATCATGCACAAACCCTAACGATCAAGGTCCCATCAAATTCATTCCAAATAATACATCTCACATTTAGAATTCAGAATTTTTATTCGACAATCTCCTCCTTAAATTCATTTCAAAACAAAATTCATTATCACCCTTCATATTCAACTTTGAGTATCAGGCCTAAGCCATGTCAATGGTTACACTCCCCAGAATCCAACAATCAAAACTCACTGAGAACCCAAAACTCCCACCTTTTTCTTGATTTTTGTAGCCTCCATTAACTAAATTTCGGGACGAAATTCCCTCAACATGGGGAGACTGTAACATTTCTGATTTTTAGTATCCGTATTTCAATTCGATGTAACGCATTTCAAACTCAATTCTAGTGCACTGTTTTGTTCTATTCGTACCATCAATTAAATACTATACTTCAATGCAAATCCACAAATTTTACTCGGTTATATTCTATTAAAACACTACATAAGTATCTATTTATACAAATACGTCAAAGACTAAAGTTACAAAGTCTGATGTTGAAAAATAGCAAGAAACCCTAATAGGCACGGTCGCGCCTCGCTTTGGCACGGTCGCGCAAAGTGCTTTGGCACGGTCGTGCGACTTGCTTTGGAACGATCGCGCCCGGTGTCTTGGCACGGTCGCGCCTCGTTTGGGCACGGTCGCGCCTAGTACCAGTTGAAACGTAAATACAGTTTTAATCGCCCGATCGTTGAGTGCCGTAACCAATTTACACTTCATTACCATTAACGAAAGCAATAACATTTTCAATTATAACAAACGACCTAGTTTAATTCCATCAGAGTCAAAAAAATCGCTTAGACATTTCAAGAAAACACAAATTCTTCTTTCGGTCCGAATTATCGCAACCAAGCAGCAGATTCACGCTACTCAATCCTCACTAAAACTTCTGGACTCTCTGGTTTAACCGTGATTGCAGCAGAAGACGCCGGAAGCCATTCGCATCGCCGCCGGAACTTTTTTCTATCGAACGCTATCCGTACATCGTCCTCCCAGGTAATTGAAACTCCATACTCGTTCGTTTCAGTTCACGGATCAAAAGCCCCATATTAATTTGGGCTTTAATCATGGAAATCATCTCGAACCGATCCTAAGTTCCTTTTCAAAATAACGTAATCAACCCGACTCTGGACATGTTTTTAATACAATTAAAGTACCCTAATAGTCTCGTAATAATCTAATGGGTGAAAGCCCTATGATTTCCAACCCTGTTATTATAGGAATTAGTCAATTCGTTCCTGATTTGGAACAAACGCGGCCGCGCTAATCATCTAGTGCGGTCGTGCCTCATGAGACGCGGTCGTGTCCTCCTGTCCAGACCTAATAATGCCATTTTGCTAATCTCAGTCGTGTAACATTTCTGATTTTCCGACCCTATTTTAAATTTATTTTAACTAATAAAATAACAACACGACATTAAAACATATACTTGTTCAAACCTACACCTCATTAATTGTTAGCCGATCGTATTAAATTCAAAGATTTAGAACTCATAATCATGTGGTAACACCTCCTAGAGTTAATCCAGTTAGTAATCCCGTTAGGTGTTCGGTTAAATCCTAACCAGGCTAATTCTATCAAAGATGAAGTTGCAAGGGCTGATTTTGTAAATAACCAGGAACCCTAGTAGGCACGGTCGCGCCATGTTTTGGCACGGTCGCGCCTCGTCTGGCACGGTCGCGCTTAGTTTGGGCACGGTCGCGCCTAGTACCAGTTGAAACGTAAATGCAGTTTAAATCGCTCGATCGTTGAGTTCTGTAACCGTTCCTCACATCATTTCCATTTACGAGAGTAATAACATTTTCAATTACACAGACGACCCAGTTTTATTCCTTCGGACTCGAAAAATCGTTCAAACATTTCAAAGAAAACATAAACCCTTCCTTCGATCAGAATTCTCTCAACCAAACAGAAGATTCACGATATACGATCCTCCCAGAAGCTATTGACCCTTTGAATTAGCCGGAATTTGCAGCAGAAGACGCCGGAGGCCGTTCGCATCGTCGCCAAAACTCTTTCCTACCAAACTCTATTCATCCATCGTCCTCCCAGGTAAATGAAACCTTTTCCTCGTTCGTTTCACTCCATAGGTCAAAAGCCCCATATTAATTTGGGCTTCTATTATAGAAATCATCCCGAATCAGAATCTATGTTTTATTCAAAATGGTTTAATCGATTTCGACCCTGAACATGTTGTTAATACAATTAAAACAACCCATCATACTCGTAATAATACTATAAATAAAAGCCCTATGATTTACATCACTAACAATATAAGAATCAGTCAATTCGTGTCTGATTTGGAAGAGACACGGTCGCGCTAATCATCTAGCGCGGTCGTGCCTCGGGAGACGCGGTCGTGTCGACTTCCAGCGCGATCGTGCCTCTTACTCAGACCCAGTCAATGCTCGTTGGCTAGACTTGATCGTACCCCAGAAGCATAGACACGGTCGTGCCTATCGAAGGCACGGTCGTGCCTAGTCGTTTGGCTAAGTTGTCCTCTGTTTGACCAACACGGTCGCGCCCTGTCTAGAAAGGTCGCGCCCGCCCTAGCACGATCGTGCCCTATCCTAGGCACGGTCGTGTGTGTTGGTAGAATGTTATTAATTTTTATATTTCTAAACAATTAGTATTTCATATTAATTTCTAAAATAATAATAATTGAATTTATAAAAATCTGTATTATTTTTATTTAGAAAAGATCAAATATTTAATCTTAAAATAAATGAAAATTATTTAAAGTTCAACATTTAATTTATAAACCCTACACTTAAATAATAATTTAAATGTCTAAATTACATTATATAAATAAATGAATAAGGTAATAATTATTTATTTGATTTATAATTAAACAAAAACATTTATTTAGTTACATCTAACACTTACATTATTTTCATAAACAGTAATTATTTAGTTTACATATTTAATTATTCCAAACTCAAACCTCATTCAAAAATGTTCTAAAAATATTCATTTCAAATCTTCTATTTTATACAATACTTTCAAGTACCAAACACTAACTTTATCCAATTTAACTTTAGATATAGACTTAGACTATTGTGCATTATTAATGCAATATACATTACACTCTAGGTTAACATTGTGCAATACAAGGATCACATTATTATCTCGTATCTCGTGTTAGCTACGCTTTCGAATCAAGTGAGTATACATAGCCCCTTTTACTCTTTTACATTTTTGGGGTGAAACATGAACGCTATTCAAATTACATGTTTACATTTACACAAACAACACAATTACAAATCCTATTTACATTCATGTGTGCAATTTGAGCTTTATGCCCGAGGGCTAGGTGTGCTAACCTTTTGTATGCGATTATGTGCAATCATTAACTTTTCAAGCCGACGGTTTTCAATGATAGATCTATTGAGTCTGACAAACCCACCCAGATTGGGGTGATTGATACCGACAACACAATTTTGCATGCTAGTTACAAAGGTTTGATTGTACTTGGTTACACAATAGCTGCTCCCCATAAATGCCTTATTTATCATGTTATGTAAGGATTTGTTTTACAAACTATATGCTATCTATATACAAACCTGTGTTATACTCACCAACTTTTTAGTTAACCTTATTTTATTCATGTTTCAGGTGCTTTCATATGAGTTTAATCAAAACATGCTACACATAGGCTTTGGACCTAGTTAATCTTAATTCAAAAACAAATTGTATTTCATTATGTACTTGGAACTTGATTCATGTTTTTTGAATGGAAATGGATTTAACATATTACAATTTAGTCAACCTTGAGCTCATGAACAGTCTACATGTCCCGCCCCGATGATTCCGCCGTCGGTTGGGGTGTGACAAGTCGTGTCTTAGAATCATAGACACGATCGTGCCTGGCCAAGGCACGGTCGTGCCTAATGATTTAGTTAGTTAAGCCCTCTGTTTGATCAACACGGTCGCGCCCCGACTATCATGGTCGCGCCCGTGGTTCGAGCACGATCGTGCCCTTCCCAGGTACGGTCGTGTGTGAGTTAAATTTTTGGCAGAATTATAATTTTTATATATTTTTCAAACAATAAACATTTCTGATTAAATTTCAAAATAAAAACAGTTGATTTTTATAAAAATGCATTAATTCTATTTAGAAAGATCAAATAGTTAATCTTGGAATAAATAGAAAATTATTTATTTAAAGTTTATAAAAAAATTAAATTTACAATTGTTGTTAAACTTTTCATTTAAAAAGTATCTTAATGATTAAGTTACATATTTTATAAATAAATAAAAAAGGAAATGATTATTTATTTAATTTATATTTAAACAAAAACAATTATTTATTTGTACTTAATTACATCAAATACTTACACTATTTTCATAAACAATACTCCTTTAACCTACTTATTTAGCTATTTAATTTCAAACCTTAACTCAAAATGTTCTAAAAATATTATTTCAAACTTTATATTGTATTCATTACTTTCAAATACAAATCAATGGTCTTATACACAAATTCAAATTCAACTTTAAACTTAAACTTTTGTGCACACTATTGATACAATACGCATTACACACTAGGTTAACTTGTGCATTTCAAGGATCCTTATTCTATCTAGTATCTTTGTTAGCTACGCCTTCAAACCAGGTGAGTATTTCATAGCCCCTTTTACTCTTTTATATTTTTGGGGTGAAACATGAACACTATTCAAATTACATGTTTACATTTACACAAACAACACAAATACAAATCCTATTTACATTCATGTGTGCAATTTGAGCTTTATGCCCGAGTGATGTGTGTGCTAACTTTTGTGAACACTTATGTGCAATCATTAACTATTCAAGTCGACGGTTTTCAATGATAGATTTATTGAGTCTGACAAACCCACCCAGATTGGGGTGATTGATACCGACAACACAATTTTGCATGCTAGTTACAAAGGTTTGATTGTACTTAGTTACATAATAGCTGCTCCCCATAAATGCCATATTTATCATGTTATGTATGGATTTGTTTTTCAACTATATGCTATCTATATACAAACCTGTGTTATACTCACCAACTTTTTAGTTGACTTTATTTTATTCATGTTTCAGGTCCTAATATGTGAGATTGATCAAGATGTACTACACATAGGCTTGGACTTAGTTAAAATAAATAAAGAACTTATGTATTTCAATTATATTTCTTTTCTTGGAATTGGTTTTGTTTGAATGTTTGTAATAAAATTTGAAAATTAATATATTTCAATTTAGTCAACCTTGTGCTTATGAACAGTCTACATGTCCCACCCCGACGATTCCGCCATCGGTCGGGGTGTGACAGTAGCTGACTTTTAGTATGCACATTCAGGTTAATGACAGGTATGGACGATGGACGGTGATGCTTGGCAAGAGATGAAGAGTTACCCGGTCGATCTATGAAGTCTGGAATCCCGTTATGATTAGCTTATGTTATGTTTATGTATTAGACTATGTTACCCTTTCGCATGTTGAATAATGTCACGATTATGTTTTAATAAAATTTTCCGCTGCGTTATTTGATATTCAAGTTCAAGAACTGTTTGTGAATGAGTAAATCCAACAAGTGAGGCCTCCCGGGTTTGGGGCCTTACAAGTTGGTATCAGAGCAATAGTTTGAGAGATTCGTACACTCTCAGTGTCTGAACTTAAACTGTGAATGGGACCGAAAGCGGATGCCAGTACGTGTAACTCGAGCCACAGCATCTGGTATGAAGGTAGTATATATTTACATATATAGTATGCCTTAGGAAGGGTTAGGTATGGACTTGTGTTCTGATGGAATCACAAAGGTGGTCAAATAGAAATCAAAAGGTAGTGTAATAGTTAATTTCAAATGGCTAGTGTATAATAACATCTTACAGTGCTTGTTGAATTATATTTGTTAACTAGCGTGATGACATTAGATTCCTTGTCTTATAAAATGAAATGGCAAGGAGAGGAAACGGAAGGCGTGGTGAGGGCCATACCGGTGGTCGTACCGGTGGTCATAACGATGGGCGCGGCAGGACCCCTTCACGCCAAGAGTACAGGGAAGAAGGAAGTGTTCACACTGAGCCAGAAGTTAGTATGCACGGGACTGAACCGACTCATGTCGAAGAACAACAATTCACTTTTGAACTGGAAGTGAGAGCGGCTCTGGCACGTGAGTTCACTGAGTTGATGAAGGTTTCTTTGCCGGACTGTTGACAGAAGCATTAAAGAAGGCTAATGAGACGGGTGGGTCTAACACGGCAGTTGATACCCCGACATGAGGCAATCAACGCACCGCTTAACCGTGGTTGCGACTATAAGTCCTTTAAGGCATGTGACCCACCGGTCCTGACTTGGAAGAAGGACGCGGTGGCTACTTTTGACTGGGTGATACGTATGGAAGCCGCCATCTGTCTGAGCGAGTGTCGAGCAAATCAAGTTGTGAAATATGCTGCTAACTCCTTGAGAGAGGAAACATCCCATTGGTGGGAAGGTGTACGTCAAGCTAAGGGGGACGAGACGGTTGACGCGATGATGTGGACTGATTTGAAAACTTTAGTGATTAAGAACTTCTGTCTGAGGAATGAAATCGAGAAGGTGGAAAGAGAGTTTCTGGGATTTAAAGCCGGAAGTAAAACACATCGGCAATACACTACCAGATTCAATGAATTAGCAAGTCTGGTGCCGCATCTGATCACAACTGAGGAGAGAAAGATTGCTTGCTACATCCAAGGTTTGCCAGATAAGGTCCGTACTTTCATCAAATCAAACACCCCTAGCACCTATGATTTGGTGGTCGAACTCAATGGTGTTGTGTATGATGACCTGGCACTAAATAATGTCGCCATTGAGGAACCCAAAAATAAACCGAGCTTCCAAAACAAACGAATAGGTGGAATGATGTATGAGGCTCGTGATAAGAGGGCTCGGGTGGAGGAGATAGCGATGTGTAATAAGTGTGGGAAAGAGCATATGGGTGAGTGCAGACTGGGATCCAATCTATGCATCAGGTGTGGCAAAACTGGACACTACTCACATGAATGTCCCCAGCTCTACAAGTGCTATAACTCTGGGGGAACCGGGCATCTGAGTAGGGACTGCACAAAGCCAATAATGGGGGAAACTGGGAAAGGGAAGAACACCAAAAAGAAGGATGAAAGGCCCCCGACAAGGACACGAGCGTACGCACTGACACAGGACCAAGCCAGGGCAGACCCTGACGTGGCGTCAGGTACGTTCATCCTTGACAACACTTTTGTTTCTGTTTTATTTGATTCGGGTGCCAGTAAGAGTTTTATATCTGCGACTTTTTGTAAACGAGTGAAGTACACTGTCAGTAAGCTAGAAAGGGCTTTTAGCGTAGAAACTGCTAAGGGTAGAACTGCGAGAGTGACTGATGTTGTTGATAACTCCATGATAAAAATAGAAGCTCATAGGTTCCCTGTCAGATTGTTTGTTATGGTTTTGGGAGGGTTTGATTTCGTGTTAGGTATGGATTGGTTAACTGCCAAAGAAGCACAAATCATATGTAAACGAAAGATAATCCGACTCAAGGCTCCGGATGGTAGCAAAGTCGAGGTCTTTGGATATCGTGATGCCCCGATGCCAAGCGTCATCTCGATGATTAAGGCAACAGATTACTTGAGGCGCGAATGCGAGGCTTATCTAGTGTACGTAATTGACAAGTGTAAGGAAGTGATGGAACTAGACGATGTACCCGTGGTACGCGAGTTCCCGGAGGTGTTTCCAAAGGATTTTCCTGGGATACCACCCGACAGAGAGATTGAATTTCGAATCGACTTAGTACCAGATGCCCAGCCCGTGGCTAATGCTCCATATCGACTAGCACCAGTGGAGATGAAAGAGCTAATGGCATAACTAGACGAGTTACTTGAGAAAGGATTTATCCAACAGAGCATATCGCCGTGTGGTGCTCCGATGTTGTTTGTGAAGAAGAAAGACGGTTCGATGAGAATGTGTATTGATTATCGAGAGTTGAACAAACGTACGGTGAAGAACAAGTACCCTTTACCAAGGATCGACGACCTGTTCGATCAATTGCAAGGCGCAAGTTGGTTCTCAAAAATTGACCTTCGATCCGGTTACCATCAGTTGAATGTGAGGGAAGAATACATACCGAAAACGGCATTTCGCACGCGTTATGGACATTTCGAGTTCCGCGTAATGTCTTTCGGATTGATGAACGCCCCAGCAATGTCATGGATTTGATGAATAGGGTGTGTCGACGATGCTGGACAGATCAGTAATCGTGTTCATTGATGATATCCTCATCTACTCCAAGAATGAGGGTGATCACGCACGTCACTTAAAGGAGGTGTTGGAGGCTCTAAGAAGGAAAAGTTGTATGCTAAGTTCTCTAAATGAACATTCTGGCTTAGGGAAGTCCAATTACTAGGTTACGTCATTAACCCGAACGACATTATGGTTGACCCAGCAAAGATAATGACGGTAAGGGAATGGAATATTCCTAAGACACCAACTGAAATCCGCAGTTTCTTGGGATTGGCAGGCTACTATCAGAGATTCATCAAGGATTTCTCAAAAATAGCTTCGCCGTTGACAAAGTTGACTCAGAAGGAGGAAAAGTATGAATGGGGTTCGACCCAGGATGAGGCGTTTAAGGAATTGAAGGAGAAGCTAACCAAAGCTCCAGTCTTGGCCCTTCCCGAGGGCAATGAAGACATAGTGGTATACTCTGACGCTTCGGTCAGGGATTGGTATGCGTGTTGATGCAACGCGGGAGAGTGATCGTGTATGCGTCACGACAGTTGAAGATTCACGGAGCTAATTATCCGACTCAAGATTTGGAACTTGATGCTGTCGTATTCGCATTAAAAATCTGGAGGCACTACCTTTACGGGGTGAAGTTTACTCTTTACTCCGACCACAAAAGTTTGAAGTACTTATTCGAACAAAGGGAACTTAATATGAGACAGAGACGATGGTTGCAACTAATGAAAGACTATGACTGTGAAATCATATACCATCCTGGAAAGGCAAACGTGGTGGCTGACGCTCTAAGCCGAAAGGATGTGCCTGCTCCTATTAGAGTGAAAGCTTGCCAGTTGGTGGTAACATCAGATGTGAAAGAAAACAGGACAAGTTGGAATATAACACCCTTGGTGTCAGGACATAAAGAAGGAAAGAATGGTTGGCCAACAGGACAAGTTGGAATATAACACCCTTGGTGTTAGGACACGTTTTGGGCGGGTATGGATACCTATGGGTGGCGAGCTTAGAACCAAAATCTTGGATGAAGCTCATAAGTCTCGTTACTCTATCCATCCCGGTACCAACAAAATGTACCAAGATCTGAGGAAGGAATACTGGTGGCCTGGAATGAAACATGAGGTGACAAAGTATGTAAGCAAGTGCTTGACTTGCTCACAAGTAAAGGCCAAACACCAGAAACCGTATGGAAAGATTCAACCACTTTATATACCGAAATGGAAGTGGGAACACATTACCATGGACTTCATAACCAAGCTACCTCGCACAGTTAAAGGTCATGACACCATTTAGGTAATTATGGACCGTTTAACGAAGAGTGCTCATTTCATACCTATTCGCGAGACGTTCTTGTCGGAAAGGTTAGCGGAAGTATTTATTAACGAAGTAGTAGCACAGCATGGGATGCCTTTGACGATAGTATTTAACCGGGACACACTGTGACACCCGACATTTCAGGTCAATATCCGTACATGATATAAACGAGTTTATATTATATTAGTTTTCGTGATTCACCTAATTACAGAAATAAGGACATTAAAGTCTAACAAAAGCCGTACATTATCTCATTTCATATTTTGGTAATTCTAGGATTTACCGGTTCATGTAACTACATAACCCAACTAAATACGAACGTTAGTGATTAAATTAAATAACCAAGAAAAACATCTAGACGTATGTATTACACCAACTTTACGTTGGACAATAATTTATTTTTAGACTAAAACAAATAATATACCGAATTAATTTACTGTTTAAAAATCCTAATCAAGATTTAAGTTCCACTAATAATCTAAAAACCCACCAACCAAAAATTGCTTGACCATCAAATTAACCCAACCCACCCCCTTGACTTTCTCGACCGAAATCCCAGAGAATGCTCCATACCTCATGCCTTCGAGAATTAGATAAAAACCATACCACCTCAATCAAAAATCTCACGAACCCTTTTATCTCTCTCATTTTCTTACGGCACCTACACCACACATATTTTCCATTCTCCTGCTTCAAGCATTAGAACTTCCCATCGTTGGTGTTCTAAGGAGCTTTCAAGGATTTTCTCAAGGATTTCTAACCAAGCGAAGTCAAGATCATCTTCATTTTCTCGCAAAAATTATCATCTCTGTCTAGAGGTAAAAATTCGATACTATCCATATTATTTTCTTTAAACCGTAGCTAAACATACAATTTGTTCGAACGCAAGTAAAATAACAAGAAAAGTGTGTCGAGTTCAAGACTTATAATACGAATTTATGCACGTAAGTATGTGCGCTATAGGAGTATAATTTTGAGACTAATACTGTCAATTCAAAAATTTCAGTATCGAAACTAGGAAGTTTCGATACCTACTCTGCTCAAATCGAAACTAGGTTGTTTCGATACCTGTGTTGCTCAAATCGAAACTAGGTAGTTTCGATACCCGACTACTCAATCGGAACTAGGTAGTTTCGATACCTATTACTCAATCGAAACTAGATAGTTTCGATACCCATTTTTGCTCAATCGAAACTAGGTAGTTTCGATATCTGTTCTGCTCAATCAAAACTAGATAGTTTCGACACCTGTTCATCAGTCCCATTGGGCAGTAGCTTGGAATTATTTTGTCATAATGAAACAAGTGTTGAAAAACTAAGAAGATAATTTAAGTAAAATAACCTTAGTTACTAAGTCGGTGAACAATTTGCATTCGAGATATTCGGTCATAACCCGAAATACCCCTTTTGTAAATAGGGTACGATTAATCAAGTTTGATTGGAACAATTATCGTTGCTAACATACACAAAAACGAGGTGAGTTTCACGGCCCCTTTTTACTGTTTTCTATATTTAGGGGAATAACATACTTACAACTATTTTATGTGATAACAAGAGAATAAGACTCGACTTTTATGTTTGCATGAGTTGAACAATTTAGGCCGCTAAAGTCCCCTGGAACAACTTAGTAACCATTAACTATAGCCTAGGGTCCTATGAATAGTACTATGGGGAGTGACGTCCCCCGGTCATGGTTAGTCGCGCTAACCACAATCTGGAGGATTTATGGCCGCATAGCATCTGATAACGATTGAGAGGGGCAACAGAACAATTGTCATGGTTTGGTTACGCCTCATGTATAAACATATTATTTGTATTCCTAGCTAGTTTACAAATGGGTCAACCATTTCTTATTCTGATTATCACATGCAACTGGAACTATTTATGAATAAACGAATTTTACAAAGAACTATTTGAGTAAACCTGTGAACTCACCAACCTAGTGTTGACATTTTTAAGTATGTTTTTCAGGAATTTGAACGTGATCGCAAGGTTAGCAATGTAGATTACATGCATGCACGATGGATACGACTCAAGGAGGATTTCCCTTGTATAACTCATTATAATTGAGTCATATTTGCGAAATCTTAACTTTATGTAAACTCAGATTACATTTTGGAATGTAAAACTTTAAACTTGTTTATGTATCCATTCATCATGTATGTGTTTGCGGTAATCATATGCTTTGGAAATCATGAACGTTACGCCTCGCGTTTCCGCCTTGGCGGGGTGTGACAGATTGGTATCAGAGCCATTGATTGTAGCAAACTAGGAGTCTAAAATGGAACCTAGTCTATAATTTAAATGACTCACTAAAACGTTTTCATTGCATAAGCATTGCATAGCCAGTCATCATGCCATATGGATATTGTAGTCACAGGCATGTCGTCACATTCTGACCCCGTCTCTGCTTCTGAATCCAACGAGGAACTTTCCGCCACATGCCCCAAAAATCGAGTACAAGTTCGCAGCTCCACACCACCCAATGTCGCCCTGGGAGAACCGCCTATCGTCTACCGAAAGAAAAGCGGAGGACCAGTTATGGTAAAAAGTGCTAGGAAAAAGGTTCGATTTCCGCGCAAGAGGACCCTGGCAGCCCGTGACCTGGAATACTTGGAGACTGATGAGGAACCACCTAAGCAACGACCCCGCTACCACCCTACTGTGGGGACTATCAGCTGGATGCCCCGTACACTGGCACGATGGAGGGAGATGGAGAGCATCCCCTCTACCGTTGAGCTCGGAGAGTCCTCCAACTCCTCAACACCCCTACCCCACACTGGGAAGCCATGGAGCTCACAGTGCCTACATTGGTAGCACGCGTTCATACGCACGAGGAGCGTCTTGATGACCTCCTAGATGATATCCGGGCACATGGGGATGCAGCCACGCGACTACGTCAAGGGCTCGGATCTTGAGTACAGACTCTGGAGGACAGCACCCGAGACATACAGGGCGCCACTGACTACCTAGAGTTGAGAGCTGGTATGGACTGGCAGTTCACTCTCACGGTCTGAGACATGGTGGAGGTGCTGGAAGAAAGGACTTTGGCTACAGAATTTGTGGCTAGGGCTAGCTTTGTCATGGCAGGACTTGCCATGATGATTGGGTTGTACTCCCACATCTTCTTTTAGACCTATTACGGGCGGGTTGTGTCCGTAGTGCATTATGTAGTTTAAAACTTTGGTACTGATGTGGTCATGTGAACCCATCCCTTTTGTATCCTTGTCTTTTGGAACAATGTACTATGCATGTTTTAACTATGTATGTGATGGTTTATGTTGTAATGATGGTTGTTTACGTTTGATGTTGTTGTATCCTTATGTCATGATCTATCATTATTATTATATAATGTTGTTTCTTTTTAATTGATATGTTAGAAAGAACGTCATGGCACCTAAGCGTAGGACACCCCGTAACACTACTGGTGACAACAACGAGACGATTTCCCCAAACATGGAGCAACTCATAGCACAACGAGTAGCTGCTGCCATGGAGCAGTATGAGGCAAATCGAAATAGTGGAGGAGGAAACGGCAGTGGTACCGGCGGAGGAGGTGCAGGAGGTAGCGGTACAGCCGGAGGTTCCGGAGGTAATAGAATAAATAAGCCGTAACACATAGTCATGATCCCAATTAATGACGTTATGACTTGTAATTCTACAGATGCTCCAAATAGGAAGTGCTCCTACAAGGCCTTTCTATCTTGCAACCCCCGCAACTTCAATGGCACCGAGGGTGCAGTTGGGCTAATGAGATGGATAGAAAAGATGGAGTCGGTGATTGATATTAGTGAATGCACCGTTGACTGCATGGTGAAGTATTCTACATGCACGCTCACTGATAAGGCTTTAACTTGGTGGAATTCACAAGTGAAAAACCTGGGAAGGCAGATTGCATACCAACTGACTTGGGAGGAGCTGAAAGCCATGATGACTGAGGAGTACTGTCCTTGAAATGAGTTGCAAAAGATCGAATCTGAAATGTGGAATTTACAAATGATAGGAGATGATGTGGCTGGTTACACTGACCGATTCAATGAGTTAGCAAGTTTGGTTCCACACATGGTTACCCCAAAATACAAGAAGGTTGAAAGATATTTGTGGGGTCTTGCACCTCAAATCCGAAGCCTGGTGACTTCATCGAACCCTATGGATGCCAAGAGCGCTATAATTCTAGCTTTCAAGCTAAGGGATAATGCTGTGCGTGATGGTTTGTTTGAGAAGAAGGAGACTGAGGAAGGAAGGTCTGGGGAAAAGGGGAAATGGTTTGGAAAACCAAGTAATCAAAACAAGAATCAAACTTACAAGAGACCTGGAACTATGAAAGCCTATGCTGTCAACACTGTGGAACAAAATGGATATCTTGGAACACGACCGAAGTGTGACAAGTGTGGATATCATCACAATGGAAGGTGTACCCAATGTGGAAAGTGTAAAAAGTATGGGCATCTAGTCCATAACTGTTGGAGCAATGCGAACCCTAATAAGATCAATCAAGTAGCAGGAAAGGTCAACCCAGGAGCAGAAAGGATGAATCAGGGATGCTTTGAGTGTGGAGATCCAAAGCACTTCAGGAAAGACTGTCCAAAGTTGAAGAACCGAAATGACAATCAGGCCCGTGGAAGAGCGTTTGTGATGGGGGCTGGGGACGCACGACAAGATCCAAACATTGTCACTGGTACGTTCTCGATAAATAATCACTATGTCTCTATACTTTTCGATACGGGTGCTGATATGAGTTTTGTGTCAAATGACTTTAAGTCCCTACTCAGTATTAAGGCCAGCAAACTAGACCAAAATTATACAATTGAATTAGCAAACGGGAAATTAATTAAAACCGAAGAAGTCATTCAGGGTTGTACTCTATGTTTGAAAAACCACACATTTAGTATAAACCTGTTACCTGTTGACCTGGGAAGTTTTGACGTTGTTATTGGTATGGATTGGTTGTCGAAGAATCACGCCGAGATTGTTTGTTTTGAGAAGAATGTTCATATTCCACTCCCGAACGGAGAAGTTCTTCCAGTTCAAGGTGAGAAGAGTGGAGTGACATTGAGGATGATAAACTGCATGAAAGCTCGTAAGTACCTATGTAAAGGCTATTGCATGTTCCTGGCTCACGTCATCGAGAAGAAACCCGAGGAACGTCGACTTGAAGACATACCAATCGTTAAGGATTACCCCGAAGTTTTTCCTGAAGACTTACCTGGATTACCACCAGCGAGGCAAGTCGAATTCCGAATCAACTTGGTACCAGGAGCCGCCCCGGTTGCGCGATCGTCGTATCGATTAGCACCTTCTGAAATGCACGAATTATCAAATCAACTCCAGGAGTTGCTTGATAAAGGTTTCATAAGACCAAGTTTCTCACCTTGGGGAGCTCCGGTCCTATTCGTTAAGAAAAAGGATGGAACCTTTAGGATGTGTATTGATTACCGAGAATTAAACAAGCTTACAATAAAAAACCGATATCCACTTCCTCGAATAGACGATTTGTTCGATCAACTACAAGGTTCTAGCTTCTACTCTAAGATCGATCTACGTTTGGGGTATCATCAACTAAGAATCCAAGAAGGAGATGTACCAAAGACGACATTTAGGACTCGTTATGGCCACTATGAATTCCTAGTTATGCCGTTTGGTTTGACGAACGCACCAGCTGTTTTTATGGATCTCATGAACCGAGTGTGCAAGCCATACTTGGATAAATCCGTGATAGTATTTATTGATGATATATTAATATATTCACGAACCAAGGAGGATCATGAACATCATCTGAAATTAATTTTGGAACTACTCAGCAACGAGAATCTTTACGCTAAATTCTCTAAGTGTGAGTTTTGGATCCGAGAAGTGCATTTTCTTGGACATGTCATCAACAAGGAAGGAATTCACGTTGATCCGTCTAAAATAGAAGCGATCAAAAACTGGGAAGCACCAAAGACTCCTATAGAAGTACGTCAATTTTTGGGTTTGGCCTGCTACTACAGACGATTCATTGAGAATTTTTCAAAAATAGCCCTGCCCTTAACCACATTAACCCAGAAAGAAAAGAAGTATGATTGGAGTGACAAGCAAGAGTCAGCTTTCCAATTACTGAAGCAGAAACTGTGTAGTGCACCGATCTTATCTCTTCCGGAGGGAATCAACAATTTTGTCATATACTGCGATGCATCACACCAAGGACTTGGTTGTGTGTTAATGCAAAGAGACAAAGTCATCGCATATGCCTCACGACAACTAAAAGTGCACGAAAAGAATTATACGACCCACGACTTGGAGTTGGGCGCAGTTGTGTTTGCGCTCAAGATCTGGAGACATTATCTTTATGGTACGAGATGCACTATTTTTACTGATCACAAGAGTCTCCAACATATCTTTGATAAAAAAGAACTTAACATGAGACAACGTCGATGGGTAGAACTACTAAACGACTATGATTGTGATATCAAGTACCATCCCGGGAAAGCCAATGTCGTAGCAGACGCCTTAAGTCGCAAAGAACGAGTTAAAACTCTTCGTATTCATGCCCTAGGATTAACAATTCATACGAGTCTTATTACTCAAATCCGAATGGCACAACAAGAAGCACTTAAAGAAAAGAACATCCAAAATGAGGCACTACGTGGAATGATCAAACAATTGGAGTCTAAGTCAGATGATACGTTTACTTCATGGACAGAATTTGGGTGCCGAGTAACGGTAACTTACGTGGGTTGATTATGGATGAAGCCCACAAGTCCAGGTACTCCATTCACCCGGGTTCAGATAAGATGTATAAGGATCTAAAAGAATTATATTGGTGGCCCAATATGAAAGGAGATATTGCCACATATGTCAGTAAATGCTTAACGTGTTCAAAAGTAAAAGCCGAACATCAGAAACCGTCTGGCTTGTTACAACAACCCGAAATTCCTCAATGGAAATTGGAACAGATTTCTATGGATTTCATCACGAAATTACCCAAGACGTCGAGCGGGTATGACGCGATATTATTTTCTACCCATCAAAGAGACGGATAAAACCGAGAAACTTGCAAAGCTTTATATCAAGGAAATTGTGGCTAGGCATGGAGTGCCAATTTCTATTATCTCTGATAGAGACAGCAGATTCGTGTCTAGAATCTGGAAATCATTACAAGAAGCCATGGGCACACGTCTTGACATGAGCACGGCATATCACCCACAAACAGATGGTCAAAGCGAAAGGACCATTCAAACTTTAGAGGATATGCTCCGTGCGTGTGTAATTGATTTCGGAGGAAATTGGGATACTCATTTACCGTTGGCAGAGTTTTCCTATAATAACAGCTACCACACGAGCATTAAGGCAGCTCCGTTTGAAGCTTTATATGGTCGAAAATGCCGCTCACCGCTATGTTGGGCGGAAGTTGGTGAAAAACATTTGACAGGTCCAGAGATTGTCCAGGAAACCACTGATAAGATCTTCAAAATTAAGGATCGTCTGAAAGCGGCCCGAGACAGACAGAAGAGCTATGCTGATAACAGACGGAAACCATTGTAATTTCAAATTGGTGACCAAGTAATGTTAAAAGTCTCACCATGGAAAGGCATTGCAAGGTTTGGTAACCGTGGTAAGCTCAACCCTAGATACATTGGACCGTTTGAAATACTAGCTAGGGTTGGCCCTGTAGCCTACAAGCTCAAGCTACCGTAAGAACTAAGCAACGTACACGATACATTTCATGTGTCTAATCTCAAAAAGTGTTTGTCAGACGAGACTTTGATCATACCGCCTAATGAAATTCACATTGATGATAAACTTCATTTCATCGAGGAACCGATTGAGATTTCGGATTAGAAAGTTCAAAAGCTGAGACGTAGTCGAATCAAACTGGTTAAAGTACGTTGGAACTCAAAACGTGGTCCTGAGTATACATGGGAACGAGAAGATCAAATGAAAACGAAATACCCCTCCTTGTTTAAGGATACACCAGTTCAAGATGGCATGAATTGAAATTTCAGGACGAAATTCTGTTAACATGGGGAGAATGTGACACCCGACATTTCAGGTCAATATCCGTACACGATATAAACGAGTTTATATTATATTAGTTTTCGTGATTCACCTAATTACAGAAATAAGGACATTAAAGTCTAACAAAAGCCGTACATTATCTCATTTCATATTTTGGTAATTCTAGGATTTACCGGTTCATGTAACCGCATAACCCGACTAAATACAAACGTTAGTGATTAAATTAAATAACCAAGAAAAACATCCAGACGTATGTATTACACCAACTTTACGTTGGACAATAATTTATTTTTAGACTAAAACAAATAATATACCGAATTAATTTACTGTTTAAAAATCCTAATCAAGATTTAAGATCCACTAATAATCTAAAAACCTACCAAACAAAAATTACTTGACCATCAAATTAACCCAACCCACCCCCCTTGACTTTCTCGACCGAAATCCCAGAGAATGCTCCATACCTCATGCCTTCGAGAATTAGATAAAAACCATACCACCTCAATCAAAAATCTCACGAACCCTTTTATCTCTCTCATTTTCTTACGGCACCTACACCACACATATTTTCCATTCTCCTGCTTCAAGCATTAGAACTTCCCATCGTTGGTGTTCTAAGGAGCTTTCAAGGATTTTCTCAAGGATTTCTAACCAAACGAAGTCAAGATCATCTTCTTTTTCTCGCAAAAATTATCATCTCTGTCTAGAGGTAAAAATTCGATACTATCCATATTATTTTCTTTAAACCGTAGCTAAACATACAATTTGTTCGAACGCAAGTAAAATAACAAGAAAAGTGTGTCGAGTTCAAGACTTAAAATACGAATTTATGCACGTAAGTATGTGCGCTATAGGAGTATAATTTTGAGACTAATACTGTCAATTCAAAAATTTCAGTATCGAAACTAGGAAGTTTCGATACCTACTCTGCTCAAATTGAAACTAGGTAGTTTCGATACCTGTGTTGCTCAAATTGAAACTAGGTAGTTTCGATACCCGACTACTCAATCGGAACTAGGTAGTTTCGATACCTATTACTCAATCGAAACTAGATAGTTTCGATACCCATTTTTGCTCAATCGAAACTAGGTAGTTTCGATATCTGTTCTACTCAATCGAAAATAGATAGTTTCCACACCTGTTCATCAGTCCCATTGGGCAGTAGCTTGGAATTATTTTGTCATAATGAAACAAGTGTCGAAAAACTAAGAAGATAATTTAAGTAAAATAACCTGAGTTACTAAGTCGGTGAACAATTTGCATTCGAGATATTCGGTCATAGCCCGAAATACCCCTTTTGTAAATAGGGTACGATTAACCAAGTTTGACTGGAACAATTATCGTTGCTAACATACACAAAAACGAGGTGAGTTTCGCGGCCCCTTTTTACTGTTTTCTATATTTGGGAGAATAACATACTTACAACTATTTTATGTGATAACAAGAGAATAAGACTCGACTTTTATGTTTGCATGAGTTGAACAATTTAGGCCGCTAAAGTCCCCTGGAACAACTTAGTAACCATTAACTATAGCCTAGGGTCCTATGAATAGTACTATAGGGAGTGACGTCCCCCGGTCATGGTTAGTCGCGCTAACCACAATCTGGAGGATTTATGGCCGCATAGCATCTGATAACGATTGAGAAGGGCAAAAGAACAATTGTCATGGTTTGGTTACGCCTCATGTATGAACATATTATTTGTATTCCTAGCTAGTTTACAAATGGGTCAACCATTTCTTATTCTGATTATCACATGCAACTGGAACTATTTATGAATAAACGAATTTTACAAAGAACTATTTGAGTAAACATGTGAACTCACCAACCTAGTGTTGACATTTTTAAGTATGTTTTTCAGGAATTTAAATGTGATCGCAAGGTTAGCAATGTAGATTACATGCATGAACAATGGATACGACTCAAGGAGGATTTCTCTTGTATAACTCATTATAATTGAGTCATATTTGCGAAATCTTAACTTTATGTAAACTCAGATTACATTTTGGAATGTAAAACTTTAAACTTGTTTATGTATCCATTTATCATGTATGTGTTTGCGATAATCATATGCTTTGGAAATCATGAACGTTACGCCTCGCGTTTCCGCCTTGGCGGGGTGTGACACACACGATTCACATCGAGGTTCTGGAAAAGATTTCACGAGGCGATGGGCACGAGGCGATGGGCACGAAAATCAATGTTAGCACGACGTACCACCCACAAACGGATGGTCAGTCCGAAAGGACCATTCAGACATTTGAGGATATGCTTCGTGCTTGTATTATCAATTTTGGCGGCAGTTGGGACAGTCATCTGCCGTTAGCCGAATTCTCCTACAACAATAGTTATCACACGACGATAGGCAAGCCGCCTTATGAAATGTTGTATGGGAGAAGATGCAGGACCCCGGTTTTTTGGGGTGAGATTGGACAGAAAGGAATTAGGAAGTCTTGAAGTCGTAAGAGAAACGTCGGAAAGGTTTGATCAAATCAAAGCACGAGTGAAGGCCGCACAAGATCGTCAGAAATCCTATTCGGATACACGATGAAGGCCTATTGAGTTTGATGTTGGGGACAGAGTAATGTTGAAAGTGTCACCCTGGAAGGGAATCATACGATTCAGGAAGAGATGAAGTTAAGTCCGAGGTTTGTCGGACTGTTCAGGATAATGGCACGGGTTGATGAAGTCGCTTATCGGTTAGAGTTGCCTGATGAGTCGCTTATCGGATTAATCGGCTCACGTACCACTCACTGACATCGAGGTCGACAACAACCTTAACTACATCGAAGAACCCGTAACGGACTTAGACAGAAAGGAGAAGCGTTTGCGTAATAAGATTATTCAATTGGTTAAAGTCCAATGGAAGCACCGAAAAGGATCGGAATCTACTTGGGAAACGGAGACAGAAATGAGGGAGTCGTACCCTCAACTATTTTACTTATGATAGGTTTCGGGGACGAAACCTATTGTAAGGGGGGTAGACTTGTAACATCCTAAAAATAATAATAATAATAAAACGACAGTTATAATAACGGGTTAGAATGCAAGAACGAACGGAATAAACGAACGAGGCATGACTGGCCGGACCGGCGTGCCGGCGGGCTAGAAGGGGCGAACATAGGGGAGCCTCCCCTATAAATAGCCTAAGTCACCACCCTTTCTCTCATTTGCAACATCTAGAGAGAGAAACCGTAGAGAAAGAAAGTTGACGGATCGACCCGAGATTCCAGCCATGTGTTGCTCCATAGCTCGTAAGAAGAACCTCCGGATCAGAAGCTCGATACAGGTAACGATCTTGCCTAGATCTGAGTTTTTGTTCGTTTTGGGGTTTTTCGGGTTTTGGATGAAAAGGTAACGTTTTTACAGATGAAACTGGAAGAAAAACATAGATTTGAGTTCATAAATGAAAAGCAAACGTTTTGAATGTAAACAAGTTCGGGATCTTGACATGATCAGATCCGCATGCGAAAGTTAGGGTTTTTACGGGGAAGCAGGTCCTGTGTACTTATCAAGTACGCAAGAAGCAGATCCTACGTACTTAACAAGTACGCAAGAAGAAGGTCCTGCGTACTTATCAAGTACGCATGAAGCAAAGTCTGCGTACTTATCAAGTACGCATGAAGCAAATCCTGTGTACTTAATAAGTACGCATGAAACGAAGTCTGCGTACTTATTAAGTACGCAAGAATAAGGCCCTGCGCACTTGCTAAGTGCGCAGACATCAGGCTGGTTAGTAAAGTCAGTATAGTCACCTAAATCAGAATGGTTAAACCATTAGAGTCGGGATTAGGTCTGATGTGTATTTAACTAATCAATTCAGATCGGAGACGTTGTTGGACCTTTGTTTAGGACAACCCAGATTAGCTTATCAGGTGAGTTCTAGAGTCTTCTTTTAAATGTTTTATTAATATTTTGGGCTGGTGTGCATACTTACGAAATGATGTTTAACGAAATGATGTTTTATGAAATGATGTTTACGAAAGGAAAGTTGAAAGGTGTTTATGAAGTATTTTGGCAAAGAGGTTTATGAATTGTTAACAGACAGTTTAATGATGAAATGTTTTATTAAAAAACGTAAGAAATGCTTTAACTAAAATGATGTAAAGGCGGTAATGAATATTTTTATGAAAGTCACGAAATGAACGAATCTTCCACGAGTTCCTACGAGAACTAAGGTATGTATGCATGAATGGGCCTTACCCTTATGGGGGACTTTGTGGCTGGCTAACGGTTGTATAACTGGGTGGATAAAGGGGTGAAGGCGGTCACCATGGGATTACTGGGATCCCTATTGAAGGTACTAATCCCCACGAGGGAATAGTGCTTACGGTGAAGGTACGTGCAGTCCTTTGGGACGCCGTGCTTAAGGTGAAGGTGCGTGTATCCTTGTGATACCGTTCCTAAGGTTCTGGTGTCGAACGGCTTTGGGGTATGGGCCCTAGGTTTCTCCGCCTACAGGTAATGTACGGTGTCGAAGGGCCTAGTGGTGGCGTGCCTCGGGGTTTCTCCTCCATTATGCAATGAATGGAATTGACGGTTACAAAATGGCGCAGATTTCATGTTGACTTATGTTATGATGATATGATTACGAGGTTTTGATGATGTTAAGTTATTGCATGTTACGTACAGTTTTATTAAATGAATGAATGTTTATGTTTTTGGCAAATGTAAATGTTAAAGTTTTATTTAATGCTAGAACTCATCAACGTAGCTGACTTTTAGTATGCACATTCAGGTTAAGGACATGTATGGACGATGGACAGTGATGCTTGGCAAGAGATGATGAGTTACCCGGTCGATCTATGAAGTCTAGCATCCCGTTATGATTATCTTATATTATGTTTATGTATTAGACTATGTTACACTTCCGCATGTTGAACAATGTCACGATTATGTTTTAATGAAATTTTCTGCTGCGTTATTTGATATTCAAGTTCAAGAACTGTTTGTGAATGAGTAAATCCAACAAGTGAGGCCTCCCGGGTTTGGGCCTTACATTGTAACAGTATTCAGGTTGGATGAGAGAGACAGGCAAGACAAGTTGTTGAACGATCTATATTGTGTTTTCAGTGATTTAATCAATATACGAATCGTTTGACTGTTGAAAAAAAATTGTAAGGACCAAAAATATAATAGGCTGACACAATCAAATAATCACCGAGTTGTTCAGAAGATGAATATTCGAAGAAGCAAGAAATTATGCAACATCATACTTCATCTGGCAGCATACTTCATGTCCAGCAGCATACTTCATGTGGCAGCATACTTCAGCGTCAGCAGCATACTTGAAGTATGCGGTCCCAACAACATACTTGAAGTATGCGGTCTAGGCCCACCGAATACTTTCTGTTTTATTATAAATAGATGTGTTTGTAACCGTATTCAGGTTGGACGAGAGAGACAGGCTAGATGAGTTGTTGAACGATCTGTATTGTGTTTTCAGTGATTTAATCAATATACGAATCGTTTGACTGTTGAATTGAGTCTCGTCCTCTTTGATTCTACCTACAAGTCATGTGTCGAGTCTGTTTCCGCTAGGTTCAACACGCTATTGAATCCGTTGATTGAAGATCCTCAAGAATCTTGACCTTACAATTGGTATAAGAGCCTTAGCGCTCATATGTGAAGCTTGCAACGGATTTCTTTGACTCGTGATGTATCAAAGTTACTGTTTTGGCATTTGCTTAAACTGACTTATGCTTTTTGGAGAGTTTCTGGGCAGTGACAGGATCGGAATTGTGTTTTCGTCACTATAATTGAAGTTTGCGGCCAACTCAGTGGGTAATTGGCCAAAAAATCGAAGTATTTTGCTGTTAATTTCACAATCTGTAAGTTTGCGGTCACTCAAGTTTGCGGTCACCAAAGTTTGCGGTCACCAAAGTTTGCGATCACTCAAAGTTTGCGGTCACTCAAGTTTGCGGTCACCAAAGTTTGCTGTCACTCAAGTTTGCGGTCACTCAAGTTTGCGGTCACTCAAGTTTGCGGTCACTCAAGTTTTCGGTCACCAAAGTTTGCGGTCACCCGAGTTTGCGGTATTCGAAGTTTGTGGTATTCGAAGTTTGCGGAATTTGAAGTTTGCGGTCTTTCAAAGTTTGCGGTCTTTCAAATTTTGTGGTTTTTCAAAGTATCCGGTGCGAATACTTTGTATTAGTTATTTTTCACATGAAGTTGCAACATGGGAGAAAGTAGAAAGGAAATCCTGAAGCAAGAGTTTAATAAAAAGGAGGGTTTTGTTAAAAATAAATAAATAAATAAAATTTTTTGAAAGTTTCAAGGTTTTATGAGTTTCAACATACTTGCATTTTGCGGATACTTGTATTTGAGTGAACTTTCAGGAGAAACAAGATAACATTCCTTATCCAAGAGATGATGAAGAACAGATAAACAATGTTGCACCAAGTGTTATCACTACCAAAAAGCACACTATCTTCAAAGAAGAAGATGTTGACTCTTTAGAAACCAAAATTGAAAGAGAGAAAGTACCGATCAACAAACATCATAAAGCGATATAGCAAAAGAGAAAGGCTATTGGGAATCCTCCTCCTAATAACTATTCTCAACATAATGATGATTTTAATGATTCTGATTATGATCTTTGGGCGGATCAAAGTCCAAAGAAAAGAAAGAAAGAAAGTGAACAAAACAACAACCTTAACTACTGCAAAGCCATCCGTGAATGTTTTGGGTAAGGCTTTGAAAAAGAAGTTATTGCTAGAGGTGGTGATCATTCAGTCAATTTTAAAATTTGAAGACTGCTTTGAATGCATCAGCCTAGGGGGAGATTGTAAGGACCAAAAATATAATAGGCCGACGCAATCAAAGAATCACCGAGTTGTTCAAAAGATGAAGATTTGAAGAAGCAAGAAATTATGCAGCAGCATACTTCATCTCGTAGCCTACTTCATGGCAAGCAACATACTTCATGTGGCAGCATACTTTAGTGCCAGCAACATACTTGAAGTATGCGGTCGGGCAGCATACTTGAAGTATGCGGTCGGGCAACATACTTGAAGAATGCGGTCCCAGCAGCATACTTGAAGTATGCGGTCGGGCAGCATACTTGAAGAATGCGGTCCCAGCAGCATACTTGAAGTATGCGGTCCAGGCCCACCGAATACTTTCTGTTTTAGTATAAATAGATGTGTTTGTAACAGTATTCTGGTTGGACGAGAGATACAGGCTAGACGAGTTGTTGAACGATCTGTATTGTGTTTTTAGTGATTTAATCAATATACGAATCGTTTGATTGTTGAAAAAAAAATTGTAAGGACCAAAAATATAATAGGCTAACACAATCAAAGAATCACCGAGTTGTTCAGAAGATGAAGTTTCGAAGAAGCAAGAAATTATGGGGCAGTATACTTCATCTGGCAGCATACTTCATGGCCAGCAGCATACTTCATGTGGCAACATACTTCAGTGTCAGCAGCATACTTGAAGTATGCGGCCAGGCAGCATACTTGAAGTATGCGGTCCCAACAACATACTTGAAGTATGCGGTCTAGGCCCACCGAATACTTTCTGTTTTATTATAAATAGATGCGTTTGTAACCGTATTCAGGTTGGACGAGAGAGACAGGCTAGATGAGTTGTTGAACGATCTGTATTGTGTTTTCAGTGATTTAATCAATATACGAATCGTTTGACTATTGAATTGAGTCTCGTCCTCTTTGATTCTACCTACAAGTCATGTGTCGAGTCTGTTTCCGCTAGGTTCAACACGCTGTTGAATCCGTTGATTGAAGATCCTCAAGAATCTTGACCTTACAATTGGTATAAGAGCCTTAGCGCTCATATGTGAAGCTTGCAACGGATTTCTTTGACTCGTGATGTATCAAAGTTACTGTTTTCGCATTTGCTTAAACTGACTTATGCTTTTTGGAGAGTTTCTGGGCAGTGACAGGATCGGAATTGTGTTTTCGTCACAATAATTGAAGTTTGCGGCCAACTCAGTGGGTAATTGGCCAAAAAATTGAAGTATTTTGCTGTTAATTTCTCAGTCTGCAAGTTTGCGGTCACTCAAGTTTGCGGTCACCAAAGTTTGCGGTCACTCAAGTTTGCGGTCACCAAAGTTTGCGGTTACCAAAGTTTGCGGTCACCAAAGTTTGCGGTATTCGAAGTTTATGGTATTCGAATTTTGTGGTATTCAAAGTTTGCGGTTTTTCAAAGTATCCGGTGTGAATACTTTGTGTTACTTATTTTTCACGTGAAGTTGCAACATGGGAGAAAGTAGAAAGGAAATGCTGAAGCAAGAGTTTTATATGTTCAATCATGTTAGTGGTGAAAATTTGGAGGTTCAAATTAACAGATTCACGCACTTGATGACGGAGATGAAGAATGCTGAAATAGAGTTTGGATGGTAGTCGAGGGTGTTAAAAGTTGATTTGACAAAGGGAGAAATCAACAAAAGGCTACTCAACTCTTTACTAATAACCTGGAACTTCAATTGCACCACCATCAAGAGAACCGAGGATATGTATCAACGTCCTTGAGTGAGCTGATTTCTATCTTGTACTCTTATGATGTGGATGATAAACAGTGTAACCTTAATCATATAAGTTCAACGGATGTTTCTGAAATTGCTCTAGCAAGTACATCTACTTCATATGAGTCAAAGGCACCTGTGAGCCAGCAAGCAGGAGTGAGAAAGTTCAAGATTTGGAAGTGAAACAACATCATGCCTTCGTGGTTAAGGTCACCGACACTGAGGTAATCAAAGATCTTTGCTCTGCTATTTGTATTGAGAAAGTCAATCCTTACAAACATGATAACGATATATTAAATCAAGAAATAACAAAGCTTAGATATTCCAATTCAGAACACAAACGATTAGGAAAGGTTTTCAAAGATACAATTGAAGCAAGCAAAAATGATTTTTCAAAACTTGAAATGGATTTTAGCAATAAGGAATGTCTTTATCGTAATGCATTAAAACGGATAGACTACCTTAGTTTAAAATTAAATGATGTTGTGACTCACTTGGCAAACACCAAACTAACAATCGAGAAAATTGAACACTCTCGATCAGTGGTGTATGACATGATAGATTCCCAAGTCAGAAAGAAAGGGAATACAGGGATTGGTTACCATGCTGTTGAACATCCGTTCAATGGAAACTTTACCTCAAGGCCAGTGATCAACATGAAGATGTTGAAATTGAATATGGTGTGGGCCGTAAGCCGGATCAACCTTCATCATCCAAGTAGTCAATGCTTGTGACTGCTAGTCTTGAATGTTACTAACCAATCTAATTCTTGTGCAGCAACAGGATTAGTAGAGGGCATAGTGGAGGAATGTGGGTGATGTGTTGCAAAGCACACATGCATTTTTTTCGTGTTTCGTTTCATTTTCATATAGTTTTAGAGTCATATTGAGTCGTTTATAGTTGGTATTGATTCATGCAATGTTTTGTAGGTTATCGGGTGAGTTTGGAGCTTAAAAGAACAAGAAATAGGAAAACACGAGCCCACGAGAACACGAGATGAGAAACAGAGAAAGTCGGGAAAGAGTCCAACCTTAAAAGAGGCATATCTCGGGCTAGAAAATGAGTTACGGGGCCCAGTTTATATCGATTTGGGTAGCTCGATGAGAGGAATACAATGAAACATTATGTTACCGTGGCGCGAAGATGTGACCCTATCCAAGGGATGATGAAGAACAGATCAACACTGTTGCACCAAGTGTTATCACTACCGAAAAGCACATTATCTTCAAAGAAGAAGATGTTGACTCTTTAGAAACCGAAAGTGACAGAGAGAAAGTATCGATCAACAAACATCATAAAGCGATATTGGAAAAGAGAAAGGCTATTGGGAATCCTCCTCCTAACAACTATTCTCAACATAATGATGATTTTAATGATTCTTATTATGATCTTTGGGCAGATCAAAGTCCAAAGAAAAGAAAGAAAGAAAGTGAACAAAACAATAACCTCAACAACTGCAAAGTCATTCGTGAAGGTTTTGGGAAAGGCTTTGAGAAAGAAGTTATTGCAAGAGGTGGTGATCATTCAATAAATTTTGAAATTTGAAGACTGCTTTGAATGCATCAGCCTAGGGGGAGATTGTAAGGACCAAAAATATAATAGGCTGACGCAATCAAAGAATCACAGAGTTGTTCAGAAGATGAAGATTTGAAGAAGCAAGAAATTATGCAGCAACTTACTTCATCTGGTAGCATACTTCATGGTCAGCATTATACTTCATGTGGCATCGTACTTCAGTGGCAGCATACTTGAAGTATGCGGTCCAGGCTCAGGCCCACCGAATACTTTCTGTTTTAGTATAGGTAGATGTGTTTGTAACAGTATTCAGTTTGGACAAGAGAGACAGGCTAGACAAGTTTTTGAACGATCTGTATTGTGTTTTCTGTGATTTAATCAATATACGAATCGTTTGACTGCTGAATTGTGTGTCGTCCTCTTTGATTCTACCTACAAGTCACGTGTCAAGTCTGTTTCCGCCACGTTCAACACGCTGTTGAATCCGTTGATTGAAGATCCTCAAGAATCTGGACCTTACAATGAAGAACTCAAGCCTCCTATTTATAGGCCCCAAAATAAGCAATGCACGGCCGTGCATTGGGTTGCACGGTTGTGCAAAGGCCTAGGGAATCAAATAGGGTATAGAGGACACAGTACGAGGCCGTGGGAAGCAAGTGACGGCAATGCACGACCGGCCGTGCATCCCCCTTCATCCTCCTAGTTTTGTCTTTTAGCCGCTTGGTTGACTTTTGTTGACAAATTTTGACTTCTTGGGGGTGAATGCTCGGGAATGAATCTTCCAGAAGCTTGAATTCTTGGTGTTCTTGATAGATTTTAGCATGATTTATATTTTCAACACCGAATAACCTGCAATTACAAAATATAAGTATTTTAAGAATAAATTGCAAGGTTATTATTCAGTTAGTACCATAATGTGGGATTATTATGTATGTAAAATATGTATAAATGATGACACATGATAACACCCCACACTTAAACTTTCCTTGTCCTCAAGCAAACTCATGCATGATCACACCCATAAGTAAAAACTTTACAAGGGTAACGGAATTTCAACTAGTGTTGAAACTCCGGGATAACTCTTGAGCGGCTTATCCTATTTTTTTTAAGATGATGGAATCCATGACAAGCCTACTAGAACTTTGATTATGCAATAACTCCTCACTACTCACAATGATCACTCAACTCTAGGGTTACATATATATAGATAATGTAAGTGAAGTGGAACACTCAAGTTCAGATTGAATTATGCAATGGTCATAAGCTTGTATGCAAATCAAGTCTCCACCAACTAACTAAGTAGAATGCATGAATCAAGAGGACTTTAAAGCGTTGTAACGTGGCTAAGGTAAAACTAAGGGTGAAAATGAAAATATTTTTGGATTTTTAGGGGTTTTAAAGGGGGTTGAAAGGTTGCTGCTATCACGTAACACTCAGCTACGGCCTCATGGCTTAAAATTGAAAATACTAGTGGGGTCCCTCTACAGTACTTAGATCATGAGGGTATAACTAATCTGAGGGCTCGTTTATGGTCAGATTGCCAAGACCAAGATCTCTCATTAAATTTAACTCATCCCTTATTGTGTAATACTCATTGCTGCCTTTTCGTATGGTTTTTTCGGCTTATAGCCTAACAACGCCTACTTCGATCAGGTGTGTATACTCACTTTAGGAGTAAGTTTGATTCTTGCTACAATTTCCATCGTGGCTCCAATTGCCACACTTTCTACATTTATCGTATCTTTTGGCTCTTCTATTGGCGACACTTTTTGACAAGTCGCATAATGGTGGCAATTGTTCTTGCTTGCGCCACCATTTTCTTACATCACTGGTTGTTTGAAAAATCTTTTCTTGGAGTTCGGTTGGTAATTCAGGCTTTGCGAAATGTAGGCAAGAAAGAAAATTGAAATAAAAGGAATGCATGTCAAGTTCTTTAAGGTCTCCCGGTAAAAGACCAACTCCTCTTTTTTTTTACAAGAAAACTTCTTTAATAGCCCTTCTTCCTCAATTTCCTTGAAATAATATTTCTGTAAATTTCTTGTAGATAGTTCGGCTATTTCCTAATACATCCACCTTATGTATATTTCAATTCTTCTGAGTATGGCAGATTCTTTTCAAAATTGTCCCGATGATAATGATCTTGAACATAGGATAATTTTCCCATTTTGAAGGCAGTCAGCCAATAACCGGTGTTTGTGAAAAGTTGGTTGGTTGATAAGTATGGGTTTTTAGAAAAGAAAAGGCTAAGGCTCAGAGGGCTATCTAGGCGGATGATATTTTTTTGTGATTTTTGGGTAATAAGGGTAATGAAGTACTAGGTGCCTCAATCATTTTCATACTTCCACTAGTTCATGATCTTGATATATATAAGTCATACAAGTTCTAATTATGCATAGAATTCCATTGAATAAACACTCAATATACCAAACGAAAGAGCATGCAAAAATAATGATAATAATGCTCGTGAAAAGGCTCAGATTATTCTCACATGGAAACGGATGGGATAGGGTTTAGTGATTTGTTATGCATAATTTCCATGTGTTTCTACTTGTCATGTCTTCATTTTATTTAGTTAGGTGCAAACTCCAAGAGGTTTTGGTTTTTAGGGTTTAAAATTTTTGAAAATTTTTCGGGTTTTCTAAAAGGTATGTTTTTGTCAAATGGGCAGAAAATCACAAGTTAAATTTTACTGCTCTGAGGTTATCAGTCTTGAATATTTAATTCCCCACCCCACACTTAAAACTATGCATTGCCCACAATGTACAAATGCATGTAATGGAATGCTATGTAGGAATTAAAATGAATGGAGTTTTAAGGGAAAAGAAACTGGTACTCCACCGGTCAATTCGGTGTATAACCTAAGGCCAAAACTTATTGTTGCTGTCGGGTTGTGCCTATTAGCTACTTGTTAACAAGTTGCTTCAAAGACTTCATCTAATTTCTCATAAATTTGATGTGGTTTCCGGCTCCAGGATCGTAGAGGTGGAGTGTAACTCCTCAAAGTAGAGAGATGATCTGGTGTTATTCTACCTGAAACATAAAAGAAAACATAAAAGCAGACAAGGAAAATAAAAGATAGTAGTTAAGCTACTAAAGTCTTAGTATCGAGAAGGCATACCTGGAGCTGAAGTAATTAGAAACTTAAATTTGGATAAACCAAACCTGAGGTCCATGCTTTCTGCCATATGCACCAACTTCTCAATTTATTTATGATCATCGGATTGCCTCCCACATTTATTTAAGGGTCTTTAGCCCGACCCGTACGTGCTTCATGGATTTCCAATTTAGTGTTACATCTGTCAAATGGGTGACTTGTAATATGGAGAGGTTCATCCAACCCATTTGATAACCATGCGTACGATGATAATAAGTTGATCCAGCAAATAGTGGAGTCCATGCTGCCAAATTTAGAATGCTCTATAGAAGAGCACCTAAAGAAAAGAGTGTAATTAAATCACGCCACCACCATTTGAAATTTCCTGGACCAAACTTCAAGAAACCCGTGTAGTGAAGGAGACGATCACCCCGGTATGATAATTTTTTCACATAGGTTTGGTTGGGTGAACGTTGCTTCTTCCATGAGAAGTGATCCTCAGAGTGATGTGCCCTATCCTGTGGCTTATGTGATTCATGGAATGATTCACTGATATGCTTGGTAACAGGCCATCTATCACTGTTGCAAGAAAGAGGTTCCATCATTATCATTTGTTTGTTGTTTATTACATCCTCAAATGTTTCCATATTTAGGATTCCCACTGGCTCTTCTTTAGATCTTCGTGTAAGTCCCAGCGGGTCTATCGATCGATCTCTGCTGTAAAACACATAATACGTACACGAAGTGCGGAATCCTTATGTATACGTATGTCTCGAATAGTCACAAACGCAATACAATCACACAAGACAAAATTTCATAAACAGTTTCTTGTATTATCAATCAAACAGTAAACATAGAGTAGCTCTAGTAAATATGCAGAAGTTACAAATGAGAACAACTCTTGAACTATTTATAGACAACACATACTGAATGTAACATTTCTGATTTTTAGTATTAGTATTTCAATTCAAAGTAACGCATTTTAAACCAAATTATCGTGCATTGCCTTATTATATCTTTCCCCATAAATTAAAATGCAATGACTCAATACAAATCTGCAGGTTTTACTCAGTCATATCCAATTAACCTCTATACAAGTAACTATTTTATACAAACATGTCAAAACTAAAGTTACAAGGACTAAAGTTGAGAAATAACAAGAAACCCTAAGTAAGCACGGTCGCGTATCGTCCTAGCACGGTCGCGCGACTTGCTTCGGAACGATCGCGCCCGGTGTCTAGGCACGGTCGCGCCTATCTTGGCACGGTCGCGCCTGCGTAACAGTCAAAACGTAAAGGCAGTTTCAAAACGCCCAATCGTTCGAATTCAAAACCATTATACGTTTTATTTTCATTAACCACGAAAATAACACTATCAATCATTCCCTTTACTGCCAATTACTCCTGAAATCGTTCAGCCTCAAAGAATTATCTCCCAAGACCACAAAACCTCTCTGCAATCCGAATACTCCCGAACAATCCATCTCTATACGATATATAATCCTCTCTGGAACACCCGAAGCCATTGAAGCAGTCGGAATCGCAGCAGGAGTCGCCGGAAGTCAAGCTTGTCGACGTCGGGACTTCCTTCTACCGATCTCTATCAATTCTCTACGGTTTTGGGTAATTGAAACATTACTCTCATTCGTTTCAGTCGATATATCAAAAGCCCCATGTTAATCTGGGCTTCCATTAAAGAAATCATCCTGAACCGAAATTCTTATTTCAATAAAAATGATTTAATCGAATCCATTCTTAAACACGATTTACATACAATTAACTTATATGAAAAGACTCGTAACAACTCAATAATCAAAAGCCCTAACAATTTCAGCATTTAAAATACAAGAATTTGTCAATTCGTGTCTGATTTGGAAGAGACACGGTCGTGCTAATCATCTAGCGCGGGCGTGCCTCATGAAACGCGGTCGTGCCGAATAGCAGCGCGGTCGTGTCCTCCTGTCCAGACCTAGTCATGCCCTCTGGGCTAATCTCTGTTGTGTCTAAGAATCATAGACACGACCGTGCCGAGCTAAGGCACGGTCGTGCCTCATGAATTGTCCAAGTTGGCCTCTGTTTGATCAAACCCGGTCGCGTCCCGACTAGCGCGATCGCGCCCGTGGTTCGAGCGCGGTCGTGTCTTCCCAGGCACGGTCGTGTCTAGGTCAGAATCTTCAATCAGAATTATTGTTGTTTTATTTTAATCTGTAAAAGTTCCAGATTTAGTTTTTAAATAAAAATAGTTAGTTTTATAAAAAGGTATTTGAAAAGATCGAATAATTAATCTTGGATTAAATGGAAAATCATTTAATTAAAATTTTATAAAATTAAATTTGTTATTAAACTTTTCATTTAAAACATTTTATTTGTAAGTTACATACTCTATAAATAAATAAATAAAGATTATTTATTTATTCTTCATTTTAAATAAAAACATTTATTTATTTATTAAATTACATTTAACATATACTTTATTTTCATAATCAATGATTTTATAAATATTCTATTTTACTATTCAATTCCCAACCTTAATCAAAGTGTTTCAAAAATATTTACTTCAAAACTTTATATATGTTATTCAATACTTTTAAATACAAATCAATAGTTTTATACACAAATTCAACCTTCATTTTTAGACTTAAACTTTGTGCACTTATTTGATTCAATATACATTATTATCTAGGTTAACTCGTGCGTATCAAGGATTCTTATTTTATCTATACTCTTTGTTAGCTACACTTCCATACCAAGTGAGTATAAATAGCCCCTTTTACTCTTTTACATTTTTGGGGTGAAACATGAACATTATTCAAATTACATGTTTACATTTACACAAACAACACAAGTACAAATCCTATTTACATTCATGTGTGCAATTTGAGCTTTATGCCCGAGTGCTAGGTGTGCTAACTTTTGTATGCGATTATGTGCAATCATTAACTATTCAAGCCGATGGTTTTCAATGATAGATCTATTGAGTCTGACAAACCCACCCAGGTGCGCGGTGATTGAAACCGACAACACAATTTTTGCATGCTAGTTACAAAGGTTTGATTGTACTTGGTTACACAATAGCTGCTCCCTATAAACGCCTTATTTATCATGTTATGTAAAGGATTTGGTTTACAAATTATATGCTACCTATATACAAACCTGTGTTATACTCACCAACTTTTTAGTTGACCTTATTTTATTCATGTTTCAGGTGCTTTCATATGAGTTTGATCAAGACATGCTACACATAGGCTTTGGACCTAGTTAATCTTAATTCAAAAACAAATTGTATTTCATTATGTAGTTTGAATTTGATTCATGTTTGTTTGAGTGGAAATGGATTTAACATATTACAATTTAGTCGACCTTGAGCTCATGAACAGTCTACATGTCCCGCCCCGATGATTCCGCCGTCGGTTGGGGTGTGACAGATTGGTATCAGAGCCTTGGTTATAGGAAACTAGGTTATTAGACACTCTTGATCTAGACTATAACTTTAGGACACCCATACAATGCCATGCTACTACATGTTACATTATCAATTCATGTGTGATTATTTTTACATGTTATCCTAAGTACTTACACTACCTGATACAATACTTATGTGTTACACTACTTGATAACTCTTGTACTTACACTCATTACTACCTACATGCTATATGATTATTCACCTAGGTGAATATTTTTACATATTATACTATATGATTACATCACATGATACGATACCCAATAGTTTATGTGTCATGTTACCTGCCCACTTCTTCTTCTATTCATAGCTACCTACATAATTTATTTAAAACACTATCCTAAGTTTAACACACACACATACGCACCAAAATTATTCATACACCTTTGGACCCAAATACATGATACCATCACCCTTTTAGAGCAAAGACTTAAACTATTGGGCCTAATACCCACCAATAATAAACCAAGAAGCCCATCTATCCTCCAAGAAGAAGAAGCCCGCTGAAAAGCATAAACCTTACTCTTGGGCCTCAAAGCCCAGTCCACAACAATTCTCATCATGACCATGAGCCCAACAATGGTATTATTAAATACATGATGGCTGGAAGAGTGTGTAGACCCATGAGGGATTCTGGCTAAGGAAAGATAGGGTACTTAAGTGTGTCCTAGTGACCCACCCCTCTTTCCTGGGAATTCTCCTCAGGGATACACTACTTATAGGTCAAGTGTACTCCTAAAATACTATTGTGAAGACTCGGCATTATGACTAGTCAAACTCGAAACCTATGAGAACTCCTATATTTGACACTCAGTATTTTATTATCGCTTACAACCTTTCCATTTCTTCATGCTAAGCATGGACTCCTACTGTCCTACCGCCCCGGTATACCGTCCCGAAGAAGAGTCTGATTGGGAAGAAGACACCGGATCACCCGTACATCGATCACCAACACCCGCAGCTGCTAGATCAAGGTTTGATGTAAGGGTAGACTGATTAGGAACACTGACCCGAGACTTCGAACACCTGGATCACCCGTACCCATAAACCCGTATCATACACCTCATCCCCACAATCAACTACCACTCCCACTAAGAGACCCATATCTAATGCCCGACCCGTATTACTCTAATCCTTGAGTAAGGCATACCATGGCACCCCCTGGTGTTATGGAAATTCCAACCAATGACTTCCATCAATATGTAAGAAATTCAGAATTCGAGAGGCAAATGATAGAGCAGGGAGTAATACATGACTTGCAAAGACAAAGAATGGATAGCCTAGCAAACCAATTAGGATACCAAAAGGAGTTAATCTCCACCCTCGAAAAAGAAATACAAGATTATCGCACGGAGACCGCCAGAACTGAAGCCAGATCTACTACTCGAGTGACTATAGCGGTGCTCATCTTGGCGATTATCTTCTTCCTAGTGGAAAGCTACCAGAGACGTTAGAAGAAGCTTCTACTGATTTCCTTTAAATTTTTGATTTGAGAACCATTTCCCTATGTTTTTAATAATGTTTAACATTTCAGCATCTAGCCAATTCCATATATTTCAACTCTACAGTTATTGTTCATTGATTTGACCCGTGGAGCGTAAATTACACCTGTTATATTTTCATCAAACTTTCTCAAATATCACTTCTTTCATTCAACATGATTTAGTACATTACCAACAATCTCTTTCATAAATAAATCATCCTATTTTGTGATTTAAACAAAACATCGCTATCTTGTTTAACAAAATGTTTATTGAAATTTTTTAGATAATATCAAAAACATAAATTTTCCATAAAACTTTTTCACCTAATAATGAAAGTAATGCAATCAATTTTATAAAAATATTTTTAAAACTGATAAATAATTATGATTGTTATTCATTAAAATAAATAATTCTAAACTTTGGCTAAATTAATATGCTACTACTTGTTTAGCCAAAAATTGAAATTTTAAATTAAAAATATTTTCTCATAAATTGCACATTCATTTAAAAAATGTGATTCAATGATTTCACTACTTTATATATCTACAACCAAGAACAAATTTACCACTTTCTATGTTCAAACAAAGACCAGTATTTGTAAACACAATTCCCGAATATTCCCAAAACCTCCTTGTTATCTTTCACTTGACGCTTCAAGAGACGATCCATACCGCATAGACGTTAACCTTTCCCACCAACCTCAACGAGATTTGAGGACTCGAGCCCAACTACCACATTATGCAAGAACGCCAAACAACACGTTTGTCCGCAACACTCGATCACATGCAAAACCCATTAATATACATCGCACGCGAAGTTCAATACTTACGTATACACGTTCATAATATATCCAACGCAACCACATGGTACATGAAACTCAAATATTCTCAATATATCCAATGCTACACAAATTACATGATACATACAACTAGTTTGCCTACAAATCACAACTTACTCGATTGATTACGTAATACACGAAACACGTTTATTTACAATACACATGCTACTGGATTGAGCACATGATACACGAAACTTAGTTGTTTGCAATATACATGATACATAAGAATTGCTTCATTGATACATAATTCTAATTTGACCACACTATACATGAAACTTATTTGGTTACGAAGTACATCACACTAAGCTGTGCACATTGTACAATATACATGATGATAAGTTGCCAATATTTTACATGAAATTCATTTCCTACCATACACAAAATACTATGTTGTTTACATTACACATCAGAGTTCATTGACTTACAAAATACAAGACGCTTAATTATTTACGCTATATATGAGACTTATTTGATTACGAGCTACGTGACACTAGATCATACATGAGACTTGTGAGCTTACTATATACTCGAAACAAAAATTTGCTTACAATTATTGCAATGGATTGATTACATTCTACACAAGACATGGTCATGCACTTTGTACACCAAAGTTGAAGACCATAATATATTGAAACGACTAGGGGTTTGACGTATTCTTGTTCAGACACAAGCAAATAAAGAAACTTTAAGTGTTACTACTTTACTACTCTTTAGTTGCGAACTGACCTGATTAGGGACATAGTTACTTGTTAACGACTTTTTATGTGTAAACAATAGACGTGATCATAGTGAAATTATGCCCCTTACCCGCACACAACGAAAACGATCTATACGGACCATACGATGATTTGAATAATTACGGGTGCACACGGAATTATACAAATCAGCGCATGGAAACTATAGTGAAATGTCGTCGTGTGTTGTGATCTGAAACTTATCATGATGTGTAACAACGAAACTGATGTAATGTGACAAGGGCATGGTGGATACGCCGATGGTACTTCCTATATATAAGTGTCCTAACATATTATCATGAGTAGCGTTGTTTGTGTCACGTGAAGTTTTGACCCAGACCAGTGTTTATGAAACCTTTACCCGCCAGCAACTTTGAGCCTATTAGACTATATCTTACACAAACTTTAGATTTCAAAATCTCATTAAATCCATTCCAAATAATGCATCTCACATTTAGAATTCAAATTGATATTCGACAATCTTCTCCTTAAGTTCATTTCAAAACTAAGTTCATTGTCATCATCCATATTCAACCTCGAAGATCAGGCTTAAGCCATGTTCAAAACAATCAAAATTCACTGAGAATCAAAAAAAAACTCCCTCCTCCTTCTCGATTTTGCAGCCTCCATTAGTTAAATTTCGGGACGAAATTCCCTTAACATGGGGAGACTGTAACATTTCTGATTTTTAGTATTAGTATTTCAATTCAAAGTAACGCATTTTAAACCAAATTCTCGTGCATTGCCTTATTATATCTTTCGCCATAAATTAAAATGCAATGACTCAATACAAATCCGCAAGTTTTACTCAGTCATATGCAATTAACCTCTATACAAGTAACTATTTTATACAAACATGTCAAAACTAAAGTTACAAGGACTAAAGTTGAGAAATAACAAGAAACCCTAAGTAAGCACGGTCGCGTCTCGTCCTAGCACGGTCGCACCAAGTATTTCGACACGGTCGCGCGACTTGCTTCGGAACGATCGCGCCCGGTGTCAAGGCACGGTCGCGCCTATCTTGGCACGGTCGCGCTTGCGTAACAGTCAAAACGTAAAGGCTGTTTCAAAACGCCCAATCGTTCGAATTCAAAACCATTATACGTTTTATTTTCATTAACCAAGAAAATAACACTATCAATCATTCCCTTTACTACCAATTAATCCTTAAATCGTTCAGCCTAAAAGAATTATCTCCCAAGACAACAAACCTCTCTACAATCCGAATACTCCCGAACAATCCATCTCTATACGATATACAATCCTCTCTGGAACACCCGAAGCCATTGAAGCAGTCGGAATCGCAGCAGGAGTCGCCGGAAGTCAAGCTTGTCGACGCCGGAACTTCCTTCTACCGATCTCTATCAATTCTCTACGATTTTGGGTAATTGAAACATTACTCTCATTCATTTCAGTCGATATATCAAAAGCCCCATTTTAATATGGGCTTCCATTAAAGAAATCATCCTGAACCGAAATTCTTATTTCAATAAAAATGATTTAATCGAATCAATTCTTAAACACGATTTACATACAATTAACTTATATGAAAAGACTTGTAACAACTCAATAATCAAAAGCCCTAACAATTTCAGCATTTAAAATACAAGAATTTGTCAATTCGTGTATGATTTGGAAGAGACACGGTTGCGCTAATCATCTAGCGCGGGCGTGCCTCATGAAACGCGGTCGTGCCTCATGAAACGCGGTCGTGCTGAATAGCAGCGCGGTCGTGTCCTCCTGTCCAGACCTAGTCATGCCCTCTGGGCTAATCTCTGTTGTGTCTAAGAATCATAGACACGACCGTGCCGAGCTAAGGCACGGTCGTGCCTCGTGAATTGTCCAAGTTGGCCTCTGTTTGATCAAACCCGGTCGCGCCCGTGGTTTGAGTGCGGTCGTGTCTTCCCAGGCACGGTCGTGTCTAGGTCAGAATCTTCAATCATAATTATTGTTGTTTTATTTTAATCTGTAAAAATTCCAGATTTAGTTTTTAAATAAAAATAGTTAGTTTTATAAAAAGGTATTTGAAAAGATCAAATAATTAATCTTGGATTAAATGGAAAATCATTTAATTAAAAGTTTATAAAATTAAATTTGTTATTAAACTTTTCATTTAAAACATTTTATTTTTAAGTTACATACTCTATAAATAAATAAATAAATAAAGATTATTTATTTATTCTTCATTTTAAATAAAAACATTTATTTATTTATTAAATTACATTTAACACATACTTTATTTTCATAATCAATGATTTTATAAATATTCTATTTTACTATTCAATTCCCAACCTTAATCAAAGTGTTTCAAAAATATCTACTTCAAAACTTTATATATGTTATTCAATACTTTTAAATACAAATCAATAGTTTTATACACAAATTCAACCTTCATTTTTAGACTTAAACTTTGTGCACTTATTTGATTCAATATACATTATTATCTAGGTTAACTCGTGCGTATCAAGGATTCTTATTTTATCTATACTCTTTGTTAGCTACACTTCCATACCAAGTGAGTATACATTTTTGGGGTGAAACATGAACATTATTCAAATTACATGTTTACATTTACACAAACAACACAAGTACAAATCCTATTTACATTCATGTGTGCAATTTGTGCTTTATGCCCGAGTGCTAGGTGTGCTAACCTTTGTATGCGATTATGTGCAATCATTAACTATTCAAGCCGACGGTTTTCAATGATAGATCTATTGAGTCTGACAAACCCACCCAGGTGCGCGGTGATTGAAACCGACAACACAATTTTTGCATGCTAGTTACAAAGGTTTGATTGTACTTGGTTACACAATAGTTGCTCCCCATAAACGCCTTATTTATCATGTTATGTAAAGGATTTGGTTTACAAATTATATGCTACCTATATACAAACCTGTGTTATACTCACCAACTTTTTAGTTGACCTTATTTTATTCATGTTTCAGGTGCTTTCATATGAGTTTGATCAAGACATGCTACACATAGGCTTTGGACCTAGTTAATCTTAATTCAAAAACAAATTGTATTTCATTATGTAGTTTGAATTTGATTCATGTTTGTTTGAGTGGAAATGGATTTAACATATTACAATTTAGTCGACCTTGAGCTCATGAACAGTCTACATGTCCCGCCCTGATTATTCCGCCGTCGGTTGGGGTGTGACACTGAAACATGCAAACTTAATAAGTTCGCCACTTCTTAGTTTAAGTTCGCCTCAACTATAAGTTCGCCTCAACTACACCAGGCGAACTTATTAAGTTCGCCTGTGCAAACTTAACTTATTACAAATACAAAACATACAAAACTATAAACATAAAGACTAATCTATTACAAGGATTGTTGTCACAAAACATGCTCCAACAGACTCCCCTTTGACAACAGCTTGGCCTTTATCTTCAAGCCTTGTTCTTCCAATTCTCTGGCAACGAGCTCCCTGCACAAATCTTGTGTTTCAGACACACTTCCAACACCTTCTTATACTGTAATGCCTGCTCTCTGTTTTCATCAGTATACATGATCTCTCTACGCTTTAGTATCTTTTGATCAGACCTTGAAAAGTTAACAAGGTTCATAACATCGAAGAATCTCAATATAACCTTGACATTCAAGTCTTCTATCGCAGCTTCTCTCGTACATCCATCAACGTACCACCATTTAAGATCATGTAGACAATCGTAAGGAATCAGTTTCAATGGAATCTTTGGTACTGATCTCACAGGTTTAAACTTGTATCTCCATGTCACCTTTTGAGTAACATAATCTACTTCTTTTATTCTTCTTCCCTGTTGAGGTTTCAGTCTCTCATACTTTCCAGAACCTCCTTCCATTCTTATCAAGTTGGCAATCGAGTCAACTATTCCATTATTCGATCTGTTAATTAAGGGATTTGTTGATAACCCATTGACTTCACATCTCGGTAAAGAGTTAAAGTATTTAAGCCTTGGCTTCAAATACTGAACTCCATCTGTTTTCTTCAAAGCGAATAACTTGAACTCAGCTTCATAAAACCAACTTATTATTCTTCCAGAGCATTTGTCTTTGTTTACATATCTCTGCTTTTGTATTGGTGCCACTTGAGCAACTAGTACATTATCTCTCCAGCTCTTCACAATTTCTACCCATTGTGCCTTAGTCATTCCAGTATTATTATACATTTATGTATCTTTAGGCAAACTTTCAGTAGAATCAGGGTTTTGTTTTTCTAGATCAGGATCAGATGCATCAGATTCTACAACTCCTTTTGAAAATCTTTAAGGAATTACATCATCTTCAAACACATTTGTATCAATTAAACCTTCACATCCTTCATAAACAACTTTCTTATTATCAAACTCCAGCACTACTTCAACAATCTCTCATTCCTCTGATCCTTCATCGTCTGTATCATCATCATTTGAAAGATCATCCAAATCTATCAAGCATTCAATTTTGTCAGCTTCATCCATATCAGAATCTTCAAAGAACAAAGAATTATCAAACATGTCAGCATCATTAGCTTCATTGTCACCACTAGTCATCATATTGGCTTCCACAATAACCTCTGACTCCCACTGAGTTAATGAAGGATTAGAAGCAGCGTGTTGACGCTCACCTAAACCATCACCAGCACTTGGTTCATCATCATCATCTGGATTCTTTTGAATACAAATACTGTGACAAGTAGTTTTATCATTCTTAGCCTTCTCCCCCTGAGCGTCAAGACGCTCAACCAATTGAGTAATAAGGATCTGCATCTTTGCAAGCACCTTGTTTTGATCATGAATATTCTGAGCATGCTGGGCTTCTCTAGCAAGCAAATCATCTACCTGAGATTGTAAGCCTGAAACCTGTGTTTCCAAGGCTTGTATTCGTTCATCATTAACATCTCTTATAGATGGACCAACCTCATCATTGTCTTTAGATACAGTAAGAAGCACCAGAGGACTCGAAGATTGTGAAGGATTAGGAGTCACGATCAAAGAATCAACAAATTCTCTATCCATTGCAGATTGAGCAGCATTAATAGCCAAAGCCATCAGTTTAGGTCCTTTGACAACATGAGCTTCATCAGCCTCCGAACTAGATGTTTGATCTTGTAATTTCCTTTTACCAAGTACTGTATTGGGAGGAGGACCCCGTACAGACTTGCATCTTGGTAAAGACACATTTTTCTTTCCTAGAGACTTCTGACGGTAACATATATATTCCTAGTCACTCTACGAAGTTTAGCTAGCTGATCATAATGATCAGGGCCAAAATCCTGAGAACCCTCCTCATCGTCATCAGAGCTACCAGATCCAGATGAACTGGTGCTAGTCTCTTCAACCTCAACATCAACAACATGAGGTTCATTATCAACATGTACAGGTACATCATCATCATGATCATCATCATTATCATCACCATCATCACTGTCAGTACCTTCATTATCATCACGACCTTCCTCATCCTCTACCTCATCATCTTGATTGTCAACTGGAGGTAATTCCAAAGCAGGATCATCATGTATCCACTTATTGTTTGGCGATGCAACATAAGCAGGATTGATTATGTGCCCAAACAATGGTGTAGCAACTAGAATTAAAGCAGGATTCTGCTGTCTAACATTCATACAATCAGTAAGGATCCGCTTTGTCATTGGAGTTAAATTCAAACGATGATTACTGGTGGCAAATTAGGGATCAAATTGTTAGTGCATGTTTTGTAACTGTCGCTGAAATTCTATGTTGTAAGTTAGCGAAGCTGTCAAGTTCGCCTAGGGAACTTAGTTCGAACTTGATAAGCGAACTTAGGGGTGAACTTAACAAGTTCGCCTGTGGTCTTTGTGGTTTTCCTATAAATAGGTGTTTACATGTCAGTTTTAGGTGCGAAGATCAGAATAGATCAACATCAAATATCAGAGCCTTTGCTCTCGATTAGCAGCAGATTCGTGGTGTTTTCGTGTACAATCAACATCAAATATCACTGAATTTGAAGGATTTTTCATCATTTTCGTTTCTTGATAAAAATGGAAGATTTTTGATTAATTTGGATTAGTTTGAAGAAATTGATCTGATAGGATTGCTCCTAATCAGTTTCTACACAATCCTATGGTTCAGAATTGTCTAATTCCGTCATATTGATCAGAAATCATGATTTTCAGCAGAGTTGGTTCGTATTTGTGTTCTTCCTGAAGTTTCAGGCGGACTTGCTGATTCAGTTACAGGAGAACTTACGAAGTTCGCTCGGTGAAGTTCAGGCCAACTTGCTAAGTTCTCTCAGGTAGCCAAGTTCTCTAGGGAAAATTTTTCTTATTCACTTTTTTGAGGAGGCATTTAAAGACTTCTTTTGAGTCATTTTTGAGAATATTGTAATATTGAAATTTTTTCTTCCCTAAAAGAGTTTTTTGGAGGGAATTTTGTTTTGTGGTGTTTACACAAATTCTCGAGATGACCAATTTTTTGAAGAGTAGAAGAGATTTGTTGGAGAAACAATTCAAGTTTTTCAAGTATTTGTAGGATGAAAATGTTGATGATATCGTTTCTAGATACTACCATCTTTTGAGAGAATTGATAAAATGTGATGTTTCTTACACTAATACTAAGGTGAATGAGAAGTTGTTGGATGCTCTTTCACTTAGGTTTGAGAAATACTGAGTGCTCATCAAGAAAAGTGAGGATTTAACCGATATGCCTCTAGATGAATTGATTGATACACTTTATTCTTATGAAGAAGGTGATGTAACTAAAGTTAGTGACAAGAGTGATTCTGAAAGTGACTGTTTTTCCGAATCAAGTGATAGAGAAAGTTTTCACTCTTCTTCTTCAGAGATAAAAGTTGAGGTTCATACTGATGCTGGTTATGATAATAGTTCTTCAGAAAGTGACTCAGTGAGTCTAGGAGTGTTGCTGAAATTGAAGAATCTATAATTCAGAATGTTGAGCCAAAAGTTTTCAACTAAAGAACTGCTTGATGATGGAGCTGCTGGGAATGTGACTGAGAAAATTGTAGAGATGTTATCTGAAGCAAATGCATCCATGACTGATTTGAAACAGGAACATAAGGTTGTTTCTTGTTCTAAATGCATTGATTCATATTTGAAAATTGTAAGATTGTGTGATGACAACACAAATCTAATCTGTGACATGAAGGCAATATACACATCAAATCAAGTTTTAAAACAAAATGAAAAGCCTTTAAATGTAAGAATTGAATCATTGAAATATGATATCAAGATTTTACAGATAAAAGTAAATGAACAAGCTTTTCACATTGATGTGGCATATTCTGAATATGAGAAAAAGATAAATGAACTTATCCAGTCATAGAGTGAGGTCACCAAATTGTTGAGAAAGCTCGAAGGTTATAAGAATTCCAGTTTTATGTTGGAATATTATAACGAGAAAGCTTCTAGTGAGAGAGTTATTGGTGGTGTTGGTTCATGTCCTTCATTTGATGACAAAGCTATTGGAGGTGTTGTATATTATCCACCTTTCAATGGAAATTACACTTCTCGTACTACTGAGGTTGTGACAGAAGATGATCTGGAACATAAAACCATCCTCAAGGTAAATCATGTTACAGGAGAGAACATGGTTTATGATGATTCAAGCGATGATGAAACATTTGATCCATATAAATTTGAAGGAACAGTGAAAGACTGCAAGGTTGATGAACCAATTGTGGTTAAGAAAGTCACCTGGGATCGATGCATCTTGACTGAACTAGATGAAGATATTGAACAACCACAACCTAAACCAGTTAAAAAGTTTGTGAGCAGTGGTTTTAGTTTTCAAGAAAATAATAAAATTGTGAAAATTTCAACTCTTGATTTTATTAAAAATAAGGTTGATTCAGAAAAACCCAAGGTTTTTCAAGTATCTAACACTGCTTCTCAGTGTGAATCATCTACTTCAAGAGGTGTTAAGAGAGAGAAGTATGTCAGAGTTTACAAAGAAAGACGAACATGTTTTCATTGCGGGGTTGTTGGCCATATCTTGATAAATTGTCTAACTAAGAATGTGGGAAAGCGTCTAGAAGATCCCAGGTTGGGAAGACCTTTTGTTAAATCGCCAGCAAAGCCAGTGGTGAAATCTGTTCTTGTGAAGAAACCCGATGTTTCTAAACCTGATGTAAAAGTTTTATATGTACCGGTGAAACCAAAGTCACAAATTCAGTCAAAAAAAGCTGTGAATCAAACTGAAGCGTCTAGTGCTTGAGGTTCAAGAGATATGACTCCTAAAGCTCCTTACGTAAGGAAGTTTATTGAGAGGAGAAGTTGTTTTTATTGTGGTCTAGTGGGTCATATTTGTTTGAATTGTCCTTCAAAGACCCAATCTTTTGAGACACCAAAGACTAGACCAGTTGTGACAAGATTAGTTGGTAGAAATTCTGTTAATTTCTTGGTCCAACAAGAGGTTTCGCAATCGCATCATGTTTCAAATGAACCAGAATGCTCAACCACTTCACTTTTTAAAATGAAGGAACTTAATGAACAGAAGAGTGTGTGGAAAAAAAAGTTTATGTTTTTGATTCAATGGAACAATCTCCAAAAATTGAGGAGAGATTCAACTATGAATTGCGTGAAGTCATTTATTTTGATACAGATGGACGACCCAGGACTACCATGGCTTGGGTTTCCATTTTCGACTAATGCTTCTTGTTTAATGTGCAGGATTAACCAAGAGGGACTATTAATATAATTTGGTTTGTTAATAGTGGTGGTTCATAGCACATGACAGGGAATGACATCTGCAGGAGCAATGAGTTGTTTGATAACTGATAAGTCTATTTGATTCAACGTCTTGATGCTCAAGGGGGAGATAATGTCCCACACAATATTGTTTTGGAAAGTGTTTGACCAAGTCCAAAAGACATCCTAAAACTTAGGATGATGATGGTGAGCATAAAGTCGTTGATGCAACCATTTGACTAGTTGAGATGGAGTCTACAAGACAGGGGAGTACAGAATTGTGTTGGTGACAAAGGCAAAGGCATTCGATTACATCGGTTTGAATTTTAATTGATTGAATTGCTTAATTTCCAAGTGACCAAGTAAAATGTTTTTCTTAAAATGTTTTCATGGAAGTTTTACTTTCTATCAATTTTTTTTTTAAAGAGACAAACAAATTGAAAAAGTTAAAATTGACATTATTTGAAGTTATAAGGAGAAATGATAGTACATCAGTAGATGTTCAATCACACATGACCTTAGTTGGCCTTTATGATTCTTATCTAATATACCTGTGATAAATGTTTTGATCAGAACTTCTTAGACTGCACAGTTTGGGAAATGATAGCTTCATAACAGCTTATGTTGAACAAAATTTGATGCTTGATGCTTATATTTTAATTTGGATACTTGTATGTAGTCTGAATTATCAATAGGCTATGAGTATCTTTGGTCTATTAGTAGTGTGACAACATAATGAACTTTATGACAACTGTGATTTGAACCCATGGTATGCCAGGCGTGTGTGTAAAAGATCATTATCAGATAAAGAATATAAGATCTAAAGTACTTCATGAGACAAGTATCGGTTATGTCGTTAAACACAAATTTTCAGTTCACTTCACTGCCCATGCCCCGAAAAACATGCAGTGTGATGTTGAACTAAGATATGTTTCTGACAATATCTATTGGAACATATACTAGCCCTTGGATCCTTATCCTGATTCCATTGAATATATCCAGATAACAGTTGGATCACGCTACCCTATGTCATTGAATCAATCGATTCCTTGATCAATCTTATGTTGAAGAATTCTATTGGTACAATCTTTCTGTTACTATGAATCATGATACTTCATCCAAACCAAGACATTTGAATAATTCTATTATGAATCATTCTGATTCTTTGCTTGATATTTTTCTGTGTTTAACGGTATAATTTCATCCAGGAGATTGAAAATTATCTTGCAATGATCTTATATGTCTTGAAGATAATGCACATTTATTTTTCTGTTGGCATATTTGTGGTACACGTTATATTACAAAATAAATGGTACCTTAATTCACAAGAACATGGGACAAAGATACTGATGGTCTCAAATGTTATAATATTGACAACTTAGATTTACATGTTATGTTGCAAATTCGTATGTAATTTATTATAAGCATGTTATGATCTGATCCCATCTTCTTTGAAATTCTTCGCGTATCATTACATGTTTTGGTTGAAGCTTAAAAGAGTTGATCTTATCTAATATAAAGAAATGATGAATCTGGATAGGATACCCTTAGAATGTTGCTTATCCAAAATGTGTGATTGATGCATTGTTTTTACTGATATGATCTTCTTACTCGTGATGTTCGACCAAAAAGATGTGATTTTGTATTTTACAATTTAGTTTGTATAGCGAAAAACTAGAAAGTTTTGTGTTTCTTGTGTTTGAAAAACCAAAAAGATTTTAGTTTTCCATCTTCCATGGAAATTTTACTTGTTGGTTACACTTGGTTGTTCTTCTTTGCCATAAATGAAAATTTGCAGATAGAAGTTGACAAGGGGTCCTTCTCCCAAGTTTTCTTCTAGAAAGAGAGAGAGAGTGTGTAGATGTACAAGAGAAAGACTGTGATCTATTTGAGGACTGATGACAATCTTTTGAAGTTGTTATCAAGGGGGAGTCTGTTAGAACTATTTCTGGTGACAACGAGCTTGAAGATTCTATGTCTTAGTCTTAGAGTCTTTGACTTGTAATGTGTTAGAATTGTAAGCAACAGTTAAGGGGGAGTGTGTTAGTGCATTTTTGTAACTGTCGTTGAAATTCTATGTTGTAAGTTAGCGAAGCTGTCATGTTCGCCTAAGGAACTTAGAGCGAACTTGATAGGCGAAGTTGCTAAGTTCGCCTAAACTTGTTAGGGGAGAACTTAACAAGTTCGGCTGTGGTCTTTGTCGTTTTCCTATAAATAGGTGTTTACATGTCAGTTGTAAGTAGTTGAATACATAATAAAAAAACTGACAGATCTTGTAAACTGAGATTCTGAGTGGAAATACAAAGAGGATTATTTACATTGTGTTGTTGATTGAGTTACACGTTGCACGTTGATCATGGATTCCGCACGTTATCACCGTGTCGTACCGCGAGTCTAGAGATCTGTCACGCACTGAACGGGACCTACACAAATGATTCAGGATAACCTGCAAGAATAGAGGGTACATTAAGAAACCATGACCCTCAGGTAGTGTAATCTGCATCACCAACTCCCTGTAGAAGTAAAGAGCAAGTTTGAAAGGTCGATTCAATGTCAAAGCTACCATTGCAGCTTGCAAAGAAGACTTTAACCCGTCAGTACCAGCTTTCCTTGGTGATAAGCATTGAATAATCACATGCATAAAATATCTCCATTGCCCTACAATACCACCCTTGTGTGCTTGTGTATCCTTCTGGCGACCTCGATAACCCATTCTTTGAAAGCAACCCATAACCAGGGTATTCGGTAAACTAATCGGGTTATCATTTCTTCCACCCAAGGCAAGAGTTGTCTTGATATCCTGAGAAGAAATACCAATATCTTGATTATTCACTGTAGCACGAATTACATGGGGATCAACATCTGTATCTTGATAAGCCGTCTCCCAGAATTGTTTAATGTATAATAGGCTAATATGCGGATTAGCTGAAAGAGCGACGTGAATCCTTGATCGATTGAGAAAAGTAATAATCTCTTGATAGTTTGTCGCCTCAGCTAACTCGGGATCAAGTAATGCCACCTGATTGTGTTTATATTCCACACGACGATGCATGGCCTGCTTAAAAGATATGATTAGACATTGACAATTTTTCAAAATAACAAAGATAAAAAAACAAAATAAAAATAAAAACAAAAAAAAATTTAACTTTTTTTTTAAATTTGAAAATTTTCCAAGTCTAAACACTACTGACCCCCTAGGCAAACTTAACAAGTTCGCTTAGAGTTACAAGAGGCGAACTTATTAAGTTCGCCTGAGCAAATTCGCTCAAAAAGACGAACAGTCACAGAAATCGAATTCACTGATTTTGATGTTATAAACACAAATCAAAGACACACACCAACTCCCCAACACCCGATTAAGTCATAGGAACAACCAATTTCAGGTTATATTCACAAATCGATGATGATCAATCTCGATGACAGTAACGATGATAACCCGATTATAAAAACACCAATTCAGAACAAATTGATGGATGAAATCTAGTGAATCTACCTTCAATGGACTCGCAATCAGATATTGATTAAGAATTGTGAACAAATAACCACCCTTAGTCACAGAAAATTCAAAAACGAAGAAATTTGCACTAAGACTGATATGTTCGCCAGATAAGTTCGCACAAGTCAATAAACAAGTGAAGTGGTCTTGTTCGCTGAAATCAATATATACACATCTGATTAAGTTCTCCTAATTCAAGCGAACTTAACAAGTTCGCCTATCAAGCGAACATGTTAAGCGAACTAGATAAGTTCGCGCCTAACCTATACTTGAACAAAATTTTAACATTTTCCATTTTCTTCTCTTTCCGACAATCCGATTATCTTGCAACATGTACAACAATCTCAATCCAAAATTATAAGAATTTTTCATCGAAGATAAAAATAATAAAATCTTTTTGAATTTTTCATAGAAAACTAATTGAACAAGTAAATAACATACTTTTGGATTTTTCAAAATTTATGCTAAAACACACTAAAATCTTTTTAAACTTTTTCTTAAAGAATTAAAGCAGTAAATCTAGAAACATCTAGAAAATAAAATCTTTTTGGTTTTTCTCTATACATACAGAATCACATATTTTTGGTCAAACACTGCGAGTAAAAAGATCATATCAGTATCTGTGATGTATCATATACCCATTCTGAATAAAAATCCCTAGTAGATCTAAGGGTTGACCTATGGCATTCTGCATATTTACAGATACTTGGCTCAGTAAACAATTTCCCAGATCTAATATATCATATTTTCAGACACTATTAAATCGTTTGAAATTTCTTTACCATATCATATTTTCATATTTCCCAGAAATACATGAAATAATACGCGATAAACTGCAAAGTAAACAGGATCAGATCATGACATGCTAACTTATTCATACCGAATTTGCAACATAGTACATGTCAATTCAAGTTGTCAGCATTATAAGACTTGAAACTATAAGTGTTTTTATCCCACGTTCTTGTGAGTTAGTACCATTTATATAAAACAATGTGTACCCCACAAATATGCCAACATAAATGTAAAATTGCACTATCTTCAATACATATTGAGACTCCTGCAAAGTTTAGATCAATTTCAGTTAGAATGCACATGTCTCTTGTCACTATTTTCATCACAACTGGTTTTGGTTGTTCACTCACATCATCTGGTTCAGTTAGAATGCACATGTCTCTTGTCACTATTTTCATCACAACTGGTTCCACATACTTACAATCTTTCACTATGCCTTCAACTTTCTCTGAATCAAACATATCATCATCAGTTGAATCAGCATATACCATGTCCTTACCAGTAACATGATTGATGTTTAAAACAGTTTTTGGTTCCAGATCTTCAATCAAACATGGGGTATAATTTGCATTAAATGGTGGACAATAACCAACACTACCCCAAATCTATGTATCATCAAAAGGACAAGAACCAACCCCACCAATAACATTTTCACCCGAAGCTTTATCATTATAATATTCCAACAAGAAACTAGAATTCTTATAACACTCAAGCTTGCCTAACAATTTTGTTACCTCTGTCTGTGACACAGCAAGTTCATTAATTTTCTTTTCATACTCAGAGTATGACACATCGAGAAGAAATGCTTGTTCATTTACCTTGGTTTGTAAAACATTAATATCATCTTTTAGAGATTCAATTTTAGTTTTCAAAACTGTTTCATTATCGTTCAAAGTTTGGTTCGATGTGTACATTGCTTTCATGTCACCGATGAAATTTGTGTTATCATCACACAATCTCGTAATTTTGAATTCAAAATCAATGCATTTTGAACAAGAATCAACCTGTTTTACCTGGTTAGAATCGGCCATGAATGCATTTCCTTTAGCTAACATCTCTGCAATCTTTTCTGTAATCTTCCCAGCAGCTCCATCATTCAATAAATCTTCATTTGAAAACTTTGGTTCACTCATCTGAGTCACTGACTCTTCACTTTCATGTACACTCCCAGAATCTGTAGAGTCACTATTAGAAGAACCACTTTAAATTCCATTTTCTTGATGAACTTCAGCCAGAAAAGCTTGACTAACATGAGCCACAATATGTTTCAAATGAATACCCCAGTCATAGATTTCATCTTGTTGAGATATCAAAGCTGTGGAAGTAATCTGTTTGTTTTGATTGCCTTGAGAGTTTGAAGGTCCTTGATTCTGATTTCTTGGTTTTGTACATTCTCGAGCAAAATTACCAAACTCCTGACATTTATAACACTTCACCTTAGACTTATCCATTCCCATCTTGGTTTTGCTTGATGCCCCAATGAACTTCTTTCCAGTTCTCTTCAAGTGATATTTTCCTTGTCTCAACCACAATGCCATGTTCTACTGAATATTCATTTCTTCCAAAGTATCTTTATCCAGCTATTTAAAATCCTCCTCAATCATATCAGGATCAGTGATCTTACCACCAATAAAGTTTTCATAAGAGTTTAAAAATGATGCAATCATTGCCATCATATAATTAGCTGCAGATGGAGACACTTTAGTAGAACATGAATGACCTTCATGCTTGCTATGAGTTGAACATCCAGAGTTTGAAGCAACAAAACATGTATTTTCTTGACAAGAATTATCTTTAGGAACATCAGACAACTCTCCCGAAAATAAAGAAACTCCACTAGATTTCGATGACGATGTACCTTTCCCAAAATAAATGCTTGGATCTTGATAAACTGTGTCTTTCTTTTGTTTATGCAGATCATATGATTAAATCTTTCCCATCAAATCTTCAGGACTAAGATCATCAAATCCAGATTGTTCTTTGATCACTATAGTGTACATCTCAAAATGTGCTCGTAAAGCATCCAAGAACTTTTCAAGAATCTTCTTGTTTTTGTAGGTGATGTCATTGTTGACCATTTCAGTTAGAAGATGATAATATCTTGACATGAGTTCATCCACTGATTCGCCATCAAAGTGTTTAAAAACACTAAACTGTTTCTTTAACAATTCTTTTCTGCTCTTCTTGATATCAGTGCTACCTTCACATCTTTTAGCCAAACCTTCCCAAAGTTCACGAGAAGTCTTAAACTTCATGAAAGTATGGTAGATATCCAGAGGTAAAGACATGGATAAAGCTGCAAGAGCTTTCTTTTCACGATCGTACAACTTCTTTTCATCATCATTAAGAGCTGAAATTGGTTTTGGTGTATCTGACACACCCATATGACGATGAACAGGATGCTCATAACCATCACTAATAGGAATCCACAAACTCGTGTCATTGATATTAACATAATTCTCAAATCGACTTTTCCAATTAGAATAATCTTTGAGATTCATAAGCCTCGAAGGCTTGGTTGGAGTTCCAATCGCATTGTCATGATTCAGTAAATGAGCCATATTGTTCACTTGATTAGAAGTAGACGACATCCTTGAACACACTTCAACACTTAGAAAAATTTTAAAACTTTCTGTATGAAGCGAACTTAACATCTTCGCCTCTTAAGTTCGCCTAACTAGAATCCAGCAAACTTAATAAGTTCGCCTGACAAGTTCGCCCGTAACAGAATCGACAAGTTCGCCTGTATCAGCTGAAGAACAAGGAAGATTGTTCTAACACCCAAACGCACGAACAGGTCTGAAAAATTTCCATAAATCTTGATTTAGAATGAATTTGAAAAATTCCTTCCGTAGGATTCCTCAAATACTGATTTAGAACACTTCTAACGGATCCATTTTGGTAAAACAACACCAAAAATGAAGAAATCAATCAAAATTCAGTCCAAAAAGTCGATAACTTCTCAAGAACACAGAAACTTATGAAAATCTTCATCTTGTTGTGAAAAATCAATCGAGACAATGCCAAACAACAGTAGCTAATCAAGAGCAAAAGCTCTGATACCACTTGTAAGTCCCAACGGGTCTACCGATCGATCTTTGCTGTAAAACACATAATACGTACACGAAGTGCGGAATCCTTACGTATACGTATGTCTTGAATAGTCACAAACGTAATACAATCACACAAGACATGATTTTATAAACAGTTTCTTATATTATCAATCAAACAGTAAACATAAAGCAGTTCTAGTAAAGATGTAGAAGTTACAAATGAGAACAACTCTTGAACTATTTACGGGCAACACATACTGAATCAAGCGAACTTAATAAGTTCACCACTTCTTAGTTCAGGCGAACTTGTTAAGTTCGCCTAATCTATACAGGCGAACTTAAACTTAACTAACTACAAATACAAAACTATAAACATAAAGACTAATCAATTACAAGGCTTGTTGGCACAAAACATGCTCCAACACTTCGCTCTTCTGACTCCTTTGATTGTTTAGCTTCAAATTTCTCAGAAAAGTCAGGAAGTGATTGTAAAGTTGCTTTAGCTGTCTCTTCTGAATCATCCGGTCTCACCTCCGGTTGATCCATGATTGTGAATATGGAAGGTTCTTGCTCCTTAGAGTCACTCGACCTTACTAGAGATATTGGAACTATAACTTCTGATTCTTGAACTTTGAAGGACACATCTTGTTGTTTAGTTGGAAAGCTCTTTAGGATCTGAATCTTAATTTCTTCTAAATGATGAAACACTTGTTGTTAAGTTGGAGAACTCTTTAGGAGTTGAACCTTAATTTCTTCCAAATGATGAAACAGATTTCCTGGGGTCCATGAGTCATAATCTAGAGCTGAGTGCTTAAATTCTTGGGGCGGTGTGGTTTCCTCATATGGTTTCCCGTAGGGTTGGTGGAAATGTGTGGATTACCCTTGATAGTGATAACAATATTGGGTGTAGTGTGGTTCCCCACAGATCTCACACCAAACCTCCGAATAGTGGTACTCATAGTCGTCTTGGTATCCTCCATAACAACTCTCGTAGTTGTCACCCATGAAAGTTGATGTAAAGAATAATCAAAACAAACCATAAAAGAAAATGTTAAGGGTAAAAAAGCGAATACGTTAACTCAAATTTTAATTGAAATCAACGTGTCCTCGGCAACGGCGGCAAAAAACTTGATGTGTTTGTTTCAATATATATAAATATAAGTAAATATATTTTTAGGATGATTTCACAAGATCAGGTTTTAAATTTATAAAATGATAATTACTTTAACTTAAAACACACACAATAGGCAAGTGTACCTATCGCAGCGTAATATAGTTTAGGTAAGAACCAAGTATCGAACCAATGGACACGATCGAGTTCCAATACTCAACTTTTGTTATCGTTTAGCCGGATTAATTAGTGAATGAATTTTGTGTGCTTGTGAAGCAGAAAAGTAAATGACGGTAAAGTAAATAGCATAAAAGTAAAAACGTGTGTGAAATGTGTAACAGAAATGTAAATACCAAAAAAGTAAATAAAGCTTACGGAATGTATTGCTTCGGGATTCCAATCAGCTTAGTACGTCATAACATTAAGTTGACTAATTCAATGGTATGACTACTACAAACTTGTGACCCGGGTCACTGCTAGAGCCTCGTCCTCACTATATTTGATTTGCAAATTATATTCTTTAAAAAGTGGTAGTGCATCCCGTTAGGGATAAGAATTACGCTCAACCCATCGAATGGTCATCTTCGGGTTGGTTTAAGACATCAGACTCAAAATGCTTTATATTAAAGTTAAATAGGTGATTATACTTTGCTCACCGGGAGGTGGTGTAACAATGGGACCAAGTATAAAGACGTACCGTTCCCAACATGAGTTCACCAATTCTTGGTCGCATAATAATCTCGTATAAAGACGTACGTTCTTAGAAGTATAGACCAAGCCTTAGCTTATCAATCTCTGCTCGTATAAAGATGTATGAGTTTCCAAGGAAGTTTGATTAAAAAGGGTTTTACGATCTTACTCTTTAAAATCAAGACACTCACAAATATAAAGACAGATTTAGAAAATAATAAAAGCCCATCAAAAGATGGTTTTTAAGAGCAAATTAGTTAAAGACTTAAATATACCACTTCATTAATAGGTTAAACATTAACATCCACCAAACATCATCTTCACCCTAGCAATACAAAGAAGTTTTTGCCACGAATGGCCATAACGACTAGCGTAATGATGAGTTTCGTAGGCTCCCCTATTCAGGAACAAGGAGGAAGAGCCCCTCTATTCTCTACTCTCTACTCTAACTACGAGAATGCTCTCTTCTTGAATGTTCTTTTTGTCTGGATTGGTGTCTAGAATGAAGAAATCAAGCCTACTATTTATAGGCCTCAAAATGAGCAATGCACGACCATGCATTGGGTTGCATAGTTGTGAAAAGGCCTAGGGAATCAAAAAGGGTACAGAGGACATGGTACTGGGCCATGGGAAGCAAGGGACGGCAATGCACGACCGTGCATTGGGATGTACGGCCGTGTGTTAGGACATAGATTTGTAATGACAAAAGCTTGTAATTGTTAGATTTTATGTCTTTATGTTTTTGTTATGTAAATGTCTAAAGTTACTAAGTGATTTTACAAGTGAGCCTAGAGGCGAACTTGTTAAGTTCGCCTAGTCTATCAGAGGCGAACTTAATAAGTTCGCTTAGGTCTAACTGAGGCGAACTTGTTAAGTTCGCTTAAATTGTTAGAGGCGAACTTAATAAGTTCGCTTATATCAAAACTTGTGTTTATAAATATAGAGTTTACAGTCTGTTCAAGATAGAGATAAGAACAGAGCAGAGAGAAACAGAACAGATAGAAGCAGAAGTGATTATCTTGTAAACTCTATGAAATTTGGAATATAAGGAGAAGTTTATTTACGCGTGTTGTTTCAATTGTCGGTTAATATACAAATGTTAACATGAAGGATTCCGCACTTCGTGTTATAGCAACGTCATATTACGAGTCCGATCAGTAGTTGAGTTACCTAGACCTACAAGTGGTATCAAAGCTTGATTAGCAAAAGATTCGTGGTGTTTTCGTGTCCAATCAACATCAAAATTCAGAGAATTTGAAGTATTTTTCATCTTTTTCGTGTTCTTGATAAAAATGGAAGATTTTTGATCAATTTGGATTGATTTTGGATTGGTTTGAAGAAATTGATCCGATAGGATTGTTCCTAATCAGTTTCTACACAATCATACGGTTCAGAATTGCTTAATTCCATCATTTTGATCAGAAATCATGATTTTCAGCTGAGTTTGTTCGTGTTTGGGTTTCTGAGTTTGTTTCAGCTGTTTTAGGTGAACTTGTTGTTTGTTGTGCAGGCGAACTTATTAAGTTCGCCTAGGGGTCAGTAAGGATTTGGACTTGTGAATTTTTGTTGAAACTTTTTTTTGTTTGAAAATTTTTTTAAAAATTTTTTTTGTTTTGTTTTGTTTGTACTCATTATTTTTGTAATATGTTTGTTTGTCCAAATGTTTCAGATGGCTCGACGTGTTGAATATAAACATAATCAAGTAGCTTTGTTAGATCCGAACATGACCGAGGCTGTGAATTTTCAAGGCATCATAGGATTTTTTAACAGATCACGTCTTCACGTTGCTCTGTCTGCTGATCCTTACATCAGTCTCGTGTACATACAGCAATTTTGGGATACTGTGCATCAAGATACGGACGTTGAACCTCATGTTCTTCGTGCCACAGTTAATAATACCGAGATTGCAATTTCTGAAGAAACGATACGTACGGCTCTTGATTTGGGTGGAAATGCTGAAGATCCATTATCTTATCCAATCACTCTTATTATGGGTTGTTTTCAACAGATGGGATATCGTGGGAAACAAAATGATACCCAAGCTCGGAAAGGTGGACTAGTTGGTGAATGGAAGTATTTCATGCATGTGATTATTCAATGCATCTCTTCTCGCAAAGCTGGTACTGATGGATTGAAGATGGCTCTTCAAACTGCTATGGTGGCCTTAACATTGAATAAAAGATTCAATTTTCCACTTTATTTCTATCGGGAGATGGTCATGCAGATTAATCCAGCTGAAGGTCAAGGTTTCTTGATGTATCATCGGTTTATTCAAATGATACTCAATCATCTTATTCCTGATCTTCCACAACATCCAATAAGATTAACGTTTACTCCAATGTCAAAACGTATCTTTACCGACTGTACGAAGGTGAAACAGCAGATTGCTGCATTGATTCCAGTCAATACTCCATTCTTTGGGCACTTAATCAATCCTGATTATGTTGCACCACCTAATGAAAACTGGTTTCATCCTGATGAAATTGCTCAAGATCAAGGCTTAAATGTTCAACAACCACAACAGCAACAACCACAACAACAACAAGTTCAACAACAACAGATACCAGTTCCACAAATACAAGTTCCTGTACAACAACAAATTCCTATTCCTGAACACGTTCCTATTCCACAAGCTGAAGTTGATATACCTATTCAGGAACCAGTTCAAGAAGAGGTCGTTCATGACCCTGATCACGATCTAGGAATGAATATGGAAGATTTCGTTGATGATACTGTGAACTCGCCCATTCATGAACCAGAAGGGAATGTGGTGACAGAAGCTGATTCTAGTTCCAGCTCAAGTGATACGATATCATCTGATGATGACAGCACTGATTCTGATGACTCTAGGGATTTTTCCTCGGGACATTATGAACGGTTGGCTGCTATTCCACTTGCTAATGCTGGAAAACGCATTAAATCTCAAGCCAGACGACCACGACGAAAGTCTGTTCGGGATCCTCCTTCTGGATCAGTACTTGGTAAAAGATCTTTGGTCGATAAGAGTTCTGACACTGATAGTGACTTTAATCCAGATCCTACACGTCAAAAGTTAATGTCTGCGTCGATTGCTGCTGCAAAATCTTCTCAAGGAGTCGAGGATGCTAATTGTGTTGCTTCATTGATAATTACTCCTCCAAGATCTAAGGATCCATCTCCAGTTCAAACTCTTGTTCCTCCAGTCATTCCTACTACTTCAAGTCCTTCTATTCCACAATCAACAGCTGGTCCGTCAAAGCCTTCTGATTCTGACAGGATTACTTTCCTTGAATCTCAAGTGCTTTCTCTACAAACACAGGTAAACACTCTTGTGTCTACTGATTCACAATGGCAGCTGGTGATTCAGACTCAAGCTCAACAGATTGCTGATATGCAAGCATTAGTTTCCAAACTCGTTCAGCGTCTTGACGCTCAGGGGGAGTTGAGGATACCTGATACTTGTCACACAGAGTCAATTCAAAGACGTGATAATGAAGACAATGATCCTGCTGGAAATATTGAGGGTGATCGTCAATACACTGACGCTAATCCTATATCTAGAGTTCAGGGGGAGTCGACATCACAATCACTTGAAGGAAACAAAGACAAAGATATTTCTGGTACTAATGAAGAAGAAATTCTGTTATTGGAGTTCTTTCAAGATTCAAAAGAAGAGGAAGCTGAAAAGATTGCATGTCTTGATGACATTGATGATTTATTCAATGACATGGAAGATGATATGTCGGATAATGAGATAGAAGAAGGAGAAATAGTAGAGATTGAAATAGAGAAAGATAAAGACAATGTCACCTATGAAGGCTGTGATGGTCTTGAGGTGCCGTATAACTTCATCCAGGATGATGTTATTCCTGAATTCATTTATGAAGGAGTAACAGATTCTATGGACTCTGTTGAAGACGTCACACTGCCTGATGATACAGCTGATTCAAAGATGGATACTGATGATGAGACAAGTCAATCCAATAAAGGTGCTGAAACTGAAACTACTCACACTGAGTCTCCGAAGATTAATGAAGAACCTGTGATGTACAGAGATACAGGGATGACACGAGAATAGTGGAGAGAAGTTGTAAACAGTTGGATGAAGGTGCTACCCAAGTCTCCAGCACAACCTGCTCAGAAAGAGAAATATGTGAATAAAGAGCAGTGTGTAGGAAGGATCATAAGTTGGTTCTATGATGGTGAATCAAAATTATTTGCAATCAAACGATCTGACGGTGTTCAATACTTAAAGCCGAGGATCAAATATTTCAATACCTTGCCGAGGTGTGAAATAAATGGTCTAGCTTCAAAGCCACTCATAAATAGATCGAAGAATGGTTAGCAAACCTGATAAAGAAAGAAGGTAGTTCAAGAAAGTATGATCGGCTGAATCCACAGAAGGGAAAGAGAGTGAAGAACACAGATCCAAAGACTGGGAAAGTAACCTGGAGATACAAGTATAAACCAGTGCGTGCTATTCACAAGATACCATTAAAGAATATTCCTCAAGACTTTCTTGGGAATATGAAATGGTGGTATGTTGATGTTAATACTGGTGAAGCAAGGATTGAAGATAAAGATAATAAGGTCATTGTGTGTTCCTATAACGCAATGAATCTTATTAATTTTTCAAAGAAAGATCAGAGGACACTGAGAAAGAATGAGATCATGTACACTGATGAATGGAGAGAACAAGGTCTACAGTACAAAAGAGTTTTGGAGATATGCAGAAGATATGGAGTGCATGCTGGCAGCAGACTACCGGATAACTGGAAGAGTTCAAGATAAAGACTGAAGACAGAAGATCAAGCTATTTTCAAGGGGGAGTCTGTTAGGACATAGATTTGTAATGACAAAAGCTTGTAATAGTTAGATTTTATGTCTTTATGTTTTTGTTATGTAAATGTCTAAAGTTACTAAGTGTTTTTACAACTGAGCCTAGAGGTGAACTTGTTAAGTTCGCCTGGTCTATCAGAGGCGAACTTAATAAGTTCGCTTAGGTCTAACTGAGGCGAACTTGTTAAGTTCGCTTAAGCTGTTAGAGGCGAACTTAATAAGTTCGCTTATATCAGAACTTGTGTTTATAAATATAGAGTTTACAGTCTGTTCAAGATAGAGATAAGAACAGAGCAGAGAGAAACAGAACAGAGAGAAGCAGAACAGAGAGAAGCAGAAGTGATTATCTTTTAAACTCTATGAAATTTGGAATATAACGAGAAGTTTATTTACGCGTGTTGTTTCAATTGTCGGTTAGTATACAAATGTTAACATGAAGGATTCCGCACTTCGTGTTATAGCAATGTCATATTACGAGTCCGATCAGTAGTGAATTACCTGGACCTACACCGTGCATCCCCCTGCTTCCTCCCAGTTTTGTCTTTTAGAAGCTTTGTTGACTTTTGTTGACTAATTTTGACTTCTTGGGGGGTCAATACTCGGAAATGAATATTCTAGAAGCTTGAATTCTTGGTGTTTCTGATAGATTTTAGATTGAATTATATTCCTAACACCAAATAACCTGCAATTACAAAATATAAGTATTTTAAGCATAAATTGCAAGGTTATTATTCAATTAGTACCATAATGTGGGTATATTATGTATGTAAAGTTTGTATAAATGATGGCACATCAAGTAATAAAGTATGAAATGGGTGTAAAAAACCCGTGCGCAGATCTACTAACAAACAATCGAGCTTTAACATATATGAAATTGGTATAAAAAAAGCCATGTGCAGATCTGCAGAGTGATTAATGAGTTGGGAAATGTAGGTTTGTGTTGTGGAGATTAGGAATGAGATATATTAAAACTGGATGTGAATGGGTTATGAACCAATGTTTCTTCTGCAGAAGCAAAGTCAATCTCAAAGTCTTGTTTAATACTTTGTTTCAATAGTTATATATATATACACACACAAAAGTAAAATAATAAAATATGTGCAGCCTCAAGCAGTGTATCATCTACGATATGAGTAGTCAAAAGAAATATAAAGAAGCATAAGATGAGAAACAATCATAGTAACAACAAAGAATAGTAAAAAAAACAAAATGCTAAACAAAGGAAAAAAAAGGTTTTGCAACACTTCCAACTACAAACCAAGCTGCAAAAAGAAGACACGTGTCAAAAAAGGATAGTAATGAAGAAACAAAGAGAAATATTCTAATCCATACATTATAAACCATAAACGTAGCTAGTAACCATAATTAATTACAATGAGACCCTAAATTAGCCTAAACCTTATAACAGGGATATGAAAGTTTCGTAAGGGGACCCTAAATTAGCCTAAATCTTATAACAGGGATTTGCAAACATGAAGAACAGTCTGAACATGAATACCTACAATCCGTACATTTATGTACTAATGGTAAGCATAATTAATTACAATGAAAACTCAAATCAGGCTAAACCTTATCTACACATTATAATTCATAAATTTATTTACTAACCATAAGTAATCAAAATGAAAACCCAAATGACTTTAAGCCTTAAAACATGCAAATAGAAGCATGAAGACCAACCTGTACATTAATTCTTATAATCCATAGATTTAGTTAGTATTCAAAATTAATTACAATGAAAACCCAAATGACCTTAAACCTTAAAACAGAGAAATAACCTAAACATCAATTCCACTTTTGAAGAACGCATAAATCACAAAACAAAAAACACCAAAAAATAACCATAAGCAGCTTTTCACATAATCAACGACCTCTAAAGTCGAATAAGAACCAAAAGTATCGCAGAGTACAGACAAAGAAGAACAAAATGAGATAGAAAAGAAAGAAAACCCTACCATGTTCGAAGACGTAGGGAGAGGAAGATCAATGAAAACCAAAAATAATGAGTAGACTCCTCAAATAGCAACAGCGGGACACATTGACAAGCTAAGATGCCTAGAGGCATGAGACGGAGACATGCGTCCATAGTGAATTAAAAATATATAGCCCTGGGAAAAAAGAAAAACCCCAATAGGGGTCGAACCCTAAACAAAGTGATTAAAACGGCAATAGCTTACCAGCCCAACCAAGAAGTAAAGTGACAAACAATATTTCTAACAATCAAAATAATTTGTTGTACAGAACGCAAAAGAAAGAATACATTACTATTCATCACGTTAGTGATTGTTTGATTTATTATTATAATAATTGTAGAGTTGATACTTGTTTATTTTAAAACTAATATAAATTAATAAAAGAGTTTATTAGTTTAAAAAAACTTGGTTCTCGATTAACGACCAATTTAGATTAAATAGGGAATTTAAAACCTGAGTGTTGAAAGACGTTTCAATTTATCACGAACTAATAAGTAAAATTGGTTTTACTAAATTGCACGACTTGACACATGATTCAAGTCGTCCAATATGTTTTTGACCCTTACACGGTAACTTAAAACGTTAAACCAAATCCCAAATAAAAAATAGATATTTCTAAGTCACCCTAAATTGTGACAGTCCAACCGATCTATCCGAACCCCCGGTGTTGGTGATTACCCTGCATCCGACCCTACTGTTTTGATTTAATGTACAACCGCGTTTCATAAGTAACTTAGGCCGGTTCTAGAGTTATCAACTGAAGGGAAAATATCACTTAAAGAAGTATTAAGTGGCGTGGTTGGGGGTAACGTATCCAAGCTCGAAAACACTCGTCGTGTTATCGCAAACTAATGACTTCCACGCTTGAAAGCTACCAAAACACCAAGAAACCTTTGCTCATTAAGCTTTCTCTCTCTAGATTTTCTTTTCTCTCTCCCTAGATGAATTTCGTAAATGATGATGAATGAGAGGCTGGAGTGGCTATATAGGGTTTAAAGGAGTCCTATCCCTTTTACTATTAGGCCCTCGAGCCCCTAAACCTTTCACTATCGACCTCGAACTTGCAAAACGAACAAAATGGGTTTTAGGATGTGATGTGGTCTAGAAGGTCTATAAAACCTAACCTAGACTCCTAAGTAATAAGATGGAGTACCTATGAACTAAACTGCAATGACATGCAAGTGTACCTATCGAGTGTAGCACACCTTAATGGTAAACCGAATTATCGAACCCTAGAGACACTATGATAACAAAACTGGACTCTGACTCGGACTAAAATTTGATTTGGTTTGGGGGGTTGACTACACTATTGAATTAACTAAGGAATGCAATAAACTAAGGTCGACTCAAACTATCAAGAGAAAGAACTCAAGAAGATATCAGGAATGGGAAGAATACCACCTAGGTTGGAATCCTACTTGCAAAGTACAACTTCTACTTGTTCTGGAAACTATGATGGATCTGGGTTTCTAAAGATGACAACTAAAGACTACCTAGTGGATCCCTAATCACTTGCAGGGTGTCACCAACTAAGGAAACTAAAGCATACTAACTCACTATATGGTTGGATCACCTCTCGGTTTCTCCAACAATGACGATGTACCCTAAAGACATATCACCTTTCAGTCTCACTATTCACGATACATTCAAAGAATGCACGGGGTGATTTAGGATAAAAACTATGACATGAACTAGCAACAATCACTAGACACCTAATACTAACGCCCTCTCAGACTGTAAACACTCGGATTCCTAATGACGAAGACTAGACAACTATTTCTCACCTCTCGGGTATTGAACTAGGATTCACATTCAACTCTAATCAGCAATCAAACACAACTCCTATGGTCACTACATCTAGTAAACCACACAACAATCACAAACCCTAAGATCTATGACCTAGATACGCTAATCAAACTAGCAAATAACCACAATCAACGCATGGAGTTATAATCAATCACTAATCAAAGTTAAACATGCTATATCATCACAATAATTAACATGATATTTCTTACAAAATCATAAAACCATTATTAGAATCCAAAAACGAATAAAAACTGAATCTTTAGCAAATATTCATCTAATGACCTACCACTATCAAATTTTTATCCTAGGATCATGTTTAAGTTCAACAAAATCGAAGAACAAGCATAAACCATGGTTTCAAACAAAGCAATCAAGTACCAAAATTGAATCTTGGAAACCGAATACGTAAAACTACAAACTCGGGATCCAAAGCTTCAACCTTTTCTCTTTAATTGGATTCCTAAGCTCCAAAATCGCCCCAAACTATGCTCTAGACGGCCAGCAATCGATTTCTATCGAATAATGGTATTACAATTCTATAAAAAGTCGATTTAGGGCTTTTTGCGGAATAATAGGCCTCTCGCGTACCGCGACGGCCAAATTAGTCGGGTTGGTTTTATGCTTCCCTCGCGTACCGTGAAGGTTGCTTCTGCGTTTCTCACGTACCGTGAGAGCTTGGAATTTCCACCTTTTGTACTTTGAACCCTGGACTTCATCCACTTACTCGGTTTCTTCAGATATTCACCTGTAATCTTCACGAGCACCTGTAAACACAACAATGACTCAATAGTACATAAAAACGACTAAAAAAAGAATATAACACTAAGTAAACACACAGTAAAACAATAGGAATAAAGATGCGTGCTTTGCACTATATCAAACATCCCCACACTTAACCTTTTTTCGTCATCGAAAAAGTCAACAATGGAATCATAACTGAGATCTAACTTAACAATCTTTTAGCAATTAGCATAAACATACTCACGCGTTAAAAAATAATAATCAGTATTTATGTTCGATTAAACCCAAGCACCAATGTAGAAGCATGTTTTGTAACTATAGATTAAGTTCTATGTATCGGTGTACGTATCCTAAAAGTAAAAAATGAGAAATAAAGATAACGGGTTCAAAGCGGAACGAACAGAATGAATAAAGCCCACGGGCCGGGCCAGGCTGGGCGAGCATGGGAAGGGAGGGGGGGCGGACTTGAGGGAGGTTTCTCCCTTAAATAGCCTAAACCTTCCTCATTTCTCTCATTTGCAACTTCTAGATAAAGAAAACCGTAGAGAGATAAAGTGTCGGAATCACTCAAGATGGTACCAGCTCGTGTCTCCAGTGCTCGTGAAGATAAACTCCGAATCAGAATCTCGATTCAGGTAACTACTCGAGCTAGATTTGAGATTTTAGCTTATGTTGGGTTTTCGGGTTTTGGGTAAAAAGGTAACGTTTTTAAGGTTGAAACTTGAAAATAAGCTTAGGTCTAGCATCTAGAAACAAAAGAAAATGTTTTGAACATAGAAAGTTGGGATCTTGACATGATCAGATTCGCATGCAAAAACTTCAGATTTTTGGGGAAGAAGACAGCCAGACAGGCGAACTTATCAAGTTCGTTGGCAAGGATTGGGGCAAACTTATCTAGTTCACTTGACAAGTTCGCTTGGAGCATGAAGTAAGGGAACTTAGGGCGGGCAAACTTGGTTATGTTAGCCTGGTAAGTTCGCTTGGTCAAGTCAAGCGAACTTAGGACAAGTTCGCCTATATGTTCGCCTAGACTATGGGCAGCGAAGTTAGCCTTAAGTTCGCCTAGATCAGAATGAGTAAAAGCGTGTAATTTAGATTAGGTCTGATGTATGTGTAATTAACCAATTCAGATCGTGTGTGACGCTCGTTGGACCGTTGTTAGGACAGAACGAGACTAGCTTATCAGGTGAGTTCTAGAGCCCTACTTTTAATGTTTTGAACTATGTTTTGGGCTGTTGTGCATACTTACATGATAATGTTTTATGAAATGATGTTTACGAAAGAAAAGTTGAAATGTGTTTATGAAGACTGGCATCATGTTATGTTTTGATTTACGTTTGTGTTATGTTTAAACAATGTTTACGCTTCCGCATGTTGAACAATGTTATGTTACGTTATGTTATGTTTTAATGAAGTATTTTCCGCTACGTTATTTTGATATTCAAGTTTAAGAACCGTTTGTGAATGAGTAAATCCAACAAGTGAGGCATCTCGGGTTTGGGGCCTTACAAGTTGGTATCAGAGTAATAGTTTAAGAGATTTGGACACTCCCAGTGTCTGAACTTAAACTGTGAATGGGACCGAAAGCGGATGCCAGTATGGGTAACTCGAGCCACAGCTTCAGGTATGAAGGTAGATTGTATATATTTACTTATATAGTATGCCTTAGAAGCATTAGGTTAGGACTTGTGTTCTAATGGAATCACAAAGGTGGTCAAAAGGAAATTGAGAGGTAGTGTAATGGTTGATTGCAGATGGCCAGTGTATATTAAAATCTTACAGTGCTTGTTGAATTCTATTTGTTAACTAGCGTGACGATTTTGGATTCCTTGTCTTATAGAATGAAATGGCGAGAAGACGAAACGGAAGGCGTGGTGGGGGCCGTACCGGCAGTCGTACCGGAGGCCGAAATGGTGGGCGTGGCAGGACCCCTGCACGCCTAGAGTATTGTGAAGAAGGAAGTGTCCACACTGAACCGACGGTTAGTGTGCACATGGAACTGAGCAGACACATGTTGAAGAACAACCTTTTACTTTTGAACCAAAAGTCAGAGCAGCTCTAGCACGTGAATTCACAGAGTTGATGAAGACTTCTCTGCCAGGTCTGTTGGCAGAAGCGTTGAAGAAAGCTAATGGGGAAGGTGGGTCTAACACGGCAACTGGTGCCCTAAACAACGAGACTGACAACGCACCGCCTGCTTACGGATGCGACTATAAGTCCTTTAAAGCACGTGACCCGCCGGTCCTGAGTGGAAAGAAAGACGCAATGGCTACGTTTGACTGGGTAATCCGCATGGAAGCCACCATTCGTCTCAGCGAATGCCGGGCGGATCAAATGGTGAAATTTGCTGCTAACTCCTTAAGATAAGAAGCGTCCCATTGGTGGGAGGGAGTGCGACAAGCTAACAGATATACGGCTGTTGACTCTACGTTATGGAATGATTCGAAGTCGCTGGTTGTCAAGAATTTTTTTCCCAAAGAAAGAAATTGAGAAGGTGAAGAGAGAATTTTTGAATTTAAAGGCTGGTAACATGACTCACCGTCAATACACCACCCGGTACAATGAGTTGGCACATCGGGTGCACATCTGATCACCACCGAAGAGAGAAAGATTGCTTGTTATATCCAGGGACTGCCAGACATGGTCCGCACCTTTATCAAAGCAAACACTCCTACCACCTTCGATTCGGTGGTGGAACTTAGTGGTGTGGTGTATGATGATCTGTCATTAAACGATACCGCCATTAAGGAAAAAAAGAAGAAACCGAGCTTCTCAAACAAGCAAATTGGTGGAAAGATGTTTGGGGCTCGCGATAAGAGGGCTCGGGTGGATGAGCCGACCATTTGTAGGAAATGTGGAAAGGAGCATGCAGGTGAATGTAGACTGGGATCTAACTTGTGCTTTAAGTGTGGCAAGACCGGGCAGTACTCCCGTGAGTTCCCACAACACTTCAAGTGCTATAACTTTGGGGATGCCGGTCATTTGAGTAGGGAATGCTCGAAACCAAAAATGGGCAAAACTGGGAAAGGAAAGAGTACCGAGAAGAATGATGAGAGGCCCCAGGCAAAGACTCGAGCGTACGCACTGACGCAGGACCAAGCAAGGGTAGACCCCGACGTAGTGTCAGGTACGTTCATCCTTGACCATACTTATGTTTCCGTAATCTTTGATTCAGGTGCTAGTAAAAGTTTTATATCAACTACCTTCTGTAAACGGGAAAAATGCACAGTTAGTAAGATAGAAATAGCCTTTAGTGTAGAGACCACTGAGGGTAGAACTGCGAGAGTGACCGAGGTAGTTGACAACTCCATGATAAAGATAGAGGGCCATAGGTTTCCTGTCAGACTATTTGTCATGGTTTTGGGTGGGTTTGATGTAGTATTGGGTATGGATTGGCTAACCGCCAATGAAGCGTAAATTATATGCAAGCGAAAGATAATCTGACTCAAGACTCCAGATGGTAGTGAGGTCGAAATTCTTGGATATCGTGATGCTCCAATACCTAATATCATCTCGATGATTAAGGCAACAGATTAACTAAGGCGCGGATGCAAGGCTTATCCGGTGTACGTGATTCACAAGTGCAAGGAAGCAAAGGAACTAGATGATGTACCCGTGGTACGCGAGTACCCAGAGGTGTTTCTAGAGGATTTGCCTGGAATACCACCCGACAGAGAGATCGAGTTCCGAATCAAATTGGTAACAGATGCCCAGCCCGTGGCTAAGGCTCCATATCGACTAACACCAGTGGAGATGAAAGAACTTATGACCCAATTAGACGAATTGCTTGACAAGGGATTTATACAACCAAGCATCTCGCCTTGGGGTGCTCCGGTGCTGTTTGTAAAGAAAAAGGATGGTTCCATGAGAATGTGTATCGACTACAGAGAGTTTAACAAATGAACCGTGAAGAACAAGTACCCTCTACTAAGGATCGATGACTTGTTCGATCAATTACAAGGCGCAAGTTGGTTCTCGAAAATTGACCTTGGATCCGGATACCATCAGCTGAAGGTAAGGGAAGAAGACATACCAAAAACCACGTTTCGTACGCGTTATGGACATTTCGAGTTCTGCGTGATGTCCTTTGGATTGACGAACGCCCCTGCAGCATTCATGGATTTGATGAATAGGGTCTGCCGACCGATGTTGGATCGATCGGTAATTGTGTTCATCGTTGATATCCTTATCTACTCCAAGAAATAGGGTGATCACGCGTGTCACTTAAAAGAGGTGTTGAAGCTTTGAAAAAGGAGAAACTCTATGTTAAGTTCTCCAAATGCGCGTTCTAGCTTAGGGAGGTCCAATTCCTAGGTTACGTCATTAACCCGAACGGCATTATGGTTGACCCAACAAAGATAACGAAGGTAAGAGATTGGAATATTCATAAGACGCCAATTGAAGTCCGCAGTTTCTTAGGATCGGAGATTCATTCAAGATTTCTCGAAAATAGCTTCGCCGTTGACCAATTTGACATGGAAGGAGGTAAAGTATGAATGGGGTTCGACTCAGGAAGAAGCATTTAAGAAACTGAAGGAGAAGTTGACCCAAGCTCCAGTCTTGGCCCTTCCCAAGGGCAATGAAGACTTGGTTGTATACTCTGACGCTTCGGGTCAGGGATTGGGGTGTGTGCTTATGCAACGCGGGAGAGTGATCGCCTATGTATCACGGCAGTTGAAAGTTCACGAAGTCAATTATCCGACTCATGATTTGGAACTTGCTGCCGTTGTGTTTGCATTGAAGATCTAGAGGCACTATCTTTACGGATTGAAGTTTACCATTTACTTTGACCACAAAAGTTTGAAGTACTTTTTCGAACAAAAGGAACTGAACATGAGGCAGAGGCGAGGGTTAGAACTTTTGAAAGACTATGATTGTGAAATCGTATACCATCCTAGAAAGGTGAATGCGGTGGCTGACGCTCTAAGCTGAAAGGATGTGCCTACTCCTATTAGAGTAAAAGCTTGCCAATTGGTGGTGACACCGGATGTGATGAGGGAAATCGAGAAGGCTCAGGATGCGGCACATAAGGAAGAAAATATAAAGAAAGATAGGATGGTGGGACAACTTGACAAGTTGGAATATAACACCATTGGTGTGAGGACACGTTTTGGTCGGGTGTGGATACCTATGGGCGGCGAGCTTAGAACCAAAATCCTAGATGAGGCTCATAAGTCTCGTTACTCTATCCACCCAGTACCAACAAAATGTACCAAGACCTGAAGAAGGACTACTGGTGGCCTGGAATGAAATATGATGTGACAAAGTATGTAAGCAAGTGCTTGACTTGCTCACAAGTAAAGGTTGGACACCAGAAATCGCATGGAAAGATTCAACCACTTGAGATACTGGAATGAAAGTGGGAACACATTACCATGGACTTCATAACCAAGCTACCTCGCACAGCTAAAGGACATGACACCATTTGGGTTATTGTGGACCGGTTGATGAAGAGTGCTAATTTCCTACCTATCCGCGAGACTTTCTCGTCGGAAAGGTTAGCGGAGATATTTATTAATGAAGTAGTAGCACGGCATGGGATGCCTTTAACGATTGTATCTGACCGGGACACACGATTCACATGGAGGTTCTGGAAAAGATTTCACGAGGCGATGGGCACAAGACTTAATATTAGTACGGCATACCACCCGCAAACGGATGCTCCGTGCTTGCATTATCGACTTTGGTGGCAGTTGGGATAGTCTTCTGCCGTTAGCCGAATTCTCCTACAACAATAGTCATCACACGACGATAGGCATGCCGCCCTACGAAATGTCGTATGGGAGAAAATGTAGGACCCCGGTTTGCTGGGGTGAGATTGGACAGAAGGAATTAGGAAGTCTTGAAGTCGTACGAGAAACATCGAAATGGTTTGATCAAATCAAAGCAAGAATGAAGCCCGCTCAAGATCGTCAGAAATCCTACGCGGATAAACGATGAAGGCCTATTGAGTTTAACGTTGGGGATCGCGTAATGTTGAAGGTATCGCTCTGGAAGGGGATCATACGATTCAAGAATAGAGGAAAGTTAAGTTCGAGGTTTGTCGGACCATACAGAATAGCGGCACGGGTTGGTGAAGTCGCTTATCGGTTGGAGTTGCCGATGAGTTAAATGTTTGTCGGACCATTCAGAAGTGGGATCCATCCTACCTTCCATGTGTCACACTTACGAAAGTGTTTGGCGGATGAATCGGCTCACGTACCACTTACTGATATCGAGGACGACAACCGCCTTAACTACATTGAAGAACCCGTGGCTATCTTAGACCAAAAGGAGAAACGTTTACGTAACAAAGTGATCCAATTGGTTAAAGTCCAATGGAAGCACCGAAAGGGATCGGAGGCTACATGGGAAACGGAGACGGAAATGAGGTAGTCGTACCCTTATCTATTTGACCTATGATAGGTTTCGGGAACGAAACCTATTTTAAGGGGGTAGACTTGTAACATCCCAAAAATAAAAATGAGAAATAAAGATAACGGGTTCAAAGCGGAACAAACGGAATGAATAAAGCCCATGGGCTAGGCCGGGCCGAGAGAGCATGGGAAGGGAGGGGGAGGCGAACTTTAGGGAGGTTTCTCCCTTAAATAGCCTAAACCTTCCTCATTTCTCTCATTTGCAACTTCTAGAGAGAGAAAACCATAGAGAGAAAGTGTCAGAATCACTCAAGATCGTAGTAGCTCGTGTATCTGGTGCTCGTGAAGATAACCTCCGAATCAGAATCTCGATTCAGGTAACAACTCGAGCTACATTTGAGATTTTAGCTTATGTTGGGTTTTCAGGTTTTGGGTAAAAAGGTAACGTTTTTACGGATGAAACTTGAAAATAAGCTTAGGTCTAACATCTAGAAGGAAAAGCAAACGTTTTGAATATAGAAAGTTGGGATCTTGACATGATCATATTTGCATGCAAGAACTTAGGAAAAGTTCGCCTATATGTTTGCCTAGACTATGGGCAGCTAACTTAGCCTTAACTTCGCCTAGATCAGAATGAGTAAAAGCGTGTTATTTAGATTAGGTCTAATGTATGTGTAATTAACCAATTCAGATCATGTGTGACGCTCGTTGGACCGTTGTTAGGACAGAACAAGACTAGCTTATCAGGTGAGTTCTAGAGCCCAACTTTTAATGTTTTAAACTATGTTTTGGGCTGGTGTATAATGTTTTATGAAATGATGTTTATGAAAGGAAAGTTGAAATGTGTTTATGAAATATGTTGCCAAATGTAGTTTACGAAATGTTTACAAATGAAATGCTATTTAATAAAACGTGCGAATTCTTTAACTGAAAAGAAGTAAAGGTTTTTATGAAAGTCACGAAATGAATGAATCTGCATGAGTTCCTTCGGGAGCTAAGGTATGTATGCATGTATGGGCCTTACCTTTATAGGGGCCTTTGTGGCAGGCCAACGGTTGTACAACTGGGTGGAAAGGGGTGATGACGGTCACCAATGGGGGATTACCGTGATCCCTAATGAGGTATTATTATCTGCGAGGGAGTAGTACTTAAGGTGGTACGAGCTATCCTTTGGGACACCGTGCTTGAAGGGAATTAATGGTTATGAATGGTTAATGTGGGTACGTGTGCTCTATGGAGTACCTTACTCAAGGTCGGTGCGTGTACCCTATGAAGTACCGTGCTGTAATGAGGAATTGACAGTTACGAAAAGGCGCATATTTGGTTTATTGTTGACTTATGTTTAATGTTATGTTATTGCATGATTTACGTACGCTTTTATGAAATAAATGAATGAAATGTTTTTGGCAAACGGTTATGTGAAAGTTTTATGTAAAGCTAGAACTCACCAGCGTAGCTGACTTTTTAGTATGCACATTCAGGTTAAGGCAGGTTGCGAGGATGGGCAGGGATGCTTGGCTAGCGATGAAAAGTTACCCGGCTGCTTATGAAGACTGGCATCTTGTTACGTTTTGATTTACGTTTGTGTTATGTTTTAAACAATGTTTACGCTTCCGCATGTTGAACAATGTTATGTTACGTTATGTTATGTTTTAATGAAGTATTTTTCGCTACGTTATTTTGATATTCAAGTTTAAGAACCGTTTGTGAATGAGTAAATCCAACAATTACAAGTTGGTATCAGAGCAATAGTTTGAGAGATTTGGACACTCCCAGTGTCTGAACTTAAACTGTGAATGGGACCGAAAGCGGATGCAAGTACGGGTAACTTGAGCCACAGCATCAGGTATAAAGGTAGATTGTATATATTTACTTATATAGTATGCTTAGAAGCGTTAGGTTGGAACTTGTGTTTTAATGGAATCACAAAGGTGGTCAAATAGAAATCGAGAGGTAGTGTAATGGTTAATTGTAGATGGCAAGTGTATATTATCATCTTAAAGTGCTTGTTGAATTCTATTTGTTAACTAGCGTGATAACTTTGGATTCCTTGTCTTATAGAACGAAAATGCAAGAAGAGGAAACGGAAGGCGTGGGGGGGGCCGTACCGGAGGCCGAAATGGTGGGCGTAGCAGGACCCCTGCGCGCCAAGAGTATAGTGAAGAAGGAAGTGTCCACACTGAACCAGCGGTTAGTGTGCATGGAACTGAGCAAACACAGGTTGAAGATCAACCTTTCACTTTTGAACCAGAATTGAGAGCAACTCTAGCACGTGAATTCACAGAGTTGATGAAGACTTCTCTGCCAGGTCTGTTGGCAGAAGCGTTGATGAAAGCTAATGGGGAAGGTGGGTCTAACACGGCAACTGGTGCCCTGAACAACGAGACTGACAACGCACCGCCTGCTCGCAGATGCGACTATAAGTCCTTTCAAGCATGTGACTAGCCGGTCCTGACTGGAAGGAAAGTCGCAGTGGCTACAATGGTGAAATTTGCTGCTAACTCCTTAAGAGAAGAAGCGTCCCATTGGTGGGAGGGAGTGCGACAAGCTAACGGAGATACGACTGTTGACTCTACGTTATGGAATGATTTGAAGGCGCTGGTTATCAAGAATTTTTTCCCAAGGAAAGAAATTGAGAAGGTGGAGAGAGATTTTCTGAATTTAGAGGCTGGTAACATGACTCACCGTCAATACATCACCCGGTACAAATAGTTGGCATGTCTGGTGCCACATCTGATCACTATCGAAGAGAGAAAGATTACTTGTTATATCCAGGGACTGCCGGACAAGGTCCGCACCTTTATCAAAGCAAACACTCCTACCACCTTCGATTTGGTGGTGGAACTCAGTGGTGTGGTGTATGATGATCTGGAATTAAACGATGCCGCCATTGAGGAACCAAAGAAGAAACCGAGCTTGTAGAAACAAAGACTGATGGCTACAAAATTCTCTAAGTACAAATGCTGCTGAACTCAGAGTTTGCTGCTGACCAACAAACTGTTGCAGACAAGCTTATCTGCTGCGGATACTTGTTCTCCTGCTGCAGAACAAATCTGTTGCGGATAGCCTTTTCTGCTGAAGACCAAAGTTGCTGCGGATAGGCTTCTCAGCAGCATCAACACTTAATGCTGCTGACAGGCAAATCATCAGCAGCTTTGGATGGTCACATCTTGCTGCTGATCATCATCTTTGCTGCTGATCGCCTTGTGCCTTGAAGACAAATCGTTGCAGCTGACTATCCATGCCAAACGTCACTAACAACTTTCTTCAAAAGCCATTGACACACTCAAAGCAGAAGGAACCTCAATGGCATAACCAATGACGGACAACAATGCTCTTCTCCAAGCATGCAAGTAATTATGCACAAAGAAGACACTTCAATAAAGTTAACTAGTTTTCAGACTAAACGTGTAATAGTTAGCTATATACAAAAGATCAACGGTCTGTGTTATATCTGATCCTTAGAATCAAGGGTCTGTCTTGATTCTAAGTGAGTATAAATACTGTGTAAACACTTCATTGTAAGTGTGCTTTTTGATTGAGTTTTCATTTGTAATCGTTTATTTGCAAAAGCTTAATACAACAGTGTTCTTAAAAGTATTCTTTCTGTTTACTCGATTATACTTGTGTAGTTGTTATTGTTTCTGCCAATTTCAACTAAGAATAGAACCATCTTGTACTTTAACGATCCTACAAGTGGTATCAGAGCTTTGGCTCAGATTAAACAAACTAACACTTGTTTAATCACTTCTGGTTCTATTCTAAACTCTCTCTTTCATCAAGTCACCAAAAACAAAGATGGCACAGAGCAATGGATTTGAAGACATCGGCAGTATCAACCGACCACCAAGATTGGTATCTAGGGAAGACTACGACATGTGGAAGAATCGCATGGAAAGCTTTTTTTGTTATCAGGAGTACGAAATGTGGAAATCCATCAGGGATGGACCCTACACTCCCATGGTGGCCTCTGCTGACTCTGGAGGACCACTAGTTCCAAAGGAGCCTTCCAAGTACTCAGAAGAGGACATAAAGAAAATGGAGGTGGACTTCAAGGCACTAGGAGCTATCCAAATGTGCCTTCCAAATGAAGTTTTTCATAACTTCAGAAGTTACAAAACTGCTAAAGAGCTCTGGGAGGCTCTTGAGAAGATGTTTGCTGGCTCAGAGGAAGTCAAAGAAAACAAAAGAGACATCCTGAAGCAGCAATACGAAACTTCGTCTGGAAGGAAGGTGAGTCTCAAACTGTTTTATATAACAGATATATTTATCTTGTAGGTGAGCTGCAGTGCTCAAAAGTGAAGTTGGAGAATGAAGATATTCTTAAGAAATTCATCAGATCTCTATCTAGTTGCTGGACACTCTACACAGTGTCCATCGAAAGAACTGAGAATCTGAAGACTCTTCAGATGACTGAGCTATTCGGTATGCTCAAAACCTATGAATTAGAGATGATTCAGGCCAAGGAAAGGAGCTCAAGCTACCAAACAGCTTCAACATCCACCACCACCTCTTCTGCTCTTCACTCTGACCACTCAAGTCCTAGTACTAGCAACTACTATCCTCCCATAGTCACACATCCTCAAACTCTTACCTCTCAATCAAATACCTCACCATTTCTTCTTGAAGCTCCTCCTCAAGCCTCGACCTCTGCTGCTTTTGTTTCTGAAAACTCAATCAACATGTCCTTTATCAAGGAGGATCTGGAATGTTTCCATCCAGATGATCTAGAAGAAATGGATATACAGCACTCGTATGCCATGCTCTCTCTAAGAGCAAAAAGGTTCTACTCTAGAACCGGAAGGCCCATTCCAAGCAACAACTCCAACACCAGAGTTGGCTTGGATAAAAGCAAATTGAGATGTTACAACTGTAACCAACTGGGTCATTTTGCTAGAGAATGCAAGGCACCTAGGGTAAACCCAGCTGATGATCAAACAAGACAAGCTCACCAAGCCCAACCTAGACAACAACAGCAACAAGCTACTCCTCCAGCTCAAACTGCAGCTTATGCAGCTGTTGGAACTTCTGACTTTGACTGGAGCTTTCAGTATGAAGATATGCTTACCAACAACCAAGCTCTTATAGCTGACACAACTGAGATACCGCCTCAGGTATATGAACATCTATGTTCCCAAGCCTGTATTGATAAGATTTTAGGCTACAGAAAGCATAATCAAAACCTCATAGATCAAAATGAAGAGTTTCATCAAACGAAATCTGAATTCAAAAAAATCGAAGCCAGTTACAAAGAAAAATTAACTGCCTAAAGAAAGAGATTTCATCACTAAAACATGAACAAACCAATTTTGAAACTCAGATTGATGATCTACTGGCCAGATTAAAAGCTACCAGAGCAGAATTGGCAGAATAGAAAGTTCATGTTGACAAATATGAATTTGCATCCAAAGAGCTGCAAAGACTTTTGGATGCTCAAATTCATGAAAAGGTAAAAACTGGTCTGGGGTATCATGCTGAACAATATCAAGCCGTTGCACCTCCTGCTGACTATGTTACCATCCATGAACCAAGCTTCAATCTCTCAAATCTTGAAAAGGCCAACCGAGATGTTGATCCTTCAAGACATGAACCACTAGTGTAAGAATACACTACCTCGTTAGAATCTGAGTCAACTTGCTCAGAGTCCAATAAAACTGAAAAGGTCTCATCACCAGTACAAGTACCAGAATCGCCTGTTCTTGAAGTCATTCAAACAAGTACTCCTATTCCTTTACCAGCTGCTTCGGTTCCTATGCCTTTCAACCAAATCAAAATTAGTTATCCTCCAGAAGGAAGAAAGCTAAATGTTGAAAAGAGGCAGTCTTCAACCTCAAAGCCTCAGAGAAAGGTGTTTGACATATGTCATGCGCCTGGAGAAAAAGTTCCACATGTTCAAAAGACATTGGAAGAAGCCACCTTTGAGCACAACAAAGCTCAACCATGTAACTTTAAAGACCTATTCAAAAGAAAGGACTATGTTTACCTTTCAAGGGACAAACTAGCCAAATCATGCTTTGTCTGTGGAAAATACAACCACACTGCCAGCACCTGCTTCTACTACCTTCAGCAGCAAAGAAATCTCAAGCAACATGCTTTTGAGAAGACAAAGAAGAACAAACAGGTAAGAAGCTTTTAAGCTAAGACAACTCAATTCAGAAACTCTCTTTATCCACCAAGGGAGCAGTTGTCAAAACCTCAACAATCTTGCATCATCTGTGGTGAATCAGACCACTTTGCTGCAAATTGTAAGTTTAATCCTTTCAATCAGATTCTTCTTCCAACCCCAATTATACAAAATCCTATCAGTTAGGTGAAGAAGGATAGGCATACGTCTGTTCTTAAACCATCAGCAGCCAACAAAACTGCTGCTGATCGAGTATAGCCCAAGCAACCAAAAGGAAAGCCTTCAGCAGCAACAAAGTTTGCAGCTGCTCAAGTAAAACCATCAGCAGCAACAAAATCTACTGCTGATAAGTCAAAGTCCTCAGATGCAGCTTCTGCTGCTGAAAAGGCAAAGAGAGCTGGAAAACCACCAACTCAACAATGAAAGGCAAAGAAACCACCAAGCATCATCATTGGTTCAGTTGAATGCGTCTATCCTTTGTTGTAAATGTGTCTGTCCTTTGTTGTAAATAAAAGTTATAAGTCAGCAGCATCCTTTTTGGCTGCTGACTGGTCTGATCTTTAGCAGCAAAGATTTGCAGCTGACTGCTTTAAGTTATCAACAGGAACAGGTTTCCTGCGGATTACTTTAAGACTGTCAGCAGCAACATCCTTGCTGCAGATTATTAAATCCATCAGCAGCAGATAAGTTTGCTGCTGACAGACTTAACCTTCCGCAGCAACCAAGGTTGTAGCGGACATGCTTATTCATCCACAGCAACCAAGTTTTTTGCTGATGGGTAAATTTAAGTCCAAATTAACTTTTACCCGTTGTAAAAATTAACGTCAGTCTTTACCATGACTGCTTCGGTGTATTACAGCTGTAACAATAAAAAGTAAATAAGGTTGTACTGTACAAGTCATTTTGCTTTTTCTCTCCTCTGTCGTTATAAAAACAAATCAAATTTCTTTACCACCTCTTCACCTTCAATTTCTCCCTAAACCAACATCACTTTCTCTCAAGTCCCCACCAACCTTCAAACCTTCCCTCCAAATCATACAACGATGGCAGACATCAATAACCCTGACGATAAGTTCTCCCCTTACCATAACCTTACAGCATACCTAACCAAAGGAAAGAAATCCGAAGGATTCAATGATATGATCGACTTTCTATGTTAATCAAAGATCCAATTTGCCCTCACAACCAACCCTACCATATATATACCTCATATGGAGGATTTCTGGAGTACTGCCGTCTACTCTACCGAATAGGGAATTCCCCAAATCAAAGCCAAGGTAGACGGCAAGGATATCACCATCTCGGAAGCCACACCAAGAAAACATCTTAAACTTCAAGATGAGGGAGCAGCCATCTCATACTCAAAGGACGAGTACATGAGGACCTTTGTATCCACAGGGTACACTGGAAATCAAAATGAGTATACAGTAGAGAAGGCGCTGATGGGCCCTCCATGGAAGTATCTCTGCCACACTCTTTTCCAATGCATATCTCAGAAGAGAAGCGGATGGCATCAGGTGAGCCCCGCACTTGCCTCCGCCTTCCATGGTCTTCTTCTTGCGCTTCTTCGCGCCACCGCGGAGACGGAGGACGAGGTGGAGAGTTGACTCCTTCTGGATGTTGTAATCGGCTAGGGTTCTGCCGTCCTCGAGCTGCTTTCCGGTGAAGATTAGACGCTGCTGGTTTGGCTGGATGCCTTCCTTGTCTTGGATCTTTTCCTTCACATTGTCGATTGTGTCGGAGGATTCGACCTCCTACGTGATCATCTTACCCGGTAGGGTTTTTCACGAAGATCTGCATTTTCACCGATTTGGAGTGATAAGATGAAGCTGTTTCCAAAAAGTTTTTAGGGCTCAATGTTCCATTGTTATTTACAATGCTGAACATACAAAGTACCCCGGGTGACAGTTCAGCAATCCCAGCTGATACTGATCCCACACCCTCCACCTCACATCCTAAACAATAGTCTGCTTCTACCATTCGAACCCCTGTGCATACTACTAAGGATGCACAGGCACAAAAAATTACTTACACCTCTTTTGGATGTTATCGTTCAACCGGAACACAGGGCCCCGGTTGCAACGACATATACTAGGAAAAGGGGCAAAAGAACTCCTTCTTCTCTTGCCTCCAAGGCCCAAACCCAACCTAACAGCCCTCACTCAGAATCACAACATTCTGGTGAGAATATCATAAGGGACAGCCACATTATTAGGGAGACTCCTTTGGATATCTCTCTATTAGGATCAGGATCACTTCCCGGATCCATAGAACAGCCCCCTGAGCCTTTCCATTCTCTTCTGAACTTAAGTTGTTTAAACAATGTTTACGCTTCCGCATGTTGAACAATGTTATGTTACATTATGTTATGTTTTAATGAAGTATTTTCCGCTACGTTATTTTGATATTCAAGTTTAAGAACCGTTTTTGAATGAGTAAATCCAACAAGTGATGACTCCCGGGTTTGGGGCCTTACAACATGCACTCCGGGTATGAACACCCACATTGAGCGGACCAAAGATGTTGTCGGTGGGATGATTCTGATGAATTCTCAACTGAAGAATCTCATCTTCTTCCAAGAGTTCATCCATTTGTAATATTTTCAGGAGGAGGATCAGCTTCATTAACAATAGGATCTTCAGCAGTTAATTGTGGGGCAACATCTACTGTTGGAATAGCGTTGTCTTCAACAGTTTCATTTGTTGCACCAGAATTGGAATAGTTCATATTGGATTCAGCATTAGCAGGTGCATGGATTTCATTTTGAGAGGATGAGGAAGAACTTTGATCATTTATATTCCCTAGATTGTTCACACAAAAGTAAGGATTAGCAGGAGTTAATTCATTTGAAAGCACAGGAAGATTAAATAACTTAAACAATGATTCGACATCAAAAAGCCAATCAGGACCGTCCCCAGCGTCCGTATGATTGCTTTCATGCCAATTGATATCAATGGACTCCAGCACCATCCTTATCTGCAGGTTGTAAACATGAAAGGCTTGTTGATTAGATGAATAGCCCACGAAATAGCATTCATCGGCTTTGGCTTCAAACTTGTTTAGTTGATCTGAATTATTCAGCATCATGCATACACACCCAAACTTTCTGAAGAATTCAATAACTGACTTTCGCTTGTACATGATCTCATAGGGTGTCATGTTGCAGCTTTTGGTGATGAGAACCCGATTTTGCACAAAACATGCAGTGTTGACCACCTCAGCCCAGAAGGTCACGGGAAGCTTGGAATCAACAATCATAGTTCTTGCAGCTTCAATCAGCGTGCGTTTTCTTCTTTCAGCTACACCGTTTTGTTGAGGAGTACGCGGTGCACTGAATTGTCTAGAAATTCCTTTGCTTTCATAGAAGGAATGAAGAGTGGCATTCTTGAATTCTGTTCCATGATCACTGCGGATAGTCTTCACACTTAGATTGAAGTGGTTCTCAATTTGAAGCAGATAGGTTTTCAGAATCTCTGGCGTCTCAACTTTCTTAGCCAGGAAGAACACCCAAGTAAACCGAGAGAAGTCATCGGTTACCACCAAACAGTAGGATTTTCGTCCAAAACTCATGACACTCACAGGACCGAAGAGATCCATGTGAAGTAATTGGAGAGGGGAGTCAATGGAATTTGTGGTTTTGGGCTTATGAGAAGATTTGTGTTGTTTTCCCTTGGAACATGAGATCCAGTGTTCCACAGGAGAAAAATATTTGAGAGGCAATCCAATGACAAGGTTTCCTCAAACTAGACGGTTCATGGTTTTAAAATTTAGACGGTTCATGGTTTTAAAATTTACGTGTCCCAACCTCTTATGCCACAAAAATAATTCATCTTCAGAAGCTTTTGAAAGAAAGCACAATTCAATTTCCGATGGGTTTTTCATATCCAAGCTATAGATGTTGTATCTTCTGGGAGCACGCATGAGAATGAGTTCTTCGGGAATCATCACTCCAGGCTTCAAGATCAGGCATTCTCTTGAATTAAAAAGGGTATAGAAATCCTTATCACAAATCTGAGAAACACTTATCAGATTGTACTTCAATTAGGGAACGAAGTTGACATGTTCCAGACTATTTACACCATTTGATACTGTTCCTTATCCTTGAATCTTTCCTCCCTTTGGGTTGCCAGCAAAAGCTACATAATCTCCATCCATTGGGTGGTAATCTTACAGCAAGTTAAATTGACCGGTCATATGTCTTGAACACCCACTACCTACATACCAAATGTTATCTCTGGATCTTCTTGGTTGACACCCTATACATAATGAACCATTTAGACATTTTGACCAATACCATTGCTATCAAGAAGTTTATTGTCAGGATAGGACATCACATGGGAATCATAATCAGAATCCTCCTTAGATGAAGCATGGTCATCATATAGAACATTATTTTTAATTCCCAGGTTCTTTTCAAATAATTTTTAGCATTTTTAATTCTTTTACGCCTAGATTTTCTACTGTGAGAAGACTTAGACGGCACATTTGAATTCAATGAAATTTTGGGAGACGATTATTCATTACAATCGATTGTTGTCAATTTAAAACTTTTTGAAACATGATTTGAAGCACCACAACTAAAACAAACTTTTTCACAAGACATCTTAGCCTGATAATTGTCATCACAAGATGAAGATGATTGTGATGTTTAGGCATCTGAACATGATACGATTCTCTCTTCAATAATTTTGTCTTGAAGACGTCGTTCATCCTTTAATCTGAAAAATTCCATGTTGCTAGTCGTTCATCCTTTAATCTGAAAAATTCCATGTTGCTAATGGTTTCACGTGGTACATTATTCACAATAATTCTTGCACTTTTAAACTTGGTAACACATGGCACATCATTCAAAGATTTAGGAATAAAAGGTAAAGCATTTTTAAATTTAGAAATATCACTTCCCAATCCCATATACTCAGCAGGCATAGAATCAAAATACAAGTTTTCAATGTGTTCACAAATATTTGGTTTTGACAGGGTCATATTATTACATTCATCCGACTTAAGTTCATTTAAAACATTTCTAAAACTGGTACTCTCATCACAATTATCTTCTGAAGTTACACAATTCGACTCTGCACATGAAGCAAAACTGTCAGAATATGAGGATGTAATATAGTCATTAGTAGATAAAGTACACACAAAAGGAGTAGGAACATGAGCAACAAACATGTCACCAAATCTACCTGATTTAGAATAAGGTAGTGGATGAGAATTATAACTAATACCCTCTGTGCCTTTTCTATTAAATTGTTTATCAATTATTCGAAACATAATTTTCTGATCCATATCAATGTGGTCAACTTGTAATTTAGCCTTTTTTGCCTTTTGGACTCTTTCACTTAAAGTTTTATTATTAATGGTTTGAGTGTTAAGTTGCACAATTAAAGAATGGTTTCTCCAAAAATGTCATGAATTTTCTTTAAGTATAATTTTTCATTTTTGATCACAGAGCCATACATCACCTTAATGTGATCTCGTTCGTCAATCAAAGCTTGATTGATGAATCTGTATTTCTGAATTTCATTTAAACAAGATCTAGCACTACAAAGTTTAGAAATAACCTCAGCAGGTACAGCAGTGAGATCCTCAGCTGGCTCAATCATGACACACTTGCCTTTGTCCTACACGTCTGCCATCAAGGCTTTGTCGGCAGCTTCTTTGGCTTGTTCTCCCCAATGATAGTGTCCATCAGCTTGACAAACAAGAGTTGTGGAGCTTGAAGATGTGCTGGTCTTGGGAGGATTAGCAGCTTACTTACCAGAGGAAGTCTTCTTATTGTGCTGATCTTTGGATGAAGGCACTTTGCAGTTTCTTGCAAAATGACCCAGCTGGTCACAATTGTAGCACCTCACCTTCTTGATGTCAAAGCCAAGAGTCTTTCCCTACTTGAATCTATCCATACCAGTCCTTTTGACGAATCTCTTGGCCCTTAGAGTTAGCATGGCCATGCACTAATCAATGTCCATTTTCTCCAAATCACCGGGATTAATCTGCTCCAGGTCATCGGGTTGAAAACTGACCGGTGTCAAGTTTCCAGAAATCAGTGCATCATAGCAAGACATGAAAGCAGTCATGATTGGCACATATTCATCAGGAATCTTAGCCACATTCTTCTGAGGAGCGGAGGAGCTGGTAGATTTAATTGCAGCAGCAGAAGGAGGAACATCAGTCTGAAAGTATGAGCTACTAGAAGAGCTTGAACCAGCAATGAGAGCTGTGTTTCCAGACTAGTTTGTAGGAGTGACTGCTCCTTTCTTGATCTCAATTTCATAAGATTCAAGGATGTTGTAGACTTCTTGCTGAGATAAGGCACTCAGATTCTTAGTCTTCTTGATCATGATACGGTACATATTCCATTCCTCAGGGAGAGCATCTAGAAGTTTCATATTTAGTTCCAGAGTTGGGTACCCAACACCCATTACCTTCAGCCTAGACACAATGCTTGAGAAATGGTTGATCAAATCAGACATTGATTCACCTCTGACACTGTTGAACATCTCATATTGCTTCTTAATCGGATCTCTCTTACTCTCCATAACTTCAGCACTTCCCTCGAATCTGGTACACACGGCTGCCCATAAGTCTTTGGTGGTGATGTACTCGGCAAAAGTGTTGAAGATATTTATAGGAAGAGCCATAGCAATAGTCCCATAAGCCTTGTTGTCTCGGGCAATCAAAGCAATGTCTTTATCATCATATTCATCCATGGTATTAGGATGATGAACATCAGCAGTAGTGATCACAGGTTTGTGGGGACCATCAGTGATAGAGTTCAGTAAGGTATGATCATGAAATTGAAAGAAAGTCTTCATCTTCTTTGTCTACTCATCAAATTCTCTTGTGGACATAAGAACAGGCGGTTTGTTTCCTCTAGAAAACTCATTTGAAGTTGAAGTTATCATTATATCAAAAATCAAAACTAAAACAGTGACTAGTTTCGGGTGGACAAACTTGATCGAAACTACTAGTTTCGATAGACAAACATTGATCAACACTTCTAGTTTCGATTGAGAAACATTTTCCTGAAACAACTAGTTTCGATGGTTAATAACTTGGTCAGAAAGAAGCAGAACCTCAATAGTTTCGATTGAAACTAGTTTCGATACCCAAAGTTTCGATTGAAAATTGTTTCGATACCCAAGTTTCGGTTGAACACAATGCACAGAGTAGTTTCGATTAGAACAAGACAAAAAGCTAGTTTCGATTGTCCCTTCACCAGACAAGGTACAGACAGGAAGTTTCGATGACCAACTAATTTGCAGAGAATGTTTCCCCAAGTAGTTTCGATGCCTTCTTCCCCAAGTCAGAAAACCTCCATTGATGAACAACCTCATAAATCAAAATCACCGAAATAGCAATCCAATTCAGCGAAAACCTTCATCTACCACCCTTGATTACTAATCCAACCTCCGATTTTGAAAACACAAAAAGAAATCTTCGAAAACCGATGAAACAGTAACAATGGCAATGAAACAGTGCTTCAGAGAGTTTTATGCAGAACACGACAAAAAAACCACACAAATCACCTAGAATTGATCAGAAAACCTGATAATACTCAAAAACTCAAGAGCATAAAGCTCTGATACCAATTGTAGGTCCTGATTTCACTCGAAAATCACTCAGATGATCGATTACACACACACAGGTGGAAACTGTGTGTATGGTGGTGAAACAGAGGATAGAATCAGAATTGGTTAAGCTAACATGCTAACCACACTTGAATCAACACAAAAATGATATGAAAGTACAAGAACATAATGTAAAAACAATTGCAAATGTATTGATTCAGGAACAATGTGATGTAAGGTCTGGATTCTTGAGGATCTTCAATCAACGATTTATAGTAGTTGAGTAAGGTCCGGATTTATAGTAGTTGATGTAAGGTCCAGATTTATAGTAGTTGATTCAGGAACAATGTGATGTAAGAGAGAATTTCAGGGTTACAGCCGCTACTCACACCCTAAACATTCTCAAACTAGGCTATTTATATTAGTTGATGTAAGGTCCGGATTCTTGAGGATCTTCAATCAACGATTTCAACAGCGTGTTGAACCTGGCGAAAACAGACTCGACACGTGACTTGTAGGTATAATCTAAGAGGATGAGACACAATTCAACAATCAAATGATTCATATATTGATATGAATATGGAATACACAATACAATCGTTCAACAACTCGTCTAACCTGTCTCTCTCGTCCAACCTGAATACTGTTACAAACGCATATATTTATACTAAAACAGAAAGTATTCGGTGGGCCTGGGCCTAGACCGCATACTTCAAGTATGCTGTCAGGACCGCATACTTCAAGTATGATGTCGGGACTGCATACTTCAAGTATGCTGCCTGATCGCATACTTCAAGTATGCTGCTGACACTGAAGTATGCTGCCACATGATGTTGCTGCATAATTTCTTGCTTTTTCCAATCTTCATCTTCTAAACTTTTGAACAACTCGGTAGTTCTTTGATTGCGTCAGCCTATTATATTTTTGGTCCTTACAATCTCCCCCTAGACTGATGCATTCAAAGAAGTCTTCAAATATCAAAATTGACTAAATGATCACCTCCTCTTGGAATAACTTCTTTCCCAATTCTCAAAACCTTCACGAATGACTTTGCGGTTGTTGAGGCTGTTGTTTTGTTCATTTGCTTTCGTTCTTTTCTTTGGAGTTTGATCCGCCCAGAGATCATTATCAGCATGATTAAAATCATCATTTTGTTGAGAAAAGTTGTTAGGAGGAGAATTCCCAATAGCCTTTCTCTTTTGCAATCACTTTTATTATGTTTGTTGATCGGTACTTTCTTTCTGTCACTTCCGGTTTCTAAAGAGTCAACATCTTCTTGTGCTTTTCGGCATTGATGACATTTGGTGCAACAGTTTGATATGTTTTTCATCATCCCTTTGATAAGGAATGTTATCTTGTTGCTCCTGAAAGTTCACTCAAATACAAGTATGTGCAAATTGCATGTATGCTCAAACTTATAAAATTATGAAACTTTCCAATTTTCAATAAAAACCTCATTTGTTCATAAAGCCTCTTTTTCATGATTATTGAATCAAACAAGAACGGTCAATTTTGATACTTATGAAATACACACAAAGATAAAAATAAAATAACTTCAACTAAGGTAAACACACAAAAACTTTTTGGTCTTTTCAATATATCGGACTACCTTGAAACAATAGAACACAATAACTTTGAGAGAAACTCTGTTATGCGATCATATCATTCTAGGGCAGACTAAACTATACTTATCAGCCGCTCATTTTATTAGACAAGTCCTGGTGATTGTCAATATATAGTATCCTTCAAAACTCAAGCCTTTATACTTTAATTGACAAGCAAGCAGTGCATGAATTTATCATTCTTTTTTTTTTAGTAATAGTTATTCATGACTTAGTGGGTCCCACACTCATATCTTAGAAACCTGCATTTATTTTAGTGTGAATTAGATGAGTTTTTGATGAACTGAATGGACCCCACAACTTATCGGATAAACCTTCCCTTCCTCATGATCTTTTGAGCACCTAAAAATAACTAAAAGAGCATAACTAGCACGGGTCTGTGAACTGTTCAGGAAATCTCTGACAAATTTGATTAAGAACATACCACGACGGACTTACATATTCAGAAACAGTAAATGTTCAGGGTCATAGCACTATGGACTTACATGACTTGATAAGAGATTCCTTCCCAGTCACACATTCCCAAAAGAAAAATATTTTACAAGTATTTATTAATATGTACGTCTTTAGACATATCTTTTTGAATTTTCCTATTGCACGACATTAACATTACGTGTCTTTTTGCTTTGAGTTCTGCTTTGCAGAGTAGCTTTGCACTATCATTGAGTGTCTTTTCACCTATTTGCATGTCATTGCATGTCTTTTATCTATATACATATATATACAGACTTGTATCAAGTCAGCTCGCAACCCCTTTGTGAAGGGTTTCGATTTGTGCAATCCAGAGATAGTATGTTCATCCACAGTTCATCAACCTTTATGTTTAAGTGTTTAATTATTAACATGAGATAATTATTCTACCAATCTATGAGATGTTCCCCACTAAAATGATGACCTTTATGTTCAAGTGAAACACTATCTTGCTATCCTTTCAGTTTTAGTAGAGCTTATCAACATATCACCCTAAGATCCTGATCTTTTCAACTACAGGTCTTACATAAGATGATCCAACCTCTAGAATGATGTACTATCATTTCCCCCTAGACAGAGTTCTCAGATTTTCTCAATAGAACGACTTATTTAAGAACCACAATCTTTTTTTCTTTTTTTTTTTGTATTTTTCTGATTTTTATTTAAAGATGAAACTTAAAACTTAAACCGAAAATCTTTTTGGCGTTTTTAGGAAATTTCTCCCCCAAAACTTTTGCTTTTATACAACTAATAAACAAAACAAAATTTGTATCATAAGAAAAATATTTTTTGTGACCGAACTTGTGACTCGTTAATCGAATCAGAACATTTTGAAACACTGAACCAGAAAAGTGAATCTGGTGAGATCAAAGGATTTTGTAAAAACATCATAAATGTCATCCTCAAAGCATAGACTACTATTAGTGACCATACCTTTCATGCTGATCTTACCTCATTTATTTCATGCAAAGGAAACATACCCTCCATCAAAGTGTTTGATATCATGTCGTAGAGAGATGTCTCGCATTATGTGCCTGGAATAACCACTATCAATGTACCATAGGTTGTTGACAGTCCTCCTTGGCGGTTATGATTCAAGCAAGTTAGTTAGACAGAGGTACCCAAGCCGTTGGGGTCCTAGGTACGCCCAAAGCATCAATGTAAGATACTTCTTGTAAACACATATCCTTATCATTCTCTAACACTGGTGATTCAACTGCTTTTGATTTAGTTTTCCAAATTTGTGTTGGTTTAACAAACTTTTTGGTTGCTTGAGGAGTACCAACTTTAGGTTTTTCTTCCTCTTTAGGTTTTTTACATTACTTGTTTTCATGAAAAACCTGTTGTTTGTTCTTAGCATCATTCCAATCACCATCAGAAGGCTTAACTTTGGGATGCTTATTCTTCATTGCCTTAAGTTTTTCAACCTTCATTGTCTTAGAATAATGATTTTCCCTTGGTGTAGCCCTCTGATTTTGCAAATAATAGGGATCATAAGGACGATGTGTGCACTTTCTTGCAATGTGACCAGCTTTGACACATATGTAGCATGTCCATTTCCTAGCATACGGAACATAGCTCGATCTGACGAACCATGATAATGACTGCTGAGGAGAGCCTGTGAAGTAACTTGCATTTTCACAGTTCCTAGAAAAACTTCTATCAAACACTTGGTCATCATATCTATCATAATTTCTGTGATTCGATCTAAAACAATTCCTATCAGAATTCTTAACATTTTGTTCAAAAACATGATGGTTATCAAATTTTGAATAAGATTCATTGTTGGTAAACCATTGAGGCAATTGTTTAGAGCTTGACTAACTTGTAGATGGCTTGATTCTTTCTCTATTAAGGGAATGGTTTTTATTTTTGACAAAATGATGATTTTTACCATTGGCAATTTTTTTTTCTTCCCTTTCTAAAGTACCACTTTTAACAAATGTGGATTTCAAATTTCCTTTCAACTTATCCCCTTTTGAAAAAGTACTATTTTGAAAACAAGACGATTTGTTTTTAAATGACGCAGACTTAGACTCTAAAACGTGACCATCCTCCTCATCATTACTCCCACATTACTCCACTATGCCCTCTACTAATCTTGTTGCTGCACAAGAATTAGATTGGTTAGTAACGTTCACACATTCTAATACAGGACTAGCAGTCACAGGCATTGACTGCTTGGATGATGAAGGTTGATTCGGCTTACGACCCACACCATATTTCATTTCAACGTCTTCATGTTGATCACTGGGCCTTGAGGTAAAGTTTCCATTGAACGGATGTTCAACAACATGATAACCAATCCATGTATTCCCTTTCTTTCTGACTTGGGAATCTATCATGTCATACACCACTGATTGAGAGTGGTCAATTTTCTCGATTGTTAGTTTGGTGTTTGTCAGTTGAGTCACAACATCATTCAATTTTAAGCTAAGGTCTTCTATCCGTTTTAATGCATCATGATAAATACATTGCTTATTGCTATAATCCATTTTAAGTTTTGAAAAATCATTTTTTCTTGCTTCAATTGTATCTTTGAAAACCTTTTCAAATCGTTTGTGTTCGGAATTGGAATATCTAAGCTTTGATATTTCTTGATTTAATATATCGTTATCATGTTTGTAACGATTGACTTTCTCACTACAAATAGCGGAGCAAAGATCTTTGATTACCTCAGTGTGGGTGACCTCAACCACGAAGGCATGATGTTGTTTCACTTCCAAATCTTGAACTTTATCACTCCTGTCTTGCTGGCTCACAAGTGTCTTTGATTCACATGAAGAAGGTGTACTATCTCCAACAATTTCAGAAATTTCTATTGAACTGATATGATTAATAGGACATTGTTTATCATCCATATCATAAGAGTATAAAATGGAGATCAGCTCACTCAAGGATGTCTGATACATATCCTTGGTTTTCTTGATGGAGGAGCAGATGAAGTTCCAGGTTATTGGTAAAGAGTTGAGCAACCTTTTGTTGATTTCTACCTTTGTCAACTCTATTTCAGCACTCTTCATCTCTGTCATCAAGTGTGTGAATCTGTTAATCTGAGCTTCCAAAATTTCACCTCTAACATGATTGAACATATTAAACTCTTGCTTCAGCATCTCCTTTCTAAATTCTCCCATGCCACAAGTTCACATAACAAAAATTATTCACACCTGATTACGAGAACTTTCAAAAATCAAAAACATTAAAAAACTACGAACTTTGAAAACCTTATACTTCAAATACCGCAAACTTGTGAACACCGCAAACTTTGGAACACCACAAACTTTGGAATACCGCAAACTTGGGAGCACCACAAACTTGAGTGACTACAAACTTTGATGACAGCAAACTCGAGTGACACCGCAAACTTTGGTGACCACAAACTTTGGTGGCCGCAAACTTTGAGTGACCGCAAACTTTGAGTGACCGGAAACTTTGGTGATCGCAAACTTTGGTGACCGTAAACTTGGTGACCACAAACTTTGGTGACCGCAAACTTGGTGTGAACCGAAAAATTAAGTATAACCGCAAGCTTGAAGTAAGAACCTCAAACTTGGATTCAACCGCAAACTTGAAGTCAGTCGCAAACTTTAAGTCAGCCGCAAACTTGGAGTATAACCGCAAACTTGAAGTAAGAACCGTAAACTTCGATTCAACCGCATACTTGAAGTCAGCCACAAACTTGTATTCAACCGTAAACTTGGTGACCGTAAACTTTGATGATGTTTTAACCGAAAACTCCGATTAATAATAGAAAAGATCAAATAAACTACCCAAATCTTCAACGAAAACGATAGAAACGAGATCCAAAACATGTGAATCTGTCCAGAAACTCTTCCAAAACAAACAAGTCAGTTATTCAAATGAAAACATTAACTTTGATACCTCACGAGTCAAAGAAATCCGTTGTAAGCTTCAGCGAATGAGCACTAAGGCTCTGATACCAATTGTAAGGTCCGGATTCTTGAGGATCTTCAATCAACGATTTCAACAGCGTGTTGAACCTGGCAGAAAAAGACTCAACACGTGACTTGTAGGTATAATCTAAGAGGACGAGACACAATTCAACAATCAAACGATTCGTATATTGATATGAATACTGAATACACAATACAATCGTTTAACAACTTGTCTAACCTGTCTCCCTCTTCCAACCTGAATACTGTTACAAACACATCTATTTATACTAAAACAGAAAGTATTCGGTGGGCCTGGGCCTGCCCGGACCGCATACTTCAAGTATGATGTCGGGACCGCATACTTCAAGTATGCTGCTGACACTGAAGTATACTGCAACATGAAGTATGCTGCTGCATAATTTCTTGCTTCTTCCAATCTTCATCTTCTAAACAACTCGGTGATTCTTTGATTACGTCAGCCTATTATATTTTTTGTCCTTAGAGTTGACATGTATCGAAACTATGTCAACCGAAACTACTAGTTTTGGTTAAACATTTACAAGTGATATACCAACCTATCGAAACTACTATCTATCGAAACTACTAGTTTCAATTGAACAAACCTCAATCGAAACTAAGTAATTTCGATGGCCCAGACTTAGACAAAAACAAAAAGTTACAATACTGAAATTACAAATAAGGAAACTAAACTAACATTGTTCAAAATACAATAATAACAACAGCTTAATAGAATTACATGACTCTACAATGAGTGATCGTACTCATGACGTGTGATGGGATCTGCCAAGTATTGCTATTAGGAGTATCGGGACGCGTGATCGAAGATGTCGCCCCGGTGACCCCATCACTGGCCCTCTGGTGTACGGTACGCCTCACTGGTGGATCAACGTCTTCCATTTTTGGATATGGAACTGGGCTAGTAGAACGTACCTGGGATTTGCACAACTCTTTCAAACGCTCCCAGAAGTCGCGGGTGCGCTCGTGAAGCTCTCGCTCGGGCTCTAAGAAAGCTGAATAAGGTGGTGATCCCTGCGAGCGAGTATGGTGCATAAACAGAAAGACACGGGATAGAAGGAAACAAAGTCTCAAAAACAGAAGGACTCGATCCTATATTAGACACACAAGTAAGCACGTAGGACAAACACACAAGAAGGACTCAAATAAAACAAAATAAACAAAAAATCAAACAAAGAACTAATCAGAGTTAATATTGCTATTGGCAAGTCTCCCCGACAATGGCGCCAAAAACTTGATGTGGTCCAGATGGTCTATAAATATAACTATAAAACCTAACTTAGACTCCTAAGTAATAAGATGGAGTACCTATGAACTAAACAACATTGACTGGCAAGTGTAACTATCGAGTGTAGCACAACTTAATGGTAAACCAGATTATCGAACCCTAGAGACCCTATGATAACAAAATGGACTCTGAATCGGACACAGTTTTCTCAAACATATATCTAACGATACACACTTATCTAATTTTCCTAAATAAGCAGCCCTTATCCACCATTTCTAGTCAAATGCCAAAAATCACATACAAGCATATGTAAATCTATGAATAAATGCTACAATACGGTTTTCTAACATAATATGGTTATAACACCCAAAAGGTTTATTATTACATCGAACCAAACAAGCACACACAATCATTGAAGAAAAATAAAAACTTTGTAGTAAAATTAACATAACCAACACTAAAAGTTCTGTACAACTCATTAACGCGGGCTAAATTTCATCTAATTCAAGTGATAATATGATTTTAGCACATGAGGCTTACAAAAATCATAACCATACTTGTAAATACGGAAGAAAACATGAGAGATCTAAAGTAATCAAACCAAAAACAAGTAGAGGTAGATTTTTTTCTTCTTGGAGTGCCCGATCTTCAATGTTTGGCCTTCAATCTTTGATTACATGCTTGAAATCGCCTAAATCACCTTAGAGAACTAGGGTTTAGTCCCCATAGTGAATATATGAGAAGGAAAATTGGGTATAAAACCCGACCCTAGGGCCGAAAATGACCGTGTCCAAAAGTGACACGATTGTGTCGACTAAGTCATCAATGACTTGTTCTTAGACATCTTCTTGTCAACAACCAACAGCCTTGGCTCCCACGGTCGTCACCAAAAGAGACACAACTTTGTTAAAGAGTTTTCTTCACAAATTTTATCATTTCTTGAGTTTTCCATCAACTATCACCAAGTTACCACCAGGAATTTCAATATTAAAATAAAACATAAATAAGTTTCTAAAGAGATGAATTTGCAACCAGAAATACTAAAAATGAGGGAAATATGTATTATTAACATGTATTGACAGTCCCTAGGGGTCTCCCATACTCAGATCTACAACAACCACTCTTTATTCTTCGTGTAGAGATGGAAGCAAGTGTGAGTCAATCAATCAACAAACAAAAAACATAAATAGAAACATAGAAGATGAAAACAAAAACGATCTTTATCCATAATGAACCCGTCATCACAGATTACAGACCAAGTAGTTTACATCTCTCTCATTTAAGCTCATGTCCAACCCTAGTTAGCTCGCTCCCTTAGGGTTGTTGACTCACACCACTCAGTGATTCTCTATTCTAGAGAATATTCCTAATTTCTAGCTTAACTACAAATGATTATAAAAATCCTATTTATAGGCTTGTGAGTCTGTCTAAGCGAAACTATCCAGTCAGTTTCACATATACTACCACTAGTTTCGCTTAGAGAATTGTAGATGCATTCAAAGGAACTGCACCAACATGTATGATTATTTACATATCAAACATCCACACACTTCAACTTTGTTTGTCTTCAAGCAAACTCTCATACAACAATTCAGTAATAAAAGATTATCAAGCAATTCTAGTAAAAAAGAAGAAACCACGTGAGTTAAATTGACTTTCCCTTTTCTTTTCAAAAACATGCAATATCCAAATAAGCATAACATCTCTATTGAATTTCTTTGATGCATGAGCTTAAACCTCTCACAAAAGCTCACTCAACACTCGGTTATTTGTATGTAGAAGTGTATAAATGAATCCCTAAATACCAACTAATAAAGTAAATATAATTACAGGCTTGCAAAATAATCAAATCTCCATCAAGAGGACTTTGAAGGTTTGTAACGAGGCTTCGGTTAAACGTATAGAATTTGGGAGAAAAGTTGCTAAACAGTCAAAATCTGGAATAACTAGATGCTAAATGTGAACATAAAGCAAACAATACAAAGATAAACTTACAAACTAACTAAAACATACAAAGAATGAGCTAATACTATGATTCTTCAATCCAAAGCACAAAATTTCTCATTTTTACTCATTAGTTTCTAACACGAAACACTAGCACAATATTCTACTTTTTATATGCCGCGATTAAAGCTGAACGAAAAAAAAATAAACGTCCTATATAAATATAACTAGCAAATACAAATGAGAGAAAATAGCATAAATCAGACTTTAACACCTTGGTTTAAAAGTAAACGGATAATTTGGCTAATTGGGTTTAAAAATATGGTTAGTAACACAAAACGAGAATAAGGCTCAACATGGCATGTAGTGGTAATGATTGGGTAGCATTTGGCTTTGAAGTACATAAAACACATAACTAGACTAACATAAACTACTTAGATTGACGGCCTTCCTTCATGAACATGGTGTTTGTGCAACTTCAATTCCTATCCAAAGTTGTAACAATATTGGTGGTGGCTTCCTCCATACACATACAAAGCATCTGAAAGTTGATTTTCATTTTTCTTAGAGAAAAGGTTGTTCAAAGAAATTTCCATGTACAAACTTACATCTAAAAATGATCAAAATTTTGATATATTAGAAAATTGTTGCCAACACCTAGGATTCTCTTCTTACGGTTCAAGCTATAGGTTGTTCTACGTCTTTAGCTTACATCGATATATTAGGCTAGTTATGTACCTATATGGAGATATCGTATATAGAAAACCTCTATTATAATATTATATTCATAACCGAAAAAACTGAACCGAAAACCGAATCGTATTCGTAACCGAAAAAACTGAACTGAATTGTGAATTTAGTTTTCGGTTCGATTCTTAACTGTATCCGAATTATAAACTCGGTTTTAGGTTCGGTTATCAGAGATACATTTTTTTTACATCAGTTTATTCGATTTAACCGATTTAACCAAATAACCATATATTTAACCGAATAACGTTATATGTAACCAATTTAACTAAATAACTATACATGTAAGTTTAAACGAATAGCCGTATCCGGATTGTGAAATCAGTTTCTGGTTCGCTTAACTGATGTACAAAGTATTTTGATAGCGGTTTATGCGGTTCGGTTAGACACATTTTCAATTCGGTTCAGTTTTCAAATAGGTCTAAAAAAATTAAAAAATGAACCGATGAGCACCATTGGTTCTAATGTAGTCTATTTGGTGCATAATGTACTTATTTAAAAAAAGTTATTATAAAATTTAAATTTCATTTTTATGATAATTATGCAAATTAATTAACAATAGTATAAAAATGATTAAAGAAATTTAAGTTTCATTATTTGAAAAGGTTGTAAAAAGAAATTTCTATGCACAACTTATATTTAAAAATGATTAAATTTTTGATATATTACGAAGTTGTTGCTAACGCCTAGGATTCTCTTCTTACGATTCAAACTATAGGTTGTTCTACGTCTTTAGCTTACATCGATATATTAGGCTAGTTACGTACCTATATGTAGATATCGTATATAGAAAACCTCTATTGTAATATGATATTCGTAACCGAAAAACTGAACCGAAAATCGAACCGTATTCGTAACCGAAAAAACTGAATTGTGAATTGAGTTTTCGGTTCGGTTCTTAACCGTATCCGATTTATAAACTCGGTTTTAGGTTCGGTTATCAGAGATCCTTTGTTTTAAATCAGTTTATTCGATTTAACTGATTTAACCAAATAACCATATATTTAACCGAATAACGATATATGTAACCAACTTAACTGAATAACTATACATGTAAGTTTAAACGAATAGCTGTATCTGGATTGTGATCTCAGTTTCTGGTTTGGTTAATGGATGTACCAGGTTTTTTGATATCGGTTTATTCGGTTCGGTTAGACACATTTCCAATTCGATTCGGTTTCCAAATAGGCCTAAAAAAGTTTCAAAAATGAACCGATGAACACCATTGGTTCTAATGCAGTCTATTTGGTGCATAATGTACTTATTTTTCAAAAAACAAAGTTATTATAAAATTTAAGTTTCATTTTTATGATAATTATGCAAATTAATTAACTATAGTATAAAATAAAATGACAAACATCAAAAGGGTCAAACAAAAAAATACAAAAAGATTTGTCGTGACTGATAGTTTTACACCAAATTTAAAGTAAAATGATGGACTAAATACTCTACAATTTTAATGTGTTTGGTGGGAATGTTCACACTAAAATTTACACCATATTAGTTTTTTGATCTACATTGGATTTAAAAAGCAGGCAAGTCTTTATAAAAAGAAAAGCAAAATGGAGTGATGATTATGTGCACTTGTTTCTTTTAAGTGGACACCAACTTCATGTCTTTAAACTTTTGATGTAAACATGAATCCAACTTTCTTTCAACCTTTTCTTTTCTCTCTTTCTTTAAAATTTTCACCACCACAAAACTTATTGCATTCCAAGTCATAAAGTTCACTTTTGGTGAGTGGAATTAAAAGTTGTGTGATATAATTGCAATATAACAATAATTTAATAGAAAGGAGAAATATTAATCAACTGTCAACCACGTTCTCTATTAGAAAGCAATAAGTTTATCATTTAAATTGATTTCATTCACATTTGCTTTTTTTCGAATAACTATCATTATCTTGTTTTAGATTAGAAATCTTGTCGAATATTATACTTATGGAGTTAAAGAAAATGAATGTTATCTTATCTTCGAGTAATTTAGCTACAATATACAAGACATACGGAATACGCTTGGATATGTTCATTCTGATACAAGACATAATTGCTATAAAAAAATGTAATGCACTTGTTTAGTAACCTGATGAAATAATTCTTGAAGTAACAAACTAAAAAACTTCATGCCAAGAAAATAATAATAATAATAATAATAATAATAATAATAGTAATCTATATTATATAATAAACAAGTAAAAATATGAGGACATTTGTCACATTTCTAGGCCTTATTATTCTTATTTTCTCGTCTGTCTCTTCTATTAATAATCAACTCCACTATTTTAGACAACTATTAATTTTTTGTTTCAATTTTAATCTACACAATTTTGAATTTAAAATTATGTTTATCATCAATTAATTTGTTTAATCATATTTTTATGAATTTTATAAACTGAAAACAAATTTATAGACAGTTTGGATTCAAATAAAAAACTTTTAATTATATATTTACACATTCATATTCTTCCATTTTGACGAGTAATGTTAATAAATTACATTATATTTTATTACACGTGTTTTAAAAAAACATTAACTTTTTATTACTAAGTATATAATATTACATTTATTCAAACCCGTGTAATACACGAGATTTAACCTAATCATAATAATAAATAAATAAAATGATGAATGCAAGAAGAGTGCAGTCTTTTACAAAATGACACATCATGCGCACAACATGCTTGTGACACACAAATAGATATACATATCCATTGTTCATCTACACATACACAAGTTTATATTTGATGGCGATGAATTAGATTATTAAAGTTTTTAGATTTGTTTATATTTTATTATAGGTTTTTTTTTCTAAGCATTTGAAGTTGTTTTATTGTATTTTTAGTTAATTAGGATGTCATAAAGTTGTTTTCAAAACATGACAGGAATTGAAACAAGTGGGGCAGGCTAAAAAGGTTGAATATTCCCACATTTGCAATCTAAATTATGATCTATACACTTACAAATAGAGTCATATCAAATTACAACAAGCCCTTCTCTCTCTCTCTCTTTCTCTTCCTCTTCCTCTTCGATCAGACATCTTGAATTCAGTCATCCTCGTTGAAGTATTGGATCATTGTTAGCATCATATATCTTGTCTGTTGTTCCCTCAAAAGATGTCCTCACTTAAAGGAACAGAGCGCCTCAAGATACCGTATCGAGATATTAAAAAAGCCACTAACAATTTCAAAAACGAAATCGGAAAGGGTGGATATGGTCCGGTTTATAGAGGAGAACTCACACTTTCCGGGAAACCTATCATTGCCGCTGTGAAGCAACTACAAAAGGATAGCATTTCTGGACAAGGGCATAAGGAGTTTTTAATGGAGATTCAATTGCTGTCTCTTTATAAACATCAAAACGTCGTCTCCCTTCTCGGTTTCTGTGAAGAAGGTAAAGATAGATTCCTTATTTATGAGCATGCAGAGCATGGAAGCCTCGACAAACACCTACAACCAACAAAAACCTGTTCATTCACATGGAAGGAACGGGTCAATATATGCATTGATGCAGCCCGCGGTTTGGATCATCTCCATAACCATGTTGCAGAACATGAGAGAATTATCCACAGGGATATTAAAAGTGGAAACATTTTGTTAGATCACAACTTGAAAGCTATGATTTCAGATTTTGGGCTTTCCAAAATAGGCCGTGCGAATGAAAGTATCACTTATCTTATTACTAATGCCTGTGGAACACAGGGTTATTGTGATCCAGAGTATTTCAAGACAGGGATCCTCACAAAAGAATCTGATGTTTATTCATTTGGAGTAGTATTATATGAAGTCCTGTGTGGGAGGTTGTGCCATGTAAATGTAAAAAGTCTGACAGAAAATCTTACTATTGATCCTGCTTTGAACAACTACCTCAACTCCAATTCCATGAACAAGTTTTTGGAGATTGCGTCAATGTGCTTGCTAGATGAACGGAAACAGCGACCCTCAATGGGTGTGGTGTTACAGGAACTTGAGAAAGCATTGGAATTTCTAGTATGTCAACTTTCTTTTCCAAACAAATACTAATCAATTCAATACAATACATGTGTTTGCTAAAAAACTGTTTGGTGGTACAGGAACCTAAGGAAGCACCTGAATTGCATGTAAGTTATAATTGCCTCCTAATTAAACTAACTAGAACAATTAAATCACACATTTCTTTGAAAAATAAATGTCTGGTGTTACATATTCCAGGAAGTTGAGGAAGAACTGAAAGTAAGTACAAGTTTATTGGAAATCAAGATGTCACATGATCTCTAATTAAACTCATACACTTTTTTCTGAAAATTTGCTAGAAACCTGTGGAAACACTGCGAACACAGGTAAGCACGGATTTGTTACCTGAGGAGGCGTGTGAAATGCAAGTAAGTTCGAATTCATTCTAAATTAACCATATTACCATGGCGATAGATTTCTTTAAAAAGTGACTATAAAACAATCTTATCACGAACGATAAAATTGAAATTTATGGAGAGGCAATAACGGATGCTTCCCAATCCTAGATCTTGATGGGTTGTCATAGTCTGCAAACATTAAGTTCAACGTTTTTTTGTATTATTTAAGGTTACTTGTACTATATCTTGGTTGAGCATGAATATATTTGTCGTAACTAAACTAGAAACTTCATACATTTTACAGTCTGATGAAATAAAAAAATCAGAGGTGAAGAATCTCTCAACATCAAACATAGAAATGGATAATCCATTGCCAAGTGATTACGAACAATTTATATATTATTCAAACACAAAAATGATGAAAACGCCGCAAAGAGATGCGGTATTTCCCACAAAAGAGGAGGCATACTCCATTCTTTCGACAGGTGTACTTATCAATGTCAGTCCTCAGGTTAACATTGTGAGTCTATTAACTTCCTTAAGCCTTCAATTTTATTTATAAATAACTAAGTCAATTTTTTGAGATTATGTTTTCAAATAACATATGTATGCCATTTTGCATTTATGTTAGATATATAAGCATATATCAAAGATGCATGTTTCTTTTTTAATTTCGCGATTACTTGGATACTTCTCTTAATCATGTTAGACACTTTTAGATTAAAATGTTTAGTTACTAATCGCTTAGTTACTACCGACTATTAATAGTTATTGATCGCTTAGTTCCTACCGATCTCAATTTCCACCGAAGTACAAAGTTGCTACCCTATCATAGTTGCTACCGAACTACATAGTAGCTATTGATGATCAATAGCAAATTAATACTATTTCTTTAGTTCCTTATGATCATCGATTTCCAACAACTTTTCACCATCCATACACATCGATTTGCGTGACCCCCCGATGGGTGTTGCCCCTTGGACCCCATCATGGAACAACTTCCAACGCCAGGGCGGTGCCCCCTTGGAACTCTAATGGTTTAGGGGCTTTACCCCTAACAACATTGGGGGTTACTAAGTACTAAATTAGAATATTTTGATTGAGTGTGCAGGCTACATCTCCTAATTCGTATCGATGTGTATTCGAGCTTCTCATTTGGTCTTAGCAATCCAACTAAACAAAAATGGGCTTGATGACGCTAAAATCATCAACACACCGACAAAGTAACTAGATTAAATTAAACCCGATCTTACCAATTTTTAACCTCATCTTTCAATGAAATTTCAAATTCAACTCATTGGTAATTGATACTTATTTTAGTATTTAACTATTATTTATCACGACATGTGATTACTAGTTGTTAATTAAAAAAAATATCCAACCAAACTAAAAATCAAAGAAGAGGTAGATCAAAATGACACAAGAATAAACAAGATCAAATGGATAAAACATCACAAAAGGCTTGGTTGTGGATAGACGATAAGAATCATGGTGTGAAACATGTTAAATTCATGTGTTCTAATTAATGTTGGCACTCTAAGTTTGTTCATCTTGAAGCAATGGCATAAGACGCGAAGGTGAAGATTAATAAGCTTGACGATTAAATATTACTTAGATCATAAGAAAAAGCATGAACAACTGTTATAGTTAAATTAATTAAGTATACTATTGGATCAGTAGACCAAGTGTTGTGATATTGTCTTTGGCGAGGAGCATTGCGTACAAAATGTCAATTAAAAAATAACTTAAAAGTTTTTATACGGGCGCTATCTAATATTTATAAAAAAAAACTATGTACTTCTAAGGATACGGGGATGTGGGATGGGACTAGGGGTGTGCACGGTTTCGTTATTAGCCTTAACCAAAACCGAAGTCATCGGTTAATCTATTTTATTAACTGATCGGTTTTCGGTTCGGTTTGGTTAATTTCGGTTAATAACCAAAACCAAACTTCGGCTATAATTTTTGCTTAGCAATACATGAAATGAAGGTATAAATACATGAAATACATGTATAAATACAAGAAATAGATGTATAAATACATGAAATGAATGTATAAAACATGAAATACATGAAATGGAGGCATAAAAGCTAGAAATATATGATAATAGGGATGGTTCGATTTTGATAACGGTTTCAGTTATGGCTCAACCCTAGATGAGACTATAATGAGTTCAGTACTATCTTGCCCTTATATTGCTATCTTTCTTGCTTGCCCATCACAATATGACACTATTAAAATAACAAGTAAGCTTATCAAGGAATTCAAGATTTGATCATTGGATAATCAAACAGATGAATGTGAGCTCAAAGTTTAATTAACATTCAACTTATAAAAGATGAGAAGAAAGAATTTAGTATGAGCTCTCATATTTATAAGCCTAAACACATAATTTTTGGATGATTTTTTGTTAGTCAGGTAACGAGCATTTTCTCTTCAACTTAAGCCATGTATCAAAAATCATTTTCCCTTATATTTTTATTATTTTTTTTTTTATAGGTAACTTTCATTTTTAGTGGCAGTTACATCTCTAAATCGGAGATCCGTACCCCTCAACCTGACCACTACGTTGTCTGAACCGGGCCCGCGGGTTCAGAACGAGAGGCATAGGCTATCACCGGGAAACCATGGAGCCTGCTGCCACTTGACAACAGTTGCGCCGCTACACGGGGCAAGCCCCGCTAGCGTAACGCACTCCGGACTAAAACCCGGGTTGGCTCGGACTCGAACCTGCGTGGGCAGGTTGAGTCTTCATCGCCTTAACCACTAGACCAAAGCCCAGTAGTTTATATTTTTATTATTTGATTTAAGAAATATAGACCTCCTTTCCATATCCACCTATAGCATTAATGATTGTGATTTATATAGTAGATATTGTCTTTAAAATTTATAACTGATCAGTTATCTACTTGTAACTCATTTTTTTCTTCTTTAATCATGTGTAATTATAACTAGTATTAAAGACAAGTGTTGGTGGCAAAAGGCCGCGACCAATTCTCCCCGTAAACTTTAATCAAATGGCAAAATTCATCTCAAAGCTTATAAAATATCAGTTTGACCCCCTTAAGTTGTTAAAATTATGAGTTTACCCCCTATAGCATATATAATCTGATTTTTTTCTTAATAACTTTCGCGTTTGTTTCTTTATTTTTCTTGATGTCTCGGTAAAAAAAAATTAAAACGGAGTTGTATTCAAGATAGTGTTTTTTAGGTATTGTGAGTTATATTGACTGACAGTGATATGCCGGTACCATGAAGAATGAGACCGGCACCGACTAAAAAATATCGGCACCGTTATCAAACTGTTTTTTAACTAAGTTTTGATCTCCACAACTGACTCGACGTAACTACATACGATTATTTTATGGATTTAAATACGATTCTTTTTGTGCTTAAGTCACGTTAATGTCATCTTCTCAACTGTTTAAGGTACGATTCCCGCTGCGTAGCGCGGACAAAATTTCTAGTTTATTATTAAACTACATTCTTGTTGTGAACGATTTGAACATATTTAAATTTTGTTTGGTTGCAGTGGTTTTGGATAACAAAATCTAGTGGAAAGAAATGTTTTGTGCTTTCCCCAACATTACTTTCTTATGATAAGCAAATGGTTAAGCTCGGACGGATAACTTCAAATGAATCAAGGTTCTGTCTCCAGTCAAACCAATCTAGACTACTTATTGCATATATTTACCTATTTAACAATACTAGTTAATGATATTTGTTATTAAATACTAAATAAATTTACACTCTGCTCTCACTTACTTTTATTACATAAGCTAATTTTGTATCAATATCTAGTCAGATAATTAATTTTTAAAATATTAAAAGTAATTTTAAAAAAATCACATTATTGAGGTAGGATCTCTCTTGAAAAAAAAAGCTTCTTTTTTGAAAAAAAAAAGATAAAGAAACTAAGTATGCTGTTCCTTCTAAAAATAATGCACCGTCTATATTTTGATTTGGACAACAAAGTGCCACATTTTATGTTTCGTATTTATCAAGTAACTGTTGAGTATTTTTGTCAGTGGTGATCAGTTAGATTAGTTATTAAAAACGGTTGATAAATAATTTAAGATTAATAATAATTATTTAGTAATTATTAATACGCAGCGGAATGAAACCGATTCAACACAAAATAAAAACCCAACAGGATCTGGGTTACAAAACATACGAATACGGAATAATATTTAAATCTAACTACCAATGAGATAGATATACCTTAGTGGTTAATGATTAACCGATCGAGACACCGAGGTACAACGAACCGACGCTAGATCACGAACCGAACACGAGAGACAGGAAGGCGCGGCTAGCCGGCTCGAGCAAGGCAGCGGCGAGGCTGGGATGGGCGGGGCGGCCAGAAAAATGCAAAGGCAGATTTGCTCCTTATCGTTAGGCTCTTGTAGTGACCGGAAATTGGCAAAAAGGAAAAAACGGCTTCTTCCTGTATCTTGCGGCTAGGGATGGATGTTGACCACAGGGTGGTCAAGAAGTAAACCGACTTCTTCATATTTTCCCTTGCCGCTAAGGTAGAGAAAATTAGGATTATTATATAAATAATAATCATAAACCCTATTATTGTTTCCGGGCCCAAAGTCCAATAAGCAATTAAAAGCCTGAACCCTTTTTAATTGTTTCAATAAAAGATTAAAACAAATATAAAATTATTATTTATAAACCTGTATAAATAATAAATCCCGTTTAACGAATATATATATATAAAATATATCGTCTCGCTAACAGTTCGTAATTACCAGTTAAGCGGGTTAAGTGGATTTAATGTTCGTTGCCCTAGGTGTAACTCTTACGGGTCATAACTCAGTTAGTCGCGTTGTCTATCGGGTCGGTCCATAAAATCCAACAATCTCCCACTTGGACGATCCACGATAAATCAACGCAAACAGTCAGCGGCGCTCTAGCTGCACATGGCTGTCCCTAACAAGGTATGACGCTTTAAAGTCATTAACCAAATATCTTGGTGTTAGTAATAGTTAACTAAAGCAAGACAATAGACTTATGGCAATAGTTGTCATTCATCCTTTCCGTATAAGACATCAATTGAATCAATGAGACATGGATTAGATTCATTCTCATATAGCGTTCAATCATTATTGTTCTCGTTCAAGATTCATAGTGGTCCAATCAAACACACAGTCAGTTTGGGTAAGGCCTTACACTTCACCAGTTTGAATTACGAGGACGCCACGATGTCTAACTGTTACATATCATGTAAAAGTGCAGAATCCCTTATCGACTACATACAACTCCCACTGAACTTCAGATCCGTTCCTAACCAATGCCTTTATGACTGGCAGTTACGCGACAGCGGTTGGCAGTGATTAAAGAACAGTCCTTGGTAAACGAAAGTTCTAGTATGCATCTCAAGTTAGAGGATACTAAATGAGTATACCAATATCAAAACATCTTATGATTAAAATCAATGAAGATGATTTGAAGTGAGTTACATCCAACATCATCCAAGATGAGGTCTGTGAAATTGGAAGTCAACTAGTTGAGTCCAAGTTCAGAATAGTCTTAATTCAGAGTCGTTCCCACGATTCTGATCGACTACGGATGATTAAGAATACAAGATTTATGGATTAAACGTATTAAAATCGAACACAGTTGTAAGAATTCAGAATTGCATTTAAATCAGTAAACCAAAAGAATTCAAAAGTACAACTGTTTAATTGTTCACACATTCAAAATACTAAATCAAAACCTCACTAGTAAATCTAAGACCAATAGCATCTCTGTGATGATCATGCTTGTCCTGAGACATGGGCTTAGTAAACGGGTCCGCTAGGTTTTGATCTGTGTCTACTTTGCTTATCACGATGTCACCACGTTCCACAATTTCCCGTATATAGTGGAACTTTCTGAGAATGTGCTTGGCTTTGTGATGAGATCTGGGCTCTTTGGCTTGAGCTATAGCACCTGTGTTATCACAAAGTATCTCGATTGGTTGGCGAATACTCGGAACCACATCGAGGTCAGTAATGAATTTCTTCATCCAAGCAGCTTCCTTAGCAGCATCTGATGCAACTATATACTCAGATTCGGTGGTTGAATCCGCCACCACACTCTGCTTGGAGCTCTTCCAGGAGATAGCTCCTCCGTTTAGAGTGAATATGAATCCTGATTGTGAGCGAGAGTCATCTCGGTCAGTTTGGAAGCTGGCGTCAGTGTAACATCTTACAGTGAGCTCTTCTTCCACTCCTCCAAATATTAAGAACATGTCTTTAGTCCTTCTCAAGTACTTCAGGATGTTCTTGACTGCAGTCCAATGGGCAATCCCAGGACTTTGCTGAAAACGACTGGTCATGCTTAAAGCATACGAGACGTCAGGCCTGGTACATAACATAGCATATATGATAGAACCAATCGCCGAAGCATATGGAATTGCTTCCATACGCTTGGTTTCAATGTCCGTTGAAGGAGATTGCGATTTGTTCAGCACGGTGCCTTTAGTCATAGGAACACCTCCTTTCTTGGAGTTTTCCATATGAAAGCGTGCCATGACTTTGTCTATGTATGTGCCTTGACTAAGCCCTAGAAGCCACTTAGATCTATCCCTGTAGATCTTGATTCCTAGAATGTAGGCTGCTTCTCCAAGATCTTTCATTGCAAAACAAGTTCCCAAACGGTGTTTAACATCGTTAAGCATAGGGATGTTGTTTCCAATGATAAGTATATCATCCACATACAAGATGAGGAATGATATAGTGCTCCCACTAGTCTTTCTGTAAACACAAGGCTCATCTTCATTTTTGACAAAACCAAACTCTTTGATCTTTTGGTCAAAACGAAGATTCCAGCTTCGAGATGCTTGTTTGAGTCCATAAATAGACTTATTCAGTTTACATACCCTATTAGGATATTTTGGATCAACAAAACCATCAGGTTGTACCATATAGACATCTTCAGAGAGATGCCCATTAAGGAAAGCGGTTTTGACATCCATTTGCCATATCTCGTAGTCATAGTACGCGACTATGGCAAACAATATCTTGATCGATTTGATCATAGCAACGGGCGAGAAGGTTTCATCATAGTCAATGCCTTGAGTCTGAGTAAAACCTTTCACAACTAGTCGTGCTTTATAGGTGTGTATATTTCCATGCATGTCGGTTTTTCTCTTGAAAATCCATTTGCTCCCTACTGCCCGAGATTCGGGGCGTAGCTCAACCAAGTCCCAGACTTGATTATCACGCATAGATTGCATCTCGACGTTCATGGCTTCTAGCCATTTTGCAGATTCTGGATCTGAAATAGCAGATTTGTAGTTAGTAGGTTCGTCATTAGACTCGGTACTATCAAGATGCCATAGGTATCTGTTAGGTTCTTTGCGAGTCCTTACACTTCTGCGAATGCTTGTGTTTATGTCTGATTCACCAGCAACAACTTCTTGTTGTTCAGACGCTCCGACTTCATCAGCGGTTGTTTGTGGTTCTCGAATTTCTTCAAGATCCACTATATTATCTCCAGTTCCTCGTTCAAGAATTTCTTTCTCGAGGAAGTGTGCCTTCCTTTTGATGGAAATAACATTTGCATCAGGATGGTAGGAATAATATCCGCTTCTGTTATAGTATCCAACGAAAAAGACCTTTTCGCCTCTAGGATCGAGCTTGTCATCAGAATCGCTGGTGACATATACATCACATCCCCATACTCTAAGGTAAGACAGATTGGGTTTAGACCCATGCCATATCACATATGGAGTCTTGTTTACCTTCTTAGTCGGTGCCAGATTGACAATGCAGGCGGCGGTCATAAGAGCATAACTCCAAAAGGAGTGAGACAAGTTTGTTCTACACATCATCGATCGAACCATATTAAGTAGGGTTCGATTTCTCCTCTCGCTCACGCCATTAAGTTGGGGTGTGCCAGGTGGAGTAGGTTGTGAAACTATTCCACGTTCCTTGAGATGATTTATGAACTCTTTGCTGAGATATTCACCACCTCGATCTGATCGAAGTGTCTTTATCGTTTTACCGAGTTGGTTTTCCACTTCGTTTTGAAACTCTTTGAACTTTTCAAAAGTTTCATGCTTGTGTTTCTAAAATAGACATAAGCATATCGACTATAATCATCGATGAATGAAACGAAGTATCTTTCATGATTTCTAGACATGGTTCTGAAAGGGCCACATACATCAGTGTGTATGAGTCCTAGCAGATCCTTGGCTCGTTCACCAATGTTGGTGAAGGATCGTTTAGTGAGTTTGCCAGCTAAGCAAGACTTGCAGTCTTCAAAGGATTCTTGTCCGGTGGATTCAAGGATCCCTTCGGATTGGAGCCTTTTCATGCGGGCCTTGCTTATGTGACCAAGTCTATAATGCCATAGAAATGTATCATTAATGCTAGATTTGATACGTTTAGAAAGATTGTATATGTTATTATTAGTTTGAACATCAACCTCATAAATTCCATTTTGAGGTTTAGCCTCAAAATAGAAAATATCATTTAAGTAAGTAGAAATATTAATTCCATTAAAAACGTACTTATAACCTTGTTCAAACAATAAGGAAACTGAAATAATGTTTCTGGTTAAACCAGGTGCAAACAAACAGTTATTTAAGATAACTACAAGGCTAGAAGGACATGAAAGGTGAAATGTTCTAGTTGCAAGAACTGGTACTCTCTTCACATCACCAACGATGAGTTCCATGTCGCCTTGTTTCAGCTTCTTCCACTTTTCAGGCTTGTGCAATACATTAACGATGTGATAAGCACATCTGGTATCAAATACCCATGTGTCGCTAGAGACAGTGAAAAGTTCAATAACATAGATTGAAATACCAGAAGAGGTGCCTTCACCATTGGCTCTCTTCGATCTCAGCTTAGCTAGATATTCAGGGCAGTTACGTTTCCAGTGCTCCATATTGTTGCATTCAAAACACTGACGCTTCTTGGGAGGGGGTGCTTTTGCAACTTGCTTGTTTTGTTGGTGGCATTCTTCGCAGCAACAATAACTTGCTTATTACCTTTGCTGTTATAACCCATTTTCTTGGTTTTGGGCTTGTTAACACCAGCAGATTTGACCATCAACTCTTGATTAGTCTCACTTGATATGCTCATCTCGGCCGTTTCCTGCATGCCATGCAGTTCGGGCATAGTCTTCTCCCATGTGTTCATATTTAATTTCATTACGAAGTTGTCATAAGAATCAGGGAGAGAGTTTAAGATGAGGTTGGTGTCATTCAATTTTTCATTCTCAAGCAAATACTTGAGAGAGAATGAGGAGTGGGATCCTTTTTCAGTAGACATCTTGTTAAATAAGCAAACTAAAGGTTAATTAGTATCTTGGATGTAATAAATTCTTATATTAATGACCCATGGCAAGAATATAATAAGAATAGAGAATCTGGTTATATCAATTAGTAATGGCGGTTGTGGCACGCAACATTAGTAAGTGATTTAGGCAGACTGACAATAATTGCCAATTGTGGAAAAATGCACAATTCTCGAGTATGAGGCCGCTAAGACAACTCTTGTCTATGCATTGATACGTTTAGCCTCATCTATGCCCACTTTTGATCTCCATACAGTTGGGGCATGTACTAGAGAGAAAAGTAATAGTCGCCCTAGTACATGTACATGTGGAAGGGCCGGATGTGTCAACGAAACCCTTGCACCTTGGAGGGATAGGTTACGCACCAAGTGCGGTGCTGTGGCTCCAAACACTGGTGTTTCACGTTATGCCCCAAGTGTTCCTTATAGTAGGATGGCATAGACTAAAGATTTTAAATATGAGATTTAATTTTAGTGTTTACCGAATAGGGTCAAACACAACGAATGATAAATCATACGTTGTGATGTAAAAGCCAGTTTTACTATAGATCGTGACAACGTGATGAACCCTTTCATCTCTCAGGACACTTAATTTTAAATAACCTATTAAAACTAAGTTTGCCGCGATGTAATTAACCAATTAAAAGTTAATAGTTTAAATGAACTATCAAGTTATTTGTTTTGAAAATTTAAAATCAGTTTAAATTGCAAAACTTTATTGGTTATCATTTATTTTAAAAACAAATTGTTTGTTTTAATATAAAGTATCCACAAGTTGCAAAAAAGGTTTAGAACTTGTTATTATTTTGATTGTGAAAATTTTGGTATTTGGTCGGTACGTTATAACATTTATAAGATAAAAGCAACCACAATAGCAAACACAAAAAATATGTAAATCATATGGCCAAAGAAAAAGTGTTTGATCTTGCTAGAGCCTAATAGCAAGACCAAACTAGGTCACGAGGTCACAACACACAAACAACCACAAGGATGAACTTCGTGCATGCATCTAGTTGTTCCGTGTGACTCCCACTAAATCCAAGATCCTGTCTCCGTCTTCTGTTTTTTCTTCGGGTCTTTATCTTTACAATATTTATACAGAATACAAAAAAATAAAACCCTAAGCTATTACAACTTTGAGCCATCAAAGTGGGCCAAACCATAAAACCAAAAACAGAAAACAAACACAAGACAGGGTCGGGCCAGATTTACATATTTAATACAATCAAATAACTGGGCAATCCTTTAGGTCAATAAAATAAATAAAAACTTTGACAAAAAAAAAATAAAAAAATAAAAATTGCTAAAAAGATCTAGATCAGAAACTTTAAACAAGTTAAAGTTTGTGATCTATAACCGGTTAAAAGACCGGATCCGATTCGTATGTCGTAACCAAGGCTCTGATACCATTGTTGGGTATTTTGCCAGTGGTGATCAGTTAGATTAGTTATAAAAACGGTTGATAAATAATTTAAGATTAATAATAATTATTTAGTAATTATTAATACGCAGCGGAATAAAACCGATTCAACACAAAATAAAAACCCGACAGGATCTGGGTTACAAAACATACGAATACGGAATAATATTTAAATCTAACTACCAATGAAATAGATATACCTTAGTGGTTAATGATTAACCGATCGAGACACCGAGGTACAACGAACCGATGCTAGATCATGAACCGAACACGAGAGATGGGAAGGCGCGGCTAGCCGGCTCGCGCAAGGCAGCGGCGAGGCTGGGATGGGCGGCCGGAAAAATGCAAAGGCAGCTTTGCTCCTTATCGTTAGGCTCTTGTAGTGACCGGAAATTGGCAAAAAGGAAAAAAAAACGGCTTCTTCCTGTATCTTGCGGCTAGGGATGGATGTTGACCACAGGGTGGTCAAGAAGTAAACCGACTTCTTCATATTTTCCCTTGCCGCTAAGGTAGAGAAAATTAGGATTACTGTATAAATAATAATCATAAACCCTATTATTGTTTCCAGGCCCAAAGTCCAATACGCAATTAAAAGCCTGAACCCTTTTTAATTGTTTCAATAAAAGATTAAAACAAATATAAAATTATTATTTATAAACCTGTATAAATAATAAATCCCGTGTAACAAATATATATATAAAATATATCGTCTCGCTAACAGTTCGTAATTACCAGTTAAGCGGGTTAAGTGGATTTAATGTTCGTTGCCCTAGGTGTAACTCTTACGGATCATAACTCAGTTAGTCACGTTGTCTATCGGGTCGGTCCATAAAATCCAACGGTAACAACAGGTTCAAAATTATTGAGATGATACGAGTATTCTTACCTAGGGTGTTTTTGGTTGGAGGGTTTTTCGGATAAAGAATCAAATACTGAAGTCATTGATGTTTGTTTGAATTGAATGTGTTTGACAGAATTCAAACTGTGAAGGTTTGACGTACGAAACCTTGGATGTTTCTTGGGTTGGTTGGTTCACAGGTTGAACCGTTGAATCAGAACCATATATTTTTTCGTGTAAAATATATTAACCTAAACTCGGACACATTTAAAATCGTGTAACACGAATAAGACCTTTTTAACCCATTTATCTAAACAAGTGAAATTGAATTTATAAAACCATCCTTTTTAAACAAGTGAAATTAGATTTATAACACTCACTATTTTTTAAACAAATTAAAGATGACTACAAAAAAACATGACTATTTTCATGTCATGATTGTCACACACTAATGAAACCATCTAGTGGATTTATAAAACATCCTCAATCTCTTTTACATATATACACATATCTTTCCATTCCTCCTCTCTATCCCTTTCTCATACACTCTTCATCTTTCTATAATCCTCTCATTTATTTGTGTAAATTAGTACTATTATTCTTGATTTTCTTTTCTATCAAGAAAATTAGTTTCATACAAAACTCTAGTTGATAAAACCCAATACATGACATTGAATTTGGACGCTGAAACAGTTGGTTCGGTTAATTCGATTGACTTATGGGGATGATCCTAAACTTTATCCAACATAACAAAATTGGTTCCTTATTATTTTAAGGATTATTGGATTTTAATAATCCCACTTTTAAGCAATTTATCAATAATAATTCCAACTGAGAATATTTTTACCACCAGTCCCTACTTTCAAACAATTTTTTTATATTGGACCCCCCGTTAAAAACACTTAACGCCGTTAGGTTTTATATGACGTAGACATCTGCAAACCGCTGGAAAGTTGAGCCAAGCTAGCAGTGGTCTAGTGGTGTGTTTTGAAATCGGCTCTGGTGGTGTTTAACTGGTCTCGTTAAACACTTCCGTTATCTCTGTTTAGACTTGCAGGAAAAACGAGACCAGTTTACACCGCCAGAGCCAATTTCAAAACACACCACGAGACCACTGTTAGCTTGGCTCGACTTTCCGACGGTTTGTAGATGTCCACGTCATATAAAACCTAACGGCGTTAAGTTTTTTTAACGAGTGGTCTAATGTAAGAAAATAGTTTGAAAGTAGTGACTGGTGGTAAGAATATTCTCAGTTGGGATTATTATTGGCCAATTGATAAAATGTGGAATTATTAAAATCCAATAATCCTTATTTTAATTAGATAGTTTATTATTTTATATGACGGTGTTCCAACAAATGCAGAATTGGAAATGTGTTACACCTATCCTCTTCTAAAACAATAGGCATGCGTTTCCATGTTCCAAAAGGTATTTTTTCAAAAAATACAACATATGGATGCTACCTTGTTTACAAGATGCCGCAACATTTTGTTCGCGAAACTAAGGTGAAAATGATGCTTCATGATGATGATGAAGGCATTTTAACGTATCTGAGTATATCTCAAAGCCCTGGCCCAGATGGTGTAGAGAGCTCAATAAACAAACATAAAACCTTACAAATGCCACAAAAGAGAGAAAATGGTTGGTTGGAGGTGAACATGGGGAACAAGATGGATATTCAGTGGATGAAAATGAGCATGCAACACAATCAAAACTTTGATCAGTTGTTGCCAAGGTATACACTATTTCGACACAATAACAAAAAGTTGTACAATTTTTTATTTTAGTTTTTCATATTTTCCTTTATTTTTCACTAATTTATTTTATCAGGGAAAGCAACCGGAAATCTTGGTGTCTATGTAGCTGTTATAATGAGCCCCATAATGTTTTAGATGATGAGGTTGAGAACGTCAAAGATGATAGCTTTAGTTTAGAGCCAAATCATTTCTCAAACATCAACGTAATTATGTGTCCTATTGATGATGCCGCTCCGGAGCTTATTGTGGAAGGTATTGAGTTTCGACCCGTGTAGAATCCATATATTTGTTATGTACATTGAAATTTATATCAACTTATTGTAATGTGTTTTGCTTTGATTTAAGGTTTTCACTTTTGGTTTCTTAAGGCTATGCGTAATGCTCGGGTGGTGGCTGGGGCGTGGTGCCACGTCACCCACCACGGGCGTGAAACACCGCGCTGGGTGGGGGTGAGGGCGGGCGTGGTTGGGGCTGGGTGATGGTGTTCACTGGCGTGGGGGCGATTGTGACCGTTGGGGTTGTTGGGGATTGCATTAATTAAAAAAAAGATTTTTTATTTAATTTTCTATCTGTTGGGATTGCATTTATTTTAAAAAAAAAAGTGTTTTTTTTTAATTTACCCTATATAAATACCAACCAAAAAACCTAAACTTCTGCACAATATTTCTTCATTCTTCCCTCTATTTTTTATAAAAATTTAAAAAATGCTTCCATGCCAATTTAATATTATGTTGTTTTTTTTTTAAATTTCGTTTTAATTTTAATATTATGTTGTTTATTAAATGTTATATTGTTTTTTTTAATATTTCCTTTTAATTTTAGTATTAATTAAAATAAAGTAAATAATAATTATGTAATTATTATAAAACTGCCACCTTTACCCCACCATTACACACGTGGGTGAAGGTAAGGGTGAGTTCTGGCATTGTATACGTGGTGTATACGTGGCACAGGGTGTGCTCTCACCTTCACTCTTGCATTACTATTAGATAATGTGGTATACCCAAGTGAGTGAGGCTCAAGTGAGGGGAAAAATGTTTGTCACGTGGCGCCACGTCATTTTAATGAATTCTCGCATCACACTCACTTGACAAAGGAAATACCCAAGTGAGTGAGTGAGGTGTGAGCATTAAATACATTTTAATAATAAATTTATAAGTAAAAATTATAATAAAAAAGACATAAATATAAATTATAATAAAAAAGACATAAATTAAAATTAAAATAAAAAAAGACATAAATAAAAATTATAATAAAAAAAGACATAAATAAAAAAGTACATAAATAAAAAATAAAAAACTACTCGATTCCATATTTTGACTTGATCTCGTTTTGTTTACTCTCGATAAAGACTCGTCGAGAGCCAGTGATTTGATCAAGGTCGAGAGCGAGAATTTCCAATTTTTCTTTTTCTTTTTTCCAATTAAAATTTTCTCTTTCTCTAGCGTTAAATTCTTCCATTTGATCGACCATTTTTTGGCCGATGTCGACGTGAATTGGAACCGAGCCGTATCCCGAGCCCGAAGCTCTTGCCTTTGTTTTTTTCTTGCCGATCGGACGTTGTATGTCGTCCTCGTCCTCGTCATCCATCATCTCCCGGTTGAGATCATACATTGATCTTCCGTCGGAAGCGGTCGGACTAGCATCAATGTCCGCCGACGATCGTTTCTTTGAAGACCCGTCTCCGCTCGGATTCAAGTACAATGTTTGCCATTTCGGAGATTGCTTTAATACCTCTCAAACCACAATTGGAGCTTGGGCTCCTCGGTCGTCTTGATACCGGGACATTGCTTGCTTAAAAATGTCGGTATTACTACAACCTCTTTTTCGGCTTCTCTCAGATTGTTGGTATATACCGTGAAACTTTAAAACTTTTCAGTTAATGTGAGTCCATTTAGAACTCAATTGGTCCACACTTCTATACTCGGGGGGTGCACAACTTAACGCTTCATACTTTTTAGCGACACGTTTCCATAACGTGGTTTTGTTTTGAGCGTTACCTAAAAAAATAAAACATAATCAATATTAATTTTGTATAATGAAGTAATAAAAATAAATACTATTATAATATATATAAATACCTATAATGGGATCTTCCGAGACGTCGACAAACGCCCTAGCCAAGTATAGCTCTTCCTCCACATCCCACTTCTTTATAACCCGTGAGGATGATTTTGAAGCGGGGGTTTTCTTTTTACCTTTACATTTACCTTTACCTTTACGCACGGGTTGCTCTTCCTCGGCGTCTTCTTCTTTATCCTCCGGAACGCGTTGCATTTCCGGAACAAACTCCGGATCTTGTGAGTATTCCACCGGCATATTGGGCATAGTAGGCATGTTTGGGACATTCCCCGGTGAACCGAACGGGTTTTGGTTAAAAGGTGGTAGTTGGGTGAACGAGTTTAGGTTTAACGGAGACCGTATGTTGAACGCATTTTGTTGAGACGCATAATGAAGCCAAAAATTGAGATCGTTATGATTCATGACTTGGATATTTTTATAGAGACAAGATGATTTTTTATAAAATTGATAGTGAAAAGAGAAGAGTTTTTTAGTGTGTTTTATAAAATGTTGTTTAGTGGTTATTTATAGGGGGTAAAAAGTTTTTTTTTTAAAGTTACCGTTTTTAACGGTCAAATATTAAATGTTTTAGCCGTTGAACGGCTGTCTTCACCTCTTCACACTCGTAAAGTTCTTCACTTGGAAGTCCCACACCCCTCTTCACGCCATCAAGGGGGCGGTGTGCAAAAGCCCCTCACGGCGTGAGCCGTCCTCACAGCACTCCTTCACGTGTGTATACCACTCGATCTTAGTCTAACTAATTAGAGATGATTGCTTCATATTCCATCTAGTAAGAAAAGTCAATCAGTTTCGAAACCATCAATCGTTTTCGAGGCCTGTAAACAATGAAATTAAGGTCTTCTTTTATATGTTAGTTAAAATTGAAAGTTTTACCCACTATAAATAACGGATTGACACTAATTTTTAACTTTTTAAAAAAATATTATGTTGTTTTCAACAATAACTTCTAATATGTAATTTGTCTTGTTTGTTTTTTTATCTACATATAAGTTTCATTATAATTTAAGCTTTATTTCATATAATATATTACTTTACTTAGATATATATAGAATTTAATTACTAACTAGTTGATTACAAGCCCGCGTGTTGCGGCGAGATAATATTGTCTCACTCACTGCGCGTGTTGCGGCGTAGTTTTTGTCACAATCTCAAATATCAAAACATGTATACGAACAAGCTAAATGCTCGATCACTTTCGGTGCACCCACCGTAACAAAGAAAATAGGAAACCAAATAAATGTAGCCGTAACATGCTGAAAACCATTAAATGTTTTGATGATGTTGATAACGGTACCGATGTTAGGTCTATTACTAAAATAATTCACAACATAGCGATACATTTTAAGAAGATTGTATTTTCTGAATCGTAGCCCAAACAAAACATTAAAATTACTAAAAAAACCATACAAAACGTAAAAAGGAATTGTTTTCTAAAAAACATACCTAAATCCACCCTTCCTGACTCTGATTCATCAAAAACCGAGAGGATTTTAAAGATAATCGTTTTAACTGCACCCCCAAAAGCTTCTGTTGCTTTCAGGAAACTTAATAATCTTGTAAGAATGCATTCTAAAGTCACCTGGCATATAGACTTTTGGGGGATCCATAAGCAACAACAGGAACTTCTGAACAAGTTTGTAAAATAAAAAATCAAGATGCCAATATGATCAACTGCTCATCGACATTAAAATTTTATAAAGAACGAAAGATACTATGTCGGCATATGTATACAAATGCAAGAATGGCTTGAATTCCATCCAATAACCCTGATTTTCATCTTTATTTTTTCGGAAGACGAATATGGACACCCAACTTGTTCTTAACCTAAGATTTGAAAATTAAAAATATCACACAAACAATAGGAAAGTAAAACATATACTTTTTTTTTACCAAAATTGTACAAAAAATAAATGCATTATGTGTCATTACACATACAATATTATTAAAATAATAATCTTAAATCTTTAAAACTAATGACTTTTGGTTTGTATATATGCATCATTAGAAATAAGCTTTTTGAGCGTCATTTAACCCGTTCGACACAATTGACCCGTTTGTGATAATAATAAAGAAAACTTAAATCAACCATTCATAACCAAATGGGTCAAAATTACTAACTCTAAAAAGATTGTAGCAAATTCTACCTAAACAAACCAACCTTCCTCAAAGAAAGAAGATCTGCAAGTGGTGATGCATATTTTGTAACCAACTTTCATCCATCTAAATTTGGTGCATTTTAACATCAAAATAAACATTATTTAGATTGTGTTATATCCTTATTTATTCGGAAAATGAAAAATAAATAAATAATGGCAAGAGAAGTTATTTATGGACTTTGTAGTATTCAACAAAAGCGATCACAATTATTTTATATGACATGAAATTCAACAATTTACAAAGTTAATGATATATTTTGTCACACCCCAACCGACGGCGGAATACGTCGGGACGGAACAAGTAGACTATTCATAAGCACAGGATCAAACTAAAGTTTCATTTATTAATTAAATCTAAATTTCCATAACAAAACAAAACATACAAAGGAAACAAAGTACACCATCAATGTTTAATTTGTTATTTAACTAAGTCCTCAATCCTAAGGGTAGCATCTTGTAAATGATCTCAAATGTTAGTATCTGAAACATGATGAAAACAAGGTCAACTAAAAATAGTTGGTGAGAATACATATGTTTTGACGCCTCAAATAGTTTCCAAATTTTGTGTTCGATTCATATGAAACATGGTTTAATAAGGCAATTATGGAGAACCACTATAGTTAAAATTTGGGTGTACAATCAAAACTTGTGACTACACACAATGTTATCCCAAATGTAATATCGGAAACAATCACCCTACCTGGGTGGGTTTGTCAGACAAAATAAATCTATCATTGTTACTTTCGGCTTGTACTAAGTTAATGATCGCCCTTGCACTATGCACACATGTATGTAATTGTATTTTAAACTCATAGTGTTCAAACATAAGGCACAAATTTCACGCATGTTCAAAATGTTTGAATTGTATAAATTGCAAATAGTTTCAAATGAAATCATGCTCCACCCCAAAAGTATAAAAATGTAAAAGGGGCTATATAAACTCACATGTAATAGGTAGCTTGAAAATCTCACGAACAAGTTGTTACGCAAGTGTCTAGCTAACCACGAGGTTAACCTAAGTTTTAATAGTATAACTGTATCAATGATGTGTTCAAATGACTAGAAGAGGTCCTAATATACAAGGGATTTGGGTGTGGTTGTACTTGGTAAAATAGGAGAATACTTGTTTGAGTCTTAAATGATCCTTATGAGTTTCTGGTAAAAAAAGTATGAGTGTATGAACATAGGCTTTCTTTGTTATGTGGAATAACATATATATATAAATAATTTCTTAGTACTCTTTTATTTATAAATAAATAATCAAGTAAGAAATTTGCTCTTGTTTGTAAATAAATAAATAAGTGAAAAATAATAAGTTAAATAAATGGGTAATTTTGTAAATAAATAAAAACATTTTATTCATTTAGTTTAATTATCATGAACAAAAGTGTTTCATAAGAAATTAATGGTCTAATTATATAGTAATTAAGCCAAGGTTTAAATAATAAATAGTTTAATAAGGTAAATAAATAAAACCATTTTTTGAAATATAAAGTTCTAATTTGAATAATTAATCAAACCATAATAAATTTGAATAAAAGAATGAATTATGTGCTTAAAGTTTTATAAAATAAATTTTAATAAAAAGTTATTAAGTTTCTTAACAAGGTAAATGGTTTATAAATATTTAAGTTCGTGTACAATTTATAGTTAATAAACTTAGTATTTTAAATAAATATTTGTCTAGAGTAAGTATATAAATTTAACTAACATTTATTAGGTTGTAAACCTAATAATAATAAATAAAACGGGTTCACTTAAAAGTTTAATAACTTAAGTTTATAAACAATTCTAGATTTTTATAGATTTTATAAATTGATTTTTATAAAATAAAATAATGTAATAAAAATGCTTTTAAAAAAATGTTGTGGACCACCCCGCTCGAACCCGGGTGGTTTATAGGCATGCACATGCACTAACCACTAGACCAAGGTACTCTAGCGCAAACTAACCGAGTTCTAAAATGTTTTAATTTAAGCATGTACAAGGCGGGGACCCGGTCTACACGCTTGAATGCGTAAAAAGAGGAACAAGTGCGGGGCTGTATCTCGAACCCGCGACCTCTCCTATATGCGTCAAGCGTCTTAACCGGGGTGTCAGAGAAACTGCCTTGACAAAGGAACTAATGAGAATTGTTTTAACCGACAACACCCACTCATCTTCTTCCCCAAACGTACCCGTCCCAAACCCTAACTTCAATTCGACCCAATTGGTCACTGGTTGACCACGGAACCATGGGGATTTCATACCTTGGATCAAAACGAAACTAATGGCCCAAGAATTACATGAAATGGCTGGGAGTTCAGGCCCGATATTATTCGGACTCGTCTGAGCTTCAGAGGTGTATTACGACGTGTTTTAGAGTTCAGGGAGTAAGAAAGGGGTGTCGCTAGTGTGAAGGATTAGGTTTTATAGCTCGATTTCATCCAGAACACGCCATTAATGTCCGATTTATGGAGGGTCGGTTACGGGTCATAATTAGGAGTTAATACCTTTGATTACACTTAAATTGGCTAGTTAAAATCATTAGGGATGAGTCAATTAACGTCCAGGCACGATCCTCAAGCATTAACCGCTTCGAATTCGAATGATCGAAACGGATTTGTTGATGTGTTTGACTTCTGGAAAATCAAAATCGGGTTGAATGGGTTCAAATCAGGGAAGGGGTTCATTTGGTTGATAGAGGGGGTGCAAAAATGAGTTCAAGACCAAACTATTAAGTTTTAATTCATTTTGATTGTTTATATAATTGTTTTTATAAAGTTCTATAAAAAATCTAGTTGTTAAATATTTATAAAGGGATAAATTTTCTTTTTATAAAATAACAAATGGTTTATTTAACAAAATCAATGTATAGATATATTTACATACTTATTCATAAAATAAATATATGTATATATCTAAACGGATGTAAATATATGATTTAAGCTCATAAGTTTTATTTTTATATAAAATTAAAGTTGCAGGCTTGATTTATTCGGTATCACCAAATCTATACTAATAAATAAAGGTTTAAAATGGACACTTGTCAGTTCCTCGTGCCTTCTTACGATAACTTCCCCGCCTCTCTTTGCTAATTAGAGTTCGATAAGACGGTTCCAACGCCGCTGGAATGAGCTCAATCGGAGTTCGTTTGACCCACTTCTTAGCGTTTCTTAGCGAAAAACCACTTCTTAGTGGAACCTTCCCCTATATATATATATATATATATATATAGGGAAGGTTTATAACTTGTGATCCCCTCTAATATGATGATATCCAAGTCTCTGATCTTCAAACAACCTCTGAAAAGGCAGAATCAATCCAGAATACAACTATAATCCGGTAGATCGAATCAAACATCAACGGACATGAAAACCGCCACAAATATGAAAATGCACAATCAAACAAGTAATCTTCATTGATGAACAATTGCAATTACAACCAGAACGAATCAACAACAAAGGATTTGATTTCACTAGAAAGATATGATCAAAAGTTACAAATGATAAATGTACATACAATGTTCAAAGACAACCTATATATATACTAAGAAGATTTCGACCGAAAACACTGATCAAAAAGTGTTTTCGGCCGAAAACACTTTTCGATCGAAAACATAGTTTTTCGACCGAAAACTTCATAGTTGTACATTTTCAGCCTATAATTGATTTCTATGGATTACTAGGTTCCAACAATCTCCCCCTAGTCCATAGAACATCAAATCTTCACTTGTTGTCTTTCTAAGGCTTGGCTTTGACTTTCACTTTATTGGACTCCAGCTCGGCAAGTCTTTTCTTGATCACATTGGCTTCATATCTTCTTGATAAGCAACGAGCTATAAATCTCATATACAACATCGCTTCAGCCTTTATCTTCGAGCTCATATCACATTGAATCAGATTGTGGTACAGAATCTTCAGATCTTCATCAGAAAAACTAAAGAGATCCACCGAATCGAAGACTCTGACCCTAGTAAGTTGTGCTGAGTGATTACAGCTTCATGAGTTGTGTTGCCGTACTCTCATCTCTTCAAATCTTTGATGAACACTTCTTTTCGTGCCGGGATGTTGACAGTAGATACCGTATCAGCAGGCTTTACAATATACCTGAACCTCCTCTTCCCATCTTTATCATTCTTATTCAATTTCACACATTCAGGTACCTTTGGCTTGAAACTTTCAAACTTGTCTTTTGCTCATTCCTTTTTGATGTGATTCTCAAAATTCTCAGCAAATATATTGTTAGACGGATTGATCAACTTTAGGTGACTTAACTCTCTAATATCATAGCACGGTAGAGTCTTTAACTTGGAACTTTTATCAAAGTGCTGGATATTTCCTTCACCCCCCTTTGTGACATACATCTTCTTGTCAGCATCATACATCCAGCTTAGAATTTCTCCAGTTAGAGCTTACAGATGCATCTTTTAGTAACTATAGATAAAATTCTATGTATCGGTGTACGTGGCTAGTACGCAGGAGGGTGTTCCTGAGTACTTAGCCTGCACACCAGTTTGGTCTTGCGTACTTAGTAAGTACGCAAGGCAATGCGTACTTAGACAAGTACGCAGGTAATGTTCCTTCCCTTATAAATAGAAGACTTGTCTTCATTTGTAGGTGGAACTTCTGGAACAAGGTTGAGAGGTGTCCGCGTCGGGACCAGCTCTCCCAACCCCTGGACCGTGAGCTTAGATGAGATATGTGTGCTCATTCGGTATGTAGTCTGTAATACGAGATGACTTCTATGTTATGGATTACGTATCATTTCATTCTCTTGTTTGTTGTTCATGTATTCTCTGTCTCACTTTCTTAGTTCCCACACAAATCATAGAACAGATCCGTGTATTTCCGCTGCGAGACGAGGCTCCCGGGACCTACAAGTGGTATCAGAGCCTCGGTGTTCGTTGATTTTTGTTCCAGTTTCGTGATTTAGGGTTTTTGGAGCAGATATGAGTTCATATGAGTTCTAACTTTTTGTGTCAAAAATCCTCAAATCCGAGTTTGTTATCACTTCATTTGGTGTATGGAAGGCTAAGGGTTTCTTAGATGATGTTTTCTAAGCTTTTAGAAGCATTTACTTCTTAGATCCATCACTTTTTGAGCATTCTCCTCAAGACCCGTCAAGAACGCTGTTACTTATTGATAAGTACACAAATTCAGCTTTTCTACGTACTTACTAAGTACGCATGGGTTTTGCCCTACGTACTTACTAAGTACGCAAGAGTAGTTGTTCTGCGTACTTGTTAATGTACGCATGGGTTGGCTTTGCGAAGTTATCAAATACGCATGAGCACTTGGCTTTGCGTATTTACTAAATACGCATGAACACCCTTTATGTGCGTATTTACTAAGTACACATAAACTAGCATCTGGATTCAAAATAAAAAAAAGGGTTTTTTTAGTGGGAAAACTTTTCTTGGCCAAATTTTTTAGGGATCATTTGTACGCTTGTTTCGGGCCATTTTTTAGAAGATAGTAATTTTGGTTTTTCCAGACCAAAATTGTATACGATGTGGCTTGGCGAAACACGGACGAGATTTTTGTTGGATGATACCACTTGTCATATATTGTTTAAGTATTCAAACCTGAAAATGTGGGCTACGAGTATCCAGGATACTTATTTAGTAGGGTAAGAATGCGGAAATAATGGGAGCAATTGGGTCGTCATCGGGTAAAAGTCTCATTCTATTTGTGAAGATGTGGCTGCTTTGGGTCTTTTGGAAAAAGAATTATCTTGTTTAGGTATTCAAACCTGAATATGTGGGCTACGAGTATCCGGGATGCTTCTTTAATAGGGGATGAATAATGTAACAACTTGAACCTAAGGATTTGCTGTTTTAGATCTTTGTAAAGGAAAAAAAGAATAAAATCCTGGAGTTGGTTAGTTGTGCTTTTTGAGGATTTGAGTGAAGTGGTAATGAAGCTGGTCATAGTTTACAGAGAAATGAGGGGGATAAAATGTACAAAGTATTCATGAGACAATAAAGAGGTGGTGGATAAGCCGTTGGTACTTCCTATATATAAACCTCTTTAATGTGACATGGATCTCAGCTATGATTTCTCGTGTAAACTATAGTTTGTGTTAGATTCTATCAAGTATTTTCAAGCTGAAGTTGGATACCCATGGGGTTATTAGTTGAAGATGGAACCTTTTATCATTGGCCGATGGGATAAGAAACATACCCTTGTTTCTGGTCTAGTCAGATGGAGCATAAACTGAAAGGGGATATTGGAAATGAACATCTTCGGGAATTTGGTTGACTCGTGGAAATACATGATAGAGTTGGACACATCTGGTTGAAGACTTAAGTTTATCTTACCGGAATTCCTATGTGAGCTGATTAGTTTGATGCAGGTTATTGGAAATTCAAACTCTATATCATATGCCAGCTGATTTGGAGGAATTCTAAGTCAGGGTGGAGCAAGCTACAGCTGAGAGGATGAACTACAATGAAGTGTGTTGGGTTTGTTGGTTCCTATTGAAGCACTTGGTTTGGTCTACAATGAAAGCTACAGTTAAGAGGGAGTCGGGTTTGTCATCACTCGGCAACTGAAGACTGAAGTTTGAAGATTTGAAGATCTCAAGTGGAATGCTAGAAGATCAAGTCTTGCCAGAAGACACTTGATGTCATTAGTTTAGAGGGAGTCTATTAGGACATTCTTTGTAAACTGATGCATATCAGTGTTAGTATAGATAGAATTTGATGCTATAGTTAAGAGGGAGTTTGTAGATGCATGTTTTAGTAACTATATATAAAATTCTATGTATCGGTGTACGTGGCTAGTACGTAGGAGGGTGTTCCTAAGTACTTAGCCTGCACGCCAGTTTGGTCCTGCGTACTTAGTAAGTACGTAAGGCTTTTTCCTTGCGTAGTTGTCAAGTACGCATGTCCAAACCCTGCGTACTTGGAAAAGTACGAAGGTAATCTTCCTTCCCCTATAAATAGAAAACCTGTCTTCATTTGTAGGTGGAACTTCTGGAACAAGGTTGAGAGGTGTCCGGCTCAGGACGAGCTCTCTCGACCCCTGGACCGTGAGCTTAGATGAGAGATGTGTGCTCCTTCGGTATGTAGTCTATAATACGGGATGACTTCTATGTTATGGATTACGTATCGTTTCATTCTCTTGTTTGTTGTTCGTGTATTCTCTGTCTCGTTTTCTTAGTTCCCACACAAATCACAAAACAGATCCGTGTATTTCCGCTGCGCGACGAGGCTCCCGGGACCTACAGAGCTTGCATTGGATTTTTTATCTTATGAGTAATTCTCTCAACAATAGAAGGTTTTTCTGTTACTTTCCACCACGAGCTCTTATTTATGTCTTTGGTCTTAGGGAGCTTAGATGATTTTTCAATTTCTTCAGGAACTTGAAATGATTCTTCATCATCCAACAGCCTATCCATCTTCCCTATAACTGATCCATCATTTTCAACATAAGTTTGCTTATGTTCATACTCATACTTTTGATATTATTTGTTGGATTCAACTTCTTTATCAGACTCTTCAGCTTCATGGCTAGTTTCACCAATACCACCAGCTCCACCACTGTTATTATCATCAGTTGGATCATCATCATTCTTTTTCTCTCTAGTTATCACCACATCATCATCATCTTTCTCTGTTTCTTCTTCCTTCTCTTCCTTATTCTCACCAGTCACCTCCATTCCTTCACCTTCATTATTTAACAACATATCTACATCAAACATATCTTGAGATCCATACAGTGGAGCTTCAATTATTGGAGAAGGAATGGGTTCAGTAGTAGCATGACTTTCTTGATTCTCTATGTTTGCTTCTTGATTAAAATTTTGATTGTTGATTGGCGCACCAACATGAGCAATCAAATCTTGCACCATTCTCTGAAGTTGATCAATCTGCGGTTGCTGTTGACTGATAATACCTTGCTGTTTACTACTTTCAGATCCTAACTCTCGAATTTATCTTGAATTAGCAGCTTCCCTGCTTTATAAGTTTGAAATCTGAGTCTTTAACTGACTCATCACATTTGTTGTTTCTCTTGTAGCATAGTTGAAGAACTCTTCATCTACAAGACTATAATCTTTTGACCTTTTAGACTTCTGCCATTCTGGAATCACTTTCTCTTTGCCCTTACCTTTGTCAATCTTTGTTGTTGTCTTTTGCTTCTTTAGTTCTTGATCTGTAAACACAATACCCTTAGACGAAGGAGAAGGTATGTTTTTTGTCACTTCAGGCCCTTTACTTTTCTTTGACGGTGTTGTTGCAGTTGCTTGGATTTCTGGAATTTCAAGAACTTCAGTGTTCACGCTCAAAATATCATCTTCTTCAACAATAAGTTCTTCAGTGTGACTCAAGATCGGTTCAGTTACTTCAACGGTCACTTATGGTGTAGAAGCATGTTTTTGTAACTATAGATAAAATTCTATGTATCGGTGTACGTGGCTAGTACGCAGGAGGGTGTTCTTGAGTACTTAGCCTGCACACCAGTTTGGTCCTGCAGCCTTGCGTACTTGTCAAATACGCATGACCAAACACTGCGTACTTAGACAAGTACGCAGGTAATGTTCCTTCCCTTATAAATAGAAGACTTTTCTTCATTTATAGGTGGAACTTCAGGAACTAGGTTGAGAGGTGTCCGGGTCGGGACGAGCTCTCCCGACCCCTGGACCGTGAGCTTAGATGAGAGATGTGTGCTCCTTCGGTATGTAGTCTGTAATACGGGATGACTTCTATGTTATGGATTACGTATCGTTTCATTATCTTTTGTTTATGTTCTTGTTTCTCTTTCTCGTTTCTTGGTTCCCACACAAATCACATAACAGGTCCGTGTTATTTCCGCAGCGCGACGAGGCTCCCGGGACCTACAAGTGGTATCAGAGCCTCGGTGTTCTTTGATTTGTGTTTCAGATTCGTGTTTAAGGGTTTTTGGAGCGTTTCTGAGTTCTTACTTTTCGACCAATAATCCTTAAATCCGAGTTTGTGATCACTTAATTTGGTGTTTGGAAGGCTAAGAGTTTGTTAGATGATGTTTTCTAAGCTTTTGGAAGCATTAATTTCTCAGATCCATCACTTTTCGAGCATTCTCCTCAAAATCCATCAAAAACACTGATGTATTGAACAAGTACGCAGAATCACCTTTTCTACGTATTTGCTAAGTACGAATGGGTTAGCCCTGCGTACTTAGTAAGTACACATGAGAAGTGACCTGCGTACTTAGCTAAGTACGCAAGAGCATTTCTCTGCGCACTTAACAAGTACGCATGGGTACTTGGCTTTGCGTATTTTCTAAATACGCATGAACACCCTTTATGTGCGTATTTACTAAGTACGCATGAACTTGCATATGGGATTTAAAAAAAAGGGTTTTTTTGGCGGAAAAACTTTTCTTGGCCAAAATTTTTAGTGATCGTTTGTACGCGTTTTTTGGGCAATTTTTGAGAAGATAGTAGTTTTGGTTTTTCCGGACCAGAATTTGTATACGATGTGGCTTGGCGAAACTCGGACGAGATTTTTGTTGGATGATACCACTTGTCATACATTGTTTAGGTGTCCATACCTGAAAATGTAGGGTACGAGTATCCGTGATACTTATTTAATCTGGTATGAATGTTGAACTAATAGGAGCAATTGGGTCGTCATCGGCTAAAGGCTCAATCTATTTGTGAAGACGTGGCTGCTTTGGGTCTTTTGGAAAGAGAATCATCTTGTTTAGGTATTCAAACCTGAATATGTAGGCTACGAGTATCCGGGATACTTCTTTAATAGGGGATGAATACTGGAACAACTTGAAACAAGGATTTGCTGTTTTGGATCTTTGCAAAGGAATAAAAGAATAAATCCTGGTGTTGGCTAGTTGTGCTTTTTGAGGATTTGAGTGAAATGATGAAGCTGGTCATAGTTTACACAGAAATGGGGGGGGGGATGTATCATCAACCGTAATTTCTCGTGTAAACTAAATTTTTCGTGCTCATTGGTCAATCATGTGTTCAAGATTTGATGTGATTCAATTATGATGGGATTTCTCATTTGGGATCTGGATGGAATCCAGATAGACAACCTAGTTATGGAACTTCACCGCCGTGAACGTATACAGATTAGGAGGTGTAAACAAGGAATGAAGATCTTATTGAAAAATGTTGGACTTTGGATATAAGGTGATCACTGCTGAGCATGATTTTGTGTTTGAATCTATCATGTGTTTTCAAGTTGAAGCTGGATATCCGTTGGATTATTAGTTTAAGATGGAACCTTTTATCATTGGCCAATTGGATAGAAAACATACCCTTGTTTCTGGTCTAGTCAGATGGAGCTTAACCTGAAAGGGGATATTGGAAATAAACATCTTCGGAAATTTGGTTAACTCATGAAGATACAAGATAGAGTTGGACACATCAGGTTGAAGATTTAAGTTTATCTTACTGGAATTCCTATGGGAGCTGATTAGTTTGATGCAGGTTATTGGAAATTCAAACTTTCTATCATATGCCAATTGATTAGGAGATATCTTAGTCTACTGATGTTACCTTGCGAGGAAGACGCGGTCATACTCAGATTCCTAAGTCAAGTTGGAGGAAGCTACTACAGAGAGGATGAACAACAATGAAGTGTGTTTGGGTTTGTTGGTTCCTATTGAAGCACTTGGTTTGCTCTACAATGAAAGCTACAGTTAAGAGGGAGTCGGGTTTGTCATCACTCGGCAACTGAAGACTGAAGTTTGAAGATCTCAAGTGTAATGCCACAAGATCAAGTCTCGCTAGAAGACACGTGATGTTGTTAGTTTAGAGGGAGTCTGTTAGGACATTCTTTGTAAACTGATGATTTTCAGTGTTAGTGATAGATAGAATTTGATGCTATAGATAAGAGGGAGTTTGTAGAAGCATGTTTTTGTAACTATAGTACGCAGGAGGGTGTTTCTGAGTACTAACCATGCACACCAGTTTGGTCCTGCGTACTTCGTAAGTATGCAAGGCTTTTGACTTGCGTACCTGTCAAGTACGCATGACCAAACCCTGCGTACTTAGACAAGTACGAAGGTAATGTTCCTTCCCCTATAAAAAGTAGACTTGTCTTCATTTGTAGGTGTAACTTCAGGAACTAGGTTGAGAGGTGTCCGGGTCGGGACGAGCTCTCCCGACCCCTGGACCGTGAGCTTAGATGACAGATGTGTGCTCCTTCGGTATGTAGTCTGTAATACGGGATGACTTCTCTTTTGTTTATGTTCTTGTTTCTCTGTCTCGTTTCTTGGTTCCCACACAAATCACAGAACAGGTCCGTGTTTTTTCCGCTGCGCGACGAGGCTCCCGAGACCTACAAGTGGTATCAGAGCCTCGGTGTTCGTTAATTTGTGTTCCAGATTCATGTTTTAGGGTTTTTGGAGCGTTTCTGAGTTCTTACTATTTGACCAAAAATCTTTAAATCCGAGTTTGTTATCACTTAATTTGGTGTTTGGAAGGCTAAGAGTTTGTTAGATGATGTTTTCTAAGCTTTTGGAAGCATTAATTTCTCAGATCCATCACTTTTCGAGCATTCTCCTCAAAATCCGTCGAGAACACTGATGTATTGAACAAGTACGCAGAATCACCTTTTCTACGTATTTGCTAAGTACGCATGGGTTAGCCCTGCGTACTTAGTAAGTACGCATGAAAAGTGACATGCGTACTTAGCTAAGTACGCAAGAGCATTTCTCGGCGCACTTATCAAGTACGCATGGGTACTTGGCTTTGCGTATTTACTAAATACGCATGAACACCCTTTTTGTGCGTATTTACTAAGTACGCATGAACTAGCATCAACCGTGATTTCTCGTGTAAACTATATTTTTCATGCTCATTGTTCAAGCCTGTGTTCAAGATTTGATGTGATTCAATTATGATGGGATTTCTCATTTGGGATCTGGGCGGAATACAGATAGACAACCTAGTTATGGAACTTCACCGCGGTGAACGTATACAGATTAGGAGGTGTAAACAAGGAATGAAGATCTTATTGAAGAATGTTGGACTTTGGATATAAGGTGATCACCGCTGAGCATGATTTTATGTTTTATTCTATCAAGTGTTTTCAAGATGAAGCTGGATATCCGTTGGATTATTAGTTGAAGATGGAACCTTTTATCATTGGCCGATGGGATATGAAACATACCTTTGTTTCTGGTCTAGTCAGATGAAGCTTAACCTGAAAGGGGATATTGGAAATGAACATCTTCGGAAATTTGGTTTACTCATGAAGATGCAAGATAGAGTTGGACACATTTGGTTGAAGACTTAAGCTTATATTACTAGAATTCCTATGGGAGCTGATTAGTTTGATGCAGGTTATTGGAAATTCAAACTCTTTATCATATGCCAATTGGTTAGGAGATGTCTTAGTCTACTGATGTTACCTTGCGAGGAAGACGCGGTCAGACTCAGATTCCTAAGTCAAGTTGGAGGAAGCTACTACTGAGAGGATGAACAACAATGAAGCGTGTTGGGTTAGTTGGTTCTTATTGAAGCACTTGGTTTGCTCTACAATGAAAGCTACATTTAAGAGGGAGTTGGGTTTGTCATCACTCGGCAACTGAAGACTGAAGTTTGAAGATTGGAAGAACTCAAGTGGAATGGCAGAAGATCAAGTCTCGCCAGAAGACACGTGATGTCATTAGTTTAGAGGGAGTCTGTTAGGACATTCTTTGTAAACTGATGATTATCAGTTTTAGTGATAGATAGAATTTGATGCTATAGTTAAGAGGGAGTTTGTAGAAGCATGTTTTTGTAACTATAGATAAAATTCTATGTATCGGTGTACGTGGCTAGTACGCAGGAGGGTGTCCCTGAGTACTTAGCCTACACACCAGTTTGGTCCTGTGTACTTAGTAAGTATGCAAGGCTTTTGCCTTGCGTACTTGTCAAGTATGTATGACCAAACCCTGCGTAGTTAGACAAGTACGCAGGTATCGTTCCTTCCCCTACAAGTAGAAGACTTGTCTTCATTTGTAGGTGGAACTTCAGGAACTAGGTTGAGAGGTGTCCGGGTCAGGACGAGCTCTCCCGACCCCTGGACCGTGAGCTTAGATGAGAGATGTGTGCTCCTTAGGTATGTAGTCTGTAATATGGGATGGCTTCTATGTTATGGATTACGTATCATTTCATTATCTTTTGTTTATGTTCTTGTTTCTCTGTCTCGTTTCTTGTTTCCCACACAAATCACAGAACAGGTCCGTGTTATTTTCGCTGCGCGACGAGGCTCCCGGGACTTACAAGTGGTATCCGAGCCTCGGTGTTCGTTGATTTGTGTTCCAGATTCGTGTTTTAGGGTTTTTGGAGCGTTTCTGAGTTCTTACTTTTTGACCAAAAATCCTTAAATCCGAGTTTGTTATCACTTAATTTGGTGTTTGGAAGGCTAAGGGTTTGTTAGATGATGTTTTCTAAGCTTTTGAAAGCATTAATTTCTCAGATCCATCACTTTTCGAGCATTCTCCTCAAAATCCGTCAAGAACACTGATGTATTGAACAAGTACGCAGAATCACCTTTTCTACGTATTTGCTAAGTACGCAAGAGAAGTGACCTGTGTACTTAGCTAAGTACGCAAGAGCATTTCTCTGCGCACTTAACAAGTACGCATGGGTACTTGGCTTTGCGTGTTTACTAAATACGCATGAACACCCTTTATGTGCGTATTTACTAAGTACGCATGAACTAGTATCTGGGATTAAAAAAAAGTGTTTTTTTGGCGGGAAAACTTTTCTTGGCCAAATGTTTTAGTGATCATTTGTACGCGTGTTTCAGGCCATTTTTGAGAAGTTAGTAGTTTTGGTTTTTCCGGACCATAATTTGTATATGATGTGGCTTGACGAAACACGGACGAGATTTTTGTTGGATGATACCACTTGCCATACATTTTTTAGGTGTCCATACCTGAAAATGTAGGCTACAAGTATCCGTGATACTTATTTAATCTGGTATGAATGTTGAACTAATGGGAGTAATTGGGTCGTCATCGGCTAAAGGTCTCGTTCTATTTGTGAAGATGTGGCTGCTTTGGGTCTTTTGGAAAAAGAATCATCTTGTTTAGGTATTCAAACCTGAATATGTAGGTTACGAGTATCCGGGATACTTCTTTAATAGGGGATGAATACTGGAACAACTTGAAGCCAAGGATTTGCTGTTTTGAATCTTTGCAAAGGAATAAAAGAATAAATCCTGGTGTTTGCTAGTTGTTCTTTTTGAGGATTTGAGTGAAATGATAAAGCTGGTCATAGTTTACACAGAAATGGGGGGGGGGATGTATCATCAACCGTGTTTTCTCGTGTAAACTATATTTTTCGTGCTCATTGGTTAAGCCTATGTTCAAGATTTGATGTGATTCAATTATGATGGGATTTCTCAATTAGAACTAGGCGGAATCCAGATAGACAACCTAGTTATGGAACTTCACCGCGGTGAACGTATACAGATTAGGAGGTGTAAACAAGGAATGAAGATCTTGTTGAAGAATGTTGGACTTTGGATATAAGGTGATCACTGTTGAGCATGATTTTGTGTTTGATTCTATCAAGTGTTTTCAAGATGAAGCTGGATATCCGTTGGATTATTAGTTGAAGATGGAACCTTTTATCATTGGCCGATGGGATAGGAAACATACCCTTGTTTTTGGTCTAGTCAGATGGAGCTTAACCTGAAAGGGGATATTTGAAATGAACATCTTCGGATATTTGGTTAACTCATGAAGATACAAGATAAAGTTGGACACATCTGGTTGAAGACTTAAGTTTATCTTACTTGAATTCCTATGGGAGCTGATTAGTTTGATGCAGGTTATTGGAAATTCAAACTCTCTGTCATATGCCAGTTGATTAGGAGATGTCTTAGTCTACTAATGTTACCTTGCGAGGAAGACGCGGTCCGACTCGAACTCCTAAGTCAAGTTGGAGGAATCTACTACTAAGAGGATGAACAACAATGAAGTGTGTTGGGTTAGTTGGTTCCTATTGAAGCACTTGGTTTGCTCTACAATGAAAGCTACAGTTAAGAGGGATTCAGGTTTGTCATCACTCGGCAACTGAAGACTGAAGTTTGAAGATTTGAAGATCTCAAGTGGAATGCCAGAAGATCAAGTCTCGCTAGAAGACACGTGATGTCATTAGTTTAGAGGGATTCTGTTAGGACATTCTTTGTAAGATGATGATTATCAATGTTAGTGATAAATAGAATTTGTTGCTATAGTTAAGAGGGAGTTTGTAGAAGCATGTTTTTGTAACAATAGATAAAATTCTATGTATCGGTGTACGTGGCACCAGTTTGGTCATGGGTACTTAGTAAGTATGCAAGGCTTTTGCCTTGCGTACTTGCCAAGTACGAATGACCAAACCCTGCGTACTTAGATAAGTACACATGTATTGTTCCTGCCCCTATAAATAGAAGACTTGTCTTCATTTGTAGGTGGAACTTCAGGAACTAGGTTGAGAGGTGTCCGGGTCGGGACGAGCTCTCCCGACCCCTGGACCGTGAGCTTAGATGAGAGATGTGTGCTCCTTCGGTATGTAGTCTGTAATGCGGGATGTTTTCTATGTTATGGATTACGTATCGTTTCATTATCTTTTGTTTATGTTCTTGTTTCTCTGTCTCGTTTCTTGGTTCCCACACAAATCACAGAACAGGTTCGTGTTATTTCCGCTGCGCGATGAGGCTCCCGGGACCTACAAGTGGTATCAGAGTGTCGGTGTTCGTTGATTTGTGTTCCAGATTCGTGTTTTAGGGTTTTTGGAGCGTTTCTGAGTTTTTACTTTTTGACCAAAAATCCTTAAATCCGAGTTTGTTATCACTTAATTTGGTGTTTGGAAGGTTAAGGGTTTGTTAGATGATGTTTTCTAAGGTTTTGGAAGCATTAATTTCTCAGATCCATCACTTTTCGAGCATTCTCCTCAAAATCCGTCAAGAGCACTGATGTATTAAACAAGTACGCAGAATCACATTTTCTACGTATTTGCTAAGTACGCATGGGTTAGCCCAGCGTACTTAGTAAGTACGCATGAGAAGTGACCTATGTACTTAGCTAAGTACGCAGGAGCATTTCTCTGCGCACTTAACAATTACGCATGGGTACTTGGCTTTGCGTATTTACTAAATACTCATGAACACCCTTTATGTGCGTATTTACTAAGTACGCTTGAACTAGCATCTGGGATTAAAAAAAAGGTTTTTTTGGTGGGAAAACGTTTCTTGGCCAAATGTTTTAGTGATCGTTTGTACCCGTGTTTCGGGCCATTTTTGAGAAGATAGTAGTTTTGGTATTTCTGGACCAGAATTTGTATACGATATGGCTTGGCGAAACACGGACGAGATTTTTGTTGGTTGATACCACTTGTCATACATTTTTTAGGTGTCCATACCTGAAAATGTAGGCTACAAGTATCCATGATACTTATTTCATCTGGTATGAATGTTGAACTAATGGGAGCAGTTGGGTCGTCATCGGCTAAAGGTCTCGTTCTATTTGTGAAGATGTGGTTGCTTTGGGTCTTTTGGAAAGAGAATCATCTTGTTTAGGTATTCAAACCTGAATATGTAGGCTACGAGTATCCGTGATACTTCTTTATTAGGGGATAAATACTGGAACAACTTGAACCCAAGGATTTGCTGTTTTGGATCTTTGCAAAGGAATAAAAGAATAAATCCTGGTGTTGGCTAATTGTGATTTTTGAGGATTTGAGTGAAGTGATGAAGCTGGTCATAGTTTACACAGAAATTGGGGGGCGGGGGATGTATCATCAACCGTGATTTCTCGTGTAAACTATATTTTTCATGCTCATTGGTCAATCATGTGTTCAAGATTTGATGTGATTCAATTATGATGGGATTTCTCATTTGGGATCTGGACGGAATCCAGATAGACAACCTAGTTATGGAACTTCACCGCCGTGAACATATACAGATTAGGAGGTGTAAACAAGGAATGAAGATCTTATTGAAAAATGTTGGACTTTGGATATAAGGTGATCATTGCTGAGCATGATTTTGTGTTTGATTCTTTCAAGTGTTTTCAAGATGAAGCTGGATATCCGTTGGATTATTAGTTGAAGATGGAACCTTTTATCATTGGACAATGGGATAGGTAACATACCCTTGTTTCTGGTCTAGTCAGATGGAGTTTAACCTGAAAGGGGATATTGGAAATGAACATCTTCGGAATTTGGTTAACTCATGAAGATACAAGATAGAATTGGACACATCTTGTTGAAGACTTAAGTTTATCTTACTGGAATTCCTATGGGAGCTGATTAGTTTGATGCAGGTTATTGGAAATTCAAACTCTCTATCATATGCCAGTTGATTAGGAGATGTCTTAGTCTACTGATGTTACCTTGCGAGGAAGACGCGGTCAGACTCAGATTCCTAAGTCAAGTTGGAGGAAGCTACTACTGAGAGGATGAACAACAATGAAGTGTGTTGGGTTAGTTGGTTCCTATTGAAGCACTTGGTTTACTCTACAATGAAAGCTACAGTTAAGAGGGAGTCGGGTTTGTCATCACTCGGCAACTGAAGACTAAAGTTTGAAGATTTGAAGATCTCAAATGGAATGCCAGAAGATCAAGTCTCGCCAGAAGACACGTGATGTCATTAGTTTAGAGGGAGTCTGTTAGGACATTCTTTGTAAACTAATGATTATCAGTGTTAGTGATAGATAGAATTTGATGCTATAGTTAAGATGGAGTTTGTAGAAGCATGTTTTTGTAACTATAGATAAACTAATGATTATCGGTGTACGTGGCTAGTACGCAGGAGGGTGTCCCTGAGTACTTAGCCTACACACCAGTTTGGTCCTGCGTACTTAGTAAGTATGCAAGGCTTTTGCCTTGCGTACTTGTCAAGTACGCATGACCAAACCCTGCGTACTTAGACAAGTACGTATGTAATGTTCCTTCCCCTATAAATAGAAGACTTGTCTTCATTTATAGGTGGAACTTCAGGAACTAGGTTGAGAGGTGTCCGGGTCGGGACGAGCTCTCCTGACCCCTGGACCGTGAGCTTAGATGAGATATGTGTGATCCTTTGGTATGTAGTCTGTAATACGGGATGGCTTCTATGTTATGGATTACGTATCGTTTCATTATCTTTTGTTTATGTTCTTGTTTCTCTGTCTCATTTCTTGGTTCCCACACAAATCGCAGAACAGGTCCGTGTTATTTCCGCTGCGCGATGAGGCTCTCGGGACCTATATATGGAACTATGTTATCTGTAACATTCTTATTGGGGACTTCATTATTTTCAAAAGTTGTATCATCTTGACGTTCAACTACCTGTTCCTGAACTTCTAGTACAACATTATCACCACCACCATCATTTCCATCATTGTCATCATCACTGTCATCACTGTCACCATCACTGTCATCACTGTCACTATCCATCAGATCATCCACCTCATCATCTATGTTGAATTCTAGATCAGGATTCTCAGTTAACATATTAGGGAATAATGGTGTCATTGTTCCATTGCACCTGCTTGTCTTTCTCACGTTATTCATACTACTGAAAATCACTTCTTGCATTGGTTCAAGAGAAAGTTCGATGCCATCATTTGGAAGATCTGGCAATAGAGTGTTAATGATCATTTGAATGAATCTTGGATACATCAGGAACTTGTAAAATTCTTATCATGGCTTCAAAGATCATCCTCGAGAAGTTAAATCTTCTATGAGTTGCCAAACAAACCAATGCTCTGTTGAAAACTTCACCAATTTGATCAAAAGAAGCGGTTCTTGGACTCATACAATGAATCAGCACATGTAACAAGTATGTCCATTGTTTACCAAACATTGTCTTTGTCACCTGCTTTCTATCAAAGTTTCCTTCATATCCCATAGTAAGCACAATCCCAGAAACTGCAGTATAACTGATCTTGTATGGAAATTCAGGTGAATCTCTGAAGTTTAAAACTTCCCTGATAACTTGTTCTGTCACTTTGATTGTCTTTCCTCCTACAATACTTTCAATCCAGATCTCCTTATTCATATGCCTGTATTCCACATTATCCCAAAACTCTCGAACTTGATTCTCAAAAACTCTAACTTGAGTAGAAATTGCAGTGTGAATCCTTGAGTTAATCAAACACCGGATAATCTCTTCATATCCTCTTGATTTCTTTGTGGCGAAGGTTAAGCAGGCACAGATGTTGTGCCTAGGCTCAAACTTTAAACGATTCATATATGTACTCAACGATAAAGTAAAGTTAGAAACTTTTTGGAAAATTTCTGAAAAAATCATAACTCTGGACATTTCGATTGAAAAATCCTAAACAACCACTTTTTCGATCGAAAACTCTCCTTTACACTTTTTGATCAAAAACTCAGAAATTTAAAAAGTCTCCAACACTGATCTTTTCGATCAAAAAACCCTTCTGATCACACAAACATTTCGATCATCACAAACATCACATTAAACATTTCGACCGAAAACACCTAAACATTATATTTTTCAATCGAAAACTCTGATTTTTCAAAAATGTTACAAACTTTAACTTTTTGATCGAAAACACATTTCGGTCGAAAACCCATTTCGGACGGATCAGTAGAGACTCTTCATTTCCATCCGAAAAGTGATTTTGATTCAAGGGACATTTTGGGCAATTCAAATATTCAAGTTAAATCTAAGGCTTTGAATCTACCCAACGCACCTCTACGAGTCACGAAAACATACCTCGATGATCGGAAATCTGTGAGAAACTTGATGACGTCACAACCAATGAATTTTCGCACGAAATCTTTGCACTTGCTAAAATCACTCGACGAGAGAAAACGACGATAAGAAATAAGGTTGGAAAACGTTTTCGATTGGAAATTCCACAATTTATAGATTTTAAGATTTCGACCGAAAAGACTTCGGTTTGGACTTTTCGACCGAAAACACTTTTCGGACAAACCTTTTTGGTTTGGACTTTTCGACCGAAAACACTTTTCGGACAAAGATATTTCGACCAAAAACTTTGAACATAATAAAATTAGAGCAATTTTTCTTTTTTCTTTTTCTTTCCACTTTGATATCATTAAGACCTGTTCCAATTTTTTTTTTTTTATATTTTTCACATAAACGAACACATACAAACTTCAACACAAACTCCAATTCATAACAGCTATTCTATTCACAGACTTTTCACAAACACTTGATTTCAAAGTAACCTCTTATTATATGAAACAGATTCAATGCACTGAGATAATGGTCAACAAACACTATAAACTTCAACACATATTTACATGCACATTTATTTATTTACTATAAACTTCTTCTTTTTTTACTTTTTCTCAATCATTTCACAATCTTTTGTAACATCCCAAAAAATAAAAACGACAGTTATAATGACGGGTTAGAATGCGAGAACGAACGGAATAAACGAACGAGTCATGACGGGCCGGGCCGGATGGGTCGGCGGGCTAGAAGAGGCCAACATAGGGGAGCCTCTCTTATAAATAGCCTGAGTCACCACCCTTTTCTCTCATTTACAACATCTAGATAGAGAAACCGTAGAGAGAGAAAGTTGGCGGATAGACCCGAGATTCCAGCCAAGTGTTGCTCCATAGCTCGTGAGAAGAACCTCCGGATCAGAAGCTCGATACAGGTAACGATCCGGCCTAGATCTGAGTTTTTATTCGTTTTGGGGTTTTTCGGGTTTTGAATGAAAAGGTAATGTTTTACGGATGAAACTGGAAGAAAAACATAGATTCAAGTTCTTAAACGAAAAGCAAATGTTTTGAATGTAAACAAGTTTGGGATCTTGAAGTAATCAGATTTGAATGCGAAAGTTAGGGTTTTTGCGAGGAAGCAGGTCCTGCGTACTTATCAAGTATGCAAAAAGCAGGTCTGGCGTACTTATCAAGTACGCAAGAAGAAGGTCCTGCTTATTTATCAAGTACGCATGAAGCAAAACCTACGTACTTATCAAGTATGCATGAAACAAAGTCTTCACACTTATTAAGTACGCAATAACAAGGCCCTGCGCACTTGCTAAGTGCGCAGGCATCAGGCTGGTTAGTAAAGTCAGTATAGTCACCTAAATCATAATGGTTAAATTGTTAAAGTCGGGATTAGGTATGATGTGTATTTAACTAATCAATTCAGATTGGAAATGATGTTGTTGGACCTTTGTTTAGGACAATCCAGATTAGCTTATCAGGTGAGTTCTAGAGCCCTCTTTTAAATGTTTTATTAATGTTTTGGGTTGGTGTGCATACTTACGAAATGATGTTTTATGAAATAATGTTTTACGAAGTGATGTTTAAACGAAATTATGTTTTACGAAATGATGTTTTATAAAATGATGTTTACGAAAGGAATGTTGAAAGGTGTTTATGAAGTGTTTGCCAAAGAGGTTTATGAATGGTTTACGAACAGTTTAATAATGAAATGTTTTATAATAAAACGTACGAATGCTTTAACTAAAATGATGTAAAGGCGGTAACGGATATTTTTATGAAAGTCATGAAATGAGCGAATCTGCCACGAGTTCCTACGGGAACTAAGGTATGTATGCATGAATGGGCCTTACCCTTATGGGGGCCTTTGTGGCTGGCTAACGGTTGTACAACTGGGTGGATAAAGGGGTGACGACGGTCACCATGGGATTACCGGGATCCCTATTGAAGGTACTATTCCCTACGAGGGAACAGTGCTTAAGGTGAAGGTACGTGCTATCCTTTGGGACGCCGTGCTTAAGGTGAAGGTGCGTGTATCCTTGTGATACCATTCCTAAGGTTCTGGTGTCGAACGACTTTGGGTTATCGGGCCCCAGGTTTCTCCACCTACAGGTAATGTACGATTTCGAAGGGCCTAGTGGTGGCGTGCGTCGGGGTTTCTCCGCCAGTATGCGATGAATGGAATTGACGGTTACGAAAAGGCGCAGATTCAGTTCATGTTGACTTATGTTATGATGATTTGATTACGAGGTTTTGATGATGTTAAGTTATTGCATGTTTTTACGTACCGTTTTATTAAATGAATGAATGTTATGTTTTGGAAAATGTAAATGTTAAAGTTTTATGTAATGCTAGAACTCACCAGCGTAGCTGACTTTTTAGTATGCACATTCAGGTTAAGGACAGGTACGGAGGGACGGTGATGCTTGGCAAGCGATAAAGAGTTACCCGGCTGATACGATGAATGTCATCATAACGTTATGTTTATGGAATGTAATTAATGTTTTAGACAATGTTTACGCTTCCGCATGTCTGACAATGTTACTGTTATGTTTAAATGAAAGTTTTTCCACTGCATTATTTGATATTCAAGTTTAAGAACTACTTGTGAAAGAGTAAATCCAACAAGTGAGGCCTCCCGGGTTTGGGGCCTTACAAGTTGGTATCAGAGCAATAGTTTGAGAGATTCGTCCACTCCCAGCGTCTGAACTTAAACTGTGAATGGGACCGAAAGCGGATGCCAGTACGGGTAACTCGAGCCACAACATCAGGTATGAAGGTAGTATATATTTACATATATAGTATGTCTTAGAAAGGGTTTGGTAAGGACTTGTGTTCTGATGGACTCACAAAGGTGGTCAAATAGAAATCGAAAGGTAGTGAAATGGTTAATTGCAGATGGCCAGTGTATATTAACATCTTACAGTGCTTGTTGAATTCTATTTGTTAACTAGTGTGATGACATTGGATTCCTTGTCTTATAGAACGAAATGGCAAGGAGAGGAAACGGAAGGCGTGGTGGGGGCCATACCGGTGGTCGTAACGGTGGTCGCGGCAGGACCCCTGCACACCAAGAGTACAGTGAAGAAGGAAGTGTTCACACTGAGCCAGAAGTTAGTATGCACGTGACTGAGCTGACTCATGTCGATGAACAATAATTCACTATTGAACCGGAAGTGAGAGCGGCTCTGGCATGTGAGTTCACTGAGTTGATGAAGGTTTCTTTGCCAGGACTGTTGGCAGAAGCATTAAAGAAGGTTAATGAGATGGGTGGGTCTAACACGGCGGTTGGTACCCCGAACACTGAGGCAATCAACGCACCGCTTAACCGTGGTCGCGACTATAACTACGTTAAGGCATGTGACCCGCCGGTCCTGACTGGGAAGAAGGACGCAGTGGCTACTTTTGACTGGGTGATACGTACGGAAGTCGCCATCCGTCTGAGCGAGTGTCGAGCAAATAAAGTTGTGAAATTTGCTGCTAACTCCTTGAGAGAGGAAGCATCCCATTGGTGGGAAGGTGTACATCAAGCTAAGGGGGACGAGACGGTTGACGCAATGCTGTGGAACGATTTGAAAACATTGGTGATTAAGAACTTCTGCCCGAGGAATAAAATCGAGAAGGTGGAAAGAGAGTTTCTGGGATTTAAAGCCAGAAGTAAAACACATCGGCAATACACTACCAGATTCAATGAATTGGCACGTCTGGTGCCGCATCTGATCACGACTGAGGAGAGAAAGATTGCTTGCTACATCCAAGGTTTTCCGGATAAGGTCCGTACTTTCATCAAAGCAAACGCCCAAAGCACCTATGATTCGGTGGTGGAACTCAGTGGTGTAGTGTATGATGACTTGGCACTAAGTGATCTCGCCATTGAGGAACCCAAAAAGAAATCGAGCTTCCAAAACAAACGAATAGGTGGAAAGATGTATGGGGCTTGTGATAAGAGGGCTCGGGTGGTGGAGATAGCGATGGGTAATAAGTGTGGGAAGGAGCATATGGGGGAGTGAAGGCTGGGATCCAATCTATGCTTCAAGTGTGGCAAAACTGGACACTACTCACGTGAATGTCCGCAGCTCTACAAGTGCTATAACTGCGGGGGAACCGGGCATCTAAGTAGGGACTGCACAAAACCAAGAATGGGGGAAACTGGGAAAGGGAAGAACACCGAAAAGAAGGATGAAAGGCCCCGGACAAGGACATGAGCGTACGCACTGACGCAGGACCAAGCCAGGGCAGACCCCGATGTGGCGTCAGGTATGTACATCCTTGACAACACTTTTGTTTCTATGTTATTTGATTCGGGTGCCAGTAAGAGTTTTATATCTGCGACTTTTTGTAAACGAGTGAAGTACACTGGCAGTAAGCTAGAAAGGGCTTTTAGCGTAGAAACCGCTGAGGGTAGAACTGCGAGAGTGACCGATATAGTTGACAACTCCATGATAAAAATAGAAGGTCATAGCCCTGTCAGATTGTTTGTTATGGTTTTGGGTGGGTTTGATGTCGTGTGGGGTATGGATTGGTTAACTACCAACGAAGCACAAATCATATGTAAACGAAAGATAATCCGACTCAAGGCTCTGGATGGTAGCAAAGTCGAGGTCTTTGGAGATCGTGACGCCCCGATGCCAAACGTCATCTCGATGATTAAGGCAACAGATTACTTGAGGCGCAGATGCGAGGCTTATCTTGTGTACGTAATTGACAAGTGTAAGGAAGTGAAGGAACTAGACGATGTACCCATGGTACGCGAGTACCCGAAGGTGTTTCCAGAGGATTTGCCTGGGATACCAAACGACAGAGAGATTGAGTTCCGAATCGACTTAGTACCATATGCATAGCCCGTGGTTAGGATCCGTATCGACTAGCACCAGTAGAGATGAAAGAACTTATGGCCCAATTAGACGAACTACTTGAGAAGGGAATTATACAACCCAACATCTCGACTTTGGGTCATCCGGTGTTGTTTGTGAAGAAGAAGGATGGTTCGATGAGAATGTGTATTGATTATCGCGAGTTAAACAAACGTACGGTGAAGAATAATTACCCTTTACCAAGGATCGACGACCTTTTCGATCAATTGCAAGGCGCAAGTTGGTTCTTAAAAATCGACCTTCGGCCCAGGTACTATCAGTTGAAGGTGAGGGAAGAAGACATACCAAAAACTACATTTCGCACGCGTTATGGATATTTCGAGTTCCGCGTAATGTCTTTTGGGTTGACGAACGCCCCCGCAGCGTTCATGGATTTGATGAATAGGGTGTGTCGACCGATGCTGGACCGATCGGTAATCCTGTTCATCGATGATATCCTCATCTACTCCAAGAATGAGGGTGATCACGCATGTCACTTAAAGGAGGTGTTGGAGGCTCTGAAGAAGGAAAAGTTGTATGCTAAGTTCTCCAAATGCGCGTTCTGGCTCAGGGAAGTCCAATTCCTAGGCCACATCATTAACCCGAACGACATTATGGTTGACCGAGCAAAGATAATGACGGTAAGGGAATGGAATATTCCTAAGACGCCAACTGCAATCCGCAGTTTCATGGGATTGGTAGGCTACTATCGGAGGTTCGTCCAGGATTTCTCGAAAATAGCTTCGCCATTGACAAAGTTGACTCGTAAGGAGGTAAAATACGAATGGGGTTCGACCCAGGATGAGGCGTTTAAGGAGTTGAAGGAGAAGCTAACCCAAGCTCCAGTCTTGGCCCTTCCCGATGGCAATGAAGACTTAGTGGTTTACTCTAACGCTTCGGGTCAGGGATTGGGATGCGTGTTGATGCAACGCGGGAGAGTGATCACGTATGCTTCACGGCAGTTGAAGATTCACGAAGCTAATTATCCGATTCACGATTTGGAACTTGCTGCTGTTGTATTCGCATTAAAAATCTGGAGGTACTACCTTTACGGGGTGAAGTTTACTATTTACTCCGACCACAAAAGTTTGAAGTACTTCTTTGAACAAAGGGAACTTAATATGAGGCAGAGATGATGGTTGGAACTATTGAAAGACTATGATTGTGAAATCATATACCATCCTCGAAAGGCAAACGTGGTGGCTGACGCTCTAAGCCGAAAGGATGTGCCTGCTCCTATTAGAGTGAAAGCTTGCCAGTTGGTGGTAACATCAGATGTGCTGAGGGAAATTGAAAGAGCTCAAGATGAAGCACTTAAGGAAGAAAAGATAAAGAAGGAAAGAATGGTTGGCCAACAGGACAAGTTGGAATATAACACCCTTGGTGTTAGGACACGTTTGGGGCGGGTATGGATACCTATGGGTGGCGAGCATAGGACCAAAATCTTGGAGGAAGCTCATAAGTCTCGTTACTCTATCCATCCTGGTACCAACAAAATGTACCAAGATCTGAGGAAGGAATACTGGTGGCGTGGAATGAAACATGAAGTGACAAAGTATGTAAGCAAGTGCTTGACTTGCTCACAAGTAAAGGCCGAACACCAGAAACCGTATGGAAAGATTCAACCACTTGATATACCGGAATGGAAGTGGGAACACATTACCATGGACTTCATAACCAAACTACCTCATACAACTAAAGGTCATGACACCATTTGGGTAATTGTGGACCGTTTAACGAAGAGTGCTCATTTCCTACCTATTCGCGAGACGTTCTCGTCGGAAAGGTTAGCGGGAGTATTTATTAACAAAGTAGTAGCACGACATGGGATGCCTTTGATGATCGTATTTGACCGGGATACATGATTCACATCGAGGTTCTGGAAAAGATTTCACGAGGCGATGGGCACGAGACTCAATGTTAGCACGGCATACCACCTCAAATGGATGGTCAGTCCGAAAGGACCATTCAGACATTGGAGGATATGCTTCGTGCTTGTATTATCGATTTTGGCAGCAGTTGGGACAGTCATCTGCCGTTAGCCGAAATCTCCTACAACAATAGTCATCACACGACGATAGGCATGCCTCCTTATGAAATGTTGTATGGTAAAAGATGCAGGACCCCGGTTTGTTAAGGTGAGATTGGACAGAAGGAATTAGGAAGTCTTGAAGTCGTAAGTGAAACGTCGGAAAGGTTTGATCAAACCAAAGCACAAATGAAGGCCGCACAAGATTGTCATAAATCATATGCGGATAAACGACGAAGGCCTATTGAGTTTGATGTTGGGGACAAAGTAATGTTGAAAGTGTCACCCTGGAAGGGAATTATACGATTCAGGAAGAGAGGAAAGTTAAGTCAGATGTTTGTCGGACCGTTCATGATAATGGCATGGGTTGGTGAAGTCGCTTATCGGTTAGAGTTGCCTGATGAGTTAAGTGGGATTCATCCTACCTTCCAAGTATCACACTTACGAAAGTGTTTGGCGGATGAATCGGCTCACGTACCACTTACTGACATCGAGGTCACAACAGTCTTAACTACATCAAAGAACTCGTGGCCATCCCAGATCGGAAGGAGAAACGTTTACGTAATAAAGTAATTCAATTGGTTAAAGTCCAATGGAAAATCGAAAAGGATCGGAATCTACATAGAAAACTGAGACGGATATGAGGGAGTCGTACCCTCAACTATTTGACTTAGGATAGGGAGTCGTAATCCAATTGGTTAAAGTCCAATGGAAACATCGAAAAGGATCGGAATCTACATGGAAAACTGATACGGAAATGAGGGATTCGTACCCTCAACTATTTGACTTAGGTTAGGTTTCGGGGACGAAACCTATTGTAAGGGGGGCAGACTTGTAACATCCCAAAAATAAAACGACAGTTATAATGACAGTTTAGAATGCGAGAACGAATGGAATAAATGAACGAGGCATGACGGGACGGGCCAGATGGGCCGGCGGGCTAGAAGAGGTGAACATAGGGGAGCCTCCCCTATAAATAGCCTGAGTCACCACCCTCTTCTCTCATTTACAACATCTAGAGAGAGAAACCGTAGAGAGAGAATGTTGGCGGATCTACCCGAGATTCCAGCCAAGTGTTGCTCCATAGCTCGTGAGAAGAACCTCCGGATCAGAAGCTCGATACAGGTAACCATCAGGCCTAGATATGAGTTTTTGTTCGTTTTGGGGTTTTTTGGGTTTTGGATGAAAAGGTAATGTTTTTACAGATGAAACTGGAAGAAAAACATCGCTTTGAGTTCTTAAACGAAAAGCAAACGTTTTGAATGTAAACAAGTTTGAGATCTTGATATGATCAATTCCGCATGCGAAAGTTAGGGTTTTTGCGGGGAAGCAGGTCCTGCGTACTTATCAAGTACGCAAGAAGAAGGTCCTGCGTACTTATCAAGTAAGGTCTTGCGTACTTATCAAGTACGCAAGAAGAAGGTCCTGCGTACTTATCAAGTACGCATGAAGCAAAACCTGCGTACTTATCAAGTACGTATGAAACAAAGTCTGCACACTTATTAAGTACGCAAGAATAAGGCCCCGCGTCAGTCTAGTTAGTAAAGTGAGTATAGTCGCCTAAATCAGAATGGTTAAACCGTTAGAGTCGGGATTAGGTCTGATGTGTATTTAACTAATAAATTCAGATCGGAAGTGATGTTGTTGGACCTTTGTTTAGGACAACCCAGATTAGCTTATCAGGTGAGTTCTAGAGCCCTCTTTTAAATGTTTTATTAATGTTTTGGGCTGATGTGCATACTTACGAAATGATGTTTTACGAAATGATGTTTAAACGAAATGATGTTTTACGAAATGATGTTTTATGTGTAATATCCCACATCGGTTGAGGGGGAGAACGATACGTTCCTTATAAGGAGGTGGATACCTTCTCTATTGAGACGCGTTTTGCCTGGGCGAGCAACTCGTCGGGTAAAAATAAAACCATGAGTTCCTGGATGTGTAACCCATCGGGGGCAAAGCGGATTGTAGGTCCCTCTGGTGTCACGGATCGTCACATGCAAGTGCGTTGGCTAGTCGGACCGGGTGCGGAATACCCGTGACTAGGTGGAGAATCAAACAACACAAAGTAAACCGATAAGAGAATCACTTTAAACTTTCGTCTATTATAAACACTTGAAGGTTACAGAGAGAAAATACTGAGTGCACAATGTCTGCGTACTTAACTTCTGTCAACCTATCCTATTTATACAAGACCTGACCTTTGCGCACTTAGCAAGTGCGCAAGGGAAATTGCTCATGCGTACTTAGCTAAGTACGCAGGAACTAATTCCTGCGCTCATAATAAGTGCGCAAAACACTTAGAGAATTAAGCAACTATCAACATGCATTAGTAAATACAGCTCGATAACTAATACATACAGACACTTACAAATAACGACATATACATACCAAGAAAGTACATAAACTAAGACTCTATCCAGAGTGTTTGTCAAACAAAAGTGCTTCAACAAACTTCCCCTTGACAACAGCTCTGGATCATCTTCGGTCTTCACAGCTCTGCATCTTTAGCTTCCATCTTCCTTTTGTAGTCAAGGAAAAACTTAATCACCATGTCGTATTTAGAAGCAAGGAACTTTGTCCATTCTTCCGTATGTATGCAGTACCTGTCAGCCAGTGCCTCCAGATCTTTCACAGAGAAGTTTATGAAGCCGACTTCATCAAATACTCTGATCAGTTCCCTTGGCACTAAGCTTCCACTATCTGAGCACACCTTTCCTATCACCATTGCCTCGCACGTTTTAGGATCTACGTACCAGTACCATATGTTACCGAGGATATCCTGAGATAACTTGCTCAGGGGAATCTTGGTTTCACACAGCACTGGCTTGTATACCAGTTTCTTTGATCATTTCTTAGTCACAGGATGTCTAGCGTTCTTGTCCTTGACTCGCTTGGGCACTTGAGTCTTAAACATCTCGAGTTTCCCAGATCGTACTTCACGCTGTAGAACATGCCACAAACCCATCGCTACTGCGTGATTTGAGTGACCCTGCAGCTCTCGATTTGCTAGGTTCACGAGGTCGTATCTAGGTAAAGAGTTGAAAGCTTCGCTGGTTGGTTTCAAGTATTGAACCCCCCAGCTCGCTTGATTGCAAACACCTGCTTATCCTCCTCGAACATTACAGCTAAGATCATTCATGTTGCTCCGTGTTTGTCTATGATAGAATTCTTTTGTCAGACAGGAGCAGGATCCTTTGATGAACTAGCAGGCATATCTTTGTTTTTTTGTGCCTCTGGATCCACAGGTGTAGGGTCGGCATGGGAGGCTTCAGTCGATGCTTGAACATTACTAGCAATCTCGACTGAACATGTGTCGAGATGAGATTCAAAGGATGGAACTTCGAAGATCTCTCCATCTTCAAACTCATATTCTACTTCCCCGTCACCCTTGGGAATTTCGATAACTACATCATCATCATCTTCATCCCAATCATCACCAGAGTCGATCTCTCCTTCTTCAAGTTTGTAGAGAGCCTCGATCTGTGCTTCTTTTGAATAGTCAGGCTCTAAGCATAAGATCACATCGTCAGATAGATCTTTCAGAACATCAGCCACAGACTTTCCTTTATCACCACCAGAAGTATCACCACCTTCCTAATGAGTCGACTCCCCCTCATCCATTGGAACAGTAGAAATAGGCACTATCGCCAAAGCTTGATGCTCACTTCCACTAGGACCGACTTCAGGATCCTTGTCTTTGTCATCGTCCTTTGTCAGATCAACAGGATGACAAGGCTCATCACGTGTAGGTTTAGATGTCTTCTCCTTCTCTTTCTCTTTATCTTTCTCCCCCTAAGCAGCAAGCTTCTCGGTCAGGTCAGTTACTAAGTTGACCATCATTTCATGTTCTTTTCGTTGCATATCAAACCGAAGCTCTAGAGACGACATGTGTCCCAGAATCATATTGTTTGTGTTGATCAGAAGTTCGTTCTGGGCCATCACATTTGCTAGTCTCTCTTGCGTCCCAGCCCTCTAGCTTCTCAAAATAGTAACCTCGTCCCCCAACGAATTTATCTGAGTCTGTAGAGCCTCAGATTCCTCCCTTGATTTCCGAACAGTTTCCAGTAGAGCAGCAACTTGGGCTTCCAAGGTATCTATCCTTGCATCATTTGGATCAGGATTCTTGGACGTAGACGCTTCAGCAATATGAAGTGGGGATGAGAAGATCGTATCAAAGTCAAACCCCTGAGTAAAGTCTCCATAGTTGTAGGGATGACTGATAGGTTCAGTGATGGTAGTAGGGATTGTGGATGGGATGATGGTTGTAGGATTGATGGAAGGTGTGATGGTGACTGTCTCTGTAAGAATCGGAGTTGTCACCGCCACATGGATAGATGGTACAGGGAGGGTCACTATCACAGGAACCTCCTCTGTGATAGAAGTGACCGCCACATCAAGTGTTACTTGTGGCCCTCTCCGCTGTCGCCGATACAGCTGTTGTGAAGGTGGGGTAGAAACTGAATCAGTACTCGTAGCCGATACTTGTACTTCCCTCTGAGCACTATCCTCCACCTCACGAGGAATAGCTCGTGGCTGCCTATCCCCCCGTTTTTTGTTGATACTTTCACGTCTTTGTCTTTGTATAGCAGCGTCAGATTCAGAATCTGGCTTGTATTCACTGCTCGTCGATTGTCTCTTTCTCTTAGAAGATGACTAAGGAAGGGTCACCTTTGTCAATCTTCTCGGGTGTGCATGTGATGGTGCATCATCAGAATCAGATTAATCAGACTCTGTATCTTTGGAGTCGGATCCTTCAGCACCATCATTAACTGCTTCTTCGTCTCCTCCTTCAGACGATTCATCTACACTTTCAACGTCCTCCTCTTCTTGTTGCTCGTCAGAATGTTCACTGAGTTCAGGCTCAGAGTCATGACTAAACCATCTCCAATCATCTGGTGCTAAATAAGCGTCATTTATCAAGTGTCTAAAGAGTGCGGTGTGCTCAGGGGTAGGTTCTACACTGTCTGGCTTTAAGAATTGTGCAAACACCCTCTTGTCCACTCGTTTTACTTGCAATCTCTCCCTAGTAACAGGCAGATTGGGCAACGCATCATCAATCAGTAGTTGCACAAATCTTGGATATAACAGGAATCTAAACCTCTAAGCTGTATTGATCTGATCATTTAACGCCTTGAAGATGTATCTGGAGAAGTTATAACCCCTGTTGAGAGACAAGCCAACCATGGCTGTTGCAAGATCATGTCCCATAGCATCCTTCCCCGCCTTCCTGGAAGAGATGCACATGATCATCACGTGGGCAAAGTACCTCCACTGATCTAACACCCACATCTTCTTGTATGACGAGTAATCCCGTACACCGACGTATCCCATACGTTGCCTCCAACATCCACCCACAAAGTAATCAGGATAGGCAGTTGGGTCAGTGGCGAGATCTCGGAACTGTAAGACCCGTCGAATGGTGTCCTCAGAAAGAGCAATATCATGACCTGACACATTAGCCCGTATAACATTAGGGGTTACCGTGCAGCCATGTTCCGCTGTCTCCCAGAACTGCTCCAGGTACGGTCTTGATACTATTGGATTTGCTGATATAGCATAGCTGATCCTTGAACGGTTCAAGAAGTCAACTATCTCTCGGTATTGTAGTGCAACACCCTTCCATTCCGGTTCTGTATGTGGTAGGAGGTTGAACTCACTAGTAAAGGCACGAGCCATCACTGCAAAAACACACAGAAAACATAATAAGAACAAGAAGATTCATTGGAATTGAATACACATGACTAAGTACAGCAGTTACTCACTAAACTGAATTTCAGACTTAGAAAAATTTCACAAGTGTTGGTCCTGCGTACTTAGCAAGTACACAGGGATATCTTCTTGCGTACTTAACAAGTACGCAGGAATATCTTCTTGCGTACTTGTTAAGTGCGCAAGAATTGCACTTAGTCAAAATTTCCAGAAATCCAATTTTCAACAGATGATCAACATTGATGTGGATTAGGGTTAACATAAGGTCGAAATCCGTGATTAAGACATATGGAACCAATATCAACATCAATGAACTGCTATCCTTGTCAAATTTTGACCTTAAAACGACCTAGATGAACCGACGGTCAATCAAGGGGTCAAAGGCAAAATTATGGATCATTAAGGACGATTAAGTAAAGATTAAGGATCGTTTGATGGTTTTAAGAAAGTTTTAATTATAATATGTTTCCAAAACAACTAAAAGTTTGTCTAAAACTAAGATTCAAACCCTAAAATTTTCAAATTCTAAATCGGTCCGAAAGTCCAGATTGCATGGATGAAATGTCCTAAGATTCTCACCAAATGATGTTTGAATTTTGAATGAGATAAACTCAAAGAAAATTCTAAGTCCTGTATATATACTCAACACAAATTGGTCTTGCGTACTTGCTAAGTGCGCAGGACTTAACTCCTGCGTACTTACTAAGTACGCATGACTTAAGTCTTGCGTACTTGTTAAGTACACAGGGTTTACCTCATGTGCATTTATCAAGTACGCAGAGACCCTTGTGTGCTCAAACTTTCAACTCAAATTATGAAGATTTCAAGTCAAATAACGAACAAGATAAAAGCATTCAATCTAGAGGATTCAAAGTCAATTCAAGAATCTTTTTGATCTTTTCAAGATAGAAATATACAAGTATATAGACACACACTATTTTTGTACAAAGACACGAGAAGAGGATCATATCAGGCTAAACTATAGCAAAAACGATACAAGATAAACGTCAAAGAATATGGGATCATGTCATGAATTATAATTTATTCATACGTAATAAGCACATAAACAAGTAATTCAAGTTGGCAATATTATAAGATTTGAAACCATAAGCATCTTTGTATAACGTTCTTGTGTGTTAAGATATTAAGTTTAAGGATATACAACGTGTACCCCACTGATATGCTACAGAAATGTAAATTGCACTATCTCTAGAATGAAGTTACATCATTTAGCACAGGAAATATCAAGCAGAATCCATAAGGATTATCAAGAATCATAAGATTCAGAATCGAGTGATTTAGATGTTTTGGTTTGATTGGATTTTCTTATATGAATATCATACGATGATTCAGGTTAATAGATATGGAGTATGAGGATTTAGGTAAGGTGATCCAACTTTTATCTGGATTTGATTTCAATGAATCAGGTATGATTCAAGGGTGAATACATGCTCAACGGTTGATGTAAAGACATGCCTTGATTCAATCTCTCATTACATACTTATGAGTATGGGCAGTGAGATGAACCGCAGTAATTGTGCTAAACACATAACCCGAAATTGGTCTCTTAAGAAAATATTTGCTAAAAACTTACATCCTTTATCTGATAATGATCTTTTTGTATTCTTTTACACACGCACACATGCATACATGGGTTCAAATCACAGTTGTAGTCTATATTTAGTTTCCACACTACTAATGATTCAAAGATGCCTACAGCCTACTGACAATTCAAATTACTTGTAAATAAGCAGATTAAAAACATAATAATTTAAACCAATAAGTAAGCATGACACAATCATTTCTCATATGAGCAATCTTTGGTGTTTACATCATTTCTAATGTACTATCATTTCCTCTTTTCTCAAGATAACTTTGAAATTTTTCTCCATTTTCTATTTTGTTTGAATTTTTATAAAATATTTTAAAATTAAAAGAACTTTACAGAAAATTTAAAAGAAATAAAATTTAACTTTCATGAATTGAATTGATTTAAGAAAAAAACAAGTTTTTCACTATGGATTGAACATTCCTATCAAGTTGACAAGATGCTCAAAACGGGATCGGTCAAACGCCTTAGTGAAAAGGTCAGCAAGGTTATTATCCGTGTGAACTTTTACAAGTTTAATGAGATGTTTTTCAGCACAATCACGGATGAAATGATGGCGAATTTCAATATGTTTAGTTTTGGAATGTTTCACCGGGTTATTTGTGATGGAAATTGTGGCATTGTTGTCAATGAATAGAGGAGTTCCAATGAAGTTCAAGCCGTAGTCTCTCAATTGCTGCTGAATCCACAATATTTGAGAACAACCGCTAGCTGCAGCAATGTATTCTGCTTCACATGTTAAGACAGAAACCGTTGACTGCTTCTTACACTGCTAGGAAACCAGTCTATCTCCCAAGAATTGACATCCACCAGAAGTTGACTTTCTATCAAGGTTACAACCGCCATAGTCTGAATCAGTGTAGGCTTTGAAGTCAAACGACTGCTGCTTAGAGTACCAACGACCCAATCGGGGTTTCCCTTTCAAGTATCTGAAAATCCTCTTTACAGCTATCATATGGGACTCCTTCGGTTGTGATTGAAGCCTTGAGCACAAGCATGCAGCAAACATTATATCTGGCCTTGAAGCTGTGAAATACATAAGAGATTCGATCATCCCACGGTACAATTTGCAATCCACATCCTTTCCATCTTTGTCAGGATGCATACCACGATTGACGGGGATAGGTGTGCCATAAGTACTGCTATCATTCATCTTGTATTTCGACAAGATGTCCTGCACATACTTTGTTTGATGCAGATAAATGCCATCCTCTCTTTGACTGACTTGCACATCCAGGAAGAACGATAGTTCACCCATGTTACTCATTTCAAACTTGGACTTCACAACCTGTTCGAATTCCCTACACATCTCTTCATTTGTAGACCTGAAGATAATGTCATCGACATACACTTGTACACGAAGAATATCACCTCCTTCTTTCCGTTTGAAGAAGGTCGAGTCAATCTGTCCACGGTCGAAACCATTAGATAATAGATGTTTAGATAATGTCTCATACCATGCCCTAGGTGCTTGATGAAGATCATAAAGTGCTTTGTCGAGCTTGTACACTTTATTGATATAATGCGGATCTTCAAAGCCGGGTGGTTGAGTGACATAGACCTCTTCATGTACTTTTCCATACAGGAAAGCACTCTTCACATCAAGTTGATAGACCTTGAAGCCAACAGGAAAGCACTCTTCACATCAAGTTGATAGACCTTGAAGCCAACATATGAGGCATAAGCCAGAAACAGTCAAATGGCCTCAAGTCTAGCAAGTGGGGCATATACTTCTGTGTAATTCAAGCCCTCTTACTGATAAAAACCCTAAACAACCAACCTTGCTTTGTTCTTCACCACAACATGATGATCATCCGTCTTGCATTTGAACACCCATTTGGTGCTAATTGGTTGTACTCCCCTTGGCAAGTCAACCAAATCCCACACATGCAACTTTTGGAATTGAGACAGCTCGTCTTGCCTTGCCTAAATCCAATAGTTGTCAGCGAGAGCCTCTTTCACATTCTTCGGCTCTAACTGGGACACGAATGCAACATGCAGACATGCTTCCATGACACCAGTGTCAAGTATCTCAGAGTAAAGACTAGTGTTCTCAGTAATGGTTCGATGACGAGTTTGAACACCGACATGAGGATCACCAATAATGTTGTCAATTGGATGATTCTTATGCACTCTCATCTCTGGTACATTCGGTTCCTGAATTTCTGAATCGAGGTTCGTGCTTAACTCCCCCATGTCCTATGTTCTAGAAGAAGAAGATTCAATGTTGATTGGATCAGCTGGAACTTCATTTCCTACACAAGTGGTAGGATTAGCTTGAGCGTCATTTCCATCAACATGAATATCTTCACTGTTATCACCATTATGAGTTCCAGATGCATATGCAGCATAGGAATCAGGAGTTACAATCGGTACAGTAGCACGTGTTGAGAAACTGGAGTCATCACCGCCACCAAATAATTCATATACATTTGCGGCATCATTTGCAGACAGATCAGGAAGATTGAAAGATTTGAATAGCGCATCATAATCAAAACCCCAAGCTGGACCAGTTCGTTATGGTGGAATGCTGTGTTTACTACAATCCACTTCAAACCACTCCTTGACAGTACGAGTTCCTATATTGTACACTATCTTGCAAGGCGAGTTGGCAACATATCCTAAGAAGATGCCTTCCACCGCTTTTGCATGAAACTTAGACTTGCGGTCTTTATATTGTAGCAATAAGGAACAAGGACTACCAAAAGGAACTAGATAGTCAAGATTGGGAGGTCGATTGTTGATCAGCTCATAACAAGTCTTGTTGTGCCTCTTCACAACCAAAACTCTGTTCAAGACGTGACAAGAAGCTTTGCATCAGACAACATTGTCCTTGCAGTCTCAATCAAGGTTCTGTTCTTCTGTTCTGCGACTCCATTTTGCTGAGGTGTGTACGGGGCACTAAATTCGTGATGGATCCCCTTCTTGAGACAGAAAAGTTCCATCAAATTATTCTTGAATTCAGTTCCGTTGTCACTCCTTATTCTTCTAACCTTTAGCTTGCATAGAGATTCCAAGCTCAGGATCAGGTATTGAAGAATATCAGCAGTTTCGTCCTTCGTACCAAAAAATGCACCCAAGAAAAACGTGAGAAATCATCAGTTACAACCAGACATAATGACTTATCTCCAATACTCCTGATACTTATGGGGCCAAACAGATCCATATGTAATTGTTCCAAAGGGGTATCGATGGAGTTTTGGAGCTTGGGCTTGTGAGACTTCCGTTGCTGTTTGCCCCTTTTACAAGGCACACAGTCATTTGTAATGGTAAATCTCAGCTTAGGAACCCCGGTTACCAAACCTTTTCGGACAAGATGATTCATTTTACGATAAGAAATATGTTCGAGTTTCCTATGCCACAAGATAGAGTCAAGCTCTGTCACTTTGGTAAGCAAACAAGTAGCAACTGATGAGGTGGTTGTTGCCACGCTCATATTAATCTGATAGGTGTCGTTTGTCCTTGGCGCTCTCATCAGAATCCAGTCTTCAGGAACCTTAAAACCAGGTTTGAGTATCAAGCATTCAGTCTTGTCATCACTGAGTACTCCTTGTCGCACATCTGGGAGACACTCAACAAGTTATGCTTTAGCTGCTCACAGTAGTTGACATTGTCAAAGCTGACACAACCATTTGAAACCATGCCTTGACACGTGATACTACCGCCTTTCTCTCCAGCAAAGGCCACATAGTCGCCTCTGAATGGTTTAACATCTTGAAGCAGGGCCATGTTACCTGTCATGTGCCGGGAGCATCCACTATCTACATACCAACGATTAGAGATAGTACCCTTCGGATATCCCTTCACGAGTCACAAAAATAATTAATTAGATTTGGAGACCCAAGCCATAGTGGTCTAGGGTCGTCCGTCTTTCTTAAAATAAACAACCTCAATTAACTCACAGTCGTGACTTTTAAAAATGGATGAATCTTTAGAAGAATTGGGACTAGGAGATTGAGAATTTTTAGATTTGTTGTTCCAGGATCTCTTCTGTTTCTTAACTGGAACAGTGGATTTAGAATCAACAGCAGCAGGTGAAGTAATGGAAGCTTCACCTGATTGAACTCCAGGCAGCTGTTCCAGCTTTCTCAATCTCTTGTTCCTTCTCCTTCTCTGTGGCTTAGAGAGTTTCACCATAGGTTTCTCACCAGTAGGTGTACTACCAGAGGTAGATACACAAGGTTTAGCAGGATGATTTCCCTTTCTTGAAACAGATGGTTTAGCCTCAAATGTGATCTTTGGTTTTACCATAAGTTTTACTGGTGGTTTCACCACACTTACTTTTGGACTTTTGGGATGCTTCACTGGTGGTGACTTAGGGATGACAGCCGGTTGTGAAACAATTGGCTGTTTCCCATGGTTCTTAGAAGGGCAGTTCACAAAAATGTGACCAACCATACCACAGTGAAAGCAAGTCCTCTTGTCTGTGTAAGTCCTCATGTAAGGCTCATTAGATATGGCATTAGCTGACTCAGCATTATGAGTAGGAGGAGTTGGTTGGTGAACAGGAGTTTGACCCGATAAAGATTGGTTTTGGGGAGTATAATATTTTTGCAAATTTTCTTTATAACCAAGCCCATAATGAGCTGAAAAAGCTTATTTCTTAACTTGATTAATGTGTTTATACCCCCCATAAAGCATTACCTTTAATTTATCATTTGATTCAATGATATCGGGTTCAGTCAAAATACAATTGTCACTATTAGTGATAATGTTTTTCTTAATTTTCTGTTCACATAACAACTCCTCAGATACTACTCCTTCAGGGCAGGTGCTTTCAGACCCATCATCAGAAGTAGTAAAGAACTCCTCATTAGATGCGGAGTCAGTCTTACTTGAGGAATCATCCTTGTTAGAAGAATCATCCTTACCTGAGGACTCATCAAGGCAAGACAAATCAATGTCTATTAAGCCGTTGATAAATTTCCCGCTAACTGGTGGAGGAATAGCATTAGTACCCAACCGTAAGCCATTCAATTGCCTCACTACAGACTCGTAGTGTTCCACCACAAAATGAGAAATTTTCAACTTCTCATTAGTATATTTCAACTGCAAGATCTCATTTTGCAGTTTGTTGATCTCATTGTTCCTTTTCTCTAACCCCTTGTATGCAACATCCAAGTGACATTGTTGATCACCGATTTTAAGTGAATAATCACGTTTTTCTTTCTTCAACGTTTCAATTGAATCTTTAAATTGTTTTACGTTTTCCTTGTAGCTTAACACTGCAATACGAAGGGGTTCGACTTTGTCTTGAAGCTTAGAATTTTCAACCTTTAAGCTTAGACATTTAGAACAAGAAATTACAGAAAAAGGATTAGAGTCTACCTCATTTGATGAACCTGATGCCTCTCCAATAGCCATGAGGGCAACAACAGTTGTAGACTCTTCTTGGTTAGCCACAGAAGCTTCCCGTTCCTCAGCTTCCATCAACTCCATAATCTCAGCCATGAGACCAACCTGTGTTTGTGCAATAAGGGCATCCTCCAAATGAACACCTCAATCAAAGATGTCGTCTTGTTGTGCTACCAAAGCATTGGACGTTCCACCTTGACTTTGATTGCGGTTGTTAGAGTTGTACCCTTGGTTGTTTCCCTGGTTGCTTCCCTGGCTTGGTCTTGTGAATCCAGAGGCAGGTGCTTTGTCCTTCTAACATTCACGAGCAAAGTGTCCAAAGTTCAAACACTTGTAGCACTTGGCCTTGGATTTGTCAAAACCAACCTTGGCATTAGAATGGCCACCAATGAACTTTCGGCCAGTTCTGTTTAGGAAACGCTTCGCCCTCCTCAAGATCATGGCCATATTCCATTGAATATCCATATCATCCGGATCCACCTGATTAAAGTCTTATTCGATGGTTTCAGGATCCGTGAGCTTACCGCCATTGAAGTTCTCATAGGCAAGCATGAATGATGAGAATAAAACCACATGATCTTCAGCTATCTTGGCTATTGCTGATTGGTTACCTGAAGATGTGGGAGAAGGATTTCTTGAGGAGTTCTGGTGATGAGATCCAGAACCAGATCCAAATGCTGCATAGCACGCATGACCACCACAAACCTTTACAGTTTCTTCCTCATGAGAGTTTCCTGAGAAAAGGGCAATTCCAGAGCCCGACGACTTGGTTGTAGAAGACGTCCCATAATACATAGAAGGGTCTTGTATTTGAGGTCTTCCTGAGCTTTCCTTTCTTTTTAGGTTCATGTCATGTGTTTGAACCTTTCCAATTGCCTCGTCAATTGTCATCTCATAAAACTTAGAATTTTCTCTCATCAGGGTAGTATACATCTCAAATTTGGGTGGCAAATCATCCAAAAATTTTTCAACTAATTCCTCATTTGGATAAATGAGATCAAAAGCTTTCAACTCAGTCTGCAGATGATAGAATATAGAGATGAGTTCATCTATGGATTCGTTCTCCAGAAATCTGAAGCACTCATACTGCTTCCTGAGAAGATCCCGTTTACTTTTCTTGATGTCACTATTGCCCTCGAATTTCTTCTGTAACGCCATCCATAGATCCTTGGAGTTATCGTATCCTCTGAAGCTATGGAATAACTCCCTAGTTAAGGCCATAGTGATAGATCCATGTGCCTTCTTCTCTCTATCATAAACTTTCTTTTCTTCTTCATCAAGTTTAGAGATAGGCTTGGGAACTTAGTCATCAAGGTAAATGTATGTGGGATGCTTATAGCCCTCTAGAATGGGTATCCACAACGAAGAATCGGTATAAGAAATATAATGCTCAAAGCGTGCTTTCCAGTTTGAGTAATCATTTACATTAAGCAGCTTTGGCGGTTTCTGAGGGGTTCCGAACTCGTTGTCATAGTTCAGAAGGTTACCGAGGTTCTGAAGATTTGACATGGTGAACACTTAGTCAAATTTCAGAAAAGTCACAGAAACTTGTGCACTTGTAACTGGCCTTGCGCACTTAAAGAAGTAGTCTTGCGTAGTTAGGATTTGCTCTTGCGTACTTGATAAGTACGCAGGAGTAAATGATATGTACGCAGGAAATAACTTAAGTACGCACCAAGATTGGTCTTGCGTACTTGGTAAGTACGCAACAAGACTGTACTTGTTGTCAAATAAGGTAAGTACGCAGATCACCTTTTCACCTACTCTCACCAACCTTTTTCGGTCACTAGAAAACTCACCGGAGATGGCAGAAATCGAAAATATGACCAAACAAAATGATCCAAAGGGTCAGAAACACGTTTCTAACCAACCTTTGCTGCTCAAAACACTCAAATACACAACAAAAGTCGGTTTTTAAATGATTTTTTCTTCTAAAATAGTTCTCAAGAACTACCCTAATTTTATTACAAAAATTAACAAAAATACCCACTTTTTCTTGCAAAAACACTGTAGGATGTGAGGAAAATGCTCCAAACACACTCACAACACCCGAAATCAAGAGCAAAGCTCTGATACCACTTGTAGGTCCCTCGGTGTTACGGATCATCACATGCAAGTGCGTTGGCTAGTCGGACCGGGTGCGAAATACCCGTGACTAGGTGGAGAATCAAACAACACAAAGTAAACCGACAAGTGAATCACTTTAAAATTTCGTCTATTATAAACACTTAAAGGTTACAGAAAGAAAATACTGAGTGCACAATGTCTGCGTACTTAAATTCTGTCAACCTATCCTATTTATACAAGACCTGACCTTTGCGCACTTAGCAAGTGCGCAAGGTAAATTGATCATGCGTACTTAGCAAGTACGCAGAGTATTCTTGCGTACTTGCTAAGTACGCAGGAACTAATTCCTGCGCACATACTAAGTGCGCAAAACACTTAGAGAATTAAGCAACTATCAACATGCGTTAGTAAATACAACTCGATAACTAATACATACATACGCTTACAAACAAAGACAAATACATACAAAGAAGGTACATAAACTAAGACTCTATCCAGAGTGTTTGTCACACAAAAGTGCTTCAACACGGATAATATCTTGGTACGGTTTTCTTGGGCTGTTACAGATGGTATCAGAGACAGGGGCCGGATTGGTGTGCCAGCGAGGACGTTGGGCTCCATAAGGGGGTGGATTGTAATATCCCACATCGGTTGAGGGGGAGAATGATAAGTTCCTTATAAGGAGGTGGATACCTTCTCTATTGAGACGCGTTTTTCCTGGGCGAGCAACTCGTCGGTTAAAAACAAAACCGTGAGTTCCTGGATGGGCAACCCATCGGGGGCAAAGTGAACAATATCTTGGTACGGTTTGATTGGGCTGTTACATTATGAAATGATGTTTATGAAAGGAAAGTTGAAAGGTTTTTATGAAGTGTTTGCCAAAGAGGTTTATGAATGGTTTACGGACAGTTTAATGATGAAATGTTTTATAATAAAACGTATGAATGCTTTAACTAAAATGATGTAAAGGCGGTAACGGATATTTTTATGAAAGTCATGAAATGAATGAATCTGCCACGAGTTCCTACGGGAACTAAGGTATGTATGCATGAATGGGCCTTACCCTTATGGGGGCCTTTGTGGCTGGCTAACGGTTGTACAACTGGGTGGATAAAGGGGTGACGACGGTCAACATGGGATTACCAAGATCCCTATTGAAGGTACTATTCCTTGCGAGGGAACAGTGCTTAAGGTGAAGGTACGTGCTATCCTTTGGGACGTCGTGCTTAAGGTGAAGGTGCGTGTATCCTTGTGATATCGTCCCTACGGTTCTGGTGTCAAACGGCTTTGGGGTATCGGGCCCTAGGTTTCTCCGCCTACAGGTAATGTACGCTGTCGAAGGGCCTAGTGGTGGCGTTCCTCGGGGTTTCTCTGCCAGTATGCAATGAATGGAATTGACGGTTATGAAAAGGCGCATATTCGGTTCATGTTGACTTATGTTATGCTGATATGATTACGAGGTTTTGATGATGTTAAGTTATTGCATGTTTTTACGTAAGGTTTTATTAAATGAATGAATGTTATGTTTTTGGCAAATGTAAATGTTAAAGTTTTATGTAATGCTAGAACTCACCAACGTAGGTGACTTTTTAGTATGCACATTCAGGTTAAGGACAAGTACGGAGGGACGGTGATGCTTGGCAAGCGATGAAGAGTTACCCGGCTGATACGATGACTGGCATCCCGTTACGTTTTGTTTATGTTATGTAATGAATGTTTTAGACAATGTTTACGCTTCCGCATGTCTGACAATGTTATTGTTATGTTTAAATGAAAGTTTTTCCACTGTGTTATTTGATATTCAAGTTTAAGAACTGTTTGTGAATGAGTAAATCCAACAAGTGAGGCCTCCCGGGCTTGGGGTCTTACATCTTTTATTCTCTATTTTCTTTTAGTGAACTAAAATGACATAGGATCATAAATGTATACTGTCTTAAGTCGATGCCATAGGTTCATAAATGTATACTGAAATGACATAGGATCATCTGGGTAAGGCTAATGTGGTAGCCGATGCCCTAAGTTGAAAGGAAACCAAGCCCAAACGAGTTCGAGCATTGCAACTTACTATTCACACCGGATTACCTGATAAAATCCGTAGTGCTCAACTCGAAGCCCTTAAAGAGGAAAACCTACCATTGGAAGCCACACATGGTATGGAAGAACAACTTGAGGTTAAATCAGACGGCATTCGCTACATCGCAGAGCGAATATGGGTTCTGGTGTACGGGAACTTAAGGGAACTAATTATGGTTGAAGCTCATAAATCTCGATACTCGATTCATCCAGGTTCCGACATGATGTACCATGACCTAAAGGCCGAAGATGAAGGCGGATATAGCCACCTATGTGAGCAAGTGCCTGACTTGCGCAAAGGTCAAAGTGGAATATCAAAAGCCTTTTGGTTTACTTCAACAACCAGATATTCCTATGTGGAAATGGGAGCAAATATCTGTGGACTTTATCACCAAATTGCCCCGAACTCCTAGCGGATGTGACACCATTTGGGTGATCTTCGATCTTTTGACAAAATCCGCTCACTTCTTAGCCATCAAAGAGACTGACATAATGCAGAAACTTACTCGAATTTACTTGAAGGAAGTAGTCTCTCGGCACGGTGCGCCAATTTCTATCATTTCGGATCGTGACACACGATTCACCTCACATTTCTGCCAATCTTTACAAAAAGCTTTAGGCACGCGTCTATAGATGAGCACGACATACCATCCTCTAAACAGATGGCCAAAAGGAACGCACTATTCAAACTCTTGAGGACATGTTTCGAGCTTGTGTGATTGATTTCGGTAACACTTGGGAGTCCCACCTGCCTCTGGTGGAGTTCTCCTACAACAACAGTTATCACATTAGCATCAAAGCAGCTCCATTCGAGGCATTATACGGACGGAAATGCCGATCTCTTATTTGTTGGGCCGAAGTTGGGGATAGCCAACTTACGGGTCCTGAACTCGTACTCGAAACCTCTGAAAAGATAGTTCAAATTAGAAATCGTATGGCGGCAGCTCGTGATCGTCAAAAGAGCTATGCCGATAAGCGTCGTAAACCGTTATATGGGCTTGTTAAAGGTCTCACCTTAGAAAGGTGTAATTCGTTTCGGGAAACGAGAGAAACTAAATCCTCGTTTTGTTGGACTGTTCAAAATAGTGAAGAGAATTAGCCCAGTAGCGTACCTACTAGACCTACCGGAAGGACTTAGTGGTGTACACAATGTCTTTCATGTCTTGAACTTGAAGAAATGTGTAGCAGACGAGTCACTCGCGGTTCCTCTTGAGGAACTACATATCGATGAACAGTTGCATTTCATCGAGGAACCGGTATAAATTTTGGATAGGGAAGTCAAAACGCTCAAATGTAGTAAAATCTCTATTGTCAGAGTTCGTTGGAACTCGAAACGCGGACCGCAATTCACGTGGGAGCATGAGTGATGATGCGCAAGTATCCTCATCTGTTCAAGCACTTCACGTCAAAATCTTAAGGTACTATTCTAATTTTCGGGACAAAAATTCTTTCAACTAGGGGATGATGTGACATTTGGAAAAATTTTTATTATTATTTTAATTTTCAGGACGAAAATTCTTTCAACTAGGGGATGATGTAACAACCCGGACTTTTAGGTTAATCCCGTTAGCAAATCCCGTTAAACCTTAACCTAATTAACTCAAATTCAAACTCCAAGGACTGATTCTGTTAATATATAACCTAAAAACTTTCGGGAATAGTTCTGTCAAGTCCCAAAACCCGATTTGTTGACTCCCAAAAGTCAAAATAGTAAATTTGTGTTGCTATTGACTTATGAAAGTCAAAGTCGCGACTCGCTGAATCAAATTCGACTTCCACGATCGATTTTCGTTCGATTTCGTAACTGAAAACGCACGTTGTATCATTAACGACCATCATTTATAGTTTAATCACAGCAATTATCCGAATTCAAACCCAATGATGATAATTAACTTGTAACCGTCGAGCCCGTAACTAAAATCACTCGAATTCGATCAATTCGGGTATCACTCTCGCAAATCATTCACTACGCACCCCAATCGGATCCCTCTGGAGCACTTCCACACGTCAATTCCACCGGAGACGAAGCCGTTGTAACCGGAGATCGACGCCGTCAAAGTCGGAAACCGCACCTAGTCGAACACCATCAATTCGTGCATCATTCTTGTAATTGTTTACATGCTCAGTTTCGTTTTAGTGTTTAAATCAAAAGCCCCATCCTAATTTGGGCTTTCATTATCGAATTTAGCATGAACCCGATTCTAAGGTTCATGCGATTATGGTTTAGTCGATCATCACCATGGACTATGTTTAAATCCAATTAACCTATACCATTTGATTCGTAATCATATACTTTATGAAAACCCTATATCAATTTAACCTCATAACATCGGATTTACCTCGATCCGGATCTAGGGTTTGTTCATAAAAATAATTTAGGGGTTTTGAACACCACCTCAATCAAATTAATCTATACCATCACTCGCAAGGTTCAATTTAGTAAAAGCCCTAAGAATCCAACTCCTTTCAATATCAGAATCGATCAAATCAATTCCCTGTTCTTGTTCTAGGGTTTCAATTCTTATTTATGAAATTAAACGACCTTAAACCCATTTATTTTGCAATTAAAATCTACCACAGGTTTGTTATAAATCAAATAAAAAACCCCTATGAATCTATGGTCTTTCGCGATCAGAATTGTTGGATATGGGGATGGGTTTCGAATTTGTATGCATATGGGAGGGAAACCTGTTAGAGTTCTTTGTTAAAACCATTTGATCCGGGTTCTTGTTGCGATTCACTAGCCGGCTGGAGTGGTTAGGTTTGTGTGCTATGGTTGGAGAGACCCGGGTTCGAGTCTCTCCACCTCTTTTATTTTTAATTAGTTTTCTAAGTATTATTTTAATATAAAATCAATTGTTATATTATTATATTAATATAACAATGTGTTTTAGCCCTGAAAAACTCCCCGTAGGCTCGGGTTTAGTTTTGTAACCCATATTTATTATTAAAACTCAGTTATAAAAAAAATATATTTATATTATTTTCATACCGTGATGCCAATTAAAAATAATATATTTTATATATTATTTCCACATGTTTATAAACTTTGTATAACGCTTCAAACTTATAGATAATATAAATATCTATGTTATTTACCCACAAATATGCTCTCGAGTAAAAACAATATATGTTATTATTTTTACCACACAAATGATTATTTTATTTATCTTACGAACTTAGAAATAATATAACAAGTATATTATTTTAAACCATTTTTAAATGATACAAACACACGAATGTATTTATTATATATTATTATCGTAATTAGAATCATTCAACACGAAATGTACTTATTTTAATAAGCATATTAAGGAACCTTTGTTTCCGTGGACACGTTTGTCTACTCTTTGATCATTAGAGCGTTTTTAGGACGTTCAACCTTTCGATATTCTGTTGAGAATAGATTGACCACAAAGTTGAGAACGCATTACTCATTGCATTCTCAAACCCTATCCCGACTCAGTTGGAAGGACGGCTACTTTGCTCCTTCCTGTAACTCGTATCCATGAATTAGTTTCACTTCTCGAAGTCGCATTTCATGTGCATGTTTGTTTCATGTGACTGTTCCCATCTACAATACGCTGGATTAGACTCTCGTATTATGTTTCAACTCGAGTGAATACTCTGATCAAATTATTCCCGATTACTCATCCTGATATGAGTCCTAATTGATCAACTTATGGTTGATGACTAAGCTTCTCGATGACTTACCATATCTGACAACACTCTGTACTCAGTAATACAAACTAAAGGACATTATGACACAGCACAGGGAGAACTAGGGTGACCATGTAAAGCAAATTATCATTACGGGTGCACACGTAATAGTAATTTGAGGTGCATATAAGTCCTGGTGAAACCTAGTGTGTGGATAAATGGTCATAATATGTGATTTACAGACTTAAGTTTCCACTGTCTGTAGAAATTCTCGTAACCCGCTCAACGACTAATTGGTATCATTAAAACTATTCAACATTTGATAGACGCGACTATCAGGTTGAAGATGTTTACGGACACACAGAGTTATCATTAATGAAATCCATCATGTTATTTTCATTCATGTAAGAGTCTTAGTGACCTTAAGACTCTCATCCACACTTGATCAAGGAAACTATCTTGATTGAAACTCTATTAGAATCTCATGGCAAACCCATCGACTCCAACTATGTAAGTGTAGGTCCCAAATTCGTTGCGTGACGGATCTCTAGACTCGCGGTTAGACACGGTGATAAAGTGCGGAATCCATGATCAACGTGCTCGTGTGACTCAATCAACAACGGTGTAAATAAACGCTCTTTTTATTCCACTACAATATCAGTTTACACAATTTACAGAATTCTCAGTCCCTCCTGATATCGTCCAAGTCTATGTCTGTTTTCTGCTGATAACTGCTATTTATAGACACTGAATAGTATTAGGCGAACTTGTTAAGTTCGCCTCTAATAGGCTAAGCGAACTTAACAAGTTCGCCTCTGATAGACTAAGCGAACTTGTTAAGTTCGCCTCTGATAGCCTAGGCGAACGTAACAAGTTCGCCTCTAGCAGAACTTACACAGAATTTTATCAACAGTTACAAAACATGTCCTAACAGACTCCCCTTTAACTATTGCTAACAATTCTATCAATTACAAGTCAAAGACTCTATGACTAAGACATAATATCTTCAAGCTCGTTGTCACCAGAATATGCTCCAACAGACTCCCCCTTGACAACAGCTTCAGAAGATTGTCATCCGTCTTCATATATCATCAAACAAGTTGAAGTCTTCGTCTTGTTCATCTGCACACTCTCTCTCTTTCTAGACGAAACCTTGGGAGAAGGACCCCTTGTCAACTTCTGTCTGCAATATTCATTTATGCAAAGGAGAACAACCAAGAATAACCAACAATTAAGATTTCCATGGAAGCTGGAAAAATAAAATCTTTTTGGTTTTTCTCTGTATAAACTGAAATGTAAAATACAAAATCACATCTTTTTGGTCGAACATCACGAGTAAGAAGATCATATCAGTAAAAACAATGCATCAATCACACATTTTGGATAAACATCCCTAAACATTCTAAGGGTATCCTATCCAGATTCATCATTTCTTTTTATCAGATAAGATCAAATCTTTTAAGCTTCAACCAAAACATGTAATGATACGCGAAGAACTTTAAAGAAGATGAGATCAGATCATAACATGCTTATTACATACGAATTTGCAACACATAACATGTCAATCTAAGTTGTCAATATTATAAGAATTGAAACCATCAGTATCTTTGTCCCATGTTCTTGTGAATTAAGGTACCATTTATTTTGTAATACAACGTGTACCCCACAAATATGCGAACAGAAATTTAAATGTGCACTATCTTCAAGACATATAAGATCATTGCAAGATAATATTCAATTTCCAGGATGAATTATACCGATAAACACAGGATAATATCAAGCAGAGAATCAGAATGATTCAGAATCGAATGATTCAAATGTCTTGGTTTGGATGAAGTATCATGATTCATAGTAACAGAAAGATTGATCAAGGAATCGATTGATTCAATGACATAGGGTAGCGTGATCCAACTGTTATCTGGATATATTCAATGGAATCAGGATATTGATCCAAGGGTTAGTATATGTTCCAACAGATGTTGTCAGAAACATATCTTAGTTCAACACCACATTGCATGTTTTTCAGGGCATGGGCAGTGAAGTGAACTGAAAAATTTGTGTTTAACGACATAACTGATACTGGTCTCATGAAGTACTTTAGATCTTATATTCTTTATCGGATAATGATCTTTTACACACACCCGGCATACTATGGGTTCAAATCACAGTTGTCACAAAGATCATTATGTTGTCACACTACTAATGGACCAAAGATACTCATAGCCTATTGACAATTCAGACTGCATACTAGTATCCAAATTAAAATATAAGCATCAAGCATCATTTTTTGTTAAGCATAAGCAGTTATGAATCTATCATTTCTCATACTGTGCAGTCTAAAAAGTTCTGATCAAAACATTTATCACAGATATATTAGATAAGCATCATAAAGTCCAACTAAGGTCATGTGTGACTGAACATCTACTGATGTACTATCATCTCTTCTTTAACTTCAAGTAATGTCGATTTTATCTTTTTCAATTTGTTTGGCTTTTTCAAAATCTTTTTCAAAGAAAGTAAAAACAAACGAAAATAAAATCTTCCATGAAAACATTTTATGAAAAAACATTTTACTTGGTTACTCAGGATTAAGCAATTCAATCAATTAAAAACTCAAACCAATGTAATGTAATTGAATGTCATTGCCTCTGTCACCAACACAGTTCTGTACTCCCCCTATCCTGTAGACTCCCCCTCAACTAGTCAAATGGTTGCATCAACAACTTTATGCTCACCATCGTCATCCTAAGTTCCAGGTTATCTTTTGGACTTTGTAAAACTGTTTCCAAAACATTGTGTGTGACATATTTCCCCCCTTGAGCATCATGTCGTTGATTCAAATCGATTTCTCAGTTATCAACAACTCTTTACTCATGCAGATGTCATTCCCTGTCATTTGCTAAGAACCACCACTATAAACAACCAATATGGTATTAATAGTCCCTCTTGGTAAATCCTGCACAACTAACAGAAAAACATTAATTTGAAATTGGGACCCAAGCCATGGTAGTCATGGGTCGTCCATCTGTATCAAAATAATAAACCTCACTCCATTCACAATCGAATCTCTCATCGATTTTCGGAGATTGTTCCGACGAGTCAGAAACAGAAACTTTAGATTTCCAAACATACTTATGTTCATTAAGTTCTCTTTGCTTAAAATGTGAAGTGTTTGAACAATCATGTTCATTTAAAAAATGTTTTGATTGTGAAAACTCTTGTTGTTCTAAAAGTTTTCTCAATCTTCTGTTTCTCCTCCGTCTTTGAGGTCTAGAAAGACTAACCTCAGATTTTGACTTACCCTTTGGTGTATCACGAGGTTTAACCACATTTGGGTTAACATTAGGCTTACCAGGAGTTCTTACCTTTTCTGGAGTAACTTGTCGGTTACCTTTGGTGTTGTGAGGACAAGCAATCCGAATGTGACCCACAAGACCACAGTAAAAGCAAGATCTCGTCTCACGAAATTCTCTCATATAAGGAATCTTCTCACAATAAGATGCATTTGAAGAAGATTCTCCTACACAAACTTCTTTTGGAGTTTGAGACGGAACAAACTTTTTCTCAATAGGTCTTGATTCAGACTTCATCTTCTCAGGAACTACATGCTTCTTTCCTTTGTTTTTGTATGGACAGTTCACCACAATGTGTCCTATCTCATTACAATGAAAACATGTACGCCTGTCTTTATAGTCTCTGACAAATGGAACTCTCCTTGAGTTTGAAGAACTTCCAAATGTATTTTTACCAGATGAATTAGAATCAACCTTTGAGTCCTCAACTTTAATATCTTTAGGTATCCCCTCTACCTTAGCTTCATCAAAATATTCATCATCACTCTCATCAGAATACACCATATCTTCACCTGTGACTGGATTCACCTTCAACACAGTCTTAGGATCTAAATCCTCATCGTTCATAATCTCAGGTGCAACCGAATAATTTCCATTGAAAGGTGGAGGAACATATCCAATACCAGTAGTTCCCTTCCCCTCTTCAGTATTATTATGATAATGTTCTAATAAGAATGATGAATTTGCAAAGCTTTCTAACTTTCTATGCAATCTAATCACCTCTGCTTTAGATTCAGCTAGTTCCTTATCTTTTGCAGCAAGATCATTATTTCTGTTCTCAATTTCTGCAAAGGACATATCCAGGTGATATGCCTGCTCTTTGATCTTCAAAGTCAGAGAACTTATATCCCTCTTCAATGATTCTATTCTTTCAATACACACATTCTCATTATCTTTTAATTTCTGATTTACCGTGTGCATCGATTTCATATCACAAATGAGGTTGACGTTGTCATCCATAACCCTCATCATTTTATCCTTAACTGAAACACAGTTAGAACAAAACGTCTCAGAGTTACAAAATACCTCAGGTTTTACTTCTGAAGAAGATGCACCAAGAGCCATGAAAACGTCATCATCAGCTTCACTCTTTTGTTCAACAATGACAGGCTCTGCATCAGTTTCTAAGTCACTCAGATCATCTTCAACTGTCTGAAAACTTTCTTCACTCATCACATCAGTCGAAGTAGATTGAGTACTTTCACCAGAACAAATACTCTCACTATCAGTTAAATCTGTAGAAGAATCACTTTGAGAATCACTCTTCTTCTCTAATACTTCATTGATCAAGACTACAAACGCTTGAGTAGTAGCTTCACCCTTTTTCTTCAAAGCTTCCCATAGATCTCTTGAAGTTGGACACTTCCCGAGACTATGAATGATTTATTTTGGTAAAGACAACGTTAAAATTTCACGAGTTTTCATCTCTCGATCAAAATTCTGCTTTTCTACTTTAGTAAGAGCTGTCACTGGTTTAGGAACATCATAATATCCCATATAGGCAAAAGTAGGATGATCATATCCTTCAAATATTGATGTCCAAAAGTTTTCATCAGTGACTGATACGAACTGTTCGAACCAGACTTTCCAGCTACGAAAATCTGATATGCACAAAAGTCTCGGTGGCATAGTTCCAATATCAATATTATCACATGAAATTGACATTTTGAAATTTTTGGGAAAATTTCCGGAAAAAATTTTCCCGCAAAAAAAAACTCTTTAAAAAATTTCGAAAATTCAAAATTTCAAAAATGATTCGAAACGACCATATAAGCTTTCCGTAAAAAATTTGGACAAGGTGAATTTTCCCGCCAAAAAACTCTTTTTTTTCTCTGACTCGAAGCGAACTTGACCCGGAGCGAACTTGTTAAGTTCGCCTGATTAAGTTCGCTTACCCAAGCGAACTTATTAAGTTCGCCTGGTTCAACAGATTCAAACTCAGGAACAGATCAGAACCATATTCGCGCGAACCAAAACTTCCGAATTTCATGAATTCTTGCTTAATTGATAGAATTTGATAAAATTGAACCGTAGGAATGTGTAGGAACTGATTTGGAACATTTCTATCGGATCAATTTCATCAAACGAATCCAAAATCAATCCAAATTGAGCAAAATTTCTCCATTTTTATCAAGAACAAGAAGATGCTTAAAAATCTTCAAAATCACAGAACTTTGATGTTGATTGGACACGAAAACACCACGAATCTTCTGCTAATCAAGAGCAATAGCTCTGATACCACTTGTAGGTCCCAAATTCGTTGCGTGACGGATCTCTAGACTCGCGGTTAGACACGGTGATAAAGTGCGGAATCCATGATCAACGTGCTCGTGTGACTCAATCAACAACGGTGTAAATAAACGCTCTTTTTATTCCAGTACAATATCAGTTTACACAATTTACAGAATTCTCAGTCCCTCCTGATATCGTCCAAGTCTATGTCTGTTTTCTGCTGATAACTGCTATTTATAGACACTGAACAGTATTAGGCGAATTTGTTAAGTTCGCCTCTAATAGGCTAAGCGAACTTAACAAGTTCGCCTCTGATAGACTAAGCGAACTTGTTAAGTTCGCCTCTGATAGCCTAGGCGAACTTAACAAGTTCGCCTCTAGCAGAACTTACACAGAATTTTATCAACAGTTACAAAACATGTCCTAACAGTAAGCATAATTCTTCCTAAGCTAGCACGTGTTATTTCATCTGACCCTATTACTTTATCTTGTGGCTAATCCCCAGTCTAGTTTGACTTATACCCAGGATATTCAACTCTGTAAACATACTTCTTTCTTCACAACATGATCCAGTTGTTCTAATGACATTAGAAAACTGGGATTTAACCTAACCAACCATCAGTTGAACGCGATTACTTAAACAGACATCCTATCCTTTATGTTACTGGAATCTATAGCTCATTAAATTTCTTTTCCCTTGGTCTTTGCATTGACCGACGCTTATCTTATAAGTGCGGGTCTCATTAGAAATCTCAGCATGACTTCACAATTTTCAAGTTGGTGCAGTCATACTGCAACTCTACTAGAAGCTAAGTACATCATAGAAAATAGTTGATGGACAGATAATTGAAGCAACCCACATTCTTAGGGTTGTAAGCTTGAAGTGGTTGGTCATAAACTTGATATTGACCTTATGACGGTCAGACTCGGTAGTTTTGACATAATTGTCGGTATGGATTGGTTATCTAAGAACCAAGCCAAAATTATGTGTCGTGAGAAAATCGTTCTCCTTCCTCTCCCGAGTGGAGAAACCCTTTCTGTTCAAGGCGAAAGGAGTGGTGTAGTCGTTGGCATCATATCCTTCATGAATGCATAAAGTGTCTTCGAAAAGGTCATACTGCTATCTTGGCTCTCGACGCCGAGCAACCATCTGAGGAGAAGAAGATTGACGACAGCCAAATAGTATGTGACTATTCAGAAGTATTTCCTGAAGACTTACCTGGTCTGCCACCGCATCATCAAGTAGAATTTCAAATCGACCTAGCACCCGGAGCATTGCCGATTGCTCGGGCACCTTACAGACTTGCACCCAGTGAATTACAAGAGCTATCCACTCAACTGTAAGAGTTGTTGGATAAAGGTTTCATCCGACCTAGTTTATCGCCATGGGGAGCTCCAGTCTTATTGGTCAAGAAGAAGGACGGGACTTTCCACATGTGCATCGACTATCGTGAGCTGAACAAAGTGACGATCAAGAATCGTTATCCTCTACCCCGCATAGATGATCAGTTTGATCAACTCCAAGGATAAAGCTTCTATTCCAAGATAGATCTAAGATCTGGTTACCATCAACTGAGAGTTCGAGACGAGGATATATCTAATACTGCCTTCAGAACTAGGTACGACCACTATGAGTTTATGGTCATGCCTTTCGGATTAACCAACGCACCCACGGTATTCATGGACCTCATGAACCGCGTGTGTAAACCCTACCTTGATCAATTCGTCATCGTTTTCATTGATAACATCCTCATCTGTTCTAAGAAAAAGGAAGAACATCAGGAACACCTACGTTTGATTCTGGAATTGCTAAAACAAGAATAACTTTATGCCAAGCTTTCTAAGTGCGAATTCTGGATTCGTGTAGTGCAATTCTTAGGACATGTGGTAATCGAGAAAGGAATACATGTCGATCCATCAAAAATAGAAGCCATCAAGAATTGGGCAGCACCGACGACTCCGATTGAGGTGCGACAATTTTTGGGATTGGCTGACTATTATCGTCGATTCATCGAGGGATTCTTCAAGATCGCCCAACCTCTCAATACTTTAACCTAGAAGGGTAAAATCTTTAACTGGGGTGACACCCAAGATTCAGCATTCCAACTCCTTAAGCATAAACTTTGCTGTGCACCCATTCGAGCTCTTCCAGAGGGAACGGATGATTTCGTGGTGTATTAAGATGCATCCATTCATGGTCTTGGTTATGTATTAATGCAACGAGAGAAAGTGATCGCATACGCTTCTCGTCAACTGAAAACTAACGAGAAAAACTACACAACTCATGACTTAGAGTTGGGAGCCATGGTTTTTGCACTAAAGATCTGGAGACATTACTTGTACGGTACCAAGTGCACTATCTACACCGATCACAATAGTCTTCAGCATATCTTTGAACAGAAAGAGTTGAACATGCGACAGCGTCGTTGGGTGGAACTCTTGAATGACTATGACTGTGCGATCAGATATCATCCGGGCAAGGCTAATGTAGTAGCCGATGCCCTAAGTCGAAAGGAAACCAAGCACAAACCAGTTCGAGCATTGCAGCTTACTATTCACACCGGATTACCTGATAAAATCCGTAGTGCTCAACTCGAAGCCCTTAAAAAGAAAAACCTACCGTTGGAAACCACACGCTGTATGGAAGAACAACTTGAGGTTATATCAGACGGCATTCGCTACTTCACAGAGCGAATATGGGTTCCAGTGTACGGGAACTTAAGGGAACTAGTTATGGATGAAGCTCATAAATCTCGATACCGATTCATCCAGTTCTGACAAGATGTACCATGACCTAAAGGTGCTATATTGGTGGCCGAAGATGAAGGCAGATATAGCCACCTATGTGAGCAAGTGCCTGACTTGCGCAAAGGTCAAAGTGGAATATCAAAAGCCTTCTTGTTTACTTCAACAACCAGAGATTCCTATGTGGAAATGGGAGAAAATATCTATGGACTTTATCACCAGATTGCCCCGAACTCCAAGCGGATGTGACACCATCTAGGTGATTGTCGATCGTTATACAAAATCCGCTCACTTCTTGGCCATCAAAGAGACTACCAAAATGCAGAAACTTACTCGAATTTACTTGAAGGAAGTAGTCTCTCGGCACGGTGTGCCAATTTCTATCATTTTGGATCGTGACACACGATTCACCTCACATTTGTGGCAATCTTTACAAAAAGATTTTGGCACACGTCTAGATATAAGCACGGTATACCATCCTCTAAACAGATGGCCAAACGGAATGTACTATTCTGTCACACCCCAAATTCCACTAACGGAGTTTTACCGTTTGGTATGTGACTAACCAAGATCTCAGTCATTAGTTACATCAAACGACACTATATGGGACTCAAATTGAAATATTATAAAAGTTCAGAGTAAATGCGGAAGCGTTTAAACAAGAGAGTAAATGCACACAACAACGCGTCCAGGTCTAACAATAACGAAACATAATAAATGTTCAGTAGATTGACAATTATTGAATACATCATGTTAACACCATGCATGCCCTAACGTGCACATATGCTTTAGCTTAGCGTCCTAAGAAAACATGCAAGGAAAGTGTCAACACAAGGTTGGTGAGTTCATAGGTTTCAGTTTATAGAAGCGTTTAACAGATTAATGTACATTCAATATATAAATCAACGGGTAGCTAACCCATATGCATGTTAACTAATGCACTCGCAACCGACAGCCGACTGTTTATGTTTTGCCTCCCACCAGGCCTATCAACCATGGTGCATGTTTAGGTCAATGTTGCACCCGTTCGACCTCCAGTCGAGTTAGCGCGACTAACGCGGGTGAGGTTTGTCAAACCCAGTAGTACTACTCAAATTACCTTGCTATGTTCATATTAACTGTCCGATGCGAGGACTTAATGATAGATGTGTACGCATAGTCAAACAAGTGATAACATATATGAATTACATAACCAAAAGTGTTTACGTAATGTTTTCTCCCCAAGTTTTAAAACAGTAAAAGGGGCCGTAAAAACTCACCTGAGTTGTGTACGAGTAGTAGATAGCATCTCACAAGGATGCAAGTAGGAAACACAAGATTTTGCCTGTGAATTGCTTACGTATGCCCTAGAATTATAAACATAGCAATTAGGGACACATGAGATTTGTGATGACGACACAGAAGACGAACGTTTCTAAATAATGAATAAGATAAATGCGTTACGTGTCGAACATTTCTAAATAATGAATAATATTAATTAATAATTAAATGTATCCATGCGTTTGTACCATTAAAATAATGGCTAGGAAAATAATATAATAATATAATATTTTTCATCTCTTAGAAAATATACGATAATTATTTCCGTGACAAAAATAATAAATATATTATTTTTATTCGAGAATATAAACGTGAGTAAATAATATAAATAATTATATTATTAATTAGTTTGAAACGTTACACGAGACATATAAACGAGGCGAAATAATATAAAAATATATATTATTTTATAATAGGTGTCATAGGTTGGAAATAATATAAACATATTATTTTATTCGAAGTCGTGGTTTGAAAATAATATAAATATATTGTTTTAAAAGTGGGGAAATAATATAAAATAGGTTATAAAACTAAACCGAGCCTACAGGTGGTTTTCGGGCTCAAAACATATTTATATAACATTATAATAATATGGGGGTGGGTTGTGTATAAAATATTTGCTTAAAAAGTTGGTAAAAAAAAAGAACAGGTTGTGGGACTCGAGCCCGGGTTTCACCCACAACAGCCCAAGGCTTTAACCAGTCCTACCCGCTAGGGTATCGCACCCAAGACCCGGTTCAGTTGGTTTTAACACATTAAACCACTTGTTCTCCATTCGCGAACCCGATCCAAAACCCCCCTCAAATCCATCGATTACCATCACGATGGGGTACGAGAGTTTAGGGGTTTTGTTCATCGATGGATTGTGAGTCTAAATGTGAGATTAATTGCAGAACATCAAGTTTAGGATCCTAAATTTCTTGTTCGTGTAATTGTAACCCTAGGTTTTGAACACGAATCAAATTGGATTAATCTAATAAGATTAGGGGTTGGATTCATAGGGTTTTCAATGAGTGATGAATGGCGAAACTAACCATGTAATTTAATTTGATTGAAACCGTGTGCAGGTTAGGGTTTGATTAATGTATTTAAACGATGAACCCTAGAATCAGTTTAGGTTAAAATCGATAATGTAAGCCCCAATTTGTTTAGGGCTTTCAATCAACATACCAAGACGAAACTAAGGGTGTGTTTATTTACCAAAATGGAGTTCGGATTGATGGTGTTCGGATGGGACGAGTTCCGACTTCGAGCGCTCGATCTCCGGCGTCCCTGGTTGCTACTCCGGCCAAAATAGACTGGGCAGGAGGTTCAGAGGGGTTCGACTAGTGTGTGCGTAGTGACAATTTGAGAGCTGGCAACCGGATTCGATCGAATTGCATGGTCTTTGAAATGGGTTCAACGGTTTCTACTTTAGGGCTTTAATTCGCAATGATTAGTGGTGATGATAGGTTAGAAACGGATCAAAGACATTCGAAATCATCAATGCCATGCGTTACAACATTGAATTCAAACAGTTTTGCGGTTAAAGAATCGAATTTGGATCAAGATAATTGGGGGTTTGACTTTTAAAAGTCAACTAATCTAATTTGTGTCAAAAATGTTTAATTTTGACTTTCAAAAGTCAAACAGTTGGGTTTAGGATAAATACAGCTTTAGTCCCTGTAGTTTCATGCATATGTGTTTGAGGTTTTGACAGAATTAGTCCGTGGAGTTTGTACTTGGGTTTACTAGGTTAAGAATTTACGGAATTAACTGAGTTTAAGTTAACGGGATTAACTCTAAATAATCGAGTGTCACATATTCAAACACTTGAGAACATGCTACGAGCTTGTGTGATTCATTTCAGTAACACCTGGGAGTCCCACCTGCCTCTGGTGGAGTTCTCCTACAACAAAAGTTATTACACTAGCATCAAAGCAGCTCCATTCGAGGCATTATATGGACGGAAATGCCGATCTCCTATTTGTTGGGCCGAAGTTGGGGATAGCCAACTTACGGGTCCTGAACTCGTACTCGAAACCTCTAAAAAGATAGTTCAAATTAGAAATCGTATGGCGGCAGCTCGTGATCGTCAAAAATAGCTATGCCGATAAGCGTCGTAAACCGTTAGAGTTTCAAGTAGAAGACATGGTTTTGTTAAAGGTCTCACCTTGGAAAGGTGTAATTCATTTCGGGAAACGAGGCAAACTAAATCCTCGTTATGTTGGACCGTTCAAAATAATGAAGAGAATTGGCTAAGTAGCGTACCAACTGGACCTACCGGAAGGACTTAGTGGTGTACACAATGTCTTTCATGTCTTGAACTTGAAGAAATGTCTAGCAGACGAGTCACTCGCGGTTCCTCTTGAGGAACTACACATAGATAAACAGTTGCGTTTCATCGAGGAACCGGTATAAATTATGGATAGGGAAGTCAAAACGCTCAAACGCAGTAAAATCCCTATTATCAGAGTTCGTTGGAACTCGAAACGCGGACTACAAATCACGTGGGAGCGTGAGGATCAGATAATGCACAAGTATCCTCATCTGTTCAAGCACTCCACGTCAAATTCTTAAGGCACTATTCTAATTTTTGGGACAAAAATTCTTTCAACTAAGGAATGATGTGACATCCGGAATATTTTTTTTAATTATTTTAATTTTCAAGATGAAAATTTTTTCAACTAAGGGTGATGTGACAACCCAGACTTTTAGGTTAACTACGTTAGCAAATCCCGTTAAACCTTAACCTAATTAATTTAAATTCAAACTCTAAGGACTGATTCTGTCAATATACAACCTAAAAACTTCAGGGACTAGTTCTGTCAAGTCCCAAAACCTGATTTGTTGACTCCCAAATATCAAAATAGTAAATTTGTGTTGTTGTTGACTTATGAAAGTCAAAGTCGCAACTCCTTGATTCAAATTTGACTTTCACGATCGATTTCCGTTTGATTTCGTAACTAAAAACGCACGTTGTATCATTAACGACCATCATTGATACTTTAATCGCAGCAATTATCCGAATTCAAACCCAATGATGATAATTAACTTATAATCGTCCAACCCTTAACGAAAATCACTCGAATTCGATCAATTCGGGTATCACTCTCGTAAATCAGTCACTTCGACCCCAATCGGATCCCTCTGGAGCATTTCCACACGTCAATTCCACCGGAGACGAAGCCGTTGTAACAAGAGATTGAAGCCGTCGAAGTCGAAACCCCACCTAGTCGAACACCATCAATTCTTGCATCATTCTTGTAATTGTTTACATGCTCAGTTTCGTTTTAGTGTTTAAATCAAAAGCCCCATCCTAATTTGGGCTTTCATTATTGAATTTAGCATGAACCCGATTCTAGGGTTCATGCGATTATGTTTTAGTCGATCATCACCATGGTCTCTGTTTAAATCCAATTAATCTATACCATTTGATTCGTAATCTTATACTTTATGAAAACCCTATATCAATTTAACCTAATAACATCCGATTTACCTCGATCTGGATCTAAGGTTTGTTCATAAAAATAATTTGGGGGTTTTGATCCTAAACACCACCTTAATGAAATTAATCTAAACCATCAGTTTTGCAAGGTTCAAATTAGTAAAAGCCCTATGAATCCAACTCCTTTCAATATCAGAATCGATCAAATCGATTCCCTGTTCTTGTTCAAGGGTTTCAATTCTTATTTCTGTAATTAAACGACCTTAAACCCGTTTATTTTGAAATTAAAACCTACCACATGTTTGTTATAAATCAAATAACAAAACCCCTATGAATCTATGGTCTTTCGCGATCAGAATTGTTGGATATGGGGACGCGTTACGAACTTGTATGCATATGGGAGGGAAACCTGTTAGAGTTCTATGTTAAAACCAATTAATCCGGGTTCTGGTTGCGATGCACTAGCCGGCTGGAGTGGTTAGGTTTGTATGATGTGGTTGGAGAGACCCGGGTTCAAGTGTCACCACCTTTTTTTATTTGTAAATCGTTTTCTATGTATTATTTTAATATAAAATCAATTGTTATATTATTATATTAATATATAAATGTGTTTTAGCCCGAAAAAACTCCCCGTAGGCTCGGGTTTGGTTTTGTAACCCATATTTATTACTAAAACTAAGTTATAAAATATTATATTTATACTATTTTCATACCGTGACATCAATTAAAATAATATATTTTATATATTATTTCCACATGTGTATTAACTTTGTATAACGCTTCAAACTGTAGAAGCATGTTTTGTAACTATAGATTAAATTCTATGTATCGGTGTACGTGGCTAGTACGCAGGAGGGTGTTCCTGAGTACTTAGTCTGCACACCAGTTTGGTCCTGCGTACTTAGTAAGTACGCAAGGCTTTGTCAAGTACGTATGACCAAACCATGCGTACTTAGTAAGTACGCAAGGCTTTTGCCTTGCATACTTGTCAAGTACACAGGTAGTGTTCCTTACCCTATAAATAGAAGACTTATCTTCATTTATAGGTGGAACTTCTGGAACAAGGTCGAGAGGTGTTCGGGTCGGGACGAGCTCTCCCGACCCCTTGACCGTGAGTTTAGATGAGAGATGTGTGCTCCTTCGGTATGTAGTCTGTAATACGGTATGACTTCTATGTTTTGGATTACGTGTTGTTTCATTGCCTTTTGTCTTTGTCCGTGTTTTCTCTGTCTCGTTTCTTAGTCCCCACACAAATCATAGAACAGGTCCGTGTATCTCCGCTGCACGACGAGGCTTCCGGGACCTACACAAACTTATAGAGAATATAAATATCTATGTTATTTACCCACAAATATGCTCTCGAGTAAAAATAATATATTTTATTATTTTTATCACATAAATGATTATTTTATTTATCTTACGAACTTAAAAATAATATAACTAGTATATTATTTTAAACCATATTTTAAATGGTACAAACACACGAATATATTTATTATATATTATTATTTTAATTAGAATCATTCAACGCGAAATGTACTTATTTTAATAAGCATATTAAGGAACCTTTATTCTCGTGGACAAGTTTGTCTACTCTTTGATAATTAGAGCGTTTTTAGGACGTTCAACCTTCCGTGTCGTCGTCACAAATCCCATTATATCCCTAATTGTTTTATGTATAATTATAGGGCATACGTAAGCCGTGCAGGCTAACACTTGTGGTCCCAATCTCATTCTTGTGTAAATCTACCTGCTACGCAACTCAGGTGAGTTTTCACGGCCCCTTTTACTATTTTTAAACTGGGGGAGAAAACATGACGCAAACACTTTCGATTTTTGTAATTCATATATGTTATCACTTGTATGACTATGCGTACACATTATCCTTAAAGTCCCTACATCGAACCGTTAATATGAACATAGCGAGATAATTTGAGTAGTACTACCGGGTTTGACAAACCTCACCCGCGTTAGTCGCGATAACTCGATTGGAGGTCGAACGGGTGGAATATTGACCTAATCATGCACCATGGTTGGTGGGAGTCATACAAATAGTTAGCTTCGGTTGCGAGCGCATTAGTAAATATGAATATGGGTTAGCTACGTGTTGATATATATATTGAATGTACATTAATCTGGTAAACGATTTATTACTATATTGAAACCCGTGAACTCACCAACCTAGTGTTGACCCGTTTTTTCTACATGTTTTCTCAGGACACAAAGCTAAGGCACAGGTGCACGATTAGGACATGCATGGAGTCCTAATATTAATTTATTAATAATCAAGACATTTAGACTATCGTATTTACTTTGTTTCGAACTAGACATTGGGCGCGTTTGTTTTGCGCATTTACTTTTTATTCATCGCTTCCGCATTTACACTGAACTTTTATAATAATTCAATTTGAGTCCTATATAGTGTCGTGTTATGTAACTAATGACTGAGATCCTGGTTTGTCACGCACCAAACTGTAAAACTCCGTTAGTGGAATTTGGGGGTGTGACAAGCAAATACTATGTGACGTTTAAGGTAATATTAATCAATACAGAGTGTACCCAAAAATTTAGATGGATTGAACTAAGACTTAACACAAAATTTCACCAAATCATGCTCCAATTCCCAGCATGAGGGTAGCGTTCTTAGCACAGAAAAATAATCCAAGCGGATTTGATATGAATCTTTTTCATTCTGAATCATTTGATTCTTTTGTCTTTGTTTCTGAGATGATAAGCATTGAATCATGTTGATTCATATGAGATGGAATGTGTCAAGAATCATGTTTGATTCAGGTGAATGAATATAGATGTGATGTATATTGATGAACTGTTTGAATCAGATTTGATTCGGGTATGCGGATATCCATAGAATATTGGATATGTCAATTGAAATCATGAATGATTTCAAAGGGCTAAACAGACTGACTTCCTGGTTTCCATCCGAGATTTTCATCAGAACCATCAGCTGTATAAGGGTGTTTAACTCTAAATCATATATTTGACGGCTATAGTCAATAGAGCTAACAAATTGTGCTAAGAACTTATCAAGATCCTGGTCTCATGGTATGAATGGATTCACTTTGCATTCGAATGATGAAGGTACCGATATACGATGTGAGTAACACTAAGATTGCAATTTAGTTAGTCACACAAATACCGCCTAATTTATACATGCAGAGCCTACCGACATATCAAAAATTGTAACCAATGTCACCATCATATCCAATTCATGCGTAAGCTCAGCACACAAATGTACTATCATTTCCTATTTGCATGTCAATCAGTCACACATTTTTTTTAGCATAATATCAACTTTTATTTTATTTTCAAGACTTTTCTTTTCTAAAAATCACACATATCACATTTTTCAACTTTATTCACATAACCACATAATGCAATCACATTTAACATGAGAGATATAATTTTAGATATCAACTCAACTTTCATCAGTTATTCATAATTTATTTTTATTTTCATTTATTCTCCCCTTAAAATTGTGATATAATTTATTTCTACTAGACAAACACTTATAACTTCCACATATAGAACAAATATAAGCACGTAGAACATGAATCACAAATTCAACACATTTTTATCTCTAAAAGAAAATCTTTTTAAGGAACTTTTTATGGTCTTTCAATTCAAAAATGGACTTTATTATTCAGAAAACTTATTTAAGATGACCCTTTTTTTTAACATTTAAAAATTTTAGAAAGATATCATCCCCAACATCTCAAACAGAGAGTTAAACCGATCTGTTGAAAAAGCTTTTGTAAAAATGTCGGCTTTTTGCTCCAAGGTATCGACGTGGATCACCTTAATCAAACATTTTTCAAAGAAATCACGAATAAATGTAACCTGATGGCAATGTGCTTTATTTTTTAGTGCTGAATCGGATTCTTTACAATACTGATGAAGTGTGATAAGTATATAAAAATATAATGAATATATATTTTTAGGATGATTTCACAAGATTAGGTTTTAAATTTATAAAATGATAATTACTTTAACTTAAAACACACATAACAGGTAAGTGTAGCTATCGCAGCATAATATAGTTTGGGTAAGAACCAAGTATCGAACCATAGACACGGATCCCGTACTCAACCCTCGCTATTGTCTGACTAGAATAATAGGTTGGAAAATGGGTTTTGTTAAAAGGAAAAATAAAAAGTTAAAAAATGTAATTAGAAATATTATTCTGTTTAAGGTGTTACTCTAGTTGTTATCCTTTGTTAATTAATGTTGTATTTAAAGTAAGGTTAGTCATAGTTACTAGTACTAACCCTTTCGATAGGGGAGTTAGTATTTTGTAATAGAACAGTGGATAAGGTCGGCCAATTGTTCCTTAATGAATATAACGGACCCTAAACGAGGTGTCACATCCGTCGGTATCTCACAGTTCATTATTCGGACTTATAATCGTTGTGTGTGACGTACGTCTAGTCTTGTAACTTCTTTCGGTAAGTCGGAATGCACGACTTCCTCCAAAGTTACTTTATGAACGCTTGGACCTAACTATTTATTTTCTTAAATAGTTGCCTTTACTTACAATATTATTTCAAATAAATAAGATTTTCCTTCTCAAGATCAAACCCCATGGCTCCCGCTAGAAGTCCTCTGCAAGCCGATATGAGAGAAGTAGAGAAATATCGACACAAACAGCCCAGTCTGGTTAGGGCTTAAACGACCTGCTGAATACCCAAACCTCCAATCAACCCATAATATTAAATCTATACTAACCGGTCGGACTAACACCAAGATTTGTATATAGACCGTACAAACATCGAATAAGCTTCCCAAACAAGAAGTCTTGCTTAGGTAACTGACAAGATTTAAAATTATTAGATTGGTTTAAAAATCACTTATTATGGTATTTTTTTAGATAACTTATAGTAAAGACTTTAAAAACATAACTTACTAAAAATACTTCATTAGTTAATTAAAGTTCAACCAACTCGAGCAACACAAGAGGACTAGCAATGAAGGACCATACAAGTGACTCCACTAACCCTTTGATAATGTGTGGAAGTTTTCCAACACCAAGGGAGAGTGGGTATAGGTTGCCTCTTGTTTCACTCGAACAAGAATAATAAGTTCATATTACAAGACTTAGAAAAGAAATTAAAAAGAAAAAAAAGCTAAATGGACCAAAACCGAGAGAGTTCCGGCTCTTAGCAGAGCTCTAAGGCCTTCCCAACTCTTGGTAATGGACACCTAAAACACTAGAATGAGCTTCCTATTTATAGGCAAAGATTTGGACATTGCACGGCCGTGCAATGGGATGCACGGTCGTGCAAATCACTCATTTCTTACAAGTGAGGGAATCTGTCAGGTCTAGCAGGCCCAGGGCCCATTTTCACCATTTGCATGGCCGTGCAATGCAATGCATGACCGTACAATCCATTATTTTGACTCTTGCTTGATTTTGACTTTCTGGGTTGACTCCTTGGGTGCACGAACGTCCGATTGGCTTCCGGGTGCTGATTTTGCTTCGTTTTTAGTGTTTTCTTCATGTTTTTAAATGCAAGGGATAATTATCCTGTTGTAACACAATTAAGTATATTAAGTATCATATCTTATCATTTTCTCTACAATTGTGCTAGATATGAGGATAATTGTGCATGTAAAACATGTATAAATGATGACATATCAAATGCCAAGCACTGCCTCATTGTCACAGTAGATTGGGGTCTCAAAAAAGTTGATTCCAAAGTCAATCAGTTGATGCTGTAACCAGATGACTTGTGAACAGCAGCTCAAAGCGGCTGTGTACTCTGCCTCAGCAGTTGAAGTTGATACATTTGTTTGTTTCTTACACTGCCATGAAACTAATCTCTCCCCCAAGAATTGACAACCACCTTATGTAGATTTCCTGTCCAAATTACATCCACCATAATCGCTATCAATATAAGCATAAAAATTGAATCCATAATCAGAAGGATACCATAAACCGAGATTTACTCGACCCTTAAGATAATGAAAAATTCTTTTAACAGCCGATTCATGGGACTCTTTTGGAGCTTCCTGATATCTAGCACACGATCAAACTTCGAACATAATATCAAGTCTACATGCAGTTAGGTACATCAAGGAGCCAATCATTGAACGATATGCTTTTTGATTAACTTCAACTCCAGATAAATCCAGAATGAGAGGTTCATGGGGAGCAACGGGAGGTACAATCTGATTTACAATCATTTATTTTGAACTTTGTCAAAACATCTTTCACATACTTTGCCTGATGAATAAGAATTCCAGCATCAGACTGTCCACCTGCAATCCTAGAAAAAATTGCATTTGTCCCATTAAGCTCACTTCAAATTTGAGTTTCATGATAGCTTCAAAGTCTTTATAAAGGGTCTCGTATGTTGATCCATAAATGATGTCATCAACATAGACTTGAACTATCAGCAAATCAGAATCAAACTTCTTTAAGAATAATGTCTCGTCAATTGTACTACGAAAAAAGCCATTTGATGTGAGATGTGTCGACAAGGTCTCATACCACGCACGAGGCGCTTGATGTAACCCATATAATGCTTGATGATCAGGATCTTCAAAACCAGGTGGTTGATTGACATAAACCTCTTCTTTTACAACCCCTTAAAGAAAAGCAGTCTTCACATCCATTTGGTAGACCTTAAACTTCTTGAATGAAGCATAGGCCAATAATATACGAATAGCTTCCATTCGGGCAACATGAGCGAAAACATCATCATAATCCAACCCTTCTTCTTGATAAAACCCTTGGACAACAAGACGATCTTTGTTACGAACCATAATTCCACGATCATGTCTCTTATTACGTGATAGCGTCTTTTAGTAGTAATAAATATATTCTATTTAGTGCAACACAAAATCAGGTTTTAAATTTATAAAATGATAATTACTTTAACTTAAAACACACACAATAGGCAAGTGTACCTATCGCAGTGTAATATAGTTTAGGTAAGAACCAAGTATCGAACCATGGACACGGATCCCGTACTCAACCCTCGCTATTGTCTGACTAGAATAATAAGTTGGAAAATGGGTTTTGTTTAAAAGGAAAATAAAAAGTTAAGAAATGTAATTAGAACTATTATTCTGTTTAAGGTGTTACTCTAGTTGTTATCACTTGTTAATTAATGCTATATTTAAAGTAAGGTAGGTCATAGTTACTAGTACTAACCCTTTCGATAGGAAAGTTAGTAAGTCGTAACGGAACAGTGGATACGGTCGACCTACTGTTCCTTAATGAATATAACGGACCCTAAACGGGGTGTCAAGTCCGTCGGTATCATAACAATTCATTATCCGGACTTATTACCCTTGTGACTGACGTACGTCTGGTCATGTAACTTCTTCCGGTAAGTCGGAATGCACGACTTCCTCCAAAGGAACTTTATGAACGCTCAGACCTAACTAATTATGTTGTTAAATAGTTGTCTTTACTTATAATATTATTTCAAATAAATAAAACTTTCCTTCTCAAGATCAAACCCCATTGGTCCCGCTAGAAGTCCTCTGCAAGCCGATACAAGAGAAGTAGAGAATTACCGACACAAACCGCCCGGTCTGGTTAGGGCTCAAACGGCCTGCTGACTACCCAAACCTCCAATCAACCCATAATATTAAATCTATACTAACCGGTCGGACTAGCACCAAGATTTTAATATAGACAGTACAAATATCGAATAAGCTTCTCAAACAAGAAGTCTTGCTTGAGTAACTCACAAGATAAAAGATTATTAGTTTGATTTAAAGATCACTTATTCTGGTATTTTTTAAATAACTTACAGTAAAGACTTTAAAAAACATAACTTACTAAAAATACTTCATTAATTAATTAAAGTTCAACCAACTCGAGCAACACAAGAGGACTAGCCATAAATGACCATACAAGTGACTCCACTAACTCTTATATAATGTGTGGAAGTGTTCCAACACCAAGGGATAGTGGGTATAGGTTGCTTCTTGTTTTACTCGAACGAGAAGAATAAGTTCATATTACGAGACTTAGAAAAGAAAATAAAAAGAAAAACCTAAATGGACCAAAAACTAAGAGAGTTTCGGCTCTTAGCAGAGCACTAAGGCCTTCACACCTCTTGATATTGGACAATTAAACTACTAGAATGAGCTTGCCATTTATAGACTCAGAATTTGGTAATGCACGACCATGCATTGGGATTCACGTTCGTGCAAAGCACACATCTCTTGCACGTGAGGGAATCTGGCAGAGCTGGAAGGTACAAGGATACATGGGGCCGTGCATTGTAATGCACGACCGTGCAAAGTGAATTTTTGACTCTTTGCTTTATTTTGACTTCTAGGTTGACTCCATGTGTCTGGTTTCGTTCAATTGGCTTTCGAATGCTGATTTTGCCTTGTTTTTGGGTGTTTTCTTCATGTTTTTGTATGCAAGGGTTAATTATCTTGTTGTAACACAAATAAGTGGATTAAGTATTATACCTTATCATATTCTCTATAATTTGTGATATCTTTGGGGATAATTGTGCATGTAAAACATGTTTAAATGATGGCATGTCATTATGAAACACCCATTTTGTTCTAATTGGATATTTCCCTTCAGGCGAATCTACAAGATGCCAAACGTTAAGCTTTTTAAACTGAAGAAGTTCTTCTATGGCTTCAATCCAACTTGGATCTTGTAGTGATATTGTGACATTCTTGGGTTCTTTTTGTGATAAGAAATAAGAGTATAAACAAACATTAATGTTTCCAGCTTAACTTCTCGTTTTAACTCAATCTTCAAGAGATCCGATGATATTTTCAATTGGATGGGCAGAATGAATTCTATGAATCGGAACATCATCAACTTGCACTGATTCTGGCATATTTGAAACATTCAAATCTGGTGATTGGTCACTTGAATCATTAACACTTAAAGAACTTGTCTGATTAACATCCTCAGTTTGATCATTTGGTGTATCTAACTGAACTTCAGTAACTTCGTTCATCATTAGTATTTGGAACTTGTACTTCAGAATCAGAATTTGTAACTGAAATGTCAAGATGTTCTTCTTGTGTTTGTGTAGATGAAGTAACATCTTTAGAAATTTCATTTTGAACCATTACTTGCGTGCACCAACCATGAAATTTTCAACTGATTGATCAAGCCTTGTAAGAGACTCAACCACTGTATTCGAAGAACTTGCACCATCAAAATCAGCTAGAAGTTGTTGATCAAAAGTCTTGAAAATTACATCCGCATCAAAGAACCAATCAGGCCCATTTTGCTCTGGAGAAATATTCATCTCTTGCCATTCCACATAATACGACTCTTGAATAATTTTTGTTCTCTTGTTATATACTCTGTATGCCTTTTGATATGAAGAATATCCAAGAAAATAACATTCATTTCCAACATCAGCAAATTTTGGGAAAGAATCTTGTGTATTTAAGACTGTACACGAACAACCAAACACTCTGAAGAACTTGATATACGACTTTCTTTTGAAAAATAGTTCATAGGAAGTCTTTATGTGTTGTTTTACCATAAGAACTCGGTTCAATACATAACATGCCGTGTTGACTGCTTCAGCCTAGAAAATGATGGGCAAAATTTGAACCTACAAGCATTGTGCGAGCAGCTTCAATTAATGTTCTGTTCTTTCTTTCAGCCACTCCATTTTGTTGTGGTGTCCTGGCTGCATTGTCACTGCGAATAATTGACACTTTGCTATCACAGATGTTTTCAATTCTTTTTATAAATTCAACAATTGTTTCAGGTGTCTCATCCTTTGTTGCTAGGAAAAATACCCATGAAAATCTTGAAAAATCATCTGTGATAACAAGACAATAAGATTTCTTCGCATTTCTTTTGACACGAACTGGACTAAATAAATCCATATGAATCAGAAATAAAGGTCGAGTAAACGTTGTCACGGTCTTTCTCGGTTGGGACTTCTTATGCTATTTTCCCTTTGCACATGACATGTAACTCTCTTGAATTATAAATTCCTTTTTGGGTAAACCTCGCACGAGATCTTTATGAACCAAATTGTTCATGTTTTTCAAGTTCACATTTCCCATTCGACGATGCCACATATAAGATTCTGAACCAGTTGCTTTTAATAATAAACATGAAACATTTACTGGTGTTGAATGATCGTTCATATCAACTACATATGTATTGAACTTTCTTGGAGCACACATCAATATCATGTCTTCAGGAATAACCTGTCCAAGCTTTAAGAATAAGCACTCTTTTGATGTAAAATGAACTGATATGTCTTTATCGCAAACTTTTGAGACACTGAGTAAATTAAACTCCAAACTGAGACACAAAATTAACTTTCTCGAGCGTGATAAGTTCATTTGACACTGTTCCCTGACCAGTAATTTTCCCTCCCCTTTTGTCTCCAGCAAAAGCAACAAAACCACCATCAAAAGATCAAAAATTATCCAGAATCTCTCTTTTTCCTATCATGTGCCTTGAGCAACCGCTATCAACATGCCAAACATTATTAATGGTCCTCCCGGTTTCACTATGCACATTCAAGAAAAACTTAATGAGAAACAGGTACCCAGATCATCTTTGACCCGGGCTGACTCTGGCTTTTACAGTGTTAGTCACGACTTGTTCCTTCAAGTTTACACCATTCTTTGTTCCAACGATATGTGAAGTCTGTTCATTTTTAATTTTCCAAAAACAACCAACATTTTTCCCATATTTCTTAGTGAATTTTTCTTTAGCAAAATAGCTTGGTTGGTTAATTTTCTTCACATATCTTGGACTATTTTGGACCTTATTATCCACGAATTTTGGTAACACATAATCATGACAAGAATTTGAATATAAATCATAACAATCTCTAGAAAGCAAGTAAGCACGACTGTAACGTTGTTTCACTCCGGACTCAAACAAACTGTCTTTCTCATACGCTTTCTTGAAAAGCTTTGTGATATTGCTTTTAGCTCTCTCTTTGTGTCTTTTGAACTTGACTCACTTGAATTGTGTTTGCAATTTCTTGCAAAATGTCCAACTTGACCACAAACAAAACAATTATAGCTTTTAGTCTTTAACTTTGACTTTGAACACTCGCCTACTTCAAAGACAAACTTTTATTTGTCACTCTTAAACCAACAAATACCTTTTCTTAAGTGTCCTTTGCTATGAGCAGACTAATCTTTGACATCAATGAACTTGTCTTTGACATAAACTGATTTGCCTTTGACACAAACTTTAATTGACTCTCTTTGAATCTTTGTTGGTGCACCGATTTTAACTTTGACAAACTTCTTACTCTCTTGTTAACTTGTAAGTATATGATTCTTTGGTGCTATGAACTCATTTTTCTAAGGCCTTTCATTTGACAAATCATACTCCTGAATTAATGGATTCTCATACTTATCTAGTACGACATCATCAGCTAGACTTGAGACTTTGTGGAGCGGTACATAGTCTCTAGCTGTGTGCACCGCTTTATCAAAGAAAGTAGATGTTGTTGACACCTCAGACACACAATCAGAATCATCTCAAACAACATTAGTAGAACAAGCAGAAACATATGAACTATCAAAATTTGAACAATTGTTTACATCAAATTTCTCACAAACATCAACAAATCTATTGAGATCACAATCAACATCGAGATATTGCTTACAATCTCTTATGAACTCTCTAGTACACTTTTAATTAAATGCAGAAAAACTTTTAACTCCATTAAGATCACTCTCATCCTCAACACAACGTGTGTTTACATCTGCACTAACATACATGTCATGAAAATTAGAATCACTCGTATTTATCAACTCATTTGATTCATGCGGTTCAGGAAATGGCACAAATTATCAGGATGAGGTACCTTGTTATAGCCCAAACCATCTTTGATATAAACAGGCATTGTTTTCTAACACAGTCATCAAACACATTTCGTTGCATTTTCCACTTAGCCACTATTACCCATTCTTTGATTAAATCAGTTTCAGATGCAATTAGTTGGTCAAAAAGATCTTTTATTAAAACATCCTTTTTATCAATATATTCTTTAAAAGTGACACTATCTTTCAAAAGAGCTTTGATTTTTCTGGTGTAAGTAACCTCATTTTGTTTTAACTCTTTATTCACTCTCTTCAGTTTATCATTCTCAGCAATTAGAAAAATATTTGCTGCATGATATTATGTATTTCATCAACACAATCAGGAGAGGAAATAGAAAACTCATTTTCAAAAGTTACCTCACTGTTAGAAGAAGTCTCATCAAAATAAACAGCTTTGCCTTTTCCTTTGTCATCAGTGTTGAACGCATAATCACTAGCAATATCAGCTGCTTTCTTCAAAACTTCTATTTCAGCCATCAGAGCCTCATCTAACTCATCTTCAGCATCTTCAATCTCTTCATCCCACTCATAATTACTTAGTTGCTTTGACATTAGAGCAGTTGGAGCTTTCTTAGACTTTTCATTCTCCTCAATCATCTCTACAAACTTCACCCCACTACCTTCAACTTTCTTTTTTCTTATCTTTTGGACACTCACGAGCAAAGTGTCCAAGTTATTTGCAGTTATAACATCTAAGCTTTGCTTTGTCAAAACCAACTTTCTTTGCAAATTGGAGCTTGTCTTTTTCGACCTTTTAAAGATACTTCTTGGCTCTAATAACGATCACGGCCGTAAATCCATGTATTCAAGATCATATGGATTTATCTGCACAAGATCCTCAACATCATGCACAACAGGTTGAAGCTTGCCAGTTACCAAAGCACCATAGCTACTCATAAAGGCTCCAAACAAAGCAATCTGATCTTCAGGAATCTGACCAGTAACTTTAACATTCTCTCAAGAAGAATGCTCACAATGACTCTCCTATAGATCGTACTCGAGACGTGACGTATCAATAACACGGATTACGGAATCCAACCGTATCACTGATTGTGTATACGTGATGACAGAAACAGTAACAATCACAGCAATGTAAATAATCTTCTTCTTGTATTTCAACTAATCACAGAGTTTACAGAACTGAGACTTGAACATTCAAAAGCATTCTAAGGACTCTCTCTAAAGTCTCTCAGGTCTTCAAGTCTTCACTCTAAGACTTGTAAACACCTATTTATAGTAAAACAAAAAACCACATAGCACTATAGGCGAACTTAAGAAGTTCGCTCCTAAAGATGCTTAGGCGAACTTGTTAAATTCACCTCTCTATGAACTTATACAGAGTGTTTGCTACAGTTACAAATTCATGCTCTAACACAGTCCCCCTTAACCGTTGCAAACAATTCTATCAATTACAAGTCAAAGACTCTAAGACTAAGACATATAATCTTCAAGCTTGTTGTCACCAGAATATGCTCCAACAGACTCCCCCTTGACAACAGCTTCAGAGATTGTCATCCATCTTCAATAACAACATTAAACATATTATAGTCTTCGTCTTGTTCATCTGCACACTTTTTCTTTCTATCTAGAAGAAAACTTTGGAGAAGGATCCCCATGTCAACTTCTGCCTAAAATATTCAGTTTATGCAAAGGAGAACAACCAAGAATAACCAACAATTAAGATTTCCATGGAAGCTGGAAAAAAAAATCTTTTTGGTTTTTCAAACATAAGAAACACAAAATCTTTTTGATTTTTCTTTGTACAAACTAAAATGTAAAATACAAAATCACATATTTTTGGTCGAACATCATGAGTAAGAAGATCATATCAGTATATATGATATATCAATCACACATCTTGGATATAAAATCCGTATAATATCAAATGGTATTCTATATCATTCTTTCAAGCCTTTCAAGATTAGCACACTTTATGTTTTTCAAGACTTTCATATTGCATGTTATGATACGCGATAAACATTCAAAGAAAATAGGATCAGGCTATGACACACAAATTAAAATTGTCAATATTATAAGACTTGAAACTAAAGCATCTCATTCCCACTTTCTTGTGAGTTAAGGTACCATTTAAGTATGAAATAGAACGTGTACCCCACTAGTATGCCAACATAAAGTAAATACACTATCTGCAAGACATATAAGATATAGGTCCTCGGGTGTCTCGGATCGTTACGTGTGGGTGTGTGACTAGTCAGACCGGGTGTGGAATACCTGTGACTAGGTGGAGAAACAAGCAACACAAAGTAAACCAACAACGAAATCACTCTCAAACTTCGTCTATTATAAACTTGAAGGTTACAGATAGAATACAACTGAGTGCATATGACTGCGTACTTAAGTTATGTTAACCTTGCCTATTTATAATAGGCCTGGGCTTTGCGCACTTAACAAGTGCGTAGGGAAAAATGCTCATGCGTACTTAGCAAGTACGTAGAGAGTTCTTGTGTACTTGCTAAGTACGCAGGAAATAACTCCTGCGCACATGCTAAGTGCGCAAAACACTTAAAGAATTTAGACAACGAGTACATACAATAGTAAATACAACTCGATACCTAATACATACGTACACTAAGATACAAAGACTAATCAAAAGATAAGATAATATCCAGGGTGTTTGTCACACAAAAGTGCTTCAACAAACTCCCCCTTGACAACAGCTCTAGATTGTCTTCGGTCTTCACAGCTCCCTAGCTTTAGCTTCCATCTTCTTCTTGTAGTTAAGGCAGAACTTGCAACCTTGTCGTATTTAGAAGCAAGGAACTTTGTCCACTCATCCGTGTACATGTAGTACTTGTCAGCTAGCTCCTCCAGATCTTTCACAAAAAAATTTATGAAGCAGACTTCATCAAAAACTCTGATCAGTTCCCTTGGCACTAAGCTTCCACTCTCGGACCACACCTTTCCAATCACCACTTCCTCGCCTGATTTAGGATCTACGTACTAGTACCATATGTTACCGAGGATATCCTGAGATAACTTTCTCAGGGGAATCCTGGTTTCACACAGCACTGGCTTGTACATAAGTTTCTTTAAACTTTTATGAGTCACGGGATGTCTAACGTTCTTGTCCCTGACTCGCTTGGGCACTTGAGGATTAAACACCTCGAACTTCCCTGATCTTTCCTCTCACTGTAGAACCTGCCACAAACCCATCGCTACTGCGTGATTTGAGTGACCCAGTAGCTCTCAGTTTTCTAGGTTCACGAGGTCGTATCTTGGCAAGGAGTTGAAAGCTTCGCTGGTTGGTTTCAAGTATTGAACCCCCAGCTCGCTTGATTGCAAACAACTTCTTGTCCTCCTCGAACCTCACAACTAAGATCATCCCTGTCGCTCCATGTTTGTCTATGATTGATGTGTTTTGCCAGACAGGAGCCGGATCCTTCGATGAACTTGTAGGCATATGTTTGTCTTTCTGTGCCTCTGGATCTACAGGTGTAGGGTCGGTAGGGGAGGCTTCAGTCGACACCTCAACAGTACTAGCAGGTTCGACTGAACCTGTGTCAAGATGAGTTTCAAAGGATGGAGCTTCGAAAATCTCTCCATCATCAAACTCATACTCTCCTTCCCCGTCGCCCTTGGGAACTTCGATTACAACATCCTCATCCTCCTCATCCCAATCATCACCAGAATCGATCTCTCCCTCTTCCAAATTGCAGAGAGCATCGATCTATGCTTCCTTGGAATAGTCCGGCTCTAGTAGTAAGATCACAACACCCGACACATCATCAGATAGATCTTTCAAAACGTCAGCCACCGACTTTCCTTTATTACCACCTGAAGCATTACCTCCACCTTCACTCTGAGTAGACTACCCCTCAACCTTAGGCATGACGGAAATGGGAACAATCGCCAAAGCTGACGTTTGCTGCTCACTTCCACTCATTCAGGCTTTAGGATCCTTGTCCTGATCTTCTCCCTTAGTTAGGTCAACTAAGTGACAAGCCTCTTCACTGCTAGGCTTGGTTGATTGCTTCTCCAACAACTTTTTCAATTTCTCCCCCTGAGCAGCAAGCGTCTTGGCCATATCACAGACCAAGTTCACCATAGTGTCATGCTCTAAACGCTGCTTGTCATTAGCCGCCCGCTGTTTCTTTAGCGCTGCTACCTCATCAATAAGAGAGTTAATCTGCCCATGTTGTTTGTCAGATTCTTCTCTCGATTTCTGTAGCGTTTCAAGAAGTCCAGCGACTAAAGTCTCTAGGGTAGTGATCCGGGTATCACGAGGATCAGGTCCCCTAGAAGACGATGCTTCAGCTTGTTAGTCGGGAAGGAAAATAATTCTCTAAAATCGAACCCCTGGGTGAAGTCAAAGTCAGGAAAGGGTTTTCTGATGTGTTGGAGGGTGGTTGTAGGGATTGATGAAGGGATGGTTGTTGTTTGGATGGTGGTTGGGGTGATGGTGATAGACTCAGTGAGAATAGGAGTCGTCAGCGCCACCTGGACAGACTGTACAGGGAGGGTCACTATCACAGGAACCTCCTCTGTGATAGTAGTAGTAGCCTCAACAGATGTTACCAATGGCCTCCTCCTCTGTCGCCGATAAAGCTTCTGTGAAGGTGAGGTAGAAGTCGATTCAGTGCTCGCAGCTGTCACAGTTACTTGCCTTCTGAACACTTACTTCTACCTCACGAAGAATAGGTTGGTGTTGCCTATCCCTCCGACGCTTGTTGATACTTTCCCGTCTGTGTCTCTGTATAGCAGCGTTCGAATCAGAATCGGGTTCATATTCACTGCTCCTCTCTTGTCTCTTTCTCTTGGAAGAAGACTTGGGAAGGGTCACCTTCGTCAATCTCCTTGGGTGTGCCTGTGATGGTGCATCATCAAAATCTGATGAATCTGACTCGGTCTCTTCTGAGTCGGATTCTTCAGCACCCCCACTTCCCTCTTCTTCGTCTCCTCCTTCTTCAGACACTTCATACTCAAAATCAACTTACTCCTCTTCCTGTTGTTCATCACTGTGTTCACTGAGTTCAGGCTTAGACTCTGCACTATACCATCTCCAATTTGCTGGTGCCACATATGCTTCATTGATCAGGTGGCCAAAGAGTTGAGTACGCTCAGGGGTAGGTTCTACACTGCCTGGCGTTAAGAACTGTGAGAAAACTCTCTTGGCCAACCGCTTAACTTGCAGTCTCTCCCTAATAGCAGGTAGATTAGGCAACGCATCATTTATCAAGAGTTGCACAAATCTGGGGTATAACAAGAACCTAAACCTCTCCGCTGTGTAAATCTTTACAAATCAGTCCAAAACTCAAGATTTAATGGATGAAATGGTCCTAGATTCTCACCAAATGTTAGTTAGATGATGTTGAAACTAGAATCGGGATGAAAAACCATTCAGGAACACATGAACTTTTCAAGGAAAAAGGTGATCAGGGTATACAACAGTGTACTCTTTTGAAATGGGATGAAACTCAGAAAAAATGCTCTAAGTGATGTATATATACCCCACACATTTGGTTCTTGCGTACTTAGCAAGTGCGCAAGACTTTCAACTTGCGTACTTAACAAGTACGTAGCCATGCCTACTTAGCAAGTACGCATGAGAAGTGACCTATGTAACTAAGTACGCAAGAGCATTTCTCTGCACACTTAACAAGTTGTAAGGCCCCAAACCTGGGAGGCCTCACTTGTTGGATTTACTCATTCACAAAGGGTTCTTAAACTTGAATATCAAAATAACGCAGCGGAAAATACTTCATTAAAACATAACATAACATTGATCAACGTGCGGAAGCGTAAACATTGTTTAAACATAACACAAACGTAAAGAAAAACGTAACATGATGCTAGTCTTCATAAGCAGCCAGGTAACTCTTCATCGCTAGCCAAGCATCACTATCCATCTTCGCCACCTACCTTAACCTGAATGTGCATACTAAAAGGTCAGCTACGCTGGTGAGTTCTAGCTTTACATAAAACTTTCACATAACCATTTGCCAAAAACATTTCATTCATTTATTTAATAAAAGCATACGTAAATCATGCAATAACATAACATTAAACATAAGTCAACAATAAACCGAATCTGCGTCTTTTCGTAACTGTCAATTCCTCATTATAGCACGGTACTTCATAGAGTACACGCACCGAACTTGAGCAAGGTGCTTCATAGAGCACACATACCCACATTAACCATTCGTAACCGTCAATTCCCTTCAAGCATGGTATCCCAAAGGATAGTTCGTACCACACTTTAAGTACTACTTCCTCGCAGAGAATATTACCTCATTAGGGATCCCGTTAATCCCCCATTGGTGACCGTCGTCACCCCTTTCCACCCAGTTGTACAACCGTTGGCCAGCCACAAAGGCCCCTATAAAGGTAAGGCCCATACATTCATACATACCTTAGTTCTCGAAGGAACTCATGGAAGATTCATTTATTTCACGACTTTCATAAAAACTTTTACTTCTTTTCAGTTAAAGCATTCGCACGTTTTATTAAATAGCATTTCATTTGTAAACATTTTGTAAACTACATTTACCAACACATTTCATAAACACATTTCACTTTCCTTTCATAAACATCATTTCATAAAACATTATCGTGTAAGTATGCACACCAGCTCAAAACATAGTTCAAAACATTAAAAGTAAGGCTCTAGAACTCACCTGGTACGCTAGTCTCGTTCTGTCCTAACAACGGTCCAAGGAGCGTCACACGATCTGAATTGGTTATTTACACATACATCAGACCTAATCTAAATTACACGCTTTTACTCATTCTGATCTAGGCGAACTTAAGGCTAAGTTCGCTGCCCAAAGTCTAGGCGAACATATAAGCGAACTTAGTAAGTTCGCTTGACTTGACCAAGCAAACTTACTAGGCGAACATAACTAAGTTCGCCCCTTGATGCCATGAGAGAACTTACGAGGCGAACATAACCAAGTTCGCCCCCCCTAAGTTCGCTTACTTCATGCTCCAAGCGAACTTGTCAAGCGAACTTGATAAGTTCGCCCCAATCCTTGCCAGGCGAACTTGATTAGTTCACATGTCGGGCTGTCTTCTTCCCCAAAAATCTGAAGTTCTTGCATGGAATCTGATCATGTCAATATCCTAACTTTCTATGTTCAAAACGTTCGTTTTTCCTTCTAGATGCTAGACCTAAGTTCCGTAAAAACGTTACCTTTTTACCCAAAACCCGAAAACCCAACATAAGCTAAAATCTCAAATCTAGCTCGAGTTGTTACCTGAATCGAGCTTCTGATTCGGAGGTTCTCTTCACGAGCACTGGAGACACGAGCTGGTGCGATCTTGAGCGATTCTGACACTTTTTCTCTCTACGGTTTTCTCTCTCTAGAAGTTGCAAATGAGAGAAATGTGTGTGCAAGTGGGGTATTTATGGGAGAGGCCTCCCCTCCCCAAGCCCACCTCGCGACCAACTCGGCCCAACCCCGGCACGCACACCTTTGTCCGTTCATTCCATTCGTCCCGCTTTGAACCCGTTATTTTTGTTTCTCATTTTTATTGTTGGGATGGTACATTTCTACCCCCCTTACAATAGGTTTCGTCCCCAAAACCTATCATAGGTCAAATAGAGAAGGGTATGACTCCCTCATTTCCGTCTCCATTTCCCATGTAGCCTCCGACCCCTTTAGGTGCTTTCATTGGACTTTAACCAATTGGATCACTTTGTTGTGTAAACGTTTCTCCTTCCTGTCTAAGGTAGCCACGGGTTCTTCAATGTAGTTAAGGTTGTTGTCGACCTCGATGTCAGTAAGTGGTACGTGAGACGATTCATCCGCCAAACAATTTCGTAGGTGTGACACATGGAAGGTAGGATGGATCCCACTTAACTCATCGGGCAACTCCAACCGATAAACGACTTCACCAACCCGTTCCGCTATTCCGAATGGTCCGACAAATATCGGACTTAACTTTCCTCTATTCCTGAATTGTATGATCCCCTTCCAGGGGATACCTTCAACATTACGCGATCCCCAACATTAAAATCAATAGGCCTTCGACGTTTATCCGCGTAGGATTTCTGACGATCTTAAGCGGCCTTCATTCATGCTTTGATTTGATCAAACCTTTTCGATGTTTCTCGTACGACTTCAAGACTTCCTAATTCATTCTTTCCAATCTCACCCCAGCAAACCGGGGTCCAACATTTCGTAGGGAGGCATGCCTATCGTCTCGCAATGACTGTTGTTGTAGGAGAATTCGGCTTACGGCAGATGACTGTCCCAACTACCACCAAAGTCGATAATACAAGCACGGAGCTGTGCGAGGTAGCTTGGTTAAGAGCACTCTTCGTCAACCGGTCCACAATCACCAAATTGTATCATGAACTTTAGTTGTGCAGGGTAGCTTGGTTATAATGTCCATGGTAATGTGTTCCTACTTCCATTCCGGTATCCCAAGTGGTTGAATCTTTCCATACGGTTTCTGGTGTTCGGCCTTTACTTGTGAGCAAGTCAAGCACTTGCTTACATACTTTGTCACATCTTATTTCATTCCAAGCCACCAGTAGTCCTTCTTCAGGTCTTGGTACATTTTGTTGGTACCGGGATGGATAGAGTAACGAGACTTATGAGCCTCATCTAGGATTTTGGTTCCAAGCTCGCCGCCCATAGGTATCCACACCCGACCAAAACGTGTCCTCACACCAAGGGTGTTATATTATAACTTGTCCAGTTGTCCTACCATCCTCTCTTTCTTTATATTTTCTTCCTTAAGTGCCTCATCCTAAGCCTTCTCGATTTCCCTCATCACATCTGGTGTCACCACCAATTGGCAAGCTTTTACTCTAATAGGAGTAGGCACATCCTTTCGGCTTAGAGCGTAAGCCACCGCATTCGCCTTTCCAGGATGGTATACGATTTCGCAATCATAGTCTCTCAAAAGTTCTAACCATCGCCTCTGCCTCATGTTCAATTCCTTTTGTTCGAAGAAGTAATTCAAACTTTTGTGGTCAGAGTAAATGGTAAACTTCACTCCATAAAGGTAGTTCCTCCAGATCTTCAATGCAAACACAACGACAACAAGTTCCAAGTCGTGAGTCGGATAATTGACTTCGTGAACTTTCAACTGTCGTTATGCATAGGCGATCACTCTCTCGCGTTGTATAAGCACACACCCCAATCCCTGACCCGAAGCATCAGAATATACAACCAAGTCTTCGTTGCCCTCGGGAAGGGCCAAGACTGGAGCTTGGGTCAACTTCTCCTTCGGTTTCTAAAATGCTTCTTCCTGAGTCAAACCACATTCATACTTTACCTCCTTCCGTGTCAACTTGGTCAACGACAGAAATCTTGAATGAATCTCCGATAGTAGCCTACTAATCCTAAGAAACTTCGGACTTCAGTTGGCGTCTTAGGAATATTCCAATCTCTTACCGTCGTTATCTTTGCTGGGTCAACCATAATGCCATTCGGGTTAATGACGTGACCTAGGAATTAGACCTCCTTAAGCCAGAACATGCATTTGGAGAACTTAGCATACAGTTTCTCCTTTTCAAAGCTTCCAACACCTCTTTTAAGTGACATGCGTGATCACCCTCATTCTTGGAGTAGATAAGGATATCATCGATGAACACAATTACCGATCGATCCAGCATCGGTCGACAGACCCTATTCATCAAATCCATGAATGCTGCAGGGGCATTCTTCAATCCGAAGGACATCACGCGGAACTCGAAATGTCCATAACGCGTGAGAAACACGGTTTTTGGTATGTCTTCTTCCCTTACCGTTAGCTGATGGTATCTGGATCGAAGGTCGATCTTCAAGAACCAACGAGCCCTGTAATTGATCGAACAAGTCGTCGATCCTTGGTAGAGGGTACTTGTTCTTCACTGTTCGTTTGTTCAACTCTCTGTAGTCCTACACATTCTCATGGAACCATCCTTTTTCTTTACAAACAGCACCGGAGCACCCCAAGGCGAGATGCTTGGTTGAATAAATCCCTTGTCAAGCAATTCATCTAATTGGGTCATAAGTTCTTTCATCTCCACTGGTGCTAGTCGATATGGAGCCTTAGCCACGGGCTGGGCATTTGGTACCAAATCGATTTGGAACTCGATCTCTCTGTCGGGTGGTATTCCAGGAAAATCCTCTGGAAACACCTCTGGGTACTCGCGGACCTTGGGTACATCGTATAGTTCTTTCACTTCCTTACATTTGTTAATTATGTACACCAGATAAGCCTCGCATCCACGCCTCAGGTAATCTGCTGCCTTAATCATCGAGATGACGCTAGGCATTGGGGCGTTGCGTTCTCCAAGGACCTAGACTTCACTACCATCGGGAGCCTTGAGTTGGATTATCTTTCGTTTGCATATAATATGTGCTTCATTGGAAGTTAGCCAATCCATACCCAACACTACATCAAACCCACCCAAAAACATAACAAACAGTCTGACAGGAAACCAATGGCCCTCTATCTTTAACGTGAAGTTGTCAACTACCTCGGTCACTCTCGCAGTTCTACCCTAGCGGTCTCTACACTAAAGGCTCTTTCTATCTTACTAACAGTGCGTTTTTCTCGTTTACAGAAAGTAGTTGATATAAAACTTTTACTGGCACCCAAATAAAAAATTATGAATACATAAGTATGGTCAAGGATGAACGTACCTGACACTACGTCGGGGTCTACCCTGGCTTGGTCCCGTGTCAGTGAGTACGCTCGAGTCTTTGCCCGGGACCTCTCATCTTTCTTCTCGGTACTCTTCCCTTTCCCAGTTTCTCCTATTTTTGGTTTTGGGCTTTCCCTACTCAGATGGCCGACATCCCCACAGTTATAGCATTTGAAGCGTTGTGGGCACTCATGGGAGTAGTGCTCGGTCTTGCCACACTTAAAGCACAAGTTAGATCCAAGTCTACATTCACCTGCATGCTCTTTTCCACATTTCATACAAATGGTCGGCTCATCCACCCGAGCCCTCTTATCGCGAGCCCCAAACATCTTTCCACCAGTTCGCTTGTTTGAGAAGCTCGGTTTCTTCTTTGGTTCCTCAATGGCGGCATCGTTTAATGCCAGATCATCATACACCTCCCCAGTGAGTTCCACCATCGAATCGAAGGTGGTAGGAGTGTTTTCTTTGATAAAGGTGCGGACCATTTCCGGCAGTCCCTGGATATAACAAGCAATCTTTCTCTTTTCGGTAGTGATCAGATGTGGCACCAGACGTGCCAACTCATTGTATCGGGTGGTGTATTGATGGTGAGTCATGTTACCAGCCTTTAAATTCATAAATTCTCTCTCCACCTTCTCAATTTCGTTCCTTGGGCAGAAATTCTTGATAACTAGCGCCTTCAAATCATTCCATAACATAGAGTCAAAAACTGTATCTCCCTTAGCTTGTTGCACTCCCTCCCACCAATGGGACGCTTCTTCTCTTAAGGAGATAGCAATAAATTTCACCACTTGATCCACCCGGTATTCGCTGAGACGGATGGCAGCCTCCATACGGATTATCCAGTCAAACGTAGCCACCGCATCCTTCTTCCCAGTCAGAACAGGCGGGTCACATGCCTTAAAAAACTTGTAGTCGCAGCCGCAAGCGGGCAGTGCATTGTTAGTCTCATTGTTCTGGGCACCAGTTGCTGTGTTAGACCCACCATCCCCATTAGCTTTCTTCAATGCTTCTGTCAACAGACCTGGCAGAGAAGTTTTCATCAACTCTGTGAATTCACTTGCTAGAGTTGCTCTAACTTCTGGTTCAAAAGTGAAAGGTTATTCTTCAACCTCTGTCTGCTTAGTTCCATGCACACTAACCGCCGGTTAAGTGTGGACACTTCCTTCGTCACTATACTCTTGGCGCGCAGGGGTCCTGCTACGCCCACCATTTTGGCCTCTTCTACGACCGTCGGTACGGCCCCCACCACGCCTTCCGCTTCCTCTTCTTGCCATTTTGTTCTATAAGACAAGGAATCCAACGTTATCACGCTAGTTAACAAATAAAATTCAACAAGTATTGTAAGATGTTAATATACACTTGCCATCTGCAATTAACCATTACAATACCTCTCGATTTCCATTTGTCCACCTTTGTGATTCCATTAGAACACAAGTCCTAACCTAACACTTCTAAGGCATACTATATAAGTAAATATATACAATCTACCTTCATACCTGATGCTGTGGCTCGAGTTACCCGTACTGGCATCCGTTTTCGGTCCCATTCAGAGTTTAAGTTCAGACACTGGGAGTGTCCAAATCTCTCAAACTATTGCTCTGATACCAACTTGTAAGGCACCAAACCCGGGAGGCCTCACTTGTTGGATTAACTCATTCACAAACGGTTATTAAACTTGAATATCAAAATAACGCAGCGGAAAATACTTCATTAAAACATATCATAATATTGGTCAACATGCGGAAGCGTAAACATTGTTTAAACATAACAAAAACGTAAATCAAAACGTAACATGATGCCAGTCTTCATACGCAGCCGGGTAACTCTTCATCTCTAGCCAAGCATCACTGTCCATCCTCGCCACCTGCCTTAACCTAAATGTGCATACTAAAAGGTCAGCTATTCCGAATCTGGTGAGTTCTAGCTTTACATAAAGCTTTCACATAACCATTTACCAAAAACATTTCATTCATTTATTTAATAAAAGCATACGTAAATCATGCAATAACATAACATTAAACATAAGTCAACAACAAACCGAATCTGGGCCTTTTCGTAACCGTCAATTCCATATTACAGCACTGTACTACATAGAGTACACACACCAACCTTGAGCAAGGTGTTCATAGAGCACACGTACCCACATTAACCATTCGTAACCGTCAATTCCCTTCAAGTACCTCATTAGGGATCGCGGTAATCCCCCATTGGTGACCGTCGTCACCCCTTTCCACCCAGTTATATAACCGTTGGCCAGCCACAAAGGCCTCTATAAAGGTAAGGCCCATACATGCATACATACCATAGTTCCCGAAGGAACTCATGGCAGTTTCATTTATTTCGTGACTTTCATAAAAACTTTTACTTCTTTTCAGTTAAATCATTCGCACGATTTATTAAATAGCATTTCATTTGTAAACATTTCGTAAACTACATTTAGCAACACATTTCATAAACAAATTTCAACTTTCCATTCGTAAACATCATTTCGTAAAACATTACCATGTAAGTATGCACACCAGCCCAAAACATAGTTCAAAACATTAAAAGTGGGGCTCTAGAACACACCTGGTACGCTAGTCTCATTCTGTCCTATCAACGATCCAACGAGCGTCACACGATCTGAATTGGTTAATTATACATACATCATACAAAATCTAAATTACATGCTTTTACTAATTCTGATCTAGGCGAACTTAAGGCTAAGTTCGCTGCCCATAGTCTAGGCGAACTTATCCTAAGTTCGCTTGACTTGACCAAGCGAACTTACCAGGCGAACATAACCAAGTTCGCCCCTTGATGCGATAAGCGAACTTAACAGGCGAACATAACCAAGTTCGCCCCCCCTAATTTTGCTTACTTCATGCTCCATGCGAACTTGATAAGTTCGCCCCAATCCTTGCCATGCGAACTTGATAAGTTCGCCTGTCGGGCTGTCGTCTTCCTAAAAAATCTGAAGTTTTGCATGCGAATCTGATCATGTCAATATCCTAACTTTCTATGTTCAAAACGTTCGTTTTTCCTTCTAGATTCTAGACCTAAGTTTATTTTCAAGTTTCATCCGTAAAAACGTTACCTTTTTACCCAAAACCCAAAAACCCAACATAAGCTAAAATCTCAAATCTAGCTCGAGTTGTTACCTGAATCGAGCTTCTGATTCGGAGGTTATCTTCACGAGCACCGGTGACACGAGCTGGTGCGATCTTGAGCGATTCCGACACTTTCTCTCTCTATGGTTTTCTCTCTCTAGAAGTTGCAAATGAGAGAAATGTGTGTGCACGTTGGGTATTTGTGGGAGAGGCCTCCCCTCCCCAAGCCCACCTCGCGACCAACTCGGCCCAACCCCGGCCCGCGCACCTTTGTCCGTTCATTCCATTCGTCCCGTTATTTTATTTCTCATTTTTATTGTTGGGATGTTACACAAGTACGCATGTGTACTTGGCTTTGCGAACTTACTAAATACGCAACAACACCCTACATATGCATATTTACTAAGTAAGCATGAACTAGCATCTGCGATTAAAAAAAACTTTTTCTTAGCCAAATATTTTAGGGATCATTTGTACACTTGTTTCGGGCCATTTTGGAGAAGATAGTAATTTTGGTTTTTCCGGACCAAAATTTATATACGATGTGGCTTGGCGAAACACGGACGAGATTTTTGTTGGATGATACCACTTGTCATACATTGTTTAAGTGTTCATACCTGAAAATGTGGGCTACTAGTATCCGGGATTCTTATTTAATAGGGTATGAATGCTAAACAAATTGGAGAAATTGGGTCGTCATCGGCTAAAGGTCTCGTTCTATTTGTGAAGATGTTGCTGCTTTGGGTCTTTTGGAAAAAGAATCATCTTGTTTATGTATTCAAACCTGAATATGTGGGATACGAGTATCTGGGGTACTTCTTTAATAGGGGATGAATACTTGAACAACTTGAACCCAAGGATTTGCTGTTTTGGATCTTTGCAAAGGAATAAAAGAATAAAATCCTAGAGTTAGCTAGTTGTGCTTTTTGAGGATTTGAGTGAAGTGATGATGAATCTGGTCATAGTTTATAGAGAAATGGGGCGGATAAAAATAAATGTTACATCAACCATGATTTCTCGTGTAAACTATATTTTTCGTGCTCATTGGTCAAGCCTGTGTTCAAGATTTGATGTGATTCAATTATGATGCGATTTCTCATTTGGGATCTGGGCGGAATGACAGATAGACAACCTAGTTATGGAACTTCACTGCGGTGAACGTAAACAAATTAGGAGTTGTGAACCAGGAATGAAGATCTTATTGAAAAATGTTGGACTTTGGATATTAGGTGATCAGTGCTGAGCATGATTTTGAGTTTGATTATATCAAGTGTTTTCATGATGAAGCTGGATATCCATTGGATTATTAGTTGAAGATGGAACCTTTTATCATTTGCCGATGGGATAGAAAACATTCCCTTGTTTCTGGTCTAGTCACATGGAGCTTAAACTGAAAGGGGATATTGGAAATGAACATCTCCGGGAATTTGGTTAACTCGTGAAGATACAGGATAAAGTTGGACACATCTAGTTGAAGACTTAAGTTATTTTACTGGAATTCCTATGGGAGCTGATTAGTTTGATGCAGGTTATTGGAAATTCAAACTCTCTATCAATTGCCAACTGATTTGGAGTTGTCTTAGTCTACTAATATTACCTGGTTAGGAAGACATTGTTAGACTCAGAATTCTAAGTCAGGGTGGAGCAAGCTACTACAAAGAGGATGAACTACAATGAAGTGTATTGGGTTCCTATTGAAGCACTTGGTTTGGTCTACAATGAAAGCTACAGTTAAGAGGGAGTCGGGTTTGTCATCACTCGACAACTGAAGACTGAAGTTTGAAGATTTGAAGATCTCAAGTGGAATGCCAGAAGATCAAGTCTCACCAGAAGACACTTGATGTCATTAGTTTAGAGGGAGTCTGTTAGGACATTCTTTGTAAACTGATGTTTATCAATGTTAGAGATAGATAGAATTTGATGCCATAGTGAAGAGGGGGTTTGTGGAAGCATGTTTTGGTAACTATAGATAAAATTCTATGTATCGATGTACGTGGCTAGTACGCAGGAGGGTGTTCCTGAGTACTTAGCCTGCACACCAGTTTGGTCTTGTGTACTTAGTAAGTACGCAAGGTTTTTGCCTTGTGTACTTAGTAAGTACGCAAGGCTTTTGCCTTGCGTACTTGTCAAGTACGCATGACCAAACCCTACGTACTTAGTCAAGTAGGCTAGTAATGTTCCTGCCCCTATAAATAGAAGACTTGTCTATATTTGTAGGTGGAACTCTGGTACTAGGTTGAGAGGTGTCCGGGTCGGGACGAGCTCTCCCGACCCCTGGACCGTGAGCGTAGATGAGAGATGTGTGCTCCTTCGGTATGTAGTCTGTAATACGGGATGACTTCTATGTTATGGATTACGTATCGTTTCATTATCTTTTGTCTTTGTTCTTGTTTCTCTACTTTGTTCTTCACATTCCCACACAAATCACAGAACAGATCCGTGTATTTCCGCTGCGCGACGAGGCTCCCGGGACCTACAAGTGCTATCAGATCTGAATATAAGATATTACTAAGGATTATCCGAATTTCTAGATTGAGGAGACATCACTTAGCACATGAATAACAGAATCCAAATTGGATTGTATAGGAATCAATGAGCTTCAAAATCGAATGATTCAATGTCTTCGCTTATATATGTGTAATCATAAGATTCAGGTACGTGGATCCAACTGTTATCTGGATTATAAATTCAATGGAATCAGTAAATTTGATGTATCAATATGATCCAAGGGCTAGTATATGTTTGACAGATGTTGTCAAGTACGTATCTTGATTATACTTCAAATTGCATGCTTTTCGGCACATAGGCACTGAAGCAAACCGAATGAATAGTGCTAAGGACATAACCCGAAACTGATCTCATAGGATAATCTTTATTAAAAGGTTTATCTGATAGTGGTCTTTTAACACACACACCCAAGCATAAAATGGGTTTAAATCACAGTTGTAACATATTCTATTATGTTTTCACACTACTAATGGTTCAGTGACGCTTTTAGTCTACTGACAATTCAAATTATATGCACACACAACACCATCATTTCCTATTTGTGTAGTCTCTGAAGTTTAGATTAAAACATATAATTCAGTTATATTAACATAAACATAAAGCACCAACCAGTTATTCTAAGGTCATGTGTGAAAGAACATCTACTGATGTACTATCATCTCTTCTTTAACTTCAAGTAATGTCGATTTTATCTTTTTCAATTTGCTTGGCTTTTTCAAAATCTTTATGAAAGAAAGTAAAAAAAAAAGAAAATAAAATCTTCCATGAAAACATTTTAAGAAAACATTTTACTTGGTTACTTGGGATTAAGCAAGTCAATCAATTAAAAACTCAAACCGATGTAATCGAATGTAATCGAATGCCTTTGCCTTTGTCACCAACAAAATTTTGTACTCCCCCTGTCCTGTAGGCTCTCCCCAACTAGTCAAATGGTTGCATCAATGACTTTATGGTCACCATCGTCATCCTAACTTTCAGGTTGTCTTTTGGACTTGGTAAAATTCTTTCCAAAACACATTGTGTGTGACATATTCTCCCCCTTGATCATCAAGTCGTTGAATCAAAAAGATTTACCAACTTCTGTAACGACTCATTGCTCTTGCATATGTCATTGCCTGTCATGAGCTAAGAACTACCACTATCAACAACCAAAATGGTATGAATAGCCCCTCTTGGTTAATCCTACACAACTAACAAGAAACATTACGTTGAAATTGGGACCCAATCTATGGTAGTCATGGGTCGTCCATCTGTATTATAATAAAAGACTTCACTGTATTCACAATCGAATCTCTCATCGATTTTTGGTGATTGCTCCGACGAATCAAAAACATAAACTTTAGATTTCTAAACATACTTCTGTGCATTAAGTTCTTTTTGCTTAAAATGTGAAGTGTTTGAACAATCTTGTTCATTTGTAAAATGTTTAGATTGTGAAAACTCTTGTTCTAAAAGTTTTCTCAATCTTCTGTTTCTCCTCCGTCTTTGAGGTCTAGAAAGCCTAACCTCAGATTTTGAATTACCCTTTGGTGTATCCTGAGATTTAACCACATTTGGGTTAACATAAGGCTTACCAGGAGTTCTTATCTTTTCTGGAGTAACAATTCGGTTACCTTTGGCATTATGAGGACAACCAATCCGAATGTGACCCCCAAGACCACAATAAAAGTAAGATCTCTTCTCACGATAATCTCTCATATAAGGAATCTTCACAAGATAAGATGCACCTGAAGAAGATTCTCCTATATGCACTTCTTTTGTAATTTGAGAATGAATAAACTTTGTCTCAACAGGTTTTGAATCAGGTTTCATCTTTTCAAGAACTACATGCTTCTTCCCTTTATTTTTGTAACGACAATTCACCATAATGTGACCCATCTCATTACAATGAAAGCATGTACAGTCTTTATAATCTCTGACATATGGAAAACTCTTTGAGTTTGAAGAACTTCCAAATGTTTAATTTATAGAAGAATTAGAATCAACCTTCGGTTCCTCAACTTTAATTTATTTTGGTATCTCCTCTACCTTAGCTTCATCAAAATATTCATCATCACTCTCATCAGAATACACCATATCCTCACCTGTGACTGGATTCACCTTCAACAAAGTCCTAGGATCTAAATCCTCATCTTTTATAAATTCAGGTTCCACTTCATAATTTCCATTAAGTGGTGGAGGAACATAGCCAATACCACTAGTTCCCTTCCTCTCTTCAGTACTATTAAATATCCCAGTAAGAATGATGAATTTCCAAAGTTTTCTAACTTTCTGTGCAATCTAATCACCTCAGCTTTAGATTTAGCAATGTCCTTATCTTTCTCAACAAGATCAGTATTTCTTTTCTCAATTTCTGCAAATTCCATATCCCGGTGATTCAAAGTTAGAGAATGTATATCCCTCTTCAGTGATTCAATTCTCTCAATACACACATTCTCATTATCTTTTAATTTCTGATTACCGTGGGCATTGATTTCGTATCACAAATGAGATTTACGTTGTCATCCCTAACCCTCAACATTTTATCCTTCACTGAGACACAGTTAGAACAAAAAATTTCAGAGTTAGAGACTATCTTAGCTTTTACTTCTGAACAAGATGCACCAAGAGCCATGAATATGTCATCATCAGCTTCACTCTTTTGGTCAACAATGACATGCTCTGCATCAATTTTTGTTTCACTCAGATCATCTTCAACTGTCTGGAAGCTTACTCTAGTCATCATATCACTCTAGATAGATTGAGTACTTTCACTAGAACGAATACTCTCACTGTCACTTAAATCTATAGAAAAATTACTTTCAGAATCACTCTGGTTCTTTAATACTTCTTTGATCAAAGACCACAAATGATTGAGTATTAACTTCACCCATCTTCTTTAATGCTTCCCATAGATCTCTTGAAGTTGGACACTTCTTGAGACTATGAAAGATTTCTTTTGGTAAAGACATCGTTAAAGTTTCACGCGTCTTCATCTCTCGATCAAACATCTGCTTTTCTGTTTTAGTAAGAGCTGACACTGGTTTAGGAACATCATAATATCCCATATAGTCATATCTAGGATGTACATATCCTTCAAATATGGGTCTCCAAAAATTTTCATTAGTTTCTGATACGAACTGTTCGAACCGGAATTTCCAGCTACGGTAATCTGATATGCACAAAAGTCTCGGTGGCATAGTTCCAATCTCATTATCATCACAAGAAATTGACATTTTGAAATTTTTGCAAAAATATCCGGAAAAACTTTCCCGCCAAAATACTCTTTTTAAAAAATTCAAAAATGATTCAAAACAAGTATATAATCTTTCCCTAAAAAATTTGGTCAAGAACAATTTTCTGAACACTAGCGAACTAGTGAACAATTTTGTTAACACTAGCGAAATGATTCAATACTAACGAACTAGATAAGTTCGCCTGATACTGCCTGAGCGAACTTAGAAAGTTCCCCTGAACTACACTGAGCGAACTTTATAAGTTCTCCTAATTAAGTTCGCCTGTAACTGAATCAGCAAGTTCGCCTGGTTCAGCAACAAGAACTCAGGAAGATGAACTCTTCAACCAAAAAACGAACAAAAACTTCTGAAAATCATCATAACTCTCCAAATTGATGGAATTTGATGAAATTGAACCGTATGATTGAGTATAATATGATATAGAACACCTCTAATGAATCAATTTCTCTAAAAACACCACCAATTATATGAATTCAGCCCCAAAATTCTCTCAAGAACTTGAAAACTCTATGAATATGAAAATTTTGCAAAAGTCAACTAATTTCTTGTCAATTCATACACAAATCGTCACAAATCAATCACAAATCACGAGAATAGGCTCTGATACCACTTGTAGGTCCACATGATTCTCCTATAGATCATACTCTAGACTTGACGTATCAATAACACGAAGTGCGGAATCCAACTGTATCACTGATTGTGTATACGTGATGACAGAAACAGTAACAATCACAACAATGTAAATAATCTTCTTCTTGTATTTCAACTAATCACAGAGTTTACAGAACTGAGACTTGAACATTCAAAAGCATTCTAAGGGCTCTCTAAAGTCTCTTAGGTCTTCAAGTCTTCACTCTAAGACTTGCAAACACCTATTTATAGTAAAACACAAAATCACACAACACTATAGGCGAACTTAACAAGTTCGCTCCTAACAAGTTCGCCTCTCTATGAACTTATACAGAATGTTTGCTAGAGTTACAAATTCATGCTTTAACAAACCCTTACCCTTTTTAGACTTAGAACCACTGCTTCCATCACCATTTCCAAAAAACAAAGATGCATTAGCTGAACTTGAAACATCTGGCTTGTCTTGATTATTCAACTCCCTTTTCTTTGCATCTAACTTATATGATTCAAGTAAGCAGATTATATCATCAAGTGACTTGTTCTTCAAATCTGGAGTAGTATTTTTTATTATCATGCATGGTATGCTATAGCAACCAGGTAATGAATCCAGTAGCTTCTTTCCCAAATCATACTCCTCAAACTTGACACCCATTTTCCTCAGTCTGTTAATCATGGTGGTAAATTGTGACTTGTTCACTCAGGGTTTCATTCTTTTCGTAACTAAACATGTAATATTGCTTCAACAAAAGATCAGTTCGACTCTCTTGTAGTGCTGCATTTTCTTCAAACATTAGGCATAAAGCATTCCACAATCCTTGAGCTGTCTCGTGCTGCTCAAAGTTGAGATACAGTTCAGTCGGAAGAGCTAAGATAATTGATCCTAAAGCTCGGTTATCTCTCTCGACCAGCTTCTTGTCTTCCTCAGAATACAAATCTAGATCTGCAATAGGAACCAACACACCAGCATTTGTAGTTCTCGGTATATGAGGACATTTTACAATTGACTCCCATAGAGTATGCTCAGTGAACTTGAAATATGCTTTCATCATAATTTTCCAGTTGGAAAACTCTGAGATTGACTTCAGCATTGGTGGAGACTTTCCCACAACTCTCTCAGTATCGTAAACCTTTCCAACCATCTTATACTTACACTTTGAAACACTTAGTTGAAAACTGAAAAACTTCCAACTCTGTACTTTTTGGTTGAAAAGTCAAGATTTCGAACACAAGAGATTTCGAACCTCTGAGATTTTGGACAACACTTTGTCGATAAAAAAACTACACACTTTTATGTCGAAAATAGATTTCGACTCCTTCAACCAGACTTTTCGGTCAATTTTTCTCAAGAACACTTCAATCGACCAAAAACTCTCTGCAACAATCCGGATCCAAAATCAAGCCTCCAAATCAATTGTAGACTTCATCTCCATCACTTTTAACTCTAAAAGTACAACAATGGCAAGAAATTACACTTTGATTCGTTCGAATTTGATGAAAAACTTCTTGAATACCAAGAGCTTTAACCAACAGCTCTGATACCACTTGTGATCCCCTCTAATCTGATGATATCCATGTCTCTAATTATCAAACAACCTCTGGAAATGTGGAATCAATCCAGAATACAACTATAATATGGTAGATCGAATCAAACATCAATGAACATGAAAACCGCCACAAATGTGAAAATGCACAATCAAACAAGTAATCTTAATTGATGAACAATTGCAGTTACAACTAGAATGAATCAACAACAAAGGATATGATTTCACTAGAAAGATATGATCAAAAGTTAAAAATGAGAAATCTACATACAAAGTTCAAATACTATATATATACTAAGAAGATTTCGATAGAAAACATAGTTTTTCGACCGAAAACTTCATAGTTGTACATTTTCAGCCTATAATTGATTTCTATGGACTACTAGGTTCCAACAGAAACCCACTTGAGATTAAGAAACCCAAGAAACCCTATTCTACATATGTAAAAAAAAAATTTTTGGAATGGATTCTACATTCAATTTTCTCACTTTTGGTGAATAAAATATAAAAAAGCGCCGAGTGGTTTTTAATTTTTTTTTTTAAATCTGACGTTTTTCTATAGATTTAATTGCTGACGTAAGAAAAAAATGCTGATTTTTGTTATTTTTAATTTTTATTCGGCGTTTTTTTAATTTTATTTTGCGACCGGGGCTTTTTTTATATAAATAACCAATCCCAATTTAAAAAAAAATATTCTAATTTTTTTCAAAGGGTTTCGTGGGTTTATTCATCTCAAGTGGGTTTTTTTTCTATCATTTCCCAATATATATATACATACATACAGGGGAGTGATATTTTAAGAAGTGTAAAAAGTATTTTAAAAACCCAACCACCACCCCACAAAAGCCAAAAACCCCCCACCCCAAAAACCTAACTCCCAAACCACCCCACCCCGAAAAACCTATAACCCCCACCCCCAAAAACTTAAATCCTAACAAAAAAACACTAAAAAACCGAAAAACTCGTCTAAAAACACCACCACCACCCCCAAAAGCGTAAACCTCTAACCCAACCCTCCCCCCAAAAAAAAAAAAAAAACCTAACCCCCACCCCACCCCCAAAAACCTAAAACCACCACCCCCCCAAAAGCCTAAATTCTAAAAGCTAAACTCTAAGGCTAAACTCCTAAGGCTAAACCCTAAGACAAAAACTAAACCCTAAAATTTAAACCCTAAAAGCTAAACCCTACAAGCTAAGATCGTAGAGTTCGACGATATGGTTCCAACGCCGCCGAAATGAGTAAAATCGGAGTTCGTATGAGCTGGTTATGAGCGTTTTAAACGACTTTTTACACTTTTTTGATCTTTTAGCGAAACCTCACACTACGCAGCTACCTGGTTAAGACTCACATGTTTAATTTATATATATTTATTAAAACAAAATGTTTACTTATATACATATAAATATACTTACATGTGTTTATATAATAGAGAAATAATATGTAATGCAAGGTTGAAGTTTTAAATTGATACATGTTAAAAATGATAATTGATGTGGCATAATATGTTGGACAAGCACAAGGTTAAAATGTAGTGTTATTTTTGTATAACATAAAATAAAATAAGGTCGAAAAATCATGAATGTTAGATATTTGACTTTGGAAGGGACTATAAAAGGCAAACCGTTAGGTGCAAGTGTTGTAATCACTATCCCCCTGCCTGGGATTTTTTTAATCTTATAACATCTTTTGTCGACGGAAGCACAACCTGTTAGAAATAACAATGGAAAACACAACTTTGTAAGAATTTAATAACAATATTTTTTGTCCAAATATGCAAATGTAAGTGTAATTTTCATACATTCATAGATAACATCAGCATAAACTTCATCTAATCTATCTGAAATTATAGAAATCTAAGTATCATTGTAATATGAAAATGGCACAACAGGGAAGTCCAATTCCATGTATAAACTGGCTTGTGATTCACCATTTGATGAGCCATTGATCATGTTAGCGGGAATTCTTTTGTCAGTCAAAATTCCAGAAACTCAGTTGTGTTTTTTTTAAACCAAGCAAGTGAATATAGTCTTAGACTCCATAATTGTCACACCCTCAAATTCATTTACTTAATGAAATAAATAAATAAAGGTTACAACAATGGTAACATTACTGTGGCAACCTTGAGATTAGGGCCATTTCTCTTGATAGCTAAGTCACCATAAATGGGCTTGGCCCATTAATATCCCAGTTATAGGCCCAATAGGTGAACCAAATTTTTTAACTTTACTTGACGGATCATACTTGACGGATCATAGTACGTTAGGTGCAAGTGTTGTAATCACTATCCCCCTGCCTGGGATTTTTTTAATCTTATAACATCTTTTGTCGACGGAAGCACAACCTGTTAGAAATAACAATGGAAAACACAACTTTGTAAGAATTTAATAACAATATTTTTTGTCCAAATATGCAAATGTAAGTGTAATTTTCATACATTCATAGATAACATCAGCATAAACTTCATCTAATCTATCTGAAATTACAGAAATCTAAGTATCATTGTAATATGAAAATGGCACAACAGGGAAGTCCAATTCCATGTATAAACTGGCTTGTGATTCACCATTTGATGAGCCATTGATCATGTTAGCGGGAATTCTTTTGTCAGTCAAAATTCCAGAAACTCAGTTGTGTTTTTTTTAAACCAAGCAAGTGAATATAGTCTTAGACTCCATAATTGTCACACCCTCAAATTCATTTACTTAATGAAATAAATAAATAAAGGTTACAACAATGGTAACATTACTGTGGCAACCTTGAGATTAGGGCCATTTCTCTTGATAGCTAAGTCACCATAAATGGGCTTGGCCCATTAATATCCCAGTTATAGGCCCAATAGGTGAACCAAATTTTTTAACTTTACTTGACGGATCATAGTACGATTTGAGATAACATATTATTAATACGTAATGTTTACCTAATCTTGCGTATTATGGTTAAAAGGAGTAACGCGTACACGGTTGATAACCGACACACAACGTGATAGTTAACCACAAATATTAAATATCAATAGTAATTATTAATATTTACTTCAGACATTGTCACACCCCGCCAAGGCGGAAACGCGAGGCACGACGTTCACTGGTTTCCAAAGCATATGATTACCGCAAACACATACATGATAAATGGATACATAAATGAGTTTAAAGTTTTACATTACAAAAATGTAATCTGAGTTTACAAAAAGTTAAGATTTCACAAAATATGACTCAATTCAATGAGTTATACAAGGGAAATCCTCCTTGAGTAGTATCCATCGTGCATGCATGTAATCTACATTGCTAACCTTGAAATCACGTTCAGTTACCTGAAAAACATACTTAAAATCGTCAACACAAGGTTGGTGAGTTCACAGGTTTAATCAAATAGTTCTTTGCAAAATTTCATTGTTCGTAAATAGTTTCAGTTGTATGTGATAAACAGAATAAGAATTGTTGACCCATTTGTAAACTAGCTAGGAATACAAATAATATGTTCCTACATGAGGCGTAACCAAACCATGACAATTGTACACGCCCCTAATTTCGTTATCCGGTTCTATGCGGCCATAAATCCTCCAGATTGTGTTTAGCGCGACTAACCATGACCGGGAGACGTCACTCTCCATAGTACTATTCATAGGACCCTAGGCTACAGTTAATGGTTACTACGTTGTTCCAGGGGACTTTTCCGGCCTCAAATTGTTGTTCTCATCTCATGTAAACATACAAGTCGTGTCTTATTCTCTTGTTATCCCATAAAATAATTGTAAGTATGTTTTTCCCCCAAATATTGAAAACAGTAAAAAGGGGCCGTGAAACTCACCTTGAGTTTGTGTATATACTTGTGATAAAACTTGTTGTAGTCAACCTTGACTATTCGTACCCTAGATACCAAGGGTAAATTGTTGTTAAGACCAACGTCTTAATTGTAAATTGTTCACCGACCTTGTAAATCTGATTGTGTTTGTTTAAACATCGTTTTAGTTTTCCAACACATGTTTTGTTGTAAAATAGTTTTGAGTTACTGCCCAACTGGGACTGTTGTACAGGTGTCGAAACTTCTTAGTTTCTATTGGGCATATGTGTGTCGAAACTACTTAGTTTCGATGGAGTATATGTGTGTCGAAACTACTTAGTTTCGATGGAGTGGTCAGGAGTCGAAACAACCTAGTTTCGATTGAGAAAAGGTATCGAAACTACCTAGTTTCGATTGAGTAAAAGGCATCGAAACTCCTAGTTTCGATGGATCGACAGGTATCGAAACTCCTAGTTTCGATTGAGTTAAATCGAAACTCTTAGTTTCGATTACTGGACTTCTGTTTGACAGAATCAGTCCTGCATATTTTTATGTTTTAAACTTGAATTCGACACACTCTTCTTGTTATCTTTCTTGCGTTTAAATAAGATGTAAGTTTAGCTACGGTTTTAAAGAACATAACATGAAAAATATCGAGTTTTTACCTTAAAACCGAGATGAAGATGATGAAATAAAACAGAGATGATCTCGACTCTTTTGCGGAAACACTTGAGATTCTTCTTAAAATACTGGATTGTGGTAGGATTTCGCCTTAAAACTCGGCTTCGGTTTGAAGAGAAATGGAGAATTTGCCGTATGAAATGAGTGTGATGAATGGGAATTGTGAGAAAAATGATTGAAGCGAGTATGGTTATATGTGAGTTTTCTCAGTGAGGTATGGGTCGAGTAAGGGAGGGGGTTTCTCTGGCTTTTTCGGCCAAAAGTCAAGGGTGGGTTGGGGGGTTTGGGTTATAATAACAAAACAATTAGATTTAGGTATTAATATCAATTATAGTTTTAAAGGGGTAAATAAATCTGGTTTAGATCCTCCACGGTATTATAAATTTATTCTGAAAATAATTTATTGTTCTACGTAAAGTTTGTGGAAATAAAATATATATGTATATATATTTCTCTGGTTATTTAAATTAACCACTAGTGTTCGAATTTGTCGGTTTATATAACACGTGCACCGGTAACTCCTAAAATTACCAAAATGTGAAATGAGACAATGCTCGGTTTTTGTTAGACCTTAATGTCCTTGTTTGTGAAATTAAGTAAATCACAAAAATGATTATCATGTAAACTTGTTTATAATGTGTACGGATATTGACCTGAAATGTCGGGTGTCACAGACATGTATTTAGAAATTAACACGTGAGTTATACGACATAGAATATACGACTACGACAAATACCAGCGTAAGCTTAATCCGGTTGACTTTTATCTACAACGATTACATAATATAAAGATTATTTACGTATCATCATCTTTGTTTAAGAATAATTTTATTTTTAAGGAAATAATAGTTTCATTCGGAGTGCGAAACGTTTAAACAAGTAAACCCTTTAAGAGACGCGGTATCGGCGTGTACCGGCTTGAACATCCGTTGAAACAGAGATTTCACAATTTAAATACATAAATATTATTTATTAATAAAGTTTAACAATTTTAAGTATTTTAAGATAGTAATTCGGAAATCTTAGTCGTGACAGAGACCTGAACGGATACTTGTTTTCCGTAAACCAGTGTTTATCTTCTTGAAAACCCCTTACCAAAACCCTAAGTATAAATGATCTCATTCTCTCTTTCATCCTCATTTCCACCAAACCCAACACACTTCTATAGAGAGAGGGAGAGACCCAGATTTCCGGCAGCCCTACGGTAGAACCACGGCGGCCCCTACGGCTGACGATTAAGATGAGGGAAGTGTGATGCTTGAGTGTTGACCAGAGCTCGCATGCACAATTACAGTAGGGTGGATCTGAGCTCCAACAGGTTCCAGTCGGAGGCAAGGGTTCCAGCTAGAGATAGGAGAAACGTTTTTGTCTCAACAAGGACTAGGTGGCGGCAGTGTGTGTTTTCGACAGGTAACGGCGGAGAGCCCAGATCGCAGACTAATAAGGAGACGAAGGCGGCGACACAAGGTGGATCTCACCAAAGATGCTTGATTCGGCCTAGATTTGAATGGGTTCGTCCTTTTCGGCTAGTCGCGACTTCCCGACGGGTCAAACAGTTGCAGCGGCTAGGGTTTCAGCCGCCACTCCGGCGAGATTGCTTTTTCGGTGAGACGTTCAGGCGGCGACTAGGGTTCCGACCACTCTAGATGATGTTTTTCTGGCTAAGGCCTCGTATTCCGGTGAGTTTCTTTCTCATATTGTTGTTATTCCAGAATTATTGTACTGATTTGTTCTCGATTAGATGTTCCGACGGCGACCAGATCTCGTTTTGTAGAGTTTCCGATCGTCCCGATCTACAAGGTTTGAGTTATATTCTGTCAAAATCTAGTAGATTACATTTCGGTTAGTTATTTTTCATTAGATTCGTTGAACTTGTGGCCGGGTTTCGTTCCCGGGTGTTAAACACACGTTTTTGGATAGTAAATAACGTCACGGGTCTCGATCAAACTCGGTCAACGCTGGTCAAACTCGGGTCAATGACGGTCAAACATGATCGAATACGTGAATCGTGAGATTTAGAACGTGTCGGTTGAGAGCTAAACACATTGAAAATAAAAACGCACACTAGACGTTTAGTGTTAATATTTAAAAAGTTAAACGCGTGTACGGTTAATTAGGTTTAGCCCTAAACGATTCATTAACAACAAAAATAAATATTAACGCGGCGTTAAGTACCAACAAGTCGTATTAATGTGTGTTGGCAAGAAAGACCTGTTTAAACAAAATATATAAATTATTAGACAAGTAATATAAACGTGAAAACACGATAAGTAATTTGGAGACTTTAATATGACTAACGATTGTTATTATATATATATATATATATATATATATATATAGATACGAAAAATAATTATTATTTTGGTCGTATAAATATTTACAAAATATTTGTAATATGTAAACTGTGGATGGTTATAATTTGGGTACAAAATGAATAACAATTGTATTTGGTGTAAATTTATATCTTGAATATTACGAGTGGACGTTTTGAACTTATACGAATAAAACTATAGCGCTACCGATTAATAATAAAATTTGACAATTAAAAGGGTTAATACAACTATAATTTTTCATAAATGTAAACATACCACGTAGACATACATACTTATTTATATACCTACAAATATACACACGAATACAAATATTTGCATTGTATTCTAAATTAAACGATTATTATGTAACACGATACTTACCCTTGAAAATATACAATTGCATTTAAATGTAAGTGTATATTTATAAGAGTTTATATTTTCTATAAATCATTGATATCATTCAATGCGGAGTTTAATTATAAACATATACTCACAAATATGTATATATATATATACATATATATATATATATAGGTATTAAACTCTATAAATGGTCTTAAGTATACCTTAATGAACCCGAACGTTACTTAATAAAACATAGAGTTGCACATATTCTGTAAAAGTCACACGAGCGAGTATTATGATTATTAACTATAAACGCATATGGATATGCACAACTGTATATTTGACAGACTAACATTTATAAAAGTTACTAGTGGAACACAAACAATATTGAGTAATCAGAATCTTAGCGTCCACCATTATTAACATATACCTGATCGGTATTACAACATAGTGAATCAACTGTTGAAGCACTTTCCTGTGACAAACACTCTGGATAGATAGAGTCTTAGTCTTAGGTTGTATTGTCTTGTTTGTAATTGTCTTTGTATGTAAGAGTCTTTATGTATTAGTTTATCAAGTTGTATTTACTTGTACATATTGAATGTTGCAAAATTCTCTAAGTGTTTTGCGCACTTGTAAGTGCGCAGGAGAAAGCTCCTGCGTACTTAGCAAGTACGCAAGAGTAACTTTGCGTACTTGCTAAGTACGCAAGAGCATTTTGCCCTGCGCACTTAGCAAGTGCGCAGGCATCAGGTCTTATATAAATAGGATAGGTTGACAGAAGTTAAGTACGCAGACATAGACGCAAATACGCAGATTGTAATCTCAGTACTTTTCTCTGTAACCTTCAAGTGTTTATAATACAAAGAACGTTTAAAGTGTTTTCTCTTGTCGGTTTACTTTGTTTAGTTTGACTCTCCACCTAGTCATGGGCATTCCGCACCCGGTCCGACTAGTAGACCCACTTGCATGTGACGATCCGCCACACCCGAGGGACCTACAAGTGGTATCAGAGCATTGCTCCTGATTTCGAGTGTTGTGAGTGAGTTTGGAGAGTTTCTACCGAGTTTTTACAAGCAAAAAGAGGTATTTTTGTTGATTTTTGTGATAAAATAGGGGTAGCTCTTGAGCACTATTTTAGAAGCAAAAATCACTCAAAATTGTGTATTTGAGTGTTTTGAGCATCAAAGGTTGGTTAGAAACAAGTTTCTGACCCTTTGGCTCATTTGCATTGATCATCAGTTCAATTTTTACCATCTCCGGCGACTTTCAGGTGACCGAAAAAGTTTGGTGAGAGTTGCTGAAAAGGTGTTGTGCGTACTTACCATTTCTGGCAAAAAGTATAGTTTTGTGCGTACTTACTAAATACGCAAGACTTATCTCCTGCGTACTTACAAGTGCGCAAGACTGATCTTCTGCGAACTTAAGTTATATCCTGCGTACTTATAATTTACTCCTGCGTACTTATCAAGTACGCAAGAGCAAATCTAAATACGCAAGACCATTTATCAAGTGCGCAAGGCCAAAATCAAGTTTGCAACTGTGTCTGACTTTTCTGAAATTTGACTAAGTGTTCACTATGTCGAATCTTCAGAATTTGGGAAACCTGTTAAACTATGATAATGAGATCGGTACACCACATAAACCGCCAAAGTTGCTAAACGTAAACGATTATTCTAATTTGAAGGCACGTTTTGAGCACTACATTTCTTATACCGACTCATCGCTATGGATACCAATCCTTGAGGGATATAAGCATCCCGCACACATCTATCTTGATGAAGCCATGCCCAAACCTATCTCTAAGCTTTCTGACGAAGAAAAGAAAGCTTATGATCGTGAAAAGAAGGCACTTGGTTCGATCACTATGGCATTAACTCGGGAATTGTTCCAAAGTTTCCGAGGTTATGACAATTCCAAGGATCTTTGGAAAGCCATACAGAAAAGATTCGAAGGAAATAGTGACATCAAGAAGAGTAAGAGGGATCTTCTTAGGAAGCAGTATGAGTGCTTCAGATTTTTAGAGAACGAATCTTTAGAGAGCTCATCTCTAGATTCTATCATTTACAGACTGAGTTGAAGGCTTTTGAACTCAGGTATCGAGATGAAGAGATGGTGGAAAAGTTTTTGGATGCTTCACCACCCAAATTTGAGATGTACACAACCCTGATGAGGGAAAATCCAAAGTTCTATGAGTTAACAGTGGAGGAGGCAATAGGAAAGGTTCAAGCTCATGACATGAACCTAAGAAGAAAGGAGAGCTCAGAAAGACCCCAGATACAAGACCCTTCTATGTATCATGGGACGACTTCTACATCCAAGTAATCGGGCTCTGGAATTGCCCTTTTCACTGGAAACCCTACTGAAAAAGACCACTCAAATGGTTGTGGTGTTCATGCATGCTATGCATCTGGATTAGGGTTGGGGTCTCATCATCAACATACCTCAAGAAATCCTCCTGCGGCGTCTTCAGCTAACCAATCAGCTATAGCCAGAATAGCTGAAGATCATGTAGCACTATTCTCATCTTGTATGCTTGCGTATGAGAATTTCATTGGTGGCAAGCTTACTGATCCCGAGATGATTGAAGAAGATTATAATCAAGTGGATCCTGATGACATGGAGGACATGGATATTCAATGGAATATGGCCATGCTATTGAGGAGAGCCAAGCGTTTCCTTAACAGAACATGAAGAAAGTTTTTTGGCGGACATCCTAATGCCAAGGTCGGGTTTGACAAATCAAAGGCCAAATGCTATAAACGTCTAATTTTTGGACACTTTGCTCGTGAGTGTCAGAAAGACAGAGCACCGGCCTCTGGTTTTACCCGACCCAGCCAAGGAAACAACCATGGCCACAACAACTCAAACCACCACAATCAAAGCCAAGCTGGAACGTCCAATGCACTGGTAGCCCAACAGGACGAAAGCTTTGACTGGGGTGTTCATCTTGAGGATGCGATCATTGCACAGACACAGGTTGGTCTCATGGCTGAGATCATGGAGATGATGGAAGCAGAGAAAAGGGAAGCTTCTATGGCTGACCTAGAAGAGTCTACTGCTGCTACAGAGGAAGAGAAGGAAGCTGAAGAAAAGGAAGCTTCTGTAGCTGATAAGGAGGAATCGACCACTGCTGTTGCTCTCATGGCCATTGGAGAAGCAACAAGTTCATCTTCTGAGGTAGATTCTAACCCCTTTTCTGTTATTTCATGTTCTTAATGTCTAGGGCTAAAACTTGAAAATTCTATGCTCCAAGACAAAATCGAACCCCTAAGTATGGCAGCTCTAAACTATAAAGAAAATGAAAAACGTTTTAAAGATTCTATTGAAACCTTGAAAAAGGAAAAATATGAATATTCTTTAAAAATAAGCGATCAACAGCTTCACTTAGATGTTGCATACAGGGGGTTGGAAAAACGGAACAATGAAATCAACAAACTGCAAAATGAGATCTTGCAGTTAAAATGTGCTAATGAGAAATTGAAAAACTCTCGTTTTGTGGTGGAACACTACGAATCTGTAGTGAGACAAATGAATAGGTTAGGGATGGTTACTAATGCCATTCCTCCACCAGTGAGCAGGAAGTTTGTCAATAGCTTAATAGACATTGATCTCACTTGTCTAGATGAGTCCTCTGATAAGGATGATTCCCTTAAAAAGGATGAATCCTCAAGTAAGGCTAACTCCACATCTAGTGAGGAGTTCGTTACTGCTTCTGAAGACGGGTCGGTTAACTCTTGCCCTGAAGGAGTAGTATCTGAGGAGTTGTTGACTGAACAGAAAATAAAGAAAAACTTTATCACTAATGGTGATAATTGCATTTTAACTGAACCCGATATCATTGAAACAAATGATAATCTAAAAGTAATGCTTTATGGGGGTTATAAAAGTCTTAACCAAACAAAGAAAGAAGCTTTTTCAGCTCATTATGGGCTTGGGTATAAAGAAAATTTGGAAAAATACTATACCCCCAAAAACCAAACTTTAAAGGGTCAGACTCCAGTTCATAAACCAACTCCTCCTGCTTATAATTTTGAGTTATCTAAGGCCAGATCTAATGAGCCTTACCGGAGAACTTATGTAAACAAGAGGAATTGTTTTCACTGTGGCTTGGTTGGTCACATTTTTGTGAAGTGTCCTTCAATGAACCAAGGGAAACGGCATGTTGTTTCATAACCAGCTGTTATCCCTAAATCGCCATCAGTGACCCCTCCTAAATGTCCAAAGCAAAAATGTGGTGAAACCACTAGTCAAACCGATGGTTAAGCCTAAGATCAAATCTGAAGCTAAACCATCTGTTTCAAGAAAGGTAACGCAACCTGTTGTACCTTATGTATCTACCTCTGGTAGTACACGTACTGGTGAGAAACCTGTGGCAAGACTCTCTAAACCATAGAGAAGAAGAAGGAATAAGAGGTTGAGAAAGCTTGAACAGCTGACTTCAGTTCAATCAGGTGAAGCTTCCACAAGGTCACCTGCTGTTGTTGAACCAAAGTCTCCTGTTCCAGTTAAGAAACAGAAGAGATCCTCGACTGCCAAATCCAAAACTTTTCAATCTCCTAGTTCTAATTCTTTAAAAGATTCATCCGTTTTGAACAGTCATCACGACTGTGAGTTAAAGGAAGTAGTTTATTTTGAAAAGGATGGACAACCCAAGACCACAATGGCTTGGGTCTCCAAATCTAACTAATTCTTTAGTTACTCGTGCAGGGACGTCCGAAGGGTACTATCTCTAACCGCTGGTATGTAGATAGTGGATGCTCCCGGCACATGACAGGAAACATGGCCTTGCTTCAAGACGTGAAACCATTCAGAGGCGGCTATATGGCCTTTGCTTGAGAAAAAGGCACCAGTATCACGTGTGAAGGCGTGGTTTCGAACGGTTGTGTCAGCTTTGACAATGTCAACTTTTACGAGCAGCTGAAGCATAACCTGTTGAGTGTCTCCCAAATGTGTGATAAGGAGTACTCGGTGATGTTTGACAAGTCAGAATGCCTGGATCTCAAACCTGGTTTTGAAGTTCCCGAAGATTGGATCCTGATGAGAGCGCCAAGAACAAACAACACCTATCAGATCGATATGAGCGTGGCAACAACCACCTCATCAGTTGCTACTTGCTTGCTTACAAAAGCGACAGAGCTTGACTCCATCTTGTGGCATAGGAAACTCGGACATATTTCGTATCGTAAAATGAACCATCTTGTCCGAAACGGTTTGGTAACCGGGGTTCCTAAGCTGAGATTTACCGTTGCAGATGACTGTATGCCTTGTAAAAAGGGCAAACAACAACGGATGTCTCACAAGCCCAAGCTCCAAAACTCTATTGATAACCCTTTGGAGCTATTAAACATGGATTTGTTTGGCCCCATAAGTATCAGGAGTATTGGAGATAAGTCGTTATGTCTGGTTGTAACTGATGATTTCTCACGTTTTTCTTGGGTGCACTTTTTAGGTACTAAAGACGAGACTGCTGATATTCTTCAATACTTGATCCTGAGCTTGGAATCTCTTTGCAAGCTGAAAGTTAGAAGGATAAGGAGCGACAACGGAACTGAGTTCAAGAATAATTTGATGGAGCTTTTCTGTCTCAAGAAAGGGATCCTTCACGAATTCAACGCGCCGTACACGCCTCAGTAGAATGGAGTTGCTGAACGGAAGAACAGAACACTGATTGAGACTGTAAGGACTATGCTGTCGGATGCAAAGCTTCCTGTCACTTTCTGGGCAGAAGCCGTTAATACAGTTTGTCACGTCTTAAACAGAGTTCTGGTTTTGAAGAGGCACAACAAGACTTGTTACGAGTTGATCAACAATCAACTTCCCAATCTTGATTACCTAGTTCCTTTTGGTAGTCCTTGTTCCTTGTTGCTACAGTACAAAGACCACCAGTCTAAGTTTCATGCAAAAGCGGTGGAAGACATCTTCTTAGGATACGTTGCCAACTCGCCTTGCAAGAGAGTGTAAAACATAGGAACTCGTACTGTCGAGGAATGGTTTGAAGTGGATTGCAGTAAACACAGCATTCCACCGGAACCAACAGGTCCAGCTTGGGGTTTTGATTATGATGCGCTATTCAAGTCATTCAATCTTCCTGATCTATCTGCAGTTAACGCCGCAAATGTTTATGAATTATTGGGTGGTGACGATGACTCCAGTTTCTTTACTCGTGCTACTGTACCAATTATAACTCCTGATTCCAATGCTGCATCTGCATCTGGAACTCATGACAGTGATAACAGTGAAGATATTCTTGTCGTTGGAGATGACGCTCCAACTAATCCTAATACAATTGTAGGAAATGAAGCTCCAGCTGATCCAATTAACATTGAATCTTCTTCCTCTAGAACACAGGAAATGGGGGAGTTAAGCACGAATCTAGATCCAGAAATTCAGTAACCGATTGTACCAGAGACGAGAGTGCATAGGAATCATCCAATCGACAACATTATTGGTGATCCTTATGCCGGTGTTCAGACTCGTCATCGAACCATCACTGAGAACACCAGTCTTTACACAGAGATACTTGACACTGGTGTCATGGAAACATGTATGCATGCTGCATTCGTGTCCCAGTTAGAGCCGAAGAATGTGAAGGAGTCTCTCACTGACAACTGCTGGATTGAGGCGATGCAAGATGAATTGTCTCAATTCCAAAAGTTGCACGTGTGGGATTTGGTTGACTTGCCAAAAGGCTTTCAGCCAATTGGAACCAGATGGGTGTTCAAATGCAAGACGGATGATCGTCTTGTTGTTTTGAAGAACAAAGCAAGATTGGTTGTTCAGGGTTTTTATCAGCAAGAGGGCTTGGATTACACGGAAGTATATGCCCCAGTTGCTAGAATTGAGGCCATTCGACTGTTCTTGGCTTATGCCACATATGTCGGCTTCAAGGTCTATCAACTTGATGTGAAGAGTGCTTTCCTTTATGGTAAAGTTCATGAAGAGGTCTATGTCACTCAACCTCCCGGCTTTGAAGATCCACATAATATCAATAAAGTGTATAAGCTCGACAAAGCACTTTATGGTCTTCATCAAGCACCGTGGGCATGGTATGAGACATTATCTAAGCATTTACTGTCTAATGGTTTCGACCGTGGACAGATTGACTCGACTCTCTTCATTAGGAAAGCAGGAGGTGACATTCTTCTTGTACAAGTATACGTCGATGACATTATTTTTGGATCTACCAATGAAGGGATGTGTAGGGAATTCGAAAAGGTGATGAAGTCCAAGTTCGAAATGAGTAACATGGGTGAATTGTCATTCTTCCTAGGTCTGCAAGTCAGTCAAAGAGAGGATGGCAATTATCTACATCAAACAAAGTATGTGCACGACATCTTGTCAAAATACAAGATGAATGATAGCAGTACTTATGGCACACCTATCCCAGTCAATCATGGTCTGCATCCTGACAAAGATGGAAAGGATGTAGATAGCATATTGTACTGTGGGATGATCGGATCACTTATGTGTCTCACAGCTTCAAGACCTGGATATAATGTTTGCTGTGTGCTTGTGCTCAAGGTTTCAGTCTCAACCGAAGGAGTCACATATGATAGCCGTGAAGAGAATTTTCAGATACCTGAAAAGGAAACCCCGATTAGGTCTTTGGTACTCTAAGCAGCAGTCATTCGACTTCAAAGCCTACACTGATTCAGATTATGGCGGTTGTAACCTTGACAGAAAGTCAACTTCTGGTGGATGTCAATTCTTAGGAGACAGACTGGTCTCCTGGCAGTGCAAGAAGCAGTCAACGGTTTCTGTCTCAACTTGTGAAGCAGAATACATTGCTGCGGCGAGCGGTTGTTCTCAGATATTATGGATTCAGCAGTAGTTGAGAGACTACGGCTTAAACTTCACTGGAACTCCTTTATTCATCGACAACAATGCCACCATGTCCATCACAAATAACCCGGTGAAACATTCCAAAACTAAGCATATAGAGATTCACCATCATTTCATCCGTGATTGTGCTGAAAAGCATTTAATTGAACTGGTAAAAGTTCACACGGATGACAATCTTGCCGACCTTTTCACAAAGACATTTGATCGATCCCGTTTTGAGCATCTTGTCAACTTGATAGGAATGTTCAATCCTGAGTGAAAATTAATTTTTCTTAAATCAATTCAATTCATGGAAATTAAATTTTATTTCTTTTAAATTTTCTTTATAGTTCTTTTAAGTTTCAAAAATATTTTACAAAATCAAAAACAAAATAGAAAATGGAGAAAAATTTCAAAGTTATCTTGAGAAAAGAGGAAATGATAGTACATCAGAAATGATCTATACGTCATAGACTGCTCATATGGAAAATGATTGCGTCATGCTTACTTAATTGTTTAAAATTATTATGTTTTTAATCTGCTTATTTACTAGTAATTTGAATTGTCAGTAGGCTGTATGCGTCTTTGAATCACTAGTAATGTGAAAACTAAATCTAAATTACAACTGTGATTTGAACCCATGTTTGCAAGTGTGTGTGCGTAAAAGAATAGAAAAGATCATTATCAGATAAAGGATGTTAGATTTTGGCAATAATTTTCTTTTGAGGTCAGTTTCGGGTTATGTCGTTAGCACAATTAATACGGTTCGTCTCACTGCCCATACTCACAAGTATGCAAGGAGAGATTGAATCAAGACATGTCTCTACATTAACCGTTGAGCATGTATTCACCCTTGAATCACTCCTGATTCATTGAAATCAAATCTAGATAAAAGTTGGATCCCCTTACCTTAAAACTCAAACACCATATATATTATCCTGAATCATCATACCAATATTCAATGAAGAAAATCAAATGAAACCAAGACAAATGAATCACTCGATTCTGAATCTTATGATTCCTGATAATCCTTATGGATTCTGCTTGATTTTTCCTGTGCTAACAGATGTAACTTCATTCTGAAAATTTAGAAAATCATTGGGAAAATCTTAGATGCCTTGATATAGTGCAATTTACATTATTGTAGCATATCAGTGGGGTACACGTTGTATATCTTATAATTAATACCTTAATATACAAGAACGTGATACAAAGATGCTTATAGTTTCAAATCTTATAATATTGTCAACTTGAATTACTTGTTTATGTGCTTATTACGTATGAATAAATAGTAATCCATGACATGATCCCATATTCTTTGATGTTTATATTGTATCGTTTTTGCTAAAAGATAGCCTGATATGATCCTCTGCTCGTGACTTTGATCAAAAATAGTTTGTGTGAATACTTGTATATTTCTATTAGAAAAGATCAAAAAGATTTTAAGTTTATGCATAGTTCAATTTTATTCAGAAAAAGCAAAAATATTTGTGTTTAACCTTCCTGAACTGTATTTGAATCCTCTTGATTGAATATATTTAACCTGTTCGTTATTTGACTTGAAAAACTTCATAAATTTGAGTTGAAATTTTGCGCACTAAAGGGTTTGTGCGTACTTGTAAGTGCGCATGAAGTAAGCCCTGCGTACTTGATAAGTACGCACGAGTTAAGTCTTGCGCACTTGTAAGTACGCAAGAGTTAAAGCTTGCGCACTTGTAAGTACGCACGAGTTAAATCGTGCGCACTTGTTAAGTACGCACGACCTTTTAGTGTTGAGTATAAAAGGGGGAGTTAGAAAATTTCAGAATTTTTCATCGCATTCAAACAGACTTTTTCCCTCTGCAAACTTACTCAAAAATTCAAGTGTTCCAATCCGATTTTTCGTCCCACTACAAGTTTCATCATCTCATAACATCGATTTGGTGAGATTTTAGGCTTAATCCATCCACGAAATCGTGACTGTGGACCGATTCATTGACTAAAAAAATCTAGGTTCAATCCGTGATTTTTAGGGCAAATTGTGGGTTGTTTGGGTAACCTCTTATCATTAAAACATGATTAGATAACTTAATCTACCGTTAATCGTCCTTTTTATTCTTTGATTTTGACCTTGTGCATGAAGTTGAACCGACAGTGGTTCGGTCGAACATTTTTAGGTCAAAATTGGTCATGTATAGTATTATTTGGTGTTGTTGTTGGTCCCATAGGTTAGAATCATTGATTCCGACCTAGTAGTGACCCAATACACACCAATTTTTGAACTTCTGTTGAATTTCAAATTCTGGAATTTGAAACCAAGTACGTTTCCTGCGCACTTAACAAGTACGCAAGAAGCACTTCATGCGTACTTGTTAAGTACGCAAGAGGAAACTCCTGCGTACTTGCTAAGTACGTAGGACCAACACTTGGCAAAAATTTCTAAGTCTGAAATTCAGTTCAAAGAGTAATTGCTATACTGAGTCGTGTTTATTCATTTCCAATGATACATGTTGTTCTGATTCTGTTTTCTGTGTGTGTTTGCAGATCATGGCTCAGGTATTAACGAATTCAACCTATTAGCTAACACTGAACCAGAGTGGAAGGGTGCAACATTGTTGTACAGAGACATAGTTGATTTCTTGAACCGTTCAAGAATCAGCTACGCCATTTCTGCTGACCCGATCGTGTCAAGACCCTACCTCGAGCAGTTTTGGGAGACTGCGGAGCACGACTGCACGGTAACCCCCAACGTTATAAGGGCTACCGTTGCTGGTCATGCTATTGCTTTCTCTGAAGATACTATAAGAAGGGTCCTTCAATTCAGAGATCTCGCAAATGACCCGACAGCCTATCCAGACTACTTTATGGACGGCTGTTGGAGACAAAGAATGGGCTATGTCGATGCGAGGGACTATGCTTCATACAAGAAGATGTGGGTGTTAGACCAGTGGAGATACTTCGCCCACGTCATGATCATGTGAATATCATCAAGGAAAGCTGGAAAAGATGCCATGGGTCATGACCTTGCAGCAGCCATGGTCGGCCTTTCTCTCAACAAGGGCTACAACTTCTCCCGCTACATCTTTAAGGCCATCAATGACCAGATCAACACAGCAGAGAGGTTTCGGTTCTTGTTATACCCTCGGTTTGTGCAACTTCTGATTAATGACGCGTTGCCAAACCTTCCTTCTATAGGGCAGAGACTGCAAGTAAAGAAGGTGGACAAAAGAGTATTCGCCCAATTCCTAAAGCCAGGCAGTGTAGATCCTACCCCTGTGCATACAGAACTCTTTGGCCACCTCATCAATGAAGCATATGTGGCCCAGGTGACTAGAGATGGTACAGTCATGACTCGGAGCCGGAATTGAGTGAACACTCCGATGAACAATAGGAACAACAAGGGGAGGAAATGGAGAGTGATGATGGATCGTCTGATGATGGAGACGACGAAGGAGGAAATGATGGTGCTGAGGGATCCGACTCGGAAGCGACTGAGTCAGATTCTTCGGATTCCGATGATGCACCGTCGCAGGTACACCCGAGGAGAACGGCTAAGGTAACCCTACCTGAGTCGTCCTCCAAGAGAAAGCGCAGTCCTCTAGCAGTGAACACGAGCCAGACTCCGACTCTGACGCTGCTATACAAAGACAAAGAAGAGAAAGCATTCACAAGAACAGGGGCAATAGGCAACAACCTTCTATCCCCAATGAGGTGGAGGCTCAGCAGCAAGTACAAGTGTCAGCTGCTAGTCCTGATTCAGCCTCCACCCCACCTTCACAGCAGCTTTATCGTAGGAGGAGAAAGCCACAAGTTCAAAGTGAAGTGGCCGTCACTACAATCACAGAGGTGATTCCTGTGATAGTGACCCTCCCTACCACAACTACTGTTCAGGTGGCGGTGACTACTCCAGTTCTCACGGAGTCAGTCACCATCACCCCTACCATTACCCCTACAACCCTCGTCATATCTTCCATCCCAACCACCACCACTGAGCCTTTAAGTCAACCCTTCAACTATGGAGACTTCACACAAGGGTTTGACTTTGATACCATATTCTCCTCCCCTACTCATAATGTCGAGGCTTCCTCATCCAAACATCCTGATCCGAATAATGAAAGGATAGATGTTCCGGAAACCCAAGTTGCTGAACTACTGGAGACTGTTCGAAAGTCAAAGGAGGAGTCTGACGCTCAACAAGCACAGATCAATTCTTTGGTAGACGAAGTCAGAATCCTTCGTAGCCAGAGAACAGGGACTGAGGAACGACTGAAGAATGTCTTGGCCCAGAACGAGCTCCTAATCAAGACAAATGAAATGCTTCTGGGTCACGGGTCGTCCTTGGAGCTGAGGTTTGACTCTCAAAGGAAGGAGCATGAGCTGATGGTCAAGCTGATTGCTGATTTGACCAAGAAGCTTGATGCTCAGGGGGAGAAGGAGACAGAGAAAGAAAATAGGACTACTGGTGATGAGGCGTGTCATCCGGTCGACTTGACTAAGGATGACGACAAGGACAAGGATCCCAAAGCCGGTCCTAGTGGAGGTGAGCACCAAGCTTTAGCAATCGTGCCCATCTCTGCTGTTCCAATGGCTCAGGGGGAGTCGACTCATCAAGAGGGTGGTGATACCTCTGGTGGTGGTGGTGGTGATAAAGGAAAGTAAGTGGCTGGAGTACTTAAGGACTTATCTGATGATGAGATCCTATATCTAGAGCCTGACTATTCCAAAGAAGCACAGATCGATGCTCTCTTCAACCCAGAAGAAGGAGAGATCGACTCTGGTGAAGATTGGGATGATGATGACGAGGACATTGTAATCTAAATTCCCAAGGGTGACGGGGAAGGAGGGTAGGAGCTAGAAGATGGAGAAATCTTTGAATTTCCATCCTTCGACGCTCCGCTCGACACAGGTTCAGTCGAGCAGGCTAGTAATGTAGAAGCCTCGACTGAAGCTTCCCCAGTTGACCCTGCACCTGTGGACCCAGAGGCACCGAAAGAAACAGACATGTCTTCTACTTCATCAAAGGGTCCAGCTCCTGTGTGGCAAAAGACGTCTATAATAGACAAACACGGAGCAACAGGGATGATCTTGGCTGTAAGGTTCGAGGAGGATAAGCAGTTTTTCACAATCAACCGATCTGGCGGGGTTCAATACTTGAAACCCACCAGTGAAGCGTTCAGCTCCTTACCCAAATACGACCTTGTGAATCTAGCAAACCGAGAGCTGCTGGGTCATTCCAATCACGCAGCGGCGATGGGTTTGTGGGTGGTTCTGTAGCGAGAAGCAAGATCGGGGAAATTCGAGATGTTCAAGCCTCAAGTGCCCAAGAGAGTCAAGGATAAGCACGCTATACATCCTGTGACTAAGAAGCACTTAAAGAAATTGGTATACAAGCCAGTGCGATGTGAAACTAAGATTCCCCTGAGCAAGTTATCTCAGGATATTCTTGGTGACATGTGGTACTGGTGCGTAGATCCAAAGATGGGCGAGGCTGTGATCATGGGTAAAGGACGTTCAGAGAGCGGGAACATAGTGCCAAAGGAACTGATCAGAATATTTGATGAAGTCTGCTTCATCAACTTTTCTGTGAAAGATCTAGAGGTACTAGCATAACGTTATTGCGTCTACACGGATGAGTGGACAAAGCTCCTTTCTTCTAAATATGACAAGGTGATTAAGTTCTGTCTTGATTACAAGAAGAAGATGGAAGCTAAAGATCAAGTGCTGTGAAGACTGAAGATGTGAAGACCGAAGACTGAAGATTATCCAGAGCTGTTGTCAAGGGGGAGTTTGTTGAAGCACTTTCCTGTGACAAACACTCTGGATAGATTGAGTCTTAGTCTTAGGTTGTACTGTCTTGTTTGTAATTGTCTTTATATGTAAGAGTCTTTATGTATTAGTTTATCGAGTTGTATTTACTTTTACATATTGAATGTTGCAAAATTCTCTAAGTGTTTTGCGCACTTGTAAGTGCGCAGGAGAAAGCTCCTACGTACTTAGCAAGTACGCAAGAGTAACTTTGCGTACTTGCTAAGTACGCAAGAGCATTTTGCCCTGCGCACTTGCTAAGTGCGCAGGCATCAGGTCTTGTGATCTGAGTACTTTTCTCTGTAACCTTCAAGTGTTTATAATACAAAGAACGTTTAAAATGTTTTCTCTTGTTAGTTTACTTTGACTCTCCACCTAGTCACGGGCATTCCGCACCCGGTCCGACTAGTAGACCCACTTGCATGTGACGATCTGCCACACCTGAGGGACCTACATCAACCTGGCTCAACTGCACACGTGATAACTTAGCTCTAGTATCAAAAGTTGATAAAATATTTGAAATTTGGTTATGATGATGATTACCTGAACATCGTTGTATTGCTCACAACATTGGTACATTTAGGTCTAATAGCCAGTAACAGGTGAGTGCACTACCCTTTTTTACTTTTAAATGTTTTGGAAACATCGGGAGAGAAACATACTTGCTTAATACGTTTTGAAAATATAAAACATCATCGTTTGATACATTTATAAACATCATTGTTTGATACATTTGAGAACATACATTTGAGAAAACATGAAACATATTTGCTATATATGTAGAAACAAGGAATCTTGACCGAACATTTATGTTTACATAAGACAATCGTGGAAGAGCTTGTAAAGTCCCCTACGTGAACAATTTATTAACCATTAACTCATATAGCCGGGATATTAGTACTATTGGGATTGACACTCCCAGTCATGGTTAGTCGCGCTAACCAAGGGCCCGTATGACCCAATGACTACACATTGTCTTAACTCATGAGCTCGTGGGGAATGGACGAGGGGTGAAACACGTGTGTTTGGTTTGGTTAAAACTCATGTAGAATAAACTTCGTATACCTAGCTAGTTACAATGGGTTAACTTCATGGGTCAAACTTAATATGATTGCCTTGTTTTGTTATCATATAAATTGAATTGTTTTCGTGTAAATGGATATGCCAATCTTTTTAGTGCAAATTGGTTTTGTTTTCATTGGGAAAACTACTCGTTTTATGACCATGAGGTCATCACATGTTTTCATTGGGATAACTACTTGTTTTATGACCATGAGATCATCACATGTTTTCATTGGGAAAACTACTTGTTTTATGATCATGAGGTCAACATTTGTTTTCAATGGGAAAACCATTTGTTTTATGACTTTTAAGCCATCACATGCTTTCGAGAAAAACTGCTTTACACTGATACAACTAAACCTGTGAACTCACCAACCTTTTTGTTGACATTTTTAAGTATGTTTTTCCGGTAGCACGTAGCTATGGCACGGTTGGAATAGGTCATCCATTTGAATTAAACCCTAGAAGATCAAGGAGCATGATTATTAAACCTCAAGACGGTTTTGACCTTTATGGTTCTAGGACAATGTACTACTTTATTTTAGTATTTGTAATGGTGTTCATAATATTTTGAAGTCTTTACTTTAGCTTCCGCTGTTGTGTAATGTTACCAATCGTTGCAACTTGGATTTATTTATTTATTATTTAGTGAATAAACTTGGGGGTGTGACAGATTGGTATCAGAGCCAATGGTTTTAGCGAATTAGGTTTCCTTAGTGACACCTAGGCTCTAACCAAACTCATTTAGGGACCAAGATTTCAAAGACAAGCCTCACACTAAGAACACCCAAGACTCGAGCATAGAAATTCCAACTGTTACCAAACAACTTGAGTAGACCATTAGTGTGTGTAGTTACACTATGGTATCATTAGATACACTAATACTTAATACAATTACATGGCACACGTAATGAACACTTAACACGTATAACAATGTAGAAATAATAAACATCTACATCATTACTCAGCGGTGTATCATTGTTCGGTTTACGAATTATGGGTGACGGACACTCAGCGCAATGTATGTCACACCCCAACTGACGGCGGAAACGTCGGGGCGGGACATGTAGACTGTTCATGAGCTCAAGGTTGACTAAATTGTAATATATTAAATCCATTTCCATTCAAACAAACATGAATCATTTATAGTTTAAAAGGGTAATTTAATTCGGTTTAGGGTATTAATATCAATTATAGTTTTAAAAGGGTAATTTAATTCGGTTTAGGTTCTCCACGGTATTATAAATTTATTCTAAAAATAATTTATTGTTCCACGTAAAATTTGTGTAATATATATGCCTATATATTTTTCTGGTCATTTGCGATGGAAACTGGTAACTCCTAGAATTACCAAAATATAAAATGAGACAATGTGCGGTCTTTGTTAGACCTTAATGTCCTTGTTTGTGAAATTAAGTAAATCACAAAAATAATTATAATGTAAACTTGTTTATAACATGTACGGATATTGACCTGAAATGTCGGGTGTCACATTCTCCCCATGTTAAAAGAATTTCGTCCAGAAATTCAATTCGTGTCATCTTGAACTGGTGTATCCTTAAACAAGGAGGGGTATTTTGTTTTCATTTGGTCCTCCCGTTCCCATGTATACTCAGGACCACGTTTTGAGTTCCAACGTACCTTAACCAGTTTGATTCGACTGCGTCTCAGTCTTTGAACTTTCCAATCTGAAATCTCAATCGGTTCCTCGATGAAATGAAGTTTATCGTCAATGTGAATCTCGTCAGGCGGTATAATTAGCGTCTCGTCTGATAAACACTTCTCGAGATTTGATACATGAAACGTATCATGTACATTGCTTAGTTCTTGTGGCAACTTGAGCTTGTAAGCTACAGGGCCAACCCTAGCCAGTATTTCAAAAGGTCCAACGTATCTAGGGTTGAGTTTACCACGGTTACCAAACCTTGCAACGCCTTTCCATGGTGAGACTTTTAACATTACTAGGTCACCAATTTGAAATTCTAAAGGTTTTCGTCTGTTATCAGCATAGCTCTTCTGTCTATCTCGGGCCGCTTTCAGACGGTCCTTAATTTTGAAGATCTTATCAGTGGTTTCCTGGACAATCTCAGGGCCTGTCAAATGTTTTTCACCAACTTCCGCCCAACATAGCGGTGAGCGGCATTTGCGACCATATAAAGCTTCAAACGGAGCTGCCTTAATGCTCGTGTGGTAGCTGTTATTATAGGAAAACTCTGCTAATGGTAAATGAGTATCCCAATTTCCTCCGAAATCAATTACACACGCACGGAGCATATCCTCTAAAGTTTGAATGGTCCTTTCGCTTTGACCATCCGTTTGTGGGTGATATGCCGTGCTCATGTCAAGACGTGTGCCCATGGCTTCTTGTAATGATTTCCAGATTCTAGACACGAATCTGCTGTCTCTATCAGAGATAATAGAAATTGGCACTCCATGCCTAGCCACAATTTCCTTGATATAAATCTTTGCAAGTTTCTCAGTTTTATCCGTCTCCTTGATAGGTAGGAAATGAGCTGATTTTGTTAAACGGTTGACAATTACCCATATGGTATCATAACCACTGGACGTCTTGGGTATTTTCGTGATAAAATCCATAGAAATTTTTTCCCATTTCCATTGGGGAATTTCAGGTTGTTATAGCAAACCAGACGGTTTCTGATGTTCGGCTTTTACTTTTGAACACGTTAGGCATTTACTGACATATGTGGCAATATCTCCTTTCATATTGGGCCACCAATATAATTCTTTTAGATCCTTATACATCTTATCTGAACCTGGGTGAATGGAGTACCTGGACTTGTGGGCTTCGTCCATAACCAACTCCCGTAAGTTACCAAAACATGGCACCCAAATTCTATTCATGAAGTATAAAGTGTCATCTGACTTAGGTTCCAACTGCTTTATCATTCCTCGTAAAGCTTCATTCTGAATGTTTTCCTCTTTGATTGCCTCTTGTTGTGCCATCCGGATTTGAGTCGTGAGACTCGTATGAATCGTCAATTCTAGGGCACGATCACGAAGTGTTTTAACTCGTTCTTTGCGACTTAAGGCGTCTGCTACGACATTGGCTTTCCCGAGATGGTACTTGATATCACAATCACAGTCGTTTAGTAGTTCTACCCAACGACGTTGTCTCATGTTAAGTTCCTTTTGATCGAAGATATGTTGAAGACTCTTGTGATCAGTAAAGATAGTGCATCTTGTACCGTAAAGATAATGTCTCCAGATCTTGAGCGCAAACACAACTGCGCCCAACTCCAAGTCGTGGGTCGTATAATTCTTTTCGTGCACTTTTAGTTGTCGTGAGGCATATGCGATGACTTTGTCTCTTTGCATTAACACACAACCAAGTCCCTGGTGTGATGCATCGCAGTATACGACAAAGTTGTCGATTCCCTCAGGAAGGGATAAGATCGGTGCACTACACAGCTTCTACTTCAGTAATTGGAAAACTGATTCTTGCTTGTCACTCCAATCATACTTCTTTTCTTTCTGGGTTAATGTAGTTAAGGGCAGGGCTATTTTTGAAAAATTCTCAATAAATCGTCTGTAGTAGCCTGCCAAGCCCAAAAATTGACGCACTTCTGTCGGAGTCTTTGGTGCTTCCCAGTTTTTGATCGCTTCAATTTTTGATGGATCAACGTGAATTCCTTCCTTGTTGATGACATGTCCAAGAAAATGCACTTCTTGGATCCAAAACTCACACTTAGAGAATTTAGCGTAAAGTTTCTCGTTCCTGAGTAGTTCTAAGATTAATTTTAGATGATGTTCATGATCCTCCTTGGTTCGTGAATATATTAATATATCGTCGATAAATACTATCACGAATTTATCCAAGTATGGTTTGCACACGCGGTTCATGAGATCCATGAAGACAACTGGTGCGTTCGTCAAACCAAACGGCATAACTAGGAATTCGTAGTGGCCATAACGAGTCCTAAATGTTGTCTTTGGTACATCTTCTTCTTGGATTCTTAGTTGATGATACCCCGAACGTAGATCGATCTTAGAGTAGAAGCTAGAACCTTGTAGTTGATCGAACAAATCATCTATTCGAGGAAGTGGGTATCGGTTTTTGATTGTAAGCTTGTTTAATTCTCGGTAATCTATACACATCCTAAAGGTTCCATCCTTTTTCTTTACGAATAGGACCGGAGCTCCCCAAGGTGAGAAACTCGGTCTTATGAAACCTTTATCAAGCAACTCCTAGAGTTGATTTGATAATTCCTGCATTTCAGATGGTGCTAATCGATACGGCGATCGTGCAATTGGTGCGGCTCCTGGTATCAAATAGATTCGGAATTCGACTTGCTTTGGTGGTGGTAATCCAGGTAAGTCTTCAGGAAAAACTTCAGGATAATCCTTAACGATTGGTATACCCCCAAGTCGACGTTCCTCGGGTTTCTTCTCGACAACGTGGGCCAGGAATACGCAATAGCCTTTACGTAGGTACTTACGAGCTTTCATGCAGTTTATCATCCTTAATGTTACTCCACTCTTCTCACCTTGAATCGAAAGAACTTCTCCGTTCGAGAGTGGGATTTGGACAATCTTCTCAAAACAAACAATCTCGGCGTGATTCTTCGACAACCAATCCATACCAATAACAACGTCAAAACTTCCCAGATCAACGGGTAACAGGTCTATACTAAATGTGTGGTCTTTCAAACATAGAGTACAACCCTGAATGACTTCTCCAGTTTTAATTAATTTTCCGTTTGCTAATTCAATTGTATAATTTTGGTCTAGTTTGTTGGGCTTAATACCGAGTATGGACTTAAAGTCATTTGACACAAAACTCATATCAGCACCCGTATCGAAAAGTATCGAGGCATAGTGATTATTTATCGGGAACGTACCAGTGACAATGTTCGGATCTTGTCGCGCGTCACCAGCCCCCATCACAAATGCTCTTCCACGGGCCTGATTGTCGTTTCGGTTCTTCAGCTTTGGACAGTCTTTTCTAAAGTGCTTTGGATCTCCACAATCAAAGCATCCCTGATTCATCCTTCCTGTTCCTGGTTTGACCTTTCCGACTACCTGATTGTTCTTATTAGGGTTCGCATTGCTCCAACAGTTATGGGTTAGATGCCCATACTTTTTACACTTTCCAAATTGAGTACACTTCCACTATGATGATATCCACACTTGTCACACTTCGGTAGTGTTCCAAGATATCCATTTTGTCCTTCAATGTTGGCAGCATAGGCTTTCATAGTTTCGGGTCTCTTGTAAGCTTGATTCTTGTTTTGATTACTGGGTTTTCCAAACCATTTCCTCTTTTCCCCAGACCTTCCTTCCTCGGTCTCCTTCTTCTCAAACAAACCATCACGCACAGCATTATCCCTTAGCTTGAATGCTAGAGTTATAGCGCTCTTGGCATCCATGGGGTTCGATGAAGTCGCCAGGCTTCGTATTTGAGGTGCGAGACCCCACAAGTATCTTTCAACCTTTTTGTATTCTGGGGTAACCATGTGTGGAACCAAACTTGCTAACTCATTGAATCGGTCAGTGTAGCCAGCAACATCATCTCTAATCATTTGTAAATTCCACATTTCAGATTCGATCTTTTGCAACTCATTTCGAGGACAGTACTCCTCGATCATCATGGCTTTTAGGTCTTCCCATGACAACTCATATGCTGTCTGCCTTCCCAAAGTCTTTACTTGTGAATTCCACCAGGTTAAAGCTTTATCAGTGAGTGAGCATGTAGAATACTTCACCATGCAGTCAGCGGTGCATTCACTAATATCGATTACCGATTCCATCTTTTCTATCCACCTCATTAGACCTACTGCACCCTCGGTGCCATTGAAGTTGCGGGGTTTGCAAGATAGGAAGGCCTTGTAGGAGCACTTCCTATTTGGAACATCTGTAGAATTACAAGTCATAACGTCATTAATTCGGATCATGACTAGGTGTTACGGCTTATTTATTCTATTACCACCGGAACCTCCGGCTGTACCGCTACCTCCACTATTTCGGTTTGCCTCATACTGTTGCATGGCAGCAGCTACTCGCTGTGCTATGAGTTGTTCCACATTTGGAGAAATTGTCTCGTTGTTGTCACCAGTAGTGTTACGGGGTGTGCTACGCTTAGGTGCCATGACGTTCTTTCTAACATAACATTTAAAAAGAAACAACATTATATGGCAATAATGATATCACATGACATAAGGGTACAACAACATCAAACGTAAACAACCATTATCACAACATAAACCATTACATACATAGTTAAAACATACATAATACATTGTTCCAACAGACAAGGATACAAAAGAGATGGGTTCGCATGACCTCATCAGTACTAAAGTTTTAAACTACATAATGTACTATGGGCACAACCCGCCCGCACTTGGTTTAAAAGAAGAAGTGGGAGTACAACCCAACCATCATAGCAAGTCCTGCCATGACAAAGCTAGCTCTCGCCACAATTTCTGCAGCCAGAGTCCTTTCTTCCAGCGCCTCCACCATGTCTCGGATTGTGAGAGTGAACTGCCAGTCCATATCAGCTCTCAACTCTAGGTAGTCAGTGGCACCATGTATGTCTCGAGTGCTGTCCTCCAGAGTCTGTACTCGAGATCCGAGCCCTTGACGTAAGCGCGTGGCTGCATCCCCATGTGCTCGAATATCATCTAGGAGATTATCAAGACGCTCCTCATGTGTACGAACTCGTGCCACTAATGTAGGCACTGTGAGCCCCATGACTTCCCCAGTGTGGGGTAGGGGTGTTGGGGAGTTGGAGGACTCTCTGAGCTCAAAAGTAGATGGGATGCTCTCCATCTCCCTCCATCGTGCCAGAGTACGAGGCATCCAACGGATAGTTCCCACAGTAGGGTGGTAGCAGGGTCTTTGCTTAGGTGGTTCTTCACCAGTCTCTAAGTCTTTCGGGTCACGGGCTGCTAGATTCCTCTTACGTGGAAATTGAACCTTTTTCCTAGCACTTTGCACCTTAATTGGTCCTCGGCTTTTCTTTCGGTAGACGATAGGCGGTTCTCCCAAGGAAACATTGGGTGGTGTGGAACTGCGAACTTGTATTCGATTTTTGGGACGTGAGGCGGAAAGTTCCTCGGTTGATTCAGAGTCAGAGACGGGGTCAGAGTGTGAATGTGACGACATGCTTGTGACTACAATATCCACATGACATGATGACTGGTTATGCAATGCTTATGCAATGAAAATATTTTGTGAGTCATTTAAATTATAGACTAGGTTTCATTGTAGACTCCTAGTTCGCTATAATCAATGGCTCTGATACCAATTCTGTCACACCCCGCCAAGGCGGAAACGCGAGGTGCGACGTTCATGATTTCCAAAGCATATGATTACCGCAAACACATACATGATAAATGGATACATAAACAAGTTTAAAGTTTTACATTCCAAAATGTAAATTGAGTTTACAAAAAATGAAGATTTCGCAAATATGACTCTATTACAATGAGTTATACAAGAGAAATCCCCCAAAAGTTGTATCCATCGTGCATGCATGTAACCTACATTGCTAACCTTGCGATCGCGTCAATTTCCTGAAAAACATACTTAAAATCGTCAACACGAGGTTGGTGAGTTCACAGGTTTAAATCAAATAGATCTTTGTAAATTCAATTGTTCGTAAATAGTTCCAGTTGTATGTGATAATCAGAATAAGAATTGTTGACCCATTTGTAAACTAGCTAGGAATACAAATAATATGTTCATACATGAGGCGTAACCAAACCATGACAATTGTACACGCCCCTAATTTCGTTATCCGGTTCTATGCGGCCATAAATCCTCCAGATTGTGGTTAGCGCGACTAACCATGACCGGGAGACGTCACTCTCCATAGTACTATTCATAGGACCCTAGGCTACAGTTAATGGTTACTACGTTGTTCCAGGGGACTTTAGCGGCCTCAACTTGTTGTTCTCATCTCATGTAAACATAAAAGTCGTGCCTTATTCTCTTGTTATCCCATAAAATAGTTGTAAGTATGTTTTTCCCCCAAATATTGAAAACAGTAAAAAGGGGCCGTGAAACTCACCTTGAGTTTGTGTATACTTGTAATGATACTTGTTGTAGTCAAACTTGACTATTCGTACCCTAGATACCAAAGGGTAAATTGTGTTAAGACCGAACGTCTCATATTGCAAATTGTTCACCGACTTTGTAAATCTGGTTGCTTTTGTTTAAAATATCCTCTTAGTTGTTCAACACTTGTTTCGTTATAAAACAGATCTTAGTTACTGCCCAAAGGGGACTGACAAAGGTATCGAAACTACCTAGTTTCGATTGGGCAATTGAGTATCAAAACTTCCTAGTTTCGATTGAGTAGTTGGGTATCGAAACTACCTAGTTTCGATTGAGTAGGACAGTTGTCGAAACTTCCTAGTTTCTATTGTGCAGATTAGGTATCGAAACTTCCTAGTTTCGATTTGAGCAAAAACTGGTATCGAAACTACCTAGTTTCGATTGAACAACTAGTATCGAAACTCCTAGTTTCGATTGAGTAAACTGGTATCGAAACTATAGTTTCGATTACTGGACTTCTGTTTTGACAAAATCAGTCCTGCATATTTTTATGTTTTGAATCTTGAATTTGACACACTTTTCTTGTTATCTTACTTGTGTTTGAACATTTTGTATGTTTAGCTATGGTTTTAAAGAGAATAAAGTAGATAGTATTGAGTTTTTACCTTAAAACTGAGATAAAGATGATGAGAGAAAACAGAGAATGATCTTGAATCTTTTGCTAAACTCTCTTTAGGAACACTTGAAATTCTTCTTAAAACACCGAATTATGGTGGATTTTTCCTTAAAACTTGACTTCAAATTGAAGAGAATTGGGAAGATTGCCGTAAGAAAAATGAGTGATAAAAGGGTTTAGTGAGACTTTTGATTGAAAGGGGTATGGTTTCATCTGAATTTTCGCAATAGGCTGTATGGGTTTTAGTATAAAGAATTTGAATGTGAGGTAAATAGGGACGTGAGAATGGGGGGTTTTCTCTGGTTCGACCGAAAAAGTCAAAGTAGTAGGTTAGGGTTTGGGTTAAAATAAATCAAACCATGATTTAAGTGTAAAATTTATTAAGGGTATTAATATCAATTATAGTTTTAAAAGGGTAATTTAATTCAGTTTAGGTTCTCCACGGTATTATAAATTTATTCTAAAAATAATTTATTGTTCCACGTAAAATTTGTGTAATATATATGCCTATATATTTTTCTGGTCATTTGGAAACTGGTAACTCCTAGAATTACAAAAATATAAAATGAGACAATGTGCGGACTTTGTTAGACCTTAATGTCCTTGTTTGTGAAATTAAGTAAATCACAAAAATAATTATAATGTAAACTTGTTTATAACATGTACGGATATTGACCTGAAATGTCAGGTGTCACACAAGTAAACACAACTAACCAATCGAGCTCCCTAATGAATCGTAACAGAACCTGACTCCCATTAGTTTTAATCAAGGACTCTCCTGACTCCCCCCTTTTTATGCGAGTTCGAACCAAAGATTCAACCAATTTCCCGCATATTCGATCATGATTGAAAACAAATGTATGGGGGTTTTGTTAAATGAAGGTTTGCGATTCTAAGAGTGTGTTTAATTGCATAATTAATGGGTTTAAGATCGATTAATTACAAAAGGTAGAACCGAAAACCCTAGGTATGACACAAAATCTAATCTGCCAAATTTGATGTTGAAACATGTTAAAAACATAGGGCTTTTACTCATTAGGATGTTGTGAAACTGTCTATGTGGTTTAATTTGATTGTTGTTACGTTAATACCGAAATCCCCCAAATTTGAATACGAACGAACCCTAGATTTCGGATGGAGTTCAATTTGATGTTATTAGGTCGAAATGGCATAGGGCTTTCGATTCATGGCTTAAAACAAAAGTAAGGGTGTAGGTAATTACCGGAATAGTGCTCTAATGGATGGTTCCCGATTAAAAACGCATTCCGACGACGGCTCCTTTTCCTCCAGTGACTCCTGCTGCGGCTCCGGTCAAATTGGTGGGTGGGATAGTTTCTGAGAGGTGCGATATAGGTGTGTGGGTGTTGAATTCAAGAACATAATATGAGGATTCGTCGAATTTGTTTTGGCTTTGACATAAATAGTTACGGAACTTGTTTCTGAATTAATTCGTTTGATTTGCGATGAATTGAGTCGCAACTAAGGTCTGGATTCATGTGTAACAATCAGGGCGTGATTTGCTGGTGGTTCAATGCGTTTAATTGCGTGATTGGAGATTGAATTTGGCCTGTTTTGACTTTGGAAGGTCAAAATGCTTGAAATTAGAATTAAGTCGCAAGTTTAGCTAAATTGGCATGTTAAATGGATAAAGAAATGGCCGAGGATCGATTATACGTGAAGGCAAGTCCACAAAATCCGGGTGTGATTGATTTTGAATATCAGTTTGCTAAATTTTGAATGTGTTTGACTTTTAAGAGTCAACACAGATTCAAGGATTATGGATGGGTCAAAAAGGAGAGAAATGGGGTTCAATTTCAAAAGTGGGGGTTCAAGTTGAGGGTTCATGTGTTCAGAGGGTTCAACCAAAGTGTTTAACTTTAAGTTCTGTTATGAATAGTTTTTATAAAACTTAAAAATCTAGATATTATTTATTTTATTTAAACTATTTTATATAGGAGATTCCTTTCTTATAGTATTATGAATCATATGAAAATGGTTTATTTGATACCAATAATTTTCTTTATATATATATATATATTTATGAAATTATAACAAGGTATATATATATATATATGTATGTGCTTTATATAAATATATAATAGAAAAACAATGTGTTATTGTAGAGTTGAAATTGGAAATTGATATACGTTCGAATAATAATTAATGTGATATAAAATTTTGAATATGTACGGGATTTAAAATGAAGTGTCGTTATTACATAAAGATAAGTTAAAAGTTAGGCCAGAAAATCATGGATGTTACAGTCTCTCCATGTTAAGGGAATTTCGGCCCGAAATTTAACTAGTGGAGTCTACTGAATCAGGAAATAAGTGAGGGTTTGGATTCTTAATGAGCTTTGATTTCTTGGTTTTAGATGTGCGTTTGATAACAAGATTCAGAGCTGTTTCTCAGGGTTAGGTACGAAGGATGATAGTGGATTTAGTTTTGAAATGAATTTATGGAGGAGGTCTGTTGAACAATAATTTGGATTCTAAAGGTGTAATGTATTTTTTGAAATGGATTTGATAGGAAAATCGATGACCAGGGTTTGTTTAAGATGTAGACTGATATGCTAAGGAGCTGTAAGTGGATAAGAGATTTCACAAATTATGGTCTAGGTCAAAACTTCAAGTGACACAGTACAACGCTACTCCTGATAATATGATAGAGCACTTATATATAGGAAGTACCATCGGCGTATCCACCATGCTCTTGGCATATCACAATAGTTTCGTTGTTATATATCACGATAGGTTTTAGGTCACAACACACGACAAAATTTGCTATATTTTCCATGCGCTGATCTTTATAATTACGTGTGCACCCGTAATTACTCGAATCATCGCCTGGTCCGTATAGATCCTTCCGTTGTGTGCGGGGCAAGATGGCAAAATTTCACTTAGTTCCTGACTATTGTTTTCACATATAAGTTGCTAATAAGTATTTATGTCCCTAAGTAGGCAGGTCTACTAGCAACTAAAGAGTAATAAAGTAGTATAACTTAAAGTCCCATAGTTTGCCCGTGTTTGAACAAGAATACGTCAAACACTGAGTTATTTTAAGAAGTTACAGCTTCTTCGTGTTTGAACAAGTATACGTCAAAAAGCTTCGATGTGTTATGGTTTTCAAGTTTGGTGAACAAAGTGTATGACCATGCTTCACGTATATTGGAATCAATCCATTGCAACAATTGTAAGTAATCTAATTTCATGTATAATGTAAACACACAAATCTCATGTATGACCTAATGTTATGTAGTTAGTAATCAAATAGGTTTCCTGTGTAACGTGAACAACTTAGCATCATGTATCTTGTAAAATCAACTAAACTTGTATTGTAAGTAATGAAGTATCATGTGTATTGCAGGCATTGAATTTCATGTATGGTGTTAACAACTTAGTACCACGTATTTGTAAACCAATAATCTTTCATGTGTAATGTCAGTAATGTAATATCGTGTACCTTGTAACCAAATAAGTTTCATGTTCAATGTGGTCAATCATGTACTTTGTATCAAACAAACGATTGTTATGTATTATGTGATCATTTTAGTATACGTATATTACAAACAGTTACGTTTCAGGTATTACATAATCAATCTAGTAGAACGTGTATTGCAGAATAATCAAATTTCAAGTATCATGTAATCAGTGTAGCCTTGGGTATATTGGAAATAACTAAGTTTCATGTATCATGTGATCGTATGGTGTATATTGTGAGCGTGCGTACGTATATTATTGAATTTCAAGTGTGACGTATACTAACGAGTTTTGTATGTGGTCAAGTGTTGCGGAGAAGCGCGTTGTTTGGCGTTCGTGTAATCTAGCTCTTTAAATTTTGTTGAGGCTTGTAGGGATGGTTAATGTTTAAGCGGTATGGATCGTCTCTTGAAGCGGCAAGGGAAAGATAATGAGGAGGTTCTGGAAACATTCGGGGAAATGTGTTTACAAATACTGATCTTTGTTTGAAAATAGGAATTTGTAGATTGTTCTTGGTTGTAGATATATAAAGTAGTGAAACCATTGAGTTACATAATCTAAAGAAATAGAAAGTTTATAGGAAGAACTTTTTAATTTTTCAATTATTATCAGGAGAATATTTTTTAAGAGAAATTATTGGCTGATCAAGTAGTTGTATATTAATTTAGCCAAGTTTTAGAAATGATTACTTTAATGAGGAAAATCATACTTATTTATCAATTTGAAATAATATTTTTATAAAATAGGTTGTATTAAGTTACCTTACAAAGTGAAAATGTTTATGGAAGAATTTATATTTCTGATACTCTCTAAAAGTTTGATAAACATTTGGTTTGAAAACAACGAGGTTGTTTAAATCTAATAGGATGATTTGTTTAAGAGGGAGATTGACGATAATGTACCAAATCGTGCTGAATGAAGAGGGTGATACTTGGAAAATTTTGATGAAAATATGATGGGTGTAATTTACACTCACTTGTCAAATCAATGAATAATAACCTTAGAGTTGGAATATACAAAATTTATTAAATGCTGAAGTGTTAAACATTATTCAAAACATAGGGGAATGGTTCTCAAACTGAAAGTTTAAAGACAATAAATAGAAATTTCTGCTAACGTCTCTGGTAGATTCCCACTAGAGGGAAGATAATCACCAAGACGAGCACCGCTATGGTTATTCGGGTAGTCGACCTGGCTCCAGCTCTAGCTGTTTCCCTGCGATTCTCAAGCATTTTTTTAGGATGGAAATTAACTCCTTTTGGTACCCTAATCGATTCACTAGGCTATCCATTCTTTGTTCTTATAAGTCGTGCCTTATCTCGTGCTCCATTCTTTGCCTTTCGAACTCTGAGGTCCTCACATATTGGTGAACGTCATCGATTGGAATTCCCATAGCACTAGTGGGTGCCATGGTACGTCTTACCCAAGGGTTAGAATGATACGGGTCTGGCATCAGATATGGGTCTCTTAGTGGGGGTGGTAGTTGAGTGTGTAGGGGGGGTGTTTGGTACTGGTTTCTAGGTGGGGGTGATCCAGATGTTCGAAGTCTTGGGCCGGTGTCCCTAGCCCAATCTGCCCTTACATCAAACCTTGGCCTGGCAGTTGGGGGTGGTGGTGATCCATACACGGGCGACCTGATGTCTCCTTCCCAATCTGACTCTGCTCCGGGGCGGTATACCGGGGAGGAAGGAGAGTAGGAGCCTATGTCTGGCAGAAAAACAATGAAATGGTTGTAAGTGATAATAAAATGCCGAGTGTTAGATATAGGAGTTCTCATAGGTTTTAGAGTTTGACTAGTCATAACACCGAGTCTTCACAATAGTATTTTAAAAGTACACTTGACCTATAAGTAGTGCATCCCTGAGGAGAATTCCCAGGAAAGAGAGGTGGGTCACTAAGACACACTTAAGTACCCTGTCTTTCCTTAGCCAGAATCCCTCATGGGCCTACACACTCTTCCAGCCATCATGTACTAATAACACTATTGTTGGGCTCATGGTCATGATGAGAATTGTTGTGGACTGGGCTTTGAGGCCCGAAGATGAGGTTCATTAAACCTAGCAGGCTTCTTCTTCTTGGAGGATAAGTGGATCCTTAGTTTATTATTAATGTGTATTAGGCCCAATTAGGCCCAATAGTTTAGATTTAGATCACAAGAGGTGGGGACATTATATGTGTAAGTTTAAGGGTTCATGAAAAACTAAGTGTGTATAAGTGTGTGTTAAAACTTAGGATAGCACTTAACTGAATCAAATAGGTAGCATGTTGATAGCAATGAATGTAAGCACAAAAGTTAGTAAGTAGTGTGACACATAGACTATTAAGTATTGTATCATGTGATATAGTTACTTAGTATAGCAAAAGTATTCACATAAGAAGTAATCATATAGCATGTAGTAGCATGGCATAGTGTGGGTGTCCTAAGGTTATAGTCTAGGTCAAGAGTGTCTAATAACCTAATTCCCTATAACCAAGGCTCTGATACTAATATGTCACACCCTAACCGACGGCGGAAACGTCGGGGCGGGACATGTAGACTGTTCATGAGCTCAAGGTTGACTAAATTGTAATATATTAAATCCATTTCCATTCAAACAAACATGAATCATTTCCAAAGTACATAAATGAAATACAATTTTTTTAATTAAAATTAACTACGTCCAAAGCCTATGTGTAGCATGTCTTGATCAAACTCATATGATAGCACCTGAAACATGAATAAAATAAGGTCAACTAAAAAGTTGGTGAGCATACACATGTTTGTATATAGGTAGCATATAGTTTGTAAATAAACAAATCCTTACATATCATGATAAAATAAGGCATTTATGGGGAGCCGCTATTGTGTAACCAAGTACAATCAAACCTTTGTAACTAGCATGCAAAATTGTGTTGTCGGTAACAATCACCTTACCTGGGTGGATTTGTCAGACTCAATAGATCTATCATTGTTTACCGTCGGTTTGAATAGTTAATGATTGCACATAATCACATACAAAAGTTAGCACAACTAGCACTCGGGCATAAAGCTCAAATTGCACACATGAATGTAAAGGGGATTTGTATTTGTGTAGTCTGTGTAAATGTAAACAATAGTATTGTATAATGTTCATGTTCCACCCCAAAAGTGTAAAAGAGTAAAAGTGGCTATGTAATACTCACCTGATTTGCGTAGGTAGATTTATACGAGAAAGAGATTTGAATCTCAAGTGTTAGCCCGAAACGGCTTACAAATGCCCTAGAATTATAACATAATAATTAGGGATATAATGGGGATTGTGATGACGACGCGGAATGTTGAACGTCCTAAAAACGCTCTAACGACCGAGGAGTAGACGAACGTGTCCACGGGAATTGAAAGGTTTGCTTAACCTAATATTCAGGATAATTACGTTACACGACGATTGACATAATAATATAAGATATATTCGAACGTTTGCACCGTTAAGCTAATGGTCTAAGAAAATAATATAATATACATATTATTTTTTATTTAACAAAATATCACAATAAACAATTTTTGCGACAAACATAATAAATCTATTATTTTTATTCGAGGATATCAACGAGTGTAAATAATATGGATAATTATATTATTTATTAGTTTAAAATGTTACACAAAATTTATAACAAAATGATAATAGTATATTAATATATAATTTTTAATTGAAATCACGGGTTGAAAATAATATAAATGTATTATCTTATAAATGAAATTTAAATAACAATTATGGGTTCCAAGACTAACCCGAGCCTACGGGTGGTTTTTCGGTTTAAAACACATTAATATATTAATATATTATAGGGATTTAATTTTATTTGGAATTAGTAATTTAAAGTGGTTTTAAAAATGAAAACAGTGGGGGAGACTAGAACCCGGGTCTCTCCCACACAAGTAAACACAACTAACCAGTCGAGCTCCCTAATGAATTGCAACAGAACCTGACTCCCATTAGTTTTTATCAAGGACTCTCCTGACTCCCCCTTTTTATGCGAGTTCGAACCAAAGATTCAACCAATTTCCCGCAAATTCGATCATGATTGAAAACAAATGTATGGGGGTTTTGTTAAATGAAGGTTTGCGATTCTAAGAGTGTTTAATTGCATAATTAATGGGTTTAAGATCGACTAATTACAAAAGATATAACCGAAAACCCTAGGTATGACACAAAATCTAATCTGCCAAATTTGATGTTGAAACATGTTAAAAACATAGGGCTTTTACTCATTAGGATGTTGTGAAACTGTCTATGTGGTTTAATTTGATTGTTGTTACGTTAATACCGAAATCCCCCAAATTTGAATACGAACGAACCCTAGATTTCGGATGGAGTTCAATTTGATGTTATTAGGTCGAAATGGCATAGGGCTTTCGATTCATGGCTTAAAACAAAAGTAAGGGTGTAGGTAATTACCGGAATAGTGCTCTAATGGATGGTTCCCGACTAAAAACGCAATCCGACGACGGCTCCTTTTCCTCCAGTGACTCCTGCTGCGGCTCCGGTCAAATTGGTGGGTGGGATAGTTTCTGAGAGGTGCGATATAGGTGTGTGGGTGTTCAATTCAAGAACATAATATGAGGATTCGTCGAATTTGTTTTGGCATTGACATAAATATTTACGGAACTTGTTTCTGAATTAATTCGTTTGATTTGCGATGAATTGAGTCGCAACTAAGGTCTGGATTCATGCGTAACAATCAGGGCGTGATTTGCTAGTGGTTCAATGCGTTTAATTGCGTGATTGGAGATTGAATTTGGCCTGTTTTGACTTTGGAAGTTCAAAATGCTTGAAATTAGAATTAAGTCGCAAGTTTAGCTAAATTGGCATGTTAAATGGATAAAGAAATGGCCGAGGATCGATTACACGTGAAAGGCAAGTCCACAAAATCCGGGTGTGATTGATTTTGAATATCAGTTTGCTAAATTTTGAATGTGTTTGACTTTTAAGAATCAACACAGATTCAAGGATTATGGATGGGTCAAAATGGAGAGAAATGGGGTTCAATTTCAAAAGTGGGGGTTCAAGTTGAGGGTTCATGTGTTCAGAGGGTTCAACCAAAGTGTTTAAATTTAAGTTCTGTTATGAATAGTTTTTATAAAACTTAAAAATCTAGATATTATTTATTTTATTTTAAACTATTTTATATAGGAGATTCCGTTCTTATAGTATTATGAATCATATGAAAATGGTTTATTTGATACCAATAATTTTCTTTATATATATATATATATATATGAAATTATAACAAGGTATATATATATATATATATGTATGTGCTTTATATAAATATATAATAGAAAAACAATGTGTTATTGTAGAGTTGAAATTGGAAATTGATATACGTTCGAATAATAATTAATGTGATATAAAATGTTGAATATGTACGGGATTTAAAATGAAGTGTCGTTATTACATAAAGATAAGTTAAAAGTTAGGCCAGAAAATCATAGATGTTACAATGTAGCCCTAGAAGATCGAGTTACGAGCTGAGCTTGGGCGATGACGGCAGCAATCGCTAGTTACCGATCTTGATATCAAAACAGGTTGAACTCGTATCTGGATCTGTACTTATACCTATACCACATCTACAACTACTCCAACCGTGGAGTCAACTTCCTTTCTGACATATGTGGTCTTCATTTAGTGTGGTATATATACACTCTTTCATGAATTGCTGGATTTGATAACTAGAACCTTCATTATGAGGTATGACAGACAGTACTCCCTGAATAGGTGGGAACGCGAGGTGGAGAAGCAGGACTAAATGGGAGACTGGGATATCAGGGGAACATTTGGACAGGTGAAGTTGAAGAGTTTGAGGACAAGGAAGTACTAAGGGGGCAACTGGGATATCAATGCCCAGATATGTATCACAGTACTGCTGACCCTACTATGCTGGATTTGATGATCCGCATGGGTCAATTGGGTCACACGATGGACGGTATGCGGCAGGACTTCTACTATCACATCCATGATCCGTATGCCCATCAGCAGTATCAGCAACAGCCTCCTGGCCCGCACCCACAGTGACAGTGTCCTCTTTTCCAGTAGTCACCCTCTTCACCTTTCATCTTTGATATTTGTGGTTCTTATCGGATGTAGTTATGGTTCTTGACTGTTGAACAATGATTGATTGGTTTGTTTTTCTCGACACGTACCATTTTTACCGGTTAAAGGAGTAACCGTTGAAAGGGTGGCATTGCCACCAACCTATTCGGCCGCCATCTATTGGAAAATATTAGTTTAATTTTATGTTTAATATTTACTTGTTATTGTTTGACCATTGCATAGCATAACAGGGACATACAGTTTTTGGAGCACATATTAATCAAGCTGAGGAATTCAACCATACACATAATGGTGATGCATCAACAGGGGAGTTTCAGTTCTCTTTCACCCTTTTCTTACCCATGAGAACTATTAAATAACGTATTTTCATATAACAAGGACATTTTCAAATTCTAAGTATGGGGTGATAGGAAACTCACCAATGCATCGGCAACATAATGTTGTCCCAAGTATTACAAGTGATTGATTAACATGTTTTCGATCCTTAGAATTGAAATACACATAGAAATCATTAAAACATTTTCAAAAACAACCTATAAAGTCGTGAGCTTCATAATAATCTAAAATCTAAAAGTCTTAAAAATCATTTGATAAAAACGATCTTATAAAACACAATAATTTGAAATACCGTTGAAATGAATCAAGGAAACAAATAGGGAAGTAAGCACAACGGAAAGAAAGAAATAAGTTTATGCACATTTTTATGTTTAAAACCCTTTATCTCCCGTTTCATGTGAGAATTTGAGCCTATCCGAGCATTATCATATAACACATCAAGTTTTTGACACCATTACCAAATTTTACATGCTCATTTCGTTTAATAGAGTGTTTGATAGTTATTGCTTTGCATGTTAGAACTTGTGTAAAATATACATTTCAAGATCATGGACTAAAAGAATGCATAAAATTATTGAGGCATTTGCATTCACCCACTTTCTTTAGCCTTCTTATCCTCTTTCACCTACCCTAAACATCATCCCCTAGTTAACCCCTTTGAGCCTAAACCCTTTTCATTCCTAAACCCACACTTCAAACCCATAAACGACATCAAGTTTTTGGTGTCGTTTCCCTTTTCCCTATTTAGTTAGAAGTCAACTTGGCTATGATATGAGGAGCTATTATCCACAAAAAGGATTATACATTCATCTTATGATCAACGAATGAAAATTAGCAAGAAAAGAAGAATGAATATGGAAATGAAAAAGAAAAAGAAAAGGGGTAACAAAAAGAAAGTCATATTCGCCCAAATTATTGAACAAAATTTCATCAAAATAAAATCAAACTTACTCGAAAAATTGGAGTATGCAAAGCAAATCAAGAATATGGATGTATTAGGAAGAAATAACCGAAAAATCTATGGGGGATTGATAGTAATGAACGCTTCAAAATAAGAAGAAGTTTGCATTCTTGAAGAAAGAAATTGGTCTTAACGATCTGACCTTAAAAGACTCTTTAGATTAGTCACAATGTCTAGTCTAAGTTTATCAACAAGCTGACTCACCATTTGATCATTAAGCTAAGTCGGATTTCCAATAATTAGCCACTCTTCCCAAATATTTCCTACCCCAACCCTAAGCCTATCATTACAACCCATTTAAAGCCTTTTTGATTTATACACATATTTTATGTCAATTGATGGAGATTTGATTTCTATACAAGCCTATGATTATGCAAGGATTAATTATAGCATTGAGTTTTTTTCTTGACATACATTATCCATATATTAAACCCGAGTGTTGAGTGAACATTTGTGAGACTTTAATTTTGTGCATGATCATAGCTCCATCAAGTATGTTTGGCCTGCTATCCTATTATGAAGAAACATTTGAACGGTACAAACATTAAGTTATTATTATTAAAAGAGGCGTTTAACCATTTGGGACAAAGCTTTAGATCAATGTTTTATTCTATGGGTATAATCATGCATGAGTTTGCTTGAGGACGAGCAAAGTTTAAGTATGAGGTGTTACGATATGCCATCATTTATACATGTTTTACATGCACAATTATCCCCATAAATAGCACAAATTATAGAGAATATGATAAGATATGATAGTTAACCACTTATTTGTGTTACAACAAGATAATTAACCCTTGCATACAAAAACATGAAGAAAACACTCAAAAACGAGGCAAAATCAGCATTCGAAAACCAATTGAACGAAACCGGACACATGGAGTCAACTCAGAAGTCAAAATAAAGCAAAGAGTCAAAAATTGACTTTGCACGGCCGTGCAAATGGCGCCACGTGTCCCTGTACCTTCCTGATCTGCCAGATTCCCTCACGTGCAAGAGATGTGTGCTTTGCATGACCGTGCATCCCAATGCACGACCGTGCATTACCAAATTCTGAGTCTATAAATTGGAAGCTCATTCTAGTGTTTTAAGGGTCCAGGATCAAGAGGTGTGATGGCCTTAGTGCTCCTCTAAGAGCCGAAACTCTCTCGGTTTTTGGTCTATTTAGGTTTTTCTTTTTATTTTCTTTTCTAAGTCTTGTAATATGAACTTATTCTTCTCGTTCGAGTAAAACAAGAGGTAACCTATACTCACTCTCCCTTGGAGTTGGAACACTTCCACACATTATATAAGGGTTAGTGGAGTCACGTGTATGGTCATTTATGGCTAGTCCTCTTATGTTGCTCGAGTTGGTTGAACTTTAATTAATTAATGAAGTATTTTTAGTAAGTTATGTTTTTAAAGTCTTTACTATAAGTTATCTAAAAAATACCAAAATAAGTGATCTTTAAATCAATCTAATAATCTTAAATCAATCTAATAATCTTTTATCTTGTGAGTTACTCAAGCAAGACTTCTTGTTTGGGAAGCATATTCGATATTTGTACTGTCTATATACAAATCTTGGTGCTAGTCCGGCCGGTTAGTATAGATTTAATATTATAGGTTGATTGGAGGCTTGGCTATTCCGCAGGCCGTTTGAACCCTAACCAGACCGGGCGATTTATGTCGGTAATTCTCTACTTGTGACGTTTCGGATTTTTCATTCTCGTACTTGTATTAAAATTATCATGTGACCATTCTCTATTTAGATAAAGTGTAAGAATTTTATTTGGTTTTTATACAAATAGGTATTTTATATTATAAATTTAAATTAATTAGAATTTTATAATTTTTTTAAAACTAATATAAAAATTTATATAAAAATCTACAATTAAAAAGTTGCATATCTAATAAAATAACATATTTTAATAAGATTTATAACTTTTATAAAAATTATTATTTATAAAAATAATAATAATATAAGTTTATAAAAACTTATAAATTAATTTGATTTAAAAGAAATTAAATTAATGTAGTTAAATAAAAGTTCAAGGGTTGTTTCGTAATTAAAGAAACAAAAAGGGTTTAAAACTAAATTTGTTTGAAGGGCTGTTTCTAGTCAAGTTAAACTGCAGGGACCCATCCGTAATTATTTTAAGGTTTATTTCGTATTAAACCAAACTCCGGGGACTAAAACTGTCAAAACGAAAATCGTTTATCCGGTCACCCCTTCCAAAGGTCCGGCGGGTAAAAGATTTTCCGGCGACACCCGACCAGCCTGTTTCTCTGCACCTCAACACCCGATAAAGCTTTCTCTGGCTTCGTCTCTCCCACGCGAACAAGACCCCTCGACAAATTTGTTCCCCCAACATAAGAATCGACCAATCCTGTTGGTGGCCGAGATACCCATGTCCAAATTCGTGCCCGACAGGCCACCTCCACGCCTGTTGGATGTTGGGTTAGTTTCTCCTCGTCCAGACTAATGTCGGGACGTGTTCAATTGCACGTTTGAGCATAAGAATCAGGCTCGGCTATAAATAGCCATTGTCGGCCCTGCACGAACTCGTTACCATCCTTCTGCACTCTCTCACTCCAAATTGAGAATTCCATCACTTCCGTCGTCCCTGAAAGAAGCTGTGACCAAGGATTCAGAAGCTAATTCCATCTAAAAGTTCGATTCCAGCTTTGGACTTTTTCGGACAAAAGACTTCTGCCGGCCATGCCTGCTTCGACTTGGTTCGAGTCTGAAATCAATTCCCCTGTCCTCTACTTATCCCTGGTAAACTTTTCGGATCAAAATCAAGGCATTCGTACGGCAGTTTCCGGGCAAACCCAAGTCCTCGGACATGGTTTGCCGGTTGCCAAGGACCAGCGACCAATTCTAGATATGTGTATATCAATTAAACGACACACACATAACCAGCGATGGGCAGTAGCACGGCTGGTTATGCGTGTGTGTGTTTGTGTCACAGGTCGCGGGTTCGATCCGGGTGGCCTACGGCCCAACCCATTTTTTTTTCTATTTTCTGTTTTAAAAATATAATTTAGTTTATTTAATTATCCGACCATATTTTAATACCATATGTACACAATGAAAACCAATACGAGTCGGTTAACTCGTTCGTTTATTTTGAAACCGGTTAAACGATCTTTTAATCCATAAACTATCCTATTTTTATAAATCTTGTAATATTATTTAAATACATTTTTATATATGAAATATCTCATACTCTTATAAATCTTGTAATATTTTATAAACTTATTTAAATACATTTTTATATATAAAATGTCCTATATTTTTATAACTCTTGTAACATTTTTATAAACTTAATAAAATACATTTAATATATAAAATGTCTCATCTTTTTATATAAACCTAGCAATATTTTCAATAAACTTGTTTAAATAAAATTTAAATATCAACATAATTAGTCAAATAAATACTTTTCTTTTATTTGTTATTTTATATAAATACATTAAATATAATAATACTTGTTTAAAACAAAATACATATATATCCTTATAAGTTATAGTTTTACAAAAACCATTATCATTCTATTTCCATACTTTATACTAATAAATACTTAGGAAAATCATATTAAAGCCAATATACATTTAAATACAAATACACACCTATACGCATACAATAATACCCATTTATCTACATAGGGTATCAACTTGCTTAGGCTTCCGCATAGTTATCACCTACACGCGTGGAAAAAATACCGGCTTGCAAGGTGAGTTACATAGCCCCTATTTTACATTTTTATACGTTTTGGGGTGAAACATTATACATGCTACTCACATTGGTTATACGTGTTATACATGAGACTATATGCTTATTCTTTGGATGTACATACATTTAAACACAAGACAACCAACTGTAATATTGATAGATCTATTGTGCCTGACCAGCCCACCCGGTTAGGGTGTTTATTACTACATACTCGGATATAACCGCGTGTTATATTCAAACATATCGGATATAGTGGGTAACTATATTCAAACATACCGGACTTAGCTGTTGTGCTCTGTTCAAGCGCGTCAAACTCGGTTTGAATTGTGATTAAATAAATGTTACATCATATACTATGTTTAACAAGATAAACAATGAGTTGCAAAATGATTTACACTAATATTTACCGGGATTACTAAACCTATGTACTCACCAACTTTTTAGTTGACACTTGATTTAAATAATGTTTCAGGTTTGGATATATGACTATTTGCTGAAGATTTCTCCACTTAAGGAACTATGGACCTAGTTAAATAAATCAATGTTTTGAACTAGACTAGGTTATTTGAAATGTATTGTATTTGGATCTTGTTGTCTTTAAATTTAAGTAATGAATTATGAAACCTTTTAGTTATCATGTGCTTTTGAACAATCAATCTAATGTCCGCCTCGATGATTCCGCCATCGGTCAGGGTGTGACAGATTGGTATCAGAGACATGGTTATAGGGAATTAGGTTATTAGACACGGTGACCTAGACTATAACCTCAGGACTCCCTTTTATGTGTTATGTGCTAAATGATTATTTGCTATATGAATTATTTGTAGTTAGGTATTATTTGAATTTTCCCGAATTTGGTACATGAGACTTATACACATACAAGACTTTGATACATGATACATACTTTACATACACATTTGGCAAACAAACTTATGCAAACAAATACACTACCCATCCCTATTCATACTCTTTCCTAATCCGTATTAATTGCAACAATTCCTACACGTTTTATGCTCATAGACTCTCAAAATCTTGAAAATCTCGTCAACGACTTAATTTCTTGAGACCAGTAAAGGACACGTGCAATCTGGAAGGGTGACACCTGTACATTGGGTTTTCTGTCTAGGAAAGCATTTCGTATAAATCCAAATAAACGGACCCGTATGCTTTCCTGGGAATTCCTGAAGTGAGTGTTTACCTATAGGCTAAAGCATGTCTCTTTGAAAGTTTCAAAAAATTAATTAACGTTGATAAGTCAATGTATTCGCAAGGATACAATCCGAACTTAAACTTAAAATTTGGGGACATTATAGCAAGATAGGAAGAACTAGACAAACATGCAAAACAAATCATTATTACGGGTGCACACGTAATAACGATTTATAATGCATGCAAGTCCCGGCAATTCCTATTATGCAAATAATGATCTATAACATCATGTCCTACCCGAAAAAGATGACTTAGTTTCCCCTATCAAGTTAGAATAAATACACATGCACTGGCACGCGTCATGATAAACCTTGTATTTCTGCTTACATAATTTCCCGCTATAACTCATATTTATCCGTCTTATCTAAAATATCATTGTCTTTTCTTATGGTGTTAGAATGCCTCCTCGACGTGCAAACTCTAGCACTTCCAACCCAGATCTTGCTACTCTCCTTGCCCAGCTAGTAGGGCAAATGACCCAAGCAAATAACAACATTGACGGGTCTCACAACATCCAAGGGAACGGTGGTACCAACCCGCCTCATTGCACGTTTAAGCACTTTAACTCGTGCAATCCTACTAAATTCTACGGGACTGAAGGTGCTACCGGCCCCTATTTTACATTTTTATACGTTTTGGGGTGAACCATTATACATGCTACTCACATTGTTTATACGTGTTATACATGAGACTATATGCTTATTCTTTGGATGTACATACATTTAAACACAAGACAACCAACTGTAATATTGATAGATCTATTGTGCCTGACCATCCCACCCGGTTAGGGTGTTTATTACTGCATACTCGGATATAACCGCGTGTTATATTCAAACATATCAGATATAGTGGGTAACTATATTCAAACATACCGGACTTAGCTGTTGTGCTCTGTTCAAGCGCGTCAAACTCTGTAACATCCTAAAAATAATAAAACGAATAAATATAGCGAGACCGGTGGTTTAGTTGGAATATTTAAACAAAAAGGGAGCAGGCCTGGGCCCGGCTTCAATGGGCCGAGGGAAGCCCATGCGCATAAGAGGCAAGGCAGCCCTCTTCCCTGCTCATTTCCCCAACTCACGCAGCTTTTAGAGAGAGAAAGGAGAGCTCGGGTCTAGAGAGAGAAAGTGACGGATCAACTCGGGAATTCAGGAGAACGTTGCTGCTGTTCTCGTGATCATATCCTCTGAATCAGAAATCCAATCCAGGTAACGATTCGATCACATTATGAGTTTTTGTTCGTTTTGGGAGTTTTCGAGTTTTGGCTAAAAGATAACGATTTTTGCGGATGAAACTTGAAAGTGAACTTAGGTATAGCATCTAGAATGAAAAATGAACGTTTTGATCAAAGAAAATCTAGATATCGACATGATCAGATTCGCATGCAGAACATTCGGATTTTTGGGGAAGGCGATAAGTGCAGACCCATCGAAACTACTTAGTTTCGATATGTGCAGACCCATCGAAACTACTTAGTTTCGATATGTGCAGACCTATCGAAACTACCCAGTTTCGATATATGCAGGCCCAATCGAAACTACCATAGTTTCGATATGAGCCCCCGATCCGAAGCTAAGATAATACATAAGCTACCTATCGAAACTACCTATCGAAACTATCTATCGAAACTATCTATCGAAACTACCTATCGAAACTACCAAGTTTCGACAGAAACAGCCTATCGAAACTACCAAGTTTCGATATAAGCTAATCAATCGAAACTACTATGTTCAAGCATAGTAATGTCTAGTGTCATATAGGAGCACCATCTTATGTGTATGACTTTATTATACAGATCGTGAGTGACATTAGTGAAGCCCAATAGCCAGCTTAGTGTATTATAGAAACTACTCATCAGGTGAGTTCTATGTGCCCCCTTCTATGTTATGTGCAAATGTTTTCAAATGTTTTGGGGCTGAGATGTATACACTAAGTGAATAAATGTTATGAATGCCAATGTGATCATATGTGTTATACAAGTATATATATATATATACCTATACATGAAAGAGAAATTATGAATAAAGAATGAAAAGCATGATTATCAAGAATGAATGAAAGTATAACACAATATGAAAGAATGAAATCCTGCTTTATATCCATGTACATATTGCTTGCCAAGTACAGAAAATGTTATGGACGCTTCGATGATTGCGGCTACTTCGGTAGACGGACGACCATGTGACTATTTTATAACCGGGACAAGTGCGCTCCTTCATCGGCTAGGACGTACGAATGCCATTAATGGACGGTCGAAGCAATTGGCATATTATAGTAGAACGGTTGTATAAATAATAGTCGCATGGGAAACGGATACCTTCGGGTAGACGGGCGAATTACGGCCTACGACGGTAGGACGGTTGTAAGTCATGACGGACGGACAAAGATTGCCGGACGGTTGTAAGAATAAAATGACGGACGGCACTAGTTGCCGGACGGTTGTAAGTATAGGTGGGCCATGACGATGGACCACGGCGATTGTCTTTGTGACATTCGTAAGCAAATGACGGGTTGATCACCCTTATATAGTATGACCCATGAAATTAAAGAAAGAAAGAAAAGAAAGAAAAGGGTGAATGCATATATATATATGAAATCACAAAAATACAGAAAAGAAAGATGAAAAGAAAGACAAAAGTTATGAATACGTATTTATATGAATGACTATACAGTAATGCATACTTATAAAGTAAAGAATAGAATGTTTATATCAAATTGCATTAAACTAGAACTCACCAGCGTTAGCTGACTTTTAGTATACATTTCATGTAAAGGAAGAAAAGGTCGTGCGATGGCGTGAGGGTTACCCGGCACAAGACTGACATCCCACTTTTGTTTGTTAAGACAATGTTGTGTTTTTAATTGTTAAGACTTCCGCTGTTATGTAATGTAATTGAATGATGAATGTTTTAAATTTAAGTTCAGTATTTATGGCTATGTTTATGAGTAAATCCAACAAGTGAGGTCACCCGGGAAAGGGGCCTTACAAGTTGGTATCAGAGCAATAGTTTGAGAGATTCAGACATCCCTAAATGTCTGGACTCAAACTGATTATGGGACCAACGCACGGATGTCAGTCTGGGTAGCCAACGCCAATGCTAGCACGGTAAGTAAGTCATAAAGTAAATGCTCCTGCATAAGAATAGATACCTTAACTTAGAACAAATAGATGTTAATGCCACGACTGATTTGAAGAGTTTTGAACCCGAAAAGCAATGTAAATTAGTAATCGCAAACCGGTCACTGTAATTAAGAATTTACCTTGCTCGTACTGTTCCAAACTATGATCTGAAGAAATGACATTGATGTATTCCCTTTTCATATCAGAAATTTCTAGAAAACTATGGCAAGTAGAGGAAGAACTGCACGCCAAGGCGGCCATACGGGCCGAGTAGGTAGACCGCCAATGAACCAAAGACAAGAGAAAGAAGAAAGCATGCACGTGAAATACACCGAGAGAGTGCATGACACTAATGTGACTCCACCGGGAGGTGACAATGAAGGGGCACTACGATTGGAACCCGAACTTAGGGATGCTATTGCCCGTGAGGTTGTACTGACACTAAAGAGCATATTGCCTGGTCTATTACCTGAGACACATAAAAGGAAAAGGGAAAACGCGTCTAAAGGAACTGGAAAGGGGAACTATATAGCTGAGGCTAAGAAGCCAAGAACTGAAAAATACGAAGCTTGTAAGAAATGTTTGAGGAAACACCAAGGCGTGTGCCTAGTTGATTCCACCGTCTGTTATAGGTGTGGGAAGGCGGGGCACTATTCTCGCGAATGTTTAAGAGACACTAAATGCCAAGGTTGTGGACTATTTGGACACCTAACCAAGAATTGCAAGAGAACTAGACAATCTGGTTCGGGAAAAGAAAAGGAACAACAGAAGGCGAGGACTAGAGGCTACGCCCTGACTGAAGAGGAAGCAAGGGGAAACCCTGATGTTGTGTCAGGTACATCCCTAGTTAATAACGAACATGCTGCTATTTTATTTGACTCTGGTGCTAGTAAAAGCTTTATATCAAATGCCTTTAGTCGAAAACTGAATTGCACTATCAACACAGTAGTAAAGGCCTTTAGTGTACAAACTGCCGTTGGTAAAAATTCGGCAGTATTCCAAGTAACAGAGGATTGCATAATAGAAATAGAGGGTCATAAATTTCCTTCTAGATTATTCCTTCTCACCTTAGGAGGATTCGATATAGTATTGGGTATGGATTGGCTAGCTGCCAACGAAGCTCAAATCATATGTAAACGTAAGAGGATACACCTCAAAGGTCCTAGCGGCAGTCCAATTACGGTTTATGGGGATTGGAATTGCACAATGCCGAACGTCATCTCGATGATTAAGGCCGAAAGTTACATGAGGCGCGGCTGCGAAGCTTATCTGGCATATGTTATAGATGATAGAATGAAAACGAAAGAACTCAAGAATGTACCCATGGTGTGCAATTTTCCGGAAGTATTCCCTGAGGATCTACCTGGGTTGCCACCCGATCGGGAAATAGAATTTCAGATTGATTTACTGCCAGGAGCTGAGCCCGTTGCCAAAGCCCCCTACCGATTGGCTCCGTCATAAATGAAGGAATTGATGTCCCAACTAGAGGAACTAACCGAGAAAGGATTTATTAGGCCGAGCATCTCACCATGGGGCGCTCCGGTACTATTTGTAAAGAAGAAGGACGGCAGTATGCGCATGTGTATCGACTACCGCGAATTGAACAAGAGAACAGTAAAGAACAAATACCCACTGCCTAGAATAGACGACCTTTTTGATCAACTGCAAGATGCGAGTTGGTTCTCAAAGATCGATCTTAGGTCGGGTTACCATCAGTTGAAAGTAAGAGAAGAAGACGTTCCAAAGACCGCATTTCGCACGCGTTATGGGCATTATGAGTTTCTCGTGATGTCCTTCGGATTGACCAACGCACCAGTAGCGTTCATGGATTTGATGAATAGAGTATGTCGACCAATGTTGGATCGATCGGTGATAGTCTTTATAGATGACATACTGGTGTATTCAAAAAGCGAGGGTGATCACCACTGTCACCTAAGAGAGGTTCTGGAGGTGCTAAAGCAGGAAAAGTTGTACGCAAAATTCTCCAAATGCGCGTTCTGGCTTAGGGAAGTCCAATTCCTAGGTCATGTAATAAACCCAAACGGCATCATGGTGGATCCTGCAAAGATCAAGACAGTAAAGGAATGGAACATCCCAAAGACACCAACAGAGATACGAAGCTTTCTAGGGTTGGCAGGCTACTATCGAAGGTTCATCCAAGATTTCTCAAGAATTGCCTCGCCGCTAACCAAACTGACACGGAAGGAAGTAAAGTATGAATGGGGTCCAACCCAAAACAACGCGTTTGAGGAACTTAAGACACGATTAACTCAAGCTCCAGTATTAACACTACCTGAGGGAAATGAAGACTTAGTAGTCTACTCTGACGCTTCAGGGCAAGGTTTAGGGTGCGTACTCATGCAACGAGGAAAGGTAATTGCTTAAGCATCGCGGCAACTAAAGGTTCATGAAGTTAACTACCCAACACACGATCTAGAATTAGCAGCAGTAGTTTTCGCGTTGAAAATATGGAGACACTACTTGTATGGAGTTAAATGCACCATCTACTCCGATCACAAAAGCTTGAAATACTTTTTCGAACAAAAGGAACTAAACATGAGGCAAAGAAGATGGTTAGAGCTACTGAAAGACTATGACTGTGAGATATTGTACCATCCAGGCAAGGCAAACGTAGTGGCTGACGCTTTAAGTAGAAAGGAAGAATCGGCACCTATCCGGATCAAAGCGTGTCAGTTAATTATAACGCCAGACTTAATGGGTGAAATATCAAAGGCACAAGATGAAGCATTGTTAGAAAGAAATGTGAAACGGGAAAGAATAGTAGGACAACAAGGGAACTTAGATGCGAATGCATACGGAGTACGAACTAGGTTTGGCCGGATGTGGATACCTAAGATTGGTGAGCTTAGAGCCAAAATACTCGATGAGGCCCATAAGTCTCGCTATTCTATCCACCCCGGGACAAACAAAATGTATCAAGGCTTGAAGAAAGAATACTGGTGGCCTGGCATGAAGAATGATGTGACAGAATACGTGAGCAAGTGACTAACGTGTTCTCTAGTTAAGGCCGAGCACCAGAAACCATGCGGCAAAATGCAACCTTTACCAATACCGGAATGGAAGTGGGAAGAGATCACAATGGACTTCATTACCAAGCTACCGCGAACAGCTAAAGGCAATGATACCATTTGGGTGATCGTCGACCGCTTGACAAAGAGTGCTCACTTCTTGCCAATACGAGAAACTTCTTCTTCTGAAAAGCTAGCAGAAGTATTTATCAAGGAAATTATGAGCAGACATGGTATGCCGCTGTCGATTGTGTCTGACAGGGATACTAGATTCACGTCAAGGTTTTGGAAGAAATTCAATGAAGCAATGGGCACTAGACTGAACATCAGCACCGCTTACCACCCCCAAACCGATGGACAATCGGAAAGGACCATTCAGACCTTGGAGGACATGCTCCGGGCCTATATCATTGACTTCGGTGGGAGTTGGTACAGCCATCTACCATTGGCAGAATTTTCATATAGCAACAGCTATCACTCGACTATTGGCATGCCGCCATTTGAAATGTTGTATGGGAGGAAATGTACGACCCCGGTTTGTTGGGGGGAAATTGGATAGAAGGATTTTGCAAGTCTCGAAGTGGTCAAAGCTACTTCTGAGAAATTTGATCAAATCAAGCCTCGTATGAAAGCCGCAAAAGACAGACAGAAATCATACGCGGATAAGAGAAGGAGGGATTTAGAGTTTCAAGTAGGGGACATGGTACTGTTGAAAGTATCACCGTGGAAAGGAATCATTCGGTTCAGAAAGCGTGGCAAACTAAGTCCAAGGTTTGTCGGACCTTTCAAGATTGTAGCAAGAGTGGGTCAAGCTGCTTACAGACTCGACCTACCCGTCGAGCTTAGTGGAATACACCCTACGTTCCACGTGTCGCACTTACGCAAGTGCCTAGCTGACGACACAGCTCACATACCTTACGACGAGATCGAAGTGGATAACAGTCTTAATTATGTAGAGGAACCAATAGCCATTCTTGACCGAGCTGAGAAACGACTACGCAGTAAGTCGATACCGTTAGTCAAGATACAATGGAAGCACAGAAAAGGGTCAGAAGCTACGTGGGAAAAAGAAGACGAGATGAAGGGACTATACCCTCAATTGTTTAACCTATGAACAGTTTCGAGGACGAAACCTCTTTAAGGAGGGTAGACTTGTAACATCCTAAAAATAATAAAACGAATAAATATAGCGAGACCGGTGGTTTAGTTGGAATATTTAAACAAAAAGGGAGCAGGCCTGGGCCCGGCTTCAATGGGCCGAGGGAAGCCCATGCGCATAAGAGGCAAGGCAGCCCTCTTCCCTGCTCATTTCCCCAACTCACGCAGCTTTTAGAGAGAGAAAGGAGAGCTCGGGTCTAGAGAGAGAAAGTGACGGATCAACTCGGGAATTCAGGAGAACGTTGTTGCTGTTCTCGTGATCATATCCTCTGAATCAGAAATCCAATCCAGGTAACGATTCGATCACATTATGAGTTTTTGTTCGTTTTGGGAGTTTTCGGGTTTTGGCTAAAAGATAACGATTTTTGCGGATGAAACTTGAAAGTGAACTTAGGTATAGCATCTAGAATGAAAAACGAACGTTTTGATCAAAGAAAATCTAGATATCGACATGATCAGATTCGCATGCCGAACATTCGGATTTTTGGGGAAGGCGATAAGTGCAGACCCATCGAAACTACTTAGTTTCGATATGTGCAGACCCATCGAAACTACTTAGTTTCGATATGTGCAGACCTATCGAAACTACCCAGTTTCGATATATGCAGGCCCAATCGAAACTACCATAGTTTCGATATGAGCCCCCGATCCGAAGCTAAGATAATACATAAGCTACCTATCGAAACTACCTATCGAAACTATCTATCGAAACTATCTATCGAAACTACCTATCGAAACTACCAAGTTTCGACAGAAACAGCCTATCGAAACTACCAAGTTTCGATATAAGCTAATCAATCGAAACTACTATGTTCAAGCATAGTAATGTCTAGTGTCATATAGGAGCACCATCTTATGTGTATGACTTTATTATACAGATCGTGAGTGACATTAGTGAAGCCCAATAGCCAGCTTAGTGTATTATAGAAACTACTCATCAGGTGAGTTCTATGTGCCCCCTTCTATGTTATGTGCAAATGTTTTCAAATGTTTTGGGGCTGAGATGTATACACTAAGTGAATAAATGTTATGAATGCCAATGTGATCATATGTGTTATACAAGTATATATATATATATATATACCTATACATGAAAGAGAAATTATGAATAAAGAATGAAAAGCATGATTATCAAGAATGAATGAAAGTATAACACAATATGAAAGAATGAAATCCTGCTTTATATCCATGTATATATTGCTTGCCAAGTACAGAAAATGTTATGGACGCTTCGATGATAACGGCTACTTCGGTAGACGGACGACCATGTGACTATTTTATAACCGGGACAAGTGCGCTCCTTCATCGGCTAGGACGTACGAATGCCATTAATGGACGGTCGAAGCAATTGGCATATTATAGTAGAACGGTTGTATAAATAATAGTCGCATGGGAAACGGATACCTTCGGGTAGACGGGCGAATTACGGCCTACGACGGTAGGACGGTTGTAAGTCATGACGGACGGACAAAGATTGCCGGACGGTTGTAAGAATAAAATGACGGACGGCACTAGTTGCCGGACGGTTGTGAGTATAGGTGGGCCATGACGATGGACCACGGCGATTGTCTTTGTGACATTCGTAAGCAAATGACGGGTTGATCACTCTTATATAGTATGACCCATGAAATTAAAGAAAGAAAGAAAAGAAAGAAAAGGGTGAATGCATATATATATATGAAATCACAAAAATACAGAAAAGAAAGATGAAAAGAAAGACAAAAGTTATGAATACGTATTTATATGAATGACTATACAGTAATGCATACTTATAAAGTAAAGAATAGAATGTTTATATCAAATTGCATTAAACTAGAACTCACCAGCGTTAGCTGACTTTTAGTATACATTTCAGGTAAAGGAAGAAAAGGTCGTGCGATGGCGTGAGGGTTACCCGGCACAAGACTGACATCCCACTTTTGTTTGTTAAGACAATGTTGTGTTTTTAATTGTTAAGACTTCCGATGTTATGTAATGTAATTGAATGATGAATGTTTTAAATTTAAGTTCAGTATTTATAGCTATGTTTATGAGTAAATCCAACAAGTGAGGTCACCCGGGAAAGGGGCCTTACAAACTCGGTTTGAATTGTGATTAAATAAATGTTACATCATATACTATGTTTAACAAGATAAACAATGAATTGCAAAACGATTTACACTACTATTTACCGGGATTACTAAACCTATGTACTCACCAACTTTTTAGTTGACACTTGATTTAAATAATGTTTCAGGTTTGGATATATGACTATTTGCTAAAGATTTCTCCACTTAAGGAACTATGGACCTAGTTAAATAAATCAATGTTTTGAACTAGACTAGGTTATTTGAAATGTATTGTATTTGGATCTTGTTGTCTTTAAATTTAAGTAATGAATTATGAAACCTTTTAGTTATCATGTGCTTTTGAACAATCATTCTAATGTCCGCCTCGATGATTCCTCCATCGGTCGGGGTGTGACACTACTTCTCTTGTATCGGCTTGCAGAGGACTTCTTGCGGGAGCCATGGGGTTTGATCTTGAGAAGGAAAGTCTTATTTATTTGAAATAATATTATAAGTAAATACAACTATTTAAGAACATGATTAGTTAGGCCCGAACGTTCATAAAGTACATTTGGAGGAAGTCGTGCATTCCGACTTACCGGAAGAAGTTACAAGACTAGACGTACGTCAGTCACAAGGATAATAAGTCCGAATAATGAATTGTGATGATACCGACGGACTTGACACTCCGTTTAGGGTCCGTTATATTCATTAAGGAACAGTAGGCCGATCGTATCCACTGTTCCGTTACCACATACTAACTCCCCTATCGAAAGGGTTAGTACTAGTAACTATGACCAACCTTACTTTAAATACAACATTAATTAGCAAGGGATAACAACTAGAGTAACACTTTAAACAGAATAATAGTTCTAATTACATTTCTTGACTTTTTATTTTCCTTTTAAACAAAACTCATTTTCCAGCTTATTATTCTAGTCAGACAATAGCGAGGGTTGAGTACGGGATCCGTGTCCATGGTTCGATACTTGGTTCTTACCTAAATTATATTACACTACGATAGGTACACTTGCCTATTGTGTGTGTTTTAAGTTAAAGTAATTATCATTTTATAAATTTAAAACTAGATTTTGTGTAGCACTAAATAGAATATATTTATTACTACTAAAACACGCTATCAAGTTTTTGGCATCGTTGCCGGGTACACGGTAATTCTGCGAAAGATCTAAGTCGTTGGACTGACTATTTTTATTTATTTTTTTCTTTTTCTTGAGTCATGGTATTTGTGTTACTTACATCTATCTTTATAGGAATATTCAAGGATCTGGACTGCAAAATTTTTGTTAAGAAAAATGAACAAACATAAGTACCACCATCTGAAAGCAAAAACATTTTTTTAATTAGGCGTAACACTTTCGAACGGTTTTTACGTGAGTAACATTTTTGTTTTTGATAATGACAAGTTTGATACTCTGATGTTGGATTGCACGAAATAAGGTAAGTTTCCAAGTATAAGTTCAGAATTTTTGTTGGTGACATTCCCTGTTGACCACGGTTATATTTTTCAGGTAATACGTTTTGAAAAAATTAAACTAATTTTTAATTAAAAATATAAAATTTATTTTCTTAATACACTAAGCTAATATATATATATATATATATATACATATATAACTAGTCAAACAGAGGGAATGCACGACCGTGCATCCCAATGCACGACCGTGCTTTGGCCAAACGCGGGTCTGGCGTGTAACATTTCTGATTTTTAGTATCGGTATTTCAATTCAATGTAATACGTTTCAAACTCAATTCAAGTGCACTGTTTTGTTTCTTTTCGTATGATAAATTTAATACTACATTTCAATGTTAACCCGCAAATTTTACACGATTATAACCTACTAAAACACTACATAAGTATCTATTTATACAAATATGTCAAAGACCAAAGTTACAAGGTCTGATGTTGAAAATTTACAAGAAACCCTAATAGGCACGGTCGTGCCTCGTTCTGGCACGGTCGCGCCGAGTTCTGTGGCACGGTCGTGCGACTTGCTTTGGAACGATCGCGCCTGGTGCCTTAGCACGGTCGCGCCTCGTTTGGGCACGGTCACGCCTAGTATCACTTGAAACGTAATATAGTTTTAATCACTCGATCGTTGAGCTCCGTAACCGTCCTACACTTCATTCTCATTAACGAATGAAATAAACCTTTCAATTACATGAAACATCTCGGATTAACTCAATCAATCTCAAAAATCGTTTAGACATTTCAAGAAAACATGAATTCTTTCTTTCGATCGGAATCATCGCAACCAAGCAGCCGATTCACGCTACTCAATCCTCACTAAAACTATTGGACTCTCTTGTTTAGCCGGGATTGCAGCAGAGGACGCCGGAAGACATCCGCATCGCCGCCCAGACTATTTCCTATCGTCCTCTATCAATTCGCTACTCTTCCGGGTAATTGAAACTCTGTCCTCAGTCTATTTAGTCTCTAGATCAGAAGCCCCATGTTAATTTGGGCTTCCATTATAGAAATCCTCCCGAAACTGAATATATATTTTAATAAAAATGAATTAATCGATTTCGACCAAGAACCTGTTGTTAATACAATTAAAACATCCCAACATACTCGTAACATCACTATGAATAAAAGCCCTATGATTTCCAACCCTGTTTTTATAAGAATTGGTCAATTCGTTCCTGATTTGGAACAGGCGCGGTCGTGCCTCATGAGACGCGGTCATGCCGACTATCAGCGCGGTCGTGTCCTCCTGTCCAGACCCAATCATGCCCTTTGGCTAATCTCAGTCGTGTCTTAGGATCATAGACACGATCGTGCCTGGCCAAGGCACGGTCGTGCCTAATGATTAAATTAGTTTAAGCCCTCAGTTTGATCAACACGGTCGCGCCGTGACTAGCATGGTCGCGCCCGTGGTTCGAGCACGATCGTGCCCTTCCCAGGCACGGTCGTGTGTGAGTTAAAATCTTGACAGAAATATAAATTTTATATATTTTTTAAACCACAAATATTCTGATTGAATTACAAAATAAAAATAGTTGAATTTTATAAAATTGCATTTAATCTTATTTAGAAAGAACAAATATTTAATAAATGGAAAAATTAATTATTTAAAGTTTATAAAATTTAATTTACAATTATTGTTAAACCTTTCATTTAAAAAGTATTTAAATGGTTAAGTTACATTTTATAAATAAATAAAATAATTATTTATTTAATTTATATTTAAACAAAACCGATTAATTAATTATACTAACTTATAACTAATACTTACAATGTTTTCCTAAACAATAATTATTTACATTACTTATTTAATTATTCAAACTCAAACCTTAATCAAAATATTCTAAAAATATTCTTTCAAACTTTATATATCTTTATTTAATACTTTCAATTACAAATCAATGAACTTATTACACAAGTCCAAATACAAATTTAGACTTAAACATTGGTGCACACTATTAATACCATATACATTACTCCTTAGGTTAACTTGTGCATTTCAAGGATCCTTATTCTGTCTAGTATCTTTGTTAGCTACGCCTTCGAACCAAGTGAGTATACATAGCCCCTTTTACTCTTTTACATTTTTGGGGTGGAACATGAACATTATTCAAATTAAATGTTTAAATTTACACAAACAACACAAGTACAAATCCTATTTACATTCATGTTTGCAATTTGAGCTTTATGCCCGAGTGCTGGTGTGCTAACCTTTGTATGCGATTATGTGCAATCATTAACTATTCAAGCCGACGGTTTTCAATGATAGATCTATTGAGTCTGACAAACCCACCCAGATTGGGGTGATTGATACCGACAACACAATTTTTGCATGCTAGTTACAAAGGTTTGATTGTACATGGTTACACAATAGCTGCTCCCCATAAATGCCTTATTTATCATGTTTTGTAAGGATTTGTTTTACAAACTATATGCTATCTATATAAACCTGTGTTATACTCACCAACTTTTTAGTTGACTTTATTTTATTCATGTTTCAGGTTCTAATGTGTGAGATTGTTGACATATAGGCTTGGACTTAGTTAATTTAAATAAAAGAACTCTATGTATTTCAATTTTGTTCTATCTTGGATTTGGTTGTGTTTGGACTACTTGTTATGAAATTTGATGTTTAATATATTCAATCTAGTCAACCTTGTGCTTATGAACACTCTACATGTCCCGCCCCGATGATTCCGCCATCGGTCGGGGTGTGACAGATTGATATCAGAGCCTTGGTTATAGGGAATTAGGTTATTAGACATCTTGACCTAGACTATAACTTTAGGACACCCACTTATGCCATGCTTCATGTTTATAGGGTTATGTGCTACATGTTATGTGTTACATGCTATGTGCTACATGCTTACTATGATTTGTTATTATTTTATTTGATGATTTAATTGTTAAAAAAAAAATCCATGACTTATTAGTATATACTTAAATGATAAATTAAATAAACAATATCCTTTCCTATATCCTAAAACCTCATAATATTCTTATCTTCCTTCTCTATCTTTATCTTTCTAAGCATGTGGAAACTTCATGAAGCTAAATTCATAAAAATTTCTTTATTTTCTCGTTAAGGTTTTTAATCTTTGTTAATTATTTGAGGACACGTGCAATCTGGAAGAGTGACACCTGTATTTTGGGTTTTCTGTCTAGGAAAGCATTTCGCATAAATCCCAATCAATCGAGGGACCCGTATGCTTTACTGGGAATTCCCGAGATGAGTGTTTACTTATAGGCTAAAGCATGTCTCCTTGAAAATTATATAAGTTTAATTAACCTTAATGTGTCATAGTATTCGAGTGATTATATCACTATTTGAGTACAATCCAAACTATGATTATCTATTTATTTTGTTATCTTATTCTATTAAATCCAAACAATTCTCATGAGTTCTCACATCTTTTCTTGTCTTGTGAAAATCTGTAGAATGCCTCCTGGTCGTGCTCCCGCGGCCAACATCAATACCGATATTGCTGCTATTCTTGCACAACTCGTGACGCAACTCACTCAAGCTAATAGTGCCACCAATGGCAACAATGGTGGAAATGGTAGTAATAGTGGTAATGCTGGTAATGGTGGAAATGGTGGTAACAACCCATCTCAATGCACCTTCAAGCAATTCAACTCGTGCAATCCCCTTAAGTTCTATGGTACCGAAGGAGCTACTGGACTTCTTCAATGGTTCGAAAGCATTGAGAATACCTTTCTCAATAGCGACTGCCCCGACAACCTTCGTGTTCGTCATGCCACAAGTGTCCTACAAAAACGGGCACTCACGTGGTGGAATGGGGAGAAGAGAAACCGAGGTGTGGATGTGGCAATGGCCTTACCTTGGGATGAGGTTAAACGACTAATGACCGAGGAATTCTGTCCTCGAAATGAAGTGAAGAAACTCGAAGCTGAATTTTGGGTTCTTGCCCAAGATAGTGGTGAAAGCTTGACATATACAACTCGGTTCCATGAGTTGAGTCTTCTTGTGCCCCATATGGTCACTCCTTTGTCCCGCTGCATTGAAAAGTATATTGGGGGACTACCTAGGCAAATTCAAGATACTGTCCTAGGAAGGAATCCCGCAACACTTGAAGATGCTATCCGCTTATCCGCCACCTTAACTGATAACCATGTGAAAGTGGGAACACTTACTAAAAAGGGTACCAAGAAAGTTTCTGACACTATAACCCCTCCTACCCACAACAAAGAAGCCACAACTGAACCCTCCCGCAATAATAGGAAAAGGAAGACTAGAAACTATGCTGTGGTCACTCCTGCTATACCTGTTAATCAAGTTGCTCCTATGGTTCAAACACCGGCCAAAAAGCTATATGTTGGAATCTACCCACTTTGTGCCACCTGCAACTACCATCATCCCCAAAGCATCCCTTGTCGCCTTTGTACTTATTGTGGGAGATATGGTTATACGATTAATGTTTGTAGGACGAAAGCTCTTGCGGGCCAAGTCAACCCACCAAACCAAACCAACACCCAAGTGGCTAATCAAGGTGTACCCGCTATTGCAAATGGGCGAGCATGTTATGAGTGTGGCAACCCGAACTATTTCCGTGATCAATGCCCAAAGTTAGTCAATGCTAGACAAGGTGGAGCTCGTGGGCGTGCTTTCAACATAAACGCCAATGAAGCTCAAGCCAACAATGACGTGGTCAATGGTACGTTTCTTGTTAATAGTCAATATGCCTCCATTTTATTCGATACCGGTGCCGATAAAAGTTTCGTGTCACTTAATTTTGAACCTTTACTTGCAAAGACACCGTCCCAATTAGAGAAAACATTTACCGTTGAAGTAGCAAATGGTGACTCTCTTACAATTGAATCCATTATCTATGATTTCTCTTTAGAACTTAATGATCATACATTTCCAATCAACCTTGTTCCAATGCCACTAGGAAGCTTTGATATCATCATAGGCATGGATTGGCTATCAAATCATCATGCCGAAGTCATTTGTTTCGAGAAGTGCATCCGAATACCCCTACCATCGGGAGAAACACTAAGAGTCTTTGGTGAAAAGCCTTGTAAAGGGCTTAAACTAATGTCATGCACTACTGCTCAAAAGTACTTACGAAAGAAGTACGTGGCCTTTTTGGCCCATATCGTTCAAAAGGATGTCAAAAAGAAGAGTATTCAAGATATCCCCATTATCCGAGATTTTCCTGAAGTATTCCCCGAAGACTTATCCGGTCTTCCACCCGTTCGACAAGTAGAATTTCGCATTGATCTTGTGCCCGGAGCTAACCCCGTGACTAGAGCTCCATACCGTCTTGCCCCTTCCGAAATGCAAGAACTTGCAAGTCAACTTCAAGAGCTCTTCGACAAGGGATTCATTCGTCCAAGTCATTCACCGTGGGGTGCACCCGTCTTATTCGTCAAAAAGAAGGATGGATCATTTCGCATGTGTATTGACTACCACGAACTCAACAAGCTTACTATCAAAAACCGTTATCCTTTGCCTAGAATTGATGACCTCTTTGATCAACTTCAAGGTTCTACTTGCTTCTCAAAGATCGATCTTCGATCTGGTTATCACCAACTCCGTGTGCAAGAAGACGATATTCCAAAGACTGCCTTTCGAACAAGGTATGGTCATTATGAGTTCATGGTTATGCCGTTTGGACTAACCAATGCACCCGCAGTTTTCATGGACCTCATGAATCGTGTGTGCAAACCGTACCTCGATAAGTTCGTGATAGTTTTCATCGATGACATCTTAATCTATTCCAAGACTAAAGCCGACCATGAGCAACATCTTATATTGGTTTTGGATCTCTTGAAGAAAGAACAACTATATGCCATATTCTCCAAATGTGAATTTTGGTTAAAAGAAGTTCAATTTCTTGGTCATATCGTCAACGACAAGGGTATTCATGTTGACCCTGCTAAGATCGAAACAGTTAAGAATTGGAATGCCCCGAAGACCCCCACTGAAGTTCGGTCATTTCTTGGTCTTGCGGGATATTACCGTCGTTTTATCTCGAACTTCTCTAAGATTGCCGTCCCCCTTACCGCTTTGACCCACAAGGGTAAGACTTATGAATGGGGACCAAAGCAAGAAGAAGCTTTCCAAACCCTTAAGCAAAAGTTGTGCAATGCTCCCATTTTAACTCTCCCTGATGGAAATGATGATTTAGTTGTCTACTGTGATGCTTCCAACCAAGGTCTTGGTTGTGTCCTCATGCAACGAGGCAAGGTAATCGCTTATGCATCAAGGCAACTTAAGATTCATGAGAAGAATTATACGACGCACGATCTCGAGTTGGGTGCGGTCGTATTTGCATTAAAGATTTGTGGACATTATCTCTATGGCACGAAATGCGTGGTGTTCACCGACCACAAAAGTCTCCAACACATCTTCAATCAAAAGGAACTCAATATGAGGCAACGACGTTGGGTTGAACTCCTTAACGACTATGACTGTGAGATTCGTTACCACCCCGGCAAAGCGAATGTTGTAGCCGACGCTTTGAGTCGAAAGAACCATGTCATGCTTCAATGTGTTCGAATTCAAACCGACATTCAAAACCGCATCTTAGAAGCTCAACACGTCTCAGTCACCGAGGGTAATATGTACGAGGAAATGTCATGTGGTGTTGAACTCCTGCTTGAATCTAAACCAAATGGCTTACTTTATTACTTGAACCGTATTTGGGTTCCCGATCGCGATGATCTCTATACATTTCTCATGAACGAGGCTCACAAGACTCGTTATTCTATTCATCCTGGTGAGGATAAAATGTACCAAGATCTTTGCCAACAATATTGGTGGCCCGGTATAAAAAAGGACATTGCTCTTTATGTTGCCAAATGTTTAACCTGCTCCAAGGTCAAAGCCGAACATCAACGTCCTTCTGGTTTACTTGAACAACCAGAAATTCCCGTGTGGAAATGGGAAAACTTAGCTATGGATTTTATTACCAAACTCCCTCGCACCTCGAGTGGTTATGATAGCATTTGGATGATTATCGATCGTCTCACCAAATCTGCTCATTTCTTGCCTATCCGTGAAGACTATTGGGTTGAGAAACTAGCCCGAATTTACATTGATGAAATTGTGAGCCATCATGGTGTTCCCTTGAACATAATATCCGATCGAGATGCCCGGTTCACTTCTCAATTTTCGCAATCTCTCCAAACCGCTCTTGGCATACGATTGGATTTGAGCACGGCTTACCATCCCCAAACTGATGGTCAAACCGAGCGGACAATCCAAACACTTGAAGACATGCTTAGAGCTTGCGTAATTGATTTTGGTGGCAATTGGAATTCACATTTATCTCTCATTGAGTTTTCCTACAATAATAGCTACCACACGAGTATTAACATGGCTCCATTCGAAGCTCTTTATGGTCGCAAGTGTCGTTCTCCTATCTGTTGGAACGAGATTGGTGAAGCACAAATCACCGGTCTCGAGCTAATTCAAGAAACACCCGACAAGATTTTGCAAATCCGTGACAACATTCGAACAGCGTGAAGTCGGCAAAAGAGTTATGCCGATAAACGATGAAAACCCTTGGAATTCCAAGTCGGTGACCTTGTTCTTCTTAAGGTGTCCCCATGGAAGGGTGTGATCCGTTTTGGAAAGAAATGTAAGTTAGCCCCTCGCTATGTTGGTCCATTCAAAATCCTTGAAAGGATTGGGAAAGTGGCGTACAAACTCGAGTTACCTCCCTCCCTTGGCAATGTGCATCCTACATTTCATGTATCTAATCTGAAGAAATGTCTCGCCGATGAGAATCTCCATATACCGCTTGATGACGTGCACATTGATGAAACGATGCACTTCGTTGAGAAACCGGCAGAAATTATGGATCGTGAAATCAAGCAACTCAAGCGAAGTCGTATTCATATTGTCAAAGTTCGTTGGGAGTCTAAGCGTGGTCCTGAATTCACTTGGGAACGAGAGGACCAAATGAAGCTCAAGTACCCCCATCTTTTCACTGATGCCGTAGTTTCCTCTAACTAAATTTCGGGACGAAATTCCCTCAACATGGGGAGACTGTAACATTCCTGATTTTTAGTATCGGTATTTCAATTCAATGTAATACGTTTCAAACTCAATTCAAGTGCACTGTTTTGTTTCTTTTCGTATGATCAATTTAATACTACATTTCAATGTTAACCCGCAAATTTTACACGATTATAACCTACTAAAACACTACATAAGTATCTATTTATACAAATATGTCAAAGACCAAAGTTACAAGGTCTGATGTTGAAAATTTACAAGAAACCCTAATAGGCACGGTTGCGCCTCGTTCTGGCACGGTCGCACCGAGTGCTATGGCACGGTCGCGCGACTTGCTTTGGAACGATCGCGCCTGGTGCCTTAGCACGGTCGCGCCTAGTACCAGTTGAAACGTAAATATAGTTTTAATCACTCGATCGTTGAGCTCCGTAACCGTCCTACACTTCATTCTCATTAACGAATGAAATAAACCTTTCAATTACACGAAACATCTCGGATTAACTCAATCAATCTCAAAAATCATTTAGACATTTCAAGAAAACACGAATTCTTTCTTTCGATCGGAATCATCGCAACCAAGCAGCCGATTCACGCTACTCAATCCTCACAAAAACTATTGGACTCTCTTGTTTAGCCGGGATTGCAGCAGAGGGCGCCGGAAGCCATCCGCATCGCCGCCCAGACTATTTCCTACCGTCCTCTATCCATTCGCTACTCTTCCGGGTAATTGAAACTCTGTCCTCAGTCTATTTAGTCTCTAGATCAAAAGCCCCATGTTAATTTGGGCTTCCATTATAGAAATCCTCCCGAAACCGAATCTATATTTTATTAAAAATGGTTTAATCGATTTCGACCCAGAACCTGTTGTTAATACAATTAAAACATCCCAACATACTCGTAACATCACTATGAATAAAAGCCCTATGATTTCCAACCCTGTTTTTATAAGAATTGGTCAATTCGTTCCTGATTTGGAACAGACACGGTCGCGCTAATCATCTAGCGCGGTCGTGCCTCATGAGACGCGGTCATACCGACTATCAGCGCGGTCGTGTCCTCCTGTCCAGACCCAATCATGCCCTTTGGCTAATCTCAGTCGTGTCTTAGGATCATAGACACGATCGTGCCTGGCCAAGGCACGGTCGTGCCTAATGATTAAATTAGTTTAAACCCTCAGTTTGATCAACACGGTCGCGCCGTGACTAGCATGGTCGCGCCCGTGGTTCGAGCACGATCGTGCCCTTCCCAGGCACGGTCGTGTGTGAGTTAAAATCTTGGCAGAAATATAAATTTTATATATTTTTTAAACCACAAATATTCTGATTGAATTACAAAATAAAAATAGTTTAATTTTATAAAATTGCATTTAATCTTATTTAGAAAGAACAAATATTTAATAAATGGAAAAAATAATTATTTAAAGTTTATAAAATTTAATTTACAATTATTGTTAAATCTTTCATTTAAAAAGTATTTAAATGGTTAAGTTACATTTTATAAATAAATAAAATGATTATTTATTTAATATATATTTAAACAAAAATGATTAATTAATTATACTAACTTATAACTAATACTTACAATGTTTTCCTAAACAATAATTATTTACATTACTTATTTAATTATTCAAACTCAAACCTTAATCAAAATATTCTAAAAATATTCTTTCAAACTTTATATATCTTTATTCAATACTTCCAATTACAAATCAATGACCTTACTACACAAGTCCAAATACAAATTTAGACTTAAACATTGGTGCACACTATTAATACCATATACATTACTCCTTAGGTTAACTTGTGCATTTCAAAGATCCTTATTCTATCTAGTATCTTTGTTAGCTACGCCTTCGAACCAAGTGAGTATACATAGCCCCTTTTACTCTTTTACATTTTTGGGGTGGAACATGAACATTATTCAAATTACATGTTTACATTTACACAAACAACACAAGTACAAATCCTATTTACATTCATGTGTGCAATTTGAGCTTTATACCCGAGTGCTAGGTGTGCTAACCTTTGTATGCGATTATGTGCAATCATTAACTATTCAAGCCGACGGTTTTCAATGATAGATCTATTGAGTCTGACAAACCCACCCAGATTGGGGTGATTGATACCGACAACACAATTTTTGCATGCTAGTTACAAAGGTTTGATTGTACTTGGTTACACAATAGCTGCTCCCCATAAATGACTTATTTATCATGTTTTGTAAGGATTTGTTTTACAAACTATATGCTATCTATATAAACCTGTGTTATACTCACTAACTTTTTAGTTGACTTTATTTTATTCATGTTTCAGGTTCTAATGTGTGAGATTGTTGACATATAGGCTTGGACTTAGTTAATTTAAATAAAAGAACTCTATGTATTTCAATTTTGTTCTATCTTGGATTTGGTTGTGTTTGGACTACTTGTTATGAAATTTGATGTTTAATATATTCAATCTAGTCAACCTTGTGCTTATGAACAGTCTACATGTCCCGCCCCGATGATTCCGCCATCGGTCGGGGTGTGACATGGTGATTAAAGACAGCATCAGCTTCACTTTTCTCAAAACCTCACCCCCAAACTCGTTCGGGTTCGGCCAAAAATACCAAAAAACCCACGATTCTTCACGGTTTCTCTTGTTTCTTCGCTCTAATCTCTCCCCAAGGTATGTAAACTTGTCCATTATTTTTTTTTTTGAGTCGATTCTTGCTTCATTTATGGTTGATTTTGTTCAAATAGGGGCTAGGGTTTCGTTTTGAATTTTGGTATGAATATGTTGAATATGAACTTATTTCTTAACCTAAATGCATATTTGATCATGATAGATCATAATGTAACTTGTTTTAGCCTCGTTTAGACAGATCTGTTCCACTCGTATGATTTGGGTTTTTGATTTTTGCTTAAATTTTTTTAACTTGAATGTATGAATTGAAGCATGAATCTTTTACGTATATGTTTAAAATGTAGTATAGGTTGTTGAAAAATTGTTAATTTGATGAACTAGGTAAAAATTTTTGACAAGTTTGATTTTAAAAGTCAAACCATTGTTTGAATTTGAGTCTTGTTTTGATAAATTGCAATTAACCAATTATGGATTCGGGAAATGTAACCATGCCATTACAATGCATGAGTTTAGGTTTTCTTTGTGTGGTCCTAAAATATATATGCATAATTTTATGTGATATCAAATTTCTGGAGTCATTGCCTTATGTGCAATGATATTTTCCCTATACTAACTCAACTCGTTGTTGTATAGGAAATGGTTGAATCATCCAGGCAAGCAGAACGGAAAAGAAGGAATACCCATACGGGATCTCGTACAGGATCATCTTCGTCTGCCCGAATGAGTGGTTCACCACCAACTCCACCATCGCCTCCACCACCTTTCAATCCGCAGCCTATGCCAGAGTTACCACAAGACTTGCACCCATGGCTTATCTTTGACCCCGATGATGCCATCGAAATCCATGCTTACCAGCTCCTAGCCACCTTACTAACACAAACCTTTGGGATACATAAAACCATCTGCTATCCAACTTTAGAGGATGTTAATCTCCTGGATAGTGAAGTTCCTCTAATCATGAAACCTTGGCAGAGGTTCTTTGCTATTAGGGAAGCAACATACTATGAGCTCACTCTTGAGTTCTTAGCTTCTTTTGAGTTCGATAGGTCAGTGGTAAATATGCAGATGCAAGACTGTGTGAGATTTAGGATGGCTAGACATTGGTATGTGATGATTTTGTCAGAATTTGGGGTAAAGATGGGATTGTATAGGCATAGGGAGATGACAGAACCGATCTTCACCGAGAGCAAATCAGAGTTTGCAGAAGGTGAGGCCTCGACATTTTGGAACATGATCGGGTCATGTGACAACCGTCAATTTAGCAAACGTTAAATCCGTACTTTGTCAAGTCTAAGTATGATTTTATGTGTTCATGTTAGGAACATAGTAAGTTGCGATGTATTTTGTGAATGAACAATTCACAGTGATAAAAAAATATATATATAATAATACATCGACAATGAGTAATAGAGCTACAAGTAAACAAGTATGTTTGATCTTAAATCAAGCATCCCTAACAATCCATTATGATACAAAAATTAATTGTAGAAATTTATTCGGGAAAGTCCGAATCAAGATATGAGCCAAGGCTTAGATCTAAGCAATACACATTCGTAGGAATGTAAAGAGAGAATAGTTATAATAAGTAAAACCATGGGTACCAAATCAAGTTCACTTAATGTGTTTAGAAGCATATTTGATTAATTGTAGTAAGGATGATATAAATTATATAATACCTATATATATATATATTCATCTTTAACAAGTTAGATAACTATTATTAATTTATAGAATAACTAAGCAAGCCATTAATCATATACTTTGCATATATGACATAAGTGTTTTACAAAATCCAAGGATGCATGGAAATGTTTATAAAAGACTTAGAATTTTATAAAAATTATACAAGAATGCATCAAGTCTCCATACACCCACCCATTTGTCTTCTACCCATTTTTCTTCACCCCATCCCCTCTCCCTTGAATTCGGCCGAAACCCACCCCCACCCCTCACCTCTTTCAAATTTTCACACATGTGTTTCACTATACACACAAACTTTTATGGTTGACCAACATGATTGAGGAGAGTTAGGTGTGGGATTACTACTATAAATAGAGGCCAAAGATGAGTGAAAGGAGTTGCACCAAGTTCATAACACTCTCCCTCTCCCCTACCTCTTGCTCTCGGCCGAAACCCCACTCACACACACACTTGGTGTGTTTTGAAGTTTATCATTTGGAATCACCATTTGAAGCCCTACTTGGTAAGTTAATCAAGTTTCATACATCTTAGCATCCATATTTCATGCATACACATCTTTTATTTAGCAAGAGTTCATGATTTTATGCATATATACTAAATAGAATAAGTAAATATATACATATAACACCTACATAAAATAACACTTGGGTGATGGTGTTCTTTGAAAACCCTTAACACCATTCATGTGTTATGTTGAAGGATTCATGTTCGTGGGGTTATATGATCATGTGTGGCTTACCTGGCTAAGTTCAAGGTGGTGTCCTATTATTCAAGAAAACACACGTAACGGTTATCGTCAACATATGAACGTGAAAGGTGTTAACTAAAAGTATATATAGATAATCAACATAACATGTGCATGCATACATTTAGTAGCGTTTATCAAACCAAAACAAGAATCCACACATTTCAAGTAGCCATAATAACATCATAAAAGTTAGTAGAAAACTTAAAACGAAAGAACATGAGACAAGTATGAACCGGGTAAACATGGTTTGTATCAAAGTCAAGGAAACCACCTATTTTCTACTTCTCATGAAAAATAAGTAAGATTCACGTGAAAAGGTTTAGCATGATATAAATCAAAAGTGGTTAAGAGTATGTACTAAACAAAGAATTAGCATTTTTAATGGATAACTTTTCAAGAATATTTGTAAATAACAAAATAAACAAGATAACTCGGACAAGTATACAAGTGTACCGAGATAATATTTTAGAACAATAAACTTATTTTATAAAAAACTAGTATGGTTTCAAAGGAATAGAGGTCTCTTTAAAGTTCAAGACTAGTTACGATAAAAAGCGTTGTATTAGTTATTTTTGACAAAAATGCTTTCTTTATTTATTAGTTAAAGGTTTTCAAGAGTTTGAGCAATATAGCAATTTTATACAAGTAAAGAGATTATATTTATGGAAACAGGGTATTTTTTTATAAAACATTCTAGTTAAAACACACATTCGTTATCAAAAATACGATAATTACTAAAGACACACAAAAATAAAGATTTGGGAACTTGAGGTAATCAAGGTCCATTTCTTGATACAAAAATATATAAAAGTAGATGAGTTAGTTAATAAATGAGTCAAGTCCCAAGGGGATATAAGGGGTAACACATTAACTTAAACGACGAGAACATAATTCGGATAATAAACACATAAAATGTGAGCAAACATGCATCCATATTTAGAGATTTTGCATAAAAGTCAAGGTGAGTTTTCGTATTAAGTGGGGCTTACGAACTTAGGAAGTGTTTACATATTTGTAGCGCTCGGGTAGAACGCATCATCCCACTTAATAACTTCATTCAGGAATCAAGGTGAGTTTTCGTAGCCCCATTTTTATTTTACGTTTTTGGGGGAAAATCATGCTCGAGATTCTAGAATCTCTAAGTAGTTACGTTTACATGTGGCCAGTATAGTCCCCAAGTATTATGATAACCCATTAACTCAAGAGCCGATGAATTAATATTGATAGTACTATCGGAGTTTGACAAACTCCCATCCATGTGATGTTGAACGCGTAAATCAACAGAACTTATGTGGATGCTTATTTCCAAATAGTAGAGGCGAATGTTCCGTGATAAGGCATTTGCAAGCAGGGGCACCAATTCAGGTCAATAGGTTTGGTTATCACCCATGTAATATGTATACAACTACTAGTAAAGAAAGTACGGAAGCCCCAGGGCTATCCACAGCATAGTTAAGATACGCCCAAGGGCTATCTATAGACTAATTAAGATGCGCCCAGGTGCTATCTAAAGTATAAGTAACAGTACAACTAATAAGTACGATAATTTTCTTGCTATCTACTTCAAAAGCAAGAAATTTCCAAATTAAAAACCTACGAACTCACCAACCCTTTGGTTGACACTTTTTAGCAAGCTTTTCAGGAAAGAAATAACAAGTCAAGCATCATGCAGGAATAAGAGTACTTTAGAAGACCTACGCATTTAGCCGACCCATTAGGGCTAATTAACCTAGGGAGTCAACTTGTATTCATTTTATTAATTTCCAAGAACATCGTAATATCCGATGATGTAACATGTAATACTCTATATGTACCGTGCGCTCTTGATATCCAATATTAAGTTACATTCCTATGTTTCTACTTTAGTGGGGGTGTGACAGATTGGTATCAGAGCTAATAGTTATAGGGAATTAGATTTTACCTCGTAAAATCTAGACTATAACCTACGCTCGAAATTAATACGTAAAAGTAAGATAAAATAAAACTATAAGAGATGTATGCATATAGGAACATGTTATGACCTTAGTATAAACTGGTAATATATTTTTACGCAAGTATTTATGTTCTTAGAAATGTTGACTGCTCGATCCCATGAGAAGTCAACAAATAACGACACAGAGGAACCCTTGGAACACTCTAGTAGCAGCCGAAGTACATCCGTGTCTAGAAGTTTTAACATTCGCCTGAACGCGGAACTACCAATAGCCGCATCTGTAGCAGGCCTGAGGTCTCGAACAATTGCACGAAGAACTTGGCCGCAAGGAATGTCGCCACCACGATAACCACAACCACCACAACCCCAGCAACCTCCCCAACTCCCTTCACCCCGTAACCAACCAACCTCGATTCAGGAAGTCGGAGGACCTTCGACCCCTATCGTAGGACTTCCTGTAGGAAGGTTACCACCTGGAAGTTGGGAGCGAGACTATCTTTCGGTTGAACGTGTTCGCCAATTGCATGATCAAGGCTTCGAACATGACATGCGTCTTCACCACCACCAGAATCTTATGGATCAAGTGAATAGCCAACTCTCCGCCACTCACATCGACTTGCACAAAGCAAGAGACTTAATCGAGGAAACGGTGTGGGAAATTCAATGCCTCAGAATGAAAGTTGTAATTTAGGGATTAATCGCGAGTGTGTTGTTTTCACTTATCTTGTATGTTGGACGTCTAGTGTAGGATGAGATCAATGTAAACGTGTGGCGCCTGTGCCGTGTTTAATTACGACTATCTAGGTTATGTAAGGTTTCTAGTATGGAATAATAGTAATAAACTTTGTGTTAAAGACTATTGCATATGCATATCTTACATACAAAGTTTATACCTTAAATCCTACTTACCTATCATTAAAACATAACCATTACATTGTTCAACATACGGAAGCGTAAACATTGTCTAAACATAACATAACGAAATCCAAAATGTAACATGATGCCAGTCTTCATAAGCAGTCGGGTAACTCTTCATCGTTAGCCAAGCATCACTGCCCAACCTCATAACCTGCCTTAACCTGAATGTGCATACTAAAAAGTCAGCTACGCTGGTGAGTTCTAGCTTTACATAAAACATTCACAAAACCATTTGCCAAAAACATTACATTCATTTATTTAATAAAACCGTTCCTAAAGCATGCAATAACATAACATTAACCATAAGTCAACCATAAACCGAATATGCGCCTTTTCGTAACCGTCAATTCCTCATTACAACACGGTACCTCATAGGGTACACGCACCGACCTTGAGTAAGGTGCTCCATAGGGCACACACACCCACATCAACCATTTCTAGTACGGCATACCAAAGGATAGCTCGTACCACCTTAAATACTATTCCCTCACGGAGAATGGTATCTCATTAAGGATCCCAGTAATCCCCCATTAGTGACCGTCGTCACCCCTTTTCACCCGGTTGTACAACCGTTGGCAAGCCACAAAGGCCCCTATAAAGGTAAGGCCCATTCATGTATACATTCCCTTACCCCCGAAGGAACTCATGGCAGATTCATTTATTTCTTGACTTCCATAAAACGTTTACTTCTTTTCAGTTAAAGCATTCGCACGTTTTATTAAATAGCATTTCATTTGTAAACATTTCGTAAACCACATTTGGCAACACGTTTCATAAATACATTTCAACTTTCCTTTCATAAACATCATTTCATAAAACATTATCGTGTAAGTATGCACAACAGCCCAAAACATAGTTCAAAACATATAAAAGTTGGGCTCTAGAACTCACCTGATAAGCTAGTCTCAGTTCTGTCCTAACCACGGTCCAACGAGTGCCACACACGATCTGAATTGGTTAATTACACATACATCAGACCTAATCTAACTAACACACTTTTACGCAGTCTGATCTAGGCGAACTTAAGGCTAAGTTCGCTGCCCATAGTCTAGGCGAACATATAGGCGATCTTGTCCTAAGTTCGCTTAACTTAACTAGGAGAACATAACCAGGCTAACATAACCAAGTTCACCCCCTTGATGACTTAAGCGAACTTGTCAAGCGAACTTGATAAGTTCGCCCCAACCTTGCCAGGCGAACATAACCAGGCGAACATAACCAAGTTCGCCCCCTTGAGGATTTAAGCGAACTTGATAAGTTCGCCTCAACCTTGACAAGCGAACTTGATAAGTTCGCTTGTCGGGCAGTCATCTTCTCCAAAAAACCCGAAGTTCTTGCATGCGAATCTGATCATGCCAATATCCCAACTTTCTTTGCTCAAAACGTTCGGTTTCCCTTCTAGATGCTAGACCTAAGCTTATTTTCAAGTTTCATCTGTAAAAACGTTATCTTTTTATCCAAAACCCGAAAAACCCAACATAACCAAAAATCTCAAATCTAGCTTGAGTTGTTACCTGAATCGAGATTCTGATTCAGAGGTCCTGCTCATGAGTTCAGTAGTAACGTTTTCCTTCAATCTGGGGTCGATCCATTAACTTTCTCTCTCTCTAAAGATGCAAAATGAGAGAAGTGTGTGCAAGTGTGGGGTACTTATGGGAGGGGCATCCCCTTCCCGAGCCCACCTCGCGACCAACTCGGCCCAACCCCGGTCCGCGCACCTTTGTCCGCTCGTACCATTCGTCCCGCTTGCACCCATTATCTTTATTTCTCAGTTTTATTTTTAGGATGTTACAAGTCTACCCCCTTACAATAGGTTTCATCCCCGAAACCTATCATAGGTCAAATAGATAAGGGTATGACTCCCTCATTTCCGTCTCCGATTCCCAAGTAGCCTCCGATCCCTTCCGGTGCTTCCATTGGACTTTAACCAATTGGATTATTTTGTTACGTAAACGTTTCTCCTTTCGGTCTAAGATAGCCATGGGTTCTTCAATGTAGTTAACGCAGTTTTTGACCACGATGTCTGTAATTGGTACGTGAGCTGATTCATCCGCCAAACACTTTCGTAAGTGTGATACATGGAAGGTAGGATGGATCCCACTTAACTCATCAGGCAACTCCAACCGATACGCGACCTCACCAACCCGTGCCGCTATTCTGAATGGTCCGACAAACCTCGGACTTAACTTTCCTCTATTCCTGAATCGTATGAAACCCTTCCAGGGCGATACCTTCAACATTACGTGATCCCCAACATTAAACTCAATATGCCTTCGTCGTTTATCCGCGTAGGATTTCTCACGATCTTGAGCGGCCTTCATTCTTGCTTTGATTTAATCAAACCTTTCTGATGTTTCTCGTACGACTTCAAGACTTCCTAATTCCTTCTTTCCAATCTCACCCCAGCAAACCGGGGTCCTGCGTCTTCTCCCATACAACATTTTGTAGGGCGGCATGCCTATCGTCGCGTGATGACTATTGTTGTAGGAGAATTCGACTAACGGCAGATGAGTGTCCCAACTTCCACCAAAGTCAATAATGCAAGCACGGAGCATATCCTCAAGCGTCTGAATGGTCCTTTCAGATTGACCATCCATTTGCGGGTGGTATGCCGTGCTGATATTAAATCTCGTGCCCATCGCCTCGTGAAATTTTTTCTAGAACCTAGATGTGAATCGTGTGTCCTGGTCAGATACAATCGTTAAGGGCACCCCATGTCGTGCTACTACCTCATTAATAAATACCTCCGCTAACCTTTCCAACGAGAACGTCTCGCGGATAGGTAGGAAGTGATCACTCTTCATCAACCGGTTCATAATCACCCAAATGGTATCATGACCTTTAGCTGTGCGAGGTTGCTTGGTTATTAAGTCCATGGTAATGTGTTCCCACTTCCATTCCGGTACTGAAGTGGTTGATTCTTTCCATACGGTTTCTGGTGTTCGGCGTTTACTTGTGAGCAAGTCAAGCACTTTCTTACATACTTCGTCACATCAAATTTCATTCCAGGCCACCAGTAGTCGTTCTTCAGGTCTTGGTACATTTTTTTGGTACCGGGATGTATAGATTACCGAGACTTATGAGCCTCATCCAAGATTTTGGTTCTAAGCTCGCCACCCATAGGTATCCATACCCTTCCAAAATTTGTCCTAACACCAAGGGTGTTATATTCCAACTTGTCCTGTTGTCCAACCATTCTTTCCTTCTTTATGTTTCCTTCCATAAGTGCTTCATCTTGACCTCTTTCAATTTCCCTCATCATATCTGATGTTACCAACAACTGGCAAGCTTTCACTCTAATAGGAGCAGGCACATCCTTTCGGCTTAGAGCGTTAGCCACCACGTTTGCCTTTCCTAGATGGTATATGATTTCACAGTCATAATCTTTCAATAGTTCCAACCATCGTCTCTGCGTCATATTAAGTTCCCTTTGTTCGAATAAGTACTTCAAACTTTTGTGGTCGGAGTAAATAGTAAACTTCACCCCGTAAAGGTAGTGCCTACAGATTTTCAATGCGAATACGACAGCAACAAGTTCCAAATCGTGAGTCGGATAATTAGCTTCGTGAATCTTCAACTGTCGTGACGCATACGCGATCACTCTCCCGCGTTGCATCAATACGCATCCCAATCCCTGACCCGAAGCTTCGGAGTATACCACTAAGTCTTCATTACCCTCGGGAAGGGCCTAGACTAGAGCATGGGTTAGCTTATCCTTCAATTCCTTAAACACCACATCTTGGGTCGAACCCTATTCGTACTTTACCTCCTTCAGTGGTGAAGCTATTTTCAAGAAATCCTGAATGAATCTCCGATAGTAGCCTGCCAATCCCAAGAACTGCGGATTTCAGTTGGCGTCTTAGGAATATTCCATTCCCTTACCGTCATTATCTTTGCTGGGTCAACCATAATGTCGTTCGGGTTAATGACGTGACCTAGGAATTGGACTTCCCTAAGCCAGAATGCCCATTTGGAGAACTTAGCATACAACTTTTCCTTCTTCAGAACTTCCAATACCTCCTTTAAGTGACACGCATGATCACCCTCATTCGTGGAGTAGGATATCATCGATGAACACGATTACCGATCGATCCAGCATTGGTCGAAAAACTCTATTCATCAAATCCATGAACGCTGCGAGGGCGTTCGTCAATCTAAAAGATATTATGCGGAACTCGAAATGTCCATAACGCGTGCGAAATGTGGTTTTTGGTATGTGTCACACCCTATGATTTATCTACTTAATAAATAAATACAGGTTGCAACGATTGGTTCATTACACGATAGCGGAAGCGGTAATTGTGATTTCTAAGACTTGATTACATATACAATTACTAAAACTAAATAATACTATGATCTAAGTTCTTCTAGATCAACGATAGACTTGAGACTTGATATTCTACGTCCTTCCATCTACTAGGAATTGATCCAACATAGCTAGCTTATTCCAACCGCGCCATGGCTAAAGGTTACCTGAGAAACATACTTGAAAGTGTCAACACAAAGGTTGTTGAGTTCACAGAGTTAGTTATATTAGTGCTTATAGTTTTTCCCGAAAACATGTTCATGACTTTACCGTCATAAAACTAAGTAGTTTTCATTTGAAAACATTACCATGACTTAACCATCATAAAATATGTAGTTGACCTTTGAAAACATTACCATGACTTAACCGTCATAAATTCAATGTTTAAACATGATCCTTATAACCTGATCAGAATCCTTTTGTATAAACATGATTACTTTAACTGGATCAAAACTCTTTTGTTTAAACCTGATCACTTTAACCTGATAAGAACCCTTTGTTTAAATTCAATTGTTCGTAAATAGTTCCAGTTGCATGTGATAATCAGAATAAGAATTGTTGACCCATTTGTAAACTAGCTAGGAATACAAATAATATGTTTATACATGAGGCATAACCAAACCATGACAATTGTACACGCCCCTAATTTCGTTATCCGGTTCTATGCGGCCATAAATCCTCCAGATTGTGGTTAGCGCGACTAACCATGACCGGGAGACGTCACTCTCCATACTACTATTCATAGGACCCTAGGCTACAGTTAATGGTTACTACGTTGTTCCAAGGGACTTTAGCGGCCTCAACTTGTTGTTCTCATCTCATGTAAACATAAAAGTCGTGCCTTATTCTCTTGTTATCCCATAAAATAGTTGTAAGTATGTTTTTCCCCCAAATCGTTGAGTGTTGTTCATCCGAACAATCGTTGTGTGTTGTTCATACGAGCAATCGTTGAGTGTACTTGTGTCCAGCTGTTTAGTTGAGCAAGTTTTCTCCCCGTTTGTTTTAAAACAATTTAAAAACAAGTAGTAAAGGTAGGGCCGGGAGACTTACAAGAAGTTAAACCAAAATGTTCATATTGTCAAACATATAAGCAATGAAATTCATGTTTTCAAAATATAACAAGTAAGTATATTTCTCCCCCGATGTTTACAAAACAGTAAAGAGTTAAAAGGGGGCCGTGAACTCACCTTGAGTTTGTGTATACTTGTAATGATACTTGTTGTAGTCAAACTTGACTATTCGTACCCTAGATACCAAAGGGTAAATTGTGTTAAGACCGAACGTCTCATATTGCAAATTGTTCACCGACCTAGTAAATCGAGTTGCTTTTATTTAAATATCTTCTTAGATTTTCAACACTTGTTTTGCTATAAAAACAGTTCTAAGTTACTGCCCAATGTGACTGATGAACAGGTGTCGAAACTACCTAGTTTCGATTGAGTAGTTGGGTATCGAAACTACCTAGTTTCGATTGAGTAGTTGGGTATCGAAACTACCTAGTTTCGATTGAGTAGTTGGGTATCAAAACTACCAAGTGTCGATTGGCAAGAAGGGTATCGAAACTACCTAGTTTTGATTGAGCAATATGTATCGAAACTACCTAGTTTCGATTGAACAACTAGTATCAAAACTCCCAGTTTTGATTGAGTAAACTGGTATCGAAACTCAGAGTTTCGATTGAGTAAACTGGTTTCAAAACTCCCAGTTTCGATTGAGTAAACTGGTATCGAAACTATAGTTTCGATTACTGGACTTCTGTTTGATAGATTCAGTCCTGCATATTTTTAGGTTTTAATCATGAATTTGACACACTTTTCTTGTTATCTTTCTTGCGTTTGAATATTTTGTATGTTTAGCTACAGTTTTTAAAGAAAATAATATGAATAATATTGAGTTTTTACCTAAAACAGAGAATGATGATTTTGAGAGAAACAGAGAATGATCTTGAGCTCCTTAGCTTGATTCTTGAGAAAAATACTTGGAACTCTTCTTATAGCACCGAATTATGGTTGATTTTGCCTTAAACTAGACCTTGACTTGAAGAAAATGGGGAATATTGCCGTAAGAAAATGAGGAAGGCAAAAGAAATTGTGAGATTTTGATTGAGGGGAGTATGGTTCATATCTGCATTCTCGCAGGTATGGTATGGGTTTAAAGATAAGGAAGATGAGAGAGAAGAAAACAGTAGTGTGAAAAGGGGGGGGGGTCTTTTCTGTCTTCGGCCGAGAAAGTCAAGGAAAATGGGTTGGGGTTAAATAAATCAAACAATTAGATTTAAGTGTAAATTTAACCACTAGTGTTCGTATTTAGTCGGGTTATCCTGGTACGTGAACCGGTAACTCCTAGAATTACCAAATATGAAATGAGACCATGTACGGTTTTTGTTAGACCTTAATATCCTTGTTTGTGAAATTAAGTAAATCACAAAAACAATTATAATGTAAACTCGTTTATAACATGTACGGATATTGACCTGAAATGTCGGGTGTCACATTCTCCCCATGTTAAAAGAATTTCGTCCCGAAATTCAATTTGTGTCCTCTTGAACTGGTGTATCCTTAAACAAGGATGGGTATTTTGTTTTCATTTGATCCTCTCGTTCAAATGGTTCAACGTACCTAGGGTTAAGCTTGCCACGGTTGCCAAATCTTACAACCCCTTTCCAATGTGAGACCTTCAACATGACTTTGTCTCCCACTTGGAATTCTAATGGTTTTCGTCTGTTGCTAGCTCAACTCTATTTTGTCTGTCTTGAGTGGCTTTCAGACGATCTTTTATTTTAACGATTTTGTCAATGGTTTCCTAGCCAATATCAGGACCAGTCAAATGCTTTTCGCCAACCTCCGCCCAACATAGCGATGGGTGACACTACAACCATACAAAGCCTCAACGGAGCGGTTTTAATGCTGGTAGGGTAGTTGGTACTATATAAAAACTCAGCCAACGGCGGTGAGCATCCCAATTTCCTCTGAAGTCGATTACACACACACGGAGCACATCTTTTAAAGTTTGGATGGTCCTTTTACTTTGACCTTTCATTTGGGGATGATATGCAGTGCTCATGTAAAGGCGTGTGCTCAAGGCTTCTTGTACAGACTGCCAGGTTCTTAACATGAATCGACTGTCCCTTTTAGAGAAAATGGAAACTGGCATACCATGTCTAGCCTTAATTCCCTTAATATTTAGCCTTGCACGCTTCTTACTTTTATCTGTCTCCTTTATTGGTAGGGAATGCGCGGATTTCGTCAAACGACTGACGATTACCATATAGTGTCATACCCGTTCGGCGTCTTGGGTAACTTTGTAATGAAATCATTGAAATTTGTTCCCATTTCTATTGAGGTATCTCGGGTTGTTGTAACAATCCCGACGGTTTCTGATGTTCTACCTTTACCTTTGAACATGTCAGGCATTTATCGACATAAATAGCAATTTCTCCTTTCATGTTCGGCCACCAGTAGAGTTCTTTTAGATCCTTATACATTTTATCCGAACCTGGGTGAATGGAGTACCTGGACTTGTGGGCTTCGTCCATACCCAACTCCCGTAAGTTACCAAAACATGGCACCCAAATTCCATTTGAAAAGTATAAAGTATCATCTGATTTTGGCTCTAACTGTCTGATCATTCCTCGCGAAGCTTCACTCTGAATGTTTTCTTCTTTGATTGCCTCCTGTTGTACCACCCGGATTTGAGTCGTGAGACTCGTATGAATTGTCAATTCTAGGGCACGAACACGGAGTGTTTTAATCCGTTCTTTATGACTCAAGGCATCTGCTATGACGTTTGCCTTACCAGGGTGATACTTGATATCACTGTCGTAATCATTCAGTAGCTCTACCCAACGACGTTGCCTCATGTTAAGTTCTTTCTGATTAAAGATGTGCTGGAGAATCTTGTGGTCTGTAAAGATTGTACATTTTGTACCGTATAAATAATGTCTCCAAATCTTGAGTTTAAACACGACAGCACCCAATTCCAGATCGTGAGTCGTATAATTTTTCTCATGTACTTTTAGCTGTCTGGATGCATATGCTATGACTTTTTCTTTCTGCATCAATACACATCCCAGACTTTGGTGTGATGCGTCGCAGTACATGATGAAATTGTCAGTTCCTTCGTGAAGGGATAGGATTGGTGCACTGCAAAGCTTCTGCTTCAACAATTGAAACGCTGATTCTTGTTTATCAGTCTAATCCAACTTTTTGTCCTTCTAAGTTAACGTGGTCAAAGGCAAGGCTATCTTTGAAAAATTCTCGATAAATCGCCTGTAATGTCCTGCCAAGCCCAGAAATTGACGCACCTTAGTCGGAGTTTTTGGTGCTTCCCAGTTTTTGATAGCTTCAATCTTGGTTGGGTCTACGTGAATACTCTTATTTTTGATGACGTGTCCGAGAAAGTGAACCTCTCGGATCCAAGACTCCCACTTAGAGAATTTGGCATAGAGCTTCTCATTCCAGAGTAGTTCCAAAATTAATTTCAAATGATGTTCATGTTCTCCCTTGGTTCGTGAATATATTAATATGTCATCGATAAATACAATCACAAATTTATCCAAGTATGGCTTGGACACGCGGTTCATTAGATCCATGAAAACGGCCGATGCATTAGTCTTGCCAAATGGCATAACTAGGAACTCGTAGTGACCGTAACGAGTCCTAGAAGCCGTTTTTGGTATATCTTCTTCCTAAATTTTCAGTTGATGATACCCTGATCATAGATCAATTTTTGAATAGAAACTGGAACATTGAAGTTGATCAAACAAATCGTCTATTCGAGGAAGAGGATACCGGTTTTTGATTGTCAGCTTGTTCAACTTCCGATAATTAATGCACATTCTAAAGGTTTCATTATTTTTCTTTACAAACAAGACCGGGACTCTCTATGGTGAGAAACTCGGTCTTATGAAAGAATTACTCGACGAGGTGTCCCAGTTTTTGTTGTATATTGGGTAGAAATGAAAAAGTATGAAAATGAAACTTTATGTTTGTCCCTCTTATGTTTCCAAAAGCATTTTCCCGGACTAAGACTTTTCTCTTATTTCAGGTTTCATGTTTTCTAGGATTTTCCTCTCCATGTGCCTTCATGGAGCTAGGAATTGATGTTCCTTGGGAGCTCTTATTTGCAAACTTCGAGTCTAATCACCACTTTACCCCTTTGCTTGCACTACCTTTCGAGGCAGACTAGCCTTTGGGTTGTAGCGTCCTGATATGTAAACTCATGTCTCGACTACCATACCTTCAAAGTATGTAAGCCATACGAAGTTCGATGTTTGTTTGGAATATTCACATTCCGTCTAGCTGAGGGAATGAATAGTAATACTGTGAGAATGGTCTCATCGAATTAGTGCTTTCCCCAAAATGGGCTTTGGGCTTGTCAACCCATTAAGTTGGCTGAGATGTTTTAGGAGTTTCACAATTTCCATTTTTGTAGTCATTCAGTGTATCTGCACTTCCTTAGGGTTTGAATGGTATTTTGGTGACATACCATTACGTATTCCACTCATTTAGGTTACAGCCTCAAAATCCTTAGCACAAGGATAAACTGGAGGTAGTGAGTGTTGAACGTCGAGACTTTTGTATTCTAACTGAGTCTACTCCAAGAGATCATTTCTTAACAATAGATGCTCTAGAGCTTCCCAATTATAGAAATTAGGAGTGAAAGATGCAATCACACCTCTCTTCTAGGCTAAATCTGGGATCCATCCAACAAGATGAACTTTGGGGAAGTGTGAGTATAAAAGAGTAATAAATTATTCTTCTCAACTCTTTGTGGACAATGGCCTGTTGTGAATAGCTCGAGCATACGTCCTTTATGCATATCATGAGCTAATGAGATTAGCATGAAATTCCGCATTTGGGACTCCTTTAAGAGTTTTGCATGTCGTTTTGGTTAGTGCGACAATAGTCGTTAGTCCACACTTAGGTTTCTTTGGCATTCGCTTGAGCATCAACCCCGGCTTATCCATTGTAGAGACAATAGTCAGACTTAAAGGTATATTGAATGTCAATGGCTGCGAGAGCAATCCTGTTTGACCGACATTCTGAAATGTCCGATTTCCTACTTGTCTCATGTCGAGCTTCCACAATATCCATAGGTGCCATGTGTATGCGGGTCAGAATAATATCCTGTCCTATTACTGAAGTTAGTGCATAACACTCTTGGCGCAACTTTCAAGCAATTGTGAGATTGAACTGTATGATGGATCCTGAGATTACGCTATAATCTCCCACAATAGTTGTGCAATTATTGTAAGCGTGGGTTATGGTAATGCTCAATTTAGGGCTATCTTGACCAGTAGAATCTCAAGGAATAAATGTGCGAATTCCTTCGCCGTTCAGGATTCACTAAGGATTGGTTGAATTCAATTTGAATTTATCTCCTTCCTCCAAAACTAGGAGAATGCTTGTGAGCACCTAATTGAGAACATGGGTTGACCCTCAGCTTAGACAGCAAGACTCACTAAAGTTCCCATGCACTGCAAATTATGATTACGTGTGCACCCGTAATGATAATTTGCCTTGCCTGATCCCTATAGTGTTTCTTCTATCCCAAGCTTTTAATCAAAAAGGATTTGAAATAATCATTAGATTGTGTTTGCACATTTGTACAGGAGTGTGTATTGTTTTATCGGATTACTCTTAATTATGAGTACCAATACTCATGAATCTGCCGAATATGGCAGTTGTCGGATGAGGCTAATGGTAGAGAGGCACCACCAGTGTCTCTTAAAATAAAATATGTATGGTGAAATTCAGGCACTATGTGTTGGGCAGAGATCCTCAAACGAGTGTCGAGCAACTCATGCTCCAAGTCCATATATATGCATGGATCCACATGATCCTGATGTATGTCTGGGTCTCCTGACCCTTGGAGTTCTCTCCCATTTAGTCCTGCTTATTCACCTTGAATTGCCTTCTGTCTGGGCAATCATGCCTGCCATATAACATGGCGAGAGTCTAGGCATCCGATCCGACAACTTATGAAGGAGAGTATTTATACCGTATATACGTTAGGAAGATAGTTGCCTCCACGGCTGGAGTAGTTGTGGTGCAGGCCTAGGTACAGTTTCTGGTACTGGTTCAGCCTGTTGTGATACCAAGATCGGTAACTGACGATCGCCGCCATCGTCGTCCAAGCTCAGCTCGTAACTCGATCTTCTAAGATTGCAGTATGCTGAGTACTCGTTATTCTTGACTCGTAATCCGAACAGGAACATGTTATAAGTGTTTATTATTTCCACATTATCGTATGTGTTTAAGTGTTCACCACATGTGCCATGAAATTGTATTAGTGTAGCTAATGGTACCCTAGTGTAACTCCATACACTAATAGTCTACACAAATTGTTCGACAACGGTTGGAATTCCTATGCTCAAGTCTTGGGTGATTTTAGTGTGATGCAAGTCTTAGAAATCTTGGTCCCTAAATGAGTCCGGTTAGAGCCTAGGTGTTACTAAGGAAACCTAATTCGCTAAAACCATTGCTCTGATACCAATCTGTCACACCCCATGATTTATCTACTTAATAAATAAATACAGGTTGCAACGATTGGTTCATTACACGATAGCGGAAGCGGTAATTGTGATTTCTAAGACTTGATTACATATACAATTACTAAAACTAAATAATACTATGATCTAAGTTCTTCTAGATCAACGACAGACTTGAGACTTGATATTCTACGTCCTTCCAGCTACTAGGAATTGATCCAACATAGCTAGCTTATTCCAACCGCGCCATGGCTAAAGGTTACATGAGAAACATACTTGAAAGTGTTAACACAAAGGTTGGTGAGTTCACAGAGTTAGTTATATTAGTGCTTATAGTTTTTCCCGAAAACATGTTCATGACTTTACCGTCATAAAACTAAGTAGTTTTCATTTGAAAACATTACCATGACTTAACCATCATAAAATATGTAGTTGACCTTTGAAAACATTACCATGACTTAACCGTCATAAATTCAATGTTTAAACATGATCCTTATAACCTGATCAGAATCCTTTTGTATAAACATGATTACTTTAACCGGATCAAAACTCTTTTGTTTAAACCTGATCACTTTAACCTGATCAGAACCCTTTGTTTAAATTCAACTGTTCGTAAATAGTTCCAGTTGCATGTGATAATCAGAATAAAAATTGTTGACCCATTTGTAAACTAGCTAGGAATACAAATAATATGTTCATACATGAGGCGTAACCAAACCATGACAATTATACACGCCCCTAATTTCATTATCCGGTTCTATGCGGCCATAAATCCCATAAAATAGTTGTAAGTATGTTTTTCCCCCAAATCGTTGAGTGTTGTTCATCCGAACAATCGTTGTGTGTTGTTCATACGAGCAATCGTTGAGTGTACTTGTGTCCAGCTGTTTAGTTGAGCAAGTTTTCTCCACGTTTGTTTTAAAACAATTTAAAAACAAGTAGTAAAGGTAGAGCCGGGAGACTTACAAGAAGTTAAACCAAAATGTTCATATTGTCAAACATATAAGCAATGAAATTCATGTTTTCAAAATATAACAAGTAAGTATATTTCTCCCCCGATGTTTACAAAACAGTAAAGAGTTAAAAGGGGGCCGTGAACTCACCTTGAGTTTGTGTATACTTGTAATGATACTTGTTGTAGTCAAACTTGACTATTCGTACCCTAGATACCAAAGGGTAAATTGTATTAAGACCGAACGTCTCATATTGCAAATTGTTCACCGACCTAGTAAATCTAGTTGCTTTTATTTAAATATCTTCTTAGATTTTCAACACTTGTTTTGCTATAAAAACAGTTCTAAGTTACTGCCCAATGTGACTGATGAACAGGTGTCGAAACTACCTAATTTCGATTGAGTAGTTGGGTATCGAAACTACCTAGTTTCGATTGAGTAGTTGGGTATCGAAACTACCTACTTTCGATTGGCAAGAAGGGTATCGAAACTACCTAGTTTCGATTGAGCAATATGTATCGAAACTACCTAGTTTCGATTGAACAACTAGTGTAACATTCCTGATTTTCCGACCCTATTCTAACTTATTTTAATAATAATACAATGCTAGACCCTATACTTGTTCAAACCTACGCCTCATTAAATTGTTAGCCGATCATACTTTAATTCAAAGTTTTAGAACTCAAATCACATGGTAACACCTCCTAGAGTTAACTCAGTTAGTAATCCAGTTAGGTATCCTGTTAAATCCTAACCAAGCTAATTCTGTCAAAGCTGAAGTTGCAAGGGCTGATTTTCTAAATAACCAGAAATCGTAGTAGGCACGGTCGCGCCTCATGTTGGCACGGCTACGCCTCGTCTGGCACGGTCGCGTCTATTGTTGGCACGGTCGCGCCTCATGTCTGAGAAAACGTAACTGCAGCTTTAATCGCCCGATCGTTGGTTTCCCGTAACTGATTTCCACTTAATATCCATTAACAAAGACAATTACACTGCCAATTACAACCATTATCATTTGGAACCGATTCATCTCAAGAAAACTAAACGAAACCACAAATTTCTTCCTTTGGATCCATATTCTCTCAAGTAAACAAACGATAAACATCACACGATCCTCACTGAAACTCACGAGTACACTAGTTGAGCCGGAATTGCAGTAGGAGACGCCGGAGACAAAATTCGTCACGCCGGAACTCCTTTCTACCGTAAGCTACCAATCCATCGTCGTACAGGGTAATTGAAACCTTCTAAACCTTCTATTTATTCTATAGATCAAAATCCTCAACCTAATTTGGGCATTCAATATCGAAATCTACTCGAACCCGAAACCATATTTTCAATCAAAATAGTTTAATCGAATCCGGTTCTAAACATGTTTTAAACACAATTAATCTACACCAACAAATTCGTAATAACCTTGTGAATGAAAACCCTATAAATTCCAGCACTATAAATATAAGAATCAATCAATTCGTCCCTGTTTTGAAAGAGACACGGTCGCGCTAATCGTCTAGCGCGGTCGTGCCGACTTCCAGCGCGGTCGTGCCTCCTGCTCAGACCTAGTCATGCTCGTTGGCTAGACTTGGTCGTGCCCTTGAAGCATAGACACGGTCGTGCCTGTACAAGGCACGGTCGTGCCTAGTGTTTTGTCTAGCTATGTCCTCTGTTGATCAACACAGTCGCGCCCTGACTAGCGCGGTCGCGCCCGTGGCCCGAGCACGATCGTGCCCTGTCTAGGCACGGTCGTGTGTGTTCACAGAATCCTTAAAATTTCTATATTTTTAAACAATTAGTATTTTAAGTTAATTTTCAAAATAAAAGTAATTAAATTTAAAAATCTGTATTATCTTTATTTAGAAAAGATCAAATGTTTAATCTTAAAATAAAAGAGAATTATTTAAAGTCTAACATTTAATTTATAAACCCTACACTTAATAATATTTTAATGTCTAAGTTACACTTTATAAATAAATGAATAGAGTAATAATTATTTATTTGATTTATATTTGAACAAAAGCATCTACTTAGTTATACTTAAATACATCTAATACTTACATCATTTTCATAAACAATAATTATCTAATTTACTTATTTAATTATTTCAAACTCAAACCTTATTCAAAATATTCTAAAAATATTCATTTCAAATCTTCCATTTTATACAATACTTTCAAGTACCAATCACTAACTTTATCCAATTCAACCTTAGACTATTGTGCATTATTAATGCAGTATACATTACACTCTAGGTTAACATTGTGCAATACAAGGATCACATTATTATCTAGTATCTCGTGTTAGTTACGCCTTCGATACAAGTGAGTATACATAGTCCCTTTTACTCTTTTATACTTTTGGGGTGAAACATGAACTCTATCAAATTACATGTTTACATTTACACAAACAACACAAGTACAAATCCTATTTATATTCATGTGTACAAATTTGAGCTTTATGCCCGAGTGCTATGTGTGCTAAATTTTGTATGCGATTATGTGCAATCATTAACTATTCAAGCCGACGGTTTTCAATGATAGATCTATTGAGTCTGACAAACCCACCCAGGTGCGCGGTGATTGAAACCGACAACACAATTTTTGCATGCTAGTTACAAAGGTTTGATTGTACTTGGTTACACAATAGCTGCTCCCCATAAATGTCTTATTTATCATGTTATGTAAAGGATTTGGTTTACAAATTATATGCTACCTATATACAAACCTGTGTTATACTCACCAACTTTTTAGTTGACCTTATTTTATTCATGTTTCAGGTGCTTTCATATGAGTTTGATCAAGACATGCTACACATAGGCTTTGGACCTAGTTAATCTTAATTCAAAAATAAATTGTATTTCATTATGTACTTTGAATTTGATTCATGTTTGTTTGAATGGAAATGGATTTAACATATTACAATTTAGTCAACCTTGAGCTCATGAACAGTCTACATGTCCCGCCCCGATGATTCCGCCGTCGGTTGGGGTGTGACAACTAGTATCGAAACTCCCAGTTTCGATTGAGTAAACAGGTATCGAAACTCCCAGTTTCGATTGAGTAAACTGGTATCGAAACTCCCAGTTTCGATTGAGTAAAATGGTATCGAAACTATAGTTTCGATTACTGGACTTCTGTTTGACAGAATCAGTCCTGCATATTTTTAGGTTTTAATCTTGAATTCGACACACTTTTCTTGTTATCTTTCTTGCGTTTGAATATTTTGTATGTTTAGCTACAGTTTTTAAAGAAAATAATATGAATAATATTGAGTTTTTACCTAAAACAGAGAATGATGATTTTGAGAGAAACAGAGAATGATCTTGAGCTCCTTAGATTGATTCTTGAGAAAAATACTTGGAACTCTTCTTATAGCACCGAATTATGGTGGATTTTGCCTTAAACTGGACTTTGACTTGAAGAAAATGGGGAATATTGTCGTAAGAAAATGAGGAAGGCAAAAGAAATTGTGAGATTTTGATTGAGGGGAGTATGGTTCATATCTGCATTCTCGCAGGTATGGTATGGGTTTAAAGATAAGGAAGATGAGAGAGAAGAAAACAGTAGTGTGAAAAGGGGGGGGTCTTCTCTGGCTTCGGCCGAGAAAGTCAAGGAAAATGGGTTGGGGTTAAATAAATCAAACAATTAGATTTAAGTGTAAATTTAACCACTAGTGTTCGTATTTAGTCGGGTTATCCTGGTACGTGAACCGGTAACTCCTAGAATTACCAAATATGAAATGAGACCATGTACGGTTTTTGTTAGCCCTTAATATCCTTGTTTGTGAAATTAAGTAAATCACAAAAACAATTATAATGTAAACTCCTTTATAACATGTACGGATATTGACCTGAAATGTTGGGTGTCACAGTATGTCTTCTTCCCTCACCTTCAACTGATGGTACCCGGATCGAAGGTCGATTTTTGAGAACCAACTTGCGCCGTGTAATTGATAGAATAGGTCGTCGATCCTTGGTAGAGGGTACTTGTTCTTCACGGTACGTTTGTTCAACTCGCGATAATCAATACACATTCTCATCGAACAATCCTTCTTCTTTACAAATAACACCGGGGCACCCCAAGGCGAGATGCTCGGTTGTATAAATCCCTTCTCAAGTAGTTCGTCTAATTGGGCCATAAGTTCTTTCGTCTCCACCGTTGCTAGTCGATATGGAGCCTTAGCCATGGGCTGGGCGTCTAGTACTAAGTTGATTTGGAATTTAATATCTCTGTCAGGTGGTATCCCAGGCAAATCCTCTGGAAATATCTCCGGGTACTCGCGTACCACGGGTACATCATCTAGTTCCTTCACTTCCTTATACTTGTCAATCACGTACACCAGATAAGCCTCGCATCCATGCCTCAAGTAATCTGTTGCCTTAATCATCGAGATGACGTTTGGCATCGGGGCATCACGATCTCCAAAAACCTCGACTTTGCTACCATCAGGAGCCTTGAGTCGGATTATCTTTCGTTTGCATATAATTTGCGCTTCATTGGTAGTTAGCCAATCCATACCTAACACGACATCAAACCCTCCCAAAACCATAACAAACAATCTGACAGGGAACCTATGAACTTCTATTTTTATCGTAGAGTTGTCAACTACATCGGTCACTCTCGCAGTTCTGCTAGTGTACTTCACTCGTTTACAAAAAGTCGCAGATATAAAACTCTTACTGGCACCTAAATCAAATAACACATAAAAGAAAGTGTTGTCAAGGATGAACGTACCTGACGCCACGTCGGGGTCCACCCTGGCCTGGTCTTGCGTCAGCGCGTACGCACGAGTCTTTGCTCGGGGCCTCTCTTCGTTCTTCTCGGTACTCTTCCCTTTCCCAGATTCGCCCATTTTCAGTTTCGGGCATTCCCTACCCAGATGACTGGCATCCCACAGTTATAGCACTTGAAGTGTTGTGGGCACTCATGGGAGTAGTGCCCGGTCTTGCCACACTTAAAACACAAGTTAGATCCCAGTCTACATTCACATGCATGCTCTTTTCCACACTTCTTACAAACAGTAGGCTCATCCACCCGAGCACTCTTATAGCGAGCCCCAAACATCTTTCCACCAGTTCGCTTGTTTGAGAAGCTCAGTCTTTTCTTTGGTTCCTCAATGGCGGCATCGTTTAATGCCAGATCATCATACACCACACCACTGAGTTCCACCACTGAATCGAAGGTGGTAGGGGTGTTTGCTTTCATAAAGGTGCGGACCTTGTCCGGCAGTCCCTCGATATAACAAGAAATCTTTCTCTCTTCGGTAGTAATCAAGTGTGGCACCAGACGTGCCAACTCATTGTACCGGGTGGTGTATTGATGGTGACTCATGTTACCAGCCTTAAAATACAGAAATTCTCTCTCCACCTTCTCAATTTCGTTCCTTGGGCAAAAATTCTTAATAACTAACGCCTTCAAATCATTCCATAACATAGAGTCAACAACTGTATCTCCCTTAGCTTGTCACACTCCCTCCCACCAATGGGACGCTTCTTCTCTCAAGGAGTTAGCAGCAAATTTCACCACTAGATCCGTCCGGCATTCGCTGGGACAGATGGCAGCCTCCATACGGATTACCCAGTCAAACGTAGCCACCACGTCTTTCTTTCCAGTCAGGACCGGCGGGTCACATGATTTAAATGACTTATAGTCGCATCCGCGAGCAGGCGACGCGTTGTCAGTCTAGTTGTTCTGGGCAAAAGTTGCCGTGCTAGACCCACCTTCCCCATTAACCTTCTTAAATGCTTCTGCCAACAGACCTAGCAGAGAATTCTTCATCAACTCTGTGAACTCTTGAGATATAGCTGCTCTCACTTCTGGTTCAAAAGTTAAAGGTTGTTCTTCAACCTGTGTCTGCTCAGTTCCATGAACACTAACCGCCGGTTCAGTGTGAACACTTCCTTCTTCTTTGTACTCTTGGCGCGCAGGGGTCATGCCATGCCTACCATTTCGGCCTTCAGTACGACCGCTGGTACGACCCCCACCACGCCTTCTGGTTCCTCTCCTTACCATTTCATTCTATAAGACAAGAAATCCAAAGTCATCATGCTAGTTAACAAATAGAATTCAACAAGCATTGTAAGATGTTAATATACACTGGCCATCTGCAATTAACCATTACACTACCTTTCGATTTCTATTTGACCACCTTTGTGATTCCATCAGAACACAAGCCCTTACCTAACCCTTTCTAAAGCATACTATACATGTAAATATATACTACCTTCATACCTGATGATGTGGCTCGAGTTACCCATACTTGCATCCGCTTTCGGTCCCATTCACAGTTTAAGTTCAGACAATGGGAGTGTCCGAATCTCTAAAATTATACTCTTATACCAACTTGTAAGGCCCCAACCCCGGGAGGCCTCACTTATTGGATTTACTCATTCACAAAACAGTTCTTAAACTTGAATATCAAATAAGGCAGCGGAAAATAGATCATTAAAACATAACCATTACATTGTTCAACATACGAAAGCGTAAACATTGTCTAAACATAACATAACAAAATCCAAAACGTAACATGATGCCAGTCTTCATAAGCAGTCGGGTAACTCTTCATCACAAGCCAAGCATCACCGCCCAACCTCATAACCTGCCTTAACCTGAATGTACATACTAAAAAGTCAGCTACGCTGGTGAGTTCTAGCTTTACATAAAACTTTCACAAAACCATTTGCCAAAAACATTACATTTATTTAATAAAAGCGTACATAAAGCATGCAATAACATAACATTAAACATAAGTCAACAATAAACTGAATCTGCGCCTTTTCGTAACCGTCAATTCCTCATTACAACACAGTACCTCATAGGGTACACGCACCGACCTTGAGTAAGGTGCTCCATAGAGCACACGCACCCACATTAACCATTTCTAGTATGACGTACCAAAGGATAGCTCGTACCACCTTAAATACTATTCCCTCACAGAGAATGGTATCTCATTAGGGATCCCAGTAATCCCCCATTAGTGACCGTCGTCACCCCTTTTCACCCAGTTGTACAACCGTTGGCAAGCCACAAAGGCCCCTATAAAGGCAAGGCCCATTCATGCATACATTCCCTTGCCCCCGAATGAACTCCTGGCAGATTCATTTATTTCGTGACTTCCATAAAACCTTTACTTCTTTTCAGTTAAAGCATTCGCACATTTTATTAAATAGCATTTCATTTGTAAACATTTCGTAAACCACATTTGGCAACACGTTTCATAAATACATTTCAACTTTCCTTTCATAAACATCATTTCATAAAACATTATCGTGTAAGTATGCGCACCAGCCTAAAACATAGTTCAAAACATATAAAAGTAGTGCTATAGAACTCACCTGATAAGATAGTCTCAGTTATGTCCTAACCACGTTCTAACGAGTGCCACACACGATCTGAATTGGTTAATTACACATACATCAGACCTAATCTAACTTGCACACTTTTACGCAGTCTGATCTAGGCGAACTTAAGGCTAAGTTCGCTGCCCATAGTCTAGGAGAACTTGTCTTAAGTTCGCTTAACATGACTAGGCGAACATAACCAAGTTCACCCCCTTGATGACTTAAGCGAACTTGTCAAGAGAACATAATAAGTTCGCCCCAACCTTGCCAGGCGAACATAACCAAGCGAACATAACCATGTTCGCCCCCTTGATGACTTAAGCGAACTTGTCAAGGGAACTTGTTAAGTTCGCCCCAACGTTGCAAGGCGAACTTGACAAGTTCGCCTGTCGGGGCAGTCATCTTCCCCAAAAAAGCCGAAGTTCTTGCATGCGAATCTGATTATGCCAATATCCTAACTTTCTTTGATCAAAACGTTCAGTTTCCCTTCTAGATGCTAGACCTAAGCTTGTTTTCAAGTTTCACCCGTAAAAACGTTACCTTTTTACCCAAAACCAGAAAAACCCAACATAACTAAAATTCTCAAATCTAGTTCGAGTTGTTACCTGAATCGAGATTCTGATTTGGAGGTCCTGCTCACGAGTTCAGTAGTAACGTTTTCCTTCAATCTCGGGTCGATCCGTCAACTTTCTCTCTCTACGGTTTCTCTCTCTAAAGATGCAAAATGAGAGAACTGTGTGCAAGTGTGGGGTATTTATGGGAGGGGCCTCCCCTTCCCAAGCCCACCGCGTGACCAACTCGGCCCGACCCCGGCCCGTGCACCTATGTCCGCTCGTACCATTCGTCCCGCTTGCACCCGTTATCTTTATTTCTCATTTTTATTTTTGGGATGTTACACGACAAGGACCATTGAACTCAACATACCCGATCATTCGCATGAGCATGTGTTAGGAAAATGCCCCATGTGGCTTCCAGGCGAAAGTAGTGGTACCAAGTCCGATGCTCGTAGTACCTCCGCTACTCAGAAAGACCTAAAGTCGAATGCTACTAATCCACGACACGAGAGTACAGTCTCGGCCCCAATGAGGCTTGAACGTCCCAAAGCAAGGACAAGAGAGAATGCTAGAAAAAGAACCCATTTAACCAAAAAGGCCACCATCGAGAAACTGGGAATCGGTGAACCATCTACTAAAGCCCCGCAAGTGGTTACCCCACGAGAATCCACCAAAGAGTATGTTCAGTTGTATGGATATTTTGACTCGAAGGATGAAGTCAACGAAAGCCTTGGATGGCTAACATCCCGTGGTACTGACATGAAAGCCCAATTAGACTTTGTGACACCCAATATTTCAGGTAAGTGTCCATATTACATAAATGCACGTTTATAACATATATTTCCTGAAGTTTTATTTTGACTAAGTAAAGTCAAGGAGTTTAACAAAGGAAATTATACCAAAATAGTAATTTTGGAGAATTACTAGGAAAATAAACAGTGATAACCCACAAAGTACGGTCGTTGGTGAGTGACAAGAACTTGACAGTAAAAGTCTAATAAGACGTTTTAATAATTAAAGATATTAAAGCGGGTATTAATTTCAGGTATTATACCACATTTAAATCAATCACATCATCATCATGATTGCTTTGCTTACACAACACTCAACAGCCATAATCATCATGATTATGACCAAAGATGCAAGCAACATAAAGATCACATCACTATCATTATATCCTTGCTTGTACTCCACTCCAGCATCAAATCTTAATGATGATGACTTGTTGAGATCTATACTCAACCCTCGTTTCATCTAATAATTATATATATATATGTATATATATATATCTAGGTATATAGATATAGAGTTTTAATCACTAAAATTTCCTACACCGAGTATTATATCACGGTATCACCTACCGGGTGTATTATAACTAGAACCGACATAACTAACCATTGGATCCTAACTACAAGATTTGACAAGACCCAACCCCCCACCCATACTCTATTCTCGGCCGAAGTTGGCCCTAGAGGGGGACCCACCTTCTTGTATTCTCCATGGCACCATCCCTTGTGTCATTTGCACCATACTCTTTCATGTGACAATCAAGCCAAAGTCACAACAATCCCACCACCATCCTCACCCATCATATGTGTCATAAGGCCATGCCCATTTAACCAACACTCCAAGCAAGAGTCACCTCCATCACATCGACCATACCTTGTAATAATAATACATGTTGATCACCAAGTTCACACTCCATCCAACATATATATAAGAGTGTATGGAGGAAGAACAAGAGTTTCCTCTTGTTCTCTCCCTTTCTCGGCTGAAGCAACAGACACAAACACACACTTAAAACTCAAAGATCAAGATCCATTGGAAAGAATTAGCTAAAAGCCTTGGAGATTCAAGAGATCTTGGAGTTTTAGGAAGCTTTTACTATGAGGATTCAAGAATTATCATCTTTCACTAATGGTTCTTCCCTTGCTAGACTAGTGGTATGGAAACTCAAACACTCCAACTCCTTTCTTTCTCTCCATATGTATCGACACATACATGCACACACACTTTACCATTTTGAAATCAAGAACAAAATCCTCTATAGGTTTAGCTAGAGCTTTGAAGTTTCAAGGTGTTTCAAGGGTGTTTTAAAGAGTTCAAGCTTCCTACACAGTTCCATCCTTCTCCTTGCTTGCTTTAAGTGAGTGTTCATATCATAAGTCTTGATTTCATTAAGTACACTAGTTGTTTTGTGTAGGAGATTCACCCAAATAATGGATTGTTCAAAGAAAAAGTCACCACTTTATACACGTTATTGCTGGCAGAATTTTTAGCCATCTTTAGGGAGTTGTATCTCAGTCAAAACTAAACCAAAATGGACGATTCTTGAATCAAAAATTAAGTTTAAATAATCCTCTATCCAACCCAAGTGATTTCGTGATTTTTGGTGGAGTTTTGATACCCGAAAAGATCGATACAAGTAAATTGGTACAACCTGAGTTTTTGGACAGAATTCTAAGGCCCGCTTCATGGGGTCATAACTCACTCAAAAATGGTTCAAATGACTTGATTCCTTTTTCTAAAACTAGTATTTTGTGTTGGCATTACAACCCATATGTCCTATTATCAGAAAACTAACATTTTGGCCCCCAACCGTCAAGATTTCCGAGACCTACCCGACAAAACCGAAGCTGTTAACATCTTTGTGTTATGATTTTTGTTTAAAACCCTTAAACCCTTTATAAATTATGACCCATACATTTCTTTAGAGTCAATACACTTATTTGAGTGTGGTGAAAGTTTCATAAATTATTGAGTTCGATAAAATGACTAAAAACACGACACAAGTTGACTTAAAAACCCGAATACATTAATAAAGGCTATTTTGATGTAAAAGTTTTACCTTCCATTGTTTCAACTCCAACCATGAGGTGGTTGTGTAAACGTAAAGACACGTCTTGAGATGCATAACTTATTTATATAAGTATATATAAATGTATATGATTGTAACAACTCGTCACTGACAGTCGTCATGTCAAAACTGTCGGAAATATAAACTAGTATTCATGTCGAGTCTAATTGGGTGAATCATATACACGATCAACTAACACATTCGAAACAGTGTTTAGACCGTAAAGTATCTTATTTATCATAGGGAATGGTTAGGTCGGCTCACATATTCACGGACCTTGCTAGTTGCTACTTATTTTGCAAGGATTTCATCGAACACAAGGTGAGTTCACGGCCCCCTTTTATTTTCCTACTGTTTTGTAAACATCGGGGGAGAAACATACTTACTTAATATGTGTTTGAAAACATCAAATACAATTGCTTATACGTTTGACAATATGTACATTCTGGTTTAACTCTTTGTGAGTTTCACTAACCCCTTTTTCTAAGTTTTTGAAATATTTTGGGGTGGAAACATACTTGTAAATAATTTTCGTATGTAAATGAATGAACTAATGATCTGACCGTATGTGTGTATTGAGGGAAAAATAAAGCGCTTAAAGTCCTCGGAATAAAAATTAGTAACCATTAACTATGGACTTAGCCCGGGATTTTATGGATAGTACTATTGGGGGTGACGCCTCCGGTCATGATTAGTCTCGCTAATCAGGGGTCCAAATGGCCGAATGACCGCACATTGTCTTAACTCGTAGAAAGGCGAGGGGAGGCACAGAAAGTTGGGGTTTGGTTACGGTCTCGTACATTACATACTGTTTTGTATTCCTTGCAAGTTTACAAATGTGGTCAATTGATCGGATTAGTATTCGGATTCATTGGTAATACATACAAAGAGTTTTGATCAGAAAATGATCATGTTTAAACATTGGATTTATGACGGTAAAGTCATGGTAATGTTTTCAAAGGAAAACTACATATTTTATGATGGTAAAGTCATGGACATGTTTTCAAAGGAAAACTACTTTTTTCATGACAGTTAAGTCATGGGCATGTTTTCAAAGGAAAACTACTTATTTCATGACGGTTAAGTCATGGGCATGTTTTCAAAGGAAAACTACATATTTTATGACGGTTAAGTCATTGTAATGTTTTCAAAGGAAAACTACATATTTTATGACGGTTAAGTCATGGTAATGTTTTCAAAGGAAAACTTCATATTTTATGACTGTTAAGTCATGGTAATGTTTTCAAAGGAAAACTACATATTTTATGACGGTTAAGTCATGGTAATGTTTTCAAAGGAAAACTACATATTTTATGACGGTTAAGTCATGGTAATGTTTTCAAAGGAAAACTACATATTTTATGACGGTAAAGTCATGGACATGTTTTCAATGAAAAACTACTTATTTTATGACGGTAAAGTCATGGACATGTTTTCAAAGGAAAACTACTTATTTCATGACGGTAATGTCATGGGCATGTTTTCAAGGGAAAACTACTTATTTTATGACGGTAAAGTCATGGGCATGTTTTCAAAGGAAAACTACTTATTTTATGACGGCTAAGTCATGTATACATTTTTGGGGAAAACTAACTGTACTAAATGAACAAACTCTGTGAACTCACCAACCTTTGTGTTGACACTTTCAAGTATGTTTCTCAGGTAACCTTTAGCCATGGCGCGATTGGAATAGGCTAGCTATGTTGGAACAATTCCTAGCTGGAAGGACATAGATAATCCGGTCTCAAGTCTGACATTGATCTAGAAGAACTTAGATCATTGTACTATTTAGTCTTACTATTTGTGTATGTATACAAGTCTTAGAAATCACTATTACAGCTTTCGCTATCGTGTAATGAACCAATCGTTGCAACCTGTATTTATTTAATAAGTAAATAAATTTGGGGGTGTGACAGATTGGTATCAAAGCAATGGTTTTAGCGAATTGGGTTTCCTTAGTGATACCTAGGCTCTAACCAGACTCATTTAGGGACCAAGATTTCTAACACTTGCATCACACTAAGAACATCCAAGACTTGAGTATAGGAATTCCAACCGTTGCCGAACAATTTGTGTAGACTATTAGTGTATGGAGTTACACTAGGGTACCATTAGCTACACTAATACAATTACATGGCACATGTAATGAACACTTAAACACATACAACAATGTGGAAATGATAAACGCTTACAACATGTTACTGTTCGGATTACGAGTCAAGAATAACGGGTACTCAGCATACTGCAACCTTAGAAGATCGAGTTATGAGCTGAGCTTGGACGACGACGACGGAAGCGATCGTCAGTTACCGATCTTGGTATCACAACAGGCTGAACCCGTACTAGAATCTATACTTATACATGCACCACAACTACTCCAGCCATGGAGGCAACTATCTTTCTAATGTATTTACGGTATAAATACTCTCCTTAATAAGTTGTCGGATCGGATGCCTAGACTCTCGCCATGATATATGGTAGACATGGTTGCCCAGACAGAAGGGAATTCAAGGTGAATAAGCAGGACTAAATGGGAGAGAACTCCAAGGGTCAGAAGACCCAGATATACATCAGGATCATGTGGATCCATACATATATACAGACTTGGAGCACGAGTTGCTCGACACTCATTTGAGGATCTCTGCCCAACACATAGTGCCTGAATTTCACCATGCACATTTTATTTTAAGAGACACTGGTGGTGCCTCTTTACCATTAGCCTCATCCGACAACAGCCATATTCGGCAGATTCATGAGTATTGGTACACATAATTAAGAGTAATCCGATATAACAATACACATTCCTGTACAAATGTGCAAACGCAATCTAATGATCATTTAAAATCCCTTTTGATTAAGAGCTAGGGATAGGAGAAACATTATAGGGATCAGGCAAGGCAAATTATCATTACGGGTCACGTAATCATAATTTGCAGTGCATGGGAACTTTAGTGAGTCTTGCGTCTAAGCTGATGATCAACCCATGTTATCAATCACTTGATTAAGGATTGAATCTTAACAAATCAAACTTCTCAATTAGGTGCTCACAAAGCATTCTCCTAGTTTTGGAGGAACGAGAGAAATTCAAATTGAATTCAACCAATCCTTAGTGAATCCTGAATGACGAAGGAATTCGCACATTCATTCTTTGAGATTCTACTTGTCAGGAATGCTTCAAATTGAGCGTTACCACAACTAACACTTACAGTAATTGCACAATTGTTGTGGGAGATTATAGCGTAATCTCAAGATCCATCATACAGTTCAATCTCACAATTGCTTGAAAGTTACGCCAAGAGTGTTATGCACTAACTTTAGTAATGGGGCAGAATATTATTCTGACCCGCATACACATGGCACCTATGGATATTATGGAAACTCGACATGAGACAAGTAGGAAATTGGATATTTCAGAATACCGGTCAAACAGGATTGCTCTCGCAGCCATTGACATTCAATATACCTTTAAGTCTGACTATTCTCTTGGCAATGGATAAGCCGAGGTTGATGCTCAAGCGAATGCCAAAGAAACCTAGGTGTGGACTAACGACTATTGTCGAACTAACCGGAAAACGACATGCAAAACTCTTAAAGGAGTCCCAAATGCGGAATTTCATGCTAATCTCATTAGCTCATGATATACATAAGGGGCGTAAGCTCGAGCTATTCACAACTGGCCACTGTCCACAAAGAGTTGAGAAGAATAATTTATTACTCTTTTGTACTCGCACTTCCCAAAAGTTCATCCTGATGGATGGATCCCAGATTTAGCCTAGAAGAGAGGTGTGTTTGCATCATTCACTCCTAGTTTTCTATAATTGGGAAGCTCTAGAGCATCTATTGTTAAGAAATGATCTCTTGGAGTAGACTCAGTTAGAATACAAAAGTCTCGACGTACAACACTCATTACCTCAAGTTTATCCTTGTGCTAAGGATTTTGAGGCTATAACCTGAATGAGTGGAATACGTAATGGTAAGTCACCAAAGTACCATTCAAACACTAAGGGAATGCATACACACTGTATGACTAATAGTTGGCTATCAACCCTTTCTGCCAACTTAATGGGTTGACAAACCCATAGCCCATTTTGGGGAAAGCACTAATTCGATGAGACCATTCTCACAATATTACTATTCATTCCCTCAGCTAGACGGAATATGAATATCCCAAACAAACATAGAACTTTTTATGGCACACATGCTTCGAGGGTATGGTGGCCAAGTCATGAGCTTACATACCAGGATGTTACAACCCGAATGCTAGTCTGTCGAGGGAAGATAGTGCAATTAACGGGTAAAGTGGTGATTAGACTCGACGTTCGCAAATAAGAGCTCCCAAGGAACATCAAATCTTAGCTCCATGAAGGCACATGGAGAGGAAAATCCTAGAAAACATGAAACCTGAAATAAGAGAAAAGTCTTAGTCCGGGAAAATGCTTTCGAAAAGCGTAAGAGGGACAAACATAAAGTTTCCATTTTCTCTAAAAGGGACAGTGGATTCATGTCAAGAACCTGACAGTCTGTACAAGAAGCCTTGGGCACACGCCTTTACATGAGCACTGCATATCATCCCCAGATGAGCGGTCAAGGTAAAAGGACCATCCAAACTTTAAAAGATGTGCTCCGTGCGTGTGAAATCGATTTCAGAGGAAATAGGGATACTCACCGCCTTTGGCTGATTTTTCATATAATAACAACTACCATACCAGCTTTAAAAGCCGCTCCATTGAGGCTTCGTATGGTTGTAAGTGTCGCTCATCGCTATGTTGGGCAGAGGTTGGCGAAAAACATTTGACTGGTCCTGATATTGGCTAGTACACCATTGACAAGATCGTCGAAATCAAAGATCGTCTGAAAGACACTCAAGGCAGAAGAAAGAGAGTTGTGCTAGCAACAGACGAAAGCCATTAGAATTCCAAATTGGATACCGTGCCTTGTTAAAGGTCTCACATTGGAAAGGAGTTTCCAGGTGTGGCAACTGTAGCAAACATAACCATAGTTAATGGTGATCGTTCGAAGTACGAGCTAGAGTTGGTCTTGTAGCCTATAAGCTTAAGTTGTCACGAAGACTAAGTAATGTACATGATACGTTTCATGTATCAAATCTCAAGAAGTGTTTATCAGACGAGACATAAATTATACTGCCTGATGAGATTCACATAGATAACAAGCTACACTTTGTCAAGGAAACTCATTGAAGTCATAGATTGGAAGGTTCATAAAACAAGGCGTAGCCGGGTTAAATTGGTTAGGGTACGTTGGAATTCAAAGCGCGGTCCCGAGTATACGTGGGAGCGGGAAAATAAAATGAAAGCCAAGTATCCGTCCTTATTCACGAACACTCCAAGTCAAGATGACAAGAACTGAATTTCGGGACGAAATTCTCTTTAACATGGGGAGAATGTGACACCCAGTATTTCAGGTAAGTGTCCATATTACATAAATTCACGTTTATAACATATATTTCCTGAAGTTTTATTTTGACTAAGTAAAGTCAAGGAGTCTAACAAAGGAAATTATACCAAAATAGTAATTTTGGAGAATTACTAGGAAAATAAACAGTGATAACCCACAAAGTACGGTCGTTGGTGATTGACAAGAACTTGACAGTAAAGTCTAGTAAGACGTTTTAATAGTTAAAGATATTAAAGCGGGTATTAATTTCAGGTATTATACCACATCTAAATCAATCACATCATCATCATGATTGCTTTGCTTACACAACACTCAAGAGTCATAATCATCATGATTATGACCAAAGATGCAAGCAACATAAAGATCACATCACTATCATTATATCCTTACTTGTACTCCACTCCAGCATCAAATCTTAATGATGATGACTTGTTGAGATCTATACTCAACCCTCGTTTCATCTAATAATTATATATATATATGTATATATATATATATATAGGTATATAGATATAAAGTTTTAAAGTTCCTACACCGAGTATTATATCACGGTATCACCTACCGTGTGTATTCTAACTAGAACCGACCTAACTAACCATTGGATCTTAACTACAAGATTTGACAAGACCCAACCCCCCACCCATACTCTATTCTCGGCCGTAGTTGGCCCTAGAGGGGGACCCACCTTCTTGTCTTCTCCATGGCACCATCCCTTGTGTCATTTGCACCATACTCTTTCATGTGACAATCAAGCCAAATTCACATCAATCCCACCCACCATCCTCACCCGTCATATGTGTCATAAGGCCATGCCCATTTAACCAACACTCCAAGCAAGAGTCACCTCCATCACATCGACCATACCTTGTAATAATGATACATGATGATCACCAAGTTCACACTCCATCCAACATATATATATATATAACAGTGTATGGAGGAAGAACAAGAGTTTCCTCTTGTTCTCTCCCTTTCTCGGCTCAAGCAACACACCCAAACACACACTTAAAACTCAAAGATCAAGATCCATTGGAAAGAATTAGCTAAAAGCCTTGGAGATTCAAGAGATCTTGGAGTTTTAGGAAGCTTTTACTAAGAGGATTCAAGCATTATCATCTTTCACTAATGGTTCTTCCCTAGCTAGACTAGTGGTATGGAAAGTCAAACACTCCAACTCCTTTCTTTCTCTCCATATGTATCGACACATACATGCACACACACTTTACCATTTTGAAATCAAGAACAAAATAGATAGGTTTAGCTAGAGCTTTGAAGCTTCAAGGTGTTTCAAGGGTGTTTTAAAGAGTTCAAGCTTCCTACACAATTCCATCCTTCTCCTTGCTTGCTTTAAGTGAGTGTTCATATCCTAAGTCTTGATTTCATTAAGTACACTAGTTGTTTTGTGTAGGAGATTCACCCAAATAATGGATTGTTCAAAGAAAAAGTCACCACTTTATACACGTTATTGCTGGCAGAATTTTTAGCCATCTTTAGGGAGTTGTATCTTGGTCAAAACTAAACCAAAATGGACGATTCTTGAGTCAAAAATTAAGTTTAAAGAATCCTTTATCCAACCCAAGTGATTTCGTGATTTTTGGTGTAGTTTTGATACCCAAAAAGATCGATACAAGAAAATTGGTACAACCTGAGTTTTTGGACAGAATTCTAAGGCCGACTTCATGGGGTCATAACTCACTAAAAAATGGTTCAAATGACTTGATTCCTTTTTCTAAAACTAGTATTTTGTGTTGGAATTACAACCCATATGTCCTATTATCAGAAAACTAACATTTTGGCCCCCAACCGTCAAGATTTCCGAGACCTACCCGACAAAACCGAAGCTGTTAACATCTTTGTGTTATGATTTTTGTTTAAAACCCTTAAACCCCTTTATAAATTATGACCCATACATTTCTATAGAGTCAATACACTTAGTTGAGTGTGGTAAAAGTTTCATAAATTATTGAGTTCGATAAAATGACTAAAAACACGACACAATTTGACTTAAAAACCCGAATACATTAACAAAGGCTATTTTGATGTAAAAGTTTTACCTTCCATTGTTTTCAACTCCAACCATGAGGTGGTTGTGTAAACGTAAAGACACGTCTTGAGATGCATAACTTATTTATATAAGTATATATAAATGTATATGATTGTCACAACTCGTCACTGACAGTCGTCATGTCAAAACTGTCGGAAATATAAACTAGTATTCATGTCGAGTCTAATTGGGTGAATCATATACACGATCAACTAACACATTCGAAACAGTGTTTAGACCGTAAAGTATCTTATTTATCATAGGGAATGGTTAGGTCGGCTCACATATTCATGGACCTCGCTAGTTGCTACTTATTTTGCTAGGATTTCATCGAACACAAGGTGAGTTCACGGCCCCCTTTTATTTTCCTACTGTTTTGTAAACATCGGGGGAGAAACATACTTACTTAATATGTGTTTGAAAACATCAAATACAATTGCTTATACATTTGACAATATGAACATTCTAGTTTAACTCTTTGTGAGTTTCACTAACCCCTTTTTCTAAGTTTTTGAAATATTTTGGGGGTGGAAACATACTTGTAAATAATTTTCGTATGTAAATGAATGAACTAATGATCTGACCGTATGTGTGTATTGAGGGAAAAATAAAGCGCTTAAAGTTCTCGGAATAAAAATTAGTAACCATTAACTATGGACTTAGCCCGGGATTTTATGGATAGTACTATTGGGGGTGACGCCTCCGGTCATGATTAGTCGCGCTAATCAGGGGTCCAAATGGCCGAATGACCGCATATTGTCTTAACTCGTAGAAAGGCGAGGGGAGGCACAAAAAGTTGGGGTTTGGTTACGGTCTCGTACATTACATACTGTTTTGTATTCCTTGCAAGTTTACAAATGGGGTCAATTGATCGGATTAGTATTCGGATTCATTGGTAATACATACAAAGAGTTTTGATCGGAAAATGATCCTGTTTAAACATTGGATTTATGACGGTAAAGTCATGGTAATGTTTTCAAAGGAAAACTACATATTTTATGACGGTAAAGTCATGGACATGTTTTCAAAGGAAAACTACTTATTTCTTGACGGTTAAGTTATGGGCATGTTTTCAAAGGAAAACTACTTATTTAATGACGGTTAAGTCATGGGCATGTTTTCAAAGGAAAACTACATATTTTATGACGGTTAAGTCATGGTAATGTTTTCAAAGGAAAACTACATATTTTATGACGGTTAAGTCATGGTAATGTTTTCAAAGGAAAACTACATATTTTATAACGGTTAAGTCATGGTAATCTTTTCAAAGGAAAATTACATATTTTATGACTGTTAAGTCATGGTAATGTTTTCAAAGGAAAACTACATATTTTATGACGGTTAAGTCATGGTAATGTTTTCAAAGGAAAACTACATATTTTATGACGGTAAAGTCATGGACATGTTTTCAATGGAAAACTACTTATTTTATGACGGTAAAGTCATGGACATGTTTTAAAAGGAAAACTACTTATTTCATGACGGTAAAGTCATGGGCATGTTTTCAAGGGAAAACTATTTATTTTATGACGGTAAAGTCATGGGCATGTTTTCAAGGGAAAACTAGTTAATGGTATGGATTGGCTATCTGAGAATCAAGCTGAAGTGGTGTGCCGCGAGAAAATCGTTCGAACTCCCCTACCCGATGGCGAAACGCTAACAATTCAGGGAAAATTGTACGGAAAAGTTTTAAGTGTGATTTCATTCACACAAGCTCGGAAATATATAAGAAAGCAATGTCAGACGATTCTGGCTAGCATAGTAGAAGGGAAAACCGACGAGAAACGGTTAGAAGATATCCCAATCGTAAGAGACTTCCCAAAAGTATTCCCAGAGGATCTGCCAGGATTACCACCTGCACGACAAGTCGAATTCCGCATCGATTTAGTACCGGGGGCAGCTCCTGTTGCTAAATTTCCATACCGACTAGCGCCGCCAAAAATGAAGGAATTAGCCAGTCAGTTACAAGAATTGGTAGATAAAGGATTTATCCAACCAAAATTTTCCCCCTGGGGAGCACAAGTATTATTCGTTAAAAAGAAGGACGGGTCGTTCAGAATGTGTATCGATTACAGGGAGTTAAACAAGTTAACCGTCAAGAATCGATACCCACTCCCAGGGATCGACGACCTATTCGATCAACTTCAAGGATCGACGCACTTTTTGAAGATCGATCTTAGGTCTGGATACCATCAGTTACAAATTCATGAGGACGACACGTCTAAGACAGCTTTTAGGACACGTTATGGACACTATGAATTTCTGGTGATGCCCTTTGGACTCACTAATGCGCCTGCAGCATTCATGGACTTGATGAACAGAGTTTGTAAGCCCTATCTAGATAAATTTGTAATAGTATTCATCGACGACATTCTGATTTACTCTCGAAGCAAGGAGGAGCACGAACAACATTTAAAGACAATATTAACATTGTTAAAGGAAGATAAGTTGTACATGAAATTCTCAAAGTGCGAATTTTGGCTACGAGAGGTACACTTCTTGGGTCACGTGGTAAATGAGAAGGGAATTCATGTAGACCCAAGTAAGATCGAAGCTGTTAAAATGTGGGGAACACCAAAAATGCCTTCGGAAATCCGATCATTCCTAGGTTTAGCAGGATACTATCGACGATTCATAGAGAATTTCTCAAAGATCGCCCAACCCCTAACCAGGCTGACTCAGAAAGATCAGAAATTTGAATGGGGGCGAGAACAAGAAGAGGCATTCCAGTTACTGAAACAAAAGTTATGCGACGCACCCATCCTAGCACTTCCCGAGGGCAATGACGACTTTGTCGTCTACAGCAACGCATCATGACAGGGTCTTGGTTGCATATTAATGCAACGAAGTAAAGTTATCGGTTATGCGTCACGCAAGCTCAAGGTCCATGAAAAGAACTATACCACCTATTATCTCGAATTAGGAGTTGTAGTGTTTGCATTAAAGATCTGGAGACACTATTCGTATGGTACTAACTGTCTTGTTTATACCGACTATAAAAGCCTCCAACACATATTGTAAGGCCCCAAACCCGGGAGGCCTCACTTGTTGGATTTACTCATTCACAAACACTTCTTAAATTTGGATATCAAATAATGCAGCGAAAAAACTTTCATCTAAACATAATAGTAACCATATCAACATGCGGAAGCGTAAAAATTGTCTAAAACATTCATTACATAACATAAACATAACGTAACGGGATGCCAGTCATCGTATCAGCCGGGTAACTCTTCATCGCTTGCCAAGCATCACCGTCCCTCCGTACCTGTCCTTAACCTGAATGTGCATAGTAAAAGTCAGCTACGCTGGTGAGTTCTAGCATTACATAAAACTTTAACTTTTACATTTGCCAAAAACGTAACATTCATTCATTTAATAAAAGCATACGTAAAAACACGCAATAACTTAACATCATCAAAACCTCGTAATCATATCATCAAAACATAAGTCAACATGAACCGAATATGCGCCTTTTCGTAACCGTCAATTCCATTCATAACATACTGGCGGAGAAACCCCGAGGCATGCCACCACAAGGCCCTTTTCGACACCGTACATTACCTGTAGGCGGAGAAACCTAGGGTCCGATACCCCAAAGCCATTCGACACCAGAGCCTTAGGAACGGTACCATAAGGATACACGCACCATCACCTTAAGCACGACATCCCAAAGGATAGCACGTACCTTCACCTTAAGCATTGTTCCCTCGCAGGGAATAGTACCTTCAATAGGGATCCCGGTAATCCCGTGGTGACCGTCGTCACCCCTTTATCCACCTAGTTATACAACAGTTGGCCAGCCACAAAGGCCCCTAAAAGGTAAGTCCCATAACATACATGCATACCATAGTTCCCGAAAGAACTCGTGGCAGATTCGTTCATTTCATGACTTTTATAAAAATAACTGTTACCGCCTTTACATCATTTCAGTTAAAGCATTCGTACGTTTTATTGTAAAACATTTCATCATTAAACCATTCGTCAACCATTCATAAACCTTTTCAGAAAAACACTTCATAAACGCATTTCAACTTTCCTTCCGTAAACATCATTTCATAAAACATCATTTTGTTAAACATCATTTCGTAAGTATGCACACCATCCCAAAACATTAACAGAACATTTAAAAGAGGGCTCTAGAACTCACCTGGTAAGCTAATCTGGGTTGTCCTAAATAAAGGTCCAACAACGTCACTTCCAACCTGAATTGATTAGTTAAATACACATCAAACCTAATCCCAACTCTAACGGTTTAACCATTCTGAATTAGGCGAACATACTGACTTTACTAACCAGCCTGATGCCTGCGCACTTAGCAAGTGCGCAGGGCCTTGTTCTTGCGTACTTAATAAGTGCGCAGACTTCGTTTCATGCGTACTTGATAAGTACGCAGGCTTTGCTTCATGCGTACTTGATAAGTAAGCAGGACCTTCTTCTTGCGTACTTGATAAGTACGCAGAACCTTCTTGTTGCATAGTTGATAAGTACGCAGGACCTGCTTCTTGCGTACTTGATAAGTATGCAGGACCTGCTTCCCTGCAAAAAACCTAACTTTCGCATACGGATCTAATCACGTCAAGATCCCGAACTTGTTTACATTCAAAACGTTTACTTTTCGTTTAAGAACTCAAATCTAAGTTTTTCTTCCAGTTTCATCCGTAAAAACGTTACCTTTTCATCCAAAACCCGAAAAACCCCAAAACAAACAAAAACTCAGATCTAGGCCAGATCGTTACCTGTATCGAGCTTCTGATTTGGAGGTTCTGCTCACGAGCTCTGGAGCAACACACTTCTTCAATCTCGGGTCGATCCACCAACTCTCTCTCCACGGTTTCTCTCTCTAAATGTTGCAAATGAGAGAAAGGGTGGTGACTTAGGCTATTTATAGGGGGAGACTCCCCTATGTTCTCCCCTTCTAGCACGCCGGCCCATCCGGCCCGGCCCGTCATGCCTCGTTCGTTCTCGCATTCGAACCTGTTATTATATCTGTCATTTTATTTTTGGGATGTTACGCATCTTAAATCAGAAAATGCTAAACATGCGGCAGAGAAGATGGATAGAGCTACTCAATGATTACGACTACGAGATTCGATATCACCCAGGAAAAGTAAACGTAGTAGCCGATGCTCTAAGCCGAAAGGAGAGAGTGAAACCTACTAGAGTTCATGCACTAGAAATGACCATCCAAACTAGTCTGAAGACTAGAATTTTAGATGCACAAAGAGAGGTCGTACAAGGTGATATTGAAGAGTGAGCAATCATGTGGAGTAGAAAAAGAACTAGAAGTCAAACCAGATGAAGTTCTATATTTCCACAATAGGATATGGATACCGAATTTGGAAAATCTAAGAGAGCTTATCCTAAATGAAGCACATAAGTCACGATACTCGATTCACCCTAGAGCCGATAAGATGTATAAGGATCTAAAGGAATACTATTGGTGGCCATGATTGAAAAAGGAAATTTCGCTATATGTTGGAAAATGTCTGATTTGTGCTAAACTTAAAGATAAACATCAGAAACCCTCAGGGTTACTGCAACAACCAGAAATACCCCAATGGAAATGGGCACAAATCTCCATGGATTTCATAACTAAGTTGCCAAGAACAACTAGCGGACATGAATCCATTTGGTTTATCATGAACCGATTAACTAAGTCGGCACATATCTTAACAGTCAGGGAAGACTACCAAATGGAAAGGTTAGCCAAGTTATACATAAACGAAGTCATGGCTAGACAAGGAGTATCAGCCTCCATTATCTCGGACCGCAATAGTCGGTTCACGTCAAGGTTTTGGCAATCCTTACAAAAAGCACTCGGAACATGCTTGGATCTTTGCACAGCGTATCACCCTCAGACTGATGGGCAGAGTGAAAGGACAATAAAAACATTGGAGGACATGTTGAGAACTTGTGTGATTGATTTTGGTGGGAGCTGGGATGCTCACTCACCATTAATCGAATTTTCATATAACAATAGTTATCACACAAGCATTAAGTGTGCTCCATTTGAAGCCATATATGGACGCAAGTGTAGATCGCCGGTCTGTTGGACCGAATCAGTGATGGTCAGTTCACAGGCCCAGAGATTATCCAAGAGACCACCGATAAGATCGTACAAATCAAAAGAGTGAATCAAAGCCGCTAGAGATCGCTAGAAGAGTTATGCCAACAATCGTAGGAAGCCGATATAATTTGAAGTTGGTGATAGAGTCATGCTGAAAGTATCTCCTTGGAAAGGAGTAGTACGTTTCGGTAAGAAAGGGAAACTAGCCCCGCGATATGTTGGACCCTTCGAAATTTACAAAGAATTGGTCCAGTAGCATATAAACTTAAGTTGCCTTAGGAACTGAGCGGAGTTCACGACACGTTCCACATGTAGAATTTGAAGAAGTGTTTGAGTGACGAGTCACTAATAATCCCAATAGGGGAAGTAAGAATCGATAATAAATTACACTTCATAGAGGAAACAGCAGTGATCATTGATAGAGAGGTTAAGAGACTTAAACAGAGTCGTATACCGATCGTTAAGGGCAGATGGAACACAAAGAGAGGCCCAAAGTTTACCTGGGAACGAGAGGATCAGATGAAATCTAAGTATCCCAACCTATTCGAGAAAACTCGAGCTCCACTGATCAAGTCTGAATATCGGGACAAAATTCTTTTAACTAGGGGAGACTGTGACAACCGTCAATTTAGCAAACGTTAATCCCGTACTTTATCAAGTCTAAGTATGATTTTATGTGTTCACGTTAGGAACATAGTAAGTTGCGATGTATTTTGTGAATGAACAATTCACAGTGATAAAAAATATATATATATAATAATACATCGACAATGAGTAATAGAGCTACGAGTAAACAAGTATGTTTGATCTTAAATCAAGCATCCCTAATAATCCATTACGATACAAAAATTTATTGTAGAAATTTATTCGGGAGAGTCTAAATCAAGATATGAGCTAAGGCTTACATCTAAGCAATACACATTCATAGGAATGTGAAGAGAGAATAGTTATAATAAGTAAAACCATGGGTACCAAATCATGTTCAGTTAATGTGTTTAGAAGCATACTTGATTAAATGTAGTAAGGATGATATAAATTAAATTGTAAATAACTATTATTAATTTATAGAATAACTAAACAAGCCATTAATCATATACTTTGCATATATGACATAAGTGTTTTATAAAATCCAAGGATGCATGGAAATGTTTAAAAAAATCATAGAATTTTATAAAAATTATACAAGAATGCATCAAGTCTCCATACACCCACCCATTTGTCTTCTACCCCTCCCCTCTCCCTTGAATTCGGCCGAAACCCACCCCCACCCCCACCCCTCACCTCTTTCAATTTATCCCACATGTGTTTCACTATACATACAAACTTCTATGGTTGACCAACATGATTGAGGAGAGTTAGGTGTGGGATTACTACTATAAATAGAGGCCAAAGATGAGTGAAAGGAGTTGCACCAAGTTCACAACACTCTCCCTCTCCCCTCCCTCTTGCTCTCGCTCGAAACCCCACATAAACACACACTTGGTGTGTTTTGATGTTTAGCATTTGGAATCACCATTTGAAGCCCCACTTGGTAAGTTAATCAAGTTTCATACATCTTAGCATCCATATTCCATGCATACACATCTTTTATTTAGCAAGAGTTCATGATTTTATGCATATATACTAAATAGAATAAGTAAATATATACATATAACACCTACATAAAATAACACTTGGGTGATGGTGTTCTTTGAAAACCCTTCACACCATTCATGTGTTATGTTGAAGGATTCATGTTCGTGAGGTTATATGATCATGTGTGACTTACCTGGCTATGTTCAAGGTGGTGTCCTATGATTCAAGAAAACACACGTAACGGTTATCGTCAACATATGAACGTGAAAAGTGTTAACTAAAAGTATATATATATATATATATATATATATATATATATATATATATATATATATAATCAACATAACATGTGCATGCATACATTTAGTAGAGTTCATCAAACCAAAACAAGAATCCACACACTTCAAGTAGCCATAATGACATCATAAAAGTTAGTAGAAAACTTAAAACGAAAGAACATGAGACGAGTATGAACGGGGTAAACAAGGTTAGTATCAAAGTCAAGGAAACCATCTATTTTCTACTTCTCATGAAAAATAAGTAAGATTCACGTGAAAAGGTTTAGCATGATATTAATAAAAAGTGGTTCAGAGTATGTACAAAACAAAGAATTAGCATTTTTAACGGATAACTATTCAAGAATATTTGTAAATAACAAAATAAACTAGATAACGTGGACAAGTATACAAGTGTACCGAGATAATATTTTAGAACCATAAACTTATTTTATAAAAACTAGTATGGTTTCAAAGGAATAGAGGTCTCTTTTAGGACATTTTTTGTAACAGTTGATAAAATTATGTGTAAGTTCATAGAGAGGCGATCTTTAGGAGCGAACTTGTCAAGTTCGCCTAAGGTGCTGTGTGTTCCTATAAATAGGTGTTTACAAGTCTTAGTGTTAAGACTTGGAATACTTCAGAGAGAGATTAGACCTGAGAATCTGAGAGTGATTGTAATCAGTGTCTGATAAGGAAATACAACGAGAAGATTATTTACATTGTTATCGTTTCTATCATCTTGTGTACACATTCATTGATACGGTTGGATTCCGCACTATGTGTCAATGATACGTCATCACGAGATCGTTCTATAGAGGAGTTATGTGGACCTACAAGTGGTATCAGAGCTTATGCTTGTGATTTGTGTGTGATTCGTGAGTGATTTGTGACGATTTGTGTACAATTTGACAAGAAATTGATCATTTTTGAAAGTTTTCATTTACATGGAGTTTTCAAGTTCATGAAGTTGATTTTGAGGCTGAATTCGTGGATTTGAAGTTGTTTTTGGTGAAATTAGTCCGATAGAAGTGTTCTAAATCATGAAATACTAAATCCTACGGTTCAATTTCTTCAAATTCCATCAAATTGGTGAGAAATGATGATTTTCAGAACTGTTGGTTCGTGTTTGGGTTGAAAACTCATCTTCCTGAGTTTGTTACAGCTGAACCAGGCGAACTTAGCTTTGGAATTCTGTTGCAGGCAAACTTATTTATTAGACGAACTTATCAAGTTCGCTTGTCGTCTTGTTCGCTCAGTGAAGTTCAGGCGAACTTATCAAATTCGCTCAGGCAGTATCAGGCGAACTAGTTTCAGGCGAACTTATCTAGTTCGCTAGTGTTTTTGGTAGAAAATTTCTTCTTGTCCAAATCTTTTAGGGAAAGTTTATATGCTTGTTATGAATCATTTTTTAAATTTTGAAATTTTTAAAAAGAGTATTTTGGCGGGAAACTTTTTTGGGATATTTTCGCAAAAATTTCAAAATCTCAATTTCATGTGATGATAATGAATTTGGAACTATGCCACCGAGGCTTTTGTGCATATCATATTACCGTAGCTGGAAAGTCCGGTTCGAACAGTTCGTATCAGAAACTAATAAAAATTTTTGGAGACCAATAACAGAAGGATATGTGCATCCTACTTATTCATTCATGGGTCAAGATGCTCCTAAACCAGTGACAGCTCTTACTAAAGTAGAAAAATAGAAGTTTGATCAAGAGATGAAAACGTGTGAAACTTTAAAATTGTCTTTACTGAAATATATCATTCATAGTCTCGGAAAGTGTCCAACTTCAAGAGATTTATGGGAGGCATTGAATAAAAAGGGCGAAGCAACTTCTCAAGCGTTTGTGGTCTTGATCAAAGATGTATTGGAGAAGCAGTGTGATTCTCAAAGTGATTCTTCTATAGATTAAACTGATAGTGAGAGTATTCATTCTATTGAAAGTACTCAATCTACCGAGACTGATGTGATGACAGTTGAAGATGATCTGAGTGAATCAGAAATTGATGGAGAGCCTGACCTTATTGACCAAAAGGGTGATGCTGATGATAACGTTTTCATGGCTCCTGGTGCATCTTCTTTAGAAGAAAAGGATACGAAAGTTTCTAACTCTGAAATGTTTTGTTCTAACTGTTTTCAGTGAAGGATAAAATGATGAGGGTTATGGATGACAACGTAAACCTCATTTGTGATATGAAATCGATGCACATGGTAAATCAGAAACTAAAAGATAATGAGAATGTGTGTGTTGAAAGGATAGAATCACTGAAGAGGGATATAAGTTCTCTAACTTTGAAGATCAAAGAGCAGGCATATCACCTGGATATGTCCTTTGCAGAATTTGAGAAAAGAAATAATGATCTTGCTGAGAAAGATAAGGAACTAGCTGAATCTAAAGCAGGGGTGATCAGATTGCATAGAAAGTTAGAAAGCTTTGGAAATTCATCATTCTTATTAGGATATTATAATGATAATACTGAAGAGGGGAAGGGAACTAGTGGTATTGGTTATGTTCCTCCACCATTCAACGTAAATTATTCTGTTACACCTAAGATTATAAAAGATGAGGATTTAGATCCTAAGACTGTGTTGAAGGTGAATCCAGTCACAGGTGAGGATATGGTGTATTCTGATGAGAGTGATGATGAATATTTTGATGAAGCTAAGGTAGAGGGGATACCGAAAGAAATTAAAGTTGAGGAACCACAAGTTGATTCTAATTCATCTAGAAATTATACATTTGGAAGTTCTTCAAATTCAAGGAGAGTTTCATATGTCAGAGATTATAAAGACAGGCGTACATGTTTTCATTGTCACGAGATAGGACAAATTGTGGTTAACTGTCCTTACAAAAATAAAGGGAAGAAGCATGTAGTTCCTGAGAAGATGACATCTGAATAAAAACCTGTTGGGAATAAGTTTATTCATTCTCAATTCCCAAAAGAAGTTCATGTTGGTAAATCTTCTTCAAGTGCTTCTAATCGTGTAAAGATTCCTTATATGAAAGAATATCGTGAGAAGACATCTTGCTTTTATTGTGGTCTTGTGGGTCACACTCGGATTGCTTGTCCTCACAACGCCAAAGGTAACCGACATGTTACTCTAGGAAAGGTAAGAACTCATAGTAAGCCTTATGTTAACCCAAATGTGGTTAAACCTCGTGATACACTAAAGAGTAATTAAAAATTTGAGGTTAGGCTTTCTAGACCTCAAAGACGGAGGAGAAACAGAAGATTGAGAAAACTTTTAGAACAACAAGAGCTTTCACAATCTAAACATTTTTCAAATAAACAAAATTTTTCAACCACTTCACATTTTAAGCAAAAAGAACTTAATAAACAGAAGTATGTTTGGAAATCTAAAGTTTCTGTTTCTAACTCGTCGGAGCAATCATCTAAAATAGATGAGAGATTCGATTGTGAATGTAGTGAAATTTAATATTTCGATACAGATGGACGACCCATGACTACCATGGCTTGGGTCCCAATTTCAAATTAATGTTTCTTGTTAGATGTGCAGGATTAACCAAGAGGGACTATTAATAACTTTTGGGTTGTTAATAGTGGTTGTTCATAGCACATGACAGGGAATGACATCTGCAAGAGCAATGAGTCGTTACAGAAGTTGGTAAATCTATTTGATTCAACGACTTGATGCTCAGGGGGAGAATATGTCACACACAATGTTTCGAAAAGAGTTTTACAAAGTCCAAAGGACAACCTGAAACTTTGGATGACGATGGTGAGCAAAAAGTCATTGATGAAACCATTTGACTAGTTGAGAGGGAGTCTATAGGATAGGGGGAGTACAGAACTGTGTTGGTGACAAAGGCAAAGGCATTCAATTACATTCGATTACACCGGTTTGAGTTTTTAATTGATTGAATTGCTTAATTCCAAGTAACCAAGAAAAATGTTTTTTCTGAAAATGTTTTCATGGAAGATTTTATTTTCGTTTGTTTTACTTTCTTTGAAAAAGATTTTGAAAATGCCAAACAAATTGAAAAAGTTAAAATCGACATTACTTGAAGTTATAAGGAGAAATGATAGTACATCAGTAGATGTTCAGTCACACATGACCTTAGTTGGACTTTATGATGCTTATCTAATATATCTGAGATAAATGTTTTGATCAGAACTTCTTAGACTGCACAGTATGGGAAATGATAGCTTCATAACTGCTTATGTTTAACAAAAATTGATGCTTGATGCTTATATTTTAATTTGAATACTAGTATGTAGTCTGAATTGTCAATAGGCTATGACTATCTTTGGTCCATTAGTAGTGTGACAACATAATGATCTTTGTGACAACTGTGATTTGAACCCATGGTATGTCGGGGGTGTGTGTAAAAGATCATTATCAGATAAAGAATATAAGATTTAAAGTACTTCATGAGACCAGTATCGGTTATGTCGTTAAACACAATTTTTCAGTTCACTTCACTGCCCATGCCCCGAAAAACATGCAATGTGAAGTTGGACTAAGATATGTTTCTGACAACATCTGTTGGAACATATACTAGCCCTTGGATCAACATCCTGATTCCATTGAACATATCCAGATAACAGTTGGATCATGCTACCCTATGTCATTGAATCAATCGATTCCTTGATCAATCTTATGTTGAAAAATTCTATTGGTACAATCTTTCTGTTACTATGAATCATGATACTTCATCCAAACCAAGACATTTGAATCATTCGATTTTGAATCATTCTGATTCTCTGCTTAAGATTTTCCTGTGTTTATCGGTATAATTCATCCTGGAGATTGAATATTATCTTGCAATGATCTTATATGTCTTGAAGATAGTGCACATTTAAATTTCTATTGGCATATTTGTGGGGTACACGTTGTATTACAAAATAAATGGTACCTTGATTCACAAGAACATGGGACAAAGATACTAATGGTTTCAATTCTTATAATATTGACAACTTAGATTGACATGTTATGTGTTGCAAATTCGAATGTAATTTATTATAAGCATGTTATGATCTGATCCCATCTTCTTTGAAGTTCTTCGCGTATCATTACATGTTTTGGTTGAAGCTTAAAAGATTTGATCTTATCTGATTCAAAAGATGTCACTTCATATAATTGATTGGAAATTCAAAAGAAAGAAATGATAGAATGAATCTGGATAGGATACCCATAGAATGTTTAGGATTGTTTATCCAAAATGTGTGATTGATGCATTGTTTATACTGATATTATCTTCTTACTCGTGATGTTCGACCAAAAAGATGTGATTTTATATTTTACATTTCAGTTTATATAGAGAAAAACCAAAAAGATTTTGTCTTTCTTATGTTTGAAAAACCAAAAAGAATTTTGTTTTTCCCGCTTCCATGGAAATCATAATTGTTGGTTATTCTTGGTTATTCTCCTTTGCATAAACTGAAAATTGCAGACAGAAGTTGACAAGGGGTCCTTCTCCCAAGTTTTCTTCTAGATAGAAAGAGAAAGTATGCAGATGAACAAGACGAAGACTACAGTGTGTTTGATGATATTTGAAAATGGATGACAATCTTCTAAAGTTGTTGTCAAGGGGAGTCTGTTGGAGCATATTCTGGTAACAAAGAGCTTGAAGATATTATGTCTTAGTCTTAGAGTCTTTGGCTTGTAATTGATAGAATTGTTAGCAACAGTTAAAGGGGAGTCTGTTAGGACATGTTTTGTAACTGTTGATAAAATTCAGTGTAAGTTCATAGAGAAGCGAACTTAACAAGTTCGCCTAAGCATCTTTAGGAGCGAACTTGTTAAGTTCGCCTAAGATGTTGTGTGTTCCTATAAATAGGTGTTTACAAGTCTTAGTGTTAAGACTTGGAATATTTCAGAGAGAGATCAGACCTGAGAATCTGAGAAAGTTTGTAGTCAGTGTCTAATAAGGAAATATAACGAGAAGATTATTTACATTGTTATCGTTTTTGTCATCTTGTGTACACATTCATTGATACGGTTGGATTCCGTACTCTTTGTCATTGATACGTCACATCACGAGATCGATCTATAGAGGAGTCATGTGGACCTACAAGTTTGTAGAACCACTTTCCTGTCACAAACACTCTGGATATATAGAGTCTTAGTCTTAAGTTGCCTTGTCTTGTTTGTAATTGTCTTTATATGTAAGAGTCTTTATGTATAAGTTTATCGAGTTGTATTTACTTTTACATACTGAATGTTGCTAAATTCTCTAAGTGTTTTGCGCACTTGTAAATGCGCAGGAGAAAGCTCCTGCGTACTTAGCAAGTACGCAAGAGTAACTTTACGTACTTGCTAAGTACGGAAGAGCATTTTGCCCTGCGCACTTGCTAAGTGCGTAGGCATCAGGTCTTGTATAAATAGGATCGGTTGACAGAAGCTAAGTACGCAGACATAGACGCAAATACGTAGATTGTAATCTCAGTGCTTTTCTCTGTAACCTTCAAGTGTTTATAATACAAAGAACGTTTAAAGTGTTTTATCTTGTCGGTTTACTTTGTTTAGTTTGACTCTCCACCTAGTCACAGGCATTCCGCACCCGGTCCGACTAGTAGACCCACTTGCATGTGACGATCCGCCACACCCGAGGGACCTATAAGTGGTAACAGAGCATTGCTCCTGATTTCGAGTGTTGTGAGTGAGTTTGGAGAGTTTCTATCGAGTTTTTACAAGCAAAAAGAGGTATTTTTGTTGATTTTTGTGATAAAATAGGGGTAGCTCTTGAGCACTATTTTAGAAGCAAAAATCACTCAAAAACTGATTTTTGTTGTGTATTTGAGTGTTTTCAGCATTAAAGGTTGGTTAGAAACAAGTTTCTGACCCTTTGGCTCATTTGCATTGATCACCAGACCAATTTTTACCATCTCCGACGAGTTTCAGGTGACCGGAAAAGTTTGGTGAGAGTTGCTGAAAAGGTGTTGTGTGTACTTACCATTTCTGGCAAACAGTACAGTTTTGTGCGTACTTACTAAATAGGAAAGACTTATCTCCTGCGTACTTATAAGTGCGTAAGACTGAACTTGTGCGAACTTAAGTTATATCCTGCGTACTTATATTTAATCCTGCGTACTTACAAGTATGCAAGAGGAAATCTAAATACACAAGACCATTTCTCAAGTGCGCAAGGCCAAAAACAAGTGCGCAACTGTGTCTGATTTTTCTGAAATTTGACTAAGTGTTCAATATGTCGAATCTTCAGAATCTTGGAAACCTGTTAAACTATGATAATGAGATCGGTACACAACAGAAACCGCCAAAGTTGTTAAACGTAAACGATTATTCTAATTGGAAGGCACGTTTTGAGCACTACATTTCCTATACCGACTCATCGCTATGGATACCAATCCTTGAGGGATATAAGCATCCCACACACATCTATCTTGATGAAACCATGCCCAAACCTATCTCTAAGCTTTCTGACGAAGAAAAGAAAGCTTATGATCGTGAAAAGAAGGCACTTGGTTCGATCACTATGGCATTAACTCGGGAATTGTTCCACAGTTTCCGAGGTTATGACAATTTCAAGGATCTTTGGAAAGCTTTACAGAAAAGATTCGAAGGAAATAGTGACATCAAGAAGAGTAAGAGGGATCTTCTCAGGAAGCAGTATGAGTTCTTCAGATTTTTAGAGAACGAATCTTTAGATGACCTCATCTCTAGATTCTATCATTTACAAACTGAGTTGAAGGCTTTTGAACTCAGGTATCCAGATGAAGAAATGGTGGAAAAGTTTTTGGATGCTTTACCACCCAAATTTGAGATGTACACAACTCTGATGAGGGAAAATCATAAATTCTATGAGTTGACAGTAGAGGAGGCAATAGGAAAGGTTTAAGCTCATGACATGAACCTAAGAAGAAAGGAGAGCTCAGGAAGACCCCAGACATAAGACCCTTCTATGTATCATAGGACGACTTCTACATCTAAGTCATCGGGCTCTGGAATTGCCCTCTTCACTGGAAACCCTACTGAAGAAGACCACTCAAATGGCTGTGGTGTTCATGCATGCTATGCATCTGGATCAGGGTTGGGGTCTAATCATCAACATACCTCAAGAAATCCTCCTGCTGCGTCTTCAGCTAACCAATCAGCTATAGCCAGAATAGCTGAAGATCATGTAGCACTACTCTCATCTTGTATGCTTGCGTATGAGAATTTCATTGGAGGCAAGCTTACTGATCCCGAGACGATTAAAGAAGATTTTAATCAAGTGGATCCTGATGACATGGAGGACATGGATATTCAATGGAATATGGCCATGCTATTGAGGAGAGCCAAGCGTTTCCTGAACAGAACAGGAAGAAAGTTTATTGGCGGGCATCCTAATGCCAAGGTCGGGTTTGAAAAATCTAAGGCCAAATGCTATAAGTGTCTAAATTTTGGACACTTTGCTCGTGAGTGTCAGAAAGACAGAGCACCGTCCTCTGGCTTTACCCGACCCAGCCAAGGAAACAGCCATGGCCACAACAACTCAAACCACCACAATCAAAGCCAAGCTGGAACATCCAATGCACTGGTAGCCCAACAGGACGAAAGCTTTGACTGGGGTGTTCATCTTGAGGATGCCATCATCGCACAGACACAGGTTGGTCTCATGGCTGAGATCATGGAGATGATGGAAGCAGAGAAAATGGAAGCTTCTATGGCTGACCTAGAAGAGTCTACTACTGCTGCTACAGAGGAAGAGAAGAAAGCTGAAGGAAAGGAAGCTTCTGTAGCTGATAAGGAGGAATCGACCACTGATGTTGCTCTCAAGGCCATTGGAGATGCAACAAGTTCATCTTCCGAGGTAGATTCTAACCCCTTTTCTGTTATTTCATGTTCTAAATGTCTAGGGCTAAAACTTGAAAATTCTAGGCTCCAAGACAAAATCGAACCCCTAAGTATGGCAGCTCTAAACTTTAAAGAAAATGAAAAACGTTTTAAAGATTCTATAGAAACCTTGAAAAAGGAAAAATGTGAATATTCTTTAAAAATAGGCGATCAACAGCTTCACTTAGATGTTGCATACATGGGGTTGGAAAAATGGAACAATGAAATCAACAAACTGCAAAATGAGATCTTGCAGTTAAAATGTGCTAATGAGAAGTTGAAAAACTCTCGTTTTGTGGTGGAACACTAAGAATCTGTAGTGAGACAAATGAATGGGTTAGGGCGGGGTACTAATGCCATTCCTCCACAAGTGAGCGGAAAGTTTGTCAATAGCTTAATAGACATTGATCTCACTTGTCTAGATGAGTCCTCTGATAAGGATGATTCCCCTAAAAAGGATGAATCCTCAAGTAAGGCTAACTCCACATTTAGTGAGGAGTTCGTTACTGCTTCTGAAGATGGGTCGGTTAACTCTTGCCCTGAAGGAGTAGTATCTGAGGAGTTGTTGACTGAACAGAAAGTAAAGAAAAACGTTATCACTAATGGTGATAATTGCATTTTAACTGAACCCGATATCATTGAAACAAATGATAATTTAAAAGTAATGCTTTATGGGGGTTATAAAAGTCTTAACCAAGCAAAGAAAGAAGATTTTTCAGCTCATTATGGGCTTGGGTATAAAGAAAATTTGGAAAAATACTATACCCCCAAAAACCAAACTGTAAAGGGTCAGACTCCTGTTCATAAACCAACTCCTCCTACTCATAATGTTGAGTTATCTAAGGCCAGATCTAATGAGCCTTACCGGAGAACTTATGTAGACAAGAGAAATTGTTTTCACTGTGGCTTGGTTGGTCACATTTTTGTGAACTGTCCTTCAAAGAACCAAGGGAAACGGCATGTTGTTTCACAACCAGCTGTTATCCCAAAGTCGCCATCAGTGACCCCTCCCAAATGTCCAAAGCAAAATGTGGTGAAACCACCGGTCAAACCGATGGTAAAGCCTAAGATCAAATATGAAGCTAAACCATCTGTTTCAAGAAAGGTAACGCAACCTGCTGTACCTCGTTGTGTCTACCTCTGGTAGTACACGTACAGGTGAGAAACCTGTGGCAAGACTCTCAAAGCCACAGAGAAGAAGAAGGAACAAGAGGTTGAGAAAGCTAGAACAGCTGACTTCAGTTCAATCAGGTGAAGCTTCCACCAGTTCACCTGCTGTTGTTGAACCAAAGTCTCATGTTCCGGTTAAGAAACAGAAGAGATCCTGGACTGCCAAATCCAAAAATTCTCACTCTCCTAGTTCTAATTCTTTAAAAGATTCATCCGTTTTGAACGTCATCACGACTGTGAGTTAAAGAAAGTAGTTTATTTTGAGAAGGATGGACGACCCAAGACCACAATGGCTTGGGTCTCCAAATCTAACTAATTCTTTTGCTACTCGTGCAGGGACGTCCGAAGGGTACTATTTCTAACCGCTGGTATGTAGATAGTGGATGCTCCCGGCTCATGACATGAAACATGGCCTTGCTTCAAGACGTGAAACCTTTCAGAGGCGGCTATGTGGCATTTGCTGGAGAAAAAGGCGGCAGTATCACGTGTCAAGGCGTGGTTTCGAACGGTTGTGTCAGCTTTTGACAATGTCAACTTTTGCGAGCAGCTGAAGCATAACCTGCTGAGTGTCTCCCAAATGTGTGACAAGGAGTACTCGGTGATGTTGACAAGTCAGAATGCCTGATTCTCAAACCTGGTTTTGAAGTTCCCGAAGATTGGATCCTGATGAGAGCGCCAAGAACAAACGACACCTATCAGATCGATATGAGCGTGGCAACAACCACCTCATCAGTTGCTACTTGCTTGCTTACAAAAGCGACAAAGCTCGACTCCATCTTGTGGTATAGGAAACTCGGACATATTTCGTATCGTAAAATGAACCATCTTGTCCGAAACGGTTTGGTAACCGGGGTTCCTAAGCTGAGATTTATCGTTGCAGATGACTGTATGCCTTGTAAAAATGGCAAACAGCAACGGAAGTCTCACAAGCCCAAGCTCCAAAACTCTATTGATACCCCTTTGGAGCTATTAAACATGGAACTGCTTGGCCCCATAAGTATCAGGAGTATTGGAGGTAAGTCGTTCTGTCTGGTTGTAACTGATGATTTCTCACGTTTTTCTTGGGTGCATTTTTTAGGTACTAAAGACGAGACTGCTGATATTTTTCAATACTTGATCCTGAGCTTGGAATCTCTTTGTAAGCTGAAAGTTAGAAGAATAAGGAGTGACAACGGAACTGAGTTCAAGAATAATTTAATGGAGCTTTTCGGTCTCAAGAAAGGGATCCGTCACGAATTCAGCATGCCGTACACGCCTCAGCAGAATGGAGTTGCTGAACGGAAGAACAGATCACTGATTAAGACTGCAAGGACTATGCTGTTGGATGCAAAGCTTCCTGTCACTTTCTGGGCAGAAGCCGTTAATACAGCTTGACACGTCTTAAGCAGAGTTTTGGTTGTGAAGACAACAAGACTTGTTACGAGTTGATCAACAATCGACTTCCCAATCTTGATTACTAAGTTCCTTTTGGTAGTCCCTGTTCCTTGTTCCTACAGTACAAAGACCGCCAGTCTAAGTTTCATGCAAAAGCGGTGGAAGGCATCTTCTTAGGATACGTTGCCAACTCGCCTTGCAAGAGAGTGTACAACATAGGAACTCGTACTTTCGAGGAATGGTTTGAAGTGGATTGCAGTAAACACAACATTCCACCCGAACCAACAGGTCCAGCTTGGGGTTTTGATTATGATGCGCTATTCAAGTCATTCAATCTTCATGATCTATCTGCAGTTGACGCCACAAATGTTTATGAATTATTGGGTGGCGACAATGACTCCAGTTTCTCTACTCGTGCTACTGTACCAATTATAACTCCTAATTCCAATGCTGCATCTGCATCTGGAACTCATGACAGTGATATCAGTGAAGATGTTCTTGTCGTTGGAGATGACGCTCCAGCTAATCCTAACACAACTGTAGGAAATGAAGCTCCAGCTGGTCCAATTAACATTGAATCTTCTTCCTCTGGAACACAGGAAATGGGGGAGTTAAGCATGAATCAAGATCCATAAATTCAGGAACCGATTGTACCGGAGACGAGAGTGCATAGGAATCATCCAATCGACAACATTATTGGTGATCCTTATGCCGGTGTTCAGACTCGTCATCAAACCATCACTGAGAACACCAGTCTTTACTGTAGATGCATGTTTTGTAACTATAGATTAAATTCTATGTATCGGTGTACGTGGCTAGTACGCGGGAGGGTGTTCCTGAGTACTTAGCCCGCACACCAGTTTGGTCCTGCGTACTTAGTAAGTACGCAAGGCTTTTGCCTTGCGTACTTGTCAAGTACGCATGACCAAACCATGCGTACTTAGTAAGTACGCAAGGCTTTTGCCTTGCGTACTTGTCAAGTACGCAGGAAGTGTTCCTGCCCCTATAAATAGAAGACTTGTCTTCATTTGTAGGTGGAACTCTGGAACTAGGTTTATCCGGGTCGGGAAGAGCTCTCCCGACCCCTGAACCGTGAGCTTAGATGAGAGATGTGTGTTCCTTCGGTATGTAGTCTGTAATACGGGATGACTTCTTTGTTATGGATTACGTTTCGTTTCATCGTCTTTTGTCTTTGTTATGTGTTACTTCGTTTCGTTGTTCCCACACAAATCACAGAACAGATCGTGTTATTATCCGCTGCGCGACGAGGCTCCCGGGACCTACAAGTGGTATCAGAGCCTCGGTGTTCGTTGATTTGTGTTCCAGTTTCAATTTTTTAGGGTTTTGAGCAAAACGAGTTCGTAACCTAAAATCCTTAAAATCGAGTTTGTTATCACTTCATTTGGTGTTTGGAAGGCTAAGGGTTTGTTAGATGATGTTTTCGAAGCTTTTGGAAGCATTAATTTCTCAGATCCGTCACGTTTCGAGCATTCTCCTCAAGATCCGTCAAGAACACTGCTGTACTGAACAAGTACGCAGAATCACCTTTTCTGCGTATTTGCTAAGTACGCATGGGTTAGCCCTGCGTACTTAGTAAGTACGCATGAGAAGTGACCTGCGTACTTAGCTAAGTACGCAAGAGTATTTCTCTACGCACTTAGCAAGTACGCATGAGTACTTGGCTCTGCGAACTTAGTAAATACGCAGCAACACCCTACATATGCGTATTTACTAAGTACGCATGGACTAGCATCTGGGATTCAAAAAAAAAATAATAAAAAAAAAAAAATAAAAAAAATAAAAAAATTTTGTGTGATCATTTGTACGCGTGTTTCGGCCCATTCTTGAGAAGATAGTAATTTTGGTTTTTCCGGACCAGAATTTGTATACGATGTGGCTTGGCGAAACACGAACGAGATTTTTGTTGGATGATACCACTTGTCATACATTGTTTAAGGGTCCATACCTGAAAATGTAGGCTACGAGTATCCGGGATACTTATTTAATAGGGTATGAATGCTGAACTAATGGGAGCAATTGGGTCGTCATCGGCTAAATGTCTCGTTCTATTTGTGAAGATGTGGCTGCTTTGGGTCTTTCGGAAAAAGAATCATCTTGTTTAGGTATTCAAACCTGAATATGTAGGCTACGAGTGTCCTCGGATACTTCTTTAATAGGGGATGAATACTGGAACAACTTGAACCCAAGGATTTTCTATTTTGGATCTTTGCAAAGGAATAAAGAATAAAATCCTGGAGTTGGCTAGTTGTGCTTTTTGAGGATTTGAGTGAAGTGGTGATGAAGCTGGTCATAGTTTACAGAGAAATGAAGGGGATGTATTCATGAGACATTAAAGAGGTGGTGGAAAAGCCGTTGGTACTTCCTATATATATACCTCTTTGACGTAACATGGATCTCAACCGTGATTTCTCGTGTAAACTATATTTTTCGTGTTTGATTCTATCGTGTGTTTTCAAGATGAAGCTGGATATTCGTTGGATTATTAGTTGAAGATGGAACCTTTTATCATTGGCCGATGGGATAGGAAACATACCCTTGTTTCTGGTCTAGTCAGATGGAGCTTAAACTGAAAGGGGATATTGGAAATGAACATCTTCGGGAATTTGGTTGACTCGTGAAGATACAGGATAGAGTTGGACACATCTGGTTGAAGGCTTAAGTTTATCTTACTGGAATTCCTATGGGAGCTGATTAGTTTGATGCAGGTTATTGGAAACTCAAACTCTCTATCATATGCCAGCTGATTTGGAGTTGTCTTAGTCTACTATTGTCACCTGGTTAGGAAGACATTGTCAGACTCAGAGTTCTAAGTCAGGGTGGAGGTTGCTACTGCTGAGAGGATGAACTATAATGAGTTGTGTTGGGTTAGTTGGTTCTTATTGAAGCACTTGGTTTGGTCTACAATGAAAGCTACAGTTTGAGGGAGTCGGGTTTGTCATCACTCGGCAACTGAAGACTGAAGTTTGAAGATTTGAAGATCTCAAGTGGAATGCCAGAAGAAAGATCAAGTCTCGCCAGATGACACTTGATGTCATTAGTTTAGAGGGAGTCTGTTAGGACATTCTTTGTAAACTGATGATTATCAGTGTTAGTGATAGATAGAATTTGATGCTATAGTTAAAGAGGGAGTTTGTAGATGCATGTTTTGTAACTATAGATTAAATTCTATGTATCGGTGTACGTGGCTAGTACGCGGGAGGGTGTTCCTGAGTACTTAGCCCGCACACCAGTTTGGTCCTGCGTACTTAGTAAGTACGCAAGGCTTTTGCCTTGCGTACTTGTCAAGTACGCATGACCAAACCATGCGTACTTAGTAAGTACGCAAGGCTTTTGCCTTGCGTACTTGTCAAGTACGCAGGAAGTGTTCCTGCCCCTATAAATAGAAGACTTGTCTTCATTTGTAGGTGGAACTCTGGAACTAGGTTTATCCGGGTCGGGAAGAGCTCTCCCGACCCCTGGACCGTGAGCTTAGATGAGAGATGTGTGTTCCTTCGGTATGTAGTCTGTAATACGGGATGACTTCTTTGTTATGGATTACGTTTCGTTTCATCGTCTTTTATCTTTGTTCGTGTTTCTCTGTCTAGTCTCTTTGTTCCCACACAAATCACAGAACAGATCGTGTTATTATCCGCTGCGCGACGAGGCTCCCGGGACCTACATTTACATAGAGATACTTGACACTGGTGTCATGGAAACATGTCTGCATGCTGCATTCGTGTCCTAGTTAGAGCCGAAGAATGTGAAGGAGGCTCTCACTGACAACTGCTGGATTGAGGCGATGCAAGATGAATTGTCTCAATTCCAAAAGTTGCACGTGTGGGATTTGGTTGACTTGCCAAAAGGCTTTCAGCCAATTGGAACCAGATGAGTGTTCAAATGTAAGACGGATGATCGTCATGTTGTTGTGAAAACAAAGCAAGGTTGGTTGTTCAAGGTTTTTACCAACGAGAGGGCTTGGATTACACGGAAGTATATGCCCCAGTTGCTAGAATTGAGTGGTCTGTTAAAGGTTGGTGGTAACACAGATGTCTCACACAGAAACCACCCGGGTTCGAACCGAGTGGTCTGTTTTCTTTTTAAAATCAGTTTTTATCAACCCAAACTTTTTATAAAAAATATTTTTATAAACCATACATTATTTAAATCATAATACAATAAAAGTTTGCAAGTTTTAACATAAAATATTTGTTTTTACAAATTAGGTTGTTTAAAACCTCATTTTAATTATTTAAAAATATATTTTAGCTAGTTAAACAAAGTAACTAATTTCCTAGTTTATAAATATTTAGACTAGAAATTTTTATATAAAAATACATTTTCTTTCTTTCAATCAATTATTTTTCTTATATATATATATTAGAGTTTATGAATAAAAGCGTTTTTCTAATATATATATATATATATATACATACATATATAAACTACAATTTATTTAATTTTTTATTTATTTATTTTATACTTTAACAATAAATAAATTTAATACATTATATAGTAATAAATTCACCTAGGGTTTTCTTTAACTTGTATTAATGTATATTGGCACATTGTCATAAATAAATAAATCAATAGATTTATCTGTTTTAATATATACAAAATCATATTACTTTTAACAAGATTTATTATTGTTTTTAATGAATAAAAAGAATTTTATTTATTTAAATTTTAATCCTAAAGACAAATAATATTTTCATATAACACTTTGAACTTTCAAGTTATACCAAACTTTTGACAACTTATATTCTTTTACATAAAATGAAACATTCCTTATACAAATTCACACATAACAAGACCCGATAATCATTAGACCTAGCCTTAGACCTTGTGCATTTTATTAATTCAAGATCACACTTTTCACACTAGGTTAACTCGTGATTTGAGAATCACTTGTGCTTCATAGTTGCTCGTGTTACCCACACAATATATACATGTGAGTTTTACATAGCCCCTTTTTCACTATTTTACATTTTTGGGGTGAAACATGAAACATTACATACAAAGTTTTGCACAAACTTCACAATACAAATCCACTTTACAATTTGTGTGCAATTTGAGCTTTATGTTTGAGTACTAGGTGTGTTAACTACTTTGTGTGCAATTACATGTACAATCATTAACTATTCAAGCCTATGGTTAACAATGATAGATCTATTAAGTCTGACAAACCCACCCAGTTAGGGTGATTGTTACCGACAACACACTTTGTTTTGCATGCTAGTTACAAAGGTTTGATTGTAGTACTTGGTTACACAATAGTGACTCCCCATATTTGCCTTATTAACCATGACTTGTATGGATTTGTTTACACACAACACTTTGATACTACTTAGAGTCAAAACCTATGTATGCTCACCAACTTTTTAGTTGACCTCGTTTTCATCATGTTTCAGGTACAAATGTTTGAGTTGAACAACCTTGCTACACTTAGGATGTGGACCAAGTTATTAAAAAGAAATTTGTTATGTATTTTCTGATTTTTCATGTACTTGTTGAATTTCACCCGTGTATCGGTCACCAACACCCCAGCTGCTAGGCCAAGGTTTAACGTAAGGAACACTGGCCCAAGACTTCGAACATCTGGATCACCCCCACCCAGAAACCAGTATCAGACACCCCATCTACACACTCAGTTACCACCCCCACTAAGGGACCCGTATCATCCTAACCCTTGGGTAAGGCATACCATGGCACCTACTAGTGCCATGGGAATTCCAATCGATGACATTCACCAATATGCGAGGACCTCAGAGTTTGTGAGGCAAAGGATGGAGCATAAGACAAGGCACGACTTGCAAGGACAAAGAATAGATAGCCTAGCGAATCAAATATGGTACCAAAAGGAGTTAATTTCCTCCCTCGAAAAGGCAATGCTTGAGAATCGCACGGAAGCAGTTAGAGCTGAGGCCAGATCGGCTACCCAAGTGACCATAGCGGAACTCTTCTTGGTGATTATCTGCTTCCTAGTGGAAAGCTACCAGAGACGTTAGCGAAAATTTCTATTTATTGTCCATAAATTTTCAGTTTGAGAACCATTTCCCTATGTTTTGAATAATGTTTAACATTTCAGCATTTAATAAATTATATTTATTCCAACTCTAAAGTTATTATTCATTGATTTGATACGTTGAGTGTGAATTACACCCATCATATTTTCATCAAGATTCTCCAAGTATCACTGTAACATCCCGCCCGTGATCAAGCTGACGTGTCACATATATAGAAATCGGAGATGCTAATAAATTCGGAATTAAAATGATAAGAAAGTCTAGATCCTTACATAAGTATTTAAAAACCAAATACCAAAATATTAAAGTCTTAAAATAATATTCAAAAGGTCTTCAATTAAATATTAATCTCTTATTAATTTCAGGTCTCTTCAGTTACTAGCTTGTCCATTAATCCTCTTCACACATTCCCGTGATTTCCCTGCATACCTACCGCGAAGAAAGAAAGCGGCTGAGCGAAGCTTAGTGAACAGATAAAATGGAGTAGTACAACATATAATAACATATTATCACGTACAACGGATACGATATAACCAAGTACAACAGATAAAATGGAGTAGAAAGCGGCTTAGCGAAGCTTAGTGAACAGATAAAATATCGTAACAAGTACAACGGATACGATATAACCAAGCACACAACATATAATAACATATTATCACGCAACATTATCATAATACATATTACATGTTGCCATATTCAACTTTTATATGAACATATTAGATTATCAGCTTCTTAAATAAACTTCAGATATCATATTTCAAATCCATATTAACATGTCACGCTAGATCTCATAATAACATATTTCATATCAACTCGTTATACAAATTTAGCCGATTAACGTAATTTAGATTAACAGATTTCAGACATATTAACATGTTCAGATTTATAGAAATACCCAAAGAGCCAGATTCAGATATCAGAAATACAACAGTAACCATAGTGTACAAAGGGCTGCAGTCCCTAAGTACCAGATGTGTGCGATGGGGTGTTGGCATACACTCACCATCCACTAGATGCAGATATATCCTAGGACCAGTCCATACGCCTCCTAACAGATATAGCTAAGTACTTCTCCGAGCACATAGATATACAAATAAAATAGAGACGTCGTGGTCTAACCACACTACCACAGATAGTGCCAAGCCATCGATGCCGCAATGACAAGTCTAAGGAACCCCCATAGAAAGTGTGCTCGGGTATCAGAATTTATAGTTCCAAGTAGCAGGTAAAATTAATGTAATTAAATAAAACAAATGAATGCAACCAATTTCAAATAATTTCATAGTCAAGCAAGTTTTACAAGAAAACATAATTTATCATACAAGGGTGGTAACAAAATAAAATTACTTCCTAGTGTAAGCCAAATAATACAACGAATAGACACATCATGTGTCATATATGCACAGATATAAAATCATATTGGAAGCATTTAATCTTAACTAACGCATAGGGTTAAACACAGTGTCACTGAATTTAAATATAAAACAGAGAGTTCAGAGAAATTCACTACTTCTAGTAGAATGGATTAGATTATCCAGTCTTCATATCATCCGGGTAACTCATCAAAACAACGCAGCGGAAAATTTTATTAAAACATAATCGTGACATTGTTCAACATGCATAAGCGTAACATAGTCTATTACATAAACATAACATAAGCTAATCATAACGGGATGCCAGTCTTCATATCATCCGGGTAACTCATCAAGCTGCCCAGCATCACCATCCATCATCATAACCTGCCTTAACCTGAATGTGCATACTAAAAAGTCAGTTACGCTGGTGAGTTCTAGCTTTTCATAAAACCTTAACTTCAAATATTTGCCAAAAACTTATCATTTAACTTCATTAATAAAAAGCGTACGAAAACATGCAATAACATAACATAACATCATAAACATAAGTCAACGAACATATCGAATATGCGCCTTCTCGTAACCGTCAAATCCAAACGTCACATACTAGTGGAATAACCTAATTATCACCACCACTAGGCCCATCAACATCGTACTGTCCTTCGGGTGTAGAACTCCTAGGGCCCAATACTTAGGTTATTCAACACCAAACTTCAAGCACGGCATCACAAGGATGACACGTACCAAACTTCAAGCACTGTACCCCGTAAGGCACAAGTACCAAACTTCAAGCACGACTACCCCGTAAGGTAAATCGTACCAACTTCAAGGATCATGAAAATCCCCTTGGTGACCGTCATCACCCTAGTTGTACAACAGTTGGCCAGCCACAAAGGCCCCTAAAAGGTAAAGGCCCATAACATACTTCCCATACCCATAACCTTTATTCCCTAAGGAATATTGGCAGATTCATTCATTTGTGACTTTCATAAACATTCTCTTCTTTTACTTCAAAACTTCAGTTAAAGCATTCGTACGTTTTATTAAAAATCATTCCTTCATTCATAAACACTTCATAAACTTCTTTTGGCAAAATATTTCATAAACACTTCTTTCATAACCTTTCCTTCCAAAACATTGTTCATAAACATCATTTTATAAAACGTCACATACAACATTCATAAACATCGTTTTATAAAATAGTCACATCGTTACGTATGCACACCAGCCTAAAAATATTATTCAAAACATTTAAAAGAGGGATTCTAGAACTCACCGGATAAGCTAATCTGGGTTGTCCTAAACAAAGGTCCAACAAAGTCACTTCTGATCTGAATTGATTAGTTAAATACACATCAGACCAAATCCCGACTCTAACGGTTTAACCCTCTAAATATACTGACTTTACTTAACCAGCCTGATGCCTGCGCATTTAGTAAGTGTGCAGGGCCTTGTTCCTGCGTACTTAATAAGTGCGCAGACTTCGCTTCATGCGTACTTGATAAGTACGGAGGACCCTCTTCATACATACTTGATAAGTACGCAGGATCTGCTTCACCAAAAAAACCCTAACTTTCGCATTCGGGTCTGATCACGTCAAGATCCCGAACTTGTTTACATTCAAAACGTTTTCTTTTCATTAGGGAACTCAAATCTATGTTTTTCTTCCAGTTTCATCCGTAAAAACGTTACCTTTTCATCCAAAACCCCAAAACGAACAAAAACTCAGATCTAGACCGGATCTTTACCTGTATCGAGCTTCTGATCTGAAGGTTCTTCTGACAAGCTCTGGAGCAACACACTTCTTCAATCTCGGGTCGATCCGCCAACTTTCTCTCTCTATAGTTTCTCTCTCTAGATGTTGCAAATCAGAGAAAGGATGGTGACTTAGGCTATTTATATGGGAGGCTCCCCTATGTTCGCCCCCTTCTAGCCCGCCGGCCCATCCGGCCTGGCTCGTCATGCCTCGTTCGCTTCTTCCGTTATTATGACTGTCATTTTATTTTTGGGATGTTACAAAGTAAATATATATTAACTAGAATCTACTGTTTCAATAATTTATAAAACAAAATAATGATGACAGTAATCAACTAACATACAAATACAAAAAAAATGATAAATATGGCCATGGCCTAAAAGCAGACAAATGTGAGAACCATGAACCTGATATACACTGATTAATCTTTCGGTTAATATTTCGATTAGGGTCCGTCGCCAGAACAAAATCTAAACCAAAACACAATGTTTTGCGGAGTTCGTATTTAGTAGAAAACTCAACTCAAGACCTAACCAATACCTTAGGTCGCAGTGGCGGTACGAACGGCTGTGATAAATAGATGGTCTGAGTCGGCACAATAGTCGATCCAAAATTTTAGGATAACTCGAACGATATCCTTGATGCTTGGCGTTGATGCATAGTGGCTGGGAGTTATCAAGATCACCAACGAAACTATGGTGATGTTATGAAACCTAGTAATGGAAAAACGTTGTTTGATGGATTACTGTAACTACATGCAGGGAAAGAATGGAAATAGAGTTAGCGGTACCATACGTCGAATCAAATAGTCGGTCACGTGGTGGTGGTTCACAGTCAGACACAGCAGCAGTCGGTGGCTAAATGAATGGTCGGGACGTCCAGTTCGGTTTGAACGGTCGGTGGTGCAGAATCACGGTGTTCTTTACGGTGACGTGTCGGCGATGATTTCACACCGAAACAGAGACATAATGATATGGTGCGAGGTCTGTGGGTATTGTGAGGTTTGATTAAGCTTCAATCGATTTAATAGGCTCCCCGTATTCTTGACTTAAATTTTGAAATCCCGATACTTCGGTGGAGTTGAATGCAAAAAACGAAAGATAGGTAATCAAGGAGGATTTTCAGGGAAGCCAATCAAGAGATTGCGATGAAATCATATAATTTACTAAATTGAATTATATTAAATTCCAATTTAAAGTGAATATCATTCGATCAGTATTTTATTTATTTAATATTAGTATTATTATTATTATTTCAATTACAATTATTATTTATTTCATATTATTATCACTATTAAACTTGGTTATTTCAACTCTACTCCCCTTAAATTTAATTTCGTCCTCGAAATTTTAGCTAAAGTATAAACAAACTTATACGTACACACATAGTAATTAAAACAAGTAATTTATGAACTATCACAAGTTTCAAATTAATCAATAGCAAGTAATTGAAAGCCATATAAACATAATGTAAGGCCCCAAACCCGGGAGGCCTCGCTTGTTGGATTTACTCATAAACATAGTCATTAATTACTGAACTTTTAATTAAAAACATTCAAACACAGCGGAAACATTCAACATTTGAGTACATTACAGCGAAAGTCTTAACATTCAAAACATTAACCATTGTCTAAACAAAACATAAGGTGGGATGTCAGTCACATGTCGGGCAGCCTTCACGCCTTCGCACGACCCTTTCCTTTGTTACCTGAAATGTATACTAAAAGTCAGCTAACGCTGGTGAGTTCTAGTTTAAAACTATTGAGTATGATCATTCTTTTCTTAATAAGTATACATAATTATATACATACATTTCTACAAATACGTATTCATAGCCTTTACTTTTCTTTCTTCATTCTTATGTGATTACATAGATATGTATTCACCTTTTCTTTCCTTAACATTCATTGGTCATACACATAAGGGTGATCAACCCATCTTACGGTACGTATATCAAAAAGACATACGCCCTTGAGCTACCGTCGTAGCCCTTTTACTCGTCCGGACCTAGAAACCGTCCGCCTTAACTTTGGTCCGGCCAACCTTTGGCCGTCCGTCTTTACCGTCCTACCGTCGTAGTCCGTCATATTCGCCCGTCTGCCCTAAGGCATCAGTTTCCCACGCGAACTATTGTTTATGCAACCGTTATACTATTTTAGCATTTACTTCGACTTATGCTTTTTGTACGTCCTAGCTTGCGAATGACGTATCTTTCCCGGTTGTAAAATAGTCACGTGGTCGTCCGTCTACAGAAGTAGCCGTTAACTTCGTTTTCGTCCATAACGTATACTTACATTTAAACATGCAAAGTAAATAATTATACAGCAAGATTTCATTTATTTACGTTATGCCATTCTTTCCTTCATTTTTGTAAACATACGTTTCATTCTTTGTTCAAAATTCATTCTTTATATATATATATAAAATATATATTAGTACATCACGTATGATCACATTAGCATTCATATCATTTATTCATTTAGTGTATATATTTCAGCCCCAAAACATTTAATAAGGTTTGCACATAACATAGAAGAGGGCACATAGAACTCACCTGATGAGTAGTTTCTGAGATACACTTAGCTGGTTACTGAGCGTCACTAATGTCACTCACAATCTGTATAATAAAGTCATACACATAAGGTAGTGTTCCTAGATGACACTAGACATTACTATGTTTGAACCTAGTAGTTTCGATGGATTTGATTATGTCGAAACTTGATAGTTTCGATAGGTTGCTTATGTCGAAACTTGGTAGTTTCGATAGGTTGCTTTTGTCGAAACTTGGTAGTTTCGATAGGTTTCTTATGTCGAAACTTGGTAGTTTCGATAAGTAACTTAGGTGTAATCTTAGCTTCGGATCGTGGGCTCATATCGAAACTATGGTAGTTTCGATGGGTCTGCATATATCGAAACTGAGTAGTTTGGATGGGTCTGCACATATCGAAACTAAGTAGTTTCGATGGGTTTGCACATATCGAAACTAAGTAGTTTCGATGGGTCTGCACCTATCGTCTTCCCCAAAAATTTGAAGTTTTTGCATGCGAGTCTGATCGAGTCAATATCTCAATTTTCTTAGATCAAAACGTTCGGTTTTCATTCTAGATGCTATTCCTAAGCTCATTTTCAAGTTTCATCCGCAAAATCGTTACCTTTTTAGCCAAAACCCGAAAATCCTAAAAATCATAAAAACTCAGATTATGATCGAACGCTTACCTGGATTGGATTTCTGATTCGGAGGAGATGATCACGAGCACAGCAGCAACGTTCTCCTGAATTCCCGAGTCGGTCCGTCACTTTCTCTTTCTAGACCCGAGCTCTCCTTTCTCTCTCTAGAGGTTGCGTGAGTGGGGAAGTGAGCAGAGAAGAGGGCTGCCTTGCCTTTTGTATACATGGGCTTCCCTCGGCCCATTGAAGCCGAGCCCAAGCCCGCTCCCTTTTGTTTAAATATTCCGACTAAATCACCGGTCTCGCTATATTTATTCATTTTATTATTTTTTTGGGATGTTACAAGTCTACCCTCCTTAGAAAGGTTTCGTCCTCGAAACCTGCTAATCGTTAAACAGCTGGGGATATAGTTCTCTTATTTCGTCTTCTTTTTCCCAAGTAGCTTCTGAACCCTTTCTGTGTTTCCATATTACTTTCACTAATCGGATTGACTTATTGCGTAGTCGTTTCTCAGCTCGGTCAAGAATGGCTATTGGTTCCTCTACATAATTTAGACTGTTATCCACTTCGATCTCGTCGTAAGGTATGTGAGCTGTGTCGTCAGCTAGGCACTTGCGTAAGTGCGATACGTGGAACGTAGGGTGTATTCCACTAAGCTCAACGGGTAGGTCGAGTCTCTAAGCAACTTGACCCACTCTCGCTAAAATCATGAGAGGTCCGACAAACCTTGGACTTAGTTTGCCACGTTTTCTGAATCGAATAATTCCTTTCCATGGTGATACCTTTAACAGTACCACGTCCCCGACTTGAAACTCTAACTCCCTTCTTCTCTTATCTGCGTATGATTTCTGTCTGTCTTTTGCGGCTTTCATTCGAGCCTTGATTTGATCAAATTTATCAGAAGTAGCTTTGACCACTTTGAGACTTGCAAAATCCTTCTGTCCAATTTCGCCCCAACAAACCGGGGTCCTACATCTCCTTCCATACAACATCTCAAATGGCGGCATGCCAATCGTTGAGTGATAGCTGTTGTTATATGAGAATTCTTCCAATGGTAGATGGCTGTCCCAGCTCCCACCGAAGTCAATGATACAAGCCCGGAGCATGTCCTCTAAGGTCTGGATTGTCCTTTCAGATTGACCATCGGTTTGAGGGTGGTAAGATGTGCTGATGTTCAATCTAGTGCCCATCGCTTCGTTGAATTTCTTCCAAAACCTCGACGTGAATCTAGTATCCCTGTCGGACACAATCGACAACGGCATACCATGTCTGCTCACAATTTCCTTGATAAAAACTTCTGCTAGTTTCTCTGACAAAGAAGTCTCGCGTATTGGCAAGAAGTGAGCACTTTTCGTCAAGCGGTCGACGATCACCCAAATGGTATCATTGCCTTTAGCTATTCGCGGTAGCCTGGTAATGAAGTCCATCGTGATCTCCTCCCACTTCCATTCCGGTATTGGTAATGGTTGCATTTTACCGCATGGTTTCAGGTGCTCGGCTTTAACTAGTGAACACGTCAAGCACTTGTTAACGTATTCAGTCACATCATTCTTCATGCCTGGCCACCAGTACTCCTTCTTCCAGTCTTGATACATTTTGTTTGTCCAGGGGTGGATAGAATAACGAGACTTATGGGCCTTATTGAGTGCCAATCTTAGGTATCCACATCCGGCCAAACCTAATTCGTACACTGTATGCATTTGCATCTAAATTTCCTTGTTGTCCTACTATTCTTTCCCGTTTTATATTTCTCTCTGATAGTGCTTCATCTTGTTCCCTTGATATTTCACTCATTAAATCTGGCGTTATAATTAGCTGACAAGCTTTGATCCGGATAGGTGTCGATTCTTCCTTTCTACTTAAAGTGTCAGCCACCACGTTTGCCTTGCCTGGATGGTACAATATCTCACAGTCGTAGTCCTTCAGTAGCTCTAACTACCTCCTTTGTCTCATGTTTAATTTCTTTTGCTCGAAAAAGTACTTCAAGCTTTTGTGGTCGGAGTAAATGGTGCATTTGACTCCATACAGATAGTGCCTCCATATTTTCAACGCAAAAACTACTGCTGCTAACTCTAGATCGTGTGTTGGGTAGTTAGCCTCGTGAATCTTTAGTTGCCGCGAGGCGTAAGCAATTACCTTTCCTCGTTGCATAAGTACACAGCCTAAACCTTGACCCGAAGCGTCAAAGTAGACTACCAAGTCTTCATTTCCATCAGGTAGTGTCAAGACTGGAGCTTGGGTTAATCGCGTTTTAATTCCTCAAACGCGTTGTTTTGGTTGGGCCCCATTCATATTTCACTTCTTTCCGTGTCAATTTAGTTAGTGGTGAGGCTATCTTTGAGAAATCTTGAATGAACCTCCGATAGTAGCCTGCCAATCCCAGAAAACTTCGTATCTCTGTTGGTGTCTTTGAGATGTTCCATTCCTTTACTGTCTCGATCTTTGCAGGATCTACCATGATGACGTTTGGGTTTATCACATGACCTAGGAATTGGACTTCCCTAAGCCAGAACGCACATTTGAAGAATTTTGCGTACAACTTTTCCTGCTTTAGCACCTCCAGAACTTCTCTTAGGTGACAGTGGTGATCACCCTCACTTTTCGAATATACCAGTATGTCGTCTATAAAAACTATCACTGATCGATCCAACATTGGTCGACATACTCTATTCATCAAATCCATGAACGCTGCTGGTGCGTTAGTCAATCCGAAGGACATCACGAGAAACTCATAATGCCCATAACGCATGCGAAACGCGGTCTTTGGTACGCCCTCTTTTCTTACTTTCAACTGATGATAACCCGACCTAAGATCGATCTTTGAGAAACAACTCGCACCTTGAAGTTAATCAAAAAGGTCGTCTATTCTAGGCAGTGGGTATTTGTTCTTTACTGTCCTCTTGTTCAACTCGCGGTAGTCAATGCACATACGCATGCTGCCGTCCTTCTTCTTTACAAATAGTACCGGAGCGCCCCACGATGAGATGCTCGGTCTAATAAATCCTTTTTCTGTTAGTTCCTCTAGTTGAGACATCAATTCTTTCATTTCTGACGGAGCCAATCGGTAGGGGGCTTTGGTAACGGGCTCAGCTCCTGGCAGTAAATCGATCTGAAATTCTATTTCCCGATCGGGTGGTAACCCAAGTAGGTCCTCAGGGAATACTTTCGGAAAGTTGCACACCACGGGTACTTTCTTGAGTTCATTCATTTTCATTCTATCATCAATAACATATGCCAAATAAGCTTCGCAACCGCGCCTCATGTAACTTTTGGCCTTGATCATCGAGATGATTTTCGGCATCGTGCAATTCCAATCCCCATAAACCGTAATTGGACTTCAACTAGGAGCTTTGAGGTGTATCCTCTTACGTTTACATATGATTTGAGCTTCGTTGGCAGCTAACCAATCCATGCCCAATACTATATCGAATCCTCCTAAGGTGAGAAGGAATAATCTAGAAGGAAATTTATGGCCCTCTATTTCTATGATACAATACTCTGTTACTTGGAATACTGCCGAATTTTTACCCACGGCAGTTTGTACGCTAAAGGCCTTTACTATGGGGTTGATAGTGCAATCCAGTTTACGACTAAATGCGTTTGATATGAAGCTTTTACTAGCACCAGAGTCAAATAAAATAGCAGCATTTTCATCATTTACTAGAAACGTACCTGACACAACATCAGGGTTTCCTCTTGCTTCTTCCTCAGTCAGTGCATAGGCTCGAGTCCTAACCTGCGGCTGTTCCTTTTCCCTCTCTCTTCCCGAACCAGATTGACCGGCCTTCCTACAGTTCTTTGTCAGATGTCCAAACAATCCACATACTTGGCACTTGATGTTTCTTACACATTCTCGAGAGAAGTGCCCCGGCTTCCCGCACTTATAGCATGTGGTGGTGCCGATTTTACATTCGCCAAGATGTTGCCTTCCACATTTCCTGCATGTTTCATATTCATCCGACCTTGTCTTCTTAGTTTCAGTTGTTACATTCCCTCTTCCGGTGCCTCTAGATGGGTTCTCCCACTTTCTCTTTTGTGTCTCTGTTTGTGGGTCCTCATTGGCATAATCGTCGTAGACGATTCCGCTCAAATTTACTACCGACTCGAAGGTCGAGGGTAGGTTGGCTTTCATGTGGACACGGACCCTTTGAGGTAGGCCCTTCACATAATACTTGATCATTCGCTCCTCTGTCTCCACCAGGTGGGGTACCAGTTGAGCTAGCTCATTGAACCTAGAAGTATATTGGCGGTGTGTCTTGTTGCCAGCCTTAAAGTTTAGGAATTCACTTTCCACTCGATCAATTTCATTCGGGGGACAGAACTTCTAAATTATTAGCTTCTTTAGGTCTTCCCATGTCATTCTTGCAAGAGCGTTTGGGGACTTTGTCCGCTGGATGTTCCTCCACCAACCTAGTGCTTCATTGGTGAAAGAATGAGCAACATATTTAACCGCCTGGTCCGGTCGACACTCGCTGATGTTGATTACAATGTTCATCCTCTCAATCCATTCGAGTGTTGCCACTGAATCCTTGCTACCATCAAACTTGGGTGGGTCTCCATCCTTGAAACCTTTGTAAGTACACCCACGACTGCTTGATGCCACTCTTACTTCATCCCCGTCACTGTCATAAATTTTCTCTTCATTGTTCCCTTCATCCTCTTCCTTGCTTTTCTTTAGTGCCTCAGATAGTAGGTCAGGCAATATGTTCTTCAGAGTAAGTACAACCTCGCGGGCAATAGCATCCGTAACCTCGGGTTCCAACTGTATAGGCCCTTGATTGCCGTCCCCAGTTGGGGTCACATTAGTTTCGTGCACACTCTCTTCCTCTTCACTCCTTCGCTTCAATGGAGGTCTACCCACTCGGCCAGTGCGACCGCCTCGGCGTCCAGTTCTTCCTCCTCATGCCATAGTTCCTAGTTTCCTGATGGTTATAAAGGGAACACATCAATGTCATTCTCTCAGATCATAGTCTTAGAACAGTACGAACAAGGTAAATTTTTAATTATAGTGACCGGTTTGTGATTAGAAATTTACATTGCCTTTCGGGTCCCAAACTCTTCAAATTGGTCGTGACATTGACATCTATTGGTTCTAGGTTTGAGTATCTATTCTTATCCAAATGTATTAACCTTAGTACTTACTTACCGTGCTGGCGTTGGCGTTGGCTACCCAGACTGACATCCGTGCGTTGGTCCCATGATCAGCTTGAGTCCAGACATTTAGGGATGTCTGAATATCTCAAACTATTGCTCAGATACCAACTTGTAAGGCCCCAAACCCGTGAGGCCTCGCTTGTTGGATTTACTCATAAACAGAGTCATTAATTACTGAACTTTTAATTAAAAACATTCAAACACAGCGGAAACATTCTACATCTGAGTACATTACAGCGGAAGTCTTAACATTCAAAACATTATCCATTGTCTAAACAAAACATAAGGTGGGATGTCAGTCACATGTCGGGCAGCCTTCACGCCTTCGCACGACCCTTTCCTTTGTTACCTGAAATGTATACTAAAAGTCAGCTAACGCTGGTGAGTTCTAGTTTAAAACTATTAAGTATGATCATTCTTTTCTTTATAAGTATACATAATTATATACATACATTTCTACAAATACGTATTCATAGCCTTTACTTTTCTTTCTTCATTCTTATGTGATTACATAGATATGTATTCACCTTTTCTTTCCTTAACATTCATTGGTCATACACATAAGGGTGATCAACCCATTTTACGGTACGTATATCACAAAGACATATGCCCTTGAGCTACCGTCGTAGCCCTTTTACTCGTCCAGTCCTAGAAACTGTCCGCCTTAACTTTGGTCCGGCCAACCTTCGGCCGTCCGTCTTTACCGTCCTACCGTCGTAGTCCGTCATATTCGCCCGTCTGCCCTAAGGCATCCGTTTCCCACGCGAACTATTGTTTATGCAACCGTTATACTATTTTAGCATTTACTTCTACCGCCCTTTTATGCTTTTTGTACGTCCTAGCTTGCGAAGGACGTATCTTTCCCGGTTGCAAAATAGTCACGTGGTCGTCCATCTACAGAAGTAGCCGTTAACTTCGTTTCCGTCTATAACGTATACTTACATTTATAACATGCAATATAAATAATTATACAGCAAGATTTCATTTATTTTTGTTATGCCATTCTTTCCTTCATTCTTTGTAAACATACATTTCATTCTTTGTTCAAAATTCATTCTTTATATACATATATAAAATATATATTAGTACATCACGTATGATCACATTAGCATTCATATCATTTATTCATTTAGTGTATATATTTCAGCCCCAAAACATTTAATAAGGTTTGCACATAACATAGATGGGGGCACATAGAACTCACCTGATGAGTAGTTTCTGAGATACACTTAGCTGGTTACTGAGCGTCACTAATGTCACTCACAATCTGTATAATAAAGTCATACACATAAGGTAGTGTTCCTAGATGACACTAGACATTACTATGCTTGAACCTAGTACTTTCGATGGATTTGTTTATGTCGAAACTTGATAGTTTCGATAGGTTGCTTATTTCGAAACTTGGTAGTTTCGATAGGTTGCTTATGTCAAAACTTGGTAGTTTCGATAGGTTGCTTATGTCGAAACTTGGTAGTTTTGATAGGTTGCTTATGTTGAAAGTTGGTAGTTTCGATAAGTAACTTAGGTGTAATCTTAGCTTCGGATCGTGGGCTCATATCGAAACTATGGTAGTTTCGATGGGTCTGCATATATCGAAACTGAGTGGTTTGGATGGGTCTGCACATATCGAAACTGAGTAGTTTCGATGGGTCTGCACATATCGAAACTAAGTAGTTTGGATGGGTCTGCACCTATCGAAACTAAGTAGTTTCGATGGGTCTGCACCTATCGTCTTCCCCAAAAATCTGAAGTTTTTGCATGCGAGTCTGATCGAGTCAATATCTCAATTTTCTTAGATCAAAACGTTCGGTTTTCATTCTAGATGCTATTCCTAAGCTCATTTTCAAGTTTCATTCGCAAAATCGTTACCTTTTAGCCAAAACCCGAAAATCCTAAAAATCATAAAAACTCAGATTATGATCGAACGCTTACCTAGATTGGATTTCTGAGTCGGAGGAGATGATCACGAGCACAGCAGCAACGTTCTCCTGAATTCCCGAGTCGGTCCGTAACTTTTTCTCTATAGACCCGAGCTCTCCTTTCTCTCTCTAGAGGTTGCGTGAGTGGGGAAGTGAGCAGAGAAGAGGGCTGCCTTGCCTTTTGTATACATGGGCTTCCCTCGGCCCATTGAAGCCGAGCCCAAGCCCGCTCTCTTTTGTTTAAATATTCCGACTAAATCACCGGTCTCGCTATATTTATTCGTTTTATTATTTTTTTTGGGATGTTACACATAACTTAGGTTCTAACCAAAGAAATCACATAACCATAAAGTAGAATAACTTTCACTAATTAGGAATCAGATGAACATAATTTAATCCTCGAATAGAATAATTAAAAATAATTAGAAATCAGATAAGCATAACTCTGTTCTTAAAAAGAAAACTAAAAATACTCAGAAATCCGACAAACATAAATTAGTTCTCAAATAGATTTGAGTATTGCGAATGAATCATTTCCTCTGTTTCCCATGTCGCTTCTCGCTCAGAATGATTCTTCCATGGAACCTTAACAAATGGTATTGACTTGCGTCTCATAACTCCTTCCTGACGGTCAAGAATGGCCTCAGGTTCTTCTTCATAAGATATGTCTTCCTGAATTTCATGAAGAAGGTAATTGATAACATGTAACGGATGGTAGTTGTATCCCCTCAATAAAGATACATGAAATACGTTATGAACATGAGAGAGTTGTGGTGGTAGTGCCAAACGGTAGGAGATTTCTCCAACTCTTTCGAGAATCCCAAACGGTCCAATATAACGAGGGCTAAGCTTCCCTTTAATACCAAAGCGTCGAACACCTCTACACGGTGAAACTTTTAAAAATACTTTATCACCAACAATAAACTCTAAAGCTCGTCGATGTCGGGCCGCATAACTCTTTTGCCTACTTTGAGCCTCTTTTAGTTCTCACGTGCAATAGAAACTTTTTCATTCATAATCTGTACAAGTTTCGAACCCTCAATCATCTTTTCCCCGCCCTCATTCCAACATAGCGGTGCCCTACACTTCCGACCATATAATAGTTCAAACGGAGCCATGTCGATACTGGCCTACCAACTATTATTGTATGAAAACTCAACTAAGAATAGATACTCATCCCAATTACCCGTCCATTCAAGTGCACACGCCCTGAGCATATCCTCCAATGTCTGGATGGTGCGTACAGACTGCCCGTCAGTCTGTGGATGGAAGGCATTGCTAAATCTTAACTTTGTTCCCCAAGCCTTTTGAAAACCCTTCCAAAAACGTGACGTGAAGCGTGGATCTTTTTCATATACTATAGAAGATGGTGTGCCATGAAGTCGAACAATATCGTGAAGGAAAATCTCTAACAGTTTACTCACCGAGTACCCCATCTGGATAGGCAAGAAATGAGCCGACTTTGTGAGTCTGTCGACTATTACCCAAATAACATTGTTCTTCTTAAGAGTTTTTGGTAGACCCGTCACAAAATCCATAGAGACATCATCCCATTTCCAAACTGGAATGTCCAATGATTGCAGCAATCCACTGGCTCTCTGATACTCGATCTTTACTTGCTGGCAAATTAAACATTGACAGACATACTTAGCTACATCTTCTTTCATACCGCTCCACCAAAAGTTTTGCCTTAAATCTCAATACATCTTGGTGGATCCTGGGTGGATAGAAAATGGCGAATTGTGTGCCTCAGCTAATAGTGATTCACGAAGCGTGGAATCATCTAGCACACATAATCTCTTCCCACACCAAACAACTCCTTTCTCGTCAACTAGAAATTCAGATTGTTTACCCACTTCCAAGTTCTGTAATATATCCCAAAGCTCACCATCATGTTTCTGAGCTTCCTTAATCTGTGTGATAAGGTTCGGCTCTAACTTTAGTTTGGCTAGATAACCGCCAGACTCAGCGAATTTCCACCCAATTTCCATTCTCTCCGGGTCCAAGATAACATGGGGTTGAATGCTTAGACATGCTAGGCTACCCGAATTCTTCCTACTCAGTGTATCTGCCACAACATTCGCTTTACTAGGATGGTACTGAATGTTGGCATCATAATCTTTGTGTAACATCCCAAAAAAATAAAACGACAGTTATAATAACGGAATAAACGAACGAGGCATGTCGGGTCGGGCCGGATGGGCTAGAAGGGGAGCCTCCCTATAAATAGCCAAGGATCATCACCATTTTCTCTCATTTGCAACATCTAGAGAGAGAAACTGTAGAGAGAGAAAGTTAGCTGATCGACCCGAGATTTCAGCAAAGTGTTACTCCATAACTCGTGAGAAGAACCTCCGGATCAGAAGCTCGATTTATGTAATGATCCGACCTAAATCTGAGTTTTAGTTCGTTTTTGGGAGAAAATGTAACATTTTAACGGATGAAACTGAAGGATAAACATAGATTTGAGTTCCTTAATGGAAAACAAACGTTTTGGATGCAAACAGGTTCGAGATCTTGATGTGATCAGAGGTCGTGCGCACGGAGAAGGTCCTGCGTACTTATCAAGTACGCAGGAAGAGGGGTCTGCGCACTTGCTAAGTGCGCAGGCAGCAGGGTCTGTGCACTTGCTAAGTGCGCAGGCAGCAAGGTCTGCGCACTTGCTAAGTGCGCAGGCATCCGGCTGATTAGGTAAAGTCGGTATGTTTAGAAGGTTAAACCGTTAGAGTCGGGATTTGGTTTGATGTGTATTTAACTAATCAATTCAGATCGGAAGTGACGTAGTGGGACCTTTGTTTATGGCAACCCGGATTAGCTTATTAGGTGAGTTCTAGAAGCCCTCTTTTAAATGTTTTATATAATGTTTTTGGGCTGGTGTGTATACATATGAAATGTTGTTTTATAAAATGATGTTTATGAAACTATGTTTACGAAATGAAATGATTTGGAATGAACGGTTTATGGAAATAAAGTTTTATGAATGGAATGTTTACGAACAGATGTTTATAAAGAAATGGTTTAAAGTAAAAGTAAAGGGTTTCGAAAGTGAAGGAAAGGTTTTGTGAAAAGAAAAGAAAAAGGGCAAAGGTTTTAAAGAAGTCATTACAAATCTAATCTGTCGAATGAATGGAATTGACGAATGAAGTCTGGGAATGAGATTTCCAGCCTTGTGGTAGATTATGGACAGCGAGCCATAGTTACCATAAGAACAACAGGGGCAGTGTCTTAGTGGCCAGCCAATGGTTTGATGTTGTACAACTGGTATGGAGTAACGACGGTTACTCAAGGGTTAACGTGACCCTACGTCAGGTTAAATTATGTTCCGACAGTGTTATGGATGAGAGCCATAGTCGTCGATGGAAGTTGTCGGTCTATGGCTGAGAGCCATAGCCTTCAATGGAGTTTGTCGGTATATGGCTGAGAGCCATAGGGGCAACTGAATGGGTATTGTCGGTCCTTGTACAGTTAGCCTTGGGGGAAATACCAAAAAGGGGATTGACGGAATGTTGTGGCAACGACGGTGATATGTAACGGTTGTCCACGACATGCAGGGTTCCTTCGGGGACACCGAGACGCATAACGAAATGATTTTAGATAGTAATGTACGACTTAAATGAATGTTAAATGTTTTAAACAAATGATCCGTTCAATGTGTTTAAATGTGTGAAGGTTTAGGAATGAAAGGCCCTGTTTTCTTATACGTCATGTTAAACCCTATTGAATGTTTTGAATGATGAACCATTTCTTAAATCGAACGTAAACTAGAACTCACCAACGTAGCTGACTTTTTAGTGTGCACATTCAGGCTAAGGCAGGTTATGAGGATGGACGGTGATGCTTGGCTAGAGATGAAGAGTTACCCGACTGCTTTTGAAGACTGGCATCCCGTTATGTTTTGTTTTAGTTTATTTTATGTTTTAAGCAATGTTTACTCTTCCGCATGTATGAACAATGTAATAGTTATGATTTAATGAAGTATTTTCCGCTGCGTTATTTGATAATCAAGTTTAAGAACTGTTTGTGAATGAGTAAATCCAACAAATGAGGTCTCCCAAGTTTGGGGCCTTACAAGTTGGTATCAGAGCAATAGTTTGAGAGATTCGGACACTCCTAGTGTCTGAACTTAAACTGTGAATGGGACCGAAATCGGATGCCAGTACGGGTAACTCGAGCCATAGCATCAGGTATGAAAAGTAGAGTATGTGTATGTAATATGCCTTAGAAAGGGTTAGGAAAGGACTTGTGTTCTGATGGAATCACAAAGGTGGTCAAATAGAAATCGAAAGGTAGTGTAATGGTTAATTGCATATGGCCAGTGTATATTAACATCTTACAGTACTTATTGAATTTTATTTGTTAACTAGCGTGATAACATTGGATTCCTTGTCTTATAGAACGAAATGGCTAGGATAGGGAACGGAAGGCGTGGTGGGGGCCGTACCGGTGGTCGTACCGGCGGTCGAAATGGTGGGCGTGGCAGGATCCCTGCACGCCAAGAGAATAGTGAAGAAGGAAGTGTTCACACTGAACCGGCGGTTAGTGTGCATGGAACTGAACAGACATTGGTTAAAGAACAACCTTTCACTTTTGAACCAGAAGTGAGAGCAGCTATAGCTCGAGAGTTCACAGAATTGATGAAGACTTCTCTGCCAGGTCTGTTGGCAGATGCATTGAAGCAGGTTAATGGGGTGGGTGGATCTAGTGCGGCAATTGGTGCTCAGAACAATGAGACCGACAACGCACCGCCAGCTCGTGGATGCGACTACAAGTCATTTAAAGCATATGACCCACCAGTCCTGACTGGAAAGAAAGACGCAGTAGCTACGTTTGACTAGATAATCCGTATGGAGGCTGCCATCCGCCTCAGCGAATGCCAGGCGGATCAAGTGGTGAAATTTGCTGCCAACTCCTTGAGAGAAGAAGCATCCCATTGGTGGGAAGGTGTACGTCAGGCAAGAGGGAGCGAGGTTGTGGATGCGATGATGTGGGCTGACTTGAAAACCTTGGTGAACAAGAATTTCTGCCCAAGGAACGAGATTGAGAAGGTAGAGAGAGAATTTCTGGGTTTGAAGGACGGGAACATGATGCACCGGCAATACACAACCCGATTCAATGAACTGGCACGCCTGGTGCCACATCTGATCACCACTGAGGAGAGAAAGATTGTCTGCTACATTCAGGGGTTGCCGGACCAGGTCCGCACCTATGTTAAGACAAACGCCCCTACTACCTACGATTCGGCAGTAGAGCTAAGTGGCGTGGTATTTGACGATCTGGTACTGAATGTTGTTGCCGTTGAAGAGCAAAAGAAAAGACCGAGCTTCTCAAACAAGCGATCTGGGGGAAAGATATTTGGGACTCGTGATAAGAGGGCTCGGGTTGATGACCCAACCGTTTGTAAGAAATGTGGAAAGGAGCACACAGGTGGATGTAAACTGGGATCTAACTTGTGTTTCAAATGTGGCAAGACCGGGCACTACGCCCGTGAGTGCACACAACACTACAAGTGCTACAACTGTGGGGATTTCGGTCATCTGAGTAGGGACGGCCCGAAGCCCAGGATGGGGGAAACCGGGAAGGGAAAGGGCCCGGAAAAGAAGGGAGAGAGATCTTGTGCGAAGACGCGAGCGTACGCACTGACGCAGGATCAGGCTAGGAAGGATCCCGATGTCGCGTCAGGTACGTTCATCCTTGACAACACTTTTGTTTCTGTGTTATTTGATTCGGGTGCCAGTAAGAGTTTTATATCTGTGACTTTCTGTAAACGAGTGACGTACACTGTCAGTAAGCTAGAAAGGGCCTTTAGCGTAGAAACTGCTAAGGGTAGGACTGCGAGAGTGACCGATGTAGTTGACAACTCCACAATAAAAATAGAAGGAAATAGGTTCCCTGTTAGATTGTTTGTTATGGTTTTGAGAGGGTTCGATGTCGTGTTAGGTATGGATTGGCTAACTGCCAATGAAGCACAAATTATATGCAAACGAAAGATAATCCGACTCAAGGCTCCGGACGGTAGCAAAGTCGAGATTCTTGGAGATCGCGACGCCCCGATGCCAAACGTCATCTCGATGATTAAGGAAGCAGATTACTTGAGGCGCGGATGCGAGGCTTATCTGGTGTACGTAATTGACGAGTGTAAGGAAGTGAAGGATCTAAATGATGTACCCGTGGTACGCGAGTACCCGGAGGTGTTTACAGAGGACTTGCCTGGGATACCACCCGACAGAGAGATCGAATTTCGAATCGACTTAGTACCAGATGCCCAGCCCATGGCTAAGGCTCCATATCGACTAGCACCAGTGGAGATGAAAGAATTAATGGCACAACTAGACGAGTTACTTGAGAAAGGATTTATCCAACCGAGCATCTCGCCGTGGGGTGCTCCGGTGTTGTTTGTGAAGAAGAAAAACGGTTCGATGAGAATGTGTATTGATTATCGTGAGTTGAACAAACGTACGGTGAAGAACAAGTACCCTTTACCAAGGATCAATGACCTGTTCGATCAATTACAGGGCGCAAGTTGGTTCTCGAAAATTGTCCTTCGGTCCGGGTACCATCAGTTGAAGGTAAGGGAAGAAGACATACCAAAAACCGCATTTCGCACGCGTTATGGACATTTTGAGTTCCGCGTGATGCCTTTTGGATTGAGGAACGCCCCCGCAGGGTTCATGGATTTGATGAATAGGGTTTGTCGACCGATGCTAGACCGATCGGTAATCATGTTCATCGATGATATCCTCATCTACTCCAAGAATGAGGGTGATCACGCATGTCACTTGAAGGAAGTATTGGAAGCTCTGAAGAAGGAAAAGTTGTATGCTAAGTTCTCCAAATGCGCGTTCTGGCTTAGGGAAGTCCAATTCCTAGGTCACGTCATTAACCCGAACGGCATTATGGTTGACCCAGCAAAGATAGTGACGTTAAAGGAATGGAATATTCCTAAGACGCCAACTGAAATCCGCAGTTTCTTGGGATTGGCAGGCTACTATCTGAGATTCATCTAGGATTTCTCAAAAATAGCTTCGCCGTTGACAAAGTTGACTCGGAAAGAGGTTAAGTATGAATGGGGTTCGACCCAAGATGAGGCGTTTAAGGAATTGAAGAAGAGGCTAACCCAAGCTCCAGTCTTGGCCCTTCCCGAGGGCAATGAAGACTTAGTGGTATACTCTGACGCTTCGGGTCAGGGATTGGGATGCGTGTTGATGCAACGCGGGAGAGTGATCACGTATGCGTCACGGCAGTTGAAGATTCACGAAGCTAATTATCCAACCCACGATTTGGAACTTGCTACTGTCGTATTCGCATTGAAAATCTGGAGGCACTACCTTTACAGGGTAAATTTTACTATTTACTCCGATCACAAAAGTTTGAAGTACTTCTTTGAACAAAAGGAAGTTAATATGAGGCAGAGGCGATGGTTGGAACTGTTGAAAGACTATGACTGTGAAATAATATACCATCCTCGAAAGGAAAATGTGGTGGCTGACGCTCTAAGCCGCAAGGATGTGCCTGCTCCTATTAGAGTGAAAGCTTGCCAGTTGGTGGTAACATCAGATGTTATGAGGGAAATTGAAAGAGCTCAAGATGAAGCACTTAAAGAAGAAAACATTAAGAAGGAAAGGATGGTTAGCCAACAGGACAAGTTGGAATATAACACTTTTGGTGTTAGGACACGTTTTGGACGAGTATGGATACCTATGGGTGGCGAGCTTAGAACCAAAATCTTGGATGAGGCTCATAAGTCTCGATACTATATCCATCCTGGTACTAATAAAATGTACCAAGATCTAAGGAAGGAATACTGGTGGCCTAGAATGAAGCATGAAGTGACAAAGTATGTAAGCAAGTGCTTGACTTGCTCACAAGTAAAGGGCGAACACCAGAAACCGTATGGAAGATTCAACCACTTGATATACCGGAATGGAAGTGGGAACACATTACCATGGACTTCATAACAAAGCTACCTCGCACAGCTAAAGGTCATGATACTATTTGGGTAATTGTGGACCGTTTAACGAAGAGTGCTCATTTCCTACCTATTCGCGAGACGTTCTCGTCGGAAAGGTTAGAAGAAGTGTTTATTAACGAAGTAGTAGCACGGCATTGGATGCCTTTGACGATCGTATCTGACCGGGACACACGATTCACATCGAGGTTCTGGAAAAGATTTCACGAGGCGATGGGCACGAGGCTTAATATCAGCACGGCGTACCACCCACAAACGGATGGTCAGTCCGAAAGGACTATTCAGACCTTGGAGGATATGCTTCGTGCTTGTATTATCGATTTTGGCGGCAGTTGGGACAGTCATCTGCCGTTAGCCGAATTCTCCTACAACAATAGTCATCACATGACGATAGGCAAGCCGCCTTACCGAATGTTGTATGGGAGAAGATGTAGGACCCCGGTTTGTTGGGGTGAGATTGGGCAAAAGGAATTAGGAAGTCTGGAAGTCGTAAGAGAAACATCGGAAAGGTTCGATCAAATCAAAGCAAGAATGAAGGCCGCTCAAGATCGTCAGAAATCCTACGCGGATAAACGATGAAGGCCTATTGAGTTTGATGTTGGGGACAGAGTAATGTTGAAAGTGTCGCCCTGGAAGGGAATCATACGATTTAGGAAGAGAGGAAAGTTAAGTCCGAGGTTTGTCGGACCATTCAGGATAATGGCACGGGTTGGTGAAGTCGCTTATCAGTTAGAGTTGCCTGATGAGTTAAGTGGGATTCATTCTACCTTCCATGTATCACACTTGCGAAAGTGTTTGGCGGATGAATCGGCTCACGTACCACATACCGACATCGAGGTCGACAACAGCCTTAATTACATCGAAGAACCCGTGGCCATCTTAGACAAGAAGGAGAAGCGTTTGCGTAATAAGATTACCCAATTGGTTAAAGTCCAATGGAAACATCGAAAGGGATCGGAAGCCACTTGGGAAACGGAGAAGGAAATGAGGGAGTCGTACCCTCATCTATATTACTTATGATAGGTTTCAGGGACGAAACCTATTGTAAGGGGGGTAGACTTGTAACATCCCAAAAAAACAAAATGACAGTTATAATAACGGAATAAACGAACGAGGCATGTCGGGTCGGGCCGGATGGGCTAGAAGGGGAGCCTCCCTATAAATAGCCAAGGATCATCACCATTTTCTCTCATTTGCAACATCTAGAGAGAGAAACCGTAGATAGAGAAAGGTGGCGGATCGACCCGAGATTTCAGCAAAGTGTTACTCCATAACTCGTGAGAAGAACCTCCGGAAAACGATCCGACCTAAATCTGAGTTTTAGTTCGTTTTTGGGTTTTGGGTGAAAATATAACATTTTAACGGATGAAACTGAAGGATAAACATAGATTTGAGTTCCTTAATGGAAAACGAACGTTTTGGATGCAAACAGGTTCGAGATCTTGACGTGATCAGACCTGAATGCGAAAGTTAGGGTTTTGCGAAGAAACAGGTCGTGCGCACTTACCAAGTGCGCACGGAGCAGGTCCTGCGTACTTATCAAGTACGCAGGAAGAGGGGTCTGCGCACTTGCTAAGTGCGCAGGCAGCAGGGTCTGCGCACTTGCTAAGTGCGCTGGCATCAGGCTGATTAGGTAAAGTCGGTATGTTTAGAAGGTTAAACCGTTAGAGTCGGGATTTGGTATGATGTGTATTTAACTAATCAATTCAGATCGGAAGTGACGTAGTGGGACCTTTGTTTAGGGCAACCCGGATTAGCTTATCAGGTGAGTTCTAGATGCCTTCTTTTAAATGTTTTTGGGATGGTGTGTATACATATGAAATGTTGTTTTATAAAATGATGTTTATGAAACTATGTTTACGAAATGAAATGATTTGGAATGAACGGTTTATGGAAAGAAAGTTTTATGAACGGAATGTTTACGAACGGATGTTTATAAAGAAATGGTTTAAAGTAAAAGTAAAGGGTTTCGAAAGTGAAGGAAAGATTTTTTGTGAAAAGAAAAGAAAAATGGCAAAGGTTTTAAAGAAGTCATTACAAATCTAATCTGTCGAATGAATGGAATTGACGAATGAAGTCTGGGAATGAGATTTCCAGCCTTGTGGTAGATTATGGACAGTGAGCCATAGTTACCATAAGAACAACAGGGGCAGTGTCTTAGTGTCCTGCCAATGGTTTGATGTTGTACAACTGGTATGGAGTAACGACGGTTACTCAAGGGTTAACGTGACCCTACGTCAGGTTAAATTATGATCCGACAGTGTTATGGCTGAGAGCCATAGCCGTCGATGGAAGTTGTCGGTCTATGGCTGAGAGCCATAGCCTTCAATGGAGGTTGTCGGTCTATGGCTGAGAGCCATAGGGGCAACTGAATGGGTATTGTCGGTCCTTGTACAGTTAGCCTTGGGGGCAATACCAAAAAGGGGATTGACGGAATGTTGTGGCAACGACGGTGATACGTAATGGTTGTCCACGACATGTAGGGTTCCTTCGGGGACACCGAGACGCGTAACGATACGATTTTAGATAGTAATGTATGACTTAAATGAATGTTAAATGTTTTAAACAAATGATCCGTTCAATGTGTTTAAATCTGTGAAGGTTTAGGAATGAAAGGCCCTGTTTTCTTATACGTGATGTTAAACCCTATTGAATGTTTTGAATGATGAACCATTTCTTAAATCGAACGTAAACTAGAACTCACCAACGTAGCTGACTTTTTAGTGTGCACATTCAGGTTAAGGCAGGTTATGAGGATGGACGGTGATGCTTGGCTAGAGATGAAGAGTTACCCGACTACTTTTGAAGACTGGCATCCTGTTATGTTTTGTTTTAGTTTATTTTATGTTTTAAGCAATGTTTACGCTTTCGCATGTATGAACAATGTAATAGTTATGATTTAATGAAGTATTTTCCGCTGCGTTATTTGATAATCAAGTTTAAGAACTGTTTGTGAATGAGTAAATCCAACAAGTGAGGTCTCCCGGGTTTGGGGCCTTACACTTTGAGTAGTTCCAACCATCTCCTTTGTCTCATGTTAAGTTCCTTCTGAGTGAAAATGTACTTGAGGCTCTTATGGTCGGTGAAGATGTCACACGTCTCTCCATATAGGTAGTGTCTCCAAATCTTGAGTGCAAATATCACAGCTGCCAACTCCAGATCGTGTGTCGGGTAATTTACTTCATAAGGCTTAAGCTGACGAGAAGCATAAACAATAACCTTTCCATGTTGCATAAGAACACAACCAAGTCCTTTCCTTGAGGCATCACTATAGATTTGATAACCCCCTGAACCTGACGATAGAGTAAGAATAGGAGCATACACCAATCTTTTCTTCAGTTCTTCAAAGCTCCTTTCTCGGTTATCATTCCAAGCAAACTTAACACCCCTCATGAGTTGAGTGAGGTGTAAAGCCAAGCTATAGAATCCCTCTACAAAACGTCGGTAATAGCCTGCTAAACCAAGAAAACTTTGAGTTTCGGTAACCGAGGTTGGTCTGGGCCACATAGTAATAGCTTCTACCTTTGTCGGATCCATAGTGATTCCTTTAGCCTATACTACGTGACCTAGAAATGCCACTCGTTCGAGCCAAAAGTCACACTTAGAAAACTTTGCAAATAACTTATTTCTGGCATAAGGTCTCGAGAATAGTACGAAGGTGGTCTTCATGTTCTCCTCTACTTTTAGAAAATACCAAGATATCATCGATAAAGACGATCACGAAACGATCCAGATACTCGTGAAATACTCTGTTCATGAGATCCATGAAGACAGTCGGAGCATTTTTCAAACCAAAAGGTATGACTAAGAACTCGTAATGACCGTAACGTGTCTGGAATGCTTTTTAGGGACATCTTGATCTCTGACCCTCAGCTGATGATAACCTGATCTCAAATCAATCTTTGAGAAAAAATGGGCGCCTTGAAGTTGATCGAAGAGGTCGTCAATATGTGGTAGGGGATAGCGGTTCCGGATTGTGATTTTATTGAGCTCTCGGTAGTCAATGCACAAACGCATGCTACCATCTTTCTTCTTCACAAAAAGCACGGGTGCGCCCCATGGTGAAACACTTGGTCTGATAAATCCAAGTTCCAATAGTTTTGCAACTACTCTTTCAATTCCTTCAACCCTAATGGTATCATCCGATAGGGTGCCTTAGATATAGGTTCAGATCTGAGAATTAAGTCGATGGTGAATTCTACCTCACGTTCATGGGGTATCCCTGGTAATTCGTGAGCTATGAGTGTTTGAGCCTTTAATGTAGATATAACCTTAATAGGTTTCCGAGGTTGAGTCCCATGATAAACAAATTCAGGGTGTGAAATATCTCCGAATAGAACACGTTTAGAATGGCAATCAATGGTTGCCCGATGCTAACATCCGACCTTTCGTACCAACAATATTGTCCGCTTTGCCCCATAAGAGCTCACGGATTTGTTTTTGGTTTCCCCGGTGGAGACTTCCCAGGAGGTCACCCGTCGTGATACTACCCCCACCTGAGCACGCTTAACTGTGGAGTTTTCATGTGCTCCACAACCAACTAAGCCCAAAACGCGTTGTTGATGTTAGAGGCATGACATTTACTTATGAACCAAGGATCTCTCATGTCCACGGCCGATGTGGGATTTGCCTAGGGTGTCAATATTCAGTAACTAGGTAATTAAGTGCGTCACAATCACCTTCTTCATTCATCACAATTTAGCACACTACCGGCAATCTCCTTCGTAAACAAATCATCCTATTATTTGATTTAAACAAACCTCGTTATCTTGTTCAAACAAAACGTTTATCAAACTTTTAGATAGTATCAAAAATATAAATTTTCCATAAACCTTTTCACCTTATAAGGAAACTTAATACGACCTGTCTTATAAAAGCAGTATTTCAAATTGATAAATAATTATGACTTTTCTCGTTAAATCAATTATTCCTAAACCTTGGTTAAATTAATATACAACTACTTGTTTTGACATTGTAAATCATGGTTTAAGTTGTTCAACCACTATTTTCTTAAATATTTTTTTTATAAAAAGGCTTCCATGTAATTATCTGTTATTCAACCCATTACTTTCACCCTCCTATCCATCTACGAACAATTTCTTATTTATAAACAAATATTCATGAACACATTACTCGGAATATTTTTAGAACCTCCTCGTTATTTTGCACCTTTAGTAATGTATGAATGTACTTGCCAATTCAAGAGACAACCCATTTCGCGTAGACGTTAACCATCCCTACAAACCTCAACGAGATTTAAAGAGTTAGAACCTAACTACCACGTTTTTACATGGACACCAAACAACACGCTTGTCCGCAACACTCGATCACATAGGAAACTCGTTAGTATATGTCACACACGAAATTCAATAACTTACATACGTACGATACACAACACGATCACATAATACATGAAACTAGTTTATTTGCGAATCACAATTTGCTAGATGGATCACATAACACATGAAACTTGTTCATTTGCAATACACACGCTACCAGATTGAACACATAATGCATGAAACTTGGTTATTTGCAATATACATGAAACTTGGTTATTTGTAATATATATGATACCTAACATTTGGTTGTTCGATACACAATACTTGATTGACCACATTGAACATGAAACTTATTTGGTTACAAAGTACATGATACTACATTACCTACATTACACATGAAAGCCTATTGATTTAAAAATACATGATGCTAAGTTGTTCACGTTACACATGAAACCTATTTGATTACAAGCAACATGACACTAGATCATACATGAGACTTGTGTGTTTACATTATACACGAAACTAAGTTGCTTACAATCGTTGCAATTGATTGATCACATTAGACACAAAGAATGGCCATACACTCTGTTCACCAAAGTTGGAAGCTATAACACACCGAAGCTACTCGGGGTTTGACGTATTCTTATTCAAACACGAGGGAGCTGAAACACCTTAAAACAACTTGATGTTTGACGTATTCTTGTTCAAACATGAGTAAACTATGGAACTTTTAGTTTACTACCTTATTTCTCTTTAGTTGCTAATTGAGCTTCCTATTAGGGACATAGTTACTTATTAGCAACTCATATGTGAAAGCAAATATACATGAACTAAGTAAATTTGTGCCCCCTCTTGCCCCGCACACACCAGAAGGATCTATACGGACCATGCGATGATTCGAGTAATTACGGGTGCCCACGTAATTATAAAAATCAGCGCATGGAAAACATAGTAAATTTTGTCGTGTGTTGTGACCAAAAACCTATCGTGATATATAACAACGAAACTAAGGTGATATGACAAGGGCATGGTGGATACGCCGATGGTACTTCCTATATATAAGTGCCCTATCATATTATCAGGAGTAACGTTGTTTGTGTCACGTGAAGTTTTGACCAAGACCAATGTTCGTGTAACCTCTTGTCCATTAACAGTTTTGAGCATATTCGACAACCCGGATCGTCAAGTTTCCCATCAAATCTATTCCAAGTAACGCATTTCACCTTTTATATTCTTCGACAGATCACTCCTTAACTCACTTGAAACTAAAATCCATTGATATCATTCATACATAACGTGAGCTTTAGACTTAAATCTTGTTATCTATCTTACTCCCCAAACCGACAATCAAAACTCCAAACTCATTCCCTTCCTGAATCAGTAGTCTCAGCTAGTTAAATTTCGGGACAAAATCCCCTTAACATGGGGAGACTATAACATCCATGATTTTTTCGGCCTAATTTTTTGTTCATTTCACAATCCATCTCAACTTCGTACTGGTTCAACGCAATATGTCACATTAATTATCATCTTAACACATATCAATTTAAGTTTTTAACCTTGCACATTAACATATTATTTCTCCTATTATATATACTTACATTATGTTATAGAGATAAATAAAAAATGTAAGTTTCAAAAATCCAAAATTTCAACCTTTATTTTATCCTTTGTAAACTCACACATATTTATATATTTTTGGTTTCACTAAATAAATCAAGTAAACAACTCCAACTTTATTAAAACATATATACATATATATAGATGTATATATATATATAAGCGTGTAAGATTAGATCATGTAGTCCCGCCTTTGGAAAATATGTGTATATTTATTCAAGAATGAATATTCAAATATATATACATAGATACATTGGATTTTATTAAACAAACCATTTTATAATTTTATGAAATTGGAAACCTTTCTTTTATTAAAATTATATTAAAACACTTGATGTTTAAGTTTTTTTATATATATAAATTTCATAAAAATAATTTTTCTATAAACAATTAAAAAGAAGCTAAAACAAATAAAAGAGGTCTTGAACCCTTTGATCAATTGAACCCAATTTGAACCCTCTCCTTAGAAATTGAATCTTCTTGATCTAGATTTTTAACCTTTTGACTCAGTTTGACTTCCTAAGGTCAAACAGCCCAAAACCCTCATCCAATTAATCATCCAAATCGATCCAACCCACTGTTTTGGATCCCCCATGATTTCTCAATCGACATTTGATCAAGCCCTGACCCATTTAACAGCCCAATACAACTAAAATTGAGCGGTAAAATTCAAATTTGAGCAGTTTGACCTTGCAGGATCAAATCGCGTTCAAATCAATCTTCAATCATGAAATAAAGACGCGTTCAATCCCGTAAATCACGCTTACTCACTTCGTGCATGTATCCAGACCTCACCCGCAACCCAATTCATCCCCAATTAATTGTATTGATGCGTAATCCGACCGACAGTTGGCACCCTCAACCCTTTTGATTGATTCGTACATTAAGGATGCAATTGAAGTAATTCATTCACTCTCGCTCCCTCGCTTAGACTATTACAAACTCTCTAATCATCCATTCGAACCACATTACCTCTCTAGGCGCCGATCGAGTACCAAGAACATCGACCCTGCCCATTTAGCCGATTGATACTCAGTCAATCCATGTAAGGGTTGTGTCCTTAGGTTCGTAATAGCACAGAGATCAAAAGCCCTCTGTCAATTTCATATGACAGAGGGCTTAGAACACAATTTCCCTATGAATCTGCAACCTATTCATATGATTTCAATTTTGGGATTTTGGTTTGATTCGGTATCGAATTTAATCTTTTAAGTTTCAGGTTATTATTAGTGAAACCACCTGGTCTGGCCGGTAAGCAACTTCACAGCCGAACCAGATGGTGTGGGTTCGAAACCCACAGGCTCCATTCTTTTTGCGCGTGCACGAAGCCAGACCCGGCCCACTATTTAATTTGTGTTAATATCAAATCGAACCGACCCCTTAGCAAGGGATGGTCCTGTCGTCTGGTGGTAACACATATGTCTCACACAGAAACCACACGGGTTCGAACCGGGTGGTCTGTTTTCTTTTTAAAAGCAGTTTTTATCAACCCAAACTTTTAATAAAAATTATTTTTATAAATCATACATTATTTAAATCATAATACAATAAAAGTTTGCAAGTTTTAACATAAAATATCTGTTTTTACAATTTAGGTTGTTTAAAACCTCATTTTAATTATTTAAAAATATATTTTAGATAGTTAAACAAAGTAACTAATTTCCTAGTTTATAAATATTTAGACTAGAAATTTTTATATAAAAATACATTTTCTTTCTTTCAATCAATTGTTTTTCTTATATATATTAGAGTTTATCAATAAAAGCCTTTTTCTAATATATATATATATATATATATATATACACACACACACGTACATATATAAACTACAATTTATGTAATTGTTTATTTATTTATTTTATACTTTAACAATAAATAAATTTAATACATTATACAATAATAAATTCACCTATGGTTTTCTTTAACTTGTATTAATGTATATTGGCACATTGTCATAAATAAATAAATCAATAGATTTATCTGTTTTAATATATACAAAATCACATTACTTTTAACAAGATTTATTATTGTATTTAATGAATAAAAAGAATTTTATTTATTTAAATTTTAATCCTAAAGACAAATAATTTTTTCATATAGCACTTTGAACTTTCAAGTTATACCAAACTTTTGACAACTTATATTCTTTTACATAAAATGACACAATCCTTACACAAATTCACACATAACAAGACCCGATAATCATTAGACCTAGCCTTAGACCTTGTGCATTTTTTTAATTCAAGATCACACTTTTCACACCTGGTTAACTCGTGATTTGAGAATCACTTGTGCTTCATAGTTGCTCGTGTTACCCACACAACATATACATGTGAGAATCACACTTTTACATAACCCCTTCTTAACTATTTTACATTTTTGGGGTGAAACATGAAACATTACATACAAGGTTTTGCACAAACTAAACAATACAAATCCACTTTAAAATTTGTGTGCAATTTGAGCTTTATGTTTGAGTACTAGGTGTGTTAACTACTTTGTGTGCATTTACATGTACAATCATTTACTATTCAAGCTGATGGTTAACAATGATAGATCTATTGAGTCTGACAAACCCACACAGTTAGGGTGATTGTTACCGACAACACACTTTGTTTTGCATGCTAGTTACAAAGGTTTGATTGTACTGCTTGGTTACACAATAGTGACTCCCCATATTTGCCTTATTAATCATGACTTGTATGGATTTGTTTACACACAACACTTTAATACTACTTAGAGTCAAAACCTATGTATGCTCACCAACTTTTTAGTTGACCTCGTTTTCATAATGTTTTAGGTACAAATGTTTGAGTTGAACAAACTTGCTACACTTAGGATGTGGACCTAGATATTAAAAAGAAATTTGTTATGTATTTTCTCATTTTTCATGTACTTGTTGAATTTCATAGAAATGAAATGTGATGTTTAAACATATTACAATCTAGTCAACCATGTGCTCACAAACAGTCTACATGTCCCGCTCTGACGTTTCCACCGTCGGTTGGGGTGTGACAGCCCATCAGCAGTATCAGAAGCATCAGCAGCAGCCTCCTAGCTTGCACCCATAGTGACAGCGTCCTCCTTTCCGGTAGTCACTCTCTTCACCTTTCATCTTTGATATTTGTGGTTCTTATCTGATGTAGTTATGGTTCTTGACTATTGAACAATGTTTGATTGGTTTGTTTTTCTGGACACGCACCATTTTTACCGGTTACAGGAGTAACCGTTAACAGGGTGGCATTGCCACCAACCTATTCGGCTGCCATCTATTGGCAAATATTAGTTTAATTTTATGTTTAATGTTTACTTTTTATTGTTTGAGCATTGCATAGCATAACAGGGACATACAGTTTTTGGAGCACGTTTTAATCAAGTTGAGGAATTCAACCATACACATAATGGGGATGCATCAACAGGGGAGTTTCAGTTCTCTTTCACCATTTTCTTACCCATGACAACTATTAAATAACATATTTTCGTATAACAAGGACATTGTCAAATTCTAAGTATGGGGTGTTAGGAAACTCACCAATGCATCGACAACATAATGTTGTCCCAAGTATTACATGTGCTTGATTAATAAGTATTTGATCCTTAGAATTGAAATACACATAGAAATCATTAAAACATTTTCAAAAACAACCTATAAAGTTGTGAGCTTCATAAACAATCTAAAATCTAAAAGTCTTAAAAATCATTTGATAAAAACGATCTTATAAAAACAATAATATGAAATACCGTTGAAATGAATCAAGGAAACAAATAGGGAAGATTAGTAAGCCACAACAGAAATAAAGAAATAAGTTTATGCACATTTTTACTTTTAAACCCCTTTATCTCTCGTTTCATGTGAGAATTTAAGCATATCCGAGCATTATCATATAACACATCAATTTTTTGACACCGTTGCCAAATTTTACATACTCATTTCGTTTGATAGAGTGTTTGATAATTATTGCTTTGCATGTTAGAACTTGTGTAAAATATACATTTCAAGATCATGGACTAAAAGAATGCATAAAAATGATTGATTCACCCACTTTCTTTAGCCTTCTTATCCTCTTTCTCGTACTCTAAACATTATCCCCTAGTTAACCCCTTTGAGCCTAAACCCACACTTCAAACCCATAAACGACATAAAGTTTTGGTGCCATTTCCCTTTTCCCTATTTAGTTGGAAGTCAACTTGGCTATGATATGAGGAGCTATTATCCACAAAAAGGATTATACATTCATCTTATGATCAATGAATGAAAATTAGCAAGAAAAGAAGAGTGAATATGGAAAGATAAGGGGCAACAAAAAGAAAGTGATATTCGCCCAAATTATTGAACAAATTTCATCAAAAGAAGATCAAACTTACTCGAAAAATTGGAGTATGCAAAGCAAATCAAGAATATGGATGTATTAGGAAGGAATAACCGAAAAATCTATGGGGGATTGATAGTAGTAAATGCTTCAAAATAAGAAGAAGTTTGCATTCTTGAAGAAAGAAATTGGTCTTGACAATCTGACCTTAAAAGATTCCTTAGATTAGTCACAATGTCTAGTCTAAGTTTATCAACAAGCTCACTCACCATTTGATCATTAAGCCAAGTCGGATTTCCAACAATTAGCCACTCTTCCCAAATATTTCCTACCCTAGCCCTAAGCCTATCATTACAACACATTTAAAGCCCTCTTGATTTATGCACATATTTTATGTCAATTGATGGAGATTTGATTTCTATAGAAGCCGATGATTATGCAAGCATTAATTATAGCATTAAGTGTTTTTCTTGACATACATCATCCATATATTAAACCCGAGTGTTGAGTGAACATTTGTGAGACTGTAATTTTGTGCATAATCATAGTTCCATCAAGTATGTTTGGCTTGCTACCCTATTGTGGAGAAACATTCGAAAGGTGTAAGCATTAAGTTATTATTATTAAAAGAGGCATTTAACCATTTGGGACAAAGCTTTAGATCAATGTTTTATTCTATGTGTATAATCATGCATGAGTTTGCTGAGGACAAGCAAAGTTTAAGTATGGGGTGTTATGATATGCCATCATTTATACATGTTTTACATGCACAATTATCCCAATAAATAGCACAACTTATAGAGAATATGAGAAGATATGATACTCAATCCACTTATTTGTGTTACAACAGGATAATTAACCCTTGCATACAAAAACATGAAGAAAACACCCAAAAACAAGGCAAAATCAGCATTCGGAAGCCAATTGAACGAAACCGGACGCATGGAGTCAACCCAGAAGTCAAAATATAGCAAAGAGTCAAAATTTGACTTTGCACGGTGGTGCATTGCACGACCGTGCAAAGGGCCCCACATGTACCTGTACCTTCATGCTCTGCCAGATTCCCTCACATGCAAGAGATGTGTGCTTTGCATGACCGTGCATCCCAATGCACGGCCGTGCATTACCAAATTCTGAGTCTATAAATAACAAGCTCATTCTAGTGTTTTAACTGTCCAAGATCAAGAGGTGTGATGGCCTTAGTGCTGTACTAACAACCGGAACTCTCTCGGTTTTTTTGTCCATTTAGGTTTTTCTTTTCTATGTCTTGTAATATGAACTTATTCTTCTCGTTCGAGTAAAACAAGAGGCAACCTACACCCACTCTCCCTTGGTGTTGGAACACTTCCACACATTATCTATGTAACATCCCAAAAATAATAAAACGAACAAAAATAGCGAGACCGGTGATTTAGTCGGAATATTTAAACAAAAGGGAGCGGGCTTGGGCTCGGCTTCAATGGGTCGAGGGAAGCCCAGGTATATATATAAAGCAAGGCAGCCCTCTTCCCTGCTCATTCCACACTCACGCAGCTTCTAGAGAGAGAAAGGAGAGGTCGGGTCTAGAGAGAAAAAGTCGACGGATCGTCACGAGATTGGAGGAGCACGTTACGGCTGAGCCCGTGAGCAAAACCTCCGAATCAGAATTACAATCCAGGTAACGATTCGACCACATTATGAGTTTTTGTTCGTTTTGGGAAGTTTCGGGTTTTGGCTAAAAAGATAACGATTTTGCGGATGAAACTTGAAAGTGAACTTAGGTATGGCATCTAGAATGAAAAACGAACGTTGTGATCAAATAAAAATTTAGATATTGACTCGATCAGACTTGCATGCAAAAACTTCAAATTTTTAGGGAAGACGATGTGCAGACCCATCGAAACTACTTAGTTTCGATATGTGCATACCCATCGAAACTACTTAGTTTCGATATGTGCAGTAGTTTCGATATGTGCAGACCCATCGAAACTACTCAGTTTCGATATATGCATACCCATCGAAACTACCATAGTTTCGATATAAGCCCACGATCCGAAGCTAAGATTTCACCTAAAGTACGTATCGAAACTACCAAGTTCTGACAGAAGCAACCTATCGAAACTACCAAGTTTCGACAGAAGCAACCTATCGAAACTACCAAGTTTCGACAGAAGCAACCTATCGAAACTACCAAGTTTCGACAGAAGCAACCTATCGAAACTACCAAGTTTCGACAGAAGCAACCTATCAAAACTACTAAGTTTCGATAAAGCAAATCCATCGAAACTACTAAGTTCAAGCATAGTAATGTCTAATGTCATCTAGGAGCACTACCTTACGAGTTTGACTTTATTATACAGATCGTGAGTGACATTAGTGACGCTCAGTAGCCAGCTTAGTGTATTTCAGAAACTACTCATCAGGTGAGTTCTATGTGCCGCCTTCTATGTTATGTGCAAATGATTTATAAATGTTTTGGGGCTGAAATGTATACACTAAATGAATAACAGTTATGAATGTCAATGTGATCATACGTGGTATACAAGTATATATATATATATATCTTTACACGAAATAGAATTATGAATAAAGAATGAAACGTATGATTTTTAAAGAATGAACGAAAGTATGACATAACGTCTAAAGAAGAAATCTTGCTTTATATCCATGTATATATTGCTTGCCAAGTATAAGAAAACGTTATGGATGCTTCGATGATAACGGCTACTTCGGTAGACGGACGACCACGTGACTATCGTACAACCGGGACAAGTGCGTTCCTTCATCAGCTAGGACGTACGAATGCCACAAGTGCGTTCCTTCATCAGCTAGGACGTACTAAAGTTATTAACGGACGGTCTATGAAAAATTGGCATCTTATAGTAGAACGGTTGTATAAATAATAGTCGCATGGGAAACGGATACCTTCGGGTGGACGGGAGAATTACGGCCTACGACGGTAGGACGGTTGTAAGTCATGACGGACGGACAAAGGTTGCCGGACGGTTGTAAGAATAAAATGACGGACGACACTTGTTGCCGGACGGTTGTAAGTATAGGTGGGCCATGACGATGGACCGCGGCGATTGTCTTTGTGACCTTCGCAACCAAAAGACGGGTTGATCACCCTTAAGAGTATTACCCATGAATGTAAAGAAAAGAAAAGAAAAGGTGAATGCATATATATATGTAATCACAAAATAAAGAAGAAAGAGAAGCAAAAGTTATGAAAATAAATGAGACCAATGATGTGAATATATATCTATATGTATTTGCGAAGAATGATAAATGATAAGCAATTCACCAGCGTATATATATTCAAGTCAATGTGTACTTATATAAGTGTATATATATAATTATGCATATTTATAAAGAAACGAATGTTTATACCTAATTGCATTAAACTAGAACTCACCAGCGTTAGCTGACTTTTAGTATACATTTCAGGTACAGAAAGGAAGGGTCGTGCGAAGGCGTGAAGGTTACCCGGCACATGACTGACATCCAACTTTTATTTATGTTAAGACAATGTTATGTTTCAATTTTAAGACTTCCACTGTTATGACATGTAATTTGAATGATGTTTGCTTCCGCTACTTCTGAATGTTTTAAATTTAAGTTCAGTAATTACGACTATGTTTATGAGTAAATCCAACAAGTGAGGTTACCCGGGAATGGGGCCTTACAAGTTGGTATCAGAGCAATAGTTTGAGAGATTCAGACATCCCTAAATGTCTGGACTCAAACTGATTATGGGACCAACGCACGGATGTCAGTATGGGTAACCAACGCCAACGCCAGCACGGTAAGTAAGTAGTAAAGTTAATGCTCTTGCATAAGAATAGATACCATAACTTAGAACAAATAGATGTTAATGTCATGACTGATTTGAAGAGTTTTGAACCCGAAAAGCAATGTAAATTAGTAATCACAAACCGGTCACTGTAATTAAGAATTTGCCTTGCTCGTACTGTTCGAAACTACGATATGAAGAAATGACATTGATGTATTCCCTTTTTAACTATCAGGAAATTAAGAGCTATGGCTGGTGGAGGAAGAACAGGACCTCGTGGCGGTCGCACTGGCCGACGAGGTAGACCTCCGTTGAACCAAAGAATTGAAAAAGAAGAAGAGAGTGTGCACGCAGAGCACACCGAAGTGTGCACGAAGCAGAAGTGACCCCAATTAGGGACGACAGTCCAGGGCCTATACAGTTGGAACCTGAAGTCAGGGATGCTATTGCCCGTGAAGTTGTGCTCACTTTGAAGAAGGTATTGCCTGATCTACTATCCGAGGCAATAAAGAAAAGTAAAGAGGAGGATGAAGGAGACAATGAAGAGAAAGTATATGATAGTGATGGGGATGAAATAAAGATAGGATCGAGCAACCGTGGGTGTACTTACAAAGGCTTTAAGGATGGAGACCCACCCAAGTTCGATGGGAGCAAGGATTCAGTGGCAACGCTTGAAAGGATTGAGAGGATGAATGTTGTAATCAACATCAGCGAGTGTCGACCAGACCAGGCTGTTATATACGTTTCTCATTCTTTCACCAACGAAGCACTAAGTTGGTGGAGGAATATTCAGAAAACTAAGTCACCAAATGCTATAAACAGAATGACATGGGACGACTTGAAGAAGCTGATCATCCAAAAGTTCTGCCCACAAAACGAAATTGATCGAGTGGAAAATGAATTCCTAAACCTTAAGGCTGGAAACAAGACGCACCGCCAGTATACTTCGAGATTCAATGAGCTAGCTCAACTAGTACCCCACCTGGTAGAAACTGAAGACCGTTTGATCAAGTACTATGTTAAGGGGTTGCCACAACGGGTCCGTGTTCATGTAAAAGCTAACCTACCCTCGACCTTCGAGTCGGTAGTGAATCTGAGTGGAATCGTCTACGACGACTACGCCAATGAGGACCCGGCACCTGAAACACAAAAGAGAAAGTGGGAGAATCCGTCTAGAGGTACCGGAAGAGGGAACGTAACTACTGAAAATAAGAAACCAAGGTCGGATAAATATGAAACTTGCAAGAAATGTGGAAGGCAACATTTTGGCGAGTGCCGGGTCGGCTCCACCACATATTACAGGTGTGGGAAGGCGGGGCACTATTCTCGTGACTGCTTAAGAGACCCTAAATGCCAAGGATGTGGACTGTTTGGTCACCTGACTAGGGATTGCAGAAAAACCAGACAATCTGGTTCGGGAAAAGAAAAGGAACAGGAACAACCAAAGACTAGGACTCGAGCTTACGCCCTGACTGAGGAGGAAGCAAGGGGGAAATCCTGATGTTGTGTCAGGTACGTTCCTAGTTAATGATGAACATGCGGCTATATTATTTGACTCGGGTGCTAGTAAAAGCTTTATATCAAATGCATTTAGTCGTAAACTAAATTGCACTATCAACACAGTAGTAAAGGCCTTTAGTGTACAAACTGCCGTTGGTAAAAATTCGGCAGTATTCTAAGTAACAGAGGATTGCATAATAGAAATAGAGGGTCATAAGTTTCCTTCTAGATTATTCCTTCTCACCTTAGGAGGATTCGATATAGTATTGGGTATGGATTGGTCAGCTGCCAACGAAGCTCAAATCATATGTAAACGTAAGAGGATACACCTCAAAGCTCCTAGCGGATGTCCAATTACGGTTCATGGGGATTGGAATTTCACAATGCCGAACATCATCTCGATGATCAAGGCTGAAAGTTACATGAGGCGCGGCTGCGAAGCTTATCTGGCATATGTTATTGACGATAGAATGAAAACGAAAGAACTCGAGAACGTACCCGTGGTGTGCAATTTTCCGGAAGTATTCCCTGAGGATCTACCTGGGTTGCCACCCGATCGGGAAATAGAATTTCAGATTGACTTACTGCCAAGAGCTGAGCCCGTTGCCAAAGCCCCCTACCGATTGGCTCCGTCAGAAATGAAAGAATTGATGTCTCAACTACAAGAATTAACAGAAAAATGATTTATTAGACCAAGCATTTCACCATGGGGCGCCCCGGTACTATTCGTAAAGAAGAAAGACGGTAGCATGCGCATGTGCATTGACTACCGTGAACTGAACAAGAGGACAGTAAAGAACAAATACCCACTGCCTAGAATAGATGACCTTTTTGATCAACTGCAAGGTGCGAGTTGGTTCTCAAAGATCGATCTTAGGTCGGGTTACCATCAGTTGAAAGTAAGAGAAGAAGACGTACCAAAGACCGCGTTTCGCACGTGTTATAGGCATTATGAGTTTCTCGTGATGTCCTTCAGATTAACTAACGCACCAGCAGCGTTCATGGATTTAATGAATAGAGTGTGTCGACCAATGTTAGATCGATCAGTGATAGTTTTTATAGACGACATATTGGTATATTCGAAAAACGAGGGTGATCACCACTGTCACCTAAGAGAGGTTCTGGAGGTGTTAAAGCAGGAGAAGTTGTACGCGAAATTCTCCAAATGCACGTTCTGGCTTAGGGAAGTTCAATTCTTAGGTCATGTGATAAACCCAAACGGCATCATGGTGGATCCTGCAAAGATCGAGACAGTAAAGGAATGGAACATCCCAAAGACACCAACTGAGATACGAAGTTTTCTAGGATTGGCAGGCTACTATCGAAGGTTCATTCAAGATTTCTCAAGAATAGCCTCGCCACTGACTAAACTGACACGGAAGGAAGTAAAGTATGAATGGGGTCAGACCCAAATTAACGCGTTTGAAGAACTTAAGACACGATTAACCCAAGCACCAGTCTTGACTCTACCTGAGGGAAATGAAGACTTGGTAGTCTACTCTGATGCTTCGGGGCAGGGTTTGGGTTGCGTACTTATGCAACGAGGAAAGGTAATTGCTTATGCCTCACGACAACTAAAGATTCACGAGGTTAACTACCCAACGCACGATCTAGAGTTAGCAGCAGTGGCTTTCGCGTTGAAAATATGGAGGCACTACTTGTATGGGGTTAAATCCACCATTTACTCCGATCACAAAAGCTTGAAATATTTTTTCGAACAAAAGAAACTAAACATGAGGCAAAGAAGGTGGTTAGAGCTACTGAAAGACTATGACTGTGAAATATTGTACCATCCAGGCAAGGCAAACGTAGTGGCTGACGCTTTAAGTAGAAAGGAAGAATCGACACCTATCCGGATCAAAGCGTGTCGGCTGATTATAACACCAGATTTGATGGGTGAAATCGCAAAAGCACAAGATGAAGCACTGTTAGAAAGAAATGTGAAACTGGAAAGAATAGTAGGACAACAAGGGAACTTAGATGCAAATGCATACGGAGTACGAACAAGGTTCGGCCGGATGTGGATACCTATGATTGGCGAGCTTAGAGCCAAAATACTCGATGAGGCTCATAAGTCTTGTTATTCTATCCACCCCGGGACGAAAAAAATGTATCAAGACTTGAAGAAAGAGTACTGGTGGCCCGGCATGAAGAATGATGTGACCGAGTACGTGAGCAAGTGCCTAACGTGTTCACTAATTAAGGCTGAAAATCAGAAACCATGCGGTAAAATGCAACCTTTACCAATACCGGAATGGAAGTGGAAGGAGATCACAATGGACTTCATTACCAAGCTACCGCGAACAGCTAAAGGCAATGATACCATTTGGGTGATCGTCGACCGCTTGACAAAGAGTGCTCACTTCTTGCCAATACGTGAGACCTCTTCGTCAGAAAGACTAGCAGAAATTTTTATCAAGGAAATTGTGAGCAGACATGGTATGCCGATGTCGATTGTGTCCGACAGGGATACTAGATTCACCTCAAGGTTTTGGAAGAAATTCAATGAAGCGATGGGCACTAGACTGAACATCAGCACTGCTTACCACCCTCAGACCGATGGTCAATCTGAAAGAACCATTCAGACCTTGGAGGACATGCTCCGGGCATGTATCATTGACTTTGGTGGGAGCTGGGACAGCCATCTACCATTGGCAGAATTTTCATATAACAACAGCTATCACTCAACTATTGGCATGCCGCCGTTTGAGATGTTGTATGGGAGGAGATGCAGAACCCCGGTTTGTTGGGGGGAAATTGGGCAGAAGGATTTTGCAAGTCTCGAAGTGGTCAGAGCTACTTCCGAGAAATTTGATCAAATCAAGGCTCGAATGAAAGCCGCAAAAGACAGACAGAAATCATACGCGGATAAGAGAAGAAGGGATTTAGAGTTTCAAGTGGGGGACATGGTACTGTTGAAAGTATCACTATTGAAAGGAACCATCCGATTCAGAAAGCGTGGCAAACTAAGTCCAAGGTTTGTCGGACCTTTCAAGATTTTAGCAAGAGTGGGTCAAGTTGCTTACAGACTCGACCTACCTGTTGAGCTTAGTGGAATACACCCTACGTTTCACGTATCACACTTACGCAAGTGCCTAGCTGACGACACAGCTCACATACCTTACGACGAGATCGAAGTAGATAACAGTCTAAATTACGTAGAGGAACCGATAGCCATTCTTGACCGAGCTGAGAAACGACTACGCAATAAGTCGATACCTTTAGTCAAAATACAATGGAAGCACAGAAAAGGGTCAGAAGCTACGTGGGAAAAAGAAGACGAGATGAGGGGGCTATACCCTCAATTGTTTAACGTATGAACAGTTTCGAGGACGAAACCTCTTTAAGGTGGGTAGACTTGTAACATCCCAAAAATAATAAAACGAATAAAAATAGCAAGACCGGTGATTTAGTCGGAATATTTAAACAAAATGGAGCGGGCTTGGGCTCGGCTTCAATGGGCCGAGGGAAGCCCAGGTATATATATAAAGTAAGGCAGCCCTCTTCCCGGCTCATTCCACACTCACGCAGCTTCTAGAGAGAGAAAGGAGAGCTCGGGTCTAGAGAGAGAAAGTCGACGGATCGTCACGAGATTGGAGGAGCACGTTACGGCTGAGCCCGTGAGCAAAACCTCCGAATCAGAATTACAATCCCGGTAACGATTCGACCACATTATGAGTTTTTGTCGTTTTGGGAAGTTTCGGGTTTTGGCTAAAAAGATAACGATTTTGCGGATGAAACTTGAAAGTGAACTTAGGTATAGCATCTAGAATGAAAAACGAACGTTGTGATCAAAGAAAAATTTAGAAATTGACTTGATCAGACTTGCATGCAAAAACTTCAGATTTTTGGGGAAGACGATGTGTAGACCCATCGAAACTACTTAGTTTTGATATGTGCAGACCCATCAAAACTACTAAGTTTCGATATGTGCAGTAGTTTCGTTATGTGCAGTAGTTTCGATATGTGCAGACCCATCGAAACTACTCAGTTTCAATATATGCATACCCATCGAAACTACCATAGTTTCGATATAAGACCACGATCCGAAGCTAAGATTTCACCTAAATTACTTATCGAAACTACCAAGTTCCGACAGAAGTAACCTATCGAAACTACCAAGTTTCAACAGAAGCAACCTATCGAAACTACCAAGTTTCGACAGAAGCAACCTATCGAAACTACCAAGTTTCGACAGAAGCAAATCCATCGAAACTACTAAGTTAAAGCATAGTAATGTCTATTGTCATCTAGGAGCACTACCTTACGAGTATGACTTTATTATACAGATCGTGAGTGACATTAATGACGCTCAGTAGCCAGCTTAGTGTATTTCAGAAACTACTCATCAGGTGAGTTCTATGTGCCACCTTCTATGTTATGTGCAAATGATTTATAAATGTTTTGGGGCTGAAATGTATACACTAAATGAATAACAGTTATGAATGTCAATGTGATCATACGTGGTATACAAGTATATATATATATATATCTTTACACGAAATAGAATTATGAATAAAGAATGAAACGTATGATTTTTAAAGAATGAACGAAAGTATGACATAACGTGTAAAGAAGAAATCTTGCTTTATATCCATGTATATATTGCTTGCCAAGTATAAGAAAACGTTATGGACGCTTCGATGATAACGGCTACTTCGGTAGACGGACGACCACGTGACTATCGTACAACCGGGACAAGTGCGTTCCTTCATCAGCTAGGACGTACGAATGCCACAAGTGCGTTCCTTCATCAGCTAGGACGTACTAAAGTTATTAACGGACGGTCTAAGAAAAATTGGCATCTTATAGTAGAACGGTTGTATAAATAATAGTCGCATGGGAAACGGATACCTTCGGGTAGACGGGTGAATTACGGCCTACGACGATAGGACGGTTGTAAGTCATGACGGACGGACAAAGGTTGCCGGACGGTTGTAAGAATAAAATGACGGACGACACTTGTTGCCGGACGGTTGTAAGTATAGGTGGGCCATGACGATGGACCGCGGCGATTGTCTTTGTGACCTTCGCAACCAAAAGACGGGTTGATCACCCTTAAGAGTATTACACATGAATGTAAAGAAAAGAAAAGAAAAGGTGAATGCATATATATATGTAATCACAAAATAAAGAAGAAAGAGAAGCAAAAGTTATGAAAATAAATGAGACCAATGATGTGAATTTATATCTATATGTATTTGCGAAGAATGATAAATGAGAAGCAATTCAAGTCAATGTGTACTTATATAAGTGTATATATATAATTATGCATATTTATAAAGAAAAGAATGTTTATACCTAATTGCATTAAACTAGAACTCACCAGCGTTAGCTGACTTTTAGTATACATTTCAGGTACAGAAAGGAAGGGTCGTGCGAAGGCGTGAAGGTTACCCGGCACGAGACTGACATCCCACTTTTATTTATGTTAAGACAATGTTATGTTTCAATTTTAAGACTTCCGCTGTTATGACATGTAATTTGAATGATGTTTGCTTCCGCTACTTCTGAATGTTTTAAATTTAAGTTCAGTAATTACGACTATGTTTATGAGTAAATCCAACAAGTGAGGTTACCCGGGAATGGGGCGTTACAATCTAAGGGTTAGTGGAGTCACTTGTATGGTCATTTATGGATTGTCCTCTTATGTTGCTCGAGTTAGTTGAACTTTAATTAATTAATGAAGTATTTTTAGTATAAATTATCTAAAAAAGACCAGAATAAGTGATCTTTAAATCAATTTAAAAATATTTTATCTTGTGAGTTACTCAAGCAAGACTTCTTGTTTGGGAAGCTTATTCGATATTTGTACTGTCTATATACAAATCTTGGTTCTAGTCCGACCGGTTAGTATAGATTTAATATTATGGGTTGATTGGAGGTTTGGGTATTCAGAAGGCCGTTTGAGCCCTAACTAGGTCGGGCGGTTTGTGTCGGTAATTCTCTACTTCTCTTGTATTGGCTTGCAGAGGACTTCTAGCGGGAGCCATGGGGTTTGATCTTTAGAAGGGAAGTCTTATTTATTTGAAATAATATTATAAGTAAAGACAACTACTTAAGAACATAACTAGTTAGGCACGAGCGTTCATAAAGTACCTTTGGAGGAAGTCGAGCATTCCGACTTACCGGAAGAAGTTACAAGACCAGACGTACGTCAGTCACAAGGATAATAAGTCCGAATAATGAATTGTGATGATACCGACGGACTTGACACCCAGTTTAGGGTCCGTTATATTCATTAAGTAACAGTAGGCCGACTGTATCCACTGTTTCTGTTACCACATGCTAACTCCCCTATCGAAAGGGTTAGTACTTGTAACTATGACCAACCTTACTTTAAATACAACATTAATTAACAAGGGATAACAACTGGAGTAACACCTTAAAAAGAATAATAGTTCTAATTACATTTCTTAACCTTTTATTTTCCTTTTAAACAAAACCCATTTTCCAACTTATTATTCTAGTCAGACAATAGCGAGGGTTGAGTACGGGATTCGTGTCTATGGTTCGATACTTGGTTATTACCTAAACTATATCACACTGCGATAGGTACACTTGCCTATTATGTGTGTTTTAAGTTAAAGTAATTATCATTTTATAAATTTAAAACCTGATTTTGTGTAGCACTAAATAGAATATATTTATTACTACTAAAACACGCTATCACCAACCTTATTAGAAAGATAAGGACCAAGTTGAAAATTGACAACTTCATAATTCGAAAGATGCGTTATCCTTAAGGAATTTAAGGACATGACGTCCTCATAACTAACAAATATTTGAAGATTATACATGATCCTGTTATTATTTTCCGATATCTAATTCAAGGAGTCAAGCCCCAAACTAGATTGTAAATGATATCATATCACAGCCTACCAACTTAATGGGTTAGCAAACCCATAGTCAATTTCGGGGGACACTAGTTCTATGAGACTATTTCCATAGTCTCACTGTGTATATCCCCACCTAGACAAATCGTGACTTTTCCAAAGAAACACAGAACTTCTTAAGGATTACGTACCTCGTGGACATGATAGTCAAGTCATGAATTCACGAATCATGATATCACAATCTACATGCTAGACCGCAGTAGAAGTACGATACAAACAGTGGTTAATGAAGTATAGAACTCAATCTTCGTAAACGAAGGCTAGACTATTCTCAAACATTTTTCTTTGAACCCTATGAATATTCCTTTACCTTTAGTTAGTGTTTAGCCAAATCAATTCTACGATCCTCAAATGCTTTAGCATTTCTTCCTCTTTCATCTGGATTCACCTTCAGTTTTAGATGAATCTTATAAACCTGGACAATTCTAAAATTTAAAGAATTCACTGTTACTAGAAAATTTTTATCTCTTCTAGCCTATTGCTTGATACCTATTCCGTTAAGATCTCTATCTAAACCAGGTTACAAATGTCATACATGATGATGTTACTAGTAATGAACTTGAACGAAGCCAAAATCAATTGCGAAGGATCAAGTACCCATAGGAATCTTACTCCATATCATAATTGTTTAATTCGCTACCTAGGTAACTACTAACGATTTCCCTAAACCATTCCAGCTCCCTTGAGAGAAATTGCATACACTGATATTATTTCCTGGAACTTAATTGAATCAGTTTAACCTACATATTGAGTAGACAGATGAAATGTCAGAACCTTTTGTTCTAGAATGATAGAATACATTAAGGCATTGACTCATTACGATGGATGGTCAACTATCTGATCATGAACTAGCACATGAACATTTCGTTAAACCATCTGACGTATCTTACTCACTTCCGATGATTCCTTTTAGAACCTATCATGATTTAGTCTTCATGCGTTAAAACACGTTTACGAATAAAGAGTATGTGCCACATATATTCGGAATTCGCGTGCACGAATGCACCTTTGCGTTTCATTACCAATGATGATTACCATATAGTTCCACTCCGATAAGAGTGATCATATAATGAAATCCTTGGACATCTAATCCTTAATTATTTACCTTGATGTATGAGTTATTCAGTTGACTTTTGAAAACTCGCTATCTTAATTCTCAGCGATTAGACAATCTCTTAATGACTCACTCATTACATGGATGTGACCTCACTGATTGTAACCCCTTTGGTTCATGGGACTCTACTAATGATCTTATCACTTCATGGTATAGGAAACATCACTATGTTATCGATATATTCAAAGAACTTTCCTAAATCCACTCGTTTGATATAATATATATTCAATAATATCGTGGCACTGTTACATGATACGATGACATCTTAAATCCTTCCACATCCAATATCGTTAGTTGATTAGACATTCGCTTTACCTTCGAATATTGTCTATATGAACTAGAAATGAATCAAAGGTAAGAAACTCTCATCTTAATAAATTAAGTTAATCCTAGAGGTTAACTTAAACTAAGTTTCGAGGACGAAACTTCTCTAACAAGGGAAGAATGTGACAACCCTGAGATTAAAGTCATTTCTCTTGGTAGCTAAGTCACCATAAATGGGCTTGGCCCATTAATGGCCCAGTTATAGGCCCAATAGGTTAACTAAATTACTAACTTTACTTGACGGATCATAGTACGATTCGAGATAACATATTATTAATACATAGTGTTTACATAATCCTGCGTCTTACGGTTAAAAGGAGTAACGCGTACACGGTTGATAACCGACACACAACGTGATAGCTAACCACTAATATTAAAGATCAATAGTAATTATTAATATTTACTTCAGACATGTATTTAGAAATTAACACGTGAGTTATACGACATAGAATGCACGACTACGACAAATACCAGCGTAAGCTTAATCTGGTTGACTTTTATCTAGAGCGATTACATAATATATTGATTATTTATGTATCATCATATTTGTTTACGATTACTTTTATTTTTAAGGAAATAATAATTTTATTTGGAGTGCGAAACGTTTAAACAAGTAAACCCGTTAAGACACGCGGTACCGGCTTGAACACCCGTTGAAACAGAAATTTCACAGTTTAAATACTTAAATAATATTTATTAATAAAGTTTAACAGTTTTAAGTATTCTAAGATAGTAATTCGGAAATCTTAGTCGTGACAGAGACCCGAACGGATACGTGTTTTTCGTAAACCAGTGTTTATCCTCTTGAAAACTCCCTACCAAAACACACTTCTAGAGATCTCATTCTCTCTTTCATCCTCATTTCCACCAAAACACACTTCTAGAGAGAGAGAGAGAGACCCAGATTTCCAGCGGCCCTATGGCAGAACCACGACGGAATCACGGTGGCCCCTACGGCGGAGGATGATAATGAGGGCGATGTGTTGCTTGAGTGTTGACCGGAGCTCGCAGACACGATTACAGTAGGGTGGATCTAAGCTCCAACAGGTTCCATTCGGAGGCAAGGGTTCCGACTAAAGATGGGAGAAACGTTTTTGTCTCAACAAGGACTAGGTGGCGGCGGAGAGCCCAGATCGCAGACGAATAAGGAGACGAAGGCAGTGGAACAAGGTGGATCTGACTAAAGATGCTTGATTCGTCCTAGATTTGAACGGGTTCATCCTTTTCGGCTAGTCGCGACTTCCCGACGGGTCAAACAACTGCAGCGACTATGGTTTCAGCCTCCACTCCGGCGAGATCGCTTTTCCGGCGAGACGTTCAGGCGGCGACTAGGGTTCCGACCACTCTAGATGATGTTTTTCGGGCTAAGCCCTCTTATTCCGATGAGTTTCTTTCTCATATCGTTGTTTTTCCGAGATTATTGTACTGATTTGTTCTCAGTTTGATGTTCCAACGACGACCAGATCTCGTTTTGTAGAGTTTTCGATCGTCCCGACCTACAAGGTTTAAGTTATGTTCTGTCAAAATCTAGTAGATTACATTTCAGTTAGTTATTTTCATTAGATTTGTTGAACTTATGGCCGGGTTTCATTCCCGGGTGTTAAACACACGTTTTTGGACAGGAAACAACGTCACGGGTCTCAATCAAACTCGGTCAACGCTGGTCAAACTCTGGTCAATGACGGTCAAACATGATCGAATATGTGAATCGTGAGATTTAGAACGTATCGGTTGAGAGCTAAACACATGGAAGGTTAAAACACACACTAAACGTTTAGTGTTAATATTTCAAAAGTTAAACGGGTGTACGGTTAATTAGGCTGAGCCCTAAACGATTCATTAACAACAAAAATAAATATTAACGCGGTGTTAAGTACCAACGAGTCGTATTAATGTGTGTTGGCAAGAGAGACCTTTTAAACAAAATATATAAATTATTAGACAATTAATATAAACGTGAAAACAGGATAAGTAATATGTAGACATTAGTATGACTAACGATTATTATTATATATATACATACATATATATATATATATATATATATATATATATATATATATGTACGAAAAATAATTATTATTTTGGTTGTATAAATATTTACAAAATATTTGTAATATGTTGGATGGTTATAATTTGGGTACAAAATGGATAACAATTGTATTTGGTGTAAATTTATATCTTGAATATTACGAGTGAACGTTTTTGAACTTATACGAATAAAACTATGGCGCTACCGATTAATAATAGAATTGACAATTAAAAGGGTTAATACATCTATAATTTTTCATAAATGTAAACTTACCAAGTAGACATACATATTTATTTGTATATCTACAAATATACACACGAATACAAATATTCGCATGGTATTTTAAATTAAACGATTATTATGTAACACGATATTTACCCTTGAAAATATACAATTGGATTTAAATGTAAGTGTATATTTATAAGTGTTTATATTTTCTATAAATCATTGATACCATACAATGCGGTATTTAATTATAAACATATGCACACAAATATGTATATATATATATATAGGGAGATGATCAAGAGAAAACCACAAAGTTAGGCGAAAACCAATAAAACCACTAAAAACATGTGTAATACTATGAGGTACGTATAAGTAACCGCAAATTCTTTTTTTTTTTGTTTACGTATGCGTAACACTATGGGTTACGTATACGTAAACCAATATATAATTGATATTTTGGTAATAATATATAGTATTACATTGATACTCTTATAAAAAAATAAAAAATAAATATTACTTAATTATTGGCTAAAATTGGTTTTTTTAGTGGTTTTCTCGGTTTTCATCTAACTATGTGGTTTTCTCTAGAACCCTCCCCTATATATATATATATATATATATATTATATAGGTATTAAAATCGATAAATGGACATAAGTATACCTTATTGAACCTGAACGTTACTTAATAAAACATAGAGTTGCACATATTCTGTAAAGTCACATGAGAGAGTATTATGATTATTAATTATAAACGCATATGGATATGCACAACCGTATACTTGACAGACTAACATTTATAAAAGTGACAAGTGGAACACAAACAATATTGAGTAATCAGAATCTTAGCGTCCACATTATTAACATATACCTGATCGGTATTACAACATAGTGAATCAACCTGGCTCAACTGCACACGCGATAACATAGCCCTAGTATCAGAAGTTGATAATATATTTGAAATTAGGTTATGATGGTGATTACCTGCACATCGTTGGATTGCTCACAACATTGGTACATTTAGGTCTAATAAATAGTCACAAGTGAGTTCACTACCCCTTTTTACTTTTAAATGTTTTGAAAACATCGGGGGAGAAACATACTTGCTTAATACATTTTGAAACATGAAACATCATCGTTTGATACATTTATAAACATCGTTGTTTGATACATTTGAGAACTTCATTACGTGATACATTTGAGAAAACATGAAACATATTTTCTATATACATAGAAACAAGGAATCTTGACCGAACATTTATGTTTACATGAGACAATCGTGGAAGAGCTCATAAAGTCCCCTGCGTGAACAATTTATTAACCATTAACTCGTATAGCCGGGATATTGTGAATAATACTGTTGGGATTGACACTCCCAGTCATGGCTAGTCGCGCTAACCAAGGGCCCGTATGACCCAATGACTGCACATTGTCTTAACTCATGAGCCCGCGGGGAATGGAAGAGGGGCGAAACACCTATGTTTGGTTTCGTTAAAACTCATGTAGAATAAACTTCGTATACCTAGCTAGTTACAATGGGTCAACTTGATGGGTCAAACTTGATATGATTGCCTTGTTTTGTGATCATATACATTGAATCATTTTCGTACAGATGGATCTGCCAATCTTTTTAGTGCAAATTGTTTTTGTTTTCATTTGAAAACTACTCGTTTTATGACCATGAGGTCATCACATGTTTTCATTGGGAAAACTACTTGTTTTATGACTATGAGGTCATCACATATTTTAATTGGGAAAAATACTTATTTTATGATCATGAGGCCAACATTTGTTTTCAATGGGAAAACCATTTGTTTTATGACTTTGATGCCATCACATGTTTTCGAGAAAAACTGCTTTACACAAAAACAACTAAACTTGTGAACTCACCAACCTTTGTGTTGACATTTTTAAGTATGTTTTTCAGGTAGCACGTAGCTATGGCGCGGTTGGAATAGGTCATCCATTTGAATTAAACCCTAGAAGCTCAAGGAGCATGATTATTAAACCTCAAGACGTTTTTTACCTGTATGGTTCTAGGACAATGTACTACTTTATTTTTAGTATTTGTAATGGTGTTCAATATATTTAGAAGTCTTTACTTTAGCTTCCGCAGTTGTGTAATGTTACCAATGGTTGCAACCTCGATTTATTTATTTATTATTAAGTGAATAAATTAGGGGGTGTGACAATTACACAATAGCGGAAGCTAAATAAAGACTTCTATATAATGAACACCATTACAAATACTAAAGTAAGCTAGTATATTGTCCTAGAACCATATAGTTCAAATCCATCATGAGGTTAGACAATCATGCTTCTTCAGCTTCTAGGGTTTAATCCAAACGGCTAACCTATTCCAACCGTGCCATCACTATTGTTTCGGCCAAAAATTACACGACATAACTAAGTAGTCAAACTTTGTATGTGAGGTAGAGTGCTTGTGTTTTTGGACAAGAAATGTAATCTAAATAAGGATATTGACACAGTGATATACGAGGAAAGCCCTTGATCATTTGAGGATCTCCGGCATAAAACCTCGGGAGCCGACTAAAGTCGGGCTGCCTCGTTTGTTCCTATAAAAAGTGATAAAAATACAATGAAAGAGAGCAAATGATCGTGATGGTGATTGGAGGGGAAAGTATTTCTTTGTGAAGAGAGCATCCATTTCTGGTGGGGATCTCTTACCACTCCAGTGGGTAAAAAAGGGTAGGGAATAGTCAGGATTCCTGCATATATATATATATATATATATATATATATATATATATATATATATATATATATATATATATATATATATATATATATGTAACCTGTTTTTTATGTTCTCTTTTATTGTGTAGCACCGAAGTTTGAAGGGTTTGCCCCTGCAAGGAGTGACACAGATAAGAGAATTGAAGCTCTGTTAGAGATACCTATTGCTGAGAGATCCTTTCAGTTTGAATTTGTTGTCGGCGAAGCTAGTCTTGATACCGAGTGTTCTGAAACCACTATGTCATCAAGTAAATTGCTTCTAGCTTTTTTAAGATGCATCGAAGATTCTAACTGTTCCTTTTTGCAAAAATCCCAAGATCCAGTTCTCAGTTTGCCTTGGATGATCTTGATAGCCTTATTTCCAGAAGTGCCATAGTCAAACAGGAGACTCCAACGCCTGTGGTCATCAAGCCTAGGATCCCGAATCTTCGTTCTAAGACTTTCGGTAGCAAAAAGAAGAAGAGTTCTGATGTAGATCTCGAGGTGTTCAAAGGCACAGATCTTGCTGAGATTGCTAAGAAAATGCGATCCCTGGTGAACCTGGTAAGAAGAAATTTATATCCTGCATTTAAGTGTTAGATACTATGCTTAATGTTTTTAAATATTGTAGGGTTTGGACAAGATGAGTTCTGATCTCAAGGCTGCAGACAAGAAAATTGGCATAGCGGAAGAGAAGATCGAGGATATGAAGAAGATTGTTGCTGTCAAGTCCTAGCTTATAGAGAAGGATCGCAAGGAGATTTCAAATCTCAAGAAGGAGTTGGAGGCTTCCAAGCTTTTGCATCTGAAAGAGATCGAGGCCACCGGGGAGGAGACCAAGAAATCTACCGCTCTAAGCATCCTTCAATCCATGATTAAGATGTCTGAAGAGGCTTCTGCTGAGGGTTTTGATGTGAAGGCTTGGGATCTCAAGGGATGACGCAGGATCACAGTATGTCTGAAGGGTGAGAAGGTGGAGACAATCAAGGTTGGAGAGGAGGCTAGTGATGATGTGGAGAAGGAGGTTCCACAGGGCGATGAAGGTAAAAATGCCGAGGCCTGAGCCCTGTTTTTAGTTTCTAGGATGGTTTGAATTGAATGGTTTGTAAGGACAATTTACTTTTCTGATGGTTTTTTTTGGGATCCCGGATGCTTATGGGATATACAATGATGGTTCGAGTGGATGGGTCCATGTTTATGGATGAAGCTCGAATCATCTCTAATCATTCTTTGTAAACACTTAAGGATGATCAAAGTGGATGGGTCTTGGTTTAAGACAAAGCTTGGATCATTCTTTTATTTTCCTGCACTTAAATTTTTTAAACAATCTTTGGACTATAAGCAATGATGTATCATTAAATAGGTTTTTATCAGGATTCTAGATCCCTAAAAGTTATTTTAATAAGATGTTGCACTTGCTTGACCAATAATCTTATAAAAAAATTTATTTTATAAAGATTAATAAAAATTTGAAAAATATATAATAAACAATGCATCACGTCCAAGTCTCCAAATGTTGGAACTTAATTACCCTTGTAAGTTCCTTCCAATAGTAAATTTCAAGAGAAAATGAACGTACCTAGTATCTTGATTTAACTAATGTGAAATCATCACCTTTTGATATCCTTAGCTGTCCCTTGGGATTTAGTCTTGGATAATCGGTATTCTTAGTTGTCCCATGTGTAGTGTATTCTTCGATGATTGAATAAACTTCTTTGTTTCTTCTGTGAATGATTTGAAGAATTCTTAGAGATATACCTAGGAGCATGTAAATGCTAATTTTGGGGAGATTCCCATTAAGATATTAGGTTTGCACCTCGGATGTGGAATGTTTATGTCAAGACATTAGTTTAACATGTTTATGTTTAATAACTAGGGTCATGCCCTGTAGGAGTATAACATGTTTATGTTATTCGAAAGGATCCTAAACATAGTCAATAATAGTGAAATTGCCAGTAAACGTTATGTATATTGATTCCAACTATATTGAATTACATTTGGATGACGTGCGCTCAGGCGGGGTGTAGATACCCAATTCTTATAAAAGTGAAAACCTTTAACCGTTGAGGGAGATTTTTCAATACACTTATCTTAGAGAGATGGCCAATCTATGTGTTTTATTCACAATCTTCAAGGATAAAATCTGCAAAACTTCAAACCTTAGTGAAGGAGTTAGTTTTGGCTAACACTCCTCTGATGCTTAAGTTAGTATCAAAATTTGAAGATGAATAAATTTGAATAGGTAATGATTAAAGACGTACCAAATCTGGTTGAAATATGAATCTCTTCTTACATTATAAAGGTCTTGAGATAAGTATGATTTCATGATCTTGGCGGCATTCTTCCTCCCATAGTTGCTAGTCAGTATGCTCCTTTGCTAGATTCTGAATCTATGGTTCTTCGGGATTCTACCACTGTATTGCTTTACCTTCTAATGGTGTATTATTGGGATTTTGTTGCCCGATGGTATTTTGAGTGATGATCTCGGATTTGCTAAGGTACCACCCTTAATATTTTCTTTCCTAAGGACCTGTTCAATTTGGAATATATCGAACAATTTTGTAAAAATTTTTACTATTTCAAAATATTGTATCAATCTTTCACCTTCTGATCTTCATAAGGTACATCAAAATGATTAGCAATTAATAATGAATCAACATATATTCATGTCTATGGCTAATCGTAACCCTGCTATTATGCTTCGTCGTTAGTTGCTTGGGATTCACAACTAATTAATCGGGGTATTATGTCCCCATATGGCGATTTTAGTATGATACCTAATCATGTACCCCGTACGTTAGATGCGTCATCACTGTGTAGGATTCATGTATCATTTGTTCCTTCTGGCTGTTGGACTTCTAAATCAGCTTCTTGTTGAATATCACTACTGAAATATGTCACAAAGTCTGTTATGTCTTTTCTTTTTGCTCCCGCTTTTAAGGTTTGATCAGCAGTAGCAAGATCAAGATTGGGGATTTTTGAAGATTCTCCACCGAACCTGCTTACATAATCCCTGAGGGTTTCATCATAACTTTGAATTATCCTTTATAAGTCGTTAGTTAATCTCTCAAATGTTCTACTGCAAGAAAAATGATTATTAAATAAATTAACTATATAAGCAAATGAGGTAAATAGAATAAGGAGGAATGCTTAGTAGCCATTTTAAGGATTATCCAGTGATAGTTGATCCAAAGCCTTTGCATAAACAGGCTTCCTTCAAATCCGAAGTGATGGGGTTTGAAAACGTGTTGAGATCTTCGCATCGCATATTTGTGGAGCAAATCTGGACATCCCGTGGGTTGACGAGGATATTTTAGGTATTGGTTGTATCACACTAGATACACTCGAGATCATGTCCTTTAATTTCTTTAATTTTTTTTGCCTTTATTTGACTAATCCCAGTATCCTGCATAAGTCCAATACTATTAGTTTTAAAAGATTGATTATCGTAAATGTTACTGTCGTATTATGTTGTGATGAGGATCCTGATGAATACTAGGATCCCTGGTAGATGTAACTCTAGCAGTTTGAGTTGGATTATTCGTCCCGATTTGTTGCATGGAATGAGATCTCCTTAATAATTTCCAGAAGATCCTACAGTATTCGGGGTCTTTGGCTGTATCAGAGTTGTCGCTTCCACTGGTTGCTTTGATTCATTCATCTTTTTTATTTCTCTTGTGAAATTTGATTAGTTTTTTGCTACTATTCCATTGCTTATTTCATTGGTGAAAACATAGAGAGAAAATCATCATTTGAAACAAATAAAGGTACTCCGAAAGATGATCTGGGTTTCAGGATATTAGGGACAATACATGTATCCCTGGGGGCTGTATTATCATTTTCTTCTAGGATACCGGAGAAGGAGAAAAGAGGAAGTTTTAACTTAAATTTTGAAAACGAAATTGGAGAAGAAAACAATTTAGATTGGGACAACAATTTTTGAAAAGAATTTTGAGAAGTAAAAATGGATTAAAATTTGTAACAAGATTTTTATGAAAAAACATCACTTGCCCCACGGTGGGCGCCAAACTGTTTTGGCAAAAAATTACACAACATAACTAAGTAGCCAAACTTTATATGTGAGGTAGAGTGCTTGTGTTTTTGGACAAGAAATGTATTGTAAATAAGGATATCGACACAGGGATATACGAGGAAAGCCCTTGATCCTTTGAGGAACTGTGGCATAAAACCTCGGGACCCGACTAAAGTCGGGCTGCCTCGTTTGTTCATATAAAAAGTGATAAAAATACAATGAAAGAGAGCAAATGATCATGTCTAGGTGTTACAAATGAATAGTGCGAGTGTGGTGTTTTGTGTGTTGTGCAGCATCGTGTCCTAATGATCTTTTTATGCTCTTTATATACAATACATGTCATTAAACTAAAGTCTAAAATCCCAGAATTGTCATAATTGGGTGGTTACGAGTCTTGTTTGATGAATATATCTGTTATATTAATGCCATCCCGCATACTCAATTAATAGTAATGAGAAATAGTCGTTACCTCCATGATTAGGTCAAAGTAAACGCGTAACATAAATAATTGCAACGGTCAGTTAGTCGGGATACTAAAATATAGCAAGGATTAGGGATACCGATACTTATATGAGAATCCAAGATACTAGAGGGTAAAAATTGGCCCCTAACAGCTATGTGTTACATGAAAAACATACTTAAAAATGTCAACACAAAGGTTGGTGAGTTTACAAGTTTAGTTGTCTCAATATAAAGTAGTTTTCCTTGAAAACACTGATAAAAACATTTGCAAGTAAAAAATGGCAAGGCCATTTATATATAAACGATTGGAAGTTCCATCAGCACGAAAACGTTTCAATGTATATGACAAACATAACAAGTAATGTTGACCTATTTGTTAACTAGCTTGCTTTACAAATAATATGTTCATACATGAGGCAGAACCAAACCATGACTTGGTGAAAACCCCTCCCTTGCGCCTTGCGAGTATGTGTTAAGACAATATGCGGCCATTCGACCTTCCAAGTCGTCGGTTAGCACAACTAACTATTACCGGAGGGTCACCCCCAATAGTACTATTCATAGAATCCCAGGCTATCCAGAGCTAATGGTTATTAAATGTATCGTTGTTGTTACAGGGGACTTTACGGGCCCTAAATACTATTCATAGAGTCTTGTTCTCTTGTTACCATATGAAAATGTTTGTAAGTATGCGTTATGTTCTCCAAACGTATCAAGTAAATATGTTTCGCGTTTCCAAACAAAGATGTTTCATGTTTCCAAAGGTGTTATGCAAGTATGTTTCTCCCTCGATGTTTCTAAAAAAATTAAAACTAAAAAAGGGGTAGTGAATTCACCTGGTGACGTGTCATGAACACTAATGTCCTTCTGATAGCAATGTGTAACATCCTGAAATAATAAAAACGCTTAAATAATAACGGGATATGGATTTAATCAAGGAATGAATATGAAGTAAAGGAGCGGGCTTAGGCTTGGCTCCAATGGGCTGATTTGGACCCAGGTATATAAGGACATAATCAACTCATCTTCCCCATTCCATCCAACACACACAAACCCTAGAGAGGAAGCTTAAGGTTCTGGAGAGAGAAACCATGAGGAACAACATTCAAGCTCTGATTTATGCTCCATCTTGTTTCTCCATCATCCCTGATCGTTTCTACACGAAGAACCATGAGTTTTTAGGTTAGAATCAACCTCATATCTTAGTTTTTCTTCAAAAAATGGGGTTTTAGGGTTTATGGGGTTTGTAAGCATAAAGGAAGGATTTTTACGTATGAAAAGTGGATTAAAGCTCAGATCTAGCTTCATGGAATCTAGATAAACATTTTGAACGTAAAAAAAGTTAAGGTTTTGGGTCGAAAATTAGACTTGCAAAGTGTAGGTCCACATGACTCTTCTATAGATCGTACTCGAGACGTGACGTATCAATAACACGGAGTGCGGAATCCAACTGTATCACTGATTGTGTATACAAGATGACAGAAACAGTAACAATCACACAATGTAAATAATCTACTTCTTGTATTTCACCTAATCACATAGTTTACAGAACTGAGTCTTGAACATTCAAAAGCATTCTAAGGACTCTCTCTAAAGTCTCTCAGCTCTTCAAGTCTTCACTCTAAGACATGTAAACACCTATTTATAGTAAAACACAAAACAACACAGCACTAGAGGCGAACTTAACAAGTTCGCTCCTAAAGATGTAACAAGTTCGCCTCTCTATGAACTTATACATATTGTTTGCTACAGTTACAAATTCATGCTCTAACAGACTCCCCCTCAACCGTTGCAAACAATTCTATCAATTACAAGTCTTAGACTCTAAGACTATGACATAATATCTTCAAGCTCGTTGTCACCAGAATATGCTCCAACAAACTCCCCCTTGACAACAACTTCAGAAGATTGTCATTCATCTTCAATAACAGTATTAAACATATTGTAGTATTCGTGTTGTTCATCTGCACACTCTCTCTTTCTATCTAGAAGAAAACTTAGGAGAAGGACCCCTTGTCAACTTCTGTCTGTAATATTCAGTTTTTGCAAAGGAGAACAACCAAGAATAACCAACAATTAAGATTTCCATGGAAGCTGGAAAAATACAATCTTTTTGGTTTTTTAAACATAAGAAACACAAAATCTTTTTGGTTTTTCTTTGTACAAACTGAAATGTAAAATACAAAATCACATCTTTTTGTCTAACATCACGAGTAAGAAGATTATATCAATATATACGATGAATCAATCACACATCTTTGATATAAAATCCGTATAATATCAAATGGTATCCTATGTCATTCTTTCAAGCCTTGACCAATCAAACCAATATCTTTCAAGATTATCACACTTTATCTTTTTCAAGACTTTCATATTGCATGTTATGATGCGCGATAAACATTCAAAGAAAATAGGATCAGGCTATGACACACAAATTCAAATTGTCAATATTATAAGATTTGAAACTAAAGCATCTCATTCCCACTTTCTTGTGAGTTAATGTACCATTCAAGTATGAAATACAACTTGTACCCCACTAGTGTGCCAACAGAAAGTAAATGCACTATCTTCAAGACATATGAGATTTTACTAAAGATTATCTGAATTTCCAGAATGAGGAGACATCACTTAGCACATGAATAGCAGAATCCAAATTGGATTGTATAGGAATCAATGAGATTCAGAATCGAATGATTCAATGTCTTAGCTTATATATGTTGAATCATAAGATTCAGGTACGTGGATCCAACTGTTATCTGGATTATGAATTCAATGGAATCAATAAAGATGATGTATCAATATGATCCAAGGGCTAGTATATGTTTGACAGATGTTGTCAAGTACATATCTTGATTATACTTCAAATTTCATGCTTTTTGGGACATGGGCACTGAAACAAACCGAATGAATAGTGCTAAGGACATAACCCGAAACTGATCTCGTATGTCACACCCCCAATTTCAACTAACAGAGTTTTACCGTTTCGGGAAGTGACAAACCATGATCTCAGTCATTAGTCACATTGAACGACTCTACATGGGACTCAAATGAAAATATCATATCAATCAGAGTTATTGCGGAAGCGTAAAGAAAGTAAATGCACAAAACACACGCGCCCAAAAAGTCCAAAAGTCCAAACCAAACACAATTCATAATAGTCCAAAAAGTTTAATAAAACATAAATCAAAAGAAAAATCCCATGCATGTCCTATGTGTGCACCTGTTCCTTATCTTAGCGACCTGAGAAAACATGTAAGAAAAGATGTCAACACGAGGTTGGTGAGTTCACAGGTTTCAATATAAATAAACGTTTATCGGATTTTATTATACAATCAACATATGTATATCAGCGGGTAGCTAACCCATAATCATGTTTGCTATTACGCTCGCAACCGTAAACTGACTGTTTATATTGCCTCCCACCAGGTCTATCAACCATGGTGCACGTTTAGGTCAATATTGCACCCGTTCGATATCCAATTGAGTTAGCGCGACTAACGCGGGTGAGGTTTGTCAAACCCAGTAGTACTACCCAACATACCTCGCTATATTCATATTTAAACGGTTCGATGTGAGGACTTTCATGATAGAGTGTACGCATAGTCATAACAAGTGATATAATACGAAGTACAAAAATCCAAAGAGTTTGCATCATGTTTTGTCCCCTAGTTTAAAACAGTAAATGGGGCCGTGAAAACTCACCTGAACATCATAGGTAGTAGTCACACAAGTACGAGATTGAAATCTCAAGCGTTAGCCCGACACGGCTCACAAATGCCCTAGAATTACAACATAACTTATTAGGGGTAAAATGGGAATTATTAGGGTATGTGACGACGAAACGAAATGTTGAACGTCGTGAAAGAGATGCTCTAATGACCACGAGTAGACGAACGTGTCTACGAGAATAAAGGATTCTTAAATTAACTAATTAAGATAAATGTGTTACGTATCTATCGTCTCTATTTCTGAATAATAACATATAAATATTTATTCGTGTGTTTGCACCATTTAAAATAATGGCTAGGAGAATAATATAACTAATATATTATTTTTACAGAAATAACACGATTATTTAAAATGTGTGACAATAAAATAATAAAACTATTATTTTATTCAAGAATATAAACGTACGTAAATAACATAAATAATTATATTATTTATTAGCTTGAAACTTCTCATAATGTTTGTAAACGTGGTGAAATAATATTTAAATATATATATTATTTTTAGTTGGAATCACAGGTTGAAAATAATATAAATATATTATTTTATACGGAGTCGAGGTTTGAAAATAATATAAATATATTATTTTATAAGTGAAAATACTATTTATAAATCAAACCCGAGCCTTCGGGTGTTTTTCGGGGATAAAACACTTTTATATATTAATATAATAATATTAGGGGTGATTTTTATTTAAAGATATTAATTAAAAACTGTTTTAAAAATAAAAGGGTGTGGAGAGACTCGAACCTGGGTCTCTCCCACACACACACACTGTCTTAACCATCTCCGCCCGCTAGGGTTTCGCAAACTAAACCCGGATCAATTGGTTTTATCACCCAATTCCAGTGGGTTCTTTCCCCTTAGCGCGAACCGAACCAAAACCAGTCCCAAAACCCACGATTTGGACTTCGATCGAACTAGAAAGCAAAGGGGTTTTGATCATTGGTTCATCACGACTCTGTAGTGTGATTTAATTGTAAAAACAATTGGATTTGGTTCGATTATTTGAAGCTTTTCAAGCCGAAAACCTTGATTTAGAACGTGAGATCAGTTCTGATAATTCCGATAGTAAAAATCGTTGGATTCATGGGGCTATTACTGTTTGGAACATTACGAAACTACTAGTATGGTTTAATTTGATTCATGTTATGCTTAAAGCCAAAATCCCCAAATTTGAATAAGAACAAACCCTAGATTTCGGATGGAGTTCAATTCAAAGTTAACAGATTGAGTTAGCATAGGGCTTTCAGTCTATGCATTGAGACAAAGCTAAGGAAGTATTCAATTTCAACATTTGTTATCGGATTGTTAGGGTTCGACTAAAACGAAATAATATGAACCCTAGATTCGGGTTCACACCAAATTCGATGCTGCAAGCCCTAGATATGATAGTGCTTTTGCTCTGCGAATGAAAACGAAGCTAGAGAGATAATTGGTTACCAGAATGTGATACGGATTGAAGGAGGTCGAGTAAACCAAGTACCGACGGTGATGGGGTTGATCTTCGGCGATTCCCACAGCTTCTCCGATCGAATTGTTGTGCGTAACAGCTTCATGGATGAGCGATTTAGGTGAGAGTGAGTTTGATTTGTGAAAAAAATACAATAAAGGGGCGACGGTTTCGACTTGAACACCCATTATTGGGTTTATTTCGTTCAATTACTATTTAATTATGACTTCATTATGGACGATAATAGAATTAAAGTGCATATTCCGTTATAATTTCAAACGATTTCAGTTATAGAATTTGAATTTGAAGTATTAGTTGCGAGTTTGACTTTCAGAAAGTCAATAGAACCGATTTTGAGTTGATTTTGAATTTGGGAGTCAACAATTCACGTATTGGGACTTGGCAGGACTAGTCCCTGTTGTTTAAGATTAAACATGTGACAGAAATAGTCCCTAAAGTTTTAGACTGGATTAACGAGGTTACGATTTAACGAAATACTTAACGGGATTGTTAACATGAAAAGTCGGATTGTCACATCATTCCCTAGTTGAAAGAATTTTCAACTTGAAAATTAAATAATAATAAAAAAATTCTCGGGATATCACATCATCCCCTAGTTGAAAGAATTTTCGTCCCGAAAATTAAATAGTACCTTAAGAATTTGAAGTGGGTTGCTTGCATAGATGAGGGTATTTGCGCATCATCTGGTCCTCGCGCTCCCAAGTGAAATTCGGTCCGCGTTTCGAGTTCCAACGGACTCTAATAATAGGAATTTTACAGCGTTTTAACGTTTTGACTTCCCTATCCATAATTTCCACGGGTTCTTCGATGAAATGTAACTGTTCATCAATGTGTAGTTCCTCAAGAGGAACCGCGAGTGACTCGTCTACTAGACACTTCTTCAAGTTTGAGATGTGAAAAACGTTGTGTACACTACTAAGTCCTTCAGGTAGGTCTAGTTGATACGCTACTAGCCCGATTCTCTTCACTATCTTGAATGGTCCAACATAACGAGGATTCAGCTTGCCTCGTTTCCCAAAACGAATGACACCCTTCCAAGGTGAGACTTTTAATAAGACCATATCCCCTACTTGAAATTCTAACGGTTTGCGGTGCTTATCGGCATAGCTCTTTTGGCGGTCACGAGCTGCTACCATACGATTTCTAATTTGAATGATTTTCTTAGAAGTTTCAAGTACGAGTTCAGGACCTGTAATTTGACTATCCCCAACCTCAGCCCAACAAATAGGAGAACGGCATTTCCGTCCATATAGTGCTTCAAATGGAGTTGCCTTGATGCTAGTGTGATAACTGTTGTTGTAGGAGAACTCCACCAACGGTAGGTGAGACTCCCAGGTGTTACCAAAGTCAATGACACAAGCTCGTAGCATGTCCTCTAGAGTTTGAATAGTACGCTCTGTCTGGCCATCAGTTTGAGGATGGTATGTTGTGCTCATATCTAGACGCGTGCCTAAAACTTTATGTAACGATTGCCAGAAATGAGAGGTGAATCGTGCATCACTATCGAAAATGATAGAGATTGGCACCCCGTGCCGAGAGACTACTTCTTTCAAGTAAATACGAGTAAGCTTATCCATTTTTCGGTTTCCCTGATTGCTAAGAAGTGAGCGGACTTTGTTAAACGATCGACCATTACCCAAATGATATCACATCCAGTAGGAGTTCGTGGCAATTTCCTGATAAAGTCAATGGATATCTGCTCCCATTTCCACATGGGAATCTCTGGTTGCTGGAGAAGACCAGAAGGCTTTTGATATTCAACTTTGACCTTCGCGCAAGTCATGCAGTTGCCCATATAGGTGGCTATATCGGCCTTCATCTTTGGCCACCAATACAGGACCTTTAGGTCATGATAGATCTTGTCAGAACTTGGATGAATAGAGTAACGAGATTTATGAGCTTCGTCCATAACCAGTTCCCTTATTTTTCCGAATACTGGAACCCATATTTGTAGGTCCCGATTCGATGCCTGACGGATCTCTAGACTCGCGGTACGACACGGTGATAACGTGCGGAATCCATGATCAACGTGTAACGTGTAACTCAATCAACAACACGATGTAAATAAACGCTTTGTATTACTATAATCCTTGATTACAATAATTCTCTCCAAAACACACACTTACACCTTTTTCTTCTCTAGTGTTCTCTAGTGTTCTTTGGAATATGAACTTGTAACTCCTATTTATAGGAACACACAGCACCTTAAGCGAACTTAACAAGTTCGCCTCAAAGATGCTTAGGCGAACTTGTTAAGTTCGCCTCTCTATGACTCAGCACCTTAGGCGAACTTAACAAGTTCGCTCCTAAAGATGCTTAGGCGAACTTGTTAAGTTCGCCTCTCTACGAACTTACACAGAATTTTATCAACTGTTACAAAACATGTCCTAACAGACTCCCCTTTAACTGTTGCTAACAATTCTATCAATTACAAGTCAAAGACTCTAAGACTAAGACATAATATCTTCAAGCTCGTTGTCACCAGAATATGCTCCAACATACTCCCCCTTGACAACAACTTCAGAAGATTGTCATTCATCTTCAATAACAGCATTAAAAATATTGTAGTATTCGTGTTGTTCATCTGCACACTCTCTCTTTCTATCTAGAAGAAAACTTGGGAGAAGGACCCCTTGTCAACTTCTGTCTGCAATATTCAGTTTTTGCAAAGGAGAACAACCAAGAATAACCAACAATTAAGATTTCCATCGAAGCTGAAAAATAAGATCTTTTTGGTTTTTCAAACGTAAGAAAGACAAAATCTTTTTGGTTTTTCTCTATATAAACTGAAATGTAAAATACAAAATCACATCTTTTTGGTAGAGCATCACGAGTAAGAAGATCATATCAGTGAATATGAGATATCAATCACACATCTTAGAAATAAAATCCATATAATATCAAATGGTATCTATGTCATTCTTTCAAGCCTTGACCAATCAAACCAATATCTTTCAAGATTATCACACTCTATCTTTTCAAGACTTTCATATTGCATGTTATGATACGCGAAAAACATTCAAAGAAAATAGGATCATGCTGTGACACACAAATCCAAATTGTCAATATTATAATATTTGAAACTGAAGCATCTCATTCCCACTTTCTTATGAGTTAAGGTACCATTTAAGTATGAAATACAACGTGTACCCCACTAGTATGCCAACAGAAAGTAAATGCAACATCTTCAAGACATATGAGATTTTACTAAAGATTATCCGAATTTCCAAAATGTGGAGACATCACTTTGCACATGAATAGCAGAATCCAAATTGGATTGTATAGGAATCATTGAGATTTAGAATCGAATGATTCAATGTTTTGGCTTATATATGTGGAATCATAAGATTCTGGTACGTGGATCCAACTGTTATCTGGATTATGAATTCAATGGAACTAGTAAAGATGATTTATCAATATGATCCAAGGGCTAGAATATGTTTGACAGATGTTGTCAAGTACATATCTTGATTATACTTCAAATTGCATTCTTTTCGGGACATGGGCACTGAAGCTAATCGAATGAATAGTGCTAAGGACATAACCCGAAACTGATCTCATAGGACAATCTTTATTAAAAGCTAATATTCTTTATCTGATAGTGTTCTTTTAACACGCACACCCATGTATTAAATGGGTTCAAATCACAGTTGTAACATAGGCAATTATGTTTTCACACTACTAATGGTATAGTGACGCTTTTAGTCTATTGACAATTTAAATTATATGCATATACAACACTATCATTTCCTATTTGTGCAGTCTCTGAAGTTTAGATCAAAACATATAATTCTGATATATTAACATAAAGCACCAACCAGTCAATCTAAGGTCATGTGTGAAAGAACATCTACTGATGTACTATCATCTCTTCTTTAACTTCAAGTAATGTCGATTTTTTTTTTTCACTTTGTTTGAATTTTTCAAAATTTTTATGAAAGAAAGTAAAACAAACAAAAATAAAATCTTCCATGAAAACATTTTAAGAAAAATATTTTACTTGGTTACTTGGAATTAAGCACTTCAATCAATTAAAAACTCAAACCAATGTAATTTAATTGAATGTCATTGCCTCTGTCACCAACACAGATCTGTACTCCCCCTGTCCTATAGACTTCCCCTCAACTAGTCAGATGGTTGCATCAACGACTTTATGCTCACCATCGTCATCCTAAGTTTCAGGTTGTCATTTGGACTTTGTAAAACTCTTTCCAAAACATTGTGTGTGACATATTCTCCCCCTTGAGCATCAAGTCTTTGAATCAATAGATTCTCAGTTATCAACAACTCTTTACACTTGCAGATGTCATTCCCTGTCATGTGCTATGAAGAACCACTATCAATAAACCAAATGTTATTAATAGTCCCTCTTGGTTAATCCTGCACATCTAACAAGAAAAAATAATTTGAAATTGGGACCCAAGCCATGGTAGTCATGGGTCGTCCATCTGTATCAAAATAATAAACCTCACTCCATTCACAATCGAATTTCTCATCGATTTTTGGAGATTGTTCCTACGAGTCAGAAACATAAACTTTATATTTCCAAACATACTTCTATTCATTAAGTTCTTTTTGCTTATAATGTGAAGTGTTTGAACATTCTTGTTCATTAGAAAAATGTTTAGATTGTAAAAGCTCTTGTTGTTCTAAAAGTTTTTGTAATCTTCTGTTTCTCCTCCGTCTTTGAGGTCTAGAAAGCCTAACCTCAGATTTTAAATTACCCTTTGGTGTATCACGAGGTTTAACCACATTTGGGTTAACTTAAGGCTTACCATGAGTTCTTACCTTTTCTGGAGTAACATGACGGTTACCTTTGTCTTTGTGAGGACAATCCATCCAAATGTGACCCACAAGACCACATTAAAAGCAAGATCTCGTCTCATGATAATCTCTCATATAAGGAATCTTCACACAATAATAAGCACTTGAAGAAGATTCTCCTACATGAACTTCTTTTGGAGTTTGAGACTGAACAAAATTTTTCTCAATAGGTTTTGATTCAGGCTTCATCTTCTCAGGAACTACATGCTTCTTTCCTTTATCTTTGTAAGGACAGGTCACCACAATGTGTCCCATATCATTACAATGAAAGCATGTACGCCTGTCTTTATAATCTCTGACATATGGAACTCTCCTTGAATTTGAAGAACATCCAAATGTATAATTTCTAGATGAATTAGAATCAACTTTTGAGTCTTCTTTCTTAATCTCTTTTGGTATCCCCTCTACCTTAGCTTCATCAAAATATTCATCATCACTCTCATCATAATACACCATATCTTCACCTGTGACTGGATTCACCTTCAACAAAGTCTTAGGATCTAAATCCTCATCTTTTATAATCTCAGGTATAACATAATAATTTTCGTTGAATGGTGGAGGAACATAACCAATACCATTAGTTCCCTTCCCCTCTTTAGTATTATCATGATAATGTCCTAATAAGAATGATGAATTTCCAAAGATTTCTAACTTTCTGTGTAATCTGATCACCTCTGTTTTAGATTCAGCTAGTTCCTTATCTTTCTCAGCAAGATCATTATTTCGTTTCTCAATTTCTGCAAAGGACATATCCAGGTGATATGCCTGCTCTTTGATTTTCAAAGTCAGAGAATTTATATCCCTCTTAAGTGATTCTATCCTTTCAATACACACATTCTCATTATCCTTTAATTTCTGGTTTACCGTGTGCATCGATTTCATATCACAAATGATATTTACGTTGTCATCCATAACCCTCATCATTTTATCCTTCACTGAAATACAGTTAGAACAAAAAGTTTCAGAGTTAGAAACTACCGTATCCTTTTCTTCTAAAGAGGATGCACCAAGAGCCATGAATACGTCATCATCAGCTTCATCCTTTTGAGCAACAATGACAGGCTCTGTATCAGTTTCTGATTCACTCAGATCATCTTCAACTGTCTGAAAGATTTCTTCACTCATCACATCAGTCTCAGTAGATTGAGTACAATCACAAGAACGAATACTTTCACTATTAGTTAAATCTGCAGAAGAATCACTTTGAGAATCACTTTGCTTCTCCAATACTTCTTTGATCAAGACCACAAACGCTTAAGAAGTTGCTTCACCCTTTTTCTTCAATGCTTCCCATAGATCTCTTGAAGTTGGACACTTCCTGAGACTATGAATGATTTATTTTGGTAAAGACAACGTTAAAGTTTCACACGTTTTCATCTCTCGATCAAACTTGTGCTTTTCTACTTTAGTAAGAGTTGTCACTGGTTTAGGAACATCACAAAATTCCAGAAAGTCAAAAGTAGGATGCACATATCCTTATGTTATTGGTCGCCAAAAATTTTCATCAGTTTCTGATACGAACTGTTCGAACCGGACTTTCCAGCTACGGTAATCTGATATGCACAAAAGCCTCGGTGGCATAGTTCCAATCTCATTATCATCACATGAAATTGACATTTTGAAATTTTAGCAAAAATATCCGAAAAAAATTTCCCTCCAAAATACTCTTTTTAAAAATTTCAAAAATTCAAAATAACCGTATAAGCTTTCCCTAAAAAAATTGGACAAGAAGAAATTTCCCGCCAACTTAATAAGTTCGCCTGAACATTACTGAGCTAATTTGACCCCAAGCGAACTTGCTAAGTTCGCCTGATCTTCACCGAGCGAACTTATTAAGTTCGCCTCCCTAAGTTTGCCTAAAACGCTGAAACTTCATAAAAACGAAAACATGAACTCAGAACTCCGAAAATCATGATTTCTGATGTATATGATCAAATTATACAAATCTGAACCGTAGGAATGTGTAGGGACTGATTAGGAACACTTATATCGGATCAATTTCATCAAAAAAATCCAAAATCAATCCAAAATGATCAAAATTCTTCCATTTTTATCAAGAACACGAAAAAGATAAAAAAATCCTTCAAATCCTCATCAAATTCAGTGATATTTGATGTTGATTATACACGAAAACACCACGAATCTTCTGCTAATTAAGAGAAAAAGCTCTGATACCACTCGTAGGTCCCGATTCGATGTGTGACGGATCTCTAGACTCGCGGTACGACACGGTGATAACGTGCGGAATCCACGATCAACGTGCACCGTGTAACTCAATCAACAACACGATGTAAATAAATGCTTTGTATTACTATAATCCTTGATTACAACAGTTCTCTCCAAAACACACACTTACACCTTTTTCTTCTCTAGTATTCTCTAGTTTTCTTTGGAATATGAACTTGTAACTCCGATTTATAGTAACACACAGCACCTTAAGCGAACTTAACAAGTTCACCTCAAAGATGCTTAGGTGAACTTGTTAAGTTCACCTCTCTATGACTCAGCTCCTTAGGCGAACTTAACAAGTTCGCTCCTAAAGATGCTTAGGCGAACTTGTTAAGTTCGCCTCTCTATGAACTTACACAGAATTTTATCGACAGTTACAAAACATGTCCTAACAATATTCGCTCGGCGAAGTAGCGAATACGGTCCGATTTGACTTCGAGTTATGCTTCCATACTACGTGCACCTTCCAGCGGTAGGTTTTCCTCTTTCAAGGCATCGAGTTGAGCACTACGGATTTTGTCAGGTAATCTGGGGTGAATGGTAAGCTGTAATGCTCGAACTCATTTGGGCTTGGTTTCCTTTTGACTTAGGGCATCAACTATAATGTTAGCTTTACTCGGATGATACCGGATAACACAGTCATAATCATTCAAGAGCTCGACCCAACGACGCTGTCGCATGTTTAACTCTTTCTGCTCGAAGATGTGCTGAAGACTCTTGTGGTCAGTGTAGATAGTGCCCTTGGTACCGTATAAGTAATGTCTCCATATCTTAAGTGCGAAAACTACGACTCCCAATTCTAGATCATGAGTGGTGTAGTTTTTCTCGTTAATCTTTAGTTGACGTGAAGCATATGCGATCACCTTTTCTCTTTGCATTAGAACACAACCTAGACCCTGAATGGATGCGTCACAATACACCACAAAATCATCCGTACCCTCCGGAAGAGCTAGGATAGGTGCACTGCAAAGTTTCTGCTTAAGATGCTGGAATGCTGACTCTTGGTTATCGCCCCAGTTATAGGCTTTACTCTTTTGAGTTAAGGAAGTGAGAGGCTGTGCATGTTTTGAAAATCCCTCGATGAATCGATGATAATAACCAGCCAATCCTAGAAATTGTCGCACCTTAGTCGGAGTCATCGGTGCTGCCCAATTCTTTTATGGCTTCAATCTTTGATGGATCGACATGTATTCCCTTCTCGTTAACCACATGTCCTAAGAATTGAACTTCCCGGATCCAGAATTCACACTTGGAAAACTTAGCATACAGTTGCTCCTGCTTAAGTAATTCCAAAATTAGGCGTAGATGTTCCTCATGTTCCTCCTTGTTCTTGGAAAAAATGAGAATGTCGTCGATGAAAATGATGACAAATTGATCTAGGTATGGCTTACACACACGGTTCATGAGGTCCATGAATACCGCGGGTGCGTTGGTTAATCCGAAAGGCATGACCACAAACTCGTAGTAGCCGTACCTTGTTCTGAAAGCAGTCTTAGAGATATCTTCATCTCAGACAATCAATTGATGGTAACCGGACCTAACATCTATCTTGGAATAGAAACTTGATCCTTGGAGTAGATCAAAGAGATCATCTATATGAGGCAAAGGATAACGATTCTAGATTGTGACTTTATTCAGTTCACGATAGTCGATACACATGCGGAAAGTTCCGTCCTTCTTCTTGACAAACAAGACCGGAGCTCCCATGGAGATGAGCTAGGTCGGATGAAACCTTTATCCAAAAATTCCTGTAACCGAGTAGATAGCTCTTGCAATTCGCTAGGTGCTAGTCTATAAGGTGCCCGAGTGATCGGTGCTGCTCCGGGTGCTAGATTGATTTGAAATTCAACTTAACGGTGAGGTGGCAGACCAGGCAAGTCTTCGGGAAAAACTTCCCAAAAATCACGAATGATGGGAATATCATCAATCTTCTTCTCTTCTGATGGCTGCTTACCAACGAGAGCTAAAATGGTCGTATGCCCCTTTCGAAGGCATTTCTGTGCTTTCATAAAGGATATGATGCCCATGACTACACCAACTCTTTCGCTCTGAACGGAAAGGGTTTCTCCACTCGGGAGAGGAATGCGGACAATTTTCTCACGACAGATGATTTCAGCTTTGTTTTTAGATAACCAATCCATGCCGACAATTACATCAAAACTACCAAGTGTGAACGGCATAAGGTCGATATCAAGTTTATGACTAGCTAGCTCAAGCTTACAACCCTTAAGAATATGGGTTGCTTTAATTATTTGACCATCAGCTATCTCTATTACATACTTAGCTTCTAACAGAGTTGGAGTTCCTTTTATCATATCACTAAGTTTTATAGATATAAAACTCCTATCACCAGTGTCAAAAAGGACAGAAGCAAAGTAATTATTTAAGAGAAACTTACCGGTGACCACATTATGATCATAACGAGCTTCTCCAGTTCCTAGCACAAAGGCTCGTCCCTTCGCACCATTCCCTCCGTTATTGCCGTTGTTGCCCCATTGTTGTTGCCGTTACTATTGTTACCCTGATTATTGCCGTTATCGTTACCATTCCCATTCCCATTTCCATTACCGCCCCTCTTTGACTGTGGACAATCCCTCTGAATATGTCCCTCCTTGCCGCACTGAAAACATCCTCTTGTAAATCCTTGCGGTCGAAATGGTTGTTTGATTGGAAGCACAACTCTACAGTCTTTTGCAGCGTGGCCCATCTTACCACATCGCTGGCAACGCTATCGGTCACAAGTTCCGGTGTGGTGATAGCCACATTTGTTGCACTTGGGATGTCTCCCAGCATATTCCCCTTGACACGGACCTGAAGAGGTCGTTTGATTAAAGTTATTAGCAGGCTCAAACTTTCGCTGCTGCTGCTGAGGTTGATTGAACTGGGGTCCTTTGGAGTTAGAGTGAGTGTTGGAGTGGTGATCAAACTTGCGCTTATGATTGTCGGTGGATTTAGATACCGAACCCCTCGGTGGTAGAGCCTCTTGAGTCACCGCCTGATCAGATAACTTGTGAGCTAGTCTGATCGTCTGCTAGATGGTAGTAGGGTTAGATGAAGTAACCATACTTTGAATCTGAGTCACTAAGCCTCCAATATACAGTTCCATCCTTTTGTAATCCGGAGTCACCATTTGTGGACACATGGTAGCAAGCTCATGGTAGCGTGTGGTATACAACTCAATTTCAGAACCCTCCATTTTCAGGTTCCAGAACTCTCCTTCTAATTTCTTAATTTCATCGCGAGGACAGTACTCCTCCTTCATCATTGTCTTAAACTCCTCCCACGGGAGTCCATTTGCCATGACTAGACCCAACATCTGGACCTGAGCGTTCCACTACGTGAGAGCCGGGCCCTCCAAAGTTCCAGCGGCGAACTTGACCTGATTGGCCACTGGGCAGTTGCACATGGCAATCACTGATTCTACTTTTTCGAACCAACGGAGTAGTCCGACAGCTCATTCGGCTCCACTAACGGTGTGGGGCTTACAGTCCATAAGTGTTTTGAAGGTGTAGGCTGGTTGCTGATTCTGTTGACCTGGATTTAGAAGAATAATATAGGTTCAAGGTTATACGACTTAGGAAAGGTGCTTTGAGAGATGAATTGACCTCATTAGTCAATGGTTATAGCATTTACCTGCAGCATTCTATGCTGCTAGAGCCTCAGCCACACTATCGTTGATTAGTGCCGCCAGCTCCGCTGCTGTCATGTTGATGGTACCTCGGCCACCAGCATGACCTCCACGTCCTCTTCCCGACATGATTTTTCACATTCACAAATACAAAACAATGAGAAATATATCGCATATTAAACATTATTTATGTACAAGTAAAGAAATACAACATCTAACATTTTGAAAATTAAATCAATTGTAAGGCTACAAATTAAATAACTCAAACATTAAACTTCTCATGCTTTTATTGAATGGGAACAACCTTACCAGTCTAGGTTTGAAAAGAGAAATAACATAAGCGAAGCATGAATGAAAAGGAAAGATAGAATAGAAAGATCATCAAACATCCTCGTCATTGGAAGAAACGTATGATTTGGCATCGTCGATCTCCACCAGTTCTGCCTCGGGTGGCTCCTCCTCGAAAGGCTCCTCCACGTCGTCCGAAAGGGGAATATCCTCCGAAAATAGGGTTTCTTGCAGTTGGGCTTCCAAGTGAGTCACTCTCTCTCGAAGTCCTTCAGCAGCATGGTCTACAAATTGTAGCTGGGCTTCCAGATTAGCCACTCTCTCCAGAATCCCTCCTACCTCAAAATCCGAGGTGTCCACCCTCGTCTGCAAATGTGTAACCCGATCTACTAAAACACTATTGTCACACCCCAACCGACGGCGGAAAACGTCAGGGCGTGAAGCTGTGCAGACTGTTCATAGCTCATGGTTGCTAAAGTTTGAATAATTTAAACATTCATTTTCATTACACGTAGCAAGTTCATACCATACAAGAACCAAATGTAGCGATTACAAAATATAAATAGTTTAGATTAATTGCTAGGTCCAAATCCTATATGTAGCAGCTTGTAATACTTCAAACATTGTTACCTGAAACATGGTTAAAAACAAAGTCAACTAAAAAGTTGGTGAGAATACATAGGTTTTCGTGTCATGTAATAGAATATAGTGTCATGTGCATACAATTCATACAAACATGGCAATTAAGGCATTTATGGAGAGATACCATCGTGTGACCTGGTAGTACAATCAAACCTTTGTAACTAGCATGCAAAACAAACGCGTGTTGGCAGTAACAGTCACCCTACCTGGGTGGGTTTGTCAGACTCAATAGATCTATCACTGTTTACTGTAGGCTATAAAATAGTTAATGATTGCACGTGAATAGCAAACTGCGTGTTGGTCTACACACCTAGTACTCAAGCACAAAGCTCAAAATTGTAACACATGATTGTAGGGTGGAATTGTATATTGTGTAGTTTGTAAACATAGTAAATAGAACGCATGTTCCACCCCAAAAGTTTGTAAATAGAGTAAAAGAGGGGCTATGTAACTCACTTGTGTTGGAGCGTGTAGTTTGCACAGATCAACAAAAATACCAAGCGTGTTGTAGGTCGCTACGTTTGACCTATCGAATGAGGGTATAACACGTGTCACTGTTTGTGTTATTTTGTGTCCAAAGTGGGTTCGTTGGTGGTTTGTGTGTTTAGGGTTGGTTTTGAAATAATAAATTAGTAGCGATATATATTTATTTAAATAAAATTTAAATAAACAATATTTGTTTAAATCAAAATATATATTTGTATAAATAGTTTTATAAAAATGATTATATAAACTCATGATTTCATCGGTTTTGAAACTATCGGGAATTAATCGTTTTAAATTTCTAAATCAAAGATTTGGTTTATAAATGATTCCCGGGTCTTGGGATTTTATAACGTAACTTTTATAATTACATTTTGAAATTTTTTGCTAAAATATGTTAAATAGACTTTAAAACAGAAAAATAATTGATTCTGGTCAAGGAGCACGACCGTGCTCAAGTAGGGCACGACTGCGCTCGTTGCCGGGCGTGACCGTGGTGGTCTGAAACGCGCCCGTGGTCGAGTCAGAAGGTACTTCATAGGTTCTGGACATAGAGCACGACCGTGCTCGTATCTGGCACGACCGCGTCTAGTGTTTGTTTTTGATCAAGACTTGTTTGCTCGGTAAGCACGACCGGGCCACACCTGGGGCACGATTGTGCTTGGTCAGGCACGACCGCGCTCAGTGAGGAGCGCGACCGTGTCGGGTCTTTTTCAGACACAATTCGATCGATTCTTATAATAAATGCTTCTGTATTCTTTGGGCTTTCATAGATTAGGTGCTTGCGAATGTATCTACATAGTTTGATTGTATTTATATCGTGTTTAAGTGGTAGTTTCAGTAAAAGTTTAGTTTTCGGCTCTTTGGTTAAAAATCGAATTGATTGTGTGATATAACTACGATTTAGTATAGGGCTTTCATCCTAGGGGTAGATACGAAGCTAAGGAAGTGTTACTTACTCGTTAACAATGGGCAAATTAATGCAGTCGGCTATGGGTCAAAGAGTCGAGCTTCTTGGCGATCGATTGGACTCCAGTGACTGTTTGAGCGTCGAACGAGAGTTTTGGGAGACTGAGTGGGCTTATATGAAGGCGTAGAAATCGTGCAAGTTGCTTTATATCCACGAATTCGAGAGACTCGGTTGTGGTGTGAATGGGATTAAAAAAATTGTGCAAATTGGACGACATTTGATGCGTGTTTCAGACGGAATTCAGTGGAGTATGGTCTGACGCGCGAAGACCGGCTTTTCTCCATTTTAAATTTCGTGAATTCAGCGGGTATGGTATGATTTGACTTCTGCAGAGTCAAGTGGGTTCATCAGCGCGACCGTGCCTACTTTAGGCGCGACCGTGCTTAGGTCTGCAGGCGCGACCGTGCTTAGGTCTTCAGGCGCGACCGTGCTTGCCTAGTTTTGTAGTTTTTGAGTTTTGTCAGTTTTTGGTCCTCGGGGCTTGTGAGATAATGGTGTTTTTTGTTTAATTTGTTATTGTAATAGAATAGTTTGTATATGTAACTGCATCGTAGTTTGTTTGTACACGAATCGAAACTGAAATGTGTTTGTTTATTGAAATCAAACGATTACATGATGAAAATCAGAAATGTTACAGTTATGGACCAGATCTGTTACTACTAGTTTAGCAGTCAAAAGCTCTGTCCCTACCTTATTCTCCTCTATTTGTGACTCTCGCTGAAGAATGTCAGGTATCTCATCAGTAGCATCTTTCACAATAATTAACTCCCTAGACATGAAAAATATAAAAGCTGCAAAAGCTTGTTCCATAGTGCAGGGCAAGCTGGGTAAAGTAGATGATGAGGAAGTGGAACCAAAGTAGGGTGATGGGACATTTCCCATTTCGATCCATCTTTAGATCATTTGCCGGTATGCATTCCAATTGCGAGCAGGGTTCGTTGCTTGCGCGCTACTCGGTTCACCCTGATCAACCGAATTGTCACTAGAACTAGTCTGGCACCTTTTGGGCTCCGGGGATGATAGGATGGGTGCATCATGTCCTGGTGCCTTAGGTGATGGTGGCGGAGTTGACGACATGATCTTGTAATATAACATATAAGTGCCAAACATCCAACGTTTATGACATGTAACTAATGTGTGAGGTTATAGTCTAGTATGCAATCCTAGTTCTCTATAACCAATGGCTCTGATACTAATCTGTCACACCACCAATTTCAACTAACGGAGTTTTACCGTTTCAGGAAGTGACAAACCAGGATCTCAGTCATTAGTTACATTGAACGACTCTACATGGGACTCAAATGAAAATATCATATCAATCAGAGTTAATGCGGAAGCGTAAAGAAAGTAAATGCGCAAAACACACCCGCTCAAAAAGTCCAAACCAAACACAATTCAAAATAGTCCAAACAGTTTAATAAAACATAAATCAAAAGAAAAATCCCATGCATGTCCTATGTGTGCACCTGTGCCTTATCTTAGCGACCTCAGAAAAGATGTCAACACGAGGTTGGTGAGTTCACAGGTTTTAATATAAATAAATGTTTACCGGATTTATTGTACAATCAACATATGTATATCAATGGGTAGCTAACCCATAATCATGTTTGCTATTACGCTCGCAACCGTAAACTGACTGTTTGTATTGCCTACCACCAGGTCTATCAACCATGGTGCACGTTTAGGTCAATATTGCACCCGTTCGATATCCAATCGAGTTAGCGCGACTAGCGCGGGTTAGGTTTGTCAAACCCAGTAGTAATACCCAACATACCTCGCTATATTCATATTTAAATGGTTCGATGTGAGGACTTTCATGATAGAGTGTACGCATAGTCATAACAAGTGATATAATATGAAGTACAAAAATCAAAAGAGTTTGCATCATTTTTTCTCCCCCAGTTTAAAACAGTAAAAGGGGCCGTGAAAACTCACCTGAACAGCGTAGGTAGTAGTCACAGAAGTACGAGACTGAAATCTCAAGCGTTAGCCCGACACGGCTCACAAATGCCCTAGAATTACAACATAACTTATTAGGGGTAAAATGGGAATTATTAGGGTATGTGATGACGACACGAAATGTTGAAAGTCCTAAAAGAGACGCTCTAATGACCATGAGTAGACGAACGTGTTTACGAGAATAAAGGATTCTTAAATTAACTAATTAAGATAATTGCATTACGTATCGATCGTCTCTATTTCTGAATAATAACATATAAATATTTATTCGTGTGTTTGAACCATTTAAAATAATAGATAGGAGAATAATATAACTAATTTATTATTTTTAGAGAAATAACACGATTATTTAAAATGTGTGACAATAAAATAATAAAATTATTATTTTATTCGAGAATATAAACGTATGTAAATAACATAAATAATTATAATATTTATTAGCTTGAAACGTCTCATAATGTTTGTAAACGTGGTGAAATAATATTTAAATATATATATTATTTTTTGTTGGAATCACAGGTTGAAAATAATATAAATATATTATTTTATACGGAATCGAGGTTTGAAAATAATATAAATATATTATTTTATAAGTAAAAATACTATTTATAAACAAAACCCGACCCTTCGGGTGTTTTCCGGGGCTAAAACACTTTTATATATTAATATAATAATATTGGGGTGATTTTTATTTAAAGATATTACTTAAAAACTGTTTTAAAAATAAAAGGGTATGGAGAGACTCGAACCCAGGTGTCTCCCACACACACACACTGTCTTAACCATCTCCGCCCGCTAGGGTTCGCAAACTAAACCCGGATCAATTGGTTTTATCACCCAATTCCAGTGGGTTCTTTCACCTTAGCGCGAACCGAACCAAAACCAGTCCTAAAACCCACGATTTGGACTTCGATCGAACTAGAAAGCAAAGGGGTTTTGATCATTGGTTCAACACGAATCTGTAGTGTGATTTAATTGTAAAAACATGTGGATTTGGATCGATTATTTGAAGCTTTTCTAGCTAAAAACCTAGATTTTGAACGTGAGATCAATGCTGATAATTCCGATAGTAAAAATCGCTGGATTCATTGGGCTATTACTGTTTGGAACATTACGAAACTACTGGTATGGTTTATTTGATTCATGTTAAGCTTAAAGCCAAAATCCCCAAATTTGAATAAGAATAAACCCTAGATTTCGGATGGCGTTCAATTCGATGTTAACAGATTGAGTTATCATAGGGCTTTCAGTCTATGCATTGAGACAAAGCTAAGGGAGTGTTCAATTTCAACAATTTTTAACGGATTGTTAGGGTTCGACTAAACGAAATAATATGAACCCTAGATTCGGGTTCACACCAAATTCGATGGTACAAGCCCTAGATATGATAGGGCTTTTGATCTGCGAATGAAAACGAAGCTAGAGGGATAAATGGTTACCAGAATGTGATACGGATTGAAGGAGGTCGAGTAAACCAAGTACCGAAGGTGATGGGGTTAGTCTCCGGCGATTCCCACAGCTTCTCCGATCGAATTGTCGTGCATAACAGCTTCAGGGATGAGCGAGTTAGGTGAGAGTGAGTTTGATTGGTGAAATCAATACTCAAATTCGTCGAATTTGATAAAGGGGCGACGGTTTCGACTTGAACACCCATTATTAGGTTTAATTCGTTCATTTACTATTTAATTATGACTTCATTATGGACGATAATAGAATTAAAGTGCATGATCCGTTATAATTTCAAACGATTTCGGTTATAGAATTTGAATTTGAAGTATTAGTTGCGAGTTTGACTTTCAGAAAGTCAACAGAACCGATTTTGAGTTGATTTTGACTTTGGGAGTCAACAATTAAAGTATTGGGACTTGGCAGGACTAGTCCCTGTTGTTTAAGATTAAACATGTGACAGAAATAGTCCCTGAAGTTTTAGATTGGATTAACTGGGTTACGATTTAACGGAATACTTAACGGGATTGTTAACGGAGTTAACATGAAAAGTTCGATTGTCACATCGTAGTTCAATCTTTATTAAAAGATAATATTTTTTATCTGATAGTAATCTTTTAACACACACACCCAGGCATAAAATGGGTTCAAATCACAGTTGTAACATATGCAATTATGTTTTCACACTACTAATGGTTTAGAGACGCTTTTAGTCTACTGACAATTGAAATTATTTGCATACACAACACTATCATTTTCTATTTGTGCAGTCTCTGAAGTTTAGATCAAAACATATAATTAAGATATATTAACATAATGCACCAACCGGTCAATCTAAGGTCATGTGTGAAAGAATATCTACTAATGTACTATCATCTCTTCTTTAACTTCAAGTAATGTCGATTTTATCTTTTTCAATTTGTTTGGCTTTTTCAAAATATTTATGAAAGAAAATAAAATAAAACAAACAAAAACAAAATATTCCATGCAAACATTTTAAGAAAAACATTTTACTTGTTTACTTGGGATTAAGCAATTCAATCATTAAAAACTCAAACCGATGTAATAGAATGTAATTGGATGCCTTTTCCTTTGTCACAAACACAATTTTGTACTCCCTCTGTCCTGTAGACTCCCCCTCAACTAGTGAAATGGTTGCATCAACGACTTTATGCTCACCATTGTCATCCTATGTTTCAGGTTGTCCTTTGGACTTGATAAAATTCTTTCCAAAGCATTGTGTGTGACATATTCTCCCCCTTAAGCATCAAGTTGTTGAATTAAATATATTTCTCAGTTATCAACAACTCTTTACTCTTGCAGATGTCATTCCCTGTCATGTGCTATGAACAACCACTATCAACAACCAAATGTAATTAATAGTCCCTCTTGGTTAATCATGCACAACTAACAAGAAACATTACTTTGAAATTAGGACCCAAGACATGGTAGTCATGGGCCGTCCATCTATATCATAATAAAAGATTTCACTGTATTCACAATCGAATCTCTCATCGATTTTCGGTGATTGCTCCGACGAATCAGAAACATAAACTTTAGATTTCCAAACATACTTCTGTGCATTAAGTACTTCTGTGCATTAAGTTCTTTTTGCTTAAAATGTGAAGTGTTTGAACAATCTTGTTCATTTGTAAAATGTTTAGATTGTGAAAGCTCTTGTTCTAAAAGTTTTCTCAATCTTCTGTTTCTCCTCCGTCTTTGAGGTCTAGAAAGCCTAACCTCAGATTTTGAATTACCCTTTGGTGTATCACGAGGTTTAACCATATTTGGGTTAACATAAAGCTTACAAGGAGTTCTTACCTTTTCTGGAGTAACAAGTCGGTTACCTTTGGCATTGTGAGGACAAGCAATCCGAATGTGACCCACAAGACCACAATAAAAGCAAGATCTCTTCTCACGATAATCTCTCATGTAAGGAATCTTCGCACGATAAGATGCACTTGAAGAAGATTCTCCTAAATGCACTTCATTTGGAATTTAAGAATGAATAAACTTTTTCTCAACAAGTTTTGATTCACGCTTCATCTTTTCAAGAACTACATGCTTCTTCCATTTATTTTTGTAAGGACAATTCACCACAATGTGACCCATCTCATTACAATGAAAGCATGTATGCCTGTCTTTATAATATCTGACATATGGAACACTCCTTGAGTTTGAAGAACTTCCAAATGTATAATTTCCATAAGAATTAGAATCAACCTTTGTTCCTCAACTTTAATTTCTTTCGGTATCCCTTCTACCTTAGCTTCATCAATATATTCATCATCACTCTCATCAAAATACACCATATCCTCACCTGTGACTAGATTAACCTTCAACACAGTCTTAGAATCTAAATCGACATCTTTTATAATCTCAGGTGCAACAGAATAATTTCCATCGAATGGTGGAGGAACATACCCAATACCACTAGTTCCCTTCCCGTCTTCAGTACTATTAAAATATACCAATAAGAACGATGAATTTCCAAAGCTTTCTAACTTTCTATGCAATCTAATCAGCTCAGCTTTAGATTTAGCAAGTTCCTTATCTTTCTCAACAAGATCAGTATTTCTCTTCTCAATTTCTGCAAAGGACATATCCAGGTGATATACTTGATCTTTGATCTTCAAAGTTAGAGAAATTATATCCCTCTTCAGTGATTCTATTCTCTCAATACACACATTATCATTATCTTTTAATTTCTGATTTACCGTGTGTCACACCCCCAAATTTATTTATTTAATAAATAAATACAGGTTGCAACGATTGGTTCATTACACGATAGCGGAAGCGGTAATTGTGATTTCTAAGACTTGATTACATATACAATTACTAAAACTAAGTAATACTATGATCTAAGTTCTTTTAGATCAACGATAGACTTGAGACTTGATATTCTACGTCCTTCCAGCTACTAGGAATTGATCCAACATAGCTAGCCTATTCCAACCGCGCCATGGCTAAAGGTTACCTGAGAAACATACTTGAAAGTGTCAACACAAAGGTTGGTGAGTTCACAGAGTTAGTTATATCAGTGCTTATAGTTTTTCCCGAAAACATGTACATGACTTTACCGTCATAAAACTAAGTAGTTTTCCCCGAAAAACTATACATGACTTAACCGTCATAAATAATTAGTAGTTTTCATTTGAAAACATGCCCATGACTATACAGTCATAAAATATGTAGTTTTTCTTTGAAAACATTACCATGACTTAACCATCATAAATCCAATGTTTAAACATGATCATTTTAACCTGGTCAAAACCCTTTGTTTAAATCTGATCACTTTAACCTGATCAAAACCCTTTGTTTAAACCTGATCACTTTAACCTGATCAGAACCCTTTGTATAAACCTGATCACTTTAACCTGATCAGAAACTCTTTTGCTTAAACCTGATCACTTTAATTTGATCAGACCTCTTTTGTTTAAATTTGATCATTTTAACCTGATCAAAACCCTTTTGTTAAACCTGATCACTTTAACCTGATCAAAAATCTTTTGTTTAAACCTGATCACTTTAACCTGATCAAAACTCTTTGTATAAACCTGATTACTTTAACCTGATCAGAAACTCTTTTGCTTAAACCCGATCACTTTAATCTGATCAGACCTCTTTTGTTTAAATTTGATCATTTTAACCTGATCAAAACCCTTTTGTTAAACCTGATCACTTTAACCTGATCAGAACACTTTTGTTTAAACCTGATCACTTTAACCTGATCACTTTAACCTGATCAGAACCCTTTGTATGTATTACCAATGAATCCGAATACTAATCCGATCAATTGACCCCATTTGTAAACTTGCAAGGAATACAAAATAGTATGTAATGTACGAGACCGTAACCAAACCCCAACATTCTGTGCCTCCCCCCGCCTTTCTGCGAGTAAGACAATATGCGGTCATTCGGCCATTTGGACCCCTGGTTAGCGTGACTAACCATGACCGGAGGCGTCACCCCAATAGTACTATCCATATAATCCCGGGCTAAAATAGCTAATGGTTACTAACTTATTCAGAGGACTTTAAGCGCTTTACTTTTCCCTCAATACACACATACGGTCAGATCATTAGTTCATTCATTTACATACAAAAGTCTTTTACAAGTATGTTTCTACCCCAAATCATTTCAAAAACTTTAGAAAAAGGGGTTAGTGAAACTCACAAGAAGTTAAACCAGAATGTTCATATTGTCAAACGTATAAGAAATGTAATTCATGTTTTCAAAACATAACAAGTAAGTATGTTTCTCCCCCGATGTTTACAAAACAGTAAAGAGTTAAAAAGGGGGCCGTGAACTCACCTTGTGTTCGATGAAATCCTAGCAAACAAACTTGTGCTAGTTCTTGTCTATCCGTACCCTAATCACACAAGGGTACTAATGTGTTAAAACTACCCGTCTTATACGTAAGTTGTTCATCCGACTTAACAAATCCTGTTAAGTACGCCTTTGTTAAGTAAAAATAGTGTTTTTATTTACGACTCGTTGGTGATTATTATTCCAGTCTAGACGCTTACATATTTTCTGAGAAAATAATATGTTTCCCTATTGGTGACTTATTAGGTGTATCAAAAATAAATATTATTTTTGTAACTTAAAATATATTCACTTATGTTCCACGATGTCACGTGATTATTTATTTTTAACCGAATCTCTTCATATGTTCCATGTACATATATCCAATGTTCATATTAGGATACTAATCTTTAATTCCTAGAACATTTCCATGATTTAACCAGAACCGTACATCAACACATATATATCATAATTTTATCCATAAACATATACTTTTAGTAACACCTTTCACGTTCATATGTTGATGATAATCGTTCGTATGTCTTCTTGAATCATAGGACACTACCTCGGGTCTTGCCAGGTAAGTCACACATGATCATATAACTTCACGAACATGTATCCTTCAACATAACACATGAATGGAATGAAGGGTTTATGAGGAACACCATCATCCAAGTGTTATTTTATGTGATAGTATGTATATATGTAGTTTATATTTGATGTGTCCTTGTCTTGTCCATGGTCCTTGTAGTTTGGTATTTTATGTATGAACATGTACATGTATAAATATATGTACTCAAACATGACTTATGAAGAAATAACGCCAAAACTCATCAAGACTTTTATGTTTTATTTCGTCCTTGAAAACTCAGATTTTTAGGCGTACTTCGAATAGACTTTTAGATGGTTTTAGAAGACCAAATGACTTGGGGTTTTCTTCTAAAATCAAGTTTATTGAAACCAGAGGAGATGTGAAAAAGAATTACTGGATTCAGATTTGTGTAGGTACCTCAAAACAGAAAAATGAGAAGAGGTGTCCGGATTCGACCTGCACTGAGCGGTGTTCTTGCGCCAGCTGTTTGGAGGTCGAATACTCCATGGATTCGAGTGATTCCACTTGGGTTCTCCTCTGTTAACATAGAGCTTCATTCTAGAAAAAGGGACATGTTCTTGCAACATGAAAGGGATATGTTCTTGCAACATCAAATCAAGAAATGGAAGATTTGAGATGTGGGGTGACCCCACTAGGCCATCTCGGCCGTAAGTGGTGGTTGAGTGGGTGGTTTGGGTGTTGTCCAATCACTAGCTACCTCTCAATTGCTAGTTAGTTCGGTCTAAGGTAGTGTAAACTTGGTAGGTGATCCCGTGATATAACACCCGGTGTAGTAACTTTTACTGATGTAAACTTTTTATCTATATACCTAGATATTTTTATATGTATATATACATATATATATATATATATATAATGATTAGATGAACAACGGGGGTTGAGTGTAGATCTCAACAAGTCATCATTAACATGATTTGATGTTGGAGTGAAATATAAGCAAAGATATAATGATTGTGATGTGATCTTTGAGGATGATTGTGATGTGATCTTTGAGGATGCTTGCACTCTTGGTCATAATCATGATGATTATGACGCTTGAGTGTTGTGTAAGCAAAGCACTCATGATGAAGATGTGATTGATTTAGACGCGGTATATTACCCGAAATTAATACCCGCCTTAATATCTTTAATTATTAAGATGTCCTACATCTTGTGTAGTTTGACTAGCTTTAATAATCTGCTAGTGAATTCCCGACATAGTTATTACTTTAACTATATCATACATGTATACACAAAAAATAACTCAAGGTCATGCAACCAATATTTTTATGTCAATGTTTTAAAGTTTAGTCACCAATATATACGTTTTTATATTAAAACGTGTCTCTAGACTTTACTGGAATAAAATCTTGTTAATCACCAACGAACGTTCAATGCGGGTTATTATCGTTTATTTCCTAGTAATTCTTAAAAATTACTATTTTGATATAAATTTCCTTTGCTAGACTCCTTGACTTTACTTAGTCAAAATAAAACTTCAGGAAATATACGTTATGAACGTGTATTTATGAAATATGAATATTGACCTGAATTACTGGGTGTCACACCGTGTGTATCGATTTCATATCTCAAATGAGGTTTACGTTGTCATCCATAATCCTCATCAGTTTATCCTTCACTGAAGCACTGTTAGAACAAAAAGTTTTTGAATTAGAAACTATCTCAGCCTTTTCTTCTGAAGAAAATGCACCAGGAGCCATGAATACGTCATCATCAGCTTCACTCTTTTGGTCAATAATGACATGCTCTGCATCAATTTTTGATTCACTCAGATCATCTTCAACTGTCTGGAAGCTTACTTTAGTCATCATATCACTCTTAGTAGACTGAGTACTTTCACCAGAACGAATAATCTCATTGTCACTTAAATCTGTACAAAAATTACTTTCAGAATCACTCTGCTTCTTTAATACTACTTTGATCAAGACCACAAACGATTGAGTATTAACTTCACCCTTCTTCTTCAATGCTTCCCATAGATCTCTTGAAGTTGGACACTTCCCAAGACTATTAATGATTTCTTTTAGTAAAAACATCGTTAAAGTTTCACGCGTCTTCATCTCTCGATCAAACATCTGCTTTTCTGTTTTAGTAAGAGCTGACATTGGTTTAGGAACATCATAATATCCCATTTAGTCATATCTAGGATGCACATATTCTTCAAATATGGGTGTCCAAAATTTTTTATCAGTTTCTGATACGAACTGTTCGAACCGGACTTTCCAGCTATGGTAATCTGATATGCACAAAAGCCTCGGTGGCATAGTTCCAATCTCATTATCATCATAAGAAATTGACATTTTGAAATTTTTGCAAAAATATCTAGAAAATTTTCCCGCCAAAATACACTTTTTAAAATCTTGAAAATTTAAAAAATGATTCAAAACAAGCATATAAACTATCCCTGAAAATTTTGGATAAGAAAATTATCAAAATTTCATTTTTTTTTAACACTAGCGAACTTAGTAAGTTCACCTGAAACTAGATCGCTAGAAACTACCTGAGCAAACCTAGTAAGTTCGCCTGATTAAGTTCGCGTGTAACTGAATCAGCAAGTTCGCCTGGTTCAGCAGCAAGAACTCAAGAAGATGAACTCTTAAACCAAAACACGAACAAAAAATTCTGAAAATCATCATAACTCTTTGAATTGGTGGAATTTGATGAAATTGAACCATAGGATTGAGTATAATATGATTTAGAACACTTCTAATGGATTAATTTCTTCAAAATCACCTCCAAATTTATGAAATTAGCCCCAAAATTCTCTCAAGAACTTGAAAACTCCATGAACATGATAATTTACAAAAGTCAACCAATTTCTTGTCAATTCATACACAAATCGATCACAAATCACGAGCATAGGATCCGATACCACTTGTAGGTCCACATGACTCTCCTATAGATCGTACTCAAGATGTGACGTATCAATAACACAGAGTGTGGAATCCAACCGTATCACTGATTGTGTATACGAGATGACAGAAACGATAACAATCACACAAAGTAAATAATCTTCTCTTTGTATTTTCTTATGAGACACTGATTACAATCTCTCTCAGATTCACAGGTCTGATCTCTCTCTGAAGTATCTGTTAGGACATAGTTTGTAATGACAAAAACTTTGTAATAGTTTAGATCTAATGTCTTTATGTTTTTGTATGTAATGTTCTAAGTGTTTTATACAAGTTATGCTAGAGGCGAACTTGTCAAGTTCGCCTAGTCTAACAGAGGTGAACTTGTTAAGTTCGCTTAGTCTATCTGAGGCGAACTTGTTAAGTTCGCTTAGTCTGTTAGAGGCGAACTTGAGTTCGCCTAATACAGATCAGATGTCTATATATAGAGGTTACAGAGTCAGCAGTAGTGACTTGAACAAAGCATTGAACCAAAGCTAATGAATTGTCTGATTGAGTCTGTAAACTCTATGATTGTTAGAATACAAGCTTGAATATTATTTACGTTATTGTTTCTATTGTCTTTTGTGTATACAATTGTTGATTCGGTTGGATTCTGCACTCTGCATTAACAATACGTCTTATCATGAGAACGATCCGTAGAAGACCCATGTGGACCTACAAGTGGTATAAGAGCTTATGCTCGTGATTCTTGGTGATTCTAGACAGTTTTGTATGCAAATTGACAAGAAATTCATCATCTTTGAAATTTTCATTTCCATGGAGTTTTCAAGCTTATTTTGCTTCTGATTTGGTGTTTTTGAAGTGGATTTTGAAGAAATTGATCCGATAGAAAGGTTCTAATTGAGAAAATACACAATCCTACGGTTTATTTGGTCTAATTCCTTCAAATCAATGAATTATGAAGATTTATAGTGAAATTGGGTTCGTGGTTTTGGGTTGAAGCTGTTCTTGATTTTTGATTCTGCTGAAGCAAGCGAACTTGCTGAATTGGTCTGCAGGCGAACTTGTCAAGTTCGCTTCTCTCAAATTAGGCGAACTTAATTTTTAGGCGAACTTAATCAGATTTCTTGATTCTGATTTAAGCGAACTTATTAAGTTCGCTTCATATTAAATTCACTTGGGTGTATCTGGAGCGAACTTACTATCTTCGCCTAAGGGCAGTGTGTGTTCAACACTTGGAAATTTTTTTGGAAAATGGCAAATATGGTTCAAGTAACTAATATGTTCAATTATGATAATGAGATTGGTACATCTCAAAAACCGCCGAAGTTGTTAAATCTTGCTGATTATTCTAATTGGAAAGATCGGTTTGATCAGTTCGTATCCTTTACCGATACCAGTCTATGGATTCCAATCTTAGAAGGTTATACGCATCCGACTTACTAGTGGATGGGAAAGGATGATGTTCCAAAGCCGGTGTCTGCGTTAACCACAGAAGAAAAGTTGTTGTTTGATCGGGAAAAGAAAGCGATGGCGAGTATTTCGATGTCTCTTCCGAAGGAAATATATCACAGTTTTAAACAATTCAAGTCTTCTCAACAACTGTGGGAAGCATTACAGAAAAGATGTGAAGGTAGTTTGGATGTAAAGAAGAGTAGAAAGAGCTACTGAAGAATCAATTCTTGGTTTTCAAGCACTTTCAAAATGAATCCTTGGATGATCTTGCTACAAGATTCTATCATCCGCTGAGTGAATTGTCGAGTGCTTCTGTGGTGTATGAGACTGAAGAGATTGACGATAAGTTTTTGGAGGCATTACCATCTAAGTTTGATGTGTATACAGTTTTAATAAAAGAGAATATCAAGTATAAATCAATGTCCTTGGAAGAGGTTCTTAGAAAGATTCAATCCCATGATATGAATATAAAGAAGAAGGAGACTAATATGGAACATATGCAAGATCCTTCAATGTATTTTGCCAAGACTTCTGGTAAAACTGGTACAGGGGTTGCATTTTTTTCTAGTGATGCTCAAGATACTTCTAATGATTAGTGTTCTGGAGTTTCTCTTCATTCTGGTCATTCTAGTCATTCTGGTTTCTCTGCAACTACAGCGTCTTCATCGTCTGGAACTCACAATATGAATCAAAAGGTTGCTGATGATTATTTGGCTATGTTTTCCTCATTCATGGCGTCGTATGAAAATTTTTTTGGAGGGAAAATTCATGATCCTGAGGTTATTGAAGAAGATTTCAGACAGATTGATCCTGTTAATCTGGAAGAAATGAACATCCAATGGAATATGTCTATGTTGATGCGTCAAGCGAAGGATTTCTTGAAAAAGACTGGTAGAAAATATATTGGGTCTAATAGTCGATCACGCATGGGATTTGATAAAACCAAAGTGCGTTGCTATAACTGTCAAGAGTATGGTCACTTTGCTAAAGAATGTGTGAAACCAAAAGTTGAGTTTGATTCTCAGAAGAAGCCGAATAACTTTCAGCATAATCGTAATCAGTCACATAGTTCATCTGGTAATTCTAATCATGCATCTACATCATCGGCTGTGGTCGCTCAGAATGATGAAAACTATGAATGGGGTATTCATCTGGAATATTTGGTGGGTACGGTAAGTCAAGCATTTGTAGCAGAGATTCATTTTGAAAATTCTGAAGAGTCGAATGATGATGATGATAGTTCGAGTGATGGTGAAAGTGTGTCAAGCGTTGATGAAGAGATAGAAAAAGTGCAGAATATTGATTCTGATATTGCATCAGGTGTTGCTGAAGATGATATTGTTCTAACACAAAATGCTTCAGATGGTGCTGATTCAGAGAGTATTCCCATTGCCAAAGTTTTCATGGCAGACATGTCTGATCCGTCAAAGGTAAAAGACTCTGTTTGTCATATTTACTGTTCTAACTGCATTACTGTAAAACATAAATTGCAAAAGGTTATGGATGATAACACAAACTTGATTTGTGATATGAAATCGATGCATTCAGTTAATCAGAAACTGAAAGATAATGATAAATTATGCATCGATAGAATTGAGTCTTTGAAAAGAGTCTTAAAGAACAAGCTTATCATCTGGATATGGCTTATACTGGGATAGAAAAACGAAATGAAGTTGTCGCTCAAAAGAACAAAGAAATTTCTGACAAAGAATCTGAAGTGATCAAACTTCATCGAAAGCTGGAAAATTTTGAAAATTCTTCTGTAGTATTAGATTATTTTAATGCTAATGCTGATCCTACTAAGAGAGTTGCTGGGATTAGATTTGTTCCTCCTCCATTTAATGCAAATTATGTGGTTGAACCTAAAATCATACATGAAGAGGAAATTGATCCAAAAACTGTATTAAAAGTGAATCCGGTAACTGGTGAGGATATGGTTTATGAGTCTGATTCTGAGGATGAGGTATTTGATGAGAAGAAGGTTGAAGGTATTCCAAAAGAGGTGAAACTTGATGAACCAACAGTTGTAAAAACTGTTACTCGTGATAGATGCATTCTGACTGAACCTGACGAGGTGAAGGTTATTACATCTAAGCTTTCCCCAATTTTACAGTCAAGTGGGTTTGTTGCTGCCGGTCATCAAAAGATGCTTTCATCAAAGGTACCTACACAGGTTTATGTTCCAAAGAAGCAAGTAAAGTGTTCTGTACAATCTTCTGAAGCTTACTCATCTGATGGTTCCTCAAACTCAAGAAAAACCCCTTATTTTAGAACTCATCAAGAGAGAAGAGTTTGTTTTCACTGCAATGAAGCTGGTCATATTCTGATAAATTGTCCTTATAAGAACCAAGGCAAATTGAAGACTGCTCCTTCACAATCAAAAGTGGTGCAAATTCTGAAAAGAATACATGAGGGAAAGTCGAATTCTAATGTGGAGAAAAATATGCCTTGTCGATCTTTTGTTAAATCTTCTGGATTTAAACAGCAGGATAAATTGAATTCTAAATCATTTGTTTGTCAAGAGAAATTTGAGATTCCACTTGTTGGAATTTCAAAAGATTCTCCACCTGAAGTTAAATTGTCGAGACCACGAAGGAGAAGACGAAACAGAAAATTGAAGAAACTTTTGGAAACTTCTGAATCTGATAATAATATATCAAACAATGTTTTTCCAATTAAGCATAATGTGTCTTCTTTGAAAAAGTCTAAGTGTGAAACTTCTGTTCCAAAGGTTAATGATAACATTGAGTGTGAATTGCTTGAAGTTGTTTATTTTGATCAATCTGGACGACCCAAAACCACAATGGCTTGGGTTCCAATTTCTAACTGATTTTATTTGTTTATGTAGGGACAACCTAGGAGGACTATCAACAATACGTGGTATGTGGATAGTGGTTGCTCTCGACATATGACAGGGATATTCGGTTGCTTGAAGATGTCAAAAGTATTGATGGAGGTTATGTCGCTTTTGCGGGTAATAAAGGCGGGTACATAACTGGTCAAGGTACTTTAAAGAATGACAAAGTCAAATTTGAGAAGGTGAATTATGTGGATCAGCTTGAACACAATCTTTTGAGTGTATCACAAGTTTGTGACAAGAAGTTTTGGTTCCATTTCAATGATGTTGGGTGTTATATCTTGAAACCGGGCTTCGTTATTCCTGACGAATGGATTCTCATGAAGGCTCCGAGAAGAAATGACACGTATGTCCTTGACATGAGTGTCGCTACTACAATGGATTCAATTTCTACTTGTTTACTCTCCAAGGCGTCGGAATCAGATTCTATTTTGTGGCACAAGAAGCTAGCTCACATCAACTATAGGAAGATGAACTATATTGTTAAGAATGATCTGGTTCTTGGTATTCCGAAGATGAAATTCTTTGTTCCTGATGATTGTATTCCTTGCAAGAAGGGGAAACAACGAAAGAAATCACACAAATCTAAATCGAAAAATTCTGTCGTAACTCCTTTGGAGCTGCTGCATATGGATTTGTTCGGTCCGATTAGTATCAGGAGCATTGGTGGAAAATCGTACTGTTTGGTGGTAACGGATGATTTCTCTAGATTTTCATGGGTTAAGTTTCTTTCTTCTAAAGCTGAAACCACTGAGTTGGTGCAATAGTTAATCCTGGGTTTGGAGAATTTATTCACTCTGAAGGTCAAAAGAATTTTAAGTGACAATGGCAGCGAGTTTAAGAATAACAAGATGGGCTTATTCTGTCTACAAAAGGGAATTAATCATGAATTCAGTGCGCCATATGTTCCTCAACAAAATGGTGTTACTGAACGAAAGAACAGGACATTGGTTGAAACGGCACGCATGATGCTTGCAGATTCTAAGCTTCCAGTTACTTTTTGGGCTGAGGCTGTGAATACTGCATATCACGTTTTGAACAGGGTCTTGACCGTCAAGCGACAAAACAAGACATGCTACGAGTTGCTTAATAATCGAACGCCGAATCTAGAATATTTACTACCTTTTGGTAATCCATGCACCTTATTGAAAGTTAGAGATGTCCCAACCAAGTTCAGTGCTAAGGCTATTGAAGGGATTTTTCTGGGGTATGTTACAAATTCTACTACCAAGAGGGTTTATAACAAAGAGACTCGTCAAGTTGAAGAATGGTTCCATATTGACTGTTCAAATCGGTCCTTACCTCAAATGGCGATTGGACCAGATTGGGCATTTGATTATGAAAATTTATTCAAGTCTTTTCATTTACCTTCTGATATTTCTCCTGAAGAAGCTGTTGTTCTCTATGTTTCATGTCAGGATGTACAACACAGTGGTTTTCTACCAAATGCAGTTCAAAATTCATCGGCTCCATCTACTTATGCTCCCGATCCTAATGTTGCTTCTTGTTCAGGACCAAAAGATTCGGAGAGTGAGGAAGACAATGTTATTTTTCAAGATTCTTTTGCTGATCCTTTGTTGGGTGATGATCCATTACCTTCGACACATGCTCAGGGGGAGATTCCTACAAATTTAGACTCGGAAATTCCAATTAATCAAGATTTTTCTTATCAATCTGATACAACTCAAGTTGAAGTGTTGCAAGTTCCTAAGGTCGCATTAATCAAGGAACTCAAAGATCATCCGGTGACGAATATAATAGGAAATTTGCATGATGGAGTGAAACACGTTCTATTGTTGACAATACTTGTTTGTATACTTGTATTAAAGATTCTGGTGTTCTTGATGATTGCTCACATTCATGTTTTATTTCTCAGGTCGAACCAAAGAATGTTGAAATGGCTTTAAATGATAACAATTGGATAGAGGCCATGCAGGAAGAACTTGCTCAGTTTGACAAACTCAAGGTTTGGAATCTTGTAGATCTTCCGAAGGGTATGTATCCAATTGGTACAAAATGGGTGTTTAAATGTAAGAAAGACGATCGAGGTGTCGTGGTAAGAAATAAGGCTAGATTAGTTGTCCAGGGTTTCAATCAATAAGAGGGAATTGATTACACCGAGGTTTATGCTCCTGTTGCGAGGCTTGAAGCTATACGGCTATTTCTGGCTTTTGCTTCTTATAAAGGTTTTAAGGTGTTTCAATTGGACGTGAAAAGTGAATTTTTATATGGAGAGGTTAAGGAGGAAGTTTATGTTTGTCAGCCACCGGGGTTTAAAGATCCACTTAATCCGAATATGGTTTTCAAGCTTGAAAAGGCCCTCTATGGTCTTCATCAGGCTCCTCGTGCGTGGTGTGAAACGTTGTCTACACATCTTTTGGCAAATGATTTTGTTCGTGGCAAGATTGACTCGACCTTATTCATAAAGAAATCAGGGGGAGATTACCTACTGGTACAGATATATGTGGACGGTATTATTTTTGGCTCTACGAATGAAGGGTTGTGCAAAGATTTTGAGAGTGTTATGAAGTCGAAGTTTGAAATTTCAGCTATGGGAGGGTTATCATTTTTCCTAGGTTTACAAGTAAATCAAAAGGAAGATGGTTTCTTTATTCATCAGTCCAAGTATGTCAAAGACATCTTGAGCCGGTTCAAGATGGAGGACTGTACCCAATATGATACTCCGATTCCGGTCAATCATAAGTTGAATTCTGACCCGGATGGAAAAGATGTTGATTGTCGACTTTACAGGGCAATGATTGGATCTCTCATGTACTTAACCGCTTCAAGGCCAGATATAATGTTCGCTGTGTGTATTTGTTCCAGGCAAAACCAAAAGAATCTCACTTGATAGCTGTAAAAAGAATCTTTCGTTATTTGAAAGGAATACAAAGATTGGGACTATGGTATCCACATGGTTCTAACTTTGATTTCAATGCTTATATTGATTCTGACTTTGGTGGTTGTTGTTTGGACAAGAAATCTACAACAGGTGGTTGCCAGTTCTTGGGTAGTCGACTTGTTTCCTGGCAATGCAAAAAGCAAACCATAATCTCCATTTCTACATGCGAAGCAGAATAGATCGCTGCTGCAAGTTGTTGTTCACAGATTCTGTGGATACAACAGCAATTAAGAGATTACGGTTTGAATTTTACAGGAACCCCTATGTTTATTGATAATAATGCTACAATGTCTATAACTAATAATCCTGTTAAGCACAGTAAAACAAAGCACATTGAGATTAGATATCATTTTATTCGTGATTGTGCAGAGAAAAGGTTGATTGAGCTGGTAAAGGTTCACACTGATGATAATTTTGCTGATCTGTTTACCAAGGAATTTGATCTTACCAGGTTTGAATTTCTAATCAAAATGATAGGTATGATCAATCCCAAATAAAAGTTTTGCAAAATCAGATTTTCATGGAAAATTTTGTTTTTAATTTCTTTTATTGCTTTATTACATTTCTGCATTTCATATTTTCAGTCAAAAAGTTCTTAATTTATAAAAAGTCAAAACAAAGTGAAAAATATAAAATTTGACATCATTGAAGTTAGAGAAGAAATGATAGTACATCAGTGATTAGTTCATTTCACACGACCTTAGTAGACCTTTGATATATGATTGCTTAAAGTGAGTTGGTTTGATCTAAATTTCAAAGTCTGCATAAATGAGAAATGATAGTGTTCTGAATGCTCTAATCTTGATTATTTGTTTTTAAATTTGTGTATGAGTTTTGAAACTTGAATTGTCAATAGACTAGAAGCGTTTTGAAACTAATAGTAGTGTGAAAATTAAATACGATATGATTACATCTATGATTTGAATCCATTATATGGCTGGGTGTGTGTGTAAAAGATCATTATCAAATAAAGAATGTATGGTTTTAAAGAATTTCATGAGACCAATATCGAATTATATCTTTAGCACAAATCTATTTCAGTTCACTTCACTGCCCATGCCCCGAAAAACATGCAATGTGTTGTTGAACTAAGATATGCTTTCAAACAACATCTGTTGAAACATATATTCGCCCTTGGATCAGTTAGATACATCATCTAGTCTGATTCCATTGAAACTTATCCAGATAATAGTAGATCCTCATACCTGAATCTGTTGATTCTCATTATACAGCCAATTCATTAGAATCTTCTGATTCTGAATCATCATGATTCTTATATCCTTTGGGATCTGCTTTTCTATACTTGTGCTAAAAGAGATAATTTCATTTTGGAAATTGATCTAATCTTAAAATAAACTGTATATGTCTTGAAGATAGTGCAATTTATATTTCTGTTTGGCATAAATGTGGGGTACACGATGTTTTTCATCTAAATAGTACTAAATCACATGAATTTGGAGAATAAACGCTTATAATTTCAAATCATATAATATTGACAAATTTAAGAATTCATGCTTTATATTACAAATTCGGTATGAACAATTAAGCATTTCATAACCTGATCTTATTTATTTTGAAATTTATCGCGTATCATTTCAAATATTATTCAAATTGATTGATTTTTAAATACTGAAAAGAGTATGTAAAAATGAAAAAAATGCATAGTGCACAATAATGAGTTGGATTGTTTCATATCATAGGTTACCCTTGGTTATTGCTAAAATGTGTGATGAACTACTCAGATACTGATATGATCTTCTTACTCATGATGTTCATTCAAAAATATGTGATTTCAGTTTATTCAGATAAAAATTCAAAAAATATGTGATTTCAGTTTGTACAGATAAAAATCCAAGAATATGTAATTCTGTTTGTATAGATAAAATTCAAAAAGATTTTGTTTTTTATTTTCCATGAAACTTCTAAGCTTTTATTAAAATGTTTGGGATTGGATCGGATACATGCTGCTGACGGAAGTTCAAGAAATGACGTGTTAAAAGTTGAAATTTGTTCAAGGCAAAAGGTTGAGGAGAACTTGTTATGTTCGCCTGGTGTAAGGCCCCTTTCCCGGGAAACCTCACTCGTTGGATTTACTCATAAACATAGTCATAAATACTGAACTTAGATTAAAAACATTCATCATTCAATTACATATCATTCGTCATTCAATTACATAACATAACATAACTTGACAGCGGAAGTCTTAACACATATATTAAAGTGGGATGTCAGTCTTGTGTCGGGTAACCATCACGCCATCGCACGACCTTTTCTTCCTTTACTGAAATGTATACTAAAAGTCAGCTAACGCTGGTGAGTTCTAGTTTAAAACTATTAAGTATGATCATTCTTTTCTTTATAAGTATACATAATTATATACATACATTACTACAAATACGTATTCATAGCTTTTACTTTTCTTTCTTCATTCTTATGTGATTACATATATATGTATTCACCTTTTCTTTCTTTATTATTCATTGGTCATACACATAAGGGTGATCAACCCATCTTACGGTACGTATATCACAAAGACATACGCCCTTGAGCTACCGTCGTAGCCCTTTTACTCGTCCGGTCCTAGAAACCGTCCACCTTAACTTTGGTCCGGCCAACCTTCGGCCGTCCTTCTTTACCGTCCTACCGTCGTAGTCCGTCATATTCGCCCGTCTGCCCTAAGGCATCCGTTTCCCACTTGAACTAGTTATACAGCCGAATATTGATTTAGCGACTTACTCCACCGTAGTGGCCTTTATTTAGTCTACCTTTCTAGACTTTCTTTCCTAGCTGCATAGTAGTCAAGTGGTCGTCCGTCTACCGTAGTAGTCGTTAGCTTCGTTTCCGTTCATAACGTATACATACATTCTTAACATGCAATATATGTTTATAAAGCAAGATTTCATTATTTATGTTATACCATTCTTTCATTCATTCCTTGTAAACATACGTGTCGTTCTTTGCTCGTAGTTCATAATTCATTTTCATATGTATCTACACATATACCTTATTATATCACGTATGATCACATTGACCTTCATATTATTTATTCATTTAGTGTATACACTTCAGCCCCAAAACATTTATAAATCATTGCACATAACATAGAAAGGGGGGCACATAGAACTCACCTGATGAGTAGTTTCTGAAATACACTAAGCTGGCTACTGAGCGTCACTAATGTCACTCACGATCTGTATAATAAAGTCATACTCGTAAGGTAGTGCTCCTAGATGACATTAGACATTACTATGCTTGAACATAGTAGTTTCGATGGATTTGCTTTATCGAAACTTGGTAGTTTCGATAGGTTGCTTCTGTCGAAACTTGGTAGTTTCGATAGGTTGCTTCTGTCGAAACTTGGTAGTTTCGATAGGTTGCTTCTGTCGAAACTTGGTAGTTTCGATAGGTTGCTTCTGTCGAAACTTGGTAGTTTCGATAGGTTGCTTCTATCGAAACTTGGTAGTTTCGATAGGTTGCTTCTGTCGGAACTTGGTAGTTTCGATAGGTTGCTTCTGTCGGAACTTGGTAGTTTCGATACGTACCTTAGGTGTAATCTTAGCTTCGGATCGTGGGCTTATATCGAAACTATGGTAGTTTCGATGGGTATGCATATATCAAAACTGAGTAGTTTCGATGGGTCTGCACATATCGAAACTACTGCACTTATCGAAACTAAGTAGTTTCGATGGGTCTGCACATATCGAAACTAAGTAGTTTCGATGGGTCTGCACATCGTCTTCCCCAAAAATCTGAAGTTTTTGCATGCAAGTCTGATCGAGTCAATATCTAAATTTTTCTTTGATCACAACGTTCGTTTTTCATTCTAGATGCTATACCTAAGTTCATTTTCAAGTTTCATCCGCAAAATCGTTATCTTTTTAGGCAAAACCCGAAACTTCCCAAAACGAACAAAAACTCATAATGTGGTCGAATCGTTACCTGGATTGTAATTCTGATTCGGAGGTTTTGCTCACGGGCTTAGCTGTAACGTGCTCCTCCAATCTCGTGACGATCCGTCGACTTTCTCTCTCTAGACCCGAGCTTTCCTTTCTCTCTCTAGAACTGCGTGAGTGTGGAATGAGCAGGGAAGAGGGCTGCCTTGCCTTATATATATACTTGGGCTTCCCTCGGCCCATTGAAGCCGAGCCCAAGCCCGCTCCCTTTTGTTTAAACATTCCGACTAAATCACCAGTCTCGCTATATTTATTCATTCTATTATTTTTGGGATGTTACAAGTCTACCCTCCTTAAAGAGGTTTCGTCCTCGAAACTGTTCATACGTTAAACAATTGAGGGTATAGTCCCCTCATCTCGTCTTCTTTTTCCCACGTAGCTTCCGACCCTTTTCTATGCTTCCATTGTATCTTGATTAACGGTATCGACTTATTGCGTAGCCGTTTCTCAACTCGGTCGGGAATGGCTATCGGTTCCTCTACACAATTTAGACTGTTATCCACTTCGATCTCGTCGTAAGGTATGTGAGCTGTGTCGTCAGCTAGGCACTTGTGTAAGTGTGACACGTGGAACGTAGGGTGTATTTCGCTAAGCTCAACAGGTAGGTAGAGTCTGTAAGCAACTTGACCCACTCTCGCTAGAATCTTGAAAGGTCCGACAAAACCTTGGACTTAGTTTGCCACGCTTTCTGAATCGGATGATTCCTTTCCATGGTGATACCTTTAACAGTACCTTGTCCCATACTTGAAACTCTAAATCCCTTCTTCTCTTATCCGTGTATGATTTCTGTCTGTCTTTTGCGGCTTTCATTCGAGCCTTGATTTGATCAAATTTCTCAGAAGTAGCTTTGACCACTTTGAGACTTGCAAAATCCTTCTGTCCAATTTCCCCCCAACAAACCGGGGTCCTACATTTCCTTCCATACAACATTTCAAATGGCGGCATGCCAATAATTGAGTGATAGCTGTTGTTATATGAGAATTCTGCCAATGGTAGGTGGCTGTCCCAACTCCCACCGAAGTCAATGATACAGGCCTGGAGCATGTCCTCCAAGGTCTGAATGGTCCTTTCAGATTGACCATCGGTTTGAGGGTGATAAGCGGTGCTGATGTTCAGTCTAGATGAATTTCTTCCAAAACCTTGATGTGAATCTAGTATCCCTGTCGGACACAATTGACAGCGGCATACCATGTCTGCTCACAATTTCCTTGATAAAAATTTCTGCTAGTCTTTCTGATGAAGAAGTCTCACGTATTGGCAAAAAGTGAGCACTTTTCGTCATGCGATCGATGATAACCCATATGGTATCCTTGCCTTTAGCTGTTCGCGGTAGCTTGGTAATGAAGTCCATCGTGATCTCCTCCCACTTCCATTCCGGTATTGGTAATGGTTGCATTTTACCGCATGGTTTCTGGTGCTCGGCCTTGACTAGTGAACACGTTAGGCACTTGTTCACGTACTCGGTCACATCATTCTTCATGCCCGGCCACCAGTATTCTTTCTTTAAGTCTTGATACATTTTGTTTGTCCCGGGGTGGATAGAATAACGAGACTTATGGGCCTCATCGAGTATTTTGGCTCAAAGCTCGCCAATCTTAGGTATCCACATCCGGCCAAACCTAGTTCGTACTCCGTATGCATTTGCATCTAAGTTCCCTTGTTGTCCTACTATTCTTTCCCGTTTCACATTTCTTTCTAACAATGCTTCATCTTGTGCCTTTGATATTTCACCCATCAAGTCTGGTGTTATAATCAACTGACACGCTTTGATCCGGATAGGTGTCGATTCTTCCTTTCTACTTAAAACGTCAGCCACTACGTTTGCCTTGCCTGGATGGTACAATATTTCACAGTCATAGTCTTTCAGTAGCTCTAACCACCTTCTTTGCCTCATGTTTAGTTCCTTTTGTTCGAAAAAATATTTCAAGCTTTTGTGATCGGAGTAGATGGTGCATTTAACTCCATACAAGTAGTGCCTCCATATTTTCAACGCGAAAACCACTGCTGCTAACTCTAGATCGTGCGTTGGGTAGTTAACCTCGTGAATCTTTAGTTGTCGTGAGGCATAAGCAATTACCTTTCCTCGTTGCATAAGTACGCAACCCAAACCCTGCCCCAAAGCGTTAGAGTAGACTACCAAGTCTTCATTTCCCTCAGGTAGAGTCAAGACTGGAGCATGGGTTAATTGTGTTTTAAGTTCCTCAAACGTGTTGTTTTGGGTTGGGCCCCATTCATATTTCACTTCTTTCCGTGTCAATTTAGTTAGTGGCGAGGCTATTCTTGAGAAATCTTGAATGAACCTTCGATAGTAGCCTGCGAATCCCAGAAAACTTCGTATCTCTGTTGGTGTCTTTGGGACGTTCCATTCCTTTACTGTCTCGATCTTTGCAGAATCTACCATGATTCCGTTTGGGTTTATTACGTGACCTAGGAATTGGACTTCCCTAAGCCAGAACGCACATTTGGAGAACTTTGCGTATAACTTTTCCTGCTTTAACACCTCCAGAACCTCTCTTAGGTGACAGTGGTGATCACCCTCGCTTTTTGAATACACCAGTATGTTATCTATAAAAACTATCACCGATCGATCCAACATTGGTCGACATACTCTATTCATCAAATCCATGAACGCTGCTGGTGCGTTGGTCAATCCGATGGACATCACGAGAAATTCATAATGCCCATAACGCGTGCGAAACGCGGTCTTTGGTACGTCTTCTTCTCTTACTTTCAACTGATGGTAACCCGACCTAAGATCAATCTTTGAGAACCAACTCGCACCTTGCAGTTGATCAAAAAGGTCGTCTATTCTAGGTAGTGGGTATTTGTTCTTCACTGTCCTCTTGTTCAACTCGCGGTAGTTAATGCACATGCGCATGCTGCCGTCCTTCTTCTTTACAAATAGTACCGGAGTGCCCCACGGTGAGATGCTTGGTCTAATAAATCCTATTTCTGTTAGTTCCTCTAGTTGAGACATCAATTCTTTCATTTCCGACGGAGCCAATCGGTAGGGGTCTTTGGCAACGGGCTCAGCTCCTGGCAATAAGTCAATCTGAAATTCTATTTCCCGATCGCGTGGTAACCCAGGTAGATCCTCAGGAAATACTTCTGGAAAGTTGCACACCACGTGTACATTCTTGAGTTCATTCGTTTTCATTCTATCATCAATAACATATGCCAAATAAGCTTCGCAACCGCGCCTCATGTAACTTTCGGCCTTGATCATCGAGATGATGTTCGGCATCGTGCAATTCCAATCCCCATAAACCGTAATTGGACTCCCGCTATGAGCTTTGAGGTGTATCCTCTTACGTTTACATATGATTTGAGCTTCGTTGGCAGCTAACCAATCCATACCCAATACTATATATAATCCTCCTAAGGTGAGAAGGAATAATCTAGAAGGAAACTTATGGCCCTCTATTTCTATGATACAATCCTCTGTTACTTGGAATACTGCCGAATTTTTACCCACGACAGTTTGTACGCTAAAGGCCTTCACTATGGTGTTGATAGTGCAATCCAGTTTACGGCTAAATGCATTTGATATGAAGCTTTTACTGGCACCAGAGTCAAATAAAATAGCAGCATTTTCATCATTTACTAGAAACGTACCTGACACAACATCAGGGTTTCCTCTTGCTTCTTCCTCAGTCAGTGCGTAGGCTCGAGTCCTAGCCTGCGGCTGTTCCTTTTCCTTGTCTTTTCCCGAACCAGATTGGCCGGCCTTCCTGCAGTTCTTTGTCAGATGTCCAAACAATCCACATACTTGACACTTGACGTCTCTTACACATTCTCGAGAGAAGTGCCCCGGCTTCCCGCACTTATAGCATGTGGTGGTGCCGATTTTACATTCGCCAAGATGTTGCCTTCCACATTTCTTGCATGTTTCATATTCATCCGACCTTGGCTTCTTAGTTTCAGTTGTTACGTTCCCTCTTCCAGTGCCTCTAGACGGGTTCTCCCACTTTCTCTTTTGGGTCTCTGTTGGTGGGTCCTCATTGGCATAATCGTCGTAGACGATTCCGCTCAGATTCACTACCGACTCGAAGGTCGAGGGTAGGTTAGCTTTTACATGAACACGGACCCGTTGCGGCAATCCCTTAACATAGTACTTGATCAAACGATCTTCAGTTTCCACCAGGTGTGGTACTAGTTGAGCCAGTTCATTGAATCTTGATGTATACTTGCGATGAGTCTTGTTGCCAGCCTTGAAGTTCAGGAACTCGTTCTCCACACGATCGATCTCATTCTTTGGGCAGAACTTTTGAATTATGAGCTTTTTCAAGTCTTCCCACGTCATCTTGTTGATATCATTGGGTGACTTAGTTCTTTGAATGTTCCTCCACCAACTCAGTGCTTCGTTGGTGAAAGAATGAGCAACGTACTTAACAGCTTGGTCTTGTCGACACTCGCTGATGTTGATGACAGCGTTCATCCTCTCGATCCATTCAAACGTGGCCACCGAATCCTTGGTTCCATCAAACTTAGGTGGGTCTCCGTCCTTGAATCCTTTGTAAGTACACCCACGATTGCTTGATGCCACTTTTACTTCATCCCCGTCACTGTCATAAATTTTCTCTTCATTGTTCCCTTCATCCTCTTCTTTGCTTTTCTTTATTGCCTCGGATAGTAGATCAGGCAATACCTTCTTCAAAATGAGCACAACTTCACGAGCAATAGCATCCCTGACTTCAGGTTCCAACTGTATAGGCCCTGGACTGTCGTCCCTAATTGGGGTCACTTCTGTTTCGTGCACACTTTCGGTGTGCTCTGCGTGCACACTCTCTTCTTCTTCAATTCTTTGGTTCAACGGAGGTCTACCTCGTCGGCCAGTGCGACCGCCACGAGGTCCAGTTCTTCCTCCACCAGCCATATCTCTTAATTTCCTAATAGTTAAAAAGGGAATACATCAATGTCATTTCTTCAGATCGTAGTTTCGAACAGTACGAGCAAGGTAAATTCTTAATTACAGTGATCGGTTTGTGATTACTAATTTACATTGCTTTTCGGGATCAAAACTCTTCAAATCAGTCATGGCATTAACATCTATTTGTTCTAAGTTATGGTATCTATTCTTATGCAAGAGCATTAACTTTATTACTTACTTACCGTGCTGGCGTTGGCGTTGGTTACCCATACTGACATCCGTGCGTTGGTCCCATTGTCAGTTTGAGTCCAGACAGTTAGGGATGTCTGAATCTCCCAAACTATTGCTCTGATACCAACTTGTAAGGCCCCTTTCCCGGGTAACCTCACTCGTTGGATTTACTCATAAACATAATCATAAATACTGAACTTAGATTAAAAACATTCATCATTCAATTACATATCATTCGTCATTCAATTACATAACATAACATAACTTGACAGCGGAAGTCTTAACACATATATTAAAGTGGGATGTCAGTCTTGTGTCGGGTAACCTTCACACCATCGCACGACCTTTTCTTCCTTTACCTGAAATGTATACTAAAAGTCGGCTAACGCTGGTGAGTTCCAGTTTAAAACTATTAAGTATGATCATTCTTTTCTATATAAGTATACATAATTATATACATACATCTCTACAAATACGTATTCATAGCTTTTACTTTTCTTTCTTCATTCTTATGTGATTACATAGATATGTATTCACCTTTTCTTTCTTTATTATTCATTGGTCATACACATAAGGGTGATCAACCCATCTTACGGTACGTATATCACAAAGACATACGCCCTTGAGCTACCGTCGTAGCCCTTTTACTCGTTAGGTCCTAGAAACCGTCCGCCTTAACTTTGGTCCGGCCAACCTTCGGCCGTCCTTCTTTACCGTCCTACCGTCGTAGTCCGTCATATTCGCCCGTCTGCCCTGATGCATCCGTTTCCCACTTGAACTAGTTATACAGCCGAATATTGATTTAGCGACTTACTCCACCGTAGTGGCCTTTATTTAGTCTACCTTTCTAGACTTTCTTTCCTAGCTGCATAGTAGTCAAGTGGTCGTCCGTCTACCGTAGTAGTCGTTAGCTTCGTTTCCGTTCATAACATATACATACATTCTTAACATGCAATATATGTTTATAAAGCAAGATTTCATTATTTACGTTATACCATTCTTTCATTCATTCCTTGTAAACATACGTGTCGTTCTTTGTTCGTAGTTCATAATTCATTTTCATATGTATCTACACATATACCTTATTATATCACGTATGATCACATTGACCTTCATATTATTTATTCATTTAGTGTATACACTTCAGCCCCAAAACATTTATAAATCATTGCACATAACATAGAAAGGGGGGCACATAGAACTCACCTGATGAGTAGTTTCTGAAATACACTAAGCTGGCTACTGAGCGTCACTAATGTCACTCACGATCTGTATAATAAAGTCATACTCGTAAGGTAGTGCTCCTAGATGACATTAGACATTACTATGCTTGAACTTAGTAGTTTCGATGGATTTGCTTTATCGAAACTTGGTAGTTTCGATAGGTTGCTTCTGTCGAAACTTGGTAGTTTCGATAGGTTGCTTCTGTCGAAACTTGGTAGTTTCGATAGGTTGCTTCTGTCGAAACTTGGTAGTTTCGATAGGTTGCTTCTGTCGAAACTTGGTAGTTTCGATAGGTTGCTTCTGTCGAAACTTGGTAGTTTCGATAGGTTGCTTCTGTCGGAACTTAGTAGTTTCGATACGTACCTTAGGTGTAATCTTAGCTTCGGATCATGGGCTTATATCGAAACTATGGTAGTTTCGATGGGTATGCATATATCGAAACTGAGTAGTTTCGATGGGTCTGCACATATCGAAACTAAGTAGTTTCGATGGGTCTGCACATATCGAAACTAAGTAGTTTCGATGGGTCTGCACATCGTCTTCCCCAAAAATCTGAAGTTTTTGCATGCAAGTCTGATCGAGTCAATATCTAAATTTTTCTTTGATCACAACGTTCGTTTTTCATTCTAGATGCTATACCTAAGTTCATTTTCAAGTTTCATCCGCAAAATCGTTATCTTTTTAGGCAAAACCCGAAACTTCCCAAAACGAACAAAAACTCATAATGTGGTCAAATCGTTACCTGGATTGTAATTCTGATTCGGAGGTTTTGCTCACGGGCTTAGCTGTAACGTGCTCCTCCAATCTCGTGACGATCCGTCGACTTTCTCTCTCTAGACCCGAGCTTTCCTTTCTCTCTCTAGAACTGCGTGAGTGTGGAATGAGCAGGGAAGAGGGCTGCCTTGCCTTATATATATACCTGGGCTTCCCTCGCCCCATTGAAGCCGAGCCCAAGCCCGCTCCCTTTTGTTTAAACATTCCGACTAAATCACCGGTCTCGCTATATTTATTCGTTCTATTATTTTTGGGATGTTACACCTGGTTGAGGTGAAGCGAACTTAATATGTTCGCCTGAGGTTGGTGAAGCGAACTTAATATGTTCGCCTGGGGCTTGTTAAGCGAACTTAACAAGTTCGCCTAATTAAGCGAACTTAATGTGTATAAGGATTTTTGTTCAGGCGAACTTATCTGTGTTGAGTGATTTTCAAAATTTTCAAAATCAATGTGTTGTTGGATTGTTTACTGGTACCTTCTTGTTCGGATTTGAATTGCGATCATTCCTAAGGTATTTTTATTGTTTTTCATCCGTTGAATCGTGAGCATTTAGACCTTTTTCCACTCGGACTCGTCGGATTTTTGTTTTCTGCATTTGTAACCTAATTTGATGCCAAATCTGTATTATCTCATTAAATTGAAGCTTGATAGTATGTTGTAATTGTTTGACGATGTGATTCCAGTGGGTATATCATGTTTCTATATCGATTTGTCGAAGTTTGATTTCTGTGTGAGAATTTGAAACGGCAAACAAGTTCAGGCGAACTTGTCTAAGCGAACTTATTAAGTTCACCTCTTGTAACACTAAGCGAACTTAGTAAGTTCGCATAGGGGCTCTGAGGGATTTTGGACTTGTGAAATTTTTTTTTTGTGTTTGAAATTTTTTTTGTTACAATTTTTTTTTCTTCTTGTTGTGTGTGTTTATTATTTGTCTAATGTGTTTGTTGTCCAAATACTTTTCAGATGGCTCGTCGTGTAGAATACAAACATAACCAGGTGGCACTGTTAGATCCTAACATGTCGGAGGCCATTAATTTTCAAGGAATTATTGGGTTCTTAAATCGTTCACGTCTTCGTGTAGCCTTATCTGCAGATCCATACATCAGCTTGGTGTATATTCAGCAATTTTGGGACACAGTACATCCAGATACAGACGTAGAACCTCATGTTCTTCGTGCTACTGTGAACAATACAGAGATTGTCATATCGTCAGAGACTATTCGTGCTGCTCTTGCTCTAGGTGGTGCTGCTGATGATCCTATGTCATATCCTGGCACATTGATTATGGGATGTTTTCCGATGATGGGTTACCGTGGAAGACCTAATGATACACAAGCTCGTAAGGGTGGTTTGGTTGGTGATTGGAGGTATTTCATGCATGTGATTATCCAATGCTTATCTCCTAGAAAAGCTGGTACTGATGGGTTAAAGAGTGCTCTACAAGCTGCTATGGTGCAATTTTGCTCTTTACATTTACCGGGAATTAGTTATGCAAATAACTCCTGCTGAAGGTCAAGGATTTCTTATGTATCCTCGGTTCATCCAAATGATTCTGAATCATCTTATTCCTGATCTCCCATAGCATCCTATTCGTTTAACATTGACTCCGATGTCAAAGAGAATTTTTACAGATTGCACTAAGGTAAAACAACAGAATGCAGCGTTGATTCCTGTTCAAACTCCATTATTTGGTCACTTAATCAATCCTGATTATGTTGAACCACCAAATGATAACTGGTTTCATCCTAAAGAGTTGGCTCAAGGACATGGTCAGAATGTACAACAATCACAACAACCTCAACAACAACAAGTTCCAGTACAACAACCAATTCCTATTTAACAAGCTCAGGTTAATATACCTGTTAGTGAACCTGTTCAAGAAGAGGTCGTTCAAGAACATGAACAAGACCTAGGGATGAATATGGATGATTTTATTAATGATGATGTGAACTCACTCATTCATGAAGCTGAAGGGAATGTGTTGACAGAGAATGATTCTAGTTCCAGCTCAAGTGAAACAATTTTGCCTGTGTCTGAAGAAACTGACACTGATGCGTCTAGAGATTTTTGCTCAGATCATTATGAGAGGTTAGCTGAAATACCATTGGCAAATGCTGGCAAACGTATTAAATCTCAAGCTAGAAGACCAAGACGGAAGTCTGTTCGGGATCCTCCTTCCGGATCAGTACTTGGAAAAGAACATTGGTGGATGAGAGTTCTGATACTGATAGTGATTTCAATCCGGATCCTAAAGCTCAGAAGCTTATGTCTACTTCAATTGCTGCTGCTCATTCTTCACAGGGTGTAGAGGATGCTAATTTTGTTGCTTCCTTAATAGTTACACCTCCAAGGTCTAAAGATTCATCTCCTGTTATAACTCCTATTCCTCCAGTGATTACTCCAAGTCCTTCAGTTCCTCAATCTTCAGCTGGTCCTTCAAAGCCTTCTGATTCTGAGAGGATTACTTTCCTTGAATCTCAAGTGCTTACTTTACAAACTCAAGTGGATACTCTTGTATCTACTGATTCTCAAAGACAGCTGGTGATTTTTTTTTTCAGACTCAAGCCAAGCAGATTGCTGACATGCAAGCTTTGGTATCCAAACTTGTTGAGCGTCTTGACGCTCAGGGGGAGTTAAGGATCCATGATACGTGTCACACTGAGTCCATTCAAAGAAAGGATGATGAAGACAATGATCCTACTGAAATGCTAAGGGTGATCGTCAATACGCTGACGTTAATCCTATATCTACAGTTCAGGGGGAGTCGACATCTCAAACAATTGAAGGAAACAAGGATGCTTCTGGAGTTAATGAAGAAGTTTTGCTATTGGAATTCTTTGCGGATTCTGAAGAGGAAGAAGCTGAGAAGATAGAATGTCTGGATGACATTGCTGAATTATTCAATGACATTGAAGATGATGTGTCTGATAATGACATGGAAGAAGGAGAGATAGTGGAGATAGAGATAGAGAAAAATAAAGATAATGTTACTTATGAAGGCAGTGATGGTCTGAAAGTACCATATAACTTCATCCAAGATGATGTTATTCCTGAGTTTTCTTCTGAAGGAGTAACAGATTCTATGGACACTATTGAAGACATCACTGTGCCTGAAGATACTGCTGAATCCAAGATGGATACTGATGATGAGAATGTTCAATCCAATATAGATGTTGAAGCTGATACTACTCACACTGTGTCTCCTAAGGTGAATGAAGAACCTGTGATGTACAAAAATACAGGGATGACTAGAGAACAGTGGAGAGAAGTTGTGAATAGCTGGATGAAGGTGCTACCCAAGTCTCAAGCACAACTGCTCAGAAAGAAAAATATGTGAATTAAGAGAGGTGTGTTGGAAGAATCATAATTTGGTTTTATGATAATGACACAAAATTGTTTGCTATTAAAAGATCTGATGGTGTTCAGTACTTAAATCCAAGGATCAAATATTTCAATACCTTGCCAAGGTGTGAAATGAATGATCTAGCTTCAAAACCACTTATTAATAGATCCAAGTTTGGTTTAGCGGATGTGATTGCTAATCTGATCAAGAGAGAAGGTGGTTCGGGAAAGTATGAATAGCTAAAGCCTCAGAAAGGAAAGAGAGTGAGGATAATAGATCAAAAGACTGGGAAAGTGACCTGGAAGTACAAGTTCAAACCAGTACGTGATGTACACAAGATACCGTTGAAGAAGATTCCTCAAGATTTTCTTGGGAATATGAAATGGTGGTATGTTATACTGGTGAAGCAAGGATTGAAGATAAAGATAATAAGGTCATTGTATGTTTCTATGATGCAATGAATCTTATCAATTTTTCAAAGAAAGATCAGAGAACGTTAAGAAAGAATGAAATCATGTTCACTGATGAATGGAAAGAACAAGGATTGCAGTATAAGAGAGTGTTCGAGATATGTAGAAGATATGGAGTGCATGCAGGCATCAGATTATCGGATAATTGGAAAAGCTCATCATAAAGACTGAAGAATGAAGATCAAGCTATTGTCAAGGGGGAGTCTGTTAGGACATAGTTTGTAATGACAAAAGCTTTGTAATAGTTTAGATCTAATGTCTTTATGTTTTTGTATGTAATGTTCTAAGTGTTTTATACAAGTTATGCTAGAGGCGAACTTGTCAAGTTCGCCTAGTCTAACAGAGGCGAACTTGTTAAGTTCGCTTAGTCTATCTGAGGCGAACTTGTTAAGTTCGCTTAGTCTGTTAGAGGCAAACTTGTTAAGTTCGCCTAATACAGATCAGATGTCTATATATAGAGGTTACAGAGTCAGCAGTAGTGACTTGAACAGAGCGTTGAACAGAAGCTAACGAATTGTCTGATTGAGTCTGTAAACTCTATGATTGTTGGAATACAAGCTTGAATGTTATTTACGTGATTGTTTCTATTGTCTTTTGTGTATACAATTGTTGATTCGGTTGGATTCCGCACTCCGCGTTAACATTACATCTTATCATGAGAACGATCCGTAGAAGAGCCATGTGGACCTACAGTATCCAAGTGTTGTATTCTCTAAGACTTGCAAACACCTATTTATAGTAAAACACAAAACCACACAACACTATAGGCGAACTTAACAAGTTCGCTCCTAAAGATGCTTAGGCGAACTTGTTAAGTTCTCCTCTCTATGAACTTATACATATTGTTTGCTACACAGACTCCCCCTTAACTATTGCAAACAATTCTATCAATTACAAGTCAAAGACTCTAAGACTAAGATATAAAATCTTCAAGCTTGTTGTCACCAAAATATGCTCCAACACAAAGACTCTCAGCGAGGAAGAAGAAGAGAGTCGACTGTCAGAGTCGAATGTCAGAAACTAGACTATCTGAGAATCGACCATCTTAGAAAAACGCTGAGTTTCGACCCATTGCATGACACAAAGTCTTGAACGCAAGTTCAGGTGGCACTCATGAGTGTGGCTAACGAATTTCCTAGCCGACACTCTCGACGATACCTACAAAACTGTCGACTCTTGCTTAAAATAATAGACATTGTACTTTGACTTATGTGCAGATCGGTATACACATTAACAGTAGCTAAAACATCACCTTCCGGTTAGACACCGGAAAGAAGGTGTGTTCTATGTGCCCCCTATGTGCTACGTGCAAACGTTTTTAAATGTTTTGGGGCTAAAGTGTATACACAAGTTGAATGAAATCTTGCTTTGTATCCATGTGCATATATTGCTTACCAAGTATGAAAGTATAACATAATGTATATGAATGAAATCTTGCTTTTATATCCATGTATATATTTCTTGCCAAGTATGAAAGTATGACATAATGTATAAGAACGTAATCTAGCTTTATATCCATGTATATGTTGCTTGCCAAGTATGAAAAGTATGACATAACGTATAAGAATGTAATCTAGCTTTATATATATGTATATATTGCTTGCATGTATGAATAAACATTATGAACCGAAATGATGATAAACGGCTACTTCGGAAGACGGACGACCACGCGACTATTATGCAGCCATAAATGAAAATCTAGAAAGGTAGACTAAAACTAAGGCCACAACAGTGGAGTCAGTCCCTAAATTGATGCACGGCTGCATAACTAGTTTGGGTGGGAGACGAACGCCTTAGCGCAGACGGACAAATGAAAATGACAGACTACGACGGTAGGACGGTTGTAAGATATGACGGACTACTTGGGTAGGACGGTTGTAAGATATGACGGATTACTTCGGTTGTCACACCCCAACCGAAGACGGAATACGTCAGGACGGGACATGTAGACTGTTCAAAAGCTCATGATCACTAAATTACAAAATTTTATTAAAATAATTTTAATGTACAATACATATGGATCAAACAAACAAAAAGCTAACAAAATTATAGTTCAACTGTCACTAGGTCCATATGCTCCTAAGTGATAAACTTGTACTTCAAATAATTCAACCTGAAACATGATTAAAATGAGAGGGTCAACTATAAATAGTTGGTGAGCATACATATGTTTTGACACCACAAGTAAGATTCAAAATGTTTTATACAATTTATACATATCATGGTTAATAAGTCAATTATGGAGAGTTACTATTGTGAAACCAAGTTGTACAATCAAACATTTGTAACTATCATGCAAATAACCAAATTGTGTTGTTAGCAACAATCACCCTAACTGGGTGGGTTTGTCAGACACAATAGATCTATCATTGTTAACCGTTGGCTTGTGTAGTTAATGATTACACTGTAAATTGCACACAAATTGTAGTTTGCACACCTAGTACTCAAGCATAAGGCTCAAACTGCACACATGAATGTAGGGTGGAATTGTATTATGTAGTTTGTAAACATTGTATAATTGTATTCATGTTCCACCCCAAAAATGTAATTAGTGTAAAAGGGGCTATGTAAAACTCACCTTAATATGGTGACTTAAACTTCAACTAATTCGAGAGGACAACTGAACCGGATCAATGATGCCCTAAATTAATATTTAGGCATTTTTAATAAATTGAAATGATAAAAAGAAATAGAAGTGGAATGATTTGGGGTTGAGGATTTAGAAGCAAACGAGCAAGAGAATATTAAATTTTTGAATATTAACGATGACTAAAGTGATATTACATACACGAAATTTCATGAAATAACGTTTTATAGATTTCTGTTTTATATAAAAGAGATTGTAGGTGTCAAAATATTACTTATAAAAATATTGATTTAACAATTAAGATATTACAAAATAATTGTTATTTTAGGACTATAGTATTCTTAAATATATAATTTGAAATAAACAATTTAATTAAAACGGATTGTAATTTTATTATTTATGAAGATCTAAACAGTAATTTTATTTAATAACTACAAACATTATAATTAAGATAATAAAACAATTATTTTGATATTGCAAATAAAAATCATATTATTAATAATAAGTTATTTTTAAAGTTTCAAATGGAATATATATATATATATATATATATATATATATATATATATATATATATATAACCTCTTAATAATTATATATATAACCTCTTAATAATTGATATGACGTAACAACTTTGATTTTTTTATAGTTTTTAAAGTTACATACATACAATAATAGGGTTTATGTTAAAATAACAATGTTTGTCACGTTTCGGAAATATATAATGGTAATGAATTAACACATAAGAAGATTGGTTTGTAATAGTAAATGTTTATAAAAGAATGTATATGTTTACGCATCATAAAAAAATAAGATGTTGAATTGATGTCAAATATTATTTGTATAAGTTTTGTTAACGTAGTGTGGGTTGAAAACGAGTAAGAATGGATGGTACTTACATGTAATCGAATTTGCTTGGAGGCTAAAACATGCATCGTGTTTGCTGCTGTTGAATCGCGACCGAGAGGAGGAGGGCAGAGGGATAATCGGTTTTGAGGATGAATTAGAGTTGTAATGATTTACGGGATATGAATGGTGTGATTTGAACGCGCATAACAGTCGTGAATGTCGAGATTTATGGGATTAGAAGCTTGATTTTGGGTTTTCAAAGAAAACGTTCGGAGGTTAGATTTTTGTAATTTAGAGTGAATGGGGTCGATTAAAGCTGAAAATAAACGCGTGCGTGATTTAAGGAATCACGATTTGGTCGAATATGGTAACATCATTGATTGAAATTAATGGATTTGGTGAGTTTAGAATTCGATTTTGACTCTAGAAAGTCAAAATTCAACATATGAATATCCAGGGTCCAAGGAGTAATGGGGGTTCAAAAAAATGAGGGTTCAATGCTAAGGAAGGGGGGTGTTTAATGGCAATGAAAAGATGTTCAAGACTCAATTTAATTAATTTGAATCCTCTTTATTTATTCGTAAAAGTTGTTTTTATAAATTTATAAAAACTTGAACATTATATGTTTTATTTAAATTATTTAAAAGGAAGAGTTCCATTTATAAAATTACAAGTTTTATTTTTGATATTTTTATTATAAAAAAAATTATATACTTATTTTAATATATATATATATATATACATATACATACATACATGCGTTATATATGTATATAATAGAAAATAATAAGTTAATGTAATGTTGAAACTTTGGATTGATACACATTGAAATAATAGTTAATGTAACATGTTGTGTTGAGCAAGTACGGGATTAGAATAGAGTGTCATTATTGTACATAATAAAATTAATAAGGAAAAATTATTGTCTGAAAAATCATGGATGTTACAGTATCCCTATGTTGAAGGAATTTCGTCCTAAAATTTTGCAAGTGGAGGCTACTGAATTAGGAAAGAGGTGAGGTTTTTTTTTGCATTTTCAATGTGTTTTGATTATTGGTTTGGGGAGTACGATTGATAATAAGTTTTAGGTATGATACTCAAGGCCAGGCACGGATGATGATAGTGGACTTAGTTTCGAAGATAATTGAGGAGAAAATTGTCTAAGAATCATTTTGGACTTTAAAGGTGAATTGTATTACTTGGAATGGACCTGATGGGAATTTGATGATAAGGGTTTGTTTAAGATGTAGTCTAATATGCTCAAGAATTGTCAGTGGATAAGAGATTTCACAACCATTGGTCTAGGTCAAAACTTCACGTGACACGAACAACTCTACTTCTGATAATATGATAGAGCACTTATATATAGGAAGTATCATCGGCGTATCCACCATGCCCTTGTCACGTCACATTAGTATCGTTGCTATATATCATGATAGGTTTTAGGTCATAACACACGACATAATTCACTATGTGTTTCCATGCACTGATTTTTATAATTACGCGTGCACCCAGAATTGCTCGAATCGTCGCATGGTCCGTATAGATCCTTCCATTGTGTGCGGGTCAAGAGAGGGCACTAAATTACTTAGTTCATGCATATTGTTTTCATGTAAGAGTTGCAAACAAATAACTGAGTCCCTAGATAGTAAGGTCAATCAGATAACTAAAGAGTAATAATGTAGTATAACTTAAAGTTCCATAGCTTACTCGTGTTTGAACAAGAATACGTCAAACCCCGGGTAGTTTCTAAATGGTACAGCTTCCTTGTGTTTGAACAAGAATACGTCAAACCCCGAGTAGCTTCAAAGTGTGACAGTTTTCAACTTTAGTGAATAAAGTGTATGATCATGCCTTGCGTATAATGTGATCGATCAATTGCAACAATTGTAAGCAATTTAGTTTCGTGTAAAATGTAGCACCCAAGTTTCATGTATGATCTAGTGTCATATAGCTTGTAATCAAATAGGTTTAATGTGTAACGTGAACAATTTAGCATCATGTATATGGTAAAAAATGAATTTCATGTATGATGTTAACAACTTAGTATTATGTATTTTGTAAACCAATAACCTTTCATGTGTAATGTAAATAATTTAGTATCATGTACATTGTATACTGTGCATAATTTAGTATCATGTACTTTGTAACCAAATAAGTTTCATGTTTGATATGGTCAATCTAGTATTATGTACAAACGATCTTTATGTATTATGATATCAATTTAGTATCATGTATATTGCAAATAACTAAGTTTCATGTATTATGTGATCAATCTAGTAGAAGGTGTATTGCAAATAAAGAAGTTTCATGTATTATGTGATCGTGCTGTGTATTTTGTGAACGTGAATACGTAAGTTATTGAATTTCGTGTGTGACGTATACTAACGAGTTTTGTATGTGTTCGAGTGTTGCAGACAAGCGTGTTGTTTAGCGTTCATGTATAATGTGGGTAGTTAGGTTTTAGCTTTATAAATCTCGTTGAGGTTTGTAGGGATGGTTAACGTTTACGCGAAATGGGTCGTCTCTTGAAGTGGCAAGTACGCTCATACATTACTGAAGGTGCAAGATAACGAGGAGGTTCTGAAAATATTCTGAGTAATGTGTTTACGAATAACTGATTTTTGTTTGTAACTAAGTAATTGTAATTTGTTCTTGTTTGTAGATAAATAAGGTAGTGAAACTAATGAGTTGAATAATCTAAATAAATGGACAATTTATAGGAAAACTTTTTTTTTAATTTTCAATTATTATAAGGATAATATTTTAAGAGAAAATAATGGCTAATTTTTTTTTATAATTAAGCCAAGGTTTAATAATCAATTTAACAAGAAAAAGTCATAATTAATTATTAATTAAAAATAATTCTTTTATAAAACAAATTGTATTAAGTTTACTCGCAAGGTAAAAAAGTTTATAGAAAATTTATATTTCAGATACTATTTATAAACTAAAGGTTTGATAAATAAAATACCGATGTTGTTAAAATCAGATAAGATATGGTTTGTTTACGAAGAACTCATAGGTACGTTTATTAATTTGCAATGAATGGGAAGGTGATGTTTGGGTGATCTTGATGAAAATATGACGGTAATATTAAATCGACGAGTAATGGCATTAAAGTTGTAAAACAAAACTTAACATTGAATGACAAAATGTAAAAGGCTTAATCCAAACATAAAATAGCGGTTTCAAATGAGGATTTAAAGATAAAGCAGAACACCCCAGCTAGCGTCTCAGATAGCTCTTAACGAGGAAGTAGATGAGCACCAAGACGTATATTGCTATGGTTACTCGGATAGCAGACGGTCTATAAAATAACTAACAAAACCTAACCTAGACTCCTAAGTAATAAGATGGAAAACCTATGAACTAAACCGTACTGTCATGCAAGTGAACCTATCGAGTGTAGGACAGCTTAATGGTAAACCGAGTTATCGAACCCTAGAGACACTATGACTACTAATACTAGACTCTGACTCGGACTTAAGAATTGATTGATTTGGGGGGTTTACTATACTACTGATTATCACTACGAATGCAATAAACTAAGATCGAATCAAGCTATCAAGAGACAAAAGCTAAGGTGAAATCAAGATTAAGAAGAACACTACATAGGTCGGAATCCTACTTGCAAAGAACAACTTATACCGGTTCTCGAAACTATGATGGATCTAGGTTTCTAAGGGTAACTGCTAAAGATAACCTAGTGGATCCCTAATCACTCTCAAGGTGTCACCAGCTAAGTTACCTAAAGTGTAGTAAACTCACCAGATTGTTGGATCACTTCTCAGGTATTTACAACTATGACCAAGTACCCTAATGGATGGATTACCTCTCAGTCTCACCGCCCACAATACACTCAAGGAATGCACGGGGTAATCCTAGGATAACAATTATGATTCAGACTAGCAACAATCACTAGACACCTAAACCAACTTCCTCTCAGACAGTTGACACTCGGATTCCTAATGAAGAAGACTAACCGACTAATTCTCACCTCTCGGGTATTGAACTAGGACACACACTTAACTTTAATCAGCAATCAATCACAACTCCTATGGCTACTACGTCTAGCAAACCGCCAAAATCACAAACCTTAAGATCTATGACCTAGATACGCTAATCAAACTGGCAGACAAGCACAATCAACGCAAGGAATTAATAATCAATCACACAATCAGATTCAGACATGCATATTCATCATAATTATTATACTAGGATCGTTTACTAAATCATAAAACCATCAAACGAAACCAAAACCGAATAAAAACTAAAACTTTAACAAGAATTCATCAATTAACCTAGGCAGCATTAAGGTTTTAGCCTAGAATCATTCTTAAAACATTCAAACATGAGTAATAAACATTCATCATTGGTTCAAACACAGAAATCAAGGATAAAGATTCAATCTTGGAATCGAAAACGCTTAAATAAACGAACCCGGTGTCCAAAGTCTTCAACTTTTCACTTCAACTGCTTCCTCTAGTCTCAAAATCGCCTTCAACTCTTCTCTTAGACGGCTAGAATACCAACTCTCTTGATTAATGGATTACAATTCTATTAAATTCAAAATTAGGGGTTTTTATCGTAATTTGGACCTCTCGTCGCGAGATAATTAGGACAGCCCCTCTCGTACCGCGAGGGCCAAAACAGTCGGCTGGATTTGCAGCTTCTTCGCATACCGCGAAAGAGTCCCATCTGGTCTTCGCGTACCGCGAGAGACTGGAATTTCATCTTTTTTGCACTATAACCCTTGGACTTTATTATTGTGCTCGGTTTCTTCGGGTTTTCACTCATTATTACCACGAGCACCTGTAAACATAACGTAGACTCAATATATAACAAAAACGACTCAAAATAAATACAAAACTAAGTAAAACGACACGAAAATGATTGAACAAAGATGTGTGCTTTGCACTACATCACCGGGCCTCAGCTCTAGCTGCTTCCATGCATGCATAAAGTATCTCTCTGTCTTCTTCCAGGCTTGAAATCTTCTCCTCATGCCACCACACTTGATTCAATAGGCTATCTATTCGCTGACCTAGTAGGTCGTGTCTTATCCCGTGCTCCATCCCTTGTCTCCCAAACTCTGAGGTACTCACGTATTGGTGGATGGCATCAATTGGGACTCCCATAACACTAGTGGGTGCCAGGGTATTCCTTGCCCTTAGGTTAGGATGATATGGGTCGGGTGCTAGGTAGGGGTCTCTCTGAGGGGATGGTAACCGGTTGTGTAGATGAGGTGCCTGGTGTGGGTTTGTTGTTTTAAACCTTAATCTAGTAACTAGGGGTGTTGGTGACCAATAGACTTGTGATCCGATGTCTTCTTCCTGGTCAGAATCTGCTCTAGGATAGTATATCGGGGAGGGAGGTGAGTAGAAGTCCATGCCTAACAGGGAAAAGGGGAAAAGATTGTAGGTTAGGATAAAATACTAGATGTTAAATGTAGAAGTTCTTCATGAACTTGACTACTCATAATGCCGAGGCTTCACAATAGTATTTTAGAAGTAACACTTGACCTATAAGTAGTGTATCCATGAAGAGAATTCCAAGGAAAGAGGGGCGGGTCACAAAGGAGACACTTAAGTACCATGTCTTTCCTTAGCCAGAATTTCTCATGAGTCTACACACTCTTCCAGCCATCATGTACTAATAACACTATTGTTTGGGCTCATGTTCATGGTGAGAATCATTTCGGACTGGGCTTTGGGGCCCGAAGGTGAGATTTATTTATTCCAGCAGTCTTCTTTTTTCTTGGAGGATAGGTGGGATTCTTAGTTTATTATGCCCAATAGTTTAAATTTTGTTCACTAAAGTTGATGGTATCATGTATGTGTGATTAAGGGTGCATGAAGAATTTGGTGTATAAGTGTGTGTTGAAACTTAGGATAGCACTTAATGAATCAAATAGGTAGCATGTAGATAGCTATGAATATAAGCACAATAGTTATCAAATAGTGTGAAACATAGACTGTTAGGTATTGTTGCATGCAATGTAATTACTTAGAATAACATGTAAACATATTCACACAGAGTAGTAATCATGTAGCATATAGTAGCATGGCATAGTATGGGTGTCCTAAGGTTATAGTCTAGGTCAAAAGTGTCTAATAACCTAATTCCCTATAACCAAGGCTCTGATACCAATCTGTCACACCCCAACTGACGGCGGAATACGTCAGGGCGGGACATGTAGACTATTCAAAAGCTCATGATCACTAAATTACAAAATTTTATTAAAATGATTTTAATGTACAATACATATTAATCAGACTCAATAGATCTATCATTATTAACCGTCGGGTTATGTAGTTAATGATTACACATGTAAATTGCACACAAATTGTAGTTTGCAAACCTAGTACTCAAGCATAAGGCTCAAATTGCACACATGAATGTAGGGTGGAATTGAATTGTGTAGTTTGTAAACATTGTATAATTGTACTCATGTTTCACCCCAAAAATGTAAATAGTGTAAAAGGGGCTATGTAAAACTCACCTTGATATGGTGACTTAAACTTCAACTAGTTCGAGAGGACAACTGAACCGGATCAATGATGCCCTAAATTAATATTTAGGAATTTTTATTAAATTGAAATGATAAAAAGAAATTGAAGCGGAATGATTTGGTGTTGAGGATTTGGAAGCGAACGAGTGTAGGGCCCCATTCCCGGGTCACCTCACTTGTTGGATTTACTCATAAACATAGTCATAAATACTGAGCTTAAATTTAAAAACATCAGAAGTAGCAGAAACAAACATCATTCGAATTACATGACGTAACATAACAGCGGAAGTCTTAACAATTAAATACATAACATCGTCTTAATATATATAAAAGTGGGATGTCAGTCTTGAACCGGGTAACCTTCACGCCATCGCACGACCCTTTCTTCCTTTACCTGAAATGTATACTAAAAGTCAGCTAACGCTGGTGAGTTCTAGTTTAAAACTATTAAGTATGATCATTCTTTTCTTTATAAGTATACATAATTATATACATACATTTCTATAAATATGTATTCATAGCTTTTACTTTTCTTTCTTCATTCTTATGTGATTACATAGATATGCATTCACCTTTTCTTTCCTTAACATTCATTGGTCATACACATAAGGGTGATCAACCCGTCTTTTACTGCGTATATCACAAAGACATACGCCCTTAAGCTACCATCGTAGCCCTTTTACTCGTCTGGTCCTAGAAACCGTCCGCCTTAACTTTCGTCCGGCTAACCTTCGGCCATCCGTCTTAACCATCCTACCGTCGTAGTCCGTCATATTCGCCCGTCTGCCCTAAGGCATCCGTTTCCCACGCGAACTATTGTTTATGCAACCGTTATACTATTTTAGCATTTACTTCGACCGCCCCTTTATGCTTTTTGTACGTCCTAGCTTGTGAAGGAACGCATCTTTCCCGGTTGCAAAATAGTCACGTGGTCGTCCGTCTACAGAAGTAGCCGTTAGCTTCGTTTCCGTCCATAACGTATACATACATTCATAACATGCAATATAAATAATTATAAAGCAAGATTTCATTTATTTACGTTATGCCATTCTTTCATTTATTCTTTGTAAACATACGTTTCATTTTTTGTTCATAATTCATTCTCATATATATACAAATTATATATTAGTATATCACGTATGATCACATTAGCATTCATATCATTTATTCATTTAGTGTATATATTTCAGCCCCAAAACATTTAATAAGGTTTGCACATAACATAGAAGGGAAAACATAGAACTCACCTGATAAGCTAGTCTTGGTTGTCCTAAACAAAGGTCCAACAACGTCACGTACGATCTGAATTAGGTAGTTAAATACACATCAGACCCAATCCCGACTCTAACGGTTTAATCATTCTAAACATACTGACTTTACTTACTGGTCTGCTGTCTGCGCACTTAGTAAGTGCGCAAGACCTTGCTCATGCGTACTTGACAAGTGCACAGAGAGTTCTTCTTGCGTACTTGGTATGTACGCATGATCTTTCTCCTGCGTACTTGGTAAGTACGCAGGACGTCCCTACTGCGTACTTGATAAGTACGCAGCACCTGTTTCCTGGACAAGTCCGCAATTCTTGCATGTTAATCCGATCATGCTAATCTTACAACTTTCTTTGATCAAAAGGTGCGGTTTTCACTCTAAATGCTAGTTCTAAGCTTATTTTCAAGTTTCATCCATAAAAATGTCTCCTATTTAGCTAAAACCCGAGAAACCCCTAAACGAAGAAAAAACTCAGTTTAAGGTCGAATCGTTACCTGGATTGTGATTCTGTTCCTTCCATACAACATTTCAAATGGCGGCATGCCAATAGTCGAGTGATAGCTGTTGTTGTATGAAAATTCTGCCAATGGTAGATGGCTGTCCCAGCTCCCACCAAAGTCAATGATACAGGCCCGGAGCATGTCCTCCATGGTCTGAATGGTCCTTTCCGATTGTCCATCGGTTTGGGTGTGGTAAGCGGTGCTGATGTTCAGTCTAGTGCCCATTGCTTCATTGAATTTCTTTCAAAACCTTGACGTGAATCTAGTATCCCTGTCGGACACAATCGACAGTGACATACCATGTATGCTCACAACTTCCTTGATAAATACTTCTGCTAGTCTTTCTGACGAAGAAGTCTGACGTACTGGCAAGAAGTGAGCACTTTTCGTCAAGCGGTCGACGATCACCCAAATGGTATCATTGCCTTTAGCTGTTCGCGGTAGCTTGGTAATGAAGTCCATCGTGATCTCCTCCCACTTCCATTCCGGTATTGGTAGAGGTTGCATTTTACCGCATTGTTTCTGGTGCTCCGCCTTAACTAGAGAACACGTTAGGCACTTGCTCACGTACTCTGTCACATCATTCTTCATGCCAGGTCACCAGTACTCTTTCTTCAAGTCTTGATACATTTTGTTTGTCCCGGGGTGGATGGAATAGCGAGACTTATGGGCCTCATTGAGTATTTTGGCTCTAAGCTCGCCAATCTTAGGTATCCACATTTGGCCAAACCTAGTTCGTACACCGTATGCATTTGCATCCAAATTCCCTTGTTGTCCTATTATTATTTCCCGTTTTATATTTCTTTCTAATAGTGCTTCATCTTGTGCCTTTGATATCTTACTCATCAAATCTGGTGTTATAATCAGCTGACACACTTTGATCCGTATAGGTTTCGATTCTTCCTTTCTGCTTAAAGCATCAGCCACCACGTTTACCTTGCCCGCATGGTACAATATCTCACAGTCATAGTCCTTCAGTAACTCTAACCACCTCCTTTGCCTCATGTTTAATTCCTTTTGCCCAAAAAAGTACTTCAGGCTTTTGTGATCTGAGTAGATGGTGTATTTAACTCCATACAGATAGTGCCTCCATATTTTTAACGCGAAAACTACTGCTGCTAACTCTAGATCGTGTGTTGGGTAGTTAACCTCGTGAATCTTTAGTTGTCGCGAGGCGTAAGCAATTACCTTTCCTCGTTGCATAAGTACGCAACCTAAACCCTGACTCGAAGCGTTAGAGTAGACTACTAAGTCTTCATTTCCCTCAGGTAGTGCCAAGACTGGAGCTTGGGTTAATCATGCCTTAAGTTCCTCAAACGCGTTGTTTTGGGTTGGACCCATTCATATTTCACTTCTTTCCGTGTCAACTTAGTTAGTGGTGAGGCTATTCTTGAAAAATCTTGAATAAACCTTCGATAGTAGCCTGCCAATCCCAGAAAGCTTCGTATCTCTGTTGGTGTCTTTGGGACGTTCCATTCCTTTACTGTCTCGATCTTTGCACGATCCACCATGATTCCGTTTGGGTTTATTACATGACCTAGGAATTGGACTTCCCTAAGCCAGAACGCGCATTTGGAGAATTTTGCGTACAACATTTCCTGCTTTAGCACCTCCAGAACCTCTCTTAGGTGAAAATGGTGATCACCCTCGCTTTTCAAATATACCAGTATTTCGTCTATAAAAACTATCACTGATCGATCCAACATTGGTCGACATACTCTTTTCATCAAATCCATGAATGCTGCTCGCGCGTTGGTTAATCCGAAGGACATCACAAGAAACTCACAATGCCCATAACGTGTGCGAAACGCGGTCTTTGGTACGTCTTCTTCTCCTACTTTCAACTGATGGTAACCCGGCCTAAGATCGATCTTTGAGAACCAACTCGCACCTTGCATTTGATAAAAAAGGTCGTCTATTCTAGGCAGTGGGTATTTGTTCTTTACTGTCCTCTTGTTCAACTCACGGTAGTCAATGCACATGCGCATGCTGCCGTCCTTCTTTTTTACAAATAGTAACGGAGCACCCCACGGTGAGATGCTCGGCCTAATAAATCCTTTTTCTGTTAGTTCGTCTAGTTGAGACATCAATTCCTTCATTTCTGATGGAGCCAATCGGTAGGGGTCTTTGGCAACGGGCTCAGCTCCTCGCAATAAGTCAATCTGAAGATCTATTTCCCGATCGGGTGGTAACCTAGGTAGATCCTCAGGGAATACTTCCGGAAAGTTGCACACCACTGGTACATTCTTGAGTTCATTCATTTTCATTCTATCATCAATAACATATGCCAGATAAGCTTCGCAACCGCGCCTCATGTAACTTTCGGCCTTGATCATCGAGATGACGTTCGGCATCGTGCAATTCCTATCCCCATAAACCGTAATTTGACTGCCGTTAGGAGCTTTGAGGTGTATTCTCTTACGTTTACATATGATTTGAGCTTCGTTGGCAGCTAGCCAATCCATACCCAATACTATATCGAATCCTCCTAAGGTGAGAAGGAATAATCTGGAAGGGAACTTATGACCCTCTATTTCTATGATGCAATCCTCTGTTACTTGAAATACTGCCGAATTTTTTCCAACGACAGTTTGTACGCTAAAGACCCTTACTATTGTGTTGATAGTGCATCCTAGTTTACGACTAAATGCATTGGATATAAAACTTTTACTAGCACCAGAGTCAAATAAAATAGCAGCATGTTCGTTATTAACTAGGAACGTACCTGACACAACATCAGGGTTTCCCCTTGCTTCCTCCTCAGTCAGGGCGTAGGCTCGAGTCCTAGCCTGCGGCTGTTCCTTTTCCCTCTCTTTTCCCGAACCAGATTGGCTGGCCTTCCTGTAGTTCTTTGTCAGATGTCCAAACAATCCACATACTTGACACTGGACGTTTTTTACGCATTCTCAGGAGAAGTGACCCGGCTTCCCGCACTTATAGCATGTGGTGGTGCCAATTCGACACTCGCTAAGATGTTGCCTTCCACATTTCCTGCAAGTTTCATATTCATCTGAGCTTGGTTTCTTAACTTCAGTAGCTACATTCCCTTTTCCGGTGCCTCTAGACGGGTTCTCCCACTTCCTCTTTTGTGTCTCAGGTGCCGGGTCCTCATTGGCATAATCGTCGTAGACAATTCCGCTCAGATTCACATGGACCCGGACCTTTTGTGACAGACCCTTGACATAGTATTTGATCAGACGGTCTTCAGTTTCCACCAAGTGTGGTACTAGTTGGGCCAGCTCGTTGAATCTTGAGGTATACTGGCTATGAGTCTTGTTGCCAGCCTTGAAGTTTAGGAACTCGTTCTCCACACGATCAATCTCGTTCTGTGGGCAGAACTTTTGGATTAGGAGCTTCTTCAGGTCTTCCCATGTCATTCTGGCGAGAGCGTTTGGCGAGTTTCTTCTCTGAATGTTTCTCCACCAACCTAGTGCTTCATTGGTGAAAGAACGAGCAACATATTTAACCGCCTGGTCCGGTCGACATTCGCTGATGTTGATTACAGCGTTCATCCTCTCGATCCATTCGAACGTAGCCACTGAATCTTTGTTACCATCAAACTTGGGTGGGTCTCCATCCTTGAAACCTTTGTAAGTACACCCACGATTGTTTGATCTCACATTCACTTCATCCCCATCACTGTCATACACTTTCTCTTCATGGTCTCCTTCATCCTCCTCTCTACTTTTTTTTAGTGCCTCGGATAGTAGATCAGGTAATACTTTCTTCAGGGTAATTACAACTTCACGGGCAATAGCATCCCTGACCTCGGGTTCCAACTATATAGTCCCTTGATTGTCGTTCTTAATTGGGTTCACCTCTGTTTTATGCACACTCTCAGTGTGTTCTACGCGCACACTCTCTGGCACGGTCGTGCCCAGCACCCTGGCACGGTCGTGCCTCCTTGTTCTATAAATATTAGAAGTTTTCCACAGTTCAAAGTCTGGAGAGCTGGAGAGTTGGAGCCCTGAGCACTGTTTTGTGCTCCAAATTTCCTTGTTTCTAGCCACATTTCAAGCTTCTAGGAAGGACTACAACATCAAGAGGATCATCATACATCATCATCTAGCTAGGGGAAGTTAGTTTGATTCTTGGAATTTCTTTATGAGTCTTGTAACTTTTCCTTGCTTTGTTCTTGTTCTTATGCTCACCATGAGCTAACTCTTTTTAACTTTGGTTTAGATGAAGTTTAGATACATTTGACAACATTTATGGATTATTGGCAACTATTGTGTTAATGTTATGACAACCGTGTGATTATTCTTTGATGAAATTATGTATTTAAGTATTTTGAGTTGTTTACAAGACTTGTATTTGTGTATGCCATATTATGTTGGAAAACTTGTGGTTTATGCTTATATTCATGGATTGGTGTATGTATTTATACTATTTTATGGCATTTGACTAGGAATGGTGAATGAAGTCTTGTTTATGAATCATTATATTTGTATGTATAACATTATGCTTATGTTTGGAAAGACAAAGTATTTGTTATGATGTGTCATATTTAGTATTATGTTTATCTAGGAATTGTTGACACATCCTCCTAATTTATATAACCTTTATATGAACATTGTATGTTGAAGAAATGCATATTCTTGTCTAATTTAATCAACTTGAGGTGGATAGTGTGTTGTTCATATTATCTTTCTAACTAGTTGTTGGATTAGTGTACCTTAATCGGTAGCTAGTTCAATCTTTATAAACATTGACATGATTATTAAACACGTGAGCTTCATTGTATGACTTTAGGTGGTTGGTTTGTGTAATTCATGCTAGCTTTCCGAATGGTCATTTGATTAGATATCTTTGACGAGAATTTAGTCAATTTATGTATCGTGTATTTGCCATGTTTCTATGAATGTATTGAATGTATTCTAGATGGATTCAACACCAAACTGATATTTTCTCCTTGATTGTTTGTTTTGTGATTTTAACTTAGTTTATAAATTTGCATGGTATTTAATTTAAACAAACTCTTCAAAACATCTTTTACCCTTAATTGATTGAATCTTAGTTCCGGTTAATTATTGCATTCCACCGTGTCAACGGATTGATATCCGGTTCTTACCTTTACTATATTGCTATCCGACGGGTACATTGCCCGATGTGTGTGTGATTAGTCTTTGGTGAAAACCCTTTTTAAAACTCATACTGTGTGAAAAATAGTTATAATAATATATATATAGTTTACATGCATCAAGTTTTTGGCGCCGTTGCCGGGGATACGATTTGTGCGAGAACGATTGAGATTATTATTTAGTCATTTAGTACATATTTGTCTATATCTTGGTAAATAGTTTTTCTTATTTAAATTTGTTTTTTTTTATTTTTTTATCTTTATTTTATCATCTTCGTCTTATTTTTGTGTATAGTTCTTCGGATGTTATTTTATTTTTATTTTTTTAACTGGTACCCGTGATCATTTTGTTTGAGTGTTCTTTGCAGTGATTTTCATCGATCACGACTATGGGAGTTACAGTGACGAGTACTCGTTTGATCTATGGGGTTACCACGAGGAGATTTGATGCAAGATTTGTGGGGGCCCACATTACACATTAGATTGTTATCAGTTCCCGGGCTACCCGGCAAGGCGCTATGAGGACCCTATATTCGGCCCGGTTGGTGATTTGGATGAATTGGAAACATTATTGTTTGAAGAGTCAACCGTGGTAATTGAAGGGGAGTCGTACCAAAAGCGAGATGTGCAAACGGATGGGTTCACCAATAAACCAATGACTATGCTGACGCCCGATCCTCCGTTGTGCACCAAGAAGAGCCGGCCCGCGATTGGTCATGATCACGACTCGTCATACGAGTCATCCGAACAACGGGAGAAGGCGAGAGAGTTCACGGACCAACCGACTTGGAAGGTGCGACATCGATCCACAAAGCACGGCAGTCAACACTATCTTGCCGAGATGATCGCCTCCTTCACTACATCATGTACCTCAGGTTCGGTCCGGGCAAATACAAGTGTTGGTGGCATGACCCGTCACTTTGTTTTTGCATTCACTATTGGTTGTCACTAGCCGGTGGTAAATGCATTAAACCAAACGGTTCGGATGGGTATTCAAGAATCATAGGCCACCTGTTTGTTGATTTATCCAATCATTTGTCCTAAATTGACGCGCATAAGGACACGAGTCTAGCTAACGACTCGTTAATAATCTTAGCATGTCTATATTTCACCCGTTAGTTATGTGTGTTCATTTTATCTTCCAAATATTTTTCTTAGTTTTCTTTTTATTTTTCTAGAATTTTATCGTTTAATTTTAAGTTTAGGTATTCGGAGCGTGTTTTGGATCGAGCAGATTGGGGATATGGATTGGAGCGTCTCAGGTATGTCTTCGGAATTTTTAGAAACTTTAGTTCGGAAGAATCGCAGTCGGGTTTGGAATACTCTTCATAAAAATCAGGTTTTTGTGTTTGCTGGGCATGTGACACGGTCGTGCCATGTTTTGGCACGGTCGTGTCCCCTTCTAAGCGCGGCCGTGCCTCTCACATAGACACGGTCGTGCCTCGCCTAGGAGTAGCCCTATAAAAGGACTTTATTCTCAAACATCAGAATTTTTTATTTTTTTTCCTTCAAAAACATACACGAAACCCCCTACTGTGATTCCCTTGATCTCTAGCTTGTTAATCTCCATTTCTTCGATTTCAGGTACGCCCCCGCAATCCTAATTTTTTCGTTTTTATGTTCAGGATTAGGATCATCATTATTTTTTATGACTGAATTTCTAGGGTTTTAGTTATTTTCTGTTTTGAACTCCATTTTAGATAAAATTAGGTAGGATCGTTAGTATTAACTTCTTAGAATGTTGCTATACTAGAAGCCCCTTCATAATCATGCTAAAAATGTAAAATTTTGACTCCGAAAACCCTAAAATGGGTTGAGCATGGTTGCGCTCATGACCAGGTGCGGTCGTGCCCAGCTTTGGTAAGTTTCCAAGAACTAGTTTTTGGGTAAGCGCGGCCATGCCTCCTATTAGCGCGGTCGTGTCAACTTGGGTTTATGCTAGGCGCGGACGTGTGTTTCCTTAGCGCGGCCGTGGGCCTCATTTTTTACCTAGGGGTGGTCGTGTCGTGTCTTGGCGCGACCGTGTCTCCGGGTTGGGACTGCCCGTGTTCGGCCACAGCGCGACAGTGGGCTCAGATTTTGGCCTTGGCGAGGTCGTGCCCCTTCCCAGGCGCGATCGTGTCCCCTTCATAATGAGGTCAGAAACTTCATAACTTCAGTTTAGCATCTTCATAACTGTTTTGATTTTAATTTTGTTGTTGTGCAGATGGCAGGCAACTGGGACCACCCATACCTTGAGTATGACTTGAACGAGCATGAGTACGAGGCTCGTCTGGATTTTTGTGGCCATGCAGAGGCCGGATTTTAGCCGCTCGTCGTTTAGAGCCTGCCGCCATAGACCCATCGGTCAGCGAGACCGGTGGAACGACCTCGTCACCGCCCCGTGGCGCCGCTTGTTTAGACTTCACGCGATTCAGTATGTCGAGCTTGTGATGGAGTTTTTCTCCACCTATGAGTTCGATTATCCTTGCGCGGACTTGGAGTAGCCGGAGACGATTAGGTTTAGGCTAGGAGGGGAGTGGCGAGTGATGTCAGTTGCTAGGTTCAGGAGATTATTGGGCCTGTATACGAGGCAGGAGCTTCATACTGAGATATTCACCGATGGTATCACCGAGTTCCCGACAGAGGAGGACAAAGACCAGTTCTGGCTCGAGTTTGGATTCGGGATGTATGATCCGAGTTTGACCAAGGCTTCGAGCCTTCGGGATCCCTTGCACCGTGTTCTCCATCGTTGCATTGTTTATTCTATTTTCGAGAGAGGGTAGGGGAAGACAGTAGTGAACCTTAGGGAGCTGTTTTACCTATTTTGCCTTGTACGCTCGCGCACTTGCAATCTTGTGCATTCCATCGCGGGGTACTTGGTGAACAGCTCCGGGCGCGATGTTACCAGCGCCATTTGTGGAGGTCACTTCGTGACCAAGCTGGCGAGGCATTTTCAGCTGCTGACCGATGACTTGATAGGGGACCTAACCCCTGTGGCAGAGACCGTCGTGATGACCGTGCAGACACTGAGAAACATGCACGTCGCTCGTCGTGGCGCATGAGGGATTAGATTGGTATATAGATGGGGACGGACGTGGGATCCATACCGTCCGGGTCCCGATCTAGATCTTATACAGGCCAAGGCCGAGGCCATCGCCACCGCCCAAGAGGCACACGTCGCTCAGCAGGAGCAGGAGCAGGGGCATGAGCATCATGATCCCGACCAGCCGCCTCCTCCACCTCCGCCACCACCACTGCATGCGGTTGTCATTCCACATGACGTGTTCATGCGTCACTGGACCTGGTAGTATGAGGTCCAGTGCGCTGCTGCTGCTGGCGGGGCACCTTACGTGGTTCCCCTTCCGTTCTTTATGCAGCCGAAGCAGCAGCCCGAGCAGCCACCACCATCTCCACTGCATCAGCAGCCACCACCATCTCCACTGCATCAGCAGCCACCACCATCTCCACCGCATCATCAGCCACCACCATCTCCACCGCATTATCAGTCACCACCACCATCACCACCACCAGCAGGAGGAGAGGGAGGCGGGGCCGCTGACATCGACCCCGAGGGCATGCGGTAGGAGTAGTACCTCCCATTGCCTTTTGGTATCATTTTTGTGAGTTGTACTTGGTTGCATATTGTACAAACTCTTGTATCGCGCTTCGGCGTTTATGTTTCTCTTTCTTTGTACTTTATTTTCGATGTATTGTTGTATATATTTGTCTTTAAATTTCTGTTTATATTTTGGCTTGATGTTACTGATCTGTGTTTGATGTTGTTAGTCTTGATTAGATCTTGGAATTGTGGAACTACGTGGAACGTCATTGCTGTGAGTAGACTTTTTGCGTGTGCCTTGATCGACACGAGGGAAGTTTCAGTTCTCCCTTCACACTTCATTGCATTGCATTCCATTTTGCTTTGCATGTTTTTGTATACATTGAGGGCAATGTATATTTCTAAGTGTGGGGTTGGGTATTTATTCTTTGCTTTACATTATTTTTGTTCTACATTGAGGGCAATGTAGAATTCTAAGTGTAGGGTGGGAATTTATTCACGCGATGTTTGTCCTTTTGAGCATTTTATCACGCGATAATAGAGGTTTGATTTTTCGAAAGTAATTGAAATACAAATTCCAACGAGTCAAACCCAACTTTTTGTGATAACCATGAGTTTTAGTGGGCTAAACGAATGAATTACATGTAACCTTTTGCTTACACCCATTCCTTTCCGTTTCCGTGAGTTTATTTTTGAGCCTTGATAGCTTTAGACATTGTTTGCTCTCGTTTTGCGGATTTGAGTGTGCCGGATGTTTCATGCTTATTAGAACTTGCTTTTAGCATACATTTCGAAATCATGAACATAAATATTGCATAAAAATGATTGAGGCATTAGGATAAACCCTCCTTTGTGAGCCTTTTATTTCTATTTTCCCTCACTCGAACACATCCACTAGTTAGCCACGTTGAGCCTATCCTGTCGTTTTCTTTTATTTTCCACATTACACCACATTCAAACCTTCGTTAGTGATAGGGTGCGAAAGCACACGTCTTTATTCCTTTGTTTTAATGTGTTTTACGTAGTTTTATATTAGTTTTGAGTCAATTTTATGTACATTTGAGTCGTTGGTCTTATTTGTAGGAGCTCGGGAATATTAATAAAGAATACGTGAAGAAAACGAGCGAAGAAACGAAGCCCGGAAAAGTCCAAAGATAAAAAGACAATTTTCTGAAATTTTGGTCTCCCGCGGTACGCGAAAGACGAGTGTAATAATTCTCGCGGTACGCGGGAAACTCCAGGAATCCGCCCGACTATTTTGGTCCTCGCGGTACGCGAGGATCCAGTCAACATTCTCTCGCGGTACGCGAGAGGGCCGTTTTCCGCAAAACCCTAATTTTCTAAATTAAAAAGATAAAAACGGCCATTATGAAAAAGTTCGATTCTAAGCCGTTCCAGGAAAGAAAAGAGGCGATTTTGAGCTTGGAAGTCAATTGAAGCTGAAGATTGAAGCTTTTGGATTCCGGGTTTGTGTAGTTGCATTCTAGGGTTTAAAGATTCAAACTTTATCTTTGATTTTGTGTTTTGAACCTATGGATCTTGCTATTTGCTTCTGTGTAGATGTTCTTAGTATGATTCTAGGCTAGATCCTTGATCTACCTAGGTCAATATGATGATTATGTGTTAAAGTTTCGATTTTTATTCGGTTTTTGGATTTGAATGTTGGATTTATGATTTAGTAAAGGTTTGAGTTTGTTTATGTGTGATGTTAGTGCATGTTTAATTCTGATTATGTGGTTGATTATGCTTTTCTGCGTTGATTGTGGTTGTCTGCCAGTTTGATCTTCGTTTCTGGTTCATAGACTTTAGGGTTTGTGAGTTAGAGTGGTGTCTAGACGTAGTAGCCATAGAAAACCTAGTTAATTACTGATTAGAAGTGAATGTGTGTCCTAGTTAAATACCCGAGAGGTGAGAATTAGTCGTTTAGTCTTCGTCATTAGGAATCCGAGTGTCAGCTGTCAGAGAGGAAGTTGGTATTAGGTGTCTAGTGATAGTTGCTATCCGAATCATAGTATCCATTCTAGAACTACCACATGCATTCCTTGAGTGTATGGTAAGCGGTGAGACTGAGAGGTAATCCGTTTATTAGGGTACTTGTCATAGTAGGAAATACCCGAGAGGTGATCCGATCATCTGGTGAGTTAATATCCTTAGGTTGTCTTCTGGTCACATCCCGAGACCGAGAGTGATCGGGAATCCACTAGATATCTTTTAGGTGTTATATCTTTAGAAACCCAGATCCAACCTAGTTCCAAAACCGATAGAAGTTGAGCTTTACACATAGGATTCCGACCTAGGTAGTGACTTCTCCATTCTTGATTTCATCTTTAGTTTACTCTTGATAGCTTGAATTGTCCTTAGTTTATTGCATTCTTAGTTAATCTTTAGTGTAGTAAACCCCCCAATCAATTAATCATATTAAGTCCTAGTTGAGTCTAATTTAGTTATTCAGTGTCTTTTGGGTTCGATATCCGGACTTCGTTTAGGCTATATTGCATTGATCGGTACACTTGCCGGTTGTGTGGTCTAGTATTAGGTCAAGTCTAGGTTTTATAAATTTAAAGCTAGAGAGTCTAGATTAGGTTTTATTTGATAGTTTTTATAGACCGTCTGGACGACATCAAGTTTTTGGCGCCGTTGCCGGGGACACTTGGCAATAGCAATATTAGCTTTGACTAGTTCTTTGTTTGATTTTTGGTTTATTTGAGTCTTTTGTTTTCTTTTGAGTCTTGTGTGCTACTTGTGAGTCTTTATTCTGTTTCCTTCTTAGAGTCTTTCTGTTTATGCCCAATACTCGTTCGCAAGGATCACCATCTTTTGCATCTTTTCAAGAGCCCGAACGAGAGCTTCACGAGCGCACCCGCGACTTTCGGGAGCGTTTAGAGGAGCTGGTTAAATCTAAGGTACGTTCTACTAGCCCAGTTCCAATTTCTATCATGGGCGACGCTGATCCTCCAGCGAGGCGTACAGTACACCAGAGGGCCAGTGAGGGGGTCACGGGCGCGAGATCTTCGATCACACGCCCCACTATACCGAACACCAATTCTTGGCAGATCCCATCACATGTCATGAGTACGATCACTCATGCCACTCAATTCCATGGCCTCGAGGATGAGGATGCACCCGGACATTTGTCCCGCTTCGCGCGGATATGTGATACATTTAATATCACGGGTGTATCTAAGGACGCAATCTACTTGCGTCTCTTTCCATTCTCTCTTTCTGGGCGTGCATCTACTTGGCTCGACACTCTTCCCGACAATTCTATCACCACATGGGAGGATCTCGAAGCCAAGTTCTTCAAGAAATACTTTCCACCTTCCAGGGCCGCTCGCCTTCGGGACCAGATCCATTCGTTTCGGATGGATCCCGACGAGCCTTACCACATGGCCTGGGAGCGGTTCAACGCGCTGTTGAGCCGATGTCCCCAGCACGGTCTCCCTGACTGGGCACTAGTGGAGAAGTTCTATAATGGCCTCACCTTCGAGACGCAGCAAATGTTCAACACAGCTGCAGGAGGCCATATCATGGATAGACTCGAGCCTGAGGAGTGCGAGGATATGTTCGAGAGCTTCGCTCAAGCCGAACAGCAGCACCCACGTTCTGTTAGGGATTCCATCCCTACTGCTAGGTCACACGCCTCTTCTCCTAGAGGTGTGCATCAGGTCACTCCTGATACTAGCGTGGCTGCTGCCCTCGCCTCGATGGCGAATGGATAAAGGAGCTCAAGCTCAGTGCTTTGAGGTGTCAGGTGTGCAGGGGAGGACACGACACCCGAGATTGCCCTGTTCATAATCAAGAGCACGTGAGCTATGCTGGCAACCAATACCAGAACCGAAATTACAACAATTCTAATACTTTTGGTTCGGGATGGAGATCTGGATTCACTGGTCGTCAGCAACAGTATGGAGGAGCAGAAGAAGGAGCGAGTTCTGGGAGCACTGTTGGGTCACGAAGGATTGAGGAGATGATGGAGACTCAGACACAGTTGCTTGCCCAGCTGGTGCAGAATAACAAGGATGCTCGGCAAAGACTGGATAGCCATGACACTTTGATGAAGAATCAGCAATCGGCGTTCCAGGATTTGCAACGCACGGTAGGAGACATTGCTAGGAGCATACATGATAGACAAGGAAGCCCTTCTACGGGCCCGAACGCTTCAGTGATGGCCGTGTCTATAGAGAGTGTGAAGAGTAAAGTGGTTGAAGAGGTTGACCCCCACTCTAAGGAGCATAATATTCCCTCAGTGGAGGAGGTGAACAAGATTGACTGGGAAGCTCGATTTGCTGAGATCGATGCTAGGATACTAAAAGAGACCGAGTCGAATGCTGTTTCGACGAGGAGCATGATAGAGAAGGAGGATGAGAGCCCACCGGTAGTAGTAGAAGAAGAGCCGGTGGAGGAGGAGATAGTGGTTGAGGTGCCTACCAAGAAGGCACAGGAGAAGAAGAAGGGGGTGGAGATGAAGTCCCCCGAGATTGACTTGAGTCGTATTCCTTATCCTACACGTGTGTTGCCACATAAACATGCTAAGGAATACGGTCACTTCCTTGATATGTTCAAACAACTCAAGGTCAATCTCCCGTTTGTAGAGGTCCTCCAGCATATGCCCAAATATGCCAAGTTCTTAAAAGGCCTTCTTTCCAACAAGAAGAAACTTGAGGAGGTCTCTGGAGTCTCACTTGGTGAGCAATGCTCGGCAGTGGTGCAAAATCATTTGCCAGAAAAGTTATCTGATTCGGGTCGGTTCACGATCCCGTGCTTGTTGGGCAACCTACCATTACACCACGCGTTGGCCGACCTAGGTGCTAGCATCAATTTGATGCCCTATTCATTGTACAAGCAGCTGGACCTAGGTGAACCACAACCAACGCGCATGAGCATTTCCTTGGCTGACCGCTCAGTCAAGTATCCACGTGGAATAGTGGAAAATCTATTAGTGAAAGTGGGCAATTTTGTTTTCCCCGTGGATTTTGTGATTCTAGATATGGAGGTGGATGACAAGGTCCCACTCATCTTAGGGCGCCCGTTCCTACGGACCGCAAAGGCGATGATTGATGTCTTTGACGGGAAGCTCACACTTCGTGTGGGGGATGAGGTCCTTACATTCAATGCTGTAGAGTCCGGGAAGGATGTTGGCGAGCACAGCCACTCCGTGTGCATGCTCGATTCTTTCATGGACCACCATTGGGACCCCGATCCGGTGATAGAAGTAGGTGAACCCGCCCCGAATATAGAAGAACCATATGATTGGGCGTTGGAGTTAGAAGGATTGCTAGATGAGCCAGACGATTATGGAGATGAGGTGCCTGATGATTTGCTGGAGATGATGGCAGAGTTTGAAGAGGTCATAGGCAAAACCCCAAGTGTGGGGAAGTTGGTGGAGGTTGTTGAGGATCCCGAGGATCCTGGTGAGATTGTGGAGGTCATTCCTTTAGAAGTGCCCATTCCTAAACCCCTACATATCTTCACCACTGTTTGTGCTTTGGGGAGAAAGATCGAGTCACCCCCTAGGTCTAGGCCGCCTCGTAAGAGGACTCGAGAGTTAATTGACTTAGGCAACGTAGATAGAGTGCTAACCCCAAGTGTGGGGATATCGAGGAGTGACAAACTACTTGGTTATTTAATGCGTATTATCTTCGGACCGGGTAGATTTAAGTTGTGGTGGAAGGAGATGAAGGATAGAAATCCATGGTGCGGTAGGAGTAGTTGTTTGCTGAGGCTGTGGAGAACCGGTAGGCCGCGAAGGATGAAGGCGGTACCGGTTAGGATCAAGGAGAAGCCTCCTGATAGGTTTGCTTGAGTCCTGGGCAAGTGCCCGGGATGTAAAGTTTGTGTACGTTCATTGGTATGAGTCCATGTCTTTTTCTTTGTTTTTCGGTTTGTGTTTTGTTTGTGTCAAGTTTTGCAGGAATCCATGCTCGATTCGGTAAGGAAAATCGTCGGGAATGAAGCCCCAGGTATGGTTACATGTGTTTTTATCCTTGGGACAAGGTTTTAAGGAAGTTGGGTGAAAATTTTTTCTTAAATGACCAAAAATATTCTAAGTATAAAACTTGAAAATTCTTCAAAACTTTCTGTTAACGACACCCTCCCGCGGTACGCGAAGAACGATATGGAAATCTCTCGCGGTACGCGAGAGACAAAAGTCTCGGCCGGCCTAACTTTTTGGCCTTCGCGGTACGCGAAGAATATCCCATTCGACTTACGCGGTACGCGAGGGACTGCTGGTGTCACCCTATTTCCTTTGTTTCCCATGGTTTCCCGTACCCGTTTCTGTCCCCGTTTTCACTCACCACCACTATTCATCACCTACCTTCGTACCACCACTACCATGAAGCATCACCTTTAACCACCATCATCCATCACATTAATTCACCCACCTACCATTCACTTCATTCACCGACCACCATGACAATGGGAAACTAGAAACTGTTTATGACCGTCGACCTTGCTGTGGTATTCATGTCTTTGTGTTTGCCACATGTCGAGTATGTTTTCTCTGCATCTATCTATCTTGAGTCTTTTAGTTTTCTTGAGTCTGTCTAGTCTCTATATTTTATTTGAGTCAGTTTAATGCTGTGGGTTTGTATGTTTAGTCTTATTTTGCAGGTTTATCATTCCACCCGTACTCAATCTCCATTCGGGCGGAATTGATGATCACCATTACTATCTTGTAAAGGCAACCCAACAGCTGATGTGTAACCGCGAAGGAAATGCTATACGGCACACACAAGGAAGAACGAAGCTGCATATTAGATTGCATCTACATTACCAGCTAAGTCGCTTCCTGTTCTGTTTTCTTGTTTTATTTTTGCATTTTTATTTTTTAGTTGTGTTTTGCTTCACATTGAGGACAATGTGTCTTTCAAGTGTGGGGATGTGAGTGTCTAGTTTGTTTAGTTTGTGTCTTTAAAAATTCAAAAATACAAAAAAAAAAAATTGAAAAATTTGAAAAATGTTCTTGGAAATAAATGCATATATTTGGAAAATGATAGTAGAACTGGATCTATTTGTGATTTTAAATGATTAAATAATTGAAAACGTGTTGAATTAGTGATGTTTTGGTAGACCCAGCTAACTAGTAAAGCTTAAATAGCCTGTTTGTGTTATTTAGGATTAATCACGGAATAAAATCATGATATCTTGTGGGTATTCATCTTAGAGTAATGGTAATACTGAAACTGTCAATATAGGGTGATAGGTACCACGATTAAGTTAAAATTTAAAGGTTTTTGAAATTTTTATGGCACACCATTCTCTTTTTATGAGAATAAATCCGAGTTTCGGTGGCGCCCGCATTCCATAATCCATGTTATTCCATAATTTATGAGCTATACTGAGTTTTGCTTATGTGTTACCCTCTGGGATAGCGACTTGGAGGATACACCCCTAAGTAAGATTTATGTGCTTCATTGATAGAATGTAGTCTATGTGTTACCCTCCGGGATAGTGACTTGGTTGAAACACCTCTAGACGAAAGTTCTTTTGCTTATTATGCTCATTATCATCCATTCATTCATGATTTCATCTGATTTCTAAAAACCTGTAAATAGTAGTTTAACGTGGTAGGGTAAATCTATATGGTTTAATCCGTGCCTAAACATGACCTTGAGACGGGATTAGGTAGAGCTGTAACTTCTAAGTGTGAGTCACATAGATTGATTGATATGTTGTATAAAATGGATTTAGAACACGTAACGGGGGCTTGAAAGTTAATGTTTGGGTTTAATCGGACAGAAATACTAATTGTTGCTTTTTAACACGTGAGTATGTTTTGAAAATTGAAATTTATGTTTGTTGAGTTAGATGCCAGTTATGATTCCATTTGCAGATTTTTCGAGGACGAAAAAAGGTTAAGTGTGGGGATATTTGATAGGGTGCGAAAGCACACGTCTTTATTCCTTTGTTTTAATGTGTTTTACGTAGTTTTATATTAGTTTTGAGTCAATTTTATGTACATTTGAGTCGTTGGTCTTATTTGTAGGAGCTCGGGAATATTAATAAAGAATACGTGAAGAAAACGAGCGAAGAAACGAAGCCCGGAAAAGTCCAAAGATAAAAAGACAATTTTCTGAAATTTTGGTCTCCCGCGGTACGCGAAAGACGAGTGTAATAATTCTCGCGGTACGCGGGAAACTCCAGGAATCCGCCCGACTATTTTGGTCCTCGCGGTACGCGAGGATCCAGTCAACATTCTCTCGCGGTACGCGAGAGGGCCGTTTTCCGCAAAACCCTAATTTTCTAAATTAAAAAGATAAAAACGGCCATTATGAAAAAGTTCGATTCTAAGCCGTTCCAGGAAAGAAAAGAGGCGATTTTGAGCTTGGAAGTCAATTGAAGCTGAAGATTGAAGCTTTTGGATTCCGGGTTTGTGTAGTTGCATTCTAGGGTTTAAAGATTCAAACTTTATCTTTGATTTTGTGTTTTGAACCTATGGATCTTGCTATTTGCTTCTGTGTAGATGTTCTTAGTATGATTCTAGGCTAGATCCTTGATCTACCTAGGTCAATATGATGATTATGTGTTAAAGTTTCGATTTTTATTCGGTTTTTGGATTTGAATGTTGGATTTATGATTTAGTAAAGGTTTGAGTTTGTTTATGTGTGATGTTAGTGCATGTTTAATTCTGATTATGTGGTTGATTATGCTTTTCTGCGTTGATTGTGGTTGTCTGCCAGTTTGATCTTCGTTTCTGGTTCATAGACTTTAGGGTTTGTGAGTTAGAGTGGTGTCTAGACGTAGTAGCCATAGAAAACCTAGTTAATTACTGATTAGAAGTGAATGTGTGTCCTAGTTAAATACCCGAGAGGTGAGAATTAGTCGTTTAGTCTTCGTCATTAGGAATCCGAGTGTCAGCTGTCAGAGAGGAAGTTGGTATTAGGTGTCTAGTGATAGTTGCTATCCGAATCATAGTATCCATTCTAGAACTACCCCATGCATTCCTTGAGTGTATGGTAAGCGGTGAGACTGAGAGGTAATCCGTTTATTAGGGTACTTGTCATAGTAGGAAATACCCGAGAGGTGATCCGATCATCTGGTGAGTTAATATCCTTAGGTTGTCTTCTGGTCACATCCCGAGACCGAGAGTGATCGGGAATCCACTAGATATCTTTTAGGTGTTATATCTTTAGAAACCCAGATCCAACCTAGTTCCAAAACCGATAGAAGTTGAGCTTTACACATAGGATTCCGACCTAGGTAGTGACTTCTCCATTCTTGATTTCATCTTTAGTTTACTCTTGATAGCTTGAATTGTCCTTAGTTTATTGCATTCTTAGTTAATCTTTAGTGTAGTAAACCCCCCAATCAATTAATCATATTAAGTCCTAGTTGAGTCTAATTTAGTTATTCAGTGTCTTTTGGGTTCGATATCCGGACTTCGTTTAGGCTATATTGCATTGATCGGTACACTTGCCGGTTGTGTGGTCTAGTATTAGGTCAAGTCTAGGTTTTATAAATTTAAAGCTAGAGAGTCTAGATTAGGTTTTATTTGATAGTTTTTATAGACCGTCTGGACGACATCAGTTAGCCTTTTCATTTATTTTTCGCCCGTGTTAGAAATCCGGTCGGCTAATGTTAATTTTATAGCTTTTATTTTGTTGTAATTTTCAAATTCTTGAGAAGTTTTTAGCTACGAAAAGATGCATATTGACTTAGTTCCCTTCAAAAGAAAGAAAAGAAATAGTGTAAAAAAAAAGAAAAAAAAAGTTTCACCAAAATTAGATGAATTGTAGCCGATTAGAGCAATTTTGTGAGCAAATATGGAAATAATTCGGTTGTTAGCTTTTATCTATATGAAAGTATTAGTTAGATTACGATTCCCGGTTCTTCTTAGTTTGCGGAACTTAGTGTTGGTACATACATAGCAAGACAAGTTGGAATGGAGATCTAGATTGGGGCTTCGGACTGAGTTTAGTACTTTCACGGTTTGGGACGACTTACGTCAATCGCAGAACGAGGTCTTATGGTCGAATGTGGTGTGGTTTTCTCAAGCTATTCCTAAACATTCTTTTTTTATGTGGCTTATTGTGCATAAAAAGTTAAAAACACATGATGTAATGCGCAAGTGGAACTCCTCGGGTAACATGAATCTGAACCTCTTATGCTGCTCTTTGTGCACGTCGGGGCCTGATTCCCATGAGCACTTGTTTTTTGAATGTGAGTTTGCGGCCCAAGTTTGGAATGGAGTTAGAGATAAAGCTTGTATGGATACTATTCAGAATAAATGGAGCGTTATTTTTGACTTCTTGGTGGGAATACCAAATTCGAAGAAAGCTATACATGTGATTGCAAAATTTGTGGTTAGTGCTGCAACATATTTTGTGTGGGAGGAAAGGAATAGAAGGCTTTTTACTAGTAAAAGGAGGAATAAGAATCAACTTGTTGAGGTTATCTTATCTACTGTTCGAATGAAGCTTCATACGATGCGGTTTAAGAGATCCATTCAGACGGCTTGAGTTCTGCAAGAATGGATGCTACCACGTGGTCTTTTGGTTGCAGATGATGAGTGTGGTTGATTGTTGGCTTTTTTGTTTTAGATTATGTTATCTAGTTTACTGGTGCTTTTGTTTAGAGTGTAGTTTTCTTTTACACTTGTGTAACTCTGGTATGGCCTGTCATACTTGAGAACTGAGGGATGCTCTGTCACACACTTGGTTTTTTTTTTGTTTGATTGTTATAATATTCACCGGGGTAACCCTTTACCCAAAAAAAAAGTATTAGTTAGATTATTTTTCTTAGTAGAAGTTGTTTTAGTTTTTGAGTTAGCATAGCCGCCGGATTTTTAGCCATTTAGACACTTTAAAATTCCACCTCCTTACCCTTAGCCATTGCCAAGTTACAACCCGTTTAAAGCCCTCTTGATTTGTGCTTTGTTTCATGTTAGTTGGTAGAGATTTGATCTTTTAGCAAACTTATGATTTATGCATGATTCATTGTCTTGGCATTTGAGTGTTCTATACATACTCCATTACTTGTATGATCATATATATTCCCGAGTGTGTGTGAACAGTGTGAGAAGCATAAAGTTACATGCTAATGATTTCCTACGCATATTAATTTGCTCATTCGGTTGTCACTTCATTGGGCTCCTTGGGTTTCATTTAGTTAATTTTGCATTTCTTGAAAATCTTGTCAAACCTTTATAAATTTATTAATGCTTACGGTTTTCCGATTTGATCCATAGTGTCATTGGAAGTTTTGTTTTAATTTGATTTCTTGCTTGAGGACAAGCAATGTTCTAGTGTGGGGTTGTTTGATGTGTTAGTATTTACACATCTTTTTGGCACAAAACTCCGCTTATTTAACGATCAATTATTGGTTATATTCAACGTTTAGACACTTATTTGCTTCATTTCCTGTTTTGTAGGTTTTTGTGAAGCTTGGTGAACAAACAAGAAGATTCCAGGATAAAAAGTGAAGTTTTAGGGTTTCTGTGATGGAGGCACGGTCGTGCCAAGCCTGCAAACCCTAGGTACGGTCGCGCCCACATCTTGCACGACCGCGCCAAGCCAAAAATCCAAGGCACAACCGCGCCTTGGCCCCCCACGATCGCGTGTCACCCCGTGAGTCTGCTCCACGAAGAAAGAGAGCCAATGAAAGAAGCAGATCGGTGACACGACCGCGCCTAAAGGTGGGACGGTCGTGCCCAGGACCCTGGCACGGTCATGCCTTCTTGTTCTATAAATATCAGAAGTTTTCCACTGTTCAAAGTCTGGAGAGCTGGAGAGTTGGAGCCCTGAGCACTATTTTGTACTCCAAATTTCCTTGTTTCTAGCCACATTTCAAGCTTCTAGGAAGGACTACAACATCAAGAGGATCATCATACATCATCATCTAGCTTGGGGAAGTTAGTTTGATTCTTGGCATTTCTTTATGAGTCTTGTAACTTTTACTTGCTTTGTTCTTGTTCTTATGCTCACCATGAGCTAACTCTTTTTCACTTTGGTTTAGATGAAGTTTAGATACATTTGACAACATTTATGGATTATTGGCAATTATTGTGTTAATGTTATGACAACCGTGTGATTATTCTTTGATGAAATTATGTATTTAAGTATTTTGAGTTGTTTACAAGACTTGTATTTGTGTATGCCATATTATGTTGGAAAACTTGTGGTTTTTGCTTATATTCATGGATTGGTGTATGTATTTATACTATTTTATGGCATTTGACTAGGAATGGTGAATGAAGTCTTGTTTATGAATCATTATATTTGTATGTATAACCTTATGCTTATGTTTGGAAAGACAAAGTATTTGTTATGATGTGTCATATTTAGTATTATGTTTATCTAGGAATTGTTGACACATCCTCCTAATTTATATAACCTTTATATGAACATTGTATGTTGAAGAAATGCATATTCTTGTCTAATTTAATCAACTTCAGGTGGATAGTGTGTTGTTCATATTATCTTTCTAACTAGTTGTTGGATTAGTGTACCTTAATCGGTAGCTAGTTCAATCTTTATAAACATTGACATGATTATTAAACACGTGAGCTTCATTGTATGACTTTAGGTGGTTGGTTTGTGTAATTCGTGCTAGCTTTCCGAATGGTCATTTGATTAGATATCTTTGACGAGAATTTAGTCAATTTATGTATCGTGTATTTGCCATGTTTCTATGAATGTATTCTAGATGGGTACATTGCCCGATGTGTGTGTGATTAGTCTTTGGTGAAAACCCTTTTTAAAATTCACACTGTGTGAAAAATAGTTATAAAAATATATATATAGTTTACACGCATCAAGTTTTTGACGCCGTTGCCGGGGATACGGTTTGTGCGAGAACGATTGTGATTATTATTTAGTCATTTAGTACATATTTGTCTATATCTTGCTAAATAGTTTTCCATATTTAAATTTGTTTTATTTTTATTTCTTTTATCTTTATTTTATCATCTTCGTCTTATTTTTGTGTATAGTTCTTCGGATGTTATTTTAATTTAATTTTTTTTTATCTGGTACCCGTGATCGTTTTGTTTGAGTGTTCTTTGCAGTGATTTTCATGGATCGCGACTATGGGAGTTACAGTGACGAGTACTCGTTTGATATATGGGGTTACCACGAGGAGATTTGGGGCGAGATTTGTGGGGGCCCACATTACACATTAGATTATTATCAGTTCCCGGGCTACCCCGCAAGGCGCTATGAGGACCCTATAATCGGCCCGGTTGGTGATTTGGATGAATTGGAAACATTATTGTTTGAAGAGTCAACCGTGGTAATTGAAGGGGAGTCGCACCAAAAGGGAGATGTGCAAACGGATGGGTTCACCAATAAACCAATGACTATGGTGACTCCCGATCCTCCGTTGTGCACCAAGAAGAGCCGGCCCGCGATTGGTCATGATCACGATTCGTCATACGACTCATCCGAACAACGGGAGAAGGCGAGAGAGTTCACGGACCAACCGACTTGGAAGGTGCGACATCCATCCACAAAGCTCGGCAAGTCAACACTATCTTGCTGGGATGATCGCCTCCTTCACTACATCATGTACCTCAGGTTCGGTCCGGGCAAATACAAGTGTTGGTGGCACGACCCGTCACTTTGTTTTTGCATTCACTATTGGTTGTCACTAGCCTGTGGTAAATGCATTAAACCAAACGGGTCGGATGGGTATTCAAGAATCATAGGCCACCTGTTTGTTGATTTACCCAATCATTTGTCCTAAATTGACGCGCATAAGGACACGAGTCTAGCTAACGACTCGTTAATAATCTTAGCATGTCTATATTTCACCTGTTAGTTATGTGTGTTCATTTTATCTTCCAAATTATTTTCTTAGTTTTCTTTTTATTTTTCTAGGATTTTATCGTTTAATTTTATGTTTAGGTATTCGGAGCGTGTTTTGGATCGAGCAGATTGGGGATATGGATTGGAGCGTCTCAGGTATGTCTTTGGAATTTTTAGAAACTTTAGTTCGGAAGAATCGCAGTCGGGTTTGGAATACTCTTCATAAAAATCAGGTTTCTGTATTTGCTGGGCATGCGACACGGTCGTGCCATGTTTTGGCACGGCCGTGTCCCCTTCTAAGCGCGGCCGTGCCTCTCACATAGACACGGTCGTGCCTCGCCTAAGGACTTTATTCTCAAACATCAGAATTTTTTATTTTATTTTTCCTTCAAAAACATACATGAAACCCCCTACTGCGATTCCCTTGATCTCTAGCTTGTTGATCTCCATTTCTTTGATTTCAGGTACGCCCCCGCAATCCTAATCTTTTCGTTTTTATGTTTAGGATTAGGATCATCATTATTTTTTATGACTGAATTTCTAGGGTTTTAATTATTTTCTGTTTTGAACTCCATTTTAGATATAATTACGTAGGATCGTTAGTATTAACTTCCTAGAATGTTGCTATACTAAAAGCCCCTTCATAATCATGCTATAAATGTAAAATTTTGACTCCGAAAACCCTAAAATGGGTTGAGCACGGTCGCGTTCATGACCAGGCGCGGTCGTGCTCGGCTTTGGTAAGTTTCCAGGAACTAGTTTTTGGGTAAGTGCGGCCGTGCCTCCTATGAGCGCGATCGTGTCAACTTGGGTTTATGCTAGGCGCGGCCATGTGTTTCCTTAGCGCGGCCATGGGCCTCATTTTTGAACTAGGCGCGGTCGTGTTGTGTCTTGGTGCGACCGTGTCTCCGGGTTGGGACTGCCCGTGGTCAGCCACAGCGTGACCATGGGCTCAGATTTTGGCCTTGGCGCGGTCGTGCCCCTTCCCAGGTGCGACCGTGTCCCCTTCATAATGAGGTTAGAAATTTCAAAACTTCAGTTTAGCGTCTTCATAACTGTTTTGATTTTAATTTTGTTGTCGTGCAGATGGCAGCCAACAGGGACCACCCATACCTTGAGTTTGACTTGAACGATCGTGAGTACGAGGCTCGTCTGGATGTTTTGTGGCCACGCAGAGGCCGGATTTTAGCCGCTCGTCGTTTAGAGCCTGCCGCCATAGACGCCATCGGTCAGCGGGATCGGTGAAACGACCTCGTCACGGCCCCGTGGCGCCGCTTCTTTAGACTTCACGCAATTCAGTATGTTGAGCTTGTGATGGAGTTTTTCTCCACCTATGAGTTCGATTATCCTTGCGCGGACTTGGAGTAGCCGGAGACGATTAGGTTTAGGCTAGGAGGGGAGTGGCGAGTTATGTCAGTTGCCAGGTTCGGGAGATTATTGGGCCTGTATACGAGGCAGGAGCTTCATACTAAGATATTCACCGATGGTATAACCGAGTTCCCGATAGAGGAGGACAAGGACAAGGACAAGTTCTGGCATGAGTTTGGATTTGGGATGTATGATCCGAGTTTGACCAAGGCTTCAAGCCTTCGGGATCCCTTGCACCGTGTTCTCCATCGTTGCATTGTTTATTCTATTTCTAGGAGAGGGTAAGGGGAGACAGTAGTGAACCTTATGGAGTTGTTTTATCTATTTTTCCTTGTACGCCCGCGCACCTGCAATTTGGCGCATTCCATCGCGGGGTAATTGGTGAACAGCTACGGGCGTGATGTTACCAGCGCCATTTGTGGAGGTCACTTCGTGACCAAGCTGGCGAGGCATTTTCAGCTGCTGACCGACGAGTTGATAGGGGACCTGACCCCTGTGGCAGAGACCGTCGTGATGACCGTGCAGACACTAAGAAACATGCACGTCGCTCGTCGTGGCGCAGGAGGGATTAGATTGGTAGATAGATGGGGACGGACGTGGGATCCAGACCATCCGGGTCCCGATCCAGATATTATACAGGCCGAGGCCTAGGCCGTCGCCGCCGCCCATCAGGCACACGCCGCTCAGCAGGAGCAGGAGCAGGGGCACGAGCATCATGAGCCCGCCCAGCCGCCTCCTCCGCCTCCGCCGCCACCACTGCTTGCGGTTGTCATTCCACAGGACCTGTTCATGCGTTACCGGACCTGGCAGTATGAGGTCCAGTGCGCCGCAGCTGCTACTGGCGGGGCACCATACGTGGTTCCCCTTCCGTTCTTTATGCAGCCGGAGCAGCAGCCCAAGCAGCCACCACCATCTCCACCGCATCAGCAGCCACCACCATCTCCATCGCATCAGCAGCCACCCCCATCTCTACCGCATCATCAGCCACCACCATCTCCACCGCATCATCAGTCACCACCACCATCACCACCAGCAGCAAGAGGAGATGGAGGCAGGGCCGCCGACATCGACCTCGAGGGCATGCGGTGGGACTAGTACCTCCCATTGCCTTTTCGTATTATTTTTGTGAGTTGTACTTGGTTGCATGTTGTATTGTATCGCGCTTCGGCGTTTATGTTGTTCTTTCTTTGTACTTTATTTTCGATGTATTGTTGTATATATTTGTCTTTAAATTTCTGTTTATATTTTGGCTTGATGTTCTGATCTGTGTTTGATGTTGTTAGTCTTGATTAGATCTTGGAATTGTGGAACTACGTGGAACGTCATTGTTGTGAGTAGACTTTTTGCGTGTGCCATGATCGACACGAGGGAAGTTTCAGTTCTCCCTTCACACTTCATTGCATTGCATTCCATTTTGCTTTGCATGTTTTTGTATACATTGAGGGCAATGTATATTTCTAAGTGTGGGGTTGGGTGTTTATTCTTTACTTTACATTATTTTTGTTCTACATTGAGGGCAATGTAGAATTCTAAGTGTTGGGTGGGAATTTATTCACGTGATGTTTGTCTTTTTGAGCATTTTATCACAGGATAATAGAGGTTTGATTTTTCGAAAGCCATTGAAATAGAAATTCCAATGAGTCAAACCTAACTTTTTGTGATAACCATGAGTTTTAGTGGGCTAAACGAATGAATTACATGTAACCTTTTGCTTACACCCATTCCTTTCCGTTTCCGTGAGTTTATTTTTTAGACTTGATAGCTTTAGACATTGTTTGCTCTCGTTTTGCGGATTTTAGTGTGCCGGATGTTTCATGCTTATTAGAACTTGCTTTTAGTATACATTTCGAAATCATGAACATAAATATTGCATAAAAATGATTGAGGCATTAGGATAAACCCTCCTTTGGGAGCCTTTTATTTCTATTTTCCCTCACCCGAACACATCCACTAGTTAGCCACGTTGAGCCTATCCTGTCGTTTTCTTTTATTACCCACATTACACCACATTCAAACCTTCATTAGCCTTTTCATTTATTTTTCGCCCGTGTTAGAAATCCGGTCGGCTAATGTTAATTTTATAGCTTTTATTTTGTTGTAATTTTCAAATTCTTGAGAAGTTTTTAGCTAAGGAAAGATGCATATTGACTTAGTTCCCTTCAAAAGAAAGAAAAGAAATAGTGTAAAAAAAAGAAAAAAAAATTTCACCAAAATTAGATAAATTGTAGCCGATTAGAGCAATTTTGTAAGCAAAGATGGAAATAATTCGGTTGTTAGCTTTTATCTATATGAAAGTATTAGTTAGATTACGATTCCCGGTTCTTCTTAGTTTGCGGAACTTAGTGTTGGTACATACATAGCAAGACAAGTTGGAATGGAGATCTAGATTGGGGCTTCGGACTGAGTTTAGTACTTTCACGGTTTGGGACGACTTACGTCAATCGCAGAACGAGGTCCTATGGTCGAATGTGGTGTGGTTTTCTCAAGCTATTCCTAAACATTCTTTTTTTATGTGGCTTATTGTGCATAAAAAGTTAAAAACACATGATGTAATGCGCAAGTGGAACTCCTCGGTTAACATGAATCTGAACCTCTTATGCTGCTCTTTGTGCACGTCGGGGCCTGATTCCCATGAGCACTTGTTTTTTGAATGTGAGTTTGCGGCCCAAGTTTGGAATGGAGTTAGAGATAAAGCTTGTATGGATACTATTCAGAATAAATGGAGCGTTATTTTTTACTTCTTGGTAGGAATAGCAAATTCGAAGAAAGCTATACATGTGATTGCAAAACTTGTGGTTAGTGCTGCAGCATATTTTGTGTGGGAGGAAAGGAATAGAAGGCTTTTTACTAGTAAAAGGAGGAATAAGAATCAACTTGTTGAGGTTATCTTATCTACTCTTCGAATGAAGCTCCATACAATGCGGTTTAAGAGATCCATTCAGACGGCTTGAGTTCTGCAAGATAGGATGCTACCACGTGGTCTATTGGTTACAGATGATGAGTGTGGTTGATTGTTGGCTTTTTTGTTTTAGATTATGTTATCTAGTTTACTGGTGCTTTTGTTTAGAGTGTAGTTTTCTTTTACACTTGTGTAACTCTCGTATGGCCTGTCATACTTGATCGTTTTGTTTTATCTGGTACCCGTGATCGTTTTGTTTGATTGTTCTTTGCAGTGATTTTCATGGATCGCGACTATGGGAGTTACAATGACGAGTACTCGTTTGATCTATGGGGTTACCACGAGGAGATTTGGGGCAAGATTTGTGGGGGCCCACATTACACATTAGATTATTATCAGTTCCCGGGCTACCCCGCAAGGCGCTATGAGGACCCTATATTCGGCCCGGTTGGTGATTTGGATGAATTGGAAACATTATTGTTTGAAGAGTCAACCGTGGTAATTGAAGGGGAGTCAAACCAAAAGGGAGATGTGCAAACGAATGGGTTCACCAATAAACCAATGACTATGGTGACGTCTGATCCTCCGTTGTGCACCAAGAATGGCCGGCCCGCGATTGGTCATGATCACGACTCGTCATTCGATTCATCAGAACAACGGCAGAAGGCGAGAGAGTTCACGGACCAACCGACTTGGAAGGTGCGACATCGATCCACAAAGCACGGCAAGTCAACACTATCTTGCCGGGATGATCGCCTCCTTCACTACATCATGTACCTCAGGTTCGGTCCGGGCAAATACAAGTGTTGGTGGCACGACCCGTCACTTTTTTTTTGCATTCACTATTGGTTGTCACTTGCCGGTGGTAAATGTATTAAACCAAACGGGTCGGATGGGTATTCAAGAATCATAGGCCACCTGTTTGTTGATTTACCCAATCATTTGTCCTAAATTGACGCGTATAAGGACACGAGTCTAGCTAACGACTCGTTAATAATCTTAGCATGTCTATATTTCACCCGTTAGTTATGTGTGTTCATTTTATCTTCCAAATTATTTTCTTAGTTTTCTTTTTATTTTTCTAGGATTTTATCGTTTAATTTTAAGTTTAGGTATTCGGAGCGTGTTTTGGATCGAGCAGATTGGGGATATGGATTGGAGCGTCTCAGGTATGTCTTCGAAATTTTTAGAAATTTTAGTTCGGAAGAATCGCAGTCGGGTTTGGAATACTCTTCATAAAAATCAGGTTTCTGTGTTTGCTGGGCAAACGACACGGTCGTGCCATGTTTTGGCACGGTCGTGTCCCCTTCTAAGCGCGGCCGTGTCTTCGCCTAGGAGTAGCCCTATAAAAGGACTTTATTCTCAAACATCAGAATTTTTTATTTTGTTTTCCTTCAAAAACATACACGAAACCCCCTACTGCGATTCCCTTGATCTCTAGCTTGTTGGTCTCCATTTCTTCGATTTCAGGTACGCCCCCGCAATCCTAATCTTTTCGTTTTTATGTTTATGATTAGGATTATCATTATTTTTTATGACTGAATTTCTAGGGTTTTAATTATTTTCTATTTTGAACTCCATTTTAGATATAATTACGTAGGATCGTTAGTATTAACTTCTTCGAATGTTGCTATACTAAAAGCCCCTTCATAATCATGCTAAAAATGTAAAATTTTGACTCCGAAAACCCTAAAATGGGTTGAGCACGGTCGCACTCATGACCAGGCGCGGTCGTGCTCGGCTTTGGTAAGTTTCCAGGAACTAGTTTTTGGGTAAGCGCGGCCGTGCCTCCTATGAGCGCGGTCGTATCAACTTGGGTTTATGCTAGGCGCGGCCGTGTGTTTCCTTAGCGCAGCCGTGGGCCTCATTTTTGACCTAGGCGCGGTCGTGTCGTGTCTTGGCGCGACCGTGTCTCCGGGTTGGGACTACCCGTGGTCGGCCTCAGCGTGACCGTGGGCTCAGATTTTGGCCTTGGCGCTGTCGTGCCCCTTCCCAGGCGCGACCGTGTCCCCTTCATAATGAGGTCAGAAATTTCATAACTTCAGTTTAGCGTCTTCATAACTATTTTGATTTTAATTTTGTTGTCGTGCAGATGGCAGCCAACAGGGACCACCCATACCTTGAGTTTGTCTTGAACGATCATGAGTACGAGGCTCGTCTAGATGTGTTTTGGCCACGCATAGGCCGGATTTTAGTGAACATTAGGGAGTTGTTTTACCTATTTTGCCTTGTACGCCCGCGCACCTGCTATCTTGTGCATTCCATCGCGGGGTAATTGGTTAACAGCTTCGGGCGCGATGTTACCAGCGCCATTTGTGGAGGTCACTTCGTGACCAAGCTGGCGAGGCATTTTCAGCTGCTGACCGACGACTTGATAGGGGACCTGACCCCTGTGGCAGAGACTGTCGTGATGACCATGCAGACACTGAGAAACATGCACGTCGCTCGTCGTGGCTCAGTAGGGATTAGATTGGTAGATAGATGGAGACGGACGTGGGATCCAGATCGTCCGGGTCCCGATCCAGATCTTATACAGGCCGAGGCCGTCGCCACCGCCCATCAGGCACATGCCGCTCAGCAGGAGCAGGAGCAGGGGCACGAGCATCATGAGCCCGACCTGGGGAAAAGATTGTAGGTTGGGATAAATCACTAGATGTTAAATGTAGAAGTTCTTCATGAACTTGACTACTCATAACGCCGAGGCTTCACAATAGTATTTTAGAAGTAACACTTGACCTATAAGTAGTGTATCCATGAAGGAAATTCCAAGGAAAGAGGGGTGGGTCACAAAGGAGACACTTAAGTACCCTATCTTTCCTTAGCCAGAATTTCTCATGAGTCTACACACTCTTCCAGCCATCATGTACTAATAACACTTTTGTTTGGGCTCATGGTCATGGTGAGAATCATTTCGGACTGGGCTTTGGGGCCCGAAGGTGAGATTTATTTATTCCAGCAGTCTTCTTTTTTCTTGGAGGATAGGTGGGATTCTTAGTTTATTATACCCAATAGTTTAAATTTTGTTCACTAAAGTTGATGGTATCATGTATGTGTGATTAAGGGTGCATGAAGAATTTGGTGTATAAGTGTGTGTTGAAACTTAGGATAGCACTTAATGAATCAAATAGGTAGCATGTAGATAGCTATGAATATAAGCACAATAGTTATCAAGTAGTGTGAAACATAGACTGTTAGGTATTGTAGCATGCAATGTAATTACTTAGAATAACATGTAAACATATTCACACAGAGTAGTAATCATGTAGCATATAGTAGCATGGCATAGTATGGGTGTCCTAAGGTTATAGTCTAGGTCAAAAGTGTCTAATAACCTAATTCCCTATAACCAAGGCTCTGATACCAATCTGTCACACCCCAACCGACGGCGGAATACGTCAGGGCGGGACATGTAGACTATTCAAAAGCTCATGATCACTAAATTACAAAATTTTATTAAAATGATTTTAATGTACAATACATATTAATCAAACAAACAAAAAGCTAACAAAAATCTAGTTAAACTGTCACTAGGTCCATATGCTCCTAAGTGATGAACTTGTACTTCAAATAATTCAACCTGAAACATGATTAAAATGAGAGGGTCAACTACAAATAGTTTGTGAGCATACATAGGTTTTGACACCACAAGTAAGGTTCAAAATGTTTTATAAAGAATTCATACATATCATGTTTAATAAGTCAATTATGGAGAGTTACTATTGTGAAACCAAGTTGTACAATCAAACCTTTGTAACTAGCATGCAAATAACCAAATTGTGTTCTCGGCAACAATCACCCTAACTGGGTGGGTTTGTCAGACTCAATAGATCTATCATTATTAACCGTCGGGTTATGTAGTTAATTATTACACACGTAAATTGCACACAAATTATAGTTTGCACACCTAGTACTCAAGCATAAGTCTCAAATTGCACACATGAATGTAGGGTGGAATTGAATTGTGTAGTTTGTAAACATTGTATAATTGTACTCTTGTTTCACCCCAAAAATGTAAATAGTGTAAAAGGGGCTATTTAAAACTCACCTTGATATGGTGACTTAAACTTCAACTAGTTTGAGTGGACAACTGAACCGGATCAATGATGCCCTAAATTAATATTTAGGCATTTCTAATAAATTGAAATGATAAAAAGAAAATGAAGCGGAATGATTTGGTGTTGAGGATTTGGAAGTGAACGAGTGTAAGGCCCCATTCCCGGGTAACCTCACTTGTTGGATTTACTCATAAACATAGTCATAAATATTGAGCTTAAATTTAAAAACATCAGAAGTAGCGGAAACAAACATCATTCGAATTACATGACGTAACATAACAGCGGAAGTCTTAACAATTAAATACATAACATTGTCTTAATATATATAAAAGTGGGATGTCAGTCTTGAACCGGGTAACCTTCACGCCATCGCACGACCCTTTCTTCCTTTACCTGAAATGTATACTAAAAGTCAGCTAACGCTGTTGAGTACTAGTTTAAAACTATTAAGTATGATCATTCTTTTCTTTATAAGTATACATAATTATATACATACATTTCTATAAATACGTATTCATAGCTTTTACTTTTCTTTCTTCATTCTTATGTGATTACATAGATATGCATTCACCTTTTCTTTCCTTAACATTCATTGGTCATACACATAAGGGTGATCAACTCGTCTTTTACTACGTATATCACAAAGACATACGCCCTTAAGCTACCGTCGTAGCCCTTTTACTCGTCCGGTCCTAGAAACCGTCCGCCTTAACGTTCGTCCAGCCAACCTTCGGCCGTCCGTCTTAACCGTCCAACCATCGTAGTCCGTCATATTCGCCCGTCTGCCCTAAGGCATCCGTTTCCCACGCGAACTATTGTTTATGCAACCGTTATACGATTTTAGCATTTACTTCGACCGCCCCTTTATGCTTTTTGTACGTCCTAGCTTGCGAAGGAACGTATCTTTCCCGGTTGCAAAATAGTCACGTGGTCGTCCGTCTACAGAAGTAGCTGTTAGCTTCGTTTCCGTCCATAACGTATACATACATTCATAACATGCAATATAAATAATTATAAAGCAAGATTTCATTTATTTACGTTATGCCATTCTTTCATTTATTCTTTGTAAACATACGTTTCATTCTTTGTTCAAAATTCATTCTCATATATATAAAAAATATATATTAGTATATCACGTATGATCACATTAGCATTCATATCATTTATTCATTTAGTGTATACATTTCATCCCCAAAACATTTAATAAGGTTTGCATATAACAAAGAAGGGGGCACATAGAACTCACCTGATAAGCTAGTTTTGGTTGTCCTAAACAAAGGTCTAACAACGTCACGTACGATCTGAATTAGGTAGTTAAATACACATCAGACCCAATCGCGACTCTAACAGTTTAATCATTCTAAATATACTGACTTTACTTACTGGTCTGCTGCCTGCACACTTAGTAAGTGCGCAGGACCTTGATCATGCGTACTTGACAAGTGCGCAGAGAGTTCTTCTTGCGTACTTGGTATGTACGCATGATCTTTCTCCTGCGTACTTGGTAAGTACACAGGATGTCCCTACTACGTACTTGATAAGTACGCAGCACCTGTTTCCTGTACAAGTCCGCAATTCTTGCATGTTAATCCGATCATGCTAATCTTACAACTTTCTTTGATCAAAAGGTGCGGTTTTCACTCTAAATGCTAGTTCTAAGCTTATTTTCAAGTTTCATCCATAAAAACATCTCCTATTTAGCTAAAACCCGAGAAACCCCTAAACGAAGAAAAAACTCAGTTTAAGGTCGAATCGTTACCTGGATTGTGATTCTGATTCGGAGGTTTTGCTCACGAGCTCAGTAGTAACGTGCTCCTTCAATTTCGGGTCGATCCGTCACTTTCTCTCTCTAGGTTGCAAGTTGTGGTGGAAATGAGAGTTCTAGTGCTGTCTTGAACCTTTTATACCTGGGCCTCGCTCGGCCCGTTGGGGCCGAGCCCAAGCCCATCCGCTTTTATTTTATTTTATGACGATTAAGTCTCTATCGCGTTATAATTTACTAAATTACTATTTTTGGGATGTTACAACGAGCGAGAGAATATTAAAGTTTTGAATATTAACGACAACTAAAGTGATATTATATATGCGGAATTTCATGAAATAACGTTTTATAGATTTCTATTTTATATAAAAGAGATTGTAGGTGCCAACGATAAATATTACTTGTAAAAATATCGATTTAACAATTAAGATATTACAAAATAATTGTTATTTTGGGACTATAGTATTCTTAAAGATATAATTTGAAATAAAAAATTTAATTAAAACGGATTGTAATTTTATTATTTATGAAGATCTAAACAGTAATTTTATTTAATAACTACTAACATTATAATTAAGATAATAAAACAATCATTTTGATATTAGAAATAAAAATCATATTATTAATAATACGTTATTTTTAAAGTTTCAAATGGAATATATATATATATATATGTATATATATGTATATATATATATAGAACCTCTTAATAATTGATATGACGTAACAACTTTGATTTTTTTTATAGTTTTAAAAGTTACATACATACAATAATAGGGTTTATGTTAAAATAAAAATGTTTGTCACGTTTCTAAAATATATAATGGTAATGAATTAACACATAAGAAGATTGGTTTATAATAGTAAATGTTTATAAAAGAATGTATATGTTTACGCATCATAAAAAAATAAGATGTTGCATTGATGTCAAATATTATTTGTATAAGTTTTGTTATACAAGAAAGATGTGTATTTTACCACTTTAAATCTTTTAAACATACGTATGTTACGAAAGATATATATATATATATAAATTTATGTGTGAGTTAAAAAAGTAAAAATCAAGGCAAAATGAAGCAAACAGGCCTGCATGGGGATAGAACCCCACGGCCTGTTTGCTAATGGTGAAGTGGTTTAACCAGTACATCTAAGCTTAATTCCTTGATACAATCTGAAATAATATGGTTATATCATAAAGATCCCAAACTCCCTTGTTTCCAAATCATGCAAATAAGAACCTTAAATCTCCATGAACACACAACTCTTGCGATCAGAACCAAATGTTAACGTAGTGTGGGTCGAAAACGAGTAAGAATGGATGGTACATACATGTAATCGAATTTGCTTGGAGGATAAAACATGCGCCGTGTTTGCTGTTGTTGAATCACGACCGAGAGGAGGAGGGCAGAGGGATAATCGGTTTTGAGGATGAATTAGAGTTGTAATGATTTACGGGATATGAATGGTGTGATTTGAACGCGCATAACAGTCGTGAATGTCGAGATTTACGGGATTAGAAGCTTGATTTATGGGTTTTCAAATAAAACGTTCGGAGGTTTGATTTTCGTAATTAAGAGTGAATGGGGTCCTTTAAAGCTGATAATAAACGCGTACGTGATTTAAGGAATCACGATTTGGTCGAATATGGTAACATCCTTGATTGAAATCAATGGATTTGGTGAGTTTAGAATTCGATTTTGACTCTAGAAAGTCAAAATTCAACATATGAATATCCAGGGTCCAAGGAGTAATGGGGGTTCAAAAACATGAGGGTTCAATGCTAAGGAAGGGGGGGAGGTTGTTTAATGGCAATGAAAATATGTTCAAGGCTCAATTTAATTAATTTGAATCCTCTTTATTTATTTATAAAAGTTGTTTTTATAAATTTATAAAAACTTGAACATTATATGTTTTATTTAAATTATTTAAAAGGAAGAGTTCCATTTATAAAATTACAAGTTATATAATTGATTTATACAACATAAACAACTATGTATATTTGATAAAAATTCATAAGTTTTATTTTTGATATATTTATCATAAAAAAATTATATATTTATTACAATATATATATATATATATATATACGTACATACGTTATGTATGTACATAATAGAAAATAATAAGTTAATGTAATGTTGAAACTTTGGATACACATTGACATAATAGTTAATGTAACAGGTTGTGTTGAGCAAGTACGGGATTAGAATGGAGTGTCATTATTATACATAATAAAATTAATAAGGAAAAATTATTGTCTGAAAAATCATGGATGTTACAGTATCCCTATGTTGAGGGAATTTCGTTCTGAAATTTTGCTAGTGGAAGCTACTGAATCAGGAAAGAGGTGAGGGTTTTTTTTTTCATTTTCAATGAGTTTTGATTATTGGTTTGGGGAGTACGATTTATAATAAGTTTTAGGTATGATACTGAAGGCCAGGCACGGCTGATGATAGTGGACTTAGTTTCGAAGAGAATTGAGGAGAAAATTGTCTAAGAATCATTTTGGACTTTAAAGGTGAATTGTATTACTTGGAATGGATCTGATGGGAATTTGATGATCAGGGTTTGTTTAAGATGTAGTCTAATATGCTCAAGAATTGTCAGTGGATAAGAGATTTCACAACCATTGGTCTAGGTTAAAACTTCACGTGACACGAACAACTCTACTTCTGATAATATGATAGAGCACTTATATATAGGAAGTATCATCGGCGTATCCACCATGCGCTTGTCATATCATATTAGTTTCGTTGCTATATATCAAGATAGGTTTTAGGTCATAACACAAGACATAATTCACTATGTGTTTCCATGCACTGATTTTTATAATTATGCGTGCACCCACAATTACTCGAATCGTCGCATGGTCCGTATAAATCCTTCCGTTGTGTGCGGGTCAAGAGAAGGCACTAAATTACTTAGTTCATGCATATTGTTTTCACGTAAGAGTTGCGAACAAATAACCGAGTCCCTAGATAGTAAGGTCAATCAGATAACTAAAGAGTAATAATTTAGTATAACTTAAAGTTCCATAGCTTACTCATGTTTGAACAAGAATACGTCAAACCCGGGGTAGTTTCTAAATGGTACAGCTTCCTCGTGTTTGAACAAGAATACGTCAAACGCCGAGTAGCTTCAAAGTGTTATAGTTTTCAACTTTAGTGAATAAAGTGTATGATCATGCCTTGCGTATAATGGGATTGATCAATTGCACCAATTGTAAGCAATTTAGTTTCGCGTAAAATGTAGCACCCAAGTTTCATGTATGATCTAGTGTCATGTAGCTTGTAATCAAATAGGTTTCATGTGTAACGTGAACAATTTAGCATCATGTATATGGTAAGAAATGAATTTCATGTATGATGTTAACAACTTAGTATCATGTATTTTGTAAACCATAACCTTTCATGTGTAATGTAAACAATTTAGTATCATGTATATTGTATACTGTGCACAATTTAGTATCATGTACTTTGTAATCAAATAAGTTTCATGTTTGATGTGGTCAATCTAGTATTATGTACAAACGATCTCTATGTATTATGTGATCAATTTAGTATCATATTTATTGCAAATAACTAAGTTTCATGTATTATGTGACCAATCCAGTAGAATGTGTATTGCAAATAAACAAGTTTCATGTATTATGTAATAGTGCTGTGTATTTTGTGAACGTGAATACGTAAATTATTGAATTTCGTGTGTGACATATAATAACGAGTTTTGTATGTGTTCGAGTGTTGCGGACAAGTGTGTTGTTTAGAGTTCATGTATAATGTGGGTAGTTAGGTTTTAGCTTTTTAAATCTCGTTGAGGTTTGTAGGGATGGTTAACGTCTACGTGAAATGGGTCGTCTCTTGAAGTGGAAAGTACGCTCATACATTACTGAAGGTGTAAGATAACGAGGAGGTTATGAAAATATTTAGTATGTTGAGCTTGTGATGGAGTTTTTCTCCACCTATGAGTTACATTATCCTTGCGCGGACTTGGAGCAGCCGGAGACGATTAGGTTTAGGCTAGGAGGGGAGTGGCGAGTGATGTCAGTTGCCAGGTTCGGGAGATTATTGGGCCTGTATACGAGGCAGGAGCTTCATACTGAGATATTCACCGATGGTATCACCGAGTTCCCGATAGAGGAGGACAAGGATAAGTTCTCGCACGAGTTTGGATTTGGGATGTATGATCCGAGTTTGACCAAAGCTTCAAGCCTTCGGGATCCCTTGCACCGTGTTCTCCATCGTTGCATTGTTTATTCTAATTCTGGGAGAGTGCAGGGGGAGACAGTAGTGAACCTTAGGGAGTTGTTTTACCTATTTTGCCTTGTACGCCCGCGCACCTGCAATCTTGCGCATTCCATCGCGGGGTAATTGGTGAACAGCTCCGGGCGCGATGTTACCAGCGCCATTTGTGGAGGTCACTTCGTGACCAAGCTGGCGAGGCATTTTCAGCTGCTGACCGACGACTTGATAGGGGACCTGACCCCTGTGGCAGAGTCCGTCGTGATGACCGTGCAGACACTGAGAAACATGCACGTCGCTCGTCGTGGCGCAGGAGGGATTAGATTGGTAGATAGATGGGGACGGACATGGGATCCAGACCATCCGGGTCCCGATCCAGATCTTATACAGGCCGAGGCCGAGGCCGTCGCCGCCGCCCATTTGGCACACGCCGCTCAGCAGGAGCAGGAGCAGGGGCACGAGCATCATGAGCCCGACCAGCCGCCTCCTCCGCCTCCGCCGCCACCACTGCTTGCGGTTGTCATTCCACAGGACCTTTTCATGCGTTACTGGACCTGGCAGTATGAGGTCCAGTGCGCCGCTGCTGCTGCTGGCGGGGCACCATACGTGGTTCCCCTTCCGTTCTTTATGCAGCTCGAGCAGCAGCCCGAGCAGCCACCACCATCTCCACCGCATCAGCAGCCACCACCATCTCCACCGCATCAGCAGCCACCACCATCTCCACCGCATCATCAGCCACCACCATCTCCACCGCATCATTAGTCACCACCACCATCACCACCAGCAGCAAGAGGAGAGGGAGGCGGGGCCACCGACATCGACCTCGAGGGCATGCACCATACTTGGTTGCATGTTGTACAAACTCTTGTATCGCGCTTCGGCGTTTATGTTGTTCTTTCTTTGTACTTTATTTTCGATGTATTGTTGTATATATTTGTCTTTAAATTTCTGTTTATATTTTGGCTTGAAGTTCTGATCTGTGTTTGATGTTGTTAGTCTTGATTAGATCTTGGAATTGTGGAACTACGTGGAACGTCATTGTTGTGAGTAGACTTTTTGCGTGTGCCATGATCGACACGGGGGAAGTTTCAGTTCTCCCTTCACACTTCATTGCATTGAATTCCATTTTGCTTTGCATGTTTTTGTATACATTGAGGGCAATGTATATTTCTAAGTGTGGGGTTGGGTGTTTATTCTTTACTTTAAATTATTTTTGTTCTACATTGAGGGCAATGTAGAATTCTAAGTGTAGGGTGGGAATTTATTCACGCGATGTTTGTCCTTTTGAGCATTTTATCACGCTATAATAGAGGTTTGATTTTTCGAAAGCAATTGAAATAGAAATTCCAATGAGTCAAACCCAACTTTTTGTGATAACCATGAGTTTTAGTGGGCTAAACCAATGAATTACATGTAACCTTTTGCTTACACCCATTCCTTTCCGTTTCCGTTAGTTTATTTTTGAGCCTTGATAGCTTTAGACATTGTTTGCTCTCGTTTTGCGGATTTGAGTGTGCCGGATGTTTCATGCTTATTAGAACTTGCTTTTAGTATACATTTCGAAATCATGAACATAAATATTGCATAAAAATGATTGAGGCATTAGGATAAACCCTCCTTTGTGAGCCTTTTATTTCTATTTTCCCTCACCCGAACACATCCACTAGTTAGCCACGTTGAGCCTATCATGCCGTTTTCTTTTATTACCCACATTACACCACATTCAAACCTTCATTAGCCTTTTCATTTATTTTTCGCCCGTGTTAGAAATCCGGTCGGCTAATGTTAATTTTATAGCTTTTATTTTGTTGTAATTTTCAAATTCTTGAGAAGTTTTTAGCTAAGGAAAGATGCATATTGACTTAGTTCCCTTCAAAAGAAAGAAAAGAAATAGTGTAAAAAAAAAGAAAAAAAATTTCACCAAAATTAGATGAATTGTAGCCGATTAGAGCAATTTTGTGAGCAAAGATGGAAATAATTCGGTTGTTAGCTTTTATCTATATGAAAGTATTAGTTAGTTTATTTTTCTTAGTAGAATTTGTTTTAGTTTTTGAGTTAGCATAGCCGCCGGATTTTTAGCCATTTAGCCACTTTAAAATTCCACCTCCTTACCCTTAGCCATTGCCAAGTTACAACCCGTTTAAAGCCCTCTTGATTTGTGCTTTGTTTCATATTAGTTGGTAGAGATTTGATCTTTTAGCAAGCTTATGATTTATGCATGATTCATTGTCTTGGCATTTGAGTGTTCTATACATACTCCATTACTTGTATGATCATATATATTCCCAAGTTCGTGTGAACAGTGTGAGAAGCATAAAGTTACATGCTAATGATTTCCTACGCATATTCATTTGCTCATTCGGTTGTCACTTCATTAGGCTCCTTGGGTTTCATTTAGCTAATTTTGCATTTCTTAAACCTTTATAAATTTATTAATGCTTACGGTTTTCCGATTTGATCCATAGTGTCATTGGAAGTTTTGTTTTTAATTTGATTTCTTGCATGAGGACAAGCAAAGTTCTAGTGTGGGGTTGTTTGATGTGTTAGTATTTACACATCTTTTTGGCACAAAACTCCGCTTATTTAACGATCAATTCTTGGTTATATTCAACGTTTAGACACTTATTTGCTTCATTTCCTGTTTTGTAGGTTTTTGTGAAGCTTGGTGAACAAACAAGAAGATTCCAGGATAAAAAGTGAAGTTTTTGGGTTTCTGTGATGGAGGCACGGTCGTGCCCTTATTTGGCACGGTCGTGCCAAGCCTGCAAACCCTAGGCACGGTCGCGCCCACATCTTGCACGACCGCGCCAAGCCAAAAATCGAAGGCACAACCGCGCCTTGGCCCCCCACGGTCGCGTGTCACCCCGTGAGTCTGCTCCTCGAAGAAAGAGAGCCAATGAAAGAAGCAGATCGGTCACACGACCGCGCCAAAAGGTGGCACGGTCGTGCCCAGCACCCTGGCACGGTCGTGTCTCCTTGTTCTATAAATATCAGAAGTTTTCCACTGTTCAAAGTCTGGAGAGTTGGAGAGTTGGAGCCCTGAGCACTGTTTTGTGCTCCAAATTTCCTTGTTTCTAGCCACATTTCAAGCTTCTAGGAAGGACTACAACATCAAGAAGATCATCATACATCATCATCTAGCTTGGGGAAGTTAGTTTGATTCTTGGCATTTCTTTATGAGTCTTGTAACTTTTCCTTGCTTTGTTCTTGTTCTTATGCTCACCATGAGCTAACTCTTTTTCACTTTGGTTTAGATGAAGTTTGGATACATTTGACAACATTTATGGATTATTGGCAATTATTGTGTTAATGTTATGACAACCGTATGATTATTCTTTGATGAAATTATGTATTTAAGTATTTTGAGTTGTTTACAAGACTTGTATTTGTGTATGCCATATTATGTTGGAAAACTTGTGGTTTATGCTTATATTCATGGACTGGTGTATGTATTTATACTAGTTTATGGCATTTTACTAGGAATGGTGAATGAAGTCTTGTTTATGAATCATTATATTTGTATGTTTAACCTTATGCTTATGTTTGGAAAGACAAAGTATTTGTTATGATGTGTCATATTTAGTATTATGTTTATCTAGGAATTGTTGACACATCCTCCTAATTTATATAACCTTTATATAAACATTGTATGTTGAAGAAATGCATACTGTTGTCTAATTTAATCAACTTGAGGTGGATAGTGTGTTGTTCATATTATCTTTGTAACTAGTTGTTGGATTAGTGTACCTTAATCGGTAGCTAGTTCAATCTTTATAAACATTGATATGATTATTAAACACGTGAGCTTCATTGTATGACTTTAGGTGGTTGGTTTGTGTAATTCATACTAGCTTTCCGAATGATCATTTGATTAGATATCTTTGACGAGAATTTAGTCAATTTATGTATCGTGTATTTGCCATGTTTCTATGAATGTATTGAATGTATTCTAGATAGATTCGACACCAAACTGATATTTTCTCCTTGATTGTTTGATTTGTGATTTTAACTTAGTTTATAAATTTGCATGGTATTTAATTTAAACAAACTCTTCAAAACATCTTTTACCCTTACTTGATTGAATCTTAGTTCCGGTTAATTATTGCATTCCACCGTGTCCACGGATTGATATCCGGTTCTTACCTTTACTATATTGCTATCCGACGGGTACACTGCCTGATGTGTGTGTGATTAGTCTTTGGTGAAAACCCTTTTTAAAACTCATACTGTGTGAAAAATACTTATAAAAATATATATATAGTTTACACGCATCAAGTTTTTGGCGCCGTTGCCGGGGATACGGTTTGTGCGAGAACGATTGGGATTATTATTTAGTCATTTAGTACATATTTGTCTATATCTTGTATATAGTTTTTCTTATTTAAATTTGTTTTATTTTTATTTCTTTTATCTTTATTTTATCATCTTCGCCTTATTTTTGTGTATAGTTCTTCGGATGTTATTTTATTTTTATTTTTTTTTATCTAGTACCCGTGATCGTTTTGTTTGATTGTTCTTTGCAGTGATTTTCATGGATCGCGACTATGGGTGTCACACCCCCAATACTTATTTACTTATTAAATAAATACAGGTTGCAACGATTGGTTCATTACACGATAGCGGAAGCTGTAATAGTGATTTCTAAGACTTGATTACATATATAATTACTAAAACTAAGTAATACTGTGATCTAAGTTCTTCTAGATCAACGATAGACTTGAGACTTGATATTCTACGTCCTTCCAGCCTTTAATAATTGATCCAACATAGCTACCCTATTCCAACCGTGCCATGGCTAAAAGTTACCTGAGAAACATACTTGAAAATGTCAACACAAAGGTTGGTGAGTTCACAGAGTTAGTTATATTAGTGCTTATAGTTTTTCTCGAAAACATGTTCATGACTTTACCGTCATAAAACTAAGTAGTTTTCATTTGAAAACATTACCATGACTTAACCATCATAAAATATGTAGTTGTCCTTTGAAAACATTACGATGACTTAACCGTCATAAATTCAAAGTTTAAACATGATCCTTATAACCTGATCAGATTCCTTTAGTATAAATATGATTACTTTAACCGGATCAAAACCCTTTGTTTAAATTCAATTGTTCGTAAATAGTTCCAGTTGCATGTGATAATCAGAATAAGAATTGTTGACCCATTTGTAAACTAGCTAGGAATACAAATAATATGTTCATACATGAGGCGTAACCAAACCATGACAATTGTACACGCCCCTAATTTCGTTATCCGGTTCTATGCGGCCATAAATCCTCCAGATTGTGGTTAGCGCGACTAACCATGACCGGGAGACGTCACCCTCCATAGTACTATTCATAGGACCCTAGGCTACAGTTAATGGTTACTACGTTGTTCCAGGGGACTTTAGCGGCCTCAACTTGTTGTTCTCATCTCATGTAAACATAAAAGTCGTGCCTTATTCTCTTGTTATCCCATAAAATAGTTGTAAGTATGTTTTTCCCCCAAATCATTGAGTGTTGTTCATCCGAACAATCGTTGTGTGTTGTTCATACGAACAATCGTTGAGTGTACTTGTGTCCAGCTGTTTAGTTGAGCAAGTTTTCTCCCCGTTTGTTTTAAAACAATTAAAAAACAAGTAGTAAAATAAGGGCCGGGAGACTTACAAGAAGTTAAACCAAAATGTTCATATTGTCAAACATATAAGCAATGAAATTCATGTTTTCAAAATATAACAAGTAAGTATATTTCTCCCCCGATGTTTACAAAACAGTAAAGAGTTAAAAGGGGGCCGTGAACTCACCTTGAGTTTGTGTATACTTGTAATGATACTTGTTGTAGTCAAACTTGACTATTCGTACCCTAGATACCAAAGGGTAAATTGTGTTAAGACCGAACGTCTCATATTGCAAATTGTTCACCGACCTAGTAAATCTAGTTGCTTTTATTTAAATATCTTCTTAGATTTTCAACACTTGTTTTGCTATAAAAACAATTCTAAGTTACTGCCCAATGTGACTGATGAACAGGTGTCGAAACTACCTAGTTTCGATTGAGTAGTTGGGTATCGAAACTACCTAGTTTTGATTGAGTAGTTGGGTATCAAAACTACCTAGTTTTGATTGGCAAGAAGGGTATCGAAACTACCTAGTTTCGATTGAGCAATATGTATCGAAACTACCTAGTTTCGATTGAACAACTAGTATCGAAACTCCCAGTTTCGATTGAGTAAACAGGTATCGAAACTCCCAGTTTCGATTGAGTAAACTGGAATCGAAACTATAGTTTCGATTACTGGACTTCTGTTTGACAGAATCAGTCCTGCATATTTTTAGGTTTTAATCTTGAATTCGACACACTTTTCTTGTTATCTTTCTTGCGTTTGAATATTTTGTATGTTTAGCTACAGTTTTTAAAGAAAATAATATGAATAATATTGAGTTTTTTACCTAAATCAGAGAATGATGATTTTGAGAGAAACAGGAATGATCTTGAGCTCCTTAGCTTCATTCTTGAGAAAAATACTTGGAACTCTTCTTATAGCACCGAATTATGGTGGATTTTGCCTTAAACTGGACTTTGACTTGAAGAAAATGGGGAATATTGTCGTAAGAAAATGAGGAAGGCAAAAGAAATTATGAGATTTTGATTGAGGGGAGTATGGTTCATATCTGCATTCTCGCAGGTATGGTATGGGTTTAAAGATAAGGAAGATGAGAGAGAAGAAAACAGTAGTGTGAAAAGGGGGGGGGTCTTCTCTGGCTTCGGCCGAGAAAGTCAAGGAAAATGGGTTGGGGTTAAATAAATCAAACAATTAGATTTAAGTGTAAATTTAACCACTAGTGTTCGTATTTAGTCGGGTTATCCTGGTATGTGAACCGGTAACTCCTAGAATTACCAAATATGAAATGAGACCATGTACGGTTTTTGTTAGACCTTAATATCCTTGTTTGTGAAATTAAGTAAATCACAAAAACAATTATAATGTAAACTCGTTTATAACATGTACGGATATTGACCTGAAATGTCGGGTGTCACATTCTCCCCATGTTAAAAGAATTTCGTCCCGAAATTCAATTTGTGTCCTCTTGAACTGGTGTATCCTTAAACAAGGATGGGTATTTTGTTTTCATTTGATCCTCTCGTTCAAATGGTTCAACGTACCTAGGGTTAAACTTGCCACGGTTGCCAAATCTTACAACCTCTTTCCAATGTGAGACCTTCAACATGACTTTGTCTCCCACTTGGAATTCTAATGGTTTTCGTCTGTTGCTGGCTCAACTCTATTTTGTCTGTCTTGAGTGGCTTTCAGACGATCTTTTATTTTGACGATTTTGTCAATGGTTTCCTAGCCAATATCAGGACCAGTCAAATGCTTTTCGCCAACCTCCGCCCAACATAGCAATGGGTGACACTACAACCATACAAAGCCTCAACGAAGCGGTTTTAATGCTGGTAAGGTAGTTGGTACTATATAAAAACTCAGCCAACGGCGGTGAGTATCCCAATTTCCTCTGAAGTCGATTACACACGCACGGAGCACATCTTTTAAAGTTTGGATGGTCCTTTTACTTTGACCTTTCATTTGGGGATGATATGCAGTGCTCATGTAAAGGCGTGTGCTCAAGGCTTCTTGTACAGACTGCCAGGTTCTTAACATGAATCGACTGTCCCTTTTAGAGAAAATGGAAACTAGCATATCATGCCTACCCTTAATTCCCTTAATATTTAGCCTTGCACGCTTCTTACTTTTATCTGTCTCCTTTATTGGTAGGGAATGCACGGATTTCGTCAAACGACTGACGATTACCATATAGTGTCATACCCGTTCGGCGTCTTGGGTAACTTTGTAATGAAATCCATTGAAATTTTTTCCCATTTCCATTGAGGTATCTCGGGTTGTTGTAACAATCTCGACGGTTTCTGATGTTCTGCCTTTACCTTTGAACATGTCAGGCACTTATCGACATAAATAGCAATTTCTCCTTTCATGTTCGGCCACCAGTAGAGTTCTTTTAGATCCTTATACATTTTATCCGAACCTGGGTGAATGGAGTACCTGGACTTATGGGCTTCGTCCATAACCAACTCCCGTAAGTTACCAAAACATGGCACCCAAATTCTGTTTGCAAAGTATAAAGTATCATCTGATTTTGGCTCTAACTGTCTGCTCATTCCTCGCGAAGCTTCACTCTGAATGTTTTCTTCTTTGATTGCCTCCTGTTGTGCCACCCGGATTTGAGTCGTGAGACTCGTATGAATTGTCAATCCTAGGGCACGAACACTGAGTGTTTTAACCCATTCCTTACGACTCATGGCATCTGCTACGACGTTTTCCTTACAAGGGTGATACTTGGTATCACAGTCGTAATCATTCAGTAGTTCTACTCAACTACGTTGCCTCATGTTGAGTTCTTTCTGATTAAAGATGTGTTGGAGACTCTTGTGGTCTGTAAGGATAGTACATTTTGTACCGTATAAGTAATGTCTCCAAATCTTGAGTGCAAACGCGACAGCACCCAATTCCAGATCGTGAGTCGTATAATTTTTCTCATGTACTTTTAGCTGTCTGGATGCATATGCTATGACTTTTTCTTTCTGCATCAATACACATCCCAGACTTTGGTGTGATGCGTTGCAGTACACGATGAAATTGTCAGTTCCTTCGGGAAGGGATAGGATTGGTGCACTGCAAAGTTTTTGCTTCAGCAATTGAAAAGCTGATTCTTGTTTTCAGTCCAATCAAACTTTTTGTCCTTTTGAGTTAACGTGGTCAAAGGCAAGGCTATCTTTGAAAAATTCTCGATAAATCGCCTGTAATATCCTGCCAAACCCAGAAATTGACGCACCTCAGTCGGAGTTCTTGGTGCTTCCCAGTTTTTAATAGCTTCAATCTTGGATGGATCCACATGGATACCATTCTTATTGATGACGTGTTCGAGAAAGTGAACCTCTCGGATCCAAGACTCCCACTTAGAGAATTTGGCATAGAGCTTCTCATTCCAGAGTAGTTCCAAGATTAATTTCAAATGATGTTCATGTTCTCTCTTGGTTCGTGAATATATTAATATGTCATCGATAAATACAATCACAAATTTTTCCAAGTATGGCTAGGACACGCGGTTCATTAGATCCATGAAAACGGCCGATGCATTAGTCAAGCCAAATGGCATAACTAGGAACTCGTAGTGACCGTAACGAGTCCTAGAAGCCGTTTTTGGTATATCTTCTTCCTAAATTTTCAGTTGATGATACCCTGATCATAGATCAATTTTTGAATAGAAACTGGAACCTTGAAGTTGATCAAACAAATCGTCTATTCGAGGAAGAGGATACCGGTTTTTGATTGTCAGCTTGTTCAACTCCCGATAATTAATGCACATTCTAAAGGTTTCATCATTTTTCTTTACAAACAGGATCGGGACTCTCTATGGTGGGAAACTCGGTCTTATGAAAGAATTACTCGACGAGGTGTCCAAGTTTTTGTTGTATATTGGGTAGTAATGAAACAGTATGAAAATGAAACTTTATGTTTGTCCCTCTTATGCTTTTCGAAAGCATTTTCCCGGACTAAGACTTTTCTCTTATTTCAGGTTTCATGTTTTCTAGGATTTTCCTATCCATGTGCCTTCATGGAGCTAGGAATTGATGTTCCTTGGGAGCTCTTATTTGCGAACTTCGAGTCTAATCATCACTTTACCCCTTTGCTTGCACTACCTTTCGAGGCAGACTAGCCTTTGGGTTGTAGCGTCTTGATATGTAAACTCATGTCTCGACTACCATACCTTCAAAGTATGTAAGCCATACGAAGTTCGATGTTTGTTTGGAATATTCACATTCTGTCTATTGTGAGGAAATGAATAGTGATACTGTGAGAATGGTCTCATCGAATTAGTGCTTTCCCCAAAATGGGCTTTGGGCTTGTCAACCCATTAAGTTGGCTGAGATGTTTTAGGAGTTTTACAATTTCCATTTTTGTAGTCATTCAGTGTATCTGCACTTCCTTAGGGTTTGAATGGAACTTTGGTGACATACCATTACGTATTCCACTCATTCAGGTTATAGCCTCAAAATCCTTAGCACAAGGATAAACTGGAGGTAGTGAGTGTTGAACATCGAGACTTTTGTATTCTAACTGAGTCTACTCCAAGAGATCATTTCTTAACAATAGATGCTCTAGAGCTTCCCAATTATAGAAAACTAGGAGTGAAAGATGCAATCACACCTCTCTTCTAGGCTAAATCTGGGATCCATCCAACAAGATGAACTTTGGGGAAGTGCGAGTATAAAAGAGTAATAAATTATTCTTCTCAACTCTTTGTGGACAGTGGCCTGTTGTGAATAGCTCGAGCTTACGTCCTTTATGCATATCATGAGCTAATGAGATTAGCATGAAATTCCGTATTTGGGACTCCTTTAAGAGTTTTGCATGTCGTTTTGGTTAGTGCGACAATAGTCGTTAGTCCACACTTAGGTTTCTTTGGCATTCGCTTGAGCATCAACCCCGGCTTATCCATTGTAGAGAGAATAGTCAGACTTAAAGGTATATTGAATGTCAATGGCTGCGAGAGCAATCCTGTTTGATCGACATTCTGAAATGTCTGATTTCCTACTTGTCTCATGTCGAGCTTCCACAATATCCATAGGTGCCATGTGTATGCGGGTCAGAATAATATCCTGCCCTATTACTAAAGTTAGTGCATAACACTCTTGGCGCAACTTTCAAGCAATTGTGAGATTGAACTGTATGATAGATCCTGAGATTACGCTATCTTCTCCCACAATAGTTGTGCAATTATTGTAAGCGTGGGTTGTGGTAATGCTCAATTTAGGGCTATCTTGACCAGTAGAATCTCAAGGAATGAATGTGCGAATTCCTTCGCCGTTCAGGATTCACTAAGGGTTGGTTGAATTCAATTTGAATTTCTCTCGTTCCTCCAAAACTAGGAGAATGCTTGTGAGCACCTAATTGAGAAGTCTGCTTTGTTAAGATTCAATCCTTAATCAAGTGATTGAGAACATGGGTTGACCCTCAGCTTAGACAGCAAGACTCACTAAAGTTCCCATGCACTGCAAATTATGATTACGTGTGCACCCGTAATGATAATTTTCCTTGCCTGATCCCTATAGTGTTTCTTCTATCCCAAGCTTTTAATCAAAAGGGATTTGAAATAATCATTAGATTGTGTTTGCACATTTGTACAGGAGTGTGTATTGTTTTATCGGATTACTCTTAATTATGAGTACCAATACTCATGAATCTGCCGAATATGGCAGTTGTCGGATGAGGCTAATGGTAGAGAGGCACCACCAGTGTCTCTTAAAATAAAATATGTATGGTGAAATTCAGGCACTATGTGTTGGGCAGAGATCCTCAAACGAGTGTCGAGCAACTCATGCTCCAAGTCCATATATATGCATGGATCCACATGATCCTGATGTATGTCTGGGTCTCCTGACCCTTGGAGTTCTCTCCCGTTTAGTCCTGCTTATTCACCTTGAATTCCCTTCTGTCTGGGCAATCATGCCTGCCATATAACATGGAGAGAGTCTAGGCATCCGATCCGACAACTTATGAAGGAGAGTATTTATACTGCAAATACGTTAGAAAGATAGTTGCCTCCACGGCTAGAATAGTTGTCGGTGTGGTGCAGGTATGGGTACAGATTTTGGTACGGGTTCAGTCTGTTGTGATACCAAGATCGGTAACTGACGGTCTTTGTCGTCGTAGTCCAAGCTCAGCTCGTAACTCGATCTTCTAAGGTTGCAGTACACTGAGTACCCGTTATTCTTGACTCGCAATCCGAATAGTAACATGTTGTAAGTGTTTATTATTTCCACATTATTGTATGTGTTTAAGTGTTCAATACATGTGCCATGTAATTTTATTAGTGTAGCTAATGGTCCCCTAGTGTAAGTCCATACACTAATAGTCTACACAAGTTGTTCGGCAGCGGTTGGAATTCCGATGCTCAAGTCTTGGGTGTTGTTAGTGTGATGCAAGTCTTAGAAATCTTGGTCCCTAAATGAGTCCGGTTAGAGCCTAGGTATCGCTAAGGAAACCTAATTCGCTAAAACCATTGCTCTGATAACAATCTGTCACACCCCCAATACTTATTTACTTATTAAATAAATACAGGTTGCAGCGATTGGTTCATTACACGATAGCGGAAGCTATAATAGTGATTTCTAAGACTTGATTACATATACAATTACTAAAACTAAGTAATACTGTTCTTCTAGATCAACGATCGACTTGAGACTTGATATTCTACGTCCTTCCAGCCTTTAATAATTGATCCAACATAGCTAGCCTATTCCAACCGTGCCATGGCTAAAAGTTACCTGAGAAACATACTTGAAAATGTCAACACAAAGGTTGGTGAGTTCACAGAGTTAGTTATATTAGTGCATATAGTTTTTCCTGAAAACATGTTCATGACTTTACCGTCATAAAACTAAGTAGTTTTCATTTGAAAACATTACCATGACTTAACCGTCATAAAATTTGTAGTTGTCCTTTGAAAACATTACGATGACTTAACCGTCATAAATTCAATGTTTAAACATGATCCTTATAACCTGATCAGATTCCTTTAGTATAAACATGATTACTTTAACCGGATCAAAACCCTTTGTTTAAATTCAATTGTTCGTAAATAGTTCAAGTTGCATGTGATAATCAGAATAAGAATTGTTGACCCATTTGTAAACTAGCTAGGAATACAAATAATATGTTCATACATGAGGCGTAACCAAACCATGACAATTGTACACGCCCCTAATTTCGTTATCCGGTTCTATGCGGCCATAAATCCTCCAGATTGTGGTTAGCGCGACTAACCATGACCGGGAGACGTCACTCTCCATAGTACTATTCATAGGACCCTAGGCTACAGTTAATGGTTACTATGTTGTTCCAGGGGACTTTAGCGGCCTCAACTTGTTGTTCTCATCTCACGTAAACCTAAAAGTCGTGCCTTATTCTCTTGTTATCCCATAAAATAGTTGTAAGTATGTTTTTCCCCCAAATTGTTGAGTGTTGTTCATTCGAACAATCGTTGTGTGTTGTTCATACGAACAATCGTTGAGTGTACTTGTGTCCAGCTGTTTAGTTGAGCAAGTTTTCTCCCCGTTTGTTTTAAAACAATTTAAAAACAAGTAGTAAAAGTAGGGCCGGGAGACTTACAAGAAGTTAAACCCAAATGTTCATATTGTCAAACATATAAGCAATGAAATTCATGTTTTCAAAATATAACAAGTAAGTATATTTCTCCCCCGATGTTTACAAAACAGTAAAGAGTTAAAAGGGGGCCGTGAACTCACCTTGAGTTTGTGTATACTTGTAATGATACTTGTTGTAGTCAAACTTGACTATTCGTACCCTAGATACCAAAGGGTAAATTGTGTTAAGACCGAACGTCTCATATTGCAAATTGTTCACCGACCTAGTAAATCTAGTTGCTTTTATTTAAATATCTTCTTAGATTTTCAACACTTGTTTTGCTATAAAAACAGTTCTAAGTTACTGCCCAATGTGACTGATGAACAGGTGTCGAAACTACCTAGTTTCGATTGAGTAGTTGGATATCGAAAGTACCTAGTTTCGATTGAGTAGTTGGGTATCGAAACTACCTAGTTTCGATTGGCAAGAAGGGTATCGAAACTACCTAGTTTCGATTGAGCAATATGTATCGTAACTACCTAGTTTCGATTGAACAACTAGTATCGAAACTCCCAGTTTCGATTGAGTAAACAGGTATCGAAACTCCCAGTTTCGATTGAGTAAACTGGTATCGAAACTATAGTTTCGATTACTGGACTTCTGTTTGACAGAATCAGTCCTGCATATTTTTAGGTTTTAATCTTGAATTCGACACACTTTTTTTGTTATCTTTCTTGCGTTTGAATATTTTGTATGTTTAGCTACAGTTTTTAAAGAAAATAATATGAATAATATTGAGTTTTTTTACCTAAAACAGAGAATGATGATTTTAAGAGAAACAGAGAATGATCTTGAGCTCCTTAGCTTGATTCTTGAGAAAAATACTTGGAACTCTTCTTATAGCACCGAATTATGGTGGATTTTGCCTTAAACTGGACTTTGACTTGAAGAAAATGGGGAATATTGCCGTAAGAAATTGTGAGATATTGATTGAGGGGAGTATGGTTCATATCTGCATTCTCGCAGGTATTGTATGGGTTTAAAGATAAGGAAGATGAGAGAGAAGAAAACAGTAGTGTGAAAAGGGGGGGGGGGTCTTCTCTGGCTTCGGCCGAGAAAGTCAAGGAAAATGGGTTGGGGTTAAATAAATTAAACAATTAGATTTAAGTGTAAATTTAACCACTAGTGTTCGTATTTAGTCGGGTTATCCTGGTACGTGAACCGGTAACTCCTAGAATTACGAAATATGAAATGAGGCCATGCACGGTTTTTGTTAGACCTTTATATCCTTGTTTGTGAAATTAAGTAAATCACAAAAACAATTATAATGTAAACTCGTTTATAACATGTACGGATATTGACCTGAAATGTCGGGTGTCACAATGGGAGTTACAGTGACGAGTACTCGTTTGATCTATGAGGTTACCACGAGGAGATTTGGGGCAAGATTTGTGGGGGCCCACATTACACATTAGATTATTATCAGTTCCCGGGCTACCCCGCAAGGCGCTATCAGGACCCTATATTCGGCCCGGTTGGTGATTTGGATGAATTGTAAACATTATTGTTTGAAGAGTCAACCGTGGTAAATGAAGGGCAGTCAAACCAAAAGGGAGATGTGCAAACGAATGGGTTCACCAATAAACCAATGACTATGGTGACGCCCGATCCTCCGTTGTGCACCAAGAAGAGCCGGCCCGTGATTGGTCATGATCACGACTCGTCATACGAGTCATCCAAACAACGGTAGAAGGCGAGAGAGTTCACGGACCAACCGACTTGGAAGGTGCGACATCGATCCACAAAGCACGGCAAGTCAACACTATCTTGCCGGGATGATCGCCTCCTTCACTACATCATGTACCTCAGGTTCGGTCCGGGCAAATACAAGTGTTGGTGGCACGACCCGTCACTTTGTTTTTGCATTCACTATTGGTTGTCACTTGTCGGTGGTAAATGTATTAAACCAAACGGGTCGGATGGGTATTCAAGAATCATAGGCCACCTGTTTGTTGATTTACCCAATCATTTGTCCTAAATTGACGCGCATAAGGATACGAGTCTAGCTAACGACTCGTTAATAATCTTAGCATGTCTATGTTTCACCCGTTAGTTATGTGTGTTCATTTTATCTTCCAAATTATTTTCTTAGTTTTCTTTTTATTTTTCTAGGATTTTATCGTTTAATTTTAAGTTTAGGTATTCGGAGCGTGTTTTGGATCGAGCAGATTGGTGATATGGATTGGAGCATCTCAGGTATTTCTTCGAAATTTTTAGAAATTTTAGTTCGGAAGAATCGCAGTCGGGTTTGGAATACTCTTCATAAAAATCAGGTTTCTGTGTTTGCTAGGCATGCGACACGGTCGTGCCATGTTTTGGCACGGTCGTGTCCCCTTCTAAGCGCGGTCGTGTCTTCGCCTAGGAGTAGCCCTATAAAAGGACTTTATTCTCAACATCGGAATTTTTTATTTTGTTTTCCTTCAAAAACATACACGAAACCCCCTACTGCGATTCCCTTGATCTCTAGCTTGTTGATCTCCTTTTCTTCGATTTCAGGTACGCCCCCGCAATCCTAATCTTTTCGTTTTTATGTTTAGGATTAGGATCATCCTTATTTTTTATGACTGAATATCTAGGGTTTTAATTATTTTCTATTTTGAACTCCATTTTAGAATGTTGCTATACTAAAAGCCCCTTCATAATCATGCTAAAAATGTAAAATTTTGACTCCGAAAACCCTAAAATGGGTTGAGCACGGTCGCGCTCATGACCAGGCGTGGTCGTGCTCGACTTTGGTAAGTTTCCAGGAACTAGTTTTTGGGTAAGCGCGGCCGTGCCTCCTATGAGCGCGGTCGTGTCAACTTGGGTTTATGCTAGGCGCGGCCGTGTGTTTCCTTAGCGCAGCCGTGGGCCTCATTTTTGACCTAGGCGCGGTCGTGTCTTAGCGCGACCGTGTCTCCGGGTTGGGACTGCCCGTGGTCGGCCACAGCTTGACCGTGGGCTCAGATTTTTGCCTTGGCGCGGTCGTGCCCCTTCCCAGGCGCGATCGTGTCCCCTTCATAATGAGGTCAGAAATTTCATAACTTCAGTTTAGCGTCTTCATAACTGTTTTGATTTCAATTTTGTTGTCGTGCAGATGGCAGCCAACAGGGACCACCCATACCTTGAGTTTGACTTGAACGATCATGAGTACGAGGCTCGTCTGGATGTTTTTTGATTTTAGCGGCTCGTCGTTTAGAGCCTGCCGCCATAGACGCCATCGGTCAGCGGGACTGGTGGAACGACCTCTTCACCGCCCCGTGGTGCCGCTTCTTTAGACTTCACGCAATTCAGTATGTTGAGCTTGTGATGGAGTTTTTCTCCACCTATGAGTTCGATTATCGTTGCGCGGACTTGGAGCAGCCAGAGACGATTAGGTTTAGGCTAGGAGGGGAGTGGCGAGTGATGTCAGTTGCTAGGTTCGAGAGATTATTAGGCCTGTATACGAGGCAGGAGCTTCATACTGAGATATTCACCGATGGTATCACCGAGTTCCCGATAGAGGAGGACAAGGACAAATTCTGGCACGAGTTTGGATTTGGGATGTATGATCCGAGTTTGACCAAGGCTTCAAGCCTTCGGGATCCCTTGCACCGTGTTCTCCATCATTGCATTGTTTATTCTATTTCTGTGAGAGGGCAGGGGGAGACAGTAGTGAACCTTAGGGAGTTGTTTTACCTATTTTGCCTTGTACGCCCGCGCACCTGCTATCCTGCGCATTCCATCGCGGGGTAATTGGTGAACAGCTTCGGACGCGATGTTACCAGCGCCATTTGTGGAGGTCACTTCTTGACCAAGCTGTCGAGGCATTTTCAGCTGCTAACCGACGACTTGATAGGGGACCTGACCCCTGTGGCAGAGACCGTCGTGATGACCGTGCAGACACTGAGAAACATACACGTCGCTCGTCGTGGCGCAGGAGGGATTAGATTGGTAGATAGATGGAGACGGACGTGGGATCCAGACTGTCCGGGTCCCGATCCAGATCTTATACAGGCCGAGGCCGAGGCCGTCGCCGCTGCCCATCAGGCACATGCCGCTCAGCAGGAGCAGGAGCAGGGGCACGAGCATCATGAGCCCGATCAGGGGAAAAGATTGTAGGTTGGGATAAATCACTAGATGTTAAATGTAGAAGTTCTTCATGAACTTGACTACTCATAACGCCGAGGCTTCACAATAGTATTTTAGAAGTAACACTTGACCTATAAGTAGTGTATCCGTGAAGAGAATTCCAAGGAAAGAGGGGTGGGTCACAAATGAGACACTTAAGTACCCTGTCTTTCCTTAGACATAATTTCTCATGAGTCTACACACTCTTCGAGCCATCATGTACTAATAACACTTTTGTTTGGGCTCATGGTCATGGTGAGAATCATTTCGGACTGGGCTTTGGGGCCCGAAGGTGAGATTTATTTATTCCAGCAGTCTTCTTTTTTCTTGGAGGATAGGTGGGATTCTTAGTTTATTATACCCAATAGTTTAAATTTTGTTCACTAAAGTTGATGGTATCATGTATGTGTGATTAACGGTGCATGAAGAATTTGGTGTATAAGTGTGTGTTGAAACTTAGGATAGCACTTAATGAATCAAATAGGTAGCGTGTAGATAGCTATGAATATAAGCACAATAGTTATCAAGTAGTGTGAAACATAGACTGTTAGGTATTGTAGCATGCAATGTAATTACTTAGAATAACATGTAAACATATTCACACAGAGTAGTAATCATGTAGCATATAGTAGCATGGCATAGTATGGGTGTCCTAAGGTTATAGTCTAGGTCAAAAGTGTCTAATAACCTAATTCCCTATAACCAAGGCTCTGATACCAATCTGCCACACCCCAACCGACGGCGGAATACGTCAGGGCGGGACATGTAGACTATTCAAAAGCTCATGATCACTAAATTACAAAATTTTATTAAAATGATTTTAATGTACAATACATATTAATCAAACAAACAAAAAGCTAACAAAAATCTAGTTAAACTGTTACTAGGTCCATATGCTCCTAAGTGATGAACTTGTACTTCAAATAACTCAACCTAAAACATGATTAAAATGAGAGGGTCAACTACAAATAGTTTGTGAGCATACATAGGTTTTGACACCACAAGTAAGGTTCAAAATGTTTTATAAACAATTCATACATATCATGTTTAATAAGTCAATTATGGAGAGTTACTATTGTGAAACCAAGTTGTACAATCAAACCTTTGTAACTAGCATACAAATAACCAAATTGTGTTCTCGGCAACAATCACCCTAACTGGGTGGGTTTGTCAGACTCAATAGATCTATCATTATTAACCGTCGGGTTATGTAGTTAATTATTACACACGTAAATTGCACACAAATTGTAGTTTGCACACCTAGTACTCAAGCATAAGGCTCAAATTGCACACATGAATGTAGGGTGGAATTGAATTGTGTAGTTTGTAAACATTGTATAATTGTACTCTTGTTTCACCCCAAAAATGTAAATAGTGTAAAAGGGGCTATGTAAAACTCACCTTGATATGGGGACTTAAACTTCAACTAGTTCGAGAGGACAACTGAACCGGATCAATGATGCCCTAAATTAATATTTAGGCATTTCTAATAAATTGAAATGATAAAAAGAAATTGAAGCGGAATGATTTGGTGTTGAGGATTTGGAAGCGAACGAGTGTAAGGCCCCATTCCCGGGTAACCTCACTTGTTGGATTTACTCATAAACATAGTCATAAATATTGAGCTTAAATTTAAAAACATCAGAAGTAGCGGACACAAACATCATTCGAATTACATGACGTAACATAACAGCGGAAGTCTTCACAATTAAATACATAACATTGTCTTAATATATATAAAAGTGGGATGTCAGTCTTGAACCGGGTAACCTTCACGCCATCGCACGACCCTTTCTTCCTTTACCTGAAATGTATACTAAAAGTCAGCTAACGTTGTTGAGTTCTAGTTTAAAACTATTAAGTATGATCATTCTTTTCTTTATAAGTATACATAATTATATACATACATTTCTATAAATACGTATTCATAGCTTTTACTTTTCTTTCTTCATTCTTATGTGATTACATAGATATGCATTCACCTTTTCTTTCCTTAACATTCATTGGTCATACACATAAGGGTGATCAACCCGTCTTTTACTGCGTATATCACAAAGACATACGCACTTAAGCTACCGTCGTAGCCCTTTTACTCGTCCGGTCCTAGAAACCGTCCGCCTTAACGTTCGTCCAGCCAACCTTCGGCCGTCCGTCTTAACCGTCCTACCGTCGTAGTCCGTCATATTCGCCCGTCTGCCCTAAGGCATCCGTTTCCCACGCGCACTATTGTTTATGCAACCGTTATACGATTTTAGCATTTACTTCGACCGCCCCTTTATGCTTTTTGTACGTCCTAGCTTGCGAAGGAACGTATCTTTCCCGGTTGCAAAATAGTCACGTGGTCGTCCGTCTACAGAAGTAGCCGTTAGCTTCGTTTCTGTCCATAACGTATACATACATTCATAACATGCAATATAAATAATTATAAAGCAAGATTTCATTTATTTACGTTATGCCATTCTTTCATTTATTTTTTGTAAACATACGTTTCATTCTTTGTTCATAATTCATTCTCATATATATAAAAAATATATATTAGTATATCACGTATGATCACATTAGCATTCATATCATTTATTCATTTAGTGTATACATTTCAGCCCCAAAAAATTTAATAAGGTTTGCACATAAATAGAAGGGGGCACATAACATAGAAGGGGGCACATAGAACTCATCTGATAAGCTAGTCTTGGTTGTCCTAAACAAAGGTCTAACAACGTCACGTACGATCTGAATTAGGTAGTTAAATACACATCAGACCCAATCGCGACTCTAACGGTTTAATCATTCTAAACATACTGACTTTACTTACTGGTCTGCTGCCTGCACACTTAGTAAGTGCGCAGGACCTTGATCATGCGTACTTGACAAGTGCGCAGAGAGTTCTTCTTGCGTACTTGGTATGTACGCATGATCTTTCTCCTGCGTACTTGGTAAGTACACAGGATGTCCCTACTGCGTACTTGATAAGAACGCAGCACCTGTTTCCTAGACAAGTCCGCAATTCTTGCATGTTAATCCGATCATGCTAATCTTACAACTTTCTTTGATCAAAAGGTGCGGTTTTCACTCTAAATGCTAGTTCTAAGCTTATTTTCAAGTTTCATCCGTAAAAACATCTCCTATTTAGCTAAAACCCGAGAAACCCCTAAACGAAGAAAAAACTCAGTTTAAGGTCGAATCGTTACCTGGATTGTGATTCTGATTAGGAGGTTTTGCTCACGAGCTCAGTAGTAACGTGCTCCTTCAATTTCGGGTCGATCCGTCACTTTCTCTCTCTAGGTTGCAAGTTGTGGTGGAAATGAGAGTTCTAGTGCTGTCTTGACCCTTTTATACCTGGGTTTCGCTCGGCCCGTTGGAGCTGAGCCCAAGCCCATCCGCTTTTCTTTTATTTTATGACGATTAAGTCTCTATCGCGTTATTATTTACTAAATTACTATTTTTGGGATGTTACAACGAGCGAGAGAATATTAAAGTTTTGAATATTAACGATAACTAAAGTGATATTATATATGCGGAATTTCATGAAATAACGTTTTATAGATTTCTATTTTATATAAAAGAGATTGTAGGTGCCAACGATAAATATTACTTGTAAAAATATCGATTTAACAATTAAGATATTACAAAATAATTGTTATTTTATGTGACATTTCAAAAATTTTCGTTGCGGAATTTATTGTGTAAATATTAACATTTTATATTTAATCAAATTTATACAAATTAGTATATTGGCAAATTTCAATTTATGTACTTTTAATTTTTTTAAAAAAATATTTGAAGGTTATAAACTATATAAATCATGTTATCAAATTAGATAATTTATATAAATAAATCAATGGTTTTCAATTTTATTAACCATTCAAAATGATTGATTTTAAATAAAAACATAAGTTTTATAAAATTTTATATGCTTAAGTTTTATTTGGTTTTATACAAATAGGTATTTTATTTTATGGATTTAAACTAATTAGAAATTTATAAATTTTAAAACTAATATAAAATTTTATATAAAAATCTAAGTAAAAAAAAAAAAGTTACATATTAAATAAAATAACCCATTTGAATAAGATGAATAACTTTATAAAATTTTTTATAACAATAATAATAAGTAAGTTTATAAAAACATTTAAAATATAATGTTAAAGTAAATTGATTTAAAAGAAATTAAATTAATTTATTTAATAAAAAGTTTAGGGTTCGTTTTGTAATTAACTAAACTAGAAGGTTTTAAAACTAAAATCGTTTGAGGGACTGTTTCTGGTCAATTTAAACTGGAGGGATCTATCCGTAATTATCTCAGGGATTCAATTAAAACAAAAACAAACTCCTGGGACTATCCTTGCCAAAACCCAATTCGACTTTCCGGTCACCCCTGTGCAATGTCCGGCGGACCAAGACCTTTCCGGCGAACCCGACAGCCTTGTCCCTCTGCACCTCCACACCTAAAACCTACACCATCGTACTCGCCTTCCTCGTGCGATCATGTTCCCCCGACCAATTTACCTTTTCATCATCAAAATCCCACGACACCATAAATCCTCCGAAGACAAACCCATGAAATTCGACCGACACACAGCATCTCAACGACTAAAAGAGGGCTCGTTAGTTTCGTAAGACCTGTCCGAACTCAATTGTGGAGCCAATTTCTGGTTCCATCATACAGATTTCCTTCGGGTATAAAAACCATTGCCGATCCCTCTTGAACCCCATTCTCCCTCGTATCGCTCTCTCTCTCTAAATTGGCAACACTCTCAGGTTCGTCTCCTCCTTCCGAAGCCCCCCTTCAAATTTGGAGTTCCAATTCGACCCCAAGGTCCATTTCCAGTTTTGGGTTCTCTCGGCTTCGTTCTCGACTTCGCAGGCCACCTCCCTCTGGTATTAACCTCTAAATTTCATACTTGTATACTCGTTTCACTTACGGTTAACCAACCCAAACACATTCGAGACCAACATCATCGCGATTCCGGCAATCAGTGTCCTCGGCAACACCAGCTTGTGTTGCCGAGAACTCAGGATCAAAGACAGGGACTTGTTATGTATTTTAAGCGTTAGTATTGATCAGCGATGGGCTTATAGCCCGGCTGGTCACACCTGTCCCCGATAACAATCAGGTCGCGGGTTCGATCCGGGTGGCCTACGGCCCAACCCCTTTTTGCTCCTGTTGTCTTTTTTTTTATTTTATTTAATTTTCTTAATTTATTTTAATATCATTTTTATACACTAAAGACTAAAACGAGTCGGTTTGATCGTTCGTTTATTTTGAAACCAATTAAACAATCTTTTTAATCCATAAACTATTCCATTTTTATAAATCTTGTAATATTATTTAAATACATTTTTATATATAAATATCTTATATTTTTATAAATCTCGTAATATTATTTAAATACATTTTTATATATAAAATATCTCATATTTTTATAAATCTTGTAATACTTTTATAAACTTACTTAAATACACTTTTATATATAAAATGTCCTATATTTTTATAACTCTTGTAACATTTTTATAAACTTAATAAAATACATCTAATATATATAAAATGTCTCATCTTTTTATAAACCTAGCTACATTTTCAATAAACTCGTTTAAATAAATCTTAAATATCAACATAATTGGTTAAATAAAGACTTATCTTTTTATTTATTATTATTGTTTAAATACATTAAACATAATGATTAATTATTTAAAAATGTAATATTTTATAAGTCAAAGTTTTACAAAACCGTATTCATTTTCTACCACATTTTATACAAATAAACATTAAGGATATTATTATAAAACATATACTCATTTAAATACGAATACGCACATACATATAACATACAATAATACCCATTTATCTACATAGGGTTTCATTTTGCTTAGACTTCAACATACTTATCACCTACACGCGTGGACAAATACCCGCTTGCAAGGTGAGTTACATATCCCCTATTTACATTTTTATACATTTTTGGGGTGAAACGTAATCTGTGCATACTTACATACAATTCAACTTGTGTTTACATGTGTAGATTATTGTGCTTTTGTGCATGGTCACTTGTTATGCTATGAATACTTTTAGGATGGTATAAATTATGTGTAACCCACATAGTCTTGATTCCATGCCTATCACTTTTAGGGTAGCGGTATGCTATGCCTATCACGTTAAACCTTTATGCTTATATACATAATTACATGCTTACAATTGGTATACATATAGTGAATTCTCCACATTATGCCATATCATACCATGTCAAACTATGAATTGTATAAACGTTTTAAACTAAACTTTTACTTTATTTAAACATATGTAAACTCACCAACTCTCGTAGTTGACACTTGTTTTGGATTACGTTTCAGGTGAAGATATGTGATTGTGTGACTATGTGTTGAAGGTGCTACACATAAGGCTTTTGGACCTAGTAAAATAATTATGTGTAATATTCTAGAATAGGGTGTTGTAACTTGATTTGTATTTGGATATTTGATATTTAAATCTTATTAATGAATTATGCAACCTTAGTAGATCATGTGCTTATGAACAATCATATAGTGTCCGCATCGATGATTCCGCCATCGGTCGGGGTGTGACATTTTAGGACTATAGTATTATTAAAGATATAATTTGAAATAAAAAATTTAATTAAAACGGATTGTAATTTTATTATTTATGAAGATCTAAACAGTAATTTTATTTAATAACTACTAACATTATAATTAAGATAATAAAACAATCATTTTGATATTGCAAATAAAAATCATATTATTAATAATACGTTATTTTTAAAGTTTCAAATGGAATATATATATATGTATATATATATATATATATGTATATATATATATGTATATATATATATAACCTCTTAATAATTGATATGACGTAACAACTTTGATTTTTTTTATAGTTTTAAAAGTTACATACATACAATAATAGGGTTTATGTTAAAATAAAAATGTTTGTCACGTTTCTAAAATATATAATGGTAATGAATTAACACATAAGAAGATTGGTTTATAATAGTAAATGTTTATAAAAGAATGTATATGTTTACGCATCATAAAAAATAAGATGTTGCATTGATGTCAAATATTATTTGTATAAGTTTTGTTATACAAGAAAGATGTGTATTTTACCACTTTAAATCTTTTAAACATACGTGTGTTACGAAAGATATATATATATATATATATATATATATAAATTTATGTGTGAGTTAAAAAAGTAAAAATCAAGGCAAAATGAAGCAAACAGTCCTGCATGGGGATAGAACCCGCGACCTGTTTGCTAATGGTGAAGTGGTTTAACCAGTACATCTAAGCTTAATGCCTTGATACAATCTGAAATAATATTGTTATATCATAAAGGTCCCAAACTCCCTTGTTTCCAAATCATGCAAATAAGAACCTTAAATCTCCATGAACACACAAGTCTTGCGATCAGAACCAAATGTTAACGTAGTGTGGGTCGAAAACGAGTAAGAATGGATGGTACTTACATGTAATCGAATTTGCTTGGAGGATAAAACATGCGCCGTGTTTGCTGTTGTTGAATCACGACCGAGAGGAGGAGGGCAGAGGGATAATCGGTTTTGAGGATGAATTAGAGTTGTAATGATTTACGGGATATGAATGGTGTGATTTGAACGCGCATAATAGTCGTGAATGTCGAGATTTACGGGATTAGAAGCTTGATTTATGGGTTTTCAAAGAAAAAGTTCGGAGGTTTGATTTTCATAATTAAGAGTGAATGGGGTCCTTTAAAGCTGATAATAAACGCGTACGTGATTTAAGGAATCACGATTTGGTCGAATATGGTAACATCCTTGATTGAAATCAATGGATTTGGTGAGTTTAGAATTCGATTTTGACTCTAGAAAGTCAAAATTCAACATATGAATATCCAGGGTCAAAGGAGTAATGGGGGTTCAAAAACATGAGGGTTCAATGCTAAGGAAGGGGGGGAGGTTGTTTAATGGCAATGAAAATATGTTCAAGGCTCAATTTAATTAATTTGAATCCTCTTTATTTATTTATAAAAGTTTTTTTTATAAATTTATAAAAACTTGAACATTATATGTTTTATTTAAATTATTTAAAAGGAAGAGTTTCATTTATAAAATTACAAGTTATATAATTGATTTATACAACATAAACAACTATGTATATTTGATAAAAATTCATAAGTTTTATTTTTGATATATTTATTATAAAAAAAAATTATATATTTATTACAATATATATATATATATACGTACATACGTTATGTATGTATATAATAGAAAATAATAAGTTAATGTAATGTTGAAACTTTGGATACACATTGAAATAATAGTTAATGTAACATGTTGTGTTGAGCAAGTATGGGATTAGAATGGAGTGTCATTATTATACATAATAAAATTAATAAGGAAAAATTATTGTCTGAAAAATCATGGATGTTACAGTATCCCTATGTTGAGGGAATTTCGTTTTGAAATTTTGCTAGTGGAAGCTACTGAATCAGGAAAGAGGTGAGGGTTTTTTTTTGCATTTTTAATGAGTTTTGATTATTGGTTTGGGGAGTACGATTTATAATAAGTTGTAGGTATGATACTGAAGGCCAGGCACGGCTGATGATAGTGGACTTAGTTTCGAAGAGAATTGAGGAGAAAATTGTCTAAGAATCATTTTGGACTTTAAAGGTGAATTGTATTACTTAGAATGGATCTGATGGGAATTTGATGATCAGGGTTTGTTTAAGATGTAGTCTAATATGCTCAAGAATTGTCAGTGGATAAGAGATTTCACAACCATTGGTCTAGGTCAAAACTTCACGTGACACGAACAACTCTACTTCTGATAATATGATAGAGCACTTATATATAGGAAGTATCATCAGCGTATCCACCATGCGCTTGTCATATCACATTAGTTTCGTTGCTATATATCAAGATAGGTTTTAGGTCATAACACACGACATAATTCACTATGTGTTTCCATGCACTGATTTTTATAATTATGTGTGCACCCACAATTACTCGAATCGTCGCATGGTCCGTATAAATCCTTCCGTTGTGTACGGGTCAAGAGAGGGCACTAAATTACTTAGTTCATGCATATTGTTTTCACGTAAGAGTTGCGAACAAATAACTGAGTCCCTATATAGAAAGGTCAATCAGATAACTAAAGAGTAATAATTTAGTATAACTAAAAGTTCCATAGCTTACTCATGTTTGAACAAGAATACGTCAAACCCGGGGTAGTTTCTAAATGGTACAGCTTCCTCGTGTTTGAACAAGAATACGTCAAACGCCGAGTAGCTTCAAAGTGTTATAGTTTTCAACTTTAGTGAATAAAGTGTATGATCATGCCTTGCGTATAATGTGATTGATCAATTGCACCAATTGTAAGCAATTTAGTTTCGTGTAAAATGTAGCACCCAAGTTTCATGTATGATCATGTAGCTTGTAATCAAATAGGTTTCATGTGTAACGTGAACAATTTAGCATCATGTATATGGTAAGAAATGAATTTCATGTATGATGTTAACAACTTAGTATCATGTATTTTGTAAACCATAACCTTTCATGTGTAATGTAAACAATTTAGTATCATGTATATTGTATACTGTGCACAATTTAGTATCATGTACTTTGTAATCAAATAAGTTTCATGTTTGATGTGGTCAATCTAGTATTATGTACAAACGATCACTATGTATTATGTGATCAATTTAGTATCATATATATTGCAAATAACTAAGTTTCATGTATTATGTGATCAATCCAGTAGAATGTGTATTGCAAATAAACAAGTTTCATGTATTATGTGATCGTGTTGTGTATTTTGTGAACGTGAATACGTAAGTTATTGAATTTCGTGTGTGACGTATAATAACGAGTTTTGTATGTGTTCGAGTGTTGCGGACAAGCGTGTTGTTTAGCGTTCATGTATAATGTGGGTAGTTAGGTTTTAGCTTTTTAAATCTCGTTGAGGTTTGTAGGGATGGTTAACGTCTACGCGAAATGGGTCGTCTCTTGAAGTGGAAAGTACGCTCATACATTACTGAAGGTGCAAGATAACGAGGAGGTTTTGAAAATATTCTGAGTAATGTGTTTACGAATAACTGATTTTTGTTTGTAACTAAGTAATTGTAATTTGTTCTTATTTGTAGATAAATAAGGTAGTGAAACTAATGAGTTGAATAATCTAAATAAATGAACAATTTATAGGAAAACATTTTTTTTAAATTTTCAATTATTATAAGGACAATATTTTTAAGAGAAAATAATGGCTAATTTTTTTTTTATAATTAAGCCAAGGTTTAATAATCAATTTAACGAGAAAAAGTCATAATTAATTATTAATTAAAAATAATTCTTTTATAAAACAAATTGTATTAAGTTTACTCGTAAGGTAAAAAAGTTTATAGAAACATTATATTTCAGATACTATTTATAAACTAAAGGTTTGATAAATAAAATACCGATGTTATAATCAGATAATGAGATGGTTTATTCACGAAGAACTCATAGGTACGTGTATTAATTTGCAATGAATAGGAAGGTGATGTTTGGGTGATCTTGATGAAAATATGACGGTAATATTAAATCGACGAGTAATGGCATTAAAGTTGTAAAACAAAACTTAACATTGAATGATAAAATGTCAAAGGCTTAATCCAAACATAAAATAGAGGTTTCAAACGAGAATTTAAAGATAAAGCAGAACACCCCAGCTAGCGTCTTAGATAGCTCTCAACGAGGAAGTAGATGAGCACCAAGACGTATATTGCTATGGCCACTCGGATAGCAGACCGGGTGATGTCGTCCAGACGGTCTATAAAATAACTAACAAAACTTAAACTAGACTCCTAAGTAATAAGATGGAAAACCTATGAACTAAACCGTACTGACATGCAAGTGAACCTATCGAGTGTAGCACCGCCTAATGGTAAACCGAGTTATCGAACCCTAGAGACACTATGACTACCAATACTAGACTCTGACTCGGACTTAAGATTTGATTGATTTTGGGGGTCTAATACACTACTGATTATCACTACGAATGCAATAACTTAAGATCGAATCAAGCTATCAAGAGACAAAAGCTAAGGTGAAATCAAGATTAAGAAGAACACTACCTAGGTCGGAATCCTACTTGCAAAGAACAACTTATACCGGTTCTGGAAACTATGATGGATCTAGGTTTCTAAGGGTAACTTCTAAAGACAACCTAGTGGATCCCTAATCACTCTCAAGGTGTCACCAACTAAGCTACCTAAATTGTAGTAAACTCGCTAGATTGTTGGATCACTTCTCAGTTATTTCCAACTATGACCAAGTACCCTAATGGATGGATTACCTCTCAGTCTCACCGCCCACATTACACTCAAGGAATGCACGAGGTAATCCTAGGATAACAACTATGATTCAGACTAGCAACAATCACTAGAAACCTAAACCAACTTCCTCTTAGACAGTTGACACTCGGATTCCTAATGAAGAAGACTAATCGACTAATTCTCACCTCTCGAATATTGAACTAAGACACACACTTAACTCTAATCAGCAATCAATCACAACTCCTATGGCTACTACGTCTAGCAAACCACCGTAATCACAAACCTTAAGTTCTATGACCTAGATACGCTAATCAAACTGGCAGACAAGCACAATCAACGCAAGGAATTAATAATCAATCACACAATCAGATTCAGACATGCATATTCATCATAATTATCATACTAGGATCGTTTACTAAATCATAAAACCATGAAACGAAACCAAAACCGAATAAAAACTGAAAATTTAACAAGAATTCATCAATTGACCTAGGCAGTATTAAGGTTTTAGCCTAGAATCATTCTTAAAACATTCAAACATGAGTAATAAACATTCATCATTGGTTCAAACACAGAAATCAAAGATAAAGATTCAATCTTGGAATCGAAAACGCTTAAATAAACGAACCCGGTGTCCAAAGTCTTCAACTTTTCACATCAATTGCTTCCTCTAGTCTCAAAATTACCTTAAACTCTTCTCTTAGACGGCTAGAATACCAACTCTCTTGATTATTGGATTACAATTCTATTAAATTAAAAATTAGGGGTTTTTATCTTAATTTGGACCTCTCGCGTACCGCGAGATAATTAGGACAGCCCCTCGCGTACCGCGAGGGCCAAAACCGTCGGCTGGATTTGCAGCTTCTTCGCGTACCGTGAAGTAGTCCCATCTGGTCTTCACGTACCGCGAGAGACTGGAATTTCATCTTTTTTGCACTTTAACCCTTGGACTTTATTCTCGTGCTCGGTTTCTTCGGGTTTTCACTCATTATTACCACGAGCACCTGTAAACATAACGTAGACTCAATATATAACAAAAATGTGTAAGGCTCCAAACCCGGGTGACCTCACTTGTTGGATTTACTCATAAACATAGTCATTAATTACCGAACTTTTAATTAAAAACATTCAAACACAGCGGAAACATTCTACATCTGAGTACATTACAGCGGAAGTCTTAAAATTCAAAACATTATCCATTGTCTATACAAAACATAAGGTAGGATGTCAGTCACATGTCGGGCAGCCTTCACGCCTTCGCACGACCCTTTCCTTTGTTACCTGAAATGTATAATAAAAGTCAGCTAACGCTGGTGAGTTCTAGTTTAAAACTATTAAGTATGATCATTCTTTTCTTTATAAGTATACATAATTTTATACATACATTTCTACAAATACGTATTCATAGCTTTTACTTTTCTTCCTTCATTCTTATGTGATTACATAGATATGTATTCACCTCTTCTTTCTTTATTCTTATATGATTACATAGATATGTATTCACCTTTTCTTTCTTTATTCTTATGTGATTACATAGATATGTATTCACCTTTTCTTTCCTTAACACTCATTGGTCATACACATAAGGGTGATCAACCCATCTTACGGTACGTATATCACAATGACATACGCCCTTGAGCTACCGTCGTAGCCCTTTTACTCGTCCGGTCCTAGAAACCGTCCGTCTTAACTTTAGTCCGGCCACCTTCGGCCGTCCTTCTTTACCGTCCTACCGTCGTTGTCCGTCATATTCGCCCGTCTGCCCTAAGGCATCCGTTTCCCACGCGAACTATTGTTTATGCAACCGTTATACTATTTTTGCATTTACTTCGACCGCCCTTTTATGCTTTTTGTACGTCCTAGCTTGCTAGGAACGTATCTTTCCCAGTTGCAAAATAGTCACGTGGTCGTCCGTCTACAGAAGTAGCCGTTAGCTTCGTTTCCGTCCATAACGTATACTTACATTCATAACATGCAATATAAATAATTATAAAGCAAGATTTCGTTTATTTACGTTATGCCATTCTTTCCTTCATTCTTTGTAAACATACGTTTCATTCTTTATTCATAATTCATTCTCTTATATATATATATATAAAATATATATTAATACATCACGTATGATCACATTAGCATTCATATCATTTATTCATTTAGTGTATACATTTCAGCCCCAAAACATTTAATAAGGTTTGCACATATCATAGAAGGAGGCACATAGAACTCACCTGATGAGTAGTTTCTGAGATACACTTAGCTGGTTACTGAGTGTCACTAATGTCACTCACAATCTGTATAATAAAGTCATACACGTAAGGTAGTGCTCCTAGATGACACTAGACATTACTATGCTTGAACCTAGTAGTTTCGATAGCTATCTTATGTCGAAACTTGGTAGTTTCGATAGGTTGCTTATGTCGAAACTTGGTAGTTTTGATAGGTTGCTTATGTCGAAACTTGATAGTTTCGATAGGTTGCTTATACCGAAACTTGGTAGTTTCGATAGGTTGCTTATGTCGAAACTTGGTAGTTTCGATAAGTAACTTAGGTGTAATCTTAGCTTCGGATCGTGGACTCATATCGAAACTATGATAGTTTCGATAGGTCTGCATGTATATATATATATATATATATATATATATATATCGAAACTATGGTAGTTTCGATGGGTCTGTATATATATCGAAACTATGTAGTTTCGATGGGTCTGCACACGTCAAAAATAAGTAGTTTCGATGGGTCTGCACATATCGAAACTAAGTAGTTTCGATGGGTCTGCACAAACCATCTTCCCCAAAAATCTGAAGTTTCTGCATACGAATCTGATCGTGCCAATATCTCGATTTTTCTTAGATCAAAACGTTCGGTTTTCATTCTAGATGCTATACCTAAGATTATTTTCAAGTTTCATCCGCAAAATCGTTACCTTTTTAGCCAAAACCCAAAAATCCTAAAAATCATAAAAACTCAGATTATGATCGAACGCTTACCTGGATTGGATTTCTGATTCGGAGGAGATGATCACGAGCACAGCAGCAACGTTCTCCTGAATTCCCGAGTCGATCCGTCACTTTCTCTCTCTAGACCCGAGCTCTCTTCTCTCTCTCTAGAACTTGTGTGAGTGGGGAAATGAGCAGAGAAGAGGGCTGCCTTGCCTCTTATATGCCTGGGCTTCCCTCGGCCCATTGAAGCCGAGCCCAAGCCCGCTCCCTTTTGTTTAAATATTCCGACTTAGTCACCGGTCTCGCTATATTTATTCATTTTATTATTTTTGGGATGTTACAAAATGACTCAAAACAAATACAAAACTAAGTAAAACGACACAAAAATGATGGAATAAAGATGTGTGCTTTGCACTACATCACCGGTCCTCAGCTCTAGCTGCTTCCATGCATGCATAAAGTATCTCTCTGTCTTCTTCCAGGCTTGAAATCTTCTCCTCATGGCGCCACATTTGATTCAATAGGCTATCTATTCGCTGACATAGTAGGTCGTGTCTTATCCCGTGCTCCATCCCTTGTCTCCCAAACTCTGAGGTCCTCACGTATTGGTGGATGGCATCAATTGGGACTCCCATAACACTAGTGGGTGCCAGGGTATGCCTTGCCCTTGGGTTAGGATGATATGGGTCGGGTGCTAGGTAGGGGTCTCTCTAAGGGAAGATAACCGGTTATGTAGATGAGGTGCCTGGTGTGGGTTTCTTGTGTTAAACCTTAATCTAGTAACTAGGGGTGTTGGTGACCAATAGACTTGTGATCCGATGTCTTCTTCCTGGTCAGACTCTACTACGGGATAGTATATCAGGGAGGGAGGTGAGTAGGAGTCCATGCCTAACTGGGAAAAGGGGAAAAGGTTGTGGGTTGGGATAAAATACTAGATGTTAAATGTAGAAGTTCTTCATGAACTTTACTACTCATAACGCCGGGTCTTCACATTAGTATTCTCGAAGTAACACTTGACCTATAAGTGTTGTGTATCCATGAAGAGAATTCCCACGAAAGAGGGGTGGAAACACTTAAGTACCCTGTCTTTCCTTTGCCAGAATTTCTCGTGAGTCTACACACTCTTCCAGCCATCATGTACTAATAACACTATTGTTTGGGCTCATGGTCATGATGAGAATCATTTCGGACTAGGCTTTGGGGCCCAAAGGTGAGATTTATTTATTCCAGCAGTCTCTTTTTTCTTGGAGGATAGGTGGGATTCTTAGTTTATTACGCCCAATAGTTTAAATTTTGTACACTAAAGTTGATGGTATCATGTATGTGTGATTAAGGATGCATGAAGAATTTGGTGTATAAGTGTGTGTTGAAACTTAGGATAGCACTTGTAGGATCGTAAGATTACAAGGTGATTCTGTTCTAGTTGATATTGGCGGAAACAATAGCAACCAACAAAGTAAACAAGTAAACAGCAAGAATACTGATAAATGCACTGTTGTATTAGACTTCTGAGATTACAAGTTTACAAGTAAAACACTATCAAGAAGCACTATCAAGGCACACTTTGTTTGAAGTGTTTACAAGATATATATAGTAACTTAGAATCAAGACAGACCCTTGATTCTAAGGATCAGATCTAACACAAGCCGTTGATCTTGTTTATTAATCTAAATTACACGCAAAGGCTAATCTAGTTAACTTTACTGAAACGTCTTCTTAGGCATCATTGTTTGCATGCTTGGAGAAGCGTGTCATTGTCCTTTATTGGTTGCACCAGTGAGGTTCCTTCTGCTTGGAGTGTGGCAGTTGCTTTTGCAGAAAGGTGTCAGAGGCGCTTTGCATGGATAGTCAGTTGCAACGTTTGGTCTTCAGAGAATAAAGCTATCAGCAGCAGAGATGAGAATATTGCTGCTGATAGCCTATCAGCAGCAACTTGTGATGAAAGCAACAAGTGTTGAATGCTGCTGATAAGCCTATCAGCAGCAATATGTGCTGAATGCTGCTGATAAGCCTATCAGCAGCCATATGTGATGAATGCTGCTGATAAGCCTATCAGCAGCATTTGTACTTAGAATAATTTGGTAGCAATCAGTCTTTGGTTCTACAAACTCCCCCTAGACTGATGCAACCAAAATTCTTCTAATTACTTTGCTGCTGAAGCTTTTGCATGTGGCTGACTATCCTTTCAACCTCATAGCCTCTTGGATCGTTGCTGGGATTGTTCAGTGGAAGTTCAGACAAAGTCTTGATGTCTTTGTGTGGCATTTTGTAGATTGCTTTGCTTGCACATCTCATCTGCTGCTTCTTTACATCAATCAGAGTGAACTCATCCAAATCAGCATTATAGGACCAAGATACAAATGGAGAGTGGGACTTGAGTGGTTTGACATCCATGACCACATCTTTGCTAGGGTTGAAATAATGTCTGATTGCTAGCATAAGATGTTTCTCACTCTCATTTGCAGGCTCATGAGCTTCACACAGCTCCAAAATTCTTCTTAGGTCTGAATCTGGTAGTTGTAGAACCTCATCAACAGACCTGTATGTAGATCTTCTTCTTTCAGTTCTCCCCCTGAAGATCTCAAACCTTTGATCCTGTGGATTGTAGACCCATTCAACTATGTCTCTTGAGTTTTTAGGTTCAGATGAGGATTTAGATTTCTTCAAGGGAGGCTGTTGATGAGTGGGAGCTGGGTGGGATGATTTGGACTTGTTGGGTGGAGGAGTGGAAGGTTTGGGGAGGAGAGTGGAAGGATGATGGACTGAGGAAGAGGTAGGTGAGGGAGAAGGCTTGGGTTTCTTTGTCTTTGGTTTTTCTTCTTCTTTGATAAGTACCCTTTTCTTGGAGCCCTTCTTCCCTAGTCTTTCTTCCTCATCCTTTTTAACTTTGAAGTAGAGGGCTTGCAGGTTCATGAAATTCATGGGACCTAGCCTCTTTCCACTATCTCCTCTAGCCTTAAGGAAGTCAATCATGACCTTCCTTTCTTCATGGGTTCTTTTATTCAGTGCAATGGTCTTCTTGGACTGTAGCTTGGCTTTTTCTTCTTCTTCAGCCTTTTTCTTGCTAGCCAATTGACCCTGCTGACCCATGAAGGCTCTGTAAATCTCTTTGTTTGAAAGTTTCTCAAGGTAGTCTGCATCCTCACCTTGAGAGATCAGAGCTTCAGTCCACTCCTCCCTTAATTCTTTTGCTAATTTAGAATCAGTGATTCTAAACTTAGCATCTTCCATCCTCTTCTTTTCATTCTCTTCTTCTTCTTCCTTTGCAAACTTTTCCTGCAGCTGTCTGGCAAGTTGTTCATCTTCCTCAACTTGAGACCCTGCATGGATTTTAACTTTCATCTCATCCAGCTGTTTGGCATACAGCTGGATTGTCTGTTGTCTTAGGAGTATGGCTGCCTTTCTTTCTTGATGCATTTGTTTATGAGCCATCTCTTCTTATTCTCTTTTCCTTCTTCTTTCTCTTTCTTTTCTTTTCGCAACCTCTCTTCATCCTCTTCTGTCATAATGCCCTTCCCTTTATTAACATTGGATGGCTCTGCTCTGGCTTCACTGATCACAGCAACAGCTGATTGTTGTGCTGTTGGGATCTCTGCCTCGGCTTCATTGGCAAGTTGAGGAATTGACAAGGGACGGTCACTGTCTTCATCAAGTTGATACTCAGGACCTTCTATTTCCCTCAGTTGATCCCTAAGTGAAGATCTTGTGCCAGATGCTACAGATGTGGCTTCAACTTGTGGAGTATCTGAGTTGGAGTCAGTATCAGAAGTTGACACAAACTCTTCCTGAGGAATCAGTCCTTCTTCTTCAAGATGGGCTTTGATGGTGACCATCATTGCCTGGCTCTCCAATGAGTTAATATTGCAGATGTTGGCTCTAAGCTGAAAAATCTTGAATAGGAAGTCTGAGGGCAGCTGAAGGATGTTCCTGGTGTTGATGATGAGAGAGGAGCCGTTGCTGAGAAGAAGAGTGTGGTCAAGGGACTTAGTGCTCACCCAACCTAGCACGCCCAAGTCCTTGACCAGGAAGGCATACAGGAATCTTCGAAGGCCCAGAACTTCTTCTTCAGTGAGAAGACTGCTCCTTGTTATTTCAAGATTTCTAGGAGTCAGTCTCCTTTCTGCGGCCGCCGAGGATTCAGGATAAGCTACCCGATGTGCTGCTTGTAGGAGTCTTTGGAGCCTGGGTAGATTATCCTCCATCAGGTCATAGAACCTGCCAATGGTAAGTTCTGCTGAGAGATTTGCTGAGTTGTTGATGCAGTTTGATAAGTATAGCTGTAGGACTTGGAGGGCATTGAGAGAGTTCCAGTTCAGCTCTTCTACTCCGCTGAACTCCCATCCAATCCAAAACCTCTCAGCTGATCCATCATACCCCCAAGCTAGAATGGAGTCAAATTCTAGCTTCGTTGATGATCTGAATAGTTGGGGGGTTAAGGATTGACCAATGATGGCTGCTGCTTCAGGAAGGATGCTGAATGATGTATTTGTTTGTTCTGTGTCTTCAGCATCATTCAGCATTTCATCAATAGCCCGGACGACCAACTTCCAGTCTTCAGATGTCTCTTCTGCTTCGTTATCTAAGACTGGCAAGTCATGAATTTGTACAAAAGCCGGCTTGAATAGTGAGCTTTGAATTTCAACCTGCTCTTGAATCCAGTCGTCAAGACTGTCTGTGTCTTCCTCCATAGAGACCATCTCCCCCTTTTTGGTTGCATCAGTAGACATGTAAGCATCAGTTTAGGTGCCTACTGATACAAGAGAGGGAGTGGCTAAAGTTGGGCATTGATGGGCTTCATGCATAGAGACTTGGTGTCTTAGTTTGGACACTTCAGCCTCTAGCATAGCCACCCTGGCCGTCAATTCCAAGTTATGAAGTTTCAGTCTGTCCTCATCCACAGATGTGGAATCCTTGGACCCAGTTGGGGCCATAGGCCGAGCCTCAGCATCCTCATCACCCGTGGTTTCTTGGCGCCTGGGATTCCTCTCAGTGAGGGAGTTTCCAAGGAAATACCCTCACCATGAGTTGCCGTGGTTGAGGTCTTAAAGATGTTATCACTGTCCTCCTGGTCATTTGATGGACCAGCAGTAGTGACAGCCTCTTCCACTTCCACTCTTTCATTACTCCTAGAGTGGACCTTCAAGGGTGAGGAACTTGGGTTGGGTGTTTCGGAAGCAAGACCAATCAGTACCTCCTTGATAGTGGTAGTTGGAGAAGGTACATCACTTTGATCAGGTTCCTCAACACTTAAGTCCAAAGAAAATAGGAATGGCTCAAATGGCTGTCTATGGATCCGGGAAGTGATCCTAATCCTAATAGAGAGACTTCCGAAGGAGTCTCCCTAACAGTGTGGCTTTCCCTTATGATATTCTCACTAGAATGTTGTGATTCATAGTGAGGGATGTTGGCTTGGGTTTGGGCCTTGGAGGCAAGAGAAGAAGGAGTTCTCTTGCCCCTCTTCCTTGTATATTTGGCTGCAACGGGGGCCCTGTGTTCCGGTTAAGCAATTAAACTGTGGGTGAGTAAAGTATGTGCCTGTACATCCTCAGTAGAATGCACAGGGGTTCAATCAAGGGAAGCAGCAGTTTGAGTTTGTGGCAGTGAGGTGGAGGGTGTGGGATCAGTATCAGCTGGGTTTGCTGAACTGTCACCCTGGGCACTTTGCGTGTTCAACATTGTAGATAACAATGGAACATCGGCCCTTGAGAACTTTGATGAAACTGTTCTCATACTTTGAAAAATGTTGTTCTTATGTCCCAGCATCATGTAGATTCTTGCAGTTTTTGAAAGATCTTGGTGCTCAATGTTAAACACTTCCTGCAAGAATCTTGGGTACATGAACAACTGTGATTTCACCCCTTCTTGAAGGTTGTATCTCAAACCTTCAAGAATGAGGTGGGAAAAATTGAAACCCGCCTCAGTTATCATACCGTGAATTGCCGACGCAAGTCCGGAGCTAAGTTGGTTCCAGCCACTCCTCTTCTGGGATATGCATTGGAGAAGAGTGTGGCAGACATACTTCCATTTGGGACCCATGAGTGCCTTCTCTATCGTATACTCTGTTTGATTCCCAGTGTACCCTATGGATACAAAGGTCCTCATGTATACGTCTCTCGGGTAAGAGATGGCGTCTCCTTCATCTTGAAGCTTGAGGTGTTGGCGGAGCTTTGCTTCAGTGATAATCATCTCCTTGCCGTCTACTGTGCCTCTGATTTGGGGAGTGCCCTGGTCAGTAGAATACACGGCTGAGCTCCAAAAATCTTCCATGTGGGAAGTATAGATGGTTGGGTTGACTGTTAGGGCATGGTGGAGTTTGGACCGACAAAGGAAGTCGATCATGTCATCGAAACCTTTGGATTTCTTGCCCTTTATTAGGCATGCAGTGAGGTTGTGATATGGGGAAAACTTGTCGTTGGGGTTGTTTATGTCTGCGCCTGCCATTGTTATGGATTTGGAGGGAAGAGAGAAGGGCGTTTGAATGGCGGTTAATTATTTAGGGCTTTGAATGCTATGGGGACGGGAGAGAAAGTGATGGGAGATAGGTTTGAAATTGAATATGAAGAGGTTGTGGGAACGTTTGAGATTGTGATATAACGGCAGACGAAGAAAAAGCAACTTTACTTGTACAGTACCTTTTATTAAGAACAAAAACATAGACATATTTACAAGGAAAGATAAAAATTAGAGACATGTCTTATTCAAAGTTCATCATGCCAATTGATTCAACTAGATATCAAAATCTTGCTTCATCAAAAGGTTTAGTGAACAAATCAGCATATTGCTCATTTGTGTGAACCTTGGATAGGACAATTCTCTTTTTCTCATCTTGATCCCTGATAAAGTGATACCTGATGTCGATGTGCTTAGTCTTGGAATGCTGCACTGGATTATTCGTGATAGAGATAGCACTCATGTTGTCAATGTGAATTGGAGTCTGCATGAAAGTCATTCCATAGTCAAGCATTTGATTTTGGATCCAGATGACCTGTGCACAGCTGCTTGAAGCTGCAATGTATTCTGCTTCAGCTGTTGAAGTGGAGACACATGTTTGCTTTTTGCATTGCCATGAGATGAGCCTTCCTCCAAGAAATTGACATCCCCCTGATGTGGACTTTGTGTCCAAGTTACAACCCCCATAGTCACTGTCAGTGTAGGCATAGAGATTGACATTTCCATTCTTTGGATACCATAGCCCAAGTTTTGGAGCTCCCTTTAGGTATCTAAGGATCCTTTTGACAGCTTGAACATGAGACACTTTTGGAGCTGCTTGAAATCTTGCACATAGACAAACTGCAAACATGATATCTGGTCTTGAGGCAGTGAGATACATGAGAGACCCTATCATTGCTCGGTACTGATGTTGATCAGTGTCTTGTCCTTCTTTATCCGGAGATAATTGATGGTGCACTTGCATAGGAGTTCTTGCAGCAGAGCAGTCAGCCATTTTGAACCTCTCCAAGATGCTTTTGACATACTTGGATTGACTTATGAAGATTTCATTTGGTACATGTTTGACTTGAAGTCCTAAAAGAAATTTAGTTCACCCATTGAACTCATTTCAAATTTGGAATGCATCAGAACTTCAAAGTCTTTGCAGAGCTTCTTTCTTGTAGATCCAAAGATAATGTCATCAACATAAATCTGGACCAACAAAATTTCTCCCCCTTCATCTTTGATGAAAAGTGTCTGATCAATGCCCCCCTTCTGAAGTTATTGCTAAGTAGATATCCAGATAAAGTTTCATACCAGGCTCTTGGGGCTTGGTGTAAGCCGTAGAGAGCTTTGTCCAGTTTTAAGACCTTATTTGGATGTGCAAGATCCACAAAGCCTGGAGGCTGTTTGACATAGACCTCTTCACCAATCTTGCCATACAAAAAGGCACTCTTCACATCCATTTGATAGATCATAAAGTTTTTGGATGCTGCATATGCCAGAAAGATTCTGATGGCTTACAGACGGGCAACAAGAGCAAAGACTTCATCATAGTCAATGCCTTCTTCTTGAGTGTAACCTTGAGCTACCAGTCTTGCTTTGTTCTTGACCACGATGCCCCTTTCATCTTGCTTGTTTCTGAAGACCCATCTTGTTCCAATTGCTGTTTGACCAGGTGGAAGATCAACAAGCTTCCAAACATCTTGTGTTTTGAATTGTAGCAATTCTTCCTGCATTGCTTCAATCCAGCTGTTGTGCTTGAGAGCTTCATCAATCTTCTTGGGTTCCACCTGAGATAGAAAGCAAGATAACAAACAAATGTTGGCTTCATGAGACTTACTTCTTGTCTGGATACCTGTGTGAACTTGGCCAATGATGTTTTCCAAAGGATGCACTTTGTTTATTCTCTGTGCTGGTATCACATCCAGCCGTATTCCCTCTTCAAGATTACTTTGGTTTAGATCAGGATTGTCTTCAGTTGTGAGGAGAGGAGCTTGGAGGTTCTGATCATTGTGTTCCGCATTGTCAGCAGCATTAGCATCAGAGGCCTCTTCATCATGGATTGAGGAGGCTTCATTAAAGATTTCTTGGTCAGAGAGATTACTGCTTGTGGTGTTGGATGTACCGGCTTCACATGTACTGGCTTCAATAGCTTCTGCCACTGATGGAGGATCAGTGGATGGCCTTTTCATCCTGATGTAGGGACTGGGAAAATCCAGTCTGTAGTCAGAAGAGGAGGTTGAGGCAGAAGATGTTGATTTTGAAGAGGAAGACTCCATATTTGAGAATATGAGAGGTTCAAATATCTGGGTGAAGGAGTCTATATCAAAGAGCCAGTTAGGACCTTTGCCTTGTTCACAGACAACGTGTTCCCTACATTCCACATTAGCAGATTCTTCCACAATCCGAGTCCTAGAATTGAACACTCGGTAGGCCTTTGATTGAGAGGAGTAACCCACAAAGTAACCTTCATCAGACTTTGCACCGAATTTAGGAAGAACTCCATGTGTGATGAGGATGGTACATGGACATCCAAAGGGCTTCAAGAATCCAATGTAGGGAACTCTTTTGAGCCATAGTTCATAGGGTGTTTTCTGGAGAGGCTTAACAATAAGGACTCTATTCTGCACATAACAAGCTGTGCTTACTGCTTCCGCCCAGAAAGTAAGGGGCAGCTTTGAGTCAGCCAGCATAGATCTTGCTGATTCAATCAGAGTCCTATTTTTTCTTTCAGCAACCCCATTTTGTTGAGGGGTTCTTGGAGCACTGTATTGCCTTTCAATGCCCTTGCTCTCACAGAAACTGTTCAAAGTGTGATTTTTGAACTCTGTTCCCTGATCACACCTTATGATCTTTACCTTCAGATTGCTTTGATTCTCTACCCTAAGAATATAGGATTTGAGAATCTCAGCAGTTTCATCTTTTGTTCTTAGGAAGAATACCCATGAGAATCTGGAGAAGTCATCAGTTATCACCAGACAGTAGGACTTTTTGCCCATTGACATGACATTCGTAGGACCAAAGAGATCCATATGCAGTAGCTGGAGAGAGGTGTCATTTGTGTTCAATGTCTTGGGCTTGTGGGAACTCTTGTGTTGTTTTCCCTTCAAGCAGGAAATGCAGTGATCGTCTAGCTGGAATTCTTTGTCAGGAAGCCCTCTGACAAGATTGTCCTTCACTAATTTATTAATTGTTTTGATGTTAACATGGCTTAACCTCCTGTGCCAGAGAGCGGATTCATCAACTGATGCCTTTGACAGAAAACATGAAACACTACCAGATGGAGTGGCTTCATTCATTTCAAGCACATATAAGTTGTCCTTTCTATGAGCAGTTAGGAGAATCTTCTCTGGAGGGGGTTTAGATAGGCCAGGAGCTAACACGAAACATTCTTTGTCAGTGAAGAGCATCCAATGCTTTTGATCACATACTTGGGAAACACTCATGAGATTGAAGTCAAGTTCTCTAACATAGTTGACTCTTTCAATACTCATCCTTTCATTGGACACAGTTCCTTGTCCAGTGATAAATCCACCCTTTGAGTCACTCCCAAAGGCAACATATCCTCCACTGAAATGTCTGAAGTTAGAGAGGATGGACCTGTTGCTTGTCATGTGCCTGGAACAGCCGCTATCTACCACCCAAGTATTGTGTTTATTGCCTGCCTGTCCCTACACATGGAAGATATCTAATTAGTGGGAGGAACATTGTAGCATGCAGCATTGTAGAAAATTGTTGCTAATTTGCCATTGTCAGCATGCTTGCAGTCAGTGGAACCAATAGTTATGCTTGGAGATTGTTTGGCCTTCCATTGCTGTGTTGGTGGTTTTCTAGCTTTCTTTACATTGTCGACAGAAGATGTTGTTGCTGACAATTCTGGCTTATCCGCAGCCGATTTTGCTGCTGAGGGCTTTGCTGGAGCAGTAGCAGTTTTTGCTGCTGGAAGCTTTATTTTGGATTTTGCTTTGTCAGCAGCAGATACTTTTGCTGCTGATGCCGTTGTTTTTGATTTTGCTTTGTCAGCAGCAGAGAATTTTGCTGCTGGAGGCTTTGCCTTTGGTTTCCTGGACTTTACTCTATCAGCAGCGATTTTGTTTGCTGCTGATGGGTTGAGCACAGATGAACGATTTTCAATCTGGTTAAAAGGGTTGAACTTGCATGTTGCAGCAAAGTGGTTTGATTCCCCACGTATGATGCATGTTTGTTGAGGTTTCTGCATCTTCACTCTTTGAGGGGATAGAGTTCTCTGAACTTTGTTGCCTTTGCATCATAGCTTCTCACCTGTTTGTTTCTGTTTGTTTTCTCAAAGGCATGCTGCTTTGAGTTTCTTTGGTGTTCACGGTAGTGAAAGCAGGTGCTGACAGTGTGATTGTATTTGCCACACACAAAGCAGGATAGTGCTATCTTGTCCCTGTGAAAGTCCACATAGTTCTTACTTTGAAACAAATCTTTGAAGTTCCAGGGATGAGCTTTGTTATGCTCAAAAGTGGCTTCTTCTAGTGTCTTTTGAACATATGGACCTTTTTCTCCAGGTGTATGAAAACTATCAAACACCTTTGGCTTTGACTGAGACTTGGAGTTGGTGAAACCTGATGTCTCTCCCTTTTCAATGTTTAGCTTTCTTCCATTTTGAAGATAGCTAATCTTGATTTGTTTGAATGGGATTGGAGCTGGAATAGTTGGAGTAACAACAGGACATTCAGTTTTGTTCAGAACAGCTTCAGAGATAGGAGCAGATGGGACTGCACTAGTTTCACAGTGGTCTGAGCAGGTTGACTCAGGTTCTGAAGAGGTGGAGCAGTCTTCCACAAAACATGCATCCATTGAAGGATCAAGGTTTCGGTTTGCCGTGTCAAGATTTGCAGTATTGAAGCTTGGTTTGTGAATGGCAACATAGTCAGCAGGAGGAGGAACTGTCTTGTACTCGTCATTATGATATCCAAGTCCAGTTTTTACCCTTTCATGGACTTGAATATCTAACAATCTTTCTAACTTTTTAGATGAAAATTCATATTTTTCAACATGAACTTTTTGTTCAGCCAGTTATGCTCTGGTAGCTTTAAGTTTTACTAATAGATCATCAATCTGAGTTTCAAGATTGGTTTGTTCATGTTTTAGAGATGAAATCTCTTTCTTAAGGCAGTTAATCTTTTCTTTCTAACTGTCTTCGACCTTTTTGAATTCAGATTTCATTTGGTGAAACTCTTCATTTTGATCTATTAGATTTTGGTTATGCTTTCTATAACCTAAAACTTTGTCAATGCAAGCTTGAGAGCAAAGATGTTCAAATACCTGAGGTGGTATCTCTGCATTATCTGCCATAAGTGCTTGGTTGGAGGCAGGAACATCTTCATATTGAAAACTCCAGTCAAGTTCTGTAGTTCCAACATTTGCACAGGCTGCAGTTTGTGCTGGAGGAGTTCCTTGCTGCTGCTGCTGCCTGGGCTGACCTTGGTAAGCTTGTCTTTGATGGCTGGCACCCTGATTGGCTTTAGGTGCCTTGCACTCCCTAGCAAAGTGACCCATTTGGTTATAGTTGTAACATCGGATCTTGCTTTTATCAAGCCCAACTCTGGTGTTTGAGTTATTGCTTGGAACTGATCTCCCGGTTCTAGAATAAAACCTTTTTGCTCTGAGGGAGAGCATGGCATATGAGTGCTGAATATCCATTTCTTCAAGATCATCTGGATGAAAGCATTCCAGATCCTCCTTTATGAAGTGTATGCTGCTTGAGTTGTCAGAGACAAAAGCAGTAGAAGTTGGCTGTTGAGGAGGTGCCTCAAGAAGAAATGGTGATGAGTTGGATTGTGAAGCAGTTGGTGTTTGAGGATGAGTAACAATGGGAGGATAGTAGTTGCTTGCACTAGGACCGGAATGATCAGAGTGAAGCGCTGAGGTGGTGGTGGAGGAAGTGGTAGCTGATTGATAACTGGAGCTCCTTTCTTTAGCTTGAATCATTTCTAATTCATAGGTTTTGAGCATGCCAAAGAGCTCAGTCATCTGAAGAGTCTTCAGATTCTCTGTTCTTCTGATGGACACTGTATATAATGTCCAACAGCTAGGAAGAGATCTTATGAACTTCTTGAGAATGTCTTCATTCTCCAGCTTTACCTTGGAGCACTGCAGTTCTCCAACCAGGTACGTGTACCTGTTATATAAAACTGTTAGTGACTCACCTTCCTTCCAGACGAAGTTTTCATACTGTTGCTTGAGAATGTCACGTCTGTTCTCCTTGACCTCCTCAGATCCAGCAAACATCTTTTCCAAGGCTCCCCATAATTCCTTTGCAGTTTTGTGAGCCTTGAAGTTGTGAAAAACTTCATTTGGAAGGCACATTTGGATAGCTCCTAATGCCTTGAAGTCCACCTCCATTTTCTTGATGTCTTCTTCAGAATACTTGGAGGGTTCCTTCGGAACTAGTGGTCCTCCGGAGTCAGCAGAGGCCAACATGGGAACATAAGGTCCATCCCTTATGGATTTCCACATTCCGTATTCATGGTAGCAGAAGAAGCTTTCCATACGGTTCTTCCACACATCATAGTCCTCCCCAGACACCAACCTCGGTGGTCGGTTGATACTGCCGATGTCTTCAGATCCATGACTTTGTGCCATTTTGTTTTGTGTGACTTGATCAAGAATAGAGTTTTGAATAGAATCAGAAAGTGAATAAACATATGTTAGTTTTTTTAATCTTGAGCCAAAGCTCTGATACCACTTGTAGGATCGTAAGATTACAAGGTGATTCTGTTCTAGTTGATATTGGCGGAAACAATAGCAACCAACAAAGTAAACAAGTAAACAACAAGAATACTGATAAATGCACTGTTGTATTAGACTTCTGAGATTACAAGTTTACAAGTAAAACACTATCAAGAAGCACTATCAAGGCACACTTTGTTTGAAGTGTTTACAAGATATATATAGTAACTTAGAATCAAGACAGACCCTTGATTCTAAGGATCAGATCTAACACAAGCCGTTGGTCTTGTTTATTAATCTAAATTACACGCAAAAGCTAATCTAGTTAACTTTACTGAAACGTCTTCTTAGGCATCATTGTTTCAATGCTTGGAGAAGCGTGTCATTGTCCTTTATTGGTTGCACCAGTGAGGTTCCTTCTGCTTGGAGTGTGGTAGTTGCTTTTGCAGAAAGGTGTCAGAAACGCTTTGCATGGATAGTCAGTTGCAAAGTTTGGTCTTCAGAGAATAAAGCTATCAGCAGCAGAGATGAGAATAATGCTGCTGATAAGCCTATCAGCAGCAACTTGTGATGAACGTTGATGATAAACCTATCTGCAGCAACAAGTGTTGAATGCTGCTGATAAGCCTATCAGCAGCAATATGTGCTGAATGCTGCTGATAAGCCTATCAGCAGCCATATGTGATGAATGTTGCTGATAAGCCTATCAGCAGCATTTGTACTTAGAATAATTTGGTAGAAATCAGTCTTTGGTTCTACAAACTCCCCCTAGACTGATGCAACCAAAATTCTTCTAATTACTTTGCTGCTGAAGCTTTTGCATGTGGCTGACTATCCTTTCAACCTCATAGCCTCTTGGATCCTTGAGGGGATTGTTCAGTGAAAGTTCAGACAGAGTCTTGATGTCTTTGTGTGGCATTTTGTAGATTGCTTTGCTTGAACATCTCATCTGCTGCTTCTTTACATCAATCAGAGTGAACTCATCCAAATCAGCATTGTAGGACCAAGATACAAATGGAGAGTGGGACTTGAGTGGTTTGACATCCATGACCACATCTTTGCTAGGGTTGAAGTAATGTCTGATTGCTAGCATAAGATGTTTCTCACTCTCATTTGCAGGCTCATGAACTTCACCCAGCTCCAAAATTCTTCTTAGGTCTGAATCTGGTAGTTGCAGAACCTCATCAACAGACCTGTATGTAGATCTTCTTCTTTTAGTTCTCCCCCTGAAGATCTCAAACCTTTGATCCTGTGGATTATAGACCCATTCAACTATGTCTCTTGAGTCTTCAGGTTCAGATGAGGATTTAGATTTCTTCAAGGGAGGCTGTTGATGAGTGGGAGCTGGGTGGGATGATTTGGACTTGTTGGGTGGAGGAGTGGAAGGTTTGGGGAGGAGAGTGGAAGGATGATGGACTGAGGAAGAGGTAGGTGAGGGAGAAGGCTTGGGTTTCTTTGTCTTTGGTTTTTCTTCTTCTTTGATAAGTACCCTTTTCTTGGAGCCCTTCTTCCCTAGTCTTTCTTCCTCATCCTTTTTAACTTTGAAGTAGAGGGCTTGCAGGTTCATGAAATTAATGGGACCTAGCCTCTTTCCACTATCTCCTCTAGCCTTAAGGAAGTCAATCATGACCTTCCTTTCTTCATGGGTTCTTTTATTCAGTGCAATGGTCTTCTTGGACTGTAGCTTGGCTTTTTCTTCTTCTTCAGCCTTTTTCTTCCTAGCCAATTGACCCTACTGACCCATGAAGGTTCTGTAAATCTCTTTGTTTGAAAGTTTCTCAAGGTAGTCTGCATCCTCACCTTGAGAGATCAGAGCTTCAGTCCACTCCTCCCTTAATTCTTTTGCTAATTTAGAATCAGTGATTCTACACTTAGCATCTTCCTTCCTCTTCTTCTTCTTCCTTTGCAAACTTTTCCTGCAGCTGTCTGGCAAGTTGTTCATCTTCCTCAACTTGAGACCCTGCATGGATTTTAACTTTCATCTCATCCAACTGTTTGGCATATAGCTGGATTGTCTGTTGTCTTAGGAGTATGGCTGCCTTTCTTTCTTGATGCCTTTGTTTATGAGCCATCTCTTCTTCTTCTCTTTTCCTTCTTCTTTCTCTTTCTTTTCTTTTCGCAACCTCTCTTCATCCTCTTCTGTCATAATGCCCTTCCTTTTATTAACATTGGATGCCTCTGCTCTGGCTTCACTGATCACAGCAACAGCTGATTGTTGTGCTGTTGGGATCTCTGCCTCGGCTTCATTGGCATGTTGAGGAATTGACAAGGGACGGTCACTGTCTTCATAAAGTTGATACTCAGGACCTTCTATTTCCCTCAGTTGATTCCTAAGTTAAGATCTTGTGCCAGATCCTACAGATGTGGCTTCAACTTGTGGAGTATCTGAGTTGGAGTCAGTATCAGAAGTTGACACAGACTCTTCCTGAGGAATCAGTCCTTCTTCTTCAAGATGGGATTTGATGGTGACCATCATTTCCTGGCTCTCCAATGAGTTAATATTGCAGATGTTGGCTCTAAGCTGAAAAATCTTGAATAGGAAGTCTGAGGGCAGCTGAAGGATGTTCCTGGTGTTGATGATGAGAGAGGAGCCGTTGCTGAGAAGAAGAGTGTGGTCAAGGGACTTAGTGCTCACCCAACCTAGCACGTCCAAGTCCTTGACCAGGAAGGCATACAGGAATCTTCGAAGGCCCAGAACTTCTTCTTCAGTGAGAAGACTGCTCCTTGTTATTTCAAGATTTCTAGGAGTCAGTCTCCTTTCTGCGGCCGTCGAGGATTCAGGATAAGCTACCCGATGTGCTGCTTGTAGGAGTCTTTGGAGCCTGGGTAGATTATCCTCCATCAGGTCATAGAACCTGCCAATGGCAAGTTCTGCTGAGAGATCTGCTGAGTTGTTGATGCAGTTTGATAAGTATGCTGTAGGACTTGGAGGGCATTGAGAGAGTTCCAGTTCAGCTCTTCTACTCCGCTAAACTCCCATCCAATCCAAAACCTCTCAGCTGATCCATCATACCCCCAAGCTAGAATGGAGTCAAATTCTAGCTTCGTTGATGATCTGAATAGTTGGGGGTTTGAGGATTGACCAATGATGGCTGCTGCTTCAGGAAGGATGCTGAATGATGTATTTGTTTGTTCTGTGTCTTCAGCATCATTCAGCATTTCATCAACAGCCTGACGACCAACTTCCAGTCTTCAGATGTCTCTTCTGCTTCGTTATCTGAGACTGGCAAGTCATGAATTTGTACAAAAGCCGGCTTGAATAGTGAGCTTTGAATTTCAACCTGCTCTTGAATCCAGTCGTCAAGACTGTCTGTGTCTTCCTCCATAGAGACCATCTCCCCATTTTTGGTTGCATCAGTAGACAGGTAAGCATCAGTTTGGGTGCCTACTGATAGAAGAGAGGGAGTGGCTAAAGTTGGGCATTGATGGGCTTCATGCATAGAGACTTGGTGTCTTAGTTTGGACACCTCAGCCTCTAGCATAGCCACCCTGGCCGTCAATTCCAAGTTATGAAGTTTCAGTCTGTCCTCATCCACAGATGTGGAATCCTTGGACCCAGATGGGGCCGTAGGCCAAGACTCAGCATCCCCATCACCCGTGGTTTCTTGGCGCCTGGGATTCCTCTCAGTGAGGGGAGTTTCCAAGGAAACACCCTCACCATGAGTTGCCGTGGTTGAGGTCTTAAAGAAGTTATCACTGTCCTCCTGGTCATTTGATGGACCAGCAGTAGTGACAGCCTCTTCCACATCCACTCTTTCATTACTCCTAGAGTGGACCTTCAAGGGTGAGTAACTTGGGTTAGGTGTTTCGGAAGCAAGACCAATCAGTACCTCCTTGATAGTGGTAGTTGGAGAAGGTACATCACTTTGATCAGGTTCCTCAACACTTAAGTCCAAAGAAAATAGGAATGGCTCAAATGGCTGTTCTATGGATCCGGGAAGTGATCCTAATCCTAATAGAGAGACTTCCGAAGGAGTCTCCCTAACAGTGTGGCTTTCCCTTATGATATTCTCACTAGAATGTTGTGATTCTGAGTGAGGGATGTTGGCTTGGGTTTGGGCCTTGGAGGCAAGAGAAGAAGGAGTTCTCTTACCCCTCTTCCTTGTATATTTGGCTGCAACCGGGGCCCTGTGTTCCGGTTGAGCAATTAAACTATGGGTGAGTAAAGTATGTGCCTGTACATCCTCAGTAGAATGCACAGGGGTTCGATCAAGGGAAGCAGCAGTTTAAGTTTGTGGCAGTGAGGTGGAGGGTGTGGGATCAGTATCAGCTGGGTTTGCTGAACTGTCACCCTTGGCACTTTGCGTGTTCAACATTGTAGATAACAATGGAACATCAGCCCCTGAGAACTTTGATGAAACTGTTCTCATACTTTGAAAATTGTTGTTCTTATGTCCCAGCATCATGTAGATTCTTGCAGTTTTTGAAAGATCTTGGTGCTCAATGTTAAACACTTCCTGCAAGAATCTTGGGTACATGAAGAACTGTGATTTCACCCCTTCTTGAAGGTTGTATCTCAAACCTTCAAGAATGAGGTGGGAAAAATTGAAACCCGCCCCAGTTATCATACCGTGAATTGCCGACGCAAGTCCGGAGCTAAGTTGGTTCCAGCCACTCCTCTTCTGGGATATGCATTGGAGAAGAATGCGGCAGAGATACTTCCATTTGGGACCCATGAGTGCCTTCTCTATCGTATACTCTGTTTGATTCCCAGTGTACCCTATGGATACAAAGGTCCTCATGTATACGTCTCTTGGGTAAGAGATGGCGTCTCCTTCATCTTGAAGCTTGAGGTGTTGGCGGAGCTTTGCTTCAGTGATAATCATCTCCTTGCCGTCTACTGTGCCTTTGATTTGGGGAGTGCCCTGGTCAGTAGAATACACGGCTGAGCTCCAAAAATCTTCCATGTGGGAAGTATATATGGTTGGGTTGACTGTTAGAGCATGGTGGAGTTTGGACCGACAAAGGAAGTCGATCATGTCATCAAAACCTTCGGATTTCTTGCCCTTTATTAGGCATGCAGTGAGGTTGTGATATGGGGAAAACTTGTCGTTGGGGTTGTTTATGTCTGCGCCTGCCATTGTTATGGATTTGGAGGGAAGAGAGAAGGGTGTTTGAATGGCGGTTAATTATTTAGGGCTTTGAATGCTGTGGGGACGGGAGAGAAAGTGATGGGAGATAGGTTTGAAATTGAATATGGAGTGGTTGTGGGAACGTTTGAGATTGTGATATAACGGCAGACGAAGAAAAAGCAACTTTACTTGTACAGTACCTTTTATTAAGAACAAAAACATAGACATATTTACAAGGAAAGATAAAAATTAGAGACATGTCTTATTCAAAGTTCATCATGCCAATTGATTCAACTAGATATCGAAATCTTGCTTCATCAAAAGGTTTAGTGAACAAATCAGCATATTGCTCATTTGTGTGAACCTTGGATAAGACAATTCTCTTTTTCTCAGCTTGATCCCTGATAAAGTGATACCTGATGTCGATGTGCTTAGTCTTGGAATGCTGCACTGGATTATTCGTGATAGAGATAGCACTCATGTTGTCAATGTGAATTGGAGTCTGCATGAAAGTCATTCCATAGTCAAGCATTTGATTTTGGATCCAAATGACCTGTGCACAGCAGCTTGAAGCTGCAATGTATTCTGCTTCAGCTGTTGAAGTAGAGACACATGTTTGCTTTTTGCATTGCCATGAGATGAGCCTTCCTCCAAGAAATTGACATCCCCCTGGTGTGGACTTTTTGTCCAAGTTACAACCCCCATAGTCACTGTCAGTGTAGGCATAGAGATTGACATTTCCATTCTTTGGATACCATAGCCCAAGTTTTGGAGCTCCCTTTAGGTATCTAAGGATCCTTTTGACAGCTTGAAGATGAGACACTTTTGGAGCTGCTTGAAATCTTGCGCAGAGACAAACTGCTAACATGATATCTGGTCTTGAGGCAGTGAGATACATGAGAGACCCTATCATTGCTCGGTACTGATGTTGATCAGTGTCTTGTCCTTCTTTATCCGGAGATAATTGATGGTGCACTTGCATAGGAGTTCTTGCAGTAGAGCAGTCAGCCATTTTGAACCTCTCCAAGATGCTTTTGACATACTTGGATTGACTTATGAAGATTCCATTTGGTACCTGTTTGACTTGAAGTCCTAAAAGAAATTTAGTTCACCCATTGAACTCATTTCAAATTTGGAATGCATCAGAACTTCAAAGTCTTTGCAGAGCTTCTTTCTTGTAGATCCAAAGATAATGTCATCAACATAAATCTGGACCAACAAAATTTCTCCCCCTTCATCTTTGATGAAAAGTGTCTGATCAATGGCCCCCCTTCTGAAGTTGTTGCTAAGTAGATATCCAGATAAAGTTTCATACCAGGCTCTTGGGGCTTGGTGTAAGCCATAGAGAGCTTTGTCCAGTTTTAAGACCTTATTTGGATGTGCAAGATCCACAAAGCCTGGAGGCTGTTTGACATAGACCTCTTCACCAATCTTGCCATACAAAAAGGCACTCTTCACATCCATTTGATAGATCATAAAGTTTTTGGATGCTGCATATGCCAGAAAGATTCTGATGGCTTACAGACGGGCAACAGGAGCAAAGACTTCATCATAGTCAATGCCTTCTTCTTGAGTGTAACCTTGAGCTACCAGTCTGGCTTTGTTCTTGACCACGATGCCCCTTTCATCTTGCTTGTTTCTGAAGACCCATCTTGTTCCAATTGCTGTTTGACCAGGTGGAAGATCAACAAGCTTCCAAACATCTTGTCTTTTGAATTGTAGCAATTCTTCCTGCATTGCTTCAATCCAGCTGTTGTGCTTGAGAGCTTCATCAATCTTCTTGGGTTCCACCTGAGATAGAAAGCAAGAGAACAAACAAATGTTGGCTTCATGAGACTTACTTCTTGTCTGGATACTTGTGTGAACTTGGCCAATGATGTTTTCCAGAGGATGCACTTTGTTTATTCTCTGTGCTGGTATCACATCCAGCCGTATTCCCTCTTCAAGATTACTTTGGTTTAGATCAGGATTGTCTTCAGTTGTGAGGAGAGGAGCTTGGAGGTTCTGATCATTGTGTTCCACATTGTCAGCAGTATTAGCATCAGAGGCCTCTTCATCATGGATTGAGGAGGCTTCATTAAAGATTTCTTGGTCAGAGATATTACTGCTTGTGGTGTTGGAAGTACCGGCTTCTCCTGTACTGGCTTCAATAGCTTCTGCCACTGATGGAGGATCAATGGATGGCCTTTTCATCCTGATGTAGGGACTGGGAAAATCCAGTCTGTAGTCAGAAGAGGAGGTTGAGGCAGAAGATGTTGATTTTGAAGAGGAAGACTCCATATTTGAGAATATGAGAGGCTCAAATATCTGGGTGAAGGAGTCTATATCAAAGAGCCAGTTAGGACCTTTGCCTTGTTCACAGACAACGTGTTCCCTGCATTCCACATTAGCAGATTCTTCCATAATCCGAGTCCTAGAATTGAACACTCGGTAGGCCTTTGATTGAGAGGAGTAACCCACAAAGTAACCTTCATCAGACTTTGCATCGAATTTAGGAAGAACTCCATGTGTGATGAGGATGGTACATGGACATCCAAAGGGCTTCAGGAATCCAATGTAGGGAACTCTTTTGAGCCATAGTTCATAGGGTGTTTTCTGGAGAGGCTTAACAATAAGGACTCTATTCTGCACATAACAAGCTGTGCTTACTGCTTCCGCCCAGAAAGTAAGGGGCAGCTTTGAGTTAGTCAGCATAGATCTTGCTGATTCAATCAGAGTCCTATTTTTTCTTTCAGCAACCCCATTTTGTTGAGGGTTCTTGGAGCACTGTATTGCCTTTCAATGCCCTTGCTCTCACAGAAACTGTTCAAAGTGTGATTTTTGAACTCTGTTCCCTGATCACACCTTATGATCTTTACCTTCAGATTGCTTTGATTCTCTACCCTAAGAATATAGGATTTGAGAATCTCAGCAGTTTCATCTTTTGTTCTTAGGAAGAATACCCATGAGAATCTGGAGAAGTCATCAGTTATCACCAGACAGTAGGACTTTTTGCCCATTGACATGACATTCGTAGGACCAAAGAGATCCATATGCAGTAGCTGGAGAGGGGTGTCATTTGTGTTCAATGTCTTGGGCTTGTGTTGTTTTCCCTTCAAGCAGGCAATGCAGTGATCGTCTAGCTGGAATTCTTTGTCAGGAAGCCCTCTGACAAGATTGTCCTTCACTAATTTATTAATTGTTTTGATGTTAACATGGCTTAACCTCCTGTGCCAGAGAGCGGATTCATCAATTGATGCCTTTGACAGAAAACATGAAACACTACCAGATGGAGTGGCTTCATTCATGTCAAGCACATATAAGTTGTCCTTTCTATGAGCAGTTAGGAGAATCTTCTCTGGAGGGGGTTTAGATAGGCCAGGAGCTAACACGAAACATTCTTTGTCAGTGAAGAGCATCCAATGCTTTTGATCACATACTTGGGAAACACTCATGAGATTGAAGTCAAGTTTTCTAACATAGTTGACTCTTTCAATACTCATCTTTTCATTGGACACAGTTCCTTGTCCAGTGATAGATCCGCCCTTTGAGTCACTCCCAAAGGCAACATATCCTCCATTGAAATGTCTGAAGCTAGAGAGGATGGACCTGTTGCCTGTCATGTGCCTGGAACAGCCGCTATCTACCACCCAAGTATTGTGTTTATTGCCTGCCTGTCCCTGCACATGGAAGATATCTAATTAGTGGGAGGAACATTGTAGCATGCAGCATTGTAGAAAATTGTTGCTAATTTGCCATTGTCAGCATGCTTACAGTCAGTGGAACCAATAGTTATGCTTGGAGATTGTTTGGCCTTCCATTGCTGTGTTGGTGGTTTTCTAGCTTTCTTTACATTGTCGGCAGAAGATGTTGTTGCTGACAATTCTTGCTTATCCGCAGCCGATTTTGCTACTGAGGGCTTTGCTAGAGCAGTAAGCTTTATTTTGGATTTTGCTTTGTCAGCAGCAGATACTTTTTCTGCTGATGCCGTTGTTTTTTATTTTGCTTTGTCAGCAGCAGTGAATTTTGCTGCTGGAGGCTTTGCCTTTGGTTTCCTGGACTTTACTCTATCAACAGCGATTTTGTTTGCTGCTGATGGGTTGAGCACAGATGAACGATTTGCAATCTGGTTAAAAGGGTTGAACTTGCATGTTGCAGCAAAGTGGTTTGATTCCCCACATATGATGCAAGTTTGTTGAGGTTTCTGCATCTTCACTCTTTGAGGGGATAGAGTTCTCTGAACTTTGTTGCCTTTGCATCATAGCTTCTCACTGTTTGTTTCTATTTGTTTTCTCAAAGGCATGCTGCTTTGAGTTTCTTTGGTGTTCACGGTAGTGAAAGCAGGTGCTGACAGTGTGATTGTATTTGCCACACACAAAGTAGGATAGTGCTATCTTGTCCCGGTGAAAGTCCACATAGTTCTTACTTTGAAACAAATCTTTGAAGTTCCAGGGATGAGCTTTATTATGCTCAAAAGTGGCTTCTTCTAGTGTCTTTTGAACATATGGACCTTTTTCTCCAGGTGTATGAAAACTATCAAACACCTTTGGCTTTGACTGAGACTTGGGGTTGGTGAAACCTGATGTCTCTCCCTTTTCAATGTTTAGCTTTCTTCCATTTTGAGGATAGCTAATCTTGATTTGTTTGAATGGGATGGGAGCTGGAATAGTTGGAGTAACAACAGGACATTCAGTTTTGTTCAGAACAGCTTCAGAGATAGGAGCAGATGGGACTGCACTAGTTTCACAGTGGTCTGAGCAGGTTGACTCAGGTTCTAAAGAGGTGGAGCAGTCTTCCATAAAACATGCATCCATTGAAGGATTAAGGTTTCGGTTTGCAGTGTCAAGATTTGCAATATTGAAGCTTGGTTCGTGAATGGCAACATAGTCAGTAGGAGGAGGAACTGTCATGTACTCGTCATTATGATATCCAAGTCCAGTTTTTACCCTTTCATGGACTTGAATATCTAACAATCTTTGTAACTTTTTAGATGAAAATTCATATTTTTCAACATGAACTTTCTGTTCAGCCAGTTCAGCTCTGGTAGCTTTAAGTTTTACTAATAGATCATCAATCTGAGTTTCAAGATTGGTTTGTTCATGTTTTAGAGAAGAAATCTCTTTCTTAAGGCAGTTAATCTTTTCTTTGTAACTGTCTTCGACCTTTTTGAATTCAGATTTCATTTGGTGAAACTCTTCATTTTGATCTATTAGATTTTGGTTATGCTTTCTATAACCTAAAACTTTGTCAATGCAAGCTTGAGAGCAAAGATGTTCAAATACCTGAGGTGGTATCTCCGCATTGTCTGCCATAAGTGCTTGGTTGGAGGAAGGAACATCTTCATATTGAAAACTCCAGTCAAATTCTGTAGTTCCAACATTTGCACAGGCTGCAGTTTGTGCTGGAGGAGTTCCTTGCTGCTGCTGCTGCTGCCTGGGCTGCCCTTGGTAAGCTTGTCTTTGATTGCTGGCACCCTGATTGGATTTAGGTGCCTTGCACTCCCTAGCAAAGTGACCCATCTGGTTATAGTTGTAACATCGGATCTTGCTTTTATCAAGCCCAACTCTGGTGTTTGAGTTATTGCTTGGAACTGATCTCCCGGTTCTAGAATAAAACCTTTTTGCTCTGAGGGAGAGCATGGCATATGAGTGCTGAATATCCATTTCTTCAAGATCATCTGGATGAAAGCATTCCAGATCCTCCTTTATGAAGTGCATGCTGCTTGAGTTGTCAGAGACAAAAGCAGTAGAGGTTGGCTGTTGAGGAGGTGCCTCAATAAGAAATGGTGATGAGTTGGATTGTGAAGCAGTTGGTGTTTGAGGATGAGTAACAATGGGATGATAGTAGTTGCTTGCACTAGGACCGGAATGATCAGAGTGAAGCGCTGAGGTGGTGGTGGAGGAAGTGGTAGCTGATTGATAACTGGAGCTCCTTTCTTTAGCTTGAATCATTTCTAATTCATAGGTTTTGAGCATGCCAAAGAGCTCAGTCATCTGAAGAGTCTTCAGATTCTCTGTTCTTCTGATGGACACTGTATATAATGTCCAACGGCTAGGAAGAGATCTTATGAACTTCTTGAGAATGTCTTCATTCTCCAGCTTTACCTTGGAGCACTGCAGTTCTCCAACTAGGTACGTGTACCTGTTATATAAAACTGTTAGTGACTCACCTTCCTTCCAGACGAAGTTTTCATACTGTTGCTTGAGAATGTCACGTCTGTTCTCCTTGACCTCCTCAGATCCAACAAACATCTTTTCCAAGGCTCCCCATAATTCCTTTGCAGTTTTGTGAGCCTTGAAGTTGTGAAAAACTTCATTTGGAAGGCACATTTGGATAGCTCCTAATGCCTTGAAGTCCACCTCCATTTTCTTGATGTCTTCTTCAGAATACTTGGAGGGTTCCTTCGGAACTAGTGGTCCTCCGGAGTCAGCAGAGGCCACCATGGGAACATAAGGTTCATCCCTTATGGATTTCCACATTCCGTATTCATGGTAGCAGAAGAAGCTTTCCATACGGTTCTTCCACATATCATAGTCCTCCCCAGACACCAACCTCGGTGGTCGGTTGATACTGCCGATGTCTTCAGATCCATGACTTTGTGCCATTTTGTTTTGTGTGACTTGATCAAGAATAGAGTTTTGAATAGAATCAGAAAGTGATTAAACAAATGTTAGTTTTTTTAATCTTGAGCCAAAGCTCTGATAGCACTTGTAGGATCGTAAGATTACAAGGTGATTCTGTTCTAGTTGATATTGGCGGAAACAATAGCAACCAACAAAGTAAACAAGTAAACAACAAGAATAATGATAAATGTACTGTTGTATTAGACTTCTGAGATTACAAGTTTACAAGTAAAACACTATCAAGAAGCACTATCAAGGCACACTTTGTTTGAAGTGTTTACAAGATATATATAGTAACTTAGAATCAAGACAGACCCTTGATTCTAAGGATCAGATCTAACACAAGCCGTTGATCTTGTTTATTAATCTAAATTACACGCAAAGGCTAATCTAGTTAACTTTACTGAAACGTCTTCTTAGGCATCATTGTTTGCATGCTTGGAGAAGCGTGTCATTGTCCTTTATTGGTTGCACCAGTGAGGTTCCTTCTGTTTGGAGTGTGGTAGTTTCTTTTGCAGAAAGGTGTCAGAGGCGCTTTGCATGGATAGTCAGTTGCAACGTTTGGTCTTCAGAGAATAAAGCTATCAGCAGCAGAGATGAGAATAATGCTGCTGATAAGCCTATCAGCAGCAACTTGTGATGAACGCTACTGATAAACCTATCAGCAGCAACAAGTGTTGAATGCTGCTGATAAGCCTATCAGCAGCAATATGTGCTGAATGTTGCTGATAAGCCTATCAGCAGCCATATGTGATGAATGCTGCTGATAAGCCTATCAGCAGCATTTGTACTTAGAATAATTTGGTAGCAATCAGTCTTTGGTTCTACAGCACTTAATGAATCAAATAGGTAGCATGTAGATAGCTATGAATATAAGCACAACAGTTATCAAGTAGTGTGACACATAGACTGTTAGGTTTGTAGCATGCGGTGTAATTACATAGAATAACATGTAAACATATTCACACAGAGTAGTAATCATGTAGCATGGCATAGTATGGGTGTCCTAAGGTTATAGTCTAGGTCAAAAGTGTCTAATAACCTAATTCCCTATAACCAAGGCTCTGATACCAATCTGTCAGACCCCAACCGACGACGAAATATGTGTTAGGACATAGATTGTATGACAAAAGCTTTGTAATAATTTAGGTCTTATTGTCATTATGTTTTTATGTAATTGTTTAGTTTTGTCTAAGTATAAGTACAAGTTCTGCTAGAGGCGAACTTGATAAGTTCGCCGAAGCATCTTTGAAGCGAACTTGTTAAGTTCGCCTATTGCAGAATGTGTGTCTATAAATATAGAGTTTACAGAGTTTGTTTAGAACATGTGAGAGAACGATTGAACGATCAAGTATTCTGTAAACTATGTTTGGTGATATAAAAGAGAAAGTTTATTTACATGTTGTTTCTATTGTTAATTGATATACAAAACGTTAATACGGTAGGATTCCACACTCCGTGTTAACGAGACGTCCTATCACGAGATCGATCTGAGATGAGACATGTGGACATACAAGTGGTATCATAGCTTTTGCTTGTGATTTGTGTTTGATTCTTGGTGATTAGAGACGTTTTTGTGTACAATTTGAAAAGAAATTGATCATTTTTGAAGTTTTTGTATACATGGAGTTTTCAAGTTCTTGAAGCTAATTTTACTGCTAAATTCGTGGATTTGAGGTTGATTTTGGTGAAATTAATCCGATAGAAGTGTTTTAAAGCATAAAATACTAAATCCTACGGTTCAATTTCTTCAAATTCCTTCTAATCTGTGAGAAATGATGATTTTTGGTGTTGTTTGTTCGTGTTTGGGTTAAAGTTCTTGCTGAGTTTGTTTCAGCTGCTGTAGGCGAACTTACTGAAAGTTGTTGCAGGCGAACTTAACAAGCGAACTTATTAAGTTCGCTTCGCTCAGTTTAAGCGAACTTAATAGGCGAACTTAATCAGTAGGCGAACTTACTGGATTTCTTGGGTAAGCGAACTTGTCAAGTTCGCTTGATGTCAAATTCGCTTATTTGGATGAAGCGAACTTATTATGATGAAGCGAACTTATTATCTTCGCCTAAGGGAAGTTTGTGTTCAACACTTGGAAATTTTTTCTTAAAATGGCAAATATGGTGCAAGTGACTAATATGTTAAATTACGACAACGAGATTGGTATATCTCAGAAACCACCCAAATTGTTAAGTCTTGCAGATTATTCCAACTGGAAAGATCGTTCGTATCTTTTACTGATACGCCTTTATGGATTCCAATCTTGGAAGGTTATATGCATCCGACATATACTTGGATGGGAAAGGGGATGTTCCTAAATCAGTATCTGCGTTAACCACAGAAGAAAAAACTATTGTTTGTTAGAGAAAAGAAGGCAATGGCTAGTATCTCAATGTCTCTTCCTAAAGAAATTTATCACAACTTTAAACAATTCAGAACTTCTCAACAATTGTGGGAGGCGTTACAAAAGAGGTGTGAAGGTAGTTTGGATGTTAAGAAAATCCGAAAAGAATTACTGAAGAAGCAGTTCTTAGTATTCAAGCAATTTCAAAATGAATCTTTAGATGATCTTGCAACGAGATTCTATCATTTGCTGAGTGAGTTGTCAAGTGCTTCAGTGTTTTATGAGACTAAAGAGATAAATGATAAGTTTTTGGAGGCATTACCATCTAAATTTGATGTGTATACGGTTTTGATAAAAGAGAATGTCAAATATAAAACTATGTCTCTTGAAGAGATTCTTGGCAAGATTCAATAACATGATTTGAATATGAAGAAGAAGGAAACCATTATGGAGCATATTCAAGATCCTTCAATGTATTTTGCTAATTTTTCTAGCAAAACTGGTGCAGGGGTTGCGTTCTTTTCTGGTGATACTCAAGATGTTTCTCATGATCATTGTTCTGGGTTTCAAGTCATCAGGTTTCTCTGCAAATACAACTTCTTCATCGTCTGGAACACATACTATGAATCAAAGAGATGCTGATGATTATTTAGCGATGTTTTCTTCCTTTATGGCTTCTTATGAAAATTTTATTGGAGGAAAGATTCATGATCCAGAGGTTATTAAAGAAGATTTCAGACAGATTGATCCTGTTGATCTTGAAGAGATGAACATTCAATGGAACATGGCTATGCTGATGTGACAAGCAAATGATTTTTGAAGAAGACTGGAAGAAAGTATATTGGGTCTAACAGTCGTTCACGTATGGGATTTGATAAAACCAAAGTTCGTTGCTATAATTTTCAGGAGTATGGTCATTTTGCCAAAAGAATGTGTGAAACCGAAAGATGAATTTGATTCTCAGAAGAAGCCTAATAACTTTCAGAACAATCGTAATCAGTCACATGGCTCCTATGGATCTAGAAATTCTAATCATGCATCTGCACCATCTACTTTGGTTGCTCAGAATGATGAAAATTATGACTGGGGTATTCATCTTGAAGATTTGGTTGGTTCGGTAAGTCAAGCGTTTGTAGTTGAGATTCATTCCACAAAATCTGAAGAGTCAACTGATGATGATAGCTCAAGTGATGGGGAGAGTTTGCCAAGTGCTGATGAAGATCGTGATCAAGTACAAAATGGTGAGACTGATATTGCATCTGGTGTATCTGAAGATGATATTGTTTTAACTCAAAATTCTTCTAATGGTGATGATTCTAAAAATATCCCGATTGCAAAAGTCTTCATGGCAGATATGTCAGATCCTTCAAAGGTAAAAGATTTTGTCTGTCACATTTATTACTCAAATTGCATAAGTATAAAAGATAAAATGCAAAAAGTAATGGATGATAACACAAATTTAATTTGTGATATGAAATCGATGCATTCAGTTAATCAAAAATTGAAAGATAATGATAAATTGTGTATAGATAGAATTGAGTCTTTGAAAAGAGATTTGAACTCTTTGGGATTGAAATATAAGGAACAAGCATATCATCTGGATATGGCTTATGCTGAGATTGAGAAGCGAAATAAAATTGTCGCTCAGAAGAACAAAGAAATTTCTGATAAAGAATTTGAAGTGATCAAATTACATAGAAAGCTAGAAAACTTTGAAAATTCATCTGTGGTATTGGATTACTTTAATGCTACTGCTGATCCTACTAAGAGGGTTGCTGGAATTGGATTTGTTCCTCCACCATTCAATGCAAACTATGTTGTTGAACCAGAGATTATTCATGAAGAGGAAATTGATCCAAAGACAGTGTTGAAGGTGAATCCAGTAACTGGTGAAGATATGATCTATGATTCTGATTCTGAGGATGAGGTTTTTGATGATAATAAGGTTGAAGGCATTCCTAATGAAGTGCAAATTGATGAAAAAAAGGTAGTGAAAACAGTTACTCGTGATAGATGCATTTTAACAGAACCGGATGTGGTGAAAATTGATCAACCTAAACTTTCCAAAATGCTACAATCAAGTGGTTTTGTTGCTGCTGGTTATCAGAAGAAGAATTCATCAACGGTGACTAAACAAGTTTCTGTTCCAAAGAAGTCAGTCAACTGTTCAGAAAAATCTTCTGAAGCTTGTTCATCAGATGGGTCATCAAATTCATGAAAAACTCCTTATATCAGAAATCATCAAGATAGAAGAGTTTGTTTTTATTGTAATGAGGCTGGTCATATTCCGATTCACTGTCCTTATAAGAATCAAGGCAAATGAAAGTGTGATCCCTCACAAAAACAAGTGGTGACGATTCTGAAAAGACAAAATGGGGAAAAGCCTATGTCTATTGTTGAAAAGAATATGCCCTGTCAATCATTTGCTAAATCTATGAGATTTAAGCAACATGATAAGCGTATTTTTAAACACGTTGTTTTTCAAAATAAGTTAGAGATTTCACATGTTGGAATTCCAAAAGAGTCTCAACCTGAGGTCAAATTTTCTAGACCGCAACGAAGAAGACGTAACAGAAAACTAAAGAAATTTTTGGAAATACCTATCAGCAGCAACAAGTGTTGAATGCTGCTGATAAGCCTATCAGCAGCAATATGTGCTGAATGCTGCTGATAAGCCTATCAGCAGCCATATGGAGCATATTCAAGATGCTGCTGATAAAGGTTTCCTTCTTCATTATGAAGAAGAAGGAAACCATTATGGAGCATATTCAAGATCCTTCAATGTATTTTGCTAATTTTTCTGGCAAAACTGGTGCAGGGGTTGCGTTCTTTTCTGGTGATACTCAAGATGTTTCTCATGATCATTGTTCTGGGTTTCAAGTCATCAGGTTTCTCTGCAAATACAACTTCTTCATCGTCTAGAACACATACTATGAATCAAAGAGATGCTGATGATTATTTAGCGATGTTTTCTTCCTTTATGGCTTCTTATGAAAATTTTATTGGAGGAAAGATTCATGATCCAGAGGTTATTAAAGAAGATTTCAGACAGATTGATCCTGTTGATCTTGAAGAGATGAACATTCAATGGAACATGGCTATGCTGATGTGACAAGCAAATGATTTTTTGAAGAAGACTGGAAGAAAGTATATTGGGTCTAACAGTCGTTCACGTATGGGATTTGATAAAACCAAAGTTCGTTGCTATAATTTTCAGGAGTATGGTCATTTTGCCAAAGAATGTGTGAAACCGAAAGATGAATTTGATTCTTAGAAGAAGCCTAATAACTTTCAGAACAATCGTAATCAGTCACATGGCTCCTATGGATCTAAAAATTCTAATCATGCATCTGCACCATCTACTTTGGTTGCTAAGAATGATGAAAATTATGACTGGGGTATTCATCTTGAAGATTTGGTTGGTTCGGTAAGTCAAGCGTTTGTAGACGATGAAGAGGTTTTTAATGATAATAAGGTTGAAGGCATTCCTAATGAAGTGCAAATTGATGAAAAAAAGGTAGTGAAAACAGTTACCCGTATAGATGCATTTTAACAGAACCGGATGTGGTGAAAATTGATCAACCTAAACTTTCCAAATTGCTACAATCAAGTGGTTTTGTTGCTGCTGGTTATCAGAAGAAGAATTCATCAACGGTGACTAAACAAGTTTCTGTTCCAAAGAAGTCAGTCAACTGTTCAGAAAAATCTTCTGAAGCTTGTTCATCAGATGGGTCATCAAATTCATGAAAAACTCCTTATATCAGAAATCATCAAGATAGAAGAGTTTGTTTTTATTGTAATGAGGCTGGTCATATTCTGATTCACTGTCCTTATAAGAATCAAGGCAAATTAAAGTGTGATCCCTCACAAAAACAAGTGGTGACGATTCTGAAAAGACAAAATGGGGAAAAGCCTATGTCTATTTTTGAAAAGAATATGCCCTGTCAATCATTTGCTAAATCTATGAGATTTAAGCAACATGATAAGCGTATTTTTAAACCCGTTGTTTTTCAAAATAAGTTAGAGATTTCACATGTTGGAATTCCAAAAGAGTCTCAACCTGAGGTCAAATTTTCTAGACCGCAACGAAGAAGACGTAACAGAAAACTAAAGAAATTTTTGGAAATACCTGAATCTGATAATCATAAATCTAATAATGTTTTTCCAACAAATCATACTATGTCTTCTTTGAGAAAGTCTAATTGTAAATCTTATGTTCCAAAGGTTGATGACAATGTTGATTGTGAATTGCTTGAAGTTGTTTATTTTGATCCTTCTGGACGACCCAAGACCACAATGGCTTAGGTACCAATTTCTATCTGATTTTATTTGTTTATGTAGGGACAACCAAGGAGGACTATCAACAATACGTGGTATGTGGATAGTGGTTGTTCTCGAAATATGACAGGGAATATTCGTTTGTTGGAAGATGTGATTAATATTGATGGTGGTTATGTCGCTTTTGCTGGAAATAAAGGCAGGTACATAACTGGTCAGGGTACTTTAAAGAACGAAAAACTCAAATTTGAGAAAGTGAACTATGTGGAGCAACTTGAACATAATCTTTTAAGTGTATCTCAAGTGTGTGACAAGAAATTTTCATTTCATTTCAATGATTCTGAGTGTTATATCTTGAAACCGGGCTTTGTGATTCCTGACGAATGGATTCTAATGAAGGCTCCAAGGTCAAATGACACATATATCCTAGACATGAGTGTTGCTACACTACAGATTCAATTCCTACATGTTTACTCTCCAAGGCGTCTGAGTCGGATTCTATTTTGTGGCACATGAAACTTGCTCACATCAATTATCGGAAAATGAATTATCTTGTGAAAAATGATCTAGTTTTTGGTGTTCCGAAAATGAAATTTTCAGTTCCTGATTACTGTATTCCTTGCAAGAAGGGGAAACCTTACTGTCTAGTAGTAACAGATGATTTCTCTAGATTTTCAACACAAGAAGTCCCACAAATCTAAGACAAAGAATTCTATTGTAACTCCTTTGGAGCTACTGCATATGGATTTGTTTGGACCGATTAGTATTAGGAGCAGTGGTGGTAAATCTTACTGTCTGGTAGTAACAGATGATTTCTCTAGATTTTAATGGGTTAAGTTTCTTGCTTCTAAAGCCGAAACCACAGAGTTGGTACAATTCTTAATCTTGGGTTTAAAGAATTTGTTCAAACAGAAAGTTAGAAGAATTAGGAGTGACAATGGCAGTGAATTTAAAAATAGCAAGATGGGTTTATTCTGTCTTCAAAAGGGAATTCATCATGAATTCAGTGCGCCAAATGTACCTCAACAAAATGGTGTTGCTGAACGAAAGAACAGGACTTTAGTTGAAACTGCACGTACGATGCTTGCTGATTCTAACCTTCCATTAACTTTTTGGGCTGAGGCTGTGAATATTGCGTGTCATGTTTTTAACCGAGTCTTGACCGTTAAGCGACACAACAAGATGTGCTATGAGTTGCTTAATAATCATAAGCCGAATCTGGAATATTTACTACCTTTTGGTAATCCATGCACCCTTTTGAAAGTTCGTGATGTCCCAACCAAGTTCAGTAGTAAGGCAATTGAAGGGTTCTTTCTGGGGTATGTTGCTAATTCTACTACTAAGATGGTTTATAACAAAGAGACTCGCCAGGTTGAAGAATGGTTTCATATTGACTGTTCTAATCGGTCTTTACCTCAAATGGCGATTGGACCAGACTGGGCTTTTGATTATGAGAATTTATTCAAGTCTTTTCATTTACCTTCTGATATTTCTCTTGCGGAAGCTGCTGTTTTATATGACTCATGTCAAGATGCACATAATAGTGGTTTTCTACCGACTGCGGTTCCACATTCATCTGTTCCTTTTACATCTGCTCCAGATCCTAATGCTGCTTCTTATTCAGGAACACAAGAGTCTGATAGTGAAGATGAAAATGTTATTTTTCAAGATTCTTCTGCTGATCCTTTGATAGTTGATGAACCTTCTAATTTGTCACAGGCTCAGGGGGAGATTCCTACAAATCTGGACACGGAGATACCAGTTAATCAAGATCTGTCTTATCAATCTGATACAACTCAAGTTGATATGTTGCCGGTTCCTGTGGTTGCATCAATCAAGGAACTCAAAGCTCATCCGATTTCAAATATCATTGGGGATTTGCGTGGTGGAGTGCAAACACGTTCTACTTTTGACAACACTTGCTTGTATACAGGTTTTAAAGAGACTGGTGTTTTTGATATATGCTCACATTCCTGTTTTATTTCTTATGTCTAACAAAAAAATGTCGAAATGGCGTTAAGTGATAACAATTGGATAGAGGCCATGCAGGAAGAACTTGCTCAGTTTGACAAACTTAAAGTTTGGAATCTTGTAGATCTTCCAAAGGGTGTGTATCCAATTAGTACAAAGTGGGTGTTTAAATGTAAGAAAGACGATCGAGGTGTTGTGGTGCGAAATAAGGCAAGATTAGTTGTACAAGGTTTCAATCAACAAGAGGGAATTGATTACACCGAGTTTTATGCGCCTGTTGCTAGGCTTGAAGCTATAAGGTTGTTTCTTGGTTTTACTTCATATAAAGGTTTTAAGGTGTTTCAATTAGATGTAAAAAGTGCTTTCTTATATGGTAAAGTCAAGGAGGAAGTTTATGTGTGTCAGCCGCCGGGGTTTGAAGATCAAATTAATCCGTCCAAAGTTTTCAAGCTTGATAAAGCTCTCTATGGTCTTCATCAAGCTCCTCGAGCGTGGTATGAAACGTTTCTACACATCTTCTGGAGAATGATTTTGTTCGTGGACGTATTGACTCTACTTTATTCATTAAGAAAGTAGGGGGAGAATACCTACTGGTACAGATATATGTAGACGATATTATTTTTGGCTCTACAAATGAAGGGTTATGCAAAGAGTTTGAGAGTATTATGAAATCAAAGTTTGAGATGTCAGCTATGGGAGAGGTATTATTTTTCCTAGGTCTTTAAGTTAATCAGAAGTAAGATGGTTTCTTTATTCATCAGTCCAAGTATGTAAAGGACATCTTGAGCCAGTTCAAGATGGAGGACTATACCCCATATAATACTCCAATTCCGGTCAACCATAAATTGAATTCTGACCCGGATGGAAAAGAAGTTGATTGCCGACTCTATCGTGCAATGATTGGATATCTCATGTACTTAACCGCTTCAAGGCCAGATATACTGTTCACTGTGTGTATTTGTTCCAGGTTCCAAGCAAAACCAAAAGAGTCTCATTTGATTGCAGTAAAGAGAATATTTCGTTATCTAAAAGGAAAACAAAGATTGGGACTATGGTTTCCTCATGGTTCTAACTTTGAATTCAATGCCTACACTGATTCTGATTTTGGTGGTTGTCGCTTGGACAGGAAATCTACTACAGGTGGTTTCCAGTTCTTGGGTAATCGTCTAATTTCCTGGCAATGCTAAAAGCAAACTACGGTCTCCATTTCAACATGCGAAGCAGAATACATTGCTGCTGTAATTTGTTGTTCACAGATCTTATGGATCCAACAGCAATTAATAGACTACGGTTTGAATTTTACTGGAACCCCCATGTTTATTGATAATAATGCTACAATGTCTATTATAAATAATCCTGTTAAGCACAGTAAAACAAAGCACATTGAAATTAGATATCATTTTTTTCGTGATTGTGCAGATAAGAAGTTGATTGAGCTGGTAAAGGTACATACAGATGTTAATTTTGCTGATCTTTTTATCAAAGCATTTGATAGTACAAGGTTTGAATTTCTGATCAAAATGATCGGTATGATCAATCCCGAATAAAAGTTTTTCAAAACAATTTTCATGGGAGATTTTGTTTTTCAATTTCTTTTATTGCTTTATTACATTCTGCATTTTAAATTTCAGTCAAAAATGTTATTTATAAAAATTAAAAAAAAAAACAAAATGAAAAATATAAAATTGACATCAGTAGATCAGTGAATAATTTTAAATTTCTTTGTTTTTCATATCATATTGACCTTAGTAGACCTTTGATATATGAAAGTTTAAAGTATTTTGATTTGATCTAAATTTTAAAGTGTGCATAAATGAGAAACGATAGTGTTTTGAATGCTCTAATCTAGATAATATGTTTTAATTTGAATATGAGTTTGAAACTTGAATTGTCAATAGACTAGAAGCGTTTTTGAACCAATAGTAGTGTGAAAATTAAATATGATATGATTACATCTGTGATTTGAATCCATTATATGCCTGAGTGTGTCTGTAAAATATCATTATCATATATAGAATATATGGTTTTAAGAATTTCATGAGACCAATATCGAATTATGTCTTTAGCACAATCTCTTTCAGTTCACTTCACTGCCCATGCCCCGAAAAACATGCAATGTGTTGCTGAACTAAGATATGTTTCTGACAACATCTGTTAGAACATATATTCACCCTTGGATCAGTTAGATACATCATTTATTCTGATTTCATTGAAATTTATCCACATAATAGTTGGATCTTCCAACCTGAATCTATTGATTCTCATTATAAAGTCAATTCATTAGAATCATTCGATTCTGAATCATTCTGATTCTTATATCCTTTGGGATCTGCTATTCTATACTTGTGCTAATAGAGACAATTTCATCTTGGAGATTGATCTAATCTTTTAATAAACTGTGTATGTCTTGAAGATAATGCAAATTTAATTTATGTTGGCATATATGTGGGGTACACGATGTTTTTCATCTAAAAGGTACTAACTCACATGAATTTGGAAGAAAAATGCTTATAGTTTCAAATTATATAATATTGACAATTTAAAAATTCATGCTTTGTATTGCAAATTCGGAATGAAAATTTGAGCATTTCATGACCTGATCTTGTTTACATTGAAATTTATCGAGTATCATTTCAAGTATTATTCAAATTAATGGCAAAAGTTACATAAAATTTTAAAAAGTATTGAGTTACATAAGTATGAGTTTGATTGTTTCATATCATAGGTTACCCATAGTTGATAATAAAATGTGTGATGAATTGCTGATATACTGATATGATCTTCTTGCTCATGATGTTCATCCAAAAATATGTATTTTAGTTTGCTCATATAAAATCCAAAAATATGTTTTTCAGTTTGCTCAGATAAAAACCAAAAATATGTGATTCTGTTTGTACAGATAAAATCCAAAAATATTTTGTTTCTATCTTCCATGAAAATTTTATTTTTAAAATGATTCGGGATTGGATCAGATACATGCTACAGATGGAAGTTCACAAGAATGTGTCGTGTTGAAAGTGAAGAATTTTTGTTCAAAAGAAAAGGTTTGGAGCGAACTTAATATGTTCGTCTGGTTCTGATTAAACGAACTTAATATGTTCGCCTGAGGCTTGTTAAGCGAACTTAACAAGTTCGCTTAATGAAGCGAACTTAACAAGTTCGCTTAATGAAGCGAACTTAATTGTGAATTAATATGTTGTTCAGGCGAACTTATTCATTTATCTTATTCACTGTTAGAGCAAACTTATAGAGCGAACATACAGAATATTTAGCGAACTTGTGTTTTCAGATCTAGGGTTTCTGATTTGAACTTTGTGTGTTTGTTTCTGGATCGGTTTTTGATTGCGAGTAATTCTAAGATAATCTCAACGAATTTTATCCGTTCAATTGTCTGGAATTTGAAATTTTTACCTCTGTGTTCGTCAGTTTTAAAAGTTTTATGTTTTCTGTGATTTGAACAAATTTTATAGATTAAAACTTGAAATTGATGATTTAATTTGTGTCATGAGTGTTAATCGATGATTGTGTTATATTTGAATTGATAATTTAGACATGTTTGTGTTTCTGTGTGGAAGTTGTATCGACAGAACTTGTTCAGGCGAACTTGTTCAAGCGAATTTGTTTAGACTAAGCAAACTTAGTAAGTTCGCCTAAGGGCTCAGGAGTGTTTTGGACTTGTGTTTTTTTTTTGTGTTAAATTTTTTTTTATTCTTTTTGTTTGTTTTGTTTACTAATGTGTTTTTGTCCTATACATTTACAGATGGCTCGTCGTGTTGAGTACAAACATAATCAAGTGGCGTTATTGGATCCGAATATATCTGAAGCTGTTAATTTTCAAGGAATTATCAATTTTCTAAATCGTTCACGATTGCATGTGGCTTTATCTGCTAATCTGTATATCAGTCTACCATATATTCAACAATTCTAGGATACCGTTCATCAAGATACGGATGTTGAACCTCACGTACTTCGTGCTACAATAAATAATACGGAGGTTGCTATTTCAGTGGAAACTATTCGTGCTGCATTGGCATTAGGAGGTGCTGTTGATGATCCTATGTCATATCCTGGAAAACTTATTATGGGGTGTTTTCAGTTGATGGGTTACAGAGGAAGACCAAATGATACACAAGCAAGAAAAGGAGGTTTAGTTGGCGAATGGAGATATTTTATGCATGTCATCATACAATATCTGTCTCCAAGAAAGGCTGGTACTGATGGGTTGAAGAGTGCACTACAAGCTGCTATGGTTGCTTTGACACTCAACAAACGGTTTAACTTTGCTTTATATATCTACCGTGAGTTGGTCATGCAAATCAATCATCTAGAAGGTCAAGGGTTCCTTATGTATCCTAGGTTCGTGCAAATGATTTTGAATCATTTAATTCCGGATTTACCTCAGCATCCAATCCGTTTGACTTTGACTCCTATGTCAAAAAGGATCTTTACTGATTGTACTAAGGTGAAACAACAAAATGCTCCTCTAATTCCTATACCTACTCCTCTGTTTGGTCACATAATCAATCATGATTATGTTGAGCCACCTAATGATCATTGGTTTCATCCTGAGGAGGTAGTACAAGGACAAGTCCAGAATCAAATTCCAATTCAACAACCAGTTCAAGTACAACAAGTTCCAGTTCAACAACAAGTTCCTGAACAACAACAACAACAACATGTTCCTGCTCAACAACAACAACAAGTTCCTATTCCACAATAACATGTTCAAATTCCTGTTAATGAACCAGTTCAAGATGAGATTGCTCAAGATAATGATCAAGATTTGGGTATGAATATGGATGATTTTGATCATGAAGCTGTGAACTCACCTATTCATGAAGCTGAAGGCAATGTTGTAGATACGAGTTCCGGTGATACTATCTTACCTGATTCTGAAGCTACTGATACTGATTCATCTAGAGATTTTAGATTAGATCATTATGCAAGGTTGGCTACGTTACCATTGGCTAATGTGTGGAAACGTATTAAATCTAAAGCAAGAAAACGAGGCATAAATCTGTTTGGAATCCTCCTTCTGGATCAGTACTTAGCAAGAGAACTTTAATTGATGAAAGTTCTGACTCGGATAGTGATGCTATTCCAGTTCCTAAAGCTCAGAAGCTTATGTATGCTTCTATTACTGTTGCTCATTTATCTCAAGGTGTTGTGGATACTAATTTTGTTGTTTCCTTACTGATTACACCTCCTGCTTCTAAACATACATTTCAAGTGCTGTCTCCACATGTTCCACACACATTTGAAGCTGGTCCGTCAAAGCCATCTGATTCTGAACGAATTACATTCCTTGAATCACAGGTGCTAGCTTTACAGACTCAAGTAGATACTTTTGTGTCTACTGTCTCAGAGACAGTTGGTCCTTCAAGCTCAAGCTACACAGATTGCTAACATGCAGTTATTGGTGTCTAAACTTGTTGAGCGTCTTGACATTCCGGGGGAGCTTTGTCCATTCATCCGTGTAAACGCAGTAGTGTTCTGCTAGTACCTCCAGATCTTTCACAGAAAAGTTGATGAAGCAGACTTCATCAAATATTCTGATCAGTTCTTTTGGCACTAAGTTCCCACTCTCGGACGTCCTTTACCCATGATCACAGCCTCGCCCGTCTTTGGATCTACGTACCAGTACCACATGTCACCAAGAATATCATGAGATAACTTGCTCAGGGGAATCTTAGTTTCACATGTGGCTTGTATACCAATTTCTTTAAGTGCTTCTTAGTAACAGGATGTACAGCATGCTTATCCTTGACTCTCTTGTCACGGGCATTCCGCACCCGGTCCGACTAGTAGACCCACTTGCATGTGATGATCCGCCACACCCGAGGGACCTACAAATTACATTCCTTGAATCACAGGTGCTAGCTTTACAGACTCAAGTAGATACTCTTATGTCTACTGTCTCAGAGACAGTTGGTCCTTCAAGTTCACGCTACACAGATTGTTGACATGCAGTAATTGGTGTCTAAACTTGTTGAGCGTCTTGACGTTCCGGGGGAGTTTAAACTACATTATATGTGTCATGCTGAATCAATTCAACGAAAAGATAATGATGACAATGATCCTAGTGGTTATGTTAAGGGTAATCGTCAATACGCTGACGTGAATCCAATATCCAAAGCTCAGGGGGAGTCGACATCACATACTATTGAAGGAACCAAGCATGATTCTAGTGTGATTGAAGAAATATTGCTATTGGAATTCTTTCAAGATTCTGAAGAAGAAGAAGAAGCTGAGAAATTAGAATGCCTGGATGATATAGACGAGTTATTTGATGATGATGATGAAGAAGATGTGCTGGATAATGAAGTTGAAGAAGGAGAGATTGTAGAGATTGAGAAAAAGGGTAAATCTAAGGTTACATATGAAGGAAGTGATGGTCTGAATGTTCCGTATAACTTCATCCAAGATGATTTTATTCCTTAGTTTTCTTATGATGGAGTAACAGATTCTATGGACTCTGTTGAAGACATCACTACACCTGATGATACTGCTCAATCCAAGAAAGATTCTGATGTTGATACTACTCATAATGTGTCTCCTAAGCTGAATGAAGAACCTATGATGTATAGAAATACAGGAATGACTAGAGAACAGTGGGGAGAAGTAGTTAATAGTTGGATGAAAGTACTACCAAAGTCACCTATACAACCTGCTCAGAAAGAAAGATATGTGAATAAAGAGAGGTGTATTGGAAAGATCATAAGTTGGTTATATGATGATGAAACTAAGTTGTTTGATCTTAAAAGATCTGATGGTGTTCAATATTTAAAGCCTAGGATCAAGTATTTCAATACCTTGCCAAGGTGTGAAATGAATGGTCTAGCTACGAAACCATTGATTAATAGATCTAAGTGTGGATTAGCCGATGTGATTGCCAATTTGATAAAGAGAGAAGGTGGATCAGGGAAGTATGAAAGGTTAAAACCACAGAAGGGAAAAAGAGTGAAGCTTGTAGATCAAAAGACTAAGAATGTGACTTGGAAGTATAAGTTCAAGCCAGTACGTGCTGTACAAAAGATTCCATTGAAGAAAATTCAACAAGATTTTATGGGGAATATGAAATGGTGGTATGTAGATGTGAATACTGGTGAAGCTAGGATTGATGATAAAGATAATAAGGTCATTGTTAGTTTCTATGATGCAATGAATCTTATTAATTTCTCAAAGAAAGAGCAAAGGATGTTAAGAAAGAATGAGATCATGTTCACTGATGAATGGAGAGAACAAGGATTGCAGTATAAAAGAGTGTTGGAGATATGTCAAAGATATGGAGTGCATGCAGGAAGCAGATTACTAGACAACTGGAAGAGCTCGTCATAAAGACTGAAGACAGAAGATCAAGCTATTGTCAAGGGGGAGTCTGTTAGGACATAGATTGTATGACAAAAGCTTTGTAATAGTTTAGATCTTATTGTCCTTTATGTTTTTATGTAATTGTTTAGTTTTGTCTAAGTGTAAGTACAAGTTCTGTTAGAGGCGAACTTGATAAGTTCGCCTAGTCTATTAGAGGCGAACCATCTTTGAAGCGAACATGTTAAGTTCGCCTATTGCAGAACGTGTATCTATAAATATAGAGTTTACAGAGTCTGTTTAGAACGTGTGAGAGAACAATTGAACGATCAAGTATTCTGTAAACTCTGTTTGGTGATATAAAACAGAAAGTTTATTTACTTGTTGTTTCTATTATCAATTGATATACAAAACGTTAATACAGTAGGATTCCGCACTCCGTTTTAACGAGACGTCCTGTCACGAGATCGATCTGAGATGAGTCATGTGGACCTACAATACGTCAGGGCGGGACATGTAGACTATTCAAAAGCTCATGATCACTAAATTACAAAATTTTATTAAAATGATTTTAATGTACAATACATATTAATCAAACAAACAAAAAGCTAACAAAAATCTAGTTAAACTGTCACTAGGTCCATATGCTCCTAAGTGATGAACTTGTACTTCAAATAATTTAACCTGAAACATTATTAAAATGAGAGGGTCAACTATAAATAGTTAGTGAGCGTACATAGGTTTTGACACCACAAGTAAGGTTCAAAATGTTTTATAAACAATTCATACATATCATGGTTAATAAGGCAATTATGGAGAGTTACTATTGTGAAACCAAGTTGTACAATCAAACCTTTGTAACTAGCATGCAAATAACCAAATTGTGTTGTCAGCAACAATCACCCTAAATGGGTGGGTTTGTCAGACTCAATAGATCTATCATTGTTAACCGTCGGCTTGTGTAGTTAATGATTGCACATGTAAATTGCACACAAATTGTAATTTGCACACCTAGTACCCAAGCATAAGGCTCAAATTGCACACATGAATGTAGGGTAGAATTATATTGTGTAGTTTGTAAACATTGTATAATTGTACTCATGTTCCACCCCAAAAATGTAAATAGTGTAAAGGGGCTATGTAAAACTCACCTTGATATTTTGACATAAACTTCAACTAGTTCGAGAGGACAACTGAACATGATCAATGATGCCCTAAATTAATATTTTGGCATTTTTAATAAATTGAAATGATAAAAAGAAATAGAAGCGGAATGATTTGGGGTTGAGGATTAGGAAGCGAACGAGTGAGGGGATATTAAAGTTTTGAATTTTAACGATAACTAAAGTGATATTATATATATGGAATTTCATGAAATAACGTTTTATAGATTTCTATTTTATATAAAAGAGATTGTAGATGTCAATGATAAATATTACTTGTAAAAATATCGATTTAACAATTATGAGATTACAAAATAATTGTTATTTTGGGACTATAGTATTCTTAAAGTTATAATTTGAAATAAACAATTTAATTAAAACGGATTGTAATTTTATTATTTATGAAGATCTAAACAGTAATTTTATTTAATAACTACTAACATTATAATTAAGATAATAAAACAATCATTTTGATATTGCAAATAAAAATCATATTATTAATAATACGTTATTTTTAAAGTTTCAAATGGAATATATATATATATATATTCCTAAATTTAGTCTATTTTTATCTCATTAAATTTTATTTTATTTTTTTTTATGAACACTAGCGAACTTGGCAACATGAGCGAACTTGATAAGTTTTTCCGACACTGCCTGTGCGAACTTGGTAAGTTCGCCTGAACTGAGCTGAGCGAACTTGATAAATCCGCCTGATTAAGTTCGCTTGTAACTGAATGATCATGTTCGTCTGAAAAGCTTAAACTTCAGAAAAAAAAAAACGAAAACACGAACTCAAACCTCTGAAAATCTTGATTTCTGATGTATATGATCAAATTAGACAAATCTAAACCGTAGTAATGTGTAGGAACTGATTTGGAACAATCCTATCAGATCAATTTCTTCAAATCAATCCAAAATGATCAAAATTCCTCCATTTTTGTCAAGAACACGAAAATGATGATAAAATCTTCAAATTCTATGATTTTTTATGTTGATTGTACATGAAAACACCACGAATCTGCTGCTAATCAAGAGCAAAAGCTCCAATACCAATTTTAGGTCCCAGCGTGTCTACGGATCTATATCAGTCGTAAAACACGCAATACGTACACGTAGTGCGGAATCCTAACGTATACGCATGTCTCGAATACTCACACACACCATAAGATCACACGCAAGAGAAGATATCATAAAGCTCCTTGTATTATCTCTGTAAACAGTGCATACAAGTGGTAGTTCTAGAAATTACAGATAGTTACAAATGAAACAACTACAACACTATTTATAGACAATACTACTAAAATAGGCGAACTTAACATGTTCGCCAATATTTAGTTCAGGCGAACTTGTTAAGTTCGCCTCAACCATATCAGGCGAACAAGTTAAGTTCGCATGTTACAAACTTAACATTTACAAGACAAAACAATACAAAACAGAACATAAAGACTAATCTATTACACAAGCTAGTTGTCACACTAAAAGTTTCAACAGACTCCCCTTAACAACAGCTCGGTCTTTATCTTCAAGTCTTGTGCTTCCAATTCTTTGGTAATGAGCTCCCTGCACAAATTCCATTCTTTAAGAAAATATACAATACCCTCTTGTAGTGCAACGCCTGCTCTCTGCACTCATCTGTGTACATGATCTCTCTTCACCTTAGCATCTTCTTATCAGATATTGAGAAGTTAACAAGGTTCATAGATTCAAACAACTTCACTATAACCTTGCCACTCAAATCTTCTATCACAACTTCACCCGTATAAACATCCACATACCACCATTTAAGATCATTCAGGTAGTCATACAGAATTAGCTTCAGTGGAATCTTTGGTACGGATATCAAAGGCTTGAACTTGTACCTCCAAATCACCTTTTGAGTAACTGGATCAACTTCTTTGATTCTCTTTCCCTGTTGAGGTTTCATTTTTTCAAACTTCCCAGATCCACCTTCAATTCTAATAATCTTCGCTATTGAGTCAGTTGTGCCATTGCACGATCTGTTGTAAGTCCCAGCGGGTCTACCGATCGATCTCTGTTGTAAAACATGTGATACGTATACGAAGTGCGGAATCATAATGCATACGTACGTATCGAATACTCACACACTCAATATAATCACACACAAAAACAAGATATCATAAAAAGCTTCTTGTATTCAATCTGTAAATAGCACACACATAGTAGTTCCAGAAAAACATAATGTTACAAATGAGAATAACTACTGCACTATTTATGTTGGTGCATGTTTTGGTGACAACTAGCTTTGTATAGTTTAGTCTTTATGTTTAATGTTTTGTTTGTTTTGTATTGTAGTAGTTTAATTTAGCACACGCGAACTTAATAAGTTCGCCTGGTATAGTTGAGGCGAACTTAACAAGTTCGCCTGAACTAAAGATGGCGAACTTATTAAGTTCGCTTGATTCAGTTTGTGTTGTCTATAAATAGTTCAAGAGTTGTTCTCATTTGTAAATTTTTCTGCATTTTTCTAGAACTACTCAGTGTTTACTGTTTACTGATAATACAAGGAGCTTTTTATGAAATCTTGTCTTGTGTGATTGCATTGCGTGCGTGAGTATTCAAGACATACGTATACGTAAGGATTCCGCACTTCATGTACGTATCACGTGTTTTACAACAGAGATCGATCGTTAGACACGCTGGGACTTACAAGTGGTATCGGATCTATTGCTCTTGATTAGCTACTGTTGTTTGACATTGTCTCGATTGATTTTTCACAACAAGAAGGAGATTTTCGAAAGTTTCTGTGTTCTTGAGAGTTTTGCGATTTTTTGTGATGGATTTTGAGTGATTTCTTCATTTTTGGTGTTGTTTACCAAAATTGATCTGTTAGAAGTTTTCTAAATCATTATTTGAAGAATCCTACAAAAGGAATTTCTATAATTCATTCTAAATTGAGATTTATGGAAATTTTCGGATCTGTTCGTGCGTTTGGGTGTTAGAACAATCTTCCTTGTTCTTCAACTAATGCAGGCGAACTTGTCTGATCAGTTACGGGCGAACTTCTCAAGCGAACTTATTAAGTTCGCTGGATTACATTTAGGAGAACTTAGTAGGTGAATTTGTTAAGTTCGTTTATTACAGAATTTTTGAAAATTTTTCTAAGTGTTGAAGTGTGTTCAAGAATGTCTTCTACTTTAAATCAAGTGAACAATATGACTCATTTACTGAATCGTGACAATGAGATTGGAACTCCAACCAAGCCACCGAGGCTTATGAATCTCAAAGATTATTCTAATTGGAAAAGTCAATTTGAGAATTATGTTAATATCAATGACACGAGTTTGTGGATTCCTATTAGGGAGGGATATGAGCATCTTGTTCATCGTCATATGGGTGTGTCGGATACACCAAAACCAATTTCAGCTCTTAATGATGATGAAAAGAAGTTGTATGATCGTGAAAAGAAAGCTCTTGCAGCTTTATCCATGTGCTTACCTCTGGATATCTACCATACTTTCAAGAAGTTTAAGACTTCTCGTGAACATTGGGAAGGTTTGGTTAAAAGATGTGAGGGTAGCACTGATATCAAGAAGAGCAGAAAAGAATTGTTAAAGAAACAATTTAGTGTTTTTAAACACTTTGATGGTGAATTGGTGGTTGAACTCATGTCAAGATAATATCATCTTCTAAGTGAAATGGTCAACAATGACATCACTTATAAAAACAAGAAGATTATTGAAAAGTTCTTGGATGCTTTACCAGCACATTTTGAGAAGTACACCATAGTGATCAAAGAACAATCTAGATTTGATGATCTTAGTCTTGAATATTTGATGGGAAAGATTCAATCATATGATCTACATAAAAAAGAAAGACATTATTAATCAAGATCCAAGCATTTATTTTTGGGAGAGTAGTCAGATGTTTCTAAAGACAGTTCTTGACAAGAACATACATGCTTTGTTTCTTCAAACTCTGGATGTTCAACTCATAGTAAGAATGAAGGTCATTCGTGTTCTACTAAAGTTTCTCCATCTCCAGCTAATGATATGATGGCAATGATTGCATCATTCTTAACCTCTTATGAAAATTTTACTGGTGGTAAGATCACTGATCCTGATATGATTAAGGAGGATTTTAAACAGTTGGATAAAGATACTTTGGAAGAAATGAATATTCAGTGGAACATGACATTGTGGTTGAGACAAGAAAAAGATCAATTGAAGAGAGCTGGAAAGAAGTTCATTGGGGCATCAAGCAAAACCAAGATGGGAATGGATAAGTCTAAGGTGAAGTGTTATAATTGTTAGGAGTTTGGTCATTGTGCTAGAGAATGTACAAAACCAAGAAATCAGAATCAAGGACCTTCAAACTCGCAAGGCAATCAAAACAAACAGAGTACTTCCACAACTTTGATATCTCAACAAGATGAAAATTATGACTGGGGTATTCATTTGAAAGATATTGTGGCTCATGTTAGTCAAGCTTTTCTGGCTGAAGTACATCCTGAAGATGGAATTGAAAGTGGTTCTTCTGATAGTGACTCTACAGATTCTGGGTGTTTACATGAAAGTGAAGAGTCAGTGCCTTAGACGAGTGAACCAAAGTTTTCAAATGAAGATTTACTGAATGATGGAGCTGCTGGAAAGGTTACAGAAAAGTTTGTAGAGATGTTAGCTGAAGGGAATGCGTTCATGGACGATGCTAAACAAGTAAAACAAGTTGACTCTTATTTAAAATGCATTGATTTTGAATTCAAAATTACGAGATTGTGTGATGATAACACGAATCTCATCTGTGACATGAGAGCAATGTACACATTGAACCAAATTTTGAAGGAAAATGAAACAGTTTTGAAAGCTAAAATTGAATCTCTAAAAGATGATATTAAAGTTTTGCAAACCAAAGTAAATGAACATGCATTTCATCTCGATGTGTCATACTCTGAGTATGAAAAGAAAATTAATGAACTTGCTGTGTCACAGACAGAGGTAACAAAATTGTTACGCAAGCTTGAGTGTTATAAGAATTCCAGTTTCTTGTTGGAATATTATAATGATAAAGCTTCGGGTGAAAAGGTTATTGGTGGGGTTGGTTCTTGTCCTTCTTTTGATAATACAGAGATTGGGGGAGGTGTTGGTTATTGTCCACCATTTAATGCAAATTATACCCATGTTTGATTGAAGAAGTTTTGGTTGAAGATCTGGAACCAAAAACTGTTTTGAACATCATTCTTGTTACTGGTAATGACATGGTATATGATGATTCAACTGATGATGAAGTGTTTTATTCAGAGAAAGTTGAAGACATAGTGAAAGATTGTAAGTATGTGGAACCAATCGTAATGAAAACAGTGACTAGAGACAGGTGCATTCTTACTGAACCAGATGATGTGAGTGAACAACCAAAACCTAAATCTACTTTTAAACCAGTTAAACCATTTGTAAGTGGTGGTTTTGATTCACAAGAGATAAACAAGATTGAGAAAATTTCAACTCTTGATTTTTGTGAAAAGAAACTTGAAAAGGAAACTCATCAGGTTGTTCATTCTACAACCACTATTTCTCGTGTTCATCATCCACTTCACTCAAGGTTCAGAAAGAAAAGTATGTTCGTTCTACAAGGAAGAACGTGCTTGTTTTCATTATGGTGCTGTTGGTCATATCATGAAAGATTGTCCAAACAAGAACTCGGGGAAGCGTCTGGAGAATCCAAAGTTGGCACAACCTTTTGAAAAACCACCAGCAAAATCTGTAAGTAAGAATGTGGATAGTCGTGAAAAGAAGCCAAGTGTCAAGACTGCTTCTGATACAGTAAAAATTGTGAAGAAGATTGAGTCAATTGGTGAGACTACTCAACCAAAAGAAAAATTGTCAAGACCACAAAGAGGTCGAAGAAATAAACGGTTGAGAAAACTTCTCGAACAACCAGTGGTAAATGACAAGGTTGAGGTGATGAGAGAGACTGACAAGGTTCAGGTTACATCAAAGTGGAAACCTAAATCCACTGTTACTCTTTCTGGGAAACAATCTCCTAAAATTCAGGAGAAATTTGATTGTGTATTGAAGGAAATAGTTTATTTTGATTAATCGGGCCGACCCAATACCACAGTGGCTTGGGTCTCTATTACTAACTAATCATTTATGTTTGTGTGCAGGGAACTCCAGGGAGGACTGTTGGCAACCATTGGTATGTTGACAGTGGATGTTCTCGGCACATGACGGGAAACCTTAATTTATTGGAAAATGTGAAAGAAATTCAAGGAGGATACGTTGCTTTTGTAGGCAAGAAAGGAGGAAATATTTCTAGCCAAGGAACTGTGTCGAATGGGAGATTGAGCTTTGAGAAAGTCAACTATGTTGAGCAGCTAGAACATAATCTGTTATCTGTTTCGTATTGCTTCTAAAGCCTGGATTTGTGATACCTGAAGATTGGATACTTATGCGAGCTCCTCGAAAGAATGATACATATATGCTTGACATGAGCACAACAACGACAACATCGTCTGTCCCAACTTGTCTTCTTTCGACTGCTATCGAGTCCGATTCAACTTTGTGGCACCAGAAAATGGCTCATATAAATTTCAGAAAAATGAACTATCTCATCAAAAATGGGTTGATTTCTGGTGTCCCAGTTATGAGAATTCATGTGAATGAAGACTGTATACCATGCAAGAAAGGGAAACAGCACCGGAAGTCTCATCCTTCAAAGTTGACTAATTCAATTGTGACTCCTTTAGAGTTGTTGCATATGGATTCGTTCGGACCTATTTGTGTCAAGAGTGAAGACGACAGATCTTATTGTTTGGTAGTGACTAATGATTACTCGAGGTTTTCTTGGGTCAAATTTGTTGCTTCTAAGGATGAAACTGCTAAAATTCTTAAGTTCATAATTGTAGGACTTGAGAAATTGTTCAACTTGCAAGTCAGGAGAATTCGTAGCGACAATGGCATAGAATTCAAGATTGGAAATTTGGGTTTATTCTGCTTGAAGAATGGTTCCATCATGAATTCCGTGCTCCTTATGTTCCTCAACAGAATGTTGTTGCTTAACGGAAGAATAGAATTCTTATCGAGACAGCTCGTACTATGTTATCTGATTCAAAATTGTCGGTTACTTTTTGGGCAGAGGCAGTAAATACAGCTTGTCATGTTCTCAATAGGGTTTTGACTGTGAAGAAACACAACAAAACATGTTATGAATTGCTGAACAATCGAAACCTAATCTGGCATATCTTTTGCCCTTTGGGAATCCATGTACCTTGTTAAAGACTCGCGATGTTCCTACTAAATTCAGCTTGAAGGCGATTGAGGGAATTTTCTTGGGATATGTTGCAAATTCTCATAATAAGAGAGTTTTTAACAAAGAATCACGTCAAATTGAAGAATGGTTTCATATTGACTTTGATAATCGTTCTGTTCCTCAGGATGCAAAAGGTCCCTCTTTGGCATTTGATTATGATGCATTATTCAGATCTTTCAATGTTACTCCTGCAATTTCTCCTGTTAACGCTGAAATACTCTATCAGTCCTACTGCAATGATGATTCAACTGTCGATCCTCGTTCGGTTATTCTGATTGTGGATACTCCTTCAGTTGATCCGAATGTAGCTTCAACTTCGGGTACAACACAACATGATGACACTGACGATGACGAAGCTGTGTTTCAGGAGTCTACAAATGATATCCAGAACATAGTTGATGATTCATCAGCATCAGCATCAGTTGAGGGGGAGTTGCCTTCAAATCATGAGACTGTTATTCAAGCTTCAAATATTCCTCAATCTCGTGTGCATAAGAATCATCCAACTGACAATATTATTGGTGATTTGAATGCAGGTGTTCAAACGAGGCATCGTACACTTGTAGAAAATTCATGTTTGTGTGCTCAGATTGTGGATACAGGTATCTTGGAGACATGTTTACATGCTTGCTTTATTTCTCATACAGAACCTAAGAATGTGGTTGAAGCATAGGATGATGACTGTTGGAATGAGGCCATGAAGGAAGAATTGGCGCAATTTGATAAATTACATGTTTGGGATTTGGTTGACTTACCCAAGGGTTCAAGATCTATTGGAACGAAGTGGGAATTCAAATGCAAACGTGATGATCTGTAACATCCCAAAAATAAAACGACCGTTATAATAACGTAATAAACGAACGAAGCATGACGGGCGGGGCCGGATGGGCTAGAAGGGGAGCCTCCCCTATAAATAGCCAAGGATCATCACCATTTTCTCTCATTTGCAAGTTCTAGAGAGAGAAACCGTAGAGAGAAAAAGTTGGCGGATCGACCCGAGATTTCAGCAAAGTGTTACTCCATAACTCGTGAGAAGAACCTCCGGATCAGAAGCTCGATTCAGGTAACGATCCGACCTAAATCTGAGTTTTAGTTCGTTTATGGGTTTTTCGGGTTTTGGGTGAAAATGTAACATTTTAACGGATGAAACTGAAGGATAAACATAGATTTGAGTTCCTTAATGGAAAACGAACGTTTTGGATGCAAACAGGTTCGAGATCTTGACGAGATCAGACCTAAATGCAAAAGTTAGGGTTTTGCGAAGAAACAGGTCGTGCGCACTTACTAAGTGCGCACGGAGCAGGTCCTGCGTACTTATCAAGTACGCAGGAAGAGGGGTTTGCGCACTTGCTAAGTGCGCAGGCAGCAGGGTCTGTGCACTTGCTAAGTGTGCAGGCAGCAGGGTCTGCGCACTTGCTAAGTGCGTAGGAAGCAAGGTCTGCGCACTTGCTAAGTGCGCACGCATCAGGCTGGTTAAGTAAGGTCGATATGTTTAGAAGGTTAAACCGTTAGAGTCGGGTTTGGGTCTGATGTTTATTTAACTAATCAATTCAGATCGAAAGTGACGTTGTTGGGCCTTTGTTTAGGACAACCGAGACTAGCTTATAAGGTGAGTTCTAGAAGCCCTCTTTTAAATGTTTTATATAATGTTTTTCGGGCTGGTGTGTATACATATGAAATGTTGTTTTATAAAATGATGTTTATGAAATGAAATGATTTGGAATGAACAGTTTATGGAAAGAAAGTTTTAGGAACGGAATGATTACGAACGGATGTTTATAAAGAAATGGTTTAAAGTAAAGGTAAAGGGTTTCGAAAGTGAAGGAAAGGTTTTGTGAAAAGAAAAGAAAAAGGGCAAAGGTTTTAAAGAAGTCATTACAAATCTAATCTGTCGAATGAATGGAATTGACGAATGAAGTCTGGGGATGAGATTCCCAGCCTTGTGGTAGATTATGGACAGCGAGCCATAGTTACCATAAGAACAATAGGGGCAGTGTCTTAGTGGCCTGCCAATGGTTTGATGTTGTACAACTGGTATGGAGTAACGACGGTTACTCAAGGGTTAACGTGACCCTACGTCAGGTTAAATTATGATCCGACAGTGTTATGGCTGAGAGCCATAGTCGTCGATGTAAGTTGTCGGTCTATGGCTGAGAGCCATAGCCTTCAATGGAGGTTGTCGTTCTATGGCTGAGAGCCATAGGGGCAACTGAATGGGTATTGTCGTTCCTCGTGCAGTTAGACTTGGGGGCAATACCAAAAAGGGAATTGACGGGATGTTGTGGCAACGACGGTGATACGTAACGGTTGTCCACGACATGCAGGGTTCCTTCGGGGACACAGAGATGCGTAAAGAAAGATACAAATTTTAGATAGTAATGTATGACTTAAATGAATGTTAAATGTTTTAAACAAATGATCCGTTCAATGTGTTTAAATGTTGGAAGGTTTATGAATGAAAGGCCCTGTTTTCTTATACGTGATGTTAAACCCTAATGAATGTTTTGAATGAAGAACCATTTCTTAAATCAAATGAAAACTAGAACTCACCAGCGTAGCTGACTTTTTAGTGTGCACATTCAGGTTAAGGCATGTTATGAGGATGGACGGTGATGCTTGGCTAGCGAGAGGAGTTACCCGACTGACTATGAAGACTGGCATCCCGTTATGTTTAGTTATGATGTATTTATGTTTTAAACAATGTTTACGCTTCCGCATGTATGAACAATGATGACGTTATGTTTGAATGAAATTTTCCGCAGCGTTATTTGATATTCATGTTTAAGAACTGTTTGTGAATGAGTAAATCAAACAAGTAAGGCCTCTCGGGTTTGGGGCCTTGCAAGTTGGTATCTGAGCAATAGTTTGAGAGATTCGGACACTCCCAGTGTCTGAACTTAACCTTTGAATGGGACCGAAAGCGGATGCCAGTACGGGTAACTCGAGCCACAGCATCAGGTATGAAAAGTAAAGTATGTGTATGTAGTATGCCTTAGAAAGGGTTAGGAAAGGACTTGTGTTCTGATGAAATCACAAAGGTGGTCAAATAGAAATCAAAAGGTAGTGTAATGGTTAATTACAGATGGCCAATGTATATTAACATCTTACAGTACTTATTGAATTTTATTTGTTAACTAGCGTGATGACATTGGATTCTTGTCTTATAGAACAAAATGGCAAGAAGAGGAAACGGGAGGCGTGGTGGCCGTACCGGTGGTCGTACCGGCGGTCGAAATGGTGGGCGTGGCAGGAACCCTGCGCGCCAAGAGAATGGTGAAGAAGGAAGTGTTCACACTGAACCGGCGGTTAGTGTGCATGGAACTGAGAAGACACTGGTTGAAGAACAACCTTTCACTTTTGAACCAGAAGTGAGAGCAGCTATAGCTCGAGAGTTCACCGAGTTGATGAAGAATTCTCTGCCAGGTCTGTTAGCTGAAGCATTGAAGAAGGTTAGTGGGGAAGGTGGGTCTAGCGCGGCAACTGGTGCCAAGAATAACAAGATTGACAGCGCGCCGCCTGCTCGCGGTTGCGACTACAAGTCATTTAAAGCATGTGACCCACCGGTCCTCACTGGAAAGAAAGACGCAGTGGCTACGTTTGATTGGGTGATCCGTATGGAAGTTGCCATTCGTCTTAGCGAATGTTGAACAGATCAAGTTTTGAAATTTGCTGCCAACTCCTTGAGAGAAGAAGCATCCCATTGGTGGGAAGGTGTACGTCAGGCAAAAGGGAGCGAGGTTGTGGATGCGATGATGTGGGCTGACTTGAAAACCTTGGTGATCAAGAATTTCTGCCCAAGGAACGAGATTGAGAAGGTAGAGAGAGAATTTCTGGGTTTGAAGGCCGGGAACATGACGCACCGGCAATACACAACCCGATTCAACGAACTGGCACGCCTGGTGCCACATCTGATCACCACAGAGGAGAGAAAGATTGTCTGCTACATTCAGGGGTTGCCGGACCAGGTCTGCACCTATGTTAAGGCAAACGCCCCTACTACCTACGATTCGGCAGTAGAGCTAAGTGGCGTGGCATTTGACGATCTGGCACTGAATGTTGTTGCCGTTGAAGAGCAAAAGAAAAGACCGAACTTCTCAAACAAGCGATCTGGGGGGAAAGATGTTTGGGACTCGTGATAAGAGGGCTCGGGTGGATGAGCTGACCGTTTGTAAGAAATGTGGGGTAAACATGTAGGTGAATGTAGACTGGGATCTACTTGTGTTTCAAATGTGGCAAGACCGGGCACTACGCCCGTGAGTGCACACAACACTACAAGGGCTACAACTGTGGGGATGTCGGTCATCTGAGTAGGGACTGCCCGAAGCCCAGGATGGGGGAAACCGGGAAGGGAAAGAGCCCAGAAAAGAAGGGAGAGGGATCTCGTGTGAAGACGCGAGCGTACGCACTGACGCAGGATCAAGCTAGGAAGGATCCTGATGTAGCGTCAAGTACGTTCATCCTTGACAACACTTTTGTTTCTATGTTATTTGATTCGGGTGCAAGTAAGAGTTTTATAGCTGTAACTTTTTGTAAACGAGTGAAGTACACTGTCAGTAAGCTAGCAAGTGCCTTTAGCGTAGAAACCGCTGAGGGTAGAACTGCGAGAGTGACCGATGTAGTTGACAACTCCACAATAAGAATAGAAGGACATAGGTTCCCTGTCAGATTGTTTGTCATGGTTTTGGGTGGGTTCGATGTCGTGTTAGGAATGGATTGGCTAACTGCCAATGAAGCACAAATTATATGTAAACGAAAGATAATCCGACTCAAGGCTCCGGACGGTAGCAAAGTCGAGGTTCTTGGAGATCGTGACGCCCCGATGCCAATCGTCATCTCGATGATTAAGGCAACAGATTACTTGAGGCGCGGATGCGAGGCTTATCTGGTGTATGTAATTGACGAGTGTAAGGAAGTGAAGGAACTAGAAGATGTCCCCGTGGTACGCGAGTACCCGGAGGTGTTTCCAGAGGATTTGCCTGGGATACCACCCGACAGAGAGATCGAATTTCGAATCGACTTAGTACCAGATGCCCAGCCCGTGGCTAAGGCTCCATATCGACTAGCACCAGTGGAGATGAAAGAATTAATGGCACAACTAGACGAGTTACTTGAGAAAGGATTTATCCAACCGAGCATCTCGCTGTGGGGTGCTCCGGTGTTGTTTGTGAGGAAGAAAGACGGTTCGATGAGAATGTGTATTGATTATCGCGAGTTGAACAAACGAACGGTGAAGAACAAGTACCCTTTACCAAGGATCGATGACGTGTTCGATCAATTGCAAGGCGCAAGTTGGTTCTCGAAAATCGACCTTCAGTCCGGGTACCATCAGTTGAAGGTAAGGGAAGAAGACATACCGAAAACCGCATTTCGCACGCGTTATGGACATTTCCAGTTCCGCGTAATGTCTTTCGGATTGACGAACGCCCCCGCATCGTTCATGGATTTGATGAATAGAGAGTGTCGACCAATGCTGGATCGATCGGTAATCGTATTCATCGATGATATCCTCATCTACTCCAAGAATGAGGGTGATCACGCGTGTCACTTGAAGGAGGTATTGGAAGCTCTGAAGAAGGAAAAGTTGTATGCTAAGTTCTCCAAATGCGCGTTCTGGCTTAGGGAAGTCCAATTCCTACGTCACGTCATTAACCCGAACGGCATTATGGTTGACCCAGCAAAGATAGTGACGGTAAGGGAATGGGACATTCCTAAGACGCCAACTGAAATCCGCAGTTTCTTGGGATTGGCAGGCTACTATCGGAGATTCATCCAGGATTTCTCGAAAATAGCTTCGCCATTGACAAAGTTGACTCAGAAAGAGGTAAAGTATGAATGGGGTTCGACCCAGGATGAGGCGTTTAAGGAATTGAAGAAGAGGCTAACCCAAGCTCCAGTCTTGGCCCTTCCCGAGGGCAATGAAGACTTAGTGGTATACTCCGACGCTTCGGGTCAGGGATTGGGATGCGTGTTTATGCAACACGGAAGAGTAATCACGTATGCGTCACGACAGTTGAAGATTCTCGAATCTAATTATCCAACCCACGATTTGGAACTTGCTGCTGTCGTATTCGCATTTAAAATCCGGAGGCACTACCTTTACGGGGTGAAGTTTACTATTTACTCCGACCACAAAAGTTTGAAGTACTTCTTCGAACAAAAGGAGCTTAATATGAGGCAGAGGCGATGGTTGGAACTGTTGAAAGACTATGAATGTGAAATAATATACCATCCTGGAAAGGCAAACGTGGTGGCTGCCGGTCTAAGCCGAAAGGATGTGCCTACTCCTATTAGAGTGAAAGCTTGCCAGTTAGTGGTAACATCAGATGTGATGAGGGAAATTGAAAGAGCTCAAGATGAAGCACTTAAGGAAGAAAACATTAAGAAGGAAAGGATGGTTGGCCAACAGGACAAGTTGGAATATAACACCCTTGGTGTTAGGACACGTTTTGGACGGGTATGGATACCTATGTGTGGCGAGCTTAGAACCAAAATCTTGGATGAGGCTCATAAGTCTCGTTACTCTATCCACCCCGGTACCAACAAAATGTACCAAGATCTGAGGAAGGAATACTGGTGGCCTGGAATGAAACACGAAGTGACAAAGTACGTAAGCAAGTGCTTGACTTGCTCGCAAGTAAAGTCTGAACACCAGAAACCGTATGGAAATATTCAACCACTGGATATACTGGAATGGAAGTGGGAACACATTACCATGGACTTCATAACCAAGCTACCTCGCACAACTAAAGGTCATGATACCATTTGGGTAATTGTCGACCGTTTAACGAATAGTGCTCATTTCCTACCTATTCACGAGACATTCTTGTCGGAAAGGTTAGCGGAAGTATTTATTAACGAAGTAGTAGCACGGCATGGGATGCGTTTGACGATAGTATCCGACCGGGACACCCAATTCACATCGAGGTTCTGGAAAAGATTTCATGAAGCGATGGGCACGAGGCTTAATATCAGCACGGCATACCACCTGCAAACGGATAGTCAGTCCGAAAGGACCATTCAGAGATTGGAGGATATGCTTCGTGCTTGTATTATCGACTTCGGTGGCAGTTGGTGTCACACCCCGACCGATGGCGGAATCATCGGGGCGGGACATGTAAAGACTGTTCATGAGCTCAAGGTTGACTAAATTGTAATATGTTAAATCCATTTCCATTCAAACAAACATGAACAAGTTCAAAGTACATAATGAAATACAATTTGTCTTTGATTTAATATTAACTAGGTCCAAAGCCTATGTGTAGCATGTCTTGATCTAGCTCATATGAAAACACCTGAAACATGAATAAAATAAGGTCAACTAAAAAGTTGGTGAGTATAACACAGTTGTATGTAGATAACATATAGTTGAAAAAAAATCCTTTACAAAACATGATAAAATTAGGCGTTTATGGGGAGCAGCTATTGTGTAACCAAATGTACAATCAAACCTTGTAACTAGCATGCAAAACAAATGTGTTGTCGGTTTCAATCACCGCGTACCATGGGTGGGTTTGTCAGACTCAATAGATCCATCATTGAAAACCGTCGGCTTGTATAGTTAATGATTGCACATAAGAGCATACAAAGGTTAACACACCTAGCACTCGGGCACAAAGCTCAAATTTTTGCACACATGTATGTATATAGGATTTTTGCACTTGTGTTGTTTGTGTAAATGTAAATGGGTAATGTGTAATGAGTATAGAGTTCATGTTCCACCCCAAAAGTGTAAAAGAGAAAAAGGGGTTGTGAATACTCACTTGTATCGAAGGCGTAGCTAACACGAGATACTAGATAGTAATGTGATCCTTGTATTGCACAATGTTAACCTAGAGTGTAATGTATATTGCATTAATAATGCACAATAGTCTAAGTCTAAGTCTAAGGTTGAATTGGATAAAGTTAGTGGTTGGTACTTGAAAGTATTGTATAAAATGGAAGATTTGAAATGAATATTTTTAGAATATTTTGAATAAGGTTTGAGTTTGAAATAATTACATAAGTAAATTAGATAATTATTGTTTATGAAAATGATGTAAATATTAGATGTATTTAAGTATAACTAAATAGATGCTTTTGTTCAAATATAAATCAAATAAATAATTATTACTCTATTCATTTATTTATAAAGTGTAACTTAGACATTAAAATATTATTAAGTGTAGGGTTTATGAATTAAATGTTAGACTTTAAATAATTCTCTTTTATTTTAAGATTAAACATTTGATCTTTTCTAAATAAAGGTAATACAGATTTTTAAATTTAATTACTTTTATTTTAAAAACAACTCTGGAATATAAATTGTTTTAAAAATATATAAATATAAACATTCTGCCAACACACACGACCGTGCCAGGGAAGGGCACGATCGTGCTTGGTCGGGCGCGACCGTTCTGGACAGGGCGCGACTGTGTTGGTCAAACAGAGGACAACTGGCCAAATCACTAGGCACGACCGTGTCTATGCTTCAAGGGCACGACCATGTATAGCCAACGAGCATGACTAGGTCTGAGCAAGAGGCACGACCGCGCTGGAAGTTGACACGACCGCGTCTCCCGAGGCACGACCGCGCTAGATGATTAGCGCGACCGTGTCTCTTTCAAAACAGAAACGAATTGAATGATTTTTATATTTATAGAAGTGGAATGCATAGGGCTTTCATTAACAAGGTTCTTATGAGTCTTTTGGTACAGGTTAATTGTGTTTAAAACATGTTTAGAACCGGATTCGGTTAAACTATTTTAAATGAAAATACGGTTTCGGGTTCGAGTAGATTTCGATACTGAAAGCCGAAATTGAATTAGGGCTTTTGATCTATAGAATATATAGATAGTTTTGAAAGTGTCAATTACCCTGTGAGACGATGAATTGATGGCCTACGGTGGGGACGAGTTCCGACTATGACGGGTGTGGTCTCCGATGCTTTCTGCTACAATTCCGGCCCAGTTGATGTGTTCTGGAGCTTTAGGGGGAATCGACTAAGGTGTTGGTTTGTTTGGTTGAGAGAATTTACAACGAAACGATGAAATCATTGGTCACAATGGAGGGTTTTGGTAATTAGGAGAGGGATCGAATAAAAACGGGTTTATTTGATATAATTGAGATGGTTAAACTCATAATGGGTTTGTTAATGCAAGAATTGGTTACAAAATCGAACGGTCCAGCGATTAAAGGCTATATTTCCGTTTCAACTGAAGCGAGGCGCGACCGTGCCAAAACAAGGCGCGACCGTGCCGAGGCGAGGCGCGACCGTGCCAACAATAGGCGCGACCGTGCCAGACGAGGCGCGACCGTGCCAAAATGTGGCGCGACCGTGCCTACTAGGGTTTCTGGTTATTTACAAAATCAGCCCTTGCAACTTCAGCTTTGACAGAATTAGCCTGGTTAGGATTTAACAGAACACTTAACGGGATTACTAACTGGATTAACTCTAGGAGTGTTACCACATGATTATGAGTTCTAAATCTTTGAATTTGGTACGATCGGCTAACGATTAATGAGATGTAGGTTTGAACAAGTATATGTTTTAATGTCGTGTTGTTATTTTATTAGTTAAAATGAATTTAAAATAAGGTCGGAAAATCAGAGATGTTACAGTTGGGACAGTCATCTGCCGTTAGCCGAATTCTCCTACAACAATAGTTATCACACGACGATAGGCATGCCGCCTTACGAAATGTTGTATGGGAGAAGATGCAGGACCCCGGTTTGTTGGGGTGAGATTGGACAGAAGGAATTAGGAAGTCTTGAAGTCGTAAAAGAAACGTCGGAAAGGTTTGATCAAATCAAAGCACGAATGAAGGCCGCACAAGATCGTCAGAAATCCTATGCGGACAAACGACGAAGGCCTATTGAGTTTGATGTTGGGGACAGAGTAATGTTGAAAGTGTCACCCTGGAAGGGAATAATACGATTCAGGAAGAGAGGAAAGTTAAGTCCGAGGTTCGTCGGACCATTCAAGATAATGGCACGGGTTGGTGAAGTCGCTTATCGGCTAGAGTTGCCTGATGAGTTGAGTGGGATTCATCCTACCTTCCATGTATCACACTTGCGAAAGTGTTTGGCAGATGAATCAGCTCACGTACCACTTACTGACATCGAGGTCGACAACAACCTTAATTACATCGAAGAACCCGTGGCCATCTTAGACAAGAAGGAGAAGCGTTTGCGTAATAAGATTATCCAATTGGTTAAAGTCCAATAGAAACATCGAAAGGGATCGGAAGCAACTTGGGAAACGGAGAAAGAGATGAAGTAGTCGTACCCTCATCTATTTGACTTATGATAGGTTTCGGGGACGAAACCTATTGTAAGCGGGGTAGACTTGTAACATCCCAAAAATAAAACGACCGTTATAATAACGGAATAAACGAACAAAGCATGACGGGCCGGGCCGGGCCGGATGGGCTAAAAGGGGAGCCTCCCCTATAAATAGCCAAGGATCATCGCCATTTTCTCTCATTTGCAAGTTCTAGAGAGAGAAACCGTAGAGAGAGAAAGTTGGCGGATCGACCCGAGATTTCAGCAAAGTGTTACTACATAACTCGTGTGAAGAACCTCTAGATCAGAAGCTCGATTCAGGTAACGATCCGACCTAAATCTGAGTTTTAGTTCGTTTTTGGGTGAAAATGTAACATTTTAACGGATGAAACTGAAGGATAAACATAGATTTGAGTTCCTTAATGGAAAATGAACGTTTTGGATGCAAACAGGTTTGAGATCTTGACGAGATCAGACCTGAATGCGAAAGTTAGGGTTTTGCGAAGAAACAGGTCGTGCGCACTTACCAAGTGCACACGGAGCAAGTCCTGCGTACTTATCAAGTACGCAGGAAGAGGGGTCTGCGCACTTGCTAAGTGCGCAAGTAGCAGGGTCTGCGCACTTGCTAAGTGCGCAGGCAACAGGGTCTGCGCACTTGCTAAGTGCACAGGAAGCAAGGTCTGCGCACTTGCTAAGTGCGCAGGCATCAGGCTGGTTAAGTAAGGTCGATATGTTTAGAAGGTTAAACCGTTAGAGTCGGGTTTGGGTCTGATATGTATTTAACTAATCAATTCAGATCGGAAGTGACGTTGTTGGGCCTTTGTTTAGGACAACCGAGACTAGCTTATAAGGTGAGTTCTAGAAGCCCTCTTTTAAATGTTTTATATAATGTTTTCGGGCTGGTGTGTATACATATGAAATGTTGTTTTATAAAATGATGCTTATGAAACTATGTTTATGAAATGAAATGATTTGGAATGAACGGTTTATGGAAAGAAAGTTTTAGGAACGGAATGATTACGAACGGATGTTTATAAAGAAATGGTTTAAAGTAAAGGTAAAGGGTTTCGAAAGTGAAGGAAAGCTTTTGTGAAAAGAAAAGAAAAAGGGCAAAGGTTTTAAAGAAGTCATTGCAAATCTAATCTGTCGAATGAATGGAATTTACGAATGAAGTCTGGGGATGAGATTCCCAGCCTTGTGGTAGATTATGGACAGCGAGCCATAGTTACCATAAGAACAACAGGGGCAGTGTCTTAGTGGCCTGCCAATGGTTTGATGTTGTACAACTGGTATGGAGTAACGACGGTTACTCAAGGGTTAACGTGACCCTACGTCAGGTTAAATTATGATCCGACAGTGTTATGGCTGAGAGCCATAGCCGTCGATGGAAGTTGTCGGTCTATGGCTGAGAGCCATAGCCTTCAATGGAGGTTGTCGTTCTATGGCTGAGAGCCATAGGGGCAACTGAATGGGTATTGTCGTTCCTCGTGCAGTTAGACTTGGGGGCAATACCAAAAAGGGAATTGACGGGATGTTGTGGCAACGACGGTGATACGTAACGGTTGTCCACGACATGCAGGGTTCCTTCGGGGACACAGAGATGCGTAAAGAAAGATACAAATTTTAGATAGTAATGTATGACTTAAATGAATGTTAAATGTTTTAAACAAATGATCCGTTCAATGTGTTTAAATGTTGGAAGGTTTATGAATGAAAGGCCCTGTTTTCTTATACGTGATGTTAAACCCTAATGAATGTTTTGAATGATGAACCATTTCTTAAATCAAATGAAAACTAGAACTCACCAGCGTAGCTGACTTTTTAGTGTCCACATTCAGGTTAAGGCATGTTATGAGGATGGACGGTGATGCTTGGCTAGCGAGAGGAGTTACCCGACTGACTATGAAGACTGGCATCCCGTTATGTTTAGTTATGATGTATTTATGTTTTAAACAATGTTTACGCTTCCGCATGTATGAACAATGATGACGTTATGTTTGAATGAAATTTTCCACTGCGTTATTTGATATTCATGTTTAAGAACTGTTTGTGAATGAGTAAATCCAACAAGTGAGGCCTCTCGGGTTTGGGGCCTTGCATGATCGTTGAGTGGTGGTACGTAATAAGGCGAGACTTGTTGTCCAAGGTTTTAATCAGCAAGAAGGCGTTCATTACACTGAAGTTTACGCTCCAGTTGCGAGGATTGAGGCAATACATATATTTCTTGCTTATGCTTCTTTCAAGGGTTTCAAAGTTTTTCAATTGGACGTCAAAAGTGCTTTTCTGTATGGTAAGGTAAAGGAAGAAGTATATGTGCAACAGCCGCCTGGTTTTGAAGATCCCAATTTTCGTGCAAAGTGTTTAAATTGGATAAAGCGTTCTATGGTCTTCACCAGGCTCCTTGTGCTTGGTACGAAACTTTGTCGGTACATTTACTTGAGAATGGATTTGAGCGTGGTCAAATCTATGTTGATGACATAATCTTTGGATCGACGAATGTTGATATGTGTAAAGACTTTGAAAGAGTGATGAAGTTGAAATTCGAGATGAGTAGCATGGGAGAACTATCGTTCTTTATGGGTCTTCAGGTTGATCAAAAGGAAGATGGTTTTTATATTCATCAAACAAAGTATGTTGCTGATATTCTCATGAAGTTTGATATTCAATACGTCAATACGCTGACGTGAATCCAATATCCAGAGCTCAGGGGAGGTCGACATCACATACTATTGAAGGAACCAAACAAGATTCTGGAGTAAATGAAGAAATATTGTTATTGGAATTCTTTCAAGATTTTGAAGAAGAAGAAGCTGAGAAATTAGAGTGTCTGGATGATATAGACGAGTTATTTGATGACAATGAAGAAGATGTGGTGGATAACGAAGTTGAAGAGTGAGAGATTGTAGAGATTGAAATAGAACAGAGTAAATCTAAGGTTATATATGAAGGAAGTGAGGTCTGAATGTCTCGTATAACTTCATCCAAGATGATGTTATTCCTGAGTTTTCTTATGATGGAGTAACAGATTCTATAGACTCTTTTGAAGACATCACTACACCTGATGATACTGCCCAATCCAACAAGATAGATTCTAATGTTGATACTACTCATGCTGTGTCTCCTAAGCCGAATGAAGAACCTGTGATGCATAGAAATACAGGTATGACTAGAGAACAGTGGAGAGAAGTTGTTTACAGTTGGATGAAGGTACTACCAAAGTCACCTATACAACCTACTCAGAAAGAAAGATATGTGAATAAAGAGAGGTGTATTGGTAAGATCATAAGCTGGTTTTATGATGATGAAACTAAGCTGTTTGCTCTTAAAAGATCAGATGGTGTTCAATACTTAAAGCCTAGGATCAAGTATTTCAATACCTTGCCAAGGTGTGAAATAAATGGTCTAGCAAAAAAACCATTGATTAATAGATCTAAGTGTGGATTAGCCAATGTGATTGCCAATTTGATAAAGAGAGAAGGTGGATCAGGGAAGTATGAAAGGTTAAAACCACAGAAGGGAAAAAGAGTGAAGCTTATAGATAAAAAAACAAAGAATGTGACTTGGAAGTACAAGTTCAAGCCAGTACGTGCTGTACAGAAGATACCATTGAAGAAAATTCCACATGATTTTATGGGGAATATGAAATGGTGGTATGTTGATGTGAAGACTGGTGAAGCTAGGATTGATGATAAAGATAATAAGGTCATTGTTTGTTTCTATGATGCAATGAATCTTATTAACTTCTTAAAGAAAGAACAGAGGACGTTAAAAAAGAATGAGATCATGTTCACTGATGAATGGAGAGAACAAGGATTGCAGTATAAAAGAGTGTTGGAGATATGTCAAATATATGGAGTGCATGAAGGGGGCAGATTACTAGACAACTGGAAGAGTTCATCATAAAGACTGAAGACAGAAGATCAAGCTATTGTCAAGGGGGAGTCTGTTAGGACATGGATTGATTAACAAAAGCTTTGTAATAGTTTAGTTCTTATTGTCTTTATGTTTTGTATGTAATTGTTTAGATTTGTCTAAGAATAAATACAAGTTCTGCTAGAGGCGAACTTGATAAGTTCGCCTGGTCTATTAGAGGCGAACTTTTTAAGTTCGCCTAAGCATCTTCAAGCGAACTTGTTAAGTTCCCCTGTTGCAGAACAAGTGTCTATAAATATAGAGTTTACAGAGTCTGTGAAGAACGCGTGTGATAGATTGATAAATCAAGTATTCTGTAAACTCTGTTTGGTGATACAAAAGAGAAAATTTATTTACCGATGTTTCTATTGTCAGTTGATATACAAAGCGTTAATACGGTAGGATTCCGCACTCCGCGTTAACGATACGTCCTGTCACGAGATCGATCTAAGATGAGTCATGTGGACCTACAGTTTCTACTCCCTCTTTAACAAACATGAGCGGAGTAAATTTATTTGAAACAAACGGGATAGTGTGACAATCCGAACTTTCCAGGTTAACTCCGTTAACCTAATCCAGTTAAAGTTAACTTAATCAACTTAACTCAAACCCCACAGACTACTTCTGTCATTTTTCAAACTCTAATTACAAGGACTACTTGTGTAATTTGCCTAAACTCAATTCCATTTGACTTTGTTTAATCGAACTAAAGCTAAAGCTATTCACAGTTGAAGTCTGTTTAATCAAACACCATCAAATCGAGCATCATTCTGGTAATCATTTACATCCCTAGCTTCGTTTAAGTGTCTAGATCAAAACCCCCTTATCAATTCAGGATAACATTATCGAATTTATCATGTACTGATTCTAGGGTTCATATACATTCGAATTTAATCGAGCCATACCCTAGACACAATATAAATCCAATTAAACTATATAGATAGACTCGCCATCATCAAGTCTTTGAAAGCCCTAACCTTTTGAAGTCTTATAACTTCGAATTAAACGAAACCGAAATCTAGGGTTCTTCGCGAATCTAGTTTAGTCGAACTCAATCCTAATCTCTGTTTAAATCCAATTAAACCATATGTGTAGATTCGAAAACCCTCAATCATCAATAGCCCCATAAATTCAAACCCTTTCATTATCAGAATTAAGTAAATCGATTTGGAGTTCAAATTCTTGGGTTTCGATATTCAAACGGTAAATAAACGATTCGATACTTGTTGTTTTTGCAATTAATTCCACCCACGAATTCGCCAACCCATGATAAACAAAACCCCTAAACTTGTTTTACCAATCGTTACCGAATCAGGGGGTTTTGGGACTGGTTTTGGCTCGGTTACGATGGGGGGGAAGAACACACTGGAGTTGCATGTTAAAACCAAACTGATCCGGGTATCTAACGCGATACCCTAGCGGGCGGGACTGGTTGGGTCAGTGTGCGTGTGTGGGAGAGACCCGGGTTCGAGACCGGGCTCCCACAACTATTTTTTGAGCATTTTTCTGTTATATTTAATTAATAAAAATCAAAGTCTAAAATATTATATTATTATATAAATGTGTTTTAGCTCGGTAAACAGCCCGTAGACTCGGGTTTGAATTATTAACATATTTTTTATATTATTCCCACTTTTATAAATAAAATATTATAGTCATTATCAACTAAAAATAGTATGTTTATATTATCTTCAAACCGTGATTTCGTATAAAATAATATGTTTATATTATTTTCAACGTGTGACCCGTAATATTAAATAATATATATATTTATATTATTTCGAATCATTTTATAACATCGTGAATCGATTGAGACTAAATAATAATATAATTAGTTATATTATTTACTCGTAAATATATATTATTATTTTCTTAATTTTTGTGAATGACAAAACAAACGGTTATATTTATTATTATTTGTGTCATTCGTCGCGTAAAGTAATTCCTAACTCCGTGGACATTTTCGTCCACTCTTGACTATTAGAGCATTTCGTTAGGACTTTTCTCATTCTGTGTCGCTGTCACAATTCCCATTTTTATCCCTAATTTATGTGTTTATAATTTTCGGGCATTCGTAAGTCGTTTGAGACTTACACACGTGGTTCCAACTTATCCCTTGTGTGATACTACCTACAACGCAACGCAGATGAGTTTTCACGGCCCCTTTTTACTATTTTAACTTGGGGGAGAATACATGATTAAACGATTTTGAGATTTTGTAATTCGTATGATATCAATGTTAAAGCTAAATGTAATACGCTATCACAGAAAGTCCTCATCTTATATCGGACCGTTAATATGGATCTTAGCGAGATAATATTTAGTAGTACTATTGGGTTTGACAAATCCCACCCGCGTTAGTCGCGCTAACTCGATTAGAGATCGAACGGGTGAAATGTTAGCCTATTCACACCGCCAGTGTTGATAGACCTGGCAGGAGGCAAATGAACAAACAGTCAGCTTCGGTTGCGAGCGCTTGAGTTAAACATGAACATAGGTTAGCTACCTATAGATACATACTGAATGATCATAAATCTGGTAAACGCTTATTTATATATATAAACCTATGAACTCACCAACCTCGTGTTGATATATTTTCTTACATGTTTTCTCAGGTCGCTAAGATAAGGCACAAGTGCACATTAGGGCATGCATGGGATTCATCTATTTTGATTATTGCTTATTTATGTTTGTTTGGATTATTTTGTATTGTACTTGGCTTGGTTGGACGTTTGGACTTTTGGACTTTTTGACTTTTGGTTTGGGCGCGTGTTTTTTACGCATTTTCTTTTCTTTACGCTTCCGCTTTTGAACTCTGTTTATTATGATATTTTCATTTGAGTCTCATGCAGAGTCGTTCAAAGTAACTAATGTCTGAGATCCTGGTTCGTCACTTCCCAAACGGTAAAACTCCGTTAGTTGAAATTTGGGGGTGTAACAGATTAGTGTTAGAGACATTGGTTATAGAGAACTAGGATTGCATACTAGACTATAGCCTCACACATTAGTTACATGTCATTTGGATGTTTGGCACTTATATATATTGTTACAGGAACATGTCGTCAACTCCACCTCCATCACCTAAGGCACCAGGACATAAGGCACCTATCCTATCATCCCCGGAGCCCAAAAGGTGCCGGACTAGTTCTAGTGACAATTCAGTTGACCAGGGGGAAACGAGCAGCGTGCAAGCAATGAATCATGCTCGCAATTGGAACGCATACCCGCAAATGATCCAAAGATGGATCGAAATGGGAAATGTCCCATCACCTTACTTTGGTTCTACTTCCTCATCATCTACAATACATAGCTTACCATGCACTATGGAACAAGCTTTTGCAGCCTTTGTATTTTACATGTTAAGGGAGTTGAGTATTGTGAAAGATGCTACTGACGAAATACTTGACATTCTGAAGAGAGAGTCTCAAATAGAGGAGAATAAGGTAGAGATAGAGCTATTGACTGCTTAACTAGCAGTAACGGATCAAGTCCATAACGTCTTGGTGGATCGGGTGACACATTTGGAGACGAGGGTAGACACCTCCGACAGTGATATGGAAGGAGTTTTAGAGAGAGTGGCTGCTCTTGAAGCTCAGCTACATGTAGCAAACCATACTACTGAAGGTCTTCAAGAGAGGGTGACTCACTTGGAAGCCCAACTACAAGAAGCCCCGTTTCCTGAGGAGATTCAACTTTCTGACGGCGAAGAAGAGCCCTTCGAGGAGGAGCCCTTCGAGGATGAGCCTTTGGAGGAGGAGCCACCTGAGGAGGAACCAGTGGAGATCGATGATGCACAATCATATGTTTCTTCAGATGACAAAGATGTTTGATGATCTTCCTATTCTATCTTCCCTTTTCATGCATGTTTTGCTTTTGATATTTCTCTTTTCAAACCTAGATGGGTAAGGTTGTTCCCATTCAATAAAAGCATGAGAAGTTTAATGTTTGAATTATTTATTTTGTAGCCTTACAATTTATTTAATTTTCAAAATATTATATGTTGTATTTCTTTACTCGTACATAAATAATGTTTAATATGCAATATATTTCTCATTGTTTTGTATTTGTGAATGTGAAGAATCATGTCAGGAAGAGGACGTGGAGGTCGTGCTGGTGGCCGAGGTACCATTAACATGACGGCAGCGGAGCTAGCGACACTAATAAACGATAGTGTGGCGGAGGCTCTAGCAGCACAGAATGTTGCAGGTAAATGCTTTACCTATTGACTAATAATGTCAATTCATCTCTTAAAAAGCCTGTCCTAAACTCTATAATCCCAATCCTATTTTATTTCTGACTCTAGGCCCGCAAAACCCGCCACCAGCCTGCACCTTCAAGGCATTCATGGATTGTAAGCACCACGCTTTTAGTGGAGCTGAAGGAGCTGTCGGACTATTTCGTTGGTTCAAGAAAGTAGAATCAGTGATTGCCATGTGCAACTGCCCAGTGGCAAATCAGGTCAAGTTCGCCGTTGGAAATTAGGAGGTCCCGGCTCTCACATGGTGGAACGCCCAGGTCCAGATGTTGGGTCTGGCCATGGCAAATGGACTCCCGTGGGAGGAGTTTAAATCAATGATGAAGGAGGAGTACTGTCCTCGCGATGAAATTCAGAAGTTAGAGGGAGAATTCTGGAACCTAAAGATGGAGGGTTCTGAAATTGAACTTTATACCACGCGTTCACATGAGCTTGCTACTATGTGCCCGCATATGGTGACCCCTGATTACAAGAGAATTGAACTATACATTGGAGGTCTAGTGCCTCAAATACAAAGCATGGTTACTTTATCCAACCCTACCACTATCCAGCAGACTATCCGACTTGCCCATAAGTTAACCGATCAGGCGGTGACTCAAGGGACTGTACCTCCAAGAGGTTCGGTCTCTAAATCCACCGATAATCATAAACGCAAGTTTGACCACCACTCCAACTCTCACTCCAAAGGACCCCAATTCAACCAAGCCCAGTTTAATCAGCACCTGCAGCGTAGGTTTGAGCCTGCTAAGAACTCCAACCAGTCGAACTTATTCATTTATCCTTTTTACTGTTTGAGCGAACTTATACTAGCGAACTTACGGAATTTTTTGGAAATCTTATAATTTCAGATCTAGGGTTTCTGTTCGGATTTTTTGTGGTTGTTTCTGAATCGGTTTTCAATTGCGAGTCATTCTAGAGTAATTTCATCGATTTCTATCCGGTAAATCTTCTAGATTTTGCAAGTTTTAATATGTGTTCATTCGGTTTGAATATTTTCACGTTTTTCTGAGATTTGAACTTGGTTTCTGAATTAACATTTGAAATTGATGAATTAAAATGTGTCGTGAATCTTAATCGATGCTATTGTTAAGATTGAATTGAGATTTTTGCTTGATTTAGACAAGTTTGTGATTATGTGTGGAATTTGTATCGATTGACAGGTTCAGGCGAACATATTATGTTCGGCTCTTGCAACACTAAGCGAACTTAGTAAGTTCGCCTAAGGGCTCAGTAGTGTTAAGGACTTTTGATTTTGTTTTGTTATGGAAAAAAAAATTTGTGTTAAATTTGTTTTTTCTCTTTTTGTATGTTTTGATTACTAACGTGTTGAGTACAAACATAACCAAGTGGCGTTATTGGATCCGAATATGTCTGAAGCTGTTAATTTTTAAGGAATTATCAACTTTCTAAATCGTTCAAGATTGCAAGTGGCTTTATCTGCTAATCTATATATAAGTTTACCTTATATTCAACAATTCTGGGATACCGTCCATCAAGATACGGATGCTGAACCTCACGTACTTCGGGCTATAGTAAATAATACTGAGGTTGCTATTTCAGTAGACACTATTCGTGTTGCATTGGGATTGGAGGTGTTGTGGATGATCCTATGTCATATCCTGGAACACTTATTATGGGATGTTTTCAGCGAATGGGTTATAAGGGAAGACCGAATGATACACAAGCAAGAAAAGGAGGTTTAGTTGGCGAATATAGATATTTTATGCACGTTATCATACATTGTCTGTCTCCACGGAAGGCTGGTACTGATGGATTGAAGAGTGCACTACAGGCTGCTATGGTTGCTTTGACACTCAACAAACGGATTAATTTTGCGTTATACTTCTACCGTGAGTTGGTCATGCAAATAAATCCTCTAGAAAGTCAAGGATTCCTTATGTATCCTAGGTTCGTGCAGATGATTTTGAATCATTTATTTTCGGATATACCTCAACATCCAATCCGTTTGACTTTGACTCCTATGTCAAAAAGGATCTTTACTGATTGCACAAAGGTGAAACAACAAAATGCTGCTCTTATTCCTATGCTACTCCTCTGTTTGGTCACATAATCAATCCTGATTATGTAGAGCCACCAAATGATAATTGGTTTCATCCTGAGGAGTTAGTACAAGGTCAAGTCCAGAATCAAGTTCCAATTCCACAACCAGTTCAAGTTCATGTACAACAAGTTCAAGCTCAACAACAACAAGTTCCTCAACAACAACAAGAAGTTCCTACTCAACAATAACAACAACAACAAAATGTTCCTATTCCACAAGAACAGGTTCAGGTTCCTGTTAATGAACGAAGATATTGCTCAAGAGAATGATCAAGAGTTAGGTATGAATATGGATGATTTTGTTCATGAAGCTGTGAACTCACCTATACATGAAGCTGAAGGTAATGTTGAATATACGAGTTCCGTTGACACTATCTTACCTGATTCTGAAGCTACCGATACTGATTCATCAAGATATTTTAGCTCAGATCATTATGCAAGGTTGGCTACGCTACCATTGGCTAATGCAGGTAAACGTATTAAATCTACAGCCAGAAAACCAAGGCGTAAGACTGTTCGAAATCCTCCTTCTGGATCAGTTCTTGGCAAGAGAACTTTAGTAGATGAAAGTTCTGACTCGGATAGTGATGCTATTCCAGTTCCTAAAGCTCAGAAGCTTATGTCTGCTTCTATTGCTACTGCTCATTCTTCTCAGGGTATAGAGGATGCAAATTTTGTTGCTTCCTTATTGATTACAACTCCTGCTTCTAAACATACATCTCCAGTACTTTCTCCCCATGTTCCTCACACATATGAAGCTGGTCCTTCAAAGCCGTCTGATTCTGAAAGAATTACATTCCTTGAATCACAAGTACTAGCTTTACAAACTCAGGTAGATACTCTTGTGTCTTGACGCTCAGGGGGAATTAAGGCTACATGATACGTGTCATGCTGAATCAATTCAAAGAAAAGATAATGATGACAATGATCCAAGTGGTAATGTTGAGGGTGATCGTCAATACGCTGACGTGAATCCAATATCTAGAGCTCAGGGGGAGTCGACATCACATACTATTAAAGGAACCAAACAAGATTCTGGAGTGAATGAAGAAATATTGTTATTGGAATTCTTTCAAGATTTTGAAGAAGAAGAAGCTGAGAAATTAGAGTGTCTGGATGATATAGACGAGTTATTTGATGACAATGAAGAAGATGTGGTGGATAACGAAGTTGAAGAACGAGAGATTGTAGAGATTGAAATAGAACAGAGTAAATCTAAGGTTACATATGAAGGAAGTGAGGTCTGAATGTCCCGTATAACTTCATCCAAGATGATGTTATTCCTGAGTTTTCTTATGATGGAGTAACAGATTCTATGGACTCTTTTGAAGACATCACTACACCTGATGATACTGCCTAATCCAACAAGATAGATTCTGATGTTGATACTACTCATGCTGTGTCTCCTAAGCCGAATAAAGAACCTGTGATGTATAGAAATACATGTATGACTAGAGAACAGTGGGGAGAAGTTGTTAACAGTTGGATGAAGGTACTACAAAGTCACCTATACAACACGCTCAGAAAGAAAGATATGTGAATAAAGAGAGGTGTATTGGTAAGATCATAAGTTGGTTTTATGATGATGAAACTAAGCTGTTTTCTCTTAAAAGATCTGATGGTGTTCAATACTTAAAGCCTAGGATCAAGTATTTCAATACCTTGCCAAGGTGTGAAATAAATGGTCTAGCAACGAAACCATTGATTAATAGATCTAAGTGTGGATTAGCCAATGTGATTGCCAATTTGATAAAGAGAGAAGGTGGATCAGGGAAGTATGAAAGGTTAAAACCACAGAAGGGAAAAAGAGTGAAGCTTATAGATCAAAAAACTAAGAATGTGACTTGAAAGTACAAGTTCAAGCCAGTACGTGCTGTACAGAAGATACCATTGAAGAAAATTCCACATGATTTTATGGGGAATATGAAATGGTGTTATGTTGATGTGAAGACTGGTGAAGCTAGGATTGATGATAAAGATAATAAGGTCATTGTTTGTTTCTATGATGCAATGAATCTTATTAACTTCTTAAAGAAAGAACAGAGGACGTTAAAAAAGAATGAGATCATGTTCACTGATGAATGGAGAGAACAAGGATTGCAGTATAAAAGAGTGTTGGAGATATGTCAAATATATGGAGTGCATGAAGGGGCAGATTACTAGACAACTGGAAGAGTTCATCATAAAGACTGAAGACAGAAGATCAAGCTATTGTCAAGGGGGAGTCTGTTAGGACATGGATTGAATGACAAAAGCTTTGTAATAGTTTAGGTCTTATTGTCTTTATGTTTTGTATGTAATTGTTTAGATTTGTCTAAGTATAAATACAAGTTCTGCTAACTTGTTAAGTTCCCCTGTTGCAGAACATGTGTCTATAAATATAGAGTTTACAGAGTCTGTGAAGAACGCGTGTGATAGATTGATAAATCAAGTATTCTGTAAACTCTATTTGGTGATACAAAAGAGAAAATTTATTTATCGATGTTTCTATTGTCAGTTGTTATACAAAGCGTTAATACGGTAGGATTTCACACTCCGCGTTAACGGTACGTCTTGTCACGAGATCGATCTAAGATGAGTCATGTGGACCTACAGTTTCTACTCCCTCTTTAACAAACATGAGCGGAGTAAATTTATTTGAAACAAACGGGATGGTGTGACAATCCGAACTTTTCAGGTTAACTCCGTTAACCTAATCCAGTTAAAGTTAACTTAATCAACTTAACTCAAACCCCACAGACAACTTCTGTCATTTTTCAAACTCTAATTACAAGGACTACTTGTGCAATTAGCCTAAACTCAATTCCATTTGACTTTGTTTAATCGAACTAAAGCTAAAGCTTTTCACAGTTGAAGTCTGTTTAATCAAACACCGTCAAATCGAGCATCTTTCTGGTAATCATTTACATCCCTGGTTTCGTTTAAGTGTCTAGATCAAAACCGCCTTATCAATTCAGGATTACAATATCGAATTTATCATGTACTGATTCTAGGGTTCATATACATTCGAATTTAATCGAGCCATACCCTAGACACAATATAAATCCAATTAAACTATATAGATAGACTCGCCATCATCAAGTCTTTGAAAGCCCTAACCTTTTGAAGACTTATAACTTCGAATTAAACGAAACCGAAATCTAGGGTTCTTCGCGAATCCAGTTTAGTCGAACTCAATCCTAAACTCTGTTTAAATCCAATTAAACCATATGGGTAGATTCGAAAACCCTCAATCATCAATAGCCCCATAAATTCAAACCCTTTCATTATCAGAATTAAGCAAATCGATTTGGTGTTCAAATTCTAGGGTTTCGATATTCAAACGGTAAATAAACGATTCGATACTTGTTGTTTTTGCAATTAATTCCACCCACGAATTCGCCAACCCTTGATAAACAAAACCCCTAAACTTGTTTTACCAATCGTTACCGAATAAGGGGGTTTTGGGACTGGTTTTGGCTCGGGTACAATGGGGGGGGGGAAGAACACACTGGAGTTGCATGTTAAAACCAAACTGATCCGGGTATCTAACGCGATACCCTAGCGGGCGGGACTGGTTGGGTCAGTGTGCGTGTGTGGGAGAGACCCGGGTTCGAGACCGGGCCCCCACAACTATTTTTTGAGCATTTTTCTGTTATATTTAATTAATAAAAATCAAAGTCTAAAATATTATATTATTATATAAATGTGTTTTAGCTCGGGAAACAGCCCGTAGACTCGGGTTTGAATTATTAACATATTTTTTATATTATTCCCACTTTTATAAATAAAATATTATACTTATTATCAACTAAAAATAGTATATTTATATTATCTTCAAACCGCGATTTCGTATAAAATAATATGTTTATATTATTTTCAAAGCGTGACCCGTAATATTAAATAATATACATATTTATATTATTTCGAATCATTTTATAACATCGTGTATCGATTGAGACTAAATAATAATATAATTAGTTATATTATTTACTCGTAAATATATATTATTATTTTCTTAATTTTTGTGAATGACAAAACAAACGGTTATATTTATTATTATTTGTGTCATTCGTCGCGTAAAGTAATTCTTAACTCCGTGGACATTTTCGTCCACTCTTGAATATTAGAGCATTTCGTTAGGACGTTTCTCATTCTGTGTCGCTGTCACAATTCCCATTTTTATCCCTAATTTATGTGTTTATAATTTTAGGGCATTCGTAAGTCGTTTGAGACTTACACACGTGGTTCCAACTTATCCCTTGTGTGATACTACCTACAACGCAACGCAGGTGAGTTTTCACGGCCCCTTTTTACTATTTTAACTTGGGGGAGAAAACATGATTAAACGATTTTGAGATTTTGTAATTCGTATGATATCAATGTTAAAGCTAAGCGTAATACTCTATCACAGAAAGTCCTCATCTTATATCGGACCGTTAATATGGATCTTAGCGAGATAATATTTAGTAGTACTACTGGGTTTGACAAATCCCACCCGTGTTAGTCGCACTAACTCGATTAGAGATCGAACGGGTGAAATGTTAGCTTATTCACACCGCCAGTGTTGATAGACCTGGCAGGAGGCAAATGAACAAACAGTTAGCTTCGGTTGCGAGCGCTTGAGTTAAACATGAACATAGGTTAGCTACCTATAGATACATACTGAATGATCATAAATATGGTAAATGCTTATTTATATATATAAACTTATAAACTCACCAACCTCGTGTTGATATATTTTCTTACATGTTTTCTCAGGTCGCTAAGATAAGGCACAAGTGCACACTTGGGCATGCATGGGATTCATCTATTTTGATTATTGCTTATTTATGTTTGTTTGGATTATTTTGTATTATACTTGGCTTGGTTGGACGTTTGGACTTTTGGACTTTTGGTTTGGGCGCGTGTGTTTTGCGCATTTTCTTTTCTTTACGCTTCCTCTTTTGAACTCTGTTTATTATGATATTTTCATTTGAGTCCTATGTAGAGTCGTTCAAAGTAACTAATGTGTGAGATCCTAGTTCGTCACTTCCCAAACGGTAAAACTCCGTTAGTTGAAATTTGGGGGTGCGACAGATTAGTATTAGAGACATTGGTTATAGAGAACTAGGATTGCATACTAGACTATAGCCTCACACATTAGTTACATGTCATTTGGATGTTTGGCACTTATATATATTGTTACAGGAACAAGTCGTCAACTCCACCTCAATCACCTAAGGCACCAGGACATAAGGCACCTATCCTATCATCCCCGGAGCCCAAAAGGCGCCGGACTAGTTCTAGTGACCATTCAGTTGACCAGAGGGAAACGATCAGCGCGCAAGCAATGAATCCTGCACACAATTGGAACGCATACCCGCAAATGATCCAAAGATGGATCGAAATGGGAAATGTCCCACCACCTTACTTTGGTTCTACTTCCTCATCATCTACATTACATAGCTTACCATGCACTATGGAACAAGCTTTTGCAGCCTTTGTATTTTACATGTCTAGGGAGTTGAGTATTGTGAAAGATGCTACTCACGAAATACCTGACATTCTGAAGAGAGAGTCTCAAATAGAGGAGAATAAGGTAGAGATAGAGCTGTTGACTGCTGAACTAGCAGTAGCGGATCAAGTCCATAACGTCTTGGTGGATCGGGTGACACATTTGGAGACGAGGGTAGACACCTCGGACAATGATATGGAAGGAGTTCTGGAGAGAGTGGCTGCTCTTGAAGCTCAGCTACATGTAGCAAACCATACTACTGAAGGTCTGTTTCCTGAGGAGATTCAACTTTCTGACGGCGAGGAAGAGCCCTTCGAGGAGGAGCCCTTCGAGGATGAGCCTTTGGAGGAGGAGCCACCTGAGGAGGAACCAGTGGAGATCGATGATGCACAATCATATGTTTCTTAAGATGATGAAGATGTTTGATGATCTTCCTATTCTATCTTCCCTTTTCATGCATGTTTTGCTTTTGTTATTTCTCTTTTCAAACGTAGATGGGTAAGGTTGTTCCCATTCAATAAAAGCATGAGAAGTTTAATTTTTGAATTATTTATTTTGTAGCCTTACAATTTATTTAATTTTCAAAATATTAGATGTTGTATTTCTTTACTCGTACATAAATAATGTTTAATATGCGATATATTTCTCATTGTTTTGTATTTGTGAATGTAAAGAATCATGTCAAGAAGTGGACGCGGAGGTCGTGCTGGTGGCCGAGGTACCATTAACATGACGGCAGCGGAGCTAGCGACACTAATAAATGATAGTGTGGCGGTGGCTCTAGCAGCACATAATGCTGCAGGTAAATGCTTTACCTATTGACTAATAATGTCAATTCATCTCTTAAAAAGCCTGTCCTAAACTCTATAATCCCAATCCTATTTTATTTCTGACTCTAGGCCCGCAAAACCCGCCACCAGCCTGCACCTTCAAGGCATTCATGGATTGTAAGCACCACGCTTTTAGTGGAGCTGAAGGAGCTGTCGGACTACTTCGTTGGTTCAAGAAAGTAGAATCAGTGATTGCCATGTGCAACTGCCCAGTGGCAAATCAGGTCAAGTTCGCCGTTGGAACTTTGGAGGGCCCGGCTCTCACATGGTGGAACGCCCAGGTCCAGATGTTGGGTCTGGCCATGGCAAATGGACTCCCGTGGGAGGAGTTTAAATCAATGATGAAGGAGGAGTACTGTCCTCGCGATGAAATTCAGAAGTTAGAGTGAGAATTCTGGAACCTAAAGATGGAGGGTTCTGAAATTGAACTTTATACCACGCGTTCACATGAGCTTGCTACTATGTGCCCGCATATGGTGACCCCTGATTACAAGAGAATTGAACTATACATTGGAGGTCTAGTGCCTCAAATACAAAGCATGGTTACTTTATCCAACCCTACCACTATCCAGCAGACTATCCGACTTGCCCATAAGTTAACCGATCAGGCGGTGACTCAAGGGACTGTACCTCCAAGAGGTTCGGTCTCTAAATCCACCGATAATCATAAACGCAAGTTTGACCACCACTCCAACTCTCACTCCAAAGGACCCCAATTCAACCAAGCCCAGTTTAATCAGCAGCAGCAGCATAGGTTTGAGCCTGCTAAGAACTCCAACCAGTCGACCTCTTCAGGTCAAAACCAGGGTGGTTACGCGGGAAAGTCTCCTAAATGTAACAAGTGCAACTTTCATCACCTCGGGTTTTGCAATTGTTGTCAACGGTGTGGCAAAATAGGTCACGCTGCCAAGGATTGTAGGGGTGAATTACAAGCCAAACAGCCTTTTCAACAGCCTGGATTTACAAAGGGTTGTTTTGAGTGTGGAAAGGAGGGACATATCCGGAAGAATTGTCCTCAATTGAAGAAAGGGGGTAATGGAAACCACAACCCTAACCAGAATAACAACAATGGGGGTAACAACGGCAATGGTGGAGGAAATGGTGCGAAGGGACGAGCCTTCATGCTAGGATCTGGAGAAGCTCGTTATGATCATAATGTGGTCACCGGTAAGTTTCTCTTAAATAATTACTTTGCTTCTGTCCTTTTTGACACTGGTGCTGATAGGAGTTTTATATCTAAGAAACTTAGTGATATGATAAAAGGAACTCCAACTCTGTTAGAAGCTAAGTATATAATAGAGATAGTTGATGGCCAAATAATTGAAGCAACTCACATTCTTAAGGGATGTAAGCTTGAGCTAGCTAGACATATACTTGATATCGACCTTATGCCGGCATGGATTGGTTATCTAGAAACCAAGTCGAAATTATCTGTCATGAGAAAACTGTTCGTATTCCTCTCCTGAGTGGAGAAACCCTTTCCGTTCAGGGCGAAAAGTTGGTGCAGTCATGGGCATCATATCTTTTATGAAAGCACAGAAGTGCCTTCGAAAGGGACATACGCCTATTTTGGCTCTCGTTGCTGAGCAGTCTTCAGAAGAGAAAAAGATTGATGATATTCCCGTCGTTCGTGAATTTTTAGAAGTATTTCCTGAGGATCTGCCTGGTCTGCCATTACACCGACAGGTTGAATTCCAAATCGATCTAGCACCCGAAGCGGCATCGATTGCTCGGGCACCTTATAGACTAGCTCCTAGTGAATTGCAAGAGATATCTACTCAGTTACAGGAATTGTTGGATATAGGTTTCATCCGACCTAGCTCATCGCCATGGGGAGCTCCAGTCCTGTTTGTCAAGAAGAAGGACGGAACTTTCCGTATGTGTATCGACTACCGTGAACTGAATAAGGTCACAATCAAGAATCGTTATCCTTTGCCTCGTATAAATGACCTATTTGATCAAATCCAAAGATCAAGTTTCTATTCCAAGATAGATCTCAGGTCCGGCTACCATCAATTGAGAGTCCGAGATGAAGATATCTCTAAGACTGCTTTCAGGACAAGGTACGACCACTATGAATTTATGGTCATGCCTTTCGGATTAACCAACGCACCTGCGGTATTCATGTACCTGATGAACCGTGTGTGTAAGCCTTACCTTGATCAATTCGTCATCATTTTCATCGACGGCATTCTCATTTATTCCAAGAATAAGGAGGAACACGAGGAACATCTACGCCTAATTTTGGAATTACTTAAAAGGGAGCAACTATATGCTAAGTTTTCCAAGTGTGAATTTTGGATCCGGGAGGTTCAATTCTTAGGATATGTGGTTAACGAGAAAGGAATACATGTCCACCCATCAAAGATAGAAGCCATCAAGAATTGGGCAGCACCGACGACTCCGACTGAGGTGCGACAATTTCTGGGATTGGCTGGTTATTACCCTCGATTCATTGAGGGATTCTCAAAAATTGCACAAACTCTCACTGCCTTAACTCAAAAGGGTAAAGCCTATAACTGGGGCGATAACCAAGAGTCAGCATTCCAACATCTTAAACAGAAACTTTGCAGTGCACCTATTCTAGCTCTTTCGGAAGGAACGGATGATTTTGTGGTGTATTGTGACGCGTCTATTCAGGGTCTAGGTTGTGTGTTAATGCAACGTGAAAAGGTGATCGCGTATGCTTCGCGTCAACTAAAGGTTCACGAGAAAAACTACACTACTCATGACTTAGAGTTGGGAGCTTTAGTTTTCGCACTTAAGTTATGGAGACATTACTTGTACGGTACCAAATGCATCTACACCGATCACAAGAGTCTTCAGCACATATTTGAGCAGAAAGAGTTGAACATGCGACAGCGTCGTTGGGTTAAACTCTTAAATGATTATGACTGTGTGATCTGGTACTACCCGGGTAAAGCTAACGTTGTAGCTGATGCCCTAAGTCGAAAGGAAACGAAACTCAAACGAGTTTGAGCATTACAGCTTACTATTCACCCCAGATTACCTGACAAAATCCGTAGTGCTTAACTCGAAGCCCTAAAAAAGGAAAACCTACCGCTGGAAGGTACACGCGGCATGGAAGCACAACTCGAGGTCAAATCTGATGGTATTCGCTACTTCATCGAGCGAATATGGGTTCCAGTATTCGGAAACCTAAGGGAACTAGTCATGGATGAGGCTCATAAATCCTGTTACTCTATTCATCCAGGTTCCGACAAGATGTACCATGACCTAAAGGTGCTATATTGGTGACCGAAGATGAAGGCCGATATAGCCATTTATGTGAGTAAGTGTCTGTCCTGCGCGAAGGTAAAGGTTGAATATCAAAAGCCATTCGGTCTTCTGTAACAACCAGAAATTCCCATGTGGAAATGGGAACAAATCTCCAAGTAAAACGCATGGTTTTAACCAAATTCAAACGCCCATGATCGATCTCTGTTGAGTTTGTAACCGTTCCTCACGATTAAACCATTTACAATCATCATTAACACATTAAACGCGGACATTAATTCGGATTAAACTCAAATAATTAACATTTAACTCAAAACCGTTGACTATCATCATATACACATCAAATTTGTTCGTTTTGATCGTTACTCCCTCAAATCTAACCCTGCGCACGCTAGACGTACTCCTCAGAAGCTGTTTCATACACCAATTTGACTGGAGGAGTAGTTACAGTCGCCGGAGCTAAAGCTATTCATAGTCGAAGTCTGTTTAATCGAACACCATCAAATCGAGCATCATTCTGGTAATCATTTACATCCCTGGTTTCGTTTAAGTGTCTAGATCAAAACCCCCTTATCAATTCAGGATTACATTATCGAATTTATAATGTACTGATTCTAGGGTTCATATACATTCGGATTTAATCGAGCCATACCCTAGACACAATATAAATCCAATTAAACTATATAGATAGACTAGCCATCATCAAGTCTTTGAAAGCCCTATGTCACACCCCGCCAAGGCGGAAACGCGAGGCGCGACGTTCATGGTTTCCAAAGCATATGATTATCGCAAACACATACATGATAAATGGATACATAAACAAGTTTAAAGTTTTACATTCCAAAATGTAAATTGAGTTTACAAAACGTGAAGATTTCGCAAATATGACTCTATTACAATGAGTTATACAAGAGAAATCCCCCAAAAGTTGTATCCATCTTGTATGCATGTAATCTACATTGCTAACCTTGTGATCATGTTAATTTCCTGAAAAACATACTTAAAATTGTCAACACGAGGTTGGTGAGTTCACAGGTTTAAATCAAATAGATCTTTGTAAAATTCAATTGTTCGTAAATAGTTCCAGTTGTATGTGATAATCAGAATAAGAATTGTTGACCCATTTGTAAACTAGCTAGGAATACAAATAATATGTTCATACATGAGGTGTAACCAAACCATGACAATTGTACACGCCCCTAATTTCGTTATCCGGTTCTATGCGGCCATAAATCCTCCAGATTGTGGTTAGCGCGACTAACCATGACCGGGAGACGTCACTCTCCATAGTACTATTCATAGGACCCTAGGCTACAGTTAATGGTTACTACGTTGTTCCAGGGGGCTTTAGCGGCCTCCACTTGTTGTTCTCATCTCATGTAAACATAAAAGTCGTGCCTTATTCTCATGTTATCCCATAAAATAGTTGTAAGTATGTTTTTCCCCCAAATATAGAAAACAGTAAAAAGGGGCGGTGAAACTCACCTTGAGTTTGTGTATACTTGTAATGATACTTGTTGTAGTCAAACTTGACTATTTGTACCAAAGATACCAAAGGGTAAATTGTGTTACGACCGAACGTCTTATATTGCAAATTGTTCACCGACCTTGTAAATCTGGTTGCTTTTGTTTAAATGTCTTCTTAGATTTTCAACACTTGTTTTGTTATAAAAACAGTTCTAAGATACTGCCCAATGTGACTGTTGAACAGGTGTCGAAACTTCCTAGTTTCGATTGGGCAATTGAGTATCGAAACTTCCTAGTTTCGATTGAGTAGTTGGGTATCGAAACTACCTAGTTTCTATTGAGTAGTTGGGTATCGAAACTACCTAGTTTCGATTGAGTATGACAGGTATCGAAACTCCTAGTTTCGGTTGAGTTAACTGGTATCGAAACTATAGTTTCGATTACTGGACTTCTGTTTGACAGAATCAGTCCTGCATATTTTTATGTTTTAAATCTTGAATTTGACACACTTTTCTTGTTATCTTACTTGCGTTTGAATATTTTGTATGTTTAGCTACGGTTTTTAAAGAAAATAATATGAATAATATTAAGTTTTTACCTAAAACAGAGAATGATGATTTTGAGAGAAACAGAGAATGATCTTGAGCTCCTTAGCTTGATTCTTGAGAAAAATACTTGGAACTCTTCTTATAGCACCGAAATATGGTGGATTTTGCTTTAAACTGGACTTCGACTTGAAGGAAAATGGGGAAATTGCCGTAAGAAAATGAGAAGTATGAAGGGATTGTGAGATTTTTGATTGAGGGGGGTATGGTTTTATCTGAATTCTCGCAAGTAGGCTGTATGGGTTTTAGTATAAAAAATTTGGATGTGAGTGAAGAAAAATGTGGGAATGGCTCCTCTGACTTTCGGTCGAGAAAGTCAAGGGTGAGTTGGTTTGGGTTAATTAATCAAACTATTAGTTTTAAGTGTATCTTAATATCATTTAGAGTTTTTAAAGGGGTAATTTAATTCGGTTTAGGTTCTCCACGGTATTATAAATTTATTCTAAAAATAATTTATTGTTCCACGTAAAGTTTGTGTAATATATATATATGTATATATATTTTTCTGGTTATTTATTTTAATCACTAACTTTCGTATTTAGTCGGGTTGTACGGGTATGTGAACCGGTAACTCCCAGAATTACCAAAAATATAAAATGAGACAATGTGCGGTCTTTGTTAGACCTTAATGTCTTTGTTTGTGAAATTAAGTAAATCACAAAAATAATGATAATGTAAACTTGTTTAATACATGTACGGATATTGACCTGAAATGTCGGGTGTCACATTCTCCCCATGTTAACAGAATTTCATCCCGAAATTCAATTCGTGTCATCTTGAACTGGTGCATCCTTAAACAAGGAGGGGTATTTTGTTTTCATTTGGTCCTCCCGTTCCCATGTATACTCAGGACCACGTTTTGAGTTCCAACGTACCTTAACCAGTTTGATTCGACTGCGTCTCAGCCTTTGAACTTTCCAATCTGAAAACTCAATCGGTTCCTCGATGAAATGCAACCTGTCGTCCATGTGAATCTCGTCAGGCGGTATAATTAGCGTCTCGTCTGATAAACACTTCTTGAGATTTGATACATGAAACGTATCATGTACATTGCTTAGTTCTTGTGGCAACTTGAGCTTGTAAGCTACAGGGCCAACCCTAGCCGGTATTTCAAACGGTCCAACGTATCTAGGGTTGAGCTTACCACGGTTACCAAACCTTGCAACGCCTTTCCATGGTGAGACTTTTAACATTACTCGGTCACCAATTTGAAATTCTAAAGGTTTCCGTCTGTTATCAGCATAGCTCTTTTGTCTATCTCGGGCCGCTTTCAGACGGTCCTTAATTTTGAAGATTTTATCAGTGGTTTCCTGGACAATCTCAGGGCCTGTCAAATTTTTTTCACCAACTTCCGCCCAACATAACGGTGAGCGGCATTTACGACCATATAAAGCTTCAAACGGGGCTGCCTTAATGCTCGTGTGGTAGCTGTTATTATAGGAAAACTCTGCCAACGGTAAATGAGTATCCCAATTACCTCCGAAATCAATTACACACGCACGGAGCATATCCTCTAATGTTTGAATGGTCCTTTTGCTTTGACCATCCGTTTGTGGATGATATGCCGTGCACATGTCAAGACGTGTGCCCATGGCTTCTTGTAATGATTTCCAGATTCTAGACACGAATCTGCTGTCTCTATCAGAGATAATAGAAATTGGCACTCCATGCCTAGCCACAATTTCCTTGATATAAAGCTTTGTAAGTTTCTCGGTTTTATCCGTCTCTTTGATGGGTAGAAAATGAGCTGATTTTGTCAGACGATCGACAATTACCCATATTGTGTCATAACCGCTCGACGTCTTGGGTAATTTCGTGATGAAATCCATAGAAATCTATTCCCATTTCCATTGGGGAATTTCGGGTTGTTGTAACAAACCAGACGGTTTCTAATGTTCGGCTTTTACTTTTGAACACGTTAGGCATTTACTGACATATGTGGCAATATCTCCTTTCATATTGGGCCACCAATATAATTTATTTAGATCCTTATACATCTTATCTGAACCTGGGTGAATGGAGTATCTGTACTTGTGGGCTTCGTCCATAACCAACTCTCGTAAATTACCAAAACATGGCACCCAAATTCTATTTGCAAAGTATAAAGTATCATCTGATTTTGGCTCTAATTGTCTGATCATTCCTCGTAAAGCTTCATTCTGAACGTTTTCTTCTTTGATTGCCTCTTGTTGTGCCATCCGGATTTGAGTCGTGAGACTCGTATGAATTGTCAATCCTAGGGCACGAACACGTAGAGTTTTAACTCGTTCTTTGCGACTTAAGGCGTCTGCTACGACATTGGCTTTTCCGGGATGGTACTTGATATCACAATCATAGTCGTTTAGTAGTTCTACCCAACGACGTTGTCTCATGTTAAGTTCCTTTTGATCGAAGATATGTTGAAGACTCTTGTGATCAGTAAAGATAGTGCATCTTGTACCGTAAAGATAATGTCTCCAAATCTTGAGTGCAAACACAACTGCACCCAACTCCAAGTCATGGGTTGTATAATTCTTTTCGTGCACTTTTAGTTGTCGTGAGGCATATGCGATGACTTTGTCTCTTTGCATTAACACACAACCAAGTCCCTGGTGTGATGCATCGTAGTATACGACAAAATTGTCGATTCCCTCAGGAAAGGATAAGATCGGTGCACTACACAGCTTCTGCTTTAGTAATTGGAAAGCTGACTCTTGCTTGACACTCCAATCATACTTCTTTTCTTTCTAGGTTAATGTGGTTAAGGGCAGGGCTATTTTTGAAAAATTCTCAACGAATCGTATGTAGTAGCCGGCCAAGCCCAAAAATTGACGTACTTCTGTCGGAGTCTTTGGTGCTTCCCAGTTTTTGATCGCTTCTATTTTAGATGGATCAACGTGAATTCCTTCCTTGTTGATGTCATGTCCAAGAAAATGCACTTCTCAGATCCAAAACTCACACTTAGAGAATTTAGCATAAAGTTTCTCATTCCTGAGTAGTTCTAAGATTAATTTCAGATGATGTTCATGATCCTCCTTGGTTCGTGAATATATTAATATATCGTCGATAAATACTATCACGAATTTATCCAAGTATGGTTTGCACACTCGGTTCTTGAGATCCATAAAAACAGCTGGTGCGTTCGTCAAACCAAATGGCATAACTAGGAATTCGTAGTGGCCATAACGAGTCCTAAATGCTGTCTTCGGTACATCTTCTTCTTGGATTCTTAGTTGATGATACCCCGAACGTAGATCGATCTTAGAGTAGAAGCTAGAACCTTGTAGTTGATCGAACAAATCGTCTATTCGAGGAAGTGGATATCGGTTTTTGATTGTAAGCTTGTTTAATTCTCGGTAATCAATACACATCCTAAAGGTTCCATCCTTTTTCTTTACGAATAGGACCGGAGCTCCCCAAGGTGAGAAACTCGGTCTTATGAAACCTTTATCAAGCAACTTCTGTAGTTGATTCGATAATTCCTGCATTTCAGAAGGTGCTAATCGATACGGCAATCGCGCAACCGGTGCGGCTCATGGTATCAGATCGATTCGGAATTCGACTTGCCTCGGTGGTGGTAATCCAGGTAAGTCTTTAGGAAAAACTTCGGGGTAATCCTTAACGATTGGTATATCCTCAAGTCGACGTTCCTCGGGTTTCTTCTCGATGACGTGAGCCAGGAATACGCAATAGCCTTTACGTAGATACTTACGAGCTTTCATGTAGTTTATCATCCTTAATGTTACTCCACTCTTCTCACCTTGAATCGAAAGAACTTCTCCGTTCGGGAGTGGAATATGAACAATCTTCTCAAAACAAACAATCTTGGCTTGATTCTTTGACAACCAATCCATACCAATAACAACATCAAAACTTCCCAAGTCAACGGGTAACAGGTCTATACTAAATGTGTGGTTCTTAAAAAATAAGGTACAACCTTGAATGACTTCTCCAGTTTTAATTAATTTCCTGTTTGCTAATTCAATTGTATAATTTTGGTCTAGTTTGTTGGGCTTAATACCGAGTATGGACTTAAAGTCATTTGACACAAAACTCATATCAGCACCCGTATCGAATAGTATAGTGGCATAGTGATTATTTATCGGGAACGTACCAGTGACAATGTTCGGATCTTGTCGTGCGTCACCAGCCCCCATCACAAATGCTCTTCCACGGGCCTGATTGTCGTTTCGGTTCTTCAACTTTGGACAGTCTTTTCTAAAGTGCTTTAGATCTCCACAATCAAAGCATCCTTGATTCATCCTTCCTGTTCCTGGTTTGACCTTTCCGGCTACCTGATTGTTCTTATTAGGATTCGCATTGTTCCAACAGTTATGGGCTAGATGCCCATACTTTTTACACTTTCCACATTGAGTACACTTTCCACTATGATGATATCCACACTTGTCACACTTCCGTAGTGTTCCAAGATAACCATTTTGTCCTTCAATGTTGGCAGCATAGGCTTTCATAGTTTTGGGTCTCTTGTAAGCTTGATTCTTGTTTTGATTACTGGGTTTTCCAAACCATTTCCTCTTTTCCCCAGACCTTCCTTCCTCGGTCTCCTTCTTTTCAAACAAACCATCACGCACAGCATTATCCCTTAGTTTGAATGCTAGAGTTATAGCGCTCTTGGCATCCATGGGGTTCGATGAAGTCACCAGGCTTTGGATTTGAGGTGCGAGACCCCACAAATATCTTTCAACCTTCTTGTATTCTGAGGTAACCATGTGTGGAACCAAACTTGCTAATTCATTGAGTCGGCCAGTGTGACCAGCCACATCATCTCCTATCATTTGTAAATTCCACATTTCAGATTCGATCTTTTGCAACTCATTTCAAGGACAGTATTCCTCGATCATCATGGCCTTTAGGTCTTCCCATGACAACTCATATGCTGTCTGCCTTCCCAAAGTCTTTACTTGTGAATTCCAGCAGGTTAAAGCTTTAACAGTAAGTGAGCATGTAGAATACTTCACCATGCAGTCAGCGGTGCATTCACTAATATCAATTACCGATTCCATCTTTTCTATCCACCTCATTAGACCTACTGCACCCTCGGTGCCATTGAAGTTGCGGGGTTTGCAAGATAGAAAGGCCTTGTTGGAGCACTTCCTATTTGGAGCATCTGTAGAACTACAAGTCATAACGTCATTAATTCGGATCATGACTATGTGTTACGGCTTATTATTCTATTACCTCTGGAACCTCCGGCTGTACCGCTACCTCCTGCACCTCCTCCGCCGGTACCGCTGCCGTTTCCTCCTCCACTATTTCGATTTGCCTCATACTGCTCCATGGCAGCAGCTACTCGCTGTGCTATGAGTTGTTCCACGTTTGGGGAAATCGCCTCGTTGTTGTCACCAGTAGTGTTACGGGTTGTCCTACGCTTAGGTGCCATGACGTTCTTTCTAACATATCAATTAAAAAGAAACAACATTATATAAAAATAATGATAGATCATGACATAAGGATACAGCAACATCAAACGTAAACAACTATCATTACAACATAAACCATCACATACATAGTTAAAACATACATAGTACATTGTTCCAAAAGACAAGGATACAAAAGGGATGGGTTCTCATGACCACATCAGTACCAAAGTTTTAAACTACATAATGCGCTATGGGCACAACCCGCCCATAATAGGTTTAAGAGAAGAAGTGGGAGTACAATCCAATCATCATGGCAAGTCCTGCCATGACAAAGCTAGCTCTCGCCACAAATTCTGCAGCCAAAGTCCTTTCTTCCAGCGCCTCTACCATGTCTCGGACCGTAACAGTGAACTGTCAGTCCATCTCAGCTCTCAACTCGAGGTAGTCAGTGGCACCCTGTATGTCTCGAGTGCTGTCCTCCAGAGTCTGTACTCGAGATCCGAGCCCTTGACGTAAGCGCGTGGCTGCATCCCCATGTGCCCGAATATCATCTAGGAGATTATCAAGACGCTCCTCATGCGTATGAACGCGTGCTACTAATGTAGGCACTGTGAGCTCCATGGCTTCCCCAGTGTGGGGTAGGGGTGTTGGGGAGTTGGAGGACTCTCCGAGTTCAAAGGTAGATGGGATGCTCTCCATCTCCCTCCATCGTGCCAGAGTTCGAGGCATCCAACGGATAGTTCTCGTAGTAGGGTGGTAGCAGGGTCGTTTCCTAGATAGTTCCTCATTGGTCTCCAAGTCTTTCGGGTCACGGGCTGCCAGGTTTCTCTTGCGCGGAAGTCGAACCTTCTTCCTACCACTTTGTACTTTAATTGGTCCTCCGCTTTTCTTTCGGTAGACGATAGGCGGTTCTCCCAGGGCAACATTGGGTGGTGTGGAGCTGCGGGTTTGTACTCAATTTTTGGGACGTGAGGCGGAAAGTTCCTCGTTTGATTCAGTGTCAGAGACGGGGTCAGAGTGTGAATGTGACGACATGCTGGTGACTACAATATCCATATGACATGTTGGTTGGTTATGCAATGCTTATGCAATGAAAACGTTTTAGTGAGTCATTTAGATTATAGACTAGGTTCCATTATAGACTTCTAGTTCGCTATAATCAATGGCTCTGATACCAAATCTGTCACACCCCGCCAAGGCGGAAACGCGAGGCGCGACGTTCATGGTTTCCAAAGCATATGATTACCGCAAACACATACATGATAAATGGATACATAAACAAGTTTAAAGTTTTACATTCCAAAATGTAAATTGAGTTTACAAAAAGTGAAGATTTCGCAAATATGACTCTATTACAATGAGTTATACAAGAGAAATCCCCCAAAAGTTGTATCCATCTTGTATGCATGTAATCTACATTGCTAACCTTGTGATCACATCAATTTCCTGAAAAACATACTTAAAATTGTCAACACGAGGTTGGTGAGTTCACAGGTTTAAATCAAATAGATCTTTGTAAAATTCAATTGTTCGTAAATAGTTCCAGTTGTATGTGATAATCAGAATAAGAATTGTTGACCCATTTGTAAACTAGCTAGGAATACAAATAATATGTTCATACATGAGGCGTAACCAAACCATGACAATTGTACACGCCCCTAATTTCGTTATCCGGTTCTATGCGGCCATAAATCCTCCAGATTGTGGTTAGCGCGACTAACCATGACCGGGAGACGTCACTCTCCATAGTACTATTCATAGGACCCTAGGCTACAGTTAATGGTTACTACGTTGTTCCAGGGGACTTTAGCGGCCTCCACTTGTTGTTCTCATCTCATGTAAACATAAAAGTCGTGCCTTATTCTCATGTTATCCCATAAAATAGTTGTAAGTATGTTTTTCCCCCAAATATAGAAAACAGTAAAAAGGGATCGTGAAACTCACCTTGAGTTTGTGTATACTTGTTGTAGTCAACCTTGACTATTTGTACCCTAGATACCAAAGGGAAAATTGTGTTAAGACCGAACGTCTTATATTGCAAATTGTTCACCGACCTTGTAAATCTGGTTGCTTTTGTTTAAATGTCTTCTTAGATTTTCAACACATGTTTTGTTATAAACACAGTTCTAAGATACTGCCCAATGTGACTGTTGAACAGGTGTCGAAACTTCCTAGTTTCGATTGGGCAATTGAGTATCGAAACTTCCTAGTTTCGATTGAGTAGTTGGGTATCGAAACTACCTAGTTTCGATTGAGTATGACAGGTATCGAAACTCCTAGTTTCAGTTGAGTTAACTGGTATCGAAACTATAGTTTCGATTACTGGACTTCTGTTTGACAGAATCAGTCCTGCATATTTTTATGTTTTAAATCTTGAATTTGACACACTTTTCTTGTTATCTTACTTGCGTTTGAATATTTTGTATGTTTAGCTACGGTTTTTAAAGAAAATAATATGAATAATATTAAGTTTTTACCTAAAACAGAGAATGATGATTTTGAGAGAAACAGAGAATGATCTTGAGCTCCTTAGCTTGATTCTTGAGAAAAATACTTGGAACTCTTCTTATAGCACCGAAATATGGTGGATTTTGCTTTAAACTGGACTTCGACTTGAAGGAAAATGGGGAAATTGCCGTAAGAAAATGAGAAGTATGAAGGGATTGTGAGATTTTTGATTGAGGGGGGTATGGTTTTATCTGAAATCTCGCAAGTAGGCTATATGGGTTTTAGTATAAAGAATTTGGATGTGAGTGAAGAAAAATGAGGGAATGGCTCCTCTGACTTTCGGTCGAGAAAGTCAAGGGTGAGTTGGTTTGGGTTAATTAATCAAACTATTAGTTTTAAGTGTATCTTAATATCATTTAGAGTTTTTAAAGGGGTAATTTAATTCGGTTTAGGTTCTCCACGGTATTATAAATTTATTCTAAAAATAATTTATTGTTCCACGTAAAGTTTGTGTAATATATATATATATATATATATATTTTTTTTTTCTGGTTATTTATTTTAATCACTAACTTTCGTATTTAGTCGGGTGGTACGGGTATGTGAACCGGTAACTCCCAGAATTACCAAAAATATAAAATGAGACAATGTGCGGTCTTTGTTAGACCTTAATGTCTTTGTTTGTGAAATTAAGTAAATCACAAAAATAATGATAATGTAAACTTGTTTAATACATGTACGGATATTGACATAAAATGTCGGGTGTCACACCCTAACCTTTTGAAGTCTTATAACATCGAATTAAACGAAACCGAAATCTAGGGTTCTTCGCGAATCCAGTTTAGTCGAACTCAATCCTAAACTCAGTTTAAATCCAATTAAACCATATGGGTAGATTCGAAAACCCTCAATCATCAATAGACCCATAAATTCAAACCCTTTCATTATCAGAATTAAGCAAATCGATTTGGAGTTCAAATTCTAGGGTTTCGATATTCAAACGGTAAATAAAACGATTCGATACTTGTTGTTTTTGCAATTAATTCCACCCACGAATTCGCCAACCCTTGATAAACAAAACCCCTAAACTTGTTTTACCAATCGTGACCGAATCAGGGGGTTTTGGGACTGGTTTTGGCTCGGTTACGATGGGGGGGAAGAACACACTGGAGTTGCATGTTAAAACCAAACTGATCCGGGTATCTAACGCAATACCCTAGCGGGCGGGACTGGTTGGGTCAGTGTGCGTGTGTGAGAGAGACCCGGGTTCGAGACCGGGCTCCCACAACTATTTTTTGAGCAATTTTCTGTTATATTTAATTAATAAAAATCAAACTCTAAAATATTTTGTTATTATATAAATGTGTTTTAGCTCGGGAAACAGCCCGTAGACTCGGGTTTGAATTATTAACATGTTTTTTATATTATTCTCACTTTTATAAATAAAATATTATAGTTATTATCAACTAAAAATAGTATGTTTATATTATCTTCAAACCGTGATTTCGTATAAAATAATATGTTTATATTATTTTCAAACCGTGACACGTAATATTAAATAATATACATATTTATATTATTTCGAATCATATTATAACATCGTGTATCGATTGAGACTAAATAATAATATAATTAGTTATATTATTTACTCGTGTATATATATATTATTATTTTCTTAATATTTGTGAATAACAAAACAAACGGTTATATTTATTATTATTTGTGTCATTCGTCACGTAAAGTAATTCCTAACTCCGGGGACATTTTCGTCCACTCTTGAATATTAGAGCGTTTCGTTAGGACGTTTCTCATTCCGTGTCGCTGTCACAATTCCCATTTTTATCCCTAATTTATGTGTTTATAATTTTAGGGCATTCGTAAGTCGTTTAAGACTTACACACATGGTTTCAACTTATCCCTTGTGTGATACTACCTACAACGCAACGCATGTGAGTTTTCACGGCCCCTTTTTACTATTTTAACTTGGGGGAGAAAACATGATTAAACGATTTTGAGATTTTGTAATTCGTATGATATCAATGTTAAAGCTAAGCGTAATACGCTATCACCGAAAGTCCTCATCTTTTATCGAACCGTTAATATGGATCTTAGCGAGGTAATATTTAGTAGTACTACTGGGTTTGACAAATCCCACCCGCGTTAGTCGCGCTAACTCGATTAGAGATCGAACGGGTGAAATGTTAGCCTATTCACACCGCAAGTGTTGATAGACCTGGCAGGACGCAAATGAACAAACAGTCAGCTTTGGTTGCGAGCGCTTGAGTTAAACATGAACATAGGTTAGCTACCTATAGATACATACTGAATGATCATAAATCTGGTAAACGCTTATTTATATATATAAACCTGTGAACTCACCAACCTCGTGTTGACATATTTTCTTACTTGTTTTCTCAGGTCGCTAAGATAAGGCACACATGCACACTAGGGCATGCACGGGATTCATCTATTTTGATTATCACTTATTTATGTTTGTTTGGATTATTTTGTATTGTACTTGGCTTGGTTGGACGTTTGGACTTTTGGTTTGGCCGCATGTGTTTTGCACATTTTCTTTTCTTTAGACTTCCGCATTTGAACTCTGTTTATTATGATATTTTCATTTGAGTCCCATGTAGAGTCGTTCAAAGTAACTAATGTCTGATATCCTGGTTCGTCACTTCCCAAACGGTAAAACTCCGTTAGTTGAAATTTGGGGGTGTGACAGATGGCATTAACATTAAGTGGACTGTCTTTCTTGAACCCTAAGCCACCCTTATTGTCAAAATAATCCACACATTCAAAGAATTATTCAGATTTATCACTCGCAAATCCTCATTAGAAGTAAGATCACTTGGAATCTTCAGTTCAACTTTATGTGCTTTGGAATTTGTCTTTGGCTCTAACGAAGGACAAACGTTTGGCACAAATGGCTCTGGAATGTATGGTTTAGGCATATGTGAATAAAATCCATTTATAGTGAATGGAGGAGAAACACTCTTGTATCCCATCTCGCTATTCACTTTATCATTAACTTTAGCCTTAATGTTTTCACCAGTTCCTTTATATCCAAGCCCATAAGTTAATTTGTCAAGTATTTGAGCTTCAATGATTCCACTAGCCACTTTCCCAGCAATGTTTAATTTATCAACTTTAATTGCTGTATTTGCTATCTTTTCCATCTTTTCGATCATCAATTTCTTTTCTGTTTCTCTTTCAGCAATCAACAGTTGAATCTCATAAGTCTTTCTCTTTAACTGAAGCTTCACCTGAGAATTTTCTTTGAGACAATCATCAATCTTCCTTTTATACTCTTTCTCACCATCTTTTAGAATTTTGTTTGTAGTATGTGCATGTTTCAATGCATCCATCAGAAGTTGATTTCGATTCTTGTAGTCAGCAATTTTCTCAAAACACTCCACAGAACATATATTTTCGTTGAGCAGTTCAGAATAAGCTGTAACTTTCTGTGACTCTTTCACTGCTTCAACAACCAAATCTGATTCTATACGTTTACAATTTCCTTGAAAATCATAATCGTATCCTCCTTTGATCACTATTCTGTTGTGATCAGCTTTAAGTGCATACAACTGTAGCTTTGCACACAAATCCTCTAATGAGTTAAACTTTAATCCTTTATTTCTGATAATAATTTTATAAATCTCTCATTCCTATGGTTGAGCATTGAGAAATTTATCCATGACTTCTGATTTTTCGTATTCAAGATCAACCTCCTTTAGATCATTGATAAATTTCACATATCTGTGATACTGTTCAGTCAAAGATTCTACTTCTGCGCGAGTGAAAACTTGATATCTTTTCTTTAATTGGTCTTGCCAGGCTTTTCCTTTCACATTTTCCTTATAAAGATCTGGAAATCCATTTACATACACCTTATGCACACCCCCTATGCACACCCCCTTCGTTAGCCATTGAGATATATATATTTTTTAACTATCACATTTTTTCAAAATCAGCGCCAAACATAGCTCCGAACATCCTCTAAAAATTTTGAACAACAAAGTTTTTTTTTACTCACACTTGTCGACCAAAAACTTAAGAGTTCGGGCAAGACTTCGGACCGAAACCTTAAGACTTCGAGCAAGACTTTTCGTCAGCCATTGAGATATATATATATATATATATTTTATTTATATATTTATTTTTACTCACACTTGTCGATCGAAAACTTTAAGTTTTCGGTCGGAAAGTGTTTTCTTTTCGGTCGAAAACACTTTTCGATCAGAAGAATTCGATCGAAACTCTTTGGTATAAATAGTCTTGTCTTTTGTATTTTCAAGTAACTATTCTAAGGTGTATTGTTTGATTCCAAATCTATCAGAGAGAATTTCTATGTGTTTTGTTGTTATTATGTGATTACAATGCTGGTATAATGAAGATTATCAACATGTTTGAATGCATCTTGTGTGATTGACTCTATCCTTCTTGTTCATATTTGATTCGATCATTTTGGTGTGACTTTGATTTCTAAATTGATTCCGCCAATTCAGATAATAATTGAAGACTTTATCCTTGAATATCAGTAGATCGTAGGGACTCACAAGTGGTATCAGAGCTGTTGGTTAAGAGCTCTTGGTATTCAAGAAGAATTTTAGTCAAAATTGATCGAATTGAAGTAATTTGGGTGTCATTGTTGTTGATTTGAAGCTAATATTGATGGAGATGAAGTTTGCATCAAGTTTGAAGGCTTGATTTTTTACTCGGATCATCACAGAAAGTTTTTGGTCAATTCAAGTGTTCTTCTGTTGAATTGCCCGAAAAGTCTGTTTGAAGAAGCCGAATTTAGTTTTCGACCGAAAAGCCTATATTTTTTTTTGATATAAAGTAGTGTTAAAAGTCGGGATAAATTTCATCTATGTTCAAAATATTCACACTTTTCGACCGAAAAGTATTGTCCGAAAAGAGTTTTCGGCCATTCAAGTTCTCGACGGAAAAGTTCTATGTTGGATTTTTTTCTGATTTCGACCAAGTTTCAAATTACAAGTACAGAATGGCTGGAAAAGTATATGATACTGAGAGGGTTATTGGGAAATCACCACCGATGCTGAAATCAATATCAGAATTTTCAAATTAGAAAATAATGATGAAGGCGTACTTCAAGTTTACTGAACACACACTTTGGAAATCAATTGTGAAGGGTACTCAGATTCCCAAGACTGCAAATGCTGATGGGTTAGTCCCGATTGCACATCCTGATCTTTATTCAGATGAAGATAAGAAGTTAATCGAGAGGGATAACAGAGCATTGGGTTCTATTATTCTAGCACTTCCGACTGAGTTGTATTTGAATTTTGAGCAACATGAAACAGCTCAGGGTTTGTGGAATGCTTTGTGCTTAAGATTTGAAGGAAATGCAGCTCTTCAGGAAAGTAGAACCGATCTTCTACTGAAATAATTCAACATGTTTAGTTATATGAAGAATGAGACTTTCAATGAGTAGGTGAGCATGTTTACAACCATGATCAACAGATTGAGAAAAATGGTAGTGAAATTTGTAGAGTATGATCTAGGGAAGAAGTTGTTAGACTCATTGCCAGATTGCTAGAGCATAGCTTGTATGCTAATCAAGAACACAACTCCAGATCTGAAGAGTAAAACCCTTGATGATATTATCTGTCTGCTCGAGTCTTATAAACTAGATGCAAAGAAGAGAGAACTGAACACCCAGGATAAACAAAACAATTTAGGTTCAACAAATGCAGCACTATTCTCTGGAAGCAGTGAAGGAAGTAGTGGAACAAAATCTGAGAAAAGAAAAGGTTGTTGTGAACACTCATCTGGTGAGAAAGTCAAGTCATCTAGACAAATTCCTGAAGATCAGATTGCTCTGTTCGGAGCTTTTATGAACAGATATGATGCATTGGTGAAAGGAAAGTTACAACCAGCCTTGCATGATGTAGAGGATCTTTTTTAGATCAATACTGATGACTTGGAATATATGGACGTGCAATGGCAGATGGCCATGATAGCTGTAAGGGCTAAAAAATATATGCAGAAGGTTGGGAAGGACAAGCTTCGGTTTGGGAAAAAGGTTGGTTTTGACAAAGCAAAACTCCGATGCTACAACTGTCAACAACTTGGTCACTTCGCTCGTGAATGTACCAAGGACAAGAAAAAGAAGGTTGAGGGAAGCGGAATTAAGCTAGTAGAGATGATTGATGAGACTAACAAATCAAAGAAGGCTCCAACTGCACTCATGTCCAAACAACTCAGCAATTATGAATGGGAAGATGAGATCGAGGATGCTGAGGATGAACTAGATGAAGCCTTGATGGCTGAAATTGAATATTCAAAGAAACCAGCTGTGATTGCCAATGATTGTGCACTCAAAACAGATTCTAAAGGAAAGGGCAAAGCTGTTGATTCTGATGAAACTTCATCTGATAGTGAGGTAAATTCTGATAATGAATTTGACATAAGTTCCTCATTGTGTGATGCATAATTATCATGCAGCAAACACGTTTCTACTTGCTAAAAATGATAAACTAAAAAGAGTAAACAAAGAATTGAAACAAAATGAAGTAAATTTTACAAGGAAAATTAAAGCATTGTTGAAAGATAATGTAACATTTAAAGAATATTTGGATAAAAAGGAGGTTTTAATCAAAGATCTTTCAAAAAAACTTGTAAAATCTGAAACTGAGTTAATAGAAGAAAGGGTGATTGTTGCAAAGTAGAAGATGCAACAAAATGTCTTTGATGAATGTGTGAGTAAACAGAGAACTGTTTACATCAAAGACGGGTTGGGTTACAACAAATGTAACATCCCAAAAATAAAAATGAGAAATAAAGATAACGGGTTCAAAGCGGAGCGAACGGAATGAATAAAGCCCACGGGCCGGGCCGGGCTGGGCGAGCATGGGAAGGGAGGGGGAGGCAAACTTGAAGGAGGTTTCTCCCTTAAATAGCCTTAACCTTCCTCATTTATCTCATTTTGCAACTTCTAGAGAGAGAAAACCATAGAGAGAGAAAGTGTCAGAATCGCTCAAGATCGAAGCAGCTCGTGTCTCCAGTGCTCGTGATAATAACCTCCGAATTAGAATCTCAATTCAGATCGTGTGTGACGCTCGTTGGTCCGTTGTTAGGACAGAACGAGACTAGCTTATTAGGTGAGTTCTAGAGCCCTACTTTTAATGTTTTGAACTATGTTTTGGGCTGGTGTGCATACTTACACGATAATGTTTTATGAAATGATGTTTACGAAAGGAAAGTTGAAATGTGTTTATGAAATGTGTTGCCAAATGTAGTTTATGAAATGTTTACAAATGAAATGCTATTTAATAAAATGTGTGAATGCTTTAACTGAAAAGAAGGAAAGGTTTTTATGAAACTCACGAAATAAATGAATCTTCCATGAGTTCCTTTGGGAGCTAAGGTATGTATGCATGTCTGGGCCTTACCTTTATAGTGGCCTTTGTGGCTGGCCAACGGTTGTACAACTGGGTGGAAAGGGGTGATGACGGTCACCAATGGGGGATTACCGGGATCCCTAATGAGGTATTATTCTCTGTGATGGAGTAGTACTTAAAGTGGTACGAGCTATCCTTTGGGACGCCGTGTTTGAAGAGAATTGACGGTTATAAATGGTTAATGTGGGTACGTGTGCTCTTTCGAGTACCTTACTGAAGATCGGTGCATGTACTCTATGAAGTACCGTGCTGTAATGAGGAATTGATGGTTACGAAAAGGTGCACATTCGGTTTGTTGTTGACTTATGTTTAATGTTATGTTATTGCATGATTTACGTACGCTTTTATTAAATAAATGAATGAAATGTTTTTGGCAAATGGTTATGTGAAAGTTTTATGTAAAACTAGAACTCACCAGCGTAGCTGACTTTTTAGTTTACACGTTCAGGTTAAGGCAGGTTGTGAGGATGGATGGTGATGCTTGGCTAGAGATAAAGAGTCACCCAACTGCTTATGAAGAATGGCATCATGTTATGTTTTGATTTACGTTTGTGTTATGTTTAAACAATGTTTACGCTTCCGCATGTTGAACAATGTTATGTTACGTTATGTTATGTTTTAATGAAGTATTTTCCGTTGCGTTATTTTGATATTCAAGTTTAAGAACCGTTTGTGAATGAGTAAATCCAACAAGTGAGGCCTCCCAGGTTTGGGGCCTTACAACAAAGTCCACATCCTGATAACTTTGTACCATTTACTGAACCGCATGAATCAAATTAGTTGAGGAATGCGGGTAACTCTAACTTTCATGATATGTATATAAGTGCAGATGTAAACTTAGGGTGTGTGGATGATGAAAATCAACTTGATGGAGTGAAAAGTTTTTTAGCTTTCAATAAACAGTGCACTAGGGAGTTTATAAGGAATTGCAAACAGTACCTAGATGTTGACTGTAATCTAAATAAATTTGTTTAAGTTTCTAGTGTTAATGTTGATGTAAACAATGTTCAAGTTTCTGATTCTGATTCTGAGGCTTCTTATGTTTCGCCATGTTCTACTAATGTTTGTGATGATTTTGATTGCGTGTCTGAAGTGTCATCAACATCCACTTTCTTTGATAAAGTGGTGCGTACAGCTAGAGATTATGTTCCACTTCATAAAGTCTCAAGTCTAGCTGGTGATGTGGTCTTAGATGAGTTTGGAAATCCTTTGATTCAAGAGGATGATTTGTCAAGTGAGAGACCAAAGAAAAATGATGTCATAGCACCAGAGAATCATATTCTTACACGTGAGACAGAGAGCAATAAAGTTGTCAAAGTCAACGTTAGTGTACCAACAACGGTCCAAAGAAAGTCTTGGTGTGTCAAAGGCAAATCCATTGATATCAAAGATGTAAGGCCCCCAAACCCGGGAGGCCTCACCTATTGGATTTACTCATTCACAAATAGCTCTTAAACTTGAATATCAAATAACGCAGCGGAAAATACTTCATTAAAACATAACCATTACATTGTTCAACATACGGAAGCGTAAACATTGTCGAAACATAACATAACGAAATCAAAACGTAACATGATGCCAGTCTTCATAAGCAGCCAGGTAACACTTCAGCGCTAGCCAAGCATCGCCGCCCAACCTCATAACCTGCCTTAACCTGAAGGTGCAAACTAAAAGTCAGCTACGCTGTTGAGTTCTAGCTTTACATAAAACTTTCACAAAACCATTTGCCAAAAAAACATTACATTCATTTATTTAATAAAAGCATACATAAAGCATGCAATAACATAACATTTACCATAAGTCAACAATAAACCGAATATGCGTTTTTTCGTAACCGTCAATTCCTCATTACAGCACGGTACCTCATAGGGTACACGCACCGACCTTGAGTAAGGTGCTCCATAGAGCACACGCACCCACATTAACCATTTCAAGTACGACGTCCGAAAGGATAGCGGGTACCACCTTAAATACTATTCCCTCACGAAGAATGGTATCTCATTAGGGATCCGGTAATCCCCCATTGGTGACCGACGTCACCCCTTTTCACCCAGTTATACAACCGTTGGCCACCCACAAAGGCCCCTATAAAGGTAAGGCCCATACATTCATACATTCCCTTGCCCCTGAAGGAACTCATGGCAGATTCATTTATTTCGTGACTTCCAAAAAACCTTTACTTCTTTTCAGTTAAAGCATTCACACGTTTTATTAAATAGCTTTTCATTTGTAAACATTTCGTAAACCACATTTGGCAACACGTTTCATACATACATTTCATAAAACATTATCGTGTAAGTATGCACACCAGCCCAAAACGTAGTTCAAAACCTATAAAAGTAGGGCTCTAGAACTCACCTGATAAACTATTCTCAGTTCTGTCCTAACCACGGTCCAACGAGCGCCACACACGATCTGAATTGGTTAATTACACATACATCAGACGTATTCTAACTTACACACTTTTACGCAGTCTAATCTAGGCGAACTTAAGGCTAAGTTCGCTGCCCATAGTCTAGGCAAACATATAGGCGAACATATCCTAAGTTCGCTTAACTTGACTAGACGAACATAACCAAGTTCGCCCCCGTTGATGACTTAAGCTAACTTGTCAAGCGAACTTGATAAGTTCGCCCCAACCTTGCCAGGTGAACATAACGAGGCGAACATAACCAAGTTCGCCCCTTAGATGACTTAAGAGAACTTGTCAAGCGAACTTGATAAGTTCGCCCCAACCTTGCCAGGCGAACATAACCAAGTTCGCCCCCTTGATGACTTAAGCGAACTTGTCAAGCGAACTTGATAAGTTCGCCCCAACCTTGCAAGGCGAACTTGATAAGTTCGCCTGTCGGGTAGTCATCTTCCCCCAAAAAAATGAAGTTCTTGCATGCGAATCTGATCATGCCAATATCCCAACTTTCTTTGTTCAAAATGTTCGGTTTCCCTAATAGATGCTAGACCTAAGCTTATTTTCAAGTTTCATCCGTAAAAACGTTCCCTTTTTACCCAAAACCCGAAAAACCCAACATAACAAAAAATCTCAAATATAGCTCGACTTGTTATCTGAATCGAGATTATGATTAGGAGGTCCTGCTCACGAGTTCAGTAGTAACGTTTTCCTTCAATCTTGGGTCGATCCGTCAACTTTCTCTCTCTACGGTTTCTCTCTCTATAAAGATGGAAAATGAGAGAAGTGTGTGCAAGTGTGGGGTATTTATGGGAGGGGCCTTCCCTTCCCGAGCCCACCTCGCGATCAACTCGGCCCAACCCCTGCCCGCGCACCTTTGTCCGCTCGTACCATTCGTCCCGCTTGCACCCGTTATCTTTTTTTCTCATTTTTATTTTTGGGATGTTACAAGTCTACCCCCTTACAATAGGTTTCTCCCCGAAACCTATCATAGGTCAAATAGATAAGGGTACGACTCCCTCATTTCGGTCTCCAATTCCCAAGTAGCCTCCGATCCCTTTCGGTGGTTCCATTGGACTTTAACCAATTGGATTACTTTGTTACATAAGCGTTTCTCCTCTCGGTCTAATATAGCCATGTGTTCTTCAATGTAGTTAAGGCGGTTGTCGAACTCGATGTTAGTAAGTGGTACGTGAGCTGATTCATCTGCCAGACACTTTCGTAAGTGTGACACATGGAAGGTAGGATGGATCCCACTTAACTCATCGGGCAACTCCAACCGATACGCGACTTCACCAACCCGTGCTGCTATTCTGAACGCTCCGACAAACCTCGGACTTAAGTTTCCTCTATTCCTGAATCGTATGATCCCCTTCCAGGGCGATACCTTCAACATTACGCGATCCCCAATGTTAAACTCAATAGGCCTTCATCGTTTATCAGCGTAGGATTTCTGAAGATCTTGAGTGGCCTTCATTCTTGCTTTGATTTGATCAAACCTTTCCGATGTTTCTCATACAACATCAAAACTTCCTAACTCCTTCTGTCCAATCTCACCCCAACAAACCGGGGTCGTGCATCTTCTCCCATACAACATTTCGTAAGGCGGCATGCCTATCGTCGCGTGATGACTATTGTGGTAGGAGAATTTGGCTAACGGTAGATGACTGTCCCAACTGCCACCAAAGTCGATAATGCAAGCATGGGGCATATCCTCAAGCGTCTGAATGGTCCTTTCAGACTGACCATCCGTTTGCGGGTGGTATGCCGTGATGATATTAAGTCTCGTGCCCATCGCCTAGTGAAATCTTTTCCAGAACCTCGATGTGAATCGTGTGTCTCGGTCAGATACAATCGTTAAGGGCACCCCATGTCATGCTACTACCACATTAATAAATACCTCTGCTAACCTTTCCGACGAGAACGTCTCGCGGATAGGTAGGAAGTGAGCACTCTTCGTCAACCGGTCCACAATCACTGTGACAACCCGACATTTCAGGTCAATATCCGTACACATTATAAACAAGTTTACATTATAATTACTTTTGTGATTTATTTAATTTCACAAACAAGGACTTTAGAGTCTAGCAAAGATCGTACATGGTCTCAATTCATACTTGGGTAATTCTAGGAATTACCGGTGCAAGTACCAGTACAAAACGACTAAGACGAACAATAGTGGATAAATTAAATATCCAGGCGTATATATATATTACACAAATTTTAAGTTGGTCAATAAATTATTTTTAGAATAAAACTATAATACCGAGGGGAAAATAAACCGAATTAAACTACCCCTTTAAAACTCTAGTTAATAAACAAATACCAAAAATTCAAATTGCTTGATTATTTTAACCCAAACCCCCAACCCACTAACCCCTTGACTTCTTGGCCGAAAAAGCCAGAGAAACCCCCTCCCTTACTCGACCCATACCTCACTGAGAAAACTCACATATAACCATACTCGCTTCAATCATTTTTCTCACAATTCTCATTTTTCTCTCATTTTCATACGGAAAACTTCCCATTTATCTTCAAAATCAAAGCCAAGTTTTAAGACAAAAACCATCAGGATTCAGTGTTTTCAAGTGTTTCTGAAAAGGGTTTAGCAAAAGATTCAAGATCATCTCTGTTTTCTCTCATCATCATCGCCACTGTTTTAAAGGTAAAAACTCCATATTTTCATATTATTTTCTTAAAAACCGGAGCCAATCATGCAAAATGTTCAAACGCAAGTAAGATAACAAGAAAAGTGTGTCAAATTCAAGTTTTAAAACAAAATATGCAGGACTGATTCTGTCAAACAGAAGTCCAGTAATCGAAACTAGGAGTTTCGATACCTGTCGCTCAATCGAAACTAGGAGTTTCGATACCTGTTGGTCAATCGAAACTGGGAGTTTCGATACCTTTTACTCAATCGAAACTAGGTTGTTTCGATACCCAGTTTACTCAATCGAAACTAAGAAGTTTCGACACCTGACTACTCCATCGAAACTAAGTAGTTTCGATGCACATTTGTCCAATCGAAACTAAGAAGTTTCGACACCTGTACAACAGTCCCAGTTGGGCAGTAACTCAAAACTATTTTATAACAAAACAAGTGTTGAACAACTAAGGAGATATTCAAACAAAAACGACCAGATTTACAAGGTCGGTGAACAATTTACAATTAAGACGTTGGTCTTAACAACAATTTACCCTTGGTATCTAGGGTACGAATAGTCAAGGTTGACTACAACAAGTTTTATCACAAGTATATACACAAACTCAAGGTGAGTTTCACGGCCCCTTTTTACTGTTTTCAATATTTGGGGGAAAACATACTTACAATTATTTTATGGGATAACAAGAGAATAAGACACGACTTGTATGTTTACATGAGATGAGAACAACAATTTGAGGCCGGAAAAGTCCCCTGGAACAACGTAGTAACCATTAACTGTAGCCTAGGGTCCTATGAATAGTACTATGGAGAGTGACGTCTCCCGGTCATGGTTAGTCGCGCTAACCACAATCTGGAGGATTTATGGCCGCATAGAACAGGATAACGAAATTAGGGGCGTGTACAATTATCATGGTTTGGTTACGCCTCATGTAGGAACATATTATTTGTATTCCTAGCTAGTTTACAAATGGGTCAACAATTCTTATTCTGTTTATCACATACAACTGAAACTATTTACGAACAATGAAATTTTGCAAAGAACTATTTGATTAAACCTGTGAACTCACCAACCTTGTGTTGACGATTTTAAGTATGTTTTTCAGGTAACTGAACGTGATTTCAAGGTTAGCAATGTAGATTACATGCATGCACGATGGATACTACTCAAGGAGGATTTCCCTCATATAACTCATTGAATTGAGTCATATTTTGTGAAATCTTAACTTTTTGTAAACTCAGATTACATTTTTGTAATGTAAAACTTTAAACTCATTTATGTATCCATTTATCATGTATGTGTTTGCGGTAATCATATGCTTTGGAAACCAGTGAACGTCGTGCCTCGCGTTTTCGCCTTGGCGGGGTGTGACAGAACTTGGTATCAGAGCCATTGATTATAGCGAACTAGGAATCTAAATTGGAACCTAGTCTATAATCTAAATGACTCACTAAAACGTTTTCATTGCATAAGCATTGTATAACCAGTCATTTTGTCATATGGATATTGTAGTCATAAGCATGTCGTCACATTCACATTTTGATCCCGTCTCTGACACTGAATCAAACGAGGAACGTTCCGCCTCACATCCCAAAAATCGAGTACAAACCCGTAGCTCCACACCACCTAAAGTCGCCTTGGGAAAACCGCCTATCGTCTACCGAAAGAAAAGCGGAGGACCAGTTAAGGTGCAAAGTGCTAAGAAGAAGTTTCGACTTCCACACAAAAGGAATCTAGCAGCCCGTGACCCAGAAGACTTGGAGGCTGGTGAAGAACCACCTAGGCAAAGACCCTGCTACCACCCGACTGTGGGAACTATCCGTTGGATGCCACGTACTCTGGCCCGATGGAGGGAGATGGAGAGCATCCCATCTACCTTTGAGCTCGGAGAGTCTTCCAACTCCCCAACACCCCTACCCCACACTGGGGAAGCCATGGAGCTCACTGTGCCTACCTTGGTAGCTCGCGTTCGTACGCATGAGGAGCGTCTTGATGATCTCCTAGATGACATCCGGGCACAGGGGGATGCAGCCACGCGACTTCGTCAAGGGCTCGGATCTCGAGTTCAGACTCTAGATGACCGCACCCGAAACATACAGGATGCCACTAACTATCTGGAGTTGAGAGCCGACATGGACTGGCAGTTCACTGTCACTGTCCGAGACATGGTGGAAGCACTGGAGGAAAGGACTTTGGCTGTAGAATTTGTGGCTAGAGCAAGCTTTGTTATGGCAGGACTTGCCATGATGATTGGATTGTACTCTCACTTCTTCTTCTAAACCTATTATGGGCGGGTTGTGCCCATAGTACATTATGTAGTTTAAAACTTTAGTACTGATGAGGTCATGAGAACCCATCACTTTTGTATCCGTTTCTTTTGGGAACAATGTACTATGAATGTTTTAACTATGTATATAATGGTTTATGTTTTGATGTTGTCGTATCCTTATGCCATGTGCTATCATTATTGTCATATAATGTAGTTTCTTTTTAATTGACATGTTAGAAAGAACGTCATGGCACCTAAACGTAGGACAACCCGTAACACTACTGGAGACAACAACGAGACAATTTCTCCAAATGTGGAACAACTTATAGCACAGCGAGTAGCTGCTGCCTTACAACAGTATGAGGCGAATCGAAATAGTGGAGGAGGAAACGGCAGTGGTACCGGTGCAGGAGGTGCAGGAGGAAGCGGTACAGCTGGAGGTTCCGGAGGTTCCGGAGGTAATAGAATAAATAAGCCGTAACACATGGTCATGATCCGAATTATTGACGTTATGACTTGTAATTCTACAGATGCTCCAAATAGAAAGTGCTCCTACAAGGCCTTTCTATCTTGCAAACCCCGTAACTTCAATGGCACCGAGGGTGCAGTTGGGCTAATGAGATGGATAGAGAAGATGGAATCAGTGATTGATATCAGTGAATGCACCGCTGACTGCATGGTGAAGTATTCTACATGCTCACTCACTGATAAAGCTTTAACCTGGTGGAATTCACAAATAAAGACTTTGGGAAGGCAGACAGCATATGAGTTGTCATGGGAAGACCTGAAGGCCATGATGATCGAGGAATATTGTCCTCGAAATGAGTTACAAAAGATCGAATCTGAAATGTGGAATTTGCAAATGACAGGAGATGATGTTGCTGGCTACACTGACCGATTCAATGAGTTAGCAATCTTGGTTCCACACATGGTTACCCCAGAATACAAGAAGGTTGAAAGATACTTCTGGGGTCTCGCACCTCAAATCCGAAGTCTGGTGATTTCATCAAACCCTATGGATGCCAAGAGCGCCATAACTCTAGCTTTCAAGCTGAGGGATAATGCTGTACGTGATGGTTTGTTTGAGAAGAAGGAGACCGAAGAAGGAAGGTCGGGGGAAAAGAGGAAATGGTTTGGAAAACCAAGTAATCAAAACAGGAATCAAAGTTACAAGAGACCTGAAACTATGAAAGCCTTTGTCGCCAACACTATGGGACAAAATGGATACCTTGGGGCACTACCAAGGTGTGACAAGTGTGGATATCATCACAGTGGAAGGTGTACTCAATGTGGAAAATGTAAAAAGTATGGGTACCTAGCCCATAACTGTTGGAGCAATGCAAACTCTAATAAGACAAATCAAGTAACAGGAAAGGGCAACCCAGGAACAAGGAGGATGAATCAGGGATGCTTTGAATGTGGAGATCCAAAGCACTTCAGAAAAGACTGTCCAAAGTTGAAGAACCGAAACGACAATCAGGCCCGTGGAAGAGCATTTGTGATGGGGGCTGGTGACGCACGACAAGATCCAAACATTGTCACTGGTACGTTCCCGATAAATAATCACTATGCCTCTATACTTTTCGATACGGGTGCTGATTTGAGTTTTGTGTCAAATGACTTTAAGTCCCTACTCGGTATTAAGCCCAGTAAACTAGAACAAAAGTATACAATTGAATTAGCGAACGGAAAATTAATTAATACCGAAGAAGTCATTCAAGGTTGTACCTTATGTCTTAAAAATCACACATTTAGTATAGATATGTTACCTGTTGACTTAGGAAGCTTTGACGTTGTTATTGGCATGGATTGGTTGTCAAAGAATCATGCAGAGATTGTTTGTTTTGAGAAGATTGTCCAAATCCCACTCCCAAACGGAGAAATTCTTTCGATTCAAGGTGAGAAGAGTGGAGTAGCGTTAAGGATGATAAACTGCATGAAAGCTCGTAAGTGTTTACGTAAAGGCTATTGCGTGTTTCTGGCTCACGTCGTCGAAAAGAAACCCAAGGAACGTCGACTTGAATATATTCCAATCGTTAGGGATTACCCCGAAGTTTTTCCTGAAGACTTACCTGGATTACCACCACCGAGGCAAGTCGAATTCCGAATCGATTTGGTACCAGGATCCGCACCGATTGCGCGATCGCCGTATCGATTAGCACCTTCTGAAATGCAAGAATTATCAAAACAACTACAAGAGTTGCTTGATAAAGGTTTCATAAGACCGAGTTTCTCACCTTGGGGAGCTCCGGTCCTATTCGTAAAGAAAAAGGATGGAACCTTTAGAATGTGTATTGATTACCGAGAATTAAACAAGCTTACAATCAAAAACCGATACCCACTTCCTCGAATAGACGATTTGTTCGATCAACTACAAGGTTCTAGCTTCTATTCTAAAATCGATCTACGTTCAGGGTATCATCAACTAAGAATCCAAGAAGAAGATGTACCAAAGACAGCATTTAGGACTCGTTATGGCCACTACGAATTCCTAGTTATGCCATTTGGTTTGACAAACGCACCAGCTGTTTTCATGGATCTCATGAACCGCGTGTGCAAGCCATACTTGGATAAATTCGTGATTGTATTCATCGATGACATATTAATATATTCACGAACTAAGGAGGATCATGAACATCACCTGAAATTAATCTTAGAACTACTCAGAAACGAGAAACTTTACGCTAAATTCTCTAAGTGTGAGTTTTGGATCCGAGAAGTGCATTTTCTTGGACATGTCATCAACAAGGAAGGAATTCACGTTGATCCATCAAAAATTGAAGCAATCAAAAACTGGGAAGCACCAAAGACTCCGACAGAAGTACGTCAATTTTTAGGTTTGGCCGGTTATTACAGACGATTCATCGAGAATTTTTCAAAAATAGCCTTGCCTTTAACCACATTAACCCAGAAAGAAAAGAAGTATGATTGGAGTGACAAGCAGGAGTCAGCTTTCCAATTACTGAAACAGAAGCTGTGTAGTGCACCAATCCTATCCCTTCCGGAGGGAATCGAAAATTTTGTCGTATACTGCGATGCATCACACCAAGGACTTGGTTGTGTGTTAATGCAAAGAGACAAAGTCATCGCATATGCCTCACGACAACTAAAAGTGCACGAAAAGAATTATACGACCCACGACTTGGAATTGGGTGCAGTTGTGTTTGCGCTCAAAATTTGGAGACATTACCTTTACGGTACAAGATGTACTATCTTTACTGATCACAAGAGTCTTCAACATATCTTCGATCAAAAGGAACTTAACATGAGACAACGTCGTTGGGTAGAACTACTAAACGACTATGATTGTGATATCAAGTACCATCCCGGTAAAGCCAATGTCGTAGCAGACGCCTTAAGTCGTAAAGAACGAGTTAAAACTCTTCGTGTTCGTGCCCTAGAATTGACAATTCACACGAATCTTACTACTCAAATTCGGATGGCACAACAAGAGGCAATCAAAGAAGAAAACATTCAGAATGAAGCTTTACGAGGAATGACAAAGCAATTGGAGTCTAAGTCAGATGACACTTTATACTTCATGAATAGGATTTGGGTGACCCGTTTTGGTAACTTACGGGAGTTAGTTATGGACGAAGCCCACAAGTCCAGGTACTCAATTCACCCAGGTTCAGATAAAATGTATAAGGATCTAAAAGAATTATATTGGTGGCCCAATATGAAAGGAGATATTGCCACATATGTCAGTAAGTGCTTAACATGTTCAAAAGTAAAAGCATAACATCAGAAACCGTCTGGTTTGTTACAACAACCTGAAATTCCCCAATGGAAATGGGAACAAATTTCTATGGATTTTATCACAAAATTACCCAAGACATCCAGTGGTTATGATACCATATGGGTAATTGTTGATCGATTGACAAAATCAGCTCATTTCCTACCTATGAAAGAAACTGATAAAACCGAGAAACTTGCAAAGCTTTATATCAAGGAAATTGTGGCTAGGCATGGAGTGCCAATTTCTATTATATCGGATAGAGATAGCAGATTTGTGTCTAGAATCTGGAAATCATTACAAGAAGCCATGGGCACACGTCTTGACATGAGCACGGCATATCACCCACAAACAGATGGTCAAAGCGAAAGGACCATTCAAACTTTAGAGGATATGCTACGTGCGTGTGTAATTGATTTCGGAGGAAATTGGGATACTCATTTACCGTTAGCTGAGTTTTCCTACAATAACAGCTACCATACGAGCATTAAGGCAGCTCCGTTTGAAGCTTTATATGGTCGTAAATGCCGCTCACCGTTATGTTGGGCGGAAGTTGGTGAAAAACATTTGACAGGCCCTGAGATTGTCCAGGAAACCACTGATAAGATCTTCAAAATTAAGGACCGTCTGAAAGCGGCCCGAGATAGACAAAAGAGCTACGCTGACAACAGACGAAAACCATTAGAATTTCAAATTGGTGACCGAGTAATGTTAAAAGTCTCACCATGGAAAGGCGTTGCGAGGTTTGGTAACCGTGGTAAGCTCAACCCTAGATACGTTGGACCTTTTGAAATACTGGCTAGAGTTGGCCCTGTAGCTTACAAACTCAAGCTACCACAAGAACTAAACAATGTACATGATACGTTTCATGTGTCAAATCTCAAAAAGTGTCTATCAGACGAGACTTTGATCATACCGCCTGACGAGATTCACATTGACGATAAACTTCATTTCATCGAGGAACCGATTGAGATTTCAGATTGGAAGGTTCAAAAGCTGAGACGTAGTCGGATCAAACTGGTTAAAGTACGTTGGAACTCAAAGCGTGGTCCTGAGTATACATGGGAACGAGAGGACCAAATGAAAACAAAATACCCATCCTTGTTTGAGGATGCACCAGTTCAAGAGGACACGAATTGAATTTCGGGACGAAATTCTGTTAACATGGGGAGAATGTGACAACCCGACATTTCAGGTCAATATCCGTACACATTATAAACAAGTTTACATTATAATTACTTTTATGATTTATTTAATTTCACAAACAAGGACTTTAGAGTCTAGCAAAGATCGTACATGGTCTCAATTCATACTTGGGTAATTCTAGGAATTACCGGTGCAAGTACCAGTACAAACCGACTAAGACGAACAATAGTGGATAAATTAAATATCCAGGCGTATATATATATTACACAAATATTAAGTTGGTCAATAAATTATTTTTAAAATAAAACTATAATACCGAGGGGAAAATAAACCGAATTAAACTACCCCTTTAAAACTCTAGTTAATAAACAAATACCAAAAATTCAAATTGCTTGATTATTTTAACCCAAACCCCCAACCCACTTACCCCTTGACTTCTTGGCCGAAAAAGCCAGAGAAACCCCCTCCCTTACTCGACCCATACCTCACTGAGAAAACTCACATATAACCATACTCGCTTCAATCATTTTTCTCACAATTCTCATTTTTCTCTCATTTTCATACGGAAAACTTCCCATTTATCTTCAAAATCAAAGCCAAGTTTTAAGACAAAAACCATCAGGATTCAGTGTTTTCAAGTGTTTCTGAAAAGGGTTTAGCAAAAGATTCAAGATCATCTCTGTTTTCTCTCATCATCATCGCCACTGTTTTAAAGGTAAAAACTCCATATTTTCATATTATTTTCTTAAAAACCGGAGCCAATCATGCAAAATGTTCAAACGCAAGTAAGATAACAAGAAAAGTGTGTCAAATTCAAGTTTTAAAACAAAATATGCAGGACTGATTCTGTCAAACAGAAGTCCAGTAATCGAAACTAGGAGTTTCGATACCTGTCGCTCAATCGAAACTAGGAGTTTCGATACCTGTTGGTCAATCGAAACTGGGAGTTTCGATACCTTTTACTCAATCGAAACTAGGTTGTTTCGATACCCAGTTTACTCAATCGAAACTAAGAAGTTTCGACACCTGACTACTCCATCGAAACTAAGTAGTTTCGATGCACATTTGTCCAATCGAAACTAAGAAGTTTCGACACCTGTACAACAGTCCCAGTTGGGCAGTAACTCAAAACTATTTTATAACAAAACAAGTGTTGAAGAACTAAGGAGATATTCAAACAAAAATGACCAGATTTACAAGGTCGGTGAACAATTTACAATTAAGACGTTGGTCTTAACAACAATTTACCCTTGGTATCTAGGGTACGAATAGTCAAGGTTGACTACAACAAGTTTTATCACAAGTATATACACAAACTCAAGGTGAGTTTCACGGTCCCTTTTTACTGTTTTCAATATTTGGGGGAAAAACATACTTACAATTATTTTATGGGATAACAAGAGAATAAGACACGACTTGTATGTTTACATGAGATGAGAACAATAATTTGAGGCCGGAAAAGTCCCCTGGAACAACGTAGTAACCATTAACTGTAGCCTAGGGTCCTATGAATAGTACTATGGAGAGTGACGTCTCCCGGTCATGGTTAGTCGCGCTAACCACAATCTGGAGGATTTATGGCCGCATAGAACCGGATAACGAAATTAGGGGCGTGTACAATTGTCATGGTTTGGTTACGCCTCATGTAGGAACATATTATTTGTATTCCTAGCTAGTTTACAAATGGGTCAACAATTCTTATTCTGTTTATCACTTACAACTGAAACTATTTACGAACAATGAAATTTTGCAAAGAACTATTTGATTAAACCTGTGAACTCACCAACCTTGTGTTGACGATTTTAAGTATGTTATTCAGGTAACTGAACGTGATTTCAAGGTTAGCAATGTAGATTACATGCATGCACGATGGATACTACTCAAGGAGGATTTCCCTTGTATAACTCATTGAATTGAGTCATATTTTGTGAAATCTTAACTTTTTGTAAACTCAGATTACATTTTTGTAATGTAAAACTTTAAACTCATTTATGTATCCATTTATCATGTATGTGTTTGCGGTAATCATATGCTTTGGAAACCAGTGAACGTCGTGCCTCGCGTTTCCGCCTTGGCGGGGTGTGACAATCACCCAAATGGTATCATGACCTTTAGTAGTGCGAGGTAGCTTGGTTATGAAGTCCGTGGTAATGTGTTCCCACTTCCATTCCGGTATCTCAAAAAAAAAAAAAAAAAAAAAAAACACTGGTTCATATCTTGCTCGGCCCAACAATATTGGTTGAGTCTTTCCCTACGGTTTCTGGTGTTCGGCTTTTACTTGTGAGCAAGTCAAGCACTTGCTTACATACTTTTTTTTTTTTTTTGGGTAAAGGGTTACCCCGGTGAATATTATAAAACCAACCAAGAAATACAAAACAAGTGAAGGACAGAGTGACCCTCAGTTCTCAAGCAAGACATGCCCTACTCGAGTTTACATGCGAAAAATAACGCTAAACAAAAACAACCTAGACCAACCACCTAGCCAAACCATAAATACAATACATCAAACAAATGACGCCTAGCCAAACTCATCATCAACCATCAATAGACCTCGAGGAAGCTTCCATTCCTGTATAAGCGACCTAACCTGAAAAGTATCTTTAAACTTCAACGTGTGCAGTTTCATCCGAATCGTGTTTAAAATCACTTCAACAAGCTTCTTTGGACACCTCTTTTTACTTGTAAAGAGCCTCTGATTTCTCTCCTGCCAAACGAAATAAGTTGCAGCCCCAACAACAAGTTTTGCAATCACATGATTAGCCAACTTCGATTTCGCAATGCCTACCAAATAATCAACAATCATATCCCATTTATTTACAACTGACAACATGCCAGCTCTATCTTTCACTCCATCCCAAACTTGAGACGCGTATCCACATTCAAAAAACAGATGTTCATGTGAATCCGGTCCTAACGTGCATAAAGAACAACAAAGGAGATTAAAATTAGCATTACCCGATGTGGTCCATCTGCTCATAATATCTTGCGTCTTAAGTTTTTCATTTACAAGAAGCCACAAGAAAAAAGAGTGTCTTGGGATAGCTTGAGGGAACCAGACCATACTTGCCCATATAACCTCGTTATGAACCAGCCGTAAATCGTCCCATACGGTAGAAGTATTATAATTAGTTTCTTTCCCCACTGTAGTTTTCCAAACCAATTTATCTTGCACTAAGGGATCCAAATTAACCGAATGGATATTATGAAGTTGAGGAAATAATACCAGCCAATTCACAGGCCACTTCCATACCCCATTCTCCCAAGTATCCGCCACCGTTACATTCATAGTGAATCCTGCATTTGCTATCCTTCTAGGGGTTATAAAGGAACTAATCGGACAAACATCATCCCATTTATCGAACCAAACCCGCGTTTTGTTTCCATTTCCCAACTTGGTCCATAAATGATTCTGAATCATCGGCCTTAATCTTAACATTTTCATCCAGCTCCACGTGATATTATTCCTTATGGGTAGATCCCAAAAGCTTCTTTCTCTAATACGATACGCGTGTATCCATTTCACCCATAACGATTCTCTATTCGTAAGAAGACTCCATATGTGAGACACCATAAGAGCATTATTCATATCTGCCACTCTTCTAATACCCAAACCTCCCTCCCATTTCGGCAAACACACCACTTTCCAACTAACTTTAGCTTTCCCTTTAATGTTATTCCCTTGGTCCCAGAGAAATCTACGCATCCTTTGTTCAAGCTCGATAACAGTACACTTGGGTAAAATGAAAACTAAGGCCCAATAAACATGCATAGAAGATAGGACCGATCGAATCAATTGCAATCTACCAGCAAAAGACAGGCATTTATTCTTCCAATTAGAGATTCTAGAGTCCAAGTTTTCAACAAGCTTTTTACAATCATTGTGATTCAGTCTAGTTGAAATAAGAGGAACTCCAAGGTAATGAACAGGTAATACACCCTCCTCAAACGGCATAATGCTAAGAATACGATCTTTAACCGATTTAGCGACATTCCCAAAGAACACCGTGCTTTTTGTCATGCTAGGAACCAGACCAGACAAATTTTTAAACAAATTTAGCGATTCCATTACCACTTTTGCTGATCTATAATCGCCCCGAGCAAACAAGAACAAGTCATCAACAAAACATAAGTTGACAAGATGTTGCTTTTCACACCTATGATGAAACCTAAACTCATTAGAAAGAGATACTTGTTGCCTCAGGATCAGTGTGAGAACCTCTATTACTAGAGTAAACAAATACGGGGACATGGGATCTCCTTGTCTTAGCCCACATTTTCCTTTAAAATAACGATAGATATTACCATTAATCGCCAATGAGAACGAAGTAGAAGCAACACAACCCATAACCCATTTAACCATCTTCACATGAAACCCAAACCCCTTCAAAGTGTTTTCTAAAAAACTCCAGTCAACTGTATCGTAGGCCTTTTGAATATCAACTTTAAATGCACATCTAGGGTGACCATAATTACGATGGTACATATGCATTAATTCCTGTGTTAACAAGATATTATCTGATATCCTTCTCCCCGGGACAAATGCTGACTGGTTAATACTAACTATATCACATAAACCCTCTTTAATACGGTTTATTTTCGTTGCTTTGGTTCTTGGTGGTCACGTGTGGTATTGGTTCTTTTCTGTCGCATGTTGTTTGGATGGATGAACGTAAAGAAGCTGGTGGTGGAGAGAGAATGAATGATACGGCTGATGATGGAGGTACAACCCCTATGCATGGTATAGGGTTAAAGGTTACGAACATTGATGGTATTCCTTTCTTACCTAGAAGAGGTATGTATTCTACGAATAATGTTTCGGTATTAGATGGTTTGTTTGAAATCTCGAAACCAGTGGGTAACGAATACAACAAGGAAGGGATGGATGGATTATTGGCTGAAAACCCTACGAATTTCACACATGCAAACCCTATTATGGAGAACTCTTACATGGTTGATGAACATCTGGATGATATTGCACCTCAAGATGATCCGTCTAATCACAGGGATAGAGAGGTAGGTAATCCTTTAACATTTGCGAAAGTGGTCCAGCAAGAAAAGAAAAGTGTTAAGGTTAACTTTAGGCACATGGAGTCTTCTGAGAAGGTTGATGGTGTTGATGTTGTGATTCCTTTATCATCAGTAAAAGAGGTGAATGATAGATTTGCTAACACCTTATATGGTTACTTCTTGGGAAAACGTCTTGCTTATCCTGTAGTTGATTATTTTGTGAAGATTAACTGGGCTAAGTATGGGCTGTCTAGATTGATGATGAATGCGAAGGGCATTTTCTTCTTTAAATTTAACACAAAAAGTGGTATGGATCAACTATTGGAGGATGGGCCTTGGATGATAAAGAATGTCCCAATTATATTGAATGAATGGTCACCTTCAGTATCGGTAGTGAAAGAGGATACTACATCCGTTCCGGTTTGGGTTAAAATGCATGATGTGCCTTTGCCAGCATTCACTGAGGATGGTTTGAGCTTACTAGCTTTGAAAGTAGGTGTGCCGAAGAGGTTGGACTCGTACACAGCTAAGATGTGTGTAGAGTCTTGGGGAAGAAGTAGTTTTGCAAGGGCCCTAATTGAAATTCAAGCAGGAATGGAATTAAAGAGGAACGTTATGGTTGCTGTTCCAGCGCTCGATGGAAAGGGATATACTAAGATGGAGGTAAAAATTGAGTATGATTGGGGACCTCTTAGATGTTCTACATGTTGTGTGTTCGGACATAATGATAATTCATGTCCAAAGAATCCAAAACCGGCTAATAATGAGGTGAATAGAAATAACGATGGATTTCAGGATGTGAAAGGGAAGAATAAAAAGGCGGACCAGCATGGGTTTCATGTGAAGAATCAAAAGTCAAAGCTGGTGTATCGGCCTGTGGTTAAACCAAAACTTGTTGAGAATATGGATTCATCCTCTAATGTTCCGGTTAGGAATTCCTTTGATGTATTACAAGATGAGAGTGGGGCTTAGGAGATACCTAATGTGGAGAGATTAGAAAAACAACAAATGGTGAATCCTATTGGAGAAAAGGGAGGCACGGAGGAGGTAGTAGTGGATGATGTAGATGTTGATGATATGTTACATGATTATGTGGAGGGTTATGATAGTAAAAAGAAAAACAATAGTTCTGAGGGTGCAAGCACACCCGGTAGAACGGGTTTCAATGGGTAGTGTCGCTTCTTGGAATATAAGGGGGTTGGACCGCTCCCTCAAACAGAAGGAGGTTCGTCAGGTAATTTTGGATAATCATGTACATGTATGTGCTATTATGGAAACGCATGTGGATAGTTCAAATGTTCATGATGTTTGTAAGAAAGTATGCCACTCATGGAATTGGGCTACAAATGCTGCTTATTGTTCTACAGGTACTCGTATTATGGTTGAATGGGATAAAGATATGGTGGATGTTATGATTCTAGCACTATCGGATCAGGTGGTTCATGCTCAGGTTGTCTTTAAGTTGGATCAAAAGACGTTATTTTGTTCGTTTGTGTATGCGGAGAATGCGTATATGAATAGGAGGCGTTTGTGGCAGGAGTTATGTGTTCATCATTCGTACATGCATGATAAGCCATGGGTTATTATGGGTGACTTCAACTCCTCATTGTTCTTGGATGATTCGCTATCAGGGGCATCTTCTAGCAAAATCGGAGTTCGAGAGTTCAAGGAATGTGTGGATAAAATAGAGGTTTTCGATGTTAACAGTTCTGGGCTGCATTATACGTGGACAAATAAACAGAAAAATAGCGGGGCTATTTTTAAGAAAATTGATCGTATTATGGGTAATATCCACCTCATTGATGCTTTCCCTGTAGTGGCGGCTTATTTTCACCCTTATCGGATATCGGATCATACTCCGTGTATTTTATCGTTACCAAATGTCACGAGGGCTAAACCAAAGCCTTTTAAGATTGTTAATTTGTTGGCTGAAAAGAGTGGGTTTCTTGAGGAAGTCTTACGAATTTGGAGTATAGAAGTGCCAGGATATTGTATGTTTCAGGTGGTTAAGAAGCTAAAAATGTTAAAAACTCCTCTACGCAAGTTATTTTATCAACAAGGTAACTTGCATGAAAAGGTTAAAGTTTGTAGGAAAGAGTTGGATGATTGCCAAATTGAGATTGATAGGGACCCGATGAATGAGGATCTAATGGGCCTACAGAGCCGAGTACTACAACAATACAAGGATGCGGTCCATGATGAAGCGTTATTCTTGAAACAAAAATCGAAGGTGGACTGGCTTTCGCTGGGAGATTCAAACACGAAATATTTTCATAATGTGGTCAAGTCCAAAATTCATAGAAGCAGAATTTTTGCTATTCGTGATACTAGTGGTGTTTTACATGAAGGTGGTATGGTTCCACAAGTGACGGTGGATCATTATTCTCGGTTTTTTGGAAGTGTAGGAGATATCAATTTGCAGCCTATTGTTGATCTTTTTCATACAAAGTTGTCGAGTGATATGGCTGACAATATGGTGAGACTAGTGACAGATGAGGAAATAAAAACGGCTATGTTTTCTATAGATGGGAATAAAGCTCCCGGCCCTGATGGTTATACATCAGAGTTTTTCAAAAGGTCGTGGGATGTTGTTGGAAACGATGTTTGTAAGGCGGTAAAGGATTTCTTTGATAATGGGAAGTTGTTACAACAGGTTAATCATACGGTTGTTTCTTTAATCCCAAAGGTTAGTACTCCATCGTGCATCACCGACTTTAGACCCATATCTTGTTGTAATACGCTGTACTTGCTTACATACTTTGTCACATCATATTTCATTCTAGGCCACCAGTAGTCCTTCTTCAGGTCTTGATACATTTTGTTGGTACTGGGATGGATAGAGTACCGAGACTTATGAGCCTCATCAAAGATTTTGGTTCTAAGCTCGCCACCTATAGGTATCCATACCCGTCCAAAATGTGTCCTAACACCAAGGGAGTTATATTCCAACTTGTCCTGTTGTCCAACCATTCTTTCCTTCTTTATGTTTCCTACCTTAAGTGCTTCATCTTGAGCTCTTTCAATTTCCCTCATCACATCTGATGTTACCACCAACTGGCAAGCTTTCACTCTAATAGGAGCAGGCACATCCTTTCGGCTTAGAGCGTCAGCCACCACGTTTGCCTTTCCGGGATGATATATGATTTCACAGTCATAATCTTTCAATAGTTACAACCAAAGTCTCTGCCTCATATTAAGTTCCCTTTGTTCGAAGAAGTACTTCAAACTTTTGTGGTCGGAGTAAATAGTAAACTTCACCCCGTAAAGGTAGTGCCTCCAGATTTTTAATGCGAATACGACATCAGCAAGTTCCAAATCGTGAGTCGGATAATTAGCTTCGTGAATCTTCAACTGCCGTGACGCATACGCGATCACTCTCTCGTGTTGCATCAATACACATCCCAATCACTGACCCGAAGCGTCGGAGCATACCACTAAGTGTTCATTGCCCTAAGGAAGGGCCAAGACTAGAGCTTGGGTTAGCTTCTCCTTCAATTCCTTAAACGCCTCATCTTGGGTCGAACCCCATTCATACTTTACCTCCTTCCGAGTCAACTTTGTTAACGGCGAAGCTATTTTTGAGAAATCCAGGATGAATCTCCGATAGTAGCCTGCCAATCCCAAGAAACTGCGGATTTCAGTTGGCATCTTAGGAATATTCAATTCCCTTACCGTCATTATCTTTTCTGGGTCAACCATAATGCCGTTCGGGTTATTGACGTGACCTAGGAATTGTACTTCCCTAGGCCAAAACGCACATTTGGAGAAGTTAGCATACCACTTTTCCTTCTTCAGAGCTTCCAATACCTCCTTTAAGTGACACGCGTGATCACCCTCATTCTTGGAGTAGATTATGATATCATCGATGAACACGATTACCGATCGATCCAGCATTAGTCAACAAACTCCATTCATCAAATCCATGAACGCTGCGGGGGCGTTCGTCAATCCAAAAGACATTACGTGGAACTCAAAATGTCCATAATGCGTGCGAAATACGGTTTTTGTTATGTCTTCTTCCCTCACCTTCAACTGATGGTACCGATCGAAGGACGATTTTTGAGAACCAACTTGCGCCCTGTAATTGATCGAACAGGTCGTCGATCCTTGGTAGAGGGTACTTGTTCTTCACGGTACGTTTGTTTAACTTGCGATAATCAATACACATTCTCATCGAACCATCCTTCTTCTTTACAAATAACACCGGGGCACCCCAAGGCGAGATGCTCGGTTGTATAAATCCCTTCTCAAGTAGTTCGTCTAATTGGGCCATAAGTTCTTTCATCTCCACCGGTGCTAGTCGATATGGAGCCTTAGCCACGGGCTAGGCATCTGTTACTAAGTCGATTAGGAATTCACTCTCTCTGTGGGGTGGTATCCCAGGTAAATCCTCTAGAAACACCTCCGGGTACTCGCGTACCACGGGTACATCATTTAGTTCCTTCACTTTCTTACACTTGTCAATCACGTACACCAGATAAGCCTCGCATCCGTGCCTCAAGTAATTTGTTGCCTTAATCATCGAGATGACGTTTGGCATCGGGGCGTCACGATCTCCAAAAACCTCGACTTTGCTACCATCCAGAGCCTTGAGTCGGATTATCTTTCGTTTGCATATAATTTGCGCTTCATTGGCAGTTAGCCAATCCATACCTAACACGACATCAAACCCTCCCAAAACCATAACAAACAATCTGACAGGGAACCTATGACCTTCTATTTTTATCGTCGAGTTGTCAACTACATCGGTCACTCTCGCAGTTCTACCCTTAGCGGTTTCTACACTAAAAGCCTTTTCTAGCTTACTGCCAGTGTACTTTACTCGTTTACAAAAAGTCGCAGATATAAAACTCTTACTGGCACCTGAATCAAATAACACAGAAACAAAAGTGTTGTCAAGGTTGAACGTACCTGACGGCACGTCGGGGTCCACCCTAGCCTGGTCTTGCGTCAGTGCGTATGCACGAGTCTTTGGTCGGGGCCTCTTTTCTTTCTTCTCGGTACTCTTCCCTTTCCAAGATTCGCCTATTTTCGGTTTCGGGCATTCCCTACTCAGATGACCGACATCCCCACAGTTATAGCACTTGATGTGTTGTGGACACTCATGGGAGTAGTGCCTGGTCTTGCCACACTTAAAACATAAGTTAGATCCTAGTCTACATTCACCTGCATGCTCCTTTCCACACTTCTTACAAAAAGTCAGCTCATCCACCCGAGCCCTCTTATCGCGAGCCCAAAACATCTTTCCAGCAGTTCGCTTGTTTGAGAAGCTCGGTCTCTTCTTTGGTTCCTCAATGGCGGCATCGTTTAATGCCAGATCATCATACACCACACGACTGACTTCCACCACCGAATCGAAGGTGGTAGGAGTGTTTGCTTTGATAAAGGTGCGGGCCTTGTCCGGCAGTCCCTGGATATAACAAGAAATCTCTCTCTTCGTTAGTAATCAGGTGTGGCACCGGACATTCCAACTCATTGTACTGGGTGGTGTATTGACAGTGAGTCATGTTACTAGCCTTTAAATTCAGAAATTCTCTCTCCACCTTCTCAATTTCATTCCTTGGGCAAAAATTCTTAATAACTAACGCCTTCAAACCATTCCATAACATAGAGTCAACAACTGTATTTCCCTTAGCTTGTCGCACTCCCTCCCACCAACGAGACGCTTCTTCTCTCAAGGAGTTAGCAGCAAATTTCACCACTTGATTCGTCCGGCATTCGCTAAGACGGGTGGCAGCCTCCATACGGATTACCCAGTCAAACGTAGCCACCGCATCTTTCTTTCCAGTCAGGACCGGCGGGTCACATGCTTTAAATGACTTATAGTCGCATCCGCGAGCAGGCGATGCATTGTCAGTCTCGTTGTTCTGGTTACCAGTTTCCGTGCTAGACCCACCTTCCCCATTAACCTTCTTCAACGCTTCTGCCAACAGAGCTGGCAGAGAAGTCTTCATCAACTCTGTGAACTCTCGAGCTATAGCTGCTCTCACTTCTGTTTCAAAAGTGAAAGGTTGTTCTTCAACCTGTGTCTGCTTAGTTCCATGCACACTAACCACCGATTCAGTGTGAACACTTCCTTCTTCACTATACTCTTGGCGTGTAGGGGTCCTGCCACGCCCACCATTTCGGCCTTCAGTACGACCGCCAGAACATCCCCCACCACGCCTTCCAGTTCCTATCATTGCCATTTCATTCTATAAGACAAGAAATCCAAAGTCATCACGCTAGTTAACAAATAGAATTCAACAAGCACTGTAAGATGTTAATATACACTGGCCACCTATAATTAACCATTACACTACCTTTCGATTTCTATTTGACCACCTTTGTGATTCCACCAGAACACAAGTCCTTACCTAAACCTTTCTAAGGCATACTATACATGTAAATATATACTACCTTCATACCTGATGCTGTGGCTCGAGTTACCCGTACTGGCATACGCTTTCGGCCCCATTCACAGTTTATGTTCAGACACTGGGAGTGTCCGAATCTCTCAAACTATGCTCTGATACCAACTTGTAAGGCCCCCAAACCCAGGAGGCCTCACTTATTGGATTTACTCATTCACAAACATTTCTTAAACTTGAATATCAAATAACACAGCGGAAAATACTTCATTAAAACATAACCATTACATTGTTCAACATACGGAAGCGTAAACATTGTCTAAACATAACATAATGAAATCAAAACGTAACATGATGCCAGTCTTCATAAGCAACCGGGTAACTCTTCATTGCTAGCCAAGCATCGCCGCCCAACCTCATAACCTGCCTTAACTTGAATGTGCATACTAAAAAGTCAGCTATGCTGGTGAGTTCTAGCTTTACATAAAACTTTCACAAAACCATTTGCCAAAAAAACATTACATTCATTTATTTAATAAAAGCGTACAAAAGCATGCAATAACATAACATTAAACATAAGTCAACAATAAACCGAATCTACGCCTTTTCGTAACCGTCAATTCCTCATTACAGCACGGTACCTCATAGGGTACACACACCGACCTTGAGTAAGGTGCTCCATAGAGCATACACACCAACATTAACCATTTCAAGTACGGCGTCCCAAAGGATAGCGCATACCACATTAAATACTATTCCCTCACTAAGAATGGTATCTCATTAGGGATCCCGGTAATCCCCCATTGGTGACAGTCGTCACCCCTTTTAACCCAGTTATACAACCGTTGGCCAGCCACAAAGGCCCCTATAAAGGTAAGGCCCATACATGCATACATTCCCTTACCCCCGAAGGAACTCATGGCAGATTCATTTATTTCGTGACTTCCATAAAACCTTTACTTCTTTTTAGTTAAAGCATTTGCACGTTTTATTAAATAGCTTTTCATTTGTAAACATTTCGTAAACCACATTTGGCAACAAGTTTCATAAATACATTTCAACTTTCCTTTCATAAACACCATTTCATAAAACATTATCGTGTAAGTATGCACACCAGCCCAAAACATAGTTCAAAACATATAAAAAGTAGGGCTCTAGAACTCACCAGATAAGCTAGTCTCAGTTCTGTCCTAAACACGGTCCAACGAGCGCCACACACGATCTGAATTGGTTAATTAGACATACATCAGACCTGTTCTAACTTACACACTTTTACGCAGTCTGAGCTAGGCGAACTTAAGGCTAAGTTCGCTGCCCATAGTCTAGGCGAACATATAGGCGAACTTGTCCTAAGTTCGCTTAACTTGACCTGGCGAACATAACCAAGTTTGCCCCCCTTAATGACTTAAGCGAACTTGTCAAGCGAACTTAATAAGTTCGCCCCAACCTTGCCAGGCGAACATAACCAAGTTCGCCCCCTTGATGACTTAAGCGAACTAGATAAGTTTGCCCCAACCTTGTCAGGCGAACATAACCAAGTTCGCCCCCTTGATGACTTAAGAGAACTTGATAAGTTCGCCCAAACCTTGTAAAGTGAACTTGATAAGTTCGCCTGTCGGGCAGTCATCTTCCCCAAAAAAACGAAGTTCTTGCATGCAAATTTGATCATGCCAATATCCCAACTTTCTTTGCTCATAAAGTTCGGTTTCCCTTCTAGATGCTAGACCTAAGCTTATTTTCAAGTTTCATCCGTAAAAACATTACCTTTTTACCCAAAACCCAAAAAACCCAACATAACCAAAAATCTCAAATCTAGCTCGAGTTGTTACCTGAATCGAGATTCTGATTCGGAGGTCCTGCTCACGAGTTCAGTAGTAACGTTTTCCTTCAATCTCGGGTCGATCCGTCAACTTTCTATCTCTACGGTTTCTCTCTCTAAAGATGCAAAATGAGAGAACTGTGTGCAAGTGTGGGGTATTTATGAGAGGGGCCTCCCCTTCACGAGCCCACCTCACAACCAACACGGCCCAACCCCGGCCCGCGCACCTTTGTCCGCTCTTACCATTCATCCCGCTTGCACCCGTTACCTTTATTTCTCATTTTTATTTTTGGAATGTTACAAAAGACCAGTTAATTGATGTCAAAGATAAGCATGTTCAAATCAAAGGATAATTAAGAAGGAAAGTTTGTGGCCTAAAGAGTGAAGTAGCCGAGTGTTCAAAGTCAAAGTCAAAGCCTAAAAGCTACAATTGCTTTGTGTGTGGTCAAGTTGGTCGCTTTGCGAGAAATTGCAAACATAACTCTAGTGAGTCAAGGTTCACAAAGAACAAAGAGAAAGTTAAGAGCAAAGTTACTCAGCATTTCAAGAGAGCGTCTGAGAACGACAGTGTGACAGAGTCCGGAGTGACACAACGATACAGTCATGATTACTTGCTTTCTAGAAATTGTCATGCTTTATATTCAAATTTTTATCGTGATTATGTGCTACCAAATTTTGAGGATACACGTGTCCCAAAAGGTTCACAATATGTGAAGAAACTTAACCAAACAATCTATTTTGCTAAAGAAAAAATGACTAAGAAATATGAGAAAAATGTTGGTTATGTTTGGAAAGTTAAAAAGGATCAGTCTTCACATATGGTTGGAACAAAGAAGTATATAAACTTGAAAGAACAAGTCGTTGTGACTAAGATTGTAAAAGGTCAAAGTCAGCCCGGGTCAAAGATGATCTAGGTACCTGTTTCTCAATAAATTTATCTTGAAAGTGCAGAGTTTAACCGGGAGGACTATTAATAATGCTTGGCATGTTGATAGCGGTTGCTCAAGGCATATGACTGGACAAAGAGAAATTCTAGAAAACTTTTGAGCTTTTGATGGTGGTTTTGTTGCGTCTGCTAGAGATAAAAAGGGAGGAAAAATTACTGGTCAAGGAACAGTGTCGAATGACCTTATAACATTAGAGAAAGTCAATTTTGTGTCTCAATTAGAATTCAACTTACTAAGTGTTTCTCATGTTTATGATAAAGATATAACAGTCCTTTTTACTACAAAGGAGTGCTTGTTCTTAAAGCGTAGACTGGTTATTCCAGAAGAAATGATTCTGAGGCGTGCTCCAAGGAAGTTCAACATATATGTGGTTGACATGAATGATCATACTACACCAGTAAATGTCTCATGCTTGTTATCAAAAGTGACTAGTTCAAAATCTTATTTATGGCATCGAAGAATGGGTCATGTGAATTTGAAGAACATGAATAACTTGGTGCATAAAGATTTGGTACAAGGATTGCAAAAGAAAGAGTTCATAATTGAAGAAATTGCATGTCATGCGCAAAGGGAAAACAACACAAGAAGTCCCATCCAAGAAAAACCATAACAACTTTTACTAGACCTTTATTTCTCATACATATGGATTTGTTCGGTCCAGTTCGAGTTAAAAGCATTGCGAAAAAGTCATATTGTCTTGTTATCACAAATGACTTTTCAAGATTTTCATGGGTGTTTTTCCTTGCAACAAAGGATGAGACACCTGAAACAATCATTGATTTTGTCAAAAGAATAGAAAACATCTGTGATAGCAAAGTTTCAATCATTTGCAGTGACAATGGAACATAATTTAAATATAAACTGATAAATTCGTTTTGTGTAGAAAAAACAATAAAAAATCAGTATAGTGCTGCAAGAACACCACAACTGAATGAAGTGGCTGAAAGGAAGAATAGAAATTTAATAGAAGCTGCTCGAACAATACTTGTCGATTCAAAGTTGCCTATTATTTTCTGGGCTGAAGCAGTAAACACGGCATGCTATGTTTTGAATAGAGCTCTGATGGTGAAGCAACTTACAAAGACTTCCTATGAACTATTCTATAAACGAAAGCCGTACATCAAGTTCTTCACAGCATTTGGTTGTTCTTGTACACTGTTAAATACACAAGATTTATTGCCAAAATTTGCAGCTTTGTGATGCATGCTACTTCTTAGGTTATCCTTCATATCAGAAAGCTTATAGTGTGTACAACAAGAGAACCAAAATTGTTCAAGAATCTTACTATGTGGAGTGGCAAGAACTAAATACTCCTCCAGATCAAAATGGACCAGACTGGTTCTTTGATGCTGAAGTAATCTTCAAGACCTTTTATCAGCAACTTCAAATGGATTCCAATGAAGCATATACTTCAGATACTGTAACTGAGCCTTTTACAAGAGTGATCTATTTGTTGGAAAGTTTTTAGTTGGACCACAGAATGTGAAGATTCAAAATGAGATGTCTGAAAAATGTTATTACATCAACTCAAACACATGAAGATCTTGTTGATAATTTTGTCACTAATGTTAATTCTGAAATACAAGACGTTCCAAGTACTGATGATGAACCAGCAGTTAATGAAGTTCAGTCGAATCCTGTAAATAATCAGACTGAGGATGTAATTCAAACAAGTTCTTCAAGTGTTGATGATTCAAATGATCAAGTACCTGAGTTGAACAATTCAAATATGCTAGAGTCTGTGGAAGTAGAACCTATTCCAAATCATCGAATTCATTCTGCTCATCCAGTTGAGAATATTATTGGATCTCTTGAGGATGGAGTTAAAACAAGAAGTCAAGCTGGAAATATTAATATATGTTTGTACTCCTGCTTCTTATCTCAAGAGGAATCAAAGAATGTTACTTTTGCTTTACAAGTTCCAAGTTGGATTGAAGCTATGCAAGAAGAACTCTTTCAGTTTAAGAAGTTAAACGTGTGGCATCTTGTGGACTTACCTGAGGGAAAATATCCAATTGTAACGAACTGGGTCTTCAGAAACAAAAAAGGATGATCGTGGGATTGTAGTTCGTAACAAAGCACGTCTGGTTGTATAGCATTTTTATCAAGAGGAAGGACTAGATTATGATGATATCTTTGCTCCTGTTGCACGAATTGAAGCCATACGTATCTTTTTGTCTTATGCATCGTACAAGAAGTTTACTATATATCAAATGGATGTAAAAACAACTTTTCTTTATGGGGTGGTAAAGGAAGAGGTTACGTGAATCAACCACCGGGTTTTGAAGATCCAGCTCATCCATTTCAGGTGTATAAGCTTGATAAAGCACTGTATAGGTTACATTATGCGCCTCGTGCGTGGTATGAAACCTTGTCAACACATCTTACATCGAATGGCTTCGTTCGTGGAACAATTGACAAGACCTTATTCCTGAAGAAATATGATGCTGATCTGTTAATTGTACAAGTTTCTGTCGAAGATATTATCTATGGGTCAACAAATGAAGCTCTTTACAAGGAATTTGAATAAGTCATGAAATTAAAATTCGAAGTGAGCTTGATGGAAAAAATGCATTTCTTTCTAGGGTTACAAGTTGAACAGTCTGAATCTGGGATTCTTATCCATCACGCTTAATATGTGAAAGATATTCTAACAAAATTCAAGATGAATGATTGCAAATAAGCTTCAACACCAATTGCTCCCCATGAACCTCTCATTGTGAATTTGTCTGGAGTTGAAGTTAATCAAAAGATGTATCGGTCAATGATTGGCTCGTTGATGTATCTGACTGCAAGCCGACCGGATATCATGTTAGTTGTTTGCTCCAGTGCTAGATATCAAGCAGCTCCAAAAGAATCTCATGAATCGGATGTTAAATGAATATTTCGATATCTTAAGGGTCGAGTACATTTAGGTTTATGGTACCCTTCTGATTCTGAATTTAATTTCTTTGCTTACACTGACAGCGATTATGGAAGTTGTAACTTGGACAGGAAGTAAACTTCAGGTGGATGTCAATTTTTGGGGGAGAGACTGGGGTCTTGGCAGTGTAAGAAACAAACGAATGTATCCACATCAACTGCTGAAGCTGAGTATACTACTGCCTCGAGCTGTTGTTCATAAGTTATCTAGATTCAACATCAAATGCTAGATTTTGGAGTGAATTTCCCGCAAACTCCGATTTATTGCGACAACAAGGCAGTGCTCGGAATAGTCAAAAATCCCATTCAACATTCCAAAACAAAGCACATTGCAATCAGGTTACATTTCATTCGTGACTGTTTTGAGAATGGGTTGATTAAAGTGGTACATGTCGATACCCTAGAACAAAAGGCCGATATTTTTACAAAAGCCTTTTCAACTGATCGGTTTAAATCTTTGTTTGAGTTGTTGGGGATAATTTCTTTTAAAAAATATATATAAAAAGTCATAAAAAGTAGAATAAATTGTTGAAACATGTTGAGAAAAAGTCAAAAGGAAAATAGTATAAATAAATGTATAACTATATGTTTTTGTTTAAGTGTTTAATTGTTTTCTGTGTTTAAAAAAGAATAATAAGTCATTCTTGATAAAATTAGTGTGCAAGTGTGTTTTCTTTCCTGATTATGAGTGAAATTGTGAAAATTATTAAAAAAAAATTAGAACACGTCTTAATGTTGTCAAAATGGACTTAAATAAAAATTGGTTTGAAAATTTTCAAAATTTATCAAGTTTGGAGTTTTCGGTCGAAATATCTTGACCGAAAAGATATCATCTGAAAAAGTTTTCGATCGAAAAGTCATGACTGAAGTTTTCGATCAAGATTTGAAAAGCCTTTGTTAGATCGGTAAATACAAGATGGTTCTATTCTAGTTGAGATTGGAGGAAACAATCATAACTAAGCAATGTAAACAAGTAAACACAAGAACTACTGATAAATGCAATTTGTATTTACCTTCAATGGTTACAAGATTGCAGAGAAAACTCTAAGAAAGCACACTTATACAATGAAACGATATACTACATATATAGTAACTTAGAATCAAGACAGAACCTTGATTCTGAGGATCAGAGCGAACACAAGCCGTTGATCTTGTATATTAGAAGCTTTACTACACGTTAAGACAACAAATACTACAAAGGATAACTTTACTCAAACGTCTTCTTAGGCATCATTGCTTGGATACTTGGAAGGAGAGCGTTGTTGTCTTTTATTGTCTGCACCAGTAACATTCTTCCTGCATTAGATGTGTCAGAGTTGCAGCATAAATTTTTTCAGTAGTAAAGTTGATGCTTTTGTTATGCCAATCAGCAGCAACGATTGATCTTCAGTAGATATGGCTATCTGTAGCAAAGTTGGTGATCCGCATCAATACATAACTATCCAAATGTAACGCCCCAAACCCAGGAGGCCTCACTTGTTGGATTTACTCATTCACAAAAAAATATTAAACTTGAATATCAAATAACGCAGCGGAATCATTCATTCATCATAATTAAAACTTGTTCAAACATGCGGAAGCATAACATTGTCAAATACATACACATAACATAAACAACTCATAACGGGATGCCAGTCTTCATATCATTCGGGTAACTCTTCTCGCTAGCCAAGCATCACCGTCCATCACCATAACCCGCCCTTAACCTGAATGTGCATGTTAACAATTCAGCTACGCTGGTGAGTTCTAGCTTTACTTAAAACCTTGACTTAAACATTTTGCCAAAAAACATAACATACATTTGTTTAACAAAAGTGTACGTAAAACATGCAATAACTTAACATCATTAAAACATCGTAACATAGCATCATAATATAAGTCAACATGAATCGAATCTGCGCCTTCTCGTAACCGTCAATCCCATACATCGCATACCAACGGATGAACTTAAGACTCGTTACCTCTAAGTTACCTGTCACCAGTCCCCTAAGGCGCGTTACCTCTAGATGGACCAAAAATATGTCTCCTAAGGCTCGTTACCTCTAGGTAGACCAAACATATGTCTCCTAAGGCTCGTTACCTCTAGGAAGACAGAACATAACATAGGCACTATTTCCCTGCAAGGAATAGTACCATCCATCGGGATCCCGGTAATACCATGGGTGACCATCGTCACCCCATCAACAACCAGTTGTACAACCGTTAGCCAGACACAAAGCCCCCCGTAAGGGCGAGGCCAATACATACATACATACCTTAGCTCCCGTAGAAACTCGTGGCAGATTCGTTCATTCGTGACTTTCAATAAACCTTTACCTCATTGTAGTTAAAGCATTCGTACGTTTTATTAAACAAAACATCATCTCTTTCGTAAACCTTTCGTAAATTTCATTTGGCAAAACATTTCATAAACATCATCTAACTTATTTGATTACGAACTACGTGACACTAGATCATACATGAGATTTGTGTGCTTACTATATACTCGAAACAAAATTTGCTTACCATTATTGCAATGGATCGATTTCATTATACACAAGACATGATCATGCACTTTGTACACCAAAGTTGAAGACCATGATACATTGAAACGCCTCGGGGTTTGACGTATTCTTGTTCAAACACGAGCAAACTAAGAAACTTTAAGTGTTACTACTTTACTACTCTTTAGTTGCAAACTGATCTGACTTGGGACATGATTAATTGTTAGCGACTTTTATGTGTAAATAATAGACGTGATAATAGTGAAATTGTGCCCTTTCCCACACACAACGAAACTATCTATACGGACCATACGATGATTTGAATAATTACGGGTGCACACGGAATTATAAAAATCAGCGTATGGAAACTATAGGGAAATTTTGTCGTGTGTTGTGACCTAAAACTTATCATGATATGTAACAACGAAACTGAAGTAATATGACAAGGGCATGGTGGATACGCCGATGGTACTTCCTATACATAAGTGTCCTCTCATATTATCATAAGTAGCGTTGTTCGTGTCACGTGAAGTTTTGACCCAGACCAAGGTTTTAGGAAATCTCGTACCCACTGACAATGTTGAGCATATTAGACTATATTTACACAAACTCTAAATGTCAAAATCCCATCAATTTCATTCCAAGTAATACGTTTCACATTTAGAATTCAAATTCTTATTCGACAATCTTCAATTCAAAACAAAATTTATTATCACTCTTCGTATTCAAAGTAGCAGGCTTAAGTCATGTCAACGGTTACACACCCCAGAATCCAACACTCAAAGCTACATGAGAACCCAAAACTCCTTCCTCCATCTTGACTTTTGCAGCCTCCATTAATTAAATTTCGGGACGAAATTCCCTTAACAGGGGGAGACTGTAACATTCCTGATTTTCCGACCCTATTTGAATTTATTTTAATTAATAAAATAACAATACGACATTTAAAACCTTCAAGGACTAGTTGTGTAATTAGTCAAATCTAATTATAATAAAGTTGAAAGTCAAAGAAAAAAATTGAGAAATTATGTTACCGTTAACTTTTAATAAATTAAATTAACAAATTCTTGACCAACTTAACTCGACTCAAACCCGAGGGACCAGTTCCGCCAGATTCAGAACTTTTGAACATGAAACTGCAGGGATCAATCTGTAATTAACTCATTTTTGATTTAGTTTGACTTCAGAAAGTCAAACTGCCGTTTTTGCTCGAATCTGAACCCCACACCCGGAATCTGTTGCATTTCGTAACCGCTATACACGTTGGTGTCATTATCGATCATTATAGAGCAATTAACAGCTTCGTCGTTACACGATTGAACTCCATTTACAGCAAATTAAACCATGACCGTCGACCTATTTTCTTATTACCCACCAATTCACAACTATCGATCTTTTACACAGAAATCCATCACCTGCAAATCTCTAACGAATCCCCCAGAGCCTGTTACACTATCCAATTTCATCGAAGAAGGACGCAGAGTCGCCGGAAAACCGATCCGTCTCAGTCGGCATTCGTTTAGTCGATCGCGGTCAATTCGAACATCATTCCGATAATTGAACCTTTCATTAGCTTCGTTTTTATCACTACATTAAAAGCCCTATGCTTATTAGGGCTTACATTACAGAATTAAGCAAGATATGATTCTAGGGTTCTTAACATTTGCGGATTTAATCGAACCCTACCCCCGACTCTGTTTAAACCAAATTAATTCATACCAGTAGATTCTAAATCCATCTTCATTTGATAACCCTATGCCAATTCAGTCTCATATCATCGACTTAATCAAGACCCCGTAACTAGGGTTCGTTTATAAAGCAATTTGGGGGTTTTGACCCTAGACTTAATCATAATCCAATTAAAACATACTGATAGATTCGCAAGACCTTAATTAGTAAAAGCCCCATGTTTATATCGCATTCCATTTTCAGAATCATTCAAATCAATTTTGAGTTTAAGCTTAGGGTTTCGGCTTTTGAATCCGTAATTTAACAATCCTAAATCCGTCGTTTTTGCAATTAAAACTCACCCCAGACTCGTTTGGGGTTAACAAACAAAACCCCTAAGATCTTGCAGTCGGTCGCTACCAGATTTGGTGGGATTGGGACTGAGTTCGATCGGCTCGGGTAAAGGGGAAGAACTCTCCGGGTTTGCTTGTTAAAACCATTTCGTCCCGGACTTGTGTACGATACCCTAGCGGGCGGAGATGGTTGGGTGAGTGTGCTGGTGTGGGAGAGACCCGGGTTCGAGTCTCTCCACACCCTTTTAATTTTTAAAACATTTTTGAGTATTAATTTAATATAAAAACAATACCCCATATTATTATATTAATATATTAATGTGTTCTAGCCTCGTAAAACCACCCGTAGGCTCGGGTTTGGTTTATAGCCTTTTTTTTTCTCTTAAAAATACCAACTTTTAAAATAATATAGTTACATTATTTTCAAACCCCGACTTTGAATAAATAAAATATTTATATTATTCCCAACCCGTGAATCCCATTAAAAATAATATATATATTTAGATATTTTCCTTCGCCTCGTTTATAAACTCGTGTAACGTTTTCAAACTTATAAATGATATAATTATGTATATTAGTTACCCACGTTTATATCCCCGAATGAAAACAAATATATTTATTATTCATATAAATTGTAATTTCAACTCGCTTAGTGTTAGATGGTATACAACACTAATTTTTATAAACTAATATATATTTACCCAAAGTTGACGCATTTTCATGACTAAATAACTAAATGAGTATAGACTTAATTATTTTGTTTATATTTAAAGCAAGTTAATTTCACACTACGTTTTAGATAAATAAATCTAATTTATCTAGTTAATTAACCCCAAGCTCTAAATCATTATTTTAAGGACACTATATCCCAACTTTAATAATTATAAGACAATTAACCAAGAATAAAACGCAATCACCTATAAAACCCTTTTATATAATTCGACACGAACTCATTACACAATTTCCTATACTCACATCCTTTGAAGCCCTAGACTTCGATTTAGATATTTTATTAATTCATCTTCATACGCAATACACTCTAGGTTAACGTTGTGCGTTACAAGGATCACTTTGCTACCTAGAGTCTCGTGTTAAATACACATTTGATTCAGGTGAGTATTCACAACCCCTTTTTACTCTTTTACATTTTTGGGGTGAAACATGAACACTATTCAACTTACATGTTTACATTTACGCAAACAACACAAGTACAAATCCTATTTACATTCATGTGTGCAATTTGAGCTTTATGCCCGAGTGCTAGGTGTGCTAACCTCTTGTATGCTATTATGTGCAATCATTAACTTTTCAAGCCGACGGTTTTCAATAATAGATCTATTGCATCTGACAAACCCACCCAGGATGCGCGGTGATTGAAACCGACAACACACTTTGTTTTGCATGCTAGTTACAAAGGTTTGATTGTACTTGGTTACACAATAGCGGCTCCCCATAAATGCCTTATTTATCATGTTATGTAAAGGATTTGGTTTACAAACTATATGTTATCTATGTACAAACTTGTGTTATACTCACCAACTTTTTAGTTGACCTTATTTTATTCATGTTTCAGGTGCTTTCATATGAGTTTGATCAAGACATGCTACACATAGGCTTTGGACCTAGATAATCTTAATTCAAAAACAAATTGTATTTCATTATGTACATTGAATTTGATTCGTATTTGTTTGAATGGAATTTGATTTAACATATTACAATTTAGTCAACCTTGAGCTCATGAACAGTCTTACATGTCCCGCCCCGATGATTCCGCCATCGGTCGGGGTGTGACAAATCTTTCCATACGGTTTCTGGTGTTCAGCCTTTACTTGCGAGCAAGTCAAGCACTTGCTTACATACTTTGTCACCTCATGTTTCATTCCAGGCCACCAGTATTCCTTCCTCGGATCTTGGTACATTTTATTGGTACCAGGATGAATGGAGTACCGAGACTTATGAGCCTCATCCAAGATTTTGGTTCTAAGCTCGCCACCCATAGGTATCCAACGTGTCCTAACACCAAGGGTGTTATATTCCAACTTGTTCTATTGGCCAGCCATCCTTTCCTTCTTTATATTTTCTCCCTTAAGTGCTTCATCTTGAGTTCTTTCAATTTCCCTCATCACATCTGATGTTACCACCAACTAGCAAGCTTTCACTCTAATAGGAGCAGGCACATCCTTTCGGATTAGAGAGTCAGCCATCACGTTTGCCTTTCCAGGATGGTACATGATTTCACAGTCATTTACTTTTAGGAGTTCCAACCATCGTCTCTGCGTCATATTAAGCTCCCTTTGTTCGAAGAAGTACTTCAAACTTTTATGGTCGGAGTAAATAGTAAACTTCACCCCGTAGAGGTAGTGCCTCCAGATTTTCAATGCAAATACGACAGCAGCAAGTTCCAAATCATGAGTCGGATAATTAGCTTCATGAATGTTCAACTACCGTGACGCATACGCGATCACTCTCCCGCGTTGCATCAACACGTATCCCAATCGCTGACCCAAAAGTATACCACTAAGTCTTCATTGCCCTCGGGAAGGGCCTAGACTGGAGCTTTGGTTAGCTTTTCCTTCAATTCCTTAAACACCTCATCCTGGGTCGAACCCCATTCGTACTTTACCTCCTTCTGAGTCAACTTTGTCAATGACGAAGCTATTTTTGAGAAATCCAGGAAATTTTGTAGCCATTAGTCTTTATATCTACAAACTCCCCCTATACTGATGCTACCAAAACTCTCTTACTGCTTTTGTTGCTGAAGCTTTTGCATGTTTGCAACTATCCTTGCTACCTCATAGCCTCTAGGGTCCTTGCTGGGATTGTCAAGAGGAAGCTCAGACAGAGACTTGATGTCCTAGCTTGGCATCTTAAAAATGGCCTTGCTAGAACATCTCATATGTTGACCTCTTATAGCTGTTATAGTGAATTCATCCTTAGCAGCATTATAGGACCAGCTAGTGAATGGAAAGTGGGATTGGAGAGGTTTAGCATCAAAGATTACATCTTTGCTAGGATTGAAGTGATGTTTGATCACTAGCAACAGATGCCTCCCACCTTCATTCTCAGGCTCATGAGCTTCACCCAGCTCCATCATTCTTCTAAGATCAGAATTTGGGGGTTGCATTACCTCATTAACAGATTTGTAGATTGATCTTTTTACATCTGCCCTTTCGTGAAAACCTCAAACCATTGATCTTGATTATTGTAGAACCAGATAACAATTTCTCTTGAATCTTCTGGTGTGGTAGTAGGTTTGTTTTCTTCTTGGGAGGCTGTTGATGAGGAGGAGCTAGGTGTGTGATTTTGGACTCTTTGGGTGGATAGGAGGGAGATCTAGGAGGGAGACTGGAAAGTTGTTGGATTGAGGAAGGAGTAGATGAGGGAGTAGACTTGGGTTTCTTTTCTTTTCTTTCATCTGTTTGAGTGTTTACTCTTTTCTTTGAGCCTGTCTTCCCCAATCTTTCTTCCTCTTCCTTCTTGACTTTGACATATAAGGCTTATAGGTTCATGAAGCTCATGGGACCTAGCCTCTTTCCACTTTCTCCTCTTCCCCAAACTTTCTTCCTCTACCTTCCTTTCTTCATGGGTCCCAATGTTAAAAGCAATGATCTTCTTGTTTTTCTGTTTAGATTTTTCTTCTTCTTCAGCCCTTTTCTTATTTTCCAGTTGACCTTGCTGACCCATGAAAGCTCTGTAGATTTCTTTATTTGATAATTTCTCAAGGTAGTCTGCATCCTCACCTTGAGAAATCAGAGCTTCTATCCACTCCTCTCTCATTTCTTTGGCTCGGTCAGAGTCTGTTATCCTGAACTTAGCCTCTTCTTTTCTTTTCTTTTCTCTTTCTTCTTCTTCTTCTTCTTCTTTATTGAGTTGTTCCTGCAGCTGAAGAGCTAGAGCTTCATCTTCTTGTAATTGTGTAGCTGCAAGAACTTTAACTTTCAGAGCATCCAGTTGCCTAGCATGCAACTGGATCTGTTGTTCCATGAGGAGAATGACAGCTCTTCTTTCTTGAATCTTTCTAAAATCTGCCATCTTCTCTTATTCTCTTTCCCTTCTTTTATTCTCCATTTCACTCTTTCTTTAATCTTTCTTCTTCTTCTTTTGTCAGGATGCCCTTCCCCTTATCTTTGTTGGATCACAACAGCAGATGTAAGAGATGTTGTTGGGATCTCAGCTTCAGCTTCATTGGAAAGTTGAGGAATAGACACAGAGGAAGGGACTGCTTCACTCTCTTCCTTTTCCCATTCACTCCCATGTATAGCTTTGAAAGCTTCTTTGACAATCTGAGCAGACACTTTTCTTGACTCTACTGCTGCACTCAAGATGATAGTTGGTAAGGAGGGAAGGGATAGATCTGAGTTAGAGTCATCCATGGCAAGCCGTCCCTCCTTTTCAAGATAAGAATTGATAATTTTGATCATTTCTTAACTTTCTAAAGAGTTGATGTTGCAGATGTGTATCCTAAGCTCAAAGAATGTTGTTGATTTTGAAAGATGTTCCTTCACATAAGAAGAAATGAAAGCCAGAGGACCCAGTGCTTGACCATCCTTGCACTTCCAGGCCCCTGACCATTTCATTGTAGAAGAATCTTCTCCAACATAGAACTTGTTCTTCTGTTAAGGCACTGCTCCTTGTCAAGTCAAATCTGGGAGCCAGTCTTTGTTCTGATGTTGTTGAAGACTCTGCATGGTGTTTAGGGTAGGCCACCATGTTTGCTTCTTCTAGAAACCATTCAAACCAAGGCAGATTATCCTCCATCAAGACATAGAACCTGTTGATTGCAAGTTCTGCTAAGAGATCTGTAGAAGTGTTGATGCAGCTTGATAGGTACAGTTCAAGAACCTGAGGTGGATTCAGTGTATTCCAATTCAACTAAACCAAACTCCCATCCAATCTAGAATCTCTCAGATAGACCATCATACCCCAAGTTAGAATGGAGTCAAACTCTAGCTTATTTGCAGCCGGTGTGAATTGAGGGGCAATTATCTGTCTTGATATGTTTGCAGCAGCAGGAAGTATGCTGAATGACAAAGGTGTGTCTTCATCTTGACTTTCATTCTTCAACACCTCATTAACTCATCAACAGCTCGGACAACTAACGTCCAATCCTCGGTGATATCTTCCTCTTCATCTACTGAGTCCGGCAAGTCATGGATTTAAACAAAAGTAGGTTTGAAGAGAGTACGTTGAAAAGCAGTCTGCTCTTGTATCCATTCATCGAGTATGTCAGCATCATCTTTCGTAGTAACTATCTCCCCCCTTTTTGGTTGCATCAGTGCATAGAGTTTCATCTGTTTGAGTGCCCACTGATACAAGGGAGGGAGTAGTCACTAGAGGGCATTGATGGGATTCATGCATAGAGACTTGATGTCGTAGTTTGAACACTTCAGCCTCTAGCATTGCCACCGTGGCCGTCAATTCCAAATTTTAAAATTTCAGTCTGTCCTCATCCACAGTTGTGGAATCCTTGGAATTAGATGGGGCCTTAGGCCTAGCCTCTGCATACCCATCACCCTGGTTTTCTTGGCACCTAGGATTCCTCTCAGTTAAGAGTGTTTCAAGAGAAACAACCTCAATGTGAGTTGTCGTGGTTAGTGTCTTAGTGATTATCACTATCCTCCTTGTCAAATGATGTACCAGTAGTAGTGATAGCCCTTTCCAAATTTACACTATCATCACTCCCAGATTGAACCTTCTTGGGTGATGAACTTGGGCTGGATACATTAGCAGCCAAGTCAATCAATACCTCTAAAATAGTGGTAGTTGGAGAAGGTATATCATCTTGACTAGGTGCCTTTGCACTTAAGTTCAGAGAAGAAAAATAATGACAGGGCTCAACAGGATGTTCTATGGATCCGGGATGTGATCCTGATCTTAATAGAGAAACTTCCAAGGAAGTCTCTCTAATGGTTTGGCTATCCCTTTTGATATTCTCATAAGAATGTTAGGATTCTGAATGAGGGATTTTAGGTTGGGATTGGGCCTGTGAGACAAGAATAGAAAGGAGTCTTCTTGCTCCTTTTTCTAGTATATTTTGCCTCAACTGGGGCCCTGAGTTCTAGTTGGGCAGTGATAACATCCAAAACAGGTGTAAGTAGTTGGTGTGCCTATGCATCCTTAATAGAATGCACATGGGTTCGAACAGTGGACGCAGTTTGTTGTTCATGTTCTGAAGTGGAGGGTGTGGGATCAGTATCAATTGGGATTGTTGAACTGTCACCCTGGGTACTTTGTATGTTCATCATTGTGGATAACAATGGAACATTGACCCCTGAGAACTTTTTGGAAATAGTTCTCATGCTTTGAAAAATATTATTTTTATGTCCCAGCATAAGATAGATTCTTGTAGGTTTTGAAAGATCTTTTAGTTCATTGTTGAAAACTTCCTGCAAGAATCTTGGGTACATATAGAATGCCTACTTTGCACCTTCTTGAAGGTTATATCTCAAACCTTCAAAGATGAGATGTGCAAAGTTAAAACCTTGGCTAGTGACCATACCGTGAACAGCAGAGACGAGGGCAGAGCTCACTTGATGCCATCCACCTCTCTTCTGGGATATGCATTGTAGAAGAGTGTGGCATAGAAACTTCCATGGAGGGCCCATCATCGCCTTTTCAATGGTATATTTGTACTGATTTCAAGTGTACCCTATGGATACAAAGGTCCTCATATACTCTTCCTTGGAGTATGAAACGGTGGCCCCCTCGTCCTGAAGCTTGAGATGTTTTCTGAGAGTAGCTTTAGTGACGATGATGTCTTTGCCCTCTACCTTAGCTTGGTTGTAGGGAATCCCCTGTTCGGTAGAGTAGACGGCGGTGCTCTAAAAGTCCTCCATATGAGGAATGTATATGGTAGGGTTGACGGTTAGTGCATAGTATATCTTTGATCGACAGAGAAAATTGATCATATCATTGAACCCTTCGGACTTCTTGCCTCTGACTAGGTATGCAGTGAGATTGTGGTAGGGTGAGAACTTGTCATCGAGCTGGTTTATATCGACCTCTGCCATTGTCGTTGGGTTTGGAGGGAAGGAGGAAGTTTTTGAAAGGTGGTTAAGTATGGAAGGCTTTGAATGCTATGAATGCTTGAGAGAAAATGGTGAGAGTTAGGACGGAATTGAATGTGAAGATGTTAAGGAGAAATTTGATTTGTGTTATAACGGCAGTGGAGGGAAAAAGCAAAGTTACTTGTACAGTACAACCTTATTCACTTTTCACTGTTACAGCTGTAATACACTATAGCAGTCATGGTAAAGACTGAAAGTACTTTTACAGCGGGTAAAAGTTACTTTGGACTTATTTTTACCCATCAGTAGCAAACTTGGTTGTTGCTGATGTTTAAGCCTATCCACTACAAACTTGGTTGCTGCGGATGGTTAAGTCAGTCAGCAGCAAACTCAATTGGTGTTGAGGGATGCAATGGTCCGTAGCAAAAATGTTGCTGCTGACTGCCTTAAAGCTATCCATAGGAAACTTGTTCCTGCTGATGGATGCGGATGATTAAACCTTGTAGCAGCAAAAATTGTTGCTGCTGATTTATAACTTTTATTTACAACAAAAGACAAACACATTTATAAAACAATTTTTAGAGACAGATTTTAGTTAAAGTTCATCATACCAATGGATTCAACTAAATATCTAAATCTAGCTTCATCAAAAGGTTTTGTAAACAAATCAGCATATTGCTCATTGGTGTGAACTTTGGTTAAAATAATTCTCTTTTTCTCAGCTTGATCTCTTATGAAGTGATACCTGAAGTCAATGTGCTTTGTCTTGGAGTGTTGCACCGGATTGTTTGTGATTGATATAGCACTCATGTTGTCAATGTGAATGGGAGTGGCCATGAAAGTCATCCCATGATCCAGCATTTGGTTTTGTCTCTAGATGACTTGTGCACAGCAACTTGAAGCTGCAATGTATTTTGCTTATGCTGTAGAAGTTGATACACAGGTTTGCTTCTTGCACTGCTTTGAAATCAGTCTTCCTCCTAGAAACTGGCATCCCCCTGATGTGGACTTTTTGTCCAAGTTGCATCCCCCATAGTCACTGTCAGTGTATGCATACAGGTTGAACTTATCATTTTTAGAATACCATATCCCAAGTCATGGGGCTCCTTTTAGATATCTAAAAATTCTTTTGACAGCTTGAAGATGTGTATTCTTTGGAGCTGCTTGGAATCTTGCACATATGCATACTTCAAACATGATATCTGGCCTTGAGGCAGCGAGATACATGAGTGACCCTATCATTTCACGGTGTTGATGTTGATCAGTGTCATGACCATCTTTGTCTGGAGTCAGTTGATGGTGCACTTGCATAGGAGTTCTTGCAGCAGTGCAGTCAGCCATCTTGAATCTTTCCAAAATGCTCTTGACATATTTGGATTGGCTGATAAAGAATCCGTTTAGAACTTGTTTGACTTGAAGACCCAGAAAGAAATTTAGTTCACCCATTGAACCCATTTCAAACTTTGAGTGCATTAGGATCTCAAAGTCTTTACACAACTTCTTCCTTGTTGATCCAAAGATGATATCATCAACATAGATTTGTACCAGTAGGATTTCTCCTCTTCATATTTGATAAACAAGGTCTGATCAATGGCACCTCTTCTGAAGTTGTTGCTTAGCAGATATCCGGACAGAGTTTCATACCAGGCTCTTAGAGCTTGATGTAAGCCATTGAGAGCTTTGTCTAGTTTGAACACTTTGTTAGGATGTGCAGGATCTTCAAAGCCTGGAGGCTGTTTGACATATACTTCCTCACCAATCTTCATATATAGAAAGGCACTCTTGACATCCATTTGATAAACCATGAAATTCTTGGATGCAGCATATGCAAGGAAGATTCTGATGGCCTCCAGCCGGGCAACCGAAGCAAAGACTTCATCATAGTCAATTCCCTCTTCCTGAGTGTAGCCTTAGCTACAGGTCTGGATTTGTTCTTGAAGAAAATGCCTCTCTCATCTTGATTGTTCCTCAATACCCATCTTGTGCCAATAGCAGTTTGACCAGGTGGAAGATCAACAAGTTTCCAGACATCCTGTCTCTTGAATTGCAGCAACTCTTGGCCTCATGAGATTTGTTTCTTGTTTCAATCTTGAAGATGAAATTGATGACTTGATGGCTGAAGATATAGAGGACGGAGTTGACAGTGTTAGTGACGAAAATGACCAAGTTGATAATAATGATCAAGGAAATGATGACGATCCAGGTCATGATGGTGGTCAAAGAAATGTGTTACCAGAAATTCAACCAGAAGTTCAAGTTCAAGATGAAGAACCAAGGGTGGATACACAAATGGGTGAGAATGAAGCACCTAATCTGACTTTTGAAGATGAGTTCCAGAGGTGAATGAAGAGCATACAGAACCATTATTGAGTCACACAGAAGAATTCATAGCTGAAACTGAAGATGTTCTAAGTGTAAATATTGAAGTGTTAAAAGTTCTTGGTGAACAGTTAGAAGCCACAACAACAACCCCATCAAAGAAGAGGAAAGAGCATGAAAAGTCAAAGACCGTACCTTCTAGACCTCCTCCGTCTAAAGGTATCATGTTTACAAATCCAGAACAAGAAAAGAAGAAGAAAACAACAACCACTGCACTTGATAAAGGCAAAGGCAAGACAAAAGAAGTTCCAGAGAAGCAAAAGTCTAATAAATCAAAGAATTATGGGTTGGTTGACGAAGAGTTTTTGAATTATGGAACAAGAGAAACTACAGATGTAGTTAGTTAGCTGAAAACTCAAATCTCCAATCGACGAAGCAGAGAAGCTGCAAATACAAGAGAGATAAGAGAATTTAAAACAGAAAGCAACAACAGAAGGGTTTACTTGTAAAGCAACAACAGCAAATTGATCAAGTTCAGAGGATTGTTCAAGATTTGATAACTCAAATTGGTGCTCCAATCGTCACCAATCTAGAGGAGAATATTGAAGATGTAAAGAGTCCGACAGCCACTGAACCACTTCCTTCTACAAGTGGACAAGTTCAAACTCTAGTCTTTGAAGCAAATATGTATGAAGACAACACTTTATTTGATGTTGATATGCTTCTTAATGACGAAGGTGAAGGTTTGGAAAGAACTGATGAAAATCAAGAAGAAACATAGAAGGAAGAAGAAGAAGAACATAATGAAGAGGTGGTGATCACTGGTGAAAGGAGAGATGATAATGATTTTTCCGATGATGATAACAACAGTGGTGGTGCTGGAGGTGTTGGTGGAAATGACAGAACGACTGAAGATACTGAACAAGATAATCAAACCAACACTGAATATAAGAAATATGAATATGAACAACAGCAAACATATGTAGAAGAAGATGGCTCGGTAATTGGAAAGATGGTTAAACTGGTTCATGAACGAGAACCATTTACAGTTCCTGAAGATGTTGAACCACAAGTTGAAAAGTCAAAGGCTACAAATATAGACAAGAGCACTTGGTGGACAGTGACTGAAAAGCCATCCATTGTTGAAAGGCTTACACAAACAATCAAGTGTCCAGAACAAGCATTGACTGGAGAAATTCTGGCTTGGATGTATGATGATAATAAGAAGATGCATGTGGTTAAGAGAAAAGAAGGAAATATCAAGTATTTTGATCGGAGCTCAAAGATGAAATCTTTGCCATACTAGGATATTAGAGAGGCGAGTCACTTGAAGATGATCAATTCTTCAAACAATACGTTTTCTGCTAATTTTGAAGAGTACTTGAAGAAAGAATGTAGTAAAAACAAGTTTGAGAATTTCAAGCCACAAGTACCTGAATGCTGACAGTTGAAGAGAAAACACAAGAATGATAAAAGAAGATTCAGGTATATAGTGAACCCAGCAGATACAGTTTCTACTGTATACGTCCCAGCAAGAAAAGAAACATTTATCAAAAGCTTCAAAAAGTGGACGTATGATAGTAAAACTCATGAAGCTGTGATCGTGCAAGAAAAATCACTGGAATTCAGATTCTTTGATCCAGTTGACTTGTTTAGTTTATTAGATGAAGATCTGAAGATTTTTGTACAAGAATCCTATTAGGTGTGATATGAGCACGAGGATTAAAGATGAGGCAAAGTTGTATATGAGAGCCGTGGCTCGATGTTTGTCAAGAAATGAAGCAGAAGTGATCTTGTTTCTCTGGATGCTAAGAAGATGAATGTTAAAGCCAAGACCAAGCCTGCAAAAGACAACACGTAAAGAATTGATGTTCTATGGACTAGGGGGGAGATTGTTGGAACCTAGTAGTCCATAGAAATCAATTAGGATTAGATTTGTATAAATAGTCTTGTCTTTTGTATTTTCAAGTAACTATTGTAATGTGTATTTTTTTATTCCAAATCTATTAGAGAGAATTTCTGTGTGTTTTGTTGTTATTCTGTGATTTACATTGCTGGTATAATGAAGATTATCAACATGTTTGAATGCATCTTGTGTGATTGACTGTATCCTTCTTTTTCATATTTGATTCGATCATTTTGGTGTGACTTTGAATTCTGGATTGATTCCGCCAATTCAGAGAGTGATTTAAGACTTTATCCATGAATACCAGCCGATCGTAGGGATTCACAAGTTTTTTGTTTAAAGGTGTAACTTTCCAAATTGTATAGATGTGTCAAATGAAGTCCCCTATACAAAAGTCAAATGTACACATTATTATACTAAGAAGACAAAGAATGACTTCGTCCGAAATACAATTCGGTCAAAATCTTTTAACTTCAAAGAATTCTTCCGTATTCAGACTGTTTTATATGCGATGACCTAAAAATAGTTCCAACACATAATGCACAGGAACGAGACGATAGAGAGTTTGTAGATTCTTTGATTGTTACTCCTATACCTTCTCATTCTTCTACTCCTCAATCTACTCCCATCGTGTTCAAATCAAATGATGAAGCTGGTCCTTCCATAAGAGATTCTAGATATGAGAGACTACAATCTATGGAAACACAGGTTTCAGGATTACAATCTCAATTGGATGAGCTGATCAGTAGATAGGCTCAGCATGTTGAAACTTTGAATGAACAAAACAAGGTTCTTACTGAAATGCAAATCCTTGTTACTCAGTTGGTTGAGCGTCTTGGCGCTCAGGGGGAGAAGGTTTCAAAAGATAAAACCACTTGTCACAGCATTGGTGTCCAAAAGAATCCAGATGATGATGATGAACCAAGTGCTCGTGATGGTTTAGGTGAGCGTCAACACGCTGCATCTAATCCTTCATTAACTCAGGGGGAGTCTGAGATTATTGAGGAAGCCAATATGATGACTTGTACTACTAATGAAGCTGAGAATGACAATGAAGCTGAGATAGATGCTGACATGTGTAAGGCCCCCAAACTCGGGAGGCCTCACATATTGGATTTACTCAATCGCAAACTGTTCTTAAACTTGAATATCAAATAACACAGCGGAAAATACTTCATTAAAACATAACCATTACATTGTTCAACATATGGAAGCGTAAACATTGTCTAAACATAACATAACGAAATCAAAACGTAACATGATGCCAGTCTTCATAAGCAGTCGGGTAACTCTTCATCGCTAGCCAAGCATCGCCACCCAATCTCATAACCTGCCTTAACCTAAATGTGCACACTAAAAAGTCAGCTACGCTGATGAGTTCTAGCTTTACATAAAACTTTCACAAAACCATTTGCCAAAAAAACATTACATTCATTTATTTAATAAAAGCGTACATAAAGCATGCAATAACATAACAATAACCATAAGTCAACAATAAACCGAATCTGCGCCTTTTCGTAACCGTCAATTCCTCATTACAGCACGGTACCTCATAGGGTACACGCACACACCTTGCGTAAGGTGCTCCATAGAGCACACGCACCCACATTAACCATTTCAAGTACGACGTCCCAATGGATAGCGCGTACCACCTTAAATAATATTCCCTCACTGAGAATGGTATCTCATTAGGGATCCTGGTAATCCCCCATTGGTGACCGTCGTCACCCCTTTTCACCCATTTGTACAACTGTTGGCCAGCCACAAAGGCCCCTATAAAGGTAAGGCCCATACATGCATACATTCCCTTGCCCCCGAAGGAACTCATGGCAGATTCATTTATTTCGTGACTTCCATAAAACCTTTACTTCTTTTCAGTTAAAGCATTCGCACGTTTTATTAAATAGCTTTTCATTTGTAAACATTTCGTAAACCACATTTGGCAACACGTTTCATAAATACATTTCAACTCTCCTTTCATAAACATCATTGCATAAAACATTATCGTGTAAGTATGCACACCAGCCCAAAACATAGTTCAAAATATATAAAAGTAGGGCTCTAGAACTCACCAGATAAGCTAGTCTCAGTTCTGTCCTAACCACGGTCCAACGAGCACCACAAACAATCTGAATTGGTTAATTACACATACATCTGATCTAGGCGAACTTAAGTCCCCCAAACCTGGGATACCTCACTTATTGAATTTACTCATTCACAAACAGTTCTTAAACATGAATATCAAATAGCGCAGCGAAAAAATACTTCATTAAAACATAACCATTACATAGTTCAACATACGAAAGCATAAACATTGTCTAAACATAACATAACGAAATCAAAACGTAACATGATCCTAGTCTTCATAAGCAGTCGGGTAACTCTTCATCGCTAGCCAAGCATCGCCGCCAAACCTCATAACCTGCCTTAACCTGAATGTGCATACTAAAAAGTCAGCTACGCTGGTGAGTTCTAGCTTTACATAAAACTTTCACAAAACCATTTGCCAAAAAATCATTACATTCATTTATTTAATAAAAGCATACATAAAGCATGCAATAACATAACATTTGCCATAAGTCAACAATAAACCGAATCTACGCCTTTTCGTAACCGTCAATTCCTCATTACACCATGGTACCTCATAGGGTACACGCACCGACCTTGAGTAAGGTGCTCCATAGAGCACACACACCCACATTAACCATTTCAAGTACGGCGTCCCAAAGGATAGCGCGTACCACCTTAAATACTATTCCCTCACGGAGAATGGTATCTCATTAGGGATCCCGGTAATCCCCCATTAGTGACCGTCGTCACCCCTTTTCACCTAGTTGTACAACCATTGGCCAGCCACAAAGGCCCCTATAAAGGTAAGGCCCTTACATGCATACATTCCCTTGCCCCCGAAGGAACTCATGGCAGATTCATTTATTTCGTGACTTCCATAAAACCTGTACTTCTTTTTAGTTAAAGCATTCGCACGTTTTATTAAATCGCTTTTCATTTGTAAACATTTTGTAAACCACATTTGGCAACACGTTTCATAAATACATTTCAACTTTCCTTTCATAAACATCATTTCATAAAACATTATCGTGTAAGTATGCACACCAGCCCAAAACATAGTTCAAAACATATAAAAGTAGGGCTCTAGAACTCACCCGATAAGCTATCTCAGTTCTGTCCTAACCACGGTCCAACGAGCGCCACACACGATCTGAATTGGTTAATTACACATACATTAGACCTATTCTAACTTACACACTTTTACGTAGTCTAATCTAGGCGAACTTAAGGCTAAGTTCACTGCCCATAGTCTAGGCGAACATATTGGTGAACTTGTCCTAAGTTCGCTTAAGTTGACTAGGCGAACATAACCAGGCGAACATAACCAAGTTCGCCCCCCTTGATGACTTAAGAGAACTTGTCAAGCGAACTTGATAAGTTCGCCCCAACCTTGCCAGGCGAATATAACCAAGTTCGCCCCCTTGATGACTTAAGCGAACTTGTCAAGTGAACTTGGTAAGTTCGCCCCAACCTTACCAGGCGAACATAACAAGGTTCGCCCCCTTGATGACTTAAGCGAACTTGTCAAGCGAACTTGATATGTTCGCCCCAACCTTGCCAGGCGAACTTGATAAGTTCGCCAGTCGGGCAGTCATCTTCCCAAAAAAAAATGAAGTTCTTGCATGCGAAACTGATCATGCCAATATCCCAACTTTCTTTGCTCAAAACGTTCGGTTTCCCTTCAAGATGCTAGACCTAAGAATATTTTCAAGTTTCATCCGTAAAAACGTTACCTTTTTACCCAAAACCCGAAAAACCCAACATAACCAAAAATCTCAAATCTAGCTCGATTTGTTACCTAAATCGAGATTCTGATTCAGAGGTCCTGCGTACGAGTTCAGTAGTAACGTTTTCCTTCAATCTCGGGTCGATCCGTAAAATTTCTCTCTACGGTTTCTCTCTTTAAAGATGCAAAATGAGGGAAGTGTGAGCAAGTGTGGGGTATTTATGGGAGGGGCCTCCCCTTCCTGAGCCTACCTCGCAACCAACTCGGCCCAACCCCGGCCCGCGCACCTTTTCCGCTCGTACCATTCGTCCTGCTTGCACCCGTTATCTTTATTTCTCATTTTTATTTTAGGGATGTTACAAAATACTTGATGGTGGTATGTTGATGTCTATATGGGAGAAGCGGTGATAGAAGACTTTAGTGGAAGGTCATAGTTAAGTTCTTTGATGATATGAATCTTGTTAACTTCTCAAGGTCTGATCAGAAGATGCTGAAACGTAGACAGATCATGTACACAGAAGAGAGTATAGAACATGCGTTACAGTACAAAAAGGTATTGTATGTGTGCTTGAAACATAGAATTTGTGCAGGGAGCTCGTCGGCGAATAATTGGAAGAACAAGACTTGAAGATAAAGACCAAGTTGTTGTCAAGGGGAGTCTGTTGGAGCATGTTTGTGTGACAACAACCTTGTAGTAGTTTTAGTCTTTATGTTTAATGTTTTTGTCTGTTTTGTAGTTGTAATTTAGTTAAGTTTGCACAACAGAACTTAACATGTTCGCCTGGTATAGTTGAGGCAAACTTAATAAGTTCGCCTAAACTAAAAGTGGCGAACATGTTAAGTTCGCCTATTACAGAATGTGTTGCCTATAAATAGTGCAGTAGTTATTCTCATTTGTAATGTTCAGAATTTATAGAACTTCTATGTGTGTACTGTTTACAGAGTAATACAAAAAGCTTTTTATGAATTTGTGTCTTGTGTGTGATTACTGAGCGTGTGTGAGTATTCGAGACATACTGTAACATTTCTGATTTCTAGTATCTGTATTTCAATTCAATGTAATGCATTTCAAACTCAATTCTAGTGCACTGTTTTGTTCTATTCGTGCCATCAATTAAATACTATACTTCAATACAAATCCACAAATTTTACTCGGTTATTTCTATTAAAACACTACATAAGTATCTATTTATACAAATACGTCAAAGACCAAAGTTACAAGGTCTGATGTTGAAAAATAGCAAGAAACCCTAATAGGCACGGTCGCGCCAAGTGCTTTGACACGGTCGCGCGACTTGCTTTGGAACGATCGCGCCCGGTGCCTTGGCACGGTCGCGCCTAGTACCAGTTGAAACGTAAAATCAGTTTTAAACGCGAGATCGTTGATTGTCGTAACCGTTATACGTTTCACTTTCGTTATCAAACACAATAATATTATCAATCGTAACAATTAACATCAGAAAACCGATTCAAGAAAAGCAAAACTCCTCATTTGAAAATCCTCTTTCCTTGAACATCGATTTTCTTTCCTGGATTGAAATTCCCCCAACCAAACGCTCCATCGATTCTCCCAGAAGCCGCTGAACCATTTGAAGCAACCAGAATCGCAGCAGAATACGCCGGAAACCAAGCTCGCCGACGCCGGAACTCATTCTACCCGTTCTCTATCAATTCGCTATTGTTTCGGGTAATTGAAATCTTGTCCCCAATCTTTTAGTCGCTATATCAAAAGCCCCTTATCAATTTGGGCTTCCATTATCGAAATTATCCCGAATCAGAATCTATAATTTATTGAAAATGGTTTAATCGATTTCGACCCTGAACATGTTGTTAATACAATTAAAACATCCCATCATACTCGTAATGACACTATAAATAAAAGCTCTATGATTTACATCACAAACAAAATAAGAATCAGTCAATTCGTGTCTGATTTGGAATAGACACGGTCGCGCTAATCATCTAGCGCGGTCGTGCCTCATGAGACGCGGTCGTGCTGGTTACCAGCGCGGTCGTGTCCTTTTTAGACCCAGTCATGCCCTTTGGCTAATCTCAGTCGTGTCTTAGTATCATAGACACGATCGTACCGAGCCAAGGCACGGTCGTGCCTAGTGATTTATCTAGTTATGTCTCTGTTTGATCAACCCGGTGTGTCCTGACTAGCGCGGTCGCCCCCGTGGTTCAAGCACGATCGTGCCATTCCCAGGCACGGTCGTGTGTAAGTTAGATTTTCTTGGCAGAATTATAATTTTATAATTTTTCAAACAATAGATATTTCCAATTTAATTTCAAAATAAAAATAGTTGATTTTTATAAAAATGCATTTAATTCTATTTAAAAAGATCAAATATTTAATCTTGGAATAAATAGAAAATTATTAATTTAAAGTTTATAAAATTAAATTTACATTTATTGTTACACCTTAAAAAATATTTTAACGGTTAAATTACATATATTATAAATAAATAAATAAATAAATGATTATTTATTTAATTTATATTTAAACAAAAACAATTAATTATTTATACTAAATTATAACTAATACTTACAATGTTTTCATAAACAATAATTATTTAAATTACTTATTTAATTATTCAAACTCAAACCTTAATCAAAATATTCTAAAAATATTCTTTCAAACTTTATATTTTATTCAATACTTTTAATTACAAATTAATGAGTTTTTACACAAGTCCAAATGCAACTTTAGACTTAAACTTTTGTGCACATTATTAATACCATATACATTACACTTTAGGTTAACTTGTGCATTTCAAGGATCCTTATTACTATCTAGTATCTTTTGTTAGCTACTCCTTCGAATCAAGTGAGTATTTCATAGCCCCTTTTAGTCTTTTACACTTTTGGGGTGAAACATGAACTCTATCAAATTACATGTTTACATTTACACAAACAACACAAATACAAATCCTATTTACATTCATGTGTGCAATTTGAGCTTTATGCCCGAGTGCTATGTGTGCTAACTTTTGTGAACATTTATGTGCAATCATTAACTATTCAAGCCGACGGTTTTCAATGATAGATCTATTGAGTCTGACAAACCCACCCAGATGGGGTGATTGATACCGACAACACAATTTTGCATGCTAGTTACAAAGGTTTGATTGTACTTGGTTACACAATAGCTGCTCCCCATAAATGCCTTATTTATCATGTTATGTAAGGATTTGTTTTACAACTATATGCTATCTATATACAAACCTGTGTTATACTCACCAACTTTTTAGTTGACTTTATTTTATTCATGTTTCAGGTTCTAATGTGTGAGATTGATCAAGATGTGCTACACATAGGCTTGGACTTAGTTAATTTAAATAGAAGAACTCTATGTATTTCAATTTTGTTCTATCTTGGGTTTGGTTGTGTTTGGACTACTTGCTATGAAATTTGATGTTTAATATATTCAATCTAGTCAACCTTGTGCTTATGAATAGTCTACATGTCCCGCCCTGATGATGCCGCCATCGGTCGGGGTGTGACAGATTGGTATCAGAGCCTTGGTTATAGGGAATTAGGTTATTAGACACCTTGACCTAGACTATAACTTTAGGACACCTACTTATGCTATGTTTCATGATTATGTGTTATGTGCTACATGCTTATTATGATTAGTTATTATTTTATTTGATGACTTATTTGTTAAAAATCCATGACTTATTAGTATATACTTAAATAATAAATTAAATAAACAATATCCTTTCCTATATCCTAAACCCTCATAATATTCTTATCTTCTTCTCTATCTTTATCTTTCTAAGCATGTGGAAACTTCATGAAGCTAAATCCATAAAATTTCTTTATTTCCTCGTTAAGGTTTTTAAACTCTGTTAATTATTTGAGGACACGTGCAATTTGGAAGAGTGACACCTGTATTTTGTTTTTTCTGTCTAGGAAAGCATTTCGCATAAATCCCAATCAACCGAGAGACCCGTATGCTTTCCTGGGAATTCCCGAGATGAGTGTTTACTTATAGGCTAAAGCATGTCTCCTTGAAAATTATATAAGTTTAATTAACCTTAATGTGTCATAGTGTTCGAGTGATTATATCACTATTTGAGTACAATCCAAACTATGATTATCTATTTATTTTGTTATCTTATTCTATTAAATCCAAACAATTCTCATAAGTTCTTACATCTTTTCTTGTCTTGTGAAAATCTATAGAATGCCTCCTCGTCGTGCTCCCGCGGCCAACACCAATACCGACATTACTGCTATTCTTGCACAACTTGTGACACAACTCACTCAAGCTAATGGTGCCACCAATGGCAACAATGGTGGTAATGGTAGTAATAGTGGTAATGGTGGAAATGGTGGTAACAACCCATCTCAATGCACTTTCAAGCATTTCAACTTGTGTAATCCCCCTAAGTTCTATGGTACCGAAGGAGCTACTGGACTCCTTCCATGGTTCGAAAGCATTGAGAATACCTTTCTCAATAGTGACTGCCCCGACAACCTTCGTGTTTGTCATGCCACAAGTGTCCTACAAAAAAAGGTACTCACGTGGGGGAATGGAGAGAAAAGAAATAGAGGTGTGGATGTAGCAATGGCCTTACCTTGGGATGAAGTTAAAAGGCTAATGACCGAGGAATTATGTCCTCGAAATGAAGTGAAGAAACTTGAAACCGAATTTTGGGATCTTGCCCAAGATAGTGGCGAAAGCTTGGCATATACAACTCGGTTTCACGAGTTAAGTCTTCTCGTGCCCCACATGGTCACTCCTTTGTCCCGCTGCATTGAAAAGTATATTGGGGGACTACCTAGGCAAATTCAAGATACTGTCATAGGAAGAAATCCTGCAACACTTGAGGATGCGATCCGTTTGTCCGCTACCTTAACCGATAATCATGTGAAGGCGGGGACTCTTACTAAAAAGGGCACCAAGAAAGTTTCCGACACCATAACCCCTCCTACCCACATCAAAGAAGCCACATCTGAACCCTCTCACAATAATAGAAAGAGAAAGACTAGAAATTTTGTTGTGGTCACTCCTGCTATTCCTGTTAACCAAGCTGCACCTTTGGTTCAAGCACCGGCCAAAAAGCCATATGTTGGAATATACCCACTTTGTGCCACCTGCAACTATCATCATCCCCAAAGCATCCCATGTCGCCTTTGTACTCATTGTGGGAGATATGGCCATACTGTCAATGTTTGTAGGGCCAAATATCTTGCGGGCCAAGTCAACCCACCAAACCATACCAACACCCAAGTGACTAATCAAGGTGCTCCCGCTATTGCAAATGGGCGTGCATGTTATGAATGTGGCAACCCAAATCATTTCTGTGATCAATGCCTAAGGTCGGTCAATACTAGACAAGGTGGAGCTCGTGGGCGTGCTTTCAACATAAACGCCAATGAAGCTCAAGCCAACAATTATGTGGTCAATGATACGTTCCTTGTAAATAGTCAATATGCCTCCATATTATTTGATACCGGTGCCGATAAAAGTTTTGTGTCACTTAATTTTGAGCCTTTACTTGCAAAGACACGATCCCAATTAGAGAAAACCTTTACCGTCGAAATAGCAAATGGTGACTCCCTTACAATTGACTCCGTTATCTATGACTGCTCCTTAGAACTTAATGATCATGCATTCCCAATCAACCTTGTTCCAATGCCACTAGGAAGTTTAGATATCATCATAGGCATGGATTGGCTATCAAATCATCATGCCGAAGTCATCTGTTTCGAGAAGTGCATCCGAATACCTCTACCATCGGGAGAAACCTTAAGAGTCTTTGGTGAAAAGCCTTGTAAACGACTTAAATTAATGTCATGCACTACCGCTCAAAAGTACTTACGAAAGAAGTACGTAGCCTTCTTAGCTCATATTGTTCAAAAGGATGTCAAAGAGAAGAGTATACAAGACATTCCCATCATTCGGGATTTTCCCGAAGTATTTCCCGAAGATCTATCCGGTCTTCCACCCGTCCGTCAAGTAGAATTTCGCATTGATCTTGTGCCCGGAGCTAACCCCGTAGCTAGAGCTCCTTACCGTCTTGCACCTTCTGAAATGCAAGAACTTGCAAGTCAACTTCAAGAGCTCTCCGACAAGGGATTCATTCGTCCAAGTCATTCACCGTGGGGTGCACCTGTCTTGTTCGTCAAAAAGAAAGATGGATCATTCCACATGTGTATTGACTAATGCGAACTCAACAAACTTACCATCAAGAACCGTTACCCTTTGCCTAGAATCGATGACCTCTTTGATCAACTTCAAGGTTCTACTTGCTTCTCGAAGATTGATCTTCGATCCGGTTATCACCAACTCCGTGTGCAAGAAGACGATATTCCAAAGACTGCCTTCCGAACAAGGTATGGTCATTATGAGTTCATGGTTATGCCTTTTGGACTAACCAATGCACCCGCAGTTTTCATGGACCTCATGAATCGTGTGTGCAAACCGTACCTTGATAAGTTCGTAATCGTTTTCATCGATGACATTTTAATCTATTCCAAGACTAAAGCTGACCATGAGCAACATCTTAGACTGGTTTTGGATCTCTTGAGGAAGGAACAACTATATGCCAAATTCTCCAAATGTGAATTTTGGCTAAAGGAAGTTCAATTTCTTGGTCACATCGTCAACGACAAGGGTATTCATGTTGACCCTGCTAAGATCGAAACGGCTAAGAATTGGAATGCCCCGAAGACTCCCACTGGAGTTCGTTCATTTCTTGGTCTTGCGGGATATTCCCGTCGTTTCATCTCGAACTTCTCAAAGATTGTTGTCCCTCTCACCGCTTTGACCCACAAGGGTAAAACTTATGAATGAGGACCAAAACAAGAAGAAGCTTTCCAAACTCTCAAGCAAAAGTTGTGCATTGCTCCCATTTGGACTCTCCCTGATGGGAATGATGATCTAGTTGTCTACTATGATGCTTCTAACCAAGGTCTCAGTTGTGTCCTCATGCAACGAGGCAAAGTAATCGCTTATGCATCAGGGCAACTTAAGATTCATGAGAAGAATTATACGACGCACGATCTCGAGTTGGGTGCGGTCGTATTCGCATTGAAGAATTGGAGACATTATCTCTATGGAACAAAATGTGTGGTGTTCACCGACCACAAAAGTCTTCAACATATCTTCATTCAAAAGGAACTCAATATGAGGCAACGGCGTTGGGTTGAACTCCTTAACGACTATGAATGCGAGATTCGTTATCATCCCGGCAAAGCGAATGTTGTAGCTGACGCTTTGAGTCGAAAGGACCATGTTATGCTTCATTGTGCCCGAATTCAAACCGATATTCAAATCCGCATCTTAGAAGCTCAACACGTCTCAGTCACTGAGGGTAACATGTACGAAGAAAGGTCATGTGGTGTTGAACTCCTACTCGAATCAAAATCCAATGGCTTACTTTATTATTTGAACCGTATTTGGATTCCCGATCGCGATGATCTCCGTGCAATTCTCATGAACGAGGCTCATAAGACTCGCTATTCTATTCATCCTGGTGCGGATAAAATGTACCAAGATCTTCGCCAACCATATTGGTGGCCCGGTATGAAGAAAGACATTGCTCTATATGTTGCTAAATGTTTAACTTGCTCCAAAGTCAAAGCCGAACATCAATGTCCTTCTGGTTTACTCGAACAACCGGAAATTCCCGTGTGAAAATGGGAGAACTTAGCTATGGATTACATTACCAAACTTCCTCGCACCTCAAGTGGTTATGATAGCATTTGGGTGATCATTGACCGTCTCACCAAATCTGCTCATTTCTTGCCTATCCGTGAAGACTATCGGGTCGAGAAAGTAGCCCGAATTTACATCGACGAAATTGTGAGCCATCATGGTGTTCCCTTGAACATAATATCCGATCGAGATGCCCGGTTCACTTCTCGTTTTTGGCAATCTCTTCAATCTGCTCTTGGCACACGATTGGATTTGAGCACGGCTTACCATCCCCAAACTGATCGTTAAACCGAGCGGACAATCCAAACTCTTGAAGACATGCTTAGAGCTTGTGTAATTGATTTTGGTGGCAATTGGGATTCATATTTACCCCTAATTGAGTTCTCTTACAACAATAGCTATCACACGAGTATCAACATGGCTCCATTTGAAGCTCTTTATGGTCGAAAATGTCGTTCTTCTATCTGTTGGAATGAGATTGGTGAAGCACAAATCACCGATCCCGAGCTAATTCAAGAAACATCTGATAAGATCATTCAAATCCGTGACAACATTCGAGTAGCGAGGAGTCGGCAAAAGAGTTATGCCGACAAACGTCGAAAACCCCTGGAATTCCAAGTCGGTGACCTTGTTCTTCTTAAGGCGTCTCCGTGAAAGAGTGTGATCCGTTTTGGAAAGAAAGGCAAGTTAACACCTCGCTATGTTGGTCCATTCAAGATCCTTGAAAGGATTGGGAAAGTGGCTTACAAACTCGACTTACCTCCATCTCTTGGAAATGTGCATCCTACATTTCATGTATCTAATCTGAAGAAATGTCTCGCTGATGAGAATCTCCATATACCGCTTGATGACGTGTGCAATGATGAAACGATGCACTTCGTTGAGAGACCGGTAGAAATCATGGATCGTGAAATCAAGCAGCTCAAGCGAAGTCGTATTCCTATTGTAAAAGTTCGTTGGGATTCTAAGCGTGATCCTGAATTCACTTGGGAACGAGAGGACCAAATGAAGCTCAAGTACCCCGTAGCTTCCTCTAACTATATTTCGGGACGAAATTCCCTCAACATGGGAGACTGTAACATTTCTGATTTTTAGTATCCGTATTTAAATTCAATGTAATGCATTTCAAACTCAATTCTAGTGCACTGTTTTGTTTTATTCGTACCATCAATTAAATACTATACTTCAATACAAATCCATAAATTTTACTCGGTTATATTCTATTAAAACACTACATAAGTATCTATTTATACAAATATGTCAAAGACTAAAGTTACAAGGTCTGATGTTGAAAAATAACAAGAAACCCAAATAGGCACGGTCGCACCTCGTTGTGGCACGGTCGCGCCAAATGCTTTGACACGGTCGCGCGACTTGCTTTGGAACGATCGCACCCGGTGCCTTGGCACGGTCGCGCCTTGTACCAGTTGAAACGTAAAATCAGTTTTAAACGCGAGATCGTTGATTGTCGTAACCGTTATACGTTTCACTTTCGTTATCAAAGACAATAATATTATCAATCGTAACAATTAACATCAGAAAACCGATTCAAGAAAAGCAAAACTCCTCATTTGAAAATCCTCTTTCCTTGAACATCGATTTTCTTTCCTGGAGTGAAATTCCCCAACCAAACGCTCCATCGATTCTCCCAGAAGCCGTTGAACCATTTGAAGCAACCAGAATCGCAGCAGAATACTCCAGAAACCAAGCTCGCAGACGTCGGAACTCATTCTACCCGTTCTCTATCAATTCGCTATTGTTTCGGGTAATTGAAATCTTGTCCCCAATCTTTTTAGTCGCTATATCAAAAGCCCCTTATCAATTTGGGCTTCCATTATCGAAATCATCCCGAATCAGAATCTATAATTTATTCAAAATGGTTTAATCGATTTCGACCCTGAACATGTTGTTAATACAATTAAAAATCCCATCATACTCGTAATGAAACTATAAATAAAAGCCCTATGATTTACATCACAAAACAATATAAGAATCAGTCAATTCGTGTCTGATTTGGAAGAGACACGGTCGCGCTAATCATCTAGCGCGGTCGTGCCTCATGAGACGCGGTCGTGCTGTTACCAGCGCGGTCGTGTCCTCCTGTTTAGACCCAGTCATGCCCTTTGGCTAATCTCAGTCATGTCTTAGTATCATAGACACGATCGTTCCGAGCCAAGGCACGGTCGTGCCTAGTGATTTATCTAGTTATGTCTCTGTTTGATCAACCTTGTCGCGTCCTGACTAGCGCGGTCGCGCCCGTGGTTCGAGCACGATCGTGCCCTTCCCAGGCACGGTCGTGTGTAAGTTAGATTTTCTTGGCAGAATTATAATTTTTATAATTTTTCAAACAATACATATTTCTGATTTAATTTCAAAATAAAAATAGTTGATTTTTATAAAAATTCATTTAATTCTATTTAAAAAGATCAAATATTTAATCTTGGAATAAATAGAAAATTATTTATTTAAAGTTTATAAAATTAAATTTACATTTGTTGTTAAACCTTAAAAAGTATTTTAACGGTTAAGTTACATATATTATAAATAAATAAATAAAGAAATGATTATTTATTTAATTTATATTTAAACAAAAATAATTAATTATTTATACTAAATTATAACTAATACTTACAATGTTTTCATAAACAATAATTATTTAAATTACTTATTTAATTATTCAAACTCAAACCTTAATCAAAATATTCTAAAAATTTTCTTTCAAACCTTATATTTTATTCAATACTTTCAATTACAAATCAATGACTTTTTACACAAGTCCAAATGCAACTTTAGACTTAAACTTTTGTGCACACTATTAATACCATATAAATTACACTTTAGGTTAACTTGTGCGTTTCAAGGATCCTTATTACTATCTAGTATCTTTTGTTAGCTACGCCTTCGAATCAAGTGAGTATTTCATAGCCCCTTTTACTCTTTTACACTTTTGGGGTGAAACATGAACTCTATCAAATTACATGTTTACATTTACACAAACAACACAAATACAAATCCTATTTACATTCATGTGTACAATTTGAGCTTTATGACCGAGTGCTATGTGTGCTAACTTTTGTGAAAACTTATGTGCAATCATTAACTATTCAAGCCGACGGTTTTCAATGATAGATCTATTGAGTCTGACAAACCCACCCAGATTGGGGTGATTGATACCGACAACACAATTTTGCATGCTAGTTACAAAGGTTTGATTGTACTTGGTTACACAATAGCTGCTCTCCAAAAATGCCTTATTTATCATGTTATGTAAGGATTTGTTTTACAACTATATGCTATCTATATACAAACCTGTGTTATAATCACCAACTTTTTAGTTGACTTTATTTTATTCATGTTTCAGGTTCTAATGTGTGAGATTGATCAAGATGTGCTACACATAGGCTTGGACTTAGTTAATTTAAATAGAAGAACTCTATGTATTTCAATTTTGTTCTATCTTGGGTTTGGACTACTTGCTATGAAATTTGATGTTTAATATATTCAATCTAGTCAACCTTGTGCTTATGAACAGTCTACATGTCCCGCCCCGATGATTCCGCCATCGATCGGGGTGTGACACATACGTATACGTTAGGATTCCGCACTACGTATTCGTATCATGTGTTTTACAGTAGAGATCGATTGGCAGACACGCTGGGACTTACAAGGTTCAGAAAGAACAAAGAGAGAGTTAATAGCAAAATTACAAAGCATTTCAGGAGAGCGTATGAGAACGACAGTGTGTCAAAGTCCGGAGTGAAACAACGTTACCGTCATGATTACATGCTTTCTAGAAATGATTTTTATTCAAATGTTTGTCGAGTTTATGTGCTACCTAATTTTGTGGACACACGTGTCCCAAAAGGTTCAAAATATGTGAAGAAACTTAACCGACCATTCTATTTTGCTAAAGAAAAAATGACTAAGAAATATGGGAAAAAAGTTGGTTTTGTTTGGAAAATTAAAAATGAACAATATTCACATATGGTTGGAACAAAGAAGAGTATAAAATTGAAGGAACAAGTCGTTGTGACTAAGACTGTAAAAAGTCAAAGTCAGCCCGGGTCAAAGATGATCTGGGTATCTGTTTTTCATTAAGTTTGCCTTGAATGTGGAGAGTTTAACCGGGAGGACTATTAATAATGTTTGGCATGTTGATAGCGGTTGCTCAAGGCATATGACTAGACAAAGAGAGATTCTGGAAAACATTCGATCTTTTAATGGTGGTTTTGTTGCTTTTACTGGAGACAAAAAGGGAGGGAAAATTACTGGTCAAGGAATAGTGTCAAACGATCTTTTCCCAAGTGTGTGATAAAGACATACCAGTCCATTTTACAGCAAAGGAATGCTTATTCTTAAAGCCCGAACTGGTTATTCCAGAAGACATGATTCTGATGCGTGCTCCAAGAAAATTTAACACTTATGTGGTTGATATGAATGATCATACTACACCAGTTAATGTCTCATGCTTGTTATCAAAAGCGACTGGTTCAAAATCTTATTTGTGGCATCGATGAATGGGTCATGTAAATTTGAAGAACATGAATAACTTTGTGCATAAAGATTTGGTGCGAGGATTGCCAAAGAAAGAATTAATAATTGAAGAAAGTTGTATATCATGTGCAAAGGGAAAACAGCACAAGAAGTCCCATCCAAGAAAAACCATAACAACTTTTACTAGACCTTTATTTCTCATACATATGGATTTTTTTGGTCCAGTTCAAGTTAAAATCATTGCGAATAAGTCATATTGTCTTGTTATCACAAATGACTTTTCAAGATTTTCGTGGGTGTTTTTCCTTGCAACAAAGGACGAGACACCTGAAACGATCATTGAATTTGTCAAAAGGATAGAAAACATCTGTGATAGCAAAGTATCAATCATTTGCAGTGACAATGGAACATAATTTAAAAATCAACTGATAAATTCTTTTTGTGCAGAAAAAGGAATAACACATCAGTATAGTGCTGCAAGAACACCACAACAAAATGGCGTGGCTGAAAGGAAGAACAGAACTTTGATAGAAGCTGCTCGAACAATGCCTGTCGATTCAAAGTTGCCTATTATTTTCTAGGCTGAAGCAGTCAACACGACATGTTATGTTTTGAACAGAGTTCTTATGGTGAAGCAACTTACAAAAAATTCCTATGAACTTTTCTTTAAACAAAAGTCGTACATCAAGTTCTTCAGAGCATTTGGTTGTTCTTGTACACTGTTAAATACACAAGATTCATTGCCAAAATTCGCAGCTGTTGGTGATGAATGCTACTTCCTGGGTTACTATTCGTATCAGAAAGCTTACAGAGTATACAAAAAGAGAACCAAAATTGTTTAAGAATCTTACTATGTGGAGTGGCAAGAACTACATACTCCTACAGATCAAAATGGTCCAAATTGGTTCTTTGATGCTGAAGTAATCTTCAAGTTCTTTAGAACAACATACTCCTCCAGATCAGCAACTTCAAATTGATTCAAATGAAGCAAGTACTTCGGGTACTGTAACTGAGTCTTCTACAAGCAGTTGAAAAGTTTTTGGTTGGACCACCTAAACTAATTGTTTAAAATGAGATGCCTGACAATGTTACTACATCAACTCAAACACAAGAAGATCATGTTGATAATTCTGTAACTAATGTTGATTCTGAAGTACAAGAAGTTCCAAGTAATAATGAGGAATCAGTTGTAAGTGAAGTTCAGTTGGATCCTGTAATGATCAGACTGAGGATGTAATTCGAACAAGTTCTTCAAGTGTTGATGATTCAAGTGATCAAGTACCAGATTTGAATGATTCAAATATGCCAGAATCTATGGAAGTGGATACTCTTCCAAATCATCGAATTCATTCTGCGCATCCAGTTGAGAATATTATTGGATCTCTTGAGGATGGAGTTAAGACAAGAAGTCAAGCTAGAAATATTAATGTCTGTTTGTACTCCTGTTTTTTTATCTCAAGAAGAACCAAAGAAATATTAGTGTCGATTGGTAGACCCGCTGGGACTTACAAGACGGTCGTATTAATATCATAACACAACTTAATAAAAAAACTTGTAAGTCCCAGCGGGTCTAACGATCGATCTCTACTGTAAACACGTGATACGAATATGTAGTGCAGAATCCTAACGTATACGTATGTCTCGAATACTCACACACGCTCAGTAATCACACACAAGACAAAAATTCATAAAAAGCTTCTTGTATTACTTTGTAAACAGTACACACATAGAAGTTCTGTAAATTCTGAACATTACAAATGAGAACAACTACTGCATTATTTATAGGCAACAGATTCTGTAACAGGCGAACTTAACATGTTCGCCACTTTTAGTTTAGGTGAACTTATTAAGTTCACCTCAATTATACCAAGCGAACATGTTAAGTTCGCCTGTGCAAACTTAACTAAATTACAAATACAAAACAGACAAAAACATTAAACATAAAGACTAAAACTATTACAAGGTTGTTGTCACACAAACATGCTCCAACAGACTCCCCCTTGACAACAGCTTGGTCTTTATCTTCAAGTCTTGTTCTTTTAATTCTTCGGCAACGAGATCCTTGGACAAATTCTATGTTTCAAGCACACATACAATACCTTCTTGTACTGTAACGCTTGGTCTCTACTCTCTTCTGTGTACATGATCTCTCTATGTTTTAGCATCTTCTGATCAGACCTTGAGAAGTTAACAAGATTCATAGCATCAAAGAACTTAACTATGACCTTGCCACACAAGTCTTCTTTCACCGCTTCCCCCGTATAGACATCAACATACCATCATTTAAGCTCGTTCAGACAATCATAAGCAATTAACTTCAAAGGTATCTTATGTACTAATCTCACAGGTTTGAACTTGTATCTCCAAGTTACCTTTTGAGTGACTGTATAAACCTCCTTCAATCTTTTCCCCTATAGAGGTTTCAGCTTGTCATATTTACCTGATCCACCTTATATTCTAATCAACTTGGCAGTTGAGTCAGCTATCCCGTTATTCGATCTGTTAATCAAGGGTTTAGTTGATTACCCATTGACTTCACATCTCGGTAAAGAATTAAAGTATTTAAGTCTTGGCTTCAAATACTGAACTCCATCTGATCTTTTCAAAGCGAATAGCTTGAACTCAGCCTCATAAAACCAGCTTATTATTCTTCCTGAGCATTTGTATTTGTTTACATATCTCTGCTATTGTAGTGGTGTAACTGGAGCAACTGGTAACTTATCTCTCCAGCTCTTCACCATTTCCACCCATTGTGCCTTTATCATACTATAGTCTTGTATATCTCTGTATCTTCTGGCAGACTTTCAGTAGTATCAGGGTTATTCTGATTAGGATCAGACTCTTCTGAATCTGCAACTCCTTCTAACACATCTTCAGGAATCACATCATCATCAAAGACATCCATATTAATCAATCCGTCACACCCTTCATACACCACATTCTTCTTATCACTCTATACCTCCCCTTCAATCAACTCCCCTTCCTCTAACTCTTCCTCTCCCATCTCTTCATCATCTGACAAGTCATCCAAATCCAATAAACACTCTATCTTGTTAGCTTCATCCATATCAGAGTCTTCAAACAAAGAAGTATATAGCACGTCTGCATCTATCTCAGCTTCATTATCATTCTCAGCTTCATTAGTAGTACAAGTCATCATATTGGCTTCCTCAATAACCTCAGACTCCCTCAGAGTTAATGAAGGAGTAGATGCAGTGTGTTGATGCTCACCTAAACCATCACCAACACTTGGTTCATCATCATCATCTGGATTCTTTTGGACACCAATACTGTGACAAGTGGTTTTATCTTTTGAAACCTTCTCCCCCTAAGCGTCAAGACGCTCAACCAATTGAGTAACAAGGATTTGCATTTCAGTAAGAACCTTGTTTTGTGCATTCAAAGTTTCAACATGCTGAGCCTCTCTACTGATCAGCAGATCCAATAAAGATTGTAATCCTGAAACTTGTGTTTCCAATGATTGTATTCTCTCATCTCTAGAATCTCTCATGGAAGGACCAGCATCATCATTTGTTTTGGACACGATGGGAGTAGCTTGAGGAGTAGAATAATGAGAAGGTATAGGAGTAACAATCAAAGAATCTACAAACTCTCTATCTTCTCGTTCCTGTGCATTATGTGCAGCATGAATAGCCGAAGCCATCAATTTTGGTCCTTTAGCTGCAGGAGCATCGTCATCATCAAAACTAGATGTTTCGTCTTGTAATTTGCATTTTCCAAGTACTGCATTGGGAGGAGGACCCCGTAAAGACTTGCGTCTCAGAAGATTCACCTTCTTCTTCCCTAACGACTTCTGACGCCTATCCTAAACCTGAGTAGGTATCATAGGCACCTTAGTCAACTAAGCATAATTCTCAGGATTAAAGTCCATAAAACGTTCATCAGTAGAAACAGTAGCATCAGATTCAGAACTTGTACTTGTTTCAGCTACTTCAACATGTTCAACCTGAGGTTCATTCACAGGTATATCACCTCCATCATTACTAGCATTATCATCATTGTCATCATTTGAGTCATCATCAGCATTCGCACAATTATCACCATCATCACCATCAGTGTCATCACTGTCAGAACTAGAACTCTCTTCTTCTTCTTCTTCATGATCTTCATTCTCATCTGGAGGCAACTCCATAGCAGGATCATAATGAATCTTATTGGTATTTGGTGGTGTAACATAACCAGGATTGATTATGTGCCCAAACAGTGGAGTAGCCACATGTATTAAAGCAGGATTCTGTTGCTTAATATTCATGCAATCTGTGAAAATCCTCTTTGTCATAGGAGTCAGAAGTAATCTTGGATTCACCAGTGGCAAATTTGGAATCAGATGATTCAAGATAACCTGCAAGAATCGATGGTACATTAAGAAACCTTGACCCTCAGGTGGTGTAATCTGCATCACTAACTCTGGGTAGATGTATAAAGCAAATTTGAATGGTTTATTCAAAGTTAAAGCTACCATTGCAACTTGTAAATATGTCTTCAACCCATCTGTTCGAGCTTTCCTCGGTGATAAACATTGAATAATCATATGCATGAAGTACCGCCATTGACCAACAAAACCACCTTTACGTGCTTGGGAATCATTTGGTCTTCCTCTATAGCCCATTCTTTGGAGACAACCCATAATTAGAGTATTCGGCAATCCAATATGGTCGTTATTCTCACCACCCAAAGCAAGAGTTGTCCTGATATCCTGGGCAGAAATAGCAATTTCTTGGTTATTCACTATAGCCGTGATTACATGTAGATCAACATCAGTGTCTTGTTGTGCGGTCTCCCAGAATTTTTGAATATATTGCAAGCTAATATGTGGATTAGCCGAGAGTGCAACACTCAATCTTGATCGATTCAGAAAGTTGATTATTTCTTGATAATTTCCGGCCTCTACTAATTCTGGATCAAGCTGTGCCACCTGATTATGTTAATATTCCACACGACGATCCATGACCTGCTCAAAATATAGGATTAGACATTGACAATTTTTCAAAATACCAAAGATAAAAAAGAATCAAAATAAAAACAAAAACAAAAACAAAAACAAAAAAAATTAACTTTGAAAAAATTTGAAAAATCTCCAACTCCAAATCACTACTGACCCCCTAGGCGAACTTAACAAGTTCGCTTAGAGTTACAAGAGGTGAACTTGTTAAGTTCGCCTGAGCAAGTTCGCTAAAAAACTTGAATAGCCGCGAAATTTGAAATCCAACAATTTGATGTTATTAACCCAAATCAACCATGTACACATGATCGTGAACACTTGTTAAATGTATAACAACATTCCATTTCAGTGATTAAGTACAAACGATGATGAATCAATGAAGGCAACTAAGGGCGTGAAATGCGACGAGGAACTTTCAAATTTTGGAACGAATTAATGGATGATAACTTGTAAGAATACCTTGGTTAGAATCACAATCCAAATTTGATCAAGAATCAATCTTCAAATTACTATGGTCTCACGATATCAATCAAAAACTGAAGTAAAAATCACAAACTGATAAACTCGCCTTACAAGATCGCAAGAGTTAAAGGTAAAGAAGACTGACCAAGTTCGCATGGTTATATATATACCCATCAGGTTAAGTTCGCTAGATTAAGCGAACTTAACAAGTTTGCAAGAGGGGCGAACATTTCATGCGAACATACCAAGCGAACATATCCGCGAACTTAACAAGTTCTCCTATTTCACACTTAGCCAAAAAAATTGAACTTTATAATTTTTCATTCTCTTTTCGACAAACCGACCATCTTGCAACCTGTACACAACTTAATCCAAAAATAATTATGACTCTTTCATGGAAAATAGACACAAAATCTTTTTGGATTTTTTTTTATTTTTATTTTCAAAATTTATACTAAAATGTACGAGAATCTTTTTGTATTTTTTCTAAATGACATAATGCAGTAAATCTAGAAACAACTACAAAATAAAATCTTTTTGGTTTTTATCTATACATACTGAATCACATATTTTTGGTCGAACACTGCGAGTAAGAAGATCATATCAGTATCTTTGATGTATCACACACATATTCTGAATGAAAAATTCCCTAGCAGATCTTAGGGTTGACCTATGGCATTCTCCATATTTACATATTTTGATTTAGCAAACAAGCAACTTGTGCTACACTTTACTATATCTCAGCCAACAATTTTTCAGATCTAACACTTTATGCTATCAAAAATCCTATCAATTCTTTTGAAATTTCTATTCAAATATTAGCTCATAGATATCACAACTTTATTTTTCATGATCTTTTCATTATGATCTTTTTGTACCGTTTTCTTTCGCATATCTTCTCATTATGATCACATCATTTAAAATTGCATGAAATGATACGCGATAAACTTCAAAGTAAACAGGATCAGATCATGACATGCACACTTATTCATACCGAATTTGCAATATACTACATGTCAATTCAAGTTGTCAGCATTATAAGATTTGAAACTACAAGCGTTTTTATCCCACGTTCTTGTGAGTTAGTATCGTTTATATGAAACCAATGTGTACCCCACAAATATGGCAACAGAAATATAAATTTGCACTATCTTCAAGACATATGAGACCTACGTAAAGATAAAATCAATCTCCAAGATGAAACTATCTTAATTAGCACATGAAAAGAACCAAATCCCGAAGGATACATGGAATCAAAATGATTCAAGTTTCTTGGCTTTGGATGAAATATCATGATTCATATTAACAGAATAATGATCATGGAATCGATTGATTCAATGACATTGGGTAAAGTGATCCAACTGTTATCCGGATATATTCAATGGAATCAAGATAATTGATCCAAGGGCGAGTATATGTTCCAACAGATGTTGTTAGAAACATATCCTAGTCCAACTTCACATTGCATGTTTTTTGGGACATGGGAAGTGAATTGAACTGAAAAATTAAGCTAATTAATATAGTCTGATACTGGTCTCATGAAATACTTGAAGTCTCATATTCTTTATCTGATAGTGATCTTTTAAAACACACACCCAGCATACCATGGGTTCAAATCATAGTTGTGACAAAGTTTATTATGTTGTCACACTACTAATGGACCAAAGATACTCATAGCATATTAGCAATTCAGACTACATACAAGTATCTAAATTAAAATATAAGCATCAAGCATCAAATTTTGTTCAACATAAGCAATTATGAAGCTATCATTTCCCAAACTGTGCACTCTAAGAAGTTCTGATCAAAACATTTATCAGAGGTATATTAGATAAGCATCATAAAGGCCAACTAAGGTCAGGTGTGATTGAACATCTACTGATGTACTATCATTTCTCCTTATAACTTCAAGTAATGTCGATTTTAACTTTTTCAATTTGTTTGGCTTTTTTCAAATTCTTTTTGAAGAAAGTAAAACTTCCATGAAAACAATTTAAGAATAACATTTTACTTGGTCACTTAGAAATTAAGCAATTCAATTAATTAAAATTCAAACCGATGTAATCGAATTCCTTTGCCTTTGTCACCAACACAATTCTGTACTCCCCCTGTCATGTAGACTCCCCCTCAACTAGTCCAAGGGTTGCATCATTGACTTTATGCTCACCATTATCATCCTAAGTTTCAGGTTGTCTTTTCGACTTGATCAAACATTTTCCAAAAATGAAATTTGTGTGGGACATTATCTCCCCCTTGAGCATTGAGTCGTTGAATCAAATAGAATTATCAATTATCAAACAACTCATTGCTCCTGTAGATGTCATTCCCTGCCATGTGCTATGAACAACCACTATTAACAAACCAAATTGTATTAATAGTCCCTCTTGGTTAATCCTGCACATTAAACAAGAAGCATTAGTTTGAAATGGAAACCCAAGCCATGGTAGTCCTGGGTCGTCCATCCTTATTAAAATAAATGACTTCACGCAATTCACAGTCGAATCTTTCAATTTTTGTAGATTGTTTCGTTGAATCAAAAACAGAAAATGTAATTTTTTTCAGCTCAAAACCAATTTAATAGAACCATCTCGTAAAAAATGGGTTGATTTCTAGTGTTCCAGTTATGAGATTTCATGTGAATGAAGACTGCATTCCCTGCAAAAAAGGGAAGCAACACAGGAAGTCTCATCCTTCAAAGTTCACTAATTCAATTGTGACTCCTTTAGAGTTGTTGCATATGGATTTGTTCGGACCTATTAGTGTCAAGAGTGAAGGCGAAAATATTATTTTTTTGTAGTGACTGATGATTACTCGAGGTTTTCTTGGGTCAGATTTCTTGCTTCTAAGGATGAAACAGCTGAAATTCTTAAGTTCCTAATTGTAGGACTTGAGAAATTGTTCAAATTGCAAGTCAGAAGAATTCGTAGTGACAATGGCACAGTTTTCAAGAATGGAAATTTGGGTTTATTCAGTTTGAAGAAGGGCATCCATCATGAATTTAGTGCTCCTTATGTTCCTCAACAAAATGGTGTTGCTGAACGGAAGAATCGAACTCTTATTGAGACGGCTCGTACTATGTTATCAGATTCAAAATTGCCAGTTACTTTTTGGGCAGAGGCAGTAAATACAGCCTGTCATGTTCTCAATAGGGTTTTGACCGTGAAGAAACATAACAAAACATGTTATGAATAGCTGAACAATCGAAAACCTATTCTGACGTATCTTTTTCCCTTTGGGAATCCATGTACCTTGTTAAAGACTCGCGGTGTTTCTACTAAATTCATATCGAAGGCGATTGAGGGAATTTTCTTGGGATACGTTGCAAATTCTCATAATAAGAGAGTTTTTAACAAAGAATCACGTCAAATTGAAGAATGGTTTCATATTGACTGTGATAATCGTTCTGTTCCTCAGGATGCGAAAGGTCCCTCTTGGGCATTTGATTATGATGCATTATTCAGATCTTTCAATGTTATTCCTGCAATTTCTCCTGTTGAAGCTGAAATACTCTATCAGTCCTACTACAATGATGATTCAACTGTCGATCCTCGTTCAGTTATTCCGATTGTGGATACTCCTTCAGTTGATCCGAATGTAGCTTCAACTTCGGGTACAACACAACATGATGACACTGATAATGATGATGCTGTGTTTCAGGAGTCTTCAAATGATATTCAGAACATAGTTGATATTTCATCAGCATCGGCATCAGTTGAGGGGGAGTTGCCTTCAAATCTTGATGTTGTTATTCAAGCTTCGGATATTCCTTAATCTCGTGTGCATAAGAATCATCCAACTGACAATATTATTGGTGATTTGAATGCAGGTGTTCAAACGAGTCATCGTACACTTGCAGAAAATTCCTGTTTTAATGCTCAGATTGTGGATACACCTTTGGAGACATGTTTACATGCGATTTCTCAAACAGAACCTAAGAATGTGGTTGAGGCATTGGATGATGATTGTTGGATTGAGGCCATGCAGGAAGAATTGGCTCGATTTGATAAATTACATGTTTGAGATTTGGTTAACTTACCCAAAGGTTCAAGATCTATTGGCACAATGTGGGTATTCAAATGCAAACGTGATGATCATGGAGTTGTGGTACGTAATAAAGCGAGACTTGTTGTCCAAGGTTTTAATCAGCAAGAAGGCGTTGATTACACCGAAGTTTACGCACCAGTTGCGAGGATTGAGGCAATACGTTTGTTTCTTGCTTATGCTTCTTTCAAGGGTTTCAAAGTTTTTCAGTTGGACGTCAAGAGTGTTTTCTGTACGGAAAGGTAAAGGAAGAAGTATATGTGAAACAGCCGCCTGGTTTTGAAGATCCCAAGTTTCTAGAAAAGGTTTTTAAACTGGATAAAGCGTTATATGGTCTTCATCAGGCTCCTCGTACTTGGTACGAAACTTTGTCGGTGCATTTACTTGAGAATGGATTTGAATGTGGTCAAATTGATTTGAAACTTTTCGACAAAAAAGCAGGGGAGATATATTACTTGTTCAAATATATGTGGATGATATAATCTTTGGATCGACGAAAGTCGAGATGTGCAAAGACTTTGAAAAAGTGATGAAGTTGAAATTCTCAAGAAGGAAGATGGTTTTTATATTCATCAAACAAAGTATGTTGCTGACATTCTCAAGAAGTTTGATAAGGAAAATACTTCAGCTTTCAACACTCCAATTCCAGTTAGTCACAAACTAGATTCTGACCTGAAAGGGAAAGAGGTGGATTGTCGATTATACAGAGGAATGACCGGGTATTTAATGTATCTGAAAGCGTCACGTCCAGATATTATGTTCACAGTATGCTTGTGTTAAAGATTTCAGTCTAAGCCGAAGGAATCTCATTTGATTGTTGTAAAGCGGATTTTTCGATACTTAAAGGGTAAACCAAGGTTGGTATTATGGTATCCAATTATTTCTGACTTTGATTTTAAAGCTTTCACGAATTCAGATTATGGAGGTTGCGGTCTGGACAGAAAATCAACATCTAGTGGTTGTCAATTCTTAGGAAATAGGCTTGTGTCCTGGCAATGCAAGAAGCAAACATCGGTTGCAATTTCAACGTGTGAAGCAGAATACATTGCAGTAGCCAGTTGTTGTTCCCAAATCCTATGGATTCAACAGCAGTTGAGGGATTATGGTATAAACTTCACAGTGACACCAATGATGATTAATAACACAGCCACCATGTCGATCACAACTAATCGTGTGAAACATTCAAAGATGAAGCATATTGAAATTCGGCATCATTTCATCCGTGATTGTGTAGATAAGAAGCTGATTGAGTTGGTGAAAGTTCATACGGATGACAATTTTGCTGATTTGTTTACCAAAGCATTCGATCGTACACGGTTTGAATTTCTTACTCAAATGATTGGTATGCTTAATCCAACGTGATAAAGGTTTTCAAAAAGGTTTTTCATGGAAGTTTTTCTTTTAGTTTTCTAGATTATTAAAGTAAATAGTTCTATGCTTTATTTTTCTCTAGTTTACTTGCTTTCTGAAAAACCCAAACAAATTTGAAAATGATAAAATCGGCAATGCTTGAAGTTAGAGAAGAAATGATAGTACTTCAGTAGGTGATCACATACACATGACCATAGATTAACTACCTGGTGGCTGTATTTATGTTTGTGCATATATGATTTGATCTAAACTTCTTAGTCTGCATAAACAGGAAAAGATAGCTTCATGACTGTCAAACATTGCTGTATATAATCTTTAATTTGGATATTTGCATGTAATTTGAATTGTCAGTAGGCTAGAAGCGTTTTTAGTCCATTAGTAGTGTGAAAACATAACGGTCTATGTCACAATTGTGATTTGAACCCATGGTATGCCGGGTGTTGTTAGGACATGTTTTGTAACTGTTGATAAAATTCTATGTAAGTTCTGCTAGAGGAGAACTTAACAAGTTCGCCTAGTCTATCAGAGGCGAACTTGTTAAGTTCGCCTAGCCTATTAGAGGCGAACTTATTAAGTTCGCCTGGTCTATCAGAGGCGAACTTGTTAAGTTCACTTAGCCTATTATAGGCAAACTTAATAAGTTCGCCTAAGCATCTTTTAGGCGAACTTGTTAAGTTCGCCTGGTGCAGAACAGTAGTTTATAAATACAAAACAGAGTCTGTTAGAAAAAGAGGGTAGACCAGAGATACAAGACAGATTAGAGACGAGAGAAATTCTGTGAAATCTTGTAAACTGATATCTTGGTGGAATACAAAGAGTTTATTTACACCGTTGTTGTTGATTAAGTTACACGAGCACGTTGATCATGGATTCCGCACGTTATCACCGTGTCGTACCGCGAGTCTAGAGATCCGTCACGCACCGAATTAGGGACCTACAAGTGCGTATGTTAAAAGATCATTATCGGATAAAGAATATGGGACTTCAAGTATTTCATGAGACCAATATCAGACTATATTGATTAACACAAATTTTCAGTTCAATTCACTACCCATGTCCCGAAAAACATGCAATGTGAAGTTAGATTAAGATATGTTTCTGACAACATCTGTTGGAACATATACTCACCCTTGGATCAATTATCTTGATTCCATTGAATATATACAGATAACAGTTATATCACTTTACCCTATGTCATTGAATCAATCGATTCCTTGATCATTCTTCTGTTAATATGAATCATGATATTTCATCCAAAGCCAAGAAACTTGAATCATTTTGATTCCATATATCATTCGGGATTTGGTTCTTTTCATTTGCTAATTAAGATAGTTTCATCCTGGAGATTGATTTTATCTTTACGTAGGTCTCATTTGACTTATAGATAGTGCAAATTTGTATTTATGTTGGCATATTTGTGGGGTACACATTGTTTTCATATAAATGGTACTAACTCACAAGAACGTGGGATAAAAACGCTTGTAGTTTCAAATCTTATAATGCTAACAACTTGAATTGACATGTAGTATATTGAAAATTCGGTATGAATAAGTTAGCACGTCATGATCTGATCTTGTTTACTTTAAAGTTTATCGCGTATCATTTCATGCATTTTAAATGAGGTGATCATAATGAGAAGATATGCGAAAGAAAATGGTATAAAAGATCATAATGAAAAGATCATGAAAAATAAAGTTGTGATATCTGTGAGCTGATATTTGAATAGAAATTTCAAAAGATTTGATAGCATAAAGTGTTAGATCTGAAAAATTGTTGGCTGAGATATCATAAAGTGTAGCACAAGTTGCTTGTTTGTTGAGCCAAAATCTGTAAATATGAAAAATGCCATAGGTCAACCCTGAGATCTGCTAGGGAATTTTTGTGTGTGTGATGCATCAAAGATACTAATATGATCTTCTTACTCGCAGTGTTCGACCAAAAATATGTGATTCAGTATGTATATATAAAAACCAAAAAGATTTTATTTTGTAGTTGTTTCTAGATTTACTGCTTTATGTCATTTATAAAAAGTACAAAAAGATTCTCGTACATTTTAGTATAAATTTTGAAAAGAAAATAAAAAAAAATCCAAAAAGATTTTGTTTCTATCTTCCATGAAAGAGTCCTAATTATTTTTGGATTAAGTTGTGTACAGGTTACAAGATGGTCGGTTTGTCGAAAAGAGATTGAAAAATTATAAAGTTCAAATTTTTTGGCTAAGTGTGAAATAGGAGAACTTGTTAAGTTCGCTGGATATGTTCGCTTGGTATGTTCGCATCAGATGTTCGCCCCTATGACGAACTTGTTAAGTTCGCTTAATCTAGCGAACTTAACCTGATGGGTATATATATAACCATGCGAACTTGGTCAGACTTCTTTACCTTTGAGTTTTGCGAACTTGTAAGGGGAGTTTATCAGTTTGTGATTTTTACTTCTGTTTTTGATTGATATCGTGAGACCATAGTAATTTGAAGATTGATTCTTGATCAAATTTGGATTGTGATTCTAACCAAGGTATTCTTACAGGTTATCATCCATTAATTCATTCCAAAATTTGAAAGTTCCTCCTCGCATTTCACGGCCTTAGTCGCCTTCATTGATTCATCATCGTTTGTACTTAATCACTGAAATTGAATGTTGTTATACATTCAAAAAGTGTTGACGATCATGTGTACATGGTTGATTTTGGTTAATAACATCAAATTGTTGGATTTCAAATTATGTGGTTGTTCAAGTTTTTGAGCGAAATTGCTCAGGCGGACTTAACAAGTTCGCCTCTTGTGACTCTAAGCGAATTTGTTAAGTTCGCCTAGGGGGTCAGTAGTGATTTGGACTAGGAGATTTTTCAAATTTTTTAAAAGTTAATTTTTTTTTGTTTTTGTTTTTATTTTGACTCTTTTTATATCTTTGTTATTTTGAAGAATTGTCAATGTCTAATCCTATCTTTTGAGCAGGTCATGGATCGTCGTGTGGATGTTGAGTGTTGCACTCTCGGCTAATCCACATATTAGCTTGCAATATATTCAATAATTCTGGGAGACGGCACAACAAGGAACTGTTGTTGATCCACATGTAATCAGGGATATAGTGAATAACCAAGAAATTGCTATTTCTTCGCAGGATATCAGGACTGCTTTTGCTTTCGGTGGTGAGAATAACAACCCTATTGGATTGCCGAATATTCTAATTATGGGTTGTTTCCAAGGAATGGGCTATAGAGGAAGACCAAATGATTCCCAAGCACGTAAAGGTGGTCTTGTTGGTCAATGGCGGTACTTCATGCATGTGATTATTCAATGTTTATCATCGAGGAAAGCTGGAACAGATGGGTTGAAGACATCTTTACAAGCTGCAATGGTAGCTTTGACTTTGAATAAACCATTTAACTTTGCTTTATACATCTACCGAGAGTTAGTGATGTAGATTACACCACCTGAGGGTCAGGGTTTCTTAATGTACCCTTGATTATTGCAGGGTATCTTGAATCATCTGATTCCAAATTTGCCACCGGTGAATCCAAGATTACTTCTGACTCCTATGACAAAGAGGATTTTCACAGATTGCATGAATATTAAGCAACAGAATCCTGCTTTAATACCTGTGGCTACTCCACTGTTTGGGCACATAATCAATCCTGGTTATATTGCACCACCAAATAAAAACTGGATTCATGCTGATACTGCTATGGAGTTGTCTCTAGATGAGAATGAAGATCATGAAGAAGAAGAAGAAGAGGGTTCTAGTTCTGACTGTGATGACACTTAAAGTGATGATGGTGATAATGGGACGAATGCTGATGATGACTCAAATGATGATAATGCTTGTAATGATGGAGGTGATATACCTGTGAATGAACCTCAGGTTGAACAGGTTGAAGTAGCTGAAACGAGTACAAGTTCTGAATCTGATGCTGCTGATTCTACTAATAAACGTTTTATGGACTTTAGTCCTGAGCATTATGGTCAGTTGGCTAAGGTGCCTAGGATACCTACTCTGGTTTATGATAGGCGTCAGAAGTCGTTTGGGAAGAAGAAGGTGAATCTTCCGAGACGCAAGTCTGTACGGGGTTCTCCTCCCAATGCAGTACATGGAAAACGTAAATTACAAGACGAAACATCTAGTTCTGATGATGACGATGCTCCTACAGCTAAAGGACCAAAATTGACGGCTTCGGCTATTCATGCTGCACATAATGCATAGGAACTAGAAGATAGAGAGTTTGTATATTCTTTGATTGTTACTCCTATACCTTCTCATTCTTCTACTCCTCAAGCTACTCCCATCGTCTCCAAAACAAATGATGATGCTGGTCCTTCCATGAGAGATTCTAGAGATGAGAGAATACAATCCTTGGAAACACAGGTTTCAGAATTACAATCTCAATTGGATCTGCTGATCTGTAGAGAGGCTCAGCATGTTGAAACTTTGAATGCACAAAACAAGGTTCTTACTGAAATGTAAATCCTTGTTACTCAGTTGGTTGAGCGTCTTGACGCTCAGGGGGAGAAGGTTTCAAAATATAAAACCACTTGTCACAGTATTGGTGTCTAAATGAATCCAAATGATGATGATGAACCAAATGCTGGTGATGGTTTAGGTGAGCGTCAATACGCTGCATCTAATCATTCATTAACTCAGGGTAAGTCTGAGGTTATTGAGGAAGCCAATATGATGACTTGTACTACTATTGAAGCTGAGAATGACAATGAAGCTGAGATAGATGCTAACATGTTAGATACTTCTTTGTGTGAAGACTCTGATATGGATGAAGCTGACAAGATAGAGTGTTTATTGGATTTGGATGACTTGTCAGATGATGAAGAGATGGGACAGGAAGAGTTAGAGGAAGGGGAGTTGATTGAAGTGGAGGTAGAGAGTGATAAGAAGAATGTGGTGTATGAAGGGTGTGACGGATTGATTAATATGGATGTCTTTGATGATGATGTGATTCCTGAAGATGTGTTAGAAGGAGTTGCAGATTCAGAAGAGTCTGATCCTAATCAGAAAAACCCTAATACTACTGAAAGTCTACCTAAAGATACAGAGATGTACAAGAATACATGTATGACAAAGGCACAATGGGTGGAGATGGTGAAGAGCTGGAGAGATATGTTACCAGTTGCTCCAGTTACACCAGTACAAAAGCAGAGATATGTAAAGAAATAAAAATGCTCAAGAAGAATAATAAGTTGTTTTTATGAGGCTGAGTTCAAGCTATTCGCTTTGAAAAGATCAGATGGAGTTCAGTATTTGAATCCAAGGCTTAAATACTTTAATTCTTTACCGAGATGTGAAGTCAATGGGTTATCAACTAAACCTTTGATTAACAGATCGAATAACGTGATAGCTGACTCATTTGCCAAGTTGATAAGAATAGAAGGTGGATCAGGTAAATATGACAAGCTGAAACCTCAACAGGGGAAAAGATTGAAGGAGGTTGATCCAGTTACTCAAAAGGTAACTTGGAGATACAAGTTCAAACCTGTGAGATCAGTACAAAATATACCTTTGAAGTTAATTGCTTATGATTGTCTGAACGAGCTTAAATGGTGGTATGTTGATGTCTATACGGGGGAAGCGGTGATAGAAGACTTGAGTGGCAAGGTCATAGTAAGTTCTTTGATGCTATGAATCTTGTTAACTTCTCAAGGTCTGATCAGAAGATGCTGAATCGTAGAGAGATCATGTACAAAGAAAAGAGTAGAGAACATGCGTTACAGTACAAGAAGGTATTGTATGTTTGCTTGAAACATAGAATTTGTGAAGGGAGTTCGTCGCCGAATAATTGGAAGAACAAGACTTGAAGATAAAGACCGAGCTGTTGTCAAGGGGGAGTCTGTTGGAGCATATTTGTGTGACAACAACCTTGTAATAGTTTTAGTCTTTATGTTTAATGTTTTTGTCTGTTTTGTACTGGTAATTTAGTTAAGTTTGCACAGACGAACTTAACATGTTCGCCTGGTATAGTTAAGGCGAACTTAATAAGTTCGCCTAAACTAAAAGTGGCGAACATGTTAAGTTCGCCTGTTACCGAATGTGTTGCCTATAAATAGTGTAGTAGTTGTTCTAATTTGTAATGTTCAGAATTTATAGAACTTCTATGTGTGTACTGTTTACAGAGTAATACAAGAAGCTTTTTATGAACTTGTGTCTTATGTGTGATTATTGAGCTTGTGTGAGTATTCGAGACATATGCACTACGTATTCATATCACGTGTTTTACAACAGAGATCGATCGGTAGACCCGCTAGGACTTACAAGGTTCACAAAGAACAAAGAGAGAGTTAAGAGCAAAATTACAAAGCATTTCAGGAGAGCCTCTGAGAACGACAGTGTGTCAAAGTCCGGAGTGAAACAACGATACAATCATGATTACTTACTTTCTAGAAATGATTTTTATTCAAATGCTTGATGTGCTTATGTGCTACCTAATTTTGTGGACACACGTGTCCCAAAAGGTTCAAAATATATGAAGAAACTTAACCAACCAATCTATTTTGCTAAAGAAAAAATGACTAAGAAATATGGAAAAAATGTTGGTTGTGTTTGGAAAATTAAAAATGAACAATCTTCACATGTGTTTGGAATAAAGAAGAATATAAACTTGAAGCAACAAGTCGTTGTGACTAACACTGTAAAAAGTCAAAATCAACCCGGGTCAAAGATGATCTGGGTACTTGTTTTTTATTAAGTTTGTCCTGAATGTGCAGAGTTTAACCGAGAGGACTGTTAATAATGCTTGGCATGTTCATAACGGTTGCTCAAGGCGTATGACTGGACAAAGAGAGATTCTGGAAAACATTCGATCTTTTGATGGTGGTTTTGTTGCTTTTGCTGGAGACAAAAAGGGAGGGAAAATTTTCTGGTCAAGGAACAGTGTCAAATGATCTTATCACGTTAGAGAAAGTTAATTTTGTGTCTCAATTTGAATTTAATTTACTCAGTGTTTCTCAAGTGTGTGATAAAGACATACCAGTCCATTTTACAGCAAAGGAATGCTTATTCTTAAAGCCCGAACTGGTTAAGAAGACATGATTCTGATGCGTGCTCCAAGAAAATTTAACACTTATGTGGTTGATATGAATGATCATACTACACCCGTTAATGTCTCATGCTTATTATCAAAAGCGACTGGTTCAGAATCTTATTTGTGTCATCGACAAATGGGTCATGTAAATTTGAAGAACATGAATAACTTGTTGCATAAAGATTTGATGCGAGGATTGCCAAAGAAAGAGTTCATAATTGAAGAAAGTTGCATATCATGTGCAAAGGGAAAACAACACAAGAAGTCCCATCCAAGAAAAACCATAACAACTTTTACTAGACCTTTATTTCTCATACATATGGATTTGTTTCGTCCAATTCGAGTTAAAAGCATTGCGAAGAAGTCATATTGTCTTGTTATCACATATGACTTTTCAAGATTTTCATGTGTGCTTTTCCTTGCAACAAAGGAAGAGAAACCTGAAACGATCATTGAATTTGTCAAAAGGATAGAAAACATCTATGATAGCAAAGTATCAATCATTCGTAGTGACAATGGAACATAATTTAAAAATCAACTAATAAATTCTTTTTGTGCGGAAAAAGGAATAACACATTAGTATAGTGTTGCAAGAACACCACAACAAAATGGCATGCCTGAAAGGAAGAACAGAACTTTGATAGAAGCTGCTCGAACAATGCTTGTCGATTCAAAGTTGCCTATTATTTTCTAGGCTGAAGCAGTCAACACGGCATGTTTTGTTTTGAACAGAGTTCTTATGGTGAAGCAACTTACAAAGACTTCCTATGAACTATTCTTTAAATGAAAGTCGTACATCAAGTTCTTCAAAGCATTTGGTTGTTCTTGTACACTGTTAAATACACAAGATTCATTGCCAAAATTCACAGCTGTTGGTGATGAATGCTACTTCCTGGGTTACTCTTCGTATTAGAAAGCTTACAGAGTATACAACAAGAGAACCAAAATTGTTTAAGAATCTTACTATGTGGGGTGGCAAGAACTACATACTCCTCCAGATCAAAATGGTCCAAATTGGTTCTTTGATGCTTAAGTAATCTTCAAGTTCTTCAGAACTACATACTCCTCCAGATCAGCAACTTCAAATAGATTCAAATGAAGCAAGTACTTCGCGTACTGTAACTGAGTCTTCTACAAGCAGTGATCAATCTGTTGAAAAGTTTTTGGTTGGACCACAGAAAGTGATTGTTCAAAATTAGATGTTTGACAATGTTACTACATCAACTCAAACACAAGAAGATCTTATTGACAATTCTGTCACTAATGTTGATTCTGAAGTACAAGAAGTTCCAAGTAATAATGATGAACCAGTTGTTAGTGAGGTTCAGTTGGATCCTTTAAATGATCAGACTGAGGATGTATTTCAAACAAGTTCTTCAAGTGTAGAAGATTCAAGTGATCAAGTACCAGATACGAATGTATCAAATATGCCAGAATCTGTGGAAGTGGATACTATTCGAATTCATTGTGCGCATCCAGTTGAGATTATTATTGCATCTCTTGAGGATGGAGTTAAGACAAGAAGTCAAGCTTGAAATATTAATGTCTGTTTGTACTCCTGTTTTTTATCTCAAGAAGAACCCAAGAATGTTATAGTTGCATTATACAAGATCCAAGTTGGATTGAAGCTATGCAAGAGGAACTCCTTCAGTTTAAAAAGTTAAACGTCTGGCATCTTGTGGATTTACCTGAGGGAAAATATCCAATTGGAACGAAGTGGGTTTTTAGAAACAAAAGGGATGATCGTGGGATTGTAGTTCGTAACAAAGTACGCCTGGATTATGATGATGTCTTTATTTCGGTTGCATGAATTGAAGCCATATGTATCTTTTTGTCTTATGCATCGTACAAGAAGTTTACTGTATATCAAATGGATGTGAAAACAACATTTCTTTATGGGGTGGTAAAGGAAGAGGTTTACGTGAATCAACCACCAGGTTTTGAAGACCCAACTCATCCATTTCAGGTGTATAAGCTTGATAAAGCATTGTACGGGTTACATCAAGCGCCTCGTGTGTGCTATGAAACCTTGTCAACAAATCTTACATCAAATGGCTTCATTCGGGGAACAATAGACAAGACTTTATTTCTGAAGAAATTTGGTGCTGATCTGTTAATTATACAAGTTTATGTTGATGATATTATCTATAGTTAAACGAATGAAGCTCTTTATAAGGACTTTGAAGAAGTCATGAAATGGAAATTCGAAGTGAGCTTGATAGGAAAAATGCAATTCTTTCTGGGGTTACAAGTTGAACAATCTGAAGCTGGGATTCTTATCCATCAGGCTAAATATGTGAAAGATATTCTAACAAAATTCAAGATGAATGACTGCAAATCAACTTCAAGACCAATTGCTCCCCATGAACCTCTCACTGTGGATTTGTCTGGTGTTGAAGTTAATCAAAAGATGTATCGGTCAATGATTGGTTCGTTGATGTATCTGACTGCAAGCAGACCGGATATCATGTTTGATGTTTGCTCATGTGCCAGATATCAGGCAGCTCCAAAGGAATCTCATGAATCGGCCGTTAAACGAATATTTCGATATCTTAAGGGTCGAGTAAATTTAGGTTTATAGCACTCTTCTGATTCTGAATTTAACTTTTTTGCTTATACTGATAGCGATTATGGAGGTTGTAACTTGGATAGGAAGTCAACATCAGGCGGATGCCAATTTTTGAGGGAGAGACTGGTGTCTTGGCAGTGTAAGAAACAAACGAATGTATCCACATCAACTGCTAAAGCTAAGTATACTGCTGCCTCGAGCTGTTGTTCACAACTTATCTGGATTCAACATCAAATTCTAGATTTTGGAGTGAATTTCCTGGACACTCCGATTTTTTGTGACAATGAGGCAGTGCTCGAAATAGTAAAAAATCCCATTTAGTATTCCGAAACAAAGCACATTGCGATCTGGTTACATTTCATTCGTGATTGTTTTGAGAATGGGCTGATTAAAGTGGTCCATGTCGATACCCTAGAGCAAAAAGCCGATATTTTTACAAAAAAATTTTCAACTGATTGGTTTAACTCTTTGGTTGATATGTTGGGGATGATTTCATTTTAATAAAGTCATTTAAAAAAGGGGGGGTTTCAGAATTATAAATAGTCCATTTTTAAACAGAAAGAACTTAGAAATCTGTTCCTCAAAAAGATTTTCTTTTAAGTGTTAAAATTGTGTTATGTATGCTTTATATGTGTTAGCTTAATGATTGGTGTGTCAGATACGTTTGTTCTCATACTGATATATATGTAGTAAATAAAGTTACATCACAATTTTAGGGGGAGAATAAAAGAAAAAGAAAAAATTATGCTAAGTTTATTTGATGAGTTTATTTCTCCTGATAAAAAAAATGATGAACTATGTGACTGTGTGAATAAAGTTGAAAAATCTGATAAATCTGAAAAAAAAAATAGTGTGTCTCATTGACGTATATATAGGAAATGATAGTACATGTGTGTGCTGAGCTTATGCATGAATTGGATATGATAGTGACATTGGTTACAATTTTTGATATGCTGGTAGGCTCTGCATATGTAAATTAGGCGATATTTGTGTGATTAACTAAATTGCAATCTTAGTGTTATCCTCATCGAATATTGGTACTTTCATTCTTTGAATGCTAAGTGAATCCATGCATATCATGAGACCTGGATCTTGATGAGTTTTTAACACAATTCGTTTACTCTATTGACTATATATCTGTCAAATATACGATTTAGAGTTAAACATCTTTATATAGTTGATGGTTCTGGTGGAAATCTTGGATGGAAACCAGAAAGTCAGTCTGTCTCGCCCTTTGAATCATTCGTGATTTCAATTGACATATCCAATACTCTATAGATATCCGCATACCCAAATCAAATCTGATTCCAAAAGTCCATTACTACATGTCATATCTCATATGAATCAAATTGATTTAGTATTCGTTCTATCATAAACCAAGATATATGAATCAAAAAGATTCACATCAAATCCATTTGGATTATTTTTCTGTGCTAAAAACGCTACTCTTATGCTGGTGATTGGATTATTTTTTGGTGAAACTTTGTGTTGGTATTATCTTAATCCATCTCGATGTTTGGATACACTCTGTATTGATAAATCTTACCTTAAATGTCACACAGTATCTGCTAAAATATGATGTTTCAGTTTAAGCTGAAAATTATACTGGCAATCAAGGTTGAACTGTTTAGATCCTGATTTGATATGCAGTGTAGTTAAGACAGTATACATTTATGATCATATGTCAGTTCAGTTCACCAAAAGAAAAAAAATGAAAAATAGAATAAATTGTTGATATATGTTGAGAAAAAGGTAAAAAGAAAATAATAGAAATAAATGAATAACTATGTGTTTTGTTAAGTGTTTAACTTTTTATGTGTTTGAAGAAGAATAATAAGTCATTTTTGATAAAAATTAGTGTGCAAGTGTGTATTCTTATCCGGTTATGATTGTGATTGTGAAAAATATTAAAAATTGGAACATGTCTTAATGATGTCAAAATGGACTTAAATAAATAAATAAATATATATATATAAGAAAATAAAAAAATAAAAATAAAGTTGGTTGAAAATTTTCAAAATTCAATAAGTTTGGAGTTTTCGGTCGAAATCTCTTAACCGAAAAAGTTTTCGATCAAAAAGTTACAACCGAAGTTTTCGGTCAGATTTGAAAAATCTATATATTCAAAAAAATTTGATTGAAAATCTTTTTCCCACTATTGTTCTCTCGTCTGTGTCAATTCAAAATTCATCGAGTTTTTTACAAGTGTTGAGATTTCGTGCGAAAAAATGCTGGATTGTGACGTCATCGTGTTCCTCAGTTGATTTCGATCATCCAGGTATGTTCTCGTGATTCGTAGGGGTTGATAAGTTAGATCCAAAGCCTTAGTTTAAGTTTGAATATTTGAATTGCTCGAAATGTTAGTTGAATGTATGGAAAAGTATCATGAATGGTCCGAAAAGTGTTTCGTATGGAAATGAAGAGTCGTCTGATTCATCCGAAATGAGTTTTCGATCGAAAAGTTCATGCTTGAAATTTTTTGAAGAATCAGATTCGATCGAAAAGTCAGGATTTGGTTATTGGTAGTATTAATGAAGGTTTTCGATCGAAAAGTTGTAAATTGATAAAATTTTAAGTTTTTGATCAAAAAGATAACTAAGAGTTTTCGATCGAAACAGTAATGTACCGATAAAGAGTTTTCGATCGAAAAGTTTCAAAAAAAATTTGTTTTAAATCTTTAATCATGTGTAAGAGTTTTCGATCAAAATGTTAGAATGTTAATAGAGTTTTCGATCGAAATCTTCAAAGTTGTGAGGATTTCATTTTGTCTGATAAAAGTGGTTTTAAAGGTTTTCGATAAAAAAAGTTGTACATAAGGGAGTTTTCGATCGAAATGCCAAAAGTTAAGAATTTTTTCAGAAATTTTCTAACCTGTTTTTTTTCCAAATATGAACATGTTAAAGTTTGAGCCTAAACACAACATCTGTGCTTGTTTAACTACAATCACAAAGAAGGCATGTGGCTATTAGGAGTTTGTGAGGTTTCTAACAAACTCAAGAATTCATACTGCAATATCTACACAAGTGTGTGTGTTTGAAAAACATGTTAGGGAATTTTACGACAACGTGGAATACAAACATGTTAATAAAGAGATCTGGATAGAAAGCACATTTGAAGGAAACAAGATTAAAGTTACAAAACAAGTGATTAGAGAAGTGTTAAACATCAAAGATGCAACTGATTTTCCTTACAAGATCAATCATATTGCAGTCTCAGGAATTATAATGACCATGGGATATGAAGGAACATTTCCAAGAAGACAAGTCACTAAAACAATGTTTGGGAAACAATGGAGGTATCTTGTTCATGTTCTAATACATTGCATGAATCCCAGAACGCCTGATTTCGATCAAATACGTGAAGTATTCAACAGGGCGTTGGTTTGTCTAGCAACTCATAGAAGATTTAACTTTTCAAGGATGATATTTGAAGCAATGATTAGCAACTTTGTGGGACCAAGACAGAATTACAAGTTTCTAATGTACCTAAGATTTGTACAAATGATCATCAACACATTGCTGCCAAATCTTGAAAATGATGGTGTTGAACTACCTTTAGAGTCAATGCAAGAAGTGATTTTCAGCAGCATGAATAATGTGAGAAAGACAAGCAGGTTTAGTGGAATTGTGACACCATTATTTCCTAACATGCTTGAAGAGAATCCTGATCCAAATTTCAATCTTAAAGATGAAATAGATGATCTAATGGCTGAAGATATAGAAGGTGGAGTTGTTGAAGCACTTTCCTGTGGCAAACACTCTGGATAGATTATGGATAGATAGAGTCTTAGTTTAGTACTTTCATGTATGTATTTGTCTTTGTTTGTAAGTGTCTGTATGTATTAGTAATCGAGTTGTATTTACTATTACATATTGATTGTTGCAATTTTCTCTAAGTGTTTTGTGCACTTGTATGTGTGCAGGAAGTAGTTCCTGCATACTTAGCAAGTACGCAAGAATACCTTTGCGTACTTGCTAAGTACGCATGAGCAAATTTCCCTACGCACTTGCTAAGTGCACAGGCATCAGGTCATGTATAAATAGGAATGGTTGACAGGAGATAAGTACGTAATCTTAGGCATTCAGATTAGCAAATACGCAGAACTTTGTAATCTCATAACTTCTCTCTGTAATCTTCAAGTGTTTATAATAGACGAACATTTATAGTGATTATCTTGTCGGTTTACTTTGTTTCGTAAGACTCTCCACCTAGTCACGGGTACCGCACCCGGTCCGACTAATAGACCCACTCGCATGTGATGATCTGCCACATCAGAGGGACCTACAAGTGGTATCAGAGCATTGCTCTTGATTTCGAGTGTTGTGAATGAGTTTGGAGAGTTTTCTACAGAGTTTTACAAGCAAAAGGAGGTGTTTTTGTTGATTTTTGTGATAAAATAGGGGTAGCTCTTGAGAACTATTTTAGAAGCAAAAATCACTAAAAAAAACCGACTTTTGTTGTGTATTTTGAGTGTTTTGAGCATCAAAGGTTGGTTAGAAACAAGTTTCTGACCCTTTGGCTCATTTTGATTGTTCATCCGTCCGATTTTTGCCATCTCCGGTGTTTTCCAGTGACCGGAATAGTTTGGTGTGAGTTGCTTAAAAGGTGTTCTGCGTACTTACCATATCTGGCAAAATGTACAGTCTTGTTGCGTACTTACTAAATACGCAAGACTAATCTCCTACATACTTACTAAATACGCAAGACTAATCTTGTGCGTACTTAAGTTATATCATGCATACTTATTATTTTCCCCTGCGTACTTATCAAGTACGCAAGACCATTCCTCTAAGTGCGCAAGGCCAATATCAAGTGCGCAAGTGTTTCTGATTATTCTGAAATTTGACTAAGTGTTCACCATGTCGAATTTTCAGAACCTTGGAAACCTTTTAAACTATGACAATGAGATCGGTACTCCTCAGAAACCGCCAAAGCTGCTAAATGTAAATGATTGTTCTAACTAGAAGGCACGTTTTGAGCATTACATTTCATACACTGATTCTTCGTTATGGATTCCAATTCTAGAAGGCTATAAGCATCCCACACACATTTATCTTGATGATGAACTGCCTAAGCCTATCTCTAAACTCGATGAAGAGAAAAAGAAAGCTTATGATCGAGAGAAGAAGGCTCTTGGTTCAATCACTATGGCATTAACTCGGGAGTTGTTCCACAGCTTCAGAGGTTATGACAACTCTAAGGATCTTTGGAAGGCGTTACAGAAAAGATTCGAGGGGAATAGTGATATCAAGATGAGTAAACGGGATCTACTCAGGAAGCAGTATGAATGCTTTAGGTTTTTGGAGAATGAGTCTTTAGATGACCTCATCTCTAGATTCTATCATCTGCAGACAGAATTGAAAGCTTTTGAGCTCAAGTATCCCGATGAAGAGTTGGTGGAAAAGTTTCTGGATGCTTTGCCACCTAGGTTTGAAATGTACACAACCTTGATGAGAGAGAATCCAAAATTCTATGAGATGACAGTGGAGGAGGCAATTGGAAAGGTTCAAGCTCATAACATGAACCTTAGAAAGAAGGAGAGCTCAGGAAGACCTCAGATACAAGACCCTTCTATGTATCATGGGACGTCTTCTACAACCAAGTCATCGGGCTCTGGAATTGCCCTTTTCTCTCGAAACTCTACTGAAGAAGACCACTCAACTGGTTGTGGTGGTCATGCATGCTATGCATCTGGATGAGGTTGTGGATCTCATCAACAACATACCTCAAGAAACCCTCCCGCTACAACTTCAGCTAACCAATTAGCTATAGCCAAACTAGCTGAAGATCATGTAGCACTATTTTCATCTTGTATGCTGGCCTACGAGAACTTCATTGGTGGCAAGCTTACAGATCCTGAGACGATTGAAGAACATTTTAATCAAGTGGATCTTGATGACATGGAGGACATGAATATTCAGTGGAATATGGCCATGATACTGAGGAGAGCCAAGCGTTTCCTGAACAGAACAGGAAGAAAGTTCATTGGCTGGCATTCTAATGCCAAGGTTGGTTTTAACAAATCCAAGGCCAAATGCTACAAGTGTCTGAACTATGGACACTTTGCTCGTGAATGTCAAAAAGACAGAGCACCGGCTTCGGGTTTCACTAGACCTAGCCAAGGAAACAGGCATGGCTACAACAACTCAAACAACCACAATCAAAGCCAAAGTGGAATGTCCAATGCACTGGTAGCTCAACAGGATGACAACTTTGATTGGGTTGTTCATCTGGAAGATGCCATCATTGCACAAACTCAAGTTGGTCTCATAGTTGAGATCATGGAGTTGATGGAGGTTGAGAAAAAGGAAGTTGAGGAGAAGGAAGCTGAAGAAAAGGAAGCTTCTGTAGCTGATCAAGAGGAATCTATTACTGTTGTTGCTCTCATGGCTATTGGAGAGGCAACAAGTTCATCAACTGAGGTAGATTCTAATCCTTTTTCAGTTATTTCTTGTTCTAAATGTCTACTCTTAAAACTTGAAAATTCCAAGCTTCAAGACAAGGTCGAAACCCTTCGCATTGCACCTCTAAGTTATAAAGAAACCGAAAAACGTTTTGAAGATTCAATTGAAACGTTGAAAAAGGAAAAACGTGAGTATTCACTGAAAATGAGCGATCAACAGCTTCACTTGGATATTGCATACAAGGGGTTGGAGAAAAGGAACAATGAAATTAACATGCTGCAAAATGAAATATTGCAGTTGAAATGTTCTAATGAGAAGTTGAAAAAATATCATTTTGTGGTGGAACACTACGAATCTGTAGTGCGGCAAATGAATGGGTTAGGGCTGGGTACTAATGCCATTCCTCCACCAGTTAGCGGGAAGTTTGTCAACAGCTTAGTAGACATTGATCTAACTTGTCTTGATGAGTCCTCAGGAAAGGATGATTCCTCTAAAAGGGATGATTCCTCAAGTAAGGCCAACTCCGCATCTGATGAGGAGTTCTTTACTGCTTCTGATGATGGGTCGGTTAACACTTGCCCTGAAGGAGTAGTATCTGACGAGTTGTTATCTGAACAGACAGTCAAGAAAAACATTATCACTAATAGTGATAACTGTATTCTAACTGAACCCGATATCATTGAATCTAATGATAAATTAAATGTAATACTTTATGGGGGTATAAAAATCTTAATCAAGTAAAGAAAGAGGGTTTTTCAGCTCACTTTGGGCTTGGTTACAAAGAAAATTTGCAAAAATACTATACTCCCAAGAACCAATTTGTATCGAGTCAAACTCCTGTTCACAAACCAACTCCTCCTGCTCATCATGCTGAGTTATCTAATGCCAGATCCAATGAGCCTTACAGGAGAACTTCCACAGACAAGAGAACTTGTTTTCACTGTGGTATGGTTGGTCACATTTTTGTGAACTGCCCTTCTAAGAACCAAGGGAAACGGCCTATTATTTCACAACCGGCTGTCATCCCTAAGTCACCACAAGTGAACCATCCCAAAAGTCCAAAAGAAAATGTGGTGAAACCACCAGTAAAACCAATGGTAAAGCCAAAGATAACCTCTGAGGCTAAACCATTTGTTTCAAGGAAGGGAAAGCAACCCTCTACACCTTGTGTATCTACCTCTGGTAGTATACCTACTTGTGAGAAACCTGTGGTGAAACTCTCTAAGCCACAGAGAAGGAGAAGGAATAAGAGGTTGAGAGAGCTAGAACAACAGACTGGAGTTCAATTAGGTGAAGCTTCCACTAGTTCACCTGCTGTTGTTGAACATAAGTCTACTGTTCCAGTTAAGAAACAGAAGAGGTCCTGGACTAATAAATTCAAAAATTCTCAATCTCCTAGTCCTAATTCTTTTAAAGATTTATCCATTTCGAACAGTCATCACGACTGTGAGTTAAAAGAGGTAGTTTATTTTGAAAATGATGGACGACCCAAGACCACTATGGCTTGGGTCTCCAAATCTAACTAATTCTTTTTGTGACTCGTGCAGGGACGTCCGAAGGGTACTATCTCTAACCGCTGTTATATAGATAGTGGATGCTCCCGGCACATGACAGGAAACATGGCCTTGCTTCAAGACGTGAAACCATTCAGAGGCGGCTATGTGGCCTTTGGTGGAGAGAAAGGCGTGAGTATCACGTGTCAAGGCGTGGTATCAAATGGTTGTGTCTGTTTTGACAATGTCAACTTTTACGAGCAGCTGAAGCATAACATGCTGAGTGTCTCCCAAATGTGCGACAAGGAGTACTCGTTGATGTTTGATAAGAATGAATTCTTGATTCTCAAACCTGGTTTTGAAGTTCCTAAAGACTGGATCCTAATGAGAGCGCCAAGGACAAACGACACCTATCAGATTGATATGAGCGTGGCAAAAACCACCTCATCAGTTGCTACCTGTTTGCTTACCAAAGCGACAGAGCTTGACTCTATCTTGTGGCATAGGAAACTCGGACATATTTCGCATCGTAAAATGAACCATCTTGTCCGAAACGGTTTGGTAACCGGAGTTCCTAAGCTGAGATTTACCATTGCAGATGACTGTATGCCTTGTAAAAAAGGCAAACTGCAGCGGAAGTCTCACAAGCCCAAGCTCCAAAACACCATTGATACCCCTTTGGAGCTACTACACATGGATCTGTTTGGCCCCATAAGTATCAGGAGTATTGGAGGTAAGTCGTTCTGTCTGGTTGTAACTGATGATTTCTCACGTTTTTCTTGGGTGCATTTTTTAGGTACTAAGGACGAGACTGCTGATATTCTTCAATACTTGATCCTGAGCTTGGAATCTCTTTGCAAGCTGAATGTTAGAAGAATAAGGAGTGACAACGGAACTGCGTTCAAGAATAATTTGATGGAACTTTTCTGTCTCAAGAAGGGGATCCGTCACGAATTCAGCGCCCCGTACACACCGCAGCAGAATGGAGTTGCAGAACGGAAGAAGAGAACACTGATTGAGACTGCAGGGACTATGCTGTCGGATGCAAAGCTTCCTGTCACTTTCTGGGCAGAAGCAGTTAATACAGCTTGTCACGTCTTAAACAGAGTTCTGGTTGTGAAAAGGCACAACAAGACTTGTTACGAGTTGATCAACAATCGACTTCCCAATCTTGATTACCTAGTTCCTTTTGGTAGTCGCTGTTCCTTGTTGCTACAGTACAAAGACCTCTAGTCTAAGTTTCATTCAAAACCGGTGGAAGGCATCTTCTTAGGATATGTTGCCAACTCGCCTTTCAAGAGAGTGTATAATATAGGAACTCGTACTGTCGAGGAAAGGTTTCAAGTGGATTGCAGTAAACACAACATTCCACCAGAACCAACAGGTCTAGCTTGGGGTTTTAATTATGATGTGTTATTCAAGTCATTCAATCTTCCCGATCTATCTGCAGTTGACGCCGCAAATGTTTATGAATTATTGGGTGGTGGCGATGAGTCCAGTTTCTCTACTCGTGCTACTGTACCGATTGTAACTCCTTATTCAAATGCTGCATCTGCATCTGGAACTCTTAATGGTGAAGATATTCATGTCAATGGAGATGAAGCTCAATCTAATCCTAACACAAATGTAGGAAATGAAGCTACAGATGATCCAATTAACATTGAATCCTCTTCTTCTGGAACACAAGAAATGGGGGAGTTAAGTACGAATCTTGATTCAGAAATTCAGGAACCGAATGTACCAGAGACGAGAGTGCATAAGAATCATCCAATCGACAACATTATTGGTGATCCTCATGCCGGTGTTCAAACTCGTAATCGAACCATTACAGAGAACACTAGTCTTTACTCGGAGATACATGACATTGGTGTCATGGAAACATGTCTGCATGCTGCATTCGTGTCCCAGTTAGAGCCGAAGAATGTGAAGGAGGCTCTCACTGACAACTGCTGGATTGAGGCGATGCAAGATGAATTGTCTCAATTCCAAAAGTTGCACGTGCGGGATTTGGTTGACTTGCCAAAATGCTTTCAGCCAATTGGAACCAGATGGGTGTTCAAATGCAAGACGGATGATCGTCATGTGCTTGTGAAGAACAAAGTAAGATTGGTTGTTTAGGGTTTTTATCAACAAGAGGGCTTGGATTACACGGAAGTATATGCCCAGTTGCTAGAATTGAGGCCATTCGACTGTTCTTGGCTTATGCCACATATGTTGTCTTCAAGGTCTATCAACTTGATGTGAAGAGTGATTTCCTATATGGAAAAGTTCATGAAGAGGTCTATGTCACTCAACCTCTCGGCTTTGAATATCCGCATAATATCAATAAAGTGTATAAGCTCGACAAAGCACTTTATGGTCTTCATCAAGCACCGTGGGCATGGTATGAGATATTATCTAAGCATCTACTGTCTAATGGTTTCGACCGTGGTCAGATTGACTCGACCCTCTTCATTAGGAAAGCAGGAGGTGACATTCTTCTTGTACAAGTCTACGTTGACGCCATTATTGTTGGATCTACCAATGAAGGGATGTGTAGGGAATTCGAACAGGTGATTAAGTCTAAGTTTGAAATGAGTAACAAGGGTGAATTGTCATTCTTCCTGGGTCTGCAAGTCAGTCAAAGAGTGGATGGCATTAATCTATATCAAACTAAGTATATGCAGGACATCTTGTCAAAATACAAGATGAATGATAACAGTGCTTATGGCACACCTATCCCAGTCAATCATGGTCTGCATCCTGACAAAGATGGAAGGGATGTGGATTGTAGATTGTACCGTGAGATGATCAGATCACTTATGTATCTAACAGCTTCAAGACCCGATATAATGTTTGCTGTGTGCTTGTGCTCAAGGTTTTAGTCTCAACCGAAGGAGTCACATATGATAGCCGTGAATAGAATTTTCATATACTTGAAAGGGAAACCTCGATTGGGTATTTGGTACTCTAAGCAACAGTCATTCGACTTCAAAGCCTACACTGATTCAGACTATGGCGGTTGTAACCTTGACAGAAAGTCAACTTCTGGTGGATGTCAATTATTAGGAGACAGACTGGTTTCCTGGTGTGACACCCGACATTTCAGGTCAATATCCGTACATGTTATAAACGAGTTTACATTATAATTGTTTTTGTGATTTACTTAATTTCACAAACAAGGATATTAAGGTCTAACAAAAACCGTACATGGTCTCATTTCATATTTGGTAATTTTAGGAGTTACCGGTTCACGTACCAGGATAACCCGACTAAATACGAACACTAGTGGTTAAATTTACACTTAAATCTAATTGTTTGATTTATTTAACCCCAACCCATTTTCCTTGACTTTCTCGGCCGAAGCCAGAGAAGACCCCCCCCCCTTTTCACACTACTGTTTTCTTCTCTCTCATCTTCCTTATCTTTAAACCCAATACATACCTGCGAGAATGCAGATATGAACCATACTCCCCTTAATCAAAATCTCACAATTTCTTTTGCCTTCCTCATTTTCTTACGGCAATATTCCCCATTTTCTTCAAGTCAAAGTCTAGTTTAAGGCAAAATCCACCATAATTCGGTGCTATAAGAAGAGTTCCAAGTATTTTTCTCAAGAATCAAGCTAAGGAGCTCAAGATCATTCTCTGTTTCTCTCAAAATCATCATTCTCTGTTTTTGGAAAAAACTCAATATTATTCATATTATTTTCTTTAAAAACTGTAGCTAAACATACAAAATATTCAAACGCAAGAAAGATAACAAGAAAAGTGTGTCGAATTCAAGATTAAAACCTAAAAATATGCAGGACTGATTCTGTCAAACAGAAGTCCAGTAATCGAAACTATAGTTTCAATACCAGTTTACTCAATCGAAACTGGGAGTTTCGATACCAGTTTACTCAATCGAAACTGGGAGTTTCGATACCTGTTTACTCAATCGAAACTGGGAGTTTCGATACTAGTTGTTCAATCGAAACTAGGTAGTTTCGATACATATTGCTCAATCGAAACTAGGTAGTTTCGATACCCTTCTTGCCAATCGAAACTAGGTAGTTTCGATACCCAACTTGTCACACCCCGACCGATGGCGGAATCATCGGGGCGGGACATGTAAGACTGTTCATAGCACATGGTTGACTAAATTGAAATATATTAAAGTCAAATTTGCATTACAATAAATCCAAGTACAAGATCAAATTCAAACAAGAAACATAAAAAATTCATAAAATTCTTGATTTATTTTGCTAAGTCCAAATCCTATGTTGAACACGTCTTGAATCAATCTCACATATTGGGGCCTGAAACATGAATAAAATAAAGTCAACTAAAAAGTTGGTGAGTATAACACAGTTGTATATAGATAGCATATAGTTGAAAACAAATCCTTTACATAACATGATAAATAAGGCGTTCATGGGGAGTAACTATTGTGTAACCAAATGTACAATCAAACCTTGTAACTAGCATGCAAAACAAAGTGTATTGTCGGTTTCAATCACCGCGTACCATGGGTGGGTTTGTCAGACTCAATAGATCCATCATTGAAAACCGTCGGCTTGTATAGTTAATGATTGCACATAAGAGCATACAAAGGTTAAACACACCTAGCACTCGGGCACAAAGCTCAAATTTTTGCACACATGTATGTAAATAGGATTTTTTTTTACACTTGTGTAGTTTGCGTAAATGTAAATGTGTAATGTGTAATGAGTATAGAGTTCATGTTCCACCCCAAAAGTGTAAAAGAGTAAAAGGGGTTGTGAATACTCACTTGGTATGGAAGTGAAGCTAACAAGGAATATAGATAGCAAAAAGATCCTTGAAAAGCACACTTTAACCTAAATAGTAATATGCATTGAATCACATAGATGTATAAAGTTTAAAAATGAAAGTTGGATTTGTATATAAAACCATTGGTTTGTATTTAAAAAGGATTGAATAAAATATATAAAGTTTGAGGTAAAATATGTTTGAAACAATTTAATTAGGTTTGAATTAAATAAATAAGTGTATAACTATAGTTTATGAAATAATGTCAATATTAATTGTAATTAAGTATAAATAAATAAAACGATTTTGATTTAAAATGTAAAGTAAATAAGTCATCATTATTTATAAATTTTGTAACTTAATTATTTAAAATATCATTTAAGTGTAAGATGATAAATATAAATTTAATTTTTATAAACTTTTCAATAAATTACATTTATGCCAAGATTAAACTTTTAATCTATTTTTAAATACAGAAAACATATTTTTATAAAATCTGAAACATTTACTGATTAAAATATAAAAATTATAATTCTGTTAAAAATTCTGAGTCTAGCACGACCGTGCCTCGGAAGGGCACGATCGTGCTCAAGCCACGGGCGCGACCGCGCTAGTCGGGGCGCGACCGGGTTGATCAATCAGGAGCACAATCTAGACAAGTCATCAGGCACGACCGTGCCTTAGCCCGGCACGGTCGCGTCTATGATTTTTAGACACAACAGAGACTAGCCCAAAGGGCATGACAAGGTCTGGACGGATGACACGACCGCGCTGCTAGTCGACACGACCGCGCTAAACGAGGCACGGCCGCGCTAGATGATTAGCGCGATCGTGTCTATTCCAAATCAGACACGAATCGAGAGTTTCTTGTATTTTGAACACAGGAATTGTTAGGGCTTTTGATTAATGGGTTATTAAGAGTCTTTTCATATAACTTAATTGTATGGAAATCGAGTTTAAGCATGGGTTCTATTAAATCATTTTTATTAAAATATGATTTCTGATTCTGATCGAATTCTATAATGGAAGCCCAAATTGAATGAGGGCTTTTGATAATATTACTGAAATGAGTGAGATGGAGAGTATACTTACCCTGAAACGTAACGAATCGATGAAGAACGGCAGAGATGAGTTCCGACGACGGGGGTAAAGGTTTCCGGTGACCTCGACTGCGATTCCGGCTAGGCCAGAGAGTCCAGAGTCTTGGAGAGAGTCGGGAGATGATAAATCCTTTCTTGATCGGGAGAATTTGGGTTCCAGGAGGAAGACTCGAGTTTTGTTTGAATTGCTTGAGAGAGAATTCGAGATTGATGGAGAAAAACTGAGGCGTTGAGTAATTGAAAATGGTATAACTCGCGTTAAAGGAAAAGAAACGTAATCGGATTTGAAATTCGAACGATTGAGCGTTTTGAAATCACATTTACGTTTCGACTGTTTCGCAGGCGCGACCGTGCCAAGATTGGCGCGACCGTGCTTAGGAACCGGGCGCGATCGTTCCATGACCAGCCGCGCGATCGTGCCGACGCACTTGGCGCGACCGTGCTAGAACGAAGCACGACCGTGCTAACTAGGGTTTCTTGATAAATTTTCAACTTTAGTCCTTGACTTTTCAGGTTTTATAAATTTGAAATATATAGTTACTTGTATAGCGTTTATGTGCATATAATCGAGTAAAACTTGCGAACTTGTATAGAATCATTGCATTTTATTTACCGCGGGAAAAATATTGAGACATTGCACGAGTATAGAACTTGAAATTTCATTACATTGAATTGAAATATGAATACTAAAAATCAGAAATGTTACACAACTACTCAATCGAAACTTGGTAGTTTCGACACCTGTTCATCAATCACATTGGGCAGTAACTTAGAACTGTTTTTATAGCAAAACAAGTGTTGAAAATCTAAGAAGATATTTAAATAAAAGCAACTAGATTTACTAGGTCGGTGAACAATTTACAATATGAGACGTTCGGTCTTAACACAATATACCCTTTGGTATCTAGGGTACGAATAGTCAAGTTTGACTACAACAAGTATCATTACAAGTATACACAAACTCAAGGTGAGTTCACGGCCCCCTTTTAACTCTTTACTGTTTTGTAAACATCGGGGGAGAAATATACTTACTTGTTATATTTTGAAAACATGAATTTCATTGCTTATATGTTTGACAATATGAACATTTTGGTTTAACTTCTTGTAAGTCTCCCGGCCCTACTTTTACTACTTGTTTTTAAATTGTTTTAAAACAAACGGGGAGAAAACTTGCTCAACTAAACAGCTGGACACAAGTACACTCAACGATTGTTCGTATGAACAACACACAACGATTGTTCGGATGAACAACACTCAACGATTTGGGGGAAAAACATACTTACAACTATTTTATGGGATAACAAGAGAATAAGGCACGACTTTTATGTTTACATGAGATGAGAACAACAAGTTGAGGCCGCTAAAGTTCCCTGGAACAACGTAGTAACCATTAACTGTAGCCTAGGGTCCTATGAATAGTACTATGGAGAGTGACATCTCCTGGTCATGGTTAGTCGCGCTAACCACAATCTGGAGGATTTATGGCCGCATAGAACCGGATAACGAAATTAGGGGCATGCACAATTGTCATAGTTTGGTTACGCCTCATGTATGAACATATTATTTGTATTCCTAGCTAGTTTAAAAATGGGTCAACAATTCTTATTCTGATTATCACATGCAACTGGAACTATTTACGAACAATTGAATTTAAACAAAGGGTTCTGATCAGGTTAAAGTGATCAGGTTTAAACAAAAGAGTTTTGATCCGGTTAATGTAATCATGTTTATACAAAAGGATTTTGATCAGGTTATAAGGATCATGTTTAAACATTGAATTTATGACGGTTTAGTCATGGTAATGTTTTCAAAGGACAACTACATATTTTATGACGGTTAAGTCATGGTAATGTTTTCAAATGAAAACTACTTAGTTTTATGACGGTAAAGTCATGAACATGTTTTTGGGAAAAACTATAAGCACTAATATAACTAACTCTGTGAACTCACCAACCTTTGTGTTGACATTTTCAAGTATGTTTCTCAGGTAACTTTTAGCCATGGCACGGTTGGAATAGGCTAGCTATGTTGGATCAATTATTAAAGGCTGGAAGGACGTAGAATATCAAGTCTCAAGTCTATCGTTGATCTAGAAGAACTTAGATCATAGTATTACTTAGTTTTAGTAATTGTATATGTAATCAAGTCTTAGAAATCACTATTACAGCTTCCGCTATCGTGTAATGAACCAATCGTTGCAACCTGTATTTATTTAATAAGTAAATAAGTATTGGGGGTGTGACAGATTGGTATCAGAGCAATGGTTTTAGCGAATTAGGTTTCCTTAGTGATACCTAGGCTCTAACTGGACTCATTTAGGGACTAAGATTTCTAAGACTTGCATCACACTAACAACACCCAAGACTTGAGCATAGGAATTCCAACCGCTGCCGAACAACTTGTGTAGACTATTAGTGTATGGACTTACACTAGGGGACCATTAGCTACACTAATACAATTACATGGCACATGTAATGAACACTTAAACACATACAATAATGTGGAAATAATAAACACTTACAACATGTTACTATTCGGATTACGAGTCAAGAATAACGGGTACTCAGTATACTGCAACCTTAGAAGATCGAGTTACAAGCTGAGCTTGGACTATGATGACAACGACCTTCAGTTACCGATCTTGGTATCACAACAGACTGAACCCGTACCAAAATCTGTACCCATACCTGCACCACACCGACAACTATTCTAGCTGTGGAGGCAACTATCTTTCTAACGTATTTGCGGTATAAATACTCTCCTTCATAAGTTGTCGGATCGGATGCCTAGACTCTCGCCATGTTATATGGCAGGCATGATTGCCCAGACATAAGGGAATTCAAGGTGAAAAAGTAGGACTAAATGGGAGAGAACTCCAAGGGTCAGGAGACCCAGACATACATCAGGATCATGTGGATCCATGCATATATATGGACTTGGAGCATGAGTTGCTCGACACTCGTTTGAGGATCTCTGCCCAACACATAGTGCCTGAATTTCACCATACACATTTTATTTTAAGAGACACTGGTGGTGCCTCTCTACCATTAGCCTCATCCGACAACTGCCATATTCGACAGATTCATGAGTATTGGTGCTCATAATTAAGAGTAATCCGATAAAACAATACACACTCCTGTACAAATGTGCAAACACAATCTAATGATTATTTCAAATCCCTTTTGATTAAAAGCTTGGGATAGAAGAAACACTATAGGGATCAGGCAAGGCAAATTATCATTACGGGTGCACACGTAATCATAATTTGCAGTGCATGGGAACTTTAGTGAGTCTTGCTGTCTAAGCTGAGGGTCAACCCATGTTCTCAATCACTTGATTAAGGATTGAATCTTAACAAAGCCGACTTCTCAATTAGGTACTCACAAGCATTCTCCTAGTTTTGGAGGAACGAGAGAAATTCAAATTGAATTCAACCAATCCTTAGTGAATCCTGAACGGCGAAGGAATTCGCACATTCATTCCTAAATTGAGCATTACCACAACCCACGCTTACAATAATTGCGCAACTATTATGGGAGATTATAGCGTAATCTCAGGATCCATCATACAGTTCAATCTCACAATTGCTTGAAAGTTGCGCCAAGAGTGTTATGCACTAACTTCAGTAATAGGGCAGGATATTATTCTGACCCGCATACACATGGCACCTATGGATATTGTGGAAGCTCGACATGAGACAAGTAGGAAATCGGACATTTCAGAATGTCTGTCAAACAGGATTGCTCTCGCAGCCATTGACATTCAATATACCTTTAAGTCTAACTATTCTCTCTACAATGGATAAGCCGGGGTTGATGCTCAAGCGAATGCCAAAGAAACCTAAGTGTGGACTAACGACTATTGTCGCACTAACCAAAACGACATGCAAAACTCTTAAAGGAGTCCCAAATGCGGAATTTCATGCTAATCTCATTTGCTCATGATATGCATAAAGGACGTAAGCTCGAGCTATTCACAACAGGCCACTGTCCACAAAGAGTTGAGAAGAATAATTTATTACTCTTTTATACTCGCACTTCCCGAAAGTTCATCTTGTTGGATGGATCCCAGATTTAGCCTAGAAGAGTGGTTGCATCTTTCACTCCTAGTTTTCTATAATTGGGAATCTCTAGAGCATCTATTGTTAAGAAATGATCTCTTGGAGTAGACTCAGTTAGAATACAAAAGTCTCGACGTTCAACACTCACTACCTCCGGTTTATCCTTGTGCTAAGGATTTTGAGGCTATAACCTGAATGAGTGGAATACGTAATGGTATGTCACCAAAGTACCATTCAAACCCTATGGAAGTGCAGATACACTGAATGACTACAAAAATGGAAATTGTGAAACTCCTAAAACATCTCAGCCAAGTTAATGGGTTGACAAGCCCAAAGCCCATTTTGGGGAAAGCACTAATTCGATGAGACCATTCTCACAGTATCACTATTCATTTCCTCACAATAGACAGAATGTGAATATTCCAAACAAACATCGAACTTCGTATGGCTTACATACTTTGAAGGTATGGTAGTCGAGACATGAGTTTACATATCAAGACGCTACAACCCAAAGGCTAGTCTGCCTCGAAAAGTAGTGCAAGCAAAGGGGTAAAGTAGTGATTAGACTCGAAGTTCGCAAATAAGAGCTTCCAAGGAACATCAATTCCTAGCTCCATGAAGGCACATGGAGAGGAAAATCCTAGAAAACATGAAACCTGAAATAAGAGAAAAGTCTTAGTCCGGGAAAATGCTTTTGGAAAGCATAAGAGGGACAAACATAAAGTTTCATTTTCATACTTTTTCATTTCTACCCAATATACAACAAAAACTGGGACACCTCGTCGAGTAATTCTTTCATAAGACCGAGTTTCTCACCATAGAGAGTCCCGGTCCTGTTTGTAAAGAAAAATGATGAAACCTTTAGAATGTGCATTAATTATCGGGAGTTGAACAAGCTGACAATCAAAAACCGGTATCCTCTTCCTCGAATAGACGATTTGTTTGATCAAATTCAAGGTTCCAGTTTCTATTCAAAAATTGATCTATGATCAGGGTATCATCAACTGAAAATTTAGGAAGAAGATATACCAAAAACGGCTTCTAGGACTCGTTACGGTCACTACGAGTTCTTAGTTATGCCATTTGGCTTGACTAATGCATCGGCCGTTTTCATGGATCTAATGAACCGCGTGTCCAAGCCATACTTGGATAAATTTGTGATTGTATTTATCGATGACATATTAATATATTCACGAACCAAGGGGGAACATGAACATCATTTGAAATTAATCTTGGAACTACTCTGGAATGAGAAGCTCTATGCCAAATTCCCTAAGTGGGAGTCTTGGATCCGAGAGGTTCACTTTCTCGGACACGTCATCAAAAAGAAGGGTATTCACGTAGACCCAACCAAGATTGAAGCTATCAAAAACTGGGAAGCACCAAAAACTCCGACTAAGGTGCGTTAATTTCTGGGCTTGGCAGGACATTACAGGCGATTTATCGAGAATTTTTCAAAGATAGCCTTGCCTTTGACCACGTTAACTCAGAAGGACAAAAAGTTTGATAAACAAGAATCAGCGTTTCAATTGTTGAAGCAGAAGCTTTGCAGTGCACCAATCCTATCCCTTCCCGAAGGAACTGACAATTTCATCGTGTACTGCGACGCATCACACCAAAGTCTGGGATGTGTATTGATGCAGAAAGAAAAAGTCATAGCATATACATCCAGACAGCTAAAAGTACATGAGAAAAATTATACGACTCACGATCTGGAATTGGGTGCTGTCGTGTTTGCACTCAAGATTTGGAGACATTACTTATACGGTACAAAATGTACTATCCTTACAGACCACAAGAGTCTCCAGCACATCTTTAATCAGAAAGAACTCAACATGAGGCAACGTCGTTGAGTAGAACTACTGAATGATTACGACTGTGATACCAAGTATCACCCTGGTAAGGCAAACGTCGTAGCAGATGCCATGAGTCGTAAGGAATGGGTTAAAACACTCTGTGTTCGTGCCCTAGGATTGACAATTCATACGAGTCTCACGACTCAAATCCGGGTGGCACAACAGGAGGCAATCAAAGAAGAAAACATTCAGAGTGAAGCTTCGCGAGGAATGATAAGACAGTTAGAGCCAAAATCAGATAATACTTTATACTTTACAAATAGAATTTGGGTGCCATGTTTTGGTAACTTACGGGAGTTGGTTATGGACGAAGCCCACAAGTCCAGGTACTCCATTCACCCAGGTTCGGATAAAATGTATAAGGATCTAAAAGAACTCTACTGGTGGCCGAACATGAAAGGAGAAATTGCTATTTATGTCGATAAATGCCTGACATGTTCAAAGGTAAAGGCAGAACATCAGAAACCGTCAGGATTGTTACAACAACCCGAGATACCTCAATGGAAATGGGAACAAATTTCAATGGATTTCATTACAAAGTTACCCTAGACGACGAACGGGTATGACACTATATGGTAATCGTCAGTTGTTTGATGAAATCCGCGCATTCCCTACCAATAAAGGAGACATATGTAACATCCCAAAAATAATAAAACGAATAAATATAGCAAGACCGGTGATTTAGTTGGAATATTTAAATAAAAAGGGAGCGGACCTAGGCCCGGCTTCAATGGGCCGAGGGAAGCCCATGCGCATAAGAGGCAAGGCAGCCCTCTTCCCTACTTATTTCCCCAACACACGCAGCTTTTAGAGAGAGAAAGGAGAGCTCGGGTCTAGAGAGAGAAAGTGACGGATCAACTCGGGAATTCAGGAGAACGTTGCTGCTGTTCCCGTGAGCAAAACCTCCGAATCAGAATTACAAATCCAGGTAACGATTCGATCACATTATGAGTTTTTGTTCGTTTTGGGAAGTTTCGGGTTTTGGCTAAAAGATAACGATTTTACGGATGAATCTTGAAAGTGAACTTAGGTATAGCATCTAGGATGAAAAACGAACGTTTTGATCAAAGAAAAATTTAGATATCGACATGATCAGATTCGCATGCAGAACATTCGGATTTTTGGTGAAGGCGATAAGTGCAGGTCCATCGAAAGTACTTAGTTTCGATATCTGCAGGTCCATCGAAACTACTTAGTTTCGATATGTGCAGACCTATCAAAACTACCCAGTTTCGATATATGCAGACCCAATCGAAACTACCATAGTTTCGATATGAGCCCCGATCCGAAGCTAAGATAATACATAGATTATCTATCGAAACTATCTATCGAAACTACCCATCGAAACTACAAGTTTCGACAGAGGCAACCTATCGAAACTACAAGTTTCGACAGGGGCAATCTATCGAAACTATCCAGTTTCGATATAAGTAAACCCATCGAAACTACAAGTTTCGACAGAGGCAACCTATCGAAACTACAAGTTTTGACAGGGGCAATCTATCGAAACTATCCAGTTTCGATATAAGTAAACCCATCGAAACTACTAAGATCAAGTATAGTAATGTCTAGTGTCATCTAGGAGCACCATCTTATGTGTATGACTTAATTATACAGATCGTGAATGACATTAGTGAAGCTTAGTAGCCAGCTTAGTGTATTACAGAAACTACTCATCAGGTGAGTTCTATGTGCCCCCTTCTGTGTTATGTGCAAATGATTTATAAATGTTTTGGGGCTGAAGTGTATACACTAAATGAATAAACGATATGAATGTCAATGTGATCATACGTGATATATTAAGGTATATGTGTAGATACATATGAAAAAGGAAGTATGAATATTAAATAAAGAACGAAACGTATGTTTACAAGTAATGAATGAAAGAATGGCATAACGTAAATGAATGAAATCTTGCTTTATAAATATATATTGCATGTTATGAATGTATGTATACGTTATGGACGGAAACGAAGCTAACGACTACTACGGTAGACGGACGACCACTTGACTATTATGCAGCCAGAAACAGTAAGTCTAGAAAGGTAGACTAAATAAAGGCCACTACGGTGGAGTAAGTCGCTATGTCAATAATTCGGCTGTATAATTAGTTCAAGTGGGAAACGGATGCCTTATGGAAGACGGGCGATTATGTTGGACGGCTAAGGGTGGCCGGACCTAAAGTTATTTCGGACGGCCGAAGGGTGGCCGGACCAAAAGTTAAGGCGGACGGTTTCTAGGACCGGACGAGTAAAAGGGCTACGACGGTAGCTCAAGGGCGTATATCTTTGTGATATACGCAGTAAATGACGGGTTGATCACCCATATGTGTATGACCAATAAATGGTAAAGAAAGTAAAGGTGAATGCATATCCATGTAATCACATAAGAATGTTGAAGAAGGAATGTAAAGAAAAGAAAAGGGTGAATGCATATATATATATATGTAATCACAAAAATAAAGAAAAGAAAGATGAAAGAAAAGCAAAAGTTATGAACACGTATTTATATGAATGACTTTATAATAATGCTTACTTATGAAGTAAAGAAAAGAATGTTTATATCTAAACGCATTAAACTAGAACTCACCAGCGTTAGCTGACTTTTAGTATACATTTCAGGTAACAAAGGCAAGGGTCGTGCGAAGGCGTGAAGGCTGCCCGGCGTGTGACTGACATCCCACCTTATGTTTTGATTAGACAATGGTTAATGTTTTGAATGCTAAGACTTCCGCTGTAATATACTTAAATGTTGAATGTTTCCGCTGTGTTTGAATGTTTTTAATTAAAAGTCAGTAATTAATGACTATGTTTATGAGTAAATCCAACAAGTGAGGTTACCCGAGAAAGGGGCTTTACAAGTTGGTATCAGAGCAATAGTTTGAGAGATTCAGACATCCCTAAATGTCTGGACTCAAACTGATAATGGGACCAACGCATGGATGTCAGTACGGGTAGCCAACGCCAACGCTAGCACGGTAAGTAAGAAATAAAGTTAATGCTCTTGCATAAGAATAGATACCATAACTTAGAACAAATAGATGTTAATGCCATGACTGATTTGAAGAGTTTTGAACCCGAAAGGCAATGTAAATTATTAATCACAAACCGGTCACTGTAATTAAGAATTTGCCTTGCTCGTACTGTTCGAAACTACGATCTGAAGAAATGACATTGATGTATTCCCTCTTTAACTATCAGGAAATTAAGAGCTATGGCTGGTGGAGGAAGAACAGGACCTCGTGGTGGTCGCACTGGCCGACGGGGTAGACCTCCGTTGAACCAAAGAATCGAAGAAGAAGAGGGTGTGCACGCAGAGCACACCGAAAGTGTGCACGAAACAGAAGTGACCCCAGTTAAGGACGACAGTCCAGGGCCGATACAGTTGGAACCTGAAGTCAGGGATGCTATTGCCCGTGAAGTTGTGCTCACTTTGAGGAAGGTGTTGCCTGATCTACTATCCGAGGCAATAAAGAAAAGTAAAGAGGAAGATGAAGGGGACAAGGAAGAGAAAGTATATGATAGCGATGGGGATGAAATAAAGATAGGATCGAGCAACCGTGGGTGTACTTACAAAGGCTTTAAGGACGGAGACCCACCCAAGTTCGATGGGAGCAAGGATTCAGTGGTAACACTTGAATGGATTGAGAGGATGAATGCGGTAATCAACATCAGCGAGTGTCGACCAGACCAGGCTGTTAAATACGTTGCTCACTCTTTCACCAACGAAGCACTAAGTTGGTGGAGGAATATTCAGAGAACTAAGTCCCCAAATGCTATAAACAGAATGACATGGGACGACTTGAAGAAGCTGATCATCCAAAAGTTCTGTCCACAGAACGAAATTGATCGAGTGGAAAATGAATTCCTAAACCTCAAGGCTGGAAACAAGACGCACCGCCAGTACACTTCGAGATTCAATGAGCTAGCTCAACTAGTCCCCCACCTGGTAGAAACTGAAGACCGTTTGATCAAGTACTATGTTAAGGGGCTGCCACAACGGGTCCGTGTTCATGTAAAAGCTAACCTACCCTCGACCTTCGAGTCGGTAGTAAATCTGAGCGGAATCGTCTACGACGACTACGCCAATGAGGACCCGGCACCTGAGACACAAAAGAGAAAATGGGAGATCCCGTCCAGAGGCACCGGAAAAGGGAACGTAACAGCTGAAACTAAGAAGCCAAGATTTGATGAATATGAAACTTGCAAGAAATGTGGAAGGCAACATCTTGGCATGTGTCGAGTCGGCACCACCACATGCTATAAGTGCGGGAAGCCGGGACACTTCTCCCGGGAATGTATAAGAAACGTCAAGTGTCAAGTATGTGGACTTTTGGGACATCTGACAAAGAACTGCAGGAAGGCCGGCCAATCTAGTTTGGGAAAAGATAGGGAGCAAGAACCGCAAAAGGCAAGGACTCGTGCCTATGCCTTGACCGAGGAAGAAGCAAGAGGAAACCCTGATGTTGTGTCAGGTACGTTCCTAGTAAATGATGAAAATGCTGCTATTTTATTTGACTCTGGTGCTAGTAAAAGCTTCATATCAACTGCATTTAGTCGTAAGCTGGATTGCACTATCAACACCATAGTAAAGGCCTTTAGCGTACAAACTGCCGTGGGTAAAAATTCGGCAGTGTTCCAAGTTACAGAGGATTGTATCATAGAAATAGAGGGTCATAAGTTTCCTTCTAGGTTGTTCCTTCTCACCTTAGGAGGATTCGATATAGTATTGGGTATGGATTGGCTAGCTGCCAATGAAGCTCAAATCATATGTAAACGTAAAAGAATACACCTCAAAGCTCCAAGCGGCAGTCCAATTACGGTTTATGGGGATTGGAATTGCACTATGCCGAACGTCATCTCGATGATTAAGGCCGAAAGTTACATGAGGCGCGGTTGCGAAGCTTATCTGGCGTATGTTATTGATGATAGAATGGAAACGAAAGAACTCAAGAATGTACCCGTGGTGTGCAACTTTCCGGAAGTATTCCCTGAAGATCTACCTGGGTTGCCACCCGATCGGGAAATAGAATTTCAGATTGACTTACTGCCAGGAGCAGAGCCCGTTGCCAAAGCCCCCTACCGATTGGCTCCGTCAGAAATGAAAGAATTGATGTCTCAACTAGAGGAACTAACCGAAAAAGGATTTATTAGACCGAGCATCTCACCATGGGGCGCTCCGGTACTATTTGTAAAGAAGAAGGACGGCAGCATGCGCATGTGCATTGACTACCGCGAATTGAACAAGAGAACGGTAAAGAACAAATACCCACTGCCCAGGATAGACGACCTTTTTGATCAACTACAAGGTGCGAATTGGTTCTCAAAGATCGATCTTAGGTCGGGTTACCATCAGTTGAAAGTAAGAGAGGAAGACGTACCAAAGACCGCGTTTCGCACCCGTTATGGGCATTATGAGTTTCTCGTGATGTCCTTCGGATTAACTAACGCACCAGCAGCGTTTATGGACTTGATGAATAGAGTATGTCGACCCATGTTGGATCGATCTGTGATAGTTTTTATAGACGACATACTGGTATATTCGAAAAGCGAGGGGGATCACCACTGTCACCTAAGGGAGGTTCAGGAGGTGCTAAAGCAGGAAAAGTTGTACGCAAAATTCTCCAAATGCGCGTTCTGGCTTAGGGAAGTCCAATTCCTAGGTCATGTAATAAACCCAAACGGCATCATGGTGGATCCTGCAAAGATCGAGATAGTAAAGGAATGGAACATCCCAAAGACACCAACAGAGATACGAAGTTTTCTAGGATTGGCAGGCTACTATCGAAGGTTCATTCAAGATTTCTCAAGAATTGCCTCGCCACTAACCAAACTGACACGGAAGGAAATAAAGTATGAATGGGGTCCAACCCAAAACAACGCGTTTGAGGAACTTAAGACACGACTAACTCAAGCTCCAGTCTTAACACTACCTGAAGGAAATGAAGACTTGGTAGTCTACTCTGACGCTTCAGGGCAGGGTTTAGGGTGCGTACTCATGCAAAGAGGAAAGGTAATTGCTTATGCATCGCGGCAACTAAAGATTCACGAGGTTAACTACCCAACACACGATCTAGAACTAGCAGCAGTAGTTTTCGCGTTGAAAATATGGAGACACTATCTGTATGAAGTTAAATGCACCATTTACTCCGATCACAAAAGCCTGAAGTACTTTTTCGAACAAAAGGAATTAAACATGAGGCAAAGAAGGTGGTTAGAGCTACTGAAAGACTATGACTGTGAAATATTGTACCATCCAGGAAAGGCAAACGTAGTGGCCGACGCTTTAAGTAGAAAGGAAGAATCGGCACCTATCCGAATCAAAGCGTGTCAGTTGATTATAACACCAGACTTAATGGGTGAAATATCAAAGGCACAAGATGAAGCATTGTTAGAAAGAAATGTGAAACGGGAAAGAATAGTAGGACAACAAGGGAACTTAGATGCGAATGCATACGGAGTACGAACTAGGTTTGGCCGGATGTGGATACCTAAGATTGGTGAGCTTAGAGCCAAAATACTCGATGAGGCCCATAAGTCTCGCTATTCTATCCACCCTGGCACAAACAAAATGTATCAAGACTTGAAGAAAGAATACTGGTGGCCTGGCATGAAGAATGATGTGACAGGATACGTGAGCAAGTGCCTAACGTGTTCTCTAGTTAAGGTCGAGCACCAGAAACCATGCGGTAAAATGCAACCTTTACCAATACCGGAATGGAAGTGGGAAGAGATCACAATGGACTTCATTACCAAGCTACCGCGAATAGCTAAAGGCAATGATACCATTTGGGTGATCGTCGACCGTTTGACGAAAAGTGCTCACTTCTTGCCAATACGTGAGTCTTTTTCGTCAGAAAGACTAGCAGAAGTATTTATCAAGGAGATTGTGAGCAGACATGGTATGCCGCTGTCAATTGTGTCCGACAGGGATACTAGATTCACATCAAGGTTTTGGAAGAAATTCAATGAAGCAATGGGCACTAGACTGAATATCAGCACCGCTTATCACCCTCAAACCGATGGACAATCGGAAAGGACCATTCAGACCTTAGAGGACATGCTCCGGGCCTGTATCATTGACTTCGGTGGGAGTTGCCATCTACCATTGGCAGAATTTTCATATAACAACAGCTATCACACAACTATTGGCATGCCACCATTTGAAATGTTGTATGGGAGGAAATGTAGGACCCTGGTTTGTTGGGGGGAAATTGGACAGAAGGATTTTGCAAGTCTCGAAGTGGTCAAAGCTACTTCTGAGAAATTTGATCAAATCAAGGCTCGAATGAAAGCCGCAAAAGACAGACAGAAATCATACGCGGATAAGAGAAGGAGGGATTTAGAGTTTCAAGTAGGGGACATGGTACTGTTGAAAGTATCACCATGGAAAGGAATCATCCGATTCAGGAAGCGTGGCAAACTAAGTCCAAGGTTTGTCGGACCTTTCAAGATTTTAGCAAGAGTGGGTCAAGTTGCTTACAGACTCGACCTACCCATTGAGCTTAGTGGAATACACCCTACGTTTCACGTGTCGCACTTACGCAAGTGCCTAGCTGACGACACAGCTCACATACCTTACGACGAGATCGATGTGGATAACAGTCTAAATTATGTAGAAGAACCAATAGCCATTCTTGACCGAGCTGAAAAACGACTACGCAATAAGTCGATACCGTTAGTCAAGATACAATGGAAGCACAGAAAAGGGTCAGAAGCTACATGGGAAAAGGAAGACGAGATGAGGGGACTATACCCTCAATTGTTTAACGTATGAACAGTTTCGAGGACGAAACCTCTATAAGGAGGGTAGACTTGTAACATCCCAAAAATAATAAAACGAATAAATATAGCAAGACCGGTGATTTAGTTGGAATATTTAAATAAAAAGGGAGCGGGCCTGGGCCCGGCTTCAATGGGCCGAGGGAAGCCCATGCGCATAAGAGGCAAGGCAGCCCTCTTCCCTGCTCATTTCCCCAACACACGCAGCTTTTAGAGAGAGAAAGGAGAGCTCGGGTCTAGAGAGAGAAAGTGACGGATCAACTCGGGAATTCAGGAGAACGTTGCTGCTGTTCCCGTGAGCAAAACCTCTGAATCAGAATTACAAATCCAAGTAACGATTCGATCACATTATGAGTTTTTGTTCGTTTTGGGAAGTTTCGGGTTTTGGCTAAAAGATAACGATTTTACGGATGAATCTTGAAAGTGAACTTAGGTATAGCATCTAGGATGAAAAACGAATGTTTTGATCAAAGAAAAATTTAGATATCGACATGATCAGATTCGCATGCAGAACATTCGGATTTTTGGGGAAGGCGGTAAGTGCAGGTCCATCGAAAGTACTTAGTTTCGATATGTGCAGGTCCATCGAAACTACTTAGTTTCGATATGTGCAGACCTATCGAAACTACCCAGTTTCGATATATGCAGACCCAATCGAAACTAGTTTTGATATATGCAGACACAATCGAAACTACCATAGTTTCGATATGAGCCCCGATCCGAAGCTAAGATAATACATAGATTATCTATCGAAACTATCTATCGAAACTACCCATCGAAACTACAAGTTTCGACAGAGGCAACCTATCGAAACTACAAGTTTCGACAGGGGCAATCTATCGAAACTATCCAGTTTCGATATAAGTAAACCCATCGAAACTATAAGTTTCGACAGAGGCAACCTATCGAAACTACAAGTTTCGACAGGGGCAATCTATCGAAACTATCCAGTTTCGATATAAGTAAACCCATCGAAACTACTAAGATCAAGTATAGTAATGTCTAGTGTCATCTAGGAGCACCATCTTATGTGTATGACTTAATTATACAGATCGTGAGTGACATTAGTGAAGCTCAGTAGCCAGATTAGTGTATTACAGAAACTACTCATCAGGTGAGTTCTATGTGCCCCCTTCTGTGTTATGTGCAAATGATTTATAAATGTTTTGGGGCTGAAGTGTCACACCCCGCCAAGGCAGAAACGCGTGGCGTAACGTTCACTGGTTTTCGAAGCTTATGATTACCGCAAACACATACATGATATTGGATACACAACCAAAGTTTAAATGTTTACATCCCAAAACATAACTTAGTTTTTACAAAGTTTAGGATTTCTCAAATATGACTCAAAACCATGAGTTATACAAGTGAAATCCTTCCAAAAGCTGTATCCTCATGTATGTAAGTAACCTACATTGCAAGCCTGGAGACCACGTTCATTTTCCTGAAAACATACTTAAAAATGTCAACACGAGGTTGGTGAGTTCACAAATTATTATAAAGAGTTATCATACACCCAATGTTTAAATCTGATCCTTTTCACCTGATCAAAACCCTTTATTTAAACCTGATCACTTAAACCTGATCAGAACTCTTTGGTTTAAAACCTGATCACTTTAGCCTGATCAAAACCCTTTTTTAAACCTGATCACTTAAACCTGATCAGAACTCTTTGGTTTAAAACCTGATCACTTTAGCATGATCAAAACCCTTTTGCATGTATTACCAATGAATATGAATACTAATCCGATCTATTGACCCCATTTGTAAGCTTGCAAGGAATACAAAATAGTATGTAATGTACGAGACCGTAACCAAACCTCGACCTTTTGTGCCTCCCCCTCGCCTTTTTGCGAGTAAGACAATATGCGGTCATTCGGCCATTTGGACCCCTGGTTAGCGCGACTAACCATGACCGGAGGCGTCACCCCCAATAGTACTATCCATATAATCCCGGGCTAAAATAGCTAATGGTTACTAACTTATTCAGAGGACTTTAAGCGCTTTACTTTTCCCTCAATACACACATACGGTCAGATCATTAGTTCAATTCATTTACACACAAAAGTCTTTTACAAGTATGTTTCCACCCCAAATCATTTGAAAAACTTAGAAAAAGGGGGATTAGTGAAACTCACCTCGTCAGTATGACTGCTAGCAAACACTTGAATAACCGTAAACCCCGCTTATCCGTACCCTAATCACACAAGGATACCTTACATGTTAAGACTAACTGTCTTAAACACAAGTTGTTCACCCGCCTTAACGAATCCCGTTAAGTGCGTTTTTGTTTAATAAAACCGTGTTTTAACGTGATGACCCGTTGGTGATTATTATTCCTAGTCTAGACGCTTTACTTATTTCCCGAGAAAATAATATATTTTCATATTGGTGACTTGATACGTTTGTCAAAAATAATTATTATTTTTGCAACATCATATAATATATTTATATTATACTTCGCGTATTACCATATAATTATTTCGTATCAATAATTATATAAAACTACAAATGTCGTTCAAGTATGTTCTAAGCATGCGAGTCGTCCTACGTGCACATAATCCATGTTAACACGTACTCATACAATTTACTCGTTTCGAACGACATTTATTAACGTGTTTACGTTCAACATGCATTTACTTATATCTATTTATGCACACAAATATAATCATGTTTTAACAATCCAACATATATTTAAACAAGTTTCTCGATAACATATGATTATTTATCCTTAAACCGAACTTCTTTATATTTCATTATTCGCGTCTACGTTCCATGTTATCAACAAGTTCTAAACATATATGTTTTCATTTATTTAGTCGTTTCATGTCTAGTTCCGAGTTAACAATTTCCCCGTTATTTATATATATATATATATATCATGACTTCTATATATATATTTACATGAAATGTTTAACAACTTTTCAAATTTCGCCAGTTATAATCATACTCATACATTTATATACTTTTCATATAAACACATTTTCATACTTGACAATCTTTTCAAATTCACCAACTTAAACACATATCTATTTATGTATGTTCCATACGATTTCACATATATACATACACATGTATCTCACTTTTTCACCAAGTATAATTTTATACTTTTATTCATCTATGATTTATTATCATGATTATTCAAATAACAAAACCGTATGCATATATTCATATTAACTTATCATTTTTATTTATGGATCCAACTACTTGATTATTACCAAATCATTTATCAAATCAAACACAAATATATCTATATATATCTCTATATATATATATTTATTTCGATCCATATATATATATGCATGCATATTCTAGTCTCTATTTATATACATGAAATCATACACTAACACTTCTTGTTTCTTAATCAAGTCAAACATATAAATAAACATGTGCATGTATATTTTCGACCAACATATATATATCTATGTATATTTTAGTTTTTCTCTACCTTTATCCTTGATATTACAAGATTATATATCCATTCACTACATAAATAATCAAACCAACAAATATTACATTTCATCTTTAATAATTTCGACCCATTTATACATATTTATACAAAACCCTAAGTTTTATACTTTATAAAGTTAAATTCTTAAGAAAACTCTTTTAATCTTTCAATCCCTTTGTTTATTATGATGAACAACGTGTTTAGATTAAGAAAATAAAGGTGGAACTAGAGTTGGGTGTCGTTTTCCTTACCACTAGACAAGCTAGGTGGGGATTTGTTGGTAGAAAGATGTGGATGACTTGATGCACTAGCAAACCGTCTTTCAAACCTTCAAGAGCTTCTTCAATCTCCAAAGCTCTAACCCTTACTTTCTAACTTTGGTTTTGTCTTGGAATGTGAATGTGTGTGTATATATGTGTGTGTGACGTGTATATATGTGTAGATATAGAAGAGTTGGAGTGTTTTAAACACTATCATCATTACAAGATATGTTAGATGAGACTGATGTGATCTTGGATGGGTTAGCACTTGAAATGGCATGGCTCTAATGACATGATTTGATGGAGTTAGTGGAAAAGGTGGAAAGTGGGTGGTGGGTGGGTGGTCTCGGCCGAGAGAGGTTAGGGGGGGAGGTGTTGGGTCTTGTTCCCACATGTGGTATTAATCTAGTTATTAGTTGAGTGATTTTTGGGTAGGGTATACCCGGTAGGCGCTCTCGTGATCTAACACTCGGTGTTCGGATTTTTAAATGTCAAAAACCCTATATATTTTGTATCTTGATTATTTTTTCAATAATCCACTAATTTAACACGTCATAGTTAATGTTTAACTACAATATATATATATATGCACTTGTAATAATAACTCGTCACCATGAACTGATATCGTTGTGTTCATTTTTAATAATCTTGTCACCAATATATATGTTTTTAAATCAAAACGTATTACTAGACTTTTCCGGAATAAAGATTTGTTAATCACCAACGACGTTCCTTGCGGGTTATAACCGTTTACTTCTTAGTAATTCTAAAAAGTACTAAAGTATAATATTTGTTCCTTTGCTAGACTCCATGACAAAACTATGTCAAAATAATAAACCAGGAAATATAATTAATGAACGTGCAATTATGAAATATGGATATTGACCTGGTATGCTGGGTGTCACAATCTCCCCATGTTAAAGAGAATTTCGTCCCGAAATTCAGTTGTTGTCCTTTTGACTTGGAGTGTTCGTGAACAAGAATGGGTACTTGGCTTTCATTTTATCTTCCCGCTCCCACGTATATTCGGAGCCGCGCTTTGAGTTCCAACGTACCTTAACCAATTTAATCCGGCTACGCCTTGTTCTCCGAACCTTCCGATCTGTGACTTCAATGGGTTCCTCAACGAAGTGCAGCTTGTTATCTATGTGAATCTCATCAGGCGGTATAATTAATGTGTCGTCCGATAAGCACTTCTTGAGATTTTACACATGAAACGTATCATGTACATTGCTTAGTTCTTGTGGCAACTTGAGCTTGTATGCTACAGGGCCAACCCTAGCCAATATTTCAAATGGTCCAACGTACCTAGGGTTAAGCTTGCCACGGTTGCCAAATCTTGCAACTCCTTTCCAAGGTGAGACCTTCAACACGACGCGGTCCCCAACTTGGAATTCTAATGGTTTTCGTCTATTATCCGTGTAACTCTTTTGCCTGTCACGGGCGGCTTTCAGACGATCTTTGATCTTGAAGATCTTATCGGTAGTCTCCTGAATAATCTCAGGACCGGTTAAATGTTTGTCGCCAACCTCCGCCCAACATAGCGGTGAACGACATTTTCGACCATACAAAGCCTCAAACGGAGCGGCTTTGATGCTGGTGTGGTAACTGTTATTGTATGAAAACTCAGCTAGCGGCAAATGAGTATCCCAATTTCCACCGAAGTCGATTGCACACGCACGGAGCATATCATCTAAGGTTTGAATGGTCCTTTCGCTTTGACCATCGGTTTGTGGGTGATATGCCGTGCTCATGTCAAGACGTGTGCCCATGGCTTCTTGTAATGATTTCCAGATTCTAGACACGAATCTGCTGTCTCTTATCAGAGATAATAGAAATTGGTACCCCATGCCTAGCCACAATTTCCTTGATATAAAGCTTTGCAAGTTTCTCGGTTTTATCCGTTTCTTTGATGGGTAGGAAATGAGCTGATTTTGTCAAACGATCGACAACTACCCATATCGTGTCATATCCGCTCGACGTCCTGGCAACTTTATAATGAAATCCATGGAAATTTGTTCCCATTTCCATTGAGGTATCTCGGGTTGTTGTAACAATCCCGATGGTTTCTGATGTTCTGCCTTTACCTTTGAACATGTCAGGCATTTACTGACATAAATGGCAATTTCTCCTTTCATGTTCGGCCACCAATAGTGTTCTTTCAAATCCTTATACATCTTATCCGAACCTGGGTGAATGGAGTACCTGGACTTGTAGGCTTCGTCCATAACCAACTCCCGTAAGTTACCATAACATGGCACCCAAATTATATTCATGAAGTATAAAGTATCATCTGACTTTGGTTCCAACTGCTTTATCATCCCTCGTAAAGCTTCATTCTGAATGTTTTCTTCTTTGATTGCCTCTTGTTGTGCCATCCGGATTTGAGTCGTGATACTCGTATGAATTGTCAATCCTAGGGCACGAACACGAAGAGTTTTAACCCGTTCCTTATGACTCAAGGCATCTGCTACGACGTTTGCCTTACCAGGGTGATACTTGATATCACAGTCGTAATCATTCAGTAGCTCTACCCAACGGCGTTGTCTCATGTTGAGTTCTTTCTGGTTAAAGATGTGCTGGAGACTCTTGTGGTCTGTAAAGATAGTACATTTTGTACCGTATAAGTAATGTCTCCAAATCTTGAGTGCAAACACGACAGCACCCAATCCCAGATCGTGAGTCGTATAATTTTTCTCATGGACTTTCAGCTGTCTGGATGCATATGCTATGACTTTTTCTTTCTGCATCAACACACATCCCAGACCTTGGTGTGATGCGTCACAGTACACAATGAAATTGTCAGTCCCTTCGGGAAGGGATAGGATTGGTGCACTGCAAAGTTTCTGCTTCAGCAATTGAAAAGCTGATTCTTGTTTATCAGTCCAATCAAACTTTTTGTCCTTCTGAGTTAACATGGTCATAGGCAAAGCTATCTTTGAAAAATTCCCGATAAATCGCCTGTAATAGCCTGCCAAACCCAGAAATTGACGCACCTCAGTCGGAGTTCTTGGTGCTTCCCAGTTTTTGATAGCTTCAATCTTGGATGGATCTATGTGAATACCATTCTTATTGATGACGTGTCCGAGAAAGTGAACCTCTCGGATCCAAAACTCACACTTAGAGAATTTGGCGTAAAGCTTCTCATTCCTGAGTAGTTCCAAGATTAATTTCAAATGACGTTCATGTTCTTCCTTGGTTCGTGAATATATCAATATGTCATCGATAAACACAATCACGAATTATCCAAGTACGGCTTGCACACGCGGTTCATGAGATCCATGAAAACAGCCGGTGCATTAGTCAAGCCAAATGGCATAACTAGGAACTCGTAGTGACCGTAACGAGTCCTAAAAGCCGTTTTTGGTATATCTTCTTCTTGATTTTTCAGTTGATAATACCCTGATCGTAGATCGATTTTAGAATAGAAACTGGAACCTTGAAGTTGATCAAATAAGTCGTCTATTCGAGGAAGAGGATACCGGTTTTTGATTGTCAGCTTGTTCAATTCCCGGTAATCAATACACATTCTAAAGGTTCCATCCTTTTTCTTTACAAATAGGACCGGAGCTCCCCATGGTGAGAAACTCGGTCTTATGAAACCTTTGTCAAGTAATTCTTGTAATTGGCTCGACAGTTCCTGCATCTCGGAAGGGGCTAGACGATACGGAGATCGTGCAACTGGTGCGGCTCCTGGTACTAGGTCGATCCGGAACTCGACTTGCCTTGATGGTGGTAATCCAGGTAAGTCCTCGGGAAATACTTCAGGGTAATCCCTAACGATTGGTATGTCCTCAAGTCGACGTTCCTCGGGTTTCTTCTCGACGATGTGAGCCAGGAATGCACAATAACCCTTGCGTAGATACTTATGAGCTTTCATGCAGTTTATCGTCTTCAACATCGTTCTACACTTTTCGCCTCGAATTGAAAGAATTTCTCCGCTTGGTAGTGGGATACGTACAAACTTCTCGAAGCATACGATCTCGGCACGATTCTTTGATAACCAATCCATGCCAATAACAATATCAAAACTCCCTAGTTCGACGGGTAGAAAGTCTATACTGAATGTATGGTTTTCTAAATATAAAGTACAACCCCTAATGACCTCTCCGGTTTCTATTAATTTTCCATTCGCCAATTCAATTGTATAACTTTGATCTAGTTTGCTGGCCTTAATACCGAGTAAGGATTTAAAATCATTCGACACAAAGCTCATATTCGCACCCGAATCAAAAAGTACAGAGGCATAGTGATTATTTATCGGGAACGTACCAGTGACGATGTTCGGGTCCTGGCGTGCGTCCCTTGCACCCATCACAAATGCCCTCCCTCGTGCCTGAGCGTTCGTCTGATTCTTCCACTTGGGACAATCCTTCTTGAAGTGCTTCAGGTCACCACATATGAAACATCCCGGTTTAAATTTCCCCATTTGGTCGTTAACTCGACAAGCTGGTGTGGTGTGACCAAACCTGTCGCACTTTCCACATTTGTTACATTCACCGGTGTGCTGATTTCCGCACTTCTTACACCTCGGTAGGCCCCTATCATACTCCTTCCTTTCCGTTGTGTTGGCTGCAAAAGCCTTCACAGTTCCTTGTTTCTTAAACCCTTGTTTTCCAGATTTATTACTTGAATTTCCCTTTTCTCCCCAGATCTTCCTTCCTCGTTCTCCTTCCTTCTAAACACTCCATTACGCACTGCGTCATCCCTCAGTTTGAATGCTAAAGTTATAGCACTCTTGGCATCCATTGGATTAGATGATGTTACCATACTACGAATTTGAGGCGCAAGGCCCCACAGATACCTTTCCACACGCTTATGTTCTGGTGTGACCATATGAGGTACCAGAATTGCCAATTCATTAAAACGGTCGGTGTATCCCGCCACATCATCTCCGATCATTTGTAAGTTCCAAATCTCGGTCTCAATCTTTTGCAATTCGTTTCGAGGACAATATTCCTCGATCATCATGTTTTTCAAGTCTTCCCAAGATAATTGATACGCTGTCTCTCTCCCCAAAGTCTTGACTTGTGAATTCCACCAGGTTAAAGCTTTATCAGTGAGTGTGCATGTAGAGTACTTCACCATGCAGTCAGCCGTGCATTCACTAATATCAATCACCGATTCCATCTTTTCTACCCATCTCATTAGCCCAACTGCACCCTCGGTGCCATTGAAACTGCGGGGGTTGCAGGATAGGAAGGCCTTGTAGGTGCACTTCCTATTTGGAGCATCTGTAGAATCACAAGTCATAACGTCATTAATTCGGATCATGACCATGTGTTATGGCTTATTTATTCTATTACCTCCGGAACCTCCTGCTGTACCGCTACCTACTGCTGTACCGCTACCTCCTGCACCTCCTCCGTCGGTACCGCTGCCGTTCCTTCCGCCACTATTTCGATTGGCTTCATACTGTTCCATGGCGGCAGCTACCCGTTGTGTTATGAGTTGCTCCACGTTTGGGGATATCGTCTCGTTGTTGTCACCAGTAGTGTCACGCGGCATCCTTCGCTTAGGCGCCATTGTGTTCTTTCTAACATAAGATTTAAAAAGAAACAACATTATATAATAATAATAATGATATTACATGACATAAGGATACAACAACATCAAACATAGACAACCATCATCACAACATATATTACACATACATAGTTAAAACATACATAGTACATTGTTCCAAAAGACAAGGATACAAAAGGGATGGGTTCATATGACCACATCGTACTAAGTTTTAAACTACATAACGTGCTACGGGCACAACCCGCCCGTAATAGGTCTAGAAATAGGCAAGCGTTCCTGTCGGAACGGTAGCTGAAGTTAGCATCTGCTCCACGCGTGCCTCAGTTAGAGTAGCCCGAAGTTCAGCATCTATCGCTCTCTACTCGGCTACCTCTGCCCTCCGTTCGGCTGCGGCGGTCCTTCTCTCCATTTCCGCCAATCTCTTCTCGAACTCCATCATGTGACTGGATGCATGCTGAAGAGACTGGTCGATTAATTTCTGATCCTCCGCCATCCCATTAACATTTTCCACTAAAGTTGGAAGAGTTGCCAAGTCCCTACGGATGGATTTCACATTCATCTCCAAGAGATCAATCTCTGTCCCGTGCTTACTGGTTCGGGACACAAGTAAAGGAATGGTGCATTCTGCGCACTCCCCGATGAGAGGCACTGGTTGTGATTACCAATGAATATGAATACTAATCCGATCTATTGACCCCATTTGTAAGCTTGCAAGGAATACAAAATAGTATGTAATGTACGAGACCGTAACCAAACCTCGACCTTTTGTGCCTCCCCCTCGCCTTTTTGCGAGTAAGACAATATGCGGTCATTCGGCCATTTGGACCCCTGGTTAGCGCGACTAACCATGACCGGAGGCGTCACCCCCAATAGTACTATCCATATAATCCCGGGCTAAAATAGCTAATGGTTACTAACTTATTCAGAGGACTTTAAGCGCTTTACTTTTCCCTCAATACACACATACGGTCAGATCATTAGTTCAATTCATTTACACACAAAAGTCTTTTACAAGTATGTTTCCACCCCAAATCATTTGAAAAACTTAGAAAAAGGGGGATTAGTGAAACTCACCTCGTCAGTATGACTGCTAGCAAACACTTGAATAACCGTAAACCCCGCTTATCCATACCCTAATCACACAAGGATACCTTACATGTTAAGACTAACTGTCTTAAACACAAGTTGTTCACCCGCCTTAACGAATCCCGTTAAGTGCGTTTTTGTTTAATAAAACCGTGTTTTAACGTGACGACCCGTTGGTGATTATTATTCCTAGTCTAGACGCTTTACTTATTTCCCGAGAAAATAATATATTTTCATATTGGTGACTTGATACGTTTGTCAAAAATAATTATTATTTTTGCAACATCATATAATATATTTATATTATACTTCGCGTATTACCATATAATTATTTCGTATCAATAAGTATATAAAACTACAAATGTCGTTCAAGTATGTTCTAAGCATGCGAGTCGTCCTACGTGCACATAATCCATGTTAACACGTACTCATACAATTTACTCGTTTCGAACGACATTTATTAACGTGTTTACGTTCAACATGCATTTACTTATATCTATTTATGCACACAAATATAATCATGTTTTAACAATCCAACATATATTTAAACAAGTTTCTCGATAACATATGATTATTTATCCTTAAACCGAACTTCTTTATATTTCATTATTCGCGTCTACGTTCCATGTTATCAACAAGTTCTAAACATATATGTTTTCATTTATTTAGTCGTTTCATGTCTAGTTCCGAGTTAACAATTTCCCCGTTATTTATATATATATATATCATGACTTCTATATATATATTTACATGAAATGTTTAACAACTTTTCAAATTTCGCCAGTTATAATCATACTCATACATTTATATACTTTTCATATAAACACATTTTCATACTTGACAATCTTTTCAAATTCACCAACTTAAACACATATCTATTTATGTATGTTCCATACGATTTCACATATATACATACACATGTATCTCACTTTTTCACCAAGTATAATTTTATACTTTTATTCATCTATGATTTATTATCATGATTATTCAAATAACAAAACCGTGTGCATATATTCATATTAACTTATCATTTTTATTTATGGATCCAACTACTTGATTATTACCAAATCATTTATCAAATCAAACACAAATATATCTATATATATCTCTATATATATATATTTATTTCGATCCATATATATATATGCATGCATATTCTAGTCTCTATTTATATACATGAAATCATACACTAACACTTCTTGTTTCTTAATCAAGTCAAACATATAAATAAACATGTGCATGTATATTTTCGACCAACATATATATATCTATGTATATTTTAGTTTTTCTCTACCTTTATCCTTGATATTACAAGATTATATATCCATTCACTACATAAATAATCAAACCAACAAATATTACATTTCATCTTTAATAATTTCGACCCATTTATACATATTTATACAAAACCCTAAGTTTTATACTTTATAAAGTTAAATTCTTAAGAAAACTCTTTTAATCTTTCAATCCCTTTGTTTATTATGATGAACAACGTGTTTAGATTAAGAAAATAAAGGTGGAACTAGAGTTGGGTGTCGTTTTCCTTACCACTAGACAAGCTAGGTGGGGATTTGTTGGTAGAAAGATGTGGATGACTTGATGCACTAGCAAACCGTCTTTCAAACCTTCAAGAGCTTCTTCAATCTCCAAAGCTCTAACCCTTACTTTCTAACTTTGGTTTTGTCTTGGAATGTGAATGTGTGTGTATATATGTGTGTGTGACGTGTATATATGTGTAGAGATAGAAGAGTTGGAGTGTTTTAAACACTATCATCATTACAAGATATGTTAGATGAGACTGATGTGATCTTGGATGGGTTAGCACTTGAAATGGCATGGCTCTAATGACATGATTTGATGGAGTTAGTGGAAAAGGTGGAAAGTGGGTGGTGGGTGGGTGGTCTCGGCCGAGAGAGGTTAGGGGGGGAGGTGTTGGGTCTTGTTCCCACATGTGGTATTAATCTAGTTATTAGTTGAGTGATTTTTGGGTAGGGTATACCCGGTAGGCGCTCTCGTGATCTAACACTCGGTGTTCGGATTTTTAAATGTCAAAAACCCTATATATTTTGTATCTTGATTATTTTTCAATAATCCACTAATTTAACACGTCATAGTTAATGTTTAACTACAATATATATATATGCACTTGTAATAATAACTCGTCACCATGAACTGATATCGTTGTGTTCATTTTTAATAATCTTGTCACCAATATATATGTTTTTATATCAAAACGTATTACTAGACTTTTCCGGAATAAAGATTTGTTAATCACCAACGACGTTCCTTGCGGGTTATAACCGTTTACTTCTTAGTAATTCTAAAAATTACTAAAGTATAATATTTGTTCCTTTGCTAGACTCCATGACAAAACTATGTCAAAATAATAAACCAGGAAATATAATTAATGAACGTGCAATTATGAAATATGGATATTGACCTGGTATGCTGGGTGTCACATGAAGTGTATACACTAAATGAATAAACGATATGAATGTCAATGTGATCATACGTGATATATTAAGGTATATGTGTAGATACATATGAAAAAGGAAGTATGAATATTAAATAAAGAACGAAACGTATGTTTACAAGTAATGAATGAAAGAATGGCATAACGTAAATGAATGAAATCTTGCTTTATAAATATATATTGCATGTTATGAATGTATGTATACGTTATGGACGGAAACGAAGCTAACGACTACTACGGTAGACGGACGACCACTTGACTATTATGCAGCCAGAAACAGTAAGTCTAGAAAGGTAGACTAAATAAAGGCCACTACGGTGGAGTAAGTCGCTATGTCAATAATTCGGCTGTATACTTAGTTCAAGTGGGAAACGGATGCCTTATGGCAGACGGGCGATTATGTCGGACGGCCGAAGGGTGGCCGGACCTAAAGTTATTTCGGACGGCCGAAGGGTGGCCGGACCAAAAGTTAAGGCGGACGGTTTCTAGGACCGGACGAGTAAAAGGGCTACGACGGTAGCTCAAGGGCGTATATCTTTGTGATATACGCAGTAAATGACGGGTTGATCACCCATATGTGTATGACCAATAAATGGTAAAGAAAGTAAAGGTGAATGCATATCCATGTAATCACATAAGAATGTTGAAGAAGGAATGTAAAGAAAAGAAAAGGGTGAATGCATATATATATATGTAATCACAAAAATAAAGAAAAGAAAGATGAAAGAAAAGCAAAAGTTATGAACACGTATTTATATGAATGACTTTATAATAATGCTTACTTATGAAGTAAAGAAAAGAATGTTTATATCTAAACGCATTAAACTAGAACTCACCAGCGTTAGCTGACTTTTAGTATACATTTCAGGTAACAAAGGCAAGGGTCGTGCGAAGGCGTGAAGGCTGCCCGGCGTGTGACTGACATCCCACCTTATGTTTTGATTAGATAATGGTTAATGTTTTGAATGCTAAGACTTCCGCTGTAATATACTTAAATGTTGAATGTTTCCGCTGTGTTTGAATGTTTTTAATTAAAAGTCAGTAATTAATGACTATGTTTATGAGTAAATCCAACAAGTGAGGTTACCCGAGAAAGGGGCTTTACAACATATAAAAGTAAGAAGCGTGCAAGGCTAAATATTAAGGGAAATAAGGCTAGGCATGGTATGCCAGTTTCCATTTTCTCTAAAAGGGACAGTCGATTCATGTTAAGAACCTGGCAGTCTGTACAAGAAGCCTTGAGCACACGCCTTTACATGAGCACTGCATATCATCCCCAAATGAAAGGTCAAAGTAAAAGGACCATCCAAACTTTAAAAGATGTGCTCTGTGCGTGTGTAATCGACTTCAGAGGAAATTGGGATACTCACCGTCGTTGGCTGAGTTTTTATATAGTACCAACTACCCTACCAACATTAAAACCGCTCCGTTGAGGCTTTGTATGGTTGTAGTGTCACCCATCGCTATGTTGGGCGGAGGTTGGCGAAAAGCATTTGACTGGTCCTGATATTGGCTAGGAAACCATTGACAAAATCATCAAAATAAATGATCGCCTGAAAGCCACTCAAGACAGACAAAATAGAGTTGAGCTAGCAACAGACGAAAACCATTAGAATTCCAAGTGGGAGACAAAGTCATGTTGAAGGTCTCACATTGGAAAGGGGTTGTAAGATTTGGCAACCGTGGCAAGCTTAACCCTAGGTACGTTGAACCATTTGAACGAGAGGATCAAATGAAAACAAAATACCCATCCTTGTTTAAGGATACACCAGTTCAAGAGGACACAAATTGAATTTCGGGATGAAATTCTTTTAACATGGGGAGAATGTGACACCCGACATTTCAGGTCAATATCCGTACATGTTATAAATGAGTTTACATTATAATTGTTTTTGTGATTTACTTAATTTCACAAACAAGGATATTAAGGTCTAACAAAAACCGTACATATTTCATATTTGGTAATTCTAGGAGTTACCGTTCACGTACCAGGATAACCCGATTAATACGAACACTAGTGGTTAAATTTACACTTAAATCTAATTGTTTGATTTATTTAACCCCAACCCATTTTCCTTGACTTTCTCGGCCGAAGCCAGAGAAGACCCCCCCTTTTCACACTACTGTTTTCTTCTCTCTCATCTTCCTTATCTTTAAACCCATACCATACCTGCGAGAATGCAGATATGAACCATACTCCCCTCAATCAAAATCTCACAATTTCTTTTTCCTCATTTTCTTACGACAATATTCCCCATTTTCTTCAAGTCAAAGTCCAGTTTAAGGCAAAATCCACCATAATTCGGTGCTATAAGAAGAGTTCCAAGTATTTTTCTCAAGAATCAAGCTAAGGAGCTCAAGATCATTCTCTGTTTCTCTCAAAATCATCATTCTCTTTTTTAGGTAAAAACTCAATATTATTCATATAATTTTCTTTAAAAACTGTAGCTAAACATACAAAATATTCAAACGCAAGAAAGATAACAAGAAAAGTGTGTCGAATTCAAGATTAAAACCTAAAAATATGCAGGACTGATTCTGTCAAACAGAAGTCCAGTAATCGAAACTATAGTTTCGATACCAGTTTACTCAATCGAAACTGGGAGTTTCGAAACCAGTTTACTCAATCGAAACTGGGAGTTTCGATACCTGTTTACTCAATAGAAACTGGGAGTTTCGATACTAGTTGTTCAATCAAAACTAGGTAGTTTCGATACATATTGCTCAATCGAAACTAGGTAGTTTCGATACCCCTCTTGCCAATCGAAACTAGGTAGTTTCGATACCCAACTACTCAATCGAAACTAGGTAGTTTCGATACCCAACTACTCAATCGAAACTAGGTAGTTTCGACACTTGTTCATCAGTCACATTGGGCAGTAACTTAGAACTGTTTTTATAGCAAAACAAGTGTTGAAAATCTAAGAAGATATTTAAATAAAAGCAACTAGATTTACTAGGTCGGTGAACAATTTGCAATATAAGACGTTCGGTCTTAAAACAATTTACCCTTTGGTATCTAAGGTACGAATAGTCAAGTTTGACTACAACAAGTATCATTACAAGTATACACAAACTCAAGGTGAGTTCCTTTTAACTCTTTACTGTTTTGTAAACATCGGGGGAGAAATATACTTACTTGTTATATTTTGAAAACATGAATTTCATTGCTTATATGTTTGACAATATGAACATTTTGGTTTAACTTCTTGTAAGTCTCCCGGCCCTACTTTTACTACTTGTTTTTAAATTGTTTTAAAACAAACGGGGAGAAAACTTGCTCAACTAAACAGCTGGACACAAGTACACTCAACGATTGTTCGTATGAACAACACACAACGATTGTTCGGATGAACAACACTCAACGATTTGGGGGAAAAACATACTTACAACTATTTTATGGGATAACAAGAGAATAAGGCACGACCTTTATGTTTACATGAGATGAGAACAACAAGTTGAGGCCGCTAAAGTCCCCTGGAACAACGTAGTAACCATTAACTGTAGCCTAGGGTCCTATGAATAGTACTATGGAGAGTGACGTCTCCCGGTCATGGTTAGTTGCGCTAACCACAATCTGGAGGATTTATGGCCGCATAGAACCGGATAACGAAATTAGGGGCGTGTACAATTGTCATGGTTTGGTTACGCCTCATGTATAAACATATTATTTGTATTCCTAGCTAGTTTACAAATGGGTCAACAATTCTTATTCTGATTATCACATGCAACTGGAACTATTTACGAACAATTGAATTTAAACAAAGGGTTCTGATCAGGTTAAAGTGATCAGGTTTAAATAAAAGAGTTTTGATCCGGTTAAAGTAATCATGTTTATACAAAAGGATTTTGATCAGGTTATAAGGATCATGTTTAAACATTGAATTTATGACGGTTAAGTCATGGTAGTGTTTTCAAAGGACAACTACATATTTTATGACGGTTAAGTCATGGTAATGTTTTCAAATGAAAACTACTTACTTTTATGACGGTAAAGTCATGAACATGTTTTCGGGAAAAACTATAAGCACTAATATAACTAACTTTGTGAACTCACCAACCTTTGTGTTGACATTTTCAAGTATGTTTCTCAGGTAACTTTTAGCCATGGCACGGTTGGAATAGGCTAGCTATGTTGGATCAATTATTAAAGGCTGGAAGGACGTAGAATATCAAGTCTCAAGTCTATCGTTGATCTAGAAGAACTTAGATCATAGTATTACTTAGTTTTAGTAATTGTATATGTAATCAGGTCTTAGAAATCACTATTACAGCTTCCGCTATCGTGTAATGAACCAATCGTTGCAACCTGTATTTATTTAATAAGTAAATAAGTATTGGGGGTGTGACACTTGGCAGTGTAAGAAGCAGTCAACGGATTCTGTCTCAACTTGTGAAGCAAAATACATTGTTGCGGCGAGCGGTTGTTCACAGATATTGTGGATTCAACAGCAATTGAGAGACTACGGCTTAAACTTCACTTGAACTCCTTTATTCATTGACAACAATGCCACAATGTCCATCACAAATAACCCGGTGAAACATTCCAAAACTAAACATATAGAAATTCGCCATCATTTCATCCGTGATTGTGCTGAAAAGCATTTAATTGAACTTGTAAAAGTTCACACGGATGACAATATTGCTGACCTTTTCACAAAGGCTTTTGATCGATCCCGTTTTGAGCATCTTGTCAACTTGATAGGAATGTTCAATCCTGAGTGAAAAACTTGTTTTTCTTAAATCAATTCAATTCATGAAAGTTAAACTTTTATTTTCTTTTAAACTTTCTGTATAGTTCTTTTAATTTTCAAAATATTTTACAAAATCAAAAAAAAATGGAGAAAATTTCAAAGTTAACTTGAGAAAAGAGGAAATGATAGTACATCAGAAATGATCTAAAAGTCACAGACTGTTCATTTGGGAAATAATTGCGTCATGCTTACTTAATTGTTTAAATTATTATGTTTTTAATATGCTTATTTACAACTAATTTGAATTGTCAGTAGGCTATATGCGTCTTTGAATCACTAGTAGTGTGGAAACTTAATCTAAAATTACAAATGTGATTTGAACCCATGTTTGCTAGTGTGTGTGCGTAAAAGAATAGAAAAGATCATTATCAGATAAAGGATGTTAGATTTTGGCAATAATTTTCTTTTGAGATCAGTTTCGGGTTGTGTCGTTAGCACAATTAATGCGGTTCATCTCACTGCCCATACTCACAAGTATGAAAGGAGAGATTGAATCAAGACATGTCTCTACATCAACCGTTGAGCATGTATTCACCCTTGAATCACTCCTGATTCATTGAAATCAAATCCAGATAAAATTTAGACTCCCTTACCTTATTCAAACACCATATTCATTATCCTGAATCATCATACCAATATTCAATGAACAAATCAAATGAAACCAAGAAAAATGAATCACTCGATTCTGAATCCTATGATTCCTGATAATACTTATGGATTCTGCTTGATTTCTCCTGTGCTATTTGATGTAGCTTCATTCTGAAAATTTAGAAAATCATTGGGAAAATCTTAGATGCTTTGAGATAGTGCAATTTACATTGCTATAGCATATTAGTGGGGTACACGTTGTATATCTTATAATTAATACCTTAATACACAAGAACGTGATACAAAGATGCTTATAGTTTCAAATCTTATAATATTGTCAACTTGAATTACTTGTTTATGTGCTTATTACGTATGAATAATAGTAATCCATGACATGATCCCATATTCTTTGATGTTTATATTGTATCATTTTTTCTATAAGTTAGCCTGATATGATCCTCTGCTCGTGTCTTTGATCAAAATTAGTTTGTGTAAATACGTGTATATTTCAATTTAGAAAAGATCAAAAAGATTTTAATTTTATGAACAGTTCAATCTTAATAAGAAAAACCAAAAAATTTTGTGTTTAACCTTCCTGAATTGATTTTGAATCCTCTTGATTGAATATGATTTATCTTGTTCGTTATTTGACTTGAAATCTTCATAATTTGAGTTGAAAGTTTGCGCACTTAAGGGTTTCTGCGTTCTTTACAAGTGCGCATGAAGTAAGCCCTGTGTACTTAACAAGTACGCAAGAGTTAAGTCTTGCGCACATGTAAGTACGCAGTAGTTAAATCTTGCGCACTTAGCAAGTACGCACGACCGTTTGGTGTTGGGTATATAAGCAGGACTTAGAAAACTTTCAGTTGTTATCTCATTCAAACTTAAGTACGCCTGCTCATTTTCCCTCTCCAAATCATACTCAAAAATTTGAGTGTCCCTAACCGATTTCTCGTCCCATCTCTAGTATCATCATAGTGTAACAATCAATCGGTGAGAATCTAGACTCAATCCATCCGCAATAGTCGCGATTTTGGACCAATTCTGAGACTAAAAAAAAGGGTTTAAATCGAGAGTTTTAGTCAAATTTTGGGTTGTTTGGGTAAATCCTTATAGTTAAAACTTGATTAGAACATGTAATAGACCCTTAATCTGTTCTGAATCGTCCGCTTAATCCGTTAATTTTGACCTTGGGCTTGGATTGACCGTCGGTTCATCTTCGGTCGTCATTTAGGTCGAAATTTGACGAGTGTAGCAAATGTTTGGTATATATGTTGGTCCCATAGGCTAGAATCATAGATTCTAACCTTGTGGTCACCTAATCTAATCGTTAATTGAACATCAACTGAATTTTTAAAACTTCTGGAATTTTGAACAAGTGTAGTTCTTGCGCACTTAGCAAGTACGCAGGAAGTAATTCATACGTACTTGTTAAGTACGCAAGAGGAAATTCATGCGTATCTGCTAAGTACGCAGGACCAACACTTGGAAAAATTTCTTAGTCTAGAAATTCAGTTCAAAGAGGAACTGCTATACTGCGTCATGTTTATTCATTTCCAATGACACTTGTTGTTCTGATTATGTTTTCTGTGTGTCTTTGCAGATTATGGCTCGGGCGTTTACTAACGAATTCAATCTGTTAGCTAATACTCAACCGGAATTGAAGGTAGCAGCGCTTCAGTACCGCGAGATAGTTGATTACTTGAACCGTTCAAGAATCAGCTACGCTATTTCTGCAGACCCGATCGTTTCAAGACCTTATCTGGAGCAATTTTGGGAGACGGAGGAGCATGATTGCACGGTAACCCCCAATGTTACAACGGCTACCGTGGCTGGTCATGACATCGCCTTCTCTGAAGATACAATTAGAAGGGTCCTGCAATTCCGAGATCTCTCGACCGACCTGACATCCTATCCAGACTACTTTGTGGATGGCTGTTGGAGGCAAAGAATGGGATATGTCGGGGCGAGAGACTATGCTTCGTATAAGAAAATGTGGGTGCTTGACCAATGGAGATATTTTTCCCACATCATGATCATGTGCATCTCCTCAAGAAAAGCTGGAAAGGATGCCATGGGTCATGACCTTACTGCAGACATGGTAGGCTTATCTCTCAATAAGGGCTACAACTTCTCACGCTACAAAGTTAAAGCCATCAATGACCAGATCAACACAGCTGCGAGGTTCAGGTTGTTATTATACCCTAGGTTTGTGCAACTTCTGATAAACGATGCGTTGCCAAGCCTACCTGCTACAGGGGAGAGATTGCAAGTGAAAAGGGTGGACAAGAGGGTGTTCGCACAATTCCTTAAGCCAGGCAATGTAGATCCTACCCCTGAGCACACAACATTCTTTGGCCACCTTATAAATGAAGCGTATGTGGCACCAGGTGACTGGAGATGGTATAGTCATGACTCGGAGCCAGAACTGAGTGAGCATTCAGATGAACAACAACAAGAGGAAGATGAAAGTGAAGATGGATCGTCTGATGGTGGAGACGAAGAAAAAGGTAATGATGGTGCTGAGGAATCCGACTCGGAAGAGACGGAGTCTGATTCTTCTGATTCCAATGATGCACCATCGCAGGTTCATACGAGGAGAACGACAAAGGTCACCCTTCCTGAGTCATCCTCGAAGAGAAAGCGACAGTCCTCTAGCAGCGAATATGAGCCAGATTCTGACTCTAACACTGCTATTCAAAGGCAATGACGTGAAAGCATTCATAAGAACAGGGGGGATAGCAACAACCTATTCCTAGTGAGGTGGTGGTGAGTCCTCTGCAGCAAGTACAAATTTCAGCTACGAGTTCTGACTCAGCTTCCACCCCACCTTCACAGCAGTTATACCGAAGACGAAGGAGGCCACAGGTACAACCTGACGTGGCAGTCACTTCAGTCACAGAGGAGGTTCCTGTGATAGTGACCCTCCCTATCACATCTGCCCAGGTGGCAGTGACTACTCCAATTCTCACGGAGTCAGTCACCATCACCCCTTCCATAACACCTACAACCGTCATCACATCCACAATCCTAACAACCACCATTGAACCTTTAAGTCAACCCTTCAACAATGGGGAATTTACTCAAGGGTTTGACTTCGACACCATCTTCTCCTCCCCAATTCACAATGTCGAAGCGTCATCATCCAGACATCCTGATCCTAATGATGCAAGGATAGATGTTTTGGAAACCCAAGTTGCTGGATTATTGGAAACTATTCGGAAGTCAAAGGAGGAATCTGATGCTCAACAAGCACAAATTAATTCATTGGTGGATGAAGTTAGGATTCTAAGAAGCCAGAGAACGGGGACTGAAGAGAGACTGAAGAACGTCATGGCCCAGAACGAGCTTCAAATCATGACGAATGAAATGATTCTAGGTCACAGGTCATCTCTAGAGCTGAGGTTTGATACTCAACAGAAAGAGCATGAGCTGATGGTCTAACTAATTGCCGATCTGACCAAGAAGCTTGATGCTCAGGGGGAGAAAGAGAAAGAGAAGGAGAAGGAAAAAACTACTGGTGATGAGGCTTGTCATCCTATTGACTTGACTAAGGATGACGACAAAGACAAGGATCCCGAAGCCGGTCCTAGTGGAGGTGAGCACCAAGCTTAAGCAATTGTGCCCATCTCTGCTATTCCAATGGCGCAGGGGGAGTCTACTCATCAAGAGGGTGGCGATACCTCTGGTGGTGGTGACAAAGGAAAGTCAGTGGCTGATGTTCTTAAGGATCTATCTGATGATGAGATCTTATACCTAGAGCCTGACTTTTCCAAGGAAGCACAGATCGATGCTCTCTTTAATCTAGAAGAAGGAGAGATCGACTCTGGTGATGATTGGGATGAACATGATGAGGATGTAGTAATTGAAATTCCCAAGGGTGACGGGGAAGGAGAGTACGAGTTAGAAGATGGAGAGATCTTTGAATTTCCATCCTTCGAAGCTCAGCTTGACACAGGTTCAGTCGAGCATGCTAGTAATGTGGAAGCCTCGACTGAAGCCTCCCCAGTTGACCCTACACCTGTGGATCCGGAGGCACCAAAAGAAAACGATATGCCTTCTACTTCATCTAAGGGTCCAGCTCCTATTTGGTAGTGTAAGGCCCCATTCCCGGGTAACCTCACTCGTTGGATTTACTCATAAACATAGTCATAAATACTGAACTTAGATTAAAAACATTCATCATTCAATTACATATCATTCATCATTCAATTACATAACATGACATAACTTGACAGCGGAAGTCTTAACACATATATTAAAGTGGGATGTCAGTCTTGTGTCGGGTAACCTTCACGCCATCGCACGACCTTTTCTTCCTTTACCTGAAATGTATACTAAAAGTCAGCTAACGCTGGTGAGTTCTAGTTTAAAACTATTAAGTATGATCATTCTTTTCTTTATAAGTATACATAATTATATACATACATTTCAACAAATACGTATTCATAGCTTTTACTTTTCTTTCTTCATTCTTGTGTGATTACATAGATATGTATTCACCTTTTCTTTCTTTATTCTTATGTGATTACATAGATATGTATTCACCTTTTCTTTTCCTTAACATTCATTGGTCATACACATAAGGGTGATCAACTCATCTTACGGTACGTATATCACAAAGACATACGCCCTTGAGCTACCGTCGTAGCCCTTTTACTCGTCCGGTCATAGAAACAGTCCGTCTTAACTTTGGTCCGGCCAACCTTCGGCCGTCCTTCTTTACCGTCCTACCGTCGTAGTCCGTCATATTCGCCCTTCTGCCCTAAGGCATCCGTTTCCCACTTGAACTAATTATACAGTCGAATATTGATTTAGCGACTTACTCCACCGTAGTGGCCTTTATTTAGTCTACCTTTCTAGACTTTCTTTCCTGGCTGCATAGTAGTCAAGTGGTCGTCCGTCTACCGTAGTAGTCGTTAACTTCGTTTCCGATCATAACGTATACATACATTCTTAACATGCAATATATGTTTATAAAGCAAGATTTCATTTTTTTACGTTATACCATTCTTTCATTTATTCGTAGTTCATAATTCATTTTTATATGTATCTACACATATACCTTACTATATCACGTATGATCACATTGACCTTCATATTATTTATTCATTCAGTGTATACACTTCAGCCCCAAAACGTTATAAATCATTGCACATAACATAGAAGGGGGGCACATAGTCTGAAATACACTAAGCTGGCTACTGAGCGTCACTAATGTCACTCACGATCTGTATAATAAATTCATACTCATAAGGTAGTGCTCCTAGATGACATTAGACATTACTGTGCTTGAACTTAGTAGTTTCGATGGATTTGCTTTATCGAAACTTGGTAGTTTCGATAGGTTGCTTCTGTCGAAACTTGGTAGTTTTGATAGGTTGCTTCTGTCGAAACTTGGTAGTTTCGATAGGTTGCTTCTGTCGAAACTTGGTAGTTTCGATAGGTTGCTTCTGTCGGAACTTGGTAGTTTCGATAAGTAACTTAGGTGTAATCTTAGCTTTGGATCGTGGGCTTATATCGAAACTATGGTAGTTTCGATGGGTATGCATATATCGAAACTGAGTAGTTTCGATGGGTCTGCACATATCGAAACTACTACACATATCGAAACTAAGTAGATTCGATGGGTTTGCACATCGTCTTCCCCAAAAATCTGAAGATTTGCATGCAAGTCTGATCGAGTCAATATCTAAATTTTTCTTTGATCACAACGTTCGTTTTTCATTGTAGATGCTATACCTAAGTTCACTTTCATGTTTCATCCGCAAAATCGCTATCTTTTTAGCCAAAACCCGAAACTTCCCAAAACGAACAAAAACTCATAATGTGGTCGAATCGTTACCTGGATTGAAATTCTGATTCGGTGGAGATGATCACGAGCACAGCAGTAACGTTCTCCTGAATTCCCGAGTCGATCCGTCACTTTCTCTCTCTAGACCCGAGCTCTCTTCTCTCTCTAGAACTTGCGTGAGTGGGGAAATGAGCAGAGAAGAGGGCTGCCTTGCCTCTTATATGCCTAGGCTTCCCTCGGCCCATTGAAGCCGTGCTCAAGCCCACTCCCTTTTGTTTAAATATTCTGAATTGGTCACCGGTCTCGCTATATTTATTCGTTTTATTATTTTTGGGATGTTACAAGTCTACCCTTCTTAGAAAGGTTTCGTCCTCGAAACCTACTAATCGTTAAACAGCTGGGGATATAGTCCTTTCATTTCATCTTCTTTTTCCCAAGTAGCTTCTGAACCCATTCTGTGTTTCCATTGTACTTTTACTAATGGGATTGACTTATTGCGTAGTCGTTTCTCAGCTCGGTCAATAATGGCTATCGGTTCCTCTATATAATTTAGACTGTTATCCACTTCGATCTCGTCGTAAGGTATGTGAGTTGTGTCGTCAGCTAGGCACTTTCGTAGGTGCGACACGTGGAACGTAGGGTGTATTTCGCTAAGCTCGACGGGTAGGTCGAGTCTGTAAGCAACTTGACCCACTCTCGCTAAAATCTTGAAAGGTCCAACAAACCTTGGACTTAGTTTGCCACGTTTTCTGAACCGAATGATTCCTTTCCATGGTGATACCTTTAACAGTATCATGTCCCCTATTTGAAACTCTAGCTCCTTTCTTCTCTTATCCGCGTATGATTTCTGTCTGTCTTTTGCGGCTTTCATTCGAGCCTTGATTTGATCAAATTTCTCGGAAGTAGCTTTGACCACTTCGACACTTGCAAAATCCTTCTGTCCAATTTCCCCCCAACAAACCGGGGTCCTACATTTCCTTCCATACAACATTTCAAATGGCGGCATGCCAATAGTTGAGTGATAGCTGTTGTTATATGAGAATTCTGCCAATGGTAGATGGCTTTCCCAGCTCCCACCGAAGTCAATGATATAGGCCCGGAGCATGTCCTCCAAGGTCTGAATGGTCCTTTCAGATTGACCATCGGTTTGAGGGTGGTAAGCGGTGCTGATGTTCAGTCTAGTGCCCATCGCTTCATTGAATTTCTTCCAAAACCTTGATGTGAATCTAGTATCCCTGTCGGACACAACTGACAGCGGCATACCATGTCTGCTCACAATTTCCTTGATAAAAATTTATGCTAGTCTTTCTGATGAAGAAGTCTCACGTATTGGCAAGAAGTGAGCACTTTTCGTCAAGCGATCGACGATCACCCATATGGTATCATTGCCTTTAGCTGTTCGCGGTAGCTTGGTAATGAAGTCCATCGTGATCTCCTCCCACTTCCATTCCGGTATTGGTAATGGTTGCATTTTACAGCATGGTTTCTGGTGCTCGGCCTTGACTAGTGAACACGTTAGGCACTTGTTCACGTACTCGGTCACATCATTCTTCATGCCAGGCCACCAGTATTCTTTCTTCAAATCTTGATACATTTTGTTTGTCCCGGGGTGGATAGAATAACGAGACTTATGGGCCTCATCGAGTATTTTGGCTCTAAGCTCGCCAATCTTACGTATCCACATCCGGCCAAACCTAGTTCGTACTACGTATGCATTTACATCTAAGTTCCCTTGTTGTCCTACTATTCTTTCTCGTTTCACATTTCTTTCTAACAATGCTTCATCTTGTGCCTTTGATATTTCACCCATCAAGTCTGGTGTTATAATCAACTGACACGCTTAGATCCGGATAGGTGCCGATTCTTTCTTTCTACTTAAAGCGTCAGCCACTACGTTTGCCTTGCCTGGATGGTACAATATCTCACAGTCATAGTCTTTTAGTAGCTCTAGCCATCTCCTTTGTCTCATGTTTAATTCCTTTTGTTCGAAAAAGTACTTCAGGCTTTTGTGATCGGAGTAAATGGTGCATTTAACTCCATACAGATAGTGTCTCCATATTTTCAACGCGAAAACTACTGCTGCTAATTCTAGATCGTGTGTTGGGTAGTTAACCTCGTGAATCTTTAGTTGCCGTGATGCATAAGCAATTACCTTTCCTCGTTGCATGAGTACGCACTCTAAACCCTGCCCTAAAGCGTCAGAGTAGACTACCAAGTCTTCATTTCCCTCATGTAGTGTTAAGACTAGAGCTTGGGTTAATCGTGACTTAAGTTCCTCAAACGCGTTGTTTTGGGTTTGACCCCATTCATATTTCACTTCCTTCCGTGTCAGTTTAGTTAGTGGCGAGGCTATCCTTGAGAAATCTTGAATGAACCTTCGATAGTAGCCTGCCAATCCCAGAAAACTTCGTATCTCTGTTGGTGTCTTAGGGACGTTCCATTCTTTTACTGTCTCGATCTTTGCAGGATCCACCATAATGCCGTTTGGGTTTATTACATGACCTAGGAATTGGACTTCCCTAAGCCAGAACGCGCATTTGGAGAATTTTGCGTACAACTTTTCCTGCTTTAGCACTTCTAGAACTTCTCTTAGGTGACAGTGGTGATCACCCTCGCTTTTCGAATATACCAGTATGTCGTCTATAAAAAGTATCACTGATCGTTCCAACATTGGTCGACACACTCTATTCATCAAATCCATGAACGTTGCTGGTGCGTTAGTCAATCCGAAGGACATGACGAGAAACTCATAATGACCATAACGCGTGCGAAACGCGGTCTTTGGTACGTCTTCCTCTCTTACTTTCAACTGATGGTAACCCGACCTAAGATCGATCTTTGAGAACCAACTCGTACCTTGCAGTTGATCAAAAAGGTCATCTATTCTAGGCAGCGGGTATTTGTTCTTTACTGTCCTCTTGTTCAGTTCACGGTAGTCGATGCACATGCGCATACTGCCGTCCTTCTTCTTTACAAATAGTACCGGAGCGCCCCATGGTGAGATGCTCGGTCTAATAAATCCTTTCTAGGTTAGTTCCTCTAGTTGAGACATCAATTCTTTCATTTCTGACGGAGCCAATCGGTAGGGGGCTTTAGCAACGGGCTCAGCTCCTGGCAGTAAGTCAATCTGAAATTCTATTTCCCGATCGGGTGGTAACCCAGGTAGATCCTCAGGAAATACTTTCGGAAAGTTGCACACCACGGGTACATTCTTGAGTTCATTCGTTTTCATTCTATCATCAATAACATATGCCAAATAAGCTTCGCAACCGTGCCTCATGTAACTTTTGGCCTTGATCATCGAGATGATGTTCGACATCGTGCAATTCCAATCCCCATAAACCGCAATTGGACTCCCGCTAGGAGCTTTGAGGTGTATCCTCTTACGTTTACATATGATTTGAGCTTCGTTGGCAGCTAACCAATCCATACCCAATACTATATCAAATCCTCCTAAGGTGAGAAGGAATAATCTAGAAGGAAACTTATGGCCCTCCATCTCTATGATGCAATCCTCTGTTACTTGGAATACTGCCGAATTTTTAGCCACGGCAGTTTGTACGCTAAAGGCCTTCACTATGATGTTGATAGTGCAATCCAGTTTACGGTTAAATGCATTTGATATGAAGCTTTTACTGGCACCAGAGTCAAATAAAATAGCAGCATTTTCATCATTTACTAGAAACGTACCTGACACAACATCAGGGTTTCCTCTTGCTTCTTCCTTAGTCAGTGCGTAGGCTCGAGTCCTAGCCTACGGCTGTTCCTTTTCCTTGCCTTTTCCCGAACCAGATTTGCCGGCCTTCCTGCAGTTCTTGGTCAGATGTCCAAACAATCTACATACTTGACACTTGACGTCTCTTACACATTCTCGAGAGAAGTGCCCCGGCTTCCCACACTTATAGCATGTGGTGGTGCCGATTTTACATTCACCAAGATGTTGCCTTCCACATTTCTTGCATGTTTCATATTCATCCGACCTTGGCTTCTTAGTTTCAGTTGTTACGTTCCCTCTTTCGGTGCCTCTAGACGGGTTCTCCCATTTTCTCTTTTGGGTCTCTGTTGGTGGGTCCTCATTGGCATAATCGTCGTAGACGATTCCGCTCAGATTCACTACCGACTCAAAGGTCGAGGGTAGGTTAGCTTTTACATGAACACGGACCCGTTGTGGTAATCCCTTAACATAGTACTTGATCAAACGATCTTCAGTTTCCACCAGGTGTGGTACTAGTTTAGCCAGTTCATTGGATCTTGATGTATACTAGCGATGAGTCTTGTTGCCAGCCTTGAAGTTCAGGAACTCGTTCTCCACACGATCGATCTCATTCTGTGGGCAGAACTTTTGAATTATGAGCTTTTTCAAGTCTTCCCACGTCATCTTGTTGATAGCATTGGGTGACTTAGTTCTTTGAATGTTCCTCCACCAACTCAGTGCTTCGTTGGTGAAAGAATGAGCAACGTACTTAATAGCTTGGTCTGGTCGACACTCGCTGATGTTGATGACAGCGTTCATCCTCTCGATCCATTCGAACGTGGCCACCGAATCCTTGGTTCCATCAAACTTAGGTGGGTCTCCGTCCTTGAATCCTTTGTAAGTACACCCACGATTGCTTGATGCCACTTTTACTTCATCCCCGTCACTATCATAAATTTTCTCTTCATTGTTCCCTTCATCCTCTTCTTTGCTTTTCTTTAGTGCCTCAGATAATAGGTCAGGCAATACGTTCTTTAGAGTAAGTACAACCTCGCGGGCAATAGCATCCCTAACCTTGGGTTCCAACTGTATAGGCCCTTGATTGCCGTCCCCAGTTGGGATCACATTAGTTTCGTGTACACTCTCAGTGTGTTCTGCGTGCACACTCTCTTCCTCTTCACTTCTTTGATTCAATGGAGGTCTACCCACTCGGCCAGTGCGACCGCCTCGGCGTCCAGTTCTTCCTCCGCCAGCCATAATTTCTTAATTTCCTGATAGTCATAAAGGGAATACATCAATGTCATTTCTTCAGATCGTAGTTTGGAACAGTACGAGCAAGGTAAATTTTAAATTACAGTGACCGGTTTGTGATTACCAATTTACATTGCTTTTCGGGTTCAAAACTCTTCTAATCGGTTGTGACATTGACATCTATTTGTTCTAAGTTAAGGTATCTATCCTTATCTAGAGCATTAACTTTAGTACATACTTACCATGCTGCGTTGGCGTTGGTTACCCATACTGACATCCGTGCGTTGGTCCCATAATCAGTTTGAGTCCAGACATTTAGGATGTCTGAATCTCTCAAACTATTGCTCTGATACCAACTTGTAAGGCCCCATTCCCGGGTAACCTCACTCGTTGGATTTACTCATAAACATAGTCATAAATACTGAACTTAGATTAAAAACATTCATCATTCAATTACATATCATTCGTCATTCAATTACATAACATGACATAACTTGACAGCGGAAGTCTTAACACATATTAAAGTGGGATGTCAGTCATGTGTCAGGTAACCTTCACGCCATCGCACGACCTTTTCCTCCTTTACCTGAAATGTATACTAAAAGTCAGCTAACGCTGGTGAGTTCTAGTTTAAAACTATTAAGTATGATCATTCTTTTCAGTATAAGTATACAAAATTATATACATACATTACTACAAATACGTATTCATAGCTTTTACTTTTCTTTCTTCATTCTTATGTGATTACATAGATATGTTCACCTTTTCTTTCTTTATTCTTATGTGATTACATAGATATGTATTCACCTTTTCTTTTACTTAACATTCATTGGTCATACACATAAGGGTGATCAACCCATCTTACGGTACGTATATCACAAAGACATACGCCCTTGAGCTACCGTCGTAGCCCTTTTACTCGTCCGGTCCTAGAAACCGTCCGCCTTAACTTTGGTGCGGCCAACCTTCGGCCGTCCTTCTTTACCTTCCAACCGTCGTAGTCCGTCATATTCGCCCGTCTGCCCTAAGGCATCCGTTTCACACTTGAACTAATTATACAGCTGAATATTGATTTAGCGACTTACTCCACCGTAGTGGCCTTTATTTAGTCTACCTTTCTAGACTTTCTTTCCTAGCTGCATAGTAGTCAAGTGGTTGTCCGTCTACCGTAGTAGTCGTTAACTTCGTTTCCGATCATAACGTATACATACATTCTTAACATGCAATATATGTTTATAAAGCAAAATTTCATTTATTTACGTTATACCATTCTTTCATTTATTCTTTGTAAGCATACGTGTCGTTCTTTATTCGTAGTTCATAATTCATTTTCATATGTATCTACACATATACCTTACTATATCACGTATGATCACATTGACCTTCATATTATTTATTCATTTAATCTATACACTTCAGCCCCAAAACATTTATAAATCATTGCACATAACATAGAAGGGGGCACATAGAACTCACCTGATGAGTAGTTTCTGAAATACACTAAGCTGGCTACTGAGCGTCACTAATGTCACTCACGATCTGTATAATAAAGTCATACTCGTAAGGTAGTGCTCCTAGATGACATTAGACATTACTGTGCTTGAACTTAGTAGTTTCGATGGATTTGCTTTATCGAAACTTGGTAGTTTCGATAGGTTGCTTCTGTCAAAACTTGGTAGTTTCGATAGGTTGCTTCTGTCGAAACTTGGTAGTTTCGATAGGTTGCTTCTGTCGAAACTTGGTAGTTTCGATAGGTTGCTTCTGTCGAAAGTTGGTAGTTTCGATAGGTTGCTTCAGTCAAAACTTGGTAGTTTCGATAGGTTGCTTCTGTCGGAACTTGGTAGTTTCGATAAGTAACTTATGTGTAATCTTAGCTTCGGATCGTGGGCTTATATCGAAACTATGGTAGTTTCGATGGGTATGAATATATCGAAACTGAGTAGTTTCGATGGGTCTGCACATATCGAAACTACTGCACATATCGAAACTAAGTAGTTTCGATGGGTCTGCACATATCGAAACTAAGTAGTTTCGATGGGTCTGCACATCGTCTTCCCCAAAAATATGAAGATTTGCATGCAAGTCTGATCGAGTCAATATCTAAATTTTTCTTTGATCACAACGTTCGTTTTTCATTCTAGATGTTATACCTAAGTTCACTTTCAAGTTTCATCCACAAAATCGCTATCTTTTTAGCCCAAACCTGAAACTTCCCAAAACGAACAAAACCTCATAATGTGGTCGAATCGTTACCTGGATTGAAATTCTTATTCGGAGGAGATGATCACGAGCACAACAGCAACGTTCTCCTGAATTCCCAAGTCGATCCGTCACTTTCTCTCTCTAGACCCGAGCTCTCTTCTCTCTCTAGAACTTGCGTGAGTGGGGAAATGAGCAGAGAAGAGGGCTGCCTTGCCTCTTATATGCCTGGGCTTCCCTCGGCCCATTGAAGCCGTGCCCAAGCCCGCTCCCTTTTGTTTAAATATTCCGAATTGGTCACCGGTCTCGCTATATTTATTCGTTTTATTATTTTTGGGATGTTACAGGTAGAAGACGTCTATCATAGACAAACAAGGGGCAGCAGGGATGATCTTGGCTATAAGGTTCGAGGAGGATAAGCAGTTGTTCGCAATCAAAAGATCTGGAGGGGTTCAATACTTGAAACCAACCAGAGAAGTGTTCAACTCCTTACCCAAATACGACCTTGTGAACCTAGCAAACCGAGAGCTACAGGGTCATTCTAATCATGCAGTGGCGATGGGTTTGTGGGTGGTTCTACAGCGGGAAGCAAGATCTGGGAAGTTCGAAGTGTTCAAGCCTCAAGTGCCCAAGAGAGTCAAGGATAAGACAGCAAGACATCATGTGACTAAGAAATTCTTAAAGAAATTGGTATACAAGCCAGTGCTATGTGAAACTAAGATTCCCCTGAGCAAGTTATCTCAGGATATTCTTGGTGACATGTGGTACACGTAGATCCAAAGACGGGCGATGCTGTGGTGATTGGAAGGTGAGGTCAGAAAGTGGATGCTTAGTGCCGAGGGAACTAATCAGAGTATTTGATGAAGTCTGCTTCATTAACTTCTCTGTGAAAGATCTGGAGGCACTAAAAGACAGGTATTGCATGCATACTGATGAGTGGACAAAATTCCTTACTTCTAAATATGACAAGGTGATCAAGTTCTGCCTTGACTATAAGAAGAAGATGGAAGCTAAAGATGCATAGCTGTGAAGATGGAAGACCGAAGACTCAAGACTAAAGATCGAATATGATCCAGAGCTGTTGTCAAAGGGGAGTTTGTTGAACCACTTTCCTGTGACAAACACTCTGGATAGATTATGGATAGATAGAGTCTTAGTTTAGTACTTTCATGTATGTATTTGTCTTTGTTTGTAAGTGTCTGTATGTATTAGTAATCGAGTTGTATTTACTTTTACATATTGATTGTTGCAATTTTCTCTAAGTGTTTTGCGCACTTGTATGTGCGTAGGAAGTAGTTCCTGCGTACTTAGCAAGTACGCAAGAATACCTTTGTGTACTTGCTAAGTACGCATGAGCAAATTGCCCAGCGCACTTGCTAAGTGCGAAGGCATCAGGTCATGTATAAATAGGAATGGTTGACAGGAGATAAGTACGCAATCATAGGCATTCAGATTAGCAAATACGCAGAACTTTTTAATCTTAGAACTTCTCTCTGTAACCTTCAAGTGTTTATAATAGACGAACGTTTATAGTGATTATCGTGTCGGTTTACTTTGTTTCGTAAGACTCTCCACCTAGTCACGGGTATTCCGCACCCGGTCCGACTAGTAGACCCACTGGCATGTGACAATCCGCCACACCCGAGGGACCTACAGGAGTTGATAGTGATTGTAGGTCCAGGTAACTCAGCTACTGATCAAACTCGTGATATGACGTTGATATAACACGAAGTGCGGAATCCTTCGCGTTACCGATTTGTATACTAACCGACAATCCAAAACAACACGCGTAAATAAACTTCTCGATTATATTCAGAATAACAATGGTTACAGACTCAATCAGACAATTGTTCAATTCTGTTCAACTCTCTTGTCTAATGACTCTGTAACAGATATATATAGAACCAAAACTGATGTAAGCAAACTTAGTTAAGTTTGCCTGAAACAGACTAAGCGAACTTAACAAGTTCGCCTCAGCTATGCCTAAGCGAACTTATTAAGTTCGCCTCTGATAGGTCAGGCGAACTTAACTAATTTCGCCTCTAGGCTTACTACTAAAAACACTTAGCAACTTTACAATTTCATGACAAAACATAAAGACATAAAATCTAACTATTACAAGCTTTTGTCATTACAAATCTATGTCCTAACAGACTCCCCCTTGACAATAGCTTGATCTTCTGTCTTCAGTCTTTATCTTGAAGTCTTCCAGTTATCCGGTAGTCTGCTGCCAGCATGCACACCGTATCTTCTGCATATCTCCAAAACTCTTTTATACTGTAGACCTTGTTCTATCCATTCATCAGTATACATTATCTCATTCTTTCGCAGCATCCTCTGATCTTTCTTTGAAAAATTAATAACATTCATTGCGTCATAGAAACACACAATGAACTTATTATCTTTATCTTCAACCCTTGCTTCACCAGTATTGACATCAACATACCACCATTTCATATTCCCAAGAAAGTCTTGAGGAATATTCTTTAATGGTATCTTGTGTATAGCACGCACTGGTCTGTACTTGTATCTCCAGGTTACTTTCCCAGTCTTAGGATCTGTGTTCTTCACTCTCTTTCCCTTCTGTGGTTTCAGCGTTCATACTTACCCGAACTACCTTCTTTCTTTATCAGGTTTGCTATCACATCAGCCAAACCATTCTTCGATCTATTTATGAGTGGCTTTGAAGCTAGACCATTTATTTCACACCTCGGCAAGGTATTGAAATATTTGATCCTTGGCTTTAAGTATTGAACGCCATCAGATCGTTTGATTACAAACAATTTTGATTCACCATCATAAAACCAACTAATGATCCTTCCTATACACTGCTCTTTATTCACATATTTTTCTTTCTGAGCAGGTTGTATTGGAGACTTGGGTTGTACCTTCATCCAACTATTTACTACTTCTCTCCACTGTTCTCGTGTCATACCTGTATCTCTAAACATCACAGTTCTTCATTAATCTTTGGAGACTCAGTGTGAGTAGTTTCAGTTTCAGCACTCTTATTGAATTGAAGATTCTCATCATCAGTATCCATCTTTGACTCAGCTGTATCATCAGGCAATGTGACATCTTCAATAGAGTCCATAGAGTCAGTTATTCCGTCATAAGAGAATTCAGGAACAACATCCTCTTGGATGAAGTTATACGGCACCTTAAGACCGTCACAGCCTTCATATGTAACACTATCTTTATCTTTCTCTATTTCAATCTCCACTATTTCTCCTTCTTCTATCTCAGTGTCTGACATATCATCTTCCATGTCATTGAATAAATCGTCAATGTCATCAAGACATTCAATCTTTTCAGCTTCCTCTTCTTCTGAATCTTAAAAGAATTCTAATAACAGAATATCTTCTTCATTATTACCCGAAGTATCTTTATCTTTGTTTCCTTCAAGAGATTGTGATGTCGACTCCCCCTGAACTCTAGATATAGGATTAGCGTCAGTGTATTGACGATCACCCTCAATATTTCCAGCAGGATCATTGTCTTCATCATCACGTCTTTGTATTGACTCAGTGTGACAAGTATCAGGTATCCTCAACTCCCCCTGAGCTTCAAGACGCTGAACGAGTTTGGACACTAACGCTTGCATATCAGCAATCTGTTGAGCTTGAGTCTGAATCACCAGCTGTCGTTGAGAATCAATAGACACAAGAGAGTTAACTTGTGTTTGTAAAGTAAGCACTTGAGATTCAAGGAAAGTAATCCTATCAGAATCAGAAGGCTTTGATGGACCAGCTGTGGATTGTGGAATAGAAGGACTTGAAGTAGTAGGAATCGCTGTAGGAATAGGAGATGGAACTGGAGATGGATCCTTAGAACTTGGAGGAGTAACAATCAGAGAAGCAACAAAATTTGCATCCTCAACTCCTTGAGAAGATTGTGCAGCCGCAATTGAAGCAGACATTAACTTTTGTCGTGAAGGATCAGGATTAAAGTCACTATCAGTGTCAGAACTTTCATCTACCAACGATCTTTTTCCAAGAACTGATCTGGAAGGAGGATCCTGAACAGACTTGCGTCGTGGTCGTCTGGCTTGAGATTTAATGCGTTTTCCAGCATTATCCAGTGGAATAGAAGCCAACCGTTCATAATGACCTGGAGAAAAATCTCTAGATTCATCAGAATCAGTGCTGTCATCATCAGATGATGAAGTAGCACTTGAACTTGAACTAGACTCAGCGTCTGTCACCACATTCCCTTCATGTTCATGAATGGGCGAGTTCACAGCTTCATCAACAAAATCATCCATGTTCATACCCATATCTTGATTAGGATCATGAACGACCTCTTCTAGAACTGGTTCCTGAATAGGAATATTAACTTCAGCTTGGGGAATAGGAATTTGTTCAGGAATAGGAATTTGAATTTGTGGTTGTGGAATCTGTTGGGGTTGAACTTGTTGTAGTGGTTGTTGTGGTTGTTGTTGGTGTTGTTGCTGTTGTGGTTGTGGTTGAACATTAACTCCTTGAACTTGAGCAAGTTCATCAGGATGAAACCAATAATCATTTGGTGGTGCAACATAATCAGGATTGATTAAGTGCCCAAACAATGGAGTATTTACTGGAATCAACGCAGCATTTTGTTGTTTCACCTTTGTACAATCGGTAAAGATACGTTTTGACATCGGAGTCAAAGTCAATCTGATAGCATGTTGTGGAAGATCCGGAATAAGATGATTGAGTATCATTTGAATAAATCTTGGATACATCAAGAAACCTTGACCTTCAGCTGGATTAATCTGCATGACCATCTCCCGATAAAAATACAGTGGAAAATTGAATTGTTTATTCAATGTTAAAGCCACCATTGCTGTTTGAAGTGCCATCTTCAAGCCATCTGTACCAGCTTTTCGTGGAGAGATACATTGTATAATCACATGCATAAAGTACCTCCATTCACCCACTAAACCACCTTTCCGAGCTTGAGTATCATTTTGTCGTCCACGATAACCCATCCTTTGAAAACAAACCATAATAAGAGTATTAGGATAAGAAATTGGATCTTCAGCATTTCCACCCAAAGCAAGAGCAGCACGAATTGTCGCTTCTGAAATTGCAATCTCGGTATTATTGACTGTGGCGCGAAGGACATGCGGTTCCACGTCAATATCTTGATGTACGGTATCCCAAAATTGTTGTATATACACCAAGCTGATATAAGGATCCGCAGACAATGCAACATGCAATCTTGATCGATTTAGAAAATTGATTATGCCTTGAAAATGAACAGCTTCCGGCAAATTAGGATCTAATAACGCCACTTGATTATGCTTGTATTCGACACGTCGAGCCATCTGTGAAAAAATTGGACAACTTAACAAACATTAGAACACGTACACATATATGAAACACACTTTTAATAAGACACACAATCATTAACAACAACAAAAATTTTAAAAAAAATTCAAACAAAATTTTTTTTTTTTTTTTTTTTAAAAAAAAATTTCAAACAAAAAAAAATCACAACTCTTTTTCACTTCTGACCCCTAGGCGAACTTAATAAGTTCGCTTAGTAGTGCAAGAGAGGAACTTATTAAGTTCGCCTGACAAGTTCGCTTCGAACAAGTTCGCTTGGAACAAGTTCGCTTGGAACAAGTTCGCTTGAACCTGAGACGGTTCAAATTCAAACACAGAGAATTCAAATTTTGGCAAAACAAGATCAAATCATGAAATAATCCTATACAATCAATCGAATATCACAATCTAACCAACAATGAGGTTCAATTTTATATGACGGTCAAAAATTAGGTCAAAAGCAGGCTTGAAACAGTCCGACGAAAACCAAAATAAAAAACCATCGAATACGCTCAATATGGCGGATGAAATCCAACGAAATTACCTTTGTTAGATTCGCAATGAGATTTCGATCAAGAAACAACCAAAAAATAGCACTCACAACACAGATTTAAAATTTTGAGAAATTTGGGATAAGTTCGCTTGTTCTGATGAAGACGATGAACATGACAAGTTCGCCTGAATCAAATCTTAAACAGAATAAGTTCGCTTGACTTAAGTTCGCTTAACAATCCTTCGGCGAACAAGATAAGTTCGCTTGAACCTTAAGTTCGCTTCACCTCAGACAGAAGATTAAGTTCGCTTCACCAATTTAAGCGAACATATTAAGTTCGCTTCACTGTACACAGGCGAACTTAATTGCTTTTTCAACCTTTTTGCCTTGAACAAAATTTACCAACTTCAAACTTTCAAATCCCGAACTTCCATCAGCAATATTCGATCCAATCCCGAACAATTTTAATAAAAGTTTAGAATTTTCATGGAAAATAAAAATAAAATCTTTTTGAATTTTATCTATACAGACGGAAACACATATTTTTGATTTTTCTCTGAATAAACTGAAATGACATATTTTTGGTTTTTCTCTATACAAACAGAATCACATATTTTTGATTTTTTATCTAAATAAACTGAAATGACATATTTTTTGTTTGAACATCATGAGTAAGAAGATCATATCAGTATTCAATTAATTCATCACACATATTATCAATAACAAAGGGTAACCTATAATAAGAGACCATTCAACTCAATTTTGTGCATATTGCATCTTTTTCATTTTGAAACTCATTCAATTTGAATAATATTTGAAATGATACGCGATAAATTTCAATGTAAATAAGATCAGGTTATAAAATGTTCTTTTATTTATACCGAATTTGAAATATAAAGCCTGAATTCTTAAAATTGTCAATATTATATTATTTGAAACTATAAGCGTTTATTCTCCAAATTCATGTGATTTAGTACCATTTAGATGATAAAACATCATGTACCCCACATATATGCCAAATAGAAAATAAATGCACTATCTTCAAGACACATATAAAATTTTACTAAAAATTTTCCGAATATTCAGAATGAGGAGACATCACTTAGCACATGAATAGCATAATCCAAATTGGATTGTATAGAAATCAATGGGATTCAGAATCGAATGATTCAATGTTTTGGCTTATATTTGTGGAATCATAAGATACAGGTACGAGAATCCAACTGTTATCTGGATTATGAATTCAATGGAATCAGTAAAGATAATGTATCAATATGATCCAAGGGCTAGTATATGATTGACAGATGTTGTCAAGTACATATCTTGATTATACTTCAAATTGCATGCTTTTCGGGACATGGGCACTGAAGCAAATCGAATGAATAGTGCTAAGGACATAACCCGAAACTGATCTCATAGGAAAATCCTTATTAAAAGCTAATATTCTTTATCTGATAGTGATCTTTTAACACACACACCCAGGCATAAAATGGGTTTAAATCACAGATGTAATCATATTATATTTAATTTTCACACTACTATTAGTTTCAAAACGCTTTTAGCCTATTAACAATTAAAGTTTCAAATTTTATACACAAATTTTAAAACAAATTATCAAGAATAGAACATTCATAACACTATCATTTCTTATTTATGCAGACTTTGAAATTTAGATCAAATCAACTTATTTTAAACATTCATATATCAAGGTCTACTAAGGTCGTGTGAAATGAACTAATCACTGATGTACTATCATTTCTTCTCTAACCTCAAATGATGTCAAATTTTATATTTTTCAATTTGTTTTGACTTTTTATAATTCAGACTTTTTGACTGAAAATGTAACTGCAGAAATGTAATAAAGCAATAAAAGAAACTAAAAGAAAATTTTTCCATGAAATTTTGATTTTGAAAAATTTTTATTCGGGATTGATCATACCAATCATTTTAATTAGGAACTCAAACCTGGTACGATCAAATGCTTTAGTGAACAAATCAGCAAAATTATCTTCAGTATGTACCTTGACCAGCTCAATCAACCTTTTCTCTGCACAATCACGGATAAAATGATATCGAATTTCGATGTGCTTAGTTTTACTATGTTTAACAGGATTATTCGTTATGGACATAGTAGCATTGTTATCAATAAACATAGGGGTTCCTGTGAAATTCAAACCGTAATCTCTCAATTGTTGTTGTATCCACAGGATCTATGAACAGCAACTTGCAGCAGCGATGTATTCTGCTTCGCATGTTGAAATCGAGACTGTGGTTTGCTTTTTGCATTGCCAGGATACAAGTCGATTACCTAAGAACTAGCAACCACCTGTTGTAGATTTCCTGTCCAGACAACAACCACCAAAATCAGAATCAGTATAAGCATTGAAATCAAAGTTAGAACCATGAGGATACCATAGCCCTAAACGTTGTTTTCCTTTTAAATACCGAAAGATTCTTTTCACAGCAATTAAGTGAGATTCTTTTGGCTTTGCCTGAAATCTGGAACAGATACACACGGCGAACATTATATCCGGCCTTGAAGCGGTTAAGTACATGAGGGATCCAATCATAGCTCTATATAGTCGACAGTCCACATCTTTTCCTTCCGGGTCAGAATTTAACTTATGATTGACCGGAATTGGAGTATCGTATGAAGTACAGTCCTCCATCTTGAACCGGCTCAAGATGTCTTTGACATACTTGGACTGATGAATAAAGAAACCATCTTCCTTTTGATTTACTTGTAAACCTAAGAAAAACGCTAACTCTCCCATCGCAGACATTTCAAATTTCGACTTCATAACGCTCTCAAATTCTTTGCACAACCCTTCATTTGTCGAGCCAAATATAATATCATCCACATAAATCTGTACCAGCAGGTAATCTCCCCCTGATTTCTTTATGAATAAGGTCGAGTCAATCTTTCCACGAACAAAGTCATTCGCCAAAAGATGTGTGGATAAAGTCTCATACCACGCACGAGGAGCCTGATGAAGACCATAGAGGGCCTTATCTAGCTTGAAAACCATGTTCGGATTCAGTGGATCTTCAAACCCCGGCGGCTGACACACATAGACTTCCTCCTTGACCTTTACATATAAAAATGCACTCTTGATATCTAATTGAAACACCTTAAAACCTTTAAAGGAAGCAAAAGCTAGAAACAACCTTATAGCTTCAAGCCTCGTAACCGGCACATAAACTTCGGTGTAATCAATTCCTTCTTGTTGATTGAAGCCCTGGACAACTAATCTTGCCTTATTGCGTACCACGACACCTCGATCGTCCTTTTTACATTTAAACACCCATTTGGTTCCTATCAGATACGCACCTTTCGGTAAATCAACCAGATTCCAAACCTTCAGTTTATCAAATTGAGCTAGTTCTTCCTGCATAGCTTCTCTCCAGTTATTGTCATTTAAAGCCATCTCTACATTCTTGGGTTCAACCTGTGAGATAAAGCAAGAATGTGAGCAATCATCAAGAACACCAGAATCTTTAATGCAAGTATACAAACAAGTATTGTCAACAAGAGAACGGGTTTTCACTCCATCCTGTAAATTTCCAATTATATTTGTTACTGGATGATCTTTGTGTTCCTTGATGGATGCGACCTCAGGAACTGGCAACACATCAACTTGAGTAGAATCAGATTGATAAGAATAATCTTGAGGAATTGGAATTTCCGAGTCTAAATTTGTTGGAATCTCCCCCTGATCCTGTGTCGAAGGTAATGGATCATCACTCAACAGCGGATCAGCAGAAGAATCTTGAAAAATAGCATTATCCTCCTCACTCTCTGAATCTTGTGGACCGGAACAAGAAGCAACATTAGGATCGGGAGCAGAAGTAGATGGAATCGATGAATTGGGAACTGCATTTGGTAGAAATCCATTATGCTGTGCATCTTGACAAGAATCATAAAGAACAGCAGCATCTTCATCAGAAATGTCAGAAGGTAAATGAAAAGACTTGAATAAGTTTTCATAATCAAATGCCCAATCCGGACCAATCGCCATTTGTGGTAAAGATCGATTTGAACAGTCAATATGGAACCATTCTTCAACTTGGCGTGTCTCTTTGTTATAAACCCTCTTGGTAGTCGAATTAGCCACATACCCCAGAAAAATCCCTTCAATAGCCTTCGCATTGAATTTTGTCGGGACATCTCGAACCTTCAGTAGGGTACACGGATTACCAAAAGGTAGTAAATATTCCAGATTCGGCTTTCGATTATTCAGCAATTCATAGCAAGTCTTTTTATGTCGCTTAACGGTCAAGACCCTGTTCAAAACATGACACGCAGTATTCACAGCTTCAGCCCAAAAGGTGACTGGTAGCTTAGAATCTGCAAGCATCGTGCGAGCTGTTTCGACCAACGTCCTGTTCTTTCGTTCAGCGACACCGTTTTTTTGAGGAACATATGGCGCACTGAATTCATGATGAATTCCTTTTTGTAAACAGAATAAGCCCATTTTGCTATTCTTAAATTCGCTGCCATTGTCACTCCTGATTCTTCTGACTTTCAGATTTAATAAATTCTCCAAACCCAGGATTAAGTATTGAACCAACTCAGTGGTTTCAGCTTTAGATGAAAGAAATTTAACCCATGAAAATCTGGAGTAATCATCAGTTACTACCAAACAATACGATTTCCCACCAATGCTCCTAATACTTATTGGACCGAACAAATCCATATGCAGCAATTCCAACGGAGTTACGATAGAATTTGTCGATTTTGATTTGTGAGATTTCTTTCTTTGCTTCCCCTTCTTGCACGGAATACAATCATCAGGAACTGAGAATTTCATTTTCGGAATACCAAGCACAAGATCATTCCTAACAATGTAGTTCATCTTCCTGTAGTTTATGTGAGCTAGCTTCCTGTGCCACAATATTGAATCAGATTCCGACGCCTTGGTGAGTAAACATGTTGGAATTGAATCCGTTGTAGTGGCGACACTCATGTCAAGAACATACGTGTCATTTCTCCTTGGAGCCTTCATAAGAATCCATTCATCAGGAATCACAAAACCCGGTTTCAGAATATAACATTCATGATCGTTGAAATGGAACGAAAACTTCTTGTCACAGACTTGTGATACGCTTAAAAGATTGTGTTCCAGCTGCTCAACATAATTCACCTTTTCAAATTTTACTTTGTCATTCTTTAACGTTCCCTGGCCTGTTATGTACCCGCCTTTATTACCCGCAAAAGCGACATAACCACCATCAATTTTAATCACATCCTCAAGCAATTTCACATTCCCTGTCATATGTCGAGAGCAACCACTATCCACATACCATGTATTGTTGATAGTCCTCCTTGGTTGTCCCTAAATAAACAACGAGAATCAGTTAGAAAGTGGAACCCAAGCCATCGTGGTCTTGGGTCGTCCTGATTGATCAAAATAAACTAATTCTTGTAATTTACAATCAATTTTATCATTCACTGTTGGAACAAAAGTTTGACAATCAGACCTTTTCAAAGAAGAAACATTTTTATTATTTTTAGAAACATTATTTGAAAAATTATTTTCAGATTCAGATGTTTCTAAAATTTTCTTTAATTTTCTGTTTCTCTGTCTTCTTTGAGGTCTTGACAATTTAACCTCCTGAAAAGTATCTTTTGAAATCCCAACTTTTGGAATCTCAATATTTTCTCTGCATACAAAAGATTTAGCATGCAATGTATTCTGTTGTTTAATTCCAGGAGAATTAACAAAAGATCGTCCAGTCATATCGTTTCCCAAACTAGAAGACGATTTTCCCTCATCTTTCCTTTTTAGAATCTTCACAACTTTCGGTTGTGAAGGAACAATCTTCAGTTTGCCCTTGTTCTTGTATGGACAATTAATCAAAATATGACCAGGCTCATTGCAATGAAAGCACACTCTTCTTTCTTGATAAGTTCTGAAATAAGGTGTTTTCTTCGAATTTGAAGAACCATCAGAAGAAGACGCTTCAGATGAATGCCCAGAACAATTAACCGGCTTCTTAGGAACATAAGTCTGTTTTGGCACCTTTGAAGAATTCACTTTTTGAAAACCAGCCGCAACAAACCCACTTGACTTTAATATTGGAGAAAGTTTAGTTTGAACCACCTTCACCTCTTCAGGTTCTGTCAAGATGCACCTATCCCAAGTAACATTCTTCACAATCTTTGGTTCATCAATTTTCACCTCTCTCGGAATGCCTTCAACCTTTGAATCATCAAATACTTCATCATCTGTATCAGAATCATACACCATGTCTTCACCCGTCACTGGATTCACTTTTAATACTGTCTTGGGATCAATCTCCTCTTCATGAATTATTTCAGGCTCAACTACATAATTCCAATTGAATGGAGGAGGAACAAACCCAATACCAGCAACCCTTTTTGTGGGATCAGCATTAGCATTAAAATAATCCAACACTACAGATGAATTCTCAAACTGTTCCAGCTTTCTATGTAACTTTATCACCTCAGATTCTTTTTCCGAAATTTCCTTGTTCATTTGGGCAACTACTTCATTTTGTTTTTCAATTTCAGCATAAGCCATATCAAGATGATAACCCTGTATTTTAACCCAAGAGAATTTAAGTCTCTTTTCAAAGACTCAATTCTATCAATGCACAGTTTATCATTATCTTTCAGTTTCTGATTTACTGAATGCATTGATTTCATGTCACAAATCAAATTGGTGTTATCATCCATGACCTTTTGCATTTTATTTTTAACAGAAATACAGTTAGAACAAAATATATCATAAACAGAGTCTTTTACCTTAGTCGGGTCAGACATGTCTGCCATGAATACTTTGGCAATCGGAATGTTTTCTGAATCTTCACCAAGAGACGCATTTTCTGTAAGAACAATTTCTTCCTCATCAACCCCTGACACAGCATCAGAATCAGTATTTTCCCCTTTTTCTTCCTCATCATCAACACTTGGAACACTCTCACCATCACATGAATCATCACTAGAGCTTTCATCATCAGTAGATTCTTCTGGTTTTTCTGAATGAATTTCTGCAACAAAAGCCTGACTAACAGCACCCACCAAATCTTCCAGATGAATGCCCCAATCATAGTTTTCATCATTTTGAGCAACTAAAGCTGATGAAGCAGATGCATGATTTGTATTACCAGAAGGACCATGATTTTGATTACCAGATGAACCATGAGACTGATTCCTATTATGCTGAAAGTTAGATTGCTTCTTTTGAGAATCAAATTCTACCTTTGGCTTCACACACTCCTTAGCAAAGTGACCATACTCTTGGCAGTTGTAACACCTAACTTTGCTCTTATCAAACCCCATACGCGATTGACTATTTGAACCAATATATTTCCTACCAGTTCTCTTCAAGAAATCTTTAGCCTGTTGCATCAACATTGCCATATTCCATTGGATATTCATTTCTTCCAGATCAACAGGGTCAATCTGTTTGAAATCTTCTTCTATAACCTCAGGATCATGTATTTTACCTCCAATGAAATTTTCATATGATGCCATGAATGAAGAAAACATAGCCAAATAATCATCAGCAACTTTCTGATTCACATGAGATCCAGATGATGTTGAAGCAGTAGTAGCAGAAAATCCAGAATTGCTTGAATGGCCAGAATAAGTTGGAACTCCAGAACACTTTTCATTTGAAGATTCTTGAGCATCACCAGAAAAGAATGCCACTCCAGTACCAGTTTTACCAACAGATTTGGCAAAATACATCGAGGGATCCTGGATGTGCTCCATATTAGTCTCTTTCTTTTTCATATTCATGTCATGCGACTGAATCTTCCCTAGAACTTCTTCAAGAGACATGGTTTTGTACTTAACATTTTCTTTGATCAAAACCGTATATACATCAAACTTTGATGGTAAAGCCTCCAAGAATTTATCATTTATTTCCTCAGTCTCATATACCACAGACGCACTAGCCAGTTCACTAAGAAGATGATAGAATCTTGTAGCAAGATCATCCAAAGATTCATTCTGAAAATGTTTAAAAACTAAGAAATGCTTCTTTAGTAACTCTTTTCTACTTTTCTTCACATCTAAACTCCCTTCACACCTTTTCTGTAGAGCTTCCCACAGCTGTTGAGAAGACTTGAACTGTTTAAAACTGTAATAAATTTCCTTTGGTAGAGACATCGAAATGCTAGCCATTGCTTTCTTTTCTCGATCAAATAACAACTTCTCTTCAGTAGATAAAGCAGACACTGGTTTTGGAACATCATCTTTTCCCATCCATGAATAAGTAGGGTGTGTATATCCTTCCAAAATTGGAATCCACAAACTAGTATCGGTAAAAGATACGAATTGATCAAACCGATCTTTCCAATTTGAATAATCAGATAGATTCAGCAACTTCGGAGGTTTTTGAGATGTACCAATCTCATTGTCATAATTGAACATGTTTGTGACTTGAACCATATTTGCCATGTTAAAAAAATTTCTGAAAAATTTTCTAAGTACTGAACTTCTTTACCCTCAGGCGAACTTAATAAGTTCGCTTTAGGGAGTACTAAGCGAACTTAATATCAGGCGAACAAGACAAGTTCGCTTAAGGAGGAAATCTGGTAAGTTCGCTTAACAGCTAAGTTCGCTTGAAATGTGAGAAACGAACTTAATAAGTTCGCTTGCTAAGTTCGCTTGAACAGGAACTCAGCAAGTTCGCTTAAACTGCTGTAACAGAATCAATCAGAGTCTTCAACCAAACACGAACTGAAACCTTCAAAATTCATGATTTCTCAGCGAATTGATGGAATTTAAAGAAATTGATCCGTAGGATTATGAATTTTAACAAATTCATAATTCAGTCAAGAAATAGTCTTCAAGAACTTGAAAAACGCCATTGTTGCAGAAACTTCAAGAATGTTGAAAATCTTGTCGAATTGTACACAAAAACCGTCAATTATAACCAAGAATCGTACTAAATTCACGAGAACTTTGCTCTGATACTACTTGTAGGTCCAGGTAACTCAGCTACTGATCAAAGTCGTGATATGACGTTGATATAACACGAAGTGCGGAATCCTTCGCGTTACCGATTTGTATACTAACCGACAATCCAAAACAACACGCGTAAATAAACTTCTCGATTATATTCAGAATAACAATGGTTACAGACTCAATCAGACAATTGTTCAATTCAGTTCAACTCTCTTGTCTAATGACTCTGTAACAGATATATATAGAACCAAAACTGATGTAAGCGAACTTAGTTAAGTTCGACTGAAACAGACTAAGCGAACTTAACAAGTTCGCCTCAGCTATGCCTAATTAAGTTCGCCTCTGATAGGTCAGGCGAACTTAACTAAGTTCGCCTCTAGGCTTACTACTAAAAACACTTAGCAACTTTACAATTTCATGACAAAACATAAAGACATAAAATCTAACTATTACAAGCTTTTGTCATTACAAATCTATGTCCTAACAGTGATAGTGATGCAAATGATCAAGGTAATGATGATGATTAGGGAAATGATTACGAACAAGGTCATGATGGTGGTCAAAGTAATGATCTACCTGAAATCAAGTCAGAGGTTCAAATTCAAGTTGAAGAACCAAGGGTTGATACACATATGGGAGAGTATGAAGCACCTGATATGACTGTTGAAGATAACAGGGTTCTTGAGGTTAATGAAGAACTTACTGAACCATTGATGAGCCATACAGAAGAATTCATTGCTGAAGCTGAAGATATCTTGAGTGTTAATACAGAAGTCTTGGAAGTTCCTGATGAACATATAATAGCAACAGCAACAACCCCATCTAAAAAGAGGAAAGAGCCTCAAAAGTCAAAGACCGTACCTTCTAGACCTCTCCGTCTAAGGGTATCGTGTTTACAGATCCAGAATTGAAAAAGAAAAAAAACAACAATAGCACTTGATAAAGGTATAGGAAATACCATAAAAGCACAAGTCCAAGAGATCAAAAGGTTATGGATTGGTTGATGAAGAGTTTCTCAATTATGCAACCAAGGAAACTGCAGATGTTGTTAGTCAACTGAAGACTCAAATCTCAAACCTGCAAAGCAGAGAAGCTGCAAATACTAGAGATTTGAAAACAGAAAGTAATAAACAAAAGGGTTTACTTGCACAGCAACAGCAGCAGATTGATCAACTTCAGATGATTGTACAAGATTTGATAGCTCAGATTGGTGCTCCAATTGTTACAAATCAAGAAGAAAATGTTGAAGAAGTTTAAAGTCCGACAATTACTGAACCAATTCCTTCTACAAGTGGACATGTTCAGACTCCAATCTTTGAAGCAAACATGTATGAAGACAACACTTTGTTTGACATTGATATGCTTCTGAATGACGAAGGTGAAGGATTGGAGAGAAGTAATGAAAATCAAGAAGATACAGAGAAGGAGGAAGAAGATGAAGAAGAAGTTGTAATCACTGGAGAAAAGAAAGATGATAATCATTCTTCAGATGATAATAATAATAGTGGTGGTGCTGGATGTGTTGGTGGAAGTGAAAGAACAACTGAATATGTTGAATAAGACACTCAAACCAATACTGAATATAAAAATTATGAATACGAACAACAGCAGACATATGTTGGGGAAGATGGTTCAATGATCGGTAAAATGGATAAGCTTGTAGATAAACGAGAACCATTTACTGTTCCCGACGACATTGAAACACCAACTTAAGATTCAAAGAATTCAAAGACAGATAAGAGTTCTTGGTGGACAGTTACTGAAAAGCTATCCATTGTTGAAAGGCTTACACAGACGATCAAGAGTCCAGAACAAGCTTTGACTGGAGAAATATTGGCATGGATTTATGATGATCAGAAGAAGATGTATGTGTTAAAAAGAGGTGATGGGAATATCCAGTATTTTGATAGAAGCTCAAAGTTAAATACATTGTCACACTGGGATATTAGAGAGCTAAGTCACTTGAAGATGATCAATCCATCGAATAATACATTTGCTGCTAACTTTGAAGAGTATTTGAAGAAGGAATGTTGAAAAGATAAGTTTGAGAACTTCAAACCACAAGTGCCTGAATGCAAAAAGTTCAAAAAAAAAGGACAAGAATGGAAAAAGAAGATTCAGGTACATTGTGAAGCCAACATATACAGTTTCAACTGTATACATCCCAAAAAGAAAAGAGACGTTCATCAAAAGCTTTAAAAAGTGGATGTATGACAGCAAAACACATGAAGCTGTGATCGTGCAGGATAAGTCACCATAATTCAGAGCCTTTGATGCAGTTGATTTGTTTAGCTTTTCTGATGAAGATCTGAAGACTTTGTACAAGAATCCTATCAGGTGTGATATGAGCACGAAGATTAAAGCTAAGGCCAAGTTGTATATGAGAGTCGTGGCTCGATGTTTGTCAAGAAGACATGAAGCTGAAGTGATCAAGAAGAGACTTGCTGCTCTGGATGCTAAGAAGCTGAATGTTAAAGCCAAGACCAAGCCTGCAAAAGTCAACACGTGAAGAATTGATGTTCTGTGGACTAGGGAGAGATTTTTGGAACCATGTAGTCCAAAGAAATCAATTAGGTTTAGAAATGTATAACTTCAGAGTTTTCGGTCGAAATTTTTTTCAGTCGAAAACACTTTTCGATAAGAAGATTTCGATCGAAACTCTTTAGTATAAATAGTTTGTCTTTTGTATTTTTAAGTAACTATTCTCATCTGTGTCTTTTGATTCCATGTTTATCAGAGAGAATTTCATTGTGTGTTGTTGTGATTCTGTGATCCACATTGTTATTGAATGAAGATTATCAACTTGATTGTGTGCGTCTATTGTGATTGATTTCATCCTTTATGTTCATATTCGATTTGATCATCTCGGTGTTGCTTTGATATCTAGATTGATTCCTCCATTCCAGAGTGTGATAGAAGACTTTGTTCTTGAATATCAGCAGATCAGAGGGAACCACACATGTTCTTGTGAGTCAGTACCATTTATATGAAAACAATGTGTACCCCACAAATATGCCAACAGAAATTTAAAATTGCATTATCTTCAAGATATATTGAGACATATGCAAAGATCAGATCAATCTCCAAGATGAAACTATCTCAATTTACAAAGGAAAAGAAGCAGATCCCGAAGAATATATGGAATCAGAATGATTCATATAGCTTGGTTTTGGATGAAGTATCATGATTCATAGTAACAGATGAATGATCATGGAATCAATTGATTCAATGATAAAGGGTAATGTGATCCAACTGTTATCTGGATATGTTCAATGGAATCGAGATAATTGATCCAAGGGTGAGTATACGTTCCAACAGATGTTGTCAGAAACATATCTTAGTCCAACTTCACATTGCATGATTTTCGGTGCATGAGTAGTGAATTGAACTGAAAAATTGTGCTAAACAATATAGTCCGATACTGGTCTTATGAAATAATTGAAGTCTCATATTCTTTATCTGATAATGATCTTTTAACACACACACCCGGTATACCATGGTTTCAAATAACAATTGTGACATAGACCATTATGTTTTCACACTACTAATGGACTAAAAACGCTTCTAGCCTACTGACAATTCAAAGTACATGAAAATATTCAAATTAAAATTTATATACAACAATGTCAGGCAGTCATGAAGCTATCATTTCTTTTTTATGCAGACTAAGAAGTTTAGATCAAATCATATAAGCACAAACATAAATACAGACACCAGGTAGTCATTCTATGGTCATGTGTATGTGATCACGTACTGATGTACTATCATTTCTTCTCTAACATCAAGCAGTGCCGATTTTATCTTTTTCAAATTTGTTTGGGTTTTTCAGAAAGCAAGTAAAACTAATGAAGAATAAAGCATAAAACTATTTACTTTAAATATTCTAGAAAACTAAAAAAAAAACTTCCATGAAAAACCTTTTGAAAACCTTTGTCACGCTATATTAAGCATACCAATCATTTGAGTAAGAAATTCCAACCGATTACGATTGAATGCTTTGGTAAACAAATCAGCAAAGTTGTCATCCGTGTGAACATTCACCAATTCAATCAGCTTTTTCTCTTCACAGTCACAAATGAAATGATGTCGAATCTCAATGTGCTTCGTCTTTGAATGTTTCACATGATTTGTTGTGATGGACATGGTGGCTGTGTTATCAATCATCATTGGTGTCCCTGTGAAGTTCAAACCATAATTCCTCAACTGCTGTTGAATCCATAGGATTTGGGAACAACAACTGGCTGCTGCAATGTATTCTGCCTCACACGTTGAAATTGCAACCGAGGTTTGCTTTTTGCATTGCCAGGACACAAGCCTATTCCCTAAGAATTTACAACCACCAGACGATGATTTTCTGTCCAGACCGCAACCTCCATAATCTAAATCTGTAAAAGCTTTAAAATCAAAGTCATAATTAATTGGATACCATAATCCCAACCTTGGTTTACCCTTTAAGTATCGAAAGATCCGCTTTACAACAATAAAATGAGATTTATTTGATTTAGACTGAAACCTTGAGCACAAGCATACTACAAACATAATATCTGGACGTGACGTTGTCAAATACATTAAAGACCCGATCATTCCTCTGTATAATCGACAATCCACCTCTTTCCCTATCAGGTCAGAATCTAGTTTGTGATTAACATGAATTGGAGTGTTGAAAGCTGAAGCATTTTCCATATCAAACTTCTTGATAATATCAGCAACATATTTTGTTTGATGAATATAAAAACCATCTTTCTTTTGATCAACTTGAAGACCCAAAAAGAAAGATAATTTGTGATTCCCTCTGATCTGCTGATATCCAAGAACAAACACCTCAAACAGTCTCTAGAATGGCAGAATCAATCCAGAAATCGAACAACACCGAGAAGATCGAATCAAGCATGAAAAAGGAAAGATGAAATCACACACATAAGATGCACAATCAAACTGATAATCTCCATTGATAAACCTTGTGATTTACAGAATCAGACAACAAAACAACAAACTTTGATTTCTCTCTAGAATACTTCTGATCAATACAATGCAAATGAGAAAAATGAGAAATCTACTTAGAAATTACAAAAGACAACATATTTATACTAATCAGGATTCGATCAAAAACTCCTGATCGAAAAGTATTTTCGACTGAAAACACTTTTCAATCGAAAACTAAGTTTTTGACCGAAAACTCTGAAGTTATACATTTCAGCACCTAATTGATTTCTATGGACTACTAGGTTCCAACAATCTCCCCCTAGTCCACAGAACATCAATTCTTCACTTGTTTTATTTGACAGGCTTGGCTTTGGCTTTAACATCCACTTTCTTAGCATCCAGTGCAGCAAGTCTTTTCTTAATCACCTCTGATTCATGTCTTCTTGAAAAACATCGAGGAACGACTCTCATATATAACTTCGCTTCAGCTTCCATCTTCGTGCTCATATCAAACTTGATCGGGTTCTTGTACAGAGTCTTCAGATCTTCATCAGAAAAGCTAAACAGATCCACTTGATCAAAGACTCTGACCTCTGGTGAATTTTGTTGCATGATTATAGCTTCATGTGTTGTACTGTCATACATGCATTTCTTTTCCCCAGTTATAACCACTTCTTCATCATCTTCTTCTTCCTTTTCCGTTTCATCCTTATTCTCATATGTCTTCTCTAATCATTCACCTTCGTCATTCAGAAGCATATCTACATCAAACAAGGAGTTTTCTTCATACATACTAGCATCACAGATTGGAGTCTGAACAGGTTCAGTTGCAGAAGGAATTGGTTCTGTAGTGGCTGGACTTTGTAAATCGTCAACACTTGCTTCTTGGTTTACATTTGTTGGAGCACCAATGTGAGCTATTAAGTCTTGTACCATCTTCTGAAGCTGATAAACCTGCTGCTGTTGTTGTATAATAACATTCCTCTATCTATTACTTTTAGCTTTCAGTTCTCTGATCTCCCCATAATTAACAGCATCTCTACTTTGTAAGTTAGAGATCTGAGTCTTCAGCTGGCACACAACATTTGTTGTTTCTCTGGTTGCAAAGTTTAAGAACTCTTCATCAACCAGACTATAACCTTTTGTTTTCTTTGACTTGTGATTTTCTGGTACTTCTTTAGCCTTGCCCTTGTCAAGTGTTGTAGTTGTTTTCTTCTTCTTCTTCTTCAATTCTCTATCATTAAACACGATACCCTAATACGGAGGAATTCTAGAAGGTACGGTCTTTGTCGTTTCAGGCTCTTTTCTCTTTCTAGATGGGGTTGTTGTTGCTACTATTTGTACTTCAGGGACTTCAAGAACTTCAGTGTTACCACTCAAAGTGTCTTCGTTTTCAGCAATAAATTTTTCTGTATGACTCATCAAAGGTTCAGTAAGTTCATCATTTACTTCAGGAACCCTGTTCTCTTCAACATTAACATCAGTTGCTTCATGTTCTCCCATATGAGTGTCAGTCCTTGGTTCTTCTTCTTGTCGTACTTGAATTTCAGATTGAATTTCAGGTATAACATTACCTTGAGCACCATCATTACCTTGATCATCATCATTTCCTTGATCATTATCATTCCCTTGATCATTACCATCACTGTCACTATCAACTCCATCTTTAATGTCTTCTGCCATAAGATCATCTATTTCATCTTCTAGATTGAAGTCTGGATCAGGATTTTCACCCAACATGTTAGGAAACAACGGTGTCACAGTACCGCTGAACCTACTTGTCTTCCTAACATTGTTCATGCTGCTAAAAATGACTTCTTGCATTGTATCCAAAGGCAATTCAACTCCATCATTCTCAAGATTCGGCAGCAAGGTGGTAATGATCATCTGAACAAATATTGGATACATCAAGAACTTGTAGTTCTGTCTTGGTCCCACAAAATTACTTATCATTGCTTCAAAAATCATTCTTGAACAGTTGAACCGTCTGTGTGTTGCAAGACAAACCAATGCTCTGCTAAAAACTTCACCAATCTGATCAAATGCAGATGTTCTGGGACTCGTGCAATGAATCAATACATGAACTAGATATCTCCATTGTTTCCCAAACATGGTTTTTGTCACATGTCTTCTCAAGAAGTGCCCTTCATATCCCATAGTCATAATAATCCCCGACACTGCTATATGATTTACTTTATATGGGAAATCAGCAGCATCCCTGAAATTTAACATTTCACGAATAACTTGTTCTGTAACTTTTATTGTATTCCCACCAACAGAACTTTCTATCCAGATCTCCTTGTTTACGTTCTTGTACTCTACATTGTCCCAAAATTCTCTCACATGTTTTTCAAACACCCTGACTTGTGTAGATATTGCTGTGTGAATTCTAGAATTGGTCAAGAACCAGACAATCTCTTCATAACGACGTGCTTTCTTGGTGTTTGTGGTTAAGCACTGTAACATTTCTGATTTTTATTAGTTCTTCTATCCAATGTAACACAATTCAAATTCGATTCTAGTGCAATGTTTTAAATTCATTCGAACAAACAACTAAACCCTAGTTATCAATACGAATCCACAAAGTTCGATTCACCCTTGTTCTAGAATCCCGATATATATATATATATATAAATATTTAGACATATACATGTATATATACATTGATACATCACATAAATACATACACATATACCAACACACAATTGATAATTTATTGACACAATGTTTCGAACCCTAACACCTTGGATTAAACGCTAAAGTCGCGAGATTTGATCAAGACCCAAACAAAACCCACCTGTTTAACTTTTAAAAGTCAAACAGGGCCGAATCCTTAAAAATCCAAGTCTCAATATCGACCCAATCGATTCCTACGGATTTGCATCCCACATACATGTATTAAACGACCCAGTCTCGGCCCAAGCAGCAACTCAATTCGATCGATTAAGCGGCAGATTCAAATTCAAACGGATTTGACTTTGGATAGTCAAAATCCGTATCAATCCGCATTTAATTCAAGAAATTAACGCGTCCTAATCCCACGATTCACTCGCCAGTCAATCTCGAGTGTACCTAGACCATTATCAGGATCCAATTCATTCCCAAATCGATGGATTTACGCGTAATCAGTCACCCGCAACCATTACGGTCAAATTGAAATCAAATCGGTTATTATACACAAAATTAATCAAATTAAATCGCCTACCACTCTAAAAAACGATCACTCAAACTCTCCCAACCCTTAATCGAACTGCATTTCTTCTCTGGAATCCAGTCGATCACGAAGAACAATCGGAGCAAGCCCGCAGCCGTCCGCATTCGTGCCACAATCATTTCAAGTAAGTACTAGATCATTAGCATCGTAATCGAGTCCTGAACATTAACCCCTTATCAATTCGCATTCATATTACACATCGAATTCAATTGCGCCTGGAGTTCAGGACGTGTTCTTGCATTTTGATTTGGGGATTTGGACGAAATTATATTTTTCGTATTTAAATTAACTTGTTCCTTTTATAATCAGCGAGCCACTCGGTCTGACTGGTTAAGACCATGCACCATCGGAACCGGTGGTGTGGGTTCGAAACCCACGGCCCGCATGACTGGCCGGCTTTTTGCACCTCACTTAAAAAAACCCAAACCCAGTCCCAACCCAGTCGCATGTTAAATCAATTCGGAACCCATTCCATTACCGGACCCGCCCTTTGGTCCAGTGGTTGGACGCTTGCACTCACCCAGCACAGGCCCGGGTTCAAAACCCCATAGTCTGTTTATTTTAAAAAACTCGTTTTAAGACTCCAAAAATTATAAAAAAAAAATTATTTTTATAAACTGTACAATTATTAGATCAGAATGAAACAAGTTTTACAATTTTTACATAAAATCCCTATTTTTATAAATTAATACTTAAATACTCAATTTAAATCATGTTATCTATTTTGAGTAAATTATTTATAAAATTTTGTGACAATTTTATAAACACTTTATACAATGTTTTATAAAATTTAAATTTTATTTTAACACCTAAAAATATTTATAGTTTTATATACCTAAGAATACATACCCATTTTAATTAAATACAATTACTTATCATATTCAATTTAAATGGCAAATAAATAAATAAAAAAATTTATTATAATACACAAATAAAAAAAACGGTTTTCGTTTGCTTTTTTTTTAAAACATATATTTATATTCTACAAACTTTAACATATTTTTCAAAAATAAATAAATAAAAATTATTTATTTATTTAATCTATTTAAATAAATGAAATTATTTGGTTATTTTATTTATTTAAATTAAACACTAATCACATAAGTAGAATTTCTAAACATATATTTACATTCCATATATTTTAACATACTTTTATAAATAAATAAAAATTATTTATTTATTTAATCTATTTAAATAAATAAAATTATTTGGTTATTTTATTTATTTAAATTAAACACTAATCACATAAGTAGAATTTCTAAACATATATTTACATTCCATATAGTTTAACATATTTTCACAAATAAATAAATAAAAATTATTTATTTATTTAATCTATTTAAATAAATGAAATTATTTATTTATTTTATTTATTTAAATTAAACACTAGACTTAGACATAGACTTTTGTACACACTATTAACTCAATACACATTATACACTAGGTTAACGTGGTGAGTTACAAGGATCGTTTTGCCACCTAGACTCGCGTGCTAGCTACACTCTTGATTCAAGTGAGTTTTCATAGCCCCCCTTTTTATTTTATACTTTTGGGGTGAAACATGATTTACTTCTTTAAACTTTTTGCATAGACTTAAATACAATTCAATAATATGATATTTTGTATTATGTGCTTTATGCTTGAATGCTATGAGTTAAGACTACAGATACATGGCATTAGTACAATCATTAACTCCGTACAAGCCAACGGTTAACATTGATAGATCTATTGAGTCTGACAAACCCACCCGGTTAGGGTGTTTGTTATCGACTTTACATTAGGGTAACCTGCGTGTTATGCCTCAGTCACAAGGTTTGATTGTACACACTTAGTTTAACTATAGGTTCTCCATAAATGTCTTATACACGTGTATCGTATGAATTGTATAAAACTCTTTAAACTTGGTTGTGTGTCAAAACCTATGTATGCTCACCAACTTTTTAGTTGACCTTGTTTTCATCATGTTTCAGGTACTAATGCTTGAGAATAAATACAAGATGCTTCACTTAGGACAGAGGACCTAGAATTTAATTTAAAGAGACTATTTATGTATTTCTATTTTACTTGTATTGTTGGATTCATGACTATTTGTGATATGAAATTGGTTGTTTAAATATTTAAACTTTAGTAAACCTTGAGCTTTTGAACAGTCTACATGTCCCGCCCTGACGTATTCCGCCGTCGGTTGGGGTGTGACAGATTGGTATCAGAGCCTTGGTTATAGGGAATTAGGTTATTAGACACCTTTGACCTAGACTCTAACCTTAGGACACCCATTATTGTCATGTTCTATGATTATATGATATGCTACATGCTATGTGTTAGTTGCTTATTATATTAATATTTATTTCATTAAGATACCTTATTTGTTAAAATTCATGACTTATTAGACTATACTTAAATAATAAATTAAATAAACAACATCTCTACCCATACCCTAAGCCTCATAACCTTCTTACCTACTTCTCTGTCATCATCATCATAGCATGTGGAAACTTCATGGATTTAAATCTATAGGATTTGTTTACTTCCTCGTTAAGGTTTTAAACTTTGTTAATTATTAGAGGACACATGCAATCTGGAAGGGTGACACCTGTATGAAAGCATTTCGTATAAATCCCAATCAACCGAGGGACCCGTATGCTTTCCTGGGAATTCCCGGGATGAGTGTTTACTTATAGCCTAAAGCATGTCTCCTTGAAAAATTATATGAGTTTAATTAACCTTAATGTGTCACAGTATTCAAGTGATTATATCACTATATGAGTACAATCCAAACTATGATTTACTATTTTATTTGCTATGTTATCTTTTAAATTCAATCAACCCTCATAAGTTCTTACGTCTCTTCTTGTGTTGTGCAAATCTGTAGAATGCCTCCCCGTCGTGCTACCGTGGCCAACAACAACACTGATATTGCTGCTATCCTTGCACAACTTGTAACTCAACTCACTCAAGTTAATGGTGCTACAAACGGTAACCATGGAACTAATGGTGGTGGTGGTGCCAACCCACCGCAATGTACTTTCAAGCACTTTAACTCGTGCAACCCCACTAAGTTTTATGGCACTGAAGGAGCCACGGGTCTCTTGCAATGGTTCGAGAGCATTGAAAGCACTTTTCTCAACAGCGATTGTCCCGACAACCTCCGGGTCCGCTATGCCACCAGCGTCTTCCAAAAACGAGCGCTCACTTGGTGGAATGGTGAAAAGAGGAATAGGGGCATGGATATGGCAATGGCCTTGCCATGGGATGAGGTCAAATGGCTCATGACTGAGGAGTTCTGTCCTCGCATTGAAATGAAGAAGTTAGAGGCCGAATTTTGGGATCTTGCCCAAGATAGTGGTGAAAGTTTAGCCTACACCAACCATTTCCATGAGCTAAGCCTTCTAGTACCTCATATGGTCACACCTTTGGCTCGGGGTATTGAAAAGTACATCGGTGGTCTGTCGATGAAGATCCAAGACACTGTTTTAGGGAGGAACCCAGCTACCCTTGAAGATGCCATCCGCCTATCCGCCACATTAACCGATAAGCACGTAAAGGCGGGTACGCTAACAAGGAAGGGTTCTAAGAAAGTCCTTGACACGGAAACACCTTCTGAGCCCTCCAAAGGGGTCAAACTCGAACCTTTCTCCAACAACAAGAAACGAAAGACTAGGAATTTTGTTGTTGTTACCCCGGCTGCCCTAGTCAATCACGTTGCTCCTATGACTCAGAATTCAGCCAAGAAACATTATGTGGGCAGCAGCCCTTTGTGCAACACGTGCAATTACCATCACTTCCCAAATATACCGTGTCGGATATGTGCCAGCTGTGGAAGATATGGGCATTTAGCCAACACCTGCAAGGTCAAACCACCCGACAATACAGCCAACCAGGGAAACAAAGGGGTTCCAACTATCACTAATGGGAATGCTTGCGTTGAATGTGGTAACCCAAACCACTTCCGAAACTGATGCCCAAAACTTACCAACTCTAATCAAGGTGGAGCTAGAGGGCGTGCTTTCAACATAAATGCTAATGAAGCCCAGGCCAACAATGATGTGGTCAACGGTACGTTCCACGTTAATAACCAGTATGCTTCCATACTATTTGATACCGGTGCCGATAAGAGTTTTGTTTCACTTAATTTTGACCCTTTGCTTGCTAAAACCCGAACTAAGTTAGAGAAAATGTTTACCGTTGAAGTAGCGGATGGAAACCCCATCAACATTGACTCCATTATCCACGATTGTGTCATCCAACTTAATGAATATTCCTTTCCCGTCAACCTCATACCTATGCAACTGGGAAGCTTTGATATCATCATAGGCATGGATTGGCTATCTAGTCATCATGCCGAGGTCGTTTGTTTCGAGAAGTGCATCCGAATTCCTCTCCCCTCGGGTGATACATTAAAGGTCTTTGGTGAGAAACCATGTAGTGGGCTTAAGCTCATGTCGTGCACTATGGCCCGAAGGTACTTACGAAAGAAGTATGTGGCCTTTCTAACCCATATCGTTCAAAAGAAGGACCAAGAGAAGAGCATTCAAGACATCCCCATCATTTGTGACTTTCCCGAAGTATTTCCTGAAGATCTATTCGGTCTTCCACCCGTTCGTGAAGTAGAGTTTCGTATCGACCTTGTACCCGGAGCTAATCCAGTGGCTAAAGCTCCATACCGTCTAGCACCTTCTGAAATGCAAGAACTTGCAAGTCAGCTTCAAGAACTTTCCGATAAAGGTTTCATTCGTCCCAGTCATTCACCATGGGGTGCACCCGTCCTATTCGTGAAGAAGAAAGATGGCTCATTCCGGATGTGTATTGACTACCGCGAACTCAACAACTTACCATCAAGAACCGTTATCCTTTGCCTAGGATTGATGATCTCTTTTATCAACTCCAAGGTTCCACCTACTTCTCGAAGATTGATCTTCGATCCGGATATCACCAACTTCATGTGCAAGAGGAGGATATTCCAAAGACTGCCTTTCATACAAGGTACGGTCACTACGAATTTATGGTTACGACTTTTGGGCTAACCAATGCCCCCGCGGTTTTCATGGATCTCATGAATCGCGTATGCAAACCATACCTAGATAAATTCGTGATCGTTTTCATTGACGACATCTTGATCTACTCCAAGACCAAATCAGATCATGAGCAACACCTTAAGTTGGTTTTAGACCTTTTAAGAAAAGAACAACTATACGCTAAGTTCTCCAAGTGTGAATTTTGGCTAAAGGAAGTTCAATTTTTGGGTCATATTGTCAACGAAAAGGGAATTCCTGTTGATCCCGCAAAGATCGAAGAAGTTAAGAATTGGAGTACCCCTAAGACCCCTACCGAAGTTCGTTCATTTCTTGGTCTTGCTGGTTATTACCGTCGTTTCATCTCAAACTTTTCCAAGATTGCGGTCCATCTCACGGCCTTGACCCACAAAGGTAAACACTATGAGTGGGGACCAAAGCAAGAGGAAGCCTTCCAACTCCTCAAGCAAAAACTATGAGTGGGGACCAAAGCAATAGGAAGCCTTCCAACTCCTCAAGAAAAAATTGTGCAATTGTAACATCCCAAAAATAAAACGACAGTTATAATAACGGAATAAACGAACGAGGCATGACGGGTCGGGTCGGATGGGTCAGCGGGCTATAAATAGCCTATGCCACCCTTTTTCTCTCATTTGCAACTTTTAGAGAGAGAAACCGTAGAGAGAGAAAGTTGGCGGATCGACCCGAGACTTCAGCAAAGTGTTACTCCATAACTCGTGAGAAGAACCTCCGGATCAAAAACTCGATTCAGGTAACGATCCGACCTAAATCTGAGTTTTAGTTCGTTTTAGGGTTTTTCGGGTTTTGGGTGAAAAGGTAAGGTTTGAACGGATGAAACTAAAAGATAATCATGGATTTGAGTTCCCTAATGGAAAACGAACGTTTTGAATGCAACAGGTTCGGGATCTTGACATGATCAGACCCGAATGCGAAAGTTAGGGTTTTTCGCGAAGAACAGGTCGTGCGCACTTGCTAAGTGCGCACAGAGCAGGTCCTGCGCACTTGCTAAGTGCGCAGGAGGTAAGTGCGCAGGAGGAAGTGCGCAGGAAGCATGGTCTGCGCACTTGCTAAGTGCGCAGGCAGCAAGGTCTGCGCACTTGGTAATTGCGCAGACATCAGAACTGATTAAGTGAAGTCAGTATGTTAGAATGGTTAAACCGTTAGAGTCGGGATTGGTCTGATGTGTATTTAACTAATCAATTCAGATCGGAAGTGACGTTGTTGGACCTTCATTTAGGACCAACCCATATTAGCGTATCAGGTGAGTTCTAGAGCCCTCTTTTAAATGTTTTGTTAAATGTTTTGGGCTGGTGTGCATACTTACGAAACGATGTTTTAACAAAATGATGTTTTAACGAAATGATGTTTTAACGAAACGATGTTTATGAAAGGAAAGGTTATGAAGTGTTTTTGCCAAAAAGGTTTACGAATGTTATTGAACGGTCTAAATAAGGAAAGGTTTAATGAAAAGGGAAAGAGGTAAAGGTTTAAAGAAGTCATTACAAATCTAATATGTCGAATGAATGGAATTGATGAACGAAGTCTGGGAATGTGATTCCCAGCCTTGTGGTAGATTATGGACAGCGAGCCATAGTTACCATAAGAACAACAGGGCAGTGTCTTGGTGGCCAGTCTATGGTTTTGATGTTGTACAACTGGTAAGGGAGTAACGACGGTTACTCGGGTGATGACGATCATCCTAAATGAATAAGGTATGGGAAATCAATGACGGCGATACGTAACGGTTGATTCCCAAAGGAAAGATGCGTGTTGGGCAATGACGGCGATACTTAACGGTTGACCCCACATAGTGAATGGTTGGGCAATGACGGCGATACGTAACGGTTGACCCACATAGTGTATGGTTGTGGCAATGACGGCGATACGTAACGGTTGCCCACAACACCAAAGGTTCCTTCGGGGACACTGTGACGCGTAAAGTAAGACACAGATTTAGATAATAATGTATGACTTAAATGAATGTTAAAAGTTTTAATGAACGATCCGTTTAACGGTGGTTATGATTATGATGTTGATGATGATATGGGTACGAAACCTTTTTAAAGATGTTAGATTATTACATGCTTTTGTGAAAGGTTTTACTAAATGAATGATACGTTTTTGGCAAATGTTGATGTTAAAGTTTTTATGAAATGCTAGAACTCACCAGCGTAGCTGACTTTTTAGTATGCACATTCAGGTTAAGGCAGATATGGACGATGGACGGTGATGCTTGGCAAGCGAGAAGAGTTACCCGGTCGATCATGAAGACTGGCATCCCGTTATGAGTCGTTTATGTTAAGTTTATGTATTTGACAATGTACGCTTCCGCATGTATGAACAAGTTTTTAGTTATGTTGAATGAATGATTCCGTTGCGTTATTTGATATTCATGTTTAAGAACTGTTTGTGAATGAGTAAATCCAACGAGTGAGGCCTCCCGGGTTTGGGGCCTTACAAATTGGTATCAGAGCAATAGTTTGAGAGATTTGGACACTCCTGGTGTCTGAACTTAAACTGTGATTAAGACCGAAAGCGGATGCCAGTACGGGTAACTCGAGCCACATCATTAGGTATGAAGGTAGTATATATTTACATGTGTAGTATGCCTTAGAAAGGGTTAGGTAAGGACTTGTGTTCTGATGGAATCGCAAAGGTGGTCAAATAGAAATTGAAAGGTAGTGTAATGGTTAATTGCAGATGGCCAGTGTATATTAACATCTTACAGTGCTTATTGAATTCTATTTGTTAACTAGCGTGATGACATTGGATTTCTTGTCTTATAGAACGATATGGCGAGGAGAGGGAACGGAAGGCGTGGTGGCCGTACCGGTGGTCGTACCGGCGGTCGAAATGGTGGGCGTGGCAGGATTCCTGCGCGCCAAGAGCACAGTGAAGAAGGAAGTGTTCACACTGAACCGGAGGTTAGTGTGCATGGAACTGAGCAGACACAAGTTGCAGAACAACCTTTCACTTTTGAACCAGAAGTGAGAGCAGCCATAGCTCGAGAGTTCTCCGAGTTGATGAAGAATTCTCTGCCAAGTCTGTTGGCTGAAGCATTAAAGAAAGTTAGTGGGGAAGGCGGATCTAGTGGGGAAGGCGGATCTAGTGCGGCAACTGGTGCTCAGAACAACAAGATCAACAACGCACCGCCTGCTCGCGGGTGCGACTATAAGTCATTTAAGGCATGTGACCCGCCGGTCCTGACTGGGAAGAAGGACGCGGTGGCTAATTTTGATTGGGTAATACGTATGGAAGCCGCCATCCGTCTGAGCGAGTGTCGAGCTAATCAAGTAGTGAAGTTTGCTGCTAACTCCTTGAGGGAGGAAGCATCCCACTTGTGGGAAGGTGTACGTCAGGCTAAGGGGGATGAGGGTGTTGACTCAATGAGGTGGGCTGACATGAAAACTTTGGTGATCAAGAATTTCTGCCCGAGGAACGAGATTGAGAAGGTAGAGAGGGAATTTCTGGGTTTGAAGGCCGGGAGCATGACGCACCGGTAGTACACAACCCGATTCAATGAACTGGCACGTCTGGTGCCACATCTTGTTACGATGGAGGAAAGAAAGATTGCCTGCTATATTCAAGGGTTGCCGGACCAGGTCCGCACCTATGTTAAGGTAAACGCCCCTACTACCTATGATTCGGCAGTAGAGTTAAGTGGCGTGGTATTTGACGATCTGGCACTGAATGTTGTTGCCGTTTAAGAGCAAAAGAAGAGACCGAGCTTCTCAAACAAGCGAACTGGGGGAAGGATGTTTGGGGCTCGTGATAAGAGAGCTCGGGTGAACGAGCCAACTGTTTGTAAGAAGTGTGAAAGAGAGCATGTAGGTGAATGCAGACTAGGATCTAACTTGTGTTTCAAATGTGGCAAGACCGGGCACTACGCCCGTGAGTGCACACAACACTACAAGTGCTACAACTGTGGGGATGTAAGTCATCTGAGTAGGGACTGCCCGAAGCCCAGGATGGGGGAAACCAGGAAGGGAAAGGGCCCAGAAAGGAAGGGAGAGGGATCTCGTGCGAAGACGCGAGCGTACGCACTGACGCAGGATCAGGCTAGGAAGGATCCCGATGTGGCGTCAGGTACGTTCATCCTTGACAACACTTTTGTTTCTGTGTTATTTGATTCGGGTGCCAGTAAGAGTTTTATATCTGTGACTTTCTGTAAATGAGTGAAGTACACTGTCAGTAAGCTAGAAAGGGCCTTTAGCGTAGAAACCGCTGAGGGTAGGACTGCGAGAGTGACCGATGTAGTTGACAACTCCATGATAAAGATAGAAGGTCATAGATTCCCCGTCAGATTGTTTGTTATGGTTTTGGGAGGGTTCGATGTTGTGTTGGGTATGGATTGGTTAACTGCCAACGAAGCACAAATCATATGTAAACGAAAGATAATCCAACTCAAGACTCCAGATGGTAGCAAATTTGAGGTCTTTGGAGATCGTGACGCCCCAATGCCAAACGTCATCTCGATGATTAAGGCAACAAATTACCTGAGGCGCGGATGTGAGGCTTATCTGGTGTACGTAATTGACAAGTGTAAGGAAGTGAAGGAACTAGACGATGTACCCGTGGTACGCGAGTACCCGGAGGTGTTTCCAGAGGATTTGCCTGGGATACCACCCGATAGAGAAATTGAGTTCCGAATTGACTTAGTACCAGATGCCCAGCCCGTGGCTAAGGCTCCATATCGACTAGCACCAGTGGAAATGAAAGAACTTATGGTACAACTAGACGAGTTACTTGAGAAAGGATTTATCCAACCAAGCATCTCACCTTGGGGTGCTCCGGTGTTGTTCGTAAAGAAGAAAGACGGTTCGATGAGAATGTGTATTGATTATCGCGAGTTGAACAAACGTACCGTGAAGAACAAGTACCCGTTACCAAGGATCGACGACCTTTTCGATCAATTACAAGGCGCAAGTTGGTTCTCAAAGATCGACCTTCGATCCGGGTACCATCAGTTGAAGGTGAGGGAAGAACACATACCGAAAACGGCATTTCGCACACGTTATGGACACTTTGAGTTCCGCGTAATGTTTTTTGGATTGACGAACGCCCCTGCATCGTTCATGGATTTGATGAATAGAGTTTGTCGACCAATGCTGGATCGGTCGGTAATCGTGTTTATCGATGATATCCTCATCTATTCCAAGAATGAGGGTGATCACGCATGTCACCTAAAGGAGGTGTTGGAGGCTCTAAAGAAAGAAAGGTTGTATGCTAAGTTCTCCAAATGCGCGTTCTGGCTTAGGGAAGTCCAATTCCTAGGTCACGTCATTAACCCGAACGGCATTATGGTTGACCGAGCAAAGATAGTAACGGTAAGGGAATGGGATATTCCTAAGACGCCAACTGAAATCCGTAGTTTCTTGGGATTGGCAGGCTACTATCGGAGATTCATCCAGGATTTCTCGAAAATAGCTTCGCCATTGACAAAGTTGACTCGGAAAGAGGTAAAGTATGAATGGGGTTCGGCCCAGGATGAGGCGTTTAAGGAATTGAAGAAGAAACTAACCCAAGCTCCAGTTTTGGCCCTTCCCGAGGGCAGTGAAGACCTGGTGGTATACTCTGACGCGTCGGGTCAGGGATTAGGGTGTGTGTTGATGCAACGTGGTAGAGTGATTGCATATGCGTCGCGGCAGTTGAAGGTTCACGAAGCCAATTATCCGACCCATGATTTGGAACTTGCTGCTGTTGTATTTGCATTGAAAATATGGAGGCACTACCTTTACGGGGTGAAGTTTACTATTTACTCCGACCACAAAAGTTTGAAGTACTTCTTCAAACAGAAGGAACTTAATATGAGGCAGAGGCGAGGGTTGGAACTGTTGAAAGACTATGACTGTGAAATAATATACCATCCTGGAAAGGCAAACGTGGTGGCTAATGCTCTAAGCCGAAAGGATGTGCCTACTCCTATTAGAGTGAAAGCTTGCCAGTTGGTGGTAATATCAGATGTGATGAGGGAAATTGAAAGAGCTCAAGATGAAGCACTTAAAGAAGAAAACATTAAGAAGGAAAGGATGGTTGGCCAACAGGACAAGTTGGAATATAACACTCTTGGTGTTAGGACACGTTTTGGACGAGTATGGATACCTATGGGTGGCGAGCTTAGAACCAAAATCTTGGATGAGGCTCATAAGTCTAGGTACTCTATCCATCCCGGTACCAATAAAATGTACCAAGATCTGAGGAAGGAATACTGGTGGCCTGGAATGAAACATGAAGTGACAAAGTATGTAAGCAAGTGCTTGACTTGCTCACAAGTAAAGGCCGAGCACCAGAAACCGTATGGAAAGATTCAACCGCTTGATATACCAGAATGGAAGTGGGAACACATTACCATGGACTTCATAACCAAGCTACCTCGCACAGCTAAAGGTCATGACACCATCTGGGTAATTGTGGACCGATTAACAAAGAGTGCTCATTTCCTACCTATTCACGAGACGTTCTCGTCGGAAAGGTTAGCGGAAGTATTTATTAACGAAGTAGTAGCACGGCATGGAATGCCTTTGACGATAGTATCCGACCGGGATACACGATTCACATCGAGGTTCTGGAAAAGATTTCACGAGGCGATGGGCACGAGACTTAACATCAGCACAGCATACCACCCGTAAACGGATGGTCAGTCCGAAAGGACCATTCAGACATTGGAGGATATGCTCCGTGCTTGTATTATCGACTTCGGTGGCAGTTGGGACAGCCATCTGCCGTTAGCTGAATTCTCCTACAACAATAGTCATCACACGACGATAGGCATGCCGCCTTACGAAATGTTGTATGGGAGAAGATGTAGGACCCCGGTTTGTTGGGGTGAGATTGGACAGAAGGAATTAGGAAGTCTCGAAGTCGTAAGAGAGACGTCGGAAAGGTTTGATCAGATCAAGGCGCGAATGAAGGCCGCACAAGATCGTACGAAATCCTATGCGGATAAACGACGAAGGCCTATTGAGTTTGATATTGGTGACAGAGTAATGCTGAAAGTGTCACCATGGAAAGGAATCATACGATTCAAAAAGAGAGGAAAGTTAAGTCCGAGGTTTGTCGGACCATTCAAGATAATGGCACGGATTGGGGAAGTCGCTTATCGGTTGGAGTTGCCTGATGAGTTAAGTGGGATTCATCCTACTTTCCATGTATCACACTTGCGAAAGTGTTTGGCGGATGAATCGGCTCACGTATCACTTACTGACATCGAGGTTGACAACAGCCTTAATTACATCGAAGAACCCGTGGCCATCCTTGATCGGAAGGAGAAACGTTTACGTAATAAAGTTATCCAATTGGTTAAAGTCCAATGGAAGCATCAAAAGGTATCAGAAGCTACTTAGGAAATGGAGAAGGAAATGAGGGAGTCGTACCCTCACCTATTTGACTTATGATGAGGTTTCGGGGACGAAACCTATTGTAAGGAGGGTAGACTTGTAACATCCCAAAAATAAAACGACAGTTATAATAACGGAATAAACGAACGAGGCATGACGGGTCGGGTCGGATGGGTCAGCGGGCTATAAATAGCCTATGCCACCCCTTTTCTCTCATTTGCAACTTTTAGAGAGAGAAACCGTAGAGAGAGAAAGTTGGCGGATCGACCCAAGACTTCAGCAAAGTGATACTCCATAACTCGTGAGAAGAACCTCCGGATCAGAAACTCGATTCAGGTAACGATCCGACCTAAATCTGAGTTTTAGTTCGTTTTTGGGTTTTTCGGGTTTTGGGTGAAAAGGTAAGGTTTGAACGGATGAAACTGAAAGATAATCATGGATTTGAGTTCCTTAATGGAAAACGAACGTTTTGAATGCAACAGGTTCGGGATCTTGACATGATCAGACCCGAATGCGAAAGTTGGGGTTTTTCGCGAAGAACAGGTCGTGCGCACTTTCTAAGTGCGCACGGAGCAGGTCCTGCGCACTTGCTAAGTGCGCAGGAGGAGGGACCTGCGCACTTGCTAAGTGCGCAGGAAGCATGGTCTGCGCACTTGCTAAGTGCGCAGGCAGTAGGGTCTGCGCACTTGGCAAGTGCGCAGACATCAGAACTGATTAAGTGAAGTCAGTATGTTAGAATGGTTAAACCGTTAGAGTCGGGATTGGTCTGATGTGTATTTAACTAATCAATTCAGATCGGAAGTGACGTTGTTGGACCTTCGTTTAGGACAACCCATATTAGCGTATCAGGTGAGTTCTAGAGCCCTCTTTTAAATGTTTTGTTAAATGTTTTGGGCTGGTGTGCATACTTACGAAACGATGTTTTAACGAAATGATGTTTTAATGAAATGATGTTTTAATGAAATGATGTTTTAACGAAACGATGTTTACGAAAGGAAAGGTTATGAAGTGTTTTTGCCCAAAAGGTTTACGAATGTTATTGAACGGTCTAAATGAGGAAAGGTTTAATGAAAAGGGAAAGAGGTAAAGGTTTAAAGAAGTCATTACAAATCTAATCTGTCGAATGAATGGAATTGACGAACGAAGTCTGGGAATGTGATTCCCAGCCTTGTGGTAGATTATGGACAGCGAGCCATAGTTACCATAAGAACAACAGGGCAGTGTCTTGGTGGCCAGTCTATGGTTTTGATGTTGTACAACTGGTAAGGGAGTAACGACGGTTACTCGGGTGATGACGATCATCCTAAATGAATAAGGTATGGGAAATCAATGACGGCGATACGTAACGGTTGATTCCCAAAGGAAAGATGCGTGTTGGGCAATGACGGCGATACTTAACGGTTGACCCCACATAGTGAATGGTTGGGCAATGACGGCGATACGTAACGGTTGACCCACATAGTGTATGGTTGTGGCAATGACGGCGATACGTAACGGTTGCCCACAACACCAAAGGTTCCTTCGGGGACACTGTGACGCGTAAAGTAAGACACAGATTTAGATAATAATGTATGACTTAAATGAATGTTAAAAGTTTTAATGAACGATCCGTTTACCGGTGTTTATGATTATGATGTTGATGATGATATGGGTACGAAACCTTTTTAAAGATGTTAGATTATTACATGCTTTTGTGAAAGGTTTTACTAAATGAATGATACGTTTTTGGCAAATGTTGATGTTAAAGTTTTTATGAAATGCTAGAACTCACCAGCGTAGCTGACTTTTTAGTATGCACATTCAGGTTAAGGCAGATATGGACGCTGGACGGTGATGCTTGGCAAGCGAGAAGAGTTACCCGGTCGATCATGAAGACTGGCATCCCGTTATGAGTCGTTTATGTTAAGTTTATGTATTTGACAATGTACGCTTCCGCATGTATGAAAAAGTTTTTAGTTATGTTGAATGAATGATTCCTCTGCGTTATTTGATATTCATGTTTAAGAACTGTTCGTGAATGAGTAAATCCAACGAGTGAGGCCTCCCGGGTTTGGGGCCTTACAGCAATGCTCCTATTCTCACTCTTCCTGATGGAAACGATGATCTGGTGGTCTATTGCGATGCATCAAACCAAGGTCTCGGTTGTGTTCTCGTGCAACGGGGCAAGGTGATCGCTTATGCATCAAGACAACTTAAAATTCACGAAAAGAATTATACAACGCACGATCTTGAGTTGGGTGCGGTCGTCTTCGCATTAAAGATTTGGAGGCATTATCTCTATGGCACGAAGTGTGTGGTGTTCACTGACCACAAAAGTCTCCAACACATCTTCAATCAAAAAGAACTCAACATGAGGCAACGACGTTGGGTCGAGCTCCTTAACGACTACGACTGCGAGATTCGGTACCATCCCGGTAAAGCGAATGTTGTGGCCGATGCCTTGAGTCGTAAGGACCACGTTATGCTTCATTGTGTTAGGATTCAAACCGATATTCAAAATCGCATCTTAGAAGCTCAACACGCCTTGGTCACCGAGGGTAATCTGTATAATTAAATGTCATGTGGTGTTGAACTCCTATTAGAAACCAAACCTAATGGCCTCCTCTATTACTTGAATCGTATATGGGTCCCCGATCGTGATGACCTTCGCGCAGTCCTTATGAACGAGGCACACAAAACTCGTTACTCCATCCATCCCGGGGCTGATAAAATGTACAAGGGTCTTCACCAACAATACTGGTGGCCCGAGATGAAGAAAGACATTGCACTATATGTTGCAAAATGTCTAACTTGCTCCAAAGTCAAAGCTGAACATCAACGCCCTTCTGGTTAACTTGAACAACCAGAAATTCCAGTGTGGAAATGGGAAAATCTATGGATTTCATTACCCAACTCCCTCGTACTTCTAGAGGTTATGATAGCATTTGGGTGATCATTGACCGTCTCACCAAATCTGCTGACTTTCTACCCATCCGAGAAGACTATCGGGTAGAGAAACTAGCCCGAGTCTACATTTACGAAATTGTGAGTCGTCACGGGGTCCCACTTAACATAATCTCTGATAGGGATACTCGTTTCACCTCCCGCTTTTGGAAATCTCTCCAAACTGCTCTTGGTACACGCTTGGATTTAAGCACAGCTTACCATCCCCAAACTGATGGTCAGACCGAGCGAACAATCCAGACGCTTGAGGACATGCTTAGAGCTTGTGTAATTGATTTTGATGCCAATTGGGATTCACATCTATCCCTTATTGAGTTCTCTTACAACAATAGCTACCACACAAGCATCAACATGGCTCCATTTGAAGCTCTCTACGGTCGGAAGTGTCGCTCTCCTATCTGTTGGAACGAGATTGGTGAAGCACAAATCACCGGTCCCGAATTAATCCAAGAAACATCCGACAAGATCCTTCAGATCCGCAACAACATTCAAGTAGCAAGGAGTCGGCAAAAGAGCTATGCCGACAAGTTACGTAAACCATTGGAATTTCAAGTCGGTGATCTTGTACTTCTAAAGGTATCTCCTTGGACGGGGGTGATCCGCTTCGGGAAGAAGGGTAAACTAGCACCTCGCTATGTGGGTCCATTCAAGATCCTCGAAAGAATCAAGAAAGTGGCTTACAAACTCGAATTACCTCCATCACCTGCTAATGTACATCCTACTTTTCACATGTCCAACCTAAAGAAATGTCTTGCTGATGAGAACCTCCATATACCCCTTGACGATGTGCGCATTGATGACACGATGCACTTCATTGATAAACCGGTAGAGATCATGGATCGTGAGATCAAGCATCTCTAGCGAAGCCGTATTCCTATTGTCAAGGTTCCTTGGGATTCTAAGCGCGGTCCTGAGTTCACTTGGGAACGTGAGGATCAAATGAAGCTCAAGTACCCTCACCTCTTTGCTGATAGAGTCGCCTTAACGAGCTAAAATTTCGGGACGAAATTCCCTCAACACGGGGATACTGTAACATTTCTGATTTTTATTAGTTCTTCTATCCAATGTAACACAATTCAAATTCGATTCTAGTTCAACGTTTTAAATTCATTCGAACAAAGAACTAAACCCTAGTTATCAATACAATTCCACAAAGTTCGATTCACCCTTGTTCTAGAATCCCAATATATATATATATATATATATATATAAATATTTAGACATATACACGTATATATACATTGATACATCACATAAATACATACACATATATAAACACACAATTAACAATTTATTGACACAATGTTTCGAACCCTAACACCTTGGATTAAACCCTAAAGTCGCGAGATTTGATCAAGACCCAAACAAAACCCACCTGTTTGACTTTTAAAAGTCAAACAGGGTTGAATACTTAAAAATCCAAGTCTCAATATCGACCCAATCGATTCCTACGGATTTGCATCCCACATACATGTATTAAATGACCCAATCTCGGCCCAAGCAGCAACTCAATTCGATCGATTAAGCGGTAGATTCAAATTCGAACGGATTTGACTTTGGATAGTCAAAATCCGTCAAAATCCGTATCAATCCGCATTTAATTCAAGAAATTAACGCGTCCTAATCCCACGATTCACTCGCCAGTCAATCTCGAGTGTACCTAGACCATTATCAGGACCCAATTCATTCCCAAATCGATGGATTTACGCGTAATCAGTCACCCGCAACCATTACGGTCAAATTGAAATCAAATCGGTTATTATACACAAAATTAATCAAATTAAATCACCCTACCACTCTCGTAAACGATCACTCAAACTCTACCAACCCTTAATCGAACTGCATTTCTTCTTTGGAATCCTGTCTATCACGAAGAACAGTCGGAGCAAGCCCGCAGCCGTCCGCATTCGTGCCACAATCATTTCAAGTAAGTACTAGATCATTAGCATCGTAATCGAGTCCTGAACATTAACCCCTTATCAATTCGCATTCATATTACACATCGAATTCAATTGCCACTGGAGTTCAGGACGTGTTCTTGCGTTTTGATTTGGGGATTTGGACGAATTTTTATTTTTCGTATTTAAATTAACTTGTTCCTATTATAATCAGCGAGCCACCCGGTCCGACTGGTTAAGACCATGCACCATCGGACCCGGTGGTGTGGGTTCGAAACCCACGGCCCGCATGACTGGCCGGCTTTTTGCACCTCACTTAAAAAAACCCAAACCCGATCCCAACCCAGTCGCATGTTAAATCAATTCGGAACCCATTCCATTGCCGGACCCGCCCATTGGTCTAGCGGTTGGACGCTTGCACTCACCCAGCACAGACCCGGGTTCAAAACCCCCTGGTTTGTTTATTTTACAAAAATCTCGTTTTAAGACTCCAAAAATTATAAAAAAATTATTTTTATAAACTTTACAATTATTAGATCAGAATGAAACAAGTTTTACAATTTTTATATAAAATCCCTGTTTTTATAAATTAATACTTAAATACTCAATTTAAATTATGTTATCTATTTTGAGTAAATTATTTATAAAATTTTGTGACAATTTTATAAACACTTTATACAAAGTTTTATAAAATTTAAATTTTATTTTAACACCTAAAAATATTTATAGTTTTATATACCTAAGAATACATACCTATTTTAATTAAATACAATTACTTATCATATTCAATTTAAACGGCAAATAAATAAATAAATAAATTTATTATAATACACAAATAAAAAAAAAGGTTTTCGTTTCCTTTTTTTTTAAACATATATTTATATTCTACAAACTTTAACATATTTTTCACAAATAAATAAATAAAAATTATTCATTTATTTAATCTATTTAAATAAATGAAATTATTTGGTTATTTTATTTATTTAAATTAAACACTAATCACATAAGTAGAATTTCTAAACATATAATTACATTACATATATTTTTACAAATAAATAAATAAAAATTATTTATTTATTTAATCTATTTAAATAAATGAAATTATTTGGTTATTTTATTTATTTAAATTAAACACTAATCACATAAGTAGAATTTCTAAACATATAATTACATTCCATATATTTTAACATATTTTCACAAATAAATAAATAAAAATTATTTATTTATTTAATCTATTTAAATAAATGAAATTATTTGGTTATTTTATTTATTTAAATTAAACACTAATCACATAATTAGAATTTCTAAACATATATTTACATTCCATATATTTTAACATACTTTTATAAATAAATAAAAATTATTTATTTATTTAATCTATTTAAATAAATAAAATTATTTGGTTATTTTATTTATTTAAATTAAACACTAATCACATAAGTAGAATTTCTAAACATATATTTACATTCCATATATTTTAACATATTTTCACAAATAAATAAATAAAAATTATTTATTTATTTAATCTATTTAAATAAGTGAAATTTTTTATTTATTTAAATTAAACACTAATCACATAAGTAGAATTTCTAAACATATATTTACAGTCCATATATTTTAACATATTTTCACAAATAAATAAATAAAAATTATTTATTTATTTAATCTATTTAAATATATGAAATTATTTATTTATTTAAATTAAACACTATCTACATAAACCAAAGTTTATTTTCCAAACATAAATATATATTTAAATTCTATATATTTTAGTATATTTTTCACAATTAAATAAATAAAATTATTTATTTATTTTAATCCAACCCTACGTCAGTGACTATTAAGTTCATACATATATACCTTGAACTCATAATACACATTAAATTCGTATATAAGCATAGTATGCCTTTACATGGAATAACACAAATCTCTTTGTACAAACCCACACACATCAAAACCCGTTGAACCCTAGACTTAGACATAGACTTTTGTACACACTATTAACTCAATACACATTATACACTAGGTTAACGTGGTGAGTTACAAGGATCGTTTTACCACCTAGACTCGCGTGCTAGCTACACTCTTGATTTAAGTGAGTTTACATAGCCCCCCTTTTATTTATACTTTTGGGGTGAAACATGATTTACTTCTTGAAACTTTTTGCATAGACTTAAATACAATTCAATAATATGATATTATGTGTTATGTACTTTATGCTTGAATGCTATGAGTTAAGACTACATATACATGACATTAGTACAATCATTAACTCCGTACAAGCCAACGGTTAACATTGATAGATCTATTGAGTCTGACAAACCCACCCGGTTAGGGTGTTTGTTACCGACTTTACATTAGGGTAACCTGCGTGTTATGCCTCAGTCACAAGGTTTGATTGTAAACACTTAGTTTAACTATAGATTCTCTATAAATGCCTTATACACGTGTATCGTATGAATTGTATAAAACACTTTAAACTTGGTTGTGTGTCAAAACCTATGTATGCTCACCAACTTTTTAGTTGACCTTGTTTTCATCATGTTTCAGGTACTAATGCTTGAGAATAAGTACAAGATGCTTCACTTAGGACCGAGGACCTAGAATTTAATTTAAAGAGACTATTTATGTATTTCTATTTTACTTGTATTGTTGGATTCATGACTATTTGTGATATGAAATTGGTTGTTTAAATATTTAAACTTTAGTAAACCTTGAGCTTTTGAACAGTCTACACGTCCCGCCCCGACGTATTCCGCCGTCGGTTGGGGTGTGACAAGCATGCACAAATGTTGTGCTTGGGTTCAAACTTTAAACGATTCATATCTGTAAAGAACAAACACATAAAGTTAGAAAATTTCTGAAAAAATCCTCAACTCTGGACATTTCGATCGAAAACTCCCTTATTAGCAACCTTTTCGATCGAAAACTTTTAAACCCTTTTTACTAGAAAAGTTGATATCACACAACTTTGAACTTTTCAATCGAAAAGTCTTTACCAGTACTTCAACATTTCAATCGGAAAGTCTGAGTTAAACAATTTGATCAAAAACTTAGAATCTTTCAACTTTTCGATCGAAAACTTTAATGATCAACAATATAAAACATGACTTTTTCGATCAAAAACTTTTCTAATCAGAATTACCACTAAACATAACTTTTCGATCGAAAACTCAGATTTTTCAAAGAATTCTCAAGCCATGACTTTTCGATCGAAAACACTTTTTGGTCGAAAACACGTTTCGGACGAATCAGAATTGACTCTTCATTTCCATCTGAAACACTTTTCGATCCATTCAACAGACTTTTCGGTTCATTCTTCCTAGTTTTCTGGCAATTCAAAAACTCATAAATTCAAACTAAAACTAAGGCTTTGGATCTATTCTATGCACCTCTATGAATCACGAGAACATACTTGATGATCGAAAATGTTTATAAAGCACGATGACGTCACAGAACAATGATTTTTCGCACAAAATCCTCAAACTTGTAAAACTCAAGTGAACATAAACCGGTAACAGTCAGAAGAATAAACAAGTGGGAAAAGGTTTTCAATCGAAAATTCATGTATTTATAGACCTTTCAATTTTGACCGAAAACTTCGGCATAAACTTTTTGATCGAAAATTTTTCGAATGATATTTTTCTGTCAAGAGATTTCAACCGAAAACTCTAAACTTTATTAAATTTTGAAAATTCACAAAACCATCTTTATCTTTCATGTCCATTTTTTTAATATTTTTCACATTCACAATCATAACCAGATACAAATACACACTTGCACACTGATTTTTATCAAAATGATTTTTTTTGGTGAACTGAACTGACATATGTAATATCCCATAAATTCGTGAGCTAATGACTCGGGTCGGGTGGTAACCAGAATCCCTATTAAACTGATGTATTTGCATAGTTGGCACACAAATGGTTAATCAATGGGTTTAAAAGGTGAAACATCCCAAAAATAAAACGACAGTTATAGTAACGTAATAAACGAACGAGGCATGATGGGACGGGCCGGCGGGCTTGAAGGGGCGAACATAGGGGAGCCTCCCCTATAAATATCCTAAGTCACTCCACCATTGTCTTATTTTCAAGTTCTAGAGAGAGAAACCGTAGAGAGAGAAAGTTGGCGGATCGACCCGAGATTGAAGAAGTGTGTTGCTCCATAGCTCGTGACAAGAACCTCCAAATTAGAAGCTCGACACAGGTAACGATCCAACCTAGATCTGAGTTTTTGTTCGTTTTTGGGGTTTTGGATGAAAAGGTAACGTTTTTACGGATGAAACTGGAAGAAAAACATTGATTTGAGTTCCCTAATGAAAAGAAAATGTTTTGAATGTAAACAAGTTCGGGATCTTGACGTGATCAGACCCGAATGCGAAAGTTAGGGTTTTTGCGGTGAAGCAGATCCTGCGTACTTATCAAGTATGCATGAAGAGGATCATGCGTACTTATCAAGTACGCATGGAGAGGGTCTTGCGTACTTATCAAGTACGCATGAAGAGGGTCATGTGCACTTATCAAGTACGCATGAAGCAAAGTTTACGCACTTATTATACTTACGAAATGATGTTTTACGAAATGATGTTTACGAAACGATGTTCACGAAATGATGATTATGAAACTATGTTTACGAAATGAAATGATTTGGAATGAACGGTTTATGGGAAGAAAGTTTTATGAACGAAATGTTTATAAAGAAATGGTTTAAACTGAAGGTAAACTGTTTTGAAAATGAATGAAAGGTTTTATGAAAAGAAAGGGGCAAAGGTTTTAAAGAAGTCATTACAAATCTAATATGTCGAATAAATGGAATTGACGAATGAAGTCTGGGAATGTTATTCCTAGCCCTGTGGTAGATTATGGACAACGAGCCATAGTTTTCATAAGAACAACAGGGGCAGTGTCTTTATGGCCTGTCAATGGTTATGATGTTGTACAACTGGTAAGGGAGTAACGACGGTTACTCAGGGGTTAATGTGACCCTATGAAGGTTAAATTATGATCCGACGGTGTTATGGCCGTGAGCCATAGCCGTCGATGGAAGTTGTCGGTTTATGGACGTGGGAGCCATAGGGGCAACTAAATGAGTATTGTCGGTCCTCGTACATTTAAGCCTTGGGGGCAATACAAAAGGGAATTGACGGAATGTATTGTATTGTCGGTCTTCGTGCAGTTAAGCCTTAGGGGCAATAAAATACAAAATGACGGAACGAATGGTAACACATATTTGGATAATAATTTATGACTTAAATGAATGTTAAATGCTTTAAACGAACGATCCATTCAACGGTGTTTATGATCATGATAAAATGTTTAAATGTTTTAATGATGAACGAAAGGCCCTGTTTTCTTATACATGATGTGAAACCCTAATGAATTATTGAATGATGAACCATTTCTTAAATCGAATGGAAACTTGAACTCACCAGCGTAGCTGACTTTTTAGTATGCACATTCAGGTTAAGGCATGTATGGATCATGGACAATGATTCTTGGCAAGTGAGAAGAGTTACCCGGTTGATCATGAAGACTGGCATCACACTATGAGTTGTTGATGTTATGTTTACGTATTTGACAATGTTACGCTTCCGCATGTTTGAACAAGTTTTAATTATGATGAATGACTCCGCTGCTTTATTTGATATTTAAGTTTAATAACTGTTTGTGAATGACTAAATCCAACGAGTGAGGCCTCCCGGGTATGGGGCCTTACAAGTTGGTATCAGAGCATTAGTTTGAGAGATTCGGACACTCCCATTGTCTGAACTTAAACTATGAATGGGACCGAAAGCGGATGCCAATACGGGTAACTCGAGCCACAACATCAGGTATGAAGGTAGTATATATTTACATGTATAGTATGCCTTAGAAAGGGTTAGGTAAGGACTTGTGTTCTGATGAAATCACAAAGGTGGTCAAATAGAAGTCGAAAGGTATTGTAATGGTTAATTGTAGATGGCAAGTGTATATTAACATCTTACTATGCTTGTTGAATTTTAATTGTTAACTAGTGTGATGACATTGGATTCCTTGTCTTGTAGAACGAAATGGTAAGGAGAGGAAATGGAAGGCGTGGTGGGGGCCATACATGTGGTCGTAACGGTGGTCGCGACAGGACCCCTTCACGCCAAGAGTACAGTGAAGAAGGAAGTGTTCACACTGAGCCAGAAATTAGTGTGCACGGGACTGAGCTGACTCATGTCGGAGAACAATAATTCACTTTTGAACCGGAAGTGAGAGCGGCTCTAGCACGCGAGTTCACTGAGTTGATGAAGGTTTCTCTGCCAGGACTGTTGGTAGAAGCGTTAAAGAAGGCTAGTGAGACGGGTGGGTCTAATATGGCGGTTGGTACCCCGAACACTAAGGCAATCAATGCACCGCTTAACCATGGTTGAGACTATAAGTCCTTTAGGGCATGTGACCCATCGGTTCTGACTTGGAAGAAGGACGCGGTGACTACTTTTAACTGGGGTGATACGTATGGAAACCGCCATCCGTCTGAGCGAGTGTCGAGCAAATCAAGTTGTGAAATTTGCTACTAACTCCTTGAGAGAGGAAGCATCCCAGGGTGGGAAGCTGTACGTCAGCCTAAGGGGGACGAGACGGTTGACGCAATGCTGTGGAACAATTTGAAAACGTTGGTGATTAAGAACTTCTGCCCGAGGAATGAAATCGAGAAGGTGGAGAGAGAGTTTCTGGGATTTAAAGCCGGAAGTAAAACACATCGGCAATACACTACCAGATTCAATGAATTGGCACGTCTGGTGCCGCATCTGATCATGACTGAGGAGAGAAAGATTGCTTGCTACATCCAAGGTTTGCCGGATAAGGTCCGTACTTACATCAAAGCAAACACCCCTAGCACCTATGATTCAGTGGTGGAACTCAGTGGTGTAGTGTATGATGACTTGGCACTAAATGATGTTGCCATTGGGGAACCCAAAAAGAAATCTAGCTTCCAAAACAAACGAATAGGTGGAAAGATGTTTGGGCCTCGTGATAAGAGGGCTCGATGGAGGAGATAGCGATGTGTAATAAGTGTGGGAAGGAACATATGGGTGAGTGCAGACTGGGATCCAATCTATGCTTCAGGTGTGGCAAGACTGGACACTACTCACGTGAATGTCCCCACCTCTTCAAATGCTACAACTATGGGGAGAGTGGTCATATGAACCAGGAATGCACCATGCCAAGGATGGGTGAAGCCGGGAAGGGGAAAGGCTCGGAGAAGAAAGAAGAGAGGCCCCAAGCAAAGACTCGTGCGTACGCGCTAACGCAAGATCAGTCCAAGGTGGACCCCGATGTGGCGTCAGGTACGTTCATCCTTGATAACACTTTTGTTTCTGTGTTATTTGATTCGGGTGCCAGTAAGAGTTTTATATCTGTGACTTTTTGTAAACGAGTGAAGTACACTGTCAGTAAGCTAGAAAGGGCCTTTAGCGTAGAAACCGCTGAGGGTAGAACTGCGAGAGTGACCGATGTAGTTGATAACTCCATGATAAAAATAGAAGGTCATAGGTTCCATGTCAGATTGTTTTTTATGGTTTTGGGAGGGTTTGATGTCGTGTTGGGTATGGATTGGTTAACTGCCAACGAAGCACAAATCATATGTAAACGAAAGATAATCCGACTCAAGGCTCCGGATGGTAGCAAAGTCGAGGTCTTTGGAGATCGTGACGCCTCGATGCCAAACGTCATCTCAATGATTAAGCCAACAAATTACTTGAGGCGCGGATGCGAGGCTTATCTGGTGTACGTAATTGACAAGTGTAAGGAAGTGAAGGAACTAGATGATGTACCCGTGGTACACGAGTACCCGGAGGTGTTTCCAGAGGATTTGCCTTGGATACCACCAGACAGATAGATTGAATTTTGAATCGACTTAGTACCAGATGCCCAGCCCGTGGCTAAGGCTCCATATCGATTAGCACCAGTGGAGATGAAAGAACTTATGGCCCAATTAAACAAACTACTTGAGAAGGGATTTATACAACCGAGCATCTCGCCTTGGGGTGCTCCGGTGTTGTTTGTGAAGAAGAAGGATGGTTCGATGAGAATGTGTATTTATTATCGCAAGTTGAACAAACGAACGGTGAAGAACAAGTACCCTTTACCAAGGTTCGATGACCTGTTCGATCAATTGCAAGGCGCAAGTAGGTTCTCAAAAATCGACCTTCGATCCGGGTACCATCGGGTGAAGGTGAGGGAAGAAGACATACCAAAATCTGTCGTATTCGCATCACGACAGTTGAAGATTCACGAAGCTAACTACTATTCTCAAAAATCGACCTTCGACCTTCGATCACGATAATTGAAGATTCACGAAGCTAACTATCCGACTCACGATTTGGAACTTGCTGCTGTCGTATTCGCATTGAAAATCTAGACGCACTACCTTTACGGGGTGAAGTTTACTATTTACTCCGACCACAAAAGTTTGAAGTACTTCTTCGAACAAAAGGAACTTAATATGAGGCAGAGGCGATGGTTGGAACTGTTGAAAGACTATGACTGTGAAATAATATACCATCCTGGAAAGGCAAACGTGGTAGCTGACGCTCTAAGCCGAAAGGATGTGCCAACTCCTATTAGAGCGAAATCTTGCCAGTTGGTGGTAACATCGGATGTGATGAGAGAAATTGAAAGGTCTCAAGATGAGGCACTTAAAGAAGAAAACATAAAGAAGGAAAGGATGGTTGGCCAACAGGGCAAGTTGGAATATAACACCCTTGGTGTTAGGACACGTTTTGAACGGGTATGGATACCTACAGGTGGCGAGCTTAGAACCAAAATCTTGGATGAGGCTCATAAGTCTCGATACTCTATCCATCCTGGCACCAACAAAATGTACCAAGATCTGAGGAAGGAATACTGGTGGCCTGGAATGAAACATGAAGTGACAAAGTATGTAAGCAAGTGCTTGACTTGCTCACAAGTAAAGGCCGAACACCAGAAACCGTATGGAAAGATCCAACCACTTGATATACCGGAGTGGAAGTGGGAACACATTACCATGAACTTCATAACCAAGCTACCTCGCACAGCTAAAGGTCAAAATACCATTTGGGTAATCGTGGACCGTTTAACGAAGAGTGCTCATTTCCTACCTATTCGCGAGACGTTCTCGTCGGAAAGGTTAGCGGAAGTATTTATTAACGAAGTAGTAGCACGACATGGGATGCCTTTGACGATCGTATCTGACCGGGACACACGATTCACATCGAGGTTCTGGAAAAGATTTCATGAGGCGATGGGCACGAGACTTAATATCAGCACGGCATACCACCCACAAACGGATGGTTAGTCCGAAAGGACCATTCATACCTTGTAGGATATGCTTCGCGCTTGTTTTATCTATTTTTGCGGCAGTTGGGACAGTCATCTGCCGTTAGCCGAATTCTCCTACAAAAATAGTCATCACACGACGATAGGCATGTCGCCTTACGAAATGTTGTATGGGAGAAGATGTAGGACCCCATTTTGTTGGGGTGAGATTGGACAGAAGGAATTAGGAAGTCTTGAATATGTAAGAGAAACATCGAAAAAGTTTGATCAAATCAAAGCACGAATAAAGGCCGCACAAGATCGTCCGAAGTCCTATGCGGATAAACGATGAAGGCCTATTAAGTTTGATGTTAGGGACAGAGTAATGTTGAAAGTGTCACCCTGGAGGGAATCATATGATTTAGGAAGAGAGGAAAGTTAAGTCCGGGGTTTGTCGGACCATTTAGGATAATGGCAAGGGTTGGTGAAGTCGCTTATCGGCTAGAGTTGCCTGATGAGTTGAGTGGGATTCATCCTACCTTCCATCTATCACACATGCGAAAGTGTTTGGCGGATGAATCAGCTCACGTACCACTTACTGACATCGAGGTCGACAACAGCCTTAACTACATTGAAGAACCCGTGGCCATCTAAGACAAGAAGGAGAAGCGTTTGCGTAATAAGATTATCCAATTGGTTAAAGTCCAATGGAAACATCGAAAGGGATCGGAAGCCACTTGGGAAACGGCGAAGGAAATAAGGGAGTCGTACCCTCATCTATTTGACATATGATAGGTTTCGGGGACGAAACCAAATGTAAGGGGGGTAGACTTGTAACATCCCAAAAATAAAACGACAGTTATAATAACGGAATAAATGAACGAGGCATGTCGGGTCGGGTCGAATGGGTCGGCGGGCTGGAAGGGGAGCCTCCCCAATAAATAGCCAAGGTCACCACCCATTTCTCTCATTTGCAATTTCTAGAGAGAGAAACTATAGAGAGAGAAAGTTGGCGGATCGACCCGATATTTGAGAAGTGTGTTGCGCCAGAGCTCGTGAGAAGAACCTTCGGATCAGAAACTTGATTCAGGTAACGATTTAGCCTAAATTTGAGTTTTTGTTCGTTTTTGGGTTTTTCGGGTTTTGGGTGAAAAGGTAACGTTTTCACGGATAAAACTGAAAGATAAACATAGATTTGAGTTCCTTGATGGAAAGCTAACGTTTTGAAGTAAAAAAGTTCGGGATCTTTACGTGATCAGACCCGAAGGTGAAAGTTAGGGTTTTTGCGAAGAAGCAGTTCGTGCGTATTTATCAAGTACGCATGAAGATGATCTTGCGTACTTATCAAGTACGTAAGAAGAGGATCCTGCGTACTTATCAAGTACGCATGAAGAGGGTCATGCGTACTTATCAAGTACGCATGAAGAAGGTACTGTGTATTTATCAAGTACGCATGAAGCAAAGTCTGCGCACTTATTAAGTACGCAAGAACAAGTCCCTGTGCACTTGCTAAGTGCCCAGGCATCAGACTGGTTAAGTAAAGTCAGTATGTTTAGAAGGTTAAACCGTTAGAGTCGGGATTGGGTCTGATGTGTATTTAACTAATCAATTCAGATCGGAAGTGACGTTGTGGGACCTTGTTTAGGACAACCCAAATTAGCTTATCAGGTGAGTTCTAGAAGCCCTCTTTTAAATGTTTTAATAATATTTTTGGGCTGGTGTGCATACATAACGATGTGACTATTTTATAAAACGATGTTTATGAATGTTGTATGTGGCGTTTTATAAAATGATGTTTATGAACGATGTTTTGGAAGGAAGGGTTATGAAAGAAGTGTTAATGAAATATTTTGCGAAAAGAAGTTTATGAAGTGTTTATGAATGAATGAATGTTTTTAATAAAACGTACGAATGCTTTAACTAAAGTTTTGAAGTAAAAGAAGCGAAGGTTTACGAAAGTCACAAACGAACGAATCTGCCAATATTCCTTAGGGAATGAAGGTTAAGGGTATGGGAAGTAAGTTATGGGCCTTTACCTTTTAGGGGCCTATGTGGCTGGCCAACTGTTGTACAACTGGGGCGATGACTGTCGCCAAGGGGATTATCGTGATCCTTGAAGTTTGGTACGATTTACCTCACGGGGTAGTCGTGCTTGAAGTTTGTTACTTGCGCCTTACGGGGCGCAGTGCTTGAAGTTTGGTTAGTGTCATCCTTGTGATGTCGTGCTTCAAGTAGTGTTGAATAACCTAAGTATCGGGCCCTAGGAGTTCTTCACCCGAAGGACAGTACGGTGATTGATAGGCCTAGTGATGGTGATCTTTGGGTTATTCAGCTAGTATGTGACGTTTGGATTTGATGGTTACGAGAAGGCGCAGATTCGATATGTTCATTGACTTATGTTTATGAAGTGTTATGTTTTGTTACTGCATTATTTTACGTACGCTTTTTATTAAATGAAGCGTGAAGTTATGTTTTTGGCAAATCATTTGAAGTTAAAGTTTTATGTTAAAACTTGAAGTCACCAGCGTAGCTGACTTTTAGTATGCACATTCAGGTTAAGGCAGGTTATGATGATGGATGGTGATGCTGGGCGACTTGATGAGTTACCCTGATGATACGAAGACTGGCATCCTGTTATGATTAGATTATGTTACGTTTATGTAATAGACCATGTTACGCTTCCGCATGTTGAACAATGTAATGGTTATGTTTTAATGAAGTATTTTCCGCTGCGTTATTTTGATATACAAGTTTAAGAACTGTTTGTAAATGAGTAAAACCAACAAGTGAGGCCTCCCGGGTTTGTGGCCTTACAAGTTGGTATCAGAGCAATAGTTTGAGAGATTCGGACACTCCCAGTGTCTGAACTTAAACTGTAAATGGGACCAAAAACGGATGCCAGTACGGGTAACTCGAGCCACAGCATCACGTATGAAGGTAGTATATATTTACATGTGTAGTATGCCTTAGAAAGGGTTAGGTAAGGACATGTGTTCTGATGGAATCGCAAAGGTGGTCAAATAGAAATCGAAAGGTAGTGTAATGGTTAATTGCAGATGGCCAGTGTATATTAACATCTTACAGTGCTTATTGAATTTTATTTGTTAACTAGCGTGATGACATTGGATTCCTTGTCTTATAGAACGAAATGGCAAGGAGAGGAAACGGAAGACGTGGTGGGGGCCGTGTCGGTGGTCGTACTGGCGGTCGAAATGGTGGGCGTGGCAGGACCCTTGCGCGCCAAGAGTATAGTGAAGAAGGAAGTGTTCACACTGAAACGGCGGTTAGTGTGCATGGAACTGAGCAGACACTGGTTGAAGAACAACCTTTCACTTTTGAACCAGAAGTGAGAGCAACTATAGCTCGAAAGTTCATACAGTTGATGAAGACTTCTCTGCCAGGTCTTTTAGCTGAAGCATTGAAGAAGGTTAATGGGGAAGGTGGGTCTAACACGGCGGTTGATACCCCGAACACTGAGGCAATCAACGCACTGCTTAACCGTGGTTGCGACTATAAGTCCTTTAAGGCATGTGACCCACCGGTCTTGACTGGGAAGAAAGACGCGATAGCTACGTTTGATTGGGTGGTCCGTATGGAAGCTGCCATTCGTCTGAGCGAATGTCGAACGTATCAAGTTGTGAAATTTGCTGCTAACTCCTTGAGGGAGGAAGCATCCCATTGGTGGGAAGGAGTACGTCAAGCAAAAGGGAGCGAGGTTGTAGATGCGATGATGTGGGCTGACTTGAAAACTTTGGTGATCAAGAATTTCTGCCCAAGGAACGAGATTGAGAAGGTAGAGAGGGAATTTCTGGGTTTGAAGGCTAGGAGCATGACGCACCGGCAATACACAACCCGATTCAATGAATTGGCACGTCTGGTGCCACATCTTGTCACGACTGAGGAAAAGAAAATTGCATGCTACATACAAGGGCTGCCGGACCAGGACCGCACCTATGTTAAGGCAAACGCCCCTACTACCAATGATTCGGTAGTAGAACTGAGCGGCGTGGTATTTGACGATCTGGCGTTGAATGTCGTTGCCATTGAAGAGCCTAAGAAGAACCTGAGTTTTCCCGCTAAGCGATCGGGTGGGAAGTTGTTTAGGGCTCGGGACAAGCAGGCCAGGGTAGGCGAGGCGACAGTCTGTGGAAGATGTGGGGTAAGACATACGGGTGAATGTCGGTTAGGGTCTAATCTATGCTTTAAATGCGACAAAACCGGACACTACTCCCGTGAATGCCCGCAACGCTTCAAATGCTACAACTGTGGGGAGGGTGGTCATATGAGCCGGGAATGCACCAAGCCCAGGATGGGTCATGCCGGGAAAGGGAAAGGCCCGGTGAAGACAGAAGAGAGACCCCGAGCAAAGACACGCTCCTATGCGCTGACGCAGGAACAGGCCAGAGCGGACCCCGATGTGGCGTCAGGTACGTTCGTCCTTGACAACACTTTTGTTTCTGTTTTATTTGATTCGGGTGCAAGTAAGGGTTTTATATCTGCGACTTTTTGTAAACGAGTGAAGTACACTATCGGTAAGCTAGAAAGGGCCTTTAGCGTAGAAACCGCTGAGGGTAGAACTGCGAGAGTGACCGATGTAGTTGACAACTCCACGATAAAAATAGAAGGTCACAGGTTCCCCGTCAGATTATTTGTTATGGTTTTGGGAAGGTTTGATGTCGTTAGGTATGGATTGGTTAACTGCCAACGAAGCACAAATTATATTTAAACGAAAGATAATCCGACTCAAGGCTCCGGATGGTAGCAAAGTCGAGGTTTTTGGAGATCGGGACGGCGCGATACCAAACGTCATCTCGATGATTAAGGCAGCAGATTACTTGAGGCGCGGATGCGAGGCTTATCTGGTGTACGTAATTTACGAGTGTAAGGAAGTGAAGGAACTAGACGATGTAACCGTGGTACGCGAGTACCCAGAGGTGTTTCCAGAGGATTTGCCTGGGATACCACCCGACAGAGAGATCAAATTTCGAATCGACATAGTGCCAGATGCCCCGCCCGTGGCTAAGGATCCATACCGACTAGCACCAGTGTTGATGAAAGAGTTAATGGCACAACTAGACGAGTTACTTGAAAAGGGATTTATCCAATCGAGCATCTCGCCGTCGGGTGCTCCGGTGTTGTTTGTGAAGAAGAAAGATGGTTCGATGAGAATGTGTATTGATTATCGCGAGTTGAATAAACGTACGGTGAAGAACAAGTACCCTTTACCAAGGATCGAAGACCTGTTCGATCAATTGCAAGGCGCAAGTTGGTTCTAAAAAATCGACCTTCGGTCCGGGTATCATCAGTTGAAGGTGAGGGAAGAAGACGTACCGAAAACTGCATTTCGCACGCGTTATGGGCATTTCGAGTTCCGCGTAATGTCTTTTGGATTGACGAACGCCCCCGCAACGTTCATGGATTTGATGAATATAGTTTGTCGACCAATGCTGGATCGATTGGTAATCGTGTTCATCGATGATATCCTCATCTACTCCAAGAATGAGGGTGATCACGCGTGTCACTTGAAGGAAGTATTGGAAGCTCTGAAGAAGGAAAAGTTGTATGCTAAGTTCTCCAAATACGTGTTCTGGCTTAGGGAAGTCCAATTCCTAGGTCACGTCATTAACCCGAACGTCATTATGGTTGACCCAGCAAAGATAATGACGGTAAGCGAATGGAATATTCCTAAGACGCCAACTGAAATCCGCAGTTTCTTGGGATTGGCGGGCTACTATCGGAGATTCATCCAGGATTTCTCGAAAATAGCTTCGCCGTTGACAAAGTTGACACGGGAACAGGTAAAGTATGAATGGGGTTTGACCCAAGATGAGGTGTTTAAGGAATTGAAGAAGAAGCTAACCCAAGCTCCAGTCTTGGCCCTTCCCGAGGGCAATGAAGACTTAGTGGTATACTCTGACGCTTCGGGTCAGGGATTGGGATGCGTGTTGATGCAACGCGGAAGAGTGATCGCGTATGCGTCACGACAGTTGAAGATTCACGAAGCTAACTATCCGACTCACGATTTGGAACTTGCTGATGTCGTATTCGCATTGAAAATCTGGAGGCACTACCTCTACGGGGTGAAGTTTACTATTTACTCCGACCATAAAAGTTTGAAGTACTTCTTCGAACAAAAGGAACTTAATATGAGGCAGAGGCGATGGTTGGAACTGTTGAAAGACTATGACTGTGAAATAATATACCTTCCTGGAAAGGAAAACGTGGTAGCTGACACTCTAAGCCGAAAGGATGTGCCTACTTCTATTAGAGCGAAAGCTTGCCAGTTGGTGGTAACATCGAATGTGATGAGAGAAATTGAAATGGCTCAAGATGAGGCACTTAAAGAAGAAAACATAAAGAAGGAAAGGATGGTTGGCCAACAGGACAAGTTGGAATATAACACCCTTGGTGTTAGGACACGTTTTGGACGGGTATGGATACCTATGGGTGGCGAGCTTAAGTCTCGATACTCTATCCATCCTGGTACCAACAAAATGTACCAAGATTTGAGGAAGGAATACTGGTGGCCTGGAATGAAACATGAAGTGACAAAGTATGTAAGCAAGTGCTTGACTTGCTCACAAGTAAAGGCCGAACACCAGAAACCGTATGGAAAGATCCAACCACTTGATACCGGAGTGGAAGTGGGAACACATTACCATGGACTTCATAACCAAGCTATCTCGCACAGCTAAAGTTCATGATACCATTTGGGTAATCGTGGACCGTTTAACGAAGAGTACTCATTTCCTACCTATTCGCGAGACGTTCTCATCGGAAAGGTTAGCGGAAGTATTTATTAACGAAGTAGTAGCACGGCATGGGATGCCTTTAACGATCGTATCTGACCGGGACACACGATTCACATCAAGGTTCTGGAAAAGATTTCACGAGGCGATGGGCACGAGACTTAATATCAGCACGGCATACCACCCACAAACGGATGGTCAGTCTGAAAGGACCATTCAGACCGTGGCGGAAGTTGGGACAGTCATTTGCCGTTAGCCGAATTCTCCTACAACAATAGTCATCACACGACGATAGGTATGCCGCCTTACGAAATGTTGTATGGGAGAATATGTAGGCCCCCGGTTTGTTGGGGTGAGATTGGACAGAACGAATTAGGAAGTCTTGAAGTCGTAAGAGAAACATCGAAAAATTTTGATCGAATCAAAGCACGAATGAAGGCCGCACAAGATCGTCAGAAGTCCTATGCGGATAAACGACGAAGGCCTATTAAGTTTGATGTTGGGGACAAAGTAATGTTGAAAGTGTCACCCTGGAAGGGAATCAAACGATTCAGGAAGAGAGGAAAGTTTTCCGGGGTTTGTCGGACCATTTAGGATAATGGCACGGGTTGGTGAAGTCGCTTATCGGCTAGAGTTGCCTGATGAGTTGAGTGGGATTCATCCTACCTTCCATGTATAACACTTGCGAAAGTGTTTGTCGGATGAATCAGCTCACGTACCACTTACTGACATCGAGGTCGACAACAGCCTTAACTACATCGAAGAACCTGTGGCCATCTTAGACAAGAAGGAGAAGCGTTTGCGTAATAAGATTATCCAATTGGTTAAAGTCCAATGGAAACATCGAAAGGGATTGGAAGCCACTTGGGAAACGGAGAAGGAAATGAGGGAGTCGTACCCTCATCTATTTGACTTATGATAGGTTTCGGGGACGAGGCATGTCGGGTCGGGTCGGATGGGCCGGCGGGCTGGAAGGGGAGCCTCCCCTATAAATAGCCAAGGTCACCACCCATTTCTCTCATTTGCAACTTCTAGAGAGAGAAACTGTAGAGAGAGAAAGTTGGCAGATAGACTTGAGATTTGAGAAGTGTGTTGCTCCAGAGCTCGTGAGAAGAACCTCCGGATCAGAAACTTGATTCAGGTAACGATTTGGCCTAAATCTGAGTTTTTGTTCGTTTTTGGGTTTTCCGGGTTTTGGGTGAAAAGGTAACGTTTTCACGGATAAAACTGAAAGATAAACATAGATTTGAGTTCCTTGATGGAAAGCTAACGTTTTGAAGTAAACAAGTTCGGGATCTTGACGTGATCAGACCCGAAGGTGAAAGTTAGGGTTTTTGCGAAGAAGCAGTTCGTGCGTACTTATCAAGTACGCATGAAGATGATCTTGCGTACTTATCAAGTACACAAGAAGAGGATTCTTCGTACTTATCAAGTACACATGAAGAGGGTCATGCGTACTTATCAAGTACGCATGAAGAAGGTACTGTGTATTTATCAAGTACAGATGAAGCAAAGTTTGCGCACTTATTAAGTACGCAAGAACAAGTCCCTGCGCACTTCCTAAGTGCGCATGCATCAGACTGGTTAAGTAAAGTCAGTATGTTTAGAAGGTTAAACCGTTAGAGTCTAGATTGGGTGTGATGTGTATTTAACTAATCAATTCAGATCGGAAGTGACGTTGTGGGACCTTGTTTAGGACAACCCAAATTAGCTTTTCAGGTGAGTTGTAGAAGCCCTTTTTTAAATAATTTAATAATGTTTTTGGGCTGGTGTGCATACGTAACGATGTGACTATTTTATAAAAAATGTTTATGAATGTTGTATGTGACGTTTTATAAAATGATGTTTATGAACGATGTTTTGGAAGGAAGGGTTATGAAAGAAGTGTTTATGAAATATTTTGTCAAAAGAAGTTTATGAAGTTTATGAAGTGTTTATGAATGAATGAATGTTTTTAATAAAACGTACGAATGCTTTAACTGAAGTTTTGAAGTAAAAGAAGCGAAGGTTTACGAAAGTCACAAACGAACGAATCTGCCAATATTCCTTAGGGAATGAAGGTTAAGGGTATGGGAAGTATGTTATGGGCCTTTACCTTTTAGGGGCCTATGTGGCTGGCCAACTGTTGTACAACTAGGGCGATGACGGTCGCCAAGGGGATTATCGTGATTCTTGAAGTTTGGTACGATTTACCTTACGGGGTAGTCGTGCTTGAAGTTTGGTACTTGCGCCTTATGGGGCGCAGTGCTTGAAGTTTGGTACGTGTCATCCTTGTGATGCCGTGCTTGAAGTAGTGTTGAATAACCTAAGTATCGGGCCCTAGGAGTTCTTCACCCGAAGGACAGTACGGTGATTGATGAGCCAAGTGGTGGTGATCTTTGGGTTATTCAGCCAGTATGTGACGTTCGGATTTGACGGTTACGAGAAGGCGCAGATTCGATATGTTCATTGACTTATGTTTATGAAGTGTTATGTTTTGTTAGTGCATTATTTTACGTACGCTTTTTATTAAATGAAGCGTGAAGTTATGTTTTTGGCAAATTATTTGAAGTTAAAGTTTTATGTTAAAACTTGAACTCACCAGCGTAGCTGACTTTTAGTATGCACATTCAGGTTAAGGCAGGTTATGATGATGGATGGTGATGCTGGGCAACTTGATGAGTTACCCGGATGATACGAAGACTGGCTTCATGTTATGATTAGATTATGTTACGTTTATGTAATAGACCATGTTATGCTTCCGCATGTTGAACAATGTAATGGTTATGTTTTAATGAAGTATTTTCCGCTGCGTTATTTTGATATACAAGTTTAAGAACTGTTTGTAAATGAGTAAAACCAACAAGTGAGGCCTCCCGGGTTTGAGGCCCTACAAGTTGGTATCAGAGCAATAGTTTGAGAGATTCGGACACTTCCAGTGTCTGAACTTAAACTGTAAATGGGACCGAAAACGGATGCCAGTACGGGTAACTCGAGCCACAGCATCACGTATGAAGGTAGTATATATTTACATGTGTAGTATGCCTTAGAAAGGGTTAGGTAAGGATTTGTGTTCTGATGGAATCGCAAAGGTGGTCAAATAGAAATCGAAAGGTAGTGTAATGGTTAATTGCAGATGGCCAGTGTATATTAACATCTTACAGTGCTTATTGAATTTTATTTGTTAACTAGCGTGATGACATTGGATTCCTTGTCTTATAGAACGAAATAGCATGGAGAGGAAACGGAAGACGTGGTGGGGGCCGTGTCGGTGGTCGTACCGGCGGTCGAAATGGTGGGCGTGGCAGGATCCTTGCGCGCCAAGAGTATAGTGAAGAAGGAAGTGTTCACACTGAAACGGCGGTTAGTGTGCATGGAACTGAGCAGACACTGGTTGAAGAACAACCTTTCACTTTTAAACCAGAAGTGAGAGCTGCTATAGCTCGAAAGTTCATACAATTGATGAAGACTTCTCTGCCAGGTCTTTTAGCTGAAGCATTGAAGAAGGTTAATGGGGAAGGTGGGTCTAACACGGCGGTTGATACCCCGAACACTGAGGCAATCAACGCACTGCTTAACTGTGGTTGCGACTATAAGTCCTTTAAGGCATGTGACCCACCGGTCTTGACTGGGAAGAAAGACGCGGTAGCTACGTTTGATTGGGTGATCCGTATGGAAGCTGCCATTCATCTGAGCGAATGTCGAACGGATCAAGTTGTGAAATTTGCTGCTAACTCCTTGAGGGAGGAAGTATCCCATTGGTGGGAAGGAGTACGTCAAGCAAAAGGGAGCGAGGTTGTAGATGCAATGATGTGGGCTGACTTGAAAACTTTGGTGATCAAGAATTTCTGCCCAAGGAACGAGATTGAGAAGGTAGAGAGGGAATTTCTGGGTTTGAAGGCTAGGAGCATGACGCACCGGCAATACACAACCCGATTCAATGAATTTGCACGTCTGGTGCCACATCATGTCACGACTGAGGAATATAAAATTGCATGCTACATACAAGGGCTGCCGGACCAGGTCCGCACCTATGTTAAGGCAAACGCCACTACTACCTATGATTCGGTAGTAGAACTGAGCGGCATGGTATTTGACGATCTGGCGTTGAATGCCGTTGCCATTGAAGAGCCTAAGAAGAAGCTGAGTTTTCCCGCTAAGCGATCGGGTGGGAAGTTGTTTAGGGCTCGGGACAAGCAGGCCAGGGTAGGCGAGGCGACAGTCTGTGGAAGATGTGGGGTAAGACATACGGGTGAATGTCGGTTAGGGTCTAATCTATGCTTTAAATGCGGCAAAACCGGACACTACTCCCGTGAATGCCCGCAAGGCTTCAAATGCTACAACTGTGGGGAGGGTGGTCATATGAGCCGGGAAAGCACCAAGCCCAGGATGGGTTAAGTCGGGAAAGGGAAAGGCCCGGTGAAGACAGAAGAGAGACCCCGAGCAAAGACACGCTCCTATGCGCTGACGCAGGAACAGGCCAGAGCGGACCCCGATGTGGTGTCAGGTACGTTCGTCCTTAACAACACTTTTGTTTCTGTGTTATTTGATTCGGGTGCAAGTAAGAGTGTTATATCTGCGACTTTTTGTAAACGAGTGAAGTACACTATCGGTAAGCTAGAAAGGGCCTTTAGCGTAGAAACCGCTGAGGGTAGAACTGCGAGAGTGACCGATGTAGTTGACAACTCCACGATAAAAATAGAAGGTCACAGGTTCCCTGTCAGATTATTTGTTATGGTTTTGGGAGGGTTTGATGTCGTTAGGTATGGATTGGTTAACTGCCAACAAAGCACAAATTATATTTAAACGAAAGATAATCCGACTCAAGGCTCCGGATGGTAGCAAAGTCGAGGTTTTTGGAGATCGTGACGCCCCGATGCCAAACGTCATCTCGATGATTAAGGTAGCAGATTACTTGAGGCGCGGATGCGAGGCTTATCTGGTGTACGTAATTGACGAGTGTAAGGAAGTGAAGGAACTAGACGATGTACCCGTGGTACGCGAGTACCCGAAGGTGTTTCCAGAGGATTTGCCTGGGATACCACCCGACAGAGAGATCAAATTTCGAATCGACATAGTGCCAGATGCCCAGCCCGTGGCTAAGGCTCCATACCGACTAGCACCAGTGGAGATGAAAGAGTTAATGGCACAACTAGACGAGTTACTTGAAAAGGGATTTATCCAACCGAGCATCTCGCCGTCAGGTGCTCCGGTGTTGTTTGTGAAGAAGAAAGATGGTTCGATGAGAATGTGTATTGATTACCGCGAGTTGAATAAACGTACGGTGAAGAACAAGTACCCTTTACTAAGGATCGAAGACCTGTTTGATTAATTGCAAGGCGCAAGTTGGTTCTCAAAAATCGACCTTCGGTCCGGGTATCATCAGTTGAAGGTGAGGGAAGAAGACATACCGAAAACTGCATTTCGCACGCGTTATGGGCATTTCGAGTTCCGTGTAATGTCTTTTGGATTGACGAACGCCCCCGCAGCGTTCATGGATTTGATGAATATAGTTTGTCGACCAATGCTGGATCGATCGGTAATCATGTTCATCGATGATATCCTCATCTACTCCAAGAATGAGGGTGATCACGCGTGTCACTTGAAGGAAGTATTGGAAGCTCTGAAGAAGGAAAAGTTGTATGCTAAGTTCTCCAAATGCGTGTTCTGGCTTAGGGAAGTCCAATTCCTAGGTCACGTCATTAACCCGAACGGCATTATGGTTGACCCAGCAAAGATAATGACGGTAAGGGAATGGAATATTCCTAAGACGCCAACTGAAATCCGCATTTTCTTAGGATTGGCAGGCTACTATCGGAGATTCATCCAGGATTTCTCGAAAATAGCTTCGCCGTTAACAAAGTTGACACGGGAACAGGTAAAGTATGAATGGGGTTTCACCCAAGATGAGGCGTTTAAGGAATTGAAGAAGAAGCTAACCCAAGCTCCAGTCTTGGCCCTTCCCGAGGGCAATGAAGACTTAGTGGTATACTCTGACGCTTCGGGTCAGGGATTGGGATGCGTGTTCATGCAACGCGGAAGAGTGATCGCGTATGCGTCACGACAGTTGAAGATTCACGAAGCTAACTATCCGACTCACGATTTGGAACTTGCTGCTGTCGTATTCGCATTGAAAATCTGGAGGCACTACCTTTACGGGGTGAAGTTTACTATTTACTCCGACCACAAAAGTTTGAAGTACTTCTTCGAACAAAAGGAACTTAATATGAGGCAGAGGCGATGGTTGGAACTGTTGAAAGACTATGACTGTGAAATAATATACCTTCCTGGAAAGGCAAACGTGGTAGCTGACGCTCTAAGCCGAAAGGATGTGCCTACTCCGATTAGAGCGAAAGCTTGCCAGTTGGTGGTAACATCGAATGTGATGAGAGAAATTGAAATGGCTCAAGATGAGGCACTTAAAGAAGAAAACATAAAGAAGGAAAGGATGGTTGGCCAACAGGACAAGTTGGAATATAATACCCTTGGTGTTAGGACATGTTTTGGACGGGTATGGATACCTATGGGTGGCGAGCTTAAGTCTCGATACTCTATCCATCCTGGTACCAACAAAATGTACCAAGATCTGAGGAAGGAATACTGGTGGCCTGGAATGAAACATGAAGTGACAAAGTATGTAAGCAAGTGCTTGACTTGCTCACAAGTAAAAGGCCGAACTCCAGAAACCGTATGGAAAGATCCAACCACTTGATACCGGAGTGGAAGTGGGAACACATTACCATGGACTTCATAACCAAGCTATCTCGCACAGCTAAAGGTCATGATACCATTTGGGTAATCGTGGACCGTTTAACGAAGAGTGCTCATTTCCTACCTATTCGCGAGACGTTCTCGTCGGAAAGGTTAGCGGAAGTATTTATTAACGAAGTAGTAGCACGGCATGGGATGACTTTGACGATCGTATCTGACCGGGACACACGATTCACATCGAGGTTCTGGAAAAGATTTCACGAGGCGATGGGCACGAGACTTAATATCAGCGCGGCATACCACCCACAAATGGATGGTCAGTCCGAAAGGACCATTCAGGCCGTGGCGGAAGTTGGGACAGTCATCTTCCGTTAGCCGAATTCTCTTACAACAATAGTCATCACACGACGATAGGTATGCCGCCTTACGAAATGTTGTATGGGAGAATATGTAGGCCCCCGGTTTGTTGGGGTGAGATTGGACAGAATGAAATAGAAAGTCTTGAAGTCGTAAGAGAAACATCGGAAAAGTTTGATCGAATCAAAGCACGAATGAAGGCCGCACAAGATCGTCAGAAGTCCTATGCCGATAAACGACGAAGGCCTATTAAGTTTGATGTTGGGGACAAAGTAATGTTGAAAGTGTCACCCTGGAAGGGAATCATACGATTCAGGAAGAGAGGAAAGTTATCCGGGGTTTGTCGGACCATTTAGGATAATGGCACGGGTTGGTGAAGTCGCTTATCGGCTAGAGTTGCCTGATGAGTTGAGTGGGATTCATCCTACCTTCCATGTATAACACTTGCGAAAGTGTTTGTCGGATGAATCAGCTCACGTACCACTTACTGACATCGAGGTCGACAACAGCCTTAACTACATCGAAGAACCTGTGGCCATCTTAGACAAGAAGGAGAAGCGTTTGCGTAATAAGATTATCCAATTGGTTAAAGTCCAATGGAAACATCGAAAGGGATTGGAAGCCACTTGGGAAACGGAGAAGGAAATGAGAGAGTCGTACCCTCATCTATTTGACTTATGATAGGTTTCGGGGACGAAACCTATTGTAAGGGGGGTAGACTTGTAACATCCCAAAAATAAAAGGACAGTTATAATAACGGAATAAACGAACGAGGCATGTCGGGTCGGGTCGGATGGGCCGGCGGGCTGGAAGGGGAGCCTCCCCTATAAATAGCCAAGGTCACCACCCATTTCTCTCATTTGCAACTTCTAGAGAGAGAAACTGTAGAGAGAGAAAGTTGGCAGATAGACTTGAGATTTGAGAAGTGTGTTGCTCCAGAGCTCGTGAGAAGAACCTCCGGATCAGAAACTTGATTCAGGTAACGATTTGGCCTAAATCTGAGTTTTTGTTCGTTTTTGGGTTTTCCGGGTTTTGGGTGAAAAGGTAACGTTTTCATGGATAAAACTGAAAGATAAACATAGATTTGAGTTCCTTGATGGAAAGCTAACGTTTTGAAGTAAACAAGTTCGGGATCTTGACGTGATCAGACCCGAAGGTGAAAGTTAGGGTTTTTGCGAAGAAGCAGTTCGTGCGTACTTATCAAGTACGCATGAAGATGATCTTGCGTACTTATCAAGTACACAAGAAGAGGATTCTTCGTACTTATCAAGTACACATGAAGAGGGTCATGCGTACTTATCAAGTACGCATGAAGAAGGTACTGCGTATTTATCAAGTACAGATGAAGCAAAGTCTGCGCACTTATTAAGTACGCAAGAACAAGTCCCTGCGCACTTGCTAAGTGCGCATGCATCAGACTGGTTAAGTAAAGTCAGTATGTTTAGAAGGTTAAACCGTTAGAGTCTGGATTGGGTCTGATGTGTATTTAACTAATCAATTCAGATCGGAAGTGACGTTGTTGGACCATGTTTAGGACAACCCAAATTAGTTTTTCAGGTGAGTTGTAGAAGCCCTTTTTTAAATATTTTAATAATGTTTTTGGGCTGGTGTGCATACGTAACGATGTGACTATTTTATAAAACGATGTTTATGAATGTTGCATGTGACGTTTTATAAAATGATGTTTATGAACGATGTTTTGGAAGGAAGGGTTATGAAAGAAGTGTTTATGAAATATTTTGTCAAAAGAAGTTTATGAAGTTTATGAAGTGTTTATGAATGAATGAATGTTTTTAATAAAACGTACAAATGCTTTAATTGAAGTTTTGAAGTAAAAGAAGCGAAGGTTTACGAAAGTCACAAACGAACGAATCTGCCAATATTCCTTAGGGAATGAAGGTTAAGGTATGTGAAGTATGTTATGGGCCTTTACCTTTTAGGGGCCTATGTGGCTGGCCAACTGTTGTACAACTAGGGCGATGACGGTCGCCAAGGGGATTATCGTGATTCTTGAAGTTTGGTACGATTTACCTTACGGGGTAGTCGTGCTTGAAGTTTGGTACTTGCGCCTTATGGGGCGCAGTGCTTGAAGTTTGGTACGTGTCATCCTTGTGATACCGTGCTTGAAGTAGTGTTGAATAACCTAAGTATCGGGCCCTAGGAGTTCTTCACCCGAAGGACAGTACGGTGATTGATGAGCCAAGTGGTGGTGATCTTTGGGTTATTCAGCTTGTATGTGACGTTTGGATTTGACGGTTACGAGAAGGCGCAGATTCGATATGTTCATTGACTTATGTTTATGAAGTGTTATGTTTTGTTATTGCATTATTTTACGTACGCTTTTTATTAAATGAAGTGTGAAGTTATGTTTTTGGCAAATTATTTGAAGTTAAAGTTTTATGTTAAAACTTGAACTCACCAGCGTAGCTGACTTTTAGTATGCACATTCAAGTTAAGGCAGGTTATGATGATGGATGGTGATGCTGGGCGACTTGATGAGTTACCCGGATGATACGAAGACCGGCATCCTGTTATGATTAGATTATGTTACGTTTATGTAATAGACCATGTTACGCTTCCGCATGTTGAACAATGTAATGGTTATGTTTTAATGAAGTATTTTCCGCTGCATTATTTTGATATACAAGTTTAAGAACTGTTTGTAAATGAGTAAAACCAACAAGTGAGGCCTCCCAGGTTTGGGGCCTTACAGATATCCTCATCTACTCCCAGAATAAGGGTGATCACGCATGTCACTTAAAGGAGGTGTTGGAGGCTCTGAAGAAGGAAAAGTTGTATGCCAAGTTTTCTAAATGCGTGTTCTGGCTTAGGTAAGTCCAATTCCTAGGTCACGTCATTAACCCGAACGACATTATGGTTGACCCAGGAAAGATAATGACGGTAAGGGAATGGAATATTCCTAAGATGCCAACTGAAATCCGTAGTTTCTTGGGATTGGCAGGCTACTATCGTAGATTCATCCAGGATTTCTCGAAAATAGCTTCGCCGTTGACAAAGTTGACTTGGAAGGAGGTAAAATACGAATGGAGTTCGACCCAGGGTGACGCGTTTAAGGAATTGAAAGAGAAGCTAACCAAAGCTCTAGTCTTGGCCCTTCCCGAGGGCAATGAAGACTTAGTGGTATACTCTGACGCTTCAGGTCAGGGATTGGGATGCGTGTTGATGCAACGCGGAAGAGTGATCGCGTATGCGTCACGGTAGTTGAAGATTCACGAAGCTAATTATCCGACTCACGATTTGGAATTTGCTGCTGTCGTATTCGCATTGAAAATCTGGAGGCACTACCTTTACGGGGTGAAGTTTACTATTTACTCCGACCACAAAAGTTTGAAGTACTTCTTCGAACAAAGGGAACTTAATATGAGGCAGACACGATGGTTGGAACTATTGAAAGACTATGACTTTGAAATCATATACCATCCCGGAAAGGCAAACGTGGTGGCTTACGCTCTAAGCCGAAAGGATGTGCCTACTCCTATTAGAGTGAAAGCTTACTAGTTGGTAGTAACATCAGATGTGATGAGTGAAATTGAAGGATCTCAAGATGAAGAACTTAAGGAAGAAAACATAAAGAAGGAAAGGATGGTTGGCCAACAGGACAAGTTGGAATTTAACACCCTTGGTGTTAGGACACGTTTTGGGCGGGTATGGATACCTATGGGTGGCGAGTTTAGAACCAAAATCTTGGATGAGGCTCATAAGTCTCGGTACTCCATTCATCCTAGCACCAATAAAATGTACCAATATCTGAGGAAGGAATACTGGTGGCCTGGAATGAAACATGAGGTCACAAAGTATGTAAGCAAGTGCTTGACTTGCTCACAAGTAAAGGCCGAACACAAGAAACCATATGGAAATATTCAACCACTTGATATACCGGAATGGAAGTGGGAACACATTACTATGGACTTCATAACCAAGCTTCCTCGCACAGCTAAAGGTCATGACACCATTTGGGTAATTGTGGACCACATAACGAAGAGTACTCATTTCTTACCTATTCGCGAGACGATCTCGTCGGAGAGGTTAGCGGAAGTATTTGTTAACGATGTAGTAGCACGGCATGGGATGCCTTTGGCGATCGTATCTTACCGGGACACACGATTCACATCGAGGTTCTGGAAAAGATTTCACGAGGCGATGGGCACGAGGCTTAATATCAGCGCGGCATACCACCCACAAACGGATGGTCAGTCCGAAAGGACAATTCAGACATTGGAGGATATGCTTCGTGCTTGTATTATCGAATTTGGCGGCAGTTGGGACGGTTATCTGCCGTTAGCCGAATTCTCTTACAACAATAGTTATCACACATAGGCCGCCTTACGAAATGTTGTACGGGAGAAGATGCAGGACCCCGGTTTTGGGGTGAGATTGGACAGAAGGAATTAGGAAGTCTTGAAGTCGTAATAGAAACGTCGGAAAGGTTTGATCAAATCAAAGCACGAATGAAGGCCGCACAAGATCGTCAGAAGTCCTATGCGGATAAACGACGAAGGCCTATCGAGTTTGATGTTAGAGATAGAGTAATGTTGAAAGTGTCACCCTGGAAGGGAATCATACGATTCAGGAAGAAAGGAAAGATAAGTCCGAGGTTTGTCGGACCATTCAGAATAATGGCACGGGTTGATGAAGTCGCTTATCGGCTAGAGTTGCCTGATGAGTTAAGTGGGATTCATCCTACCTTCCATGTATCACACTTGCGAAAGTGTTTGGCGGATGAATCGGCTCACGTACCACTTACTGACATCGAGGTCGACAACAGCCTTAACTACATCGAAGAACCCGTGGCCGTCTTAGACAGAAAGGAGAAGCGTTTGCGTAATAATATTATTCGATTGGTTAAAGTCCAATGGAAGCATCAAAAGGGATCGGAATCTACTTGGGAAACGGAGAAGGAAATGAGGGAGTCGTACCCTCATCTATTTGACTTATGATAGGTTTCGGGGACGAAACCTATTGTACGGGAGGTAGACTCGTAACATCCCAAAAATAAAACGACAGTTAATATAATGGAATAAACGAACGAGGCATGACGGGACGGGCCGGATGGGCCGGCGGGCTTGAAGGGGCGAACATAGGGGAGCCTCCCCTAAAATAGCCTAAGTCACTCCACCATTCTCTCATTTACAAGTTCTGGAGAGAGAAACCATAGAGAGAGAAAGTTGGTGGATCGACCCGAGATTGAAGAAGTGTGTTGCTCCATAGCTCGTGAGAAGAACCTCCGAATCAGAAGCTCGATACAGGTAACGATCCAACCTAGATCTGAGTTTTGTTCGTTTTTGGGGTTTTTCAGGTTTTAGATGAAAAGGTAACGTTTTTACGGATGAAACTGGAAGAAAAACATAGATTTGAGTTCCTTAATGAAAAGCAAACTTTTTGAATGTAAACAAGTTCGGAATCTTGACGTGATCAGACCCGAATGCGAAAGTTAGGGTTTTTGCGATGAAGCAGATCCTGCGTACTTATCAAGTACGCATGAAGCAAAGTTTGCGCACTTATTAAGTACGCAAGAACAAGGCCATGCGCACTTGCTAAGTGCGCAGGCATCAGGCTATTTAGGTAAAGTCAGTTTGCTTAGAATGTTAAACCGTTAGAGTCGGGATTTGGTCTGATGTGTATTTAACTAATCAATTTAGATCGGAAGTGACGTTGTGGGACCTTTGTTTAGGACAACCCAAATTAGCTTATTAGGTGAATTCTAGAAGCCCTCGTTTAAATGTTTTAAATAATGTTTTCGGGCTGGTGTGCATACATACGAAATGATGTTTTACGAAACGATGTTTACGAAACGATATTCACGAAATGATGATTATGAAACTATGTTTACGAAATGAAATGATTTGGAACGAACGGTTTATGGAAAGAAAGTTTTATGAACGAAATATTTATAAAGAAATGGTTTAAACTGAAGGTAAAGGGTTTTGAAAATGAATGAAAGGTTTTATGAAAAGAAAAGAAAGGGGCAAAGGTTTTAAAGAACTCATTACAAATCTAATCTGTCGAATGAATGGAATTGACGAATGACGTCTGGGAATTGGGGTAGATTATGGACAGCGAGCCATAGTTGCATAAGAACAACAGGGACAGTGTCTTTATGGCCTGCCAATGGTTATGATGTTGTACAACTGGTAAGGGAGTAATGACGGTTGCTCAGGGTTTAACGTGACCCTATGAAGGTTAAATTATGATCCAACGGTGTTATGGCCGTGAGCCATAGCCGTCGATGGAAGTTTTCGGTTTATGGACATGGGAGCCATAGGGGCAACTAAATGAGTATTGTCGGTCCTCGTGCAGTTAAGCCTTGCAGGCAATACAAAAGAGAATTGACGGAATGTATTGTATTGTCGGTCTTTGTGTAGTTAAGCCTTTGGGGCAATACAATACTAAATGATGAAACGAATGGTAACACAGATTTGGATAATAATGTATGACGTAAATGAATGTTAAATGAACGATCCGTTCAACGGTGTTTATGATGATGATAAAATGTTTAAATGTTTTAATGATGAACGAAAGTCTCTGTTTTCTTATACATGATGTTAAACCCTAATGAATTATTGAATGATGAACCATTTCTTAAATCGAATGAAAACTTGAACTCACCAGCGTAGCTGACTTTTTAGTATGCACATTCTGGTTAAGGCAGGTATGGAAGATGGACGGTGATGCTTGGCAAGCGAGAAGAGTTACCCGGTTGATCATGAAGACTGGCATCCCGTTATGAGTTGTTTATGTTATGTTTATGTATTTGACAATGTTACGCTTCCGCATGTTTGAACAAGTTTTAATTATGATGAATGATTCTGCCGCGTTATTTGATATTCATGTTTAATAACTGTTTGAGAATGAGTAAATCCAACGAGTGAGGCCTCCCGGGTATAGGGCCTTACAAAAGGAGCCGGTTAGCCACAAAGGGATCGGTTGGGATCGAAAACACGTGACAAGGAAACCCGAGGACTAGATTGTAAATCTTAACTGTTTAAAAAGAACCTAAACTCAAACCCTAGGATCATTCGGACCTAAGGTGTGTACGACGGCAGCGACGCGGGATAAGAAAGGAAGAGAACCGGAGAGAGGAGGAATCCGCCGAGGGCTTGCGGCGGTCCTACGGTGGCAACCAGCGGGGAACTCCATCCGAGATCAAGGTAACCTCCATTCTTTCTATTTACGTGTCTCGTATTTGTACGTTAGAAGAGAATCGAGTTAGGGTTTACGGTTCTTGGTCTTATCCGACGTCAAGAACGCGGGTTAGGGTGCTGGCCAGTTGTAAAGTTGATGGTGGCGTGCGACGGTGCTGGCCAACGTGTGCGGAGGCCGAAGGCCAAGAGAGAGAGAAAGCGAGAAAGGAAGGTGACCTGCAAAGGTGGTAGCGGGTTCAGGTAGTATTCGGGACCAGACGACTGTCACGATGGTGGCCATGGTGGTGGATGACAGCGTCGGCGTAGCGGCGGTGTGCGGCGATGGCAGATATCGGGAAGGAACGCGGTGGTGCCCAGCCCATGGAGCGATTGGCCGACGAGTGAAGGAAGAAGAGGGAGCAGAAGGGTGGCACGCGGCTAGGTGGTGGCGGTGCTCGGCGGCAGCCGCCGTGGTGGCGTGGCACTGTGATGGCGTGGGGCTAAGGAGAACGACGGAAAGGGGGACGTGCATGATGGTGTGGTAGCATGGAGAGCCAGGGTGAGGCGGTACCAGGTTGGGTTGCATGGTGTGCATGAATGCATTCATGGGAACCCGGTTCGAGTGTTCGGTGTTAAATGGGTCAGGGACGACCCGACGCACATGCGTGGAGCTACGGGTTAGGTGAATCAGAAGGGAAAGAAGATGAGACCAAGTGACGAGATTGTATTATTTTATGCGTTATTAGAAGTATGTTTAGAACGTCTTTTGATCGTGTAATCGTACACTTGACAGGTACGGGGTAACGAGCGAGTGGGCAGGTATAGGACAGGGACCATCACTCAGCATAACTGGTGAGTTTCTAATCCCCCTCTTTTAAACGTTTTACGGTTTTGGGGCTAACGTACGTACATTCACGTGGTGTCAATAAAATTAATAATGTTAAGGGTATCGGGTTCTGACCTGCTATAATTGGAATGCAAAGTGAGTATTAAGAGTCATAGGGTTAATGGCGTGCTAAGGGTGGATCGGGGAGAGTCGGGCTTTAAGTTAAATGCCCATGAATTTATGTGTGAGTCAATGATATGGTTTGTTAGTGTGTGACGTGTTAAGGGCCAAACGGGAACGGTTGTGCCCGGTATTAAATGCTAAGGATTTTATGATATTAAATGTGTTGTTCTAGGGTTATGATTGAGGTGTGTGTAATTAATGAGTCATATGTATATGGTGTAATATTATGTGTTTATATTTAGGTGTCGGGTTTGCCTCGTTGCCCATGTGGCACGGCAAACGAGATCGTGAAGGACGAGGTACTTCTGGAAGTCAACGAAGGTGACATTTAGTTGACAGGTTAATGATTAGCTCGGGATGTGTTGATCTCCCTGACTAGGGTACAACAGTGAGGTATGTGTTTGCATGCGTATATATATATTAGTGTTAATGTGCATGCTAATGATTAATTGTATTTACTGTGTATGAGTTAGTTATATTGTGACGTGTTGAATTGTTATGTGTAGGGTTAGACTGACCATCGAGTCAGAACTTGTGACATGACGTGTATAAGAGTCGTGTCAGGTAATTGTGGGAGCCTTGTTTAAGGCCGGATGTGTTAGTGTTCTAGGGTAGGTTGTGTTAACCTAGAGACGGGTCAATGTGTATTCTTGGATATGAATTGTAAGCATAGTATGTTGAGTCTATGTTGTTGTGATGGTAAGGTTGTTATTATGTATGTGGGTAGTACGGGTTGAGTCTTGGGTGGTAAACACCGGGAGTCATAGGGTGACACGGGATTAGCCATTCGTTAATAAAGTGTAAATATATTTTATACGGACCGGAGGGTCTGTGTAAGTTAAACTGAAGAACTTGGTGTGATGGTTTTATTTAAATTAAACTATTAGAAGTCACTCAGCGTAGCTGACTTTGTGTGTACGTTAGATTGTTTGCAGGTAAGCGGTGCATTGACGTATCTTGGTTGGGGAGCGGCGTTACTCGGATCGGTGTGCAGGAATTCGTAAGCTAAACCTAATAACATTAAATGGTTATAAACGTTTTTAGAAGGACTTCCGCTATAGATTGATTTATAATAAATGCTCTTTAATGAAAACGACCCGTTATGAGTACCAACTGTAGGATGCCCGGGTTGGGGTCTTACAAGTTGGTATCAGAGCTGTGGTTTAAGAAAAAACTGGTATTTTTAATCAAATAAAATACTTTAACTTAAACCGAAAATGGGAGAAAGGTAAAATGAATGCCACCACGAGTAACCGCGAGCCAAGAGGTATGTCTTTCAAGTTAAGTAGTAATTATTATTTACTATTTATGTAGTGTTACGATGGTTGAGCGGTTAGTGTGAATGAGTAATCTATGGTTCCGTGTGGGAACATGATGTGTGATACGTGTTTTGGTAGTGTGTAGAATTATGAGAAATTGTGTTGTGTGATTGAGTGAAACCATAATTGTGAGTTGATTAATATAGAGTAGCATTAATTGTGTTCTGTGACATAGCTTGGTGTGTTAGCTTAGTGTAATGCAGTTGTGTGTAACTACATGTGATGTGTAAGTGTGATATAAATGATGATTTTCTATGTAATTGTGTGGTGTTAAGTGAGTGGTGTGGGATGCATGTGCATCCGGCGTGTGGGGAAAGATAGAAAGCTAGTGTGAAGATGATGGGAAAGGTTTAGAGTACGAGCAGTAATGTGGACCACCAAATTGCATTTGATCACCGTAATTTGGCAGTCTATTATTACTCTCATATTATGAATTTGAGCCCATCGTAATCACTTCAACGTTCAATCTTGTGCAGGTACTGATGGCTACGACAGTGAGGACGAGATGGATCAGATGAGGGGGTCTTATCAGGAGGACGGCAGAGTGTCGGGTGAGACGTTTAGCTGCTACACGGGCGATAGTTGTCGGTAGGAGATGGATATTAGCACCTGTTCCATTGACAGCAGTACCACCGACAGTCGAGGAGGAGCGTGAGCTACAGACACATGAGTTGACCTTGGCGCTCCTGGCGCCTAATGCACCTAGTGCTACTAGGGCAGCTACGATAGGACTCACTAGTTCCTTCTACAGGAGGAGCGGCTGGTTGGGACGTAGTGCATTTGCAGTTTGGCATCAACCACCGAGACATGATTTGGGGTCGAGCAACAGATGGCTTGAGGAGTCAGATGACGAGGAGCAGGTAGGCGACAACTTCGGGTTGTTCGAGGGGTAGAGCGTCGATATATTTCCACGGGAGGGTTGGCATGTTTTGAGTAGTAGTAGTTTGATGGTGTGACGAGATATTCATTTTGGGATTCTTATTATGGATTAGATGCTTATATGATATGGAGCTTGACTGGGGTATGACTATTTGATTTTGATATTGAGTTATGCTTTTTCGTGATGTGATTTAGACGTGATTAAAATCATTGTGTTCGTGAACGTATTGTATGGTGCTTGCGATAGGAAGCTATATGCAGTGTGGTGTGATGTGATTTTTGAATGACGTGAGTTCATGCCAATGTGATTGATTAAATATTGTGCGTAGATTTGTGTAGCTATGGGTCATGAAATTCTCTGTGTTAATGAAAGTGTGATAGTTTCATCTATGAGTTAAGGGCTAGGTGGGAGTGTGAAGTATAAAGGGTGTGTTGCACCTTGTGTGAATGACCAGGGCAAGGCCTTATGGAAATTAATGCTTATAAATATGGTAAATATGCATGTGTTGAGAGTTGACTTGTGTCTAGATCGAGTAGAGTGTTGCCTTAATTAATTATTGCTACCCGTAGATGTGAGACTGTGAGAATATGTGATGAGGTGTGGAAGGAGCTACCGATATAATATAGGGTAGGGTTACGGGTGCGTGTGCTTATAAATGGAGAGGTCTTATTATATGTATGTGAATCTAGTTGGGTCTAATTAATCATGTACACTTTGTGCGAACTAGAATGTGTGGTTATTAGTACTCGTGTAGAACATGGCTTGATCTGTAGTTATGTTGCGTAAGTGTGTCCTTGTAGGGCATGCTTAATCGTGCATAGGACGAATGGGCGATGAGCTAAGGTATAGTGTTTCTATCTATACGATTTTCTCAACGGTGATGCATCGATGCGATATGCGGAGTTTCGACGATATTCGAGGCGATCGACGAGGTGTTCTTATGAGATACCTATAGTTATATCTCGTGAATTCAGAACACAAGGCCAAGGAGTGTAGCGGCGAAGGTAGATGATAAGAGGGTGACGTAGATGCTTGATCGGAGATGGTTATGACGTGATGGAGGCGACAACGCTAGAGGTTTTGGCATAGAGTGAATGATGTAACGAAGAGATCCTCTTGGGATACGTTCCACAGTGGGGATACGGAAAATGTGAGCTACCAGAGGATACGGGTGGTTACTCAGAACGAGTCGATGATTAGTGGAAGCGAATGCTTTGATGGATTTCCTATACATACTCGAGGAATGAGACGCGATCGATGATCTTGTGGCAACGACAAAGTAATGACGATGAAAGTGGAGCGAGATAAGAATAATTGCAGGTTTGCCCATAAGTGACTGTAAAAGGGAATGATTATGCCGATACGCATACGACAAAGTTATAAGTAGCAAGCTCCGGCGGGGTATCAAAGGAGAAAATGCTAGAATTTTTAAAACAAACAGGATTGTCTAAGCTAGATCATTAAAGGATGGTGATCGGAGGCTAATGATAAGCAACATGTGATTACCAATGAGACGCAATCAACGCAAGGTAATGTAATAAGAAGGTACTGTAGTAGCGAATCCTGAGACGAGATCAGCAAAGCTTGGCACGAGCTCTTAGTGATCACATGAGAGGGATGGACGTATCACGTTTGAGAGACAGTGGTGCCCGAGTTTTAAGGAATCATCGGTAAGTGGTGATTAGAATAAGAGATGAGAAGGACGGTGAATGATCCACTAATGGAAAGAAAGGAACCCTATGTGAGTGTGACCGTCAGAGTAAATGGGGTCACTCGAAGTTATAAAAGTAGTGACGTTATGAATAACGTGAGGGGATCAAGAGGTGTAAAGATCGATAACGAACGCCGGAGGAACAACGGCCGGAGAGGCGGGTAATAAGGGAAAATGTAAGTGATCCTACAAGCCCCAAAGTTGAAAGCGGGCAATGAGGAGACCTAGTGGGACCCCTAAAAGGTGGTCGAAATCCTAAGCCAACCAATATATTAGTAATTGGTGCAGGTAAGGGGATTGTCACCAAAAAGGACTTGGTGCACGTTTGAGAACGGACAAATGTGTTGGGAGGATTTATACCGACACAGGATTCGAGGACGAATCCCCTTTTAAGGAGGGTAGACTTGTAACATCCAGTAAATTCGTGAGCTAATGACTCGGGTCGGGTGGCAACCATAATCCCTATTAAACTGATGTATTTGCATAGTTGTTACACAAATGGTTAATCAATGGGTTTAAAAGGAGTCGGTTAGCCACAAAGGGATCGGTTGGGATAAAAAATGCACGACAAGGAAACCCGAGAACTGGAGTGTAAATCTTAACGGTTTAAAAAGAACCTAAACTCAAACCCTAGGATCATTCGGACCCTAGGTGTGTACGACGACAGCGACGCGGGAGAAGAAAGGAAGAGAACCGGAGAGAGGAGGAATCCGGCTAGGGCTTGCGGCGGTCCTACGGTGGCAACCAGCGGGGAACTCCTTCCGCAATCAAGGTAACCTCCATTCCTTCTATTTACGTGTCTCGTTTTTGTACGTGAGAAGAGAATCGAGTTAAGGTTTACGGTTCTTGGTCTTGTCCGACGTCAAGAACGCGGGTAAGGGTGCTGGCCGGTTGTAAAGGTGATGGCGGCGTGCGACGGTGCTGGCCGGCGTGTGCAGAGGCCGAATGCAGAGAGAGTGAGGAAGGTGACCGGAAAAGGTGGTAGAGGCTTCGGGTAGTATTCGAGACAAGACTGTTGTCACGATGGCGGTAGTGGTGGTGGATGACTGCGTCGGCATAGCGGCGATGGCAGACATCTGGAAGGAACGCAGTGGTGTCCAGCCCATGGAGCGATCGGCCGACGAGTGAAGGAAGAAGAGGGAGCAGATGGGTGGTGTGCGGGTAGGTGGTGGCGGTGCTCGGCGGCAGCAGCCGTGGTGGCGTGGCGCTGTGATGGCGTGGGGCTAAGGAGAACGACGGAAAGTGGGACGTGCATGATGGTGCGGGAGCATGGCGAGCCAAGGTGAGGCGGTACCGGGTTGGGTTTCGTGGCATGCATGTCTCAACCACAGAGTTAAACCGATCAGTTGAAAATGCTTTTGTAAAAATTTCGGCGTTTTGCTCTAGCGTATCGACATGGACCACTTGTTGGGACATGGACCACTTGTTGGTGCATGGTTTGGTGACAACTGGCTTTCTATAGTTTAGTCTTTATGTTTAATGTTTTGTTTTTTTTGTAATGTAATAGTTTAAGTTTGCATAGGCGAACTTAATAAGTTCTCCTGGTATAGTTGAGGCGAACTTGTTGCAAACATATTAAGTTCGCCTGTTTCAGTTTGTGTTGTCTATAAATAGTTGAAGATTTGTTCTCATTTGTAACTTCTGCATTTTACTAGAACTACTCTGTGTTTACTATTTAATTGATAATACAAGGAGCTTTTTATGAAATAGTGTCTTGTGTGATTGCATTGCGTTCGTGAGTATTCGAGACATACTTATATGTAAGGATTCTGCACTTCGTGTACCTGTCATGTGTTTTACAGCAGAGATCGATCGGTCGACCCGCTGGGACTTACTAGTGGTATCAGAGCCATTGCTCTTCATTAGCTAAAGTTGTTTGACATTGTCTCGGTTGATTTTTCACAACAAGATGGAGATTTTCGGAAGTTTCTGTGTTCTTGAGAAGTTTGCGACTTTTTGTGCTAAATTTTGAGTGATTTTTCATTTTTGGTGTTGTTTTACCAAAATTGATCCGTTAAAAGTGTTCTAAATCAGTATTCGAAGAATCCTACGGAAGGAATTTCTCTTATTCATTCTAAATCAAGATTTATGGAAATTTTCAGATCTGTTCGTGCGTTTGGGTGTTAGAACAATCTTCCTTGTTCTTCAGCTGATACAGGCAAACTTGTCTGATCTGTTACGGGCAAACTTGTCAAGCGAACTTATTAAGTTCGCTGGATTCCAGTTAAGCGAACTTAGTGGGCGAAGTTGTTAAGTTCGTTTAATACAGAGAGTTGTAAAATTTTTCTAAGTGTTGAAGTGTGTTCAAGGATGTCGTCTACTTCTAATCAAGTGAACAATATGACTCATTTACTAAATCATGACAATGAGATTGGAACTCCAACCAAGCCACCGAGGCTTATGAATCTCAAAGATTATTTTAATTGGAAAAGTCAATTTCAGAATTATGTTAATATCAATGACACGAGTTTGTGGATTCCTATTAGTGAGGGTTATGAGCATCTTTTTCATCGTCATATGGGTGTGTCAGATACACCAAAACCAATTTCAGCACTTAATGATGATGAAAAGAAGTTGTATGATCGTGAAAAGAAAGCTCTTGTAGCTTTATCCATGTGTTTACCTCTGGACATCTATCATACTTTCAAGAAGTTTAAGACTTCTCGACAACTTTTGAAAGGTTTGGCTAAAAGATGTGAGGGTAGCACTGATATCAAGAAGAGAAGAAAAAAATGTTAAAGAAACATTTTAGTGTTTTTAAACACTTTGATGGTGAATCAGTGGATGAACTCATGTCAAAATATTATCATCTTCTAAGTGAAATGGTCAACAATGACATCACTTACAAAAACAAGAAGATTCTTGAAAAGTTCTTGGATGCTTTACCAGCACATTTTGAGATATACACCATAGTGATAAAAAACAATCTGGATTTGATGATCTTAGTCTTGTAGATTTGATGGGAAAGATTCAATCATATGATCTGCATAAACAAAAGAAAGACACAGTTTATCAAGATCCAAGCACTTACTTTGGGAAAGGTACATCAGCATCGAAATCTCGTGGAGTTGCTTTATTTTCGGGAGAGTTGTCTGATGTTCTTAAAGAAAATTCTTGTCAAGATAATACATGTTTTGTTGCTTCAAACTCTGGATGTTCAACTCATAGTAAGAATGAAGGTCATTCATGTTCTACTAAAGTTTCTCCATCTGCAGCTAATGATATGATGGCAATGATTGCATCATTTTTAACTTCTTATGCAAATTTTATTGGTGGTAAGATCACTGATCCCGATATGATTGAGGAGGATTTTAAACAGCTAGATAAAGATACTTTGGAGGAAATGAATATTCAGTGGAACATGGCATTGTGGTTGAGACAAGGAAAAGATCACTTAAAGAGAACTGGAAAGAAGTTCATTGGGGGCATCAAGCAAAACCAAGATGGTATTGGATAAGTCTAAGGTGAAGTGTTATAATTGTCAGAAGTTTGGTCATTTTGCTCGAGAATGTACAAAACCACGAAATCAGAATCAAGGACCTTCAAACTCTCAAGGCAATCAAAACAAACAGAGTACTTCCACAGCTTTGATATCTCAACAAGATGAAAATTATGACTGGAGTATTCATTTGGAAGATATTGTGGCTCATGTTAGTCAAGCTTTTCTGGCTGAAGTACATCATGAAGATCGAATTGAAAGTGGTTCTTCTGATAGTGACCCTATAGATTCTGGGAGTTTACATGAAAGTGAAGAGTCAGTGCCTCAGATGAATGAACCAAAGTTTTCAAATGAAGATTTACTGAATGATGGAGCTGCTGAAAAGGTTGTAGAAAAGATTGCAGAGATGTTAGCTGAAGGAAATGCATTCATGGCTGATTCTAAGCAGGTAAAACATGTTGATTCTTGTTTAAAATGCATTGATTTTTTATTTTAAAATTACGATATTATGTGATGATAACACGAATCTCCTATGTGACATGAAAGCAATGTACACATTGAACCAAACTTTGAAGGATAATGAAACAGTTTTGAAAGATAAAATTGAATCTCTAAAAGATGATATTAAAGTTTTGCAAACCAAAGTAAATGAACAAGCATTTCATCTAGATGTGTCATACTCTGAGTACGAAAAGAAAATTAATGAACTTGCTGTGTCACAGACAGAGGTAACAAAATTGTTACGCAAGCTTGAGTGTTATAAGAATTCCAGTTTCTTGTTAGAATATTATAATGATAAAGCTTCGGGTGAAAAGGTTATTGGTGGGGTTGGTTCCTGTCCTTCTTTTGATGATATAGAGATTGGGGGAGGTGTTGGTTATTGTCCACCTTTTAATGCAAATTATACCCCATGTTTGATTGAAGATCTGGAACCAAAAATTGTTTTGAACATCAATCTTGTTACTGGTAATGCCATGGTATATGATGATTCAACTGATGATGACGTGTTTGATTAAAATAAAGTTGAAGGCCTAGTGAAAGATTGTAAGTATGTGGAACCAGTTGTGATGAAAACAGTGACAAGAGACAGGTGCATTCTAACTGAACAAGATGATGTGAGTGAACAACCAAAACCTAAATCTACTTTTAAACTAGTTAAACCGTTTGAAAGTGGTGGTTTTGATTCACAAGAGACAAACAAGATTGAGAAAATCTCAACTCTTGATTTTTGTAAAAATAAACTTGAAGAGGACACTCATAAGGTTGTTCATTCTTCAAACATTATTTCTCAGTGGTCATCATCTACTTCATTCAAGGTTCAGAAAGAAAAGTATGTTCGTGTCTACAAGGAAAAACGTGCATGTTTTCATTATGGTGTTGTTGGTCATATCTTGAAAGATTGTCCAAATAAGAACTTGGGGAAGCGTCTGGAGAATCCAAAGTTGGCACGACCTTTTGTGAATCCACCAGAAAAATCTATAATTAAGAATGTGGATAGTGGTGTAAAGAGGCCAAGTGTTCAGACAGCTTCTGATACAGTGAAAGTTGTGAAGAAGGTTGAGTCAATTGGTGAGTCTACCCAACCAAAAGAAAAATTGTCTTGAACACAAAGACGTCAAAGAAATAAACGGTTGATAAAACTTCTTGAACAATCAGTGGTAAATGACAAGATTGAGGTGTTAAGAGAGACTGACAAGGTTCGGGTTACATCAAAATGGAAACCTAAATCCACTGTTTCTGTTTCTGGGAAACAATCTCTTAAAATTCAGGAGAAATTTGAATGTGTATTGAAGGAAATAGTTTATTTTGATGAATGAGGCCGACCCAAGACCACAATGACTTGGGTCTCTATTACTAACTAATCATTTCTCTTTGTGTGCAGGGAACTCCAAGGAGGACTGTTGGCAACCATTGGTATGTTGACTGTGGATGCTCTCGGCACATGACAGGAACTCTTAATTTATTGGAAATGTGAAAGAAATTCAGGAAGGATACGTTGTTTTTGCAGGCAAGAAAGAAGGAAATATTTCTGGCCAAGGAACTGTGTCGAATGGGAGATTGAGCTTTGAGAAAGTCAACTATGTTGAGCAGCTAGAACATAATCTGTTATCTGTTTCGCAAGTCTGTGATAAAGATTTCTCATTTCATTTTAATAAGTCAGAATGTTTGGTTCTAAAGCCAGGATTTGTGATACCTGATGATTGGATACTTATGCGAGCTCCTCGAAAGAATGATACATATATGCTTGACATGAGCCTAGCAACGACAACGTCGTCTGTTCCAACTTGTCTTCTTTCGAATGCTTCCGAGTCTGATTCAACTTTGTGGCACCGGAAAATGGCTTATATACATTTCAGAAAAATGAACTATCTCGTCAAAAATGGGTTGATTTCTGGTGTCCCAGTTATGAGATTTTATGTGAATGAATACTGTATTCCATGCAAGAAAGGGAAGCAGCACAGGAAATGTCATCCTTCAAAGTTGACTAATTCAATTGTGACTCCTTTAGAGTTGTTGCATATGGATTTATTCAGACCTATTAGTGTCAAGAGTGAAGGCGACAAATCTTATTGTTTGGTAGTGACTAATGATTACTCGATGTTTTCTTGGGTCAAATTTCTTGCTTCTAAGGATGAAACAGCTGAAATTCTTAAGTTCCTAATTGTAGGACTTGAGAAATTTTCCACTTGCATGTCAGGAGAATTCGTAGTGACAACGGCACAAAATTCAAGAATGGGAATTTGGGTTTATTCTGTTTGAAGAAGGGTATTCATCATGAATTCAGTGCTCCTTATGTTCCTCAACAGAATGGTGTTGCTTAACGGAATAATCGAACTCTTATCGAGACGGCTCGTACTATGTTCTCTGATTCATAATTGCCGGTTACTTTTTGGGCAGAGGCAGTAAATACAACTTTTCATGTTCTCAATAGGGTTTTGAGCATGAAGAAACACAACAAAACATGTTATGAATTGCTGAACAATCGAAAACCTAATCTGGCGTATCTTTTTCCCTTTGGGAATCCATGTACCTTGTTAAAGACTCACGATGTTCATACTAAATTCAGCTCGAAGGCGATTGAGGGAATTTTCTTGGGATATGTTGCAAATTCTCATAATAAGAGAGTTTTTAACAAAGAATCCAGTCAAATTAAAGAATGGTTTCATATTGACTGTGATTATCGTTCTGTTCCTCAGGATGCAAAAAGTCCCTCTTGGGCATTTGATTATGATGCATTATTTAGATCTTTCAATGTTACTCCTGTAATTTCTCCTGTTGAAGCTGAAATACTCTATCAGTCCTACTACAATGATGATTCAACTGTCGATCCTCGTTCGGTTATTCCGATTATGGATACTTCTTCAGTTGATCTGAATGTAGCTTCAACTTCGGCTACAACACAACATGATGACACTGACGATGATGAAGCTGTGTTTCAGGAGTCTTCAAATGATATACAGAACATAGTTGATGATTCATCAGCATCGGCATCAGTTGACGGGGAGTTGTCTTCAAATCTTGATGTTGTTATTCAAGCTTCAGATATTCCTCAATTTCGTGTGCATAAGAATCATCCAACTGACAATATTATTGGTGATTTGAATGCAGGTGTTCAAACGAGGCATCGTACACCTGTAGAAAATTCATGTTTGTATGCTCAGACTGTGGATACAGGTATCTTGGAGACATGTTTACATGCTTACTTTATTTCTCAAACAGAACCTAAGAATGTGGTTGAGGCATTGGATGATGATTGTTGGATTGAGGCCATGCAGGAAGAATTGGCTCAATTTGATAAATTACATGTTTGGGATTTGGTTGACTTACCCAAGGGTTCAAGATCTATTGGAAAAAAGTGGGTATTCAAATGCAAACAAGATGATCGTGGTATTGTGGTACGTAATAAGGCGAGACTTGTTGTCCAAGGTTTTAATCAGCAAGAAGGCGTTGATTACACCGAAGTTTATGCTCCAGTTGCGAGGATTGAGGCAATTCGTTTGTTTCTTGCTTATGCTTCTTTCAAGGGTTTCAAAGTTTTTCAATTGGACGTCAAGAGTGATTTTCTGTTTGGAAAGGTAAAGGAAGAAGTATATGTGAAACAGTAGCATGGTTTTGAAGATCCCAATTTTCCTGAAAAAGTGTTTAAATTGGATAAAGCGTTATATGGTCTTCATCAGGCTCCTCGTGCTTGGTACGAAACTTTGTCGGTGCATTTACTTGAGAATGGATTTGAGCGTGGTCAAATTGATTCTACCCTTTTCATCAGAAAAGCATGGGGAGATTTATTACTTGTTCAAATCTATGTTGATGACATAATCTTTGGATCGACGAACGTTGATATGTGTAAAGACTTTGAAAGAGTGGTGTAGTTGAAATTCGAGATGAGCAACATGGGAGAATTATCGTTGTTTTTGGGTCTTCAGGTTAATCAAAAGGAAGATGGTTTTTATATTCATCAAACAAAGTATGTTGCTGATATTCTCAAGAAGTTTGATATGGAAAATTCCTCACCTTTCAACACTCCAATTCCAGTTAATCACAAACTAGATTCTGACCTGAAAGGGAAAGAGGTGGATTGTCGATTATACAGAGGAATGATCGGGTCTTTAATGTATCTGACAGCGTCACGTCCAGATATTTTGTTCGCATTTGTTAGGACATGTTTTGTAACTGTTGATAAAATTCTATGTAAGTTCTGCTAGAGGCGAACTTAATAAGTTCGCCTAGCCTATCAGAGGCGAACTTAATAAGTTCGCTTAAGTCTATCAGAGGCGAACTTATTAAGTTCGCCTAGCCTATTAGAGGCGAACTTAATAAGTTCGCCTAAGCACAGTGAGGCGAACTTGTTAAGTTCGCCTGGTGCAGAACAGTAGCTTATATATACATAACAGAGTCAGTTTGAATAGAACAGACCAGAACAGATTAGAGGTGAGACGATATCAGAGTAGACGAGAGAGAATTCTTGTAACCTGATATTGGTGGAATACAAAGAGTTTATTTACACCGTTGTTGTTGATTGAGTTACACGAGCACGTTGATCATGGATTCCGCACGTTATCACCGTGTCGTACCGCGAGTCTAGAGATCCGTCACGCACCGAATTAGGGACCTACAAGTGGTATCAGAGCTATTGCTCTTGATTAGCAAAAGATTCGTGGTGTTTTCGTGTCCAATCAACATCAAAGTTCTGTGATTTTGAAGATTTTTAAGCATTTTCTTGTTCTTGATAAAAATGGAGAAATTTTGCTCAATTTGGATTGATTTTGGATTTGTTTGATGAAATTGATCCGATAGAAGTGTTCCAAATCAGTTCCTACACATTCCCACGGTTCAATTTTATCAAATTCTATCAATTAAGCAAGAATTCATGAAATTCGGAAGTTTTGGTACGCGTTTATATGGTTCTGATCTGTTCCTGAGTTTGAATCTGTTGAACCAGGTGAACTTGCTGAGTAAGCGAACTTAATCAGCATGCGAACTTAATAAGTTCGCTTGGTGAATATTAAACGAACTTAATAAGTTCGCTTGGTGCAGAGTAAGCGAACTTAATCAGCAGGCGAACTTAATCAGCAGGCGAGTATTTTGGCGGGAAATTCATCTTGTCCAAATTTTTTAGGGAAAGCTTATATGGTCGTTTCGAATCATTTTTGAAATTTTGAATTTTTGAAATTTTTTAAAAAGAGTATTTTGGCGGGAATTTTTTTTTTCCGGATATTTTTGCAAAAATTTCAAAATGTCAATTTCGTGTGATGATAATGATATTGGAACTATGCCACCGAGACTTTTATGCGTATCAGATTTTCGTAGCTGGAAAGTCCGGTTCGAACAGTTTGTATCAGAAACTGATGAAAACTTTTGGACATCCATATTTGAAGGATATGTGCATCCTACTTATGACTATATGGGATATTATGATGTTCCTAAACCAGTGACAGCTCTTACTAAAGTAGAAAAGCAGAATTTTGATCGAGAGATGAAGACGCGTGAAACTTTAACGATGTCTTTACCTAAAGAAATCATTCATAGTCTCGGGAAGTGTCCAACTTCAAGAGATCTATGCGAAGCATTGAAGAAAAAGGGTGAAGCAACTTCTCAAGCGTTTGTGGTCTTGATCAAAGAAGTATTGGAGAAGCCGAGTTATTCTCAAAGTGAATCTTCTGTAGATTTAACTGATAGTGAGAGTATTCGTTCTGGTGAAAGTACTCAATCTACTGAGACTGATGTGATGAGTGAAGAAAGTTTTCAGACAGTTGAAGATGATCTCAGTGAATCAGAAATTGATACAGAGCCTGTCATTGTTGCTCAAAAGGGTGAAGCTGATGATGATTTTTTCATGGCTCCTGGTGCATCTTCGTCAGAAATAAAAGCTGAGGTAATTTCTAACTCTGAGACGTTTTGTTCTAATTGTATGTCAGTGAAGGATAAAATGATGAGGGTTATGGATGACAACGTCAACCTCATTTGTGATATGAAATCAATGCACACGGTAAATCAGAAACTAAAGGCTAATGAGAATGTGTGTATTGAGAGAATAGAATCACTAAAGAGAGATATAAATTCTCTTACTTTGAAGATAAAAGAGCAGGCATATCACCTGGATATGTCCTTTGCAGAAATTGAGAAAAGAAATGATGATCTTGCTGAGAAAGACAAAGAACTAGCTGAATCTAAAGCAGAGGTGATCAGATTGCATAGAAAGTTAGAAAGCTTTGCAAATTCATCATTCTTATTAGGATATTATCATGAAAATACTGAATAGGGGAAGGGAACTACTGGTATTGGATATGTTCCTCCACCATTCAACGGAAATTATTCTGTTACACCTGAGATTATAAATGATATTATAAATGATGAGGATTTAGATCCTAAGACTGTGTTGAAAGTGAATCCAGTCACAGGTGAAGATATGGTGTATTCTGATGAGAGTGATGATGAATATTTTGATGAAGCTAAGGTAGAGGGAATACCTAAAGAGGTTAAGAAAGAAGAATCAAAGGTTGATTCTAATTCATCTGGAAATTATACATTTGGAAGTTCTTCAAATTCTTGGAGAGTTCCATATGTTAGAAATTATAAAGACATGCGTACATGCTTTCATTGTAATGAGATATGACACATTGTGGTGACCTGTCCTTACAAAAATAAAGGAAAGAAGCATGTAGTTCCTGAAAAGATGAAGCCTGAATCAAAACCTGTTGCAAAATCTGGCGTTACAGAGAGAATAAAGCAAAAAGAAGTTCATGTAGGAGAATCTTCTTCAAATGCATCTTATCGTATGAAGATTCCTTATATGAGAGAATATAGTGAAAAGAGATCTTGCTTTTCTTGTGGTCTTGTGGGTCACATTCGGATTGCTTGTCCTCACAAAGCCAAAGGTAACCGACAAGTTACTCCAGAAAAGGTAAGAACTAATGGTAAGCCTTATGTTAACCCAAATGTGGTTAAACCTCGTGATACACCAAAGGGAATTTCAAAATCTGAGGTTAGGCTTTCTAGACCTCAAAGACGGAGGAGAAACAGAAGATTGAGAAAACTTTTAGAACAACAAGAGTTTTCACAATCAAAACATTTTTCAAATGAACAAGATTGTTCAAACACTTCGCATTTTAAGCAAAAAGAACTTAATGAAAAGAAGTTTGTTTGGAAATCTAAAGTTTCTGTTTCGGATTCGTCGGAACAATCACCGAAAATCGATGAGAGATTCGATTGTGAGTGGAGTGAGGTTTATTATTTTGATACAGATGGAAGACCCATGACTACCATGGCTTGGGTCCCAATTTCAAATTAATGTTTCTTGTTAGATGTGCAGGATTTACCAAGAGGGACTAGTAATACCATTTTGGTTGTTGATAGTGGTGGTTCTAAGCACATTACAGGGAATGACATCTACAAGAGTAACGAGTTGTTGATAACTGAGAAATATATTTGATTCAACGACTTGATGCTCAAGGGGGAGAATATGTCACACACAATGTTTTGTAAAAACAGTTTTACAAAGTCCAAATGACAACCTGGAACTTAGGATGACAATAGTGAGTATAAAGTCGTTGATGCAACCATTTGACTAGTTGAGTGGGAGTCTACAGGACAGGGGGAGTACAGAACTGTGTTGGTGACAGAGGCAATGACATTCAATTACATTACATCGGTTTGAGTTTTTAATTGATTGAATTGCTTAATCCTGAGTAACCAAGTAAAATGTTTTTCTTAAAATGTTTTTCATGGAAGATTTTATTTTCGTTTGTTTTACTTTCTTTCATAAAGATTTTGAAAAAGCCAAACAAATTGAAAAAGATAAAATCGACATTACTTGAAGTTAAAGAAGAGATGATAATACATCAGTAGATGTTCTTTCACACATGACCTTAGATTGACTGGTTGGTGCTTTATGTTAATATATCTGAATTAGATGTTTTGATCTAAACTTCAGAGACTGCACAAATAGGAAATGATAGTGTTGTGTATGCATATAATTTGAATTGTCAGTAGACTAAAAGCGTCACTGAACCATTAGTAGTGTGAAAACATAATTGCATATGTTACAACTGTGATTTGAACCCATTTTATGCCTGGGTGTGTGTGTTAAAAGATCACTATCAGATAAAGAATATTAGCTTTTAATAAGGATTTTCCTATGAGATCAGTTTCGGGTTATGTCCTTAGCACTATTCATTCGATTTGCTTCAGTGCCCATGTCCCGAAAAACATGCAATTTGAAGTATAATCATGATATGTACTTGACAACATTTGTCAATCATATACTAGCCCTTGGATCATATTGATACATTATCTTTACTGATTCCATTGAATTCATAATCCAGATAACAGTTGGATCCTCGTACCTGAATCTTATGATTCCACAAATATAAGCCAAAACATTGAATCATTCGATTCTGAATCTCATTGATTCCTATACAATTCAATTTGGATTCTGCTATTCATGTGCTAAGTGATGTCTCCTCATTCTGAATATTCGGAAAATCTTTAGTAAAATCTTATATGTGTCTTGAAGATAGTGCATTTATTTTCTATTTGGCATATATGTGGGGTACACGTTGTATTTCATACTTAAATGGTACCTTAACTCACAAGAAAGTGGGAATGAGATGCTTTAGTTTCAAATATTATAATATTGACAATTTGAATTTGTGTGTCATAGCCTGATCCTATTTTCTTTGAATGTTTATCGCGTATCATAACATGCAATATAAAAGTCTTGAAAAGATAGAGTGTGATAATCTTGAAAGATATTGGATTGATTTGTCAAGGCTTGAAAGAATGACATAGGATACCATTTGATACTATATGGATTGTTTATCTAAGATGTGTGATTGATGCATTGTTTTTACTGATATGATCTTCTTACTCGTGATGTTCGACCAAAAAGATGTGATTTTGTATTTTACATTTCAGTTTGTACAAAGAAAAACCAAAAAGATTTGTCTTTCTTATGTTTGAAAAACCAAAAAGATTTTATTTTTCCAGCTTCCATGGAAATCTTAATTGTTGGTTATTCTTGGTTGTTCTCCTTTACAAAAACTGAATATTGCAGACAGAAGTTGACAAGGGGTCTTTCTCCCAAGTTTTCTTCTAGATAGAAAGAGAATGTGCAGATGAACAAGACGAAGACTACAGTGTGTTTGATGATATATGAAGACGGATGACAATCTTCTGAAGCTGTTGTCAAGGGGGAGTCTGTTGGAGCATATTCTGGTGACAACGAGCTTGAAGATTATGTCTTAGTCTTAGAGTCTTTGACTTTTATTTGATAGAATTGTTAGCAACAGTTAAGGGGGAGTCTGTTAGGACATGTTTTGTAATTGTTGATAAAATTCTATGTAAGTTCTGCTAGAGGCGAACTTAATAAGTTCGCCTAGCCTATCAGAGGCGAACTTAATAAGTTCGCCTGGGCTATCAGAGGCGAACTTAATAAGTTCGCTTAAGTCTATCAGAGGCGAACTTATTAAGTTCGCCTAGCCTATTAGAGGCGAACTTAATAAGTTCGCCTAAGCACAGTGAGGTGAACTTGTTAAGTTCGCCTGGTGCAGAACAGTAGCTTATATATACATAACAGAGTCAGTTTGAATAGAACAGACCAGAACAGATTAGAGGTGAGACGATATCAGAGCAGACGAGAGAGAATTCTTGTAACCTGATATTGGTGGAATACAAAGAGTTTATTTACACCGTTGTTGTTGATTGAGTTACACGAGCACGTTGATCATGGATTCCGCACGTTATCACCGTGTCGTACCGCGAGTCTAGATTTTTCTGTTTTTATGCATGTCCAAATATATAAAGTTAAATCATGGATTGCGTGAATTAATTATCTTCATATCAATTTATGTGGATTATTATTATCACCAATATATATGTTTTTATATCAAAACGTGTTTCTAGACTTTATTTGTACATTGTTCAATAATCCTCAATGACCGTACATTTAACGTTATAAATGTTTATGACTTAGTAATTCTTAAAATTACTAAAATTGTAACTCGTGTTTCTATGCTAGACTCGTGACAACCCTTAGTCAAAGGTAATATTTCAGGAAATATAAAATATGAACATGCCTTTATGAATATGGATATTGATCAGAAATATTGGGTGTCACACAAAAATGCTCAATTTCTTGTCAAATTGTACACAAAAACGTTTCTAATCACCAAGAATCAAACGCAAATCACGAGCAACAGCTCTGATACCACTTGTAGGTCCTCATTACACATCTCAGATCGATCTTGTGATAGGACGTATCGTTAACGCGGAGTGCGGAATCCTACCGTATTAACGCTTTGTATAAAAATCGACAATAGAAACAATCATGTAAATAAACTTCCTCTTTTATATCAACAAACACAAAGTTTACAGATTCTCAGAATTATACTCGTTCAAAGTCCCTCTGCTGCTCTCGTATTCTACACTGAAACTGTAAACTACTATTTATAGACACAAACCTGCTATAGGCGAACTTAACAAGTTCGCTTCAAAGATGCTTAGGCGAACTTATTAAGTTCGTCTCTCATAGGCTAGGCGAACTTAACAAGTTCGCTCTTAAAGATGCTTAGGCGAACTTGTTAAGTTCGCCTCTCTAAGAACTTATACAGAATTTTATCAACAGTTACAAAACATGTCCTAACAACAGGTTGCAAGATAATCGGAATGTCGGAAAGAGAAGAAAATGAAAATTTTCAAAATTTTGTTCAGGTTAGGCGAACTTGTCTTGTTCGCTTAACATGTTCGCTTGGTGAGCGAACATACAAGTTCGCTTGATTTAGGCAAACTTAATCAGATGAGTATATATTGACTTCAGCGAACTTGACCATTTTTACCTTTGTCTTGACTTGAGTGAACGTATCAGGCGATTTTGTACAAAATTGCGTGATTTTTCTAAGTTTGAATTCTAGTTGGTGAAAGTGATTATTTGTTCCTGTTTCAATATCAAAATTAGTTTGCGAGTTCATAGAAGGTATAATCATCTCATTTCATCCTTCAATTTGTTCGAAATCGCTGTTTTTATTCCCGGTTATCATCGTGACTTTCACATGGATTGTTCATCATCATTTTGTGTTTTAAATCCGAAATTGAACTGTTGATTACATTAATCGAGTGTTGGCGAGTGTTTCAGTATGGTTGATTGATATGTATAACATCAAATTGCTCGAATTTGATTTCTGTGACTATTCATCTTTTTGAGCGAACTTGCTCAGGCGAACTTAACAACTTCGCCTCCTGTAACTCTAAGTAAACTTGTTAAGTTTGCCTAAGGGACCAGAGTTGGAAAGACTTGGCAATTTTCAAAGTTGTGATTTAAAAAAAAAAATATTTTACTTTGTTATTTTTTTTTAAGTTTGTCTTTGAAATTGTCGATGTCTAATATACATTTCTAAGCAGGACATAGATCGTCGTGTGGAGTATAAGCACAATCAGGTGGCACTACTTGATCCTGCGTTAGCTGAGGCGGCAAATTATCAAGAGATTATTAGTTTTCTAAATCGATCAAGGATTCATGTTGCTCTTTCAGCTAATCCTCATATTAGCTTGTTATACATTCAAGAATTATGGGAGACGGCACACCAAGATATAGATGTTGATCCACATGTGATTCGGGCTACAGTAAATAACCAAGAAATTGCTATTTCTGCCCAGGATATCAGGACAGATCTGGCTTTGGGTGGAAGAAATGATGTGGCAATCCGGATTTTCCAGGTTAACTCCGGTAACATAATCCAGTTAAATACTAACCATGTTTCTAACTCAATCCAAACTTGAGGGACCAATTCTGTCTATTTCTAAACTTGTAAACATGAAACTACAGGGACTAAAACTGAAATACACCCAATCTTGTTTTGGTTTGACTTATGAAAGTCAAACCGTGCTACTTTGATCGAATTCGAATCCCATGATTGGTTCTGTTTGAATTATGTAACTGAAACTGCATGATTATAACATTAACGGTCTTAACAACTTAATTAAGCACCATCATTGCTGAATTATACCAATTAAATGCCAATTATGGCATAACCGTCGACACCCACAGTGACATTGATCAAATTAACTCGAATTCGTACATGATTTCCATAATTGAACACACTAAACGAGCACTACAGAAGATTCTGCACGTATCAATCTAGCTAGAATCGCAGCATAGAGCACCGGAGACCAAACCAGTCATCGTCGGCATCGGTTCTAGTCGACCACACCCAATTCATCATTTATTCTGGCACATTCCTACACTATTAGCTTCGTTAAAGTCTTTAGAATGAAAGCCCTATGATTATTGGGGCTTATAACATCAAATTCGGCATGAACCCGAATCTAGGGTTCATGCAAAACCAGTTTAATCGATCACCGTCTTAGATCTGATTTAAATTCAATTAAACTACATGTTTAATTTTGAAATCTTCCACTAATCAAAAGCCCTATGCTAATTTAACCTTCCATTAGGGTTCATCGCATTTGGGTTTAATCGAACTCCAATCTAGACACGATTTAAATCTAATTAATTTATATAACTAGACTCGCAGATCACCACTTGTTAAAAACTCCATGGTTTCAAACCATTTCATTATCAGAATCAATCTAATCGATCCTAGATCAAACCTAGGGTTTTCGGTTTCTGAATCTCAAATTAAACGATCCAAATCCAATTGATTTTGCAATTAACTTTCACCAAAAGTTCGTCTTAGGCCGATTAACAAAACCCCTATGTCTTTTTGTCCAAACATAATCGAATCGAGGGGTTTTGGGAGTGATTTTGACCTCGGGATCGATAGGGAGAAAGAGCACATTGTGCTTATTTGATAAAACAATTGTGGTCCGAGTTCTTGTGCGATTCCCTAGCGGGTAGAGTTGGTTAAGACAGTGTGCGTGTGTGGGAGAGGCCCGGGTTCGAGTCTCTCCACACTCTTTTTGTTTTTAAACCGTTTTTGACTATTATTTTAATAAAAAATCAATATCACATATTATTATATTAGTATATAAAAGTGTTTTGAACCCGTAAAACACCCTTAGGCTCGGGTTTGAATTTCTAACCATTTTTATATAATTCCCCACTTTTAAAATAATATATTTATATTATTTTCAAACCCCGACTTCGAATAAATATAATATTTATATTATTTTCAACCTGTGACTCCAACTAAAAACAATATATATTTAAATATTATTTTGCCACGTTTATGAACATTGCGAGACGTTTCAAACTATTAAATAATATAATTATTTATATTATTTGCACACGTTTATACCATCGGATAAAAATAATAGATTTATTATTTTTGTCACATAATTTAATTATTGTATTATTTTGCTATGTTTAAAAACAATATAATAAATTATATTATTTTTCTAGGGCAATTTTAATGGCACAAACGCATGAATGTAGTTATTATTTGAATATTATTCGTAATTAGAGGCGTTCGACGCGTAACGTATTTATCCTAATTATTTAATTAGGAAATCCGTATTCCAGTGGACAAGTTCGTCTACTCGTTAATCCTAAGAATGTTTTAGGATGTTCAAATCTTCCGTGTCGTCACAAATGTCCCATTGTATCCCTAACTATTATGCTTATAATTCTAGGGCATACATAAGCCGTTCACAGAAAAACTCTCGTGTTTTTCTACTTGCATCCTTGTGATGAGCTATCCTCTACTCGTACACAACTCAGGTGAGTTTCACGGCCCCTTTTTACTCGTTTTCCTGTTGGGGGAGAAACATGTACATAAATCAACATCTTTTACTTGTTTTCCAGTTGAGGGAGAAACATACACGGAAGCAATCATACTTTTACTTGTTTTCCCGCGTTGGAGAAACAGGTACGTAAACAAACATTATTTTACATGTTTTTCCAGTTGGGGGAGAAAAACATGACGCAAACTATTTTAATTATGGTACTTCATATGATATCACTGTTGAGGCTAAGCGTAACACACTATCATGAAAAGTCCTCACACACATCGGACCGTTAATATGGTATGAGCGAGGTAATTTTGGTTGTACTACTGGGTTTGACAAACCCCACCCGCGTTAGTCGCGCTAACTCGATTGGAGGTCGAACGGGTGTTATATTGACCTTAACACATTAGTCAGAGTTGATAGACCTGGCTGGAGGCAAACAAACAAACACACTGTCAGTTTCGGTTGCGAGCGTTTTAGCAAAGCATGAATATAGGCATGCAACCTATTGATATATATATTGAATGTACATAATCTGGCACACGCTACTTAAAAACTGAAACCTGTGAACTCACCAACCTAGTGTTGACACTTTTTCTTACATATTTTCTCAGGTCGCTAAGTATAGGTGCACACTAGGGCATGCATGGAGTCTTGTTAGCTTTTCAAGCATTGATCAAACATTTATTATGCTTTCATTTTAGACTTGACTTGGGCGCATTTGTTTGCGCATTTACTACTCTATTTAACTCTTATGCGTTCACTCTGAACTTTTATTATATGACATTTTAAGTCCCATATAGTGTCGTTTGATGTAACTGATGTCTGAGATCCTGGTTTGTGACACGCTTGACAGTAAAACTCCGTTAGTGGATTTTGGGGGTGTGACAAATTGATATCAGAACCATTGGTTATAACCATTGGTTATAGCGAACTAGGAGTTGCATACTAGACTATAACCCACACACATTAGTTACACGACACATACACTCATACATGCTACACGTAGCATCTACACATACATTGCATTGGAGGCATGTTGACATCATCCATATCACCCTCTGCTGACGGGGGGCAAGTCATTCACATTGCATCATCATTCCCAGTGGTGACCCTTGCGGAATCACCAAAACAACATCCACTACCGTCCGATGGCAGCAAGACGGAGCCTTCGGAGGAGTCTCTCACACCACCTTCATCTATCGGGTATGGTGGGCTTTCTGAGGTCCATGTTATAGACGACACTCAGAAGTAGCATATATATCTTTGGGAGTTAGGATCGTCGGAGGCGAGTGCTTACTGTACCCACTAGCAACAATACGCCGAGTAAAGGCAGACCGTTGCACGCATTATTGCAGAATCCATTGACACGTAGATGTCATCACTTTCCTAATCCGTGGACTCGCGCTTTGGTCTATATTATGTTAAAGAAAGATTGACCACAAAGTTGAGAACGCCTTGCACATTGCATACCCAAAACCTATCCTGACTCAGTTGGAAAGACGACTACTTTGCCTCTTCCATTAACACATATCCATGAACTACTTTCACTTCTCAAATTCGCATTTTACGTGCATGATCTCATCTACAATCTGCTGGATTGGACCATCGTAGTGTATGTCAACTCGAGTGAATACTCGGATCAAACGATTTCCGACTACTCATCCTGTTATGAGTCCTAGTCGATCAACTTATGGTTGATGACTACACCTTTCAATGACTTATCATATCTGACAACACTATGTACTCAGCAATACAAACTAAAGGACATTTTGACATAGGACAGGGAGAACTAGGGTGAGCATGCAAAACAAATTATCATTACGGGTGCACACGTAATAGTAATTTGAGGTGTATGTAAGTCCTGGTGAAACCTAGTGTGTGGATAAATGGTCCTAATCTATGATTTACAGACTTATGTTCCTACTGTCAATAGTTGATAGTTAAACCTGTTCAACAGTTGATAGACGCGACTGTCATGTCGGAGATATTTACGAACACACTAAACTATCATCCATAGAACCATCATTTATTCTACTCATGTAAGAGTCTTAGCGAACATAAGACTCTCATCCATACTTGATCAATGAAACCATCTCGATTGAAACTCTAGTAGAACCTCATGGTAAAACCACCGACTCCAACTATGTAAACGAAATTTGAGGAATTCTTCCTGTGACTAATCCTTGGTCTAGTGTGATTTATACCCCAGGATATCCAACTCCGTAAACAGAATTCTCTCTTCGCAAATTGATCCCGTTGTTCCGATGACATTAGAAAACGGGGATTTAATCCAACCAACCATCAGTTGAAAGCGACTACTTAAACAGACAACCTATCCCTTGTATTACTGGAATCTGTATCTCATGAAAATCTTTTCCTACATGTGAACCTTTTCCCTTAACATTTGCATTGATCGACTCTTACCTTATAAGCACGGGTCTCACTAGAAGTCTCAGCATGACTTCACAAATTTCTTACTCGTGCGGTCGTACTCCAACCCTACTAGAAGCTAAGTACACCATAGAAATAGCTGATAAACAGATATTTGAAGCAACTCACATTAAACTTGAATTGGCTGGTCATGAACTTGACATTGACCTTATGCCAGTCACACTCGGCAGCTTTGACGTAATCGTCGGTATGGATTGGTTATCCAAGAATCAAGCCGAAATTATTTTTCATGAGAAAATTTTTCGCCTTCCTCTCCCGAGTGGAGAAACCCTTTCTGTCCAAGGCGAAAAGAGTGGTGCTGTCATGGGCATCATATCTTTCTTAAACACACAAAAGTGTCTACGTAAGAGTCATACTGCCATTTTGGCTCTCGTAGCCGAGCAGCCATATGGGGAGAAGAGGATTGACAACATCCCGATCATTTGTGATTATTCAGAAGTGTTTCCCAAAGACTTGGCTGGTCTTCCGCCGCATCGTCGAGTCAAATTTCAGATCTATCTAGCACCCGGAACAACACCTATTGCTCGGGCATCCTACAGACTTGTACCTAGTGAACTATAAGAATTATCTACACAACTGCAAGAGTTGTTAGATAGGGGTTTCATCAGACCTATCTCATCGCCATGGGGAGCTCCAGTCCTATTCGCCAAGAGGAAAGACGGGACTTTCCGCATGTGCATCGACTACCGTGAGTTGTACAAAGTATCGATCAAGAACTGTTATCCTCTACCCCGCCTTGATGATCTATTTGATCAACTCCAAGGATCAAGCTTCTATTTCAAGATAGATCTTAGATCCGGTTACCATCGATTGAAAGTCCGAGACGAAGACATCTCTAAATCTGCATTCATAACCCGGTACGGCCATTAAGAGTTTTTTTTTTGTCTTGCTATTCGGACTGACTAACGCACCCGTAGTGTTCATGGACCTCATGGAGCGCGTGTGTAAACCCTACCCCGATCAGTTCGTCATTGTTTTCATTAATGACATCCTCATCTATTCTAAGAATGAAGAAGAACATGAGGAGCATCTCCGTTTGATTCTGGAATTGCTGAAACAAGAGCAATTCTATGCCAAAAAAATTTTCACTTTGTTATTTTATTAAAGTTTGTGTTTGAAATTGTCGATGTCTAATATACTTTTCTGAGCAGGACATAGATCGTCGTGTGGAGTATAAGCACAATCAGGTGGCACTACTTGATCCTACGTTAGCTGAGACGGCAAATTATCAAGAGATTATTACTTTTCTAAATCGATCAAGGATTCATGTTGCTCTTTCAGCTAATCCTCATATTAGCTTGTTATACATTCAACAATTATGGGAGACGGTACACCAAGATACAGATGTTGATCCACATGTGATTCGGGATAAAGTAAATAACTAAGAAATTGTTATTTCTGCCCAGGATATCAGGACAAATCTGGCTTTGGGTGGAAGAAATGATGTGGCAATCCGGATTTCCAGGTTAACTCCGTTAACATAATCCAGTTAAATACTAACCATGTTTCTAACTCCATCCAAACTTGAGGGACCAATTCTGTCTATTTCTAAACTTGTAAACATGAAACTAGAGGGACTAAAACTGAAATCTACCCAATCTTGATTTGGTTTGACTTATGAAAGTCAAACCATGCTACTTTGATCGAATTCGAATCCCACGATTGGTTGTATTTGAATTCTGTAACTGAAACTGCTTGATTATAACATTAACGGTCTTAACAACTTAATTAAGCACCATCATTGCTGAATTATACCAATTAAATGCCAATTATGGCAAACCGTCAACACCCACAGTGACCTTGATCAAATTAACTCGAATTCGTCCATCATTTCCACAATTAAACATTTGCGTACACTAAACGAGCACTAGAGAAGATTCTGCACGCATCAATCTGACTGGAATCACAGTAGAGAGCACCGGAGACCAAACTAGTCATCGTTGGCTTCGGTTCTAGTCGACCACACCCAATTCGTCATCTATTCTAGTACATTCCTACACTATTAGCTTCGTTAAAGTCTTTAGAATGAAAGCCCTATGATTATTGGGGCTTATAACATCAAATTCGGCATGAACCCGATTCTAGGGTTCATGCAAAACCAGTTTAATCGATCACCGTCTTAGATCTGATTTAAATTCAATTAAAATACATTTTTAATTTCAAAATCTCCCACTAATCAAAAGCATTATGTTAATTTAACCTTCCATTATCAAATTCATCCCAATCTGGAATCTAGGGTTCCTCGCATTTGGGTTTAATCGAACTCCAATCTAGACACGATTTAAATCTAATTAATTTATATAGCTAGGCTCGCAGATCATAACTTGTTAAAAACTCCATGGTTTCAAACCTATTCATTATCAGAATCAATCTAATCGATCCAAGATCAAACATTGTGTTTTCAGCTTCTGAATCTCAAATTAAACGATCCAAATCCAATTGATTTTGCAATTAACTTTCACAACAAGTTTGTCTTAGGCCGTTTAACAAAACCCCTATGTCTTTTTGTCCAAACAGAATCGAATCGAGGGGTTTTGAGAGTGATTTTGACCTCGGGATCGATAGGGAGAAAGAGCACATTGTGCTTATTTGATAAAACAATTGTGGTCCGAGTTCTTGTGCGATTCCCTAGCGGGCAGAGCTGGTTAAGACAGTGTGCGTGTGTGGGAGAGACCCGGGTTCGAGTCTCTCCACACTCTTTTTGTTTTTAAACCGTTTTTGACTATTATTTTAATGAAAAATCAATATCCCATATTCTTATATTAGTATATAAAAGTGTTTTGAACCCGTAAAACACCCGTAGGCTTAGGTTTGAATTTCTAACCATTTTTAATATAATTCCCCACTTTTAAAATAATATATTTATATTATTTTCAAACCCCGACTTCGAATAAATATAATATTTATATTATTTTCAACCTGTGACTCCAACTAAAAACAATATATATTTAAATATTATTTTGCCACGTTTATGAACATTGCAAGACGTTTCAAACTATTAAATAATATAATTATTTATATTATTTGCACACGTTTATACCCTTGAATAAAAATAATAGATTTATTATTTTTGTCACATAATTTAATTATTGTTTTATTTTGCTAAGTTTAAAAATAATATAATAAATTATATTATTTTCCTAGGCCAATTTTAATGGCACAAACGCATGAATTTAGTTATTATTTAAATATTACTCGTAATTAGAGGCGTTCGACGCATAACGTATTTAACCTAATTATTTAATTAGGAAATATGTATTCCCGTGGACAAGTTCATCTACTCGTTAATCCTAAGAATGTTTTAGGATGTTCAAATCTTCCGTGTCGTCGTCACAAATGTCCCATTGTATCCCTAACTATTATGCTTATAATTCTAGGGCATATGTAAGCCGTTCACAGACAAACTGTCGTATTTTCTACTTGCATCCTTGTGATGAGCTATCCTCTATTCGTACACAACTCAGGTGAGTTTCACGGCCCCTTTTTACTCGTTTTTCTGTTAGGGGAGAAACATGTATACAAATCAACATCTTTTACTTGTTTTCCCGTTGAGGGAGAAACCTACACGCAAGCAATCATACTTTTACTTGTTTTCTCGCGAGGGAGAAACAGGTACCAAACAAACATTATTTTACATGTTTTTCCCGTTGGGGGAGAAAACATGACGCAAACTATTTTAATTATGGTACTTCATATGATATCACTGTTGAGGCTAAACGTAACACACTATCATGAAAAGTCCTCACACACATCGGACCGTTAATATGGTATGAGCGAGATAATTTTGGTTATACTACTGGGTTTGACAAACCCCCACCTGTAACATTTCTGATTTTCAAGTCTTTGTTTCAGTGTAATAAACCAAAGTTAAATTTCAAACGCTAGGGCAATGACTTTATTAAACCCTAGAAATCAATAAAAATTATCAATTCTACCCCTCACTTACCTCAAAATCTCTATATAAATACATGTTCATATGTATTTAGACATGTACATATATATGTTCCACACACGCACATATATATATAATTATACACATGTACAAACACTCAATTGACAAGTGATCTTACTCATCGTTTGAACCCTAACACCTTGGTTGAACCCTAACATCGTGAAATTGGATCGAGACCCAAACAATCTCGCTTGTTTGACTTTTAGAAGTTAAACAGGGCCGAATCCACAAAAATTCAAGTCTCAATGTCGACCCAATCGACTCCTACGGGTTTCCAACACACATACACGTATTAAACGACCCAATCTCGGCCTAAGCAACAACTCAATTCGATCGTTTAAGCGGCCAATTCAAAATTCGAATGAATTGACTTTAGATAGTCAAAATCATATCAAATCATCATTCAATTCGTGAAATTTACACGTCTCCAATCCCGTAAATCGCGCACAAGCCAACACCTCATGAATCCAGTCCCTAAGCTTGTACCGATTCATTCCCAATTCAACGGATTAACGCTTAATCAGTCACCGCGACCAATCTAGTCAAATCGAAATCAATTCGGACAATACAAACGGAATTAAACGAATTAAAACTTCCTCCCACCCTTGTATACGTCCACATAAACTCTCTCACTCTACAAACGAGCCGCATATCACCGCAAGCAACCTGTCGAGCACCAAGATCAGCCGAACGTTTGATCCTGTCTTCCTCGTTCATTCCTACGGCAATTCAGGTACCAATTAGGTCATTAGGTTCGTAATCCCCTGCTTATAGAAATCCCTCTACCAATTCGTGATGGCAGAGGGTATCGAAATCGAATGGGGTTGGAGTTCTTGGCGGTTTGAGGCGTATTCAAAATTGGGATCAATTTAATTTCGTGTTTTTAGTTATTTAGATTCAGTAATAAGTCAGCGAAACCACCTGGTCCGGCCAGCAAGTCACTGCACCGCCGAACCAGGTGGCATGGGATTGAAACCCATAACACCGATCCTTTTTGCGCAAACCTTAAAGCCCAGCCCGTATTCACCGTAAGGATCAGGTCAAGTGTAATCCGTTCCGGGTTTGGGTAAGGATACGTCCCTCGGTCTAGTGGTTAAGACGAGAGCCTCACACAGTGGCCACCCGGGTTCGAACCGGGTGGACTGTGTCTTTTTTTAAAAACCGTTTAGAGAACCCCAAGGTGTTCCCGCTATTGCAAATGGGCGTGCTTGCTATGAATGTGGTAACCCAAATCATTTCCGTGACAAGTGCCTGAAGTTCATCAATGCTAGACAAGGTGGAGCTCGTGGGCGTGCTTTCAACATAAACGCCAATGAAGCTCAGGCCAACAATGATGTGGTCAACGATACGTTCCTTGTTAATAGTTAATATGCCTCCATTCTATTTGATACCGGTGCAGATAAAAGTTTTGTATCACTTAACTTTGAACCCTTACTTGTAAAAACACGATCCAAATTAGAGAAAACCTTCACTTCACTTAAGTTAATTTCATGCACTACCACCCAAAAGTACATATGAAAGAAGTATGTAGCCTCCTTAGCCCATATTATTCAAAAGGATGTCAAAGAGAAGAGCATTCAAGACATCCCCATCATCCGAGACTTTCCCGAAGTATTCCCCGATGACCTATCCGGCCTTCCACCCGTCCGACAAGTAGAATTTCGCATTGACCTTATACCCGGAGCTAACCCCGTGGCTAGAGCTCCTTACCGTCTTGCACCTTCTGAAATGCAAGAACTTGCAAGTTAACTCCAAGAGCTCTCCGACAAGGGCTTCATCCATCCAAGTCATTCACCGTGGGGTGCACCCGTCTTATTCGTCAAGAAGAAGGATGGATCATTCCGCATGTGTATTGACTACCGCGAACTCAACAAGCTTACCATCAAGAACCGTTATCCATTGCCTAGAATTGATGACCTCTTTGATCAACTTCAAGGCTCTACTTGCTTCTCGAAGATTGATCTTCGATCTGGTTATCACCAACTTCGTGTACAAGAGGAAGATATTCCAAAGACTGCCTTCCAAACAAGGTATGGTCACTACGAGTTTATGGTCATGCCTTTTGGGCTAATCAATGCACCCGCGGTTTTCATGGACCTCATGAATCGTGTGTGCAAACCGTACCTTGATAAATTCATGATCGTCTTCATTGATGATATCTTAATCTACTCCAAGACAAAATCCGACCATGAGCAACACCTTAGGTTGGTTTTGGACCTCTTGAGGAAAGAACAACTATATGCGAAATTCTCCAAATGTGAATTTTGGCTAAAGGAGGTTCAATTCCTGGGTCATATCATCAACGAAAAAGGAATTCATGTTGACCCTGCTAAGATCGAAGCTATTAAGAATTGGAATGCCCCTAAGACCCCCACCGAAGTTCGTTCATTTCTTGGTCTTGCGGGATATTATCGTCGTTTCATTTCAAATTTCTCTAAGATTGCTATCCCCCCCCCCATCGTTTTGACCCACAAGGGTAAACCTTATGAATGGGGACCAAAGCAAGAAGAAGCTTTCCAAACTCTCGAGCAAAAGTTGTACAATGCTCCTATATTGACTCTCCCTGATGGGAATGATGATCTAGTTGTCTACTGTGATGCCTCCAACCAAGGTCTCGGTTGTGTCCTCATGCAACGAGGCAAGGTAATCGCTTATGCATCAAGGCAACTTAAGATTCATGAGAAGAATTATACGACAGAAGACCTCGAATTTGGTGCGGTCGTATTCGCATTGAAGATTTGGAGACATTACCTCTATGGCACAAAATGTGTGGTGTTCACCAACCACGAAAGTCTCCAACACATCTTCACCCAAAAAGAACTCAATATGAGGCAACGACGTTGGGTTGAACTCCTTAACGACTATGACTGCGAGATTCGTTACCATCCCAGCAAAGCGAATGTTGTAGCCGACGCTTTGAGTCATAAGGACCATGTAATGCTTCATTGTATCCGAATTCAAACCGACATTCAAAATCGTATCCTAGAAGCTCAACACGTCACGGTCACCGAGGGTAACATGTACGATGAAATGCCGTGTGGTGTTGAACTTCAACTTTAATCAAAACCCAATGGCTTACTTTATTACTTGAACCGAATCTGTGTTCCTGGTCAGGATGATCTCCGTGCATTTCTCATGAACGAGGCTCACAAAACTCGTTATTCTATTCATCCTGGTGCGGATAAAATGTACCAAGATCTTCGCCAACAATATTGGTGGCCCGGTATGAAGAAAGACATTGCTCTCTATGTTGCCAAATGTCTTACTTGTTCCAAAGTCAAAGCCGAACACCAACGTCCATCCGATTTACTTGAACAACCAGAAATTCCCATGTGGAAATGGGAGAACTTAGCTATGGATTTCATTACCAAACTCCCTCGCACCTCAAGTGGTTATGATAGCATCTGGGTGATCATTGACCGCCTCACCAAATCTGCTCATTTCTTGCCCATCCGTGAAGACTATCGGGTTAAGAAATTGGCCCGAATTTACATTGACGAAATTTTGAGCCGTCAGGGTGTTCCCTTAAACATAATCTCCGATAGAGATGCTCGATTCACCTCCCGTTTCTCACAATCTCTCCAAACTGCTCTTGGCACACGATTGGATTTGAGCACGGCTTACCATCCCTAAACTGATGGTCAGACCGAGCGAACAATCCAAACTCTTGAGGACATGCTTAGAGCTTGCGTAATTGATTTTGGTGGCAATTGGGATTCAAATCTATCCCTAATTGAGTTCCCTTACAACAATAGCTACCACACAAGTATCAACATGGCTCCATTTGAAGCTCTCTATGGTCGTTAGTGTCGTTCTCCTATCTGTTGGAACGAGATTGGTGAAGCACAAATCACCGGTCCCGAGCTAATTCAAGAAACATCCGACAAGATCATCCAAATCCGTGACAACATTCGAGTAGCGAGGAGTCGACAAAAGAGTTATGCCGACAAACGACGAAAACCCTTGGAATTCCAAGTCGGTGATCTTGTCCTTCTAAAGGTGTCTCCATGGAAGGGCGTGATTCATTTTGGAAAGAAAGGCAAGCTAGCACCTCGCTATGTGGGTCCATTCAAGATCCTTGAAAGGATTGGGAAAGTGGGTTACAAACTCGAGTTACTTCCATCACTTGGCAATGTGCATTCTACATTTCATGTGTCCAATCTAAAGTGTCTTGCTGATGATAATCTCCATATACCTCTTGACGACGTGCGCATTGACGAAACGATGCACTTCGTTGAGAGACCCGTTGAAATCATGGATCGTGAGATCAAGCATCTCAAGCGAAGCCGTATCCCTATTGTTAAGGTTCGTTGGGAAACTAAACGTGGTCCTGAGTTCACTTGGGAACATGAAGAACAAATGAAGCTCAAGTACCCGCACCTGTTTGCCGATTCAGTCACCACAACAAGTTAAATTTCGAGACGAAATTCCTCAACATGGGGATACTGTAACATTTCTGATTTTCAATTCTTTGTTTAAGTGTAATAAACCAAAGTTAAATTTCAAACGCTAGGGCAATGACTTTATTAAACCCTAGAAATCAATAAAAATTATCAATTCTACCCCTCACTTACCTAAAAATCTATATACAAATATGTGTTCATATGTATTTAGACATGTACATATATATGTTCCACACACGCACATATATATATATATATATATATATATATAATTATACATTATGAAAATACATACACATATACAAACACTAAATTGACAAGTTATCCGACTCATCGTTAGAACCCTAACACCTTGGTTGAACCCTAACATCGTGAAATTGGACCGAGACCCAAACAATCTCGCCTGTTTGACTTTTAGAAGTCAAATAGGGCCGAATCCTTAAAAATTAAAGTCTCAATGTCGACCCAATCGATTCCTACGTGTATACGTGTTTCCATCACACATACACGTATTAAACGACCGAATCTCGGCCCAACCAACAACTCAATTCGATCGTTTAAGCGGCCAATTCAAAATTCAAATGAATTAACTTTAGATAGTTAAAATCATATCAAATCATCATTCAATTCGTGAAATTTATGCATCTCCAATCCTGCAATTCGCTCACAAGCCAACCCCTCATGAATCCAGTCCCTAAGCATGACCCGATTCATTCCCAATTCAACGGATTAACACGTAATCAGTCACCGCGACCAATCCGGTCAAATCAAAATCAATTCGGACAATACAAACGGAATTAAACTAATTAAAACTTCCTCCCACCCTCGTATACGTCCACACAAACTCTCTCACTCTACAAACGACCCGCATATCAACGCAGGGAGCCTGTCGAGCACCAAGATCAGCCGAACATTTGATCCTGTCGTCCTCGTTCATTCCTACGGCAATTCATGTACCAATTAGGTCATTAGGTTCGTAATCCCCTGCTTATAGAAAGCCCTCTACCAATTCGTGATGGCAGAGGGTATCGAAATCGATTGGGGTTGGAGTTCTTGGCGGTTTGAGGCGTATTCAAAATTGGGATCAATTTAATTTCGTGTTTTTAATTATTTAGATTCAGTAATAAGTCAGCGAAACCACCTGGTCCAGCCAGCAAGTCACTGCGCCGCCGAACCGGGTGGCATGGGTTCGAAACCCATAACACCGATCCTTTTTGCGCAAACCTTAAAGCCCAACCCATATTCACCGTAAGGATCGGGTCAAGTGTAATCCGTTCCGGGTTTGGGTAAGGATACGTCCCTCGGTCTAGTGGTTAAGACGAGAGCCTCACACAGTGGCCACCCGGGTTCGAACCGGGTGGACTGTGTCTTTTTTTAAAAACCGTTTAGAGAACCCAAAAAATTATATAAAAATTATTTTTATAAACCATACAATATTTTTAACATAATAAATGTATATGTATCATTAAACTCTATACATAAATATTAATGTATATTTATCATTAAACTCTATACATAAATATTATTTACACAACTTCATATTTACGCATCTTTATAAATAAATAAATAGAGTAAAAATTGTTTATTTAATTTATATTTAATATAATACGCCCGCTATTTTTATAACTAAATAAATAAGTTACATACCTTTATGAATAACTAAATAAGATAACAATTATTTATTTAATTTATATTTAAACAAAAATTGGTTATTTAGGCTATACTTAAATAAACCGAATAACTACATTATTTTGTAACTAGAATAAATAAATAATAATTATTTAATTTAGTTATTCAAATCCAAACCCTAATTTAAAATATTTTAAAAACTATTCATTTCAAATTGTTTTCATTTTATTCAACACCTTTTTAAGTACAAACCACAATTTCCTACACTTCCATACATACTATGACATAACTCTTTGTACACATATTTAATTAAATCCGAGACTTAGACCTAGACTATGGTACACATTATTAATTTAATATATATTACCCACTAGGTTAACGTTGTGAGTTACAAGGATCATTTTGCTACTTAGTCTCGCGTGCAAGCTACACCTTTGATCCAAGTGAGTATTACATAGCCCCTTTTACTCTTTTAAACTTTTTGGGGTGAAACATCAACTCTATACACACAATTGCTTACATTTACACAAACTACGCAAACATAAATCCTCTTTACATTCATGTATACAAAATTTGAGCTTTATGTTTGAGTGCTAGGTGTGTTAACTGTTTGTGTGCAATTTATATGCAATCATTAACTATTCAAGCCGACGGTTAACAATGATAGATATATTGAGTTTGACAAACCCACCCAGATTGGGGTGATTGTTACCGACAACACAATCTGCATGATATTTACAAAGGTTTGATTGTACTTTGGTTACACAATAGCTGCTCCCCATAAATGCCTTATTTTATCATGTTATGTAAGGATTTGATTATTTACATCTATACACTATTTATGATTAAACCTATGTATGCTCACCAACTTTTTTAGTTGACCTTATTTTATTCATGTTTCAGGTGCTAATGTGTGATTTTGATCAAGACTTGCTATACATAAGTTTTAGACCTAGTTAGTTTTAATAAAGGATTATGTATTTCATTTTATGTACTTGGTTTGATTTTGTTTTGACTTGAATCTATTCAATGAATTTTGAATGATTAATATATTTCGATTTAGTCAACCTTATGCTCATGAACAGTCTACATGTCCCGCCCCGACGTTTCCGCCATCGGTTGGGGTGTGGCACCACCCGCGTTAGTCACTCTAACCCGATTGGAGGTCGAACGGGTGTTATATTGACCTTAACACATTAGTCCGAGTTGATAGACCTGGCTGGAGGCAAAAAAACAAACACACTGTCAGTTTCGGTTGCGAGCGTTTTAGCAAAACATGAATATAGGCATGTAACCTATTGATATATATATTGAATGTACATAATCTGGCACACGCTACTTACAAACTGAAACCTGTGAACTCACCAACCTAGTTTTGACACTTTTTCTTACATGTTTTCTCAGGTCGCTAAGTATAGATGCACACTAGGGCATGCATGGAGTCTTGTTAGCTTTTCAAGCATTGATCAAACATTTATTATGCTTTCTTTTTAGACTTGACTTGGGCGCATTTGATTGCGCATTTACTACTATATTTAACGCTTACGCATTCACTCTGAACTTTTATGATATGACATTTTAAGTCCCATATAGTGTCATTTGTTGTAACTGATGTCTGAAATCCTGGTTTGTCACAAGCTTCACGGTAAAACCCCGTTAGTGCATTTTGGGGGTGTGAAAAATGATGACCCGACTAGTTTACCGAATACCCTGATTATGGGTTGTTTTTAAAGAATGGGTTATCGAGTTCGAAAGAATGATACACAAGCACGCAAGGGTTGTCTTGTAAGGCAATGTAAATACTTTTTGCATGTGATTATTCAATGCTTATCACCAAGGAAAGCTGGCACTGACGGGTTAAAGACATCTTTGCAAGCTACAATGGTAGCTTTGACGTTAAATCGACCTTTCAACTTTGCCCTTTACTGTCACACCCCCAAATTCCACGAACGGAGTTTTACCATTTGGTGTGTGACTAACCAGGATCTCAGTCATTAGTTACATCAAATTCCACTTTATGCATGGGACTCAAATGAAAATATTATAAAAGTTCAGAGTAAATGCGGAAGCGTTTAAACAAGAGAGTAAGGGGGTGTTTGGGATTACTTATTTGAAACTCCTTATGACTTATTCAAAAAGGTAATAAGTCATAAGTCATAAGTCACAATTTCTTACTTCTCAAAAACTACTAAAAGGAGGATGAAAAGTAAGAAAAACCAAACAAACTTATTACTTATCTCCTTTTCTAAGAAGTTAATAAGTTATAAGTTGGTTAAATAAGTAATCCCAAACACCCCCTAAATGCGCACAATAATGCGCCCAAGTCTAACAATAACGGAAACATAATAAATGTTCAATAGATTGACAATTATTGAATATATCATGTTGACACCATGCATGCCCTAACCTGCACCTGTGCCTTAGCTTAGCGTCCTAAGAAAACATGAAAGAAAAGTGTCAACACAAGGTTGGTGAGTTCATAGGTTTCAGTTTATAGAAGCATTTAACAGATTAATGTACATTCAATATATAAATCAACAGGTAGCTAACCCATATGCATGTTAACTAATACACTCGCAACCGAAATCTGAATGTTTATGTTTTTGCCTCCCACTGGGCCTATCAGCCATGGTGCATGTTTAGGTCAATGTTGCACCGGTTCGACCTCCAGTCGAGTTAGCGCGATTAACGCGGGTGAGGTTTGTCAAACCCAGTAGTACTACTCAAATTACCTCGCTATGTTCATATTAATGGTCCTATGTGAGGACTTAATGATAGATGTGTACGCATAGTCAAACAAGTGATAACATATATGATTTACATAACCAAACGTGTTTACGTCATGCTTTCTCCCCCAGTTTAAAACAGTAAAAAGGGGCCGTGAAAACTCACATGCGTTGCGTAGTAGGTAGTATCACACAAGTATGAGATTTGAATCTCAAGCGTTAGCCCGTAACGGCTTACGAATGCCCTAAAATTATAACATAATAATTAGGGGCATAATGGGATATAATGATATGAGACAACGACACGGAATGTTGAACGTTCTAAAAGAAACGCTCTAAATATGAAAGAGTAGACGAACATGTCCACGAGAACTGAAGGATTTCTTAACATCACGCGACGATTGACAAAAGTAATATAAAGTATATTCGCACGATGCACCATTAAACTAATTGCTTAAGAAAATAATATAATATATTATTTTTAGATTTAATAAAATATTACAATAAACAATTGCGTGTCAAAAATAATAAGTCTATTATTTTATCCGAGGATATAAACAGGTGTAAATAATATATATAATTATATTATTTATTCGTTTAAAAGGTTACATGAAGTTTATAAACGAAACAATAATAATATAAAAATATTTATCGTTTTTAACTGAGATTAAGGGTTGAAAATAATATATTATTTTATAAACGAGGTTTAAATAACGAATACGAGTTACAAGACTAAACCCAAGCCTACGGGTGGTTTTCCGGTTTTAAAACATACTAATATAATATAATAATTATTGTTTTGAAAATATAAATATTAATCAAAACATTCTAACAAAAGGTTTTCTCACACACGACCGCGCCTAAGACAAGGCACGACCACGTTAAGGTCACGGGCGCGACCGTGCTGGTCGGGGGGGCGACCGTGCTGATCAAACAGAAGACACAACAAAGCTGATCACTAGGCACGACCGTGTCTGAGCTAGGCACAACCGTGTATAGGGTTCTGAGGCACGACCAGGTCTAGCCAAGAGGCACGACCAGGTCTAGCCAAGAGGCACGACCGGGTCAGAGTGTGAGGCATGGCCATGCTAAAACCTGGCACACAGTGCTTAACAGAATTAAGCAATAGATCCAAATCCGTTTGGTTTCGGTCACGATTGACCAAAAGGACATGAGGGTTCTGTTTAACAGTAATATGTGAAACATAGGATGGTTTTAATTCCAAAAACAACAAGTTTAAACATGTTTAATTTCGGTTACAAAGTCCGAGAACCCTAGGTTTGAATACGAATTTGATTTGACCAATTTTGGTGTTAAAAGTGAATGGAATCATAGGGTTTTTCACAAACAGAGGGTTGCGAATCCAAATCTATGGTTTAATTTGATTGAGGTAATCGTTAGAATCAAAAACCCCAAATTCGTTTTCGTATGAACCCTGGGTTAACGATCTTGAACAATTCGATGATAACAGGTTAAATTAACTTAGGGTTTTCCATCCAGACATAGAGGCGACTCTAAGGGTGTAGAGATTTACCAGAATCGTTGACGAATTGATGGTGAACAAGTAAACGCCGATGCCAAATGCGAAAGGCTTGATCCTCGACGACTTCTGCTGCATCTCCGACGAGTTGGATGTGTGCAAAAGTTCTAGAAAGCTTCGTACGAGATGTATAGGTGATCAATTTCAGTTCTAACAATCTAATTGAAACAAATTCGTGTATAGAAAAGGTGGAGTCGATGGTTACGATAATTATGACCATAATTGGGTTTAATTCGATCATTACGGGTGTTAAAGCATGAGATAATGGTTCAGTGATGATCGCCATTAAAGATTTTACGTTACAAAATTGATATTCGAACGGATTTGGGTTTAAAGGCTGCATTTACATTTCAACTGGGCAAGAGGCGCGACCGTGCCAATAAGAGGCGCGACCATGCCAAAGCCCTTGGCGCGACTGTGCCAAAACAAGGCGCAACCGTGCCTACTAGGGTTTCTGTTTATTTACAAAACCAGCCCTAGCAACTTCAGCTTTGACAGAATTGATCCCTTGGTTTTAGAATTGAGTTAACATGGTTAGCATTTAACAGAATATTTAACGGAATTACTAACGGGGTTAACTTGAAAAGTCGGATTGTCACATTTACTTCTACATGGAGTTGGTGATGTAGATTACACCACTTGAGGGTCAGGGTTTCTTAATGTACCCTCGATTCTCGCATGTTATCCAGAATCATTTGATCCCTAATTTGCCACCAGTAAATCCCCGATTGAATTTAACTGCAATGACAAAGAGTATCTTTACTGATTGTTTGAATTTCAAACAGTAGTATCCTGCTTTAATTCCAGTTGCTACACCATTGTTTGGGCATATAATTAATCCTGCTTATGTTGCACCGCCAAACTATAACTGGATACATGATGATCCTGCTTTGGAATTACCTCCAGTTGACAATCAAGATGAGGAGGAAGAGGATGAGGAAGGTGGTGATGATAATGAAGGTACTGACAGTGATGATGGTGATGATGGTGATGATAATGATAATGATCATGCTGATGATGGAAATGATGGTGTTGATGTAACTGTACATGTTGATAATGAACCTCATGTTGATGATGTAGAGGTTGAAGAGACTAGCACTAGTTCATCTGGATCTGGTAGATCTGATGACAATGATAAGAGTTCTCAGCATTTTGGCCCTGATCATTATAATCAGTTAGCTAAAATTCCTCGAGTTACTAGAAATATATATGATAACCGTCAGAAGTCTCTAGGTAAGAAGAAAGTGACTTTACCAAGACGTAAGTCTGTAAGGGGTCATCCTTCCGATGCAGTACTTGGAAAGAGAAAATTACAAGATGAAACATCCAGTTCTGAGTATGATGGAGCTCCTGCAGCAAAAGGACCTAAACTGATGGCTTCGGCTATTCATGTTGCTCAAACTGCACAGGATAGAGAGTTTGTCGATTCTTTGATAATTACTCCTATTCCTTTACAATCTCATACTCCTCAAGCTACTCCGACTGTATCCAAGACTCACGATGAGGCTGGTCCATCCACACGCAATGTTCATAAGGAACGGATACAGGCTTTGGAAACACAGGTTTCAAGTTTACAATCTCAAGTCGATGCTTTACTTGCTAGTGAAGCTCAACGTGCTCAAACTATCAATGATCAAAACTAGGTGCTTGCAGAGATACAGCTTCTTGTTAGCCAATTGTTAGAGCGTCTTGACGCTCAGGGGGAGAAGGTTCAGGCTGATAAGTCTGTTTGTCATAGTATTGGCATTCAAAAGAATTTAGATGATGACGAACCAGATGCTGGTGATGGTTTGGGTGAGCGTCAACACGCTGATAGTAACCCGTCATTAACTCAGGGGGAGTCAGAGATTATTATTGAAGCTAATATGATGACAGGTGATGAGGATAAAGAACCGACTACAGTTAATGCTGATATGTTGGATAATTCAATCTTTGAAGACTCTGACATAGATGATGCAGACAAGATTGAACGTTTATTAGACTTGGATGATTTTTTTGATGATGATGATACAGAAGAAGAAGGGTTAAAGGAAGGAGAGATTGTTGAGGTAGAGCTGGAGTGTGATAATAAGAAAGTTGTTTACGAAGGATATGAAGGTTTAATTGATACAAATATGTTTGAAGATGTTGTAATTCCTGAAGGGTTTTCAGAAGGAGTTGTAGAATCTGATGCATCTGATCCTGATCAAGAAAAAAAAATCCTGACTATGTTGAGAGTTTGCCTAAAGATACAGAAATGTATAAAAATACTGGCATGACAAAGGCACAATGGGTGGAGATGGTGAAGAGCTGCAGAAATAACTTACCAGTTGCTCCAGTGGCACCAATACAAAAACAGAGATATGTAAACAAAGACAAATGCTCTGGAAGAATAATCAGTTGATTTGATGAAGCTGAGTTCAAGTTATTCTCCTTGAAGAGGTCAGATGGAGTTCAATATTTGAAGCCAAGGATTAAATACTTTAACACTTTACCGAGATGTGAAGTCAATGGGTTATCAACAAAGCCCTTGATTAACAGATCGAATAATGGAATAGTTGACTCGATTGCCAATTTGATAAGAATGGAAGGAGGTTCTGGAAAGTATGAGAGACTGAAATCTCAACAGGGAAGGAGAATAAAATAAGTAGATTCTGTTACTCAAAAGGTGACATGGAGATACAAGTTTAAACCTATGAGATCAATACAAAAGATTCCATTGAAACTGATTTCTTATGATTGTTTACATGATCTTAAATGGTGGTACGTTGATGGATGTACGGGAGAAGCTGTGATAGAAGACTTGAATGGCAAGGTTATAGTGAGATTCTTTGATGCTATGAACCTTGTTAACTTTTCAAGGTCAAATCAGAAGATGCTGAAGCGGTAGAGAGATCTTGTATACTAATGAAAGTAGAGAGCAAGCATTACAGTATAAGAAGGTGTTGTATATGTGTTTGAAACACAGGATTTGTGCAGGGAGCTCGTTGCCAAAGAATTGGAAGAACAAGACTTGAAGATAAAGACCAAGATGTTGTCAGGGGGAGTCTGTTGGTGCATGGTTTGGTGACAACTAGCTTTGTATAGTTTAGTCTTTATGTTTAATGTTTTGTTTGTTTTGTATTGTAATAGTTTAAGTTTGGATAGGCGAACTTAATAAGTTCTCCTGGTATAGTTGAGGCGAACTTAACAAGTTCGCCTGAACTAAAGGTGGCGAACTTAATAAGTTCGCCTGTTTCAGTTTGTGTTGTCTATAAATAGTTCAAGAGTTGTTCTCATTTGTAACTTCTGCATTTTACTAGAACTACTTTGTGTTTACTGTTTAGTTGATAATATAAGGAGCTTTTTATGAAATCGTGTCTTGTGTGATTGCATTGCGTTTGTGAGTATTCGAGGCATACGTATATGTAAGGATTCCACACTTCGTGTACGTATCATGTGTTTTACAGCAGAGATCGATCGGTAGACCCGCTGGGACCTACACCACTTTAATCAGACTGTCCTCAAAACAATCATGAATGAAATATAACCTGATTGCAATGTGCTTTGTTTTGGAGTGCTGAATGGGATTCTTGACTATTCCTAGCACTGCCTCATTGTCACAAAAGATCGGAGTGTCCAAGAAATTTATTCCAAAGTCTAACATTTGATGTTGAATCCAGATGAATTATGAGCAACAGCTCGAGGCAGCAGTGTACTCAGCTTTAGCAGTTGATGTGGATACATTGGTTTGTTTCTTACACTGCCAAGAAACCAGTCTCTCCCCGAAAAATTGACACCCTCCTGATGTTGATTTCATGTCCAAGTTACAACCTCCATAATCGCTGGGAGTATAAGCAAAAAAGTTAAATTCAGAATCAGAAGGGTACCATAAACCTAAATTTACGCGACCCTTTTAAGATATCGAAATATTTGTTTAACAGCCGATTCATGAGATTCCTTTGGAGCTGCCTGATATCTGGCATAGGAGCAAATAGCAAACATGATATCAGGTCGACTTGCGGTCAGATACATCAAGGAGCCGATCATTGACCGATACATCTTTTGATTAACTTCAAATCTAGATAAATCCACAGTGAGTGGTTCATGGGGAGCAATTGGTGTTGTAGCTGTTTTACAGTCATTAATTTTGAACTTTGTCAGAATGTCTTTTACATACTTAGCCTGATGGATAAGAATCCCAGCATCAGACTGTTCTACTTGTAACCCCAGACACAACTGCATTTTTCCCATTAAGCTCACTTCGAATTTCAGTTTCATGATTTCTTCAAAATATTTGTAAAGAGCTTCATTGGTTGAACCATAGATGATGTCATCAACATAGACTTGTACGATTAACAGATCAGCACCAAATTTCTTCAGAAACAAAGTCTTGTTGATTGTTCCACGAACAAAGCCGTTAGATGTAAGATGTGTTGACAAGGTTTCATACCACGCACGAGGCACTTGATGTAACCCACACAATGAATTATCGAGCATATACACCTGAAATGGATGAGCAAGATCTTTAAAACCGGGAGGTTGATTTACAAAAACTTCTTCCTTTACCACTCCATAAAGAAAAATTGTTTTCACATCCATTTGGTACACAGTGAACTTCTTATAAGACGCATAAGCCAAGAATATACATATGGCTTCAATCCGCGCAACAGGAGCAAAGACATCGTCATAATCCAATCCTTGCTCTTGATAAAAACCTTGGACAACAAGACGTGCTTTGTTGCGAACTACAATTCCATGATCATCTCTTTTGTTTTGAAAAACCCATTTCATTCCAATTGGATATTTTCCCTCAGGTAAATCAACAAGATGCCATAAGTTAAGCCTTTTGAACTGAAGGAGTTCCTCTTGCATGGCTTCAATCCAACTTGGATCCTGTAAAGCTACTATAACATTCTTAGGTTCTTCTTAGGATAAAAAGCAGGAGTACAAACATACATTAATATTTCCAGCTTGACTTCTTGTTTTAACTCCATCCTCAAGAGATCCAATTATATTCTCAACTGGATGGGCAGAATGGATTCTATGAATTGGAGTAGTATCAGCTTGCATAGATTCTGGCATATTTGAAACATTCAACTCTGGTGATTGATCACTTGAATCTTCAACACATGAAGAACTTGTTTGAATTACATCCTCAGTCTGATCATTTACAGGATCCAACTGAACTTTACTAACTGCTGGTTCATCATTATTAATTTGAACTTCTTGTACTTCAGAATCAACATTAGTGACTGAATTATCAACATGATCTTCTTGTGTTTGAGTTGATGAAGTAACATTGTGAGAAATCTCATTTTGGACAATCACATGTTGTGGACCAACCATAAACCTTTCAACAAATTGATCACTGCGTGTAGGAGACTTAGTTACAGTTGTAATATCCGGGATATTCCGACCCGTTTCGTGGACAGTTACGCAAATCGGTTACATTTGAAACTTAGATATATATATATATAAATATATATATATGAAAATTTTATATATATATAAATAAACTTTTTAAATTCTAGCAAGTTTATAAACTCATTTTATTATTCAAACTTCTAATAAACTACGTGAATCGTTTTATAAAAAAAATTATGAAATAATAAGGTATAAAACATATTTTAAATAAATAAGTTATGGAACTTAGAAATTATTTTATAAATAAATAAAATAATAAAACTTATTTAGACAAAAAAATATAAATAGATATATATATGTTTTAAAAGTCTCAGGGACCAAAACTGCCAAACTTTGAAACCTTCTGTAAACTATTAAACACAAAATGATATCTAAGGGAAACTCCAGGGACCTGTTTTACACAAAGGAAAAACAACCAGAAACAGAACCGGTCGTGGGTTCGATCCCAGCCAACCCCGGTTTTGAGCCCTTTTCATCGAAATCACGTTTTCCGTCCAAGTTCTTGGAACCTCGAGACTCGCCTCCCCCGTGCGACCCAACCCCAATGCCATAAATGATTGGACACGGCCCGAGACCCGCGCATTCGTCGAATTTGAACTCGGCCGTTCAACCGTCACCTTCCCAACTACTCAAGCATTAAACGTCGCGAATTGGCTATAAATATCGATTAGAATCTTTAGTAAAATCACAACACAATTCCTTCACTCTAAAATTTCTCCGATTAACACCTACGTTGGCCGATTAGAAGCCGCGACAGCCGACTCCAAAATCCATCCCGTTCTCACTCTTTTCAACATCTTTTAAGGTAATTCTTGTGCTCATTTCGATCGTTACAACCCATAGATCGAAAGCCCTCTGTTTAATTCCATTAACAGAGGGCAATTCGATGTGTAATTTCAGTATTACGTTTCTAGGGTTCATATGGATTGGGGGATAACCGGAACTGATGTTTAAAGACAGCGAGGCCCGTAGCCGGGTTGGTTAAGGCGCTTGTGTGGGAACCGGGCGACCCGGGTTCGAATCCGGTTAGCCCAGTTTTGCTTTTATTCATTTTTTTTAGCCTTTTTAACAACATATTTAAACTTGGAAAATTTTTATAAATTCTATAAAACCTTTGTAAACTTGAATCTGAATTTTACTTATATTTTTATATTTCAGAACTATTTTTAATTTATTAAACTTAGCTTAAACTCATAATAATTAATACTTTAAAAATAGTTTCAAATACCTAAAAGCTATAAACTTTATAAAACTTATGTTTTCAATAGAAATGATTTTTATCTTTTTGCTGAATCATTTTAAGTTTATTTAATTATTTTTGTAAACTTATAAGATTCTAAATAAATTATAAACTTATTTATTTTAACTTGTGAGTTTTATAGACATACACCTATTTAAATTAAAAACATGAGAAATAAAAATACCTCATTTATTTCTTAAATAATTATAAACTTACACACTCAATAAAACTAAATAAAAACTATAAGCATTTATAAACTTATAAACTTTATTCAAATACTTTAAGGAACTTTACTAAAACATTTATAAACATAAAAACAAAACTTTATGTAAATACTTAAACTTTATTGTATGTAGATTTATAAACTTCAAAAACTTATAGTTTGAAATATAAACCTTATAAAAAGCCCCATTTAAAATAAATGTTAAACTTATGACTTCTCATCATTTACTTAAAACTTATAATCACATTCTAGAATATTATTTATCTACAGGTTAAATTATAAACTAAATACTTAATACTTAAATACTTATAATTATTTTATCATAAACCTTTAATCGTTTGGTACTTATTAAACGAAAATTATAAACTTTTAACAACTATTTATCCTTTAATAAATTACTTAGTCAAACACTTACCTATTGCTACGACCCTACTTATAAAATACTTAGTAAACTATTATTTCTTAACTAGTGTAATTAATAAATTACAAAACTTTTAAATAATTATTTTAGTTGATAATTATTCTAGACTATAAACCTATTTAACGTTGATATTCAAAACCCTCATTTGAAACCTGATTTAAGCTTGATGAAACACAATCGCTCACATATCCCATTTGGAACCCTAGTCGAATCTTGAAATCTTAGGATCCTTGTCTTAGACTTTTACTTAAATCTTTAGACTTGCATACTTAGGCTTATCGTGAGGATATTCTCCCTCAAAGTCTTGCAAATACTTATCCGTGTCGGATACTCTTCATCAATCCAAGTGAGTATACTTAGCCCATTTTTCCTTTTATGCTTTTGGGGTGAAACATGTTCAAACATCTTAAACTTAGACAATTCTTGTACAACTATGACTACGTGTTTATTCTTATGTTAAACTTGAGACTTGTATGCTTAGATTAAACTTAAAACTAGCATATTCATTAACTTTGATCAAGCCTATAGTAACAATGATAGATCTATTGTATTTGACCAATCCACCTTGATTGATTGACCCCTTCGGGGGGGAGCCCTTGGTGATTGTTACTGAATTAAACTTTAAACTTGAGACTTATAAGGGTAACCTGCGGGTTATGCCTAAACTTGGTTGGAGGGTTGATATGCACAATGTCTAACATGCTTGATTTCTCATACTTACATTATAGAATGCATGAATCATAGTGAATTGTAATTCTTTCCAAATACTTGTTAAACTGTGTCAAAACCTTTGTATCTCACCAACTATTTTGTAGTTGACAGATTCTTTCACATGTTTCAGGTTCTACAACATGAGACTTTATCGTGATCACATAGGATGCTTGGACCTAGAATGCTTAATCAATTAGACTTGTATTCTTGTTATGTATTTGATTTATTCTTTGTATTGAATCTTAAATTACTTATTAATGAAACATTAAAACTTTAATAGTCAACCTTGTGCTAGTGAACAACCGCGTCCGCCCCGACGTATAATCCGCCGTCGGTTGGGGTGTGACAGATTGGTATCAGAGCCTTGGTTATAGGGAATTAGGTTATTAGACACATGACCTAGACTATACCTTAGGAGACCCAAACATGAGTTATCTCATGTCTTTTACTAGGAATTCTCTCCTCATTCTATTCTTAATTCTTATACGTGAACGCTTGAAGATTCTACGTTTCTACTTACCTACGTGCTACAAGAGGCTACTACATCGAGGACACGTTCTTAGGCTCTAAGTCTAATCCACCACTAAACTCTCATCAAGAATATTTAAGTTCTAGATAATGTGTGAGAACTTGTGCGGACCGGAAGGGTGGATACCTGTATTCTGGGAAATTCTGTCAGGGAAAGCATTTCGTATAAATCCAAATCAACCGTTGGACCCGTATGCTTTCCTGGGAATTCTTGGGATGAGTATCCACTTATAGGAATGCATGACTTCTCTAAACATTTGTGAGCTTAGATCTCTTTTGATATGTCAAGATACTTACTTAGCGATATGCACTAAATGAGTACTATCTCAAATACTATACAATTCATAAATTCAAGATTCAAAAACTTTCCTCTGTAACCTTTACTCTATGATTCTTATGCTCCGTCTTTTCAAGAATGGTCACATGACAGCATGCTTACTCGTCATAAACTGAAGGAGTTACCTTCAAGGAGAAATTCTTACAAGATTATACTTAAAGACTACATACATAAACTTATATTTATAGATACTACCCAATAAACTTCGTGATCATTGTAATATAACCCTTAAAACTATGTATTACCCTACAAATTCTTCTATAAAGCTTCATTATTTTATAAATATGACACCTAAGAGGTAACCCTCGTGTTTTTACCTTACCTCCTTAGCACTTAACCAAGTTTCATTTGATAACTAACCCAAAAACTTTTGTTATGCTTTTATACACCTCAAAACTTTCATACGTCTTTAAAACTTCCACATCACCGTTTCTTATAAACAAAACTTGACGTCTTTTAAACCTAAAGTACATTAACAAAGGGATTTGTAACCTGATCGTTTCCCGCAAGAGAAGAAGCCTACTATAGAATAAACAAGCTCCACGTTTAAAACTCTAAACCCATAATGAACCTCGACATAATACAATAAACCCAAACATCGGTGACAATAACTAAAAAGTTGTAGACTCACAAGGAAATTCTGGCTATGGAAATAGGGTACATAAGTGAGTCCTCGTGGCCCACCCCTTCTTCCGAGAATTCTCTTCGTTAGCCCATCAACCTCAAGCCAAAAAAAAAAAAAAAAAAAAAAAAACCATTATAAATAGTACTATGATGACTCAGTATTATGAATAAAAATCTTTTTGAACACATTTAATCAATTTACTTACAAACTTCTTCCTATTCTCTTCTCTTGCTAGGTAATGGACTCACACTCACACTCTTCGCCAGTGTACCGCCCAAGGGGAGAGTCCGACCGCGAAGAGAGTAGCGAGTCACCGGTGTACCAGCCAAGTCCTACCCTAATGCTAGGGCAAGAGCTGAACTCAACACTAATTGGACCAGAAACCCTAGGACATCACCACCGAGGAATCCTTATCAAGCATCTCATCTTCACCACCGGTTCTCATCACCACCAAGGGACCCATATCTAGCACCTACCCCTACCCTAAGGGCTAGGCATGCCGGAGTACCTGCCGTGGCAATGGAAATCACGGTGCCTAACATTCCTAGGTTTGTGGAAACCGCGGAATTTATGAGGTAAGAGATGGAGCATAGGGCTCGGCAAGACCTGTTAAACCAAAGGATCGATGACCTGGCCAATCAAATCTGGATCCAGGAAGAAAATATCACGACTTTGGAGGAAGACAGGGAGATCCTCGAGCACCGCACCGAGACCACTAGGGCAGAGGCTAGGTTTGCCATCCGAGTAACCCTAGCAGTACTTAGTACTAATCTGTTTCTTAGTGGAGAGCTACCTAAGGCGTGCATGAAGCCTCCATTTCTATTAAATTTTTAAATTTTGTCTTATGTAAGGGCTAGAAGCCCAAATTTTGAAACATCTAATGAAAGTAATTTTGAAATTTCATCTTGTTATTACTTGTTAATTTGACACTTTTTTCATCATTACAAACTTAACACTCTTACCCACACACCTTCGTCAAAAGTAGCTCACGTTAGTACTAGAGATAATTAACAACGTAGCATTAAACTATAAAAACCTCAAGTGACACGTGTACTTGAATAATAAAAACTTGAATAAACCTGCTAATTTGTAAGCACCCTTTTAAAACAACACAACTTACGAACCACTGTCGTAATCAACTATGATCCTTACCTTTATATAGACTTAACGCTTCTAAACTTGACCAACATTTCGTTTGACAACTATACATACATTTTCATAAGTCTTACTTATACTATTTATCAATGTCCAACTCGTCATTTTTTTTAAACATCTTAATTACACTTTATATAAAAGAAAACTATACCTGCTGTTGTGAAACAAGATAAAATCAATTATAAACACACTATCATAAACCTTATCGAAACTTTTCCCGTTACCCTATGCTATGAGACTTTCCTCATTCAACTCTTATCACGTAAAAGACTTACTAAAAATCACAACGGGGACGAAAAGCTTAAATACACATTGCTAAAACATTAAACTTCGTATACGCAACTATGGGGTCAGAGACTTTTGAGTCATGTAAAACTTGTACAAATACTCAATCCCGTGTTCTTAAAACTAAACATGATCAATAAAGGATCATGTAAAGCTTAATACTGAAACTTGAAACTCTACTGACTTATCCTATTTTCAAACTTATACTTGGATTCTAAGTCTTGAAAACTTTGTGTGTCCATCTTAACCAAACCCTATGAGACTTGATAAACGTACATTCCATATATATGAGAAAACTTCACTCTTAATACTAGACGCTAGCAGGAAGGAGGACATTACTCTCTTTAGCAGAGTACATCCCCTGACTCCTATCTAAACCTAACATCGGGATCCACTAATCTTCTGGACAACTCGAATCCTTTGTGAGAAAGCGTATAATGGTTAATCCTGTTCCAAACACTGTCCCACACCTCTCTTAAACACTAGAGTATTTAGATAACCACTTTATACTCAAAACGTAATCGTATACTTCTATACACTGAAGCTAAACTAAGAGACTTTAAGGCTATTCTATGTTTGACGTATTCTTGTTCAAACACAATTTAAACTATCCGATGTTTGACGTATTCTTGTTCAAACACAATTTAAACTATTCTATGATTGACGTATTCTTGTTCAAACACAATTTAAACTATCCGATGTTTGACGTATTCTTGTTCAAACACAATTTAAACTATTCTATGATTGACGTATTCTTATTCAAACACAATTTAATCTATCCGATGTTTGACGTATTCTTGTTCAAACATGATGAACGTATGAGACTTTAAACTACCCCATGTTTGATGTATTCTTGTTCAAACATGATGAACGTATGAGACTTTAAACTACCCCATGTTTTCACGTATGCTTGTTCAAACATGATGAACGTATGAGACTTTAAGCTACTCCATGTCTGACGTATTCTTGTTCAAACATGATGAACGTATGAAACTTTAAACTACCCCATGTTTGACGTATTCTTGTTCAAACATGATGAACGTATAAGACTTTTAAACTACTCAAGGTTTGATGTATTCTTGATCAAACCCGAGGAAAGTGTAAAGACTTTAAACTACTCAACGATTGAAGTATTCTTAATCAATCACGAGGAAACTTTGAAACTCTAAGTCTTGTCACATTATTTTCTTTACTCATTGAATGACGCTTCTCTCTGAGGGACTCGTTAATCAATGATCACTCTTATGTGGAAACTCTAGTCGTATTCTTGTACTCCTCCTTGATCCACACACAAACGGAAGGACTTATGCGGACTATGCGACGATTTGAATGCTTGCGGGTGCACACGTAAGTATGAAAATCAGCGTATGGAAAGACATAGTAAACTTTGTCGTGTGCTACGATCTAAGACTTATCGTAAAAGGGAATCACGGAACTTAGGTACCATAGCAATCCTTAGACGTATTAGTCTACAAACTCAAATTCTTGAACTATCATCGAATCCATCCTGAGTGATACATATCACTTTAAATCTTGGATAGAAATTCAACAGTCATCCTCTCCAATGCTTTTGAAAACGAATCTTCATCTATCTGAATAAAACTATATGTTTCTTAGGGAAGCTCTTGATAACCATATGCATTGAAAACTTAGAAACTCGAGCGTAATCTTATCCCTATCCTTACAACTTATTTAAAAATCTAAACGTAACCCAGGGTTTACTTGGGAACGTAGAGCATCTTTCTCATTATCCTTGTGCGTATCATAGACTTAAATCCGAAACTAAACCCTTCTACTCTAATTTCGGGACGAAATTCCCTAAAGTAGGGGAGACTGTAATATCCGGGATATTCCGACCCGTTTCGTGGACAGTTACGCAAATCGGTTACATTTGAAACTTAGATATATATATATATATATATGAAAATTTTATATATATATAAATAAACTTTTTAAATTCTAGCAAGTTTATAAACTCATTTTATTATTCAAACTTCTAATAAACTATGTGAATCGTTTTATAAAAAAAATTATGACATAATACGGTATAAAACTTATTTTAAATAAATAAGTTATGGAACTTAGAAATTATTTTATAAATATATAAAATAATAAAATTTATTTAGACAAAAAAATATAAATAGATATATATATATGTTTTAAAAGTCTCAGGGACCAAAACTGCCAAACTTTGAAACCTTCTATAAACTATTAAACACAAAATGATATCTAAGGGAAACTCCAGGGACCTGTTTTACACAAAGGAAAAACAACCAGAAACAGAACCGGTCGTGGGTTCGATCCTAGCCAACCCCGGTTTTGAGCCCTTTTCATCGAAATCACGTTTTCCGTCCAAGTTCATGGAACCTCGAGACTCGCCTCCCCCGTGCGACCCAACCCCAATGCCATCAATGATCGGACACGGTCCGAGACCCGCGCATTCGTCGAATTTGAACTCGGCCGTTCAATCGTCACCTTCCCAAATACTGAAGCATTAGACGTCACGAATTGGCTATAAATATCGATTAGAATCTTCAGTAAAATCACAACACAACTTCCTTCACTCTAAAATTTCTCCGATTAACACCTACGTTGGCCGATTAGAAGCCGCGACAGCCGACTCCAAAATCCATCCCGTTCTCACTCGTTTCAACATCTTTTAAGGTAATTCTTGTGCTCATTTCGATCGTTACAACCCATAGATCGAAAGCCCTCTGTTTAATTCCATTAACAGAGGGCAATTCGATGTGTAATTTCAGTATTAAGTTTCTTGGGTTCATATGGATTGGGGGATAACCGGAACTGATGTTTAAAGATTTCTGGTTTGGTTATGTTACCAGCGAGGCCCGTAGCCGGGTTGGTTAAGGCGCTTTTGTGGGAACCGGGCGACCCGGGTTCAAATCCGGTTAGCCCAGTTTTGCTTTTATTCATTTTTTTAGCCTTTTTAACAACATATTTAAACTTGGAAAATTTTTATAAATTCTATAAAACCTTTGTAAACTTGAATCTGAATTTTACTTATATTTTTATATTTCGGAACTATTTTTAATTTATTAAACTTAGCTTAAACTCATAATAATTAATACTTTAAAAATAGTTTCAAATACCTAAAAGCTATAAACTTTATAAAACTTATGTTTTCAATAGAAATGATTTTTATCTTTTTGCTGAATCATTTTAAGTTTATTTAATTATTTTTGTAAACTTATAAGATTCTAAATAAATTATAAACTTATTTATTTTAACTTGTCAGTTTTATAGACATACACCTATTTAAATTAAAAACATGAGAAATAAAAATACCTCATTTATTTCTTAAATAATTATAAACTTACACACTCAATAAAACTAAATAAAAACTATAAGCATTTATAAACTTATAAACTTTATTCAAATACTTTAAGGAACTTTACTAAAACATTTATAAACTTAAAAAAAAAACTTTATGTAAATACTTAAACTTTATTGTATGTAGATTTATAAACTTCAAAAACTTATAGTTTGAAATATAAACCTTATAAAAAGCCCCATTTAAAATAAATGTTAAACTTATGACTTCTCATCATTTACTTAAAACTTATAATCACATTCTAGAATATTATTTATCTACAAGTTAAATTATAAACTAAATACTTAATACTTAAATACTTATAATTATTTTATCATAAACCTTTAATCGTTTGGTACTTATTAAACGAAAATTATAAACTTTTAACAACTATTTATCCTTTAATAAATTACTTAGTCAAACACTTACCTATTGCTACGACCATACTTATAAAATACTTAGTAAACTATTATTTCTTAACTAGTGTAATTAATAAATTACAAAACTTTTAAATAATTATTTTAGTTGATAATTATTCTAGACTATAAACCTATTTAACGTTGATATTCAAAACCCTCATTTGAAACCTGATTTAAGCTTGATGAAACACAATCGCTCCCATCTCCCATTTGGAACCCTAGTCGAATCTTGAAATCTTAGGATCCTTGTCTTAGACTTTTACTTAAATCTTTAGACTTGCATACTTAGGCTTATCGTGAGGATATTCTCCCTCAAAGTCTTGCAAATACTTATCCGTGTCGGATACTCTTCTTCAATCCAAGTGAGTATACTTAGCCCCTTTTTCCTTTTATGCTTTTGGGGTGAAACATGTTCAAACATCTTAAACTTATATAATTCTTGTACAACTATGACTACGTGTTTATTCTTATGTTAAACTTGAGACTTGAATGCTTAGATTAAACTTAAAACTAGCATATTCATTAACTTTGATCAAGCCTATAGTAACGATGATAGATTTATTTAATTTGACCAATCCACCTTGATTGATTGACCCCTTCGGGGGGGAGCCCTTGGTGATTGTTACTGAATTAAACTTTAAACTTGAGACTTATAAGGGTAACCTGCGGGTTATGCCTAAACTTGGTTGGAGGGTTGATATTCACAATGTCTAACATGCTTGTTTTCCCATACTTACATTATAGAATGCATGAATCATAGTGAATTGTAATTCTTTCCAAATACTTGTTAAGCTGTGTCAAAACCTTTGTATCTCACCAACTATTTTGTAGTTGACAGATTCTTTCACATGTTTCAGGTTCTACAACATGAGACTTTATCGTGATCACATAGGATGCTTGGACCTAAAATGCTTAATCAATTAGACTTGTATTCTTGCTATGTATTTGATTTATTCTTTGTATTAAATCTTAAATTACTTATTAATGAAACATTAAAACTTTAATAGTCAACCTTGTGCTAGTGAACAACCGCGTCCGCCCCGACGTATAATCCGCCGTCGGTTGGGGTGTGACAGATTGGTATCAGAGCCTTGGTTATAGGGAATTAGGTTATTAGACACATGACCTAGACTATAACTTAGGAGACCCAAACATGAGTTATCTCATGTCCTTTACTAGGAATTCTCTCATCATTCTATTCTTAATTCTTATACGTGAACGCTTGAAGATTCTACATTTCTACTTACCTACGTGCTACAAGAGGCTACTACATCGAGGACACGTTCTTAGGCTCTAAGTCTAATCCACCACTAAACTCTCATCAAGAATATTTAAGTTCTAGATAATGTGTGAGAACTTGTGCGGACCGGAAGGGTGGATACCTGTATTCTGGGAAATTCTTAATAAATTATAAACTTATTTATTTTATTTTTATCTTTTTGCTGAATCATTTTAAGTTTATTTAATTATTTTTGTAAACTTATAAGATTCTAAATAAATTATAAACTTATTTATTTTAACTTGTCAGTTTTATAGACATACACCTATTTAAATTAAAAACATGAGAAATAAAAATACCTCATTTATTTCTTAAATAATTATAAACTTACACACTCAATAAAACTAAATAAAAACTATAAGCATTTATAAACTTATAAACGTTATTCAAATACTTTAAAGAACTTTACTAAAACATTTATAAACTAAAAAAAAAAACTTTATGTAAATACTTAAATTTTATTGTATGTAGATTTATAAACTTCAAAAACTTATAGTTTGAAATATAAACCTTATAAAAAGCCCCATTTAAAATAAATGTTAAACTTATGACTTCTCATCATTTACTTAAAACTTACAATCACATTCTAGAATATTATTTATCTACAAGTTAAATTATAAACTAAATACTTAATACTTAAATACTTATAATTATTTTATCATAAACCTTTAATCGTTTGGTACTTATTAAACGAAAATTATAAACTTTTAACAACTATTTATCCTTTAATAAATTACTTAGTCAAACACTTACCTATTGCTACGACCCTACTTATAAAATACTGTAAGGCCCCAAACCCGGGAGGCCTCAAACCCGGGAGGCCTCACTTGTTGGATTTACTCATTCACAAACAGTTCTTAAACATGAATATCAAATAACGCAGCGGAAAATTTCATTCAAACATAACGTCATCATTGTTCATACACGTGGAAGCGTAAATATTGTTTAAAACATAAATACATTATAACTAAACATAACGGGATGCCAGTCTTCAAAAGCAGTCGGGTAACTCTTCATCTCTAGCCAAGCATCACCGTCCATCCTCATAACATGCCTTAACCTAAATGTGCACACTAAAAAGTCAGCTACGCTGGTGAGTTCTAGTTTTCGTTCGATTTAAGAAATGGTTCATCATTCAAAACATTCATTAGGGTTTAACATCACGTATAAGAAAACAGGGTCTTTCATTCATAAACCTTCAAACATTTAAACACATTGAACGGATCATTTGTTTAAAACATTTAACATTCATTTAAGTCATACATTACTATCTAAAATCTGTATCTTTCTTTACGCGTCTCTGTGTCCCCGAAGGAACCTTTGATGTTGTGGGCAACCGTTACGTATCGCCGTCATTTCCACAACCATTCAATACGTGGGGTCAACCGTTACGTATCGCCGTCATTGCCCAACACACATCTTTCCTTTGGGAATCAACCGTTACGTATCGCCGTCATTGATTTCCCATTACCATTCAATACGTGGGGTCAACCGTTACATATCGCCGTCATTGCCTAACACGCATCTTTCCTTTGGGAATCAACCGTTACGTATCGACGTCATTGATTTCCCATTACCTCTTTCTCTTAGGATGATCGTCATCACCCGAGTAACCGTCGTTACTCCCTTACCAGTTGTACAAAATCAAACCATTGGCAGGCCACTAAGACACTGCCCCTGTTGTTCTTATGGTAACTATGGCTCGCTGTCCATAATCTACCACAAGGCTGGGAATTACATTCCCAGACTTCATTCGTCAATTCCATTCATTCGACAGATTAGATTTGTAATGACTTCTTTAAAACCTTTGCCCTTTTTCTTTTCTTTACATAAAACCTTTCACTCGTTTTCAAAACCCTTTACCTTTACTTTAAACCATTTTCTTATTAAACATTCGTTCGTAAACGTTCCATGCATAAAACTTTCTTTCCATAAACCGTTCATTCCAAATCATTTCATTTCATAATCATAGTTCCATAAAATATCATTTCATAAAACATTATTTCATATGTATGCACACCAGCCCGAAAACATTATATAAAACATTTAAAAGAGGGCTTCTAGAACTCACCCGATAAGCAATTTCTGAAATACTCTTCGCTGGCTACTGAGCGTCACTAATGTCACTCACATCCCTATGCTTAAACCATACTTGTAAGGTAGTGCTCCTAGATGACACTAGACATCCCTATGCTTAAACCTAGTAGTTTCGATGGATTTGCTTATATCGAAACTTGATAGTTTCGATAGGTTGTTTATGTCGAAACTTGGTAGTTTCGATAAGTAACTTAGGTGTAATCTTAACTTCGGATCGTGGGCTCATATCAAAACTATGGTAGTTTTGATGGGTATGCATATATCAAAACTGAGTAGTTTCGATATGTCTGTACATATCGAAACTATGTAGTTTCGATGGGTCTGCACATATCGAAACTAGTAGTTTCGATGGGTCTGCACATATCGAAACTAGTAGTTTCGATGGTTCTGCACATATCGAAACTAGTAGTTTCGATGGGTCTGCACATATCGAAACTAGTAGTTTCGATGGGCCTACACAGATCGTCTTCCCAAAATCTGAATTTTTGCATGCGAGTCTGATCGAGTCAATATCTCGATTTTTCTTAGATCAAAACGTTCGGTTTTCATTCTAGATGCTATACCTAAGCTCATTTTCAAGTTCCATCCGCAAAATCATTACCTTTTTAGCCAAAACCCGAAAATCCCAAAATCGAACAAAAACTCAGATTTAGGCAAGATCATTACCTGTATCGAGATTCTGATCCGGAGGTTCTTCTCACGAGCTTAGCAGTAACGTGCTCCCCCAATTCCGGGATGATCCGTCAACTTTCTCTCTCTAGACCCGAGCTCTCCTTTCTCTCTCCAGAAGTTGCATGAGTGGGGAATGAGCAGAGAAGAGGGCTGCCCTGCCTCTTATATACCTGGGCTTCCCTCGGCCCATTGAAGTCGAGCCCAAGCCCGCTCCCTTTTATTTAAATATTCTGACTAAATCCGGTCTCGCTATATTCATTCGTTTTATTATTTTTGGGATGTTACAAGTCTACCCCCCTTACAATAGGTTTCATCCCCGAAACCTGTCATAAGTCAAATAGTTGAGGGTACGACTCCCTCATTTCTGTCTCCGTTTCCCAAGTGGCTTCCGATCCCTTACGATGTTTCCATTGGACTTTAACCAATTAGATAACTTTATTACGTAAACGTCTCTCCTTTCGATCTAGGATGGCCACGGGTTCTTCGATGTAGTTAAGGCTATTGTCTACCTCGATGTCAGTAAGTGGTACGTGAGCCAATTCATCCGACAAACACTTTCGCAAGTGTGATACATGGAAGGTAGGATGAATTCCACTTAACTCATCAGGCAACTCTAACCGATAAGTGTAGGTCCAGGTAACTCAACTACTGATCGAACTCGTGATATGACGTTTCTATAACACGAAGTGCGGAATCCTTCGTATTAATGTTTGTATACTAATTGATAATTCAAACAACATGCGTAAATAAACTTCTCGATTATATTCCAAGTAACAATGGTTACAGACTCAATCAGACAATTGTTTCTCTCTCAGATCGATTTCTGTTCACCACTGTCTAATGACTCTGTAACACATATATATAGAACCAAACCTGCTGTAAGCGAACTTAGTTAAGTTCGCCTGAAACAGTCTAAGCAAACTTAACAAGTTCGCCTCAGTTATGCCTAAGCGAACTTATTAAGTTCGCCTCTGATAGACCAGGCGAACTTAAAAAGTTCGCCTCTAGGCTCACTAGTTAAACACTTAGCAACTTTTATACAATTACATACCAAAAACATAAAGACATAAAATCTAACTATTACAAGCTTTTGTCATTACAAAACTATGTCCTAACAATAAGCGACTTCACCAACCCGTGCCATTATCCTGAACGGTCCGACAAACCTCGGACTTAACTTTCCTCTCTTCCTGAATCGTATGATCCCTTTCCAGGGTGACACTTTCAACATTACTCTGTCCCCAGCATCAAACTCGATAGGCCTTCGTCGTTTATCCGCGTAGGATTTCTGACGATCTTGTGCGGCCTTCATTCGTGCTTTGATTTTATCAAACCTTTCTGACGTTTCCCTTGCTACTTCCAGACTCCCTAATTCCTTTTGTCCAATCTCACCCCAACTAATCGGGGTCCTGCATCTTCTCCCATACAACATTTCGTAAGGCGGCATGCCTATCGTCGTGTGATGACTATTGTTGTAGGAGAATTTGGCTAACGGCAGATGACTGTCCCAACTGCCACCAAAATTGATAATACAAGCACGAAGCATATCCTCCAATGTCTGAATTTTCCTTTCAGACTGACCGTCCGTTTGTGGGTGGTATGCCGTGCTGTTATTAAGCCTCGTGCCCATCGCCTCGTGAAACCTTTTCCAGAACCTTGATGTGAATCGTGTGTCCCGGTCAGATACGATCGTCAAAGGCATCCCATGTCGTGCTACTACTTCGTTAATAAATACTTCCGCTAACCTTTCCGACGAGAACGTCTCGCGAATAGGTAGGAAATGAGCACTATTCGTTAAACGGTCCACAATTACACAAATGGTGTCATGACCTTTAGCTGTGCGAGGTAGCTTGGTTATGAAGTCCATGGTAATGTGTTCCCACTTCCATTCCGGTATATCAAGTGGTTGAATCTTTCCATACGGTTTCTGGTGCTCGGCCTTTACTTGCGAGCAAGTCAAGCACTTGCTTACATACTTCGTCACATCATGTTTCATTCCAGGCCACCAGTATTCCTTTCTCAGATCTTGGTACATTTTATTGGTACCGGGATGGATAGAGTAACGAGACTTATGAGCCTCATCCAAGATTTTGGTCCTAAGTTCGCCACCCACAGGTATCCATATCCGTCCAAAACGTGTCCTAACACCAAGGGTGTTATATTCCAACTTGCCCTGTTGGCCAACCATCATTTCCTTCTTCATGTTTTCCTCCTTAAGCGCCTCATCTTGAGCCTTTTCAATTTCTCTCATCACATCCGATGTTACAACCAACTGGCAACCTTTCACTCTAATAGGAGTAGGCACATCCTTTCGGCTTAGAGCGTCAGCTACCACGTTTGCCTTTCCAGGATGGTATATTATTTCACAGTCAGAGTCTTTCAATAGTTCCAACCATCGCCTCTGCCTCATATTAAGTTCCTTTTGTTTGAAGAAGTATTTCAAACTTTTGTGGTCGGAGTAAATAGTAAACTTCACCCCGTAAAGGTAGTGCCTCCATATTATCAATGCAAATACAACAGCAGCAAGTTCCAAATCATGAGTCGGATAGTTGACTTCGTGAACTTTCAACTGCCGCGACGCATATGCAATCACTCTCCCGTTGACAGATTCCCGGTGATAGATTCTTATGTAGTCTTGACTATACCTCTCTTGTTCTTGATAGACGTTATCTTTTTCAGCATCGTACATCCCTAGTCGGTCTTTCACATCTAACCGTTAGGGTTCTTATATCGTCTTTCTATGTGAAATGTCCTATCAAACTCGGAGTCGTCCACAGAAGACTCCATGGCCATAATTTCAACTCCTCGTTAAGGTTATCCACCTTGCCATCAGGACGGTTATTATCGATCGTCTTTCGACTATTTGGATTATTGTGTATACCTCATAAGATGTCCATGGTGCATTCGTCCTTGAAGGACCATACCATGTCGTTCTCGAATGAATCATACCATTCCGAATGATTCCTACTATCAAGTTCTTGAAGGTACCGTACCATCTCATTCCCGAAGGAACCACATCGTCTCGTCCCCTAAGGAACCATATCGCTTCATTCCAGAAGGAACCGTATCGCTTCGTCCCCGTAGGAACCGTATCGCTTCGTTCCCGTAGGAACCGTATCAGGTATCCCCCAAACATATGAGGTATCCCTTATCACACTCAACTTATCGGGAAGGTATTCATTCAGATGGAACACTAGTCGCTCGAACTTTTCATTCATATTTTCATACACAATCTCCTTCTAGTCATTCTTTCAAGCGTACTTGTCAGGTTTTACGTTTCACCTCGTTAGTTCATTGAACACCATTCTTCCTACATATCACTGGATGGTCTTAGGGATTGGCATCCCATCTGACCGACAATATATATTCTCTAGCTACTCGTTTCCATTAGCCTTTTCTGCATGCATTTCTTCTAAAGTCACATTCGTTGGTCTTACTATGGATAAATGACACGTACGGTGACACTTGTACTTTCATTTCCTTTCTAGTTTCAGTGGGTCCCTCAACGGCTTTCCAATTCTAACAACACTCGCAGCTGTTGATTAGACTTAGACATAGTAGAGCGCTCTCTGAGTCGCCTTGAATTTCTTCTTAGTGCTCATGCATACTTCAACAGTAGACCGATTCTTATTCACCATAACGTTTTTGTGCTAAGCGTAGTCCACCCTAGCTCCTTGGCATCCTTCATACGTATGCTCGTCTGACTTAGGTAAACCGAAGTTTCATTCCTCCTCATCTTGTCCGTGGCTCGTACTCGTTGACATCCTTCACCTCTGTAAAGTATACCATCTCTGACATCGTTACTATCACTAATGATGTTCATCAATCTCTTTAAATCGCTACTAGGGTGACTAACATCTCATAGTCGTGGTTGAGTAATTGGATCAACTCTGATACGTAAGCATTAATCAACACCATAAATGTCACACCCCAACCGACGGTGGAAAACGTCGGGGCGTGAAGCTGTGCAGACTGTTCATAGCTCATGGTTGCTAAAGTTTGAATAATTTAAACATTCATTTTCATTACACGTAGCAAGTTCATACCATACAAGAACCAAATGTAGCGATTACAAAATATAAATAGTTTAGATTAATTGCTAGGTCCAAATCCTATATGTAGCAGCTTGTAATACTTCAAACATTGTCACCTGAAACATGGTTAAAAACAAAGTCAACTAAAAAGTTGGTGAGAATACATAGGTTTTCGTGTCATGTAATAGAATATAGTGTCGTGTGCATACAATTCATACAAACATGGCAATTAAGGCATTTATGGAGAGATACCATCGTGTGAACTGGTAGTACAATCAAACCTTTGTAACTAGCATGCAAAACAAACGCGTGTTGGCAGTAACAGTCACCCTACCTGGGTGGGTTTGTCAGACTCAATAGATCTATCACTGTTTACAGTAGGCTATAAAATAGTTAATGATTGCACGTGAATAGCAAACTGCGTGTTGGTCTACACACCTAGTACTCAAGCACAAAGCTCAAAATTGTAACACATGATTGTAGGGTGGAATTGTATATTGTGTAGTTTGTAAACATAGTAAAATAGAACGCATGTTCCACCCCAAAAGTTTGTAAATAGAGTAAAAGAGGGGCTATGTAACTCACTTGTGTTGGAGCGTGTAGTTTGCACAGATCAACAAAAATACCAAGCGTGTTGTAGGTCGCTATGTTTGACCTATCGAATGAGGGTATAACACGTGTCACTGTTTGTGTTATTTTGTGTCCAAAGTGGGTTCGTTGGTGGTTTGTGTGTTTAGGGTTGGTTTTGGAATAATAAATTAGTAGCGATATATATTTATTTAAATAAAATTTAAATAAACGATATTTGTTTAAATCAAAATATATATTTGTATAAATAGTTTTATAAAAATGATTATATAAACTCATGATTTCATAGGTTTTGAAACTATCGGGAATTAATCGTTTTAAATTTCTAAATCAAAGATTTGGTTTATAAATGATTCCCGGGTCTTGGGATTTTATAACGTAACTTTTATAATTACATTTTGAAATTTTTTGCTAAAATATGTTAAATAGACTTTAAAACAGAAAAATAATTGATTCTGGTCAAGGAGCACGACCGTGCTCAAGTAGGGCACGACCGCGCTCGTTGCCGGGCGTGACCGTGGTGGTCTGAAACGCGCCCGTGGTCGAGTCAGAAGGTACTTCATAGGTTCTGGACATAGAGCACGACCGTGCTCGTATCTGGCACGACCGCGTCTAGTGTTTGTTTTTGATCAAGACTTGTTTGCTCGGTAAGCACGACCGGGCCACACCTGGGGCACGATTGTGCTTGGTCAGGCACGACCGCGCTCGGTGATGAGCGCGACCGTGTCGGGTCTTTTTCAGACACAATTCGATCGATTCTTATAATAAATGCTTCTGTATTCTTAGGGCTTTCATAGATTAGGTGCTTGCGAATGTATCTACATAGTTTGATTGTATTTATATCGTGTTTAAGTGGTAGTTTGAGTAAAAGTTTAGTTTTCGGCTCTTTGGTTAAAAATCGAATTGATTGTGTGATATAACTACGATTTAGTATAGGGCTTTCATCCTAGGGGTAGATACGAAGCTAAGGAAGTGTTACATACTCGTTAACAATGGGCAAATTAATGCAGTCGGCTACGGGTCAAAGAGTCGAGCTTCTTGGCGATCGATTGGACTCCAGAGACTGTTTAAGCGTCGAACGAGAGTTTTGGGAGACTGAGTGGGCTTATATGAAGGCGTAGAAATCGTGCAAGTTGCTTTATATCCAGGAATTCGAGAGACTCGGTTGTGGTGTGAATGGGATTAAAAAAATTGTGCAAATTGGACGACATTTGATGCGTGTTTCAGACGGAATTCAGTGGAGTATGGTTTGACGCGCGAAGACCGGCTTTTCTCCATTTTAAATTTTGCGAATTCAACGGGTATGGTATGATTTGACTTCTGCAGAGTCAAGTGGGTTCATCAGCGCGACCGTGCCTACTTTAGGCGCGACCGTGCTTAGGTCTGCAGGCGCGACCATGCCTAGTCCTAGGCGCGACCGTGCTTGCCTAGTTTTGTAGTTTTTGAGTTTTGTCAGTTTTTGGTCCTCGGGGCTTGTGAGATAATGGTGTTTTTGTTTAATTTGTTATTGTAATAGAATAGTTTGTATATGTAACTGCATCGTAGTTTGTTTGTACACGAATCGAAACTGAAATGTGTTTGTTTATTGAAATCAAACGATTACATGATGAAAATCAGAAATGTTACAGTCTCCCCTTGTTGAGGGGATTTCGTCCCGAAATTCAACTAGTTGAGGTTGCAGAATTGGTGAATAGGTGAGGATACTTGAGTTTCATTTGGTCTTCGCGTTCCCAAGTAAACTCAGGACCGCGTTTTGAATCCCAACGGACTTTGACTATAGGGATGCGGCTGCGCTTGAGTTGCTTGATTTCACGATCCATGATTTCCACTGGTTTCTCGACGAAATGCATCGTTTCATCAATGCGCACGTCATCAAGAGGTATGTGGAGGTTCTCATCAGCAAGACATTTCTTCAGGTTGGACACGTGGAAGGTTGGATGAACATTGTTGAGTGCTGGAGGTAGCTCAAGTTTGTAAGCCACTTTCCCGATTCTTTCAAGGATCTTGAACGGGCCTACGTAACGAGGTGCTAGCTTGCCTTTCTTTCCAAAGCGGATCACACCCTTCCAAGGGGATACTTTGAGAAGCACAAGGTCACCCACTTGGAATTCCAAGGGTTTTCGTCGCTTGTCGGCATAGCTCTTTTGTCGACTTCTCGTTACTCGGATGTTGTCACGGATTTTAAGGATTTTGTCGGATGTTTCCTAAATTAACTCGGGACCGGTGATTTGTGCTTCACCAATCTCGTTCCAACAGATGGGAGAACGACATTTGCGACCATAAAGAGCTTCGAATGGAGCCATGTTGATGCTGGTGTGGTAGTTGTTATTGTAGGAGAATTCAATAAGTGTCAAGTGTGAATCCCAATTGCCACCAAAGTCTATGACACAGGCTCTCAGCATGTCTTCGAGCGTTTGGATTGTTCGTTCAGTCTGGCCATCAGTTTGGGGATGGTAGGCTGTGCTTAAATCCAATCGTGTGCCAAGTGCCTTTTGCAGAGATTGCCAAAATCTGGAAGTGAAACGAGCATCTCTGTCGGAGATTATGTTCAAAGGTATACCGTGTCGACTCACAATTTCGTCAATATAGATTCGGGCCAATTTCTCAACCCGATAGTCTTCACGGATGGGCAGGAAGTGTGCGGACTTTGTGAGACGGTCGATGATTACCCAAATGCTATCATACCCGTTTGAAGTACGGGGGAGTTTAGTAATGAAGTCCATGGCTAGATTTTCCCATTTCCACACGGGGATTTCCGGTTGTTCAAGTAAACCGGAAGGACGTTGATGTTCGGCCTTGACTTTAGAGCAGGTTAGACATTTTGCAACATAGAGTGCAATGTCTTTCTTCATACCAGGCCACCAATATTGTGGTCGAAGATTGTGATACATTTTATCCGCACCGGGATGAATAGAATACCGAGACTTGTGTGCTTCAGTCATGAGGAATTCCCGGAGATCATTGCGATTGGGAACCCAAATACGATCCAAGAAATAAAGCAAACCATTGTTTTTAGTTTCTAGTTGGAATTCAGCACCGCACGACATTTCCTCATACATATTGCCCTCGGTAATCGAGACGTGTTGAGCTGCTAGAATACGGGTTTGAATGTCGGAATGAATCTTGACACTTTGGAGCATGACGCGTTCTTTACGGCTCAGCGCATCGGCTACAACATTAGCCTTGCCGGGATGATAACGAATCTCGCAATTGTAGTCGTTGAGTAGTTCAACCCAACGTCGTTGCCTCATGTTGAGTTCTTTTTGATTGAAGATGTGTTGGAGGCTTTTATGGTCGGTAAATACCACACATTTCGTGCCATATAGATAATGTCTCCAAATCTTCAAGGCAAATATGACTGCACCTAGCTCCAGATCGTGCGTCGTATAGTTCTTTTCATGGATCTTGAGTTGCCTCGATGCATAAAAAATTACCTTGCCTCGTTGCATGAGAACACAACCAAGGCCTAGGTTAGAGGCATCACAGTAGACGACTAGGTCATCGTTTCCTTCGGGAAGAGTCAGAATAGGAGCATCACATAACTTCTGTTTAAGAGTTTGGAAAACTTCTTCTTGTTTCGGCCCCCATTCATAAGGTTTACCTTTATGTGTCAAGGCGGTGAGGGGAACGACAATCTTGGAGAAATTGGAAATGAATCTTCGGTAATAACCCGCTAAACCAAGGAACGAACGAACCTCGGTAGGGGTTTGAGGAGCACTCCAATTCTTGACAGCTTCGATCTTGGCAGGGTCGACATGCATTCCCTTTTTATTGACAACATGACCCAAAAATTGAACCTCCTTTAGCCAAAATTCACATTTGGATAACTTGGCGTATAATTGTTCCGTTCTCAGGAGATCCAAAATCAGTCTAAGGTTCTGTTCATGTTCTTCCTCAGTCTTGGAATAGATCAAGATGTCATCGATGAAAACGATCACGAATTTGTCAAGGTATGGTTTGCACATGCGGTTAATGAGATCCATAAAGACAGCAGGTGCATTGGTCAACCCAAAAGGCATAACCGTGAACTCGTAATGACCATATCTTGTTCGGAAGGCGGTCTTTGGAATATCTTCTTCTCGGACACGCAGTTGGTGATAACCAGATCGAAGATCAATCTTCGAGAAACAAGTAGAACCTTGGAGTTGATCGAAGAGGTCGTCAATTCTAGGTAACGGGTAGCGGTTTTTGATTGTAAGCTTGTTGAGCTCTCGATAGTCAATACACATGCGGAATGAACCATCCTTCTTTTTAACAAACAAGACCGGTGCACCCCACGGTGAATGACTTGGCCGTATGAAACCTTTGTCAGCGAGTTCTTGAAGTTGACTTGCAAGCTCTTGCAATTCGGAAGGTGCAAGCCGGTATGGAGCTTTAGCCACAGGGTTTGCTCCGGGTATAAGATCGATTCGAAACTTTACTTCCCGAACAGGTGGAAGACCGGGTAAGTCATCGGGAAAGACTTCGGGAAACTCCCGAATGACGGGAATATCTTCTATTCTTCTCTCCTTGTCTTCTTTTTGAATCACATGAGCTAGGAAAACCATGCACTTCTTTCGAATGTATTTCTGGGCAGTTATGCATGACATCAGTTTGAGTCCTTTGCAAGGTTTCTCGCCAAAGACTTTCAATATGTCTCCCGGTGGAAGAGGTACTCGGATGTACTTTTCAAAGCACATGACCTCGGCATGGTTTTTAGATAACCAATCCATGCCGATGATGACGTCAAAGCTTCCCAACGGCATTGGTATAAGGTTGACTGGAAACGTGTGACCATTGAGTTCTAGTGAGCAGTCATGAATGATGGAGTCAATAGTGATGGAGTTTCCATCCGCTACTTCAACGGTGAAGGTTTTCTCGAGTTTGGATCGTGTTTTTGCAAGTAAAGGTTCAAAGTTAAGTGACACAAAACTCTTATCGGCCCTGGTATCAAATAGTATAGATGCAAATTGTTTATTTACAAGAAACGTACCGTTGACCACATGATCGTTGGCTTGAGCTTCATTGGCGTTGATGTTGAAAGCACGTCCACGAGCTCCGCCCTGATTATTGTTCACAAGTTTTGGACATTGGTTTCGAAAGTGGTTCGGGTTGCCACATTCAAAGCAAGCCCGTCCATTTGCATTGATTGGAACCACTTGATTAGCTCCGGGTTGATTAACCGGGTTGGCTTAAGTAGTAAGTGTCTTTTGTCGGCAGATATTGGCCGTATGGCCAAGTTTCCCACAATGATTGCAATTGCGACATGGGATAGTTTGTGGGTGATGATAGTTGCAGTTGTTGCAGAGTGGGCAGGTACCTCCATAAGCTTTCTTGGCTGGATTTTGAGCCAAGGGTGCAACTTGATTAATTGGGGCGGCCGGAGTGACTACTGCAAAATTTTTCGCCTTTCTCTTCCTGGTGTTTCGATACTGTTCGTTTTGAACTTCTTTGACATGAGTAGGAGGAGTTGTGGTGTCAGAAACTTTCTTGGCCCCCTTTTTGGTAAGAGTACCTGCTTTAACGTGATTATCGGTCAGTGTGGCAGCTAGACGAATAGCATCTTCTAGGTTTGCAGGATTTCTTCCCAGAACAGTGTCCTGGATTTGTCTCGGTAGGCCACCGATATATTTTTCAATACACCTAGACAAAGGTGTAACCATGTGAGGTACCATCATGCTCAGTTCGTGAAAACGGTTGGTGTACGCCAAGCTTTCACCGCTATCTTGGGTAAGATCCCAAAATTCCGCTTCCAGTTTCTTCATCTCATTTTGAGGACAGAATTCCTCGGTCATGATCCTTTTCAGCTCATCCCATGGCAGAGCCATTGCTACTTCTACTCCCCTTGTTCTCTTTTCCCCATTCCACCAGGTTAGTGCCCGTTTTTGAAAGACACTAGTGGCATGGCGAACACGCAGATTGTCCGGACAGTCACTATTGAAGAAGGTGCCCTCAATATTTTCGAACCATTGAAGGAGTCCCGTGGCTCCTTCGGTACCATAAAATTTCAGGGGATTGCAAGAGTTGAAATGCTTGAAGGTACATTGTGGCGGGTTGGCACCACCGCCACTACCAGTATTAGCACTACCACTGGCGTTCCCATTGTTGTTGCTATTGGCTTGAGTTAGTTGAGTTACTAGCTGAGTGAGGAGAGCAGCAAGGTCGGTATTATTGTTGTTGTTGGCATTGCCGGTATTGGTGTTGGTGCTATTGTTGGCGTTGTCGGTGTTGTTGCGGTTGATGTTACGACGAGGAGGCATTCTATAAAAAGAGAATGATACAAAAGTGTTGTGAGAATTTATAAAAATCCGTTGAAATTTAGGATAGGAGGAAAAATAACACATTTATTTCATAGTTCGGATTGTTTTCAAGTAATCACATTTCTACTTGAACACAATGACATATTAAGGTTAATTAGACTTATATAATTTTCAAGGAGACGTGCTTTAGCCTATAGGTAAACACTCATCCCGGGAATTCCCAGGAAAGCATACGGATCCCTCGGTTGATTGGGATTTATATGAAATGCTTTCCTAGACAGAAAACCCAGAATACAGGTGTCACCCTTCCAGATTGCACATGTCCTTTAATAATTAACAGAGTCTAAAACCTTAACGGGTATATAAAAATATTTTTGATAGACTAATGTCTACGAGTATGAGTTTTTCCATAAGTTATGGCGATGATGACATAGAAGCAGTTAAGGAGGATATGCGGCTTAGGATACGGGTATGGATACGATTTATTTAATTTATTATTTACGCATGCTTATTAAGTCATGTAGTCTAAACATTTTAAGTATCAAATAACTAACACATAAAGCATGTGACATATAGCAAATAGCACGTATCACATAAAACATGTAACATGACATTGTTGGGTGTCCTAAAGTTATAGTCTAGGTCAATGGTGTCTAATAACCTAATTCCCTATAACCAAGGCTCTGATACCAATCTGTCACACCCCAACCGACGGCGGAAAACGTCGGGGCGTGAAGCTGTGCAGACTGTTCATAGCTCATGGTTGCTAAAGTTTGAATAATTTAAACATTCATTTTCATTACACGTAGCAAGTTCATACCATACAAGAACCAAATGTAGCGATTACAAAATATAAATAGTTTAGATTAATTGCTAGGTCCAAATCCTATATGTAGCAGCTTGTAATACTTCAAACATTGTCACCTGAAACATGGTTAAAAACAAAGTCAACTAAAAAGTTGGTGAGAATACATAGGTTTTCGTGTCATGTAATAGAATATAGTGTCGTGTGCATACAATTCATACAAACATGGCAATTAAGGCATTTATGGAGAGATACCATCGTGTGACCAGGTAGTACAATCAAACCTTTGTAACTAGCATGCAAAACAAACGCGTGTTGGCAGTAACAGTTACCCTACCTGGGTGGGTTTGTCAGACTCATTTGATCTATCACTGTTTACTGTAGGCTATAAAATAGTTAATGATTGCACGTGAATAGCAAACTGCGTGTTGGTCTACACACCTAGTACTCAAGCACAAAGCTCAAAATTGTAACACATGATTGTAGGGTGGAATTGTATATTGTGTAGTTTGTAAACATAGTAAAATAGAACGCATGTTCCACCCCAAAAGTTTGTAAATAGAGTAAAAGAGGGGCTATGTAACTCACTTGTGTTGGAGCGTGTAGTTTGCACAGATCAATAAAAATACCAAGCGTGTTGTAGGTCGCTACATTTGACCTATCGAATGAGGGTATAACACGTGTCACTGTTTGTGTTATTTTGTGTCCAAAGTGGGTTCGTTGGTGGTTTGTGTGTTTAGGGTTGGTTTTGGAATAAAAAATTAGTAGCGATATATATTTATTTAAATAAAATTTAAATAAACGATATTTGTTTAAATCAAAATATATATTTGTATAAATAGTTTTATAAAAATGATTATATAAACTCATGATTTCATCGGTTTTGAAACTATCGGGAATTAATCGTTTTAAATTTCTAAATCAAAGATTTGGTTTATAAATGATTCCCGGGTCTTGGGATTTTATAACGTAACTTTTATAATTACATTTTGAAATTTTTTGCTAAAATATGTTAAATAGACTTTAAAACAGAAAAATAATTGATTCTGGTCAAGGAGCACGACCGTGCTCAAGTAGGGCACGACCGCGCTCGTTGCCGGGCGTGACCGTGGTGGTCTGAAACGCGCCCGTGGTCGAGTCAGAAGGTACTTCATAGGTTCTGGACATAGAGCACGACCGTGCTCGTATCTGGCACGACCGCGTCTAGTGTTTGTTTTTTATCAAGACTTGTTTGCTCGGTAAGCACGACCGGGCCACACCAGGGGCACGATTGTGCTTGGTCAGGCACGACCGCGCTCAGTGATGAGCGCGACCGTGTCGGGTCTTTTTCAGACACAATTCGATCGATTCTTATAATAAATGCTTCTGTATACTTAGGGCTTTCATAGATTAGGTGCTTGCGAATGTATCTACATAGTTTGATTGTATTTATATCGTGTTTAAGTGGTAGTTTGAGTAAAAGTTTAGTTTTCGGCTCTTTGGTTAAAAATCGAATTGATTGTGTGATATAACTACGATTTAGTATAGGGCTTTCATCCTAGGGGTACATACGAAGCTAAGGAAGTGTTACTTACTCGTTAACAATGGGCAAATTAATGCAGTCGGCTACGGGTCAAAGAGTCGAGCTTCTTGGCGATCGATTGGACTCCAGAGACTGTTTGAGCGTCGAACGAGAGTTTTGGGAGACTGAGTGGGCTTATATGAAGGCGTAGAAATCGTGCAAGTTGCTTTATATCCACGAATTCAAGAGACTCGGTTGTGGTGTGAATGGGATTAAAAAAATTGTGCAAATTGGACGACATTTGATGCGTGTTTCAGACGGAATTCAGTGGAGTATGGTCTGACGCGCGAAGACCGGCTTTTCTCCATTTTAAATTTTGCGAATTCAGCGGGTATGGTATGATTTGACTTCTGCAGAGTCAAGTGGGTTCATCAGCGCGACCGTGCCTACTTTAGGCGCGACCGTGCTTAGGTCTGCAGGCGCGACCGTGCCTAGTCCTAGGCGCGACCGTGCTTGCCTAGTTTTGTAGTTTTTGAGTTTTGTCAGTTTTTGGTCCTCGGGGCTTGTGAGATAATGGTGTTTTTGTTTAATTTGTTATTGTAATAGAATAGTTTGTATATGTAACTGCATCGTAGTTTGTTTGTACAATAATCGAAACTGAAATGTGTTTGTTTATTGAAATCAAACGATTACATGATGAAAATCAGAAATGTTACAATAAAATTCGCTATCATGCACGTACACCTGTAAATTCACAATTTCGCGGATCCAAACGAAATTACCAATTTACCTTACTCGAGCATTCTAGTTCCTCTTATAACACTTCATAATACTCACGTCTCTTCAAAGTTGAGATTTTGTCCCGGTATTCTCCTCGACACTTCTTACCACTTCCGCGCTAAGTCAAGACAACAGAGGACATCTCGCATCACACTCGTACGGTCTCATGCACACTACCTTCCGGTTCCGCAAGAACACTTGCCTCTTTACTATAAACTTGGTGGGCGGGATTCCGACCATGTCATCCGGTACGACCCCCCACCACGCCTTCCGCCTATTCTACCCTCCATTTCATTCTAAAAGACAAGGAATCTAATGTTATCATGCTAGTTAACAAATAAAATTTAACAAGTACTGTAAGATGTTAATATACACTGGCCATCTGCAATTAACCATTACACTACCTTTCGATTTCTATTTGACCACCTTTGAGATTCCATCAGAACACAAGTCCTTTCCTAACCCTTTCTAAGGCATACTACATACACATACTCTACTTTTCATACCTGATGCTGTGGCTCGAGTTACCCGTACTGGCATCCGCTTTCGGTCCCATTCAAAGTTTAAGTTCAGACACTGGGAGTGTCCGAATCTCTCAAACTATTGCTCTGATACCAACTTGTAAGGCCCCAAACCCTGGAGGCCTCACTTGTTGGATTTACTCATTCACAAACAGTTCTTAAACATGAATATCAAATAATGCAGCGGAAAATTTCATTCAAACATAACGTCATCATTGTTCAAACATGCGGAAGCGTAAATATTGTTTAAAACATAAATACATTATAACTAAACATAACGGGATTCCAGTCTTCAAAAGCAGTCGGGTAACTCTTCATCTCTAGCCAAGCATTACCGTCCATCCTCATAACATGCCTTAACCTGAATGTGCACACTAAAAAGTCAGCTACGCTGGTGAGTTCTAGTTTTCGTTCGATTTAAGAAATGGTTCATCATTCAAAACATTCATTAGGGTTTAACATCACGTATAAGAAAACAGGGCCTTTCATTCATAAACCTTCAAACATTTAAACACATTGAACGGATCATTTGTTTAAAACATTTAACATTCATTTAAGTCATACATTACTATCTAAAATCTGTATCTTTCTTTACGCGTCTCTGTGTCCCCGAAGGAACCTTTGATGTTGTGGGCAATCGTTACGTATCGCCGTCATTGCCACAACCATTCAATACGTGGGGTCAATCGTTACGTATCGCCGTCATTGCCCAACACACATCTTTCCTTTGGGAATCAACCGTTACGTATCGCCGTCATTGATTTCCCATTACCATTCAATACGTGGGGTCAACCGTTACGTATCGCCGTCATTGCCCAACACGCATCTTTCCTTTGGGAATCAACCGTTACGTATCGACGTCATTGATTTCCCATTACCTCTTTCTCTTAGGATGATCGTCATCACCCGAGTAACCGTCGTTACTCCCTTACCAGTTGTACAACATCAAACCATTGGCAGGCCACTAAGACACTGCCCCTGTTGTTCTTATGGTAACTATGGCTCGCTGTCCATAATCTACCACAAGGATGGGAATTACATTCCCATACTTCATTCGTCAATTCCATTCATTCGACAGATTAGATTTGTAATGACTTCTTTAAAACCTTTGCCCTTTTTCTTTTCTTTACATAAAACCTTTCACTCGTTTTCAAAACCCTTTACCTTTACTTTAAACCATTTTCTTATTAAACATTCGTTCGTAAACGTTCCATGCATAAAACTTTCTTTCCATAAACCGTTCATTCCAAATCATTTCATTTCATAATCATAGTTCCATAAAATATCATTTCATAAAACATCATTTCATATGTATGCACACCAGCCCGAAAACATTATATAAAACATTTAAAAGAGGGATTCTAGAACTCACCCGATAAGCAGTTTCTGAAATACTCTTCGCTGGCTACTGAGCGTCACTAATGTCACTCACGGTCTGTTATAATAAAGCCATACTTGTAAGGTAGTGCTCCTAGATGACACTAGACATCCCTATGCTTAAACCTAGTAGTTTCGATGGATTTGCTTATATCGAAATTTGATAGTTTCGATAGGTTGTTTATGTCAAAACTTGGTAGTTTCGATAAGTAACTTAGGTGTAATCTTAACTTCGGATCGTGGGCTCATATCGAAACTATGGTAGTTTCGATGGGTATGCATATATCGAAACTGAGTAGTTTCGATGGGTCTGCACATATCGAAACTAGGTAGTTTCGATGGGTCTGCACATATCGAAACTAGTATTTTCGATGGGTCTGCACATATCGAAACTACTAGTTTCGATGGGTCTGCACATATCGAAACTAGTAGTTTCGATGGGCCTGCACAGATCGTCTTCCCAAAATCTGAAGTTTTTGCATGCGAGTCTGATCGAGTCAGTATCTCGATTTTTCTTAGATCAAAACGTTCAGTTTTCATTCTAGATGCTATACCTAAGGTCATTTTCAAGTTTCATCCGCAAAATCATTACCTTTTTAGCCAAAACCCGAAAATCCCAAAATCGAACAAAAACTCATATTTAGGCAAGATCATTACCCGTATCGAGATTCTGATCCGGAGGTTCTTCTCGTGAGCTTTGCAGTAACGTGCTCCCCCAATTCCGGGATGATCCGTCAACTTTCTCTCTCTAGACCCGAGCTCTCCTTTCTCTCTCTAGAAGTTGCGTGAGTGGGGAATGAGCAGAGAAGAGGGCTGCCCTACCTCTTATATACCTGGGCTTCCCTCGGCCCATTGAAGCTGAGCCCAAGCCCGCTCCCTTTTATTTAAATATTCTGACTAAATCTGGTCTCGCTATATTCATTCGTTTTATTATTTTTAGGATGTTACAAATACTTAGTAAACTATTATTTCTTAACTAGTGTAATTAATAAATTACAAAACTTTTAAATAATTATTTTAGTTGATAATTATTCTAGACTATAAACCTATTTAACGTTGATATTCAAAACCCTCATTTGAAACCTGATTTAAGCTTGATGAAACACAATCGCTCCCATCTCCCATTTGGAACCCTAGTCGAATCTTGAAATCTTAGGATCCTTGTCTTAGACTTTTACTTAAATCTTTAGACTTGCATACTTAGGCTTATCGTGAGGATATTCTCCCTCAAAGTCTTGCAAATACTTATCCGTGTCGGATACTCTTCATCAATCCAAGTGAGTATACTTAGCCCCTTTTTCCTTTAATGCTTTTGGGGTGAAACATGTTCAAACATCTTAAACTTATACAATTCTTGTACAACTATGACTACGTGTTTATTCTTATGTTAAACTTGAGACTTGTATATTTAGATTAAACTTAAAACTAGCATATTCATTAACTTTGATCAAGCCTATAGTAACAATGATAGATCTATTGTATTTGACCAATCCACCTTGATTGATTGACCCCTTCGGGGGGAGCCCTTGGTGATTGTTACTGAATTAAACTTTAAACTTGAGACTTATAAGGGTAACCTGCGGGTTATGCCTAAACTTGGTTGGAGGGTTGATATGCACAATGTCTAACATGCTTGTTTTATCATACTTACATTATAGAATGCATGAATCATAATGAATTGTAATTCTTTCCAAATACTTGTTAAACTGTGTCAAAACCTTTGTATCTCACCAACTATTTTGTAGTTGACAGATTCTTTCACATGTTTCAGGTTCTACAACATGAGACTTTATCGTGATCACATAGGATGCTTGGACCTAGAATGCTTAATCAATTAGACTTATATTCTTGCTATGTATTTGATTTATTCTTTGTATTGAATCTTAAATTACTTATTAATGAAATATTAAAACTTTAATAGTCAACCTTGTGCTATTGAACAACCGCATACGCCCCGACGTATAATCCGCCGTCGGTTCGGGTGTGACAACAGTACCCGAAGTACTTGCTCCATCAGAATCTATTTGAAGTTGTTGATCAAAAGTATAGAAAATTACTTTATCATCAAAGAACCAGTCAGGTCCATTTTGCTCCGGAGGAGTATTCAATTATTGCCACTCTACATAGTAAGACTCTTGAACAATTTTGGTTCTCTTGTGGCATACTCTGTAAGCCTTCTGATAGGAAGAGTAACCCATGAAGTAGCATTCATCAGCAACAGCTGTAAATTTTGGCAATGAATATTGTGTGTTTAAAAGTGTACAAGAACATCTGAATGCCCTGAAGAACTTGATGTACGGCTTTCGTTTAAAAAACAGTTCATATGAAGTATTTGTAAGTTGCTTCACCATAAGAACTCTGTTCAAAACATAGCATGCCGTGTTGACTACTTCAGCCCAGAAAATAATGGGCTACTTTGAATCTACAAGCATTGTGCGAGCAGCTTCTATCAAAGTTATGTTCTTCCTTTCGCCCACGCCATTCTGTTGTGGTGTTCTTGCAGCAGTGTACTGATGTGTTATTCATTTTTCTGCACAAAAAGAATTTATCAGTTGATTTTTAAACTCTGTTCCATTGTCACTGCGAATGATTGATACTTTGCTATCACAGATGTTTTCAATTCTTTTGACAAATTCAATGATTGTTTTAGGTGTCTCATCTTTTGTTGCAAGGAAAAACACCAATGAAAATCTTGAAAAGTCATATATGATAACAAGACAATATGATTTCTTCGCAATGCTTTTAACTTGAACTGGACCAAACAAATCCATATGTATCAGAAATAAAGGTCTAGTAAAAGTTGTTATGGTTTTTCTTGGAAGGGACTTCTTGTGTTGTTTTCCCTTTACACATGACATACAACTCTCTTCAATTATGAATTCTTTCTTCGGCAATCCTTGCACCAAATCTTTGTGAACCAAGTTATTCACGTTTTTCAGATTCACATGACCCATTCGGCGATGCCACAAATAAGATTCTGAACCAGTCGCTTTTGATAACAAACATGAAACATTTACTAGTGTAGTATGATCATTCATCTCAACCACGTACGTGTTGAATTTTGTTGGAGCACGCATCAGAATCATATCTTCTAGAATAACCAGTCCAAGCATTAAGAATAAGCACTCATTTGCTATAAATGGACTGGTATGTCTTTATCACACACTTGAGAAACACTGAGTAGATTAAATTCCAACTGAGACACGAAATTAACTTTCTCTAACGTGATAAGCTCATTTGACACTGTTCCCTGACCAGTAATTTCCCTCCCTTTTTGTATCCAGCAAAAGCATCATAACCACCATCAAAAGATCGAAAATTTTCCAAAATCTCTCTTTGTCCAGTCATATGCCTTGAGCAACCGCTATCAATATGCCAAGCATTATTAATAGTCCTCCCGGTTAAACTCTGCACATTCAAGACAAACTCAATGAGAAATAGGTACCCGGATCATCTTTGACCGGACTGACTCTGATATTTTTTAGTCTTAGTCACAACGACGTGTTCCTTCAAGTTTACATTATTCTTTGTTCCAACCATATGTGAAGATTGTTCATTCTTAATTTTCCAAAAACAACCAACACTTTTCCCATATTTCTTAGTCATTTTTTATTTGGCAAAATAGATTGGTTGGTTAAGTTTCTTCACATATTTTGAACCTTTCGGGACACGTGTGTCCACAAAATTAGGTAACACATAATCACGACAATTCCTAGAAAAAAAGTAAGTACGACTGTTTGTTTCACTCGGACACACTGTCGTTCTCAGACGCTCTCCTGAAATGCTTTTTGATTTTGCTTTTAACTCTCTCTTTGTGCCTTGTGAACTGTGACGCACTTGAGTCATGTTTGCAATTTCTCGCAAAATGCCCAACTTGACCTCACACATAGCAATTGTAGCTTTTAGTCTTTAACTTTGACCTTGACTTTGAACACTCGCCTACTTCACTCTTTGATACACAAACATTTTTTCTTAAGTGTCCTTTGCTATGAACAGGCTTATCTTTGACATCAATGAACTTGTCTTTGACATCAATGGATTTGCCTTTGACACACCAAGACTTTCTTTGGACATTTTTTGGCACACTGACTTTAACTTTGATAACTTTATTACTCTCTTGCTCACTGGTAAGTATATGATTCTCTGGTGCTATGAAATCATTTTTCTTTGGCCTTTCACTTGACAAATCATACACTTGAATTAATGGGTTTCCAAAATCATCTAAGACAACAACATCACCAGCTAGACTAGACGAAACATCAGAATTTGAGAAATTGTTTACATCAACTTCAACATTTCTACTAACAGAAACATATCTATTTAGATTACAGTCAACATCTAAGTATTGCTTGCAATCTCTTATGAATTCTCTAGTGCACTTTCTATTAAACGCATAGAAACTTTTAACTCCATCAAGTTCAACAACATCATCAACACAACATGTTTCTACATCTGCACTTATATACATGTCATGAAAGTTAGAATTACCCGCATTTATCAACTCAATTGATTCATGCAGTTTAGGAAATGGTACAAAATTATCAGGATGAGGCACTTTGTTATAACCTAAACCGTCTTTGATATAAACAGTTCTCTGTTTACTCACACACTCATCAAAGACATTTTGTTGCATCTTCCACTTTGCAACAATTACACGTTCTTTTATTAACTCTGTTTCTGATGTGACAAGTTTTTCTAAAAGATCTTTTATTAAAACATCTTTTTTATCCAAATATTCTTTAAAAGTTACATTATCTTTCAAAAGTGCTTTGATTTTTCTTGTAAAATTAACCTCATTTTGTTTCAATTCTTTATTTACCCTCTTCGGCTTATCATTTTCAGCAAGTAAGAAAGTATTTGATGCATGATAATTCTGCATTCTTTCTAAACAAACAGAGGAACAAATATCAGATTCATTGTCAGAATTTACCTCACTCTCAGACAAAGTCTAACCAGAATCAACAGCTTTGCCCTTTCCCTTATCATCAGTTTTGAGCCCATAGACACTTGCAATTTCAGTTGGTTTCTTTGAAACTTCAATCTCAGTCATCAGAGCTTCATCAAATTCATCCTCAGCATCCTCAATTTCCTCCTCCCACTCACAATTGCTTAGCTGTTTTCACATTAGTGCAGTTGGAGCCTTCTTTGACTTATCAGTTTCATCAATCATCTCCATAAGCTTTACTCCGCTTCCTTCAACTTTCTTCTTCTTGTCTTTGGTACACTCACGAGCGAAATGACCAAGCTGTTGACAATTGTAGCATCTGATCTTAGCTTTGTCAAAACCAACCTTCTTTCCAAACTGTAACTTATCTTTCCCAACCTTTTGGAGATACTTTTTAGCCCTCACAGCTATCATGGCCATCTGCCATTACAAATCCATGTACTCTAAATCATCATGATTGATTTGAACAAGATCCTCTACGTCATGCACAGCAGGTTGAAGCTTTCCGGTTAACAAAGCATCGTAACTGCTCATGAAATCTCCAAACAGGGCAATCTGATCTTCAGGAATCTGACCAGAAGATTTGACTTTCTCTCTAGAAGAATGTTCATAGCAACCCTTACTTTTCTCAGACTTAGACCCACTGCTTCGTTCACTACTCCCTGAAAACAGAGCTGCATTAGCTGAACCTGAACTGTTTTGCTTGTTTTGGTTATTTAACTCCCTTTTCTTTGCATCAAACTCATATGACTCAAGAAGACAGATAATATCGTCAAGTTATTTACTCTTACGATATGGAGTTGTATTCTTTATTAGCAAACATGGTATGCTCCAACAGTCTGGTAAAGAATCCAACAGCTTCTTCCCTAAATCATATTCTTCGAATTTCACTCCCATCTTTCTCAGCATGTTGATCATATTTGTGAATCTTGCCACTTGTTCACTAAGAGTCCTATTCTTCTTATAACTAAACATATTATATTGCTTCAGTAAAAGTCAGTTCTGCTTTATTGAAGAGCTGCATTTCCTTCAAACTTTAAACATAATGCATTCCACAGTCCCTAAGTTATCTCATGTTGCTCAAAATTTAGATACAATTCAGTCAGAAGTGCTAGGATAATAGATCCCAAAGCTCTGTTATCTCTCTCAATCAGCTTTTTGTCTTCCTCTGAATATAAATCAGGATCTGCAATCGGGACTAACCCATCAGCATTTGTAGTCTTCGGTATATGAGGACCCTTCACAATTTATTCCCATAAAGTGTGTTCTGTAAACTTCAAATAAGCCTTCATCATAATTTTCCAGCTGGAAAATTATGATATTGACTTTAGCATAGGTGGTGATTTCCCCACAACCCTCTCAGTATCGTAAACCTTTCCAGCCATTCTACACTTGTACTTTGAAACACAGTCGAAATCTGAAAAAATTCCAACTCAGTACTTTTCGGTCAAAAACTGATTGATCGAATACTCTTTTCGGACAAGAATTTTCGGTTGAAAAGTCGAAGATTTCAAACACAGGTGAATTTGATCGAAAACAGTATATTTTTCGGTCGAAAAGAGATTTCGACTCCTTCAAGCTGACTTTTTGGGAAATTCTTCTGATGAACACTTGAATTAACCAAAAAATATCTGTAATGATCCAAATCCAAAATCAAGCCCCCAAACTTGTTGTATACTTCATCTCCATCAATTTTAGCTTCAAAACTACAACAATGGCACACAAATTACTTCAATTCGATCGATTTTTGATGAAAATACTTCTTGAATACCAAGAGTTTTAACCAACAGCTCTGATACCACTTGTGATTATCTCTGATCTGCTGATATCCAAGAACAAACACCTCAAACAGTCTCTGGAATGGCGGAATCAATCTAGAAATCGAACAACATCGAGAAGATCGAATCAAGCACGAACAAGGAAAGATGAAATCACACACATAAGATGCACAATCAAACTGATAGTCTCCATTGATAAACCTTGTGATTTACAGAATTAAACAACAAAACAACAAACTTTGATTTCTCTCTAGAATACTTCTGATCAATACAATGCAAATGAGACAAATGAGAAATCTACTTAGAAATTACAAAAGACAACATATTTATACTAATCAGGATTCTATCGAAAACTCCTGATCGAAAAGTGTTTTCGACCGAAAACTCTGAAGTTATACATTTCAGCACCTAATTGATTTCTATGGACTACTAGGTTCCAACATAATTCTCCCATGCTGCTCATCTCGAATTTCAATCTCATCACTCTTTCAAAGTCTTTACATATATTGACATTCGTCGATCCAAATATTATATCATTCACATAGATTTGAACAAGTAATATATCTCCCCCTACTTTTTTGATGAAAAGATTAGAGTCAATTTGGCCACGCTCAAATCCATTCTCAAGTAGATGCACCGACAAAGTTTTGTACCATGCACGAGGAGTCTGATGAAGACCATATAATGCTTTATCCAATTTAAACACATTTTCAGGAACTTGGGATCTTCAAAACCAGGCGGCTGTTTCACATAAACCTCTTCCTTTACCTTTCCATATAGAAAAACACTTTTGACATCCAAATGGAAAACCTTGAAACCCTTGAAAGAAGCATATGCTAGAAACAATCTGATTGCCTCAATCCTCACAACTGGAGCATAAACTTCGGTGTAATCAACTCCCTCTTGCTGATTAAATCCTTGAACAACAAGTCTTGCCTTATTGCGTACCACAACACGACGATCATCACGTTTGCATTTGAATACCCACTTTGTGCTGATAGATCTTGAGCCTTTGGGTAAGTCAACTAAATCCCAAACATGTAATTTATCAAGTTCAGCCAATTCTTCTTGCATGGCCTCAATCCAATAATCATCATCTAAATCTTCAACCACATTTTTATGTTATGTTTGAGAAATAAAGCAAGCATGCAAACACGTCTCCAAGATACCTGTATCCACAATCTGAGCATACAAACATGAATTTTCAGCAAGTGTACGATGCCTCGTTTGAACACCCACATTCAAATCACCAATAATAATGTAAGTGGGATGATTTTTATGTACTCGGGATTGAGGAATATCTAAAGCTTGAATAAAAGCATCAGGATTTAAAGGAAACTCCCCCTCAACTGATGTCGATGTTGATGAATCATCAACTTTGTTCTGTATATCGTTAGAAGATTCCTAAAACACAGCTTCATCATCTTCATTGTCACCGTGTTGTGTTGTACCCGAAGTTGAAGCTACAGTCGGTTCAACTAGAGGAGCATCCACAATCAGAATAACCAAACGAGGATCGATAATTGAATTATCATTACAGTAGGACTGATAAAACATTTCAGCTTCAACTGGAGAAATTGGAGGAGGAACATTGAAAGATCTAAATAATGCATCATAATCAAATGCCTAAGAGGGACCTTTTGCATCTTGAGGAACAGAACGATTATCACAGTCAATATGAAACCATTCTTCAGTTTGACATGATTCTTTGCTAAAGACTCTCTTGTTATAAGAATTTGCAACGTATCCCAAGAAAATTCCCTCAATTGCTTTGGAGCTGAATTTTGTAGGAACATCGCGAGTCTTCAACAAGGTACAAGGATTTCCAAAGGGCAAAAGATACGCCAAATTAGGTTTTCGATTGTAGGAACAAATTGTTTTTGAATTAAAATTAACTAAGTCCAAAGCCTATGTATATCATGTCTTGATCAAACTCATATGATAAAACCTGAAACATGAATAAAATAAGGTCAACTAAAAAGTTGGTGAGCATACACAGGTTTGTACATAGATAGCGTATAGATTGTGAATAAACAAATCCTTACATATCATGATAAAATAAGGCATTTATGGAGAGTAGCCATTGTGTAACCAAAGTACAATCAAACCTTTGTAACTAGCATGCAAAATTGTGTTGTCGGTAACAATCACCCCAATCTGGGTGGGTTTGTCAGACTCAATAGATCTATAATTGTTTACCGTCGGCTTGAATAGTTAATGATTGCACATAAATTGCACACAAAAGTTTGCACAACTAGCACTCAGGCATAAAGCTCAAATTGCACACATGAATGTAAAGAGGATTTGTATTTGTGTAGTTTGTGTAAATGTAAGCAATAGTTTGTATAGTGTTCATGTTCCACCCCAAAAAGTGTAAAAGAGTAAAAGGGCTATGTAATACTCACATGATTCAAAAGGCGTAGCTAACACGAGAGACTAGATAGTAAAGAGATCCTTGTAATGCACAACGTTAACCTAGAGTGTAATATGTATTGAATTAATAGTGTGCACAATAGTCTATGTCTAAGTCTAGGGTTGAATTGGATGTGTGTTCAAAGAGTTGGAGTTTGTAGGCGTTAAGTTTTGTTAAGTATAACCTAAATAAACAATCTTTGTTTAAATATAGATTAAATAAATAATTGATACTTTATTTATTTATAAAAAAAATATGTACTTAGTGATTTAGTGATAAAAATGTATCGAGCGTTTTATATTAAATATAAATTTAGTAAATAACTTTTGTTAATCTATTTTTATAAATATGTGTAAATGGCTTGTATAAATAATATCTAAGTGTAGGGTTTAATAATAAGTATAAATTTAATTTTATAGGTTTAAATAAATAACTTCTATTTATTTTAGAATAGGAATTTGATCTTTTTAAATCAATTATTTTTGTTTGAAAATTCATTTGAAATGCTTATTGTTTTTTAAAATATAAAATTTAGTATTCTGCCAAGATTTTTTTCACACACACGACCGTGCTTGGGACAAGGCCGTGTTGATCAAACAGAAGACATAACTAAGATGTTCACTAGGCACGACCGTGTCTGGGCCAGGCACGACCGTGTCTAGGGTTCTGAGGCACGACCAAGTCTAGCCAAGGGGCACGACCGGGTCTTAGTGCGTGAGGCATGACCGCACTGGTATTGGCACGACCGTGTCTCATGAAGCACGACAGCGCTAAATGGTTAGCGCGACCGTGTCTGTTCCATAACAGGAACGAATTGACTATTTCTTATGATAACAGCGTTAGAAATCATAGGGCTTTCACCCATTAGGTTATTACGAGTCTTTTTGTATAGATTAAATGTATTTAAAACATGTCCAGAACCGGATTCGATTAAACCATTTTTGAATGAAACATAGATTCGGGTTCATTTATTTTCCATATTATAAGCCCCAATTGAGTTGGGGCTTTTGATCTATAGACTAATTCGAATGTGTATGAGGTTTCAATTACCTGAATAGATGACGGATTGATAGTGCTCGACTGTGATGTGTTCCGACTTGAATTCCGACGACTCCAACTTCGTCTCCGGAGAAAATGGAATACGCAAGAGCTTGACAGAGGTTCGTACGAGGTGTGAGAGTAGTTTGTTTGCGCAGAAACAATTCCAAATGGTCGGATTCGAGTGGTATGATAATGAGGTCGGCGGTTTTGAAATGAATACCCATAATAGATTTTATTTGTTGTAAATACGATGATTAAAAGACCTAATTGTGTTTGTTAATAGTAGGGACGAGTGGAACGGTTACGAATTTAAATGTCACTGTGATTAAAGACTGTATTTACTTTTTAACTGACGAGAGGCGCGACCATGCCAAGGCACTTGGTGCGACCGTGCCAAAACATGGCGTGACCGTGCCTTTTAGGGTTTCTGGTTATTTACAAAATCAGCCCTTGCAACTTCAGCTTTGACAGAATTAGCTTGGTTAGGATTTAACCGAACACCTAATGGGATTACTAACTAAGTTAACTCTAGGAGGTGTTACCACGTGATTATGAGTTCTAAAACTTTAAATTAAAACACGTTCAACTAATAATTAATGAGGCATAGGTTTGAATAAGTATAGGATTTAATGTAGTGTTGTTATTTTATTAAGTAAAATAAATTAAAATAGGGTCGAAAAATTCAGGGATGTTACAGTCTCCCCATGTTAAGGGAATTTTGTCCCGAAATTTAACTAATGGAGGCTATTAAATTAGGCAGGAGGTGAGAGTTTTGGATTCTCGGTGAGTTTTGACTGTTAGATCTTGAGAAGTGTAACCATTGACATAGCTTAGGCCTGATACTCAAGGTCGGATATGAATGATGATAATGAATTTAGTTTTGAAATGAACTTAAGGAGGAGATCGTTAAATAATAATTTGGATTCTAAAGGTGGAATGCATTACTTGGAATGAATTTGATGGGTTCTTGATAATTAGGGTTTGTGTAAGGTGTAGTCTAATATACTTAAATTTGGCAGCGGGTAAAAGATTTCACAAACATTGGTCTGGTTCAAAACTTCACGTGACATGAGCAACGCTACTTCTGATAATATTATAGGACACTTATATATATGAAGTACCATCGGCGTATCCACCATGCCCTTGTCATATCACATTAGTTTCGTTGTTACATATGATGATAAGTTTTGGGTCACAACACACGACAAAATTTCACTATGCTTTCCATGCGTTGATTTTCATAATTCCGTGTGCACCCGTAATTACTCAAATCATCGCATGGTCCGTATAGATCTTCCTGTTGTGTGCGGGTCAAGGGGGGCATAACTTTCACTCCGTTCATGTCCATTGTTTTCACATAAAAGTCGCAAGCAAGTAACTATGTCCTTAATCAGGTTAGTTCGCAACTAAAGAGTAGTATAACTTAAAGTTTCTTAGTTTGCTCGTGTTTGAACAAGAATACGTGTAAGGCCCCTTTCCCGGGTAACCTCACTTTTTGGATTTACTCATAAACATAGTCATTAATCACTGAACTTTTAATTAAAAACATTCAAACACAGCGGAAGCATACATCATTCAATAACATAACATAGCATAGCAGCGGAAAACTAGTAGTTTTCTGTAAGGCCCCAAACCCGGGGGGCATAACTTTCACTCCGTTCATCTTAACATTAATCATAACATTTTCTGTAAGGCCCCAAACCCGGGAGGCCTCACTTGTTGGATTTACTCATTCACAAACAGTTCTTAAACATGAATATCAAATAACGCAGCGGAAAATACTTCATTAAATCATAACTATTACATTGTTCATACTCGCGGAAGCGTAAACATTGTTTAAAACGTAAATACATCATAACTAAAACATAACAGGATGCCAGTCTTCATAGTCAGCCGGGTAACTTCTCTCGCTAGCCAAGCATCACGGTCCATCCTCATAACCTGCCTTAACCTGAATGTGCACACTAAAAAGTCAGCTACGCTGGTGAGTTCTAGTTTTCGTTCGATTTAAGAAATGGTTCATCATTCAAAACATGCATTAGGGTTTAATATCACGTTTAAGAAAACAGGGCCTTTCATTCATAAACCTTCACACATTTAAACACTTTGAACGGATCATTTGTTTAAAACATTTAACATTCATTTAAGTCATACATTACCATCTAAAATCTCTATCGTTACGCGTCTCTGTGTCCCCAAAGGAACCCTGCATGTCGTGGTCAACCGTTACGTATCAACGTCGTTGCCAAAACATTCCGTCAATTCCATTCCTGGTATTGCCCCCAAGGCTAACTGCACGAGGACCGACAATACCCATCCAGTTGCCCCTATGGCTCTCTTGTCCATAGACCGACAACTTCCATCGACGGTTATGACTCTCAGCCATAACATCGTCGGATCATAATTTAACCTCGCATAGGGTCACGTTAACCCCTAAGTAACCGTCGTTACTCCATACCAGTTGTACAACATCAAACCATTGGCAGGCCACTAAGACACTGCTCCCCCGTTGTTCTTATGGTAACTATGGCTCGCTGTCCATAATCTACCACAAGGCTGGGAATCTCATTCCCAGACTTCGTTCGTCAATTCCCTTCATTCGACAGATTAGATTTGTAATGACTTCTTTAAAACCTTTGCCCTTTTTCTTTTATTTTCATAAAACCTTTCATTCACTTTCGAAACCCTTTACCTTTACTTTAAACCATTTCTTTATAAACATTCGTTCGTAAACATTCCGTTCATAAAACTTCCTTTCCATAAACCGTTCATTCCAAATCATTTCATTTCATAAACATAGTTTCATAAAACATCATTTCATAAAACATCAGTTCATATGTATGCACACCAGCCCGAAAACCGTATATAAAACATTTAAAAGAGGGCTTCTAGAACTCACCTGATAAGCAGTTTCTGAAATACTCTTAGCTGGCTACTGGGCGTCACTAATGTCACTCACGATCTGCTATAATAAAGCCATACATGTAAGGTAGTGATACTAGATGACACTAGACATCCCTATGCTTAAACCTAGTAGTTTCGATAGATCTGCTTATACCGAAACTTGATAGTTTCGATGGATCAGCACATATCGAAACTAGGTAGTTTCGATGGAGTCTACACATATCAAAACTTGTAGTTTCGATGGACCTGCACATATCGAAACTTTTAGTTTCGATGGACCTGCACATATCGAAACTTGTAGTTTCGATGGACCTGCACATATCAAAACTTGTAGTTTCGATGGACCTGCACATATCGAAACTTGTAGTTTCGATGGACCTGCACATATCGAAACTTGTAGTTTCGATAGACCTGCACATATCGAAACTTGTAGTTTCGATGGACCTGCACATATCGAAACTAGTAGTTTCGATGGGGTCTGCACAGATTGTCTTCCCAAAATCCGAAGCTTTTGCATGCGAGTCTGATCGAGTCAGTATCTCAACTTTTCATAGATCAAAATGTTCGGTTTTCATTCTAGATGCTATACATAAGCTCATTTTTAAGTTCCATCTGCAAAATCGTTGTCTTTTTAGCCAAAACCCGAAAATCCCAAAAACGAACAAAAACTCAGATTTAGGCAAGATTATTACCTGTATCGAGATTCTGATCCGGGGGTTCTTCTCACGAGCTTGGCAATAACGTGTTCCCTCAATTCCGGGACGATCCGTCAACCTTCTCTCTCTAGACCCGAGCTCTCCTTTCTCTCTCTAAAAGTCGCGTGAATGGGAAATGAGCAGAGAAGAGGGCTGCCCTGCCTCTTATATAACTGGGCTTCCTCGGCCCATTGGAGCCGAGCCCAAGCCCGCTCCCTTTTGTTTAAATATTCCGACTAACTCGCCGGTCTCGCTATATTTATTCGTTTAATTATTTTTGGGATGTTACAAGTCTACCCCCCTTACAATAGGTTTCGTGCCCGAAACCTATCATAAGTCAAATAGTTGAGGGTACGACTCCCTCATTTCTGTCTCCGTTTCCCAAGTGGCTTCCGACCCCTTTCGATGTTTCCATTGGACTTTAACCAATTGGATAACTTTATTACGTAAACGTCTCTCCTTTCGATCTAGGATGGCCACGGGTTCTTCAATGTAGTTAAGGCTATTGTCTACCTCGATGTCAGTAAGTGGTACGTGAGCCGAATCATCCGCCAAACACTTTCGCAAGTGTGATACATGGAAGGTAGGATAAATTCCACTTAACTCATCAGGCAACTCTAACCGATAAGCGACTTCACCAACCGGTGCCATTATCCTGAACGGTCCGACAAACCTCGGACTCAACTTTCCTCTCTTCCTGAATCGTATGATCCCCTTCCAGGGCGATACCTTCAACATTACTCGGTCCCTAACGCTGAACTCAATAGGCCTTCGTCGTTTATCCGCGTAGGATTTTTGACGATCTTGTGCGGCCTTCATTCGTGCTTTGACATGATCAAACCTTTCCGACATTTCCCTTATTACTTCCAGACTCCCTAATTCCTTCTGTCCAATCTCGCCCCAACAAACCGGGGTTCTGCATTTTCTCCCATACAACATTTCGTAAGGCGGCATGCCTATCGTCGTGTGATAACTATTGTTGTAGGAAAATTCGGCTAACGGCAGATGACTGTCCCAACTGCCACCGAAGTCGATAATACAAGCACGAAGCATATCCTCCAATGTCTAAATGGTCCTTTCGGATTGACCATCCGTTTGCGGGTGGTATGCCGTACTGATATTAAGTCTCGTGCCCATCGCCTCGTGAAATCTTTTCCAGAACCTCGATGTGAATCGCGTGTCCCGGTCGGATACTATCGTCAAAGGCATCCCATGACGTGCCACTACTTCGTTAATAAATACTTCCGCTAACCTTTCTGACGAGAACGTCTTGCGAATAGGTAGGAAATGAGCACTCTTTGTTAATCGGTCCACAATTACCCAGATGGTGTCATGACCTTTAGCTGTGCGAGGTAGCTTAGTTATGAAGTCCATGGTAATGTGTTCCCACTTCCATTCCGGTATATCAAGTGGTTGAATCTTTCCATACGGTTTCTGGTGCTCGGCCTTTACTTGCGAGCAAGTCAAGCACTTGCTTACATACTTCGTCACTTCATGTTTCATTCCGTGCCACCAGTATTCCTTCCTCAGATCTTGGTACATTTTATTGGTACCGGGATGGATAGAGTAACGAGACTTATGAGCCTCATCCAAGATTTTGGTTCTAAGCTCGCCACTCATAGGTATCCATACCCGTCCAAAACATGTCCTAACACCAAGGGTGTTATATTCCAACTTGTCCTGTTGGCCAACCATCCTTTCCTTCTTCATGTTTTCCTCCTTAAGTGCCTCCTCTTGAGCCTTTTCAATTTCTCTCATCACATCCGATGTTACAACCAACTGGCAAGCTTTCACTCTAATAGGAGTAGGTACATCCTTTCGGCTTAGAGCGTCAGCCACCACGTTTGCCTTTCCAGGATGGTACATGATCTCACAGTCATAGTCTTTCAACAGTTCCAACCATCGCCTCTGTCTCATATTAAGTTCCTTTTGTTCGAAGAAGTACTTCAAACTTTTGTGGTCGGAGTAAATAGTAAACTTCACCCCGTAATGGTAGTGCCTCCAGATTTTCAATGCAAATACGACAGCAGCAAGTTCCAAATCATGAGTCGGATAATTAGTTTCATGAACTTTCAACTACCGTGACGCGTACGCGATCACTCTCCCGCGTTGCATCAATACGCATCCCAATCCCTGACCCGAAGCGTCAGAGTATACCACTAAGTCTTCATTGCCCTCAGGAAGGGCCAAGACTGGAGCTTGAGTTAGCTTTCCCTTCAACTTCTTAAACGCCTCATCCTGGGTCGAACCCCATTCGTACTTTACCTCCTTCCAAGTCAACTTCGTCAATGGCGAAGCTATTTTCGAGAAATCCTGGATGAATCTCCGATAGTAGCCTGCCAATCCCAAGAAACTGCGGATTTCAGTTGGCGTCTTAGGAATATTCCATTCCTTTATCGTCACTATCTTTGCTGGGTCAACCATAATGCCGTTCGGGTTAATGACGTGACCTAGGAATTGGACTTCCCTAAGCCATAACGCGCATTTGGAGAACTTAGCATACAACTTTTCCTTCTTCAGAGTTTCCAAAACTTCCTTCAAGTGACACGCGTGATCACCCTCATTCTTGGAGTAGATGAGGATATCATCGATGAACACGATCACCGATCGATCCAGCATTGGTCGACAAACTCTATTCATCAAATCCATGAACGCTTCCGGGGCGTTCATCAATCCAAAAGACGTTACACGAAACTCAAAATGTCCATAACGTGTGCGAAATGCCGTTTTCGGTATGTCTTCTTCCCTCACCTTCAACTGATGGTACCCGGATCGAAGGTCGATCTTTGAGAACCAACTTGCGCCTTGCAATTGATCGAACAGGTCGTCGATCCTTGGTAACGGGTACTTGTTCTTCACGGTACGTTTGTTCAACTCGCGATAATCAATACACATTCTCATCGAACCGTCTTTCTTCTTCACAAACAACACCGGAGCACCCCACGGCGAGATGCTCGGTTGGATAAATCCTTTCTCAAGTAACTCGTCTAGTTGGACCATAAGTTCCTTCATTTCCACTGGTGCTAGTCGATATGGAGCCTTAGCCATGGGCTGGGCATCTGGTACTAAGTCAATTCGGAACTCAATTTCTCTATCGGGTGGTATCCCAGGCAAATCCTCTGGAAACACCTCCGGGTACTCGCGTACCACGGGTACATCGTCTAGTTCCTTCACTTCATTACACTTGTCAATTACGTACACCAGATAAGCCTCGCATCCGCGCCTCAAGTAATTTATTGCCTTAATCATTGAGATGACGTTTGGCATCGGGGCGTCACGATCTCCAAAGACCTCGACTTTGCTACCATCCGGAGCTTTGAGTTGGATTATCTTTCGTTTGCATATAATTTGCGCTTCATTGGCAGTTAGCCAATCCATACCTAACACGACATCGAACCCTCCCAAAACCATAACAAACAATCTGACAGGGAACTCATGACCTTCTATTTTTATCGTGGAGTTGTCAACTACATCCGTCACTCTCGTGGTTCTACCCTCAGTGGTTTCTACGCTAAAGGCCCTTTCCAGCTTATTCACATTGTACTTCACTCGTTTACAAAAAGTCGCAGATATAAAACTCTTACTGGCACCCGAATCAAATAGCACAGAAACAATAGTGTTGTCAAGGATGAACGTACCTGACGCCACATCGGGGTCTGCCCTGGCTTGTTCTTGCGTCAGTGCGTACGCGCGAGTCTTTGCTCGGGGCCTCTCTTCTTTCCGTTCCGGGCCTTTCCCTTTCCCGGCTTCACCCATTCTCGGTTTTGGGCATTCCCGACTTATATGACCATTTTCCCCACAGTTGTAGCATTTGTAGCCTTGCGTGCATTCACGGGAGTAATGTCCGGTCTTGCCGCATTTAAAGCACAGATTCGATCCTAACCGGCATTCACCCGCATTTCTTACCCCACATTTCCCACAGACTGTCGTCTCGCCTACCCTGGCCTGCTTGTCCCGAGCCCCAAACAACTTCCCACCCGATCGTTTAGCGGGAAAACTTGACTTTTTCTTGGGCTCTTCAATGGCAATGACATTCAGCACCAGATCATCAAATACCACGCCGCTCAGTTCTACTACCGAATCATAGGTAGTAAGGGCGTTTGCCTTAACATAAGTGCGGACCTGGTCCGGCAGCCCTTGAATGTAACAGGAAATCTTTCTTTCTTCAGTCATAATAAGGTGTGGCACCAGACGTGCCAGTTCATTGAATCGGGTTGTATATTGCCGGTGCGTCATGTTCCCGGCCTTCAAACCCAGAAATTCCCTCTCTACCTTCTCAATCTCGTTCCTTGGGCATAAATTCTTGATTACCAAAGTTTTCAAGTCAGCCCTCATCGTCGCATCCACAATCTCGCTCCCTTTTGCCTGACGTACACCTTCCCACCAATGGGATGCTTCCTCCCTCAAGGAGTTAGCAGTAAATTTCACAACTTGATCCGCTCGGCATTCGCTGAGACGGATGGCAGCCTCCATACGGATTATCCAGTCAAACGTAGCTACCGCGTCTTTCTTTCCTGTCAGGACTGGCGGGTCACATGCCTTGAAGGACTTATAGTCGCATCCGCGAGCAGGCGGTGCGTTGATTGCCTCAGTGTTCGGGGTATCAACCGTCGGGTTAGACCCACCTTCCCCATTGACCTGCTTCAATGCTTCTGCCAACAGACCTGGTAGAGAAGTCTTCATCAATTCTATGAACTCTCGAGCTATAGCTGCTCTCACTTCTGGTTCAAAAGTGAAAGGTTGTTCTTCTACCAGTGTATGTTCAGTTCCATGCACACTGACCGCCGGTTCAGTGTGAACACTTCCTTCTTCACTATTCTCTTGGCGTGCAGGGATCCTACCACGCCCACCATTCCGACCGCCGATACGACCACCGGTACGGCCACCACGCCTTCCGTTTCCTCTCCTCGCCATTTCGTTCTATAAGACAAGAAATCCAATGTCGTCACGCTAGTTAACAAATAAAATTCAATAAGTACTGTAAGATGTTAATATACACTGGCCATCTGCAATTAACCATTACACTACCTTTCGATTTCTATTTGACCACCTTTGTGATTCCATCAGAACACAAGTCCTTACCTAACCTTTTCTAAGGCATACTATACATGTAAACATATACTACCTTCATACCTGATGCTGTGGCTCGAGTTACCCGTACTGGCATCCGCTTTCTGTCCCATTCAAAGTTTAAGTTCAGACACTGGGAGTGTCTGAATCTCTCAAATTATTGCTCTGACACCAACTTGTAAGGCCCCAAACCCGGGAGGCCTCACTTGTTGGATTTACTCATTCACAAACAGTTCTTAAACATGAATATCAAATAACGCAGCGGAAAATACTTCATTAAATCATAACTATTACATTGTTCATACTCGCGGAAGCGTAAACGTTGTTTAAAACGTAAATACATCATAACTAAAACATAACAGGATGCCAGTCTTCATAGTCAGCCGGGTAACTTCTCTCGCTAGCCAAGCATCACGGTCCATCCTCATAACCTGCCTTAACCTGAATGTGCACACTAAAAAGTCAGCTACGCTGGTGAGTTCTAGTTTTTGTTCGATTTAAGAAATGGTTCATCATTCAAAACATTCATTAGGGTTTAACATCACGTATAAGAAAACAGGGCCTTTCATTCATAAACCTTCACACATTTAAACACATTGAACGGATCATTTGTTTAAAACATTTAACATTCATTTAAGTCATACATTACCATCTAAAATCTGTATCGTTACGCGTCTCTGTGTCCCCAAAGGAACCCTGCATGTCGTGGTCAACCGTTACGTCTCACCGTCGTTGCCACAACATTCCGTCAATTCCCTTCCTGGTATTGCCCCCAAGGCTAACTGCACGAGGACCGACAATACCCATCCAGTTGCCCCTATGGCTCTCTTGTCCATAGACCGACAACTTCCATCGACGGTTATGACTCTCAGCCATAACATCGTCGGATCCTAATTTAACCTCGCATAGGGTCATGTTAACCCCTGAGTAACCGTCGTTACTCCATACCAGTTGTACAACATCAAACCATTGGCAGGCCACTAAGACACTGCCCCCGTTGTTCTTATGGTAACTATGGCTCGCTGTCCATAATCTACCACAAGGCTGGGAATCTCATTCCCAGACTTCGTTCGTCAATTCCCTTCATTCGACAGATTAGATTTGTAATGACTTCTTTAAAACCTTTGCCCTTTTTCTTTTATTTTCATAAAACCTTTCATTCACTTTCGAAACCCTTTACCTTTACTTTAAACCATTTCTTTATAAACATTCGTTCGTAAACATTCCGTTCATAAAACTTCCTTTCCATAAACCGTTCATTCCAAATCATTTCATTTCATAAACATAGTTTCATAAAACATCATTTCATAAAACATCAGTTCATATGTATGCACACCAGCCCGAAAACCGTATATAAAACATTTAAAAGAGGGCTTCTAGAACTCACCTGATAAGCAGTTTCTGAAATACTCTTAGCTGGCTACTGGGCGTCACTAATGTCACTCACGATCTGCTATAATAAAGCCATACATGTAAGGTAGTGATCCTAGATGACACTAGACATCCCTATGCTTAAACTTAGTAGTTTCGATAGATCTGCTTATACCGAAACTTGATAGTTTCGATGGATCTGCACATATCGAAACTAGGTAGTTTCGATGGAGTCTACACATATCGAAACTTGTAGTTTCGATGGACCTGCACATATCGAAACTTGTAGTTTCGATAGACCTGCACATATCGAAACTTGTAGTTTCGATTGACCTGCACATATCGAAACTTGTAGTTTCGATGGACCTGCACATATCGAAACTTGTAGTTTCGATAGACCTGCACATATCGAAACTTGTAGTTTCGATGGACCTGCACATATCGAAACTAGTAGTTTCGATGGGGTCTGCACAGATTGTCATCCCAAAATCCGAAGCTTTTGCATGCGAGTCTGATCGAGTCAGTATCTCAACTTTTCTTAGATCAAAACGTTCGGTTTTCATTCTAGATGATATACCTAAGCTCATTTTTAAGTTCCATCCGCAAAATCGTTGTCTTTTTAGCCAAAACCCGAAAATCTCAAAAACGAACAAAAACTCAGATTTAGGCAAGATTATTACCTGTATCGAGATTCTGATCCAAAGGTTCTTCTCACGAGCTTGGCAGTAACGTGTTCCCTCAATTCTGGGACGATCCGTCAACCTTCTCTCTCTAGACCCGAGCTCTCCTTTCTCTCTCTAAAAGTCGCGTGAATGGGAAATGAGCAGAGAAGAGGGCTGCCCTGCCTCTTATATAACTGGGCTTCCCTCGGCCCATTGGAGCCGAGCCCAAGCCCGCTCCCTTTTGTTTAAATATTCTGACTAACTCGCCGGTCTCGCTATATTTATTCGTTTAATTATTTTTGGGATGTTACATTTTCTTAACATAAATAAAAGTGGGATGTCAGTCTCGTGCCGGGTAACCTTCACGCCTTCGCACGAACCTTCCTTTCTGTACCTGAAATGTATACTAAAAGTCAGCTAACGCTGGTGAGTTCTAGTTTAATACAATTAGGTATAAACATTCTTTTCTTTATAAGTATGCATAATTATATATATACGTTTATATAGGTACACATTGACTTGAATTGCTTCTCATTTATCATTCTTCGCAAATACATATAGATATATATTCACATCTTTAGTCTCATTTATTTTCATAACTTTTGCTTCTCTTTCTTCTTTATTTTGTGATTACATATATATATGCATTCACCCTTTCTTTTCTTTTCTTTACATTCATGGGTAATACACTTAAGGGTGATCAACCCGTCATTTGTTTACGAATGTCACAAAGACAAGCGCCCCGGTCCATCGTCATGGCCCGCCATTCTTACAACCGTCCAGCAACTAGTATCCATCCGTAATTTTATTCTTACAACCGTCCGGCAACTTGTGTCCGTCGTTCATGACTTACAACCGTCCTACCGAAGTAGTCCGTTATTATCTTACAACCGTCCTACCGAAGTAGTCTGTCATACTTATCTTACTGCCCTAAGGTATCCGGCTCCCACCCGAACTAATTACAGCCGTACATCGATTTCGGGACTTACTCCACCGTAGTGGCCTGTTTAGTCTACCTTTCTCGACTTTCATTTCTGGCTGCATAATAGTAGAGTGGTCGTCCGTCTACCGAGGTAGCCGTTATCATTGTTCCATTCATAACGTTTATTCATTCGTAGCAAGCAATATATACATGGATATAAAGCAAGATTTCATTCTTACACATTGTGTTGTTCTTTCATTCATTCTATATAATCATACGATTTATTCTTTGTGCCTAATTCATTTCTGTATATATATATAACATATATATTAGTATATCACGTATGATTACATTAGCGTTCATATCATTTATTCATTTAGTGTATACATTTCAGCCCCAAATCATTTAATAAGGTTTGCACATAACATAGAAGGGGGCACATAGAACTCACCTGATAAGCTTCTCTAGGTTGTCCTAAACAAAGGTCCAACAACGTCACTTCCGATCTGGATTAGGTAGTTAAAGACACATTAGACCCAACCCCGACTCTAATGGTTTAATCATTCTAAACTTACTGACTTTACTTAACCAACCTGCTGCCTGCTGTCTCCCTCCTCTTTGGCAAGTGCGCAGGAGTCTCCCTCCTGCGTACTTGGTAAGTACGTAGGGACTTCCTCCTGCGTACTTGGTAAGTACGCAGGGACTTCCTTCCTGCGCACTTGGTAAGTACGCAGTACCTGGTTCTTGGACCAAAAATCCGAAGTTCTTGCATGCAAACCCGATCATGTCAATCTTATAGTTTTCTTTGATCAAAACGTGCGGTTTTCATTCTAGATGCTATTTCTAAGCTTATTATCAAGTTTCATCCGTAAAAACATCATTTATTTAGTTAAAACTCGAGAAACCCCAACATGAACAAAAACTCAGATTATGGTTGAATCATTACCTGGATTGAAGTTCTGATTCGGAGGTTTTGCTCACGAGCTCAGTTGTAACGTGCTCCTCTAATCTCGTGACGATCCGTCGACTTTCTCTCTCTAGACCCGAGCTCCCTTTCTCTCTCTAAGATGGTGAAAATGAAGGTGAAATGAGCTAGTGGGCTGCCTTGCCCCTTTTATACCTGGGCTTCCTTCGGCCCGTTGGAGCCGAGCCCAAGCCCATCCCTTCTTATTTCGTTTTATTACGTTTAAATCTCCATCGTATTATTATTTACTTAGTTACTATTTTCGGGATGTTACAAGTCTACCCTCCTTAAAGAGGTTTCGTCCTCGAAACTGTTCATACGTTAAACAATTGAGGGTATAGTCCCCTCATCTCGTCTTCTTTTTCCCATGTAGCTTCTGACCCTTTTCTGTGCTTCCATTGTACTTTAACTAACTGAATCGACTTATTGCGTAGTTGTTTCTCAACTCGGTCAATAATGGCTATCGGTTCCTCTTTATAATTTAGACTGTTATCCACTTCGATCTCGTCGTAAGGTATGTGAGCTGTGTCGTCAGCTAGGCACTTGCGTAAGTGCGACACGTGAAACGTAGGGTGTATTCCACTAAGCTCAACGGGTAGGTCGAGTCTGTAAGCAACTTGACCCACTCTTGCTAAAATCTTGAAAGGTCCGACAAACCTTGGACTTAGTTTGCCACGCTTTCTGAACCGAATGATTCCTTTCCACGGTGATACTTTCAACAGTACCATATCCCCTACTTGAAACTCTAAATCCCTCCTTCTCTTATCCGCGTATGATTTCTGTCTGTCTTTTGCGGCTTTCATTCGAGCCTTGATTTGATCAAATTTCTCGGAAGTAGCTTTGACCACTTCGAGAGTTGCAAAATTCTTCTGCCCAATTTCCCCCCAACAAACCGGGGTTCTGCATCTCCTCCCATACAACATCTCAAACGGCGGCATGCCAATAGTTGAGTGATAGCTGTTGTTATATGAAAATTCTGCCAATGGTAGATGGCTGTCCCAGCTCCCACCGAAGTCAATGGTACAGGCTCGGAGCATGTCCTCCAAGGTCTGAATGGTCCTTTCAGATTGGCCATCGGTTTGAGGGTGGTAAGCAGTGCTGATGTTCAGTCTAGTGCCCATTGCTTCACTGAATTTCTTCCAAAACCTTGATGTGAATCTAGTATCCCAATCGGACACAATTGACAATGGCATACCATGTCTGCTCACAATCTCCTTGATAAATACTTCTGCTAGTCTTTCTGACGAAGGAGACTCACATATAGGCAAGAAGTGAGCACTCTTTGTCAAGCGGTCGACGATTACCCAAATGGTATCATTGCCTTTAGCTGTTCGCGGTAGCTTGGTAATGAAGTCCATCGTGATTTCCTCCCACTTCCATTCCGGTATTGGTAGAGGTTGCATTTCACCGCATGGTTTCTGGTGCTCGACCTTAACTAGAGAACACGTTAGGCACTTGCTCACGTATTCTGTCACATCATTCTTCATGCCAGGCCACCAGTATTCTTTCTTCAAGTCTTGATACATTTTGTTTGTCCCGGGGTGGATAGAATAACGAGACTTATGGGCCTCAACGAGTATTTTGGCTCTAAGCTTGCCAATCTTAGGTATCCACATCCGACCAAAACCTAGTTCGTACTCCGTATGCATTTGCATCTAAGTTCCCTTGTTGTCCTACTATTCTTTCCCGTTTCACATTTCTTTCTAACAGTGCTTCCTCTTGTGCCTTTGATATTTCACCCATCAAGTCTGGTGTTATAATCAGCTGACACGCTTTGATCCGGATAGGTGTCGATTCTTCCTTTCTACTTAAAGTGTCAGCCACTACGTTTGCCCTGCCTGGATGGTACAATATTTCGCAGTCATAGTCTTTCAGTAGTTCTAACCACCTTCTTTGCCTCATGTTTAGTTCCTTTTGTTCGAAAAAATATTTCAAGCTTTTGTGATCGGAGTAGATGGTGCATTTAACTCCATACAAGTAGTGCCTCCATATTTTCAACGCGAAAACCACTGCTGCTAACTCTAGATCGTGCGTTGGGTAGTTAACCTCGTGAATCTTTAGTTGTCGTGAGGCATAAGCAATTACCTTTCCTCGTTGCATAAGTACGCAACCCAAACCCTGCCCCGAAGCGTCAGAGTAGACTACCAAGTCTTCATTTCCCTCAGGTAGTGTTAAGACTGGAGCTTGAGTTAATCATGTTTTAAGTTCCTCAAACGCGTTGTTTTGGGTTGGACCCCATTCATACTTTACTTCCTTCCGTGTCAGTTTGGTTAGTGGCGAGGTAATTCTTGAGAAATCTTGAATGAACCTTCGATAGTAGCCTGCCAATCCTAGAAAACTTCGTATCTCTGTTGGTGTCTTTGGGATGTTCCATTCCTTTACTGTCTCGATCTTTGCAGGATCCACCATGATGCCGTTTGGGTTTATTACATGACCTAGGAATTGGACTTCCCTAAGCCAGAACGCGCATTTGGAGAATTTTGCGTACAACTTTTCCTGCTTTAGTACCTCCAGAACCTCCCTTAGGTGACAGTGGTGGTCACCCTCGCTTTTCGAATATACCAGTATGTCATCTATAAAAACTATCACTGATCGATCCAAAATGGGTCGACATACTCTATTCATCAAGTCCATAAACGCTGCTGGTGCGTTGGTCAATCCGAAAGACATCACGAGAAACTCATAATGCCCATTACGCGTGCGAAACGCGGTCTTTGGTACGTCTTCCTCTCTTACTTTCAACTGATGGTAACCTGACCTAAGATCGATCTTTGAGAACCAACTCGCACCTTGCAGTTGATCAAAAAGGTCATCTATTCTAGGTAGTGGGTATTTGTTCTTTACTGTTCTCTTGTTCAATTCACAGTAGTCGATGCACATGCGCATACTGCCGTCCTTCTTCTTTACAAATAGTACCGGAGCGCCCCATGGTGAGATGCTCGGTCTAATAAATCCTTTCTCGGTTAGTTCCTTTAGTTGAGACATCAATTCTTTCATTTCTGACGGAGCCAATCGGTAGGGGGCTTTGGCAACGGGCTCAGCTCCTGGCAATAAATCAATCTGAAATTCTATTTCCCGATCGGGTGGAAACCCAGGTAGATCCTCGGGGAATATTTTCGGAAAATTGCACACCACGGGTACATTCTTGAGTTCTTTCGTTTTCATTCTATCGTCAATAACATATGCCAGATAAGCTTCGCAGCCACGCCTCATGCAACTTTCGGCCTTAATCATCGAGATAACGTTCGGCATCGTGCAATTCCAATCCCCATAAACCGTAATTGGACTGCCGCTAGGAGCCTTGAGGTGTATCCTCTTACGTTTACATATGATTTGAGCTTCGTTGGCAGCTAGCCAATCCATACCCAATACTATATCGAATCCTCCTAAGGTGAGAAGGAATAATCTAGAAGGAAACTTATGACCCTTTATTTCTATGATGCAATCCTCTGTTACTTGGAATACTGCCGAATTTTTACCAACGGCAGTTTGTACGCTAAAGGCCTTTAGTATGGTGTTGATAGTGCAATCTAGTTTACGACTAAATGCATTGGATATAAAACTTTTACTAGCACCAGAGTCAAATAAAATAGCATCATTTTCATCATTTACTAGGAACGTACCTGACACATCATCAGGGTTTCCCCTTGCTTCCTCCTCGGTCAAGGCGTAGGCTCGAGTCCTCGCCTTCAGCTGTTCCTTTTCTTTTCCCGAACCAGATTGCCTGGTTCTCCTGCAATTCTTGGTTATATGTCCAAATAGTCCACAGCCTTGGCATTTAGTGTCTCTTAAACATTCGCGAGAATAGTGTCCCGCCTTCCCACACCTATAACAGACGGTGGAACCATCTAGGCACTCGCCTTGGTGTTTCCTCAAACATTTCTTACAAGCTTCGTATTCTTCAGTTCTTGGCTTCTTAGCCTCAGCTGTATAGTTCCCCTTTCCAGTTCCCTTAGACACGTTTTCCCATTTCTTTTTATGTGTCTCGGGTAACAGACCAGGCAATATGCTCTTTAGTGTCAGTACAACCTCACGGGCGATAGCATCCCTAAGTTCGGGTTCCAATCGTAGTGCCCCTTCATTGTCACCTCCCGGTGGGGTCACATTAGCGTCATGCACTCTCTCGGTGTATTTCACGTGCATGCTTTCTTCTTTCTCTTGTCTTTGGTTCATTGGCAGTCTACCTACTCGGCCCGTATGGCCGCCTTGGCGTGCAGTTCTTCCTCTACTTGCCATAGTTTTCTAGAAATTTCTGATATGAAAAGGGAATACATCAATGTCATTTCTTCAGATCATAGTTTGGAACAGTACGAGCAAGGCAAATTCTTAATTACAGTGACCGGTTTGTGATTACTAATTTACATTGCTTTTTGGGTTCAAAACTCTTCAAATCAGTCACGGCATTAACATCTATTTGTTCTAAGTTATAGTATCTATTCTTATGCAAGAGCATTAACTTTATTACTTACTTACCGTGCTGGCGTTGGCGTTGGTTACCCATACTGACATCCGTGCGTTGGTCCCATAATCAGTTTGAGTCCAGACATTTAGGGATGTCTGAATCTCTCAAACTATTGCTCTGATACCAACTTGTAAGGCCCCTTTCCCGGGTAACCTCACTTGTTGGATTTACTCATAAACATAGTCATTAATCACTGAATTTTTAATTAAAAACATTCAAACATAGCGGAAGCATACATCATTCAATAACATAACATAGCATAGCAGCGAAAGTCTTAACATTAATCATAACATTTTCTTAACATAAATAAAAGTGGGATGTCAGTCTCGTGCCAGGTAACCTTCACGCCTTCGCACGAACCTTCCTTTCTGTACCTGAAATGTATACTAAAAGTCAGCTAACGCTGGTGAGTTCTAGTTTAATACAATTAGGTATAAACATTCTTTTCTTTATAGGTATGCATAATTATATATATACGTTTATATAGGTACACATTGACTTGAATTGCTTCTCATTTATCATTCTTCGCAAATACATATAGATATATATTCACATCTTTGGTCTCATTTATTTTCGTAACTTTTGCTTCTCTTTCTTCTTTATTTTGTGATTACATATATATATGCATTCACCCTTTCTTTTCTTTTCTTTACATTCATGGGTAATACACTTAAGGGTGATCAACCCGTCATTTGTTTGCGAATGTCACAAAGACAAACGCCCCGGTCCATCGTCATGGCCCGCCATTCTTACAACCGTCCGGCAACTAGTATCCGTCCGTAATTTTATTCTTACAACCGTCCGGCAACTTGTGTCCGTCCGTCATGACTTACAACCGTCCTACCGAAGTAGTCCGTCATTATCTTACAACCGTCCTACCGAAGTAGTCTGTCATACTTATCTTACTGCCCTAAGGTATCCGGCTCCCACCCGAACTAATTACAGCCGTACATCGATTTCGGGACTTACTCCACCGTAGTGGCCTGTTTAGTCTACCTTTCTCGACTTTCATTTCTGGCTGCATAATAGTCGAGTGGTCGTCCGTCTACCGAGGTAGCCGTTATCATTGTTCCATTCATAACGTTTATTCATTCGTAGCAAGCAATATATACATGGATATAAAGCAAGATTTCATTCTTACACATTGTGTTGTTCTTTCATTCATTCTATATAATCATACGATTTATTCTTTGTGCCTAATTCATTTCTGTATATATATATAACATATATATTAGTATATCACGTATGATTACATTAGCGTTCATATCATTTATTCATTTAGTGTATACATTTCAGCCCCAAATCATTTAATAAGGTTTGCACATAACATAGAAGGGGGCACATAGAACTCACCTGATAAGCTTCTCTAGGTTGTCCTAAACAAAGGTCCAACAACGTCACTTCCGATCTGGATTAGGTAGTTAAATACACATTAGACCTAACCCCGACTCTAATGGTTTAATCATTCTAAACTTACTGACTTTACTTAACCAACCTGCTGCCTGCTGTCTGCTGCCTGCGCACTTAGTAAGTGCGCAGGGACTTGCTCATGCGCACTTGGCAAGTGCGCAGGAGTCTCCCTCCTGCGTAATTGGTAAGTACGCAGGGACTTCTTCCTGCGTACTTGGTAAATACGCAGGGACTTCCTTCCTGCGCACTTGGTAAGTACGCAGTACCTGGTTCTTGGACCAAAAATCCGAAGTTCTTGCATGCAAACCCGATCATGTCAATCTTACAGTTTTCTTTGATCAAAACGTGCGGTTTTCATTCTAGATGCTATTTCTAAGCTTATTATCAAGTTTCATCCGTAAAAACATCATCTATTTAGCTAAAACTCGAGAAACCCCAACATGAACAAAAACTCAGATTATGGTTGAATCATTACCTGGATTGAAGTTCTGATTCAGAGGTTTTGCTCACGAGCTCAGTTGTAACATGCTCCTCTAATCTCGTGACGATCCGTCGACTTTCTCTCTCTAGACCCGAGCTCCCTTTCTCTCTCTAAGATGGTGAAAATGAAGGTGAAATAAGCTAGTGGGCTGCCTGGCCCCTTTTATACCTGGGCTTCCTTCGGCTCGTTGGAGCCGAGCCCAAGCCCATCCGTTCTTATTTCGTTTTATTACGTTTAAATCTCCATCGTATTATTATTTACTTAGTTACTATTTTCGGGATGTTACAATACGTCAAACCCCGAGTCGTTTCAATGTATTATGGTCTTCGACTTTGGTGAACAAAAGTGCATGGCCACGTCTTGTGTATAATGAAATCAATCAATTACAATAATTGTAAGCAAATTTTGTTTCGTGTATAAAGTAAACACACAAGTCTCATGTATGATCTAGTGTCACGTAGCTCGTAATCAAATAGGTCTCATGTGTAGCGTGAACAATTTAGCGTCATATATTTTATAAATCATTAAGCTCCCATGTGGAATGTAAACAACAAAGTATCATGTGTATTGTAGAAAATGAAGTTCATGTATGGTGTCGACAACTTAGTGTCATGTATTTTGTAAATCAATAAGCTCTCATGTGAAATGTAAACAACATAGTATCATGTGTATTGTAGGAATTGAAGTTCATGTATGGTGTTGACAACTTAGCATCATGTATTTTGTAAATGAATATCTTTCATGTGTAATATAAAAAATTTGGTATCATGTATATTGCATAATGTGCATAATTTAGTATAATGTACCTTGTAACCAAATGGGTTTCATGTTTAATGTTGTCAATCTAGAATTTTGTACCAATCTAACAATTGTTATGCATCATGTATATTGCAAACAACTAAGTTTCGTGTATTATGTGCTCAATTCAGTAGCATGTGTATTGCAAATAAACATGTTTCGTGTGTTATGTGATCACTCCAGTAAATTGTGATTTGTAGACAAACTAGTTGTAATACCCAGGATTTTTCCGAACGTACCTTTTCAAAACCCTTGTATGGTTTGTCGTTTAAAAACTTAAATTCTTAGAACCTTATACTCAATATGTATATATATATATATATATATATTCATATATACAACTTATTTGAATGTATATAGATATATACATTTTTCAAAAAAATGAATGAATAAAAAAAAAGAAAACATATGATTTTTATTGTATAAATAATAAATTTCTTAAAATCTTATTAGTTAATTATAAGATAAACTTTATAAATTATTTTATAAGGTTATAAAATAACAAAACATAATTTGTTTTTATAAAAATAAAACACATTTATTTTTATAAAAGCCCAGGGACCAAAACTATCAATTCTGAAACATACTTTAAACAAAAAAATCAAGTCTAAACATGAAATGCTAAAAACTGGAAACCTCAGGGACCTGTTGTGACATTCCCGTGAACTTCCAGTGTCAAGAACAAGTTATGGGTTCGAAACCCATAACCCCCGACTTTTGCCATCTTTTTCCAGAAAATGCAAAACCGGGCAGATTCAATGAACCTCGAGCCTCAAATCGAGCGTGCTACCCGTCCCCAAGAAACATTAATGGTTGATTCAACCCAGATCACGCGCAGGAGGCCGGAATCAATTCCGACCGGCGCAACAACCACCTACAACCCATTCGCGCACTTAATGCCCAAATCGGCTATAAATACCGCACTCGACACACCAGAAGCATCACCCCTCAACTCTCCAAACTCTCAATTTGGTCATTCAACACCTACACCGAGCATTTGAATCCGGTGACAGTCGACTTCGGCCTTCAAGCCGTTCTCCTTCGATTCATCATCATACCAGGTAATTCTTGTGACCAACTCCTTCGTTTACATTCGTAGATCGAAAGCCCTCTGTCAGATTACACGGACAGAGGGCTAATCAATTCGAATTGGTAGGATTTCGGTTCTAGGGTTCATACGAATTGGGGCATGATTTGAACTTGTGTTTAAGTGTTTTATTTTCTGTATTATAAACCAGCGAACTCGTAGCCAGGATGGTTAATCCTATGTGTTTGTGTAACCCGGGGAGGTCGCGAGTTCGAGCCGGCTAGACCGGTTTTCGCCCCTTTTTATCCTTTTAGCCTTTTTAATCAGTTTTAATACTTTTAATAAATTTTATAAATTCTGTTAAATCTTTATAAACTTAAATATGAATTTTATTTATATTTTTACATTCTGGAACCATTTTATTTAATTTAAAACTTATAAAAGGTTAAATCTTTAAATATAGTCTTAAATACAAAAAAAATCTATAAAAGATACTTTTAGAACTTTATAAAATTTATACAATTTTATAAAAACAGAAAACCTAATTTACTATCTAATTTCTAGTAAATGAATTCTTTTGTTTTAAATAATAAATTATAAACTTTAATAACTTTTATAAAATCATAAAAGTTATACACTTGTACAGTTTATAAAACCCATGTCTTATAGAAAATAGAAAACTTGTGTTCATTTAAAAGCAAATGTTTTCTAAATTTATAAACTTTATAAAACTTAAATAGAAGTTTTAATATTAAAACGTTTATAAACTTATATATAAACTTAAAATACTTATAAGCTTATAATTTATAACTTTATTACTTATGGAAATCTTTACACTATAGGATATTTATAAACTTATAGTCTAACACATAAAACTTTATAAACTTATCATTTGAGACTTTATAGACTTATGTTTCATTCAAACTTTAAAGATATCTATAAACTTATAATTTAAAATATAGGCTTTACAAGAAATTCTATTTAACCTTTTAGAAACTTATAATTTCGTGTTATTTATTTGAACTTATAAACTACATTTTAAACAATGTTCATTTACAAGTTAAATTGTAAAATAAACGTTTGACACTTAAATACTTAAATAAATCTTAAATGGTATATGGATTAATTAAAATAATTATGTTTATAGATAATTATTTGACCTTAATAATTATTGATCCATAATAATTATTTAGTCTCTCACTTGAGTTATTAATTTATAAATACTTCGAAAACTATCTTGATTACTACCGAGTTTGTGCAATTAATAATTGTGAGACTTTTAATAGTTATTCTAAACTATAAACTTATTAAACGTTGATATTCAAGTCATGTGTCATTCGTTCAAAACCTTTATTGTAAACTTGATTTAAACTTCATAAACACAATCAATCCCATCATCCATTGGAACCCTACTCAAATCCTGAAATCTTAAAATTCTTGTCCTAGTCTTATAAGATCATACTTGAAACTTTAGACTTATATTCCTAGGCTTATCGTGAAGATATTCTCCCTCAAAGTCTTGCAAATACTTATCCGTGTCGGATACTCTTCATCAATCCAAGTGAGTATACTTAGCCCCTTTTTCCTTTTTATGCTTTTGGGGTGAAACATGTTCAAAATTCTTAAACTTAAACAATTCTTGTACAACTATGACTACGTGTTTATTCTTATGTTAAACTTGTATGCTTAGATTAAACTTAAAACAAGCACATTCATTAACTTTGATCAAGCCTATGGTAACAATGATATATCTATTGTATTTGACCAATCCACCTTGATTGATTGACCCCTTCGGGGGGGGGGGGAGCCCTTGGTGATTGTTACTGAATTAAACTTTAAACTTGAGACTTATAAGGGTAACCTGCGGGTTATGCCTAAACTTGGTTGGAGGGTTGAAGTGCACAATGTTTAAGATACTTGTTCTCATACTTACATTATAGAATGCATATATCATAGTGAATTGTAATTCTTTTCAAATCTTTGTTAAACTGTGTCAAAACCTTTGTATCTCACCAACTATTTTGTAGTTGACAGATTCTTTCACATGTTTCAGGTACTAAAACATGAGACTTTATTGTGATCACATAGGATGCTTGGACCTAGAATGCTTAATCAATTATACTTGTATTCTTGTTATGTATTTGATTTATTCCTTGTATTGGAACCTTGAAGTTATTTAATAAAACTATTGGAACTTTAATAGTCAACCTTGTGCTATTGAACAACCGCGTCCGCCCCGATTATAATACACCGTCGGTTGGGGTGTGACAGATTGGTATCAGAGCCTTGGTTATAGGGAATTAGGTTATTAGACACATGACCTAGACTATAACTTAGGAGACCCAAACATGAGTTATCTCATGTCCTTTACTAGGAAATTCTCTCCTCATTCTATTCTTAAATCTTATACGTGAACGCTTGGAGATTCTACGCTTCTACTTACCTACGTGCTACAAGAAGTCTACTACATAGAGGACATGTTCTTAGGCTTCAAGCCTAATCCACCACTAAACTCTCGTCAAGAATATTTAAGTTCTAGATAGTGTGTGAGAACTTGTGCGGACCGGAAGGGTGGATACCTGTATTCTGGGAAATTATGTCAAGGAAAGCATTTCGTATAAATCCAATTCAACCGTTGGACCCGTATGCTTTCTTGGGAATTCTTGGGATGAGTATCCACTTATAGGAATGCACGACTTCTCTAAACATTAGTGAACTTAGATCTCTCTTGATATGTCAAAGTACTTACTTAGTAATATGCACTAAATGAGTACCATCTCAAATACTATACACTTCATAAATTCATGATTCAAAAGCTTTCCTCTATAACCTTTATTCTATGATTCTTAAGTCCCGTCTTGTCACATGACAGCATGCTTACTCGTCATGACCTGAAGGAGTTACCTTCAAGGCGAAATTCTTACGAGATTATACTTAAAAACTACATACGTAAACTTATATTTATAGATACTACCCAATAAACTTCGTGATCGTGGTAATACAACCCTTAAAACTATGTATTACTCTACAAATTCTCCTATAAACTTCATTATTATATGAACTTAACACTTAAGGGGAAACCCTTGTGTTTTCATCTTATTTTCATCACTCAACCAAACTACTCTAGATAACTCACTTAAACTTTTGCTACACTTTTATACATCTCAAAGTGTTCATACATCCTTAAACTTCATGAACCTTGTAATACCAACACTTTTAAAACCATGTATTATCCTACAAGTCCTCTTTACAAACTTCATTATTTTATAAACTTGGCACATAAGGGGAAACCCTTGTGTCTCATTTCATTTTTCGTCACTCAAGCAAACTTCATTTTATAACTAACTCAAAACTTTGTTACACTTTTAAAACTCAAAACCTTCATACGTCCTTAAAACTTACGCATCACCGTTCCTGTAAACAAAACTTAACGTCTTTTAAAATCTAAAGTTCATTAACAAAGAAATTTGTAACCTAAGTAATTTCCTTGTAGAAGAAGAAGCCTACTATGGAACAAACAAGCTCCATGTTTAAAGACTCTAAGCCCACAATGAACCTCGACATAGTACCATAAAACCCAAACATCGGTGACAACAACTGAGAGAGGTTGTAGGCCCACGAGGAAGTTCGAGCTAGGGAAATAGGGTACTTAAGTGAGTCCTTGTGACCACCCCTTCTTCCGGGAATTCTCCTCGTTAGCCCATCAACTTCCAATTAAAACCTATTTTTGAAAATATTACTGTGATAACTCAGTATTATGAATAAAAAAAATTTTGAACATATTTAATCAACTTACTTACACACTTTAATTTTCCGTTTAAATTGTATTATGTAAGGGCTAGAAGTCCCAATTTTGAAACATCTAAATGGAAACTATTTTGAAATTTCATCTTGTCATCATTTACTACTTTAACTTTCCTTTCATCATTGTAAACTTAACACACCTACCCAAACACTTTCGTCAAAAGCAACTTACGTTAGTACTTGAAATAATTAACAACGTTGCATTAAACTATAAAAATCCTAAGTGACACGTGTACCTGAGGAATAAATCTTGAACAAATCTTCTAATTCGTAAGCACTTTTTCAAAAACAACCCGACTTACGAATCATTACCCTAAACAACCATGACCCTTACTTCTTGTATAGACTTAACACTTGTAAACTTGACCAACTTTTCGCTTGACAATCACACCTATATTTTATAAATCTTACTTGTACTACTTACCGATGCCTAACTCGTCGTTTTTGAACATCTTAATTACATTCTATACAAAAGAAAACTATACTTTCTGTTATGAATCAAGATAAATCATTTGTAAACACACTATCATAAACCTTATCAAAACTTTTCCCGTTACCCTATGCTTGGAGACTTTCCTCATTCAACTCTTGTCACGTAAAAGACATACTATAAATCACAACGGGGACTAAAAGCTTAAATACACGTTGCTAAGACATTAAACTTCGTATACACAACTATGAGGTCAGAGACTTTTGAGTCATGTAAAACTTGTACAAATACACAATCCCATATTCTTAAAACTAAACATGATCAATAAAGGATCATGTAAAGCTTAATACTGAAACTTGAAACTCAACTGACTTATCCTATTTTCAAACTTATACTTGGATTCTTAGCCTTGAAAACTTTGTGTGTCCATCTTAACCAAACCCTATAAGACTTGATGAACGTACATTCCATATATACGAGAAAACTTCACTCTTGATACTAGACACTAGCAGGAAGGAGGACATTACTCTCTTTAGCAGAGTACATCCCCTGACTCCTATCTAAACCAAACATCGGGATCCACTAATCTTCTGGACAACTCGAATTTTTCTATGAGAAAGCGTATAACGGTTAATCCTGTTCCAAACGCAATCCCATACCTCTCTTAAACACTAGAGTATTTAGATAACCGCTTCATACTCAAAACGTAATCGTATACTTCTATACACTGAAGCTAAACTAAGAGACTTTAAGCTATTCTATGTTGACGTATTTTTGTTCAAACACAATTTAAACTATTCTATGTTTGACGTATTCTTGTTCAAACACAATTTAAACTATTCTATGTTTGACGTATTCTTGTTCAAACACAATTTAAACTATTCTATGTTTGACGCATTCTTGATCAAACACAATTTAAACTATTCTATGTTGACGTATTCTTGTTCAAACACAATTTAAACTTCTCCATGTTTGACGTATTCTTGTTCAAACATGATGAACGTATGAGACTTTAAACTACTCCATGTTTGACGTATTCTTGCTCAAACATGATGAACGTACGAGACTTTAAGCTACTCCATGTTTGACGTATGCTTGTTCAAACCCGATGGACGTAAAAGACTTTAAGCTACTCCATGTTTGACGTATGCTTGTTCAAACACGATGGACGTATAAGACTTTAAACTATTCCATGTTTGACGTATGATTATTCAAACATGATGAACTACTCAAGGTTTGATGTATTCTTGATCAAACCCGAGGAAAGTGTAAAGACTTTAAACTACTCAATGATTGAAGTATTCTTAATCAATCACGAGGAAACTTTGAAACTCTAAATCTTGTCACATTCTTTTCTTTACTCATTGAATGACGCTTCTCTCTGAGGGACTCGTTATTTAATGATCACTCTTATGTGGAAACTCTAGTCGTATTCTTGTACTTCTTCTTGATCCACACACAAACGGAAGGACCTATGCGGACTATGCGACGATTTGAATGCTTGCGGGTGCACACGTAAGTAAGAAAAATCAGCGTATGGAAAGACATAGTAAACCCTGTCGTGTGCTATGATCTAAGACTTATCGTAAAAGGGTAGCCACGGAACTTAGGTACCGTAGCAAATCCTTAGACGTATTAGTCTACAAACTCAAATTCTTGAACTATCATCACATCCACCCTGAATGATACATCTCACTTTAAATCTTGAATGGAAGTTCATCAGTTATTCTCTCAGATGCATTTCTGAAAAACAAATCTTCATCTATTTCAATAAGACTATATGCTTCGTAAGGAAACTTTTGACAACCATATGCTTTGAAAACTTAGAAACTCAAGCGAAATCTCATTCCTATAGATACTTTCCCTCTAGAAATCTGAACGTAACTCAGGGTTTACCCGGGAACGTAAAGTATTCCTCTCATTATCCTTGTACGAATCATAAACTTAAATCTTGAAAGCATGAACCTTCTACTGTAATTTCGGGACGAAATTTCCTAAAGTAGGGGAGACTGTAATACACAGGATTTTTCCGAACGTACCTTTTCAAAACCCTTGTATGGTTTGTCGTTTAAAAACATAATACTCGATATGTATATATATATATATATATTCATATATACAACTTATTTGAAAGTGTATATATATACATTTTTCAAAAAAATGAATGAATAAAAAAAAAGAAAACATATGATTTTTATTGTATAAATAATAAATTTCTTAAAATCTTATTAGTTATTTATAAGATAAACTTTATAAATTATTTTATAAGGTTATAAAATAACAAAACTTAGTTAGTTTTTATAAAAATAAAACACATTTATTTTTATAAAAGCCCAGGGACCAAAACTGTCAATTCTGAAACATACTTTAAACAAAAAAATCAAGTCTAAACATGAAATGCTAAAAACTGGAGACCTCAGGGACCTGTTGTGACATTCCCGTGAACTTCCAGTGTCAAGAACCGGTTATGGGTTCGAAACCCATAACCCCTAACTTTTGCCATCTTTTTCCCGAAAATGCAAAACCGGCCAGATTCAATGAACCTCGAGCCTCGACTCGAGCGTGCGACCCGTCCCCAAGAAACATTAATGGTTGATTCAACCCAGATCACGCGCAGGAGGCCGGAATCAATTCCGACCAGCGCAACAACCACCTACAACCCATTCGCGCACTTAATGCCCAAATCGGCTATAAATACCGCACTCGACACACCAGAAGCATCACCCCTCAACTCTCCAAACTCTCAATTTGGTCATTCAACACCTACCCGAGCATTTGAATCCAGTGACAGTCGACTTTGGCCTTCAAGCCGTTCTCCTTCGATTCATCATCATACCAGGTAATTCTTGTGACCAACTCGTTCGTTTACATTCGTAGATCGAAAGCCCTCTGTCGGATTACACGGACAGAGGGCTAATCAATTCGAATTGGTAGGATTTCGGTTCTAGGGTTCATACGAATTGGGGCATGATTTGAACTTGTGTTTAAGTGTTTTATTTTCTGTATTATAAACCAGCGAACCCGTAGCCAGGATGGTTTAGCCTATGTGTTTGTGTAACCCGGGGAGGTCGCGAGTTCGAGCCGGCTAGACCGGTTTTCGCCCCTTATTATCTTTTTAGCCTTTTTAATCAGTTTTAATACTTTTAATAAATTTTATAAATTCTGTTAAATCTTTATAAACTTAAATATGAATTTTATTTATATTTTTACATTATGGAACCATTTTATTTAATTTAAAACTTATAAAAGGTTAAATCTTTAAATATAGTCTTAAATACAAAAAAAAATCTATAAAAGATACTTTTAGAACTTTATAAAATTTATACAATTTTATAAAAACAGAAAACCTAATTTACTATCTAATTTCTAGTAAATGAATTCTTTTGTTTTAAATAATAAATTATAAACTTTAATAACTTTTATAAAATCATAAAAGTTATACACTTGTACAGTTTATAAAACCCATGTCTTATAGAAAATAGAAAACTTGTGTTCATTTAAAAGCAAATGTTTTCTAAATTTATAAACTTTATAAAACATAAATAGAAGTTTTAATATTAAAACGTTTATAAACTTATATATAAACTTAAAATACTTATAAGCTTATAATTTATAACTTTATTACTTATGGAAATCTTTACACTGTAGGATATTTATAAACTTATAGTCTAACACATAAAACTTTATAAACTTATCATTTGAGACTTTATAGACTTATGTTTCATTCAAACTTTAAAGACATCTATAAACTTATAATTTAAAATATAGGCTTTACAAGAAATTCTATTTAACCTTTTAGAAACTTATAATTTCGTGTTATTTATTTGAACTTATAATCTACATTTTAAACAATGTTCATTTACAAGTTAAATTGTAAAATAAACGTTTGACACTTAAATACTTAAATAAATCTTAAATGGTATATGGATTAATTAAAATAATTATGTTTATAGATAATTATTTGACCTTAATAATTATTGATCCATAATAATTATTTAGTCTCTCACTTGAGTTATTAATTTATAAATACTTCGAAAACTATCTTGATTACTACCGAGTTTGTGCAATTAATAATTGTGAGACTTTTAATAGTTATTCTAAACTATAAACTTATTAAACGTTGATATTCAAGTCATGTGTCATTCGTTCAAAACCTTTATTGTAAACTTGATTTAAACTTCATAAACACAATCAATCCCATCATCCACTGGAACCCTAGTCAAATCCTGAAATCTTAAAATTCTTGTCCTAGTCTTATAAGATCATACTTGAAACTTTAGACTTATATTCCTAGGCTTATCGTTAGGTTATTCTCCCTCAAAGTCTTGCAAATACTTATCCGTGTCGGATACTCTTCATCAATCCAAGTGAGTATACTTAGCCCCTTTTTCCTTTTTATGCTTTTGGGGTGAAACATGTTCAAAATTCTTAAACTTAAACAATTCTTGTACAACTATGACTACGTGTTTATTCTTATGTTAAACTTGAGACGTGTATACTTAGATTAAACTTAAAACTAGCATATTCATTAACTTTGATCAAGCCAATGGTAACAATGATAGATCTATTGTATTTGACCAATCCACCTTGATTGATTGACCCCTTCGGGGGGAGCCCTTGGTGATTGTTACTGAATTAAACTTTAAACTTGAGACTTATAAGGGTAACCTGCGGGTTATGCCTAAAATTGGTTGGAGGGTTGAAGTGCACAATGTTTAAGATACTTGTTCTCATACTTACATTATAGAATGCATATATCATAGTGAATTGTAATTCTTTTCAAATCCTTGTTAAACTGTGTCAAAACCTTTGTATCTCACCAACTATTTTGTAGTTGACAGATTCTTTCACATGTTTCAGGTACTATAACATGAGACTTTATTATGATCACATAGGATACTTAGACCTAGAATGCTTAATCAATTAGACTTGTATTCTTGTTATGTATTTGATTTATTCCTTGTATTGGAACCTTGAAGTTATTTAATAAAACTATTGAAACTTTAATAGTCAACCTTGTGCTATTGAACAACCGCGTCCGCCCCGACGTATAATCCGTCGTCGGTTGGGGTGTGACACTAGTTTCATGTATTATGAAATTTGTGTAGCATTGGATATATTGAGAATAATTTAGTTTCATGTACCATGTGGTTGCGTTGGGTTTACTGTGAACGTGCATACATAAGTTATTGAACTTCGTGTGTGATGTATACTAACGAGTTTTGTATGTGATCGAGTGTTGAGGACAAGCGTGTTGTTTGGCGTTCCCGTATAATGTGGTAGTTAGGTTCTATCTCTTAAATCTCATTGAGGTTGATGGGGAGGGTTAACGTCTACGCGGTATGGATCGTCTTTTGAAGCGACAAGCGAAAGGTAGCGAGGAGGTTCTGAAAACATTCGGGGAAATGTGTTTACAAATACTGATCTTTGTTTGAAAATAGAAAGTGGTAAATTGTTCTTGGTTGTAGATATATAAAGTAGTGAAACCATTGAGTCACATAATTTAAATAAATAGACAATTTATGGGAAAAATCTTTTAATTTAAATTTTCAGCTATTAATAAGAGAATATTTTTAAGCGGAATTATTGGCTAAACAAGTAGTCGTATACTAATTTAGCCAGGGTTTAGAAATATTTATTTTAATGAGGAAAATCATAATTATTTATCAATTCAAAATAATATTTTTATAAAATAGATTGTATTTAGTTTCCTTATCAGGTGAAAAGTTTTATGGAAAATTTATGTTTTTGATACTATTTAAAAGTTTGATAAACATTTTGTTCGAACAAGATAACGAGGTTTGTTCAAATCTAATAGGTGTACTAAATCGTATTGAATGAAGAAGGTGATAGTTGGAAAATTTTAATGAAAATATGTTGGGTGTGAATTACACTCAACGTGTCAAATCAATGAATAATAACTTTAGAGTTGAAATATATAAAATTGACTAAATGCTGAAATGTTAAACATTACTCAAAACATAGGGAAATGGTTCTCAAATCGAAAATTTAAAGACAATAATTAGAAATTTCTCCTAACGTCTCTGGTAGCTTTCCACTAGGACGAAGATAATCGCCAAGATGAGCACCGCTATGGTCACTCGGGTAGCCGACCTGGCTTCAGCTCTAGCTGTCTCCGTGTGATGCTCCAGTATTTCTTTTTCGAGGATGGAGATTAACTCCTTTTGGTACCCTAATTGGTTTACTAGGCTATCCATTCTTTGTCATTGTAAGTCATGCATTACCCCCTGCTCTATCCTTTGTCTCTCAAATTCTGAGGTTCTTACGTATTGGTGAAAGTCATTGGTTGGAATTTCCATAACACCAGTGGGTGCCATGGTATGCCTTACCCAAGGGTTAGGAAGGTACGGGTCGGGCGTTAGATATGGGTCTCTTAGTGGGGGTGGTAACTGATTGTGGAGATGGGGTGTCTGATATGGGTTCCTGGGTGCGGGTGACCCAGATGTTCAAAGTCTTGGGCCGGTGTTCCTAATCCAATCTGCCCTCACATCGAACCTTGGTCTAGTAGCTGGGGATGTTGGTGACCGATGCACAGACTCTTCTCCGGGACGGTATACCGGGGAGGAAGGAGAGTAGGAGTCCATGTCTAGTAGGAAACAATGAAAAGGTTGTAAGTGATAATAAAATATTGAGTGTTAAATATAGGATTTCTCATAGGTTTAGAGTTTGACTAGTCATAACACCGAGCCTTCATAATAGTATTTTAGAAATATAATTGACCTATAAGCAATCCATCCCTAAGGAGGATTCCCAGGAAAGAGGGGTGGGTCACTAGGACACACTTAAGTACCCTATCTTTCCTTAGCCAGAATCCCTCATGGGCCTACACACTCTTCCAGCCATCATGTATTAGTAACACTATTGTTGGGCTCATGGTCATGATGAGAATTGTTGTGGACTGGGCTTTGAGGCCCGAAAGTGAGGCTTATATGTTGTAGTAGGCTTCTTCTTCATGGAGGGTAAGTGGGCTTCTAGTTTATTATTAATGGGCTTTAGGCCCAATAGTTTAGATTTAGATCACAAGAGGTGGTGACATTATATGTTTGAGTTTAAGGGTGCATGAAGAACTAAGTGTGTATGAGTGTGTGTGGAAACTTAGGATAGCACTTTAAATAAATCAAATAGGTAGCAATGAATAGGAGACACAAGTTGGCAGGTAATGTGACACATAGACTATTTTGTATTGTATCATATGATATAATTATATAGTATAACATGTAAAAATATTCACATATGAAATAATCATGTAGCATTTAGTAGCATGGCATAGTATGGGTGTCCTAAGGTTATAGTCTAGGTCAAGAGTGTTTAATAACCTAATTCCTTATAACCAAGGCTCTGATACCAATCTGTCACACCACAACCGACGGCGGAAACGTCGGGGCGGGACATGTAGACTGTCCATTAGCTCAAGGTCGACTAAATTGTAATATATTAAATCCATTTCCATTTAAACAAACATGAATCAATTCCAAAGTAAATAAATGAAATACAAATTGTTTTTGAATTAAAATTATCTAAGTCCAAAGCCTATGTGTATCATGTCTTGATCAAACTCATATGATTAGTACCTGAAACATGAATAAAATAAGGTCAACTAAAAAGTTGGTGAGCATACACAGGTTTGTACATAGATAGCGTATAGATTGTGAATAAACAAATCCTTACATATCATGATAAAATAAGGCATTTATGGAGAGTAGCCATTGTGTAACCAAAGTACAATCAAACCTTTGTAACTAGCATGCAAAATTGTGTTGTCGGTAACAATCACCCCAATCTGGGTGGGTTTGTTAGACTCAATAGATCTATCATTGTTTACCGTCGGCTTAAATAGTTAATGATTGCACATAAATTGCACACAAAAGTTAGCACAACTAGCACTCAGGCATAAAGCTCAAATTGCACACATGAATGTAAAGAGGATTTGTATTTGTGTAGTTTGTGTAAATGTAAGCAATAGTTTGTATAGTGTTCATGTTCCACCCCAAAAAGTGTAAAAGAGTAAAAGGGGCTATGTAATACTCACATGATTCAAAAGGCATAGCTAACACGAGAGACTAGATAGTAACGAGATCCTTGTAATGCACAACGTTAACCTAGAGTGTAATATATATTGAATTAATAGTGTGCATAATAGTCTATGTCTAAGTCTAGGGTTGAATTGGATGTGTGTTCAAAGAGTTTGTAGGCGTTAAGTTTTGTTAAGTATAACCTAAATAAACAATCTTTGTTTAAATATAGATTAAATAAATAATTGATACTTTATTTATTTATTTATTTAAAAAAAAATATGTACTTAGTGATTTAGTGATAAAAATGTATCGAGCGTTTTATATTAAATATAAATTTAGTAAATAACTTTTGTTGATCTATTTTTATAAATATGTGTAAATGGATTGTATAAATAATATCTAAGTGTAGGGTTTAATAATAAGTATAAATTTAATTTTGCAGGTTTAAATAAATAACTTCTATTTATTTTAGAATAGGAATTTGATCTTTTTAAATCATTTATTTTTATTTGAAAATTCATTTGAAATGCTTATTGTTTTTTAAAATATAAAATTTAGTATTCTGCCAAGCTTTTCTCACACACACGACCGTGCTTGGGACAAGGTACGATCGTGCTAGGACCATGGGCGCGACCGTGTTGATCAAACAGAAGACATAACTAAGCTGTTTAGTAGGCACGACCGTGTCTAGGCCAGGCACGACCGTGTCTAGGGTTTTGAGGCACGACCAAGTCTAGCCAAGGGGCACGACCGGGTCTGAGTGCGTGAGGCACGACCGCGCTGGTATTGGCACGACCGTGACTCATGAAGCACGGCCGCGCTAAATGGTTGGCGCGGCCATGTCTGTTCCAAAACAGGAACGAATTGACTATTTCTTATGATAACAGTGTTAGAAATCATAGGGCTTTCACCCATTAGGTTATTACGAGTTATTTTGTATAGATTAATTGTATTTAAAACATGTCTAGAACCGGATTCGATTAAACCATTTTTGAATGAAACATAGATCCGGGTTCATGTTAATTTCCATATTGTAAGCCCCAATTGAGTTGGGGCTTTTGATCTATAGACTAATTCGAATGTGTATGAGGTTTCAATTACCAGAATAGATGACAGATTGATAGTGCTCGATTGTGATGTGTTCCGGCTTGAATTCCGGCGACTCCGACTTCGTCTCCGGACAAAATGGAATACGCGAGAGCTTGACAGAGGTTCGTACGAGGAGTGAGAGTAGTTTGTTTGCGCAGAAACAATTCCAAATGGTCGGATTCGAGTGGTATGATAATGAGGTCGGCAGTTTTGAAATGAATACCCATAATAGAGTTTATTTGTTGTAAATACGATGATTAAAAGACTTAATTGTGTTTTTTAATAGTAGGGACGAGTGGAACAGTTACGAATTCGAACGTCACTGTGGTTAAAGACTGTATTTACGTTTTAACTGACGAGTGGCGCGACCGTGCCAAGGCACTTGGCGCGACCGTGCCTATTAGGGTTTCTGGTTATTTACAAAATCAGCCCTTGCAACTTCAGCTTTGACAGAATTAGCTTGGTTAGGATTTAACAGAACACCTAATGGGATTACTAACTGAGTTAACTCTAGGAGGTGTTACCACGTGATTATGAGTTCTAAAACATTAAATTAAAACACATTCAGCTACTAATTAATGAGGCATAGGTTTGAATAAGTATAGGATTTAATGTAGTGTTGTTATTTTATTAAGTAAAATAAATTAAAATAGGGTCGAAAAATTCAGGGATGCTACATTTCCTGTGCTGCTTCCCCTTGTTGCACGGAATACAGTCTTCATTCACATGAAAACTCATGGCAGGGACACTAGAAACCAACCCATTCTTGACAGGATAATTCATTTTTCTAAAATGTATATGAGCCATTTTCCGGTGCCATAAAGTTGATTCGGACTCAAAAGCTTTCGAAAGAAGACAAGTTGGAACAGACGAAGTTGTCTTCGTAGTGCTCATGTCGAGCATATATGTATCATTCTTTCGAGGAGCTCTCATAAGTATCCAATCTTCAGGTATCTCAAATCCCGGCTTCAACACAAAACACTTTGACTTATTAAAGTGAAATGAGAAATCTTTATCTCAAACTTGCGAAACAGATTACAGATTGTATTCCAACTGCTCTACGTAGTTGACTTTCTCAAAGCTCAATCTACCATTTGACACTGTGCCTTAGCCATAAATATTTCCTCCTCTCTTGCCTGCAAAAGCAACATACCCTCCTTGGATTTCTTTCACATTCTCCAATAAGTTAAGATTTCATGTCATGTGCCGAGAGCATCCACTATCAACATACCAATGGTTGCCGACAGTCCTCCTTGGAGTTCCCTACACACAAACAGAAATGATTAGTTAGTAATAGAGACCCAAGCCATTGTGGTCTTGGGTCAGCCTGATTTATCAAAATAAATAATTTCTTTCAAAACGCAATCAAACTTCTCCTTAATTGTAGGAGATTGTTTCTCAGAAACAAAAACTTTTGACTTTGGTTTCCATTTGGATTGAACCTGAACCTTCTCATTCTCTTTTGATGACTCAACATTGTCTTTAACCACTGGTTGTAATTAAAGTTTTCGCAACCGTTTATTTCTTCGATGTCTTTGTGGTCTTGACAATTTCTCCTTTGATTGTGTATGATCACCAGTAGAATCAACCTTATGTTCTTTCTTCACTAAAGCAGAAGCAATCTGGACACTTGGCTTCTTACCACTTCTATCCATATTATGATTCACATCAACAGACTTTACAATTGTTTTTGCTGGTGGATTCACAAACAGTCTAGCCAACTTTGGATTCTCCAGACATTTCCCCAAATTCTTGTTTGGACAGTCCTTCAATATATGACCAACAGTACCACAATGAAAGCAAGCACCTCTTTCTTTGTATACTCTAACATACTTCTCCCTCTGAACCTTGATTGAACTGGATGATGAACACTAAGAAGTAGTGTTTGAAGCTTGAACAACCTGTTGATTTGATTTTTCAACTTTCTTTTTACAAAATTCAACAGTTGAGAGTTTCTCAATCTTGTTGGTTTCTTGAGAATCAAAACCACCACATACAAAAGGTTTAACTGGTTTATAAGTAGATTCAGGTTTTGGTTGTTTAGTCATCTCATTCTGTTCAGTCAAGATGCATCTATCTCTGGTCAACTTTTTCACTAGAACTGCTTCCACATACTTACACTCTTTCACTGTACCTTCAACCTTATTTGAATCAAAAACTTCATCATCAGTTGAATCATCATATATCATATCCTTAACAGTAACATGATTGATATTCAACACAGTTTTTGGTTCCAAATCTTCAACCGATACATCCTCAGTCAGACACGGGGTATAATTTTCATTAAAAGGTGGACAATACCCAACACCTCCCCCAATATCTGTGTCATCAAAAGAAGGACAAGAACCAATGCCTCCAATAACCTTTGCTCCCGGATCTTTTTCATTATAATATTCCAACAGAAAACTAGAATTCTTATAACCCATATTAGTCTTACTTGATGCTCCAATGAACTTCTTCCTAGTTCTCTTCAAGTGATCTTTACCTTTTCTCATCCATAATGCCATATTCCATTGACTATTCATTTCTTCCGAAGCATCTTTATCCAATTGTTTAAAATCCTCCTCAATCATATCTGGATCAATGATCTTGCCACCAATAAATTTTTCATATGAGGTTAAGAATGATGCAATCCTAGCCATCATATCATCAGCTGCTAAAGAAGACACCTTTGTAGAACAAGAATGACTTTCATTCATACTATGTTTTGAACATTCACAACTAGAAGCAACAAAGCATGCACCATCTTGACAAGAACTTTCTTTTGGACTTTCAGAAGACTCTCCAAAGAATAATGCAACTCCACCAGATTTCTGTGTCGATGTACATTTTCCAAAATAAATGCTTGGATCTTAATAAACTGTATCTTTCTTCTGTTTGTTCAAATCATAAGACTGAATATTTCCCATTAAATCTTCAAGACTCAGATCATCAAATCCAGATTGTTCTTTTATCATAATAGTGTACATCTCAAATGAGCTGGTAGAGCATCCAAAAACTTTTAAAGAATCTTCTTGTTTTTGTAAGTAATGTCATTGTTGACCATTTCACGTAGAAGATGATAATATATTGACAGGAGTTCATCCACAGATTCACCATCAAAATGTTTAAAAACACTAAATTGTTTCTTTAACAATTCTTTTCTCCTCTTCTTGATATCAGTGCTACCCTCACATCTCTTAGCTAAACCTTCCCAAAGTTCACGAGAAGTCTTAAACTTCTTGAAAGTATGGTAGATGTCCAGTGGTAAATACAAGGATAAAGCTGCAAGAGCTTTCTTTTCACGATCATACAATTTCTTTTCATCATCATTAAGAGCTGAAATTGGTTTTGGTGTATCCGACACACCCATATGACGATGAACAGTAAGCTCATAACCCTCACTAATAGGAATCCGTAAACTTGTGTCATTGATATTCATATAATTCTCAAACCGACTTTTCCAACTAGAATAATCTTTGAGATTCATAAGCCTCGGTGGCTTGGTTGGAGTACCAATCTCATTATCATGATTCAACAAATGAGTCATATTGTTCACACTCAAATGATTAGGAGTAGACATCTTTGGAACAATTCAACACTTAGAAATTTTTGACAAGTTTCTGCCTATAGCAAACTTAACAAGTTCGTCCAAGTGAAATATTGTGAACTTAACAAGTTCGCTTGACAAGTTCGCCTGCTTCAGCTGAAGAACACGGAGGAAAGTTCTAACACCCTAACACACGAACAGATCCGAAAATTTCCATATCTCTCGATTTTGAAGGAATTAGAGAAATTCTTTCCGTAGGATTCTTCAAATGATGATTTAGAACACTTTTATTGGATCAATTTTGGTAAAACAACACTAAAAATGAAGAATTCAATCAAAATGAAGAATTCAATCAAAATTCACTTCTAAAATCGCTAAAAACTTCAAGAACACAGAAACTTCCGCAAATATTCTTCTTGTTGTGTAAAATCAATCGAAACAATGTTAAACAACAGTAGCTAATCAAGAGCAATGGCTCTGATACCACTTGTAAGTCCCAGCGGGTCTACCGATCGATCTCTGCTGTAAAACACGTGATACGTATACGAAGTGCGGAATCCTAACGCATTCATATGTCTCGAATACTCACACACTCAATATAATCACACACATGACAAGATATCATAAAAAGCTTCTTGTATTCCATCTGTAAACAGCACACACATAGTAGTTCCAGAAATACAAAATGTTACAAATGAGAACAACTACTTCACTATTTATAGACAATACATCTGGTTCTGGCAAACTTATCATATTCGCCACATTTAGTTCAGGCGAACTTACTATATCAGGCGAACATGTTAAGTTCGCCTGTGCAAACCTAACAAATTACAAGACAAAACATACAAAACATAAACATAAAGACTAATCTATTACAAGGCTTGTTGTCACATAAAATGCTCCAACATCTGTTAATCAAGGGCTTTGTTGACAACCCATTGCGTTCACATCTCGGCAAAGAATTAAAATACGTAAGCCTTGTCTTCAAGTATTGTACACCATCAGATCTCTTTAAGGCAAATAGCTTGAACTCATCTTCATAAAACCAACTGATAATCCTGCCAGATGATTTGTCCTTGTTTACATATCTTTCTTTCTAGACTGGTGCAACTGGAGACACTAGCAACTTAGTTCTCCAGCTCTTCACCATCTCTACCCAGTGTGCCTTTGTCATTCCAATATTCTTGTACATTTTGATATCTTCAAGCACGCTCTCTGCAGTATCATGGTTTTGTTTATCAGGATTAGGATCAGACTCTTCAGATTCTGCAACTCCTTCTAACATGTCTTCAGGAATTACATCATCAAAGACATCCATGTCAATCAACCCATCAGACCCTTCATATACAACCATCTATTTATCACTTTCCAATTCAACCTCTACTATTTCTCCTTCCTCTAACTCATCATCAACTATATTTTCATCATCTATCAACTTATCCAGATCCAACAAACATTCAATTTTATCTGCATCATCTACATCAGAATCTTCAAAGATTGAATAATCTAACATATCATCATCAACATCTACAGGTTCTTTATCATCTGTACTTGTCATCATAGTAGTTTCAACAATAATCTCTGACTCCCCCTGAGTTAATGATGTAGGGTTAGTATCAGCGTTTTTTACACTCACCCAAACCATCACCAACATTTGGTTCGTCATCATAATCCTTTTGAGTACCAATACTATGACACAAAGCTTTTTCAACCATCACAGCCTTCTCCCCCTAATCGTCAAGACGCTCTACTAGCTGACTTATAAGAAGCTGCATTTTTGCGATCACCGTATTCTGATCATTCAAGGCTAGAGTACGCTAAGCTTCACTCTCAATCAACACATCCACTTGAGTTTGTAACCCAGAAACCTGTGTTTCCAAGGCCTGAATGCTTTCATCATGAGGATCTCTTGTAGATGGACCTGTTTCATCTTGAGTTTTGGATACAGTTGGAGTACCATGAGGAGTATTAGATTGGGAAGGAAAATGAGTTATAATCAATGAATCTACAAACTCTCTATCTTGTTGTGTAGTAGAATGTGCAGCTTGAATAGCCGAAGCCATCAGTTTGGGACGTTTTGCTCCAGGAGCTTCATCATCATAACTGGATGATTCGTCATGTAACTTTCTTTTTCCAAGTACCGCGTTGGGATGAGGAACCCTTGCAGACTTACGGCTTGGTACAGTCAGCTTCTTCTTACCAAGAGATTTCTTCCTCTGTTCATACACATTCCTAGTAGTCCTAGGAATCTTTGCCAACTGAGCATAATGCTCAGGACCAAAGTCCTATGAACCACTATCATCTCCTTTATCATCACTAGAGCCAGAAGAACTAGTACATGTATTTTCAACTTCAACTTGTTCTACCTGAGGTGACACAGGTTCATCAACATTCACATCCATGTGAATATCACCACCATCATTTCTTCCATCATCATTATCATCATCATTGTCATCAACATTACTATCACTGTCATCACCATCATCAGTCCCCTCATCATCACCTTCACCATCTTCTTCTTCTTCCTCTTCCTCCTCATCTTGATTATCAGTAGGAGGTAATTCAAAAGCAGGATCATCATGAATCAAATTGTTATTTAGCGATTAAAATAAACTCTGATACCACACATTTGTACTACAGAAGAATTTTTATTTGTAAGTCCAAATAGTCTAATAAAATTACTTTTATCAATTGTAGATAAAATTGTAACAAATGTGTAACAAATAGTAAAATTGTTAACAAATTGTTCTGTAGATAAAATTTTATCACAAAAAATAAAATTGTTAACAAATTGTGTTAACAAATGTGGTATATTTGTTACTATTTGTAGATTAACAATTGAACCAGATGAAGATATTGAAAAACCAAAGGTTGTTCAGTCATCTAACACTACTTCTCATTGTGAATTATCCAGTTCGAGAGGTATCCAAAGAGAAAAGATTGTCAGGGTTTACATAGAAAGATGAACATTTGTTTCATTGTGGCGTTGTTGGTCATATCTTGATAAATTGTCCAGAGAAGAATGTGGGAAAGTGTCTAGAAGATCCCAGATTGGGAAGACATTTTGTTAAACCACCAGCAAAGCCAGTGGTGAAATCTGTTCCTGTGAAGAAACCTGATGTTTCTAAACCTGATGTAAAGGTTTCATACGTACCCGTGAAACCAAAGTCACAAATTCAGCCACCAAAAGCTATGAATCAAAGTGAAGCGTCTAGTTCTAGAGGTTCAAGGGATATGACTCCTAAAGCTCCTTACGAAAGGAAGTTTATTGAGAGGAGCAGTAGTTTTTATTGTGGTGTAGTGGATCACATTTGCGTGAACTGTCCTTCAAACACCCAGTCTTCTGAAATGTAACATTTCTGATTTTATTTATTTGCATTTCAATGTAATGCGTTCAAACCCGTTCTAGTGCAACATTTTATGTTATTCGTACAAACAATTTGAACTCTAACTCATGAAAATTCTCAATTTCTGTCTCACCATTTTCTCAAAATTTATATACAAATGCATATATATATATATATATATATATATATATATATATATACACGTACATACATCATACAAATATATACACGTAACCATACCCGATGATTTGAACCCTAACCGCCTAAACACTTGAACCCTCGAGCCTTGAACCCCGCCTTTTTATCTTGAACTCGTAAATGTAAATGGATTGACTTATAAAAGTCAGAATTGAACCAATACTCCCAAGAAATCGACCTGTTTGACTTTCAAAAGCAAACAGGGCCGAATCCTTTCAATCCAAGCCACGATATGGATCAAATCGAGTACCGTGGGTTCTATCTCGTGTACAAGCAATAAATCGGCCCAATCCAAACCCAAACAACAAATCAATTCGTTCAATCACGCGGTCAAATTCGAATTTTGAAAGGGTTTGACTTTTCATAGTCAAATCCGTAACAATTACATTTAATTAAAGAAAACTAATGCGTCTTAATCCCGCAAATCACTCAAAGGTCAATCACGTACGTACCTAAACCATTATAAGGACCCGATTCACTCTCAATTCAGCGAATTTACGCGTAATCAGGCCTCCCCATCCATTTCGGTCAAATTAAAATAAAAAAAGCTAATCCGCGTGAAATTAAATGAATTAAATCATGCGTACACCTTCGCCTAGTCTATTACAACCTTTCTAAACCGCTAATTGCATCTCATTTCGCGTTTGGAAGCAAATCACGCATCAAGAACGACGAGACCGAGAGGGTAGCCGCCTACATTCATGCCCAATCCAAATTCGTAAGTCTTGGTATCATTCGACTCGTTTTCGAGTCCTTATCAAAAGAACCATATCCAATTGTAAGAACAGAACCCATCAAATACGAATCGAATTAGGGTTTTTGTTCTTATGAATGTATTTCTGATTTGGGGATTTGATAAAACGTAGTTTTCATAGTTAAATTTTTGTGTTTCTAGTTAATTAGCGAAACCACCTAGTCTGACTTGTTAGGCCACTACACCATCAGACCAGATGGCCCGGGTTCGAAACCCGTAAGCCACTAAATCGGTCGGCACTTTTCGCGCGTATCCCCGTAGCCGACCCGATCCCCTACCCCGAACATGTTACGCTAAAAAAAAAACCGGTCACCGGATAAGGAATACCCCCTGGTCCAGTGGTAACTCGTAGCCCTCTCACAGGAACCACCCGGTTTCGAACAGGGTGGTCTGTTTACATTTTTTTTATCCATTTTTAAAAACTCCAAAAATTTTATAAAAATTATTTTTATAAACATTACAATATTTTTAACAGAATAAAACCAAAATTTGTCAAATCTCAATATAAAATCATTTTATTTCAAATTTTATTATTAAAATTGTATATCAAATATTTAAAACAAAAATTTAGACTTTTAATAATTAAAGGAAAATTATTTACCAAATAAGATATATGTTCTCCCAAAATTTATAAAGTTATAAAATTCTAAAAATTTATAAATTTATAAAGTTATAAAACTCCTTTCAATGACTTCGCAGCGAACATGACTGCTTGTTCCGGTCGACATTCACTAAGACGAATGGTCGACTCCATGCCGTTAATCCAATATAAGGTATCTGATGCTTCCTTCTCCTCAGTAAGCATGGGTGGGTCACAGCCCCGAAACGCCTTGTAGTCGCAGCCGCGAGCTGGCGGTGCAACATTCTCTACCAGATTTGGTCCTCCCATTGCTGGAAGCACCACAGGCTCTTCAGTGGTTTTGGGTTCTCCTTGGCCTTCCTCAAGGCTTCGTCTAGTATGGCCGGTAAGGTTTCCTTCAGCAGTCGGGTAAATTCATGGCCAAGAGCTGCTTGCACGGACGGCTCGAACTCGAATGTCTGATCATCTCCTTCCGCATGCTCAACATCATGCTGACTGGCTACCGTATCAGTATGGGTAGTGTGAACACTTCCCTCAATCTATTGGTTGATTCCGGTCCCACCGCGGCGGCCCGTACGCCCACCAAGTCTTCCTCCTCCACCCCTTCTAGTTCCTCCACATCTAGCCATTTCTAACTGAAAGATAGAGAACAAAAGATTTAATTTCATCATGCTAGGGAATATGTAGAACACAATAAGTAAGGTAAGATGTTAATATACACTGGCCATCTGTAATTAACCATTACATCACTTCTTGTTGTTCTATTTATTTGTTTTCATGGTTCCACTAAAGCCTCTATTCTTATCTTGACACTCTAAAAGGTAAACTTTACTTACTACACGCTTCTGATGCTTTGGCTTGAGTTACCCGTACTGGCATCCGCTACTTGGTCCCATTCTCAGTTTAAGTCTGGACATCGGGGATGTCCAAATCTCTCAAACTATGGCTCTGATACCAACTTGTAAGGCCCCAAACCCGGGAGGCCTCCCTTATTGGATTTACTCATCAACACATAGCACTTTAAACATAAGACATTCATTAACACAGTGGAAACAATTTAAAACTTCAACATACACAGCGGAAACATACATGTCTAAACATAACTTGTCAAATACAATTGAAACTTGTCTTAATCAACATAATCAAAAGAAACATAAACAGGATGCCAGATGCTGATCTTCGGGTAACTCTTCTCGCCAAACCAAGCATCCATATCCATCTACTGCCACCTACACTTAACTGATGTGCATACTAAAAATCAGCAACGCTGAGTGAGTTCTAACGTTTACTTAAATCAGTTATACAAAAGATTTATTAAAACATACGTACTGGCCAATAAGGCTAAACTTTACACACTTTACTTTTCAAACAGTTTAAAACATATAATAAACCGTCAATTCCTCTTTGCTGTACTGCCCCCATGGCTTACATCCATGAACCGACAAGTACCTGGTCAATGCCCCCATGGCTTACACCATAAACCGACACTACCGCTTATCTGTCAATTCCCTTGTCACTAGTGTACCGCCCCCATGGTCAACAACCATGAACCGAGGAGTACCTGGTCAATGCCCCCATGATCAACAACCATGAACCGACATGTAAGGCCCCTTTCCCGGGAGGCCTCACTTGTTGGATTTACTCATAAACATAGTCATTAATCACTAAACTTTTAATTAAAAACATTCAGACACAGTGGAAGCATACATCATTCAATAACATAACATAGCAGCGGAAGTCTTAACATTAAACATAACATTGTCTTAACATAAATAAAAGTGGGATGTCAGTCTCGTGCCGGGTAACCTTCACGCCTTCGCACGACCCTTCCTTTCTGTACCTGAAATGTATACTAAAAGTCAGCTAACGCTGGTGAGTTCTAGTTTAAAACTATTAAGTATGATCATTCTTTTCTTTACAAGTATACATAATTATATACATTCGTAACTTTTGCTTTTCTTTCATCTTTCTTTTGTGATTACATATATATAAATGCATTCACCTTTTTCTTTTCTTAACTTTCATGGGTCATACACTTAAAGGAGATCAACCCGTCATTTTTTTGCGAATGTCACAAAGACAAACGCCACGGTCCATCGTCACGGTCCGCCATTCTTACAACCGTCCGGCAACTAGTGTCCGTCCGTCATTACCTTACAACTGTCCTACCGAAGTAGTCCGTCATTATCTTACAACCGTCCTACCGAAGTAGTCCGTCATTATCTTACAACCGTCCTACCAAAGTAGTCCGTCATTATCTTACAACCGTCCTACCGAAGTAGTCCGTCATACTTACAACCGTCCTACCGTCGTAGTCCGTCATATTTGTCTGACTGCCCTAAGGTATCCGTCTCCCACCCGAACTAATTATACATTCGTGCATCGATTTCGGGACTTACTCCACCGTAGTGGCCTGTTTAGTCTACCTTTCTTGACTTTCATTTCTGGCTGCATAATAGTCGAGTGGTCGTCCGTCTACCGAGGTAGCCGTTATCATTGTTCCATTCATAACATTTATTCATTCATAGCAAGCAATATATACATGGATATAAAGCAAGATTTCATTCTTACACATTGTGTTGTTCTTTCATTCATTCCATATAATCATACGATTCATTCTTTGTACATAATTCCTTTTTGTATATATATAACATATATATTAGTATATCACGTATGATTACATTAGCATTCATATCATTTATTCATTTAGTGTATACATTTCAGCCCCAAAACATTTAATAAGGTTTGCACATAACATAGAAGGGGGCACATAGAACTCACCTGATGAGTAGTTTCTGAGATACAATTAGCTGGTTACTGAGCGTCACTAATGTCACTCACAATCTGTATAATGAAGTCATACTCGTAAGGTAGTGCCACTAGACATTACTATGCTTGAACCTAGTAGTTTCGATGGATTTGTTTATATCGAAACTTGATAGTTTCGATAGGCTGCTTATGTCGAAACTTGGTAGTTTCGATAGGATACGTATGTCGAAACTTGGTAGTTTCGATAGGCTGCCTATGTCGAAACTTGGTAGTTTCGATAGGCTGCCTATGTCGAAACTTGGTAGTTTCGATAAGTAACTTAGGTGTAATCTTAGCTTTAGATCGTGGGCTCATATCGAAACTATGGTAGTTTCGATGGGTCTGCACATATCGAAACTGGGTAGTTTCGATAGGTCTGTACATATCGAAACTATGTAGTTTCGATGGTTCTGCACATATCGAAACTGGGTAGTTTCGATGGGTCTGTACATATCGAAACTATGTAGTTTCGATGGTTCTGCACATATCGAAACTGGGTAGTTTCGATAGGTCTGCACAGATCGTCTTCCCTAAAAATCTGAAGTTTTTGCATGCGCGTTTGATCGAGTAAATATCTCAATTTTCTTAGATCAAAAAATTCGGTTTTCATTCTAGATGCTAAACCTAAGTTCATTTTCAAGTTTCATCCACAAAATCGTTACCTTTTTAGCCAAAACCCGGAAATCCTAAAAAGTCATAAAAACTCAGATTATGATCGAACGCTTACCTGGATTGGATTTCTGATTCGACGGAGATGATCACGAGCACAGCAGCAACGTTCTCCTGAATTTCTAAGTCGATCCGTCACTTTCTCTCTCTAGGCCCGTGCTCTCTTCTCTTTCTCTAGAAACTGAGATTGGTGGAAAATGAGAAGTTTGGGCAGCCCTTGCCGTTATATACTTGGGCTTCTTTCGGCTCGTTGGAGCCGAGCCCAAGCCCATTCATTTTTCTTTCGTCATTTGAAAATTATAATTTCGATCGTGCCATTATTTATTTATTACCAGTTTTGGGATGTTACAAGTCTACCCCCCTTAAAGAGGTTTCGTCCTCGAAACTGCTTATACGTTAAATAATTGAGGGTATCGTCCCCTCATCTCGTCTTCTTTTTCCCACGTAGCCTCTGACCCTTTTCTTTGCTTCCATTGTATTTTGACTAGAGGAATCGACTTATTGCGTAGTCGTTTTTCAGCTCTGTCAAGGATGGCTATCGGTTCCTCTACATAATTTAGACTGTTATCTACTTCGATCTCGTCGTAAGGTATGTGTGTGACACCCGACATTTCAGGTCAATATCCGTACACATTATGAACAAGTTTACATTACAATAAACGAGTTTACATTATAATTATTTTTGTGATTTATTTAATTTCACAAACAAGGACTTTAGAGTCTAGCAAAGATCGTACATGGTCTCAATTCATACTTGGGTAATTCTATGAATTACCGGTGCAAGTACCAGTACAAACCGACTAAGACGAACAATAGTGGATAAATTAAATATCCAGGCGTATATATATATTACACAAATTATAAGTTGGTCAATAAATTATTTTTAGAATAAATTTATAATACCGTGGAGAACCTAAACCGAATTAAATTACCCCTTAAAACACTAATTGATATTAATACCATTAATAAACTAATATTTAAAACTAATTATTAACACTCAAGTCATCTTTGACTTCTCGGCCGGAATTCAGAAAAGACACCCCCCCTTCACTCGTCCCATGCCATAACTGAGAAAAACTCAGATAAAACCCATACCACTTTCAATCACTTTCCTCACAATTCTCGTTTTTCTCTCATTTTCATACGGAAAACTTCCCATTTATCTTCAAAATCAAAGCCAAGTTTTAAGACAAAAACCATCAGGATTCAGTGTTTTCAAGTGTTTCTGAAAAGGGTTTAGCAAAAGATTCAAGATCATCTCTGTTTTCTCTCATCATCATCGCCACTGTTTTAAAGGTAAAAACTCGATATTTTCATATTATTTTCTTAAAAACCGGAGCCAAACATGCAAAATGTTCAAACGCAAGTAAGATAACAAGAAAAGTGTGTCAAATTCAAGTTTTAAAACAAAATATGCAGGACTGATTCTGTCAAACAGAAGTCCAGTAATCGAAACTAGGAGTTTCGATACCTGTCGCTCAATCAAAACTAGGAGTTTTGATACCTGTTGGTCAATCGAAACTGGGAGTTTCGATACCTTTTACTCAATCGAAACTAGGTTGTTTCGATACCCAGTTTACTCAATCGAAACTAAGAAGTTTCGACACCTGACTACTCCATCGAAACTAAGTAGTTTCGATGCACATTTGTCCAATCGAAACTTAGAAGTTTCGACACCTGTACAACAGTCCCATTTGGGCAGTAACTCAAAACTATTTTATAACAAAACATGTTTTGAACAACTAAGGAGATATTCAAACAAAAACAATCAGATTTACAAAGTCGGTGAACAATTTACAATTAAGACGTTTGGTCTTAACTCAATTTACCCTTGGTATCTAGGGTACGAATAGTCAAGGTTGACTACAACAAGTTTTATTACAAGTATACACAAACTCAAGGTGAGTTTCACGGCCCCTTTTTACTGTTTTCAATATTTGGGGGAAAAACATACTTACAATTATTTTATGGGATAACAAGAGAATAAGACACGCCTTGTATGTTTACATGAGATGAGAACAACAATTTGAGGCCGGAAAAGTCCCCTGGAACAACGTAGTAACCATTAACTGTAGCCTAGGGTTCTATGAATAGTACTATGGAGAGTGACGTCTCCCGGTCATGGTTAGTCGCGCTAACCACAATCTGGAGGATTTATGGCCGCATAGAACCGGATAACGAAATTAGGGGCGTGTACAATTGTCATGGTTTGGTTACGCCTCATGTATGAACATATTATTTGTATTCCTAGCTAGTTTACAAATGGGTCAACGATTCTTATTCTGTTTATCACATACAACTGAAACGATTTATGAACAACTGAGTTTTACCAAAAACTATTTGATTAAACCTGTGAACTCACCAACCTCGTGTTGACGTTTTCAAGTATGTTTTTCAGGAAATTGAATGATGACTGCAAGGTTAGCAATGTAGATTAAATGCATGCACGATGGATACTACTCAAGGAGGATTTCCCTTGTATAACTCATTGAATTGAGTCATATTTGTGAAATCTTAACTTTTTGTAAACTCAGATTATGTTTTTGTAATGTATAATCTTAATCTTGTTTATGTATCCATTTATCATGTATGTGTTTGCGGTAATCATATGCTTTGGAAACCATTGAACGTCACGCCTTGCGTTTCCGCCTTGGCGAGGGTGTGACAGAACTTGGTATCAGAGCCATTGATTATAGTGAAATAGGAATCTAAATTGGAACCTAGTCTATAATCTAAATGACTCACTAAAACGTTTTCAATGCATAAGCATTGTATAACCAGTCATTTTGTCATATGGATATTGTAGTCACAAGCATGTCGTCACATTCACATTCTGATCCCGTCTCTGATACTGAATCAAACGAGGAACTTTCCGCCGCACGCTCCAAAAATCGAGTGCAAACCCGCAGCTCCACACCACCCAATGTTGCTTTAGAAGAACCACCTATAGTTTATCGAAAGAAAAACGGAGGACCCATTAGGGTACAAAGTGCTAGGAAGAGTGTTAGACTTCCGCACAAAAGAAAACTGGCAGCCCGTGACCCGAAGGACTTGGAGACTGATAAGGAGCCACCTAAGCAACGACCCTGCTACCACCCGACTGTGGGAACTATCCGTTGGATGCCACGTACCCTGGCACGATGGAGGGAGATGGAGAGCATCCCATCTACCTTTGAGCTTGGAGAGTCTTCTAACTCTCCAACACCCCTACCCCACACTGGGGAAGTCATGGAGCTCACAGTGCCTACACTAGTAGCACGCGTTCGTATGCATGAGGAGCGTCTTGATGATCTCCTAGATGACATTCGGGCACAGGGGGATGCAGCCACGCGACTTCGTCAAGGACTCGGATCTCGAGTTCAGACTCTAGATGACCGCACCCGAAACATACAGGATGCCACTAACTATCTGGAGTTGAGAGCTGACATGGACTGGCAGTTCACTGTCACAGTCCGAGACACGGTGGAAGCACTGGAGGAAAGGACTTTGGCTGCAGAATTTATGGCTAGAGCAAGCTTTGTTATGGCAGGACTTGCCATGATGATTGGATTGTACTCTCACTTCTTCTTCTAAACCTATTATGGGCGGGTTGTGCCCATAGTACAGTATGTAGTTTAAAACTTTAGTACTGATGAGGTCATGATAACCCATCACTTTTGTATCCGTTTCTTTTGGGAACAATGTACTATGAATGTTTTAACTATGTATATAATGGTTTATGTTTTGATGTTGTCGTGTCCTTATGCCATGTGCTATCATTATTGTCATATAATGTTGTTTCTTTTTAATTGATGTGTTAGAAAGAACGTCATGGCACCAAAGCGTAGCACACCCCGTAACACTACTGGAGACAACAATGAGACGATTTCTCCAAATGTAGAACAACTCGTAGCACAGCGAGTAGCTGCTGCCATGTAACAGTATGAGGCGAATCAAAATAGTGGAGGAGGAAACGGCAGTGGTACCGGTGCAGGAGGAAGCGGTACAGCTGGAGGTTCCGGAGGTAATAGAATAAATAAGCCGTAACACATGGTCATGATCCGAATTATTGACGTTATGACTTGTAATTCTACAGATGCTCCAAATAGAAAGTGCTCCTACAAGGCCTTTCTATCTTGCAAACCCCGTAACTTCAATGGCACCGAGGGTGCAGTTGGGTTAATGAGATGGATAGAGAAGATGGAATCAGTGATTGATATCAGTGAATGCACTGCTGACTGCATGGTGAAGTATTCTACATGCTCACTCACTGATAAAGCTTTAACTTGGTGGAATTCACAAGTAAAGACTTTGGGAAGGCAGACAACATATGAGTTGTCATGGGAAGACCTAAAAGCCATGATGATCGAGGAATATTGTCCTCGAAATGAGTTGCAAAAGATCGAATCTGAAATGTGGAATTTACAAATGATAGGAGATGATGTTGCTAGTTACACTGACCGATTCAATGAGTTAGCAATCTTGGTTCCACACATGGTCACCCCAGAATACAAGAAGGTTGAAAGATACTTGTGGGGTCTCACACCGCAAATACAAAGCATGGTAACTTCATCGAACCCTATGGATGCCAAGAGCGCCATAACTCTAGCTTTCAAGCTGAGGGATAATGCTGTACGTGATGGTTTGTTTGGAAAGAAGGAGACCGAAGAAGGAAAATCTGGAGAAAAGAGGAAATGGTTTGGAAAACCAAGTAATCAAAACAAGAATCAGGCTTACAAGAGATCTGAAACTATGAAGGCCTATGCTGCCAACCTTGAAGGACAAAGTGGATATCTTGGAACACGACCAAAGTGTGACAAGTGTGGATATCATCACAGTGAAAGGTGTATCCAATGTGGAAAATGTAAAAAGTATGGGCATATGACCCATAACTGTTGGAGCAATACAAACTCTAATAAGACAAATCAAGTAACAGGAAAGGGCAACCCAGGAACAGGGAGGATGAATCAAGGATGCTTTGAGTGTGGAGATCCAAAGCACTTCAGAAAAGACTGTCCAAAGTTGAAGAACCGAAACGACAATCAGGCCCGTGGAAGAGCATTTGTGATGGGGGCTGTTGACGCACGACAAGATCCAAACATTGTCACCGGTACGTTCCCGATAAATAATCACTATGCCTCTATACTTTTCGATACGGGTGCTGATTTGAGTTTTGTTTCAAATGACTTTAAGTCCCTACTCGGTATTAAGCCCAGTAAACTAGACCAAAAGTATACAATTGAATTAGCGAACGGAAAATTAATTAATACCGGAGAAGTCATTCAGGGTTGTACCTTATGTCTTAAAAACCACACATTTAGTATAGATCTGTTACCTGTTGATTTAGGAAGCTTTGACGTTGTTATTGGCATGGATTGGTTGTCAAAGAATCATGCCGAAATTATTTGTTTTGAGAAGATTGTCCAAATCCCACTCTCAAACGGAGAAGTTCTTTCGATTCAAGGTGAGAAGAGTGGAGTGGCTTTGAGAATGATAAACTGTATGAAGGCTCGTAAGTATTTACGTAAAGGCTATTGCGTGTTTCTGGCTCACGTCGTCGAAAAGAAACCCGAGGAACGTCGACTTGAAGATATTCCAATCGCTAGGGATTACCCCGAAGTTTTTCCTGAAGATTTACCTGGATTACCACCACCGAGGCAAGTCGAATTCCGAATTGATTTGGTACCAGAATCCGCACCAATTGCGCGATCGCCGTATCGATTAGCACCTTCTGAAATGCAAGAATTATCAAATCAACTACAAGAGTTGCTTGATAAAGGTTTCATAAGACCGAGTTTCTCACCTTGGGGAGCTCCGGTCTTATTCGTCAAGAAAAAGGATGGAACCTTTAGGATGTGTAAAGATTACCGAGAATTAAACAAGCTTACAATCAAAAACCGATACCCACTTCCTCGAATAGACGATTTGTTCGATCAACTACAAGGTTCTGGCTTCTATTCAAAAATTGATCTACGTTCAGGGTATCATCAATTAAGAATCCAAGAAGAAGATGTACCAAAGACAGCATTTAGGACTCGTTACGGTCACTACGAGTTCCTAGTTATGCCATTTGGTTTGACGAACGCACCAGCTGTCTTCATGGATCTCATGAACCGCGTGTGCAAGCCATACTTGGATAAATTCGTGATTGTATTTATCGATGACATATTAATATATTCACGAACTAAGGAGGATCATGAACATCACCTGAAATTAATCTTAGAACTACTCAGAAACGAGAAACTTTACGCTAAACTCTCTAAGTGTGAGTTTTGGATCCGAGAAGTGCATTTTCTTGGACATGTCATCAACAAGGAAGGAATTCACGTTGATCCATCTAAAATTGAAGCGATCAAAAACTGGGAAGCACCAAAGACTCCGACAGAAGTACGTCAATTTTTAGGTTTGGCCGGTTATTATAGACGATTCATCGATAATTTTTCAAAAATAGCCCTGCCTTTAACCACATTAACCTAGAAAGAAAAGAGGTATGATTGGAGTGACAAGCAAAAGTCAGCTTTTCAGTTACTGAAGCAGAAGCTGTGTAGTGCACCAATCTTATCCCTTCCTGAGGGAATCGACAACTTTGTTGTATACTGCGATGCATCACACCAAGGACTTGGTTGTGTGTTAATGCAAAGAGACAAAGTCATCGCATATGCCTCACGACAACTAAAAGTGCACGAAAAGAATTATACGACCCACGACTTGGAATTGGGTGCAGTTGTGTTTGCGCTCAAGATTTGGAGACATTACCTTTACGGTACAAGATGTACTATCTTTACTGATCACAAGAGTCTCCAACATGTCTTTGATCAAAAGGAACTTAACATGAGACAACGTCGTTGGGTAGAACTACTAAACGATTATGATTGTGATATCAAGTACCATCCCGGGAAAGCCAATGTCGTAGCGGACGCTTTAAGTCGCAAAGAACGAGTTAAAACTCTTCGTGTTCGTACCTTAGGATTGACAATTCATACGAATCTTACTACTCAAATTCGGATGGCACAACATGAGGCAATCAAAGAAGAAAACATTCAGAATGAAGCTTTACGAGGAATGATAAAGCAATTGGAGCCAAAGTCAGATGACACTTTATACTTCATGAATAGAATTTGGGTGACACGTTTTGGTAATTTACGGGAGTTAGTTATGGACGAAGCCCACAAGTCTTGGTACTCCATTCACCCAGGTTCAGATAAAATGTATAAGGATCTAAAAGAATTATATTGGTGGCCCAATATGAAAGGAGATTTTGCCACATACGTCAGTAAATGCTTAACGTGTTCAAAAGTAAAAGCCGAACATCAGAAACCGTCTGGTTAACTACAGCAACCTGAAATTCCCCAATGGAAATGGGAACAAATTTCTATGGATTTTATCACGAAATTACCCAAGACATCCAGTGGTTATGATACCATATGGGTAATTGTCGATCGATTGACAAAATCAGCTCATTTCCTACCTATGAAAGAAACTGATAAAACCAAGAAACTTGCAAAGCTTTATATCAAGGAAATTGTGGCTAGGCATGGAGTGCCAATTTCTATTATCTCGGATAGAGATAGCCGATTCGTGTCTAGAATCTGGAAATCATTACAAGAAGCCATGGGCACACGTCTTGACATGAGCACGGCATATCACCCACAAACAGATGGTCAAAGCGAAAGGACCATTCAAACTTTAGAGGATATGCTACGTGCGTGTGTAATTGATTTCGGAGGAAATTGGGATACTCATTTACCGTTAGCTGAGTTTTCCTACAATAACAGCTACCATACGAGCATTAAGGCAGCTCCGTTTGAAGCTTTATATGGTCGTAAATGCCGCTCACCGTTATGTTGGGCGGAAGTTGGTGAAAAACATTTGACAGGCCCTGAGATTGTCCAGGAAACCACTGATAAGATTTTCAAAATTAAGGACCGTTTGAAAGCTGCCCGAGATAGACAAAAGAGCTATGCTGACAACAGACGAAAACCATTAGAATTTCAAATTGGTGACCGAGTAATGTTAAAAGTCTCACCATGGAAAGGCGTTGCAAGGTTTGGTAACCGTGGTAAGCTCAACCCTAGATACGTTGGTCCGTTCGAAATACTGGCTAGGGTTGGCCCTGTAGCTTACAAACTCAAGCTACCACAAGAACTAAACAATGTACATGATACGTTTCATGTATCAAATCTCAAGAAGTGCTTATCAGACGAGACACTAATTATACCACCTGACGAAATTCACATTGATGATAAACTTCACTTCATTAAGGAACCGATTGAGATTTCAGATTGGAAGGTTCAAAAGCTGAGACGTAGTCGGATCAAACTGGTTAAAGTACGTTGGAACTCAAAGCGTGGTCCTGAGTATACATGGGAACGAGAGGACCAAATGAAAACAAAATACCCATCCTTGTTTAAGGATACACCAGTTCAAGATGACACAAATTGAATTTCGGGACGAAATTCTGTTAACATGGGGAGAATGTGACACCCGACATTTCAGGTCAATATTCGTACACATTATGAACAAGTTTACACTACAATAAACGAGTTTACATTATAATTATTTTTGTGATTTATTTAATTTCACAAACAAGGACTTTAGAGTCTAGCAAAGATCGTACATGGTCTCAATTCATACTTGGGTAATTCTAGGAATTACCGGTGCAAGTACCAGTACAAACCGACTAAGACGAACAATAGTGGATAAATTAAATATCCAGGTGTATATATATATTACACAAATTTTAAGTTGGTCAATAAATTATTTTTAGAATAAATTTATAATACCGTGGAGAACCTAAACCGAATTAAATTACCCCTTAAAACACTAATTGATATTAATACCATTAATAAACTAATATTTAAAACTAATTATTAACACTCAAGTCATCTTTGACTTCTCGGCCGGAATTCAGAAAAGACACCCCCCCTTCACTCGTCCCATGCCATAACTGAGAAAAACTCAGATAAAACCCATACCACTTTCAATCACTTTCCTCACAATTCTCGTTTTTCTCTCATTTTCATACGGAAAACTTCCCATTTATCTTCAAAATCAAAGCCAAGTTTTAAGACAAAAACCATCAGGATTCAGTGTTTTCAAGTGTTTCTGAAAAGGGTTTAGCAAAAGATTCAAGATCATCTCTGTTTTCTCTCATCATCATCGCCACTGTTTTAAAGGTAAAAACTCGATATTTTCATATTATTTTCTTAAAAACCGGAGCCAAACATGCAAAATATTCAAACGCAAGTAAGATAACAAGAAATGTGTGTCAAATTCAAGTTTTAAAACAAAATATGCAGGACTGATTCTGTCAAACAGAAGTCTAGTAATCGAAACTAGGAGTTTCGATACCTGTCGCTCAATCGTAACTAGGAGTTTCGATACCTGTTGGTCAATCGAAACTGGGAGTTTCGATACCTTTTACTCAATCGAAACTAGGTTGTTTCGTTACTCAATCGAAACTAAGAAGTTTCGACACCTGACTACTCCATCGAAACTAAGTAGTTTCGATGCACATTTGTCCAATCGAAACTAAAAAGTTTCGACACCTGTACAACAGTCCCATTTGGGCAGTAACTCAAAACTATTTTATAACAAAACATGTGTTGAACAACTAAGGAGATATTCAAACAAAAACAATCAGATTTACAAAGTCGGTGAACAATTTACAATTAAGACGTTTGGTCTTAACTCAATTTACCCTTGGTATCTAGGGTACGAATAGTCAAGGTTGACTACAACAAGTTTTATTACAAGTATACACAAACTCAAGGTGAGTTTCACGGCCCCTTTTTACTGTTTTCAATATTTGGGGGAAAAACATACTTACAATTATTTTATGGGATAACAAGAGAATAAGACACGACTTGTATGTTTACATGAGATGAGAACAACAATTTGAGGCCGGAAAAGTCCCCTGGAACAACGTAGTAACCATTAACTGTAGCCTAGGGTTCTATGAATAGTACTATGGAGAGTGACGTCTCCCGGTCATTGTTAGTCGCGCTAACCACAATCTGGAGGATTTATGGCCGCATAGAACCGGATAACGAAATTAGGGGCGTGTACAATTGTCATGGTTTGGTTACACCTCATGTATGAACATATTATTTGTATTCCTAGCTAGTTTACAAATGGGTCAACGATTCTTATTCTGTTTATCACATACAACTGAAACGATTTATGAACAACTGAGTTTTACCAAGAACTATTTGATTAAACCTGTGAACTCACCAACCTCGTGTTGACGTTTTCAAGTATGTTTTTCAGGAAATTGAATGATGACTGCAAGGTTAGCAATGTAGAATACATGCATGCACGATGGATACTACTCAAGGAGGATTTCCCTTGTATAACTCATTGAATTGAGTCATATTTGTGAAATCTTAACTTTTTGTAAACTCAGATTATGTTTTTGTAATGTATAATCTTAATCTTGTTTATGTATCCATTTATCATGTATGTGTTTGCGGTAATCATATGCTTTGGAAACCATTGAACGTCACGCCTCGCGTTTCCGCCTTGGCGAGGGTGTGACAATGTGAGCTGTGTCGTCAGCTAGGCACTTGCGTAAGTGCGACACGTGGAACGTAGGGTGTATTCCACTAAGCTCAACGGGTAGGTCGAGTCTGTAAGCAACTTGACCCACTCTTGCTAGAATCTTGAAAGGTCCGACAAACCTTGGGCTTAGTTTGCCACGCTTTCTGAATCGGATGATTCCTTTCCATGGTGATACCTTTAACAGTACCATGTCCCCTATTTGAAACTCTAAATCCCTTCTTCTCTTATCCGCGTATGATTTCTGTCTGTCTTTTGCAGCTTTCATTCGAGCTTTGATTTGATCAAATTTCTCAGAAGTAGCTTTGACCACTTCGAGACTTGCAAAATCCTTCTGTCCAATTTCCCCCTAACAAACTGGGGTCCTACATCTCCTTCCATACAACATTTCAAATGGCGGCATACCAATCGTTGAATGATATCTATTGTTATATGAGAATTCTGCCAATGGTAGATGGCTGTCCCAGCTCCCACCGAAGTCAATGATACAGGCTCGGAGCATGTCCTCCAAGGTCTGAATGGTCCTTTCAGATTGACCATCGGTTTGAGGGTGGTAAGCCGTGCTGATGTTCAGTCTAATGCCCATCGGTTCACTGAATTTCTTCCAAAACCTTGACGTGAATCTAGTATCCCTGTCGGACACAATCGACAGCGGCATACCATGTCTGCTCACAATTTCCTTGATAAATATTTCTGCTAGCTTTTCAGAAGAATAAATTTCACGTATTGGTAAGAAGTGAGCACTCTTTGTCAAGCGGTCGACGATCACCCAAATGGTATCATTGCCTTTAGCTGTTCGCGGTAGCTTGGTAATGAAGTCCATCGTGATCTCCTCCCACTTCCATTCCGGTATTGGTAGAGGTTGCATTTTACCGCATGGTTTCTGGTGCTCGGCCATAACTAGTGAACACGTTAGGCACTTGTTCACGTACTCAGTCACATCATTCTTCATGCCGGGCCACCAGTACTCTTTCTTCAAGTCTTGATACATTTTGTTTATCCCAGGGTGGATGAGACTTATGGGCCTCCTCGAGTATTTTGGATCTAAGCTCGCCAATCTTAGGTATCCACATCCGGCCAAACCTAGTTCGTACACCGTATACATTTGCATCCAAATTCCCTTGTTGTCCTACTATTCTTTCCCGTTTAATATTTCTTTCTAATAGTGCTTCATCTTGTGCTTTTAATATTTCACTCATCAAATCTGGTGTTATAACCAGCTGACACGCTTTGATCCGTATAGGTTCTGATTCTTCCTTTCTGCTTAAAGCGTCAGCCACCACGTTTGCCTTGCCTGGATGGTACAATATCTCACAATCATAGTCTTTCAGTAGCTTTAACCATCTCCTTTGTCTCATGTTTAATTCCTTTTGCCCGAAAAAGTACTTCAGGCTTTTGTGATCTGAGTAGATGGTGCATTTGACTCCATACAGATAGTGCCTCCATATTTTCAACGCGAAAACTACTGCTGCTAACTCTAAATCGTGTGTTAGGTAGTTAACCTCGTAAATCTTTAGTTGTCGCGAGGCGTCTGCAATTACCTTTCCTCGTTGCATAAGTACGCACCCCAAACCCTGCCCCGAAGCGTCAGAATAGACTACCAAGTCTTCATTTCCCTCAGGTAGAGTCAAGACCGGAGCTTGGGTTAATCGTGCCTTAAGTTCTTCAAACGTGTTGTTTTGGGTTTGACCCCATTCATACTTCACCTCCTTCCGTGTCAACTTAGTTAGTGGCAAGGCTATTCTTGAAAAATCTTGAATGAACCTTCGATAGTAGCCCACCAATCCCAGAAAACTTCGTATCTCTGTTGGTGTCTTTGGGACGTTCCATTCCTTTACTGCCTCGATCTTTGCAGGATCCACCATGATGCCGTTTGGGTTTATTACATGACCTAGGAATTGGACTTCGCTAAGCCAGAACGCGCATTTGGAGAATTTTGCGTACAACTTTTCCTGCTTTAGCACCTCCAGAACCTCCCTTAGGTGACAGTGGTGATCACCCTCGCTTTTCGAATATACCAGTATGTCGTCTATAAAAACTATCACTGATCGATCCAACATGGGTCGACATACTCTATTCATCAAATCCATAAACGCTGCTGGTGCGTTGGTCAATCCGAAAGACATCACGAGAAACTAATAATGCCCATAACGCGTGCGAAACGCGGTCTTTGGTACGTCTTCCACTCTTACTTTCAACTGATGGTAACCCGACCTAAGATCGATCTTTGAGAACCAACTCGCACCTTGCAGTTGATCAAAAAGGTCATCTATTCTAGGTAGTGGGTATTTGTTCTTTACTGTCCTCTTGTTCAGTTCACGGTAGTCAATGCACATGCGCATGCTGCCGTCTTTCTTCTTTACGAATAGTACCGGAGCGCCCCATGGTGAAATGCTCGGTCTAATAAATCCTTTTTCTGTTAATGCCTGTAGTTGAGACATCAATTCTTTCATTTCTGACGGAGCCAATCGGTAGGGGGCTTTGGCAACGGGCTCAGCTCCTGGCAGTAAATCAATCTGAAATTCTATTTCCCGATCGGGTGGCAACCCAGGTAGATCCTCAGGGAATACTTCCGGAAAGTTGCACACCACGGGTACATTCTTGAGTGCTTTCGTTTTCATTCTATCGTCAATAACATATGCCAGATAAGCTTTGCAACCGCGCCTCATGTAACTTTCAGCCTTGATCATCGAAATGACGTTTGGCATTGTGCAATTCCAATCCCCATAAACCGTAATTGGACTTCCGCTAGGAGCTTTGAGGTGTATCCTCTTACGTTTACATATGATTTGAGCTTCGTTGGCAGCTAACCAATCCATACCTAATACTATATGGAATCCTCCTAAGGTGAGAAGGAATAATCTAGAAGGAAACTTATGGCCCTCTATTTCTATGATACAATCCTCTGTTACTTGAAACACTGTCGAATTTTTACCCACGGCTGTTTGTACACTAAAGTCCTTTACTATGGTGTTGATAGTGCAATCCAGTTTACGACTAAATGCATTTGATATGAAGCTTTTACTAGCACCGGAGTCAAATAAAATAGTAGCATTTTCATCATTTACTAGAAAGGTACCTGACATAACATCAGGGTTTCCTCTTGCTTCTTCCTCAGTCAGTGCATAGGCTCGAGTCCTAGCCTTTGGCTGTTCCTTTTCAGCTTCCTTTTCCTTTCCCGAACCGGATTGTCTGGTTTTCCTGCAATCCCTAGTCAGGTGACCAAACAGTCCACATCCTCGGCATTTAGTGTCTCTTAAGCAGTCACGAGAATAGTGCCCCGCCTTCCCACATCTATAGCAGATGGTGGTGCACATTCGGCACTCGCCAAGATGTTGCTTTCCACACTTCTTGCAGGTTTCATAATCATCTGTTCTTGGCTTCTTAACTCCAGTGTTTACATTCCCTTTCCCAGTGCCCCTAGGCGGGTTCTCCCATTTCCTCTTTTGGGTCTCGGGTGCCAGGTCCTCATTGGCGTAGTCGTCGTAGACGATTCCGCTCAGATTCACTACCGACTCGAAGGTCGAGGGTAGGTTAGCTTTTACAGGAACACGGACCCGTTGTGGCAATCCCTTAACATAGTACTTGATCAAACGATCTTTAGTTTCCACTAGGTGTGGTACTAGTTGAGCCAGTTCATTGAATCTTGATGTATACTGGCGATGAGTTTTGTTGCCAGTCTTGAAGTTCAGGAACTCGTTCTACACACGATCGATCTCATTCTGTGGGCAGAACTTTTGAATTATGAGCTTTTTCAAGTCTTCCCACATCATCCTGTTGATAGCATTGGGTGACTTAGTTCTTTGAATGTTCCTCCACCAACTTAGTGCTTCGTTGGTGAAAGAATGAGCAACGTACTTAACAGCTTGGTCTGGTCGACACTCGCTGATATTGATGACAGCGTTCATCCTCTCGACCCACTCGAGGGTGGCCACCGAGTCCTTGTTCCCGTCAAATTTGGGTGGGTCTCCGTCCTTGAAACCTTTATAAGGTCACCCTCTATTGCTTGACCCCACCTTTATTTCATCCCCATCACTGTCATAGACTTTTTCCTCATAGTTCACTTCATCATCTTCCTTAATTTTCTTTAATGCTTCAGACAGCAAGTCAGGCAACACATTCTTTAAAGTGAGCACGACCTCACGGGTAATAGCATCCTTGACCTCGGGTTCTAACTGTAGTGACCCCTGATGGTCGCCCCTAGTTGGGGTGACATTAGTTTGGTGCACGCTCTCTATGTTTTCCGCGTGCACGTCCTCTTCTTCTTGATGTCTTGGATTTAGTGGAGGCCTACCTACTCGTCCAGTACGACTGCCTCGGCGTCCCGTTCTTCCTCCACCAGTCATAGTTCCAAGTTTCCTGATAGTTATAAAGGGAATACATCAATGCCATTCCTTCAGATCATAGTTTTAGAACAGTACGTGCAACGTAAATTATTAATTACAGTGACCGGTTTGTGATTACTAATTTACTTTGCTTTTCGGGTTCAAAACTCTTCAAATCAGTAGTGACATCGACATCTAAGCGTTCTAAGTCAAGGAACCTATCCCTAACTACAAGAATTTCCTTTATTACTTACTTGCTGTGTTGGCGTTGGCGTTGGCGTTGGCTACCCAAACTGACATCCGTGCGTTGGTCCCATAATCAGCTTGAGTCCAGACATTTGGGGATGTCTGAATCTCTCAAACTATTGCTCTGATACCAACTTGTAAGGCCCCTTTCCCGGGAGGCCTCACTTGTTGGATTTACTCATAAACATAGTCATTAATCACTGAACTTTTAATTAAAAACATTCAGACACAGCGGAAGCATACATCATTCAATAACATAACATAGCAGCGGAAGTCTTAACATTAAACATAACATTGTCTTAACATAAATAAAAGTGGGATATCAGTCTCGTGCCGGGTAACCTTCACGCCTTCGCACGACCCTTCCTTTCTGCACCTGAAATGTATACTAAAAGTCATCTAACGCTGGTGAGTTCTAGTTTAAAACTATTAAGTATGATCATTCTTTTCTTTACAAGTAACATAATTATATACATTCGTAACTTTTGCTTTTCTTTCATCTTTCTTTTGTGATTACATATATATAAATGCATTCACCTTTTTCTTTTCTTAACTTTCATGGGTCATACACTTAAAGGTGATCAACCCGTCATTTGTTTGTGAATGTCACAAAGACAAACGCCACGGTCCATCGTCATGGTCCGCCGTTCTTACAACCGTCCGGCAACTAGTGTCCGTCCGTCATTACCTTACAACCATCCTACCGAAGTAGTCCGTCATTATCTTACAACGGTCCTACCGAAGTAGTCCGTCATTATCTTACAACCATCCTATAGAAGTAGTCCATCATTATCTTACAACCGTCCTACCGAAGTAGTCCGTCATACTTACAACCGTCCTACCGTCGTAGTCCGTCATATTTGTCTGACTGCCCTAAGGTATCCGTCTCCCAGCCGAACTAATTATACAGTCGTGCATCGATTTCGGGACTTACTCCACCGTAGTGGCCTGTTTAGTCTACCTTTCTAGACTTTCATTTCTGGCTGCATAATAGTCGAGTGGTCGTCCGTCTACCGAGGTAGCCGTTATCATTGTTCCATTCATAACGTTTATTCATTCATAGCAAGCAATATATACATGGATATAAAGCAAGATTTCATTCTTACACATTGTGTTGTTCTTTCATTCATTCTATATAATCATACGATTCATTCTTTGTGCATAATCTTAGCTTCGGATCGTGGGCTCATATCGAAACTATGGTAGTTTCGATGGGTCTGCACATATTGAAACTGGGTAGTTTCGATAGGTCTGTACATATCGAAACTATGTAGTTTCGATGGTTCTGCACATATCGAAACTGGGTAGTTTCGATGGGTCTGTACATATCGAAACTATGTAGTTTCGATGGTTCTGCACATATCGAAACTGGGTAGTTTCGATAGGTCTGCACAGATCGTCTTCCCTAAAAATCCAAAGTTTTTGCATACGCGTCTGATCGAGTCAATATCTCAATTTTCTTAGATCAAAACATTCGGTTTTCATTCTAGATGCTAAACCTAAGTTCATTTTCAAGTTTCATCCGCAAAATCGTTACCTTTTTAGCCAAAACCCGGAAATCCTAAAAAGTCATAAAAACTCAGATTATGATCGAACGCTTACCTGGATTGGATTTCTGATTCGGCGGAGATGATCACGAGCACAGCAGCAACGTTCTCCTGAATTTCTAAGTCGATCCGTCACTTTCTCTCTCTAGGTCCGCGCTCTCTTCACTCTCTCTAGAAACCGAGATTGGTGGAAAATGAGAAGTTTGGGCAGCCCTTGCCCTTATATACTTGGGCTTCTTTCGGCTCGTTGGAGCCGAGCCCAAGCCCATTCATTTTTCTTTCGTCATTTGAAAATTATAATTTCGATCGTGCCATTATTTATTTATTACAAGTTTTGGGATGTTACACGACAATACCCTGGTCAATGCCCCCATGATCAACGACCATGAAACGACAATACCGCTTAACACTACGGGGAGGTTGCGTGGACCTCCCGAGCAACCGTCGTCACTCATCCCAGTTGTACAACCGTTAACGAACCCAAAGGTTCTTACTAATGGGTAGAACCCATATCTGACATCTTGTACAAGTAACATCTGTCCCAAGGACCTTTATAGCTGGTACACATTCCCGAAGGAAAACTGTTCACTTTACTGTTCATAAACTTTCTGTAAATCTTGTTCATAACTTAACATGTATTATGCCTTTGTTTATGTAAATAAAAATATAGTAAACGCTAGCCATAAATACCTTTGCTTTTACTAAAATATATCTTAACACATATATCATGTCTTTGTTTATGTATATATAAATATAGTAAACGCTTGCCAAATGATATATCTTGCTTACTTGAAAATACTATCACCTATATTATGCCTTTGTTTATGTATAATAAATATAGTAAACGCTTGCCAAGTAATATATCTTGCTTTACTGAAAACATACTAGCACTTATATTATGCCTTTGTTTATGTATATGAAAAATATAACAAACGCTTGCCAATAATATAATCATACTTTACTAAAATGTACTTTTGCCTCTTTTAAACTTTTTACTAAAACATAGCTTTTCCCTTCAGTTTATAATATATAAAATATAATAAACGCTTTACACTAAGTATGCACACCACCCCTAAAGAAGGCAAAAGAAAAGGGGATTAGAACTCACCTAGTATCTTAACTGCAATGGTCTACTGGATCTCACACAATCATAACAATTGACACGTATCTAACTTAATTCAACGCTAAATGATTTCACCATTTCTGGCTAGGCGAACATACTGACTTCGCTAACCAACCTGCTGCCTGCGCACATAGTAAGTGCGCAGGGCCTTGCTCATGCGTACTTGACAAGTGCGTAGAGCATTCTTCTTGCGTACTTGGTAAGTACGCAGGATCTTCCTCCTGCGTACTTGGTAAGTACGCAGGACGTCCTCCTTGCGCACTTGATAAGTACGCAATACCTGTTTCCTGGACAAAAATACGAAATTCTTGCATGCTAACCCGATCATGCCAATCTTACAATTTTCTTTGATCAAAACGTGCGGTTCTCATTCTAGATGCTAGTTCTAAGCTTATTATCATGTTTTCATCCATAAAAACGCCTCCTATTTAGCTAAAACCCGAGAAACCTCAAAACGAACAAAAACTCAGATTATGGTCGAATCGTTACCTGTAAATGCTTCTTCTTCACATCTAATCGTTCCAGATACGTATGCCTACGGTCCTATGAGCTCGGATTCAAAAACCGGGACTTTCTCTCTCTATACTCTCTCTCACTTTCTCTCTCTAGAAATCCAGAAATGGTGTTGGAAGTGAGGGTTTTGGGCTGATTTTGAGGCTTATAAGGGCCCGACCCATGCCCCTTTCGACCCATACACCCCGGCCCAAGCCCGCTTCCCTTCTTTTCTTATTTAAGTTTTTAATTTTTGTGAATTCTTTCGCGCTCTAAAACTCGGGCTGTTACATCATTTGAACTCCCCCTGAAGCAAGTGCACACACCAAGTTCGCCGAAAACGCAGTAGGAGACGCCGGGGACCAACCCATCGAAATCACGGCTCCGTTTTAGTTGAGCACCTACAATCCGATATCAATTCTGGTAATTGGTCTCACCCTTAGTTTCGTTTATGTCCTTAAATTGAAAGCCCTATGGTTAATTGGGCTTAATTCACCAATTCAAACAAGAACCGATTCTAGGGTTCTTAATATTTTCAGTGTAATCGAACTCCATTGCAGACTCAATTTAAATCCAATTAAATTATACCATTAGCTTCGCAATCTTCAATGTCACACCCCAACCGACGGCGGATAACGTCGGGGCGGGACATGTAGATTGTTCACAGCTCATGGTTTACTAACGTTTGAATAATTATCAATCACATTTCATTTCAATTCAAGTAACACCAACATTCAATCCAATAACTCAACAAAGTAGATTACAAAAGTTAAATTGTTCAAATTAATACTAGGCCAAATCCTAAGTGTAGCAAGACTTGAAGCACCTCAAACATTAGTACCTGAAACATGGTTAAAACAAAGTCAACTAGAAAGTTGGTGAGAATACATAGGTTTTCGTGTCATGTAATAGAATATAGTGTTGTGTGCATACAATTCATACAAACATGGCAATTAAGGCATTTATGGAGAGATACCATCGTGTGACCTAAGTATACAATCAAACCTTTGTAACTAGCATGCAAAACAAAAGCGTGTTGGCAGTAACAGTCACCCTACCTGGGTGGGTTTGTCAGACTCAATAGATCTATCACTGTTTACCGTCGGCTAAATAGTTAATGATTGTACAGTAGCATAAAGATGGTCTACACACCTAGTACTCAAGCACAAAGCACAAAATTGTAACACATGGATGTAGGGTGGAATTGTATTGTGTAGTTTGTAAACATATAGATTGAACTCATGTTCCACCCCAAAAGTTTGTAAAATAGAGTAAAAGAGGGGCTATGTAACTCACATGTATAAAGAACGTAGATTGCACAATCAAATAGATAGTAGCGGTGAGTTGTAGGTCACTAGGTGCGACCTAATGAATAAATGTATAAACATGTATTATTGTTATGTACAAAGATCTAAAGTCTAAGGTTTTAGTGGGTTTATAAGTGTAAGGACTTGTGCTAATGGTTTGTGTCATTCTTTGTCAAAAATGGATTCGTTGGTGGTTATATAAAATAAGTTTAGGGTTTGTAAGAATAATGAATAAATAAATTAAATAATTTATTTATTTAGAATATTGCTTTTAAAGAAATAGTGTGGTATATATATTTATTTAAATATAATATAAATAAATAAAATTTTTTGTTTAGTTATTTATTTATGAAAATGTCTCAAAATATAAAATAGTTATTTATTAGTTTATATGTTTTGAAATAAGTTTTATTCGTTTGAATATGGTTTCTACACTATTATATTTGATTTAATAACACAAATGGTTTATAAAAGTTCGTTTTACAATAAAGCGATTTACAAAAATCTTGTCATAATTTTTATAATTTAGGAATTTAATTAAATAGTATATTTCCTTTTGATAATTAAAAGATGGAATTTTTTTTAAACAATTTGAATTTATTAGAATTATTGTTTTAAGTTAAAAATTGCGAATTTCTGATTTAAACTGACTTAATTTAAGTGGGGGTTTATAAAAATATTTTTATAGAATTTTTTTTGTTTATAAAACTGTTTAAAAATGATTTTTTTTATAAAAAGAACTCCACCCGGTTCGAACCCGGGTGGGTTCTGTGTGTGGGTCGTGCTCTACCGCCGGACCAGGGCACCATCCCGTGTAACATCTCGGTTCAAATGGACCTTAATCGAGGGCGAAGAGGGGGTCGGGTCTGGTCAGGTTTAAACGCGCAAAAAGGCTTCGGTGTACGGGTTTCGAACCCGTGCCACCCGGTTCAATGGTGCAGTGTCGTAACCAGTTGAGCCGGGTGGTTTCGCTGGTTGAATATGTATTCCGAAATTCTAAATAGAACACCCGGTCCCCGGCCCTAAATCCAATCGATCGATATGAACCCTAATCCCCCTTTGGTCCCGATTCGATTTGAAATCCCAAATTGTTATGGGGCTATCGGACTACATCCTAGGACGAATCAAACGAGACTAACCTTATTCGATTTAGTGGAGGATCGGGTGAGAACGACTAGGACTTGGCTCCGGTGGTTCCTGATGCTCGACAGCGTCTCAGAGGTGTAATGCCGATTGAATTAGGGTCGGGAGAGTTTGTGGGTGAGTATGCGAAGGTGTGGGTATGGTCTAATTGGCTTGATTTCATCTAGATAATAGAATTCGATTAGGAGTTGGAGGATGACAGCCGTTTAGACGAATTACGCGTTAATTCAGTCAATTGGGAATGTATTGGGTCGAGATTGTGGTCTGGGGTCATGCGCGAACCGTTTAGGGATGATTTGCTGTCATCAACACGCCTTAATTCCCCGAATTCATTCCTAATTTAGCTCGTTTGGATTTGAAATTAACCGCGCGACTTGATCGAATTGGATTGTTGTTTGGGCCTGGGACTGATTAGTACTTGGTCTAACACTCAAAACAGTTCCAATCCAACCGGCTTAAACAAGCCTCCTGCCGGATTGCATTGATTTTGGCCTGTTTGACTTTTAAAAGTCAAACAGGGTCACATTTGGTGTTGTAGGTCAAAATTGAAAGTCATGGTTCAATTCCAAAGGTCCAATTGAGGATTTAATTATTAGGTTCAATGTTTAAAGGGGGGGGGGGGTTGTACCGTTACATTGTAATTATACATGTATATATATATATATGTTTGTTTACATATAGATAGGTAACTTGACTTACACGTATATATGTATATTTGTTTTATGTGGATAAGTATGTATATGGAATAAGGATATGAAATCCTTAAATTCTAACTTGTATATAAACAGGATAATATTGCGGAAATCTGAACCATAATATTTGTGTAGATAACATAGAGAATTGTACTAGAAGTTGGAAATGGAAACACTGTTTATTGCACTTAAAACAAATACATGGAAAGATCAGAGATGTTACAGTCTCCCCATGTTGAGGGGATTTCGTCCCGAAATTCAACTAGTTGAGGCTGCTGGATTGGTGAAATGGTGAGGATACTTGAGCTTCATTTGGTCCTCACGTTCCCAAGTGAACTCAGGACCACGTTTAGAATCCCAACGGACTTTGACTATAGGAATTCGGCTTCGCTTGAGTTGTTTGATCTCACGGTCCATGATCTCTACCGGTTTCTCAACGAAGTGCATCGTTTCATCAACGCGCACATCGTCGAGGGGTATGTGAAGGTTCTCGTCAGCAAGGCATTTCTTCAAGTTGGACACATGGAAAGTTGGATGGACATTGTTGAGTTCTGGAGGTAGGTCGAGTTTGTAAGCCACTTTCCCAATTCTTTCAAGGATTTCGAACGGGCCTACATAACGAGGTGCTAGTTTTCCTTTCTTCCCAAAGCGAATCACACCCTTCCAAGGGGATACCTTTAGAAGCACAAGGTCACCCACTTGGAATTCCAAGGGTTTTCGTCTCTTGTCGGCATAGCTCTTTTGTCGACTTCTCGCTACTCGGATATTGTCACGGATTTGAAGGATTTTTTCGGTTGTTTCTTGAATTAACTCGGGACCGGTGATTTGTGCTTCACCAATCTCGTTCCAACAGATAGGAGAACGACATTTGCGACCATAAAGAGCTTCAAATGGGGCCATGTTGATGCTGGTGTGGTAGCTGTTATTATAGGAGAATTCAATAAGTGTCAAATGTGAATCCCAATTGCCACCAAAGTCTATGACACAGGCTCTCAGCATGTCTTCAAGGGTTTGAATTGTTCGCTCGGTCTGACCATCAGTTTGTGGATGGTAGGCCGTGCTTAAATCCAATCGTGTGCCAAGTGCCTTTTGTAGAGATTGCCAAAACCTGGAAGTGAAACGAGCATCTCTATCGGATATTATGTTCAAAGGAACACCGTGACGGCTCACAATCTCGTCAATGTAGATTCGGGCCAATTTCTCAACCCGATAGTCTTCACGGATGGGCAAGAAGTGTGCGGATTTAGTGAGACGGTCAATGATTAACAAAATGCTATCATAGCCGCTTGAAGTGCGGGGAAGTTTAGTAATGAAATCCATGGCTAGATTCTCCCATTTCCACACAGGGATTTCCGGTTGTTCAAGTAAACCGGAAGGACGTTGATGTTCGGCTTTGACTTTAGAGCATGTTAGACATTTTGCAACATAGAGTGCAATGTCTTTCTTCATACCAGGCCACCAATATTGTGGTTGAAGATTGTGATACATTTTATCCGCACCGGGATGAACAGAATACCGAGACTTGTGTGCCTCAGTCATGAGGAATGCCCGAAGATCATTGCGATTGGGAACCCAGATACGATCCAAGAAATAAAGTAAGCCATTGTTTTTAGTCTCCAATTGGAATTCAGCACCACAAGACATTTCCTCATACATATTGCCCTCGGTAACCGAGATGTGCTGAGCAGCTAGAATACGGGTTTGGATATCGGAGTGAATCTTGACACTTTGAAGCATGACATGTTCTTTACGGCTCAGTGCATCGGCTACAACGTTTGCCTTGCCGGGATGATACGAATCTCGCAATCATAATCACTAAGGAGTTCAACCCAACGTCGTTGTCTCATGTTGAGATCTTTTTGGTTGAAGATGTGTTGGAGGCTTTTGTGGTCGGTGAATACAACACATTTTGTGCCATAGAGATAATGTCTCCAAATCTTCAAAGCAAATATGACCGCACCCAACTCCAGATCGTGCGTCGTATAGTTCTTCTCGTGGATCTTAAGTTGTCTCGATGCATAAGCGATTACCTTGCCTCGTTGCATGAGAACACAACCAAGACCTAGGTTAGAGGCATCACAGTAGACGACTAGATCATCATTTCCTTCAGGAAGAGTCAAGATGGGAGCATTGCATAATTTCTGCTTAAGAGTTTGGAAGGCTTCTTCTTGCTTTGACCCCCATACATAAGGTTTACCTTTATGCGTCAAGGCGGTGAGGGGAACAGCAATCTTGGAGAAATTAGAAATGAATCTTTGGTAATAACCCGCTAAACCAAGAAACGAATGAACCTCGGTAGGGGTTTTAGGAGCACTCCAATTCTTAACAGCTTCGATTTTGGCGGGGTCAACATGAATTCCCTTTTTATTAACAACGTGACCCAAAAATTGAACCTCCTTTAGCCAAAATTCACATTTTGAGAACTTGGCGTATAATTGTTCCGTCTTCAGGAGGTCCAAGATCAGTCTAAGGTGTTGCTCATGCTCTTCCTCATTCTTGGAATAGATCAAGATGTCGTCGATGAAAACAATCACGAACTTGTCAAGGTATGGTTTGCATACGCTGTTCATGAGATCCATAAAAACAGCAGGTGCATTGGTTAACCCAAAAGGCATAACCATGAACTCGTAGTGACCATATCTTGTTCGGAAGGCGGTCTTGGGAATATCTTCCTCTCGTACACGTAGTTGGTGATAGCCAGATCGAAGATCAATCTTCGAGAAACAAGTAGAACCTTGGAGCTGATCGAAGAGATCATCAATCCTAGGTAAAGGGTAGCGGTTTTTTAATGTAAGCTTGTTGAGTTCTCGGTAGTCAATACACATGCGGAATGAACCGTCCTTCTTTTTAACAAATAGAACTGGTGCACCCCACGGTGAATGACTTAGGCGTATGAATCCTTTGTCGGCGAGTTCTTGAAGTTGACTTGCAAGTTCTTGCATCTCGGAAGGTGCAAGTCGGTATGGAGTTTTAGCCACTGGGTTTGCTCCGGGTACAAGATCGATGCGAAACTTTACTTGCCGAACAGGTGGAAGACCGGGCAAGTCATCGGGAAAGACTTCGGGAAACTCCTGAATGATGGGAATATCTTGAACACTTTTCTTCTTGTCTTCATTTTGAATCACATGGGCTAGGAAAACCATGCACTTCTTTCGAATGTATTTCTGGGCAGTTATGCATGACATCAGTTTGAGTCCCTTGCAAGGTTTCTCGCCAAAGACTTTCAATATGTCTCCTGATGGAAGAGGTACTCGGATGTATTTTTCAAAGCACATGACTTCGGCATGGTTTTTAGACAACCAATCCATGCCGATGATGACGTCAAAACTTCCTAGTGGCATTGGTATAAGGTTGACTGGGAATGTGTGACCATTGAGTTCTAGGGAGCAGTCAAGAATAATGGAGTCAATAGTGATGGAATTTCCATCCGCTACTTCCACGGTGAAGGTTCTTTCTAGTTTGGATCGTGTTTTTGCAAGTAAGGGTTCAAAGTAAAGTGACACAAAACTCTTATCGGCTCCGGTATCAAATAGTATGGATGCAAATTGCTTATTTACAAGGAACGTACCGTTAACCACATGATCGATGGCTTGAGCTTCATTGGCGTTGATGTTGAAAGCACGCCCACGAGCTCCAGCTTGATTAGCATTCACAAGTTTCGGACATTGGTTCCGGAAGTGAGTCGGGTCGCCACATTCGAAGCAAGCCCGTCCATTTGCGTTGACTGGAATCACTTGATTAGCTCTTGGTTGATTAGCTGGGTTGGCTTGGGTACCAAGTGCCCTAGATCGGCAAATATTGGCCGTATGGCCAAGTTTCCCACAATGGTTGCAAAGGCGACATGGGATAGTTTAGGGGTGATGATAGTTGCAGTCGTTGAAGAGTGGGTAGGTGCCCCCATAAGGTTTCTTGGCTGGGTGTTGAGCCATAGGTGCAACTTGATTAACCGGAGTGACCACCGCATAATTCTTCACCTTTCTCTTTCTAGTGTTTCGGTAAGGTTCGGTTTGGACTTCTTTGACATGAGCAGGAGCGGTTGTGGTGTCTTGGACTTTCTCGGCACCCTTTCGGGTAAGAGTACCCGCTTTAACATGGTTGTCGGTCAAAGTAGCAGCTAGGCGAATCGCATCCTCCAGACTAGCGGGATTTCTCCCCAAAACAGTGTCTTGGATTTGTCTAGGCAATCCACCAATGTACTTCTCAATACACCTAGACAAGGGTGTGACCATGTGCGGTACCAGCATGCTCAGTTCGTGGAAACGGTTGGTGTATGCTAAGCTCTCACCACTATCTTGGGTAAGATCCCAAAATTCTGCTTCCAACTTTTTCATTTCGTTCCGAGGACAGAATTCCTCGGTCATGATCCTCTTTAGCTCATCCCATGGCAGAGCCATTGCTACATCCACTCCCCTGGTTCTCTTCTCCCCATTCCACCAGGTTACTGCCCGTTTCTGGAAGACACTGGTGGCATGGCGGACACGCAGATTGTCCGGACAGTCACTATTGAGGAAGGTGCCCTCAATACTCTCGAACCATTGAAGGAGTCCCGTGGCTCCTTCGGTGCCATAAAATTTGAGGGGATTGCAGGAGTTGAAGTGTTTGAAGGTACATTGTGGCGGGTTGGCACCACCACCACCTCCACCATTTGCACTACCACTGGTGTGCCCATTATTGTTGTTGTTATTGGCTTGGGTAAGTTGAGTCACAAGCTGGGTGAGCAGAGCAGCAAGATCATTGCTATTGTTGTTGCTATTGTTGTTGTTGACACGACGTGGAGGCATTCTACAGATTTAAATAACACAATGAGAGTTGTAAGAATTCTTGAATTACATAGAAGGTTGATAAAAACATAAGTATTTCATAGTTCGGATTGTACTCAAATAGTGACATAATCACTCGAATACTATGACATATTAAGGTTAATTAGACTCATATAATTACCAAGGAGACGTGCTTTAGCCTATAAGTAAACACTCATCCCGGGAATTCCCAGGAAAGCATACGGATCCCTCGGTTGATTGGGATTTATATGAAATGCTTTCCTAGACAGAAAACCCGGAAAACAGGTGTCACCCTTCCAGATTGCACATGTCCTTTAATAATTAACAAAGCCTAAAAGCCTTAATGGAGAGAAAAAAATTTATTTTAATAGACTAAAGTCTAGGAATACGATTCCACAAGCTATGATGATGATGATATGGAGCAGGCAAGAAGGATGTGTGGTTTAGGGTATGGGTATGGATACTGGTTATTTAATTTATTATTTGAGTTTACCTAATAAGTCATGAAGTTTAATAAGTTAAGTATCAAATAACCTAACACATAAAAAAAATATTAAACATGTGACATATAGCAAATAGCACGTATCACATAAAACATGTAGCATGGCATTGTTGGGTGTCCTAAAGTTATAGTCAAGGTCAATGGTGTCTAATAACCTAAATCCCTATAACCAAGGCTCTGATACCAATCTGTCACACCCCAACCGACGGCGGAATACGTCGGGGCGGGACATGTAGATTGTTCACAGCTCATGGTTTACTAACGTTTGAATAATTATCAATCACATTTCATTTCAATTCAAGTAACACCAACATTCAATCCAATAACTCAACAAAGTAGATTACAAAAGATAAATTGTTCAAATTAATACTAGGCCAAATCCTAAGTGTAGCAAGACTTGAAGCACCTCAAACATTAGTACCTGAAACATGGTTAAAACAAAGTCAACTAGAAAGTTGGTGAGAATACATAGGTTTTCGTGTCATGTAATAGAATATAGTGTTGTGTGCATACAATTCATACAAACATGGCAATTAAGGCATTTATGGAGAGATACCATCGTATGACCTAAGTATACAATCAAACCTTTGTAACTAGCATGCAAAACAAAAGCGTGTTGGCAGTAACAGTCACCCTACCTGGGTGGGTTTGTCAGACTCAATAGATCTATCACTGTTTACTGTCGGCTAAATAGTTAATGATTGTACAGTAGCATAAAGATGGTCTACACACCTAGTACTCAAGCACAAAGCACAAAATTGTAACACATGGATGTAGGGTGGAATTGTATTGTGTAGTTTGTAAACATATAGATTGAACTCATGTTCCACCCCAAAAGTTTGTAAAATAGAGTAAAAAAGGGGCTATGTAACTCACATGTATAAAGAACGTAGATTGCACAATCAAATAGATAGTAGCGGTGAGTTGTAGGTCACTAGGTGCGACCTAATGAATAAATGTATAAACATGTATTATTGTTATGTACAAAGATCTAAAGTCTAAGGTTTTAGTGGGTTTATAAGTGTAAGGACTTGTGCTGATGGTTTGTGTCATTCTTTGTCAAAAATGGATTCGTTGGTGGTTATATAAAATAAGTTTAGGTTTTGTAAGAATAATGAATAAATAAATTAAATAATTTATTTATTTAGAATATTGCTTTTAAAGAAATAGTGTGGTATATATATTTATTTAAATATAATATAAATAAATAAATTTTTTTTGTTTATTTATTTATTTATGAAAATGTCTCAAAATATAAAATAGTTATTTATTAGTTTATATGTTTTGAAATAAGTTATATTCGTTTGAATATGGTTTCTACACTATTATATTTGATTTAATAACACGAATGGTTTATAAAAGTTCGTTTTACAATAAAGCGATTTACAAAAATCTTGTCATAATTTTTATAATTTAGGAATTTAATTAAATAGTATATTTCCTTTTGATAATTAAAAGATCGAAATTTTTTTAAACAATTTGAATTTATTAGAATTATTGTTTTAAGTTGAAAATTGTGAATTTCTGATTTAAACTGACTTAATTTAAGTGGGGGTTTATAAAAATATTTTTATAGAATTTTTTTGTTTATAAAACTGTTTAAAAATGATTTTTTTATAAAAAGAACTCCACCCGGTTCGAACCCGGGTGGGTTCTGTGTGTGGGTCGTGCCCTACCGCCGGACCAGGGCACCATCCCGTGTAACATCTCTGTTCAAATGGACCTTAATCGAGGGCGAAGAGGGGGTCGGGTCTGGTCAGGTTTAAACGCGCAAAAAGGCTTCGGTGTACGGGTTTCGAACCCGTGCCACCCGGTTCAATGGTGCAGTGTCGTAACCAGTTGAGCCGGGTGGTTTCGCTGGTTGAATATGTATTCCGAAATTCTAAATAGAACACCCGGTCCTCGGCCCTAAATCCAATCGATCGATATGAACCCTAATCCCCCTTTGGTCCCGATTCGATTTGAAATCCCAAATTGTTATGGGGCTATCGGACTACATCCTAGGACGAATCAAACGAGACTAACCTTATTCGATTTAGTGGAGGATCGGGTGAGAACGACTAGGACTTGGCTCCGGCGGTTCCTGATGCTCGACAGCGTCTCAGATGTGTAATGCCGATTGAATTGGGGTCGGGAGAGTTTGTGGGTGAGTATGCGAAGGTGTGGGTATGGTCTAATTGGCTTGATTTCATCTAGATAGCAGAATTCGATTAGGAGTTGGAGGATGACAGCCGTTTAGACGAATTACGCGTTAATTCAGTCAATTGGGAATGTATTGGGTCGAGATTGTGGTGTGGGGTCATGCGCGAACCGTTTAGGGATGATTTGCTGTCATCAACACGCCTTAATTCCCCGAATTCATTCCTAATTTAGCTCGGTTTAACTCTGCCGAGTCAAACGTGTTTGGAATTGAAATTAACCGCGCGACTTGATCGAATTGGATTGTTGTTTGGGCCTGGGACTGATTAGTACTTGGTCTAACACTCAAAACAGGTCCAATCCAACCGGCTTAAACAAGCCTCCTGCCGGATTGCATGGATTTTGGCCTGTTTGACTTTTAAAAGTCAAACAGGGTCACATTTGGTGTTGTAGGTCAAAATTGAAAGTCAAGGTTCAATTCCAAAGGTCCAATTGCGGATTTAATTATTAGGTTCAATGTTTAAAGGGGGGGGGGGTTGTACCGTTACATTGTAATTATACATATATATATATATATATTTGTTTACATATAGATAGGTAACTTGACTTACACGTATATATGTATATTTGTTTTATGTGGATAAGTATGTATATGGAATAAGGATATGAAATCCTTAAATTCTAACTTGTATATAAACAGGATAATATTGCGGAAATCTGAACCATAATATTTGTGTAGATAACATAGAGAATTGTACTAGAAGTTGTAAATGGAAACACTGTTTATTGCACTTAAAACAAATACATGGAAAGATCAGAGATGTTACATTCAACCCTGTGAAAGCCCTTTACTAATTCAAACTTATAACATCAATCTGATCACAACCCGTAATCTAGGGTTCATCGCAGACCGGGTAATCGAACCCTAATCTAGACACAGTTATAATTTAGTTAATCTATACGCCTAGATTCACAATCCTCTGCTTGACTAGAGTCCTATGATTTCCAACCATTTCATTACCAGATTCAATCAAATTCAAACTGTGTTCATAAACTAGGGTTTCGGCCCTAGTTTCTATAATTAAACGATATTAAGCACGTTATTTTTGCAATCAAACACATGTAGAGGATCGCAAACCTTCGTATAACAAAACCCCTATGCCCTCAGTTTTGATCGAAGTCTAAATCGGGAGTATTGGGACAGGTTTCGATCTTAAGTGCATATGGGGGGGGGGGGGGAACCAATGGAATTGTATGTTTTAAACATTCCATTCTGGATATCATCGCGATACCCTAGCGGCGGACTTGCTTAAACCTTATGACCCATACGCAGGAGATCCGGGTTCGAGTCCGGTCTCCTGCATCTCTATTTTTGGAGCTTTTCCACTTTATTATTTTTATAAAAATCAATCCCTATATTATTATAAAAATGTTTTGAGCCTGTAAATCACCCGTAGGCTAGGGTTTAGTTTTATAACTCGTATTTAATATCATTCCCACTTTTAAAATAATATATATTTATATTATTTTCAAACCCCGACTTCGTATAAAACGATATGTTTATATTATTTTTAACCCGTGACTCCTATTATAAGATAATATATATTTATATATTATTTCACCTCGTTTATAAACCTCATGTAACGTTTCAAGATAATTAATAATGTAATTATTTTCATTATTTACGCACGTTCATATTCTCAAATAAAAATAATAAACTTATTATTTTTGTCACGCAATTTAATTATTTATGTTACTTCGCTAAACTTAAAAATAATATAATAAATTATTATTTTCCTAGACTTCTAGTTAATGACAAAATGCTCGAATATATTTATTATATATTATTTTGACATTCGTCGCGTAACGTATATATCTTAATTATTAATTAAAGAATTCTTATTCCCGTGGACACGTTCATCTACTCTTGATTTTTAGAGCGTTTCTTTAGGACGTTCAATCTTCCGTGTTGTCATCACATATTCCCATTATATCCCTAATTATCATATGTATAATTCTAGGGCATACGTAAGCCGTTGCAGGCTGACACGCGTAGTTTCAATCTTATCCTAGTGTGAACCTACCTACGCCGTTCAGATGAGTTTTCACGGCCCCTTTTTACTGTTTTACAACAGGGGGAGAAAACATGACATAAACCTTTTTGGTTATGTAATTCATATATGTTATCACTTGTTTAACTATACGTACACATCTATCACTAAGTCCTCACATCAGACTGTTAATATGAACATAGCGAGGTAAGTTGAGTAGTACTACTGGGTTTGACAAAGCTCACCCGCGTTAGTCGCGCTAACCCGACTGGATGTCAAACGGGTGCAGTCTTGACCTAAACATGCACCATGGTTGATAGGCCTGGTGGGAGGCAAAAATATAAACAGTCAGCTATCGGTTGCGAACACATTAGTTAACATGCTTATGGGTTAGCTACTTATTGATTTATATATTGAATGTACATTAACCTGTTGAACGTTTTTGCAAACTGAAACCTGTGAACTCACCAACCTCGTGTTGACATTTTCTTACATGTTTTCTCAGGTCGCTTAAGATAAGGCACAGGTGCACGCATAGGCCATGCATGGAGTATTATGGTTTATTTATAACATAATATTGTTGAATTGCTTGCTCTTTATTTTGGACTTCGTTTTGACTGAACACTTTGGGACTTTTCTTGGGCGCATTTGTTTTGTGCATTAACTTTCTGTAACACCCTAGGTGAATCCCACATCGGCCGTGCACAAGAGAGATCCTTGGTTCATAAGAAATGCCCTGCCTCTTAAATCAACAACGCGTTTTGGGGCTTAATGTAGTGGATGAGAGGAGAACTCCACAGTTAAGCGTAAGTGCGCAGGACCATACTCATGCGCACTTGACAAGTGCGCAGAGGGTCCTTCTTGCGCACTTGGTAAGTACGCAGGATCTATGTGCATGCCATAAGTCTTAACCGGTTGAACTGGGCTTAAAGCCTTTTTATAACATCCGGCCCCTCATACCAACAATATTGTCCGCTTTGCCCACTAGGAGCTCACGGATTTGTTTTTGGTTGCCTGGGGCCGGATGTTACAAATGGTATCAGAGCCACTCTTGTGTCGTTCGGGATGGTGGGGCAAACCTCATCGATCACGGTTGAGTCCCCGGGGGTGTTCAGAAGGACACCTTAGGCGAATCCCACATCCCTGGATTGGATGATGGGGCAAACCTCATCGAGGACGATGAGTCCAAAAGGGGGGGTGATTGTAACACCCTAGGCGAATCCCACATCGGCCGTGCATAAGAGAGATTCTTGGTTCATAAGGAATGCCCTGCCTCTTAAATCAACAACGCGTTTTGGTGCTTAATGTAGTGGATGAGAGGAGAACTCCACAGTTAAGCGTGCTCGGGTGGGAGTAATCCAGGGATGGGTGACCCCTGGGAAGTTTTCACCCGGGCAACCAAAAACAAATCCGTGAGCTCTTAGTGAGCAAAGCGGACAATATTGTTGGTATGAGGGGCCGGATGTTACAAATCTACCCTCCTTAAAGAGGTTTCATCCTCGAAACTGTTTATACGCTAAACAATTGAGGGTATAGTCTCCTTATCTTGTCTTCTTTTTCCCATGTAGCTTCTGACCCTTTTCTGTGCTTCCATTGTACTTTAACTAACTGAATCGACTTATTGCGTAGTCGTTTCTCAGCTCGGTCAATAATGGCTATCGGTTCTTCTATATAATTTAGACTGTTATCCACTTCGATTTCGTCGTAAGGTATGTGAGCTGTGTCGTCAGCTAGGCACTTGCGTAGGTGCGACACGTGGAACGTAGGGTGTATTTCGCTAAGCTCGACGGGTAGGTCGAGTCTGTAAGCAACTTGACCCACTCTCGCTAAAATCTTGAAAGGTCTGACAAACCTTGGACTTAGTTTGCCACGTTTTCTGAACCGAATGATTCCTTTCCACGGTGATACTTTCAACAGTACCATGTCCCCTACTTGAAACTCTAAATCCCTCCTTCTCTTATCCGCGTATGATTTCTGTCTGTCTTTTGCGTCTTTCAATCGAGCCTTGATTTGATCAAATTTCTCGGATGTAGCTTTGACCACTTCGAGACTTGCAAAATCCTTCTGTCCAATTTCCCCCCAACAAACCGGGGTCCTACATTTCCTCCCATACAACATTTCAAACGGCGGCATGCTAATAGTTGTGTGATAGCTGTTGTTATATGAAAATTCTGCCAATGGTAGATGGCTGTCCCAACTCCAACCGAAGTCAATGATACAGGCCCGGAGCATGTCCTCCAAGGTCTGAATGGTCCTTTCCGATTGTCCATCGGTTTGGGGGTGGTAAGCGGTGCTGATGTTCAGTCTAGTGCCCATTGCTTCATTGAATTTCTTCCAAAACCTTGATGTGAATCTATTATCCCTGTCGGACACAATTGACAGCGGCATACCATGTCTGCTCACAGTTTCCTTGATAAATACTTCTGCTAGTCTTTCTGACGAAGAAGTCTCACGTATTGGCAAGAAGTGAGCACTTTTCGTCAAACGGTCGACGATCACACAAATGGTATCAGAGCCACTCTTGTGTCGTTCGGGATGGTGGGGCAAACCTCAACGATCACGCTTGAGTCCCCGGGGGTGTTCAGAAGGACACCTTAGGCGAATCCCACATCCCTGAATTGGATGGTGGGGCAAACCTCATCGAGGACGATGAGTCCAAAAGGGGGGGTGATTGTAACACCCTAGGCGAATCCCACATCGGCCGTGCACAAGAGAGATCCTTGGTTCATAAGAAATGCCCTGCCTCTTAAATCAACAACGCGTTTTGGGGCTTAATGTAGTGGATGAGAGGAGAACTCCATAGTTAAGCGTGCACGGGTGGGAGTAATCTAGGGATAGGCGACCCCCTGGGAAGTTTTCACCCGGGCAACCAAAAGCAAATCCGTGAGCTCTTAGTGAGCAAAGCGGACAATATTGTTGGTATGAGGGGCCGGATGTTACACTTTCATTTTACGCTTCCACACTTACTTTGATCGTTTATGATATATTTTCATTTTAGTCCCATATAGTTTTGTTCAATGTAACTAATGACTGAGATCCTTGTTTGTCATTTCCCACATGGTAAAACTCCGTTAGTTGGAATTGGGGGTGTGACATATTGGTATCAGAGCCATTGGTTATAGAGAATTAGGATTGCATACTAGACTATAACCTCACACTTTAGTTAAATATCATAAGCGTTATGTATTGGCACTTATGTATTACGTTACAGGATCATGTTGTGACACCCGACATTTCAGGTCAATATCCGTACACATTATAAACAAGTTTACGTTATAATTATTTTTGTGATTTATTTAATTTCACAAACAAGGACATTAAGGTCTAACAAAGACCGTACATGGTCTCATTTTAAATTTTTGGTAATTCTGGGAGTTACCGGTACACATACCAGTATAAACCGAATTTAATTACCCATGTGAAACTCTAAATAATAATAATCTAATACTTAAATCCAATTATTAACACTCAATTCACTTTTGACTTCTCGGCCGAAATGCAGAGAAAACCATCCCCAATCTCACGTCCCATTTACCATATTTTCAAATTAACCCATACCTCCTATTGCAAAAACTCAGACAAAAACCATACTCTCCTCAATCAAAACTCTCACAAACCCTTTTATCTCACATTTTCATACGATAAACTTCTTCATTTATCTTCAAAATCAAAGCCAAGTTTTAAGACAAAAACCATCAGGATTCAGTGTTTTCAAGTGTTTCTGAAAAGGGTTTAGCAAAAGATTCAAGATCATCTTTGTTTTCTCTCATCATCATCGCCACTGTTTTAAAGGTAAAAATTCTATATTTTCATATTATTTTCTTAAAAGCCGGAGCCAAACATGCAAAATGTTCAAACACAAGTAAGATAACAAGAAAAGTGTGTCAAATTCAAATTTTAAAACAAAATATGCAGGACTGATTCTGTCAAACATAAGTCCAGTAATCGAAACTAGGAGTTTCGATACCTGTCGCTCAATCGAAACTAGGAGTTTCGATACCTGTTGGTCAATCGAAACTGGGAGTTTCGATACCTTTTACTCAATCGAAACTAGGTTGTTTCGATACCCAGTTTACTCAATCGAAACTTGGTTGTTTCGACTCCTGACCACTCCATCGAAACTAAGTAGTTTCGACACACATATACTCCATCGAAACTAAGTAGTTTCGACACACATATGCCCAATCGAAACTAAGAAGTTTCGACACCTGGTCAACAGTCCCAGTTGGGCAGTAACTCAAAACTATTTTATAACAAAACATGTGTTGGAAAACTAAAACGATATTCAAACAAAAACGACCAGATTTACAAGGTCGGTGAACAATTTACAATTAAGACGTTGGTCTTAACAACAATTTACCCTTGGTATCTAGGGTACGAATAGTCAAGGTTGACTACAACAAGTTTTATCACAAGTATATACACAAACTCAAGGTGAGTTTCACGGCCCCTTTTTACTGTTTTCAATATTTGGGGGAAAAACATACTTACAATTATTTTATGGGATAACAAGAGAATAAGACACGACTTGTATGTTTACATGGGATGAGAACAACACATTGGAGGCCGCTAAAGTCCCCTGGAACAACATAGTAACCATTAACTGTAGCCTAGGGTCCTATGAATAGTAGTATGGAGAGTGACGTCTCCCGGTCATGGTTAGTCGCGCTAACCACAATCTGGAGGATTTATGGCCGCATAGAATCTGATAACGCTTAATAGGGGCTCACACATGTCATGGTTTGGTTACGCCTCATGTATGAACATATTATTTGTATTCCTAGCTAGTTTACAAATGGGTCAACAATTCTTATTCTGTTTATCACATACAACTGAAACGATTTATGAACAACTGAGTTTTACCAAGAACTATTTGATTAAACCTGTGAACTCACCAACCTCGTGTTGACGATTTTAAGTATGTTTTTCAGGTAACTGAACGTGATTTCAAGGTTAGCAATGTAGATTACATGCATGCACGATGGATACTACTCAAGGAGGATTTCCCTTGTATAACTCATTGAATTGAGTCATATTTGTGAAATCTTAATGTTTTGTAAACTCATTTTACATTTTGTAATGTAAAACTTTAAACTCATTTATGTATCCATTTATCATGTATGTGTTTGCGGTAATCATATGCTTTGGAAACCATAAACGTCGCGCCTCGCGTTTCCGCCTTGGCGGGGTGTGACAGAACTTCGTATCAGAGCCATTGATTATAGCGAACTAGGAATCTAAATTGGAACCTAGTCTATAATCTAAATGACTCACTAAAACGTTTTCATTGCATAAGCATTGTATAACCAGTCATTTTGTCATATGGATATTGTAGTCATAAGCATGTCGTCACATTCACATTCTGATCCTGTCTCTGACACTGAATCAAACGAGGAACGTTCCGCCTCACATCCCAAAAATCGAGTACAAACCCGTAGCTCCACACCACCTAAAGTCGCCTTGGGAAAACCGCCTATCGTCTACCGAAAGAAAAGCGGAGGACCAGTTAAGGTGCAAAGTGCTAAGAAGAAGTTTCGACTTCCACACAAAAGGAATCTAACAGCCCGTGACCCAGAAGACTTAGAGGCTGGTGAAGAACCACCTAGGCAAAGACCCTGCTACCACCCGACTGGGGGAACTATCCGTTGGATGCCACGTACTCTGGCCCGATGGAGGGAGATGGAGAGCATCCCATCTACCTTTGAGATTGGAGAGTCTTCTAACTCCCCAACACCCCTACCCCACACTGGGGAAGCCATAGAGCTCACTGTGCCTACCTTGGTAGCTCGCGTTCGTACGCATGAGGAGCGTCTTGATGATCTCTTAGATGACATTCGGGCACAGGGGGATGTAGCCACGCGACTTCGTCAAGGACTCGGATCTCGAGTTCAGACTCTAAATGACCGCACCCGAAACATACAGGATGCTACTAACTATCTGGAGTTGAGAGCCGACATGGACTGGCAGTTCACTGTCACTGTCCGAGACATGGTGGAAGCACTGGAGGAAAGGACTTTGGCTGCAGAATTTGTGGCTAGAGCAAGCTTTATTATGGCAGGACTTGCCATGATGATTGGATTGTACTCTCACTTCTTCTTCTAAACCTAATATGGGCGGGTTGTGCCCATAGTACATTATGTAGTTTAAAACTTTAGTACTGATGAGGTCATGAGAACCCATCACTTTTGTATCCGTTTCTTTTGGGAACAATGTACTATGAATGTTTTAACTATGTATATAATGGTTTATGTTTTGATGTTGTCGTATCCTTATGCCATGTGCTATCCTTATTGTCATATAATGATGTTTCTTTTTAATTGATGTGTTAGAAAGAACGTCATGGCACCAAAGCGTAGCACACCCCGTAACACTACTAGAGACAACAACGAGACAATTTCTCCAAATGTGGAACAACTCATAGCACAGCGAGTAGCTGCTGCCATGCAACAGTATGAGGCGAATCGAAATAGTGGAGGAGGAAACGGCAGTGGTACAGGTGCAAGAGGAAGCGGTACAGCTGGAGGTTCCGGAGGTTCCGGAGGTAATAGAATAAATAAGCCGTAACACATGGTTATGATCCGAATTATTGACGTTATGACTTGTAATTCTACAGATGCTCCAAATAGAAAGTGCTCCTACAAGACCTTTCTATCTTGCAAACCCCGTAACTTCAATGGCACCGAGGGTGCAGTTGGACTAATGAGATGGATAGAGAAAATGGAATCGGTGATTGATATCAGTGAATGCACTGCTGACTGCATGGTGAAGTATTCTACATGCTCACTCACTGATAAAGCTTTAACTTGGTGGAATTCACAAGTAAAGACTTTGGGAAGGCAGACAGCATATGAGTTTTCATGGGAAGACCTGAAGGCCATGATGATCGAGGAATATTGTCCTCGAAATGAGTTGCAAAAGATCGAATCTGAAATGTGGAACTTGCAAATGACAGGAGATGATGTTGCTGGCTACACTGACCGATTCAATGAGTTAGCAATCTTGGTTCCACACATGGTTACCCCGGAATACAAGAAGGTTGAAAGATATTTGTGGGGTCTCGCACCTCAAATCCGAAGTCTGGTGACTTCATCGAACCCTATGGATACCAAGAGCGCCATAACTTTAGCTTTCAAGCTAAGGGATAATGCTGTACGTGATGGTTTGTTTGAGAAGAAGGAGACCGAAGGAGGGAAATCTGGAGAAAAGAGGAAATGGTTTGGAAAACCAATTAATCAAAACAAGAATCAAATTTACAAGAGACCTGAAACTATGAAAGCCTTTGTCGCCAACACTGTGGAACAAAAAGGATACCTTGGAGCACGACCAAGGTGTGACAATTGTGGATATCATCACAGTGGGAAGTGTACCCAATGTGGAAAATGTAAAAAGTATGGACATCTAGCCCATGACTGTAGGAGCAATGCGAACCCTAATAAGATAAATCAAGTAGCAGGAAAAGTCAACCCAGGCACAGAAAGGATGAATCAAGGATGCTTTGAGTGTGGAGATCCAAAGCACTTCAGAAAAGACTGTCCAAAGTTGAAGAACCGAAACGACAATCAGGCCCGTGGAAGAGCATTTGTGATGGGGGCTGGTGACGCACGACAAGATCCAAACATTGTCACTGGTACGTTCCCGATAAATAATCACTATGCCTCTATACTTTTCGATACGGGTGCTGATTTGAGTTTTGTGTCAAATGACTTTAAGTCCCTACTCGGTATTAAGCCCAGTAAACTAGACCAAAAGTATACAATTGAATTAGCGAACGAAAAATTAATTAATACCGTAGAAGTCATTCAGGGTTGTACCTTATGTCTTAAAAACCACACATTTAGTATAGATCTGTTACCCGTTGATTTAGGAAGCTTTGACGTTGTTATTGGCATGGATTGGTTGTCAAAGAATCATGCCGAGATTGTTTGTTTTGAGAAGATTGTCCAAATCCCACTCTCAAACGGAGAAGTTCTTTCGATTCAAGGTGAGAAGAGTGGAGTAACGTTAAGGATGATAAACTGCATGAAAGCTCGTAAGTATCTACGTAAAGGCTATTGCGTATTCCTGGCTCACGTCGTCGAAAAGAAACCCAAGGAACGTCGACTTGAAGATATTCCAATCGTTAGGGATTACCCCGAAGTTTTTCCTAAAGACTTACCTGGATTACCACCACCGAGGCAAGTCGAATTCCGAATCGATTTGGTACCAGGATCCGCACTGATTGCGCGATCGCCGTATCGATTAGCACCTTCTGAAATGCAGGAATTATCAAATCAACTACAAGAGGTGCTTGATAAAGGTTTCATAAGACCGAGTTTCTCACCTTGGGGAGCTCCGGTCCTATTCGTAAAGAAAAAGGATGGAACCTTTAGGATGTGTATAGATTACCGAGAATTAAACAAGCTTACAATAAAAAACCGATACCCACTTCCTCGAATAGATGATTTGTTTGATCAACTACAAGGTTCTAGCTTCTATTCAAAAATTGATCTACGTTCAGGGTATCATCAATTAAGAATCCAAGAAGAAGATGTACCGAAGACAGCATTTAGGACTCGATATGGCCACTACGAATTCCTAGTTATGCCATTTGGTTTGACAAACGCACCAGCTGTTTTCATGGATCTCATGAACCGCGTGTGCAAACCATACTTGGATAAATTCGTGATTGTGTTTATCGATGACATATTAATATATTCACGAACCAAGGAGGATCATGAACATCATCTTAAATTAATCTTAGAACTACTCAGAAACGAGAAACTTTACGCTAAATTCTCTAAGTGTGAGTTTTGGATCCGAGAAGTGCATTTTCTTGGACATGTCATCAACAAGGAAGGAATTCACGTTGATCCATCTAAAATTGAAGCGATCAAAAACTGGGAAGCACCAAAGACTCCGACAGAAGTACGTCAATTTTTAGGTTTGGCCGGCTATTACAGACGATTCATCGAGAATTTTTCAAAAATAGCCTTGCCTTTAACCACATTAACCCAGAAAGAAAAGAAGTATGATTGGAATGACAAGCAAGAGTCAGCTTTTCAATTACTAAAGCAGAAGCTGTGTAGTGCACCAATTCTATCCCTTCCTGAGGGAATCAAAAATTTTGTCGTATACTGCGATGCATCACACCAAGGACTTGGTTGTGTGTTAATGCAAAGAGAAAAAGTCATCGCATATGCCTCACGACAACTAAAAGTGCACGAAAAGAATTATACGACCCACGACTTGGAATTGGGTGCAGTTGTGTTTGCGCTCAAAATTTGGAGACATTACCTTTACGGTACAAGATGTACTATCTTTACTGATCACAAGAGTCTCCAACATATCTTTGATCAAAAGGAACTTAACATGAGACAACGTTGTTGGGTAGAACTACTAAACGATTATGATTGTGATATCAAGTACCATCCCGGGAAAGCCAATGTCGTAGCGGACGCTTTAAGTCGCAAAGAACGAGTTAAAACTCTTCGTGTTCGTGCCTTAGGATTGACAATTCATACGAATCTTAATACTCAAATTCGGATGGCACAACATGCGGCAATCAAAGAAGAAAACATTCAGAATGAAGCTTTACGAGGAATGATAAAGCAGTTGGAGCCAAAGTTAGATGACACTTTATACTTCATGAATAGAATTTGGGTGACACGTTTTGGTAACTTACGGGAGTTAGTTATGGACGAAGCCCACAAGTCTAGGTACTCCATTCACCCAGGTTCAGATAAAATGTATAAGGATCTAAAAGAATTATATTGGTGGCCCAATATGAAAGGAGATATTGCCACATATGTCAGTAAGTGCTTAACATGTTCAAAAGTAAAAGCCGAACATCAGAAACCGTCTGGTTTGTTACAACAACCTGAAATTCCCCAATGGAAATGGGAACAAATTTCTATGGATTTTATCACAAAATTACCCAAGACATCCAGTGGTTATGATACCATATGGGTAATTGTCGATCGATTGACAAAATCAGCTCATTTCCTACCTATGAAAGAAACTGATAAAAACGAGAAACTTGCAAAGCTTTATATCAAGGAAATTGTGGCTAGGCATGGAGTGCCAATTTCTATTATATCGGATAGAGATAGCAGATTTGTGTCTAGAATCTGGAAATCATTACAAGAAGCCATGGGCACACGTCTTGACATGAGCACGGCATATCACCCACAAACAGATGGTCAAAGCGAAAGGACCATTTAAACATTAGAAGATATGCTCCGTGCATGTGTAATGGATTTCGGAGGAAATTGGGATACTCTTTTACCATTAGCTGAGTTTTCCTACAATAACAGCTACCATACGAGCATTAAGGCAGCTCCGTTTGAAGCTTTATATGGTCGTAAATGCCGCTCACCGTTATGTTGGGCGGAAATTGGTGAAAAACATTTGACAGGCCCTGAGATTGTCCAGGAAACCACTGATAAGATTTTCAAAATTAAGGACCGTTTGAAAGCGGCCCGAGACAGACAAAAGAGCTATGCTGACAACAGACGAAAACCATTAGAGTTTCAAATTGGTGACCGAGTAATGTTAAAAGTCTCACCATGGAAAGGCGTTGCAAGGTTTGGTAACCGTGGTAAGCTCAACCCTAGATACGTTGGTCCGTTCGAAATACTGGCTAGGGTTGGCCCTGTAGCTTACAAACTCAAGCTACCACAAGAACTAAACAATGTACATGATACGTTTCATGTATCAAATCTCAAGAAGTGTTTATCAGACGAGACACTAATTATACCACCTGACGAAATTCACATTGATGATAAACTTCACTTCATCGAGGAACCGATTGAGATTTCAGATTGGAAGGGTCAAAAGCTGAGACATAGTCGGATCAAACTGGTTAAAGTACGTTGGAACTCAAAACGTGGTCCTGAGTATACATGGGAACGAGAGGACCAAATGAAAACAAAATACCCATCCTTGTTTAAGGATACACCAGTTCAAGATGACACGAATTGAATTTCGGGACGAAATTCTTTTAACAAGGGGAGAATGTGACACCCGACATTTCAGGTCAATATCCGTACACATTATAAACAAGTTTACGTTATAATTATTTTTGTGATTTATTTAATTTCACAAACAAGGACATTAAGGTCTAACAAAGACCGTACATGGTCTCATTTTAAATTTTTGGTAATTCTGGGAGTTACCGGTACACATACCAGTATAAACCGAATTTAATTACCCATGTGAAACTCTAAATAATAATAATCTAATACTTAAATCCAATTATTAACACTCAATTCAGTTTTGACTTCTCGGCCGAAATGCAGAGAAAACCATCCCCAATCTCACGTCCCATCTACCATATTTTCAAATTAACCAATACCTCCTATTGCAAAAACTCAGACAAAAACCATACTCTCCTCAATCAAAACTCTCACAAACCCTTTTATCTCACATTTTCATACGACAAACTTCTTCATTTATCTTCAAAATCAAAGCCAAGTTTTAAGACAAAAACCATCAGGATTCAGTGTTTTCAAGTGTTTCTGAAAAGGGTTTAGCAAAAGATTCAAGATCATCTATGTTTTCTCTCATCATCATCGCCACTGTTTTAAAGGTAAAAACTCGATATTTTCATATTATTTTCTTAAAAGCCGGAGCCAAACATGCAAAATGTTCAAACACAAGTAAGATAACAAGAAAAGTGTGTCAAATTCAAATTTTAAAACAAAATATGCAGGACTGATTCTGTCAAACATAAGTCCAGTAATCGAAACTAGGAGTTTCGATACCTGTCGCTCAATCGAAACTAGGAGTTTCGATACCTGTTGGTCAATCGAAACTGGGAGTTTCGATACCTTTTACTCAATCGAAACTAGGTTGTTTCGATACCCAGTTTACTCAATCGAAACTAGGTTGTTTCGACTCCTAACCACTCCATCGAAACTAAGTAGTTTCGACACACATATACTCCATCGAAACTAAGTAGTTTTGACACACATATGCCCAATCGAAACTAAGAAGTTTCGACACCTGGTCAACAGTCCCAGTTGGGCAGTAACTCAAAACTATTTTATAACAAAACTTGTGTTGGAAAACTAAAACGATATTCAAACAAAAACGACCAGATTTACAAGGTCGGTGAACAATTTACAATTAAGACGTTGGTCTTAACAACAATTTACCCTTGGTATCTAGGGTACGAATAGTCAAGGTTGACTACAACAAGTTTTATCACAAGTATATACACAAACTCAAGGTGAGTTTCACAGCCCCTTTTTACTGTTTTCAATATTTGGGGGAAAAACATACTTACAATTATTTTATGGGATAACAAGAGAATAAGACACGACTTGTATGTTTACATGGGATGAGAACAACACATTGGAGGCCGCTAAAGTCCCCTGGAACAACATAGTAACCATTAACTGTAGCCTAGGGTCCTATGAATAGTACTATGGAGAGTGACGTCTCCCGGTCATGGTTAGTCGCGCTAACCACAATCTGGAGGATTTATGGCCGCATAGAATCTGATAACGCTTAATAGGGGCTCACACATGTCATGGTTTGGTTACGCCTCATGTATGAACATATTATTTGTATTCCTAGCTAGTTTACAAATGGGTCAACAATTCTTATTCTGTTTATCACATACAACTGAAACGATTTATGAACAACTGAGTTTTACCAAGAACTATTTGATTAAACCTGTGAACTCACCAACCTCGTGTTGACGATTTTAAGTATGTTTTTCAGGTAACTGAACGTGATTTCAAGGTTAGCAATGTAGATTACATGCATGCACGATGGATACTACTCAAGGAGGATTTCCCTTGTATAACTCATTGAATTGAGTCATATTTGTGAAATCTTAATGTTTTGTAAACTCATTTTACATTTTGTAATGTAAAACTTTAAACTCATTTATGTATCCATTTATCATGTATGTGTTTGCGGTAATCATATGCTTTGGAAACCATAAACGTCGCGCCTCGCGTTTCCGGCTTGGCGGGGTGTGACACATGTCGTCAACCCCACCACCATCACCTAAGGCACCTATCTTATCATCCCTGGAACCCAAAAGGCGTCGGACTAGTTCTAGTGAGAACTCGGTGGAACAAGGTGAACCAAGTAATGTACAAGTAAGGAGCACAACACTTAATTGGAGTGCATATCCGAAGATGATCCAAAGATGGATCGAGATGGGAAATGTTCCATCACCCTACTTTAGTTCAACTTCCTCTTCCTCTACTTTGCCAAGCTTGCCATACACCATGGAACAATATTTTGTAGCTTTTGTGTTTATCATAACTAAGGAGTTAAAAGCGATGAAGGAAGCCACTGATGAGATACCCGACATTCTAGAACGAGAGCCACAAATGGAAGAAAACAAGGAGCAAATAGAGCATCTGACCACTGAACTAGCAGCAACGGATCAGGTTCATAACCTTTTGGTGGATCAGGTTACACATTTGGAGACGAGGGTGGACACCTCGGACCATGATGTAGGAGGGATTCTGGAGAGAGTGACTCATCTGGAAGCCCAACTATATGTAGCAGACCATGCTGCTGAAGGACTTCGGGAGAGAGTGACCCACTTAGATGCCCAATTACAAGCAGCCCTATATCCAGAAGACATTCCACTTTCGGATGACGAGGAGGAGCCCTTCGAGGAGGAGCCACCCGAGGAGGAACCGATGGAGATCGACGATGCACAATCATACGTTTCTTTCGATGACGAGGATGCTTGATGATCCTTCTATTCTATCTTTCATTTTTATTCATGCTTCGTTTATGTTATTTCTCTTTTCAAACCTAGATGGGTAAGGTTGTTCCCATTCTGTAGGTCCAGGTAACTCAACTACTGATCGAACTCGTGATCTGACGTTGCTATAACACGAAGTGCGGAATCCTTCGTGTTAACGTTTGTAACATTTCTGATTTTAGTATTCCTATTTCAATTCAATGTAATGCAATTTCAAGTTCTATACTCGTGCAATGTCTCATTATTTTCTCGCCGTAAATTTAATGCAATAATTCTATACAAATTCGCAAGTCTTACTCGGTTATATACATTTAGACACTATACAAGAAACTATTTTATTCAAACTTATCAAATCTGAAAAGTCAAGGACTAAAATTGAAAAATGTCGTCAAACCTTAGTCTAGCACGGTCGTGCTTCGTACTAGCACGGTCGCGCCAGGTGCTTTGGCACGGTCGCGCGACCTGCTTTGGAACGATCGCGCCCGGTGCCTAGGCACGGTCGCGCCTATTTTGGCACGGTCGCGCCTGCGTAACAGTCGAAACGTAAATGAGATTTCAAAACGCTCGATCGTTCGAATTCAAACCCGATTTACGTTATACCTTCGTTATCAAAGAAAATATCTTGGTCAATCGCAACTATTACCATCAAAATACAAAACTCTTCTCTAGAAACCGTCGATCATTCTCTCAAAACTCAAATCCCTCATTTCGATCAAATTTCTCCCAAGCAGTCAAGGAATCCTTTTCAGCAATCTCCCCTGTTATTATTGGACTCTCTGGACTAGACGGAATTGCAGCCGAAGTCGCCGGAAGCCATTTTCTCCGTCGTCAGAACTCTGTTCTATTGTTCTTCATCGATTCAATACGCTTCTGGGTAAGTATACTCTCCATATCATTCGTTTCAGTATCATCATCAAAAGCCCCCTATTAATCTGGGCTTTCATTACAGAAATCGTTCGAATCAGAATTGTTATTTTAAATAAAAAGGATTTAATCGATTCCACTCTTAAACACGATGTTCATGCAATTAATTTATATTATTAGACTCGTAATATCTCTTTAATCGAAAGCCCTATCAAATCCAGTGTTTAAAATACAAGAAATTGTCAATTCGTGTCTGATTTGGAAGAGACACGGTCGCGCTAACCATCTAGCGCGACCGTGCCTCAATTAGCGCGGTCGTGCCGATTAGCAGCGCGGTCGTGTCCTCCTGTCCAGACCTTGTCATGCCCTCTGGGCTAGTCTCTGTTGTGTCTAAAGATCATACACACGACCGTGCCGCGCCAAGGCACGGTCGTGCCTGCTGTCTAGTCTAGATTGTGCTCCTGTTGATCAACCCGGTCGCGCCCCGACTAGCGCCGTTGCGCTCGTGGCTTGAGCACGATCGTGCCCTTCCGAGGCACGGTCATGCTAGACTCAGATTATTTTAGCAGAATTATAATTTTTATATTTAACCAGGAAATGTTTCAGATTTTATAAAAATATGTGTTCTGTATTTAAAAATGGATTAAAAGTTTAATCTTGGCATAAATATAATTTATTGAAATGTTTATAAAAAATTAAATTTATATTTATTTAAATGATGTTTTAAATAATTAAGTTACAAAATTTATAATTAATGATTAGTTATTTAATTTACATTTTAAATCAAAATCATTTATTTATTTTTACTTAATTACAATTAATATTTACATTATTTCATAAACTATAATTATATATTTATTCATTTATTCAATTCAAACCTAATCAAATTATTTCAAACATATTTTACTTCAAACTCTATATATTTTATACAAAGCAATAGTTTTATATATACAAATTCAACTTTCACTTTAGACCTAAACTTTGTACCTCTATTTGATTCTATACACTTTACTCTTAGGTTAAAGTGTGCATTCCAAGGATCATATTTGCTATCTATATTTCCTTGTTAGCTTCACTTCCATACCATGTGAGTATTCACAACCCCCTTTTACTCTTTTACACTTTTGGGGTGGAACATGAACTTTATACACATTACACATTTCACAACTACATTTATACAAACAACACAAGTGCAATATCCTACATACATACATGTGTGCAAAATTTGAGCTTTGTGCCCGAGTGCTAGTTGTGCTAGTCTTTGTGAAAACTATGTGCAATCATTAACTATACAAGCCGACGGTTTTCAATGATAGATCTATTGAGTCTGACAAACCCACCCAAGTGGAGGTGATTGATACCGACAACACAATTTGCATACTAGTTACTAAGGTTTGATTGTACTTGATTACACAATAGCAGCTCCCCATAAATGCCTTATTTTTCATGTCTTGTAAAGGATTTGTTTACAACTATATATGCTATCTATATACAACTGTGTTATACTCACCAACATTTTAGTTGACTTTATTTTATTCATGTTTCAGGCTCTAATATGTGAGAACGATTCAAGACGTGCTCAACATAGGATTTGGACTTAGTAATATTAAATCAAGAAGTTTATGAATTGTTTATTGTTCTTTGTTTGGATTTTGGTTTGTACTTGGATTATGTGAAATGGAAATTTGGCTTTAATATATATTTCAATTTAGTCAACCTTGTGCTATGAACAGTCTTACATGTCCCGCCCCGATGATTCCGCCATCGGTCGGGGTGTGACAGATTGGTATCAGAGCCTTGGTTATAGGGATTTAGGTTATTAGACATCTTGACCTAGGCTATAACTTTAGGACACCCACTTATACTATGCTTCATGATTTTGTGCTATGTGTTACATGCTATGTGCTACATGCTTACCATGATAAATTGTTTATTATATTTGGTACCTTACTTGTTAGAAAATTCATGACTTATTAGGATCTTCTTAAATAATACCTTTCCTATATCCTAAAATCCCATGATATTTCTACCTTCTTTTCTATCTTTATTCTTTCTAAGCATGTGGACAAAAAAATTCTTGAAGCAAAAATCTTTAAAAATTTTTATTTCTTCGTTAAGGTTTTTAAACTTGTTAAATTATTTGAGGACACGTGCAATCTGAAAGGGTGACACCTGTATTTTGGGTTTTCTGTCTAGGAAAGCATTTCGCATAAATCCCAATCAACCGAGGGACCCGTATGCTTTCCTGGGAATTCCCGAGATGAGTGTTTACCTATAGGCTAAAGCATGTCTCCTTGAAAATTATATAAGTTTAAATTAACCTTAATGTGCCTTAGTATTCAAGTGATTTTATCACTTTTGAGTACAATCCAAACTATGAATATCTATCTTTTATTTGGTTTTCTAATTCTATTAAATCCTAGCAATCCTCATAAGTTCTTACAATCTTTCTTGTCTTGTGAAAATCTGTAGAATGCCTCCTCGTCGTGCTCCCGCCGCCAACGCCAACTCCGACATTGCTGCTATTCTTACTCAATTGGTGACACAACTCACCCAAGCCAATGGTGCCACAAATGGCAATGGTGGAAATGGAAGCATTAGTGGTAATAATGGTGGTAATGGTGGAAATGGTGGAAACAATCCATCTCAATGCACCTTCAAGCACTTCAATTCGTGCAATCCCCTAAAGTTCTATGGTACCGAAGGAGCTACTGGACTCCTTCAATGGTTTGAAAGCATTGAGAATACCTTTCTCAATAGTGACTGTCCCGACAACCTCCGTGTTCGTCATGCTACAAGTGTCCTACAAAAACGGGCACTTACATGGTGGAATGGGGAGAAAAGGAATAGGGGTGTTGACATAGCTATGGCCTTACCTTGGGATGAGGTCAAAAGGCTTATGACCGAGGAGTTCTGTCCTCGAAATGAAGTGAAAAAGTTAGAAGCTGAATTTTGGGATCTTGCCCAAGATAGTGGGGAAAGCTTAGCATATACAACTCGGTTCCATGAGTTGAGTCTTCTAGTGCCCCACATGGTCACTCCTTTAGCCCGTTGTATCGAAAAGTATATTGGTGGGCTACCAAGACAAATTCAAGATACTGTCTTAGGTAGAAATCCTGCTACTTTGGAGGATGCCATCCGCCTGTCTGCTACCTTAACTGATAATCATGTTAAAGCTGGAACTCTTACCAAAAAGGGTTCTAAGAAAGTTATTGAAACCGTAACCCCTCCTGCCCACAACAAAGAAGCCACAACTGAACCCTCTCGCAATAACAAAAAGAGGAAGGTTAGAAACTTTGCTGTGGTTACTCCTGCGGTGCCCGTTAATCAAGTTGCACCCGTAGTTCAAGCACCGGCTAAAAAGCCATATGTTGGGATTTATCCTCTTTGTGCCACCTGCAATTTTCATCATCCTCAAAATATCCCATGTCGCCTTTGCACTCATTGTGGAATATATGGTCACACTATCAATATTTGTAGGGCCAAAGCTTTTGAGGGTCAAGTCAATCCGCCGAACCAACCCAACCCGCGAGTGGCTAATCAAGGTGCTCCCGCCATTGCTAATAGGCGTGCTTGCTATGAGTGTGGAGACCCGAACCATTTTCGTAATCTATGTCCAAGACTTGCAAATGCTAGACAAGGTGGAGCTCGTGGGCGTGCGTTCAACATAAACGCCAACGAAGCTCAAGCCAACAACGACGTGGTTAATGGTACGTTCCTTGTTAATAGTCAATATGCCTCCATTTTGTTCGATATCGGTGCCGATAAAAGTTTTGTGTCACTAAATTTTGAGCCTTTACTTGCAAAGACACGATCCCAATTAGAGAAAACCTTCACCGTTGAAATAGCAAATGGTGACTCCCTTACAATTGAGTCTATTATCTATGATTGCTCTTTAGAACTTAATGATCATGCATTCCCAATCAACCTTGTTCCAATGCCACTAGGAAGCTTTGATATTATCATAGGTATGGATTGGCTATCAAATCATCATGCCGAAGTCATTTGCTTTGAAAAGTGTATTCGAATTCCGCTACCATCGGGAGAAACCTTAAGGGTTTTTGGTGAAAAGCCTTGCAAGGGTCTTAAATTGATGTCTTGTACTACCGCTCAAAAGTACTTACGAAAGAAGTACATCGCCTTCCTAGCTCATATTGTTCAAAAGGACGTCAAGGAGAAGAGTATTCAAGACATTCCTATCATTAGGGATTTTCCCGAAGTGTTTCCTAAAGATTTATCCGGTCTTCCTCCTGTTCGTCAAGTAGAGTTCCGTATTGATCTTATGCCCGGAGCTAACCCCGTTGCTAGAGCTCCTTATCGACTTGCACCTTTCGAAATGCAAGAGCTCGCAAGTCAACTTCAAGAACTCTCCGACAAAGGTTTCATTCGCCCGAGTCATTCACCGTGGGGTGCACCCGTCTTATTTGTTAAGAAGAAGGATGGATCATTTCGCATGTGTATTGACTACCGCGAACTCAATAAGCTTACTATCAAGAATCGTTATCCTTTGCCTAGAATCGATGATCTCTTTGATCAACTTCAAGGTTCTACTTGCTTCTCGAAGATTGATCTTCGATCCGGTTATCATCAGCTCCGTGTTCAAGAAGATGACATTCCTAAGACTGCTTTTCGAACAAGGTATGGTCATTACGAGTTCATGGTTATGCCTTTCGGGTTAACCAATGCACCCGCAGTTTTCATGGATCTCATGAACCGTGTGTGCAAACCGTACCTTGATAAATTCATGATCGTTTTCATTGACGATATCTTAATCTATTCCAAGACTAAAGCCGACCATGAAGAACACCTTAGATTGGTTTTGGACCTTTTAAAGAAAGAACAACTATATGCCAAGTTCTCCAAATGTGAATTTTGGTTAAAAGAAGTTCAATTTCTTGGTCACATCGTCAACGACAAGGGTATTCATGTTGATCCTGCTAAGATTGAAACGGTTAAGAATTGGAATGCCCCGAAGACTCCTACCGAAGTTCGTTCATTTCTTGGTCTTGTGGGTTATTATCGTCGTTTCATCTCAAACTTCTCAAAGATTGCTGTCCCTCTTACCGCTTTGACCCATAAGGGTAAAACTTATGAGTGGGGACCGAAACAAGAAGAAGCTTTCCAAACTCTTAAGCATAAGTTGTGCAATGCTCCCATTTTGACTCTCCCTGATGGAAATGATGATTTAGTTGTATATTGTGATGCTTCTAACCAAGGTCTTGGTTGTGTCCTCATGCAACGAGGAAAAGTAATCGCTTATGCATCAAGACAACTCAAAATTCATGAAAAGAATTATACGACGCACGATCTCGAGTTGGGTGCGGTCGTATTCGCGTTAAAGATTTGGAGACATTACCTATATGGCACGAAATGTGTGGTATTCACCGACCATAAAAGTCTTCAACATATCTTCAACCAAAAAGAGCTCAAAATGAGGCAACGACGTTGGGTCGAACTCCTTAACGACTACGACTGCGAGATTCGTTACCATCCCAGCAAAGCGAATGTTGTAGCTGATGCCTTGAGTCGAAAGGACCATGTTATGCTTCATTGTGCCCGTATTCAAACCGATATTCAAACCCGTATCTTAGAAGCTCAACACGTCTCGGTAACCGAGGGTAACATGTATGAAGAAATGTCGTGTGGTGTTGAACTTCTTCTTGAATCAAAACCCAATGGCTTACTATATTACTTGAACCGTATTTGGGTTCCCGATCGCGACAATCTCCGTGCATTTCTCATGAACGAGGCTCATAAGACTCGTTATTCTATCCATCCTGGTGCGGATAAAATGTACCAAGATCTTCGCCAACTTTATTGGTGGCCCGGTATGAAGAAAGACATTACTCTTTATGTGGCCAAATGCTTAACTTGCTCCAAAGTCAAAGCCGAACATCAACGTCCTTCTGGTTTACTCGAACAACCAGAAATTCCCGTGTGGAAATGGGAGAATTTAGCTATGGATTTCATTACCAAGCTCCCTCGCACCTCGAGTGGTTATGATAGTATTTGGGTGATCATTGATCGACTCACTAAATCTGCCCACTTCTTGCCTATTCGTGAAGACTTCAAAGTGGAGAAACTAGCCCGAATTTACATTGATGAAATTGTGAGCCGTCATGGTGTTCCCTTGAACATAATATCCGATAGAGACGCACGGTTCACTTCTCGATTTTGGCAATCTCTCCAAAAGGCTCTTGGTACTCGATTGGATTTGAGCACGGCTTACCATCCGCAAACTGATGGTCAAACCGAGCGAACAATCCAAACTCTTGAAGACATGCTTAGAGCTTGTGTAATCGATTTTGGTGGCAATTGGGATTCGCATTTATCCCTTATTGAGTTTTCTTACAACAATAGCTACCACACAAGTATCAACATGGCTCCATTCGAAGCTCTCTATGGTCGCAAGTGTCGTTCTCCTATCTGTTGGAGTGAGATTGGTGAAGCACAAATCACTGGTCCCGAGTTAATTCAAGAAACATCCGACAAGATTATTCAAATCCGTGACAATATTCGAGTAGCAAGGAGTCGGCAAAAGAGTTATGCCGACAAACGTCGAAAACCCTTGGAATTCCAAGTCGGTGATCTTGTTCTTCTTAAGGTGTCTCCTTGGAAGGGTGTGGTCCATTTTGGAAAGAAAGGCAAGTTAGCACCTCGTTATGTTGGTCCATTCAAAATCCTTGAAAGGATTGGGAAAGTGGCTTACAAGCTCGAGTTACCTCCATCTCTTGGCAATGTGCATCCTACATTTCATATATCTAATCTGAAGAAGTGTCTCGCCGATGAAAATCTCCATATACCGCTCGACGACTTGCACATTGATGAAACGAATCACTTCGTTGAGAAACCGGTAGAAATTATGGATCGTGAAGTCAAGCAGCTCAAGCGAAGTCGCATTCCTATCGTTAAAGTTCATTGGGAATCTAAGCGTGGTCCTGAGTTCACTTGGGAACAAGAAGACCAAATGAAGCTCAAGTACCCTCATCTTTTTACTAATAATGTTGTTTCCTCTAGCTAAATTTCGGGACGAAATTCTCTCAACATGGGGAGACTGTAACATTTCTGATTTTAGTATTCCTATTTCAATTCAATGTAATGCAATTTCAAGTTCTATACTCGTGCAATGTCTCATTATTTTCTCGCCGTAAATTTAATGCAATAATTCTATACAAATTCGCAAGTCTTACTCGGTTATATACATTTAGACACTATACAAGAAACTATTTTATTCAAACTTATCAAATCTGAAAAGTCAAGGACTAAAATTGAAAAATGTCGTCAAACCTTAGTCTAGCACGGTCGTGCTTCGTACTAGCACGGTCGCGCCAGGTGCTTTGGCACGGTCGCGCGACCTGCTTTGGAACGATCGCGCCCGGTGCCTAGGCACGGTCGCGCCTATTTTGGCACGGTCGCGCCTGCGTAACAGTCGAAACGTAAATGAGATTTCAAAACGCTCGATCGTTCGAATTCAAACCCGATTTACGTTATACCTTCGTTATCAAAGAAAATATCTTGGTCAATCGCAACTATTACCATCAAAATACAAAACTCTTCTCTAGAAACCGTCGATCATTCTCTCAAAACTCAAATCCCTCATTTCGATCAAATTTCTCCCAAGCAGTCAAGGAATCCTTTTCAGCAATCTCCCCTGTTATTATTGGACTCTCTAGACTAGACGGAATTGCAGCCGAAGTCGCCGGAAGCCATTTTCTCCGTCGCCGGAACTCCGTTCTACCGTTCTTCATCGATTCAATACGCTTCCGGGTAAGTATACTCTCCATATCATTCGTTTCAGTATCATCATCAAAAGCCCCCTATTAATCTGGGCTTTCATTACAGAAATCGTTCGAATCAGAATTGTTATTTTAAATAAAAAGGATTTAATCGATTCCAATCTTAAACACGATGTTCATGCAATTAATTTATATTATTAGACTCGTAATATCTCTTTAATCGAAAGCCCTATCAAATCCAGTGTTTAAAATACAAGAAATTGTCAATTCGTGTCTGATTTGGAAGAGACACGGTCGCGCTAACCATCTAGCGCGGCCGTGCCTCATTTAGCGCGGTCGTGTCCTTCTGTCCAGACCTTGTCATGCCCTCTGTGCTAGTCCCTGTTGTGTCTAAAGATCATAGACACGACCGTGCCACGCCAAGGCACGGTCGTGCCTGCTGTCTGGTCTAGATTGTGCTCCTGTTGATCAACCCGGTCGCGCCCCGACAAGCGCGGTTGCGCCCGTGGCTTGAGCACGATCGTGCCCTTCCGAGGCACGGTCGTGCTAGACTCAGATTATTTTAGCAGAATTATAATTTTTATATTTAAGCAGGAAATGTTTCAGATTTTATAAAAATATGTGTTCTGTATTTAAAAATGGATTAAAAGTTTAATCTTGGCATAAATATAATTTATTGAAAAGTTTATAAAAAATTAAATTTATATTTATTTAAATGATGTTTTAAATAATTAAGTTACAAAATTTATAATTAATGATTAGTTATTTAATTTACATTTTAAATCAAAATCATTTATTTATTTTTACTTAATTACAATTAATATTTACATTATTTCATAAACTATAATTATATATTTATTCATTTATTCAATTCAAACCTAATCAAATTATTTCAAACATATTTTACTTCAAACTCTATATATTTTATACAAAGCAATAGTTTTATATATACAAATTCAACTTTCACTTTAGACCTAAACTTTGTACCTCTATTTGATTCTATACACTTTACTCTTAGGTTAAAGTGTGCATTCCAAGGATCATATTTGCTATCTATATTTCCTTGTTAGCTTCACTTCCATACCATGTGAGTATTCACAACCCCCTTTTACTCGTTTACACTTTTGGGGTGGAACATGAACTTTATACACATTACACATTTCACAACTACATTTACACAAACAACACAAGTGCAATATCCTACATACATGTGTGCAAAATTTGAGCTTTGTGCCCTAGTGCTAGTTGTGCTAGTCTTTGTGAAAACTATGTGCAATCATTAACTATACAAGCCGACGGTTTTCAATGATAGATCTATTGAGTCTGACAAACCCACCCAAGTGGAGGTGATTGATACCGACAACACAATTTGCATACTAGTTACTAAGGTTTGATTGTACTTGATTACACAATAGCAGCTCCCCATAAATGCCTTATTTTTCATGTCTTGTAAAGGATTTGTTTACAACTATATATGCTATCTATATACAACTGTGTTATACTCACCAACTTTTTAGTTGACTTTATTTTATTCATGTTTCAGGCTCTAATATGTGAGAACGATTCAAGACGTGCTCAACATAGGATTTGGACTTAGTAATATTAAATCAAGAAGTTTATGAATTGTTTATTGTTCTTTGTTTGGATTTTGGTTTGTACTTGGATTATGTGAAATGGAAATTTGGCTTTAATATATATTTCAATTTAGTCAACCTTGTGCTATGAACAGTCTTACATGTCCCGCCCCGATGATTCCGCCATCGGTCGGGGTGTGACAACGTTTGTATACTAACCGACAATTCAAAACAACACGCGTAAATAAACTTCTCAAATATATTCCAAATCACAGTGGTTACAGACTCAATCAGACAAGTTTATCTCTCGGTTCTCTCTCTGATCAGTCCCCTGTCTAATGACTCCGTAAACACATATATATAGAAACTAACCTGCTGTAAGCGAACTTATTAAGTTCGCCTGAAACAGACTAAGCGAACTTAACAAGTTCGCCTCAGTTAGACATAAGCGAACTTATTAAGTTCGCCTCTGATAGACCAGGCGAACTTAACAAGTTCGCCTCTAGGCTCACTAGTAAAAACACTTACCAACTTTATACAATTACATATCAAAAACACACAGACATAAAATCTAACTATTACAAGCTTTTGTCATTACAAATCTATGTCCTTACAGACTCCCCCTTGACAATAGCTTGATCTTCTGTCTTCAGTCTTTAACTTGAACTCTTCCAGTTGTCCGGTAGTCTGCTGCCAGCATGCACTCCATATCTTCTGCATATCTTCAAAACTCTTTTATACTGTAGACCTTGTTCTCTCCATTCATCAGTATACATGATATCATTCTTTCGTAGCGTCCTCTGATCTTTCTTTGAAAAATTAATAAGATTCATTGCGTCATAGAAACACACAATGACCTTATTATCTTTATCTTCAATCCTTGCTTCACCAGTATTAACATCAACATACCACCATTTCATATTCCCAAGAAAGTCTTGAGGAATATTCTTTAATGGTATCTTGTGAATAGCACGCACTGGTTTATACTTATATCTCCAGGTTACTTTCCCAGTCTTTGGATCTGTGTTCTTCACTCTCTTTCCCTTCTGTGGTTTCAGCCGTTCATACTTACCCGAACTACCTTCTTTCTTTATCAGGTTTGCTATCACATCAACCAAACCATTCTTCGATCTATTTATGAGTGGCTTTGAAGCTAGACCATTTATTTCACACCTCGGTAAGGTATTGAAATATTTGATCCTCGGCTTTAAGTATTGAACACCGTCAGATTGTTTGATTACAAATAATTTTGATTCACCATCATAGAACCAACTTATGATCCTTCCTACACACTGCTCTTTATTCACATATTTCTCTTTCTGAGCAGGTTGTGCTGGAGACTTGGGTAGCACATTCATCCAACTGTGTACAACTTCTCTCCACTGTTCCCGTGTCATCCCTGTATCTCTGTACATCACAGGTTCTTCATTAATCTTCGGAGACTCAGTGTGAGTAGTTTCAGTTTCAGCACCTTTATTGGATTGACTTATCTCATCATCAGTATCTATCTTTGAATCAGCTGTATCATCAGGCAGTGTGACGTCTTCAACAGTGTCCATAGAATCTGTTACTCCTTCATAAGTGAATTCAGGAATAACATCATCCTGGATGAAGTTATACGGCACCTTAAGACTATCACAGCCTTCATAAGTGGCACTCTCTTTATCTTTCTCTATTTCAATCTCTACTATTTCTCCTTCTTCTATCTCAGTATCTGACATATCATCTTCCATGTCATTGAATAAATCGTCAATGTCATCAAGACATTCAATCTTTTCAGCTTCCTCTTCTTCTTAATCTTGAAAGAATTCTAATAACAGAATTTCTTCGTCATTAGTACCAGTAGTATCTTTGTCTTTGTTTCCTTCAAGTGAATGTGATGTCGACTCCCCCTGAACTCTAGATATGGGATTAGCATCAGTGTATTGACGATCACCCTCAATATTTCCAGCAGGATCATTGTCTTCATCATCACGTCTTTAAATTGACTATGTGTGACAAGTATCAGGTATCCTCAACTCCCCCTGAGCGTCAAGACGCTGAACGAGTTTGGAAACTAATGCTTGCATATCAGCAATCTGTTGAGCTTGAGTCTGAATCACCAGCTGCCGTTGTGAATCAATAGACACAAGAGAGTTTACTTGTGTTTGTAGAGAAAGCACTTGAGATTCAAGGAAAGTAATCCTGTCAGAATCAGAAGGCTTTGACGGACCAGCTGTTGATTGTGGAATAGAAGGACTTGAAGTAGTAGGAATGACTGGAGGAACAGGAGTTTGAACTAGAGATGGATCCTTAGATCTTGGAGGAGTAATTATCAGAGAAGCAACAAAATTAGCATCCTCGACTCCTTGAGAAGATTTTGCAGCAGCAATCGACGCAGACATTAACTTTTACCGTGAAGGATCTGGAGTAAAGTCACTATCAGTGTCAGTACTCTCATCAACCAAAGATCTTTTACCAAGTACTGATCCGGAAGGAGGATCCCGAACAGACTTGCGTCGTGGTCGTCTGGCTTGAGATTTAATGCGTTTTCCAGCATTAGCCAGTGGAATAGCAGCCAACCATTCATAATGACCTGGAGAAAAATCCCTAGATTCATCAGAATCAGTGCTGTCATCATCAGATGATATCGTTTCACTTGAGCTAGAACTAGACTCAGCCTCTGTCACCACATTCCCTTCTTGTTCATGAACGGGCGAATTCACAGCATCATCAATGAAATCATCCATGTTCATTCCTAGATCGTGATCAAGGTCATGAACGACCTCTTCTTGAACTGGTTCCTGAATAGGAATATCAACTGCAGCTTGTGGAATAGGAACTTGTTCAGGAATAGGAATTTGAGGTTGTACAGGAACTTGTATTTGTGGAACTGGTATCTGTTGTTGTTGTGCGGGTTGTTGCTGTTGTTGTTGTGGTTGAACATTAACTCCTTGAGCTTGAGCAAGTTCATTAGGATGAAACCAGTTGTCATTAGGTGGTGCAACATAATCAGGATTGATTAAGTGCCCAAACAATGGAGTATTGACTGGAATCAAAGCAGCATTCTGCTGTTTCACCTTTGTACAGTCGGTAAAGATACGTTTTGACATCGGAGTCAAAGTTAATCTTATAGCATGTTATGGAAGATCAGGAATAAGATGATTGAGTATCATTTGAATAAACCGAGGATACATCAAGAAACCTTGACCTTCAGCTGGATTGATTTGCATTACCATCTCCCAATAAAAATAAAGAGGAAAATTGAATCGTTTATTCAATGTTAAGGCCACCATTGCTGTTTGAAGAGCCATCTTCAATCCATCAGTACCAGCTTTTCGTGGAGATATGCATTGAATAATCACATGCATAAAATACCTCCATTCACCCACTAATCCACCTTTCTGAGCTTGGGTATCATTTTGTTTCCCACGATATCCCATCCGTTGAAAACAACCCATAATAAGAGTGTTAGGATAAGATATTGGATCGTCAGCATTTCCACCTAAATCAAGAGCAGCACGAATCGTCTCTTCAGAAATTGCAATCTCGGTATTGTTTACTGTTGCACGAAGTACATGCGGTTCCACGTCAATATCTTGATGTACCGTATCCCAGAATTGCTGTATGTACACCAAGCTGATATAGGGATCCGCAGATAAGGCAACTTGCAGTCTTGATCGATTAAGAAAATTTATGATGCCTTGAAAATGAACTGCTTCTAGCATAATAGGATCTAACAACGCCACTTGATTATGCTTATATTCGACACGACGAGCCATCTGTGAAAATATCGGACAACACAACAAACATTAGTACACTTACAAATATATGAAACACATATTTAATAATACACACAAACAAAACAAAAAAAATTTTCAAACAAAAAAAAATTTCAACAAAAAAATTCACAAGTCCAATTCACTTCTGACCCCTAGGCGAACTTAATAAGTTCGCTTAGTAGTGCAAGAGGCGAACTTAAGTTCGCTTGGAACAAGTTCGCCTGAACCTGAGACGTTTCAAATTCAAACACAGAATTTCAAAACTTTGGCAAATCGATAGAAAATCATGAAATAAGCATATAAAATCAGTCGAATACCAATTTACAATCAAATATGATGATCAATTTTATATTTTCGGTCAAAATTTATCTTTGAACAGTGTGACGTATAACCGAGATAAAAATCATCAAATACACATAATTGACCGGATGAAATTCAAAGAAAATACCTTTGTTAGATTCGCAATTCAATTTTGATTAAGATTCAACCAGAAAACAACTCTCACAAACACAGTTTTAAATTTTTGAGAATTTTGGGTAAGTTCGCTTAATTCTGAAGAAGACGATGAAAAATGATAAGTTCGCCTGATTAAACCCTTATTCAGATTAAGTTCGCTTGATTAAGCGAACTTGTTACGTTCGCTTAACAATCCTTCGGCGAACAAGATAAGTTCGCTTCACCCTTAAGTTCGCTTCACCCCAGACTGTAGATTAAGTTCGCTTCACTGATTTAAGCGAACTTATTAAGTTCGCTTCACTGTACACAGGCGAACTTAGTTGCTTTTTAACCCTTTTGCCTTGAACACAAATTTTACCAACTTCAACCTGTCAAATCTTGAACTTTCGTCAACAACACATATTTGATCCAATTCCGAACAATTTTAATAAAAGTTTAGAATTTTCATGGAAAATAAAAATCAAAATCTTTTTGAGTTTTATCTATACAGACGGAAACACATATTTTTGGATTTTATCTATACAAACTGAATCACATATTTTTGACTTTTATCTGAATAAACCGAAATCACATATTTTTTGTTTTTCTCTGTACAAACTGAAATTACATATTTTTGGTTTTTATCTGAATAAACCGAAATCACATATTTTTGGTTTAACATCATGAGCAAGAAGATCATATCAGTATTCAATTAATTCATCACACATATTATTAATAACAAAGGGTAACCTATAGGATGAGACCTATTCAGCTAAATGTTATGCATTTTGCATCCTTTTCATTTTGACACTCCTTCAATTTGAATAATATTTGAAATGATACGCGATAAATTTCAAAGTAAATAAGATCAGGTTATAAAATGCTTTTTTATTTATACCGAATTTGAAATATAAAGCCTGAATTCTTAAATTTGTCAATATTATATTATTTGAAACTATAAGCGTTTATTCTCCAAATTCATGTGATTTAGTACCATTTAGATGATAAACATCGTGTACCCCACATATACGCCAAATAGAAAGTAAATGCACTATCTTCAAGACATATATAAGATTTTACTAAAGATTATCCGAATATTCAGAATGAGGAGACATCACTTTGCACATGAATAGCATAATCCAAATTGGATTGTATAGGAATCAATGAGATTCAGAATCGAATGATTCAATGTTTTGGTTTATATATGTGGAATCATAAGATTCAGGTACGTAGATCCAACTGTTATCTGGATTATGAATTCAATGGAATCAGTAAAGATGATATATCAATATGATCCAAGGGCTAGTATATGTTTGACAGATGTTGTCAAGTACATATCTTGATTATACTTCAAATTGCATGCTTTTCGGGACATGGGCACTGAAGCAAATCGAATAATAGTGCTAAGGACATAACCCAAAACTAATCTCATAGGAAAATCTTTATTAAAAGCTAATATTCTGTATCTGATAATGATCTTTTACACACACACCCAGGCATATAATGGATTTAAATCACAGAGGTAATCATATTATAATTAATTTTCACACTACTATTAGTTTCAAAACGCTTTTAGCCTATTGACAATTCAAGTTTCAAATTTTATACACAAATTTTAAAACAAATTATCAAGAATAGAGCATTCACAACACTATCATTTCTTATTTATGTAGACTTTGAAATTAGATCAAATCAACTTATCTTAATCAATCATATATCTAGGTCTACTAAGGTCGTGTGAAATGAACTAATCACTGATGTACTATCATTTCTTCTCTAACCTCAAATGATGTCAAAATTTTATATTTTTCAATTTGTTTTGACTTTTTATAAATTAAGCTTTTTGACTGAAAATGTAAATGCAGAAACGTAATAAAGCAATAAAAGAACTTAAAAGAAAATTTTCCATGAAATTCTGATTTTGAAAAACTTTTATTCGGAATTGATCATACCAATCATTTTAATTAGGAATTCAAACCTGGTACGATTAAATGCTTTGGTAAACAAGTCAGCAAAATTATCTTCAGTGTGTACCTTGACCAGCTCAATCAACCTTTTCTCTGCACAATCACGTATAAAATGATATCGAATTTCGATGTGCTTAGTTTTACTATGTTTAACAGGATTATTCGTTATGGACATAGTAGCATTGTTATCAATAAGCATAGGGGTTCCTATGAAATTCAAACCGTAATCTCTCAATTGTTGTTGTATCCACAAGATTTGTGAACAGCAACTTGCAACAGCGATGTATTCTGCTTCGCATGTTGAAATCGAGACTGTTGTTTACTTTTTGCATTGCCAAGATACAAGTCGATTACCTAAGAACTGGCAACCACCTGTTGTAGATTTCCGGTCCAGACAACAACCACCAAAATCATAATCAGTATAAGCATTGAAATCAAAGTTAGAACCATGAGGATACCATAGCCCTAAACGTTATTTTCCTTTTAAATACCGGAAGATTCTTTTCACAGCAATTAAGTGAGATTCTTTTGGCTTTGCCTGAAATCTGGAACAGATACACACGGCGAACATTATATCCGGCCTTGAAGCGGTTAAGTACATGAGGGATCCAATCATAGCTTTGTAAAGTCTACAATCCACATCTTTTCCTTCCGGGTCAGAATTTAACTTATGATTGACCGGAATTGGAGTATCGTATGGGGTACAGTCCTCCATCTTGAACCGGCTTAAGATGTCTTTGACATACTTGGACTGATGAATAAAGAAACCATCTTCCTTTTGATTTACTTGTAAACCTAAGAAAAACGATAACTCTCCCATAGCAGACATTTCAAATTTCGACTTCATAACACCCTCAAAGTCTTTGCACAACCCTTCATTTGTCGAGCCAAAAATAATATCATCCACATAAATCTGTACCAGTAGGTAATCTCCCCCTGATTTCTTTATGAATAAGGTCGAGTCTATCTTTCCACGAACAAAGTCATTCGCCAAAAGATGTGTAGATAAAGTCTCATACCACGCACGAGGAGCCTGATGAAGACCATAGAGAGCCTTATCAAGCTTGAAAACCATATTTGGATGCATTGGATCTTCAAACCCCGGCGGCTGACACACATAGACTTCCTCCTTGACCTTTCCATATAAAAATGCACTTTTAACGTCTAATTGAAACACCTTAAAACCTTTAAAGGAAGCAAAAGCTAGAAACAGCCTTATAGCTTCAAGCCGCGCAACCGGTGCATAAACCTCGGTGTAATCAATTCCTTCTTGTTGATTGAAGCCCTAGACAACTAATCTTGCCTTATTGCGTACCACGACACCTCGATCGTCTTTCTTACATTTAAACACCCATTTTGTTCCTATCGGATTCGCACCTTTCGGTAGATCAACAAGATTCCAAACCTTAAGTTTATCAAATTGAGTAAGTTCTTCCAGCATAGCTTCTATCCAGTTATTGTCATTTAAAGCCATCTCAACAATAAAGCATGAATGTGAGCAATCATCAAGAACACCAGAATCTTTAATGCAAGTATACAAACAAGTATTGTCAACAAGAGAACGTGTTTTCACTCCATCCTGTAAATTTCCAATTATATTTGTCACTGGATGATCTTTGTGTTCCTTGATGGATGCGACCTCAGGAACCGGCAACACGTCAACTTGAGTAGATTCAGATTGATAAGAATAATCTTGAGGAATTGGAATTTCCGAGTCTAAATTTGTTGGAATCTCCCCCTGAGCTTGTGTCGAAGGTAATGGATCATCACTCAATAACGGATCAGCAGAAGAATCTTGAAAAATAGTATTATCCTCCTCACTCTCTGAATCTTGTGGACCTGAACAAGAAGCAACATTAGGATCTGGAGCAGAAGTAGATGGAATCGATGAATTGGGAACTGCATTTGGTAGAAATCCATTGTGCTGTGCATCTTGACAAGTATCATAAAGAACAGCAGCATCTTCATCAGAAATGTCAGAAGGTAAATGAAAAGACTTGAATAAGTTTTCATAATCAAATGCCCAATCCGGACCAATCGCCATTTGTGGTAAAGACCTATTTGAACAGTCAATATGGAACCATTCTTCAACTTGGCGTGTCTCTTTGTTATAAACCCTCTTGGTTGTTGAATTAGCCACATACCCTAGAAAAATCCCTTCAATAGCCTTCGCACTAAATTTTGTTGGGACATCTCTAACCTTCAGTAGGGTACACGGATTACCAAAAGGTAGTAAGTATTCCAGATTCGGCTTTCGATTATTTAGCAATTCATAGCAAATCTTGTTATGTCGCTTGACGGTCAAGACCCTGTTCAAAACATGACACGCAGTATTCACAGCTTCAGCCCAAAAGGTAACTGGAAGCTTTGAATCTGCAAGCATCGTGCGGGCTGTTTCGACCAACGTCCTGTTCTTTCGTTCAGCGACACCGTTTTGTTGAGGAACATATGGCGCACTGAATTCATGATGAATTCCTTTTTGTAGACAGAACAAGTCCATTTTGCTATTCTTAAATTCGCTGCCATTGTCACTCCTGATTCTTCTGTGAAGGATCGTGAGATTACAAGGTGATTCTATTCTGGTTGATATTGGCGGAAACAATAACAACTACACAAATGTAATCGAACAGACAGAAAGAATACTAGTAAGATCACTGTTGTATTAAGCTTAGTGAATAAACGATTACAGATGAAAACTCTGAGAAGAAGCACACTTACAATGAAGTGGTTACACAGTATTTATAGTAACTCAGAATCAAGACAAACCCTTGATTCTGAGGATCAGATCGAACACAGACCGTTGATCTTGTTTATTAATCTAAATTATACGCAAAGGCTAATCTAGATAACTTTATTGAAGCGTCTTCTTAGGCATCATTGTTTGCATGCTTGGAGACGCGCAACAAGGTCCTTTATTGGTTGCACCACTGAGGTTCCTTCTGCTTAGAGTGTGGCAGTTGCTTTTGCAGAAAGTTGTCAGAGACGCTTGGCATGGATAGTCAGCTGCAACGTTTGGTCTTCAGTGAATAAAGCTATCAGCAGCAAAGTTGAGAATACTGCTGCTGATAAGCCCATCAGCAGCAACTTGTGTTGAAGGCTGCTGATAAGCCTATCAGCAGCAACAAGTGTTGAGTGCTGCTGATAAGCCTATCAGCAGCAACAAGTGTTGAATGCTGCTGATAAGCCTATCAGCAGCAACAAGTGTTGACTGCTGCTGATAAGCCTATCAGCAGCAATTGTACTTGGAATAATTTGGTAGCAATCAGTCTTTGGTTCTACAAACTCCCCCTAGACTGATGCAACCAAAATTCTTCTAATCACTTTGCTGCTGAAGCTTTTGCATGTGTCTGACTATCCTTTCAACCTCATATCCTCTTGGATCCTTGCTGGGATTGTTCAGTGGAAGTTCAGACAGAGTCTTGATGTCTTTGGGTTGCATTTTGAAGATTGCTTTGCTTGAACATCTCATCTGCTGCTTCTTGGCATCAGTTAGTGTGAACTCATCCAAGTCAGCATTGTAGGACCAAGATACAAATGGAGAGTGGGACTTGAGTGGTTTGATATCCATGACCACATCTTTGCTAGGGTTGAAGTAATGTCTGATTGCTAGCATAAGATGTTTCCCTCTCTCATTTGCAGGCTCATGAGCTTCACCCAGCTCCAAAATTCTTCTTAGGTCTGAATCTGGTAGTTGCAGAACCTCATCAACAGACCTGTATGTAGATCTTCTTCTTTCAGTTCTCCCCCTGAAGATCTCAAACCTTTGACCCTGTGGATTGTAGACCCATTCAACAATGTCTCTTGAGTCTTCAGGTTTAGATGAGGATTTTGATTTCTTCAAGGGAGGCTGTTGATGAGTGGGAGCTGGGTGGGATGATTTGGACTTGTTGGGTGGAGGAGTGGAAGGTTTGGGGAGGAGAGTGGAAGGATGATGGACTGAGGAAGAGGTAGGTGAGGGAGAAGGCTTGGGTTTCTTTGTCTTTGGTTTTTCTTCTTCTTTGATAAGTACCCTTTTCTTGGAGCCTTTCTTCCCTAGTCTTTCTTCCTCATCCTTTTTAACCTTGAAGTAGAGGGCTTGCAGGTTCATGAAATTCATTGGACCTAGCCTCCTTCCACTGTCTCCTCTAGCCTTAAGGAAGTCAATCATGACCTTCCTTTCTTCATGGGTCCTTTTATTCAGTGCAATGGTCTTCTTGGACTGTAGCTTGGCTTTTTCTTCTTCTTCAGCCTTTTTCTTGCTAGCCAATTGACCCTGCTGACCCATGAAGGCTCTGTAAATCTCTTTGTTTGAAAGTTTCTCAAGGTAGTCTGCATCCTCACCTTGAGAGATCAGAGCTTCAGTCCACTCTTCCCTTAATTCTTTTGCTAATTTAGAATCAGTGATTCTAAACTTAGCATCTTCCTTCTTCTTCTTTTCATTCTCTTCTTCTTCTTCCTTGGCAAACTTTTCCTGCAGCTGTCTGGCAAGTTTTTCATCTTCCTCAACTTGAGACCCTGCATGGATTTTAACTTTCATCTCATCCAGCTGTTTGGCATACAGCTGGATTGTTTGTTGTCTTAGGAGTAAGGCTGTCTTTCTTTCTTGATGCTTCGTTTGATAAGCCATCTCTTTAGCCATCTCTTCTTCTTCTCTCTTTCTTCTCCTTTCTTCTTTCTCCTTCTTTTCTTTTAGCAATCTCTCTTCATCCTCTTTAGTCATAATGCCCTTTCCTTTATCAAAATTGGATGCCTCTGCTCTGGCTTCACTGATCACAGCAACAGTTGATTGTGGAACTGTTGGAATCTCAGCCTCGGCTTCATCGGCATCTTCGGAGATTGACAAGGAAAGCACATTTGGTTGGTTGGTTTGGGACTCATGATCTGTTATCTCTCTTAGTTGATCCTTAATTGATGATCTTAACCCATAGGCTGCAGAATTAATGTCAACTCTGGGAGAAGATGAGTTGGAGTCAGTGTCAGAGTTTGACACAGACTCATACCCCTCAATCCAACCTTCATTTACAAGATGGGCTCTGACAGTTTGCATCATTCCCTGACTCTCTGATGAATTGATGTTGCAGATGTTGAATCTTAGTTGGTAGATCTTTAGTAGAAAGTCTGAGGGTAGCTGAAGAATGTCCCTGGTGTTGATGGTGAGAGAGGTGCTGTTGCTTAGAAGAAGATTATGGTCAAAGGACTTATTGCTAGACCATCCAACCACATCTAAGTCCTTGACCATTGTCTTGTACAGGAGTCTTTTCAGGCTCAGAACTTCTTCTTCATTGAGAAGACTGCTCCTTGTGATTTGAAGATTGTTGGGAGACAGTCTTCTTTCTGCAGCCTGAGATGACTCAGGAGACTCTACCCGTTTTAGTTCTTTGATTAATCTTATGAAGTTGGGTAGGTTGTCCTCCATCAAGTCATAGAACAAGTCAATGGAAAGGTCTGCTGAGAGGTCTGATGAGTTGTTGATGCAGATGAGATCATATAGGTCAAGGATTTCAAATGGATGAATTAAATCCCAGTCTAGCTCTTCTACTCCGCTAAACTCCCGACCTATCCAAAACCTCTCAGTTTTCCCATCGTACCCCCAAGCTAGTATAATATCAAACTCTAGCTGTGTGGATGTCAGTGGGAAGTGGGGGGCAGATGTATGACTTATGATGGCTGCTGCTTGTGGAAGGATGCTGAATGATGCATTTGTTTGTTCTGTGTCTTCAGCATCATTCAGCATTTCATCGACAGCCCTGACGACCAACTGCCAGTCTTCAGATATCTCTTCGTCTTCGTTATCTGGGGCTGGCAAGTCATGAACTTGGACAAAAGCTGGCTTGTATTGTGAGCTTTGAAGAACAAACTGCTCTTGAATCCAGTCGTCCAGACTGTCTGTATCTTCTTCCATAGAAATCATCTCCCCCTTTTTGGTTGCATCAGCAGACAGGTAAGCATCCGTTTGGGTGCCTACTGATACAAGAGAGGGAGTGGCTAGAGTTGGGCATTTATGGGCTGCATGCATAGCGACTTGGTGTCTTAGTTTGGACATTTCAGCCTCTAGCATAGCCACCCTGGCCGTCAATTCCAAGTTATGAAGTTTCAGTCTGTCCTCATCCACAGTTGTGGAATCCTTGGACCTAGATGGGGCCGTAGGCCTAGCCTCAGCATCCCCATCACCCATGGTTTCTTGGCGCCTGGGATTCCTCTCAGTGAAGGGAGTTTCCAAGGAAACACCCTCACCATGAGTTGCCGTGGTTGAGGTCTTAATGATGTTGTCACTGTCCTCCTGGTCAGTTGATGGACCAGCAGTAGTGATAGCCTCGTCCACATCCACTCTTTCAATACTCCCAGAGTGGACCTCCAAGGGTGAAGAACTTGGGTTGGGTGTTTTGGAAGCAAGACCAATCAGTACCTCCTGAATAGTGGTAGTTGGAGAAGGTACATCACTTTGGTCAGGTTCCTCAACACTTAAGTTCAAGGAAGATAGGAATGGCTCAAAGGGCTGATCTATGGATCCGGGAAGTGATCCTAATCCTAATAGAGAGACTTCCGAAGGAGTCTCTCTAACAATGTGGCATTCCCTTATGATATTCTCACTAGAATGTTGTGATTCTGAGTGAGGGATGTTGGCTTGGGTTTGGGCCTTGGAGGCAAGAGAAGAAGGAGTTCTCTTGCCCCTCTTTCTTGTATACTTGGCTGCAACTGGGGCCCTGTGTTCCAGTTGAGCAATCAAACTGTGGGAGAGTGATGTATGTGCCTGTGCATCCTCAGTAGAATGCACAGGGGTTCGATCAAGGGAAACAGTAGTTTGAATTTGTGGCAGTGAGGAGGAGGGTGTGGGATCAGTATCAGCTGGGTTTGCTGAACTGTCACCCTGGGCACTTTGCGTGTTCAACATTGTAGATAACAATGGAACATCGGCCCCTGAGAACTTTGATGAAACTGTTCTCATGCTCTGAAAAATGTTGTTCTTATGTCCCAGTATTGAGTAGATTCTTGCAGTTTTTGAAAGATCTTGGTGCTCAATATTGAACACTTCCTGCAAGAATCTTGGGTACATGAAGAACTGTGCTTTCACCCCTTCTTGAAGGTTGTATCTCAAACCTTCAAGAATGAGGTGGGAAAAATTGAAACCTGCCCCTGTTATCATACCGTGAACTGCCGACGCAAGTCCGGAGCTAAGTTGGTTCCAGCCACTCCTCTTCTGGGATATGCATTGGAGAAGAGTGTGGCAGAGATACTTCCATTTGGGACCCATGAGTGCCTTCTCTATTGTATACTCTGTTTGATTTCCAGTGTACCCTATGGATACAAAGGTCCTCATGTATACGTCTCTTGGGTAAGAGATGGCGTCCCCTTCATCCTGAAGCTTGAGGTGTTGGCGGAGCTTGGCTTCAGTGATGATTATCTCCTTGCCGTCTACTGTGCCTTTGATTTGAGGAGTGCCCTGTTCAGTGGAATACACGGCTGAGCTCCAAAAATTTTCCATGTGGGAAGTGTAGATGGTTGGGTTGACTGTTAGGGCATGGCGGATTTTGGACCGACAAAGGAAGTCGATCATATCATCGAATCCTTCGGATTTCTTGCCCTTGATTAGGTATGCAGTTAGGTTGTGATATGGGGAAAACTTGTCGTTGGGGTTGTTTATGTCCGCGCCTGCCATTGTTATGGATTTGGAGGGAAGAGGGAAGGGTGTTTGAATGGTGGTTAAGTATGGAGGGCTTGGAATGCTGTGGGGACGGGAGAGAAAGTGATGGAAGTTAGGTTTGAAATTGAATATGAAGAGGTTGTGGGGACGTTTGGGATTTTGATATAACGGCAGACGAGGGAAAAAGCAAATTTTCTTGTACAGTACAACCCTTTTTACTTTTCACTGTTACAGCTGTAAAACACTCGAGCAGTCATGGTAAAGACTGAGAGTAGTTTTTACCGTGGGTAAAAGTTAATGTAGACTTGTTTTACCCATCAGCAGCAAACTTGGTTGCTGCTGATGGTGAGCTATCCGCTGCAAACTTGGTTGCTGCGGATAGTTAAGTCTTTCAGCAGCAGATTTGGTAGCTGCTGATGGATGTATTCATCCGCAGCAAAGATGTTGCTGCTGACCGCCTTAAAGCTATCCGCAGGAAACTTGTTCCTGCTGATAACTTAAAGAGATCAGTGGCAAAGGCTTTGCTGCTGAAGAGTAAAACTGTCAGCAGTGAAAAAGTGCTGCTGATACTAACTTTTATTTACAACAATAGACATACATATTTACAACAGAAGACAGATGCATCCATCTTAACTGATGACAATACTTAGTGTATTCTTTACCTTCCATTGTTGAATTGGTGGTTTTCCAGCTTTCTTGGTATTTTCAGCATCCGACGTTGTATCTGATGATTTGGCTTTCCATTGCATTATTGGTGGTTTTCCAGTTTTCGTTATTCTATCAGCAGCAGTTTTTGTTGCTGAAGATTCTGACTTATCAGCAGCAGATTTTGTTGCTGCTGATGGCTTTACTGGAGCAGCAACAGGAATTTTGGCTGCTGAAGGCTTTGCCTTTGATTTCCCTTTGTCAGCAGTGGATATTTTTGCTACTGAAGGCTTAACCTTAGATTTTCTAGCCTTTTCAGGATCAGCAGCAGTTTTGTTCACTGCTGTTGGAGTAGACCTAGATGAGCACTTTGCAAACTGGTTGAATGGATTAAACCTGCATTTGGCAGCAAAGTGGTCTGATTCACCACAAATGATACAGGTTTGTTTGGGCTTAGGAACCTTCACTCTTGGAGGAGATAGAGACTCCCTGAACTTTGTTGCCTTTGCATCATAGCTTCTCACCTGTTTATTTTTTTTGGTCTTTTCAAAGGCATGTTGCTTTGAGTTTCGTTGGTATTCCAGATAATGAAAGCAAGTGCTGGCAGTGTGATTATATCTGCCACAAACAAGGCAAGATAGAGCTGTTTTGTCCCTTTGAAAGTACACATAGTCCTTTCTTTGGAACAGATCCTTGAAGTTCCATGGATGAGCTTTGTTATGTTCAAAAGTGGCTTCTTCTAGGGTCTTTTGAACATATGGAACTTTTTCTTCAGGCTTACGACGTATATCAAATACCTTCCTTTTTGGGATCGGCTTTGACTGAGGGTTGGGGTCTGTAGGTCCTGATGTCTGTTCCTTTGCACTTTTTAGCTTTCTTCCACCTGGAGGATAGCTGATCTTGATCTGTTTGAATGGTACAGGGGCTGGAACAGCTGGAAGAACAGCAGGAACTGCCACTCTATTCAGAATAGCTTCAGATGAGGATGCACTGGTTTCATCATGGTCTAAGTAGGTTGACTCAGATTCCGATGAGGTAGTGCATTCTTCAACGAAGGGTTCATCCGTTGAAGGATCAAGATTTTGGTTTGCAGTGTCAAGATGTTCAACATTGAAGCTTGGTTCGTATATGGCAACATAATCAGCAGGAGGTGCGACGGTTTTATACTGGTTGGCATGATATCCCAAACCAGTTTTTACATTTTCATGGATTTGAATATCCAAAAGTCTTTGCAGCTTTTTGGATGCAAATTCATATTTTTCCACATGGACCTTTTGGTCTGCCAATTCATCCCTTGCAGCTTTTAACTTAACCAGAATATCATCAATTTGAGTTTCAAGGTTTGTTTGTTCATGTTTTAATGATGAAATTTCTTTCTTTAAACAATCATTCTTTTCCTTGTAACTATTTTCAACCTTTTTAAAATCAGATTTCATTTGGTGAAATTCTTCATTTTGATCTATGAGCTTCTGGTTATGTTTCCTATATCCAAGGACTTTATCAATGCACTCTTGAGTACATAGATTTTCATATACCTTTGGTGGTACCTCTGATGTGTCTGAAGTTAGAGAGGATACCTCTAATGTGTCTGCCATGAGAGCTTGATTGTTGGCAGAAAGATCCTCAGGCTGGAAGCTCCAGTCAAAGTCAGTAGTTCCAACTTTTGCACGGGCTGCAGTTTGTGCTGGAGGATTGACTTGTTGCTGTTGTTGGTGTCTTGGCTGAGCTTGGTGTGCTTGTCTGGTAGGATAGTAGTCGCTTGAACTAGGACCTGAGTGGTCAGAGTGAAGCGCGGGAGAGGTGCTGGAAGAGGCTGATTGATGGCTTGAGCTTCTTTCTTTGGCTTGAATTATTTCTAATTCATAGGCTTTTAGCATACAAAAGAGCTCGGTCATCTGCATAGTCTTCAGATTCTCAGTTCTTCTTATTGACACTGTGTAAAGTGTCCAGCAACTAGGAAGAGATCTGATGAACCTTTTGAGAATGTCTTCATTCTCCAGTTTCACCTTAGAGCACTGCAGCTCTCCTACCAAGTAAATGTACCTGTTATACACTCTGGTTAGTGACTCACCTTCATTGCAGACAAAGTTTTCGTATTGCTGCTTCAGGATGTCTTCAAGCCCGTTGCTTTGTGCCATTTTGTTTTGATGTGACTTGATCAAGAATAGAGTTTTGAATAGAATCAGAAAGTGATTAAACAAGTGTTAAATTGTTTAATCTTGAGCCAAAGCTCTGATACCACTTGAAGGATCGTGAGATTACAAGGTGATTCTATTCTGGTTGATATTGGCGGAAACAATAACAACTACACAAATGTAATCGAACAGACAGAAAGAATACTAGTAAGATCACTGTTGTATTAAGCTTAGTGAATAAACGATTACAGATGAAAACTCTGAGAAGAAGCACACTTACAATGAAGTGGTTACACAGTATTTATAGTAACTCAGAATCAAGACAAACCCTTGATTCTGAGGATCAGATCGAACACAGACCGTTGATCTTGTTTATTAATCTAAATTATACGCAAAGGCTAATCTAGATAACTTTATTGAAGCGTCTTCTTAGGCATCATTGTTTGCATGCTTGGAGACGCGCAACAAGGTCCTTTATTGGTTGCACCACTGAGGTTCCTTCTGCTTAGAGTGTGGCAGTTGCTTTTGCAGAAAGTTGTCAGAGACGCTTGGCATGGATAGTCAGCTGCAACGTTTGGTCTTCAGTGAATAAAGCTATCAGCAGCAAAGTTGAGAATACTGCTGCTGATAAGCCCATCAGCAGCAACTTGTGTTGAAGGCTGCTGATAAGCCTATCAGCAGCAACAAGTGTTGAGTGCTGCTGATAAGCCTATCAGCAGCAACAAGTGTTGAATGCTGCTGATAAGCCTATCAGCAGCAACAAGTGTTGACTGCTGCTGATAAGCCTATCAGCAGCAATTGTACTTGGAATAATTTGGTAGCAATCAGTCTTTGGTTCTACATTCTGACTTTCAGATTGAATAAATTCTCCAAACCCAGGATTAAGTATTGTACCAACTCAGTGGTTTCAGCTTTAGAAGAAAGAAACTTAACCCATGAAAATCTGGAGTAATCATCAGTTACGACCAAGCAATACGATTTCCCACCAATGCTCCTAATACTGATTGGACCGAACAAATCCATATGCAGTAACTCCAAAGGAGTTACGATAGAATTCGTCGATTTTGATTTGTGAGATTTCTTTCTTTGCTTCCCCTTCTTGCACGGAATACAATATCAGGAACTGAGAATTTCATTTTCGGAATACCAAGTACAAGATCATTCCTAACAATGTAGTTCATCTTCCTGTAGTTTATGTGAGCTAGCTTCCTGTGCCACAATATTGAATCAGATTCCGACGCCTTGGAGAGTAAACATGTTGGAATTAAATCCGTTGTAGTAGCGACACTCATGTCAAGGACATACGTGTCATTTCTCCTTGGAGCCTTCATGAGAATCCATTCATCAGGAATCACAAATCCCGGTTTCAGAATATAGCTTTCATGATCGTTGAAATGGAACGAAAACTTCTTGTCACAGACTTGTGATACGCTTAAAAGATTGTGTTCCAGCTGCTCAACATAATTCATCTTTTCAAATTTGACTTTGTCATTCTCTAACGTTCCCTGGCCTGTTATGTACCCGCCTTTATTACCCGCAAAAGAAACATAACCACCATCAATTTTAATCACATCCTCAAGCAATCTAACATTCCCTGTCATATGTCGAGAGCAACCACTATCCACATACCATGTATTGTTGATAGTCCTCCTTGGTTGTTCCTACATAAACAACGAGAATCCGTTAGAAAGTGGAACCCAAGCCATTGTGGTCTTGGGTCGTCCTGATTGATCAAAATAAACAACTTTTTGCAATTTACAATCAATTTTATCATTCACTTTTGGAACAGAAGTTTGACAATCAGACCTTTTCTAAGAAGAACCATTTTTATTATTTTGAAAAACATTATGTGATATATTATTGTCAGATTCAGATGTTTCCAAAATTTTCTTTAATTTTTTGTTTCTTCTTCTTCTTTGAGGTCTAGACAATTTAACCTCCTAAAAAGAATCTTTTGAAATTCCAACTTTTGGAATTTCAAGTTTCTCTTTGCATACAAAGGATTTATCATGCAATGTATTCTGTTGTTTAAATCCAAGGGATTTAACAAAAGATTGACTAGTCATATTTTTCTCCAAACTAGAAGACGACTTTCCCTCATCTTTTCTTTTAAGAATCTTCACCACTTTCGGTTGTGAAGGAACAATGTTCATTTTACCCTGGTTCTTGTATAGACAATTAATCAACATATGACCAGCCTCATTGCAATGAAAACACACTCTTCTTTCTTGATAATTTCTTAAATAAGAAGTTTTCTTTGAATTTGAAGAACCATCAGAAGAATAAGCTTCGGAGGAATGCCCAGAACAATTTCTCGGCTTCTTTGGAACATAAGTCTGTTTTGGCACCTTTGAAGAATTCACTTTTTGAAAACCAGCCGCAACAAACCCACTTGACTGTAAGATTGGAGAAAGTTTAGTTTGAACCAACTTCACCTCTTCAGGTTCAGTCAAAATGCATCTATCCCTAGTAACATTTTTCACAACCTTTGGTTCCTCAATTTTCACTTCTCTCGGAATGCCTTCAACCTTTGAATCATCAAACACTTCATCCTCTGTATCAGAATCATACACCATGTCTTCACCCGTCACTGGATTCACCTTTAATACTGTCTTGGGATCAATTTCCTCTTCATGAATGATTTAAGGTTCAACCACATAATTTGCATTGAACGGAGGAGGAACAAACCCAATACTAGCAACCCTTTTTGTGGGATCAGCATTAGCATTGAAATAATCCAAAACTATAGATGAATTCTCAAACTGTTCCAACTTTCTATTTAACTTTATCACCTCAGATTCTTTTTCAGAAATCTCCTTGTTCTTTTGGGAAACAACTTCATTTCGTTTTTTGATTTCAGCATAAGCCATATCTAGATGATAACCCTGCTCTTTGTATTTTAACCCAAGAGAATTTAAGTCTCTTTTCAAAGACTCAATTCTATCAATGCACGGCTTATCATTATCTTTCAGTTTCTGATTAACTGAATGCATTGATTTTATGTCACAAATCAAATTTGTGTTATCATCCATGACTTTTTGCAGTTTATCTTTAACAGAAATACAATTAGAACAATATATATGACAAACAGAGTCTTTTACCTTAGTCGGGTTAGACATGTCTGCCATGAATACTTTGGCAATCGGAATGTTTTCTGAATCTTCACCAACTGATGCATTTTCTGTAAGAACAATTTCTTCCTCAGCAACCCCTGACACAGCATCAGAATCAATACTTTGCCCTCTTTCTTCCTCATCATCAACACTTGGAACACTATCACCATCACATGAATCATCACTAGAACTTTCATCATCAGTAGACTCTTCTGGTTTTTCTGAATGAATTTCTGCAACAAAAGCCTGACTCACATCACCCACCAAATCTTCCAGATGAATGCCCCAATCATAGTTTTCGTCATTTTGAGCAACCAGAGCTGATGATTCAGATGCATGATTTGTATTACCAGAAGGACCATGATTTTGATTACCAGATGAACCATGTGACTGATTCCTATTATGCTGAAAGTTAGACTGCTTCTTTTGAGAATCAAATTCTACCTTTGGCTTCACACACTCCTTAGCAAAGTGACCATACTCTTGGCAATTGTAACACCTAACTTTTCTCTTATCAAAACCCATACGCGATCGACTATTTGAACCAATATATTTTCTGCCAGTTCTCTTCAAGAAATCTTTAGCTTGTCGCATTAACATGGCCATATTCCATTGGATATTCATTTCTTCCAGATCAACAGGGTCAATCTGTCTGAAATCTTCTTCTATTACTTCAGGATCATGTATTTTTCCTCCAATGAAATTTTCATATGATACCATGAATGAAGAAAACATAGCAAGATAATCATCAGAAACTTTCTGATTTACATGAGATCCAGATGATGTTGAAGCAGAAGTAGCAGAAAATCCAAAATGGCTTGAATGACCAGAATAGATTGGAACTCCAGAACACTGATCATTTGAAGATTCTTGAGCATCACCAGAAAAGAATGCCACTCAAGTACCAGATTTACCAACAGATTTGGCAAAATACATTGAGGGATCCTGGAAATGCTCCATATTAGTCTCTTTCTTCTTTATTGTCATGTCATGTGACTGAATCTTCCTTAGGACTTCTTCAAGAGACATGGTTTTGTACTTAACATTTTCTTTGATCAAAACCGTATACACATCAAACTATGATGGTAAAGCCTCCAAGAATTTATCATTGATTTCCTCAGTCTCATATACCACAGATGCACTAGCCAGTTCACTAAGAAGATGATAGAATCTTGTAGCAAGATGATCCAAAGATTCATTTTGAAAATGTTTAAAAACTAGGAACTGCTTCTTTAGTAACTCTTTTCTACTCTTCTTCACATCTAAACTCCCTTCACATCTTTTCTGTAATGCTTCCCACAGTTGTTGAGAAGACTTGAACTGTTTAAAAATGTGATAAATTTCCTTTGGTATAGACATCGAAATGCTAGCCATTGCTTTCTTTTCTCGATCAAATAACAGCTTCTCTTCAGTAGTTAATGCTGATACTGGCTTCGGAACATCATCCTTTCCCATCCATGAATAAGTAGGATGCGTATATCTTTCCAAAATCGGAATCCACAAACTAGTATCGGTAAAAGATACGAACTGGTCAAACCGATCTTTCCAATTTGAATAATCAGCTAGATTCAACAACTTCCGAGGTTTTTGAGATGTACCAATCTCATTGTCATAATTGAACATGTTTGTGACTTGAACCATATTTGCCATGTTTTAAAAAATTTTCTGAAAAATTTCTAAGTATTGAGCAGTTTTACCCTCAGGCGAACTTAATAAGTTCGCTTTAGTGAGTACTAAGCGAACTTGAGATCAAGCGAACAAGACAAGTTCGCTTAAGGAGAAAATCCGGTAAGTTCGCTTACTTATTAAGTTCGCTTAAAATGCGAGAAGCGAACTTAATAAGTTCGCTTGCTAAGTTCGCTTGCACAGAAACTAGCAAGTTCGCTTAAACTGTTGTAACAGATTCAGAAGAATCTTCACCCAAACACGAACCGAAAACTTCAAAAATCATGATTTCTCAGCTAATTGATGGAATTTAAGGAAATTGAACCGTAGGATTCTGAATTTTATCAAATAGAACAGTTCTATCGGACTAATTTCTTCAAAATCACTTCCAAAAACACGAATTCAGCAGAGAAACGATCTTCAAGAACTTGAAAAACTCCATTGTTGCAGAAAATTCAAAAATGTTGAATTTCTTGTCGAATTGTACACAAAAACCGTCACTAATCACCGAGAATCGTACTTAATTCACGAGCATTCGCTCTGATACCACTTGTAGGTCCAAGTAACTCAACTACTGATCGAACTCGTGATCTGACGTTGCTATAACACGAAGTGCGGAATCCTTCGTGTTAACGTTTGTATACTAACCGACAATTCAAAACAACACGCGTAAATAAACTTCTTAAATATATTCCAAATCACAGTGGTTACAGACTCAATCAGACAAGTTTATCTCTCGGTTCTCTCTCTGATCAGTCTCCTGTCTAATGACTCTGTAAACACATATATATTGAAACTAACCTGCTGTAAGCGAACTTATTAAGTTCGCCTGAAACAGACTAAGCTAACTTAACAAGTTCGCCTCAGTTAGACATAAGCGAACTTATTAAGTTCGCCTCTGATAGACCAGGCGAACTTAACAAGTTCGCCTCTAGGCTCACTAGTAAAAACACTTAGCAACTTTATACAATTACATATCAAAAACACAAAGACATAAAATCTAACTATTACAAGCTTTTGTCATTACAAATCTATGTCCTAACACATTCAATAAAAGCATGAGAAGTTTAATGTTTGAGTTATTTATTTTGTAGCCTTACAATTTATTTAATTTTCAAAATGTTAGACGTTGTATTTCCTTACTTGTACATAAATAGTGTTTAATATGCGATATATTTCCCATTATTTTGTATTTGTGAATGTGAAGAATCATGTCGGGAAGAGGACGTGGAGGTCGTGCTGGTGGCCGAGGTACCATCAACATGACAGCAGCTGGGCTGGCGGCACTAATCAATGATAGTGTGGATGAGGCTCTAGCAGCACAGAATGCCGCAAGTAAATGCTATAACCATTTGACTAGTGAGGTCAATTCATCTCTCAAAGCGCCTTTCTCAAGCTTTATAATCTCGATCCTATATTATGTTTCTAAATCCAGGTCAGCAGAATCAGCAACCAGCCTGCACCTTCAAAACATTTATGGACTGTAAGTCCCACACCTTCAGTGGAGCTGAAGGAGCTGTCGGACTACTCCGTTGGTTCGAAAAAGTAGAATCGGTATTTGCCATGTGCAACTGCCCATTGGTCAATCAGGTCAAGTTCGTTTCTAGAACTTTGAAGGGCCCGGCTCTCACTTGGTGGAATGCACAGGTCTAGATGTTGGGTTTGGCTATGGCCAATGCACAGCCGTGGGAGGAGTTTAAGACAATGATGAAGGAGGAGTACTGTCCTCGAGATGAAATTCAAAAGTTGGAAGGAGAATTCTAGAACCTAAATATGGAAGGTTTAGAAATTGAACTTTATACCACTCGTTCCCATGAGGTTGCTACCATGTGCTCACATATGGTGACTCCTGATTACAAGAGGATTGAGTTGTATATTGGAGGTCTAGTGCCACAGATTCAAAGTATGGTTACTTCGTCTAACCCTACTACCATCCAACAGACTACCAGACTTAACCACAAATTTGCTGACCAAGCGGTAACTCAAGGGACTCTACCCCCGAGGGGTTCAATTTCTAAAGCTACTAATAATCATAAGTGCAAGTTTGATCACAACTCCAACTCTCACTCCAACTCTAAGGGATCCCAGGTTAATCAACCTGACCAACAGCAACAACAGCGTAGGTTTGAGCCTACTAAAAACTTCAACCAGACGGCCTCCTCAGGTCAAAATCAAGGTGGTTATTTGGGAAGAGCCCCCAAGTGCAACAAGTACAATTACCACCATGTCGGTGCTTGTAACCGTTGTCAACGGTGTGGCAAGATGGGCCACGCTGCAAAAGATAGTAGAGTTGATCTTCAGAACAAGCAACCATTCCGACTGCAAGGGTCCACAAGAGGATGTTTTCAGTGCGATAAGGAGGGACATATTCAGAGGGACATATTCAGAGGGATTGTCCTCAGTCAAAGAGGGGTGGTAATGGAAATGGTAACGGTAATGACACTAATCAGGGAAACAATGGTAACAACGGCAATCAAGGCAACAACAACGATGGCAATAATGCCAATAATGGAGGGAATGGTGTGAAAGGATGAGCCTTCGTGCTAGGATCCGGTGAAGGTCTATTTGATCATAATGTGGTCACCGGTAAGTTTCTCTTAAACAATTACTTTCCTTTGTTCTATTTGATACCGGTGTTGATAGGAGTTTTATATCTAAGAAGCTTATCGATATGATAAAAGGAACCCCAACTCTGTTAGAAAGTAAGTATATAATAGAGATAGAAGATGGCCAAATAATTGAAGCAACCCACATTCTTAAGGGTTGTAAGCTTGAGCTGGCTAGTCAGATACTTGATATCGACCTTATGCCGGTCACACTTGGTAGTTTTGATGTAATTGTTGGTATGGATTGGTTATCTAAAACCCAAGCTGAAATTGTCTGTCCTGAGAAAATTGTTCGCATTCCTCTCCCTAGTGGAGAAATCCTTTCCGCTCAAGGCGAAAAGAGTGGTACAGTCATAGGCATCATATCATTCATGAAAGCGAAGAAGTGCATGCATAAGGGTCACACTGCTATTCTGGCACTCGTTGCTGAACATCCATCGGAAGAGAAGAAAATCGATGATATTCCCATCGTTCATGATTTTATGGAAGTGTTTCCCGAAGACTTGCCTGGTCTGCCACCTCACCGTCAAGTTGAATTCCAAATTGATCTAGGCACCCGGAGCGGCACCGATCGCTCGGGCATCTTATAGACTAGCACCTAGCGAATTGCAAGAGTTATCTACTCTGTTACATGAATTGTTGGATAAAGGTTTCATCCGACCTAGCTCATCGCCATGGGGAGCTCCTGTTCTGTTTGTCAAGAGGAGGGACGAGACTTTCCGTATGTGTATCGACTACCGTGAACTGAATAAAGTCACGATCAAGAATCGTTATCCTTTGCCTCGTATAGACGATCTCTTTGACCAACTCCAAGGATCAAGCTTCTATTCCAAAAAAGATCTTAGGTCCGGTTATCATCAATTGAGAGTCCGAGATGATGATATCTCTAAGACTGCTTTCAGGACAAGGTACGGTCACTATGAATTTATAGTCATGCCTTTCGAATTAACCAACGCACCCGCGATGTTCATGGATCTTCCTCCTGTGTACTTGGTAAGTACGCAGGAAGTCCCTCTTGCGTACTTGGTAAGTACGCAATACCTGGTTCCTGGACCAAAAATACAAAATTCTTGCATGTTAATCTGATCATGCTAATCTTACAATTTTCTTTGATCAAAATGTGCGGTTTTCACTCTAGATTCTAGTTCTAAGCTTATTTTCAAGTTTCATCCACAAAAACGTCTCCTATTTAGCTAAAACCCGAGAAACCCCAAAACAAAGAAAAACTCAGTTTAAGGTCGATTCGTTACCTGGATTGTGATTCTGATTCGGAGGCTTTGCTCACGAGCTCAGTAGTAATGTGCTCCTTGAATTTCGTGTCGATCCGGTGACTTTCTCTCACTAGACCCGACTCTCCTTTCTCTCTCTAGGATGGTGAAATGAAGGTGAAGTGGAGAAGGTGGGCTGCCTTGCCCCTTATATACCTGGGCTTCCATCGGCCCGTTGGAGCCGAGCCCAAGCCCATCCGTTCTTATTTCATTTTATGACGTTTAAATCTCTATCGTATTATTATTTACTTATTTACTATTTTTGGGATGTTACATTTCTGCATTTACATTTTCAGTTAAAAAGATTTTAATTTATAAAAAGTCAAAACAAATTGAAAAAATATAAAATTTGACATCATTTGAGGTTAGAGAAGAAACGATAGTACATTAGTGATTAGTTCATTTCACACGACCTTAGTAGACCGTTGATATATGATTGATTAAGTTGAGTTGATTTGATCTAAATTTCAAAGTATGCATAAATGAGAAATGATAGTGTTGTGAATGCTCTACTCTTGATAATTTGTTTTAAAATTTGTGTATAAAATTTGAAACTTGAATTGTCAATAGACTAAAAGCGTTTTGAAACTAATAGTAGTGTGAAAATTAAATATAATATGATTACATCTGTGATTTGAATCCATTATATGCATGGGTGTGTGTGTAAAAGATCATTATCAGATAAAGAATATATGGTTTTAAAGAATTTCATGAGACCAATATCGAATTATATCTTTAGCACAAATCTATTTTAGTTCACTTCCCTGCCCATGCCCCAAAAAACATGCAAGGTGTTGTTGAACTAAGATATGCTTTCAAAATCTGTTGAAACATATATTCGCCCTTGGATCAGTTAGATACATCATCTAGTCTGACTCCATTGAAGTTTATCCAGATAATAGTTGGATCCTCATACCTGAATCCTTTGATTCTCATTATCAGCCAATTTATTAGAATCTTCTTATTCTGAATCATCACGATTCTTATATCCTTTGGGATCTACTTCTATACTTGTGCTAAAAGATATAATTTCATCTTGGAAATTGATCTAATCTTAACATAAACTGTATATGTCTTGAAGATAGTGCAATTTATATTTCTGTTTGACATATATGTGGGGTACACGATGTTTTTCATCTAAATGGTATTAAATCACATGAATTTGGAAAATAAACGCTTATAGTTTCAAATCATATAATATTGACCAATTTAAGAATTCATGCTTTATATTTCAAATTCGGTAAAAATAAATGAGCATTTTATAACCTGATCTTATTTACTTTGGAATTTATCGCGTATCATTTCAAATATTATTCAAATTGAATGAGTTTCAAAATGAAAAAGATGCGAAGTGCACAAAATTGAGTTGGATGGTTTCATACTATAGGTTACCCTTTGTTATTGCTAAAATGTGTGATGAATTAATTGGATACTGATATGATCTTCTTGCTCATGATGATCATTCAAAAATATATGATTTCAGGTTATTCAGATAAAAATCCAAAAATATGTGTTTCTGTTTGTACAGATAAAATCCAATCCAAAAATATGTGATTCTGTTTGTATAGATAAAACTAAAAAAGATTTTGATTTTATTTTCCATGAAAATTCTAAACTTTTATTAAAATTGTTCGGGATTGGATCGGATACGTGATGCTGACGAAAGTTCAAGACTTGAAAGGTTGAAGTTGGTAAAATTTGGTTCAAGGAAAAAGTGATTAAATATTAAGCTCGCCTGTGTACAATGAAGCGAACTTAATCTGGTTGTCTGTAGTGAAGCGAACTTAATCTGGTTGTCTGTTGTGAAGCGAACTTATCATGTTCGCCGAAGGCTTGTTAAGCGAACTTAACAAGTTCGCCTAATTAAGCGAACTTAATGTGTTTAAGTTTCTTGGTCAAGCGAACTTGACAGTCACCGTCTTCATTTACACGAAGCGAACTTGTCTGACATTTTTCGAAAATTTTAATATGTGTTGTTGGAGTTGTTTACCGGTTCTATCATATTCCAAATTGAATTGCGAACACAACCAAGGTAATTTTGTTGAATTTCATCCGTTCAATTGTGAGAATTTGATGTTTTTATTCTCGGTTTTCGTCAACAGTTTAAACGGATTGTTTTTGACTTAATTTTGACTGAAAATATAAAATTGAGCATTCTAATTGGTTTCTAAGTGATAATCGACTGATATTCATTGCTTATTTCATGTGTTTAACTTGATTAGCCGATTTTTTTAAACTCAGTGTTTGAATTTGAATCGTCACAAGTTCAGGCGAACTTGTTCCTAGCGAACTTGTTTGAAGCGAACTTGTCAGGCGAACTAAAAGAAATGAAATAAAATAAATCCTCCATGAAAATTATTTTGAAAAGCCTTTATTCGGGATTGATCATACCAATCATCTTGATCAGAAATTCAAACCTGGTACGATCAAATGCTTTGGTAAAGAGATCAGCAAAATTATCATTAGTATGTACCTTCACCAGCTCAATCAACTTTTTCTCTCCATATTCATGAATAAAATGATATCTAATTTCAATGTGTTTCTTTTTGCTGTGCTTAATAGGATTATTAGTTATGGACATTGTGGCAGTATTATCAATGAACATGGGGGTTCCAGTAAGATTTAAACCATAGTCTCTTAATTGCTGTTGAATCCACAAGATTTGAGAACAACAACTTGCAGCAGCGATGTATTCTGCTTCACATGTTGAAATGGAGACTGTAGTTTGCTTTTTGCATTGCCATGAAACAAGATGATTACCCAGAAATTGGCAACCACTTGTTGTAATTTTTTGTCCAAACAACAACCACCGAAATCAGAGTCAGTATAAGCATTAAATTCAAAATTAGAACCATGTGGAAACCATAGCCCTAATCTTTGTTTTCCTTTCAGATATCGAAAGATACGTTTGACTGCAATCAAACGAGATTCCTTTGGTTTTGCTTGAAATCTGGAACAAAGACACACAACAAACATTATATCCTGCCTCGAAGCAGTTAGATACATAAGAACCAATCATTGCCCGATAAAGACGACAATCCATGTCCTTTCCATCCGGATCAGGATTCAACTAGTGATTTACCGGAATTGGAGTATCATATGGGGTACAGTCTTCCATCTTGAATCGGCTCAAGATATCTTTAACATACTTAGACTAATGAATGAAGAAACCATCCTCCTTTTGATTTACTTGAAGTCCAAAAAAGAATGATAACTCTCCCATAGCTGCCATTTCAAACTTAGATTTCATAACGTTTTCAAACTCTTTCATAACGCTTCGTTTGTTGAGCCAAAGATAATGTCATCTACATATATCTGAACCAGTAGATAATCTCCCCCTGCTTTCTTGAAGAACAAGGTCAAATCAATTTGACCACGAACGAAACCATTGTCCATGAGATGCTTTGATAAACTTCCGTACCACACTCAGGGTGTAATCCCCAGGAAATTCCGGCCTATATTTTTACTTTCCGACTCTTGTGAATTCATTATTTTGTGACAAACTGTAACATCCCGAAAATAGTAACTATGTAAATAATAATACGATGGAGATTTAAACGTAATAAAACGAAATAAGAACGGATGGGCTTGGGCTCGGCTCCAACGGGCCGAAGGAAGCCCAGGTATAAAAGGGGCAAGGCAGCCCACTAGCTCATTTCACCTTCTTTTTCACCTTCTTAGAGAGAGAAAGGGAGCTCGGGTCTAGAGAGAGAAAGTCGACGGATCGTCACGAGATTAGAGGAGCACGTTACAACTGAGCTCGTGAGCAAAACCTCCGAATCAGAACTTCAATCCAGGTAATGATTCAACCATAATCTGAGTTTTTGTTCATGTTGGGTTTTCTCGAGTTTTAGCTAAAAAGATGATGTTTTTACGGATGAAACTTGATAATAAGCTTAGAAATAGCATCTAGAATGAAAACCGCACGTTTTGATCAAAGAAAACTGTAAGATTGACATGATCGGGTTTGCATTCAAGAACTTCGGATTTTTGGTCCAAGAACCAGGTACTGCGTACTTACCAAGTGCGCAGGAAGGAAGTCCCTGCGTACTTACCAAGTACGCAGGAGGAAGTCCTTGCGTACTTACCAAGTACGCAGGAGGGAGACTCCTGCGCACTTGCCAAGTGCGCATGAGCAAGTCCCTGTGCACTTACTAAGTGCGCAGGTAGCAGACAGCAGGTTGGTTAAGTAAAGTCAGTAAGTTTAGAATGATTAAACCATTAGAGTCGGGGTTGGGTCTAATGTGTATTTAACTACCTAATCCAGATCGGAAGTGACGTTGTTGGACCTTTGTTTAGGACAACCTAGAGAAGCTTATCAGGTGAGTTCTATGTGCCCCCTTCTATGTTATGTGCAAACCTTATTAAATGATTTGGGGCTGAAATGTTTACACTAAATGAATAAATGATATGAACGCTAATGTAATCATACGTGATATACTAGTATATATGTTATATATATATATATATACATAAATGAATTAGGCACAAAGAATGAATCGTATGATTATATAGAATGAATGAAAGAACTACACAATGTGTAAGAATGAAATCTTGCTTTATATCCATGTATATATTGCTTGCTACGAATGAATAAACGTTATGAATGTAACAATGATAACGGCTACCTCGGTAGACGGACGACCACTCGACTATTATGCAGCCAGAAGTGAAAGTCTAGAAAGCTAGACTAAACAGGCCACTACGGGGGAGTAAGTCCCGAAATCGATGTACGGCTGTATAATTAGTTCGGGTGGGAGCCGGATACCTTAGGGCAGTCAGATAAGTATGACAGACTACTTCGGTAGGACGGTTGTAAGATAATGACGGACTACTTCGGTAGGACGGTTGTAAGATAATGACGGACTACTTCGGTAGGACGGTTGTAAGATAATGACGGACTACTTCGGTAGGACGGTTGTAAGTCATGACGGACGGACACATGTTGCCGGACGGTTGTAAGAATAAAATTACGGACGGATACTAGTTGCCGGACGGTTGTAAGAATGGCGGGCCATGACGATGGACCGGGGCGTTTGTCTTTGTGACATTCGCAAACAAATGATGGGTTGTTCACCCCTAAGTGTATTACCCATGAATGTAAAGAAAAGAAAAGAAAGGGTGAATGCATATATATATGTAATCACAAAATAAAGAAGAAAGAGAAGCAAAAGTTATGAAAATAAATGAGACCAAAGATGTGAATATATATCTATATGTATTTGCGAAGGATGATAAATGAGAAGCAATTCAAGTCAATGTGTACCTATATAAACGTATATATATAATTATGCATACTTATAAAGAAAAGAATGTTTATACCTAATTGTATTAAACTAGAACTCACCAGCGTTAGCTGACTTTTAGTATACATTTCAGGTACAGAAAGGAAGGTTCGTACGAAGGCGTGAAGGTTACCCGGCACGAGATTGACATCCCACTTTTATTTATGTTAAGAAAATGTTATGATTAATGTGAAGACTTCCGCTGCTATGCTATGTTATGTTATTGAATGATGTATGCTTCCGCTGTGTTTGAATGTTTTTAATTAAAAGTTCAGTGATTAATGACTATGTTTATGAGTAAATCCAACAAGTGAGGTTACCCGGGAAAGGGCCTTACAAGTTGGTATCAGAGCAATAGTTTGAGAGATTTAGACATCCCTAAATGTCTGGACTGAAACTGATTATGGGACCAACGCACGGATGTCAGTATGGGTAACCAACGCCAGCACGGTAAGTAAGTAATAAAGTTAATGCTCTTGCATAAGAATAGATACTATAACTTAGAACAAATAGATGTTAATGCCATGACTGATTTGAAGAGTTTTGAACCCGAAAAGCAATGTAAATTAGTAATCACAAACCGGTCACTGTAATTAAGAATTTGCCTTGCTCGTACTGTTCCAAACTATGATCTGAAGAAATGACATTGATGTATTCCCTTTTCATATCAGAAATTTCTAGAAAACTATGGCAAGTAGAGGAAGAACTGCACGCCAAGGCGGCCATACGTGCCGAGTAGGTAGACTGCCAATGAACCAAAGACAAGAGAAAGAAGAAAGCATGCACGTGAAATACAATGAGAGAGTGCATGACACTAATGTGACCCCACTGGGAGGTGACAATGAAGGGGCACTACGATTGGAACCCGAACTTAGGGATGCTATTGCCCGTGAGGTTGTACTGACACTGAAGAGCATATTGCCTGGTCTGTTACCCGAGACACATAAAAGGAAATGGGAAAACGTGTCTAAGGGAACTAGAAAGGGGAACTATACAGCTGAGGCTAAGAAGCCAAGAACTGAAGAATACGAAGCTTGTAAGAAATGTTTGAGGAAACACCAAGGCGAGTGCCTAGTTGTTTCCACCGTCTGTTATAGGTGTGGGAAGGCGGGACACTATTCTCGCGAATGTTTAAGAGACACTAAATGCCAAGGCTGTGGACTATTTGGACATCTAACCAAGAATTGCAGGAGAACCAGACAATCTGGTTCGGGAAAAGAAAAGGAACAGCCGAAGGCGAGGACTCGAGCCTACGCCTTGACCGAGGAGGAAGCAAGGGGAAACCCTGATGATGTGTCAGGTACGTTCCTAGTAAATGATGAAAATGCTGCTATTTTATTTGACTCTGGTGCTAGTAAAAGTTTTATATCCAATGCATTTAGTCGTAAACTAGATTGCACTATCAACACCATAGTAAAGGCCTTTAGCGTACAAACTGCCATTGGTAAAAATTCGGCAGTATTCCAAGTAACAGAGGATTGCATCATAGAAATAAAGGGTCATAAGTTTCCTTCTAGATTATTCCGTCTCACCTTAGGAGGATTCGATATAGTATTGGGTATGGATTGGCTAGCTGCCAACGAAGCTCAAATCATATGTAAACGTAAGAGGATACACCTCAAGGCTCCTAGCGGCAGTCCAATTACGGTTTATGGGGATTGGAATTGCACGATGCCGAACGTCATCTCGATGATTAAGGCCAAAAGTTACATGAGGCGCGGCTGCGAAGCTTATCTGGCATATGTTATTGACGATAGAATGAAAACGAAAGAACACAAGAATGTACCCGTGGTGTGCAATTTTCCGGAAGTATTCCCCGAGGATCTACCTGGGTTGCCACCCGATCGGGAAATAGAATTTCAGATTGATTTACTGCCAGGAGCTGATCCCGTTGCCAAAGCCCCCTACCGATTGGCTCCGTCAGAAATGAAAGAATTGATGTCTCAACTAGAGGAACTAACCGAGAAAGGATTTATTAGACCGAGCATCTCACCATGGGGCGCTCCGGTACTATTTGTAAAGAAGAAGGACGGCAGTATGCGCATGTGCATCGACTACCGCGAATTGAACAAGAGAACAGTAAAGAACAAATACCCACTACCTAGAATAGATGACCTTTTTGATCAACTGCATGGTGCGAGTTGGTTCTCAAAGATCGATCTTAGGTCGGGTTACCATCAGTTGAAAGTAAGAGAGGAAGACGTACCAAAGACCGCGTTTCGCACGCGTAATGGGCATTATGAGTTTCTCGTGATGTCTTTGGGATTGACCAACGCACCAGCAGCATTTATGGACATGATGAATAGAGTATGTCGACCCATGTTGGATCGATCAGTGATAGTTTTTATAGACGACATACTGGTATATTCGAAAAGCGAGGGTGACCACCACTGTCACCTAAGGGAGGTTCTGGAGGTACTAAAGCAGGAAAAGTTGTACGCAAAATTCTCCAAATGCGCGTTCTGGCTTAGGGAAGTCCAATTCCTAGGTCATGTAATAAACCCAAACGGCATCATGGTGGATCCTGCAAAGATCGAGACAGTAAAGGAATGGAACATCCCAAAGACACCAACAGAGATACGAAGTTTTCTAGGATTGGCAGGCTACTATTGAAGGTTCATTCAAGATTTCTCAAGAATTGCCTCGCCACTAACCAAACTGACATGGAAGGAAGTAAAGTATGAATGGGGTCTAACCCAAAACAACGCGTTTGAGGAACTTAAGACACGATTAACTCAAGCTCCAGTCTTAACACTACCTGAGGGAAATGAAGACTTGGTAGTCTACTCTAACGCTTCGGGGCAGGGTTTGGGTTGCGTACTTATGCAACGAGGAAAGGTAATTGCTTATGCCTCACGACAACTAAAGATTCACGAGGTTAACTACCCAACGCATGATCTAGAGTTAGCAGCAGTGGTTTTCGCGTTGAAAATATGGAGGCACTACTTGTATGGAGTTAAATACACCATCTACTCCGATCACAAAAGCTTGAAATATTTTTTCGAACAAAAGGAACTAAAAATGAGGCAAAGAAGGTGGTTAGAACTACTGAAAGACTATGACTGTGAAATATTGTACCATCCAGGCAAGGCAAACGTAGTGGCTGTTGCTTTAAGTAGAAAGGAAGAATCGACACCTATCCGGATCAAAGCGTGTCAGCTGATTATAACACCAGACTTGATGGGTGAAATATCAAAGGCACAAGAGGAAGCACTGTTAGAAAGAAATGTGAAACGGGAAAGAATTGTAGGACAACAAGGGAACTTAGATGCAAATGCATACGGAGTACGAACTAGGTTTTGGCCGGATGTGGATACCTAAGATTGGCGAGCTTAGAGCCAAAATACTCGATGAGGCCCATAAGTCTCGTTATTCTATCCACCCCGGGACAAACAAAATGTATCAAGACTTGAAGAAAGAATACTGGTGGCCTGGCATGAAGAATGATGTGACAGAATACGTGAGCAAGTGCCTAACGTGTTCTCTAGTTAAGGCCGAGCACCAGAAACCATGCGGTAAAATGCAACCTCTACCAATACCGGAATGGAAGTGGGAGGAAATCACGATGGACTTCATTACCAAGCTACCGCGAACAGCTAAAGGCAATGATACCATTTGGGTAATCGTCGACCGCTTGACAAAGAGTGCTCACTTCTTGCCTATACGTGAGTCTCCTTCGTCAAAAAGACTAGCAGAAGTATTTATCAAGGAGATTGTGAGCAGACATGGTATGCCACTATCAATTGTGTCCGACAGGGATACTAGATTCACATCAAGGTTTTGGAAGAAATTCAGTGAAGCAATGGGCACTAGACTGAACATCAGCACCGCTTACCACCCTCAAACCGATGGCCAATCTGAAAGGACCATTCAGACCTTGGAGGACATGCTCCGAGCCTGTACCATTGGCTTCGGTGGGAGCTGGGACAGCCATCTACCATTGGCAAAATTTTCATATAACAACAGCTATCACTCAACTATTGGCATGCCGCCCTTTGAGATGTTGTTTGGGAGGAGATGTAGAACCCCGGTTTGTTGGGGGGAAATTGGGGAGAAGGATTTTGCAAGTCTCGAAGTGGTCAAAGCTACTTCCGAGAAATTTGATCAAATCAAGTCTCGAATGAAAGCCGCAAAAGACAGACAGAAATCATACGCGGATAAAAGAAGGAGGGATTTAGAGTTTCAAGTAGGGGACATGGTACTTTTGAAAGTATCATCGTGGAAAGGAATCATTCGGTTCAGAAAGCGTGGCAAACTAAGTCCAAGGTTTGTCGGACCTTTCAAGATTTTAGCAAGAGTGGGTCAAGTTGCTTACAGACTCGACCTACCCGTTGAGCTTAGTGGAATACACCCTACGTTTCATGTGTCGAACTTACGCAAGTGCCTAGCTGACGACACAGCTCACATACCTTACGACGAGATCGAAGTGAATAACAGTCTAAATTATATATAGGAACCGATAGCCATTATTGACCGAGCTGAGAAACGACTACGTAATAAGTCGATTCAGTTAGTTAAAGTACAATGGAAGCACAGAAAAGGGTCAGAAGCTACATGGGAAAAAGAAGACGAGATGAGGGGACTATACCCTCAATTGTTTAACGTATGAACAGTTTCAAGGACGAAACCTCCTTAAGGAGGGTAGACTTGTAACATCCCGAACATAGTAACTAAGTAAATAATAATACGATGGAGATTTAAACGTAATAAAACGAAATAAGAACGGATGGGCTTGGGCTCCGCTCCAACGGGCCGAAGGAAGCCCAGGTATAAAAGGGGCAAGGCAGCCCACTAGCTCATTTCACCTTATTTTTCACAATCTTAGAGAGAGAAAGGGAGCTCGGGTCTAGAGACAGAAAGTCGACGGATCGTCACGAGATTAGAGGAGCACGTTACAACTGAGCTCGTGAGCAAAACATCCGAATCAGAACTTCAATCCAGGTAATGATTCAACCATAATCTGAGTTTTTGTTCATGTTGGGGTTTCTCGAGTTTTAGCTAAAAAGATGATGTTTTTACGGATGAAACTTGATAATAAGCTTAGAAATAGCATCTAGATTGAAAACCGCACGTTTTGATCAAAGAAAACTGTAAGATTGAAATGATCGGGTTTGCATGCAAGAACTTCGGATTTTTGGTCCAAGAACCAGGTACTGCGTACTTACCAAGTGCGCAGGAAGGAAGTCCCTGCGTACTTACCAAGTACGCAGGAGGAAGTCCTTGCGTACTTACCAAGTACGCAGGAGGGAGACTCCTGCGCACTTGCCAAGTGCGTATGAGCAAGTCCCTGTGAACTTACTAAGTGCGCAGGTAGCAGACAGCAGACAGCAGGCAGCAGGTTGGTTAAGTAAATTCAGTAAGTTTAGAATGATTACACCATTAGAGTCGGGGTTGGGTCTAATGTGTATTTAACTACCTAATCCAAATCGGAAGTGATGTTGTTAGACCTTTGTTTAGGACAACCTAGAGAAGCTTATCAGGTGAGTTCTATGTGCCCCCTTCTATGTTATGTGCAAACCTTATTAAATGATTTGGGGCTGAAATGTATACACTAAATGAATAAATGATATGAACGCTAATGTAATCATACGTGATATACTAATATATATGTTATATATATATATACAGAAATGAATTAGGCACAAAGAATGAATCGTATGATTATATAGAATGAATGAAAGAACTACACAATGTGTATGAATGAAATCTTGCTTTATATCCATGTATATATTGCTTGCTACGAATGAATAAACGTTATGAATGGAACAATGATAACGACTACCTCGGTAGACGGACGACCACTCGACTATTATGCAACCAGAAATGAAAGTCTAGAAAGGTAGACTAAACAGGCCACTACGGTGGAGTAAGTCCCGAAATCGATGTACGACTGTATAATTAGTTCGGGTGGGAGCCGGATACCTTAGGGCAGTTAGATAAGTATGACGGACTACTTCGGTAGGACGGTTGTAAGATAATGACGGACTACTTCGGTAGGACGGTTGTAAGATAATGACGGACTACTTCGGTTGGACGGTTGTAAGATAATGACGGACTACTTCGGTAGGACGGTTGTAAGTCATGACGGACGGACACAAGTTGCCGGACGGTTGTAAGAATAAAATTACGGACGGATACTAGTTGCCGGACGGTTGTAAGAATGGCGGGCCATGACGATGGACCGGGGCGTTTGTCATTGTGACATTCGCAAACAAATGACGGGTTGATCACCCCTAAGTGTATTACCCATGAATGTAAAGAAAAGAAAAGAAAGGGTGAATGCATATATATATGTAATCACAAAATAAAGAAGAAAGAGAAGCAAAAGTTATGAAAATAAATGAGACCAAAGATGTGAATATATATCTATATGTATTTGCGAAGGATGATAAATGAGAAGCAATTCAAGTCAATGTGTACCTATATAAACATATATATATATAATTATGCATACTTATAAAGAAAAGAATGTTTATACCTAATTGTATTAAACTAGAACTCACCAGCGATAGGTGACTTTTAGTATACATTTCAAGTACAGAAAAGAAGGTTCGTGCGAAGGCGTGAAGGTTACCCGGCACGAGATTGACATCCCACTTTTATTTATGTTAAGAAAATGTTATGATTAATGTTAAGACTTCCGCTGCTATGCTATGTTATGTTATTGAATGATGTATGCTTCCGCTGTGTTTGAATGTTAAAAGTTCAGTGATTAATGACTATGTTTATGAGTAAATCCAACAAGTGAGGTTACCCGGGAAAGGGGCCTTACACAAACTATCCTATTTACACATTTCACTTTCATGAGTATACAAATATACATACAATTAAATACCATTATTTCATATTCGAAAATAATAATTTTTTTTTATAAGGGATTATATAATTGATAGTATCCTATCAAACAACTATACCTATATTATGCTAGCTTATTTCTAAATCTTTCTCTCTCTCTCTCTCTCTCTATATATATATATATATATATATATATATATATATATATATATAGATGTATAAATACAAACTTATAAGATCTAAATTATAAATTTCATGAGTAAAATTTGGGTTTATAAAAGATATATATTCAAAATTCAAAATAAATAATTTGATACCATTTTATTTTACAAAAAAATATACTTCTGTATTTGAAATATTTAAAAATAATACTAACATTTAATTGAGTTTATAAAAATTTAAAAAGGTGTTATTTTTATGTTTTATAAAAAAATCCAAGGGTTATGAATGTAATTTCTGAAAGTTAATTTCAATTTAAAACAAAGTTGTACATGATGTAATAACAAGCTGAAACTACAGGGGCCGATTTTGCCAAATCCGAAAACCCCCTTTTCTTCCAATTTGATCTCAGGTTCGAGCCCCGCTTGGAACCGGTTTCGAACCCCCTTTAAACGAACTCGACATCAAAATATTTTTACGCGAAGACGAAACTGGCAAAACGTCCAGGACACTCAATCGATCCGTCTTTCATATTTAATCGGACTTTTATGAACAAATCAATGGCTAAACTCGTAACCGAAACTTCATTAAAGACCATTTACTCGATCGATCATTTCTTATGGAATTGCGTATAAATAGGCATCCACAATCACAAACAAAACTCAACACGAACTCCCTGCACCCTCAAATCCCTCGCATTACGTCTCTGGATCTCGGATTTCAGTTGGAAAACCCGAACCTGTTCTTCGAGTCGTTCTCCTTCATTACGTAACCATTATAGGTAATTATAGTGTCTATACTTTCGTTTTAGTTCAGGGATCAAAAGCCCTATGGTTCCGTGCTCGAACATTTGACCGATTAAGAGTATTCGGGGTCTAGGGTTACGGGTTTGTATAGGGAAGGAGATGACTTGAATACTGGTGTTTAAAAACCAAAATGCAAACCCATTGGACATGGCAGCATGCCCTGGTCCAGTGGTTAGTGCGTGTGTGTGGTGTGACCCGGATGAGACGTGGGTTCGAGTCCCAGGGAGCCCACTTTTAATCCCTTTTCCTTTTTAAAACCTTTTTAATACATTATCTCATATAAGAAATTCCAAATAAAATTTTTATAAACAATATAAATATAATCTGAGAATTTTATAAAAACTAAATTATAAAATAATGTTTATTTATTTGTTTTAATTAAAAATACATTAGAAAACATTTTAAATCCATAAATAAATAATAGAAGTGGTTTTGTTTGAAACAAATTGATTATGTATTTATTTATGGTGTTATTACACAAATTTACATTAAATGTTTAGACATTTTATATTATCTCAACTTTATAAATAATTACTCTTGAAAAAAAATATGATTATTTAAAACATACTTTTAAACTTATAAATACTCAAATAATTATTTTAAATAATTATTTTATATCAACATTCATTAATCCTAATTAAAAACCTATTTAGCCTTTTATCACTCATTTATGATAAATTAACTTACCAAATTAATTTTAATTATTAATAAATCGTTTTAATTACATTTATTAATAATTAACAATTTTGTTTACGCTAACTAATAAATTTTAATTACAAAAATTATTGAGTGAACTTTTATCTCATAAATTACTTATGAAGTTATTTTATAAATAAACACTAATGCACTATTTTGTCCCATGATTTTTATTTAATATATCTATCTCAATTATGTAAATTAGACTACTAAATAAATTCTACAAACTATTTTCATTACCATTGTTTCTAAAGTAAGTCAATAACTTATAAGTTCCAGAAAGCAACCAAGCAAGTCCATCCCCAACCCAAACCCTAAAACCCTAGGATTTCATTATCTTGTTTAAACTTATTTTGAACTTAGAAAGCGAATTATCTATGTAGGTTTGTTGTGAGAAATCCTCACAATAACTATTCACCTCATCAAACCCTATCACTTTCATCTTCAATACAAGTGAGTTTACATAGCCCCTTTATCTATTTAAACAATTCAATATCTATGTTCTTGTGCTTGATCTTTATGCTTTATATTTGAACTACTTGGTGACCATTGCATGTGTTTCATGCCAGTACATTCATTAACTTGCAGCCCAAGCCTAAGGTAGTACCTAACATGATCATTTATATGGGAAACTGAACCTATAACTTACCACAAGACCTTGGCGGGTTTTGTTGGGTATCAACTATAACTTGGAGTATCCGTTTGCTCCCTTTTTCAAAATGGCAATCAGTGGGATTGCGTATCTAGTTTTCTATTATCAGGCTTGAATTGTACGCTTGGAACCTTTTATGTTTTCACATATATGCTTTAGACATGCTTTGAACATATTGAATTGTAAACTTATACTTAACTTTTGTTTGGTGTCAAAACCTATGTTACTCACCAACTACTTGTAGTTGACATTTACTCACATGTTTCAGGTGCACCAGTTTGAGGACACTACTTGATCACTTAGGACTTTGGACCTAGCTTTAGTAAAGATTAAATTCAAATTATGTTATGTTTTGAACGTTTCGTTTTCCATTTTCTATGTAACGGATGATTTTAAGTTGATGAATAAATATTGTCATTTAATAATAGATGATCATGTGCTTATGAACAACCGTGTCAGCCCCAGCGTATAATCCGCCGCCGGTCGGGGTGTAACAGGTTGGTATCAGAGCCATGGTTATAGGGAATTAGGTTATTAGACACACATGACTTAGACTATAACCTAGGAGTCCCCAAACATGAGTTTAGCTCGTGTCTTTTATTAGGAACTCCACTCTATACTCATTTATTCACTTACTTACCCACATCTATCTACTTCTTCCTACATGAACTACAACAATCTAAGGACTACATGAAACTATTTGAAACTACATGGATTACTTGGAACATATTCTTAGTCTATAGTCTATAACCTTAGGGTACCTTGGCGTAATTATTCTACATATTATCTAGAGCATTACATGAATTATCTTATGTCCTATATTACTTGATAACCTACATGTTTACAAAAAAAAGAAAAAAAAACCGCAACTCATGTGATACCTTATTTGCTACACTATTTGAACTGTTTGCACAATACCTATTTGATATCACTAAATGCTATCCTAAGTTTTGACATACAATAAAATTTTCAAATCCCGTCAAAGTTTTGGGTTCTGAAAATTAGTAGAGAACATGTGCAATCCGGAAGGGTGAATGCTTGTACTTTGGGTCTTCTGTCTAGGAAAGCATTTCATATAAATCCAAATCAACCGAAGGATCCTTATGCTTTCCTGGGAATTCCCGAAGTGAGTGTTCATCTATAGGCTAAAGCATGTCTTCTTGAAAGTATATGAACTCAAATCACTTTGATTTGTCACAGTATTCATTGGGTTATGCCTCAAATGAATGCAACCCAAACATCATTCGCTTGATTATTATAATATGATACACAAGTCTAAACCTCCTATTTGATCCTTACACTTAATCATATTTAAGTCAATTATACCTCTTCATCCTTATGCCTTGGAAATTTTATCACCCTTATTATCATTGCAAAGGATTTAAACCCTTAGCCCTTACCATCCAAGGAAAAGAAGCTACTTCAATAGGTGAAGCACACCCTTGAGCCACAAGACACAATCCCTAACGATTCTCACCATAACCATGAGTTCAAATAATAATGTCACTTGTACATAATGGCTGGAAGAGTGGGTGTAAGTCCATGAAAGATTCTGACTAAGGAAAGACTGAGTACTTCAGTGTGTCTTTTGTGACCCACCTCTCTTTCCTGGGAATCCTTTTCGTGGGTACACTACTTATAGGTCAAGTGTTACTCCTAATATATTATTATAAGAACTCGGTGTTATGACTAGTCAAAATTTTAAACACATGAATACCTTTGTACTTAACAATTTACCATTAAAGTTATGACCTTTTCGTGCTAAGCATGGTCTCTTACCCTCCCTACTCCCCTGAGAATCAACCCGAAGCAGAGTCAACACAAGAGGAAGACTTTGGGTCCTCATCACTAGACAACCGGTCATCAGTATGACTAGCTGCCAGATCCATGTTTGACTGCAGAACAGATTGGCTTAGGAGCATACTTGAGACTCCGAGCACCTGAATCACCTCCGAGAGACCCTTATTTAGCACCTAACGTATACCATCCAGATCCAAGAGCAGGACAATATACAAGAAACCTACCAGTGCCTTAGGAGTTCCCGCTGATACCGCTCACCTATACGTAAGGACCGCAGAGTTTCTAAGGCAAGGAATAGAGATCATGGAATACTTGATGCACATACGAAAATAACTAGGGCTGAAACCCGGTTTGCAATAACGAATGACCACAACATGTCGTCTTGGTGCTCATCTACTTTCTGGTGAAGAAGTATCTGTGACGTTAGCCGGATATTCCATTTCGCGTTTCCCTAAAAATAAAAACTGAAACCCATATGTGTAGTACCCAAATATGAATGCTATTTTAAATCTCCTTAATGATTGACATTTAAACCTTCTTTGTAAACTAATCATTTTGCTATTTTCTGACTTGACTAACGTAGTTATTTTGTTCAAACCAAACCTTTTATCAAACACTTGATTTATAAATCTTATCATAAAATATTTACAAACCCCTTATTCTTGTGAATGTACTTAATGCAAATTGATTTATAAAAACATTTATCTCATCATCTTAGTTAATAATCAATTATGAATCGATTAATTATTTCGTTATGACCTCTTAAATTCTTGGCCTGATTACAAAATAATTTGGCCATTATTTTCTTTTGCAACATTGTCTTTATGAAAGCTAAATAAATAAAAAGGTTTTATTTACCCAGTTACCTAGTTATTCAATCTGTTACTTTCAATTATTAATTTACAAACAAGGATGAATTTCAATTACTTGTCATTTACAAACAAAAAGCTCAAATCAGATACTCGTGTGCGTATTATTCTAAATACCTGTAAATCTTTCTCATCACCTTGCACCTTCGAAAATGTATGAACTTACTAGCCACTTCGAAAACATGAATCATTTCACGTAGGCGTTAACCACCCATATAAACCTCAACAAAAATTGAAAACTTGAATCCAACTACCTACAACACGCTTGTCTGCAGCACTCGATCACCGACAAGATTCGATAGTTTACATTTCTCATGAGGTTCAACTATTTACATACGAACGTTCATAATATACCTGAGACTAAATTGGTTGCATTATCGACGCAACTTGATTGTTCAAGTTATACATGAAACTTGGTTGTATACAAAATACATGATTATTTACATTATACATGAAATTTGATCACTTGCAATATACATGAAACTAGATTGATCATATTATAGATATAACTTGATTACTTACAATGTACATGATACTAGATTGATCATATTATAGATATAACTTGATTACTTACAATGTACATGATACTAGATTTATCACATTATAGATGGAACTTGATTACTTGCAATATGCACGATACTAGATTGTTTCACATGATACATGATACTTGGTTATTTACAATATGTATAATACTAGATTATTTACGCTATACATGAAACTTGAGTGTTTACATTACACACGAAACTAGATTGTTTACCTTGTTTGCAATTTATTTGCCCACTACATACATGAGGCATGATCGTTCACTTTATCCATGAAACTTGATAGCTATAAAATTTGAGCTACTCGGGGTTTGACGTATTCTTGTTCAAACACGAGGGAGTTATAAACTTTGAGTTACTCGGGGTTTGATGTATTCTTGTTCAAACACGAGAGAGCTATAAACTTTATGGGTAACCTAGAGGGTATACGGCACCCATGTATGGGGTTGTATCACCTTGTTAGTCATTACTCCCTGATTGACTTTACCATCTATACACACAATTACTTATTAGCAATTCATGCATGAAAACAATAATAAACTAAATGTTTTTGGGTGTTTCCCCCACCTCCATACCCACACGCAATAGAATGATCTATACGGACCATACGACGATTTGAATAATTACGGGTGCACACGTAATTATAAAAGTCAGCGCATGGAAAACATAGTAAATTATGTCGTGTGTAATGACATAAAACCAATGGTGATATACAGTAACGAAACTAATGGGATATGATAAGGGCATTGTGAACATACCGTTAATATATCCTATATATAAGTGCTCCCGTCATATTGTTAGAAGTAACGTTGTCCGTATACACGTAGGATTTTCTATTACTCTGACCTTGACCAGTAGTTGTGAAATCCTTATCCAGTGACATTACTCGAACATCTTAGACTACATCCAAAACAAGTTTAGATCTCAAAATCCCATCATTTGAGTCTAAAATCATTCTAGTACAATCTTCTCCTTATTTTTTGTATTTCATACAAAATTCACTGCCACCATCCATACCTAACGCAATGACCTGACCTGACGTGAACCTTGTCATCAACTATACTCCTCAAACCGACAAGTAAAACTAGTGGAGAACCCAAACACATGTATTTTTTTGTTCTGGACCCTTTTCCTAAACAATTTCGGGACGAAATCTCCTAAAGTTGGAGAGACTGTAATCCCCAGGAAATTCCGGCCTATATTTTTACTTTCCGACTCTTGTGAATTCATTATTTTGTGACAAACTATCCTATTTACACATTTCACTTTCATGAGTATACAAACATACATACAATTAAATACCATTATTTCATATTCAAAAATAATAATTTTTTTTATAAGGGATTATATAATTGATAGTATCCTATCAAACAACTATACCTATATTATGCTAGGTTATTTCTAAATCTTTCTCTCTCTCTATATATATATATATATAGATGTATAAATACAAACTTATAAGATCTAAATTATAAATTCCATGAGTAAAATTTGGGTTTATAAAAGATATATATTCAAAATTCAAAATAAATAATTTGATACCATTTTATTTTACAAAAAAATATACTTCTGTATTTGAAATATTTAAAAATAATACTAACATTTAATTGAGTTTATAAAAAATTATAAAGGTTTTATTTTTATGTTTTATAAAAAAATCCAGGGGTTAAGAATGTAATTTCTGAAAGTTAATTTCAATTTAAAACAAAGTTGTACATGATGTAATAACAAGCTGAAACTACAGGGGCCGATTTTGCCAAATCCGAAAACCCCCTTTTCTTCCAATTTGATCTCAGATTCGAGCCCCGCTTGGAACCGGTTTCGAACCACCTTTAAACGAACTCGACATCAAAATATTTTTACGCGAAGACGAAAGTGGCAAAACGTCCAGGACACTCAATCGATCCGTCTTTCATGTTTAATCGGACTTTTATGAACAAATCAATGGCTAAACTCGTAACCGAAACTTCATTAGAAACCATTTACTCGATCGATCATTTCTTATGGAATTGCGTATAAATAGGCATCCACAATCACAAACAAAACTCAACACGAACTCCCTGCACCCTCAAATCCCTTACGTCTCTGGATCTCGGATTTCAGTCGGAAAACCCGAACCTGTTCTTCGAGTCGTTCTCCTTCATTACGTAACCATTTCAGGTAATTATAGTGTCTATACTTTCGTTTTAGTTTAGGGATCAAAAGCCATATGGTTCCGTGCTCGAACATTTGACCGATTAAGAGTATTCGGGGTCTAGGGTTACGGGTTTGTATAGGGAAGGAGATGATTTGAGTACTGGTGTTTAAAAACCAAAATGCAAACCCATTGGACATGGCAGCATGCCCTGGTCCAGTGGTTAGTTCGTGTGTGTGGTGTGACCTGGATGAGACGTGGGTTCGAGTCCCGGGGAGCCCACTTTTAATCCCTTTTCCTTTTTAAAACCTTTTTAATACATTATCTCATATAAGAAATTCCAAATAAAATTTTTATAAACAATATAAATATAATCTGAGAATTTTATAAAAACTAAATTATAAAATAATGTTTATTTATTTGTTTTAATTAAAAATACATTAGAAAACATTTTAAATCCATAAATAAATAATAGATGTGGTTTTGTTTGAAACACATTGATTATGTATTTATTTATGGTGTTATTACACAAATTTACATTAAATGTTTAGACATTTAATATTATCTCAACTTTATAAATAATTACTCTTAAAAAAAAATATGATTATTTAAAACATACTTTTAAACTTATAAATACTCAAATAATTATTTTAAATAATTATTTTATATCAACATCCATTAATCCTAATTAAAAACCTATTTAGCCTTTTATCACTCATTTATGATAAATTAACTAACCAAATTAATTTTAGTTATTAATAAATCGTTTTAATTACATTTATTAATAATTAACCATTTTGTTTACGCTAACTAATAAATTTTAATTACAAAAATTATTGAGTGAACTTTTATCTCATAAATTACTTATGAAGTTATTTTATAAATAAACACTAATGCACTATTTTGTCCCATGATTCTTATTTAATATATCTAGCTCAATTATGTAAATTAGACTACTAAATGATCTACTAAATATATTCTACAAACTATTTTCATTACCATTGTTTCTAAAGTAAGTCAATAACTTATAAGTTCCAGAAAGCAACCAAGCAAGTCCATCCCCAACCCAAACCCTAAAACCCTAGGATTTCATTATCTTGTTTAAACTTATTTTGAACTTAGAAAGCGAATTATCTATGTAGGTTTGTCGTGAGAAATCTTCACAATAACTATTCACCTCATCAAACCCTATCACTTTCATCTTCAATACAAGTGAGTTTACATAGCCCCTTTTTACTGTTTTTGCTTTTGGGGTGAAACATGTTATCAACTTTATCTATTTAAACAATTCAATATCTATGTTCTTGTGCTTGATCTTTATGCTTTATATTTGAACTACTTGGTGACCATTGCATGTGTTTCATGCCAGTACATTCATTAACTTGCAGCCCAAGCCTAAGGTAGTACCTAACATGATCATTTATATGGGAAACTGAACCTATAACTTACCATAAGACCTTGGCGGGTTTTGTTGGTTATCAACTATAACTTGGAGTATCCGCTTGCTCCCTTTTTCAAAATGGCAATCAGTGGGATTGCGTATCTAGTTTTCTATTATCAGGCTTGAATTGTACGCTTGGAACCTTGTATGTTTTCACATATATGCTTTAGACATGCTTTGAACATATTGAATTGTAAACTTATACTTAACTTTTGTTTGGTGTCAAAACCTATGTTACTCACCAACTACTTGTAGTTGACATTTACTCACATGTTTCAGGTGCACCAGTTTGAGGACACTACTTGATCACTTAGGACTTTGGACCTAGCTTTAGTAAAGATTAAATTCAAATTATGTTATGTTTTGAACGTTTCGTTTTCCATTTTCTATGTAACGGATGATATTAAGTTGATGAATAAATATTTTCATTTAATAATATATGATCATGTGCTTATGAACAACCGTGTCAGCCCCGGCGTATAATCCGCCGCCGGTCGGGGTGTGACACAGGGTGCTTGATGTAAGCCATAAAGAGCCTTATCAAGTTTGAACACTCTTGAGGGATGAATTGGATCCTCAAACCCCGGCGGCTGACAAACATACACTTCTTCTTTGACCTTGCCATACAAGAAAGCACTTTTAACATCCAATTGATACACCTTAAAACCTTTGAAAGATGCAAATGCTAGAAACAAATGAATCGCTTCAAGACGAGCCACAAGTGCGTACACCTCAGTGTAATCAATGCCTTCTTGTTGATTGAAACCTGTAAGGCCCCTTTTCCCGGGTAACCTCACTTGTTGGATTTACTCATAAACATAGTCATAATCACTGAGCTTAAATTTAAAACATTCAAATTCATTCATTACATAACGTAACATGACATGACATAACATCGGAAGTCTTTTAAAATCAAGTACATAACATTTGTCTTAACATTTATAAATATGGGATGTCAGTCTTGAGCCGGGTATCCTTCACGCCTTCGCACGACCCTTCTTTTCTGTACCTGAAATGTATACTAAAAGTCAGCTAACTCTGGTGAGTTCTAGTTTAAAACTATTAAGTATGATCATTCTTTTCTTTATAAGTACACATAATTATATACATACATTTCTACAAATACGTATTCATAGCTTTTACTTTTCTTTCTTTATTCTTATGTGACTACATATGTATGTATTCACCTTTTCTTTCTTTATTCTTATGTGATTACATAGGTATATACTCACCTTTTCTTTCTTTATTCTTATGTGACTACATAGGTATGTATTCACCTTTTCTTTCCTTAACATTCATTGGTCATACACAAAAGGGTGATCAACCCATCTTACGGTACGTATATCACAAAGACATACGCCCTTGAGCTACCGTCGTAGCCCTTTTACTCGTCCGGTCCTAGAAACCGTCCGCCTTAACTTTGGTCCGGCCAACCTTCGGCCGTCCGTCTTACCCGTCCTACCGTCGTAGTCCGTCATATTCGCCCGTCTGCCATAAGGCATCCGTTTCCCACGCGAACTATTGTTTATGCAACCTTTATACTATATTAACATTTACTTCGACCGCCCTTTTATGCTTTTTATACGTCCTAGCTTGCGAAGGAACGTTTCTTTCCCGGTTGCAAAATAGTCGCGTAGTCGTCCGTCTACAGAAGTAGCCGTTAGCTTCGTTTCCGTCCATAACGTATACATACATTCACAACATGCAATATAGATAATTATAAAGCAAGATTTCATTTATTTACGTTATGTCATTCTTTCCTTCATTCTTTGTAAACATACGTTTCATTCTTTGTTTATAATTCATTCTCATATATATATATAACATATATATTAGTACATCACGTATGATCACATTAGCATTCATATCCTTTATTCATTTAGTGTATACATTTCAGCCCCAAAACATTTAATAAGGTTTGCATATAACATAGAAGGGGGCACATAGAACTCATCTGATATACACTTAGCTGGTTACTGAGCGTCACTAATGTCACTCACAATCTGTATAATAAAGTCATACACGTAAGGTAGTGCTCCTAGATAACACTAGACATTACTATGCTTGAACCTAGTAGTTTCGATGGATTTGCTTATGTCGAAACTTGATAGTTTCGATAGGTTGCTTATATCGAAACTTGGTAGTTTCGATAGGTTGCTTATGTCGAAACTTGGTAGTTTCGATAGGTTGCTTATATCGAAACTTGGTAGTTTCGATAGGTTGCTTATGTCGAAACTTGGTAGTTTCGATAGGTTGCTTATGTCGAAACTTGGTAGTTTCGATAGGTTGCTTATGTCGAAACTTGGTAGTTTCGATAGGTTGCTTATGTCGAAACTTGGTAGTTTCGATAGGTTGCTTATGTCGAAACTTGGTAGTTTCGATAAGTAACTTAGGTGTAATCTTAGCTTCAGATCGTGGGCTCATATCGAAACTATGGTAGTTTCGATGGGCCTGCACATATCGAAACTGAGTAGTTTCGATGGGTCTGCACATATCGAAACTAAGTAGTTTCGATGGGTCTGCATATATCGTCTTCCCCAAAAATCTGAAGTTTTTGCATGCGAGTCTGATCGAGTCAATATCTCAATTTTCTTAGATCAAAATGTTCGGTTTTCATTCTAGATGCTATACCTAAGCTCATTTTCAAGTTTCATCCGCAAAATCGTTACCTTTTTAGCCAAAACCCGAAAATCCTAAAAATCATAAAAACTCAGATTATGATCGAACGCTTACCTGGATTGGATTTCTGATTTGGAGGAGATGATCACGAGCACAGCAGCAACGTTCTCCTGAATTCCCGAGTTGATCCGTCATTTTCTCTCTCTAGACCCGAGCTCTCTTCTCTCTCTCTAGAACTTGTGAATGGTAGAAATGAAAGGTTTGGAGCAGCCCTTGCCCTTATATACTTGGGCTTCCTTCGGCCCGTTGGACCCGAGCCCAAGCCCGTCTGTTTTCCTTTCGCCATTTAAAAATTACAAATTTCGATCGTGTCATTATTTATTTATTACCAGTTTTTGGATGTTACAAAACCCTGAACAACCAATCTTACTTTACTCCTTACCATGACACCACGATCATCCTTTTTACATTTAAAAACCCATTTGGTGCTAATTGGATACACGCCTTTAGGAAGATCAACCAAATTCCACACATTTAGCTTATCAAATTGAGCAAGCTCCTCTTGAATTGCTTCTATCTAATTATTATCCTGTAAAGCCATTTCAACATTTTTAGGTTCAACCTGAGAAATAAAACATGAATATAAGCAAACATCAAGAACACCAGTATCTTTAATGCATGTATACAAACAAGTATTTTCAGTTAAAGAACGGGTTTGCACTCCATCTTTCAGATTCCAATTATATTTTTCACCGGATGATCTTTAAGCTCTTTTATGGACGCCACTTCAGGAACCGGCAACAAAATCAACTTGAGTTGTTTCTTTTTGAGAAAGAACTTCTTGATTCACTGGTATTTCTGAATCCAGATTCGTAGGAATCTCCCCCTGAACTAGTGTAGAAGTAGAAGTATCATCATTGATTAATGGATCAGCTAAAGAATCTTGAAAGAGAACTTCATCTTCTTCACTATCAGAATCTTGTGGTCCCGAACAGGAGGTAAGATTAGGATCAGGATTAGAGGAAGACGGGACAGATGAATTTGGAACCAACTTTGGTGTAAAACATCCTACTTGTGCATCCTGACACGATTCATATAACAATGCAGCTTCCTCAGGAAAAAGATCAGAGGATAAATGAAAAGACTTGAACAAATTGTCATAATCAAACGCCCACTCTGGACCAACAGTCGTTTGAGGTATAGAATGATTAGAACAATCAATATGAATATAGACCTATTGAAGGACAAACCGAGCCAATTCAATCATGAAATCAAGCAATTAACGCGTTTTGAAGGCCTGAAATCACGCACAATCAATCCTATCATGAATATAGACCTGATTCGCGACCCAATCCATCGCTCAATCGATGAATCAATGCGTTTTTGAGGTTAACAGCCGTCACAGTCAAACCTTTCATAAAATCCTATAATTTAAGTGGAATTGGACGATGAAATGCACTCACTCACCATCACACAACCTCATATAACCTCTGCCAATCCTCAATTGAATCACACTCCACATCTGCTTGCCGATCGGGTATCAAGAACAGACGATCCTTTGACTTAGTCGACCGCACTCAGTACTCCACCATATCACGTAAGAATTATTTCATTTGATTCGTTATGAAGTGCATTCCATTAGTCCCTTATAAATTCGTATCATCAGTTCGCATCGGATTCAATTACAATCAGAGTTCTTGAACTGTGTATGCGATTCGAATTTGGGGTTAATTAAACGAATTTAAATTGTTTTAGAATTCTTGTTTATACCAGCGAACCACTTGGCCAATTGGTTAAGAAATTGAGCCATTGGACCGAGTGGCGTGGGTTCGAAACCCACAAGCCCAGCCTTTTTGCGTGAACCTGAAACCTAAACCGGATCCGCTGCATCACCATGTTAAAACCATTCGGATCGGTTATGTATAGCGAGTAATGTCCCTGGTCCAGTGGTAGCACCCGTGACCCCCCACAGGAACCACCCGGGTTCGAACTAGGTGGCCTGCATTTAATTTCTAAAACTGTTTTTGATGCTTTAAAAATTTTATAAAAAATATTTATTAAACCCTACATTATTTAGAACGAAATAAAACAAAAGTTTACATATTTTAACAAAAAATAAATATTTTCACAAATTTAGTTCTTTAAAATCTCATTTTAGTTATTTAAAATTCATTTTAAAGAATTAAGCCAAGCATTTAAAGTTACAAATAATGTGACAAGATATTTTTATAAAAAAAAAATAATAATAATATGTTCACATAAATCATCTGTTAAACTAAATAGAATGGAGTTTAAATCATATTTAAACAAATGAAACCTTTATAACATACATTAGTAAACACATTTACATTCCTTATTAGTAAACACTAAATTCCGTTGAAAACCCTAAACTCTATCTTACGCATTGTGCACAATATTAATTCAAATTCATACTGTTTCACTCTAGGTCAAACCTAGTGATTTGCAAACCACTCGTGCTACCCAAAGCTTGTGTTAACTACTACATTTGATACAAGTGAGTTTACATAGCCCTTTTTTTCTTATTTACATATTTGGGGTGAAACATGATTACATTCAAACACTATTTGCAATTACACACGTATAATTCAACATTATGGTTATATGTGTTTATTTGTGCTTTATGCTTGAATGCTAATTGTTATACATGATATACACGTGCAAACACAAATACATTACTTCAGGCTAACATGTGTTGTTATGCCCTACATTAGGATAACATGTGTTGTTATGCCCAACATTTACATCAGGATAACATGTGTTGCTATGCCTTACATTAGGATAACATGTGTTGTTATGCCCTTCAATTACAAAGTTTCCTTTGTGCAACTAGCTTAACTAAGATTCTCCATAAATGCTTTATAAACCATGCATCATATGAATTATACACAAAACATTTAAACTTTACTTGTGGTGTCAAAACCTATGTATGCTCACCAACTATTTATAGTTGACCACCTCATTTTTACTAATTAAAGAATTCTTATTCCCGTGGACATGTTCGTCTACTCTTGATTATTAGAGCGTTTCTTTAGGACGTTCAATCTTTCGTGTTGTCGTCACATATTCCCATTGTAACCCTAATTGTTATACTTGTAATTCTAGGGCATACATAAGCCGTTGCAGGCTAACACTCGTGGTTTCAATCTTATTCTAGTGTGAACCTACCTACGCCGTTCAGGTGAGATTTCACGGCCCCTTTTACTGTTTTACAACTAGGGGAGAAAACATGACGTAAACATTTTTGGTTATGTATTTCATATATGTTATCACTTGTTTAACTATGCGTACACATCTATCACTAAGTCCTCACATCGGACCGTTAATATGAACATAGGGAGGTAAGTTGAGTAGTACTACTGGGTTTGACAAACCTCACCCGCGTTAGTCGCGCTAACCCGACTGGATGTCGAACGGGTGCATTCTTAACCTAAACATGCACCATGTTTGATAGGCCTGGTGGGAGGCAAAAACATAAACAGTCAGCTGTCGGTTGCGAGCGCATTAGTTAACATGCTTATGGGTTAGCTACCTATTGATTTATATATTGAATGTACATTAACTTATTGAACCTTCTTACAAAAGGAAACCTGTGAACTCACCAACCTCGTGTTGACATCTTTTCTTACATGTTTTCTCAGGTTGCTTAAGATAAGGCACAGGTGCACGCATTAGGCATGCATGGAGTCTTATGATTAAATTATAAATTATTATTGTTGATTTGCTTTGTACTTTGTTTTGGACTGAACACTTTGGGACTTTTCATGGGCGCGTTTGTTTTACGCATTTACTTTCGTTTTACGCTTCCGCACTTACTTTGATCGTTTATGATATATTTTCATTTTAGTCCCATATAGTGTCGTTCAATGTAACTAATGAATAAGATCCTGGTTTGTCACTTCCCAAACGGTAAAACTCCGTTAGTTGAAATTGGAGGTGTGACAGCTGAAACAAGAGCAGCTGTATGCCATGCTTTCCAAGTGCGAATTCTGGATTCACGAAGTACAATTATTTGGATATGTAGTCAACGAGAACGGAATACATGTCGATCTATCTAAAATAGAAGCCATCAAGAATTGGGCAGCACCGACGACTCTGACAGAGGTGTGACAATCTCTGGGATTGTCTGGCTATTACCGTCGATTCATCGAGGGATTCTCAAAGATCTCCCAACCCTTAATTGCCTTAACCCAAAAGGGTAAAGTCTATAACTGGGGTGACACCCAGGAATCAACATTCCAACTTCTTCCACATAAACTGTTAGGACATAGATTTGTAATGACAAAAGATTGTAATAGTTAGATTTTATGTCTTTGTGTTTTTTGATATGTAATTGTTTAAAGTTGCTAAGTGTTTTAACTAGTGAGCCTAGAGGCGAACTAGTTAAGTTCGCCTGGTCTATCAGAGGCGAACTTAATAAGTTCGCTTAGGTATAACTGAGGCGAACTTGTTAAGTTCGCTTGGTCTGTTGGAGGCGAACTTAACAAGTTCGCTTACAGCAGGTGTGTTTCTATATATAGGTGTTACAGAGTCATTAGAAGTAATCGATCCAAGGAGAGAAAAACTTGTCTGATTGAGTCTATAACCACAGTGATTTGGAATATAACGAGAAGTTTATTTACGCGTGTTGTTTGAATTTTCAATTAGTATACAAACGTTAATACGAAGGATTCCGCACTTCGTGTTAAAGAAACGTCATATCACGAGTTCGATCAGTAGTTGAGTTACCTGGACCTACAAGTGGTATCAGAGCTATTGCTCTTGATTAGCAGCAGATTCGTGGTGTTTTCGTGTCCAATCAACATCAAAATTCACAGAATTTGAAGGATTTTTCATCTTTTTCGTGTTCTTGATAAAAATGGAAGATTTTTTATCAATTTGGATTGATTTTGGATTGGTTTGAAGAAATTGATCCGATAGGATTGTTCCTAATAAGTTTCTACACAATCATACGGTTCAGAATTGCTTAATTCCATCATTTTGATAAGAAATCATGATTTTCAGCCGAGTTTATTCGTGTTTGGGCTTCTGAGTTTGTTACAGCAGTTTAAGCGAACTTGCTAGTTCCTGTGCAGGCGAACTTAGCAAGCGAACTTATTAAGTTCGCTTCTCACAGGTTTAAGCGAACATATTAAGTTCGCTTCTCCTCAAGTTCGCTTAGGTGGTTCAGTCAGGCGAACTTATTAAGTTCGCTCAGGCAGGCGAACTTAGCTAGGTTTCTTAAAAAAAAAAAATATGCTTGTTTTGGATCATTTTTGAAATTTTGAATTTTCAAAATTTTTTAAAAAGAGTATTTTGGCGGGAAAATTTTTTCCGGATATTTTCGCCAAAATTTCAAAATGTCAATTTCGTGTGATGATAATGATATTGGAAATATGTCACCAAAGCTTTTGTGCATATCAGATTACCGTAACTGGAAAGTCCGGTTCAAACAATTCGTATCAGTCACTGATGAAAACTTTTGGACATCCATATTTGAAGGATATGTGCATCCTACTTATGACTATATGGGATATTATGATGTTCCTAAACCAGTGACAGCTCTTACTAAAGTAGAAAAGCAGAAGTTTGCTCGAGAGATGAAAACGCGTGAAACTTTAACGTTGTCTTTACCAAAAGAAATCATTCTTAGTCTCGGGAAGTGTCCAACTTCAAGAGAACTATGGGAAGCTTTGAAGAAAAAGGGTGAAGCTACTACTCAAGCGTTTGTGGTCTTGATCAAAGAAGAAATAGTAAAGCAGAGTGTTTCTGAAAGTGATTCGTCTACCGACTTAAGTGATAGTGAGAGTATTCGATCTGGTGAAAGTACTCAGTCTACCGAGAGTGATGTAGAGACTGAAGTAAGCTTCCAGACAGTTGAAGATGATCTGAGTGAATTAGAAACTGATGCAGAGTCTGTCATTGTTGATCAAAAGAGTGAAGCTGATAATGACGTTTTCATGGCTCCTGGTGCATCTTCTTCAGAACTAAAAGCTGAAGTAGTTTCTAACTCTGAGACGTTTTGTTCTAACTGTATCTCAGTAAAGGATAAAATGATGAGGGTTATGGATGACAACGTCAACCTCATTTGTGATATGAAATCGATGCACACGGTAAATCAGAAATTAAAAGATAATGAGAATGTGTGTGTTGAGAGAATAGAATCACTGAAGAGAGATATAAGCTCTCTGACTTTGAAGATCAAAGTGCAGGCATATCACCTGGATATGTCCTTTGCAGAAATTGAGAAAAGAAATAATGATCTTGTTAAGAAAGATAAGGAACTAGCTGAATCTAAAGCAGAGGTAATCAGATTACACAAAAAGTTAGAAAGCTTTGGAAATTCATCATTCTTATTAGGATATTATCATGATACTACTGAAGAGGGGAAGGGAACTAGTGGTATTGGCTATGTTCCTCCACCATTCAACGGAAATTATTCTGTTACACCTGAGATTATAAATGATGAGGATTTAGATACTAAGACTGTGTTGAAAGTGAATCCGGTCACAGGTGAAGATATGGTGTATTCTGATGAGAGTGATGATGAATATTTTGATGAAGCTAAGGTACAGGGGATACCTAAAGATATTAAAGTTGAGGAATCAAAGGTTGATTCTAATTCATCTGAAAATTCTACATTTGGAAGTTCTTCAAACTCAAGGAGAGTTCCATATGTCAGAGATTATAAAGACAGGCGTACCTGCTTTCATTGTAATGAGATAGGTCACATTGTGGTGAACTGTCCTTACAAAAATAAAGGAAAGAAGCATGTAGTTCCTGAGAAGATGAAGACTGAATCAAAACCTGTTGCAAAATCTGGAGTTCCAAAGAAAATAAAGCAAAAAGAAGTTCGTGTAGGAGAATCTTCTACAAATGCATCTTATTGTGAGAAGATTCCTTATATGAGAGAATATCGTGAGACGAGATCTTGCTTTTAATGTGGTCTTGTGGGTCACATTAGGATGGATTGTCCTCACAAAGCCAAAGGTAACCGATATGTTACTCCAGAAAAGGTAAGAACTCATGGTAAGCCTTATGTTAACCCAAATGTGGTTAAACCTCATGTTACACCAAAGGGTAATTCAAAATCTGAGGTTAGGCTTTCTAGACCTCAAAGACGGAGGAGAAACAGAAGATTGAGAAAACTTTTAGAACAACAAGAGTTTTCACAATCAAATCAATTTTCAAATGAAAGAAAATGTTCAAACACTTCACATTTTAAGCAAAAAGAACTTAATGAAAAGAAGTATGTTTGGAAATCTAAAGTTTCTGTTTTTGACTCGTCGGAACAATCTCCTAAAATCGATGAGAGATTCGATTGTGAATGGAGTGAGGTTTATTATTTTGATACAAATGGAAGACCCATGACTACCATGGCTTGGGTCCCAATTTTAAATTAATGTTTCTTGTTAGTTGTGCAGGATTGACCAAGAGGGACTATTAATACCATTTTGGTTGTTGATAGTGGTGGTTCTTAGCACATAACAGGGAATGACATCTGCATGAGTAAAGAGTTATTGATATCTGAGAATATATCTGATTCAACGACTTAATGCTCAAGGGGGAGAATATGTCACACACAATGTTTTGGAAAGAGTTTTACAAAGTCCAAATGATAACCTGAAACTTAGGATGACGATGGTGAGCATAAAGTCGTTGATGCAACCATTTGACTAGTTGAGAGGGAGTCTACAGGATATGGGGAGTACAGAACTGTGTTGGTGACAAAGGCAAAGACATTCAATTACATGATTACATCGGTTTGAGTTTTTAAATTGATTGACTTGCTTAATCCAGAGTAACCAAGTAAAATGTTTTTCTTAAAATGTTTTCATGGAAGAGTTTATTTTCTTTTGTTTTACTTTCTTTTAAAAAGATTTTGAAAAATTCAAACAAATTGAAAAAGATAAAATCAACATTACTTGAAGTTAAAGAAGAGATGATAGTACATCAGTGGATGTTCTTTCACACATGACCTTAGATTGACTGGTTGGTGCTTTATGTTAATATATCTGAATTATATGTTTTGATCTAAACTTCAGAGACTAAATAAATAGGAAATGATAGTGTTTTGTATGCATATAATTTGAATTGTCAGTAGACTAAAAGCGTCATTGAACCATTAGTAGTGTGAAAACATAATTTCATATGTTACAACTGTGATTTGAACCCATTTTATGCCTGGGTGTGTGCGTTAAAAGATCAATATCAGATAAACAATATTAGATTTTAATAAAGATTTTCCTATGAGATCAGTTTCGGGTTATATCCTTAGCACTATTCATTCGATTTGCTTCAGTGCCCATGTCCCGAAAAGCATGCAATTTGAAGTATAATCAAGATATGTACTTGACAACATCTGTCAAACATATACTAGCCCTTGGATTATATTGATAAATCATCTTTATTGATTCCATTGAATTCATAATCCAGATAACAGTTGGATCCACATACCTGAATCTTATGATTCCACAAATATAAGCCAAAACATTGAATCATTCGATTCTGAATCTCATTGATTCCTATACAATCCAATTTGGATTCTGCTATTCATGTGCTAAGTGATGTCTCCTCATTCTGAAAATTCGGATAATCTTTAGTAAAATCTCATATGTCTTGAAGATAGTGCATTTACTTTCTGTTGGCATACTAGTGGGGTACACGTTGTATTTCATACTTAAATGGTACCTTAACTCACAAGAAAGTGGGAATGAGATGCTTTAGTTTCAAATCTTATAATATTGACAATTTGAATTTGTGTGTCATAGTCTGATCCTATTTTCTTTGAATGTTTATCGCGTATCATAACATGCAATATAAAAGTATTGAAAAGATAGAGTGTGAAAATCTTGAAAGATATTGGTTTGATTGGTCAATGCTTGAAATAATGACATAGGATACCATTTGATATTATATGGATTTTATATCCAAGATGTGTGATTGATATATCATATATACTGATATGATCTTCTTACTCATGATGTTCAATCAAAAAGATGTGATTTTGTATTTTACATTTCAGTTTATACAAAGAAAAACCAAAAAGATTTTGTGTTTCTTATGTTTGAAAAACCAAAAAGATTTTATTTTTCCAGCTTTCATGGAAATCTTAATTGTTGGTTATTCTTGGTTGTTCTCCTTTGCAAAAATTGAATATTGCAGACAGAAGTTGACAAGGGGTCCTTCTCCCAAGTTTTCTTCTAGATTGAAAAATAATGTGCAGATGAACAAGATGAAGACTACAACGTGTTTGATGATATATGAAGACGGATGACAATCTTCTGAAGCTGTTGTCAAGGGGGAGTCTGTTGGAGCATTTTCTGGTGACAACGAGCTTGAAGATATTATGTCTTAGTCTTAGAGTCTTTGACTTGTAATTGATAGAATTGTTAGCAACAGTTATAGGGGAGTCTGTTAGGACATGTTTTGTAACTGTTGATAAAATTCTGTGTAAGTTCTGCTAGAGGCGAACTTAACAAGTTCGCCTAGCCTATCAGAGGCGAACTTAATAAGTTCGCCTGGTCTATCAGAGGTGAACTTATTAAGTTCGCTTAGCCTATTAGAGGCGAACTTAATAAGTTCGCCTAAGCACAGTGAAGCGAACTTGTTAAGTTCGCCTGGTGCAGAACAGTGCTTATATATTGACAGAACAGAGTCTGTTGAGATAGAACACAGAACACAGAGAGCTTAGAGAAGAGACGATATCAGAGTAGACGAGAGATAATTCTTGTAACCTGATATTGGTGGAATACAAATAGTTTATTTACACCGTTGTTATTGATTGAGTTACACGAGCACGTTGATCATGGATTCCGCACGTTATCACCGTGTCGTACCGCGAGTCTAGAGATCCGTCACACACCGAATTAGGGACCTACAAGTGGTATCAGAGCTTATGCTCGTGAATTAAGTACGATTCTCGGTGATTAGTGACGGTTTTTGTGTACAATTCGACAAGAAATTCAACATTTTTGAAGTTTCTGCAACAATGGAGTTTTTCAAGTTCTTGAAGATCGTTTCTTTGCTGAATTCGTGATTTTGGAAGGGTTTTTGACGAAATTAGTCCGATAAAACTGTTCTATTTGATAAAATTCACAATCCTACGGTTCAATTTCCTTAAATTCCATCAATTCTCTGAGAAATCATGAATTTTGAAGGTTTCAGTTCGTGTTTGGGTGAAGAATCGTTTGAATCTGTTACAGCAGTTTAAGCGAACTTGCTGAGTTCCTGTGCAGGCGAACTTAGCAAGCGAACTTATTAAGTTCGCTTCTCACATTTCAAGCGATCTTAGCTGTTAAGCGAACTTACCGGATTTCCTCCTTAAGCGAACTTGTGTGCAGTCACAACAAAAACCACAACAACCTGCCCAACAACCACAAATACAAATTCCTATTCCTGAACAAGTTCCTATTCCCTAAGCTGCAGTTAATATTCCGATTCAGGAACCAGTTCAAGAAGAGTCTGTTCATGATCCTAATCAAGATATGGGTATGAACATGTATGATTTTGTTGATGAAGCTGTGAACTCGCCCATTCATGAACAAGAAGGGAATGTGATGACAGACGCTGAGTCTTGTTCCAGTTCAAGTGATACAACATCATCTGATGATGACAGCACTGATTCTGATGAATCTAGAGATTTTTCTCCAGGTCATTATGAACGGTTGGCTGCTATTCCACTGGCTAATGCTGGAAAACGCATTAAATCTCAAGCCAGACGACCACGACGCAAGTCTGTTCGGGATCCTCCTTCCGGATCAGTACTTGGAAAAAGATCGTTGGTAGATAAAAGTTCTGACACTGACAGTGACTTTAATCCTGATCCTTCACGTCAAAAGTTAATGTCTGCGTCGATTGCTGCTGCACAATCTTCTCAAGGTGTTGAGGATGCAAATTTTGTTGCTTCTCTGATCATTACTCCACCAAGATCTAAGGATCCATCTCCAGTTCCATCTCCTGTTCCTACATAGATTCCTACTACTTCAAGTCCTTCTATTCCACAATCCACTCTTGAAGGAAACAAAGACAAAGATACTTCGGGTACTAATGAAGAAGAAATTCTGTTATTAGAATTCTTTCAAGATTCAGAAGAAGAGGAAGCTGAAAAGATTGAATGTCTTGATGACATTGACGATTTATTCAATGACATGGAAGATGATATGTCAGACACTGAGATAGAAGAAGGAGAAATAGTGGAGATTGAAATAGAGAAAGATAAAGACAGTGTTACATATGAAGGCTGTGACGGTCTTAAGGTGCCGTATAACTTCATCCAAGAGGATGTTGTTCTTGAGTTCTCTTATGACGGAATAACTGACTCTATGGACTCTATTGAAGACGTCACATTGCCTGATGATACAGCTGACTCAAAGATGGATACTGATGATGAGAATCTTCAATTCAATAAGGGTGCTGAAACTGAAACTACTCACACTGAGTCTCCAAAGATTAATGAAGAACCTGTGATGTTCAGAGATACAGGAATGACACGAGAACAGTGGAGAGAAGTTGAAAACAGTTGGATGAAGGTGCTACCCAAGTCTCCAATACAACCTGCTCAGAAAGAGAAATATGTGAATAAAGAGCAGTGTATAGGAAGGATCATTAGTTGGTTCTATGATGGTGAATCAAAATTGTTTGTAATCAAACGATCTGATGGTGTTCAATACTTAAAGCCAAGGATCAAATATTTCAATACATTGCCGAGGTGTGAAATAAATGGTCTAGCTTCAAAGCCACTCATAAATAGATCGAAGAATGGTTTGGCTGATGTGATAGCAAACCTGATAAAGAAAGAAGGTAGTTCGGGTAAGTATGAACGGCTGAAACCACAGAAGGGAAAAACAGTGAAGATTACAGATCCTAAGACTGGGAAAGTAACCTGGAGATACAAGTATAGACCAGTGCGTGCTATTCACAAGATACCATTAAAGAAGATTCCTCAAGACTTTCTTGGGAATATGAAATGGTGGTATGTTGATGTTAATACTTGTGAAGCAAGGGTTGAAGATAAAGATAATAAGGTCATTGTGTGTTTCTATGACGCAATGAATCTTATTAATTTTTCAAAGAAAGATCAGAGAACGCTGAGAAAGAATGAGATAATGTATACTGATGAATGGATAGAACAAGGTCTACAGTATAAAAGATTTTTGGAAATATGCAGAAGATACGGTGTGCATGCTGGAAGCAGACTACCAGAAAACTGGAAGAGTTCAAGATAAAGACAGAAGATCAAGCTATTCTCAAGGGGGAGTCTGTTAGGACATAGATTTGTAATGACAAAAGCTTGTAATAGTTAGATTTTATGTCTTTGTGTTTTTTGATATTTAATTGTTTAAAGTTGCTAAGTGTTTTAACTAGTGAGCCTAGAGGCGAACTTGTTAAGTTCGCCTGGTCTATCAGAGGCGAACTTAATAAGTTCGCTTAGGTATAACTGAGGCGAACTTGTTAAGTTCGCTTGGTCTGTTGGAGGCGAACTTAACAAGTTCGCTTACAGCAGGTGTGTTTCTATATATAGGTGTTACAGAGTCATTAGAAGTAATTGATCCAAGGAGAGAAAAACTTGTCTGATTGAGTCTGTAACCACAGTGATTTGGAATATAACGAGAAGTTTATTTACGCGTGTTGTTTGAATTGTCAATTAGTATACAAACGTTAATACGAAGGATTCCGCACTTCGTGTTAAAGAAACATCATACCACGAGTTCGATCAGTAGTTGAGTTACCTGGACCTACAGAATGAACATAAGGAGATAAACTATCAAAAAATAATTTGGATTCTAAAGGCGAAATGCATTACTTGGAATGGATTTGATGGGAGATTGATAATTAGGGTTTGTTTAAGATTGTAGTCTAATATGCTCAAAATTGTTAGTGGATCAGAAATTTCACAACTATTGGTATAGGTCAAAACATCACGCGACACGAACAACGCTACTTCTGATAATATTACAGAGCACTTATATATAGGAAGTACCATCGGCGTATCCACCATACCCTTGTCATATCACATTAGTTTCGTTGTTATATATACCGATAGGTTTTAGGTCATAACACACGAAAAATTTTCCTATGTTTTCCATGCGCTGATTTTTATAATTACGTGTGCACCCGTAATTACTCAAATAATCGCATGGTCCGTATAGATCCTTCTGTTGTGTGCGAGGCAAGAGGGGGGCACAAATTCACTTAGTTCATGTATATTGTTTTCACATACGAGTTGCTAATGAGTAACTGTGTTCTTAAATAGGCAGGTCAGTGTAAGGCCCCAAACCCGGGAGGCCTCACTTGTTGGATTTACTCATTCACACACAGTTCTTAAACTTGAATATCAAATAACACAGAGGAAAATACTTCATTAAACATAACCATTACATTGTTCAACATGCGAAAGCGTAACATAGTCTATTACATAAACATAACATAAGCTAATCATAACGGGATGCCAGTCTTCATGATCAATCGGGTAACTCTTCTCGCTTGCCAAGCATCACCGTCCATCATCCATACCTGCCTTAACCTGAATGTGCATACTAAAAAGTCAGCTACGCTGGTGAGTTCTAGCTTTACATAAAACCTTAACATAAACATTTTGCCAAAAACATAACATACATTTGTTTAACAAAAACGTACGTAAAACATGCAATAACTTAACATCATCATAACATCGTAACATAACATCATAACATAAGTCAACATGAACCGAATCTGCGCCTTCTCGTAACCTTCAATTCCATACATCGCATACCAGCGGATGAACTTAAGGCTCGTTACCTCTAAGTCATCCGTCACACAGGTCCCCTAAGGCTCGTTACGTCTAGTGGACCAAACATATGTCTCCTAAGGCTCGTTACCTCTAGGTAGACCGAACATACGTCTCCTAAGGCTCGTTACCTCTAGGTAGACCAAACATACCTCTCCTAAGGCTCGTTACCTCTAGGTATACCAAACATATGTCTCCTAAGGCTCGTTACCTCTAGGTAGACAGAACATAACTTAGGCACTATTTCCCCGTAAGGAATAGTACCTTCCATCGGGATCCCGGTAATCCCATGGGTGACCGTCGTCACCCCATCAGCAACCAGTTGTACAACCGTTAGCCAGCCACAAATGCCCCCCGTAAGGTGAGGCCAATACATAGATACATACATACATACCTTAACTCCCGTAGGAACTCGTGGCAGATTCGTTCGTTCATGACTTTCATAAAACCTTTACCTCATTTTAGTTAAAGCATTTGTACGTTTTATTAAACAAAAAATCATCTCTTTCATAAACCTTTTGTAAACTTCATTTGGCAAAACATTTCATAAACATCATCTCGTAAACATCATTTCGTAAACATCGTTTCGTAAACATCGTTAGTAAACCTCGGTTCGTAAACCTCATTTCAAAACATCGTTCCGTATGTATGCACACCAGCCCAAAAACATTTAATTAAAACATTCAAAGAAGGGCTTCTAGAACTCACCTTATAAGCTAATCTCGGTTGTCCTAAACAAAGGCCCAACAACGTCACTTCCGATCTGAATTGATTAGTTAAATACACATCAGACCCAATCCCGATTCTAACGGTTTAACCTTCTAAACATACTGACTTTACTTAACCAGCCTGATGCCTGCGCACTTAGCAAGTGCGCAGGGTCTTGCTCTTGCGTACTTAATAAGTGTGCAAACTTTGCCTCATGCGTACTTGATAAATACGCAGTACCTGCTTCATGTGTACTTGATAAGTATGCATGACCCTCTTCATGCACTCTTGATAAGTACGCAGGATCCTCTTCTTGCATACTTGGTAAGTACGCAGGATCATCTTCATGCGTACTTGATAAGTACGCACGAACTGCTTCTTCGCAAAAACCCTAACTTTCACCTTCGGGTCTGATCACGTCAAGATCCCGAACTTGTTTACTTCAAAACGTTTTCTTTCCATTAAAGAACTCAAATCTATGTTTATCTTTCAGTTTTATCCGTGAAAACGTTATCTATTCACCCAAAACCCGAAAAACCCAAAAACAAACAAAAACTCAGATTTAGGCCCGATCGTTACCTGAATCGTGTTTCTGATCCGGAGGTTCTTCTCACGAGCTCTGGAGCAACACACTTCTCAAATCTCGGGTCGATCCGACAACTTTCTCTTTCTACGGTTTCTCACTCTAGAAGTTGCAAATGAGAGAAATGGGTGGTGACCTTGGCTATTATAGGGGAGGCTCCCCTTCCAGCCCGCCGGCCTATCCGACCCGACCCGACATGCCTCGTTCGTTTATTCCGTTATTATAACTGTCGTTTTATTTTTGGGATGTTACAAGTCTACCCCCCTTACAATAGGTTTCGTCCCCGAAACCTATCATGAGTCAAATAGTTGAGGGTACGACTCCCTCATTTCCGTCTCTGTTTCCCAAGTGGCTTCCGATCCCCTTCGATGCTTCCATTGGACTTTAACCAATTGAATAATCATATTACGCAAACGCTTCTCCTTTCTGTCTAAGATGGCCACGGGTTCTTCGGTGTAGTTAAGGCTGTTGTCGACCTCGATGTCAGTAAGTGGTACGTGAGCAGATTCATCCGCCAAACACTTTCGCAAGTGTGATACATGGAAGGTAGGATGAATCCCACTTAACTCATCAGGCAACTCTAACCGATAAGCGACTTCACCAACCCGCGCCATTATCCTGAATGGTCCGACAAACCTCGGACTTAACTTTCCTCTCTTCCTGAATCGTATGATCCCATTCCAGGGTGACACTTTCAACATTACTCTGTCCCCAACATCAAACTCAATAGGCCTTCGTCGTTTATCCGCGTAGGATTTCTGACGATCTTGTGCGGCCTTCATTCTAGCTTTGATTTGATCGAATCTTTCCGACGTTTCTCTTACAACTTCAAGACTTCCTAATTCCTTTTGTCCAATCTCACCCCAACAAACCGGGGTCCTGCATCTTCTCCCATATAACATTTCATAAGGTGGCATGCCTATCGTCGTGTGATGACTATTGTTGTAGGAGAATTCGGCTAACGGCAGATGACTGTCCCAGCTGCCGCCAAAATCGATAATACAAGCGCGAAGCATATCCTCCAAGGTCTGAATGGTCCTTTCGGACTGACCATCCGTTTGTGGGTGGTATGACGTGCTGATATTAAGCCTCGTGCCCATCGCCTCGTGAAATCTTTTCCAGAACCTCGATGTGAATCGTGTGTCCCGGTCAGATATGATCGTCAAAGGCATCCCATTCCGTGCTACTACTTCATTAATAAATACCTCCGCTAGCCTTTCCGACGAGAACGTCTCGCGAATAGGTAGGAAATGAGCACTCTTTGTTAAACGGTCCACAATTACCCAAATGGTAACATGACCTTTAGCTGTACGAGGTAGCTTGGTTATGAAGTCCATGGTAATGTGTTCCCACTTCCATTCTGGTATATCAAGTGGTTGAATCTTTCCATACGGTTTCTGGTGTTCGGCCTTTACTTGCGAGCAAGTCAAGCACTTGCTTACGTACTTTGTCACTTCATGCTTCATTCCAGGCGACCAGTAATCCTTCCTCAGATGTTGGTACATTTTATTGGTACCAGGATGGATAGAGTACCGAATTTATGAGCCTCTTCCAAGATTTTGGTTCTAAGCTCGCCACCCATAGGTATCCATACCCGTCCAAAACGTGTCCTAACACCAAGGGTGTTATATTCCAACTTGTCCTGTTGGCCAACCATCCTTTCCTGCTTCATGTTTTCTTCTTTAAGTGCTTCATCTTGAGCTCTTTCAATTTCTCTCATCACATCTGATGTTACTATAAACTAGCATGCTTTCACTCTAATAGGAGTTGGCACATCCTTTCGGCTTAGAGCGTCAGCCACCACGTTTGCCTTTCTAGGATGGTACATGATCTTACAGTCATAATCTTTCAGGAGTTCCAACCATCGTCTCTGCCTCATATTAAGCTCTCTTTGTTCGAAGAAGTACTTCAAACTTTTGTGGTCGGAGTAAATAGTAAACTTCACCCCGTACAAGTAGTGCCTCTAGATTTTCAATGCGAATACGACAGCAGCAAGTTCCAAATCATGGGTTGGATAATTAGCTTCGTGAATCTTCAATTGTCTTGATGCATACACGATCACTCTTCCGCGTTGCATCAACACGCATCCCAATCCTTGACCCGAAGCGTCAGAGTATACCACTAAGTCTTCATTGCCCTCGGGAAGGGCCAAGACTGGGGCTTTGGTTAGTTTTTCCTTCAATTCCTTAAACGCCTCATCCTGGGTCGCACCCCATTCGTACTTTACCTCCTTTGGACTCAACTTTGTCAATGGCGAAGCTATTTTCAAGAAATCCTGGATGAATCTCCGATAGTAGCCTGCCAATCCCAAGAAACTACGGATGTCAGTTGGCGTCTTAGGAATATTCAATTCCCGTACCGTCAATATCTTCGCTCGGTCAACCATAATGTCGTTCGGGTTGATGACGTGACCTAGGAATTGGACTTCCCTAAGCCAGAACGTGCATTTAGAGAACTTAGCATACAACCTTTCCTTCTTCAGAGCCTCCAACACCTCTTTTAAGTGACATGCATGATCACCCTCATTTTTGGAGTAGATGAGGATATCATCGATGAACACAATTACTGATCGGTCCAGCATCGGTCGACACACCCTATTCATTAAATCCATGAACGCTGCGGGGGCGTTCGTCAATCCAAAAGACATTACGCGGAACTCGAAATGTCCAAAACGCGTGCGAAATGCAGTTTTCGGTATGTCTTCTTCCCTCACCTTCAACTGATGGTACCCTGACCGAAGGTCGATTTTTGAGAACCAACTTGCGCCTTGCATATGATCGAACAGGTCGTCGATCCTTGCTAAAGAGTACTTGTAATATCTGTACTTTTCCGTTTACAATTTCCGGCCAATTGGCATTTATTGTAAACCCTAATTATCCATATTTAATAATATGTGAAAATTCTTAAATGAATTGCTTAAACTATGTGGCTAAAAACCATACTCAAACTATGTATTAGGGCTAATATTCATGGTATTTGAATAAAGTCCCTAAACTATATAAAATAAATCTCATAAATTATCTAAGTGTAAACAAAAAAAAAAAAAAAAATTGTACTTATTTAATTTGGAAAAAATCTTAATTGTGTCTTATTCAATTAAAACACAAATTATATAAATTAAAATGATTTTTATAAAATTATTATGAATTTTTAAGAAATAATAAGATTTATTCCTAAATAAATCAAATAAATAAAGTTTAATTAAATAAATATTTTTAAAATAAAGTTTTATAAAAATATGTCATTTTATATCATTTTTATAGAAATAAACAATTCTTTTATAATTTAAATGTAATTTATACATTTAAATATCAAAATATATCAAATTAATTAACTAAAAACCCTATTTAACCTAACTAACTTAGTTTTTGGTTAAAACTTAACTACAAGGGCTAAACTGCCTTTCCTCAAACTTATTTTCAAGTTTAAGTTGACCGGAGTCAACTTAACAAACCTCAGGGACCAAAGTTGTAATTTTCTGTTTTAAAACCCACCCAAAAGGGATCGTGGGTTCGAAACAAGGGGAACCCGGTTTTGGGTTCTGATTATTCGAAAACGCGTTTTAAGGATTCGAATTCGAAAACTTGTAACTGCTATTCGTTAATTATCATTAAACGAGTATGATGAACTCGTTAATTCGAGGAATTGAACTCGTAACAGTTGAAAACGGCTAAAACTTTAAACCGTCTTAAACCCGTAATCAAAACTCAATAATTCACGAATTAATTGACGAATTGATGTTATAGAAACCTCGACGACACCTAATTCGTCCATTTGAAACAAATCACAACTCCTAACACCCTCTAATTCTCTCTCTCGGAATCTCAGTTCAGACGAACTGAACATCGAGTCCAGAACTTCGATCAGTTGATCTTACAGGTAATTTGATACTTCATTAAACTCGGAATTGAACGTATAACAAAAGCCCTATGGTTAATTGAGTTCCTATTATACGGATTCGTCGAATTCGAACAAACTCAGATTAGGGTTCTTGCGTTCAAACGGATTTGGGATTTTAATTCGAAAACGTTGTTAAAAGGAACCTCTCTCCGTTTGTTTACGGGTTAGTCACTTGGCCGAGATGGCTGGGTGCGCGTATTACGAACGAGAGGTCACGGGTTTGAGCCCGGCTAAGGCCCTCACCCGTGAACCTTTTTGGCTTAAACGAACACAAACCGGACCCAAGATCCGGGTTAAATATAACCCAAATGCACTTATAACCAGGTTAGCCACTTGGCCCAACGGTCAGGTGCACTGCCGCTGGGCCAAGTAGCCCAGGTTCGATCCGCCTTTGTGGCCGGTTCGCCCATTTTTCAACATTTTCCTATTTTTGATTTTTATTAATTAAATCTTTAATCTTTAAAAATTCATAACTTTTTATTTACAACTTGAAAATGTACAAATAAATAGTCCAAATTTTTGTAATAAAATTCTCTACTGTTTTATAAAATAAAAAAACAGAAAACTTTCTGAGTTTATAAAATTAATTATTTAAAAGTCTAAATTTAAAACTTGGATTATTTATTTAAAATTAGTAAATCTATTCCAAAAATTTTACAAAAATTACATAAACTTAATTTATATATTTTTAACAAAATATTAAGTTTCTGGAACTTTTAGACATTTTTACTAATTTTCACTAATTTTGTTTTGTAATTAAATCAATGAAATTATTGATTTAATTAAACTAAAAATAAGTAAATTTTATAAAAATTTACTTATTAAAAGAAAATATTTATATAATTTATAATTTAAATTATATTTATATTTTTACTATCTTTTTGACATATTTAGTTAATTAAACACATTTATTAACTAAATTACTAAATAAGTAATTAATTAAATAATCACTTAAAATATTTTATAAAATCTGAAATTATATTTAAATTACTAAACATAATAATTTAGTAATTTAAATACTTGCACACCTTAAACTATAACCAAATTACTTTTCAAACCTTAAACTTTCCAAAATCCTAATTTCCCAAATTCGAGAACACGAACGAATCTTAGCTTATTTCCTTTAAACTAAATGACTAAACTACAACTATAATAGGTTAATTGTGACCTACTTTGGATTATATCTTTGGATCAAACTTAGCTTGGAAACTACTTACAAACCAAGTGAGTTTTCATGCCCCTCTTTATACATTTTACCACTTTTGGGGTGAAACATGTTTCTATTTAACCACACTTACACAATTGACAAATCTCACAACTTGAAACAAATTCCCATATGTTAGACTTGTTTAATTGCATTATGTGGCTTATTTGTTGATTACACTAGTTCATATTATTAACTGTTTCTACAGCCTAGGAATGGAATTAGTGGTACCATGTGGGTTAGCTACCCCATGCATTTCTTTGATCCAGGATGCATGTAATGAATTCTGATACTGAAAAACTGTTAACTATATGTTGGACAATCTGAATTGGATAAATCTTAAAAGGAAGGTTTAATTTGGACTGTGTGTATATACAATAAGACTATAATGTACAACTTGTCTTAGCATGGAATTTGTACTTTTATCTCAACTATATTATATCTATATCTACCATGATTGTTCACCAACAATTCATTTTGTTGATAACTCTTATTTTAAACATGTTTCAGGTGCACCAAGTTCAAGCAACGCTTGATTTATGTTCAACACTTAGGCTTGGACTTAGAAACTTGAAATCTGATTTTATCTTGTTTGGAACTATGTTTTGTCTTGTTTATTTAAACTACTTGTAGCCTTTGAGGCACTTTTAATATTATTGAATAAAATTATGAAATATTAATAGTTCCAAGTGCTACGAGCAATCTGGTTACAACTCGGGTCATACTCCGACGTGTTCCGCCGCCCGGTCGGGGTGTGACAGATTGGTATCAGAGCCTTGGTTATAGGGATTTAGGTTATTAGAAATCTTTAACCTAGACTATAACTTTAGGACCCTCTTTTAGTCTTGCATGATTAGGAACTTATGTGTTTATTTGTCAAATTCTAAATCTTTAACACAAATCTTACAAATCCTCAAAATTCTAAGACTTTACCTTATATTTCCATCAATATTCTTTTATATGAAATTCTTCAATGTTTTAAAATATTTTATAAAACCCCCTAGACTTTGTAAGTCTATCCAAAATCTCGTTAAGGTTTAAGACTTTGACAATGTTCAGAAACTCGTGCAATCTGGAAGGGTGAATGCCTGTATTCTGAGTTTCCTGTCTAGGCAAGCGTATTCGTACAAATCCAAATTACTGGACCTGTTACGCTTACCTGGGGATTCTCGGGATGAGTGTTCACTTATAGGCTAAAGCATGACTTTCTCAAATATTGTTGAAATCTTATTAACCTTGATATGTCCTAAGTAATTGTGAGGTAAAACCCAACCAACACAATTACTAACTATGTGTTTAAACTTAAGCCTATCTTTACTTTCAAAGCTAACTCTTGAATATTATTATTCATCTCAAACTTGCATTTTACTTTATTTTCTTATAGAATGTCTGATCCCGTTGATACAAATCCGACACTCACACAACAAATTGTTGATCGGATTGCTGCAATACTACCAGCTCTGTTTCAACATCGTGATCAAAGCTCTTCTAATAACAACAACAACAATGCTTGCAACTTCAAATACTTTAATTCGTGTTCACCACCAAAGTTTTCGGGTCATGAAGGAGCCACTGGACTACTCCAATGGTTTGAGGGCATTGAGAACACCTTCCTTAATGCTGGTGTTCCCGAGGCACTCAAGGTTCAATATGGCTCAAGCGTCTTTCAAAAGCGTGCACTAACTTGGTGGAACGGCGAGAAAACTACTCGCACCGTTCTTGTTGCTATGGCTCTTCCTTGGGCTGAATTCAAGGAACTCATGATCAATGAGTTCTGTCCTCGAAACGAAATGATGAAGATCGAGGAGGAATTTTGGACTCTCTCCCAAGATAGTGGTGACAATTCTGCTTATGTCACTCGTTTTTATGAGCTTTGTCTACTCGTTCCTCACCTAGTCGACACCTTGGCTAGGAAGATTGAGAAATTCTGCAAGGGACTCCCAATTCAAATCAGGAGTGCTGTTCTTAGTAGTAGACCTGCTACTATCGAAGAAGCTGTTCGTCTTTCAGCCACACTTACCGACACTTATGTCGATGCGGGAATCCTTCACCGCAAAGGAGGGAAGAAACCTGCTGTGGTTGCTGCTGTGACTTCTAAACCTGAACCTACTGGTAGAAACAGGAAGAGAAAGTCCAACCATAAACAAAATTATGGGACTGTTACACCTGCTCAACCTGTGAGCCAAGTAGCACCTGCTACTACTACTACCTTCAGTCCAACCAAGAAGGCTTATTCGGGGAGTTATCCTCAATGTGATATTTGCAAGTCTCACCATCTTCCCAATGCACCGTGTTGGGTTTGCACAAAGTGCAAAAGGTTGGGACATACTCAAGATCGTTGCCGAACCCCAAGCAACACTCAATCTCAAGTGCAAGGCCATAACGTGATACAAAACACACCATCCTTAACTGTTAAGGCTTGTTTCCAATGTGGAGATCCAAGTCACTTCAAGGATAAGTGTCCATTACTGGCCAATGCAATAAAAGCTTCAATCTCTGCTTCCAAAGGCCGAGTCTACACCATTACTGCTAGTCAAGCTCAAGCCGACAACGATGTTGTCAATGGTACGTATCTGATCAATAATCAATATGCTACTATTTTGTTTGATTCTGGTGCGGATAAAAGTTTCGTGTCCTTTGACTTTGAACCAATGCTTGCTAAGACTAGAACCCAACTAGACAAAACTTATAATGTAGAAGTAGCTAACGGGAAATCCGTTAAAGTTGACTCAATCATTGCAAACAATCAACTACAACTTAACGAACATACTTTCTCTATTGACTTAACTCCTATGCAACTTGGGAGTTTCGACGTGATCATCGGCATGGATTGGTTATCCAAACATCGTGCTGAGATCGTTTGTGCCGACAAATTCCTAAAGATTCCTCTGCCGTCTGGTGAAGTACTACACGTGTATGGAGAGAAACAACCCAAAGGCTTAAAACTGATGACTATAAAAAAAGCTCAGAAGTACCTCAACAAGAATTATCCAGCTTTTCTAGCTCACGTTGTGAAAGAGAAGGACAAGGGTAAACTCATGGCTGATATTCCTGTGATTAAGGACTTTGCTGAAGTATTTCCGGAAGACCTACCGGGAATTGCCCCTACACGACAAGTCGAGTTTCGTATCGACCTTGTGCCTGGTGCAACTCCTGTGGCAAGAGCACCATATCGTCTTGCACCATCTGAAATGCAAGAACTTGCTAGTCAACTTCAAGAACTCTCTGATAAAGGATTCATACGTCCTAGTTCCTCACCATGGGGAGCACCTGTCTTATTCGTCAAGAAAAAAGATGGATCTTTTAGGATGTGTATCGACTATCGGGAACTCAACAAATTGACTGTCAAGAATCGATACCCACTTCCAAGGATTGACGATTTATTTGATCAACTCCAAGGAGCTTCTATTTTCTCAAAGATCGATCTTCATTCGGGTTATCACCAACTACGTGTTAAGGAGGAAGACATTCCCAAAACAGCTTTTAGAACTCGCTATGGACACTACGAGTTTGTTGTCATGCCATTCGGTTTGACTAACGCACCTGCCGTGTTCATGGATTTGATGAATCGTGTTTGTCGACCTTATTTGGATAAATTCGTCATTGTCTTCATTGACGATATTCTTATCTACTCAAAATCTAAGCAAGAACATGAAGAACATCTTCGCTTAGTACTTGATCTTCTTAAACAGGAACAAATTTATGCTAAATTCTCCAAATGTGAATTCTGGCTAAAGGAAGTCCAATTCCTAGGTCATGTTATTAACGAGGCTGGGATTCATGTTGATCCTGCTAAAATTGAAGCTGTAAAGAATTGGATTGCTCCTAAAACACCAACAGAAATCCGTTCTTTTCTTGGACTAGCAGGATATTATCGACGCTTTATTTCTAACTTTTCCAAGATTGCTGTTCCTCTCACTGCCCTAACTCATAAGGGTAGGATCTTTGAATGGGGACAAGAGCAAGAAGAAGCGTTCCAAACTCTTAAAGAAAAATTGTGCCATGCTCCAGTCCTATCTCTTCCCGATGGCAGCGACGACTTCGTTGTTTTCTGTGATGCTTCAAAGCAAGGACTTGGATGCGTTCTCATGCAAAGGGGTAAGGTGATTGCTTATGCCTCAAGACAACTTAAGGTTCATGAAGATAACTACACCACTCACGACCTCGAACTTGGTGCGGTCGTGTTTGCTCTCAAAATTTGGAGACATTATCTCTATGGAACCAAATGTGAAATCTTTACCGATCACAAGAGTTTGCAACATATATTCAACCAAAAAGACTTAAACATGAGACAACGTCGTTGGATGGAACTGTTAAATGATTATGATTGCGAAATCAAATATCATCCAGGGAAAGCTAACGTGGTGGCTGATGCGTTAAGTCGGAAAGAATATCCTAACATATGTTGTGCTCTTATTCAATCGGATATCGAGACCAAAATTCTTAAAGCTCAACAAACGGTTCTTTCCGAGGGCAACATGCAAAAAGAATTGGGTTGTGGAGTTGAAAAACAATTGGAGACTCGACCCAATGGGTTGCTACACTTCTTAAACCGCTTATGGGTTCCTGATCGGGATGATCTTCGTACTTTGATTTTTGACGAGTCTCACAAAACTCGTTATTCTATACACCCAGGAGCCGATAAAATGTACAAAGGCCTTCGCCAACACTATTGGTGGCCCGGCATGAAGAAAGATGTTGCCGTGTACATTTCAAAATGTCTTACTTGTTCTAAGGTCAAGATTGAACATCAACGACCTTCGGGTTTGCTTGAACAACCCGAGATTCCAATGTGGAAATGGGAGTGTATTTCCATGGATTTTATCACCAAACTTCCAAGAACACCTCGAGGATTTGATAGCATTTGGGTAATCGTGGACCGACTCACGAAATCAGCTCATTTTCTCGCAATTCGAGATGATTGGGGAGCTGAGAAGTTGGCTCAAGTTTATTTGGATGAGATCGTTCGTCTACATGGCGTTCCTCTTAATATCATATCTGATCGTGATAGTCGTTTCACTTCCCGTTTTTGGGGATCTCTACAATCGTTCATGGGTACTCAATTGAATTTGAGTACAGCTTACCATCCCCAAACTGATGGTCAAACGGAAAGAACGATTCAAACTCTTGAAGATATGTTACGTGCTTGCGTCCTTGACTTTGGAGGCAATTGGGACAAATATCTTCCACTAGCTGAGTTTTCGTATAACAACAGCTACCATGCTAGTATCGAGATGGCACCTTTCAAGGCTTTATATGGTCTCCATTGTCGTTCTCCTCTTGGCTGGGATGAGGTCGGTGAAGCACAAATCACTGGTCCCGCTCTAGTCCAAGACACCACTGATCGAATCATCCAAGTTCGCGACAATCTTCGTTTGGCTCGGGAGAGACAAAAGAAGAATGCTGATATTCGTAGAAGACCTCTTGAATTCCAAGTTGGTGACATGGTTCTTTTAAAGGTATTACCTTGGAAAGGCGTTGTCCGGTTTGGGAAGAAAGGGAAATTCACACCGCGATACGTTGGACCTTTCAAAATCATCAAACGTATCGGGAAAGTTGCTTACGAGTTGGAATTACCCGACGAGCTTAGCAATGTACATCCCACGTTTCATGTATCTAACCTCAAGAAGTGTCTTGCCGAGGGAAACCTCCAAGTTCCTCTTGACGAAGTTCACATTGACGAGTCGATGCACTTCGTGGAAAAGCCTATTGAAATCATGGATCGAGAGATCAAACAACTTAAAAGAAGCCGAATTCCGATTGTGAAAGTACGTTGGCAATCTAAACGAGGACCTGAGTTTACTTGGGAACGGGAAGATCAAATGAAGGCTAAGTACCCACAATTGTTCTCAAACTCCACTACTTAATTTCGGGACGAAATTTCCTAAAGTAGGGGAGACTGTAATATCTGTACTTTTCCGTTTACAATTTCCGGCCAATTGGCATTTATTGTAAACCCTAATTATCCATATTTAATAATATGTGAAAATTCTTAAATGAATTGCTTAAACTATGTGGCTAAAAACAATACTCAAACTATGTATTAGGGCTAATATTCATGGTATTTGAATAAAGTCCCTAAACTATATAAAATAAATCTCATAAATTATCTAAGTGTAAACAAAAAAAAAAAAAAATTGTACTTATTTAATTTGGAAAAAATCTTAATTGTGTCTTATTCAATTAAAACACAAATTATATAAATTAAAATGATTTTTATAAAATTATTATGAATTTTTAAGAAATAATAAGATTTATTCCTAAATAAATCAAATAAATAAAGTTTAATTAAATAAATATTTTTAAAATAAAGTTTTATAAAAATATGTCATTTTATATCATTTTTATAGAAATAAACAATTCTTTTATAATTTAAATGTAATTTATACATTGAAATATCAAAATATATCAAATTAATTAACTAAAAACCCTATTTAACCTAACTAACTTAGTTTTTGGTTAAAACTTAACTACAAGGGCTAAACTGCCTTTCCTCAAACTTATTTTCAAGTTTAAGTTGACCGGAGTCAACTTAACAAACCTCAGGGACCAAAGTTGTAATTTTCTGTTTTAAAACCCACCCAAAAGGGATCGTGGGTTCGAAACAAGGGGAACCCGGTTTTGGGTTCTGATTATTCGAAAACGCGTTTTAAGGATTCGAATTCGAAAACTTGTAACTGCTATTCGTTTATTATCATTAAACGAGTATGATGAACTCGTTAATTCGAGGAATTGAACTCGTAACAGTTGAAAACGGCTAAAACTTTAAACCGTCTTAAACCCGTAATCAAAACTCAATAATTCACGAATTAATTGACGAATTGATGTTATAGAAACCTCGACGACACCTAATTCGTCCATTTGAAACAAATCACAACTCCTAACACCCTCTAATTCTCTCTCTCGGAATCTCAGTTCAGACGAACTGAACATCGAGTCCAGAACTTCGATCAGTTGATCTTACAGGTAATTTGATACTTCATTAAACTCGGAATTGAACGTATAACAAAAGCCCTATGGTTAATTGAGTTCCTATTATACGGATTCGTCGAATTCGAACAAACTCAGATTAGGGTTCTTGCGTTCAAACGGATTTGGGATTTTAATTCGAAAACGTTGTTAAAAGGAACCTCTCTCCGTTTGTTTACGGGTTAGTCACTTGGCCGAGATGGCTGGGTGCGCGTATTACGAACGAGAGGTCACGGGTTTGAGCCCGGCTAAGGCCCTCACCCGTGAACCTTTTTGGCTTAAACGAACACAAACCGGACCCAAGATCCGGGTTAAATATAACCCAAATGCACTTATAACCAGGTTAGCCACTTGGCCCAACGGTCAGGTGCACTGCCGCTGGGCCAAGTAGCTCAGGTTCGATCCGCCTTTGTGGCCGGTTCGCCCATTTTTCAACATTTTCCTATTTTTGATTTTTATTAATTAAATCTTTAATCTTTAAAAATTCATAACTTTTTATTTACAACTTGAAAATGTACAAATAAATAGTCCAAATTTTTGTAATAAAATTCTCTACTGTTTTATAAAATAAAAAAACAGAAAACTTTCTGAGTTTATAAAATTAATTATTTAAAAGTCTAAATTTAAAACTTGGATTATTTATTTAAAATTAGTAAATCTATTCCAAAAATTTTACAAAAATTACATAAACTTAATTTATATATTTTTAACAAAATATTAAGTTTCTGGAACTTTTAGACATTTTTACTAATTTTTACTAATTTTGTTTTGTAATTAAATCAATGAAATTATTGATTTAATTAAACTAAAAATAAGTAAATTTTATAAAAATTTACTTATTAAAAGAAAATATTTATATAATTTATAATTTAAATTATATTTATATTTTTACTATCTTTTTGACATATTTAGTTAATTAAACACATTTATTAACTAAATTACTAAATAAGTAATTAATTAAATAATCACTTAAAATATTTTATAAAATCTGAAATTATATTTAAATTACTAAACATAATAATTTAGTAATTTAAATACTTGCACACCTTAAACTATAACCAAATTACTTTTCAAACCTTAAACTTTCCAAAATCCTAATTTCCCAAATTCGAGAACACGAACGAACCTTAGCTTATTTCCTTTAAACTAAATGACTAAACTACAACTATAATAGGTTAATTGTGACCTACATTGGATTATATCTTTGGATCAAACTTAGCTTGGAAACTACTTACAAACCAAGTGAGTTTTCATGCCCCTCTTTATACATTTTACCACTTTTGGGGTGAAACATGTTTCTATTTAACCACACTTACACAATTGACAAATCTCACAACTTGAAACAAATTCCCATATGTTAGACTTGTTTAATTGCATTATGTGGCTTATTTGTTGATTACACTAGTTCATATTATTAACTGTTTCTACAGCCTAGGAATGGAATTAGTGGTACCATGTGGGTTAGCTACCCCATGCATTTCTTTGATCCAGGATGCATGTAATGAATTCTGATACTGAAAAACTGTTAACTATATGTTGGACAATCTGAATTGGATAAATCTTAAAAGGAAGGTTTAATTTGGACTGTGTGTATATACAATAAGACTATAATGTGCAACTTGTCTTAGCATGGAATTTGTACTTTTATCTCAACTATATTATATCTATATCTACCATGATTGCTCACCAACAATTCATTTTGTTGATAACTCTTATTTTAAACTTGTTTCAGGTGCACCAAGTTCAAGCAACGCTTGATTTATGTTCAACACTTAGGCTTGGACTTAGAAACTTGAAATCTGATTTTATCTTGTTTGGAACTATGTTTTGTCTTGTTTATTTGAACTACTTGTAGCCTTTGAGGCACTTTTAATATTATTGAATAAAATTATGAAATTTTAATAGTTCCAAGTGCTACGAGCAATCTGGTTACAACTCGGGTCATACTCCGACGTGTTCCGCCGCCCGGTCGGGGTGTGACAGTACTTGTTGTTCACCGTACGTTTGTTCAACTCGCGATAATCAATACACATTCTCATCAAACCATCCTTCTTCTTCACAAACAACACCGGAGCACCCCACGGTGAGATGCTCGGTTGGATAAATCCCTTCTCAAGTAACTCGTCTAGTTGTGCCATTAACTCTTTCATCTCCAATGGTGCTAGTCGATATGGTGCCTTAGCCATGGGCTGGGCATCTGGTACTAAGTCGATTCGGAACTCAATCACTCTGTCGGGTGGTATCCCAGGCAAATCCTCTGGAAACACCTCCGGGTACTCGCGTACCACGGGTACGTCGTCTAGTTCCTTCACTTCCTTACACTTGTCAATCACATACACCAGATAAGCCTCGCATCCGTGCCTCAGGTAATCTGCTGCCTTGATCATTGAGATAACATTAGGCATCAGGGCGTCACGATCTCCAAAAATCTTGACTTTGCTACCATCCGGAGCCTTGAGTCGGATTGTCTTTCGTTTGCATATAATTTGCGCTTCATTAGCAGTTAGCCAATCCATACCTAACACGACATCGAACCCACCCAAAACCATGACAAACAACCTAACAGGGAACGTATGACCTTCTATTTTTATCGTGGAGTTGTCAAGTACATCTGTCACTCTCGCAGTTCTACCTTCAGCGGTTTCTACGCTTAAGGCCCTTTCTAACTTACTCACAGTGTACATCACTCGTCTACAAAAAGTCACAGATATGAAACTCTTACTAGCACCCGAATCAAATAACACAGAAACAAAAGTGTTGTCAAGGATGAACGTACCTGACGCCAGATCGGGGTCTGCCCTGGCTTGTTCTTGCGTCAGTACGTACGCACGAGTCTTTGCTCGGGGCCTCTCTTCTTTCTTCTCCGGGCTTTTCCCTTTCCCGGCTTCACCCATCCTGGGCTTGGTGCATTCCCGGCTCATGTGACCGCTTTCACCACAATTATAACATTTAATGCCTTGCCTGCATTCCCGGGAGTAGTGCCCAGTCTTGCCACATTTGTAGCACAGATTTGTTCCTATCCGACATTCACCCGTTTGTCTCACCCCACATCTTCCACGGACTGCCGTCTCGCCTACCCTGGCCTGTTTGTCCCGAGCCCCAAACAACTTCCCACCCGATTGCTTAGCGGGAAAGCTCAGCTTCTTCTTGGGCTCTTCGATGGCAACGACATTCATCGCCAAATCATCAAATACCACTCCGCTCAGTTCTACTACCGAATCGTAGGTAGTAGGGGCGCTTGCTTTAACATAGGTGCGGACCTGGTCCGGCAGCCCTTGAATGTAGCATGCAATCTTTCTTTCCTCAGTCGTGACAAGATGTGGCACTAGACGTGCCAGTTCATTGAACCGTGTGGTGTACTGCCGGTGCGTCATGCTCCCGGCCTTCAAACCCAGAAATTCCCTCTCTACCTTCTCAATCTCGTTCCTTGGGCAGAAATTCTTGATCACCAAAGTTTTCAAGTCTTCCGACATCATCACATCCACAACCTCACTCCCTTTTGCTTGGCGTACACCTTCCCACCAATGGGATGCTTCCTCTCTCAAGGAGTTAGCAGCAAATTTCACAACTTGATCCGTTCGACATTCGCTCAGACGAATGGCAGCCTCCATACGAATCACCCAATCAAACATAGCTACCGCGTCTTTCATCACAGTCAAGACCGGTGGGTCACATGCCTTAAAGGACTTATAGTCGCAACCACGGTTAAGCGGTGCCTTGATTGCCTCAGTGTTCGGGGTATCAACCGCCGTGTTATACCCACCTTCCCCATTAACCTTCTTTAATGCTTCAGCTAACAGACCTGGCAAAGAAGTCTTCATCAACTTTGTGAACTCTCGAGCTTTAGCTGCTCTGACTTCTGGTTCAAAAGTGAAAGGTTGTTCTTCAACCAGTGTCTGCTCAGTTCCATGCACACTAACCGCCGGTTCAGTGTGAACACTTCCTTCTTCACTATACTCTTGGCGCTCAGGGGTCTTGCCACGCCCACCATTTCGACCGCCGGTACGACCACCGGTACGGCCCCCACCACGTCTTCCGTTTCCTCTCCTTGCCATTTCGTTCTATAAGACAAGGAATCCAATGTCATCACGCTAGTTAACAAATAAAATTCAATAAGCACTGTAAGATGTTAATATACACTGCGATATGCAATTAACCATTACACTACCTTTCGATTTCTATTTGACCACCTTTGTGATTCCATCAGAACACAAGTCCTTACCTAACCCTTTCTAAGGCATACTATATATGTAAATATATACTACCTTCATACCTGATGTTATGGCTCGAGTTACCCGTACTGGCATCCGCTTTCGGTCCCGTTCACAGTTTAAGTTCAGACACAGGGAGCGTCCGAATCTCTTAAACTATTGCTCTGATACCAACTTGTAAGGCCCCAAACCCGGGAGGCCTTACTTATTGGATTTACTCATTCACACACAGTTCTTAAACTTGAATATCAAATAACGTAGCGGAAAATACTTCATTAAACATAACCATTACATTGTTCAACATGCGGAAGCATAACATAGTTTATTACATAAACATAACATAAGCTAATCATAACGGGATACAAGTCTTCATGATCAATCGGGTAACTCTTCTCGCTTGCCAAGCATCACCGTCCATCATCCATACCTGCCTTCACCTAAATGTGCATACTAAAAAGTTAGCTACGCTGGTGAGTTCTAGCTTTACATAAAACCTTAACATAAACATTTTGCCAAAAACATAACATACATTTGTTTAACAAAAACGTATGTAAAACATGCAATTACTTAACATCATCATAACATCGTAACATAACATCATAACATAAGTCAACCTGAACCGAATCTGCGCCTTCTCGTAACCGTCAATTCCATACATCGCATACCAGCGGATGAAGTTAAGGCTCGTTACCTCTAAGCCATCCGTCACACAGGTCCCCTAAGGCTCGTTACCTCTAGGTGGACCAAACATATGACTCCTAAGGCTCGTTACCTCTAGGTAGACCGAACATACGTCTCCTAAGGCTCGTTACCTCTAGGTAGACCAAACATACGTCTCCTAAGGCTCGTTACCTCTAGGTAGACCAAACATATGTCTCTTAAGGCTCGTTACCTCTAGGTAGACAGAACATAACTTAGGCACTATTTCCCCGCAAGGAATAGTACCTTCCATCGGGATCCCGGTAATCCCATGGGTGACCGTCGTCACCCCATCATCAACCAGTTGTACAACCGTTAGCCAGCCACAAAGGCCACCGTAAGGTGAGGCCAATATATACATATATACATACCTTAACTCCCGTAGGAACTCATGGCAGATTCGTTCATTCGTGACTTTAATAAAACCTTTACCTCATTTTAGTTAAAGCATTTGTACGTTTTATTAAACAAAACATCATCTCTTTCGTAAACTTCATTTGGCAAAACATTTCATAAACATCATCTCGTAAACATCATTTCGTAAACGTCGTTTCGTAAACATCGTTCGTAAACCTCGTTTCGTAAACCTCATTTCAAAACATCGTTCCGTATGTATGCACACCAGCCTAAAAACATTTAATTAAAACATTTAAAGAAGGGCTTCAAGAACTCACCTTATAAGCTAGTCTCGGTTGTCCTAAACAGAGGCCCAACAACGTCACTTCCGATCTGAATCAATTAGTTAAATACACATCAGACCCAATCCCGACTCTAACGGTTTAACCTTCTAAACATACTGACTTTACTTAACCAGCCTGATGCTTGTGCACCTAAGTGCGCAGGGTCTTGCTCTTGCGTACTTAATAAGTGCGCAAACTTTGCTTCATGCGTACTTGATAAATACGCAGTACCTGCTTCATGTGTACTTGATAAGTACACATGACCCTTTTCATGCTTACTGTTAAGTACGCATGATCCTCTTCTTGCATACTTGGTAAGTACGCAGGATCATCTTCATCCGTACTTGATAAGTACGCACGAACTGCTTCTTCACAAAAACCCTAACTTTCGCCTTCGGGTCTGATCACGTCAAGATCCCGAACTTGTTTACATCAAAACGTTTGCTTTCCATTAAAGAACTCAAATCTATGTTTATCTTTCAGTTTTATCCGTGAAAACGTTACCTATTCACCCAAAACACGAAAAACCCAAAAACAAACAAAAACTCAGATTTAGGCCCGATCGTTACCTGAATCGTGTTTCTGATCCGGAGGTTCTTCTCACGAGCTCTGGAGCAACACACTTCTCAAATCTCGGGTCGATCCGACAACTTTCTCTCTCTATGGTTTCTCTCTCTAAAAGTTGCAAATGAGAGAAATGGGTGGTGAGCTTGGCTATTTATAGGGGAGGCTCTCCTTCTAGCCCGCCGGTCCATCCGACCCGACCCGACATGCCTCGTTCATTTATTCCGTTATTATAACTGTCGTTTTATTTTTGGGATGTTACAAGTCTACCCCCCTTACAATAGGATTCGTCGCCGAAACCTATCATGAGTCAAATAGTTGAGGGTACGACTCCCTCATTTCCGTCTCCGTTTCCCAAGTGGCTTCCGATCCCCTTCGATGCTTCCATTGCACTTTAACAAATTGAATAATCTTATTACGCCAACGCTTCTCCTTTCTGTCTAAGATGGCCGCGGGGTTCTTCGATGTAGTTAAGGCTGTTGTCGACCTCGATGTCAGTAAGTGGTACGTGAGCCGATTCATCCGCCAAACACTTTCGCAAGTGTGAAACATGGAAGGTAGGATGAATCTCACTTAACTCATCAGGCAACTCTAACCGATAAGCGACTTCACCAACCCGCGCCATTATCCTGAATGGTCCGACAAACCTCGAACTTAACTTTCCTCTCTTCCTGAATCGTATGATCCCTTTCCAGGGTGACATTTTCAACATTACTCTGTCCCCAACATCAAAATCAATAGGCCTTCGTCGTTTATCCGCGTAAGATTTCTGACGATCTTGTACGGCCTTCATTCTTGCTTTGATTTGATCGAATCTTTCCGACGTTTCTCTTACAACTTCAAGACTTCCTAATTCCTTTTGTCCAATCTCACCCCAACAAACCGGGGTCCTGCATCTTCTCCCATATAACATTTCGTAAGGCGGCATGCCTATCGTCGTGTGATGACTATTGTTGTAGGAGAATTCGGCTAACGGCAGATGACTGTCCCAGCTGCCGCCAAAATCGGTAATACAAGCGCGAAGCATATCCTCCAAGGTCTGAAAGATCCTTTCGGACTGACCATCCGTTTGTGGGTGGTATGCCGTGCTGATATTTAGCCTCGTGCCCATCGCCTCGTGAAATCTTTTCTAGAACCTCGATGTGAATCGTGTGTCCCGGTCAATTATGATCGTCAAAGGCATCCCATGCCGTGCTACTACTTCGTTAATAAATACCTCCGCTAGCCTTTCCGACGAGAACGTCTCGCGAAAAGGTAGGAAATGAGCACTCTTTGTTAAAGGGTCCACAATTACCCAAATGGTATCATTACCTTTAGCTGTACAAGGTAGCTTGGTTATGAAGTCCATGGTAATGTGTTCCCACTTCCATTCCGGTATATCAAGTGGTTGAATCTTTCCATACGGTTTCTGGTGTTCGGCCTTTACTTGTGAGCAAGTCAAGCACTTGCTTACGTACTTTGTCACTTCATGCTTCATTCCAGACCACCAGTAATCCTTCCTCAGATGTTGGTACATTTTATTGGTACCAGGATGGATAGAGTACCGAGATTTATGAGCCTCATCCAAGATTTTGGTTCTAAGCTCGCCACCCATAGGTATCCATACCCGTCCCAAACGTGTCCTAACACCAAGGGTGTTATATTCCAACTTGTCCTGTTGGCCAACCATCCTTTCCTGCTTCATGTTTTCTTCTTTAAGTGCTTCATCTTGAGCTCTTTCAATTTCTCTCATCACATCTGATGTTACTATCAACTGGCAAGATTTCACTCTAATAGGAGTAGGCACATCCTTTCGGCTTAGAGCGTCAGCCACCACGTTTGCCTTTATAGGATGGTACATGATCACACAGTCATAATCTTTCAGGAGTTCCAACCATCGTCTCTGCCTCATATTAAGCTCTCTTTATTCGAAGAAGTACTTCAAACTTTTGTGGTCAGAGTAAATAGTAAACTTCACCCTATACAGGTAATGCCTCCAGATTTTCAATGCGAATACGACAGCAGCAAGTTCCAAATCGTGGATTGGATAATTAGCTTTGTGAATCTTCAACTGTCGTGATGCATACACGATCACTCTTCCGCGTTGCATCAACAGGTATCCCAATCCTTGACCCGAAGCGTCAGAGTATACCACTAAGTCTTCGTTACCCTCGGGAAGGGCCAAGACTGGGGATTTGGTTAGTTTTTCCTTCAATTCCTTAAACGCCTCATCCTGGGTCGAACCCTATTCATACTTTACCTCCTTCAGAGTCAACTTTGTCAATGGCGAAGCTATTTTTGAGAAATCCTGGATGAATCTCCGATAGTAGCCTGCCAATCCCAAGAAACTACGGATTTTAGTTGGTGTCTTAGGAATATTCCATTCCCGTACCGTCAATATCTTCGCTGGGTCAACCATAATGTCGTTCGGGTTGATGACGTAACCTAGGAATTGGACTTCCCTAAGCTAGAACGCGCATTTAGAGAACTTAGCATACAACTTTTCCTTCTTCAGAGCCTCCAACACCTCCTTTAAGTGACATGCGTGATCACCCTCATTCTTGGAGTAGATGAGGATATCATCGATGAACACAATTACTGATGGGTCCAGCATTGGTCGACACACCCTATTCATTAAATCCATGAACGTTGCGGGGGCGTTCGTCAATCCAAAAGACATTACGCGGAACTCGAAATGTCCATAACGCGTGCAAAATGCAGTTTTCGGTATGTCTTCTTCCCTCACCTTCAACTGATGGTACCCTGACCGAAGGTCAATTTTTGAGAACCAACTTGCGCCTTGCAATTGATCGAACAGGTCGTCGATCCTTGGTAAAGGGTACTTGTTCTTCACCGTACGTTTGTTCAACTCATGATAATCAATACACATTCTCATCGAACCATCCTTCTTCTTCACAAACAACACCGGAGCATCCCATGGTGAGATGCTCGGTTGGATAAATCCCTTCTCAAGTAACTCGTCTAGTTGTGCCATTAACTCTTTCATCTCCAATGGTGTTAGTCGATATGGAGCCTTAGCCACGGGCTGGGCATCTGGTACTAAGTCGATTCGGAACTCAATCTCTCTGTCGGGTTCCAGGCAAATCCTCTGGAAACACCTCCGGGTACTCGCGTACCACGGGTACGTCGTTTAGTTCCTTCACTTCCTTACACTTGTCAATCACATACACCAGATAAGCCTCGCATCCGCGCCTTAGGTAATCTGCTGCCTTGATCATTGAGATGACATTAGGCATCAGGGCGTCACGATCTCCAAAAATCTAGACTTTGCTACCATCCGGAGCCTTGAGTCGGATTATCTTTCGTTTGCATATAATTTGCGCTTCATTAGCAGTTAGCCAATCCATACCTAACACGACATTGAACCCACCCAAAACCATGACAAACAACCTGACAGGGAACCTATGACCTTCTATTTTAATCGTGGAGTTGTCAACTACATCGGTCACTCTCGCAGTTCTACCCTCAGCGGTTTCTACGCTAAAGGCCCTTTCTAACTTACTCACAGTGTACTTCACTCGTCTACAAAAAGTCGCAGATATGAAACTCTTACTAGCACCCGAATCAAATAACACAGAAAAAAAAGTGTTGTCAAGGATGAACGTACCTGACGCCAGATCGGGGTCTGCCTTGGCTTGTTCCTGCGTCAGTGCGTACGCACGAGTCTTTGCTCTTCTTTCTTCTACGGGTCTTTCCCTTTCCCGGCTTCACCCATCCTGGGCTTGGTGCATTCCCGGCTCATGTAACCGTTTTCACCATAATTATAACATTTAATGCCTTGTCTGCATTCCCGGGAGTAGTGCCCAGTCTTGCCACATTTGTAGCACAGATTTGTTCCTATCCGACATTCACCCGTATGTCTCACTCCATATCTTCCATAGACTGCCGTCTCGCCTATCCTGTCCTGTTTGTCCCGAGCCCCAAACAACGTCCCACCCGATCGCTTAGCGAGAAAGCTCAGCTTCTTCTTGGGCTCTTCGATGGCAACGACATTCAGCGCCAGATCATCAAATACCACTCCGCTCAGTTCTACTACCGAATCGTAGGTAGTAGGGGCGTTTGCTTTAACATAGGTGCGGACCTGGTCCGGCAGCCCTTGAATGTAGCATGCAATCTTTCTTTCCTCAGTCGTGATAAGATGTGGCACTAGGCGTGCCAGTTCATTGAACCGTGTGGTGTACTGCCGGTGCATCATGCTCCCGGCCTTCAAACCCAGAAATTCCCTATCTACCTTCTCAATCTCGTTCCTTGGGCAGAAATTCTTGATCACCAATGTTTTCAAGTCTGCCTACATCATCGCATCCACAACCTCACTCCCTTTTTCTTGGCGTACACCTTCCCACCAATGGGATGCTTCCTCTCTCATGGAGTTAGCAGCAAATTTCACAACTTGAAGCGTTCAACATTCGCTCAGACGAATGGCAGCCTCCATACGAATCACCCAATCAAACATAGCTACCGCGTCTTTCTTCCCAGTCAAGACCGGTGGGTCACATGCCTTAACAGACTTATAGTCACAACCACGGTTAAGCGATGCGATGATTGCCTCAATGTTCGGGGAATCAACCGCCGTGTTAGACCCACCTTCCCCATTAACCTTCTTCAATGCTTCAGCTAACAGACCTGGCAGAGAAGTATTCATCAACTCTGTGAACTCTCGAGCTATACCTGCTCTCACTTCTAGTTCAAAAGTGAAAGGTTGTTCTTCAACCAGTGTCTGCTCAGTTCCATGCACACTAACCGCCGGTTGTTCCCCCACCACGTCTTCCGTTTCCTCTCCTTGCCATTTCGTTCTATAAGACAAGGAATCCAATGTCATCACGCTAGTTAACAAATAAAATTCAATAAGCACTGTAAGATGTTAATATACACTGGCCATCTGCAATTAACCATTACACTACCTTTCGATTTCTATTTGACCACCTTTGTGATTCCATCAGAACACAAGTCCTTACCTAACCCTTTCTAAGGCATACTATATATGTAAACATATACTACCTTCATACCTGATGCTGTGGCTCGAGTTACCCGTACTGGCATCCGCTTTCGGTCCCGTTCATAGTTTAAGTTCAGACATAGGGAGCGTCCGAATCTCTTAAACTATTGCTCTGATACCAACTTGTAAGGCCCCAAACCTGGGAGGCCTCACTTGTTGGATTTACTCATTCACACACAGTTCTTAAACTTGAATATCAAATAACGCAGCGGAAAATACTTCATTAAACATAACCATTACATTGTTCAACATGCGGAAGCGTAACCGACTATTACATAAACATAACATAAGCTAATCATAACGGGATGCCAGTCTTCATGATCAATCGGGTAACTCTTCTCGCTTGCCAAGCATCACCGTCCATCATCCATACCTGCCTTAACCTGAATGTGCATACTAAAAAGTCAGCTACGCTGGTGAGTTCTAGCTTTACATAAAACCTTAACATAAACATTTTGCCAAAAACATAACATACATTTGTTTAACAAAAACGTACGTAAAACATGCAATAACTTAACATCATCATGACATCGTAACATAACATCATAACATAAGTCAACATGAACCGAATCTGCGCCTTCTCGTAACCTTCAATTCCATACATCGCATACCAGTGGATGAACTTAAGGCTCGTTACCTCTAAGCCATCCATTACACAGGTCCCCTAAGGCTCGTTACCTCTAGGTGGACCAAACATATGTCTCCTAAGGCTCGTTACCTCTAGGTAGACCGAACATACGTATCCTAAGGCTCGTTCCCTCTAGGTAGACCAAACATACGTCTCCTAAGGTTCGTTACCTCTAGGTAGACCAAACATACGTCTCCTAAGGCTCGTTACCTCTAGGTAGACCAAACATATGTTTCCTAAGGCTAGTTACCTCTAGGTAGACAGAACATGACTTAGGCACTATTTCCCCGCAAGAAATAGTACCTTCCATCGGGATCCCGGTAATCCCATGGGTGACCGTCGTCACCCCATCATCAACCAGTTGTATAACCGTTAGCCAGCCACAAAGGCCCCCCGTAAGGTGAGGCCAATACATACATACATACCTTAATTCCCGTAGGAACTCATGGCAGATTCGTTCATTCGTGACTTTCAAAAAACCTTTACCTCATTTTAGTTAAAGCATTTGTACGTTTTATTAAACAAAACATCATCTCTTTCGTAAACTTCATTTGGCAAAACATTTCTTAAACATCATCACGTAAACATCATTTCGTAAATATCGTTTTGTAAACATCGTTCGTAAACCTTGTTTCGTAAACGTCATTTCAAAACATCGTTCCGTATGTATGCACACCAGCCCAAAAACATTTAATTAAAACATTTAAAGAAAGGCTTCTAGAACTCACCTTATAAGCTAGTCTCGGTTGTCCTAAACAAAGGCCCAACAACGTCACTTCCGATCTGAATTGATTAGTTATATACACATCAGACCCAATCCCGACTCTAACGGTTTAACCTTCTAAACCTACTGACTTTACTTAACCAGCCTGATGCCTGTGCACTTAGCAAGTGCGCAGGGTCTTGCTCTTGCGTACTTAATAAGTGCTCAAACTTTGCTTCATGCGTACTTGATAAATACGCAGTACCTGCTTCATGCGTACTTGATAAGTACGCAGGATCCTCTTCTTGCGTACTTGGTAAGTACGCAGGATCATCTTCATACGTACTTGATAAGTACGCACGAACTGCTTCTTCGCAAAAACCCTAACTTTCGCCTTCGGGTCTGATCACGTCAAGATCCCGAACTTGTTTACTTCAAAACGTTTGCTTTCCATTAAGGAACTCAAATCTATGTTTTTCTTTCAGTTTTATTCGTGAAAACGTTACCTATTCACCCAAAACCCGAAAAAACCCAAAAACGAACAAAAACTCAGATTTAGGCCCGATCGTTACCTGAATCGTGTTTCTGATCCGGAGGTTTTTCTCACGAGCTCTGGAGCAACACACTTCTCAAATCTTGGGTCGATCCGACAACTTTCTCTCTCTATGGTTTCTCTCTCTAGAAGTTGCAAATGAGAGAAATGGGTGGTGACCTTGGCTATTTATAGGGGAGGCTCCCCTTCCAGCCCGTCGGCCCATCCGACCCGACCCGGCATGCCTTTTTCGTTTATCCGTTATTATAACAGTCGTTTTATTTTTGGGATGTTACAGTCAGTTAGCAACTAAAGAGTTATAAGGTAGTATACTTAAAGTCCCGTAGTTTACTAGTGTTTGAACAAGAATACATCAAACACCGAGTTGTTTTAAAGTGTTACAGCTTCTTCGTGTTTGAAAAAGATTAAGCCAAACCCCGAGTAGCTTCAATGTGTTATGGTTTTCAACTTTGGTGAACAAAGTGTATGACCATGCCTTGTGTATATTGTAATCAATCAATTGCAACAATTGTAAGCAATTTAGTTTCGTGTATAATGTAGCACTCAAGTTCTATGTAAGATCTAGTGTCATGTAGCTTGTAATCAAATAGGTTTCATGTGTAACGTGAACAACTTAGCATCATGTATATGGTAAGAAATGAATTTCATGTATGATGTTAACATTTTAGTATCATGTATTTTGTAAACAAATAAGCTTTCATGTATAATGTAAACAATTTAGTATCATTTATATTGTATAATATGCACAATTTAGTATCATGTACTTTGTAAACAAATAAGTTTCATGTTTAATGTGGTCAATCTAGTATTATGTACTAACCAAACATTTTTCATGTATCATGTGATCAATTTAGTATCATGTATATTGCAAACAACTAAGTTTCATGTATTATGTGATCAATCCAGTAGAATGTGTAATGCAAATAAATAAGTTTCATGTATTATGTGATCAGTGTAACATTATGTATATTGCAAACAACTAAGTTCCATGTATTATATGATTGTGCTGTGTATTTTGTGAACGTGCATACGTAAGTTATTGAATTTCATATTTGACGTATACTAACGAGTTTTGTATGTGATCGAGTGTTGCGGACAAGCGTGTTATTTGGCGTTCATGTATAATGCGGGTAGTTAGGTTTTAGCTTGTTAAATCTCGTTGAGGTTTGTAGGGATGGTTAACGTCTACGCGAAATGGGTCGTCTCTTGAAGTGGCAAGTACATTCATACATTACTGAAGGTGCAAAATAACGTGGAGGTTCTGAAAATATTCCGAGTAATGTGTTTATGAATAAACGATTTGTTTGTAAATAAGAAATTGTTCGTAGATGGATAGGAGGGTGAAAGTAATGGGTTGAATAATATATAATTACACGAAAGCTTTTTTATTAAAATATTTAAGAAAATGGTGGTTAAATAACTTAAACAATGATTTACAATGGCTAAACAAGTAATTGTATATTAATTTAGCCAAGGATTAGAAATAATTGATTTAACGAGAAAAGTCATAATTATTTATCAATTTGAAATAATGCTTTTATAAAACAGGTTGTATTAAGTTTCCTTACAATGTGAAAATGTTTATAGAAAATTTATATTTCTGATACTATCTAAAAGTTTTGTTTGAACAAAATAACGAGGTTTGTTTAAATAAAATAATAGGGTGATTTATTTACGAAGGAGATTGTCGATTGAGTATTAAATTGTAGTGAATGAGGAAGGTGATACTTGGAGAATTCTGATGAAAATATGACGGGTGTAATTCACACTCACTGCGTCAAATCAATGAATAATAACTTTAGAGTTGTAATATAAAATTTATTAAATGTTGAAATGTTGAACATTATTCAAAACATAGGAAAATGGTTCTCAAACTGAAAATTTAAGGACAATAAACAGAAATTTCTGGTAACGTCTCTGGTAGCTTTCCACTAGGAAGCAGATAATCACCAAGACGAGTACTACTATGGTTACTTGGGTAGCCGATCTGGCCTCAGCTCTAGCTACTTCCGTGCGATTCTCAAGTATTTCTTTTTCGAGGGTGGAAATTTTCTCCTTTTGGTACCATATTTGATTCGCTAGGCTATCTATTCTTTGTCCTTGCAAGTCATGCCTTATCCCATGCTCCATCCCTTGTCTCATGAACTCTGGGGTCCTCACATATTGGTGACTAGCATCGAATGGGACTCCCATAGCACTAGGCGGTGCCATGGTATGCCTTTCCCTAGGGTTAGGGTGATATGGGTCGGGGTGCTAGGTAGGGGTCCCTTAGATGGGATGGTAACTGGTTATGTAGGTGAGGTGTCTGATACAGGTTTCTTGATGGGGGTGATCCAGATGCTCGAAGTCTCGGGCCAGTGTTCCTAATCCAATCTGCCCTTATGTCAAACCTTGGCCTAGCAGCTGATGTCTTCTTCCTTGTCAGATTCTGCTCCGGGATGGTATACCGGGGAGGAAGGAGGGTAGGAGTCCATGTCTAGCAGAGAAAAATGAAAAGGTTGTAAGCGATAATAAAATACTGAGTGTTAAATACAGGAGTTCTCATAGATTTAGAGTTTGACTAGTCATAACACCGAGTCTTCACAATAGTATTTTAGAAGTAACACTTGACCTATAAGTAGTGTATCCACGAGGAGAATTCCTAGGAAAGCGGGGTGGGTCACAAGGACACACTTAAGTACCCTTTCTTTCCTTAGCCAGAATCTCTCATGGGTCTACTCACTCTTCCAGTCATCATGTAATAATAACACTATTGTTGGGCTCATGGTCATGATGAGAATCATTATGGAATGGGCTTTGTGGTTAAGTTTATTTATTCCAACGAGCTTCTTCTTCTTGGAAGATAGGTGGGCTTCTTAGTTTATTATTAAAGGGCATTAGACCCAATAGTTTAAATTTTGTTCACAAGAGGTCATGTGTGTATAAGTGTGTAGTGAAACTTAGGGTAGCACTTAATGAATCAAATATGTAGCATGTAGATAGCAATATTTATAAGCACAAGAGTTATCAAATAGTGTGACACAAAAATTATTAGGTATTGTATCATGCGTTGTAATTACTTAGTATAACATGTAAGAAGTTTACACTTAGTAGTGAACATGTAACACGTAGCAATGTGGCAAAAATCATATAACATAGAGCATGGCATTTGATGGGTGTCCTAAGGTTATAGTCTAGGTCAAAAGTGTCTACTAACCTAATTCCCTATAACCAAGGCACTGATACCAATCTGTCACACACCAACCGACGGCGGAAACGTCGGGTCGGGACATGTAGACTATTCATAGCTCTTGATCAAACTAAAGTTTCATTATTTAGATTAATTCAATTTCCATACATTTATTCAAAACACATTCAACATTCAAAAGTAAAACAAAGATACATCAACATGATTTAATGTTTAATTAACTAGGTCTCCATCCCTAAGTGTAGCAACTTGAACACGCACTTAAACATTCGTACCTGAAACATGATGAAAACAAGGTCAACTAAAAAGTTGGTGAGCAAACATAGGTTTTGACTAAAAAAAGCATCAAAGTATTTTGTGTATACAATCCATACATATCATGGTTAATAAGGCAAAAATGGAGAGTTACGATTGTGAAACCAAATTGTACAATCAAACCTTTGTAACTTGCATGCAAAGCCAAATTGTGTTGTCAGTAACAATCACCCTAACTGGGTGGGTTTGTCAGACTCAATAGATTTATCATTGTTAACCGCCGGCTTGTATAGTTAATGATTATATATGTAAATTGCATACAAAAGTAGTTAATACACATAGTACTCAAACATAAAGCTCAAATTGCACACATGAATGTAATGTGGAATTGTATTGTGTAGTTTGCAAATCATTGTATATATGTATTCATGTTTCACCCCAAAATATGTAAAATAGTGTAAAAGGGGCTATGTAAAACTCACTTGTATCAAAGATGTAGCTAGCACAAGAGACTAGGTAGCAAAATGATCCTTGTAACTCACAAGGTTAACCGAGAGTGTAATGTATATGAATATAGATTAATAACACGCACAAATGCCTAAGGACAAGTCTAGGGTTTCAATAGGAGTGAGTGTAGGGACTTGTACAACGAGTTTAGGTTATATTATGTAAAAGGATTGTATATGATTTTGTGTTGGTAATTGAATAAGAGTTTAATCCAAAAATGTAATGTATAAATTTAATTCAAAAAAGTAAATAATAAATTTAATATTTATTATTTATCTATTGTGAGTTAAACCCTAAATAAAATAGTATATTCTAAAAAGAATGGAAAATGTGAATATGTATATCCATGTATTTAAAAACTTTTATTTGTTTAGATAGGATTTAATCCTAATATATGTAATTTGTAGAAAATGATTTATAAAGTTGTTTTTATGAAATTCTCTAATATGATAAAGTAAAAAATTAGTTACAGTTTTTATAAAATAAGTAATATAAATACTCTAATTAAGAATTAATAAAAGTGCATTTCTTTCATAATTTTTATTTTGTAATTAAGCTTTTAAATTCATTTAAATTGTAAAAATAATTGCAATAATTTAAAATCTGATTATTTTTGCACAAATTATTTCCAACTGGTATTATGCTTTACGTAATGATTTTTATAAAAAGATTAGGGCTGTAAAACGGTTTAAAAAAAAGATGAGGCTTGCCCGGATCGAAGCCGGGTCTTCCCGGTGGAAGTATCAAACTCCAACCACTGGACCAAGGCGTAATCGCTGATATACAACCAACTGAAATTGTCTTAACATGGTGTTAGAGTGAAACCGGGTTTGGGTTCAAGGCTCGCGCAAAACGAACCGGGGTTGTGGGTTTCGAACCCACGCCAGCTGGTCCGATGGTTGTTGAAGCACTTTTGTGTGACAGACACTCTGGATATTATCTTAGCTTTTGTACTTGTGTTTTGTGTATTTGTATTTTTGTATGTAAGTATCTGTATGTATTGATTATCGAGTTGTAATCACATATGTATGTACTTAGTGTCTGTTTCTTGTAAGTGTTGTGCGCACTTAGTAAGTGCACAGGATATATATCCTGCGTACGTAGCAAGTACGCAAGAACTTTCTGCGTACTTGCAAAGTACGCATGAACAAATTGCCTTGCGCACTTGCCAAAGACGCAGGAACCAGGTCTAGTATAAATAGCAGGTTGTGACAGAAGTTAAGTACGCGTTCACTTGGAACAGGTTATGTAACCGGCTGAGTTTATAATAGACAAAGTTTGAAAGTGCGTTGGTTGTCAGTTTACTTTGTGTTGTTTGATTCTCCACCTAGTCACGGGCATTTCGCACCAGGTTAGACTAGTCACACTCCCATACGTAATGATCCAAGACACCTGGGGACCTACAAGTGGTATTAGAGCTCTTGCTCTTGATTTCGAGTGTTGTGAGTGTGTTAGGAGCATTTTATACACAATCTACATACTTGTTACAAGCAAAAGTGACCGATTTTGGTGTTTTTTATGATAAAATAGGGGTAGCTCTTGAGCACTATTTTAGAGGCAAAAATCAATCAAAATCCGACCTTTTGTTGTTTGTTTGAGTGTTGGGATCTTCAAGGGTGTGTTAGAAACAAGTTTCTAACCCTTTGGCTTGATTAAGTTGGTCAGATCTACAATTTTTGAAGATCTTGTGTTTTGTCACACCCCCAAATTCCACTAACGGAGTTTTACCGTTTGGAAGGTGACACACCAGGATCTCAGTCATTAGTTACATCAAACGACACTATATGGGACTTGAAATGTCATAACATAAAAGTTCAGAGTTAATGCGGAAGCGTAAACATTAAAAATGATGTCAAAGGTAATTACACGCAATAAGCGTTAATTAACATAATTAAGTAAACTGTTTAAAATGTTTGAAATGTATGAAATGACAATAGGACTCCATGCATGTCCTAAGTGCGCGACCTGTGCCAAAGCGACCTGAGAAACATGTAAGAAAAAGTGTCAACACGAGGTTGGTGAGTTCACGTGTTTCAAGTTTACAATAAGAGAGTGTTTGCTAGATTGTGTACATTCAATATTCATATCTATAGGTAGCTAGCCTATGTTCATGTCTTACTAAAGCGCTCGCAACCGTAGCTGACTGTTTGTTTATTTGCCTCCTGCCAGGTCTATCAACACTGGCGGTGTGAGTAGGCTAACATTTCACCCGTTCGATCTCTAATCGAGTTAGCGCGACTAACGCGGGTGGGATTTGTCAAACCCAGTAGTACTACTAAACATTACCTCGCTAAGATCCATATTAACGGTTCGATGTATGATGAGGACTTCCTATGATAGTGTGTCACGCTTAGCCTCAACAGTAATAACATATGAATTACAATAACCTAAAATAGTCGTGTCATGTTTTCTCCCCCAACGGGAAAAACACGTAACATAATGTTTGTCTGCGTACCTGTTTCTTCTCCACGGGGAAAACAAGTAAAAGTATGATAATTGGTGTTCATGTTTGTTTCTCCTCAACAGGAAAACAAGTAGGATATGTTTGTGTGTAAGCATGTTTCTCCCCTAATAGTAAAACAAGTAAAAAGGGGCCGTGAAACTCACCTGAACGGCGTAGGTAGTAATCACACAAGTACGAGATTAAGATCTCAAGCGGTAGCCTGATACGGCTCACAAATGTCCTAGTATTACAACATAACAGTTAGGGACTCAATGTGAATATGTGACGACGACACGAAAATGAGGAACGTTCTGAAAGAAACGTTCTAATGATTAAGGAATAGACGAGCGTGTCCACGGAACAAGGATTCTTTATATGCCTATTAAGATGGATACGTTTCGTGACGAATGACAAAATAATATAATAATTATATTCGAGCGATTTCGTCATTCCATAATGGCCAACGAAAATAATATAATACATATATTATTTTTAGATCTATAAAGCATTACAATAATTAATTATGCGATAAAATAATAAATTTGTTATTTTATTCGAAGATAACAACGAGTGTAAAATATTATAAATAACTACATTATTTATTATTTTAAAACGTTACACAAAATTTTATAACCGAATAATATTATAATATATTATTTTTAATCGTGATACGGTTATAATATATATGTAAATACAATTTAATTAAAAATACAAGGTACGAGGCTAAACCCGAGCCGATGGGGTATTTTCTGGTTTAAAACATTTTAATATATTCACATAATAATATACCATTTTATTTTAAAATACAATAAAGGCTAGAAAACCATTAAAAATCAAAACGGGGGTGAGGAGACTCGAACCCGGGTCTCCTCCCCACTAGCACACAACCTTAACCAACTCCGCCCGCTAGGGTGTCGCGATTAACCTGCTTCCGAATTGGTTTTAATGATTCCAAACCCTCCTCCCCTCTATTCTTAGTCACGACCCAAAGCAACCCACTCCAAATTCCAACGATTTCAATCACGATTGATCCAAACCAGATAGGGGTTTTGTTAATCGCATTATTTCGAGCCTGTGGGTTCAATTAATTGCAAAATCGTTAGGTTTAGGTTAGCTAATATCCTGTCCGTTCATTAGAAACCCTAGGTTATGAACACAGGATCGAATATGTCGAATTTGATATTAAAGTTGGTTGGGATCATGGGGATTTCAACAAGAAAGGCATTGCGAGTTTAATCCTGTGATTTAATTTGATTAAGGTGGTGTTTGGATTAGGGTTCGATCGAACCGAAAACATAAGAACCCTAGGTATAGGTTTGTGTTTAAATCAGTGTTATGAATCCAAATTAGATTAGGGCTTTCATTGAGTATGGGATTACGAATCTAACCATATGATTTAATTGGATTTAAACTGAATCTAAGATCAAAACCCCCAAACCGGTTTTGAACGAACCCAAGGTTCTAGATTTTGATCGATTTGATGTTGTAAGTTTCAATTAGCATAGGGGTTTTACATATTAGAGTATTTCGAATCTTTTGATATAGATTAATTTCATTTAGGTTGAGTATAGGGTAGTGCTCGATCAAATTGGTTCCGTATGAACCCTAGAATTGGGTTCATCTTCGATTCAATGTTATTAGCCTCTAAAAGGTTAGGGCTTTCAATGTACAGGTAAAAACGAAGCTAAGGATGTAAACGTTTACCAAATTGGTGTTCGATTTGACCGAGATCGGCTAGAACCGATGCCGAGGATGGTAGCTTTGATTCCCGATGACTTCGGCTGGGATTTCGATGAAGTTGATGCTTACAGAAGCTTCACAAAGTCTCGATTATCGAGCGCAGATGATCAAGTCGTGAATTGGTACACGAATTCGACAAATTCGATAGTATATGCTCATGAAGTCGACAGGTACGGGTTTAATTCCCATTATTGAGTTTTAATTAGATAATGATAGTGTTTTATTCGGTAGTTAAGGGCCGTTAATGTCATAATTCCATTGAATTCAGTTACAATTTCACATAGAAACGATCGCGGGGCTTGATTTTGAGCAAAGTCACACGGTTTGACTTTCAAAAGTCAAACACAATCAAGAATGGGTTAAAATCTGGTTTAGTCCCTGTGGTTTTATGTTTTTAAGTTTAGAACTTGGTAGGAATAGTCCCTAAAGTTTGAATTGGGTTAACTAGGTTGCGGACTTGTTAATTTGACTAACAAAAAGTCAACAGAATGGGTTTTGACTAATTTTACTACTAGTCCTTGTAGTTTTAAGTTTAGATAATGACGTAATTAGTCCATAAGGTTTGAGTTAAGTTAACTAGGTTAACTTTAACTGGATTTGGTTAACGGGGTTAACCTGAAAAGTTCGGATTGTCACATCATCCCCAAGTTGAAAGAATTTTCGTCCCGAAAATTAGAATAAAAAAAAATTTTCTAGGGTGTCACATCATCCCCTAGTTGAAAGAATTTTCATCCCGAAAATTAGAATAGTACCTTAAGTGTATGACGTAGAGTGCTTAAACAGATGAAGATGCTTGCATATCATCTGGTCCTCGCACTCCCATGTGAGTTTTGGTCCGCGATTCGAGTTTCAAAGAACTCTGACAATAGGGATTTTACTGCGTTTTAGCGTTTTGACTTCCCTATCCATGACTTCTACCGGTTCTTCGAGGAAACGCAATTTCTCATCGATGTGCAGTTCCTCAAGAGGAACCGCGAGAGACTCGTCTGCTAGACATTTCTTCAAATTTGAGATGTGAAAGACATCGTGTACACCACTAAGTCCTTCCGGCAAGTCTAGTTGATACGCTACTGGTCCGATTCTCTTCATTATCTTGAATGGTCCAACATAACGAGGATTCAGTTTGCCTCGTTTCCTGAAACGAATGACGCCTTTCCAGGGTGAGACTTTGAGTAAGACCATGTCACCTATTTGAAACTCTAAGGGTTTACGACGCTTGTCGGCATAGCTCTTTTGACGATCACGAGCTGCCACCATACGGTTTCTAATTTGAACTATCTTTTCTGAAGTTTCAAATACAAGTTCAGGACCTGTAAGTTGGCTATCTCCAACTTCGGTCCAACAAATAGGAGAACGGCATTTCCGTCCATTAAGTGCTTCAAATGGAGCTGCCTTGATGCTAGTGTGATAACTGTTGTTGTAGGAGAACTCCACCAACGGTAGGTGAGACTCCCAAGTGTTACCGAAATCGATCACACAAGCTCGTAGCATGTCCTCCAGAGTTTGGATTGTACGTTCTGTTTGGCCATCTGTTTGATGATGGTAAGCTGTGCTCATATCTAGACGCGTGCCTAAAGCTTTAAGTAACGACTGCCAGAAACGAGAAGTGAATCGTGCATCACGATCCAAAATAATAGAGATTGGCACCCCGTGCCGAGAGACTATTTCTTTCAAGTAAGTACGAGTAAGCTTATCCATTTTGTCGGTCTCTTTGTGTAACATCTTTGAATTTAGTATTCATATTTCAATTCAATGTAATGAAATTTCAAATTCAATACTCGTGCATTGCCTTGTTATTTTGCTTACAGTAAACTAAATGCAATGATTCAATACAAATTTACAAGTTTGCTCGATTATATACACTTAAACACTATACAAGTAACTATTTATATCAAACTAATCAAACCTGAAAAGTCAAGGACAAAAGTTGAAAATTTATTAAGAAACCCTAATTAGCACGGTCGTGCTTCGTCCTGGCACGGTCGCGCCAAGTGCCTCGGCATGATCGCGCGACTGGTCCTGGAACGATCGCGCCCGGTGCCTAGGCACGGTCGCGCCTCTCTTTGGCACGGTCGCGTCTGCGTAACAGTTAAAACGTAAATGCAATTTAATCACCCAATCATTGGAAATCCGTAACAGTCATCCGTTTCTTTTCCCCTTATCAAATGAATCACAATTATCGAATACCTCAAACGTCTCAGTTTCATATTACCAATTTCGAAAAACTCTCTCAAGCTTTCCAAGAAACTAGAATCTGCTGTTGAATCCGAATCCTCTCAATCCAGCAGTAGAGTCTTGATACTCAATCATCCCTGAAGTTTCCAGGCTATTTGGATTGGCCGGAGTTGTAGTAAAGATCGCCGGAACTCCAGCCGTCGACGCCGGAACTCCTTCTTGCCGATCTCTATCAATCCTCTACTGTTTCGGGTAATTGAAATCATTTATTTCAGTTAATTAGTCTCTATATCGAAAGCTCCATAATAATTTAGGCTTCCATCATAGAATTTTCCCCGAATCAAAATCGATGTTTTTTATTTAAAATAATTTAATCGAATCCACTGTTAAAAATGTTGTTAATGCAATTGAAATATCCCAAAAGACTCGTAACAACCCAGTAATCAAAAGCCCTATCAATTCCAACGCTATAAATACAAGAATTGTTCAATTCGTGTCTGATTTGGAAGAGACACGGTCGCGCTAATCATCTAGCGCGGCCGTGCCTCATGTAACGCGGTCGTGCCGACTAGCAGCGCGGTCGTGTCCTCCTATCCACACCTTGTCATGCCCTCTGGGCTAGTCTCTGTTGTGTCTAAAGATCATAGACACGACCGTGGCAGGCCAAGGCACGGTCGTGCCTGTTGACTTGTCTAGATTGTGCTCCTGTTGTTCAACCCGGTCGTGCCCCGACTAGCGCGGTCGCGCTCGTGGCTTGAGCACGATCGCGCCCCTTCAAGGCACGGTCGTGTGAGACTCAGAACTTTTAACAGAATTATAATTTTATACATTTTAATCAGTAAATGTTTCAGATTTTATAAAAATATGTTTTCGGTATTTAAAAATGGATTAAAAGTTTAATCTTAGCATAAATATAATTTATTTAAAGGTTTATGAAAATTAAATTTATATTTACTATCTTACACTTAGAAGATATTTTAAATAATTAAGTTACAAAATTTATAAATAAATAAGATAATGATTATTTATTTAATTTACATTTTAAATCAAAATCACTTATTTATTTATACTTAATTACAATTAATATTTACATTATTTCATAAACTATAATTATATATTTATTCAATTATCCAATTCAAACCTAATCAAATTGTTTCAAAAATATTTTATTTCAAACTCTATATATTTTAGTCAATACTTTTAAATACAAATCAATAGTTTTATACACAAATCCAACTTTCATTTTAGACTTAAACTTTATGCATCTATTTGATTCAATACACATTACTCTTTAGGTTAAATTGTGCATTTCGAGGATCATATTTGCTATCTATAATCTTTGTTAGCTACACTTCCATACCAAGTGAGTATTCACAACCCCTTTTTACTCTTTTACACTTTTGGGGTGGAACATGAACTCTATACACATTACACATTACACATTTACATTTACACAAACAACACAAGTGTAAAAATCCTATTTACGTACATGTGTGCAAAATTTGAGCTTTGTGCCCGAGTGCTAGGTGTGCTAACCTTTGTATGCTCTTATGTGCAATCATTAACTATACAAGCCGACGGTTTTCCATGATAGATCTATTGAGTCTGACAAACCCACCCTTGCTGCGCGGTGATTGAAACCGACAACACAATTTTTGCATGCTAGTCCCAAGGTTTGGTTGTACATGGTTACACAATAGCTGCTCCCCATAAATGCCTTATTTTATCATGTTTTGTAAAGGATTTGTTTTCAACTATATGCTATCTACATACAACTGTGTTATACTCACCAACTATTTAGTTGACTTTATTTTATTCATGTTTCAGGCCCCAATATGTGAGATTGATTCAAGACATGTTCAACATAGGATTTGGACTTAGCAATTTAAATCGAGAACTTTATGAGTTGTTTATGTTTCTTGTTTGAATTTGGTGTGTACTTGGATTATTTGTAATGGAAATTTAACTTTAATATATTTCAATTTAGTCAACCATGTGCTATGAACAGTCTTACATGTCCCGCCCCGATGATTCCGCCATCGGTCGGGATGTGACAGATTGGTATCAGAGCCTTGGTTATAGGGAATTAGGTTATTAGACACCTTGACCTAGACTATAACTTTAGGACACCCACTTATACTATGCTTCATGATTTTTGTGCTATGTGTTACATGCTATGTGCTACATGTTATATGTTACATGCTTAATATGATTACTTATTATTTCATTTTGATGACTTATGTGTTTTAAAATCCATGACTTATTAGGATATTCTTAATAATTAAATAAATAATATCCTTTCCTATATTCTAAAACCTCATAATATTTCTATCTTCTTTCTATCTTTATCCTTCTTAGCATGTGAAAAATTCTTGAAGCAAAAATCTTTAAAATTTTTAGTTCTTCGTTAAGGTTTTTAAACTTGTTAAATTATTTGAGGACACGTGCAATCTGGAAGGGTGACACCTGTATTTTGGGTTTTCTGTCTAGGAAAGCATTTCGCATAAATCCCAATCAACCGAGGGACCCGTATGCTTTCCTGGGAATTCCCGAGATGAGTGTTTACCTATAGGCTAAAGCATGTCTCCTTGAAAAATTATATAAGTTTAATTAACCTTAATGTGTCATGGTATTCAAGTGATTTTGTCACTTTTGAGTACAATCCAAACTAAGAATATCTATTTTATTTTTCTATCTCATTCTATTAAATCCTATCAAATCTCATAAGTTCTTACAATTTTTCTTGTCTTGTGAAAATCTGTAGAATGCCTCCTCGTCGTGCTCCCGCAACCAACGCCAACACCGACATTGCTGCTATTCTCACCCAATTGGTGACACAACTCACCCAAGCCAATGGTGCCACCAATGGCAACAATGGTGGAAATGGAAGCAATAGTGGTAATAATGGTGGAAATGGTGGAAATGGTGGTAATAATCCTTCTCAATGCACCTTCAAGCACTTCAACTCGTGCAATCCCCTAAAGTTCTATGGTACCGAAGGAGCTACCGGACTTCTTCAATGGTTTGAAAGCATTGAGAATACCTTTCTCAATAGTGACTGACCCGACAACCTCCATGTTCGTCTTGCTACAAGTGTCCTACAAAAACGGGCACTTACATGGTGGAATGGGGAGAAAAGGAATAGCGGTGTTGACATAGCTATGGCCTTACCTTGGGATGAGGTCAAAAGGCTTATGACCGAGGAGATCTGTCCTCGAAATGAAGTGAAAAAGTTAGAAGCTGAATTTTGGGATCTTGCCCAAGATAGTGGGGAAAGCTTAGCATATACAACTCGGTTCCATGAGTTGAGTCTTCTAGTGCCCCACATGGTCACTCCTTTGTCCCGTTGTATCGAGAAGTATATTGGTGGGCTACCAAGACAAATCTAAGATACTGTCTTAGGTAGAAATCCTGCTACTCTGGAGGATGCTATCCGTCTAGCCGCTACTTTAACTGATAATCATGTGAAAGCTGGAACTCTTACCAAAAAGGGTTCTAAGAAAGTTTCTGAAACCGTAACCCCTCATACCCACAACAAAGAAGCCACAACTGAACCCTCTCGCAATAACAAAAAGAGGAAAGTTAGAAATTTTGCTGTGGTTACTCCTGCTATTCCCGTTAATCAAGTTGCACCCGTAGTTCAAGCACCGGCCAAAAAGCCATATGTTGGGATCTACCCTCTTTTTGCCACCTGCAATTATCATCATCCTCAAAATATCCCATGTCGCCTTTGTACTTATTGTGGGAGATATGGTCATACGGTTAGTGTTTGTAGGACCAAAGCTCTTGCGGGCCAAGTCAACCCTCCAAACCGAACCGTACCTCAAGTGGCTAACAAAGGTGCTCCCGCCATTGCTAATGGGCGTGCTTGCTATGAGTGTGGTGACCCGAACCATTTTCGTGATCAATGTTCAAGACTTGCAAATGCTAGACAAGGTGGAGCTCGTGGGCGTGCGTTCAACATAAACGCCAACGAAGCTCAAGCCAACAACGACGTGGTTAATGGTACGTTCCTTGTTAATAGTCAATATGCCTCCATTTTGTTCGATACCGGTGCCGATAAAAGTTTTGTGTCACTTAATTTTGAGCCTTTACTTGCAAAGACACGATCCCAATTAGAGAAAACCTTCACCGTTGAAATAGCAAATGGTGACTCCCTTACAATTGAGTCTATTATCTATGATTGCTCCTTAGAACTTAATGATCATTCATTCCCAATCAACCTTGTTCCAATGCCACTAGGAAGCTTTGATATTATCATAGGTATGGATTGGCTATCAAATCATCATGCCGAAGTCATTTGCTTTGAAAAGTGTATCCAAATTCCGCTACCATCGGGAGAAACCTTAAGGGTTTTTGGTGAAAAGCCTTGCAAGGGACTTAAGTTGATGTCGTGTACTACCGCTCAAAAGTACTTACGTAAGAAGTACATTGCTTTCTTAGCTCATATTGTTCAAAAGGATGTCAAGGAGAAGTGTATCCAAGACATTCCGATTATTCGAGATTTTCCCGAAGTTTTTCCTAAGGGTTTATCCGGTCTTCCTCCCGTTCGTTAAGTAGAGTTCCGTATTGATCTTATACCTGGAGCTAACCCTGTTGCTAGAGCTCCTTATCGTCTTGCACCTTCCGAAATGCAAGAGCTTGCAAGTCAACTTCAAGAGCTCTCCGACAAAGGTTTCATTCGCCCAAGTCATTCACTGTGGGGTGCACCCGTCTTATTTGTTAAGAAGAAGGATGGATAATTTCGCATGTGTATTGACTACCGCGAACTTAATAAGCTTACTATCAAGAACCGTTATCCCTTACCTAGAATTGATGATCTCTTTGATCAACTTCAAGGTTCTACATGTTTCTCAAAGATTGATCTTCGATCCGGTTATCATCAGCTTCGTGTTCAAGAAGATGACATTCCTAAGACTGCTTTTCGAAGAAGGTATGGTCATTACGAGTTCATGGTTATGCCTTTCGGGTTGACCAATGCACCCGCAGTTTTCATGGATCTCATGAATCGTGTGTGCAAACCGTACCTTGATAAATTCGTGATCGTTTTCATTGATGATATCTTAATCTATTCCAAGACTAAAGCCGACCATGAAGAACACCTTAGATTGGTTTTGGACCTCTTGAGAAAAGAACAACTATATGCCAAATTCTCCAAATGCGAATTTTGGCTAAAAGAAGTTCAATTTCTTGGTCACATCGTCAACGACAAGGGTATTCATGTTGATCCTGCTAAGATTGAAACGGTTAAGAATTGGAATGCCCCGAAGACTCCTACCGAAGTCCGTTCATTTCTTGGTCTTGCGGGTTATTATCGTCGTTTCATCTCAAACTTCTCAAAGATTGGTCTTGCGGGTAAGACTTATGAATGGGGACCGAAACAAGAAGAAGCTTTCCAAACCCTCAAGCAAAAGTTGTGCGATGCTCCCATATTGACTCTCCCCGATGGAAATGATGATTTAGTTGTCTATTGTGATGCTTTTAACCAAGGTCTTGGTTGTGTCCTCATGCAACTAGACAAAGTAATCGCTTATGCATCAAGGCAACTAAAAGTTCATGAGAAGAATTATACGACGCACGATCTCGAGTTGGGTGCGGTCGTATTCGCGTTAAAGATTTGGAGACATTACCTATATGGCACAAAATGTGTGCTATTCACCGACCACAAAAGTCTTCAACATATCTTCAACCAAAAAGAACTCAATATGAGGCAACGACGTTGGGTCGAACTCCTTAACGACTACGACTGCGAGATTTGTTACCATCCCGGCTAGGCGAATGTTGTAGCCGATGCTTTGAGTCGAAAGGACCATGTTATGCTTCATTGTGCCCGTATTCAAACCGATATTCAAACCCGTATCTTAGAAGCTCAACACGTCTCGGTAACCAAGGGTAACGTGTATGAATAAATGTCGTGTGGTGTTGAACTTCGTCTTGAATCAAAACCCAATGGCTTACTCTATTACTTGAACCGTATTTGGGTTCCCGATCGCGACGATCTTCGTACATTTCTCATGAACGAGGCTCATAAGACTCGTTATTCTATTCATCCTGGTGCGGATAAAATGTACCAAGATCTTCGCCAACTTTATTGGTGGCCCGGTATGAAGAAAGACATTGCTCTTTATGTGGCCAAATGCTTAACTTGTTCCAAAGTCAAAGCCGAACATCAACGTCCATCTGGTTTACTCGAACAACCAGAAATTCCCGTATGGAAATGGGAGAATCTAGCTATGGATTTTATTACCAAGCTCCCTCGCACCTCAAGTGGATATGATAGTATTTGGGTGATCATTGTTCGTCTCACTAAATCCGCTCATTTCTTGCCTATCCGCGAAGACTTCAAAGTGGAGAAACTAGCCCGAATTTACATTGATGAAGTTGTGAGCCGTCATGGTGTTCCCGTGAACATAATATCCGATAGAGACGCTCGGTTCACTTCTCGATTTTGGCAATCTCTCCAAAAGGCTCTTGGTACTCGATTGGATTTGAGCACGGCTTACCATCCGCAAACTGATGGTCAAACTGAGCGAACAATCCAAACTCTTGAAGACATGCTTAGAGCTTGTGTAATCGATTTTGGTGGCAATTGAGATTCACATCTATCCCTCATTGAGTTTTCCTACAACAATAGCTACCACACAAGTATCAATATGGCTCCATTCGAAGCCCTCTATGGTCGCAAGTGTCGTTCCCCTATCTGTTGGAACGAGATTGGTGAAGCACAAATCACTGGTCCCGAGTTAATTCAAGAAACATCCGACAAGATTATTCAAATCCGTGACAATATTCGAGTAGCGAGGAGTCGGCAAAAGAGTTATGCCGACAAACGTCGAAAACCCTTGGAATTCCAAGTCGGTGATCTTGTTCTTCTTAAGGTGTCTCCATGGAAGGGCGTGATCCGCTTTGGAAAGAAAGGCAAGTTAGCACCTCGTTATGTTGGTCCATTCAAAATCCTTGAAAGGATTGGGAAAGTGGCTTACAAACTCGAGTTACCTCCATCTCTAAGCAATGTGCATCCTACATTTCATATATCTAATCTGAAGAAATGTCTCGCTGTTGAAAATCTCCATATACCGCTTGACGATGTGCGCATTGATGAAACGATGCACTTCGTTGAGAAGCCGGTGGAAATTTTGGATCGTGAAGTCAAACAGCTCAAGCGAAGTCGCATTCCTATTGTCAAAGTTCGTTGGGAATCTAAGCGTGGTCCTGAGTTCACTTGGGAACGAGAAGACCAAATGAAGCTCAAGTACCCTCATCTTTTTACTAATACTGTTGTATCCTCTAGCTAAATTTCGGGACGAAATTCTCTCCACATGGGGAGACTGTAACATCTCTGAATTTAGTATTCATATTTCAATTCAATGTAATGAAATTTCAAATTCAATACTCGTGCATTGCCTTGTTATTTTGCTTACAGTAAACTAAATGCAATGATTCAATACAAATTTACATGTTTGCTCAATTATATACACTTAAACGCTATACAAGTAACTATTTATATCAAACTAATCAAACCTGAAAAGTCAAGGACAAAAGTTGAAAATTTATAAGAAACCCTAATTAGCACGGTCGTGCTTCGTCCTGGCTTCGTTTCGCCAAGTGCCACGGCACGATCGCGCGACTGGTCCTGGAACGATCGCGCCCGGTGCCTAGGCACGGTCGCGCCTTTCTTGGGCACGGTCGCGTCTGCGTAACAGTTGAAACGTAAATGCAGTTTAATCACCCGATCATTGGAAATCCGTAACAGTCATCCGTTTCTTTTCCCCTTAACGAATGAATCACAATTATCGAATTCCTCAAACGTCTCAGTTTCATATTACCAATTTCAAATAACTCTCTCAAGCTTTCCAAGAAACTAGAATCAGTTGTTCGATCCGAATCCTCTCAATCCAGCAGCAGAGACTCGATACTCAATCATCCCTGAAGTTTCCAGGCTATTTGGATTGGCCGGAGTTGCAGTAAAGATCGCCGGAACTCAAGCCGTCGACGCCGGAACTCCTTCTTGCCGATCTCTATCAATCCTCTACTGTTTCGGGTAATTGAAATCATTTATTTCAGTTAATTAGTCTCTATATCGAAAGCCCCATAATAATTTAGGCTTCCATCATAGAATTTTCCCCGAATCAGAATCGATGTTTTTTATTTAAAATAATTTAATCGAATCCACTATTAAAAATGTTGTTAATGCAATTGAAATATCCCAAAAGACTCGTAACAACCCAGTAATCAAAAGCCCTATCAATTCTAACGCTATAAATACAAGAATTGTTCAATTCGTGTCTGATTTGGAAGAGACACGGTCGCGCTAATCATCTAGCGCGGCCGTGCCTCATGTAACGCGGTCGTGACGACTAGCAGCGCGGTCGTGTCCTCCTATCCAGACCTTGTCATGCCCTCTGGGCTAGTCTCTGTTGTGTCTAAAGATCATAGACACGACCGTGGCAGGCCAAGGCACGGTCGTGCCTGTTGACTTGTCTAGATTGTGCTCTTGTTGTTCAACCCGGTCGTGCCCCGACTAGCGCGGTCGCGCCCGTGGCTTGAGCACGATCGTGCCCCTCCGAGGCACGGTCGTGTGAGACTCAGAACTTTTAACAGAATTATAATTTTATACATTTTAATCAGTAAATGTTTCAGATTTTATAAAAATATGTTTTCGGTATTTAAAAATGAATTAAAAGTTTAATCTTGGCATAAATATAATTTATTTAAAGGTTTATGAAAATTAAATTTATATTTACTATCTTACACTTAGAAGATATTTTAAATAATTAAGTTACAAAATTTATAAATAAATAAGATAATGATTATTTATTTAATTTACATTTTAAATCAAAATCACTTATTTATTTATACTTAATTACAATTAATATTTACATTATTTCATAAACTATAATTATATATTTATTCAATTATCCAATTCAAACATAATCAAATTGTTTCAAAAATATTTTATTTCAAACTCTATATATTTTAGTCAATACTTTTAAATACAAATCAATAGTTTTATACACAAATTCAACTTTCATTTTAGACTTAAACTTTATGCATCTATTTGATTCAATACACATTACTCTTTAGGTTAAATTGTGCATTTCGAGGATCATATTTGCTATCTATAATCTTTGTTAGCTACACTTCCATACCAAGTGAGTATTCACAACCCCTTTTTACTCTTTTACACTTTTGGGGTGGAACATGAACTCTATACACATTACACATTACACATTTACATTTACACAAACAACACAAGTGTAAAAATCCTATTTACATACATGTGTGCAAAATTTGAGCTTTGTGCCCGAGTGCTAGGTGTGCTAACCTTTGTATGCTCTTATGTGCAATCATTAACTATACAAGCCGACGGTTTTCAATGATAAATCTATTGAGTCTGACAAACACACCCATGGTGCGCGGTGATTAAAACCGACAACACAATTTTTGCATGCTAGTCCCAAGGTTTGGTTGTACATGGTTACACAATAGCTGCTCCCCATAAATGCCTTATTTTATCATGTTTTGTAAAGGATTTGTTTTCAACTATATGCTATCTACATACAACTGTGTTATACTCACCAACTATTTAGTTGACTTTATTTTATTCATGTTTCAGGCCCCAATATGTGAGATTGATTCAAGACGTGTTCAACATAGGATTTGGACTTAGCAATTTAAATCGAGAACTTTATGAGTTGTTTTATGTTTCTTGTTTGAATTTGGTTTGTACTTGGATTATTTGTAATGGAAATTTAACTTTAATATATTTCAATTTAGTCAACCATGTGCTATGAACAGTCTTACATGTCCCGCCCTGATGATTCCGCCATCGGTCGGGGTGTGACACTTTGATTGCTAAGAAGTGGGCGGACTTTGTTAATCGATCAACAATTACCCAAATGGTATCACATCCGGTAGGAGTTCGTGGTAATTTGGTGATGAAGTCCATGGATATTTGTTCCCATTTCCACATGGGAATTTCTGGTTGTTGGAGAAGACCGGATGGTTTTTGATATTCAACTTTGACCTTCGCGCAAGTCAGACACTTACTAACATAGGTGGCTATATCAGCCTTCATCTTCGGCCACCAATATAGCACCTTTAGATCATGGTACATTTTGTCGGAACCTGGATGTACAGAGTGACGAGATTTATGAGCCTCATCCATAACTAGTTCCCTTAGGTTTCCGAATACTAGAACCCATATTCGCTCGGCGAAGTAGCGAATACCATCAGATTTGACTTCAAGTTGTGCTTCCATACCGCGTGTACCTTCCAGCGGTAGGTTTTCCTCTTTTAGGGCTTCGAGTTGAGCACTACGGATTTTGTCAGGTAATCCGGGGTGAATAGTAAGCTGTAATGCTCGAACTTGTTTGGGTTTAGTTTCCTTTCGACTTAGGGTATCAGCTACAACATTAACTCTACAGTCATAATCGTTTAAGAGTTTGACCCAACGACGCTGTCGCATGTTCAACTCTTTCTGTTCGAAGATGTGTTGAAGACTCTTGTGATCGGTGTAGATGGTGCACTTGGTACCGTACAAGTAATGTCTCCATATCTAAAGTGCGAAAACTACGGCTCCCAACTCTAAGTCATGAGTGGTTGGTTAGATCAAATCTGTCACACCCCCAAATTCCACTAACAGAGTTTTACCGTTTGGAAGGTGACACACCAGGATCTCAGTCATTAGTTACATCAAACGACACTATATGGGACTTGAAATGTCATAACATAAAAGTTTAGAGTTAATGCGGAAGCGTAAACGTTAAAAATGATGTCAAAGGTAATTACACGCAATAAGCGTTAATTAACATAATTAAGTAAACTGTTTAAAATGTTTGAAATGTATGATACGACAATAGGACTCCATGCATGTCCTAAGTGTGCAACCTGTGCCAAAGCGACCTGAGAAACATGTTAGAAAAAGTGTCAACACGAGGTTGGTGAGTTCACAGGTTTCAAGTTTACAATAAGAGAGTGTTTGCTAGATTATGTACATTCAATATGCATATCTATATGTAGCTAGCCTATGTTCATGTCTTACTAAAGCGCTTGCAACCGAAGCTGACTGTTTGTTTATTTGCCTCCTGCCAGGTCTATCAACACTGGAGGCGTGAGTAGGCTAACATTTCACCCGTTCGATCTCTAATCGAGTTAGCGCGACTAACGCGGGTGGGATTTGTCAAAACCAGTAGTACTACTAAACATTACCTCGCTAAGATCCATAATAACAGTTCGATGTGTGATGAGGACTTCCTGTGATAGTGTGTCATGCTTAGCCTCAACAGTAATAACATATGAATTACAATAACCTAAAATAGTTGTGTCATGTTTTCTCCCCCAACGGGAAAAACATGTAACATAATGTCTGTCTGCGTACATGTTTCTTCCCCACGGGGAAAACAAGTAAAAGTATGATAGTTGGTGTTCATGTTTGTTTCTCCTCAACAGGAAAACAAGTAAGATATGTTTGTGTGTAAGCATGTTTCTCCCCCAATAGTAAAACAAGTAAAAAGGGGCCGTGAAACTCGCCTGAACGGCGTAGGTAGTAATCACACATGTACGAGATTAAGATCTCAAGCGGTAGCCTGATACGGCTCACAAATGTCCTAGTATTACAACATAACAGTTAGGGACTCAATGGGAATATGTGACGACGACAAGAAAATGAGGAACGTTCTGAAAGAAACGTTCTAATGATTAAGGAATAGACGAGCGTGTCCATGGAACAAGGATTCTTTATATGCCTATTAAGATGGATATGTTTCGTGACGAATGACAAAATAATATAATAATTATATTCGAGCGATTTCGTCATTACATAATGGCCAACGAAAATAATATATATTATTTTTAAATCTATAAAGTATTACAATAATTAATTATGTGATAAAATAATAAATTTTTTATTTTATTCGAAGATAACAACGAGTGTAAAATATTACAGATAACTACATTATTTATTATTTTAAAACGTTACATGAAATTTTATAACCGAATAATATTATAATATATTATTTTTAATCGTGACACAGTTATAATATATATGTAAATACAATTTATTTAAAAATACAAGGTACGAGGCTAAACCCGAGCCGATGGGGTATTTTCTGGTTTAAAACATTTTAATATATTCACATAATAATATACCATTTTATTTTAAAATACAATAAAGGCTAGAAAACCATTAAAAATCAAAACGGGGGTGAGGAGACTCGAACCCAGGTCTCCTCCCCACCAGCACACAACCTTAACCAACTCCGCCCGCTAGGGTGTCGCGATTAGCCTACTTCCGAATTGGTTTTAATGATTCCAAACCCTCATCCCCTCTATTCTTAGTCACGACCCAAAGCAACCCACTCCAAATTCCAACGATTTCGATCACGATTGATCCAAACCAGAGAGGGGTTCTGTTAATCGCATTATTTCGAGCCTGTGGGTTCAATTAATTGCAAAATCGTTAGGTTTAGGTTAGCTAATATCCTGTTCGTTCATTAGAAACCCTAGGTTATGAACACAGGATCAAATATGTGGAATTTGATATTAAAGTTGGTTGGGATCATGCGGCTTTCAACAAGCAAGGCATTGCGAGTTTAATCCTGTGATTTAATTTGATTAAGGTGGTGTTTGGATTAGGGTTCGATCGAACCGAAAACATAAGAACCCTAGGTATAGGTTTGTGTTTAAATCAGTGTTATGAATCCAATTTAGATTAGGGCTTTCATTGAGTATGGGATTACGAAACTAACCATATGATTTAATTGGATTTAAACTGAATCTAAGATCAAAACCCCCAAACCGGTTTTGAACGAACCCTAGGTTCTAGATTTTGATCGATTTGATGTTGTAAGTTTGAATTAGGATAGGGCTTTTACATATTAGAGTATTTCAAATCTTTTGATATAGATTAATTTCATTTAGGTTGAGTATAGGGTAGTGCTCGATCAAATTGGTTCCGTATGAACCCTAGAATTGGGTTCATCTTCGATTTGATGTTATTAGCCTCTAAAAGGTTAGGGCTTTCAATGTACAGGTAAAAACGAAGCTAAGGATGTAAATGTTTACCAAATTGGCGTTCGAATTGACCGAGATCGGCTAGAACCGATGTCGAGGATGGCAGCTTTGATTCCCGATGACTTCGGCTGGGATTTCGATGAAGTTGATGCTTACAGAAGCTTCACAAAGTCTCGATTATCGAGCGCAGATGATTAAGTCGTGAAATGGTACACGAATTCGACGAATTCTATAGTATATGCTCATGAAGTCGACGGGTACGGGTTTAATTCCCATTATTGAGTTTTAATTAGATAATGATAGTGCTTTATTCGGTAGTTAAGGGCCGTTAATGTCATAATTCCATTGAATTCAGTTACAGTTTCACATAGAAACGATCGCGGGGCTTGATTTTGTGCAAAGTCACACGGTTTGACTTTCAAAAGTCAAGCACAATCAAGAATGGGTTAAAATCAGGTTTAGTCCCTGTGGTTTTATGTTTTTAAGTTTAGAACTTGGCAGGAAGTCCCTAAAGTTTGAATTGGGTTAAATAGGTTGCGGACTTATTAATTCGACTAACAAAAAGTCAACAGAATGGGTTTTGACTAATTTTACTACTAGTCCTTGTAGTTTTAAGTTTAGATAATAACGTAATTAGTCCCTAAGGTTTGAGTTAAGTTAACTAGGTTAACTTTAACTGGATTTGGTTAACGGGGTTAACCTGAAAAGTTCGGATTGTCACATGTTATTCTAGTGACCGGAAAAAGTTGGTGAAAGTTGGTGAAAAGGTGACCTGCGTACTTACCATTTTTGGCAACAAGTACAGTCTTGCTGCGTACTTGCTAAGTATGCAACACCATTCTTGCTGCGTACTTAATATAACTCTAACGTACTTACCATTTACTCCTGCGTACTTACTAAGTATGCAAGAGTGCCCAAACGAGGCGCAACCGTGCCTAGGCACCGGGCGCGATCATTCCAAAGCAAGTCGCGCGACCGTGCCAAAGCACTCGGCGCGACCGTGCCTATTAGGGTTTCTTGCTACTTTTCAACATCAGACCTTGTAACTTTAGTCTTTTGCCATGTTTGTATAAATAGATACTTATGTATTGTTTTAATAGGATATAACCGAGTAAAATTTACGGATTTGCATTGAAATATAGTATTAAATTGATGGTACGAAAAGAAACAAAACAGTGCGTTAGAATTGAGTTTGAAATGCATTACATTGAATTGAAAATACGGATACTAAAAATCAGAAATGTTACAGTGGTGGAACACTACGAATCAGTAGTGAGACAAGTGAGTGGATTAGGGTTGGGTACTAATGTCATTCCTCCACCAGTAAGCGGGAAATTTGTCAACGGCTTAATTGATATTGATTTTTCGTGTCTTGATGAGTCCTCTATTCAGGATGATTCCTCTAACAAGGATGATTCCTCAAGTAAGGCTGGCTCTACCTCCGATGAAGAGTTCTTTACTGATGAAGGCTCTGAGAACACCTGCCCTGATGGTGTAGTCTCAAAGGAGTTGATTGGTGAACACAAAGTTGAGAAAAACATTATCACTGATCGTGATAATTGCATTCTAACAGAACCTGATACAGTTGAAACAATTGAAAAATTGAAAGTGATGCTTTATGGGGGTTATAAAAATATTAATCAAGTTAAGAAAGAAGCCTTTGCAGCTCATTATGGGCTTGGTTATCAAGAAAATTTGCAAAAAAATTATATTCCCAATACTGAATCTTCATCGGGTCAAACAAATGCTACTGTTCATCAAACAACTCATGCTGCTCATCATGCCGAGTCATCTAATGTTAGATCTAATGAGCCTTAGAGGAGGATTTACAAAGAGAAAAGAACTTATTTTCACTGTGGTATGGTCGGTCACATCTTGGTAAACTGCCCTAATTAGAATCAAGGGAAATGACCAATTGGTTCACAAACAGCTGTTGTCCCCAGGTCAACACTAGTGAAACAGCCCAAGAGTCCTAAATCAAATGTGGTGAAACCACCAATGAAACCTATGCTGAAGCCAAAGATCACATCTGAGGCTAAACCATCTGTTCTAAAAAGGGAAAAGCTATTTGCTAAACCCTATGCCTCTACCTTTAGTAATACACCAACTGGTGAGAAACCTGTGGTAAAACTCTCCAAACCACAGAGGAGAAAAAGGAACAAGAGATTGAGAAAGCTGGAACAGCTAGCTGAAATTCAATCAGGTGAAGCTTCTACTAGTTCACCTGCTGTTGTTGAATGCAAGTCTACTGTTCCAGTAAAGAAAAAGAAGAGGTCCTGGAATAAGAAATCAAAAAGTTCTCAATCTTCTGATCCCAAGTCTTCTAAAGAGTCACCCATTTTTGACAGTCACGACTGTGAATTGATCGAAGTTGTTTATTTTGAGAAAGACGGACGACCCAAGACCACTATGGCTTGGGTCTCCAAATCTAACTAATCTGTTTGTGACTCGTGCAGGGACATCCTAAGCGTACTATCTCTAATCGTTGGTATGTAGATAGTGGATGCTCCCAGCACATGACAGGTAACATGGCCCTGCTTCAAGATGTCAAACCATTCAGAGGCGGCTATGTGGCCTTTGTAGGAGAGAAAGGCGGTAGTATCACTTGTCAAGGCGTGGTTTAAAATGGATGTGTGTTTCTCAGATGTGCAACAAGGAGTACTCGGTTATGTTTGACAAGTCAGAATGCATGATTCTCAAACCTGGTTTTGAAGTTCCTGAAAACTGGATTTTGATGCGAGCACTAAGAACAAACGACACCTATCAGATCGATATGAGCGTGGCAACAACCACCTCATTAGATGCTACTTGTTTTCTTACAAAAGAGACAGAGATTGACTCAATCTTGTGGCATAGGAAACTCGGACACATTTCTTATCGTAAAATGAATCATCTTGTCCGAAACGGTTTAGTTCCGGGGTTCCTAAGCTGAGATTTGCCATTGCAGATGACTCTATGCCTTATAAAAAGGGCAAACAGCAACGGAAGTCTCAGAAGCCCAAACTCCAAAACTCCATCGATACCCCCTTTGGAGCTCTTACATATGGATCTGTTTGGGCCCATAAGTATCAGGAGTATTGGAGGTAAGTCATACTGTCTAGTTATATGTGACACCCAGTAATTCAGGTGAATATCCATATTACATAAATGCACGTTCAAATCATATATTTCCTGAAGTATTATTTTGACTAAGTAAAGTCAAGGAGTCTAGCAAAGAAACTTATATCAAAATAGTAATCTTTATGAATTACTAGGGAAATAAGCAGTAATAACCCGCAAAGTACGATCGTTGGTGATTAACAAGAATGTTATTCTAGTAAAAGTGTAGGGAGACGCTTTAACTTAAAAACACAAATATTGGTGACTAAACTCTTGAAAGTTGACATATAAATAATTGTTACATGTCGCTATGTTATTTTATGTGTAAAACACGTGTGATTTAGTTAAAGTAATGACTAGGTCGGGATTAACTAGTAAACTAATAAACAAGTCAAAATACACAAAAATACATAAGGATATTTGATCATAAAAAGTCCTACACCGGGTATTAGATCACGCGATCACCTAGAAGGTTGACACCACCAAAGAACCTATCTAACTAAGACTTGGATTGTAATTATGAGATGTGACAAGACCCAACCCCCACCCTACTACCCCATTTCGGCCATACTTATGTGGGGCAACCCACACACCCACTCCACCATCATGACCATGAGCATGTGTCATGAGGGGCCATACCCAATCAACCAAAGGTGCAAGCAAGAGTCAATTCGTCAAGTCAATCATCCTTGATGTGACTTGGTTGATTACAACACCCAACCCCCCACCCTTCTCCCTCTATTCGGCCGAAGTCAATGAGGGCCCCACCCACCTCACACCACATCACCACTTCCATACTTGTGTCATGAGAGGCCATGCCTCTTTGAGTGTAGACCACACCAACATATTCCATCACATTAAATGCACCCACTTACAAACTTAACCTCTCACTTTCTCATATATATACACACTCACGGCTCACATGCACACACACAAACACTTTGCAATTTTTCAAATTCAAGAGTAAAAACCATAGAGAACTTAGCTAGAAGCTTGAAGATTCAAGAAATTTCTTGAGGATTAGGGTCAAATTCGCAAGCAAGACAAGCCATTCCTCATCCTTTGTTGAAATTCTTCACCTAGCTCGTCTAGTGGTACGAAATCGTCATTCATCTTTTATATTTTCTTTACTTCCTTAATGTAAGCATGTTGTTCATCCAAAATTAAAGGAGGTTTAAAAATCTAAAGAGTTTATAAAGTTTAACATTTTTATGATTTAAAAGCTAGATTTTATATAAAAAGAATTATGAAATTTGAAAATGATAAGTTTTTATACATAAGTTATTATCTTAACATATTTATGAAATATGTGTTGATTTGAATTCATGATGCTAAATTAAGAATTGATAAACTAAAAAGATGTGTGTAAATGTGTATATATGTGTGTAGCAAAAAATTGTAGGTATAAGTGTATATGTTGTTGTTTTGATACCATAATGATAGTTCTAGATGTTAAAAGCATGATTAACATTAGATAAAAAGGTTTGAATATGGATACATACATGAAGGAATCATGATATATAGATATATATGTAGGTCCAGGTAACTCAGCTACTGATCAAACTCGTGATATGACGTTGATATAACACGAAGTGCGAAATCCTTCGCGTTACCGATTTGTATACTAACCGACAATCCAAAACAACACGCGTAAATAAACTTCTCGATTATATTCAGAATAACAATGGTTACAGACTCAATCAGACAATTGTTCACTTCTGTTAAACTTTTGTCTAATGACTCTGTAACATATATATATAGAACCAAAACTGATGCAAGCGAACTTAGTCAAGTTCGCCTGAAACAGACTAAGCGAACTTAACAAGTTCGCCTCAGCTATGCCTAAGCGAACTTATAAAGACATAAAATCTAACTATTACAAGCTTTTGTCATTACAAATCTATGTCCTAACAGACTCCCCCTTGACAATAGCTTGATCTTCTGTCTTCAGTCTTTATCTTGAAGTCTTCCAGTTATCCGGTAGTCTGCTGCCAACATGCACACCGTATCTTCTGCATATCTCCAAAACTCTTTTATACTGTAGACCTTGCTCTATCCATTCATCAGTATACATTATCTCATTCTTTCGCAGCATCCTCTGATCTTTCTTTGAAAAATTAATAAGATTCATTGCGTCATAGAAACACACAATGACCTTATTATCTTTATCTTCAACCCTTGCTTCACCAGTATTGACATCAACATACCACCATTTCATATTCCTAAGAAAGTCTTGAGGAATATTCTTTAATGGTATCTTGTGTATAGCACGCACTGGTCTGTACTTGTATCTCCAGGTTACTTTCCCAGTCTTAGGATCTGTAATCTTCATTCTCTTTCCCTTCTATGGCTTCAGTCTTTCATACTTACCCGAACTACCTTCTTTCTTTATCAGGTTTGCTATCACATCAGCCAAACCATTCTTCGATCTATTTATGAGTGGCTTTGAAGCTAGACCATTTATTTCACACCTCGGCAAGGTATTGAAATATTTGATCCTTGGCTTTAAGTATTGAACGCCATCAGATCGTTTGATTACAAACAATTTTGATTCACCATCATAAAACCAACTAATGATCCTTCCTATACACTGCTCTTTATTCACATATTTTTCTTTCTGAGCAGGTTGTATTGGAGACTTAGGTTGTACCTTCATCCAACTATTTACTACTTCTCTCCACTGTTCTCGTGTCATACCTGTATCTCTAAACATCACAGGTTCTTCATTAATCTTCGGAGACTCAATGTTAGTAGTTTCAGTTTCAGCACCCTTATTGAATTGAAGATTCTCATCATCAGTATCCATCTTTGACTCAGCTGTATCATCAGGCAATGTGACGTCTTCAATAGAGTCCATAGAGTCAATTATTCCATTATAAGAGAATTCAGGAACAACATCCTCTTGGATGAAGTTATACGGCACCTTAAGACCGTCACATCCTTCATATGTAACACTATCTTTATCTTTCTCTATTTCAATCTCCACTATTTCTCCTTCTTCTATCTCAGTGACTAACATATCATCTTCCATGTCATTGAATAAATCGTCAATGTCATCAAGACATTCAATCTTTTCAGCTTCCTCTTCTTCTGAATCTTGAAAGAATTCTAATAACAGAATATCTTCTTCATTATTACCCGAAGTATCTTTATCTTTGTTTCCTTCAAGAGATTGTGATGTCGACTCCCCCTGAACTCTAGATATAGGATTAGCGTCAGTGTATTGACGATCACCCTCAATATTTCCAGCAGGATCATTGTCTTCATCATCACGTCTTTGTATTGACTCAGTGTGACAAGTATCAGGTATCCTCAACTCCCCCTGAGCGTCAAGACGCTGAACGAGTTTGGACACTAACGCTTGCATATCAGCAATCTGTTGAGCTTGAGTCTGAATCACCAGCTGTCGTTGAGAATCAATATACACAAGAGAGTTAACTTGTGTTTGTAAAGTAAGCACTTGAGATTCAAGGTAAGTAATCCTATCAGAATCAGAAGGCTTTGATGGACCAGCTGTGGATTGTGGAATAAAAGGACTTGAAATAGTAGGAATCACTGTAGGAATAGGAGATGGAACTGGAGATGGATCCTTAGAACTTGGAGGAGTAACAATCAGAGAAGCAACAAAATTTGCATCCTCAACTCTTTGAGAAGATTGTGCAGCCGCAATTGAAGCAGACATTAACTTTTGTCGTGAAGGATCAGGATTAAAGTCACTATCAGTGTCCGAACTTTCATCTACCAACGATCTTTTTCCAAGAACTGAACCGGAAGGAGGATCCCGAACAGACTTGCGTCGTGGTCGTCTGGCTTGAGATTTAATGCGTTTTCCAGCATTAGCCAGTGGAATAGCAGCCAACCTTTCATAATGACTTGGAGAAAAATCTCTAGATTCATCAGAAGCAGTGCTGTCATCATCAGATGATGAAGTATCACTTGAACTTGAACTAGACTCAGCGTCTGTCACCACATTCCCTTCTTGTTCATGAATGGGCGAGTTCATAGCTTCATCAACAAAATCATCCATGTTCATACCCATATCTTGATTAGGATCATGAACGACCTCTTCTAGAACAGGTTCCTGAATAGGAATATTAACTGCAACCTGTGGAATAGGAACTTGTTCAGGAATAGGAATTTGAATTTGTGGTTGTGGAATCTGTTGGGGTTGAACTTGTTGTAGTGGTTGTTGTGGTTGTTGTTGGTGTTGTTGCTGTTGTGGTTGTGGTTGAACATTAACTCCTTGAACTTGAGCAAGTTCATCAGGATGAAACCAATTATCATTTGGTGGTGTAACATAATCAGGATTGATTAAGTGCCCAAACAGTGGAGTATTAACCGGAATCAACGCCGCATTTTGCTGTTTAACCTTTGTACAATCTGTAAAAATACGTTTTGACATCGGAGTCAAAGTCAATCGTATGGCATGTTGTGGAAGATCCGGAATAAGATGATTGAGTATCATTTGAATAAATCTTGGATACATCAAGAAACCTTGACCTTCAGCTGGATTAATCTGCATGACCATCTCCCAATAAAAATACAGTGGAAAATTGAATCGTTTATTCAATGTTAAAGCCACCATTGCTGTTTGAAGTGCCATCTTCAAGCCATCTGTACCAGCTTTTCGTGGAGAGATGCATTGTATAATCACATGCATAAAGTACCTCCATTCACCCACTAATCCACCTTTCCGAGCTTGAGTATCATTTTGTCGTCCACGATAACCCATCCGTTGAAAACAACCCATAATAAGAGTATTAGGATAAGAAATTGGATCTTCAGCATTTCCACCCAAAGCAAGAGCAGCACGAATTGTCGCTTCGGAAATTGCAATCTCGGTATTATTGACTGTGGCACGAAGGACATGCGGTTCCACGTCAATATCTTGATGTACGGTATCCCAGAATTGTTGTATATACACCAAGCTGATATAAGGATCCGCAGATAATGCAACATGCAATCTTGATCGATTTAGAAAATTGATTATGCCTTGAAAATGAACAGCTTCCGGCAAATTAGGATCTAATAAAGCCACTTGATTATGCTTGTATTCGACACGTGGAGCCATCTGTGAAAAAATTGGACAACTTAACAAACATTAGAACACGTACACATTTATGAAACACACTTTTAATAAGACACACAATCATTAACAACAACAAAATTTTAAAAAAAATTCAAACAAAAAAAATTTGTAAAAAAAATTTCAAACAGAAAAAAAATCACAACTCTTTTTCACTTCTGACCCCTAGGCGAACTTAATAAGTTCGCTTAGTAGTGCAAGAGGCGAACTTATTAAGTTCGCCTGACAAGTTCGCTTTGAACAAGTTCGCTTGAACCTGAGACGGTTCAAATTCAAACACAGAGAATTCAAATTTTGGCAAAACAAGATCAAATCATGAAATAATCCTATACAAACAATCGAATATCACAATCTAACCAACAATGAGGTTCAATTTTATATGATGGTCAAAAATTAGGTCAACAGCAGGCTTGAAACAGTCCGACGAAAACCAAAATCAAAAACCATCGAATACGCTCAATATGGCGGATACCTTTGTTAGATTCGCAATGAGATTTCGATCAAGAAACAACCAAAAAATAGCACTCACAACATAGATTTAAAATTTTGAGAAATTTGGGATAAGTTCGCTTGTTCTGATGAAGACGATGAACATGACAAGTTCGCCTGAATCAAATCTTAAACAGAATAAGTTCGCTTGACTAAGCGAACTTGTTAAGTTCGCTTAACAAACCTTCGGCGAACAAGATAAGTTCGCTTCATCCTTAAGTTCGCTTCACCTCAGACAGAAGATTAAGTTCGCTTCACCGATTTAAGCGAACATATTAAGTTCGCTTCACTGTACACAGGCGAACTTAATTGTTTTTTCAACCTTTTTGCCTTGAACAAAATTTACCAACTTCAAACTTTTAAATCCCGAACTTCCATCAGCAATATTCGATCAAATCCCGAACAATTTTAATAAAAGTTTAGAATTTTCATGGAAAGTAAAAAATAAAATCTTTTTGAATTTTATCTATACAGACAGAAACACATATTTTTGATTTTTCTCTGAATAAACTGAAATGACATATTTTTTGTTTTTCTCTATACAAACAGAATCACATATTTTTGATTTTTCTCTGAATAAACTGGAATGACATATTTTTTGTTTTTCTCTATACAAACAGAATCACATATTTTTGATTTTTCTCTGAATAAACTGAAATGACATATTTTTGGTTTGAACATCATGAGCAAGAAGATCATATCAGTATTCAATTAATTCTTCACACATATTATCAATAACAAAGGGTAACCTATAATAAGAGACCATTCAACTCAATTTTGTGCATATTGCATCTTTTTCATTTTGAAACTCATTCAATTTGAATAATATTTGAAATGATACGCGATAAATTTCAAAGTAAATAAGATCAGGTTATAAAATGTTCTCTTATTTATACTGAATTTGAAATATAAAGCCTGAATTCTTAAAATTGTCAATATTATATTATTTGAAACTATAAGCGTTTATTCTCCAAATTCATGTGATTTAGTACCATTTAGATGATAAAACATCGTGTACCCCACATATATGCCAAATAGAAAATAAATGCACTATCTTCAAGACACATATAAGATTTTACTAAAAATTTTCTGAATATTCAGAATGAGGAGACATCACTTAGCTCATGAATAGCAGAATCCAAATTGGATTGTATAGGAATCAATGAGATTCAGAATCGAATGATTCAATGTTTTGGCTTATATTTGTGGAATCATAAGATTCAGGCACGAGGATCCAACTGTTATCTGGATTATGAATTCAATGGAATCAGTAAAGATAATGTATCAATATGATCCAAGGGCTAGTATATGTTTGACAGATGTTGTCATGTACATATCATGATAATACTTCAAATTGCATGCTTTTCGGGACATGGGCACTGAAGCAAATCGAATGAATAGTGCTAAGGACATAACCCGAAACTGATCTCATAGGAAAATCTTTATTAAAAGCTAATATTCTTTATCTGAAAGTGATCTTTTAACACACACACCCAGGCATAAAATGGGTTTAAATCACAGATGTAATCATATTATATTTAATTTTCACACTACTATTAGTTTCAAAACGATTTTAGCCTATTAACAATTCAAGTTTCAAATTTTATACACAAATTTTAAAACAAATTATCAAGAATAGAACATTCATAACACTATCATTTCTTATTTATGCAGACTTTGAAATTTAGATCAAATCAACTTATTTTAAACATTCATATATCCAGGTCTACTAAGGTCGTGTGAAATGAACTAATCACTGATGTACTATTATATCTTCTCTAACCTCAAATGATGTCAAATTTTATATTTTTCAATTTGTTTTGACTTTTTATAAATTAGTCTTTTTGACTGAAATGTAAATGCAGAAATGTAATAAAGCAATAAAAGAAATTAAAAACAAAATTTTTCATGAAATTCTGATTTTGAAAAGCTTTTATTCGGGATTGATCATACCAATCATTTTAATTAGGAACTCAAACCTGGTACGATCAAATGCCTTAGTGAACAAATCAGCAAAATTATCTTCAGTATGTACCTTGACTAGCTCAATCAACCTTTTCTCTGCACAATCACGGATAAAATGATATCGAATTTCGATGTGCTTAGTTTTACTATGTTTAACAGGATTATTCGTTATAGACATAGTAGCATTGTAATCAATAAACATAGGGGTTCCTGTGAAATTCAAACCGTAATCTCTCAATTGTTGTTGTATCCACAGGATCTGTGAACAGCAACTTGCAGCAGCGATGTATTCTGCTTCACATGTTGAAATCGAGACTGTGGTTTGCTTTTTGCATTGCCAGGATACAAGTCGATTACCTAAGAATTGGCAACCACCTGTTGTAGATTTCCTGTCCAGACAACAACCACCAAAATCAGAATCAATATAAGCATTGAAATCAAAGTTAGAACCATGAGGATACCATAGCCCTAAACGTTGTTTTCCTTTTAAATACCGAAAGATTCTTTTCACAGCAATTAAGTGAGATTCTTTTGGCTTTGCCTGAAATCTGGAACAGATACACACGACAAACATTATATCCGGCCTTGAAGCGGTTAAGTACATGAGGGATCCAATCATAGCTCTATAAAGTCGACAGTCCACATCTTTTCCTTCCGGGTCAGAATTTAACTTATGATTGACCGGAATTGGAGTATCGTATGAAGTACAGTCCTCCATCTTGAACCGGCTCAAGATGTCTTTGACATACTTGGACTGATGAATAAAGAAACCATCTTCCTTTTGATTTACTTGTAAACCTAAGAAAAACGATAACTCTCCCATCGCAGACATTTCAAATTTCGACTTCATAACACCCTCAAATTCTTTGCACAACCCTTCATTTGTCGATCCAAATATAATATCATCCACATAAATCTGTACCAGTAGGTAATCTCCCCCTGATTTCTTTATGAATAAGGTCGAGTCTATCTTTCCACGAACAAAGTCATTCGCCAAAAGATGTGTTGATAAAGTCTCATACCACGCACGAGGAGCCTGATGAAGACCATAGAGGGCCTTATCTAGCTTGAAAACCATGTTCGGATTCAGTGGATCTTCAAACCCCGGCGGCTGACACACATAGACTTCCTCCTTGACCTTTCCATATAAAAATGCACTCTTGACATCTAATTGAAACACCTTAAATCCTTTAAAGGAAGCAAAAGCGAGAAATAGCCTTATAGCTTCAAGCCTTGCAACCGGCGCATAAACTTCGGTGTAATCAATTCCTTCTTGTTGATTGAAGCCCTGGACAACTAATCTTGCCTTATTGCGTACCACGACACCTCGATCGTCCTTTTTACATTTAAACACCCATTTGGTTCCTATTAGATACGCACCTTTCGGTAAATCAACCAGATTCCAAACCTTCAGTTTATCAAATTAAGCTAATTCTTCTTGCATAGCTTCTATCCAGTTATTGTCATGTAAAGCCATCTCTACATTCTTGGGTTCAACCTGTGAGATAAAGCAAGAATGTGAGCAATCATCAAGAACACCAGAATCTTTAATGCAAGTATACAAACAAGTATTGTCAACAAGAGAACGGGTTTTCACTCCATCCTGTAAATTTCCAATTATATTTGTTACTGGATGATCTTTGTGTTCCTTGATGGATGCGACCTCAGGAACTGGCAACACATCAACTTGAGTAGAATCAGATTGATAAGAATAATCTTGAGGAATTGGAATTTCCGAGTCTAAATTTGTTGGAATCTCCCCCTGATCCTGTGTCGAAGGTAATGGATCATCACTCAACAGCGGATCAGCAGAATAATCTTGAAAAATAGCATTATCCTCCTCACTCTCTGAATCTTGTGGACCGGAACAAGAAGCAACATTAGGATCGGGAGCAGAAGTAGAAGGAATCGATGAATCGGGAATTGCATTTGGTAGAAATCCATTATGCTGTGCATCTTGACAAGAATCATAAAGAACAGCAGCATCTTCATCAGAAATGTCAGAAGGTAAATGAAAAGACTTGAATAAGTTTTCATAATCAAATGCCCAATCCGGACCAATCGCCATTTGTGGTAAAGATCGATTTGAACAGTCAATATGGAACCATTCTTCAACTTGGCGTGTCTCTTTGTTATAAACCCTCTTGGTAGTCGAATTAGCCACATACCCCAGAAAAATCCCTTCAATAGCCTTCGCACTGAATTTTGTCGGGACATCTCGAACCTTCAGTAGGGTACACGGATTACCAAAAGGTAGTAAATATTTCAGATTCGGCTTTCGATTATTCAGCAATTCATAGCAAGTCTTGTTATGTCGCTTGACGGTCAAGACCCGGTTCAAAACATGACACGCAGTATTCACAGCTTCAGCCCAAAAGGTGACTGGTAGCTTAGAATCTGCAAGCATCGTGCGAGCTGTTTCGACCAACGTCCTGTTCTTTCGTTCAGCGACACCGTTTTGTTGAGGAACATATGGCGCACTGAATTCATGATGAATTCCTTTTTGTAAACAGAATAAGCCCATTTTGCTATTCTTAAATTCGCTGCCATTGTCACACCTGATTCTTCTGACTATCAGATTTAATAAATTCTCCAAACCCAGGATTAAGTATTGAACCAACTCAGTGGTTTCAGCTTTAGATGAAAGAAATTTAACCCACGAAAATCTGGAGTAATCATCAGTTACTACCAATCAGTACTATTTCCCACCAATGCTCCTAATACTTATTGGACCGAACAAATCCATATGCAGCAATTCCAACGGAGTTACGATAGAATTTGTCGATTTTGATTTGTGAGATTTCTTTCTTTGCTTCCCCTTCTTGCACGGAATACAATCATCAGGAACTGAGAATTTCATTTTCGGAATACCAAGCACAAGATCATTCCTAACAATGTAGTTCATCTTCCTGTAGTTTATGTGAGCTAGCTTCCTGTGCCACAATATTGAATCAGATTCCGACGCCTTGGAGAGTAAACATGTTGGAATTGAATCCGTTGTAGTGGCGACACTCATGTCAAGGACATACGTGTCATTTCTCCTTGGAGCCTTCATAAGAATCCATTCATCAGGAATCACAAAACCCAGTTTCAGAATATAACATTCATGATCGTTGAAATGGAACGAAAACTTCTTGTCACAAACTTGTGATACGCTTAAAAGATTGTGTTCCAGCTGCTCAACATAATTCACCTTTTCAAAATTTACTTTGTCATTCTTTAACGTTCCCTGGCCTGTTATGAATCCGCCTTTATTACCCGCAAAAGCGACATAACCACCATCAATTTTAATCACATCCTCAAGCAATTTCACATTCCCTGTCATATGTTGAGAGCAACCACTATCCACATACCATGTATTGTTGATAGTCCTCCTTGGTTGTCCCTACATAAACAACGAGAATCAGTTAGAAAGTGGAACCCAAGCCATCGTGGTCTTGGGTCGTCCTGATTGATCAAAATAAACTACTTCTTGTAATTTACAATCAATTTTATCATTCACTGTTGGAACAGAAGTTTGACAATCAGACCTTTTCAAAGAAGAAACATTTTTATTATTTTTAGAAACATTATTTGAAAAATTATTTTCAGATTCAGATGTTTCTAAAATTTTCTTTAATTTTCTGTTTCTCCGTCTTCTTTGAGGTATTGACAATTTAACCTCCTGAAAAGTATCTTTTGAAATCCCAACTTTTGGAATATCAAGATTTTCTCTGCATACAAAAGATTTAACATGCAATGTATTCTGTTTTTTAATTCCAGGAGAATTAACAAAAGATCGTTCTGTCATATCTTTTCCCAAACTAGAAGACGATTTTCCCTCATCTTTCCTTTTCATAATCTTCACAACTTTCGGTTGTGAAGGAACAAACTTCAGTTTGCCCTTGTTCTTGTATGGACAATTAATCAAAATATGACCAGGCTCATTGCAATGAAAGCACACTATTCTTTCTTGATAAGTTCTGAAATAAGGTGTTTTCTTTGAATTTGAAGAACCATCAGAAAAAGACGCTTCGGATGAATGCCCAGAACAATTTACCGGCTTCTTAGGAACATAAGTCTGTTTTGGCACCTTTGAAGAATTCACTTTTTGAAAACCAGCCGCAACAAACCCACTTGACTTTAATATTGGAGAAAGTTTAGTTTGAACCACCTTCACCTCTTCAGGTTCTGTCAAGATGCACCTATCCCGAGTAACATTCTTCACAATCTTTGGTTCATCAATTTTCACCTCTCTCGGAATGCCTTCAACCTTTGAATCATCAAATACTTCATCCTCTGTATCAGAATCATACACCATGTCTTCACCCGTCACTGGATTCACTTTTAATACTGTCTTGGGATCAATCTCCTCCTCATGAATTATTTCAGGCTCAACTACATAATTTCCATTGAACGGAGGAGGAACAAACCCAATACCAGCAACCCTTTTTGTGTGATCAGCATTAGCATTAAAATAATCCAACACTACAGATGAATTCTCAAACTGTTCCAGCTTTCTATGTAACTTTATCACCTCAGATTCTTTTTCCGAAATTTCCTTGTTCTTTTGGGCAACTACTTCATTTTGTTTTTCAATTTCAGCATAAGCCATATCAAGATGATGACCCTGCTCTTTGTATTTTAACCCAAGAGAATTTAAGTCTCTTTTCAAAGACTCAATTCTATCAATGCACAGTTTATCATTATCTTTCAGTTTCTGATTTACTGAATGCATTGATTTCATGTCACAAATCAAATTGGTGTTATCATCCATGACCTTTTGCATTTTATTTTTAACAGAAATACAGTTAGAACAAAATATATCATAAACAGAGTCTTTTACCTTAGTCGGGTCAGACATGTCTGCCATGAATACTTTGGCAATTGGAATATTTTCTGCATCATCACCAACTGAAGTATTTTCTGTAAGAACAATTTCCTCATCAGCAACCCTTGTCACATCATCAGAATCAATATTTTGCCCTTTTTCTTCCTCATCATCAACACTTGGAACACTCTCACCATCACATGAATCATCACTAGAGCTTTCATCATCAGTAGATTCTTCTGGTTTTTCTGAATGAATTTCTGCAACAAAAGCATGACTAACAGCACCGACCAAATCTTCCAGATGAATGCCCCAATCGTAGTTTTCGTCATTTTGAGCAACTAAAGCTGATGAAGCAGATGCATGATTTGTATTACTAGAAGGACCATGATTTTGATTACCAGATGAACCATGTGACTGATTCCTATTATGCTGAAAGTTAGATTGCTTCTTTTAAGAATCAAATTCTACCTTTGGCTTCACACACTCTTTAGCAAAGTGACCATACTCTTGGCAGTTGTAACACCTAACTTTGCTCTTATCAAACCCCATACGCGATCGACTATTTGAACCAATATATTTCCTACCAGTTCTCTTCAAGAAATCTTTAGCCTGTCGCATCAACATTGCCATATTCCATTGGATATTCATTTCTTCCAGATCAACAGGGTCAATCTGTTTGAAATCTTCTTCTATAACCTCAGGATCATGTATTTTACCTCCAATGAAATTTTCATATGATGCTATGAATGAAGAAAACATAGCCAAATAATCATCAGCAACTTTCTGATTCACATGAGATCCAGATGATGTTGAAGCAGTAGTAGCAGAAAATCCAGAATTGCTTGAATGGCCAGAATAAGTTGGAACTCCAGAACACTGATCATTTGTAGACTCTTTAGCATCACCAGAAAAAAATGCCACACCAGTACCAGATTTACCAACAGATTTGGCAAAATACATCGAGGGATCCTGGATATGCTCCAAATTAGTCTCTTTCTTTTTCAAATTCATGTCATGTGACTGGATCTTCCCTAGGACTTCTTCAAGAGACATGGTTTTGTACTTAACATTTTCCTTGATCAAATCCGTATACACATCAAACTTTGATGGTAATGCCTCCAAGAATTTATCATTTATTTCCTCAGTCTCATATACCACAGATGCACTATCCAGTTCACTAAGAAGATGATAGAATCTTGTAGCAAGATCATCCAAAGATTCATTCTGAAAATGTTTAAAAACTAAGAACTGCTTCTTTAGTAACTCTTTTCTACTTTTCTTCACATCTAAACTCCCTTCACACCTTTTCTGTAGAGCTTCCCACAGCTGTTGAGAAGTCTTGAACTGTTTAAAACTGTGATAAATTTCCTTTGGTAGAGACATAGAAATGCTAGCCATTGCTTTCTTTTCTCGATCAAATAACAACTTCTCTTCAGTAGATAAAGCAGACACTGGTTTTGGAACATCATCTTTTCCCATCCATGAATAAGTAGGGTGTGTATATCCTTCCAAAATTGGAATCCACAAACTAGTATCGGTAAAAGATACGAATTGATCAAACCGATCTTTCCAATTTGAATAATCAGATAGATTCAGCAACTTCGGAGGTTTTTGAGATGTACCAATCTCATTGTCATAATTGAACATGTTTGTGACTTGAACCATATTTGCCATGTTAAAAAAAATTTCTGAAAAATTTTCTAAGTACTGAACTTCTTTACCCTCAGGCGAACTTAATAAGTTCGCTTTAGGGAGTACTAAGCGAACTTAATATCAGGCGAACAAGACAAGTTCGCTTAAGGAGGAAATCTGGTAAGTTCGCTTAACAGCTAAGTTCGCTTGAAATGTGAGAAGCGAACTTAATAAGTTCGCTTGCTAAGTTCGCTTGAACAGGAACTCAGCAAGTTCGCTTAAACTGCTGTAACAGAATCAATCAGAGTCTTCAACCAAACACGAACCGAAGCCTTCAAAATTCGTGATTTCTCAGCAAATTGATGGAATATAAGGAAACTGATCCGTATGATTATGAATTTTAATAAATGTAACAGTTTTATCGGTCTAATTTCGTCAATTACACTTCCAAAATCACGAATTCAGTCAAGAAACAGTCTTCAAGAACTTGAAAAACGCCATTGTTGCAGAAACTTCAAGAATGTTGAAAATCTTGTCGAATTGTACACAAAAACCGTCAATTATCACCAAGAATCGTACTAAATTCACGATCACTTTGCTCTGATACCACTTGTAGGTCCAGGTAACTCAGCTACTGATCAAACTCGTGATATGACGTTGATATAACACGAAGTGCGGAATCCTTCGCGTTACCGATTTGTATACTAACCGACAATCCAAAACAACACGCGTAAATAAACTTCTCGATTATATTCAGAATAACAATGGTTACAGACTCAATCAGACAATTGTTCACTTCTGTTCAACTTTTGTCTAATGACTCTGTAACAGATATATATAGAACCAAAACTGATGCAAGCGAACTTAGTTAAGTTCGCCTGAAACAGACTAAGCGAACTTAACAAGTTCGCCTCAGCTATGCCTAAGCGAACTTATTAAGTTCGCCTCTGATAGGTCAGGCGAACTTAACTAATTTCGCCTCTAGGCTTACTACTAAAAACACTTGGCAACTTTACAATTTCATGACAAAACATAAAGACATAAAATCTAACTATTACAAGCTTTTGTCATTACAAATCTATGTCCTAACAATATATATATATATATATATATATATGTAGGTGTGTTTTGGAAAACTTGATAAATGTATGATCATAAAGTGTTAAACTTGTTAAAATGAGAATTATTGAATCATATGTATGCATGATTATGGAGTATGTTCATAAAAATAGTTTATGATATTGGTTAAAAACATGACAATACATATATATATATATATATATAGATATACATATTGATAACTTATCAAGTTCTGGAAATGTATACTAAGAAGATCATGTTAAAAACCCTAATATTATACATAAAGTATACATATGTGTATGCATGTAAATCTTGAAAGCACACTGTCAAGTTAGTCTAAAATTATATGTGCATACATAAGGATAAAAGTTCTTATGTTATAATGGAGCATACTTAAATATATGTTGGATCATTGGACTATATTTATAATTGTGTGCATAGATTAGTACGAATAAATGCATGATAAACATAAACAAGTTAATAAATATCATTCGGAACAAGTAATTGCATGTACATATAGAGATAGACATACATAGGAAATACATGAACGATACTTGTATAATTATTGGAAAGAAATAATTATATGTGTTTATACACGGACTATAATATAAATATATTATAAGACGATTGCAAAAATAATATTTATTTTTGACAAACATAATGAGTCACCAATATGGAAATATAATAGTTTTTTCGGAAAATAAATAAAGCGTCTAGACTTGAATAATAATCACCAACGAGTCGTCATGATAAAACAATGTTTTAAATAAACAAAGTCGAACTTAACATGAATAGTTAAGTCGGGTGGGGTAGTCTTAACGGGTATAGTATCCTTGTGTAATTAGGATACGGATAAGCGGGTCTGCTGTTATTTAAAGATTTGCTAGCATCAAGGTGAGTTTCACTAATCCCCCTTTTTCTAAAGTTTTTGAAATGATTTGGGGTGGAAACATACTTGTAAAAGACTTTTGTATGTAAATGAATGAACTATTGATCTGACCGTATGTGTGTATTGAGTGAAAAGTAAAGCGCTTAAAGTCCTCTGAATAAGTTAGTAACCATTAGCTATTTTAGCCCGGGATTATATGGATAGTACTATTGGGGGTGACGCCTCCGGTCATGGTTAGTCGCGCTAACCAGGGGTCTAAATGGCCGAATGACCGCATATTGTCTTACTCGCAGAAAGGCGGGGTGAGGCACAGAATGTTGGGGTTTGGTTACGGTCTCGTACATTACATACTATTTTGTATTCCTTGCAAGCTTACAAATGGGGTTAATAGATCGGATTAGTATCCAGTTTCATTGGTAATACATGCAAAAGAGTTTTGATCAGGTTAAAGTGATCAGGTTTAAACAAAAGAGTTCTGATCAGGTTAAAGTGATCAGGTTTAAGCAAAAGAGTTTTTATCAGGTTAAAGTGATCAGGTTTAAACAAAAGAGTTCTGATCAGGTTAAAGTGATCATGTTTAAATAAAGGGTTTTGATCAGGTGAAAATGATCAGGTTTAATCATTGGGTTTATGATAACTCTTTATAATAATTTGTAAACTCACCAACCTCGTGTTGACATTTTTAAGTATGTTTTCAGGAAAATGAACGTGGTCTCCAGGCTAGCAATGTAGGTTACTTACATACATGAGGATACAGCTTTTGGAAGGATTTCACTTGTATAACTCATGGTTTTGAGTCATATTTGAGAAATCTTAAACTTTGAATAAAAACTAAGTTATGTTTTGGGATGTAAACATTTAAACTTTGATTATGTATCCAATATCATGTATATGTTTGCGGTAATCATATGCTTTGAAAACCAGTGAACGTTACGCCTCGCGTTTCCGCCTTGACGGGGTGTGACAGAACTTGGTATTAGAGCCATTGATTATAGCGAACTAGGAGTCTAAAATGGAACCTAGTCTATAATTTGAATGACTCACTAAAACGTTTTCATTGCAAAAGCATTGCATAACTAGTCATCATGTAATATGGATATTGTAGTCACGCCATGTCACACACTAACCCCATTTAAACTTGTGTCCCGAACCAGTAAGCAAGGGATAGAGATTGATCTCTTGGAGATGAATGTGAAGTCCATCCGAAGGGACTTGGCAACCCTTCCAACTTTAGTGGAAAATGTTAATGGGATGGCGGAGGATCAGAAATTAATCGACCAGTCCCTTCAGCATGCATCCAGCAACATGATGGAGTTCGAGAAGAGATTGGCGGAAATGGAGAGGTGGACCGCCGCAGCCGAACGGAGGGCAGAAGTAGCTGAGCAGAGGGCGATAGATGCTGAACTTCGGGCTACCCTAGCTGAGGCACACGTGGAGCAGATGCTAACTTCAGCTACCGTTCCGAGTGGAACACTTGCCTATTTCTAGACATATTACGGGCGGGTTGTGCCCGTAGCACGTTATGTAGTTTAAAACTTTAGTACTGATGTGGTCATGTGAACCCATCCCTTTTGTATCCTTGTCTTTTGGAACAATGTACTATGTATGTTTTAACCATGTATGTGATGGTTTATGTTGTGATGATGGTTGTTTACGTTTGACGTTGTTGTATCCTTATGTCATGATCTATCATTATTATTATATAATGTTGTTTCTTTTTAAATGTTATGTTAGAAAGAACGTCATGGCACCTAAGCGAAGGACGCCCCGTAACACTACTAGTGGCAACAACGAGACGATTTCCTCAAACGTGGAACAACTCATAGCACAGCGAGTAGCTGCAGCCCTGGAGTAGTATGAAGCAAATCAAAATAGTGGCGGAGGAAACGGCAGCGGTACCGGCGGAGGAGGTGCAGGAGGTAGCGGTACAATAGGAGGTTCTGGAGGTTCCGGAGGTAATAAAAATAAATAAGCCATAACACATAGTCATGATCCGAATTAATGACGTTATGACTTGTGATTCTACAGATGCTCCAAATAGGAAGTGCACCTACAAGGCCTTCCTATCCTGCAACCCCCGCAGTTTTAATGGCACCGAGGGTGTAGTAGGACTAATGAGATGGATAGAAAAGATGGAGTCGCTGATTGATATAAGTGAATGCACCGCTGACTGCATGGTGAAGTATTCTACATGCACACTCACTGATAAAGCTTTAACCTGGTGGAATTCACAAGTCAAGACTTTGGGGAGAGAGACAGCGTACCAATTATCTTGGGAAGACTTGAAAAATATGATGATCGAGGAATATTGTCCTCGAAACGAATTGCAAAAGATTGAAACTGAGATGTGGAACTTACAAATGATCGGAGATGATGTGGCGGGGTACACCGACCGTTTTAATGAATTGGCAATTATGGTACCACATATGGTCACACCAGAACATAAGCGTGTGGAAAGGTATCTGTGGGGCCTTGCGCCTCAAATTCGTAGTATGGTAACATCATCTAATCCAATGGATGCCAAGAGTGCTATAACTTTAGCATTCAAACTGAGGGATGACGCAGTGCGTAATGGAGTGTTTAGAAGGAAGGAGAACGAGGAAGGTAGATGTGGGGAGAAAAGGAAATGGATGGGAAATTCAAGTAACAAATCTGGAAAACAAGGGTTTAAGAAACAAGGAACTGTGAAGGCTTTTGCAGCCAACACAATGGAAAGGAAGGAGTATGATCGGGCCTACCGAGGTGTAAGAAGTGCGGAAATCAGCACACCGGTGAATGTATCAAATGTGGAAAGTGTGACAGGTTTGGTCACACCACACAAGCTTGTCGAGTTAACGACCGAATGGGGAAATTTAAACCGGGATGTTTTATATGTGGTGACCTGAAGCACTTCAAGAAGGATTGTCCCAAGTGGAAGAACCAGAACAACGCTCAGGCACCAGGGAGGGCATTTGTGATGGGTGCAAGGGATGCACGCCAGGACCCGAACATCGTCACTGGTACGTTCCCGATAAATAATCACTATGCCTCTGTACTTTTTGATTCGGGTGTGGATATGAGCTTTGTGTCGAATGATTTTAAATCCTTACTCGGTATTAAGGCCAGCAAACTAGATCAAAGTTATACAATTGAATTAGCAAATGGGAAATTAATAGAAACCGGAGAGGTCATTAGGGGTTGTACTTTATGTTTAGAAAACCATACATTCAGTATAGACCTTCTACCAGTCGAACTAGGGAGTTTTGATATTGTTATTGGCATGGATTGGTTATCAAAGAATCATGCCGAGATCGTATGCTTCGAGAAGATTGTACGTTTCCCACTACCAAGCGGAGAAATTCTTTCAATTCGAGGCGAAAAGTGTAGAACGATGTTGAAGACGATAAACTGCATGAAAGCTCATAAGTATCTACGCAAGGGTTATTGTGCATTCCTGGCTCACATCGTCGAGAAGAAACCCGAGGAACGTCGACTCGAGGACATACCAATCGTTAGGGATTACCCTGAAGTATTTCCCGAGGACTTACCTGGATTACCACCATCAGGGAAAGTCGAGTTCCGGATCGACCTAGTACCAGGAGCCGCACCAGTTACACGATCTTCGTATCGTCTAGCCCCTTCCGAGACGCAGGAGCTGTCGAGCCAACTACAAGAATTACTTGACAAAGGTTTCATAAGACCGAGTTTCTCACCATGGGGAGCTCCGGTCCTATTTGTAAAGAAAAAGGATGGAACCTTTAGAATGTGTATTGATTACCGAGAATTGAACAAGCTGACAATCAAAAACCGGTATCCTCTTCCTCGAATAGACGATTTGTTTGATCAACTTCAAGGTTCCAGTTTCTATTCTAAAATTGATCTACGATCAGGGTATCATCAACTGAAAATTCAAGAAGATGATATACCAAAAACGGCTTTTAGGACTCGTTACGGTCACTACGAGTTCCTAGTTATGCCATTTGGCTTGACTAATGCACCTGCTGTTTTCATGGATCTCATGAACCGCGTGTGCAAGCCGTACTTGGATAAATTCGTGATTGTGTTTATCGATGACATATTGATATATTCACGAACCAAGGAGGAACATGAACATCATTTGAAATTAATCTTGGAACTACTCAGGAATGAGAAGCTTTATGCTAAATTCTCTAAGTGTGAGTTTTGGATCCGAGAGGTTCACTTTCTCGGAAACGTCATCAATAAGAATTGTATTCACGTAGATCCATCCAAGATTGAAGCTATAAAAAACTGGGAAGCACGAAGAACTCCGACTGAGGTGCGTCAATTTCTGGGTTTGGCAGGCTATTACAGGCGATTCATCGAGAATTTTTCAAAGATAGCCTTGCCTTTGACCACGTTAACTCAGAAGGACAAAAAGTTTGATTAGACTGATAAACAAGAATCAGCTTTTCAATTGCTGAAGCAAAAACTTTGCAGTGCACCAATCCTATCCCTTCCTGAAGGAACTGACAATTTCATCGTGTACTACGACGCATCACACCAAGGTCTGGGATGTGTGTTGATGTAGAGAGAAAAAGTCATAGCATATGCATCTAGACAGCTGAAAGTCCATGAGAAAAATTATACGACTCACGATCTGGAATTGGGTGCTGTCGTGTTTGCACTCAAGATTTGGAGACATTACTTATACGGTACAAAATGTACTATCTTTACAGACCACAAGAGTCTCCAGCACATCTTTAATCAGAAAGAACTCAACATGAGGCAACCTCGTTGGGTAGAGCTACTGAATGATTACGACTGTGATATCAAGTATCACCCTGGGAAGGCGAATGTCGTAGCAGACGCCTTGAGTCGTAAGGAGCGAGTTAAAACTCTTCGTGTTCGTGCCCTAGGATTGACAATTCATACGAGTCTCACGACTCAAATCCGGATGGCACAACAAGAGGCAATCAAAGAAGAAAACATTCAGAATGAAGCTTTACGAGGAATGATCAGACAATTGGAACCAAAGTCAGATGACACTTTATACTTCATGAATAGAATTTGGGTGCCATGTTTTGGTAACTTACGGGAGTTGGTTATGGACGAAGCCCACAAGTCCAGGTACTCCATTCACCCAGGTTCGGATAAGATGTATAAGGATCTGAAAGAACACTATTGGTGGCCGAACATGAAAGGAGAAATTGCTATTTATGTCGGTAAATGCCTGACATGGTCAAAGGTAAAGGCAGAACATCAGAAACAATCGGGATTATTACAACAACCCGAGATACCTCAATGGAAATGGGAACAGATTTCAATGGATTTCATTACAAAGTTACCGAGGACGTCAAGCAGGTATGACATGATATGGGTAATTGTCGATCGTCTGACAAAATCAGCTCATTTTCTACCCATCAAAGAGACGGATAAAACCGAGAAACTTGCGAAGCTTTATATCAAGGAAATTGTGGCTAGGCATGGAGTGCCAATTTCTATTATCTCTGATTGAGACAGCAGATTCGTGTCTAGAATCTGGAAATCATTACAAGAAGCCATGGGCACACGTCTTGACATGAGCACGGCATATCACCCACAAACAGATGGTCAAAGTGAAAGGACCATTCAAACCTTAGAGGATATGCTCCGTGCGTGTGCAATTGACTTCGGTGGAATGGAAATTGGGATACTCATTTGCCGCTAGCTGAGTTTTCATACAATAACAGTTACCACACCAGCATCAAAGCCGCTCCGTTTGAGGCTTTGTATGGTCGAAAATGTCGTTCACCGCTATGTTGGGCGGAGGTTGGCGACAAACATTTAACCGGTCCTGAGATTATTCAGCAGACTACTGACAAGATCTTCAAGATCAAAGATCGTCTGAAGGCCGCCCGTGACAGACAAAAGAGTTACGCGGATAACAGACGAAAACCATTAGAATTCCAAGTCGAGGACCGCATCATGTTGAAGGTCTCACCTTGGAAAGGAGTTGCAAGATTTGGCAACTGTGGCAAGCTTAACCCTAGGTACGTTGGACCATTTGAAATATTGGCTAGGGTTGGCCCTGTAGCATACAAGCTCAAGTTGCCACAAGAACTAAGCAATGTACATGATACGTTTCATGTATCAAATCTCAAGAAGTGCTTATCAGACGACACGTTAATTATACCGCCTGATGATATTCACATAGATAACAAGCTGCACTTCGTTAAGGAACCCATTGAAGTCACAGATTGGAAGGTTCAGAGAACAAGGCGTAGCCGGAATAAATTGGTTAAGGTACGTTGGAACTCAAAGCGCGGCCCCGAGTATACGTGGGAGCGGGAAGATAAAATGAAAGCCAAGTACCCGTCCTTGTTCACGAGTACTCCAAGTCAAGATGACAAGAACTGAATTTCGGGATGAAATTCTCTTTAACATGGGGAGAATGTGACACCCAGTAATTCAGGTGAATATCCATATTACATAAATGCACGTTCAAATCATATATTTCCTGAAGTATTATTTTGACTAAGTAAAGTCAAGGAGTCTAGCAAAGAAACTTATATCAAAATAGTAATCTTTATGAATTACTAGGGAAATAAGCAGTAATAACCCGCAAAGTACGATCGTTGGTGATTAACAAGAATGTTATTCTAGTAAAAGTCTAGGGAGACGCTTTAACTTAAAAACACAAATATTGGTGACTAAACTCTTGAAAGTTGACATATAAATAATTGTTACATGTCGCTATGTTATTTTATGTGTAAAACACGTGTGATTTAGTTAAAGTAATGACTAGGTCGGGATTAACTAGTAAACTAATAAACAAGTCAAAATACACAAAAATACATAAGGATATTTGATCATAAAAAGTCCTACACCAGGTATTAGATCACGCGATCACCTAGAAGATTGACACCACCAAAGAACCTATCTAACTAAGACTTGGATTGTAATTTTGAGATGTGACAAGACCCAACCCCCACCCTACTACCCCATTTCGGCCATACTTATGTGGGGCCACCCACACACCCACTCCACCATCATGACCATGAGCATGTGTCATGAGGGGCCATACCCAATCAACCAAAGGTGCAAGCAAGAGTCAATTCGTCAAGTCAATCATCCTTGATGTGACTTGGTTGATTACAACACCCAACCCCCCACCCTTCTCCCTCTATTCGGCCGAAGTCAAGGAGGGCCCCACCCACCTCACACCACCTCACCACTTCCATACTTGTGTCATGAGAGGCCATGCCTCTTTGAGTGTAGACCACACCAACATCTTCCATCACATTAAATGCACCCACTTACACACTCAACCTCTCACTCTCTCATATATATACACACTCACGGCTCACACATGCACACACACAAACACTTTGCAATTTTTCAAATTCAAGATTAAAAACCATAGAGAACTTAGCTAGAAGCTTGAAGATTCAAGAAATTTCTTGAGGATTAGGGTCAAATTCGCAAGCAAGACAAGCCATTCCTCATCCTTTGTTGAAATTCTTTACCTAACTCGTCTAGTGGTACGAAACCATCATTCATCTTTTATATTTTCTTTACTTCCTTAAAGTAAGCATGTTGTTCATCCAAAATTAAAGGAGGTTTAAAAAGCTAAAGAGTTTATAAAGTTTAACATTTTTATGATTTAAAAACTAGATTTTATATAAAAAGATGTATGAAATTCGAAAGTGATAACTATTTATACATAAGTTATTATCTTAACATATTTATGAAATATGTGTTGATTTGAATTCATGATGCTAAATTAAGAATTGATAAACTAAAAAGATGTGTGTAAATGTGTATATATGTGTGTAGCCGAAAATTGTAGGTATAAGTGTATATGTTGTTGTTTTGATAGCATAATGATAGTTGTAGATGTTAAAAGCATGATTAACATAAGATAAAAAGGTTTGAACATGGATACATACATGAAGGAATCATGATATATAGATATATATATATATATATATATATATATATATATATATATATATATATATATATATATGTAGGTGTGTTTTGGAACACTTGATAAATGTATGATCATAAAGTGTTAAACTTGTTAAAATGAGAATTATTGAATCATATGTATGCATGATTATGGAGTATGTTCATAAAAATAGTTTATGATATTGGTTAAAAACATGACAATACATATATATATATATATATATATATATATATAGATATACATATTGATAACTTATCAAGTTCTGGAAATGTATACTAAGAAGATCATGTTAAAAACCCTAATATTATACATAAAGTATATGTATGTGTATGCATCTAAATCTTGAAAGCACACTGTCAAGTTAGTCTAAATATATATGTGCATACATAAGGAAAAAAGTTCTTATGTTATCATGGAGCATACTTAAATATATGTTGGATCGTTGGACTATATTTATAATTGTGTGCATAGATTAGTACGAATAAATGCATGATAAAAATAAACAAGTTAATAAATATCATTCGGAACATGTAATTGTATGTACATATAGAGATAGACATACATAGGAAATACATGAACGATACTTGTATAATTATTGAAAAGAAATAATTATATGTGTTTATACATGGACTATAATATAAATATATTATAAGACGATTGCAAAAATAATATTTATTTTTGACAAACATAATGAGTCACCAATATGGAAATATAATAGTTTTTCCGGAAAATAAATAAAGCGTCTAGACTTGAATAATAATCACCAACGAGTCGTCATGATAAAACAATGTTTTAAATAAACAAAGTCGAACTTAACATGAATAGTTAAGTCGGGTGAACAACTTGCGTTTAAGACGGGTAGTCTTAACGGGTATAGTATCCTTGTGTAATTAGGATACGGATAAGCGGGTCTGCTGTTATTTAAAGATTTGCTAGCATCAAGGTGAGTTTCACTAATCCCCCTTTTTCTAAAGTTTTTGAAATGATTTGGGGTGGAAACATACTTATAAAAGACTTTTGTATGTAAATGAATGAACTATTGATCTGACCGTATGTGTGTATTGTGGGAAAAGTAAAGCGCTTAAAGTCCTCTGAATAAGTTAGTAACCATTAGCTATTTTAGCCCGGGATTATATGGATAGTACTATTGGGGGTGACGCCTCCGGTCATGGTTAGTCGCGCTAACCAGGGGTCCAAATGGCCGAATGACCGCATATTGTCTTACTCGTAGAAAGGCGGGGTGAGGCACAGAATGTTGGGGTTTGGTTACGGTCTCGTACATTACATACTATTTTGTATTCTTTGCAAGCTTACAAATGGGGTCAATAGATCGGATTAGTATTCAGATTCATTGGTAATACATGCAAAAGAGTTTTGATTAGGTTAAAGTGATCAGGTTTAAACAAAAGAGTTCTGATCAGGTTAAAGTGATCAGGTTTAAGCAAAAGAGTTTTGATCAGGTTAAAGTGATCAGGTTTAAACAAAAGAGTTCTGATCAGGTTTAAATAAAGGGTTTTGATCAGGTGAAAATGATCAGGTTTAATCATTGGGTTTATGATAACTCTTTATAATAATTTGTGAACTCACCAACCTCGTGTTGACATTTTTAAGTATGTTTTCAGGAAAATGAACGTGGTCTCCAGGCTAGCAATGTAGGTTACTTACATACATGAGGATACATCTTTTGAAAGGATTTCACTTGTATAACTCATGGTTTTGAGTCATATTTGAGAAATCTTAAACTTTGTATAAAAACTAAGTTATGTTTTGGGATGTAAACATTTAAACTTTGATTATGTATCCAATATCATGTATGTGTTTGCGGTAATCATATGATTTGAAAACCAGTGAACGTTACGCCTCGCGTTTCCGCTTTGACGGGGTGTGACATTATAACTGATGATTTCTCATGTTTTTCCTGGGTGCATTTTTTAGGTCAAAAGATGGGACTGCTAACATTCTTCAATACCTGATCTTGCGCTTGGAATCTTTGTGCAAGTTGAAGGTTAGAAGAATAAGGAGTGATAACGGAACTGAGTTCAAGAATAATTTGATGGAGCTTTTCTGTCTCAAGAAGGGTATTCGTCACGAGTTCAATGCCCCGTACACACCTCAACATAATGGAGTTGTAGAAAGGAAGAACAGAACTTTGATCGAGACTGCTAGGACAATGTGGTCAGATGCAAAGCTTCCTGTCACTTTTTAGGCAGAAGCGGTCAACACAGCTTGTCATGTCTTGAACAGAGTTCTGGTGGTTAAAAGACACAACAAGACTTGCTATGAGTTGATCAACAATCGACCTCCCAAACTTGACTACCTAGTACCTTTTGGTAGTCCCTGTTCCTTTTTGCTACAATACAAGGATCGTAAACCCAAATTTCATGCAAAAGTAGTGGAAGGCATCTTCTTAGGATATGTTGCCAATTCACCATGCAAGAGAGTGTACAATATAGGAACTCGTACTGTCGAAGAATGGTTTAAAGTGGATTGCAGCAAACACAGCGTTCCACCAGAACCAACCGGTCCAGCTTTGTAACATTTCTGATTTTTAGTATCCGTATTTTCAATTCAATGTAATGCATTTCAAACTCAATTCTAGTGCACTGTTTTATTCCTTTTCGTACCATCAATTTAATACTATATTTCAATGTAAATCCGCAAATTTTACTCGGTTTTATCCTATTAAAATAATACATAAGTATCTAGTTATACAAATATGGCAAAAGACTAAAGTTACAAGGTCTGATGTTGAAAAGTAGCAACACGGTCGTGCGACTTGCTTTGGAACGATCGCGCCTGGTGCCTTAGCACGGTCGCGCCTCGTTTGGGGACGGTCGAGCCTAGTACAGTTGAAACGTAAATACAGTTTTAATCACCCGATCGTTGAGTTCCGTAACCGATTTAAACTTCATTACCATTAACGAAAGAAATGACATTTCCAATTACAACAAACGTCTCAGATTAATCCAGTCAATCTCAAAAATCGCTTAGACATTTCAAGAAAACACAAATTCTGTCTTTCGATCGGAATTATCGCAACCAAGCAGCAGATTCACGCTACTCAATCCTCACTAAAACTACTGGACTATCTGGTTTAGCCGGGATTGCAGCAAAGAACGCCGGAAGCCATCCGCATCGCCGCCGAGACCTTTTCCTACCGTTCTCTATCAATTCGCTACTCTTCCGGGTAATTGAAACTCTGTCCTCAATCTATTTAGTCTCTAGATCAAAAGCCCCATGTTAATTTGGGCTTCCATTATAGAAATCCTCCGGAAACCGAATCTATATTTTATTCAAAACAGTTTAATCGAATTCCTAAACATGATTTAAATACAATTAATCTATATAACAAGAACCACAATAACACTATAAATAAAAGCCCTATGATTTCAAACACTAACAATGTAAGAATCAGTCGATTCGTGTCTGTTTTGGAAGAGACACGGTCGCGCTAATCATCTAGCGCGGTCGTGCCTCATGAGACACGGTCGTGCCGACTATCAGCGCGGTCGTGTTCTCCTGTCCAGACCCAATCATGCCCTTTGGCTAATCTCAGTCGTGTCTTAGAATCATAGACACGATCGTGCCTAGCCAAGGCACGGTCGTGCCTAAAGATTTAGTTAGTTAAGCCTCTGTTTGATCAACACGGTCGCGCCCTGACAAGCATGGTCGCGCCCGTGGTTTGAGCACGATCGTGCCCTTCCCAGGCACGGTCGTGTGTGAGTTAAATTTTTGGCAGAATTATAATTTTATATATTTTTCAAACAATAAATATTTCGGATTAAATTACAAAATAAAAATAGTTGATTTTTATAAAAATGCATTTAATTCTATTTAGAAAGATCAAATATTTTATCTTGAAATAAATAGAAAAATTATTTATTTAAAGTTTATAAAAAAATTAAATTTACAATTATTGCTAGACCTTCATTTAAAAAGTATTTAAATGATTAAGTTAAATTTTATAAATAAATAAATAAAATAATGATTATTTATTTACTTTATGTTTAAACAAAGACATTTATTTATTTACACTTAATTTCATTTAACACTTATAATATTTTCATAAACAATAATTATTTACATTACTTATTTAATTATTCAAACTCAAACCTTAATCAAAATATTCTAAAAATATTCTTTCAAACTTTATATATTTTATTCAATACTTCCAATTACAAATCAATGACTTTTTACACAAGTCCAAATACAGCTTTAGAATTAAACTCTTGTGCACACTATTAATACCATATACTTTACACTTTAGGTTAACTTGTGCATTTCAAGGATCTTTATTCTATCTAGTACCTTTGTTAGCAACGCCTTCAAACCAAGTGAGTATACATAGCCCATTTTACTCTTTTACATTTTTGGGGTGAAACATGAACACTATTCAAATTACATGTTTACATTTACACAAACAACACAAGTACAAATCCTATTTACATTCATGTGTGCAATTTGAGCTTTATGCCCGAGTGCTAGGTGTGCTAACCTTTTTATGCGATTATGTGCAATCATTAACTATTCAAGCCGACGGTTTTCAATGATAGATCTATTGAGTCTGACAAACCCACCCAGATTGGGGTGATTGATACCGACAACACAATTTTGCATGCTAGATACAAAGGTTTGATTGTACTTGGTTACACAATAGTTGCTCCCCATAAATGCCTTATTTATCATGTTATGTATGGATTTGTTTTACAAACTATATGCTATCTATATACAAACCTGTGTTATACTCACCAACTTTTTAGTTGACTTTATTTCTGTTATACTCCTTGGTCATTTGTCTTTTAACCTCATCCCAAGGTTCTAATGTGTGAGATTGATCAAGATGTGCTACACATAGGCTTGGACTTAGTTAATCTAAATAAAAGAACTCTATGTATTTCAATTTTGTTCTATCTTGGATTTGGTTGTGTTTGGACTACTTGTTATGAAATTTGATGTTTAATATATTCAATCTAGTAAACCATGTGCTGATGAACAGTCTACATGTCACGCCCCGATGATTCCGCCATCGGTCGGGGTGTGACAGATTTGTATCAGAGCCTTGGTTATAGGGAATTAGGTTATTAGACACCTTGACCTAGACTATAACTTTAGGACACGTACTTATGCTATGTTTCATGATTTCATGTTATATGCTACATGCTATATGTTATATGTTATGTATTACATGCTATGTGCTACATGCTTACTATGATTAGTTATTATTTTATTTGATAACATAATTGCTAAAAAAATACATGACCTATTAATATATACTTAAATGATAAATTAAATAAACAATATCCTTTCCCATATCCTAAAACCTCATAATATTCTTATCTTCCTTCTCTATCTTTATCTTTCTAAGCATGTGGAAACTTCATGAAGCTAAATTCATAAAAATTTCTTTATTTTCTCGTTAAGGTTTTTAAGCTTTGTTAATTATTTGAGGACACGTGCAATCTGGAAGAGTGACACCTGTATTTTGGGTTTTCTGTCTAGGAAAGCATTTCGCATAAATCCCAATCAACCGAGGGATCCGTTTGCTTTCCTGGGAATTCCCGAGATGAGTGTTTACTTATAGGCTAAAGCATGTCTCCTTGAAAATTATATAAGTTTAATTAACCTTAATGTGTCATAGTATTCGAGTGACTATATCACTATTTGAGTACAATCCAAACTATGATTAACTATTTATTTTGTTATCTTATTCTATTAAATCCAAACAATTCTCATAAGTTCTTACATCTTTTCTTGTCTTGTGAAAATCTGTAGAATGCCTCCTCGTCGTGCTCCCGCGGCCAACACCAATACCGACATTGCTGCTATTCTTGCACAACTCGTGACACAACTCACTCAAGCTAATAGTGCCACCAATGGCAACAATGGTGGTAATGGTAGTAATAGTGGTAATGGTGGAAATGGTGGTAACAACCCATCTCAATGCACCTTCAAGCACTTCAACTCGTGCAATCCCCTCAAGTTGTATGGTACCGAAGGAGCTACTGGACTCCTTCAATGGTTCGAAAGCATTGATAATACTTTTCTCAATAGTGACTGCCCCGACAACCTTCGTGTTCGTCATGCCACAAGTGTCCTACAAAAACGGGCACTCACGTGGTGGAATGGGGAGAAGAGAAATAGAGGTGTGGATGTAGCAATGGCCTTACCTTGGGATGAGGTTAAAAGACTAATGACCGAGGAATTCTGTCCTCGAAATGAAGTGAAGAAACTTGAAGCTGAGTTTTGGGATCTTGCCCAAGATAGTGGTGAAAACTTGGTATACACAACTCGGTTCCATGAGTTGAGTCTTCTTGTGCCCCACATGGTCACTCCTTTGTCCCGCTGCATTGAAAAGTATATTAGGGGACTACCTAGGCAAATTCAAGATACTGTCCTAGGAAGGATTCCCGCAACACTTGAAGATGCCATCCGTTTGTCCGCTACCTTAACCGATAATCATGTGAAGGCGGGGACTCTTACTAAAAAGGGCACCAAGAAAGTTTATGACACTATAACCCCTCCTACCCACAACAAAGAAGCTACAACTGAACCCTCCCACAATAATAGGAAAAGGAAGACTAGAAATTTTGCTCTGGTCAGTCCTGCTATACCTGTTAACCAAGCTGCACCTATGATTCAAGCACCGGCCAAAAAGCCATATGTTGGGATCTACCCACTTTGTGCCACCTGCAACTATCATCATCCCCAAAGCATCCCATGTCGCCTTTGTACTCATTGTGGGAGATATGGCCATACGGTTAATGTTTGTAGGGCCAAAGCTCTTGCGGGTCAAGTCAACCCACCAAACCAAACCAACACCCAAGTGATTAATCAAGGTGTACCCGCTATTGCAAATGGGCGAGCTTGTTATGAGTGTGGCAACCTGAACCATTTCCGTGATCAATGCCCAAAGTTAGTCAATGCTAGACAAGCTGGAGCTCGTGGGCGTGCTTTCAACATAAACGCCAATGAAGCTCAAGCCAACAATGACGTGGTCAATGGAACGTTTCTTGTTAATAGTCAATATGCCTCCATTTTATTCGATACCGGTGCCGATAAAAGTTTTGTGTCACTTAATTTTGAATCTTTACTTGCAAAGACACGATCCCAATTAGAGAAAACCTTCACCGTTGAAGTAACAAATGGTGACTCTCTTACAATTGAATCCATTATCTATGATTGCTCTTTAGAACTTATTGATCATACATTCCCAATCAACCTTATTACAATGCCACTAGGAAGCTTTGATATCATCATAGGCATGGATTGGCTATCAAATCATCATGCCGAAGTTATTTGTTTTGAGAAGTGCATCTGAATACCCTTACCATTGGGAGAAACGTTAAGAGTCTTTGGTGAAAAGCCTTGTAAAGGACTTAAGTTAATGTCGTGCACTACTGCTCAAAAGTACTTGCGAAAGAAGTACATCGCTTTAGCTCATATTGTTCAAAAGGATGTCAAAGAGAAGACTATACAATACATTCCTATCATTCGGGATTTTCCCGAAGTATTTCCTGAAGATTTATCCGGACTTCCACCCGTTCGACAAGTAGAATTTCGCATTGTTCTTATGCCCGGAGCTAACCCCGTGGCTAGAGCTCCATACCGTCTTGCACCTTCTGAAATGCAAGAACTTGCAAGTCAACTTCAAGAGCTCTCCGACAAAGGATTCATCCGTCCAAGTCATTCACCGTGGGGTGCTCCCGTCTTATTCGTCAAAAAGAAGGATGGATCATTTCGCATGTGTATTGACTACCGTGAACTCAAGAAGCTTACTATCAAAAACCGTTATCCTTTGCCTAGAATTGATGACCTCTTTGATCAACTTCAAGGTTCTACTTGCTTCTCAAAGATTGATCTTCGATCTGGTTATCACCAACTCCGTGTGTAAGAAGACGATATTCCAAAGACGGCCTTCCGAACAAGGTATGGTCATTACGAGTTCATGGTTATGCCTTTTGGACTAACCAATGCACCCGCAGTTTTCATGGATCTCATGAATCGTGTGTGCAAACCGTACCTTGATAAGTTCGTGATCGTTTTCATCGATGACATCTTAATCTATTCTAAGACTAAAGCCGATCATGAGCAACATCTTAGATTGGTTTTAGATCTCTTGAAGAAAGAACAACTATATGCCAAATTCTCCAAATGTGAATTTTGGTTAAAAGAAGTTCAATTTCTTGGCCATATTGAAAACGACAAGGGTATTCATGTTGACCCTGCTAAGATCGAAACGGTTAAGAATTGGAATACCCCCGAAGACCCCCACTGAAGTTCGTTCATTCCTTGGACTTGCGGGATATTACCGTCGTTTTATCTCAAACTTCTCTAAGATTGTTGTCCCCCTTACCGCTTTGACTCACAAAGGTAAGACTTATGAATGGGGACCAAAACAAGAAGAAGCTTTCCAAACCCTCAAACAAAAATTGTGCAAAGCTCCCATTTTGACTCTCCCTGATGGGAGTGATGATCTAGTTGTCTACTGTGATGCTTCTAACCAAGGTCTCGGTTGTGTCCTCATGCAACGAGGCAAAGTAATCGCTTATGCATCAAGGCAACTTAAGATTCATGAGAAGAATTATACGACGCACGATCTCGAGTCGGGTGCGGTCGTATTTGCATTGAAGATTTGGAGACATTATCTCTATGGCACGAAATGCGTGGTGTTCACCGACCACAAAAGTGTAACGAACCAAAATCCGGGTTTCGTCTTCAAATAATTAAATATTTATATTTAATATTATGGTGGAAATAATATTGTATAAATAAGTTGAAACAAGTGGGTTTCAAGTTTGTAATGAGATTATGTTAGTTTTAACTAACTATAGAACGAAATGGGTAAAATGGAAGTTAAGGGACTGAAATGGTAAATATGGCAAATCTGCCATATTTGACCATATGAAAGTCAAAATTCAGCATTTGGTATGTTGGGGTCGTTCATATCAAGAGAGAAAAAGAGAAATCAAGTTTGAAGCTCAAATCATGCAATTGAGGCTTGTTTTGTGAAGGTTTTGGCTCACACAACACCTTCATAACATCAAGTAAGTGATTCTCTTCCTCTTGATTCCACCATGTATGTGTTCTTGGTGGGTTTTGGGTGAAACCCGAAATTATGGTTGCATGTGGTAAAATGGTGTTAGATTATTGATAATCTAGCTAAACTAAAGTTAAAGAATGATGATTATCATCCTAGAACCCTTTGATTTTGATTATGAGAAGTTAGGGTTCATATGGTGAAAAATTAGGGGTGTTTGGGTCATAATGCTAGAATGGTGAATTAATGAAGATTAAGTGTTTTTAAGATATTAGACACTAGAACAAACACCAAATTAACTTAATAATAATTTTTTAAAGAAGAATTAGTGTTAAGATTAAGTTAATGAAACTCAAGTAGGTGAGTTTGTGGTGAAAGAGGGTGCTTGGTTATGAGGATAACCCAAACGGGTCAATTTGGGTTGGAATTGGGAAATTGAGTTGTGAACTCAATTGTAATGAAATTTTGGTATATATTAGATTACTAAACTAGGCGAATGTGTTTAGGTAATCAAATTGCAAAGCTTGAAAGCGGTGCGGGATCTTCTAACCCGAAAGCTAAGTGCTCTTGCACTTACTTAGTTTTGATGATAAATGAGTTTTATGCAATGTTGTATGTATAATGTGTAAAGTTGCATAATTTGTTATGTGGTATGAATGAGTATAAAATGGTATGTATAATTGAAGGAATGTAGTTATAGTATTTACACTATAATGGATATGTTGATATGGAGTTATGGTCTATGAACCATAATGGATAGAACGGATATGGAGTTATGGTCTAAGTACCATAATGGATAGATTAGTTATGGAGTTATGATCTCGTATCCTTTGGGATATGAAGTTATGGCCTACGTGCCCTAATGGATATGGAAAAGTGATAATGAAATGATGAAAGTAACTTGTAGGTGATATACAAGTGTATGAAATCCTTAATTGGCCAAATGGGTGTTAACGGGTCAAATGGGGTGAAAGGTGTGAAAACAAGTTGTAATCACTTGTTTGTTATGTTTAACACATTACAATGGTATTATGTTGACGGAATGCTAATGTATAGAACTATAATTGACCAAATAGAGGCAAACGGGTCAAATGGGTGAAAAGGATGAAAACAAGTTGTAAACACTTGTTGGTTGTGTTTATCTCATTACTAATGGTTATAAGTTTATGTGGTTATGCAGGGAAAGCTCCGAAATTGGTCAAGGTCAACGTCCAAGCTTGGAGGGTTCTCGTATGCATTTTTGGTATTTTGAGGATTTTCGTAAAATCCTTGTAAAGTGGTGTAATTTGGCACAAAAGTTATGTTTTTAAAAAAAAAATAAAAATTTCCTGGGTTAAGACTTCCGCGCGTTAAAGTTTTGTTTTTAAAAGTGGTGTGTTTCAACTTGGTATCAGAGCCATGGTTTGAGGGATTTGGTGTGGGTGGCACCAAACTCAAACCGGATGCTCTTGATATGGGGGGGATGATATGAGAATCCAAGAAGGACTTGACTAAGACTCTGAGCTTTCGGAAATGAAAGGTTAGTAATGTTATGATTAATGATAATTCCATATGGAGTTTATGTATATGTACGAATGATTGGCAAAGTGTTATGTGTGCCGAAACTTGTCTTGTGATTTGTTATATGAATATGATAATTGCAATTGGGCATAGCGCGTTATTAATCATGTCTGGCCAATATGATTAATATGATGAGATGTGCAAGGGCCTTTATAATAACCATATGACAATGAACATTTACAAGGATTAGGTGAAGGTGATTATATATGTATGTATGTATATAAGTAGATAAGTATACATATACTTAATACATATAGGGGTGTAAGTGTGATATGTATTTAAGGTATTGATAGTATAAGGGTGTTAAGGTGTTCGTTTCTAATTCTCAGTTAAGAGATGGCAGAAGAATCGAGCAATCGGGAACCGTTGGATCCACGGATCCAAGAGTTGATAAAAGAGGAGGTGGCCAAGGCCTTTGAGCAAGCCACAAATCTGTTGATGGAAGAAATGAGGGGGACTATTAAACTCTCTCTCGAGGAGATCATGAAAGAGAAAGATAAGGAACCTCGGGGTTGTACACTGAAGGATTTCATGGTGATCAAGCCCAAGGAATATAACGGGCAAGTGGACCCGATTCTGAGCCACAGGTGGGTGGTAGACATGGAGTCAAATTTTGAGACGACAAGGTGTAAGCCCGAGGATAGAGTGATGTTTAGCGTGCCACTATTGACTGGGCGGGCTAAGGAGTGGCTGCTGAATCTTCGAAAGGAGAGGGGTGAAAGAGGGGTGACCTCCATGTTATGGGAGGAGTTTAAAGCGGCATTCCTAAAGTACCATTGCCCACAGGCCGCTATTGATAGGATGACCGAGGAGTTTCGTCTCATGAGGCAGACGACAGAGACTATTGATGAATTAGCTGGGACTTTCTTCGATCGGGCCAAGTTCTGTCCAGATGTGGTGTCGACCGAGAAAGCCAGGATTGACAGGTTCTATGCTATGCTGACGGTGGAGTTCAGGGATAGCATATCTCCATCCTCATTTACCACACTTGTAGACTTAATAAACAGGTGTCGGGAAAGAGAGGTGGAGTTGAGGAGGCAAGAAGCTAGAGGAGAGAAGAGGAAAAGGGAAATTGTGGATCAAGTGGTGAGCAAGATAAAGGGCGGGAGCCCTAGTAAGAAGCCTTTTACCAAGTTCTCTTCTCGAGGATGCAAAGTTTATGGGAAGGAGCACTATGGGGATTGTAAGAAGGGAACGTCGAATTGTTACAAGTGTGGGAAGCCGGGGCATATGGCAAATCAGTGTCCAAGCCAGATTCGTATATGCTATAATTGTTACAAGCCAGGACACCTTAGGGCGGATTGCCCGGATCTGAAGCAAGGTGGAAGCGAGAGAAAAGTTGAGATACCCAGGCCTAAGGGTAGAGCTTTCCACATATCTGTGAAGGAAGCAAAGAACGACTCGGAGGTGGTGACAGGTACATTCAAGATTAACTCATTACCTGCACTAGTTCTATTTGATTCGGGGGCTAGCCGTTCTTTTGTTTCCTTGAAAATTGTTAAGCATTCCTCTTTTGTAAGAAGCAAGTTAGATGAACCCTTAGAAATCGAAGCGGCTAATGATAAGAGTTTCCTTGTCTTTGACATTTTTAGAGATTGTAAGTTGAGGGCGGGGGGCGAAACTTTCTTTATTGATTTGATTCCTATGGCTATGGGAGATTTTGATGTTATTGTGGGGATGGATTGGTTGTCAAAGAATAAGGCGAGTATTTTATGTGGACCGAAGGCGATCCAACTTGTTTCCCCGTCGGGAGAGTCCATCTACATAGAAGGTGATAAAAAGGGTAAAGTAAGGTTGTGCACTTATGTGAAGGCGACCAAGTACATGGCGCGTGGGTGCAAGGCGTTCATGGCTTGTGTCGCGGATGTGAATGAAAGAGTAAAGGAGATTCACGATGTATCGGTAGTGAACCAATTCGTAGATGTGTTTCCTGAAGAGTTACCGGGGATTCCGCCGGATAGGGAGATAGAGTTTGGAATTGACTTGATGCCGGGTGCTAAACCGGTAGCTAAAGCGCCTTATAGATTGGCACCGCCAGAAATGAAAGAACTCATGGAGCAATTACAAGAGTTTCTTGACAAGTGTTTCATACGCCCAAGTGTTTCACCTTGGGGTGCGCCCGTTCTCTTCGTCAAAAAGAAGGATGGGAGCATGAGAATGTGTATGGATTACCGGGAGTTAAACAAGTTGACAGTGAAGAATAGGTACCCATTGCCTAGGATTGACGATCTTTTCGACCAATTGCAAGGGGCGTCATGGTTTTCTAAGATTGACTTGAAGTCCGGGTATCATCAGTTGAAAGTGAAGGAAGAGGATGTTCATAAGACAGCTTTTCGCACTCGTTACGGTCACTATGAGTTTACGGTTATGCCTTTCGGTTTGACCAACGCACCTGCGTTTTTCATGGATCTCATGAACCGGGTGTGTAGACCGTTCCTTGATCGTTCGGTCATTGTGTTTATTGACGATCTTCTCATCTATTCAAGGAGCGAGGGTGATCACGCTTGTCATTTGCGTGAAATTCTTGAAGTCTTGCAAAAGGAGAAGCTTTATGCTAAATTCTCCAAGTGCGCATTTTGGTTACGCGAGATCCAATTCTTGGGTCATGTGATTAATGAAAGAGGAATTACCGTTGACACATCCAAGATTATGGCGGTTAAAGAATGGTCATCACCGAAGACGCCTTCGGAGATTAGAAGTTTCTTGGGGTTAGCGGGTTATTATCGGAGGTTCATCGAAAACTTCTCTCGGATTGCTTTGCCGATGACGAAGTTGACTCGTAAGGAGACAAAGTTTGTTTGGAGTCCCGAGCAAGAATCTGCCTTTAAACTCTTGAAAGAAAAGTTGACTAAGGCGCCTGTTTTATCCTTGCCGGACGGGACCGAGGATTTTGTTGTTTATTCGGATGCCTCGCATTCAGGGTTGGGGTGTGTTTTGATGCAAAGGGGGAAAGTGATTGCCTATGCATCTAGGCAATTAAAGACTCACGAGGTGAATTACCCAACCCATGATTTAGAGCTTGCAGCCGTGGTTTTCGCGCTCAAGATTTGGAGGCATTATTTGTATGGTGCTAAGTGTACGATCTACACGGATCACAAAAGTCTCAAATATTTCTTTGACCAAAAGGACCTCAATATGAGGCAAAGACGGTGGCTTGAATTGGTTAAGGATTATGATTGTGAGATACTTTATCATCCGGGTAAAGCGAATGTTGTGGCGGATGCGCTTAGTAGAAAGTCAAGTCATTCACCTATCAAGGTGAAGTTATTTAAGATGACAATTTCATCATCTCTTATTGATGAAATCCGGGAGGCCCAAGTGTTAGCATTTGGTGGTGACTTGAAGAAAGAACGGATGATTTCTTATGTTGATAAGCTTGGTGAAAATAGCATGGGTTTGAAGACATGCTTTGATAGAATTTGGATACCTAGGTTGTCAAGTGTCTTGACAACTATTCTTGACGAGGCGCATAAATCCAAATATTCTATCCATCCGGGGGCCACAAAGATGTTTTATGATTTGAGGTGTCATTTTTGGTGGCCGGGTATGAGGCGTGATATTGTTAAGTATGTGGAGAGGTGTCTCACATGTTTAAGGGTTAAGGCGGAGCATCAAAAGCCGTATGGAAAGCTTCAACCGCTTGAAATACCGCTTTGGAAATGGGAAAATATAACCATGGATTTGATCACTAAACTACCAAAGACTCGAAAGGGTTATGATGCGATATGGGTAGTAGTGGATCGGTTGACGAAGAGTGCACATTTCCTTCCTATAAAGGAAACGTATTCTTTGGATAGATTGGCGGAAATGTATGTGAAGGAAATTGTGTCACGTCATGGTGTGCCGGTGTCGATTATATCGGATCGTGATACGAGATTTACTTCTCGTTTTTGGAAGAAATTCCATGAGGATATGGGGACTAGATTGAATCTTAGCACCGCTTATCATCCACAAACGGATGGTCAAAGCGAGCGAACGATTCAAACGCTCGAGGATATGTTGCGAGCGTGTGCCTTAGATTTTGGTGGTAGTTGGGATGACCATTTACCGTTGACGGAATTCTCTTACAACAATAGTTACCATTCTAGTATTGGTATGCCGCCTTTTGAGGCATTGTATGGGAGAAAGTGTCGAACACCCGTGTGTTGGGGTGAGTTTGGTCAACGGGAGCTTGGTAGTGTCGAAGTGGTCAAGGAAACTAATGATAGTATTGACCAAATTAGAGCACGCTTGAAGGCGGCTCAAGATCACCAAAAGTCTTATGCGGATAATAGGAAGCGGGCGATTGAGTTTCAAGTGGGGGACTTTGTGCTATTGAAAGTCTCTCCTTGGAAAGGGGTGATAAGGTTTAGGAAACGGGGGAAGTTAAGCCCACGTTTCATTGGACCGTTTAAAGTGATGGCAAGGGTGGGTGCGGTAGCTTATAGATTGGAGTTACCGGAGGGACTAAGTAGACTTCATAACACGTTCCATGTGTCTCATTTGCGAAAATGTTTAGCGGATGAATCTACTTTTGTTCCATTGGATGATATAGAAATTGATGAAAAGTTGAACTATGTGGAAGAACCGATGGCAATCTTAGATAGGAAAGTGAAGCGGTTGCGTAATAAAGAGATTAGCCAAGTGTTGGTTCGATGGAAGCATAGAAAGGGGGCGGAAATGACTTGGGAAACCGAGGAAGAAATGCTCAAATTCTACTCGAACCTTTTTATGTGAAGTCGGGTTTCGGGGACGAAACCCAAATAAGGGGAGGTGATTTGTAACGAACCAAAATCCGGGTTTCGTCTTCAAATAATTAAATATTTATATTTAATATTATGGTGGAAATAATATTGTATAAATAAGTTGAAACAAGTGGGTTTCAAGTTTGTAATGGGATTATGTTAGTTTTAACTAACTATAGAACGAAATGGGTAAAATGGAAGTTAAGGGACTGAAATGGTAAATATGGCAAATCTGCCATATTTGACCATATGAAAGTCAAAATTCAGCATTTGGTATGTTGGGGTCGTTCATATCAAGAGAGAAAAAGAGAAATCAAGTTTGAAGCTCAAATCATGCAATTGAGGCTTGTTTTGTGAAGGTTTTGGCTCACACAACACCTTCATAACATCAAGTAAGTGATTTTCTTCCTCTTGATTCCACCATGTATGTGTTCTTGGTGGGTTTTGGGTGAAACCCAAAATTATGGTTGCATGTGGTAAAATGGTGTTAGATTATTGATAATCTAGCTAAACTAAAGTTAAAGAATGATGATTATCATCCTAGAACCCTTTGATTTTGATTATGAGAAGTTAGGGTTCATATGGTGAAAAATTGGGGGTGTTTGGGTCATAATGCTAGAATGGTGAATTAATGAAAATTAAGTGTTTTTAAGATGTTAGACACTAGAACAAACACCAAATTAACTTAATAATAATTTTTGAAAGAAGAATTAGTGTTAAGATTAAGTTAATGAAACTCAAGTAGGTGAGTTTGTGGTGAAAGAGGGTGTTTGGTTATGAGGATAACCCAAACGGGTCAATTTGGGTTGGAATTGGGAAATTGAGTTGTGAACTCAATTGTAATGAAATTTTGGTATATATTAGATTACTAAACTAGGCGAATGTGTTTAGGTAATCAAATTGCAAAGCTTGAAAGCGGTGCGGGATTTTCTAACCCGAAAGGTAAGTGCTCTTGCACTTACTTAGTTTTGATGATAAATGAGTTTTATGCAATGTTGTATGTATAATGTGTAAAGTTGCATAATTTGTTATGTGGTATGAATGAGTATAAAATGGTATGTATAATTGAAGGAATGTAGTTATAGTATTTACACTATAATGGATATGTTGATATGGAGTTATGGTCTATGAACCATAATGGATAGAATGGATATGGAGTTATGGTCTAAGTACCATAATGGATAGATTAGTTATGGAGTTATGATCTCGTATCCTTTGGGATATGAAGTTATGGCCTACGTGCCATAATGGAAATGGAAAAGTGATAATGAAATGATGAAAGTAACTTGTAGGTGATATACAAGTGTATGAAATCCTTAATTGGCCAAATGGGTGTTAACGGGTCAAATGGGTGAAAGGTGTGAAAACTAGTTGTAATCACTTGTTTGTTATGTTTAACACATTACAATGGTAATATGTTGACGGAATGCTAATGTATAGAACTATAATTGACCAAATAGAGGCAAACGGGTCAAATGGGTGAAAAGGATGAAAACAAGTTGTAAACACTTGTTGGTTGTGTTTATCTCATTACTAATGGTTATAAGTTTATGTGGTTATGCAGGGAAAGCTCCGAAATAGGTCAAGGTCAACGTCCAAGCTTGGAGGGTTCTCGTATGCATTTTTGGTATTTTGAGGATTTTCGTAAAATCCTTGTAAAGTGGTGTAATTTGGCACAAAAGTTATGTTTTGATGTAATCATATGTTGTCATGATGTTTTTGGTCAAAAATCTAAGTGTTGGTAAAGTTTTGATGTTAAGCAAAATGAAAAAGGTTGGAAAAAATGGTTAAGTGTGAAAACTGCTGAAAGCTGGAAACATTCTGAGAGAAAGGGTTACTCGCGGGCCACGAGAGTCCAGGAAGGATTTTCTCGCGGTACGCGAGAGGGTTTTTTTTTTTTTTTTAAAAAAAAAAAAAAAAAATTTCCTGGGTTAAGACTTCCGCGCGTTAAAGTTTTGTTTTTAAAAGTGGTGTGTTTCAAAAAGTCTCCAACACATCTTCAATCAAAAGGAACACAATATGAGGCAACGACGTTGGGTTGAACTCCTTAACGACTATGACTGCGAGATTCGTTACCATCCCGACAAAGCGAATGTTGTAGCCGACGCTTTGAGTCGAAAGAACCATGTCATGCTTCAATGTGTTCGAATTCAAACCGACATTCAAAACCGCATCTTAGAAGCTCAACACGTCTCAGTCACTGAGGGTAACATGTACGAGGAAATATCGTGTGGTGTTAAACTTCTGCTTGAATCTAAACCAAATGGCTTACTTTATTACTTGAACCGTATTTGGATTCCCGATCGCGATGATCTCCGTACATTTCTCATGAACGAGGCTCACAAGACTCGTTATTCTATTCACCTTGGTGCGGATAAAATGTACCAAGATCTTCGCCAACAATATTGGTGGCCCGGTATGAAAAAGGACATTGCTCACTATGTTGTCAAATGTCTAACGTGTTCCAAAGACAAAGCCGAACACCAACGTCCTTCCAGATTACTTGAACAACCGGAAATTCCCGTGTGGAAATGGGAGAATTTAGCCAAGGATTTTATTACCAAACTCCCTCGCACCTTGAGTGGTTATGATAGAATTTGGGTAATCATTGATCGTCTCACCAAATCTGCTCATTTCTTGCCTATCCGTGAAGACTATCGGGTTGAGAAACTAGCCCGAATTTACATTGATGAAATTGTCACACCCCGAACGATGGCGGAATCATCGGGGCGGGACATGTAAGACTGTTCATGAGCTCAAGGTTAACTAAATTGTAATATGTTAAATCAAATTCCATTCAAACAAATACGAATCAAATTCAATGTACATAATGAAATACAATTTGTTTTTGAATTAAGATTATCTAGGTCCAAAGCCTATGTGTAGCATGTCTTGATCAAACTCATATGAAAGCACCTGAAACATGAATAAAATAAGGTCAACTAAAAAGTTGGTGAGTATAACACAAGTTTGTACATAGATAACATATAGTTTGTAAACCAAATCCTTTACATAACATGATAAATAAGGCATTTATGGGGAGCCGCTATTGTGTAACCAAGTACAATCAAACTTTTGTAACTAGCATGCAAAACAAAGTGTGTTGTCGGTTTCAATCACCGCGCATCCTGGGTGGGTTTGTCAGACTCAATAGATCTATCATTGAAAACCGTCTGCTTGAAAAGTTAATGATTGCATATAATAGCATACAAGAGGTTAGCACACCTAGCACTCGGGCATAAAGCTCAAATTGCACACATGAATGTAAATAGGATTTGTACTTGTGTTGTTTGTGTAAATGTAAACATGTAAGTTGAATAGTGTTCATGTTTCACCACAAAAATGTAAAAGAGTAAAAAGGGGTTGTGAATACTCACCTGAATCAAATGTGTATTTAACACGAGACTCTAGGTAGCAAAGTGATCCTTGTAACGCACAACGTTAACCTAGAGTGTATTGCGTATGAAGATGAATTAATAAAATATCTAAATCGAAGTCTAGGGCTTCAAAGGATGTGAGTATAGGAAATTGTGTAATGAGTTCGTGTCGAATTATATAAAAGGGTTGTATAGGTGATTGCGTTTTATTCTTGGATAATTGTCTTATAATTATTAAAGTTGGGATATAGTGTCCTTAAAATAATGATTTAGAGCTTGGGGTTAATTAACTAGATAAATTAGATTTATTTATCTAAAACGTAGTGTGAAATTAACTTGCTTTAAATATAAACAAAATAATTAAGTCTATACTCATTTAGTTATTTAGTCATGAAAATGCGTCAACTTTGGGTAAATATATATTAGTTTATAAAAATTAGTGTTGTATACCATCTAACACTAAGCGAGTTGAAATTACAATTTATATGAATAATAAATATATTTATTTTCATTCGGGGATATAAACGTGGGTAACTAATATACATAATTATATCATTTATAAGTTTGGAAACGTACACGAGTTTATAAACGAGGCGAAGGAAAATATCTAAATATATATATTATTTTTAATGGGATTCACGGGTTGGGAATAATATAAATATTTTATTTATTCAAAGTCGGGGTTTGAAAATAATGTAACTATATTATTTTAAAAGTTGGTATTTTTAAGAGAAAAAAAAAAGGTTATAAACCAAACCCGAGCCTACGGGTGGTTTTACGAGGCTAGAACACATTAATATATTAATATAATAATATGGGGTATTGTTTTTATATTAAATTAATACTCAAAAATGTTTTAAAAATTAAAAGGGTGTGGAGAGACTCGAACCCGGGTCTCTCCCACACCAGCACACTCACCCAACCATCTCCGCCCGCTAGGGTATCGCACACAAGTCCGGGACGAAATGGTTTTAACAAGCAAACTCGGAGAGTTCTTCCCCTTTACCCGAGCCGATCGAACTCAGTCCCAATCCCACCAAATCTGGTAGCGACCGACTGCAAGATCTTAGGGGTTTTGTTTGTTAACCCCAAACGAGTCTGGGGTGAGTTTTAATTGCAAAAACGACGGATTTAGGATTGTTAAATTACGGATTCAAAAGCCGAAACCCTAAGCTTAAACTCAAAATTGATTTGAATGATTCTGATAATGGAATGCGATATAAACATGGGGCTTTTACTAATTAAGGTCTTGCGAATCTATCAGTATGTTTTAATTGGATTATGATTAAGTCTAGGGTCGAAACCCCCAAATTGCTTTATGAACGAACCCTAGTTACGGGGTCTTGATTAAGTCGATGATATGAGACTGAATTGGCATAGGGTTATCAAATAAAGATGGATTTAGAATCTACTGGTATGAATTAATTTGGTTTAAACATAGTCGGGGGTAGGGTTCGATTAAATCCGCAAATATTAAGAACCCTAGAATCATATCTTGCTTGATTCTGTAATGTAAGCCCTAATAAGCATAGGGCTTTTAATGTAGTGATAAAAACGAAGCTAATGATAGGTTCAATTACCGGAATGATGATCGAATTGACCGCGATCGACTAAACGAATGCCTACTGAGACGGATCGGTTTTCCGGCGACTCTGCGTCCTTCTTCAATGAAATTGGATAGTGTAACAGGCTCTGGGGGATTCGTTAGAGATTTGCAGGTGATTGATTTCTGTGTAAACGATCGATAGTTGTGAATTGGTGGGTAATAAGAAAATAGGTCGACGGTCACGGTTTAATTTGCTGTAAATGGAGTTCAATTGTGTAACGACGAAGCTGTTAATTGCTCTATAATGATCGATAATGACACCAACGTGTATAGCGGTTACGAATTGCAACAGATTCCGGGTGTGGGGTTCGGATTCGAGCAAAAATGGCAGTTTGACTTTCTGAAGTCAAACTAAATCGAAAATGAGTTAATTACAGATTGATCCCTGCAGTTTCATGTTCAAAAGTTCTGAATCTGGCGGAACTGGTCCCTCGGGTTTGAGTCGAGTTAAGTTGGTCAAGAATTTGTTAATTTAATTTATTAAAAGTTAACGGTAACATACTTTCTCAATTTTTCTTTGACTTTCAACTTTATTATAATTAGATTTGACTAATTACACAACTAGTCCTTGAAGGTTTTAAATGTCGTATTGTTATTTTATTAATTAAAATAAATTCAAATAGGGTCAGAAAATCAGGAATGTTACAGTCTCCCCCTGTTAAGGGAATTTCGTCCCGAAATTTAATTAATGGAGGCTGCAAAAGTCAAGATGGAGGAGGGAGTTTTGGGTTCTCACGTAGCTTTGAGTGTTGGATTCTGGGGTGTGTAACCGTTTGACATGACTTAAGCCTGATACTTTGAATACGAAGAGTGATAATAAATTTTGTTTTGAATTGAAGATTGTCGAATAAGAATTTGAATTCTAAATGTGAAACGTATTACTTGGAATGAAATTGTTGGGATTTTGACATTTAGAGTTTGTGTAAATATAGTCTAATATGCTCAACATTGTTAGTGGGTACGAGATTTCCTAAAACCTTGGTCTGGGTCAAAACTTCACGTGACACGAACAACGCTACTTATGATAATATGAGAGGACACTTATGTATAGGAAGTACCATCGGCGTATCCACCATGCCCTTGTCATATTACTTCAGTTTCGTTGTTACATATCATGATAAGTTTTAGGTCACAACACACGACAAAATTTCCCTATAGTTTCCATACGCTGATTTTTATAATTCCGTGTGCACCCGTAATTATTTAAATCATCGTATGGTCCGTATAGATAGTTTCGTTGTGTGTGGGAAAGGGCACAATTTCACTATTATCACGTCTATTATTTACACATAAAAGTCGCTAACAATTAATCATGTCCCAAGTCAGATCAGTTTGCAACTAAAGAGTAGTAAAGTAGTAACACTTAAAGTTTCTTAGTTTGCTCGTGTTTGAACAAGAATACGTCAAACCCCGAGGCGTTTCAATGTATCATGGTCTTCAACTTTGGTGTACAAAGTGCATGATCATGTCTTGTGTATAATGAAATCGATCCATTGCAATAATGGTAAGCAAATTTTGCTTCGAGTATATAGTAAGCACACAAATCTCATGTATGATCTAGTGTCACGTAGTTCGTAATCAAATAAGTCTCATATATATAGAGTAAACAATTTAGCGTCTTGTATTTTGTAATCGATAAACTATAACGTGTAATGTAAGCAACATAGTATTATGTGTATTGAAGAAAATGGATCTCATATATAGTGTTAGCAACGTAGTATCATGTATCTTGTATATTGTACACCGTTTAGTGTAAAGTACTTTGTAATCAATTTAGTTTCATGTATCATGTGGTTGCGTTGGATATATTGTAAACGTGAGTATTGAACTTCGCGTGCGATGTGTACTAACGGGTTTTGCATGTGATCGAGTGCTGCGGACAAACGTGTTGTTTGGCGTTCTTGCATCATGTGGTAGTTAGGTTCAAGTCCTCAAATCTCATTGATGTTCGTGACAAGGGTTAACGTATACGTGGTATGGTTCGTCTTTTGAAGTGCCAAGTGAGAGGTAACGAGGAGGTTTTGAAAATATTTGGGAATTATGTTTACAAATACGGGTCTTTGTTTGAACATAAAAAGTGGGAAATTGTTTTTGGTTGTGCACATATAAAGTAGTGAAATCATTGAATCGTATATTTTAAATGAATATGCAATTTATGAGAAAATATATATATTTTTTTTTTAAATTTAAAATTTCAACTTTTGGTTAAATAAGTAGTAGCATGTTAATTTAGCCAAAATTTGGAATTATTTACTTTAATGAAATAAAAATCATGACTATTTATCAGTCAAAAGGAAGAAACAAAAATATTTTTATAAAATTGATTGCATTAATTTTCCTTATTAGGTGAAAAGTTTTATGGAAAATTTATGTTCTAAAATTTCAATAAATATTTTGTTAAACAAAATAGTGATGTTTTATTTAGATCATCAAATAGGATGATTTATTTATAAAAGGGATTGTTGGTAATGTACTAAATCATGTTGAATGAAAGAAGTAATATTTGAGAAGGTTTGATGAAAATATAACAGGTGTAATTTACGCTCCACGGGTCAAATCAATGAAAAATAACTGTAGAGTTGAAATATATGGAATTGACTAGATGCTGAAATGTTAGACATTACTCAAAACATAAGGAAAAGGGTTCTCAAATCGAAAATTCAAAGGAAAATCAGTAGAAGCTTCTTCTAACGTCGCTGGTAGCTTTCCACTAGGAAGAAGATAATCGCCAAGATGAGCACCGCTATGGTCACTCGAGTAGTAGATCTGGCTTCAGCCCTGGCGGTCTCCGTGCGATGTTCTTGTACTTCCTTTTCAAGGATGGAGATTAACTCCTTTTGGTACCCTAATTGGTTTGGTAGGCTATCCATTCTTTGTCTTTGCAAGTCGTGTATCACTCCCTACTCTATCCTTTGCCTCTCGAATTCTGAGGTTCTTACATATTGATGGAGGTCATGGGTTGGAATCCCCATGACACTAGTGGGTGCCATGGTTTGTCTTACCCAAGGGTTAGGATGGTATAGGTCGGGCATTAGGTATGGGTCGCTTAGTGGGGGTGGCAATTGATTATGGGGGTGAGGTGTATGATACGGGTTTATGGGTACGGGTGATCCAGGTGTTCGAAGTCTCGGGTCGGTGTTCCTAATCCCGTACGCCCTTACATCGAACCTTGGCCTAGCAGTTGGGGGTGTTGGTGACCAATACATGGGTGTCTCAGCGTCTTCCTCCCAATCAGATTCTGATCCAGGACGGTAAACCGGGGAGGGAGGAGGGTAGGAGTCCATGTCTAGCAGAAAAATAATGAAAAAGTTGTAAGTGATAATGAAATATGAAATGTCAAATATAGAAGTTCTTATGGGTTTTAGAGTTTGACTAGTCATAACGCCGAACCTTCACGATAGTATTTTAGAAATACACTTGACCTATAAGTAATGTATCCCTAAGGAGAATTCCCAGGAAAGAGGGGTGGGTCACTAAGACACACTTAAGTACCCTATCTTTCCTTAGCCAGAATTCCTCGTGGGCTTACACACTCTTCCAGCCATCATGTATTAATAATACTATTGTTGGGCTCATGGTTATGATGAGAATTGTTGTGAACTGGGCCTTGAGGTCCAAGAGTAAGGTTTATGCATTTTGGTGGGCTTCTTCTTCTTGTATGATAGATGGCTTCTTGGTTTATTATTGGTGGACATTAGGCCCAAAAATTCAAGTCTTTGTTCATAAAGGTGATGGTATCATGTATGGGAGTCTAAATGTGTATGAATAATTTGGTGTGTATGTGTGTGTGTTAAACTTAGGATAGTGTTTTAAATAATTTAAGTAGGTAGCTATGAATAGAAGGAAAAGTTGACACGTAAACTATTGAGTATTGTATCATGTAATGTAATCATATAGTATAACATATGAAGATATTCACATAGGGAATAATCATATAGCATGTAGGTAGTAATGAGTGCAACCATGAGAGTTATCAAGTAGTGTGACACATAAGTCATCATGTATTGTATCAAATGGTGTAAATACTTAGGATAGCATGTAAAAATAATCACACATGAATTGATAATGTAACATGTAGTAGCATAGCATTATATGGGTGTCCTAAAGTTATAGTCTAGGTCAAGAGTGTCTAATAACCTAGTTCCCTATAACCAAGGCTCTGATACCAATCTGTCACACCCCGACCGATGGCGGAATCATCGGGGCGGGACATGTAAGACTGTTCATGAGCTCAAGGATGACTAAATTGTAATATGTTAAATCAAATTCCATTCAAACAAATACGAATCAAATTCAGTGTACATAATGAAATACAATTTGTTTTTGAATTAAGATTATCTAGGTCCAAAGCCTATGTGTAGCATGTCTTGATCAAACTCATATGAAAGCACCTGAAACATGAATAAAATAAGGTCAACTAAAAAGTTGGTGAGTATAACACAAGTTTGTACATAGATAACATATAGTTTGTAAACCAAATCCTTTACATAACATGATAAATAAGGCATTTATGGGGAGCTGCTATTGTGTAACCAAGTACAATCAAACTTTTGTAACTAGCATGCAAAACAAAGTGTGTTGTCGGTTTCAATCACCGCGCATCCTGGGTGGGTTTGTCAGACTCAATAGATCTATCATTGAAAACCGTCGGCTTGAAAAGTTATTGATTGCACATAATAGCATACAAGAGGTTAGCACACCTAGCACTCGGGCATAAAGCTCAAATTGCACACATGAATGTAAATAGGATTTGTACTTGTGTTGTTTGCGTAAATGTAAACATGTAAGTTGAATAGTGTTCATGTTTCACCACAAAAATGTAAAAGAGTAAAAAGGGGTTGTGAATACTCACCTGAATCAAATGTGTATTTAACACGAGACTCTAGGTAGCAAAGTGATCCTTGTAACGCACAACGTTAACCTAGAGTGTATTGCGTATGAAGATGAATTAATAAAATATCTAAATCGAAGTCTAGGGCTTCAAAGGATGTGAGTATATGAAATTGTGTAATGAGTTCGTGTCAAATTATATAAAAGGGTTGTATAGGTGATTGCGTTTTATTCTTGGATAATTGTCTTATAATTATTAAAGTTGGGACATAGTGTCCTTAAAATAATGATTTAGAGCTTGGGGTTAATTAACTTGATAAATTAGATTTATTTATCTAAAACGTAGTGTGAAATTAACTTGCTTTAAATATAAACAAAATAATTAAGTCTATACTCATTTAGTTATTTAGTCATGAAAATGCGTCAACTTTGGGTAAATGTATATTAGTTTATAAAAATTAGTGTTGTATACCATCTAACACTAAGCGAGTTGAAATTACAATTTATATGAATAATAAATATATTTATTTTCATTCGGGGATATAAACGTGGGTAACTAATATACATAATTATATCATTTATAAGTTTGGAAACGTTACACGAGTTTATAAACGAGGCGAAGGAAAATATCTAAATATATATATTATTTTTAATGGGATTCATGGGTTGGGAATAATATAAATATTTTATTTATTCAAAGTCGGGGTTTGAAAATAATGTAACTATATTATTTTAAAAGTTGGTATTTTTAAGAGAAAAAAAAAAGGTTATAAACCAAACCCGAGCCTACGGGTGGTTTTACGAGGCTAGAACACATTAATATATTAATATAATAATATGGGGTATTGTTTTTATATTAAATTAATACTCAAAAATGTTTTAAAAATTAAAAGGGTGTGGAGAGACTCGAACCCGGGTCTCTCCCACACCAGCACACTCACCCAACCATCTCCGCCCGCTAGGGTATCCCACACAAGTCCGGGACGAAATGGTTTTAACAAGCAAACCCGGAGAGTTCTTCCTCTTTACCCGAGCCGATCGAACTCAGTCCCAATCCCACCAAATCTGGTAGCGACCGACTGCAAGATCTTAGGGGTTTTGTTTGTTAACCCCAAACGAGTCTGGGGTGAGTTTTAATTGCAAAAACGACGGATTTAGGATTGTTAAATTACGGATTCAAAAGCCAAAACCCTAAGCTTAAACTCAAAATTGATTTGAATGATTCTGATAATGGAATGCGATATAAACATGGGGCTTTTACTAATTAAGGTCTTGCGAATCTATCAGTATGTTTTAATTGGATTATGATTAAGTCTAGGGTCGAAACCCCCAAATTGCTTTATGAACGAACCCTAGTTACGGGGTCTTGATTAAGTCGATGATATGAGACTGAATTGGCATAGGGTTATCAAATAAAGATGGATTTAGAATCTACTGGTATGAATTAATTTGGTTTAAACAGAGTCGGGGGTAGGGTTCGATTAAATCCGCAAATGTTAAGAACCCTAGAATCATATCTTGCTTGATTCTGTAATGTAAGCCCTAATAAGCATAGGGCTTTTAATGTAGTGATAAAAACGAAGCTAATGATAGGTTCAATTACCGGAATGATGTTCGAATTGACCGCGATCGACTAAACGAATGCCTACTGAGACGGATCGGTTTTCCGGCGACTCTGCGTCCTTCTTCGATGAAATAGGATAGTGTAACCGGCTCTGGGGGATTCGTTAGAGATTTGCATGTGATTGATTTCTGTGTAAACGATCGATAGTTGTGAATTGGTGGGTAATAAGAAAATAGGTCGACGGTCACGGTTTAATTTGCTGTAAATGGAGTTCAATCGTGTAACGACGAAGCTGTTAATTGCTCTATAATGATCGATAATGACACCAACGTGTATAGCGGTTATGAATTGCAACAGATTCCGGGTGTGGGGTTCGGATTCGAGCAAAAACGGCAGTTTGACTTTCTGAAGTCAAACTAAATCGAAAATGAGTTAATTACAGATTGATCCCTGCAGTTTCATGTTCAAAAGTTCTGAATCTGGCGGAACTGGTCCCTCGGGTTTGAGTCGAGTTAAGTTGGTCAAGAATTTGTTAATTTAATTTATTAAAAGTTAACGGTAACATAATTTCTCAATTTTTCTTTGACTTTCAACTTTATTATAATTAGATTTGACTAATTACACAACTAGTCCTTGAAGGTTTTAAATGTCGTATTGTTATTTTATTAATTAAAATAAATTCAAATAGGGTCGGAAAATCAGGAATGTTACAGAAATTGTAAGCCGTTATGGTGTTCCCTTGAACATAATATCCGACCGAGATGCCCGGTTCACTTCTCGATTTTGGCAATCTCTCCAAACTGCTCTTGGCACACGATTGGATTTGAGCACGGCTTACCATCCTCAAACTGATGGTCAAACCAAGCGAACAATCCAAACTCTTGAAGACATGCTTAGAGCTTGTGTAATCGATTTTGGTGGAAATTGGGATTCACATTTATCCCTCATTGAGTTCTCTTACAATAATAGCTACCACACAAGTATCAACATGGCTCCATTCGAAGCTCTTTATGGTCGCAAGTGTCGTTCTCCTATCTGTTGGAACGAGATTGGTGAAGCACAAATCACCGGTCCCGAGCTAATTCAAGAAACATCCGATAAGATCATTCAAATCTGTGACAATATTCGAGTGGCGAGGAGTCGGCAAAAGAGTTATGCCGACAAACGTCGAAAACCCTTGGAATTCCAAGTCGGTGACCTGGTTCTTCTTAAGGTGTCCCCGTGGAAGGGTGTGATCCGTTTTGGAAAGAAAGGCAAGTTAGCCCCTCGCTATGTTGGTCCATTCAAAATCCTTGAAAGAATTGGGAAAGTGGCTTACAAACTCGAGTTACCTCCATCTCTTGGCAATGTGCATCCTACATTTCATGTATATAATCTGAAGAAATGTCTCGCTGATGAGAATCTCCATATACCACTTGATGACGTGCGCATTGATGAAACGATGCACTTCGTTGAGAAACCGGTAGAAATTATGGATCGTGAAATCAAGCAACTCAAGCGAAGTTGTATTCCTATTGTTAAAGTTCGTTGGGAGTCTAAGCGTGGTCCTGAATACACTTGGGAACGAGAGGACCAAATGAAACTCAAGTACCCCCATCTTTTTACTGATGCAGTAGTTTCCTCTAACTAAATTTCGGGACGAAATTCCCTCAACATGGGGAGACTGTAACATTTCTGATTTTTAGTATCCGTATTTTCAATTCAATGTAATGCATTTCAAACTCAATTCTAGTGCACTGTTTTATTCCTTTTCGTACCATCAATTTAATACTATATTTCAATGCAAATCCGCAAATTTTACTCGGTTTTATCCTATTAAAATAATACATAAGTATCTAATTATACAAATTTGGCAAAAGACTAAAGTTACAAGGTCTGATTTTGAAAAGTAGCAAGAAACCATAATAGGCACGGTCGCGCCTCGTTCTGGCACGGTCGTGCCGAGTCCTTTGGCACGGTCGCGCGACTTGCTTTGGAACGATCGCGCCTGGTGCCTTAGCACGGTCGCGCCTCGTTTGGGCACGGTCGCGCCTAGTATCAGTTGAAACGTAAATAAAGTTTTAATAACCCGATCGTTGAGTTCCGTAACCGATTTACACTTCATTACCATTAACGAAAGCAATAACATTTCCAATTACAACACACGTCTCAGATTAATCCAATCAATCTCAAAAATCGCTTAGACATTTCAAGAAAACACAAATTCTCTCTTTCGATCGGAATTATCGCAACCAAGCAGCAGATTCACGCTACTCAATCCTCACTAAAGCTACTAGACTATCTGGTTTAGCCGGGATTGCAGCAGAGAACGCCGGAAGCCATCCGCATCGCCGCCGAGACCCTTTCCTACCATTCTCTATCAATTCGCTACTCTTCCAGGTAATTGAAACTCTGTCCTCATTCTATTTAGTCTCTAGATCAAAAGCCCCATGTTAATTTGGGCTTCCATTATAGAAATCCTCCCGAAACCGAATCTATATTTTATTCAAAATAGTTTAATCGAATTCAATACTAAACATGATTTAAATACAATTAATCTATATAACAAGAACCACAATAACACTATAAATAAAAGCCCTATGATTTCAAACACTAACAATGTAAGAATCAGTCGATTCGTGTCTGTTTTGGAAGAGACACGGTCGCGCTAATCATCTAGCGCGGTCGTGCCTCATGAGACGCGGTCGTGCCGACTATCAGCGCGGTCGTATTCTCCTGTCCAGACCCAATCATGCCCTTTGGCTAATCTCAGTCGTGTCTTAGAATCATAGACACGATCGTGCCTAGCCAAGGCACGGTCGTGCCTAATGATTTAGTTAGTTAAGCCTCTGTTTGATCAACACGGTCGCGCCCTGACAAGCATGGTCGCGCCCGTGGTTTGAGCACGATCGTGCCCTTCCCAGGCACGGTCGTGTGTGAGTTAAATTTTTGGCAGAATTATAATTTTATATATTTTTCAAACAATAAATATTTCGGATTAAATTACAAAATAAAAATAGTTGATTTTTATAAAAATGCATTTAATTCTATTTAGAAAGATCAAATATTTAATCTTGGAATAAATAGAAAAATTATTTATTTAAAGTTTATAAAAAAAATTAAATTTACAATTATTGCTAGACCTTTCATTTAAAAAGTATTTAAATGATTAAGCTACATTTTATAAATAAATAAATAAAATAATGATTATTTATTTACTTTATGTTTAAACAAAGACATTTATTTATTTACACTTAATTTCATTTAACACTTATAATATTTTCATAAACAATAATTATTTACATTACTTATTTAATTATTCAAACTCAAACCTTAATCAAAATATTCTAAAAATATTCTTTCAAACTTTATATATTTTATTCAATACTTCCAATTACAAATCAATGACTTTTTACACAAGTCCAAATACAACTTTAGAATTAAACTCTTGTGCACACTATTAATACCATATACATTACACTTTAGGTTAACTTGTGCATTTCAAGGATCTTTATTCTATCTAGTACCTTTGTTAGCAACGCCTTCAAACCAAGTGAGTATACATAGCCCCTTTTACTCTTTTACATTTTTGGAGTGAAACATGAACACTATTCAAATTACATGTTTACATTTACACAAACAACACAAGTACAAATCCTATTTACATTCATGTGTGCAATTTAAGCTTTATGCCCGAGTGCTAGGTGTGCTAACCTTTGTATGCGATTATGTGCAATCATTAACTATTTAAGCCGACGGTTTTCAATGATAGATCTATTGATTCTGACAAACCCACCCAGATTGGGGTGATTGATACCGACAACACAATTTTGCATGCTAGTTACAAAGGTTTGATTGTACTTGGTTACACAATAGCTGCTCTCCATAAATGCCTTATTTATCATGTCATGTAAGGATTTGTTTTACAATTATATGCTATCTATATACAAACCTGTGTTATACTCACCAACTTTTTAGTTGACTTTATTTTATTCATGTTTCAGGTTCTAATGTGTGAGATTGATCAAGATGTGCTACACATAGGCTTGGATTTAGTTAATCTAAATAAAAGAACTCTATGTATTTCACTTTTTTCTATCTTGGATTTGGTTGTGTTTGGACTACTTGTTATGAAATTTGATGTTTAATATATTCAATCTAGTAAACCATGTGCTTATGAACAGTCTACATGTCTCGCCCCGATGATTTCGCCATCGGTCGGGGTGTGACAGGCTTGGGGTTTTGATTATGATGCGTTATTCAAGTCTTTTATGTGACACCAAGAATTTCAGGTCAATATCCATATTACATAAATGCACGTTCATAACATATATTTCCTGAAGTTTTATTTTGACTAAGTAAAGTCAAGGAGTCTAGCAAAGGAACTTATATCAAAATAGTAATTGATAAGAATTACTAGGAAAATAAACAGTGATAACCCGCAAGGTACGGTCGTTGGTGATTGACAAGAATTTTATTCTAGCAAAAGTCAAGGGACACGATTTAATGTAAAAACATAAATATTGGTGACTAAACTTTTATAAAAGTTGACATATAAATAATCGTTACATGGTTCTATATTATTTTATGTATACATTTATTATATTAGTTAAAACATTAACCATGACGGGTTAAATTAGTGGACTATTAAAATAGTCAAGATACAAAATATATATAGTTTTAATCATAAAAGTTCGTACATCGGGTATTAGATCACGGGAACACCTACCGAGTATACCCTACCTAAAATCCATCTAACTAAACACCTAGAAATCAACTAGAAGTGGAACAAAACCCAACCCCCCACCCTTCTACCCATTCCGGCCGAGAAAGGGGCTCCACCCACAACATCACCTACACCACATCACTACCATCCTTGTGTTATATGAAGTCCATGCTCTTTCAAGTGTAGAGCAAGCCACCATCACATCAAATATACACACCATGTCTTGTAATAATTAGAGCAATCCCAACACTCCAACTTGTTGATATCTACATGCATATATACGACACACACACTTATGCACACACATTCACCATACTCTTTTGCCTAAAGATCTATCCAAAAGTACCATCCATCGTGAGCCACCATCATTGGTAATGATGATAGTGGGACCAACACACTATCTCCATCCCTTTCACCCTATAAAAATCGATGCACACATATGTGCATACACTTTGCACACTTTGATTCAAGAACACAAATCTAGAGAAAGTTTGAGTTAGAGTTTGGAAGTCCAAGGAGGAATTGGAGACTAGGAGTCGGGTCTTGATAGCAACACGCGCACCTAGCACCTTCTACTTGTTGATTTTTCACCTTGCTTGTCTAGTGGTATGAAACCGACACCACTTTTCATCTTTGTCTTTATTTATAGTTTAAAGCTCGTTGTTCACCGAAGTAACAAAAGATTCAAAAGATTAAAAGGGTTTCTTTTTATAAAGGTTTAACTTATTAAGTTTAAAAACTAAAATTTTTATAAAAATATATGTAATGGGTGGAAAATAATAAGTTTATATGCATAGACCATTGTTTTGAAACATTTTATGAGATGTTGTTGTTTTGATTCCATGATGATAAATTATAAATTGTTTAACCAAAAGCTTTGTATAAATATATAAAGGATCGAAATTTGTATGTATAGATATATATATATATATATATATATATATATATATATGAGTAGATATTATTTTTGATCATTTGATGGTAAAATGTGGATTGTTAAACAAGAGACATGATTAGTGAATTTTACAAAATAAACACTAGCGACATAAAGACTAAGAAATGTTTAAGTATATGTATATTAGGTCAAAAATGGCAAGATATATATGATGGCGTTTTGTTGATTGTTTAAAGCACGACTTGATGATATTGGTAGGAAAATATGCATGATCAGGAGGTTAAGTTGTATCTGTGTATATAAGCATATGGAAACTGGTATAAATGTATACTATACATATTTGTGTAGTTGCATGATCAAGGGTATATAGACATAAAATAATGAAATACATTCGTACCTTGAAAATAAAACATGAACAACACACTTAAGAGATTTAGAACTTGCAAGTTATTGTTATGTATCGACACGAAATTTGTTGTGATTAAAATGTCTAAGACATTTAGTAATTATAAGGATCATATATGTATATATTATGATGGAATGGTCACAGAGGAATTATGTGCATGAAACTAAAAAGACGTTTCGGTAAAAGAATAAATTTAAACATGTTATCGTAAAACATATTTAAATATATGTAGAATTAATAAACATACTTGTGAGTATTTGGTAAGAATATAAATACATGCCAAATTATTAAATGTCGCTCGGAACAAGTATTTGTGACGTGCTAACATGATTTATGTGCTCGTAGAATAAATGACATGCTTAATACAAACTTGAACGATATTTGTGGATTATATAATTATTGATAAGAAATAATTATATGATGATACATGGACTATAATATAAATATATTATAAGATATTGCAAAATTGTGTAAGGCCCCTTTCCCATGTAACCTCACTTGTCGGATTTACTCATAAACATAGTCATAAATACTGAGCTTAAATTTAAAACATTCAGAAGTAGCAGAAGCAAACATCATTCATATTACATGACGTAACAGCGGAAGTCTTAACAATTAAATACAAAACATTGTCTTAACATATAAATATGGGATGTCAGTCTTGTGCCGGGTAACCTTCACGCCATCGCACGACCTTTTCTTCATTTACCTGAAATGTATACTAAAAGTCAGCTAACGCTGGTGAGTTCTAGTTTAAAACTATTAGGTATGAACATTCTTTTCTTTATAAGTATACATAATTATATATATACATTTCTATAAATACGTATTCATAGCTTTTACTTTTCTTTCTTCATTCTTATGTGATTACATAGATATGCATTCACCTTTTCTTTCCTTTACATTCATTGGTCATACACATAAGGGTGATCAACCCGTCTTTTACTGCAAATATCACAAAGACATACGCCCTTAAGCTACCGTCGTAGCCCTTTTACTTGTCCGGTCCTATAAACTGTTCGCCTTAACTTCCGTCCGGCCAACCTTCGGCCGTCCGCCTTAACCGTCCTACCGTCGTAGTCCATCATATTCGCCCGTTTGCCCTAAGGCATCCGTTTCCCACGCGAACTATTGTTTATGAAACCGTTATACTATTTTAGCATTTACTTCGACCGCCCATTTATGCTTTTTGTACGTCCTAGCTTGCGAAGGATGTATCTTTCCCGGTTGCAAAATAGTCACGTGGTCGTCCGTCTACAGAAGTATCCGTTAGCTTCGTTTCCGTCCATAACGTTTACATACATTCATAACATGCAATATAAATAATTATAAAGCAAGATTTCATTTATTTACGTTATTCCATTCTTTCCTTCATTCTTTGTAAACATACGTTTCATTCTTTGTTCATAATTCATTCTCTTATATATATATAAAATATATATTAGTACATCACGTATGATCACATTAGTATTCATATCATTTATTCATTTAGTGTATACATTTCAGCCCCAAAACATTTAATAAGGTTTGCACATAACATAGAAGGGGGCACATAGAACTCACCTGAAAAGCTAGTCTTGGTTGTCCTAAACAAAGGTCCAACAACGTCACGTACGATCTGAATTAGGTAGTTTAAATACACATCAGACCCAACCCCGACTCTAACGGTTTAATCATTCTAAACATACTGTCTTTACTTACTGGCCTTGCTCATGCGTACTTGATAAGTATGCATGATCTTTCTCCTGCGTACCTGGTAAGTACGCATGATCTTTCTCCTGCGTACCTGGTAAGTACCCATGATCTTTCTCCTGCATACTTGGTAAGTACGCATGATATTTCTCCTCGCAGGACGTCCCTACTGCGTACTTGATAAGTACGCAGCACCTGTTTCCTGGACAAGTCCGCAATTCTTGCATGTTAATCCGATCATGCTAATCTTACAATTTTCTTTGATCAAAAGGTGCGGTTTTCACTCTAGATGCTAGTTCTAAGCTTATTTTCAAGTTTCATCCATAAAAACGTCTCCTATTTAGCTAAAACCCGAGAAACCCCAAAACAAACAAAAACTCAGATTATGGTCGAATCGTTACTGGATTGGACTTCTGATTCGTAGTTTTTACTCATGAGCTCAGCGGTAACGTGCTCCTTCAATCTCGTGTCGATCTGTTGACTTTCTCTCTCTAGACCCGAGCTCTCCTTTCTCTCTCTAGAATGATGAAATGAAGATGAAATGGTGAAGTGGGCTGCCTTGCCCCTTATATACTTGGGCTTGTATCGGCCCGTTGGAGCCAAGCCCAAGCCCATCCGTTTTTCTTTTGTTTTATGACGATTTAGCCTCATTCGCGTTATTGTTTACTAAATTACTATTTTTGGGATGTTACAAGTCTACCCTCCTTAAAGAGGTTTCGTCCTCGAAACTGCTTATACGTTAAACAATTGAGGGTATAGCCCCCTCATCTCGTCTTCTTTTTCTCACGTAGCTTCTGACCCTTTTATGTGCTTCCATTGTATTTTGACTAGAGGAATCGACTTATTGCGTAGTCATTTCTCAGCTATGTCAAGGATGGCTATCGGTTCCTCTACATAATTTAGACTGTTATCTACTTCGATCTCGTCGTAAGGTATGTGAGCTGTGTCGTCAGCTAGGCACTTGCGTAAGTGCGACATGTGAAACGTAGGGTGTATTCCACTAAGCTCAACGGGTAGGTCGAGTCTGTAAGCAACTTGACCCACTCTCGCTAAAATCTTGAAAGGTCCGACAAACCTTGGTCTTAGTTTGCCACGTCTTCTGAATCGGATGATTCCTTTCCATGGTGATACCTTTAACAGTACCATGTCCCCCACTTGAAACTCTAAATCCCTTCTTCTCTTATCCGTGTATGATTTCTATCTGTCTTTTGCAGCTTTCATCCGAGCCTTGATTTGATCAAATTTCTCGGAAGTAGCTTTGACCACTTCGAGACTTGCAAAATCCTTTTGTCCAATTTCCCCCCAACAAACCGGGGTCCTACATTTCCTCCCATACAACATTTCAAATGGCGGCATGCCAATAGTCGAGTGATAGCTGTTGTTATATGAAAATTCTGCCAATGGCAGATGGCTGTCCCAGCTCCCACCGAAGTCAATGATACCGGCCCGGAGCATGTCCTCCAAGGTCTGAATGGTCCTTTGCGATTGTCCATCGGTTTGGGGGTGGTAAGCGGTGCTGATGTTCAGTCTAGTGCCCATTGCTTCATTGAATTTCTTCCAATACCTTGACGTGAATCTAGTATCCCTGTCGGACACAATCGACAGCGGCATACCCTGTCTACTCACAACTTCCTTGATAAATATTTCTGCTAGTCTTTCTAATGAAGAAGTCTCACATATTGGCAAGAAGTGAGCACTTTTCGTCAAGCGGTCGACAATCACCCAAATGGTATCATTGCCTTTAGCTGTTCGTGGTAGCTTGGTAATGAAGTCCATCGTGATCTCCTCCCACTTCCATTCCGGTATTGGTAAGGGTTGCATTTTACCGCATGGTTTCTGGTGCTCGGCCTTAACTAGTGAACACGTCAAGCACTTGTTCACGTACTCAGTCACATCATTCTTCATGCCCGGCCACCAGTACTCTTTCTTCAAGTCTTGATACATTTTGTTTGTCCCGGGGTGGATAGAATAACGAGACTTATGGGCCTCATCGAGTATTTTGGCTCTAAGCTCGCCAATCTTAGGTATCCACATCCGGCCAAACCTAGTTCGTACACCGTATACATTTGCATCTAAATTCCCTTGTTGTCCTACTATTCTTTCCTGTTTTATATTTCTTTCTGATAGTGCTTCATCTTGTGCCTTTGATATTTCACTCATCAAATCTGGCGTTATAATCAGCTGACACGCGTTGATCCGGATAGGTGTCGATTCTTCCTTTCTACTTAAAGCGTCAGCCACCACGTTTGCCTTGCCTGGATGGTACAATATCTCACAGTCATAGTCCTTCAGTAGCTCTAACCACCTCCTTTGTCTCATGTTTAATTCCTTTTGCTCGAAAAAGTACTTCAGGCTTTTGTGATCGGAGTAAATGGTGCATTTGACTCCATACAGATAGTGCCTCCATATTTTCAACGCGAAAACTACTGCTGCTAACTCTAGATCGTGTGTGGGGTAGTTAGTCTCGTGAATCTTTAGTTGTCGCGAGGCGTAAGCAATTACCTTTCCTCGTTGCATAAGTACGCACCCCAAACCCTGCCCCGAAGCGTCAGAATAGATTACCAAGTCTTCATTTCTCTCAAGTAGAGTCAAGACTGGAGCTTGGGTTAATCGTGCCTTAAGTTCTTCAAACGCGTTGTTTTGGGTTTGACCCCATTCATACTTCACTTCCTTCCGTGTCAACTTAGTTAGTGGCATGGCTATTCTTGAAAAATCTTGAATGAATCTTCGATAGTAGCCTGCCAATCCCAGAAAACTTCGTATCTCTGTTGGTGTCTTTGGGACGTTCCATTCCTTTACTGTCTTGATCTTTGCAGGATTGTAGGATCGTAAGATTACAAGGTGATTATGTTCTAGTTGATATTGGCGGAAACAATAGCAACCAACAAAGTAAACAAGTAAACAACAAGAATACTGATAAATGCACTGTTGTATTAGACTTTTCAGATTACAAGTTTACAAGTAAAACACTATCAAGAAGCACTATCAAGGCACACTTTGTTTGAAGTGTTTACAAGATATATATATATAGTAACTTAGAATCAAGACAGACCCTTGATTCTAAGGATCAGATCTAACACAAGCCGTTGATCTTGTTTATTAATCTAAATTACACGCAAAGGCTAATCTAGTTAACTTTACTGAAACGTCTTCTTAGGCATCATTGTTTGCATGCTTGGAGAAGCGCGTCATTGTCCTTTATTGGTTGCACCAGTGAGGTTCCTTCTGCTTGGAGTGTGGCAGTTGCTTTTGTAGAAAGGTGTCAGAGGCGCTTTGCATGGATAGTCAGCTGCAACGTTTGGTCTTCAGAGAATAAAGCTATCAGTAGCAGAGATGAGAATAATGCTGCTGATAAGCCTATCAGCAGCAACTTGTGTTGAACGCTGCTGAGAAACCTATCAGTAGCAACAAGTGTTGAATGCTGCTGATAAGCCTATCAGCAGCAATATGTGCTGAATGCTGCTAATAAGCCTATCAGCAGCCATATGTGATGAATGCTGCTGATAAGCCTATCAGCACCATTTGTACTTAGAATAATTTAGTAGTAATCAGTCTTTGGTTCTACAAGGATCCACCATGATTCCGTTTGGGTTTATTACATGACATAGGAATTGGACTTCCCTAAGCCAGAACGCACATTTGGAGAATTTTACGTACAACGTTTCCTGCTTTAGCACCTCCAGAACCTCTCTTAGGTGACAGTGGTGATCACCCTCGCTTTTCGAATATACCAGTATGTCGTCTATAAAAACTATCACTGATCGATCCAACATTGGTCGACATACTCTATTCATCAAATCCATGAACGCTGCTGGTGTGTTGGTCAATCCGAAGGACATCACGAGAAACTCATAATGCCCATAACGCGTGCGAAACGAGGTCTTGGTACGTCTTCTTCCCTTACTTTCAACTGATGGTAACCCGACCTAAGATCGATCTTTGAGAACCAACTCGCACCTTGCAGTTGATCAAAAAGGTCGTCTATTCTAGGCAATGGGTATTTGTTCTTTACTGTCCTCTTGTTCAACTCGCGGTAGTCAATGCACATGCGCATGCTACCGTCCCTCTTCTTTACAAATAGTACCGGAGCGCCCCACGGTGAGATGCTCGGTCTAATAAATCCTTTTTCTGTTAGTTCCTCTAATTGAGACATTAATTCTTTCATTTCTGATGGAGCCAATCGGTAGGGGGCTTTGGCAACAGGCTCAGCTCCTGGCAATAAGTCAATCTGAAATTCTATTTCCCGATCGGGTGGTAACCCAGGTAGATCCTCAGGGAATACTTCCGGAAAGTTACACACCACGGGTACACTCTTGAGGTCATTCATTTTCTTTCTATCATCAATAACATATGCCAAATAAGCTTCGCAACCGTGCCTCATGTATCTTTCGGCCTTGATCATCGAGATGATGTTCGGCATCGTGCAATTCCAATCCCCATAAACCATAATTGGACTGCTGCTAGGAGCTTTGAGGAGTATCCTCTTACGTTTACATATGATTTGAGCTTCGTTGGCAGCTAGCCAATCCATACCCAATACTATATCGAATCCTCCTAAGGTAAGAAGGAATAATCTAGAAGGGAACTTATGACCTTCTATTTCTATGATGTAATCCTCTTTTACTTGAAATACTGCCTAATTTTTACCAACGGCAGTTTGTACGCTAAAGGCCTTTACTATGGTGTTGATAGTGCAACCTAGTTTACGACTAAATGCATTGGATATAAAACTTTTACTAGCACCAGAGTCAAATAAAATAGCAGCATGTTCATCATTAACTAGGAACGTACCTGACACAACGTCAGGGTTTCCCCTTGCTTCCTCCTCAGTTAGGGCGTAGTCTCGAGTCCTAGCCTGCGGCTGTTCCTTTTCCCTATCTTTTCCCGAACCAGATTGGCCGGCCTTCCTGCAGTTCTTTGTCAGATGTCCAAACAATCCACATACTTGACACTTGACGTTCTTTATGCATTCTCGGGAGAAGTGACCCGGCTTCCCGCACTTATAGCATGTGGTGGTGCCGATTCGAGACTCGCCAAGATGTTGCCTTCCACATTTCCTGCAAGTTTCATATTCATCCGACCTTGGTTTCTTAACTTCTGTTGCTACATTCCCTTTTTCGGTGCCTCTAGACGAGTTCTCCCACTTTCTCTTTTGTGTCTCAGGTGCAGGGTCCTCATTGGCATAATCGTCGTAGACGATTCCGCTCAGATTTACTACTGACTCGAAGGTTGAGGGTAGGTTAGCTTTCACATGGACACGGACCCTTTGAGGTAGGCCCTTCACATAATACTTGATCATTCGCTCTTCTGTCTCCACCAGGTGGGGTACCAGTTGAGCTAGCTAATTGAATCTAGAGGTATACTGACGGTGCGTCTTGTTACCCTCCTTAAAGTTTAGGAACTCGTTCTCCACACGATCAATCTCATTCTGTGGGCAGAACTTTTGGATTATGAGCTTCTTCAGGTTCTCCCATGTCATTCTGGCGATAGCGTTTGGAGACTTTGTTCTCGGAATGTTTCTCCACCAACCTAGTGCTTCGTTGGTGAAAGAATGAGCAACATATTTAACCGCCTGGTCCGGTCGACACTCGCTGATGTTAATTACAGCGTTCATCCTCTCAATCCATTCGAGCGTTGCCACTGAATCCTTGCTCCCATCGAACTTGGGTGGGTCTCCGTCTTTGAATCCTTTGTAAGTGCACCCACGATTGCTTGATCCCATTTTTACTTCATCCCCATCACTATCATACACTTTCTCTTCATGGTCTCCTTCATCGTCCTCTTTACTTTTCTTTAGTGCCTCGGATAGTAGATTAGGCAATACTTTCTTCAGACTGAGCACAACTTCACGGCCAATAGCATCCCTGACCTCGGGTTCTAACTGTATAGTCCCTTGATTGTCGTTCCCAGTTGGGGTCACTTCTGTTTCGTGCACACTCTCGGTGTGTTCTACGTGCACACTCTCTTCCTCTCCAAGTCTTCGATTCAACGGAGGTCTACCGACTCGGCCAGTGTGACCTCCTCGGCGTCTTGTTCTTCCTCCACCAGCCATAGTTCCTAGTTTCCTGATAGTTATAAAGGAAATACATCAATGCCATTCCTTCAGATCATAGTTTAGAACAGTACGAGCAAGGTAAATTATTAATTACGGTGATCGGTTTGTGATTACTAATTTACATTGCTTTTCGGGTTCAAAACTCTTCAAATCAGTTGTGACATTGACATCTATTTGTTCTAAGTTAAGGTATATATTCTTATCCAAGTGTATTAACTCTAGTACTTACTTACCGTGCTAGCGTTGGCGTTGGTTACCCATACTGACATCCGTGCGTTGGTCCCATAATCAGTTTGAGTCCAGACACTTAGGGATGTCTGAATCTCTCAAACTATTGCTCTGATACCAACTTGTAAGGCCCCTTTCCCAGGTAACCTCACTTTTTAGATTTACTCATAAACATAATCATAAATACTGAGCTTAAATTTAAAACATTCAGAAGTAGCGGAAGCAAACATCATTCATATTACATGACGTAACAGCGGAAGTCTTAACAATTAAATACAAAACATTGTCTTAACATATAAATATGGGATGTCAGTCTTGTGCCGGGTAACCTTCACGCCATCGCATGACCTTTTCTTCATTTACCTGAAATGTATACTAAAATCAGCTAACGCTGGTGAGTTCTAAATTAAAACTATTAGGTATAAACATTCTTTTCTTTATAAGTATACATAATTATATACATACATTTCTTTAAATACGTATTCATAGCTTTTACTTTTCTTTCTTCATTCTTATGTGAATACATAGATATGCATTCACCTTTTCTTTCCTTTACATTCATTGGTCATACACATAAGGGTGATCAACCCGTCTTTTACTGCGTATATCACAAAGACATACGACCTTAAGCTACCGTCGTAGCCCTTTTACTCGTCCGGTCCTAGAAACCTTCTGCCTTAACTTCCGTCCGACCAACCTTCGGCCGTCCGCCTTAACCGTTCTACCGTCGTAGTCCGTCATATTCGCCCGTTTTCCCTAAGGCATCCGTTTCCCACGTGAACTATTGTTTATGCAACCGTTATACTATTTTAGCATTTACTTTGACCGCCCATTTATGCTTTTTGTACGTCCTAGCTTGCGAAGGACGTATCTTTCTCGGTTGCAAAATAGTCACGTGGTCGTCCGTCTACAGAAGTAGCCGTTAGCTTCGTTTCCGTCCATAACGTATACATACATTCATAACATGCAATATAAATAATTATAAAGCAAGATTTCATTTATTTACGTTATGCCATTCTTTCCTTCATTCTTTGTAAACATACGTTTCATTCTTTGTTCATAATTCATTCTCTTATATATATATAAAATATATATTAGTACATCACGTATGATCACATTAGTATTCATATCATTTATTCATTTAGTGTATACATTTCAGCCCCAAAACATTTAATAAGGTTTGCACATAACATAGAAGGGGGCACATAGAACTCACCTGAAAAGCTAGTCTTGGTTGTCCTAAACAAAGGTCCAACAACATCACGTACGAACTGAATTAGGTAGTTTAGATACACATCAGACCCAACCCCGACTCTAACGGTTTAATCATTCTAAACATACTGTCTTTACTTACTGGTCTGCTGCCTGCGCACTTAGTAAGTGCGCAGGGCCTTGCTCATGCGTACTTGATAAGTACGCATGATCTTTCTCCTGCGTACTGGTAAGTAAGCATGATCTTTCTCCTGCGTACTTGGTAAGTACACATGATCTTTCTCCTGCGTACTTGGTAAGTACGCAGGACGTCCCTACTGCGTACTTGATAAGTACGCACCACATGTTTCTTGGACAAGTCCGCAATTCTTGCATGTTAATCCGATCATGCTAATCTTACAATTTTCTTTGATCAAAAAGTGCGGTATTCACTCTAGATGCTAGTTCTAAACTTATTTTCAAGTTTCATCCATAAAAACGTCTCCTATTTAGCTAAAACCCTAGAAACTCCAAAACAAACAAAAACACAGATTATGGTCGAATCGTTACCTGGATTGGACTTCTGATTCGGAGGTTTTACTCACGAGTTCAGCGGTAACGTGCTCCTTCAATCTCGTGTCGATCCGTTGACTTTCTCTCTCTAGACCCGAGCTCTCCTTTCTCTCTCTAGAATGATGAAATGAAGATGAAATGGTGAAGTGGGCTGCCTTGCCCCTTATATACCTGGGCTTGCATCGGCCCGTTGGAGCCGAGCCCAAGCCCATCCGTTTTTCTTTTGTTTTATGACGATTTAGCCTCATTCGCGTTATTGTTTACTAAATTACTATCTTTAGGATGTTACAAAATGATATTTATTTTTGACAAACATAACAAGTCACCAATATGGAAATATAATATTTTTCCGGAAAATAAATAAAGCGTCTAGACTGGAATAATAATCACCAACGAGTCGTCATGAGAAAACATGGTTTTAAATAAACAAAGACGTACTTAACAGGAATAGTTAAGTCGGGTGAACAACTTACGTTTAAGACGGGTAGTCTTAACGGGTATAGTATCCTTGTGTAACTAGGATACGGATAAGCGAGGTTTACGGTTATTCAAGTATTTGCTAGCATTCATACTATTGAGGTGAGTTTCACTAACCCCTTTTTCTAAGTTTTTGAAATGTTTTGGGGTGGAAACATACTTGTAAATAATTTTCGTATGTAAATGAATGAACAAATGATCAGACCGTATGTGTGCATTGAGGGAAAAATAAAGCGCTTAAAGTCCTCGGAATAAAAACTTAGTAACCATTAGCTATGGATTTAGCCCGGGATTCTATGGATAGTACTATTGGGGGTGACACCTCCGGTCATGGTTAGTCGCGCTAACCAGGGGTCCAAATGACCGAATGACCGCATATTATCTTACTCGCAGAAAGGCGAGGGGAGGCACAAAAAGTTGGGGTTTGGTTACGGTCTCGTGCATTGCATATTAATTTGTATTCCTTGCAAGCTTACAAATGGGGTCAATTGGTCAGGGTAATGTTCAGATTCATTGGTTATACATACAAAGAGTTTTGATCAGAAAATGATCATGTTTAAACGTTGGATTTATGATAACTCTTGATAATGACTTGTGAACTCACCAACCTCGTGTTAACACTTTTTAAGTATGTTTTCAGGAAATTGAACGTGGTCTTTAGGTTAGCAATGTAGGTTATACGCATGCATGTGGATACGACTTTTGGAGGATTTCTCTCGTATAACTCATGGTCTTGAGTCATAATTGCGAAATCTTAAACTTTTGTAAACTCAAGTTGATATTTTGTGATGTAAATATTTTAAACTCGATTATGTATCCAACTACATGTATGTGTTTGCGGTAATCATATGCTTTGGAAACCAGTGAATGTTACCCCTCGCGTTTCCGCCTTGGCGGGGTGTGACATTTTAACCTTCCTGATCTATCAGCCGATGATGCCGCAAATGTGTACGATTTCTTTAAAGGCGGTGATGACTCAAATTTCTTCACTCGTGTCACTGTACCTATTGTAACTCCCAATTCCAATGCTTCATCTGTATCTGGAACTCATGATAGTGATGAAGTTGAAGGTGTTCAGGTTGACGGAAATGACGTTCCAGCTGATCTTAACACTCGTGTAGGAAATGAAGCTCCAGCTGATCCAATCAACATTGAATCTTCTTCTTCTGGAACATAGGATATGGGGGAGTTGAGCACGAATCTAGATTATTGGTGATCCTCTTGCCGGGGTTCAAACATCCAAGAAACGCATGTACCAGAGACGAGAGTGCATAAGAATTATCCAATTGACAACATTATTGGTGATCCTCATGCCAGGGTTCAAACTCGTCATAGAACCATTGCTGAGAACACCAACTTGTACGCTGAGATACTTGACAATGGTATCATGAAAACATGTTTGCATGCTGCATTCGTATCCCAATTGGAGCCAAAGAATGTGAAAGAGGCTCTCGCTGACACCTGCTGGATTGAGGCAATGCAAGATGAACTCTCTCAATTCCAAAAGTTGCATGTGTGGGATTTAGTTGACTTGCCAAGAGGCGTGCAACCAATTGGAACCAGATGGGTGTTCAAATGCAAAATGGATGATCGACATGTCGTAGTGAAGAATAAAGCAAGGTTGGTTGTTTAGGGTTTTTATCAACAAGAGGGCTCGGATTACATAGAAGTATATGCCCCGGTTGCTAGACTTGAGGACATTCGACTGTTTCTGGCTTATGCCTCCTTTGTCGGCTTTATGGTCTATCAACTTGATGTGAAAAGTGCTTTCCTGTACGGAAAAGTTCATGAAGAGGTCTATGTCACTCAACCACCTAGCTTTAAAGATCCTCATAATATCAATAAAGTGTATAAGCTCGACAAAGCACTTTATGGTCTTCATCAAGCACCTCGGGCATGGTATGAGACTTTATCAAAACATCTACTGTCCAATGGTTTCGATCGTAGACAAATTGACTCAACCCTCTTCATTCGGAAAGCAGGAGGTGATATTCTACTCGTACAAGTTTATGTCGACGACATTATCTTTGTGTCTACAAATGAAGAGATGTGTAGGGAATTCGAACAGGTGATGAAGTCCAAGTTTGAAATGAGCAACATGGGTGAACTATCATTCTTTCTGGGTCTGCAAGTCAGTCAAAAGGAGGATGGCATTTATCTACATCAAACTAAGTATGTGCATGACATCTTGTCAAAATACAAGATGAATGATAGTAGTACTTACGACACACCTATCCAAGTCAATCACGGTCTGCATCCAGACAAAGACGGAGAGGATGTGGATTGCAAATTGTACCGTGGGATGATCGGATCTCTTATGTATCTCACAGCTTGAAAGCCCGACATAATGTTTGCTGTATGCTTGTGCTCAAGGTTTCAGTCATAACCGAAGGAGTCTCATCTGATAGCTGTTAAGAGGATCTTCAGATACTTGAAAGGGAAACCCTGATTGGGTCTTTGGTACTCAAAGCAGCAGTCATTTAACCTCAAAGCCTACACTGATTCAGACTATGGCGGTTGTAACCTTGATAGAAAATCAACTTCAGGTGGATGTCAATTCTTGGGAGACAGGCTGGTTTCCTGGCAGTGCAAGAAGCAGTCAACGATCTCTGTCTGAACATGTGAAGCAGAGTACATTGCTGTAGTGAGCGGTTGTTTTCAGATATTGTGGATTCAGCAACAATTGAGAGACTACGGCTTAAACTTCACTGGAACTCCACTGTTCATTGACAACAATGCCACCATGTCCATCACAAACAACCCGGTGAAACATTCCAAAACTAAACATATTGAAATTCGCCATCATTTCATCTGTGACTTTGCTGAAAAGCATCTCATTGAACTTGTAAAGGTTCACACGGATGACAACTTTGCTGACCTTTTCACTAACGCGTTTGATCGAACTCGTTTTGAACATCTTGTCAACATGATAGGAATGTTTAATCCAGAGTGAAAATCATGTTTTCAAAATCAATTCAATTCATGAAAGTTAAATTTTATTTCTTTCAAATGTTTTCTATTTAGTTCTTTTAATTTTCCAACCATTTCAGAAAAATCCAAACAAAATAGAAAATGAGAAAATTTTAAGGTCATTTGAAGAAAAGAGGAAATGATACTACATCAGAAATGATCTAAACATCTTGGATCGCACATATGGGAAATGATTGCGTCATGCTTACTTGATTGCTTAAATTGTTTGTGTTTTTAATCTGCTTATTTACAAGTAATTTGAATTGTCTGTAGGCTATAAGCGTCTTTGAATCATTAGTAGTGTGGAAATTAAGTCAATACTACAACTGTGATTTGAACCCATGTTTGCTAGTGTGTTTGTAAAAGAATGCAAAAGATCACTATCAGATATAGGATGTAAGATTTTGGCAATTATTTTCTTATGAGACTAGTTTCGGGTTAGGTCATTAGCACAATTAATGTGGTTCATCTCACTGCCCATACCCACAAGTATGCAATGAGAGATTAATCATGATATGTCTTGACATAAACCGTTGAGCATATATTCACCCTTGAATCATTCTTGATTCATTGAAATCAAATCAGATAAAAGTTGGATCCCCTTACCTAAATCCTCAAACACCATATTCATTATCATGAATCATCATTACGATATTCACTGAAGAAATCATATAAAACCAAGACAAATGAATCACTCGATTCTGAATCTTATGACTCCTGATAATCCTTATGGATTCTGTTTGATTTTCCTGTGCTAATTGATGTAACTTCATTCTGGAAATTTAGAAAATCATTGGGAACATCTTAGATGCCTTGAGTCAGTGCAAAATTAAATTCATATATCCTAACTGTGGGGTACACGTTGTATACTTATACTATTACCTTAACACACAAGAACGTGATACTAATATGCTTATGGTTTAAAATCTTATAATATTGTCAACTTGAATTACTTGTTTATGTGCTTATTACGTACGAATAAATAGTAATCCATGACATGATCCCATATTCTTTGATTTTTATCTTGTATCATTTTTGCTATTTTAGTCTGATATGATCCTCTACTCGTGACTTTGAACAAAAATAGCTTATGTTTTGTATATCGTTATTCAGAAAAGCTCAAAAATATTTTAAGTTTGTGTACAGTTCAAGTCTAATAAAAAATGCCAAAAATATTTGTGTTTAACTTTCTTGAATTGTTTTTGAAACCTCATGATTGAATGTTCATATCCGGTTCGTTATTTGACTTGACAATCTTCATAATTTGAGTTGAAAATTTTGAGTACTCAATAATCTCTGCGTACTTATTAAGTGCGCAAGGGTTAAACCCTGCGTACTTATCAAGTACGCAAGACTTAAGTCATGCGTACTTAGTAAGTACGCAGGAGGTAAGTCCTACGCACTTAACAAGTATGCACGACAAGTTTATGTGGGCTATATATACAAGTGTTAGAATTTTTTTGTGTGTTCCTAAACACTCTACACTGTTGTATATCCCTGCTCAGATTTTCTTTAAAATTTCTTGTGTTCCGAAACGGTTTTTCGTCCCATTTCTAGTTTCATCTTCACTTAACTAACACTTGGTGAGAATCTAGGAGCATTTCATCCTTAAAATAATGGGTTTTGGACCGATTAATGAACTTGAAGAACAAGGGTTTTGGACTTTGATTTTTCACAAATTTTGGTTGTGTTTGGCTTACATTATGACCTAAAACATGTTTAAAATCATTAATCGAAGCTCGATCATCATCTAATCGTCCTTAATACTCTTTGATTTTGGTTTTGACCTTTTGTTTGACCGTGGGTTCACGTCGGTCGAAGGTTAGGTCAAAATGACCGGGTTTTAGCTCAATTTTAGTTTTGGGTTAGGTTCCATTGGTCTTAAACATGCTTTTCGACTAGGTGGTAACCAACATACTCATCAAAATTACACATTCTACTGATTTTGGATTTTGAAATTTGTCTAAGTGTTACGCCCTGCGTACTTAACAAGTGTAAGTCCCAGCGGGTCTACTGATCGATCTTTGTTGTAAAACACATAATACGTACACGAAGTGCGGAATCCTTACGTATACGTATGTCTCGAATAGTCACAAACGCAATACAATCACACAAGACATGATTTCATAAGCAATTTCTTGTATTATCAATCAAACAGTAAACATAGAGTAATTCTAGTAAAGATGCCGAAGTTACAAATGAGAACAACTCTTGAACTATTTATAGACAACACATACTGAAACGGGAGAATTTAATAAGTTCGCCACTTCTTAGTTGAGGCGAACTTGTTAAGTTCGCCTCAACTATACCAGGCGAACTTATTAAGTATACATAATCTCTCTACGTTTCAGTATGTGTTGTCTAGAAGTGGCGAACTTATTAACTTATTAAGTTCGCCTTTGCAAACCTAACTAATTACAAATACAAAACATACAAAACTATAAACATAAAGACTAATCTATTACAAGGCTTGTTGTCACAAAACATGCTCCAACATACTCCCCCCTTGACAACAGAATGGTCTTTATCTTCAAGTCTTGTTCTTCCAATTCTTTGGCAACGAGCTCCCTGCACATATCCTATGTTTCAAACACACATCCAACACCTTCTTATACTGTAATGCCTGCTCTCTACTTTCATCAGTATACATGATCTCTCTACGCTTTAGCATCTTTTGATCAGACCTTGAAAAGTTAACAAGGTTCATAGCATCGAAGAATCTCACCATAACCTTGCCATTCATGTATTCTATCACAGCTTCTCCCGTACATCCATCAACGTACCACCATTTAAGATCATGTAGACAATCATAAGGAATCAGTTTCAATGGAATCTTTGGTACTGATCTCACAGGTTTAAACGTGTATCTCCATGTCACCTTTTGAGTAACAGGATCTACTTCTTTTATTCTTCTTCCCTGTTGAGGTTTCAGTCTCTCATACTTTCCAGAACCTCTTTCCTTCTGATCAAGTTGGCAATCAAGTCAGTAGTTCCATTATTCGATCTGTTAATCAAGGGCTTTGTTGATAACCCATTGAATTCATATCTCGTTAAAGAGTTAAAGTATTTAAGCCTTGTCTTCAAATACTGAACTCCGTATGTTCTCTTCAAAGCGGATAACTTGAACTCAGCTTCATAAAACCAACTTATTATTCTTTCGGAGCATTTGTCTTTATTTACATATCTCTGCTTTTGCACTAGTGCCACTGGAGCAAATGGTACGTTATCTCTCCAGCTCTTCACCATTTCTTCCCATTGTGCCTTAGTCATTCCAGTGTTCTTATACATTTCTGTATCTTTAGGAAAACTTTCAGCAGAATCAGAGTTTTGTTTTTCAAGATCAGGATCAGATGCATCAGATTCTATAACTCCTTCTGAAAACTTTTCAGGAATTACATCATCTTCAAACACATATGTATCAATTAAACATTCACATCCTTCGTAAATAACTTTCTTATTATCACATTCCAGCTCTACTTCAACAATCTCTCCTTCCTCTAATCCTTCCTATTCTGTATCATCATCATTAGAAAGATCATCCAAATCTATCAAGGATTCAATTTTGTCAGCTTCAACCACATCAGAATCTTCAAAGAACAAAGAATTATCTAACATGTCAGCATCATTAGCTTCATTGTCACCACTAGTCATCATACTGGCTTCCACAATAACCCCCGACTCCCCCTCAGTTAATGAAGTATTAGAAGCAGCGTGTTGACGCTCACCTAAACCATCACCAGCACTTGGTTCATCATCATCATCTGGATTCTTCTGAATACCAATACTGTGACAAGTAGTTTTATCATTCTCAGCCTTCTCTCCCTGAGCGTCAAGACGCTCAACAAATTGAGTAATAAGGATCTGCAACTCTGCAAGCACCTTGTTTTGATCATGAATAGTCTGAGCATGTTGGGCTTCTCTAGCAAGCAAATCATCTACCTAAGATTGTAAGCCTGAAACCTGTGTTTCCAAGGCTTGTATTCGTTAATCGTTAACATCTCTTGTAGACGGACCATCCTCATCATGTAATTTAGATACAGTAGGGTTCACCTGAGGACTAGGAGATTGTGACGGATCAGGAGTTATGATCAAAGAATCAACAAACTCTCTATCCATTGCAGATTGAGCAGCATTAATAGCCGAAGCCATCAGTTTAGGTCCTTTAACAACAGGAGCTTCATCAGCCTCCAAACTATATGTTTCATCATGTAATTTCCTTTTACCAAGTACTGTATTGGGAGGAGGACCCCGTACAGACTTGCATATTGGTAAAGACACCTTTTTCTTTCCTAGAGACTTCTGACGACTATCATATATGTTCCTAGTCACTCGAGGAAGATAATGATCATGGCCAAAATCCTGAGAACTGTCATCATTGTCATCAGAGCTACCAGATCCAGATGAACTGGTGCTAGTCTCTTCAACCTCAACATCAGCAACATGAGGTTCATTCTCAATGTGGACATGTATATCATCAACATCATCAGCATCATCACTGTCAGTACCTTCATTATCATCACCACCTACCACATCCTCTACCTCCGCATCTTGATTATCAACTGGAGGTAATTCCAAAGCAGGATCATCATGTATCCAGTTATTGTTTGGTGGTGCAACATAAGCAGAATTGATTATGTGCCCAAACAATGGTGTGGGAACTAGAATTAAAGTAGGATTCTACTGTTTAACATTCATACAATCAGTAAAGATCCGCTTTGTCATTGGAGTTAAATTCAAACGAGGATTTACTGGTGGCAAATTAGGGATCAAATGATTCAGGATAACATGCAAGAATCGAGGGTACATTAAGAAACCCTGACCCTCAGGTGGTGTAATCTGCATCACCAACTCCCTATAGAAATAAAGAGCAAAGCTGAAAGGTCGATTCAATGTCAAAGCGACCATTGCAGCTTGGAAAGAAGATTTTAACCCGTCAGTACCAGCTTTCCTTGGTGATAAGCATTGAATAATCACATGCATAAAATATCTCCATTGCCCTACAAGACCACCCTTGCGTGCTTGTGTATCATTCTGGCAACCTCGATAACCCATTCTTTGAAAGCAACCCATAACTAGGGTATTTGGTAAACTAATTGGGTCATCATTTCTTCCACCCAAGGCAAGAGCTATCCTGATATCCTGAGCAGAAATAGCAATATCTTGACTATTCACTATAGCACGAATTACATGGGGATCAACATCTGTATCTTGATGAGCCGTCTCCCAGAATTGTTGAATGTATAATAGGCTAATATGCGGATTAGCTGAAAGAGCGACATGAATCCTTGATCGATTGAGATAATTAATAATCTCTTGATAGTTTTCCCCCTCAGCTAACTCGGGAGCAAGTAGTGCCACCTGATTGTGTTTATATTCCACACGACGATCCATGACCTGCTTAAAAGATATGATTAGACATTGACAATTTTTCAAAATAACAAAGATAAAAGAAACAAAATAGAAATAAAAACAAAAAAAAAATTAACTTTGAAAAAATTTGAAAAATTTCCAAGTCTAAGCACTATTGATCCCCTAGGCGAACTTAACAAGTTCGCTTAGAGTTACAAGAGGCGAACTTGTTAAGTTCCCCTGAGCAAGTTCGCTTAAACATTTGAACAGTCACAGAAATCGAATTCACATATTTTGATGTTATAAACACAAATCAAAGACACACACCAACTCCCCAACACCCAATTAAGTCATAGGAACAACCGATTTCAGGTTCTATTCACAAATCGATGATGATGAATCTCGATGACAGTTACGATGATAACCCGATTATAAAAACACTAATTCAGAACAAATCGATGGATGAAATGTAGTGAATCTACCTTCAATGGACTCACTATCAGATATTGATTAAGAAATGTGAACAAATAACCACCTTTAGTCACATAAAATTCAAACACGAAGAAAATTGCGCTAAGACCGATATGTTCGCCTGATAAGTTCGCACAAATTAACAAACAAGTGAAATGGTCATGTTCGCTGAAATCAATATATACACATCTGATTAAGTTCGCCTAATTCAATCGAACTTAACAAGTTTGCCTATCAAGCGAACATGTTAAGCGAACTAGAAAAATTTGCCAAACCTATACTTGAAATTTTTTTTTGACATTTTCCATTTTCTTCCCTTTCTGACAATCCGATTATCTTGCAATCTGTACAACATTCTGAATCCAAAATTATAAGAATTTTTCAGGGAAAATAAGAAACAAAATCTTTTTGAATTTTTCATAGAAAACTAATTGAACAAGTAAAGAACATATTTTTGGATTTTTCAACATTTATGCTAAAACAAACTAAAATCTTTTTAAACTTTTTCTTAAAGAATTAAAGCAGTAAATCTACAAAGATCTAAAAAATAAAATCTTTTTGGTTTTTCTCTGTACATACAAAATCACATATTTTTTGTCGAACACTGCGAGTAAGAAGATCATATCAATATCTGTGATGTATCATATACCCATTCTGAATTAAAGCCCCTAGCAGATCTAAGGGTTGACCTATGGCATTTTGCATATTTACAGATACTTGGCTCAGTAAACAATTTCCCAGATCTAATATATCATATTGTCGGACACTATTAATTCGTTTGAAATTTCTTTACCATATCATATTTTCATATTTTCATATTTCTAAGAAATACATGAAATGATACGCAATAAACTGCAAAGTAAACAAGATCAGATCATGACATGCTAACTTATTCATACCGAATTTGCAATATACTACATGTCAATTCAAGTTATCAGCATTATAAGATTTGAAACTATAAGCGTTTTTATCCCACGTTCTTGTGAGTTAGTACCATTTATATGAAAACAATGTGTACCCCACAAATATGCCAACAGAAATGTAAAATTGCACTATCTTCAAGACATATTGAGACTTATGCAAAGTTTAGATCAATTTCAAGGATGAGACTATCTCAATTAGCACATAAAAAAAACAGATCCCGAAGGATATATGGAATCAGAATGATTCAGAATCGAATGATTAGCTTGGTTTTGGATGAAATATCATGATTCGTAGTAACAGAAGAATGATCAAAGAATCGATTGACTAAATGATACAGGGTAATGTGATCCAACTGTTATTTGGATATATTCAATGGAATCAAGATAATTGATCCAAGGGTGAGTATATGTTCCAACAAGTTGTCAGAAACATATCTTAGTCCAACTTCACATTGCATGTTTTTCGGGACATGGGCAGTAAAGTGAACTGAAACATTGTGCTAATCAATATAGCCCGATACTGGTCTCATGAAATACTTAAAGTCTCATATTCTTTATCTGATAATGATCTTTTAACACACACACCCGGCATACCATGTGTTCAAATCACAATTGTAACATAGATCATTATGTTTTCACACTACTAATGAACTAAAAAAGCTTCTAGCCTACTGACAATTCAAATCACATACAAATATCTAAATTAAAAGATAATATATAAAATGTCATGCAGTCATGAAGCTATCATTTCCTGTTTATGTAAACTTTAGAAGTTTAGATCAAATCAAGTAAGTACAGTCATAAATACAAACACTAGGTAGTCAATCTATGGTCATGAGTATGTGATCACCTACTGATGTACTATCATTTCTTCTCTAACTTCAAGCAGTGCCGATTTTATCTTTTTCAAATTTGTTTGGGTTTTTTCAGAAAGCAAGTAAACTGGCTAAAAATAAAGCATTAAACTATTTACTTTTAAAGAATCTATAAAACTAAAAGAAAAACTTCCATGAAAAACCTTTGTCACGTTGGATTAAGCATACCAATCATTTGAGTAAGAAATTCAAACCGTGAACTATCGAATGCTTTGGTAAACAAATAAGCATAATTGTCATCCGTATGAACTTTCACCAATTCAATCAGCTTCTTCTCTGCACAATCACGAATGAAATGATGTCGAATCTCTATGTGCTTTGTCTTTGAATGTTTCACAGGATTTGTTGTAATCGACATGGTGGCTGTGTTGTCAACCATCATTGGTGTCCCCGTAAAGTTCAAACCATAATCCCTCAATTGCTGTTGAATCCATAGGATTTGGGAACAACAACTGGCTGCTGCAATATATTCTGCCTCACATGTTGTAATTGCAACAGAGGTTTGCTTTTTTACATTGCTAGGACACAAGTCTATTCCCTAGAAATTGACAACCACCAGATGTTGATTTTCTGTCCAGACCGCAACCTCCATAATCTGAATCTGTAAAAGCTTTAAAATCAAAGTCAGAATTAATTGGATACCATAATCCCAACCTTGGTTTACCTTTTAAGTATCTAAAAATTCGCTTTACAGCAATCAAATGAGATTCCTCCGGCTTAGACTAAAATCTCGAACACAAGCATACTGCGAACATAATATCTGGACGTGACGCTGTTAGATACATTAAAGACCTGATCATTCCTCTGTATAATCGACAATCCACCTCTTTCCCTTTCAGGTCAGAATCTAGTTTGTGATTAACTGGAATTGGACTGTTGAAAGCTGAAGCATTTTCCATATCAAACTTCTTGAGAATATCAGCAATATACTTTGTTTGATAAATATAAAAACCATCTTCATTTTGATCAAACTGAAGGCCCAAAAAGAACGATACTTCTCCCATGCTGCTCATCTCGAATTTCAACTTCATCACTCTTTCAAAGTCTTTACACAGATCAACATTCGTCGATCCAAAGATTATGTCATCAACAGAGATTTGAACAAGTAATAAATCTCCCCCTTCTTTTCTGATGAAAAGGGTAGAATCAATTTGACCACGCTCAAATCCATTCTAAAGTAAATGCACCGACAGAGTTTTGTACCAAGCACGAGGAGCCTAATGAAGACCATATAACGCTTTATCCATTTTAAACACCTTTTCAGGAAACTTGGGATCTTCAAAACCAGGCGGCTGTTTCACATATACTTCTTCCTTTACCTTTCTATACAGAAAAAACACTCTTGACGTCCAATTGAAAAACTTTGAAACCCTTGAAAGAAGCATAAGTAAGAAACAAATGTTTTGCCTCAATCCTCACAACTGGAGCGTAAACTTCGGTGTAATCAACGCCTTCCTGCTGATTAAAACCTTGGACAACAAGTCTCGCCTTATTACGTACCACAACACCACGATCATCACGTTTACATTTGAATACCCACTTTATGCCAATAGATCTTGAACCCTTGGGTAAGTCAACCAAATCCCAAACATGTAATTTATCAAATTGAGCCAATTCTTCCTGCATGGCGTCAATCCATCAATCATCATCCAATGCCTCAACCACATTCTTAGGTTCTGTTTGAGAAATAAAGCAAGCATGTAAACACGTCTCCAAGATACCTGTATCCACAATCTGAGCATACAAACATGAATTTTCTGCAAGTGTACGATGCCTCGTTTGAACACTGGCATTCAAATCACCAATAATATTGTCAGTTGGATGATTCTTATGCACACGAGATTGAGGAATATCTGAAGCTTGAATACCAGCATCAAGATTTGAAGGCAACTCCCCCTCAACTGATGCCGATGCTGATGAATCATCAACTATGTTGTGCATATCATTTAAAGACTCGTGAAACACAGCTTCATCATTGTCAGAGTCATCATGTTGTGTTGTACCCGAAGCTGAAGCTACATTCGGATCAACTGAAGGAGTATCCACAATCGGAATAATCGAACGATGATCGAAAGTTGAATCATCATTGCAGTAGGACCGATAGAGTATTTCAGCTTCATCAGGAGAAATTGCAGGAGTAACATTGAAAGATCTAAATAATGCATCATAATCAAATGTCCAAGAAGGACCTTTTGCATCCTGAGGAACAGAACGATTATAAAATTCAATATGAAACCATTCTTCAATTTGACGTGATTCTTTGTTAAACACTCTCTTATTATGAGAATTAGCAACATATCCCAAGAAAATTCCCTCAATCGCCTTCGAGCTGAATTTAGTAGGAACATCACGAGTCTTTAACAAGGTACATGGATTTCCAAAGGACAAAAGATACGCCAGATTAGGTTTTCGATTGTTCAACAATTCATAACAAGTTTTGTTGTGTTTCTTCATGGTCAAAACCCTATTGAGAACATGACAAGCTGTATTTACTGCCTCTGCCCAAAAAGTATAGATTCTTCCGTTCAGCAACACCATTCTGCTGAGGAACATAAGGAGCACTGAATTCATGATGAATACCATTCTTCAAACATAATAAACCCAAATTCCCATTCTTGAATTTTGTGCCATTGTCACTCTGAATTCTTTTGACTTGCAAATTGAACAATTTCTCAAGTCCTACAATTAGGAACTTAAGAATTTCAGCTGTTTCATCCTTAGAAGCAAGAAATTTGACCCAAGAAAACCTCAAGTAATCATCAGTCACAATCAAACAATAAGATTTTTCGCCTTCACTCTTGACACTAATAGGTCCGATCAAATCCATTTGCAACAACTCTAAAGGAGTCACAATTGAATTAGTAAAATTTGAAGGATGAGGCTTCCTGTGCTACTTCCCTTTCTTGCATGAAATACAGTCTTCATTCACATGAAATCTCATAACTGGGACACCAAAAATCAACCCATTATTGACAAGATAGTTCATTTTTCAGAAAGTTATATGAGCCATTTTCCGGTGCCACAAAGTTGAATCAGACTCTGAAGAATTCGAGAGAAGACAAGTTGGAACAGACAACGTTGTCGTTTCTGTGCTCATGTCAAGCATATATGTATCATTCTTTCGAGGAGCTCGCATAAGTATCCAATCTTCAGGTATCACAAATCCCGGCTTTAGAACCAAACATTCTTACTTACTAAAAGGAAATGAGAAATATTTATCACAGACTTGCGAAACAGATAACAGATTATGTTCTAGCTGCTCAACATAGTTGGCTTTCTCAAAGCTTAATCTCCCATTCGACACAGTTCCTCGGCCATAAATATTTCCTCCTTTCTTGCCCGCAAAAGCGACGTATCCTCCCTGAATTTCTTTCATATTTTCCAATAAATTAAGATTTCCCGTCATGTGCCGAGAGCATCCACTATCAACATACCAATGGTTGCCAACAGTCCTCCTTGGAGTTCCCTGCACACAAAGAGAAATGATTAGTTCGTAGTAGAGACCCAAGCCATTGTGGTCTTGGGTCAGCCTGATTCATCAAAATAAACTATTTCCTTCAATACACAATCAAATTTTTCCTGAATTGTAGGAGATTGTTTCCCTGAAACAAAAACAGTGGATTTAGGTTTCCATTTTGATGTAACCTGAACCTTGTCAGTCTCTCTCACCACCTCAACCTTGTCAGTTACCACTGGTTGTTCGAGTAGTTTTCGCAACCGTTTATTTCTTCGACGTCTTTGTGGTCTAGACAATTTTTCTTTTGGTTGGGTAGACTCACCAATTGACTCAACCTTCTTCACAACTTTCACTGAATCAGAAGCAGTCTGTACACTTGGCCTCTTTACACCACTATCCACATTCTTACTTACAGATTTTGCTGGTGGATTCACAAAATTGCGTGCCAACTTTGATTCTCCAGACGCTTCCCCAAGTTCTTATTTGGACAATCTTTCAAGATATGACCAACATCACCACAATGAAAACAAGAACGTTTTTCCTTGTAGACACGGACATACTTTCTTTCTGAACCTTGAATGAAGTAGATGATGAACACTGAGAAATAGTGTTTAAAGAATGAACAACCTTATTAGTTTCCTCTTCAATTTTCTTTTTACAAAAATCAAGAGTTGAGATTTTCTCAATCTTGTTTGTCTCTTGTGAATCAAAACCACCACTTACAAACGGTTTAATTGGTTTAAAAGTAGATTTAGGTTTTGGTTGTTCACTCACATCAACTGGTTCAGTTAGAATGCACCTGTCTCTTGTCACTGTTTTCATCGCAACTGGTTCCACATACTTACAATCTTTCACTATGCCTTCAACTTTCTCTGAATCTTATGTATACGTATGTCTCGAATAGTCACAAACGCAATACAATCACACAAGACACGATTTCATAAACAGTTTCTTGTATTATCAATCAAACACTAAACATAGAGTAGTTCTAGTAAAGATGCAAAAGTTACAAATGAGAACAACTCTTGAACTATTTATAAACAACACATACTGAAACAGGCGAACTTAATAAGTTCGCCACTTCTTAGTTCAGGCGAACTTGTTAAGTTCGCCTCAACTATACCAGGCAAACTTATTTAGTTCGCCTGTGCAAACTTAACTAATTACAAATACAAAACATACAAAACTATAAACATAAAGAATAATCTATTACAAGGCTTGTTGTCATAAAACATGCTCCAACATTTTTCTTGTCTCAACCACAATGCCATGTTCCACTGAATATTCATTTCTTCCAAAGTATCTTTATCCAGCTGTTTAAAATCCTCCTCAATCATATTAGGATCAGTGATCTTATCACCAATAAAGTTTTCATAAGAGGTTAGAAATGATGCAATCATAACCATCATATCCTTATCTGAAGATGAAGACCCTTTAGTAGAACATGAATGACCTTCATTCTTGCTATGAGTTGAACATCCAGAGTTTGAAGCAACAAAACATGTATTTTCTTGACAAGGATTATCTTTAGGAACATCAGACGACTCTCCCGAAAATAAAGCAACTCTACCAGATTTCGATGTCAATGTACCTTTCCCAAAATAAATGCTTGGATCTTGATAAACTGTGTCTTTCTTTTGTTTATGCAGATCATATGATTGAATCTTTCCCATCAAATCTTCAGGACTAAGATCATCAAATCCAGATTGTTCTTTGATCACTATAGTGTACATCTCAAAATGTGCTGGTAAAGCATCCAAGAACTTTTCAAGAATCTTCTTGTTTTTGTAGGTGGTGTCATTGTTGACCATTTTACTTAGAAGATGATAATATCTTGACATGAGTTCGTCCACCGATTCACCATCAAAGTGTTTAAAAACACTAAACTGTTTCTTTAACAATTATTTTCTGCTCTTCTTGATATCAGTGCTACCTTCACATCTTTTAGCCAAACCTTCCCAAAGTTAACGAGAAGTCTTAAACTTCTTGAAAGTATGGTAGATATCCAGAGGTAAACACATGGATAAAGCTGCAAGAGCTTTCTTTTCACGATCATACAACTTCTTTTCATCATCACTAAGAGCTGAAATTGGTTTTGGTGTATCCGACACACCCATATGAAGATGAACAGGATGCTCATAACCCTCACTAATAAGAATCCACAAACTCGTGTCATTGATATTAACATAATTCTCAAATCGACTTTTCCAATTAGACTAATCTTTGAGATTCATAAGCCTCGGTGGCTTGCTTGGAGTTCCAATCTCATTGTGATGATTCAGTAAATGAGTCATATTTTTCACTTGATTAGAAGTAGACGACATCCTTGAACACACTTCAACACTTGGAAAAATTTTACAAGTTTCTGTATGAAGCGAACTTAACAAATTCGCGTACTAAGTTCGCCTAACTGAAATCTAGCGAACTTAATGCGTTCGCTTGACAAGTTCGCCCGTAATAGAATAGACAAGTTCGCCTGTATCAGCTGAAGAAGAAGGAAGATTGTTCTAACACCCAAACGCACGAACATGTCTGAAAATTTACATAAATCTTGATATAGAATGAATTAGAGAAATTCCTTCCGTAGGATTCTTCAAATACTGATTTAGAACACTTTTAACGGATCAATTTTGTTAAAACAACACAAAAAATGAAGAAATCAATCAAAATTCAGTCCAAAAAAGTCGCTAACTTCTCTAGAACACAGAAACTTCCGAAAATATTCATCTCGTTGTGAAAAATCAATCGAGACAATGTCAAACAACAATAGCTTATCAATAGCAAAAGCTCTGATACCACTTGTAAGTCCCAGCGGGTCTACCGACCGATATCTGCTGTAAAACACATAATACGAACACGAAGTGCGAAATCCTTACGTATACGTATGTCTCGAATAGTCACAAACGCAATACAATCACACAATACACGATTTCATAAACAGTTTCTTGTATTATCAATCAAACAGTAAACATAGAGTAGTTCTAGTAAAGATGCAGAATTTACAAATGAGAACAACTCTTGAACTATTTATAGACAACACATACTGAAACAGACGAACTTAACAAGTTCGCCACTTCTTAGTTCAGGCGAACTTGTTAAGTTCGCATCAACTATACCAGGCGAACTTATTAAGTTCGCCTGTGCAAACTTAACTAATTAAAAATACAAAACTATAAACATAAAGACCAATCTATTACAAGGCTTGTTGTCATAAAACATGCTCCAAATTTTCCTTGTCTCAACCACAATTCCATGTTCCACTGAATATTCATTTCTTCCAAAGTATCTTTATCCAGCTGTTTAAAATCCTCCTCAATCATATCAGGATCAGTGATCTTACCACCAATAAAGTTTTCATAAGAGGTTAGAAATGATGCAATCATAGCCATCATATCATTAGCTGAAGATGAAGACACTTTAGTAGAGCATGAATGACCTTCATTCTTGCTATGAGTTGAACATCCAGAGTTTGAAGCAACAAAACATGTATTATCTTGACAAGTATTATCTTTAGGAACATCAGAAGACTCTCCCGAAAATAAAGCAACTCTACCAGATTTCGATGTCGATGTACCTTTCTCAAAATAAATGCTTGGATCTTGATAAACTGTGTCTTTCTTTTGTTTATCTAGATCATCTGATTGAATCTTTCCCATCAAATCTTCAAGACTAAGATCATCAAATTCAGATTGTTCTTTGATCACTATAGTGTACATCTCAAAATGTGCTGGTAAAGCATCCAAGAAATTTTCAAGAATCTTCTTGTTTTTGTAGGTGGTGTCATTGTTGACCATTTTACTTAGAAGATGATAATATCTTGACATGAGTTATCCACCTATTCACCATCAAAGTGTTTAAAAACACTAAACTGTTTCTTTAACAATTATTTTCTGCTCTTCTTGATATCAGTGCTACCTTCACATCTTTTAGCCAAACCTTCCCAAAGTTCACGAGAAGTCTTAAACTTCTTGAAAGTATGGTAGATATCCAGAGGTAAACACATGGATAAAGCTGCAAGAGCTTTCTTTTCACGATCATACAACTTCTTTTCATCATCACTAAGAGCTGAAATTGGTTTTGGTGTATCCGACACACCCATATGAAGATGAACAGGATGCTCATAACCCTCACTAATAAGAATCCACAAACTCGTGTCATTGATAATAACATAATTCTCAAATCGACTTTTCCAATTAGACTAATCTTTTAGATTCATAAGCCTCGGTGGCTTGGTTGGAGTTCCCATCTCATTGTCATGATTCAGTAAATGAGTCATATTTTTCACTTGATTAGAAGTAGACGACATCCTTGTACACACTTCAACACTTGGAAAAATTTTACAACTTTCTGTATGAAGCGAACTTAACAAATTCGCGTACTAAGTTTGCCTAACTGAAATCTAGCGAACTTAATGCGTTCGCTTGACAAGTTCGCCCGTAATAGAATAGACAAGTTCGCCTGTATCAGTTGAAGAACAAGGAAGATTGTTCAAACACCCAAACGCACGAACATGTCTGAAAATTTACATAAATCTTGATATAGAATGAATTAGAGAAATTCCTTCCGTAGGATTCTTCAAATACTGATTTAGAACACTTCTAACGGATCAATTTTGGTAAAACAACACCAAAAAATGAAGAAATCAATCAAAATTCAGTCCAAAAAGCCGCTAACTTCTCAAGAACACAGAAACTTCCGAAAATATTCATCTTGTTGTGAAAAATCAATCGAGACAATGTCAAACAACAGTAGCTTATCAATAGCAAAAGCTCTGATACCACTTATAAGTCCCAGCAGGTCTACCGACCGATCTCTCCTGTAAAACACATAATACGAACACGAAGTGCGAAATCCTTACGTATACGTATGTCTCGAATAGTCACAAACGCAATACAATCACACAATACACGATTTCATAAACAGTTTCTTGTATTATCAATCAAACAGTAAACATAGAGTAGTTCTAGTAAAGATGTAGAATTTACAAATGAGAACAACTCTTGAACTATTTATAGACAACACATACTGAAACAGACGAACTTAATAAGTTCGCCACCTCTTAGTTCAGGCGAACTTGTTAAGTTCGCATCAACTATACCAGGCGAACTTATTAAGTTCACCTTTGCAAACTTAACTAATTAAAAATACAAAACTATATACATAAAGACCAATCTATTACAAAGCTTGTTGTCATAAAACATGCTCCAAATTTTCCTTGTCTCCACCATAATTCCATGTTCCACCGAATATTCATTTCTTCCAAAGTATCTTTATCCAGCTGTTTAAAATCCTTCTCAATCATATCAGGATCAGTGATCTTACCACCAATAAAGTTTTCATAAGAGGTTAGAAATGATGCAATCATAGCCATCATATCATTAGCTGAAGATGAAGACACTTTAGTAGAACATGAATGACCTTCATTCTTGCTATGAGTTGAACATCCAGAGTTTGAAGCAACAAAACATGTATTTTCTTGACAAGGATTATCTTTAGGAACATCAGACGACTCTCCCGAAAATAAAGCAACTCTGCCAGATTTCGATGTCGATGTACCTTTCTCAAAATAAATGCTTGGATCTTGATAAACTGTGTCTTTCTTTTGTTTATGCAGATCATATGATTGAATCTTTCCCATCAAATCTTCAAGACTAAGATCATCAAATCCAGATTGTTCTTTGATCACTATAGTGTACATCTCAAAATGTGCTGGTAAAGCATCCAAGAACTTTTCAAGAATCTTCTTGTTTTTGTAGGTGGTGTCATTGTTGACCATTTTACTTAGAAGATGATAATATCTTGACATGAGTTCATCTACCTATTCACCATCAAAGTGTTTAAAAACACTAAACTGTTTCTTTAACAATTATTTTCTGCTCTTCTTGATATCAGTGCTACCTTCACATCTTTTAGCCAAACCTTCCCAAAGTTCACGAGAAGTCTTAAACTTCTTGAAAGTATGGTAGATATCCAGAGGTAAACACATGGATAAAGCTGCAAGAGCTTTCTTTTCACGATCATACAACTTCTTTTCATCATCACTAAGAGCTGAAATTGGTTTTGGTGTATCCGACACACCCATATGAAGATGAACAGGATGCTCATAACCCTCACTAAAAAGAATCCACAAACTCGTCTCATTGATATTAACATAATTCTCAAATCGACTTTTCCAATTAGACTAATCTTTGAGACACATAAGCCTCGGTGGCTTGGTTGGAGTTCCCATCTCATTGTCATGATTCAGTAAATGAGTCATATTTTTCACTTGATTAGAAGTACACGACATCCTTGAACACACTTCAACACTTGGAAAAATTTTACAACTTTCTGTATGAAGCGAACTTAACAAATTCGCGTACTAAGTTCGCCTAACTGAAATCTAGCGAACTTAATACGTTCGCTTGACAAGTTCGCCCGTAATAGAATAGACAAGTTCGCCTGTATCAGCTGAAGAACAAGAAAGATTGTTCTAACACCCAAACGCACGAAAATGTCTGAAAATTTACATAAATCTTGATATAGAATGAATTAGAGAAATTCCTTTTGTAGGATTCTTCAAATACTGATTTAGAACACTTCTAACGGATCAATTTCGGTAAAACAACACCAAAAATGAAGAAATCAATCAAAATTCAGTTTCAAAACTCGCTAACTTCTCAAGAACACAGAAACTTCCCAAAATATTCATCTTGTTGTGAAAAATCAACCGAGACAATATCAAACAACAGTAGCTTATCAATAGCAAAAGCTCTGATACCACTTGTAAGTCCCAGCGGGTCTACCGACCGATCTCTGCTGTAAAACACATAATACGAACACGAAGTGCGAAATCCTTACGTATACGTATGTCTCGAATAGTCACAAACGCAAAACAATCACACAATACACGATTTCATAAACAGTTTCTTGTATTATCAATCAAACAGTAAACATAGAGAAGTTCTAGTAAAGATGCAGAATTTACAAATGAGAACAACTCTTGAACTATTTATAGACAACACATACTGAAACAGACGAACTTAATATGTTCGCCACTTCTTAGTTCAGGCGAACTTGTTAAGTTCGCATATAAGTTCGCCTTTGCAAACTTAACTAATTAAAAATACAAAACTATATACATAAAGACCAATCTATTACAAAGCTTGTTGTCATAAAACATGCTCCAAATTTTCCTTGTCTCCACCATAATTCCATGTTCCACCGAATATTCATTTCTTCCAAAGTATCTTTATCCAGCTGTTTAAAATCCTCCTCATTCATATTAGGATCAGTGATCTTATCACCAATAAAGTTTTCATAAGAGGTTAGAAATGATGCAATCATAGCCATCATATCATTAGCTGAAGATGAAGACACTTTAGTAGAACATGAATGACCTTCATTCTTGCTATGAGTTGAACATCCAGAGTTTGAAGCAACAAAACATGTAATTTCTTGACAAGGATTATCTTTAGGAACATCAGACGACTCTCCCGAAAATAAAGCAACTCTACCAGATTTCGATGTCGATGTACCTTTCTCAAAATAAATGCTTGGATCTTGATAAACTGTGTCTTTCTTTTGTTTATGCAGATCATATGATTGAATCTTTCCCATCAAATCTTCAAGACTAAGATCATCAAATCCAGATTGTTCTTTGATCACTATAGTGTACATCTCAAAATGTGCTGGTAAAGCATCCAAGAACTTTTCAAGAATCTTCTTGTTTTTGTAGGTGGTGTCATTGTTGACCATTTTACTTAGAAGATGATAATATATTGACATGAGTTCATCCACCTATTCACCATCAAAGTGTTTAAAAACACTAAACTGTTTCTTTAACAATTATTTTCTGCTCTTCTTGATATCAGTGCTACCTTCACATCTTTTAGCCAAACCTTCCCAAAGTTCACGAGAAGTCTTAAACTTCTTGAAAGTATGGTAGATATCCAGAGGTAAACACATGGATAAAGCTGCAAGAGCTTTCTTTTCACGATCATACAACTTCTTTTCATCATCACTAAGAGCTGAAATTGGTTTTGGTGTATCCGACACACCCATATGAAGATGAACAGGATGCTCATAACCCTCACTAATAAGAATCCACAAACTCGTGTCATTGATATTAACATAGTTCTCAAATCGACTTTTCCAATTAGACTAATCTTTGATATTCATAAGCCTCGGTGGCTTGGTTAGAGTTCCAATCTCATTGTCATGATTCAGTAAATGAGTCATATTTTTCACTTGATTAGAAGTAGACGACATCCTTGAACACACTTCAACACTTGGAAAAATTTTACAACTTTCTGTATGAAGCGAACTTAACAAATTCGCATACTAAGTTCGCCTAACAGAAATCCAGCGAACTTAATACGTTCGCTTGACAAGTTCGCCCGTAACAGAATAGACAAGTTCGCCTGTATCAGCTGATGAACAAGGAAGATTGTTCTAACACCCAAACGCACGAACATGTCTGAAAATTTACATAAATCTTGATATAGAATGAATTAGAGAAATTCCTTCCGTAGGATTCTTCAAATACTGATTTAGAACACTTCTAACGGATCAATTTTGGTAAAACAACATTAAAAATGAAGAAATCAATCAAATTCAGTCCAAAAAGTCGCTAACTTCTCAAGAACACAGAAACATTCCGAAAATATTCATCTTGTTGTGAAAAATCAATAGAGACAATGTCAAACAACAATAGCTTATCAATAGCAAAAGCTCTGATACCACTTGTAAGTCCCAGCAGGTCTACCGACCGATCTCTGCTGTAAAACACATAATACGAACACGAAGTGCGAAATCCTTACGTATACGTATGTCTCGAATAGTCACAAACGCAATACAATCACACAATACACGATTTCAAAAACAGTTTCTTGTATTATCAATCAAACAGTAAAATAGAGTAGTTCTAGTAAAGATGCAGAATTTACAAATAAGAACAACTCTTGAACTATTTATAGACAACACATTCTGAAACAGACGAACTTAATAAGTTCGCCACTTCTTAGTTCAGGCGAACTTGTTAAGTTCGCATCAACTATACCAGGCGAACTTATTGTGCAAACTTAACTAATTAAAAATACAAAACTATAAACATAAAGACCAATCTATTACAAGACTTGTTGTCATAAAACATGCTCCAAATTTTCTTTGTCTCAACCACAATTCCATGTTCCACTGAATATTCATTTCTTCCAAAGTATCTTTATCCAGCTGTTTAAAATCCTCCTCAATCATATCAGGATCAGTGATTTTACCACCAATAAAGTTTTCATAAAAGGTTAGAAATGATGCAATCATAGCGATCATATCATTAGCTGAAGATGAAGACACTTTAGTAGAACATGAATGACCTTCATTCTTGCTATGAGTTGAACATCCAGAGTTTGAAGCAAAAAAACATGTATTTTCTTGACAAGGATTATCTTTAGGAACATCAGACGACTCTCCCGAAAATAAAGGAGCTCTACCAGATTTCGATGTCGATGTACCTTTCCCAAAATAAATGCTTGGATCTTGATAAACTGTGTCTTTCTTTTGTTTATGCAGATCATATGATTGAATCTTTCCCATCAAATCTTCAAGACTAGGATCATCAAATCTAGATTGTTCTTTGATCACTATAGTGTACATCTCAAAATGTGCTGGTAAAGCATCCAAGAACTTTTCAAGAATCTTCTTGTTTTTGTAGGTGGTGTCATTGTTGACCATTTTACTTAGAAGATGATAATATCTTGACATGAGTTCGTCCATCGATTCACCATCAAAGTGTTTAAAAACACTAAACTGTTTCTTTAACAATTATTTTCTGTTCTTCTTGATATCAGTGCTACCTTCACATCTTTTAGCCAAACCTTCCCAAAGTTCACGAGAAGTCTTAAACTTCTTGAAAGTATGGTAGATATCCAGAGGCAAACACATGGATAAAGCTGCAAAAGCTTTCTTTTCACGATCATACAACTTCTTTTCATCATCACTAAGAGCTGAAATTGGTTTTGGTGTATCCGACACACCCATATGAAAATGAACAGGATGCTCATAACCCTCACTAATAAGAATCCACAAACTCGTGTCATTGATATAAACATAATTCTCAAATTGACTTTTCCAATTAGACTATTCATAAGCCTCGGTGGCTTGGTTGGAGTTCCAATCTCATTGTCATGATTCAGTAAATGAGTCATATTTTTCACTTGATTAGAAGTAGACGACATCCTTGAACACACTTCAACGCTTGAAAAAATTTTACAACTTTCTGTATGAAGCGAACTTAACAAATTCGCGTACTTGGTTCGCCAATCTGAAATCCAGCAAACTTAATACGTTCTCTTGACAAGTTCGCCCGTAACAGAATAGACAAGTTCGCCTGTATCAGCTGAAGAACAAGGAAGATTGTTCTAACACCTAAACGCACGAACATGTCTGAAAATTTTCATAAATCTTGATATAGAATGAATTAGAGAAATTCCTTCCGTAGGATTCTTCAAATACTGATTTAGAACAATTCAAACGGATCAATTTTGGTAAAACAACACCAAAAATGAAGAAATCAATCAAATTCAGTCAAAAAAGTCGCTAACTTCTCAAGAACACAGAAACTTCCGAAAATATTAATCTTGTTGTGAAAATCAATCGAGACAATGTCAAACATTAGTAGCTTATCAATATCAAAAGCTCTTATACCACTTGTAAGTCCCAGCGGGTTTACCGACCGATCTCTGCTGTAAAACACATAATATGAATACGAAGTGCGAAATCCTTACGTATACGTATGTCTCGAATAGTCACAAACGCAATACAATCTCACAAGACACGATTTCATAAACAGTTTCTTGTATTATCAATCACACAGTAAACATAGAGTAGTTCTAGTAAAGATGCAGAATTTACAAATGAGAACAACTCTTGAACTACTTATAGACAACACTTACTGAAACAGACGAACTTAATAAGTTCGCCACTTCTTAGTTCAGGCGAACTTCTTTGTTCCGACTGTAACATCTCAAAAATAAAACGACAGTTGAAATGACGAGATAAACGAATGACGCATGTTGGGTCGGGCCAGATGGGCCTACGGGCTGGAAGGGGTGCCTCCCCTATAAATACCTTAGACATCCACCCATTTATCTCATTTGCAACTTCTAGAGAGAGAAACCGTAGAGAGAGAAAGTTGGCTAATCGACCCGAGATTTGAGAAGTGTGTTGCTCCAGAGCTCGTGAGAAGAACCTCCGGATCAGAAACTTGATTCAGGTAACGATTTGGCCTAAATCTGAGTTTTTGTTCGTTTTTGGGTTTTTCAGGTTTTGGGTGAAAAGGTAACGTTTTCACGGATAAAACTGAAAGATAAACATAGATTTGAGTTCCTTAATGGAAAACAAACGTTTTGAATGCAAACAGGTTCGGGATCTTGACGTGATCAGACCTGAATGCGAAACTTAGGGTTTTGCGAAGAAACAGATCGTGCGTACTTATCAAGTACGCACGGAGTAGGTCCTGCGTACTTATCAAGTACGCAGGAAGAGGGCACTGCGTACTTATCAAGTACGCAGGAAGAGGATCCTGCGTACTTATCAAGTACGCAGGAAGCAGGGTCTGCGCACTTGCTAAGTGCGCAGGCATCAGGTTGATTAAGTAAAGTTAGTATGTTTAGAGTGGTTAAACCGTTAGAGTCAGGATTGGGTTTGATGTGTATTTAACTATCAAATTCAGATCGAAAGTGACGTTGTGGGACCTTTGTTTAGGGCAACCCGGATTAGCTTATCAGGTGAGTTCTAGAAGCCCTCTTTTAAATATTTTATATAATGTTTTCGGGCTGATGTGCATACATATGAAATGATGTTTTTACGAAACGATGTTTATGAAACTATGTTTATAAAATGATGCTTTTGAAACTATGTTTACGAAATGAAATGATTTGGAATGAACAGTTTATGGAAAGAAAGTTTTATGAATGGAATGTTTACGAACGAAATGTTTATAAAGAAATGGTTTAAACTAAAGGTAAAGGGTTTCAAAAATGATGAAAGGTTTTATGAAAAGAAAAGAAAAAAGGGCAAAGGTTTTAAAGAAGTCATTACACATCTAATCTGTCGAATGAAGGGAATTGACGAATGAAGTCTGGGAATGTAATTCCCAGCCTTGTGGTAGATTATGGACAGCGACCCATAGTTGCCATAAGAGCAACAGGGGTAGTGTCTTGGTGGCCAGCCAATGGTTTGATGTTGTACAACTGGTAGGGAGTAACGACGGTTACTCAAGGGTTAACGTGACCCTACGTAAGGTTAAATTATGACCCGACGGTGTTATGGCCGTGAGCCATAGGCATCGATGGAGGTTGTCGGTCTATGGACATGAGAGCCATAGGGGCAACTGAATGGGTATTGTCGGTCCTCGTGCAGTTAGCCTTATGGGCAATACAAAAAGGGAATTGACGGAATGTTGTGGCAATGACGGCGATACGTAATGGTTGCCCACGACACGCAAGGTTCCTTCAGGGACACAGAGACGCTTAAAGAAAGATACAGATTTTAGATAGTAATGTATGACTTAAATGAATGTTAAATGTTTTAAACAAATGATCCGTTCAATGTGTTTATGATGAGGAAAAATGTTTGAAGGTTTTCAATGATGAACGAAAGGCCCTGTTTTCTTATATGTGATGTTAAACCCTAATGAATGTTTTGAATGATGAACCATTTCTTAAATCGAACGAAAACTAGAACTCACCAGCGTAGCTGACTTTTTAGTATGCACATTCAGGTTAAGGCAGGTATGGATGATGGACGGTGATGTTTGGCAAACGAGAAGAGTTACCCAGTTGATCATGAAGACTGGCATCCCGTTATGATTAGCTTATGTTATGTTTATGTGATAGACTATGTTACGCTTCCGCGTGTTGAACAATGTAATGGTTATGTTTAATGAAGTATTTTCCGCTGCGTTATTTGATATTCAAGTTTAAGAACTGTGTGTGAATGAGTAAATCCAACAAGTGAGGCCTCCCGGGTTTGGGGCCTTACATGTTGGTATCAGAGCAATAGTTTGAGAGATTCGGACACTCCCAGTGTCTGAACTTAAACTGTGAATGGGACCGAAAGCGGATGCCAGTACGGATAACTCGAGCCACAGCATCAGGTATGAAGGTAGTATATCTTTACATATATAGTATGCCTTAGAAAGGGGTAGGTAAGGACTTTTGTTCTGATGGAAATCACAAAGGTGGTCAAATAGAAATCAAAAGGTAGTGTAATGGTTAATTACAGATGGCCAGTGTATATTAACATCTTACAGTACTTATTGAATTTTATTTGTTAACTAGCGTGATGACATTGGATTCCTTGTCTTGTAGAACGAAATGGCAAGGAGAGGAAACGGAAGACGTGGTGGGGGCCGTACCGGCGGTCGAAATGGTGGGCGTGGCAGGACCCCTGCGCGCCAAGAGTATAGCGAAGAAGGAAGTGTTCACACTGAACCGACGGTTAGTGTGCATGGAACTGAGCAGACACTGGTTGAAGAACAACCTTTCACTTTTGAGCCTGAAGTGAGAGCAACTATAGCTTGAGAGTTAACAGAGTTGATGAAGACTTCTCTGCCAGGTCTGTTAGCTGAACCATTGAAGGTTAATGGGGAAGGTGGGTCTAACACGGCGGTTGATACCCCAAACACTGAGGCAATCAACGCACCGCTTAACCGTGGTTGCGAATATAAGTCCTTTAAGGCATGTGACCCACCGGTCTTGACTGGGAAGAAAGACGCGGTAGCTACGTTTGATTGGGTGATTCGTATGGAGGCTGCCATTCGTCTGAGCGAATGTCGAACAGATCAAGTTGTAAAATTTGCTGCTAACTCCTTGAGAGAGGAAGCATCCCATTGGTGGGAAGGTGTACGTCAAGAAAAAGGGAGCGAGGTTGTGGATGCGATGATGTGGGCTGACTTGAAAACCTTGGTGATCAAGAATTTCTGCCCAAGGAACGAGATTGAGAAGGTAGAGAGGGAATTTCTGGGTTTGAAGGCCGGGAGCATGACGCACCGGCAGTACACCACACGGTTCAATGAACTGGCACGTCTGGTGCCACATCTTGTCATGACTGAGGAAAGAAAGATCGCATGCTCCATTCAAGGGCTGTCGGACCAGGTCCGCACCTATGTTAAAGCAAACGCCCCTACTACCTACAATTCGGTAGTAGAACTGAGCAGAGTGGTATTTGATGATCTGGCGCTGAATGTCGTTGCCATTGAAGAGCCCAAGAAGAAGCTGAGTTTTCCCGCTAAGCGATCGGGTGGGAAGTTGTTTGGGGCTCTGGACAAACAGGCCAGGGTGGCCGAGACGGCAGTCTATGGAAGATGTGGGGTGAGACATACGGGTGAATATCGGATAGGGACAAATCTGTGCTACAAATGTGGCAAGACTGGGCACTACCCCCGGGAATGCATGCAAGGCATTAAATGTTATAATTGTGGTGAAAGCGGTCATATAAGCCGGGAATGCACCAAGCCCAGGATGGGTGAAGCCGGGAAAGGGAAAGGCCCGGAGAGGAAAGAAGAGAGGCCCCGAGCAAAGACTCGTGCGTACGCACTGACACAAGAACAAGCAAGGGCAGACCCCGACGTGGCGTCAAGTACGTTCATCCTTGACAACACTTTTGTTTCTGTTTTATTTGATTCGGGTGCGAGAAAGAGTTTCATATCTGTGACTTTTTGTAAACGAGTGAAGTACACTATGAGTAAGTTAGAAAGGGCCTTTAGCGTAGAAACCTCTGAGCGTAGAACTGCGAGAGTGACCGATGTAGTTGACAACTCCATGATAAAAATAGAAGGTCATAGGTTCCCTGTTAGGTTGTTTGTCATGGTTTTGGGTGGGTTCGATGTCTTGTTAGCAATGGATTGGCTAACTGCCAATGAAGCACAAATTATATGTAAACGAAAGATAATCCGACTCAAGGCTCCGGACGGTAGCAAAGTCGAGGTTCTGGGAGATCGTAACGCCCTGATGCCTAACGTCATCTCAATGATCAAGGCAGCAGATTACCTGAAGCGCGGATGCGAGGCTTATCTGGTGTATGTGATTGACAAGTGTAAGGAAGTGAAGGAACTAGATGATGTGCCCGTGGTACGTGAGTACCCGGAGGTGTTTCCAGAGGATTTGCCTGGGATACCACCCGACAGAGAGATTGAGTTCCGAATCGACTTATTACCAGATGCCCAGCCCATGGCTAAGGCTCCATATCGACTAGCACCATTGGAGATGAAAGAGTTAATGGCACAACTAGACGAGTTACTTGAGAAGGGATTTATCCAACCGAGCATCTTGCCGTGGGGTGCTCCGGTGTTGTTTGTGAAGAATGATGGTTCAATGAGAATGTGTATTGATTATCGCGAGTTGAACAAACGTACGGTGAAGAACAAGTACCCTTTACCAAGGATCGATGACCTGTTCGATCAATTGCAAGGTGCAAGTTGGTTATCAAAAATCGACCTTCGGTCTGGGTACCATCAGTTGAATGTAAGGGAAGAAGACATACCGAAAACTGCATTTCGCACGCGTTATGGACATTTCGAGTTCCGCATAATGTCTTTCGGATTGACGAACGCGCCCGCAGCGTTCATGGATTTGATGAATAGGGTGTGTCGACCGATGCTGGATCGATCGGTAATCGTGTTCATCGATGATATTCTCATCTACTCCAAGAATGAGGGTGATCACACGTGTCACTTGAAGGAAGTATTGGAAGTTCTGAAGAAGGAAAAGTTGTATGCTAAGTTCTCCAAATGCGCGTTCTGGCTTAGGGAAGTCCAATTACTAGGTCACGTTATTAACCCGAACGACATTATGGTTGACCCAGCAAAGATAGTGATGGTAAGGGAATGGAATATTCCTAAGACACCAACTGAAATCCGCAGTTTCTTGGGATTGGCAGGCTACTATCGGAGATTCATCCAGGATTTCTCAAAAATAGCTTCGCTGTTGACAAAGTTGAGTCGGAAAGAGGTAAAGTATGAATGGGGTTCGACCCAAGATGAAGCATTTAAGGAATTGAAGGAGAGGCTAACCCAAGCTCCAGTCTTGGCTCTTCCCGAGGGCAATGAAGACTTAGTGGTATACTCTGACGCTTCGGGTCAGGGATCGGGATGCGTGTTGATGCAACGCGAAAGAGTGATCGCGTATGCGTCACGACAGTTGAAGATTCACGAAGCTAATTATCCAACCCACGATTTGGAACTTGCTGCTGTCGTATTGGCATTGAAAATCTGGAGGCACTAACTTTACTGTAACATCTAAAAAATAAAACGACAGTTAAAATGACGAAATAAACGAACGAGGCATGTCGGGTCGGGTCGGATGGGCCGGCGGGCTGGAAGGGGAGCCTCCCCTATAAATAGCCAAGGTCACCACCCTTTTCTCTCATTTGCACCTTCTAGAGAGAGAAACCGTAGAGAGAGAAAGTTGGGGGATCGACCCGAGATTTGAGAAGTGTGTTGCTCCAGAGCTCGTGAGAAGAACCTCCGGATCAGAAGCTCAATTCAGGTAACGATCCGACCTAAATCTGAGTTTTTAGTTCGTTTTTGGGTTTTTCGTGTTTTGGGTGAAAAGGCAACGTTTTTACGGATGAAACTGAAAGATAAACATAGATTTGGGTTCCTTAATGGAAAACGAACGTTTTGGATGTAAACAGGTTCGGGATCTTGACGTGATCAGACATGAACGCGAAAGTTAGTGTTTTGCGAAGAAACAGGTCCTGCGTACTTATCAAGTACGCAGGAAGAGAGCACTGCGTACTTATCAAGTACGCAGGAAGAGGATCCTGCGTACTTATCAAGTACGCAGGAAGCAGGGTCTGCGCACTTGCTAAGTGCGCATGCATCAGGCTGGTTAAGTAAGTTAGTATGTTTAGAATGGTTAAACCGTTAGAGTCGGTATTGGTCTGATGTGTATTTAACTAATCAATTCTGATCAGAAGTGACGTTGTTGGGCCTTTGTTTAGGACAACCGAGACTAGCTTATAAGCTGAGTTCTAGAAGCCCTTCTTTAAATGTTTTAATTAAATGTTTTTGGGCTGGTGTGCATACATACGGAATGACGTTTTGAAATGAGGTTTATGAAACGAGGTTTACGAAATGAGGTTTACGAAATGATGTTTACGATGTGATGTTTACGATATGTTTACAGGATGATGTTTATGAAATGTTTTACCAAATGAAGTTTACGAAAGGTTTACGAAAGAGATGATGTTTTGTTTAATAAAACGTACGAATGCTTCAACTAAAAAGAGGTAAAGGTTTTATGAAAGTCACGAATGAACGAATCTGCCACGAGTTTCTACGGGAGCTAAGGTATGTATGTATGTATGTATGTATTGGCCTCGCCTTACGAGGGGCCTTTGTGGCTGGCTAACAGTTGTACAATTGGTTGATGATGGGGTGACGACGGTCACCCATGGGATTACCGGGATCCCAATGGAAGGTACTATTCCTTGCGGGGAAATAGTGCCTAAGTTATGTTTGGTCTACCTAGAGGTAACGAGCCTTAGGAGACGTATGTTTGGTCTACCTAGAGGTAACGAGCCTTAGGAGATGTATGTTTGGTCTACCTAGAGGTAACGAGCCTTAGGAGACATATGTTTGGTCCACCTAGAGGTAACGAGCCTTAGGGGACCTGTGTGACGGATGGCTTAGAGGTAACGAGCCTTAAGTTAATCCGCTGGTATGCGATGTATGGAATTGACGGTTATGAGAAGCCGCAGATTCGGTTCATGTTGACTTATGTTATGATGATGTTAAGTTATTGCATGTTTTACGTACGCTTTGTTAAACAAATGAATGTTATGTTTTTGGCAAAATGTTTATGTTAAGGTTTTATGTAAAGCTAGAACTCACCAGCGTAGATGACTTTTTAGTATGCACATTCAGGTTAAGGGCAGGTTATGGTGATGGACGGTGATGCTTGGCAAGAGAGAAGAGTTACCCTGATGATATGAAGACTGGCATCCCGTTATGAGTTGTTTATGTTATGTTTATGTATTTGATAACGTTACGCTTCCACATGTATGAACAAGTTTTAATTATGATGAATGAATGATTCCGCTGTGTTATTTTGATATTTAAGTTTAAGAACTGTTTGTAAATGAGTAAATCCAACAAGTGAGGCCTCCCGAGTTTGGGGCCTTACATTTACGGGGTGAAGTTTACTATTTACTCCGACCACAAAAGTTTGAAGTACTTCTTCGAACAAAAGGAATTTAATATGAGGCAGAGGCGATGGTTGGAACTGTTGAAAGACTATGACTGTGAAATAATATACCATCATGGAAAGGCAAACGTGGTGGCTGACGCTCTAAGCCGAAAGGATGTGCCTACTCCTATTAGAGTGAAAGCTTGCTAGTTGGTGGTAACATCAGATGTGATGAGGGAAATTGAAAGAGCTCAAGATGAAGCACTTAAGGAAGAAAACATAAAGAAGGAAAGGATGGTTGGCCAACAGGACAAGTTGGAATATAACACCCTTGGTGTTAGGACACGTTTTGGACGGGTATGGATACCTATGGGTGGCGAGCTTAGAACCAAAATCTTGGATGAGGCTCATAAGTCTCGGTACTCTATCCATCCTGGTACAAATAAAATGTACCAAGATCTAAGGAAAGAATACTGGTGGCCTGGAATGAAGCATGAAGTGACAAAGTACGTAAGCAAGTGCTTGACTTGCTCGCAAGTAAAGGCCGAACACCAGAGACCGTATGGAAAGATTCAACCACTCGATATACCGGAATGGAAGTGGGAACACATTACAATGGACTTCATAACCAAGCTACCTCCCACAGCTAAAGGTCATGATACCATTTGGGTAATTGTGGACCGTTTAACGAAGAGTGATCATTTCCTACCTATTCAAGAGACGTTCTCGTTGGAAAGGTTAGCGGAAGTATTTATTAACGAAGTAGTAGCACGACATGGGATGCCTTTGACGATCGTATCCGACCGGGACACACGATTCACATCGAGGTTCTGGAAAAGATTTCACGAGGCGATGGGCACGAGGCTTAATATCAGCACGGCACACCACCCACAAACGGATGGTCAGTCCGAAAGTACCATTCAGACATTGGAGGATATGCTTCGTGCTTGTATTATCGATTTTGGCGGCAGTTGGGACAGTCATCTGCCGTTAGCCGAATTCTCGTACAACAATAGTCATCACACGACTATAGGCATGCCGCCTTACGAAATGTTGTATGGGAGGAGATACAAGACCCCGATTTGTTGGGGTGAGATTGGACAAAAGGAATTAGGGAGTCTTGAAGTAGTAAGAGAAACGTCATAAAGGTTTGATCAAATCAAAGCACGAATGAAGGCCGCACCAGATCATCAGAAATCCTATGCGGATAAACGACGAAGGCCTATTAAGTTTGATGTTGGGGACAGAGTAATGTTGAAAGTGTCACCCTGGAAGGGAATAATACGATTCAGGAAGAGAGGAAAGTTAAGTCCGAGGTTCGTTGAACCATTAAGGATAATGGCACGGGTTGGTGAAGTCGCTTATCGGCTAGAGTTGCCTGATGAGTTGAGTGGGATTCATCCTACCTTCCATGTGTCACACTTGCGAAAGTGTTTGGCGGATGAATCAGCTCACATTCCACTTACTGACATCGAGGTCGACAACAACCTTAATTACATCGAAGAACCCGTGGCCATCTTAGACAGAAAGGAGAAGCGTTTGCGTAATAAGGTTATCCAATTGGTTAAAGTCCAATGGAAGCATCGAAAGGGATCGGAAGCCACTTGGGAAACGGAGACGGAAATGAGGGAGTCGTACCCTCAACTATTTGACTTATGATAGGTTTCTGGGACAAAAATAAAACGATAGTTGAAATGACGAGATAAACGAACGAGGCATGTCGGGTCGGGCCGGATGGGCCGGCGGGCTGGAAGGGGAGCCTCCCCTATAAATACCTTAGACCTCCACCCATTTCTCTCATTTGCAACTTCTAGAGAGAGAAACCATAGAGGGAGAAAGTTGGCAGATCGACCCGAGATTGAGAAGTGTGTTGCTCCAGAGCTCGTGAGAAGAACCTCCGGATTAGAAACTTGATTCAGGTAACGATTTGGCCTAAATCTGAGTTTTTGTTCGTTTTTGGGTTTTTCAGGTTTTGGGTGAAAAGGTAACGTTTTCACGGATAAAACTGAAAGATAAACATAGATTTGAGTTCCTTAATGGAAAACAAACGTTTTGAATGCAAACAGGTTCGGGATCTTGACGTGATCAGACATGAATGCGAAAGTTAGGGTTTTGCGAAGAAACAGATCGTGCGTACTTATCAAGTACGCATGGAGCAGGTCCTGTGTACTTATCAAGTACGCAGGAAGAGGGCACTGAGTACTTATCAAATATGCAGGAAGAGGATCCTGCATACTTATCAAGTACGCAGGAAGCAGGGTCTGCGCACTTGCTAAGTGCGCAGGCATCAGGTTGTTTAAGTAAAGTTAGTATGTTTAGAGTGGTTAAACCGTTAGAGTCAGGATTGGGTTTGATGTGTATTTAACTATCAAATTCAGATCGGAAGTGACGTAGTGGGACCTTTGTTTAGGGCAACCCGGATTAGCTTATCAGGTGAGTTCTAGAAGCCCTCTTTTAAATGTTTTATATAATGTTTTCGGGCTGGTGTGCATACATATGAAATGATGTTTTTACGAAATGATGTTTGTGAAACTAGGTTTATAAAATGATGCTTTTGAAACTATGTTTACGAAATGAAATGATTTGGAATGAACGGTTTATGGAAAGAAAGTTTTATGAATGGAATGTTTACGAACGAAATGTTTATAAAGAAATGGTTTAAACTAAAGGTAAAGGGTTTCAAAAATGATGAAAGGTTTTATGAAAAGAAAAGAAAAATGGGCAAAGGTTTTAAAGAAGTCATTACACATCTAATCTGTCGAATGAAGGGAATTGACGAATGAAGTTTGGGAATGTAATTCCCAGCCTTGTGGTAGATTATGGACAGCGACCCATAGTTGCCATAAGAGCAACAGGGGTAGTGTCTTGGTGGCCAGCAAATAGTTTGATGTTGTACAACTGGTAGGGAGTAACGACGGTTACTCAGGGGTTAACGTGACCCTACGTAAGGTTAAATTATGATCCGACGGTGTTATGGCCGTGAGCCATAGCCGTTGATGGAGGTTGTCGGTCTATGGACATGAGGGCCATAGGGGCAACTGAATGGGTATTGTCGGTCCTCGTGCAGTTAGCCTTGGGGGCAATACAAAAAGGAAATTGACGGAATGTTGTGGCAATGATGGCGATACGTAACGGTTGCCCACGACACACAAGGTTCCTTCGGGGACACAGAGACACTTAAAGAAAGATACAGATTTTAGATAGTAATGTATGACTTAAATGAATGTTAAATGTTTTAAACAAATGATCCGTTCAATGTGTTTATGATGAGGAAAAATGTTTGAAGGTTTTCAATGATGAACGAAAGGCCCTGTTTTCTTATACGTGATGTTAAACCCTAATGAATGTTTTGAATGATGAACCATTTCTTAAATCGAACGAAAACTAGAACTCACCAGCGTAGCTGACTTTTTAGTATGCACATTCAGGTTAAGGCAGGTATGGATGATGGACGGTGATGTTTGGCAAACGAGAAGAGTTACCCGGTTGATCATGAAGACTGGCATCCCGTTATGATTAGCTTATGTTATGTTTATGTAATGGACTATGTTACGCTTCCGCGTGTTGAACAATGTAATGGTTATGTTTAATGAAGTATTTTCCGCTGCATTATTTGATATTCAAGTTTAAGAACTGTGTGTGAATGAGTAAATCCAACAAGTGAGGCCTCCCGGGTTTGGGGCCTTACAAGTTGGTATCAGAGCAATAGATTGAGAGATTCGGACACTCCCAGTGCCTTACAAGTTCCAATCTCATTGTCATGATTCAGTAAGTGAGTCATATTTTTCACTTGATTAGAAGTAGACGACATCCTTGAACACACTTCAACACTTAGAAAAATTTTACAACTTTCTGTATGAAGCGAACTTAACAAATTCGCGTACTAATTCGCCAAACTGAAATCCAGAAAACTTAATACGTTCGCTTGACATGTTCGCCCGTAACAGAATAGACAAGTTCGCCTGTATCAGCTGAAGAACAAGGAAGATTGTTCTGACACCCAAACGCACGAACATGTCTGAAAATTTACATAAATCTTGATATAGAATGAATTAGAGAAATTCCTTCCGTAGGATTCTTCAAATATTGATTTAGAACACTTCTAACGGATCAATTTTGGTAAAACAACACCAAAAATGAAGAAATGAATCAAAATTCAGTCCAAAAAGTCGCTAACTTCTCAAGAACACAGAAACTTCCGAAAATATTCATCTTGTTGTGAAAAATCAATCGAGACAATGTCAAACAACAGTAGCTTATCACTAGCAAAAGCTCTAATACCACTTGTAAGTCTCAGCGGGTCTACCGACCAATCTCTGCTGTAAAACATATAATACGAACACGAAGTGCTAAATCCTTACGTATACGTATGTCTCGAATAGTCCCAAACGCAATACAATCACACAAGACACGATTTCATAAACAGTTTCTTGTATTATCAATCAAACAGTAAACATAGAGTAGTTCTATTAAAGATGTAGAATTTACAAATGAGAACAACTCTTGAACTATTTATAGACAACACATACTGAAACAGACGAACTTAATAAGTTCGCCACTTCTTAGTTCAGGCGAACTTGTTAAGTTCGCATCAACTATACCAGGCGAACTTATTAAGTCCGCCTGTGCAAACTTAACTAATTAAAAATACAAAACATACAAAACTATAAAACATAAAGACTAATCTATTACAAGGCTTGTTGTCATAAAACATGCTCCAAATTTTCCTTGTCTCAACCACAATTCCATGTTCCACTGAATATTCATTTCTTCCAAAGTATTTTTATCCAGCTGTTTAAAATCCTCCTCAATCATATCAGGATCAGTGATCTTACCACCAATAAAGTTTTCATAAGAGGTTAGAAACGATGCAATCATAGCCATCATATCATTAGCTGAAGATGAAGACACTTTAGTAGAACATGAATGACCTTCATTCTTGCTATGAGTTGAACATCCAGAATTTGAAGCAACAAAACATGTATTTTCTTGACAAGGATTATCTTTAGGAACATCAGACGACTCTCTCGAAAATAAAGCAACTCTACCAGATTTCGATGTCGATGTACCTTTCCCAAAATAAATGCTTGGATCTTGATAAACTGTGTCTTTCTTTTGTTTATGCAGATCATATGATTGAATCTTTCCCATAAAATCTTCAAGACTAAGATCATCAAATCCAGATTGTTCTTTGATCACTATAGTGTACATCTCAAAATGTGCTGGTAAAGCATCCAAGAACTTTTCAAGAATCTTTTTGTTTTTGTAGGTGGTTTCATTGTTGACCATTTTACGTAGAAGATGATAATATCTTGACATGAGTTCATCCACTGATTCACCATCAAAGTGTTTAAAAACACTAAACTGTTTCTTTAACAATTCATTTCTACTCTTCTTGATATCAGTGCTACCTTCACATCTTTTAGCCAAACCTTCCAAATTTCACGAGAAGTCTTAAACTTCTTAAAAGTATGGTAGATATCCAGATGTAAACACATGGATAAAGCTGCAAGATCTTTCTTTTCACGATCATACAACTTCTTTTCATCATTACTAAGAGCTGAAATTGGTTTTGGTGTATCCGACACACCCATATGAAGATGAACAGGATGCTCATAACCCTCACTAATAGGAATCCACAAACTCGTGTCATTGATATTAACATAATTCTGAAATCGACTTTTCCAATTAGACTAATCTTTGAGATTCATAAGCCTCGGTGGCTTGGTTGGAGTTACAATCTCATTGTCATGATTCAGTAAATGAGTCATACTTTTCACTTGATTAGAAGTAGACGACATCCTTGAACACACTTCAACACTTAGAAAAATTTTACAACTTTCTGTATGAAGCGAACTTAACAAATTCGCATACTAAGTTCGCCTAACTGAAATCCAGCGAACTTAATACGTTCGCTTGACAAGTTCGCCCGTAACAGAATAGACAAGTTCGCCTGAATCAGTTGAAGAACAAGGAAGATTGTTCTGACACCCAAACGCACGAACAGGTCTGAAAATTTTCATAAATCTTGATTTAGAATGAATTAGAGAAATTCCTTCCCTAGGATTCTTTAAATACTGATTTAGAACACTTCTAAACACAAAAAATGAAGAAATCAATCAAAATTCAGTCCAAAAAGTCGCTAACTTCTCAAGAACACAAAAACTTCTGAAAATCTTCATCTTGTTGTGAAAAATCAATCGAGACAATGTCAAACAAAAGTAGCTAATCAAGAGCAAAAGCTTTGATACCACTTGTAAGTCCCAGCGGGTCTACCTATCAATCTCTGCTGTAAAACACATAATACGTACATGAAGTGCGGATTCCTTACGTATACGTATGTCTCGAATAGTCACAAACGCAATACAATCACACAAGACACGATTTCATAAACAGTTTCTTGTATTATCAATTAAACAGTAAACATAGAGTAATTCTAATAAAGATGCGGAAGTTACAAATGAGAACAACTCTTGAACAATTTATAGACAACACATACTGAAACAGGTGAACTTAATAAGTTCGCCACTTCTTAGTCTAGGCGAAGTTGTTAAGTTCGCCTCAACTATACCATTAAGTTCGCCTGTGCAAAATTAACTAATTACAAATACAAAACATACAAAACTATAAACATAAAGATAAATCTATTACAAGGCTTGTTGTCACAAAACATGCTCCAACAACAAGTACGCAAGACTTAACTCATGCGTACTTGCTAAGTACGCAAGACCTAAACCCTGCGTACTTAGTACGCAGCAAGGGCAAATTTGAAAATTTTCTAAGTCTAAAATTCAGGTCAATGTGAATGTGCTATACCTTGTCATGTATGTTCAATTCTAATGAGTCTTATTTTTCTTATTGTGTTTATTTTATGTTTTTACAGTGATGGCTCGTGCTTTTACAAGCGAATTCAATTTGCTGGCTCTTACACAACCGGAATGGAAGGGTGCTGCACATGAATACCGGGAGATAATTGATTTCTTGAACAGCTCAAAGATCAGCTATGCTATCTCTGTAGATCCTATCATTTCAAGACCGTACCTGGAGCAGTTCTGGGACACAACTGATCATGACTGCACGGTAACCCCACACGTCATTCGGGTTACTGTGGCGGGTCATGATATTGCTATCTCGAAAGACACAATCACAAATCACGAGCAAAGGCTCTGATACCACTTGTAGGTCCACATGATGCTTCTGTAGATCATACTCGATACGTGACGTATCAATGACACGGAGTGCAGAATCCAACTGTATCAACGTGTGTGTACACAAGACGATAATAGAACTGGTAACAATCACATAGTAAATAAACTTCTCTTCTATTTCATTCAAACACATAGTTTACAGAACAGAGTATGAACATTCCAAAGCATTACAAAAACTGAACCTGCAAACTCTATTTATTGATAAAGCTTCTGATATAGGAGAACTTAATAAGTTCGCCTCTACTGAGACAAGGCGAACTTACTCTAGAAGAACTTATACAACACTTATACTAAATCAAACATTAACAAAACATAAAGACAATAGTATCTAAACTAATACAAGCTCTTGTCATACATCTATGTCCTAACAACTATCATTTTCCATTTATTATGCAAAAAATTATACTTTCAAAGGACATTTTTCAAAATTTTTAATTTTTTTGTATTTTTGGATTTTTATAAAAAGACGCAAAGTAAGACTTAGACACTCACATCCCCACACTTGAAAGACACATTGTCCTCAATGTGAAGCAAAACAAAACTCAAAATAAAAAGTGCAAAAATAAAAACAGGGGGCGACTTAGCTGGTAATGTAGATGCATTCAATGTGTGTGCAGCTTCGTTCTTCCCTGTGTGCACAGTATAGCATTTTGGTCGCGGTTGCACAACTCTGCTGGGTTGCCTTTACAAATTGATTGAAACATCGATCCCGCCCGAATGGATATTGAGTACGGGCCGGACAATTAATTCCAACAAAATAAACCTCAAACATACCCGCAACATTAAACTAACTAAAACAAAGACTCACTAACTCAAACTGACTCACAATGACTCTGGATAGATATGCAAGGATACGTGCCTGATGGGTGACAAACACATAGACATGAATGCCACAAACGGGTTCCTAAGCTTCCCATGGTCATGGTGATGAGTGGTGTTTGATATGAGATGGATGATGGATGAATGATGGTGGTGGATGATGTGATAGATGATAGATGATGATTATGGTGGATTATGGGTTATGGTTGTCATATGTGATGATTATGGTGGTGGAGGAATGGTGGTTAATGGTGATGATGACGGAAATGGGTGACCATGGGTAAACAAAGCAAAAAGGGCAAAACAACTGCCCTCGTGTACCGCGAAGAAGCAAGCCATGTTCTTCGCGTACCGTGAAGGACTAAAACACACGCGGATTTCCCGTACCAAATCAAGCACAAGGAGGGGTTGATCACAGAAAGTTTATAAAATTTTTCAGTTTTATACATAGAATATTTTAGACCTTATGAAAACATTTTTCATCCCACTTCTTCCAAAACTCATTCCAATGATAAAAACCAATGCAAAACATACCTGGAACTTCGTTCCCAACGATTTCCCGTACCAAATCAAGCGCAAATCCCTGCAAGACAAGACACAAACAAAACACACAATACCAAAAAACACTTAACAGACACGAATTCATACCATGAAAAGCATACAAACTCTACATCCAGGGCACTTGCCTGAGAATCAAACAAACCTATCATGAGGCTTCTCCTTGATCCTAACCGGAACCACTTTCATCCTATGCGGCCTCCCGGTCCTCCATAGCAACCATCCACACACCAACATCATATAACCCTCATATATAGTACTCCTATCTTTCCACCACAGCTTAAACCTGCCCGGTCCAAAAATAATGTGCAACAAATAGCCAAGTAAATTGTCACCCCTCGACGTCCCCACACTTGGGGTTCGCACTCTATCTAGGTTGCCTAAATCGATTAACTCTCGGGTTTTCTCACGAGGTGGCCTAGACCTAGGGTGGTCGAACTAGGGGTTGACTCAACACTCACCCTCTCAGAATGGACAACTGTGACTAGTAGAGGCTCAGATAAGGGTGGTTCTACAGGTGTAGACTCTAACATTTCAACCCTTGGTGTCTCACATACTATCATCTCTACCTGTGCTAATATGTCATTTAAACTGAACTCATCATCACTAGCTATTGGAGCATATTCTGGTGACAACGAGCTTGAAGATATTATGTCTTAGTCTTAGAGTCTTTGACTTGTAATTGATAGAATTGTTAGCAACAGTTAAAGGGGAGTCTGTTAGGACATGTTTTGTAACCGTTGGTAAAATTCTGTATAAGTTCATAGAGAGGAGAACTTAACAAGTTCGCCTAAGCATCTTTAGGAGCGAACTTGTTAAGTTTGCCTAGCCTATTAGAGGCGAACTTAATAAGTTTGCCTAAGCATCTTTGAGGCGAACTTGTTAAGTTCTCCTATGGCAGAGCGTGTGTCTATAAATAGGAGTTTACAGTTTCAGTGTAGGATACGAGAGCAGCAGAGGGACTTTGAATGAGTGTAATTCTAAGAATCTGTAAACTCTGTGTTTGTTGATTTAAAAGAGGAAGTTTATTTACATGATTGTTTCTATTGTCGATTGTTATACAAAACGTTAACACAAAGGATTCCGCACTTCGTGTTAACGATACGTCCTGTCACGAGATCAATCTAAGATGAGTCATGTGGACCTACACCGGTGTGAGCATAATCGGGTCAGGTTCTGGAGTTTCGTTGTGTATCCTTCAATATTCACACCTTCTATTGTCATGTTTTAGGTTCCTTGTTCTAACTTTGGCAGTTCATTTCGGGGAATGTTCTCCTTTCATAGTTTCCTTAAATCTCTTCTCATAGAGTTGCATTAGGAGCTTAAAGACTTAGAGTGTGGACATTTGAGTTTCACCATGTGAGGGCTTGTCCCTCGAATGTGAAGGTGGCGAATTGGACTCTTCAATCCGGGATACAATTGTTCATGCTGAGAATATTCCGTCTTTCCAATCTATTTGGTAATACCCCCGACTCCTCCATTACCTTGGGAACTCCGGGGTTTGTATGCAAGAATAGCTTTATATGAACCACCCGTCTAGAGGTTCTTCGCTTTAGGCTAAGATTGATTCGAATACGTAGATAGGAAAAGATGGTTAATGATTCTATGCCATCGAAGGTAGCGTGTTGTGTCATGTGGTTTTCTGTGGCTCGATCCATCCGTAGCAATCTACACAATCGGAAATCAGGCAACTAAGATTTAGAAAATAGAAGTACGGTTCATACAAGAAAATCAACTCGGATTGAAGGATGCTCATTAGATTGTACCATCGGGTACGTCATGTTAACTGTGTTTAAGGACATAGGAGGATTTAGTCATTGTACTATGGCTGACGAGTTTAGAGTCATACTGAATAGATTCGAAAAGAGAAATTTCAATTATAAACTCCCTTGCATTGGGACATATGAGTAGAGTTCATTTCGTAACCCGAAGTAACAGTCCTTGGTTTCTCTGAGTCCTTCCAGTCCTCCTCTGACAGACTCTGTCTCTGTGTGAATCTCCACCTCGAACTCCTTGTGGTCTAGGTGATGTGTCGGTATAGGCAATGTTGGAGCATGATGAGGCAGTGTGACCCTGTTCCTCGGGGTTTGACAAAGTAGCGTTTCTCTTTAATGCGCAAGGTACGGGATGGGATGGGGTGAGGTACCACCTCAGGGTCTCCTCTCTGGTCCTTGTGTCCATGAGTGTCTTAAGTTCCTTTCTGAATACAGTCTTAGGAACCTCTTCAGACTCTTCATCATCCTTATGGTTGTGGGCCATGTGCTGCCCCGAATACTCACTCGGGTTGTCGTTGTCGTCAGTGATTGAAATACTATTATCACCGGATACGTGTGGGAGTTGTGGTGCGGACGGTGCGGGAATGAAAAGATTCAACTGATGACGATGCCGACAGTATGTACTCGTACTTATACTCGGAGTCAAAGATGATAATCGGGTGAGATGCGGAAGACATAGTCGTGACTGTAACACTGTCGAAGTATTAGGTTATATGGATTATGTGAATGTATAAGCATTGTGAATGATGTGATGTGAACTATGTGAGCCTATAGTTATAGTCTAAGCACACTAAATGCAACTTAGTTCTCTATAACCAGGGCTTTGATACCAATCTGTCACACCCTGAAATTCCATAACGGGTTACCCCCAGGTTGTGACTGTTAAGGATCATAAGTCCCGATCATTTCGAACGACCTCTAAATGGTTTTCGAAAAGACTTCCCATTTGAACATCATACAAAATAAATAAGTAATACAGAGTTTTGAAAATGCAGAAAGTAAAGTGCGGAAGCAAAAAGTAAATGTATCGAAATTACTCTAATGAAAACATGCAATGCGACTCCAGATATGCAAATCCTAGCCCTTGTGCAAATGCTTAGCGACCTGAGATAAACATGCTTAAAGTATCAACACAGGGTTGGTGAGTTCACAGGTTTAAGTAACATAAATAGTAAGAAAACCGGGTAACAGTGCATATGTATACTATTGAATTCAATTGTTGATCAGACAAATAACATTAAAATATATAAGCAACACCGAAACCGAAGCTCAACGATTGAATGCAGAAAGTAGCATTTTGTTGGAACCTAGTAGTCCATATAAATCAATTAGGTTTAGATTTGTATAACTTTAGAGTTTTCGGTCGGAAAGTGTTTTCGGTCGAAAACACTTTTCGATCAGAAGATTTCGATCGAAACTCTTTAGTATAAATAGTTGTGTCTTTTGTATTTCAAGTAACGATTCTCATTTGTATTATGATTTGCAAATTTATCAAAGAGAATTACTGTGTGTTTTTTGTTGTTAATTCTTGATTACATTGCTGGATTAATGAAAATAATCATCATGATTATATGCATCTTGTGTGATTGATTGTATCCTTATTGTTCATCTTTGATTTGATCATTTTGGTGTGACTTGGATTTCTGAATTGATTCCGCCAATGCATAGAGTGATTGAAGACGTTATCTTTGAATATCAGCAGATCTAAGGGAACCACAAGAGGTATCAGAGCTGTTGGTTAAGAGCTCTTGGTATTCAAGAAGAATTTGAGTCAAAATTGATCGAATTGAAGTAATTTGGGTGCCATTGTTGCTGATTTGAAGCTAATATTGATGGAGATGAAGGTTGCATCAAGTTTGGAGACTTGATTTTTTACTCAGATCATCACAGAAAGTTATTGGTCAATTCAAGTGTTCTTTTGTTGAATTGTCTGAAAAGTTGGTTTGAAGTAGCCGAAAAGTCTGTTCGAAAAGGATAAATTTCATACTTTTGTTCGAAATATTCATTTGTTCGAAATTTCATTTGTTCCACTACAAGACTTGATTAATTAAGTCATGCATCATATTTTAATCATATAAGACCAAAACTTACCCATATTTCACCGAACATTCTCTATTTTCTTTCAATTCAAAATTCACCAAATTCAAAAGGTTTTTTTTACATGCAATTGATTTTATCTAACTTTACAAACACTAGAACATAATCAAATACACAACCAAACATCCAGATTCAAATCCCCCAATTTTTTACTTGGATCATCACAGAAAGTTTATAAACTTTCTGTATGGGCAGTGAAGTGAACCGAAAAATTGTGCTAAAGACATAACCCGAAACTGATCTCTTAAGAAAATATTTGCTAAAATCTTACATCCTTTATCTGATAATGATCTTTTTGTATTCTTTTACACACACACATGCATACATGGGTTCAAATCACAGTTGTAGTTAAGATTTAGTTTCCACACTACTAATGACTCAAAGATGCCTACAGCCTACTGACAATTCAAATTACTTGTAAATAAGCAGCTTAAAAACACAACAATTTAAACCTTCAAGTAAGCATGGCGCAATCATTTCCCATAAGTGCAACCTATGGCGTTTAGATCATTTCTGATGTACTATCATTTCCTCTTTTCTTCAAATAGCTTTGAAATTTTCTCCATTTTCTATTTTGTTTGGATTTTTGTAAAATATTTGAGAACTAAAAGAACTATACAGAAAACTTAAAAGAAGTAAAATTTAACTTTCATGAATTGAATTTATTTAAGAAAAACAAGTTTTCATTATGGATTGAACATTCCTATCAAGTTGACAAGATGTTCAAAACGGGTTCGATCAAACGCCATAGTGAAAAGGTCAGCAAAGTTGTCATCCGTGTGAACCTTTACAAGTTCAATGAGATGCTTTTCATCACAATCACGGATGAAATGGTAGCGGATTTCAATATGTTTAGTTTTAGAATGTTTCACCGGGTTATTTGTGATGGACATGGTGGCATTGTTGTCAATGAGCAGTGGAGTTCCAGTGAAGTTTAAGCCATAGTCTCTCAATTGCTGCTGAATCCACAATATCTGAGAACAACCGCTCACTGCAGCAATGTACTCTGCTTCACATGTTGAGACAGAAACCGTTGACTGCTATTTACGCTGCCAAGAGACCAGCCTGTCTCCCAAGAAATGACATCACCTGAAGTTGACTTTCTTTCAAGGTTACAACCGCAATAGTCTGAATCAGTATAGGCTTTGAAGTCAAATGACTGTTGCTTTGAGTACCAAAGACCTGATCGGGGTTTTCCTTTCAAGTATCTGAATATCCTATTGACATCTATCATATGAGACTACTTCGGTTATGACTGAAACCTTGAGCACAAGCATACAGCAAACATTATGTCGGGCCTTGAAGCTGTGAGATACATAAGAGATCCGTTCATCCCACGGTACAATTTGTAATCCACATCCTTTCCATCTTTGTCTGGATGCAGACCATGATTGACGGGGATAGGTGTACCATAAGTACTGCTATCATTCATCTTATATTTTGACAAGATGTCCTGCACATACTTAGTTTGATGTAGATAGCTGCCATCCTCTCTTTGACTGACTTGTAGAACTAGGAAGAACGACAATTCACCCATGTTACTCATATGAAACTTGGACTTCATCACCTGTTCGAATTCCCTTCACATCTCTTCATTTGTAGACCTAAAGATAATGTCGGCGACATACACTTGTACAAGAAGAATATCACCTCCTGCTTTCCGAATGAAGAGGGTCAAGTCAATCTGTCCACGGTCAAAACCATTTAACATTAGATGTTTTGATAACATCTCATACCATGCCCGAGGTGCTTGATGAAGACCATAAAGTGCTTTGTCGAGCTTATACACTTTATTGATATTATGCGGATCTTCAAATCCGGGAGGTTGAGTGACATAGACCTCTTCATGAACTTTTCCATACAGGAAAGCACTCTTCACATCAAGTTGATAGACCTTGAAGCCGACATAGGAGGCATAAGCCAGAAACAGTCAAATGGCCTCAAGTCTAGAAATTGGGCATATACTTCTGTGTAATCCAGGCCCTCTTGTTGATAAAATCCTTCAACAACCAACCTTGCTTTATTCTTCACTACGACATGACGATCATTCGGTTTTCACTTGAACACCCATCTGGTTCCAATTGGTTGTACGCCTCTTGGCAAGTCAACCAAATCCCATGCATGCAACTTTTGGAATTGAGACAGTTCTTCTTGAATCGCCTAAATCCAGCAGTTGTCAGCGAGAGCCTCCTTCACATTCTTCGTCTCTAACTGGGACATGAATGCAGCATGTAAACATGTTTCCATGACACCAGTGACAAGTATCTCAGAGTACAAACTCGTGTTCTCAGCAATGGTTCTATGACGAGTCTAAACACCGGCATGAGGATCACCAATAATGTTGTCAATTGGATGATTCTTATGCACTCTCGTCTCTGGTATTTCCGGTTCCTGAATTTCTGAATCGAGGTTCGTGCTCAACTCCCCTATGTCCTGTGTTCCAGAAGAAGAAGATTCAATGTTGATTGGATCAGCTGGAGCCTCATTTCCTATACTAGTGTTAGGATTAGCTTGAGCGTCATTTTCGTCAACATGAGCAACTTCAAAGTTATCACTATCATGAGTTCCAGATGCATGCATCATTGGAATCGGGAGTTACAATCGGTACAGTTGCACGGGTTGAGAAACTGGAGTCATCACCACCACCAAACAATTCATACACATTTGTGGCATCATCGGCAGTCAAATCAGGAAGGTTGAAAGACTTGAATAGCGCGTCATAATCAAAACCCAAAGCTGGACTAGTTGGTTCTGGTGGAATGCTGTGTTTGCTGCAATCCACTTCGAACCATTCTTCCACAGACCTACTCTCAATATTGTACACTCTCTTGCATGGAGAATTGGCAACATATCCTAAGAAGATGCCTTCCACCGCTTTTGCATGAAATTTAGACTTGCGGTCTTTGTACTGTGACAATAAAGAGCGGGAACTACCAAAAGGAATTAGGTAGTCAAGATTGGGAGGTCGATTGTTGATCAACTCATAACATGTCTTGTTGTGCCTCTTCATAACCAGAACTCTGTTCAAAATGTGACAAGCTGTATTTACTGCTTCTGCGCAGAAAGTGACAGGAAGCTTTGCATGTGATAGCATTATCCTTGTAGTCTCAATTAGTGTTCTGTTCTTCTGTTCTGCAACTCCATTCTGCTGAGGTGTGTACGGGGCACTAAATTCGTGACAGATCCCCTTCTTGAGACAGAAAAGTTCCATCAAATTATTCTTGAATTCAGTTCCGTTATCACTCCTTATTCTTCTAACCTTCAACTTGCAAAGAGATTCCAAGCTCAGGATCAGGTATTGAAGAATGTCAGCAGTCTCGTCCTTTGTACCTAAAAAACGCACCCAAGAAAAACACGAGAAATCATCAGTTACAACCAGACAGTATGACTTCCCTCCAAGACTCCTGATACTTATGGGGCCAAACAGATCCATATGTAATAGCTCCAAAGGGGTATCGATGGAGTTTTGGAGCTTGGGCTTGTGAGACTTACGTTGTTGTTTGCCCTTTTTACAAGTACAGTCATCTACAACGGTAAATCTCAGCTTTGGAACACCGGTTACCAAACCGTTTCGGACAAGATGATTCATTTTTCGATAATAAATGTGTCCGAGTTTCCTATGCCACAAGATTGAGTCAAGCTCTGTCGCTTTGGTAAGCAAACAAGTAGCAACTGGTGATGTGGTTGTTGCCACGGTCATATCAATCTGATAAGTGTCGTTTGTCCTTGGTGCTCGCATCAGAATCCAGTCTTAAGGAACTTCAAAACCAGGTTTGAGAATCATGCATTATGTCTTGTCAAACATAACTGAGTACTCCTTGTCGCACATCTAAGAAACACTCAACAGGTTATCCTTTAACTGCTCGCAGTAGTTGACGTTGTGCAAGCTGACACAACCATTTGAAACCACGCCTTGACACGTGATACTACCGCATTTCTCTCCAGCAAAGGCCACATAGCCTCCTCCGAATGGTTTTACATATTGAATCAGGGCCATGTTGCCTGTCATGTGCCGAGAGCATCCACTATCTACATACCAACGATTAGAGATAGTACCCTTTGGATGTCCCTGCATGAGTCACAAGAAATTAATTAGATTTGGAGACCCAAGCCATAGTGGTCTTGGGTCATCCGTCTTTCTCAAAATAAACAACCTCAATTAATTCACAGTCCTGACTGTCAAAAATGGATGAATCTTTAGAATACTTGGGACCAGGAGATTGAGAACTTTTAGATTTATTGTTCCAGGACCTCTTCTTTTTCTTAACTGGAACAGTAGGCTTACATTCAACAGCAGCAGGTGAACTAGTGGAAGCTTCACCTAATTGAATTCCAGCCATTTGTTCCAGCTTTCTCAATCTCTTATTCCTTCTTCTCCTCTGTGGCTTAGAGAGTTTCACCACAGGTTTCTCACCAGTAGGTGCACTACCAGAGGTAGATGCACAAGGTTTACCAGGTAGCTTTCTCGTTTTTGAAACAGATGGTTTAGCCTCAGATGTAATATTTGCCCTTACCATAGGTGTTACTGGTGGTTTTACCACATTTGCTTTTAGACTTTTGGAATGCTTCACTGGTGGTGACTTAGGGATAACGGCCGGTTGTGAAACAATTGGCCGTTTCCCTTGGTTCTTAGCAGGGCAGTTAACAAGGATGTGACCAACCATACCACAGTGAAAGCAAGTTCTCTTTTCTTTGTAAGTCCTCCTATAAGGCTCATTAGATCTGGCATTAGATGACTCAGCATGATGAGCAGGAGAAGTTGTTTGGTGAACAGTAGTTTGACCCGATGATGATTGGTTTTTGGGAATATAATATTTTTTTCAAATTTTCTTGATAACCAAGCCCATAATGAGCTGAAAAAGCTTCTTTCTTAACTTGATTAATGTTTTTATATCCCCCATAAAGCATCACTTTTAATTTTTCATTTGATTCAATGATATCGGGTTCAGTAAAAATACAATTATCACTATTAGTGATAATGTTTTTCTTAACTTTCTGTTCACCTAGCAACTCCTCAGAGACTACTCCTTCAGGGCATGTGTTCTCAGACCCATCATCAGAAGCAGTAAAGAACTCTTCATTAGATGCGGAGTCAGCCTTACTTGAGGAATCATCTTTGTTAGAGGAATCATCCTGACCTGAGGACTCATCAAGGCAAGACCAATCAATGTCAATTAAGCCGTTGACAAATTTCCTGCTAACTGGTGGAGGAATGGCATTAGTACCCAAACCTAAGCCATTCACTTGCCTCACTACTGATTCGTAGTGTTCCACCACAAAGCGAGAATTTTTCAACTTCTCAATTTTACCATTTAACTACAAGACCTCATTCTACAGCTTGGTAGTTTCATTATTTCTCTTTTCTATTCCCTTGAACGCAACATCCAAATGAAACTGTTGTTCGCTGATTTTAAGTGAAAAATCACGTTTTTCTTTCTTTAAAGTTTCAATTGAATCTTTGTAACTTTTTTCATTTTCCTTGTAGCTTAACGCTGCAATACAAAGGGGTTCGACTTTTTCCTGACGCTTAGAATTTTCTTCTATCAAGCCAAGACATTTAGAACATGAAATGACAGCAAAAGAATTAGAGTCTACCTCAGTTGACGAACTTGATGCCTCCTGTAACATCCCAAAAATAAAACAACAGTTGAAATGACGAAATAAACGAACGAGGCATGTCGGGTCGGGTCGGGTCGGGTCGGATGGGCCGGCGGGCTGGAAGGGGAGCCTCCCCTATAAATAGCTTAGACCTCCACCATTTCTCTCATTTGCAACTTCTAGTCAGAGAAACCGTAGAGAGAGAAAGTTGGCGGATCAACCCGAGATTTGAGAAGTGTGTTGCTCCAGAGCTCGTGAGAAGAACCTCCGGATCAGAAACTCGATTCAGGTAACGATCGGGCCTAAATCTGAGTTTTTGTTCGTTTTTGGGTTTTTCGGCTTTTGGGTGAAAAGGTAACGTTTTAACGGATAAAACTGAAAGATAAACATAGATTTGAGTTCCTTAATGGAAAACGAACGTTTTGAATGCAAACAGGTTCGGGATCTTGAAGTGATCAGACCTGAATGCGAAAGTTAGGGTTTTGCGAAGAAACAGATCGTGCGTACTTATCAAGTACGCACGGAGCAGGTCCTGCGTACTTATCAAGTACGTAGGAAGAGGGCACTGCGTACTTATCAAGTACGCAGGAAGAGGGGCACTTCATACTTATCAAGTACGTAGGAAGAGGGCACTGCGTACTTATCAAGTACGCAGGAAGAGGATCTTGCGTACCTATCAAGTACGCAGGAAGCAGGGTCTGCGCACTTGCTAAGTGCGCAGGCATCAGGCTGGTTAAGTAAAGTTAGTATGTTTAGAAGGGTTAAACCGTTAGAGTCGGTATTGGTCTGATGTGTATTTAACTAAACAATTCAGATCGGAAGTGACGTTGTTGGGCCTTTGTTTAGGACAACCGATACTAGCTTATAAGGTGAGTTCTAGAAGCCCTTTTTTAAATGTTTTACTAATGTTTTTGGGCTGGTGTGCATACGTAACGATGTGACTATTTTATAAAACGATGTTTATGAATGTTGTATGTGACGTTTTATAAAATGATGTTTATGAACAATGTTTTGGAAGGAAGAGTTATGAAAGAAGTGTTTATGAAATATTTTGCCAAAAGAAGTTTATGAAGTGTTTATGAATGAATGAATATTTTTAATAAAACGTACGAATGTTTTAACTGAAGTTTTGAAGTAAAAGAAGCGAAGGTTTACGAAAGTCAGAAACGAACGAATCTGCCAATATTCCTTAGGGAATGAAAGTTAAGGGTATGGGAAGTATGTTATGGGCCTTTACCTTTTAGGGGCCTCTGTGGCTGGCCAACTGTTTTACAACTGGGGCGATGACGGTCGCCAAGGGGATTATCGTGATCCTTGAAGTTTGGTATGATTTACCTTACGGGGTAGTCGTGCTTGAAGTTTGGTACTTGCGCCTTACGGGTCGCAGTGCTTGAAGTTTGGTACGTGTCATCCTTGTGATGCCGTGCTTGAAGTAGTGTTGAATAACCTAAGTATCGGGCCCGAAGAGTTCTTCACCCGAAGGACAGTACGGTGATTGATGGGCCTAGTGGTGGTGATCTTTAGGTTATTCAGCCAGTATGTGACGTTTGGATTTGATGGATACGAGAAGGCGCAGATTCGATATGTTCGTTGACTTATGTTTATGAAGTGTTATGTTTTGTTATTGCATTATTTTACGTACGCTTTTTATTAAATGAAGTGTGAAGTTATGTTTTTGGCAAATTATTTGAAGTTAAAGTTTTATGTTAAAACTAGAACTCACCAGCGTAGCTGACTTTTTAGTATGCACATTCAGGTTAAGGCAGGTATGGATGATGGACGGTGATGCTTGGCAAGCGAGAAGAGTTACCCGGTTGATCATAAAGACTGGCATCCCGTTATGATTAGATTATGATATGTTTATGTAATAGACTATGTTACGCTTCCGTTGTTAAACAATGTAATGGTTATGTTTTATTGAAGTATTTTCCGCTGCGTTATTTGATAATCAAGTTTAAGAACTGTTTGTGAATGAGTAAATCCAACAAGTGAGGCCTCCCGGGTTTGGGGCCTTACACCTCCCCAATAGCCATGAGGGCAAATGCAGTTGTAGACTCCTCTTGGTCAGCTACAGACACTTACCGTTCTTCTGCTTCCATCATTTCCATAATCTCAGCCATTAGACCGAATTGTGTTTGAGCAATAAGGGCATCCTCCAAATGAACACCCCAATCAAAGCTTTCATCCTGTTGAGCTACCAAAGCATTGGACGTTCCACCTTGACCTTGATTGTGGTTGTTGGAGTTGTTGTACCCTTGATTGTTTCCTTGGCTTGATCTAGTGAATCCTGAGGCAGGTGCTTTATCCTTCTGACATTCACAAGCAAAGTGTCCAAAGTTCTGATACTTGTAGCACTTGGCCTTGGATTTGTCAAAACCCACCTTGGCATTTGAATGCCCACCAATAAACTTTCGGCCAGTTCTGTTCAAGAAACGCTTGGCCCTTCTCAAGATCATGGCCATATTCCATTGAATATCCATGTCCTCCATGTCATCTGGATCCACCTGATTAAAATCTTCTTCAATTGTTTCAGGATCTGTAAGCTTGCCACCAATGAAGTTCTCATAGGAAAGCTGTGACACCCGACATTTCAGGTCAATATCCGTACACATTATGAACAAGTTTACATTACAATAAACGAGTTTACATTATAATTATTTTTGTGATTTACGTAATTTCACAAACAAGGACATTAAGGTCCATCAAAAACCGTACATGGTCTCACTTCATATTTGGTAATTCTAGGAGTTACCGGATCACGTGTTATATACACCGACAAATTCGATCACTAGTGGTTAATTTAAATAACCAGAGAAAAATATATTTTATTTCCACAAACTTTGCGTAGAACAATAAATTATTTTCAGAATAAGTTTATAATACCGTGGAGGATCTAAACCGAATTAAACTACCCCTTTTAAAACTCTAATTAATACCTAAATCTAATTATTTTATTCAAAATTATCCCAAACCACTTTTATTGACTTTCTCGGCCGAAGCCAGAGAAAGCCACTCCCACGATCATCTTTTACTCACATCCGAATTATTTTACTCAAAACCCATACCTCCTATTGCGAAAAACTCAGACATAACCACACTCACTTCCATCACTTTTCTCATAATTCCTTTCATCACTCTCATTTTCATACGGCAAAGTTTCCATTCCTCTTCAAACCGAAGCTGAGTTTTAAGGCGAAATCCTACCACAATCCAGTATTTTAAGAAGAATCTCAAGTGTTTCTGCAAAAGAGTCGAGATCATCTCTGTTTTATTTCATCATCTTCATCTCGGTTTTAAGGTAAAAACTCGACATTTTCACATTAGTTTCTTTAAAACCGTAGCTAAACGTACATCTTATTTAAACGCAAGAAAGATAACAAGAAGAGTGTGTCGAATTCAAGTTTAAAACATCAAAATATGCCGGACTGATTCTGTCAAAACAGAAGTCCAGTAATCGAAACTAGGAGTTTCGATACCTGTTTCTCAATCGAAACTAGGAGTTTCGATACCTGTTTCTCAATCGAAACTAGGAGTTTCGATACCTGTTGCTCAATCGAAACTAGGAGTTTCGATACCTGTTGATCCATCGAAACTAGGTAGTTTCGATAGCAAATACTCAATCGAAACTAGGTAGTTTCGATACCTTTTCTCAATCGAAACTAGGTAGTTTCGATAGCAAATACTCAATCGAAACTAGGTAGTTTCGATACCTTTTCTCAATCGAAACTAGGTTGTTTCGACTCCTGACCACTTCATCGAAACTAAGTAGTTTCGACACCTGTACAACAGTCCCAGTTGGGCAGTAACTCAAAACTATTTTATAACAAAACATGTGTTGGAAAACTAAAACGATATTTAAACAAACATAATCAGATTTACAAGGTCGGTGAACAATTTACAATTAAGACGTTGGTCTTAACAACAATTTACCCTTGGTATCTAGGGTACAAACAGTCAAGATTGACTACAACAAATATTATTACAAGTATATACACAAACACAAGGTGAGTTTCACGGCCCCTTTCTTTTTACTGTTTTCAAATATTTGGGGGAGAAACATACTTCAACTATTTTATGGGATAACAAGAGAATAAGACACGACTTTTATGTTTACATGGGATGAGAACAACACAATGGAGGCCGCGAAAGTCCCCTGGAACAACATAGTAACCATTAACTGTAGCCTAGGGTCCTATGAATAGTACTATGGAGAGTGACGTCTCCCGGTCATGGTTAGTCGCGCTAACCACAATCTGGAGGATTTATGGCCGCATAGAATCTGATAACGCTTAATAGGGGCTCACACATGTCATGGTTTGGTTACGCCTCATGTATGAACATATTATTTGTATTCCTAGCTAGTTTACAAATGGGTCAACAATTCTTATTCTGTTTATCACATACAACTGAAACTATTTACGAACAATTGAATTTTACAAAGAATTATTTGATTAAACCTGTGAACTCACCAACCTCGTGTTGACGATTTTAAGTATGTTTTTCAGGTAACTGATCGTGATTTCAAGGTTAGCAATGTAGATTACATGCATGCACAATGGATACTACTCAAGGAGGATTTCCCTTGTATAACTCATCGAATTGAGTCATATTTGTGAAATCTTAATGTTTTGTAAACTCATTTTACATTTTGTAATGAAAAACTTTAAACTCATTTATGTATCCATTTATCATGTATGTGTTTGCGGTAATCATATGCTTTGGAAACCATGAACGTTGCGCCTCGCGTTTCCGCCTTGGCGGGGTGTGACAGAACTTGGTATCAGAGCCATTGATTATAGTGAACTAGGAATCTAAATTGGAACCTAGTCTATAATCTAAATGACTCACTAAAACGTTTTCATTGCATAAGCATTGCATGACCAGTCATTTTGTCATATGGATATTGTAGTCACAAGCATGTCGTCACATTCACATTCTGATCCCGCCTCTGACACTGAATCAAATGAGGAATTTTCCGCCTCACGTCCCAAAAATCAAGTACAAACCCGTAGCTCCACACCACCTAAAGTCGCCTTGGGAAAACCGCCTATCGTCTACCGAAAGAAAAGCGGAGGACCAGTTAAGGTGCAAAGCGCTAGAAAGAAGTTTCGACTTCCACACAAAAGGAATCTAGCAGCCCGTGACCCAGAAGACTTGGCGGCTGGTGAAGAACCACCTAGGCAAAGACCCTGCTACCACCCTACTGTGGGAACTATCCGTTGGATGCCACGTACTCTGGCCCGATGGAGGGAGATGGAGAGCATCCCATCTACCTTTGAGATTGGAGAGTCTTCTAACTCCCCAACACCCCTACCCCACACTGGGGAAGCCATAGAGCTCACTGTGCCTACCTTGGTAGCTCGCGTTCGTACGCATGAGGAGCGTCTTGATGATCTCCTAGATGACATCCGGGCACAGGGGGATGCAGCCACGCGACTTCGTCAAGGACTCGGATCTCGAGTTCAGAATCTAGATGACCGCACCCGAAACATACAGGATGCCACTAACTATCTAGAGTTGAGAGCTGACATGGATTGGCAGTTCACTGTTACGGTCCGAGACATGGTGGAGGCTCTGGAAGAAAGGACGTTGGCTGCAGAATTTGTGGCGAGAGCTAGTTTTGTCATGGCAGGACTTGCCATGATGATTGGATTGTACTCTCACTTCTTCTTTTAAACCTATTACGGGCGGGTTGTGCCCGTAGTACATTAAGTAGTTTAAAACTTTAGTACTGATGAGGTCATGTGAACCCATCTCTTTTGTATCCTTGTCTTTTGGAACAATGTACTATGAATGTTTTGACTATGTATGTAATGGTTTATGTTGTGATAATGGTTGTTTACATTTGACGTTGTTGTATCCTTATGTCATGAGCTATCATTATTGTCATATAATGTTGTTTCTTTTTAATTGATATGTTAGAAAGAACGTCATGGCACCTAAGCGTAGGACAACCCGTAACACTACTGGTGACAACAACGAGGCGATTTCCCCAAATGTGGAACAACTTATAGCACAACGAGTAGCTGCTGCCATGGAGCAGTATGAAGCCAATCGAAATAGTGGAGGAGGTGTAGGAGGTAGCGGTACAGCTGGAGGTTCCGGAGGTGCAGGAGGTAGCGGTACAGCTGGAGGTTCCGGAGGTAATTAAATAAATAAGCCATAACATATAGTCATGATTCGAATTAATGACGTTATGACTTGTAATTCTACAGATGCTCCAATTAGAAAGTGCTCCTACAAGACCTTTCTGTCTTGCAAACCCCGTAACTTCAATGGCACCGAGGGTGCAGTTGGACTAATGAGATGGATAGAGAAGATGGAATCGGTGATTGATATTAGTGAATGCACCGCTGACTGCATGGTGAAGTATTCTACATGCTCACTCACTGATAAAGCTTTAACTTGGTGGAATTCACAAGTAAAGACTTTGGGAAGGCAGACAGCATATGAGTTGTCATGGGAAGACCTGAAGGCCATGATGATCGAGGAATATTGTCCTCGAAATGAGTTGCAAAAGATCGAATCTGAAATGTGGAACTTGCAAATGACAGGAGATGATGTTGCTGGCTACACTGACCGATTCAATGAGTTAGCAATCTTGGTTCCACACATGGTCACCCCAGAGTACAAGAAGGTTGAAAGATATTTGTGGGGTCTCGCACCTCAAATCCGAAGCCTGGTGACTTCATCGAACCCTATGGATGCCAAGAGCGCCATAACTTTAGCTTTCAAGCTAAGGGATAATGCTGTACGTGATGGTTTGTTTGAGAAGAAGGAGACCGAAGGAGGGAAATCTGGAGAAAAGAGGAAATGGTTTGGAAAACCAATTAATCAAAACCAGAATCAAATTTACAAGAGACCTGAAACTATGAAAGCCTTTGTCGCCAACACTGTGGAACAAAAAGGATACCTTGGAGCACGACCAAGGTGTGACAATTGTGGATATCATCACAGTGGGAAGTGTACCCAATGTGGAAAATGTAAAAAGTATGGACATCTAGCCCTTGACTGTAGGAGCAATGCGAACCCTAACAAGATAAATCAAGTAGCAGGAAAAGTCAACCCAGGAACAGAAAGGATGAATCAAGGATGCTTTGAGTGTGGAGATCCAAAGCACTTCAGAAAAGACTGTCCAAAGTTGAAGAACCGAAACGACAATCAGGCCCGTGGAAGAGCATTTGTGATGGGGGCTGGTGACGCACGACAAGATCCAAACATTGTCACTGGTACGTTCCCGATAAATAATCACTATGCCTCTATACTTTTCGATACGGGTGCTGATTTGAGTTTTGTGTCAAATGACTTTAAGTCCCTACTCGGTATTAAGCCCAGTAAACTAGACCAAAAGTATACAATTGAATTAGCGAACGGAAAATTAATTAATACCGAAGAAGTCATTCAGGGTTGTACCTTATGTCTTAAAAACCACACATTTAGTATAGATCTGTTACCCGTTGATTTAGGAAGCTTTGACGTTGTTATTGGCATGGATTGGTTGTCAAAGAATCATGCCGAGATTGTTTGTTTTGAGAAAATTGTCCAAATCCCACTCCCAAACGGAGAAATTCTTTCGATTCAAGGTGAGAAGAGTGGAGTAACGTTAAGGATGATAAACTGCATGAAAGCTCGTAAGTGTTTACGTAAAGGCTATTGCGTGTTTCTGGCTCACGTCGTCGAAAAGAAACCCAAGGAACGTCGACTTGAATATATTCCAATCGTTAAGGAATATCCCGAAGTTTTTCCTGAAGACTTACCTGGATTACCACCACCGAGGCAAGTCGAATTCCGAATCGATTTGGTACCAGGATCCGCACCGATTGCGCGATCGCCGTATCGATTAGCACCTTCTGAAATGCAAGAATTATCAAATCAACTGCAAGAGTTGCTTGATAAAGGTTTCATAAGACCGAGTTTCTCACCTTGGGGAGCTCCGGTTCTATTTGTAAAGAAAAAGGATGGAACCTTTAGGATGTGTATTGATTACCGAGAATTAAACAAGCTTACAATCAAGAACCGATACCCACTTCCTCGAATAGACGATTTGTTCGATCAACTACAAGGTTCTAGCTTCTATTCAAAAATTGATCTACGTTCAGGGTATCATCAATTAAGAATCCAAGAAGAAGATGTACCAAAGACAGCATTTAGGACTCGATATGGCCACTACGAATTCCTAGTTATGCCGTTTGGTTTGACAAACGCACCAGCTGTTTTCATGGATCTCATGAACCGAGTGTGCAAACCATACTTGGATAAATTCGTGATTGTGTTTATCGATGACATATTAATATATTCACGAACCAAGGAGGATCATGAACATCATCTTAAATTAATCTTAGAACTACTCAGAAACGAGAAACTTTACGCTAAATTCTCTAAGTGTGAGTTTTGGATCCGAGAAGTGCATTTTCTTGGACATGTCATCAACAAGGAAGGAATTCACGTTGATCCATCAAAAATTGAAGCGATCAAAAACTGGGAAGCACCAAAGACTCCGACAGAAGTACGTCAATTTTTAGGTTTGGCCGGTTATTACAGACGATTCATCGAGAATTTTTCAAAAATAGCCTTGCCTTTAACCACGTTAACCCAGAAAGAAAAGAAGTATGATTGGAATGACAAGCAGGAGTCAGCTTTCCAATTACTGAAGCAGAAGCTGTGTAGTGCACCAATCCTATCCCTTCCGGAGGGAATCGAAAATTTTGTCGTATACTGCGATGCATCACACCAAGGACTTGGTTGTGTGTTAATGCAAAGAGACAAAGTCATCGCATATGCCTCACGACAACTAAAAGTGCACGAAAAGAATTATACGACTCACGACTTGGAATTGGGTGCAGTTGTGTTTGCGCTCAAGATTTGGAGACATTATCTTTACGGTACAAGATGTACTATCTTTACTGATCACAAGAGTCTTCAACATATCTTTGATCAAAAGGAACTTAACATGAGACAACGTCGTTGGGTAGAACTACTAAACGACTATGATTGTGATATCAAGTACCATCCCGGAAAAGCCAATGTCGTAGCGGACGCTTTAAGTCGCAAAGAACGAGTTAAAACTCTTCGTGTTCGTGCCTTAGGATTGACAATTCATACGAATCTTACTACTCAAATTCGGATGGCACAACATGAGGCAATCAAAGAAGAAAACATTCAGAATGAAGCTTTACGAGGAATGATAAAGCAATTGGAGCCAAAGTCAGATGACACTTTATACTTCATGAATAGAATTTGGGTGACACGTTTTGGTAACTTACGGGAGTTAGTTATGGACGAAGCCCACAAGTCCAGGTACTCCATTCACCCAGGTTCAGATAAGATGTATAAGGATCTAAAAGAATTATATTGGTGGCCCAATATGAAAGGAGATATTGCCACATATGTCAGTAAATGCCTAACGTGTTCAAAAGTAAAAGCCGAACATCAGAAACCGTCTGGTTTGTTACAACAACCTGAAATTCCCCAATGGAAATGGGAACAGATTTCTATGGATTTCATCACAAAATTACCCAGGACTTCCAGTGGTTATGATACCATATGGGTTATTGTCGACCGATTAACAAAATCTGCTCACTTTCTGCCAATGAAAGAAACTGACAAAACCGAGAAACTTACAAAACTTTATATCAAGGAAATTGTGGCTAGGCATGGAGTGCCAATTTCCATTATATCGGATAGAGATAGCAGATTTGTGTCTAGAATCTGGAAATCATTACAAGAAGCCATGGGCACACGTCTTGACATGAGCACGGCATATCACCCACAAACAGATGGTCAAAGCGAAAGGACCATTCAAACATTAGAAGATATGCTCCGTGCATGTGTAATGGATTTCGGAGGAAATTGGGATACTCATTTACCATTAGCTGAGTTTTCCTACAATAACAGCTACCATACGAGCATTAAGGCAGCTCCGTTTGAAGCTTTATATGGTCGTAAATGCCGCTCACCGTTATGTTGGGCGGAAGTTGGTGAAAAACATTTGACGGGCCCTGAGATTGTCCAGGAAACCACTGATAAGATTTTCAAAATTAAGGACCGTTTGAAAGCGGCCCGAGATAGACAAAAGAGCTATGCTGACAACAGACGAAAACCATTAGAATTTCAAATTGGTGACCGAGTAATGTTAAAAGTCTCACCATGGAAAGGCGTTGCAAGGTTTGGTAACCGTGGTAAGCTCAACCCTAGATACGTTGGTCCGTTCGAAATACTGGCTAGGGTTGGCCCTGTAGCTTACAAACTCAAGCTACCACAAGAACTAAACAATATACATGATACGTTTCATGTATCAAATCTCAAGAAGTGTTTATCAGACGAGACACTAATTATACCGCCTGACGAGATTCATATTGACGATAAACTTCATTTCATCGAGGAACCGATTGAGATTTCAGATTGGAAGGTTCAAAAGCTGAGACGTAGTCGGATCAAACTGATTAAAGTACGTTGGAACTCAAAGCGTGGTCCTGAGTATACATGGGAACGAGAGGACCAAATGAAAACAAAATACCCATCCTTGTTTGAGGATGCATCAGTTCAAGAGGACACAAATTGAATTTCGGGACGAAATTCTTTTAACAAGGGGAGAATGTGACACCCGACATTTCAGGTCAATATCCGTACACATTATGAACAAGTTTACATTACAATAAACGAGTTTACATTATAATTATTTTTGTGATTTACGTAATTTCACAAACAAGGACATTAAGGTCCATCAAAAACCGTACATGGTCTCACTTCATATTTGGTAATTCTAGGAGTTACCGGATCACGTGTTATATACACCGACAAATTCGATCACTAGTGGTTAATTTAAATAACCAGAGAAAAATATATTTTATTTCCACAAACTTTGCGTAGAACAATAAATTATTTTCAGAATAAGTTTATAATACCGTGGAGGATCTAAACCGAATTAAACTACCCCTTTTAAAACTCTAATTAATACCTAAATCTAATTATTTTATTCAAAATTATCCCAAACCACTTTTATTGACTTTCTCGGCCGAAGCCAGAGAAAGCCACTCCCACGATCATCTTTTACTCACATCCGAATTATTTTACTCAAAACCCATACCTCCTATTGCGAAAAACTCAGACATAACCACACTCACTTCCATCACTTTTCTCATAATTCCTTTCATCACTCTCATTTTCATACGGCAAAGTTTCCATTCCTCTTCAAACCGAAGCTGAGTTTTAAGGCGAAATCCTACCACAATCCAGTATTTTAAGAAGAATCTCAAGTGTTTCTGCAAAAGAGTCGAGATCATCTCTGTTTTATTTCATCATCTTCATCTCGGTTTTAAGGTAAAAACTCGACATTTTCACATTAGTTTCTTTAAAACCGTAGCTAAACGTACATCTTATTTAAACGCAAGAAAGATAACAAGAAGAGTGTGTCGAATTCAAGTTTAAAACATCAAAATATGCCGGACTGATTCTGTCAAAACAGAAGTCCAGTAATCGAAACTAGGAGTTTCGATACCTGTTTCTCAATCGAAACTAGGAGTTTCGATACCTGTTTCTCAATCGAAACTAGGAGTTTCGATACCTGTTGCTCAATCGAAACTAGGAGTTTCGATACCTGTTGATCCATCGAAACTAGGTAGTTTCGATAGCAAATACTCAATCGAAACTAGGTAGTTTCGATACCTTTTCTCAATCGAAACTAGGTAGTTTCGATAGCAAATACTCAATCGAAACTAGGTAGTTTCGATACCTTTTCTCAATCGAAACTAGGTTGTTTCGACTCCTGACCACTTCATCGAAACTAAGTAGTTTCGACACCTGTACAACAGTCCCAGTTGGGCAGTAACTCAAAACTATTTTATAACAAAACATGTGTTGGAAAACTAAAACGATATTTAAACAAACATAATCAGATTTACAAGGTCGGTGAACAATTTACAATTAAGACGTTGGTCTTAACAACAATTTACCCTTGGTATCTAGGGTACAAACAGTCAAGATTGACTACAACAAATATTATTACAAGTATATACACAAACACAAGGTGAGTTTCACGGCCCCTTTCTTTTTACTGTTTTCAAATATTTGGGGGAGAAACATACTTCAACTATTTTATGGGATAACAAGAGAATAAGACACGACTTTTATGTTTACATGGGATGAGAACAACACAATGGAGGCCGCGAAAGTCCCCTGGAACAACATAGTAACCATTAACTGTAGCCTAGGGTCCTATGAATAGTACTATGGAGAGTGACGTCTCCCGGTCATGGTTAGTCGCGCTAACCACAATCTGGAGGATTTATGGCCGCATAGAATCTGATAACGCTTAATAGGGGCTCACACATGTCATGGTTTGGTTACGCCTCATGTATGAACATATTATTTGTATTCCTAGCTAGTTTACAAATGGGTCAACAATTCTTATTCTGTTTATCACATACAACTGAAACTATTTACGAACAATTGAATTTTACAAAGAATTATTTGATTAAACCTGTGAACTCACCAACCTCGTGTTGACGATTTTAAGTATGTTTTTCAGGTAACTGATCGTGATTTCAAGGTTAGCAATGTAGATTACATGCATGCACAATGGATACTACTCAAGGAGGATTTCCCTTGTATAACTCATCGAATTGAGTCATATTTGTGAAATCTTAATGTTTTGTAAACTCATTTTACATTTTGTAATGAAAAACTTTAAACTCATTTATGTATCCATTTATCATGTATGTGTTTGCGGTAATCATATGCTTTGGAAACCATGAACGTTGCGCCTCGCGTTTCCGCCTTGGCGGGGTGTGACAAAAGCATACACGATGAAAATAATGCTACATGATCTTCAGCTATCTTGGATATAGCAGTCTGGTTAGCTGAAGATGTGGAGGAAGGATTTCTTGACGGAAGTTGGTGTTGAGAACCAGATGCTGTAAAGCATGTATGACCACCACAACCATTCAATTTATCTTATTCATGAGAGTTCCCTGAGAATAAGGCGATTCCTGAACCAGATGATTTAGCTGTGGAAGACATCCCATAATACATAGAAGGGTCTTGGATTTGAGGTCTTCCTGAGCTTTCTTTTCTTTTCAGGTTCATATCGTGAGCTTGAACCTTACCGATTGCTTCTTCAATCGTCATCTCATAGAACTTCTGGTTCTCTCTCTGCAGAGCGGTATACATCTCAAACTTTGGTGGTAACGCATCCAGAAAATTTTCAACTAATTCCTCATCAGGATACTTCAGCTCAAAAGCTTTTAACTCAGTTTGAAGATGATAGAATCTAGATATAAGTTCATCAGTAGATTCATTCTCCAGGTATTTGAAGCACTCATACTGCTTTCTCAAAAGATTTCTTTTGCTCTTCTTGATGTCACTGTTCCCTTCAAATCTTTTTTGCAATGCCTTCTAGAGATCTTTCGAATTATCATATCCTCTGAAGCTGTGAAAGAGTTCTCTAGTTAGGGCCATTGTGATAGATCCATGTGCTTTCTTTTCTCTATCATAAAATTTCTTTTCTTATTCATCTAGCTTAGAAATAGGCTTGGGAACAACTTCATCAAGATATGTATAAGTTGGATGCTTATAACCCTCAAGTAAAGGTATCCACAAAGAGGAATCAGTGTATGAGAAGTAATGCTCAAAGCGTGCTTTCCAATTCGAATAATCATTAACATTAAGCAGCTTTGGCGGTTTTTGCGGGGTTCCAATCTCATTGTCATAATTAAGTAGGTTACCGTGGTTCTGAAGATTTGCCATAGTGAAACACTTAGTCAAATTTCAGAAAAAAAATCAAAAACAACTTGCGCACTTGAATCTGGCCTTGCGCACTTAAAGACCTGGTCTTGTGTATTTAGAATTTGCTCTTTCGTACTTAATAAGTACGCAGGAGTAAATGATAAATACGCAGGAGATCAATTAAGTACGCAATAAATATGGTCTTGCGTACTTGGTAAGTACGTAGCAAGACTGTACTTGTTGTCAAATATGGTAAGTACGCAGGTCACTTTTTCACCAACCCTCACCAACTTTTTTCGGTCACCGGAATCTCACCGGAGACAGAAAAAAGTTGAAGAAATGACCAAACAAAATGAGCCAAAGGGTCAGAAACTCGTTTCTAACCAACCTTTGATCCCCCAAAAAACTCAAATACACAACAAAAGTTGGTTTTTGAATGATTTTTGCTCCTAAAATAGTGCTCAAGCGCTACCCCTATTTTATCACAAAAATCAATAAAAACATACCCTTTTGCTTGCAAAATATCTGTAGGATGTGTAGAAGATGCTCCTAACACACTCACAACACTCGAAATCAAGAGCAATGCTCTTATACCACTTGTAGGTCCCCGGGTGTCTCGGATCGTTACGTGTGCGTGAGTGACTAGTCGGACCGGGTGCGGAATGCCCGTGACTAGGTGGAGAATCAAGCAACACAAGGTAAACCGACAACGAAATCACTTTCAAACTCCGTCTATTATAAACTTGAAAGTTACAGAGAGAATACAACTGAGTGCAAATGCCTGTGTACATAACTTCTGTTAACCTAGCCTATTTATACTAGACCTGATCTCTGCGCACTTAACAAGTGCGCGTGGCAAATTGTTCCTGCGTACTTGCTACGCAAGAGATAACTCATGCGCATATGCTAAGTGCACAAAACACTTAGATAAATTAGACAACGAGTACATACAATAGTAAATACAACTCGATAACTAATACATACAGACACTTTCATAGAAAGACTAATACATACAAGACAAGTACAAAAAGCTAAGACAATGTCCAGAGTGTTTGTCACACAAAAGTGTTTCAACAGTTTGAAAATACTCTAATTCAAGAGTATGATTTGTCAAGTGAAAGACCAAAGAAAAATGATGTCATAGCACCAGAGAATCATATTCTTACCAGTGAGACAGAGAGAAATAAAGTTGTCAAAGTTAAAGTGTGTGTACCAACAAAAGTCCAAAGACAAGTTCATTGATGTCAAAGATAAGCCTATTCAAATCAAATGAAAATTAAGAAAGAAAGGTTGTGGCCTAAAGAGTGAAGTAGGCGAGTGTTCAAAGTCAAAGCAAAGCCAAGGTGTCACACCCCAACCGGCGGCGGAAACGTCGGTGCGTGAAGCGTGCAGACTGTTCATAGCTCATGGTTTGCTAAGGTTGAAATAATTAAACATGCAGTTTTCATTGAAATCAAACAACAATCCAACAAGTACACGAAACATAACAAAATACATAACAATGTTTATTTTAGAGCCTTTTAACTAGGTCCTCAAACTAGGTGGAAGCAACTTGTAATCATCTCAGTTGTTAGCACCTGAAACATGATTTAAAACACAAGGGTCAACTAAAAAGTTGGTGAGCATACATAAGTGTTGACACACAAATAAGAGTTCAAAACTATTTATACAATTCCTTGATTCACATGGTATATAAGACAAATAAGGAAAATCTATAGTTATACTAGGTGCACAATCAAACCTTGTGACTGAGGCATAACACGCAGGTTACCCTAATGTAAAGTCGGTAACAAACACCCTACCCGGGTGGGTTTGTCAGACTCAATAGTACTATCCTTGTTTACCGTTGGCTTGTACAGAGTTAATGATTGCACGAGTTGCGTCATGTATGTATAGTAATAACTCATAGCATTCAAGCATATTGCACAAATAATTCATGTAATCAAGTAAGAATTGTACTATGAAAGAGTTGCAATTTGTTTAATGTAAATCATGTCCACCCCAAAGTTGAAAAAGAGTAAAAGTGGGGTTATGTAGACTCACATGTGTTGGAGAGTGTAGATTGCACAACCAAGTAAATGTTAAGTGTTTGTGGGTCACGGAGCTTGACCTATCGAGTAAATGTATGACGTGTATTAATGCGGTGTATAAGGTTTAAAGTAACTATAGTGTTTCAGTGTATTGCAAGCGTAAGGATTTGCACTAATGAATTGTATCGTTTAGTTATGTATTTAAAATATAAGGTAGTGTGATATATATATTTAATTGAATGTAATATAAACAAACGAATTCGTTTTATCTACTTATTTTAGAAAACGTCACAAAATATAAAGTAGTTTATATTTATATAAGTTTTATTTGACGTAACTAGGATTTATACAATTGGTTTATAAAAGTCTTTTTCATAATAAAGTGTTTTATAAAATCTTGTTATAACTTTTTATAAATTTAGAAATTTTAAATGAAAATGTATTTTCAAATGGTAAGAATCGGTTTAAAACAATTTAATCGATGAAAATAATTGTTGTGCTTAATAATGGTGAGATTCTGTTTAAACAGTTAAGTTTATAACATAAGTTTTATAAAAATCATCAAATCTGAGAAACTGTAAAGATTCAGTTCTGACTGAGCACGACCGTGCTCATTAACGGCACGACTGCGCTCGCCTCCGGGCGTGACCGTGGTGGTCAGGAGCGCGCCCGTGGTCGAGTCAGAAGGCTACAGAGGTTCTGGTCATGGAGCACGACCGCGCCTAGTGTTTGTTTTTGGTCAGGACTTGTTTGCTCGGTAAGCACGACCGGGCCTTACTCGGACCACGACTGTGCTTGGTCAGGCACGACCGCGCTCAGTGATGAGCGCGACCGTGTCGGGTCTTTTCCAGACTCAATTCGCTCGATTCTTATATTAAACACTTCTGGATTCTTAGGGCTTTCATTTAGTGGATGATTACAAAGCTATCTATAAGGTTTAATTGGATTTATTTCGTGTTTAAGTGGTAGTTCGACTAAAAGTGTAGTTTCGTTTTCTCGTTCAAAAATCTGGCCGATTTGAGTGTTTCTACTACGAATTGGCATAGGGCTTTCGTAGTAGGGGGTGATACGAAGCTAGTGGTGTATTACTTACTTGTTATAATAGGTCAATTTAATGCAGTCGGCTACGGGTCGACGGCTTTGCTTCTCGGCGATCAATCGGACGACAGAGGTTGTATGAGTGTCGAGTGAGAGTTCTGGGTGATTGTGTGGATGCATATGAGGGTGTAGGAAGCGTGCAACTGGCTCTATATCGACGAATTCGCGAGTCTTGATTGTGGTGGGTATGGGATTAAACAAATCTGTAAATTGGAGTGTAATTGATGCGTGTTGCAGGTTGTATTCAGTCAAGTATGGTCTGACGCGCGAAAACCGGCTTTGACCATTCTTTAAATTTTGCGAAATCGTCGAGTATGGCTGTGATCTGACTTCTACAGACTCACGTGGTTTCAGCAGCGCGACCGTGCCTGTATTAGGCACGACCGTGCTTAGGTCTGCAGGCGCGACCGTGCTTGCCTAGTTTTGTAGTTTTTGAGTTTTGTCAGTTTTGGTCCTCGGGGCTTGTGAGATAATGGCGTTTTCAGTTGTTATTGTAACATAATGTATTGTATGTGTAATTTCATTTACGGTTGTTGCACACGAATTGAAATTGAAATACTCGTTTATTGCATCGAAACGTTTACATGGTAAAAAAAAAACCAGAAATGTTACAGTCTCCCCATGTTGAGGGGATTTCGTCCCGAAATTCAACTAGTTGAGGCTGCTGAATCGGTGAAGAGGTGAGGATACTTGAGTTTCATTTGGTCTTCACGTTCCCATGTAAACTCAGGACCACGTTTAGAATCCCAACGGACTTTGACAATAGGAATGCGGCTGCGTTTGAGTTGCTTGATCTCACGGTCCATGATTTCCACCGGTTTCTCGACAAAGTGCATCGTTTCATCAATGCGCACGTCGTCAAGAGGTATGTGGAGGTTCTCATCAGCAAGACATTTCTTCAGGTTGGACACGTGGAAGGTTGGATGAACATTGTTGAGTGCTGGAGGTAGCTCAAGTTTGTAAGCCACTTTCCCGATTCTTTCAAGGATCTTGAACGGGCCTACGTAACGAGGTGCTAGGTTGCCTTTCTTTCCAAAGCGGATCACACCCTTCCAAGGGGATACTTTGAGAAGCACAAGGTCACCCACTTGGAATTCCAAGGGTTTTCGTCGCTTGTCGGCATAGCTCTTTTGTCGACTTCTCGCTACTCGGATTTTGTCACGGATTTGAAGGATTTTGTCGGATGTTTCCTGAATTAACTCGGGACCGGTGATTTGTGCTTCACCAATCTCGTTCCAATAGATGGGAGAACGGCATTTGCGACCATAAAGAGCTTCGAATGGAGCCATGTTGATGCTGGTGTGGTAGCTGTTATTGTAGGAGAATTCAATAAGTGTCAAGTGTGAATCCCAATTGCCACCAAAGTCTATGACACAGGCTCTCAGCATGTCTTCGAGCGTTTGGATTGTTCGTTCAGTCTGGCCATCAGTTTGGGGATGGTAGGCTGTGCTTAAATCCAATCGTGTGCCAAGTGCCTTTTGCAGAGATTGCCAAAATCTGGAAGTGAAACGAGCATCTCTGTCGAAGATTATGTTCAAAGGTATACCATGTCGACTCACAATTTCGTCAATATAGATTCGGGCCAATTTCTCAACCCGATAGTCTTCACGGATGGGCAGGAAGTGTGCGGACTTTGTGAGACGGTCGATGATTACCCAAATGCTATCATAGCTGTTTGAAGTACGGGGGAGTTTAGTAATGAAGTCCATGGCTAGATTTTCCCATTTCCACATGGGGATTTCCGGTTGTTCAAGTAAGCCGGAAGGACGTTGATGTTCGGCTTTGACTTTAGAGCAGGTTAGACATTTTGCAACATAGAGTGCAATGTCTTTCTTCATACCAGGCCACCAATATTGTGGTCGAAGATTGTGATACATTTTATCCGCACCGGGATGGATAGAATACCGAGACTTGTGTGCTTCAGTCATGAAGAATTCCCGGAGATCATTGCGATTGGGAACCTAAATACGATCCAAGAAATAAAGCAAGCCATTGTTTTTAGTCTCTAGTTGGAATTCAGCACCACACGACATTTCCTCATACATATTGCCCTCGGTAATCGAGACGTGTTGAGCTGCTAGAATACGGGTTTGAATGTCGGAATGAATCTTGACACTTTGGAGCATGACACGTTCTTTACGGCTCAGCGCATCGGCTACTACGTTTGCCTTGCCGGGATGATAACGAATCTCGCAATCGTAATCATTGAGGAGTTCAACCCAACGTCGTTGCCTCATGTTGAGTTCTTTTTGGTTGAAGATGTGTTGGAGGCTTTTGTGGTCGGTGAATACCACACATTTTGTGCCATATAGATAATGTCTCCAAATCTTCAAGGCAAATATGACTGCACCCAACTCCAAATCGTGCGTCGTATAGTTTTTCTCGTGGATCTTGAGTTGCCTCGATGCATAAGCGATTACCTTGCCTCGTTGCATGAGAACACAACCAAGGCCTAGGTTAGAGGCATCACATTAGACGACTAGATCATCGTTTCCTTCGGGAAGAGTCAGAATAGGAGCATCACATAACTTCTGTTTAAGAGTTTGGAAAGCTTCTTCTTGTTTCGGCCCCCATACATAAGGTTTACCTTTATGCGTCAAGGCGGTGAGGGGAACAGCAATCTTGGAGAAGTTAGAAATGAATCTTCTGTAATAACCCGCTAAACCAAGGAACGAACGAACCTCGGTAGGGGTTTGAGGAGCACTCCAATTCTTGACAGCTTCGATCTTCGCAGGGTCGACATGTATTCCCTTTTTATTGACAACATGACCCAAAAATTGAACCTCCTTTAGCCAAAATTCACATTTGGAGAACTTGGCGTATAATTGTTCGGTTCTCAGGAGATCCAAAATCAGTCTAAGGTGCTGTTCATGTTCTTCCTCAGTCTTGGAATAGATCAAGATGTCATCGATGAAAACGATCACGAATTTGTCAAGGTATGGTTTGCACATGCGGTTCATGAGATCCATAAAGACAGCAGGTGCATTGGTCAACCCAAAAGGCATAACCGTGAACTCGTAATGACCATATCTTGTTCGGAAGGCGGTCTTTGGAATATCTTCTTCTCGGACACGCAGTTGGTGATAACCAGATCGAAGATCAATCTTCGAGAAACAAGTAGAACCTTGGAGTTGATCGAAGAGGTCGTCAATCCTAGGTAACGGGTAGCGGTTTTTGATTGTAAGCTTGTTGAGCTCTCGATAGTCAATACACATGCGGAATGAACCATCCTTCTTTTTAACAAACAAGACTGGTGCACCCCACGGTGAATGACTTGGCCGTATGAAACCTTTGTCAGCGAGTTCTTGAAGTTGACTTGCAAGTTCTTGCAATTCGGAAGGTGCAAGCCGGTATGGAGCTTTAGCCACAGGGTTTGCTCTGGGTATAAGATCGATTTGAAACTTTACTTCCCGAACAGGTGGAAGGCCAGGCAAGTCATCGGGAAAGACTTCGGGAAACTCCCGAATGATGGGAATATCTTCTACTCTTCTTTCCTTGTCTTCTTTTTGGATTACATGAGCTAGGAAAACCATGCACTTCTTTCGTATGTATTTCTGGGTGGTGATGCAGGACATCAGTTTGAGTCCTTTGCAAGGTTTCTCGCCAAAGACTTTCAATATGTCTCCCGATGGAAGAGGTATTCGGATGTATTTTTCAAAACACATGACTTCGGCGTGGTTTTTAGACAACCAATCCATGCCGATGATGACGTCAAAACTCCCTAATGGCATTGGTATTAGGTTGACTGGAAATGTGTGACCATTGAGTTCTAGTGAGCAGTCATGGACAATGGAGTCAATAGTGATGGAATTTCCATCCGCTACTTCAACGGTGAAGGTTTTCTCTAGTTTGGATCGTGTTTTTGCAAGTAAAGGTTCAAAGTTAAGGGACACAAAACTCTTATCGGCTCCGGTATCAAATAGTATAGAAGCATATTGGTTATTCATAAGAAACATACCGTTGACCACATGATCGCTGGCCTGAGCCTCGTTGGCGTTGATGTTGAAGGCACGCCCACGATCTCCGCCTGGAGTATTGTTCACAAGTTTTGGACATCGGTCTCGGAAGTGGTTTGGGTCGCCACACTCGAAGCAAGCATGCCCATTACCAATAGCTGGAACAGCTGGATTAGCCCCGTTTCCCCGGTTGACTTGATTACATGTTGGATTACTTCTGCAGGTGTTAGCTACATGCCCATATCTTCCACAGCTGGCACATAGGCGGCAGGGTACATTTGGGAAATGGTGATAATTGCAGGTGTTGCACAACGGATTGTTTCCCACATATTGTTTATTGACTCGGTTCTGAGCCATAGGAGCAACTTGGTTGACTGGGGCAACCGGAGTGATCACGGCATAGTTCTTAGCTTTCCTCTTCCTCGTGTTGTGGTTCGGTTCGGCTTTGACCTCATTGACATGAGCAGGAGGTGTTGTGGTGTCAGAAACTTTCTTGGCCCCCTTTCTGGTAAGAGTACCTGTTTTAACGTGATTATCAGTCAAAGTAGCAGCCAGACGAATAGCATCCTCCAGGCTTGCAGGATTTCTTCCCAAAACAGTGTCCTGGATTTGTCTCGGTAGGCCACCGATATATTTTTCAATACACCTAGACAAAGGCGTAACCATGTGAGGTACCAGCATGCTTAGTTCGTGAAAACGGTTGGTGTATGCTAAGCTTTCACCACTATCTTGGGTAAGATCCCAAAATTCTGCTTCCAGCTTTTTCATTTCGTTCCGAGGACAGAATTCCTCGGTCATGATCCTTTTTAGCTCATCCCATGGCAGAGCCATTGCTACTTCATCTCCCCTTGTTCTCTTCTCCCCATTCCACCAGGTCAGTGCCCGTTTTTGGAAGACACTAGTGGCATGGCGGACTCGCAGATTGTCCGGACAGTCACTATTGAGGAAGGTGCCCTCAATATTTTCTAACCATTGAAGGAGTCCCGTGGCTCCTTCGGTACCATAAAATTTCAGGGGATTGCAAGAGTTAAAATGCTTGAAGGTACATTGTGGCGGGTTGGCACCACCGCTACCACCAGTATTAGCACTACCACTGGCGTTCCCATTGTTGTTGTTATTGGCTTGAGTTAGTTGAGTTACTAGCTGAGTGAGGAGAGCAGCAAGGTCGGTATTATTGTTGTTGTTGGCATTGCCGGTATTGGTGTTGGTGCTATTGTTGGCGTTGTCGGTGTTGTTGCGGTTGATGTTACGACGATGAGGCATTCTATAAAAAGAGAATGATACAAAAGTGTTGTGAGAATTTAAAAAAAAATCCGTTGAAATTTAGGATAGGAGGAATAATAACACATTTATTTCATAGTTCGGATTGTTTTCAAGTAATCACATTTCTACTTGAACACAATGACATATTAAGGTTAATTAGACTTATATAATTTTCAAGGAGACGTGTTTTAGCCTATAGGTAAACACTCATCCCGGGAATTCCCAGGAAAGCATACGGATCCCTCGGTTGATTGGGATTTATATGAAATGCTTTCCTAGACAGAAAACCTAGAATACAGGTGTCACCCTTCCAGATTGCACATGTCCTTTAATAATTAACAGAGTCTAAAACCTTAACGGGTATATAAAAATATTTTTGATAGACTAGTGTCTACGAGTATGAGTTTTTCCACAAGTTATGGCGATGATGACATAGAAGCAGTTAAGGAGGATACGCGGCTTAGGATACGGGTATGGATACGATTTATTTAATTTATTATTTACGTATGCTTATTAAGTCATGTAGTCTAAACATTTTAAGTATCAAATAACTAACACATAAAGCATGTGACATATAGCAAATAGCACGTATCACATAAAACATGTAGCATGGCATTGTTGGGTGTCCTAAAGTTATAGTCTAGGTCAATGGTGTCTAATAACCTAATTCCCTATAACCAAGGCTCTGATACCAATCTGTCACACCCCAACCGGCGGCGGAAACGTCGGGGCGTGAAGCGTGCAGACTGTTCATAGCTCATGGTTTGATAAGGTTGAAATAATTAAACATGTAGTTTTCGTTGAAATCAAACAACAATCCAACAAGTACACGAAACATAACAAAATACATAACAATGTTTATTTTAGAGCCTTTTAACTAGGTCCTCAAACTAGGTGGAAGCAACTTGTAATCATCTCAGTTGTTAGCACCTGAAACATGATTTAAAAACAAGGGTCAACTAAAAAGTTGGTGAGCATACATAAGTGTTGACACACAAATAAGAGTTCAAAACTATTTATACAATTCCTTGATTCACATGGTATATAAGACAAATATAGAAAATCTTTAGTTATACTAGGTGCACAATCAAACCTTGTGACTGAGGCATAACACGCAGGTTACCCTAATGTAAAGTCGGTAACAAACACCCTACCCGGGTGGGTTTGTCAGACTCAATAGTACTATCCTTGTTTACCGTTGGCTTGTACAGAGTTAATGATTGCACGAGTTGCGTCATGTATGTATAGTAATAACTCATAGCATTCAAGCATATTGCACAAATAATTCATGTAATCAAGTAAGAATTGTACTATGAAAGAGTTGCAATTTGTTTAATGTAAATCATGTCCCCAAAGGTGAAAAAGAGTAAAAGTGGGGTTATGTAGACTCACATGTGTTGGAGAGTGTAGATTGCACAACCAAGTAAATGTTAAGTGTTTGTGGGTCACGGAGCTTGACCTATCGAGTAAATGTATGACGTGTATTAATGCGGTGTATAAGGTTTAAAGTAACTATAGTGTTTCAGTGTATTGCAAGCGTAAGGATTTGCACTAATGAATTGTATCGTTTAGTTATGTATTTAAAATATAAGGTAGTGTGGTATATATATTTAATTGAATGTAATATAAACAAACGAATTCGTTTTATCTACTTATTTTAGAAAACGTCACAAAATATAAAGTAGTTTATATTTATATAAGTTTTATTTGATGTAACTAGGATTTATACAATTGGTTTATAAAAGTCTTTTTCATAATAAAGTGTTTTATAAAATCTTGTTATAACTTTTTATAAATTTAGAAATTTTAAATGAAAATGTATTTTCAAATGGTAAGAATCGGTTTAAAACAATTTAATCGATGAAAATAATTGTTGTGCTTAATAATGGTGAGATTCTGTTTAAACAGTTAAGTTTATAACATAAGTTTTATAAAAATCATCAAATCTGAGAAACTGTAAAGATTCAGTTCTGACTGAGCACGACCGTGCTCATTAACGGCACGACTGCGCTCGCCTCCGGGCGTGACCGTGGTGGTCAGGAGCGCGCCCGTGGTCGAGTCAGAAGGCTACAGAGGTTCTGGTCATGGAGCACGACCGCGCCTAGTGTTTGTTTTTGGTCAGGACTTGTTTGCTCGGTAAGCACGACCGGGCCTTACTCGGACCACGACTGTGCTTGGTCAGGCACGACCGCGCTCAGTGATGAGCGCGACCGTGTCGGGTCTTTTCCAGACTTAATTCGCTCGATTCTTATATTAAACACTTCTGGATTCTTAGGGCTTTCATTTAGTGGATGATTACGAAGCTATCTATAAGGTTTAATTGGATTTATTTCGTGTTTAAGTGGTAGTTCGACTAAAAGTGTAGTTTCGTTTTCTCGTTCAAAAATCTGGCCGATTTGAGTGTTTCTACTACGAATTGGCATAGGGCTTTCGTAGTAGGGGGTGATACGAAGCTAGTGGTGTATTACTTACTTGTTATAATAGGGCAATTTAATGCAGTCGGCTACGGGTCGACGGCTTTGCTTCTCGGCGATCAATCGGACGACAGAGGTTGTATGAGTGTCGAGTGAGAGTTCTGGGTGATTGTGTGGATGCATATGAGGGTGTAGGAAGCGTGCAACTGGCTCTATATCGACGAATTCGCGAGTCTTGATTGTGGTGGGTATGGGATTAAACAAATCTGTAAATTGGAGTGTAATTGATGCGTGTTGCAGGTTGTATTCAGTCAAGTATGGTCTGACGCGCGAAAACCGGCTTTGACCATTCTTTAAATTTTGCGAAATCGTCGAGTATGGCTGTGATCTGACTTCTGCAGACTCACGTGGTTTCAGCAGCGCGACCGTGCCTGTATTAGGCACGACCGTGCTTAGGTCTGCAAGCGCGACCGTGCCTAGTCTTAGGCGCGACCGTGCTTGCCTAGTTTTGTAGTTTTTTAGTTTTGTCAGTTTTGGTCCTCGGGGCTTGTGAGATAATGGCGTTTTCAGTTGTTATTGTAACATAATGTATTGTATGTGTAATTTCATTTACGGTTGTTGCACACGAATTGAAATTGAAATACTCGTTTATTGCATCGAAACGTTTACATGGTAAAAAAAAAACCAGAAATGTTACAGTCTCCCCATGTTGAGGGGATTTCGTCCCGAAATTCAACTAGTTGAGGCTGCTGAATCGGTGAAGAGGTGAGGATACTTGAGTTTCATTTGGTCTTCACGTTCCCATGTAAACTCAGGACCACGTTTAGAATCCCAACGGACTTTGACAATAGGAATGCGGCTGCGTTTGAGTTGCTTGATCTCACGGTCCATGATTTCCACCGGTTTCTCGACAAAGTGCATCGTTTCATCAATGCGCACGTCGTCAAGAGGTATGTGGAGGTTCTCATCAGCAAGACATTTCTTCAGGTTGGACACGTGGAAGGTTGGATGAACATTGTTGAGTGCTGGAGGTAGCTCAAGTTTGTAAGCCACTTTCCCGATTCTTTCAAGGATCTTGAACGGGCCTACGTAACGAGGTGCTAGGTTGCCTTTCTTTCCAAAGCGGATCACACCCTTCCAAGGGGATACTTTGTGAAGCACAAGGTCACCCACTTGGAATTCCAAGGGTTTTCGTCGCTTGTCGGCATAGCTCTTTTGTCGACTTCTCGCTACTCGGATTTTGTCACGGATTTGAAGGATTTTGTCGGATGTTTCCTGAATTAACTCGGGACCGGTGATTTGTGCTTCACCAATCTCGTTCCAACAGATGGGAGAACGGCATTTGCGACCATAAAGAGCTTCGAATGGAGCCATGTTGATGCTGGTGTGGTAGCTGTTATTGTAGGAGAATTCAATAAGTGTCAAGTGTGAATCCCAATTGCCACCAAAGTCTATGACACAGGCTCTCAGCATGTCTTCGAGCGTTTGGATTGTTCGTTCAGTCTGGCCATCAGTTTGGGGATGGTAGGCTGTGCTTAAATCCAATCGTGTGCCAAGTGCCTTTTGCAGAGATTGCCAAAATCTGGAAGTGAAACGAGCATCTCTGTCGAAGATTATGTTCAAAGGTATACCATGTCGACTCAAAATTTCGTCAATATAGATTCGGGCCAATTTCTCAACCCGATAGTCTTCACGGATGGGCAGGAAGTGTGCGGACTTTGTGAGACGGTCGATGATTACCCAAATGCTATCATAGCTGTTTGAAGTACGGGGGAGTTTAGTAATGAAGTCCATGGCTAGATTTTCCCATTTCCACATGGGGATTTCCGGTTGTTCAAGTAAGCCGGAAGGACGTTGATGTTCGGCTTTGACTTTAGAGCAGGTTAGACATTTTGCAACATAGAGTGCAATGTCTTTCTTCATACCAGGCCACCAATATTGTGGTCGAAGATTGTGATACATTTTATCCGCACCGGGATGGATAGAATACCGAGACTTGTGTGCTTCAGTCATGAAGAAATCCCGGAGATCATTGCGATTGGGAACCCAAATACGATCCAAGAAATAAAGCAAGCCATTGTTTTTAGTCTCTAGTTGGAATTCAGCACCACACGACATTTCCTCATACATATTGCCCTCGGTAATCGAGACGTGTTGAGCTGCTAGAATACGGGTTTGAATGTCGGAATGAATCTTGACACTTTGGAGCATGACACGTTCTTTACGGCTCAGCGCATCGGCTACTACGTTTGCCTTGCCGGGATGATAACGAATCTCGCAATCGTAATCATTGAGGAGTTCAACCCAACGTCGTTGCCTCATGTTGAGTTCTTTTTGGTTGAAGATGTGTTGGAGGCTTTTGTGGTCGGTGAATACCACACATTTTGTGCCATATAGATAATGTCTCCAAATCTTCAAGGCAAATATGACTGCACCCAACTCCAAATCGTGCGTCGTATAGTTTTTCTCGTGGATCTTGAGTTGCCTCGATGCATAAGCGATTACCTTGCCTCGTTGCATGAGAACACAACCAAGGCCTAGGTTAGAGGCATCACATTAGACGACTAGATCATCGTTTCCTTCGGGAAGAGTCAGAATAGGAGCATCACATAACTTCTGTTTAAGAGTTTGGAAAGCTTCTTCTTGTTTCGGCCCCCATACATAAGGTTTACCTTTATGCGTCAAGGCGGTGAGGGGAACAGCAATCTTGGAGAAGTTAGAAATGAATCTTCTGTAATAACCCGCTAAACCAAGGAACGAACGAACCTCGGTAGGGGTTTGAGGAGCACTCCAATTCTTGACAGCTTCGATCTTCGCAGGGTCGACATGTATTCCCTTTTTATTGACAACATGACCCAAAAATTGAACCTCCTTTAGCCAAAATTCACATTTGGAGAACTTGGCGTATAATTGTTCGGTTCTCAGGAGATCCAAAATCAGTCTAAGGTGCTGTTCATGTTCTTCCTCAGTCTTGGAATAGATCAAGATGTCATCGATGAAAATGATCACGAATTTGTCAAGGTATGGTTTGCACATGCGGTTCATGAGATCCATAAAGACAGCAGGTGCATTGGTCAACCCAAAAGGCATAACCGTGAACTCGTAATGACCATATCTTGTTCGGAAGGCGGTCTTTGGAATATCTTCTTCTCGGACACGCAGTTGGTGATAACTAGATCGAAGATCAATCTTCGAGAAACAAGTAGAACCTTGGAGTTGATCGAAGAGGTCGTCAATCCTAGGTAACGGGTAGCGGTTTTTGATTGTAAGCTTGTTGAGCTCTCGATAGTCAATACACATGCGGAATGAACCATCCTTCTTTTTAACAAACAAGACTGGTGCACCCCACGGTGAATGACTTGGCCGTATGAAACCTTTGTCAGCGAGTTCTTGAAGTTGACTTGCAAGTTCTTGCAATTCGGAAGGTGCAAGCCGGTATGGAGCTTTAGCCACAGGGTTTGCTCCGGGTATAAGATCGATTTGAAACTTTACTTCCCGAACAGGTGGAAGGCCAGGCAAGTCATCGGGAAAGACTTCGGGAAACTCCCGAATGATGGGAATATCTTCTACTCTTCTTTCCTTGTCTTCTTTTTGGATTACATGAGCTAGGAAAACCATGCACTTCTTTCGTATGTATTTCTGGGTGGTGATGCAGGACATCAGTTTGAGTCCTTTGCAAGGTTTCTCGCCAAAGACTTTCAATATGTCTCCCGATGGAAGAGGTATTCGGATGTATTTTTCAAAACACATGACTTCGGCGTGGTTTTTAGACAACCAATCCATGCCGATGATGACGTCAAAACTCCCTAATGGCATTGGTATTAGGTTGACTGGAAATGTGTGACCATTGAGTTCTAGTGAGCAGTCATGGACAATGGAGTCAATAGTGATTGAATTTCCATCCGCTACTTCAACGGTGAAGGTTTTCTCTAGTTTGGATCGTGTTTTTGCAGGTAAAGGTTCAAAGTTAAGGGACACAAAACTCTTATCGGCTCCGGTATCAAATAGTATAGAAGCATATTGGTTATTCATAAGAAACATACCGTTGACCACATGATCGCTGGCCTGAGCCTCGTTGGCGTTGATGTTGAAGGCACGCCCACGAGCTCCGCCTGGAGTATTGTTCACAAGTTTTGGACATCGGTCTCGGAAGTGGTTTGGGTCGCCACACTCGAAGCAAGCATGCCCATTACCAATAGCTGGAACAGCTGGATTAGCCCCGTTTCCCCGGTTGACTTGATTACATGTTGGATTACTTCTGCAGGTGTTAGCTACATGCCCATATCTTCCACAGCTGGCACATAGGCGGCAGGGTACATTTGGGAAATGGTGATAATTGCAGGTGTTGCACAACGGATTGTTTCCCACATATTGTTTCTTGACTCGGTTCTGAGCCATAGGAGCAACTTGGTTGACTGGGGCAACCGGAGTGATCACGGCATAGTTCTTAGCTTTCCTCTTCCTCGTGTTGTGGTTCGGTTCGGCTTTGACCTCATTGACATGAGCAGGAGGTGTTGTGGTGTCAGAAACTTTCTTGGTCCCCTTTCTGGTAAGAGTACCTGTTTTAACGTGATTATCAGTCAAAGTAGCAGCCAGACGAATAGCATCCTCCAGGCTTGCAGGATTTCTTCCCAAAACAGTGTCCTGGATTTGTCTCGGTAGGCCACCGATATATTTTTCAATACACCTAGACAAAGGCGTAACCATGTGAGGTACCAGCATGCTTAGTTCGTGAAAACGGTTGGTGTATGCTAAGCTTTCACCACTATCTTTGGTAAGATCCCAAAATTCTGCTTCCAGCTTTTTCATTTCGTTCCGAGGACAGAATTCCTCGGTCATGATCCTTTTTAGCTCATCCCATGGCAGAGCCATTGCTACTTCATCTCCCCTTGTTCTCTTCTCCCCATTCCACCAGGTCAGTGCCCGTTTTTGGAAGACACTAGTGGCATGGCGGACTCGCAGATTGTCCGGACAGTCACTATTGACGAAGGTGCCCTCAATATTTTCGAACCATTGAAGGAGTCCCGTGGCTCCTTCGGTACCATAAAATTTCAGGGGATTGCAAGAGTTAAAATGCTTGAAGGTACATTGTGGCGGGTTGGCACCACCGCCACCACCAGTATTAGCACTACCACTGGCGTTCCCATTGTTGTTGTTATTGGCTTGAGTTAGTTGAGTTACTAGCTGAGTGAGGAGAGCAGCAAGGTCGGTATTATTGTTGTCGTTGGCATTGCCGGTATTGGTGTTGGTGCTATTGTTGGCGTTGTCGGTGTTGTTGCGGTTGATGTTACGACGATGAGGCATTCTATAAAAAGAGAATGATACAAAAGTGTTGTGAGAATTTAAAAAAAAATCCGTTGAAATTTAGGATAGGAGGAATAATAACACATTTATTTCATAGTTCGGATTGTTTTCAAGTAATCACATTTCTACTTGAACACAATGACATATTAAGGTTAATTAGACTTATATAATTTTCAAGGAGACGTGTTTTAGCCTATAGGTAAACACTCATCCCGGGAATTCCCAGGAAAGCATACGGATCCCTCGGTTGATTGGGATTTATATGAAATGCTTTCCTAGACAGAAAACCTAGAATACAGGTGTCACCCTTCCAGATTGCACATGTCCTTTAATAATTAACAGAGTCTAAAACCTTAACGGGTATATAAAAATATTTTTGATAGACTAGTGTCTACGAGTATGAGTTTTTCCACAAGTTATGGCGATGATGACATAGAAGCAGTTAAGGAGGATACGCGGCTTAGGATACGGGTATGGATACGATTTATTTAATTTATTATTTACGTATGCTTATTAAGTCATGTAGTCTAAACATTTTAAGTATCAAATAACTAACACATAAAGCATGTGACATATAGCAAATAGCACGTATCACATAAAACATGTAGCATGGCATTGTTGGGTGTCCTAAAGTTATAGTCTAGGTCAATGGTGTCTAATAACCTAATTCCCTATAACCAAGGCTCTGATACCAATCTGTCACACCCCAACCGGCGGCGGAAACGTCGGGGCGTGAAGCGTGCAGACTGTTCATAGCTCATGGTTTGATAAGGTTGAAATAATTAAACATGTAGTTTTCATTGAAATCAAACAACAATCCAACAAGTACACGAAACATAACAAAATACATAACAATGTTTATTTTAGAGCCTTTTAACTAGGTCCTCAAACTAGGTGGAAGCAACTTGTAATCATCTCAGTTGTTAGCACCTGAAACATGATTTAAAAACAAGGGTCAACTAAAAAGTTGGTGAGCATACATAAGTGTTGACACACAAATAAGAGTTCAAAACTATTTATACAATTCCTTGATTCACATGTTATATAAGACAAATATGGAAAATCTTTAGTTATACTAGGTGCACAATCAAACCTTGTGACTGAGGCATAACACGCAGGTTACCCTAATGTAAAGTCGGTAACAAACACCCTACCCGGGTGGGTTTGTCAGACTCAATAGTACTATCCTTGTTTACCGTTGGCTTGTACAGAGTTAATGATTGCACGAGTTGCGTCATGTATGTATAGTAATAACTCATAGCATTCAAGCATATTGCACAAATAATTCATGTAATCAAGTAAGAATTGTACTATGAAAGAGTTGCAATTTGTTTAATGTAAATCATGTCCACCCCAAAGGTGAAAAAGAGTAAAAGTGGGGTTATGTAGACTCACATGTGTTGGAGAGTGTAGATTGCACAACCAAGTAAATGTTAAGTGTTTGTGGGTCACGGAGCTTGACCTATCGAGTAAATGTATGACGTGTATTAATGCGGTGTATAAGGTTTAAAGTAACTATAGTGTTTCAGTGTATTGCAAGCGTAAGGATTTGCACTAATGAATTGTATCGTTTAGTTATGTATTTAAAATATAAGGTAGTGTGGTATATATATTTAATTGAATGTAATATAAACAAACGAATTCGTTTTATCTACTTATTTTAGAAAACGTCACAAAATATAAAGTAGTTTATATTTATATAAGTTTTATTTGATGTAACTAGGATTTATACAATTGGTTTATAAAAGTCTTTTTCATAATAAAGTGTTTTATAAAATCTTGTTATAACTTTTTATAAATTTAGAAATTTTAAATGAAAATGTATTTTCAAATGGTAAGAATCGGTTTAAAACAATTTAATCGATGAAAATAATTGTTGTGCTTAATAATGGTGAGATTCTGTTTAAACAGTTAAGTTTATAACATAAGTTTTATAAAAATCATCAAATCTGAGAAACTGTAAAGATTCAGTTCTGACTGAGCACGACCGTGCTCATCAACGGCACGACTGCGCTCGCCTCCGGACGTGATCGTGGTGGTCTGGAGCGCGCCCGTGGTCGAGTCAGAAGGCTACAGAGGTTCTGGTCATGGAGCACGACCGTGCTCGTGTCCGGCATGACCGCGCCTAGTGTTTATTTTTGGTCAGGACTTGTTTGCTCGGTAAGCACTACCGGGCCTTACTCGGACCACGACTGTGCTTGGTCAGGCACGACCACGCTCAGTGATGAGCACGACCGTGTCGGGTCTTTTCCAGACTCAATTCGCTCGATTCTTATATTAAACACTTCTGGATTCTTAGGGCTTTCATTTAGTGGATGATTACGAAGCTATCTATAAGGTTTAATTGGATTTATTTCGTGTTTAAGTGGTAGTTCGACTAAAAGTGTAGTTTCGTTTTCTCGTTCAAAAATCTGGCCGATTTGAGTGTTTCTACTACGAATTGGCATAGGGCTTTCGTAGTAGGGGGTGATACGAAGCTAGTGGTGTATTACTTACTTGTTATAATAGGGCAATTTAATGCAGTCGGCTACGGGTCGACGGCTTTGCTTCTCGGCGATCAATCGGACGACAGAGGTTGTATGAGTGTCGAGTGAGAGTTCTGGGTGATTGTGTGGATGCATATGAGGGTGTAGGAAGCGTGCAAGTGGCTCTATATCGACGAATTCGCGAGTCATGATTGTGGTGGGTATGGGATTAAACAAATCTGTAAATTGGAGTGTAATTGATGCGTGTTGCAGGTTGTATTCAGTCAAGTATGGTCTGACGCGCGAAAACCGGCTTTGACCATTCTTTAAATTTTGCGAAATCGTCGAGTATGGCTGTGATCTGACTTCTGCAGAGTCACGTGGTTTCAGCAGCGCGACCGTGCCTGTATTAGGCACGACCGTGCTTAGGTCTGCAGGCGCGACCGTGCCTAGTCTTAGGCGCGACCGTGCTTGCCTAGTTTTGTAGTTTTTGAGTTTTGTCAGTTTTGGTCCTCGGGGCTTGTGAGATAATGGCGTTTTCAGTTGTTATTGTAACATAATGTATTGTATGTGTAATTGCATTTACGGTTGTTGCACACGAATTGAAATTGAAATACTCGTTTATTGCATCGAAACGTTTACATGGTAAAAAAAAACCAGAAATGTTACACTAGGAGCTACAATTGCTTTGTGTGTGGTCAAGTTGGTAATTTTGTGAGAAATTGCAAACACAACTCTAGTAAGTCAAGGTTCACAAATAACAAAAAGAAAGTTAAGGGCAAAGATACTCAGCATTCTAAGAGAGCGTCTGAGAACGACAGTGTGTTCGAGTCCGGAGTGACACAACGATACAGTCGTGATTACTTGCTTTCTAGAAATTGTCATGCTTTATATTCAAATGTTTTGTAGTGATTATGTGCTACCAAATTTTGAGGATACGAGTGTCGCAAAAGGTTGACAATATGTGAAGAAATTTAACCAGCCATGTAACATCCCAAAAATAATAGAACGAATAAATATAGCGAGACCGGTGATTTAGTCGTAATATTTAAACAAAAGGGAGCGGGCTTGGGCTCGGCTTCAATGGGCCGAGGGAAGCCCAGGTATATATATAAGGTAAGGCAGCCCTCTTCCCTACTCATTCCACACTCACGTAGTTTCTAGAGAGAGAAAGGAAAGCTCGGGTCTAGAGAGAGAAAGTCGACGGATCGTCACGAGATTGGAGGAGCACGTTACAGCTGAGCCCGTGAGCAAAACCTCCAAATCAGAATTACAATCCAGGTAACGATTCGACCACATTATGAGTTTTTGTTCGTTTTGGGAAGTTTCGGGTTTTGGCTAAAAAGATAATGATTTTGCGTATGAAACTTGAAAGTGAACTTAGGTATAGCATCTAGAATGAAAAACGAACGTTGTGATCAAAGAAAAATTTAGATATTGACTCGATCAGACTTGCATGCAAAAACTTCAGATTTTGGGGAAGACGATGTGCAGACCCATCGAAACTACTTAGTTTCGATAAGTGCAGTAGTTTCGATATGTGCAGACCCATCGAAACTACTCAGTTTCGATATATGCATACCCATCGAAACTACCATAGTTTCGATATAAGCCCACGATCCGAAGCTAAGATTACACCTAAGTTACCTATTGAAACTACCAAGTTCCGACAGAAGCAACCTATCGAAACTACCAAGTTCCGACAGAAGCAACCTATCGAAACTACCAAGTTTCGACAGAAGCAACCTATCGAAACTACCAAGTTTCGACAGAAGCAACCCATCAAACTACCAAGTTTCGACAGAAGCAACCTATCGAAACTACCAAGTTTCGACAGAAGCAACCTATCGAAACTACCAAGTTTTGATAAAGCAAATCCATGGAAACTACTAAGTTCAAGCATAGTAATGTCTAATGTCATCTAGGAGCACTACCTTACGAGTATGAATTTATTATACAGATCATGAGTGACATTAGTGACGCTCAGTAGCCAGCTTAGTGTATTTCAGAAACTACTCATCAGGTGAGTTCTATGTGCCCCCTTCTATGTTATGTGCAAATCATTTTAAATGTTTTGGGGCTGAAGTGTATACACTAAATGATTAAATGTTATAAATGTCAATGTGATCATACGTATATATATAAATACTTATATATGAAAATGAATTATGAATAAAGAAAGAAGCGTATGATTTTAAAGAATGAATGAAAGAAGGACATAACGTAAAATAATGAAATCTTGCTTTATATTACATATATATTGCATGCTATGAATGAATGTAAACGTTATAAACCCTTCTATGACAACGGCTACTTCGGTAGACGGACGACCACGTGACTATTTTGCAACCGGAACAAAAACGTTCCTTCGCAAGCTAGGACGTAAGAAAAGGTATTAATGGACGGTCGAAGCACATGCCTTAACTAATGTAGAACGGTTGCATACATAATAGTCGCGTGGGAAACGGATGCCCTAGGGCAGACGGACAAAATAACGGACTACGACGGTAGGACGGTAAAGAGCGGACGGACAAAGGTTGCCGGACGGATTAATGAATGACGGACGGTTTTCTAGAGTCGGACGGTAATGAAATGGGCTACGACGGTAGTTCTGACAGCGATGTCTTCGTGACATTAGCGACAAGTATGACGGGTTGATCTCCCTTAAGATTATGGCCAATATGTGTTCTCTCAAAGAAAGTATGTATGTACATATGTATATACCCTCATTGAATGTTATGTGAGAACAGTAAAGTAAAGAATATTTAAAAGTATGAATATATATATATACATTATATTCATGATAAGGTAAATATTATGTATGATTGTCTTTAAACTAGAACTCACCAGCGTTAGCTGACTTTTAGTATACAATTCAGGTAAAGGGAGAAAAGGTCGTGCGATGGCGTGAAGGTTACCCGACACAAGACTGACATCCCACTTTAATATATGTGTTAAGACTTCCGCTGTCAAGTTATGTTATATTATGTAATTGAATGACGAATGATTTGTAATTGAATGATGAATGTTTTTAATTTAAGTTCAGTATTCATGACTATGTTTATGAGTAAATCCAACAAGTGAGGTTACCCGGAAAGGGGCCTTACAAGTTGGTATCAGAGCAATAGTATGAGAGATTCAAACATCCCTAAATGTCTGGACTTAAACTGATTATGGGACCAACGCACGGATGTCAGTCTGGGTAGCCAACGCCAACGCAGGCACAGTAAGTAAGTACTAAGGCTAATACACTTGAGTAAGAATAGATACTCAAACCTAGAACCAATAGATGTCAATGTCATGACCAATTTGAAGAGTTTGGAACCTGAAAAACAATGTAAATTTCTAATCACAAACCGGTCACTGTAATTAAAAATTTACCTTGTTCGTACTGTTCTAAGACTATGATCTGAGAGAAAGGCATTGATGTATTCCCTTTATGACCATCAGGAAACTAGGAACTATGGCTGTAGGAGGAAGAACTGGACGCCGAGGCGGCCGCACTGGCCAAGTGGGTAGACCTCCATTGAATCGAAGAAGTGAAGAGGAAGAGAGCGTGCACGCAGAACACACTGAAAATGTCCACGAAACTAATGTGACTCCAACTGGGGACGGCAATCAAGGGCCTATACAGTTGGAACCCGAGGTTATGGATGCTATTGCCCGCGAGGTTGTACTTACTCTGAAGAACATATTGCCTGACCTATTATCTGAGGCACTAAAGAAAAGCAAAGAAGAGGATGAAGGGAAAAATTAAGAGAAAATTTATGACAGTGACGGGGATGAAGTAAAAGTGACATCAAGCAATAGTGGGCGTACTTACAAAGGTTTCAAGGACAGAGACCCACCTAAGTTTGATGGAACCAAGGTTTCGGTGGCTACTTTCGAATGGATTGAGAGGATGAACACTGTAATCAACATCAGCGAGTGCCGACCGGACCAGGCGGTCAAATATGTTGCCCATTCTTTCACCAATGAAGCACTAGGTTGGTGGAGAACCATCCAAAGAACAAAGTCGCCAAATGCTCTTGCCAGAATGACATGGGAAGACCTGAAAAAGCTCATAATCCAGAAGTTCTGCCCACAGAACGAGATTGATCGTGTGGAGAACGAGTTCCTAAACTTCAAGGCTGGCAACAAGACTCATCTCCAGTATACTTCAAGATTCAACGAGTTGGCCCAACTGGTACCACACTTGGTGGAAACTGAAGAACGTATGATCAAATACTATGTCAAGGGTCTGCCACAAAGGGTCCGTGTCAATGTAAAAGCCAACCTACCCTCGACCTTCGAGTCGGTAGTCAACCTGTCTGGAATCGTCTACGACGATTATGCCAATGAGGACCCGGCACCTGAGACACAAAAGAGAAAATGGGAGAACCCGTCTAGAGGCACCGGAAAAGGGAAAGAAACAACTGAAATTAAGAAACCAAGGTTGGACGGATATGAAACATGCAAGAGATGTGGAAAGCAACATCTGGGCGAGTGTCGAATCGGCACCACCGTGTGTTATAAGTGCGGGAGGCCGGGGCACTACTCCCGAGATTGTTTGAAGGACGTCAAATGTCAAGTATGTGGATTGTTTGGACATCTGACAAAGAACTGTAGGAAGGTCGGCCAATCTGGTTCGGGAAAGGAGAGGGAAAAGGAACAACCGCAGGCTAGGACTCGAGCCTACGCCCTGACTGAGGAGGAAGCAAGGGGAAACCCTGATGTTGTGTCAGGTACGTTCCTAGTTAATAACGAACATGCTGCTTTTTTATTTGACTCTGGTGCTAGTAAAAGTTTTATATCCAATGCATTTAGTCATAAACTAGGATGCACTATCAACACAATAGTAAACGTCTTTAGCGTACAATCTGCCGTTGGTAAAAATTCGGCAGTATTTCAAGTAACAGAGGATTGGATCATAGAAATAGAGGGCCATAAGTTTCCTTCTAGATTATTCCTTCTCACCTTAGGGGGATTCGATATAGTATTGGGTATGGATTGGCTAGCTGCCAACGAAGCTCAAATCATATGTAAACGTAAGAGGATACACGTCAAAGTTCCTAACGGCAGTCCAATTATGATTTATGCGGATTGGAATTGCACGATGCCGAACGTCATCTCGATGATCAAGGCCGAAAGTTACATGAGGCGCAGTTGCGAAGCTTATCTGGCATATGTTATTGATGATAGAATGAAAATGAATGAACTCAAGAATGTACCCGTGGTGTGCAACTTTCCGGAAGTATTCCCTGAGGACCTACCTGGGTTACCACCCGATCGGGAAATAGAATTTCAGATTGAATTATTGCCAGGAGCCGAGCCCGTTGCTAAAGCCCCCTACCGATTGGCTCCGTCAGAAATGAAAGAATTGATGTCTCAACTAGAGGAACTAACATAAAAAGGATTTATTAGACCGAGCATCTCACCGTGGGGCGCTCCGGTACTATTTGTAAAGAAGAAGGACGGCAGCATGCGCATGTGCATTGACTACTGTGAGTTGAACAAGAGGACAGTAAAGAACAAATACCCACTGCCTAGAATAGACAACCTTTTTGATCAACTGCAAGGTGCAAGTTGGTTCTCAAAGATCGATCTTAGGTCGGGTTACCATCAGTTGAAAGTAAGAGAAGAAGACGTAGCAAAGACCGCGTTTCGCACGCGTTATGGGCATTATGAATTTCTTGTGATGTCCTTCGGATTGACCAACGCACCAGCAGCGTTCATGGATTTGATGAATAGAGTATGTCGACCCATGTTGGATTGATCAGTGATAGTTTTTATAGACGACATACTGGTATATTCGAAAAGCGAGGGTGATCACCACTGTCACCTAAGAGAGGTTCTGGAGGTGCTAAAGCAGGAAAAGTTGTAAGCAAAGTTCTCCAAATGCGCGTTCTGGCTTAGGGAAGTCCAATTCCTAGGTCATGTAATAAACCCAAACGGCATTATGGTGGATCCTGCAAAGATCGAGACAGTAAAGGAATGGAACGTCCCAAAGACACCAACAGAGATACGAAGCTTTCTGGGCTTGGCAGGCTACTATCGAAGGTTCATTCAAGATTTTTCAAGAATAGCCTCGCCACTAACTAAGTTGACACGGAATGAAGTGAAATATGAATGGGGTCCAACCCAAAACAACGCGTTTGAGGAACTTAAGGCACGATTAACCCAAGCTCCAGTCTTGGCACTACCTGAGGGAAATGAAGACTTAGTAGTCTACTCTGACGCTTCGGGTCAGGGTTTAGGTTGCGTACTTATGTAACGAGGAAAGGTAATTGCTTACGCCTCACGACAACTAAAGATTCACGAGGTTAACTACCCAACACACGATCTAGAGTTAGCAGCAATAGTTTTCGCGTTAAAATTATGGAGGCACTATATGTATGGAGTTAAATGCACCATTTACTCAGATCACAAAAGCCTGAAGTACTTTTTCGAGCAAAAGGAATTAAACATGAGGCAAAGGAGGTGGTTAGAGCTACTGAAGGACTATGACTGTGAGATATTGTACCATCCAGGCAAAGCAAACGTGGTGGCTGACGCTTTAAGCAGAAAGGAAGGATCGGAACCTATACGGATCAAAGCGTGTCAGCTGATTATAACACCAGATTTGATGAGTGAAATATCAAAGGCACAAGACGAAGCACTATTAGAAGGAAATATAAAATGGGAAAGAATAGTAGGACAACAAGGGAATTTGGATGCAAATGCATACGGTGTACGAACTAGGTTTGGCCGAATGTGGATACCTAAGATTGGCGAGCTTAGAGCCAAAATACTCGATGAGGCCCATAAGTCTCCCTATTCTATCCACCCTGGGACAAACAAAATGTATCAAGACTTGAAGAAAGAGTACTGGTGGCCTGGCATGAAGAATGATGTGACAGGGTACGTGAGTAAGTGCCTAACGTGTTCTCTAGTTAAGGCCGAACACCAGAAACCATGCGGTAAAATGCCGGAATGGAAGTGGGAGGAGATCACAATGGACTTCATTACCAAGCTACCACGAACAGCTAAAGGCAATGATACCTTTTGGGTGATCGTCGACCGCTTGACGAAAAGTGCTCACTTCTTGCCAATACGTGAGACTTCTTCGTCAGAAAGACTAGCAGAAGTATTTATCAAAGAAGTTGTGAGCAGACATGGTATGCCGCTGTCGATTGTGTCCGACAGGGATACTAGATTCACGTCAAAGTTTTGGAAGAAATTCAATGAAGCAATGGGCACTAGAATGAACATCAGCACCGCTTACCACCCCCAAACCTATGGACAATCGGAAAGGACCATTCAGACCTTGGAGGACATGCTCCAGGCCTGTATCATTGACTTCGATGGGAGCTGGGACAGCCATCTACCATTGGCAGAATTTTCATACAACAACAGCTATCACTCGACTATTGGCATGCCGCCATTTGAAATGTTGTATGGAAGGAAGTGTAGGACCCCGGTTTGTTGGGGGTAAATTGGACAAAAGGATTTCGCAAGCCTCGAAGTGGTCAAAGCTACTTCCGAGAAGTTTGATCAAATCAAGGCTCGAATGAAAGCCGTAAAGGACAGGCAAAAATCATACGCGGATAAGAGAAGGAGGGATTTAGAGTTTCAAGTGGGGGACATTGTACTGTTAAAGGTATCACCATGGAAAGGAATAATCCGATTCAGAAAACGTGGCAAACTAAGTCCAAGGTTTGTCAGACCTTTCAAGATATTAGCGAGAGTGGGTCAACTTGCTTACAGACTCGACCTACCCGTTGAGCTTAGTGGAATACACCCTACGTTACACGTGTCGCACTTACGCAAGTGCCTAGCTGACGACACAGCTCACATACCTTACGACAAAATCGAAGTGGATAACAGTCTAAATTATGTAGAGGAACCGATAGCCATCCTTGACAGAGCTGAGAAACGACTACGCAATAAGTCGATTCCTTTAGTCAAAATACAATGGAGGCATAGAAAAGGGTCAGAAGCTACGTGGGAAAAAGAAGATGAGATGAGGGGACTATACCCTCAATTGTTTAACGTATAAGCAGTTTCGAGGACGAAACCTCTTTAAGGAGGGTAGACTTGTAACATCCCAAAAAAAATAGTAATATAGTAAATAATAACGCGATAGAGACTTAATCGTCATAAAAGAAAAGAAAAAACGGATGGGCTTGGGCTCGGCTCCAACGGGCCGAGCGAAGCCCAGGTATATAAGGGTCAAGACAGAACAAGAACTCTCATTTCCACCAAAACTTGCAACCTAGAGAGAGAAAGGAGAGCTCGGGTCTAGAGAGAGAAAGTTGACGGATCGACCCGAAATTGAAGGAGCACGTTACTACCGAGCTCGTGAGCAAAACCTCCAAATCAGAATCACAATCCAGGTAACGATTCGACCTTAAACTGAGTTTTTCTTCGTTTTGGGGTTTCTCAGGTTTTAGCTAAATAGGAGACGTTTTTATGGATGAAACTTGAAAATAAGCTTAGAACTAGTATTTATAGTGAAAACCGCACCTTTTGATCAAAGAAAGTTGTAAGATTAGCATGATCGGATTAACATGCAAGAATTTCGGACTTGTCCAGGAAACAGGTGCTGCGTACTTATCAAGTACGCAGTAGGGACGTCCTACGTACTTACCAAGTACGCAGGAGAAAGATCATGCGTACATACCATGTACGCAAGAAGAACTCTCTGCACACTTGTCAAGTACGCATGAGCAAGGTCCTGCGCACTTCTGCACACTTGTCAAGTACGCATGAGCAAGGTCCTGCGCACTTACTAAGTGCGCAGGCAGCAGACCAGTAAGTAAAGTCAGTGTGTTTAGAATGATTTAAACCGTTATAGTGATTTAAACCGTTAGAGTCGGGATTGGGTCTGATGTGTATTTAATTACCTAATCCAGATCATACGTGACTTTGTTGGACCTTTGTTTAGGACAACCAAGACTAGCTTATCAGGTGAATTCTATGTGCCCCCTTCTATTTTATGTGCAAATCATTTTAAATGTTTTGGGGCTGAAATGTATACACTAAATGAATAAATGCTATGAATGTCAATGTGATCATACGTGGTATACAAATATATATATATACTTATATATTAAAATGAATTATGAAAAAGAATGAAACGTATGATTATAAAGAATGAACGAAAGAAGGACATAACGTAAAAGAAAAAAATCTTGCTTTATATTATATATATTGCATGATATGAATGTATGTAAACGTTATGAACCCTTCTATGACAATGGCTACTTCGGTAGACGGACGACCACGTGACTATTTTGCAACCGAGACAAAAACGTTCCTTCGCAAGCTAGGACGTACAAAAAGGCACTAATGGACGGTCGAAGCAATTGCCTTAACTTAAGTAGAACGGTTGCATACATAATGGTCGCGTGGTAAATGGATGCCCTTGGGCAGACGGGCGAATGAACGGACTACGACGGTAGGACGGTTTAAGAGCGGACGGACAAAGGTTGCCGGACGGATTTAAGTAAAGAACGGACGGTTTTCTAGAGTCGGACAGTTAATGAAAAGGGCTACGACGGTAGTTATCACTGCGATGTCTTTGTGACATTCGCGACAAGTGTGATGGGTTAATCTCCCTTAAGATTATGGCCAATAAGTGTTCTCCTCAAGTAAGCATGTATGTATATATGTATATACTCAATATGAATGTTTTGTGAGAACAGTAAAGTAAAGAATATGTAAAAGCTCGAATGTTAAGTATGTTATATATATATATATAATACTCATGATAAGATAAACATTACGTATGATTGTCTTTAAACTAGAACTCACTAGCGTTAGCTGACTTTTAGTATACATTTCAGGTAGTGGAAGAAAGGGTCGTGCGATGGCGTGAAGGTTACCCGGTTCAAGACTGACATCCCACGTATATATATATTAAGACAATGTTATGTATTTAATTGTTAAGACTTCCGCTGTTATGTTACGTTATGTAATGAACGAATTCGAATGTTTTAAATTTAAGCTCAGTATTTATGACTATGTTTATGAGTAAATCCAACAAGTGGGGTTACCCGGGAATGGGGCCTTACAAAATTCTGGAAAACTTCGGAGCTTTTGATGGTGGTTTTGTTGCCTTTGCTGGAGATAAAAAGGGAGGAAAAATAACTGGTCAAGGAACAGTCTCGAATGATCTCATAACATTAGAGAAAGTAAATTTTGTGTCTCAATTGTAATTCAATTTACTAAGTGTTTCTTAAGTTTGTGAAAAAGACATACAGTCCATTTTAATGCAAAGGAATGCTTGTTCTTAAAGCCTGGACTGGTTATTCAAGAAGAAATGATTCTGATGCGTTCTCCAAGGAAGTTCAATACATACGTGGTTGACATGAATGATCATACTACACCAGTAATTGTCTCATGCTTATTATCAAAGGTGATTGGTTCATAATTTTATTTATGGCACCGAAAAATGGGTCATGTGAATTTAAAGAACATGAATAACTTGGTGCATAAAGAGTTGGTGCGAGGATTGCCAAAGAAAGAGTTTATAATTGAAGAAAATTGCATGTCATGTGCAAAGGAAAAACAACACAAGAAGTCCCATACAAGAAAAACGATAACAACTTTTACTAGACCTTTATTTCTCATACATATGGATTTGTTCGGTACAGTTCGAGTTAAAAGCATTGCGAAAAAGTCATTGTCTTGTTATCACAGATGACTTTTCAAGATTTTAATGGGTGTTTTTCCTTGCAACAAAGGATGAAACACCTGAAACAATTATTGATTTTGTCAAAAGAATAGAAAACATCTGTGATAGCAAAGTTTCAATCATTCGCAGTGACAATGGAACAAAATTTAAAAATAAACTAATAAATTCTTTTTGCGCAGAAAAAGGAATAACACATCAGTATAGTGTTGCAAGAACACCACAACAGAATGGAGTAGCTGAAAGAAAGAACAGAACTTTAATAGTAGCTGCTCGAACAATGCTTGTCGATTCCAAGTTGCCTATTATTTTCTGGGCTGAAGTAGTAAACACGGCATGTTATGTTCTAAACAGATTTCTTATGGTAAAGCAACTTACAAAGACTTCCTATGAACTATTCTATAAACAAAATCCGTACATCAAGTTCTTTAGAGCATTTGGTTGTTCTTGTACACTGTTAAATACACAAGATTCATTGCCAAAATTCGCAGTTGTTGGTGATGAATGCTTGGGTTATTCTTCATATCAAAAAGCTTATAGAGTGTACAACAAGAGAACCAAAATTGTTCAAGAATCGTTTTATGTGGAATGGCAAGAACTAAATACTCCTCCAAATCAAAATGGACCTAAATGTTTCTTTGATGCTGAAGTAATCTTCAAAACCTTTAATCAACAACTTCAAATGGATTCTAATGAAGCAAGTACTTCGGGTAATGTAAATGAGTCTTCCACAAGCAGTGATCTATCTGTTGAAAAGTTTTTTGTTGGACCATAGAATGTGATGATTCAAAATGAGATGTCTGAGAATGTTACTACATCAACTCAAACACAAGAAGATCTTGTTGATAACTCTGTTACTAATGTTGATTCTGATGTACAAGAAGTTCCAAGTACTGATGATGAACCAACTGTTAATGAAGTTCAGTTGGATCCTTTAAATGATCAGACCGAGGATGTAATTCAAACAAGTTCTTCAAGTGTTAAAGATTCAAATGATCAATTACCAGAGTTGAATGATTCAAATATGCCAGAGTCTGTGGAAGTTGAACCTATTCCAAATCATCGAATTCATTCTGCTCATCCAGTTGAGAATATTATTGGATCTCTTGAAGATGGAGTAAAGACAAGAAGTCAAACTGGAAATATTAATGTTTGTTTGTACTCCTGTTTCTTATCTCAAGAGGAACCAAAGAATGTTACTGTTGCTTTACAAGATCTAAGTTGGATTGAAGCTATGCAAGAAGAACTGCTTCAGTTTAAGAAGTTAAATGAGTGGCATCTTATGGACTTACCTGAGGGAAAATATCCAATTGGAACGAAGTGGGTCTTCAGAAATAAAAAGGATGATCGTGGGATTGTAGTTCGGAACAAAGCTCGTCTGGTTGTACAAGGTTTTTATCAAGAGAAAGGACTGGATTATGATGATGTCTTTGCTCCTGTTGCACGAATTGAAGCCATACGTATCTTTTTGGCTTATGCATCGTACAATAAATTTACTGTATATCAAATGGATGTAAAAAAAGCTTTTCTGTATGGGGTGGTAAAGGAAGAAGTTTACATAAATCAACCACCGGGTTTTAAAGATCCAGCTCATCCATTTCAAGTGTATAAGGTTGATAAAGCACTGTATGGGTTACATCAAGCGCCTCGTGCGTGGTATGAAACCTTGTCAACACATCTTACATCTAATGGCTTTGTTCATGGAATAATTGACAAGACTTTATTCCAGAAGAAATATGATGCTGATCTGTTAATTGTACAAGTTTATGTCGATGATATTATCTATGGGTCAACAAATGAAGCTCTTTACAAAGAATTTGAACAAGTTATGAAATTAAAATTCGAAGTGAGCTTGATGGGAAAAATGAAGTTCTTTCTGGGGTTACAAGTTGAACAGTCTAAATCTGGGATTAATACAAAACAATAATATCTAAACTATTACAAGCTTTTGTCATACATTTATGTCCTAACAGACTCCCCCTTGACAATTGCTTGATCTTCTGTCGTCAGTCTCTATGAGTAGCTCTTCCAATTATCGGGTAATCTGCTGCCTGCATGCACTCCATATCTATGACATCTCCAACACCCGTTTATACTGCAATCCTTGTTCTCTCCATTCATTAGTAAACATGATCTCATTCTTTCTTAGAGTTCTCTGGTCTTTCTTAGAGAAATTAATAAGATTCATTGCATCATAGAAACGTACAATGACCTTATTATCTTTGTCTTCAACTCTAGCTTCACCAGTATTCACATCAACATACCACCATTTCATATTTCCTAGAAAGTCTTGTGGTATCTTCTATAAAGGAATATTTTGCACATCTCTTACTGGTTTGAACTTATACTTCCAAGTCACAATACCAGTACTTGGATCAACAATCTTCACTCTCTTTCCCTTCTGTGGTTTTAGCTTTTCATACTTTCCCGATCCACCTTCTCTGCTGATTAGGTTTGCAATTGCATCAGCTAATCCAAACTTGGATCTATTTATCAGTGGTTTAGTAGGAAGACCATTCATTTCACACCTTGGCAGGGTATTGAAATACTTGATCCTTGTCTTTAAGTATTGAACACCATCAGATCTCTTGAGAGCAAACAATTTACTTTTGTCATCAGAGAACCAACTAATGATTCTTCCAATCCAACGCTCTTTATTTACATATCTTTCCATTTGAGCTGGTTATATAGGAGACTCGGGTAACACTTTCTTCCAGCTGTTAACTACGTCCTTCCACTGTTCTCTAGTCATACCTATATTTCTGTACATCATAGGTTCTTCAGTAGTCTTAGGAGACACAGGACGAGTAGTATCAGCATCAGTATCCATTTTGGATTGAGCAGTATTATCAGGCTTTGTAATGTCTTCAACAGAGTACATAGAATCTGTCACTCCTTCATATGAAAACTCAGGAATAACATCATCCTGGATGAAGTTATAAGGCACATTAAGACCGTCACAACCTTCATAAGTAACTTCAACTTTACTCTTTTGTATTTCAATCTACACAATTTCTCCTTCTTCAACCTCATTATCAGTCATTTCATCTTCAACATCATTAAACAGTTCATCAATATCATCTAGACACTCAAACTTCTCAGCTTCTTCTTCTTCAGCATCAGAATCTGTGACACCCAGTAGTCCAGGTCAATACCCATAGTCATATTTGCACATCCCTATTTTATATTTCTTGGAATATTATCTTTGACGTAGTATTGTCAGGAGTCTAGCAAAGGGACAAGTGTCATATTTAGTAATTTTTAAGAATTACTAGGAAATAAATGATAATAACCCTCATTGAACGTTCGTTGGTGATTAAAAGAATGTTATTCCAGAAAAGTCTAGAGACACGTTTGAATATAAAAACATAAATATTGGTGACTAAACTTTTATAAAAAGTTGACACATAAATAATTGTTACATGATTGTATGTTATATTATGTGTATTCATGTATAATACAGTTGTAGTAATAATCTATGTCGGGTTAACTAGTAAAATATTGAGACTAGTCAAACCACACAAAAACACATAAGTTATGAATCGTTTGAAAGTTTTACACCGGGTATTAGATCACGCAATCACCTAGGGTATTTATACCACCAAAGAACCCCACCTATCTAGCCATTAATAGATTTGACAACACCCAACCCCAACCCTATGCCCCTCTCGGCCGAAATTGGGTGTAGCCATCCACTCACCCATAAATACTTGCTTACATGTCTAACATGCACACACTCTTCCACTTGAAATCATTACATGCAATTCCCCTCATGTCATAAGTAGTAATGATGAAATGGTAGTCAAACACTCAACTCCCATCACTCTATATACATATATACGGCTCACATGCACACCCTCTTCCCTTTCAATGATTATATGCAATTCCCATCAACCATAAGTGGTAATGATGAAGATGTGATCAACACTTAACTCCCTCATCCCTCCCTTGACTGATTCATTTCAGATTTCACCCAATTCCCCTCTCCAAAACCGAAAATGCAAACAATTCCCATAACTCAGCTTCATGCCAGATTTTCGATCAACTTCGGAAGGCCATATCTCTTTCGTTCCTTGGTCAAATCAGTCCATTCTTTTTCTAGAATGAAGCTCTACGTTAACAGAGGAGAACCCAAATGGAATCACTAGAATCCATGGAGTATTCGACCTCTAAACAGTCGACGCAAGAAGGCCGCTCAGTGCAGGTCGAATCTGGACACCTCTTTTCATTTTCCTTTCAAAATGAATCAATCGGATGAAGTCGCCCCCTTTTGTTATCCATCAATGTCACAAGTTAAATACAACTCATTTTGGTCCATCCAATTAACCGAATATAACTCCATTTATGTTTCTATCAATTTAAACCGTTAGTAATAGTTTTTCACATCTCCTCTGGTTTCAATAAACTTGATTTTAGAAGAAAACCCCAAGTCATTTGGTCTTCTAAAAGTCTACTCGGAGTACGCCTAAAAATCTGAGTTTTCAAGAACAAAATAAAACATAAAAGTCTTGATGAGTTTTGGCTTTATTTCTTCGTAAGTCATGTTCGAATACATATATTTAAACATGTACATGTTCATACATAAAATACCAAACTAGAAGGACCATGGACAAGACAAGGACACATCAAATATAAACTACATATATATATAATCACATAAAATAACACTTGGATGATGGTGTTCTTCATAAACCCTTCATTCCATTCATGTGTTATGTTGAAGGATACATGTTCGTGAAGTTATATGATCATGTGTGACTTACCTGGCAAGACCCGAGGTAGTGTCCTATGATTCAAGAAGACATAGAACGATTATCATCAACATATGAACGTGAAAGGTGTTACTAAAAATATATGTTTATGGATAAAATTTGTGATATATATGTATTGGTGTACGGTTTTGGTTAAATCATGGAAATGTTCTAGGAATTAAAGATTAGTATCCTAATATGAACATTCGATATATGTACATGGAACATATGAAGAGATTCGGTTAAAAATATATAATCACATGACATCGTGGAACATAAGTGAATATATTTTAAAGAAAATCCTACAAAAAATAATATTTATTTTTTTGGTACACTTAATAAGTCACCAATAGGGAAACATATTATTTTCTCGGAAAATATGTAAGCTTCTAGACTGGAATAATAATCACCAATGAGTCGTAAATGAAAACCCTATTTTTACTAAACAAAGGCGTACTTAACGAGATTCGTTAAGTCGGATGAACAACTTACGTATAAGACGGGTAGTCGTAACACATTAGTACCCTTGTGTGATTAGGGTACGGATAGACAGGAACTCTTAGCGCACTGTTATTTGCTAGGATTTCATCGGACACAAGGTGAGTTCATGGCCCCCTTTTATTTTTCTACTCTTTTGTAAACATTGAGGGAGAAACATACTTACTTGTTATGTTTTGAGAACATGAAATACAATTGCTTACACGTTTGACAGTATGAACATTCTGATTTAACTCTTTGTGAGTTTCACTAACCCCTTTTTATTTTCTAAGTTTTTGAAATGTTTTGGGGTGGAGACATACTTGTAAAGAATTTTTGTATGTAAATGAATGAACTAATGATCAGACCGTATGTGTGTATTGAGGGAAAAATAAAGCGCTTAAAGTCCTCGGAATAAAAATTAGTAACCATTAGCTATGGACTTAGCCCGAGATTTTATGGATAGTACTATTGGGGGTGACGCCTCCGGTCATGATTAGTCGCGCTAATCAGGGGTCCAAATGGCTGAATGGCCGCATATTGTCTTAACTCACAGAAAGGCGAGGGGAGGCACAGAAAGTTGGGGTTTGGTTACGGTCTCGTACATTACATATTATTTTGTATTCCTTGCAAGTTTACAAATGGGGTCAATTGATCGGGTTAGTATTCGGATTCATTGGTAATACATACTAAGAGTTTTGATCGGTAAATGATCAGGTTTAAACATGTGTATGTTTTCAAAAGAAAACTACTTATTTTATGATGGTAAAGTCATGGGCATATTTTCAAAGGAAAACTACTTATTTGATGACGGTTAAGTCATGTATATGTTTTTAAAGGAAAACTACTTATTTGATGACGGTTGAGTCATGTATATGTTTTCAAAGGAAAACTACTTATTTTATGACGGTTAAGTCATGTATATGTTTTCAAAGGAAAACTACTTATTTTATGACGGTAAAGTCATGGGCATATTTTCAAAGGAAAACTACTTATTTTATGACGGTAAAGTCATGGGCATGTTTTCAAAAGAAAACTACTTATTTGATGACGGTTAAGTCATGTATATGTTTTCGGGGAAAACTAACTGTGCTAAATTAACAAACTCTGTGAACTCACCAACCTTTGTGTTGACACTTTCAAGTATGTTTCTCAGGTAACCTTTAGCCATGGAGCGGTTGGAATAGGCTAGCTATGTTGAAACAATTTCTAGTAACCGGACGGGCATAGATTATCAAGTCTCAAGTCGACCATTGAACTAGAGGGACTTAAATCATTGTATTTATTTAGTTTTAGTAATCGTATATGTAATCAAGTCTTAGAAATCACTATTACAGCTTCCGCTATCGTGTAACGAACCAATCGTTGCAACCTGTATTTATTTATTAAGTAAATAAATTTGGGTGTGTGACAGATTGGTATCAGAGCAATGGTTTTAGCGAGTTAGGTTTCCTTAGTGACACCTATGCTCTAACCGGACTCATTTAGGGACCAAGATTTCTAAAACTTGCATCACACTAAGAACACCCAAGACTTGAGTATAGAAATTCCAACCGCTGCCGAACAACTTGTGTAGACTATTAGTGTATGGAGTTACACTAGGGTATCATTAGCTACACTAATACAATTACATGGCACATGTAATGAACACTTAAACACATACAACAATGTGGAAATAATACACATTTACAACATGTTACTGTTCGGATTACAAGTCAAGAATAACGGGTACTCAGCATACTGCAACCTTAGAAGGTCGAGTTACGAGCTGAGCTTGGGCGACGACGACAGAAATCGTCAGTTACCGACCTTGGTATTACAACAGGCTGAACCCTTACCAAAATCAGCCATGGAGGCATCTATCTTTCTAACGTATTTGCGGTATAAATACTGTCCTTCATAAGTTGCAGGATTGGATGCCTAGACTTTCGCCATGAGATATGGCAGACAGGATTGCCCAGACAGAAGGGAATCCAAGGTGGATAAGCAGTACTAAATGCGAGAGAACTCCAAGGGTCAGGAGACCCAGACATACATCAGGATCATGTGGATCCATGCATATATACAGCGTTGGAGCATGAGTTGCTCGACACTCATTTGAGGATCTCTGCCCAACACATAGTGCCTGACTTCCACCATACACATTTTATTTTGAGAGACACTGGTGGTGCCTCTCTACCACTAACCTCATCCGGCAACAGCCATATTCGGCAGATTCATGAGTATTGGTACACATAATTAAGGGTAATCCAGTGGAACAATACACACTTCTACACAAGTGTGCAAACACGATCTAATGAACATTTCAAATCCTTTTTGACTAAAAGCTTGGGATAGGAGAAACACTACAGGGATCATGCAAAGTAAATTATCATTGCGGGTGCACACGTAATCATAATTTGCAGTGCATGGGAACTTTAGTGAGTCTTGTTGTCTAAGCTAATGATCAACCCATGTTCTCAGTCACTTGATTAAGGATCGGATCTTAACAAATCAGACTTCTCAATTAGGTGCTCTTAAAGCAATCTCATAGTTTGGGAGGAACGAGAGAAATTCAAATTGAAATCAACCAATCTTTTGTGAATCCTGAACGGCGAAGGATTTTGCACATTCATTCTTTGAGATTCTACTTGTCGAGATAGCTTTATTTAAGCATTACCACAACCAGCACTTACAATAATTGCATAATTATTGTGGGAGATTATAGCGTAATCTCAGGATCCATCACACCATTCAGTCTCAAAATTACTTGAAATTTATGTTAGGAGTGTTATGCCCTAACTTCGGTGATGGGGCAGAAAATATGTTTTGACCCGCATACACATAGCATCGATGGGGTATTGTGGAAGCTCGACATGAGACAAGTAGGTAATCTAAAATTTCAGAATATTGGTCAAACGGGGTTGCTCTCACAACCATTGACATTCAGTACACCTTCAAGACCGACTATCCTCTCGGTGATGAATAAGCCATGATTTATTCACAAGAGAATGCCAAAGAAACCTAGGTGTGGACTAACGACTATTGTCGCACTAACCGAAAAAAGACATACAAAACTTTTAAAGGGGTCCCAAATGCGGAAATTCATGCTAATCTCATTAGTTCATGATATGCATAAGGGGCGTAAGCTCGAGCAGTTCACAACAGATCACCGTTCACAACAGACCACTATCCACAAGGATTAGTGAAGTATAATTTTATGCTCTTTTGTACCCGCACTTCCCCAAAGATCATCTTGTTGAATGGATCCCAGATTTCATCCTAGAGGAGAGGCGTGATCACATCTTTCGCTCCTAGTTTTCTAGAACTAGGAAGCTCTAGGAGCATCTATTGTTAAGGAATGGCCTCTTAACGCGGGCTAAGTAAGAGTACAAAATTTTTGATGTTTAACACTCATTACCTCAATTTTATCCTTATGCTAAGGATTTTGAGGCTATAACCTATATGAGTGGAATACGTAACAGTAAGTCACCAAAGCACCATTCAAACACTAAGGAAGTGCATACACACTGTATGACTAATAGTTGGCTATCAACCCTTTCTGCCAACTTAATGGGTTGACAAACCCATAGCCCATTTTGGGGAAACACTAATTTGATGAGACCATACTCACAGTATCACTGTTCATTTCCTCACCTAGACGAAATGTGAATATTCCAAACAAACATAGAACTTTGTATGGCTTACATACTTCGAGAGTATGGTCGTCAAGCCATGAGTTTACATATCAGGACGTTACAACCCAAAGGCTAGTCTGCCTCAGAAAGGTGGTACAAGCAAAGGGTAAAGTGGTGATCAGACTCGAACTTTGCTAGTGAGAGCACACAAGGAATCTTGAAATATTAAATCAATTATGACCCATTTTAATGGAAGATCATAGATAACACGAAACCTGAATTAAGAATAAAGTCCTAGTCCGAGAAAATGCTTTCGAAAAGCATAAGAGGGACAAACATAAAGTTTCATTTCCGTACTGTGTCATTACTACCCAATATTCAACTAAAACCTAGACACCTCGTCTAGTAATTCTTTCCTAAGATCTATAGAGATCTAGTTTTGTGACAAAGTGCATAGACGAATAGAGGGTAGGTGTCAACATACGCTCAAGATTCACAGGCACCATTCCTTTCATTACCAGGAATGAGCATCACATAACCCTACCATATTTAGGGTAATCAAATAAAGGGGTTCTTGTACGTTTAATATCGTTAGTCGGAGAAGTATTCGCTTTGCTTTCGAATACCGACTACCCAGTAAATGGAATCAAACAATTGAAGCCTAAGTTGGATGATACAGATAGAATTTGAGTACCAGGTATCGGTAGCCTATGTGGGAGGTTATGGATGAAGTCCATAAGCCCAAGTACTCAGTTCATCCAAAATCGAATAAAACGTATATGGATCCCGAGGAACACCATTATGTAGCAAAACATGAAAGGAGAAATTGCTATCTATGTTGGGAGATACCCGATAGTAAAAGCAGAATGTTAGGAATCACCTGAGTGAACACAAAAACCGCAGATTCCTTAATGGAAATGGGAGGAGATTTCCATAGATTTCATTACAAATCTACCCAGAACATCTAGTGGTTATGATAGTATATGGGTAATCATCAGTCGTTTGACGAAATCCGCTCACTCCCTACCAATCAAGGAGACAGATAAAAGTAAGAAGCGTGCAAGGCTAAATATTAAGGAAATTGAGGCTAGGCATGGTATGCCAGTTTCCATTTTCTCTAATAGGGACAGTTGATTCATGTCAAGAATCTGGCAGTCTGTACAAAATCTTGCATCTATCAGCAAACAAAATGAAAGTATATCATTATGAACCCTAGAAACACAAAAACCAAACGATTCAAATTAAACTCCACATGAAAATGGGTAAACGGGCAATGGGCGGGAGATCAAAGCTGAGGTTGAATGTGAGAGTGACGTGTGGCATAATTTATTTTCTTTTATTAGAAGTGGCATTACAATGATCACATACAAATGGCTTGCCTTGTTTTAAACCACGATCTGAAGCATCAAGATCTGCACAAACAACCACCTCCAACAAAGCTTTATCAAAACATTTAACCACTGTGATATCATTATTTCATGAATAAGATCTACTATATATTTCATCATCTACCTGCATGTATGTACATAATGAAACAAAAGAAAATTTAGCATATGTTTTCTTGATTAAAATATGTATACTTATTTGCTATTTAATTTTCCCCAATCATCCTCTATCCATCATCCTATATTCAGAAACCTAATTTGCCATAAGAATATTTAATTGAACTCAGAAACAGATTTGTAAACCGCTAAACATAGTATGGCTCGATTTGGGCTGTAAAATCAATAGTAATACGAAAACAGAGGAAACCTTAATTGAAGGTAGCCTCAATTTCAAATAATCTCAGGACTTTACCCACGACCTGCTTGAAAAGTGGTCGAATCGCACATAAATAAAAAAAAACGTATGCCAAATGTGTTTCTAGATAACCTACTATTCATATCATGTCACACCCCCAAATTCCATTAAGAGAGTTTTACCATTTGGTGCGTGATAAACCAGGATCTCAGTCATTAGTTACATCAAACGACACTATATGGGACATAAATGAAATATCATAAAAGTTCAGAGTAAATGCGGAAGCGTTCAAACAAGAGAGTAAATGCGCAACACAATGCGCCCAAGTCTAAAAATAACGGAAACATAATAAATGTTCAATAGATTGACAATTATTGAATATATCAAGTTGACATCATGCATGCCCTAACGTGTACCTGCTTAACGTCCTGAGAAAACACGTAAGAAAACGTGTCAACACTAGGTTGGTGATTTCACAGGTTTCAATATCGTAATGAAAGCGTTTACCAGATTATGTACATTCAATATGTGTATATATAGGTATCTAACCTATGTTCATGTCTTACTAAAACACTCGTAACCGAAGCTGACTGTTTGTGTTTGTATGACTCCTGCCAGGTCTATTAACTCTGGCAAATGTGAGTAGGCTAACATTTCACCCGTTTGACCTCTAATCGAGTTAGCGCGACTAACGCGGGTGTGGTTTGTCAAACCAAGTAGTACTACTAAACATTACCTCACTAAGATCCATATTAACGGTTCGAAATGTGTGAGGACTTTTAGTGATAGTGTGTTATTCTTAGCCTCAACAGTAATACCATATGAATTACAGTAATCTAAAATAGTTTGTGTCATGTTTTCTCCCCCAATTTAAAAACAGTAAAAGGACACAAGTATGCAAGTAGAAAACACAAGAGTTTGCCTGTGAACTGTCTACGTTTGCCCTAAAATTATAAGAATAATAGTTAGGGATACAATGGGATCTTTGTGACGATGACACGGAAGATTTGAACGTCCTAAAACATACTTAGGATTAACGTGTAGACGAACTTGTCCACGGAAATAAGGATTTCTCGAATCGAGAGTTTTCTGGTTACGAATAATATAATTTACATAAATATTCGTGTGTTTTAGTCATTAAATAATGGTATAGAAAAATAATATAAATTATTATATTATTTTTAAACTCGTAGAATTAATACAATAATCATTTATGTGGCAAAAATAATAAATATATTATTTTTATTGAGAATTCATGGGTAATAATACAACTAATTATATTATTTATAAATTCAAAGTGTTACACAACGCTCGTTAATGCGACGAAAATAGTATATAAATATATTATTTTTAATTGGAGTCATGGGTTGAAAATAATATAAATATATTATTTTTAAAAGTGGGAAATGATATTAAAAAAACGAGTTATAAAACTAAACCCGAGTCTACGTGTGTTTTTCTGGACCTCAAACATACTAATACAGTAATATAAAATATAGGGAGTGATTTGTATAAAATAAAGGAGTGTAAAAAGTCTCCCAAAAAAAAGATACAGGAGACCGGACTCGAACCCGGGTCTCCTGCGTGTGAGTCAAGTGTGTTAACCATCTCAGCCCGCTAGGGCTTCGCCTCAAAAACCAAAATTGAATTTGTTTTAACACTGAGTGTCCCTGTGTTCTTCCCTACAACACGAACCGAACCCAACCCACCTTCACATCCATCGATTTTAGCCATGATCGAACACAAGGGTTCAGGGGTTCTGTTAATCGGTCTGATACGAACTCGTGGGTGAGTTTAATTGCAAAACCATTGAGTATATGATCGTTTAATTTCAGTTTCAAAAGACGAACCCTAGTTTTAGGAACACGGATTTGATTTGATCGAATTCTATAAGATCATGGATTGAAATCATAGGGCTTTCACTAAATTGGTGATTGCGAATCTGCCCATATAGTTTAATTACATTGAGATTAAGTCTAGGGTATGACTCGATTAAACCCGAATCATATGAACCCTAGATATGGGTTCGTGTTAAAATCGATAATGTAAGCCCTAATAAGGATAGGTGTTCTAGGGATTGAGGCAAAGTTAAGGGTGTAAGCAATTACCGTATTTGATGTCAATTTGAGGGTGTTCGAGTAGATGCACTTCCGACTTCGATGACTTTTGTCTCCGACGAGTCCGGCCTATTCTCCGATGGAATTGACATGCGTAAAAGCTTCATGAATGTGCGATAGGGGTGCTCAGGTGATCAATTTCTATGGAATTGATCGGATTGATGCGAATTGGTGAGAAGTAAGGACGAACTCGTCGGTTACGGGTTTAAAGATCGTAATGGAATTAATTCGTGCTTGTTATAAACTAATAATGGACGTAAATGATTCAATTATGATTTCCATAATCATAATCATGTGTTACAACTTCGAATTTGAACTGATTTGAGTTTGTTGTTACTAATTTGGATCTAGGGGGCTACGGGTTTGACTTTCAAAAGTCAACTAAATTGGGTTTTGCCTATTTACACAATTTGTCCTTGTAGTTTTAGATGTAATAAGTTTTAGAAATACAGAATGGCTTGTATGACCAGAACAGATTGGAACTCCAGAACACTGGTCATTTGAAGACTCTTGAGCATCACCAGAAAAAAATTCCACTCCAGTACCAGATTTACCAACAGATTTGGCAAAATACATCGAGGGATCCTTGATATGCTCCAAATTAGTCTCTTTCTTTTTCAAATTCATGTCATGTGACTGGATCTTCCCTAGGACTTCTTCAAGAGACATGGTTTTGTACTTAACATTTTCTTTGATCAAAACCGTATACACATCAAACTTTGATGGTAAAGCCTCCAACAATTTATCATTGATTTCTTCAGTCTCATATACCACAGATGCACTATCCAGTTCACTAAAAAGATGATAGAATCTTGTAGCAAGATCATCCAAAGATTCACTATGAAAATGTTTAAAAACTAAGAACTGCTTCTTTAGTAACTCTTTTCTACTTTTCTTCACATCTAAACTCCCTTCACACCTTTTCTGTAGGGCTTCCCATAGTTGTTGAGAAGACTTGAACTGTTTAAAACTGTGATAAATTTCCTTAGGTAGAGACATCGAAATGCTAGCCATTGCTTTCTTTTCTCGATCAAATAACAGCTTCTCTTCAGTAGATAAAGCTGACACTGGTTTTGGAACATCATCTTTTCCCATCCATGAATAAGTAGGGTGTGTATATCCTTCCAAAATTGGAATCTACAAACTAGTATCGGTAAAAGATATGAATTGGTCAAACCGATCTTTCCAATTTGAATAATCAGCTAGATTCAGCAACTTCGGAGGTTTTTGAGATGTACCTATCTCATTATCATAATTGAACATGTTTGTGACTTGAACCATATTTGCCATGTTAAAAAAAAATTTCTGAAAAATTTATAAGTATATAGCTGTTTTACCCTCAGGCGAACTTAATAAGTTCGCTTTAGTGAGTACTACGCGAACTTAAGAATCAGGCGAACAAGACAAGTTCGCTTAAGGAGGAAATCCGGTAAGTTCGGTTAACAGCTAAGTTCGCTTGAAATGTGAGAAGCGAACTTAATAAGTTCGCTTGCTAAGTTCGCCTGCACAGGAACTCAGCAAGTTCGCTTAAACTGCTGTAACAGATTCAAACGATTCTTCACCCAAACACGAACGGAAACCTTCAAAATTCATGATTTCTCAGAGAATTGATGGAATTTAAGGAAATTGAACCGTAGGATTGTGAATTTTATCAAATAGAACAGTTTTATCGGACTAATTTCGTCAAAAACCCTTCCAAAATCATGAATTCAGCAAAGAAACGATCTTCAAGAACTTGAAAAACTCCATTGTTGCAGAAACTTCAAAAATGTTGAATTTCTTGTCGAATTGTACACAAAAACCGTCACTAATCACCGAGAATCGTACTTAATTCACGAGCATAAGCTCTGATACCACTTGTAGGTCCCTAATTCGGTGTGTGACGGATCTCTAGACTCGCGGTACGACACGGTGATAACGTGCGGAATCCATGATCAACGTGCTCGTGTAACTCAATCAACAACAACGGTGTAAAGAAACTATTTGTATTCCACCAATATCAGGTTACAAGAATTCTCTCTCGTCTACTCTGATATCGTCTCTTCTCTAAGCTCTCTGTGTTCTGTGTTCTATCTCAACAGACTCTGTTCTGTCAATATATAAGCACTGTTCTACACCAGGCGAACTTAACAAGTTCGCTTCACTGTGCTTAGGCGAACTTATTAAGTTCGCCTCTAATAGGCTAAGCGAACTTAATAAGTTCGCCTCTGATAGACCAGGGGAACTTATTAAGTTCGCCTCTGATAGGCTAGATTTTATCAACAGTTACAAAACATGTCCTAACACATTCCAAAAACTAAATCCACTGTCATCATTTGTGCCTGACTTTGAGTAACAGACCTGAACCTTCTTATCAGTTATACTCCTCAAACCGACAATCAAAACTCATTGAAAATACAAACCTACGTCTTTTTCCAGATTTCAGTAGCCTCCACTAGTCAAATTTCGGGACGAAATTCCCTCAACTAGGGGATACTGTAAAATCCATGAATTTCTGGTATTATTTTAATTTATTTTATACGATAATGACACTTCATTTAAAGCCAATGCTTGTTCGACTCAATATGTCACATAAATTAATACTTATAACATGCATCGATTCCAATTTTCAACCTTCGTTTCATATTATTTCTTTATGATACGTAACACATGTAAGTATAATTAAAAGTATATAAGTAATATGTAACATCCCAAAAATAATAAAACGAAAAATATAGCGAGACCGGTGACTAATTCGGAATATTTAAACAAAAGGGAGCGGGCTTGGGCTCGGCTTCAATGGGCCGAGGGAAGCCCAGGCATATAAGAGGCAAGGCAGCCCTCTTCTCTGCTCATTTCCCCACTCACGCAAGTTCTAGAGAGAGAGAAGAGAGCTCGGGTCTAGAGAGAGAAAGTGACGGATCGACTTGGGAATTCAGGAGAACGTTGCTGCTGTGCTCGGGATCATCTCCTCCGAATCAGAATTTCAATCCAGGTAACGATTCGACCACATTATGAGTTTTTGTTCGTTTTGGGAAGTTTCGGGTTTTGGCTAAAAAGATAGTGATTTTTTGGATGAAACTTGAAAGTGAACTTAGGTATAGCATCTACAATGAAAAACGAACGTTGTGATTGAAAAAAAATTTAGATATTGACTAGATCAGACTTGCATGCAAAAACTTCAGATTTTTGGGGAAGAGGATGTGCAGACCCATCGAAACTACTTAGTTTCGATATGTGCAGACCCATCGAAACTACTTAGTTTCGATATGTGCTGTAGTTTTGATATGTGCAGACCCATCGAAACTACTCAGTTTCGATATATGCATACCCATCGAAACTACCATATAGTTTCGATATAAGCCCACGATCTGAAGCTAAGATTACACCTAAGTTACTTATCGAAACTACCAAGTTTCGACAGAAGCAACCTATCGAAACTACCAAGTTTCGACAGAAGCAACCCATCGAAACTACCAAGTTTCGACAGAAGCAACCTTTCGAAACTACCAAATTTTGACAGAAGCAACCTATCGAAACTAAGTTTCGATAAAGCAAATCCATCGAAACTACTAAGTTCAAGCATAGTAATGTCTAATGTCATCTAGGAGCACTACCTTACGAGTATGACTTTATTATACAGATCGTGAGTGGCATTAGTGACGCTCAGTAGCCAGCTTAGTGTATTTCAGAAACTACTCATCAGGTGAGTTCTATGTGCCCCCTTCTATGTTATGTGCAATGATTTATAAACGTTTTGGGGCTGAAGTGTATACACTAAATGAATAAATAATATGAAGGTCAATGTGATCATACGTGATATAGTAAGGTATATGTGTAGATACATATGAAAATGAATTATGAACTACGAATAAAGAACGACCCGTATGCTTACAAAGAATGAATGAAAGAATGGTATAACGTAAATAAATGAAATCTTGCTTTATAAACATATATTGCATGTTAAGAATGTATGTATACGTTATGATTGGAAACGAAGTTAACGACTACTACGGTAGACGGACGACCACTTGACTACTATGCAGCTAGGAAAGAAAGTCTAGAAAGGTAGACATATAAAGGCCACTACGGTGGAGTAAGACGCTAAATCAATATTCGGTTGTATAATTAGTTCAAGTGGGAAACGAATGCCTTAGGGCAGACGGGCGAATATGACGGACTACGACGGTAGGACGGTAAAGAAGGACCGCCGAAGGTTGGCCGGACCAAAGTTAAGGCGGACGGTTTCTAGGACCGGACGAGTAAAAGGGCTACGACGGTAGCTCAAGGGCGTATGTCTTTGTGATATACGTACCGTAAGATGGGTTGATCACCCTTATGTGTATGACCAATGAATGTTAAGGAAAAGAAAAGGTGAATACATATCTATGTAATCACATAAGAATGAAGAAAGAAAAGTAAAAGCTATGAATATGTATTTGTAGAAATGTATGTATATAATTATGTATACTTATAAAGAAAAGAATGATCATACTTAATAGTTTTAAACTAGAACTCACCAGCGTTAGCTAACTTTTAGTATACATTTCAGGTAAAGGAAGAAAAGGTCGTGCGATGGCGTGAAGGTTACCTGACACAAGACTGACATCCCACTTTAATATATGTGTTAAGACTTCCGCTGTCAAGTTATGTTATGTTATGTAATTGAATGACGAATGATATGTAATTGAATGATGAATGTTTTTAATCTAAGTTCAGTATTTATGACTATGTTTATGAGTAAATCCAACGAGTGAGGTTACCCGGGAAAGGGGCCATTACAAGTTGGTATCAGAGCAATAGTTTGAGAGTTTCAGACATCCCTAAATGTCTGGACTCATACTGATTATGGGACCAACGCACGGATGTCAGTATGGGTTACCAACGCCAACGCCAGCACGGTAAGTAAGTAGTAAAGTTAATGCTCTTGCATAAGAATAGATACCATAACTTAGAATAAATAGATGTTAATGCCATGACTGATTTGAAGAGTTTTGAACCCGAAAAGCAATGTAAATTAGTAATCACAAACCGGTCACTGTAATTAAGAATTTGCTTTGCTCGTACTGTTCAAAACTACGATCTGAAGAAATGACATTGATGTATTCCCTTTTTAACTATCAGGAAATTAAGAGCTATGGTTGGTGGAGGAAGAACCGGACCTCATGGCGGTCGCACTGGCCGACGAGGTAGGCCTCCGTTGAACCAAAGAATTGAAGAAGAAGAGAGTGTGCACGCAGAGCACACCGAAAGTGTGCACGAAACAGAAGTGACCCCAATTAGGGACGACAGTCCAGGGCCTATACAGTTGGAACCTGAAGTCAGGGATGCTATTTCTCGTGAAGTTGTGCTCACTTTGAAGAAGGTATTGCCTGATCTACTATCCGGGGCAATAAAGAAAAGCAAAGAAGAGGATGAAGGGAACAATGAAGAGAAAATTTATGATAGTGACGGCGATGAAGTAAAAGTGGAATCAAGCAATCGTGGGTGTACTTACAAAGGATTAAAGGACGGAGACCCACCTAAGTTTGATGGAACCAAGGATTCGGTGGCCACGTTCGAATGGATCGAGAGGATGAACGCTGTCATCAACATCAGCGAGTGTCGACCAGACCAAGCTGTTAAGTACGTTGCTCATTCTTTCACCAACGAAGCACTGAGTTGGTGGAGGAATATTCAAAGAACTAAGTCACCCAATGCTATCAACAAGATGACGTGGGAAGACTTGAAAAAGCTCATAATTCAAAAGTTCTGCCCACAGAATGAGATCGATCGTGTGGAGAATGAGTTCCTGAACCTCAAGGCTGGCAACAAGACTCATCGCCAGTATACATCAAGATTCAATGAACTGGCTCAACTAGTACCACACATGGTGGAAACTGAAGATCGTTTGATCAAGTACTATGTTAAGGGATTGCCACAACGGGTCCGTGTTCATGTAAAAGCTAACCTACCCTCGACCTTCGAGTCGGTAGTGAATCTGAGCGGAATCGTCTACGACGATTATGCCAATGAGGACCCACCAACAGAGACCCAAAAGAGAAAGTGGGAGAACCCATCTAGAGGCACCGGAAGAGGGAACATAACAACTGAAACTAAGAAGCCAAGGTCGGATGAATATGAAACATGCAAGAAATGTGGAAGGCAACATCTTGGCGAATGTAAAATCGGCACCACCACATGCTATAAGTGCGGGAAGCCGGGGCACTTCTCTCGAGAATGTGTAAGAGAAGTCAAGTGTCAAGTATGTGGATTGTTTGGACATCTGACAAAGAACTACAGGAAGGTCGGCCAATCTGGTTCGGGAAAAGACAAGGAAAAGGAACAGCCGCAGGCTAGGACTCGAGCCTACGCACTGACTGAGGAAGAAGCAAGAGGAAACCCTGATGTTGTGTCAGGTACGTTTCTAGTAAATGATGAAAATGCTGCTATTTTATTTGACTCTGGTGCCAGTAAAAGCTTCATGTCAAATGCATTTAGCCGTAAACTGGATTGCACTATCAACACCATAGTGAAGGCCTTTAGCGTACAAACTGACGTGGGTAAAAATTCGGCAATATTCCAAGTAACAGAGGATTGTATCATAGAGATAGAGGGCCATAAGTTTCCTTCTAGATTATTCCTTCTCACCATAGGAGGATTCGATATAGTATTGGGTATGGATTGGTTAGCTGCCAACGAAGCTCAAATCATATGTAAACGTAAGAGGATACACCTCAAAGCTCCTAGCGGGAGTCCAATTATAGTTTATGGGGATTGGAATTGCACAATGCCGAACATCATCTCGATGATCAAGGCCGAAAGTTACATGAGGCGCGGTTGCGAAGCTTATTTGGCATATGTTAGTGATGATAGAATGAAAACGAATGAACTCAAGAATGTACCCATGGTGTGCAACTTTCCAGAAGTATTTCCTGAGGATCTACCTGGGTTACCACCCGATCGGGAAATAGAATTTCAGATTGACTTACTGCCAGGAGCTGAGCCCGTTGCCAAATCCCCCTACCGATTGGCTCCGTCAGAAATGAAAGAATTGATGTCTCAACTAGAGGAACTAACCGAGAAAGGATTTATTAGACCGAGCATCTCACCATGGGGCACTCCGGTACTATTTGTAAAGAAGAAGGACGGCAGTATGCGCACGTGCATCGACTACCGTGAACTGAACAAGAGGACAGTAAAGAACAAATACCCGCTGCCTAGAATAGACGACCTTTTTGATCAACTGCAAGGTGCGAGTTGGTTCTCAAAGATTGATCTTAGGTCGGGTTACCATCAGTTGAAAGTAAAAGAAGAAGACGTACCAAAGTCCGCGTTTCGGACGCGTTTTGGGCATTATGAGTTTCTCGTGATGTCCTTCGGATTGACTAACGCCCCAGCAGCGTTCATGGATTTTATGAATAGAGTATGTCGACCAATGTTGGATCGATCGGTGGTAGTTTTTATAGATGACATACTGGTGTATTCAAAAAGCGAGGGTGATCACCACTGTCACCTAAGAGAGGTTCTGGAGGTGTTAAAGCAGGAAAAGTTATACGCAAAGTTCTCCAAATGCGCGTTCTGGCTTAGGGAAGTCCAATTCCTAGGTCATGTAATAAACCCAAACGGCATTATGGTGGATCCTGCTAAGATCGAGACAGTAAAAGAATGGAACGTCCCAAAGACACCAACTGAGATACGAAGTTTTCTGGGATTGGCAGGCTACTATCGAAGGTTCATTCAAGATTTTTCAAGAATAGCCTCGCCACTAACTAAATTGACACGGAAAGAAGTGAAATATGAATGGGGCCCAACCCAAAACAACGCGTTTGAGGAACTTAAAACACGATTAACCCAAGCTCCAGTCTTGACTCTACCTGAGGGAAATGAAGATTTGGTAGTCTACTCTGACTCTTCGGGGCAGGGTTTGGGTTGCGTACTTATGTAACGAGGAAAGGTAATTGCTTATGCCTCACGACAACTAAAGATTCACGAGGTTAACTACCCAACGCACGATCTAGAGTTAGCAGCAGTGGTTTTCGCGTTGAAAATATGGAGGCACTACTTGTATGGAGTTAAATGCACCATCTACTCCGATTACAAAAGCTTGAAATATTTTTTCGAGCAAAAGGAACTAAACATGAGGCAAAGAAGGTGGTTAGAGCTACTGAAAGACTATGACTGTGAAATACTGTACCATCCAGGCAAGGCAAACGTAGTGGCTGTCGCTTTAAGTAGAAAGGAAGAATCGGCACCTATCCGGATCAAAACGTGTCAGTTGATTATAACACCAGACTTGATGGGTGAAATATCAAAGGCACAAGATGAAGCATTGTTAGAAAGAAATGTGAAATGGGAAAGAATAGTAGGACAACAAGGGAACTTAGATGCAAATGCATACGGAGTACGAACTAGGTTTGGCCGGATGTGGATACCTAAGATTGGCGAGCTTAGAGCCAAAATACTTGATGAGGCCCATAAGTCTCGTTATTTTATCCACCCCTGGACAAACAAAATGTATCAAGACTTGAAGAAAGAATACTGGTGGCCGGGCATGAAGAATGATGTGACCGAGTACGTGAACAAGTGCCTAACGTGTTCACTAGTCAAGGCCGAGCACCAGAAACCATGCGGTAAAATGCAACCATTACCAATACCAGAATGGAAGTGGGAGGAGATCACGATGGACTTCATTACCAAGCTACCGCGAACAGCTAAAGGCAATGATACCATATGGGTGATCGTCGATCGCTTGACGAAAAGTGCCCACTTCTTGCCAATACGTGAGACTTCTTCATCAGAAAGACTAGCAGAAATTTTTATCAAGGAAATTGTGAGCAGACATGGTATGCCGCTGTCAATTGTGTCCGACAGGGATACTAGATTCACATCAAGGTTTTGGAAGAAATTCAATGAAGCGATGGGCACTAGACTGAACATCAGCACCGCTTACCACCCTCAAACCGATGGTCAATCTGAAAGGACCATTCAGACCTTGGAGGACATGCTCCGGGCCTGTATCATTGACTTCGGTGGGAGCTGGGACAGCCATCTACCATTGGCAGAATTCTCATATAACAACAGCTATCACTCAACTATTGGCATGCCGCCATTTGAAATGTTGTATGGAAGGAAATGTAGGACCCCGGTTTGTTGGGGGGAAATTGGACAGAAGGATTTTGCAAGTCTCGAAGTGGTCAAAGCTACTTCCGAGAAATTTGATCAAATCAAGGCTTGAATGAAAGCCGCAAAAGACAGACAGAAATCATACGCGGATAAGAGAAGGAGGGATTTAGAGTTTCAAGTAGGGGACATGGTACTGTTGAAAGTATCACCATGGAAACGAATCATTCGGTTCAGAAAACGTGGCAAACTAAGTCCAAGGTTTGGGAAGTTTCGGGTTTTGGCTAAAAAGATAGTGATTTTTCGGATGAAACTTGAAAGTGAACTTAGGTATAGCATCTAGAATGAAAAACGAACGTTGTGATCAAAGAAAAATTTAGATATTAACTCGATCCGACTTGCATGCAAAAACTTAAGATTTTTGGGGAAGACGATGTGCAGACCCAGCGAAACTACTTAGTTTCGATATGTGCAGACCCATCGAAATTACTTAGTTTCGATATATGCTGTAGTTTCGATATGTGCAGACCCATCGAAACTACTCAGTTTCGATATATGCATACCCATCGAAACTACCATAGTTTCGATATAAGCCCACGATCCGAAGCTAAGATTACACCTAAGTTACTTATCGAAACTACCAAGTTTTGACAGAAGCAACCTATCGAAACTACCAAGTTTCGACAGAAGCAACCTATCGAAACTACCAAGTTTTGACAGAAGCAACCCATCGAAACTACCAAGTTTCGACAGAAGCAACCTATCGAAACTACCAAGTTTCGACAGAAACAACCTATCGAAACTACCAAGTTTCGATAAAGCAAATCCAACGAAACTACTAAGTTCAAGCATAGTTATGTCTAATGTCATCTTGGAGCACTACCTTACGAGTATGACTTTATTATGTAGATCGTGAGTGGCATTAGTAACGCTCAGTAGCCAGCTTAGTGTATTTCAGAAACTACTCATCAGGTGAGTTCTATGTGCCCCCTTCTATGTTATGTGCAATGATTTATAAACGTTTTGGGGCTGAAGTGTATACACTAAATGAATAAATAATATGAAGGTCAATGTGATCATACGTGATATAGTAAGGTATATGTGTAGATACATATGAAAATGAATTATGAACTACGAATAAAGAACGACCCGTATGCTTACAAAGAATGAATGAAAGAATGGTATAACGTAAATAAACGAAATCTTGCTTTAAAAACGTATATTGCATGTTAAGAATGTATGTATACGTTATGATCGGAAATGAAGTTAACGACTACTACGGTAGACGGACGACCATTTGACTACTATGCAGCTAGGAAAGAAAGTCTAGAAAGGTAGACTAAATAAAGGCCACTACGGTGGAGTAAGACGCTAAATCAATATTCGGCTGTATATTTAGTTCAAGTGGGAAAGGGATGCCTTAGGGCAGACGGGCGAATATGACGGACTACGACGGTAGGACGGTAAAGAAGGACGGCCGAAGGTTGGCCGGACCAAAGTTAAGGCGGACGGTTTCTAGGACCGGACGAGTAAAAGGGCTACGACGGTAGCTCAAGGGCGTATGTCTTTGTGATATACGTACCGTAAGATGGGTTGGTCACCCTTATGTGTATGACCAATGAATGTTAAGGAAAAGAAAAGGTGAATACATATCTATGTAATCACATAAGAATGAAGAAAGAAAAGTAAAAGCTATGAATATGTATTTGTAGAAATGTATGTATATAATTATGTATACTTATAAAGAAAAGAATGATCATACTTAATAGTTTTAAACTAGAACTCACCAGCGTTAGCTGACTTTTAGTATACATTTCAGGTAAAGGAAGAAAATGTCTGAAGGTTACCCGACACAAGACAGACATCACACTTTAATTTATGTGTTAAGACCTCCGCTGTCAAGTTATGTTATGTTATGTAATTGAATGACGAATGATATGTAATTGAATGATGAATGTTTTTAATCTAAGTTCAGTATTTATGACTATGTTTATGAGTAAATCCAACGAGTGAGGTTACCCGGGAAAGGGGCCATTACAAGTTGGTATCAGAGCAATAGTTTGAGAGTTTCAGACATCCCTAAATGTCTGGACTCATACTGATTATGGGACCAACGCACGGATGTCAGTATGGGTTACCAACGCCAACGCCAGCACGGTAAGTAAGTAGTAAAGTTAATGCTCTTGCATAAGAATAGATACCATAACTTAGAACAAATAGATGTTAATGCCATGACTGATTTGAAGAGTTTTGAACCCGAAAAGCAATGTAAAATAGTAATCACAAACCGGTCACTGTAATTAAGAATTTGCCTTGCTCGTACTGTTCGAAACTACGATCTGAAGAAATGACATTGATGTATTCCCTTTTTAACTATCAGGAAATTAAGAGCTATGGCTGGTGGAGGAAGAACCGGTCCTCGTGGCGGTCGCACTGGCCGACGAGGTAGGCCTCCGTTGAACCAAAGAATTGAAGAAGAAGAGAGTGTGCACGCAGAGCACACCAAAAGTGTGCACGAAACAGAAGTGACCCCAATTAGGGACGACAGTCCAGGGCCTATACAGTTGGAACCTGAAGTCAGGGATGCTATTTCTCGTGAAGTTGTGCTCACTTTGAAGAAGGTATTGCCTGATCTACTATCCGAGGCAATAAAGAAAAGCAAAGAAGAGGATGAAGGGAACAATGAAGAGAAAATTTATGATAGTGACGGGGATGAAGTAAAAGTGGCATCAAGCAATCGTGGGTGTACTTACAAAGGATTCAAGGACGGAGACCCACCTAAGTTTGATGGAACCAAGGATTCGGTGGCCACGTTCGAATGGATCGAGAGGATGAACGCTGTCATCAACATCAGCGAGTGTCGACCAGACCAAGCTGTTAAGTACGTTGCTCATTCTTTCACCAACGAAGCACTGAGTTGGTGGAGGAACATTCAAAGAACTAAGTCACCCAATGCTATCAACAAGATGACGTGGGAAGACCTGAAAAAGTTCATAATTCAAAAGTTCTGCCCACTGAATGAGATCGATCGTGTGGAGAACGAGTTCCTGAACTTCAAGGCTGGCAACAAGACTCATCGCCAGTATACATCAAGATTCAATGAACTGGCTCAACTAGTACCACACCTGGTGGAAACTGAAGATCGTTTGATCAAGTACTATGTTAAGGGATTGCCACAACGGGTCCGTGTTCATGTAAAAGCTAACCTACCCTCGACCTTCGAGTCGGTAGTGAATCTGAGCGGAATCATCTACGACGATTATGCCAATGAGGACCCACCAACAGAGACCCAAAAGAGAAAGTGGGAGAACCCGTCTAGAGGCACCGGAAGAGGGAACATAACAACTGAAACTAAGAAGCCAAGGTCGGATGAATATGAAACATGCAAGAAATGTGGAAGGCAACATCTTGGCGAATGTAAAATCGGCACCACCACATGCTATAAGTGCGGGAAGCCGGGGCACTTCTCTCGAGAATGTGTAAGAGAAGTCAAGTGTCAAGTATGTGGATTGTTTGGACATCTAACAAAGAACTACAGGAAGGCCGGCCAATATGGTTCGGGAAAAGACAAGGAAAAGGAACAGCCGCAGGCTAGGACTCGAGCCTACGCACTGACTGAGGAATAAGCAAGAGGAAACCCTGATGTTGTGTCAGGTACGTTTCTAGTAAATGATGAAAATGCTGCTATTTTATTTGACTCTGGTGCCAGTAAAAGCTTCATATCAAATGCATTTAGCCGTAAACTGGATTGAACTATCAACACCATAGTGAAGGCCTTTAGCGTACAAACTGCCGTGGGTAAAAATTCGGCAGTATTCCAAGTAACAGAGGATTGTATCATAGAGATAGAGGGCCATAAGTTTCCTTCTAGATTATTCCTTCTCACCTAGTAGGATTCGATATAGTATTGGGTATGGATTGGTTAGCTGCCAACGAAGCTCAAATCATATGTAAACGTAAGAGGATACACCTCAAAGCTCCTAGCGGGAGTCCAATTACGGTTTATGGGGATTGGAATTGCACGATGCCGAACATCATCTCGATGATCAAGGCCGAAAGTTACATGAGGCGCGGTTGCGAAGCTTATTTGGCATATGTTAGTGATGATAGAATGAAAATGAATGAACTCAAGAATGTACCCGTGGTGTGCAACTTTCCAGAAGTATTTCCTGAGGATCTACCTGGGTTACCACCTGATCGGGAAATAGAATTTCAGATTGCCTTACTGCCAGGAGCTGAGCCCGTTGCCAAAGCCCCCTACCGATTGGCTCCGTCAGAAATGAAAGAATTGATGTCTCAACTAGAGGAACTAACCGAGAAAGGATTTATTAGACCGAGCATCTCACCATGGGGCGCTCCGGTACTATTTGTAAAGAAGAAGGACGGCAGTATGCGCACGTGCATCGACTACCGTGAACTGAACAAGAGGACAGTAAAGAACAAATACCCGCTGCCTAGAATAGACGACCTTTTTGATCAACTGCAAGGTGCGAGTTGGTTCTCAAAGATTGATCTTAGGTCGGGTTACCATCAGTTGAAAGTAAGAGAAGAAGACGTACCAAAGATCGCGTTTCGCACGCGTTATGGGCATTATGAGTTTCTCGTGATGTCCTTCGGATTGACTAACGCACCAGCAGCGTTCATGGATTTGATGAATAGAGTATGTCGACCAATGTTGGATCGATCGGTGATAGTTTTTATAGATGACATACTGGTGTATTCAAAATGCGAGGGTGATCACCACTGTCACCTAAGAGAGGTTCTGGAGGTGTTAAAGCAGGAAAAGTTATACGCAAAGTTCTTCAAATGCGCGTTCTGGCTTAGGGAAGTCCAATTTCTAGGTCATGTAATAAACCCAAATGACATTATGGTGGATCCTGCAAAGATCGAGACAGTAAAAGAATGGAACGTCCCAAAGACACCAACTGAGATACAAAGTTTTCTGGGATTGGCAGGCTACTATTGAAGGTTCATTCAAGATTTTTCAAGAATAGCCTCGCCACTAACTAAATTAACACGGAAAGAAGTTCAATATGAATGGGGCCCAACCCAAAACAACGCGTTTGAAGAACTTGAAACACGATTAACCCAAGCTCCAGTCTTGACTCTACCTGAGGGAAATGAAGACTTGGTAGTCTACTCTGACGCTTCGGGGCAGGGTTTGGGTTGCGTACTTATGCAACGAGGAAAGGTAATTGCTTATGCCTCACGACAACTAAAGATTCATGAGGTTAACTACCCAACGCACGATCTAGAGTTAGCAGCAGTGGTTTTCGCGTTGAAAATATGGAGGCACTACTTGTATGGAGTTAAATGCACCATCTACTCCGATCACAAAAGCTTGAAATATTTTTTTGAACAAAAGGAACTAAACATGAGGCAAAAAGGGTGGTTAGAGCTACTGAAAGACTATGACTGTGAAATACTGTACCATCCAGGCAAGGCAAACGTAGTGGCTGTCGCTTTAAGTAGAAAGGAAGAATCGGCACCTATCCGGATCAAAGCGTGTCAGTTGATTATAACACCAGACTTGATGGGTGAAATATCAAAGGCACAATATGAAGCATTGTTAGAAAGAAATGTGAAATGGGAAAGAATAGTAGGACAACAAGGGAACTTAGATGCAAATGCATACGGAGTACGAACTAGGTTTGGCCGGATGTGGATACCTAAGATTGGCGAGCTTAGAGCCAAAATACTTGATGAGGCCCATAAGTCTCGTTATTCTATCCACCCCTGGACAAACAAAATGTATCAAGACTTGAAGAAAGAATACTGGTGGCCGGGCATGAAGAATGATGTGACCGAGTACGTGAAAAAGTGCCTAACGTGTTCACTAGTCAAGGCCGAGCACCAGAAACCATGTGGTAAAATGCAACCAATACCAATACCGGAATGGAAGTGGGAGCAGATCACGATGGACTTCATTACCAAGCTACCGCGAACAGCTAAAGGCAATGATACCATATGGGTGATCATCGATCGCTTGACGAAAAGTGCCGACTTCTTGCCAATACGTGAGACTTCTTCATCAGAAAGACTAGCAGAAATTTTTATCAAGGAAATTGTGAGCAGACATGGTATGCCGCTGTCAATTGTGTCCGACAGGGATACTAGATTCACATCAAGGTTTTGGAAGAAATTCAATGAAGCGATGGGCACTAGACTGAACATCAGCACCGCTTACCACCCTCAAACCGATGGTCAATCTGAAAGGACCATTCAGACCTTGGAGGACATGCTCCGGGCCTGTATCATTGACTTCGGTGGGAGCTGGGACAGCCATCTACCATTGGCAGAATTCTCATATAACAACAGCTATCACTCAACTATTGGCATGCCGCCATTTGAAATGTTGTATGGAAGGAAATGTAGGACCCCGGTTTGTTGGGGGGAAATTGGACAGAAGGATTTTGCAAGTCTCGAATGAAAGCCGCAAAAGACAGACAGAAATCATATGCGGATAAGAGAAGGAGGGATTTAGAGTTTCAAGTAGGGGACATGGTACTGTTGAAAGTATCACCGTGCAAAGGAATCATTCGGTTCAGAAAACGTGGCAAACTAAGTCCAAGGTTTGTCGGACCTTTCAAGATTTTAGCGAGAGTGGGTCAAGTTGCTTACAGACTCGACCTACCCGTTGAGCTTAGTGGAATACACTCTACGTTCCACGTGTCACACTTACGCAAGTGCCTAGCTGACGACACAGCTCACATACCTTACGACGAGATCGAAGTGGATAACAGTCTAAATTATATAGAGGAACCGATAGCCATTATTGACCGAGCTGAGAAACGACTACGCAATAAGTCAATCCCATTAGTAAAAGTACAATGGAAACACAAAAAGGGTACAGAAGCTACTTGGGAAAAAGAAGACGAAATGAGAGGACTATATCCCCAGCTGTTTAACGATTAGCAGGTTTCGAGGACGAAACCTTTCTAAGGAGGGTAGACTTGTAACATCCCAAAAATAATAAAACAAATAAATATAGCGAGACCGGTGACTAATTCGGAATATTTAAACAAAAGGGAGCGGGCTTGGGCTCGGCTTCAATGGGCCGAGGGAAGCCCAGGCATATAAGAGGCAAGGCAGCCCTCTTCTCTGCTCATTTCCCCACTCACGCAAGTTCTAGAGAGAGAAGAGAGCTCGGGTCTAGAGAGAGAAAGTGACGGATCGACTCGGGAATTCAGGAGAACGTTGCTGCTGTGCTCGGGATCATCTCCTCCGAATCAGAATTTCAATCCAGGTAACGATTCAACCACATTATGAGTTTTTGTTCGTTTTGGGAAGTTTAGGGTTTTGGCTAAAAAGATAGTGATTTTTCGGATGAAACTTGAAAGTGAACTTAGGTATAGCATCTAGAATGAAAAACGAACGTTGTGATCAAAGAAAAATTTAGATATTGACTCGATCAGACTTGCATGCAAAAACTTCAGATTTTTGGGGAAGACGATGTGCAGACCCATCGAAACTACTTAGTTTCGATATGTGCTGTAGTTTCGATATGTGCAGACCCATCGAAACTACTCAGTTTCGATATATGCATACCTATCGAAACTACCATAGTTTCGATATAAGCCCACGATCCGAAGCTAAGATTACACCTAAGTTACTTATCGAAACTACCAAGTTTCGACAGAAGCAACCTATCGAAACTACCAAGTTTCAACAGAAGCAACCTATCGAAACTACCAAGTTTCGACAGAAGCAACCCATCGAAACTACCAAGTTTCGACAGAAGCAACCTATCCAAACTACCAAGTTTCGACAGAAGCAACCTATCGAAACTACCAAGTTTCGATAAAGCAAATCCATCGAAACTACTAAGTTCAAGCAATGTAATGTCTAATGTCATCTAGGAGCACTACCTTACGAGTATGACTTTATTATACAGATCGTGAGTGGCATTAGTGACGCTCAGTAGCCAGCTTAGTGTATTTTAGAAACTACTCATCAAGTGAGTTCTATGTGCCCCCTTCTATGTTATGTGCAATGATTTATAAACGTTTTGGGGCTGAAGTGTATACACTAAATGAATAAATAATATGAAGGTCAATGTGATCATACGTGATATAGTAAGGTATATGTGTAGATACATATGAAAATGAATTATGAACTACGAATAAAGAACGACCCGTATGCTTACAAAAAATGAATGAAAGAATGGTATAACGTAAATAAATGAAATCTTGCTTTATAAACATATATTGCATGTTAAGAATGTATGTATACGTTATGATTGGAAACGAAGTTAACGACTACTACGGTAGACGGACGACCACTTGACTACTATGCAGCTAGGAAAGAAAGTCTAGAAAGGTAGACTAAATAAAGGCCACTACGGTGGAGTAAGACGCTAAATCAATATTCGGCTGTATAATTAGTTCAATTGGGAAACGGATGCCTTAGGGCAGACGGGCGAATATGACGGACTACGACGGTAGGACGGTAAAGAAGGACGACCGAAGGTTGGCTGGACCAAAGTTAAGGCGAACGGTTTCTAGGACCGGACGAGTAAAAGGGCTACGACGGTAGCTCAAGGGCGTATGTCTTTGTGATATACGTACCATAAGATGGGTTGATCACCCTTATGTGTATGACCAATGAATGTTAAGGAAAAGAAAAGGTGAATGCATATCTATGTAATCACATAAGAATGAAGAAAGAAAAGTAAAAGCTATGAATATGTATTTGTAGAAATGTATGTATATAATTATGTATACTTATAAAGAAAAGAATGATCATACTTAATAGTTTTAAACTAGAACTCACCAGCGTTAGCTGACTTTTAGTATACATTTCAGGTAAAGGAAGAAAAGGTCGTGCGATGGCGTGAAGGTTACCCGACACAAGACTGACATCCCACTTTAATATATGTGTTAAGACTTCCGCTGTCAAGTTATGTTATGTTATGTAATTGAATGACGAATGATATGTAATTGAATGATGAATGTTTTTAATCTAAGTTCAGTATTTATGACTATGTTTATGAGTAAATCCAACGAGTGAGGTTACCCGGGAAAGGGGCCATTACATAATAGTCTTGTTATAATAAACATATATATATACAAAATGAAGCATGTGAGTTTGAACCCTATAAATACATCTTCTATTTTTTTATCATTTGTAAACATACATATTTAATTATACTAAGTAAATAATTATATGATCTTTAATATTATATAAAACTTATACATCTTTAACCACTTTTTAACATCCTTCTTATGTAAATGTATGTATTTATTTATGGAAATATATGTAATTACATAAATTAGATATTTATAAACAAATAATTTGTAAGTTTATAAAAAAAAAGATGGAACTTTCCTTATAAAATCAAAATGATAAAACGAATAATGTTTAGCTTTATAAAATCTTATGAAAGCAACTTTCATAAACAAATAAGATGAATTTAGTTTACAAGTGTTTATAAAAACCATTTTATAACAAATAAATTGGTCTTGAATCCCATGTAAATGCATTTGAACCCTCCCCTTTGAACTTGAACCCCCCAAATCCCCATTTTTTACCTCCATAACCAGCTTTGACTTTTAAAAAGGTCAAACAGGGTAATTTCTAGTTCAAATCAACACCCAAATTCATCTAATCCGATTGATATAAACCTTCCATGTATACCAAGACAAGTATTGACCATATTCAGACCCGATTAACACCCCAATTCAACGATTCTCACGGCTAGAATTCAAAATTTAAATAGTTTGACTTCTCCAAGTCAAAACCGAATCAATCCGGTTTCAAATCATTAAATTGAACGCGTTTAAGACCCGCAAATAACGCCTTGATTGTTTCCGCGTGTATTCAGTCTCAAACCACGACCCAATTTATTCTCAATTGGACAAATTATTGCGTAAACACAGTTGGCATTCGATCAGGCCTCAAGAACTTCGATTTTGACTTCCTAGACGACAGCCCTCGATACTACACCATACCAGGTAACACTTAGCTCGTTTGATTCGTAATTGTGTCCCTATCAATAGCCCCTTATCAATTTGTGTTAACGAAACCCACCGGACCCAATTTGATTTAGGGTTCTTAACTTGTTCATACAGTTTTGAATTCGGGGATTCTGATCGTTTATTGTATTTAGATATTTGGAACCCCTACTTAACCAGCGAAACCATCAGATCCGACTGGCTAAGCCCTTGCACCATCGGACCAGCTGGCGTGGGTTCGAAACCCACAACCCAGGTTCTTTTTGCGCGAGCCTTGAACCCAAACCCGGCTTCACTCTAACAACATGTTAAGACAATTTCAGTTGGTTCTATATCAGCGATTACGCCTTAGTCCAGTGGTTGGAGTTTGATACTTTCACCGGGTAGACCAGGGTTCGATCCCGGCAAGCCCCATCTTTTTTTTAAAACCGTTTTACAGCCTCAATCTTTTTATAAAAATCATTACGTAAAGCCTAATACCAGTTGAAAATAATTTGTGCAAAAATAATCAGATTTTGAACTAGAACTATTATTTTTACAATTTAAATGAATTTAAAACCTTAATTACAAAATAAAAATTATGAAAGAAATGCACTTTTATTAATTCTTAATTAGAGTATTTATATTACTTATTTTATAAAAACTGTAACTAATTTTTTACTTTATCATATTAGAGAATTTCATAAAAACAACTTTATAAATCATTTTCTACAAATTATATATATTAGGATTAAATCCTATCTAAACAAATAAAACTTTTTAAATATATGGATATACATATTCACATTTTCCATTCATTTTAGAATATAATATTTTATTTAGGTTTTAATTGACCATACATAAATAATAAATATTAAATTTATTATTTACATTTTTGGATTAAATTTATACATTACATTTTATACATTACCTTTTTGGATTAAACTCTTATTCAATTACCAACACAAAATCATACACAATCCTTTTACATAATATAATCTGAACTCGTTGTACAAGTCTCTACACTCACTCCCATTGAAACACTAGACTTGGCCTTAGACATTTGTGCATGTTATTAATCTATATTCATATACATTACACTCTAGGTTAACCTTGTGAGTTATGAGGATCACTTTGCTACCTAGTCTCTTGTGCTAGCTACATCTTTGATACAAGTGAGTTTTACATAGCCCCTTTTACACTATTTTACATATTTTGGGGTGAAACATGAATACCTATATAAAATTATTTGCAAAATACACAATACAATTCCACCTTACATTCATGCATGCAATTTGAGCTTTATGTTTCAGTACTAGGTGTGTTAACTACTTTTGTGTGCAATTTACATATGCAATCATCAACTATACAAGCCGACGGTTAACAATGATAGATCTATTGAGTCTGACAAACCCACCCAGTTAGGGTGATTGTTACCGACAACACAATTTGGTGCAAGTTACAATGGTTTGATTGTACAATTTGGTTTCACTATAGTAACTCTCCATTTTGCCATATTAACCATGATATGTATGGATTGTATACACACAACATTTTGATGCTATTTTGAGTCAAAACCTATGTATGTTTACCAACTTTTTAGTTGACCTTGTTTTCATCATGTTTTAGGTACGAATGTTTAAGTGCGTGTTCAAGTTGCTACACTTAGAGATGGAGACCTAGTTAATTAAACATTGAATCATGTTGATGTATATTTGTTTTCCTTTTGAATGTTGAATGTGTTTTGAACAAATGTATGGAAATTGAATTAATCTTAATAATGAAACTTTAGTTTGATCAAGAGCTATGAACAGTATACATGTCCCGCTCCTACGTTTCCGCTGTCGGTTGGGGTGTGACAGTATGTACACATCAAAGGAAAACACTTAATAACCATAAGGATCATTTACCGTTTGTCATTGATCTGTCCATGAACATAGCAATATTCACTACTGAATTTTTGTGAATAGTGAGTTCTCGTAGGCAACTCATTCTTTGTTTGCTTTAATAGCATAATAGACAAAGAGGTTGATATGAACATATGTATGCGAAGTAGGCTATACAGTTTTGTGTGTCGATGGGATAATCGAATTGTTTTACCAAAAAGCTGGTAACCGTTCAAGTATCAGAGAATGCAATTATTCTTGTGGGTCAATGGAATATGTTATCCAATGAATATTGTCATAATAGACATATAGTTACAATAGCAAAATGGATACATCGAATTAATTGACATGCACTGCCAATGATAATGTTGTTCGGGTGTTAACACTTAATAAGTCCATAAAGTAGAAATTGAAGCATAAATATGCACATATGACGTACTATGATGATGGAAATTATCAAGAAAGAAAGTCATATGATCACTTGAATCAAAAGGATCACACGGATTATAGAAGGAAGTCAACAAGACTGAAGGAAATTCAGTCATCTGCTTCAGTTTAACGGAAAATGATTCGTTCGTACTTTCAGCTGTTGTGAGATTTTGCCTGAACTCTAGGTGTCAGTCATGTTTACGAAAGGAATTTTGAAAGTTACCAAAAGCTAGCAGGAAAGCTTTTCCAACATATGCAATCTCATGGTGTTGCGTCTAATAAACACATGTAGCAAAACAGATTGCTAGTGTTCTGGTTGTGATCCCCTCTGATCTGCTGATATCCAAGAATAAACACCTCAAACAGTGTTTTTGGCTGAAAACACTTTTCGATCGAAAACTCTTAAGTTATACATTTCAGCACCTAATTGATTTCTATGGACTACTAGGTTCCAACAATCTCCCCCTCGTCCACAGAATATCAGTTCTTCACTTGTTGTCTTTAACAGGCTGGGCCTTGGCTTTGACATCCACCTTCTTAGCATCCAGTGTAGCACATCTTTTATGTCTTCTTGATAAACATCGAGCAACGACTCTCATATATAACTTCGCTTCAGCTTTCATCTTCGTGCTCATGTCACACTTGATTGGATTCTGGTACAGAGTCTTCAAATCTTTATCAGAAAAGCTGAACAGATCCACTGGTTTGAAGACTCTCACCTCTGGTGAATTATGTTGCACGATTACAGATTCATGTGTTGTACTACCATACATCCATTTCTTGAAGCTTTTGATAAACGTCTCTTTACGTGCTGGGATGTATAGAGTTGAAACTGTATCAGCTGGATTCACTATGTATCTGAATCTTCTCTTGCGATCTTTATCATTTCTTTTCAACTTTCTGCACTCAGGCACTTGTGGCTGGAAGTTCTCAAACTTGTCTTTAGCACACTCTTTCTTCAGATATTTCTCAAAATTTTCAGCAAATGAATTCTTTGATGGGTTGATCATTTTCAGGTGACTTAGCTCCCGAATATCCCAGTACGGTAAAGTTTTTAACTTTAACTTTGATCAAAGTACTGGATATTCCCTTTACCTCTCTTTATCACATAGATCTTCTTTCCATCATCGTACATCCAACTTAAGATTTCTCCAGTCAAAGTTTGTTCTGGATTTCTGATCTTCTGTGTAATTTGTTCAACGATTTATGGCTTCTCTGTAACAGTCCACCATGAACTCTTATCAATCTTTGTAGTCTTTGGACACTCAGATGATTCTTCAGCCTCTTCAGGAACAATAAATGGTTCTCTTTCATCTACTAGCTTATCTTTATTTCCAATCACTGAACCATCTTCTTCAACGTATGTACGTTGTTGCTCATACTCATACTTTTTGTACTCAGTGTTGGTTTCAGCATCTTTCTCAGTTTCTTCTGCTATGTTTCCACTTCCACCAACACCTCCAGCTCCACTACTATCACTGTCATCATCTGAAGAATGTTCATCATATTTCATTTCCCTAGTTATAACCACTTCTTCATCATCTTCTTATTCCTTCTCTGTTTCATCCTTATTCTCATATGTTCTCTCCAATCCTTCACCTTCATCATTCAAAAGCATATCTACATCAAACAAGGTGTTTTCTTCATACATACTAGCATCATAGATTGGAGAATAAACAAGTTCAGTTGTAGAAGGAATTGGTTCTGTGGTGGCTGGACTTTGTAAATCTTCAACATTGGCTTCTTGATTTACATTTGTTGGAGCACCAATGTGAGCTATTAAACCTTGTACCATACTCTAAAGCTGATAAATCTGCTGCTGCTGTTGTTGTGAAATAACACCTTTCTGTCTATTACTCTCAGCTTTCAGTTCTCTGATCTCTCTAGAATTAACAGCTTCTCTGCTTTGTAAGTTAGAGATCTGAGTCTTTAGCTAGCTCACAACATCTGCTGTCTCTCTAGTTGCATAGTTTAAAAACTCTTCATCAACCAGACTATAACCTTTTGCTTTCTTTGACTTGTGCTTTTCTGGTATATCCTTAGCCTTGCCTTTGCCCTTGTCAAGATTTGTAGTTGTTTTCTTCTTCTTTAGTTCTGGATCAGTAAACATGATACCCTTAGACAGAGGAAATCTAGAAGGTACGGTCTTTGTCATTTCAGGCTCTTTTCTTTTCCTAGATAGGGTTGTTGAAGTTAGTTATTTGAACTTCAGGAACTTCAAGAACTTCAGTATTAACACTTAAGGTGTCTTCATTTTCAGCAATGAACTTTTCTGTATGACTCATCAAAGGTTCAGTAAGTTCATCATTAACTTCTGGAATTCTATTTTCTTCAACATGTACATCAGCAGCTTCATATTCACCCATATGAGTATCAGTCCTTGGTTCTTCTTCATGTACTTGCACTTCAGTTTGTATTTTAGGTATGACATTGCCTTGAGCACCATCATTACCTTGATCATCATCATTTCCTTGATCATTATCATTCCCTTGATCATTACCATCATTACCATCACTATCACTATCAACACCATCTTTAATGTCTGCCATAAGATCATCTATTTCATCTTCTAGATTGAAGTCTCGATCAACATTTTCACCCAACATATTAGGAAATAACGGTGTCACAGTACCGCTAAACCTGCTTGTCTTCCTAACATTGTTCATGCTGCTAAATATAACTTCTTGCATTGAATCCCACGGTAACTCAACACCATCATTCTCAAGATTTGGCAGCAAGGTGTTGATGATCATTTGAACAAATCTTGGATACATCAAGAACTTGTAGTTTTGCCTTGGTCCCACAAAATTACTTATTATTGCTTCAAAGATCATTCTTGAAAACTTAAACCGTCTGTGTGTTGCAAGACAAACCAATACTCTGCTGAATACTTCTCCAATTTGGTCAAACACAGATGTTCTGGGACTCATACAATGTATCAATACATGAACCAGATATCTCCACTATTTCCCAAACATTATTTTAGTAACTTGTCTTCTTAAGAAGTTTCCCACATAGCCTTTAGTCATTATGATCCCTAAGACTACTATGTTATTGATTTAATACGGGAAATCAGCAGCATCTTTTAAGTTTAACACTTCCCGAATAACTTGTTCTGTGACCTTGATTGTATTTCCACCAACTGTACTTTCTATCCAGATCTCTTTGTTTACATGCTTGTACTCTACATTGTCCCAAAACTCTCTCACGTGTTTCTCAAACACTCTAACTTGTGTAGATATTGCTGTGTGAATTCTAGAGTTCATCAAGAACCGAACAATCTTTTCATAACCACGTGCTTTCTTGGTGTTTGTGGTTAAACATGCACAGATGTTGTGCTTGGGTTCAAACTTTACACGATTCATATCTGTAAAAGAACAAACACATAAAGTTAGAACATTTATGAAAAATCCTTAACTCTGGACATTTCGATCGAAAACTCCCTTATTAACAACTTTTTCGATCGAAAACTCTTAAACCCGTTTGACGAGAAAAATTGAAATCACACAACTTTTGAATTTTTCGATCGAAAACTCTTAATCACTACATCAACATTTCGATTGAAAACTCTGAGTTAAATCTTTTGATGAGAAACTTAGAATTTCTCAATATTCAACTATTCAATCGAAAACTTTTATGATCACACTTGATATAAAACATGACTTTTTCGATCGAATACTTTGATTTTTCAAAATAATTTTCAAGCACTGACTTTTCGATCGAAAACACATTTCGGACGAATCAGAATTGACTTTTCATTTCCACCCGAAACACTTTTCGGTCCATTCGTCAGACTTTTCGGTCCATTCTTCCTAGTTTTCGGGTGATTCAAAAACTCATAAATTCAAATTAAAACTAAGGCTTTGGATCTATCCTATGCACCTCTATGAATCACGAGAACGTACCTTGATGATCGAAAATGTCTATAACGCACAATGGCGTCATTGATCAACGGTTTTCCGCACGAAATCTTCAAACTTTGTAAAAACTCGAAACGACAATGATTATTACCGGTGAGTGTAAAGTGGGAAAAAAAATTTCAATCGAAAATTCTTGTATTTATAGACTTTATAATTTCGACCGAAAACTTCGGCACTCACTTTTCGATCGAAAACCTTTTTTCGGACGATATTTTTTTTCGTCAAGAGATTTCGACCGAAAACACTGAACTTTATTAAATTTTGAATATTCACAAAAACAACTTTATTTTTCGAGTCCATTTTGACATCATTAAGACCTGTTCCAATATAATTTTTCAATATTTCTTCATTGAACATATCTAGATAACAGTTGGATCACGCTACCCTATGTCATTGAATCAATCGATTCCTTGATCAATCTTATGTTGAAGAATTCTATTGGTACATTTTTTCTGTTACTATGAATCATGATACTTCATCCAAACCAACACATTTGAATCATTCGATTATGAATCATTCTGATTCACTGCTTGATATTTTCCTGTGTTTATCTGTATAATTCATCCTGGAGATTGAATATTATCTTGCAATGATCTTATATGTATTGAAGATAGTGCACATTTAAATTTCTGTTGGTATATTTGTGGGGTACACGTTGTATTACAAAATAAATGGTACCTTAATTCACAAGAACATGGGACAAAGATACTAATGGTTTCAATTCTTATAATATTGACAACTTAGATTGACATGTTATGTGTTGCAAATTCGTATGTAATTTATATTATAAGCATGTTATGATATGATCCCATCTTCTTTGAAGTTCTTCGCGTATCATTACATTTTTTGGTTGAAGCTTAAAAGATTTGATCTTAACTGATTCAAAAGATGTTACTTCATATAATTGATTGGAAATTCAAAAGAAAGAAATGAAAGAATAAATCTGGATAGGATACCCATAGAATGTTATGGGTTGTTTATCCAAAATGTGTGATTGATGCATTGTTTATACTGATATGATCTTCTTACTCATGATGTTTGATCAAAAAAAGATGTGATTTTGTATTTTACATTTCAGTTTATATAGAGAAAAACCAAAAAGGTTTTGTCTTTCTTATGTTTGAAAAACCAAAAATATTTTATTTTTCCAGCTTCCATGGATATTTTAATTGTTGGTTATTCTTGGTTGTTCTCCTTTGCCAAAACTGAAGATTGCAGACAGAAGTTGACAAGGGGTCCTTCTCCCAAGTCTTCTTCTAGATAGAAAGAGAGAGTGTGCAGATGAACAAGGCGAATACTACATATTGTTTGATAATATTGAAGACAGATGACAATCTTCTGAAGCTGTTGTCAAGGGGGAGTCTGTTGGAGTATATTCTGGTGACAACGAACTTAAAGATATTATGTCTTAGTCTTAGAATTTTTGACTTGTAATTGATAGAATTGTTAGCAACAGTTAAAGGGGAGTCTATTAGGACATGTTTTGTAACTGTTGATAAAATTTTGTGTATGTTCATAGAGTTCGCCTAAGCATCTTTAGGAGCGAACTTGTTAAGTTCGCCTATAGTGCTGTGTTTTCCTATAAATAGGTGTTTACAAGTCTTAGATAATAGAGTAGATCAGTGTAGACCAGAAACTGAGAGATCTTGTAAAATGATATTGTGGTGGAAATACAAAGCGTTTATTTACGCTGTTGTTGTTGATTTAGTTACACGAGCACGTTGATCATGGATTCCGCACGTTATCAACGTGTCGTACTGCGAGTCTATAGATCCGTGACACACCGAATCGGGACCTACAGATAGGCATTGTAGCAGTATTATCAATAAACATGGGGGTTCCTGTAAAATTCAAACCATAGTCTCTTAATTGATGTTGGATCCACAAGATCTGTGAACAACTTGCAGCAGCAATGTCTTCTGCTTCACATGTTGAAATGGAGACCGTAGTTTGCTTTTTGCACTGCTAGGAAACTAAACGATTACCCAAGAACTGGCAACCACCTGTTGTAGATTTCCCGTCCAAACAACAACCACCAAAATCAGAATCAGTATATGCATTGAATTCAAAGTTAGAACCATGTGGAAACCATAGTCCCAATCTTTGTTTTCCTTTCAGATAACGAAAGATTCTCTTTACTGTAATCAAATGAGACTCTTTTGGTTTTGTTTGGAATCTGGAACAAATACACACAACAAACATTATGTCTGGCCTTGAAGCGGTTAAGTACATGAAAGATCCAATCACTACATGGTAGAGTCGGCTATCAACTTCTTTTCCATCCTGGTCAGAATTCAACTTATGATTGACCGAAATTGGAGTATCGTATGGGGTACAGTCCTTCATCTTGAACCGGCTCAAAATGTCTTTGACATACTTGGACTGATGAATAAAGAAACTATCTTCCTTCTGATTAACTTGAAGTCCTAGGAAAAATGATAACTCTCCCATAGCTGACATTTCAAACTTCGATTTCATAACACTCTCAAACTCTTTGCACAACCCATCATTTGTAGAGCTAAAAATAATATCATCTACATATATCTGCACCAGTAGGTATTCTCCCCCTGCTTTCTTTATGAATAAGGTCGAGTCAATTTGGCCACGCACAAAACCATTGTCCATAAGATGTTTAGACAACGTTTCGTACATGCTCGGGGAGCTTGATGTAGACCATAGGGAGCCTTATCAAGCTTGAAAACTTTAGACGGATTAACTGGATCTTCAAACCCCTGCGGCTGACACACATAAACCTCCTCCTTGACCTTACCATATAAGAAAGCACTCTTTACATCTAATTGAAACACCTTAAACCCTTTGTATGAAGCAAAAGCAAGAAACAACATATAGCTTCAAGCCTAGCAACAGGAGCATAAACCTCGGTGTAATCAATTCCCTCTTGTTGATTGAAACCTTGTACAACTAATCTTGTCTTATTTCTTACCACAACACCATGATCGTCTTTCTTGCATTTAAACACCCACTTAGTACCAATTGGATGCACACCCTTTGAAAGATCTACAAGATTCCAGACTTTGAGTTTATCAAACTGAGCAAGCTCTTCCTACATTGCCTCTATCCAATTGTTATCACGCAAAGCCATTTCTACATTCTTCGGTTCGACCGGAGAAATAAAACATGAATGTGAGCATACTTCAAGAACACTAGTATCCTTAATACATGTATACAAGCAAGTGTTATTAATAATAGAACGCGTTTGCACTCCATCTCTCAAATTCCCAATTATATACTTCACCGGATGATCTTTGAGTTCCCTGATTGATGCAACCTCAGGAACCGGCAACACATCAACTTGATTCGTTTCAGATTGATAAGACAAACCCTGATTAACTGGTATTTCCGAGTCCAGATTTGTAGGAATCTCCCCCTGAGCCTGTGTCGAAGTAGAATGTTCATCAACTAACAAAGGATCAGTAAAAGAATCTTGAAAAATAACATCTTCGTCCTCACTATCAGAATCTTGTGGTCCCAAACAAGAAGCAACATTAGGATCTAGAGCAGATGTAGATGGAACATATGAATGTTGAACCACTGTCGGTAGAAAACCACCATTATGTGCATCCTGACAAGACTCATATAACATAGCAGCCTCTTCAGGAGAAATATCAGAAGGTAAATGAATAGACTTGAATAAGCTGTCATAATCAAAAGCCCAGTATGGTCCAATCGCCATTTGAGGTAAAGACCGATTTGAACAGTCAATATGAAACCATTCCTCAACCTGACGAGTCTCTTTGTTATATACCCTTTTGGTAGTAGAATTTGCAACATACCCCAGAAAGATCCCTTCAATAGCCCTGGCACTGAACTTGGTTGGGACATCTCTAACCTTCAACAGGGTACATGGATTTCCAAAAGGTAGTAAATATTCCAGATTTGGCTTCCGATTATTAAGCAACTCATAGCATGTCTTGTTGTGTCGCTTCACGGTCAAAACTCTGTTTAAAACGTGACATGCAGTATTCATAGCCTCAGCCCAAAAAGTAACTGGAAGCTTAGAATCTGCAAGCATCGTACGTGCCGTTTCAACCAAAGTCATGTTCTTTCGTTCAACAACTCCGTTTTGTTGAGGTACATATGGCGCACTGAATTCATGATGAATTTCCTTTTGTAGACAAAACAAACCCATCTTTCTATTCTTAAACTCGCTGCCATTGTCACTCCTAATTCTTCTGACTTTCTATTCGCACAAGTTCTCTAAACCCAGGATTAAGAATTGCACCATCTTTGTGGTTTCAGCTTAAGAAGCAAGGAACTTAACCCATGAAAATCTAGAAAAATCATTTGTTACTACCAAACAGTAAGATTTACCTCCAATGCTCCTGATACTAATCGGTCCAAACAAATCCATATGTAGCAGCTCCAATGGAGTCACAATTGAATGCTTAGTCTTAGATTTGTGGGACTTCTTGTGTTGTTTCCACAAAATAGAATCCGATTCAGACGCCTTAGAGAGTAAACATGTAGGAATAGAATTCGTTGTTGTAGCAACACTCATGTCTATGACATATGTGTCATTTCTCCTCGGAGCCTTCACTAGAATCCATTCGTCAGGAATAACAAATCCCGCTTTCAAGATATAACATTCAGTATCATTGAAATGGAATGAGAACTTTTTGTCACACACTTGAGATACACTCAAAAGATTGTGTTCAGGTTGCTCCACATAGTTCACTTTCTCAAACTTTACTTTGTCATTCTTCAAAGTACCCTAACCAGTTATGTACCCGCCTTTATTCCCAGCAAAAGAGACATAACTGCCATCAATTTTAATAACATCTTCAAGCAAACGAATATTCTCTGTCATATGTTGAGAACAACCACTATCCACATACCACATATTGTTGATAGTCCTCCCTGGTTGCCCCTACATAAACAAAGAAAATCAGTTAGAAATGGGAACCCAAGCCATTGTGGTCTTGGGTCGTCCAGAAGGATCAAAATAAACAACTTCAATTAGTCCACAATCTACTTTGTCATCAACCTGTGGTACATAAGTATCACAATCAGACCTTCTCAATGGAGACACATTATTATTAATTGGAAAAACATTAATAGATTTATGATTATCAGATTCAGATGTTTCCAAAAGTTTCTTCAATTTTCTGTTACGTCTCCTCCTTTGTGGTCGAGAAAGTTTGACCTCAGGTTGAGAATCTTTTGTGATTCCAACACGTGGAATCTCAGAATGCTTTTGAAAAGCAGCAAAATTTCTCACTACAGTATGACCAACAACTGGTTTAGAAAACTGTTTATCATGATGCTTAAATCCCGAAGATTTAGCAAATGATTGAGTAGGCACAGATTGCTTCAAAATAACATTCTTCACAACACTAGAAGTTAGCTTTCCCACATTAGGTCATTTCAGAATCGTCACCACTTTTTGTTGTGGGGGAACACTCTTGAATTTGTCTGTTTATGAAATCATAGGCTTCTTGTCTTGATTCTTATAAGGACAATGAATCAGAATATGACCCACTTCATTACAAAGAAAACAAACTCTTCTATCTTGATGATTTATGATATAGGGACTTTTTCTTGAATTTGATGAACAACCCAATGAACAAGCTTCAAAAGATTTTACTGAACTGTCAACCGGCTTCTTTTGAACATAAACTTGTTTAGTCACCTTAGATGATAGCTTCTTCTGATGACCAGCAGCAACAAAACCACTTGTTTGTAACACTTTGGAAAGCTTAGGTTGATCAATTTTCACTTCATCAGGTTCTGTCAAAATGCACGTATCACGGGTAACTTGTTTCACCACCGTTGGTTCATCAACTTTCACCTCCTTAGGAACTCCTTCAACTTTTTTATCATCAAAAACTTCATCTTCAGTATCAGAATCATAGACCATGTCTTCACCAGTTACATGATTAACCTTCAACATTGTCTTTAGATCAATTTCCTCCTCATGAATAACTTCTGGATCAACCACATAATTCCCATCGAATGGTGGAGGAAAAAACCCAACTCCAGCAACCCTCTTTGTAGGATCAGCGTTGTCATTAAAGTAATCCAACACCATAGATGAATTTCCCAAACTCTCCAGCCTTCGATGTAATTTGACCACTACAGATTATTTGTCAGAAATCTCTTTGCTTTTCTGAGCGACAATTTCATTTCGCTTTTCAATTTCAGCATAAGCCATATCCAGATGATATGCTTGTTCCTTATTGTAGGTCCCCGGATGTCTCGGATCGTTACGTGCGGGTGTGTGACTAGTCAGACCAGGTGCGGAATACCCATGACTAGGTGGAGAAACAAGCAACACAAAGTAAATCGACAAAGAAATCACTTTCAAACTCCATCTATTATAAAACTTGTAGGTTACAGAGGTGTTACCAATAAGTGCATACATAACTTCTGTCACCACAACCTATTTATACTAGACCTGATCTCTGCGCACTTAACAAGTGCGCAGGGCAAATTGTTCCTGTGTACTTAACAAGTACGCAGAGTATTCTTGCGTACTTGCTAAGTACACATGAAGTAATTCCTGCGCACATGCTAAGTGCGCAAAACACTTAGAGAAAGCAGACGACTAGTACATACATTAGTAAATACAACTCGATAACTAATACATACAGATACTAACATACAAAGACAAATACATACAAAACAAGTACAAAAGCTAAGATAATATCCAGAGTGCTTGTCACACAAAAGTGCTTCCACAAACTCCCCCTTGACTACAGCCTTGTATTGTCTTCGGTCTTCATCGCTCCCCAGCTTTAGCTTCCATCTTCTTCTTGTAGTCACGACAGAACTTGACCACCTTGTCATATTTAGAAGCAAGGAACTTTGTCCACTCGTCCGTGTACATGCAGTACTTGTCAGATAGCGCCTCCAGATCTTTCATAGAAAATTTTATGAAGCAGACTTCATCAAAACTCTGATCAGTTCCCTTGGCACCAAGCTTCCACTTTCAGACCACACCTTTCCAATCACCACTGCCTCGCCCGATTTAGGATCTACGTACCAGTACCATATGTTACCGAGGATATCCTGAGATAACTTGCTAAGGGGAATCTTGGTTTCACACAGCACTGGCCTGTATACCAGTTACTTTAAGCTTTTATGAGTCACAGGATGTCTAACGTTCTTGTCCCTGACTCGCTTGGGCACTTGAGGCTTAAACATTTCGAACTTCCCAGATCTTACCTCTCGCTACAAAACCTGCCACAAACCCATCGCTACTGCGTGGGTTGAGTGACCCAGCAGCTCTCGGTTTACTAGGTTCACAAGGTCGAACTTTGGCAAGGAGCTAAAAGCTTCACTGGTTGGTTTCAAGTATTGAACCCCCCAGCTTGCTTAATTGCAAACAGCTTCATGTCATCCTCGAACCACACAGCTAAGATCATACCTGTCGCTCCATGTTTGTCTATGATTGATGTCTTCTTCCAGACAGGAGCCAGATTCTTTGATGAACTTGTAGGCGTATGTTTGCTTTTCTACGCCTCTGGATCCACATGTGTAGGGTCGGTAGGAGAGGCTTCAGTCGACGCCTCAACAGTACTTACAGGCTCGACTGAACCTGTGTCAAGATTAGTTTCAAAGAATGGAACTTCGAAAATCTTTCCATCCTCAAACTCATATTCTCCTTCCCCGTCTTCCTTGGGAACTTCAATCACAACATCCTCATCCTCCACATCCCAGTAGTCACCAGACTCAATCCCTCCCACTTCCAGATTGCAGAGAGCATCAATCTGTGCTTCTTTGGAATAGCCTGGCTCTAATAATAGGATCACATCGTCCGACACGTCGTCATATAGATCTTTCAATACGTCAGCCACAGACTTTCCTTTATCACAACCCGAAGCATCACCTCCACCTTCACTCCGAGTAGACTCCCCCTCAGCCATAGGCACGGTAGAAATGGGAACAATCGCCAAAGCCGACGATTGCTGCTCACTTCCACTCGGTTCGGCTTCAGGATCCTTAACTAAATTAACTGAGTGACAAGCCTCTTCACCGCTAGGCTTAGGTGGTTGATTTTCAAACAATTCTTTCAATCTCTCCCCCTGAGCAGCAATCGTCTTGGCCATGTCACATACCAGTTTTAACCATAGCATTATGCTCCTTACGCTGCTTTTCATCAACGTCTTGTTGTTTCTTCAAAGCGGCTACTTCATCAATCAGTGAGTTTATCTAACCTTGTTGCTTGTCAGATTCTTCACGTGATTTCCGTACCATTTCAAGTAATCCAGCGACTTGAGTCTCTAGAGTAGTGATCCTGGCATCTCTAGGATCAGGACCCCTAAACGGCGATGCTTCGGCTTGATGAGTATGGAAGGTGAAGATTTCATCAAAATCAAATCCATGAGTAAAATCCAACTCATGAAATGGTTCACTGATGTGTTGGAGAGTGGTTATGGGGATTGAGGTAGGGATGATGGTTGTTTCGATGGTGGTTGGGGTGATGGTGACAGACTCGGTCATACTTGGAGTCGTTACCGCCACCTGGATAAAATGTACAGGGAGGGCTACTATCACAGGAACCTCCTCTGTGATAGTAGTAGTAGCCTCAACAGATGTTATCAATGGCTTCCTCCTCTGTCACTGATAAAGCTGCCGTGAAGGTGAAGTAGAAGTTGATTCAGTGCTCGTAGCTATCACAGTTACTTGCTGCTGAGCACTTACTTCCACCTCATGAAGAATAGGTCGATGTTGCTATCCCCGCGACGCTTGTTGATACTTTCCCATCTGCGTCTCTGTATAGCAGCATCTGAATCAGAATTGGGATCATATTCACTCCTAGTCTCTTGTCTTTTTCTCTTGGAAGATGACTCGGGAAGGGTCACCTTCGTCAATCTCCTTGGATGTGCCTGGGATGGTGCATCATCAGAATCAGATGAATCTGACTCGGTCGCTTCTGAGTCGGATTCTTCAGCACCCCACTTCCATGTTCTTCATCTCATTCATCTGCAGATTCTTCATCCTCAGATTCAACTTCCTCTTCTTCCGGCTGTTCATCACTGTGTTCACTGAGTTCAGGCTCAGACTCTGCACTACACCATCTCCAATCTACAGGCGCCACATAAGCTTCATTGATCAGGTGGCCAAAGAGTGGGGTATGCTCAGGGGTAGGTTCTACACTGCCTAGCGTTAAGAACTATGAGAAAACTCTCTTGGCCACCCACTTAACTTGAAGTCTCTCCCCAAAAGCAGGTAGATTAGGCAACACATCATCGATCAAGAGTTGCATAAATCTGGGGTATAACAAGAACCTATGCCTCTCCGTTGTGTTAATCTGATCAGTGATAGCCTTGTAGATGTAGCGAGAGAAGTTGTAGACCTTGTTGAGAGACCGCCCAACCATAGCGGCTGCTAGATCATGACCCATGGTATCCTTCCCTGCCTTCCTGGAAGACATGCACACGATCATAATGTGGGCAAAGTACCTCCACTAATCCAGCACCCACATCTTCTTGTAAGATGAATAATCCCGCACATAGACGTATCCCATACGTTGTCTCCAACACCCATCCACAAAGTAATCAGTATAGGAGATTGGGTCGGTTGCAAGATCTCTGAACTGTAAGACCCGCCTGACGGTGTCCTTAGAAAAGGCAAGATCATGACCTGACACAGTAGCCCACAGGACATTGGGGTATACTGTGCAGTCATGATCTGCAGTATCCCTGAACTGCTCCAAGTACGGTCTCGATACGACAGGGTCTGCTGAAATAGCATAGCTTATCCTTGAGCGGTTCAAGAAATCAATGATCTCCCGGTACTCAAGTGCAGCACCCTTCCTTTCCGGTTAAGTAAGTGCAAGCAGATTGAACTCACTTGTAAATGCACGAGCCATCACTGCAAAAACAACCAGTAAACACAATAAGAACAAGAAGCATCATTGGAATTGAATACACATGACTAAGTATAGTACATTCACAAAGAACTGAAAATCCAGACTTAGAAAATTTTAGAAATTCCCTTCCTGCTTACTTGGTATGTACGTAGAGTTTAGGTCTTGCGTACTTAGCAAGTACGCATGACTTATGTCTTGCGCACTTTTAAGACGCACGACTTAACACTTGGCCACATTTTTGAAAATCAAAAATCAGTCACTTGTGAAATTTGATGATGAAGATGGTTGCCACTAGGTCGAAAACCATGTTTACGACCAATGTAACCTATCCCAACGCCAATAATGTCCCATAACCCGGTCATTTTGACCTAAGTTTTGACCCACGTAAACCCACAGTCAAACCAAGGGTCAAAATAAAAATCAACACAAGTTAAGGATGAATTCTAGACGATTGAGCTTCGATTAATGCTTTTAAACATGTTTTAAGTCACAATTTGGGTCAAGAACAACCAAACAATGTAAAAAATTCATCATTAAAATCCTAGTTCTTGAGGGTCAAGAAATCAGTCCAAAAAGGTCGATTTTGTGGATGAAATGCTCTGAGATGCTCGCCAAAGATTTTTTAACAGAAGATGAAACAATGATCGGGACGAAAACACGTTTGGGATCACACAAATTTTATGAGTAATTTTGAGTCGGGAGAATGATACAGTGTTATGTCGTTTGAAATTGTTAAACTGAGAAAAATGTTCTAACACCTGTATATATACCCTACTGCTAAAGACCGTGTGTATTTTAAGTGCGTAGGAAGTTACTCCTGCGTACTTACTAAGTACGCATGACTAAGTCCTGCGTACTTGGTTAAGTACGCAGAAGTTCCTTCTTACGCACTTAACTAAGTACGCAGAACCATTAGCATACTCAGAAATCAACTCAAACTATAAAGGATTGTCAAGGTCAAATAACGAACATGATAAGCACATTCAATCAAGAGGATTCAAAGTCAATTCACAAAGGTTAAACACAAATATTTTTGGTTTTTTTAATTGGAATTTGAACTATACACGAACTTAAAATCTTTTTGATCTTTTTAGAATAACGATATACACATATTCACACACAAGCTATTTTTTATCAATGACACGAGCAGAGGATCATATTAGGCTAAACTATAGCAATAATGATACAAGATAAACATCAAAGAATATGGGATCATGTCATGGATCACAATTTATTCTTACGTAATAAGCACATAAACAAGTAATTCAAGTTGGCAATATTATAAGATTTGAAACCATAAGCATCTTAATATCATGTTCTTGTGTGTTAAGGTAATAGTTATTTAATATACAACGTGTGCCCCACAGTTATGCTATGAACTTACTGTGCACTTATCTCAAAGCATCTAAGATTTTACCAATGATTTTCTAAATTTCCAGAATGAGGCTATATCAATTAGCACAGGAAAATCAAACAGAATCCATAAGGATTATCATGAATCATAAGATTCAGAATCAAGTGATTCATTTGTCTTGGTTTCATGTGATTTCTTTAATGAATATCGGTATGATGATTCTGGATAATGAATATGGTGTTTGAGGATTTAGGTAAGGGGATCCAACTTTTATCTGGATTTGAATTCAATGAATCAGGAGTGATACAAGGGTGAATATATGCTCAGCGGTTGATGTCAAGACATATCTTGATTCAATCTCTCATTGCATACTTGTGAGTATGGGCAGTGAGATGAACCGCATTAATTGGGCTAACGACCTAACCCGAAACTGATCTCAGAAGAAAATAATTGCCAAAATCTAACATCATGTATCCGATAGTGATCTTTTGCATTCTTTTACTGTCACACCCCAACCGACGGCGGAAACGTCGGGGCGGGACATGTAGATTGTTCATGAGCACAAGGTTGACTAAATTGAAATATATTAATCATTCAAATTCATTTCAAGTATTCAAGACAAAACCAAATCAAACCAAATACATAAAATGAAATACAAAATCTTTTATTTAAAAATTATCTAGGTCCAAAACTTATGTGTAGCAAGTCTTGATCAAAATCACACATTAGTACCTAAAACATGAATAAAATAAGGTCAACTAAAAAGTTGGTGAGCATACACAGGTTTGTATATAGATAGCATATAGATTATGAATAAACAAATCCTTACATAACATGATAAAATAAGGCATTTATGGAGAGCAGCTATTGTGTAACCAAGTACAATCAAACCTTTGTAACTAGCATGCAAAATTGTGTTGTCGGTAACAATCACCCCAATCTGGGTGGGTTTGTCAGACTCAATAGATCTATCATTGTTTACCGTCGGCTTGAATAGTTAATGATTGCACATAAATTGCACACAAAAGTTAGCACAACTAGCACTCAGGCATAAAGCTCAAATTGCACACATGAATGTAAAGAGGATTTGTATTTGTATAGTTTGTGTAAATGTAAGCAATAGTATTATATAGTGTTCATGTCCACCCCAAAAAGTGTAAAAGAGTAAAATGGGCTATGTAATACTCACCTGATTCAAAAGCGTAGCTAACACGAGAGACTAGATAGAAACGAGATCCTTGTAATGCACAACGTTAGTGTAATATGTATTGAAATAATAGTGTGCATAATAGTCTATGTCTAAGTCGAGGGTTGAATTGGATGTGTGTATAAGGAATTTAAGTTGTAGGTGTTAGTGGTTTGTACTTGAATGGTGTTGTATAAAATTAATGTTTGAGTTTGGAATAACTAAATAAATAAATTACATAATTATTATTTATTCACTTATTTATAACAATAATGTAGGTATTAGGGGTAATTAAGTATAACCTAAATAAATAATTTTTGTTTAAATGTAAACTAAAAAAATAATTGTTACTTTATTTATTTATTTATAAAATATGTAACTTAGTCATTTAGTTATAAAAATGTATCGGATGTTTAATATTAGATATCAATTTCTTTACTTTATTTTCATAAAGATGTGTAAATAAGTTGTGTAAATAATATTGTAAGGCCCCATTCCCGGGTAACCTCACTTGTTGGATTTACTCATAAACATAGTCAAAAATACTGAGCTTAAATTTAAAACATTCGAATTCAATCATTACATAACGTAACACTGACATGACATAACAGCGGAAGTCTTTAAAATTTAGTACATAACATTTGTCTTAACATATATAAAAGTGGGATGTCAGTCTTATGCCGGGTAACCTTCACGCCTTCGCACGACCCTTCCTTTCTGTACCAGAAATGTATACTAAAAGTCAGCTAACGCTCGTGAGTTCTAGTTTAAAACTATTAAGTATGATCATTCTTTTCTTTATAAGTATACATAATTATATGTATTCATAACTTTTACTTTTCTTTCATCTTTCTTTTCTGATTACGTATATATATTAATACGTATTCATAACTTTTGCTTTTCTTTCATCTTTCTTTTGTGATTACATACATATATATATATATATATATATTTATGCATTCACCTTTTCTTTTCTTAACTTTCATGGGTCATACACTTAAGGGTGATCAACCTGTCATTTGTTTGCGAATGTCACAAAGACAAGCGCCACGGTCCATCGTCATGGCCCGCCATTCTTACAACCGTCCGGCAACTAGTGTCCGTCCGTAATTTTATTCTTACAACCGTCCGTCAACTTTTGTCCGTCCGTAATGACTTACAACCGTCGTAGGCCGTAATTCGCCCGTTTACCCGAAGGTATCCGTTTCCCATATGACTATTATTTATACAACCGTTCTACTTATCATAATATTCCAATTGCTTCGACCGTCCGTTAATAGCTTTAGTACATCCTAGCTGATGAAGGAACGCACTTGTGGCTTTTGTACGTCCTAGGTGATGAAGGAACGCACTTGTGGCATTCGTACGTCCTAGCTGATGAAGGAACGCACTTGTGGCATTCGTACGTCCTAGCTGATGAAGGAACGCACTTGTCCCGGTTATAAAATAGTCACGTGGTCGTCCGTCTACCGAAGTAGCCGTTATCATTGAAGCGTCCGTAACATTATTTCATTCTTTGCAAGCAATATATACATGGATATAAAGCATGATTTCATTCTTACACATTGTGTTATACTTTCATTCATTCCCTATAATCATACGTTTCATTTGTTGTTCATAATTCTTTTTCGTGTATAGGTATATATATTTATTTGTATACCACGTATGATCACATTGACATTCATAATATTTATTCATTTAGTGTATACATTTCAGCCCCAAAACATTTGAAAACATTTGCACATAACATAGAAGGGGGCACATAGAACTCACCTGAAAAGTTAGTCTTGGTTGTCCTAAACAAAGGTCCAACAACGTCACGTATGATCTGAATTAGGTAGTTTAAATACACATCAGACCCAACCCCGACTCTAACGGTTCAATCATTCTAAACATACTGACTTTACTTACTGGTCTGCTGCCTGCGTACTTAGTAAGTGCGCAGGGCCTTGCTCATGCGTACTTGATAAGTACGCATGATCTTTCTCCTGCGTACTTGGTAAGTACGCATGATCTTTCTCCTGCGTACTTGGTAAAAATGCATGATCTTTCTCCTGCATACTTCATAAGTACGCATGATCTTTCTCCTGCGTACTTGGTAAGTACGCAGGACGTCCCTACTGCGTACTTGATAAGTACGCAGCACCTGTTTCCTGGACAAGTCCGCAGTTCTTGCATGTTAATCCGATCATGCTAATCTTACAATTTTCTTTGATAAAAAGGTGCGGTTTTCTCTCTAGATGCTAGTTCTAAGCTTATTTTCAAGTTTCATCCTTAAAAACGTCTCCTATTTAGCTAAAACCCGAGAAACCCTAAAACGAAGAAAAACTCAGTTTAAGTTCGAATCGTTACCTAGATTGGACTTCTGATTCGGAGGTTTTACTCACGAGCTCAGCGGTAACGTGCTCCTTCAATCTCGTGTCGATCCGTTGACTTTCTCTCTCTAGACCCGAGCTCTCCTTTCTCTCTCTAGAATGATGAAATGAAGATGAAATGGTGAAGTGGGCTGCCTTGCCCCTTATATACCTGGGCTTTCATCGGTCCGTTGGAGCCAAGCCCAAGCCCATCCGTTTTTCTTTCGTTTTATGACGATTAAGCCTCTATCGCGTTATTGTTTACTAAATTACTATTTTTGGGATGTTACAAGTCTACCCTCCTTAAAGAGGTTTCGTCCTCGAAATCGCTTATACGTTAAACAATTGAGGGTATAGCCCCCTCATCTCGTCTTCTTTTTCCCACGTAGCTTCTGACCCTTTTCTATGCTTCCATTGTATTTTGACTAAAGGAATCGACTTATTGCGTAGTCGTTTCTCAGCTCTGTCAAGGATGGCTATCGGTTCCTCTACATAATTTAGACTGTTATCCACTTCGATCTCGTCGTAAGGTATGTGAGCTGTGTCGTCAGCTAGGCACTTGCGTAAGTGCGACACGTGGAACGTAGGGTGTATTCCACTAAGCTCAACGGGTAGGTCGAGTCTGTAAGCAACTTGACCCACTCTCGCTAAAATCTTGAAAGTTCCGACAAACCTTGGGCTTAGTTTGCCACGTTTTATGAATCGAATGATTCCTTTCCATGGTGATACCTTTAACAGTACCATGTCACCCACTTGACACTCTAAATCCCTTCTTCTCTTATCCGGGGATGATTTTTGTCTGTCTTTTGCGTCTTTCATTCGAGCCTTGATTTGATCAAACTTCTCGGAAGTAGCTTCGACCACTTCGAGACTTGCAAAATCCTTTTGTCCAATTTCCCCCCAACAAACCGGGGTCCTACATCTCCTCCCATACAACATTTCAAATGGCGGCATTCCAATAGTCGAGTGATAGCTGTTGTTATATGAAAATTCTGCCAATGGTAGATGGCTGTCCCAGCTCCCACCGAAGTCAATGATACAGGCCCGGAGCATGTCCTCCAAGGTCTGAATGGTCCTTTCTGATTGACCATCGGTTTGGGGGTGGTAAGCGGTGCTGATGTTCAGTCTAGTGCCCATTGCTTCATTGAATTTTGACGTGAATCTAGTATCCCTGTCGGACACAATCGACAGCGGCATACCATGTCTACTCACAACTTCCTTGATAAATATTTCTGCTAGTCTTTCTAACGAAGAAGTCTCACGTATTGGCAAGAAGTGAGCACTTTTCGTCAAGCGGTCGACGATCACCCAAATGGTATCATTGTCTTTAGCTATTCGCGGTAGCTTGGTAATGATATAGGTTGCACTTTTCGTTCATCGTGATCTCCTCCCACTTCGATTCCGGTATTGGTTGAGGTTGCATTTTACAGCATGGTTTCTGGTGCTCGGCCTTAACTAGAGAACACGTTAGGCACTTGCTCACGTATTCTGTCACGTCATTCTTCATTCCAGGCCACCAGTACTCCTTTTTCAAGTCTTGATACATTTTGTTTGTCCCAGGGTGGATAGAATAACGAGACTTATGGGCCTCATCGAGTATTTTGGCTCTAAGCTCGCCAATCTTAAGTATCCACATTCGGCCAAACCTAGTTCGTACACCGTATGCATTTGAATCTAAATTCCCTTGTTGTCCTACTATTCTTTCCTGTTTATATTTCTTTCTGACAGTGCTTCATATTGTGCCTTTGATATTTCACTCATCAAATCTGGCGTTATAATCAGCTGATACGCTTTGATCCGGATAGGTGTCGATTCTTCCTTTCTACTTAAAGCGTCATCCACCACATTTGCCTTGCTTGGATGGTACAATATCTCACACTCATAGTCCTTCAGTAGCTCTAACCACCTCCTTTGTCTCATGTTTAATTCCTTTTGCTCGAAAAAGTACTTCAAGCTTTTGTGATCGGAGTAAATGGTGCATTTAACTCCATACAGATAGTGCCTCCATATTTTCAACGCAAAAACTATTGCCGCTGACTCTAGATCATGTGTTGGGTAGTTAACCTCGTGAATCTTTAGTTGCCGCGAGGCGTAAGCAATTACCTTTCCTCGTTGCATAAGTACGCACCCTAAACCCTGCCCCGAAGCGTCAGAGTAGACTACCAAGTCTTCATTTCCCTCAGGTAGAGTCAAGACTGGAGCTTGGATTAATCGTGCCTTAAGTTCTTCAAACGCGTTGTTTTGGGTTTGACCCCATTCATACTTCACTTCCTTCCGTGTCAACTTAGTTAGTGGCAAGGCTATTCTTGAAAAATCTTGAATGAACCTTCGATAGTAGCCTGCCAATCCCAGAAAACTTCGTATCTCTGTTGGTGTCTTTGGGACGTTCCATTCCTTTACTGTCTCGATCTTTGCAGGATCCACCATGATTCCGTTTGGGTTTATTACATGACCTAGGAATTAGACTTCCCTAAGCCAGAACGCGCATTTGGAGAATTTTGCATACAACTTTTCCTGCTTTAGCAACTCTAGAACCTCCCTTAGGTGACAGTGGTGATCACCCTCGCTTTTTGAATATACCAGTATGTCGTCTATAAAAACTATCACTGATCGATCCAACATGGGTCGACATACTCTATTAATCAAATCCATGAACACTGCTGGTGCGTTGGTCAATCCAAAGGACATCACGAGAAACTCATAATGCCCATAACGCGTGCGAAACACGGTCTTTGGTACGTCTTCTTCTCTTACTTTCAACTGATGGTAACCCGACCTAAGATCGATCTTTGAGAACCAACTCGCACCTTGCAGTTGATCAAAAAGGTGGTCTATTCTAGGCAGTGGGTATTTGTTCTTTACTGTTCTCTTGTTCAACTTGCGGTAGTCAATGCACATGCGCATGATGCCGTCCTTCTTTTTTACAAATAGTACCGGAGCGCCCCACGGTGAGATGCTCGGTCTAATAAATCCCTTTTCTATTAGTTCCTCTAGTTGAGACATCAATTCTTTCATTTCTGACGGAGCCAATCGTTAGGGGGCTTTGGCAACGAGCTCAGCTCCTGGCAATAAGTCAATCTGAAATTCTATTTCCCGATCGGGTGGTAACCCAGGTAGATCCTCAGGGAATACTTCCGGAAAGTTACACACCACGGTTACATTCTTGAGTTCATTCATTTTCCTTCTATCATCAATAACAAATGCCAAATAAGCTTCGCAACCGCGCCTCATGTATCTTTCGGCCTTGATCATTGAGATGATGTTCGGCATCATGCAATTCCAATCCCCATAAACCGTAATTGGACTGCCGCTAGGAGCTTTGAGGTGTATCCTCTTACGTTTACATATGATTTGAGCTTCGTTGGCAGCTAGCCAATCCATACCCAATACTATATCGAATCCTCATAAGGTGAGAAGGAATAATCTTAAAGGGAACTTATGACCCTCTATTTCTATTATGCAATCCTCTATTACTTGAAATACTGCCGAATTTGTACCAACGGCAGTTTGTACGCTAAAGACCTTTACTATGGTGTTGATAGTGCAACCTAGTTTACGACTAAATGCATTGGATATAAAACTTTTACTAGCACCAGGGTCAAATAAAATAGCAGCATGTCCGTTATTAACTAGGAACGTACCTGACACAACATCAGGGTTCCCCCTTGCTTCCTCCTCAGTCAGGGCGTAGGCTCGTGTCCTAGCCTTTGGCTGTTCTTGTTCCTTTTCTTTTCCCGAACCAGATTGTCTGGTTCTCCTGCAATTCTTGGTCAAATGTCCAAATTGTCCACAACTTTGGTGTAACATTTCTGATTTTCATCATGTAATCGTTTGATTTCAATAAACAAACACATTTCAGTTTCGATTCGTGTACAAACAAACTACGATGCAGTTACATATACAAACTATTCTATTACAATAACAAATTAAACAAAAATGCAATTATCTCACAAGCCCCGAGGACCAAATCTGACAAAACTCAAAAACTACAAAACTAGGCAAGCACGGTCGCGCCTAAGACTAGGCACGGTCGCGCCTGCCGACCTAAGCACGGTCGCACCTAAAGTAGGCACGGTCGCGCTGATGAACCCACTTGACTGCAGAAAGTCAAACCATACCATACCTTCTGAATTCGTGAAAATTAAAATAAAGAAAAGCCGGTCTTCGCGCGTCAGACCATACCCGACTGAAATTCGTCTAAAACACGCATCAATTGTCGTCCAATTTGCACAATTAATTAATCCCATTCACACCACAACCGAGCCTCTCAAATTCATCGATATAGAGTCAGTTGCACGTTTCCTACACTGTCATATAAACCCACTCAATCTCTCAGAACTCTCACTCGACGCTCACAACACCTCTGTCGTCCGATTGATCGCCAAGAAACGAAGCCGCTCGACCCGTAGCCGACCGCATTCAATTGCCCACTTTCAACAAGTAAGTAACACGTCTTCAGCTTTGTATCTACCTCTACTACGAAAGCCCTATGTCAATTCGTTGTAGAAACACTCAAATCGATCCGATTTTGAACCAAAAAGCTGAAACATAAATTTTACTCGAACTACACTCTAGACATGATATAAATACAATTAAACTATGTAGAAACATTCGTAATCATCCACTAAGTGAAAGCCCTAAGAATCTAGAAGCTATTAATATAAGAATCGATCGAATTGTGTCTGAAAAAGGCCCGACACGGTCGCGCTCATCCCTGAGCGCGGTCGTGCCTGACCAAGCACAGTTGTGCCCCAGGTGTGGCCCGCTCGTGCTTACCGAGCAAACAAGTCTTGACCAAAAACAAACACTAGACGCGGTCGTGCCAGATACGAGCACGGTCGTGCTCTATGTCCAGAACCTAGGAAGTACCTTCTGACTCGACCACGGGCGCGCTCAGACCACCACGGTCACGCCCGGCAACGAGCGCGGTCGTGCCCTACTTGAGCACGGTCGTGCTCCTTGACCAGAAACTTTAATTTTATTATTTTCAAACTTAATTTAATATGTTTTTATTTAAACATTTCAAAACTTGTTTATAAAAATTTAAGTTATAAAATCCCAAAACCCGGGAATCATTTATATACCAAATCGCTGATTTAGAAATTTAAAACGATTAATTCCCGATAGTTTCAAAACCGATGAAATAGTGAATTTATATAATCATTTTTATTTATACAAATATATATATATATTGATTTAAAAAAATATCGTTTAATTAAATTTTATTTAAATAAATATATATATATATATATATCGCTACTAATTTATTATTCCGAAACCAACCCTAAACACACAAACCACCAACGAACCCACTTTGGACACAAAATAACACAAACAGTGACACGCGTTATACCCTCATTCAATAGGTCAAACGTAGCGACCTACAACACGCTTGGTATTTTTGTTGATCTGTGCAAACTACACGCTCCAACACAAGTGAGTTACATAGCCCCTCTTTTACTCTATTTACAAACTTTTGGGGTGGAACATGCGTTCTATTTACTATGTTTACAAACTACACAATATACAATTCCACCCTACAATCATGTGTTACAATTTTAAGCTTTGAGCTTGAGTACTAGGTGTGTAGACCAACACGCAGTTTGCTATTCACGTGCAATCATTAACTATTTATAGCCTACAGTAAACAGTGATAGATCTATTGAGTCTGACAAACCCACCCAGGTAGGGTGACTGTTACTACCAACACGCGTTTGTTTTGCATGCTAGTTACAAAGGTTTGATTGTACTACCAGGTCACACGATGGTAACTCTCCATAAATGCCTTAATTGCCATGTTTGTATGAATTGTATACACACAACACTATATTCTATTACATGACACGAAAACCTATGTATTCTCACCAACTTTTTAGTTGACTTTGTTTTTAACCATGTTTCAGGTGACGATGTTTGAAGTATTACAAGCTGCTACATATAGGATTTGGACCTAGCAATTAATCTAAACTATTTATATTTTGTAATCGCTACATTTGGTTCTTGTATGGTATGAACTTGCTACGTGTAATGAAAATGAATGTTTAAATTATTCAAACTTTAGCAACCATGAGCTATGAACAGTCTGCACAGCTTCACGCCCCGACGTTTTCCGCCGTCGGTCGGGGTGTGACAGATTGATATCAGAGCCTTGGTTATAGGGAATTAGGTTATTAGACACCATTGACCTAGACTATAACTTTAGGACACCCAACAATGCTATGCTACATGTTTTATGTGATACGTGCTATTTGCTATATGTCACATGCCTTATGTGTTAGTTATTTGATACTTAAATTGTTTAGACTACAAGACTTAATAAGCATACGTAAATAATAAAATAAATCGTATCCATACCCGTATCCTAAGCCGCATATCCTCCTTAACTGCTTCTATGTCATCATCGCCATAACTTGTGGAAAAACTCATACTCGTGGACCCTATCAAAAATATTTTTCATACCCGTTAAGGTTTTAGACTCTGTTAATTATTAGAGGACACGTGCAATCTGGAAGGGTGACACCTCTATTCTGGGTTTTCTGTCTAGGAAAGCATTTCATATAAATCCCAATCAACCGAGGGATCCGTATGCTTTCCTGGGAATTCCCGGGATGAGTGTTTACCTATAGGCTAAAGCACGTCTCCTTGAAAATTATATAAGTCTAATTAACCTTAATATGTCATTGTGTTGAAGTAGAAATGTGATTACTTGAAAACAATCTGTACTATGAAATAAATGTGTTATTTTTCCTCCTATCCTAAATTTCAACGGATTTTTATAAATTCTCACAACACTTTTGTATCATTCTCTTTTTATAGAATGCCTCCTCGTCGTAACATCAACCGCAACAACACCGACAACGCCAACGATAGCACCAACACCAATACCAGCAATGCCAACAACAACAATAATACCGACCTTGCTGCTCTCCTCACTCAGCTGGTAACTCAACTAACTCAAGCCAATAACAACAACAATGGGAACGCCAGTGGTAGTGCTAATACTGGTGGTGGCGGTGGTGCCAACCCGCCACAATGTACCTTCAAGCATTTCAACTCTTGCAATCCCCTGAAGTTTTATGGTACCGAAGGAGCCACGGGACTCCTTCAATGGTTCGAAAGTATTGAGGGCACCTTCCTCAATAGTGACTGTCCGGACAATCTGCGTGTCCGCCATGCCACTAGTGTCTTCCAAAAACGGGCACTAACCTGGTGGAATGGGGAAAAGAGAACAAGGGGAGTAGAAGTAGCAATGGCTCTGCCATGGGATGAGCTGAAAAGGATCATGACCGAGGAATTCTGTCCTCGAAATGAGATGAAGAAACTGGAAGCGGAATTTTGGGATCTTACCCAAGATAGCGGTGAAAGCTTGGCGTACACTAACCGTTTCCACGAACTCAGCATGCTGGTACCGCACATGGTTACACCTTTGTCTAGGTGTATTGAAAAATATATCGGTGGCCTACCGAGACAAATCCAGGACACTGTTCTGGGAAGAAATCCTGCAACCCTAGAAGATGCTATTCGTCTAGCTGCCACACTGACCGATAATCACGTTAAAGCAGGTACTCTTACCAAAAAGGGGGCCAAGAAAGTTTCTGACACCACAACTCCTCCTACTCATGTCAAAGAAGTTCAAAACGAACAGTATCGAAACACCTGGAAGAGAAAGGCGAAGAATTTTGCAATAGTCACTCCAGCCGCCCCAATTAATCAAGTTGCACCCTTGGCTCAAAATCCAGCCAAGAAAGCCTATGGAGGTACCTACCCACTCTACAACAACTGCAACTATCATCACCCACAAACTGTCCCATGTCGCATTTGCAATCATTGTGGGAAACTTGGCCATACGGCCAATATCTGCCGACAAAAGGCACTTACTACTCAAGCCAAGCCGGTTAATCAACCCGGAGCTAATCAAGTGGTTCCAATCAATGCAAATGGACGGGCTTGCTATGAATGTGGCAACCCGAACCACTTCCGGAACCAATGTCCAAAACTTGTGAACAATAATCAGGGCGGAACTCGTGGGCGTGCTTTCAACATCAACGCCAATGAAGCTCAAGCCAACGATCATGTGGTCAACGGTACGTTTCTTGTAAATAAACAATTTGCATCTATACTATTTGATACCGGAGTCGATAAGAGTTTTGTGTCACTTAACTTTGAACCTTTACTTGCAAAAACACGATCCAAACTCGAGAAAACCTTCACCGTTGAAGTAGCGGATGGAAACTCCATCACTATTGACTCCATCATTCATGACTGCTCACTAGAACTCAATGGTTACACGTTTCCAGTCAACCTTATACCAATGCCAATGGGAAGATTTGACGTCATCATCGGCATGGATTGGTTATCTAAAAACCATGCCGAGGTCATGTGCTTTGAAAAGTACATCCGAGTACCTCTTCCACCGGGAGACATATTGAAAGTCTTTGGCGAGAAACCTTGCAAAGGACTCAAACTAATTTCATGCATAACTGCCCAGAAATACATTCGAAAGAAGTGCATGGTTTTCCTAGCTCATGTGATTCAAAAAGAAGACAAGGAGAGAAGAATAGAAGATATTCCCATCATTCGGGAGTTTCCCGAAGTCTTTCCCGATGACTTACCCGGTCTTCCACCTGTTCGGGAAGTAAAGTTTCGAATCGATCTTATACCCGGAGCAAACCCTGTGGCTAAAGCTCCATACCGGTTTGCACCTTCTGAATTGCAAGAACTTGCAAGTCAACTTCAAGAACTCGCTGACAAAGGTTTCATACGGCCAAGTCATTCATCGTGGGGTGCACCAGTCTCGTTTGTTAAAAAGAAGGATGGTTCATTCCGCATGTGTATTGACTATCGAGAGCTCAACAAGCTTACAATCAAAAACCGCTACCCGTTACCTAGGATTGACGACCTCTTCGATCAACTCCAAGGTTCTACTTGTTTCTCAAAGATTGATCTTCGATCTGGTTATCACCAACTGCGTGTACGAGAAGAGGATATCCCCAAGACCGCCTTCCGAACAAGATATGGTCATTACGAGTTCACGGTTATGCCTTTTGGGTTGACCAATGCACCTGCTGTCTTTATGGACCTCATGAACCGCATGTGCAAACCATACCTTGACAAATTCGTGATCGTTTTCATCGATGACATCTTGATCTATTCCAAGACTGAGGAAGAACATGAACAGCACCTTAGACTGGTTTTAGATCTCCTGAGAACCGAACAATTATACGCCAAGTTCTCCAAATGTGAATTTTGGCTAAAGGAGGTTCAATTTTTGGGTCACGTTATCAACAATAGGGGAATTCATGTCGACCCTGCCAAGATCGAAGCTGTCAAGAATTGGAGTGCTCCTCAAACCCCTACCGAGGTTCGTTCATTTCTTGGTTTAGCGGGTTATTACCGAAGGTTCATTTCTAATTTCTCCAAGATTGCTGTTCCCCTCACCGCCTTGACACATAAAGGTAAACCTTATGAATGGGGGCCAAAACAAGAAGAAGCTTTCCAAACTCTTAAACAGAAATTATGTGATGCTCCTATTCTGACTCTTCCAGAAGGAAACGATGATCTAGTCGTCTACTGCGATGCCTCTAACCTAGGCCTTGGTTGTGTTCTCATGCAACGAGGCAAGGTAATCGCTTATGCATCAAGGCAACTCAAGATCCATGAAAAGAACTATACGACGCACGATCTGGAGCTAGGTGCAGTCATATTTGCCTTGAAGATTTGGAGACATTATCTATATGGCACGAAATGTGTGGTATTTACCGACCACAAAAGCCTCCAACACATCTTCAATCAAAAAGAACTCAACATGAGGCAACGACGTTGGGTTGAACTACTCAATGACTACGATTGCGAGATTCGTTATCATCCCGGTAAGGCTAATGTTGTAGCCGATGCACTGAGCCGTAAAGAACGCGTCATGCTCCAAAGTGTCAAGATTCATTCCGACATTCAAACCCGTATTCTAGCAGCTCAACACGTCTCGATTACCGAGGGCAATATGTATGAGGAAATGTCGTGTGGTGCTGAATTCCAACTAGAGACTAAAAACAATGGCTTGCTTTATTTCTTGGATCGTATTTGGGTTTCCAATCGCAATGATCTCCGAGAATTCCTCATGACTGAAGCACACAAGTCTCGGTATTCTATCCATCCCGGTGCGGATAAAATGTATCACAATCTTCGACCACAATATTGGTGGCCTGGTATGAAGAAAGACATTGCACTCTATGTTGCAAAATGACTAACCTGCTCTAAAGTCAAAGCCGAACATCAACGTCCTTCCGGTTTACTTGAACAACCGGAAATCCCCGTGTGGAAATGGGAAAATCTAGCCATGGACTTCATTACTAAACTCCCCCGTACTTCAAACGGCTATGATAGCATTTGGGTAATCATTGACCGTCTCACAAAGTCCGCACACTTCCTGCCCATCTGTGAAGACTATCGGGTTGAGAAATTGGCCCGAATCTATATTAACGAAATTGTGAGTCGACACGGTATACCTTTGAACATAATCTCCGACAGAGATGCTCGTTTCACTTCCAGATTTTGGCAATCTCTGCAAAAGACACTTGGCACACGATTGGATTTAAGCACAGCCTACCATCCCCAAACTGATGGCCAGACTGAACGAACAATCCAAACCCTCGAAGACATGCTGAGAGCCTGTGTCATAGACTTTGGTGGCAATTGGGATTCACATCTAGCACTTATTGAATTCTCCTACAATAACAGCTACCACACCAGCATCAACATGGCTCCATTCGAAGCTTTTTATGGTCGCAAATGCCGTTCTCCTATCTGTTGGAACGAGATTGGTGAAGCACAAATCACCGGTCCCGAGTTAATTCAGGAAACATCTGACAAAATCCTTCAAATCCGTGACAACATCCGAGTAGCGAGAAGTCGACAAAAGAGCTATGCCGACAAGCGACGAAAACCCTTGGAATTCCAAGTGGGTGACCTTGTGCTTCTCAAAGTATCCCCTTGGAAGGGTGTGATCCGCTTTGGAAAGAAAGGCAAACTAGCACCTCGTTACGTAGGCCCGTTCAAGATCCTTGAAAAAAATCAGGAAAGTGGCTTACAAACTTGAGCTACCTCCAGCACTCATCAATGTCCATCCAACCTTTCACGTGTCCAACCTGAAGAAATGTCTTGCTGATGAGAACCTCCACATACCTCTTGACGACGTGCGCATTGATGAAACGATGCACTTTGTCGAGAAACCGGTGGAAATCATGGACCGTGAGATCAAGCAACTCAAACGCAGCCGCATTCCTATAGTCAAAGTCCGTTGGGATTCTAAACGTGGTCCTGAGTTTACTTGGGAACGTGAAGACCAAATGAAACTCAAGTATCCTCACCTATTCACCAATTCTGCAGCCTCAACTAGTTGAATTTCGGGACGAAATCCCCTCAACAAGGGGAGACTGTAACATTTCTGATTTTCATCATGTAATCGTTTGATTTCAATAAACAAACACATTTCAGTTTCGATTCGTGTACAAACAAACTACGATGCAGTTACATATACAAACTATTCTATTACAATAACAAATTAAACAAAAACGCAATTATCTCACAAGCCCCGAGGACCAAAACTGACAAAACTCAAAAACTACAAAACTAGGCAAGCACGGTCGCGCCTAGGACTAGGCACGGTCGCGCCTGCCGACCTAAGCACGGTCGCGCCTAAAGTAGGCACGGTCGCGCTGATGAACCCACTTGACTGCAGAAAGTCAAACCATACCATACCTTCTGAATTCGTGAAAATTAAAATAAAGAAAAGCCGGTCTTCGCGCGTCAGACCATACTCGACTGAAATTCGTCTAAAACACGCATCAATTGTCGTCCAATTTGCACAATTAATTAATCCCATTCACACCACAACCGAGCCTCTCAAATTCGTCGATATAGAGTCAGTTGCACGTTTCCTACACTCTCATATACACCCACTCAATCTCTCAGAACTCTCACTCGACGCTCACAACACCTCTGTCGTCCGATTGATCGCCAAGAAACGAAGCCGCTCGACCCGTAGCCGACCGCATTCAATTGCCCACTTTCAACAAGTAAGTAACACGTCTTCAGCTTTGTATCTACCTCTACTACGAAAGCCCTATGTCAATTCGTTGTAGAAACACTCAAATCGATCCGATTTTGAACCAAAAAGTCAAAACATAAATTTTACTCGAACTACACTCTAGACATGATATAAATACAATTAAACTATGTAGAAACATTCTTAATCATCCACTAAGTGAAAGCCCTAAGAATCTAGAAGCTATTAATATAAGAATCGATCGAATTGTGTCTGAAAAAGGCCCGACACGGTCGCGCTCATCCCTGAGTGCGGTCGTGCCTGACCAAGCACAGTCGTGCCCCAGGTGTGGCCCGGTCGTGCTTACCGAGCAAACAAGTCTTGACCAAAAACAAACACTAGACGCGGTCGTGCCAGATACGAGCACGGTCGTGCTCTATGTCCAGAACCTAGGAAGTACCTTCTGACTCGACCACGGGCGCGCTCAGACCACCACGGTCACGCCCGGCAACGAGCGCGGTCGTGCCCTACTTGAGCACGGTCGTGCTCCTTGACCAGAAACTTTAATTTTATTATTTTCAAACTTAATTTAATATGTTTTTATTTAAACATTTCAAAACTTGTTTATAAAAATTTAAGTTATAAAATCCCAAAACCCGGGAATCATTTATATACCAAATCGCTGATTTAGAAATTTAAAACGATTAATTCCCGATAGTTTCAAAACCGATGAAATAGTGAATTTATATAATCATTTTTATTTATACAAATATATATATATATTGATTTAAACAAATATCGTTTAATTAAATTTTATTTAAATAAATATATATATATATATATATCGCTACTAATTTATTATTCCAAAACCAACCCTAAACACACAAACCACCAACGAACCCACTTTGGACACAAAATAACACAAACAGTGACACGCGTTATACCCTCATTCAATAGGTCAAACGTAGCGACCTACAACACGCTTGGTATTTTTGTTGATCTGTGCAAACTACACGCTCCAACACAAGTGAGTTACATAGCCCCTCTTTTACTCTATTTACAAACTTTTGGGGTGGAACATGCGTTCTATTTACTATGTTTACAAACTACACAATATACAATTCCACCCTACAATCATGTGTTACAATTTTGAGCTTTGTGCTTGAGTACTAGGTGTGTAGACCAACACGCAGTTTGCTATTCACGTGCAATCATTAACTATTTTATAGCCTACAGTAAACAGTGATAGATCTATTGAGTCTGACAAACCCACCCAGGTAGGGTGACTGTTACTGCCAACACGCGTTTGTTTTGCATGCTAGTTACAAAGGTTTGATTGTACTACCAGGTCACACGATGGTAACTCTCCATAAATGCCTTAATTGCCATGTTTGTATGAATTGTATACACACAACACTATATTCTATTACATGACACGAAAACCTATGTATTCTCACCAACTTTTTAGTTGACTTTGTTTTTAACCATGTTTCAGGTGACAATGTTTGAAGTATTACAAGCTGCTACATATAGGATTTGGACCTAGCAATTAATCTAAACTATTTATATTTTGTAATCGCTACATTTGGTTCTTGTATGGTATGAACTTGCTACGTGTAATGAAAATGAATGTTTAAATTATTAAAACTTTAGCAACCATGAGCTATGAACAGTCTGCACAGCTTCACGCCCCGACGTTTTCCGCCGTCGGTCGGGGTGTGACATTTGGCATTTAGTGTCTATCAAACAATCGTGAGAATAGTGTCCCGCCTACCCACACCTATAACATGTGGTGGTGCCGACTCGACACTCGCCAAGATGTTGCCTTCTACATTTCTTGCAAGTTTCATACCCTTCCGACCTTGGTTTCTTAATTTCGGTTGTTACATTCCCACTTCCGGTGCCTCTAGACGGATTCTCCCATTTTCTCTTTTGGGTCTCTGTTGGTGGGTCCTCATTGGCATAATCGTCGTAGACGATTCCGCTCAGATTCTCTACCGACTCGAAGGTCGAGGGTAGGTTGGCTTTCACATGGACACGGACCCTTTGAGGTAGGCCCTTCACATAATACTTGATCATTCGCTCTTCTGTCTCCACCAGGTGGGGTACCAGTTGGGCTAGCTCATTGAATCTAGAGGTATGCTGGCGGTGCGTCTTGTTGCTAGCCTTAAATTTTAGGAACTCGTTTTCCACACGATCAATCTCATTATGTGGGCAGAACTTTTGGATTACGAGCTTCTTCAGGTCTTCACATGTCATTCTGGCGATTGCGTTTGGCGACTTTGTTCTCTGAATGTTTCTCCACCAACCTAGTGCTTCGTTATGTAAAGAATGAGCAACATATTTAACCGCCTGGTCCGGTCGACACTCGCTGATGTTAATTACAGCGTTCATCCTCTCAATCCATTCGAGCGTTGCCACTGAATCCTTGCTCCCATAGAACTTGGGTGGGTCTCCGTCTTTGAATCCTTTGTAAGCGCACCCACGATTGCTTGATCCCATTTTCACTTCATCCCCATCACTATCATACACTTTCTCTTCATGGTCTCCTTCATCATCCTCTTTACTTTTCTTTAGTGCCTCAGATAGTAGATCAGGCAATACTTTCTTCAGAGTGAGCACAACTTCACGGGCAATAGCATCCCTGACTTCGGGTTCCAACTGTATAGGTCCTGGATTGTCGTCTCCAGTTGGGGTCACTTCTGTTTCGTGCACACTCTCGGTGTGTTCTGCGTGCACACTCTCTTCTTCTTCTAATCTTTGATTCAACGGAGGTCTACCTACTCGGCCAGTGCGACCGCCTCGGCGTCCTGTTCTTCCTCCACCAGCCATAATTCCAAGTTTCCTAATAGTTATAAAGGGAATACATCAATGACATTCCTTCAGATCATAGTTTAGAACAGTACGAGCAAGGTAAATTTTTAATTACAATGACCGGTTTGTGATTACTAATTTACATTGCTTTTCGGGTTCAAAACTCTTCAACTCGGTTGTGACATTGACATCTATTTGTTCTAAGTTAATGTATCTATTCTTATCCAAGTGTATTAACTCTAGTACTTACTTACCGTGCTAGCGTTGGCGTTGGTTACCCATACTAACATCCGTGCGTTGGTCCCATAATCAGTTTGAGTCCAGACATTTAAGGATGTCTGAATCTCTCAAACTATTGCTCTGATACCAACTTGTAAGGCCCCATTCCCGGGTAACCTCACTTGTTGGATTTACTCAAAAACATAATTCAATCATTACATAACGTAACATTGACATGACATAACAGCAGAAGTCTTTTAAATTTAGTACATAACATTTGTCTTAACATATATAAAAGTGGGATGTCAGTCTTATGCCGGGTAACCTTCACGCCTTCGCACGACCCTTCCTTTCTGTACCAGAAATGTATACTAAAAGTCAGCTAACGCTGGTGAGTTCTAGTTTAAAACTATTAAGTATGATCATTCTTTTCTTTATAAGTATACATAATTATATGTATTCATAACTTTTACTTTTCTTTCATCTTTCTTTTCTGATTACGTATATATATTAATACGTATTCGTAACTTTTGCTTTTCTTTCATCTTTCTTTTGTGATTACATATATATATATATATGCATTCACCTTTTCTTTTCTTAACTTTCATGGGTCATACACTTAAGGGTGATCAACCCGTCATTTGTTTGCGAATGTCACAAAGACAAGCGCCACGGTCCATCGTCATGGCCCGCCATTCTTACAACCGTCCGTCAATTAGTGTCCGTCCGTAATTTTATTCTTACAACCGTCCGGCAACTTTTGTCCGTCCGTAATGACTTACAACCGTCCTACCGTCGTAGGCCGTAATTCGCCCGTTTACCCGAAGGTATCCGTTTCCCATATGACTATTATTTATACAACCGTTCTACTTATCATAATATGCCAATTGCTTCGACCGTCTGTTAATAGCTTTAGTACGTCCTAGCTGATGAAGGAACGCACTTGTGGCTTTTGTACGTCCTAGCTGATGAAGGAACGCACTGGTGGCATTCGTACGTCCTAGCTAATGAAGGAACGCACTTGTCCCGGTTATAAAATAGTCACGTGGTCGTCCATCTATCGATGTAGCCGTTATCATTGAAGCGTCCGTAACATTATTTCATTCTTTGCAAGCAATATCTACATGGATATAAAGCAGGATTTCATTCTTACACATTGTGTTATACTTTCATTCATTCTCTATAATCATATGTTTCATTCGTTGTTCAAAATTCTTTTTCGTGTATAGGTATATATATATATTTATTTGTATACCACGTATGATCACATTGACATTCATAACATTTATTCATTTAGTGTATACATTTCAGCCCCAAAACATTTGAAAACATTTGCACATAACATAGAAGGGGGCACATAGAACTCACCTGAAAAGCTAGTCTTGGCTGTCCAAAACAAAGGTCCAACAATGTCACGTACGATCTGAATTAGGTAGTTTAAATACACATCAGACCCAACCCCGACTCTAACGGTTCAATCATTCTAAACATACTGACTTTACTTACTGGTCTGCTGCCTGCGCACTTAGTAAGTGCGCAGGGCCTTGCTCATGCGTACTTGGTAAGTACGCATGATCTTTCTCCTGCGTACTTGGTAAGTACGCATGATCTTTCTCCTGCGTACTTGGTAAGTACGCATGATCTTTCTCCTGCGTACTTGGTAAGTACGCAGGACGTCCCTTCTGCGTACTTGATAAGTACGCAGCACCTGTTTCCTGGACAAGTCCGCAATTCTTGCATGTTAATCCGATAATGCTAATCTTACAATTTTCTTTGATCAAAAGGTGCGGTTTTCACTCTAGATGCTAGTTCTAAGCTTATTTTCAAGTTTCATCCATAAAAAACGTCTCCTATTTAGCTAAAACTCGAGAAACCCCAAAACGAAGAAAAACTCAGTTTAAGGTCGAATCGTTACCTGGATTGGACTTCAGATTCGGAGGTTTTACTCACGAGCTCAGCGGTAACGTGCTCCTTCAATCTCGTGTCGATCCGTTGACTTTCTCTCTCTAGACCCGAGCTCTCCTTTCTCTCCCTAGAATGATGAAATGAAGATGAAATGGTGAAGTGGGCTGCCTTGCCCCTTATATTGGGCTTTCATCGGCCCGTTGGAGCCGAGCCCAAGCCCATCCGTTTTTCTTTTGTTTTTTGACGATTAAGCCTCTATCGCGTTATTGTTTACTAAATTACTATTTTTGGGATGTTACAAATATTTAAGTGTAGGGTTTAACAATAAGTATAAATTTAATTTTGTAAATTTAAATAACTAACTTCTATTTATTTTAGGATTAAGAATTTGATCTTTTTAAATAAGTTAATATAAATCTTTATAAAATCAATTATTTTTATTTGAAAATTAATCTGAAATACTTATTGTTTTTAAAATAAAAAAAAATAATTATTCTGCCAAGATTTTCCCCACACACACGGCCGTGTCCGGCACCAGGTGTAACATTTATGATTTTCTGATTGTTATCTGACTTTATTCTCCTTATGTTACAGTGACGACAATTCCATTTCGATCTCGTACTCGCTCAACACAATATTTCACGTAAACATATATAACATGTGCATACATATATACACATATTTATATAAATTCATATAGATAAATATATATACACAAATACATGCATACATACATTAATACGTCACACAAATGCATACACACATGCCACCACACAAATGACACTCAATTCGACATGATGTTTGAACCCAAACCCCGTAGTTCCGATCTTACAGTCGCGGTACATGACCAAGACCAAGAAAGAACGCATGTTTGACTTTTAAAAGTCAAACAGGGCCGAATTCATAAAGATCAAGGCTCTATTGTTCGATCAAATCGACCCCAATGGGTTTCATCATGAGTACAATCGATATTCGACCCAAAGTAGGCCCATTCCTCAAACAAATTCGGCCATTTCACGCGGTTATCGAAATTCAAACGAGTTTGACTTAGGATAGTCAAACCCGTAACAATTATCCCTCAATTAAACGAAATTTACGCGTCTCAATCCCCCAAATCACTCATAAAACAACCACGCACGTACCTAGGCTGTTATCAGGACCCAATTCACTCCCAATTCAGTGAATTTACGCGTAATCAACCTCCCCGTCCATTTCGGCCAAATTAAAATCAAAACATCTAATCTGCGTGAAATCAAACGAATTAAATCACCCTCCCACTCTCTTATTCATCCACACAAACTCCCTCAACCTGTGAACAAGCCACATATCATCTTTGGAGCCCTGTCGAGCCTCAAGAACAGTCAGACCTGTGTTTCTGTCGTCCTCACTCGTCCCCGCATCAATCCAAGTAAGAACTAGGTTATTCGCTTCGTTTTTGCATATATTTCAATAGCCCCTTATCAATTCGGGTTATCAAATCTTATCAAGAACAATTTGAATTCCTGTTCTTGAGCGCTAATTTGATTTGGATTTGTATTTCAGATTCATGATTTAAGCTTTATGGGTTCCTAGTAATATCAGCGACCCACTCGGTCCAACTGGCTAAGCCACTACACCATTGGACCGAGTGGCGTGGGTTCGAAACCCATCCACCGCCGGACTTTTTCGCGTACTTAAAACCCAAATCCGGCTCACTACGGGATTCATATTAAGATTTTTCTGTTCCAAAGTTTGAGCAGGGATGCGCCTCTTGGTCTTGTGGTTAGAACAGATGCATCACACAGTAGCCACCCGGGTTCGAACCGGGTGGACTACTTATATTTTTTAACTCGTTTTTAAGACTCCAAAAATTCTATAAAAATTATTTTTATAAACCTCACAATATTTTGAACAGAATGAAACCAAATTTGCCTATTTCCATTATAAACTCATTTTTATTTCGAATATTAATGTTAAAATCATATATTAATCATTTAAAATAAAAATAGAGACTTTTAAATAATAATGAAAGAATTACTAAATTAAATACTCGTTGTCACAAGATTTTTATAAAAATTATTTGCTCTCGAAGGAAAAGTTATTAAAGCCTTATTAAATGTTAAACTTGATTCAAAATTTATAAAAAGGAAATCCTTTTTAACTCATCACCATTTTAAATAATAAATAAATAAATAGATTTATTTATTGTTTATAAAATTTACACTTTAGATTTAAAAAAAAAAATATAATTTTCATAAGTTCATAAATTTAGGAACACCCACTTTTATAAATAAAGATATCATTCATTTAAATCATATTTCAATAAATATAATACCTATACTATTTCTTTAAACTAAATAAACAAATAATAATTATTTGATTTATTTAGTTATCCAACCCAAACCCTAATCTAATTATTTTAAAAACTATTGAATTTAATATTACACCGTGCAAGCCACAAACACCCACAACTCAAAAACCTTCGTACACACACTCAATTAAATCATAGTCTTAGACTTAGATTTTTTTGTACATATTATTAATACATATCCCTATACTTTACACACTAGGTTAACCTTATGAGATTCCAAGGACCATTTTGCTATCTAGTCTCGTGTGCTAGCTACCCGGTTAGGGTGTTTGTTACCGACTTTACATAAGGGTAACCTGCGTGTTATGCCTCAGTCCAAGGTTTGATTGTACACACATAGTTTAACTATAGATTCTCCATAAATGCCATATACACATGTATCGTATGAATTGTATAAAACATCTTAAACTTGTTGTGTGTCAAAACATATGTATGCTCACCAACTTTTTAGTTGACCTTATTTTCATCATGTTTCAGGTGCCAATGCTTGAGAATAAGTACAAGTTACTTCACTTAGGACCGAGGACCTAGAATGAAATTTAAAGAAACTATTTATGTATTTTCTATTCTTGTATTGTGGAATTTGATGTTTTAATGAAATTGGTTGTTTAAATATTTCAAATTTAGTAAACCTTGAGCTTTTGAACAGTCTACATGTCCCACCCCGACGTATTCCGCCGTCGGTTGGGGTGTGACACCAGGCACGATCGTGCTAGAACCACGGGCGCGACCGTGCTAGTCAGGGCGCGACCGTGTTGATCAAACAGAAGGCATAACAAAGTTGTTCACTAGGCACGACCGTGTCTAAGCCAGGCACAACCGTGTCTAGGTTTCTGAGGCACGATCAAGTCTAGACAAGAGGCATGACCGGGTCTGAGTGTGTGAGGCACGACCGCGCTGGTATTGGCACGACCGTGTCTCATGAAGCACGACCGCGCTAGAAGACTAGCGCGACCGTGTCTATTTCAAAAGAGAAACGAATTGCTTAAATCTTATATTGTTAATGTTGGAAATCATAGGGCTTTCATCCATTAGGTGATTACTAGTCTGGTGGTATAGGTTAAATGTATTTAAAACATGTACAAAGTAGGATTCGATTAAGCCATTTTGGAATCAACCCTAGATTCGGGTTCGCGTTAATTAGCTATTGTAAGCCCAAATTAGGTTGGGGCTTTTGATCTATAGACTAAAACTAAGGTGTAGGAGGTTTCAATTACCCGGAAGGATGATGTATTGATAGAGTACGGTAGGAACTTGTTCCAGCGACGACGGTTTTATCTCCGGTGCCTTTTGCTGCAACTCCGGCTGACTCAGTGTTTTCGGGAGCTTCAGAGAGGATCGATGGTGTGTTTGCTTGGGAGAATTGCAATCAAAAAGGTAGATTCGATGGTCTCGTGAAAGAATTGGACGGTTATGAGATGAATCAATGAAATTTAGTTTATTTGTTGTAAATATGATGATTAAAAGACTTAATTTTGTTCGTTAATAGTTGAATCGTGTGGAACGGTTACGAAATCGAACGTCTCTGTGATTAAAGGCTGCACTTACGTTTCAACTGACGAGAGGCGTGACCGTGCCCATATGAGGCGCGACCGTGCCCATATGAGGCGCGACCGTGCCAAGGCACCGGGCGCGACCGTTCCAAAGCAAGGCGCGCGACCGTGCCAGAACGAGGCACGACCGTGCCTATTAGGGTTTCTTGTTAATTTATAAAATCAGTCCTTGCAAATTTCAGTTTTGATAGATTTGTATAAATATGAACTTATGTAGAATTTAATAGGATATACTCGTGTAAAATTTGCAGATTTGCATTGAAGCATATTATTTAATTGTTGGTACGAATAGAACAAATCAGTGTACTAGAATTTGGTTTGAAATGTATCACATTGAATTGAAACACAGATAACGAAAAACAGATAATGAAAATCAGAAATATTACAGTATCCCCATGTTGAGGGAATTTCGTCCCGAAATTTAGCTATTGGAGGCGACGACATCCGTGAAGAGATGGGGGGTACTTGAGCTTCATTTGGTCCTCTCGTTCCCAAGTAAACTCAGGACCACGTTTAGATTCCCAACGAACATTGACAATAGGGATGCGACTTTGCTTGAGCTGCTTGATCTCACGATCCATGATTTCTACCGGTCTCTCAACGAAGTGCATCGTTTCGTCAATGCGCACGTCGTCAAGAGGTATATGGAGATTTTCATCAGCGAGGCATTTCTTTAGATTAGATACATGAAATGTTGGATGCACATTGCCAAGTGATGTAGGTAACTCGAGTTTGTAAGCCACATTCCCAATCCTTTCAAGGATCTTGAATGGACCCACATAGCGAGGTGCTAACTTGCCTTTCTTTCCAAAATGGATCACACCCTTCCATGGAAACACCTTTAGAAGTACGAGGTCACCGACTTGGAATTCCAAGGGTTTATGTCGTTTGTCGGCATAACTCTTTTGCCGGCTCCTCGCTACTCGAATGTTGTCACGGATTTGAATGATCTTTTCGGATGTTTCTTGGATTAGCTCGGGACCGGTGATTTGTGCTTCACCAATCTCGTTCCAACAGATAGGAGAACGACACTTGCTAACCTAGAGAGCTTCAAATGGAGCCATGTTGATACTTGTGTGGTAGCTATTATTGTAAGAGAACTCGATTAGGGATAGATGGGTATCCCAATTGCCACCAAAATCAATTACACAAGCTCTAAGCATATCCTCGAGAGTTTGGATTGTTCGTTCGGTCTGACCATCAGTTTGGGGATGATAGGCTGTGCTCAAATCCAATCGTGTACCAAGAGCAGTTCGGAGAGATTGCCAAAAACGAGAGGTGAACCGAGCATCTCTATCAGAGATTATGTTTAAGGGAACACCGTGATGGCTCACAATTTCTTCAATGTAAATTAGAGATAGTTTCTCAACCCGGTAGTCTTCACGGATAGGCAAGAAATGAGCAGACTTGGTGAGACGGTCAATGATCACCCAAATACTATCATAACCACTTGAGGTGCGAGGGAGTTTGGTAATGAAACCCATGGCTAAGTTTTCCCATTTCTACATGGGAATTTCCGGTTGTTCAAGTAGACCGGAAGGACGTTCATGTTCGGCTTTGACTTTAGAGCAAGTTAGACATTTGGCAACATAGAGAGCAATGTCTTTCTTCATACCGGGCCACCAATATTGTTGGCGAAGATCTTGGTACATCTTATCCGCACCAGGATGAATAGAATATCGAGTCTTATGAGCCTCTTTCATGAGAAGTGCATGGAGATCATCGCGATCGGGGACCCAAATACGGTTTAAGTAATAAAGTAAGCCATTGGGTTTTGATTCAAGCTGAAGTTCAACACCACACGACATTTCCTCGTACATCTACCCTCGGTGATTGAGACGTGTTGAGCTTCTAAGATGCGATTTTGAATGTCGGTTTGAATTCGGATACAATGAAGCATTACATGGTCCTTACGACTCAAAGCGTCGGCTACAACATTCTCTTTGCCGGGATGGTAACGAATCTCGCAGTCATAGTCGTTAAGGAGTTCAACCCAACATCGTTGCCTCATATTGAGTTCTTTTTGGTTGAAGATGTGTTGGAGGCTTTTGTGGTCGACGAACACCACACATTTTGTGCCATAGAGGTAATGTCTCCAAATCTTCAATGCAAATACGACCGCACCCAACTCGAGGTCGTGCGTCATATAATTCTTCTCGTGAATCTTGAGTTGTCTTGATGCATAAGCGATTACTTTGCCTCGTTGCATGAGGACACAACCGAGACCTTGGTTAGAAGCATCACAGTTGACAACTAGATCATCATTCCCATCAGGGAGAGTCAAAATAGGAGCATTGCATAACTTTTGCTTGAGAGTTTGGAAAGCTTCTTCTTGTTTTGGTCCCCATTCATAAGGTATACCCTTGTGGGTTAAAGCGGTAAGAGGGACAGCAATCTTAGAGAAATTTGAGATGAAGCGACGATAATATCCCGCAAGACCAAGAAATGAACGAACTTCGGTGGGGGTCTTCGGGGTATTCCAATTCTTAACCGCTTCGATCTTAGCAGGGTCAACATGAATTCCCTTTTCGTTGACGATATGACCAAGAAATTGAACTTTCTTTAGCCAAAATTCACATTTGGAGAATTTGGCATATAGTTGTTCCTTCCTCAAGAGGTCCAAAACCAGTCTAAGGTGTTGCTCATGGTCGGCTTTAGTCTTGGAGTAGATTAAGATATCATCAATGAAGACGATCACAAATTTATCAAGGTACGGTTTGCACAAAAGCCATGACCATGAACTCGTAATGACCATACCTTGTTCGGAAGGCAGTCTTTGGAATATCTTCCTCTTGTACACGGAGTTGGTGATAACCAAATCGAAGGTCAATCTTCGAGAAGCAAGTAGAACCTTGAAGTTGATCAAAGAGATCATCAATTCTAGGCAAGGGATAACGGTTCTTGATGGCAAGCTTGTTGAGTTCGCGGTAGTCAATACACATGCGGAATGATCCATCCATCTTCTTGACGAATAAGACTGGTGCACCCCACGGTGAATGACTTGGACGAATGAATCCCTTGTCGGAGAGCTCTTGGAGTTGACTTGCAAGTTCTTGCATTTTAGAAGGTGCAAGACAGCAAGGAGCTCTAGCCACGGGGTTAGCTCCGGGTATAAGATCAATGCGAAATTCTACTTGTAGAACGGGTGGAAGACCGGATAGATCTTCGGGAAATACTTTGGGAAAATCCCGAATGATGGGAATGTCTTGGATACTCTTCTCTTTGACATCCTTTTGAACAACATGAGCTAAGAAGACCATGTACTTCTTTCGTAATTACTTTTGGGCGGTAGTGCATGACATTAACTTGAGTCCTTTGCAAGGCTTTTCACCAAAGACCCTTAACGTTTCTCGTGACGGTAGAGGTATTCGGATGCACTTCTCGAAACAGATGACTTCAGCATGGTGATTTGATAGCCAATCCATGCCTATGATGATATCAAAACTCCCTAGTGGCATTGGTACAAGGTTGATTGGAAATGTATGATCATTAAGTTCTAGAGAGCAGTCGTGAATAACAGAGTCAATTGTAAGGGAGTCACCATTTGCTACTTCGACGGTGAAGGTTTTCTCTAATTGGGATCGTGTCTTTACAAGTAAGGGTTCAAAGTTAAGTGACACAAAACTTTTATCGGCACCAGTATCAAATAAAATGGAGGCATATTGACTATTAACAAGGAACGTACCGTTGACCACATCATTGTTGGCTTGAGCTTCATTGGCGTTTATGTTGATAGCACGCCCACGAGTTCCGCCTTGTCTAGCATTAATGAATCTTGGGCACTGGTCACGAAAATGATTTGGGTTACCACATTCATAACAAGCACGCCCATTTGCAATAGCAGGAACACCTTGATTAGCCACTTGGGGGTTGGTTCGGTTTGGTGGGTTGATTTGGCCTGCAAGTGCTTTGGCTCTACAAACATTGACTGTATGGCCATATTTTCCACAGTGAGTGCAAAGGCGACGTGGAATGTTTTGGAGATAGTGATAGTTGCATGTGGCACAGAGTGGGTAGATCCCAACATATGGCTTTTTGGCTAGTGCTTGAACCATAGGCGCAGCTTGGTTAACAGGGATAGCAGGAGTGACCATAGCATAGTTTCTAGCCTTTCTTTTCTTATTATTAAGGGAGGGTTCAGTTGTGGCTTATTTGATGTGTGTGGGAGGGGTTGTGGTGTCGGGAACTTTCTTGGTGCCTTTTCTAGTCAGAGTTCCCGCTTTCACATGGTTGTCGGTTAATGTAGCAGATAAGCGGATAGCATCTTCGAGTGTTGCGGGATTTCTCCCTAAGACAGTATCTTGAATTTGCCTAGGTAATCCACCAATATACTTCTCAATGCAGCGGGATAAAGGTGTGACCATATGGGGCACAAGGAGACTCAACTCATGGAATCGAGTTGTATAAGCTAGACTTTCACCACCATCTTGGCAAGATCCCAAAACTCGGCTTCCAATTTCTTTACCTCATTTTGAGGACAAAATTCTTCGGTCATTAGCCTTTTAACCTCATCCCAAGGTAAGGCCATTGCTACTTCCACACCTCTAGTTCTCTTTTCCCCATTCCACCACGTGAGTGCCCGTTTTTGTAAGACACTTGTGGCATGACGAACACGAAGGTTATCGGGGCAGTCACTATTGAGGAAGGTATTCTCAATACTTTCGAACCATTGAAGAAGTCCCGTAGCTCCTTCGGTACCATAGAACTTAAGAGGATTACATGAGTTGAAGTGTTTGAAGGTGCATTGTGGTGGGTTGGCACCACCACCCCCATTAGCTCCATGGTTACCATTGGCGGCCCCATTAGCTTGAGTGAGTTGATTCACAAGTTGTGCAAGGATGGTAGCAATATCGGTGTTGTTGTTGGTCACAGTAGCACGACGGGGAGGCATTCTACAGAATTGCACAACACAAGAAAAGATGTATGAATTTATGAATGTTGTTTGGATTTAAAAGAATCAGATAACAAATAAAATAGTTAATCATGGTTTGGATTATACTCAAATAGTGATATAATCACTTGAATACTATGACACGTTAAGGTTAATTAAACTCATATAATATTCAAGGAGACATGCTTTAGCCTATAAGTAAACACTCATCCCAGGAATTCCCAGGAAAGCATACGGGTCCCTCGGTTGATTGGGATTTATACGAAATGCTTTCCTAGACAGAAAACCCAGAATACAGATGTCACCCTTCCAGATTGCACGTGTCCTCAAATAATTAACAAAGTTTAAAAGCCTTAACGAGGAAATAAAGAAATTTGTATAGATTTAGACCCGTGAAGTTTCCACATGCTAAAGATTATGATAGAGAAGTAGGTAAGAATATTATGAGGTTTTAGGGTATAGGTAGGGATATTGTTTGTTTAATTATTATTTAAGTATATCTTAATAAGTCATGAATTTTTAACAAGTAAGGCATCAAAAACGAAATAATAACAAATAATAGTAAGCATGTAACACATAGCATGTAGCACGTATCACATAATCATGAAGCATGACATAAGTGGGTGTCCTAAAGTTATATTCTAGGTCAAGGGTGTCTAATAACCTAGTTCCCTATAACCAAGACTCTGATACCAATCTGTCACACCCCAACCGATGGCGGAAACGTCAGGGCGGGACATGTAGACTGTTCATGAGCACAAGGTTGACTAAATTGAAATATATTAATCATTCAAATTCATTTCAAGTATTCAAGACAAAACCAAATCAAACCAAGTACATAAAATGAAATACAAAATCTTTTATTTAAAAATTATCTAGGTCCAAAACTTATGTTGTGACACCCAGTAGTCCAGGTCAATACCCATAGTCTTATTTGCACATTCCTATTTTATATTTCTTGGAATATTATCTTTGACATAATATTGTCAGGAGTCTAGCAAAGGGACAAGTGTCATATTTAGTAATTTTTAAGAATTACTAGGAAATAAACGATAATAACCCGCATTGAACGTTCGTTGGTGATTAAAAGAATGTTATTCAAAAAAAGTCTAGAGACACGTTTGAATATAAAAACATAAATATAGGTGACTAAACTTTTATAAAAAGTTGACATATAAATGTTTGTTGTATGGCTCTAAGTTATGTTATGTGCATTCATGAATAATATAGTTATAGTAATAACTATGTCGGGTTAACTAGTAAACTATTGAGACTAGTCAAACCACACAAAAACTCATAAGTAATGAATCGTTTAAAAGTTTTACACCGGGTATTAGATCACGCGATCACCTAGGGGATTTATACCACCAAAGAACCCACCTATCTAGCCATTAATGGATTTGACAACACCCAACCCCCACCCTATACCCCTCTCGGAAGAAATGTGGGTGTAGCCACCCACTATCCCATTAAATGCTTGCATACATGTCTTGCATGCACACCCTCTTCCACTTGAAATGATTACATGTAATTCCCATCAACCATAAGTGGTAATGATGAAGATGTGATCATCACTCAACTCCAACTCTCTTTCTCCATATAAAACACTTGCACCAACACCCCTTAACTCCCTCCTCCCTCCCTTGACTGATTCATTTCGGATTTCACCCAATTCCCCTCTCCAAAACCGAAAATGCAAACAATTCCCATAACTCAGCTTAATGCCAGATTTTCGGTCAACTTCGGAAGGCCATATCTCTTTTGTTCCTTGGTCAAATCAGTCCATTCTTTTTCTAGAATGAAGCTCTATGATAACAGAGGAGAACCCAAGTGGAATCACTGGAATCCATGGAGTATTCGACCTCCAAACAGCCTACGCAAAAACGTCGCTCGATGCAGGTCAAAACTGGATAGTTCTTTCCATTTTCTTTTTTTGAGGTACCTACACAACTCCAAATTTAGTAATTCATTTTCACATCTCCTCTGGTTTCAATAAACTTGATTTTAGAAGAAAACCCCAAGTCATTTGGTCTTCTAAAACCATCTAAAAGTCTATTCGAAGTACGCCTAAAAATCTGAGTTTTCAAGAACAAAATAAAACATAAAAGTCTTGATGAGTTTTTGCTTTATTTCTTCATGAGTCATGTTTGAATACATATATTTATACACGTACATGTTCATACATAAAATACCAAACTAGAAGGACCATGGACAAGACAAGGACACATCAAATATAAACTACATATATATATACTATCACATAAAATAACATTTGGATGATGGTGTTCTTCATAAACCCTTCATTCCATTCATGTGTTATGTTGAAGGATACATGTTCGTGAAGTTATATGATCATGTGTGACTTACCTGGCAACACCCGAGGTAGTGTCCTATGATTCAAGAAGACATACGAACGATTATCATCAACATATGAATGTGAAAGGTGTTACTAAAAATATATGTTTATGGATAAAATTTGTGATATATATGTGTTGGTGTACGGTTTTGGTTAAATCATGGAAATGTTTTAGGAATTAAAGATTAGTATCCTAATATGAACATTTGATATATGTACATGGAACATATGAAGAGATTCGGTTAAAAATATATAATCACATGACATCGTGGAACATAAGTGAATATATTTTAAGGAAAATCCTACAAAAATAATATTTATTTTTGGTACACTTAATAAGTCACCAATAGGGAAACATATTATTTTCTCAGAAAATATGTAAGCGTCTAGACTGGAATAATAATCACCAATGAGTCGTAAATGAAAACCCTATTTTTACTAAACAAAGGCGTACTTAACGAGATTCGTTAAGTCGGATGAACAACTTACGTAAAAGATGGGTAGTCTTAACACATTAGTACCCTTGTGTGATTAGGGTACGGATAGACAGGAACTCTTAGCGCACTGTTATTTGCTAGGATTTCATCGGACACAAGGTGAGTTCACGGCCCCCTTTTATTTTTCTGCTCTTTTGTAAACATCGGGGGAGAAACATACTTGTTATTTTTGAGAACATGAAATACAATTGCTTACACGTTTGACAATATGAACATTCTGGTTTAACTCTTTGTGAGTTTCACCAACCCCTTTTTATTTTCTAAGTTTTTGAAATGTTTTGGGGTGGAGACATACTTGTAAAGAATTTTTGTATGTAAATGAATGAACTAATGATCAGACCGTATGTGTTTATTGAGGGAAAAATAAAGCGCTTAAAGTCCTCGAAATAAAAATTAGTAACCATTAGCTATGGACTTAGCCCGGGATTTTATGGATAGTACTATTGGGGGTGACGCCTCCGGTCATGATTAGTCGCGCTAATCAGGGGTCCAAATGGCCGAATGACCACATATTGTCTTAACTCGCAGAAAGGAGAGGGGAGGCACAGAAAGTTGGGGTTTGGTTACGGTTTCGTACATTACATATTATTTTGTATTCCTTGCAAGTTTACAAATGGGGTCAATTGATCGGGTTAGTATTCGGATTCATTGGTAATACATACTAAGAGTTTTGATCGGTAAATGATCAGGTTTAAACAATGTATATGTTTTCAAAGGAAAACTACATATATTATGACGGTTAAGTCATGAGCATGTTTTCAAAGGAAAACCACTTATTTGATGACGGTTAAGTCATGTATATGTTTTCAAATGAAAACTACTTATTTGATGACGGTTAAGTCATTATATGTTTTCAAAGGAAAACTACTTATTTTTTGACGATTAAGTCATGTATATATTTTCAAAGGAAAACTACATATTTTATGACGGTTAAGTCATGGGCATGTTTTCAAAGAAAAACTACTTATTTGATGACGGTAAAGTCATGTATATGTTTTCAAAGGAAAACTACTTATTTGATGACGGTTAAGTCATGTATATGTTTTCAAAGGAAAACTACTTATTTTATGACGGTTAAGTCATGTATATATTTTCAATGGAAAACTACATATTTTATGACGGTTAAGTCATGGGCATGTTTTCAAAGAAAAACTACTTATTTGATGACAGTTAAGTCATGTATATGTTTTCAAAGGAAAACTACTTATTTGATGACGGTTAAGTCATGTATATGTTTTCAAAGGAAAACTACTTATTTTGTGACGGTTAAGTCATGTATATATTTTCAAAGGAAAACTACATATTTTATTACGGTTAAGTCATGGGCATGTTTTCAAAGGAAAACTACTTATTTGATGACGGTTAAGTAATGTAAATGTTTTCAAAGGAAAACTACTTATTTGATGACGGTTAAGTCATGTATATGTTTTCAAAGGAAAACTAATTATTTTATGACGGTTAAGTCATGTATATGTTTTCAAAGGAAAACTACTTATTTTATGACGGTTAAGTCATGTCTAGTTTTTCGAGGAAAACTAACTGTACTAAATTAACAAACTCTGTGAACTCACCAACTTTTGTGTTGACACTTTCAAGTATGTTTCTCAGGTAATCTTTAGCCATGGAGCGGTTGGAATAGGCTAGCTATGTTGGAACAATTCCTAGTAACCGGACGGACATAGATTATCAAGTATCAAGTCGACCATTGATCTAGAGGGACTTAGATCATTGTATTTATTTAGTCTTAGTAATCGTATATGTAATCAAGTCTTAGAAATCACTATTACAGCTTCCGCTATCGTGTAATGAACCAATCGTTGCAACATGTATTTATTTATTGAGTGAATAAATTTGGGGGTGTGACATATGTGTAGCAAGTCTTGATCAAAATCACACATTAGTACCTGAAAAATGAATAAAATAAGGTCAACTAAAAAGTTGGTGAGCATACACAGGTTTGTATATAGATAGCATATAGATTATGAATAAACAAATCCTTACATAACATGATAAAATAAGGCATTTATGGAGAGCAGCTATTGTGTAACCAAGTACAATCAAACCTTTGTAACTAGCATGCAAAATTGTGTTGTCAGTAACAATCACCCTAATCTGGGTGGGTTTGTCAGACTCAATAGATCTATCATTGTTTATCGTCGGCTTGAATAGTTAATGATTGCACATAAATCGCACACAAAAGTTAGCACAACTAGCACTCAGGCATAAAGCTCAAATTGCACACATGAATGTAAGAGGATTTGTATTTGTATAGTTTGTGTAAATGTAAGCAATAGTATTGTATAGTGTTCATGTTCCACCCCAAAAAGTGTAAAAGAGTAAAAGAGGTTATGTAATACTCACCTGATTCAAAAACGTAGCTAACACGAGAGACTAGATAGAAACGAGATCCTTGTAATGCACAACATTAACCTAGAGTGTAATATGTATTGAATTAATAGTGTGCATAATAGTCTATGTCTAAGTCGAGGGTTGAATTGGATGTGTGTATAAGGAATTTAAGTTGTAGGTGTTAGTGGTTTGTACTTGAATGGTGTTGTATAAAATTAATGTTTGAGTTTGGAATAACTAAATAAATAAATTACATAATTATTATTTATTCACTTATTTATAACCATAATGTAGGTATTAGGGGTAATTAAGTATAACCTAAACAAATAATTTTTGTTTAAATGTAAATTAAATAAATAATTGTTACCTTATTTATTTATTTATAAAATATGTAACTTAGTCATTTAGTTATAAAAATGTATCGGATGTTTTATATTAAATATAAATTTCGTTACTTTATTTTCATAAAGATGTGTAAATAAGTTGTGTAAATAATATTTACGTGTAGGGTTTAACAATAAGTATAAATTTAATTTTGTAAATTTAAATAACTAACTTCTATTTATTTTAGGATTAAGAATTTGATTTTTTAATTAAGTTAATATAAATCTTTATAAAATTAATTATTTTTATTTGAAAATTAATCTGAAATACTTATTGTTTTTAAAATATAAAAAAAATAATTATTCTGCCAAGATTTTTCTCACACACACGACCGTGTCTGGCACCAGGCACGATCGTGCTAGAACCACGGGCGCGACCGTGCTAGTCAGGGCGCGACCGTGTTGATCAAACATAAGGCATAACAAAGCTGTTCACTAGGCACGACCGTGTCTGAGCCAGGCACGACCGTGTCTAGGTTTCTGAGGCACGATCAAGTCTAGCCAAGAGGCATGACCGGGTCTGAGTGTGTGAGGCACGAACGCGCTGGTATTGGCACGACCGTGTCTCATGAAGCACTACCGCGCTAGAAGACTAGCGCGACCGTGTCTATTTCAAAACAGAAACGAATTGCTTAAATCTTATATTGTTAATGTTGGAAATCATAGGGCTTTCATCCATTAGGTGATTACTAGTCTGGTGGTATAGGTTAAATGTATTTAAAACATGTACAAAGTAGGATTCGATTAAACCATTTTGGAATGAACCCTAGATTCGGGTTCGCGTTAAATTAGCTATTGTAAGCCCAAATTAGGTTGGGGCTTTTGATCTATAGACTAAAACGAAGGTGTAGGAGGTTTCAATTACCCGGAAGGATGATGTATTGATAGAGTACGGTAGGAACTTGTTCCGGCGACGACGGTTTGATCTCCGGTGCCTTTTGCTGCAACTTCGGCTGACTCAGTGTTTTCGGGAGCTTCAGAGATGATCGATGGTTCGTTTTCTTGGGAGAATTGCAATCAAAATGGTGGATTCAATGGTCTCGTGAAAGAATTGGACGGTTATGAGATGAATCGATGAAATTTAGTTTATTTGTTGTAAATATGATGATTAAAAGACCTAATTTTGTTCGTTAATAGTTGAAACGTGTGGAACGGTTACGAAATCGAACGTCTCTGTGATTAAAGGCTGCACTTACGTTTCAAATGACGAGAGGCGCTACCGTGCCCATATGAGGCGCGACCGTGCCAAGTGTGACACCCCGCCAAGGCGGAAACACGAGGCGTGACATTCATGGTTTCCAAAGCATATGATTACCGCAAACACATACATGATAAATGGATACATAAACAAGTTTAAAGTTTTACATTACAAAATGTAAATTGAGTTTACAAAAAGTGAAGATTTCGCAAATATGACTCTATTACAATGAGTTATACAAGAGAAATCCCCCCAAAAGTTGTATCCATCGTGCATGCATGTAATCTATATTGCTAACCTTGCGATCACGTCAATTTCTTGAAAAACATACTTAAAATCGTCAACACGAGGTTGGTGAGTTCACAGGTTTAAATCAAATAGATCTTTGTAAAATTCAATTGTTCGTAAATAGTTCCAGTTGTATGTGATAATCACAATAAGAATTGTTGACCCATTTGTAAACTAGCTAGGAATATAAATAATATGTTCCTACATGAGCCGTAACCAAACCATGACAATTGTTCTTAGCCCCTAATTTCGTTATCCGGTTCTATGCGGCCATAAATCCTCCAGATTGTAGTTAGCGCGACTAACCATGACCGGGAGACGTCACTCTCCATAATACTATTCATAGGACCCTAGACTACAGTTAATGGTTACTAAATTGTTCCAGGGGACTTTAGCGGCCTCAAATCGTTTAACTCATGTAAACATAAAAGTCGAGTCTTATTCTCTTGTTATCACATAAAAATAGTTGTAAGTATGTTCTTCCCCCCAAATCGTTGAGTGTTGTTCATCCGAACAATCGTTGTGTGTTGTTCATCCGAACAATCGTTGAGTGTACTTGTGTCCCGTTGTTTAGTTGAGCAAGTTTTCTCCCCGTTTGTTTAAAAACAATTTAAAAACAAGTTGTAAAAGTGGGGCCGTGAGACTCACAAGAAGTTAAACCAGAATGTTCGTATTGTCAAATGTATAAGCAATGTAATTCATGTTTTCAAAACATAACAAGTAAGTATGTTTCTCCCCCGATGTTTACAAAACAGTAAAGAGTTAAAAAGGGGGCCGTGAACTCACCTTGAGTTTCTGTATGCTTGTAATGATAATTGTTCTAGTCAAACCTGACTATTCGTACCCTAATTACAAAAAGGGTAATTCGCGTTATGACCGAATGTCTCATATGCAAATTGTTCACCGACTTAGCAAATCTGATTGCTTTTGTTTAAATATCTTTTTAGTTTTTCAATGTAAGGCCCCTTTCCGAGTAACCTCACTTGTTGGATTTACTCATAAACATAGTCATGAATACTGAACTTAAATTAAAAACATTCATCATTCAATTACAAATCATTCGTCATTCAATTAGATAATATAACATAACTTGACAGCGGAAGTCTTAACACATATATTAAAGTGGGATGTCAGTCTTGTGTCGGGTAACCTTCACGCCACCGCACGACCTTTTCTCCCTTTACCTGAAATGTATACTAAAAGTCAGCTAACGCTGGTGAGTTCTAGTTTAAAGACAATCATACATAATATTTACCTTATCATGAATATAATGTGTATATATATATATATTCATACTTTTAAATATTCTTTACTTTACTGTTCTCACATAATATTCATTGAGGGTATATACATATGTACATACATACTTTCTTTGAGAGAACACATATTGGCCATAATCTTAAGGGAGATCAACCCGTACTTGTCGCGAATGTCACGAAGACATCGCTGTCAGAACTACCGTCGTAACCCATTTCATTACCGTCCGGCTCTAGAAAACCGTCCGTCATTCATTAATCCGTCCGGCAACCTTTGTCCGTCCGCTCTTTACCGTCCTACCGTCGTAGTCCGTCATTTTGTCCGTCTGCCCTTGGGCATCCGTTTCCCACGCGACCATTATGTATGCAACCATTCTACATTAGTTAAGGCATGTGCTTCGACCGTCCATTAATACCTTTTCATACGTCCTAGCTTGCGAAGGAACGTTTTTGTCCCGGTTGCAAAATAGTCACGTGGTCGTCCGTCTACTGAAGTAGCCGTTGTCATAGAAGGGTTTATAACGTTTACATTCATTCATAGCATGCAATATATATGTAATATAAAGCAAGATTTCATTCTTTTACGTTATGTCCTTCTTTCATTCATTCTTTAAAATCATACGCTTCTTTCTTTATTCATAATTCATTTTCATATATAAGTATTTATATATATATACGTATGATCACATTGACATTTATAACATTTAATCATTTAGTGTATACACTTCAGCCCCAAAACATTTAAAATGATTTGCACATAACATAGAAGGGGGCACATATAACTCACCTAATGAGTAGTTTCTGAAATACACTAAGCTGGCTACTGAGCGTCACTAATGTCACTCACGATTTGTATAATAAAGTCATACTCGTAAGGTAGTGCTCCTAGATGACATTAGACATTACTGTGCTTGAACTTAGTAGTTTCGATGGATTTGCTTTATCGAAACTTGGTAGTTTCGATAGGTTGCTTCTGTCGAAACTTGGTAGTTTCGATAGGTTGCTTCTGTCGAAACTTGGTAGTTTCGATAGGTTGTTTCTGTCGGAACTTGGTAGTTTCGATAAGTAACTTAGGTGTAATCTTAGCTTCGGATCGTGGGCTTATATCGAAACTATGGTAGTTTCGATGGTTATGCATATATCGAAACTGAGTAGTTTCGATGGGTCTGCACATATCGAAACTACTGCACTTATCGAAACTAAGTAGTTTCGATGAGTCTACACATATCGAAACTAAGTAGTTTCGATGGGTCTGCACATCGCCTTCCCCAAAAATCTGAAGTATTTGCATGCAAGTCTGATCGAGTCAATATCTAAATTTTTCTTTAATCACAACGTTCGTTTTTCATTCTAGATGCTATAACTAAGTTCACTTTCAAGTTTCATCCGCAAAATCGTTATCTTTTTAGCCAAAACCCGAAACTTCCCAAAACGAACAAAAACTCACAATGTGGTCGAATCGTTACCTGGATTGTAATTCTGATTCAGAGGTTTTGCTCACGGGCTCAGCTGTAACGTGCTCCTCCAATCTCGTGACGATCCGTGGACTTTCTCTCTCTAGACCCGAGCTTTCCTTTCTCTCTCTAGAACTGCGTGAGTGTGGAATGAGCAGGGAAGAGGGCTGCCTTGCCTTATATATATACCTGGGCTTCCCTCGGCCCATTGAAGCCGAGCCCAAGCCCGCTCCCTTTTGTTTAAATATTCCGACTAAATCACCGGTCTCGCTATATTTATTCGTTCTATTATTTTTGGGATGTTACAAGTCTACCCTCCTTAAAGAGGTTTCGTCCTTGAAACTGTTCATACGTTAAACAATTGAGGGTATAGTCCCCTCATCTCGTCTTCTTTTTCCCACGTAGCTTCCGACCCTTTTCTGTGCTTCCATTGTATCTTGACTAATGGTATCTACTTATTGCGTAGTCGTTTCTCAGCTCGGTCAAGAATGGCTATCGTTCCTCTACATAATTTAGACTGTTATCCACTTCGATCTCGTCGTAAGGTATGTGAGCTGTGTCGTCAGCTAGGCACTTGCGTAAGTGCGACACGTGAAACGTAGGGTGTATTCCACTAAGCTCAACGGGTAGGTCGAGTCTGTAAGCAACTTGACCCACTCTTGCTAGAATCTTGAAAGGTCCGATAAACCTTGGGCTTAGTTTGCCACGCTTTCTGAATCGGATGATTCTTTCCATGGTGATACCTTTAACAGTACCATGTCCCCTACTTGAAACTCTAAATCCCTTCTTCTCTTATCCACATATGATTTATGTCTGTCTTTTGCAGCTTTCATTCGAGCTTTGATTTGATCAAATTTCTCAGAAGTAGCTTTGACCACTTCGAGACTTGCAAAATCCTTATGCCCAATTTCCCCCCAACAAACAGGGGTTCTGCATCTCCTCCCATACAACATCTCAAACGGCGGCATGCCAATAGTTGAGTGATAGCTGTTGTTATATGAAAATTCTGCCAATGGTAGGTGGCAGTCCCAACTCCCACCGAAGTCAATGATAAAGGCCCGGAGCATGTCCTCCAAGGTCTGGATGGTCCTTTCCGATTGTCCATCGGTTTGGGGGTGGTAAGCGTGCTGATGTTCAGTCTAGTGCCCATTGCTTCATTGAATTTCTTCCAAAACCTTGATGTGAATCTAGTATCCCTGTCAGACACAATTGACAGCGACAGACCATGTCTGCTCACAATTTCCTTGATAAATACTTCTGCTAGTCTTTCTGACGAAAAGAGCTCGCGTATTGGCAAGAAGTGAGCACTTTCGTCAAACGGTCGACGATCACCCAAATGGTATCATTGCCTTTAGCTGTTCGCGGTAGCTTGGTAATGAATTCCGTTGTGATCTCTTCCCACTTCCATTTCGGTATAGGTAAAGGTTGCATTTTACCGCATGGTTTCTGGTGCTCGGCCTTAACTAGTGAACACGTTAAGCACTTGTTCACGTATTCAGTCACATCACTCTTCATGCCAGGCCACCAGTACTCTTTCTTCAAGTCTTGATACATTTTGTTTGTCCCGGGGTGGATAGAATAACGAGACTTATGGGCCTCATCGAGTATTTTGGCTCTAAGCTTGCCAATCTTAGGTATCCACATCCGGCCAAACCTAGTTCGTACTACGTATGCATTTGCATCTAGGTTCCCTTGTTGTCCTACTATTCTTTCCCGTTTCACATTTCTTTCTAACAGTGCTTCATCTTGTGCCTTTGATATTTCACCCATCAAGTCTGGTGTTATAATCAGCTGACACGCTTTGATCCGGATAGGTGCCGATTCTTCCTTTCTACTTAAAGCGTCAGCCACTACGTTTGCCTTGCCCGGATGGTACAATATCTCACAGTCATAGTCTTTCAGTAGCTCTAACCATCTCCTTTGTCTCATGTTTAATTCCTTTTGTTCGAAAAAGTACTTCAGGCTTTTGTGATCGGAGTAAATGGTGCATTTAACTCCATACAGATAGTGTCTCCATATTTTCAACGCAAAAACTACTGCTGCTAATTCTAGATCGTCTGTTGGGTAGTTAACCTCGGGAATCTTTAGTTGCCGTGATGCATAAGCAATTACCTTTCCTCGTTGCATGAGTACGCACCCTAAACCCTGCCCTGAAGCGTCAGAGTAGACTACCAAGTCTTCATTTCCCTCAGGTAGTGTTAAGACTGGAGCTTGGGTTAATCGTGCCTTAAGTTCCTCAAACGCGTTGTTTTGGGTTTGTCCCCATTCATATTTCACTTCCTTCCGTGTCAGTTTAGTTAGTGGCGAGGCTATCCTTGAGAAATCTTGAATGAACCTTCGATAGTAGCCTGCCAATCCCAGAAAACTTCGTATCTCTGTTGGTGTCTTTGGGACGTTCCATTCCTTTACTGTCTCAATCTTTGCAGGATCTACCATGATTCCGTTTGGGTTTATTACGTGACCTAGGAATTGGACTTCCCTAAGCCAGAACGCGCATTTGGAGAACTTTGCGTATAACTTTTCCTGCTTTAACACCTCCAGAACCTCTCTTTGGTGATAGTGGTGATCACCCTCGCTTTTTTAATACACCAGTATGTCATCTATAAAATCTATCACCGATCGATCCAACATTGGTCGACATACTCTATTCATCAAATCCATGAACGCTGCTGGTGCGTTGGTCAATCCGAAGGACATAACGAGAAACTCATAATGCCCATAACGCGTGCGAAACACGGTCTTTGGTACGTCTTCTTCTCTTACTTTCAACTGATGGTAACCCGACCTAAGATCGATCTTTGAGAACCAACTCGCACCTTGCAGTTAATCAAAAAGGTCGTCTATTCTAGGTAGTGGGTATTTGTTCTTTACTGTTCTCTTGTTTAATTCGCGGTAGTCGATGCACATGCGCATACTGCTGTCCTTCTTCTTTACAAATAGTACCGGAGCGCCCCATGGTGAGATGCTCGGTCTAATAAATCCTTACTCGGTTAGTTCCTCTAGTTGAGACATCAATTCTTTCATTTCTGACGGAGCGAATCGGTAGGGGGCTTTGGCAACGGGCTCAGCTCCTGGCAGTAAGTCAATCTGAAATTCTATTTCCCGATCGGGTGGTAACCCAGGTAGATCCTCAGGGAATACTTCCGGAAAGTTGCACACCACGGGTACATTCTTGAGTTCATTCATTTTCGTTCTATCATCAATAACATATGCCAGATAAGCTTCGCAACCGCGCCTCATGTAACTTTCGGCCTTGATCATCGAGATGATGTTCGGCATCGTGCAATTCCAATCCCCATAAACCGTAATTGGGCTGCCGCTTGGAGCCTTGAGGTGTATCCTCTTACGTTTACATATGATTTGAGCTTCGTTGGCAGCTAGCCAATCCATACCCAATACTATATCGAATCCTCCTAAGGTGAGAAGGAATAATCTAGAAGGAAACTTATGTCCCTCTATTTCTATGATGCAATCCTCTGTTACTTGGAATACTGCCGAATTTTTACCAACGGCAGTTTGTACGCTAAAGGCCTTTACTATGGTGTTGATAGAGCAATCCAGTTTACGACTAAATGCATTTGATATGAAGCTTTTACTAGCACCAGAATCGAATAAAATAGCAGCACGTTCATCATTAACTAGAAACGTACCTGACACGACATCAGGATTTCCCCTTGCTTCTTCCTTAGTTAAGGCATAGGCCCGAGTCCTTGCCTTTTGTTGTTCCTGTTCCCTCTCCTTTCCCGAACCAGATTGGCCGGCCTTCCTGCAGTTCTTTGTCAGATGTCCAAACAATCCACATACTTGACATTTGACATCCTTCAAACAATCTCGGGAGTAGTGCCCCGGCCTCCCGCACTTATAACACACGGTGGTGCCGATTCGACACTCGCCCAGATGTTGCTTTCCACATCTCTTGCATGTTTCATATCCATCCAACCTTGGTTTCTTAATTTCAGCTGTTTCTTTCCCTTTTCCGGTGCCTCTAGACGGGTTCTCCCATTTTCTCTTTTGTGTCTCAGGTGCCGGGTCCTCATTGGCATAATCGTCGTAGACGATTCCAGACAGGTTGACTACCGACTCGAAGGTCGAGGGTAGGTTGGCTTTTACATGGACAAGGACCCTTTGCGGCAGACCCTTGACATAGTATTTGATCATACGTTCTTGAGTTTCCACCAAGTGTGGTACCCGTTGGGCCAACTCGTTGAATCTTGAAGTATACTGGCGATGAGTCTTGTTGCCAGCCTTGAAGTTTAGGAACTCGTTCTCCACACGATCAATCTCGTTCTGTGGGCAGAACTTCTGGATTATGAGCTTTTTCAGGTCTTCCCATGTCATTCTGGCAAGAGCATTTGGCGACTTTGTTCTTTGGATGTTTCTCCACCAACCTAGTGCTTCATTGGTGAATGAATGGGCAACATATTTGACCGCCTGGTCCGGTCGGCACTCGCTGATGTTGATTACAGCGTTCATCCTCTCAATCCATTCGAAAGTAGCCACCGAATCCTCGGTTCCATCAAACTTAGGTGGGTCTCCGTCCTTGAAACCTTTGTAAGTACACCCACGATTGCTTGATGCCACTTTTACTTCATCCCCGTCACTGTCATAAATTTTCTCTTCATTTTTTCCTTCATCCTCTTCTTTGCTATTCTCTAGTGCCTCAGATAATAGGTCAGGCAGTATGTTCTTCAGAGTAAGTACAACCTCGCGGGCAATAGCATCCCTAACCTCGGGTTCCAACTGTATAGGCCCTTGATTGCCGTCCCCAGTTGGGGTCACATTAGTTTTGTCACACCCCGCCAGGGCGGAAACGCGAGGCACGACGTTCACTTGTTTCCAAAGCATATGATTACCGCAAACACATACATCTAATTAGATACATAATCGAGTTTAAAATATTTACATCATAAAATATCAACTTGAGTTTACAAAAGTTTAAGATTTTGCAAATATGACTCAAGACCATGAGTTATACAAGAGAAATCCTCTCTTAAAAAGCCGTATCCACGTGCATGCACGTATCCTACATTGCTAACCTGATGGCCACGTTCAATTTCTTGAAAACATACTTAAAATTGTCAACACGAGGTTGGTGAGTTCACAAGTTATTATAAAGAGTTATCATAAACCCAATGTTTAAATCTGATCATTTTCCGATCAAAACTCTTTGTTAAACCTGATCACTTTAACCTGATCAGAACTCTTTTGTTTAAAACCTGATCATTTTAGCCTGATCAGAACTCTTTTGCTTAAAACCTGATCACTTTAACCTGATCAGAACTCTTTTGTGTAAAACCTGATCACTTTAGACTGATCAGAACTCTTTTGCTTAAAACCTGATCACTTTAACCTGATCAGAACTCTTTTATTTAAAACCTGATCACTTTAGCCTGATCAGAACTCTTTTGCATGTATTACCAATGAATATGAATACTAATCTGATCTATTGACCCCATTTGTAAGCTTGCAAGGAATACAAAATAATATGTAATGTACGAGACCGTAACCAAACCCCAACATTCTGTGCCTCCCCTCGCCTTTCTGCGAGTAAGACAATATGCGGTCATTCGGCCATTTTGACCCCTGGTTAGCGCGACTAACCATGACCGGAGGCATCACCCCCAATAGTACTATTCATATAATCCCGGGCTAAATCCATAGCTAATGGTTACTAATTTATTCAGAGGACATTAAGCGCTTTACTTTTCCCTCAGTACACACATACGGTCAGATCATTAGTTCAATTCATTTACATAAAAGTCTTTTACAAGTATGTTTCCACCCCAAATCATTTCAAAACTTTAGAAAAAGGGGAATTAGTGAAACTCACCTCGACAGTATGAATGCTAGCAAATATTTGAATAATCAGCAGACTCGCCTATCCGTATCCTAATTACACAAGGATAACGTACACGTTAAGACTACCCGTCTTAAACGCAAATTGTTCACCCGACTTAGCAGATCTGATTGCTTTGTTTAAATATCTTTTTAGTTTTTCAACACTTGTTTCGTTATAAAATAGTTCTGAGTTACTGCTCCATGGGACTAATGAACAGGTATCGAAACTTTCTTAGTTTCGATTGAACAGAACAGATGTCGAAACTACTTAGTTTCGATTGAGTAAATTGGGTATCGAAACTACCTAGTTTCGATTGGCAAAAATAGTATCGAAACTACCTAGTTTCGATTGGGCAATAGGTATCGAAACTCCTAGTTTCGATTGAACAACAGGTATCGAAACTCCTAGTTTCGATTGAACACGGGTATCGAAACTCCTAGTTTCGATTGAACACAGGTATCGAAACTCCTAGTTTCGATTGAACACAGGTATCGAAAGTCCTAGTTTCGATTACTGAAATTCTGATTGACAGAATCAGTCCTGTATATTTTTATGTTTTAATCTTGAATTTGACACACTTTTCTTGTTATCTTACTTGCGTTTGAACGATTTTCATGTTCAGCTACGGTTTAAAAGAATAATGAAATGGATAATATTGAGTTTTTACCTCAAACAGGGAATGGATTCTGAGAGACACAGAGAAGATAGTCTTGAATTCTTTTGTTAAGCTCACTTCAATAACACTTGAAATTCTCCTTATGACATCGAATTATGGTGGATTTCGCTTTAAAACTGGACTTCGACTTGAAGGAGAATTGGGAATTTTCCGTAAGAAAGTGAGAAAGCTTAAAAGAGATTGTAAGATTTAGTACTGAGGAGGTATGGTTTTTAATCTGAGATTGAGTGAAATACCAAGTGGGAGAATGGCTCCCCTGACTCTCGACCGAGAAAGTCAAGGAAGTGGTTTGGGGTTAATGATAACCAATTTTTAAGTATTAATTTATTAATGGTATTAGTATCAATTAGAGTTTCAAATGGTAATTTAATTCGGTTTCGATTCTTCACGGTATTATAATTTTTAACCATTTTATGGCTCGTTGAAGAAATTATTAAAATCTTGGTTCAACGTAAATTTTGTGTAATATATATATATATATATATATATATATATATATATATATTTTTCTGGTTATTTAATTTAACCTTTAACGTTTGTATTTAGTCGGGTTATTCTGCTTACTTTTTCTAGTAATTCCTTAAGATTTACTAGACTTGGAATAAACTTCTTTGCTAGACTTCTTGACTTTACTTAGTCAAAATAAATATCAGGAAATAATAATTATGAACGTGCGTTTATGAAATGTGGATATTGACCTGAAATGCTGGGTGTCACAAGTTTCGTGCACACTTTCAGTGTGTTCTGCGTGCACGCTCTCTTCCTCTTCACTTCTTCGATTCAATGGAGGTCTACCCACTCGGCCAGTGCTACCGCCTCGGCGTCCAGTTCTTCCTCCTCCAGCCATAGTTCCTAGTTTCCTGATGGTCATAAAGGGAATACATCAATGCCTTTCTCTCAGATCATAGTCTTAGAACAGTACGAACAAGGTAAATTTTTAATTACAGTGACCGGTTTGTGATTAGAAATTTACATTGTTTTTCGGGTTCCAAACTCTTCAAATTGGTCATGACATTGACATCTATTGGTTCTAGGTTTGAGTATCTATTCTTACCTAAGTGTATTAGCCTTAGTACTTACTTACTGTGCCTGCGTTGGCGTTGGCTACCCAGACTGACATCCGTGCGTTGGTCCCATAATCAGTTTAAGTCCAGACATTTAGGGATGTCTGAATCTCTCAAACTATTACTCTGATACCAACTTGTAAGGCCCCTTTCCGGGTAACCTCACTTGTTGGATTTACTCATAAACATAGTCATGAATACTGAACTTAAATTAAAAACATTCATCATTCAATTACAAATCATTCGTCATTCAATTACATAATATAACATAACTTGACAGCGGAAGTCTTAATACATATATTAAAGTGGGATGTCAGTCTTGTGTCGGGTAACCTTCACGCCATCGCACGACCTTTTCTCCCTTTACGTGAAATGTATACTAAAAGTCAGCTAACGCTGTTGAGTTCTAGTTTAAAGACAATCATACATAATATTTACCTTATCATGAATATAATGTATATATATATATATATTCATACTTTTAAATATTATTTACTTTACTGTTCTCACATAACATTCATTGAGGGTATATACATATGTACATACATACTTTCTTTGAGAGAACACATATTGGCCATAATCTTAAGGAGATCAACCTGTCATACTTGTCGCGAATGTCACGAAGACATCACTGTCAGAACTACCGTCGTAGCCCATTTCATTACCGTCCGGCTCTAGAAAACCGTCCGTCATTCATTAATCCGTCCGGCAACCTTTGTCCGTCCGCTCTTTACCGTCCTACCGTCGTAGTCCGTCTGCCCTAGGGCATCCGTTTCCCATGCGACCATTATGTATGCAACCGTTCTACATTAGTTAAGGCATGTGCTTCGACCGTCCATTAATACCTTTTCATACGTCCTAGCTTGCGAAGGAACGTTTTTGTCCCGGTTGCAAAATAGTCACGTGGTCGTCCGTCTACCGAAGTAGCCGTTGTCATAGAAGGGTTTATAACGTTTACATTCATTCATAGCATGCAATATATATGTAATATAAAGCAAGATTTCATTCTTTTACGTTATGTCCTTCTTTCATTCATTCTTTAAAATCATACGCTTCTTTCTTTATTCATAATTCATTTTCATATATAAGTATTTATATATATACGTATGATCACATTGACATTTATAACATTTAATCATTTAGTGTATACACTTCAGCCCCAAAACATTTAAAATGATTTACACATAACATAGAAGGGAGCACATAGAACTCACCTGATGAGTAGTTTCTGAAATACACTAAGCTGGCTACTGAACGTCACTAATGTCACTCACGATCTGTATAATAAAGTCATACTCGTAAGGTAGTGCTCCTAGATGACATTAGACATTACTGTGCTTGAACTTAGTAGTTTCGATGGATTTGCTTTATCGAAACTTGGTAGTTTCGATAGGTTGCTTCTGTCGAAACTTGGTAGTTTCGATAGGTTGCTTCTGTCGAAACTTGGTAGTTTTGATAGGTTGCTTCTGTCGAAACTTGGTAGTTTCGATAGGTTGTTTCTGTCGGAACTTGGTAGTTTTGATAGGTTGCTTCTATCGAAACTTGGTAGTTTCGATAGGTTGTTTCTATCGGAACTTGGTAGTTTCGATAAGTAACTTAGGTGTAATCTTAGCTTCGGATCGTGGGCTTATATCGAAACTGTGGTAGTTTCGATGGGTCTGCACATATCGAAACTACTGCACTTATCGAAACTAAGTAGTTTCGATGGGTCTGCACATCGTCTTTCCCAAAGTCTGAAGTTTTTGCATGCAAGTCTGATCGAGTCAATATCTAAATTTTTCTTTGATCACAACGTTCGTTTTTCATTCTAGATGCTATACCTAAGTTCACTTTCAAGTTTCATCCGCAAAATCGTTATCTTTTTAGCCAAAACCCGAAACTTCCCAAAACGAACAAAAACTCACAATGTGGTCGAATCGTTACCTGGATTGTAATTCTGATTCGGAGGTTTTGCTCACGGGCTCAGCTGTAACGTGCTCCTCCAATCTCGTGACGATCCGTCGACTTTCTCTCTCTAGACCCGAGCTTTCCTTTCTCTCTCTAGAACTGCGTGAGTGTGGAATGAGCAGGGAAGAGGGCTGCCTTGCCTTATATATATGCATGGGCTTCCCTCGGCCCATTGAAGCTGAGCCCAAGCCCGCTCCCTTTTGTTTAAATATTCCGACTAAATCACCGGTCTCGCTATATTTATTCGTTCTATTATTTTTGGGATGTTACATTCAACACTTGTTTCGTTATAAAATAGTTCTAAGTTACTGCCCAATGGGCTTGAAACAGGTATCGAAACTACCTAGTTTCGATTGAACAGAGCAGATGTCAAAACTTCCTAATTTCGATTGAGCAAACTGGGTATCGAAACTTCCTAGTTTCGATTGGATAATAGGTATCGAAACTACCTAGTTTCGATCAAACAGGTATCGAAACTCCTAGTTTCGATTGAGTAAACAGGTATCGAAACTCCTAGTTTCGATTGAGTAATAGGTATCGAAACTACCTAGTTTCGATCAAACAGGTATCGAAACTCCTAGTTTCGATTGAGTAGACAGGTATTGAAACTATAGTTTCGATTACTGAAATTTTGATTGACAGAATCAGTTTTAAAACTTTGTTCATACATATACGCATATATTCATGTTTAAATCTTGAATTTCGACACACTTTTCTGGTTATTTTTCTTACGTTCGAGTAAACAGTATGTTTAGTTACGGTTTTAAAGAAAATAATATGAATAATATTGAGTTTTTACCTCTAAACAGAGATGATGATTTCGAGAGAAACAGAGGATGATCTTGAGCTCCTTAGCTTGATTCTTGAGAAAAACACTTGGAACTCGTCTTATAACACCGAAATATGGTGGATTTTTGCCCTAAAATTTGAATTCAACTTGAAGAAAATTGGGAAGGATGTGGGTGTTATGGTGTCGTAAGAAAGTGAGAAAGAGAGAGTGTGCTTGAGTGAGTGATGAATGACAAGAGATGGTAAGTATATGGAAATCTTGGGAATAGCTGGGGGGAATGGGCTTCTCTGATTTTCGGCCGAGAAGTCAAGGGAGTGGTGTGGGTTGATTTATCTAATAATTAGATTTAAGTGTTAATTACTTAGTTTATTAAGGGTATTAATATTAATTAGAGTTTCAAATGGTAATTTAATTTGGTTTAGGTTCTCCATGGTATTATAAATTTATTAAGTTTATGGCTCGTTAACGAAAGATATTGAAATCGTGGATTGTATAATTCGTTGAGGTGATTATTTGTAGGTACAAGTACCTAAAGGTGACGCTACACGGTTACGTCTTCGAGAGGGTTCGTTAGTTTACTTTTACGTATATTATATTTATTCTAAAAATAACTTATTGACTACTTAAAAATTTGTGTAATATATATATATATATATATATTTTTCTGGTTATTTAATTTCGCCACAAACGTTCGTATTAGTCGGTTTATATGATATCTGAACCGGTAACTCTTAGAATTACCAAATATGAAATGAGACCATGTACGGTTTTTGTTAGACCTCAATGTCCTTGTTTGTGAAATCAAGTAAATCACAAAAACAATTATAATGTAAACTTGTTTATAACATGTACGGATATTGACCTGAAATGTCGGGTGTCACATTCTCCCCATGTTAACAGAATTTCGTCCCGAAATTCATTTCGTGCCATCTTGAACTGGTGTATTCCCAAACATGGAGGGGTATTTTGTTTTCATTTGGTCCTCTCGTTCCCATGTATACTTAGGACCACGTTTTGAGTTCCAACATACTTTAACTAGTTTGATTCGACTATGTCTCAACCTTTGAACTTTCCAATCTGTAATCTCAATTGGTTCTTCGATGAAATGAAGTTTATCATCAATGTGAATTTCATTAGGCGGTATGATCAAAGTCTTGTCTGACAAACACTTTTTGAGATTAGACACATGAAATGTATCGTGTACGTTGCTTAGTTCTTGCGGTAGCTTGAGTTTGTAGGCTACAGGGCCAACCTTAGCCAGTATTTCAAACGGTCCAACGTATCTAGGGTTGAGCTTGCCACGGTTACCAAACCTCGCCACACCTTTCCATGGAGAGACTTTTAACATTACTCAGTCACCAATTTTAAATTCTAATGGTTTCCGTCTGTTATCAGCATAATTCTTCTGTCTGTCTCGGGCCGCTTTCAGACGGTCCTTAATTTTGAATATCTTATCAGTGGTTTCCTGGACAATCTTAGGACCTGTCAAATGTTTTTCACCAACTTCCGCCCAACATAGCGGTGAGCGGCATTTACGACCATATAAAGCTTCAAATGGAGCTGCCTTAATGCTCGTGTGGTAACTGTTATTATAAGAAAACTCTGCCAACGGTAAATGAGTATCCCAATTTCCTCCGAAATCAATTACACGCGCACGGAGCATATCCTCTAAAGTTTGAATGGTCCTTTCGCTTTGACCATCTGTTTGTGGGTGATATGCCGTGCTCATGTCAAGACGTGTGCCCATGGCGTCTTGTAATGATTTCCAGATTCTAGACAAGAATCTGCTGTCTCTATCAGAGATAATAGAAATTGGCACTCCGTGTCTTGCCACAATTTCTTTAACGTAGAGTCTTGTAAGTTTCTCTGTCTTATCGGTTTCTTTAATTGGCAGAAAGTGAGCAGATTTCGTTAAACGGTCGACAATTACCCATATGGTATCATAACCACTGGACGTCTTTAGTAACTTTGTGATGAAATCCATAGAAATCTGTTCCCATTTCCATTGGGGAATTTCAGGTTGTTGTAACAAGCCAGACGGTTTCTGATGCTCGGCTTTTACTTTTGAACACGTTAAGCATTTACTTACATATGTGGCAATATCTCCTTTCATATTAGGCCACCAATATAATTCTTTTAGATCCTTATACATCTTATCTGAACCTGGGTGGATGGAGTACCTGGACTTGTGGGCTTCGTCCATAACCAACTCTCGTAAATTACCAAAACATGGCACCCAAATTCTATTTGCAAAGTATAAAGTATCATCTGATTTTGGCTCTAACTGTCTGATCATTCCTCGTAAAGCTTCATTCTGAATGTTTTCTTCTCTGATTGCCTCTTGTTGTGCCATCCGGATTTGAGTCGTGAGAGTCGTATGAATTGTCAATCCTAAGGCACGAACACGAAGAGTTTTAACTCATTCCTTGCGACTTAAGGCGTCTGCTACGACATTGGCTTTCCCGGGATGGTACTTGATATCACAATCATAGTCGTTTAGTAGTTCTACCCAACGACGTTGTCTCATGTTAAGTTCTTTTTTATCAAAGATATGTTGGAGACTCTTGTTATCAGTAAAAATAGTGCATCTCGTACCATAAAGATAATGTCTCCAAATCTTGAGCACAAACACAACTGCGCCCAACTCCAAGTCGTGGGTCGTATAATATTCTTTTCGTACACTTTTAGTTGTCATGAGGCATATGCGATGACTTTGTCTCTTTGCATTAACACACAACCAAGTCCTTGGTGTGATGCATCGCAGTATACGACAAAATTGTCGATTCCCTCAGGAAGGGATAAGATCGGTGCACTACACAGCTTCTGCTTCAGTAATTGGAAAGCTGACTCTTGTTTGTCACTCCAATCAAACTTCTTTTCTTTCTGGGTTAATGTGGTTAAAGGCAGGGCTATTTTTGAAAAATTCTCAATGAATCGTCTGTAGTAGCCGGCCAAACCCAAAAATTGACGTACTTCTGTCGGAGTCTTTGGTGCTTCCCAGTTTTTGATCGCTTCAATTTTTGATGGATCAACGTGAATTCCTTCCTTGTTGATGACATGTCCAAAAAAATGCACTTCTCGGATCCAAAACTCACACTTAGAGAATTTAGCGTAAAGATTCTCGTTGCTGAGTAAATCCAAAATTAATTTCAGATGATGTTTATGATCCTCCTTGGTTCGTGAATATATTAATATATCATCAATAAATACTATCACGAATTTATCCAAGTATGGCTTGCACACTCGGTTCATGAGATCCATAAAAACAGCTGGTGCGTTCGTCAAACCAAACGGCATAACTAGGAATTCGTAGTGGCCATAACGAGTTCTAAATGCCGTCTTTGGTACATCTTCTTCTTGGATTCTTAGTTGATGATAACCCGAACGTAAATCGATCTTAGAGTAGAAGCTAGAACCTTGTAATTGATCAAACAAATCGTCTATTCGAGGAAGTGGGTATCGGTTTTTGATTGTAAGCTTGTTTAATTCTCGGTAATCAATACACATCCTAAAGGTTCCATCCTTTTTCTTTACGAATAGGACCGGAGCTCCCCAAGGTGAGAAACTCGGTCTTATGAAACCTTTATCAAGCAACTCCTGGAGTTGATTTGATAATTCCTGCATTTTAGAAGGTGCTAATCGATACGGTAATCACGCAACCGGGGCGGCTCCTGGTACCAAGTCGATTCGGAATTCGACTTGCCTCGGTGGTGGTAATCCAGGTAAGTCTTTAGGAAAAACTTCGGGGTAATCCTTAACGATTGGTATATCCTCAAGTCGACGTTCCTCGGGTTTCTTCTCGACGACGTAGCCAGGAACACGTAATAGCCTTTACGTAGGTACTTACGAGCTTTCATGCAGTTTATTATCCTTAATGTTACTCCACTCTTCTCACCTTGAATCGAAAGAACTTCTCCGTTCGGGAGTGGAATATGAACAATCTTTTCAAAACAAACAATTTCGGCGTGATTCTTCGACAACCAATCCATACCAATAACAACGTCAAAGCTTCCCAGGTCAACAGGTAGTAGGTCTATACTAAATGTGTGGTTCTTAAGACATAAGGTACAACCCTGAATGACTTCTTCGGTTTTAATTAATTTCCTGTTTGCTAATTCAATTGTATAATTTTGGTCTAGTTTGCTGGCCTTAATACCGAGTAGGGACTTAAAGTCATTTGACACAAAACTCATATCAGCACCCGTATCGAAAAGTATAGAGGCATAGTGATTATTTATCGGGAACGTACCAGTGACAATGTTTGGATCTTGTCGTGCGTCACCAGCCCCCATCACAAATGCTCTTCCACGGGCCTGATTGTCATTTCGGTTCTTCAACTTTGGACAGTCTTTCCTGAAGTGCTTTGGATCTCCACACTCAAAGCATCCCTGATTCATCCTTTCTGCTCCTGGGTTGACCTTTCCTGCTACTTGATTGATCTTATTAGGGTTCGCATTGTTCCAACAGTTATGGGCTAGAAGCCCATACTTTTTACACTTTCCACATTGGGTACACCTTCCACTGTGATGATATCCACATTTGTCACACTTCGGTCGTGTTCCAAGGTATCCTTTTTGTTCCACAGTGTTGACAGCATAGGCTTTCATAGTTCCAGTTCTCTTGTAAGTTTGATTCTTGTTTTGATTACTTGGTTTTCCAAACCATTTCCTCTTTTCCCCAGACCTTCCTTCCTCAATCTCCTTTTTCTCAAACAAACCATCACGCACAACATTATCTCTTAGCTTGGAAGCTAGAATTATAGCACTCTTGGCATCCATAGGGTTCGATGAAGTCACCAGGCTTCGGATTTGAGGTGCGAGACCCCACAAATATCTTTCAACTTTCTTGTATTATGGGGTAACCATGTGTGGAATCAAGATTGCTAACTCGTTGAATCGGTCAGTGTAACCAGCAACATCATCTCCTATCATTTGTAAATTCCACATTTCAGATTCGAGCTTTTGCAACTCATTTCGAGGACAGTATTCCTCAGTCATCATGACTTTCAGCTCCTCCCAAGACAGTTGGTATGCAATCTGCCTTCCCAGGGTTTTCACTTGTGAATTCCACCAAGTTAAAGCCTTATCAGTTAGCATGCATGTAGAATACTTCACCATACAGTCAGCGGTGCATTCACTAATATCAATCACCGACTCCATCTTTTCTATCCATCTCATTAGCCCAACTGCACCCTCGGTGCCATTGAAGTTACGGGGGTTGCAAGATAGAAAGGCCTTGTAGGAGCACTTCCTATTTGGAGCATCTGTAGAATTACAAGTCATAACGTCATTAATTCGGATCATGACTACGTGTTATGGCTTATTTATTCTATTACCTCCGGCTGTACCGCTACCTCCTGCACCTCCTCCGCCGGTACCACTGCCGTTTCCTCCTCCACTATTTCGATTTGCCTCATACTGCTCCATGGCAGCAACTACTCGCTGTGCTATGAGTTGCTCCACGTTTGGGGAAATCGTCTCGTTGTTGTCACCAGTAGTGTTACGGGGTGTCCCACGTTTAGGTGCCATGACGTTCTTTCTAACATATCAATTAAAAAGAAACAACATTATATAATAATAATGATAGATCATGACATAAGGATACAACAACATCAAACATAAACAACCATCATTACAACATAAACAATCACATACATAGTTAAAACATGCATAGTACATTGTTCCAAAAGACAAGGATACAAAAGGGATGGGTTCACATGACCACATCAGTACCAAAGTTTTATACTACATAATGTGCTATGGGCACAACCCGCCCATAATAGGTTTAAAAGAAGAAGTGGGAGTACAATCCAATCATCATGGCAAGTCCTGCCATGACAAAGCTAGCCCTAGCCACAAATTCTGCAGCCAAAGTCCTTTCTTCCAGCGCCTCCACCATGTCTCGGACCGTGAGAGTGAACTGCCAGTCCATATCAGCTCTCAACTCTAGGTAGTCAGTGGCACCCTGTATGTCTCGGGTGCTGTCTTCCAGAGCCTGTACTCGAGATCCGAGCCCTTGACGTAGTCACGCGGCTGCATCCCCATGTGCCCGGATATCATCTAGGAGATCATCAAGACGTTCCTCGTGCGTATGAACGCGTGCTACCAATGTAGGCACTGTGAGCTCCATGGCTTCCCCAGTGTGGGGAAGAGGTGTTGGGGAGTTGGAGGACTCTCCGAGCTCAAAGGTAGAGGGAATGCTCTCCATCTCCCTCCATCGTGCCAGGTTACGGGTCATCCAAAGGATAGTCCCCACCGTAGGGTGGTAATAGGGTCGTTGTTTAGGTGGTTCCTCATCAGTCTCCAAGTTTTCCGGGTCACGGGCTGCCAGGGTTCTCTTGCGTGGAAATCGAACCTTCTTCCTAGCACTCTTTACCGTAATTGGTCCTCCGCTTTTCTTTCGGTAAATGATAGGCGGTTCTCCCAGGGCAACATTGGGTGGTGTGGAGCTGCGAACTTGTACTCGATTTTTGGGACGTGTGGCGGAAAGTTCCTCGTTTGATTCAGAGTCAGAGACGGGGTCAGAGTGTGAATGTGACGACATGCTTGTGACTACAATATCCACATGACATGGTGACTGGTTATGCAATGCTTATGCAATGAAAACGTTTTAGTGAGTCATTTAAATTATAGACTAGGTTCCATTTTAGACTCCTAGTTCGCTATAATCAATGGCTCTGATACCAAGTCTGTCACACCCCGCCAAGGCGGAAACGCGAGGCGTGACGTTCATGGTTTCCAAAGCATATGATTACCGCAAACACATACATGATAAATGGATACATAAACAAGTTTAAAGTTTTACATTCCAAAATGTAAATTAAGTTTACAAAAAGTGAAGATTTCGCAAATGTGACTCTATTACAATGAGTTATACAAGAGAAATCCCCCCAAAAGTTGTATCCATCGTGCATGCATGTAATCTACATTGCTAACCTTGCGATCACGTCAATTTCTTGAAAAACATACTTAAAATCGTCAACACGAGGTTGGTGAGTTCACAGGTTTAAATCAAATAGATCTTTGTAAAATTCAATTGTTCGTAAATAGTTCCAGTTGTATGTGATAATCAGAATAAGAATTGTTGACCCATTTGTAAACTAGCTAGGAATACAAATAATATGTTCCTACATGAGCCGTAACCAAACCATGACAATTGTTCTTAGCCCCTAATTTCGTTATCCGGTTCTATGCGGCCATAAATCCTCCAGATTGTGGTTAGCGCGACTAACCATGACCGGGAGACGTCACTCTCCATAGTACTATTCATAGGACCCTAGGCTACAGTTAATGGTTACTAAATTGTTCCAGGGGACTTTAGCGGCCTCAAATCGTTTAACTCATGTAAACATAAAAGTCGAGTCTTATTCTCTTGTTATCACATAAAAATAGTTGTAAGTATGTTCTTCCCCCCAAATCGTTGAGTGTTGTTCATCCGAACAATCGTTGTGTGTTGTTCATCCGAACAATCGTTGAGTGTACTTGTGTCCCGCTGTTTAGTTGAGCAAGTTTTCTCCCCGTTTGTTTAAAAACAATTTAAAAACAAGTAGTAAAAGTGGGGCCGTGAGACTCACAAGAAGTTAAACCAGAATGTTCGTATTGTCAAATGTATAAGCAATGTAATTCATGTTTTCAAAACATAACAAGTAAGTATGTTTCTCCCCCGATGTTTACAAAACAGTAAAGAGTTAAAAAGGGGGCTGTGAACTCACCTTGAGTTTCTGTATGCTTGTAATGATAATTGTTCTAGTCAAACCTGACTATTCGTACCCTAATTACAAAAAGGGTAATTCGTGTTATGACCGAATGTCTCATATGCAAATTGTTCAACAACTTAGCAAATCTGATTGCTTTTGTTTAAATATCTTTTTAGTTTTTCAACACTTGTTTCGTTATAAAATAGTTCTAAGTTACTGACCAATGGGCTTGAAACAGGTATCGAAACTACCTAGATTCGATTGAACAGAGCAGATGTCGAAACTTCCTAATTTCGATTGAGCAAACCGGGTATCGAAACTTCCTAGTTTCGATTGGATAATAGGTATCGAAACTACCTAGTTTCGATCAAACAGGTATCGAAACTCCTAGTTTCGATTGAGTAAACTGGTATCGAAACTCTTAGTTTCGATTGAGTAATAGGTATCGAAACTACCTAGTTTCGATCAAACAGGTATCGAAACTCCTAGTTTCGATTGAGTAGACAGGTATCGAAACTATAGTTTCGATTACTGAAATTTTGATTGACAGAATCAGTTTTAAAACTTTGTTCATACATATACGCATATATTCATGTTTTAATCTTGAATTTCGACACACTTTTCTGGTTATTTTTCTTACGTTCGAGTAAACTGTATGTTTAGTTACGGTTTTAAAGAAAATAATATGAATAATATTGAGTTTTTACCTCTAAACAGAGATGATGATTTCGAGAGAAACAGAGGATGATCTTGAGCTCCTTAGCATGATTCTTGAGAAAAACACTTGGAACTCTTCTTATAACACCGAAATATGGTGGATTTTTGCCCTAAAATTTGAATTCAACATGAAGAAAATTGGGAAGGATGTGGGTGTTATGGTGTCGTAAGAAAGTGAGAAGGAGAGAGTGTGCTTGAGTGAGTGGTGAATGACAAGAGATGGTAAGTATATGGAAATCTTGGGAATAGCTGGGGGGAATGGGCTTCTCTGATTTTCGGCCGAGAAGTCAAGGGTGTGGTTTGGGTTGATTTATCTAATAATTAGATTTAAGTGTTAATTACTTAATTTATTATGCGTATTAATATTAATTAGAGTTTCAAATGGTAATTTAATTTGGTTTAGGTTCTACACGGTATTATAAATTTATTAAGTTTATGGCTCGTTAGCGAAAGATATTGAAATCTTGGATTGTATAATTCGTTGAGGTGATTATTTGTAGGTACAAGTACCTAAAGGTGACGCTACACGGTAACGTCTTCGAGAGGGTTCGTTAGTTTACTTTTACGTATATTATATGATTTATTCTAAAAATAACTTATTGACTACTTAAAAATTTGTGTAATATATATATATATATATATATATATATATATATATATATATATTTCTGGTTATTTAATTTCGCCACAAACGTTCGGATTAGTCGGTTTATATGGTACGTGAACCGGTAACTCCTAGAATTACCAAATATGAAATGAGACCATGTATGGTTTTTGTTAGACCTCAATGTCCTTGTTTGTGAAATCAAGTAAATCACAAAAACAATTATAATGTAAACTTGTTTATAACATGTACGGATATTGACCTGAAATGTCGGGTGTCACACCAAGGCACCGGGCGCGACCGTTCCAAAGCAAGGCGCGCGACCGTGCCTGAACGAGGCGCGACCATGCCTATTAGGGTTTCTTGTTAATTTATAAAATCAGTCCTTGCAAAATTCAGTTTTGATAGATTTGTATAAATATGAACTTATGTAGAATTTAATAGGATATACTCGTGTAAAATTTGCGGATTTGCATTGAAACATAGTATTTAATTGTTGGTACGAATAGAACAAATCAGTGTACTAGAATTTGGTTTGAAATGTATCACATTGAATTGAAACATAGATAATGAAAATCAGAAATGTTACATTTACGCACACACACTAGCAAATATGGGTTCAAATCACAGTTGTAGTATTGATTTAATTTCCCCACTACTAATGATTCAAAGACGCTTACAGCCTACTGAAAATTCAAATTACTTGTAAATAGGCAGATTAAAAACATAACAATTTAAACAATCAAATAAGCATGACGCAATCATTTCCCATATGTGCAGTCTAAGATGTTTTAATCATTTCTGATGTACTATCATTTTCTCTTTTCTCAAGAGAACTTTGAAATTTTCTGTTTTTTTTTGTAAAATATTGGAAAATTAAAAGAACTATACAGAAAACATTTAAAAGAAATAAAATTTAACTTTCATGAATTGAATTGATTTAAGAAAAACAAGTTTTCACTCCGGATTGAACATTCCTATCATGTTGACAAGATGTTCAAAACATGTTCGATCAAACGCCTTATTTAAAAGGTTAGCAAATGTAACATCCCAAAAATATAACGACAGTTAAAATGACGAAATAAACGAACGAGGCATGTCGGGTAGGGCCGGATGGGCCGGCGGGCTTTAAGGGGAACCTCCCCTATAAATAGGTTAAGTCTCCATCATTTCTCTCATTTGCAAGTTCTAGAGAGAGAAAACCGTAGAGAGAGAAAGTTGGCGGATCGACCCGAGATTTCAGCAAAGTGTTGCTCCATAGCTCATGAGAAGAACCTTAGGATCAGAAACTAGATTCAGGTAACGATCGGGCCTAAATCTGAGTTTTTGTTCGTTTTTGGCTTTTTCGGGTTTTTGGTGAAAAAGTAATGTTTTCACGGATAAAACTGAAATATAAACATAGATTTGTGTTCCTTAATGGAAAACAAACATTTTGAATGTAAATAGGTTCGGGATCTTGACGTGATCAGAACTGAATGTGAAAGTTAGGGTTTTACGAAGAAACAGATCGTGCGTACTTATCAAGTACGCACGGAGCAGGTCCTGCGTACTTATCAAGTACGCAGGAAGAGGATCCTGCGTACTTATCAAGTACGCAGGAAGCAGGGTCTGCTCACTTGCTAAGTGCGCAGGCATCAGGTTGTTTAAGTAAAGTTAGTATGTTTAGAGTGGTTAAACCTTTAGAGTCAGGATTGGGTTTGATGTGTATGTAACTATCAAATTCAGATCGGAAGTGACGTAGTGGGACCTTTGTTTAGGGCAACCTGGATTAGCTTATCATGTGAGTTCTAGAAGCCCTCTTTTAAATGTTCTATATAATGTTTTCGGGCTAGTGATGTTTTACGAAACGATGTTTATGAAACTATGTTTATAAAATGATGCTTATGAAACTATGTTTACGAAATGAAATGATTTGGAATGAACGGTTTATGGAAAGAAAGTTTTATGAATGGAATGTTTACGAACGAAATGTTTATAAGGAAATGGTTTAAACTAAAGGTAAAGGGTTTCGAAAATGAATGAATGGTTTTATGAAAAGAAAAGAAAAAGGGCAAAGGTTTTAAAGAAGTCATTACAAAACTAATATGTCAAATGAATGGAATTGACGAATGAAGTCTGGGAATGTAATTCCCATCCTTGTGGTATATTATGGACAGCGAGCCATAGTTGCCATAAGAGCAACAGGGGTAGTGTCTTGGTGACCTGTCAATGGTTTTGATGTTGTACAACTGGTAGGGAGTAACGACGGTTACTCAGGGGTTAACGTGACCCTATGTAAGGTTAAATTATGATCCGACGGTGTTATGGCCGTGAGCCATAGCCGTCGATGGAAGTTGTCGGTCTATGGACATGAGAGCCATAGGGGCAACTGAATGGGTATTGTCGGTCCTCGTGCAATTAAACCTTGGGGGCAATACAAAAGGGAAATGACGGAATGTATGGTATTGTCGGTCTTCGTGCAGTTAAGCCTTAGGGGAATACCATACTAAACGACGGTACGAATGGTAACACAGATTTAGATAGTAATGTATGACTTAAATGAATGTTAAATGTTTTAAACAAATAATCCGTTCAATGTGTTTATGATGAGGAAAAATGTTTGAAGGTTTTCAATGATGAACGAAAGGCCCTTCTTCTTATACGTGATGTTAAACCCTAATGAATGTTTTGAAAGATGAACCATTTCTTAAATCGAACGAAAACTAGAATTCACCAGCGTAGCTGACTTTTTAGTGTGCACATTCAGGTTAAGGCAGGTTATGAGGTTGGACGGCGATGCTTGGCTAGCGATGAAGAGTTACCCGAACGCTTATGAAGACTGGCATCACGTTACGTTTTGATTTCGTTAAGTTATGTTTAGACACATTTACGCTTTTGTATGTTGAACAATGTAATGGTTATGTTTTAATGAAGTATTTCCCGTTGCGTTATTTGATAATCAAGTTTAAGAACTGTTTGTGAATGAGTAAATCCAATAAGTGAGGCCTCCCGGGTTTGGGGCCTTACAAGTTGGTATCAGAGCAATAGTTTGAGAGATTCGGACATTCCCAGTGTCTGAACTTAAACTGTGAATGGGACCGAAAGTGGATGCCAGTACGGGTAACTCGAGCCACAACATCAGGTATGAAGGTAGTATATATTTACGTATATAGTATGCCTTAGAAAGGGTTAGGTAAGGACTTGTGTTCTGATGAAATCACAAAGGTGGTCAAATAGAAATCGAAAGGTAGTGTAATGGTTAATTGCAGATGGACAGTGTATATTAACATCTTACAGTGCTTATTGAATTTTATTTGTTAACTAGCGTGATGACATTAGATTCCTTGTCTTATAGAACGAAATGGCAAGGAGAGGAAATGGAAGACATGGTGGGGGCCGTACCGGTGGTCGTACCGGCGGTCGAAATGGTGGACGTGGAAGGACCCCTGCGCCAAGAGTATAGTGAAGAAGGAAGGGTTCACACCGAACCAGCGGTTAGTATGCATGGAACTGAGCAGACACTGGTTGAAGAACAACCTTTCACTTTTGAACCAGAAGTGAGGGCAGCTATAGCTCGAGAGTTCACAGAGTTGATGAAGACTTCTCTACCAGGTCTGTTAGCTGAAGCATTGAAGAAGGTTAATGGGGAAGGTGGGTCTAACACGGCGGTTGATACCCCGAACACTGGGGCAATCAACGCACCGCTTAACCGTGGTTGCGACTTTAAGTCCTTTAAGGCATGTGACCCGCCGGTACTGACTGGGAAGAAGGACGCGGTGGCTACTTTTGATTGGGTAACCCGTATGGAAGCTGCCATTCGCCTGAGCGAGTGTCGAACGGATCAGGTTGTGAAATTTGCTGCTAACTCCTTGAGAGAGGAAGCATCCCATTGGTGGGAAGGTGTACGTCAAGCAAAAGGGAGCGAGGTTGTGGATGCGATGATATGGGCTGATTTGAAAACTTTAGTGATCAAGAATTTTTGTCCAAGAAATGAGATCGAAAAGGTAGATAGGGAATTTCTGGGGATTAAGGCCGGGAGCATGACGCACCGGCAGTACACCACACGGTTCAATGAACTGGCACGTCTGGTGCCACACCTTATCACGACTGAGGAAAGAAAGATTTCCTGTTACATTCAAGGGCTGTCGGACCAGGTCCGCACCTATATTAAGGCAAACGCCCCTACGACCTATGATTCGGTAGTAGAACTGAGCGGCGTGGTATTCGATGATCTGGCGCTGAATGTCGTCGCCATTGAGGAACCAAAGAAGAGACCGAACTTCTCAAACAAGCGAACTGGTGGAAAGATGTTTGTAACTCGTGATAAGAGGGCTCGGGTGAATGAGCCGACTATTTGTAAGAAGTGTGGAAGGGAGCATACAGGTGAATGTAGACTGGGATCTAACTTGTGCTTCAAGTGTGGCAAGACCGGGCACTACTCCCGTGAGTGCCCACAACACTTCAAGTACTATAACTGTGGGGATGCCGGTCATCTGAGTTGGGAATGCCCGAAACCGAAAATAGGCGAATCTAGGATAGGAAAGAGTGCCGAGAGGAAAGAAGAGAGGCCCCGAGCAAAGACTCGTGCGTACGCGCTGACGCAAGACCAGGCCAGGGCGGACCCCGACGTAGCGTCAGGTACGTTCATCCTTGACAACAATTTTGTTTCTGTGTTATTTGATTCGGGTGCCAGTAAGAGTTTTATATCTACGACTTTTTGTAAACGAATAAAGCACACTGCCAGTAAGCTAGAAAGGGCTTTTAGTGTGGAAACCGCTGAGGGTAGAACTACGAGAGTGACCGATGTAGTTGACAACTCCATGATAAAAATAGAAGGTCATAGGTTCCCTGTCAGGTTGTTTATTATGGTTTTGGGTGGGTTCGATGTCGTGTTAGGAATGGATTGGCTAACTGCCAATGAAGCAGAAATTATATGTAAGCGAAAGATAATCCGACTCAAGGCTCCGGATGGTAGCGAAGTCGAGATTTTTGGAGATCGTGACGCCCCGATGCCAAACGTCATCTCGATGATTAAGGCAATAGATTACTTGAGGCGCGGATGCGAGGCTTATCTGGTATACGTAATTGACAAGTGTAAGGAAGTGAAGGAACTAGACGATGTACCCGTGGTACGCGAGTACCCGGAGGTGTTTCCAGAGGAGTTGCCTGGGATACCACCCGACAGAGAGATTGAATTTTGAATCGAGTTAGTACCAGATGCTGTCACAACCCCAAATTTATTTACTTAATAAATAAATACAGGTTGCAACGATTGGTTCATTACACGATAGCGGAAACGGTAATTGTGATTTCTAAGACTTGATTACATATACAATTACTAAACTAAGTAATACTATGATCTAAGTTCTTCTAGATCAACGATAGACTTGAGACTTGATATTTTACGTCCTTCCAGCTACTAGGAAATTGATCCAACATAGCTAGCCTATTCCAACCGCGCCATAGCTAAAGGTTACCTGAGAAACATACTTTAAAGTGTCAACACAAAGGTTGGTGAGTTCACAGAGTTAGTTATATTAGTGCTTATAGTTCTTCCCGAAAACGTGTCCATGACTTTACCGTCATAAAATATGTAGTTTTTCCTTTGAAAACATTACCATGACTTAACCGTCTTGAATCCAATGTTTAAACATGATCATTTTCTGATAAAAAACTCTTTTGTTTAAAATCTGATCACTTTAACCTGATCAGAACTCTTTTGTTTAAAACCTGATCACTTTAACCTGATCAGAACTCTTTTGTTTAAAACCTGATCAGAACTCTTTTGCTTAAAACCTGATCACTTTAACCTGATCAGAACTCTTTTGTTTAAAACCTGATCAGAACTCTTTTGCTTAAAACTTGATCACTTTAACCTGATCATAACTCTTTTGTTTTAAAACCTGATCACTTTAACCTGATCAGAACTCTTTTGCTTAAAACCTGATCACTTTAACCTGATCAGAACTCTTTTGTTTAAAACCTGATCACTTTAACCTGATCAGAACTCTTTTGCTTAAAACCTGATCACTTTAACCTGATCAGAACCCTTTTGCATAAAACTTGATCACTTTAACCTGATCAGAACCCTTTTGCATGTATTACCAATGAATTTGAATACTAATCCGATCTATTGACCCCATTTGTAAGCTTGCAAGGAATACAAAATAGTATGTAATGTACGAGACCGTAACCAAACCCCGACCTTTTGTGCCTCCCCCTCGCCTTTTTGCGAGTAAGACAATATGCGGTCATTCGGCCCTTTTGACCCCTGGTTAGCGCGACTAACCATGACCGGAGGCGTCACCCCCAATAGTACTATCCATATAATCCCGAGCTAAAATAGCTAATGGTTACTAACTTATTCAGAGGACTTTAAGCGCTTTACTTTTCCCTCAATACACACATACGGTCAGATCATTAGTTCAATTCATTTACACACAAAAGTCTTTTACAAGTATGTTTTCACCCCAAATCATTTGAAAAACTTAGAAAAAGGGGGATTAGTGAAACTCACAAGGAGTTAGACCTGAATGTTCATGATGTCAAACTTGTAAGCAAATGTAATTCATGTTTTCAAACATAACAAGTAAGTATGTTTCTCCCCCCGATATTTACAAAACATTAAAAGTTAAAAGGGGGCCGTGAACTCACCTTGTGTCCGATGAAATCCTAGCAAATAACTTTGTGCTAATAGTTCCTGTCTATCCATACCCTAATCACACAAGAGTACTAATGTGTTAAGACTACCCGTCTTAAACGCAAGTTGTTCACCCAACTTAACTATTCCTGTTAAGTTCGTCTTTGTTTATTTAAAACACTGTTTCCTCATGACGACTCGTTGGTGATTATTATTCCAGTCTAGACGCTTACATATTTTCTGAGAAAATATTATGTTTCCATATTGGTGACTTGTTACGTGTACCAAAAATATATATTATTTTTGTAACAACTTATAATATATTCACATTATAGTTCACGTATAAACATATAATTATTTCCTAAAAATAATTATATACAACCTCAAATATCGTTCAAGTATGCTCATGCATGTCTATTTATCTTTACAATTCCATGTAATTTCATGCCACTACGTCCACATGTAGTTATATATTCCAAATCGACATTTATCCATGTCCAATGTGCATCCAATCATATATATATATATATATTTTTTATCAAACATATGAATGCATCCATGCATGTATTTTCACCCTTCTATATATGCATTAAAGTGTTTTTACTATGTTACATGCATATGTAAACATATATTTTTAGACAATCTAGTCGTCATATTTCTAAGATCTACATACACATACACTTTTATGTACACCCAGACACATTCATGCCTAATATTCGAGTCTTTAACCATGATCTTTTACACGTTTATTTCTAGCATTTATCCATCATAACATGTATATAATTTTTCATGCTTATATTAAATATCCCAATCATTTCATAAAACATGTTCCGTAATTATTAACCATAATCACATTCATACATACATATATAAATATATTACGGTTTTTTTTATATATATGTATACACTTAACAATTTTTCCAAGTTCAACATTTATGATTTTACTCATACATATATATGTCGGGACTTATATGTACACATACACACTTAGCAATTTCAATGTTAATCAAAAACCATTATACATATACCTATATGTATATATACATCTCGGTTCATACATATATATATATATATATATATATATATTCATGCTCACATATTTTTCTCATCAAATGTTAGTCATGCTTTTAGATCTTCAACTAGCACTTATCATCATATAATTTTGTTCAAAACAACAAAGCATACATATTATGCCAAAAATCTCGGCCATATTTATACACACATACAAATCTTGGATCTTTTTGTCTATTAAGAGTTAGACTCCATAAAATCACCATATTTTTAAAGATGTTTTCGTTTTTAGGGAAGCTCAAACAAGAATAATAATGAAAACTAGAGATTTGGGGTCGGTTTTTCATACCGCTAGACTAGCTAGGGAAGAACACGAGTAGAAGATGGTGATGGCTTGGGTTGCTAGCAAAATCGACTCCTAGACTTCAAGAATTCCTTTGAATCTACAAGCTTTCTAGTTAAACCATTCAAGAACATGTTCTTGAATTTTTGAAAGACTAAATGGGTGTGTGTTATGTGTGCATCGATATATATGGAGGAAAGGAAGGAAGATTGAGTGTTGAACTCATCTTCATCATTACAAATGATGGTAGATAGATTGATTTGATCTTTGCTTCATCCATGGTTGAAGTGGCATGGAGGTTATGATAACAATGATGAGGAAGACAATGGAGTAGGCAAGGTGGGTGGACCCCACCTTAGTTTCGGCCGAACATGGGGTGTAGGGGGGGTTGGGACTTGTCAAATCTCCTAGTTACAATCCAAGTCCTAGTTAGATGGTTTTTATTTAGTGTAAACCCGGCAGGTGATCTCGTGATCTAGTATTCGGTGTAGTAACTTTAATGATTTAAACTTTATATATCTATATTCCTAGATATATATATATATATATATATATATATATATTTATATATATATATATATATATATGTATACATATATATATATATAACTATTAGATGAAACGGGGGTTGAGTGTATATCTCATCAAGTCATCATCATTATGAATTGATGTTGGAGTGAAATATAAGCAAAGATATAATGATTGTGATGTGATCTTTGAGGTTGCTTGCACTCTTGGGCATAATCATGATGATTATGACGCTTAAGTGTTGTGTAAGCAAAGCAATCATGATGAAGATGTGATTGATTTAGACGCGGTATACTACCCGAAATTAATACCCGTTTTAATATATTTAATTATTAAAACGTCCTACATTTTGTGTAGATTGACTAGCTTTAATAATCTGCTAGTGAATTCCCGACGTAGTTATTACTTGAACTATATTATACATGTATACACATAAAGTAACTTAGAGTTATGTAACTTATTTATGTGTCAACTTTTTATAAAAGTTAGTCACCAATATTTATGTTTTTAAAGCGTCTCCCTAGACTTTTCTGGAATAACATTCTTTTTAATCACCAACGACCGTATCTTGTGGGTTATAACCGTTTACTATTCTAGTAACTCTTGAAAATTACTAAAATATGGCACGTGTTCCTTTGCTAGACTTCTGACAATACCATGTAAAAGATAATACTCCTAACAAATATAAAATACGAACGTGCCATTATGAATATGGATAATGACCTGAAATACTGGGTGTTACAGATGCCCAGCCCGTGGCTAAGGCTCCGTATCGACTAGCACCAGTGGAGATGAAAGAGTTAATGGCACAACTAGACGAGTTACTTGAGAAGGGATTTATCCAACCGAGCATCTCGCCGTGGGGTGCTCCGGTGTTGTTTGTGAAGAAGAAAGAAGGTTTGATGAGAATGTGTATTGATTATCGCGAGTTTAATAAACGTACGGTGAAGAACAAGTACCCTTTACCAAGGATCGACGACCTGTTCGATCAATTGCAAGGCGCAAGTTGGTTCCCAAAATACGACCTTCGGTCCGGGTACCATCAGTTGAAGGTGAGGGAAGAAGACATACCGAAAACCGCATTTCGCACGCGTTATGGACATTTCAAGTTCCGCGTAATGTCTTTTGGATTGACGAACGCCCCCGCATCGTTCATGGATTTAATGAATAGGGTGTGCCGACCGATGCTGGACCGATCGGTAATTGTGTTCATCGATGATATCCTCATCTACTCCAAGAATGAGGGTGATCACGCATGTCACTTAAACGAGGTGTTGGAGGCTCTGAAGAAGGAAAAGTTGTATGCTAAGTTCTCTAAATGCGCGTTCTGGCTTAGGGAAGTCCAATTCCTAGGTCACGTCATCAACCCGAACGGCATTATGGTTGACCCAGCGAAGATAATGACGGTAAGGAAATGGAATATTCCTAAGACGCCAACTGAAATCCATAGTTTCTTGGGATTGGCAGGCTACTACCGGAGATTCATCCAGGATTTCTCGAAAATAGCTTCACCATTGACAAAGTTGACTCGGAAGGAGGTAAAATACGAATGGGGTTCGACCCAGGATGAGGCGTTTAAGGAATTGAAGGAAAAGCTAACCAAAGCCCCAGTCTTGGCCCTTACCGAGGGCAATGATTGGGATGCGTGTTGATGCAACGCGGAAGAGTGATCGCGTATGCGTCACGACAGTTGAAGATTCACGAAGCTAATTATCCAACCCATGATTTGGAACTTGCTGCTGTCGTATTCGCATTGAAAATCTGGAGGCACTACCTTTACGGGGTGAAGTTTACTATTTACTCCGACCACAAAAGTTTGAAGTATTTCTTCGAACAAAAGGAACTTAATATGAGGCAGAGGCGATGGTTGGAACTGTTGAAAAGACTATGATTATGAAATAATATACCATCCTAGAAAGGCAAACGTGGTGGATGACGCTCTAAGCCGAAAGGATGTGCCTACTCCTGTGACACCCAATATTTCTGATCAATATCCATATTCATAATGGCACGTTCATATTTTATATTTCCTGAAATATTACCTTTGACTAAGGGTTATCATGAGTCTAGCATAGAAACACGAGTTACAATTTTAGCAATTTTAAGAATTACTAAGTCATAAACATTTATAACGTTAAATGTACGGTCATTGATGATTATTGAACAATGTACAAATAAAGTCTAGAAACACGTTTTGATATAAAAACATATATATTGGTGATAATAATAATCCACATAAATTGATATGAAGATAATTAATTCACGCAATCCATGATTTAACTTTATATATTTGGACATGCATAAAAACAGCAAAATCATTATCTATGACGGACTACCACTAGTTAATTGTCTAGACTAGTGGGAAAACCACACAAAAACATATAAGTAATGAATCATTTAAAAGTTTTACACCGGGTATTATATCACGGGAGCACCTACCGGGTTTACACTACCTAAAATCTATCTAACTAATACTTAGATTTCAACTAGTGTTTAAAACAAGTACCAACCCCCACCCCCCCCCCCCATAACCAATCTTGGCCGAATCAAGGTGGGGACACCCCCTTGACCACTTCAATCTTGTTCCATGCATGTGTCATAATGGAGCCATACCATTTCAAGTGTAATCCAAGCTAAACATCAAATCCATCTCTTCATGTCATACTTTCAATGATTTAGGGAGATATCACACTCAAACCCATTTGTCTTGTGCACCTCTCGGCGGAGAATTGCCTTAGAGGGGGCCACCCACTTAAAAAATCAACCACCACATCACTCTTGTGTCATAGGACCATGCTTAGTCAACCAAGAACTTCTACAAAGTTCATGTCCATCTATTCAAGACATACCTTGCATTAATTTTGTGAAACTTAACACTCAAACTCAATCTTTCTATCCATCTATATAATCGATCCACACATGCACACTTTGCATCCTTAGTCCAAGAACACAAGTATAGAGAGTTTGGGTTAGAGTTAGAGATTTAAGGAGGTCTTGGAGTCTAAGAGTCGAGTTTTGTAGCATCACGAGCCTCTACCATCTTTCTACTCGTTGTTCATCACCTATCTTGTCTAGTGGTATGAACTAGACACCACATCTTGTTCTCTAGTTTTAACCAGCCCCAAAAACCGAAAGAAGACCAAAATCCCGTAACTCAGTTTCTGCCAGAATTTCGGTCAACTTCGGAAGGTCATATCTCCTTCGTTACTTGGCCAAATAAGTCCATTCTTTTTCTATAATGAAGCTCTATGTTAACAGAGGAGAACCCAAGTGGAAGCACTCGAATCCATGGAGTATTCGATCTCCAAACAGCCGGCGCAAGAAGACCGCTCAGTGCAGGTCGAATCTGGACACCCCTTCTCATTTTTCTGTTTTGAGGTAGGTACCTACCCAACTCCAAATCCAGTAATTCTTTTTCACATATCCTCTGGTTTCAATAAACTTGATTTTAGAAGAAAACCCCAAGTTATTTGGTCTTCTAAAACCATCTAAAAATCTACTCGGAGTACGCCCAAAAATCTGAGTTTTCAAGAACAAAATAAAACATAAAAGTCTTGATGAGTTTTGGCTTTATTTCTTCATAAGTCATGTTCAAATACATATATTTAAACATGTACATGTTCATACATAAAATACCAAACTAGAAGGACCATGGACAAGACAAGGACACATCAAATATAAACTACATATATATATAATCACATAAAATAACACTTGGATGATGGTGTTCTTCATAAACCCTTCATTCCATTCATCTGTTATGTTGAAGGATACATGTTCGTGAAGTTATATTGTAATATCCTGGATTTTTCCGATGTACCTTTCCCTAAACGCGTACCGTAATTACTTTAAACTTTAATCCTTACTTCTTTAAATAGTATTTTTTTTATTATTTAAAATGGATTTGAAGGAAAACTTTCATATACATATATATATATATATATATATATATATATAATTATGTATGTTTATTATATTTTTTTTATATTATTAAAATTCCTAAAAACTTATGAGTTTATAATTATATATTATAATCTTATTTCAAAAATACTTGAACTTTAGAATCATAAAAAAATTATTTTATATAATGAAATTTATAAAACTAGTGTAGTTCTTTTTATAAAAAAAAATAACATATTTATTTTATAAAAAGATTAGGGACCAAAACTGCCCATTCTTGAAACTTAAATTAAATTGAAACCTAAGTTTCAGCATAAAACGGCAAAGCTTATAAACTTCAGCGACCTGTTCCGTACTAAGCCCAAACACCCGAACCCAGAAATCGGTCATGGGTTCGAGTCCCGCAAGCGACGATTTTGAGCTCGAATTATCCGAAATCGCGTTTTCGTCCAAGTTCAACGAACCTCGGGTCTCGCCTCAGGCATGCGACCCTAACCCGAGGTATCCCGACTTTCGATTTCAACTTTAACACGGCGTGGGTTCAAATTTAAATCCGGCATTTACACCCGTTAACTCCCACCTAACCGAGCAATAATCGTCGAAATTGGCTATAAATACTAACCCAAACATCTCAACGACATCATCCCAAACCATTCTCAAGTGCCAATTTCACGATTTCGTATCTGCATTGCCGGATTGGGAATCACGACCGCCGACGATCACCTTCAACCCGTTCTCCCTCATTTCTTCATCATTTCAGGTAATTCGAGTGACCCTCTGTTTCGTTTTCATTCAGGGATCAATAGCCCTATGTTAATTTGCATTAACAGGGGGTTAATCGCTTTGTATTTAGGCGATGGAATTCTAGGGTTCATATCGGATTCAGGGGCGATTGGGGATTTTGGTTTATCAATTTGTTTTTCCGTGTTAATAATCAACGAGACCCGTAGTCGGGATGGCTTAGTGTCTGTGCGTATGCTGCGACCCGGTCAGTGACCCGGGTTCGAGCCGAGTAAACCGATTTTACCCATTTTAATTGTTTTAGCCTTTTTTTAAAATCAGTTTTAAACTTTTATAATTTTTATAAATTATGTTATACATTTATAAACTTGAATCTGATTTTTTGTTACACTTTTATATTCAGGAACTATTTTAATTAATTAAACTTAGTTAGAACTTATAAAAAGATTAATCTATAAAATAAAATTTTAATGCTTAGATATCCTAAAATAAATACTTTTTTTCTTATTAATTAGAAAAAGGAATACTTATAAACTTGTGCATTTTATAAAAGCTATATTTAATAAGTTCAAGACTTATTTGTTTATTCATTTGAAAACAAGAAAATAAATAAACATTCTTATTTAAAGCTAGAAAGCTATGAATTTATAAACTTTATAAAGATAGAAAAATCGTTTACTCATTTATTTAAAAACGTAATATTCTAAATTTATAAACCTTATAAATATTAAATGAGAAACTTTAAACATGTAAACTTTGTGTAAATACTTTAGGAAACTCTATTATAAACTTATAAACCTTAAAAGAATTTTAATTTAAAGTATAGATTTTATAAGAAATCCTATTTTAAATAAACTTATAGAAACTTGGCTTTTATTTAAAAAATTATAAACATTATTTATTACGAAGTAATTTGTAATATAGATGTAAATACTTGAAAACCTAAACAATTTATATTTCTTACTTTCAATTAGATGATTATCTATTCTCAATAATGATGCAAATCTCGAAATGATTTTTATAAGACCTTAATTATTATTCAAAAATAATAATTATCATTATATACTCTTTAAATAATTATTATAATAATTATTTATTTCTTGAGTAATTATTGTTAAAACTTTAATAATTATTTAGCCTTTCGTTTAACAAAATGTACAATTCCTTAGGAAAACTATTTTAATCATTATTACCAATTGGGTGTAATAATTGTGAAACTTTAAATAATTATCTTACTAAATCATTCTAAGCTATAAACTTATTTAAACTTTGATGCACAAGTCTTGAATCATTCATTCAAAAACCTTTGTTTTAAACTTGATTTAAAACTTCATGAACACGATCAATCCCATCCCATATTTGGAACCCTAGTCCGAATCTCGAAATCCTAGATCCTTACCATAGACTTATAGGATCATACTTAAATCTTTAGACTCATATTCTTAGGCTTATTGTGAGAATATTCTCCCTCAAAGTCTTGCAAACACTTACTCGTACCGGATACTCTTCATCATCCAAGTGAGTATACTTAGCCCATTTTTCCTTTTATGCTTTTGGGGTGAAACATGTTCACAATTCTTAAACTTATACAATTCTTGTACAACTATGACTATGTGTTTATTCTTAATGTTAAACTTGAGACTTGTATGCTTAGATTAAACTTAAAACTAGCACACTCATTAGCTTTGATCAAGCCGATAGTAACAATGATAGATCTATTGCATTTGACCAATCCACCTTGATTGATTGACCCCTTCGGGGGGGAGCCCTTGGTGTTTGTTACTACATTAAACTTTAAACTTGAGATTTATAAGGATAACCTGCGGGTTATGCCTAAACTTGGTTGGAGAGTTGATGTGCACAATGTCTAACATGCTTGTTTTCTCATACTTACATTATAGAATGCACGAATCGTAGTGAATTGTAATACTTTTCAAATACTTGTTAAACTGTGTCAAAACCTTTGTATCTCACCAACTATTTTGTAGTTGACAGATTCTTTCACATGTTTCAGGTTTACATCATGAGACTTATTCGTGATCACATAGGATGCTTTGGACCTAGACTACTTAAATTAAATGTTGTATTCGTATTATTCTTCCTTGTATTGAATCTTAAGTTATTTATTAATGAAATATCGAAACTTTAATAGTCAACCTTGTGCTATTGAACAACCGCGTCCGCCCCGACGTATAATCCGCCGTCGGTTGGGGTGTGACATATATGATCATGTGTGACTTACCTGGCAAGACCCGAGGTAGTGTCCTATGATTCAAGAAGACATACGAACGATTATCATCAACATATGAACGTGAAAGGTGTTACTAAAAATATATGTTTATGGAAATGTTCTAGGAATTAAAGATTAGTATCCTAATATGAACATTTGATATATGTACATGGAACATATGAAGAGATTCAGTTAAAAATAATAATCACCAACGAGTCGTAAATAAAAACACTATTTTTACTAAAGAAAGGCGTACTTAACGGGATTCGTTAAGTCGGATGAACAACTTACGTATAAGACGGGTAGTCTTAACACATTAGTACCTTGTGTGATTAGGGTACGGATAGACAGGAACTCTTAGCGCACTGTTATTTGCTAGGATTTCATCGGACACAAGGTGAGTTCACGACCCCTCTTTTAGCTTTTTAATGTTTTATAAACATCGGGGGAGAAACATACTTACATAACATATTTGAAAATATGAAACATATTTGCTTACATGTTTGACAACACGAACATTTTGGTTTAACTTTTGTGACACAATTACTTACAATATCTGAAAGCATGAAAAATAAATGTTTGATACATTTGAGAAAACATGAAACACATTTACAAACATTTTCATATGGTAACAATAGAACAAGACCCGACCTTTATGTTTGCATGAGTACGAACAATTATAGAGCTCGTAAAGTCCCCTGGAACAATTTAGTAACCATTAACTGTAGCCTAGGGTCCTATGAATAGTACTATGGGGAGTGACGTCCCCCGGTCATGGTTAGTCGCGCTAACCACAATCTGGAGGATTTATGGCCGCATAGCATCTGATAACGAATATGAGGGGCAAAAGAACAATTGTCATGGTTTGGTTACGCCTCATGTATGAACATATTCTTTGTATTCCTAGCTAGTTTACAAATGGGTCAACATTACTTGTTCTGTTTATCATATATATATACTTAGAACAATTTGCGAACAATTGGATTTACAAGAACTATTTGATTGGGAAAACTACTTATTTCATGACGGTTAAGTCATGGGCATGTTTTCAAAGGAAAACTACTTATTTCATGACGGTAAAGTCATGGACATGTTTTCAAAGGAAAACTACTTATTTGATGACGGTTAAATCATGTATATGTTTTCAAAGGAGAACTACGTATTTTATGACGGTTAAGTCATGAGAATGTTTTCAAAGGAAAACCACGTATTTTATGACGGTAAAGTCATGGACATGTTTTCAAAGGAAAACTACTTATTTTATGACGGTAAAGTCATGGGCATGTTTTCAAAGGAAAACTACTTATTTTATGACGGTAAAGTCATGGGCATGTTTTCAAATGAAAACTACTTATTTTATGACAATTAAGTCATGTATACGTTTTTGGGGAAAACTAACTGTACTAAATGAACAAACTCTGTGAACTCACCAACCTTTGTGTTGACACTTTCAAGTATGTTTCTCAGGTAACCTTTAGCCATGGCGCGGTTGGAATAGGCTAGCTATGTTGGAACAAGTCCTAGTAACCGGACGGGCATAGCTTATCAAGTCTCAAGTCGACCATTGAACTAGCAGGACTTAGATCATTGTATTTATTTAGTTTTAGTAATCGTATATGTAATCAAGTCTTAGAAATCACCATTACAGCTTCCGCTATCGTGTAATGAACCAATCGTTGCAACCTGTATTTATTTATTAAGTAAATAAATTTGGGGGTGTGTGTCACACCCCGACCGATGGCGGAATCATCGGGGCGGGACATGTAAGACTGTTCATAGCACAAGGTTGACTAAATTGAAATATATATTAAAGCCAAATTTCCATTTCACATAATCCAAGTACAAACCAAAATCCAAACAAAGAACAATAAACAATTCATAAACTACTTGATTTAATATTACTAAGTCCAAATCCTATGTTGAGCACGTCTTGAATCGTTCTCACATATTAGAGCCTGAAACATGAATAAAATAAAGTCAACTAAAAAGTTGGTGAGTATAACACAGTTGTATATAGATAGCATATATAGTTGTAAACAAATCCTTTACAAGACATGAAAAAATAAGGCATTTATGGGGAGCTGCTATTGTGTAATCAAGTACAATCAAACCTTAGTAACTAGTATGCAAATTGTGTTGTCGGTATCAATCACCTCCACTTGGGTGGGTTTGTCAGACTCAATAGATCTATCATTGAAAACCGTCGGCTTGTATAGTTAATGATTGCACATAGTTTTCATAAAGACTAGCACAACTAGCACTCGGGCACAAAGCTCAAATTTTTCACACATGTATGTATGTAGGATATTGCACTTGTGTTGTTTGTATAAATGTAGTTGTGAAATGTGTAATGTGTATAAAGTTCATGTTCCACCCCAAAAGTGTAAAAGAGTAAAAGGGGGTTGTGAATACTCACATGGTATAGAAGTGAAGCTAACAAGGAAATATAGATAGCAAATATGATCCTTGGAATGCACACTTTATCCTAAGAGTAAAGTGTATAGAATCAAATAGAGGTACAAAGTTTAGGTCTAAAGTGAAAGTTGAATTTGTATATATAAAACTATTGCTTTGTATAAAATATATAGAGTTTGAAGTAAAATATGTTTGAAATAATTTGATTAGGTTTGAATTGAATAAATGAATAAATATATAATTATAGTTTATGAAATAATGTAAATATTAATTGTAATTAAGTAAAAATAAATAAATGATTTTGATTTAAAATGTAAATTAAATAACTAATCATTAATTATAAATTTTGTAACTTAATTATTTAAAACATCATTTAAATAAATATAAATTTAATTTTTTATAAACTTTTCAATCAATTATATTTATGCCAAGATTAAACTTTTAATCCATTTTTAAATACAGAACACATATTTTTATAAAATCTGAAACATTTCTTGGTTAAATATAAAAATTATAATTCTGCTAAAATAATCTGAGTCTAGCACGACCGTGTCTCGGAAGGGCACGATCGTGCTCAATCCACGGGCGCAACCGCGCTAGTCGGGGCGCGACCGGGTTGATCAACAGGAGCACAATCTACACCAGACAGCAGGCACGACCGTGCCTTGGCGCGGCACGGTCGTGTCTATGATCTTTAGACACAACAGGGACTAGCCCAGAGGGCATGACAAGGTCTGGACAGGAGGACACGACCGCGCTGCTAATCGGCACGACCGCGCTAAATGAGGCACGGCCGCGCTAGATGGTTAGCGCGACCGTGTCTCTTCCAAATCAGACACGAATTGACAATTTCTTGTATTTTAAACACTGGATTTGATAGGGCTTTCGATTAAAGAGATATTACGAGTCTAATAATATAAATTAATTGCATGAACATCGTGTTTAAGAGCGGAATCGATTAAATCCTTTTTATTTAAAATAACAATTCTGATTCGAACGATTTCTGTAATGAAAGCCCAGATTAATAGGGGGCTTTTGATGATGATACTGAAACGAATGATATGGAGAGTATACTTACCCGGAAGCGTATTGAATCGATGAAGAACGGTAGAACGGAGTTCCGGCGACGGAGAAAATGGCTTCCGGCGACTTCGGCTGCAATTCCGTCTAGTCCAGAGAGTCCAATAATAACAGGGGAGATTGCTGAAAAGGATTCCTTGACTGCTTGGGAGAAATTTGATCGAAATGAGGGATTTGAGTTTTGAGAGAATGATCGACGGTTTCTAGAGAAGAGTTTTGTATTTTGATGGTAATAGTTGCGATTGACCAAGATATTTTCTTTGATAACGAAGGTATAACGTAAATCGGGTTTGAATTCGAACGATCGAGCGTTTTGAAATCTCATTTACGTTTCGACTGTTACGCAGGCGCGACCGTGCCTAGGCACCGGGCGCGATCGTTCCAAAGCAGGTCGCGCGACCGTGCCAAAGCACCTGGCGCGACCGTGCTAGTACGAAGCACGACCGTGCTAGACTAAGGTTTGACGACATTTTTCAATTTTAGTCCTTGACTTTTCAGATTTGATAAGTTTGAATAAAATAGTTTCTTGTATAGTGTCTAAATGTATATAACCGAGTAAGACTTGCGAATTTGTATAGAATTATTGCATTAAATTTACGGCGAGAAAATAATGAGACATTGCACGAGTATAGAACTTGAAATTGTATTACATTGAATTGAAATAGGAATACTAAAATCAGAAATGTTACAGTGTGACAGATTGGTATCAGAGCAATGGTTTTAGCGAATTAGGTTTCCTTAGTGACACCTAGTCTCTAACCGGACTCATTTAGGGACCAAGATTTCTAAGACTTGCATCACACTGAAAACACCCAAGACTTGAGTATAGGAATTCCAACCGTTGCCGAACAATTTGTGTAGACTATTAGTGTGTGGAGTTATACTAGGGTATCATTAGCTACACTAATACAATTACATGCCACATGTAATGAACACTTAAACACATACAACAATGTGGAAATAATAAACACTTACAACATGTTACTGTTCGGATTACGAGTCAAGAATAACGGGTACTCAGCGTACTGCAACCTTAGAAGATCGAGTTACTAGCTGAGCTTGGGTGACGACGGCAGCAACCGTCAGTTACCGATCTTGGTATGACAACAGGCTGAACCCGTACCAGAATCTGTACCTATACCTGCACCACACCGAAAACTACTCTAGCCGTGGAGACAACTTTCTTTCTGACATATGTGCGGTATAAATACTCTAATTCATGAGTTGCCGGATCGAACGAATAGACTTTCGCCATGAGATGTGGCAGACGGGATTGCCCGGACCGAAGGGAATCCAAGGTGGATAAGCAGGACTAAACGGGGGAGAACTCCATAGGTCAGGAGACCCAGACATTCATCAGGATCATGTGGATCCATACGTACATACATACCTGGAGCATGAGTTGCTCGACACTAATTTGAGGATCTCTGCCCTACACATAGTGCCTGACTTCCATACACATTTTATTCTTGAGAGACACTGGTGGTGCCTCTCTACCGTTAACCTCATCCGGTAACAGCCAGATTCGGCAGACTCATGGGTATTGGTACTCATAATCAAGAGTAATCCGATAGAACAATACACACTCCTACACAAGTGTGCAAACACGACCTAATGATCATTCCAAATCCTTTTAACTAAAAGTTAAGGATAGAAGGAACACTACAGGGATCATGCAAAGTAAATTATCATTACGGGTGCACACGTAATCATGATTTGCAGTGTACGGGAACTTTAGTGAGTCTTGCTGTCCAAGGTAATGATCAACCCATGTTCTCAGTCACTTGATTAAGGATTGGATCTTAACAAATCGGACTTCTCAAATAGGTGTCCACAAAGTATTCTCCTAGTTCGGGAGGAACGAGAGAAATTCAAATTGAATTCAACCAATCCTTAGTGAATCCTGAACGGCGAAGGATTTCGCACATTCATTCTTTGAGATTCTGCTTATCAAGATGGCTTCAAATTAAGCATTACCACAACCCACAATTACAATAATGGCAAAATTATTGTGGGAGATTATAGTGTAATCTCGGGATCTATCGTACAATTTAGTCTCACAGTTACTTGAAAGTTACGTCAGGAGTGCTATGCACTAGCTCCGGTAATGGGGTAAAAAATCTTTCTGATCCGCATACACATAGCACCTATGGGGTGTTGTGGAAGCTCGACATGAGACAAGTAGGCAATCTGACATTTCATAATATTGGTCAAACAGGGTTGCTCTAGCAACCATTGACATTCAGTACACCTTTAAGTCCGACTATTCTCCCGGTGATGAATAGGTCGGGGATGATGCTCAAGCGAATGCCAAAGAAACCTAAGTGTGGACTGATGACTATTGTCGCACTAACAGAAAAACGACATACAAAACTTTTGAAGGTTTCCCAAATGCGGAATTTCTTGCTAATCTCATTAGCTCTCGATATGCATAAGGGACGTAAGCATGAGTTGTTCACTATAGACCACTGTTCATAAAAATTCGAGAAGGATAGTTTGATACCCTTTATACCTGCACTTTCCCAAAGATCATCTTGTTGAATAGATCCCAGATTTCAGCCTAGAGGAGAGGCGTGATCACATCTTTCGCTCCTAATTTTCTGTAATTAGGAAACTCTAGATAATCTATTGTTAAGAAATGAACTCTTAACGCAGGCTCAGTAAGAATATAAAGTTTTCGATGTTTAACACTCATTACCTCAATTTTATCCTTGTGCTAAGGATTTTGAGGCTATAACCTATATGAGTGGAATACGTAACAGTAAGTCACCAAAGCACCATTCAAACACTAAGGAAGTGCATACACACTGTATAACTAATAGTTGGCTATCAACCCTTTCTGCCAACTTAATGGGTTGACAAACCCATATCCCATTTTGGGGAAGCACTAATTCGATGAGACCATTCTCACACCTAGACGAAATGTGAATATTCCAAACAAACATAGAACTTCGTATGGCTTACATACTTCGAGAGTATGGTCGTCAAGCCATGAGTTTATATATCAGGACATTACAACCCAAAGGCTGGTCTGCCTTGGAAGGGTGGTACAAGCAAAGGGTAAAGTGGTGATTAGACTCGAACTTTGCTAGTAAGGGCACACAAGGAACCTTGAAATAGTAAATCCATTATGACCCATTTTAATGGAAGATCATAGATAACACGAAACCTGAATTAAGAATAAAGTCTTAGTCCGAGAAAATGCTTTCGAAAAGCATAAGAGGGACAAACATAAAGTTTCATTTCCGTACCGTGTCATTACTACCCAATATTCAACTAAAACCTAGACACCTCGTCGAATAATTCTTTCATAAGATCTATAGAGATCTGCTTTTTTGTGACAAAGTGCGTAGACGAATAGAGGGTATGTGTCAACATACGCTCAAGATTCGCAGGCACCATTCCTTTCATTTCCAGGAATGAGCATCACATAACCCTACCATATTGAGGGTAATCAAATAATAGGGTTCTTGCAAGTTTAATATCGTTAGTCGGAGAAGTATTCGCTTTACTTTCGAATACCGACTACCAAGTAAATGGAATCAAACAATTGAAGCCTAAGTTGGATGATACAAATTGAATTTGGGTACCAGGTATCGGTAGCCTATGTGGGAGGTTATGGATGAAGTCCATAAGCCCAAGTACTCCGTTCATCCAGAATCAAATAAAACGTATAAGGATCCCGATGAACTCCATTATGTGGCAAAACATGAAAGGAGAAACTGCTATCTATGTTGGGAGATATCCGACAGTAAAAGCATAATACTAGGAAGCACCCGAGTGGTCACAACAACCTGAGACTTCTCAATAGAAACGGGAATAGACTTCCATGGATTTCACTACAAAACTACTCGGAACGACTAGTGACTATAATACCATATGGGTAATCGTCAGCCGTCTGACGAAATTCGCTCGCTCCTTGCCAATCAAGGAGACAGATAAAACTAAGAAGCGTGCAAGGCTCAATATTAAGGAAATTGAGGTTAGACATGGTATGCTAAATTCTCCATTATCTCCAATAGGGACAATCGATTCGAGTCAAGATCTGGCAGTCAGTACAAGAAGCCTTAGGCACACGTCTTGACATGAGCACATCATATCACCCACAAACAGATGGTCAAAGTGAAAGGACCATTTAAACTTTAGAAGATATGCTTCGTGCGTGTGTAATCGATTTCAGAGGAAATAGGGATACTCACCGCCGTTGGCTAAGTTTTCATACAATAACAGTTACCACACCAACATCAAAGCGTGGCCCCGAGTATACGTGGGAGCGGGAAGATAAAATGAAAGTCAAGTATCCGTCCTTGTTCACGAACACTCCAAGTCAAGATGACATCAACTGAATTTCGGGACGAAATTCTATTTACCATGGGGAGAATGTGACACCCAATATTTCTGATCAATATCCATATTCATAATGGCACGTTCATATTTTATATTTCCTGAAATATTACCTTTGACTAAGGGTTGTCATGAGTCTAGCATAGAAACACGAGTTACAATTTTAGTAATTTTAAGAATTACTAAGTCATAAACATTTATAACGTTAAATGTACGGTCATTGATGATTATTGAACAATGTACAAATAAAGTCTAGAAACACGTTTTGATATAAAAACATATATATTGGTGATAATAATAATCGACATAAATTGATATGAAGATAATTAACTCACGCAATCCATGATTTAACTTTATATATTTGGACATGCATAAAAACAGCAAAATCATTATCTATGACGGACTACCACTAGTTAATTGTCTAGACTAGTGGGAAAACCACACAAAAACATATAAGTAATGAATCATTTAAAAGTTTTACACCGGGTATTATATCACGGGAGCACCTACCGGGTTTACACTACCTAAAAACTATCTAACTAATACTTAGATTTCAACTAGTGTTTAAAACAAGTACCAACCCCCACCCCCCCATAACCAATCTCGGTCGAATCAAGGTGGGGACACCCCCTTGACCACTTCAATCTTGTTCCATGCATGTGTCATAATGGAGCCATACCATTTCAAGTGTAATCCAAGCTAAACATCAAATCCATCTCTTCATGTCATACTTTCAATGATTTAGGGAGATATCACACTCAAACCCATTTGCCTTGTGCACCTCTCGGCTGAGAATTGCCTTAGAGGGGGCCACCCACTTGAAAATCAACCACCACATCACTCTTGTGTCATAGGACCATGCTTAGTCAACCAAGAACTTGTACAAAGGTCATGTCCATCTATTCATGACATACCTTGCATTAATTTTGTGAAACTTAACACTCAAACTCAATCTTTCTTTCCATCTATATAATCGATCCACACATGCACACTTGCACACTTTGCATCCTTAGTCCAAGAACACAAGTATAGAGAGTTTGGGTTAGAGTTAGAGATTTAAGGAGGTCTTGGAGTCTAAGAGTCGAGTTTTGTAGCATCACGAGCCTCTACCATCTTTCTACTCGTTGTTCATCACCTATCTTGTCTAGTGGTATGAACTAGACACCACATCTTGTTCTCTAATTTTAACCAGCTCCAAAAACCGAAAGAAGACCAAAATCCCGTAACTCAGTTTCTGCCAGAATTTCGGTCAACTTCGGAAGGTCATATCTCCTTCGTTACTTGGCCAAATAAGTCCATTCTTTTTCTATAATGAAGCTCTATGTTAACAGAGGAGAACCCAAGTGGAATCACTCGAATCCATGGAGTATTCGACCTCCAAACAGCCGGCGCAAGAAGACCGCTCAGTGCAGGTCGAATCTGGACACCCCTTCTCATTTTTCTGTTTTGAGGTAGGTACCTACCCAACTCCAAATCCAGTAATTCTTTTTCACATCTCCTCTGGTTTCAATAAACTTGATTTTAGAAGAAAACCCCAAGTCATTTGGTCTTCTAAAACCATCTAAAAATCTTCTCGGAGTACGCCTAAAAATCTGAGTTTTCAAGCACAAAATAAAACATAAAAGTCTTGATGAGTTTTGGCTTTATTTCTTCATAAGTCATGTTCAAATACATATATTTAAACATGTACTTGTTCATACATAAAATACCAAACTAGAAGGACCATGGACAAGACAAGGACACATCAAATATAAACTATATATATATATAATCACATAAAATAACACTTGGATGATGGTGTTCTTCATAAACCCTTCATTCCATTCATGTGTTATGTTGAAGGATACATGTTCGTGAAGTTATATGATCATGTGTGACTTACCTGGCAAGACCCGAGGTAGTGTCCTATGATTCAAGAAGACATACGAACGATTATCATCAACATATGAACGTGAAAGGTGTTACTAAAAATATATGTTTATGGAAATGTTCTAGGAATTAAAGATTAGTATCCTAATATGAACATTTGATATATGTACATGGAACATATGAAGAGATTCAGTTAAAAATAATAATCACCAACGAGTCGTAAATAAAAACACTATTTTTACTAAAGAAAGGCGTACTTAACGGGATTCGTTAAGTCGGATGAACAACTTACGTATAAGACGGGTAGTCTTAACACATTAGTACCTTGTGTGATTAGGGTACGGATAGACAGGAACTCTTAGCGCACTGTTATTTGCTAGGATTTCATCGGACACAAGGTGAGTTCACGACCCCTCTTTTAGCTTTTTAATGTTTTATAAACATCGGGGGAGAAACATACTTACATAACATATTTGAAAATATGAAACATATTTGCTTACATGTTTGACAACACGAACATTTTGGTTTAACTTTTGTGACACAATTACTTACAATATCTGAAAGCATGAAAAATAAATGTTTGATACATTTGAGAAAACATGAAACACATTTACAAACATTTTCATATGGTAACAATAGAACAAGACCCGACCTTTATGTTTGCATGAGTACGAACAATTATAGAGCTCGTAAAGTCCCCTGGAACAATTTAGTAACCATTAACTGTAGCCTAGGGTCCTATGAATAGTACTATGGGGAGTGACGTCCCCCGGTCATGGTTAGTCGCGCTAACCACAATCTGGAGGATTTATGGCCGCATAGCATCTGATAACGAATATGAGGGGCAAAAGAACAATTGTCATGGTTTGGTTACGCCTCATGTATGAACATATTCTTTGTATTCCTAGCTAGTTTACAAATGGGTCAACATTACTTGTTCTGTTTATCATATATATATACTTAGAACAATTTGCGAACAATTGGATTTACAAGAACTATTTGATTGGGAAAACTACTTATTTCATGACGGTTAAGTCATGGGTATGTTTTCAAAGGAAAACTACTTATTTCATGACGGTAAAGTCATGGGCATGTTTTCAAAGGACAACTACTTATTTGATGACAGTTAAATCATGTATATGTTTTCAAAGGAAAACTATGTATTTTATGACGGTTAAGTCATGAGAATGTTTTCAAAGGAAAACCACTTATTTTATGACGGTAAAGTCATGGACATGTTTGCAAAAGAAAACTACTTAGTTTATGACGGTAAAGTCATGGGCATGTTTTCAAAGGAAAACTACTTATTTTATGACGGTAAAGTCATGGGCATGTTTTCAAAGGAAAACTACTTATTTTATGAGGATTAAGTCATGTATACGTTTTCGGGGAAAACTAACTGTACTAAATGAACAAACTCTGTGAACTCACCAACCTTTGTGTTGACACTTTCAAGTATGTTTCTCAGGTAACCATTGCCATGGCGCGGTTGGAATAGGCTAGCTATGTTGGAACAAGTCCTAGTAACCGGACGGGCATAGCTTATCAAGTCTCAAGTCGACCATTGAACTAGCAGGACTTAGATCATTGTATTTATTTAGTTTTAGTAATCGTATATGTAATCAAGTCTTAGAAATCACCATTACAGCTTCCGCTATCGTGTAATGAATCAATCGTTGCAACTTGTATTTATTTATTAAGTAAATAAATTTGGGGGTGTGACAACTCCTATTAGAGTGAAAGCTTGCCAGTTGGTGGTAACATTTGATGTGATGAGGGAAATTGAAAGAGCTCAAGATGAAGCACTTAAGGAAGAAAACATAAATAAGGAAATGATGGTTGGCAAACAGGAGAAGTTGGAATATAACACCCTTGGTGTTAGGACACGTTTTGGACGGGTATGGATACCTATGGGTGACGAGCTTAGAACCAAAATCTTGGATGAGGCTCATAAGTCTCTGTACTCTATCCATCCTGGTACCAATAAAATGTACCAAGATCTAAGGAAGGAATACTGGTGGCCTGGAATGAAGCATGAAATGACAAAGTACGTAAGCAAGTGCTTGACTTGCTCGCAAGTAAAGGCCGAACACCAGAAATCGTATGGAAAGATTCAACCACTTGATATACCGGAATGGAAGTGGGAACACATTACCATGGACTTCATAACCAAGCTACCTCGCACAGCTAAAGGTTATGACACCATTTGGGTAATTGTGGACCGTTTAACGAAGAGTGCTCATTTCCTACCTATTCGCGAGACGTTCTTGTCGGAAAGGTTAGCATAAGTATTTATTAACGAAGTAGTAGCACGACATGGGTTGCCTTTGACGATCGTATCTGACCGAGACTGTGACAACCCGACTTTTCGGGTTAACTCAGTTAGTAAATTCCGTTGACTTGCTGTTAAAAACCTAACCCCGTTAACTATTCCGTTAAGTTTCTTATTAAAAACTTAACCCCGTTAAGCTAATCGAACCTCAAGGACAAATCCTATCAATATCCGAATTCAAACTACAGGGATTAAATTGCATTTCACTCAATTTCATTTAAGTTGACTCTGAAAGTCAAAATTTGGAAGTCTTTGTTCTTGATTGACTTGTAAAAGTCAAACCTTGCAATCTAAATCCAAATTCGTATTTTATAACCGAATTCAGTTTAAACTTGTAATTGATACAAGCAACTTCAACAGTTTCGATAATCATTGAGGTGTTAAAAACCGGCTTTAATCGAATTAAACTCAATTATGAGTATTCAACTCATAACTGTCGCTACCCTCTTCGACTTCTATCGAATGCGTATCAATTCGTTTATTTTCCTCGTAATTGAACCCCTGCACACACTCGGTGATCCTCCTTGAAGCTTCTGCATCAACTGAATTGACCGGAGTAACAGTCGAAGACACCGGAGGCAACCTATACCACATTCGGCAACCGTTTTAATCGATCTCAGTCAATTCGCACTTGTTTACGGTAATTAAATACACCCTCACCTTCGTTTTTACTTCCTAATGGAAAGCCCTATGTCAATTGGGGCTTGCAACATCGGCATTAACAAGAACAGAAATCTAGGGTTCGTTCATATACGAATTGGGGCTTTTGATCCGAAACTCAACCTCCATCAAATTAAACCACACGTTCATGTTCGAAATCCTTTGTTTACTAAAACCCCTATGCTAATTTAATCTTTGAACATCGAATTTATAAAAACCCAGAACTTAGGGTTCATCAATGTCCGATTTAATCAAACTCTGACTTAGACACGTTCTCAATACAATTAATTTATATCATTAGTTTCGAAATCTCCTTTTTAGTAAAAGCCCCATGATTCCAGAAAGATTTAACATACAAATCGGTCAATTTGATTCGTAATTCAAATCTAGAGTTCCGTTTCTAAAAACGAGGATATAACGGATTTAAACTTGTTGTTTTTGAAATTAAAACTATCCTCAAACTCGATTTTCATTGGCAATCAAAACCCCTCTGCCCTATTACTTGATCGCGGCCGAAATCAACACAATCGGACTAGGTTTTGGTTCGGCTCACGCAAGAAAAGGGGGGGGGTCACGGGATCCTCTGATTAAAACCTTTGTTACTCGGACTGATGTCGCGATAGCCTAGCGGTCGGACTGGTTAAGGCAGTGTGCGTGTGTGGGAGAGACCCGGGTTCGAGTCCAGGCTCCCACATTTCTTTTTAAAAATTTTTCTAAACATATTTAATTAATAAAAATCATTCTTAATATTATTATATCATTATATAAATGGGTTTTAGACCGGAAAACAACCCATAGGCTCGAGATTTAAATATTCTGTTTATTTTTATGAATGATAACCATGTTTATAGAATATACACTTTTATTATTAATAAGTAAAAATAATATGTTTATATTATTTTAAACCGTAAACGCGTGAAAAATAATATGTTTATATTATTTTCGAATTGTGACCCGTATTATTAAATAATATATATTTATATTATTTCAAATCATTTTTTATATAACCCCGTGAACCAATCGAGACTAAATAATAATTAGTTATGTTAACCACTCGTATATATACATATATTATTATTTATGTCGTTCGTCGCGTAAAGTAATTCCAGAACCCGTGGACACGTTCGTCCACTCTCGTTTGATTAGAGCGGTTCCTTAAGACGTTCTTTCCTAATCTCGGTCACGATTCCTTTATTCGTTCCTAGTTTATATATTTATAATTTTAGGACATTCGTAGGTCTTTTGAGACTTACACTCGTCGTTCCAAACTTACTTCTAGTGTGAACTACCTCCAACGCCAATCAGGTGAGTATTCACGGCCCCTTTTTACTGCTTTTAAACTGGGGGAGAAAACATGATGCAAACTCTTTTTGATTTTTGTACTTCATATTATATCACTTGTTATGACTATGCGTAAACTCTATCATGAAAGTCCTCACATCGAACCGTTTAAATATGAGAATAGCGAGGTATGTTGGGTAGTACTACTGGGTTTGACAAACCTCACCCGCGTTAGTCGCGCTAACTCGATTGGATATCGAACGGGTGCAATATTGACCTAAACGTGCATCGTGGTTGATAGACCTGGTGGGAGGCAATACAAACAGTCAGTTTACGGTTGCGAGCGTAATAGCAAACATGAACATGGGTTAGCTACTCATTGATATATATATGTTGATTGTACATTAATCTGGTAAACACTTTATTACTATACTGAAACCTGTGAACTCACCAACCTTGTGTTGACACTTTTCTTAAATGTTTCTCAGGTCGCTAAGGCACAGGTTGCACACTTAGGACATGCATGGAGTCCTACTGTCATATCATCCATTTCAAACATTTGAAACAGTTTACTTATTTACATTGATTGACGCCTATTACGTGTAATTACTTTCGGTTTCATATTAACGTTTACGCTTCCGCATTAACTCTGAACTTTTATGTTATGACATTTTAAGTCCCATGTAGTGTCGTTTGATGTAACTAATGACTGAGATCCTGGTGTGTCACTTTCCAAACGGTAAAACTCCATTAGTGGAATCCATTGACACGTAGATGTCAACACTTTCCCGAGCCGTGGGCTCGCATCTTTGTTCGATATTCTATTGAGAATAGATTGACCACAAATCTGAGAACGCATTGCTCAATGCATACTCAAACCCTATCTTGACTAAGTTGAAAGGACAGCAACCTTGCTGCTTTCTGTAACTGGTATTCAGGAAATCAGTTTCATTTTTTGAAGTCGCATTTCATGTACATGTTTGTTAAATGTTCTCATTTACAATCCGCTGGATTGGACTCCTGTATTGTGTTTCACTCGAGTGAATACTCGGACCAAACCATCCTCGACTACTCATCCCGATATGAGTCCTAGTTGATCAACTTATGGTTGATGACTAAGCTTCTCGATGACTTATCATCTCTGACAACACTCTGTACTCGGCAATACAAACTAAAGGACATTTTGACATAGGACAGGGAGAACTAGGGAGAGCATGCAAAGCAAATTATCATTACGGGTGCACACGTAATAGTAATTTGAGGTGCATGTAAGTCCTGGTGAAATCTAGTGTGTGGATAATGGTCCTAATCAGTGATTTACAGACTTAAGTTTCCACTATCTGTAGAGAATCTCATAACCCACTCAACGACTAGTTGGTATCGTTAAATCTGTTCAACAATCGATAGACGCGACTATCATGTTGAAGATGTTTACGGACACACTGAATTATCATCAATGGAATCTATCAATGTTATTCTCACTCATGTAAGAGTCTTAGTGAACTTAAGACACTCATGTAAGAGTCTTAGTGAACTTAAGACACTCATCTAAACGTGATCACAGAAACCGTCTTGATTGAAACTCTAATAGAATCTCATAGCAAACTTATCGACTCCAACTATGTACACAGAATTTGAGAAATTCTTTCTATGCTAACGCGTTATTCCTTACACTCCTACAATAGATCCCACTTGAACTTGTTACCTCATCCTGTGACTAATCCTTAGTCTAACTTCGAATTTTACTCCAACATATTAAATCCTGTAAACGGATTTCTTTCTTCACGAAATGATCCCGTTGATCCAATGACATTAGGAAACGAAGATTTAACCTAACCAACCATCAGTTGAACGCAATTACTTAAACATACATTCTATCTCTTATGCTACTGGAATCTATATCTCAGTAGACTTTTCTTTCTTACATGTGAACCTCTTCTCTTAGCCTATGCATTGACTGACACTTGCTTTATAAGCGCGAGTCTCACTAGAAGACTCAGTATGACTACACAAATTCCATGTTAGTGTGTCGTGCTCCAACTCTATTAAAAGCCAAGTATACTATTGAGATAGCAGACGCTCAGAAAATCGAAACAACTCGCATTTTACTGATGTAAACTAGTATTGGTTAGTCATAAACTTGACATTGACCTTCTGCCAGTTACACTTGGCCGTTTCGACCTTATTGTCGGTATGAATTGGTTATTCAAGAACCAACCTGAGGCCAGCTGTTGTGACAAAAATGGTTGCCTTCCTCTCCTAAGAGGGGAAACTCTTTCTGTCCAAGGCGAAAATAGTGGTGCTGTCGTGGCATCATATCTTTCAGGAAAGCATAAAAGTGTCTACGTAATGGTTATACTGCCATTTTGGCTCTCGTCGCCGAACAACCATCTAAGGAGAAAAAGATTGACGACATACCGATCGTTCGTGATTATCCAAAAATATTTCCCGAAGACCTGCCTGGTCTTCCGCCACGTCGTCAAGTCGAATTTCAAAGTGATCTAGCACCCGGAACAACGCCTGTTGCTCGGGCACTCTACAGATTTACACCCAGTAAATTGCAAGAACTATCCAAACAACTGTCAGAGTTGTTGGATAGAGGTTTCATCCGACCTAGTTCATCACCGTGGGGAGCTCCGGTATTATTTGTCAAGAAGAAGGAAGGTACGTTACGTATGTGTATTGATTACCGGGAGCTGAATAAAGTCACAATCAAGAACCACTACCCTTTACCCCGCATTGATGATCTGCTTGATCAACTCCAAGGATCAAGTTTCTATTCCAAGGTAAACCTTAGATCCGGTTGCCATCAGTTGAGAGTCTGAGGCGAAGACATCTCTAAGACTGCTTTCAGAACTAGGTACGACCATTACGAGTTTATGGTCATGCCATTCGGACTAACCAACACACCCGCAGTGTTCATGGATCTCATGAACCATGTGTGTAAACCCTACCTTGATCAGTTCGTCATCATCCTCATTGATGACATCCTCATCTATTCTAAGGACAAAAAAGAACATGAGGAGCACCTACGCTCAATCCTTGGATTGCTGAAACAAGAGCAATTGTATGCCAAATTCTCTAAGTGCGAATTCTGGATTCGCGAAGATCCAACTTCTAGGACATGTAGTCAACGAGAAAGGAATACATGTCGACCCATCTAAAGTAGAAGCCATCAAGGATCAGACAGCACCGATTGACTGCAACAGAGGTGCGACAACTTCTAGGAGTGGCTGGCTGCTACCGTCAATTCATTGAGGAAACCTCAAAATATTGCTCAACCTCTCACTACTCTAACTCAAAAAGGGTAAACCCTATAACTGGAGCGAAACTCAGGAATCCGTATTTCAACTGTTGAAACAGAAACTCTGTTGTGCACCTATCCTAGTCTTTCCTGAAGGAACGAATGACTTCGTAGTGTATTACAATACCTCTATTCGAGGTCTTGGTTGTGTGTTGATGCAATGCGAAAAGGTTATCGCATACACTTCCCGTCAATTGAAAGCTTATGAGAAAAACTACACTACCCATGACATAGAATCGGGAGATGTAGTGTTTGCTTTGAAAATCTGTAGACATTACTTGGACAATACCAAGTGCACGATTTACACCGATCACGAGAGTCTTCAACGCATATTCGAACAGAAGGAGTTGAACATCCGACAACGCCGTTGGATCAAACCCTTGAACGACCATGATTGTGCTATCAAGTATCATCCGGGAAAGGCTAACGTAGTAGCCTGTGCCCTAAGCGTTTGGATTGTTCGTTCAGTCTGGCCATCAGTTTGGGGATGGTAGGCTGTGCTTAAATCCAATCGTGTGCCAAGTGCCTTTTGCAGAGATTGCCAAAATCTGGAAGTGAAACGAGCATCTCTGTCGGAGATTATGTTCAAAGGTATACCGTGTCGACTCACAATTTCGTCAATATAGATTCGGGCGAATTTCTCAACCCGATAGTCTTCACGGATGGGCAGGAAGTGTGCGGACTTTGTGAGACGGTCGATGATTACCCAAATGTTATCATAGCCGTTTGAAGTACGGGGGAGTTTAGTAATGAAGTCCATGGCTAGATTTTCCCATTTCCACACGGGGATTTCCGGTTGTTCAAGTAAGCCGGAAGGACGTTGATGTTCGGCCTTGACTTTAGAGCAGGTTAGACATTTTGCAACATAGAGTGCAATGTCTTTCTTCATACCAGGCCACCAATATTGTGGTCGAAGATTGTGATACATTTATCCGCACCGGGATGGATAGAATACCGAGACTTGTGTGCTTCAGTCATGAGGAATTCCCGGAGATCATTGCGATTGGGAACCCAAATACGATCCAAGAAATAAAGCAAGCCATTGTTTTTAGTCTCTAGTTGGAATTCAGCACCACACGACATTTCCTCATACATATTGCCCTCGGTAATCGAGACGTGTTGAGCTGCTAGAATACGGGTTTGAATGTCGGAATGAATCTTGACACTTTAGAGCATGACACGTTCTTTACGGCTCAGCGCATCGGCTACTACGTTTGCCTTGCCGGGATGATAACGAATCTCGCAATCGTAATCATTGAGGAGTTCAACCCAACGTCGTTGCCTCATGTTGAGTTCTTTTTGGTTGAAGATGTGTTGGAGGCTTTTGTGGTCGGTGAATACCACACATTTTGTGCCATATAGATAATGTCTCCAAATCTTCAAGGCAAATATGACTGCACCCAACTCCAAATCGTGCGTCGTATAGTTTTTCTCGTGGATCTTGATTTGCCTCGATGCATAAGCAATTACCTTGCCTCGTTGCATGAGAACACAACCAAGGCCTAGGTTAGAGGCATCACAGTAGACGACTAGATCATCGTTTCCTTCGGGAAGAGTCAGAATAGGAGCATCACATAACTTCTGTTTAAGAGTTTGGAAAGCTTCTTCTTGTTTCGATCCCCATACATAAGGTTTACCTTTATGCGTCAAGGCGGTGAGGGGAACAACAATCTTGGAGAAGTTAGAAATGAATCTTCGGTAATAACCCGCTAAACCAAGGAACGAACGAACCTCGGTAGGGGTTTGAGGAGCACTCCAATTCTTGACAGCTTCGATCTTGGCAGGGTCGACATGTATTCCCTTTTTATTGACAACATGACCCAAAAATTGAACCTCCTTTAGCCAAAATTCACATTTGGAGAACTTGGCGTATAATTGTTCGGTTCTCAGGAGATCCAAAATCAGTCTAAGGTGCTGTTCATGTTCTTCCTCAGTCTTGGAATAGATCAAGATGTCATCGATGAAAACGATCACGAATTTGTCAAGGTATGGTTTGCACATGCGGTTCATGAGATCCATAAAGACAGCAGGTGCATTGGTCAACCCAAAAGGCATAACCGTGAACTCGAAATGACCATATCTTGTTCGGAAGGCGGTCTTTGGAATATCTTCTTCTCGGACACGCAGTTGGTGATAACCAGATCGAAGATCAATCTTCGAGAAACAAGTAGAACCTTGGAGTTGATCGAAGAGGTCGTCAATCCTAGGTAACGGGTAGCGGTTTTTGATTGTAAGCTTGTTGAGCTCTCGATAGTCAATACACATGCGGAATGAACCATCCTTCTTTTTAACAAACAAGACTGGTGCACCCCACGGTGAATGACTTGGCCGTATGAAACCTTTGTCAGCGAGTTCTTGAAGTTGACTTGCAAGTTCTTGCAATTCGGAAGGTGCAAGCCGGTATGGAGCTTTAGCCACAGGGTTTGCTCCGGGTATAAGATCGATTCGAAACTTTACTTCCCGAACAGGTGGAAGGCCAGGCAAGTCATCGGGAAAGACTTCGGGAAACTCCCGAATGATGGGAATATCTTCTACTCTTCTTTCCTTGTCTTCTTTTTGGATTACATGAACTAGGAAAACCATGCACTTCTTTCGTATGTATTTCTGGGTGGTGATGCAGGACATCAGTTTGAGTCCTTTGCAAGGTTTCTCGCCAAAGACTTTCAATATGTCTCCCGATGGAAGAGGTATTCGGATGTATTTTTCAAAACACATGACTTCGGCGTGGTTTTTAGACAACCAATCCATGCCGATGATGACGTCAAAACTCCCTAATGGCATTGATATTAGGTTGACTGGAAATGTGTGACCATTGAGTTCTAGTGAGCAGTCATGGACAATGGAGTCAATAGTGATGGAATTTCCATCCGCTACTTCAACGGTGAAGGTTTTCTCTAGTTTGGATCGTGTTTTTGCAAGTAAAGGTTCAAAGTTAAGGGACACAAAACTCTTATCGGCTCCGGTATCAAATAGTATAGAAGCATATTGGTTATTCATAAGAAACGTACCGTTGACCACATGATCGCTGGCCTGAGCCTCGTTGGCGTTGATGTTGAAGGCACGCCCACGAGCTCCGCCTTGAGTATTGTTCACAAGTTTTGGACATCGGTCTCGGAAGTGGTTTGGGTCGCCACACTCGAAGCAAGCATGCCCATTACCAATAGCTGGAACTGCTGGATTAGCCCCGTTTCCCCGGTTGACTTGATTACCAGTCGGATTACTTCTGCAGGTGTTAGCTACATGCCCATATCTTCCACAGCTGGCACATAGGCGGCAGGGTACATTTGGGAAATGGTGATAATTGCAGGTGTTGCACAACGGATTGTTTCCCACATATTGTTTCTTGACTCGGTTCTGAGCCATAGGAGCAACTTGGTTGACTGGGGCAGCCGGAGTGATCACGGCATAGTTCTTAGCTTTCCTCTTCCTCGTGTTGTGGTTCGGTTCGGCTTTGACCTCCTTGACATGAGCAGGAGGTGTTGTGGTGTCAGAAACTTTCTTGGCCCCCTTTCTGGTAAGAGTACCTGCTTTAACGTGATTATCAGTCAAGGTAGCAGCCAGACGAATAGTATCCTCCAGGCTTGCAGGATTTCTTCCCAAAACAGTGTCCTGGATTTGTCTCGGTAGGCCACCGATATATTTTTCAATACACCTAGACAAAGGCGTAACCACGTGAGGTACCAGCATGCTCAGTTCGTGAAAACGGTTGGTGTATGCTAAGCTTTCACCACTATCTTGGGTAAGATCCCAAAATTCTGCTTCCAGCTTTTTCATTTCGTTCCGAGGACAGAATTCCTCGGTCATGATCCTTTTTAGCTCATCCCATGGCAGAGCCATTGCTACTTCTACTCCCCTTGTTCTCTTCTCCCCATTCCACCAGGTTAGTGCCCGTTTTTGGAAGACACTAGTGGCATGGCGGACTCGCAGATTGTCCGGACAGTCACTATTGAGGAAGGTGCCCTCAATATTTTCGAACCATTGAAGGAGTCCCGTGGCTCCTTCGGTACCATAAAATTTCAAGGGATTGCAAGAGTTAAAATGCTTGAAGGTACATTGTGGCGGGTTGGCACCACCGCCACTACCAGTATTAGCACTACCACTGGCATTCCCATTGTTGTTGTTATTGGCTTGAGTTAGTTGAGTTACTAGCTGAGTGAGGAGAGCAGCAAGGTCGGTATTATTGTTGTTGTTGGCATTGCCGGTATTGGTGTTGGTGCTATTGTTGGCGTTGTCGGTGTTGTTGCGGTTGATGTTACGACGAGGAGGCATTCTATAAAAAGAGAGTGATACAAAAGTGTTCTGAGAATTAAAAAAAATCCGTTGAAATTTAGGATAGGAGGAATAATAACACATTTATTTCATAGTTCAGATTGTTTTCAAGTAATCACATTTCTACTTGAACACAATGACATATTAAGGTTAATTAGACTTATATAATTTTCAAGGAGACGTGCTTTAGCCTTTAGGTAAACACTCATCCCGGGAATTCCCAGGAAAGCATACGGATCCCTCGGTTGATTGGGATTTATATGAAATGCTTTCCTAGACAGAAAACCCAGAATACAGGTGTCACCCTTCCAGATTGCACATGTCCTTTAATAATTAACAGAGTCTAAAACCTTAACGGGTATATAAAAATATTTTTGATAGACTAGTGTCTACGAGTATGAGTTTTTCCACAAGTTATGGCGATGATGACATAGAAGCAGTTAAGGAGGATACGCGGCTTAGGATACGGGTATGGATACGATTTATTTAATTTATTATTTACGTATGCTTATTAAGTCATGTAGTCTAAACATTTTAAGTATCAAATAACTAACACATAAAGCATGTGACATATAGCAAATAGCACGTATCACATAAAACATGTAGCATGGCATTGTTGGGTGTCCTAAAGTTATAGTCTAGGTCAATGGTGTCTAATAACCTAATTCCCTATAACCAAGGCTCTGATACCAATCTGTCACACCCCAAACGGCGGCGGAAACGTCGGGGCGTGAAGCGTGCAGACTGTTCATAGCTCATGGTTTGCTAAGGTTGAAATAATTAAACATGCAGTTTTCATTGAAATCAAACAACAATCCAACAAGTACACGAAACATAACAATGTTTATTTTAGAGCCTTTTAACTAGGTCCTCAAACTAGGTGGAAGCAACTTGTAATCATCTCAATTGTTAGCACCTGAAACATGATTTAAAAACAAGGGTCAACTAAAAAGTTGGTAAGCATACATAAGTTTTGACACACAAATAAGAGTTCAAACTGTTTATACAATTCCTTGATTCACATGGTATATAAGACAAATATGGAGAATCTATAGTTATACTAGGTGCACAATCAAACCTTGTGACTGAGGCATAACACGCAGGTTACCCTAATGTAAAGTCGGTAACAAACACCCTACCCGGGTGGGTTTGTCAGACTCAATAGTACTATCCTTGTTTACCGTTGGCTTGTACAGAGTTAATGATTGCACGAGTTGCGTCATGTATGTATAGTAATAACTCATAGCATTCAAGTATATTGCACAAATAATTCATGTAATCAAGTAAGAATTGTACTATGAAAGAGTTGCAATTTGTTTAATGTAAATCATGTCCACCCCAAAGGTGAAAAAGAGTAAAAGTGGGGTTATGTAGACTCACTTGTGTCGGAGAGTGTAGATTGCACAACCAAGTAAATGTTAAGTGTTTGTGGGTCACGGAGCTTGACCTATCGAGTAAATGTATGACGTGTATTAATGCGGTGTATAAGGTTTAAAGTAACTATAGTGTTTCAGTGTATTGCAAGCGTAAGGATTTGCACTAATGAATTGTATCGTTTAGTTATGTATTTAAAATATAAGGTAGTGTGGTATATATATTTAATTGAATGTAAAACAAACAAATTCGTTTTATCTACTTATTTTAGAAAACGTCACAAAATATAAAGTAGTTTATATTTATATAAGTTTTATTTGATGTAACTAGGATTTATACAATTGGTTTATAAAAGTCTTTTTCATAATAAAGTGTTTTATAAAATCTTGTTATAACTTTTTATAAATTTAGAAATTTTAAATGAAAATGTATTTTCAAATGGTAAGAATCGGTTTAAAATAATTTAATCGATGAAAATAATTGTTGTGCTTAATAATGGTGAGATTCTGTTTAAACAGTTAACTTTATAACATAAGTTTTATAAAAATCATCAAATCTGAGAAACTGTAAAGACTCAGTTCTGACTGAGCACGACCGTGCTCATCAACGGCACGACCGCGCTCGCCTCCGGGCGTGACCGTGGTGGTCTGGAGCGCGCCCGTGGTCGAGTCAGAAGGCTACAAAGGTTCTGGTCATGGAGCACGACCGTGCTCGTGTCCAGCACGACCGCGCCTAGTGTTTGTTTTTGGTCAGGACTTGTTTGCTCGGTAAGCACGACCGGGCCTTACTCGGACCACGACTGTGCTTGGTCAGGCACGACCGCGCTCAGTGATGAGCGCGACCGTGTCGGGTCTTTTCCAGACTCAATTCGCTCGATTCTTATATTAAACACTTCTGGATTCTTAGGGCTTTCATTTAGTGGATGATTACGAAGCTATCTATAAGGTTTAATTGGATTTATTTCGTGTTTAAGTGGTAGTTCGACTAAAAGTGTAGTTTCGTTTTCTCGTTCAAAAATCTGGCCGATTTGAGTGTTTCTACTACGAATTGGCATAGGGTTTTCGTAGTAGGGGGTGATACGAAGCTAGTGGTGTATTACTTACTTGTTATAATAGGGCAATTTAATGCAGTCGGCTACGGGTCGACGGCTTTGCTTCTCGGCGATCAATCGGACGACAGAGGTTGTATGAGTGTCGAGTGAGAGTTCTGGGTGATTGTGTGGATGCATATGAGGGTGTAGGAAGCGTGCAACTGGCTCTATATCGACGAATTCGCGAGTCATGATTGTGGTGGGTATGGGATTAAACAAATCTGTAAATTGGAGTGTAATTGATGCGTGTTGCAGGTTGTATTCAGTCAATTATGGTCTGACGCGCGAAAACCGGCTTTGACCATTCTTTAAATTTTGCGAAATCGTCGAGTATGGCTGTGATCTGACTTCTGCAGAGTCACGTGGTTTCAGCAGCGCGACCGTGCCTGTATTAGGCACGACCGTGCTTAGGTCTGCAGGCGCGACCGTGCCTAGTCTTAGGCGCGACCGTGCTTGCCTAGTTTTGTAGTTTTTGAGTTTTGTCAGTTTTGGTCCTCGGGGCTTGTGAGATAATGGCGTTTTCAGTTGTTATTGTAACATAATGTATTGTATGTGTAATTGCTTTTACGGTTGTTGCACACGAATTGAAATACTCGTTTATTGCATCGAAACGTTTACATGGTAAAAAAAGAAACCAGAAATGTTACACGAAACACTCCCGAAATCAATCATATGCGCATGATCTTCAAGCTCCTGTAATCACATTCCTCACATCAATTTTGCCGGAATCCCAACAGGAGACGCCAGGGATCAACGCATCAAAGTCGGAACTCCGTTTGGTCGAACTCCACCAATTCGATATCGTTTAAGGTAATTAAACACATCCTCAGACTCATTTCAATACCGTGAATGAAAGCCCTAACCTATTCAGGGCTTATACCACCGAATTAAACTCAATCAGAATCTAGGGTTCATCACGTTTTTTTTGGCTTAGTCGAACTACACCCTAGACACGATATACATTCAATTAAAATACATGGTTAGATTCGCAAACAGTCGTTCTTTGAAAACCCTATAAATTCAGCCGTTTTTAATACAAGAATTTGTCAGATTAGGTTCTGGAAAATCCAGACACGATCGTGCTAATCGCTTAGCACGGTCGTGCCTCTTGTCTAGACATGGTTGTGCCCCATGCCTAAGCACGGTCGCGCTCCATGCCCAAGCACGGTCGCGCCCCATGCCTAAGCACGGTCGCGCCCCGTGCCTAAGCGCGGTCGCGCCTTACCTTTGGCACGGTTGTGCCCAACCTTTGGTCAGAATCTGTTTCTTTTATTTTAATATAAACTCAATTCCTTTTATAAAAAAAAATTATTATTTTATAAAACTCCAAAGCCCAGAATTGTTTTTCATAAACTAAATTATCAACTTGGGAGTAAATTTTAAATAAAAAGTTCACATATAATTGTCTTATTCCAAACTCAAACCTTATTCAAAATGTTGTAAAAATATCCATTTCAAATCTTCCGTTTTATACAATACCTCCAAGTACCAATCACTAACTTTATCCAATTCAACCTTAGACTTAGACTTAGACTATTGTGCATTATTAATGCAATATACATTACACTATAGGTCAACGTTGTGCGATACAAGGATCACATTACTTTCTAGTATCCCGTGTTAGCTACGCCTTAGAATCAAGTGAGTATTCACAACCCCTTTTTACTCTTTTACACTTTTGGGGTGGAACATGAACTCTATACTCATTACACATTACACATTTACATTTACACAAACAACACAAGTGCAAAAATCTTATTTACATACATGTGTGCAAAATTTGAGCTTTGTGCCCGAGTGCTAGGTGTGCTAACCTTTGTATGCTCTTATGTGCAATCATTAACTATACAAGCCGATGGTTTTCAATGATGGATCTATTGAGTCTGACAAACCCACCCATGGTACGCGGTGATTGAAACCGACAACACATTTGTTTTGCATGCTAGTTACAAGGTTTGATTGTACATTTGGTTACACAATAGCTGCTCCCCATAAATGCCTTATTTTATCATGTTTTGTAAAGGATTTGTTTTCAACCATATGCTATCTATATACAACTGTGTTATACTCACCAACTTTTTAGTTGACTTTATTTTATTCATGTTTCAGGTGCTTTCATATGAGCTAGATCAAGACATGCTACACATAGGCTTTGGACCTAGTTAATATTAAATCAAAGACAAATTTTATTTCATTATGTACTTTGAATTTGTTTCATGTTGTTTGAATGGAAATGGATTTAATATATTACAATCTAGTCAACCTTGTGCTCATGAACAGTCTTACATGTCCCGCCCCGATGATTCCGCCATCGGTCGGGGTGTGACAGCTGGGACTTACACGTTGCAACTCCTCGACTCACTCGAATCCCGAACATATCAATCGTATGATCACATGATGAGAATGCATTCTACACATACGTCATGCATAAAATATAAACCCCAACGTCATCTCATTAGCTCGTCCCTTCTTTCCACGAAACTCTAGTTCCATGCGTTTACACCAACTAGATTTTCTTTGACCCGTTTAGAAACCGTATGCCGGGCTCCCTCCTATGCATACACGTATGTGTCCATCAAAAAACTCTAGTTCCCGACTATGCGTAAAATCAACTAGTTCCCAACCCCTGCGTATGCCATGCATGGTAGAACCCAAACCCGGTGAATTCCATCAGGTTCCCATGCATGCATGTCATGCAACAACTCGAGCCACCCCCACGTTGCTCACGTACAAGTCCGCCCCTTCTTCATTGTCTCCACGTCTTCTTCCTTCTTGTCGGCAACCCTAGCCGGTCACCCCTCACGCGCCACCATCATCATCCTCATCTATCACAACCCTATTTGTCAAACCCCAACCGACGGTGGAAACGTCAGGACGGGACATGTAGACTGTTCATAAGCTCATGGTTTACTAATAGTTGTAATAATTACACAATCAATTTCATATCATAGCTTAAATAAACAATTACAACATTTACAAGAGTCATAAATACATGTATATCTTTATTAAGTTTAAAACTAGGTCCTCGATCCTAAGTGAAGCAACTTGAATCTTAACTCAAACATCCGTACCTGAAACATGATAAAATGAGAGGGTCAACTATAAATAGTTGGTGAGCATACATTGACACCACAAGTAAAGTTCAAATGTTTATTTGTACAATTCATATGATACATGGTTTATAAAGCATTTATGGAGAATCTATGTTAAGCTAGTTGCACAAATCAAACCTTGTAACTGAAGAGCATAACAACACATGTTATCCTAATGTATGGCATAACAACACATGTTATCCTGATGTAAATGTAGGGCATAACAACACATGTTATCCTGATGTAGTGTAGGACATAACAACACATGTTATCCTGATGTAGGACATAACAAAACATGTTATCCTGATGTAGGGCATAACAACAAATGTTATCCTGATGTAATGTGTTAATGATTGAACAACTGCATCATGTATATGTTGCCTTAACAAGTAGCATTGAAGCACAAAGCACAAATAAACACATATGATCATATTGTAGAATTGTACGTGTGTAATTGCAAATAGTTTTTGTTGAGTAATCATGTTTCACCCCAAAGTATGTAAAAATGTAAAAGGGGCTATGTAAACTCACATGTATGGATAGCTTAGAGATAACACGAGCAATAGGTGGCACAAGTGATTAGTTTAAATCACAATGTTAACCTATAATTGAATTGTATAATTATCAACGATATGCACAAATGATTAGGAGAAGTCCTATTGTACAAAGGAATTGGTGTGGACTGGGTCAAAATAAGAGTATACTTGTTCGAGTCTCAATGGTGTTTATGAAAATTGTTGTATAAAGTATGTGTGTTGCGCAAATAGGTGGAATAATGTTCATATTGTTGGAGCATATTCTGGTGACAACGAGCTTGGAGATTTTGTCTTAGTCATAGAGTCTTTGACTTGTAATTGATAGAATTGTTAGCAACAGTTAAGGGGGAGTCTGTTAGGACATGTTTTGTAACTGTTGATAAAATTCTGTGTAATTTCGTAGGTAAGTTCGCCTAAGCATCTTTAGGAGCGAACTTGTTAAGTTCGCCTATGGTGCAAGAGTCATTAGTGTTTACTATAAATAGGAGTTACAAGTTCATATTCCAAAGAACACTAGAGAAGAAAAGGTGTAATGTGTGTTTTTGGAGAGAACTTTTGTAATCAAGCATAATAGTAATACAAACGAGTTTAATTTAGATCTTGCGTGTTACTAGTCGATCGTTCATGTCTACGTGATTTGGATCCCGCACTCGTCTCATAGATTCGCCCATCTGGCCCGGCCCGTCACGCCTCGTTCATTTATTCCTTTCGTCTTACGTATAACCCGTTTCTTTAATCATCGTCTTATTTTTGGGATGTTACAAGTCTACCCCCTTACAATAGGTTTCGTCCCCGAAACCTATCATAAGTCAAATAGTTGAGGGTACGACTTCCTCATTTCCGTCTTCGTTTCCCAAGTAGATTCCGATCCTTTTCGGTGCTTCCATAGGACTTTAACCAATGGAATAACTTTATTACGCAAACGCATCTCCTTTCGGTCTAAGATGGCCATGGGTTCTTCGATGTAGTTAAGGCTGTTGTTGACCTCGATGTCAGTAAGTGGTACGTGAGCCAATTCATCCGCCAAACACTTTCGCAAGTGTGATACATGGAAGGTAGAATGAATCCCACTTAACTCATCAGGCAACTCTAACCGATAAGCGACTTCACCAACCAGTGCCATTATCCTGAATGGTCCGACAAACCTCGGACTTAACTTTCCTCTCTTCCTGAATCGTATGATTCCATTACAGGGTGACACTTTCAACATTACTTTGTCCCCAACATCAAACTCAATAGGCCTTCGTCGTTTATCCGCATAGGATTTTTGACGATCTTGTGAGGCCTTCATTCGTGATTTGATTTGATCAAACCTTTCTGACGTTTCTCTTACTACTTCAAGACTTCCTAATTCCTTCTGTCCAATCTCACCCCAAGAAACCGGGGTCCTACATCTTCTCCCATACAACATTTCGTAAGGCGGCATGCCTATCGTCATGTGATGACTATTGTTGTAGGAGAATTTCGGCTAACGGCAGATGACTGCCCCAAATGCCGCCAAAATCGATAATACAAGCACGAAGCATATCCTCCAATGTCTTAATGGTCCTTTCGGACTGACCATCCATTTGTGGGTGGTATGCCGTACTAACATTGAGTCTTGTGCCCATCGCTTTGTGAAATATTTTCCAGAACCTCGATGTGAATCGTGTGTCTCGATCGGATACGATCTTCAAAGGCATCCCATGTCGTGCTACTACTTTGTTAATAAATACTTTCGCTAACCTTTCCGATGAGAACGTCTCACGAATATATAGGAAATGAGCACTCTTCGTTAAACGATCCACAATTACCCAAATGGTGTCATGATGTGACACCCAGTAATTCAGGTGAATATCCATATTACATAAATGCACGTTCAAATCATATATTTCCTGAAGTATTATTTTGACTAAGTAAAGTCAAGGAGTCTAGCAAAGAAACTTATATCAAAATAGTAATCTTTATGAATTACTAGGGAAATAAGCAGTAATAACCCGCAAAGTACGATCGTTGGTGATTAACAAGAATGTTATTCTAGTAAAAGTCTAGGGAGACGCTTTAACTTTAAAACACAAATATTGGTGACTAAACTCTTGAAAGTTGACATATAAATAATTTTTACATGTCGCTATGTTATTTTATGTGTAAAACACGTGTGATTTAGTTAAAGTAATGACTAGGTCGGGATTAACTAGTAAACTAATAAACAAGTCAAAATACACAAAAATACATAAGGATATTTGATCATAAAAAGTCCTACACCGGGTATTAGATCACGCGATCACCTAGAAGGTTGACACCACCAAAGAACCTATCTAACTAAGACTTGGATTGTAATTATGAGATGTGACAAGACCCAACCCCCACCCTACTACCCCATTTCGGCCATACTTATGTGGGGCCACCCACACACCCACTCCACCATCATGACCATGAGCATGTGTCATGAGGGGCCATACCCAATCAACCAAAGGTGCAAGCAAGAGTCAATTCGTCAAGTCAATCATCCTTGATGTGACTTGGTTGATTACAACACTCAACCCTCCACCCTTTTCCCTCTATTCGGCCGAAGTCAAGGAGGGCCCCACCCACCTCACCACTTCTATACTTGTGTCATAAGAGGCCACGCCTCTTTGAGTGTAGACCACACCAACATCTTCCATCACTTAAATGCACCCACTTACACACTCAACCTCTCACTCTCTCATATATATACACACTCACGACTCACACATGCACACACACAAACACTTTGCAATTTTTTCAAATTCAAGAGTAAAAACCATAGAGAACTTACCTAGAAGCTTGAAGATTCAAGAAATTTCTTTAGGATTAGGGTCAAATTCGCAAGCAAGACAAGCAATTTCTCATCCTTTGTTGAAATTCTTCACCTAGCTCGTCTGGTGGTACGAAACCGTCATTCATCTTTTATATTTTCTTTACTTACTTAAAGTAAGCATGTTGTTCATCCAAAATTAAAGGAGGTTTAAAAAGCTAAAGAGTTTATAAAGTTTAACATTTTTATGATTTAAAAGCTAGATTTTATATAAAAAGATGTATGAAATTCAAAAATGATAAGTTTTTATACATCAGTTATTATCTTAACATATTTATGAAATATGTGTTGATTTGAATTCATGATGCTAAATTAAGAATTGATAAACTAAAAAGATGTGTGTAAATGTGTATATATGTGTGTAGCCGAAAATTGTAGGTATAAGTGTATATGTTGTTGTTTTGATACCATAATGATAGTTGTAGATGTTAAAAGCATGATTAACATTAGATAAAAAAAAGGTTTGAACATGGATACATACATGAAGGAATCATGATATATAGATATATATATGTAGTTGTGTTTTGGAAAACTTGATAAATGTATGTTCATAAAGTGTTAAACTTGTTAAAATGATAATTATTGAATCATATGTATGCATGATTATAGAGTATGTTCATAAAAATAGTTTATGATATTGGTTAAAAACATGACAATACATATATATATATATATAGATATACATATTGATAACTTATCAAGTTCTGGAAATGTATACTAAGAAGATCATGTTAAAAACCCTAATATTATACATAAAGTATAAGTATGTATATGCATGTAAATCTTAAAAGCACACTGTCAAGTTAGTCTAAAAATATATTTGCATACATAAGGATAAAAGTTCTTATGTTATCATGGAGCATACTTAAATATATGTTGGATCGTTGGACTATATTTATAATTGTGTGCATAGATTAGTACGAATAAATGCATGATAAACATAAACAAGTTAATAAATATCGTTCGGAACATGTAATTGTATGTACATATAGAGATAGACATGTAGAGGAAATACATGAACGATACTTGTATAATTATTGGAAAGAAATAATTATATGTGTTTATACAAGGACTATAATATAAATATATTATAAGACGATTGCAAAATAGTATTTATTTTTGACAAACATAATGAGTCACCAATATGGAAATATAATAGTTTTTTCGGAAAATAAATAAAGCGTCTAGACTTGAATAATAATCACCAACGAGTCGTCATGATAAAACAATGTTTTAAATAAACAAAGTCGAACTTAACAGGAATAGTTAAGTCAGGTGAACAACTTGCGTTTAAGACGGGTATTCTTAACGGGTATAGTATCCTTGTGTAATTAGGATACGGATAAGCGGGTCTTCTGTTATTTAAAGATTTGCTAGCATCAAGGTGAGTTTCACTAATCCCCCTTTTTGTAAAGTTTTTGAAATGATTTGGGGTGGAAACATACTTGTAAAAGACTTTTGTATGTAAATGAATGAACTAATGATCTGACCGTATGTGTGTATTGAGGGAAAAGTAAAGCGCTTAAAGTCCTCTGAATAAGTTAGTAACCATTAGCTATTTTAGCCCGGGATTATATGGATAGTACTATTGGGGGTGACGCCTCCGGTCATGGTTAGTCGCGCTAACCAGGGGTCCAAATGGCCGAATGACCGCATATTGTCTTACTCGCAGAAAGGCGGGCGGAGGCACAGAATGTTGGGGTTTGGTTACGGTCTCGTACATTACATACTATTTTGTATTCCTTGCAAGCTTACAAATGGGGTCAATAGATCGGATTAGTATTCAGATTCATTGGTAATACATGCAAAAGAGTTTTGATCAGGTTAAAGTGATCAGGTTTAAACAACAGAGTTCTGATCAGGTTAAAGTGATCAGGTTTAACAAAAGGGTTTTGATCAGGTTAAAATGATCAAGTTTAAACAAAAGAGGTCTGATCAGATTAAAGTGATCAGGTTTAAGCAAAAGAGTTTTGATCAGGTTTAAATAAAGGGTTTTGATCATTTGAAAATGATCAGGTTTAATCATTGGGTTTATGATAACTCTTTATAATAATTTGTGATCAGGTAATACATTGGTAATAATTTGTGATCAGGTAATACATCAAGTAATAATTTGTGATTCATTGGTAATACATGCAAAAGAGTTTTGATCAGGTTTAACAAAAGAGTTTTGATCAGGTTAAAGTGATCAGGTTTAAACAACAGAGTTCTGATCAGGTTAAAGTGATCAGGTTTAACAAAAGGGTTTTGATCAGGTTAAAATGATCAAGTTTAAACAAAAGAGGTCTGATCAGATTAAAGTGATCAGGTTTAAGCAAAAGAGTTTTGATCAGGTTTAAATAAAGGGTTTTGATCATGTGAAAATGATCAGGTTTAATCGTTGGGTTTATGATAACTCTTTTATAATAATTTGTGAACTCACCAACCTCGTGTTGACATTTTTAAGTATGTTTTCAGGAAAATGAACGTGGTCTCCAGGCTTGTAATGTAGGTTACTTACATACATGAGGATACAGCTTTTGGAAGGATTGCACTTGTATAACTCATGGTTTTGAGTCATATTTGAGAAATCTTAAACTTTGTATAAAAACTAAGTTATGTTTTGGGATGTAAACATTTAAACTTTGATTATGTATCCAATATCATGTATGTGTTTGCGGTAATCATATGCTTTGAAAACCAGTGAACGTTACGCCTCGTGTTTCCGCCTTGACGGGGTGTGACAGAACTTGGTATCAGAGCCATTGATTATAGCGAACTAGGAGTCTAAAATGGAACCTAGTCTATAATTTGAATGACTCACTAAAACGTTTTCATTGCATAAGCATTGCATAACCAGTCATCATGTAATATGGATATTGTAGTCACGCCATGTCACACCCGAACCCCACTTAAACTCCATAGTTAGGAAACGTCTTACACAACAATGGCTAAATCCACCGGAGAGACCATGCCCAGAGGACCAAGGATCGATGCATCATACTGGGAATGGCTTTGCCAAGTAGTTCAAATGTGGAGGGTGGAGGAGGATCTCCTTGCGACCTGCGACTCTGTCGGACTTACATGCGAATCACAACCAGTGCCGCTCACCGGGGAGTGCGCAGAATGCACCATCCCTTTACTTGTGTCCCGAACCAGTAAGCAAGGGATAGAGATTGATCTCTTGGAGATGAATGTGAAGTCCATCCGAAGGGACTTGGCAACTCTTCCAACTTTAGTGGAAAATGTTAATGGGATGGCGGAGGATCAGAAATTAATCGACCAGTCCCTTCAGCATGCATCCAGCCACATGATGGAGTTCGAGAAGAGATTGGAGGAAATGGAGAGGAGGACCGCCGCAGCCGAACGGAGGGCAGAAGTAGCCGAGCAGAGGGCGATAGATGCTGAACTTCGGGCTACTCTAGCAGAGGCACGCGTGGAGCAGATGCTAACTTCAGCTACCGTTCCGACAGGAACGCTTGCCTATTTCTAGACCTATTACGGGCGGGTTGTGCCTGTAGCACGTTATGCAGTTTAAAACTTTAGTACTGATGTGGTCATGTGAACCCATCCCTTTTGTATCCTTGTCTTTTGGAACAATGTACTATGTATGTTTTAACTATGTATGTGATGGTTTATGTTGTGATGATGGTTGTTTACGTTTGACGTTGTTGTATCCTTATGTCATGATCTATCATTATTATTATATAATGTTGTTTCTTTTTAAATGTTATGTTAGAAAGAACGTCATGGCACCTAAGCGAAGGATGCCCCGTAACACTACTAGTGGCAACAACGAGACGATTTCCTCAAACGTGGAACAACTCATAGCACAGCGAGTAGCTGCCGCCATGGAGCAGTATGAAGCAAATCGAAATAGTGGCGGAGGAAACGGCAGCGGTACCGGCGGAGGAGGTGCAGGAGGTAGCGGTACAGCAGGAGGTAGCGGTACAGCAGGAGGATCCGGAGGTAATAAAAATAAATAAGCCATAACACATAGTCATGATCCGAATTAATGACGTTATGACTTGTGATGCTACAGATGCTCCAAATAGGAAGTGCACCTACAAGGCCTTCCTATCCTGCAACCCCCGCAGTTTTAATGGCACCGAGGGTGCAGTAGGACTAATGAGATGGATAGAAAAGATGGAGTCGGTGATTGATATAAGTGAATGAACCGCTGACTGCATGGTGAAGTATTCTACATGCACACTCACTGATAAAGCTTTAACCTTGTGGAATTCATAAGTCAAGACTTTGGGGAGAGAGACAGCGTATCAATTATCTTGGGAAGACTTGAAAAATATGATGATCGAGGAAAATTGTCCTCGAAACGAATTGCAAAAGATTGAAACTGAGATGTGGAACTTACAAATGATCGGAGATGATGTGGCGGGGTACACCGACCATTTTAATGAATTGGCAATTCTGGTACCTCATATGGTCACACCAGAACATAAGCGTGTGGAAAGGTATCTGTGGGGCCTTGCGCCTCAAATTCGTAGTATGGTAACATCATCTAATCCAATGGATACCAAGAGTGCTATAACTTTAGCATTCAAACTGAGGGATGACGCGGTGCGTAATGGAGTGTTTAGAAGGAAGGAGAATGAGGAAGGTAGATCTGGGGAGAAAAGGAAATGGATGGGAAATTCAAGTAACAAATCTGGAAAACTAGGGTTTAAGAAACAAGGAACTGTGAAGGCTTTTGCAGCCAACACAATGGAAAGGAAGGAGTATGATAGGGGCCTACCGAGGTGTAAGAAGTGCGGAAATCAGCACACCGGTGAATGTATCAAATGTGGAAAGTGTGACAGGTTTGGTCACACCACACAAGCTTGTCGAGTTAACGACCGAATGGGGAAAATTAAACCGGGATGTTTTATATGTGGTGACCTGAAGCACTTCAAGAAGGATGGTCCCAAGTGGAAGAACCAGAACAACGCTCAGGCACCAGGGAGGGCATTTGTGATGGGTGCAAGGGACGCACGCCAGGACCCGAACATCGTCACTGGTATGTTCCCGATAAATAATCACTATGCCTCTGTACTTTTTGATTCGGGTGTGGATATGAGCTTTGTGTCGAATGATTTGAAATCCCTACTCGGTATTAAGCCCAACAAACTAGATCAAAGTTATACAATTGAATTAGCAAATGGGAAATTAATAGAAATCGGAGAGGTCATTAGGGGTTGCACTTTATGTTTAGAAAACCATACATTCAGTATAGACCTTCTACCAGTCGAACTAGGAGTTTTGATATTGTTATTGGCATGGATTGGTTATCAAAGAATCATGCCGAGATCGTATGCTTCGAGAAGATTGTACGTATCCCACTACCAAGCGGAGAAATTCTTTCAATTCGAGGCGAAAAGTGTAGAACGATGTTGAAGACGATAAACTGCATGAAAGCTCATAAGTATCTACGAAAGGGTTATTGTGCATTCCTGGCTCACATCGTCGAGAAGAAACCCGAGGAACGTCGACTCGAGGACATACCAATCATTAGGGATTACCCTAAAGTATTTCCGGAGGACTTACCTGGATTACCAACATCAAGGCAAGTCGAGTTCCAGATCGACCTAGTACTAGGAGCCGCACCAGTTGCACGATCTCTGTATCGTCTAGCCCCTTCCGAGATGCAGGAACTGTCGAGCCAACTACAAGAATTACTTGACAAAGGTTTCATAAGACCGAGTTTCTCACCATGGGGAGCTCCGGTCCTGTTTGTAAAGAAGAAGGATGGAACCTTTAGAATGTGTATTGATTACCGAGAATTGAACAAGCTGACAATCAAAAACCGGTATCCTCTTCCTCGAATAGACGATTTGTTTGATCAACTTCAAGGTTCCAGTTTCTATTCTAAAATTGATCTACGATCAGGGTATCATCAACTGAAAATTCAAGAAGAAGATATACCAAAAATGGCTTTTAAGACTCGTTACGGTCACTACGAGTTCCTAGTTATGCCATTTGGCTTGACTAATGCACCGGCTGTTTTCATGGATCTCATGAACCGCGTGTGCAAGCCGTACTTGGATAAATTCGTGATTGTGTTTATCGATGACATATTGATATATTCATGAACCAAGGAGGAACATGAACATCATTTGAAATTAATCTTGGAACTACTCAGGAATGAGAAGCTTTATGCTAAATTCTCTAAGTGTGAGTTTTGGATCCGAGAGGTTCACTTTCTCGGACACGTCATCAATAAGAATGGTATTCACGTAGATCCATCCAAGATTGAAGCTATCAAAAACTGGGAAGCACCAAGAACTCCGACTGAGGTGCGTCAATTTCTGGGTTTGGCAGGCTATTACAGGCGATTCATCGAGAATTTTTCAAAGATAGCCTTGCCTTTGACCACGTTAACTCAGAAGGACAAAAAGTTTGATTGGACTGATAAACAAGAATCAACTTTTCAATTGCTGAAGCAAAAACTTTGCAGTGCACCAATCCTATCCCTTCCTTAAGGAACTGACAATTTCATCGTGTACTGCGACGCATCACACCAAGGTCTGGGATGTGTGTTGATGCAGAGAGAAAAAGTCATAGCGTATGCATCCAGACAGCTGAAAGTCCATGAGAAAAATTATACGACTCATGATCTGGAATTGGGTGCTGTCGTGTTTGCACTCAAGATTTGGAGACATTACTTATACGATACAAAATGTACTATCTTTACAGACCACAAGAGTCTCCAGCACATCTTTAATCAGAAAGAACTCAACATGAGGCAACGTCGTTGGGTAGAGCTACTGAATGATTACGACTGTGATATCAAGTATCACCCTAGGAAGGCGAATGTCGTAGCAGACGCCTTGAGTCGTAAGGAGCGAGTTAAAACTCTTCGTGTTCGTGCCCTAGGATTGACAATTCATACGAGTCTCATGACTCAAATCCGGATGGCACAACAAGAGGCAATCAAAGAAGAAAACATTCAGAATGAAGCTTTACGAGGAATGATTAGACAGTTGGAACCAAAGTCAGATGACACTTTATACTTCATGAATAGAATTTGGGTGCCATGTTTTGGTAACTTACGGGAGTTGGTTATGGACGAAGCCCACAAATCCAGGTACTCCATTCACCCAGGTTCGGATAAGATGTATAAGGATCTGAAAGAATACTATTGGTGGCCGAACATGAAAGGATAAATTGCAATTTATGTAGGTAAATGCCTGACATGTTCAAAGGTAAAGGCAGAACATCAGAAATCATCGGGATTGTTACAACCACCCGAGATACCTCAATGGAAATGGGAACAGATTTCAATGGATTTCATTACAAAGTTACCCAAGACGTCAAGCGGGTATGACACTATATGGGTAATTGTCGATCGTCTGACAAAATCAGCTCATTTTCTACCCATCAAAGAGACGGATAAAACCGAGAAACTTGCGAAGCTTTATATCAAGGAAATTGTGGCTAGGCATGGAGTGCCAATTTCTATTATCTCTGATAGAGACAGCAGATTCATGTCTAGAATCTGGAAATCATTAAAAGAAGCCATGGGCACACCTCTTGACATGAGCACGGCAGATTACCCACAAACAGATGGTCAAAGTAAAAGGACCATTCAAACCTTAGAGGATATGCTCCGTGCGTGTGCAATTGACTTCGGTGGAAATTGGGATACTCATTTGCCGCTAGCTGAGTTTTCATACAATAACAGTTACCACACTAGCATCAAAGCCGCTCCGTTTGAGGCTTTGTATGGTTGAAAATGTCGTTCACCGCTATGTTGGGCGGAGGTTGGCGACAAACATTTAACCGGTCCTGAGATTACTCAGGAGACTACTAACAAGATCTTCAAGATCAAAGATCGTCTGAAGGCCGCCCGTGACAGACAAAAGAGTTACGAGGATATCAGACGAAAACCATTAGAATTCCAAGTCGGGGACCGCGTCATGTTGAAGGTCTCACCTTGGAAAGGTGATGCAAGATTTGGCAACCGTGACAAGCTTAACCCTAGGTACGTTGGACCATTTGAAATATTGGCTAGGGTTGGCCCTGTAGCATACATGCTCAAGTTGCCACAAGAACTAAGCAGTGTAGATGATACGTTTCATGTATCAAATCTCAAGAAGTGTTTATCAGACGACACGTTAATTATACCGCCTGATGAGATTCACATAGATAACAAGCTGCACTTCGTTGAGGAACCATTGAAGTCACAGATTGGAAGGTTCAGAGAACAAGGCGTAGCCGGAATAAATTGGTTAAGGTACGTTGGAACTCAAAGCGCGGCCCCAAGTATACGTGGGAGCGGGAAGATAAAATGAAAGCCAAGTACCCGTCCTTGTTCACGAGCACTCCAAGTCAAGATGACAAGAACTGAATTTCGGGACGAAATTCTCTTTAACATACCCAGTAATTCAGGTGAATATCCATATTACATAAATGCACGTTCAAATCATATATTTCCTGAAGTATTATTTTGACTAAGTAAAGTCAAGGACTCTAGCAAAGAAACTTATATCAAAATAGTAATCTTTATGAATTACTAGGGAAAAAAGCAGTAATAACCCGCAAAGTACGATCGTTGGTGATTAACAAGAATGTTATTCTAGTAAAAGTCTAGGGAGACGCTTTAACTTAAAAACACAAATATTGGTGACTAAACTCTTGAAAGTTGACATATAAATAATTGTTACATGTCGCTATGTTATTTTATGTGTAAAACACGTGTGATTTAGTTAAAGTAATGACTAGGTCGGGATTAACTAGTAAACTAATAAACAAGTCAAAATACACAAAAATACATAAGGATATTTGATCATAAAAAGTCCTACACCGGGTATTAGATCACGCGATCACCTAGAAAGTTGACACCACCAAAGAACCTATCTAACTAAGACTTGGATTGTAATTATGAGATGTGACAAGACCCAACCCCCACCCTACTACCCCATTTCGGCCATACTTATGTGGGGCCACCCACACACCCACTCCACCATAATGACCATGAGCATGTGTCATGAGGGGCCATATCCAATCAACCAAAGGTGCAAGCAAGAGTCAATTCATCAAGTCAATCATCCTTGATGTGACTTGGTTGATTACAACACTCAACCCTCCACCCTTTTCCCTCTATTCGGCCGAAGTCAAGGAGGGCCCCACCCACCTCACACCACCTCACCACTTCCATACTAGTGTCATAAGAGGCCATGCCTCTTTGAGTGTAGACCACACCAACATCTTCCATCACATTAAATGCACCCACTTACACACTGAACCTCTCACTCTCTCATATATATACACACTCACGGCTCACACATGCACACACACAAACACTTTGCAATTTTTCCAAATTCAAGAGTAAAAACCATAGAGAACTTAGCTAGAAACTTGAAGATTCAAGAAATTTCTTGAGGATTAGGGTCAAATTCGCAAGCAAGACAAGCCATTCCTCATCGTTTGTTGAAATTCTTCACCTAGCTTGTCTAGTGGTACGAAACCGTCATTCATCTTTTATAATTTCTTTACTTCCTTAAAGTAAGCATGTTGTTCATCCAAAATTAAAGGAGGTTTAAAAAGCTAAAGAGTTTATAAAGTTTAACATTTTTATGATTTAAAAGCTAGATTTTATATAAAAAGATGTATGAAATTCGAAAATGATAAGTTTTTATACATAAGTTATTATCTTAACATATTTATGAAATATGTGTTGATTTGAATTCATGATGCTAAATTAAGAATTGATAAACTAAAAAGATGTGTGTAAATGTGTATATATATGTGTAGCCGAAAATTGTAGGTATAAGTGTATATGTTGTTGTTTTGATACCATAATGATAGTTGTAGATGTTAAAAGCATGATTAACATTAGATAAAAAAAAGGTTTGAACATGGATACATACATGAAGGAATCATGATATATAGATATATATATATATATATATGTAGGTGTGTTTTGGAAAACTTGATAAATGTATGTTCATAAAGTGTTAAACTTGTTAAAATGAGAATTATTGAATCATATGTATGCATGATTATGGAGTATGTTCATAAAAATAGTTTATGATATTGGTTAAAAACATGACAATACATATATATATATATATATATATACATATTGATAACTTATCAAGTTCTGGAAATGTATACTAAGAAGATCATGTTAAAAACCCTAATATTATACATAAAGTATATGTATGTATATGCATGTAAATCTTGAAAGCACACTGTCAAGTTAGTCTAAAAATATATGTGCATACATAAGGATAAAAGTTCTTATGTTATCATGGAGCATACTTAAATATATGTTGGATCGTTGGACTATATTTATAATTGTGTGCATAAATTAGTACGAATAAATGCATGATAAACATAAACAAGTTAATAAATATCGTTCGGAACATGTAATTGTATGTACATATAGAGATAGACATACATAGGAAATACATGAACGATACTTGTATAATTATTGGAAAGAAATAATTATATGTGTTTATACATGGACTATAATATAAATATATTATAAGACGATTGCAAAAATAGTATTTATTTTTGACAAACAAAATGAGTCACCAATATGGAAATATAATAGTTTTTCCGGAAAATAAATAAGGCGTCTAGACTTGAATAATAATCACCAACTAGTCGTCGTGATAAAACAACGTTTTAAATAAACAAAGTCGAACTTAACAGGAATAGTTAAGTCAGGTGAACAACTTGCGTTTAAGACGGGTAGTCTTAACGGGTATAGTATCCTTGTGTAATTAGGATAAGGATAAGCGGGTCTGCTGTTATTTAAAGATTTGCTAGCATCAAGGTGAGTTTCACTAATCCCCCTTTTTCTAAATTTTTTGAAATGATTTGGGGTGGAAACATACTTGTAAAAGACTTTTGTATGTAAATGAATGAACTAATGATCTGACCGTATGTGTGTATTGAGGGAAAAGTAAAGCGCTTAAAGTCCTCTGAATAAGTTAGTAACCATTAGCTATTTTAGCCCGGGATTATATGGATAGTACTATTGGGGGTGACGCCTCCGGTCATGGTTCGTCGCGCTAACCAGGGGTCCAAATGGCCGAATGACCGCATATTGTCTTACTCGCAGAAAAGCGGGGGGGGGGGGGGGGGCACAGAATGTTGGGGTTTGGTTACGGTCTCGTACATTACATACTATTTTGTATTCCTTGCAAGCTTACAAATGGGGTCAATAGATCAGATTAGTATTCAGATTCATTGGTAATACATGCAAAAGAGTTTTGATCAGGTTAAAGTGATCAGGTTTAAGAAAAGAGTTTTGATCAGGTTAAAGTGATCAGGTTTAAACAACAGAGTTCTGATCAGGTTAAAGTGATCAGGTTTAACAAAAGGGTTTTAATCAGGTTAAAATGATCAAGTTTAAACAAAAGAGGTCTGATCAGATTAAAGTGATCAGGTTTAAGCAAAAGAGTTTTGATCAGGTTTAAGTGATCAGGTTTAAATAAAGGGTTTTGATCTGGTGAAAATGATCAGGTTTAATCATTGGGTTTATGATAACTCTTTATAATAATTTGTGAACTCACCAACCTCGTGTTGACATTTTTAAGTATGTTTTCAGGAAAATGAACGTGGTCTCCAGGCTAGCAATGTAGGTTACTTACATACATGAGGATACAACTTTTGGAAGGATTTCACTTGTATAACTCATGGTTTTGAGTCATATTTGTGAAATCTTAAACTTTGTATAAAAACTAAGTTATGTTTTGGGATTTAAACATTTAAACTTTGATTATGTATCCAATATCATGTATGTGTTTGCGGTAATCATATGCTTTGAAAACCAGTGAACGTTACGCATCGCGTTTCAGCCTTGACGGGGTGTGACACAAGACCCTTAGCTGCGCGAGGTAGCTTGGTTATGAAGTCCATGGTAATGTGTTCCCACTTCCATTCCGGTATATCAAGTGGTTGAATCTTTCCATACGGTTTATGGTGTTTGGCCTTTACTTGTGAGCAAGTCAAGCACTTGCTTACATACTTTGTCACCTTATGTTTCATTTCAGGCCACCAGTATTCCTTACTCAGATCTTGGTACATTTTATTGGTACCAGGATGGATAGAGTACCGAGACTTATGAGCCTCATCCAAGATTTTGGTTCTAAGCTCGCCACCCATAGGTATCCATACCCGTCCAAAACGTGTCCTAACACCAAGGGTGTTATATTCCAACTTGTCATGTTGGCCAACCATCATTTCCTTCTTTATGTTTTCTTCCTTAAGTGCTTCATCTTGAGCTCTTTCGATTTCCCTCATCACATCTGATGTTACCACAAACTGGCAAGCTTTCACTCTAATAGGAGTAGGCACATCCTTTCTGCTTAGAGTGTCAGCCACCATGTTTGCCTTTCCAGGATGGTATATGATTTCACAGTCATAATCTTTCGGGAGTTCTAACCATCGTCTCTGCCTCATATTAAGCTCTCTTGATGTTTTCTCGAATAGCTTTATCTATTTGGTTCTCATTCGTGTTTCACGGGTGTGATTTAACTCGAGTCCACTAAACACGTATGTGGATTTGACATGCGGAGCAAGCCATGTATTCCTTTCAACACTTAGGGGTGTCTCTTAGGAGCTTTAGTATGACGTTGAATTTGGCGTCTTCCATCCGAACCAAACCAAACCCTAGTTTGTAGACGTTGATCATTCCTCGTTTTCCCGTTGATAGATTCTTGTGTAGTCTTGACTATACCTCTCTCGTTCTTGATTGATGTTATCTTTTTCAGCATCGTATATCCCTAGTCGTTCTTTCACATTTAACCTTTATGGTCCTTATCACTTCATTTTACATGAACTGTCTTATCAAACTCGGAGTCGTCCACCGAAGACTCCATTGCCATAAATTCATATCCTCGTTAAGTTAATCTGTTCTGTCATCCAGACTGTTACTATCGATCATCTCTCGACTGTTTGGATCATTGTGTATACCTCATAAGCTATCCATGGTACATTCATCCTCGAAGGACCATACCATACCGTTCTCGAATGAATCATACCATCCCGTTCCCGAATGAATCCTACTATCAAGTTTCCAAAGGTACCGTACCATCTCATTTCCGAAGGAACCACATCGTCTCGTTCCCTAAGGAACCATATCCCTTCATTCCAGAAGGAACCGTATCGCTTCATTCCCGTAAGAACCGTATTGCTTCATTCCTGTAGGAACCGTATCGCTTTGTTCCCGTAGGAACCGCATCGCTTCCTTCCCGTAGGAACCGTATGAGGTATCCCCCAAACATATGAGGTATCCCTTATCACACTCAACTTGTCGGGAAGGTATTCATTCAGATGGAACACTAGTCACTCGAACTTTTCATTCATATTTTCATACACAATCTCCTTCTAGTCTTTCCTTCAAGCGTACTTGTCAGGTTTTACGTTTCACATGGTTGGTTCATTGAACACAATTCTTCCTACATATCACTAGATGGTCTTAGGGATTGGCATCCCATCTGACCGACAATATATACTTTCTAGCTACTCGTTTCCGTTAGCCTTTTGCAATTCTTCTAAAGTCATCTTCGTTGGTCTTACGACGGATAAACGACACGTGCGGTGATACTCGTACTTTCATTTCCTTTCTAGTTTCAGTGGTTCCCTCAACGGCTTTCCAATTCTAAAAACACTCGCAGCTATTGACTAGACTTAGCCATAGTAGAGCATTCTCTGAGTCGCCTTGAATTTATTCTTAATGCCCATGCCTTACTTCACTTTGTTGGTCAAAACTTGTCCTTCACATTCATTCTAGACAAACAATCCTTGGGTCGGATCTGGTTTGATTTGGTTTAGTCTGCATGCCCTAATTAACATCGCGGTTCCGGTCTCTCGTTGTTGTTGGTATATCTATTTTCTTGTTTCAGGAGATACTCTTATTAGTTGTCTGGGACTGTCTTCTACATGGAAAGATGCCATTTGTGCATTCGTGCACTCATATATTCTTTGGACATACACTTGTGTGGTTATTTCCTTCATGCTCATGCATACTTCGACAGTAGATTGATTCTTATTCATCATAACGCGTTTGTGCTAAGCGTAGTCCACACTAGCTCCTTGGCATCCTTCATACGTATGCTCGTCTGACTTAGGTAAACTGAAATTTCATTCCTCCTCATCTTGCTCGTGGCTCATACTTGCTGACATCATTCACCGTTGTAAGGTACACCATCTTTGACATCGTTACCATTACTAATGATATTCATCAATCTCCTTAATCGTTACTCGGGTGACTAACATCTCATAGTCATGGTTGAGTAATCGGATCAACTCTAATACGTAATCATTAATCAATACCATAAGATTCTCCATCATGCACCTGCACCTATAAATTCACAATTTCGCGGATCCAAACGAAATTGCCAATTTACCTTACTCGAGCATTCTAGTTCCTCTTATAACACTTCATAATACTCGTGTCTCTTCAAAGTTGAGATTTTGTCCCGGTATTCTCCTCGACACCTCTTACTACTTTCACGCTAAGTCAACACAACAGAGGACATCTCGCATCACACTCGCACGGTCTAATGCACACTACCTCCCGGTTCTGCAAGAACACTTACCTCTTTACTATAAACTTGGTGGGTGGGAATCCTACCGTGTCATCCGGAATGACCCCCACCACGCCTTCCGCCTACCCTACCCTTCATTTCGTTCTAAAAGACAAGCAATCCAATGTTATCACGCTAGTTAACAAATAAAATTCAACAAGCACTATAAGATGTTAATATACACTGGCCATCTGCAATTAACCATTACACTACCTTTCGATTTCTATTTGACCACCTTTGTGATTCCATTAGAACACAAGTCCTTACCTAACACTTTCTAAGGCATACTACATACACATACTCTACTTTTCATACCTAATGATGTGGCTCGAGTTACCCGTACTGGCATCCGCTTTCGGTCCCATTCACAGTTTAAGTTCATACACTGGGAGTGTCCGAATCTCTCAAACTATTGCTCTGATACCAACTTGTAAGGCCCCAAACCCGGGAGGCCTCACTTGTTGGATTTACTCATTCACGAACAGTTATTAAACTTGAATATCTAATAACGCAGCGGAATCATTCATTCATCATAATTAAAACTTGTTCAAACATGCGAAAGCGTAACATTGTCAAATACATAAACATAACATGAACAACTCATAACGGGATGCCACTCTTCATGATCAACCGGGTAACTCTTCTCGCTTGCCTAGCATCCCCGTCCATCGTCCATACCTGCCTTAACCTGAATGTGCATACTAAAAAGTCATCTACGCTGGTGAGTTCTAGCTTTACATAAAACCTTAACATAAACATTTTTCCAAAAACATAACATACATTTGTTTAACAAAAGCGTACGTAAAACATGCAATAACTTAACATCATTAAAACATCATCATAACATAAGTCAACATGAACCAAATCTGCGCCTTCTCGTAACCGTCAATTCCATTAATCACATACCAGCAGATGAACTTAAGGCTCGTTACCTCTAGGTGGACCAAACATATGTCTCCTAAGGCTCATTACCTCTAGGAAGACAGAACATAACATAGGCACTATTTCCCCACAAGGAATAGTACCTTCCATCGGGATCCAGGTAATCCCATGGGTGACCGTCGTCACCCCATCATCAACAAGTTGTACAACCGTTAGCCAGCCACAAAGGCCCCCCGTAAAGGTGAGGCCAATACATACATACATACCTTAGCTCCTGTAGGAACTCGTGGCAGATTCGTTCATTCGTGACTTTCATAAAACCTTTACCTCATTTTAGTTATAGCATTCGTACATTTTATTAAACAAAACATCATCTCTTTTGTAAACCTTTCGTAAACTTCATTTGGCAAAACATTTCATAAACATCATCTCGTAAACATCATTTCGTAAACATCATATAGTAAACTTCATTTCGTAAACATCATTTTGTAAAAATCATTTCGTAAACCTCGTTTCGTAAACCTCATTTCAAAACATCATTCCGTATGTATGCACACCAGCCCAAAAACATTTAATTAAAACATTTAAAGAAGGGCTTCTAGAACTCACCCGATAAGCTAATATGGGTTGTCCTAAACAAAGGTCCAACAACGTCACTTCCGATCTGAATTGATTAGTTAAATACACATCAGACCAAATCCCGACTCTAACGGTTTAACCATTCTAAACATACTGACTTTACTTAACCAGCCTGATGCCTGCGCACTTAGCAAGTGCACAGGGCCTTGTTCTTGCGTACTTAATAAGTGTGAAGACTTCGCTTCATGCGTACTTGATAAGTACGCAGACTTTGCTTCATGCGTACTTGATAAGTACGTAGGAACTTCTTCTTGCGTACTTGATAAGTATGCAGGAACTTCTTCATGTGTACTTGATAAGTACGCAGACTTTCTTACCCGTAAAAACCCTAACTTTCGCATGCGGGTCTGATCACGTCAAGATCTCGAACTTGTTTACATTCAAAATGTTTGATTTTCGTTTAAGAACTCAAATCTATGTTTTTCTTCCAGTTTTATCCGTAAAAATGTTACCTTTTCGTCCAAAACCCAAAAAACCCCAAAACGAACAAAAACTCAGATCTAGGCCAGATCGTTACCTGTATCGAGCTTCTGATCCGGAGGTTCTTCTCACGAGCTATGGAGCAACACTTTGTTGAAATCTTGGGTCGATCTGCCAACTTTCTCTCTCTATGGTTTCTCTCTCTAGATGTTGCAATGAGAGAAAGGTGGAGTGTGTTGGCTATTTAAAGGGAAGGGACTCTTCCCCTCAAGTTCGCAGGCCCATCTGGCCCGACCTATCCCGCCTCGTTCATTTATTCCTTTCGTCTTATGTATAACCCGTTATTTTAATCGTCGTCTTATTTTTGGAATGTTACAAAAATATGTGAATCAAACTGAAGTGTCTAGTTCTAGAGGTTCAAGAGATATGACTCCTAAAGCTACTTACGAAAGGAAGTTTATTGAAAGGAGAAGTTGTTTTTATTGTGGTGTAGTGGGTCACATTTGTGTGAATTGTCCTTCAAAGACCAAGTCTTATGAGGCACCAAAGACTAGACCAGTTGTGACAAGATCAGTTGGTAGAATTCTATTAATTCACAATATGAGGTTAGGCTCTCTCGACCTCAGGGACGGAGAAGAAACATAAGATTGGGAAAATTTTTAGAACAACAAGATGTTTCACAATCGCATCATGTTTCAAATGAACCAGGATGCTTAGACACTTCAATTTGTAAAAGAAAAGTTTCTATTTCTGATTCATTGGAGCAATCTCCAAAAAATGAGGAGAGATTCGACTGTGAATTGCGTGAAGTCATTTATTTTGATACAGATGGTCGACCCAGGACTACCATGGCTTGGGTTTCCATTTCAGACTAATGCTTCTTGTTTAATGTGTAGGATTAACCAAGAGGGACTATTAATACAATTTGGTTTATTAATAGTGGTTGTTCATAGCACATGACAAAGAATGACATCTACAGGAGCAACGAGTTGTTTGATAACTGATAAGTCTATTTGATTCAACGACTTGATGCTCAAGGGGGAGATAATGTCCCACACAATGTTCGTTTTTGAAAGTGTTTGACCAAGTCCAAAAGAGAACCTGAAACTTAGGATGATGATGGTGAGCATAAAGTCGTTGATGCAACCATTTGACTAGTTGAGGGGGAGTCTACAGGACAGGGGGACTACAGAATTGTGTTGGTGATAAACGCAAAGGCATTCGATTACATCGGTTTGAGTTTTAATTGATTGAATTGCTTAATTTCCAAGTGACCAAGTAAAATGTTTTTCTTAAAATGTTTTCATGGAAGTTTTACTTTTTGTCAAAAAGATTTTGAAAAAGCCAAACAAATTGAAAAAGTTAAAATCGACATTACTTGAAGTTATAAGGAGAAATGATAGTACATTAGTAGATGTTCAGTCACACATGACCTTTGTTGGACTTTATGATTGCTTATCTAATATATCTGTGATAAATGTTTTGATCAGAACTTCTTAGACTGCATAGTTTGGGAAATGATAGCTTCATAACTGCTTATGTTGAACAAAAATTGATGCTTGATGCTTTTATTTTAATTTGGATACTAGTATGTAGTCTGAATTGTCAATAGGCTATGAGTATCTTTTGTCCACTAATAGTGTGACAACATAATGAACTTTGTGACAACTGTGATTTCAAACCATGGTATGCCGGGCGTGTGTAAAAGATCATTATCAGATAAAGAATATAAGATCTAAAGTACTTCATGAGACCAGTATCGGTTATGTCGTTAAACACAAATTTTAAGTTCACTTCACTGCCCATGCCCCGAAAAACATGCAATGTGAAGTTGGACTAAGATATGTTTCTGACTACATTTGTTGGAACATATACTAGCCCTTGGATCAATATCTTGATTCCATTAAATATATCCAGATAACAGTTGGATCACGCTACCCTATGTCATTGAATCAATCGATTCCTTGATCAATATTATGTTGAAGAATTCTATCGGTATAATCTTTCTGTTACTATGAATCATGATACTTCATCCAAACCATGACATTTGAATCATTCTGATTCTCTACTTGATATTTTCCTGTGTTTAACGGTATAATTTCATCCTGGAGATTGAGAATTATCTTGCAATAATCTTATATGTTTTGAAGATAATGCACATTTATTTTATGTTGGCATATTTGTGGGGTACATGTTGTATTACAAAATAAATGGTACCTTAGTTCACAAGAACATGGGACAAAGATACTGATGGTTTCAATTCTTATAATATTGATAACTTAGATTAACATGTTATGTGTTGCAAATTCATATGTAATTTATTATAAGCATGTTATGATCTGATCCCATCTTCTTTGAAGTTCTTCGCATATCATTACATGTTTTGGTTGAAGCTTAAAAGATTTGATCTTATATGATATAAAGAAAAGAAAGAAATGAAAGAATGAATCTAGATAGGATACCCTTAGAATGTTTAGGGATGTTTATCCAAAATGTGTGGTTAATGCATTGTTTATACTTATATGATCTTCTTACTCGTAATGTTCGACTAAAAATATGTGATTTACTATTTTACAGTTCAGTTTGTATAGAGAAAAACCAACAAGATTTTGTTTCTTATGTTTGAAAAATCAGAAAGATTTTATTTTTCCAGCTTCCATGGAAATTTTAATTGTTGGTTATACTTGGTTGTTCTTCTTTGCCATAAATGAAAATTTGCAGATAGAAGTTGACAAGGGGTCCTTCTTCCAAGTTTTCTTCTAGAAAGAAAGAAAGAGTGTCCAGATGTACAAGACAAAGACTACGATTTGTTTGAGGACTGATGACAATCTTCTGAAACTGTTCTCGAGGGGGAAGTTTGCTGGAGCATATTCTATTGACAACGAGCTTGAAGATTCTATGTCTTAGTCTTAGAGTATTTGACTTGTAATTAATAGAATTGTTAGCAACAGTTAAGGGGGAGTCTGTTAGGACATGTTTTGTAACTGTTGATAAAATTCTGTGTAAGTTCGTAGATGTTCGCCTAAGCATCTTGAGATGCAAACTTGTTAAGTTCGCCTATGGTGCAAGAGTCATTAGTGTTTACTATAAATAGGAGTGACAAGTTCATATTCCAAAGAACACTAGAGAAGAAAAGGTGTAGTGTGTGTTTTTGGAGAGAACTTTTGTAATCAAGCATTATAGTAATACAAACGAGTTTAATTTAGATCTTGCGTGTTACTAGTCGATCGTTCATGTCTACGTGTTTTGGATTCCGCACTCGTCGCGTAGATTCGTCGGTTTGTATACGAGATCCGTAGACCCCGGGGACCTACACATATAAAGAACTTATTCGTGTTCTTTTATTTGTAATTAAATAAATATGTAAATAAATGAATTGCTAAATAAATAACTAATTAATAAATAAATAAATCCTTCCATTTTTTTAGTTTGAATTCCATGAAAATGAGTGTTTAAAATAATAATCTTATTAATTAATATTTAAATAAAAATCAAAGTATAAAGTTTGTTTTAAATGGTTTTATATAAAAATTTATAGAATGTATAATTCTTTATGAGACAAAAGGTTTTATAAAATTACTCATATTTAGGTTCCAAATATAATTTATAAACTAGGGGTTTTAAATGAATGATTTGTTAAAGGATTTGTTTTAAATAATTTAGAATTTATTAAGTTTTTATCCTAATAATACTAAATAAAATAGTTTCTCTTGAAAATTTCACAAATTAACTTAATAAAACTGATCTGAATATTCCATGGTTTATATAATAATTATTATACAATGATTTGAGTGTGAAAAACGGCTCAAAAAAATAAATGTAGACCACCCGGTTCGAACCCGGGTGGATCCTGTGTGACAGTAACGAAACTACCACTGGACCAAGGGCTGATTACTGATACAGACCTGATCCGCAAATATTTTACACCATTTCAACAGGGGCCGGGTCTTAGGGTTAGCCAAAGCAGTGGTGCGGGGTTGGTTCGAACCCATGACCTTATCTGAGGAGTGAACGAGTTTTACCAGTCGACCAGGGCATGTGCCTTGGCAGTAGCCCGTTTCCCTTATGTTAAAACTCACAGACCTCCCCCCTTCCCTATCGTCCCTGATCGAAATTCCCAAACCTAGCCAAAAGAATAAACCCGATTACGCAAAAATCAAATGCTCAAACCATGGGGCTTTTGATCCTCGGACTAAGGCGAAACTATTGATATAAATTTTACCTGAAATGATTTCGAAATGAAGGCGATCGACAGAATGCAAAAACTCGGTGTTTGTAGATATAAAGACTGATGGCTACAAAATTCTCTAAGTACATATGCTACGGACTCTACAATTTTGTTGCTGACCTACAAGTTGCTGCGGATAGTAATGTTCTCCTGCTGATGAACAACTATGCTGCGGATTGCCTTTTCTGCTGAAGTCCAAAGTTGTTGCCGCTAGGCTTCTCAGCAGCATCAACCATTGATGCAGCTGATAGGCAAATCATCAGCAGCTTTGACTTTGCTACTGACACCTCTACTACAACACTAACACATCTATCAGCCGAAGGAATGTTATTGGTGCAGATGATTAAAGACAAAGCTACTACTTCTGAAGTCTCCTACAAAGATTCCTAAGAAGACTTTTGACCTGAACCTTACTGTTTGCTGCAGCTTGTCTTTTAGTTGTCTACCAATTATAGTGTAACTTGTAACTGTCAAAGATCAACGGCTTGTGTTTGATCCGATCCTTAGAATCAAGGGTCTGTCTTTATTCTAAGTTCCTTTATATGTATTGTATCTTCCATTTATACAAGTGTGCTTCCTTAGAGTTTTCTCTGTAACTTGTAAACTTTGAAGATTAATACAATTTGCATTTATAAGTATTATCATTGTTTCTTGTTTACACTGTATAGTTGTTATTGTTTCTGCCAATATTAACTAGGACAGAACCATCTTGTAATCACCGATCCTACAAGTGGTATCAGAGCTTTGGCCCTCAGATTAAAAAAACTCACACTTGTTAAATCACTCTCTGGTTCTATTCATTACTATCTCTTTGCTAAACACCATCTATTCAGAAGCATGGCACAAAACACTGGATTTGATGATATTGCAAGCCTCAATAGACCACCTAGACGGTGTCTGAAGAAGACTATGATATGTTGAAGAACAGGATGGAAAGTTTTTTCTGCTATCAAGAATATGAAATGCGAAGATCCATAAAAGATGGTCCATATGTACCCATGGTGGCCTCTGCTGATTCCGTAGGTCCATCAGTTCCTAAAGAAGCTTAAAAGTTGTCACACCCCCAAATTCATTTACTTAATAAATAAATAAATTACGGTTGCAACAATTGGTAACATTACACAACAGCGAAAGCTAAATAAAGACTTCCAAGGTGTTGAACATCATTACAGGACTACAAGAATACATAGACCTAAACTCATATAAATCTAAATTGACTTGACGTTAAGCAACCATACGTCTTCGTCTTCTAAGGTCTCAACAAAACGGCTAACCTATTCCAACCATGCCATGGCTATTTGATACCTAAAAACATACTTAAAAGTGTCAACACAAAGGTTGGTGAGTTCACAGGTTCAATTGTTGCAATGTAAAGTCGTTTTCCTTGAAAACATTGATATCGTGTACATGGGCATAGTATAAAAACGTTTTCCTTGAAAACATGTAATGACTTCATAGTCATAAAATGGGTAGTTTTCCCAATGAAAACATGTAATGACCTTGTAAGGCCCCTTTCCCAGGAGGCCTCACTTATTGGATTTACTCATCAACACATAGCACTTTAAACATAAGACATTCATTAACACAACGGAAACGATTTAAAACTTCAACATACACAGCGGAAACATACATGTCTAAACATAACTTGCCAAATACAACTGAAACTAGTCTTAATCAACATAATCAAAAGAAACATAAACAAGATGCTAGATGTTGATCTTCGGGTAACTCTTCTCGCCAAGCCAAGCATCCACTCCCATCTACTTCCACCTACACTTAACTGATGTGCATACTAAAAATCAGCAACGCTGAGTGAGTTCTAACGTTTACTTTAAATCAATTATACAAAAGATTTACTAAAACATACATATATATTGCCACTAAGGCTAAACTTAACACACTTTGCATTTCAAACAGTTTAAAACGTATAATAAACCGTCAATTCCTCTTTACTGTACTGCCCTCATGGCTTACATCCATGAACCGACAAGTACCTGGTCAATGCCCCCATGATCAACGACCATGAACCGACAATACCGCTTATCCGTCAATTCCTTGTCACTACTGTACCGCCCCCATGGTCAACGACCATGAACCGACGAGTACCTGGTCAATGCCCCCATGGTCAACGACCATGAACCGACAATACCCTGGTCAATGCCCCCATGATCAACGACCATGAACCGATAATACCGCTTAACACTACGGGGAGGTTGCGTGGACCTCCCGAGCAACTGCCGTCCCTCATCCCAGTTGTACAACCGTTACCGAACCCAAAGGTTCTTACTAATGGGTAGAACCCATATCTGACATTTTGTACAAGTAACATCTGTCCCAAGGACCTTTATAGCTGGTACACATTTCCGAAGGAAAACTGTTCAGTTTACTGTTCATAAAACTTTCTATAAATCTTGTTCATAACTTAACATGTATTATGCCTTTGTTTATGTATATAAAAATATAGAAAACGCTTGCCATAAATACCTTTGCTTTTACTGAAATATATCTTAACACATATATCATGCCTTTGTTTATGTATAATAAATATAGGAAACGCTTGCCAAATGATATATCTTGCTTACTTGAAAATACTAACACATATATTATGCCTTTGCTTATGTATAATAAATATAGTAAACGCTTGCCAAATAATATATATCTTGCTTTACTGAAAACATACTCGCACTTATATTATGCCTTTGTTTATGTATAATAAATATAGTAAACGCTTGCCAATAATATAATCATACTTTACTAAAATGTACTTTTGCCTCTTTTAAACTTTTCACTAAAACATAGCTTTTCCCTTCAGTTTATAATATATAAAATATAATAAACGCTTTACACTAAGTATGCACACCACCCCTAAAGAAGGCAAAAAGGGGATTAGAACTCACCTTGTATCTTAACTTCAATGGTCTACTGTATCTCACACAATCTGAACAATCATAACAATTGACACGTATCAGACTTAACTCAACGCTAAATGGTTTAACCATTCTGATTTAGGCGACTATACTGACTTTACCAGCCTGATGCCTGGGCTTTGTTAGTGCGCAGGGCTTTGTTCTTGCGCACTTAATAAGTGTGTAGACTCTGCTTCATGCACACTTGGTAAGTGCGCATGACCTTCCTCTTGCGCACATGACAAGTACGCAGGACCTATCTTCTTGCGTACTTGTTAAGTACGCATGATCCTCTTCCTGCGTACTTGATAAGTACGCAGGATCTGTTCTTCCGCAAAAACCCTAACTTTCGCATTCGGGTCTGATCCCGTCAAGTTCCCGAACTTGTTTCCATTCAAAACGTTTGCTTTTCGTTTAGGAACTCAAATATATGATTTTCTTCCAGTTTCATCCGTAAAAACGTTACCTTTTCAACCAAAACCCGAAAAACCCAAAAACGAACAAAAACTCAGATCTAGGAGAATCGGTTACCTGTAATCACTTCCTTTTGTTGCTAAACACTCAAGAGACTCTTGCTAACGATCCTTGAAGCTCTAATCCGAAAACCGGGACTTTCTATCTCTAGGCTCTCTCTCACTTTCTCTCTTTAGAATCCGAAAATGTGTTGGATGTGAGGGTTTTGGGCTAGTCTTGAGGCTTATAAGGGCCCAAACCCTTGCCTCTTTCGGCCCAAGCCCGCTTCCCTTCTTCTTATTTAAAATTTTTAATTCTCTTAAATTCTTTCGCGCCCTAAAACTCAGGATGTTACAGACCTCATAGTCATAAAATGAGTAGTTTTCCTCATGAAAACATGTTAATGAATTTATGCCCATGTCAAGCCCTCTTTAGAGAAATTATTAAAGATAGGAACATTAACCAAACAAGTAGCAGTTTCAGGTGTATATGATAAACAAAACAAATAATGTTGACCCATTTGTAGAATAGCTAAGAGTTTTTTCTGTAATCTTGTAACCATTGAAGCTTAATACAATTCGCATGGGAGAAGAAGATAGCGAGGAAGTGCAGGCCCCATCCCAGAAACTGAACGTGAAGATTACAGATAAATGCAATTTGTATTAAGCTTAATGTTGACCGGAAGCTTAGAAAAACTTGTGTTTACTTCTTCACGTGTTTTGTATTAATAAATGCAAAACAAATAATGTTGACCCATTTGTAGAATAGCTAAGAGTTTTCTTCACGTGTCTTACGCAGTAGAAGTACTAATAAATGCAATTTGTATTAAGCTTCAATGGTTACAAGATTACAGAAAAAACTCTAAGAAAAGCACACTTGTACAATGAACCGATACACTACTTATATAGTAACTTAGAATCAAGACAGACCCTTGATTCTAAGGACCAGATCGAACACAAGCCGTTGATCTTGTTTACCAGAAACTGAACTACACGTTAATACAATAAATACCACAAAGGATAACTTTACTCAAACGTCTTCTTAGGCATCATTGCTTGGATACTTGGAAGGAGAGCGTTGTTGTCTTTTATTGTCTGCACCAGTGTCATTCTTTCTGCATGAGATGTGTCAGACTTGCATCAGAAAGTTGTAAGTGGAAAAGTTGCTTTTGCTTTACCAATCAGCAGCAACGATTGATCTTCGGCAGATATGGCTATCAGCAGCAAAGTTGGTGATCCCCATCAAGACTCAACTATCCAGAGCTGCTGATAATTTGGCTATCAGCAGCATCTCTGGTCTTTAGCAGATAAGGGTTTCTACAGCAGAGTTGTCCTTCAGTTGGAGAACAACTATCCGCAGCAAACAAGCTTATTCGCAGCAGCTTGTTGGTCAGCAGCAAAACTATGGAGTCCGCAGCAGTTGTACTTAGAGAATTTTGTAGCCATCAGTCTTTATATCTACAAACTCCCCCTAGACTGATGCTAACAAAACTCTCTTACTGCTTTTGTTGTTGAAGCTTTGGCATGTTGGCAACTATCCTTTCAACCTCATAGCCTCTAGTGTCCTTGCTGGGATTGTCAATAGGAAGCTCAGACAAAGTCTTGATGTCTTTGCTTGGCATACTGAAGATGGCCTTGCTTGAACATCTTATCTTCTGTCCTCTGACATCTATCAAAGTGTACTCATCCTGAGCAGCATTGTAGGACCAACTGATGAATAGAGAGTGGGATTGCAGAGGTTTAGCATCAAAGACTACATCTTTGCTAGGATTGAAGTGATGTTTGATCACTAGCAACAGATGCCTCCCACCTTCATTCTCAGGCTCATGAGTTTCATCTAGCTCCATCATTCTTTGTAGATCAGAATCTAGAAGCTGCATTACCTCATCAACATATGTATAAATTGATCTTTTTACTTGGATTGGTTAATTACACATACATCAAACCTAATCCCGACTCTATGTAAGGCCCCAAACCCGGGAGGTCTCACTTGTTGGATTTACTCATTCACACACAGTTCTTAAACTTCAATATCAAATAACGCAGCGGAAAATACTTCATTAAACATAACCATTACATTGTTCAACACGCGGAAGCGTAACATAGTCTATTACATAAACATAACATAAGCTAATCATAACGGGATGCCAGTCTTCATGATCAACCGGGTAACTCTTCTCGTTTGTCAAGCATCACCGTCCATCATCCATACCTGCCTTAACCTGAATGTGCATACTAAAAAGTCAGCTACGCTGGTGAGTTCTAGCTTTACATAAAACCTTAACATAAACATTTTGCCAAAAACATAACATACATTTGTTTAACAAAGCGTGTGTAAAACATGCAATAACTTAACATCATCATAACATCGTAACATAACATCATAACATAAGTCAACATGAACCGAATCTACGCCTTCTCGTAACCGTCAATTCCATACATCGCATACCAGCGGATGAACTTAAGGCTTGTTACCTCTAAGCCATCCGTCACACAGGTCCCCTAAGGCTCGTTACCTCTAGATGGACCAAACATATGTTTCCTAAGGCTCGTTACCTCTAGGTAGACCAAACATACGTCTCCTAAGGCTCGTTACCTCTAGGTAGACCAAACATACGTCTCCTAAGGCTCGTTACCTCTAGGTAGACCAAACATACGTCTCCTAAGGCTCGTTACCTCTAGGTAGACCAAACATATGTCTCCTAAGTCTCGTTACCTCTAGGTAGACAAAACATATGTCTCCTAAGGCTCGTTACCTCTAGGTAGACAAAACATAACTTAGGCACTATTTCCCCGTAAGGAATAGTACCTTCCATTGGGATCCCGGTATTCCCATGGGTGACCGTCGTCACCCCATAATCAACCAGTTGTACAACCGTTAGCCAGCCACAAATGCCCCCCATAAGGTAAGGCCAATACATACATACATACATACATACCTTAACTCCCGTAGGAACTCGTGGCATATTCGTTCATTCGTGACTTTCATAAAACCTTTACCTCATTTTAGTTAAAGCATTTGTACGTTTTATTAAACAAAACAACATCTCTTTCGTAAACCTTTCATAAACTTCATTTGGCAAAACATTTCATAAACATCATCTCGTAAACATCATTTCGTAAACATCGTTTCGTAAACATCATTCGTAAACCTCGTTTCGTAAACCTCATTTCAAAACATCGTTCCGTATGTATGCACACCAGCCCAAACACATTTAATTGAAACATTTAAAGAAGGGCTTCTAGAACTCACCTTATAAGCTAGTCTCGGTTGTCCTAAACAAAGGCCCAACAACATCACTTTCGATCTGAATTGATTAGTTAAATACACATCAGACCCAATCCCGACTCTAACGGTTTAACCTTCTAAACATACTGACTTTACTTAACCAGCCTGATGCCTGCGCACTTAGCAAGTGCACAGGGCCTTGCTCTTGCGTACTTAATAAGTGTGCAAACTTTGCTTCTTGCGTACTTGATAAATACGCAGTACCTGCTTCATGCGTACTTGATAAGTACACATGAACCTCTTCATGTGTACTTGATAAGTACGCAGGATCCTCTTCTTGCGTACTTGGTAAGTACGCAGGATCATCTTCATGCGTACTTGATAAGTACGCACGAACTGTTTCTTCGCAAAAACCCTAACTTTCGCCATCGGGTCTGATCACGTCAAGATCCCGAACTTGTTTACTTCAAAACATTTGCTTTCCATTAAGGAACTCAAATCTATGTTTATCTTTCAGTTTTATCCGTGAAAACGTTACCTTTTCACCCAAAACCTGAAAAACCCAAAAACGAACAAAAACTCAGATTTAGGCCCGAACGTTACCTGAATCGTGTTTCTGATCCGGAGGTTCTTCTCACGAGCTCTGGAGCAACACACTTCTCAAATCTCAGGTCGATCCGACAACTTTATCTCTCTATAGTTTCTCTCTCTAGAAGTTGCAAATGAGAGAAATGGGTGGTGACCTTAGCTATTTATAGGGGAGGCTCCCCTTCCAGCCTGCCGGCCCATCCGACCCGACCCGACATGCCTCGTTCGTTTATTCCGTTATTATAACTGTCATTTTATTTTTGGGATGTTACAAGTCTACCCCCCTTACAATAGGTTTCGTCCCCAAAACCTATCGTAAGTCAAATAGTTGAGGGTACGACTCCCTCATTTCCGTCTCCGTTTCCCAAGTGGCTTCCAATCCCTTTCGATGCTTCCATTGGACTTTAACCAATTGGATAACCTTACTACGCAAACGCTTCTCCTTTCTGTCTAAGATGGCCACGGGTTCTTCGTTGTAGTTAAGGCTGTTGTCGACCTAGATGTCAGTAAGTGGTACGTGAGCCGATTCATCCGCCAAACACTTTCGCAATTGTGATACATGGAAGGTAGGATGAATCCCACTTAACTCATCAGGCAACTCTAACCGATAAGCGACTTCACCAACCCGTGCCATTATCCTGAATGGTCGAACAAACCTCGGACTTAACTTTCCTCTCTTCCTGAATCGTATGATCCCTTTCCAGGGTGACACTTTCAACATTACTCTATCCCCAACATCAAACTCAATAGGATTTCTGACGATCTTGTGCGGCCTTCATTCTTGCTTTGATTTGATCGAACCTTTCCGACGTTTCTCTTACGACTTCAAGACTTCCTAATTCCTTTTGTCCAATCTCACCCCAACAAACTGGGGTCCTGCATCTTCTCCCATACAACATTTCGTAAGGCGGCATGCCTATCGTCGTGTGATGACTATTGTTGTAGGAGAATTCGGCTAACGGCAGATGACTGTCCCAACTGCCGCCAAAATCGATAATACAAGCACGAAGCATATCCTCCAATGTCTGAATGGTCCTTTCGGACTGACCATCCGTTTGTGGGTGGTATGTCATGCTGATATTAAGCCTCGTGCCCATCGCCTCGTGAAATCTTTTCCAGAACCTCGATGTGAATCGTGTGTCCCGGTCAGATACGATCGTCAAAGGCATCCCATGCCGTGCTACTACTTCGTTAATAAATACTTCCGCTAACCTTTCTGACGAGAACGTCTCGCGAATAGGTAGGAAATGAGCACTCTTCGTTAAACGGTCCACAATTACCCAAATGGTATCATGACCTTTAGCTGTGCGAGGTAGCTTGGTTATGAAGTCCATGGTAATGTGTTCCCACTTCCATTCTGGTATATCAAGTGGTTGAATCTTTCCACACGGTTTCTGGTGTTCGGCCTTTACTTGTGAGCAAGTCAAGCACTTGCTTACATACTTTGCCACCTCATGTTTCATCCCAGGCCACCAGTATTCCTTTCTCAGATCTTGGTACATTTTATTGGTGCCAGGATGCATAGAGTATCGAGACTTATGAGCCTCATCTATCACACCCCCAAATTCCACTAACGGAGTTTTACCGTTTGGAAGGTGACACACCAGGATCTCAGTCATTAGTTACATCAAACGACACTATATGGGACTTGAATTGTCAAAACATAAAAGTTCAGAGTTAATGCGGAAGCGTAAACGTTAATATGAAATCAAAAGTAATTACACGCAATCGGCGTCAATCATTGTAAATAAGTAAACTGTTTCAAATGTTTGAAATGGATAATATGACAGTTGGACTCCATGCATGTCCTAAGTGTGCAACCTGTGCCTTAGCGACCTGAGAAACATGTAAGAAAAAGTGTCAACACGAGGTTGGTGAGTTCACAGGTTTCAAGTTTGCAATAAGAGAGTGTTTGCCAGATTATGTACATTCAATATGCATATCTATAGGTAGCTAGCCTATGTTCATGTTTTACTAAAGCGCTCGCAACCGAAGCTGACTGTGTTTATATGCCTCCTGCCAGGTCTATCAACTCTGGCACATGTGAGTAGGCTAACATTTCACCCGTTCGATATCCAATCGAGTTAACGCGACTAACGCGGGTGGGATTTGTCAAACCCAGTAGTACTACTAAACATTACCTCGCTAAGATCCATATTAACTGTTCGAAATAAGATGAGGACTTTCTGTGATAGCATGTTACGCTTAGTCTCAACAGTGATACCATATAAAGTACCATAATCAAATAGTTGCGTCATGTTTTCTCCCCTGGCGGGAAAAAAAAACAATATTTACTTGCATACCTGTTTCTCCCCCACTGGGAAAACAAGTAAAAGTATGATAGTTGGTGTTTCATGTTTGTTTCTTCCTTAACAGGAAAACAAGTAAAATACGTTTGTGTGTAAGCATGTTTCTCCCCCAATAGTAAAACAGGTAAAAAGGGGCCGTGAAACTCACCTGCATTGCGTAGTAGGTAGTATCACACAAGTATGAGATTTAGAACCTCAAGTGTTAGCCTGCACGGCTTACGTATGCCCTAGAATTATAAACACATAAGTTAGGGACCTATGGGATTTGTGACGACGACACGGAAGATTAGAACGTCTTAAAACATTCTAAAGATTTAAGAGTAGACGAACGCGTCTACAGAAACATATATTCCTTAATATAATAATTAAGGTAAATGCGTTACGTGTCGAACGTTAATAACGAATAACATTAAGTAAATAAATAAATTCGTACGTTTGCCATTTAAAATGGTTAGGAAAATAATATAACTATATATATTATTTTTAAGTCGTATGATTAACAAAATAATCATTTGTGTGGAGAAAATAATAAATATATTATTCTTATTCGATATAATAAACGTGAGTAAATAATATAAACAATTATATTATTAATTAGTTTAAAAAAAATGTCACACGAAATAATAAACGAGACAAAATAATATAAAATATATATATATATATATATATATATTATTTTGTACTAGGAGTCAAGGGTTAAAAATAATATAAACATATTATTTTTATTCGATAATAACATAAATATATTATTTTTAAAAGTGGAAATAATATATAAAAAAAATAGGTTAATAATCCAAACCCGAGTCTACGGGTTGTTTTCCGGGTTAAAACATTTTACTATATAAATATAATAATATAGGGTTGAGTTTTATAGTAGAAAGAACTGTTTAAAAATTAAATATGCTAAAATAAGGGTGAGGAGACTCGAACCCGGGTCTCCTCCCCATCAACACACAACTTTAACCAAGTCAGCCACCCAGGCAATCGCATACAGAACCATTTCCAAATGGTTTTAACATTACGGATCAGTGGGTTTCCCCCCATATACACAAGCGATCGATCCTAGGCTCACATTCACCAAATCTGATCGCGAATGGACGAGGAATCACAGGGCTTTTGTTCATCGGTGCAATACGAATATGGGGGTATGTTTAATTGCAAAAATAACAAGTTTGGGTTCGTTTAATTACAGATTTAGAAAACGAAACCCTAGAATTAGAACACAAATTAATTTGATCAATTTAGATATTGGAAATCTGTTTCATCATGGGGCTTTCAAAGAGTGTGGAATTGCGAATCTAACCATACCATTTAATTGAATTGAGTTTGCGTTCAGGTTAGAGTTCGATCAAACCCATATTCGCATGAACCCTGGATTGGATTCTTGATCAATTCGGTGATATAAGTCCTAAGAGGTTGGGGATTTTGATCTCGGTGTTGAAACGAAACTAAAGGTATAATCAATTACCAAAATGGTGCTCGGATCGATGGTGTACACCTAAAGCAGGTTCCGACGTCGGGTGGTTTAATCCCCGGCGGGTTGATCGCTTTTTCGGCGAAGCAGAAATGTGCCAGAGCTCAAGAACGACTCGTCTAGCATGCGCTTGCGCTCAATTGAGAGAGTGTCAGACGAGTTAGTCGGATTTGGTTGGTAATGGACCATGAAGTCGACGGTTACAACATAATCACTCATAATTAGGTTTAATTCGAGTTAATAGTCGTGCTAATGGACCAATGATGACCGTTAATGGCTTAATCGTGCACTATCAGTTACAAAATCGGACGAATTGATGCTTGGAACCGAATTTGGATCAAAGGATATGCTGAGTTTGACTTTTAAAGTCAACAGAAACCAATTTCCAATGATTTTGACTTTCCTGAGTCAATAACTTGAATTTAGGGTTATTACACAACTAGTCCCTGTAGTTTAAGATTAAATATTGACAGGATCAGTCCCTGGGGTTTAGGATTGAGTTAACTGTGTTACTAGATAACTGGATTTGGATTAACAGAATTAACGAAAAATTGACGGATGTCACATCATTCCATAGTTGAAAGAATTTTCGTCCCGAAAATTAAAATAATAAATAAATATATTTTCCCGGATGTCACATCATCCCCTAGTTGAAAGAATTTTCGTCCCGAAAATTAGGATAATACCTTAAGATTTTTGACATGGGGTGCTTGAACAGATGAGAATACTTGCGCATCATCTGATCCTTATGCTCCCACGTGAATTCCGGTCCGCGTTTCGAGTTCCAACGAACTCTAACAATAGGGATTTTACTGCGTTTTAACGTTTTGACTCCCGTATCCATGATTTCCACAGGTTCTTTGATGAAACGCAACTGTTCATCGATGTGTAGTTCCTCAAGAGGAACTGCGAGTATCTCGTCTGTTAGACATTTCTTCAAGTTTGAGACGTGAAAGACGTTGTGTACACCACTAAGTCCTTCGGGTAGATATAGTTTATACGCCACTGGGCCAATTCTCTTCACTATCTTGAATGGTCCAACATAACAAGGATTTAATTTGCCTCGTTTCCCGAAACGAATGACACCCTTCCAAGGTGAGACTTTGAGTAAGACCATGTCACATAGTTGAAACTCTAAAGGTTTACGGCGTTTGTCGGCGTAGCTCTTGTGACGATCACAAGCTGCCGCCATACGGTTTCTAATTTGAACGATCTTTTCGGAAGTTTCAAATACAAGTTCAGGACCTGTGAGTTGGCTATCTCCAACTTCGGTCCAACAAATGGGAGAACGGCATTTCCGTCCATAAAGTGCTTCAAATGGAGCTGCCTTGATGCTAGTGTGATAACTGTTGTTGTAGGAGAACTCCACCAACGGTAGGTGAGACTCCCAATGTCGTAGTATGTCCTCCAGAGTTTGGATAGTACGTTCTGTTTGACCATCGGTTTGAGGATGGTAAGCTGTGCTCATATCTAGACGCGTGCCTAAGGCCTTATGTAACGACTGCCAGAAACGAGAAGTGAATCGTGCATCACGATCCGAAATAATGGAGGTTGGCACTCCGTGCCGAGAGACTACTTCTTTCAAGTATATTCGAGTGAGTTTATCCATTTTATCGGTTTCTTTGATTGCTAGAAAGTGAGCAGATTTTGTTAGTCGATCAACAATTACCCAAATGGTATCGCATCCGGTAGGAGTTCGTGGTAATTTGGTGATGAAATCCATGGATATTTGTTCCCATTTCCACATAGGAATTTCTGGTTGTTGTAGGAGACCGGATGGTTTTTGATATTCAACTTTGACCTTCGCGTAGGTCAGACACTTGCTAACATAGGTGGCTATATCAGCCTTCATCTTCGGCCACCAATATAGTACTTTTAGATCATGGTACATTTTATCGGAACCCGGATGAATGGAGTAACGAGATTTATGAGCTTCATCCATGATTAGTTCCCTTAAATTTCCGAACACTGGAACCCATATTCGTTCGACAAAGTAACGAATTCCGTCAGATTTTACTTCAAGTTGTGCTTCCATGCCGCGAGTACCTTCTAACGGTAGGTTATCTTCTTTCAAGGCTTCAAGTTGAGCACTACGGATTCTGTCAGGCAATCCAGGGTGAATAGTAAGTTGTAATGCTCGAACTCGTTTGGGTTTCGTTTCCTTTCGGCTTAGTGCATCAGCCACAACATTAGCTTTACCCGGATGATACCGGATCGCACAGTCGTAATCATTTAAAAGTTCAACCCAACGACGTTGTCGCATGTTTAACTCCTTCTGCTCGAAGATATGCCGGAGGCTCTTGTGATCGGTGTAGATGGTGCATTTGGTACCGTACAAGTAATGTCTCCATATCTTAAGTGCAAAAACTACTGCTCCCAACTCTAGGTCATGAGTGGTGTAGTTTTTCTCGTGAATCTTTAACTGACGCGAAGCATATGCGATTACCTTTTCGCGTTGCATTAAGACACACCCCAGGCCTTGGATGGATGCATCACAATACACCACAAAATCATCGGTTCCTTCCGGAAGAGCTAAAATAGGTGCACTACAAAGTTTCTGTTTGAGGTGTTGGAAAGCTGATTCTTGGTTATCGCCCCAATTATAGGCTTTTCCTTTTTGAGTTAGGGCGGTGAGGGGTTGTGCAATCTTTGAAAATCCTTCGATAAAATGACGGTGATAACCGGCCAATCCCAGAAATTGTCGCACCTCAGTCGGAGTCGTCGGTGCTGCCCAATTCTTGATGGCTTGTATTTTGGACGGGTCGACATGTATCCCTCTCTCAATAACCACATGTCCTAAGAATTGAACCTCTCCAATCCAGAATTCAAATTTAGAAAACTTAGCATAAAGTTGCTCTTGCTTAAGTAGTTCCAAAATTAGACGCAGATGTTCCTCATGTTCTTCCTCGTTCTTGGAATAAATAAGGATGTCGTCGATGAAAATGATATCGAACTGGTCAAGGTAAGGCTTACACACACGGTTCATGAGATCCATGAATACCGCGGGTGCTTTGGTTAACCCGAAAGGCATGACCATAAATTCGTAATGGCCGTACCTCGTTCTGAATGCAGTCCTAGAGATATCTTCTTCTCGGACTCTTAACTGATGATAGCCAGACCTAAGGTCTATTTTGGAATAGAAACTTGATCCTTGGAGTTGATCAAAAAGGTCATCAATGCGAGGTAAAGGTTAGCGGTTCTTGATTGTGACTTTATTCAGCTTCCGGTAATCAATACACATATGGAACGTACCGTCCTTCTTGACAAATAATACCGGAGCTCCCTACGGTGAGGAACTAGGTCGGATGAAACCCTTATCTAACAACTCTTGTAGTTGTGTTGATAATTCTTGCGGTTCACTAGGTGCAAGTCTATAAGGTGCCCGAGTGATCGGTGCCGCTCCGGGTGCTAGATCGATTTGGAATTCAACTTGACGGTACGGTGGCAGACTAGGCAAGTTCTAGGTAAATACTTCCGGATAGTTACGTACGATTGGGATATCATCAATTTTCTTCTCCTCCGATGACTGCTCGGCGACGAGAGCCAAAATGGTAGTATGACCTTTTCGAAGACATTTCTGTGCTTTCAGGAAGGATATGATGCCAATGACTGCACCACTCCTTTTGCCTTGGACAGAAAGGATTTCACCTCTTAGGAGAGGAAGGCAAACATTTTTATCACAACAGCTGGCCTCAGGTTGGTTCTTGGATAACCAATTCATACCGAGAATAAGGTCGAAACTGCCAAGTGTAACTGGCAGAAGGTCAATGTCAAGTTTATGACTAACTAATACTAGTTTACATCTGTAAGAATGCGAGTTGTTTCGATTTTCTGAGCGTCTGCTATCTCAATAGTATACTTGGCTTTTAATAGAGTTGGAGCACAACACACTAATATGGAATTTGTGAAATCATGCTAAGACTTCTAGTGAGACCCGCACTTATAAAGCGAGTGTCAGTCAATGCATAGGCTAAGGAGAGAGGTTCACATGTAAGAAAGAAAGGTCTAATGAGATATAGATTCCAGTAGCATAAGAGATAGGATGTATGTTTAGGTAATTGCGTTCAACTGATGGTTGGTTAGGTTACATCTTCGTTTCCTAATGTCATTAGATCAACGGGATCATTTCGTGAAGAAAGAAATTCGTTTACAGGATCGAATATGCTGGAGAAAAATTCGAAGTTAGACTAAGGATTAGTCACAGGATGAGGTAACAAGTTCAAGTGGGATCTATTGTAGGAGTGTAAGGAATAACGCGTTAGCATAGAAAGAATTTCTCAAATTCTGTGTACATAGTTGGAGCCGGTGGTTTTACTCTGAGGTTCTACTAGAGTTTCACTCTAGGTGGTTCTATTGATTAAGTTTGAATGAGAGTCGTAAGATCACTAAGACTCTTACATGAGTGAGATAAAATGATGTATTTCATTAATGATAGTCTAGTGTGTCCGTAAACACCTTCAACTTGATAGTCGCGTCTATCAGTTGTTGAACGAGTTTAACTATACCAACTAGTCGTTGAGTAGATTACAAGAACTTCTACTGATAGTGGGAGTTTAAGTTTGTAGATTACTGCTTAGGACCATTTATCCACACACTAGGCTTCACCAGGACTTACATGCACTTCAAATTACTATTACATGTGCACCCGTAATGATAATTTGCTTTGCATGCTCACCCTTGTTCTCCCTGTCCTGTGTCATAATGTCCTTTAGGTTATATTGCTGAGTATAGAGTGTTGTCAGATATGATAAGTCATTGAAAGGAGTAGTCATCAACCATAAGTTGATCGACTAGGACTCATATCAGTATGAGTAGTCGGGAATAGGTTGATACGAGTATTCACCCGAGTTGAAACACAATACGATAGTCCAATCCAGCGGATTGTAGATGAGAACATGGAACAAACATGTACATGAAGTGCGACTTCGAGGAATGAAACTAATTCATGAATACAAGTTATAGGAAGCAGCATAGTAGCCGTCCGTTCAACTGAGTCAAGATAGGGTTTAAGTATGCATTGAACAATGCGTTCTCAGATTTGTGTTCGATCCATTCTCAACAGAATATCGATCAAATACGCGAGTCCATGGCTCGGGAAAGTGATGACATCTACGTGTCAATGTATTCTGCAATCATGCCTGTAACGGTCTGCCTTCATTCGGCGTATTGTTGCTGGTGGGTACAGTAGGGACTCGCCTCCGACGATCCCAACTCCCAAAGAGATATGCGTTAGCGCTGAGTGTCGTCCATAACATGGACCTGAGAAAGCCCACCATACTCAACAGGTGATGGTGATGTAAGTGACTCCTCCGAAGGCTCCGTCTCGCTGCCCTCGAACGGGAGTGGATGGTGTTCCGGTGATTCCCCGAGTGTCGCCACTGGGAATGATGATGCAATGCAAATGATGTGTCCCTCGCCAACTGAGGGTGATACGGCTGGTATAAACATGCATACACTGCAATGTATGTATATGTGCTATATGTATCAGGTATAAGCGTCTGTGCCGTGTAACTAATGTGTGAGGTTATATTCTAGTATGCAATCCTAGTTCTCTATAACCAATGGCTCTGATACCAATCTGTCACACCCCCAAATTCCACTAATGGAGTTTTACCGTTTGGAAGGTGACACACCAGGATCTCAGTCATTAGTTACATCAAACGACACTATATGGGACTTGAATTGTCAAAACATAAAAGTTCAGAGTTAATGCGGAAGCGTAAACGTTAATATGAAATCAAAAGTAATTACACGCAATCGGCGTCAATCATTGTAAATAAGTAAACTGTTTCAAATGTTTGAAATGGATAATATGACAGTAGGACTCCATGCATGTCCTAAGTGTGCAACCTGTGCCTTAGCGACCTGAGAAACATGTAAGAAAAAGTGTCAACACGAGGTTGGTGAGTTCACAGGTTTCAAGTTTGCAATAAGAGAGTGTTTGCCAGATTATGTACATTCAATATGCATATCTATAGGTAGCTAGCCTATGTTCATGTTTTACTAAAGCGCTCGCAACCGAAGCTGACTGTGTTTATATGCCTCCTACCAGGTCTATCAACTCTGGCACATGTGAGTAGGCTAACATTTCACCCGTTCGATATCCAATCGAGTTAACGCGACTAACGCGGGTGGGATTTGTCAAACCCAGTAGTACTACTAAACATTACCACGCTAAGATCCATATTAACGGTTCGAAATAAGATGAGGACTTTCTGTGATAGCATGTTACGCTTAGTCTCAACAGTGATACCATATAAAGTACCATAATCAAATAGTTGCATCATGTTTTCTCCCCTGGCGGGAAAAAAAAACAATATTTGCTTGCGTACCTGTTTCTCCCTCACTGGGAAAACAAGTAAAAGTATGATAGTTGGTGTTTCATGTTTGTTTCTTCCTCAACAAGAAAACAAGTAAAATACGTTTGTGTGTAAGCATGTTTCTCCCCCAATAGTAAAACAGGTAAAAAGGGGCCGTGAAACTCACCTGCATTGCGTAGTAGGTAGTATCACACAAGTATGAGATTTAGAACCTCAAGTTATGCCCTAGAATTATAAACACATAAGTTAGGGACCTATGGGATTTGTGACGACGACACGGAAGATTAGAACGTCTTAAAACATTCTAAAGATTTAAGAGTAGACGAACGCGTCTACGGAAACATATATTCCTTAATATAATAATTAAGGTAAATGCGTTACGTGTCGAACGTTAATAACGAATAACATTAAGTAAATAAATAAATTCGTACGTTTGCCATTTAAAATGGTTAGGAAAATAATATAACTATATATATTATTTTTAAGTCGTATGATTAACAAAATAATCATTTGTGTGGAGAAAATAATAAATATATTATTCTTATTCGATATAATAAACGTGAGTAAATAATATAAACAATTATATTATTAATTAGTTTAAAAAAACGTCACACGAAATAATAAACGAGACAAAATAATATAAAATATCTATATAAATATATATATATATATATTATTTTGTACTAGGAGTCAAGGGTTAAAAATAATATAAACATATTATTTTTATTCGATAATAACATAAATATATTATTTTTAAAAGTTGAAATAATATATAAAAAAATTAGGTTAATAATCCAAACCCGAGTCTACGGGTTGTTTTCCGGGTTAAAACATTTTACTATATAAATATAATAATATAGGGTTGAGTTTTATAGTAGAAAGAATTGTTTAAAAACTAAATATGCTAAAATAAGGGTGAGGAGACTCGAACCCGGGTCTCCTCCCCATCAACACACAACTTTAACCAAGTCAGCCAGCCAGGCAATCGCATACAGAACCATTTCCAAATGGTTTTAACATTACGGATCAGTGGGTTTCCCCCCATATACACAAGCGATCGATCCTAGGCTCACATTCACCAAATCTGATCGCGAATGGACGAGGAATCACAGGGCTTTTGTTCATCGGTGCAATACGAATATGGGGGTATGTTTAATTGCAAAAATAACAAGTTTGGGTTCGTTTAATTACAGATTTAGAAAACGAAACCCTAGAATTAGAACACAAATTAATTTGATCAATTTAGATATTGGAAATCTGTTTCATCATGGGGCTTTCAAACCCATATTCGCATGAACCCTGGATTGGATTCTTGATCAATTCGGTGATATAAGTCCTAAGAGGTTGGGGATTTTGATCACGGTGTTGAAACGAAACTAAAGGTATAATCAATTACCAAAATGGTGCTCGGATCGATGGTGTACACCTGGAGCAGGTTCCGACGTCGGGTGGTTTGATCCCCGGCGGCTTGACCGCTTTTCCGGCGAAGCAGAAATGTGCCAGAGCTCAGGAACGACTCGTCTAGCATGCGCTTGCGCTCAATTGAGAGAGTGTCAGACGAGTTAGTCGGATTTGGTTGGTAATGGACCATGAAGTCGACGGTTACAACATAATCACTCATAATTAGGTTTAATTCGAGTTAATAGTCGTGCTAATGGACCAATGATGACCGTTAATGGCTTAATAGTGCACTATCAGTTACAAAATCGGACGAATTGATGCTTGGAACCGAATTTGGATCAAAGGATATGCTGAGTTTGACTTTTAAAAGTCAACAGAAACCAATTTCCATTGATTTTGACTTTCCTGAGTCAATTACTTGAATTTAGGGTTATTACACAACTAGTCCCTGTAGTTTAAGATTAAATATTGACAGGATCAGTCCCTAGGGTTTAGGATTGAGTTAACTGTGTTACTAGATAACTGGATTTGGATTAACATAATTATTGAAAAATTGACGGATGTCACATCATCCAAGATTTTGGTTTTAAGCTCGCCACTCATAGGTATCAATACCCGCCCAAAACGTGTCCTAACACCAAGGGTGTTATATTCCAACTTGTCCTGTTGGCCAACCATCCTTTCCTTCTTTATGTTTTCTTCCTTAAGTGCTTCATCTTGAGCTCTTTCAATTTCCCTCATCACATCTGATGTTACCACTAACTGGCAAGCTTTCACTCTAATAGGAGCAGGCACATCCTTTCGGCTTAGAGCGTCAGCCACCATGTTTGCCTTTCCAGGATGGTACATGATCTCACAGTCATAATCCTTCAGGAGTTCCAACCATCGTCTCTGCCTCATATTAAGCTCTCTTTGTTCGAAGAAGTACTTCAAACTTTTGTGGTCGGAGTAAATAGTAAACTTCACCCCGTACAGGTAGTGCCTCCAAATTTTCAATGCGAATACGACAGCAGCAAGTTCCAAATCGTGGGTTGGACAATTAGCTTCATGAATCTTCAACTGTCGTGACGCATACGCGATCACTCTTCCGCGTTGCATCAACACGCATCCCAATCCCTGACCCGAAGCGTCAGAGTATACCACTAAGTCTTCATTGCCCTCGGGAAGGGCCAAGACTGGAGCTTGGGTTAGCCTCTCCTTCAATTCCTTAAACGCCTCATCTTGGGTTGAACCCCATTCATACTTTACCTCTTTCCGAATCAACTTTGTCAACGGCGAAGCTATTTTCGAGAAATCCTGGATGAATCTCCGATAGTAGCCTGCCAATCCCAAGAAACTGCGGATTTCAGTTGGTGTCTTAGGAATATTCCATTCCCTTACCGTCACTATCTTTGCTGGGTCAACCATAATGTCGTTCGGGTTAATGACGTGACCTGTGAATTGGACTTCCCTAAGCCAGAACGCGCATTTGGAGAACTTAGCATACAACTTTTCCTTCTTTAGAGCTTCCAATACTTCCTTCAAGTGACACGCGTGATCACCCTCATTCTTGGAGTAGATGAGGATATCATCGATGAAAACGATTACCGATCGATCCAGCATCGGTCGACACACCCTATTCATCAAATCCATGAACGCTGCGGGCGTTCGTCAATCCGAAAGTCATTACGCGGAACTCGAAATGTCCATAACGCGTGCGAAATGCAGTTTTCGGTATGTCTTCTTCCCTTACCTTCAACTGATGGTACCCAGACCGAAGGTCGATTTTTGAGAACTAACTTGCACCTTGCAATTGATCTAACATGTTATCGATCCTTGGTAAAGGGTACTTGTTCTTCACCGTACGTTTGTTCAACTCGCGATAATCAATACACATTCTCATCGAACCATCCTTCTTCTTCACAAACAACACCGGAGCACCCCACGGCGAGATGCTCGGTTGGATAAATCCCTTCTCAAGTAACTCGTCTAGTTGTGCCATTAACTCTTTCATCTCCAATGGTGCTAGTCGATATGGAGCCTTAGCCACGGGCTGGGCATATGGTACTAAGTCGATTCGGAACTCAATCTCTCTGTCGGGTGGTATCCCATGCAAATCCTCTGGAAACACCTCCGGGTACTCGCGTACCACGGGCACGTCATCTAGTTCCTTCACTTGCTTACACTTGTCAATCACATACATAGATAAGCCTCGCATCCGCGCCTCAGGTAATATGTTGCTTTGATCATTGAGATGACGTTAGGCATCAGGGCGTCACGATCTCCCAGAACCTCGACTTCGCTACCGTCCGGAGCCTTGAGTCGGATTATCTTTCGTTTACATATAATGTGTGCTTCATTGGCAGTTAGCCAATCCATTCCTAACACGACATCGAACCCACCCAAAACCATGACAAACAACCTGACAGGGAACCTATGACCTTCTATTTTTATCGTGGAGTTGTCAACTACATCGGTCACTCTCGCAGTTCTACCCTCAGCGGTTTCTACGCTAAAGGCCCTTTCTAACTTACTCACAGTGTACTTCACTCGTTTATAAAAAGTCATAGATATGAAACTCTTACTGGCACCCGAATCAAATAACACAGAAACAAAAGTGTTGTCAAGGATGAACGTACCTGACGCCACGTCGGAGTCTGCCCTGCCTTGTTCTTGCGTCAGTGCGTACGCACGAGTCTTTGCTCGGGGCCTCTCTTCTTTCCTCTCCGGGCCTTTCCCTTTCCCGGCTTCACCCATCCTGGGCTTGGTGCATTCCCGGCTCATATGACCGCTTTCACCACAATTATAACATTTAATGCCTTGCCTGCATTCCCGGGAGTAGTGCCCAGTCTTGCCACATTTGTAGCACAGATTTGTTCCTATCCGACATTCACCCGTATGTCTCACCCCACATCTTCCACATACTGACGTCTCGCCTACCCTGGCCTGTTTGTCCCGAGCCCCAAACAACTTCCCACCCGATCGCTTAGCGGGTAAACTCAGCTTCTTCTTGGGCTCTTCAATGGCAACGACATTCAGCGCCAGATCATCAAATACCACTCCGCTCAGTTCTACTATCGAATCGTAGGTAGTAGGGGCGTTTGCTTTAACATAGGTGCGGACCTGGTCCGGCAGTCCTTGAATGTAGCATGCAATCTTTCTTTCCTCAGTCGTGTCAAGATGTGGCACCAGACGTGCCAGTTCATTGAACCGTGTGGTGTACTGTCGGTGCGTCATGCTCCCGGCCTTCAAACCCAGAAATTCCCTCTCTACCTTCTCAATCTCGTTCCTTGGGCAGAAATTCTTGATCACCAAGGTTTTCAAGTCAGCCCACATCATCGCATCCACAACCTCGCTCCCTTTTGCTTGACGTACACCTTCCCACCAATGGGATGCTTCCTCTCTCAAGGAGTTAGCAGCAAATTTTACAACTTGATCCGTTCGACATTCGCTCAGATGAATGGCAGCCTCCATACGAATCACCCAATCAAACGTAGCTACCGCGTCTTTCTTCCCAGTCAAGACCGGTGGGTCACATGCCTTAAAGGACTTATAGTCGCAACCACGGTTAAGCGGTGCGTTGATTGCCTCAGTGTTCGGGGTATCAACCGCCGTGTTAGACCCACCTTCCCTATTAACCTTCTTCAATGCTTCAGCTAACAGACCTGGCAGAGAAGTCTTCATCAACTCTGTGAACTCTCGAGCTATAGCTGCTCTCACTTCAGGTTCAAAAGTGAAAGGTTGTTCTTCAACCAGTGTCTGCTCAGTTCCATGCACACTAACCGCCGGTTCAGTGTGAACACTTCCTTCTTCACTATACTCTTGGCGCGCAGGGGTCCTGCCACGCCCACCATATCGACCGCCAGTACGACCACCGGTACGGCCCCGACCACGTCTTCCGTTTCCTCTCCTTGCCATTTCGTTCTATAAGACAAGGAATCCAATGTCATCACGCTAGTTAACAAATAAAATTCAATAAGCACCGTAAGATGTTAATATACACTGGCCATCTGCAATTAACCATTACACTACCTTTCGATTTCTATTTGACCACCTTTGTGATTCCATTAGAACACAAGTCCTTACCTAACCTTTTCAAAGGCATACTATATATGTAATTATATACTACCTTCATACCTGATGCTGTGGCTCGAGTTACCCGTACTGGGATCCGCTTTCCGTCCCATTCACAGTTTAAGTTCAGACACTGGGAGTGACTGAATCTCTCAAACTATTGCTCTGATACCAACTTGTAAGGCCCCAAACCCGGGAGGCCTCACTTGTTGGATTTACTCATTCACACACAGTTCTTAAACTTGAATATCAAATAACGCAGCGGAAAATACTTCATTAAACATAACCATTACATTGTTCAACACGCGGAAGCGTAACATAGTCTATTACATAAACATAACATAAGCTAATCATAACGGGATGCCAGTGTTCATGATCAACCGGGTAACTCTTCTCGTTTGTCAAGCATCACTGTCTATCATCCATACCTGCCTTAACCTGAATGTGCATACTAAAAAGTCAGCTACGCTGGTGAGTTCTAGCTTTACATAAAACCTTAACATAAACATTTTGCCAAAAACATATCATACATTTGTTTAACAAAGCGTACGTAAAACATGCAATAACTTAACATCATCATAACATCGTAACATAACATCATAACATAAGTCAACATGAACCGAATTTACGCCTTCTCGTAACCGTCAATTCCATACATCGCATACCAGCGGATGAACTTAAGGCTCGTTACCTCTAAGCCATCCGTCACACAGGTCCCCTAAGGCTCATTACCTCTAGGTGGGCCAAACATATGTCTCCTAAGGCTCGTTACCTCTAGGTAGACCAAACATACGTCTCCTAAGGCTCGTTACCTCTAGGTAGACTAAACATACGTCTCCTAAGGCTCGTTTTCATGTATATCGTAAACAATTGGGTGTCATGCGTATCATGAACAATCAAGTTTCATATATCATGTAATTAATCTTATATCATGTATATTGTAAATCAACTAAGTTTTATGTACTACGTGACCAATCTAGTATCATGTATATTACAAACAACATGTATCATGTAAATCAATCTACTATTATGCATAATAATGTGAACAACTAAGTTTTTGATGATTAAATCTCGATCGCGTAATTATTTATTTATTTACTATTTTAGGGATGTTACACAATGATACTATTTAGAGTCAAAACCTATGTATGCTCACCATTTGGTTATTTGCATGCTAGTTACACAATTTGCTTATTTGCATGCTAGTTACAAAGTTGTGGACCTAGTTAATTGAATAAAATGTTAATTCAAGTTCATACACTTCCACATTACTTTTCTAAGACAACACAATTTGGTTATTTGCATGCTAGCTACAAAGGTTTGATTGTACAACTTGGTTTGTGAGTAGTAACTCTCCATAATTGTCTTATCAACCATGATATGTATGGATTGTATACACACAACACAATGGTACTATTTAGATTCAAAACCTATGTATGCTCACCAACTTTTTAGTTGACCTCGTTTTTATCATGTTTCAGGTACAAATGTTTGAGTTGATCAAGTTTGCTTCACTTAAGTTGTGGACCTAGTTAATTGAATAAAATGAACTTATTATGTATTTCAGAATTCTTGTATTATTGAATTTGGTTTGTTGGACTTATGAATTGAAAAGAGATGCTTTAATATATTACAACTTAGTCAACCATGTGCTCATGAACAGTCTCCATGTTCCACCCTGACGTTTCAGCCGCCGGTTGGGTTGTGATAGATTGGTATAAGAGCCATGGTTATAGGTAATTAGGTTATTAGACACCCATGACCTAGAATATAACCTTAGGACACCCATCATATGACATGCTCTATGTTATATGACTTTTGCCACATTGCAAATTGTTACATGTTTAATACTTTTTGTAATTATTTTACATGTTATTCTAAGTAATTACATCGCATGATGCAATACCTAATAGTTTACGTGTCACACTATTTGATAACTCTTGTGCTTATAAACATTGCTATCTACATGCTTGTAAGGCCCTAAACCCGGGAGGCCTCACTTGTTGGATTTACTCATTAACAAATAGTTATTAAACTTGAATATCAAATAACACAGCGGAATCATTCATTCATCATAATTAAAACTTGTTCAAACATGCGGAATCGTAACATTGTCAAATACATAAACATAGCATAAACATAGCATAAACAAATCATAACGGGATGCCAGTCTTCATATCATCCGGGTAACTCTTCTCGCTTGCCAAGCATCACCGTCCATCATCATAACATGCCTTTAACCTGAATGTGCAAACTAAAAAGTCAGCTACGCTGGTGAGTTCTAGCTTTACATAAAACCTTAACATAAAAATTTTGCCAAAAAAAAACATAACATACATTTGTTTAACAATGCAATAACTTAACATCATCATAATATCGTAACATAGCATCATAACATAATTCAACATGAATCGAATCTGCACCTTATCGTAACCGTCAATTCCATACATCGCATACCAGCGGATGAACTTAAGGCTCATTACCTCTAAGTCACCCGTCACACAGGTCCCCTAAGGCTCGTTACCTCTAGGTGGACCAAACATATGTCTCCTAAGGCTCGTTACCTCTAGGTAGACCAAACATATGTCTCCTAAGGTTCGTTACCTCTAGGTAGACCAAACATATGTCTCCTCAGGCTCGTTACCTCTAGTGTAACATTTCTGATTTTTAGTATCCGTATTTCAATTCAATGTAATGCATTTCAAACTCAATTCTAGTGCACTGTTTTGTTCTATTCGTACCATCAATTAAATACTATCCTTCAATGCAAATCCACAAATTTTACTCGGTTATATTCTATTAAAACACTACATAAGTATCTATTTATACAAATACGTCAAACACTAAAGTTACAAGGTCTGATGTTGAAAAATAGCAAGAAACCCTAATAGACACGGTCGCGCCTCGCTTTGGCACGGTCGCGCGACTTGCTTTGGAACTATCGCGCCCGGTGCCTTGGCACGGTCACGCCTCGTTTGGACATGGCCGCGCCTAGTACCAGTTGAAACGTAAATGCAGTTTCAATCACCGAATCGTTTGATTTCGTAACGGATATTCACTTCATTACCATTAACGAAAATATTAAGACTACCAATTACAACAATTGACTCAATATCATTCGATTAAACCGTCAAAACATTCTTGAAACCACCGATTCTCCATTTTCAATTCGAAATTCTCTCAATCAAACCCTCCATACGCATCACTCGATAATCTCTAAAGATTCTGGACACGTCGATATAGCTGGAATCACATCAGAAGACGCCGGAAGCCAAACCCGTCGTCGCCGGAACTCTCCTCTACCGTACGCTATCGATTCATCGTCTTTCTGGGTAATTGAAACCATATTTTCATTCGATTTGGTCTATAGATCAAAAGCCCCATCCTAATTTGGGCTTCTAATATGGAAATCATCTCAAACCCGAATCTAGTTTTCGTTCAAAATAGTTTAATCGAATCCGGTCCTAAACACGTTTTAAATTCAATTAAACTATACAAAAAGACTCGTAATAATCTATTGGGTGAAAGCCCTATGATTTCCAACCCTGTTATTATAAGAATTAGTCAAATCGTTCTTGATTTGGAACAGACGCGGTCGCGCTAATCATCTAGCGCGGTCGTGCCTCATGAGATGCGGTCGTGCTGGTTACCAGCGCGGTCGTTTCCTCCTGTTTAGACCCAGTCATGCCCTTTGGCTAATCTCAGTCGTGTCTCAGAATCATAGACACGATCGTGCCGAGCCAAGGCACGGTCGTGCCTAGTGATTTATCTAGTTATGTCTCTGTTTGATCAACCCGGTCGCGTCCTGACTAGCAATGCGGCGCCAGTGGTTCGAGCACGATCGTGCCCTTCCCAGGCACGGTCGTGTGTGAGTTAAATTTTTTGGCAGAATTGTAATTTTTATATATTTTTTCAAACAATAAATATTTCTGATTAAATTTCAAAATAAAAATAGTTGATTTTTATAAAAATGCATTAATACTATTTATTTAGAAAGATCAAATAGTTAATCTTGGAATAAATAGAAAATTATTTATTTAAAGTTTATAAAAATTAAATTTACAATTATTGTTAAACCTTTCATTTAAAAAGTATCTTAATGGTTAAATTACATATTTTATAAATAAATAAATAAGGAAATGATTATTTATTTAATTTACATTTAAACAAAAACAAATTTATTTATACTTAGTTACATCAAATACATACACTATTTTTATAAACAATAATTATTTAACCTACTTATTTAGCTATTCAATTTCAAACCTTAATCAAAATGTTCCAAAAATATTTATTTCAAACTTTATATCGTATTCAATACTTTCAAATACAAATCAATGGCTTTATACACAAATCCAAGTTCAACATTTGACTCAAACTTTGTGCACGCTATTGATACAATATACATTACACTTTAGGTTAACTTGTGCTTTTCAAGGATCCTTATTACTATCTAGTACCTTTTGTTAGCTACGCCTTCAAACCAAGTGAGTATTTCATAGCCCCTCTTACTCTTTTACACTTTTGGGGTGAAACATGAACTCTATCAAATTACATGTTTACATTTACACAAACAACACAAATACAAATCCTATTTACATTCATATGTGCAATTTGAGCTTTATGCCCGAGTGCTATGTGTGCTAACTTTTGTGAACACTTATGTGCAATCATTAACTATTCAAGCCGACGGTTTTCAATGATAGATCTATTGAGTCTGACAAACCCACCCAGATTGGGGTGATTGATACCGACAACACAATTTTGCATGCTAGTTACAAAGGTTTGATTGTACTTAGTTACACAATAGCTGCTCCCCATAAATGCCTTATTTATCATGTTATGTATGGATTTGTTTTTCAACTATATGCTATCTATATACAAACCTGTGTTATACTCACCAACTTTTTAGTTGACTTTATTTTATTCATGTTTCACGTCCTAATATGTGAGATTGATCAAGATGTGCTACATATAGGCTTGGACTTAGTTAAAATAAATAAAGAACTTATGTATTTCAATTATGTTTCTTTTCTTGGAATTTGTTTTTTTTGAATGTTTGTAATGAAATTTGACAATTAATATATTTCAATTTAGTCAACCTTGTGCTTATGAACAGTCTACATGTCCCGCCCCGATGATTCCGCCATCGGTCGGGGTGTGACAGATTGGTATCAGAGCCTTGGTTATAGGGAACTAGGTTATTAGACACCTTTGACCTAGACTATAACTTTAGGACACCCTCTTATGCCATGCTTCATGATTATGTGTTACATGATTACTATGATTAGTTGTTATATTATTTTAATGCCTTACTTGTTAAAAAAATCATGACTTATTAGAATATATCTAAATAATAAGTAGATAAACAATATCCCTACCTATACCCTAAACCTCATAATATTCTTACCTACTTCTCTGTCTTCATCTTCTTAACATGTGGAAACTTCATGGTTTAAAACTATAAAAATCTTTTTATACCCTCGTTAAGGTTTTTAAAATTTGTTAATTATTTGAGGACACGTGCAATCTGGAAGGGTGACACCTGTATTCTGGGTTTTCTGTCTAGGAAAGCATTTCGCATAAATCCCAATCAACCGAGGGACCTGTATGCTTTCCTGGGAATTCCTGGGATGAGTGTTTACTTATAGGCAAAAGCATGTCTCCTTGAAAGTTATATGAGTTTAATTAACCTTAATGTGTCATAGTATTTGAGTGATTATATCACTATATGAGTACAATCTAAACTATGATTAACTATTTTATTTCATTACCTTGTCCTTTTAATTCAAGCAATTCTCATAAGTTCTCACATCTTTTCTTGTCTTATAAAAATCTGTAGAATGCCTCCTCGTCGTGCTCCCGTTGCCAACACCAACACCGACATTGCTACCATCCTTGCACAACTCGTAACTCAACTCACTCAAGCTAATGGTGCCACCAATGGTAACCATGGGGCTAATGGTGGAAATGGTGGTGCCAACCCATCTCAATGCACCTTCAAACACTTCAATTCGTGCAATCCCCTCAAGTTTTATGGTACCAAAGGAGCTACGGGACTTCTTCAATGGTTCGAAAGTATTGAGAATACTTTTCTCAATAGTGACTATCCCGACAACCTTCGTGTTCGTCATGCCACAAGTGTCCTACAAAAACGGGCACTCACGTGGTGGAATGGAGAGAAAAGAAATAGAGGTGTGGATGTAGCAATGGCCTTACCTTGGGATGAAGTTAAAAGGCTAATGACCGAGGAATTCTGTCCTCGAAATGAAGTGGAGAAACTTGAAGCCGAATTTTGGGATCTTGCCCAAGATAGTGGCGAAAGCTTTGCATATACAACTCGGTTTCACGAGTTAAGTCTTCTCGTGCCCCACATGGTCACTCCTTTGTCCCGCTGCATTGAAAAGTATATTGGGGGACTACCTAGGAAAATTCAAGATACTGTCCTAGGAAGAAATCCTGCAACACTTGAGGATGCGATCCGTTTGTCCGCTACCTTAACCGATAATCATGTGAAGGCAGGGACTCTTACTAAAAAGGGCACCAAGAAAGTTTCCGACACCATAACCCCTCCTACCCACATCAAAGAAGCCACATCTGAACCCTCTCACAATAATAGAAAGAGAAAGACTAAAAATTTTGATGTGGTCACTCCTGCTATTCCTGTTAACCAAGCTACACCTATGGTTCAAGCACCAGCCAAAAAGCCATATGTTGGAATCTACCCACTTTGTGCCACCTGCAACTATCATCATCCCCAAAGCATCCCATGTCGCCTTTGTACTCATTGTGGGAGGTATGGCCATACGTTAATGTTTATAGGGCCAAAGCTCTTGCGGGCCAAGTCAGCCCACCAAATCGAACCAACCCGCAAGGAACTAATCAAGGTGTTCCCGCTATTGCAAATGGGCGTGCTTGTTATGAGTGTGGCGACCCAAACTACTTCCGTGACCAGTGCCCAAGATTTACCAATGCTAGACAAGGCGGAGCTCGTGGGCGTGCTTTCAACATAAACGCCAATGAAGCTCAAGCCAACAATGATGTGGTCAATGGTACGTTCCTTGTTAGTAGTCAATATGCCTCCATTTTATTTGATACCGGTGCGGATAAGAGTTTCGTGTCACTTAATTTTGAACCTTTACTTGTAAAAACACGATCCAAATTAGAGCAAACCTTCACTGTAGAAGTAGCAAATGGTGACTCCCTTACAATAGACTCCATTATCCATGACTGTTCTCTAGAACGCAATGATCATATATTTCCAATCAACCTCGTGCCAATGCCATTAGGAAGTTTTGATATCATCATAGGCATGGATTGGCTATCAAATCATCATGCCGAAGTCATCTGTTTCGAGAAGTGCATCCGAATACCTCTACCATCGGGAGAAACGTTAAGAGTCTTTGGTGAAAAGCCTTGTAAAGGACTTAAATTAATGTCATGCACTACCGCTCAAAAGTACTTCCATATTGTTCAAAAGGATGTCAGAGAGAAGAGTATACAAGACATTCCCAGCATTCGGGATTTTCCCGAAGTATTTCCCGAAGATCTATCCGGTCTTCCACCCGTTCGTCAAGTAGAATTCCGCATTAATCTTGTGCCCGGAGCTAACCCCGTGGCTAGAGCTCCTTACCGTCTTGCACCTTCTGAAATGCAAGAACTTGCAAGTCAACTTCAAGAGCTCTCCGACAAGGGATTCATTCGTCCAAGTCATTCACCGTGTGGTGCACCCGTCTTGTTCGTTAAAAAGAAAGATGGATCATTCCGCATGTGTATTGACTACCTCGAACTCAACAAACTTACCATCAAGAACCGTTACCCTTTGCCTAGAATTGATGACCTCTTTGATCAACTTCAAGGTTCTACTTGCTTCTCGAAGATTGATATTCGATCCGGTTATCACCAACTCCGTGTACAAGAGGAGGATATTCCAAAGACTGCCTTCCGAACAAGGTATGGTCACTATGAGTTCATGGTCATGCCTTTTGGGCTAACCAATGCACCCGCAGTTTTCATGGACCTCATGAATCGTGTGTGCAAACCGTACCTTGATAAATTTGTGATTGTCTTCATCGATGACATCTTAATCTACTCCAAGACTAAAGCCGACCATGAGCAACATCTTAGGCTGGTTTTGGATCTCTTGAGAAAGGAACAACTATATGCCAAGTTCTCCAAATGTGAATTTTGGCTAAAGGAAGTTCAATTTCTTGGTCATATCGTCAACGACAAGGGTATCCATGTTGACCCTGCTAAGATCGAAACGGTTAAGAATTGGAATGCCCCGACGACTCCCACTAAAGTTCGTTCATTTCTTGGTCTTGTGGGATATTACCGTCGTTTCATCTCAAACTTCTCTAAGATTGCTGTCCCTCTTACCGCCTTGACCCACAAGGGTAAAACTTATGAATGGGGACCAAAACAAAAAGAAGCTTTCCAAACTCTCAAGCAAAAGTTGTGCAATGCTCCTATCTTGACTCTCCCGGATGGGAATGATGATCTAGTTGTCTACTGTGATGCTTCCAACCAAGGTCTTGGTTGTGTCCTCATGCAACGAGGCAAAGTAATCGCTTATGCATCAAGGCAACTTAAGATTCATGAGAAGAATTATACGACGCACGATCTCGAGTTGGGTGCGGTCGTATCCGCGTTAAAGATTTGAAGACATTACCTCTATGGAACAAAATGTGTGGTGTTCACCGACCACAAAAGTCTCCAACACATCTTCAACCAAAAAGAACTCAATATGAGGCAACGACGTTGGGTCGAACTCCTTAACGAATATGACTGCGAGATTCGTTACCATCCCGGCAAAGCGAATGTTGTAGCCGACGCTTTGAGTCGAAAGGACCATGTCATGCTTCAATGTGTTCGAATTCAAACCGACATTCAAAACCGCATCTTAGAAGCTCAACACGTCTCAGTCACCGAGGGTAACATGTATGAGGAAATGTCGTGCGGTGTTGAACTTCAACTTAAATCAAAACCCAATGGCTTACTTTATTACTTGAACCGTATTTGGGTTCCCGATCGCGATGATCTCCATACGTTTCTTATGAACGAGGCTCACAAGACTCGTTATTCTATCCATCCTTGTGTGGATAAAATGTACCAAGATCTTCGCCAACAATATTGGTGGCCCGGTATGAAAAAGGACATTGCTCTCTATGTTGCCAAATGTCTAACGTGCTCCAAGGTCAAAGTCGAACACCAACGTCCTTCCGGATTACTTGAACAACCGGAAATTCCCGTGTAGAAATGGGAAACTTAGCTATAGATTTTATTACCAAACTCCCTCGCACCTCGAGTGATTATGATAGCATTTGGGTGATCATTAATCGTCTCACCAAATCTGCTCATTTCTTGCCCATCCGTTGTCACACCCCGCCAAAGCGGAAACGCGAGGCGTAACGTTCATGGTTTCCAAAGCATATAATTATTGCAAACGCATACATACAACTGGATACATAAATTAAGTTTAAGGTTTTACAGCCTAAAATAGTAGTTGGAGTTACAAAATATTAAGATTTTGCAAATATGACCCAAACATTATGGGTTATACAAGAAAAATCTTCAAAAGTATTATCCACCATGTATGCATGAACCCTACGTAGTATTACTCTTGTTTCCGCGATTAATTTCCTGAAAAACATACTTGAAAATGTCAACACTAGGTCGGTGAGTTCACAGGTTTTATATATGAATACAATGAGTAAACCGATTGCTTGAAAATGATTTTACGTATATGATAAACAAAACAAGTAATGTTTGACCCATTTGTAAACTAGCTAGGAATACAAATAATATGTACATACATGAGGCATAACCAAACCAAGACCAGGTGTTTTGCCCCTCACTCGTACCTCACGAGCAATATTAGAACACTATGCAGTCATTTGGCCAGAGGGACCCATGGTTAGCGCGACTAACCATGACCGGGGGTGTCAGACCCAATAGTACTATCCATAGATTCCTAGGCTAATCCATAGCTAATGGTTATAAATATGATGGTCAGGGGACTTTATGAGCTCCAAATGTATCAACTCATGCAAACATAAAGGTCGGGTCTTGTTTTCTTGTTATCATATAAAATTAGTTATAAGTATGTTCTTCCCCCAAATATACAAAACAGTAAAAAGGGGCCGTGAAACTCACCTTGAGTTTGTGTAAGCTTGCAATGACAATTGTTCTAGTCAAACTTGACTATTCGTACCCTAATTACAAAAAGGGTAATTCGTGTTATGACCGAATGTCTCATATGCAAATTGTTCACCGACTTAGCAAATCTGATTGCTTTTGTTTAAATATATTTTTTTAGTTTTTCAACACTTGTTTCGTTATAAAATATTTCTAAGTTACTGCCCCATGGGACTGATGAACAGGTATCGAAACTACCTAGTTTCGATTGAGCAAACTGGGTATCGAAACTACCTAGTTTCGATTGGGTAAGAAAGGTATCGAAACTACCTAGTTTCGATTGAGTAATAGGTATCGAAACTACTTAGTTTCGATTGAACAACAGGTATCGAAATTACTTAGTTTCGATTGAGTAAACAGGTATCGAAACTATAGTTTCGATTACTGAAATTTTGATTGACAGAATCAGTTTCAAAACTTTATTCATACATATACGCATATATTCATGTTTTAATCTTGAATTCGACACACTTTTCTGGTTATTTTTCTTACTTTCTAGTAAACTGTATGTTTAGCTACGGTTTTAAAGAAAATAATATGAATGATATTGAGTTTTTACCTCTAAACAGAGATGATGATTTTTGAGAGAAATAGAGAAGATGGTCTTGAATTATCTTGGTTAGAAATGCTTGGAAGCTCCTTATAATACCGAAATATGGTGGATTTTGCCTTAAAACTTGACTTCGACTTGAAGAAAATTGGGGATATTGCCGTAAGAAAGTGAGAATGATGAAAGGGGTTCGTGAGAATGGTGATTGAGGTGGTATGGTTTATATCTGAGTTTTGATGTCTTGAGGTATGGGTTTAATGATAAAGAATTTGAATGAGAGGAAAACGGTAGTGTGAATGGGGGGTCTTCTCTGGCTTCGGCCGAGAAAGTCAAGGGGGTGGGTTGGGTTAATTTGATGGTCAAGCCATTTTAGTTGGTGGGTTTTTAGATTATTAGTGGATTTTAAATCTTGATTAGGATTTTTAAACAGTAAATTAATTCGGTTTAGATTCTTCACGGTATTATAATTTATCAAGTTTATGGCTCGTTAAAGAAAAATATTGAAATCTTGAATTGTATAACTCGTTGAGGTGATTATTTGTAGGTATGAGTACCTAAAGGTGACGCTAAATGGTAACGCCTTCGAGAGGGTTCGTTAGTTTACTTTTACGTATATTATATGATTTATTCTAAAAATAACTTTTTGACCAACGTAAAAATTTGTGTAATATATATATATATATATATATATATATATATATATATATATATATATTTCTGGTTATTTAATTTCACCACAAACGTTCGTATTAGTCGGTTTATATGGTACGTGAACCGGTAACTCCTAGAATTACCAAATATGAAATGAGACCATGTACGGTTTTTGTTAGACCTTAATGTCCTTGTTTGTGAAATTAAGTAAATCACAAAAACAATTATAATGTAAACTTGTTTATAACATGTATGGATATTGACCTGAAATGTTGGGTGTCACATTCTCCCTATGTTAAAAAAATTTCGTCCCGAAATTTAATTCGTGCCATCTTGAACTGGTGTATCCTCAAACAGGGAGGGGTATTTCGTTTTCATTTGATGCTCTCGTTCCCATGTATACTCAGGACCACGCTTTGAGTTCTAACGTACTTTAACTAGTTTGATACGACTACGTCTCAGCCTTTGAACTTTCCAATCTGTAATCTCAATCGGTTCCTCGATGAAATGAAGTTTATCATCGATATGAATTTCATCTGGCGGTATGATCAAGGTCTCGTCTGACAAACACTTCTTGAGATTCGATACGTGAAACGTGTCATGTACGTTGTTTAGTTCTTGCGGTAGTTTGAGCTTGTAAGCTACCGGACCAACCCTAGCCAGTATTTCAAACGATCCAACGTATCTAGGGTTGAGCTTACCACGGTTACCAAACCTTGCAACGCCTTTCCATGGTGAGACTTTTAACATTACTCGGTCACCAATTTGAAATTCTAATGGTTTCCGTCTGTTATCAGCATAGCTCTTTTGTCTGTCTCGGGCTGCTTTCAGACGGTCCTTAATTTTGAAGATCTTATCAGTGGTTTCCGGGACAATCTCAGGACCTGTCAAATGTTTTTCACCAACTTCCGCCCAACATAGCGGTGAGCGGCATTTACGACCATATAAAGCTTCAAACGGAGCTGCCTTGATGCTTGTGTGGTAGCTGTTATTATAGGAAAACTCCGCCAACGGTAAATGAGTATCCCAATTTCCTCTGAAATCAATTACACACGCATGGAACATATCTTCTAAAGTTTGAATGGTCCTTTCGCTTTGACCATCTGTTTGTGGGTAATATGCCGTGCTCATGTCAAGACGCGTGCCTAGGGCTTCTTGTAACGACCTCCAAATCCTTGACACGAAACGACTATCCCTATCAGAGATAATAGAAACTAGCACTCCGTGTCTTGCCACAATTTCTTTAATGTAGAGTCTTGTAAGTTTCTCTGTCTTGTCGGTTTCTTTAATTGGCAGAAAGTGAGCAGATTTCGTTAAAAGGTCGACAATTACCCATATGGTATCATAACCACTGGACGTCTTGGGTAATTTCGTGATGAAATCCATAGAAATATGTTTCCATTTCCATTGGGGAATTTCGGGTTGTTGTAACAAGCCAGACGGTTTCTGATGTTCGGCTTTTACTTTTGAACACGTTAAGCATTTACTGACATATGTGGCAATATCTCCTTTCATATTGGGCCACCAATATAATTCTTTTAGATCCTTATACATCTTATCTGAACCTGGATGAATGGAGTACCGTGACTTGTGGGCTTCATCCATAACCAACCCACGTAAGTTACCGTTACTCGGCACCCAAATTCTGTCCATGAAGTAAAACGTATCATCCGACTTAGACTCCAATTGTTTGATCATTCCACGTAGTGCCTCAGCTTGGATGTTCCTTTCCTTTAGTGCCTCTTGTTGTGCTATTCGGATTTGAGTAGTAAGACTCGTATGAATTGTTAATCCGAGGGCACGAACACGAAGAGTTTTAACTCGTTCTTTGCGACTTAAGGCGTTTGCTACGACATTGGCTTTCCCGGGATGGTACTTGATATCACAATCATAGTCGTGTAGTAGTTCTACCCAACGACGTTGTCTCATGTTAAGTTCCTTTTGATCGAAGATATGTTGAAGACTCTTGTGATCAGTAAAAATAGTGCATCTTGTACCGTAAATATAATGTCTCCAAATCTTGAGAGCAAACACAACTGCGCCCAACTCCAAGTCGTGGGTCGTATAATTCTTTTCGTGCACTTTTAGTTGTCGTGAGGCATATGCGATGACTTTGTCTCTTTGCATTAACACACAACCAAGTCCTTGGTGTGATGCATCGCAGTATACGACAAAATTGTTGATTCCCTCAGGAAGGGATAAGATCGGTGCACTACACAGCTTCTACTTCAGTAATTGAAAAGCTGACTCTTGCTTGTCACTCCAATAAAACTTCTTTTCTTTCTGGGTTAATGTGGTTAAAGGCAGGGCTATTTTTGAAAAATTCTCGATGAATCGTCTGTAATAGCCGGCCAAACCCAAAAATTGACGCACTTCGGTCGGAGTCTTTGGTGCTTCCCAGTTTTTGATCGCTTCTATCTTAGATGGATCAACGTGAATTCCTTCCTTATTGATGACATGTCCAAGGAAATGCACTTCTCGGATCCAGAACTCACACTTAGAGAATTTAGCGTAAAGTTTCTCGTTTCTGAGTAGTTCCAAAATTAATTTCAGATGATGTTCATGATCCTCCTTGGTTCCTGAATATATTAATATATCATCAATAAATACTATCACGAATTTATCCAAGTATGGCTTGCACACTCGGTTCATGAGATCCATAAAAACAGCTGGTGCGTTCGTCAAACCAAACGGCATAACTAGGAATTCGTAGTGGCCGTAACGAGTCCTAAATGCCGTCTTTGGTACATCTTCTTCTTGGATTCTTAGTTGATGATACCCCGAACGTAGATCGATCTTAGAGTAGAAGCTAGAACCTTGTAGTTGATCGAACAAATCGACTATTCGAGGAAGTGGATATCGGTTTTTGATTGTAAGCTTGTTTAATTCCTGGTAATCAATACACATCCTAAAGGTTCCATCCTTTTTCTTTACGAAGAAGACCGGAGCTCCCCAGGGTGAGAAACTCGGTCTTATGAAACCTTTATCAAGCAACTCTTGCAGTTGATTAGATAATTCCTGCATCTCGGAAGGTGCTACTCGATATGGTGACCGCGCAACCGGTGCAGCTCCTGGTACCAAATCGATTCGGAATTCGACTTGCCTCGGTGGTGGTAATCCAGGTAAGTCTTTAGGAAAAACTTCGGGGTAATCCTTAACGATTGGTATGTCTTCAAGTCGACGTTCCTCGGGTTTCTTCTCGACGACGTGAGCCAGGAACACGCAATAGCCTTTATGTAGGTACTTACGAGCTTTCATGCAGTTTATCATCTTCAATGTCACTCCACTTTTCTCACCTTGAACCGAAAGAACTTCTCCGTTTGGGAGGGGAATATGAACAATCTTCTCAAAACAAACAATCTCGGCGTGATTCTTCGACAACCAATCCATACCAATAACAACGTCAAAACTTCCTAGGTCAACGGGTAACATGTCTATACTAAATGTGTGGTTTTTCAAACATAGAGTACAACCCTGAATGACTTCTTCGGTTTTAATTAATTTCCCGTTTGCTAATTCAATTGTATAATTTTGGTCTAGTTTGCTGGACTTAATACCGAGTAGGGACTTAAAGTCATTTGACACAAAACTCATATCAGCACCTGTATCAAAAAGTATAGAGGCATAATGATTGTTTATCAGGAACGTACCAGTGACAATGTTAGGGTCCTGGCGTGCGTCCCCAGCTCCCATCACGAACGCTCTTCCTCGGGCCTGATTGTTATTTTGATTATTCAACTTGGGGCAATCTTTCCTGTAGTGCTTCAGATCTCCACATTCATAGCATCCATGCTTAATCTTATCGGTGGGGTTGGCATTGAGTCGGCATGTCTGTGCTCGATGTCCAAACTTTCTACACCTTTCACATTGAGTGCATTTCCCCACATGGTGATACCCGCACTTATCACACCTCGGTTGGGGGCTAGCATAACCCTTTTTCTCCACAGTGTTAGCAGCAAAAACCTTCACATTCTCCTGTCTCTTATAGGCTTGATTCCTAAATTGGTTATTTGGTTTTCCCACCCATTTCCACTTTTCTCCTAACTTTCTTTCCTCAGTTTCCTTTTTCCCGAACAAACCATTACGAACAACATCATCCCTTAGTTTGTAGGCTAAGACTATGGCACTCTTGGCATCCATGGGGTTCGACGAAGTCACCATACTACGAATTTGGGGTGCAAGACCCCACAAGTACCTTTCAACCCTTTTTGTACTCTGGCGTGACCATGTGTGGCACCAAGATTGCCAGCTCATTGAACCTGTCAGTGTAACCAGCCACATCATCTCCTATCATTTGAAGGTTCCACATTTCAGTTTCGATTTTCTGCAACTCATTTCGAGGACAGTACTCCTCGATCATCATGGCCTTTAGATCATCCCAAGATAGCTAGTAGGCAGTCTGTCTTCCCAAGGTTTTCATCTGAGAATTCCACCAGGTTAATGCTTTGTCAGTAAGTGTGCAAGTGGCATATTTCACCATACAGTCAGCTGTGCATTCACTAATATCAATCACAAATTCCATCTTCTCAATCCACCTCATCAGGCCTACTGCACCCTCGGTGCCATTGAAGTTGCGAGGGTTGCAGGATAGAAAGGCCTTATAAGTGCACTTCTTGTTCGAAGCTCTGATACCAGTTCTGTCACACCCCACCAAGGCGGAAACGTGAGGCGTAACGTTCATGGTTTCCAAAGCATATAATTATTGCAAACGCATACATACAACTGGATACATAAATTAAGTTTAAGGTTTTACAGCCCAAAATAGTAGTTGGAGTTACAAAATATTAAGATTTTGCAAATATGACCCAAACATTATGGGTTATACAAGAAAAATCTTCAAAAGTAGTATCCACCATGTATGCATGAACCCTACGTAGTATTACTCTTGTTTCCGCGATTAATTTCCTGAAAAACATACTTGAAAATGTCAACACTAGGTCGGTGAGTTCACATGTTTTATATATGAATACAATGAGTAAACCGATTGCATGAAAATGATTTTACGTATATGATAAACAAAACAAGTAATGTTTGACCCATTTGTAAACTAGCTAGGAATACAAATAATATGTACATACATGAGGCATAACCAAACCAAGACCAGGTGTTTTGCCCCTCACTCGTACCTCACGAGCAATATTAGAACACTATGCAGTCATTTGGCCAGAGGGACCCATGGTTAGCGCGACTAACCATGACCGGGGGTGTCAGACCCAATAGTACTATCCATAGATTCCTAGGCTAATCCATAGCTAATGGTTATAAATATGATGGTCAGGGGACTTTATGAGCTCCAAATGTATCAACTCATGCAAACATAAAGGTCAGGTCTTGTTTTCTTGTTATCATATAAAAATAGTTATAAGTATGTTCTTCCCCCAAATTATACAAAACAGTAAAAAGGGGCCGTGAAACTTACCTTGAGTTTGTGTAAGCTTGCAATGACAATTGTTCTAGTCAAACTTGACTATTCGTACCCTAATTACAAAAAGGGTAATTCGTGTTATGACTGAATGTCTCATATGCAAATTGTTCACCGACTTAGTAAATCTGATTGCTTTTGTTTAAATATCTTTTTTAGTTTTTCAACACTTGTTTCGTTATAAAATAGTTCTAAGTTACTGCCCCATGGGACTGATGAACATGTATCGAAACTACCTAGTTTCGATTGAACAGAACAGATGTCGAAACTAGCAAACTGGGTATCGAAACTAATACTACCTAGTTTCGATTGGGTAAGAAAGGTATCGAAACTACCTAGTTTCAATTGAGTAATAGGTATCGAAACTACTTAGTTTCGATTGAACAACATGTATCGAAATTACTTAGTTTCGATTGAGTAAACAGGTATCGAAACTATAGTTTCGATTACTGAAATTTTGATTGACAGAATCAGTTTCAAAACATTATTCATACATATACGCATATATTCATGTTTTAATCTTGAATTCGACACACTTTTCTGGTTATTTTTCTTACGTTCGAGTAAACTGTATGTTTAGCTACGGTTTTAAAGAAAATAATATGAATGATATTGAGTTTTTACCTCTAAACAGAGATGATGATTTTTGAGAGAAACAGAGAAGATGGTCTTGAATTCTCTTGGTTAGAAATCCTTGGAAGCTCCTTATAATACCGAAATATGGTGGATTTTGCCTTAAAACTTGACCTCGATTTGAAGAAAATTGGGGATATTGCCGTAAGAAAGTGAGAATGATGAAAGGGGTTCGTGAGAATGGTGATTGAGGTGGTATGGTTTATATCTGAGTTTTGAAGTCTTGAGGTATGGGTTTAAAGATAAAGAATTTAAATGAGAGGAAAACGGTAGTGTGAATGGGGGGTCTTCTCTGGCTTCGGCCGAGAAAGTCAAGGGGGTGGGTTGGGTTAATTTGATGGTCAAGCCATTTTAGTTGGTGGGTTTTTAGATTATTATTGGATTTTAAATCTTGATTAGGATTTTTAAACAGTAAATTAATTCGGTTTAGATTCTTCACGGTATTATAATTTATCAAGTTTATGGCTCGTTAAAGAAAAATATTGAAATCTTGAATTGTATAATTCGTTGAGGTGATTATTTGTAGGTATGAGTACCTAAAGGTGACGCTACATGGTAACGTCTTCGAGAGGGTTCGTTAGTTTACTTTTACGTATATTATATGATTTATTCTAAAAATAACTTATTGACCAACGTAAAAATTTGTGTAATATATATATATATATATATATATTTTCTGGTTATTTAATTTCACCACAAACGTTCGTATTAGTCGGTTTATATGGTACGTGAACCGGTAACTCCTAGAATTACCAAATATGAAATGAGACCATGTACGGTTTTTGTTAGACCTTAATGTCCTTTTTTGTGAAATTAAGTAAATCACAAAAACAATTATAATATAAACTTGTTTATAACATGTACGGATATTGACCTGAAATGTCGGGTGTCACATCCGTGAAGACTATCGAGTTGAGAAACTAGTCCGAATTTACATTGATGAAATTTTGAGCCGTCACGGTGTTCCCTTAAACATAATCTCCGATAGAGATGCTCGGTTCACCTCTTGCTTTTGGCAATCTCTCCAAACTGCTCTTGGTACACGATTGGATTTGAGCACGGCCTACCATCCTCAAACTGATGGTCAGACTGAGCGAACAATCCAAACTCTTGAAGATATGCTTAGAGCTTGTGTAATTGATTTTGGTGGCAATTGGGATTCACATCTATTCCTAATCGAGTTCTCCTACAATAATAGCTACCACACGAGTATCAACATGGCCCCATTTGAAGCTCTCTATGGTCGCAAGTGTCGTTCTCCTATCTGTTGGAACGAGATTGGTGAAGCACAAATCACCGGTCCCGAGCTAATTCAAGAAACATCCGACAAGATTATCCAAATCCGTGACAACATTCGAGTATCGAGAAGTCGGCAAAAGAGTTATGCCGACAAACGACGAAAACCCTTGGAATTCCAAGTCGGTGACCTCGTTCTTCTATAGGTGTCTCCGTGGAAGGGTGTGATCCGTTTTGGAAAGAAAGGTAAATTATCACCTCGCTATGTAGGTCCATTCAAGATCCTTGAAAGGATTGGGAAAGTGGCTTACAAACTCGACTTACCTCCATATCTTGGCAATGTGCATGCTACATTCCATGTATCTAATTTGAAGAAGTGTCTCGCTGATGAGGATCTTCACATACCTCTTGACGACGTGCACATTGATGAAACGATGCACTTCGTTGAGAGACCGGTAGAAATCATGGATCGCGAAATCAAACAACTCAAGCGAAGTCGTATTCCTATTGTCAAAGTTCGTTGGGAATCTAAGCGTGGTCCTGAAATTACTTGGGAACGAGAGGACCAAATGAAGCTCAAGTACCCCCACCTTTTCACTGATACCGTAGCTTCCTGTAACTAAATTTCGGGACAAAATTCCCTCAACATGGGGAGAATGTAACATTTCTGATTTTTAGTATTCTTATTTCAATTCAATGTAATGCATTTCAAACTCAATTCTAGTGCATTGTTTTGTTCTATTCGTACCATCAATTAAATACTATACTTCAATGCAAATCCACAAATTTTACTCGGTTATATTCTATTAAAACACTACATAAGTATCTATTTATACAAATACGTCAAAGACTAAATTTATAAGGTCTGATGTTGAAAAATAGCAAGAAACCCTAATAGACACGGTCGCGCCTCGCTTTGGCACGGTCGCGCGACTTGCTTTGGAACGATCGCGCCCGGTGCCTTGGCACGGTCGCGCCTCGTTTGGACACGGCCGCGCCTAGTACCAGTTGAAACGTAAATGCAGTTTCAATCAACGAATCGTTTGATTTCGTAACAGATATTCACTTCATTACCATTAACGAAAATATTAAGACTACCAATTACAGAAATTGACTCAATATCATTCGATTAAACCACAAAACCATCAAAACATTCTTGAAACCACCGATTCTCCATTTTCAATTCGAAATTCTCTCAATCAAACCCTCCATACGCATCACTCGATCATCTCTAAAGCTTCTGGACACGTCGATATAGCCAGAATCGCATCAGAAGACGCCGGAAGCCAAACCCGTCGTCGCCGGAACTCTCCTCTACCGTACGCTATCGATTCATCGTCTTTCCGGGTAATTGAAACCATATTTTCATACGATTTAGTCTACAGATCAAAATCCCCATCCTAATTTGGGCTTCTAATATGGAAATCATCTCAAACCCGAATCTAGTTTTTGTTCAAAATAGTTTAATCGAATCCGGCCCTAAACACGTTTTAAATTCAATTAATCTATACAAAAAGACTCGTAATAATCTATTGGGTGAAAGTTTATGATTTCCAACCCTGTTATTATAAGAATTAGTCAAATCGTTCTTGATTTGGAACAGGCGCGGTCGCGCTAATCATCTAGCGCGGTCGTGCCTCATGAGACGCGGTCGTGCTGGTTACCAACGCGGTCGTGTCCTGCTGTTTAGACCCAGTCATGCCCTTTGGCTAATCTCAGTCGTGTCTCAGAATCATAGACATGATCGTGCCGAGCCAAGGCACGGTCGTGCCTAGTGATTTATCTAGTTATGTCTCTGTTTGATCAACCCGGTCGCGTCCTGACTAGCACGGCCGCGCCCGTGGTTCGAGCACGATCGTGCCCTTCCCAGGCACGGTCGTGTGTGAGTTAAATTTTTGGCAGAATTATAATTTTTATATATTTTTTCAAACAATAAATATTTCTGATTAAATTTCAAAATAAAAATAGTTGATTTTTATAAAAATGCATTAATACTATTTATTTAGAAAGATCAAATAGTTAATCTTGGAATAAATAGAAAATTATTTATTTAAAGTTAATAAAAATTAAATTTATAATTATTGTTAAACCTTTCATTTAAAAAGTTTCTTAATGGTTAAATTACATATTTTATAAATAAATAAATAAGAAAATGATTATTTATTTAATTTACATTTAAACAAAAACAAATTTATTTATACTTAGTTACATCAAATACTTACACTATTTTCATAAACAATAATTATTTAACCTACTTATTTAGCTATTCAATTTCAAACCTTAATCAAAATGTTCCAAAAATATTTCTTTCAAACTTTATATCGTATTCAATACTTTCAAATACAAATCAATGGTTTTATACACAAATCCAAGTTCAACATTTGACTCAAACTTTGTGCACGCTATTGATACAATATACATTACACTTTAGGTTAACTTGTGCTTTTCAAGGATCCTTATTACTATCTAGTACCTTTTGTTAGCTACGCCTTCAAACCAAGTGAGTATTTCATAGCCCCTTTTACTCTTTTACACTTTTGGGGTGAAACATGAACTCTATCAAATTACATGTTTACATTTACACAAACAACACAAATACAAATCCTATTTACATTCATATGTGCAATTTGAGCTTTATGCCCGAGTGCTATGTGTGCTAACTTTTGTGAACACTTATGTGCAATCATTAACTATTCAAGCCGACGGTTTTCAATGATAGATCTATTGAGTCTGACAAACCCACCCAGATTGGGGTGATTGATACCGACAACACAATTTTGCATGCTAGTTACAAAGGTTTGATTGTACTTAGTTACACAATAGCTGCTCCCCATAAATGTCTTATTTATCATGTTATGTATGGATTTGTTTTTCAATTATATGCTATCTATATACAAACCTGTGTTATACTCACCAACTTTTTAGTTGACTTTATTTTATTCATGTTTCAGGTCCTAATATGTGAGATTGATCAAGATGTGCTACATATAGGCTTGGACTTAGTTAAAATAAATAAAGAACTTATGTATTTCAATTATGTTTCTTTTCTTGGAATTGGTTTTGTTTGAATGTTTGTAATGAAATTTGACAATTAATATATTTCAATTTAGTCAACCTTGTGCTTATGAACAGTCTACATGTCCCGCCCCGATGATTCCGCCATCGGTCGGGGTGTGACATCTAGGTAGACCAAACATATGTTTCGTAAGGCTCGTTACCTCTAGGTAGACAGAACATAACTTAGGCACTATTTCCCCGCAAGGAATAGTACCTTCCATTGGGATCCCCATGGGTGACCGTCGTCACCCCATCATCAACCAGTTGTACAACCGTTAGCCAGCTACAAAGGCCCCCCATAAGGGTGAGGCCAATACATACATACCTTAGCTCCCGTAGGAACTCGTGGCAGATTCATTCATTCGTGACTTTCATAAAACCTTTACCTCATTTTAGTTAAAGCATCAATACGTTTTATTAAACAAAACATCATCTCTTTCGTAAACCTTTAGTAAACTTCATTTGGCAAAACATTTCATAAACATCATCACGTAAACATCATTTCGTAAACATCGTTTCGTAAACATCATTTCGTAAACATTATATCGTAAACATCGTTTCGTAAACATCATTTCGTAAACATCATTTAGCAAACCTCGTTTCGTAAACCTCATTTCAAAACATCATTCCGTATGTATGCACACCAGTCCAAAAACATTTAATTAAAACATTTAAAGAAGGGTTGCCATTTCGTTCTATAAGACAAGAATCCAATGTCATCACGCTAGTTAACAAATAAAATTCAACAAGCACAGTAAGATGTTAATATACACTGGCCATCTGCAATTAACCATTACACTACCTTTCGATTTCTATTTGACCACCTTTGTGATTTCATCTGAACACAAGTCCTTACCTAACCCTTTCTAAGGCATACTATACATGTAAATATATAATACCTTCATACCTGATGCTATGGCTCGAGTTACCCGTACTGGCATCCGCTTTCGGTCCTATTCACAGTTTAAGTTCAGACACTGGGAGTGTCCGAATCTCTCAAACTATTGCTCTGATACCAACTTGTAAGACCCCAAACACGGGAGGCCTCACTTGTTGGATTTACTCATTCACAAACAGTTATTAAACTTGAATATCAAATAGCGCAGCGGAATCATTCATTCATCATAATTAAAACTTGTTCAAACATGCGAAAACGTAACATTGTTAAATACCTAAACATAACATAAACAACTCATAACGGGATGCCAGTCTTCATATCATCCGGGTAACTCTTCTCGCTTGCCAAGCATCACCGTCCATCATCATAACCTGCCCTTAACCTAAGTGTGCATACTAAAAAGTCAGCTACACTGGTGAGTTCTAGCTTTACATAAAACCTTGACATAAACATTTTGCCAAAAAAAAAACATAACATACATTTGTTTAACAAAAGCGTACGTAAAACATGAAATAACTTAACATCATCATAACATCGTAACATAGCATCATAACATAAGTCAACATGAACCGAATCTGCGCCTTCTCGTAACCGTCAATTCCATACATCGCATACCAGCAGATGAACTTAAGGCTCGTTACCTCTAAGTCACCCATCACACAGGTCCCCTATGGCTCGTTACCTCTAGGTGGACCAAACACATGTCTCCTAAGGCTTGTTACCTCTAGGTAGACCAAACATATGTCTCCTAAGGCTCGTTACCTCTAGATAGACCAAACATATGTCTCCTAAGACTCGTTACCTCTAGATAGACCAAACGTTTGCTTTTCATTAAGGAACTCAAATCTATGTTTACTTCCAGTTTCATCCGTAAAAACATCACATTTTAGTCCAAAACCCAACAACCCAAAAACGAACAAAAACTCAGATCTAGGTTGGATCGTTACCTGTATCGAGCTTCTCATTCGGAGGTTCCTGTCACGAGCTATGGAGCAACGCACTTATTAAATTTTGGGTCGATCCGCTAACTTTCTCTCTCTATGGTTTCTCTCTCTAGAACTTGCAAATGAGAGGAATGTGGAGTGTGTTGGCTATTTAAAGGGAAAGACTCCTCCCCTCAAGTTCGTCGGCCCATTTGGCCCGGCCCGTCACGCCTCGTTTATTTATTCCCTTCATCTCACGTACAACCCGTTATTTTAATCGTCGTCTTATTTTTGGGATGTTACAATGCTACCTATTTGATTCATTAAATGCTACCCTAAGTTTCACCACACACTTATACACACTTAATTCTTCATGCACCTTTAATCTCACACACATGATACAATCATCTTTTGTGAACGAAATTTAAACTATTGGGCCTAATGCCCATTAATAATAAACTAAGAAGCTCACTTATCCTCCAAGAAGAAGAAGCCTGCTTAAAACTCACCTTCGGGCCTCAAAGCCTAGTCCACAATGATTATCATCATGACCATGAGCCTAACAATAGAGTTATTAGTACATGATGGCTGGAAGAGCGTGTAGACCCGTGAGAGATTCGGGCTAAGCAAAGACAGGGTACCTAAGTGTGTCCTTGTGACCCACCCCTCTTTCCTGGGAATTCTCTTCATGGATGCACTAGTTATAGGTCAAGTGTTACTTCTAAATACTTTGTGTAATTATTTTACATGTTATTCTAAGTAATTACAAAGGTTTGATTGTACAACTTGGTTTCACAGTAGTACCTCTCCACAATTGCATTATTATCCATGATATGTATGGATTGTATACACACAACACAATGATACTATTTAGAGTCAAAACCTATGTATGCTCACCATTTGGTTATTTGCATGTTAGTTACACAATTTGCTTATTTGCATGCTAGTTACAAAGGTTGTGGACCTAGTTAATTGAATAAAATGTTAATTCAAGTTCATACATTTCCACACTACTTTTCTAAGACAACACAATTTGGTTATTTGCATGATAGTTACAAAGGTTTGATTGTACAACCTAGTTTCACAGTAGTAACTCTCCATAATTGCCTTATCAACCATGATATGTATGGATTGTATACACACAACACAATGATACTATTTAGAGTCAAAACCTACGTATGCTTACCAACTTTTTAGTTGACCTTGTTTTTATCATGTTTCAGGTATAAATGTTTGAGTTAATCAAGTTTGCTTCACTTAAGTTGTGGACCTAGTTAATTGAATAAAATGAACTTATTATGTATTTCAGAATTCTTGTATTATTGAATTTGGTTTGTTGGACTTATGAATTGAAAAGAGATGCTTTAATATATTACAACTTAGTCAACCATGTGCTCATGAACAGTCTCCATGTTCCACCCTGACGTTTCAACCGCCGGTTGGGTTTGACAGATTGGTATCAGAGCCTTGGTTATAGGGAATTAGGTTATTAGACACCCATGACCTAGACTATAACCTTAGTACACCCATCATATGATATGCTCTATGTTATATGATTTTTTCCACATTGCTAAGTGTTACATGTTTAAAACTTTGTGTAATTAGTTTACATGTTATTCTAAGTAATTACATCGCATGTTACAATACCTAATAGTCTACGTGTCACACTATTTGATAACTCTTGTGCTTATAAACATTGGTATCTACATGCTATGTATTTGATTCATTAATTGATACCCTAAGTTTCACCACACACTTATACACACTTAATTCTTCATGCACCTTTAATATCACACACATAATACCATAATCTTTTGTGAACAAAATTTAAACTATTGGGCCTAATGCCCATTAATAATAAACTAAGAAGCCCACTTATCCTCCAAGAAGAAGAAGCCTGTTGGAATAAATAAACCTCACCTTCGGGCCTCAAAGCCCAGTACACAATGATTCTCATCATGACCATGAGCCCAACAATAGTGTTATTAGTACATGATGGCTGGAAGAGTGTGTAGACCCATGAGAGATTCTGGCTAAGAAAGACATGGTACTTAAGTGTGTCGTTGTGACCCACCCCTCTTTACTGGGAATTCTCTTCATGGATGTACTACTTATAGGTCAAGTGTTACTTCTAAAATACTATTGTGAAGACTCGGTGTTATGACTAGTCAAACTCTAAATCTATGAGAACTCTCATATTTAACACTTAGTATTTTATTACTGCTTACAACCTTTTCATTCTTTTTCTGCTAGACATGGACTCCTACTCTCCTCCCTCCCCGGTATACCGTCCTGGAGCAGAGTCTTATCAGGAAGAAGACATCGGGTCACCAATGTATCGGTCACCAACACCCCCAGTTACTAGGCCAAGATTGGACACAAGAGCAGATTAGATTAGGAACACTGGTCCAAGACTTCGAGCATCTAGATCACCCCCATCAAGAAACTCATATCCGGCACCTCGTCTACACAACCAGTTACCAAATCAGACTAACCCAAGGACAAGGCATACCATTGCACCCACTAGTGCTATGGGAGTCCCATTCGATGCCATTCACCAAAACGTGAGGACCTCAGAGTTTGTGAGACAAGGGATGGAGCACGGGATGAGGCACGACCTGCTAGGTCAGAGAATAGATAGCTTAGCTAATCAAATATGGTACCAAGAGGAGAAAATTTCAAGATTGGAAGAAGACAAGGAAATACTTGAGGAACACACACAAGCAGCTAGAGTTGAGGCCATATTTGATGTCCGAGTAACCATAGCGATGTTCATCTTGGTGCTTATCTACTTTCTAGTGGAAAGCTACTTGAGACATTAGCTGAAGTTTCTCTATTTCTAGTCTTTAAATTTCAGTTTGAGAACCATTTCCTTATGTTCGGATTAAATGTTCAACATTTTAGCATTTAATGATATGTTTTATATTACGAATCAAATACTATAACTCATTGATTTGGCACAACGAGTGTGAAATACACCCGACATAATTTCATCAGAATTCCCCAAGTGTCACCTTTTTCATTCACTACAGTTTAGTACACTACCTGCAATCTTCTTCGTAAACAAATCATCTTATTATTTGATTTAAACAATATCATTATTTTGTTTATCAAACCCTAAGTTGGTAGATAAGACTGGGATATAAATTTTCAATAAACATCTCTACCTAGCAAGGAAATTCAATTCAACCTGATTTAGGAAACATTATTTTGATAAATTATGACTTTTACCTCATAAAATTTATTAATTCTAAACCATGGCTAAACTTGTTTAGCCATTGTAAATCATGGCTTAAGTTATTTAACCACTATTTTTCTTAAATATTTTTTTATATTAAAAAAGGCCTTCGTATAATTATCTATTTACTTATTCAATTATTACTTTCATCATTTTATCTATCTACAAACAAGAATAAATTACAATTACTTATCTATTTACGAACAAAATCAGTTATTCACAAGCACATCACTCAGAATAATTTCAGAACCTCCCCGTTATCTTGCACTTTCGGTAATGTATGAGTGTACCTGCCAATTCAAAGGGACGAACCATTTCACGTAGACATTAACCATCTATATAAACCACAACGAGATTTAAAAATCTAAAACCTAACTACCCACGTTATACATAAACACCAAACAGCATGCTTGTCCGTAACACTCGATCACCTACAAAACTCGTTAGTATATGTCACTCATAAGATTCAATAACTTACGTATGCACAATGCACCATACTAGATGAATCACATAAAACTTAGTGTTTGCAATATACATAATACCAGATTGAGGACATGAAGCTTAGTTGTTCACATTATTATGCATAATAGTAGATTGATTTACATGATACATGTTGTTTGTAATATACATGATACTAGATTGGTCACGTAGTACATAAAACTTAGTTGATTTACAATATACATGATATAAGATTAATTACATGATATATGAAACTTGATTGTTCATGATACGCATGACACCCAATTGTTTACGATATACATGAAAACTTGTTTGCTTACAAAATACATAAATACTATTTATTCACCTTATACATAAGGACTCATTTGTTTACTATATACATGGTACTAAACTATTCATATTATACATGAAACCTATTTGCTTACAAGATGCATAACACTAGATCATACATGAAACTCGAGTGTTTACATTATACACAGAACTAAATTGTTTACAATTGTTGCAATTGGTTGACCACATTATACGCAAGGCATGATCATATACTTTATTCACTAAAGTTGAAAACTATAACACTTTGGAGCTACTCGGGGTTTGACGTATTGTTGTTCAAACACGAGGAAGCTGTAACATTTTGAAACTACTCTCGGTTTGACGTATTCTTGTTCAAACACGAGTAAGCTATGGAACTTTAAGTTATACTACATTATTACTCTTTAGTTTCCTGATTGAACTTACTATCTAGGGACATAGTTGTTTATTAGCAGCTCATACGTGAAAACAATACACATGAACTAAGTAATTTAGTGTCCTCCCTTGACCCACACACAACGGAAGGATCTATACGGACCATGCGATGATTCGAGTATCTACGGGTGCACACGTAATTATAAAAATCAGCGCATGGAAAGCATAGTAAAGTCTGTCGTGTGTTATGACCTAAAACCTATTGTGATATATTGCAACGAAACTAATGTGATATGACAAGGGCATGGTGGATACGCCGATGGTACTTCCTATATATAAGCGCTCTATCATATTTTCAGAAGTAGCGTTGTTCGTGTCGCGTAAAGTTTTGACCTAGACCAATAGTTGTGAAATCTATGACCCGTTAACAATTTTGAGAATATTAGACTACTTCTTAAACAAAACCCTGATCATCAAATTTCCATCAAATCCAATTCCATGTAATACAGTTCACCTTTAGAATCCAAAATATTATTCAACAATTCTTCCCTAAAATTCATTCCAAAACTAAAGTACATTACCATCATTCATATCCGATCTGGAGTATCAAAACCTAAATCTTGTCACCAATTATACTCCTTAAATCAACCTTCATAACACATTGAGAATCCAAATCCCTCACCTCCTTGCTAATTCAGTAGCCTCAACTAGTTGAATCTGGGTACGAAATTCCCACAACATGGGGATACTGTAACATTCCAGATTTTTTTTCATGAAATTATTTAGTGCAGTTGTAAGGCCTCATTTCCGGGTAACCACACTTGTTGGATTTACTCATAAACATAGTCATCAAAACTGAATAAACTATAACTTTTAAAACATTGTGGAAGCGTACGTCTTAATATATAAAGGAAACATTGTTCTAACACATTAGCAATTAAACAGGATGTCAGTCTTGTGTCAGGTAGCCTTCATGCCTTTGCCCGTACTTTCTTCTTATTACCTGAAGTGTATACTAAAAGTCAGCTAACGTTGGTGAGTTCTACTTTAAAGCAAATAGGCATAAACATTAATTCTTTATAAGTATATATATACATATATGAATACACGTTACATTTGAATTGCTTTCATTTATCATTCATTGTAAATACACATAAATATATATTCACATCATTGGTTTCGTTTAACATTTATTGGTCATACATATAAGGGTGATCAACCTGTCATAATTGTTGCGTGAGTCACAAAGACAAATGCCATAAGAACTAACGTCATAGTCCGTTACATAAACCGTCCGGCCCTAGAAACCGTCCGTCGAAACATAAATCCGTCAGACCAACCTTCGGTCGTCCGCCTTAACCGTCCTACCGTCGTAGTCCGTTAATTCGCCGGTCTGCCCTAAGGCATTCGTTTCCTACGCGAACTGTTATTTATACAACCGTTCTACCTTTATAAGGCAATTGCTTCGACCGTCCATTAATGCCTTTCGTACATCCTAACTGATGAAGGGATGTACTTGTCCCTGTTGCAAAATAGTCACGTGGTCGTCCGTATACCGAAGTAGCCGATATCATCGAAGCGTCCATAACGTTTACATACTTTCATAACATGAAATATATAAAATATAAAGCGAGATTTCATTCATTTACGTTATGCCATTCTTCCATTCATTCTTTGTAAACATAAGTTCGTCTACCAAAGTAGCCGTTTAACATCGAAGCGTCCATAGCGTTTACATACTTTCATAACATGCAATATATAAAATATAAATCAAGATTTCATTCATTTAGGTTATGTCATTCTTTCATTCATTCTTTGTAAACATACGTTTCATTCCTTGTTCATTATTCATTTTAATATATATATATATATATATATATATATATATATATACATCACGTATGATCAAATTGGCATTTATAGCATTTATTCATTTAGTGTATACACTTCAGCCCCAAAACATTTAAAATGATTTGCATGTAACACATAAGGGGCACATAGAACTCACATGATGATTAGTTTCTGAAATACACTTAGCTGGTTACTGAGCGTCACTAATGTCACTCACGATCTGTATAATAAAGTCATCCACATAAGGTAGTGTTCCTAATTGACACTAAACATTTCTATGCTTGAACGTAGTAGTTTCGATAGGTAGTTTATATCGAAACTATGGTAGTTTCGGGTCATGGTTAATATCGAAACTAGAGTAGTTTCGGGTCACGGTTTATATCGAAACTATCTGTTCAATAGAAACTACTTTGTTCAATAGAAACTACTTTCTTCAACAGAAACTATTTGTTCAATAGAAACTACTTTGTTCAATAGAAACTAATTTCTTCAATAGAAACTAGTATCTCAAGAACAAATTCAGATCTGATCTTTAAATATGTAAAGCTTCCAAATTTAATCGTTCAAAAGACTTGATATCATCATATATTCATAACTCATATAACACTCTTTGCTAAAAGCGTAAACTTTATGTAAAGTTGTTACCTTTGTAAGATTTTCTTACAAGCATACGAGTGTAGGTCCACATGACTCATCTTAGGATCGATCTCGTGACAGGAAGTCTCGATAACATGGAGTGCGGAATCCTACCGTGGTAACGTTTGTATACGAATTGACAATAGAAACAACAGGTAAATAAACTTCTCATTGTATTCCACAAAACACAGAGTTTACAAGATTCACAGAATACACTCGTTCAATCCCCTCTGCTCCCTCCTCTCTTTTGAACAAAATCTGTAAACTTCTATTTATAGACACAATCTCTGCAATAGGCGAACTTAACAAGTTCGCTTCTAAAGATGCTTAGGCGAACTTTATGAACTTGTACAATATTCCTTAGGCGAACTTAACAAGTTCGCTCTTAAAGATGCTTAGGCAAACTTATGAACTTACACAGAATTTTATCAACAGCTACAAAATATGTCCTAACAGACTCCCCTTTAACTGTTGCTAACCATTCTATCAATTACAAGTCAAAGACTCTAAGACTAAGACATAATATCTTCAAGCTCGTTGTCACCAGAATATGCTCCAACAGACTCCCCCTTGACAACAGCTTTAGAAGATTATCATCTGTCTTCATATATCATCAAACACACTGTAGTCTTCGTCTTGTTCATCTGCACTTTCTCTTTCTATCAAGAAGAAAACTTGGGAGAAGGACCCCTTGTCAACTTCTGTTTGCAATATTCAGTTTTTGCATAGGAGAATAACCAAGAATAACCAACAATTAAGATTTCCATGGACGGTGGAAAAATAAAATCTTTTTGGCTTTTCTCTATATAAACTGAAATGTAAAATACAAAATCACATCTTTTTGGTCGAACATCACGAGTAAGAAGATCATATCAGTATAAACAATGAATCAATCACACATTTTGGATAAACATCCATAAACATTCTATGGGTATCCTATCCAGATTCATTCTGTATAGCCCCTCTCCCGGGAGGCCTCACTTATTGGATTTACTCATCAACACATAGCACTTTAAACATAAGGCATTCATTAACACAGCGGAAACGATTTAAAATCTCAACATACGCAGCGGAAACATAACACGTCTAAACAACTGAAACTTGTCAAATACAATTGAAACTTGTCTTAATCAACATAATCAAAAGAAACATAAACAGGATGCCAGATGCTGATCTTCGGGTAACTCTTCTCGCCAAGCCAAGCATCCACTTCCATCTACTGCCACCTACACTTAACTGATGTGCATACTAAAAATCAGCAACGCTGAGTGAGTTCTAACGTTTTCTTTAAATCAATTTTTACAAAAGATTTACTAATACATACATACTGCCCTTAAAGCAAAACTTTACATACTTCACTTTTCAAAAATATTTTAAAACATTCATAAGGTATCTGTCAATTCCTTGTCACTGTTGGTACTGCCCTCGTGATCAATACCACTTAACCGTCAATTCTTATCACTGCTGGTATTGTCCTCCTGATCAGTACCACTTAACCGTCAATTCCTTGTCACTACTGGTATTGTCCTCGTGATCAATACCGCTTAGCATGTTGTTGTCCTCGTGATCAACAACTGGTATTGTCCTCGTGATCAATACCGTTCAGCATAGTTGGGTCCTCGTGACCCATTGATGTTGTCCTCGTGATCAACACCACATGACACGATGTTGTTCTCGTGATCAACACCGGGTATTATCCTCGTGATCAATACCGCTTAACTGGTACATGGGGGATTGCGTAGTCCCCCGAGCAACCGCCGTCACTCATCCCAATTGTACAACTGTTAACGAGCCATCAAGACTCTTACTAATGGGTAGAACCCATATCTGACATCTTGTACAAGTAACATCTGTCCCAAGGACCTTTACAAACTGGTACACATTCCCGAAGGAAAACTGTTCACTTTACTGTTCATAAAACTTTCTGTAAATCTTGTTCATAACTTAACATGTATTATGCCTTTGTTTATGTATATAAAAATATAGTAAACGCTTGCCATAAATACCTTTGCTTTTACTGAAATATATCATAACACATATATCATGCCTTTGTTTATGTATAATAAATATAGTAAACGCTTGCCAAATGATATATCTTGCTCACTTGAAAATACTAACACATATATTATTGCCTTTGTTTATGTATAATAAATATAGTAAACGCTTGTCAAATAATATATCTTGCTTTACTGAAAACATACTAGCACTTATATTATGCCTTTGTTTATGTATATGAAAAATATAATAAACGCTTGCCAATAATATAATCATACTTTACTAAAATGTACTTTTGCCTCTTTTAAACTTTTCACTAAAACATAGCTTTTCCCTTCAGTTTATAATATATAAAATATAATAAACGCTTTACACTAAGTATGCACACCACCCCTAAAGAAGGCAAAAAGGGGATTAGAATTCACCTAGTATCTTAGCTGCAATGGTCTACTAGATCTAACACAATCTGAACAATCATAACAACAGACTCGTATCAGACTTAACTCAACGCTAAATGGTTTCACAATTTCTGGCTAGGCGAACATACCGACTTCACTAATCCAGCTATATATATACCCATAGACCTGATGCTTGCGCACTTGGCAAGCGCGCAGAGACTTGTTCTTGCGTACTTGATAAGTACGCAGACTTTGCTTCTTGCGTACTTGATAAGTACGCATGCTTTGCTTCGTGCATACTTGATAAATACGCAGGCTTTGCTTCATGCGTACTTGATAAATACGCATGATTTGCTTCATGCGTACTTGATAAGTACGCAGGATCCTCTTCTTGCGTACTTGGTAAGTACGCAGGATCTGCTTCCCCGTAAAAACCTAACATTCATGTTCGGGTCTGATCACGTCAAGATCCCGGACTTGTTTACATTCAAAACGTTTGCTTTTCATTAAGGAACTTAAATCTATGTTTTTCCTCCAGTTTAATCTGTAAAAACGTTACCTTTTCCTCCAAAACCCGAAAAACCCAACAACGAACAAAAACTCAGATCTAGGAGAATCGGTTACCTGTAAACGCTTCTTCTTCACAGCTAATCGTTCCAGATACGTATGCCTACGGTCCTATGAGCTCATATTCGAAAATCGGGACTTTCTCTCTCTAGAATTTCTCTCACTTTCTCTCTCTAGATATCCAGAAATGATGTTGGGAGTGAGGGTTTTGGGCTGATTTTGAGGCTTATAAGGGCCCAACCCTTGCCCCTTTTGGCCCATACCCCCCGGCCCAAGCCCGCTTCCCTTATTTTCTTATTTAAGTTTTTAATTCTCGTGAATTCTTTCGCGCTCTAAAACTCGGGATGTTACACATTCTTTCATTTCTTTTTTTGAATTTCCAAACAATTATATGTAGTAACATCTTTTGAATCAGATAAGATCAAATCTTTTAAGCTTCAACCAAAACATGTAATGATACGCGAAGAACTCCAAAGAAGATGGGATCAGATCATAACATGCTTATAATATAAATTACATACGAATTTGCAACACATAACATGTCAATCTAAGTTGTCAATATTATAAGAATTTAAACCATTAGTATCTTTGTCCCATGTTCTTGTGAATTATGGTACCATTTATTTTGTAATACGTGTACCCCACAAATATGCCAACAGAAAATTAAATTTGCACTATCTTCAAGACATATAAGATTATTGCAAGATAATATTCAATCCCCAGGATGAATTATACCGATAAACACAGGAAAATATCAAGCAGAGAATCAGAATGATTCAGAATCGAATGATTCAAATGTCTTGGTTTGGATGAAGTATCATGATTCATAGTAACAGAAAGATTGTACCAATAGAATTCTTCAACATAAGATTGATCAAGTAATCGATTGATTCAATGACACAGGGTAGCGTGATCTAACTGTTATATGGATATATTCAATGGAATCATGATAATGATCCAAGGGCTAGTATATGTTCCAACAGATGTTGTTAGAAACATATCTTAGTTCAGCATCACATTGCATGTTTTTCGTGGCATGGCAGTGAAGTGAACTGAAAAATTGTGTTTAACGACAAAACTGATACTAGTCTCATGAAGTACTTTAGATCTTATATTCTTTATCTGATAATGATCTTTTACACACACCCGGCATACCATGGGTTCAAATCACAGTTGTCATAAAGATCATTATGTTGTCACACTACTAATGGACCAAAGATACTCATAGCCTATTAACAATTCAGACTACATACTAGTATCCAAATTGAAATATAAGCATCAAGCATCAATTTTTGTTAAGCATAAGCAGTTATGAAGCTATCATTTCTCATACTGTGCATTCTAAGAAGTTCTGATCAAAACATTTATCACAGATATATTAGATAAGCATCATAAAGTCCAACTAAGGTCATGTGTGACTGAACATCTACTGATGTACTATCATTTCTCCTTATAACTTCAAGTAATGTAGATTTTAACTTTTTCAATTTGTTTGGATTTTTCAAAATCTTTTTCAAAGAAAGTAAAACAAACGAAAATAAACCTTCCATGAAAACATTTTAAGAAAACCATTTTATTTGGTTACTCAGGATTAAGCAATTCAATCATTTAAAAACTCAAACCAATGTAATTGAATGTCATTGCCTCTGTCACAAACACAGTTCTGTACTCCCCCTGTCTTGTAGACTCCCCCTCAACTAGTCAAATGATTGTATCAACTACTTTATGTTCACCATCGTCATCCTAAGTTTCAGGTTGTCTTTTGGACTTTGTAAAACTCTTTCCAAAACATTGTGTGTGACATATTCTCCCCCTTGAGCATCAAGTCGTTGAATCAAATAGATTTACCAACTTCTGTAATGACTTATTGCTCTTGTAGATGTCATTCCCTGTCATGCGCTAAGAACCACCACTATCAATAAACAAAATGGTATTAATAGTCCCTCTTGGTTAATCCTACACATCTAACAAGAAACATTAATTTGAAATTGGGACCCAAGCCATGGTAGTCATGGGTCGTCCATCTGTATCAAAATAATAAACTTCACTCCATTCACAATCGAATCTCTCATCGATTTTCGGTGATTGCTCCGACGAGTCAGAAATAGAAACTTTAGATTTCCAAACATACTTCTGGTCATTAAGTTCTTTTTGCTTAAAATGTGAAGTGTTTGAACACTCTTGTTCATTTGAAAAATGTTTAGATTGTGAAAGCTCTTGTTGTTCTAAATCTTTTCTCAATCTTCTGTTTCTCCTCCGTCTTTGAGGTCTAGAAAGCCTAACACCCTTTGGTGTAACATGAGGTTTAACCACATTTGGGTTAACATAGGGCTTACCAAGAGTTCTTACCTTTTCTGGAGTAACATGTTGGTTACCTTTGGCGTTGTGAGGATAAGCAATCCGAATATGACCCACAAGACCACAATAAAAGCAGATCTCTTCTCACGATATTCTCTCATATAAGGAATCTTCACACGATAAGATGCACTTGAAGAAGATTCTCCTACATGAACTTCTTTTGGAGTTTGAGACGGAACAAACTTTTTCTCAACAAGTTTTGATTCAGGCTTCATCTTCTCAAGAACTACAGATTTTGCAACAGGTTTTGATTCATGCTTCATCTTCTCAGGAAATAGATGCTTCTCCCCTTTATTTTTGTAAGGACAGGTCACCACAATGTGTCCCATCTCATTACAATGAAAGCATGTACGCCTGTCTTTATTATCTCTGATATATGGAACTCTCCTTGAAATTGAAGAACTTCCAAATGTATAATTTCGAGATGAATTAGAATCAACCTTTGAGTCTTCTGTCTTAACCTCTTTTGGTATCCCCTCTACCTTAGTTTAATCAAAATATTCTTCATCACTCTCACCAGAATACACCATATCTTCACTTGTGACTGGATTCACTTTCAACACAGTCGTAGGATCTAAATCCTCATCTTTTATAATCTCAGGTGTCAGAATAATTCCCGTTGAATGGTGGAGGAACATAACCAATACCATTAGTTCCCTTCCCCTCTTTTGTATTATTAAAATATCCCATTAAGAATGATGAATTTCCAAAGCTTTCTAACTTTCTATGCAATCTGATCACCTCTGCTTTAGATTCAGCTAGTTCCTTATCTTTCTCAGCAAGATCATTATTTCTTTTCTCAATTTCTGCAAAGGACATATCCAGGTGATATGCCTGTTCTTTGATCTTCAAAGTCAGATGTAACATTTCTGATTTTAGTATTCCTATTTCAAATCAATGTAATGCAATTTCAAGTTCTATACTCGTGCAATGTCTCATTATTTTCTCGCCGTAAATTTAATGCAATAATTCTATACAAATTCGCAAGTATTACTCGGTTATATACATTTAGACGCTATACAAGAAACTATTTTATACAAACTTATCAAATCTGAAAAGTCAAGGACTAAAGTTGAAGAATGTCAAGAAACCCTAATTAGACACGGTCGTGCTTCGTATAAGCACGGTCGGGCCAAGTGCTTTGGCACGGTCGCGCGACCTGCTTTGGAACGATCGCGCCCGGTGCTTAGGCACAGTCGCGCCTATTTTTGGCACGGTCGCGCATGCGAAACAGCTGAATCGTAACTGCAACTTTAATCGCCCGATTGCTCGAATCCGTAACCGAATTACGTTATGCTTTCAAAAATAATACTGCCAATTATTCTCCTTTCATCCAATTAATCAAAATTCGTGAAACTCAAAGAAAATTCTCTCTCAAGCTTTCCAAGAAACTAGAATTCGTATTTCAAACCGAATTCTCTAAAATCCAGCAGTAAAGTCTCGATTCTCAGTCATCCCTGAAACTCCTGGACTATCTGCATTGACCGGAGTTGCAGCAAAGATCGCCGGAACCCAAGCCGTCGACACCGGAGCTTCCTCTTGACCATCATCTATCGATTCGCTTCTATTCAGGTTAATTGAATCCTCTAATTTATTCATTTCAATATCTATATCAAAAGCCCTCTGTTAATTGGGGCTTCCATCATAAGAATCGTCCTGAACTAGAATTCTCATATTGATAAAAAAGGATTTAATCGATTCCACTCTTAAACACGATTTCCATACAATTAATTTATATTATTAGACTCGTAATAACCCATTAATCAAAAGCCCTATCAATTACATTGTTTAAAATACAAGAATCTGTCAATTCGTGTCTGATTTGGAAAAGACACGGTCGCGCTAATCATCTAGCGCGGCCGTGCCTCATTTAGCGCGGTCGTGCCGATTAGCAGCACGGTCGTGTCCTCCTGTCAAGACCTTGTCATGCCCTCTGGGCTAGTCTCTGTTGTGTCTAAAGATCATAGACACGATCGTGCCTGGTCAAGGCACGGTCGTGCCTGTTGTCTTGTCTAGATTGTGCTCCTGTTGATCAACCCGGTCGCGCCCCGACTAGCGCGGTCGCGCCCGTGGCTTGAGCACGATCGTGCCCTTCCGAGGCACGGTCGTGCTAGACTCATAATTTTTATCAGAATTATAATTTTTATATTTTAATCAGTAAATGTTTCAGATCTTATAAAAATATGTGTTCTGTATTTAAAAATGGATTAAAAGTTTAATCTTGGCATAAATATAATTTATTGAAAAGTTTATAAAATTAAATTTATATTTATTTAAAATGAGGTTTTAAATAATTAAGTTACAAAATTTATGAATAATGATTAGTTATTTAATTTACATTTTAAATCAAAATCATTTATTTATTTATACTTAATTACAATTAATATTTTACATTATTTCATAAACTATAATTATATATTTATTTATTTATTCAATTCAAATCTAATCAAATTATTTCAAACATATTTTACTTCAAACTCTATATATTTTATACAAATTAATAGTTTTATACACAAATTCAACGTCAATTTTAAACTTAAACTTTGTACATCTATTTGATACTATACACATTACTCGATAGGTTAAATTGTGCATTCCAAGGATCATATTTGCTATCTATATTTCCTTGTTAGCTTAATCTTCCATATCAAGTGAGTATTCACAACCCCTTTTACTCTTTTACACTTTTGGGGTGGAACATGAACTTTATACACATTACACATTTCACAACTACATTTATACAAACAAAGAAGTGAAATATCCTACATACATACATGTGTGCAAAATTTGAGCTTTGTTCCCGAGTGCTAGTTGTGCTAGTCTTTGTGAAAACTATGTGCAATCATTAACTATACAAGCCGACGGTTTTCAATGACAGATCTATTGAGTCTGACAAACCCACCCAAGTGGAGGTGATTGATACCGACAACACAATTTGCATACTAGTTACTAAGGTTTGATTGTACTTGATTACACAATAGCAGCTCCCCATAAATGCCTTATTTTTCATGTCTTGTAAAGGATTTGTTTTCAACTATATGCTATCTATATACAACTGTGTTATACTCACCAACTTTTTAGTTGACTTTATTTTATTCATGTTTCAGGCCCTAATATGTGAGAATGATTCAAGACGTGCTCAATTTAGGATTTGGACTTAGCAATATTAAATCAAGAAGTTTATGAGTTGTTTTATTTTCTTGTTTGGATTTGGTTTGTACTTGGATTATTTGTAATGGAAATTTGACTTTAATATACTTCAATTTAGTCAACCTTGTGCTATGAACAGTCTTACATGTCCCGCCCCGATGATTCCGCCATCGGTCGGGGTGTGACAGATTGGTATCAGAGCCTTGGTTATAGGGATTTAGGTTATTAGACATCTTGACCTAGACTATAACTTTAGGACACCCACTTATACTATGCTTCATGATTTTGTGCTATGTGTTACATGCTATGTGCTACATGCTTACCATGATAAATTGTTTATTATATTTGGTACCTTACTTGTTAGAAATTCATGACTTATTAGGATCTTCTTAAATAATACCTTTCCTATATTCTAAAATCCCATGATATTTCTACCTTCTTTTCTATCTTTATTCTTTCTAAGCATGTGGACAAAAAAAAAATTCTTGAAGCAAAAATCTTTAAAATTTTTTTTATTTTCTTCGTTAAGGTTTTTAAACTTGTTAAATTATTTGAGGACACGTGCAATCTGGAAGGGTGACACCTGTATTTTGGGTTTTCTGTCTAGGAAAGCATTTCGCATAAATCCCAATCAACCGAGGGACCCGTATGCTTTCCTGGGAATTCCCGAGATGTGTGTTTACCTATAGGCTAAAGCATGTCTCCTTGAAAATTATATAAGTTTAAATTAACCTTAATGTGCCTTAGTATTCAAGTGATTTTACCACTTTTGAGTACAATCCAAACTATGAATATCTATCTTTTATTTGGTTTTCTCATTCTATTAAATCCTAGCAATTCTCATAAGTTCTTCCAATCTTTCTTGTCTTGTGAAAATCTGTAGAATGCCTCCTCGTCGTGCTCCTGCCGCCAACGCCAACTCCGACATTGCTGCTATTCTTACCCAATTGGTGACACAACTCACCCAAGCCAATGGTGCCACTAATGGTAATGGTGGAAATGGAAGCAATAGTGGTAATAATGGTGGTAATGGTGGAAATGGTGGAAATAATCCATCTCAATGCACCTTCAAACACTTCAATTCGTGCAATCCCCTAAAGTTTTATGGAACCGAAGGAGCAACTGGACTCCTTCAATGGTTTGAAAGTATTGAGAATACCTTTCTCAATAGTGACTGTCCCGACAACCTCCGCGTTCGTCATGCCACAAGTGTCCTCCAAAAGCGGGCACTTACTTGGTGGAATGGGGAGAAAAGGAATAGGGGTGTTGATGTAGCTATGGGCTTACCTTGGGATGAGGTCAAAAGGCTTATGACCGAGGAATTCTGTCCTCGAAATGAAGTGAAGAAGTTAGAGGCCGAATTTTGGGATCTTGCCCAAGATAGTGGGGAAAACTTAGCATATACAACTCGGTTCCATGAGTTGAGTCTTCTTGTGCCCCACATGGTCACTCCTTTAGCCCGTTGTATCGAAAAGTATATTGGTGGGCTACCAAGACAAATTCAAGATACTGTCTTAGGTAGAAATCCTGCTACTTTGGAGGATGCCATCCGCCTGTCTGCTACCTTAACTGACAATCATGTTAAAGCTGGAACTCTTACCAAAAAGGGTTCTAAGAAAGTTGCTGGAACCGTAACCCCTCCTGCCCACAACAAAGAAGCCACAACTGAATCCTCTCGCAATAACAAAAAGAGGAAAGTTAGAAACTTTGCTGTGGTTACTCCTGCGGTGCCCGCTAATCAAGTTGCACCCGTAGTTCAAGCACCGGCTAAAAAGCAATATGTTGGGATTTATCCTCTTTGTGCCACCTGCAATTTTCATCATCCTCAAAATATCCCATGTCGCCTTTGCACTCATTGTGGGATATATGGTCACACTATCAATATTTGTAGGGCCAAAGCTTTTAAGAGTCAAGTCAATCCACCGAACCAACCCAACCCGCGAGTGGCTAATCAAGGTGCTCCCGCCATTGCTAATAGGCGTGCTTGCTATGAGTGTGGTGACCCGAACCATTTTCGTAATCTATGTCCAAGACTTGCAAATGCTAGACAAGGTGGAGCTCGTGGGCGTGCGTTCAACATAAACGCCAACGAAGCTCAAGCCAACAACGACGTGGTTAATGGTACGTTCCTTGTTAATAGTCAATATGCCTCCATTTTGTTCGATACCGGTGCCGATAAAAGTTTTGTGTCACTAAATTTTGAGCCTTTACTTGCAAAGACACGATCCCAATTAGAGAAAATCTTCACCGTTGAAATAGAAAATGGTGACTCCCTTACAATTGAGTCTACTATCTATGATTGCTCTTTAGAACTTAATGATCATGCATTCCCAATCAACCTTGTTCCAATGCCACTAGGAAGCTTTGATATTATCATAGGTATGGATTGGCTATCAAATCATCATGCCGAAGTCATTTGCTTTGAAAAGTGTATTCGAATTCCGCTACCATCGGGAGAAACCTTAAGGGTTTTTGGTGAAAAGCCTTGCAAGGGTTTTAAATTGATGTCTTGTACTACCGCTCAAAAGTACTTACGAAATAAGTACATCGCCTTCCTAGCTCATATTGTTCAAAAGGACGTCAAGGAGAAGAGTATTCAAGACATTCCTATCATTAGGGATTTTCCCGAAGTGTTTCCTAAAGATTTATCCGGTCTTCCTCATGTTCGTCAAGTAGAGTTCCGTATTGATCTTATGCCCGGAGCTAACCCTGTTGCTAGAGCTCCTTATCGTCTTGCACCTTCCGAAATGCAAGAGCTCGCAAGTCAACTTCAAGAACTCTCCGACAAAGGTTTCATTCGCCCGAGTCATTCACCGTGGGGTACACCCGTCTTATTTGTTAAGAAGAAGGATGGATCATTTCGCATGTGTATTGACTACCGCGAACTCAATAAGCTTACTATCAAGAATCGTTATCCTGTGCCTAGAATCGATGATCTCTTTGATCAACTTCAAGGTTCTACTTGCTTCTTCATCAGCTCCGTATTCAAGAAGATGACATTCCTAAGACTGCTTTTCGAACAAGGTATGGTCATTATGAGTTCATGGTTATGCCTTTCGGGTAAACCAATGCACCCGCAGTTTTCATGGATCTCATGAACCGTGTGTGCAAACCGTACCTTGATAAATTCGTGATCGTTTTCATTGACGATATCTTAATCTATTCCAAGACTAAAGCCGACCATGAAGAACACCTTAGATTGGTTTTGGACCTTTTAAATAAAGAACAACTATATGCCAAGTTCTCCAAATGTGAATTTTGGTTAAAAGAAGTTCAATTTCTTGGTCACATCGTCAACGACAAGGGTATTCATGTTGATCCTGCTAAGATTGAAACGGTTAAGAATTGGAATGCCCCGAAGACTCCTACCGAAGTTCGTTCATTTCTTGGTCTTGCGGGTTATTATCGTCGTTTCATCTCAAACTTCTCAAAGATTGCTGTCCCTCTTACCGCTTTGACCCATAAGGGTAAAACTTATGAGTGGGGACCGAAACAAGAAGAAGCTTTCCAAACTCTTAACCATAAGTTGTGCAATGCTCCCATTTTGACTCTCCCCGATGGAAATGATGATTTAGTTGTCTATTGTGATGCTTCAAACCAAGGTCTTGGTTGTGTCCTCGTGCAACGAGGAAAAGTAATCGCTTATGCATCAAGACAACTCAAAATTCATGAAAAGAATTATACGACACACGATCTCGAGTTGGGTGCGGTCATATTCGCGTTAAAGATTTGGAGACATTACCTATATGGCACGAAATGTGTGGTATTCACCGACCATAAAAGTCTTCAACATATCTTCAACCAAAAAGAGCTCAATATGAGGCAACGACGTTGGGTCGAACTCCTTAACGACTACGACTGCGAGATTCGTTACCATCCCGGCAAAGCGAATGTTGTAGCCGATGCCTTGAGTCGAAAGGACCATGTTATGCTTCATTGTGCCCGTATACAATCCGATATTCAAACCCGTATCTTGGAAGCCCAATACGTCTCGGTAACCGAGGGTAACATGTATGAGGAAATGTCGTGCGGTGTAGAACTTCTTATTGAATCAAAACCCAATGGCTTACTATATTACTTGAACCGTATTTGGGTTCCCGATCGCGATGATCTCCATGCATTTCTCATGAACGAGGCTCATAAGACTCGTTATTCTATTCATCCTGGTGCGGATAAAATGTACCAAGATCTTCGCCAACTTTATTGGTGGCCCGATATGAAGAAAGACATTGCTCTTTATGTGGCCAAATGCTTAACTTGCTCCAAAGTCAAAGCCGAACATCAACGTCCTTCTGGTTTACTCGAACAACCAGAAATTCCCGTGTGGAAATGGGAGAATTTAGCTATGGATTTCATTACCAAGCTCCCTCGCACCTCGAGTGGTTATGATAGTATTTGGGTGATCATTGATCGACTCACCAAATCTGCCCACTTCTTGCCTATTCGTGAAGACTTCAAAGTGGAGAAATTAGCCCGAATTTACATTGATGAAATCGTGAGCCGTCATGGTGTTCCCTTGAACATAATATCCGATAGAGACGCTCGGTTCACTTCTCGATTTTGGCAATCTCTCCAAAAGGCTATTGGTACTCGATTGGATTTGAGCACGGCTTACCATCCGCAAACTGATGGTCAAACCGAGCGAACAATCCAAACTCTTGAAGACATGCTTAGAGCTTGTGTAATCGATTTTGGTGGCAATTGGGATTCACATTTATCCCTTATTGAGTTTTCTTACAACAATAGCTACCACACAAGTATCAACATGGCTCCATTCGAAGCTCTCTATGGTCGCAAGTGTCGTTCTCCAATCTGTCGGAACGAGATTGGTGAAGCACAAATCACCGGTCCTGAGTTAATTCAAGAAACTTCCGACAAGATTATTCAAATCCGTGACAATATTCGAGTAGCGAGGAGTCGGCAAAAGAGTTATGCCGACAAACGTCGAAAACCCTTGGAATTCCAAGTCGGTGATCTTGTTCTTCTTAAGGTATCTCCATGGAAGGGTGTGATCCGTTTTGGAAAGAAAGGCAAGTTAGCACCTCGTTATGTTGGTCCATTCAAGATCCTTGAAAGGATTGGGAAAGTGGCTTACAAGCTCGAGTTACCTCCATCTCTTGGCAATGTGCATCCTACATTTCATATATCTAATCTAAAGAAGTGTCTCGCCGATGAAAATCTCCATATATCGCTCGACGACGTGCGCATTGATGAAACGATGCACTTCGTTGAGAAACCGGTAGAAATTATGGATCGTGAAGTCAAGCAGCTCAAGCGAAGTCGCATTCCTATCGTTAAAGTTCGTTGGGAATCTAAGCGTGGTCCTGAGTTCACTTGGGAACGAGAAGACCAAATGAAGCTCAAGTACCCTCATCTTTTTACTAATAATGTTGTTTCCTCTAGCTAAATTTCGGCACGAAATTCTCTCAACATGGGGAGACTGTAACATTTCTGATTTTAGTATTCCTATTTCAAATCAATGTAATGCAATTTCAAGTTCTATACTCGTGCAATGTCTCATTATTTTCTCACCGTAAATTTAATGCAATAATTCTATACAAATTCGCAAGTATTACTCGGTTATATACATTTAGACGCTATATAAGAAACTATTTTATACAAACTTATCAAATCTGAAAAGTCAAGGACTAAAGTTGAAGAATGTCAAGAAACCCTAATTAGACACGGTCGTGCTTCGTATAAGCACGGTCGCGCCAAGTGCTTTGGCACGGTCGCGCGACCTGCTTTGGAACGATCGCGCCCGGTGCTTAGGCACGGTCGTGCCTATTTTTGGCACGGTCGCGCCTGCGAAACAGCTGAATCGTAACTGCAACTTTAATCGCCCGATTGCTCGAATCCGTAACCGAATTACGTTATGCTTTCAAAAATAATACTGCCAATTATTCTCCTTTCATCCAATTAATCAAAATTCGTGAAACTCAAAGAAAATTCTCTCTCAAGCTTTCCAAGAAACTAGAATTCGTATTTTAAACCGAATTCCCTCAAATCCAGCAGTAAACTCTCGATTCTCAGTCATCCCTGAAACTCCTGGACTATCTGCATTGACCGGAGTTGCAGCAAAGATCGCCGGAACCCAAGCCGTCGACGTCGGAGCTTCCTCTTGACCATCATCTATCGATTCGCTTCTATTCAGGTTAATTGAATCCTCTAATTTATTCATTTCAATATCTGTATCAAAAGCCCTCTGTTAATTGGGGCTTCCATCATAAGAATCGTCCTGAACCAGAATTCTCATATTGATAAAAAAGGATTTAATCGATTCCACTCTTAAACACGATTTCCATACAATTAATTTATATTATTAGACTCGTAATAACCCATTAATAAAAAGCCCTATCAATTACATTGTTTAAAATACAAGAATCTGTCAATTCGTGTCTGATTTGGAAAAGACACGGTCGCGCTAATCATCTAGCGCGGCCGTGCCTCATTTAGCGCGGTCGTGCCGATTAGCAGCACGGTCGTGTCCTCCTGTCCAGACCTTGTCATGCCCTCTGGGCTAGTCTCTGTTGTGTCTAAAGATCATAGACACGATCGTGCCTGGTCAAGGCACGGTCGTGCCTGTTGTCTTGTCTAGATTGTGCTCCTGTTGATCAACCCGGACGCGCCCCGACTAGCGCGGTCGCGCCCGTGGCATGAGCACGATCGTGCCCTTCCGAGGCACGGTCGTGCTAGACTCATAATTTTTATCAGAATTATAATTTTTATATTTTAATCAGTAAATGTTTCAGATCTTATAAAAATATGTGTTCTGTATTTAAAAATGGATTAAAAGTTTAATCTTGGCATAAATATAATTTATTGAAAAGTTTATAAAAATTAAATTTATATTTATTTAAAATGAGGTTTTAAATAATTAAGTTACAAAATTTATGAATAATGATTAGTTATTTAATTTACATTTTAAATCAAAATCATTTATTTATTTATACTTAATTACAATTAATATTTTACATTATTTCATAAACTATAATTATATATTTATTTATTTATTCAATTCAAATCTAATCAAATTATTTCAAACATATTTTACTTCAAACTCTATATATTTTATACAAATTAATAGTTTTATACACAAATTCAACGTCCATTTTAAACTTAAACTTTGTACATCTATTTGATACTATACACATTACTCGATAGGTTAAATTGTGCATTCCAAGGATCATATTTGCTATCTATATTTCCTTGTTAGCTTAATCTTCCATATCAAGTGAGTATTCACAACCCCTTTTACTCTTTTACACTTTTGGGGTGGAACATGAACTTTATACACATTACACATTTCACAACTACATTTATACAAACAACACAAGTGCAATATCCTACATACATACATGTGTGCAAAATTTGAGCTTTGTGCCCGAGTGCTAGTTGTGCTAGTCTTTGTGAAAACTATGTGCAATCATTAACTATACAAGCCGACGGTTTTCAATGATAGATCTATTGAGTCTGACAAACCCACCCAAGTGGAGGTGATTGATACCGACAACACAATTTGCATACTAGTTACTAAGGTTTGATTGTACTTGATTACACAATAGCAGCTCCCCATAAATGCCTTATTTTTCATGTCTTGTAAAGGATTTGTTTTCAACTATATGCTATCTATATACAACTATGTTATACTCACCAACTTTTTAGTTGACTTTATTTTATTCATGTTTCAGGCCCTAATATGTGAGAATGATTCAAGACGTGCTCAATTTAGGATTTGGACTTAGCAATATTAAATCAAGAAGTTTATGAGTTGTTTTATTTTCTTGTTTGGATTTGGTTTGTACTTGGATTATTTGTAATGGAAATTTGACTTTAATATACTTCAATTTAGTCAACCTTGTTCTATGAACAGTCTTACATGTCCCGCCCGGATGATTCCGCCATCGGTCGGGGTGTGACATCAGAGAATTTATATCCCTCTTCAGTGATTCTATTCTCTTAATACACACATTCTCATTATCCTTTAATTTCTGGTTTACCGTGTGCATGGATTTCATATCACAAATGAGGTTGATGTTATCATCCATAACCCTCAACATTTTATCCTTCACTGAAATACAAGTAGAACAAAACGTTTCAGATTTAGAAACTACCTCAACTTTTACTTCTGAAGAAGATGCACCAGGCGTCATGAATACGTCATCATCAGCTTCACTCTTTTGATCAACAATGACAGGCTCTGCATCAGTTTCTAATTCACTCAGATCATCTTCAACTGTCTAAAAGCTTTCTTCAGTCATCACATCAGTCTCACTAGATTGAGTACTTTCATCAGAACGAATACTCTCACTATCAGTTAAATCTGCAGAAGAATCACTTTGAGAATCACCTTGCTTCTCCAATTTGTTGATCAAGATCACAAACGCTTGAGAAGTTGCTTCACCCTTTTTCTTCAATGCTTCCCATAGATCTCTTGAAGTTGGACATTTCCCGAGACTATGAATGATTTCTTTTGGTAAAGACATCGTTAAAGTTTCACACGTTTTCATCTCATGATCAAACTTCTACTTTTCTACTTTAGTAAGAGCCGTCACTGGTTTAGGAACATCACGAAATTCCAGAAAGTCAAAAGTAGGATGCACATATCCTTCTGTTATTGATCTCCAAAAATTTTCATCAGTTTCTGATACGAACTGTTCGAAGCGGACTTTCCAGCTACTGTAATCTGATATGCACAAAAGGCTCGGTGGCATAGTTCCAATCTCATTATCATCACACGAAATTAACATTTTAAAATTTTTGAAAAAAAATCCGGAAAAAAATTTCTCGCCAAAATACTCTTTTTAAAAATTTCAAAAAAATTCAAAATTTCAAAAAAATTCAAAATTTTAAAAATGATTCAAAACAACCATATAAGCTTTCCCTAAAAAATTTGGTAAAGAACAAATTTCCCACCAAATTTGAAAATTTCAAAATTTCAAAAATGATTTTGTTTTTTTTTAAGAACACTAGCGAACTAGATAAGTTCGCCTGAAATTAGTTCTCCTGGTACTACCTGAGCGAACTTAATAAGTTCGCCTGAACCTCACTGAGCGAACAAGACCACAAGCGAAAGTTCGCTTGAACAACAAAATCAGGTAAGTTCACCTACTGAATAAGTTCGCTTAAACTGAGTGAAGCGAACTTGATAAGTTCGCTTAAACTGAGTGAAGCGAACTTGATAAGTTCGACTGCAACAAAATCTCAGCAAGTTCGCTTGCTTCAACTGTAACAAACTCAGGAACCCAAACACGAACAAATATCACTTAAAATCATCATTTCTCACAGATTAGAAAGTATTTGAAGAAATTTGACCATGGGATTTAGTATTTTATGAATTAGAACACTTCTATCGGATTAATTTAACCAAAAACCACTTCAAATCCATGAATTCAGCAGCAAAATCAACTTCAAGAACTTGAAAACTCCATGGATACAAAAACTTGTAAAAATGATCAATTTCTTGTCAAATTGTACACAAAATCGTCATCATCAAGAATCAAACACAAATCATGAGCAAACGCTCTGATACCACTTGTAGGTCCACATGACTCATCTTCAGATCGATCTCGTGACAGTACGTCTCGATAACAAGGAGTGCAGAATCCTACCGTGTTAACGTTTGTATACGAATTGACAATAGAAACAACATGTAGATAAACTTATCTTTGTATTCCACAAAACACGGAGTTTACAAGATTCACAAAATACACTTGTTCAATCCCCTCTGCTCTCTCCTCTCACTCCTCTCTTCTGAACAGAATCTGTAAACTTCTATTTATAGACATAATCTCTGCAATAGGCGAACTTAACAAGTTCGCTTCTAAAGATGCTTAGGCAAACTTGTTAAGTTCGCCTCTCTATGAACTTGTACAATATTCCTTAAGTTCGCCTCTCTATGAACTTACATAGAATTTTATCAATAGTTACAAAACATGTCCTAACAACGAGTAGCTCAAAACTATAGCAAACGAACTCCGATTGAGATGCATCCACGGAACCGTCTCTATGATATCTACCAGATCCCACTTAGCCTCTGCCGGAAACCGCCTTCGCTGTCCCCGGAAATCCGAAACAGTCGCCTGAATCCTTCTAAATTCAATGTTCTGTTCGGGACAGAAAAGCTCACCTTCCAAGCTTCCAAATCCAAAACTCAACGGTGAAAGTCTTCGTTTATATCCTATGAAGCTCCAATAAAAGTTTGAGAATGATCCGACGGTTAAATCTCAAGGGATCATCCTATCTTTGAAGCTGTGTACCCTAGAAACGAGATTTCTTCCTTTCTTTTCTTTCTCTTTTCTCTAGGTCAAAATCTAGAGGAGAGATGAGGTGGGTTGCACCTATTTAAGCCTACTAATATAACCCTAGCTTCTCCTCCAAGTTTTGTTTTACGTTTTCTACCCCAGACTTTACTTTAAATTACAATTTCAAGCTTTTACATTTGTTTTTGAAAACGAGATGTTACAAGTCTACCCAAATTACAAAAGGTGTCGTCCTCAAAACCTATTACAAGTAAGATGTTGAGGGTATACTTCTCTCATCTGTGCTTTGGTTTCTCAAACAGTTCCTGATCCCTGTCTATCTTTCCACTGTACTTTAAACTTGTCGAATTACATGGTTGCGTATACACTTTCCTCTCTTGTCAAGAATTTCCATGTGCTCTTCAATGTAGCTCAAACCTTTACCTACCTTAATGTCCATAATTTGCACATGTGCTGATTTTCAATTTCATGCCCATTCATTCACGAGTTCTTTTCAGAACCTTGACATGAATTGTGTGTCTCAGTTAGTTACAATTGACAATGGTACCCAATGTCGTGCAATCATCACACTAATGACTACTCTGGCTAACTCTTATGATGAACTCTCTTCAACACTTAGGAGTGTTTCTTTGGTATTTTAGTACCCCGTTTTAACTTTCTACTTGTTCTTTAGTCAGTTGTAATCAACATCTTTCTATACTGCTTTGTTTTTTATGGGTGCCTCATAGGCTATCCTTGGTGCATTAGCTCTCGAAAGAACATACCATGTCGTTACCGAATGAATCATACCATATCGTTCCTGAGTGATTCATACTATCTCTTTCCCGAAGGGTCATATCATTTCATTCCTGAAGGAATCGTATTGTTTTGTTCCCGAAGGGTCATATCATTTCATTCCCGAAGGAATTGTATTGTTTCATTCCCGAAGGGCCATATCATTTCGTTCCCAAAGGAACCATATTCTATCATTCCTAGAGGAACAATAACATTTCATTCCCGGAGGAGCCATATGAAGCAGTACTCTATCATATTCGAACTTGTCTTGAAGGTATTCATTCAGACGGAACACTAGGTTTACAATCCTTACATTCATATTCATGTACACGTAACTTCCTTCTTGTCTTTTCTTTAAAACATACCCGTTATGGTTTCTCATTTCTCATCATAAGTCCGATAGGCATTATTCTTTCTTATATCGTTGAATGGTCTAAAGGATTGACATCCCTTGTGACCAAAACAGACATTTCTAACTTTTCATGCTCGCTGACATTTTTCTTATGTGATTATTTTAGGATTTCGTTCATAGGTTTCATTATGAATAGATGAAATGTGTGGTGTTACTTGATCATTCCTTTCCTTTCTAGTTTCATTGGGTCCTTTATCGGCATTTTATTTTCAGCAACTTCACATGCTATTGACTTTACTAATCATTATACATCGTTTTCTGACTCGTTTTGAGTCCATGCTGGTACTCATTCCTTCCTTCACATCATTGTTCAAAACACGAACCTCACATTTATTCTGAACATCCAAACCCTAGGTTTGATCTTGTAACATCCCGGAAATCCTTATAATAATGAGTCGGGTGAACGGACGACCCGAATCTTACTTAAGCATGATGTCTAGTAAGGTTAACCGAAAGAGGTGTGTTTTAACAACGACAAGGGAGACGTTTAGTCCTCAAGGAGCTAACTGTTGAAGCACTTTTGTGTGACAAACACTCTGGATAGTGTCTTAGTTTATTGTACTTGTCTTGTATGTCTTGTCTTTGTATGTTAGTGTCTGTATGTATTAGTTATCGAGTTGTAATTTCTAATGCATGTTATTGTTGTATTATTTCTCTAAGTGTTTTGCGCACTTAGCATGTGCACAGGAATTAGTTCCTGCATACTTAGCAAGTACGCAAGAATGCTCTGCGTACTTGCTAAGTACGCATGAACAATTTGCCCTGCGCACTTGTTAAGTGTGTAGAGATCAGGTCTTGTATAAATGGAATAGGTTGACAGAAGATATGTACCTAGACATTTTGCACTCAGTATTTTCTCTCTGTAACCGTTCAAGTTTATAATAGACGAAACTTTAAAGTGATTTTTTTGTCGGTTTACTTTGTGTTGTTTGATTCTCCACCTAGTAACGGGTATTCCACACCTGGTCCGACTAGTCACTCACATACACAAAACAATCCGAGACACCCGGGGACCTACAAGTGGTATCAGAGCATAGCTCTTGATTTCGAGTGTTGTGAGTGTGTTAGGAGCATCTTCTACACATCCTACAGAGTTTTTGCAAGCAAAAGTGGGTGTTTTGTTGATTTTTGTGATAAAATAGGGGTAGCTCTTGATCACTATTTTAGAAGCAAAAATCACTAAAAAAACGGACTTTTGTTGTGTATTTGAGTGTTTTGAGCATCAAAGGTTGGTTAGAAACGAGTTTCTGACCCTTTGGTTCATTTTGTTTGGTCAATTTTTCGATTTTTGTCGTCTCCGGTGATTTCCAGTGACCGAAAAAAGTTGGTGAGAGTTGGTGAAAAAGTTACCTGCGTACTTACCTTATTTAGCAACAAGTACAGTCTTGCTGCGTACTTATCAAGTACGCAAGACCATATTTGCTGCGTACTTAATTGATCTCCTGCGTACTTATCATTTACTCATGCGTACTTATCAAGTACGCAAGAGCAAATTCTAAATACGCAAGACTAGGTTTTGTTAAATGCGCAAGGCCAGAGACAAGTACGCAAGTTTCTTTGACTTTTCTGAAATTTGACTAAGTGTTCACCATGTCAAATCTTCAGAACCTCGGTAATCTTCTGAACTATGACAATGAGATCGGAACCCCACAGAAACCCCCAAAGCTGCTTAATGTAAATGATTATTTAAACTGGAAAGCACGCTTTGAACGTTATATTTCTTATACCGATTCTTCATTATGGATACCCATTCTAGAGGGCTATAAGTATCCCACATACACTTACCTTGATGAGGAAGTTCCCAAGCCTATCTCTAAACTTGATGAAGAAGAAAAGAAAGTTTATGATAGAGAGAAGAAGGCACACGGATCTATCACTATGGCCTTGACCAGGGAGTTATTCCACAACTTAAGAGGATACGATAACTCCAAGGATCTCTGGAAGGCGTTACAGAAGAGATTCGAGGGTAACAGTGACATCAAGAAGAGTAAAAGGGATCTTCTCAGGAAGCAGTATGAGTGCTTCAGATATCTGGAGAACGAATCCATAGATGAGCTCATCTCTAGATTCTATCATCTTCAGACTGAGTTGAAAGCTTTTGACCTCATCTATCCAAATGAGGAATTAGTTGAAAAATTTCTAGATGCTTTTCCACCCAAATTTGAGATGTATACTACCCTGATGAGAGAGAATTCTAAGTTTTATGAGATGACAATTGATGAGGCAATTGGAAAGGTTCAAGCACATGACATGAACTTAAAAAGAAAGGAGAGCTCAGGAAGACCTCAAATACAAGACCCTTCTATGTATTATGGGACGTCTTCTACATCCAAGTCATCGGGCTCTGGAATTGCCCTTTTCTCAGGAAACTCTCATGAGGAAGAAACTTTAAAGGCTTGTGGTGGTCATGCAACATCTGGATTTGGTTCTGGATCTCATCACAAGAACTCCTCAAGAAATCCTTCTCCCACATCTTCAGCTAACCAATCAGCAATAGCCAAGATAGCTGAAGATCATGTGGCTTTATTCTCATCATGCATGCTTGCCTATGAGAACTTCATTGGCGGTAAGCTCACGGATCCTGAAACCATCGAAGAAGACTTTAATCAGGTGGATCCGGATGATATGGAGGATATGGATATTCAATGGAATATGGCCATGATCTTGAGGAGGGCGAAACGTTTCCTGAACAGAACTGGCTGAAGGTTTATTGGTGGGCATTCAAATGCTAAGGTTGGTTTTGACAAATCCAAGGCCAAGTGCTACAAGTGTCTGAACTTTGGACACTTTGCTTGTGAATGTCAGAAGGACAAAGCACCTGTATCTGGATTCACAAGACCAAGCCAGAGAAGCAACCAAGGAAACAACCAAGGGTACAACTCTAACAACCGCAATCAAAGTCAAGGTGGAACGTCCAATGCATTGGTGGCTCAACAGGATGAAAGCTGTGATTGGAGTGTTCATTTGGAGGATGCCCTTATTGCACAAACACAGGTTGGTCTCATGGCTGAGATTATGGAGATTATGGAAGCTGAGGAACGGGAAGCTTCTGTGGCTGATCAAGTAGAGTCTACAACTGCAGTTGCCCTCATGGCTATTGGAGAGGCATCATGTTCATCGAATGAGGTAGATTCTAATCCTTTTGCTGTCATTTCTTGTTCTAAATGTCTAAGCTTAAAGGTTGAAAATTTTAAGCTTCAAGACAAAGTCGAACCCCTTCGTATTGCAGCGTTAAGCTACAAAGAAAATGAAAAATGTTATAAAGATTCAATTGAAACTTTAAAGAAAGATAAACGTGATTATTCACTTAAAATCAGCGATCAACAGTTTCATTTGGATGTTGCGTATAAGGGGTTAGAGAAAAGGAACAATGAGATCAACAAGCTGCAAAATGAGATCTTGCAGTTGAAAGGTAATATTGAGAGTTGAAAAATTCTCGTTTGATGGTGGAACACTACGAGTCTGTAGTGAGGCAAGTTAATGGCTTAGGGCTGGGTACTAATGCCATTCCTCCACCAGATAGCGGGAAATTTGTCAACAGCTTAATTGACATTGATTTGTCTTGCCTTGATGAGTCCTCAAGTCAGGATGATTCCTCTAACAAGGATGATTCCTCAAGTAAGGCTGACTCTGCAGCTAATGAAGAGTTCTTTACTGCTTCGGATGATGGGTCTGAGAACACCTGCCCTGAAGGAGTAGTCTCTGAGGAGTTGCTAGGTGAACAGAAAGTTAAGAAAAACATTATCAATGATAGTGATAATTGTATTTTGACTGAACCCGATATCATTGAATCAAATGAGAAATTGAAAGTGATGCTCTATTGGGGATATAAAAACATTAATCAAGTTAAGAAAGAAGCTTTTTCAGCTCATTTTGGGCTTGGTTATCAAGAAAATTTGCAAAAATTTTATGCTCCCAAAAACCAATCTTCATTGGGTCAAACTATTGTTCACCAAACAACTTCTCCTGCTCATCTTGCTGGGTCATCTAATGCCAGATCTAATGAGCCTTACAAGAGGACTTACAAAGAAAAGAGAACTTGCTTTCACTGTGGTATGGTTGGTCACATTCTTGTGAACTGTCCTGCTAAATACCAAGGGAAACGGCCAATTGTTTCACAACTGGCTGTTATCCCTATGTCACCACTAGTGAATCATTCCAAAAGTCCAAAAGCAAATGTGGTAAAACCACCAGTAAAACCTATGGTAAAGCCAAAGATCACTTTCGAGGCTAAACCATTTGTTTCAAAAAAGGGAAAGCTACCAGCTAAACCTAGTGCATCTACCTTTGGTAGTGCACAAATTGGTGTGAAACCTGTGGTGAAACTCTCTAATCCACAAAGGAGAAGAAGGAACAAGAGATTGAGAAAGCTAGAACAGCTGGCTGAAATTCAGTCAGGTGAAGCTTCCACTAGTTCACCTGCTGCTGTTGAATCTAAGTCTACTGTTCTAGTTAAGAAAAAGAAGAGGTCCTGGAATAACAAATCCAAATGTTCTCAATCTCCTGATCCCAAATCTTCTAAAGATTCAACCATTTTTGACAGTCACGACTGTGAGTTAATTGAGGTTGTTTATTTTAAGAAAGACGGACGACCCAAGACCACTATGACTTGGGTCTCCAAATCTAATTAATTATTTTTATGACTCGTGCAGGGACATCTGAAGGGTACTATCTCTAATCGTTGGTATGTAGATAGTGGATGCTCCCGGCACATGACAGGTAACATGGCCTTGCATCAAGATGTGAAACCATTCAGAGGCGGCTATGTGGCCTTTGCTGGAGAGAAAGGCGGTAGTATCACGTGTCAAGGCGTGGTTTCAAATGGTTGTGTCAGCTTCAACAACATCAACTACTACGAGCAGCTAAAGCATAACTTGTTGAGTGTCTCCCAGATGTGCGACAAGGAGTACTCGGTGATGTTTGACAAGACTGAATGCTTGATTCTCAAACCTGGTTTTGAGGTTCATGAAGACTGGATTCTAATGAGAGCGCCAAGGACAAACGATACCTATCAGATTGATATGAGAGTGGCAACAACCACCTCATCAGTTGCTACTTGTTTGCTTACCAAAGCGACAGAGCTTGACTCTATCTTGTGGCATAGGAAAATCGAACACATTTCTTATCGAAAAATGAATCATCTTGTCCGAAACGGTTTGGTAACCGATGTTCCTAAGCTGAGATTTACCGTTGCAGATGACTGTATGCCTTGTAAAAAGGGCAAACAGCAACGGAAGTCTCACAAGCCCAAGCTCCAAAACTCCATCGATACCCCTTTTTGAGCTATTACATATGGATTTGTTTGGCCCCATAGGTATCAGGAGTATTGGAGATAAGTCATTCTGTCTGGTTGTAACTGATGATTTCCCACATTTTTATTGGGTGCATTTTTTAGGTACGAAGGACGAAACCGCTGACATTCTTCAATACCTGATCCTGAGCTTGGAATCTCTTTGCAAGTTGAAGGTTAGAAGAATAAGGAGTGACAACGGAACTGAATTCAAGAATAATTTGATGGAACTTTTCTGTCTCAAGAAGGGGATCCGTCACGAATTTAGTGCCCCGTACACACCTCAGCAGAATGGAGTCGCAGAATGGAAGAACAGAACCTTGATTGAGACTGCAAGGACAATGCTGTCAGATGCAAAGCTTCCTGTCACTTTCTGGGCAGAAGCAGTTAATACAGCTTGTCACGTCTTGAACAGAGTTTTGGTTGTGAAGAGGCATAACAATACTTGTTATGAGTTGATCAATAATAGACCTCCCAATCTTGACTATCTAGTTCCTTTTGGTAGTCCCTATTCCTTATTGCTACAATACAAAGACCGAAAGTCTAAGTTTCATGCAAAAGCGGTGGAAGGCATCTTCTTAGAATATGTTGCCAACTCGCCTTGCAAGTGAGTGTACAATATAGGAACTCGTACTGTTGAGGAATGGTTTGAAGTGGATTGTTGTAAACACAGCATTCCACCAGAACCAACTGGTCCAGCTTGGGGTTTTGATTATGATGCGCTATTAAAATCTTTCAATCTTATTGATTTGTCTACAGATGATGCCGCAAATGTATATCAATTATTTGGTGGCGGTGATGACTCCAGTTTTTCAACACGTGCTACTGTACCGATTGTAACTCCTGATTCCTATGCTGCATCTGCATCTGAAACTCATGACAGTGATAACAGTGAAGATGTTCATGTTGACGGAAATGACGCTCAAGCTAATCCTAACACTCGTGTAGAAAATGAAGCTCCAGCTGATCCAATCAACATTGAATCTTCTTCTTCTGGAACACAGGATATGGGGGAGTTAAGCACGAACCTCGATTCAGAAATTCATGAACCGAATGTACCAGAGATGAGAGTGCATAAGAATCATCCAAGTGACAACATTATTGGTGATCCTCATGCCGGTGTTCAAACTCGTCATCGAACCATTGCTGAGAACACTAGTCTCTACTCTGAGATACTTGACATTGGTGTCATGGAAACATGTCTGCATGCTACATTCGTGTCCCAGTTAGAGCCGAAGAATGTGAAAGAGGCTCTCGCTGACAACTGTTGGATTGAGGCAATGCAAGAAGAACTGTCTCAATTCCAAAAGTTGCATGTCTGGGATTTGGTTGACTTGCCAAGGGGCGTACAACCAACTGGCACCAGATGGGTGTTCAAATGCAAGATGGATGATCGTCATGTTGTAGTGAAGAACAAAGCAAGGTTGGTTGTTCAGGGTTTTTATCATCAAGAGGGCTTGGATTACACAGAAGTATATGCCCAAGTTGCTAGACTTTAGGCCATTCGACTGTTTCTGGCTTATGCCTCATATGTTGGCTTCAAGGTCTATCAACTTGATGTGAAGAGTGCTTTCCTGTATGGAAATGTTCATGAAGAGGTCTATGTCACTCAACCACCAGGCTTTGAAGATCCGCATAATATCAATAATGTGTATAAGCTTGACAAAGCACTTTATAGTCTTCATCAAGCACCTAGGGCATGGTATGAGACATTATCTAAACATCTACTGTCTAATGGTTTTGACCGTGGACAGATTGACTCGACCCTCTTCATACGGAAAGCACGAGGTGATATTCTTCTTGTACAAGTGTATGTCGATGACATTATCTTTGGGTCTACAAATGAAGAGATGTGTAGGGAATTCGAACAGGTGATGAAGTCCAAGTTTGAGATGAGTAACATGGGTGAATTGTCGTTCTTCCTGGGTCTGCAAGTCAGTCAAAGAGAGGATGGCATTTATCTGCATCAAACCAAGTATATGCAGGACAACTTGTCAAAATAAAAGATGAATGATAGCAGTACTTATGGCACACCTATCCCCGTCAATCATGGTCTGCATCCTGACAAAGATGCAAAGGATGTGGATTGCAAATTGTACCGTGGGATGATCGGATCTCTTATGTATCTCACAGCTTCAAGGCCCGACATAATGTTTGTTGTATGCTTGTGCTCAAGGTTTCAGTCACAACCGAAGGAGTCTCATATTATAGCTGTCAAGAGGATTTTCAGATACTTGAAAGGGAAACCTCGATTGGGTCTTTGGTACTCTAAGCAGCAGTCATTTGACTTCAAAGCCTACACTAATTCAGACTATGGCAGTTGTAACCTTGATAGAAAGTCAACTTCTGGTGGATGTCAATTCTTAGGAGACATACTGGTTTCCTGGCAGTGTAAGAAGCAGTCAACGATTTCTGTCTCGACATGTGAAGCAGAATACATTGCTGCAGCTAGCGGTTGTTCTCAGATATTGTGAATTCAATAGCAATTGAGAGACTACGGCTTAAACTTCACTAGAACTCCTCTGTTCATTGACAACAATGCCACCATGTCCATCACAAACAACCCGGTGAAACATTCTAAAACTAAACATATTGAAATTCGTCATCATTTCATCCGTGATTGTGCTGAAAAGCATCTCATTGAACTTGTAAAGGTTCACAAGGATGACAACTTTGCTGACCTTTTCACTAAGGCATTTGATCGATCCCGTTTTGAGCATCATGTCAACTTGATAGGAATGTTCAATCCAGAGTGAAAACTTGTTTTTCTTAAATCAATTCAATTCATGAAAGTTAAATTTTATTTTTTTAAGTTTTCTGTATAATTCTTTTAATTTTCAAACATTTTACAAAAATTCAAACAAAATAGAAAATGGAGAAAATTTCAAAGTTATCTTAAGAAAAGAGGAAATGATAGTACATCAGAAATGATCTAAACGCCATAGACTGCTCATATGGGAAATGATTGCGTCATGCTTACTTGATTGTTTAAATTATTATGTTTTTAATCTGCTTATTTACAAGTAATTTGAATTGTCAGTAGGCTGTAGGCGTCTTTGAATCATTAGTAGTGTGGAAACTAAATCTAAACTACAACTGTGTTTTGAACCCATGTATGCATGTGTGCGTGTGTAAAGAATACAAAAAACATCATTATCAGATAAAGGATATAAGATTTTAGCAAATATTTTCTTAAGAGACCAATTTTGGGTTATGTCTTTAGCACAATTATTGTGGTTCATCTCACTGCCCATACTCACAAGTATGTAATAAGAGATTGAATCAAGACATGTCTTTACATCAACCGTTGAGCATGTATTCACCCTTGAATCATACCTGATTCATTGAAATCAAATCCAGATAAAAGTTGCATCACCTTACCTAAATCCTCAGATTCCATATTTATTAACCTGGATCATCATATGTTATTCATAGAAGAAAATCCAATCAAACCAAGACATCTGAATCACTCAATTCTGAATCTTATGATTCTTGATAATCCTTATGGATTCTGCTTGATTTTTCTATGCTAAACGATGTAACTTCATTCTGGAGATTTGAAAATCTTTGTGAAAAAATCTTAGATGCCTTGATATAGTGCAAGTTACATTTCTGTAGCACATCAGTGTGGTACACGTTGTATATCCTAAAATGAACACCTTAACACACAAGAACGTGATACAAAGATGCTTATGGTTTCAAATATCATAATATTTCCAACTTGAATTACTTGTTTATGTGCTTATTACGTATGAATAACTTGTAATCCTTGACATGATCCCATATTCTTTGACGTTTATCTTGTATCGTTTTTGCTAAAGTTTAGCCTGATATGATCCTCTACTCGTGTCTTTGAGCAAAAATAGTGTGTTTGTATATACTTGTATATTTCTATCTAGAAAAGAGCAAAAAGATTTTAAGTTTGCGTACAGTTCATTTTAATCAGAAAATCCAAAAATATTTGTGTTTAACCTTCTTGAATTGACTTTGAATCCTCTTGATTGAATGTGCTTATCTTGTTCGTTAATTGATTTGACTTCTTCATAATTTGAGTTGAAATTTTGAGTGAACACTGGTTTCTGCGTACTTGTTATGTGCGCAAGAGTTAAACCTTGCGTACTTAGCAAGTGCGTAAGACAGAAGTCATGTGTACTTGCTAAGTACGCAGGAGTTACTTCCTGTGTACTTGCTAAGTACGCAGGAGTTACTTCCTACGCACTTATCAAGTGCGCAAGACCTAGTGTGTCGGGGTATTTAAACAGGTGTTAGAATTGTTTTCATCAGTTTCTCATTCAAACTTCGAACCACTGTTGAATACCCACTGCCTGTAACATTTCTGATTTTAGTATTCGTATTTCAATTCAATGTAACGCATTTCAAACTCAATACTCGTGCACTGTTTTGTGTTATTTTCTCGACATAAATTATATGCAATGATTCAATACAAATTCGCAAGTTTTACTCGATTATATACATTTAAACACTATACAAGTAATTATTAATTCAAACTTATCAAACCTAAAAAGTCAAGGACTAAAGTTGAAAAATGTCAAGAAACCCTAATTAGCACGGTCGTGCTTCGTCTTGGCACGGTCGCGCCAAGTGCCTCGGCACGATCGCGCGACTGGTCCTGGAACGATCGCGCCCGGTGCCTAAGCACGGTCGCGCCTGCGTAACAGTCGAAACGTAAATGCAGTTTCAAAACGCTCGATCGTTTGAAATTTGAAACCGATTACGTTTTATTTTCTTTGACAAAGAAAATATCTCAGTCCATTACAATTTTTATCAATCCAATTACGTTTTCCTCTCAAGAAACCGTCAAGTTCCGCCCAAGCCTCGAATCCTCAAAATCGATCCGAATACTCTCGAGCAATCCATCACCATACGATATTAAACCCTCTCTGGAACGACCGAAGCCGTCGAAGCAGTCGGAATCGCAGCAGAAGTCACCGGAGGTTAATCTTGCAGTCGTCGAAATTCCGTTCTACCGTTCTCCATCAATTCGATACGCTTCAGGGTAACTATAACCTTTTTCTCAGTCGATTCAGTCTCTTTATCAAAAGCCCCTTATCAATTTGGCCTTTCAATATGTAAATCATCCCGAATCAGAATTATTATTTTAATAAAAATGATTTAATCGAAACCAGTCTTAACCACGTTTTCCATACAATTAATTTATATGAATAGACTCGTAACAACTCAGTAATCAAAAGCCCTAACAATTCCAACGCTATAAATACAAGATTTGTTCAATTCGTGTCTAATTTGGAAGAGACACGGTCGCGCTAATCATCTAGCGCGGCCGTGCCTCACGAAACGCGGTCGTGCCGAGTGCAGCGCGGTCGTGTCCTCTTGTCCAGACCTAATCATGCCTTTTGGGCTAATCTCTGTTGTGTCTAAGAATCTTAGACACGACCGTGCCAGACCAAGACACGGTCGTGCCTATTGATTTGTCTAGTTTATGCCCTCTGTTGATCAACCCGGTCGCGCCCTGACTAGCGCGGTCGCGCCCGTGGCTTGAGCACGATCGTGCCCTTCCGAGGCACGGTCGTGTGTGAGTCAGATTTTTGGCAGAATTATAAATTTTAAAATTTTCAATCAGTAATATTTCAGACTTTATAAAAATGTGTTTTCTTTATTAAAAAAATATTAAATGTTTAATCTTGGAATAAATATTATTTATTTAAAGTTTATAAAAATTAAATTTATATTCGTTGTAAAATCTTTCACTTAAATGGTATTTTAAATGGTTAAGTTACAAATTTTTATAAATAAATAAGATGATGATTATTTATTTAATTCATGTTTAAACGAAATCAATTATTTATTTATACTTAATTACATTTAAATACTTACATTATTTCTCATAACTAAATAAACAATAATTATTTAATTTATATATTTAGTTATTCGAACCCTAACCTTAATCAAAATGTTCGGAAAAGGTTTATTTTCAAATCGTTCATTTCACACAACACCTTCCAAGTACAAATCTCAAACTTCATACACTCATCCAATTCCACCCTAGACTTAGACATAGACTATTGTACACTATTAATTCAATATATATTCCACACTAGGTTAACGTTGTGCATTACAAGGTTCACATTACTAGTTAGTATCTCGTGTTAGCTACGCCTTCGAATCAAGTGAGTATACATAGCCCCTTTTACTCTTTTACATTTTTGGGGTGAAACATGAACACTATTCAACTTACATGTTTACATTTACACAAACAACACAAGTACAAATCCTATTTACATTCATGTGTGCAATTTGAGCTTTATGCCCGAGGGCTAGGTGTGCTAACCTCTTGTATGGGATTATGTGCAATCATTAACTTTTCAAGCCGACGGTTTTCAATGATAGATCTATTGAGTCTGACAAACCCACCAGGTGCGCGGTGATTGAAACCGACAACACAATTTTTGCATGCTAGTTACAAAGGTTTGATTGTACTTGGTTACACAATAGCTGCTCCCCATAAATGCCTTATTTATCATGTTATGTAAAGGATTTGGTTTACAAATTATATGCTACCTATATACAAACCTGTGTTATACTCACCAACTTTTTAGTTGACCTTATTTTATTCATGTTTCAGGTGCTTTCATATGAGCTAGATCAAGACATGCTACACATAGGCTTTGGACCTAGTTAATATTAAATCAAAGACAAATTGTATTTCATTATGTACTTTGAACTTGTTTCATGTTTGTTTGAATGGAAATGGATTTAATATATATTACAATCTAGTCAACCTTTTGCTCATGAACAGTCTACATGTCCCGCCCCGATGATTCCGCCGTCGGTTGGGGTGTGACAGATTGGTATCAGAGCCTTGGTTATAGGGAACTAGGTTATTAGACACTCTTGACCTAGACTATAACTTTAGGACACCCATACAATACCATGCTACTACATGTTACATTATAAATTTCCGTGTGATTATTTTTACATGCTATCCTAAGTACTTACACTACATGATACAATACATAATGACTTATGTGTCACACTACTCGATAACTCTTGTGCTTACACTCATTACTACCTACATGCTATATGATTATCCTCCTATGTGAATATTTTTACATTGTTATACCATATGATTACATCACATGATACAATACTCAATAGTTTATGTGTCACGTTACCTGCCCACTTTTTCTTCTATGCATAGCTACCTACTTAAATTATTTAAAACACTATCCTAAGTTTAACACACACACATACACACCAAATTATTCATACACCTTTGGACGCACATACATGATACCAACACCCTTATGATCAAAGACCTAAACTATTGGGCCTAATGCCCACCAATAATAAACTAAGAAGCCCATCTATTCCCCAAGAAGAAGAAGCCCGCTGAAATGCATAAACCTTACCTTTAGGCCTCAAAGCCCAGTCTACAACAAATCCCATCATAACCATGAGCCCAACAATAGTATTATTAATACATGGTGGCTGGAAGAGTGTGTAATCCCATGAGGAATTCTGGCTAAGGAAAGATAGGGTACTTAAGTGTATCTTAGTGACCCACCCCTCTTTCCTGGGAATTCTCCTTAGGGATACATTACTTATAGGTCAAGTGTATTTCTAAAATACTATCGTGAAGGTTCGGCGTTATGACTAGTCAAACTCTAAAACCCATAAGAACTTCTATATTTGACACTTCATATTTCATTATCACTTACAACTTTTTCATTGTTTTTCTGCTAGACATGGACTCCTACCCTCCTCCCTCCCCGGTTTACCGTCCTGGATCAGAATCTGATTGGGAAGAAGACACTGAGACACCCGTGTATCGGTCACCAACACCCCCAACTACTAGGCCAAGGTTTGATGTTAGGGCGGACTGGATTAGGAACACCGACCCGAGACTTCAAACACCTGTATCTCACGTACCCGTAAACCCATACCAAACACCTCACCTCCACAATCAATTGCCACCCCCACTAAGAGACCCATACCTAATGCCCGACCCGTACCTTCCTAACTCTTGGGTAAGGCATACCATAGCACCCCCTGGTGTTATGGGAATTCCAACCAATGACTTCCATCAATATGTAAGAAATTCAGAATTTGAGAGGCAAAGGATAGAGCAGGGAGTAATACACGATTTACAAAGACAAAGAATGGATAGCCTAGCAAACCAATTAGGATACCAAAAGGAGTTAATCTCCATCCTCGAAAAAGAAATACAAGAACATCGCACGGAGACCGCCAGGACTGAAGCCAGATCTGCTACTCGAGTGACTATAGCGGTGCTCATCTTGGCAATTATCTTCTTCCTAGTGGAAAGCTACCAGAGACGTTAGAAGGAGCTTCTACTGATTTCCTTTAAATTTTTGAGAACCATTTCCCCTATGTTTTGAATAATGTTTAACATTTCAGTATTTAATCAATTCCATATATTTCAACTCTACAGTTATTGTTCATTGATTTGACCCGTGGAGCGTAAATTACACCCGTTATATTTCCATCAAATTTTCTCAAGTATCACCTTATTCATTCAAATACGACTTAGTACACTACCAACAATCTCATTCATAAACCAATCATCCTATTTTATGATTTAAACAAAAACTTCGTTACCTTGTTTAATCAAAATGTTTATCAAATTTTTAGATAATATCAAAAACATAAATTCTCCATAAAACTTTTTCACTTGATAAGGAAAGTTAATACAACCAATTTTATAAAAACATTATTTCAAATTGATAAATAATTATGATTTTTCTTCATTAAAGTAAATATTTCTAAACTTTGGCTAAATTATAGACTACTTGTTTAGCCAATGGTTCCACTTAAAAATATTCTTTTATTAATAGTTGAAAGTTTAAAAAAAAAAAAAATACTTTTCCCATAAATTGCATATTCATTTAAAATATGCGGTTCAATGATTTCACTACTTTATATATCTACAATCAAGAACGAATTTCCCACTTTCTATGTTCAAACAAAGACCTGTATTTGTAAACACAATTCCCGAATATCTCCAAAACCTCCTCGTTACCTTTCATTTGACGTTTCAAGAAAACGACCCTTACCGCGTAAACGTTAACCCTTCCCACCAACCTCAATGAGATTTGAGGACTTGAACCTAACTACCACATTAGGAAAGAGCGCCAAACGACACGTTTGTCCGCAGCACTCGAACCCATGCAAAACCCGTTAGTACACATCGCACGCGAAGTTCAATACTCACGTTCACAATATATTCAATGCAATCTTATGGTACATAAAACTCAATATTTCTCAAGATATCCAAGGCTACACAAATTACATAATACATGAAACTAGTTTGCCTACAAATCACAATTTGCTCGATTAATCACGTAATGCGCGAAACATGTTTAATTGCAATACACATGCTACTGGTTTGAGCACATGATACAAGAAATTTAATTGTTTGCAATATACGTGATACATAAGAATTGCGTCATTGATACATAGTTCTAGATTGACCACACTATACATGAAACTCATTTTGTTACAAAGCACTTCATACTAAACGGTGTACATTATACAAAATACATGATGCTAAGTTGCTAACACTATACATGAGATCCATTTCCTACAATACATATAATACTATGTTGTTTACATTACACATTAGAGCTTATTGATTTACAAAATACAAGACGCTAAATTATTTACGCTATATATGAGACCTGTTTGATTACAAACTACGTGACACTAGATCATACATGAGACTTGTGTGCTTACTATATACTCGAAACAAAATTTGCATACAATTATTGCAATGGATTGATTACATTATACACAAGACATGGTCATGCACTTTGTACACCAAAGTGAAGACCATAATACATTGAAACGACTCGGGGTTTGACGTATTCTTGTTCAAACACGAGCAAACTAAGAAACTTTAAATGTTACTACTTTACTACTCTTTAGTTGCGAACCGACCTGATTAAAGACTTAGTTACTTGTTAGCGACTTTTTATGTGTAAACAATAGACGTGATCATAGTGAAATTGTGCCCCCCCTTACCCGCACACAACGAAAACGATCTATACGGACCATACGATGATTTGAATAATTACGGGTGCACACGGAATTATAAAAAAAATCAGCGCATGGAAACTATAGAGAAATTTTGTCGTGTGTTGTGACCTAAAACTTATCATGATGTGTAACAACGAAACTGACGTGACATGACAAGGGCATGGTGGATACGCCGATGGTACTTCCTGTATATAAGTGTCCTATCATATTACCGAAAGTAGCGTTGTTCGTGTCACGTGAAGTTTTGACCTAGACCAATGTTTATGAAATCTTTTACCCACTAACAATTTTGAACACATTAGACTACATCTTACACAAACTCTAAATTTCAAGATCCCTCCAAATCCATTTCAAGTAATACATCTCACGTTTAGAATTCAATTTATTATTCGTCAAATATTCTTCTTAAATTCATTTCAAAACAAAATCCATTATCCCCCTTTCATAAGCAACTTTGAGTATCAGGCCTAAACAAAGTCAACCGTTACACCCCCTGAGATCCAACAATCAAAATTCACCAAAAATCAAAAACTCCCTCCTCCTTCTCGATTTTGCAGCCTCCATTAGTTAAATTTCGGGACGAAATTCCCTTAACATGGGGAGACTGTAACATTTCTGATTTTAGTATTCGTATTTCAATTCAATGTAACGCATTTCAAACTCAATACTCGTGCACTGTTTTGTGTTATTTTCTCGACATAAATTATATGCAATGATTCAATACAAATTCGCAAGTTTTACTCGATTATATACATTTAAACACTATACAAGTAATTATTAATTCAAACTTATCAAACCTAAAAAGTCAAGGACTAAAGTTGAAAAATGTCAAGAAACCCTAATTAGCACGGTCGTGCTTCGTCTTGGCACGGTCGCGCCAAGTGCCTCGGCACGATCGTGCGACTGGTCCTGGAACGATCGCGCCCGGTGCCTAAGCACGGTCGCGCCTGCGTAACAGTCGAAACGCAAATGCAGTTTCAAAACGCTCGATCGTTTGAAATTTGAAACCGATTACGTTTTATTTTCTTTGACAAAGAAAATATCTCAGTCCATTACAATTTTTATCAATCCAATTACGTTTTCCTCTCAAGAAACCGTCAAGTTCCGCCCAAGCCTCAAATCCTCAAAATCGATCTGAATACTCTCGAGCAATCCATCACCATACGATATTCAACCCTCTCTGGAACGACCGAAGTCGTCGAAGCAGTCGGAATCGCAGCAGAAGTCACCGGAGGTTAATCTTGCCGTCGTCGGAATTCCGTTCTACCATTCTCCATCAATTCGATACGCTTCAGGGTAACTATAACCTTTTCCTCAGTCGATTCAGTCTCTTTATCAAAAGCCCCTTATCAATTTGGGCTTTCAATATGTAAATCATCCCGAATCAGAATTATTATTTTAATAAAAATGATTTAATCGAAACCAGTCTTAACCACGTTTTCCATACAATTAATTTATATGAATAGACTCGTAACAACTCAGTAATCAAAAGCCCTAACAATTCCAACGCTATAAATACAAGATTTGTTCAATTCGTGTCTGATTTGGAAGAGACACGGTCGCGCTAATCATCTAGCGCGGCCGTGCCTCACGAAACGCGGTCGTGCCGAGTAGCAGCGCGGTCGTGTCCTCTTGTCCAGACCTAATCATGCCCTTTGGGCTAATCTCTGTTGTGTCTAAGAATCTTGGACACGACCGTGCCAGACCAAGACACGGTCGTGCCTATTGATTTGTCTAGTTTATGCCCTCTGTTGATCAACCCGGTCACCCCCCGACTAGCGCGGTCGCGCCCGTGGCTTGAGCACGATCGTGCCCTTCCGAGGCACGGTCGTGTGTGAGTCAGATTTTTGGCAGAATTATAAATTTTATATTTTTCAATCAGTAATATTTCAGACTTTATAAAAATGTGTTTTCTTTATTAAAAAAAAATTAAATGTTTAATCTTGGAATAAATATTATTTATTTAAAGTTTATAAAAATTAAATTTATATTCATTGTAAAATCTTTCACTTAAATGGTTAAGTTACAAATTTTTATAAATAAATAAGATGATGATTATTTATTTAATTCATGTTTAAACGAAATCAATTATTTATTTATACTTAATTACATTTAAATACTTACATTATTTCTCATAACTAAATAAACAATAATTATTTAATTTATATATTTAGTTATTCGAACCCTAACCTTAATCAAAATGTTCTGAAAAGGTTTATTTTCAAATCGTTCATTTCACACAACACCTTCCAAGTACAAATCTCAAACTTCATACACTCATCCAGTTCCACTCTAGACTTAGACATAGACTATTGTACACTATTAATTCAGTATTCCACACTAGGTTAACGTTGTGCATTACAAGGATCACATTACTAGCAAGTATCTCGTGTTAGCTACGCCTTCGAATCAAGTGAGTATACATAGCCCCTTTTACTCTTTTACATTTTTGGGGTGAAACATGAACACTATTCAACTTACATGTTTACATTTACACAAACAACACAAGTACAAATCCTATTTACATTCATGTGTGCAATTTGAGCTTTATCCCCGAGGGCTAGGTGTGCTAACCTCTTGTATGCGATTATGTGCAATCATTAACTTTTCAAGCCGACGGTTTTCAATGATAGATCTATTGAGTCTGACAAACCCACCCAGGTGCGCGGTGATTGAAACCGACAACACAAATTTTGCATGCTAGTTACAAAGGTTTGATTGTACTTGGTTACACAATAGCTGCTCCCCATAAATGCCTTATTTATCATGTTATGTAAAGGATTTGGTTTACAAATTATATGCTACCTATATACAAATCTGTGTTATACTCACCAACTTTTTAGTTGACCTTATTTTATTCATGTTTCAGGTGCTTTCATATGAGCTAGATCAAGACATGCTACACATAGGCTTTGGACCTAGTTAATATTAAATCAAAGACAAATTGTATTTCATTATGTACTTCGAACTTGTTTCATGTTTGTTTGAATGGAAATGGATTTAATATATATTACAATCTAGTCAACCTTGTGCTCATGAACAGTCTACATGTCCCGCCCCGATGATTCCGCCGTCGGTTGGGGTGTGACACTGCCCATTTTTCCTCAAAAATTTCATGTGTTCCAAAGAGATTTTTCATCCCGATCATTGTTTCATCTACGGATAAACAACATTTGGTGAGAATCTTAGGGAATTTCATCCGCTAAATCGACTATTTCGGATTGATTTCTTGCCCTCAAGATCTAGGGTTTCGATGATGTTTTTTGGACCATGTTTGGTTGTTATTGACTTAAATTGTGACCTAAAACATGGTTAAATGCATTAATCGAACCTCAATCTTCAAGAAATCGTCCTTAACTTATCTTGATTTTGGTTTTGATCTCGTGTTTGAACCGAAGGTTTCCGTTGGTTCACACTTAGGTCAAATTGACCATCTTATGGTACTTTATTGGGGTTGGAATATGTTACATTGGTCGTAAACATGGTTTTCGACGTAATGGCAACCATCTTCAACATCAAATTCACAAGTGTCTAATTTTGGATTTTCAAAATTTGTCTAAGTGTTAACTCATGCGTACTTAACAAGTACGCAAGACATTAGTCATGCGTACTTGCTAAGTACGCAAGACCTAAACCCTGCGTACATGACAAGTACGCAGGAAGGCTTTTTCTAAAATTTTTCTTTCACACGCGTCTGGTTTTTCAGTTCAGTGTGAATGTACTATACTTGGTCATGTGTATTCATTTCCAATGAATCTTCTTGTTCTTATTATGTTTACTGTTTGTTTTTGCAGTGATGGCTCGTGCCTTTACCAGTGAGTTCAATCTCCTTGCACTTACAGAACCGGAATGGAAGTGTGCTGCACTTCAATACACAGAGATAGTTGATTTCTTGAATCGTTCAAAGATCAGCTATGCTATATCAGCACATCCAATAGTCTCAAGACCATACCTGGAGCAGTTCTGGGATACAGCGGATCATGACTGCACGGTAACCCCTAATGTCATTCGGGCTACTGTGGCGGGTCATGACATTGCTTTTTCTGAGGACACCATTCGAAGGGTCTTACAGTTCCGGCATCTCGCCACCACCCAACTTCCTATCCTGATTACTTTGTGGATTGGTGTTGGAGGCAGCGTATGGGATACGTCGGTGTACGAGATTACTCTTCCTACACGAAGATATGGGTGCTAGATCAGTGGAGGTACTTTGCCCACGTGATGATCATGTGAATTTCTTCCAGGAAGGCAGGGAAGGATGCTATGGGACATGATCTTGTAGCAGCCATGGTTGGCTTGTCTCTAAATAGGGGTTATAACTTCTCAAGATACATCTTCAAGGCCTTAACAGTTCAGATCAATATGGCTGAGAGGTTTAGATTCCTGTTATACCCAAGATTGGTGCAACTACTGAGAAATGATGAGTTGCCAAATCTGCCTGCTATTGGGGAGAGACTACAAGTCAAACGGGTAGACAAGATAGTGTTTGCACAATTTCTAAAGCTAGGCAGTGTAGAACCTACCCCTGAGCATACCCCACTCTTTGGCCACCTGATTAATGAAGCGCATGTGGCACCAGCCGATTGGAGATGGTTTAGTCATGAGTCTGGGCCAGAACTCAGTGAACATTCCGATGAGCAACAAGAAGATGAGGAAGTTGAGAGTGAGGATGAATTGTTTGAAGATGAAGGGGACAAGGAACAAGTTGTTGGAGGTGCTGAAGAGTCTGACTCAGAACCGACTGAGTCAGATTCATCTGATTCTGATGATGCACCATCACAGGCACACCCGAGAAAACTGACGAAGGTGACCCTTCCTGAGTCATCTTCTAAGAGAAAGCGACAATTGACTAGCAGTGAATACGAACCCGATTCTGATTCAGACACTGCTATACAAAGACATAGGAGAGAAAGTATCAATAAGCAACAGGGGGATAGGCCGCAACAGGCTATCCTTCATGAGGTAGAGGTCAGTGCTAAGAGGCAAGTACATGTATCGGCTGCGAGTACTGATTCCACATCTACCCTACCTTCACAACAGCTATACAGGCGACAGCGGAGGAGGCCACAGGTTACACTTGATGTGGCTGTCACTGCTATCACAGAGGAGGTTCCTGTGATAGTGACCCTCCATGTACCATTTGTGCAAGTAGGGTGACAACTCCTATTCTTACCGAGTCAGTCACCATCACTCCTTCCATCACTCCTACAACCACCATCCCATCCACAATCCCTACTACCACCATTGAACCTATCAGTCAACCCTACAACTTTGGAGACTTTTCCCAGGGTTTTAACTTTGATACGATCTTCTCATCTCCCTTCCATAATGCTAATGCCTCTACGTCTAGGAATCCTGATCCAAATGATGCCAAAATTGACACTTTAGAAACACAAGTCGCTGGTCTACTTGAAACTGTTCGGAAATCAAGGGAAGAATCTGAGGCTCAACAGGCTCAGATAAATTCGTTGGTGGACGAAGTTACTATTATGAGAAGCCAGAGGACTGGGACTGTAGAGAGACTTGCAAATGTGATGGCCCAGAATGAACTAGTGATCAAAACGAATAATATGATTCTGGGACACAGAACTTCTTTAGAGGTATGATTTGACATGCAGCGGAAGGAACATGAAATGATGGTCAAGTTAGTAGTTGAACTGACCAAGAAGCTTGTTGCTCAGGGGGAGGGAGAAAAAGAGAAGGAGAAGGCATCAAAATCTACCGGTGATGAGGCTTGTCATCCTGTTGATCTGACAAAGGATGATGACAAAGACAAGGATCCCGAAGTCGGTTCTAGTGGAAGTGAGCAACAACCTTTGGCGATAGTGCCCATTTCTGTTGTTCCAATGGCTGAGGGGGAGTCGACTAACCAGGAAGGCGGTGATGCTTCAGGTGGAAATAAAGGAAAGTCGGTGGCTGATGTTTTGAAAGATCTATCTGACGACGTGTCGGATAATGCGATCTTATTCTTAGAGCCAGACAATTCCAAAGAAGCACAGATCGAGGCTCTCTACAATCTTGAAGAAGGAGAGATCGACTCTGGTGACGATTAGGACGAGGAAGATGATGATGTGGTGATCGAAGTTCCCAAGGGCGACGGGGAAGGAGAGTATGAGTTTGAAGATGGAGAGATCTTCGAAGTTCCATCCTTTGAATCTCATCTTGACACAGGTTCAATCGAGCCTGCTAGTACTGTTAAGGCATCGACTGAAGCCTCCCCTGCCGACCCTACACCTGTGGATCTAGAGGCACAGAAAGACAACGTATGCATGCAATTTCATCGAAGGATCCGGCTCCTGTATGGCAAAAGACTTCAATCATAGACAAACACGGAGCGACAGGGATGATCTTAGCTGTGAGGTTCGATGAGGATAAGAAGTTGTTTGCAATCAAGCGAGCTGGGGGGTTCAATACTTGAAACCAACCAGCGAAGCTTTCAATTCCTTACCAAGATATGACCTCGTGAACCTAGTAAACCGAGAGCTGCTGGGTCACTCAAATAACGCAGTAGCAATGGGTTTGTGGCAGGTTCTACAGCGAGAGGTAAGATCTGGGAAATTCGAAATGTTTAAGCCTCAAGTGCCCAAGCGAGTCAGGGACAAGCACGCTAGACATCCTGTGACTAAGAAAAGCTTAAAGAAACTGGTATACAAGCAGTGCTGTGTGAAACCAAGATTCCCCTGAGCAAGTTATCTCAGGATATCCTCGGTAACATATGGTACTAGTACGTAGATCATAAAACGGGCGAGGCAGTGGTGATTGGAAAGGTGTGGTCCGATAGTGGAAGCTTAGTGCCAAAGGAACTGATCAGAGTGTTTGATGAAGTCTGCTTCATAAACTTCTCTGTGAAAGTTCTGGAGGCACTAGCTGACAAGTACTGCATGTACACGGACGAGTGGACAAAGTTCCTTGCTTCTAAATATGACAAGGTGATCAAGTTCTGCCTTGACTACAAGAAGAAGATGAAAGCTAAAGCTGGGGAGCAGTGAAGACTAAAGACAATCCAGATCTGTTATCAAGGGGTAGTTTGTTGAAGCACTTTTGTGTGACAAACACTCTGGATAGTGTCTTAGTTTATTGTACTTGTCTTGTATGTCTTGTCTTTGTATGTTAGTGTCTGTATGTATTAGTTATCGAGTTGTAATTTCTAATGCATGTTATTGTTGTATTATTTCTCTAAGTGTTTTGCGCACTTAGCATGTGCGCAGGAATTAGTTCCTGCGTACTTAGCAAGTACGCAAGAATGCTATGCTCTGCGTACTTGCTAAGTACGCATGAACAATTTGCCCTTCGCACTTGTTAAGTGCGCAGAGATCAGGTCTTGTATAAATAGAATAGGTTAACAGAAGATATGTACGCAAACATTTTGCACTCAGTAACCGTTCAAGTTTATAATAGACGAAACTTTAAAGTGATTTCTTTGTCGGTTTACTTTGTGTTGTTTGATTCTCCACCTAGGCACGGGCATTCCGCACCCGGTCCGACTAGTCACACACCCACACGTAACGATCCGAGACACCCGGGGACCTACAGAATCCAACCCTCGATCAATTCTAAAGGCGTATGGCAGATCATTTGGACATTTCATGCGGTTAATGTCAAATTCAAACAGATTTGACTCCTTAGAGTCAAACCGAGCCCCAAAAAAAAACCTTTCCTAATCATGCAATTGAAACGCGTTCGATCCCACAAATCACGCGTAATCAGTCCTATCATGTACATAGACCATTTACACGACTCAATTCATTCATATCATTTCAAATTGACGCGTAATCCCAGACGACAATTGTCATCCGCTAAGACCGATTTGAATTGAGCCATTAAAACGAAATCAATCGAATTAAAATAGCCCTACACCTTCATACAGACTAATATCAATTCCCCCAACCTTCAATCTCACCGCATTACGCCTCTATGTACCGATCGGGAACCAGGAACCTCGCCCCTGTCGTCCTAGCCGTCGGCGTCCAACACTCAACCATTTCAGGTAAGAGTGGTCTCATTTGTTTCGTTTCTTCATGGCGATCAATAGCTCTCTGCCAATTTCATATGACAGAGGGAACTGAACCCTATTTCACTCAGAATTCATGATCAGTTCATACGATTTCAATTTGGGATTTTTGATTTAATTCATTTAAACGTATATAACTTAACGGATTGTTACTTAACCGGCGAAACCATCTGGTCCGATTGGCTAAGACTGTCACACCCCAACCGACGGCGGAAACGTCGGGGCCGGACATGTAGAATGTTCATGAGCACAAGGTTGACTAGATTTCAATATTTTAATCATCAAATTTAACTTCAAATAATTCAACACAACCAAATTCAAACCAGTACATAAACGATATACATAATAGTCTTTATTTAAATTTAACTAAGTGCAAAGCCTATGTGTAGCATGTCTTGATCAAACTCACATATTAGCACCTGAAACATGAATAAAATAAAGCCAACTAAAAAGTTGGTGAGCATACACATGTTTGTATATAGATAGCATATAGGTTATGAATAAACAAATCCTTACATAACATGATAAAATAAGGCATTTATGGAGAGCAGCTATTGTGTAACCAAGTACAATCAAACCTTTGTAACTAGCATGCAAAATTGTGTTGTCGGTAACAATCACCCTAATCTGGGTGGGTTTGTCAGACTCAATAGATCTATCATTGTTTACCGCCGGCTTGAATAGTTAATGATTGCACATAAATTGCACACAAAAGTTAGCACAACTAGCACTCAGGCATAAAGCTCAAATTGCATACATGAATGTAAAGAGGATTTGTATTTGTGTAGTTTGTGTAAATGTAAGCAATAGTTTGCATAGTGTTCATGTTCCACCCCAAAAAGTGTAAAATAGTAAAAAGGGGCTATGTAATACTCACCTGATTCACAAGGCGTAGCTAACACGAGAGACTAGATAGTAACGAGATCCTTGTAATGCACAACGTTAACCTAGAGTGTAATATGTATTGAATTAATAGTGTGCACAATGGTCTGTCTAAGTCTAGGGTTGAATTGGACGTGTGTTCAAAGATTTGGAGTTGTAGACGTTAAGTTTTGTTAAGTATAACCTAAATAAATAATCTTTGTTTAAATATAGATTAAATAAATAATTGATAATTTATTTATTTATTTATAAAAATGTGTACTTAGTCATTTAGTGATAAAAATGTATCGAGCGTTTTATATTAAATATAAATTTAGTAAATAACTTTTGTTAATCTATTTTTATAAATGTGTGTAAATGGGTTGTATAAATAATATCTAGGCGCAGGGTTTAATAATAAGTATAAATTTAATTTTCTAGGTTTAAATAAATAACTTCTATTTATTTTAGAATAGGAATTTAACCTTTTTAAAAAAGGTTAATATAAATCTTTATAAAATCAAATTTTTTTATTTGAAAATTCATTTGTAATGCTTATTGTTTTTAAAATATAAAATTTAGTATTCTGCCAAGATTTTCTCACACACACAACCGTGCTTGGGACAAGGCACGATCGTGCTAGGACCACTAGCGCGACCGTGCTAGTTAGGGCGCGACCGTGTTGATCAAACAGAAAACATAACTAAGCTGTTCACTAGGCACGACCGTGTCTTAGCCAGGCACGACCGTGTCTAGGGTTCTGAGGCACGAACAAGTCTAGCCAAGGGGCACGACCGGGTCTGAGTGCGTGAGGCACGACCGCACTGATATTGACACGACCGTGTCTCATGAAGCACGGCCGCGCTAAATGGTTAGCGCGACTGTGTCTGTTCCAAAACATGAACGAATTGACTATTTCTTATGATAACAATGTTAGAAATCATAGGGCTTTCCCCATTAGGTTATTACGAGTCTTTTTGTATAGATTAACTGTATTTAAAATATGTCCAGAACCGGATTCGATTAAACCATTTTTGAACGAAACATAGATTCGGGGTTCGTGTTAATTTCCATATTGTATGCCCAAATTAAGTTGGGGCTTTTGATCTATATACTAAATCGATTGAGTATGAGATTTCAATTACCCGGAAGACGATGAATCGATAGCGTACGGTAGGAACGAGTTCTGGCTGCGACGGGTTTGATTTCCGGCGCCTTTTGCTGCAAATCTAGCTGAATCAACATGTTCGGGAGCTTCAGAGAGGATCGAATAAGGCGTACAATATGTTTGCTTGGGAGGATTATGGTCAAAATGATTGAAATCGACGGATACATGAAAATAATCAACGGTTACGAGATGAATCTGCATAATTAGATTAATTCGTCGTAAATACAGTGATTAAAATCTTAATTGGGTTTGTTAATGGTAGAAACGTGAAGAATGGTTACGAATTCGAACGAATCTGCGAATAAAGGCTGCATTTACGTTTTAACCGACGAGAGGCGCGACCGTGCCAAGGCGCTGGGCGCGACGGTGCCAAAATAAGGCGCGACGGTGCCTAATAGGGTTTCTGGTTATTTACCAAATCAGCCCTTGCAACTTCAGCTTTGACACATTTATATAAATATTTACGTATATAGGATTCTAATAGAATATACCCGTGTAAAATTTACGGATTTGCATTGAAACATAGTATTTAATTGTTGGTACGAATAGAACAAATCAGTGTACTAGAATTGGGTTTGAAATGTATCACATTGAATTAAAATACAGATAATGAAAATTAGAAATGTTACAGTATCCTCATGTTGAAGGAATTTCGTCCCGAAATTTAGCTAGTGGAGGCGACGGCATTAGTGAAGAGATGGGGGTACTTGAGCTTCATTTGGTCCTCCCATTCCCAAGTGAATTCAGGACCACGTTCAGATTCCCAACAAACTTTGACAATAGGGATACGGCTTCGCTTGAGCTGTTTGATCTCACGATCCATGATTTCTACCGGTCTCTCAACGAAGCGCATCGTTTCGTCAATGTGCACGTCGTCAAGAGGTATGTGGAGGTTTTCATCAGCAAGGCATTTCTTCAGATTAGACACATGAAATGTAGGATGCACATTGCCAAGTGATGGAGGTAACTCGAGTTTGTAAGCCAATTTCCCAATCCTTTCAAGGATCTTGAATGGACCCACATAGCGAGGTGCTAACTTGCCTTTCTTTCCAAAACATATCACACCCTTCCACGGAGACACCTTTAGAAGAACAAGGTCACCGACTTGGAATTCTAAGGGTTTTCGCCGTTTGTCGGCATAGCTCTTTTGCCGACTCCTTGCTACTTGAATGTTGTCACGGATTTGGATAATCTTGTCGGATGTTTCTTGAATTAGCTCAGGACCGGTGATTTGTGCTTCACCAATCTCGTTCCAACAGATAGGAGAACGACACTTATGACCATAGAGAGCTTCAAATGGTGCCATGTTGATACTTGTTCGTCAAGGCGGAAACGCGAGGTGTAACGTTCACTGGTTTTCAAAGCATATGATTACCGCAAACACATACATGATATTGGATACATAATCAAAGTTTAAATGTTTACATCCCAAAACATGACTTAGTTTTTATACAAAGTTTAAGATTTCTCAAATATGACTCAAAACCATGAGTTATACAAGTGAAATCCTTCCAAAAGTTGTATCCTCATGTATGTAAGTAACCTACATTGCTAGCCTGGAGACCACGTTCATTTTCCTGAAAACATACTTAAAAATGTCAACACGAGGTTGGTGAGTTCACAAATTATTATAAAGAGTTATCATAAACCCAATGATTAAACCTGATCATTTTCACCTGATCAAAACCTTTTATTTAAACCTGGTCACTTTAACCTGATCAGAACTCTTTTGTTTAAACCTGATCACTTTAACCTGATCAAAACTCTTTTGCTTAAACCTGATCACTTTAACCTGATCAGAACTCTTTTGTTTAAACCTGATCACTTTAACCTGATCAAAACTCTTTTGCATGTATTACCAATGAATTTGAATACTAATCCGATCTATTGACCCCATTTGTAAGCTTGCAAGGAATACATAATAGTATGTAATGTACGAGACCGTAACCAAACCCCAACATTCTGTGCCTCCCCCCGCCTTTCTGCGAGTAAGACAATATGCGGTCATTCGGCCATTTGGACCCCTGGTTAGCGCGACTAACCATGACCGGAGGCGTCACCCCCAATAGTACTATCCATATAATCCCTGGCTAAAATAGCTAATGGTTACTAACTTATTCAGAGGACTTTAAGCGCTTTACTTTTCCCTCAATACACACATACGGTCAGATCATTAGTTCATTCATTTACATACAAAAGTCTTTTACAAGTATGTTTCCACCCCAAATCATTTCAAAAACTTTAGAAAAAGGGGGATTAATGAAACTCACCTTGATGATAGCAAATCTTTAAATAACAGCATACCCGCTTATCCGTATCCTAATTACACAAGGATACTATACCCGTTAAGACTACCCGTCTTAAACGCAAGTTGTTTACCCGACTTAACTATTCCTGTTAAGTTCGACTTTGTTTATTTAAAACATTGTTTTATCATGACGACTCGTTGGTGATTATTATTCAAGTCTAGACGCTTTATTTATTTTTCGAAAAAAACTATTTTATTTCCATATTGGTGACTCATTATGTTTGTCAAAAATAAATATTATTTTTGCAATCGTCTTATAATATATTTATATTATAGTCCATGTATAAACACATATAATTATTTCTTTCCAATAATTATACAAGTATCGTTCATGTATTTCCTATGTATGTCTATCTCTATATGTACATACAATTACATGTTCCGAACGATATTTATTAACTTGTTTATGTTTATCATGCATTTATTCGTACTAATCTATGCACACAATTATAAATATAGTCCAATGATCCAACATATATTTAAGTATGCTCCATGATAACATAAGAACTTTTATCCTTATGTATGCACATATATTTTTAGACTAACTTGACAGTGTGCTTTCAAGATTTACATGCATACACATACATATACTTTATGTATAATATTAGGGTTTTTAACATGATCTTCTTAGTATACATTTCCAGAACTTGATAAGTTATCAATATGTATATCTATATATATATATATATATATATATGTATTCTCATGTTTTTAACCAATATCATAAACTATTTTTATGAACATACTCCATAATCATGCATACATATGATTCAATAATTCTCATTTTAACAAGTTTAACACTTTATGATCATAAATTTATCAAGTTTTCCAAAACACACCTACATATATATCTATATATCATGATTCCTTCATGTATGTATCGATGTTCAAACCTTTTTATCTAATGTTAATCATGCTTTTAACATCTACAACTATCATTATGGTATCAAAACAACAACATATACACTTATACCTACAATTTTCGGCTACACACATTTATACACATTTACACACATCTTTTTAGTTTATCAATTCTTAATTTAGCATCATGAATTCAAATCAACACATATTTCATAAATATGTTAAGATAATAACTTATGTATAAAAACTTATCATTTTCAAATTTCATACATCTTTTTATATAAAATCTAGCTTTTAAATCATAAAAATGTTAAACTTTATAAACTCTTTAGCTTTTAAACCTCCTTTAATTTTGGATGAACAACATGCTTACTTTAAGGAAGTAAAGAAAATATAAAAGATGAATGACGGTTTCGTACCACTAGACAAGCTAGGTGAAGAATTTCAACAAAGGATGAGGAATGGCTTGTCTTGCTTGCGAATTTGACCCTAATCCTCAAGAAATTTCTTGAATCTTCAAGCTTCTAGCTAAGTTCTCTATGGTTTTTACTCTTGAATTTGAAAAAATTGCAAAGTGTTTGTGTGTGTGCATGTGTGAGCCGTGAGTGTGTATATATATGAGAGAGTGAGAGGTTGAGTGTGTAAGTGGGTGCATTTAATGTGATGGAAGATGTTGGTGTGGTCTACACTCAAAGAGGCATGGCCTCTCATGACACAAGTATGGAAGTGGTGAGGCGGTGTGAGGTGGGTGGGGCCCTCCTTGACTTCGGCCGAATAGAGGGAGAAGGGTGGGGGGTTGGCATTTGTAATCAACCAAGTCACATCAAGGATGATTGACTTGACGAATTGACTTGACGAATTGCACCTTTGGTTGATTGGGTATGGCCCCTCCATGACACATGCTCATGGTCTTGATGGTGGAGTGGGTGTGTGGGTGGCCCCACAGAAGTATGGCCGAAATGGGGTAGTAGGGTGGGGGTTGGGTTTTGTCACATCTCATAATTACAATCCAAGTCTTAGTTAGATAGGTTCTTTGGTGGTGTCAACCTTCTAGGTGATCGCGTGATCTAATACCCGGTGTAGGACTTTTTATGATCAAATATCCTTATGTATTTTTGTGTATTTTGACTTGTTTATTAGTTTACTAGTTGATCCCGACCTAGTCATTACTTTAACTAAATCACACGTGTTTTACACATAAAATAACATAGCGACATGTAACAATTATTTATATGTCAACTTTCAAGAGTTTAGTCACCAATATTTGTGTTTTTAAGTTAAAGCGTCTCCCTAGACTTTTACTAGAATAACATTCTTGTTAATCACCAACGATCGTACTTTGTGGGTTATTACTGCTTATTTCCCTAGTAATTCATAAAGATTACTATTTTGGTATAAGTTTCTTTGCTAGACTCCTTGACTTTACTTAGTCAAAATAATACTTCAGGAAATATATGATTTGAACGTGCTTTTATGTAATATGGATATTCACCTGAATTACTGGGTGTCACATTCTCCCCATGTTAAACAGAATTTCGTCCCGAAATTCAGTTCTTGTCATCTTGACTTGGAGTGCTCGTGAACAAGGACGGGTACTAGGCTTTCATTTTATCTTCCCGCTCCCACGTATACTCGGGGCCGCGCTTTGAGTTCCAACGTACCTTAAACAATTTATTCCGGCTACGCCTTGTTCTCTGAACCTTCCAATCTGTGACTTCAATGTGTTCCTCAATGAAGTGCAGCTTGTTATCTATGTGAATCTCATCAGGCGGTATAATTAACGTGTCGTCTGATAAGCACTTCTTGAGATTTGATACATGAAACGTATCATGTACATTGCTTAGTTCTTGTGGCAACTTGAGCTTGTATGCTACAGGGCCAACCCTAGCCAATATTTCAAATGGTCCAACATACCTAGGGTTAAGCTTGCCACGGTTACCAAATCTTGCAACTCCTTTCCAAGGTGAGACCTTCAACATGACGCGGTCCTCGACTTAGAATTCTAATGGTTTTCGTCTGTTATCCGCGTAACTCTTTTGACTGTCACGGGCGGCCTTCAGACGATATTTGATCTTGAAGATCTTGTCAGTAGTCTCCTGAATAATCTCAGGACCGGTTAAATGTTTGTCGCCAACCTCCGCCCAACATAGAGGTGAACGACATTTTCGACCATACAAAGCCTCAAATGGAGCGGCTTTGATGCTGGTGTGGTAACTGTTATTGTATGAAAACTCAGCTAGCGGCAAATGAGTATCCCAATTTCCATTCCACCGAAGTCAATTGCACACGCACGGAGCATATCCTATAAGATTTGAATGGTCCTTTCACTTTGACCATCTGTTTGTGGGTGATATGCCGTGCTCATGTCAAGACGTGTGCCCATGGCTTCTTGTAATGATTTCCAGATTCTAGACACGAATTTGCTGTCTCTATCAGAGATAATAGAAATTGGCACTCCATGCGTATCCACAATTTCCTTGATATAAAGCTTCGCAAGTTTCTCGGTTTTATCCGTCTCTTTGATGGGTAGAAAATGAGCTGATTTTGTCAGACGATCGACAATTACCCATATCGTGTCATACCCGCTTGACGTCCTGGGTAACTTTGTAATGAAATCCATTGAAATTTGTTCCCATTTCCATTGAGGTATCTCGGGTTGTTGTAATAATCCCGATGGTTTCTGATGTTCTTCCTTTACCTTTGAACATGTCAGGCATTTACTGACATAAATAGAAATTTCTCCTTTCATGTTCGGCCACCAATAGTGTTCTTTCAGATCCGTATACATCTTATCCGAACCTGGGTGAATGGAGTACCTGGACTTGTGGGCTTCGTCCATAACCAACTCTCGTAAGTTACCAAAACATGGCACCCAAATTCTATTCATGAAGTATAAAGTGTCATCTGACTTTGGTTCCAATTGTCTGATCATTCCTCGTAAAGCTTCATTCTGAATGTTTTCTTCTTTGATTGCCTCTTGTTGTGCCATCCGGATTTGAGACGTGAGACTCGTATGAATTGTCAATCCTAGGGCACGAACACGAAGAGTTTTAACTCGCTCCTTACGACTCAAGGCGTCTGCTACGACATTCGCCTTCCCAGGGTGATACTTGATATCACAGTCGTAATCATTCAGTAGCTCTACCTAACGACGTTGCCTCATGTTGAGTTCTTTCTGATTAAAGATGTGCTGGAGACTCTTGTGGTCTGTAAAGATAGTACATTTTGTACCGTATAAGTAGTGTCTCCAAATCTTGAGTGCAAACACGACAGCACCCAATTCCAGATCGTGAGTCGTATAATTTTTCTCATGGACTTTCAGCTGTCTGGATGCATACGCTATGACTTTTTCTCTCTGCATCAACACACATCCCAGACCTTGGTGTGATGCGTCGCAGTACACGATGAAATTGTGTAAGGCCCCTTTCCCGGGTAACCTCACTTGTTGGATTTACTCATAAACATAGTCATAAATACTGAACTTTAATTAAAAACATTCATCATTCAATTACAAATCATTCATCATTCAATTACATAATATAACATAACTTGACAGCGGAAGTCTTAACACATATATTAAAGTGGGATGTCAGTCTTGTGTGTAACATCCCTAATTTTCCGATCCTATTTCAGCATATTTTGATTAATACAATAACAACACTACATTAAATTCTGTATTTCATCAAGCACCTTAGGTCACGTAAACTATTATGTTAACTAAAGTTTCTATCCAAAATCCAAACTTACGTTACATATTAAATTCTATAACACACTTGGTGTACGTATACATATATACGTATAATTATTTTAAAAGTTATGTATATAATTACACAATTAAAATCTTACTTTTAAACCTCTTGTTTGTGTCGGCTAGTGTTAAAATATATATATATATATATATATTCAACATTTTCAATAAACCATTTCAAAATTTATAGAATAATTAATGTCATAAAGTTTTAAAACAAGAATATATATGTATGCATGTACATATAATTTCAATTTAAATAGACCAATTGAACCCCCCCTTTTGATCTATTTTGACTTCAAAAGTCAAGCAAATTCAAATTTTCCTACAATTTTGGACTGAAAGTCGACAGATCCGACTGATATGAACTTCCTATGTTTACAAAGTCAAGCATTGACTATATCCAGACCCGCCTAACACTCCAATTCAATCAAATTCCGTGGAAAAATTCGAAATTCGAATGTTTGACTTCTCAGAGTCAAAGCCGAACCCAATCAACCTAAATCCGCGAAATTTAGCTCGATCAATCCCGTAAATCACGCATACACATTACACAAACGCGTTCCAACTCGAATCGTAATTCAATTTAATGAAAATCAATGGTATTGAACCCATAATCATTCCGTAACCGTTTTCTCTCAAACCCGAATCAATTCATACATTTTGTATGGAATTAAACCTAAGACTGGAACCACACAGCATCGCGACACCCTCCCTTTTCTTCTGTCACTCTCAACCCCATCGCATCTGCCACTGAGTTCGTCGAGGGAAGCCGGACCTGCGCATCGAGCTATTCGCCCTCTCTACTTAACCATTTCAGGTAAAATTAATGTCTTTGAGTTCGTTTTGATGCAAGGATCAAAAGCCCTATTAATTGGGGTTCGATCGTTTGCTCGACGAAGCCAATTTGATGGCTAGGGTTACGGCTCGGGGTAAATAGGGAAGGGGATGAGTTTGGGATGAATGGTTAAATGATTTTTCAAACTAGTATTCTGTCAAGGCCTCGCCCAGTTCCATCGGTTAAAACGTTTGACCCGTATTCGAATGGTCGTGGGTTCTAAACCCGCACTCAGCAGGTTTCTTTTTGCATGCTCACTAGACCCGAATCGCCACCCCCCCTTTTCAAACGTATGTTTAATCCTTTTTCCAGATCGAATTCGTAACAGGGACAGCCCTTGTCTCAGTGGTAAACACCTAGGCAAGTCGCTGGGTAGACCCGGGTTCGACCCGGGCAAGCCCCATTTATTTTTAAAACTGTTTTTAAAAGCTCCGGAAATTTTATAAAAATCATTTTTATAAATCCTATATTTACTAGAACAGAATTCGACCAGATTTATAATTTTTACATAAAACCTCAATTGTTATAGATTTAATTCTAAATTGCTCAGTTTGAATTATACTATTATTTTTGAGTAATTTGATCTGTTAATGTATAAACTTGGTGACAAAATTTTGTAAACATATTACAAGGCTTTATAAAATTTAAGTTATATATTTAACACTAATAAAATTAAATCTAAATATATAGTTTTATATGCTTAAATAACACATGTAAACTTTTAACTAAATTTATTTTAGCATATCCATTTTCAAACGATAAATAAATAAATAAATTTATATAAATTATATTTTTCAAAACACACTTAGAATTTAATTATATTTAAGATTTATTTCATGAACCTATATTAACTACATACTTGTATAAATAAATAAATAAATAAAGTAACAATTATTTATTTAATTTATATCTAAAATTTGTTTAATTAATTTATATTTAATTAAACATAGTGACAACACTATTTTTACTAAATAAATAAATAACAGTCATGTGATTTATTTAGTTTTTCAAACCCAAACTCTAACTTCAATCATTTCAAACTATTCATTTTAAACTTTCGTTTTATAAAAGCATCTATCCAAGTACAAATCAAAACACCACCTACTACTTCAAATCCCTTGTGCTCATCCAATTAAATCATAGTCTTAGACATAGATTTTTGTACACATTATTAATTCAACATACACTACACACTAGGTTAACATTGTGAGATTTCAAGGATCATTTTGCTATCTAGTCTCGCGTGCTATCTACATCATTACTTCAGGTGAGTTTTACATAGCCCCTTTTTCACTGTTTTTACATTTTGGGGGGAAACATGATCACAATTTACAATGATTTACAGAAACTACACAATACAAATCCACTTTACAATTTGTGTGCAATTTGAGCTTTATGTTTGAGTGCTAGGTGTGTTAACTACTTATTTGCAATTACATGTACAATCATTAACTAATCAAGCCGACGGTTAACAATGATAGATCTATTGAGTCTGACAAACCCACCCAGATTGGGGTGATTGTTACCGACAACACAATTTGCATGCTAGTTACAAAGGTTTGATTGTACTACTTGGTTACACAATAGTTGCTCCCCATATTTGCCTTATTAATCATGACTTGTATGGATTTGTTTACACACAACACTTTGATGCTATTTAGAGTCAAAACTATGTATGCTCACCAACTATTTATAGTTGACCCTCTCATTTTATCATGTTTCAGGTACAGATGTTTGAGTTAAGATTCAAGCTACTTCACTTAGGATTGAGGACCTAGTCTAAAATTTTAATATGGAGATTTATGCATTCTTGTAAATGATGTAATTGATTACTTGAGTTATGAAATGAAACATATTGTTTAATTATTACAACTTTAGCAAACCATGAGCTTATGAACAGTCTACATGTCCTGCCCCGACGTTTCCGCCGTCGGTTGGGGTGTGACATTGTGTCGGGTAACCTTCACGCCATCGCACGACCTTTTCTCCCTTTACCTGAAATGTATACTAAAAGTCAGCTAACGCTGGTGAGTTCTAGTTTAAAGACAATCATACATAATATTTACCTTATCAGGAATATAATGTATATATATATATATTTATACTTTTAAATATTCTTTACTTTACTGTTCTCACGTAACATTCATTGAGGGTATATACATATGTACATACATACTTTCTTTGAGAGAACACATATTGGCCATAATCTTAAGGGAGATCAACCCGTCATACTTGTCGTGAATGTCACGAAGACATCGCTGTCAGAACTACCGTCGTAGCCCATTTCATTACCGTCCGGCTCTAGAAAACCGTCCGTCATTCATTAATCCGTCCGGCAACCTTTGTCCGTCCGCTCTTTACCGTCCTACCGTCGTAGTCCGTCATTTTGTCCGTCTGCCGTAGGGCATCCATTTCCCACGCGACCATTATGTATGCAACCGTTCTACATTAGTTAAGGCATGTGCTTCGACCGTCCATTAATACCTCTTCATACGTCCTAGCTTGCGAATGAACGTTTTTGTCCCGGTTACAAAATAGTCACGTGGTCGTCCGTCTACCGAAGTAGCCGTTGTCATAGAAGGGTTTATAACGTTTACATTCATTCATAGCATGCAATATATATGTAATATAAAGCAAGATTTCATTCTTTTACGTTATGTCCTTCTTTCATTCATTCTTTAAAATCATACGCTTCTTTCTTTATTCATAATTCATTTTCATATATAAGTATTTATATATATACGTATGATCACATTGACTTTTATAACATTTAATCATTTAGTGTATACACTTCAGCCCCAAAACATTTAAAATGATTTGCACATAACATAGAAGGGGGCACATAGAACTCACCTGATGAGTAGTTTCTGAAATACACTAAGCTGGCTACTGAGCGTCACTAATGTTATTCACGATCTGTATAATAAAGTCATACTCGTAAGGTAGTGCTCCTAGATGACATTAGACATTACTATGCTTGAACTTAGTAGTTTCAATGGATTTGCTTTATCGAAACTTGGTAGTTTCGATAGGTTGCTTCTGTCGAAACTTGGTAGTTTTGATAGGTTGCTTCGGTCGAAACTTGGTAGTTTCGATAGGTAACTTAGGTGTAATCTTAGCTTCGGATCGTGGGCTTATATCGAAACTATGGTAGTTTCGATGGGTATGCATATATCCAAACTGAGTAGTTTCGATGGGTCTGCACATATCAAAACTACTGCACTTATCGAAACTAAGTAGTTTCGATGGCTCTGCACATCGCCTTCCCCAAAATCTGAAGTTTTTGCATGGAAGTCTGATCGAGTCAATATCTAAATTTTTCTTTGATCACAACGTTCGTTTTTCATTCTAGATGCTATACCTAAGTTCACTTTCAAGTTTCATCCGCAAAATCGTTATCTTTTTAGCCAAAACCCGAAACTTCCCAAAACGAACAAAAACTTATAATGTGGTCGAATCGTTACCTGGATTGTAATTCTGATCCGGAGGTTTTGCTCACGGGCTCAGCTGTAACCCACTCTTGCTAGAATCTTAAAAGGTCCGACTACCCTTGGGCTTAGTTTGCCACGCTTTCTGAATCGGATGATTCCTTTCCATGGTGATACCTTTAACAGTACCATGTCCCCTACTTGAAACTCTAAATCCCTTCTTCTCTTATCCGCGTATGATTTCTGTTTGTCTTTTGCAGCTTTCATTCGAGCTTTGATTTGATCAAATTTCTCAGAAGTAGCTTTGACCACTTCGAGACTTGCAAAATCCTTCTGCCCAATTTCTCCCCAACAAACCGGGGTTCTGCATCTCCTCCCATACAACATCTCAAACGACGACATGCCAATAGTTGAGTGATAGCTATTGTTATATGAAAAATCTGCCAATGGTAGATGGCTGTCCCATCTCCCACCGAAGTCAATGATACAGGCCCGGAGCATGTCCTCCAAGGTCTGGATGGTCCTTTCCGATTGTCCATCGGTTTGGGGGTGGTAAGCGGTGCTGATGTTCAGTCTAGTGCCCATTGCTTCATTGAATTTCTTCCAAAACCTTGATGTGAATCTAGTATCCCTGTCGGACACAATTGACAGCGGCATACCATGTCTGCTCATAATTTCCTTGATAAATACTTCTGCTAGTCTTTCTGACGAAGAGGTCTCGCGTATGGGCAAGAAGTGAGCACTTTTCGTCAAACGGTCGACGATCACCCAAATGGTATCATTGCCTTTAGCTGTTCACGGTAGCTTGGTAATGAAGTCCATTGTGATCTCTTCCCACTTCCATTCTGGTATAGGTAAAGGTTGCATTTTATCGCATGGTTTCTGGTGCTCGGCCTTAACTAGTGAACACGTTAAGCACTTGTTCACGTATTCAGTCACATCACTCTTCATGCCAGGCCACCAGTACTCTTTCTTCAAGTCTTGATACATTTTGTTTGTCCCGGGGTGGATAGAATAACGAGACTTATGGGCCTCATCGAGTATTTTGGCTCTAAGCTCGCCAATCTTAGGTATCCACATCCGGCCAAACCTAGTTCGTACTCCGTATGCATTTGCATCTAGGTTCCCTTGTTGTCCTACTATTCTTTCCCGTTTCACATTTCTTTCTAACAGTGCTTCATATTGTGCCTTTGATATTTCACCCATCAAGTCTGGTGTTATAATCAGCTGACACGCTTTGATCCGGATAGGTGCCGATTCTTCCTTTCTACTTAAAGCGTCAGCCACTACGTTTGCCTTGCCTGGATGGTACAATATCTCACAGTCATAGTCTTTCAGTAGCTCTAACCATCTCCTTTGTCTCAGGTTTAATTCCTTTTGTTCAAAAAAGTACTTCAGGCTTTTGTGATCGGAGTAAATGGTGCATTTAACTCCATACAGATAGTGTCTCCATATTTTCAACGCGAAAACTACTGCTGCTAATTCTAGATCGTGTGTTGGGTAGTTAACCTCGTGAATCTTTAGTTGTCGCGATGCATAAGCAATTACCTTTCCTCGTTGCATGAGTACGCACCCTAAACCATGCCCTGAAGCGTCAGAGTAGACTACCAAGTCTTCATTTCCCTCAGGTAGTGTTAAGACTGGAGCTTAGGTTAATCGTGCCTTAAGTTCCTCAAACGCGTTGTTTTGGGTTTGACCCCATTCATATTTCACTTCCTTCCGTGTCAGTTTAGTTAGTGGAGAGGCTATCCTTGAGAAATCTTGAATGAACCTTCGATAGTAGCCTGCCAATCCCAGAAAACTTCGTATCTCTGTTGGTGTCTTTGGGACGTTCCATTCCTTTACTGTCTCAATCTTTTCACGATCTACCATGATTCCGTTTGGGTTTATTACGTGACCTAGGAATTGGACTTCCCTAAGCCAGAACGCGCATTTGGAGAACTTTGCATATAAATTTTCCTGCTTTAACACCTCCAGAACCTCTCTTAGGTGACAGTGGTGATCACCCTCGCTTTTTGAAAACACCAGTATGTCATCTATAAAAACTATCACCGATCGATCCAACATTGGTCGACATACTCTATTCATCAAATCCATGAACGCTGCTGGTGCGTTGGTCAATCGGAAGGACATCACGAGAAACTCATAATGCCCATAACGCGTGCGAAACGCGGTCTTTGGTACGTCTTCTTCTCTTACTTTCAACTGATGGTAACCCGACCTAAGATTGATCTTTGAGAACCAACTCGCACCTTGCAGTTGATAAAAAAGGTCGTCTATTCTAGGTAGTGGGTATTTGTTCTTTACCGTTCTCTTGTTCAATTCGCGGTAGTCGATGCACATGCGCATACTGCCGTCCTTCTTCTTTACAAATAGTACCGGAGCGCCCCATGGTGAGATGCTAGGTCTAATAAATCCTTTCTCGGTTAGTTCCTCTAGTTGAGACATCAATTCTTTCATTTCTGACGGAGCCAATCGGTAGGGAGCTTTGGCAATGGGCTCAGCTCCTGGCAGTAAGTTAATCTGAAATTCTATTTCCCGATCGGGTGGTAACCCAGGTAGATCCTCAGGGAATACTTCCGGAAAGTTGCACACCACGGGTACATTCTTGAGTTCATTCATTTTCGTTATATCATCAATAACATATGCCAGATAAGCTTCGCAACCGCGCCTCATGTAACTTTCGGCCTTGATCATCGAGATGAGGTTCGGCATCGTGCAATTCCAATCCCCATAAACCGTAATTGGGCTGCCGCTTGGAGCCTTGAGGAGTATCCTCTTACGTTTACTTATGATTTGAGCTTCGTTGGCAGCTAGCCAATCCATACCCAATACTATATCGAATCCTCCTAAGGTGAGAAGGAATAATCTAGAAGGAAACTTATGTCCCTCTATTTCTATGATGCAATCCTTTGTTACTTGGAATACTGCCGAATTTTTACCAACGGCAGTTTGTACGCTAAAGGCCTTTACTATGGTGTTGATAGAGCAATCCAGTTTACGACTAAATGCATTTGATATGAAGCTTTTACTAGCACCAGAATCGAATAAAATAGCAGCACGTTCATCATTAACTAGAAACGTACCTGACACGACATCAGGATTTCCCCTTGCTTCTTCCTCAGTTAAGGCATAGGCCCGAGTCCTTGCCTTTTGTTGTTCCTGTTCCCTCTCCTTTCCCGAACCAGATTGGCCGGCCTTCCTGCAGTTCTTTGTCAGATGTCCAAAAAATCCACATACTTGACATTTGACATCCTTCAAACAATCTCGGGAGTAGTACCCCGGCCTCCCGTACTTATAACACACGGTGGTGCCGATTCGACACTCGCCCAGATGTTGCTTTCCACATCTCTTGCATGCTTCATATCCGTCCAACCTTGGTTTCTTAATTTCAGCTGTTTCTTTCCCTTTTCCAGTGCCTCTAGACGGGTTCTCCCACTTTCTCTTTTGTGTCTCAGGTGCCGGGTCTTCATTGGCATAATCGTCATAGACGATTCCAGACAGGTTGACTACCGACTCGAAGGTCGATGGTAGATTAGCTTTTACATGAACACGGACCCTTTGCGGAAGACCCTTGACATAGTATTTGATCATACGTTCTTTGGTTTCCACCAACTGTGGTACCAGTTGGGCCAACTCGTTGAATCTTGAAGTATACTGGCGATGAGTCTTGTTGCCAGCCTTGAAGTTTAGGAACTCGTTCTCCACACGATCAATCTCGTTCTGTGGGCAGAACTTCTGGATTATGAGCTTTTTTAGGTCTTCCCATGTCATTCTGGCAAGAGCATTTGGCGACTTTGTTCTTTGGATGTTTCTCCACCAACCCAGTGCTTCATTGGTGAAAGAATGAGCAACATATTTGACCGCCTGGTCCGGTCGGCACTCGCTGATGTTGATTACAGCGTTCATCCTCTCAATCCATTCGAAAGTAGCCACCGAATCCTTGCTACCATCAAACTTGGGTGGGTCTCCATCCTTGAAACCTTTGTATGTACACCCACGATTGCTTGATCCCATTTTCACTTCATCCCCCTCACTGTCATAAATTTTCTCTCCATTGATCCCTTCATCCTCTTCTTTGCTTTTCTTTAATGCCTCAGATAGTAGGTCATGCAATATGTTCTTCAGAGTAAGTACGACCTCGCGGGCAATAACATCTCTGACTTCGGGTTCTAACTGTATAGGACCTGGACTATCGTTCCCAGTTGGTGTCACATCGGTTTCGTGCACACTCTCAGTGTGTTCTGCGTGCACACTCTCTTCCTCTTCATGTCTTTGCTTCAATGGAGGTCTACCTACTCGGCCAGTGCGACCGCCTCGTCGTCCTGTTCTTCCTCCACCAGCCATAAATTCTTAATTTCCTGATAGTTATAAAGGGAATACATCAATGTCATTTCTTCAGATCATAGTTTGGAACAGTACGAGCAAGGTAAATTATTAATTACAGTGACCGGTTTGTGATTACTAATTTACATTGCTTTTCGGGTTCAAAACTCTTCAAATGGGTTGTGACATTGACATCTATTTGTTCTAAGTTAAGGTATCTATTCTTAACCAAGAGCATTAACTTTAGTACTTACTTACCGTGCTGCGTTGGCGTTGGTTACCCACACTGACATCCGTGCGTTGGTCCCATAATCAGTTTGAGTCCAGACATTAGGGATGTCTGAATCTCTCAAGCTATTGCTCTGATACCAACTTGTAAGGCCCCTTTCCCGGGTAACCTCACTTGTTGGATTTACTCATAAACATAGTCATAAATACTGAACTTTAATTAAAAACATTCATCATTCAATTACAAATCATTCGTCATTCAATTACATAATATAACATAACTTGACAGCGGAAGTCTTAACACATATATTAAAGTGGGATGTCAGTCTTGTGTCGGGTAACCTTCACGCCATCGCACGACCTTTTCTCCCTTTACCTGAAATGTATACTAAAAGTCAGCTAACGCTGGTGAGTTCTAGTTTAAAGACAATCATACATAATATTTACCTTATCAGGAATATAATGTATATATATATATTTATACTTTTAAATATTCTTTACTTTACTGTTCTCACATAACATTCATTGAGGGTATATACATATGTACATACATACTTTCTTTGAGAGAACACATATTGGCCATAATCTTAAGGGAGATCAACCCGTCATACTTGTCACGAATGTCACGAAGACATCGCTGTCAGAACTACCTTCGTAGCTCATTACATTACCGTCCGGCTCTAGAAAACCGTCCGTCATTCATTAATCCGTCCGGCAACCTTTGTCCGTCCGCTCTTTACCGTCCTACCGTCGTAGTCCGTCATTTTTTCCGTCTTCCCTAGGGCATCCGTTTCCCACGCGACCATTATGTATGCAACCGTTCTACATTAGTTAAGGCATGTGCTTCGACCGAACATTAATACCTTTTCATATGTCCTAGCTTGCGAAGGAACATTTTTGTCCCGGTTGCAAAATAGTCATGTGGTCGTCCGTCTACCGAAGTAGCCGTTGTCATAGAAGGGTTTATAACGTTTACATTCATTCATAGCATTCAATATATATGTATTATAAAACAAGATTTCATTCTTTTACGTTATGTCCTTCTTTCATTCATTCTTTAAAATCATACGCTTCTTTCTTTATTCATAATTCATTTTCATATATAAGTATTTATATATATACGTATGATCACATTGACTTTTATAACATTTAATCATTTAGTGTATACACTTCAGCCCCAAAACATTTAAAATGATTTGCACATAACATAGAAGGGGGCACATAGAACTCACCTGATGAGTAGTTTCTGGAATACACTAAGCTGGCTACTGAGCGTCACTAATGTCACTCACGATCTGTATAATAAAGTCATACTCGTAAGGTAGTGCTCCTAGATGACATTAGACATTACTATGCTTGAACTTAGTAGTTTCGATGGATTTGCTTTATCGAAACTTGGTAGTTTCGATAGGTTGCTTCTGTCGAAACTTGGTAGTTTCGATAGGTAACTTAGGTTTAATCTTAGCTTCGGATCGTGGGCTTATATCGAAACTATGGTAGTTTCGATGGGTATGCATATATCGAAACTGAGTAGTTTCGATGGGTCTGCACATATCGAAACTACTGCACTTATCGAAACTAAGTAGTTTCGATGGATCTGCACATATCGAAACTAAGTAGTTTCGATGGGTCTGCACATCGCCTTCCCCAAAATCTGAAGTTTTTGCATGCAAGTCTGATCGAGTCAATATCTAAATTTTTCTTTGATCACAACGTTCGTTTTTCATTCTAGATGCTATACCTAAGTTCACTTTCAAGTTTCATCCGCAAAATCGTTATCTTTTTAGCCAAAACCCGAAACTTCCCAAAACGAACAAAAACTCATAATGTGGTCGAATCGTTACCTGGATTGTAATTCTGATCCGGAGGTTTTGCTCACGGGCTCAGCTGTAACGTGCTCCTCCAATCTCGTGACGATCCGTCGACTTTCTCTCTCTAGACCCGAGTTTTCCTTTCTCTCTCTAGAAACTGCGTGAGTGTGGAATGAGCAGGGAAGAGGGCTACCTTGCCTTATATATATACCTGGGCTTCCCTCCGCCCATTGAAGCCGAGCCCAAGCCCGCTCCCTTTTGTTTAAATATTCCGACTAAATCACCGGTCTCGCTATATTTATTCGTTCTATTATTTTTGGGATGTTACAAATTGTCAGTTCCTTCAGGAAGGGATAGGATTGGTACACTGCAAAGTTTTTGCTTCAGCAATTGAAAAGCTGATTCTTGTTTATCAGTCCAATCAAACTTTTTGTCCTTCTGAGTTAACGTGGTCAAAGGCAAGGCTATCTTTGAAAAATTCTCGATGAATCGCCTGTAATAGCCTGCCAAACCCAGAAATTGACGCACCTCAGTCGGAGTTCTTGGTGCTTCCCAGTTTTTGATAGCTTCAATCTTGGATGGATCTACGTGAATACCGTTCTTATTGATGACGTGTCCGAGAAAGTGAACCTCCCGGATCCAAAACTCACACTTAGAGAATTTAGCATAAAGCTTCTCATTCCTGAGTAGTTCCAAGATTAATTTCAAATATGTTCATGTTCCTCCTTGGTTCGTGAATATATCAATATGTCATCGATAAACACAATCACGAATTTATCTAAGTACGGCTTGCACACGCGGTTCATGAGATCCATGAAAACAGCCGGTGCATTAGTCAAGCCAAATGGCATAACTAGGAACTCGTAGTGACCGTAACGAGTCCTAAAAGCCATTTTTGGTATATCTTCTTCTTGAATTTTCAGTTGATGATACCCTGATCGTAGATCAATTTTAGAATAGAAACTGGAACCTTGAAGTTGATCAAACAAATCGTCTATTCGAGGAAGGGGATACCGGTTTTTGATTGTCAGCTTGTTCAATTCCCGGTAATCAATACACATTCTAAAGGTTCCATCCTTTTTCTTTACAAACAGGACCGGAGCTCCACATGGTGAGAAACTCGGTATTATGAAACCTTTGTCAAGTAATTCTTGTAGTTGGCTCGACAGTTCCTGCATCTCGGAAGGGGCTAGACGATACGGAGATCGTGCAACTGGTGCGGCTCCTGGTACTAGGTCGATCCGGAACTCGACTTGCCTTGATGGTGGTAATCCAGGTAAGTCCTCGGGAAATACTTCAGGGTAATCCTTAACGATTGGTATGTCCTCGAGTCGACGTTCCTCGGGTTTCTTCTCGACGATGTGAGCCAGGAATGCACAATAACCCTTGCGTAGATACTTATGAGCTTTCATGCAGTTTATCGTCTTCAACATCGTTCTACACTTTTCGCCTCGAATTGAAAGAATTTCTCCGCTTGGTAGTGGGATACGTACAATCTTCTCGAAGCATACGATCTCGGCATGATTCTTTGATAACCAATCCATGCCAATAACAATATCAAAACTCCCTAGTTCGACTGGTAGAAGGTCTATACTGAATGTATGGTTTTCTAATCATAAAGTACAACCCCTAATGACCTCTCCGGTTTCTATTAATTTCCCATTTGCTAATTCAATTGTATAACTTTGATCTAGTTTGCTGGCCTTAATACCGAGTAAGGATTTAAAATCATTCGACACAAAGCTTATATCCGCACCTGAATCAAAAAGTACAGAGGCATAGTAATTATTTATCGGGAACGTACCAGTGACGATGTTCGGGTCCTAGCGTGCGTCCCTTGCACCCATCACAAATACCCTCCCTGGTGCCTGAGCGTTGTTCTGGTTCTTCCACTTGGGACAATCCTTCTTGAAGTGCTTCAGGTCACCACATATAAAACAACCCGGTTTAAATTTCCCCATTTGGTCGTTAACTCGACAAGCTTGTGTGGTGTGACCAAACCTGTCAAACTTTCCACATTTGATACATTCACCGGTGTGCTGATTTCCACACTTCTTACACCTCGGTAGGCCCCTATCATACTCCTTCCTTTCCATTGTGTTGGCTGCAAAAGCCTTCACAGTTTCTTGTTTCTTAAACCCTTGTTTTCCAGATTTGTTACTTGAATTTCCCATCCATTTCCTTTTCTCCCCAGATCTACCTTCCTCATTCTCCTTCCTTCTAAACACTCCATTACGCACTGCGTCATCCCTCAGTCTGAATGCTAAAGTTATAGCACTCTTGGCATCCATTGGATTAGATGATGTTACCATACTACGAATTTGAGGCGCAAGGCCCCACAGATACCTTTCCACACGCTTATGTTCTGGTGTGACCATATGAGGTACCAGAATTGCCAATTCATTAAAATGGTCGGTGTACCCCGCCACATCATCTCCGGTCATTTGTAAGTTCCACATCTCAGTTTCAATCTTTTGCAATTCGTTTCGAGGACAATATTCCTCGATCATCATATTTTTCAAGTCTTCCCAAGATAATTGATACGCTGTCTCTCTCCCCAAAGTCTTGACTTGTGAATTTCACCAGGTTTAAGCTTTATCAGTGAGTGTGCATGTAGAATACTTCACCATTCAGTCACCGGTGCATTCACTTATATCAATCACCGACTCCATCTTTTCTATCCATCTCATTAGTCCTACTACACCCTCGGTGCCATTAAAACTGCAGGGGTTGCATGATAGGAAGGCCTTGTAGGTGCACTTCCTATTTGGAGCATCTGTAGAATCACAAGTCATAACGTCATTAATTCGGAACATGACTATGTGTTATGGCTTATTTATTTTTATTACCTCCGGAACCTCCTGCTGTACCGCTACCTCCTGCTGTACCGCTACCTCCTGTTGTACCGCTACCTCCTGCACCTCCTCCGCCGGTACCGCTGCCGTTTCCTCCGCCACTATTTTGATTTGCTTCATACTGCTCCATGGCGGCAGCTACTCGCTGTGCTATGAGTTGTTCCACGTTTGAGGAAATCGTCTCGTTGTTGCCACTAGTAGTGTTACGGGGCGTCCTTCGCTTAGGTGCCATGACGTTCTTTCTAACATAACATTTAAAAAGAAACAACATTATATAATAATAATGATAGATCATGACATAAGGATACAACAACGTCAAACGTAAACAACCATCATCACAACATAAACCATCACATACATAGTTAAAACATACATAGTACATTGTTCCAAAAGACAAGGATACAAAAGGGATGGGTTCACATGACCACATCAGTACTAAAGTTTTAAACTACATAACGTGCTACGGGCACAACCCGCCCGTAATAGGTCTAGAAATAGGCAAGCGTTCCTGTCGGAACGGTAGCTGAAGTTAGCACTCCACGCGTGCCTCAGCTAGAGTAGCCCGAAGTTCAGCATCTATCGCCCTCTGCTCGGCTACTTCTGTCCTCCGTTCGGCTGCGGCGGTCCTCCTCTCCATTTTCGCCAATCTCTTCTCGAACTCCATCATGTGGCTGGATGCATGCTGAAGGGACTGGTCGATTAATTTCTGATCCTCCGCCATCCCATTAACATTTTCCACTAAAGTTGGAAGAGTTGCCAAGTCCCTTCGGATGGACTTCACATTCATCTCCAAGAGATCAATCTCTATCCCTTGCTTACTGGTTCGGGACACAAGTAAAGGGATGGTGCATTCTGCGCACTCCCCGGTGAGCGGCACTGGTTGTGATTCGCATGTCAGTCCGACAGAGTCGCAGGTCGCAGGGAGATCCTCCTCCACCCTCCACATTTGAACTACTTGGCAAAGCCATTCCCAGTATGATGCGTCGATCCTTGGTCCTCTGGGCATGGTCTCTCCGGTGGATTCATCCATTGTTGTGTAAGACGTTTCCTAACTATGGAGTTTAAGTGGGGTTAGTGTGTGACATGGCGTGACTACAATATCCATATTACATGATGACTGGTTATGCAATGCTTATGCAATGAAAACGTTTTAGTGAGTCATTCAAATTATAGACTAGGTTCCATTTTAGACTCCTAGTTCGCTATAATCAATGGCTCTGATACCAAGTTCTGTCACACCCCGTCAAGGCGGAAACGCGAGGCGTAACGTTCACTGGTTTTCAAAGCATATGATTACCGCAAACACATACATGATATTGGATACATAATCAAAGTTTAAATGTTTACATCCCAAAACATAACTTAGTTTTTATACAAAGTTTAAGATTTCTCAAATATGACTCAAAACCATGAGTTATACAAGTGAAATCCTTCCAAAAGCTGTATCCTCATGTATGTAAGTAACATACATTGCTAGCCTGGAGACCACGTTCATTTTCCTGAAAACATACTTAAAAATGTCAACACGAGGTTGGTGAGTTCACAAATTATTATAAAGAGTTATCATAAACCCAATGATTAAACCTGATCATTTTCACCTGATCAAAACCCTTTATTTAAACCTGATCAGAACTCTTTTGTTTAAACCTGATCAAAACTCTTTTGCTTAAACCTGATCACTTTAACCTGATCAGAACTCTTTTGTTTAAACCTGATCACTTTAACCTGATCAAAACTCTTTTGCATGTATTACCAATGAATCTGAATACTAATCCGATCTATTGACCCCATTTGTAAGCTTGCAAGGAATACAAAATAGTATCTAATGTACGAGACCATAACCAAACCCCAACATTCTGTGCCTCCCCCCACCTTTCTGCGAGTAAGACAATATGCGGTCATTCGGCCATTTGGACCCCTCGTTAGCGTGACTAACCATGACCGGAGGCGTCACCCCCAGTAGTACTATCCATATAATCCCGGGCTAAAATAGCTAATGGTTACTAACTTATTCAGAGGACTTTAAGCGCTTTACTTTTCCCTCAATACACACATACGGTCAGATCATTAGTTCATTCATTTACATACAAAAGTCTTTTACAAGTATGTTTCTACCCCAAATCATTTCAAAAACTTTAGAAAAAGGGGGATTAGTGAACTCACCTTGATGCTAGCAAATCTTTAAATAACAGCAGACCCGCTTATCCGTATCCTAATTACACAAGGATACTATACCCGTTAAGACTACCTGTCTTAAACGCAAGTTGTTCACCCGACTTAACTATTCCTGTTAAGTTCGACTTTGTTTATTTAAAACATTGTTTTATCATGACGACTCGTTGGTGATTATTATTCAAGTCTAGAAGCTTTATTTATTTTTCGAAAAAACTATTTTATTTCCATATTGGTGACTCATTATGTTTGTCAAAAATAAATATCATTTTTGCAATCGTCTTATAATATATTTATATTATAGTCCATGTATAAACACATATAATTATTTCTTTCCAATAATTATACAAGTATCGTTCATGTATTTCCTATGTATGTCTATCTCTATATGTACATACAATTACATGTTCCGAACGATATTTATTAACTTGTTTATGTTTATCATGCATTTATTCGTACTAATCTATGCACACAATTATAAATATAGTCCAACGATCCAACATATATTTAAGTATGCTCCATGATAACATAAGAACTTTTATCCTTATGTATGCACATATATTTTTAGACTAACTTGACAGTGTGCTTTCAAGATCTACATGCATACACATACATATACTTTATGTATAATATTAGGGTTTTTAACATGATCTTCTTAGTATACATTTCCAGAACTTGATAAGTTATCAATATGTATATCTCTCTCTATATATATATATATATGTATTGTCATGTTTTTAACCAATATCATAAACTATTTTTATGAACATACTCCATAATCATGCATACATATGATTCAATAATTCTCATTTTAACAAGTTTAACACTTTATGATATTACATTTATCAAGTTTTCCAAAACACACCTACATATATATATCTATATATCATGATTCCTTCATGTATGTATCCATGTTCAAACCTTTTTATCTAATGTTAATCATGCTTTTAACATCTACAACTATCATTATGGTATCAAAACAACAACATATACACTTATACCTACAATTTTCGGCTACACACATATATACACATTTACACACATCTTTTTAGTTTATCAATTCTTAATTTAGCATCATGAATTCAAATCAACACATATTTCATAAATATGTTAAGATAATAACTTATGTATAAAACCTTATCATTTTCGAATTTCATACATCTTTTTATATAAAATCTAGCTTTTAAATCATAAAAATGTTAAACTTTATAAACTCTTTAGCTTTTTAAACCTCCTTTAATTTTGGATGAACAACATGCTTACTTTAAGGAAGTAAAGAAAATATAAAAGATGAATGACGGTTTCGTACCACTAGACGAGCTAGGTGAAGAATTTCAACAAAGGATGAGGAATGGCTTGTCTTGCTTGCGAATTTGACCCTAATCCTCAAGAAATTTATTAAATATTCAAGCTTCTAGCTAAGTTCTCTATGGTTTTTACTCTTGAATTTGAAAAAATTGCAAAGTGTTTGTGTGTGTGCATGTGTGAGCCGTGAGTGTGTATATATATGAGAGAGTGAGAGGTTGAGTGTGTAAGTGGGTGCATTTAATGTGATGGAAGATGTTGGTGAGGTCTACACTCAAAGAGGCATGGCCTCTCATGACACAAGTATGGAAGTGGTGAGGCGGTGTGAGGTGGGTGGGGCCCTCCTTGACTTCGGCCGAATAGAGGGAGAAGGGTGGGGGGTTGGCATTTGTAATCAACCAAGTCACATCAAGGATGATTGACTTGACGAATTGACTTGACGAATTGCACCTTTGGTTGATTGGGTATGGCCCCTCCATGACACATGCTCATGGTCATGATGGTGGAGTGGGTTTGTAGGTGGCCCCACATAAGTATGGCCGAAATGGGGTAGTAGGGTGGGGGTTGGGTCTTGTCACATCTCATAATTACAATCCAAGTCTTAGTTAGATAGGTTCTTTGGTGGTGTCAACCTTCTAGGTGATCGCGTGATCTAATACCTGGTGTAGGACTTTTTATGATCAAATATCCTTATGTATTTTTGTGTATTTTGACTTGTTTATTAATTTACTAGTTGATCCCGACCTAGTCATTACTTTAACTAAATCACACGTGTTTTACACATAAAATAACATAGCGACATGTAACAATTATTTATATGTCAACTTTCAAGAGTTTAGTCACCAATATTTGTGTTTTTAAGTTAAAGCGTCTCCCTAGAGTTTTACTAGAATAACATTCTTGTTAATCACCAACGATCGTACTTTACGGGTTATTACTGCTTATTTCCCTAGTAATTCATAAAGATTACTATTTTGATATAAGTTTCTTTGCTAGACTCCTTGACTTTACTTAGTCAAAATAATACTTCAGGAAATATATGATTTGAACGTGCATTTATGTAATATGGATATTCACCTGAATTACTGGGTGTCACACTTGTGTTGTAGCTATTATTGTAAGAGAACTCAATTAGAGATAAATGGAATCCCAATTGCCACCAAAATCAATTACGCATGCTCTAAGCATGTCCTCCAGAGTTTGAATTGTACGCTCGGTCTGACCATCAGTTTGGGGATGGTAAGCCATGCTCAAATTCAATCGTGTGCCAAGAGCAGTTTGGAGAGATTGCCAGAAACGGGAGGTGAACCGAGCATCTCTATCGGATATTATGTCTAAGGGAACACCATGACGGCTCACAATTTCGTCAATGTAAATTCGGACCAATTTCTCAACCCGATAGTCTTCACGGATGGGCAAGAAATGAGCAGATTTGGTGAGGCGGTCAATGATCACCCAAATGCTATCATAACCACTTGAGGTGCGAGAGAGTTTGGTAATGAAATCCATGGCTAAGTTCTCCCATTTCCACACGGGGATATCCGGTTGTTCAAGTAGACCGGAAGGACGTTGATGTTCGGCTTTGACTTTGGAGCAAGTTAGACATTTGGCAACATAGAGAGCAATGTCTTTCTTCATACCGGGCCACCAATATTGTTGGCGAAGATCTTGGTACATCTTATCCGCACCAGGATGAATAGAATAACGAGTCTTATGAGCCTCGTTCATGAGAAGTGCACGGAGATCATCGTGATCGGGAACCCAAATACGCTTTAGGTAATAAAGTAAGCCATTGGGTTTTGATTCAAGCTGAAGTTCAACACCACACGACATTTCCTCGTACATGTTACCCTCGGTGATTGAGACGTGTTGAGCTTCTAAGATGCGATTTTGAATGTCGGTTTGAATTTGGACACAATGAAGCATCACATGGTCCTTACGACTCAAAGCGTCAGCTACAACATTCGCCTTGTCGGAATGGTAACGAATCTCGCAGTCATAGTCGTTAAGGAGTTCAACCCAACGTCGTTGCCTCATATTGAGTTCTTTTTGGTTGAAGATGTGTTGGAGACTTTTGTGGTCGGTGAACACCACACATTTTGTGCCATAAAGGTAATGTCTCCAAATCTTCAATGCGAATACAACCGCACCCAATTCGAGGTCGTGCGTTGTATAATTCTTCTCATGGATCTTGAGTTGCCTTGAGGCGTAAGCGATCACCTTGCCTCGTTGCATGAGGACACAACCGAGACCCTGGTTGAAGGCATCACAGTAGACAACTAGGTCATCATTCCCATCGGGGAGAGTCAAAATAGGAGCATTGCACAACTTTTGCTTGAGAGTTTGGAATGCTTCTTCTTGCTTTGGTCCCCATTCATAAAGTTTACCCTTGTGGGTCAAAGCGGTGAGAGGAACAACAATCTTAGAGAAATTTGAAATGAAACGACGATAATATCCCGCAAGACCAAGAAATGAACGAACTTCGGTGGGGGTCTTCGGGGCATTCCAATTCTTAACAGCTTCGATCTTAGCAGGGTCAACATGAATTCCCTTTTCGTTGACGATATGACCAAGAAATTGAACTTCCTTTAGCCAAAATTCACATTTGGAGAATTTGGCATATAGTTGTTCTTTCCTTAAGAGGTCCAAAACCAATCTAAGGTGCTGCTCATGGTCGTCTTTAGTCTTGGAGTAGATTAAGATATCATCAATGAAGACGATCATGAATTTATCAAGGTACGGTTTGCACACACGATTCATGAGGTCCATGAAAACTGTGGGTGCCTTGGTTAGCCCAAAAGGCATGACCATGAACTCGTAGTGACCATACCTTGTTTGGAAGGCAGTCTTTGGAATATCTTCCTCTTGTACACAGAGTTGGTGATAACCAGATCGAAGGTCAATCTGTCACACCCCAACCGACGGCGGAAACGTCGGGGCGGGACATGTAGATTGTTCATGAGCACAAGCTTGACTAGATTTCAATATTTTAATCATCAAATTTAACTTCAAATAATTCAACACAACCAAATTCAAACCAGTACATAAACGATATACATAATAGTCTTTATTTAAATTTAACTAAGTCCAAAGCCTATGTGTAGCATGTCTTGATCAACCTCACATATTAGCACCTGAAACATGAATAAAATAAAGTCAACTAATAAGCTGGTGAGCATACACAGGTTTGTATATAGATAGCATATAGGTTATGAATAAACAAATCCTTACATAACATGATAAAATAAGGCATTTATGGAGAGCAGCTATTGTGTAACCAACTACAATCAAACCTTTGTAACTAGCATGCAAAATTGTGTTGTCGGTAACAATCACCCCAATCTGGGTGGGTTTGTCAGACTCAATAGATTTATCATTGTTTACCGTCGGCTTGAATAGTTAATGATTGCACACAAAAGTTAGCACAACTAGCACTCAGGCATAAAGCTCAAATTGCATACATGAATGTAAAGAGGATTTGTATTTGTGTAGTTTGTGTAAATGTAAGCAATAGTTTGTATAGTGTTCATGTTCCACCCCAAAAAGTGTAAAAGAGTAAAAAGGGGCTATGTAATACTCACCTGATTCACAAGGTGTAGCTAACACGAGAGACTAGATAGTAACGAGATCCTTGTAATGCACAACGTTAACCTAGAGTGTAATATGTATTGAATTAATAGTGTGCACAATAGTCTATGTCTAAGTCTAGGGTTGAATTGGACGTGTGTTCAAAGAGTTGGAGTTGTAGACGTTAAGTTTTGTTAAGTATAACCTAAATAAATAATCTTCGTTTAAATATAGATTAAATAAATAATTGATACTTTATTTATTTATTTATAAAAACGTGTACTTAGTCATTTAGTGATAAAAATGTATCGAGCGTTTTATATTAAATATAAATTTAGTAAATAACTTTTATTAATCTATTTTTATAAATGTGTGTAAATGAGTTGTATAAATAATATATAGGCGTAGGGTTTAATAATAAGTATAAATTTAATTTTGTAGGTTTAAATAAATAACTTCTATTTATTGTAGAATAGGAATTTGACCTTTTTAAATAAGGTTAATATAAATCTTTATAAAATCAACTATTTTTATTTGAAAATTCATTTGTAATGCTTATTGTTTTTAAAATAAAAAATTTAGTATTCTGCCAAGATTTTCTCACACACACGACCGTGGTCTTAGCACGATCATGCCTTGTCCCAATTATCTTTTATTTAAAATACCGTTAGGGCTTTCAAATTATATAAATTTTCTCAAAACCTTACACAAATATACATTTGACACAATGTTACAAATAAATAAAATAGATTTATTTGTTTTAAATAAATATCATTTCTTTAAATAAATAATTAGAAGAAACACAATTATTTATTTTATTTAAACCCTAAGACAATTATTATTTTTCATGAATGCTCTGAACTTATATCTTCATCAACTTACACCCTTTCCACATGAAATGACTAAACTCTTGTACAAAATCCACCTATATCAACACCCATTGAACCTTAGACTTTGCCTTAGACTTTTGTGCACTTCATTGATTAGATACATTAAAATTAAATTTTAGGTTGACGTGTGATTAAACTAATCACTTGTGCCACCTATTGCTCGTGTTATCTACAAGCTATCCATACGTGTGAGTTTACATAGCCCCTTTTTCTTTTGTACATTTTTGGGGTGAAACATTATTACATTCAAACACTATTTGCAATTACACACGTACAATTCTATAATATGATCATATGTGTTTATTTGTGCTTTATGCTTGAATACTAATCGTTAAAGCTACATATACATGATATACACGTGCAAACACAAATACATTACTTCAGGCTAACATGTGTTGTTATGCCCTACATTAGGATAACATGTGTTGTTGTGCCCTACATTTACATCAGGATAACATGTGTTGTTAAGCCCTACATTAGGATAACATGTGTTGTTATGCCCTTCAATTACAAAGTTTCCTTTGTGCAACTAGCTTAACTTAGATTCTCCATAAATGCTTTATAAACCATGCATCATATGAATTGTACACAAAACATTTGAACTTTACTCGTGGTGTCAAAACCTATGTATGCTCACCAACTATTTATAGTTGACCCTCTCATTTTATCATGTTTCAGGTACAAATGTTTGAGTTAAAATTCAAGCTACTTCACTTAGGGTTGAGGGCCTAGTCTTAAATTTTAATATGGAGATTTATGTATTCTTTAATTCTTGTAAATGATGTAATTGATTACATGAGTTATGAAATAAAATTTATTATTTAATTATTACAACTTTAGCAAACCATGAGCTTATGAACAGTCTACGTGTCCCGCCCCGACGTTTCCGCCGTCGGTTGGGGTGTGACAATCTTGAATATGCCATTGTTGCACACACTCAGATGGGTTTGATGGCGGAAATCATAGAGATGATCAAAGCTGAAGAGAGGGAAACAGTTGCTACTGCAGAGCAACAGGGATCAGCATTTACTTTGATGGCTATTAGAGAAGCATCCAGTTCATCAACTGAGGTAGATTCTAATTCTTTTATTGTTATTCCCTGTAATAATTGTTTAAAACTAAAAGGTGAAAATGATAAAATTCAGGATCAACTCGAACCTCTACGTAGTGCAGCTCTAAGCTATAAAGAAAATGAAAAACGTTTTAAAGAATCAATTGAAAATCTCAGAAAAGGCAAACATGATTTTTCAATAAAAATAAGTGAACAAAAATTTCATTTGATGTTGCCTACAAAGATTTAGAGAAAAAGAATGTCGAAATAGCCAAACATCATAATGAAATTCTGAAGTTAAGTGGAAAAATTGAGAAATTCTCGTTTTGTGGTGGAACATTATGAATCGGTTGTACGACAAGTAAAAGGCATAGGTTTAGGTACTAATGCCATTCCACCACCAGTTAACGGGAAATTTGTCAACAGGCCTGTCGACATTGATCTATCCTTTCTTGATGAATCATCAAGTAAGGATAACACATCTTCAGATGAAGAGTTTTATTCTGACGAATGTTCAGAAAATAACAAAATTGATGGTATTGTTTTAGAAGAATTGTTTAATGAACCTAAAGTCAACAAAAACGTTTTCAACAATTGAGACAATTGTATTTTAACTGCACCTGATTTAATTGAATCAAATGATAAATTGAAAAAGATGCTTTATGGAGATTTCAAAACCTTAAAGCATGCAAAAAAGGTGACATTTGCTAACAAACTTGGAAAGATTTTTCAAGAAAACATTGATAAGCACTACACTCCTAAAATTCAATTAACATCTGGTAAAACTTCACATGTGGTTCATCAAACTAATTCTACCACTGGTCAGAATAAACCTTCTACATCCAAAACCAGTAAGTCTTACAGGAGACCTTTCAAAGAAAGAAGGAATTGTTTTTATTGTGGAACGCTTGGATATATTCTGATGAATTGTCCTTATATGAATCAAGAGAAACGGCCCATTGTTCCAAAACAGGCCGTATCCTTGAAAACTCCACCAAGAAAACAATTCAAAACTCAAGTTTCAAAAACTTCAGTCCAGTATATGGTTAAAACTAAGCCATTTACTGACAGAAGGAACAAAGAGTCTGTGGTTCCGCGTGTATCCACCTTTGGTAATACACGATCTTATGAGGTAAGATTGTCTAGACCACAGATGAGGAGACGGAATAAAAGTTTGAGAAAATTAGGATAACAGCTAACAGGTAATCAACTAAGCAAAACTTTTTCTAACCTTAGAACACCTGTTGATCAACAAAAACAAATTTGGAGAAAGAAAATAGTTGGTTCTCAAGCTTCTAATTCCGACTCACCAAAAGAGTCACCCATTTCTGATCACCATGACTGTGAATTAATTGAAGTTGTGTACTTTGAGAAAAACGGACGACCCAAGATGTAAGACCCCAAACCCGGGAGGCCTCACTTGTTGGATTTACTTATTCACAAACAGTTCTTAAACTTGATTATCAAATAACGCAGCGGAAAATACTTCAATAAAACATAACCAATACATTGTTTAACAACGGAAGCGTATCATAGTCTATTACATAAACATATCATAACCTAATCATAACGGGATGCCAGTCTTCATGATCAACCGGGTAACTCTTCTCGCTTGCCAAGCATCACCGTCCATCATCCATACCTGCCTTAACCTGAATGTGCATACTAAAAAGTCAGCTACGCTGGTGAGTTCTAGTTTTCGTTCGATTTAAGAAATGGTTCATCATTCAAAACATTCATTAGGGTTTCACATCACGTATAAGAAAACAGGGCCTTTCGTTCATCATTGAAAACCTTCAAACATTTTTCCTCATCATAAACACATTGAACAGATCATTTGTTTAAAACATTTAACATTCATTTAAGTCATACATTACTATCTAAAATCTGTATCTTTCTTTAAGCGTCTCTGTGTCCCCGAAGGAACCTTGCGTGTCGTGGGCAACCGTTACGTATCGCCGTCATTGCCACAACATTCCGTCAATTCCCTTTTTGTATTGCCCCCAAGTCTAACTGCACGAGGACCGACAATACCCATTTTGTTGCCCCCATGGCTCTCATGTCCATAGACCGACAACCTCCATTGACGCTATGGCTCACGGCCATAACACCGTCGGATCATAATTTAAACTTACATAGGGTCACGTTAACCCCTGAGTAACCGTCGTTACTCCCTACCAGTTGTACAACATCAAACCATTGGCAGGCCACCAAGACACTACCCCTGTTGCTCTTATGGCAACTATGGCTCGCTGTCCATAATCTACCACAAGGCTGGGAATTACATTCCCAGACTTCATTCGTCAATTCCCTTCATTCGACAGATTAGATGTGTAATGACTTTAAAACCTTTGCCCTTTTTCTTTTCTTTTCATAAAACCTTTCATCATTTTCGAAACCCTTTACCTTTAGTTTAAACCATTTCTTTATAAACATTTCATTCGTAAACATTCCATTCATAAAACTTTCTTTCCATAAACCGTTCATTCCAAATCATTTCATTTCGTAAACATAGTTTCAAAAACATCGTTTCGTAAAAAACATTATTTCATATGTATGCACACCAGCCCGAAAAACATTATATAAAACATTTAAAGGAGGGCTTCTAGAACTCACCTGATAAGCTAGTCTTGGTTGTCCTAAACAAGGGCCCAACAACGTCACGTACGATCTGAATTTGATAGTTAAATACACATCAAACCCAATCCTGACTCTAACGGTTTAACCATCTAAACATACCGACTTTACCTAAGCAGCCTGATGCCTGCGCACTTAGCAAGTGCGCAGACCCTGCTTCCTGCGTACTTGATAAGTACGCAGTGCTCTCTTCCTGCGTACTTGATAAGTACGCAGGACCTGCTCCGTGCGTACTTACTGTTTCTTCGCAAAACCCTAACTTTCGCATTCAGGTCTGATCTCATCAAGATCCCGAACCTGTTTGCATTCAAAATGTTTGTTTTCCATTAAGGAACTCAAATCTATGTTTAGCTTTCAGTTTTATCCGTGAAAACGTTACCTTTTCACCCAAAACCCGAAAAACCCAAAAACGAACAAAAACTCAGATTTAGGCCAAATCGTTAATTGAATCAAGTTTCTGATCCGGAGGTTCTTCTCATGAGATCTGGAGCAACACACTTTTCAAATCTCGGGTCGATCCGCCAATTTTCTCTCTCTACGGTTTCTATCTCTAGAAGTTGCAAATGAGAGAAATGGGTGGAGGTCTAAGCTATTTATAGGGGAGGCTCCCCTTCCTGCCCGTCGGCCCATCCGGCCCTACCTGACATGCCTCGTTCGTTTATCTCGTCATTTCAACTGTCGTTTTATTTTTGGGATGTTACAAGTCTACCCCCTTACAATAGGTTTCGTCCCCGAAACCTATCATAAGTCAAATAGTTGAGGGTACGACTCCCTCATTTCCGTCTCCGTTTCCCAAGTGGCTTCCGATCCCTTTCGATGCTTCCATTGGACTCTAACCAATTGGTTAACCTTATTACTCAAACGCTTCTCCTTTCTGTCTAAGATGGCCACGGGTTCTTCGATGTAATTAAGGCTGTTGTCGACCTCGCTGTCAGTAAGTGGTACGTGAGCTGATTCATCCGCCAAACACTTTCGCAAGTGTGATACATGGAAGGTAGGATGAATCCCACTCAACTCATCAGGCAACTCTAGTCGATAAGCGACTTCACCAACCCGTGCCATTATCCTGAATGGTCCGACGAACCTCGGACTTAACTTTCCTCTCTTCCTGAATCGTATTATTCCCTTCCAGGGTGACACTTTCAACATTACTCTGTCCCCAACATCAAACTCAACAGGCCTTCATCGTTTATCAGCATAGGATTTCTGACGATCTTGTGCGGTCTTCATTCGTGCTTTGATTTGATCAAACCTTTCTGACGTTTCTCTTACTACTTCAAGACTCCCTAATTCCTTTTGTCCAATCTCACCCCAACAAATCGGGGTCCTGCATCTCCTCCCATACAACATTTCGTAAGGCGGCATGCCTATAGTCGTGTGATGACTATTGTTGTATGAAAATTCGGCTAACGTTAGATGACTGTCCCAACATTTCGAAGCATATCCTCCAACGTCTGAATGGTCCTTTCAGACTGACCATCTGTTTGTGGGTGGTATGCCGTGCTGATATTAAGCCTCGTGCCCATCGCCTCGTGAAATCTTTTCCAGAACCTCGATGTGAATCATGTGTCCCGGTCAGATACGATCGTCAAAGGCATCCCATTCCGTGCTACTACTTCGTTAATAAATACTTCCGCTAACCTTTCCGACGAGAACGTCTCGCGAATAGGTAGAAAATGAGCACTCTTCGTTAAACGGTCCACAATTACCCAAATGGTATCATGACCTTTAGCTGTGCGAGGTAGCTTGGTTATGAAGTCCATGGTAATGTGTTCCCACTTCCATTCCGGTATATCAAGTGGTTGAATCTTTCCATACGGTTTCTGGTGTTCGGCCTTTACTTGTGAGCAAGTCAAGCACTTGCTTACATACTTTGCCACCTCATGTTTCATCCCAAGCCACCAGTATTCCTTTCTCAGATCTTGGTACATTTTATTGGTGCCAGGATGGATAGAGTATCGAGACTTATGAGCCTCATCCAAGATTTTGGTTCTAAGCTCGCCACTCATAGGTATCTATACCCGCCCAAAACGTGTCCTAACACCAAGGGTGTTATATTCCAACTTTTCCTGTTGGCCAACCATCCTTTCCTTCTTAATGTTTTCTTCCTTAAGTGCTTCATCTTGAGCTCTTTCAATTTCCCTCATTACATCTGATGTTACCACTAACTGGCAAGCTTTCACTCTAATAGGAGCAGGCACATCCTTTTGGCTTAGAGCGTCAGCCACCACGTTTGCCTTTCCAGGGTGGTACATGATCTCACAGTCATAATCCTTTAGGAGTTACAACCATCGTCTCTGCCTCATATTAACCTCTCTTTGTTCGAAGAAGTACTTCAAACTTTTATGGTCGGAGTAAATAGTAAACTTTACCCCGTAAAGGTAGTGCCTCCATATTTTTAATGCGAATACGACGGCAGCAAGTTCCAAATCGTGAGTCGGATAATTAGCTTCATGAATCTTCAACTGCCGTGACGCATACGCGATCACTCTCCCGCGTTGCATCAACACGCATCCCAATCCCTGACCCGAAGCGTCAGAGTATACCACTAAGTCTTCATTGCCCTTGGTAAGGGCCAAGACTGGAGCTTGGGTTAGCCTCTTCTTCAATTCCTTAAACGCCTCATCTTGTGTTGAACCCCATTCATACTTTACCTCTTTCCGATTCAACTTTGTCAACGGTGAAGCTATTTTTGAGAAATCCTGGATGAATCTCCGATAGTAGCCTGCCAATCCTAAGAAACTACGGATTTCAGTTGGCGTCTTAGGAATATTCCATTCCCTTACCGTCATTATCTTCGCTGGGTCAACCATAATGCCGTTCGGGTTAATGACGTGACCTAGGAATTGGACTTCCCTAAGCCAGAACGCGCATTTGGAGAACTTAGCATACAACTTTTCCTTCTTCAGAGCTTCCAATACTTCTTTCAAGTGACACGCGTGATCACCCTCATTCTTGGAGTAGATGAGGATATCATCGATGAACACGATTACCGATCGATCCTGCATTGGTCGACAAACTATATTCATCAAATCCATGAACGCTGCGGGGGCGTTCGTCAATCCAAAAGACATTACACGGAACTTGAAATGTCCATAACGGGTGCGAAATGCGGTTTTCAGTATGTCTTCTTCCCTCACCTTCAATTGATGGTACCCGGATCGAATGTCGATTTTTGAGAACCAACTTGCGCCATGTAATTGATCGAACAAGTCGTCGATCCTTGGTAAAGGGTACTTGTTCTTCACCGTACGTTTGTTCAACTCGTGATAATCAATACACATTCTCATCGAACCGTCATTCTTCTTCACAAACAACACCGGAGCACCCCACGGCGAGATGCTCGGTTGGATAAATCCCTTCTCAAGTAACTCGTCTAGTTGTGCCATTAACTCTTTAATCTCCACTGGTGCTAGTTGATATGGAGCCTTAGCCACGGGCTGGGCATCTGGTACTAAGTCGATACGAAATTCGATCTCTCTGTCGGGTGGTATCCCAGGAAAATCCTCTGGAAACACCTTCGGGTACTCGCGTACCACGGGTACATCGTCTAGTTCCTTATCTTCCTTACACTTGTCGATCACGTACACCAGATAAGCCTCGCATCCGCGCCTCAAGTAATCTGTTGCCTTAATCATCGAGATGACGTTTGGCATCGGGGCATCACGATCTCCAAGAACCTCGACTCTGCTACCGTCCGGAGCCTTGAGTCGGATTATCTTTCGTTTGCATATAATTTGCGCTTCATTGGCAGTTAGCCAATCCATACCTAACACGACATCGAACCCTCCCAAAACCATAACAATCAATCTGACAGGGAACCTATGACCTTCTATTTTTATCGTGAAGTTGTCAACTACATCGGTCACTCTCGCAGTTCTTCCCTCAACGGTTTCTACGCTAAAAGCCCTTTCTAGCTTACTGACAGTGTACTTTACTCGTTTACAAAAAGCCGTAGATATAAAACTCTTACTGGCACCCGAATCAAATAACACAGAAACAAAAGTGTTGTCAAGGATGAACGTACCTGACGCCACGTCGGGGTCGCCCTGGCTTGGTCTTGCGTCAGCGCGTATGCACGAATCTTTGCTCGGGGCCTCTCTTCTTTCCTTTCTGGGCATTTCCCTTTCCCGGCTTCACCCATTCTCGGTTTCGAGCATTCCCTACTCAGATGACCGACATCCCCACAGTTATAGCACTTGAAGTGTTGTGGGCATTCACGGGTGTCACACCCCGCCAAGGCGGAAACGCGAGGCGCGACGTTCATGGTTTTTCAAAGCATATAATTATTGCAAATGCATACATACAACTGGATACATAAATTAAGTTTAAGGTTTTACAGCCCAAAATAGTAGTTGAAGTTACAAAATATTAAGATTTTGCAAATATGACCCGAACATTATGGGTTATACAAGAAAAATCTTCAAAAGTAGTATCCACCATGTATGCATGAACCCTACGTAGTATTACTCTTGTTGCCGCGATTAATTTCCTAAAAAAACATACTTGAAAATGTCAACACTAGGTTGGTGAGTTCACATGTTTTATATATGAATACAATGAGCAAACCAATTGCATGAAAATGATTTTACGTATATGATAAGCAAAACAAGTAATGTTTGACCCTTTTGTAAACTAGCTAGGAATACAAATAATATGTACATACATGAGGCATAACCAAACCAAGACCAGGTGTTTTGCCCCTCACTCGTACCTCACGAGTAATATTAGAACACTATGCAGTCATTTGGCCAGAGGGACCCATGGTTAGCGCGACTAACCATGACCGGGGGTGTCAGACCCAATAGTACTGTCCATTGAATCTCAGGCTAATCTATAGCTAATGGTTATAAATATGATGATCAGGGGACTTTACGAGCTCCAAATGTGTTCAGTCATGCAAACATAAAGGTCGGGTCTTGTTTTCTTGTTATCATATAAAAATAGTTATAAGTATGTTTTCCCCTAAATTATACAAAACAGTAAAAAGGGGCCGTGAAACTCACCTTGAGTTTGTGTATGCTTGCAACGATATTTGTTCTAGTCAAACTTGACTATTCGTACCCTAATTACAAAAAGGGTAATTCGTGTTATGACCGAATGCCTTATATGCAAATTGTTCACTGACTTAGCAAATCTGATTGCTTTTGTTTAAATATCTTTTTAGTTTTTCAACACTTGTTTCGTTATAAAATATTTCTAAGTTACTGCTAAATGGGACTGATGACCAGGTATCGAAACTACCTAGTTTCGATTGAACAGGACAGAACAGAACAGAGGTCGAAACTACCTAGTTTCGATTAAGCAAACTGGGTATCGAAACTACCTAGTTTCGATTGAACAATAGGTATCGAAACTATCTAGTTTCGATTGAGTACTAGGTATCGAAACTCCTAGTTTCGATTGAATAAAAGCTATCGAAACTACATAGTTTCGATTGAGTAAACAGGTATCGAAACTCCTAGTTTCGATCAAATAGGTATCGAAACTCCTGGTTTCGATTGAGAAACAGGCATCGAAACAATAGTTTCGATACTGTCATTTCGTTTTGACAGAATCAGTCCTGCATATTTTTAAGTTTTAAACTTGAATTCGACACACTTTTCTGGTTATTTTTCTTACGTTCGAGTAAACTGTATGTTTAGCTACGGTTTTAAAGAAAATAATATGAATGATATCGAGTTTTTACCTCTGGACAGAGATGACGACTTTGAGAGAAACAGAGAATGGTCTTGAACTCCTTCGCTTGATTCTTGAGAAAAACACTTGGAACTCTTCTTATAACACCGAGATATGGTGGATTTTGCCCTAAAACTTGGATTCAACTTGAAGGAAAATGGGGAAATTGCCGTAAGAAAATGAGAAAGAGAGAGTGTGCTTGAGTGAGTGGTGAATGACAAGAGATGGTAAGTATATGGAAATCTTGGGAATAGATGGGGGGGAATGGGCTTCTCTGATTTTCGGCTGAGAAGTCAAGGGAGTGGTTTGGGTTAATTTATCTAATATTTAATATTTAGATTTAAGTGTTAATTAATTAATTCATTATGGGTATTAATATTAATTAGAGTTTCAAAGGGGTAATTTAATTTGGTTTAGGTTCTCCACGGTATTATAAATTTATTAAGTTTATGGCTCGTTAACGAAAGATATTAAAATCTTGGATTGTATAATTCGTTGAAGTGATTATTTGTAGGTATAAATACCTAAAGGTGACGCTACCCGGTAATATCTTCGAAAGATTTTTGTTAGTTTACTTTTACGTATCTTATATGTTTTAGTCTAAAAATGAATTGTTGTCCGACGTAAAGTTCGTGTAATATATATGTCTAGATATTTTTCTTGGTTATTTAATTTAATCACTAACGTTCGTATTTAGTCGGGTTATACGGGTATGTGAACCGGTAACTCCTAGAATTACCAAAATATGAAATGAAACAACGTACGGCTTTTCTTAGACTTTAATGTCCTAATTTATGCAATTAGGGAAATCACGAAAACAAATATAATATAAACTCGTTTATATCGTGTACGGATGTTGACCTGAAATGTTGGGTGTCACATTCTCCCCATGTTAAAAGAATTTCGTCCCGAAATTCAATTCGTGCCATCTTGAACTGGTGCATCCTTAAACAAGGAGGGGTATTTTGTCTTCATTTGATCTTCTCGTTCCCATGTATACTCAGGACCACGTTTTGAGTTCCAACGTACCTTAACCAGTTTGATTCGACTGCGTCTCAGCCTTTGAACTTTCCAATCTGATATCTCAATCGGTTCCTCGATGAAATGAAGTTTATCATCATGTGAATTTCATTTGGCGGTATGATCAAAGTCTCGTCGGACAAACACTTTTTGAGATTTTACACATGAAATGTATCGTGTACGTTGCTTAGTTCTTGCGGTAGCTTGAGCTTGTAGGCTACAGGGCCAACCCTAGCCAGTATTTCAAACGGTCCAACGTATCTAGGGTTGAGCTTACCACGGTTACCAAACCTTGAAACGCCTTTCCATGGTGAGACTTTTAACATTACTCGGTCACCAATTTGAAATTCCAATGGTTTCCGTCTATTATCAGCATAGCTCTTCTGTCTGTCTCGGGCCGCTTTTAGACGGTCCTTAATTTTGAAGATCTTATCCGTGGTTTCCTGGACAATCTCAGGGCCTGTCAAATGTTTTTCACCAACTTCCGCCCAACATAACGGTGAACGGCATTTACGACCATATAAAGCTTCAAACGGAGCTGCCTTAATGCTCGTATGGTAGCTGTTATTATAGGAAAACTCTGCCAACGGTAAATGAGTATCCCAATTTCCTCTGAAATCAATTACACACGCACGGAGCATATCCTCTAAAGTTTGAATGGTCTTTTCGCTTTGCCCATCTGTTTGTGGGTGATATGCCGTGCTCATGTCAAGACGTGTGCCCATGGCTTCTTGTAATGATTTCCAGATTCTAGACACGAATCTGCTGTCTCTATCAGAGATAATAGAAATTGGCACTCCATGCCTAGCCATAATTTCCTTGATATAAAGCTTTGCAAGTTTCTCGGTTTTATCCGTCTCTTTGATAGGTAGAAAATGAGCTAATTTTGTTAAACGGTCGACAATTACCCATATGGTATCATAACCACTGGACGTCTTGGGTAATTTCGTGATGAAATCCATGGAAATCTGCTCCCATTTCCATTGGGGAATTTCAGGTTGTTGTAACAAACCAGACGGTTTCTGATGTTCGGCTTTTACTTTTGAACACGTTAAGCATTTACTGACATACGTGGCAATATCTCCTTTCATATTGGGCCACCAATATAATTTTTTTAGGTCCTTATACATCTTATCTGAACCTGGGTGAATGGAGTACCTGGACTTGTGGGCTTCATCCATAATCAACCCATGTAAGTTACCGTTACTCGGCACCCAAATTCTGTCCATGAAGTAAAACGTATCATCTGACTTAGACTCCAATTGTTTGATCATTCCACGTAGTGCTTCATTTTGGATGTTCTTTTCCTTAAGTGCTTCTTGTTGTGCCATTCGGATTTGAGTAGTAAGACTCGTATGAATTGTTAATCCTAGGGCACGGACACGAAGAGTTTTAACTCGTTCCTTACGACTTAAGGCGTCTGCTACGACATTGGCTTTCCCGGGATGGAACTTGATATCACAATCATAGTCGTTTAGTAGTTCTACCCAACGACGTTGTCTCATGTTAAGTTCTTTTTGATCAAAGATATGTTGGAGACTCTTGTGATCAGTAAAAATAGTGCATCTTGTACCGTAAAGATAATGTCTCCAAATCTTGAGTGCAAACACAACTGCGCCCAACTCCAAGTCATGGGTCGTATAATTCTTTTCGTGCACTTTTAGTTGTCGTGAGGCATATGCGATGACTTTGTCTCTTTGCATTAACACACACCCAAGTCCTTGGTGTGATGCATCGCAGTATACGACAAAGTTGTCGATTCCTTCTGGAAGGGATAAGATCGGTGCACTACACAGCTTATGCTTTAGTAATTGAAAAGCTGACTCTTGCTTGTCACTCCAATCAAACTTCTTTTCTTTCTGGGTTAGTGTGGTTAAAGGCAGGGCTATTTTTGAAAAATTCTCGATGAATCGTCTGTAATAGCCGGCCAAACCCAAAAATTGACGCACTTCGGTCGGAGTCTTTGGTGCTTCCCAGTTTTTGATCGCTTCAATTTTTGATGGATCGACGTGAATTCCTTCCTTGTTGATGACATGTCCAAGAAAATGCACTTCTCGGATCCAAAACTCACACTTAGAGAATTTAGCGTAAAGTTTCTCGTTTCTGAGTAGTTCCAAAATTAATTTCAGATGATGTTCATGATCTTCCTTGGTTCGTGAATATATTAATATATCATCAATAAATACTATCACGAATTTATCTAAGTATGACTTGCACACTTGGTTCATGAGATCCATAAAAACAGCTGGTGCGTTCGTCAAACCAAACGGCATAACTAGGAATTCGTAGTGGCCATAACGAGGCCTAAATGCCGACTTTGGTACATCTTCTTCTTGGATTCTTAGTTAATGATACCCTGAACGTAGATCGATTTTAGAGTAGAAGCTAGAACCTTGTAGTTGATCGAACAAATCGTCTATTCGAGGAAGTGGATATCGGTTTTTTGATTGTAAGCTTGTTTAATTCTCGGTAATCAATACACATCCTAAAGGTTCCATCCTTTTTCTTTACGAACAAGACCGGAGCTCCCCATGGTGAGAAACTCGGTCTTATGAAACCTTTATCCAGCAACTCTTGCAGTTGATTAGATAATTCCTGCATCTCGAAAGGTGCTAGTCGATAAGGTGATCGCGCAACCGGTGCGGCTCCTGGTACTAAGTCGATTCGGAATTCGACTTGCCTCGGTGGTGGTAATCCAGGTAAGTCTTCAGGAAAAACTTCGGGGTAATCCTTAACGATTGGTATGTCTTCAAGTCGACGTTTCTCTGGTTTCTTCTCGACGACGTGAGCCAGGAACATGTAATAGCCTTTACGTAGGTACTTACGAGCTTTAATGCAGTTTATCATCTTCAATGTCACTCCACTTTTCTCACCTTGAACCGAAAGAACTTCTCCATTTGGGAGAGGAATATGAACAATCTTCTCAAAACAAACGATCTCGGCGTGATTTTTCGACAACCAATCCATACCAATAACAACGTCAAAACTTCCCAAGTCAACAGGTAACAGGTCTATACTAAAGGTGTGGTCTTTCAAACATAGAGTAAAACCCTGAATGACTTCTTTGGTTTCAATTAATTTCCCGTTTGCTAATTCAATTGTATAATTTTGGTCTAGTTTGCTGGACTTAATACCGAGTAGGGACTTAAAGTCATTTGACACAAAACTCATATCAGCACCCGTATCGAAAAGTATAGAAGCATAATGATTGTTTATCAGGAACGTACTAGTGACAATGTTAGGGTCCTGGCGTGCGTCCCCAGCTCCCATCATGAACGCTCTTCCTCGGGCCTGATTGTTATTCTGATTATTCAACTTGGGGCAATCTTTCCTGTAGTGCTTCAGATCTCCACATTCATAGCATCCTTGATTAATCTTATCGGTGGAGTTGGCATTGAGTCGACATGTCTGCGCTCGATGCCCAAACTTTCTACACCTTTCACATTGAGTGCATTTCCCCACATGGTGATACCCGCACTTATCACACCTCGGTTGGGGGCCAGCATAACCCCTTTTCTCCACAGCGTTAGCAGCAAAAGCTTTCACAGTCTCTTGTCTCTTATAGGCTCGATTCCTAAATTGGTTATTTGGTTTTCCCACCCATTTCCTCTTTTCTCCTAACTTTCTTTCCTCAGTTTCCTTTTTCTCGCACAAACCATTACGAACAACATCATCCCTTAGTTTGTAGGCCAAGACTATGGCACTCTTGGCATCCATGGGGTTTGACGAAGTCACCATACTACGAATTTGAGGTGCAAGACCCCACAAGTACCTTTCAACCTTTTTGTACTCTGGCGTGACCATGTGTGGCACCAAGATTGCTAGTTCATTGAACCTGTCAGTGTAACCAGCCACATCATCTCCTATCATTTGAAGGTTCCACATTTTCAGTTTCGATTTTCTGCAATTCATTTCGAGGACAGTACTCCTCGATCATCATGGCCTTTAGATCATCCCAAGATAGCTGGTAGGCAGTCTGTCTTCCCAATGTTTTCATCTGAGAATTCCACCAGGTTAATGCTTTGTCAGCAAGTGTGCAAGTGGCATATTTCACCATACAGTCAGCTGTGCATTCACTAATATCAATCACAGATTCCATCTTCTCAATCCACCTCATCAGGCCTACTGCACCCTCGGTGCCATTGAAGTTGCGGGGGTTGCAGGATAGAAAGGCCTTATAAGTGCACTTCTTGTTCAAAGCATCTGTAGGGTCAAAAGTCAATATTTTTAATAATGTTGTTAACTTAGATCGTGACTGTGTAACAGAGGTGATTACACATTCTGTTACCACCAGAACCTCCAGTAGTGCCACTGCCTCCTGCACCTCCTCCGCTACCACTACCATTTCCTCCGACGTTATTCCGATTGGCTTCGTACTGCTCCAAGGCGGCGGCTACACGTTGTGATATGAGTTGCTCAACTTCTACGGAAATCGTCGTGTTGTTTTCACAAGTAGTGTCACGCGGTGTCCTTCTTTTGGGTGCCATGGGTCTGAAGTCGAAATGGGGTTAGTGTGTGACGACATTCAGTGTCTACGATATCCGTACAATATGATGATAAGTTATGAAATGCATATGCAATGAAAAACGTCTCAGTGAGTCATTTAAATTATAGACTAGGATCGATTTTTAGACTCCTAGTTCGCTATAATTAATGGCTCTGATACCAATCTGTCACACCCCGCCAAGGCGGAAACGCGAGCCGTGACGTTCATGGTTTTTCAAAGCATATAATTATTGCAAACGCATACATACAACTGGATACATAAATTAAGTTTAAGGTTTTACAGCCCAAAATAGTAGTTGAAGTTACAAAATATTAAGATTTTGCAAATATGACCCTAACATTATGGGTTATATAAGAAAAATCTTCAAAAGTAGTATCCACCATGTATGCATGAACCCTACGTAGTATTACTCTTGTTGCCGCGATTAATTTCCTAAAAAAACATACTTGAAAATGTCAACACTAGGTTGGTGAGTTCACAGGTTTTATATATGAATACAATGAGCAAACCAATTGCATGAAAATGATTTTACGTATATGATAAGCAAAACAAGTAATGTTTGACCCATTTGTAAACTAGCTAGGAATACAAATAATATGTACATACATGAGGCATAACCAAACCAAGACCAGGTGTTTTGCCCCTCACTCGTACCTCACGAGTAATATTAGAACACTATGCAGTCATTTGGCCAGAGGGACCCATGGTTAGCGCGACTAACCATGACCGGGGGTGTCAGACCCAATAGTACTATCCATAGAATCTCAGGCTAATCTATAGCTAATGGTTATAAATATGATGATCAAGGGACTTTACGAGCTCCAAATTTGTTCACTCATGCAAACATAAAGGTCGGGTCTTGTTTTCTTGTTATCATATAAAAATAGTTATAAGTATGTTTTTCCCCCAAATTATACAAAACAGTAAAAAGGGACCGTGAAACTCACCTTGAGTTTGTGTATGCTTGCAACGATATTTGTTCTAGTCAAACTTGACTATTCGTACCCTAATTACAAAAAGTGTAATTCGTGTTATGACCGAATGCCTTATATGCAAATTGTTCACTGACTTAGCAAATCTGATTGCTTTTGTTTAAATATCCTTTTAGTTTTTCAACACTTGTTTTGTTATAAAATATTTCTAAGTTACTGCTAAATGGGACTGATGACCAGCTATCGAAACTACCTAGTTTCGATTAAACAGGACAGAACAGAACAGAGGTCGAAACTACCTAGTTTCGATTAAGCAAATTGGGTATCGAAACTACCTAGTTTCGATTGAACAATAGGTTTCGAAACTATCTAGTTTCGATTGAGTACTAGGTATCGAAACTCCTAGTTTCGATTGAGTAAACAGGTATCGAAACTCCTAGTTTCGATTGAGTAAACAGGTATCGAAACTCCTAGTTTCGATCAAATAGGTATCGAAACTCCTGGTTTCGATTGAGAAACAGGCATCGAAACAATAGTTTCGATACTGTCATTTCGTTTTGACAGAATCAGTCCTGCATATTTTTAAGTTTTAAACTTGAATTCGACACACTTTTCTGGTTATTTTTCTTACGTTCGAGTAAACTGTATGTTTAGCTACGGTTTTAAAGAAAATAATATGAATGATATCGAGTTTTTACCTCTGGACAGAGATGACGACTTTGAGAGAAACAGAGAATGGTCTTGAACTCCTTCGCTTGATTCTTGAGAAAAACACTTGGAACTCTTCTTATAACACCGAGATATGGTGGATTTTGCCCTAAAACTTGGATTCAACTTGAAGGAAAATGGGGAAATTGCCGTAAGAAAATGAGAAAGAGAGAGTGTGCTTGAGTGAGTGGTGAATGACAAGAGATGGTAAGTATATGGAAATCTTGGGAATAGATGGGGGGGAATGGGCTTCTCTGATTTTCGGCTGAGAAGTCAAGGGAGTGGTTTGGGTTAATTTATCTAATATTTAATATTTAGATTTAAGTGTTAATTAATTAATTCATTAAGGGTATTAATATTAATTAGAGTTTCAAAGGGGTAATTTAATTTGGTTTAGGTTCTCCACGGTATTATAAATTTATTAAGTTTATGGCTCGTTAACGAAAGATATTGAAATCTTGGATTGTATAATTCGTTGAAGTGATTATTTGTAGGTATAAATACCTAAAGGTGACGCTACCCGGTAATATCTTCGAAAGATTTTTGTTAGTTTACTTTTACGTATCTTATATGTTTTAGTCTAAAAATGAATTGTTGTCCGACGTAAAGTTCGTGTAATATATATGTCTAGATATTTTTCTTGGTTATTTAATTTAATCACTAACGTTCGTATTTAGTCGGGTTATACGGGTATGTGAACAGGTAACTCCTAGAATTACCAAAATATGAAATGAAACAACGTACGGCTTTTCTTAGACTTTAATGTCCTAATTTATGCAATTAGGGAAATCACGAAAACAAATATAATATAAACTCGGTTATATCGTGTACGGATGTTGACCTGAAATGTCGGGTGTCACAACGGGAGTAGTGCCCGGTCTTACCACACTTAAAGCACAAGTTAGATCCCAGTCTACATTCACCTGCATTCTCCCTTCCACACTTCTTACAAACAGTCGGCTCATTCACCCGAGCCCTCTTATCACGAGTCCCAAACATCCTTCCACTAGTTCACTTGTTCAAGAAGCTCGGTCTCTTTTTCGGTTCCTCAATGGCAACGACATTCAGCGCCAGATCATCGAATACCACGCCGCTCAGTTCTACTACCGAATCATAGGTCGTAGGGGCATTTGCCTTAACATAGGTGCGGACCTGGTCCGGCAGCCCTTGAATGTAACAGGAAATCTTTCTTTCCTCAGTCGTAATAAGGTGTGGCACCAGACGTGCCAGTTCATTGAATCGAGTTGTGTACTGCCGGTGCGTCATGCTCCCGGCCTTCAGACCCAAAAATTCCCTCTCTACCTTCTCAATCTCGTTCCTTGGGCAGAAATTCTTGATCACCAAAGTTTTCAAATCAGCCCACATCATCGCATCCACAACCTCGCTCCCTTTTGCTTGACGTACCCCTTCCCACCAATGGGATGCTTCCTCTCTTAAGGAGTTAGCAACAAACTTCACGACTTGATCCGTTCGACATTCGCTCAGATGAATGGCAGCCTCCATACGAATTACCCAATCAAACATAGCTACCGCGTCTTTCTTCCCGGTCAAGACTGGCGGGTCACATGCCTTGAAGGACTTATAGTCGCAACCATGGTTAAGCGGTGCGTTGATTGCCTCAGTGTTCGGGGTATCAACCGCCGTGTTAGACCCACCCGTCTCATTAACCTTCTTTAATGCTTCTACCAACAGTCCTGGAAAAGAAACTTTCATCAAGTATGTGAACTCTCAAGCTATGGCTGCTCTCACTTCTGGTTCAAAAGTGAAAGGTTGTTCTTCAACCTGTGTCTGCTCGGTTCCATGCACACCAACCGCCGGTTCAGTGTGAACACTTCCTTCTTCACTATACTCTTGGCGCGCAGGGGTCCTGTCGCGACCGCCGTTACGACCACCGGTACGACCACCGGTACGACCACCAGTACGGCCCCCACCACGCCTTCCGTTTTCTCTTCTTGCCATTTTGTTCTGTAAGACAAGAATCCAATGTCATCACGCTAGTTAACAAATAAAATTCAATAAGTACTGTAAGATGTTAATATACACTGGCCATCTGCAATTAACCACTACACTACCTTTCGATTTCTATTTGACCACCTTTGTGATTTCATCATAACACAAGTCCTTACCTAACCCTTTCTAAGGCATACTATATACGTAAATATATGCTACCTTCATACCTGATGCTGTCGCTCGAGTTACCCATACTGGCATCCGCTTTCGGTCCCATTCACAGTTTAAGTTCAGACACTGCGAGTGTCCGAATCTCTCAAACTATTGCACTGATACCAACTTGTAAGACCCCAAACCCGGGAGGCCTCACTTGTTGGATTTACTCATTCACAAACAGTTCTTAAACTTGATTATCAAATAACGCAGCGGAAAATACTTCAATAAAACATAACCAATACATTGTTTAACAACGGAAGCGTATCATAGTCTATTACATAAACATATCATAACCTAATCATTACGGGATGCCAGTCTTCATGATCAACCGGGTAACTCTTCTCGCTTGCCAAGCATCACCGTCCATCATCCATACCTACCTTAACCTGAATATGCATACTAAAAAGTAAGCTACGCTGGTGAGTTCCAGTTTTCGTTCGATTTAAGAAATGGTTCATCATTCAAAACATTCATTAGGGTTTAACATCACGTATAAGAAAACAGGGCCTTTCGTTCATCATTGAAAACCTTTAAACATTTTTCCTCATCATAAACACATTGAACGGATCATTTGTTTAAAACATTTAACATTCATTTAAGTCATACATTACTATCTAAAATCTGTATCTTTCTTTAAGCGTCTCTGTGTCCCCGAAGGAACCTTGCGTGTCGTGGGCAACTGTTACGTATCGCCGTCATGGCCACAACATTCCGTCAATTCCCTTTTTGTATTGCCCCAAGGCTAACTGCACGAGGACCGACAATACCCATTCAGTTGCCCCTATGGCTCTCATGTCCATAGACCGACAACCTCCATCGACGGCTATGGCTCACGGCCATAACACCGTCGGATCATAATTTAACCTTACATAGGGTCACGTTAACCCCTGAGTAACCGTCGTTACTCCCTACCAGTTGTACAACATCAAACCATTGGCAGGCCACCAAGACACTACCCATGTTGCTCTTATGGCAACTATGGCTCGCTGTCCATAATCTACCACAAGGCTGGGAATTACATTCCCAGACTTCATTCGTCAATTCCCTTCATTCGACAGATTAGATGTGTAATGACTTTAAACCTTTACCCTTTTTCTTTTCTTTTCATAAAACCTTTCATCATTTTCGAAAGCCTTACCTTTAGTTTAAACCATTTCTTTATAAACATTTCGTTCGTAAACATTCCATTCATAAAACTTTCTTTCCATAAACCGTTCATTCCAAATCATTTCATTTCGTAAACATAGTTTCAAAAACATCGTTTCGTAAAAAACATTATTTCATATGTATGCACACCAGCCCGAAAACATTATATAAAACATTTAAAGGAGGGCTTCTAGAACTCACCAGATAAGCTAGTCTTGGTTGTCCTAAACAAGGGCCCAACAACGTCACGTACGATCTAAATTTGATAGTTAAATACCCATCAAACCCAATCCTGACACTAACGGTTTAACCATCTAAACATACCGACTTTACCTAAGCAGCCTGATGCCTGCGCACTTAGCAAGTGCGCAGACCATGCTTCCTGCGTACTTGATAAGTACGCAGGATCCTCTTCCTGCGTACTTGATAAGTACGCAGTGCTCTCTTCCTGCGTACTTGATAAGTACGCAGGACCTGCTCTGTGCGTACTTGATAAGTACACACGATCTGTTTCTTCGCAAAACCCTAACTTTCGCATTCAGGTCTGATCACGTCAAGATCCCAAACCTGTTTGCATTCAAAACGTTTGTTTTCCATTAAGGAACTCAAATCTATGTTTATCTTTCAGTTTTATCCGTGAAAACGTTACCTTTTCACCCAAAACCCGAAAAACCCAAAAACGAACAAAAACTCAGATTTAGGCCAAATAGTTACCTGAATCAAGTTTTTGATCCCGAGGTTCTTCTCACGAGCTCTGGAGCAACACACTTCTCTTATCTTGGGTCGATCCGCCAACTTTCTCTCTCTACGGTTTCTCTCTCTAGAAGTTACAAATGAGAGAAATGGGTGGAGGTCTAAGCTATTTATAGGGGAGGCTCCCCTTCCAGCCCGTCGGCCTATCCGGCCCGACCCAACATGCCTCGTTCGTTTATCTCGTCATTTCAACTGTCGTTTTATTTTTGGGATGTTACACAAGACCACAATGGCTTGGGTCTCCAAATCTAACTAATTTGTGTGATATTTGTAGGGACAACCTAGGGGATCGGTTTCTAATCGCTGGTATGTTGATAGTGGTTGTTCCCGGCACATGACAGGCAACATGTCTGTAACACCCCAAAAATAGTAATTTAGTAAATAATAACGCGATAGAGACTTAATCGTCATAAAACAAAAGAAAAACGGACGGGCTTGGGCTTGGCTCCAACGGGCCTAGCGAAGCCCAGATATATAAGGGCCAAGACAGCTTTGAAGTTCTCATTTTTCACCAACACTTGCAAGCTAGAGAGAGAAAGGAGAGTCGGGTCTAGAGAGAGAAAGTCGACGGATCGACACGAAATTGAAGGAGCACGTTACTACTGAGCTCGTGAGCAAAACCTTCAAATCAGAATCACAATCCAGGTAACGATTCAACCTTAAACTGAGTTTTTCTTCGTTTTGGGGTTTCTCGAGTTTTAGCTAAATAGAAGACGTTTTTATGGATGAAACTTGAAAATAAGCTTGGAACTAGCATTTAGAGTGAAAACCGCACCTTTTGATCAAAGAAAGTTGTAAGATTAGCATGATCGGATTAACATGCAAAATTGCAGACTTGTCCAGGAAACAGGTGTTGCGTACTTATCCAGTACGCAGTAGGGACGTCCTACGTACTTACCAAGTACGCATGAGAAAGATCATGCATACTTACCAAGTACGCAAGAGAAAGGTCATGCGTACTTGTCAAGTACGCATGAGCAAGGCTCTGCGAACTTACTAAGTGCGCAGGCAGCAGACCAGTAAGTAAAGTCAGTATGTTTAGAATAATTAAACCATTAGAGTCGGGATTGGGTCTGATGTGTATGTGACTACCTAATGCAGATCGTACGTGACGTTGTTGGACCTTTGTTTAGGACAACCAAGACTAGCTTATCAGGTGAGTTCTATGTGCCCCCTTCTATGTTATGTGCAAATCATTTTAAATGTTTTGGGGCTGAAATGTATACACTAAATGAATAAATGATATGAATTTTACTGTGATCATACGTGATATACAAATATATATTTATATATATATATGAGAATGAATTAAGAATAAAGAATGAAACGTATGTTTACAAAGAATAAATGAAAGAATGGCATAACGTAAATAAATGAAATCTTGCTTTATAATTATTTATATTGCATGTTATGAATGTACGTATACGTTATGGACGGAAACGAAGCTAACGGCTACTTCTGTAGACGGACGACCACGTGACTATTTTGCAACTGGGAAAGATACGTTCCTCCGCAAGCTAGGACGTACAAAATGCATAAATGGGCTGTCGAAGTAAATGCTAAAATAGTATAACGGTTGCATAAACAATAGTTCGCGTGGGAAACAGATGCCTTAGGGCAGACGGGCAAATATGACGGACTACGACGGTAGGACGGTTAAGACGGACGGCCGAAGGTTGGCCGGACCAAAGTTAAAGCGGACGGTTTCTAGGACCGGACGAGTAAAAGGGCTACGACGGTAGCTTAAGGGCTACGACGGTAGCTTAAGGGCGTATGTCTTTGTGATATACGCAGTAAAAGACGGGTTGATCACCCTTATGTGTATGACCAATGAATGTTAAGGAAAGAAAAGGTGAATGCATATCTATGTAATCACATAAGAATGAAGAAAGAAAAGTAAAAGCTATGAATACGTATTTATAGAAATGTATGTATATAATTATGTATACTTATAAAGAAAAGAATGTTCATACCTAATAGTTTTAATCTAGAACTCACCAGCGTTAGCTGAATTTTAGTATACATTTCAGGTAAAGGGAGAAAAGGTCGTGCGATGTCGTGAAGGTTACCCGGCACAAGACTGACATCCCATATTTATATGTTAAGACAATGTTTTGTATTTAATTGTTAAGACTTCCGCTGTTACGTCATGTAATATGAATGATGTTTGCTTCCGCTACTTCTGAATGTTTTAAATTTAAGCTCAGTATTTATGACTATGTTTATGAGTAAATCCAACAAGTGAGGTTACCCTGGGAAGGGGCCTTACAAGTTGGTATCAGAGCAATAGTTTGAGAGATTCAGACATCCCTAAATGTCTGGACTCAAACTGAGTATGGGACCAACGCACGGATGTCAGTATGGGTAACGAACGCCAACGCCAACATGGTAAGTATGTACTAAAGTTAATGCACTTGGATAAGAATAGATACCTTAACTTAGAACAAATAGATGTCAATGTCACAATTGATATGAAGAGTTTTGAACCCGAAAAGCAATGTAAATTAGTAATCACAAACTGGTCACTGTAATTAATAATTTACCTTGCTCGTACTGTTCTAAAACTATGATCTGAATGAATGGCATTGATGTATTACCTTTACATATCAGAAAATTCTAGAAAACTATGGCAAGCAGAGGAAGAACTGCACGCCAAGGCGGCCATACGGGCCAAGTAGGTAGATCGCCATTGAACCAAGGAAAAGAGGAAGAAGAAATCATGCACGTCAAACACACCGAGAGAGTGCATGGCACTAATGTGACCCCACTGGGAGGTGACAATGAAGAGGCACTACGATTGGGACCCAAACTTAGGGATGCTATTGCCCGTGAGGTTGTAATGACACTGAAGAGCGTATTGCCTGGTCTGTTACCTGAGACGCAGAAAAAGAAATGGGAAAACGTGTCTATGGGAAATGGAAAGGGGAACTATATAGCTGAGGCTAAGAAGCCAAGGACTGAAGAATACGAAGCTTGTAAGAAATGTTTGAAGAAACACCAAGGCGAGTACCTAGCTGGTTCCACCATCTGTTATAGGTGTGGGAAGGCGGGGCACTTTTATCGCGACTGTTTAAGAGACACTAAATGCCAAGGTTGTGGACTATTTGGACATTTGACCAAGAATTGCAGGAGAACCAGGCAATCTGGTTTGGGAAAAGAAAAGGAACAGCCGAGGGCTAGGACACGAGCCTATGCCTTAACTGAGGAAGAAACAAGAGGAAACCCCGATGTCGTGTCAGGTACGTTTCTAGTAAATGATGAACATGCTGCTATTTTATTTGACTTTGGTGCTAGTAAAAGCTTTATATCAAATGCATTTAGTCGTAAACTAAGTTGCACTATCAACACCATAGTAAAGGCCTTTAGCGTACAAACTGCCGTTGGTAAAAATTCGGTAGTATTTCAAGTAACAGAGGATTGCATCATAGAAATAGAGGGTCATAAGTTCCCTTCTAGATTATTCCTTCTCACCTTAAGAGGATTCGATATAGTATTGGGTATGGATTGGCTAGCCGCCAACGAAGCTCAAATCATATGTAAATGTAAGAGGATACACATCAAAGCTCATAGCGGCAGTCCAATTACGGTTTATGGGGATTGGAATTGCACGATGTCGAACGTCATCTCGATGATCAAGGCCGAAAGTTACATGAGGCGTGGTTGCGAAGCTTATCTGGCGTGTGTTATTGACGATAGAATGAAAGCGAAAGAACTCAAGAATGTACCCGTGGTGTGCAGCTTCCCCGAAGTGTTCCCTGAGGATCTACCTGGGTTGCCACCCGATCTGGAAATAGAATTCCAGATTGACTTAATGCCAGGAGCTGAGCCCGTTGCCAAAGCCCCCTACCGATTGGCTCCGTCAGAAATGAAAGAATTGATGTCTCAACTAAAGGAACTAACAGAAAAAGGATTTATTAGACCGAGCATCTCATCGTGGGGTGCTCCGGTACTATTTGTAAAGAAGAAGGACGATAGCATGCGCATTGACTACCGCGAGTTGAACAAGAGGACAGTAAAGAACAAATACCCACTGCCTAGAATAGACGACCTTTTTGATCAACTGCATGGTGCAAGTTGGTTCTCAAAGATCGATCTTAGGTCGGGTTACCATTAGTTGAAAGTAAGGGAAGAAAACGTACCAAAGACCACGTTTCGCATGCGTTATGGGCATTATGAGTTTCTCGTGATGTCCTTCGGATTGACCAACGCGCCAGCAGCGTTCATGGATTTGATGAATAGAGTATGTCAACCAATGTTGGATCGATCAGTGATAGTTTTTATAGACGACATACTGGTATATTCGAAAAGCGAGGGTGATCACCACTGCTACGTAAGAGAGGTTCTGGAGGTGTTAAAGCAGGAAAAGTTGTATGCAAAATTCTCCAAATGCGCGTTCTGGCTTAGGGAAGTCCAATTCCTAGGTCATGTAATAAACCCAAACGGAATCATGGTGGATGCTGTAAAGATCGAGACAGTAAAGGAATGGAACGTCCCAAAGACACCAACAGAGATACGAAGTTTTCTGGGATTGGCAGACTACAATCGAAGGTTCACTCAATATTTTTCAAGAATAGCCTCGCCACTAACTAAGTTGACACGGAAGGAAGTGAAATATGAATGGGGTCCAACCCAAAACAATGCGTTTGAGGAACTTAAGGCACGATTAACCCAAGCTCCAGTCTTGGCACTACCTGAGGGAAATGAAGACTTAGTAGTCTACTCTGACGCCTCGGGTCAATGTTTATAATGCGTACTTATGCAACGAGGAATGGTAATTGCTTACGCGTCGCGATAACTAAAGATTCATGAGGTTAACTACCCAACTCACGATCTAGAGTTGGCGGCAGTAGTTTTCGTGTTGAAAATATGGAGGCACTATCTGTATGGAGTTAAATGCACCATTTACTCCGATCACAAAAGCCTGAAGTACTTTTTCAAACAAAAGGAATTAAACATGAGGCAAAGGAGGTGGTTAGAGCTACTAAAAGACTATGACTGTGAGATATTGTACCATCCAGGCAAGGCAAATGTGGTGGCTGACGCTTTAAGCAGAAAGGAAGAATCGGAACCTATACGGATCAAAGCGTGTCAGCTAATTATAACACCAGATTTGATGAATGAGATATCAAAGGCACAAGATGAAGCACTATTAGAAAGAAATATAAAACGGGAAAGAATAGAAGGACAACAAGGGAATTTTGTTGCAAATGCATATGGTGTACGAACTAGGTTTGGCCAAATGTGGATACCTAAGATTGGCGAGCTTAGAGCCAAAATACTCGATGAGGCCCATAAGTCTCGCTATTCCATCCACCCCGGGACGAACAAAGTGTATCAAGACTTGAAGAAAGAGTACTGGTGGCCTGGCATGAAGAATGATGTGAAAGAGTACGTGAGCAAGTGTCTAACGTGTTCTCTAGTTAAGGCCGAGCACCAGAAACCATGCGGTAAAATGCAACCTTTACCAATACCGGAATGGAAGTGGGAGGAGATCATGATGGACTTCATTACCAAGCTACCGTGAACAGCTAAAGGCAATGATACCATCTGGGTGATCGTCAACCGCTTGACGAAAAGTGCTCACTTCTTGCCAATACGTGAGACTTCTTCGTTAGAAAGACTAGCAGAAGTATTTATCAAGGAAGTTGTGAGCAGACATGGTATGCCGCTGTCGATTGTGTCCGACAGTGATACTAGATTCACGTCAAGGTTTTGGAAGAAATTCAATGAAGCAATGGGCATTAGACTGAACATCAACACCGCTTACCACCCCCAAACCGATGGACAATCGAAAAGGACCATTCAGACCTTGGAGGACATGCTCCGGGCCTGTATCATTTACTTCGGTGGGAGCTGGGACAGCCATTTACCATTGGCAGAATTTTCATATAACAACAGCTATCACTCGACTATTGGCATGCCACCATTTGAAATGTTGTATGGGAGGAAATGTAGGACCCCAGTTTGTTGGGGGGAAATTGGACAAAAGGACTTTGCAAGTCTTGAAGTGGTCAAAGCTACTTTCGAGAAATTTGATCAAATCAAGGCTCGAATGAAAGCCGCAAAAGACAGACAGAAATCATACACGGATAAGAGAAGAAGAGATTTAGAGTTTCAAGTAGGGGACATGGTACTATTAAAGGTATCACCATGGAAAGGAATCATTCAATTCAGAAAACGAGGCAAACTAAGTCCAAGGTTTGTCGGACCTTTCAAGATCATAGCGAGAGTGGGTCAAGTTGCTTACAGACTCGACCTACCCATTTAGTGGAATACACCCTACGTTCCACGTGTCGCACTTACGCAAGTGCCTAGCTGACGACACAGCGCACATAGCTTACGACGAGATCGAAGTGGATAACAGTCTAAATTATGTACAGGAACCAATAGCCATCCTTGACCGAGCTGAGAAACGACTACGCAATAAGTTGATTCCTTTAGTCAAAGTACAATGGAAGCACAGAAAAGGGTCAGAAGCTACATGGGAAAAAAGAAGACGAGATGAAGGGACTATACCCTAAATTGTTTAACGTATAAATGGTTTCGAGGACGAAACCTCTTTAAGGAGGGTAGACTTGTAACACCCCAAAAATAGTAATTTAATAAATAATAACGCGATAGAGACTTAATCTTCATAAAACAAAAAAAAAATGGACGGGCTTGGGCTCGGCTCCAACGGGCCGAGCGAAGCCCAGGTATATAAGGCCAAGACAGCCTTGAAGCTCTCATTTTTCGCCAACACTTACAAGCTAGAGAGAGAAAGGAGAGTCGGGTCTAGAGAGAGAAAGTCGACGGATCGAGACGAAATTGAAGGAGCACGTTACTACTGAGCTCGTGAGCAAAACATCTGAATCAGAATCACAATCCAGGTAACGATTCGACCTTAAACTGAGTTTTTCTTCGTTTTGGGGTTTCTTGGGTTTTAACTAAATAGAAGACGTTTTTATGGATGAAACTTGAAAATAAGCTTGGAACTAGCATTTAGAGTGAAAACCACACCTTTTGATCAAAGAAAGTTGTAAGATTAGCATGATCGGATTAACATGCAAAATTGCGGACTTGTCCAGGAAACAGGTGCTGCGTACTTATCAAGTACGCAGTAGGGACGTCCTGCGTACTTACCAAGTACGCAGGAGAGAGATCATGCGTACTTACCAAGTACGCAAGAGAAAGGTCATGCGTACTTGTCAAGTACGCATGAGCAAGGCTCTGCGCAATTACTAAGTGCGCAGGCAGCAGACCAGTAAGTAAAGTCAGTATGTTTAGAATGATTAAACCATTAGAGTTGGGATTGGGTCTGATGTGTATGTAACTACCTAATTCAGATCGTACGTGACGTTGTTGGACCTTTGTTTAGGACAACCAAGACTAGCTTATCAGGTGAGTTCTATGTGCCCCCTTCTATGTTATGTGCAAATCATTTTAAATGTTTTAGGGCTGAAATGTATACACTAAATGAATAAATGATATGAATGCTACTGTGATCATACGTGATATACAAATATATATTTATATATATATGAGAATGAATTAAGAATAAAGAATGAAACGTATGTTTACAAAGAATAAATAAAAGAATGGCATAACGTAAATAAATGAAATCTTGCTTTATAATTATTTATATTGCATGTTATGAATGTATGTATACGTTATGGACGGAAATGAAACTAACGGCTACTTCTGTAGACGGACGACCACGTGACTATTTTGCAACCGGGAAAGATACGTTCCTTCGCAAGCTAGGACGTACAAAAAGCATAAATGGGCGGTCGAAGTAAATGCTAAAATAGTATAAAGGTTGCATAAACAATAGTTCGCGTGGGAAACGGATGCCTTAGGGCAGACGGGCGAATATGACGGACTACGACGGTAGGACGGTTAAGACGGACGACCGAAGGTTGGCCGGACCAAAGTTAAGGCGGTCGGTTTCTTGGACCGGACGAGTAAAAGGGCTACGATGGTAGCTTAAGGGCGTATGTCTTTGTGATATACGCAGTAAAAGATGGGTTGATCACCCTTATGTGTATGACCAATGAATGTTAAGGAAAGAAAAGGTGAATGCATATCTATGTAATCACATAAGAATGAAGAAAGAAAAGTAAAAGATATGAATACGTATTTATAGAAATGTATGTATATAATTATGTATTCTTATAAAGAAAAGAATGTTCATACCTAATAGTTTTAAACTAGAACTCACCAGCATTAGCTGACTTTTAGTATACATTTCAGGTAAAGGGAGAAAAGGTTGTGCGATGGCATGAAGGTTACCCGGCACAAGATTGACATCCCATATTTATATGTTAAGACAATGTTTTGTATTTAATTGTTAAGACTTCCGCTGTTATGTCATGTAATATGAATGATGTTTGCTTCCGCTACTTCTGAATGTTTTAAATTTAAGCTCAGTATTTATGACTATGTTTATGAGTAAATCAAGCAAGTGAGGTTACCCGGGGAAGGGGCCTTACAATGTCCCTTCTACAAGACGTTAAACCATTCAGAGGTGGTTATGTGGCCTTTGTAGGCGAGAAAGGTGGAAGTATCACACGTCAAGGTGTGGTTACTAATGGGTGTATTAGTTTTGACAATGTCAACTTCTATGAGCAATTAAAACACAATTTGTTAAGTGTTTCTCAGATGTGTGACAAAGAGTACTCAGTGATGTTCAACAAATCTGAATGTCTGGTTCTCAAGCTTGGTTTCGTGATTCCAGAAGAATGGATTTTGATGCGTGCACCAAGAACAAACGACACGTATCAGATCGATATGAGTGTGGCAACAACCACTTCCTCAATTGCAACTTGTTTAATATCTAAAGCAACTGAAATTGACTCAATCTTATGGCATAGGAAACTCGGACACCTATCATATAGAAAAATGAATCATCTTGTCCGAAATGGTTTGGTAACCGGTGATCCTAAATTGATATTTTCTGTTGTAGATGACTGTATATCTTGCAAAAAGGGCAAACAACAACGGAAATCTCATAAGCAAAAGACTCAAAACTCTATTGATACCCCTTTGGAGCTCTTACATATGGATTTGTTTGGGCCCATAACTATCAAGAGTATTGGAGGAAAGTCATACTGTTTGGTTGTTACTGATGATTACTCATGTTTTTCTTGGGTACATTTCTTAGGTACTAAAGATGAGACTGCTGAAATTCTTCAATATTTGATTCCGAATCTAGAATCCTTATGCAAACTAAAGGTCAGAAGAATTCGAAGTGACAATGGCACCGAGTTTAAAATTTGTTTTTGGCTATTTTCTGTCTCAAGAAAGGTATTCATAAAGAATTTAGTGCACCGTACACTCCTTAACAGAATGGAGTTGCAGAACGGAAGAACAGAACTCTAATTGACACTGCACGTACAATGCTGTCAGATGCCAAGCTTCCAATCATGTTTTGCGCAGAAGCTATTAATACAGCTTGTCACGTATTGAATAGAGTTCTAGTAGTGAAAAGACACAACAAAACAAGCTTTGAACTAATCAATAATCGACCTCCTAAGCTTGACTACCTAATTCCTTTTGGTAGTCCATGTTCTCTATTGTTACAACACAAAGATCGACAGTCGAAGTTTCATGCTAAATCAGTAGAAGGCATCTTCTTAGGATATGTTGCCAACTCACCTTGTAAAAGAGTGTGCAATACTGAAAGTCGTACTGTCGAAGAATGGTTCGAAGTTGTAACATTTCTGATTTTCATTATCTGTATTTTAGTTCAATGTGATACATTTCAAACCCCATTTTAGTACAGTGACTTGTTCTATTCGTAGCAACAATTAACTACTATGTTTCAATGCAAATCCGCAAATTTTACACGAGTATATCCTATTAAAATTCTAAATAAGTTTATAATTATATAAATATGTCAAAACTGAACTGTACAAGGACTGATTTTAACAAATTAACAAGAAACCCTAATAGGCACGGTCGCGCCTCGTTCTGGCACGGTCGCGCGCCTTGCTTTAGAACGGTCGCGCCCGCTGCTTGGGCACGGTCGCGCCTCTTATGGGCACGGTCGCGCCGCTCGTCAACTGAAACGTAAATGCAGCCTTTAATCGCGGGATCGTTTGATTTCGTAACCGTTGCGCACGTTTCTACCATTCACAACCCAATTAAGAATTTAAATCATCGTAATTACGACAAATAAACCCAATTATATCGATTCATGACAAAACCGTCAACCCAGTTTCGCAAGACCACAAATTCCTCCATTACGATCCAAATTCTCTCAAGCAAACACACGATACCCACTACTCGATCCTCTCTAAGGCTTCTGAACACGTGATTTAGCCGGAGCTGCAGCGAAGGACACCGGAAACCAAACCCGTCACCGCCGGAACTCGTTTCTACCACGCACTATCGATTAATCATCTTTTCGGGTAATTAAAATCTTCCACACTTTCCTGTTAGTCTATAGATCAAAATCTCTAACCTAATTTTGGTTTACAATATACAATTTAACACGGACCCGAATCTAGGGTTCATTCTAAAATGGTTTAATCGAACCCTGCTTTTAACACGTTTTAAATACAAATGATATATTTCAATAGACTCGTAATGACCCAACAGATGAAAGCCCTATGAAATCCAACATTAACAATATAAGATTTAAGAAATTCATTCCTGTTTTGGAACAGACACGATCGCGCTAGTCTTCTAGCGCGGTCGTGCTTCATGAGACACGATCGTGCTAATCCCAGCGCGGTCGTGCCTGACACACTCAGACCCGGTCATGCCTCTTGGCTAGACTTGGTCGTGCCTTAGAACCCTAGACACGGTCGTGCCTGGCCCAGACACGGTCGTGCCTAGTGAACATCTTTGTTATGCTTTCTGTTTGATCAACACGGTCGCACCCTGACTAGCACGGTCGCGCCCATGGTCCTAGCACGATCGTGCCTTGTCCCAAGCATGGTCGTGTGTGTGAAAATCTTGGCAGAATACTAAAATTTATATTTTTAAATCAATAAGCATTCCAAATGAATTTTTAAATAAAAATAATTGATTTTATAAAAAAATATATTAACCTTATTTAAAAAGATCAAATTCCTATTCTAAAATAAATAGAAGTTATACATTTAAATCTAAAAAAATATATTTACACATATTTATAAAAATAGATTAACAAAAGTTATTTAGTAAATCTATATTTAATATAAAACGCTCGGTACATCTTTATCACTAAATGACTAAGTACATATTTTTATAGATAAATAAACAAAGCAAAAATTATCTATTTAATTTATATTTAAACATTATTTTTCATAACTAAATGAATGAATAATAATTATTTTTGGTTATTTAGTTATTTCAAACTCAAACCTTAATTTTATACAACACAAGTACAAACCACTAACACCTACAACTTCAATTCCTTATACACACCTCCAATTCAACCCTAGACTTAGACATAGACTATTATGCACACTATTAATTCAATACATATTACACTCTAGGTTAACGTTGTGCATTACAAGGATCTCGTTTCTATCTAGTCTCTCGTGTTAGCTACGCTTTTGAATCAAGTGAGTATTACATAGCCCCTTTTACTCTTTTATATTTTTGGGGTGGAACATGAACACTATACAATACTATTGCTTACATTTACACAAACTATACAATTACAAATCCTCTTTACATTCATGTGTGCACCTTGAGCTTTATGCCTGAGTGCTAATTGTGCTAACTTTTGTATGCGATTTATGTGCAATCATTAACTATTCAAGCCGACGGTAAACAATGATAGATCTATTGAGTCTGACAAACCCACCCAAATTGGGGTGATTGTTACCGACAACACAATTTTGCATGCTAGTTACAAATGTTTGATTGTACTTTGGTTACACAATAGTTGCTCTCCATAAATGCCTTATTTTATCATGTTATGTAAGGATTTGTTTATTCATAATCTATATGCTATCTATATACAAACCTGTGTATGCTCACCAACTTTTTAGTTGATCTTATTTTATTCATGTTTCAGGTACTAATGTGTGATTTGATCAAGACTTGCTACAGTTAAGTTTTGGACCTAGATAATTTTAAATAAAGGATTATGTATTTTATTTTATGTACTTGGTTTGATTTGGTTTTATCTTGAATACTTGAAATGAATTTGAATGATTAATATATTTCAATGTAGTCAACCTTGTGCTCATGAACAGTCTACATGTCCCGCCTCGATGATTTCGCCGTCGGTTGGGGTGTGACAGATTGGTATCAGAGCCTTGGTTATAGGGAACTAAGTTATTAGACACCCTTGACCTAGACTATAACTTTAGGACACCCACTTATGCCATGCTTCATGATTATGTGATATGTGCTACATGCTATGTGTTACATGCTTACTATGATTACTTATTATTTCATTTTTGATGCCTTACTTGTTAAAAAATTCATGACTTATTAAAATATACTTAAATAATAATTAAATAAACAATATCCCTACCTATACCCTAAAACCTCATATATTCTTACCTACTCCTCTATCATCATCCTTTTAGCATGTGAAAACTTCATGGATCTAAATCTATAAAAATTTCTTTATTTCCTCGTTAAGGCTTTTAAACTTTGTTAATTATTTGAGGATACGTGCAATCTGGAAGGGTGACACCTGTATTCTGGGTTTTATGTCTAGGAAAGCATTTCGCATAAATCCCAATCAACCGAGGGACCCGTATGCTTTCCTGGGAATTCCCGGGATGAGTGTTTACTTATAGGCTAAAGCATGTATCCTTGAAAAATTATATGATTTCAATTAACCTTAATGTGTCATAGTATTCAAGTGATTATATCACTATTTGAGTACAATCCAAACCATGATTAACTATTTTATTTGCTATCTTATTCTTTTAAATCCAAACAACATTCATAAGTTCTTACATCTTTTCTTGTGTTGTGCAATTTTGTAGAATGCCTCCCCGTCGTGCTACCGTGACCAACAACAACACCGATATTGCTACCATCCTTGCATAACTTGTGAATCAACTCACTCAAGTTAATGGGGCCGCCAATGGTAACCATGGAGCTAATGGGGGTGGTGGTGCCAACCCACCACAATGCACCTTCAAACACTGAATCCTCTTAAGTTCTATGGTACCGAAGGAGCTACGGGACTTCTTCAATGGTTCGAAAGTATTGAGAATACCTTCCTCAATAGTGACTGCCCCGATAACCTTCGTGTTCGTCATGCCATAAGTGTTTTACAAAAACGGGCACTCACGTGGTGGAATGGGGAAAAGAGAACTAGAGGTGTGGAAGTAGCAATGGCCTTACCTTGGGATGAGGTTAAAAGGCTAATGACCGAAGAATTTTGTCCTCGAAATGAGATAAAAAACTGGAAGCCGAGTTTTGGGATCTTGCCCAAGATGGTGGTGAAAGTCTAGCTTATACAAGTTGGTTCCACGAGTTGAGTCTCCTTGTGCCCCATATGGTCACACCCCTATCCCGCTGCATTGAGAAGTATATTGGTGGATTACCTAGGCAAATTCAAGATACTGTCTTAGGGAGAAATCCCGCAACACTCGAAGATGCTATCCGCTTATCTGCTACATTAACCGACAACCATGTGAAAGCGGGAACTCTGACTAGAAAAGGCACCAAGAAAGTTCCCGACACCACAACCCCTCCCACACACATCAAATAAGCCACAACTGAGCCCTCTTGTAATAATAAGAAAAGAAAGGCTAGAAACTATGCTATGGTCACTCCTGCTATCCCTGTTAACCAAGCTGCACCTATGGTTCAAGCACCAGCCAAAAAGCCATATGTTGGGATCTACCCACTCTGTGCCACATGCAACTATCACCATCTCCAAAACATTCCATGTCGCCTTTACACTCACTGTGGGAAATATGGCCATACAGTCAATGTTTGTAGAGCCAAAGCACTTGCAGGCCAAGTCAACCCACCAAACCGAATCAACCCACAAGTGGTAAATCAAGGTGTTCCCGCTATTGCAAATGGGCGTGCTTGTTATGAATGCGACAACCCAAATCATTTCCGTGATCAGTGCCCAAGGTTAATCAATACTAGACAAGGCGGAGCTCATGGGCGTGCTTTCAACATAAACGCCAATCAAGCTCAAGCCAACAATGATGTGGTCAACGGTACGTTCCTTGTTAATAGTCAATATGCCTCCATTTTATTTGATACCGGTGCCGATAAAAGTTTTATGTCACTTAACTTTGAACCCTTACTTACAAAGACACGATCCCAATTAGAGAAAACCTTCATCGTCAAAGTAGCAAATGGTGACTCCCTTACAATTGACTCTGTTATTCAGGACTGCTCTCTAGAACTTAATGATCATACATTTCCAATCAACCTTGTACCAATGCTTCAAGGAAGTTTTGATATCATCATAGGCATGGATTGGCTATCGAATCATCATGCCGAAGTCATCTGTTTCGAGAAGTGCATCCGAATACCTCTACCGTCAGGAGAAACGTTAAGAGTCTTTGGTGAAAAGCCCTGCAAAGGACTCAAGTTAATGTCATGCACTACCGCCCAAAAGTACTTACGAAAGAAGTACGTAGCCTTCTTAGCTCATGTTGTTCAAAAAGATGTCAAGGAGAAGAGTATCCAAGACATTCCCATCATTCAGGATTTTCCCGAAGTATTTCCCGAAGATCTAGCCGGTCTTCCACCCGTTCGACAAGTAGAATTTCGCATTGACCTTATACCCGGAGCTAACCCCGTGGCTAGAGCTCCTTACCGTCTTGCACCTTCTGAAATGCAAGAACTTGCAAGTCAACTCTAAGAGCTCTCCAACAAGGGCTTCATTCGTCCAAGTCATTCACCGTGGGGTGCACCCGTCTTATTCGTCAAGAAGGATGGATCATTCCGCATGTGTATTGACTACCGTGAACTCAACAAGCTTACCATAAAAAATCGTTATCCCTTGCCTAGAATTGATGACCTCTTCGATCAACTTCAAGGTTCTACTTGCTTCTCGAAGATTGATCTTCGATCTGGTTATCACCAACTCCGTGTACAAGAGGAAGAAATTCCAAAGACTGCCTTCCGAACAAGGTACGGTCACTACAAGTTCATGGTCATGCCTTTTGGGCTAACCAATGCACCCGTAGTTTTTATGGACCTCATGAATCGTGTGTGCAAACCGTACCTTGATAAATTCGTGATCGTCTTCAATGATGATTTCTTAATCTACTCCAAGACTAAAGCCGACCATGAGCAACACCTTAGACTGGTTTTGGATCTCTTGAGGAAGGAACAACTATATGCCAAATTCTCCAAATGCGAATTTTGGCTAAAGGAAGTTCAATTTCTTGGTCATATCGTCAACGACAAGGGAATTCATGTTGACCCTGCTAAGATCGAAGCGGTTAAGAATTGGAATGCCCCAAAGACCCCCATCGAAGTTCGTTCATTTCTTGGTCTTGCGGGATATTATCGTCGTTTCATCTCAAATTTCTCTAAGATTGATGTCCCTCTTACCGCTTTGACCCACAAGGGTAAAACTTATGAATAGGGACCAAAATAAGAAGAAGCTTTCCAAACTCGCAAGCAAAAGTTGTGCAATGCTCCTATTTTGACTCTCCCTGATGGGAATGATGACCTAGTTGTCTACTGTGATGCTTCTAACCAAGGTCTCGGTTGTGTCCTCATGCAACGAGGCAAAGTAATCGCTTATGCATCAAGACAACTCAAGATTCACGAGAAGAATTATACGACGCACGATCTCGAGTTGGGTGCGGTCGTATTCGAATTGAAGATTTGGAGACATTACCTCTATGGCACAAAATGTGTGGTGTTCACCGACCACAAAAGTCTCCAACACATCTTCAATAAAAAAGAACTCAATATGAGGCAAAGACGTTGGGTTGAACTCCTTAACGACTATGACTGCGAGATTCGTTACCATCCCGGCAAAGCGAAAGTTGTAGCTGACGCTTTGAGTCGAAAGGACCATGTCATGCTTCAATGTGTCCGAATTCAAACCGACATTCAAAATCGCATCTTAGAAGCTCAACACATCTCAGTCACTGAGGGTAACATGTACGAGGAAATGTCGTGTGGTGTTGAACTTCAGCTTGAATCAAAACCCAATGGCTTACTTTATTACTTGAACCGTATTTGGGTTCCCGATCGCGATGATCTCCGTACATTTCTTATGAACGAGGCTCACAAGACTCGTTATTGTATTCATCCTGGTGCGGATAAAATGTACCAAGATCTTCGCCAACAATATTGGTGGCCCGGTATGAAGAAAGACATTGCTTTCCATGTTGCCAAATGTCTAACTTGCTCCAAAGTCAAAGCCGAACATCAACGTCCTTTCGGTTTACTTGAACAACCAGAAATTCCCTTGAGGAAATGGGAAAACTTAGCCATGGATTTCATTACCAAACTCCCTCGCACCTCAAGTGGTTATGATAGCATTTGGGTAATCATTGACCGTCTCACCAAATCTGCTCATTTCTTGCCCATCCGTGAAGACTATAGGGTTGAGAAATTGGCCCGAATTTACATTGACGAAATTGTGAGCCGTCACGATGTTCCCTTAAACATAATCTCCGATAGAGATGCTCGGTTCACCTCTCGTTTTTGGCAATCTCTCCAAACTGCTCTTGGTACACGATTGGATTTGAGCACGGCCTACCATCCCCAAACTGATGGTCAGACAGAGCGAACAATCCAAACTCTTGAGGATATGCTTAGAGCTTGTGTAATTGATTTCGGTGGCAATTGGGATTCACATCTACCCCTAATCGAGTTCTCTTACAATAATACCTACCGCACGAGTATCAACATGGCTCCATTTGAAGCTCTCTTTGGCCGCAAGTGTCGATCTCCTATCTGTTGGAATGAGGTTGGTGAAGCACAAATCACCGGTCCCGAGCTAATTCAAGAAACATCCGACAAGATTATCCAAATCTGTGACAACATTCGAGTAGCGAGAAGTCGGCAAAAGAGTTACGCCGACAAACGACGAAAACCCTTGGAATTCCAAGTCGGTGACCTTGTTCTTCTCAAGGTGTCTCCGTGGAAGGGTGTGATCCGTTTTGGAAAGAAAGGCAAATTAGCACCTCGCTATGTTGGTCCATTTAAAATCCTTGAAAGGATTGGGAAAGTGGCTTACAAACTCGACTTACCTCCATCACTTGGAAATGTGCATCATACATTCCATGTGTCTAATATGAAGAAATGCCTTGCTGATGAAAACCTCCATATACCTTTTGACGACGTGCGCATTGACGAAACGATGCACTTCGTTGAGAGACCGGTAGAAATCATGGATCGTGAGATCAAACAGCTCAAGCGAAGCCGTATTCCTATTGTCAAAGTTCTTTGGGAATCTAAACGTGGTCCTGAGTTTACTTGGGAACGAGAGGAACAAATGAAGCTCAAGTACCCCCATCTCTTCACTGATGTCGTCGCCTCCACTAGCTAAATTTCGGGACGAAATTCCCTCAACATGGGGATACTGTAACATTTCTGATTTTCATTATCTGTATTTCAGTTCAATGTGATACATTTCAAACCCTATTTTAGTACACTGACTTGTTCTATTCGTACCAACAATTAAATACTATGTTTCAATGCAAATCCGCAAATTTTACACGAGTATAAGTAATGTCTCCAGATCTGTACCGTATAAGTAATGTCTCCAGATCTGTAACATCCCAAAAATAAAACGACAGTTAAAATGACAAAATAAATGAACGAGGCATGTCGGGTCGGGTCAGATGGGCCGGCGGGCTAGAAGGGGAGCCTCCCCTATAAATAGCTTAGACTATCCACCATTTCTCTCATTTGCAAGTTCTAGAGAGAGAAACCGTAGAGAGAGAAAGTTAGCGGATCGACCCGAGATTTCAGCAAAGTGTTACTCCATAACCCGTGAGAAGAACCTCCGGATCAGAAGCTCGATTCAGGTAACGATCCGACCTAAATCTGAGTTTTAGTTCGTTTTTGGGTTTTTCGGGTTTTGGGTGAAAAGGCAACGTTTTTACAGATGAAACTGAAGGATAAACATAGATTTGAGTTCCTTAATGGAAAACGAACGTTTTGGATGCAAACAGGTTCGAGATCTTGACGAGATCAGACCTGAATGCGAAAGTTAGGGTTTTGCGAAGAAACAGGTCGTGCGCACTTAACAAGTGCGCACGGAGCAGGTCGTGCGTACTTATCAAGTACGCAGGAAGAGAGCACTGCGTACTTATCAAGTACGCAGGAAGAGGATCCTGCGTACATATCAAGTAAGCAGGAAGCAGGGTCTGCGCACTTGCTAAGTGCGCAGGCATCAGGCTGGTTAAGTAAGTTAGTATGTTTAGAATGGTTAAACCGTTAGATTCGGTATTGGTTTGATGTGTATTTAACTAATCAATTCAGATCAGAAGTGACGTTGTTGGGTCTTTGGTTAGGACAACCGAGACTGGCTTATAAGGTGAGTTCTAGAAGCCCTTCTTTAAATGTTTTAATTAAATGTTTTTGGGCTGGTGTTCATACATACGGAATGACGTTTTGAAATAAGGTTTACAAAACGAGGTTTACGAAATGAGGTTTACGAAATGATGTTCACGAAACGATGTTTACGATGAGATGTTTACGATATGTTTACGGGATGATGTTTATGAAATGTTTTGCCAAATGAAGTTTACGAAAGGTTTACGAAAGAGATGATGTTTTGTTTAATAAAACATGCAAATGCTTTAACTAAAACGAGGTAAAGGTTTTATGGAAGTCACGAATGAACGAATCTGCCACGAGTTCCTACGGGAGCTAAGGTATGTATGTATGTATGTATTGGCCTCACCTTACGGGGGGCCTTTGTGGCTGGCTAACGGTTGTACAACTGGTTGATGATGGGGTGACGACGGTCACCCATTGGATTACCGGGATCCCAACGGAAGGTACTATTCCTTGCCGGGAAATAGTGCCTAAGTTATGTTTGGTCTACCTAGAGGTAACGAGCCTTAGGAGACGTATGTTTGGTCTACCTAGAGGTAACGAGCTTTAGGAGACGTATGTTATGTTTGGTCTACCTAGAGGTAACGAGCCTTAGGAGACGTATGTTTGGTCTACCTAGAGGTAACGAGCCTTAGGAGACGTATGTTTGGTCTACCTAGAGGTAACGAGCCTTAGGAGACATATGTTTGGTCCACCTAGAGGTAACGAGCCTTAGGGGACCTGTGTGACGGATGGCTTAGAGGTAACGAGCCTTAAGTTCATCCGCTGGTATGCGATGTATGGAATTGACGGTTACGAGAAGGCGCAGATTCGGTTCATGTTGACTTATGTTATGATGCTATGTTACGATGTTTTGATGATGTTAAGTTATTGCATGTTTTACGTACGCTTTTGTTAAACAAATGTATGTTATGTATTTGGAAAAATGTTTATGTTAAGGTTTTATGTAAAGCTAGAACTCACCAGTGTAGCTGACTTTTTAGTATGCACATTCAGGTTAAGGGCAGGTTATGGTGATGGACGGTGATGCTTGGCAAGAGAGAAGAGTTACCCGGATGATATGAAAACTGGCATCCCGTTATGATTTGTTTATGTTATGTTTATGTATTTGATAACGTTACGCTTCCGTATGTATGAAAAAGTTTTAATTATGATGAATGAATGATTCCGCTGCGTTATTTTGATATTCAAGTTTAAGAACTGTTTGTAAATGAGTAAATCCAACAAGTGAGGCCTCCCGGGTTTTGGGGCCTTACAAGATCTTTAAAGCAAACACTACAGCACCTAGCTCAAGATCATGAGTAGTGTAGTTCTTTTCATGGATCTTAAGCTGTCTCGATGCGTATGCAATGACCTTTTCTCGTTGCATAAGGACACAACCTAAGCCTTGGTTGAATGTGTCAGAGTACAGAACAAAGTCCTCGTTGCCATCTGGTAAAGTCAGAATGGGTGCATCACATAACTTCTGCTTAAGCAACTGGAACGCATCTTCCTGTTTTGGTCCCCAGTCAAAAGTATGGTTTTTCTGAGTCAGAGTAGTGAGTGGCAGAGCAATTCTTGAAAAGTTCGAGATGAACCTTCGATAGTACCCCGCTAGACCCAGAAATGAGCGAACCTCTGAGGGAGTCTTTGGTGCATTCCAGTTCTTGACTGCTTCAATCTTGGCATGGTCAACATGGGTACCCTTGTCATTGATCACATGACCTAAGAATTGAACTTCACTAAGCCAAAACTCACACTTAGAGAACTTAGCATAGAGTTGCTCTTTCTTTAGAAGCTCAAGGATAAGTTTTAGGTGTTTCTCATGATCGGTCTTGGTTCAGGAATAGATCAAGATGTCATCTATGAAAACAATGATGAATTTATCTAGGTAAGGACGACAAACACGGTTCATGAGGTCCATGAATATCGCGGGTGCATTGGTTAGTCCAAATGGCATAACTACGAACTCATAGTGTCCATAGAGGGTTCGAAAGGCGGTTTTGGGTATGTCTTCTTTTCCACAACGTGGGCCAAGAATGCCATAGTAGTGGGTTTTCTCAGCAAGCTACGGGCTTTCATAGATGAAATGATCTTTAAGTTTTTCCCAGACTTCTCTCCATGGATAGTCAAAGTATCTCCAGATTTAAGGGGAATACTGACTAGTTTCTCAGCACAAATTATCTCAGCATGGTTGGTGGATAGCCAATCCATTCCTACCACTATGTCAAAGCTTCCAAGTTGGATAGGGATAAGATCGATTGAGAACTGATGATCGTCAAGTGTTAAAGTACAACCTCGGAAAATAGTATTGGCATGTATTAGATCTCCATTAGCTAACTCAACAGAATAAGTAGTATCTAGTTTAACAAAGTTAGAGCTAAGCAAAGATTCGAACTCGGTTGAGACAAAACTTTTGTCCGCTCCGGAGTCGAATAGGATAGAAGCATAGTGTTGATTGATGAGAAACGTACCCGTAACAACATTTGGATCCTGACGAGCTTCGGTTGCTCCAATAGCAAAAACTCATCCATTAGCAGTTGGGTTGTTGGCATTGTTCGGATGCAGCTTAGGACAACGATTCCAGAAATGACTTGGGTCACCACATTCATAGCAAGCTCGAACAGTGTTATTTCCAGCAGTAGCAGCAGTGGTGGCTGCCACAAGAGTATTGTTGTTAGCCGTGGCAGCTGGAGCTTTGCAAGTCTGGAATACGTGACCAATTCGGCCGCAGTTAGTACACTTGCGGCACTCTCCGAAGTGATGAAAAGGGCATTTAGGATACTTAGGCATATTCCCGGTATATGGCTTCTTCACATAGGCCTGAGGAGCAGGAGCAGCTTGGTTTACCGGTGTAGCAGGAGTTACCATAGCAAACCCTTTGGCAGTCTTTTGTTTCTTGTTATAGTTACGGTCAGGCTTCTTGCTTTCAGCATTCACCTTCTTAGAAACCTTCCTAACCAGAGTTCCCGACTTAACCAGATCGTCGGTGATAGTAGCAGATAATAGGATTGCTACCTCCAAAGTAGTGGGTGAACTAGATAAGGTAGGGATTCGGACTAGAGGGCTCAAACCAGTAATGTACCGGTCAATCTGTCTGCTAACCGGTGTAACCATATGTGGCACTAGAATACTGAGCTCATGAAAACGCTCGGTGTAGGCTGCATGCTCACCACCATCCATCTCATGGTTCCAAAACTCAATCTCTATCTTCTTGAGTTCATTACTCGGGCAAAATTCCCTAATGAGCAACTCCTTAAACTCATTCCAAGGCAAGGCTAGAGCTACGTTTCTTCCCCTGGCCCTGATTTGGGCATTCCACCAAGTAAGAGCCCGTTTCTGAAATGTGCTTGCGGCAAACTTCACTTTCAGATTTTCTGGACTCTCAGCCATGTCCAGAGCAGATTCAACTTTTTCAATCCATTGGAGCAGCCCAGTTGCTCCTTCAGTACCATTATAATCAGCGGACTTGGAGTTGGTGAACTTCTTATAGTGGTCAGTGTTATTATTATCGGCTCTAGAACCGCCAGTGTTACGTAGTGAGTTACTGACTTGGGTAACCATTACAGGAAGGACATCCCTTAGTTGTCGAGTGATGATAGCAGCAATCTCATTGATCTCGGTAGTGTCACGACGAGGAGGCATTCTACAAGATAGAGTATAGCTAGATAAGTTGATAAACGATAGATAGAGTCGCAAGAAAATTAAAATTGGAATTTTATTCATAATCAAGTTGTTTAATTACAAATAAGGAAAGATAAAGACATAAGCACATATAACCACTTAATGTCCTGAATTGAAAATAAAAAGAATTAATTGACTAATCAAAACTTTAGATCTGCATGGTAGATGGTAGGAGAGTGTGTTTTAGCCTATAAACGATACTCACACCAAGATTTCCCAGGAAAGAGTGACAGGTCCAAAGGGATTTATACGAAACGCTTTTCCTAGACAGAGCCCTTCGTGTACAGGTACCCACTCTTCCAGATTACACACTGTCCTTCGATCCACCAATCAGATCCTTGGTCTTGAAGAGAGTGATTTAGGAATCGTCTCAGCTCCGTCTTCTATGTCTCGGATGATTGAAGACTTGGTAGTTCCAGCTCTACTCTCCTTAGGTTCCACCGGTCGTGTAAAGCGTATGTTCTCCGGGCGGTAACGACTAGTTGCGTCAGACCGCAGCTCCGGGTTGTTCATGTCGAGCTTCTTGTGTCCACTTGATTGAGCTTGGGGTTGCTATACTTTTCCTTGTTAGGTCGATGAAGTTATCCATGGCTAGAAGAAGGGAGGTTAGAGATAAGTTAAATACATAAGGTTAGACACAAAGAAAAAGTAGCTTCCTAATAGGGAAATCTTAGGGTTATAGACTAGGTTTATTCTAAAGCAACCTAATTCTCTATAAACCTGGCTCTGATACCAATCTGTCACACCCCCACTGATGGCGGAATTTACGCGAGGGGTGATGAATTGAAATCATCACAATGATTAAAAGAAATACTATTAAATTAACCGAATAATTGCATTACATTGTTTAAAAAACACACAACCAAATAAAATAGATAAACAAATAGTCTTTATTAAACTTTATAATAACTAAATCTCCTAGAGCCAAGTCTCGAAGTCCTAGCGTGATTGTAACAGCAACCTAGTTATTAGTACCTGAAAAACATGCTAAAATATGTCAGCTATAAAGCCGGTGAGAACATAGGTTTAAGTAATTACATAGTATAGATAATGAAGTTTTTTGCAATTCATAAACAAGATTCAATAACAAGTAAACAAACTTTTATACATTGATTCAACCAAACCTAATGACAAGATTGGGTTCCCATAGAATTGATATAGCATGAATAACAAGTTTTGCAGTTTCTGTATATCTAGTCTCAAGTTGATATCGTATCTTGTCAACTCAAGAACTAGATCGGCATGTCAGGCCCATAGATCTATGACTTACTCCCGTTGGCTTATCCCAAGTTAATGGTTGTAGAGTGTGTATAAAACCGTTTAAGTTTACAAGTATGGAAAGTTGTTATTGAAAATACAGAAGTGGTATTTGAGTTTTATATAGTTTGAACAACCTTTGATATACGAGCATGTTTTCCACCCAAAGATAAAAAGTAAAAGGGGCTATGTATCTCACCTTGCAAATGAAAGGGTTGAACTTGAACTTGTAGTAACTTGGATCGAATGCCTTAACGACTCCCTAAGTTAAGTTTGTTACGTTAGAAACAAGTTAAGGATAGTCGAGGGGTTGACAATGTAATTAGTTGAAAGTGGTTGTTGTACACTAGAGTGGTTATCATTCCAGAGTAGTACCTCCAACATAAAAGTTCCCAGGAAAGAGTTGGTTGGATCGGAACCCCGTCTTTTCCTAGCCAGAACTTTAATGTTTGTCAGATAACTACATACTGGTTTGAAAGTTACCCTATTTGTATACTTGACCAAGTTTAGGGTTTGTTTGGTAAGTTTGGAAAGTATAAGGGCTAAAGGAAAAATATAAGTTTAGTAAAGATAGAAATGAAATAAGTTAATTATTAGAGGGGTTTAATTTGAAGATAAGGAGTTTTAGTAAAAACATGATTTTTGAAGTTGAAAGGAACAAGAAAGATCAAAACCAAGTTTTTAAATAAAAGTTTGAACAAGTTTAATTAAAATATGGCATTTGATCTTCGATAGCTCTATGATTATAACATAAACATGCTAGGGAATCATAGATCTAGCTAGTTATGAGGAATTTTTGAAAAGAAAAGTATGAACAAGCAAGAACATAAGAAGAACTTACTTAGAATGGAAGGATTTAAGCTAGAATCTTCCAAAAGATGAGAAGAACAACCTTTAGTTGCTAGAGAGCCCTAGAGGATTGTTGAGGTGTGAAGAATGAATGAGGTTTAAGGCTCTATTTATAGGGTGGGTTTGAGAGGAAAAAGGGGAAAAGTTGGTTAGGTTTTTTTATTAGGATAACAAAGGTGATAAACATAGGTTTATAAATCTTAGAATTTTTTTTTATAAAACTTTTGAATAATGGATATAGGGGTTAGTTTACGAAATTTTGAGGATATGGATGATAGGATTGAGTTCAAAATTAGTTAGTTAATGGATGGAATGGATTAGGATAGGATTTAAGAATCAAAATAATGGTTTTAATTCATTTTGGATAAGTTTAAAGGAATTAATTGATTTTATTAATTTAAATAATAAATAATAATATATAAACTTAAAATTTCGAAAATTATATTAATAATAATGATATATGATTGAATTTACAAAAATTAACCAGATTTCGAAGACGTTACAAAAGAAACCCTGAAATTTACGTATGTGTAACTTTTACCCTTGAAATTATATTTTAGTCAAACGAAGTTACAAACTTGAACTATTTTTATTAGGTTAGAGTCTAAGGCATCCAAAGCTACTATAAGTAGCAAGATTAAGAATGAATACTAGAATCCGAATAGAATCAAAATATAATGCGCAAGCCGTTCTATGCGTAATAGAATACTCGCTTTAGACTAGACTTGGAAATTTGAAATGAAATGATATCACAAGTGATATGAAGCATAAAAATGTTCATTGTATAATAAATCAATCAAGGTTACAAGGTAGGATTATAGGATCAGGCATAAAATCAGGGATGTCACACAAAACCCTAACTTTCGCATTCAGGTTTGATCACGTCAAGATCCCGAACCTGTTTACATTCAAAACATTCGTTTTCCATTAAGGAACTCAAATCTATGTTTATCTTTCAGTTTTATCCGTGAAAACGTTACTTTTTCACCCAAAACCTGAAAACCCAAAAGCGAACAAAAACTCAGATTTAGGCCCGATCGTTACCTGAATCTAGTTTCTGATCCGGAGGTTCTTCTCACGAGCTATGGAGCAACACTTTGCTGGAATCTCGGGTCGATCCGCCAACTTTCTCTCTCTACGGTTTCTCTCTCTAGAACTTGCAAATGAGAGAAATGATGGAGGTCTAAGCTATTTATAGGGGAGGCTCCCTTCCAGCCCGCCGGCCCATCCGGCCCGACCCGACATGTCTCGTTCGTTTATTTCATCATTTTAACTGTCATTTTATTTTTGGGATGTTACAAGTCTACCCCCCTTACAATAGGTTTCGTCCCCGAAACCTATCATAAGTCAAATAGATGAGGGTACGACTCCCTCATATCCTTCTCCGTTTCCCAAGTGGCTTCCGATCCCCTTCGATGCTTCCATTGGACTTTAACCAATTGAATAATCTTATTACGCAAACGCTTCTCCTTTCTGTCTAAGATGGCCACGGGTTCTTCGATGTAGTTAAGGCTGTTGTCGACCTCGATGTCAGTAAGTGGTACGTGAGCTGATTCATCCGCCAAATACTTTCGTAAGTGTGATACATGGAAGGTAGGATGAATCCCACTTAGCTCATCAGGCAACTCTAACCGATAAGCGACCTCACCTACCCGTGCCATTATCCTGAATGGTCCGACAAACCTTGGACTTAACTTTCCTCTCTTCCTGAATCGTATGATTCCCTTCCAGAGTGACACTTTCAACATTACTCTGTCCCCAACATCAAACTCAATAGGCCTTCGTCGTTTATCCGCATAGGATTTCTGACAATCTTGTGCGGCCTTCATTCGTGCTTTGATTTGATCAAACCTTTCTGACATTTCCCTTACTACTTCAAGACTCCCTAATTCCTTTTGTCCAATCTCACCCCAACAAATCGGGGTCCTGCATCTCCCCCCATACAACATTTCGTAAGGCGGCATGCCTATAGTCGTGTGATGACTATTGTTGTATGAAAATTCGGCTAACGGCAGATGACTGTCCCAACTGCCGCCAAAATCGATAATACAAGCATGAAGCATATCCTCCAACGTCTGAATGGTCCTTTCGGACTGACCATCTGTTTGTGGGTGGTATGCCGTGCTGATATTAAGCCTCGTGCCCATCGCCTCGTGAAATCTTTTCCAGAACCTCGATGTGAGTCCCGGTCAGATACGATCGTCAAAGGCATCCCATGTCGTGTTACTACTTCGTTAATAAATACTTCCGCTAACCTTTCTGACGAGAACGTCTCACGAATAGGTAGGAAATGAGCACTCTTTGTTAAACGGTCCACAATTACGCAAATGGTGTCATGACCTTTGCTGTGCGGGGTAGCTTGGTTATGAAGTCCATGGTAATGTGTTCCCACTTCCATTCTGGTATATCAAGTGGTTGAATCTTTCCATACGGTTTCTGGTGTTCGGCCTTTACTTGTGAGCAAGTCAAGCACTTGCTTACATACTTTGTCACCTCATGTTTCATTCCAGGACACCAGTATTCCTTCCTTAGATCTTGGTACATTTTATTGGTACGAGGATGGATAGAGTACCGAGACTTATGAGCCTCATCCAAGATTTTGGTTCTAAGCTCGCCACTCGTAGGTATCTATACCCGCCCAAAACGTGTCCTAACACCAAGGGTGTTATATTCCAACTTGTCCTGTTGGCCAACCATCCTTTCCTTCTTAATGTTTTCTTACTTAAGTGCTTCATCTTGAGCTCTTTCAATTTCCCTCATTACATCTGATGTTACCACTAACTGGCAAGCTTTCACTCTAATAGGAGCAGGCACATCCTTTCGGCTTAGAGCGTCAGCCACCACGTTTGCCTTTCCAGGGTGGTACATGATCTCACAGTCATAATCCTTCAGGAGTTCCAACCATCGTCTCTGCATCATATTAAGCTCTCTTTGTTCGAAGAAGTACTTCAAACTTTTATGGTCAGAGTAAATAGTAAACTTCACCCCGTAAAGGTACTGCCGCCAGGTTTTTAATGCGAATACGACAGCAGCAAGTTCCAAATCGTGAGTCGGATAATTAGCTTCTTGAATCTTCAACTGCCGTGACGCATACGCGATTCCCAATCCCTGACCCGAAGCATCAGAGTATACCACTAAGTCTTCATTGCCTTCGGGAAGGGCCAAGACTGGAGCTTGGGTTAGCCTCTTCTTCAATTCCTTAAACGCCTCATCTTGGGTCGAACCCCATTCATACTTTACCTCTTTCCGAGTCAACTTTGTCAACGGCGAATCTATTTTCGAGAAATCCTGGATGAATCTCCGATAGTAGCCTGCCAATCCCAAGAACTGCGGATTTCAGTTGGTGTCTTAGGAATATTCCATTCCCTTACCGTCACTATCTTTGCTGGGTCAACCATAATGCCGTTCGGGTTAATGACGTGACCTAGGAATTGGACTTCCCTAAGCCAGAACGCGCATTTGGAGAACTTAGCATACAACTGTTCCTTCTTCAGAGCTTCCAATACTTCCTTTAAGTGACACGCGTGATCACCCTCATTCTTGGAGTAGATGAGGATATCATCGATGAACACGATTACCGATCGATCCAGCATTGGTCGACAAACTCTATTCATCAAATCCATGAACGCTGCGGGGGCGTTCGTCAATCCAAAAGACATTACGCGGAACTCGAAATGTCCATAACGCGTACGAAATGCAGTTTTCAGTATGTCTTCTTCCCTCACCTTCAACTGATGGTACCCAGATCAAAGGTCGATTTTTGAGAACCAACTTGCGCCCTGTAATTGATCGAATAGGTCGTCGATCCTTGGTAAAGGGTACTTGTTCTTCACCGTACGTTTGTTCAACTCGCGATAATCAATACACATTCTCATCGAACCATCTTTCTTCTTCACAAACAACACCGGAGCACCCCACGGCGAGATGCTCGGTTAGATAAATCCCTTTTCAAGTAACTCATCTAGTTGTGCCATTAACTCTTTCATCTCCACTGGTGCTAGTCGATATGGAGCCTTAGCCACGGGCTGGGCATCTGGTACTAAGTCGATTCGAAATTCGATCTCTCTGTTGGGTGGTATCCCAGGAAAATCCTCTGGAAACACCTCCGGGTACTCGCGTACCACGGGTACATCGTCTAGTTCCTTCACTTCCTTACACTTGTCGATCACGTACACCAGATAAGCCTCGCATCCGCGCCTCAAGTAATCTGTTGCCTTAATCATCGAGATGACGTTTGGCATCAGGGCGTCACGATCTCCAAGAACCTCGACTTTGCTACCGTCCGGAGCCTTGAGTCGGATTATCTTTCGTTTGCATATAATTTGCGCTTCATTGGCGGTTAGCCAATCCATACCTAACACGACATCGAACCCTCCCAAAACCATAACAAACAATCTGACAGGGAACCTATGACCTTCTATTTTTATCGTGGAGTTGTCAACTAAATCAGTCACTCTCGCAGTTCTTCCCTCAGCGGTTTCTATGCTAAAGGCCCTTTCTAGCTTACTGACAGTGTACTTTACTCATTTACAAAAAGCTGTAGATATAAAACTCTTACTGGCACCCAAATCAAATAACACAGAAACAAAAGTGTTGTCAAGGATGAACGTACCTGACGCCACATCAGGGTCTGCCCTGGCTTGGTCTTGCGTCAGTGCGTACGCACGAGTCTTTGCTCGGGGCTTCTCTTCTTTCCTTTCCGGGCCTTTCCCTTTCCCGGATTCACCCATTCTCGGTTTCGGGCATTCCCTACTCAGATGACCCGTATCCCCACAGTTATAGCACTTGAAGTGTTGTGGGCATTCACGGGAGTAGTGCATGGTCTTGCCACACTTAAAGCACAAGTTAGATCCCAGTCTACATTCAACTTCATGCTCCCTTCCACACTTCTTACAAACAGTCGCCTCATTCACCCGAGCCCTCTTATCACGAGTCCCAAACATCCTTCCACCAGTTCGCTTGTTCGAGAAGCTCGGTCTCTTCTTCGGTTCCTCAATGGCAACGACATTCAGCGCCAGATCATCGAATACCACGTCCCTCAGTTCTACTACCGAATCATAGGTCGTAGGGGCGTTTGCCTTAACATAGGTGCGGACCTGGTCCGACAGCCCTTGAATGTAATAGGAAATCTTTCTTTCCTCAGTCGTGATACGGTGTGGCACCAGACGTGCCAGTTCATTGAATCGAGTTGTGTACTGCCGGTGCGTCATGTTCCCGGCCTTCAAACCCAGAAATTCCCTCCCTACCTTCTCAATCTCGTTCCTTGGGCAGAAATTCTTGATCACCAAAGTTTTCAAGTCAGCCCACATCATCGCATCGACAACCTCGCTCCCTTTTGCTTGATGTACACCTTCCCACCAATGGGATGCTTCCTCTCTTAAGGAGTTAGCAGCAAATTTCACAACTTGATCCGTTCGACATTCGCTCAGATGAATGGCAGCCTCCATACGAATCACCCAATCAAACGTTGCTACCGCGTCTTTTTTCCAGTCAAGACTAGCGGGTCACATGCCTTGAAGGACTTATAGTCGCAACCACGGTTAATCGGTGCGTTGATTGCCTCAGTGTTCGGGGTATCAACCGCCGTGTTAGACCCACCCGTCTCAATAACCTTCTTTAATGCTTCTGCCAACAGTCCTGGCAAAGAAACTTTCATCAAGTCTGTGAACTCTCGAGCTATGGCTGCTCTCACTTCTGGTTCAAAAGTGAAAGGTTGTTCTTCAACCTGTGTATGCTCGGTTCAATGCACACCACCCGCCGGTTCAGTGTGAACACTTCCTTCTTCACTATAATCTTGGCGCGCAAGGGTCCTGCCGCGACCGCCGTTACGACCACCGGTACGGCCCCCACCATGCCTTCCGTTTCCTCTTCTTGCCAAGACAAGAATCCAATGTCATCACGCTAGTTAACAAATAAAATTCAATTAGTACTGTAAGATGTTAATATACACTGGCCATCTGCAATTAACCATTACACTACCTTTCGATTTCTATTTGACCACCTTTGTGATTCCATCAGAACACAAGTCTTTACCTAACCCTTTCTAAGGCATACTATATATGTAAGTATATATACTACCTTCATACCGGATGCTATGGCTCGAGTTACCCGTACTGGCATCCGCTTTCGGTCCCATTCACAGTTTAAGTTCAGACACTGGGAGTGTCCGAATCTCTCAAACTATTGCTCTGATACCAACTTGTAAGGCCCCAAACCCGGGAGGCCTCACTTGTTGGATTTACTCATTCACAAACAGTTCTTAAACTTGATTATCAAATAACACAGCGGAAAATACTTCAATAAAACATAACCATTACATTGTTTAACAACGGAAGCGTAACATAGTTTATTACATAAACATATCATAATCTAATCATAACGGGATGCCAGTCTTCATGATCAACCGGGTAACTGTGACACCCAGCATTTCAGGTCAATATCCACATTTCATAAACACACGTTCATAATTATTATTTCCTGATATTTATTTTGACTAAGTAAAGTCAAGAAGTCTAGCAAAGAAGTTTATTCCAAGTCTAGTAAATCTTAAGGAATTACTATAAAAAGTAAGCAGAATAACCCGACTAAATACGAACGTTAAAGGTTAAATTAAATAACCAGAAAAATATATATATATATATATATATATATATATATATATATTACACAAAATTTACGTTGAACCAAGATTTTAATAATTTCTTCAACGAGCCATAAAATGGTTAAAAATTATAATACCGTGAAGAATCGAAACCGAATTAAATTACCATTTGGAACTCTAATTGATACTAATACCATTAATAAATTAATACTTAAAAATTGGTTATCATTAACCCCAAACCACTTCCTTGACTTTCTCGGCCGAGAGTCAGGGGAGCCATTCTCCCACTTGGTATTTCACTCAATCTCAGATTAAAAACCATACCTCCTCAGTACTAAATCTCACAATCTCTTTTAAGCTTTCTCACTTTCTTACGGCAAATTTCCAATTCTCCTTCAAGTCGAAGTCCAGTTTTAAAGCGAAATCCACCATAATTCGGTGTCATAAGGAGAATTTCAAGTGTTCTTGAAGTGAGCTTAACAAAAGAATTCAAGACTATATTCTCTGTGTCTCTCAGAATCCATTCCCTGTTTGAGGTAAAAACTCAATATTATCCATTTCATTATTCTTTTAAACCTTAGCTGAACATGCAAATCGTTCAAACGCAAGTAAGATAACAAGAAAAGTGTGTCAAATTCAAGTTTAAAACATAAAAATATACAGGACTGATTCTGTCAATCAGAATTTCAGTAATCGAAACTAGGAGTTTCGATACCAGTGTTCAATCAAAACTAGGAGTTTCGATACCTGTGTTCAATCAAAACTAGGAGTTTCGATACTTGTGTTCAATCGAAACTAGGAGTTTCGATACCTGTTGTTCAATCGAAACTAGGAGTTTCGATACCTATTGCCCAATCGAAACTAGGTAGTTTCGATACTATTTTTGCCAATCGAAACTAGGTAGTTTCGATACCTAATTTACTCAATCGAAACTAAGTAGTTTCGACATCTGTTCTGTTCAATCGAAACTAAGAAAGTTTCGATACTTGTTCATCAGTCCCATGGAGCAGTAACTCAGAACTATTTATAACGAAACAAGTGTTGAAAAACTAAAAAGATATTTAAACAAAAGCAATCAGATCTGCTAAGTCGGGTGAACAATTTGCGTTTAAGACGGGTAGTCTTAACGTGTACGTTATCCTTGTGTAATTAGGATACGGATAGGCGAGTCTGCTGATTATTCAAATATTTGCTAGCATTCATACTGTCGAGGTGAGTTTCACTAATTCCCCTTTTTCTAAAGTTTTGAAATGATTTGGGGTGGAAACATACTTGTAAAAGACTTTTATGTAAATGAATTGAACTAATGATCTGACCGTATGTGTGTATTGAGGGAAAAGTAAAGCGCTTAAAGTCCTCTGAATAAATTAGTAACCATTAGCTATGGATTTAGCCCGGGATTATATGAATAGTACTATTGGGGGTGACGCCTCCGGTCATGGTTAGTCACGCTAACCAGGGGTCAAAATGGCCGAATGACCGCATATTGTCTTACTCGCAGAAAGGCGAGGGGATGCACAGAATGTTGGGGTTTGGTTACGGTCTCGTACATTACATATTATTTTGTATTCCTTGCAAGCTTACAACTGGGGTCAATAGATCAGATTAGTATTCATATTCATTGGTAATACATGTAAAAGAGTTCTGATCAGGCTAAAGTTCAGGTTTTAAATAAAAGAGTTCAGATTAGGTTAAAGTGATCAGGTTTTAAGCAAAAGAGTTCTGATCAGGCTAAAGTGATCAGGTTTTACACAAAAGAGTTCTGATCAGGTTAAAGTAATTAGGTTTTACACAAAAGAGTTCTGATCAGGTTAAAGTGATCAGGTTTTAAGCAAAAGAGTTCTGATCAGGCTAAAGTGATCAGGTTTTACCAAAAAAGAGTTCTGATCAGGTTAAAGTGATCAGGTTTTAAGCAAAAGAGTTCTGATCAGGCTAAAGTGATCAGGTTTTAAACAAAAGAGTTCTGATCAGGTTAAAGTGATCAGGTTTAACAAAGAGTTTTGATCGGAAAATGATCAGATTTAAACATTGGGTTTATGATAACTCTTTATAATAACTTGTGAACTCACCAACCTCGTGTTGACAATTTTAAGTATGTTTTTAGGAAATTGAACGTGGCCATCAGGTTAGCAATGTAGGATACATGCATGCACGTGGATACGGCTTTTGAAGAGAGGATTTCTCTTGTATAACTCAAGGTCTTGAGTCATATTTGCGAAATCTTAAACTTTTGTAAACTCAAGTTGATATTTTATGATGTAAATATTTTAAACTCGATTATGTATCCAATTACATGTATGTGTTTGCGGTAATCATATGCTTTGGAAACAAGTGAACGTCACGCCTCGCGTTTCCGCCCTGGCGGGGTGTGACAGAACTTGGTATCAGAGCCATTGATTATAGCGAACTAGGTGTCTAAAAAGGAACCTAGTCTATAATTTGAATGACTCACTAAAATGTTTTCATTGCATAACCAGTCATCATGTCATATGGATATTGTAGTCACAAACATGTCGGGACATTCACACTCTGATCCCGTCTCTGACTCTGAATCCAACGAGGAACTTTCCGCCACACGTCCCAAAAATCGAGTACAAGTTCGCAGCTCGACACCACCTGATGTTGCCCTGGGAGAACCGCCTATCGTCTATCGAAAGAAAAGCGAAGGACCAGTTAAGGTGCAAAGTGCTAGGAAAAAGGTTCGACTTCCACGCAAAAGGACTCTAGCAGCCCGTGACCCGAAAAACTTGGAGATTGATGAGGAACCACCTAGGCAATGACCTTGTTACCACCCTACGGTGGGGACTATTTGTTGGATGCCTCGTACCCTGGCACGATGGAGGGAGATGGAGAGCATTCCATCTACCTTTGAGCTCGGAGAGTCTTCCAACTCTCCAACACCCTTACCCCACACTAGGGAAGCCATGGAGCTCACAGTGCCTACATTGGTAGCACGTGTTCATACGCACGAAGAGCGTCTTGATGATCTCCTAGATGATATTCGGGCACAGGGGGATGCAGCCATGCGCTTACGTCAAGGGCTCGGATCTCGAGTACAGACTCTGGAGGATAGCACCCGAGACATACATGGTGCCACTGACTATCTAGAGTTGAGAGCTGACATGGACTGGCAGTTCACTCTCACGGTCCGAGACATGGTGGAGGCGCTGGAAGAGAGGACTTTGGCTGCAGAATTTGTGGCTAGGGCTAGCTTTGTCATGGCAGGACTTGCCATGATGTTTGGATTGTACTCCCAATTCTTCTTTTAAACCTATTATGGGCGAGTTGTGCCCATAGTACATTATGTAGTTTAAAACTTTAGTACTGATGAGGTCATGTGAACCCATCTCTTTTTGTATCCTTGTCTTTTGGGAACAATGTACTATATATGTTTTAACTATGTATGTGATGGTTTATGTTATAATGATGGTTGTTTACGTTTGATGTTGTTGTATCCCTATGTCATGATCTATCATTATTGTTATATAATGTTGTTTCTTTTTAAATGATATGTTAGAAAGAACGTCATGGCACCTAAACGTGGGACACCCCGTAACACTACTGGTGACAACAACGAGACGATTTCCCCAAACATGGAACAACTCATAGCACAGCGAGTAGCCGCCGCCATAGAGCAGTATGAAGCAAATCGAAATAGTGGCTGAGGAAACGGCAGTGGTACTGGCACAGGAGGTGCAGGAGGTAGCGGTACAGCAGGAGGTTCCGGAGGTAATAAAAATAAATAAGCCATAACACATAGTCATGATCCGAATTAATGATGTTATGACTTGTGATTCTACAGATGCTCCAAATAGGAAGTGCACCTACAAGGCCTTCCTATCCTGCAACCCCCGTAGTTTCAATCGCACCGAGGGTGCAGTAGGTCTAATGAGATGGATAGAAAGGATGGAGTCGGTGATTGATATTAGTAAATGCACCACTGACTGCATGGTGAAGTATTCTACATGCATGCTCACTGATAAAGCTTTAACTTAGTGGAATACTCAAATGAAGACTTTGGGGAGAGAGACAGCGTACCAATTGTCTTGGGAAGACTTGAAAAACATGATGATTGAGGAATACTGTCCTCGAAACGAATTGCAAAAGATTGAAACTGAGATGTGGAACCTACAGATGATAGGAGATGATGTGGCAGGATACACCGACCGTTTCAATGAATTGGCGATTCTAGTACCGCATATGGTCACACCAGAACATAAGCGCGTTGAGAGGTATCTGTGGGGCCTTGCGCCTCAAATTCGTAGCATGGTAACATCATCTAATCCAATAGATGCCACGAGTGCTATAACTTTAGCATTCAAACTAAAGGATGATGCAGTACGTAATGAATTGTTTGTGAGGAAGGAGAACGAGGAAAGTAGATCTGGGGAGAAAAGGAAATGGATGGGAAATTCAAGTAACAAATTTGGAAAACAAGAGTTTAAGAAACAAGGAACTGTGAAGGCTTTTGCAGCCAACACAGTGGAAAGAAAGGAGTATGATAGGGGCCTACCGAGATGTAAGAAGTGTGGAAACCATCATGCCGGTGTGTGCATCAAGTGTGGAAAATGTGACAAGTTTGGTCACACCACACAAGCTTGTCGAACTAACAACCGAATGGGGAAAATTAAACCGGGATGTTTCATATGTGGTGACCTGAAGCACTTCAAGAGGGATTGTCCCAAGTGGAAGAATCAGAACAACGCTCAGGCACCAGGGAGGGCATTTGTGATGGGTGCAAGGGACGCACGCCAGGCTCCGAACATCGTCACTGGTACGTTCCCGATAAATAATCACTATGCCTCTGTACTTTTTGATTCGGGTGCGGATATGAGTTTTGTGTCGAATGATTTTAAATCCTTACTCGGTATTAAGGCCAGCAAACTAGATCAAAGTGATACAATTGAATTAGCAAATGGGAAATTAATAGAAACCGGAGAGATCATTAAGGGTTGTACTTTATGTTTAGAAAACCATACATTCAGTATAGACCTTCTACCCATCGAACTAGGGAGTTTTGATATTGTTATTGGCATGGATTGGTTATCAAAGAATCTTGCCGAGATCGTATGCTTCGAGAAGATTGTACGTATTCCCCTACCAAGCGTAGAAATTCTTTCAATTCAAGGCGAAAGGTGTAGAATGATGTTGAAGACGATAAACTGCATGAAAACTCATAAGTATCTACGCAAGGGTTATTGTGCATTCCTGGCTCACATTGTCGAGAAGAAACCCGAAGAACGTCGACTTGAGGACATACCAATCGTCAGAGATTACACGGAAATATTTCCCGAGGACTTACCAGCAATACCACCATCAAGACAAGTCGAGTTTCGGATCGACCTAGTACCAGGAGCCGCACCAGTTGCACGATCGCCGTATCGTCTAGCCCCTTCCGAGATGCAGGAACTGTCGAGCCAACTACAAGAATTACTTGACAAAGGTTTCATAAGACCGAGTTTCTCACCATGGGGAGCTCCGGTCCTATTTGTAAAGAAAAAGGATGGAACCTTTGGAATGTGCATTGATTATCGGGAATTAAACAAACTGACAATCAAAAACCGGTATCCTCTTCCTCGAATAGACGATTTGTTTGATCAATTTCAAGGTTCCAGTTTCTATTCTAAAATTGATCTACGATCAGGGTATCATCAACTGAAAATTCAGGAAGAAGATATACCAAAAACGGCTTTTAGGACTCGTTACGGTCACTACGAGTTCCTAGTTATGCCATTTGGCTTGACTAATGCACCGGCCGTCTTCATGGATCTCATGAACCGTGTGTGCAAGCCGTACTTGGATAAATTCGTGATTGTGTTTATCGATGACATATTGATATATTCACGAACCAAGGATGAACATGAACATCATTTGAAATTAATCTTGGAACTACTCAGGAATGAGAACCTTTATGCTAAATTCTCTAAGTGTGAGTTTTGGATCCGAGAGGTTCACTTTCTCTGACACGTTATCAATAAGAATGGTATCCATGTGGATCCATCCAAGATTGAAGCTATCAAAAACTGGGAAGCACCAAGAACTCCGACTGAGGTGCATCAATTTCTGGGTTTGGCAGGATATTACAGGCGATTTATCGAGAATTTTTCAAAGATAGCCTTGCCTTTGACCACGTTAACTCAGAAGGACAAAAAGTTTGATTGGACTGATAAACAAGAATCAGCTTTTCAATTGCTGAAGCAAAAACTTTGCAGTGCACCAATCCTATCCCTTCCTAAAGGATCTGACGATTTCATCGTGTATTGCGACGCATCACATCAAGGCCTGGGATGTTTATTGATGCAGAGAGAAAAAGTCATAGCGTATGCATCCAGACAGCTAAAAGTACATGAGAAAAATTATACGACTCACGATCTGGAATTGGGTGCTGTCGTGTTTGCACTCAAGATTTGGAGACATTATTTATACGGTACAAAATGTACTATTTTTACAGATCCCAAGAGTCTCCAGCACATCTTTAATCAGAAAGAACTCAACATGAGGCAACGGCGTTGGGTGGAACTACTGAATGATTACGACTGTGATATCAAGTATCACCCTAGTAAGGCAAATGTCGTAGTAGATGCCTTGAGTCGTAAAGAACGGGTTAAAACACTCCGTGTTCGTGCCCTAGAATTGACAATTTATACGAGTCTCACGACTCAAATCAGGATGGCACAACAAGAGGCAATCAAAGAAGAAAACATTCAGAGTGAAGCTTTACGAGGAATGATAAAGCAGTTGGAACCAAAGTCAGATGACACTTTATACTTCATGAATAGAATTTGGGTGCCATGTTTTGGTAACATACGGGAGTTGGTTATGGACGAAGCCCACAAGTCCAGGTACTCCATTCACCCAGGTTCGGATAAAATGTAGAAGGATCTGAAAGAACTCTACTGGTGGCCGAACATGAAAGGAGAAATTGCTATTTATGTCGGTAAATGCCTGACATGTTCAAAAGTAAAGGCAGAACATCAGAAACCGTCGGGATTGTTACAACAACCCGAGATACCTCAATGGAAATGGGAACAAATTTCAATGGATTTCATTACAAAGTTACCCAAGACGTCGAGCGGGTATGACACTATATGGGTAATTGTCGATCGTTTGACGAAATCAGCTCATTTTCTACCCATGAAAGAGACAGATAAAACCGAGAAACTTGCAAGGCTTTATATCAAGGATTTTGTGGCTAGGCATGGAGTGCCAATTTATATTATCTCTGATAGAGACAGCAGATTCGTGTCTAGAATCTGGAAATCATTACAAGAAGCCATGGGCACACGTCTTAATATGAGCACGGCATATGACCCACAAACAGATGGTCAAAGTGAAAGGACCATTCAAACTTTAGAGGATATGCTCCGTGCGTGTGCAATTGACTTAGGTGGAAATTGGGATACTCATTTACCGCTAGCTGAGTTTTCATACAATAATAGTTACCACACCAGCATCAAAGCCGCTCCGTTTGGGGCTTTGTATGGTCGAAAATGTCGTTCACCACTATGTTGGGCAGAAGTTGGTGACAAGCATTTAACCGGTCCTGAAGTTATTCAAGAGACCACGGATAAGATTTTCAAAATCAAGGATCGTCTGAAAGCCGCCCGTGACATACAAAAGAGTTACGCGGATAACAGACGAAGACCTTTAGAATTCCAAGTGGGAGACAAATTCATGTTAAAGGTCTCACCTTGGAAAGGAGTTGCAAGATTTGGCAACCGTGGCAAGCTTAACCCTAGGTACGTTGGACCATTTGAAATATTGGCTAGGGTTGGCCCTGAAGCTTACAAGCTCAAGTTGCCACAAGAACTAAGCAATGTACATGATACGTTTCATGTATCAAGTCTCAAGAAGTGTTTATCAGACGAGACGTTATTTATACCGCCTGATGAGATTCACATAGAGGACAAGTTGCACTTCATTGAGGAACCTATGGAAGTCACATATTGGAAGGTTCAGAGAACAAGACGCAGCCGTGTTAAGCTGGTCAAGGTACGTTGGAATTCAAAGCGCGGCCCTGAGTATACATGGGAGCGGGAAGATAAAATGAAATCCAAGTACCCGTCCTTATTTACAAAAACTCCAAGTCAGAGTGACAAGAACTGAATTTCGGGACGAAATTCTCTGTAACATGAGGAGAATGTGACACCCAGCATTTCAGGTCAATATCCACATTTCATAAACGCAGGTTCATAATTATTATTTCCTGATATTTATTTTGACTAAATAAAGTCAAGAAGTCTAGCAAAGAAGTTTATTCCAAGTCTAGTAGAAGAATTACTAGAAAAAGTAAGCAGAATAACCCGACTAAATACGAACGTTAAAGGTTAAATTAAATAACCAGAAAAAAAAAATATATATATATATATATATATATTACACAAAATTTACGTTGAACCAAGATTTTAATAATTTCTTCAACGAGCCATAAAATGGTTAAAAATTATAATACCGTGAAGAATCGAAACCGAATTAAATTACCATTTGGAACTCTAATTGATACTAATACCATTAATAAATTAATACTTAAAAATTGGTTATCATTAACCCCAAACCACTTCCTTGACTTTCTCGGCCGAGAGTCAGGGGAGCCATTCTCCCACTTGGTATTTCACTCAATCTCAGATTAAAAACCATACCTCCTCAGTACTAAATCTCACAATCTCTTTTAAGCTTTCTCACTTTCTTACGGCAAATTTCCAATTCTCCTTCAAGTCGAAGTCCAGTTTTAAAGCGAAATCCACCATAATTCGGTGTCATAAGGAGAATTTCAAGTGTTCTTGAAGTGAGCTTAACAAAAGAATTCAAGACTATCTTCTCTGTGTCTCTCAGAATCCATTCCCTGTTTGAGGTAAAAACTCAATATTATCCATTTCATTATTCTTTTAAACCATAGCTGAACATGCAAATCGTTCAAACGCAAGTAAGATAACAAGAAAAGTGTGTCAAATTCAAGATTAAAACATAAAAATATACAGGACTGATTCTGTCAATCAGAATTTCAGTAATCGAAACTAGGAGTTTCGATACCTGTGTTCAATCGAAACTAGGAGTTTCGATACCTGTGTTCAATCGAAACTAGGAGTTTCGATACCTGTTGTTCAATCGAAACTAGGAGTTTCGATACCTCTTGTCCAATCGACACTAGGTAGTTTTGATACTATTTTTGCCAATCGAAACTAGGTAGTTTCGATACCCAATTTACTCAATCGAAACTAAGTAGTTTCGACATCTGTTCTGTTCAATCGAAACTAAGAAAGTTTCGATACCTATTCATCAGTCCCATGGAGCAGTAACTCAGAACTATTTTATAACGAAACAAGTGTTGAAAAACTAAAAAGATATTTAAACAAAAGCAATCAGATCTGCTAAGTCGGGTGAACAATTTGCGTTTAAGACGGGTAGTCTTAACGTGTACGTTATCCTTGTGTAATTAGGATACGGATAGGCGAGTCTGCTGATTATTCAAATATTTGCTAGCATTCATACTGTTGAGGTGAGTTTCACTAATTCCCCTTTTTCTAAAGTTTTGAAATGATTTGGGGTGGAAACATACTTGTAAAAGACTTTTATGTAAATGAATTGAACTAATGATCTGACCGTATGTGTGTATTGAGGGAAAAGTAAAGCGCTTAAAGTCCTCTGAATAAATTAGTAACCATTAGCTATGGATTTAGCCCGGGATTATATGAATAGTACTATTGGGGGTGACGCCTCCGGTCATGGTTAGTCACGCTAACCAGGGGTCAAAATGGCCGAATGACCGCATATTGTCTTACTCGCAGAAAGGCGAGGGGATGCACAGAATGTTGGGGTTTGGTTACGGTCTCGTACATTACATATTATTTTGTATTCCTTGCAAGCTTACAACTGGGGTCAATAGATCAGATTAGTATTCATATTCATTGGTAATACATGCAAAAGAGTTCTGATCAGGCTAAAGTGATCAGGTTTTAAATAAAAGAGTTCTGATTAGGTTAAAGTGATCAGGTTTTAAGCAAAAGAGTTCTGATCAGGCTAAAGTGATCAGGTTTTACACAAAAGAGTTCTGATCAGGTTAAAATGATCAGGTTTTACACAAAAGAGTTCTGATCAGGTTTTAAGCAAAAGAGTTCTGATCAGGCTAAAGTGATCAGGTTTTACACAAAAGAGTTCTGATCAGGTTAAAGTGATCAGGTTTTAAGCAAACGAGTTCTGATCAGGCTAAAGTGATCAGGTTTTAAACAAAAGAGTTCTGATCAGGTTAAAGTGATCAGGTTTAACAAAGAGTTTTGATCGGAAAATGATCAGATTTAAACATTGGGTTTATGATAACTCTTTATAATAACTTGTGAACTCACCAACCTCGTGTTGACAATTTTAAGTATGTTTTCAGGAAATTGAACGTGGCCATCAGGTTAGCAATGTAGGATACATGCATGCACGTGGATACGGCTTTTGAAGAGAGGATTTCTCTTGTATAACTCATGGTCTTGAGTCATATTTGCGAAATCTTAAACTTTTGTAAACTCAAGTTGATATTTTATGATGTAAATATTTTAAACTCGATTATGTATCCAATTACATGTATGTGTTTGCGGTAATCATATGCTTTGGAAACAAGTGAACGTCGCGCCTCGCGTTTCCGCCCTGGCGGGGTGTGACAGTAACTCTTCTCGCTTGCCAAGCATCACCGTCCATCATCCATACCCGCCTTAACCTGAATGTGCATACTAAAACGTCAGCTACGCTGGTGAGTTCTAGTTTTCGTTCGATTTAAGAAATGGTTCATCATTAAAAACATTCATTAGGGTTTAACATCACGTATAAGAAAACAGGGCCTTTCGTTCATCATAGAAAACTGTAACATTTCTGATTTTTAGTATCCGTATTCTCAATTCAATGTAATGCATTTCAAACTCAATTCTAGTGCACTGTTTTATTCCTTTTCGTACCATCAATTAAATACTATATTTCAATTTTAACCCGCAAATTTTACACGGTTATAACCTACTAAAACACTACATAAGTATCTATTTATACAAATATGTCAAAGACCAAAGTTACAAGGTCTGATGTTGAAAATTTAAAAGAAACCCTAATAGGCACGGTCGCGCCTAGTTCTGGCACGGTCGCGCCGAGTGCTTTGGCACGGTCGCGCGACTTGCTTTGGAATGATCACGCCTGGTGCCTTGGCACGGTCACGCCTCTCATCAGTTGAAACGTAAATACAGACTTTAATCACAAAGACGTTCGATTTTGTAACCGTTTTGCACGTTCCAACTATTAACAAACAGAGTTAAGCCACTTGATCGTCCTAATTACAACAAATAAACGAAATTTCATCAATTCACCCAATAATCAACAAAATTGTCCACTAGAACATCGAATCCTCCAAATTGCTTGCAATTCTCCCAAGCAAACGCACAAACGATTCTCCCAGAAGCTACTGACCCTCTTGAAGCAACCGGAATCGTAGCAGAAGACACCGGAAACCAAGCTCGACGACGTCGGAACTCCTTTCTACCTTTCGCTATCAATTCGCCATCATTCCGGGTAATTGAAACCTTGCCCTCTATCGATTCAGTCCTTAGATCAAAAGCCCCATGTTAATTTGGGCTTCCAATATGGAAATCATCTTAAACCCGAATCTAGTTTTTGTTCAAAAATGATTTAATCGAATCCGACTTTAGACACGTTTTAAATCCAATTAATCTATGCAAAAAGACTCTAAATAATCTAATGAATGAAAGCCCTATGATTTCCAATCTTGTTATTATACGAATTAGTCAATTCGTTCCTGATTTGGAACATACGCGGTCGCGCTAATCATCTAGCGCGGTCGTGCCTCAAGAGACGCGGTCGTGCCGACTATCAGCGCGGTCGTGTCCTCCTGACCAGACCAAATCATGCCCTTTGGCTAATCTCAGTCGTGTCTTGGAATCATAGACACGATCATGCCTGGCCAAGGCACGGTCGTGCTTAATGATTTAATTAGTTAAGCCCTCTGTTTGATCAACACGGTCGCGCCCTGACTAGCATGGTCGCGCCCGTGGTTTGAACACGATCGTGCCCTTCCCAGGCACGGTCGTGCGTGAGTTAAAATCTTGACAGAATTATAAATTTTATATATTTTTCAAACCCCAATAATTCTGATTAAATTACAAAGTAAAAATAGTTGATTTTTATAAAATTGCATTTAACCTTATTTAGAAAGAACAAATATTTAATAAATGGAAAACTATTTATTTAAAGTTTATAAAATTTAACTTACAATTATTGTTGAACCTTTCATTTAAAAAGTATTTATGGTTAAGTTACATTTTATAAATAAATAAATAAAATGATTATTTATTTACTTTATGTTTAAACAAAGATATTTATTTATTTACATTTAAATTCATTTAACACTTATAATATTTTCATAAACAATAACTATTTACATTACCTATTTAATTATTCAAACTCAAACTTTAATCAAAACGTTCTAAAAATATTCTTTCAAACTTGATACATTTTATTCAATACCACCAACTACAAATCAATGACCTTTCTTACACAAGTCAAAATGCAACTTTAGACTCAAACTTTTGTGCACACTATTAATACCCTATACATTACACTTTAGGTTAATTTGTGCATTTCAAGGATCCTTATTCTATCTAGTATCTTTGTTAGCAACGCCTCCAAACCAAGTGAGTATACATAGCCCCTTTTACTCTTTTACATTTTTGGGGTGGAACATGAACATTATTCAAATTACATGTTTACATTTACACAAACAACACAAGTACAAATCCTATTTACATTCATGTGTTCAATTTGAGCTTTATGCCCGAGTGCTAGGTTTGCTAACCTTTGTATGCGATTATGTGCAATCATTAACTATTCAAGCCGACGGTTTTCAATGATAGATCTATTGAGTCTGACAAACTCACCCAGATTGGGTTGATTGATACCGACAACACAATTTTGCATGCTAGTTACAAAGGTTTGATTGTACATGGTTACACAATAGCTGCTCCCCATAAATGCCTTATTTATCATGTTATGTATGGATTTGTTTTACAAACTATATGCTATCTATATAAACATGTGTTATACTCACCAACTTTTTAGTTGACTTTATTTTATTCATGTTTCAGGTTCTAATGTGTGAGATTGTTCAAGACGTGCTACATATAGGCTTGGACTTAGTTAAATGAAATAAAAGAACTCTATGTATTTCAATTTTTTTCTATCTTGAATTTGGTTGTGTTTGGACTACTTGTCATGAAATTTGATATTTAATATATTCAATATAGTCAACCTTGTGCTTATGAACAATCTACATGTCCCGCCCCGATGATTCCGCCATCGGTCGGGGTGTGACAGATTGGTATCAGAGCCTTGGTTATAGGGAATTAGGTTATTAGACACCTTGACCTAGACTATAACTTTAGGACACCTACTTATGCTATGATTCATGATTTCATGTTATATGCTACATGCTATATGTTATGTGTTACATGCTATGTGCTACATGCTTACTATGATTAGTTATTATTTTATTTGATGACTTATTTATTAAAAATCCATAACTTATTAGTATATACTTAAATAATAAATTAAATAAACAATATCTCTTCCTATATCCTAAAACATCATAATACTCTTATCTCCTTCTCTATCTATATTTTTCTAGCATGTGGAATCTTCATGAAGCTAAATCCATAAAATTTTCTTTATTTCCTCGTTAAGGTTTTTAAGCTTTGTTAATTATTTGAGGACACGTGCAATCTGGAAGAGTGACACCTGTATTTTGGGTTTTCTGTCTAGGAAAGCATTTCGTATAAATCCCAATCAACCGAGGGACCCGTATGCTTTCCTGGGAATTCCCGAGATGAGTGTTTACTTATAGGCTAAAGCATGTCTCCTTGAAAATTATATAAGTTTAATTAACCTTAATGTGTCATAGTACTCAAGTGATTATATCAGTATTTGAGTACATTCCAAACTATGATTATCTATTTATTTTGTTATCTTATTCTATTAAATCCAAACAATTCTCATGAATTCTTACATCTTTTCTTGTCTTGTGAAAATCTGTAGAATGCCTCCTCGTCGTGCTCCCGCCGCCAACACCAATACCGACATTGCTGCTATTCTTGCACAACTCGTGACACAACTCACACAAGCTAATAGTGCCACCAATGGCAACAACGGTGGTAATGGTAGCAATATTGGAAATGGTGGTAATGGTGGTAACAACCCATCCCAATGCACCTTCAAGCACTTCAACTCGTGCAATCCCCTCAAATTCTATGGTACCGAAGGAGCTACCGGACTCCTTCAATGGTTCGAAAGCATTGAGAATACCTTTCTCAATAGTGACTGCCCCGTCAACCTTCGTGTTCGTCATGCGTCAAGTGTCCTACAAAAACGGGCACTCACGTGGTGGAATGGGGAGAAAAGAAATAGGGGTGTGGATGTAGCAATGGCCTTACCTTGGGATGAGGTTAAAAGGTTAATGACCGAGGAATTCTGTCCTCGAAATGAAGTAAAGAAACTTGAAGCCGAATTTTGGGATCTTGCCCAAGATAGTGGTGAAAACTTGGCATACACAACTCGGTTCCATGAGTTGAGTCTTCTTGTGCCCCACATGGTCACTCCTCTGTCCCGCTGCATTGAAAAGTATATTGGGGGACTACCTAGGCAAATTCAAGATACTGTTCTAGGAAGGAATCCCGCAACACTTGAAGATGCCATCCGTTTGTCCGCTACCTTAACTGATAACCATGTGAAAGCGGGAACACTTACTAAAAAGGGTACCAAGAAAGTTTCTGACACTATAACCCCTCCTACCCACAACAAAGGAGCCACAGCTGAACCCTCCCGCAATAATAGGAAAAGGAAGACTAGAAACTATGCTGTGGTCACTCCTGCTATTCCTGTTAACCAAGCTGCACCTATGATTCAAGGACCGGCCAAAAAGCCATATGTTGGAATCTACCCACTTTGTGCCACCTGTAACTACCATCATCCCCAAAGCATCCCATGTCGCCTTTGTACTTATTGTGGGAGATATGGCCATACAGTTAATGTTTGTAGGACCAAAGCTCTTGCGGGTCAAGTCAACCCACCAAACCAAACCAACACTCAAGTTGGTATTCAAGGTGTACCCGCTATTGCAAATGGGCGAGCATGTTATGAGTGTGGCAACCCGAACCATTTTCGTGATCAATGCCCAAAGTTAGTCAATGCTAGACAAGGTGGAGCTCGTGGGCGTGCTTTCAACATAAACGCCAATGAAGCTCAAGCCAACAATGGCGTGGTCAATGATACGTTTCTTGTTAATAGTCAATATGCCTCCATATTATTCGATACCGGTGCCGATAAAAGTTTTGTGTCACTTAAATTTGAACCTTTACTTGCAAAGACACGATCCCAATTAGAGAAAACCTTCACCGTTGAAGTAGCAAATGGTGACTCCCTTACAATTGAATCCATTATCTATGATTGCTCTTTAGAACTTAATGATCACACATTCCCAATCAACCTTGTTCCAATGCCACTAGGAAGCTTTGATATCATCATAGGCATGGATTGGCTATCGAATCATCATGCCGAATTCATTTGCTTTAAGAAGTGTATTCGAATACCTCTACCATCGGGAGAAACATTGAGAGTCTTTGGTGAAAAGCCTTGTAAAGGGCTTAAATTAATGTCGTGCACTACTGCTCAAAAGTACTTACGAAAGAAGTACGTGGCCTTTTTGGCCCATATCGTTCGAAAGGATGTTAAAAAGAAGAGTATTCAAGATATCCCCATTATCCGAGATTTTCCTGAAGTATTCCTCGAAGACTTATCCGGTCTTCCACCCGTTCGCCAACTAGAATTTCGCATTGATCTTGTGCCCGGAGCTAACCCCGTGGCTAGAGCTCCTTATCGTCTTGCACCTTCTGAAATGCAAGAACTTGCAAGTCAACTTCAAGAGCTCTCCGACAAGGGATTCATCCGTCCGAGTCATTCACCGTGGGGTGCACCCGTCTTATTCGTTAAAAAGAAGGATGGATCATTTCGCATGTGTATTGACTACCGCGAACTCAACAAGCTTACTATCAAAAACCGTTATCCTTTACCTATAATTGATGACCTCTTTGATCAACTTCAAGGTTCTACTTGCTTCTCGAAGATTGATCTTCGATCTGGTTATCACCAACTCCGTGTGCAAGAAGACGATATTCCAAAGACTGCCTTCCGAACAAGATATGGTCATTACGAGTTTATTGTTATGCCTTTTGGACTAACCAATGCACCCGCAGTTTTCATGGATCTCATGAATCGTGTGTGCAAACCGTACCTTGATAAGTTCATGATCGTTTTCATCGATGACATCTTAATCTATTCCAAGACTAAAGCCGATTTTGAGCAACATCTTAGATTGGTCTTGGATCTCTTGAAGAAAGAACAACTATATGTCAAATTCTCCAAATGTGAATTTTGGTTAAAAGAAGTTCAATTTCTTGGTCACATTGTCAACGACAAGGGTATTCATGTTGACCCTGCTAAGATCGAAACGGTTAAGAATTGGAATACCCCGAAGACCCCCACTAAAGTTCGTTCATTTCTTGGTCTTGCGGGATATTACCGTCGTTTCATCTCAAATTTCTCTAAAATTGCTGTCCCCCTTACCGCTTTGACCCACAAGGGTAAGACTTATGAATGGGGACCAAAGCAAGAAGAAGCTTTCCAAACCCTTAAGCAAAAATTGTGCAATGCTCCAATTTTGACCCTCCCTGATGGGAATGATGATTTAGTTGTCTACTGTGATGCTTCTAACCAAGGTCTTGATTGTGTCCTCATGCAACAAGGCAAAGTAATCGCTTTTACATCAAGACAACTTAAAATTCATTAGAAGAATTATACGACGCACGATCTCGAGTTGGGTGCAGTCGTATTTGCATTGAAGATTTGGAGACATTATCTCTATGGCACGAAATGCGTGGTGTTCACCGACCACAAAAGTCTCCAACACATCTTCAATCAAAAGGAACTCAATATGAGGCAACGACGTTGGATTGAACTCCTTAACGACTATGACTGCGAGATTCGTTACCATCCCGGCAAAGCGAATGTTGTAGCCGACACTTTGAGTCGAAAGGACCATGTTATGCTTCATTGTGCCTGAATTCAAACCGATATTCAAACCCGCATCTTAGAAGCTCAACACGTCTCAGTCACCGAGGGTAACGTGTACGAAGAAATGTCGTGTGGTGTCGAACTTCTGCTTGAATCAAAACCCAATGGCTTACTTTATTACTTGAACCGTATTTGGGTTCCCGATCGCGATGATCTCCCTACCTTTCTCATGAACGAGGCTCACAAGACTCGTTATTCTATTCATCCTGGTGCGGATAAAATGTACCAAGATCTTCGCCAACAATATTGGTGGCCAGGTGTGAAAAAGGGCATTGCTCTTTATGTTGCCGAATGTTTAACCTGCTCCAAAGTCAAAGTCGAACATCAACGTCCTTCTGGTTTGCTAGAACAACCGGAAATCCCCGTGTGGAAATGGGAGAACTTAGCCATGGATTTTATTACCAAACTCCCTCGCACCTCGAGTGGTTATGATAGTATTTGGGTGATCATTGATCGTCTCACCAAATCTGCTCATTTCTTTCCTATCCGTGAAGACTATCGGGTTGAGAAACTAGCCCGAATTTACATTGATGAAATTGTGAGCCGTCATGGTGTTCCTTTGAACATAATATCTGATCGAGATGCCCGGTTCACTTCTCGATTTTGGCAATCTCTCCAAACTGCTCTTGGCACACGATTGGATTTGAGCTCGGCTTACCATCCCCAAACTGATGGTCAAACCGAGCGAACAATCCAAACACTTGAAGACATGCTTAGAGCTTGTGTAATCGATTTTGGTGGAAATTGGGATTCACATTTATCCCTCTTTGAGTTCTCTTACAATAATAGCTATCACACAAGTATCAACATGGCTCCATTCGAAGCTCTTTATGGTCGCAAGTGTCGTTCTCCTATCTGTTGGAACGAGATTGGTGAAGCATAAATCACCGGTCCCGAGCTAATTCAAGAAACATCCGACAAGATTATTCAAATCCGTGACAACATTCGAACGGCGAGAAGTCGGCAAAAGAGTTATGCCGATAAACGACGAAAACCCTTGGAATTCCAAGTCGGTGACCTTGTTCTTCTTAAGGTATCCCCGTGGAAGGGTGTGGTCCATTTTGGAAAGAAAGGCAAGTTAGCCCCTCACTACGTTGATCCATTCAAAATCCTTGAAAGAATTGGGAAAGTGGCCTACAAACTCGAATTACCTCCATCTCTTGGCAATGTGCATCCTACATTTCATGTATCAAATCTGAAAAAATATCTCGCCGGTGAGAATCTCCATATACCGCTTGATGACGTGCACATTGATGAAACGATGCACTTCGTTGAGAAACCGGTAGAAATTATGGATCGTGAAATCAAGCAACTCAAGCGAAGTCATATTCCTATTGTCAAAGTTCGTTGGGAGTCTAAGCGTGGTCCTGAATTCACTTGGGAACGAGAGGACCAAATGAAGCTCAAGTACCCCCATCTTTTTACTGATGCCGTAGTTTCCTCTAACTAAATTTCAGGACGAAATTCCCTCAACATGGGGAGACTGTAACATTTCTGATTTTTAGTATTCGTATTCTCAATTCAATGTAATGCATTTCAAGCTCAATTCTAGTTCACTGTTTTATTCCTTTTCGTACCATCAATTAAATACTGTATTTCAATGTTAACCCGCAAATTTTACACGGTTATAACCTACTAAAACACTACATAAGTATCTATTTAGACAAATATGTCAAAGACCAAAGTTACAAGGTCTGATGTTGAAAATTTACAAGAAACCCTAATAGGCACGGTCGCGCCTAGTTCTGGCACGGTCGCGCCGAGTGCTTTGGCACGGTCGCGCGACTTGCTTTGGAACGATCGCGCCTGGTGCCTTGGCACGGTCGCGCCGCATATTGGCACGGTCGCGCCTCTCATCAGTTGAAACGTAAATACAGAATTTAATCACAGAGACGTTCGATTTCGTAACCGTTTTGCACGTTCCAACTATTAACAAACAGAGTTAAGCCACTTGATCGTCCTAATTACAACAAATAAACGAAATTTCATCAATTCACCCAATAATCAACAAAATTGTCCACTAGAACATCGAATCCTCCAAATTGCTTGCAATTCTCCCAAGCAAACGCACAAACGATTCTCCCAGAAGCTACTGACCCTCTTGAAGCAACCAGAATCATAGCAGAAGACACCGGAAACCAAGCTCGCCGACGTCGGAACTCCTTTCTACCGTTCGCTATCAATTCGCCATCATTCCGGGTAATTGAAACCTTGCCCTCTATCGATTCAGTCCTTAGATCAAAAGCCCCATGTTAATTTGGGCTTCCAATATGGAAATCATCTTAAACCCGAATCTAGTTTTTGTTCAAAAATGATTTAATCGAATCCGACTTTAGACACGTTTTAAATCCAATTAATCTATGCAAAAGGACTCTAAATAATCTAATGAATGAAATCCCTATGATTTCCAATCTTGTTATTATAAGAATTAATCAATTCGTTCCTGATTTGGAACAGACGCGGTCGCGCTAATCATCTAGCGCGGTCGTGCCTCAAGAGACGCGGTCGTATCCTCCTGACCAGACCCAATCATGCCCTTTGGCTAATCTCAGTCGTGTCTTGGAATCATAGACACGATCGTGCCTGGCCAAGGCACGGTCGTGCCTAATGATTTAATTAGTTAAGCCATCTGTTTGATCAACACGGTCACGCCCTAACTAGCATGGTCGCGCCCGTGGTTTGAGCACGATCGTGCCCTTCCCAGGCACGGTCGTGCGTGAGTTAAAATCTTGACAGAATTATAAATTTTATATATTTTTCAAACCCCAATAATTCTGATTAAATTACAAAGTAAAAATAGTTGATTTTTATAAAATTGCATTTAACCTTATTTAGAAAGAACAAATATTTAATAAATGAAAAATTATTTATTTAAAGTTTATAAAATTTAACTTACAATTATTGTTGAACCTTTCATTTAAAAAGTATTTAAATGGTTAAGTTACATTTTATAAATAAATAAATAAAATGATTATTTATTTACTTTATGTTTAAACAAAGATATTTATTTATTTACATTTAAATTCATTTAACACTTATAATATTTTCATAAAAAATAATTATTTACATTACCTATTTAATTATTCAAACTCAAACTTTAATCAAAACGTTTTAAAAATATTCTTTCAAACTTGATACATTTTATTCAATACCACCAACTACAAATCAATGACCTTTCTTACACAAGTCCAAATGCAACTTTAGACTCAAACTTTGGTGCACACTATTAATACCCTATACATTACACTTTAGGTTAATTTATGCATTTCAAGGATCCTTATTATATCTAGTATCTTTGTTAGCAACGCCTCCAAACCAAGTGAGTATACATAACCCCTTTTACTCTTTTACATTTTTGGGGTGGAACATGAACATTATTCAAATTACATGTTTACATTTACACAAACAACACAAGTACAAATCCTATTTACATTCATGTGTGCAATTTGAGCTTTATGCCTGAGTGCTAGGTGTGCTAACCTTTGTATGCGATTATGTGCAATCATTAACTATTCAAGCCGACGGTTTTCAATGATAGATCTATTGAGTCTGACAAACCCACCCAGATTGGGGTGATTGATACCGACAACACAATTTTGCATGCTAGTTACAAAGGTTTGATTGTACATGGTTACACAATAGCTGCTCCCCATAAATGCCTTATTTATCATGTTATGTATGGATTTGTTTTACAAACTATATGCTATCTATATAAACCTGTGTTATACTCACCAACTTTTTAGTTGACTTTACTTTATTCATGTTTCAGGTTCTAATGTGTGAGATTGTTCATGACGTGCTACATATAGGCTTAGACTTAGTTAAATGAAATAAAAGAACTCTATGTATTTCAATTTTGTTCTATCTTGAATTTGGTTGTGTTTGGACTACTTGTCATGAAATTTGATATTTAATATATTCAATCTTGTCAACCTTGTGCTTATGAACTGTAACATCCCAAAAATAATAGAACGAATAAATATAGCGAGACCGGTGATTTAGTCGGAATATTTAAACAAAAGGGAGCGGGCTTGGGCTCGGCTTCAATGGGCCGAGGGAAGCCCAGGTATATATATAAGGCAAGGCAGCCCTCTTCCCTGCTCATTCCACACTCACGCAGTTCTAGAGAGAGAAAGGAAAGCTCGGGTCTAGAGAGAGAAAGTCGACGGATCGTCACGAGATTGGAGGAGCACGTTACAGCTGAGCCCGTGAGCAAAACCTCCGAATCAGAATTACAATCCAGGTAACGATTCGACCACATTGTGAGTTTTTGGGAAGTTTCGGGTTTTGGCTAAAAAGATAACGATTTTGCGGATGAAACTTGAAAGTGAACTTAGGTATAGCATCTAGAATGAAAAACGAACGTTGTGATCAAAGAAAAATTTAGATATTGACTCGATCAGACTTGCATGCAAAAACTTCAGATTTTTGGGGAAGACGATGTGCAGACCCATCGAAACTACTTAGTTTCGATAAGTGCAGTAGTTTCGATATGTGCAGACCCATTGAAACTACTCAGTTTCGATATATGCATACCCATCGAAACTACCATAGTTTCGATATAAACCCACGATCCGAAGCTAAGATTACACCTAAGTTACTTATCGAAACTACCAAGTTCCAACAGAAACAACCTATCGAAACTACCAAGTTTCGACAGAAGCAACCTATCGAAAGTACCAAGTTTCGACAGAAACAACCTATCGAAACTACCAAGTTTCGACAGAAGCAACCTATCGAAACTACCAAGTTTCGACAGAAGCAACCTATCGAAACTACCAAGTTTCGACATAAGCAACCTATCGAAACTACCAAGTTTCGACATAAGCAACCTATCGAAACTACCAAGTTTCGATAAAGCAAATCCATCGAAACTACTAAGTTCAAGCACAGTAATGTCTAATGTCATCTAGGAGCACTACCTTACGAGTATGACTTTATTATACAGATCGTGAGTGACATTAGTGACGCTCAGTATCCAGCTTAGTGTATTTCAGAAACTACTCATCAGGTGAGTTCTATGTGCCCCCTTCTATGTTATGTGCAAATCATTTTAAATGTTTTGGGGCTGAAGTATATACACTAAATGATTAAATGTTATAAATGTCAATGTGATCATACGTATATATATAAATACTTATATATGAAAATGAATTATGAATAAAGAAAGAAGCGTATGATTTTAAAGAATGAATGAAAGAAGGACATAACGTAAAAGAATGAAATCTTGCTTTATATTACATATATATTGCATGCTATGAATGAATGTAAACGTTATAAACCCTTCTATGACAACGGCTACTTCGGTAGACGGACGACCACGTGACTATTTTGTAACCGGGACAAAAACGTTCCTTCGCAAGCTAGGACGTATGAAAAGGTATTAATGGACGGTCGAAGCACATGCCTTAACTAATGTAGAACGGTTGCATACATAATGGTCGCGTGGGAAACGGATGCCCTAGGGCAGACGGACAAAATGACGGACTACGACGGTAGGACGGTAAAGAGCGGACGGACAAAGGTTGCCGGTCGGATTAATGAATGACGGACGGTTTTCTAGAGCCGGACGGTAATGAAATGGGCTACGACGGTAGTTCTAACAGCGATGTCTTCGTGACATTCGCGACAAGTATGACGGGTTGATCTCCCTTAAGATTATGGCCAATATGTGTTCTCTCAAAGAAAGTATGTATGTACATATGTATATACCCTCAATGAATGTTATGTGAGAACAGTAAAGTAAAGAATATTTAAAAGTATGAATATATATATATATATATACATTATATTCATGATAAGGTAAATATTATGTATGATTGTCTTTAAACTAGAACTCACCAGCGTTAGCTGACTTTTAGTATACATTTCAGGTAAAGGGAGAAAAGGTCGTGCGATGGCGTGAAGGTTACCCGACACAAGACTGACATCCCACTTTAATATATGTGTTAAGACTTCCGCTGTCAAGTTATGTTATATTATGTAATTGAATGACGAATAATTTGTACTTGAATGAAGAATGTTTTTAATTTAAGTTCAGTATTCATGACTATGTTTATGAGTAAATCCAACAAGTGAGGTTACCCGGAAATGGGCCTTACAAGTTGGTATCAGAGCAATAGTTTGAGAGATTCAGACATCCTAAATGTCTAGACTTAAACTGATTATGGGACCAACGCACGGATGTCAGTCTGGGTAGCCAACGCCAACGCAGGCACAGTAAGTAAGTACTAAGGCTAATACACTTGGGTAAGAATAGATACTCAAACCTAGAACCAATAGATGTCAATGTCATGACCAATTTGAAGAGTTTGGAACCCGAAAAACAATGTAAATTTCTAATCACAAACCGGTCACTGTAATTAAAAATTTACCTTGTTCGTACTGTTCTAAGACTATGATCTGAGAGAAAGGCATTGATGTATTCCCTTTATGACCATCAAGAAACTAGGAACTATGGCTGGAGGAGGAAGAACTGGACGCCGAGGCGGTCGCACTGGCCGAGTGGGTAGACCTCCATTGAATCGAAGAAGTGAAGAGGAAGAGAGCGTGCACGCAGAACACAATGAAAGTGTGCACGAAACTAATGTGACCCCAACTGGGGACGGCAATCAAGGGCCTATACAGTTGGAACCCGAGGTTAGGGATACTATTGCCCGCGAGGTTGTACTTACTCTGAAGAACATATTGCATGACCTATTATCTGAGGCACTAAAGAAAAGCAAAGAAGAGGATGAAGGGAAAAATGAAGAGAAAATTTATGACAGTGACGGGGATGAAGTAAAAGTGGCATCAAGCAATCGTGGGTGTACTTACAAAGGTTTCAAGGACGGAGACCCACCTAAGTTTGATGGAACCAAGGATTCGGTGGCTACTTTCGAATGGATTGAGAGGATGAACGCTCTAATCAACATCAGCGAGTGCCGACCGGACCAGGCGGTCAAATATGTTGCCCATTCTTTCACCAATGAAGCACTAGGTTGGTGGAGAAACATCCAAAGAACAAAGTCGCCAAATGCTCTTGCCAGAATGACATGGGAAGACCTGAAAAAGCTCATAATCCAGAAGTTCTGCCCACAGAACTAGATTGATCGTGTGGAGAACGAGTTCCTAAACTTCAAGGCTGGCAACAAGACTCATCGCCAGTATACTTCAAGATTCAACGAGTTGGCCCAACTGGTACCACACTTGGTGGAAACTGAAGAACGTATGATCAAATACTATGTCAAGGGTCTGCCGCAAAGGGTTCGTGTCCATGTAAAAGCCAACCTACCCTCGACCTTCGAGTCGGTAGTCAACCTGTCTGGAATCGTCTACGACGATTATGCCAATGAGGACCCGTCACCTGAGACACAAAAGAGAAAATGGGAGAACTCGTCTAGAGGCACCGGAAAAGGGAAAGAAACAGCTGAAATTAAGAAACCAAGGTTGGACGGATATGAAACATGCAAGATGTGACACCCAGCATTTTAGGTCAATATCCACATTTCATAAACGCACGTTCATAATTATTATTTCCTGATATTTTATTTTGACTAAGTAAAGTCAAGAAGTCTAGCAAAGAAGTTTGTTCCAAGTCTAGTAAACCGTAAAGAGTTACTAGAAAAAGTAAGCAGGATAACCCGACTTAATGCGAACGTAAATGGTTAAATAAAATAACCAGAAATATATATATATATATATATATATATATATATATATATATTACACAAAATTTACGTTGAGCCAAGATTCTAATATTTTCTTCAACGAGCCATAAAATGGTTAAAAATTATAATACCGTGAAGAATCGAAACTGAATTTAATTACCCCTTTAAAACTCTAATTGATACTAATACCATAATAAATTAATACTTAAAAATTTGTTAACATTAACCCTAAACTATTTCTTGACTTTCTTGGCCGAGAGTCAGGGAGCCATTCTCCCACTTGCCTATTTCACTCAAATTCAGAGGAAAACCATACCTCTTCAGTCGAAACCTCACCTTCACTCCCAATCTTTCTCATTTCTCTTACGGCAATTTCACAATTCTCTTTCATCTCGAAGTCCAGTTTTAAAGCGAAAATCACCATAATTCGGTGTCATAAGGAGAATTTCAAGTGTTCTTGAAGAAAGCTTAACAAAAGAATTCAAGACTATCTTCTCTGTTTCTCAGAAACCATTCCCTGTTTGAGGTAAAAACTCGCTATTATCGCTTTTATTTTCTTTAAAAACCGTAACTAAACATACAAATCGTTCAAACGCAAGTAAGATAACAAGAAAACTGTGTCAAACTCAAGATTTGAACATAAAAATATACAGAGTGAATTCTGTAAATCAAAGTGCAGGTATCGAAACTATAGTTTCGATACCTGTTGGTCAATCGAAACTGGGAGTTTCGATACCTATTGATCGAAACTAGGAGTTTCGATACCAGTTATTCAATCGAAACTAGGAGTTTCGATACCGGTTGTTCTATCGAAACTAGGAGTTTCGATATCTATTTACTCAATCGAAACTAGGAAGTTTCGATACCTGTGTACAATCGAAACTAGGTAGTTTCGATACTATTTCACTCAGTCGAAACTAGGAAGTTTCGACATCTGTTCTGTTAAATCGAAACTAAGAAAGTTTCGATACCTGTTCATCAGCCCATAAGGCAGTAACTCAGAACTATTTTTATAACAAAACAAGGTTGGAAAAACTAAAAAGATAATTAAAACAAAAGCAATCAGATCGACTAAGTCAAGTGAACAATTTGCGTTTAAGACGGGTAGTCTTAACGTGTATGTTATCCTTGTGTAATTAGGATACGGATAGGCGAATCTGCCGTCATTCAAATATTTGCTAGCATTCATACTGTCGAGGTGAGTTTCACTAATCCCCCTTTTTCTAAGTTTTTGAAATGATTTGGGGTGGAAACATACTTGTAAAAGACTTTTGTGTATAAATGAATGGAACTAATGATCTGACCGTATGTATGTATTGAGGGAACAATAAAGCGCTTAAAGTCCTCGTAATAAATTAGTAACCATTAGCTATGGATTTAGCCCGGGATTATATGAATAGTACTATTGGGGGTGACGCCTCCGGTCATGGTTAGTCGCGCTAACCAGGGGTCAAAATGGCCGAATGACCGCATATTGTCTTACTCACAGAAAGGCGAGGGGAGGCACAGAAAGTTGGGGTTTGGTTACGGTCTCGTACATTACATACTATTTTGTATTCCTTGCAAGCTTACAAATGGGGTCGATAGATCGGATTAGTAATCATATTCATTGGTAATACATACAAAAGAGTTCTGATCAGGCTAAAGTGATCAGGTTTTAATTAAAAGAAGTTCTGATCAGGCTAATGTGATCAGGTTTTAATTAAAAGAAGTTCTGATCAGGTTAAAATGATCAGGTTTTACACAAAAGGGTTCTGATCAAGTTAAAATGATCAGGTTTTACACAAAAGAGTTCTGATCAGGGTAAAGTGATCAGGTTTATCAAAAGAGTTCTGATCAGGTTAAAATGATCAGGTTTTACACAAAAGAGTTCTGATCAGGGTAAAGTGATCCGGTTTATCAAAAGAGTTCTGATCAGGTTAAAATGATCAGGTTTTACACAAAAGAGTTCTGATCAGGGTAAAGTGATCAGGTTTAAAGTAAAGAATTCTGATCAGGTTAAAGTGATTAGGTTTAAACGAAAGAGTACTGATCAGGTTAAAATGATCAGGTTTAACAAAGAGTTTTGATCGGCAAAAAGATCAGATTTAAACATTGGGTTTATGATAACTCTTTATAATAACTTGTGAACTCACCAACCTCGTGTTGACAGTTTTAAGTATGTTTTCAGGAAATTGAACGTGGTCATCAGGTTAGCAATGTAGGTTACATGCATGCACGTGGATACGGCTTTTGGGAGGATTTCTCTTGTATAACTCATGGTCTTGAGTCATATTTGCGAAATCTTAAACATTTGTAAACTCAAATTGATATTTTGTAATGTAAATATTTTAAATTCAGTTATGTATCCAATTACATGTATGTGTTTGCGGTAATCATATGCTTTTGAAACCAGTGAAAGTCGCGCCTCGCGTTTCCGCCCTGGCGGGGTATGACAGAACTTGGTATCAGAGCCATTGATTATAGCGAACTAGGTGTCTAAAACAGAACCTAGTCTATAATTTGAATGACTCACTAAAATGTTTTCATTGCATAAGCATTGCATAACCAGTCATCATGTCATGTGGATATTGTAGTCACAAGTATGTCGTCACATTCACACTCTGACCCCATCTCTGACTCTGAATCCAACGAGGAACTTTCCGCCTCACGCGATAAAAATCGAATACAAGTTCGCAGCTCGACACCACCCAATGTCGCCCTAGGAGAACCGCCCATCGTCTACCGAAAGAAAAGCGGAGGACCAGTTAAGGTGCAAAGTGCTAGGAAGAAGGTTCGACTTCCGCGCAAGAGAAACCTGGCAGCCCGTGACCCGAAAGACTTGGAGACCGATGAGGAACCACCCTACCGTGGGAACTATCCGTTGGATGCCCCGTACTCTGGCACGTTGGAGGGAGATGGAGAGCATCCCATATACCTTTGAGCTTGGAGAGTCTTCTAACTCCCCAACACCCCTACCCCAAACTGGGGAAGCCATAGAGCTCACTGTGCCTACCTTGGTAGCTCGCGTTCGTACGCATGAGGAGCGTCTTGATGATCTCCTAGATGATATTCGGACACAGGGGGATGCAGCCATGCGCTTACGTCAAGGGCTCGAATCTCAAGTACAGACTCTGGAGAATAGCACTCGAGACATACAGAGTGCCACTGACTACCTCGAGTTGAGAGCTGATATGGACTGGCAGTTCACTCTCACGGTCCGAGACATGGTGGAGGCGCTGGAGGAAAGGACTTTGGCTGCAGAATTTGTGGCGAGAGCTAGCTTTGTCATGGCGGGACTTGCCATGATGATTGGATTGTACTCTCACTTCTTCTTCTAAACCTATTATGGGCGGGTTATGCCCATAGTACATTATGTAGTTTAAAACTTTAGTACTGATGAGGTCATGAGAACCCATCCTTTTGTATCCTTATCTTTTGGAACAATGTACTATGTATGTTTTGACTATGTATGTAATGGTTTATGTTGTAATGATAGTTGTTCATGTTTGATGTTGTGGTATCCTTATGTCATGATCTATCATTATTGATATATGATGTTGTTTCTTTTTAATTGACATGTTAGAAAGAACGTCATGGCACCTAAGCGTGGGACACCCCGTAACACTACTGGTGTCAACAACGAGACAATTTCCCCAAACATGGAACAACTAATAGCACAACGAGTAGCTGCCGCCATAGAGCAGTATGAAGCAAACCGAAATAGCGGAGGAGGTGCAGGAGGTAGCAGTACCGCAGGGGGTAGCGGTACAGCAGGAGGTTCCGGAGGTAATAAAAATAAATAAGTCATAACACATAGTCATGATCCGAATTAATGACGTTATGACTTGTGATCCTGCAGATGCTCCAAATAGGAAGTGTACCTACAAGGCCTTCCTATCATGCAAACCCCGCAGTTTTAATGGTACCGAGGGTGCAGTAGGACTAATGAGATGGATAGAACATATGGAGTCGGTGATTGATATAAGTGAATGCACCGCTGATTGCATAGTGAAGTATTCTACCTGCACGCTCACTGATAAAGCTTTAACTTGGTGGAATACTCAAATGAAGACTTTGGGGAGAGAAACAGCGTACCAATTGTCTTGGGAAGATTTGAAAAACATGATGATTGAGGAATACTGTCCTCGGAACGAATTGCAAAAGATTGAAACTGAGATGTGGAACCTACAGATGATAGGAGATGATGTAGCGGGATACACCGACCGCTTCAATGAATTGGCACTTCTGGTACCGCATATGGTCACACCAGAACATAAGCGTGTTGAAAGGTATCTGTGGGGCCTTGCGCCTCAAATTCGAAGCATGGTAACATCATCTAATCCAATAGATGCCAAGAGTGCTATAACTTTAGCATTCAAACTAAAGGATGATGCAGTACGTAATGAATTGTTTGTGAGGAAGGAGAATGAGGAAGGTAGATCTGGGGAGAAAAGGAAATGGATGGGAAATTCAAGTAACAAATCTGGAAAACAAGAGTTTAAGAAACAAGGAACTGTGAAGGCTTTTGCAGCCAACACAGTGGAAAGAAAGGAGTATGATAGGGGCCTACCGAGATGTAAGAGGTGTGGAAATCATCATGCCGGTGTTTGCATCAAGTGTGGAAAATGCGACAAGTTTGGTCACACCACTCAAGCTTGTCGAACTAACAACCGATTGGAGAAACTTAAACCGGGATGTTTTGTATGTAGTGATCTAAAACACTTCAAGAAGGATTGTCCCAAGTGGAAGAATCAGAACAACGCTCAGGCACCAGGGAGGGCATTTGTGATGGGTGCAAGGGACGCACGCCAGGACCCGAACATCGTCACTGGTACGTTCCCGATAAATAATCACTATGCCTCTGTACTTTTTGATTCGGGTGCGGATATGAGCTTTGTGTCGAATGATTTTAAATCCTTACTCGGTATTAAGGTCAGCAAACTACATCAACGTTATACAATTGAATTAGCAAATGGGAAATTAATAGAAACCGGAGAGGTCTTTAGGGGTTGTACTTTATGTTTAGAAAACCGTACATTCAGTATAGACCTTCTACCCGTCGAATTAGGGAGTTTCGATATTGTTATTGGTATGGATTGGTTAACTAAGAATCGTGCCGAGATAGTATGCTTCGAGAAGATTGTATGTATTCCCCTACCAAACGGAGAAATTCTTTCAATTCAAGGCGAAAGGTGTATAACGATGTTAAAAACGATAAACTGCATGAAAGCTCATAAGTATCTACGCAAGGGTTATTGTGCATTTCTGGCTCACATCGTCGAGAAGAAACCCGAAGAACGTCGACTTGAGCACATACCAATCGTCAGAGATTACTCGGAGGTATTTCCCGAAGACTTACCAGGAATACCACCATCAAGACAAGTCGAGTTTCGGATCGACCTAGTACCAGGAGCCGCACCAGTTGCACGATCACCGTATCGTCTAGCCCCTTCCGAGATGCAGGAACTGTCGAGCCAACTACAAGAGTTACTTGACAAAGGTTTCATAAGACCGAGTTTCTCACCATGGGGAGCTCCGGTCCTATTTGTAAAGAAAAAGGATGGAACCTTTAGAATGTGCATTGATTATCGGGAATTGAACAAGCTGACAATCAAAAATCGGTATCCTCTTCCTCGAATAGACGATTTGTTTGATCAACTTCAAGGTTCCAGTTTCTATTCTAAAATTGATCTACGATCAGGGTATCATAAACTGAAAATTCAGGAAGAAGATATACCAAAAATGGCTTTTAGGACTCGTTACGGTCACTACGAATTCCTAGTTATGCCATTTGGCTTGACTAATGCACCAGCTGTCTTCATGGATCTCATGAACCACGTGTGCAAGCCGTACTTGGATAAATTCGTGATTGTGTTTATCGATGACATATTGATATATTCACGAACCAAGGATGAACATGAACATCATTTGAAATTAATCTTGGAACTACTCAGGAATGAGAAGCTTTATGCCAAATTCTCTAAGTGTGAGTTTTGGATCCAAGAGGTTCACTTTCTCGGACATGTCATCAATAAGAAGGGTATCCATGTGGATCCATCTAAGATTGAAGCTATCAAAAACTGGGAAGCACCAAGAACTCCGACTGAGGTGCGCCAATTTCTGGGTTTGGCAGGATATTACAGGCGATTTATCGAGAATTTTTCAAAGATAGCCTTACCTTTGACCACGTTAACCCAGAAGGACAAAAAGTTTGATTGGACTGTTAAACAAGAATCAGCTTTTCAATTGCTGAAGCAAAAACTTTGCAGTGCACCAATCCTATCCCTTCCCGAAAGGACTGACAATTTCATTGTGTACTGTGACGCATCACACCAAGGTTTGGGATGTGTATTGATGCAGAGAGAAAAAGTCATAGCGTATGCATCCAGACAGCTAAAAGTACATGAGAAAAATTATACGACTCACGATCTGGAATTGGGTGCTGTTGTGTTTGCACTCAAGATTTGGAGACATTACTTATACGGTACAAAATGTACTATCTTTACAGACCACAAGAGTCTCCAGCACATCTTTAATCAGAAAGAACTTAACATGAGGCAACGTCGTTGGGTAGAACTACTGAATGATTACGACTGTGATATCAAGTATCACCCTGGTAAGGCAAACGTCGTAGCAGATGCCTTAAGTCGTAAAGAACGAGTTAAAACACTCCGTGTTCGTGCCCTAGAATTGACAATTCATACGAGTCTCACGACTCAAATTCAGATGGCACAACAAGAAGCAATCAAAGAAGAAAACAGTCAGAATGAAGCTTTACGAGGAATGATAAAGCAGTTGGAACCAAAGTCAGATGACACTTTATACTTCATGAATAGAATTTGGGTGCCATGTTTTGGTAACTTACGGGAGTTGGTTATGGACGAAGCCCACAAGTCCAGGTACTCCATTCACCCAGGTTCGGATAAAATGTATAAAGATCTGAAAGAATTCTACTGGTGGCCGAACATGAAAGGAGAAATTGCTATTTATGTCGGTAAATGCCTGACATGTTCAAAAGTAAAAGCAGAACATCAGAAACCGTCGGGATTGTTACAACAACCCGAGACACCTCAATGGAAATGGGAACAGATTTCCATGGATTTCATTACAAAGTTACCCAAGACGTCGAACGGGTACGACACTATATGGGTAATTATCGATCGTTTGACGAAATCAGCTCATTTTCTACCCATCAAAGAAACGGATAAAACCGAGAAACTTGCAAAACTTTATATCAAGGAAATTGTGGCTAGGCATGGAGTACCAATTTCTATTATCTCTGATAGAGACAGCAGATTCGTGTCTAGAATCTGGAAATCGTTACAAGAAGCCATGGGCACACGTCTTGACATGAGCACGGCATATCACCCACAAACAGATGGTCAAAGTGAAAGAACCATTCAAACCTTAGAGGATATGCTCCATGCATGTGCAATTGACTTCGGTGGAAATTGGGATACTCATTTGCCACTAGCTGAGTTTTCATATAATAACAGTTACCACACCAGCATCAAAGCCGCTCCGTTTGAGGATTTGTATGGTCGAAAATGTCATTCACCGCTATGTTGGGCGGAGGTTGGCGACAAACATTTAACCGGTCCTGAAGTTATTCAAGAGACCACAGATAAGATTTTCAAAATCAAGGATCGTCTGAAGGCCGCCCGTGACAGACAAAAGAGTTACGCGGATAACAGACGAAGACCTTTAGAATTCCAAGTAGGAGACAAAGTCATGTTAAAGGTCTCACCTTGGAAAGGAGTTGCAAGATTTGGCAACCGTGGCAAGCTTAACCCTAGGTACGTTGGACCGTTTGAAATATTGGCTAGGGTTGGCTCTGTAGCTTACAAGCTCAAGTTGCCACAAGAACTAAGCAATGTACATGATAAGCAATGTACAGTTATTTTCTTCTTTATTTTTGATAGCATAACTTTTGGGGGAGAATTAGATAGTTATGTCGGAAAGTAAAAGTTTTGCTTCGTATAGTTAAAAAAAAAAAAAAAAAAAAAAAAAAAAAAAAAAAAAAAAATCTCTTTATTGCTTTTTGTTTGTTTCAGGAAAATCGGATCTGACCTTGTGAGAAATGATAGAGTCTGATCACACTTCTTGAACATGGAATGGACCACAAGCGATGGTGCTTACTGAGGTATAGCCGGTAGGCCCGACATATGGTTATAACTCTCTAGTAGTGTGAAAACCTAATTCTCTACCGTACACGTGTGTTTGAACCCATTCTTGAAACATCTAACCCATTTTAAGCTAAGAAAACTGATTCAATCAGATACAGGCTTACGTGTTGGATTCTGATTCATGCACCAGGTGACCGTCAAAGTAACGAAAATTACCGCCGATGACCCCGTCTGTTTTGCTTACGCAAAGATCTCGGGAGTTCATCTTTTTCCCATCCACTTGGATGATTTGACCCCGTCTGTTTTGCTTACGCAAAGACCTCGGGTGTTCAACTTTTTCCTATCCGCTTGGATAATTTTACGACTTCTTCTGTTTTGCTTACGCAAAGATCTAGAATGTTCGTACCTTTTTTAATATCCACTTGGATATTTTTCATTTTACACCCATCTTACATCCTGTTGGATTTTATTTTACTTTTGGCGGTGAATTCAACTTACCAAGATGGTACCCTGGTTAACCTGCAAGAAATGATAAGATGAATGTCTTGAGGATTGATAGGCTTTCAAAACCATTTTATTTCAATATGTGGGGTACACCGTGTTTCGTGCATTAAATGGTACCTTTTAATCACATGAAATTTTTGTATAAACAAATGCTCGGGTTTATCTTGCACACATATCGGCTATCTTCAGGGATTCACAGTAGTTGAGTGCAAAAATGAAGTGTTTCAAGAGTTTGACCAGACATGATCTCACGTTGGATCTTTTCCAAGGATAAGTGTTTATATCTTATTTTGGTTATTAAAAATATCTTTATCTTCCTTATTAACTTGTTTAAATTGTACATAGTTTTTGAGTTTATGTCTTTTGCCTTTGACCCAGTTTGACCTACCTATCGAAACTATGATCATACTTGAAAGGTTTGCCCCTAAAACATTTGCTCGAAACTTCCAAGTCCCTCGAAACTACCCTGTCCACTCGAAACTTCCTCGCTCACTCGAAACTAGTAGTTTCGAGAGGGCCATTTCAGTCTTTTCACAAACTCAAATTAAATGTCTTCATAATCCATATTCATGCGGCGTGTCTTCATCACTCACCCGAAACTCTCTCACACCTTTGCTTTCACACACAAATTCTCTCAAACCCTCGGTCTAAGCTTGCGATTTCAGTGTTTCTCATCTGAATCCCTCGTCGTCTTCTTCATCAGGTAATGGTTTGTGGGTTTTTGAAAGTGATTTATGTGAATGAACAGGCCCTTGGGTTTGATTTCACAAGCGTTTACGACTAGTTCTTCATAATCTAGGTCGTCTGGTGTTCATTTCATGTTTTTGAGATCACCTTTGTTAATATCTCACTCTTTATGTGTTTAATTTTGCAGATTTAGGTTGATTCATCGGTAAGAAGGAGTTTCGACACTCTCAGGCCTTTATTAACCTTTTTCTTTGTTTTATTTTGCATTTGTTTCTTATTTCTAAGTTTGAGTCTGCATATAAGTTTCGTTTGTTTTCTGTGCTTTTTGAGTCTGTTGATATTTTCAAGGGTTTGCCATCGAAACTAGGTAGTTTCAAGTAAAAGAGGGATTTTAAGAATTTGAAAGGTTTTTAGGTTTTGATCTGTCTTCACTCGAAACTCTGTAGTTTCGATAACCCCTGATGCTCGAAACTCTGTAGTTTCGATACCCTTGGTGCTCGAAACTAGTACTTTCGATATGGTTTCTTCACTCGAAACTTAGTTTCGATAGTCCCTTTTTCTGATATTTTCTAAGTGTTGGAAATAAGTAGTTTCGTTCGAAACTTATAGTTTCGATAGTGTCTTTCTCAGAATTTTTCTAAGTATTGAGACTTATGTAAGAAATTTCCTTTGTGATTTTCTTGTGCAGATATGGATCTTTTATTTGCCAAGAAGCACAATATCTGTGCTTACTTGAATGCCACTGACCCCAAGAATGCAGAGTTCACACCAGTTCTCAATTTCCTAGCCAATTCTAATATTAGCTTTGCCATAAACAACAATCTGCCAGTTTTTGAGACCACTATAAGACAGTTCTGGGCTACTGCTACAAGTGTCTCCGTTAACAATACAAGACACATTAGAGCCACTGTTCACAACCAAGAAGTGTTATTTTCTGAGGCTACTATCAGAGAGGTGCTACAATTTAATGATAACCCTGAAGCCCCAATTAAATTTCCAAGTTTTTACATTCGAGAATGTTTCAGAAGAATGGGTCACCCAAATAAATTCATAGGAGGGCAAGTCATCAAGAATGCTCTTCCTCCACTCTGGAGATACATCGTGCATATTTTTATTCATTGCATCTCTATTAGAAAAGGAGGATTTGACTCAGCAAATGCTTTGATAGCTTCGGCCATTCTTGGCTTAGTCAAGGGAAGGGAGTACAACTTCTCTGGTCTAGTGTTCGGACAACTGATTGAGAACCTAACTGGGAGAGTCAAAGACAAATTTCTTGCATATCCAAGGTTCTTACAGATGGTCATCAATCATCTCCACCCAGATCTTCAACAAGATGGTCCTCTCCTGATTCTTGATCATATGAATGCAAAGACTCTGAGCTACATGAAAAGCTCCAGTTCAAGAACAAACCGAGTCATTGCCAATGTTCCTTTATTTGGACACATTCTGGGAGAAGAAGAAGAAGCCATACCTGATGTTGATCCAGAACTACCTGTTGAATCTTCATCATCATCAGCAGAAGAAGAAGAACCTCATAATGAGCAAGAAAACCAAGAGGCTGAAAATCAAAATGTTGAAGTAGAAATTCAGGAGAATGTACAACAGGAAATGGGACTAAATGAAGAAGATCTTATCTTTGAAGCTCCTATGATAGATCAAGTGTTGGAGAATTCTGAACCAATTATTCAGGAAGAACATGTTGAGGCAGAAGCTGATTCAGAAGACACCTTGGATGAAGGCATTTATGGCACCAAGTATGACGTCTCAGATTATGAAACTGAAACTGAAGATCACACTGAACCTCCAACATCATCTTCTAAGAGACAAGCTGAGTCTGAATCTGACTATGAGCTAGAAGAACCACTGGCTAAGAAGATTAAGACTGGACTGGAGCCTTTAAGCACCTCCTCAGAGTCCTTAGATGACATTCCTGAAAACCTAACTCCTATTCATTCACCCATTCATGCTGCTACCACCCCTCAACCAACTCCACAACCATCTCCACAACAATCACCCATCCATACTTCTCCCACATCACCATCTCATAATTCAACCTCCCCTGTTCCCAGAGTTAAAACATTAAGCCTTGAACTAAAAAGGATGCAGGATCAGCTTCAAAAGAAAGATGAAGAGATTGAAGGTCTGAAATCTAACCTGCATGATGTCCAGGAAGAAGTAAAAGACTTAAAGCTGGAAGTTGGGGGTCTACATACACAGATTGACATTCAACAAACCCAACTTGAAGAACAACAGAATTTTATCTCAAAACAAAATGAAGACTTCAAGGTTTTAGCTGAAGCAGTGAAACAGCTTAAAGCTTCTATTGATAAGCCTGTGCAACAACAAGCAACCACTTCAATGGCTCTGGGGGAGATCACATCTGTGGTTGAACCTTTGTCTCCTGCCATCATCACTGATCCAGATTCTACAATGACCATCTTTACCGGGCATGCTGAAAAGACAAAGGAGGCAGTTGAAGTTAAGGTTGAAGGACCAGAACTAGACCTTCCCTCAGCAAGTGAGAGAAGAGATGCTAGGAAGAAAGGAAAAGGGACGTCAACAGAAATAGAGACTGTTATACTAGATGAAGAAGACATCCCATCTGATGACGAGCTGAATGCCCTCTTGAATGAAATTGAAAACTTTGGGTATAACGATCTTTACCCAGAAATTCTGACTACAGAGGAAAAGGAGACTGAAAGAACAAGATACTTCACCGAAGAAGGAGAAGAAATTCAAACCTTGTCTGATGAAGAAAAAGATGAAGAAGAGGTTCTGGTTAATCTCATCAAGAAAGTCACTCCTGAACCAACCACTACAGCCTCTGAGTCTATTCCAGCACAAGATCCACCGTCTGTTGCACCTGAACCTCCAACTTCAAGAAAATCTTGGTTCAGAAAAATCATTCAGGAAGAGTCTCCTAAAACATATGAATGGATAGCTGAGCATCAGGAGCTAAAGAGGCCCCCAATTGGCTGGAAATATGATGCAGAAAGGAAGCTCTTTATCATTAGAAGATATAGAGGGGGAGTTCAGCACTTCAAAAATATGACTGACTTCCAGACACTTCCTTTCTATGACCTCAGGGATTTAGCCAAGCTTCCACTTCAAAACCCTGGGAAGGTTATGATGGCTTATGACTTCGAGAAGTTTCTGCACTCTCAAGTCAATAATGATTTCAAAGGGATGAAGCCAAGGAAAACTCAGAAGAAGATCTCAAAGACAAGGTTTCACCCTAAAACCAATAAGCCTTATGTGTTCTTGAGATACAAGCCTGCCCAAACCCACAAGACTATCACCATTCCAAAATCTGTACCTGTCCAGCTACAAACTTTCAGAAAGTGGTTCTATAACCCAGTCATTGGCAGTGCAGTGATCGAGTGTAAGGGCAAGGAAGACATCATCATCTTTGAGCCCATGGAGCTGCTGAAATTTCAACCTGAAGATCTGGAGGTGCTATTCCAGAATCACATTCAGGCATATAGTGATGAAGATGAAGCTGATGCCAAAGCCTATCAAAGGGTTGTGTCTCTACATGTAAAACCTTTCATCCCTAGGACAACTGAAGGACCAGCTGCTTGAAGAAGAGCTGAAGACAGTAATGCAACAGCTTAGGGGGAGATTGTAGAGTCATATATTTTGTATAAGCTGTTGTCATTTATTGTATGTTTAAACAATTTTAGACTAGTTTACTTTCTGTCATTTCATTATTGTAATTTTAGTTTTTCTGTAATTTACTGTTTGTTTTACCAAGTCTGGGCCATCGAAACTATAGTTTCGAGTGAGATTTGTTCACTCGAAACTAGTAGTTTCGATCGATAGTAGTTTCGACAGGCACTTTTTCCACTTGTAAATGTTCACTCGAAACTAGTAGTTTCGAGGAACATAGTTTCGATACCTGTGAAACTACTATAAATAGCCTAGTTAGAGAATTTCTAGGGTGTGAGTTGCGGCTGTAACCCTGAATTCTCTCTTTCAGATTTGTTCTTGAATCAATACAATTTGCATTCGTTTAATGCTTGTTCTTACACTTTCACATATTATTTGCATTGATTCTTAGTGTGTTTGGCTGTCTTCTTCACCAAGTCTGTCTCTAATCCTCTGTTACAACACCATACATACAGATTCCGCCTGCATGTGTGGGTAATCGATCACTTTCGTGATTTCCGACTGAAATCTGGACCTACAATTGGTATCAGAGCATTATGCTCTTGATTTCTGAGTATTACCAGGTTTTGTGATCGATTCTAGGTGTTTTGTGAAGTTTCTCGAAGTTTTTCTGCACTCGAGTTTTTGGAGCACTGTTTCATTGATTTCTGGCTTTATTTATTCGGGTTTTTCGGATCTGAAGACTGTTTTGTGTTCGAGAGGTTACTTGGAAGCTTTTCGCTGGATTGGATTCTTATTTCGTCATTATTAATTATTGAAACTTTTCTTCAATGGAGTCTGCTGAAGCTTGAAGAAGAAGGTATCGAAACTTCAGGGAGACATTTTCTGCTATCTGTTGATCATCGAAACTACTTGTCTGTACCTTTGTCTGTTGAAGGTATAATCGAAACTAGCATTTTTGTCCTGTTATATCGAAACTTACCCTGCAGATTTCCCACTCGAATCTAGTCTCACTTGAAGCTGAGAAGTTTCGAGCAAGATTTCTCACTCGAAACTAGGAGTTTCGAGCAAGCTTGGTCAATCGAAACTAGTTTCAATCGAAACTAGTCTCACTCGAAACTAGGTAGTTTCGAGCAAATTTTCTTCACTCGAAACTAAGAGTTTCGATCAGTGCTTCTCACTCGAAACTTGTTGTTTCGACCAAAACTGTTCACTCGAAACTAGCTACTGTTGAAATTTCTTTTCTAAGACTATGGCATCTTCAAGCACCAATGAGTATGCCGGAGGAAACAAACCACCTGTCTTGGTGTCTACCAGAGATTTTGATGACTGGACAAAGAAGATGAAGACTTTCTTCCAGTTTCATGACCACACTCTCTTGCAATCTATCACTGATGGTCCACATAAGCCAGTTACTACTACTGCTGATGTTCAACGTCCGAAACTTGTGTCTGAGTATGATGACAAAGATAATGCCTTAATTGCCAGAGATAACAAAGCTTATGGATCTATTGCTATGGCACTTCCTATGGATGTTTTCAACATTTTTGCTGAGTACACTACTGCCAAAGATCTTTGGGTTGCTCTATGTACAAGATATGAGGGAAGTGCTGATATCAGAGAAAGCAAGAGGGATTTAATCAAGAAGCAGTATGAAATGTTTAGCAGTGTCCCTGGTGAACCCATGTCAGAATTAATCAACCGTTTCTCAAGTATTGTCTCTAAGTTGAAGGTTTTGGGAACTGAGTATCCCGTTCTTGAGTTAAACAAGAAGCTGCTTGATTCATTGCCTGAAGAATGGAACATGTACCGGATTATGATAAAGAAAACTGAGAAGCTAAGTGATCTGTCACAACAAGAACTCTTCAGCATCCTGGAGTCATATGAGTTGGAGATAAAGAAGGGTGCAGTTACTCCAACTAATCAGTCTGGCAACACAGCTCTTCTTGCAGGTCAAGGCTCCTCCACTTCGTCCAAATCTACAATGGCCTATTTTCAAACTGATGTTCCTCCATCTGCTGTTGCAATTCAACCAACTGGTTCCTCTGCTTCTCCAAAGACTACTACCATGATTCCTGATGAATATGTCCCTATCATGACTGCTTTCATGTCATGCTATGATGCACTGATTTCTGGAAACTTGACGCCGGTCAGTTTTCAACCTGATGACCTGGAGCAGATCAATCCAGATGATTTAGAGAAAATGGACATTGATTGGTGCATGGCAATGTTGACTCTACGGGCCAAGAGATTTATCAAAAGGACCGGAATGGACAGGTTCAAGCAAGGAAAGACTCTTGGGTTTGATATCAAGAAAGTACGATGCTACAATTGTGACCAGCTAGGTCATTTTGCCAGAAATTGCAAGGTGCCGTCTTCAAAGGAGCAGCATGAACAGAAGACTTCCTCTGGAAAGCAAGCTGCTGTCCCTCCCAAATCTTCTACATCTTCAAGTTCCACAGCTTTGGTCTGTCAAGCTGATGGACATTATCATTGGGGTGATCAGGAAGGTGATGCAGCTGACAAGGCACTGATGGCTGACATTGAAGAAAAGGATAAATGTGTCATGATTGAACCAGCTACAGATCTTACTGCCGTGCCTACCGAGGTAATATCTAGACTTTGTAGCGCTAAATCTTGCTTAAATGAAGTTCAGAAATATAGATTCATCAACCAGGCCTTGGTCGATGAACGAGATCACTTTAAGGTGATGTATGATTCTGTGGCTAAAAATGAGAAACTTTACTTAAAGAAAATTCGTGATATTTCTGGAGAAAACCGATCTTTGATTGTGCAACTTACCACACAAAAGAATAATAATGATATTTTAACTGAAAGAATTCAAAAGGCTGAAAAGGCTGATTTTCAAGTTGAACATATGGGTATGGATCAGAAAATTCTTTTTGGTATCATTGACAGTCAAATTCATAAAAAGGTCACAGAAGGCATTGGGTATAACTCTCACCCACCTCCTTATTCCAAGTCTGGAAGATTTGCTGATATGCCGGTTCCTCATGATCCCACACCTTTTGTTTGCAATTTATCTGCTGATGATTATATTCAAACTTCAGATTCTGACAGTTTTGCTTCATGTGCAGAGTCAGATTGTGTAGGTACCGAAGATGATTGTGATGAGAGTTCTTGTAAGGAAAATGTTTTAAATGATCTTGAGTCGGATGAATGTAATAATATGTCCGTGTCAAAACCAGATATTTGTGAACACGTTAAAAAATTGTATTTTGGTTCTATGCCTTCTGAGCCTGACAATTTGAGGAATTCGATTTCTAAATTTAAGAATGCTTTGCCTTTTGTTCCTAAATCTGTAAATGCTATGAGTCTTATTGCAAATTTCAAAAGTGCAGGGGTTGTTGTGACTGATATTCCACAAGAAACAATGAGTAATCTGGAATTTTTCAGATTAAAGGAAGATCAAAGGCTTCAAGAAAGAAATATTGAAGAACGAGTTGCCTCATGTTCAGATGCCTCAACATCACAATCATCTTCAGTTTGTGATGGCAATTATCAGACTAAGGCGTCTTGTGATAAAGTTTGTTTTAATTGTGGTGCCTCAAATCATGTTTCAAAGAGTTGTAAATTGACAACAATCAATTATAATGAGAATTCGTCTCCTAAAATTTTATTAAAATCAGATGTGCCATCTCCTCATTTTAGAAAATCTCGGCGTAAAAGAATTAAAAATGCTAAAAATTATTTGAAAAGAACTTGGAAAATTAAAAATAATGCTCTATATGATGACCATACTTCTTCAAAGGAGGATTATGCTTATGATTCCCATGTGATGTTTTATCTTGCCAAAAATTCTCTTTATAGCAACGGTCTTGGACAAAACGTGTAAATAATTTGTTGTGTATAGGGTCATCCTAGAAGAACGGGAGATAACATCTGGCATGTAGATAGTGGATGTTCAAGGCACATGACTGGTCAATTCAATCTGCTGCAAGATTATCATCAAGAGGATGGAGATTATGTAGCTTTTGCTGGAAATCCAAGAGGAGGAAAGATTGAAGGTCAAGGAACTGTGTCGAATGGTGTAAATAGTTTGGAAAATGTCAACTACGTTCCACAGCTAAAGTACAATCTGATGAGCGTCTCTCAGATCTGTGATAAAGACTTTAGTGCCTTTTTCAACTCAAAAGAATGTCTGATTTTGAAGCCTGGTGTAGTAATTCCAGAAGAACTCATTCTTATGCGAGCTCCTCGAAGATACAACACTTACAGTCTGGATATGAACAATCCATCAGGAATCGAATCCTGTTTTCTTTCCAAAGCTTCAGAAGATGAGTCTTTTCTCTGGCACAAGAGATTAGGACACGTTAATTTCAAGACAATGAATCGCCTTGTTCGAGGAAACCTTGTCACCGGTTTGCCTCTGAAAGACTTCTCACCAGTGGAACATTGTCTCTCATGTTCCAAAGGCAAACAGCACAAATCATCTCACAAACCCAAAACCACAAATTCCATTGACTCTCCCCTTCAATTGCTTCACATGGATCTTTTCGGTCCTGTCAGTGTCATGAGTCATGGAAGGAAATCATACTGTTTGGTGGTAACCGATGACTTCTCACGATTTACTTGGGTATTCTTCCTGGCAAAGAAAGAAGAGACGCCAGAGATTCTGAAGATTCACTTGCTTCAAATCGAGAATTTGTTCAATCTAAATGTGAAGATTATCCGCAGCGATCATGGAACAGAATTCAAGAATGTCACTCTCGATTCTTTTTGTGAAAGTAAGGGTATTGCTCGGCAATTCAGTGCACCACGTACTCCTCAACAAAATGGTGTAGCTGAAAGAAGAAACCGCACGTTGATTGAAGCTGCAAGAACTATGATCGTCGATTCTAAACTTCCTGTCACGTTCTGGGCCGAAGCAGTCAATACCGCATGTTTCGTACAAAATAGAGTTCTCATAACCAAAAGCTGTAACAAGACTCCTTATGAAATCATGTACAAGCGCAAGCCTGTTATTGACTTCTTCAGGAAATTTGGATGTGTTTGCACAATGCTGAATACTTCTGATCAGCTGAACAAGTTTGAAGCCAAAGCAGATGAATGTTATTTTGTGGGATATTCGTCTAACCAAAGAGCTTTTCGTGTTTACAACAAGAGACGAAGGATTGTGCTGGAGTCCATTGATGTCAATTGGCATGAAAGCAATCATACGGACGCTGGGGACGGTCCTGATTGGCTTTTTGATGTCGACTCATTGTTTAAATCTTTTAATCTTCCTGATGTTACTAATATATCTGTTTCAGCTAATCCTCTTTTGCCTGTAAATTTCTTAGGTACTGCTTCTGCTTCTGCTTCAAGCTCCTCTTCATCATCCACTCCAGATTCTTCAGATTCTGTAGCAACAAATGAAATTGTTGAGGAAGAAACTCCTCCAATAGTGGATGTTGCTCCACAATCTTCTGTTGACAGCTCAAGTAATGAAGAAGCCGTTATTCCTGATCACAACTTTACCAATCTGGATGAACTTGTAGAAGAAGATGAGATTCCACAGTTGAGAGTTCACAAGAATCATCCCACAGAAAATATCATTGGTCCACTCAATGTGGGAGTACAAACAAGAAGTGCCATAGAAGCAATAAATGATGGTCTTTTCACCTGTTTCATATCTCAAATCGAACCCAAAAATATTAAAGCTGCTTTGCTCGAGAACAGTTGGGTGGAGGCCATGCAAGAAGAACTGCAGCAGTTCAGCAAGTTACATGTGTGGAATCTTGTAGATCTTCCGAAGAACAAAGTCCCAATCGGCACTCGTTGGGTATTTCGTAACAAGAAGGATGAAGGTGGAATTGTAATTCGTAACAAAGCCCGCTTGGTGGTTCAGGGGTTTTATCAAGAAGAGGGAATTGATTTTGAGGATGTCTTTGCACCAGTGGCTCGCTTGGAAGCCATAAGAATGTTTCTCGCCTACGCAGCCTACATGGACTTCACGGTTCATCAAATGGATGTGAAAAGTGCATTTCTGTATGGAAAGGTTCAAGAAGAAGTTTATGTCAAGCAGCCACCGGGTTTCATTGATCCAAGCTATCCTGATAAAGTTTACAAACTTGACAAGGCACTGTACGGTCTTCATCAAGCACCTCGTGCGTGGTATGAAACGTTATCTACGCATCTGCTGGATAATGGTTTCACACGAGGGGCAATTGACCAAACTTTGTTCAAGCGTAAGGATGGTGCGGACACTATTATGGTGCAGATCTACGTGGATGATATCATTTTCGGATCCACCAATCCTCGGTTATGCAAGGAGTTTGAGGAAGTGATGCGATCTAAGTTTGAGATGAGCTCCATGGGAGAAATGAAGTTCTTTCTCGGTTTACAAGTAGATCAGTCTGAGTCAGGAATCCTTATCCATCAAGAAAAGTATGTTAAAGAAATCCTGACCAAGTTCAAAATGACTGAATCTCATCCTTACAAGACTCCCGTGGAAGTTCGTCATTGTCTATCTCCTGATTTGGATGGTGAAAGCGTGGATCAGCACCTCTATCGCTCAATGATAGGATCTCTTCTGTATCTCACTGCCAGCAGACCAGACATCATGTTTGCAGTGTGCTTGTGTGCACGCTTTCAGGCTAATCCTAAACTCTCTCATTTGATTGCTGTTAAACGTATTTTAAGATACTTAAAGCACAAGCCAAAACTTGGGCTTTGGTATCCTAAAACTAATTTGTTTGACCTTGTTGCCTATTCAGATTCAGACTACGGGGGATGCAACTTAGACCGAAAATCCACTTCTGGGGGTTGTCAGTTCCTTGGCAACCGTCTCATTTCCTGGCAATGTAAGAAACAAACCACCGTTTCTCAATCCACAGCCGAAGCTGAATACATTGCTGCAGCCCTCTGTTGTTCTCAAGTGAGATGGATCCACCACCAGATGCTTGATTACGGGATCACTTTTCATGAAACCCCCATCTTGTGTGACAACACCGCCGTTCCTCACATCACCAAAAATCCCGTTCAGCACTCTAAAACCAAGCACATTGAGATCAAACACCATTTCATTCGCGATTGTGTCGAAAAGAAACATATCAAGATCGTTGAAGTGAAAACCGACAAGCAGACCGCTGACATCTTCACTAAGGCCTTCGATTCTGCCAGATTTGAGAAACTGGTGGAGATGCTCGGCATGATAAACTTTCAATAACCCTTGTGCATACTGTTTTTCTGTTTAAACTTGTTAATCGGGAAGATTTTCAAAAAGATTTTCTGCTTTGTACAGTTATTTTCTTCTTTATTTTTGATAGCATAACTTTTGGGGGAGAATTAGATAGTTATGTCGGAAAGTAAAAGTTTTGCTTCGTATAGTTAAAAAAAAAAAAAAAAAAAAAAAAAAAAAAAAAAAAAAAAAAAAAAAAAATCTCTTTATTGCTTTTTGTTTGTTTCAGGAAAATCGGATCTGACCTTGTGAGAAATGATAGAGTCTGATCACACTTCTTGAACATGGAATGGACCACAAGCGATGGTGCTTACTGAGGTATAGCCGGTAGGCCCGACATATGGTTATAACTCTCTAGTAGTGTGAAAACCTAATTCTCTACCGTACACGTGTGTTTGAACCCATTCTTGAAACATCTAACCCATTTTAAGCTAAGAAAACTGATTCAATCAGATACAGGCTTACGTGTTGGATTCTGATTCATGCACCAGGTGACCGTCAAAGTAACGAAAATTACCGCCGATGACCCCGTCTGTTTTGCTTACGCAAAGATCTCGGGAGTTCATCTTTTTCCCATCCACTTGGATGATTTGACCCCGTCTGTTTTGCTTACGCAAAGACCTCGGGTGTTCAACTTTTTCCTATCCGCTTGGATAATTTTACGACTTCTTCTGTTTTGCTTACGCAAAGATCTAGAATGTTCGTACCTTTTTTAATATCCACTTGGATATTTTTCATTTTACACCCATCTTACATCCTGTTGGATTTTATTTTACTTTTGGCGGTGAATTCAACTTACCAAGATGGTACCCTGGTTAACCTGCAAGAAATGATAAGATGAATGTGGGTATGTCTTGAGGATTGATAGGCTTTCAAAACCATTTTATTTCAATATGTGGGGTACACCGTGTTTCGTGCATTAAATGGTACCTTTTAATCACATGAAATTTTTGTATAAACAAATGCTCGGGTTTATCTTGCACACATATCGGCTATCTTCAGGGATTCACAGTAGCTGAGTGCAAAAATGAAGTGTTTCAAGAGTTTGACCAGACATGATCTCACGTTGGATCTTTTCCAAGGATAAGTGTTTATATCTTATTTTGGTTATTAAAAATATCTTTATCTTCCTTATTAACTTGTTTAAATTGTACATAGTTTTTGAGTTTATGTCTTTTGCCTTTGACCCAGTTTGACCTACCTATCGAAACTATGATCATACTTGAAAGGTTTGCCCCTAAAACATTTGCTCGAAACTTCCAAGTCCCTCGAAACTACCCTGTCCACTCGAAACTTCCTCGCTCACTCGAAACTAGTAGTTTCGAGAGGGCCATTTCAGTCTTTTCACAAACTCAAATTAAATGTCTTCATAATCCATATTCATGCGGCGTGTCTTCATCACTCACCCGAAACTCTCTCACACCTTTGCTTTCACACACAAATTCTCTCAAACCCTCGGTCTAAGCTTGCGATTTCAGTGTTTCTCATCTGAATCCCTCGTCGTCTTCTTCATCAGGTAATGGTTTGTGGGTTTTTGAAAGTGATTTATGTGAATGAACAGGCCCTTGGGTTTGATTTCACAAGCGTTTACGACTAGTTCTTCATAATCTAGGTCGTCTGGTGTTCATTTCATGTTTTTGAGATCACCTTTGTTAATATCTCACTCTTTATGTGTTTAATTTTGCAGATTTAGGTTGATTCATCGGTAAGAAGGAGTTTCGACACTCTCAGGCCTTTATTAACCTTTTTCTTTGTTTTATTTTGCATTTGTTTCTTATTTCTAAGTTTGAGTCTGCATATAAGTTTCGTTTGTTTTCTGTGCTTTTTGAGTCTGTTGATATTTTCAAGGGTTTGCCATCGAAACTAGGTAGTTTCAAGTAAAAGAGGGATTTTAAGAATTTGAAAGGTTTTTAGGTTTTGATCTGTCTTCACTCGAAACTCTGTAGTTTCGATAACCCCTGATGCTCGAAACTCTGTAGTTTCGATACCCTTGGTGCTCGAAACTAGTACTTTCGATATGGTTTCTTCACTCGAAACTTAGTTTCGATAGTCCCTTTTTCTGATATTTTCTAAGTGTTGGAAATAAGTAGTTTCGTTCGAAACTTATAGTTTCGATAGTGTCTTTCTCAGAATTTTTCTAAGTATTGAGACTTATGTAAGAAATTTCCTTTGTGATTTTCTTGTGCAGATATGGATCTTTTATTTGCCAAGAAGCACAATATCTGTGCTTACTTGAATGCCACTGACCCCAAGAATGCAGAGTTCACACCAGTTCTCAATTTCCTAGCCAATTCTAATATTAGCTTTGCCATAAACAACAATCTGCCAGTTTTTGAGACCACTATAAGACAGTTCTGGGCTACTGCTACAAGTGTCTCCGTTAACAATACAAGACACATTAGAGCCACTGTTCACAACCAAGAAGTGTTATTTTCTGAGGCTACTATCAGAGAGGTGCTACAATTTAATGATAACCCTGAAGCCCCAATTGAATTTCCAAGTTTTTACATTCGAGAATGTTTCAGAAGAATGGGTCACCCAAATAAATTCATAGGAGGGCAAGTCATCAAGAATGCTCTTCCTCCACTCTGGAGATACATCGTGCATATTTTTATTCATTGCATCTCTATTAGAAAAGGAGGATTTGACTCAGCAAATGCTTTGATAGCTTCGGCCATTCTTGGCTTAGTCAAGGGAAGGGAGTACAACTTCTCTGGTCTAGTGTTCGGACAACTGATTGAGAACCTAACTGGGAGAGTCAAAGACAAATTTCTTGCATATCCAAGGTTCTTACAGATGGTCATCAATCATCTCCACCCAGATCTTCAACAAGATGGTCCTCTCCTGATTCTTGATCATATGAATGCAAAGACTCTGAGCTACATGAAAAGCTCCAGTTCAAGAACAAACCGAGTCATTGCCAATGTTCCTTTATTTGGACACATTCTGGGAGAAGAAGAAGAAGCCATACCTGATGTTGATCCAGAACTACCTGTTGAATCTTCATCATCATCAGCAGAAGAAGAAGAACCTCATAATGAGCAAGAAAACCAAGAGGCTGAAAATCAAAATGTTGAAGTAGAAATTCAGGAGAATGTACAACAAGAAATGGGACTAAATGAAGAAGATCTTATCTTTGAAGCTCCTATGATAGATCAAGTGTTGGAGAATTCTGAACCAATTATTCAGGAAGAACATGTTGAGGCAGAAGCTGATTCAGAAGACACCTTGGATGAAGGCATTTATGGCACCAAGTATGACGTCTCAGATTATGAAACTGAAACTGAAGATCACACTGAACCTCCAGCATCATCTTCTAAGAGACAAGCTGAGTCTGAATCTGACTATGAGCTAGAAGAACCACTGGCTAAGAAGATTAAGACTGGACTGGAGCCTTTAAGCACCTCCTCAGAGTCCTTAGATGACATTCCTGAAAACCTAACTCCTATTCATTCACCCATTCATGCTGCTACCACCCCTCAACCAACTCCACAACCATCTCCACAACAATCACCCATCCATACTTCTCCCACATCACCATCTCATAATTCAACCTCCCCTGTTCCCAGAGTTAAAACATTAAGCCTTGAACTAAAAAGGATGCAGGATCAGCTTCAAAAGAAAGATGAAGAGATTGAAGGTCTGAAATCTAACCTGCATGATGTCCAGGAAGAAGTAAAAGACTTAAAGCTGGAAGTTGGGGGTCTACATACACAGATTGACATTCAACAAACCCAACTTGAAGAACAACAGAATTTTATCTCAAAACAAAATGAAGACTTCAAGGTTTTAGCTGAAGCAGTGAAACAGCTTAAAGCTTCTATTGATAAGCCTGTGCAACAACAAGCAACCACTTCAATGGCTCTGGGGGAGATCACATCTGTGGTTGAACCTTTGTCTCCTGCCATCATCACTGATCCAGAGTCTACAATGACCATCTTTACCGGGCATGCTGAAAAGACAAAGGAGGCAGTTGAAGTTAAGGTTGAAGGACCAGAACTAGACCTTCCCTCAGCAAGTGAGAGAAGAGATGCTAGGAAGAAAGGAAAAGGGACGTCAACAGAAATAGAGACTGTTATACTAGATGAAGAAGACATCCCATCTGATGACGAGCTGAATGCCCTCTTGAATGAAATTGAAAACTTTGGGTATAACGATCTTTACCCAGAAATTCTGACTACAGAGGAAAAGGAGACTGAAAGAACAAGATACTTCACCGAAGAAGGAGAAGAAATTCAAACCTTGTCTGATGAAGAAAAAGATGAAGAAGAGGTTCTGGTTAATCTCATCAAGAAAGTCACTCCTGAACCAACCACTACAGCCTCTGAGTCTATTCCAGCACAAGATCCACCGTCTGTTGCACCTGAACCTCCAACTTCAAGAAAATCTTGGTTCAGAAAAATCATTCAGGAAGAGTCTCCTAAAACATATGAATGGATAGCTGAGCATCAGGAGCTAAAGAGGCCCCCAATTGGCTGGAAATATGATGCAGAAAGGAAGCTCTTTATCATTAGAAGATATAGAGGGGGAGTTCAGCACTTCAAAAATATGACTGACTTCCAGACACTTCCTTTCTATGACCTCAGGGATTTAGCCAAGCTTCCACTTCAAAACCCTGGGAAGGTTATGATGGCTTATGACTTCGAGAAGTTTCTGCACTCTCAAGTCAATAATGATTTCAAAGGGATGAAGCCAAGGAAAACTCAGAAGAAGATCTCAAAGACAAGGTTTCACCCTAAAACCAATAAGCCTTATGTGTTCTTGAGATACAAGCCTGCCCAAACCCACAAGACTATCACCATTCCAAAATCTGTACCTGTCCAGCTACAAACTTTCAGAAAGTGGTTCTATAACCCAGTCATTGGCAGTGCAGTGATCGAGTGTAAGGGCAAGGAAGACATCATCATCTTTGAGCCCATGGAGCTGCTGAAATTTCAACCTGAAGATCTGGAGGTGCTATTCCAGAATCACATTCAGGCATATAGTGATGAAGATGAAGCTGATGCCAAAGCCTATCAAAGGGTTGTGTCTCTACATGTAAAACCTTTCATCCCTAGGACAACTGAAGGACCAGCTGCTTGAAGAAGAGCTGAAGACAGTAATGCAACAGCTTAGGGGGAGATTGTAGAGTCATATATTTTGTATAAGCTGTTGTCATTTATTGTATGTTTAAACAATTTTAGACTAGTTTACTTTCTGTCATTTCATTATTGTAATTTTAGTTTTTCTGTAATTTACTGTTTGTTTTACCAAGTCTGGGCCATCGAAACTATAGTTTCGAGTGAGATTTGTTCACTCGAAACTAGTAGTTTCGATCGATAGTAGTTTCGACAGGCACTTTTTCCACTTGTAAATGTTCACTCGAAACTAGTAGTTTCGAGGAACATAGTTTCGATACCTGTGAAACTACTATAAATAGCCTAGTTAGAGAATTTCTAGGGTGTGAGTTGCGGCTGTAACCCTGAATTCTCTCTTTCAGATTTGTTCTTGAATCAATACAATTTGCATTCGTTTAATGCTTGTTCTTACACTTTCACATATTATTTGCATTGATTCTTAGTGTGTTTGGCTGTCTTCTTCACCAAGTCTGTCTCTAATCCTCTGTTACAACACCATACATACAGATTCCGCCTGCATGTGTGGGTAATCGATCACTTTCGTGATTTCCGACTGAAATCTGGACCTACAAATCTCAAGAAGTGTTTATCAGACGAGACGTTAATTATACCGCCTGATGAGATTCACATAGACGACAAGTTGCACTTCATTGAGGAACCTATGGAAGTCACAGATTGGAAGGTTCAGAGAACAAGGCGCAGCCGTGTTAAGCTGGTCAAGGTACGTTGGAATTCAAAGCGCGGCCCCGAGTATACGTGGGAGCGGGAAGATAAAATGAAATCCAAGTACCCGTCATTGTATACAAACACTCCAAGTCAGAGTGACAAGAACTGAATTTCGGGACGAAACTCTCTGTAACATGGGGAGAATGTGACACCCAGCATTTTAGGTCAATATCCACATTTCATAAACGCACGTTCATAATTATTATTTCCTGATATTTTATTTTGACTAAGTAAAGTCAAGAAGTCTAGCAAAGAAGTTTGTTCCAAGTCTAGTAAACCGTAAAGAGTTACTAGAAAAAGTAAGCAGGATAACCCGACTTAATGCGAACGTAAATGGTTAAATAAAATAACCAGAAATATATATATATATATATATATATATATATATATATATATTACACAAAATTTACGTTGAGCCAAGATTCTAATATTTTCTTCAACGAGCCATAAAATGGTTAAAAATTATAATACCGTGAAGAATCGAAACTGAATTTAATTACCCCTTTAAAACTCTAATTGATACTAATACCATAATAAATTAATACTTAAAAATTTGTTAACATTAACCCTAAACTATTTCTTGACTTTCTTGGCCGAGAGTCAGGGAGCCATTCTCCCACTTGCCTATTTCACTCAAATTCAGAGGAAAACCATACCTCTTCAGTCGAAACCTCACCTTCACTCCCAATCTTTCTCATTTCTCTTACGACAATTTCACAATTCTCTTTCATCTCGAAGTCCAGTTTTAAAGCGAAAATCACTATAATTCGGTGTCATAAGGAGAATTTCAAGTGTTCTTGAAGAAAGCTTAACAAAAGAATTCAAGACTATCTTCTCTGTTTCTCATAAACCATTCCCTGTTTGAGGTAAAAACTCGCTATTATCGCTTTTATTTTCTTTAAAAACCGTAACTAAACATACAAATCGTTCAAACGCAAGTAAGATAACAAGAAAACTGTGTCAAACTCAAGATTTGAACATAAAAATATACAGAGTGAATTCTGTAAATCAAAGTGCAGGTATCGAAGATACCTGTTGGTCAATCGAAACTGGGAGTTTCGATACCTATTGATCGAAACTAGGAGTTTCGATACCAGTTATTCAATCGAAACTAGGAGTTTCGATACCGGTTGTTCTATCGAAACTAGGAGTTTCGATATCTATTTACTCAATCGAAACTAGGAAGTTTTGATACCTGTGTACAATCGAAACTAGGTAGTTTCGATACTATTTCACTCAGTCGAAACTAGGAAGTTTCGACATCTGTTCTGTTCAATCGAAACTAAGAAAGTTTCGATACCTGTTCATCAGCCCATAAGGCAGTAACTCAGAACTATTTTTATAACAAAACAAGGTTGGAAAAACTAAAAAGATAATTAAAACAAAAGCAATCAGATCGACTAAGTCAAGTGAACAATTTGCGTTTAAGACAGGTAGTCTTAACGTGTATGTTATCCTTGTGTAATTAGGATACGGATAGGCGAATCTGCCGTCATTCAAATATTTGCTAGCATTCATACTGTCGAGGTGAGTTTCACTAATCCCCCTTTTTCTAAGTTTTTGAAATGATTTGGGGTGGAAACATACTTGTAAAAGACTTTTGTGTATAAATGAATGGAACTAATGATCTGACCGTATGTATGTATTGAGGGAACAATAAAGCGCTTAAAGTCCTCGTAATAAATTAGTAACCATTAGCTATGGATTTAGCCCGGGATTATATGAATAGTACTATTGGGGGTGACGCCTCCGGTCATGGTTAGTCGCGCTAACCAGGGGTCAAAATGGCCGAATGACCGCATATTGTCTTACTCGCAGAAAGGCGAGGGGAGGCACAGAAAGTTGGGGTTTGGTTACGGTCTCGTACATTACATACTATTTTGTATTCCTTGCAAGCTTACAAATGGGGTCGATAGATCGGATTAGTAATCATATTCATTGGTAATACATACAAAAGAGTTCTGATCAGGTTTTAATTAAAAGAAGTTCTGATCAGGCTAATGTGATCAGGTTTTAATTAAAAGAAGTTCTGATCAGGTTAAAATGATCAGGTTTTACACAAAAGGGTTCTGATCAGGTTAAAATGATCAGGTTTTACACAAAAGAGTTCTGATCAGGGTAAAGTGATCAGGTTTATCAAAAGAGTTCTGATCAGGTTAAAATGATCAGGTTTTACACAAAAGAGTTCTGATCAGGGTAAAGTGATCAGGTTTATCAAAAGAGTTCTGATCAGGTTAAAATGATCAGGTTTTACACAAAAGAGTTCTGATCAGGGTAAAGTGATCAGGTTTAAAGTAAAGAATTCTGATCAGGTTAAAGTGATCAGGTTTAAACGAAAAAGTACTGATCAGGTTAAAATGATCAGGTTTAACAAAGAGTTTTGATCGGCAAAAAGATCAGATTTAAACATTGGGTTTATGATAACTCTTTATAATAACTTGTGAACTCACCAACCTCGTGTTGACAGTTTTAAGTATGTTTTCAGGAAATTGAACGTGGTCATCAGGTTAGCAATGTAGGTTACATGCATGCACGTGGATACGGCTTTTGGGAGGATTTCTCTTGTATAACTCATGGTCTTGAGTCATATTTGCGAAATCTTAAACATTTGTAAACTCAAATTGATATTTTGTATTGTAAATATTTTAAATTCAGTTATGTATCCAATTACATGTATGTGTTTGCGGTAATCATATGCTTTGGAAACCAGTGAAAGTCGCGCCTCGCGTTTCCGCCCTGGCGGGGTGTGACACAAGAGATGTGGAAAGCAACATCTGGGCGAGTGTCGAATCGGCACCACCGTGTGTTATAAGTGCGGGAGGCCGGGGCACTACTCCCGAGATTGTTTGAAGGATGTCAAATGTCAAGTATGTGGATTGTTTGGACATCTGAAAAAGAACTACAGGAAGGCCGGCCAATCTGGTTCGGGAAAGGAGAGGGAACAGGAACAATAAAAGGCAAGGACTCGGGCCTATGCCTTAACTGAGGAAGAAGCAAGGGGAAATCCTGATGTCGTGTCAGGTACGTTTCTAGTTAATGATGAACGTGCTGCTATTTTATTCGATTCTAGTGCTAGTAAAAGCTTCATATCAAATGCATTTAGTCGTAAACTGGATTGCTCTATCAACACCATAGTAAAGGCCTTTAGCGTACAAACTGCCGTTGGTAAAAATTCGACAGTATTCCAAGTAACAGAGGATTGCATCATAGAAATAGAGGGACATAAGTTTCCTTCTAGATTATTCCTTCTCACCTTAGGAGGATTCGATATAGTATTGGGTATGGATTGGCTAGCTGCCAACGAAGCTCAAATCATATGTAAACGTAAGAGGATACACCTCAAGGCTCCAAGCGGCAGCCCAATTACGGTTTATGGGGATTGGAATTGCACGATGCCGAACATCATCTCGATGATCAAGGACGAAAGTTACATGAGGCACGGTTGCGAAGCTTATCTGGCATATGTTATTGATGATAGAACGAAAATGAATGAACTCAATAATGTACCCGTGGTGTGCAACTTTCCGGAAGTATTCCCTGAGGATCTACCTGGGTTACCACCCGATCGGGAAATAGAATTTCAGATTGACTTACTGCCAGGAGCTGAGCCCGTTGCCAAAGCCCCCTACTGATTGGCTCCATCAGAAATGAAAGAATTGATGTCTCAACTAGAGGAACTAACCGAGAAAGGATTTATTAGACCGAGCATCTCACCATGGGGCGCTCCGGTACTATTTGTAAAGAAGAAGGACGGCAGTATGCGCATGTGCATCGACTACCGCGAATTGAACAAGAGAACAGTAAAGAACAAATACCCACTACCTAGAATAGACGACCTTTTTGATCAACTGCAAGGTGCGAGTTGGTTCTCAAAGATCGATCTTAGGTCGGGTTACCATCAGTTGAAAGTAAGAGAAGAAGACGTACCAAAGACCGCGTTTCGCACGCGTTATGGGCATTATGAGTTTCTCGTGATGTCCTTCGGATTGACCAACGCACCAGCAGCGTTCATGGATTTGATGAATAGAGTATGTCGACCAATGTTGGATCGATCGGTGATAGTTTTTATAGATGACATACTGGTGTAATCAAAAAGCGAGGGTGATCACCACTGTCACCTAAGAGAGGTTCTGGAGGTGTTAAAGAAGGAAAAGTTATACGCAAAGTTCTCCAAATGCGCGTTCTGGCTTAGGGAAGTCCAATTCCTAGGTCACGTAATAAACCCAAACGGAATCATGGTAGATCCTGCAAAGATTGAGACAGTAAAGGAATGGAACGTCCCAAAGACACCAACAGAGATACGAAGTTTTCTGGGATTGGCAGGCTACTATCGAAGGTTCATTCAAGATTTCTCAAGGATAGCCTCGCCACTAACTAAACTGACACGGAAGGAAGTGAAATATGAATGGGGTCAAACCCAAAACAACGCGTTTGAGGAACTTAAGGCACAATTAACCCAAGCTCCAGTCTTAACACTACCTGAGGGAAATGAAGACTTGGTAGTCTACTCTGACGCTTCAGGGCAGGGTTTACGGTGCGTACTCATGCAACGAGGAAAGGTAATTGCTTATGCATCGCGACAACTAAAGATTCACGAGGTTAACTACCCAACACACGGTCTACAATTAGCAGCAGTAGTTTTCGCGTTGAAAATATGGAGACACTATCTGTATGGAGTTAAATGCACCATTTACTCCGATCACAAAAGCCTGAAGTACTTTTTCGAACAAAAGGAATTAAACATGAGACAAAGGAGATGGTTAGAGCTACTGAAAGACTATGACTGTGAGATATTGTACCATCCAGGCAAGGCAAACGTAGTGGCTGACGCTTTAAGTAGAAAGGAAGAATCGGCACCTATCCGGATCAAAGCGTGTCAGCTGATTATAACACCAGACTTGATGGGTGAAATATCAAAGGCACAAGATGAAGCACTGTTAGAAAGAAATGTGAAACGGGAAAGAATAGTAGGACAACAAGGGAACCTAGATGCAAATGCATACGGAGTACGAACTAGGTTTGGCCGGATGTGGATACCTAAGATTGGCGAGCTTAGAGCCAAAATACTCGATGAGGCCCATAAGTCTCGTTATTCTATCCACCCCGGGACAAACAAAATGTATCAAGACTTGAAGAAAGAGTACTGGTGGCCTGGCATGAAGAGTGATGTGACTGAATACGTGAACAAGTGCTTAACGTGTTCACTAGTTAAGGCCGAGCACCAGAAACCATGCGGTAAAATACAACCTTTACCTATACCGGAATGGAAGTGGGAAGAGATCACAATGGACTTCATTACCAAGCTACCGCGAACAGCTAAAGGCAATGATACCATTTGGGTGATCGTCGACCGTTTGACGAAAAGTGCTCACTTCTTGCCAATACGCGAGACCTCTTCGTCAGAAAGACTAGTAGAAGTATTTATCAAGGAAATTGTGAGCAGACATGGTATGCCGCTGTCAATTGTGTTCGACAGGGATACTAGATTCACATCAAGGTTTTGGAAGAAATTCAATGAAGCAATGGGCACTAGACTGAACATCAGCACCGCTTACCACCCCCAAACCGATAGACAATCGGAAAGGACCATCCAGACCTTGGAGGACATGCTCCGGGCCTGTATCATTGACTTCGGTGGGAGTTGGGACAGCCACCTACCATTGGCAGAATTTTCATATAACAACAGCTATCACTCAACTATTGGCATGCCGCCGTTTGAGATGTTGTATGGGAGGAGATGCAGAACCCCGGTTTGTTGGGGGAAATTGGGCAGAAGGATTTTGCAAGTCTCGAAGTGGTCAAATCTACTTCTGAGAACTTTGATCAAATCAAAGCTCGAATGAAAGCTGCAAAAGACAGACAGAAATCATACGCGGATAAGAGAAGAAGGGATTTAGAGTTTCAAGTAGGGGACATGGTATTGTTAAAGGTATCACCATGGAAAGGAATCATCCGATTCAGAAAGCGTGGCAAACTAAGCCCAAGGTTTGTCGGACCTTTCAAGATTCTAGCAAGAGTGGGTCAAGTTTCTTACAGACTCGACCTACCCGTTGAGCGTAGTGGAATACACCCTACGTTTCACGTGTCGCACTTACGCAAGTGCCTAGCTGACGACACAGCTCACATACCTTACGACGAGATCGAAGTGGATAACAGTCTAAATTATGTAGAGGAACCGATAGCCATTCTTGACCGAGCTGAGAAACGACTACGCAATAAGTCGATACCGTTAGTCAAGATACAATGGAAGCACAGAAAAGGGTCGGAAGCTACGTTGGAAAAAGAAGACGAGATGAGGGGACTATACCCTCAATTGTTTAACGTATGAACAGTTTCGAGGACGAAACCTCTTTAAGGAGGGTAGACTTGTAACATCCCAAAAATAATAGAACGAATAAATATAGCGAGACCGGTGATTTAGTCGGAATATTTAAACAAAAGGGAATGGGCCGAGGGAAGCCTAGGTATATATATAAGGCAAGGCAGCCCTCTTCCCTGCTCATTCCACACTCACGCAGTTCTAGAGAGAGAAAGGAAAGCTCGGGTCTAGAGAGAGAAAGTCGACGGATCGTCACGAGATTGGAGGAGCACGTTACAGCTGAGCCCGTGAGCAAAACCTCCGAATCAGAATTACAATCCAGGTAACGATTCGACCACATTGTTAGTTTTTGTTCGTTTTGGGAAGTTTCGGGTTTTGGCTAAAAAGATAACGATTTTGCGGATGAAACTTGAAAGTGAACTTAGGTATAGCATCTAGAATGAAAAACGAACGTTGTGATCAAAGAAAAATTTAGATATTGACTCGATCAGACTTGCCTGCAAAAACTTCAAATTTTTGGGGAAGACGATGTGCAGACCCATCGAAACTACTTAGTTTCGATAAGTGCAGTAGTTTCGATATGTGCAGACCCATTGAAACTACTCAGTTTCGATATATGCATACCCATCAAAACTACCATAGTTTCGATATAAACCCATGATCCGAAGCTAAGATTACACCTAAGTTACTTATCGAAACTACCAAGTTCCGACAGAAACAACCTATCGAAACTATCAAGTTTCGACAGAAGCAACCTATCGAAACTATCAAGTTTCGACAGAAGCAACCTATCGAAACTACCAAGTTTCGACATAAGCAACCTATCGAAACTACCAAGTATCGATAAAGCAAATCCATCGAAACTACTAAGTTCAAGCACAGTAATGTCTAATGTCATCTAGGAGCACTACCTTACGAGTATGACTTTATTATACAGATCGTGAGTGACATTAGTGACGCTCAGTAGCCAGCTTAGTGTATTTCAGAAACTACTCATCAGGTGAGTTCTATGTGCCCCCTTCTATGTTATGTGCAAATCATTTTAAATGTTTTGGGGCTGAAGTGTATACACTAAATGATTAAATGTTATAAATGTCAATGTGATCATACGTATATATATAAATACTTATATATGAAAATGAATTATGAATAAAGAAAGAAGCGTATGATTTTAAAGAATGAATGAAAGAAGGACATAACGTAAAAGAATGAAATCTTGCTTTATATTACATATATATTGCATGCTATGAATGAATGTAAACGTTATAAACCCTTCTATGACAACGGCTACTTCGGTAGACGGACGACCACGTGACTATTTTACAACCGGGAGAAAAACGTTCATTCGCAAGCTAGGACGTATGAAAAGGTATTAATGGACGGTCGAAGCACATGCCTTAACTAATGTAGAACGGTTGCATACATAATGGTCGCGTGGGAAACGGATGCCCTAGGGCAGACGGACAAAATGACGGACTACGACGGTAGGAAGGTAAAGAGCGGACGGACAAAGGTTGCCGGACGGATTAATGAATGACGGACGGTTTTCTAGAGCCGGACGGTAATGAAATGGGCTACGACGGTAGTTCTGACAGCGATGTCTTCGTGACATTCGCGACAAGTATGATGGGTTGATCTCCCTTAAGATTATGGCCAATATGTGTTCTCTCAAAGAAAGTATGTATGTACATATGTATATACCCTCAATGAATGTTATGTGAGAACAGTAAAGTAAAGAATATTTAAAAGTATGAATATATATATATACATTATATTCATGATAAGGTAAATATTATGTAGGATTGTCTTTAAACTAGAACTCACCAGCGTTAGCTGACTTTTAGTATACATTTCAGGTAAAGGGAGAAAAGGTCGTGCGATGGCGTGAAGGTTACCCGACACAAGACTGACATCCCACTTTAATATATGTGTTAAGACTTCCGCTGTCAAGTTATGTTATATTATGTAATTGAATGATGAATGATTTGTAATTGAATGATGAATGTTTTTAATTTAAGTTTAGTATTCATGACTATGTTTATGAGTAAATCCAACAAGTGAGGTTACCCGAAAAGGGGCCTTACATGAACAGTCTACATGTCCCACCCCGATGATTCCGCCATCGGTCGGGGTGTGACAAAAACCTTAAAACATTTTTACTCATCATAAACACATTGAACGGATCATTTGTTTAAACATTTAACATTCATTTAAGTCATACATTACTATCTACAATCTGTATCTTTCTTTAAGCGTCTCTGTGTCCCCGAAGGAACCTTGCATGTCGTGGGCAATCGTTACGTATCGCCGTCATTGCCACAACCTTTACCATTCGTACCGTCATTTAGTATGGTATTACCCCTAAGGCTTAACTGCACGAAGACCGACAATACCATACATTCCGTCAATTCCCTTTTTGGTATTGCCCCCAAGGCTAACTGCACGAGGACCGACAATACCCATTCAGTTGCCCCTATGGCTCTCATGTCCATAGACCGACAACCTCCATCAACGGCTATGGCTCACGGCCATAACACCATCGGATCATAATTTAACCTTACGTAGGGTCACGTTAACCATTGAGTAACCGTCGTTACTCCCTACCAGTTGTACAACATCTAAACCATTGGCAGGCCACCAAGACACTGCCCCTGTTGCTCTTATGGCAACTATGGCTTGCTGTCCATAATCTACCACAAGGCTGGGAATTACATTCCCAGACTTCATTCATCAATTCCATTCATTCGACAGATTAGATTTGTAATGGCTTCTTTAAAACCTTTGCCCTTTTTCTTTTCTTTTCATAAAACCTTTCATTCATTTTCGAAACCCTTTACCTTTAGTTTAAACCATTTCTTTATAAAAACATCATTTCATATGTATGCACACCAGCCCGAAAACATTATATAAAACATTTAAAAGAGGGCTTCTAGAACTCACCTGATAAGCTAATCCGGGTTGCCCTAAACAAAGGTCCCACTACGTCACTTCCGATCTGAATTTGATAGTTAAATACACATCAAACCCAATCCTGACTCTAACGGTTTAACCATTCTAAACATACTAACTTTACTTAAACAACCTGATGTCGCGCACTTAGCAAGTGCACAGACCGTGCTTCCTGCGTACTTGATAAGTACGCAGTGCCCTCTTCTTATGTACTTGATAAGTACGCAGGACCTGCTCCATGCGTACTTGATAAGTACGCACGATCTGTTTCTTCGCAAAACCCTAACTTTCGCATTCAGGTCTGATCACGTCAAGATCCCGAACTTGTTTACATTCAAAACATTCGTTTTCCATTAAGGAACTCAAATCTATGTTTATCTTTCAATTTTATCCTTGAAAACGTTACTTTTTCACCTAAAACCCGAAAAACCCAAAAGCGAACAAAAACTCAGATTTAGGCCCGATCGTTACCTGAATCTAGTTTCTGATCCGGAGGTTCTTCTCACGAGATATGGAGCAACACTTTGCTGAAATCTTGGGTCGATCCGCCAACTTTCTCTCTCTATGGTTTCTCTCTCTAGAACTTGCAAATGAGAGAAATGATGGTTGTCTAAGCTATTTATAAGGGAGGCTCCCCTTCCAGCCCGCCGGCCCATCCGGCTTGACCCGACATGCCTCGTTCGTTTATTTCGTCATTTTAACTATCGTTTTATTTTTTTTATGTAACAACGGTCGTGCCCTGACTAGCACGCTCGCGCCCGTGGTCCTAGCACGATCGTGCCTTGTCCCAAGCACGGTCGTGTGTGTGAAAATCTTGGCAGAATACTAAAATTTATATTTTTAAATCAATAAGCATTCCAAATGAATTTTTAAATAAAAATAATTGATTTTATAAAAAATTATATTAACCTTATTTAAAAAGATCAAATTCCTATTCTAAAATAAATAGAAGTTATACATTTAAATCTACAAAATTATATATACACATATTTATAAAAATAGACTAACAAAAGTTATTTAGTAAATCTATATTTAATATAAAACGCTCGGTACATCTTTATCACTAAATGACTAAGTACATATTTTTATAGATAAATAAACAAAGCAACAATTATCTATTTAATTTATATTTAAACATTATTTTTCATAACTAAATGAATGAATAATAATTATTTTTGGTTATTTAGTTATTCCAAACTCAAACCTTAATTTTATACAACACCATTCAAGTACAAACCACTAACACCTACAACTTCAATTCCTTATACACACCTCCAATTCAACCCTAGACTTAGACATAGACAATGCACACTATTAATTCAATACATATTACACTCTAGGTTAACGTTGTGCATTACAAGGATCTCGTTTCTATCTAGTCTCTCGTGTTAGCTACGCTTTTGAATCAAGTGAGTATTACATAGCCCCTTTTACTCTTTTACATTTTTGGGGTGGAACATGAACACTATACAATATTATTGCTTACATTTACACAAACTATACAATTACAAATCCTCTTTACATTCATGTGTGCAATTTGAGCTTTATGCCTGAGTGCTAGTTGTGCTAACTTTTGTGTGCAATTTATGTGCAATCATTTACTATTCAAGCCGACGGTAAACAATGATAGATCTATTGAGTCTGACAAACCCACCCAGATTGTGGTGATTGTTACCGACAACACAATTTTGCATGCTAGTTACAAAGGTTTGATTGTACTTTGGTTACACAATAGCTGCTCTCCATAAATGCCTTATTTTATCATGTTATGTAAGGATTTGTTTATTCATAATCTATATGCTATCTATATACAAACCTGTGTATGCTCACCAACTTTTTAGTTGACCTTATTTTATTAATGTTTCCGGTACTAATGTGTGATTTGATCAAGACTTGCTACACTTAAGTTTTGGACCTAGATAATTTTAAATAAAGGATTATGTATTTTATTTTATGTACTTGGTTTGATTTGGTTTTATCTTGAATACTTGAAATGAATTTGAATGATTAATATATTTCAATTTAGTCAACCTTGTGCTCATGAACAGTCTACATGTCCCGCCCCGATGATTCCGCCGTCGGTTGGGGTGTGACAGAAGTGGATTATAGTAAATACAGCAGTCCACCAGAACCTGCAGGTCCAGCGTGGGGTTTTGATTATGATAATCTTTTCAAGTCTTTCAATCTTCCTGATTTATCTGTTGAAGATGTTGCAGAGCTGTATCAATACTGTAGTGGCGAAGACAACTCCAATTTCTCAACAAGAACAACTATACATATTCAAAGTCGTTGTTTCGATGTTCCATCTACATCAGGAACACATGAAAGTGACACTGAAGAAGATACTCATACTAAAGAAGACGGAGCTCAAATCAGAAACGAAGTTCCAATTGATCCTATTTACAATAAATAATCTTCAGGTGTAAATGATATAGGGGAGATAGGCACGAATCTTGAAACAAATATTCAAGAAACCATTGTACAAGAGACAAGAATTCATAAGAATCATCTAATTGAAAACATTATTGGTGATCCTAATGTCGGTGTTCAAACTCGTCACAAAACTGTCACTGAAAACACCAATCTTTATGCTGAGATTCTTAACACATGTATCATAGAAACATGTTTAAAGGCTGCCTTCGTATCCCAAATAGAGCCTAAGAATATCAAAGAGGCTCTAGCTGATAATTGTTGGATTGAGGCTATGCAAGAAGAACTGTCTCAATTCAGAAAACTACATGTTTGGGATCTGGTTGATTTACCAAGAGGTGTACATCCAATTGGAACTAGATGGGTGTTCAAGTGAAAAACTGACGATCGACACATTGTAGTGAAAAATAAAGCAAGAATGGTTGTTCAAGGTTTTTACCAACAAGAAGGTCTGGATTATAAAGAAGTATATGCACCAGTTGCTAGACTTGAGGCCATCCAATTATTTATGGCTTATGCCTCTTTTGTCGACTTCAAAGTCTTTCAACTAGATGTAAAAAGTGCCTTTCTGTATGGTAAATTACATGAAGAAGTCTATGTCACTCAACCACCTGGTTTTGAAGACCCGTTATACCCGGATAAAGTATACCAGCTTGACAAAGCACTTTATTGTCTTCATCAAACACCAAGAGCGTGGTATGAGACTCTGTCAAAGCATCTATTGTCCAATGGTTTCGATCGAGGATAAATTGACTCGACTCTCTTCATACGGAAAGCAGGAGGCGATATTCTACTTGTACAAGTATACGTTGATGACATCATTTTTGGGTCTACCAATGAAGAGATGTGTAAGGAATTTGAGCAGGTGATGAAGTCCAAGTTTGAAATGAGCAACATGGGTGAAATGCCCTTTTTCTTAGGACTGCAAGTCAGTCAAAGGGAAGATGACATTTATCTGCATCAAACTAAGTATGTCCAAGACATTTTGTCCAAATACAAAATGAATGATTGTACATCTTATGGCACACCAATTCCAGTCAATCACGGTTTACATCCTGATAAAGAAGGAAAGGATGTGGATTGTAGATTGTACCGAGGAATGATTGGATCCCTTATGTATCTCACTGCTTCAAGACCCAGCATTATGTTTGCAGTCTGCTTGTGTTCGAGGTTTCAGTCATAACCGAAGGAATCACATATGATCGCTGTAAAGAGAATATTCAGATACCTGAAAGGAAAACCCCGATTAGGTCTATGGTATTCAAAACAGCAGTCGTTTGATTTCAAAGCTTACACTGATTCTGATTATGGCGGTTGTAATCTCGATAGAAAATCAACCTCAGGTGGATGTCAATTCCTAGGAGACAGACTGGTTTCATGGCAGTGTAAGAGGTAGTTAACAGTTTCTATCTCAACATGTGAAGCAGAGTACATTGCTGCTGCAAGCTGCTGCTCTCAGATCTTATGGATTCAACAGCAATTGAGGGATTACGGCTTAAATAACACTAGCACTCCTATGTTCATTGACAACACAGCCACCATGTCTATCACAAATAGATTGGTGAAACATTCCAAAACTAAGCATATTAAAATTCGTCACCATTTCATCCGTGATTGTGCTGAGAAGCATCTAATTAAACTTGTAAAAGTTCACACGGATGATAATTTTGCTGATCTTTTCACCAAAGCTTTTGATCGTACTCGTTTTGAACATCTTGTAAACATGATAGGAATGTTCAATCCTAAATGATAAACGTTTTCTAAACAAACTTATTTCGTGGAAGTTACATTTATTTTTGTTTTACATTTAATATGTTTTATGTTAAAAAAAATTTTAAGAAAAATCCAAACAAAATATAAAAATTTAAAAATCTCAATGTCATTTAAAAATTGGAGGAAATGATTGCACATCAGTAAGTGATCTAAATTTCTTACCAGGGAGATGATTGCACCTTGATATATTTCAAATTTTTTGTCAGTCAGCTAGAAGCATTCGCTAAATCATTAGTAGTGTGAAAACTAAATATTTTTTTCCTACAAAAGTGATTTGAACCCATGTTATGAGGTGTGTGTGTGTATATGATTAACAAAAGATCATTATCAGAAATAGAATGTAAGATTTTGGATAGTATTATCTGTTGAGACCAATTTCGGGTGATGTCTTTAGCACAATGTTCAGATCACTTCACTGCCCATACTCACAAGTATGCAATGGGAAGCCGAGCTAAGATATGTCTTGACAACAACAGTCAAGCATATATTCGCCCTTGGATCACATATGTTCCATTGAAGACATCTAGATAACAGTTGGATCCCGCTACCCAATAATCTTAGGATTCCATATATATTAGCCTGAATCATCACAAAAAAAATACTCACAAAATACTCACTAGTCAAGACAAATGAATCAATTGATTCTTGTTAATCGATATGGACTCTGCTTGATTTCTATGTGCTAAACGATATTACCTCAACCTTGTGATATTGATAATCCTTGGGAAAATCTTAGATATCTTAAGATAATGCATTTACTTTTTCGTCTACACAATCGTGGGGTACACATTGTAGAACTCTAAATGGTACCATAAATCACATGAATTTGGTCGAAGAATGCTTATAGTTTTAAATCATACAATAGTGACAATTTGAATTACTATGATATGGCTTTCAAAATTAATTTCAAATAAGTATGTCATGATATGATCCCAAATTCTTTGAAATTTTAACTATATCACTATTGCTACATGTTAGCCTGATATCTATCATGTTCGTCTTAGAAATCTTCATAAACAACAGGGATTTTTGAGTTTGAAAAAGCAAGTGAGTTAAGCCATGCGTACTTAACAAGTGCGCACGACTAAACTCATGCGTACTTGTTAAGTACGCATGAAGTGGTTCATGCGCATTTAATCAAGTACGCACGACCTGAAACACGGGGTATATAAAATGGCACTTAGCATTTAATACTCATTCAAACACCCGCTCTCACAGTTACGCACTAATCATTTTCGCTCAAAAATATTTGTGTTACCAAACCGATTTTTCATCACACACTCAGTTATAACATCATCCAAAGAACATTTGGTGAGAATCTCATGCGGTTTCAACCGTTAAATCTATCAAATCTGAATGATTTTAGTGTTCTTGAGTCTAGGGTTCTTGATACTCAAATTTTGAAATGAAAATGTGTTTGCATGTTAAATTGAGTATCAAAACAAGTTTCTAATCATCATCCACTGACGTTTAACACAAATTTCATCACTTAAACTCACAAATTTTGATTTTTTGATCTTGGGATTGCGCTTGAGTAGCGTTCGGCCCCTGTTTGATCAAAATGAGTCATGTGTTGAACGATACCAACTTCAGACCAAGTCACATTGAGCTTCTATACCATTTCGACACTATTAGGACAGGAATTACGGGCATTCAACCATGATTTTGGATTTCGGACTTGTTGAAAACTGAACACTTACTATGACCATGCGTACTTAGCAAGTACGTATGAAGGGTTTTGTTCATGCGTACATACAAAGTACGCATGACCAATTATGTATATGCGTATTTAGCTATGTACGCATAAGGCAAACTTGTGAATTTCTTCTAAGTCCAAATTTTTAGTCATTGTCTATAATACTTACTGTTATACGTAATTCGTTATAATCTTGTTTTGTTTTGCAGATATGGCAAGACGTGCGTTCACTCCAGACTTCAATCTATTAGCACTAACAGACCCGGAATGGCAAGGTGCAGCTCTTAACTATCAGGAGATAGTCACATTCCTGAACCGATCAAAGATTTCATATGCTATCTCAGCCGACCCAGTAGTATCACGACCTTACTTGGAACAATTTTGGGATACCGCTGAGTTGGATTGCAGATAAAATTCCAATGTGATTAATGCTACTATTTCTGATCATCGGATAGCAATCTCAGGGGATACTATAAGACAAGTATTGCAGTTTCATGATAGAGCCACCGATCCAGTCCAATATCCGGAATACATGATAGATGGATGTTGGCGACAGAGAAGGGGGTATGTTGGGCGAAGAGATTATCCATCGTATAAGAAAATGTGGCTCTTAGATCAATGGAGGTATCTCGCACATGTTATGATCATGTGCATATCAGCAAGAAAGGCAGGAAAGGATGCTATGGGGCACGACCTAGCGTCAGCTATGGTTGGATTGTCGTTGAACAAGTGTTATAATTTTTCCAGATATGTCTACAACACAATCCGTGATCAGATAAATGCTGCTCCCAGACATAGCTTCCTCCAATACCCCCGCTTCATTCAACTACTGATCAATCATTTCCTGCCAAATCTACCTCAAATAGGTCAGCAGCTACAAGTCAAACGAATAGCAAAAAGGGTGTTTGTGCAGTTTTGTGACAACCCGACATTTCAGGTCAATATCCGTACACATTATAAACAAGTTTACATTTTAATTATTTTTGTGATTTACTTAAATTCACAAACAAGGACTTTAGAGTCTAACAAAGACCGTACATGGTCTCAAATCATATTTTGATAATTCTAGGAGTTACCGGTTCACATACACGCATAATCCGGCAAAATACAAACAATAGTGGATAAATTAAATATCCAGGCATATAGGTTACACAAATTTTACGTTGGTCAAATAATCACCTCAACGGATTATACGATCCAAGATTTCAATGTTTTTCTTTAACGAGCCATAAACTTGTTAAATTTATAATACCGTGAGAAACCCAAACCGAATTAAACTACCCCTTTAAAACTATAAATGATAAACTAATACCTAAATTTAATTATTTATATTAACCCCAAACCACTCCTTGACTTTTGGCCGAAAAAGCCAGAGGAAACCACCCCCTTACTCGGCCCATACCTCCTATTGCGAAAAACTCAGACATAACCATACTCACTTCCATCACTTTTCTCATAATTCCTTTCATCACTCTCATTTTCATTCGGCAAATGTTTCCATTCTCTTCGAATTCGAAGTCAAGTTTCAAGGTGAAATTCACTTTATTTCGGTATTTGAAGAAGGATTTCAAGTGTTTTAAAGAAAATTCTGCAAAAGAGTCAAGACCATTCTCTGTTTTCTCTCATCATCATCGTCACTGTTTTAAGGTAAAAACTCAAAACCATCTATTTTATTCTCTTTAAAAACCGTATCTAAGCATACAAAATGTTCAATCGAAAGTAAGATAACAAGAAAAGTGTGTCAAATTCAAGTTTTAAAACATTAATATGCAGGACTGATTCTGTCAAACAGAAGTCCAGTAATCGAAACTATGAAGTTTCGATACCTATACTCAATCGAAACAAGTAGTTTCGATACCTGTTACTCAATCGAAACTAGGAGTTTCGATACTAGCTGTTCAATCGAAACTAGGTAGTTTCGATACATATTGCTCAATCGAAACTAGGTAGTTTCGATACCCTTCTTGTCAATCGAAACTAGATTGTTTCGGTAACACTTACTCAATCGAAACTAGGTAGTTTCGACACTCAAATACTCCATCGAAACTTAGAAGTTCCGACACCTGACTACTCCATCGAAACTAAGTAGTTTCGATACACATATGCCCAATCGAAACTAATAAGTTTCGACACCTGGTCAACAGTCCCATTTGGGCAGTAACTCAAAACTGTTTTTATAACAAAACAAGTGTTGAACAACTAAGGAGATATTCAAACAAAAACGACCAGATTTACAAAGTCGGTGAACAATTTGCAATATAAGACGTTCGGTCTTAACACAATTTACCCTTGGTATCTAGGGTACGAATAGTCAAGGTTGACTACAACAAGTATCATTACAAGTATACACAAACTCAAGGTGAGTTTCACGGCCCCTTTTTACTGTTTTCAATATTTGGGGGAAGAACATACTTATGACTATTTTATGGGATAACAAGAGAATAAGGCACGACTTTTATGTTTACATGAGATGAGAACAACAAGAGAGGCCGCGAAAGTCCCCTGGAACAATGTAGTAACCATTAACTGTAGCCTAGGGTCCTATGAATAGTACTATGGAGAGTGACGTCTCCCGGTCATGGTTAGTCGCGCTAACCACAATCTGGAGGATTTATGGCCGCATAGAACCGGATAACGAAATTAGGGGCGTGTACAATTGTCATGGTTTGGTTACGCCTCATGTATGAACATATTATTTGTATTCCTAGCTAGTTTACAAATGGGTCAACAACTCTTATTCTGTTTATCACATTCACCTGAAACTATTTACGATCAATTGAATTTTTGTAAAGAACTATTTGATTAAACCTGTGAACTCACCAACCTAGTGTTGACAATTTTAAGTATGTTTTTCAGGAAATTGAACGTGACCGCAAGGTTAGCAATGTAGGATACATGCATGCACGATGGATACAACTTTTTGGAGATTTCTCTTGTATAACTCATTGTAATAGAGTCATATTTGCGAAATCTTCGCTTTTTGTAAACTCAATTTACATTTTGGAATGTAAAACTTTAAACTTGTTTATGTATCCATTTATCATGTATGTGTTTGCGGTAATCATATGCTTTGGAAACCATGTCACGTCACGCCTCGCGTTTCCGCCTTGGCGAGGGTGTGAAAGATTGGTATCAGAGCCATTAATTATAGCGAACTAGGGGTCAAAAATCGAACCTAGTCTATAATCTAAATGACTCACTAAGACGATTTTCCTTGCATATACATTTCATAACTTATCATCATATTGTACGGATATCGTAGACACTGAACATCGTCACACACTAACCCCATTTCGACTTCAGACCCATGGCACCCAAAAGAAGGACACCGCGTGACACTACTGGTGAAAACAACACGACGATTTTCGCAGAAGTTGAGCAACTCATATCACAACGTGTAGCCGCCGCCTTGGAGCAGTACGAAGCCAATCGGAATAACGTCGGAGGAAATGGTAGTGGTAGCGGAGGAGGTGCAGGAGGCAGTGGCACTACTGGAGGTTCTGGAGGTAATAGGATGTGTAAACACCTCCATAACACAGTCGCGATCTAAGTTAACAACATTATTAAAATATTGACTTGTGACCCTACAGATGCTTCGAACAAGAAGTGCACTTATAAGGCTTTTCTATCCTGCAACCCTCACAACTTCAATGGCACCGAGGGTGCAGTAGGCCTGATGAGATGGATTGAGAAGATGGAATCTGTAATTGATATTAGTGAGTGCACAGCCGACTGTATAGTGAAATATGCCACTTGCACACTTGCTGACAAAGCATTAACCTGGTGGAATTCTCAGATGAAAACCTTGGGAAGGCAGACTGCCTACCAGCTATCTTGGGATGATTTAAAAGCCATGATGATCGAGGAGTACTGTCCTCGAAATGAGTTGCAAAAGATCGAATCTGAAATGTGGAATTTACAAATGATAGGAGATGATGTGGCTGGTTACACCGACCGATTCAATGAGTTAGCAAGTTTGGTTCCACACATGGTTACCCCAGAATACAAGAAGGTTGAAAGATACTTGTGGGGTCTTGCTCCTCAAATCCGAAGCCTGGTGACTTCATCGAACCCCATGGATGCCAAGAGCGCTATAACTCTAGCATCCAAGCTAAGGGATAATGCTGTGCATGATGGTTTGTTTGAGAAGAAGGAGACCGAGGAAGGAAGGTCTGGGGAAAAGAGGAAATGGTTTGGGAAGCTAAGTAATCAAAACAAGAATCAAACTAACAAGAGACCTGAAATTATGAAAGCCTATGCTGTCAACACCGTGGAACAGAAAGGATATCTTGGAACATTACCGAAGTGTGACAAATGTGGGTATCATCACAGTGGAGGGTGTACCCAATGTGGAAAGTGTAAAAAGAATGGGCATCTAGCCCATAACTGTTGGAACAATGCGAACTCTAATAAGATCAATCAAGTAGCAGGAAAGGTCAACCCAGGGACAGAAAGGATTAATCAGGGATGCTTTGAGTGTGGAGATCCAAAGCACTTTAGAAAAGACTGTCCAAAGTTGAAGAACCGAAACGACAACCAGGCCCGTGGAAGAGCGTTTGTGATGGGGGCTGGTGACGCACGACAAGATCCAAACATTGTCACTGGTACGTTCCCGATAAATAATCACTATGCCTCTATACTTTTCGATACGGGTGCTGATATGAGTTTTGTGTCAAATGACTTTAAGTCCCTACTCGGTATTAAGCCCAGCAAACTAGAACAAAAGTATACAATTGAATTAGCAAACGGAACATTAATTAATACCGGAGAGGTCATACAAAGTTGTACCTTATGTCTTAAAAACCACACATTTAGTATAGATCTGTTACCTGTTGACTTAGGAAGCTTTGACGTTGTTATTAGCATGGATTGGTTGTCAAAGAATCATGCAGAAATTATTTGTTTTGAGAAGATTGTCCAAATCCCACTCCCAAACGGAGAAATTCTTTCGATTCAAGGTGAGAAGAGTGGAGTAACATTAAGGATGATAAACTGCATGAAAGCTCGTAAGTACCTACGTAAAGGCTATTGCGTATTCCTGGCACACGTCGTCGAGAAGAAACCCGAGAAACGTCGATTTGAAGACATACCAATCGTTAAAGATTACCCCGAAGTTTTTCCTGAAGACTTACCTGGATTACCACCACCGAGGCAAGTCGAATTCTGAATCGACTTGGTACCAGGAGCCGCACCGATTGCACGGTCACCGTATCGACTAGCACCTTCTGAAATGCAGGAATTATGAAATCAACTCCAAGAGTTACTTGATAAAGGTTTCATAAGACCGAGTTTCTCACCTTGGGGAGCTCCAGTCCTATTCGTAAAGAAAAAGGATGGAACCTTTAGGACGTGTATTGATTACAGAGAATTAAACAAGCTTACAATCAAAAACCGATATCCACTTCCTCGAATAGACGATTTGTTCGATCAACTTCAAGGTTCCAGCTTCTATTCTAAAATTGATCTACGATCAGGGTATCATCAACTGAAAATCCAAGAAGAAGATGTACCAAAGACAGCATTTAGGACTCGATATGGCCACTACGAATTCCTAGTTATGCCATTTGGTTTGACGAACGCACCAGCTGTTTTCTTGGATCTCATGAACCGCGTGTGCAAGCCGTACTTGGATAAATTCGTGATTGTGTTTATCGATGACATATTGATATATTCACGAACCAAGGAAGATCATGAACATCATTTGAAATTAATCTTAGAACTACTCAGGAATGAGAAGCTTTATGCTAAATTCTCAAAGTGTGAGTTTTGGATCCGAGAAGTGCATTTTCTTGGACACGTCATCAATAAGAATGGTATTCACGTAGACCCATCCAAGATTGAAGCTATCAAAAACTGGGAAGCACCAAGAACTCCGACTGAAGTGCGTCAATTTCTGGGTTTGGCAGGCTATTACAGGCGATTCATCGAAAATTTTTCAAAAATAGCCCTACCCTTAACCACATTAACCCAAAAAGAAAAGAAGTTTGATTGGAGTGACAAGCAAGAGTCAGCTTTTCAATTGCTGAAGCAGAAGCTGTGTAGTGCACCGATCTTATCCCTTCCTGAGGGAATTGACAACTTTGTCGTATACTGCGATGCATCACATCAAGGACTTGGTTGTGTGTTAATGCAAAGAGACAAAGTCATCGCATATGCCTCACGACAACTAAAAGTGCACGAAAAGAATTATACGACCCATGACTTGGAGTTGGACGCAGTGGTGTTTGCACTCAAAATTTGGAGACATTATCTTTATGGTACAAGATGCACTATCTTTACTGATCACAAGAGTCTCCAACATATCTTCGATCAAAAGGAACTCAACATGAGACAACGTCGTTGAGTAGAGTTACTGAATGATTACGACTGTGATATCAAGTATCACCCGGGTAAGGCAAACGTCGTAGCAGATGCCTTAAGTCGCAAGGAACGAGTTAAAACTCTTCGTGTTCGTGCCCTAGGATTGACAATTCATACGAGTCTCACGACTCAAATCCGGATGGCACAACAAGAGGCAAGCAAAGAAGAAAACATTCATAATGAAGCTTTACGAGGAATGATAAGACAGTTGGAACCAAAGTCAGATGACACCTTATACTTCATGAATAGAATCTGGGTGCCATGTTTTGGTAATTTACGAGAGTTGGTTATGGACGAAGCCCACAAGTCCAGGTACTCCATTCACCCAGGTTCAGATAAGATGTATAAGGATCTGAAAGAACACTATTGGTGGCCGAACATGAAAGGAGAAATTGCTATTTATGTCGGGAAATGCCTGACATGTTCAAAGGTAAAGGCAGAACATCAGAAACCGTCGGGATTGTTACACCAACCCGAGATACCTCAATGGAAATGGGAACAAATTTCTATGGATTTCATCACGAAGTTACCCAGGACGTCCAGCGGTTATGACACAATATGGGTAATTGTCGATCGACTGACAAAATCGGCTCATTTTCTACCTATCAAAGAGACGGATAAAACTGAGAAACTTGCAAAGCTTTATATCAAGGAAATTGTGGCTAGGCATGGAGTGCCAATTTCTATTATCTCTGATAGAGACAGCAGATTCGTGTCTAGAATCTGGAAATCATTACAAGAAGCCATGGGCACACGTCTTGACATGAGCACGGCATATCACCCACAAACAGATGGTCAAAGTGAACGGACTATCCAAACATTAGAAGATATGCTCCGTGCGTGTGTAATTGATTTCAGAGGAAATTGGGATACTCATTTACCGTTAGCAGAGTTTTCCTACAATAACAGTTACCACACAAGCATTAAAGCAGCTCCGTTTGAAGCTTTATATGGTCGTAAATGCCGCTCACCGCTATGTTGGGCGGAAGTTGGTGAAAAACATTTGACAGGCCCTGAGATTGTCCAGGAAACCACTGATAAGATCTTCAAAATTAAGGACCGTCTGAAAGCTGCCCGAGACAGACAGAAGTGCTATGCTGATAACAGACGAAAACCATTAGAATTTCAAATTGGTGACCGAGTAATGTTAAAAGTCTCACCATGGAAAGGCGTTGCAAGGTTTGGTAACCGTGGTAAGCTTAACCCTAGATACGTTGGACCTTTTGAAATACTGGCTAGAGTTGGCCCTGTAGCTTACAAGCTCAAGTTACCACAAGAACTAAGCAATGTACATGATACGTTTCATGTATCAAATCTCAAGAAATGTTTATCAGACGAGACGTTAATTATACCGCCTGATGAGATTCACATAGATGACAGGTTGCATTTCATCGAGGAACCGATTGAGATTTCAGATTGGAAATTCAAAGACTGAGATGCAGTCGAATCAAACTGGTTAAAGTACGTTGGAACTCAAAACGTGGTCCTGAGTATACATGGGAACGAGAGGACCAAATGAAAACAAAATACCCATCCTTGTTTAAGGATACACCAGTTCAAGATAACACGAATTGAATTTCTGGACGAAATTCTTTTAACAAGGGGAGAATGTGACAACCCGACATTTCAGGTCAATATCCGTACACATTATAAACAAGTTTACATTTTAATTATTTTTGTGATTTACTTAAATTCACAAACAAGGACTTTAGAGTCTAACAAAGACCGTACATGGTCTCAAATCATATTTTGGTAATTCTAGGAGTTACCGGTTCACATACACGCATAAACCGGCAAAATACAAACAATAGTGGATAAATTAAATATCCAGGCGTATAGGTTACACAAATTTTACGTTGGTCAAATAATCACCTCAACGGATTATACGATCCAAGATTTCAATGTTTTTCTTTAACGAGCCATAAACTTGTTAAATTTATAATACCGTGAGAAACCCAAACCGAATTAAACTACCCCTTTAAAACTATAAATGATAAACTAATACCTAAATTTAATTATTTATATTAACCCCAAACCACTCCTTGACTTTTGGCCGAAAAAGCCAGAGGAAACCACCCCCTTACTCGACCCATACCTCCTATTGCGAAAAACTCAGACATAACCATACTAACTTCCATCACTTTTCTCATAATTCCTTTCATCACTCTCATTTTCATTCGGCAAACGTTTCCATTCTCTTCGAATTCGAAGTCAAGTTTCAAGGTGAAATTCACTTTATTTCGGTATTTGAAGAAGGATTTCAAGTGTTTTAAAGAAAATTCTGCAAAAGAGTCAAGACCATTCTCTGTTTTCTCTCATCATCATCGTCACTGTTTTAAGGTAAAAACTCAAAACCATCTATTTTATTCTCTTTAAAAACCGTATCTAAGCATACAAAATGTTCAATCGCAAGTAAGATAACAAGAAAAGTGTGTCAAATTCAAGTTTTAAAACATTAATATGCAGGACTGATTCTGTCAAACAGAAGTCCAGTAATCGAAACTATGAAGTTTCGATACCTATACTCAATTGAAACAAGTAGTTTCGATACCTGTTACTCAATCGAAACTAGGAGTTTCGATACTAGCTGTTCAATCGAAACTAGGTAGTTTCGATACATATTGCTCAATCGAAACTAGGTAGTTTCGATACCCTTCTTGTCAATCGAAACTAGATTGTTTCGGTAACACTTATTCAATCAAAACTAGGTAGTTTCGACACTCAAATACTCCATCGAAACTAAGAAGTTCCGACACCTGACTACTCCATCGAAACTAAGTAGTTTCGATACACATATGCCCAATCGAAACTAAGAAGTTTCGACACCTGGTCAACAGTCCCATTTGGGCAGTAACTCAAAACTGTTTTTATAACAAAACAAGTGTTGAACAACTAAGGAGATATTGAAACAAAAACGACCAGATTTACAAAGTCGGTGAACAATTTGCAATATAAGACGTTCGGTCTTAACACAATTTACCCTTGGTATCTAGGGTACGAATAGTCAAGGTTGACTACAACAAGTATCATTACAAGTATACACAAACTCAAGGTGAGTTTCACGACCCCTTTTTACTGTTTTCAATATTTGGGGGAAGAACATACTTATAACTATTTTATGGGATAACAAGAGAATAAGGCACGACTTTTATGTTTACATGAGATGAGAACAACAAGAGAGGCCGCGAAAGTCCCCTGGAACAATCTAGTAACCATTAACTGTAGCCTAGGGTCCTATGAATAGTACTATGGAGAGTGACGTCTCCCAGTCATGGTTAGTCGCGCTAACCACAATCTAGAGGATTTATGGCCGCATAGAACCGGATAACGAAATTAGGGGCGTGTACAATTGTCATGGTTTGGTTACGTCTCTTGTATGAACATATTATTTGTATTCCTAGCTAGTTTACAAATGGGTCAACAACTCTTATTCTGTTTATCACATTCACCTGAAACTATTTACGATCAATTGAATTTTTGTAAAGAACTATTTGATTAAACCTGTGAACTCACCAACCTAGTGTTGACAATTTTAAGTATGTTTTTCAGGAAATTGAACGTGACCGCAAGGTTAGCAATGTAGGATACATGCATGCACGATGGATACAACTTTTGGGAGATTTCTCTTGTATAACTCATTGTAATAGAGTCATATTTGCAAAATCTTCGCTTTTTGTAAACTCAATTTACATTTTGGAATGTAAAACTTTAAACTTGTTTATGTATCCATTTATCATGTATGTGTTTGCGGTAATCATATGCTTTGGAAACCATGTCACGTCACGCCTCGCGTTTCCGCCTTGGCGAGGGTGTGACAAGTTTCTTACTGCTGGTACTGATGAACCAATTCCCATGCACACACCTTTATTTGGCCACTTGATTAATGAAGTATACGTTGCACCACAAGGAGATAGGTGGAATCATCCTGAGAGTGAACCTGAGTTAAGTGAACACTCAAATGAAGGGGTAGAAGATGATGATGAAGATAGTGATGGTGATGATGATAGTGATGATGCGGATAATGAAGAAAGTAATGAAGGTGATGGTGGTGCTGGCTATGCTCAAAGGCATGATACCAGTGAATCAGAACGAACTGTTACTGATTCATCTGATTCTGAACCCACACCAGACCAGCGGCATCCAAGAAAGCATATTCAGGAATTACTTCCTTTGTCATCATGTAGGCGAAGACGAAGATAGAGTTCAGACTCGGACTTTCAACTTGAAAGTTCAGACAAAGAGGCACCTCAAGTGACTGAACGAAGAAAGAAGAACAAGCATTATCACACCCCGACCGATGGCGGAATCATCGGGGCGGGACATGTAAGACTGTTCATAGCACCTGGTTGACTAAATTGAAATATATTAAAGTCAAATTTGCATTACAAATAATCCAAGTACAAAATCAAATTCAAACAAGAAACATAAACAACTCATAAAATTCTTGATTTAAATTGCTAAGTCCAAATCCTATGTTGAACACGTCCTGAATCAATCTCACATATTGGGGCTTGAAACATGAATAAAATAAAGTTGGTGAGTATAACACAGTTGTATATAGATAGCATATAAATGAAAACAAATCCTTTACATGACATGATAAATAAGGCGTTTATGGGGAGCAGCTATTGTGTAACCAAATGTACAATCAAACCTTGTAACTAGCATGCAAAAATTGTGTTGTCGGTTTCAATCACCGCGTACTATGGGTGGGTTTGTCAGACTCAATAGATCCATCATTGAAAACCGTCGGCTTATATAGTTAATGATTGCACATAAGAGCATACAAAGGTTAGTACACCTAGCACTCGGGCACAAAGCTCATATTTTGCACACATGTATGTAAATAGGATTTTTACACTTGTGTTGTTTGTGTAAATGTAAATGTGTAATGTGTAATGAGTATAGAGTTCATGTTCCACCCCAAAAGTGTAAAAGAGTAAAAAGGGGTTGTGAATACTCACTTGGTATGGAAGTGTAGCTAACAAAGATTATAGATAGCAAATATGATCCTCGAAATGCACAATTTAACCTAAAGAGTAATGTGTATTGAATCAAATAGATGCATAAAGTTTAAGTCTAAAATGAAAGTTGAATTTGTGTATAAAACTATTGATTTGTATTTAAAAAGTATTGAATAAAATACATAGAGTTTGAAGTAAAATATTTTTGAAACAATTTGATTAGGTTTGAATTGAATAATTGAATAAATATATAATTATAGTTTATGAAATAATGTAAATATTAATTGTAATTAAGTATAAATAAATAAATGATTCTGATTTAAAAATGTAAATTAAATAATTAATCATTATCTCATTTATTTATAAATTTTGTAACTTAATTATTTAAAATATCATTTAAGTGTAAGATAATAAATATAAATTAAATTTTCATAAACTTTTAAATAAATTATATTTATGCCAAGATTAAACTTTTAATCCATTTTAAAATACAGAAAACATATTTTTATAAAATCTGAAACATTTACTAAAAATTTATAATTCTGCTCAAGCCACGGGCGCGACCGCGCTAGTCGGGGCGCGACCGGGTTGATCAACAAGAGCATAATCTAGACAAGTCAACAGGCACGCCCGTGCCTTGGTCCGGCACGGTCGTGTCTATGATCTTTAGACACAACAGGGACTAGCCCAGAGGGCATGACAAGGTCTGGACAGGAGGACACGACCGCGCTGCTAGTCGGCACGACCGCGCTCTATGAGGCACGGTCGCGCTAGACGATTAGCGCGACCGTGTCTCTTCCAAATCAGACACGAATTGAAAAAAGATTGGATTTTAAACGTTGGAATTGTTAGGGCTTTTGATTAAAGGGTTATTACGAGTCTTTTCATATAATTTAATTGTATGTACATCACGTTTAAGTAGGGGTTCGATTAAATCATTTTTAATAAAGCATGAGTTCTGATTCGGATCGATTTCTATAATGGAAGCCCAAATTGAATAGGGGCTTTCGATACAGATACTGAAATGAATGAATTAAAGGATTCAATTACCCTGAACAGCAGCGAATTGATAAAGAACGGTAGGGAGGAAGTTCCGGCGACGGCAAGACTGGTTTCCGGCGACCTCTGCTGCTGTTCCGAATGCTTCAGCGGCTTCGGATGATTCAGAGATGATTTGGGAAACGATTGACTGGATTGCTGGAGATAATTCTGATCGAAAAAGCTTGAGAGAGTTTTCTTGAATTGAGAGAGTTTTTTCTTGAATTGTTGAAATGAAACTGAGGCGTTTTGGGAATTTGAAAAAGTGGTAATACAATTGTTAAGGGAAAACAAACGTATGACTGTTACGGATTCGAACGATCGGGCGATTAAAGTTGCAGTTATGTTTCAGCTGTTTCACAGGCGTGACCGTGCCTAAATATGGCACGACCGTGCCTAGGCACCAGGCGCGATCGTTCCAAAGTAGGTCGCGCGACCGTGCCAAAGCACTTGGCGCGACCGTGCTAGGACGAAGCACGACCGTGCTAGACTAGGGTTTCTTGACATTTTTCAACTTTAGTCCTTGACTTTTCAGATTTGATAAGTTTGAATAAAATAGTTTCCTGTATAGTGTTTAAATGTATATAACCGAGTAAAATTTGCGAATTTGCATAGAATCATTGCATTTAATTTACGGCGAGAAAATAATGAGACAGTGCACGAGTATTGAATTCAAAATTGCATTACATTGGATTGAAATATGAATACTAAAAATCAGGAATGTTACAGTCTCCCCATGTTGAGAGAATTTCGTCCCGAAGTTTAGCTAGAGGAAACAACATTATTAGTAAAAAGATGAGGGTACTTGAGCTTCATTTGGTCTTCTCGTTCTCAAGTGAACTCAGGACCACGCTTAGATTCCCAACGAACTTTAACGATAGGAATTCGACTTCGCTTGAGCTGCTTGACTTCACGATCCATAATTTCCACCGGCTTCTCAACGAAGTGCATTAATGCGCACGTCGTCAAGCGGTATATGGAGATTTTCATCGGCGAGACACTTCTTCAGATTAGATTTATGAAAGGTAGGATGCACATTGTCAAGAGATGGAGGTAACTCGAGCTTGTAAGCCACTTTCCCAATCCTTTCCAGGATTTTGAATGGACCAACATAACGAGGTGCTAACTTGCCTTTCTTTCCAAAACGGACCACACCCTTCCACGGAGATACCTTAAGAAGAACAAGATCACCGACTTGGAATTCCAAGGGTTTTCGACGTAGGTTGGCATAACTCTTTTGCCGACTCCTCACTACTCGAATGTTGTCATGGATTTGAATAATTTTGTAGGATGTTTCTTGAATTAACTCGGGACCGGTGATTTGTGCTTCACCAATCTCGTTCCAACAGATAGGAGAACGACACTTGCGACCATAGAGAGCTTCGAATGGAGCCATGTTGATACTTGTGTGGTAGCTATTGTTGTAAGAAAACTCAATAAGGGATAAATGCAAATCCCAACTGCCACCAAAATCGATTACACAAGCTCTAAGCATGTCTTCAAGAGTTTGGATTGTTCGCTCGGTTTGACCATCAGTTTACGGATGGTAAGCCGTGCTCAAATCCAATCGAGTGCCAAGAGCCTTTTGGAGAGATTGCCAAAATCGAGAAGTGAACAGAGCGTCTCTATCGGATATTATGTTCAAGGGAACACCATGACGGCTCACAATTTCATCAATGTAAATCCGGGCTAATTTCTCTACTTTAAAGTCTTCACGTATAGGCAAGAAGTGAGCGGATTTAGTGAGACGATCAATGATCACCCAAATACTATCATATCCACTCGAGGTGCGAGGGAGCTTGGTAATGAAATCCATAGCTAGATTCTCCCATTTCCACACAGGAATTTCTGGTTGTTCGAGTAAACCAGATGGACGTTGAAGTTCGGCTTTGACTTTGGAGCAAGTTAAGCATTTGGCCACATAAAGAGCAATGTCTTTCTTCATACCGGGCCACCAATAAAGTTGGCGAAGATCTTGGTACATTTTATCCGCACCAGGATGAATAGAATAACGAGTCTTATGAGCCTCGTTCATGAGAAATGCACGGAGATCATCGCGATCGGGAACCCAAATACGGTTCAAGTAATATAGTAAGCCATTGGGTTTTGATTCAAGAAGAAGTTCAACACCACACGACATTTCTTCATACATGTTACCCTCGGTTACCGAGACGTGTTGAGCTTCCAAGATACGGGTTTGAATATCAGTTTGAATACGGGCACAATGAAGCATAACATGGTCCTTTCGACTCAAAGCATCGGCTACTACATTCGCTTTGCCGGGATGGTAACGAATTTCGCAGTCATAGTTGTCAAGGAGTTCGACCCAACGTTGTTGCCTCATATTGAGCTCTTTTTGGTTGAAGATATGTTGAAGACTTTTGTGGTCGGTGAACACCACACATTTCGTGCCATATAGGTAATGTCTCCAAATCTTTAATGCGAATACGACCGCACCCAACTCGAGATCGTGCGTCGTATAATTCTTTTCATGAATTTTGAGTTGTCTTGATGCATAAGCGATTACTTTTCCTCGTTGCATGAGGACACAACCAAAACCTTGGTTAGAAGCATCACAATAGACAACTAAATCATCATTTCTATCGGGGAGAGTCAAAATGGGAGCATTGCACAACTTATGCTTAAGAGTTTGGAAAGCTTCTTCTTGTTTCGGTCCCCACTCATAAGTCTTACCCTTGTGGGTCAAAGCGGTAAGAGGGACATCAATCTTTGAGAAGTTTGAGATGAAACGACGATAATAACCCGCAAGACCAAGAAACAAACGAACTTCGGTAGGAGTCTTCGGGGCATTCCAATTCTTAACCGTTTCAATCTTAGCAGGATCAACATGAATACCCTTGTCGTTGACGATGTGACCAAGAAATTGAACTTCTTTTAGCCAAAATTCGCATTTGGAGAATTTGGCATATAGTTGTTCTTTTCTCAAGAGGTCCAAAACCAATCTAAGGTGTTCTTCATGGTCGGCTTTAGTCTTGGAATAGATTAAGATATCATTAATGAAAACGATCACGAATTTGTCAAGGTACGGTTTGCACACACGATTCATGAGATCCATGAAAACTGCGGGTGCGTTGGTTAACCCGAAAGGCATAACCATGAACTCGTAATGACCATACCTTGTTCGAAAAGCAGTCTTAGGAATCTCATCTTCTTGAACACGAAGCTGATGATAACTGGATCGAAGATCAATCTTCGAGAAGCAAGTGGAACCTTGAAGTTGATCAAAGAGGTCATCGATTCTAGGCAAGGGATAACGGTTCTTGATAGTAAGCTTGTTAAGTTCGTGGTAGTAAATACACATGCGAAATGATCCATCCTTCTTCTTAACAAATAAGACGGGTGCACCCCACGGTGAATGACTCGGACGGATGAATCCTTTGTCGGAGAGTTCTTGAAGTTGACTTGCAAGCTCTTGCATTTCGGAAGGTGCAAGACGATAAGGAGCTCTAGCAACGGGGTTAGCTCCGGGCACAAGATCAATACGGAACTCTACTTGACGAACGGGAGGAAGACTGGATAAATCCTTAGGAAAAACTTCGGGGAAATCCTGAATGATCGGAATGTCTTGGATACTCTTCTCCTTGACATCCTTTTGAACAATATGAGCTAAGAAAGCAATGTACTTCTTTCGTAAGTACTTTTGAGCGGTAGTACAAGACATCAATTTAAGACCCTTGCAAGGCTTTTCACCAAAAACCCTTAAGGTTTCTCCCGATGGTAACGGAATTCGAATACACTTTTCAAAGCAAATGACTTCGGCATGATGATTTGATAGCCAATCCATACCTATAATAATATCAAAGCTTCCTAGTGGCATTGGAACACGGTTGATTGGGAATGAATGGTCATTTAGTTCTAAGGAGCAATCATAAATAATGGACTCAATGGTAAGGGAGTCACCATTTGCTATTTCAACGGTGAAGGTTTTCTCTAATTGGGATCGTGTCATTGCAAGTAAAGGCTCAAAATTAAGTGACACAAAACTTTTATCGGCACCGGTATCGAACAAAATGGAGGCATATTAACTATTAACAAGAAACGTACCATTGACCACGTCATTGTTGGCTTGAGCTTCGTTGGCGTTTATGTTGAACGCACGCCCACGAGCTCCACCTTGTCTAGCATTTGCAAGTCTTGGACATTGATTACGAAAATGGTTCGGGTCACCACACTCATAGCAAGCACACCCATTAGCAATGGCGGGAGCACCTTGGTTAGCCACTTGAGGTACGGTTCGGTTTGGAGGGTTGACTTGGCCCGCAAGAGCTTTGGTCCTACAAACACTAACCGTATGACCATATCTCCCACAATAAGTACAAAGGCGACATGGGATGATTTGGGGATGATGGTAGTTGTAGGTGGCACAAAGTGGGTAAATTCCACCATATGGCTTTTTGACCGGTGCTTGAACCATAGGTGCAGCTTGGTTGACGGGAACAGCAGGAGTAACCACAGCAAAATTTCTAACTTTCCTCTTTCTATTATTGCGAGAGGGCTCGGTTGTGGCTTCTTTGCTGTGAGTAGGAGGGGTTACGGTTTCAGAAACTTTCTTAGAACCCTTTTTGGTAAGAGTTCCAGCTTTCACATGATTATCAGTTAAGGTAGCAGATAGACGAATAACATCCTCCAGAGTAGCAGGATTTCTACCTAAGACAGTATCTTGGATTTGTCTTGGTAGCCCACCAATATACTTCTCGATACAACGGGACAAAGGAGTGACCATGTGGGGCACTAGAAGACTCAACTCATGGAACCGAGTTGTATATGCTAAGCTTTCCCCACTATCTTGGGCAAGATCCCAAAATTCAGCCTCTAACTTTTTCACTTCGTTTCGAGGACAGAACTCCTCAGTCATAAGCCTTTTGACCTCATCCTAAGGTAAGGCCATAGCTATGTCAACATCCCTATTCCTTTTCTCCCCATTCCACCATGTAAGTGCCCGTTTTTGTAGGACACTTGTAGCATGACGAACACGGAGGTTGTCGGGACAGTCACTATTGAGAAAGGTATTCTCAATGCTTTCGAACCATTGAAGGAGTCCAGTAGCTCCTTCGGTTCCATAAAACTTTAGGGGATTGCACGAGTTGAAGTGCTTGAAGATGCATTGAGGTGGATTGTTACCACCATTTCCACCATTTCCACCATTATTACCACTATTGCTTCCATTTCCACCATTGTTGCCATTTGTGGCACCATTGGCTTGGGTGAGTTGTGTCACCAATTGGGTAAGAATAGCAGCAATGTCGGTGTTGGCGTTGGTTGCAGGAGCACGACGAGGAGGCATTCTACAGATTTTCACAAGACAAGAAAAAAATTGTGAGGACTTATGAGATTTGATAGGATTTAATAGAATGAGATAGCAAAATAAAATAGATATTCTTAGTTTGGATTGTACTCAAAAGTGACAAAATCACTTGAATACTATGGCACATTAAGGTTAATTTAAACTTATAAAATTTTTCAAGGAGACATGCTTTAGCCTATAAGTAAACACTCATCTCGGGAATTCCCAGGAAAGCATACGGGTCCCTCGGTTGATTGGGATTTATGCGAAATGCTTTCCTAGATAGAAAACCCAAAATACAGGTGTCACCCTTCCAGATTGCACGTGTCCTCAAATAATTTAACATGTTTAAAAACCTTAACGAAGAAGTAAAAATTTTAAAGATTTTTGCTTCAAGAAATTTTTTTTTTCCACATGCTTAGAAAGGATAAGGATAGAAAAGAAGATAGAAATATTATGAGGTTTTAGAATATAGGAAAGGATATTATTTATTTAATTATTAAGGATATCCTAATAAGTCATGGATTTAAAACACATAAGCCATCATAATGCAATAAGTAATCATACTAAACATGTAACATATAACATATAGCACATAGCATGTAACACATAGCACAAAAATCATGAAGCATAGTATAAGTGGGTGTCCTAAAGTTATAGTCTAGGTCAAGGTGTCTAATAACCTAATTCCCTATAACCAAGGCTCTGATACCAATCTGTCACACCCCGACCGATGGCGGAATCATCGGGGCGGGACATGTAAGACTGTTCATAGCACATGGTTGACTAAATTGAAATATATTAAAGTCAAATTTGCATTACAAATAATCCAAGTACAAAATCAAATTCAAACAAGAAACATAAACAACTCATAAAATTCTTGATTTAAATTGCTAAGTCCAAATCCTATGTTGAACACGTCCTGAATCAATCTCACATATTGGGGCCTGAAACATGAATAAAATAAAGTCAACTAAAAAGTTGGTGAGTATAACACAGTTGTATATAGATAGCATATAAATGAAAACAAATCCTTTACATCACATTATAAATAAGGCGTTTATGGGGAGCAGCTATTGTGTAACCAAATGTACAATCAAACCTTGTAACTAGCATGCAAAAATTGTGTTGTCGGTTTCAATCACCGCGTACTATGGGTGGGTTTGTCAGACTCAATAGATCCATCATTGAAAACCGTCGGCTTGTATAGTTAATGATTTCACATAAGAGCATACAAAGGTTAGCACACCTAGCACTCGGGCACAAAGCTCATATTTTGCACACATGTATGTAAATAGGATTTTTGCACTTGTGTTGTTTGTGTAAATGTAAATGTGTAATGTGTAATGAGTATAGAGTTCATGTTCCACCCCAAAAGTGTAAAAGAGTAAAAAGGGGTTGTGAATACTCACTTGGTATGGAAGTGTAGCTAACAAAGATTATAGATAGCAAATATGATCCTCGAAATGCACAATTTAACCTAAAAAGTAATGTGTATTGAATCAAATAGATGCATAAAGTTTAAGTCTAAAATGAAAGTTGAATTTGTGTATAAAACTATTGATTTGTATTTAAAAAGTATTGAATAAAATACATAGAGATTGAAGTAAAATATTTTTGAAACAATTTGATTAGGTTTGAATTGAATAATTGAATAAATATATAATTATAGTTTATGAAATAATGTAAATATTAATTGTAATTAAGTATAAATAAATAAATGATTTTGATTTAAAAATGTAAATTAAATAATTAATCATTATCTCATTTATTTATAAATTTTGTAACTTAATTATTTAAAATATCATTTAAGTGTAAGATAATAAATATAAATTAAATTTTCATAAACTTTTAAATAAATTATATTTATGCCAAGATTAAACTTTTAATCCATTTTAAAATACAGAAAACATATTTTTATAAAATCTGAAACATTTACTAAAAATTTATAATTCTGTTAAAAGATTCTGAGTCTCACACGACCGTGCCTCGGGAGGGCACGATCGTGCTCAAGCCACGGGCGCGACCGCGCTAGTCGGGGCGCGACCGGGTTGATCAACAGGAGCATAATCTAGACAAGTCAACAGGCACGCCCGTGCCTTGGTCCGGCACGGTCGTGTCTATGATCTTTAGACACAACAGGGACTAGCCCAGAGGGCATGACAAGGTCTGGACAGGAGGACACGACCACGCTGCTAGTCCGCACGACCGCGCTCTATGAGGCACGGCCGCGCTAGACGATTAGCGCGACCTTGTCTCTTCCAAATCAGACACGAATTGACAAAAGCTTGGATTTTAAACGTTGGAATTGTTAGGGCTTTTGATTAAAGGGTTATTACGAGTCTTTTCATATAATTTAATTGTATGTACATCGCGTTTAAGTAGGGGTTCGATTAAATCATTTTTAATAAAGCATGAGTTCTGATTCGGATCGATTTCTATAATGGAAGCCCAAATTGAATAGGGGCTTTCGATACAGATACTGAAATGAATGAATTAAAGGATTCAATTACCCTGAACAGCAGCGAATTGATAAAGAACGGTAGGGAGGAAGTTCCGGCGACGGCAAGACTGGTTTCCGGCGACCTCTGCTGCTGTTCCGAATGCTTCAGCGGCTTCGGATGATTCAGAGATGATTTGGGAAACGATTGACTGGATTGCTTGAGATAATTCTAATCGAAAAAGCTTGAGAGAGTTTTCTTGAATTGAGAGAGTTTTTTCTTGAATTGTTGAAATGAAACTGAGGCGTTTTGGGAATTTGAAAAAGTGGTAATACAATTGTTAAGGGAAAACAAACGTATGACTGTTACGGATTCGAACGATCGGGCGATTAAAGTTGCAGTTACGTTTCAGCTGTTTCACAGGCGCGACCGTGCCTAAATATGGCACGACCGTTCCTAGGCACCGGCGCGATCGTTCCAAAGCAGGTCGCGCGACCGTGCCAAAGCACTTGGCGCGACCGTGCTAGGACGAAGCACGACCGTGCTAGACTAGGGTTTCTTGACATTTTTCAACTTTAGTCCTTGACTTTTCAGATTTGATAAGTTTGAATAAAATAGTTTCTTGTAGTGTTTAAATGTATATAACCGAGTAAAATTTGCGAATTTGCATAGAATCATTGCATTTAATTTACGGCTAGAAAATAATGAGACAGTGCACGAGTATTGAATTCGAAATTGCATTACATTGGATTGAAATATGAATACTAAAAATCAGGAATGTTACAAGCATGATCGCCCATGGCAGGAAGTAATGGATGCAATAAACGCCAGGGTAAGGGTAAGGCAAGCTACCGATCAAGTAACACAAGCTCCCACTCAACAGACTCCATAGACACAATTGTATAGCCGACGAAGAAGAAGAACTATAACACCGGTTATTGTTCCAAGAACAGAAGAACCTTTTCCTGTAGTTATATCTCTTTCAGCTAACACTATTCAGCTACCAACCTCCACAATACTTCCTATTTTGACTTAATCAGTCCTTGTCTCAACAACAATATCACCCACTGTTCTCCAAACAACAACCTTACCATTTACTGTCACTGCTGGTATTTTACCACCGATGACACACTCACTGGAATTTGGAGACATGGGCCATCACTTTGATTTGTCAGAGTTGTTTGCAGACACAATTCATGAGACTGGAGAACCCTCTACCGCCAGGCTTGTTGATCCTAGGGATCAAAGGATTGCATCCTTAGAGACACAGGTTGCCACCCAACAAATGCAGATTAATCTGCTTGTTGAATCTAACACAAGATTAACATATCAGTGGCAAGCCATGGAGGAACAAATGAAGTCATTCTTTGATCTTCAAAAGATGCAATTCAATCTCAATGAGTCCTTCTTCAACACCCGTATATCCATGGAGAACCAAATGTTGATACAAAGGTGTGAGCATCAGGTGTTGGTAGACTTGGTGGCTAAGTTGACAAAGCAGCTTGAGTCTCAGGGGGAGACAAGCAAGAAAGTTCAAGAAGAAACTTGCCACCATGTCGACCTTACAAAAGATAAAGACCAGGACGATGATCTAAATGTTGGGCCTTCAGATGCTGGTGGTGGTGAGACCCAAGTTATCTTGCCAACACAAGCCACACCTATGGCTCAGGGGGAGTCCACCCAGCAACAACAATAGAGCAGTGGGGCTGATAAGGGAAAAACACCTGCTGAGGTGTTAGAAGATTTGGCTACAAGTCCCAACCTAAATGATGAAATCATGATAGGGGCTTTAGTGGAGATTGAAGAAGGAGAAATAGATAGCGGTGATGATTGGGACGAATACGGGAATGATGTTATTGTGGAATTCCCTAAAGGACAATGGTCATGCGTACTTAGCAAGTACACATGAAGGTTGGTCATGCGTACTTGCTAAGTGCGCATGGCCCAGGTATATATATAGCATAGAGTTGTTTCATTTTATGACACAGATGTAATTGCACACACAAGTACGCACAGATCAGTATTGTATCAGTCCATAAGTCATTCAGTCTGTTTCTGTACTTGTTTGAAACACTATGAAATCAATAGACCGTGTATTTATTAGTATCATCTCGTGTTGATTGTCATACATTCATTCTTACATTGTTCCACCTAGTAACAGGCATTCCGCACCTGTTTACTAGACTACGTTCTCACACGATATTGATCCGAAACACCCACCCGGAGGGACCTACAAAGTGAGTATAAGTGTGTGGTGAAACTTAGGGTAGCACTTAATGAATCAAATAGGTAGAATGTAGATAGCAATGTTTATAAGCACAAGAGTTATCAAATAGTGTGACACATAAACTATTAGGTATTGTACTATGTGATGTAATTACTTAGAATAACATGTAAAAGAATTTCACAAAGTATTAAACATGTAACACTTAGCAATGTGGAAAAAATCATATAACATATAGCATGTCATATGATGGGTGTCCTAAGGTTATAGTCTAGGTCATGGGTGTCTAATAATCTAATTCCCTATAAGCATGGCTCTGATACCAATCTGTCACACCCCAACCGGTGGCGGAAAAGTCGGGGCGGAACATGGAGACTCTTCATGAGCCCGTGGATCTGACACCCAGAATTTCAGGTCAATATCCATATTACATAAATGCACGTTCATAACATATATTTCCTAAAGTTTTATTTTGACAAAGTAAAGTCAAGGAGTCTAGCAAAGGAACTTATATCAAAATAGTAATTGATAAGAATTACTAGGAAAATAAACAGTGATAACCTGCAAGGTACGGTCGTTGGTGATTGACAAGAATTTTATTCTAGCAAAAGTCTAGGGACACGCTTTAATGTAAAATCATAAATATTGGTGACTAAACTTTTATAAAAGTTGACATATAAATAATCGTTACATGGTTCTATATTATTTTATGTATACATGTATTATATTAGTTAAAACATTAACTATGACGGGTTAAATTAGTGGACTATTAAAATAGTCAAGATACAAAATATATATAGTTTTAATCATAAAAGTTCGTAAATCGGGTATTAGATCACGGGAACACCTACCGAGTATACCCTACCTAAAACCCATCTAACTAAACACCTAGAAATCAACTAGAAGTGGAACAAGACCCAACCCCCCACCCTTCTATTTTGGCCAAGAAAGGGGGGCCCCACCCACAACATCACCTACACCATATCACTACCATCCTTGTGTCATATGAAGTCCATGCTCTTTCATGTGTAGAGCAAGCCACCATCATATCAAATATACACACCATGTCTTGTAATAGTTAGAGCAATCCCAACACTCCAACTTGTTGATATCTACATGCATATATACGACACACACACTTATGCACACACATTCACCATACTCTTTTGCCTAAAGATCTATCTGAAAGTACCATCCATCATGAGCCACCATCATTGGTAATGATGATAGTGGGACCAACACACTATCTCCATCCTTTTCACCCTATAAAAATCGATGCACACATATGTGCATACACTTTGCACACTTTGATTAAAGAAAACAAATCTAGAGAAAGTTTGTGTTAGAGTTTGGAAGTCCAAGGAGGAATTGGAGACTAGGAGTCGGGTCTTGATAGCAACACGCGCACCTAGCACCTTCTACTTGTTGATTTTTCACCTAGCTTGTCTAGTGGTATGAAACCGACACCACTTTTCATCTTTGTCTTTATTTATAGTTTAAAGCTCGTTGTTCACCTAAGTAACAAAAGATTTAAAAGATTAAAAGGGTTTCTTTTTATAAAGGTTTAACTTATTAAGTTTAAAAACTAAAAGTTTTATAAAAATATATGTAATGGGTGGAAAATAATAAGTTTATATGCATAGATCATTGTTTTGAAACATTTTATGAGATGTTGTTGTTTTGATTCCATGATGATAAATTACAAATTGTTTAACCAAAAGATTTGTATAAATATATATAAAGGATCGAAATTTGTATGTATAGATAAATATATGAGTAGATATTATTGTTGATCATTTGATGGTAAAATGTGGATTGTTAAACAAGAGACATGATTAGTGAATTTTACAAAATAAACACTAGCGACATAAAGACTAAGAAATGTTTAAGTATATGTATATTAGGTCAAAAATGGCAAGATATATATGATGGCGTTTGGTTGATTGTTTAAAGCACGACTTGATGATATTGGTAGGAAAATATGCATGATCAGGAGGTTAAGTTGTATCTGTGTATATAAGCATATGGAAACTGGGATAAATGTATACTATACATATTTGTGTAGTTGCATGATCAAGGGTATATAGACATAAAATAATGAAATACATTCGTACCTTGAAAATAAATCATGAACAACACACTTAAGAGATTTAGAACTTGCAAGTTATTGTTATGTATCGACACGAAATTTGTTGTGATTAAAATGTCTAAGACATTTAGTAATTATAAGGATCATATATGTATATATTATGATGGAATGGTCACAGAGGAATTATGTGCATGAAATTAAAAAGACGTTTCGATTAAAGAATAAATGTACACATGTTATCGTAAAACATATTTAAATATATGTAGAATTAATAAACATACTTGTGAGTATTTGGTAAGAATATAAATACATGACAAATTATTAAATGTCGCTCGGAACAAGTATTTGTGACGTGCTAACATGGTTTATGTGCTCGTAGAATAAATGACATGCTTAGTACAAACTTGAACGATATTTGTGTTTTATATAATTATTGATAGGAAATAATTATATGATGATACATGGACTATAATATAAATATATTATAAGATGTTGCAAAAATGATATTTATTTTTGACAAACATAACAAGTCACCAATATGGAAATATAATATTTTACAGAAAATAAATAAAGCGTCTAGACTGGAATAATAATCACCAACGAGTCGTCATGAGAAAACATGGTTTTAAATAAACAAAGACGTACTTAACAGGAATAGTTAAGTCAGGTGAAAAACTTACGTTTAAGATGGGTAGTCTTAACGGGTATAGTATCCTTGTGTAATTAGGATACGGATAAGCGGGGTTTACGGTTATTCAAGTATTTGCTAGCATTCATACTATCGAGGTGAGTTTCACTAACCCCTTTTTCTAAGTTTTGAAATGTTTTGGGGTGGAAACATACTTGTAAAGAATTTTCGTATGTAAATGAATGAACAAATGATCAGACCGTATGTGTGCATTGAGGGAAAAATAAAGCGCTTAAAGTCCTCGGAATAAAAACTTAGTAACCATTAGCTATTGTCTTAGCCCGGGATTCTATGGATAGTACTATTGGGGGTGACGCCTCTGGTCATGGTTAGTCGCGCTAACCAGGGGTCCAAATGACCGAATGACCGCATATTGTCTTACTCGCAGAAAGGCGAGGGGAGGCACAAAAAGTTGGGGTTTGGTTACGGTCTCGTGCATTACATATTAATTTGTATTCCTTGCAAGCTTACAAATGGGGTCAATTGGTCAGGGTAATGTTCAGATTCATTGGTTATACATACAAAGAGTTTTGATCGGAAAATGATCATGTTTAAACGATGGATTTATGATAACTCTTGATAATGACTTGTGAACTCACCAACCTCGTGTTGACACTTTTTAAGTATGTTTTAAGAAAATTGAACGTGGTCTTTAGGTTAGCAATGTAGGTTACATGCATGCATGTGGATACGACTTTTGAAGGATTTCTCTCGTATAACTCATGGTCTTGAGTCATAATTGCGAAATCTTAAACTTTTGTAAACTCAAGTTGATATTTTGTGATGTAAATATTTTAAACTCGATTATGTATCCAACTACATGTATGTGTTTACGGTAATCATATGCTTTGGAAACCAGTGAATGTTACGCCTCGCGCTTCCGCCTTGGCGAGGTGTGACAATGGATGACTAAGTTGTAATATATTAAAGCATCCCTTTTCAATTCATAATTCCAACAAACCAAATTCAACAATACAAGAATTCTGAAATACATAATAAGTTCATTTTATTCAATTAACTAGGTCAACAACTTAAGTGAACCAAACTTGATCAACTCAAACATTTGCACCTTAAACATGATAAAAACTAGGCCAACTAAAAAGTTGGTGAGCATACATAGGTTTTGACTCTAAATAGTATCATTGTGTTGTGTGTATACAATCCATACATATCATGGTTGATAAGACAATTATGGAGAGTTACTACTATGAAACCAAGTTGTACAATCAAACCTTTGTAATTACTTAGAATAACATGTAAAATAATTACACAAAGTATTTTAGAACACTTGTAAGTCCCAGTGGGTCTACCGATCAATCTCTGCTGTAAAACACATAATACATACACGAAGTGCGGAATCCTTACGTATACGTATGTCTCGAGTAGTCACAAACGCAATACAATCACACAAGACACGATTTCATAAACAACTTCTTGTATTTTCAATCAAACAGTAAACACAGAGTAGTTCTAGTAAAGATGCAGAAGTTACAAATGAGAACAACTCTTAAACTATTTATAGACAACTCATACTGAAACAGGCGAACTTAATAAGTTCGCCCTCAACTATACCTGGCGAACATATTAAGTTCGCCTGAGCAAACTTAACTAATTACAAATACAAAACATACAAAACTTTAAACATAAAGACTAATCTATTACAAGGCCTGTTGTCACAAAACATGCTCCAGCAGACTCTCCTTTGACAACAGCTTGGTCTTTATCTTCAAGTCTTGTTCTACCAATTCTTTGGCAACGAGCTCCCTTCACATATCCTGTGTTTCAAACACACATTTAACACCTTCTTATACTGTAATTCCCGCTCTCTGCTTTCATCAGTATACACGATTTCTCTACGCTTTAGCATCTTCTGATCAGATCTTGAAAAGTTAACAAGGTTCATAACATCAAAGAATCTCACTATAACCTTGCTATTCAAGTCTTCTATCACAGCTTCTCCAGTACATCCATCAACGTACCACCATTTAAGATGATGTAGACAATCATAAGGAATCAGTTTCAATGGAATCTTTGGTACTGATCTCACAGGTTTAAACTTGTGTCTCCATGTCATCTTTTGAGTAACAGGATCTACTTCTTTTACTTTTCTTCCCTAGTGAGGTTTCAGTCTCTCATACTTTCCAGAACCTCCTTCCATTCTTATCAAGTTGGCAATCGAGTCAGCTATTCCATTATTCGATCTGTTAATCAAGGGCTTTGTTGATAACCCATTGACTTCACATCTCGGTAAAGAGTTAAAGTATTTAAGCCTTGGCTTCAAATACTGAATTCCATATGTTCTCTTCAAAGCGTATAACTTGAACTCAACTTCATAAAACCAACTTATTATTCTTCCAGAGCATTTGTCTTTGTTTACATATCTCTGCTTTTGCACTGGTGCCACTGGAGCAACTGGTAAGTTATCTCTCCAGCTCTTCACCATTTCCACCCAATGTGCCTTAGTCATTCCAGTATTCTTATACATTTCTGTATCTTTAGGCAAACTTTCAGCAGAATCAGAGTTTTGTTTTTCTAGATCAGGATCAGATGCATCAGATTCTACAACTCCTTCTGAAAACCCATAAGGAATTACATCATCTTCAAACACATATGTATCAATTAAACCTTCACATCCTTCGTAAACAACTTTCTTATCCTTCGTAAACAACTTTCTTAGTATCACACTCCAGCTCTACCTCAACAATCTCTCCTTCCTATAATCCTTCCTCTTCTTTATCATCATCATTAGAAAGATCATCCAAATCTATCAAGCATTCAATTTTATCAGCTTCATCCATATCAGAATCTTCAAAGAACAAAAATTTATCTAACATGTCAACATCATTAGCTTCATTGTCACCACTAGTCATCATATTGGCTTCCACGATAACATCTGACCCCCTGAGTTAATGAAGGATTAGAAGTAGCGTGTTGACGCTCACCTAAACCATCACCAGTACTTGGTTCATCATCATCTGGATTCTTCTGAATACCAATGCTGTGACAAATAGTTTTATCATTCTCAGCCTTCTCCCCCTGAGCGTCAGGACGCTCAACCAATTGAGTAATAAGGATCTGCATCTCTGCAAGCACCTTGTTTGATCATGAATAGTCTGAGCATGTTGAGCTTCTCTAGCAAGCAAATCATCTACCTGAGATTGTAAGCCTGAAACCTGTGTTTCCAAGGCTTGTATTAACATCTCTTGTAGACGGACCAGCCTTATCATGGGCTGTAGATACAATAGGAATCCCCGGAGGACTCGGAGATTGTGAAGGATTAGGAGTCACGATCAAAGAATCAACAAATTCTCTATCCATTGCAGATTGAGGAGCATTAATAGCCGAAGCCATCAGTTTAGGTCCTTTGACAACAGGAGCTTCATCAGCCTCCGAACTAGATGTTTCATCTTGTAATTTCCTTTTACCAAGTACTGTATTGGGAGGAGGACCCCGTATAGACTTGCGTCTTGGTAAAGACACTGTCTTCTTTCCTAGAGACTTCTAACGGTTATCATATATATTCCTAGTCACACGAGGAAGTTTAACTAACTGATCATAATGATCAGGGCCAAAATCCTAAGAACTGTCATCATTGTCATCAGAGTTACTAGATCCAGTTGAACTGGTGCTAGTCTCTTCAACCTCAACATCAGCAACATGAGGTTCATTATCAACATGTACAGGTACATCATCATCATGATCATCATCATTATCATCACCATCATCATCACCAGCATTACCATCATCTACCTAAGATTGTAAGCCTGAAACCTATTTTTCCAAGGCTTGTATTCGTTCATCATTAACATCTCTTGTAGACGGACCAGCCTCATCATGGGCTGTAGATACATTAGGAATCACCGGAGGACTCGGAGATTGTAAAGGATTAGGAGTCACGATCAAAGAATCAACAAATTCTCTATCCATTGCAGATTGAGCAGCATTAATAGCCGAAGCCATCAGTTTAGGTCCTTTGACAACAGGAGCTTCACTAGCCTCCGAACTAGATGTTTCATCTTGTAATTTCCTTTTAATGCGCTGTAGATACATTAGGAATCACTGTATTGGGATGAGGACCCCGTATAGACTTGCGTCTTGGTAAAGACACTGCCTTCTTTCCTAGAGACTTCTGATGGTTATCATATATATTCCTAGTCACACGAGGAAGTTTAGCTAACTGATCATAATGATCAGGGCCAAATTTATCATAGCTTTAAACAATTAAGGACTTCTCAACAATTGTGGGAAGCGTTACAAAAGCGGTGTGAAGGTAGTTTGGATGTTAAGAAAAGTAGAAAAGAATTACTGAAGAAGCAGTTCTTAGTATTCAAGCACTTTCAAAATGAACCGTTAGATGATCTTGCAACGAGATTCTATCATTTGATGAGTGAGTTTTCAAGTGCTTCAGTGGTTTATGAGACTGAAGAGATAAATGATAAGTTTTTGGAGGCATTACCATCTAAATTTGATGTGTATATAGTTTTGATAAAAGAGAATGTCAAGTATAAAACTATGTCTCTTGAAGAGGTTCTTGGCAAGATTCAATCACATGATTTGAATATGAAGAAGAAGGAAACCAATATGGAGCATATTCAAGATCCTTCAATGTATTTTGCTAAGTCTTCTAGCAAAACTGGTGCAGGGGTTGCATTCTTTTCTGGTGATACTCAAGATGTTTCTAATGATCATTGTTCTGGGTTCCAAGTCATTCTGGTTTCTCTCCAAATACAGCTTCTTCATCATCTGGAACACATAATATGAATCACAAAGTTGCTGATGATTATTTAGCAATGTTTTCTTCCTTTATGGCTTCTTATGAAAATTTTATTGGGGGAAAGATTCATGATCCAGATGTTATTGAGGAAGATTTCAAACTGATAGATCCTGTTGATATGGAAGAGATGAACATTCAATGGAATATGGCTGGAAGAAAGTATATCAGTTCTAACAGTCGTTCACGTATTGGATTTGATAAAACCAAAGTTCGTTGCTATAATTGTCAGGAGTATGGTCATTTTGCCAAAGAATGTGTGAAACCAAAAGTTGAATTTGATTCTCAGAAGAAGCCTAATAACTTTCAGAACAATCGTAATCAGTCACATGGCTCCTCTGGTTTTGGAAATTCTAATCATGCATCTGCATCATCTGCTTTGGTTACTCAGAATGATGAAAATTATGACTGAGGTATTCATCTTGAAGATTTGGTTGGTACTGTAAGTCAAGCATTTGTAGCTGAGATTCATTCTACAAAATCTGAAGAGTCAACTGATGATGATAGCTCAAGTGATGGTGAGAGTTTGCGTAGTGCTGATGAAGAACGTGATCAAGTACATAATGTTGAATCTGATATTGCATCTGGTGTATCTGAAGATGATATTGTATTAACTCAATATTCTTCTGATGGTGCTGATTCTGAAAATATTCTGATTGCAAAAGTCTTCATGGCAGATATGTCAGATCCTTCAAAGGTAAAAGATTATGTCTGTCACATTTATTACTCTAATTGCATTAGTGTAAAAGATAAAATGCAAAAAGTAATGGATGATAACACAAATTTAATTTGTCATATGAAATCGATGCATTCAGTTAATCAAAAATTGAAAGATAATGATAAACTATGTATAGATAGAATTGAGTCTTTGAAAAGAGATTTAAACTCTTTGGGATTGAAATATAAGGAACAAGCATATCATCTGGATATGGCTTATGCTGAGATTGAGAAGCAAAATGAAATTGTCGCTCAGAAGAACAAAGAAATTTCTGATAAAGAATCTGAAGTGATCAAATTACATAAAAAGCTGGAAAATTTTGAAAATTCATCTGTGGTATTGGATTACTTTAATGCTAATGCTGATCCTACTAAGACGGTTTCTGGAATTGGATTTGTTACTCCACCATTCAATGCAAATTATGTGGTTGAACCAGAAATTATTCATAAAGAAGAAACTGATCCAAAGACGGTGTTGAAAGTAAATCCAGTAACTTGTGAAGATATGATCTATGATTCTGATTCTGAGGATGAAGTTTTTGATGATAAAAAGGTTGAAGGCATTCCTAAGGAAGTGCAACTTGATGAACCAAAGGTAGTAAAAAATGTGTAACATCCCAAAAATAGTAATTTAGTAAACAATAACGCGATAGAGGCTTAATCGTCATAAAACAAAAGAAAAATGGATGGGCTTGGGCTCGGCTCCAACGGGCTGATGAAAGCCCAGGTATATAAGGGGCAAGGCAGCCCACTTCACCATTTCATCTTCATTTCATCTTCATTTCATCATTCTAGAGAGAGAAAGGAGAGCTCGGGTCTAGAGAGAGAAAGTCAACGGATCGACACGAGATTGAAGGAGCACGTTACCGCTGAGCTTGTGAGTAAAACATCCGAATCAGAAGTCCAATCCAGGTAACGATTCGACCATAATCTGAGTTTTTGTTTGTTTTGGGGTTTCTCGGGTTTTAGCTAAATAGGAGACGTTTTTATGGATGAAACTTGAAAATAAGCTTAGAACTAGCATCTAGAGTGAAAACCGCACCTTTTGATCAAAGAAAATTGTGAGATTAGCATGATCGGATTAACATGCAAGAATTGCGGACTTGTCCAGGAAACAGGTGCTGCGTACATATCAAGTACGCAGTAGGGACGTCCATGGGACCTTCCCAAGTACGCAGGAGAAAGATCATGCGTACTTACCAAGTACGCAAGAGAAAGATCATGCGTACTTATCAAGTACGCATGAGCAAGGCCCTGCGCACTTACTAAGTGCGCAGGCAGCAGACCAGTAAGTAAAGTCAGTATGTTTAGAATGATTGAACCGTTAGAGTCGGGGTTGGGTCTGATATGTATTTAAACTACCTAATTCAGATCGTACGTGACGTTGTTGGACCTTTGTTTAGGACAACCAAGACCAGCTTTTCAGGTGAGTTCTATGTACCCCCTATATGTTACGTGCAAATCATTTTAAATGTTTTGGGGCTGAAATGTATACGCTAAATGAATAAATGTTATGAATGTCAATGTGATCATACGTGGTATACAAATAAATATATATGTACCTATACATGAAAAAGAATTATGAACAACGAATGAAACGTATGATTATAGAGAATGAATGAAAGTATAACACAATGTGTAAGAATGAAATCCTGCTTTATATCCATGTATATATTGCTTGCAAAGAATGAAATAATGTTATGCACGATTCAATGATAACGGCTACTTCGGTAGACGGACGACCACATGACTATTTTATAACCGAGACAGGTGCGTTCCTTCATCAGCTAGGACGTACGAATGCCACAAGTGCGTTCCTTCATCAGCTAGGACGTACGAAAGCCACAAGTGCGTTCCTTCATCAGCTAGGACGTACTAAAGCTATTAACGGATGGTCGAAGCAATTGGCATATTATGATAAGTAGAACGGTTGTATAAATAATAGTCATATGGGAAACAGATACCTTCGGGTAAACGAGCGAATTACGGCCTACGACGGTAGGACGATTGTAAGTCATTACGGACGGACAAAAGTTGTCGGACGGTTGTAAGAATAAAATTACGGACGGACACTAGTTGCCAGACGGTTGTAAGAATGGCGGACCATGACGATGGACCGTGGCGCTAGTCTTTGTGACATTCGCAAACAAATGACGGGTTGATCACTCTTAAGTGTATGACCCATGAAAGTTAAGAAAAGAAAAGGTGAATGCGTTTATATATATGTAATCACAAAAGAAAGATGAAAGAAAAGCAAAAGTTATGAATACGTATTTATATATACGTAATCAGAAAAGAAAGATGAAAGAAAAGTAAAAGTTATGAATACATATAATTATGTATACTTATAAAGAAAAGAATGATCATACTTAATAGTTTTAAACTAGAACTCACCAGCGTTAGCTGACTTTTAGTATACATTTCAAGTACAGAAAGGAAGGGTCGTGCGAAGGCGTGAAGGTTACCCGGCACGAGACTGACATCCCACTTTTATTTATGTTAAGACAATGTTATGTTTCAATTGTTAAGACTTTCGCTGTTATGACATGTAATTTGAATGATGTTTGCTTCCGCTACTTATGAATGTTTTAAATTTAAGTTCTGTAATTACGACTATGTTTATGAGTAAATCCAACAAGTGAGGTCACCCGGGAATGGGGCCTTACAAGTTGGTATCAGAGCAATAGTTTGAGAGATTCAGACATCCCTAAATGTCTGGACTCAAACTGATTATGGGACTAACGCACGGATGTCAGTCTGGGTAACCAACGCCAACGCCAGCACGGTAAGTAAGTACTAGAGTTAATACACTTGGATAAGAATAGATACCTTAACTTAGAACAAATAGATGTCAATGTCACAACCGAATTGAAGAGTTTTGAACCCGAAAAGCAATGTAAATTAGTAATCACAAACCGGTCACTGTAATTAAAATTTTACCTTGCTCGTACTGTTCTAAACTATGATCTGAAGGAATGTCATTGTGTATTCCCTTTATAACTATCAGGAAACTAGGAATTATGGCTGGTGGAGGAAGAACAAGGTGCCGAGGCGGTCGCACTGGCCGAGTAGGTAGACCTCCGTTGAATCAAAGACTAAAAGAAGAAGAAGAGAGTGTGCACGCAGAACACACCGAGAGTGTGCACGAAACAGAAGTAACCCCAACTGGAGATGACAATCCAGGGCCGATACAGTTGGAACCCGAAGTCAGGGATGCAATTGCCCATGAAGTTGTGCTCACTCTGAAGAAAGTTTTACCTGATCTACTATCTGAGGCACTAAAGAAATGCAAAGAGGATGATGAAGGAGGCCATGAAGAGAAAGTGTATGATAGTGATGGGGATGAAGTGAAAATGGGATCAAGCAATCATGGGTGCACTTACAAAGGATTCAAAGACGGAGACCCACCCAAGTTCGATGGGAGCAAGGATTCAGTGGCAACGCTCGAATGGATTGAGAGGATGAACGCTGTAATTAACATCAGCGAGTGTCGACCGGACCAGGCGGTAAAATATGTTGCTCATTCTTTCACCAACGAAGCACTAGGTTGGTGGAGAAACATTTAGAGAACAAAGTCGCCAAACGCTATCGCCATAATGACATGGGAAGACCTGAAGAAGCTCATAATCCAAAAGTTCTGCCCACAGAACGAGATTGATCATGTGGAGAACGAGTTCCTAAACTTTAAGGTGGGCAACAAGACGCACCGCCAGTATACCTCTAGATTCAATGAGCTAGCTCAACTGGTACCCCACCTGGTGGAGACCGAAGAGCGAATGATCAAGTATTATGTGAAGGGCCTACCTCAAAGGGTACGTGTCCATGTGAAAGCCAACCTACACTCGACCTTCGAGTCGGTAGTGAATCTGAGCGGAATCGTCTACGATGATTATGCCAATGAGGACCCACCAACAGAGACCCAAAAGAGAAAATGGGAGAACCCGTCTAGAGGCACCGGAAGAGGGAATGTAACAACCTAAATTAAGAAACCAAGGTCGGAAGGGTATGAAACTTGCAAGAAATGTGGAAGGCAACATCTTGGCGAGTGTCGAGTCGGCACCACCACATGTTATAGGTGTGGGAAGGCGGGACCCTATTCTCGCGACTGTTTGAGAGACACTAAATGCCAAAGTTGTGGACAATTTGGACATCTGACCAAGAATTGCAGGAAAACCAGACAATCTGGTTCGGGAAAAGAAAAGGAACAAGAACAGCCAAAGGCTAGGACACGAGCCTATGCCCTAACTGAGGAGGAAGCAAGGGGAAACCCTGATGTTGTGTCAGGTACGTTCCTAGTTAATAACGAACATGCTTCTATTTTATTTGACTCTGGTGCTACTAAAAGTTTTATATCCAATGCATTTAGTCGTAAACTAGGATGCACTATCAACACCATAGTAAAGGCCTTTAGCGTACAAACTGCCATTGGTAAAAATTCGGCAGTATTTCAAGTAACAGAGGATTGCATCATAGAAATAGAGGGTCATAAGTTTCCTTCTAGATTATTCCTTCTCACCTTAGGAGGATTCGATATAGTATTGGGTATGGATTGGCTAGCTGCCAACGAAGCTCAAATCATATGTAAACGTAAGAGGATACACCTCAAAGCTCCTAGCGGCAGTCCGATTACGATTTATGGGGATTGGAATTGCACGATGCCGAACATCATCTCGATGATCAAGGCCGAAAGTTACATGAGGCGTGGTTGCGAAGCTTATCTGGCATGTGTTATTGATGACAGAATGAAAATGAATGAACTCAAGATTGTACCCGTGGTGTGCAACTTGCCGGAAGTATTCCCTGAGGATCTACCTGGGTTACCACCCGATCGGGAAATAGAATTTCAGATTGACTTATTGCCAGGAGCTGAGCCCGTTGCCAAAGCCCCCTACCGATTGGCTCCGTCAGAAATGAAAGAATTGATGTCTCAACTAGAGGAACTAACATAAAAAGGATTTATTAGACCGAGCATCTCACCGTGGGGCACTCCGGTACTATTTGTAAAGAAGAAGGACGGCAGCATGCGCATGTGCACTGACTACCGCGAGTTGAACAAGAGGACAGTAAAGAACAAATACCCACTGCCTAGAATAGACGACCTTTTTGATCAACTGCAAGGTGCAAGTTGGTTTTCAAAGATCGATCTTAGGTCGGGTTACCATCAGTTGAAAGTAAGAGAAGAAGACGTACCAAAGACCGCGTTTCGCACGCGTTATGGGCATTATGAGTTTCTCGTGATGTCCTTCGGATTGACCAACGCACCAGCAGCATTTATGGATTTAATGAATAAAGTATGTCGACCCATGTTGGATTGATCAGTGATAGTTTTTATAGAAGACATACTGGTATATTCGAAAAGCGAGGGTGATCACCACTGTCACCTAAGAGAAGTTTTGGAGGTGCTAAAGCAGGAAAAGTTGTACGCAAAATTCTCTAAATGCGCGTTCTGGCTTAGGGAAGTCCAATTCCTAGGTCATATAATAAACCCAAACGGCATTATTGTGGATCCTACAAAGATCGAGACAGTAAAGGAATGGAACGTCCCAAAGACACCAACAGAGATACGAATTTTTCTGGGATTGGCAGGCTACTATAGAAGGTTCATTCAAGATTTCTCAAGGATAGCATCGCCACTAACTAAACTGGCACGGAAGGAAGTAAAGTATGAATGGGGTCAAACCCAAAACAACGCGTTTTGAAGAACTTAAGGCACGATTAAAACAAGCTCCAGTCTTGACTCTACCTGAGGGAAATGAAGACTTGGTAGTCTACTCTGACGCTTCGGGGCAGGGTTTAGGTTGCGTACTTATGCAACGAGGAAAGGTAATTGCTTACGCCTCACGGCAACTAAAGATTCACGAGGTTAACTACCCAACACACGATCTAGAGTTAGCGGCAGTAGTTTTCGCGTTGAAAATATGGAGGCACTATCTGTATGGAGTTAAATGCACCATTTACTCCGATCACAAAAGCCTGAAGTACTTTTTCGGGCAAAAGGAATTAAACATGAGGCAAAGGAGGTGGTTAGAGCTACTGAAGGACTATGACTATGAGATATTGTACCATCCAGGCAAAGCAAACGTGGTGGCTGACGCTTTAAGTAGAAAGGAAGAATCGACACCTATCCGGATCAAAGCATGTCAGCTGATTATAACGCCATATTTGATGAGTGAAATATCAAAGGCACAAGATAAAGCACTATCAGAAGGAAATGTAAAACGGGAAATAATAGTAGGACAACAAGGGAATTTGGATGCAAATGCATACGGTGTACGAACTAGGTTTGGCCGAATGTGGATACCTAAGATTGGCGAGCTTAGAGCCAAAATACTCGATGAGGCCCATAAGATTGGCGAGCATAGAGCCAACATTAGCACCGCTTACCACCCCCAAACCGATGGACAATCGGAAAGGACCATTCAGACCTTAGAGGACATGCTCCGGGCCTGTATCATTGACTTCGGTGGGAGCTGGGACAACCATCTACCATTGGCATAATTTTCATACAACAACAACTATCACTCGACTATTGGCATGCCGCCATTTGAAATGTTGTATGGAAGGAAATGTAGGACCTCGGTTTGTTGGGGGGAAATTGGACAAAAGGATTTTGCAAGTCTCGAAGTGGTCAAAGCTACTTCCGAGAAATTTGATCAAATCAAGGCTCGAATTAAAGCTGCAAAAGACAGACAGAAATCATACGCGGATAAGAGAATAAGGGATTTAGAGTTTCAAGTGGGGGACATGGTGATGTTAAAGGTATCACCATGGAAAGGAGTCATCCGATTCAGAAGACGTGGCAAACTAAGTCCAAGGTTTGTCGGACCTTTCAAGATTTTAGCGAGAGTGGGTCAAGTTGCTTACAGACTCGACTTACCTGTTGAGCTTAGTGGAATACACCCTATGTTCCACGTGTCGGACTTACGCAAGTGCCTAGCAGACGACACAGCTCACATACCTTACGACGAGATCGAAGTGGATGACAGACTAAATTATATGGAGGAACCGATAGCCATTATTGACCAAGCTGAGAAACGACTACGCAATAAGTAGATTCCTTTAGTCAAAATACAATGGAAGCACAGAAAAGGGTCAGAAGCTACATGGGAAAAAGAAGACGAGATGAGGGGATTATACCCTAAATTGTTTAACGTATAAGCGGTTTCGAGGACGAAACCTCTTTAAGGAGGGTAGATTTGTAACATCCCAAAAATAGTAATTTAGTAAACAATAACGCGATAGAGGCTTAATCGTCATAAAACAAAAGAAAAACGGATGGGCTTGGGCTCGGCTGTAACGGGCCGATGAAAGCCCAGGTATATAAGGGGCAAGGCAGCCCACTTCACCATTTCATTTTCATTTCATCATTCTAGAGAGAGAAAGGAGAGCTCGGGTCTAGAGAGAGAAAGTCAAATGATCGACACGAGATTGAAGGAGCACGTTACCGCTGAGCTTGTCACACCCCGATCGATGGAGGAATCATCGGGGCAAGACATGTTGACTGTTCATGAGCACAAGGTTGACTAAATTGTAATATATTAAACATCAATTTCATTTCAAATAATCCAAACACAACCAAATCCAAGAAAGAACATAATTGAAATACATAAAATCCTTTATTCAATTAACTAAGTCCCAAAGCCTATGTGAAGCAAATCATGATCAAATCACACATTAGTACCTGAAACATGAATAAAATAAAGTCAACTAAAAAGTTGGTGAGCAAACACAGGTTTGTATATAGATAGCATATAGTTTGTAAATAAACAAATCCTTACATATCATGATAAAATAAGGCATTTATGGGGAGCAACTATTGTGTAACCAAGTACAATCAAACCTTTGTAACTAGCATGCAAAATTATGTTGTCGGTAACAATCACCCTACCTGGGTGGGTTTGTCAGACTCAATAGATCTATCATTGTTTACCGTCGGCTTGAATAGTTAATGATTGCACATAAATCGCATACAAAAGTTAGCACAACTAGCACTCGGGCATAAAGCTCAAATTGCACACATGAATGTAAAAAGGATTTGTACTTGTGTAGTTTGTGTAAGTGTAAGTAATAGTGTTGTATAGTGTTCATGTTCCACCCCAAAAAGTGTGAAAGAGTAAAAGGGGCTATGTAATACTCACATGATTCGAAGGCGTAGTTTAGACAAAATACTAGATAGAAATATGGATCCTTGAAATGCACAAGTTAACCTAAAGTGTAAAGTATATTGTATTAATAGTGTGCACAAAAGTTTAAGTCTAAAATTGCATTTGGACTTGTGTAAAAAGTCATTGATTTGTACTTGAAAGTATTGAATAAAATATAAAGTTTGAAACGAATATTTTTGGAACATTTTGATTTAAGGTTTGAAATTGATTAACTTAATAAGTAATTTAAATAATTATTGTTTATGAAAATAATGTAAGTATTAAATGTAATTAAGTATAAATAAATAATTGTTTATGTTTAGATATAAATTAAATAAATAACCATTTATTTATTTATAAAATATGTAACTTAACCATTAAAATATTTTTTTTAACTACGAGGTTTAACAATAAGTGTAAATTTAATTTTATAAACTTTAAATAACAATTTCTAGTTATTCCCAGATTAAATATTTGGTCTTTTTAAATAGAGTCAAATACATTTTTATAAAAATCAATTATTTTATTTTGAAGATTAATCTGAGATATTTATTGTTTGTAAAATATAAAAATTATAATTCTGCCAATAAATTCTAACTCACACACGACCGTGCCTGAGAAGGGACACGACCGTGCTCTAACCACGGGCGCGACCGTGCTAGTCAGGGAGCGACCGTGCTGATCATACAGAGGGCATAACTAACCAAATCATTAGGCATGACCGTGCCTTAGCCAGGCATGATCGTGTCTATGATTCTAAAACACGACTGAGATTAGCCAAAGGGCATGACTGGGTCTGAGCAGGAAGCACGGCCGCGCTGGAAGCCGGCATGTCCGTGTCTCATAAGGAACGACCGCGCTGTATGATTAGCGCGACCGCGTCTGTTCCAAACCAGGAACGATTTGACAATTTCTTGTATTGTTAGCGTTGGAAATCATAGGGCTTTTATTTATAGCATTATTACGAGTCTTGTTATATAGATTAATTGTATTTAAATCGCGTTTAGGACCGGATTCGATTAAACCATTTTGAACAAAAATGTGGCTTCGGGTTCGAGACGATTTCCATAATGAAAGCCCAAATTAATATGGGGCTTTTGATCTATGAACTGAAAACGAGTGAGAAAAGGTTTCAATTACCCGGAAGAGTAGCGAATTGATAGAGAACGGTAGGGAGGAGTTTCGGCGTCGGCGAGCTTGGCTTCCGGCGTCTTCTGCTACGATTCCGGTTGCTTCAAATGGGTTAGTAGCCTCTGGGAGGATCGTGTAGCATTCGGTTGGGGGAAATTCACTCCAGAGTAAGAGGATCGATGTTCAAATGGGAGGATTTTGATTTTCTTGAGACGAATCGGGTTTCTGATGTTAATGATTACAATTGGTAATATTATTTTCTTTGTTAATGAAATTGAAACGCATATCGGTTATGAAACTCAACGATCTCGCGTTTAAAACTGCATATACGTTTCAACTGGTACTAGGCGCGACCGTGCCCAAGCGAGGCGCAACCGTGCCAAGGCACCGGGCGCGATCGTTCCAAAGCGAGTCACGCGACCGTGCCAAAGCACTTGGCGCGACCGTGCCAGAACGAGGCACGACCGTGCCTATTAGGGTTTCTTGTTACTTTTCAATATCAGATCTTGTAAATTTAGTAGGTTATAACCGAGTAAAATTTGCGGATTTGCATTGAAATATAGTATTTAATTGATGGTACGAATAGAACAAAACAGTACACTAGAATTAGGTTTGAAATGCATTACAATGAATTGAAATACGGATACTAAATATCAGAAAAGTTACAGTCTCCCCATGTTGAGGGAATTTCGTCCCGAAATTTAGCTAGAGGAAGCGACGGCATCAATTAAAAGATGGGGGGGTACTTGAGCTTCATTTGGTCCTCCCGTTCCCAAGTGAACTCAGGACCATGTTTAGATTCCCAACGAACCTTGACAATAGGGATACGGCTTCGCTTGAGCTGCTTGACCTCACGATCCATGATTTCTATCGGTCTCTCAACGAAGTGCATCGTTTCGTCAATGTGCACGTCGTCAAGAGGTATGTGGAGATTCTCATCAGCAAGGCATTTCTTCAGATTAGACACATGAAATGTAGGATGCACATTGCCGAGTGATGGAGGTAACTCGAGTTTGTAAGCCAATTTCCCAATCCATTCAAGGATCTTGAATGGACCTACATAGTGAGGTGATAATTTGCCTTTCTTTCCAAAACGGATCACACCCTTCCACGGAGACACCTTTAGAAGAACAAGGTCACCGACTTGGAATTCCAAGGGTTTTCGTCGTTTGTCGGCATAACTCTTTTGCCGACTTCTCGCTACTCTAATGTTGTCACGGATTTTGATAATCTTGCCGGATGTTTCTTGAATTAGCTCGGGACCAGTGATTTGTGCTTCACCAATCTCATTCCAACAGATAGGAGAACGACACTTGCGACCATAGAGAGCTTCAAATGGAGCCATGTTGTTACTCGTGTTGTAGCTATTATTGTAAGAGAACTCGATTAGGGATAGATGTGAATCCCAATTGCCACCAAAATCAATTACACAAGCTCTAAGCATATCTTCAAGAGTTTGGATTGTCCGCTCGGTCTGACCATCAGTTTGGGGATGGTAAGCCGTGCTCAAATCTAATCGTGTACCAAGAGCAGTTTGGAGAGATTGCCAAAAGCGATAGGTGAACCGGGCATCTCTATCGGAGATTATGTTTAAGGGAACACTGTGACGGCTCACAATTTCGTCAATGTAAATTCGGGCTAGTTTCTCAACCCGATAGTCTTCACGGATAGGCAAGAAATGAGCAGATTTGGTGAGACGGTCAATAATCACCCAAATGCTATCATAACCACTTGAAGTACGAGCGAGTTTGGTAATGAAATCCATAGCTAAGTTCTCCCATTTCCACACGGGAATTCCCGGTTGTTCGAGTAAGCCGGAAGCACGTTGATGTTCGGCTTTGACTTTGGAGCAAGTTAGACATTTGGCAACATATAGAGCAATGTCTTTCTTCATACCGGGCCACCAATATTGTTGGCGAAGATCTTGGTACATTTTATCCGCACCAGGATGAATAGAATAACGAGTCTTGTGGGCCTCGTTCATAAGAAATGCACGGAGATCATCGCGATCGGGAACCCAAATACGGTTCAAGTAATAAAGTAAGCCATTGAGTTTTGATTCAAGTTGAAATTCAACACCACACGACATTTCCTCATACGTGTTACCCTCGGTGACTGAGACGTGTTGAGCTTCTAAGATGCGGTTTTGAATGTCGGTTTGAATTCGAACACATTGAAGCATGACATGGTCCTTTCGACTCAAAGCGTCGGCTACAACATTTGCTTTGCCGGGATGGTAACGAATCTCGCAGTCATAGTCGTTAAGGAGTTCAACCCAACGTCGTTGCCTCATATTGAGTTCCTTTTGGTTGAAGATGTGTTGGAGACTTTTGTTGTCGGTGAACACCACACATTTCGTGCCATAGAGGTAATGTCTCCAAATATTCAATGCGAATACGACCGCACCCAACTCGATATCATGCGTCGTATAATTCTTCTCGTGGATCTTGAGTTATCTTGATGCGTAGGCGATTACTTTGCCTCGTTGCATGAGGACACAACCGAGACCTTGGTTGGAAGCATCACAGTAGACAACTAGATCATCATTCCCATCAGGGAGAGTCAAGATAGGAGCATTGCACAACTTTTGCTTGAGAGTTTGGAACGCTTCTTCTTGTTTTGGTCCCCATTCATAAGTTTTACCCTTGTGGGTCAGAGCGGTAAGAGGGACAGCAATCTTAGAGAAATTTGAGATAAAGCGACGATAATATCCCGCAAGACCTAGAAATGAACGAACTTCGGTGGGGGTCTTCGAGGCATTCCAATTCTTAACCATTTCGATCTTAGCAGGGTCAACATAAATACCCTTGTCGTTGACGATATGTCCAAGAAATTGAACTTCCTTTAGCCAAAATTCACATTTGGAGAACTTGGCATATAGTTGCTCCTTTCACATCCAAAACCAATCTAAGGTGTTGCTCATGGTCAGTTTTAGTCTTGGAATAGATTAAGATGTCATCAATGAAAACGATCACGAACTTATCAAGGTACGGTTTGCACACACGATTCATAAGGTCCATGAAGACCGCGGGTGCATTGGTTAGTCCAAAAGGCATGACCATGAACTCGTAGTGACCATATCTTGTTCGAAACACAGTTTTTGGAATATCTTCCTCTTGTACACGGAGTTGGTTATAACTAGATCGAAGATCAATCTTTGAGAAGCAGGTCGAACCTTGAAGTTGATCAAAGAGGTCATCAATTCTAGGCAAGGGGTAACGGTTCTTGATGGTAAGCTTGTTGAGTTCGCGGTAGTCAATACACATTCGGAATGATCCATCTTTCTTTTTGACGAACAAGACGGGTGCACCCCACGGTGAATGACTTGGATGAATGAATCCCTTGTCGGAGAGCTCTTGGAGTTGACTTGCAAGTTCTTGCATTTCAGAAGGTGCAAGACGATATGGAGCTATAGCCACGGGGTTAGCTCCGGGCACAAGATCAATGCGAAATTCTACTTGTCGAACGGGTGGAAGACCGGATAGATCTTCGGGAAATACTTCGGGAAATACTTCGAGAAAATCCCGAATGATGGGAATGTCTTGTATACACTTCTCTTTGACATCCTTTTGAACAATATGAGCTAAGAAGGCTACGTATTTCTTTCGTAAGTACTTTTGAGCGGTAGTGCATGACATTAACTTTAGTCCTTTGCAAGGCTTTTCACCAAAGACTCTTAACGTTTCTCCCGACGGTAGAGGTATTCGGATGCACTTCTCGAAACATATGACTTCGGCATGATGATTTGATAGCCAATCCATGCCTATGATAATATCAAAACTTCCTAGTGGCATTGGTACAAGGTTGATTGGAAATGTATGTTCATTAAGTTCTAGAGAACAGTCATAGATAACAGACTCAATTGTAAGTGAATCACCATTTGCTATTTCGACAGTGAAGGTTTTCTCTAATTGGGATCGTGTCTTTGCAAGTAAGGGTTCAAAGTTAAGTGACACAAAACTTTTATGTAAGGCCCCATTCCCCGGTAACCTCACTTGTTGGATTTACTCATAAACATAGTCATAAATACTAAACTTAAATTTAAAACATTCAGAAGTAGGGGAAGCAAACATCATTCAAATTACATGACATAACAGCGGAAGTCTTAACAATTAAATACATAACATTGTCCTAACATATATAAACGTGGGATGTCAGCCTTGTGCTGGGTAACCTTCACGCCATCGCACGACCTTTTCTTCCTTTACCGGAAATGTATATTAAAAGTCAGCTAACGCTGGTGAGTTCTAGTTTAAAGACAAACATACATAATATTTATCTTATCGTGAATATTTTATATATGTATACATAACATACGTATTATTCGTGGTATTACATATTCTTTACTTTACTGTTCTCACATAACATTCATATTAAGTATATATATGTACATACATACTTGCATTGGGGGGGAGAACAGTTATTGGCCATAATCTTAAGGGAGATCAACCCATCACACTTGTCGCGAGTGTCACAAAGACATCGCAGTGAGAACTACCGTCGTAGCCCATTTCATTAATCGTCCGGCTCTAGAAAACCGTCCGTTCTTTCATTAACTCCGTCCGGCAACCTTTGTCCGTCCGCTCTTAAACCGTACTACCGTCATAGTCCGTTCTTTTGTCTGTTTGCCCTAGGGCATCCGTTTCCCACGCGACCATTATGTATGCAACCGTTCTTCTTTAGTTAAGGCAATTGCTTCGACCATCCATTAGTGCCTTAATATACGTCCTAGCTTCCGAATGAACGTTTTTATCCCGGTTGCAAAATAGTCACGTGGTCGTTCGTCTACCGAAGTAGCCGTTGTCATAGAAGGGTTCATAACATTTACATACATTCATAACATGCAATATATATAATATAAAGCAAGATTTCATTCATTTATGTTATGTCCTTCTTTCATTCATTCTTTGTAAACATACGTTTCATTCTTTGTTCATAATTCTTTTTCATATATAAGTATATATATACATATTTGTATACCACGCATGGTGACATTGACATTTATAGCATTTATTCATTTAGATATCACGCATGATCACATTGACATTTATAGCATTTATTCATTTAGTGTATACACTTCAGCCCCAAAACATTTAAAATGATTTGCACATAACATAGAAGGGGGCACATAGAACTCACCTGATAAGCTAGTATTGGTTATCCTATACAAAGGTCCAACAACGTCACATACGATCTGAATTAGGTAGTTAAATACACATCAGACCCATTCCCGACTCTAACGGTTTAATCATTCTAAACATACTGACTTTACTTACTGGTCTGCTGCCTGCGCACTTAGTAAGTGCATAGGGCCTTGCTCATGCGTACTTGACAAGTGTGCAGAGCATTCTTCTTGCGTACTTGGTAAGTACGCATGATCTTTCTCCTGCGTACCTGCGTACTTGGTAAGTACGCATGATCTTTCTCCTGCGTACCTGCATACTTGGTAAGTACGCAGGATCTTTCTCCTGCGTACTTTGTAAGTACGCAGGATGTCCCTACTGCGTACTTGATAAGTACGCAGCACCTGTTTTCTGGACAAGTCCGAAATTTTGCATGTTAATCCGATCATGCTAATCTTACAACTTTCTAAACCCCGAAAAATCCCAAAACGAAGAAAAACTCAGTTTAAGGTCGAATCGTTACCTGATATTCTGATTCGGAGGTTTTGCTCACGAGCTCAGTAGTAACGTGCTCCTTCAATTTCGTGTCGATCCGTCAACTTTCTCTCTCTAGACCCGACTCTTCTCTCTCTCTAGCTTGCAAGTGTTGGTGAAAATGAGAGCTTCAAGGCTGTCTTGGCCTTTATATTCCTGCGCTTCGCTCAGCCCGTTGGAGCCGAGCCCAAGCCCATGCATTTTTTTTTTTTTTTTTTCTCTCTTTTGTTTTATGACGATTAAGTCTCTTTCGTGTTATTATTTACAAAATTACTATTTTTGGGATGTTACAAGTCTACCCTCCTTAAAGAGGTTTCGTCCTCGAAACTGCTTATACGTTAAACAATTTAGGATATAGTCCCCTCATCTCGTCTTCTTTTTCCCATGTAGATTCTGACCCTTTTCTGTGCTTCCATTGAATTTTGACTAAAGGAATCGACTTATTGCGTAGTCGTTTCTCAGCTCGGTCAATAATGGCTATCGGTTCCTCCACATAATTTAGTCTGTCATCCACTTCGATCTCGTCGTAAGGTATGTGAGCTGTGTCGTCTGCTAGGCACTTGCGTAAGTGCGACACGTGGAACGTAGGGTGTATTCCACTAAGCTCAACAGGTAGGTCGAGTCTGTAAGCAACTTGACCCACACTCGCTAAAATCTTGAAAGGTCCAACAAACCTTGGACTTAGTTTGCCACGTCTTCTGAATTGGATGACTCCTTTCCATGGTGATACCTTTAACAGTACCATGTCCCCCACTTGAAACTCTAAATCCCTTCTTCTCTTATCCGCGTATGATTTCTGTCTGTCTTTTGCAGCTTTCATTCGAGCCTTGATTTGATCAAATTTCTCGGAAGTAGCTTTGACCACTTCGAGCCTTGGCTTTTGTGATCGGAGTAAATGGTGCATTTGACTCCATACAGATAGTGCCTCCATATTTTCAACGCGAAAACTACTGCTGCTAACTCTAGATCATGTGTTGGGTAGTTAGCCCCGTGAATCTTTAGTTGCCACGAGGTGTAAGCAATTACCTTTCCTCGTTGCATAAGTACGCAACATAAACCCTGACCCGAAGCATCAGAGTAGACTACTAAGTCTTCATTTCCCTCAGGTAGTGCCAAGACTGGAGCTTGGGTTAATCGTGCCTTAAGTTCCTTAAACACGTTGTTTTGGGTTGGACCCCATTCATATTTCACTTCCTTCCGTGTCAACTTAGTTAGTGGCGAGGCTATTCTTGAAAAATCTTGAATGAACATTCGATAGTAGCCTGCCAATCCCAGAAAGCTTCGTATCTCTGTTGGTGTCTTTGGGATGTTCCATTCCTTTACTGTCTCGATCTTTGCAGGATCTACCATAATGCCGTTTGGGTTTTGTAACATCCCAAAAATAAAACGACAGTTAAAACGACGAAATAAACGAACGAGGCATGTCGGGTCGGGTCAGATGGGCCGGCGGGCTGGAAGGGGAGCCTCCCCTATAAATAGCCAAGGTCACCACCCATTTCTCTCATTTGCAACTTCTAGAGAGAGAAACCGTAGAGAGAGAAAGTTGTCGGATCGACTCGAGATTTGAGAAGTGTGTTGCTCTAGAGCTCGTGAGAAGAACCTCTGGATCAGAAGCTCGATTCAGGTAAAGATCCGACCTAAATCTGAGTTTTAGTTCGTTTTTGGGTTTTTCGGGTTTTGGGTGAAAAGGCAACGTTTTTACAGATGAAACTGAGAGATAAACATAGATTTGAGTTCCTTAATGGAAAGCGAACGTTTTGGATGCAAACAGGTTCGAGATCTTGAAGTGATCAGAACTGAATGCAAAAGTTAGGGTTTTGCGAAGAAACAGATCGTGCGCACTTACCAAGTGCGCACGGAGTAGGTCCTGCGTACTTATCAAGTACACAGGAAGATGGGCACTGCGTACTTATCAAGTAAAAAGGCAGCAGGGTCTGCGCACTTGCTATAGTGCGCAGGCAGCAGGGTCGGCACACTTGTTAAGTGCGCAGGCAGCAGGGTCTGCGCACTTGCTAAGTGCGCAGGCATCAGGCTGGTTAAGTAAAGTTAGTATGTTTAGGATGGTTAAACCGTTAGATTCGGTATCGGTCTGATGTGTATTTAACTAATCAATTCAGATATGAAGTGACGTTGTTGGACCTTATTTAGGACAACCCAAATTAGCTTAACAGGTGAGTTCTAGAAGCCCTCTTTTAAATGTTTTAATAATGTTTTTGGGCTGGTGTGCATACGTAACGATGTGACTATTTTATAAAACGATGTTTATGAATGTTGTATGTGACGTTTTATAAAATGATGTTTATGAACGAAGTTTTGGAATGAAGGGATGAAAGAAGTGTTTATGAAATATTTTGCCAAAAGAAGTTTATGAAGTGTTTATGAATGAATGAATGTTTTTAATAAAACGTACGAATGCTTTAACTGAAGTTTTGAAGTAAAAGAAGCGAAGGTTTACGAAAGTCACAAACGAACGAATCTGCCAATATTCCTTAGGGAATGAAGGTTAAGGGTATGGGAAGTATGTTATGGGCCTTTACCTTTTAGGGGCCTAGGTGGCTGGCCAACTGTTGTACAACTGGGGCGATGACGGTCGTCAAGGGGATTATCGTGATCCTTCAAGTTTGGTACGATTTACCATACGGGGTAGTCGTGCTTGAAGTTTGGTACTTGTGCCCTACGGGGCACAGTGCTTGAAGTTTGGTAGTGTCATCCTTGTGATGCCGTGCTTGAAGTAGTGTTGAATAACCTATGTATCGGGCCCTAGGAGTTCTTCACCTGAAGGATAGTACGGTGATTGATGGGCCTAGTGGTGGTGATCTTTAGGTTATTCAGCCAGTATGTGACGTTTGGATTTGACAGTTACGAGAAGGCGCATATTCGATATGTTCGTTGACTTATGTTTTTGAAGTGTTATGTTTTGTTATTGCATTATTTTACGTACGCTTTTTATTAAATGAAGTATGAAGTTATGAAGTTATGTTTTTGGCAAATTATTTGAAGTTAAAGTTTTATGTTAAAACTAGAACTCACTAGCGTAGCTGATTTTTTAGTGTGCACATTCAGGTTAAGGCAGGTATGGATGATGGACGGTGATGCTTGGCAAGCGAGAAGAGTTACCCGATTGATCATTAATATTGGCATCCCGTTATGTTTAGGTATGATGTATATATGTTTTAAACAATGTTTACGCTTCCGCATGTATGGACAATGATGACGTTATATTTGAATGAAATTTTCCGCTGCGTTATTTGATATTCATGTTTAAGAACCGTTTGTGAATGAGTAAATCCAACAAGTGAGATTGTGGATGCGATGATGTGGGCTGACTTGAAAACTTTGGTGATCAACAATTTCTACCCAAGGAACGAGATTGAGAAGGTAGAGAGGGAATTTCTGGGTTTGAAGGCCGGGAGCATGACGCACCGGCAGTACACAACCCGATTCAATGAACTGGTACGTCTGGTGCCACATCTTGTCACGACTGAGGAAAGAAAGATTGCATGCTACATTCAAGGGCTGCCGGACTAGGTCCGCACCTATGTTAAGGCAAACGCCCCTACTACCTATGATTCGGTGGTAGAACTGAGCGGCGTGGTATTTGATGATCTGGCGCTGAATGTCGTTCCTATTGAAGAGCCCAAGAAGAAGCTGAGTTTTCCCGCTAAGCGATGGGTGGGAAGTTGTTTGGGGCTCGGGACAAGCAGGCCAGGGTAGGCGAGGCGACAATCTGTGGAAGATGTGGGGTAAGACATACGGGTGAATGTCGGTTAGGGTCTAATCTATGCTTTAAATGCGGCAAAACCGGACACTACTCCCGTGAATGCCCACAAGGCTTCAAATGCTACAACTGTGGGGAGGGTGGTCATATGAGCCGGGAATGCACCAAGCCCAGAATGGGTCAAGCCGGGAAGGGGAAAGGCCCGGAGAAGAGAGAAGAGAGACCCCGAGCAAAGACCCGTTCCTATGCGCTGACGCAGGAACATGCCAGAGCGGACCCCGACGTGGCGTCAGGTACGTTCTTCCTTGACAACACTTTTGTTTCGGTGTTATTTGATTTGGGTGCCAGTAGGAGTTTTATATCTGCGACTTTTTGTGAACGAGTGAAGTACACTGTCAGTAAGCTAGAAAGGGCCTTTAGCGTAGAAACTGCTGAGGGTAGAACTGCGAGAGTGACCGATGTAGTTGACAAATCCATGATAAAAATAGAAGGTCACAGGTTCCCTGTCAGATTGTTTGTTATGGTTTTGGGAGGGTTTGATGTCGTGTTAGGTATGGATTGGTTAACTGCCAACGAAGCACAAATTATATGTAAACGAAAGATAATCCGACTCAAGGCTCCAGATGGTAGCAAAGTCGAGGTTTTTGGAGATCGTGACTCCCCGATGCCAAACGTCATCTCGATGATTAAGGCAGCAGATTACTTGAGGCACGGACGCGAGGCTTATCTGGTGTACGTAATTGACAAGTGTAAGAAAGTGAAGGAACTAGACGATGTACCCGTGGTACGCGAGTACCCGGAGGTGTTTCTAGAGGATTTGCCTGGGATACCACCTGACAGAGAGATCGAATTTCGAATCGACTTAGTACCAGATGCCCAACCCGTGGCTAAAGCTCCATATCGACTAGCACCGGTAGAGATGAAGGAACTAATGACACAACTAGACGAATTACTTGAGAAGGGATTTATCCAACCGAGCATCTCGCCGTGGGGTGCCCCGGTGTTATTTGTAAAGGAGAAGGATGGTTCGATGAGAATGTGTATTGATTATCGCGAGTTGAACTAATGTACCGTGAAGAAAAAGTACCCATTACCAAGGATCGACGACCTGTTCGATCAATTGCAAGGCGCAAGTTGGTTCTCGAAAATCGACCTTCGGTCCGGGTATCATCAGTTCAAGGTGAGGGAAGAAGACATACCGAAAACTGCATTTCGCACGCGTTATGGACATTTCGAGTTCCGCGTAATGTCTTTCGGATTGACGAACGCCCCCGCAGCGTTCATGGATTTAATGAATAGGGTGTGTCGACCGATGCTGGACCGATCGGTAATCGTGTTCATCGATGATATCCTCATCTACTCCAAGAATGAGGGTGATCACGCGTGTCACTTGAAGGAAGTATTGGAAGCTCTGAAGAAGGAAAAGTTGTATGCTAAGTTCTCCAAATGCGTGTTCTGGCTTAGGGAAGTCCAATTCCTAGGTCACGTCATTAACCCGAACGTCATTATGGTTGACCCAGCGAAGATAATGACGGTAAGGGAATGGAATATTCCTAAGACGCCAACTGAAATCCGCAGTTTCTTGGGATTGGCAGGCTACTATCGGAGATTCATCCAGAATTTCTCGAAAATAGCTTCGCCATTGACAAAGTTGACTCGGAAGGAGGAAAAGTACGAATGGGGTTCGACCCAGGACGAGGCGTTTAAGGAATTGAAGGAGAAACTAACCCAAGCTCCAGTCTTGGCCCTTCCCAAGGGCAATGAAGACTTAGTGGTATACTCTGACGCTTCGGGTCAGGGATTGGGATGCGTGTTGATGCAACGCGGGAGAGTGATCGCGTATGCGTCACGGCAGTTGAAGATTCACGAAGCTAATTATCCGACTCACGATTTGGAACTTGCTGCTGTTGTATTCGCATTGGAAATATGGAGGCACAACCTTTACGGAGTGAAGTTTACCATTTACTCCGACCACAAAAGTTTGAAGTACTTCTTCGAACAAAAGGAACTTAATATGATACAGAGGCGATGGTTGGAACTATTGAAAGACTATGACTGTGAAATAATATACCATCCTGGAAAGGCAAACGTGGTGGCTGACGCTCTAAGCCGAAAGGATGTGCCTACTCCTATTAGAGTGAAAGCTTGCCAGTTGGTGGTAACATCGGATGTGATGAGAGAAATTGAAAAGGCTCAAGATGAGGCACTTAAAGAAGAAAACATAAAGAAGGAAAGGATGGTTGGCCAACAGGACAAATTAGAATATAACACCCTTGGTGTTAGGACACGTTTTGGACGGGTATGGATACCTATGGGTGGCGAGCTTAGAACCAAAATTTTGGATGAGGCACATAAGTCTCGGTACTCTATCCACCCCGGTACCAATAAAATGTACCAAGATCTGAGGAAGGAATACTGGTGGCCTGGGATGAAACTTGATGTGAGAAGGTATGTAAGCAAATGCTTGACTTACTCACAAGTAAAGGCCGAACACCAGAAACCGTATGGAAAGATTCAACCACTTGATATACCGGAATGGAAGTGGGAACACATTACCATGGACTTCATAACCAAGCTACCTCGCACAGCTAAAGGTCATGATACCATTTGGGTAATTGTGGACCGTTTAACGAAGAGTGCTCATTTCCTACCTATTCGCGAGACGTTCTCGTCGGAAAGGTTAGCAAAAGTGTTTATTAACGAAGTAGTAGCACGGCATGGGATGCCTTTGACGATCGTGTCTGACCGGGACACACGATTCACATCAAGGTTCTGGAAAAGATTTCACGAGGCGATGGGCACGAGGCTTAATATCAGCACGGCATACCACCCACAAACGGATGGTCAGTCCAAAAGGACTATTCAGACCTTGGAGGATATGCTTCGTGCTTGTATTATCGATTTTGGCAGCAGTTGGGACAGTCATCTGCCGTTAGCCGAATTTTCATACAACAATAGTCATCACACGACGATAGGCATGCCGCCTTACGAAATGTTGTATGGGAGAAGATGTAGGACCCCCGTTTGTTAGGGTGAGATTGGACAGAAGGAGTTAGGAAGTCTTGAAGTCGTAAGAGAAACATCGGAAAGGTTTGATCAAATCAAATCACGAATGAAGGCCGCACAATATCGTCAGAAATCCTACGCGGATAAACGACGAAGCCCTATTGAGTTTGATGTTGGGGACAGAGTAATGTTGAAAGTGTCACCCTGGAAGGGGATCATACGATTCAGGAAGAGAGGAAAGTTAAGTCCGAGGTTTGTCGGACCATTCAGGATAATGGCACGAGTTGGTGAAGTCGCTTATCGGTTAGAGTTGCCTGATGAGTTAAGTGGGATTCATCCTACCTTCCATGTATCACACTTGCGAAAGTGTTTGGCGGATGAATCGGCTCACGTACCACTTACCGACATCGAGGTTGACAACATCCTTAATTACATCGAAGAACCCGTGGCCATCTTAGACAAGAAGGAGAAGCGTTTGCGTAATAAGATTATCCACTTGGTTAAAGTCCAATGGAAACATCGAAAGGGATTGGAAGCCACTTGGGAAACGGAGAAGGAAATGAGGGAGTCGTACCCTCATCTATTTGACTTATGATAGGTTTCGGGGACGAAACCTATTGTAAGGGGGTAGACTTGTAACATCCCAAAAATAAAACGACAGTTAAAACGACGAAATAAACGAACGAGGCATGTCGGGTCGGGTCGGATGGGCCGGCGGGCTGGAAGGGGAGCCTCCCCTATAAATAGCCAAGGTCACCACCCATTTCTCTCATTTGCAACTTCTAGAGAGAGAAACCGTAGAGAGAGAAAGTTGTAGGATCGACCCGAGATTTGAGAAGAACCTCCGGATCAGAAGCTTGATTCAGGTAACGATCCGACCTAAATCTGAGTTTTAGTTCGTTTTTGGGTTTTTCGGGTTTTGGGTGAAAAGGCAATGTTTTTACGGATGAAACTGAGAGATAAACATAGATTTGAGTTCCTTAATGGAAAACGAACGTTTTGGATGCAAACAGGTTCGAGATCTTGACGTGATCAGACCAGAATGCGAAAGTTAGGGTTTTGCGAAGAAACAGATCGTGCGCACTTACCAAGTGCGCATGGAGTAGGTCCTGCGTACTTATCAAGTACGCAGGAAGATGGGCACTGCGTACTTATCAAGTACGCAGGCAGCAGGGTCTGCGCACTTACTAAGTGCGCAGGCAGCAGGGTCTGCGCACTTGCTAAGTGCGCAGGCAGCAGGGTCGCGCACTTGCTAAGTGAGCAGGCAGCAGGGTCTGCGCACTTGCTAAGTGCGCAGGCATCAGGCTGGTTAAGTAAAGTTAGTATGTTTAGAATGGTTAAACCGTTAGAGTCGGTATCGGTCTGATGTGTATTTAACTAATCAATTCAGATCGGAAGTGACGTTGTTGGACCTTATTTAGGACAACCCAAATTAGCTTAACAGGTGAGTCCTAGAAGCCCTCTTTTAAATGTTTTAATAATGTTTTTGGGCTGGTGTGCATACGTAACGATGTGACTATTTTGTAAAACGATGTTTATGAATGTTGTATGTGACGTTTTATAAAATGATGTTTATGAACGAAGTTTTGGAAGGAAGGGTTATGAAAGAAGTGTTTATGAAATATTTTTCCAAAAGAAGTTTATGAAGTGTTTATGAATGAATGAATGTTTTTAATAAAACGTACGAATGCTTTAACTGAAGTTTTGAAGTAAAAGAAGCGAAGGTTTATGAAAGTCACAAACGAACGAATCTGCCAATATTCCTTAGGGAATGAAGGTTAAGGGTATGGGAAGTATGTTATGGGCCTTTACCTTTTAGGGGCCTATGTGGCTGGCCAACTGTTGTACAACTGGGGCGATGACGGTCGTCAAGGGGATTATCGTGATCCTTGAAGTTTGGTACGATTTACCTTACGGGCTAGTCGTGCTTGAAGTTTGGTACTTGTACCCTACGGGGCACAGTGCTTGAAGTTTGGTAGTGTCATCCTTGTGATGTCGTGCTTGAAGTAGTGTTGAATAACCTAAGTATCGGGCTCTAGGAGTTCTTCACCCGAAGGATAGTACGGTGATTGATGGGCCTAGTGGTGGTGATCTTTAGGTTATCCAGCCAGTATGTGACGTTTGGATTTGACGGTTACGAGAAGGCGCAGATTCGATATGTTCGTTGACTTATGTTTTTGAAGTGTTATGTTTTGTTATTGCATTATTTTACGTACTCTTTTTATTAAATGAAGTATGAAGTTATGAAGTTATGTTTTTGGCAAATTATTTGAAGTTAAAGTTTTATGTTAAAACTAGAACTCACTAGCGTAGCTGACTTTTTAGTGTGCACATTCAGGTTAAGGCTGGTATGGGTGATGGACGGTGATGCTTGGCAAGCGAGAAGAGTTACCCGGTTGATCATGAAGACTGGCATCCCGTTATGTTTAGTTACGATGTATATATGTTTTAAACAATGTTTACGCTTCCGCATGTATGAACAATGATGACGTTATGTTTGAATGAAATTTTCCGCTGTGTTATTTGATATTCATGTTTAAGAACCGTTTGTGAATGAGTAAATCCAACAAGTGAGACCTTTCGGGTTTGGGGCCTTACAGGTTTATTACATGACCTAGGAATTGGACTTCCCTAAGCCAGAACGCGCATTTGGAGAATTTTGCGTACATCTTTTCCTGCTTTAGCACCTCCAGAACCTCTCTTAGGTGACAGTGGTGATCACCCTCGCTTTTTGAATATACCAGTATGTCATCTATAAAGACTATCACCGATCGATCCAACGTGGGTCGACATACTCTATTCATCAAGTCCATGAACGCTGCTGGTGCGTTGGTCAATCCGAAGGACATCACGAGAAACTCATAATGCCCATAACGCGTGCGAAACACGGTCTTTGGTACGTCTTCTTCTCTTACTTTCAACTGATGGTAACCCTACCTAAGATCGATCTTTGAGAACCAACTCGCACCATGCAGTTGATCAAAAAGGTCGTCTATTCTAGGCAGTGGGTATTTGTTCTTTACTGTCCTCTTGTTCAATTCGCGGTAGTCAATGCACATGCGCATGCTGCCGTCCTTCTTCTTTACAAATAGTACCGGAGCGCCCCACGGTGAGATGCTCAGCCTAATAAATCCTTTTTCTGTTAGTTCCTCTAGTTGAGACATCAATTCTTTCATTTCTGACGTCGCCAATCAGTAGAGGGCTTTGGTAACGGGCTCAGCTCCTGGCAATAAGTTAATCTGAAATTCTATTTCCCGATCGGGTGGTAACCCAGGTAGATCCTCAGGGAATACTTCAGGAAAGTTGCACACCACGGGTACATTCTTGAGTTCATTCATTTTCATTCTATCATCAATAACATATGCCAAATAAGCTTCGCAACCGCGCCTCATGTAACTTTCGGCCTTGATCATCGAGATGATGTTCGGCATCGTGCAATTCCAATCCCCATAAACCGTAATTGGACTGCCGCTAGTAGCTTTGAGGTGTATCCTCTTACGTTTACATATGATTTGAGCTTCGTTGGCAGCTAGCCAATCCATACCCAATACTATATCGAATCCTCCTAAGGTAAGAAGGAATAATCTAGAAGGAAACTTATGACCCTCTATTTCTATTATGCAATCCTCTGTTACTTGAAATACTGCCGAATTTTTACCAACGACAGTTTGTACGCTAAAGGCCTTTACTATGGTGTTGATAGTGCAACCTAGTTTACGACTAAATGCATTGGATATAAAACTTTTACTAGCACCGGAGTCAAATAAAATAGCAGCATGTTCACCATTAACTAGGAACGTACCAGACACAACATCAGTGTTTCCCCTTGCTTCCTCCTCATTCAGGGCATAGGCTCGAGTCCTAGCCTGCGGTTGTTCCTTTTCAGCTTCCTTTTCCTTTCCCGAACCGGATTGTCTGGTTTTCCTGCAATCCCTAGTCTGGTGTCCATGTCTTCCACAACTTTGGCACTTGACGCCCTTCAAACAGTCTCGGGAGTAGTGCCCCGGCCTCCCGCACTTATAACACATGGTGGTGCCGATTCGACACTCGCCAAGATGTTGCCTTCCACATTTCTTGCAGGTTTCATAATCCTTCGACCTTGGTTTCTTAATTTTAGTTGTCACATTCCCTTTCCCAGTGCCTCTAGACGGGTTCTCCCACTTTCTCTTTTGTGATTCAGGTGCCTGGTCCTCATTGGCATAATCGTCGTAAACGATTCCAGACAGGTTGACTACCGACTCGAAGGTCGATGGTAGATTTGTTTTTACATGAACACGGACCCTTTGGGTAGGCCCTTTACATAGTACTTAATCATTCGTTCTTCTGTCTCCACCAGGTGGGGTACCAGTTGGGCTAGCTCATTGAATCTTGAGGTATACTGGCGATGAGTCTTGTTGCCAGCTTTGAAGTTTAGGAACTCGTTCTCCACACGATCAATCTCGTTCTGTGTGTAGAACTTTTGGATTATGAGCTTCTTCAGGTCTTCCCATGTCATTCTGGCAAGAGCGTTTGGCGACTTTGTCCTCTGAATGTTCCTCCACCAACTTAGTGCCTCATTGGTGAAAGAATTGGCAACATACTTAACAGCCTGGTCCGGTCGACACTCGCTGATGTTGACTACAACATTCATCCTCTCAATCCATTCGAACGTAGCCACTGAATCCTTGTTGCCATCGAACTTGGGTGGGTATCCGTCCTTGAACCCTTTGTAAGTACACCCACGGTTGCTTGATCCCACCTTCACTTCATCCCCATCACTGTCATACACTTTCTCTTCATGATCTCCTTCATCCTCCTCTCTACTTTTCTTTAGTGCTTCAGATAGTAGATCGGGCAATACTTTCTTCAGAGTGAGTACAACTTCACGGGCAATAGCATCCCTGATCTCGGGTTCTAACTGTAGAGGCCCTTGATCATTGTTCCTAGTTGGGGTCACTTCTGTTTCGTGCACACTCTCTGTGTGTTCTGCGAGCACACTCTCTTCCTCTTCAAGTCTTTGATTCAACGGAGGTCTACCTACTCGGCCAGTGCGACCGCCTCGACGTCCTGTTCTTCCTCCACCAGCCATAGTTCCTAGTTTCCTGATAGTTATAAAGGGAATACATCAATGCCATTCCTTCAGATCATAGTTTAGAACAGTACGAGCAAGGTAAATTTTTAATTACAGTGACCGGTTTGTGATTACTAATTTACATTGCTTTTCAGGTTCAAAACTCTTCAAATCGGTTGTGACATTGACATCTATTTGTTCTAAGTTAAGGTATCTATTCTTACCCAAGTGTATTAACTATAGTACTTACTTACCGTGCTAGCGTTGGCGTTGGTTACCCATACTGACATCCGTGCGTTAGTCCCATAATCAGTTTAAGTCCAGACATTTAGGGATATCTGAATCTCTCAAACTATTGCTCTGATACCAACTTGTAAGGCCCCATTCCCGGGTAACCTCACTTGTTGGATTTACTCATAAACATAGTCATAAATACTGAACTTAAATTTAAAACATTCAGAAGTAGCGGAAGCAAACATCATTCAAATTACATGACATAACAGCGGAAGTCTTAACAATTAAATACATAACATTGTCCTAACATATATAAACGTGGGATGTCAGCCTTGTGCTGGGTAACCTTCACGCCATCGCACGACCCTTTCTTCCTTTACCTGAAATGTATATTAAAAGTCAGCTAACGCTGGTGAGTTCTAGTTTAAAGACAAACATACATAATATTTATCTTATCGTGAATATTTTATATATGTATACATAACATACGTATTATTCGTGGTATTACATATTCTTTACTTTACTGTTCTCACATAACATTCATATTAAGTATATATATGTACATACATACTTGCATTGGGGGGGAGAACAGTTATTGGCCATAATCTTAAGGGAGATCAACCCATCACACTTGTCGCGAGTGTCACAAAGACATCGCAGTGAGAACTACCGTCGTAGCCCATTTCATTAATCGTCCGGCTCTAGAAAGCCGTCCGTTCTTTCATTAACTCCGTCCGACAACCTTTGTCCGTCCGCTCTTAAACCGTACTACCGTCATAGTCCGTTCTTTTGTCTGTTTGCCCTAGGGCATCCGTTTCCCACGCGACCATTATGTATGCAACCGTTCTTCTTTAGTTAAGGCAATTGCTTCGACCATCCATTAGTGCCTTAATATACGTCCTAGCTTCCGAATGAACGTTTTTATCCCGGTTGCAAAATAGTCACGTGGTCGTTCGTCTACCGAAGTAGCCGTTGTCATAGAAGGGTTCATAACATTTACATACATTCATAACATGCAATATATATAATATAAAGCAAGATTTCATTCATTTATGTTATGTCCTTCTTTCATTCATTCTTTGTAAACATACGTTTCATTCTTTGTTCATAATTCTTTTTCATATATAAGTATATATATACATATTTGTATACCACGCATGGTGACATTGACATTTATAGCATTTATTCATTTAGATATCACGCATGATCACATTGACATTTATAGCATTTATTCATTTAGTGTATACACTTCAGCCCCAAAACATTTAAAATGATTTGCACATAACATAGAAGGGGGCACATAGAACTCACCTGATAAGCTAGTATTGGTTATCCTATACAAAGGTCCAACAACGTCACATACGATCTGAATTAGGTAGTTAAATACACATCAGACCCATTCCCGACTCTAACGGTTTAATCATTCTAAACATACTGACTTTACTTACTGGTCTGCTGCCTGCGCACTTAGTAAGTGCATAGGGCCTTGCTCATGCGTACTTGACAAGTGTGCAGAGCATTCTTCTTGCGTACTTGGTAAGTACGCATGATCTTTCTCCTGCGTACCTGCGTACTTGGTAAGTACGCATGATCTTTCTCCTGCGTACCTGCATACTTGGTAAGTACGCAGGATCTTTCTCCTGCGTACTTTGTAAGTACGCAGGATGTCCCTACTGCGTACTTGATAAGTACGCAGCACCTGTTTTCTGGACAAGTCCGAAATTTTGCATGTTAATCCGATCATGCTAATCTTACAACTTTCTAAACCCCGAAAAATCCCAAAACGAAGAAAAACTCAGTTTAAGGTCGAATCGTTACCTGATATTCTGATTCGGAGGTTTTGCTCACGAGCTCAGTAGTAACGTGCTCCTTCAATTTCGTGTCGATCCGTCAACTTTCTCTCTCTAGACCCGACTCTTCTCTCTCTCTAGCTTGCAAGTGTTGGTGAAAATGAGAGCTTCAAGGCTGTCTTGGCCTTTATATTCCTGCGCTTCGCTCAGCCCGTTGGAGCCGAGCCCAAGCCCATGCATTTTTTTTTGTTTTTTTTCTCTCTTTTGTTTTATGACGATTAAGTCTCTTTCGTGTTATTATTTACAAAATTACTATTTTTGGGATGTTACAAGTCTACCCTCCTTAAAGAGGTTTCGTCCTCGAAACTGCTTATACGTTAAACAATTTAGGATATAGTCCCCTCATCTCGTCTTCTTTTTCCCATGTAGATTCTGACCCTTTTCTGTGCTTCCATTGAATTTTGACTAAAGGAATCGACTTATTGCGTAGTCGTTTCTCAGCTCGGTCAATAATGGCTATCGGTTCCTCCACATAATTTAGTCTGTCATCCACTTCGATCTCGTCGTAAGGTATGTGAGCTGTGTCGTCTGCTAGGCACTTGCGTAAGTGCGACACGTGGAACGTAGGGTGTATTCCACTAAGCTCAACAGGTAGGTCGAGTCTGTAAGTAACTTGACCCACACTCGCTAAAATCTTGAAAGGTCCAACAAACCTTGGACTTAGTTTGCCACGTCTTCTGAATTGGATGACTCCTTTCCATGGTGATACCTTTAACAGTACCATGTCCCCCACTTGAAACTCTAAATCCCTTCTTCTCTTATCCGCATATGATTTCTGTCTGTCTTTTGCAGCTTTCATTCGAGCCTTGATTTGATCAAATTTCTCGGAAGTAGCTTTGACCACTTCGAGCCTTGGCTTTTGTGATCGGAGTAAATGGTGCATTTGACTCCATACAGATAGTGCCTCCATATTTTCAACGCGAAAACTACTGCTGCTAACTCTAGATCATGTGTTGGGTAGTTAGCCCCGTGAATCTTTAGTTGCCGCGAGGTGTAAACAATTACCTTTCCTCGTTGCATAAGTACGCAACATAAACCCTGACCCGAAGCATCAGAGTAGACTACTAAGTCTTCATTTCCCTCAGGTAGTGCCAAGACTGGAGCTTGGGTTAATCGTGCCTTAAGTTCCTTAAACACGTTGTTTTGGGTTGGACCCCATTCATATTTCACTTCCTTCCGTGTCAACTTAGTTAGTGGCGAGGCTATTCTTGAAAAATCTTGAATGAACATTCGATAGTAGCCTGCCAATCCCAGAAAGCTTCGTATCTCTGTTGGTGTCTTTGGGATGTTCCATTCCTTTACTGTCTCGATCTTTGCAGGATCTACCATAATGCCGTTTGGGTTTTGTAACATCCCAAAAATAAAACGACAGTTAAAACGACGAAATAAACGAACGAGGCATGTCGGGTCGGGTCGGATGGGCCGGCGGGCTGGAAGGGGAGCCTCCCCTATAAATAGCCAAGGTCACCACCCATTTCTCTCATTTGCAACTTCTAGAGAGAGAAACCGTAGAGAGATAAAGTTGTCGGATCGACTCGAGATTTGAGAAGTGTGTTGCTCTAGAGCTCGTGAGAAGAACCTCTGGATCAGAAGCTCGATTCAGGTAAAGATCCGACCTAAATCTGAGTTTTAGTTCGTTTTTGGGTTTTTCGGGTTTTGGGTGAAAAGGCAACGTTTTTACAGATGAAACTGAGAGATAAACATAGATTTGAGTTCCTTAATGGAAAGCGAACGTTTTGGATGCAAACAGGTTCGAGATCTTGAAGTGATCAGAACTGAATGCAAAAGTTAGGGTTTTGCGAAGAAACAGATCGTGCGCACTTACCAAGTGCGCACGGAGTAGGTCCTGCGTACTTATCAAGTACACAGGAAGATGGGCACTGCGTACTTATCAAGTAAAAAGGCAGCAGGGTCTGCGCACTTGCTATAGTGCGCAGGCAGCAGGGTCGGCACACTTGTTAAGTGCGCAGGCAGCAGGGTCTGCGCACTTGCTAAGTGCGCAGGCATCAGGCTGGTTAAGTAAAGTTAGTATGTTTAGGATGGTTAAACCGTTAGATTCGGTATCGGTCTGATGTGTATTTAACTAATCAATTCAGATATGAAGTGACGTTGTTGGACCTTATTTAGGACAACCCAAATTAGCTTAACAGGTGAGTTCTAGAAGCCCTCTTTTAAATGTTTTAATAATGTTTTTGGGCTGGTGTGCATACGTAACGATGTGACTATTTTATAAAACGATGTTTATGAATGTTGTATGTGACGTTTTATAAAATGATGTTTATGAACGAAGTTTTGGAATGAAGGGATGAAAGAAGTGTTTATGAAATATTTTGCCAAAAGAAGTTTATGAAGTGTTTATGAATGAATGAATGTTTTTAATAAAACGTACGAATGCTTTAACTGAAGTTTTGAAGTAAAAGAAGCGAAGGTTTACGAAAGTCACAAACGAACGAATCTGCCAATATTCCTTAGGGAATGAAGGTTAAGGGTATGGGAAGTATGTTATGGGCCTTTACCTTTTAGGGGCCTAGGTGGCTGGCCAACTGTTGTACAACTGGGGCGATGACGGTCGTCAAGGGGATTATCGTGATCCTTCAAGTTTGGTACGATTTACCATACGGGGTAGTCGTGCTTGAAGTTTGGTACTTGTGCCCTACGGGGCACAGTGCTTGAAGTTTGGTAGTGTCATCCTTGTGATGCCGTGCTTGAAGTAGTGTTGAATAACCTATGTATCGGGCCCTAGGAGTTCTTCACCCGAAGGATAGTACGGTGATTGATGGGCCTAGTGGTGGTGATCTTTAGGTTATTCAGCCAGTATGTGACGTTTGGATTTGACAGTTACGAGAAGACGCAGATTCGATATGTTCGTTGACTTATGTTTTTGAAGTGTTATGTTTTGTTATTGCATTATTTTACGTACGCTTTTTATTAAATGAAGTATGAAGTTATGAAGTTATGTTTTTGGCAAATTATTTGAAGTTAAAGTTTTATGTTAAAACTAGAACTCACTAGCGTAGCTGATTTTTTAGTGTGCACATTCAGGTTAAGGCAGGTATGGATGATGGACGGTGATGCTTGGCAAGCGAGAAGAGTTACCCGATTGATCATGAAGATTGGCATCCCGTTATGTTTAGGTATGATGTATATATGTTTTAAACAATGTTTACGCTTTCGCATGTATGGACAATGATGACGTTATATTTGAATGAAATTTTCCGCTGCGTTATTTGATATTCATGTTTAAGAACCGTTTGTGAATGAGTAAATCCAACAAGTGAGGCCTCCCGGGTTTGGGGCCTTACAAGTTGGTATCAGAGCAATAGTTTGAGAGATTCGGACACTCCCAGTGTCTGAACTTAAACTGTGAATGGGACCGAAAGCGGATGCCAGTAAGGGTAACTCGAGCCACATCATCAGGTATGAAGGTAGTATATATTTACATATATAGTATGCCTTAGAAAGGGTTAGGTAAGGACTTGTGTTCTGATGGAATCACAAAGGTGGTCAAATAGAAATCAAAAGGTAGTGTAATGGTTAATTGCAGATGGCCAGTGTATATTAACATCTTACAGTGCTTATTGAATTTTATTTGTTAACTAGCGTGATGACATTGGATTCCTTGTCTTATAGAACGAAATGGCAAGGAGAGGAAACGAAAGACGTGGTCGGGGCCGTACCGGTGGTCGAAATGGTGGGCGTGGCAGGACCCCTGCGCGCCAAGAGTATAGTGAAGAAGGAAGTGTTCACACTGAGCCGGCGGTTAGTGTGCATGGAGTTGAGCAGACACAGGTTGAAGAACAACCTTTCACTTTTGAACCAGAAGTGAGGGCAGCTATAGCTCGAGAGTTCTCCGAGTTGATGAAGGCTTCTCTTCCAGGTCTGTTAGCCGAAGCGATGAAGAAGGTTAACCAGACGGGTGGGTCCAACACGGCAGTTGGTACCCCGAACACTGAGGCAATTAACGCACCGCTTAACCGTGGTTGCGACTATAAGTCCTTTAAGGCATGTGACCCACCGGTCTTGACTGGGAAGAAGGACGCGGTGGCTACTTTTGATTGGGTGATTCGTATGGAGGCTGCCATTTGTCTGAGCGAATGTCGAACGGATCAAGTTGTGAAATTTGCTGCTAACTCCTTGAGAGAGGAAGCATCCCATTGGTGGGAAGGTGTACGCCAAGCAAAAGGGAGCGAGATTGTGGATGCGATGATGTGGGCTGACTTGAAAACTTTGGTGATCAACAATTTCTACCCAAGGAAGGAGATTGAGAAGGTAGAGAGGGAATTTCTGGGTTTGAAGGCCGGGAGCATGACGCACCGGCAGTACACAACCCGATTCAATGAACTGGTACGTCTGGTGCCACATCTTGTCACGACTGAGGAAAGAAAGATTGCATGCTACATTCAAGGGCTGCCGGACTAGGTCCGCACCTATGTTAAGGCAAACGCCCCTACTACCTATGATTCGGTGGTAGAACTGAGCGGCGTGGTATTTGATGATCTGGCGCTGAATGTCGTTCCTATTGAAGAGCCCAAGAAGAAGCTGAGTTTTCCCGCTAAGCGATGGGTGGGAAGTTGTTTGGGGCTCGGGACAAGCAGGCCAGGGTAGGCGAGGCGACAATCTGTGGAAGATGTGGGGTAAGACATACGGGTGAATGTCGGTTAGGGTCTAATCTATGCTTTAAATGCGGCAAAACCGGACACTACTCCCGTGAATACCCACAAGGCTTCAAATGCTACAACTGTGGGGAGGGTGGTCATATGAGCCGGGAATGCACCAAGCCCAGAATGGGTCAAGCCGGGAAGGGGAAAGGCCCGGAGAAGAGAGAAGAGAGACCCCGAGCAAAGACCCGTTCCTATGCGCTGACGCAGGAACATGCCAGAGCGGACCCCGACGTGGCGTCAGGTACGTTCTTCCTTGACAACACTTTTGTTTCGGTGTTATTTGATTTGGGTGCCAGTAGGAGTTTTATATCTGCGACTTTTTGTGAACGAGTGAAGTACACTGTCAGTAAGCTAGAAAGGGCCTTTAGCGTAGAAACTGCTGAGGGTAGAACTGCGAGAGTGACCGATGTAGTTGACAAATCCATGATAAAAATAGAAGGTCACAGGTTCCCTGTCAGATTGTTTGTTATGGTTTTGGGAGGGTTTGATGTCGTGTTAGGTATGGATTGGTTAACTGCCAACGAAGCACAAATTATATGTAAAGGAAAGATAATCCGACTCAAGGCTCCAGATGGTAGCAAAGTCGAGGTTTTTGGAGATCGTGACTCCCCGATGCCAAACGTCATCTCGATGATTAAGGCAGCAGATTACTTGAGGCACGGACGCGAGGCTTATCTGGTGTACGTAATTGACAAGTGTAAGAAAGTGAAGGAACTAGACGATGTACCCGTGGTACGCGAGTACCCGGAGGTGTTTCTAGAGGATTTGCCTGGGATACCACCTGACAGAGAGATCGAATTTCGAATCGACTTAGTACCAGATGCCCAACCCGTGGCTAAAGCTCCATATCGACTAGCACCGGTAGAGATGAAGGAACTAATGACACAACTAGACGAATTACTTGAGAAGGGATTTATCCAACCGAGCATCTCGCCGTGGGGTGCCCCGGTGTTATTTGTAAAGGAGAAGGATGGTTCGATGAGAATGTGTATTGATTATCGCGAGTTGAACTAATGTACCGTGAAGAAAAAGTACCCATTACCAAGGATCGACGACCTGTTCGATCAATTGCAAGGCGCAAGTTGGTTCTCGAAAATCGACCTTCGGTCCGGGTATCATCAGTTCAAGGTGAGGGAAGAAGACATACCGAAAACTGCATTTCGCACGCGTTATGGACATTTCGAGTTCCGCGTAATGTCTTTCGGATTGACGAACGCCCCCGCAGCGTTCATGGATTTAATGAATAGGGTGTGTCGACCGATGCTGGACCGATCGGTAATCGTGTTCATCGATGATATCCTCATCTACTCCAAGAATGAGGGTGATCACGCGTGTCACTTGAAGGAAGTATTGGAAGCTCTGAAGAAGGAAAAGTTGTATGCTAAGTTCTCCAAATGCGCGTTCTGGCTTAGGGAAGTCCAATTCCTAGGTCACGTCATTAACCCGAACGTCATTATGGTTGACCCAGCGAAGATAATGACGGTAAGGGAATGGAATATTCCTAAGACGCCAACTGAAATCCGCAGTTTCTTGGGATTGGCAGGCTACTATCGGAGATTCATCCAGAATTTCTCGAAAATAGCTTCGCCATTGACAAAGTTGACTCGGAAGGAGGAAAAGTACGAATGGGGTTCGACCCAGGACGAGGCGTTTAAGGAATTGAAGGAGAAACTAACCCAAGCTCCAGTCTTGGCCCTTCCCAAGGGCAATGAAGACTTAGTGGTATACTCTAACGCTTCGGGTCAGGGATTGGGATGCGTGTTGATGCAACGCGGGAGAGTGATCGCGTATGCGTCACGGCAGTTGAAGATTCACGAAGCTAATTATCCGACTCACGATTTGGAACTTGCTGCTGTTGTATTCGCATTGGAAATATGGAGGCACAACCTTTACGGAGTGAAGTTTACCATTTACTCCGACCACAAAAGTTTGAAGTACTTCTTCGAACAAAAGGAACTTAATATGATACAGAGGCGATGGTTGGAACTATTGAAAGACTATGACTGTGAAATAATATACCATCCTGGAAAGGCAAACGTGGTGGCTGACGCTCTAAGCCGAAAGGATGTGCCTACTCCTATTAGAGTGAAAGCTTGCCAGTTGGTGGTAACATCGGATGTGATGAGAGAAATTGAAAAGGCTCAAGATGAGGCACTTAAAGAAGAAAACATAAAGAAGGAAAGGATGGTTGGCCAACAGGACAAATTAGAATATAACACCCTTGGTGTTAGGACACGTTTTGGACGGGTATGGATACCTATGGGTGGCGAGCTTAGAACCAAAATTTTGGATGAGGCTCATAAGTCTCGGTACTCTATCCACCCCGGTACCAATAAAATGTACCAAGATCTGAGGAAGGAATACTGGTGGCCTGGGATGAAACTTGATGTGAGAAGGTATGTAAGCAAATGCTTGACTTACTCACAAGTAAAGGCCGAACACCAGAAACCGTATGGAAAGATTCAACCACTTGATATACCGGAATGGAAGTGGGAACACATTACCATGGACTTCATAACCAAGCTACCTCGCACAGCTAAAGGTCATGATACCATTTGGGTAATTGTGGACCGTTTAACGAAGAGTGCTCATTTCCTACCTATTCGCGAGACGTTCTCGTCGGAAAGGTTAGCAAAAGTGTTTATTAACGAAGTAGTAGCACGGCATGGGATGCCTTTGACGATCGTGTCTGACCGGGACACACGATTCACATCAAGGTTCTGGAAAAGATTTCACGAGGCGATGGGCACGAGGCTTAATATCAGCACGGCATACCACCCACAAACGGATGGTCAGTCCAAAAGGACTATTCAGACCTTGGAGGATATGCTTCGTGCTTGTATTATCGATTTTGGCAGCAGTTGGGACAGTCATCTGCCGTTAGCCGAATTTTCATACAACAATAGTCATCACACGACGATAGGCATGCCGCCTTACGAAATGTTGTATGGGAGAAGATGTAGGACCCCCGTTTGTTAGGGTGAGATTGGACAGAAGGAGTTAGGAAGTCTTGAAGTCGTAAGAGAAACATCGGAAAGGTTTGATCAAATCAAATCACGAATGAAGGCCGCACAATATCGTCAGAAATCCTACGCGGATAAACGACGAAGGCCTATTGAGTTTGATGTTGGGGACAGAGTAATGTTGAAAGTGTCACCCTGGAAGGGGATCATACGATTCAGGAAGAGAGGAAAGTTAAGTCCGAGGTTTGTCGGACCATTCAAGATAATGGCACGAGTTGGTGAAGTCGCTTATCGGTTAGAGTTGCCTGATGAGTTAAGTGGGATTCATCCTACCTTCCATGCATCACACTTGCGAAAGTGTTTGGCGGATGAATCGGCTCACGTACCACTTACCGACATCGAGGTCGACAACAGCCTTAATTACATCGAAGAACCCGTGGCCATCTTAGACAAGAAGGAGAAGCGTTTGCGTAATAAGATTATCCACTTGGTTAAAGTCCAATGGAAACATCGAAAGGGATTGGAAGCCACTTGGGAAACGGAGAAGGAAATGAGGGAGTCGTACCCTCATCTATTTGACTTATGATAGGTTTCGGGGACGAAACCTATTGTAAGGGGGTAGACTTGTAACATCCCAAAAATAAAACGACAGTTAAAACGACGAAATAAACGAACGAGGCATGTCGGGTCGGGTCGGATGGGCCGGCGGGCTGGAAGGGGAGCCTCCCCTATAAATAGCCAAGGTCACCACCCATTTCTCTCATTTGCAACTTCTAGAGAGAGAAACCGTAGAGAGAGAAAGTTGTAGGATCGACCCGAGATTTGAGAAGAACCTCCGGATCAGAAGCTTGATTCAGGTAACGATCCGACCTAAATCTGAGTTTTAGTTCGTTTTTGGGTTTTTCGGGTTTTGGGTGAAAAGGCAATGTTTTTACGGATGAAACTGAGAGATAAACATAGATTTGAGTTCCTTAATGGAAAACGAACGTTTTGGATGCAAACAGGTTCGAGATCTTGACGTGATCAGACCAGAATGCGAAAGTTAGGGTTTTGCGAAGAAACAGATCGTGCGCACTTACCAAGTGCGCATGGAGTAGGTCCTGCGTACTTATCAAGTACGCAGGAAGATGGGCACTGCGTACTTATCAAGTACGCAGGCAGCAGGGTCTGCGCACTTACTAAGTGCGCAGGCAGCAGGGTCTGCGCACTTGCTAAGTGCGCAGGCAGCAGGGTCGCGCACTTGCTAAGTGAGCAGGCAGCAGGGTCTGCGCACTTGCTAAGTGCGCAGGCATCAGGCTGGTTAAGTAAAGTTAGTATGTTTAGAATGGTTAAACCGTTAGAGTCGGTATCGGTCTGATGTGTATTTAACTAATCAATTCAGATCGGAAGTGACGTTGTTGGACCTTATTTAGGACAACCCAAATTAGCTTAACAGGTGAGTCCTAGAAGCCCTCTTTTAAATGTTTTAATAATGTTTTTGGGCTGGTGTGCATACGTAACGATGTGACTATTTTATAAAACGATGTTTATGAATGTTGTATGTGACGTTTTATAAAATGATGTTTATGAACGAAGTTTTGGAAGGAAGGGTTATGAAAGAAGTGTTTATGAAATATTTTTCCAAAAGAAGTTTATGAAGTGTTTATGAATGAATGAATGTTTTTAATAAAACGTACGAATGCTTTAACTGAAGTTTTGAAGTAAAAGAAGCGAAGGTTTATGAAAGTCACAAACGAACGAATCTGCCAATATTCCTTAGGGAATGAAGGTTAAGGGTATGGGAAGTATGTTATGGGCCTTTACCTTTTAGGGGCCTATGTGGCTGGCCAACTTTTGTACAACTGGGGCGATGACGGTCGTCAAGGGGATTATCGTGATCCTTGAAGTTTGGTACGATTTACCTTACGGGCTAGTCGTGCTTGAAGTTTGGTACTTGTGCCCTACGGGGCACAGTGCTTGAAGTTTGGTAGTGTCATCCTTGTGATGTCGTGCTTGAAGTAGTGTTGAATAACCTAAGTATCGGGCCCTAGGAGTTCTTCACCCGAAGGATAGTACGGTGATTGATGGGCCTAGTGGTGGTGATCTTTAGGTTATCCAGCCAGTATGTGACGTTTGGATTTGACGGTTACGAGAAGGCGCAGATTCGATATGTTCGTTGACTTATGTTTTTGAAGTGTTATGTTTTGTTATTGCATTATTTTACGTACTCTTTTTATTAAATGAAGTATGAAGTTATGAAGTTATGTTTTTGGCAAATTATTTGAAGTTAAAGTTTTATGTTAAAACTAGAACTCACTAGCGTAGCTGACTTTTTAGTGTGCACATTCAGGTTAAGGCAGGTATGGGTGATGGACGGTGATGCTTGGCAAGCGAGAAGAGTTACCCGGTTGATCATGAAGACTGGCATCCCGTTATGTTTAGTTACGATGTATATATGTTTTAAACAATGTTTACGCTTCCGCATGTATGAACAATGATGACGTTATGTTTGAATGAAATTTTTCGCTGTGTTATTTTATATTCATGTTTAAGAACCGTTTGTGAATGAGTAAATCCAACAAGTGAGGCCTTTCGGGTTTGGGGCCTTACAGGTTTATTACATGACCTAGGAATTGGACTTCCCTAAGCCAGAACGCGCATTTGGAGAATTTTGCGTACAACTTTTCCTGCTTTAGCACCTCCAGAACCTCTCTTAGGTGACAGTGGTGATCACCCTCGCTTTTTGAATATACCAGTATGTCATCTATAAAGACTATCACCGATCGATCCAACGTGGGTCGACATACTCTATTCATCAAGTCCATGAACGCTGCTGGTGCGTTGGTCAATCCGAAGGACATCACGAGAAACTCATAATGCCCATAACGCGTGCGAAACACGGTCTTTGGTACGTCTTCTTCTCTTACTTTCAACTGATGGTAACCCTACCTAAGATCGATCTTTGAGAACCAACTCGCACCATGCAGTTGATCAAAAAGGTCGTCTATTCTAGGCAGTGGGTATTTGTTCTTTACTGTCCTCTTGTTCAATTCGCGGTAGTCAATGCACATGCGCATGCTGCCGTCCTTCTTCTTTACAAATAGTACCGGAGCGCCCCACGGTGAGATGCTCAGCCTAATAAATCCTTTTTCTGTTAGTTCCTCTAGTTGAGACATCAATTCTTTCATTTCTGACGTCGCCAATCAGTAGAGGGCTTTGGTAACGGGCTCAGCTCCTGGCAATAAGTTAATCTGAAATTCTATTTCCCGATCGGGTGGTAACCCAGGTAGATCCTCAGGGAATACTTCCGGAAAGTTGCACACCACGGGTACATTCTTGAGTTCATTCATTTTCATTCTATCATCAATAACATATGCCAAATAAGCTTCGCAACCGCGCCTCATGTAACTTTCGGCCTTGATCATCGAGATGATGTTCGGCATCGTGCAATTCCAATCCCCATAAACCGTAATTGGACTGCCGCTAGGAGCTTTGAGGTGTATCCTCTTACGTTTACATATGATTTGAGCTTCGTTGGCAGCTAGCCAATCCATACCCAATACTATATCGAATCCTCCTAAGGTAAGAAGGAATAATCTAGAAGGAAACTTATGACCCTCTATTTCTATTATGCAATCCTCTGTTACTTGAAATACTGCCGAATTTTTACCAACGGCAGTTTGTACGCTAAAGGCCTTTACTATGGTGTTGATAGTGCAACCTAGTTTACGACTAAATGCATTGGATATAAAACTTTTACTAGCACCAGAGTCAAATAAAATAGCAGCATGTTCACCATTAACTAGGAACGTACCAGACACAACATCAGTGTTTCCCCTTGCTTCCTCCTCATTCAGGGCATAGGCTCGAGTCCTAGCCTGCGGTTGTTCCTTTTCAGCTTCCTTTTCCTTTCCCGAACCGGATTGTCTGGTTTTCCTGCAATCCCTAGTCTGGTGTCCATGTCTTCCACAACTTTGGCACTTGACGCCCTTCAAACAGTCTCGGGAGTAGTGCCCCGGCCTCCCGCACTTATAACACATGGTGGTGCCGATTCGACACTCGCCAAGATGTTGCCTTCCACATTTCTTGCAGGTTTCATAATCCTTCGACCTTGGTTTCTTAATTTTAGTTGTCACATTCCCTTTCCCAGTGCCTCTAGACGGGTTCTCCCACTTTCTCTTTTGTGATTCATGTGCCCGGTCCTCATTGGCATAATCGTCGTAAACGATTCCAGACAGGTCGACTACCGACTCGAAGGTCGATGGTAGATTTGTTTTTACATGAACACGGACCCTTTGGGTAGGCCCTTTACATAGTACTTAATCATTCGTTCTTCTGTCTCCACCAGGTGGGGTACCAGTTGGGCTAGCTCATTGAATCTTGAGGTATACTGGCGATGAGTCTTGTTGCCAGCTTTGAAGTTTAGGAACTCGTTCTCCACACGATCAATCTCGTTCTGTGTGTAGAACTTTTGGATTATGAGCTTCTTCAGGTCTTCCCATGTCATTCTGGCAAGAGCGTTTGGCGACTTTGTCCTCTGAATGTTCCTCCACCAACTTAGTGCCTCATTGGTGAAAGAATTGGCAACATACTTAACAGCCTGGTCCGGTCGACACTCGCTGATGTTGACTACAACATTCATCCTCTCAATCCATTCGAACGTAGCCACTGAATCCTTGTTGCCATCGAACTTGGGTGGGTATCCGTCCTTGAACCCTTTGTAAGTACACCCACGGTTGCTTGATCCCACCTTCACTTCATCCCCATCACTGTCATACACTTTCTCTTCATGATCTCCTTCATCCTCCTCTCTACTTTTCTTTAGTGCTTCAGATAGTAGATCGGGCAATACTTTCTTCAGAGTGAGTACAACTTCACGGGCAATAGCATCCCTGATCTCGGGTTCTAACTGTAGAGGCCCTTGATCATTGTTCCTAGTTGGGGTCACTTCTGTTTCGTGCACACTCTCTGTGTGTTCTGCGAGCACACTCTCTTCCTCTTCAAGTCTTTGATTCAACGGAGGTCTACCTACTCGGCCAGTGCGACCGCCTCGACGTCCTGTTCTTCCTCCACCAGCCATAGTTCCTAGTTTCCTGATAGTTATAAAGGGAATACATCAATGCCATTCCTTCAGATCATAGTTTAGAACAGTACGAGCAAGGTAAATTTTTAATTACAGTGACCGGTTTGTGATTACTAATTTACATTGCTTTTCAGGTTCAAAACTCTTCAAATCGGTTGTGACATTGACATCTATTTGTTCTAAGTTAAGGTATCTATTCTTACCCAAGTGTATTAACTATAGTACTTACTTACCGTGCTAGCGTTGGCGTTGGTTACCCATACTGACATCCGTGCGTTAGTCCCATAATCAGTTTAAGTCCAGACATTTAGGGATATCTGAATCTCTCAAACTATTGCTCTGATACCAACTTGTAAGGCCCCATTCCCGGGTAACCTCACTTGTTGGATTTACTCATAAACATAGTCATAAATACTGAACTTAAATTTAAAACATTCAGAAGTAGCGGAAGCAAACATCATTCAAATTACATGACATAACAGCGGAAGTCTTAACAATTAAATACATAACATTGTCCTAACATATATAAACGTGGGATGTCAGCCTTGTGCTGGGTAACCTTCACGCCATCGCACGACCCTTTCTTCCTTTACCTGAAATGTATATTAAAAGTCAGCTAACGCTGGTGAGTTCTAGTTTAAAGACAAACATACATAATATTTATCTTATCGTGAATATTTTATATATGTATACATAACATACGTATTATTCGTGGTATTACATATTCTTTACTTTACTGTTCTCACATAACATTCATATTAAGTATATATATATGTACATACATACTTGCTTTGGGGGGGAGAACAGTTATTGGCCATAATCTTAAGGGAGATCAACCCATCACACTTGTCGCGAGTGCCACAAAGGCATCGCAGTGAGAACTACCGTCGTAGCCCATTCAATTAACCGTCCGGCTCTAGAAAACCGTCCGTTCTTTCATTAAATCCGTTCGGCAACCTTTGTCCGTCCGCTCTTAAACCGTCCTACCATCGTAGTCCGTTCTTTTGTCCGTTTGCCCTAGGGCATCCATTTCCCACGCGACCATTATGTATGCAACCGTTCTTCTTTAGTTAAGGCAATTGCTTCGACCGTCCATTAGTGCCTTAATATACGTCCTAGCTTGCTAAGGAACGCTTTTGTCCCGGTTGCAAAATAGTCACGTGGTCGTCCGTCTACCGAAGTAGCCGTTGTCATAGAAGGGTTCATAACATTTACATACATTCATAACATGCAATATATATAATATAAAGCAAGATTTCATTCATTTATGTTATGTCCTTCTTTCATTCATTCTTTGTAATCATACGTTTCATTCTTTGTTCATAATTCATTTTCATATATAAGTATATATATACATATTTGTATACCACGCATGATCACATTGACATTTATAGCATTTATTCATTTAGATACCACGCATGATCACATTGGCATTTATAGCATTTATTCATTTAGTGTATACACTTCAGCCCCAAAACATTTAAAATGATTTGCACATAACATAGAAGGGGGCACATAGAACTCACCTGATAAGCTAGTCTTGGTTATCCTATACAAAGGTCCAACAACGTCACGTACGATCTGAATTAGGTAGTTAAATACACATCAGACCCATTCCCGACTCTAACGGTTTAATCATTCTAAACATACTGACTTTACTTACTGGTCTGCTGCCTGCGCACTTAGTAAGTGCGCAGGGCCTTGCTCATGCGTACTTGACAAGTGCGCAGAGCATTCTTCTTGCGTACTTGGTAAGTATGCATGATCTTTCTCCTGCGTACTTGGTAAGTACGCATGATATTTCTCCTGCGTACTTGGTAAGTACGTAGGATCTTTCTCCTGCGTACTTGGTAAGTACGCAGGACGTCCCTATTGCGTAGTTGATAAGTACGCAACACCTGTTTTTTGGACAAGTCCGAAATTTTGCATGTTAATCCGATCATGCTAATCTTACAACTTTCTTTGATCAAAAGGTGCGGTTTTCACTCTAGATGCTAGTTCTAAGCTTATTTTCAAATTTCATCCATAAAAACTGTAACATCCCAAAAATAGTAAATAAATAAATAATAGCACGATCGAGATTTTTATTGTCAAAGAAACGAAAGAAAAATGGATGGGCTTGGGCTCGGCTCCAACGGGCCGAAGGAAGCCCAAGTATATAAGGGCAAGGGCTGCCCAAACTTCTCATTTTTTTTCACCACTTGAAAGTTCTAGAGAAAGAAAGGGGAGCTCGGGTCTAGAGAGAGAAAGTGACGGATCGACTCGGGAATTCAGGAGAACGTTGCTACCGTGCTCGTGATCATCTTCTCTGAATCATAACTCCAATCCAGGTAAGCGTTCGATCATAATCTGAGTTTTTATGATTATTTTAGGATTTTCGATTTTAGCTAAATAGGTGAAATTTTTATGGATGAAACTTGAAAATGAACAAAGATCTAGCATCTAGAATAGAAACCGAACGTTCTGATCAAAGAAAATTTAGATATTGACATGATCAGACACGCATGCAAAAAGTTAGGGTTCTTGCGCCTGAATCAGATCCTGCGTACTTATCAAGTACGCAGGAAGAAGGGTTCTGCGTACTTATCAAGTGCGCATGAAGTAAAGTCTGCGTACTTACCAAGTGCGCATGAAGTAAAGTCTGCGTACTTACCAAGTGCGCATGAAGTAAAGTCTGCGTACTTACCAAGTGCGCATGAAGTAAAGTCTGCGTACTTACCAAGTGCGCATGAAGTAAAGTCTGAGTACTTGTCAAGTACGCATGACCAAGGCCCTGCGCACTTGCTAAGTGCGCAGGCATCAGAATGGTTAAGTAAAGTCAGTATGTTTAGAATGATTAAACCGTTAGAGTCGAGATTAGGTCTGATGTGTATTTAACTACTCAATTCAGATCAGAAGTGACATTGTTGGACCTTTGTTTAGGACAACCTAGAGAAGCTTATCAGGTGAGTTCTATGTGCCCCTTCTATGTTATATGCAAATCTTATTAAATGTTTTGGGGCTGAAATGTATACACTAAATGAATAAATGATATGAAAGTTATTGTGATCATACGTGATGTATTAATATATATTTTATATATATAAGAGAATGAATTATGAATAAAGAATGAAACGTATGTTTACAAAGAATGAAGGAAATAATGGCATAACGTAAATAAACGAAATCTTGCGCTATAAATAATTATACTGCATGTTATGAATATAAGTATACGTTATGGACGGAAACGAAGCTAACGGCTACTTCTGTAGACTGACGACCACGTGACTATTTGCAACCGGGAAAGATACGTTCCTAGCAAGCTAGGACGTACAAAAAGCATAAAAGAGCGGTCGAAGTAAATGCTAAAATAGTATAACGGTTGCATAAACAATAGTTCGCGTGGGAAAGGGATGCCTTAGGGCAGACGGGCGATTATGACGGACTACGACGGTAGGACGGTAAAGAAGGACGGCCGAAGGTTGGCCGGACTAAAGTTAAGGCGGACGGTTTCTAGGACCGAACGAGTAAAAGGGCTATGACGGTAGCTCAAGGGCGTATGTCTTAGTGATATACGTACCGTAAGATGGGTTGATCACCCTTATGTGTATGACCAATGAATGTTAAGGAAAGAAAAGGTGAATACATATCTATGTAATCACATAAGAATGAATAAAGAAAAGGTGAATACATATCTATGTAATCACATAAGAATGAATAAAGAAAAGGTGAATACATATCTATGTAATCACATAAGAATGAAGAAAGAAAAGTAAAAGCTATGAATACGTATTTGTAGAAATGTATGTATATAATTATGTATACTTATAAAGAAAAGAATGATCGTACTTAATAGTTTTAAACTAGAACTCACCAGCGTTAGCTGACTTTTAGTATACATTTCAGGTAAGGGAAGAAAAGGTCGTGCGATGGCGTGAAGGTTATCCGACACAAGACTAACATCCCACTTTAATATATGTGTTAGGACTTCCGCTGTCAAGTTATGTTATGTTATGTAATTGAATGACGAATGATATGTAATTGAATGATAAATGTTTTTAATCTAAGTTCAGTATTTATGACTATGTTTATGAGTAAATCCAACGAGTGAGGTTACCCGAGAAAGGGGCCTTACAAGTTGGTATCAGAGCAATAGTTTGAGAGATTCAGACATCCCTAAATGTCTGGACTCAAACTGATTATGGGACCAACGCACGGATGTTAGTATGGGTAACCAACGCCAACGCAGCACGGTAAGTAAGTACTAAAGCTAATGCTCTAGATAAGGATAAATACCTTAACTTAGAACAAATAGATGTCAATGTCACAACCGATTTGAAAAGTTTTGAACCCGAAAAGCAATGTAAATTAGTAATCACAAACCGGTCACTGTAATTAAAAATTTACCTTGGTCGTACTGTTCTAAACTATGATCTGGAGAAATGACATTGATGTATTCCCCTTATAACTATCAGGAAACTAGGAATTATGGCTGGTGGAGGAAGAACTGGACGCCGAGGCGGTCGCACTGGCCGAGTGGGTAGACCTCCATTGAATCGAAGAAGTGAAGAGGAAGAGAGTGTGCACGCAGAACACACTGAGAGTGTGCACGAAACTAATGTGACCCCAACTGGGGACGGCAATCAAGGGCCTATACAGTTGGAACCCGAGGTTAGGGATGCTATTGCTCGCGAGGTTGTACTTACTCTGAAGAACATATTGCCTGACCTATTATCTGAGGCACTAAAGAAAAGCAAAGAAGAGGATGAAGGGAACGATGAAGAGAAAATTTATGATAGTGACGGGGATGAAGTAAAAGTGGCATCAAGCAATCGTGGGTGTACCTACAAAGGATTCAAGGATGGAGACCCACCTAAGTTTGATGGAACCAAGGATTCGGTGGCCACGTTCGAATGGATCGAGAGGATGAACGCTGTCATCAACATCAGCGAGTGTCGACCAGACCAAGCTGTTAAGTACGTTGCTCATTCTTTCACCAACGAAGCACTGAGTCGGTGGAGGAACATTCAAAGAACTAAGTCACTCAATGCTATCAACAAGATGACGTGGGAAGACTTGAAAAAGCTCATAATTCAAAAGTTCTGCCCACAGAATGAGATCGATCGTGTGGAGAACGAGTTCCTGAACTTCAAGGCTGGCAACAAGACTCATCGCCAGTATACATCAAGATTCAATGAACTGGCTCAACTAGTACCACACCTGGTGGAAACTGAAGATCGTTTGGTCAAGTACTATGTTAAGGGATTGCCACAACGGGTCCATGTTCATGTAAAAGCTAACCTACCCTTGACCTTCGAGTCGATAGTGAATCTGAACGGAATCGTCTACGACGATTATGCCAATGAGGACCCACCAACAGAGACCCAAAAGAGAAAGTGGGAGAACCCGTCTAGAGGCACCGGAAGAGGGAACGTAACAACTGAAACTAAGAAGCCAAGGTCGGATGAATATGAAACATGCAAGAAATGTGGAAGGCAATATCTTGGCGAATGTAAAATCGGCACCACCACATGCTATAAGTGCGGGAAGCCGGGGCATTTCTCTCGAGAATGTCTAAGAAATGTCAAGTGTCAAGTATGTGGATTGTTTGGACATATGACAAAGAACTGCAGGAAGGCCGGCCAATCTGGTTCGGGAAAAGAGAAGGAAAAGGAACAGCCGCAGGCTAGGACTCGAGCCTACGCCCTGACTGAGGAGGAAGCAAGGGGAAACCCTGATGTTGTGTCAGGTACATTCCTAGTTAATAACGAACATGCTGCTATTTTATTTGACTCTGGTGCTAGTAAAAGTTTTATTTCCAATGCATTTAGTCGTAAACTAGGATGCACTATCAACACCATAGTAAAGGCTTTTAGCGTACAAACTGCCGTGGGTAAAAATTCGGCAGTATTCCAAGTAACAGAGGATTGTATCATAGAAATAGAGGGCCATAAGTTTCCTTCTAGATTATTCCTTCTCACCTTAGGAGGATTCGATATAGTATTGGGTATGGATTGGCTAGCTGCCAACGAAGCTCAAATCATATGTAAACGTAAGAGGATACACCTCAAGGCTCCTAGCGGCAGTCCAATTACGGTTTATGGGGATTGGAATTGCACGATGCCGAACATCATCTCGATGATCAAGGCCGAAAGTTACTTGAGGCGCGGTTGCGAAGCTTATTTGGCATATGTTATTGATGATAGAATGAACTCAAGAATATACCCGTGGTGTGCAACTTTCCGGAAGTATTTCCTGAGGATCTACCTGGGTTACCACCCGAGCGAGAAATAGAATTTCAGATTGACTTATTGCCAGGAGCTGAACCCGTTGCCAAAGCCCCCTACCGATTGGCTCCGTCAGAAATGAAAGAATTGATGTCTCAACTAGAGGAACTAACAGAAAAAGGATTTATTAGACCAAGCATCTCACCGTGGGGCGCTCCGGTACTATTTGTAAAGAAGAAGGATGGCAGCATGCGCATGTGCATTGACTACCGTGAACTGAACAAGAGGACAGTAAAGAACAAATACCCGCTGCCTAGAATAGATGACCTTTTTGATCAACTGCAAGGTGCGAGTTGGTTCTCAAAGATCGATCTTAGGTCGGGTTACCATCAGTTGAAAGTAAGAGAGGAAGACGTACCAAAGACCGCGTTTCATACGCGTTATGGGCATTATGAGTTTCTCGTGATGTCCTTCGGATTGACTAACGCACTAGCAGCGTTCATGGATTTGATGAAGAGAGTGTGTCGACCAATGTTGGATCGATCAGTGATAGTTTTTATAGACATCATACTGGTATATTCGAAAATCGAGGGTGATCACCACTGTCACCTAAGAGAAGTTCTAGAAGTGCTAAAGCAGGAAAAATTGTACGCAAAATTCTCCAAATGCACGTTCTGGCTTAGGGAAGTCCAATTCCTAGGTCATGTAATAAACCCAAACGACATTATGGTGGATCCTGCAAAGATCGAGACAGTAAAAGAATGGAACGTCCCAAAGACACCAACAGAGATACGAAGTTTTCTGGGATTGGCAGGCTACTATCGAAGGTTCATTCAAGATTTTTCAAGAATAGCCTCGCCACTAACTAAATTGACACGGAAAGAAGTGAAATATGAATGGGGCCCAACCCAAAACAACGCGTTTGAGGAACTTAAAACGCGATTAACCCAAGCTCCAGTCTTGACACTACCTGATGGAAATGAAGACTTGGTAGTCTACTCTGACGCTTCAGGGCAGGGTTTAGGGTGCGTACTCATGCAACGAGGAAAGGTAATTGCTTATGCATCGCGGCAACTAAAGATTCACGAGGTTAACTACCCAACACACGATCTAGAATTAGCAGCAGTAGTTTTCGCGTTGAAAATATGGAGACACTATCTGTATGGAGTTAAATGCACCATTTACTCCGATCACAAAAGCCTGAAGTACTTTTTCGAACAAAAGGAATTAAACATGAGACAAAGGAGATGGTTAGAGCTACTGAAAGACTATGACTGTGAGATATTGTACCATCCAGGCAAGGCAAACGTAGTGGCTGACGCTTTAAGTAGAAAGGAAGAATCGACACCTATCCGGATCAAAGCGTGTCAGCTGATTATAACACCAGACTTGATGGGTGAAATATCAAAGGCACAAGATGAAGCACTGTTAGAAAGAAATGTGAAACGGGAAAGAATAGTAGGACAACAAGGGAATTTTGATGCAAATGCATACGGTGTACGAACTAGGTTTGGCCGGATGTGGATACCTAAGATTGGCGAGCTTAGAGCCAAAATACTCGATGAGGCCCATAAGTCTCGTTATTCCATCCACCCTGGGACAAACAAAATGTATCAAGACTTGAAGAAGGAGTACTGGTGGCCTGGCATGAAGAATGATGTGACATAGTACGTGAGCAAGTGCCTAACGTGTTCTCTAGTTAAGGCCGAGCACCAGAAACCATGCGGTAAAATGCAACCTTTACCAATATCGGAATGGAAGTGGGAAGAGATCACGATGGACTTCATTACCAAGCTACCGCGAACAGCTAAAGGCAATGATACCATTTGGGTGATCGTTGACCGTTTGACAAAAAGTGCTCACTTCTTGCCAATACGTGAGACTTCTTCGTCAGAAAGACTAGCAGAAGTATTCATCAAGGAAATTGTAAGCAGACATGGTATGCCGCTGTCGATTGTGTCCGACAGGGATACTAGATTCACGTCAAGGTTTTGGAAGAAATTCAATAAAGCAATGGGCACTAGACTGAACATCAGCACCGCTTACCACCCCCAAACCGAAGGACAATCGGAAAGGACCATTCAGACCTTGGAGGACATGCTCCGGGCCTGTATCATTGACTTCGGTGGGAGCTGGGACAGCCATCTACCATTGGCAGAATTTTCATATAACAACAGCTATCACTCGACTACTGGCATGCCGCCATTTGAAATGTTATATAGGAGGAAATGTAGAACCCCGGTTTGTTGGGGGGAAATTGGACAAAAGGATTTTGCAAGTCTCGAACTGGTCAAAGCTACTTCCGAGAAATTAGATCAAATCAAGGCTCGAATGAAAGCTGCAAAAGACAGGCAGAAATCAAACGCGGATAAGAGAAGAAGGGATTTAGAGTTTCGAGTGGGGGACATGGTACTGTTAAAGGTATCGCCATGGAAAGGAATCATTCGATTCAGAAGACGTGGCAAATTAAGTCCAAGGTTTGTCAGACCTTTCAAGATTTTAGCGAGAGTGGGTCAAGTTGCTTACAGATTCGACCTACCCGTTGAGCTTAGTGGAATACACCCTACGTTCCACGTGTCACACTTACGCAAGTGCCTAGCTGACGACACAGCTCACATACCTTACAACGAGATTGAAGTGGACAACAGTCTAAATTATATAGAGGAACCGATAGCCATTATTGACCGAGCTGAGAAACGACTACGCAATAAGTCGATTCAGTTAGTTAAAGTATAATGGAAGCACAGAAAAGGGTCAGAAGCTACATGGGAAAAAGAAGACGAGATGAGGGAACTATACCCTCAATTGTTTAACGTGTAAGCAGTTTCGAGGACGAAACCTCTTTAAGGAGGGTAGACTTGTAACATCCTAAAAATAGTAAATAAATAAATAATAGCACGATCGAGATTTTTATTGTCAAAGAAACGAAAGAAAAATGGATGGGCTTGGGCTCGGCTCCAACGGGCCGAAGGAAGCCCAAGTATATAAGGGCAAGGGCTGCCCAAACTTCTCATTTTTTTTCACCACTTGCAAGTTCTAGAGAGAGAAAGGGGAGCTCGGGTCTAGAGAGAGAAAGTGACGGATCGACTCGGGAATTCAGGAGAACGTTGCTACCGTGCTCGTGATCATCTTCTCTGAATCATAACTCCAATCCAGGTAAGCGTTCGATCATAATCTGAGTTTTTATGATTATTTTAGGATTTTCGGTTTTAGCTAAATAGGTGAAGTTTTTATGGATGAAACTTGAAAATGAACAAAGATCTAGCATCTAGAATAAAAACCGAACGTTCTGATCAAAGAAAATTTAGATATTGACATGATCAGACCCGCATGCAAAAAGTTAGGGTTCTTGCGCCTGAATCAGATCCTGCGTACTTATCAAGTACGCAGGAAGAAGGGTTCTGCTTACTTATCAAGTACGCATGAAGTAAAGTCTGCGTACTTACCAAGTGCGCATGAAGTAAAGTCTGCGTACTTACCAAGTGCGCATGAAGTAAAGTCTGCGTACTTACCAAGTGCGCATGAAGTAAAGTCTGCGTACTTACCAAGTGCGCATGAAGTAAAGTCTGCGTACTTGTCAAGTACGCATGACCAAGGCCCTGCGCACTTGCTAAGTGCGCAGGCATCAGAATGGTTAAGTAAAGTCAGTATGTTTAGAATGATTAAACCGTTAGAGTCGAGATTAGGTCTGATGTGTATTTAACTACTCAATTCAGATCAGAAGTGACATTGTTGGACCTTTGTTTAGGACAACCTAGAGAAGCTTATCAGGTGAGTTCTATGTGCCCCTTCTATGTTATGTGCAAATCTTATTAAATGTTTTGGGGCTGAAATGTATACACTAAATGAATAAATGATATGAAAGTTAATGTGATCATACGTGATGTATTAATATATATTTTATATATATAAGAGAATGAATTATGAATAAAGAATGAAACGTATGTTTACAAAGAATGAAGGAAATAATGGCATAACGTAAATAAACGAAATCTTGCGCTATAAATAATTATACTGCATGTTATGAATATAAGTATACGTTATGGACGGAAACGAAGCTAACGGCTACTTCTGTAGACGGACGACCACGTGACTATTTGCAACCGGGAAAGATACGTTCCCAGTAAGCTAGGACGTACAAAAAGCATAAAAGGGCGGTCGAAGTAATGCTAAAATAGTATAACGGTTGCATAAACAATAGTTCGCGTGGGAAACGGATGCCTTAGGGCAGACGGGCGATTATGACGGACTACGACGGTAGGACGGTAAAGAAGGACGGCCGAAGGTTGGCCGGACTAAAGTTAAGGCGGACGTTTTCTAGGACCGGACGAGTAAAAGGGCTACGACAGAAGCTCAAGGGCGTATGTCTTAGTGATATACGTACCGTAAGATGGGTTGATCACCCTTATGTGTATGACCAATGAATGTTAAGGAAAGAAAAGGTGAATACATATCTATGTAATCACATAAGAATGAATAAAGAAAAGGTGAATACATATCTATGTAATCACATAAGAATGAATAAAGAAAAGGTGAATACATATCTATGTAATCACATAAGAACGAAGAAAGAAAAGTAAAAGCTATGAATACGTATTTGTAGAAATGTATGTATATAATTATGTATACTTATAAAGAAAAGAATGATCGTACTTAATAGTTTTAAACTAGAACTCACCAGCGTTAGCTGACTTTTAGTATACATTTCAGGTAAGGGAAGAAAAGGTCGTGCGATGGCGTGAAGGTTATCCGACACAAGACTGACATCCCACTTTAATATATGTGTTAGGACTTCCGCTGTCAAGTTATGTTATGTTATGTAATTGAATGACGAATGATATGTAATTGAATGATAAATGTTTTTAATCTAAGTTCAGTATTTATGACTATGTTTATGAGTAAATCCAACGAGTGAGGTTACCCGGGAAAGGGGCCTTACAAAAACGTCTCCTATTTAGCTAAAGCCCGAAAAATCCCAAAACGAAGAAAAATTCAGTTTAAGGTCGAATCGTTACCTAGATTGTGATTCTGATTCGGAGGTTTTGCTCACGAGCTCAGTAGTAATGTGCTCCTTCAATTTCGTGTCGATCCGTCGACTTTCTCTCTCTAGACCCGACTCTCCTCTCTCTCTAGCTTGCAAGTGTTGGTGAAAATGAGAACTTCAAGGCTGTCTTGTCCTTTATATACCTGGGCTTCGCTCGTCCCGTTGGAGCCGAGCCCAAGCCCATCCGTTTTTTTTTCTCTTTTGTTTTATGACGATTAAGTCTCTTTCGTGTTATTATTTACTAAATTACTATTTTTGGGATGTTACATTTTATCGGCATTGGTATCAAATAAAATGGAGGCATATTGACTATTAACAAGGAACGTACCGTTGACCACATCATTGTTGGCTTGAGCTTCATTGGCGTTTATATTGAAAGCACGCCCACGAGCTCCGCCTTGTCTAGCATTGATCAACCTTGGGCACTGATCACGGAAGTGATTTGGGTCGCCACATTCAAAACATGCACGCCCATTTGCTATAGCAGGAACACCTTGATTAGCCACTTGTTGATTGGTTCGGGTTGGTGGGTTGACTTGGCCCGCAAGAGCTTTGGCCCTACACACATTGACCGTATGGCCATATTTCCCACAATAAGTGCAAAGGCGACATGGGATGTTTTGAGGATGATGATAGTTGCATGTGACACAGAGTTGGTAGATCCCAACATATGGCTTTATGGCTGGTGCTTGAACCATAGGTGCTGCTTGGTTAACAGGCATAGCAGGTGTGACCATAGCATAGTTTCTAGCCTTTCTTTTCTTATTATGTCGGGAGGGTTCAGTTGTGGCTTCTTTTTTGTGGGTGGAAGAAGTTGCAGTGTCGAAGACTTTCTTTGTGCCCTTTTTAGTAAGAGTCACCACCTTCACATGGTTATCAGTTAAGGTAGCGGATAAACGGATAGCATCTTCAAGTGTTGCGGGATTTCTCCCTAGGACAGTATCTTGAATTTGCCTAGGTAACCCACCAATATATTTTTCAATGCAGCAGGATAAAGGTGTGACCATGTGGGGCACGAGGAGACTCAACTCATGGAACCGAGTTGTATATGCCAAGCTTTCACCACTATCTTGGGCAAGATCCCAAAATTCGGCTTCGAGTTTCTTTACTTCATTTCGAGGACAGAATTCTTCAGTCATTAGCCTTTTAACCTCATCCCAAGACAAGGCCATTGCTACATCCACACCTCTATTCCTCTTTTCCCCATTCCACCACATGAGTGCCCTTTTTGTAAGACACTTGTGGCATGTCGAACACGAAGGTTATCGGGGCAGTCACTATTGAGAAAGGTATTCTCAATGCTTTCGAACCATTGAAGAAGTCCCGTAGCTCCTTCAGTACCATAAAACTTGAGGGGATTACATGAGTTGAAATGCTTGAAGGTGCATTGAGATGTGTTGGCACCACCATTTCCACCACTACCACCATTTGCTCCATGGTAACCATTGGTGGCACCATTAGCTTGACTGAGTTGAGTTACGAGTTGTGCAAGGATGGTAGCGATGTCGGTGTTGGTGTTGGCCACGGGAGCACGACGGGGAGGCATTCTACAGATTTGCACAACACAAGAAAATATGTAAGAACTTATGAGAATTGCTTGGATTAAAAGGACAAGATAATGAAATAAAATAGTTAATGTTTGGATTGTACTCAAATAATGATATAATCAGTTCAATACTATGACACATTAAGGTTAATTAAACTCATATAATTTTCAAGGAAACATGCTTTAGCCTATAAGTAAACACTCATCCCGGGAATTCCCAGGAAAGCATACGGGTCCCTCGGTTGATTGGGATTTATGTGAAATGCTTTCCTAGACAGAAAACTCAGAATACAGGTGTCACCCTTCCAGATTGCATGTGTCCTCAAATAATTAACAAAGTTTAAAAGCCTTAACGAGGAAATAAAGAAATTTTTATAAATTTACATCCATGAAGTTTCCACATGCTAAGAGGATGATGATAGAGGAGTAGGTAAGAATATTATGAGGTTTTAGGATATAGGTAGGGATATTGTTTATTTAATTATTATTTAAGTATAGTCTAAATAGTCACGAATTTTAATAAGTAAAGGCATCAAAAACGAAATAATAACTAATCATAGTAAGCATGTAACACATAGCATGTAACACATAGCATGTAGCACATATCTCAAAATCATGAAGCATGGCATAAGTGGGTGTCCTAAAGTTATAGTCTAGGTCAAGGGTGTCTAATAACCTAGTTCCCTATAACCAAGGCACTGATACCAATCTGTCACACCCCGACCGATGGCGGAATCATCGGGGCGAGACATGTTGACTGTTCATGAGCACAAGGTTGACTAAATTGTAATATATTAAACATTAATTTCATTTCAAATAATCCAAACACAACCAAATCCAAGAAAGAACATAATTGAAATACATAAAATCCTTTATTCAATTAACTAAGTCCCAAAGCCTATGTGAAGCAAATCTTGATCAAATCACACATTAGTACCTGAAACATGAATAAAATAAATTCAACTAAAAAGTTGGTGAGCATACACAAGTTTGTATATAGATAGCATATAGTTTGTAAATAAACAAATCCTTACATATCATGATAAAATAAGGCATTTATGGGGAGCAGCTATTGTTTAACCAAGTACAATCAAACCTTTGTAACTAGCATGCAAAATTGTGTTGTCGGTAACAATCACCCTACCTGGGTGGGTTTGTTAGACTCAATAGATCTATCATTGTTTACCGTCGGCTTGAATAGTTAATGATTGCACATAAATCGCATACAAAAGTTAGCACAACTAGCACTCGGGCATAAAGCTCAAATTGCACACATGAATGTAAAGAGGATTTGTACTTGTGTAGTTTGTGTAAGTGTAAGTAATAGTGTTGTATAGTGTTCATGTTCCACCCCAAAAAGTGTAAAAGAGTAAAAGGGGCTATGTAATACTCACATGATTCGAAGGCGTAGTTTACACAAAATACTAGATAGAAATATGGATCCTTGAAATGCACAAGTTAACCTAAAGTGTAAAGTATATTGTATTAATAGTGTGCACAAAAGTTTAAGTCTAAAATTGCATTTGGACTTGTGTAAAAAGTCATTGATTTGTACTTGAAAGTATTGAATAAAATATAAAGTTTGAAACGAATATTTTTGGAACATTTTGATTTAAGGTTTGAAATTGATTAACTAAATAAGTAATTTCAATAATTATTGTTTATGAAAATAATGTAAGTACTAAATGTAATTAAGTATGTTTATGTTTAGATATAAATTAAATAAATAACCATTTCTTTATTTATTTATTTATAAAATATATAACTTAACCATTAAAATACTTTTTTTAACTATGAGGTTTAACAATAAGTGTAAATTTAATTTTATAAACTTTAAATAACAATTTCTAGTTATTCCCAGATTAAATATTTGGTCTTTTTAAATAGAGTCAAATACATTTTTATAAAAATCAATTATTTTATTTTGAAGATTAATCTGAGATATTCATTGTTTGTAAAATATAAAAATTATAATTCTACCAAGAAATTCTAACTCACACATGACCGTGCCTGAGAAGGGACACGACCGTTCTCTAACCACGAGCGCGATCGTGCTAGTCAGGGCGTGACGGTGTTGATCAAACAGAGGGCATAACTAACCAAATCATTAGGCACGACCGTGCCTTGGCCAGGCACGATCGTGTCTATGATTCTAAAACACGACTGAGATTAGCCAAAGGGCATGACTGGGTCTGAGCAGGAGGCACGGCCGAGCTGGAAGCCGGCACGTCCGTGTCTCATGAGGCACGACCACGCTGTATGATTAGCGCGACCGCGTTTGTTCCAAACCAGGAACGATTTGACAATTTCTTGTATTGTTAGCGTTGGAAATCATAGGGCTTTTATTTATAGCATTATTACGAGTCTTGTTATATAGATTAATTGTATTTAAACCGCGTTTAGGACCGGATTCGATTAAACCATTTTGAACGAAAATGTGGCTTCGGGTTCCAGACGAATTCCATAATGAAAGCCCAAATTAATACGGGGCTTTTGATCTATGAACTGAAAACGAGTGAGAAAAGGTTTCAATTACCCAGAAGAGTAGCGAATTGATAGAGAACGGTAGGGAGGAGTTCCGGCGTCGGCGAGCTTGGCTTCCGGCGTCTTCTGCTATGATTCCGGTTGCTTCAATTGGGTCAGTAGCCTCTGGGAGGATCGTGTAGCGTTTGGTTGGGGGAAATTCACTCTAGAGTAGGAGGATCGATGTTCAAATGAGAGGATTTTGATTTTCTTGAGACGAATCGGGTTTTTGATGTTAAGGATTACAATTGGTAATATTATTTTCTTTGTTAATGAAAGTGAAACGCATATCGGTTATGAAACTCAACGATCTCGCGTTTAAAACTGCATAAACGTTTCAACTGGTACTAGGCGCGACCGTGCCCAAGCGAGGCGCGACCGAGCCTAGGCACTGGGCGCGATCGTTCCAAAGCGAGTCGCGCGACCGTGCCAAAGCACTTGGCGCGACCATGCCAGAACGAGGCACGACCGTGCCTATTAGGGTTTCTTGTTACTTTTCAATATCAGACCTTGTAACTTTGGTCTTTGGCATATTTGTATAAATAGATACTTATGTAGTGTTTAGTAGGTTATAACCGAGTAAAATTTGCGGATTTGCATTGAAATATAATATTTAATTGATGGTACGAATAGAACAAAACAGTGCACTAGAATTGGGTTTGAAATGCATTACATTGAATTTGAAATGTTACATTGAATTGTCATTTTGCCAAAGAATGTGTGAAACAAAAAGTTGAATTTGATTCTCAGAAGAAGCCTAATAACTTTCAGAACAATCGTAATCAGTCACATGGCTCCTCTGGTTCTGGAAATTCAAATCATGCATCTGCATCATCTGCTTTGGTTGCTCAGAATGATGAAAATTATGACTGGGTATTCATCTTGAAGATTTGGTTGGTACTGTAAGTCAAGCGTTTGTAGCTGAGATTCATTCTACAAAATCTGAAGAGTCAACTGATAATGATAGCTCAAGTGATGGTGAGAGTTTGCCTAGTGCTGATGAAGAGCGTGATCAAGTACATAATGTTGAATCTGATATTGCATCTGGTGTATCTGAAGATGATATTGTATTAACTCAAAATTCTTCTGATGGTGCTGATTACGAAAATATTCCGATTGCAAAAGTCTTCATGGCAGATATGTCAGATCCTTCAAAGGTAAAAGATTATGTCTCTCACATTTATTACTCTAATTGCATTAGTGTAAAAGATAAAATGCAAAAAGTAATGGATGATAACACAAATTTAATTTGTGATATGAAATTGATGCATTCAGTTAATCAAAAATTGAAAGATAATGATAAATTGTGTATAGATAGAATTGAGTCTTTGAAAAGAGATTTAAACTCTTTGGGATTGAAATATAAGGAACAAGCATATCATCTGGATATGGCTTATGCTGAGATTGAGAAGCGAAATGAAATTGTCGCTCAGAAGAACAAAGAAATTTCTGATAAAGAATCTGAAGTGATCAAATTATATAGAAAGCTGGAAAATTTTGAAAATTCATCTATGGTATTGGATTACTTTAATTCTAATGCTGATACTACTAAGAGGGTTGCTGGAATTGGATTTGTTCCTCCACCATTCAATGCAAATTATGTGGTTGAACCAGAAATTATTCATGAAGAGGAAATTGATCCAAAGACGGTGTTGAAAGTAAATCCAGTAACTGGTGAAGATATGATCTATGATTCTGATTCTGAGGATGAAGTTTTTGATGATAAAAAGGTTGAAGGCATTCCTAAGGAAGTGCAACTTGATGAACCAAAGGTAGTAAAAAATGTGTAACATCCCAAAAATAGTAATTTAGTAAACAATAACGTGATAGAGGCTTAATCGTGATAAAACAAAAGAAAAACGGATGGGCTTGGGCTCGGCTCCAACGGGCCGATGAAAGCCCAGGTATATAAGGGGCAAGGCAGCCCACTTCACCATTTCATCTTCATTTCATCATTCTAGAGAGAGAAAGGAGAGCTCGGGTCTAGAGAGAGAATGTCAACGGATCAACACGAGATTGAAAGAGCACGTTACCCCTGAGCTCGTGAGTAAAACCTCCGAATCAAAAGTCCAATCCAGGTAACGATTAGACCATAATCTGAGTTTTTGTTTGTTTTGGGGTTTCTCGGGTTTTAGCTAAATAGGAGACGTTTTTATGGCTGAAACTTGAAAATAAGCTTAGAACTAGCATCTAGAGTGAAAACCGCACCTTTTGATCAAAGAAAATTGTAAGATTAGCATGATCGGATTAACAAGCAAGAATTACGGACTTGTCCAGGAAACATGTGCTGCGTACTTATCAAGTACGCAGTAGGGACGTCCTGCGTACTTACCAAGTATGCAGGAGAAAGATCATGCGTACTTACCAAGTACGCAGGAGAAAGATCATGCGTACTTACTAAGTACGCACGAGAAAGATCATGCGTACTTACCAAGTACGCAGGAGAAAGATCATGCGTACTTACCAAGTACGCAATGAGCAAGGCCTGCGCACTTACTAAGTGCGCAGGCAACATTCCAGTAAGTAAAGTTAGTATGTTTAGAATGATTGAACCATTAGAGTCGGGGTTGGGTCTGATGTGTATTTAAACTACCTAATTCAGATCGTACGTGACGTTGTTGGACCTTTGTTTAGGACAACCTAGATTAGCTTTTCAGGTGAGTTCTATGTGCCCCCTATATGTTACATGCAAATCATTTTAAATGTTTTGGGGCTGAAATGTATACGCTAAATGAATAAATGTTATGAATGTCAAAGTGATCATACGTGGTATGCAAATAAATATATATATACCTATACACGAAAAAGAATTATGAACAACGAATGAAACGTATGATTATAGAGAATGAATGAAAGTATAACACAATGTGTAAGAATGAAATCATGCTTTATATCCATGTATATATTGCTTGCAAAGAATGAAATAATGTTATGGACGTTTCAATGATAACGGCTACTTCAGTAGACGGACGACCACGTGACTATTTTATAACCAGGACAGGTGCGTTCCTTCATCAGCTAGGACGTACGAATGCCACAAGTGCGTTCCTTCATCAGCTAGGACGTACAAAAGCCACAAGTGCATTCCTTCATCAGCTAGGACGTACTAAAGCTATTAACGGACAGTCGAAGCAATTGGCATATTATGATAAGTAGAACGGTGGTATAAATAATAGTCATATGGGAAACGGATACCTTCGGATAAACGGGCGAATTACGGCCTACGACGGTAGGACGGTTTTAAGTCATTACGGACGGACAAAAGTTGCCGGACGGTTGTAAGAATAAAATTATGGACGGACACTAGTTGCCGGACGGTTGTAAGAATGGCGGACCATGATGATGGACCGTGGCGCTTGTCTTTGTGACATTCGCAAACAAATGACGAGTTGATCACCCTTAAGTGTATGACCCATGAAAGTTAAGAAAAGAAAAGGTGAATGCGTTTATATATATGTAATCACAAAAGAAAGATGAAAGAAAAGTAAAAGTTATGAATACGTATTTATATATACGTAATCAGAAAAGAAAGATGAAAGAAAAGTAAAAGTTATGAATACATATAATTATGTATACTTATAAAGAAAAGAATGATCATACTTAATAGTTTTAAACTAGAACTCACCAGCGTTAGCTGACTTTTAGTATACATTTCAGGTATAGAAAGGAAGGGTCGTGCTAAGGCTTGAAGGTTACCCGGCACGAGACTGACATCCCACTTTTATTTATGTCAAGACAATGTTATGTTTCAATTGTTAAGACTTCCGCTGTTATGACATGTAATTTGAATGATGTTTGCTTCCGCTACTTCTGAATGTTTTAAATTTAAGTTCAGTAATTACGACTATGTTTATGAGTAAATCCAACAAGTGAGGTCACCCGGGAATGGGGCCTTACAAAATATTACCCGTGATAGATGCATTTTAACAGAACCTGATGAGATGAAAGTTGATCAACCTAAAGTTTCCACAATGTTACAATCAAGTGGTTTTGTTGCTGCTGGTCATCAGAAGAAGAATTTATCAAAGGAGACTAAACAAGTTTTTGTTCAAAAGAAGCCAGTCAATTGTTCAGTAAAATCTTCTGAAGATTGTTCATCGGCTGGGTCATCAAATTCGAGAAAAACTCATTATATCAGAAATCATCAAGATAGAAGAGTTTGTTTTCACTGTAATAAGGCTGGTCATATTCTGATTCAGTGTCCTTATAAGAATCCAGGCAAATTAAAGAGTGATCCCTCACAAAAACAAGTGCTGGCGATTCTGAAAAGACAAAATGGGGAAAAGCCTACGTCTAGTCTTGTAAAGAATGTGCCTCGTCAATCACTTGCTAAATCTTCGGGATTTAAGCAACATGATAAACATACTTCTAAACTAGTTGTTTTTCAAAAGAAGTTTGAGATTCCACATGTTGGAATTCCAAAAGGTTCTCAACCTGAGGTCAAACTTTCTAGACCACAACGAAGAAGACGTAACAGAAAACTAAAGAAATTTTTGGAAATAACTGAATCTGATAATCATAATTCTAATAATGTTTTTCCAATTAATCATACTATGTCTTCATTGAGAAGGTCTAGTTGCGGATCTTATGTTCCAAAGGTTGATGACAATGTTGACTGTGAATTGCTTGAAGTTGTTTATTTTGATCCATCTGGACGACCCAAGAAATGGCTTGGGTTCCAATTTCTAACTAATTTTCTTTGTTTATGTTGGGACAACCAAGGAGGACTATTAACAATACGTGGTATATGGATAGTGGTTGTTCTCGACATATGACAGGGAATATTCGTTTGTTGGAAGATGTTATTAATATTGATGGTGGTTATGTCGCTTTTGCTGGAAATAAAGGCGGGTACATAACTAGTCAGGGTACTTTAAATAACGATAAAGTCAAATTTGAGAAAGTGAACTATGTGGAGAAACTTGAACATAATCTTTTGAGTGTATCTTAAGTGTGTGATAAGAAGTTTTCATTTCATTTCAATGATTCTGAGTGTTATATCTTGAAACCGGGCTTTGTTATTCCTGACGAATGGATTCTAATGAAGGCTCCGAGGAGAAATGACACATATGTCTTAGACATGAGTGTTGCTACTACAACGGATTCAATTCCTACTTGTCTACTCTCCAAGGCGTCTGAGTCGGATTCTATTTTGTAGCACAGGAAACTTGCTCACATCAATTATCGGAAAATGAATTATCTCGTGAAGAATGATCTGGTTTTTGATGTTCCGAAAATGAAATTTTCAGTTCCTGATGACTGTTTTCCTTGCAAGAAGGGGAAACAACACAAGAAGTCTCACAAATCTAAGTCAAAGAACTCAATTGTGACTCCTTTGGAGCTACTGCATATGGATTTGTTTGGATCGATTAGTATCAGGAGCATTGGTGGTAAATCTTAATGTCTGGTAGTAACAGATGATTTCTCTAGATTTTCATGGGTTAAGTTCCTTGCATCTAAAGCCGAAACCACAAAGTTGGTACAATTCTTAATCCTGGGTTTAGAGAATTTGTTCAAACAGAAATTCAAAAGAATTAGGAGTGACAATGGCAGCGAGTTTAAAAATAGCAAGATGGGTTTATTTTGTCTTCAAAAGGGAATTCATCATGAATTCAGTGCCTCATATGTACCTCAACAAAATGGTGTTGCTGAATGAAAGAACATGACTTTGGTTGAAACGGCACGTACGATGCTTGCTGATTCTAAGCTTCCAGTAACTTTTTGAGCTTAGGCTATGAATACTACATGTCACATTTTGAACAGAGTCTTGACCGTTAAGGGACACAACAAGACATGCTATGAGTTACTTAATAATCGGAAGCCGAATCTGGAATATTTACTACCTTTTGGTAATCCATGCACCCTGTTGAAAGTTAGAGATGTCCCAACCAAGTTCAGTGCTAAGGCTATTGAAGGGATCTTTCTAGGGTATGTTGCAAATTCTACTACCAAGAGGGTTTATAACAAAGAGACTCGTCGGGTTGAAGAATGGTTTCATATTGACTGTTCTAATCGGTCTTTACCTCAAATGGCGATTGGACCAGACTGGGCTTTTGATTATGACACTTTATTCAAGTCTTTTCTAAATGCCCGAGTTTTAGAGCGCGAAAGAATTCACGAGAATTAAAAACTTACACAAGAAAAGAAGGGAAGCGGGCTTGGGCCGGGGTGTATGGGCCGAAAGGGGCAAGGGTCGGGCCCTTATAAGCCTCAAAATCAGCCCAAAACCCTCACTCCCAACCTCATTTCCGGATTTCTAGAGAGAGAAAGTGAGAGAGAGAGTCTAGAAAGAGAAAGTACCGTTTTTCGAATCTGAGCTCATAGGACCGTAGGCATACGTATCTGGAACTATTAGCTGTGAAGAAGAAGCGTTTACAGGTAACCGATTCTCCTATATTTGAGTTTTTGTTCGTTTTTGGGTTTTTCGGGTTTTAGAGGAAAAGGTAACATTTTTACGGATTAAACTGGAGGAAAAACATAGATTTAAGTTCCTTAATGAAAAGCAAACATTTTGAATGTAAACAAGTCCGGGATCTTGACGTGATCAGACCCGAACAAGAAAGTTAGGGTTTTTGCGGGGAAGCAGATCATGCGTACTTACCAAGTACGCAAGAAGAGGATCCTGCGTACTTATCAAATACGCATGAAGCAAAGCCTGTGTATTTATCAAGTTCGCATGAAGCAAAGCCTGCGTATTTATCAAGTACGCATGAAGCAAAGCATGCGTACTTATCAAGTACGTAAGAAGCAAAGTCTGTGTACTTATCAAGTACGCAAGAACAAGGCTCTGCGCACTTGCCAAGTGCGCAAGCATCAGGTCTATGGGTATATATATACATAGCTGGATTAGTGAAGTCGGTATGCTCGCCTAGCCAGAAATAGTGAAACCATTTAGCGTCGAGTTAAGTCTGATACGAGTCTATTGTTATGATTGTTCAGATTGTGTTAGATCTAGTAGACCATTGCAGCTAAGATACCAGGTGAGTTCTAATCCCCTTTTTGCCTTCTTTAGGGGTGGTGTGCATACTTAGTGTAAAGCGTTTATTATATTTTATATATTATAAACTGAAAGGAAAAGCTATGTTTTAGTGAAAAGTTTAAAAGAGGCAAAAGTACGTTTTGAGGAAAGTATATCTATATTATGGCAAGCGTTTACTATATTTCTATATACATAAACAAAGGCATAATATATGTGATAGTATGTTTTCAGTAAGCAAGTTATATATTATGGCAAGCGTTTACTATATTTCTATATACATAAACAAAGGCATGATATATGTGCTAGTATGTTTTCAGTAAGCAAGTTATATTTTATGGCAAGCGTTTACTATATTTTATATACATAAACAAAGACATATTATATATAAAAGATATGAACAAGATTCACAGAAAGTTTTATGAATAGTAAAGTGAACAGCTTTCCTTTGGGAATGTGTACCAGTTTGTAAAGGTCCTTGGGACAGGTGTTACTTGTAAAAGATGTCAGATATGGGTTCTACCCATTAGTAAGAGTCTTGATGGCTCGTTAACAGTTGTACAATTGGGATGAGTGACGGCGGTTGCTCGGGGGACTACGCAATCCCCCATGTACCGGTTAAGCGGTATTGATCATGAGGACAATACCCGGTGTTGATCACGAGGACAACATCGTGTCATGTGGTGTTGATCACGAGGACAACATCAATGGGTCACGATGACCCAACTATGCTAAGCAGTATTGATCACGAGGACAATACTAGTTGTTGATCATGAGGACAACAACATGCTAAGCGGTATTGATCACGAGGACAATACCAGTAGTGACAAGGAATTGACGGATAAGTGGTACTGATCATGAGGACAATACCAGCAGTGATAAGAATTGACGGTTAAGTGGTATTGATCACGAGGGCAGTACCAACAGTGACAAGGAATTGACGGATACCTTATGAATGTTTTAAACTATTTTTGAAAAGTTAAGTATGTAAAGTTTTGCTTTAAGGGCAGTATGTATGTATTAGTTAATCTTTTGTAAAAATTGATTTAAAGTAAACATTAGAACTCACTCAGCGTTGCTGATTTTTAGTATGCATATCAGTTAAGTGCAGGTGTAGTTGATGGATGTGGATGCTTGGCTTGGCGAGAAGAGTTACCTGAAGATCGGTGTCTGGCGTCCCGATTATGTTTATGTTATATTTTAATTTGATGTTGTTAAAGACAAATTGTATTAGACATGTTTATGTTTCCGCTGCATATGTTGAGATTGTAAATCTTTTTCGCTGTGTTAATGAATGTCTTATGTTTAAAGTGCTATTTATTGATGAGTAAATCCAATACGTGAGGCCTCCCGGGTTCTGGGCCTTACATCTTTTCATTTACCTTTTGATATTTCTCCTGAGGAAGCTGCTATATTATATGATTCATGTCAGGATACACAGAATAGTGGTTTTCTACCGACTGCGGTTCCACAATCATCTGTTCCTTCTACATCTGCTCCAGATCCTAATGTTGCTTCTTGTTCAGGACCACAAAAGTCTGACAGTGAGGATGAAAATGTTATTTTCCAAGATTCTTCTGCTGATCCTTTGATAGTTGATGAACCTTCTAATTTTTCACAGGCTCAGGGGGGGATTCCTACAAATATGGAATCGGAGATACCAGTTAATCAAGACCTGTCTTATCAATCTGATACAACTCAAGTTGATGTGTTGCCGGTTCCTGAGGTTGCATCAATCAAGGAACTCAAAGCTCATCTGATTACAAATATAATTGGGAATTTGCATGATGGAGTGCAACGCATTCTATTATTGACAACACTTGCTTGTATACAGGTTTTATGGATACTGATGTTTTTGATGTATGCTCACATTCATGTTTTGTTTCTCAGGTCGAACCAAAGAATGTCGAAATGGCGTTACATGATAAAAATTGGATAAAGGCAATGCAGGAAGAACTTGCTCAATTTGACAAACTCAAAGTTTGGAATCTTGTAGATCTTCCGAAGGGTGTGTATCCAATTGGTACAAAGTGGGTGTTTAAATTCAAGAAAGACGATCGAGGTCTTGTGGTGAGAAATAAGGCAAGATTAGTTGTACAAGGTTTCAATCAACAACAGGGAATTGATTACACCGAGGTTTATGCTCCTGTGGCTAGGCTTGAAGCTATACGGCTGTTCCTTGCTTTTGCTTCATACAAAGGGATTAAGGTGTTTCAATTAGATGTAAAAAGTGTCTTCTTATATGGTAAAGTCAAGGAGGAAGTTTATGTGTGTCAGTCGCCGGGGTTTGAAGATCCACTTAATCCGTCTAAAGTTTTCAAGCTTGATAAAGCTCTATATGGTCTTCATCAAGCTCCTCGAGCGTGGTATGAAACATTGTCTACGCATCTTATGGAAAATGATTTTGTTCGTGGACATATTGACTCGACTTTATTTATTAAGAAAGCAGGGGAAGAATATCTACTGGTACAAATATATGTATATGATATTATTTTTGGCTTTACAAATGAAGGTTTGTGCAAAGAGTTTGAGAGTATTATGAAATCGAAGTTTGAGATGTCAGTTATGGGAGAGTTATCATTTTTCCTAGGTCTTCAAGTTAATCAGAAGGAATATGGTTTCTTTATTCATCAGTCCAAGTATGTAAAGGACATCTTGAGTCGGTTCAAGATGGAGGACTGTACCCCATATGATACTCCGATTCTGATCAATCATAAATTGAATTCTGACCCGGATGGAAAAGAAGTTGATTGCCGACTCTACCGTGCAATGATTGAATCTCTCATGTACTTAACCGCTTCAAGTCCAGATATAATGTTCGCTGTGTGTATTTGTTCCAGGTTCCAAGCAAAACCAAAAGAGTCTCATTTGATTGCAGTAAAGAGAATCTTTCGATATATGAAAGGAAAACAAAGATTGGGACTATGGTTTCCACATGGTTCTAACTTTCAATTCAATGCATACACTGATTCTGATTTTGGTGGTTGTTGTTTGGACATGAAATCTACTACAGGTGGTTGCCAGTTCTTGGGTAATCGTCTAGTTTCCTGGCAATGCAAAAAGCAAACTACGGTCTCCATTTCAACATGTGAAGAAGAATACATTGCTGCTGCAAATTGTTGTTCACAGATATTGTGGATCCAACAGCAATTAAGAGACAATGGTTTGAATTTTACAGGAACCCCCATGTTTATTGATAATAATGCTACAATGTATATCACAAATAATCCTGTTAAGCACAGTAAAACAAAGCACATTGAAATTAGATATCATTTTATTCATGTTTGTGCAGAAAAGAAGTTGATTGAGCTGGTAAAGGTACATACAAATGATAATTTTGCTGATCTTTTTACCAAGGCATTTGATCGTACAAGTTTTGAATTTCTGATCAAAATGATAGGTATGATCAATCCCGAATAAAAAATTTTCAAAAACAAATTTTCATTGGAGATTTTGTTTTAAATTTCTTTTACTGCTTTATTACATTTCTGCATTTTAAATTTCAGTCAAAAATTGTTATTTATAAAAATTCAAAACAAAATGAAAAATATAAAATTGACATCATTTGAAGTTAGAGAAGAAATGATAGTACATCAGTGAATAGTTCATTACACATGACCATACTACTACCTTTGATATAAGATAGTTTAAAGTAATTTGATTTTATCTAAATTTCAAAGTCTGCATAAATAAGAAATAATAGTGTTTTGAATGCTCTAATCTTGATAATATGTTTTAATTTTAATATGAGTTTGAAACTTGAATTGTCAATAGACTAGAAGTGTTTTTGAATCAATAGTAGTGTGAAAATTAAATATGATATGATTACATCTGTGATTTGAATCCATTATATGCCTGGGTGTGTGTGTAAAAGATCATTATCAGATATAGAATATATAGTTTTAAGAATTTCATGAGACCAATATCGAATTATGTCTTTAGCACAATCTCTTTCTGTTCACTTCACTGCCCAAGCCCCGAAAAATATACATTGTGCTGTTGAACTAAGATATGTTTCTAACAACATCTGTTGGAACATATATTCACCCTTGGATCAGTTAGATACATCATCTATTCTGATTTCATTGAAATTTATCCAGATAATAGTTGGATCCTCCTACCTGAATATATTGATTCTCATTATAAAGTCAATTCATTAGAATCTTTTGATTCTAAATCATTCTGATTCTTATATCCTTTGGGATCTGCTATTCTATATTTGTGCTAATAGAGATAATTTCATCTTGGAGATTGTTCTAATCTTGCAATAAACTGTGTATGTCTTGAAGATAGTGCAAATTTAAATTTCTGTTGGCATATATGTGGGGTACACGATGTTTTTCATCTAAATGGTACTAACTCACATGAATTTGGAAGAAAAATGCTTATAGTTTCAAATTATATAATATTGACAATTTAAGAATTCATGCTTTGTATTGCAAATTCGGTATGAAAAATTGAGCATTTCATGACCTGATCTTGTTTACTTAGAAATTTATTGCGTATCATTTCAAGTATTATTCAAATTGATTGAAAATGTTACATAAAATTGAAAAAGATTTGAGTTACATAAGAATGAGTTTGATTGTTTCATATCATAGGTTACCCATAGTTGATAATAGACTTTGTGATGAATTGCTCATATACTGATATGATCTTCTTGCTCATGATGTTCATCCAAAAATATGTATTTTCGTTTTCTCATATAAAATCCAAAAAAATATGTATTTTCGTTTGCTCATATAAAATCCAAAAAATATGTATTTCAGTTTGCTCAGATAAAAACCAGAAATATGTGATTCCGTTTGTATAGATAAAATCCAAAAATATTTTGTTTCTATCTTCCATGAGAATTATATTTTTATTAAAATGATTCGGGATTGAATCGGATACATGCTACAGATGGAAGTTCACAAGAAGGTGACGTGTTGAAAGTGAAGAAATTGTTCATGGCAAAGGTTTGGAGCGAACTTAATATGTTCGCCTGGTTCTGATTAAGAGAACTTAATATGTTCGCCTGAGGCTTGTTAAGCGAACTTAACAAGTTCGCCTAATGAAGCGAACTTAATTGTGATTAAATATTTTGTTCAGGCGAACTTATTCGTATTATCTTCTTTCACTGTGAGAGCGAACTTACCGAGCGAACTTACGGGTTTATTAGAGAACTTGTGATTTTCTAATCTAGGGTTTTTGATTTGAAATTTTTGTGTTTGTTTCTTGATCGGTTTTGAATTGCGAATCTTTCTAAGGTAATTTCGAAGATTTTTATCCGTTAAATAGATGCGAATCTGTTCTTTTTAACCTGTGTTCATCGGCTTTTGAATTTTTTTACGGTTTTCTAAGAAAATCAAGGTTTTCTGGACTTAAATCTTGAAATTGAAGATTAATATTGTTTAGTTGTTGTTAATCGATGTCTATGATATGTTTAATTTGAACAAAATTGACGATTTGAAACTTTTTGAGATTCTGCTGAAGAATTTGTATCGACGAACTTGTTCAGACAAACTTGTTCAGGCGAACTTGTTTAGGCGAACTTATTATGTTCGCCTCTTGCAACACTAAGCGAACTTATTAAGTTCGCCTAAGGGCTCAGTAGTGTTTGGACTTGTGATTTTTTTTTTAAAAAAATTTGTGTGTGAATTTTTTTTGTTTGTTATATGACTAATGTGTGTTTGTTTGTCCAATACATTTACAGATGGCTCGTCGCGTTGAGTACAAACATAATCAAGTGGCGTTATTAGATCCAAATATGTCTGAAGCTATTCATTTTCAAGGAATTATCAACTTTCTGAATCGTTCACGTTTGCATGTGGCCTTATCTGCTAATTCGTACATCAGTTTACCATATATTCAACAATTCTGGGATACAGTACATCAAGATACAGATGTTGAACCTCACGTACTTCGTGCTACAGTGAATAATATGGAGGTAGCTATTTCAGTGGAAACTATTCATACTGCTTTGGCATTGGGAGGTGCTAATGATGATCCTATGTCTTATCCCGGAACACTGATTATGGGGTGTTTTCAGAGGATAGGTTACAGAGGAAGACCAAATGATACTCAAGCCCGAAAACGAGGTTTGGTTGGAGAATGGAGGTATTTTATGCACGTCATCATATAATGTTTGTCTCCAAGAAAGGCTGGTACTGATGGTTTGAAGAGTGCATTACAAGCTGCAATGGTTGCTTTGACCCTGAACAAATGGTTTAACTTTGCTTTGTATATATACCATGAGTTGGTCATGCAAATCAATCCTCTAGAAGGTCAAGGGTTTCTTATGTACCCTAGGTTCATGCAAATGATTCTGAACCATTTAATTCCAGATTTACCTCAGCATCCAATCCGTTTGACCTTGACTCCTATGTACAAAAGAATCTTTACTGATTGTACTAAGGTTAAAAAACAAAATGTTGCTTTGATTCCTGTTCCAACTCCGTTGTTTGGTCACTTAATCAATCCTGATTATGTTGAGCCACCTAATGATAATTGGTTTCATCCTGAGGAGTTAGTTCAAGGCCAAGTCCAGAATCAAGTACAACAACCTCAACAACAACAACCGCAACAAGTTTAAGCTTAACAACAACACCAACAAGTTCAAGCTCAATAACAACAACAACAAGAAGTTCCTATTCCACAAGAACAGGTTCACATTCCTGTTAATGAACCAGTTCAAGAAGATATTGCTCAAGATAATGAACAAGATTTGGGTATGATTATGGACGATTTTGATAATGAAGTTGTGAACTCACCTATTCATGAAGCTGAAGGAAATGTTGTAGATACGAGTTCCGATGATACTATTTTACCTAATTCTGAAGCTACTGATTCTGATTCGTCTAGAGATTTTAGCTCAGATCATTATGAGAGGTTGGCTACGTTACCATTGGCAAATGTGGGGAAACGTATTAAATCTAAAGCCAGAAAATTGAGGCATACGTCTGTTCGGAATCCTCCTTCTGGATCAGTACTTGGCAAGAGAACTTTAATTGATGAGAGTTCTGACTCGGACAGTGATGTTATTTCAGTTCCAAAAGCTCAGAAGCTTATGTCTGCTTCTATTGCTGCTGCTCCTTCATCTCAAGGTGTTGAGGACGCTACTTTTGTTGCATCCTTACTGATTACACCTCCTACTTCTACACATCCATCTTCGGTGATTTCTCCACATGTTCCACACACATCTGACGCTGGTCCTTCAAAGCCTTCTGATTCTGAAAGGATTACCTTCCTTGAATCACAAGTGCTTGCATTAAAAACTCAGGTAGATACTCTTGTGTCAACTGATACTCAGAGATAGTTGGTTCTTCAAGCTCAAGCTACACAGATTGCTGACATGCAATTATTGGTGTCCAAACTTGTTGAGCGTCTTGACGCTCAGGGGGAGTTAAGGATACATGATACTTGTCATGCTGATTCTGTTCAAAGAAAGAATGATGATGACAATGATCCTAGTGGCAATATTGAGGGTGATCGTCAATACGCTGACATGAATCCAATATCAAGAGTTCAGGGGGAGTCTACATCAGGAAATATTGAAGGAACCAAGAATGATTCTGGAGTGAATGAAGAAATGTTATTATTGGAATTCTTTGCTGATTCTGAAGAAGAAGAAGCTGAGAAGTTAGAATGTCTGGATGATATTGACGAATTATTTGTTGATGTTGAAGAGGATGAGATGGATAATGAAGTTGAAGAAGGAGAGATTGTAGAAATTGAGAAAGAAAAGAGTAAGGATAAAGTTACATATGAAGGAAGTGATGGTCTGAATGTTCCGTATAACTTCATCCAAGATGATGTTATTCCTGAGTTTTCTTATGATGGAGTAACAGATTCTATGGACTCTATTGAAGATATCACTACACCGGATGATACTGCTCAATCCAAGATAGATTATGATATTGATACTACTCATACTGTGTCTCCTAAGCTGAATGAAGAACCTGTGATGTATAGAAATACAGGAATGACTAGAAAACAGTGGAGTGAAGTAGTTAGTATTTGGATGAAAGTACTACCAACGTCACCTGTACAACCTGCTCAGAAAGAAAGATATGTGAATAAAGAGAGGTGTATTGGAAGAATCATCAGTTGGTTTTATGATGATGACACGAAGTTGTTTGCTCTTAAAAGATCTGATGGTGTTCAATACTTAAAGCCTAGGATCAAGTATTTCAATACCTTGCCAAGGTATGAAATGAATGGTCTAGCTACGAAACCACTGATTAATAGATCAAATTGTGGATTAGCCGATGTGATTGCTAACCTGATTAAAAGAGAAAGTGAATCAGGGATGTAACATTCCTGATTTTTAGTATTCATATTTCAATCCAATGTAATGCAATTTCGAATTCAATACTCGTGCACTGTCTCATTATTTTCTCACCGTGAATTAAATGCAATGATTCTATACAAATTCGCAAATTTTACTCGGTTATATACATTTAAACAATATACAAGAAACTATTTTATTCAAACTTATCAAATCTGAAAAGTCAAGGACTAAAGTTGAAAAATGTCAAGAAATCCTAGTCTAGCACGGTCGTGCTTCGTCCTAGCACGGTCGCGCCAAGTGCTTTAGCACGGTCGCGCGACCTGCTTTGGAACGATCGTGCCCGGTGCCTAGGCACGGTCGTGCCATATTTAGGCACGGTCGCGCCTGTGAAACAGCTGAAACGTAACTGCAACTTTAATCGCCCGATCGCTCGAATCCGTAACAGTCATACATTTGTTTTCCCTTAACAATTGTATTACCACTTTTTCAAATTCCCAAAACGCCTCAGTTTCATTTCAACAATTCAAGAAAAAAACTCCCTCAATTCAAGAAAACTCTCTCAAGCTTTTTCGATCAGAATTATCTCAAGCAATCCAGTCAATCGTTTCCCAAATCATCTCTGAATCATCCGAAGCCGCTGAAGCATTCGGAACCGCAGCAGAGGTCGCCGGAAACCAGTCTTGCCGTCGCCGGAACTTCCTCCCTACCGTTCTGTATCAATTCGCTGCTGTTCAGGGTAATTGAATCCTTTAATTCATTCATTTCAGTATCTGTATCGAAAGCCCCTATTCAATTTGGGCTTCCATTATAGAAATCGATCCGAATCAGAACTCACGCTTTATTAAAAATGATTTAATCGAACCCCTACTTAAACGCGATGTACATACAATTAAATTATATGAAAAGACTCGTAATAACCCTTTAATCAAAAGCCCTAACAATTCCAACGTTTAAAATACAAGCTTTTGTGAATTCGTGTCTGATTTGGAAGAGACACGGTCGCGCTAATCGTCTAGCGCGGCCGTGCCTCATAGAGCGCGGTCGTGCCGACTAGCAGCGCGGTCGTGTCCTCCTGTCCAGACCTTGTCATGCCCTCTGGGCTAGTCCCTGTTGTGTCTAAAGATCATAGACACGACCGTGCCGGACCAAGGCACGGGCGTGCCTGTTGACTTGTCTAGATTGTGCTCCTGTTGATCAACCCGGTCGCGCCCCGACTAGCGCGGTCGCGCCCGTGGCTTGAGAACGATCGTGCCCTCCCGAGGCACGGTCGTGTGAGACTCAAAACCTTTTAACAGAATTATAAATTTTTAGTAAATGTTTCAGATTTTATAAAAATATGTTTTCTGTATTTAAAAATGGATTAAAAGTTTAATCTTGGCATAAATATAATTTATTTAAAAGTATATGAAAATTTAATTTTTATTTATTATCTTACACTTAAATGATATTTTAAATAATTAAGTTACAAAATTTATAAATAAATGAGATAATGATTAATTATTTAATTTATATTTTTAAATCAAAATCATTTATTTATTTATACTTAATTACAATTAATATTTACATTATTTCATAAACTATAATTATATATTTATTCAATTATTCAATTCAAACCTAATCAAATTGTTTCAAAAATATTTTACTTCAAACTCTATGTATTTTATTCAATACTTTTTAAATACAAATCAATTGTTTTATACACAAATTCAACTTTCATTTTAGACTTAAACTTTATGCATCTATTTGATTCAATACACATTACTCTGTAGGTTAAATTGTGCATTTCGAGGATCATATTTGCTATCTATAATCTTTGTTAGCTACACTTCCATACCAAGTGAGTATTCACAACCCCTTTTTACTCTTTTACACTTTTGGGGTGGAACATGAACTCTATACTCATTACACATTACACATTTACATTTACACAAACAACACAAGTGCAAAAATCCTATTTACATACATGTGTGCAAAATTTGAGCTTTGTGCCCGAGTGCTAGGTGTGCTAACCTTTGTATGCTCTTATGTGCAATCATTAACTATACAAGCCGACGGTTTTCAATGATGGATCTATTAAGTCTGACAAACCCACCCATAGTACGCGGTGATTGAAACCGACAACACAATTTTTGCATGCTAGTTACAAGGTTTGATTGTACATTTGGTTACACACAATAGCTGCTCCCCATAAACGCCTTATTTATCATGTCATGTAAAGGATTTGTTTTCATCTATATGCTATCTATATACAACTGTGTTATACTCACCAACTTTTTAGTTGACTTTATTTTATTCATGTTTCAGGCCCCAATATGTGAGATTGATTCAAGACGTGTTCAACATAGGATTTGGACTTAGCAATTTAAATCAAGAATTTTATGAGTTGTTTATATTTCTTGTTTGAATTTGATTTTGTACTTGGATTATTTGTAATGCAAATTTGACTTTAATATATTTCAATTTAGTCAACCATGTGCTATGAACAGTCTTACATGTCCCGCCCCGATGATTCCGCCGTCGGTCGGGGTGTGACAGATTGGTATCAGAGCCTTGGTTATAGGGAATTAGGTTATTAGACAGTTTGACCTAGACTATAACTTTAGGACACCCACTTATACTATGCTTCATGATTTTCGTGCTATGTGTTACATGCTATGTGCTACATGTTATATGTTACATGCTTAATATGATTACTTATTATTTCATTTTGATGACTTAGGTATTTTAAATCCATGACTTATTAGGATATTCTTAACTAATAATTAAATAAATAATATCCTTTCCTATATTCTAAGACCTCATAATATTTCTATCTTCTTTTCTATCCATATCCTTTCTAAGCATGTGGAAAAAAAATTCTTGAAGCAAAAATCTTTAAAATTTTTACTTCTTCGTTAAGGTTTTTAAACTTGTTAAATTATTTGAGGACACGTGCAATCTGGAAGGGTGACACATGTATTTTGGGTTTTCTGTCTAGGAAAGCATTTCGCATAAATCCCAATCAACCGAGGGACCCGTATGCTTTCCAGGGAATTCCCGAGATGAGTGTTTACTTATAGGCTAAAGCATGTCTCCTTGAAAAATTTTATAAGTTTAAATTAACCTTAATGTGCCATAGTATTCAAGTGATTTTGTCACTTTTGAGTACAATCCAAACTAAGAATATCTATTTTATTTTGCTATCTCATTCTATTAAATCCTATCAAATCTCATAAGTTCTCACAATTTTTTTTTGTCTTGTGACAATCTGTAGAATGCCTCCTCGTCGTGCTCCCGCAACCAACGCCAACACCGACATTGCTGCTATTCTTACCCAATTGGTGACACAACTCACCCAAGCCAATGGTGCCACCAATGGCAACAATGGTGGAAATGGAAGCAATAGTGGTAATAATGGTGGAAATGGTGGTAACAATCCACCTCAATGCACCTTCAAGCACTTCAACTCGTGCAATCCCCTAAAGTTTTATGGAACCGAAGGAGCTACTGGACTCCTTCAATGGTTTGAAAGCATTGAGAATACTTTTCTCAATAGTGACTGTCCCGACAACCTCCGTGTTCGTCATGCTACAAGTGTCCTACAAAAACGGGCACTTACTTGGTGGAATGGGGAGAAACGAAATAGGGGTGTTGACATAGCTATGGCCTTACCTTGGGATGAGGTCAAAAGGCTTATGACCGAGGAGTTCTGTCCTCGAAATGAAGTGAAAACGTTAGAAGCTGAATTTTGGGATCTTGCCCAAGATAGTGGGGAAAGCTTAGCATATACAACTCGGTTCCATGAGTTGAGTCTTCTAGTGCCCCACATGGTCACTCCTTTGTCCCGTTGTATCGAGAAGTATATTGGTGGGCTACCAAGACAAATCCAAGATACTGTCTTAGGTAGAAATCCTGCTACTCTGGAGGATGCTATTCGTCTATCTGCTACCTTAACTGATAATCATGTGAAAGCTGGAACTCTTACCAAAAAGGGTTCTAAGAAAGTTTCTGAAACCGTAACCCCTCCTACTCACAGCAAAGAAGCCACAACCGAGCCCTCTCGCAATAATAGAAAGAGGAAAGTTAGAAATTTTGCTGTGGTTACTCCTGTTGTTCCCGTCAACCAAGCTGCACCTATGGTTCAAGCACCGGTCAAAAAGCCATATGGTGGAATTTACCCACTTTGTGCCACCTGCAACTACCATCATCCCCAAAACATCCCATGTCGCCTTTGTACTTATTGTGGGAGATATGGTCATACGGTTAGTGTTTGTAGGACCAAAGCTCTTGCGGGCCAAGTCAACCCTCCAAACCGAACCGTACCTCAAGTGGCTAACCAAGGTGCTCCCGCCATTGCTAATGGGTGTGCTTGCTATGAGTGTGGTGACCCGAACCATTTTCGTAATCAATGTCCAAGACTTGCAAATGCTAGACAAGGTGGAGCTCGTGGGCGTGCGTTCAACATAAACGCCAACGAAGCTCAAGCCAACAATGACGTGGTCAATGGTACGTTTCTTGTTAATAGTCAATATGCCTCCATTTTGTTCGATACCGGTGCCGATAAAAGTTTTGTGTCACTTAATTTTGAGCCTTTACTTGCAAAGACACGATCCCAATTAGAGAAAACCTTCACCGTTGAAATAGCAAATGGTGACTCCCTTACCATTGAGTCCATTATTTATGATTGCTCCTTAGAACTAAATGACCATTCATTCCCAATCAACCTTGTTCCAATGCCACTAGGAAGCTTTGATATTATTATAGGTATGGATTGGCTATCAAATCATCATGCCGAAGTCATTTGCTTTGAAAAGTGTATTCGAATTCCGTTACCATCTAGAGAAACCTTAAGGGTTTTTGGTGAAAAGCCTTGCAAGGGTCTTAAATTGATGTCTTTTACTACCGCTCAAAAGTACTTACGAAAGAAGTACATTGCTTTCTTAGCTCATATTGTTCAAAAGGATGTCAAGGAGAAGAGTATCCAAGACATTACGATCATTCGGGATTTCCCCGAAGTTTTTCCTAAGGATTTATCCGGTCTTCCTCCCGTTCGTCAAGTAGAGTTCCGTATTGATCTTGTGCCCGGAGCTAACCCCGTTGCTAGAGCTCCTTATCGTCTTGCACCTTCCGAAATGCAAGAGCTTGCAAGTCAACTTCAAGAACTCTCCGACAAGGGATTCATTCGTCCGAGTCATTCACTGTGGGGTGCACCCGTTTTATTTGTTAAGAAGAAGGATGGATCATTTCACATGTGTATTGACTACCGCGAACTTAACAAGCTTACTATCAAGAACCGTTATCCTTTGCCTAGAATCGATGATCTCTTTGATCAACTTCAAGGTTCTACTTGCTTCTCGAAGATTGATCTTCGATCAGCTTCGTGTTCAAGAAGATGACATTCCTAAGACTGCTTTTCGAACAAGGTATGGTCATTACGAGTTCATGGTTATGCCTTTCGGGTTAACAAACGCACCCGCAGTTTTCATGGATCTCATGAATCGTGTGTGCAAACCGTACCTTGACAAATTCGTGATCGTTTTCATTGATGATATCTTAATCTATTCCAAGACTAAAGCCGACCATGAAGAACACCTTAGATTGGTTTTGGACCTCTTGAGAAAAGAACAACTATATGCCAAATTCTCCAAATGCGAATTTTGGCTAAAAGAAGTTCAATTTCTTGGTCACATCGTCAACGACAAGGGTATTCATGTTGATCCTGCTAAGATTGAAACGGTTAAGAATTGGAATTCCCCGAAGACTCCTACCGAAGTTCGTTCGTTTCTTGGTCTTGCGGGTTATTATCGTCGTTTCATCTCAAACTTCTCAAAGATTGCTGTCCCTCTTACCGCTTTGACCCACAAGGGTAAGACTTATGAGTGGGGACCGAAACAAGAAGAAGCTTTCCAAACTCTTAAGCATAAGTTGTGCAATGCTCCCATTTTGACTCTCCCCGATGGAAATGATGATTTAGTTGTCTATTGTGAAGCTTCTAACCAAGGTCTTGGTTGTGTCCTCATGCAACGAGGAAAAGTAATCGCTTATGCATCAAGACAACTCAAAATTCATGAAAAGAATTATACGACGCACGATCTCGAGTTGGGTGCGGTCGTATTCGCATTAAATATTTGGAGACATTACCTATATGGCACGAAATGTGTGGTGTTCACCGACCACAAAAGTCTTCAACATATCTTCAACCAAAAAGAGCTCAATATGAGGCAACGACGTTGGGTCGAACTCCTTAACGACTATGACTGCGAAATTCGTTACCATCCCGGCAAAGCGAATGTAGTAGCCGATGCTTTGAGTCGAAAGGACCATGTTATGCTTCATTGTGCCCGTATTCAAACCGATATTCAAACCCGTATCTTGGAAGCTCAACACGTCTCGGTAACCGAGGGTAACATGTATGAAGAAATGTCATGTGGTGTTGAACTTCTTCTTGAATCAAAACCCAATGGCTTACTATATTACTTGAACCGTATTTGGGTTCCCGATCGCGATGATCTCCGTGCATTTCTCATGAACGAGGCTCATAAGACTCGTTATTATATTCATCCTGGTGCGGATAAATGTACCAAGATCTTCGCCAACTTTATTGAAGATTATTCTAACACCCAAATGCACGAACATGTCTGAAAATTTGCATAAATCTTGATTTAGAATGAATTAGAGAAATTCCTTCTGTATGATTCTTCAAATATTGATTTAGAACACTTCTAACGGATCAATTTTTGTAAAACATCACCAAAAATGAAGAAATTACTCAAAATTTAGTAAAAAAAGTCGCTATTTTTTCAAGAACCCAGAAACTTCCGAAAATCTCCATCTTGTTGTGAAAAATCAATCGAGACAATGTCAAACAACTGTAGCTAATCAAGAGCAAAAGCTATGATACCACTTGTAAGTCCCGGCGGGTCTACCGATCGATCTCTTCTGTAAAACACATAATACATGAAGTATGGAATCCTTACGTATATGTATGTCTCGAATAGTCACAAACGCAATACAATCACACAAGACATGATTTCATAAACAGCTTCTTGTATTATCAATCAAACAGTAAACACAGAGTAGTTCTAGTAAAGATGCGAAAGTTACAAATGAGAACAACTCTTCAACTATTTATAGACAACTCATACTGAAACAAGTAAACTTAATAAGTTCGCCACCTCTTAGTTCAGGCGAACTTGTTAAGTTCGCCTCAACTATACCAAGCGAACATATTAAGTTCGCCTGAGCAAACTTAACTAATTACAAATACAAAACATACAAAACTTTAAACATAAAGACTAATATATTACAATGCTTGTTGTCACAAAACATGCTCCAAAAACACTTGACCTATAAGTAGTGCATCCATGAAGAGACTTCCCAGGAAAGAGGGGTGGGTCACAAGTACACACTTAAGTACCCTGTCTTTCCTTAGCCGGAATCTCTCATTGGTCTTCACACTCTTCTAGCCATCATGTACTAATAACACTATTGTTGGGCTCATGGTCATGATGAGAATCATTGTGGACTGGGCTTTGAGGCCAGAAAGTGAGGTTTATTTATTCCAGCACGCTTCTTTTTCTTGGAGGATAAGTGCACTTCTTAGTTTATTATTAATGGGCATTAGGCCCAATACTTTAAATTTCGTTCACAAATGATGATGGTATCATGTGTGTGAGATTAAAGGTGCATGAAGAATTAAGTGTGTATAAGTGTGTGGTGAAACTTAGGGTAGCGCTTAATCAATCAAATAGGTAGAATGTAGATAGCAATTTTTATAAGCACAAGAGTTATCAAATAGTGTGACACATAGACTATTAGGTATTGTACTATGTGATGTAATTACTTAGAATAACATGTAAAAGAATTACACAAAGTATTAAACATGTAACACTTAGCAATGTGGAAAAAATCATATAACATAGAGCATGTCATATGATGGGTGTCCTAAGGTTATAGTCTAGGTCATGGGTGTCTAATAATCTAATTCCCTATAACCATGGCTCTGATACCAATCTGTCACACCCCAACCAGCGGCTGAAAAGTTGGGGTGGAATATGGAGACTGTTCATGAGCATATGGTTGACTAAGTTGTAATATATTAAAGCATCCCTTTTCAATTCATAATTCCAACAAACCATATTCAATAATACAAGAATTCTAAAATACATAATAAGTTCATTTTATTCAATTAACTAGGTCCACAACTTAAGTGAAGCAAACTTGATTAACTCAAACATTTGTACTTGAAACATGATTAAAACTAGGCCAACTAAAAAGTTGGTGAGCATACATAGTTTTTAACTCTAAATAGTATCATTGTGTTGTGTGTATACAATCCATACATATCATGGTCGATAAGGCAATTATGGAGGGTTACTACTATGAAACCAAGTTGTACAATCAAACATTTGTAACTACTTAGAATAACATGTAAAATAATCACACAAAGTATTTTAGAAGTAACACTTGACCTATAAGTAGTGCATCCATGAAGAGACTTCCTAGGAAAGAGGGGTGGGTCACAAGGACATACTTAAGTACCATGTCTTTCCTTAGCCAGAATCTCTCATGGGTCTACATACTCTTCCAGCCATCGTGTACTAATAACACTATTGTTGGGCTCATGGTCATGATGAGAATCATTGTGGACTGGGCTTTGAAGCCCGAAAGTGAGGTTTATTTATTCCAGCATGCTTCTTTTTCTTGGAGGATAAGTGGACTTCTTAGTTTATTATTAATGGGAATTAGGCCCAATAGTTTAAATTTCATTCACAAAAGTTGATGGTATCATGTGTGTGAGATTAAAGGTGCATGAAGAATTGAGTGTGTATAAGTGTGTGGAGAAACTTAGGATAGCACTTAATGAATCAAATAGGTAGCATGTAGATAGCAATGTTTATAAGCACAAGAGTTGTCAAATAGTGTGACACATAGACTATTAGGTATTGTATTATGTGATGTAATCACTTATAATAACATGTAAAAGAATTACACAAAGTATTAAACACGTAACACTTAGCAATGTGGCAAAAATCATATAACATAGAGCATGTCATATGATGGGTGTCCTAAGGTTATAGTCTAGGTCATGGGTGTCTAATAACCTAATTCCCTATAACCATAGCTCTGATACCAATCTATCACACCCTAACCGGCGGCAGAAAAGTCGGGGTGGAACATGGAGACTGTTTATGATCACATGGTTGACTAAGTTGTAATATATTAAAGCATCCCTTTTCAATTCATAATTCCAACAAACCAAATTTAACAATACAAGAATTCTGAAATACATAATAAGTTCATTTTATTCAATTAACTAGGTTCACAACTTAAGTGAAGCAAACTTGATCAGCTCAAACATTTATACCTGAAACATGATAAAAACGAGGTCAACTAAAAAGTTGGTGACCATACATAGGTTTTGACTCTAAATAGTATCATTTGTTGTGTGTATACAATCGATACATATCATGGTTGATAAGGCAATTATGGAGAGTTACTATTGTAAAACCAAGTTGTACAATCAAACATTTGTAACTAGCATGGAAATAACCAAATTGTGTTGTCGGAAACAATCACCCTAACTGGGTGGGTTTTTCAGACTCAATAGATCTATCATACCGTTGGATTGTGTAGTTAATGATTGCACATGTAAACTGCACACAAATTGTAGTTTGCACACCTAATACTCAAGCATAAGGCTTAAATGGCACATTTAAATGTAGGATAGAATTGTATTGTGTAGTTTGTAAAAATTGTATAATTGTACTCATGTTTCACCCCAAAAATGTAAATAGTGTAAAATGGGATATGTAAACTCACTTGTATCAAAGATGTAGATAGCACGAGAGAATAGGTGGCAAAGTAATCCTTGTAACTCACAAAGTTAACCTAGAGTGGAAGTGTATGAACTTGAATTAACATTTTGCATTATGTCTAAAGTAGAGTCTAGGGTTTCAATGGGAGTGAGTGTAGGAACTTGTACAAAGTGTTCGTGATATGTTCTGTAAGGGGATGTGTATATGTTTGTGTTTGTATTTGAATAAAAGTTTTAATAAAAGTGTAAGTTTCATGCATATGATTTTAATGATAAATGATTTAGGGTTTAATTTGAATGACTAAATAAATTAAATAAATAATTCGTTTTTATTTATTTATTTAGAAAAGTAGTGTGCAATTATAGTTGTTCAAATATAATTTAAAATGAATTTATTGTATTTATTTATTTATGACAAGGTGTCAAAATATAGAGTAAATATTTAATAGTGTAAATATATAAGAATTATATTTATTTAAATATAATTTATTCTAAATAAATGTAAAGATAACTAATCTAAATGATTTATTTATTTATAAAATAGTATGCTCTTTTAGGGAAATAGAAAGTGTAAATGTGTATTTATTTAGAATATTTTTATTTTTTTAAATAGGCTCAAACCCTAATTTATGAAATTAATAGAAAAGGAAATTTCTTTTATTAAATAGTAATTATTTATTAGGAGAGGTTTTAAAATCATTTAAATGGTAAAAATGCTTCTAATTCAAGGATCCGATATTTTTACATAATTTAGATCTATTTAATAATAGGTTTTTATAAAATAATAAAAAAATTTATAAATTAAATTGTTGTTTAAAATGATTTAAAAAAAAAAAGAAAACCAACCACCCGGTTCGAACCCGAGTGGGGTTTGTGTATGTAAGACGCAATACCACCCGACTAGAGGACTGGTGCTTGAAATAAAATGGTCCGAATTTGTTTTAACTTAAGCTAGAAAGGTGGCCGAGTCTGGTTTGAGGCTCGCGTAAAAAGAAGTCGGGGTTATGGGTTTCGAACCCACGCCACTTGGTACGTTGGCGCAATGCCTTACCAGACGGACTAAGTGGTTTCGCTGGTTGATTAGGAATCCATTTAATTAAGTAGTAAACATGAATCAAACCCCCAAATCGTATTAGGGCAAATCAGAAACACGAACCCTTAATCAAATTAGGTCCGATTGAATTTGTTCTTACAAATTGATATGGGGCTAATGAAAAGCATCCAATAATGAATCGAACGACACAAAACTTACGCGGTTTGGTGAGGGATTGAGGGAGGACAACTGAAACACGATTCCGACCGTTCTTGATGTTCGACAAGGTTCCAGACGTGAAATGTGGATCGTGCGGGTGTTCAGAGAGGTTGTGTGAGGGTATGCGAAGATGTGGGGTGATTTAATTCGTTCAATTCTATCTAAATCACATGATTCGATTACGGAAGGAAAGTGACAGCTGTAATGGGGAACTCCGCATTAATTCGTCGGATTTGGGATGAATTGGGTCTTGATTAAGTCTGTGTTCATGCGAGGATCGTTTGCGGGTGATTTGCGGATAATAACGCGTCCAGTTTCTCTGATTTGGAAACGATTTGAACTCGGTTTGACCGTAAATGGTCAAAACGTTTGAAACTTGAATTCGATCGCTTAATTAGTCAAATTGGTATGTTAATTTGATTAGAATCTGATCGAGAATCCTTCAGTTATTCAAGGCAAGTCCATTGCATTCGGGTTTGATCGATTTCGATGTCAAATTGTAAGAATTCGCTTTTGTTGACTTTTGGAAAGTCAAACGGGACGGCCAAGGGTTCAAAATCCATGATGGGGTTCAAGCTTGAGGTGCAAGGTCCAAATACAAGTGCGTGGGTTCAGAATTTGGAGTCCAAATGCCTAAGGGGTTCAAAACCAATGTGTTTAAATCATAAATATTTGTATATATATATTTATGAATTGATTTTTATTTTAAAAGCCTTAAAGCTTTATTAATTTTTTAAATAACTAGGTTTTATAAAAATAATCCGTTTAACCCATATATTTTATACAAACAAATACATATATGTTTTATATATATACATATGGAATATGATTGTATGATATATATATATATATATATATATATATTAACTTTGAAAATTAAAAGTGTAAGCAAGTGCGAAAATTTTGAATTTGTATTGAAACCTTGGAATTAACTGCTTGCACGAATGAAACAAATTAATACACTGGAATTGGAAATGAAACTTTGCTACTTCACTAAACAATTTCATGAAAAAAAATCAGGAATGTTACATGCCAACTGAATTGTAACATCCCGAAAATAATAAACGACAACAAATGAAAACGGGTTAAACGCAAGACGAACGGAATAAACAAGCGTGGAATGGGCCGGCTATGGGCTTGCGCGCGTATGGGCTCAAGGGAAGTCTCTCCCTATAAATACCCTAGCCCATCTCTCTTCTCTCATTTGCAACATCTAGAGAGAGAAATCATAGAGAGAGAAAGTTGGCGGATCGACCCGAGAATTCAGCCAAGTGTTGCTCCATAGCTCGTGAGAAGAACCTCCGAATAAGAAGCTCGATACAGATCGGAAGTGACGTTGTTGGACCTTTGTTTAGGACAACTCAGATTAGCTTATCAGGTGAGTTCTAGAGCGCTCTTTTAAATCTTTTATTAATTTTTTGGGCTGGTGTGCATACTTACGAAATGATGTTTAACGAAAGGATAGTTGAAAGGTGTTTATGAAGTGTTTTGCCAAAGAGGTTTATGAATGGTTTACGGACAGTTTAATGATGAAATATTTTATAATAAAACGTACGAATGCTTTAACTAAAATGATGTAAAGGCGGTAACGGATATTTTTTTGAAAGTCATGAAATGAACGAATCTGCCACGAGTTCCTATGGGAACTAAGGTATGTATGCATGAATGGGCCTTACCCTTATGGGGGCCTTTATAGCTGGCTAACGGTTGTACAACTAGGTGGATAAAGGGGTGACGACGGTCACCATGGGATTATGGGGATCCCTATTGAAGGTACTAATCCCCGTGAGGGAATAGTGCTTAAGGTGAAGGTACGTGCTGTCCTTTGGGACGCCGTGCTTAAGGTGAAGGTGCATGTATCCTTGTGATACCGTTCCTAAGGTTCTGGTGTCGAACGTCTTTGGGGTATCGGGCCCTAGGTTTCTCCGCCTACAGGTAATGTACGGTGTCGAAGGGCCTAGTAGTGGCGTGCCTCGGGGTTTCTCCGCCTGTATGCGATGAATGGAATTGACGGTTATGAAAAGGCGCAGATTCCGTTCATGTTGACTTATGTTATGATGATATGATTACGAGGTTTTGATGATGTTAAGTTATTGCATGTTTTTACGTACGGTTTTATTAAATGAATGAATGTTATGTTTTTGGCAAATGTAAATGTTAAAGTTTTATGTAATGCTAGAACTCACCAGCGTAGCTGACCTTTTAGTATGCACATTCAGGTTAAGGCAGGTTATGAGGATGGACGGTGATGCTTGGCTAGCGAGATGAGTTACCCGACTGATCATGAACACTGGCATCCCGTTATGTTTTAATTACGATGTATTTATGTTTAAACAATGTCACGATTATGTTTTAATGAAATTTTTCGCTGCGTTATTTGATATTCAAGTTCAAGAACTGTTTGTGAATGAGTAAATCCAACAAGTGAGGCCTCCCGGGTTTGGGGCCTTACAAGTTGGTATCAGGGAAATAGTTTGAGAGATTCGGACACTCCCAGTGTCTGAACTTATACTGTGAATGGGACCGAAAGCGGATACCAGTACGGGTGACTCGAGCCACAGCATCAGGTATTAAGGTAGTATATATTTACATATATAGTATACCTTAGACAGGGTTAGGTAAGGACTTGTGTTCTGATGGAATCACAAAGATGGTCAAATAGAAATCGAAAGGTAGTGTAATGGTTAATTTGCAGATGGCAAGTGTATATTAACATCTTACAGTGCTTGTTGAATTCTATTTTTTAACTAGCGTGATGACATTGGATTATTTGTTTTATAGAACGAAATGGCAAGGAGAGGAAACGGAAGGCGTGGTAGGGGCCATACCGGTGGTCGTACTGGTGGTCGTAACAGTGGGCGCGGCAGGCCTCTGCACGCTAAGAGTACAATGAAGAAGGAAGTGTTCACACTGAGCCAGAAGTTAGTATGCACGAGACTGAGCCGACTCATGTGGAAGAACAACAGTTCACTTTTGAACCGGAAGTGAGAGCGGCTCTGGCACGTGAGTTCACTGAGTTGATGAAGGTTTCTTTGCCAGGACTGTTGGCAGAAGCGTTAAGGAAGGCTAATGAGACGGGTAGGTCTAACACGGCGGTTAGTACCCCGAACACTGAGGCAATCAACGCACCGCTTAATCGTGGTTGCGAATATAAGTCCTTTAAGGCATGTGACCCGCCGGTCCTGATTGGGAAGAAGGACGCGGTGGCTAATTTTGACTGGGTGATATGTATGGAAGCCGCCATCTGTCTGAGCGAGTGTCGAGCAAATCAAGTTGTGAAATTTGCTGCTAACTCCTTGAGAGAGGAAGCATCCCATTGGTGGGAAGGTGTATGTCAAACTAAGGGGGACGAGACGGTTGACGCAATGCTGTGGAACGATTTGAAAACATTGGTGATTAAGAACTTCTGCCCGAGTAATGAAATCAAGAAGGTGGAAAGAGAGTTTCTGGGATTTAAAGCCGGAAGTAAAACACATCGGCAATACACTACCAGATTCAATGAATTGTCACGTCTGGTGCCGCATCTGATCACGATTGAGGAGAGAAAGATTGCTTGCTACATCCAAGGTTTACTGGATAAGGTCCAACCTTTCATCAAAGCAAACACCCATAGCACCTATGATTCGGTGGTGGAACTCAGTGGTGTAGTGTATGATAACCTGGCACTAAATGATGTTGCCATGGAGGAACCCAAGAAGAAACCGAGCTTCCAAAACAAACGAATAGGTGGAAAGATGTCTGGGGCTCGTGATAAGAGGGCTCAGGTGGAGGAGATAGCGATGTGTAATAAGTGTGGGAAGGAGCATATGGGGGAGTGCAGCCTGGGATCCAATCTATTCTTCAAGTGTGGCAAAACTGGACACTACTCCCATGAATGTCCCCAGCTCTTCAAATGCTACAACTGTGGGGAGAGTGGTCATATGAGCCGGGAATGCACCAAGCCTAGGATGGGTGAAGCCGGGAAGGGGAAAGGCCCAGAGAAGAAAGAAGAGAGGCCCCGAGTAAAGACTCGTACATACGCGCTGACGCAAGACCAGGCCAGGGTGGACCCCGACGTGGCGTCAGGTACGTTCATCCTTGACAACACTTTTGTTTCTGTGTTATTTGATTCGGGTGCCAATAAGAGTTTTATATCTGCAACTTTTTGTAAACGAGTGAAGTACACTGTCAGTAAGCTAGAAAGGGCTTTTAGCATAGAAGCCGCTGAGGGTAGAACTGCGAGAGTGACCGATGTAGTTGACAACTCCACAATAAAAATAGAAGGTCATAGGTTCCCTGTCAGATTGTTTGTTATGGTTTTGGGAGGGTTTGATGTCATGTTGGGTATGGATTGGTTAACTGCCAACGAAGCACAAATCATATGTAAACGAAAGATAATCCGACTCAAGGCTCTGGATGGTAGCAAAGTCGAGGTCTTTGGAGATCGTGACGCCCTGATGCCAAACGTCATCTCGATGATTAAGGCAACAGATTACTTGAGGCGCGGATGCGAGGCTTATCTGGTGTACGTAATTGATAAGTGTAAAGAAGTGAAGGAATTAGACGATGTACCCGTGGTAAGCGAGTACCCGGAGGTATTTCCAGAGGATTTTCCTGGGATACCACCCGACAGAGAGATTGAATTTCGAATCGACTTAGTACCAGATGCCCAGCCCGTGGCTAAGGTTCCATATCGACTAGCACCAATGGAGATGAAAGAGCGAATGGCACAACTAGACGAGTTACTTGAGAAAGGATTTATCCAACCAAGCATCTCGCCGTGGGGTGCTCCGGTGTTGTTTATGAAGAAGAAAGACGGTTCGATGAGAATGTGTATTGATTATCACGAGTTGAACAAACGTACGGTGAAGAACAAGTACCCTTTACCAAGGATCGATGACCTATTCGATCAATTGCAAGGCGCAAGTTGGTTCTCAAAAATCGACCTTCGATCTGGGTACCATCAGTTGAAGGTGAGGGAAGAAGACATACCGAAAACGGCATTTCACTCGCGTTATGGATATTTCGAGTTCCGCGTAATGTCTTTCGGATTGACGAACACCCCCGCAGCGTTCATGGATTTGATGAATAGGGTGTGTCGACCGATGTTGGACCGATCGGTAATCGTGTTCATCGATGATATCCTCATCTACTCCAAGAATGAGGATGATCACGCATGTCACTTAAAGGAGGTGTTGGAGGCTCTGAAGAAGGAAAAGTTGCATGCTAAGTTCTCCAAATGCGCGTTCTGGCTTAGGGAAGTCCAATTCCTAGGTCTCGTCATTAACCCGAACGACATTATGGTTGACCCAGCAAAGATAATGACGGTAAGGGAATGGAATATTCCTAAGACGCCAACTGAAATCCGCAGTTTCTTAGGATTCACAGGCTACTATCGGAGATTCATCCAAGATTTCTCAAAAATAGCTTTGCCGTAGACAAAGTTGACTCGGAAAGAGGTAAAGTACGAATGGGGTTCGGCCCAGGATGAGGCGTTTAAGGAATTGAAGGAAAAGCTAACCCAAGCTCTAGTCTTGGCCCTTCCCGGGGGCAATGAAGACTTAGTGGTATACTCTGACGCTTCGGGTCAGGGATTGGGATGCGTGTTGATGCAACGCGGGAAAGTGATCGCGTATGCGTCACGGCAGTTGAAGATTCACGAATCCAATTATCCGACTCACTATTTGGAACTTGCTGCTGTCGTATTTGCATTGAAAATCTAGAGGCACTACCTTTACGGGGTGAAGTTTACTATTTACTCCAACCACAAAAGTTTGAAGTACTTCTTCGAACAAAGGGAACTTAATATGAGGCAGAGACGATGGTTGGAACTATTGAAAGACTATGACTGTGAAATCATATACCATCCTAGAAAGGCAAACGTGGTGGCTGACGCTCTAAGCCGAAAGGATGTGCCTGCTCCTATTAGAGTGAAAGCTTGCCAGTTGGTGGTAACATCAGATGTGATGAGGGAAATTGAAAGAGCTCAAGATAAAGCACTTAAGGAAGAAAACATGAAGAAGGAAAGAATGGTTGGCCAACAGGACAAGTTGGAATATAACACCCTTGGTGTTAGGACACGTTTTGGGCGGGTATGGATACCTATGGCTGGCGAGCTTAGAACCAAAATCTTGGATGAGGCTCATAAGTCTCGGTACTCTATCCATCCTGGTACCAATAAAATGTACCAAGATCTGAGGAAGGAATATTGGTGGCCTGGAATGAAACACGAAGTGACAAAGTACGTAAGCAAGTGCTTGACTTGCTCGTAAGTAAAGGCTGAACACCAGAAACCTTATGGAAAGATTCAACCTCTTGATATACCGGAATGGAAGTGGGAACACATTACCATGGACTTCATAACCAAGCTACCTCGCACAGCTAAAGGTCCTGACACCATCTGGGTAATTATGGACCGTTTAACGAAGAGTGCTCATTTCCTACCTATTCGCGAGACGTTCTCGTCGGAAAGGTTAGCGGAAGTATTTATTAACGAAGTAGTAGCACGGCATGGGATGCATTTAACGATCATATCTGACTGGGATGCACGATTCACATCGAGGTTTTGGAAAAGATTTCATGAAGCGATGGGCACGAGACTCAATGTTAGCAGACATACCACCCACAAACAGATGGTCAGTCCGAAAGGACCATTAAGACATTGGAGGATATGCTTCGTGCTTGTATTATCGATTTTGGCGGCAGTTGGGACAGTCATCTGCCGTTAGCCGAATTCTCCTACAACAATAGTTATCACACGACGATAGGCATGCCGCCTTACGAAATGTTGTATGGGAGAAGATGCAGGACCCCGGTTTGTTGGGATGAGATTGGACAGAAGGAATTAGGAAGTCTTGAAGTCATAAGAGTAACGTTGGAAAGGTTTGATCAAATCAAAGCACGAATGAAGGCCGCACAAGATCGTCAGAAATCCTATGCGGATAAACGACGAAGGCCTATTGAGTTTGATGTTAGGGACAGAGTAATGTTGAAAGTGTCACCTTGGAAGGGAATCATACGATTCAGGAAGAGAGGAAAGTTAAGTCCGAGGTTTGTCGGACCATTCAGGATAACGACACGGGTTGGTGAAGTCGCTTATCGGTTAGAGTTGACTGATGAGTTAAGTGGGATTCATCCTACCTTCCATGTATCACACTTGCGAAAGTGTTTGACAGATGAATTGGCTCACGTACCGCTCACTGACATCGAGGTCGACAACAGCCTAAACTACATCGAAGAACTCGTGGCCATCTTAGACAGAAAGGAGAAGTGTTTGCGTAATAAGATTATTCAATTGGTTAAAGTCCAATGGAAGCACCGAAAGGGATCGGAATCTACTTGGGAAACGGAGACGGAAATGAGGGAGTCGTACCCTCAACTATTTGACTTATAATAGGTTTTGGGGATGAAACCTATTGTAAGGGGGGTAGACTTGTAACATCCCGAAAATAATAAACGACAATAAATGAAAACGGGTTAAACGCAAGACGAACGGAATAAACGAGCGTGGAATGGGCCGGCTACGGGCTTGCACGCGTATGGGCTCAAGGGAAGTCTCTCCCTACAAATACCCTAGCCCATCTCTCTTCTCTCATTTGCAACAACTAGAGAGAGAAACCGTAGAGAGAGAAAGTTGGCAGATCAACCCGAGATTTTAGCCAAGTGTTGCTCCATAGCTCGTGAGAAGAATCTCCGAATCAGAAGCACGATACAGATCGGAAGTGAGTTGCTGGACCTTTGTTTAGGAAAACCCAGATTACTTATCAGGTGAGTTCTAGAGCCCTCTTTTAAATGTTTTATTAATGTTTTGGGCTGGTGTGCATACTTACGAAATGATGTTTAACGAAATGATGTTTTACGAAAGGAAAGTTGAAAGGTGTTTATGAAGTGTTTTGCCAAAGAGGTTTATGAATGGTTTACGGACAGTTTAATGATGAAATGTTTTATAACAAAACGTACGAATGCTTTAACTAAAATGATGTAAAGGCGGTAACGGATATTTTTATGAAAGTCACGAAATGAACGAATCTGCCACGAGTTCCTACGGGAACTAAGGTATGTATGCATGAATGGGCCTTACCCTTATGGGGGCCTTTGTGGCTGGCTAACGATTGTACAACTGGGTGGATAAAGGGGTGACGACGGTCACCATGGGATTACCGGATCCCTATTAAAGGTACTAATCCCCGCGAGAGAATAGTGCTTAAGGTGAAGGTACGTGCTGTCCTTTGGGACGTCATGCTTAAGGTGAAGGTGCGTGTATCCTTGTGATACCGTTCCTAAGGTTCTGGTGTCGAACGTCTTTGGGGTATCGGTCCCTAGGTTTCTCCGCCTACAGGTAATGTACGGTTTCTAAGGGCCTAGTGGTGGCGTGCCTCGGGGTTTCTCTGCCAGTATGCGATGAATGGAATTGACGGTTACGAAAAGGCGCAGATTCGGTTCATGTTGACTTATGTTATGACGATATGATTACGAGGTTTTGATGATGTTAAGTTATTGCATGTTTTTACATACGGTTTTATTAAATGAATGAATGTTATGTTTTTGGCAAATGTAAATGTTAAAGTTTTATGTAATGCTAGAAATCACCAGCGTAGCTGACCTTTTAGTATGTACATTCAGGTTAAGGCAGGTTATGAGGATGGACGGTGATGCTTGGCTAGCGAGATGAGTTACCCGGCTAATCATGAAGACTGGCATCCCGTTATGTTTTAGTAACGATGTATTTATGTTTAAACAATGTCACGATTATGTTTTAATGAAATTTTCCGCTGCGTTATTTGATATTCAAGTTCAAGAACTGTTTGTGAATGAGTAAATCCAACAAGTGAGGCCTCCCGGGTTTGGGGCCTTACATGAATGTTGAACAAAAAAAGGGATTTGGGCAGATGGTATGTTCCTTACCTAACTTGGGGCGGGTCGCGGGTTCTAACCCGGCAGACCCCATTTTCTTGTTTTCTTTTTCTTTTATCCCTTATCGCACTCACCCACACTTCTTTATAGACCAATATGGTCAAAACATATGATATGGCAAAACATGCCAAAACTCAATCTCTTTCTCCTTACTCTTTGTCAAGACAATAATTGTCAAGAGCTTTACAAGTCATGGTAAACCCTGACTTTTCTGCCATTACTTATCTGGGCACACCATGATAAGTTTTAAAACGTTTTACGTGTCAAAACCATTTTTCTTTCTCAAGATGAAATCATGTCAAAAGACAAGGATTCCTTTGCTTCTTTCTTTCTCTTTCAAAATCAATCTTTATCTTAAACCCTCGTAAAGGTTTCTCCATGGTATATCAAAGAAATAAGGTGGTTATCTTTCTAGAGTAGTACCTCCAACAGAAATGTTCCCATGAAAGAATGATTGGTCCAGGAGGGATTTATACACCACTCTTTCCTTAGACAGAGCATTCTGTTTGTCAGATAACTACATACCGGTAAGATGGTTACCCAACACTTCTTTGATATCTCATGAATACTTTGTTACTTAGTTTTAAGATTAGACATCTTTTATGCATAACCTCTTGCAACATGAATGATATTCTAAATATTTAAATCAAGGTATATAGCATTTATGTAAATCATTCTAGCATGCACACCGGCCTAAAACATTTAAAATAAAACATTAAAAAGGGCCTCATAGAACTCACCTTAATAGTGTCTCTACTTTTAAAATCTACAATCGAGCAGAACCGGTACTAGCTCTATTAATCACACCATCCTATCGAAATACAATACTATTTTAGTCTATATCTTAGATAATATAATCCCCCCCCAGGGAGGCTTCGCCCTCCCTGTCCTAATAACTATCTATGATTGGCATTATTCAGGCATTTCCCCATGCCCATGCCAACCCTCTAGGTATAGCCTTTACTAGTTGGCACTTCTCGGGCATTCCCCTTATGCCCGTGCCAACTCTCGAGGCTACCCATTCCTAACTAAGAGGGAGGACTTACCGAAAGACTATCTACGACATGTTGATGTAGAGTCTCCTCGTCCCTTGCTCCAAAAATGACTTGCTTGTAACACCCAAAGGGGTATTTCAAGCTCAGGATTCTCAAAATCGAGCGTTCCCGAAGAACTGGACTTGATATATCAACTCAAATCCTTCAAACTCTATTCGTAGGCTAATTTTGGACCCTTAGCAGACCGTTACGGGTTCTGGTAGCGGTCCTCCACCAACTCAGGGTTATTAGTCAGCATGTCACGTGTTAGATCTGGAGTTTTTGCTTCCTTCGCAAGTAGCGGACCGTTAAGCTATGGGCAGCGGTCCGCTGCCGGCTTAACTTATATGATTTTCATCTTTTCCTCACCGAGATACGTCGTTTTCATATATTATGGTTTATGTAACTCATTTTGTGACAATCCAGACTTTTCCAGCTAATTCCGTTAACAAATCTAGTTAAATATTAACCTATTTAACCTCAACCCAAACTACAGGGACTAATCCTGCCTATATTCAAACTCATTTACACAAAACTTGAAGGACTAACTTGTAATTAACTTATAATTGGTTCCTGTTAACTTTTATAAAGTCAAACTAACCAAAACTTAACCTAACTAACCAAACCTAAACCCTAAGGACCATTCCTGCCCATCTTTAAACCTTAAAACAGAAAAAAAAAAAAAAAAAAAAAAAAAAGCGACCAATTCTGTAATATACCCAATTTCGATTTCTGTTTGACTTTCAAAAGTCAAACTCACTGCTTTTATCCAAATTCGCAATCCTACGATCGTTAACGTTTGAATTAAAACTGTTATTACATGAATTGTGTCATTAACGGTCATAACCACTTATTTAATCCTCATCATTGTCGAAATTAAACCCATTATTGAGAATTCAAGTTTTAAACCGTCGAAGTAAATGCTAGAACTGTACAATTCGATCCAATTCGTTACCAACTATCAAATTACCACTCTAAATACTCTAATCGTACCTCTCTAATCGTTCTCCACATCCCAATTCGATCAGAATCATAACAGGACTCGCCGGAGAACAAAAAGTGAAGTCGGAACTGGGTTTTTAGTCGAGCACCATCAATCCGAACACCATTCGGGTAATTGAACACTTCCTTCATTTTGTTTTTATACCTAGATCATAAGCCCTATAACAATTCAGGCTTACACTATTGAATCTAACATAAACATATTCTAAGGTTCATCGTTTGAATGGATTTAGTCGAACCCTAACCTACGCTTAACCTCAATCGAATTAATTTATATGAACAGGTTCGAAATCCTCTACTTGTCAAAAGCCCCATGATTTCAACAACTTTTAGTATCGGTTTTGATCAAATCGATTATGTGTTCATATTCTAGGGTTTCGATATTCAAACGGTAAATAAACGATTCGGTACTTGTTGTTTTTTGCAATTAATTCCACACACGGATTCGCCAACCCTCGATAAACAAAACCCGTAAACTTGTTTTACCAATCATGACCGAATCAGAGGGTTTTGGGACTGGTTTTGGCTCGGTTACGATGGGTGGGGGGGAGAACACAACGTATCGTTGTGTTAAAACGATTTCCATCCCGTACTTGTTGCGATTACCCTGCGGGTGGAGTGGTTAGAGTGTTGTGTTGGTGTGGGTGAGACCCGAGTTCGAACCCCATCAATTGTTTTTATTTTTCTAGCCACTTTTTTTAAACATTATTTTAATATAAAACTTTTTTCATTATTACTATAATATTATATTAAAATGTTTTAGCCTCGGAAACCACCCGTATGCTCGGGTTTAATTCTATAACCCATTTTTATTATTAAAACCCACTTATGAAATAATATATTTATATTATTTTCATACCACGACTTTGAATAAAATAATATGTTTATATTATTTTCAACTCGTAACTCCGATTATAGAATAATATATATATTTATATTATTTCGCCTCGTTTAGTAATCTCGTGTAACGTTTCAAACTATTAGATAATATAATTGTTTATATTATTTACCCTCAGTTTTATTCTCGAATAAAAATAATATATTTATTTATATTATTATCCGCGTAGTTATAATCCGGATAAAAATAATAGTTTTATTATTTTTATCACACATTTTAATTGATTGTGTTATTTCTCTAAAAATAATATATTAATTTTATTATTTTCTTAGGTCATTGTTAAATGGCACAAACGTACGAATTTATTTATTTATTTAATATATTTCGTATTAGAGACGTTCGACACGTAACGCATTTATCTTAATTATTATATTAAGAAACCTATATCTCCGTGGACACGTTCGTCTACTCATTGATCCTTAGAATGTGTTAAGACGTTCTAATCTTCTGTGTCGTCGTCACAAATCCCATATGTCCCTAACTTATGTGTTTATAATTCTAGGGCATACGTAAGCCGTGCAGGCTAACACTTGAGGTTCCTAACCTCCTTCTTGTGTGACTCAATCTACAACTCAATCCAGGTGAGTTTCACGGGCCCTTTTTACTCGTTTTCCTGTTAGGGGAGAAACATGTACACAAATCAGATATCTTTTACTTGTTTTCCCATTGGGGGAGAAACATACATGCAAGCGATCATACTTTTACTTGTTTTCCCGTGGGGAAGAAACAGGTACGCAAACAAACATTATTTTACATGTTTTTCCCGTTGGGGGAGAAAACATGACGCAAACTCTTTTGGTTATTGTAATTCATATGATATCACTTGTTATGACTATGCGTAAACTTTATCACGAAAGTCCTCACATCGAACCGTTTAAATATGAAGAATAGCGAGGTATGTTGAGTAGTACTACTGGGTTTGACAAATCCTACCCGCGTTAGTCGCGCTAACTCGATTGGAGGTCGAACGAGTGTAATATTGACCTAAAACATGCACCATGGTTGATAGACCTGGTGGGAGGCATTCAAACATAAACAGTCAGTTTACGGTTGCGAGCGCATTAGTATACATGAACATAGGCATGCTACCTATAGATATGCATATTGAATGTACATAATCTGGCAAACACCCTCTTATTGCAAACTTGAAACCTGTGAACTCACCAACCTCGTGTTGACATTTTTCGTACATGTTTTCTCAGGTCGCTAAGGCACATGTTGCACAACTGGGACATGCATGGAGTCCTACTGGCATTCACTCATATGCAAACCGTTAAAACAATTCACTTACTTTTATTAAACTAAACCTTGGCGCGTTGTTTTGCGCATTTACTTTCTAGTTTAAAAGCTTCCGCATTAACTCTGAACTTTTATGTTATGACATTTAAAGTCCCATATAGTGTCGTTTGATGTAACTAATGACTGAGATCCTGGTGTGTCACATCCCTAACGGTAAAACTCCGTTAGTGGAATTTGGGGGTGTGACACATTTTCTAGCCCGAGATATGCTTATATGAAGTTTTAGGCTGTTTCCGGTCGAACCGTCTTTTCTTTTAGCGTCCGGTTACGTTCAAGTGTTATGTTTCTTAACCAACACTCATCCTAACTTATGTTTAGGATCTTGGGGTGTTACAAATCTACCCTCCTTACAAAGGTTTCGTCCTCGAAACCTGTTACTTACTCAAATAAGTAGGGATAGGATTGCTTCATTTCTTCCTCTGTCTCCCATGTGGCTTCAAATCCCTTTCGATGTTGCCACTGAACTTTAACTTGCTTGATTACCTTATTTGGTAATCTCTTTTCTTTCCTGTCGAGTATAGCCACTAGCTTCTCGACATAATTCAATCTTTTGTCTACCTCTATATCATTCAGTGGTACATGAGAGGTGTTATCTGCCAGACACTTTCGCAAGTTTGATACATGGAATGTCGAGTGAATTCCACTCAACTCTTCTAGCAATTCCAATCTATATGCAACCTTCCTTACTCGAGCCATAATCTTAAATGGTCTAATAAATCTTGGACTCAACTTTCCTCTCTTTCTAAATCTAATGATTCCTTTCCATGGAGATACTTTCAACATAACGTAGTCTCTGACTTGGAATTCTATCGGTCTTCATCTTTTATCTGCATAGGACTTTTGTCTATCCTGAGCAGCTTTTAGACGAGCTTTAATCTGATCTAACTTTACACCTGTCGCTTGGACAATTTCTTTACTTCCCAGTTATTTTTGTCCAACTTCTCCCCGTCATATGGGAGTTCTACATCTCCTTCTGTATAACATCTCATATGGCGGCATGCCAATTGTGACAATCCGACTTTTCAAGCTAACTCGGTTAGAATTCCTGTTAAATTTTCAATTAAAACCTAACCCCGTTAACTCAAATTTCTAACCCCAGGGACTAATTCTGTCAATAATTGAATTAAAACCATAGGGACTAGTTATGTAAATACCTAAAATCTGTTGTATTGACTTCTCAAAGTCAAAATTGATTGAACTTGGTTCCTGTTGACTTCAGAAAGTCAAACTCGCAAGCTTGAGATCAAATTTGAATTCCACAAATGAAATTCGCCCGATTCTGTAACGGATCACATCATTATGATCAATTTCGACATCATCAAGTCCTTAATCATCGACATTACATGCGAATTAATTCCAATTATTAGTAATCAAACCCATAACCGCCGACTTCACTCCTATTATTCACCAATTCGCAATCATTCTATCGTATACGCTGAAATTGAACACTCTCAAACCTAAATCGCACCTGTTAAAACCTGTTGCACACTCGAATTTGGCCGGAATCGCTGCAGTGGTCGCCGGGGATCGAAGTCGTCGCAGTCAGCACTCGTTTTAGTCGAATCCCATCAATACGACATCCAATCTGGTAATCTCTTATACCTGTAGCTTCGTTTCTTCATCCAGATCAAAAGCCCTATCATGTATAGGGCTTACAACATCGAATTTAGTATGAACCCGAATATAGGGTTCATACATTCACGTTTTGATTGAACCCTAACCTAACCGCGATCTTAATGCAATTAAATGGCATGGTTAGCTTCGCAATCATGTACTCATCGAAAACCCTCTATCAATTTAATCTCTCAGCATTGAATTTTTCAAGATCCAATACCTAGGGTTTGTTCATATACGGTGTAAGGCCCCTTTCCCGGGTAACCTCACTTGTTGGATTTACTCATAAACATAAATATTGAACTTAAATTAAAAAAAACATTCGAGAGTAGTGAAAACAAACATCATTCAAATACATAACATAATAGCGGAAGTCTTAACAATTAAAAAGACAACATTTTCTTAACAATTACGAGTGGGATGTCAGTCACTTGCCGGGTAACCATCACGCCTTCGCACGACCCTTCCTTTCTTTACCTGAAATGTATACTAAAAGTCAGCTAACGCTAGTGAGTTCTAGTTTAAAACGATTAAGTATGAACATTTTTTTCTTTATAAGTATGCATAATTATACATACATTTATATAAATACGTATTCATAGCTTTTCTTTTCTTTCATCATTCTTATGTGATTGCATAGATATGCATTCACCTTTACTTTCCGTAACATTCATTGGTCATACACATAAGGGTGATCAACCCGTCTTTTACTGCGTATATCACAAAGACATACGCCCTTAAGCTACCGTCATAGCCCTTTTACTCGTCCGGTCCTAGAAACTGTCCGCCTTAACTTCCGTCCGGCCAACCTTCGGCCGTCCGTCTTAACGTACTTTTCCCGGTTGCAAAATAGTCGCGTGGTCATCCGTCTACAGAAGTAGCCGTTAGCTTCGTTTCCTTCCATAACGTATACATACATTCATAACATGCAATATATATAATTATAAAGCAAGATTTTATTTATTTACGTTATGCCATTCTTTCATTTTCTCTTTGTAAACATACGTTTCATTCTTTGTTCATAATTCATTTTCATATATATATAAATATATATTAGTATATCACGTATGATCACATTGGTATTCATATCATTTATTCATTTAGCATTTAGTGTATACACTTCAGCCCCAAAAACATTTAAGATGATTTGCACATAACATAGAAGGGGGCACATAGAACTCACCTGATGAGCTAGTCTTGGTTGTCCTAAACAAAGGCCCAACAACGTCACGTACGATCTGAATTAGGTAATTAAATACACATCAGACGCAATCCCGACTCTAACGGTTTAATCATACTAAATTAGGCAAACATACTGACTTCACTATCTAGCCTGATGCCTGCGCACTTAGCAAGTGCGCAGGGCCTGGTTCATTCTTATTTGACAAGTACGCAGAACATTCTTTTTGCGTACTTGATAAGCACGTAGGATCTTCTTCCTGCGTACTTGATAAGTACGCAGGATCTTCCTCATGCGTACTGATAAGTACGCATGACATTCTTCTTGCGTACTTGATAAGTACGCAGGACCTGTTTCTAAAACAAGTCCGAAATTCTTGCATGCTAACCTGATCATGCCAATCTTACAATTTTCTTTAATCAAAATGTGCGGTTTTCACTCTAGATGCTACTTCTAAGCTTATTTTTAAGTTTCATCCATAAAAATGTCTCCTATTTAGCTAAAACCCGAAAAACCCCAAAACGAAGAAAAACTCAGTTTAAGGTCGAATCGTTACCTGGATTGGAATTCTGATTCGGAGGTTTTGCTCACGAACTCAGCAGTAACGTGCTCCTTCAATTTCGGGTCGATCCGTCAACTTTCTCTCTCTTGGCCCGAGCTCTCCTTTCTCTCTCTAGATTGTAAATTGTGGAAGAGATGAGAGATTCAAGACTGTCTTGGCTGTAACATCCATGATTTCCCGATATTATTTTAAATTATTTCATACGATAATGACACACTATTGACCCGTACCTTGTCCGACAAAATATGTCACTAATTATCAATATAACACGTGACAATTTAAAGTTTCAACCGTACTTAAACATATTATTTACTAGTCAATTTTATATAAATAATTTACTCATTTAAGGTTTTACTCAAATGAATTATTTTAAAATCATGAATTATTTAAAATTTATAAACTTAAAATACATAAGTTTATCTATTTATGAAAGAGTATTAATATTAATGTTTACCATGTTTATATATGAGTGTTTTATAAACAAATGTATTTTTATAAAAGAAATGTATATAAAAGTTTAAATTCATTTATTATAACCTTGTAAACTATAAAGTTTAAATTTAGGATATAAGTTTTATAAGTTTTATAGAAGACATTTTATAATTAAATGATACAATTTGTAAATTAAATGAAAATGAAAAATGAAAATGAAAATGAAAACGTTGTAGTTAAGCAAGTAATAATTAGATTTTATAAAAATTTAGTCTTGAACCCCTTCGTAACAAAGGAACCCCCAATTGTTTCTAGATCTCTTTGAACCCTCTCATAGCCCTTGAACCCCCACCTTTAGCCTTTGAACCCTCTCTTTCATAACTTAAACCATGGAACAACTTTTGAACTAATTTTGAATTTGGAAAGTCAAACCACCTCAAATTCTTCATTCAATCCCTAAAATTTCGGATCCTAATCCGCCCTAATCTAATCCAAACTCGTTTACAACCGTATGGAAACTCGTAATCATCTAATTTGATTGAGAATTTACGTTTTGGAGACCCAACTTGAAGGTCACAATCGTGGGTTGAAAACCCATAAAAAAAACAATTCAACCCGCTAATTAAGCCCAATTACACGAATCACGTTCGATTTCTCCAGCTGTTAACGCGTCCTAAACACCCTATATATATATATATATATATATATATATATATCTAACCAGTTGCGACTCAAAATCACCCTCAAAATTGGAGTTCTCTATGTTGTTCTCCCTCCCATTTGCGCACCGTACCTACAACTCAGTGCTTCGATTTGCCTTGTTTCGAGAACAAGCTCCTGCTCCAGGTAATCGTTTATCTCCCCTTGAATCGTATCTTTCCGGTACTGAGACCCTTCGACATGGAGGATTTGGGTTTAGGGCTGAGTGGCGGGTCGTGATAGCCTTTTGGGAAGGAGATGAGACCACAAATCTGTAACTTTTAAATTTTGTTTTCTGTTTAAACCTAAAGGCACTAGCCCATATCAATGGTTAAAGGCATCACCCTCCACAGGACAGGTCGCGGGTTCTATCCTGCCCTGACCCATTTTCAGACTTTTATTTTTTTTTTCTTGTTGTTTGCCTCCTTGTACTCACTCACACACACATATACGTATCTACATATTCATATATATACTTCAATACATATGTTTTTATAGAGTTAAAATGGTCAAATACATATTATATCAAAACATAAACAAATGATTTTTTGATACATCGATGCATTATTTTATAAAAAATTATGGTTATGTAAATATATATACATTTTGATAAACAACTGTGATAAACCAATCCTTTTATAAATATTTAAGGGAGAAAATTTAAATCAAAGGTATACTATTAATTATGTCTAATTATATTATAAAAATCAAATTTTGATTATCACAATTAGAAGGCTAACATCATTATTATCACTATATATATAACTTTTTAAATTATGAAGTAGCCGTGTTTGTTACATCATTACTTTTATTAAACGAAAGATTTATATATATGTTTTTTTTTCTTTTCTTTCAAAACCATTAAAACAACATGATCTATAACATATTATTAATATCTTATTAGTGTTACTAATATCATGAATGTTAATAATTGTTTTTATCATATCATTAATACTTTTGCAAATAAAATGGTTTTAATAATTATATGATTCATTTAGTAAATTGTCTTTCATTACAATTCACATAACAAACTTATTTACTTCAAACGATATCCATACAAATATTATTATGTTATAATATTTCATTATAATGACTATTTAACAAAAATGTCTTGACAAGATATTTAATTTGCTTTAATAATTATTGTTGACACCTAAAGCCCCTTTTATAAATAAAGTCTATAAAAACATCATTTATAAACTCTATTCGTGTTCTTGAACGTTCATCCATTACAAAACCCTAAGTACCAAATCGTTCCGTTATTATCTCCTTTTAATCATTTCTAGATATTAAATCGCATAATTAGTTATTTAGGGCATCATTAAACCAGTTCACTCGTCCTCCCGATCTAGTTCAAGTTTAAGTCCTAGTATCAAGGTGAGTTTACATAGCCCTTTTTTCGTATTTACATATTTGGGGTGAAACATGATTACATTCAAATACCATTTGCAATTACACACGTATAATTCTACAATATGATTATATGTGTTTATTTGTGCTTTATGCTTGAATGCTAATTATTAAGGCTACATATACATGATATACACGTGCAAACACAAATACATTACTTCAGGCTAACATGTGTTGTTAGGCCCTACATTAGGATAACATGTGTTGTTATGCCCTACATTTACATTAGGATAACATGTGTTGTTATGCCCTACATTTACATCAGGATAACAAGTGTTGTTATGCTCTACATTAGGATAACATGTGTTGTTATGCCCTTCAATTACAAAGTTTCATTTATGCATCTAGCTTAACTTAGATTCTCCATAAATGCTTTATAAACCATGCATCATATGAATTGTACACAAAACATTTGAACTTTACTTGTGGTGTCAAAACCTATGTATGCTCACCAACTATTTATAGTTGACCCTCTCATTTTATCATGTTTCAGGTACAGTGTTGAGTTAAGATTTCAAGTCGCTTCACTTAGGATTGAGGACCTAGTTTTAAATTTAGTAAAGTTATTCATGTATTTTTATTCTTGTAAGAGTTGTACTTGATTACTTGAGCTATGAAATGAAAGTTATTGTTTAATTATCACAACTTTAGTAAACCATGAGCTTATGAACAGTCTACATGTCCCGCCCCGACGTTTCCGCCGTCGGTTGGGGTGTGACATTAGCCCTTATATACCTGGGCTTCCCTCGGCCCGTTGGAGCCGAGCCCAAGCCCATTCATTTTTCTTTCATTTTTGACGATTAAATCTCTATCGCGTTATTAATTACTTATTTACTATTTTTGGGATGTTACAAGTCTACCCTCCTTAAAGAGGTTTCGTCCTCGAAACCGTTTATACGCTAAACAATTGAGGGTATAGTCCCCTCATCTCGTCTTCTTTCTCCCACGTCGCTTCTGACCCTTTTCTGTGCTTCCATTGTACTTTAACTAGATGAATCGACTTATTGCGTAGTCGTTTCTCAGCTCGGTCAATGATGGCTATTGGTTCCTCCACATAATTTAGACTGTTATCTACTTCGATCTCGTCGTAAGGTATGTGAGCTGTGTCGTCAGCTAGGCACTTGCGTAAGTGCGACACGTAGAACGTAGGGTGTATTCCACTAAGCTCAACGGGTAGGTCGAGTGTGTAAGCAACTTGACCCACTCTCGCTAAAATCTTGAAAGGTCCGACAAACCTTGGACTTAGTTTGCCACGTTTTCTAAATCGAATGATTCCTTTCCTTGGTGATACCTTTAACAGTACCATGTCCCCCACTTGAAACTCTAAATCCCTTCTTCTCTTATCCGCGTATGATTTCTGTCTGTCTTTTGCGGCTTTTATTCGAGCCTTGATTTGATCAAATTTCTCGGACGTAGCTTTGACCACTTCAAGACTTGCAAAATCCTTCTGTCCAATTTCCCCCCAACAAACCGGAGTCCTGCATCTCCTTCCATACAACATTTCGAATGGCGGCATGCCAGTAGTTGAGTGATAGCTGTTGTTATAAGAAAATTCTGCCAATGGTAGGTGGCTGTCCCAGCTCCCTCCGAAGTCAATTATGCAGGCCCGGAGCATGTCCTCCAAGGTCTGAATGGTCCTTTCCAATTGACCATCGGTTTTGAGGGTGGTAAGCGGTGCTGATGTTCAGTCTAGTGCCCATCGCTTCATTGAATTTCTTCTAAAACCTTGACGTGAATCTAGTATCCCTGTCAGACACAATCGACAGCGGCATACCATGTCTGCTTATAATTTCCTTGATAAATATTTCTGCTAGTTTTTCTGATGAAGAAGTCTCACGTATTGGCAAGAAGTGAGCACTCTTTGTCAAGCGGTCGACGATTACCCAAATGGTATCATTGCCTTTAGCTGTTCGCGGTAGCTTGGTAATGAAGTCTATCGTGATCTCCTCCCACTTCCATTCCGGTATTGGTAAAGGTTGCATTTTACCGCATGGTTTCTTGAGCTCGACCTTAACTAGAGAACACGTTAGGCACTTGTTCACGTACTCAGTCACATCATTCTTCATGCCAGGCCACCAGTACTCTTTCTTCAAGTCTTGATACATTTTGTTTGTCCCAGGGTGGATAGAATAGCAAGACTTATGGGCCTCATCGAGTATTTTGCCTCTAAGCTCGCCAATCTTAGGTATCCACATCCGGCTAAACCTAGTTCGTACACCGTATGCATTTGCATCCAAATTCCCTTGTTGTCCTACTATTCTTTCCCGTTTTATATTTCTTTCTAATAGTGCTTCATCTTGTGCATTTGATATTTCACTCATCAAATCTGGCGTTATAATTACCTAGCATGCTTTGATCCGTATAGGTTCCGATTCTTCCTTTCTGCTTAAAGTGTCAGCCACCACATTGGTCTTGCCTGGATGGTACAATATCTCACAGTCATAGTCTTTCAGTAGCTCTAACAACCTCCTTTGTCTCATGTTTAATTCCTTTTGTTTGAAAAAGTACTTCAGGCTCTTGTGATCAGAGTAAATGGTGCATTTAACTCCATACAGATAGTGCCTCCGTATTTTTAATGCGAAAACTACTGCTGCTAACGCTAGATCGTGAGTTGGGTTGTTAACCTCGTGAATCTTTAGTTGTCGCGAGGCGTAAGCAATTACCTTTCCTCGTTGCATAAGTACGCAACCTAAACCCTGCCCCGAAGCGTCAAAATAGACTACCAAGTCTTCATTTCCCTCAGGTAGTGTCAAGACTGGAGCTTGGGTTAATCGTGTCTTAAGTTCTTCAAACGCGTTGTTTTGGGTTGGATCCCATTCATATTTTACTTCCTTACGAGTTAGCTTTGTCAGCGGCGAGGCTATTCTCGAGAAATCCTAAATGAATCTCCGATAGTATCCTACCAATCCCAGAAAACTTCGTATCTCTGTCGGTGTCCGTGGGACGTTCCATTCCTTTACTGTCTCGATCTTTGCAGGATCTACCATGATGTCGTTTGGGTTTATCACATGACCTAGGAATTGGACTTCCCTAAGCCAGAACGCGCATTTGGAGAATTTTGCGTACAACCTTTCCTGCTTTAGCACATCCGGAACCTCTCTTAGGTGGCAGTGTTGATCACCCTTGCTTTTCGAATATACCAGTATGTCATCTATAAAAACTATCACTGATCGATCCAACATTGGTCGACATACTCTATTCATCAAGTCCATGAATGTTGCTGGTGCGTTGGTCAATCCGAAGGACATCACGAGAAACTCATAATGCCCATAACGCGTGCGAAACGCGGTCTTTGGTACGTCCTCTTTTCTTACTTTCAACTGATGGTAACCCTACCTAAGATCGATCTTTGAGAACCAACTCGCACCTTGCAGTTGATCAAAAAGGTCATCAATTCTAGGCAGTGGGTATTTGTTCTTTACTGTCCTCTTGTTCAATTCGCGGTAGTCAATGCACATGCGCATGCTGCCATCCTTCTTCTTTACAAATAGTACCGGAGCGCCCCATGGTGAAATGCTCGGTCTAATAAACCCTTTTTTCGTTAATTCTTCTAACTGAGACATCAATTCTTTCATTTCTGACAGAGCCAATCGGTAGGGGGCTTTGGCAACGGGCTCTGCTCCTGGCAGTAAGTCAATCTGAAATTCTATTTCCCGGTCGGGTGGCAACCCAGGTAGATCCTCAGGGAATACTTCCGGAAAGTTGCACACCACGGGTACATTCTTGAGTTCCTTCGTTTTCATTCTATCGTCAATAACATACGCCAGATAAGCTCCGCAACCGCGCCTCATGTAACTTTTGGCCTTGATCATCGAGATGACGTTCGGCATCGTGCAATTCCAATCCCCATAAATCGTAATTGGACTGCCGCAAGGAGCTTTGAGGTGTATCTCTTACGTTTACATACGATTTGAGCTTTGTTGGCAGCTAGCCAATCCATACCCAATACTATATCGAATCCCCCTAAAGTGAGAAGGAATAATCTAGAGGGAAACTTATGGCCCTCTATTTCTATGATGCAATCCTCTGTTACTTGAAATACTGCCGAATTTTACCAACGGCAGTTTGTACGCTAAAGGCCTTTACTATGGTGTTGATAGTGCAATCCAGTTTACGACTAAATGCATTTGATATAAAGCTTTTACTAGCACCAGAATCAAATAAAATAGCAGCATGTTCATCATTTACTAGAAATGTACCTGACACGACATCAGGGTTTCCTCTTGCTTCTTCCTCAGTTAAGGCATAGGCCCGAGTCCTTGCCTTTTGTTGTTCCTGTTCCCTCTTTTTTCCCGAACTAGATTGGCCGGCCTTCCTGCAGTTCTTTACCAGATGTCCAAACAATCCACATACTTGACACTTGACGTTTTTTACGCATTCTCGGGAGAAGTGCCCCGTTTTCCTCACTTATAGCATGTGGTGGTGCCGATCCGGCACTCGCCAAGATGTTGCCTTCCACATTTCTTGCAAGTTTCATATTCATCCGACCTTGGTTTCTTAATTCCACTTGCTACATTCCCTTTTTCGGTGCCTCTAGACGGGTTCTCCCACTTTCTCTTTTGTGTCTCAGGTGTCGGGTCCTCATTGGCATAATCGTTGTAGACGATTCCGCTCAGATTTACTACCGACTCAAAGGTCGAGGGTAGGTTAGCTTTCACATGGACACGGACCCTTTGAGGTAGGCCCTTCACATAGTACTTAATCATTCGTTCTTCTGTCTCCACCAGATGGGGTACTAGTTGAGCTAGCTCATTGAACTTAGAAGTATACTGGCGGTGAGCCTTGTTGCCAGCCTTAAAGTTTAGGAATTCATTTTCCACTCGATCAATTTCATTCTAGGGACAGAACTTTTGGATTATCAGCTTCTTCAGGTCTTCCCATGTCATTCTGGCAAGAGCGTTTGGCGTCTTTGTCCTCTGAATGTTCCTCCACCAACTTAGTGCCTCATTAGTGAAAGAATGAGCAACATACTTAACAGCCTGGTCTGGTCGACATTCACTGATGTTGATTACAGCGTTCATCCTCTCAATCCATTCGAAAGTAGCCACCGAATCCTTGTTCCCATCGAACTTGGATGGGTATCCGTCCTTGAAACCTTTGTAAGTACACCCACGATTGCTTGATTCCACCTTTACTTCATCCCCATCACTGTCATACACTTTCTCTTCATGGTCTCCTTAATCCTCCTCTCTACTTTTTTTTAGTGCCTTGGATAGTAGATCATGCAATACTTTCTTTAGAGTGAGTACAACTTCACGGGCAATAGCATCCCTGACCTCGGGTTCCAACTGTATAGTCCCTTGATTGCCGTTCCCAGTTGGGGTCACATCTGTTTCGTGCACACTCTCAGTGTGTTCTACGTGCACACTCTCTTCTTCTTCAAGTCTTTGATTCAACAGAGGTCTACCTACTCAGCCAGTGCGACCGCCTCGGCGTCCGGTCCTCCCTCCACCAGCCATAGTTCTTAGTTTCTTGATAGTTATAAAGGGAATACACCAATGTCATTTCTTCAGATCATAGTTTGGAACAGTACGAGCAAGGTAAATTATTAATTAAAGTGACCGGTTTATGATTACTAATTTACATTGCTTTTCGGGTTCAAAACTCTTCAAATCGGTTGTGACATTGACATCTATTTATTCTAAGTTAAGGTATCTATTCTTATCCAAGTGCATTAACTTTGGTAATTACTTACCGTGTTGGCGTTGGTTACCCTTACTGACATCCGTGCGTTGGTCCCATAATCAGCTTGAGTCCAGACATTTAGGGATGTCTGAATCTCTCAAACTATTGCTCTGATACCAACTTGTAAGGCCCCTTTCCCGGGTAACCTCACTTGTTGGATTTACTCATAAACATAGTCATAAATACTGAACTTAAATTAAAAAAAAAACATTCAAGAGTAGTGAAAAAAACATCATTCAAATACATAACATAACAGCGGAATTCTTAACAATTAAAAAGACAACATTTTCTTAACAATTACGAGTGGGAAGTCAGTCACTTGCCGGGTAACCATCACGCCTTCGCACGACCCTTCCTTTCTTTACCTGAAATGTATACTAAAAGTCAGCTAACGCTAGTGAGTTCTAGTTTAAAACGATTAAGTATGAACATTTTTTTCTTTATAAGTATGCATAATTATACATACATTTATATAAATACGTATTCATAGCTTTTCTTTTCTTTCATCATTCTTATGTGATTGCATAGATATGCATTCACCTTTACTTTTCGTAACATTCATTGGTCATACACATACCCGTCTTTTACTGCGTATATCACAAAGACATACGCCCTTAAGCTACCGTCGTATCCCTTTTACTCGTCTGGTCCTAGAAACCGTCCGACTTAACTTCCGTCCGGCCAACCTTCGGCCGTCCGTCTTAACCGTCCTACCGTCGTAGTCCGTCATATTCGCCGGTCTGCCCTAAGGCATCCGTTTCGCACGCGAACTATTTTTTATGCAACCGTTATACTATTAAAGCATTTACTTCGACCGCCCATTAATGCCCTTTTTACGTCCTAGCTTGCGAAGGAAAGTACTTTTCCCGGTTGTAAAATAGTCGCGTGGTCGTCCGTCTACAGAAGTAGCCGTTAGCTTCATTTCCGTCCATAACGTATACATACATTCATAACATGCAATATATATAATTATAAAGCAAGATTTCATTTATTTACGTTATGCCATTCTTTCATTCATTCTTTGTAAACATACGTTTCATTCTTTGTTCATAATTCATTTTTATATATATATAAATATATATTAGTATATCACGTATGATCACATTGGCATTCATATCATTTATTCATTTAGTGTATACACTTCAGCCCCAAAACATTTAAGATGATTTGCACATAACATAGAAGGTGGGCACATAGAACTCACCTGATGAGCTAGTCTTGGTTGTCCTAAACAAAGGACCAACAACGTCACGTACGATCTGAATTAGGTAATAAAATACACATCAGACCCAATCCCGACTCTAATGGTTTAATCATACTAAATTAGGCGAACATACTGACTTCACTAACTAGCCTGATGCCTGCGCACTTAGCAAGTGCGCAAGGCCTGGTTCATGCATATTTGACAAGTACGTAGAACATTCTTCTTGCGTACTTGATAAGCACGTAGGATCTTCCTCCTGCGTACTTGATAAGTACGCAAGATCTTCCTCATGCGTACTTGATAAGTACGCGGGACATCCCTCCTGCGTACTTGATAAGTACGCAAAACTTGTTTCCTGAACAAGTCCGAAATTCTTACATGCTAACCTGATCATGCCAATCTTACAATTTTCTTTAATTAAAATGTGCGGTTTTCATTCTAGATGCTAGTTCTAAGCTTATTTTCAAGTTTCATCCATAAAAACGTCTCCTATTTAGCTAAAACCCGAAAAACCCCAAAACGAAGAAAAACTCAGTTTAAGGTCGAATCGTTACCTGGATTGGAATTCTGATTCGGAGGTTTTGCTCACGAGCTCAGCAGTAACGTGCTCCTTCAATTTCGGGTCGATCCGTCTCCTTTCTCTCTTTAGGCCTGAGCTCTCCTTTCTCTCTCTAGGCCCGAGCTCTCCTTTCTCTCTCTAGATTGTAAATTATGGAAGAGATGAGAGATTCAAGGCTGTCTTGGCCCTTATATACCTGGGCTTCCCTCGGCCCGTTGGAGCCGAGCCCAAGCCCATCCATTTTTCTTTCATTTTTGACAATTAAATCTCTATCGCATTATTAGTTACTTATTTACTATTTTTGGGATGTTACATACGGATTTGGGTGTTTTGACTCTAAACTCAACCTCAATGAAATTAAAGCGTATGTTTAGATTCGCAATGTCCAGTTTAGTAAAAGCCCCATGTTTTCGTTGAGTTTTATCATACAATTTAATCAATTTGATTTTGAGTTCTTGTTCTAGGGTTTTGATTCTTAAAACTAAGATTAAACTAACTTAAACTTGTTAGATTTGAAATTAAACATGCCCCCAGATTCGCAAACACTCGATTAACGAATCCCCTATACCTTTGGTTCAAATCTCAAACGAAATCGATGGTTTTGGTACTTGTTTTGGTTCGAACTCGCGTAAAAGGGGGGGGGTCACAACGGGTGAATGATCAAAACCATTTATGTCCAGAACTTGTTTCGATTGCCCTAGCGGGTGGGATTGGTTATGGCTATTGGCTCATGGGGAGGAGACCCGAGTTCGATCCTCCTCCCCTGTTTCTTTTTAAATTACTATTGTTATTAATATTTTAGATTTAAAAACAAATTCAACTATTATTATAATATTATATTAAAATGTTTAAACCGGAAAAACAACCCGTGGACTCGGGATTGTTTTTATAAACCATTTTTATTAATATTCTTACTCTTATATTAATATGTTTTTATTCGAGAATATAAATGTGAGTAATTAACATAAATAATTATGTTATTTATTAGCTTTGAAACGTTTCACAAAATCTAGAAACGTGACGAAAAATAATATATCTAAATATATTATTTTAACAAAAGTCACGGTTTTAAAATAATATAATATATATTATTTTATTTAAAATTGTAAGTTAAACATAATTATTTATGTTAATTACTCACGTTTATATTCTCGAATAAAAATAATAAATTTATTATTTTTGTCACGCAATTTAATTATTTATATTAGTTCGCTAAACTTAAAAATAATATAATAAATTATATTATTTTCCTAGACTTCTAGTTAATGACAAAACGCTCAAATATATTTATTATATATTATTTGTCATTCATCGTGAAACGTATTTATCCTAATTAAGAATTCTCATTCCCGTGGACAGGTTTGTCTACTCTTAATCATTAAAGCGTTTCTTTAGGACGTTCAACCTTCCGTATTGTCGTCACATATTCCATTGTATCCCTAATTGTTATGTGTATAATTCTAGGGAATACGTAAGCCGTTGCAGGCTAACACTCCTGGTTCCAATCTTATTCTAGTGTGAACCTACCTACGCCGTTCAGGTGAGTTTTCACGGCCCCTTTTTTACCTTTTTACAACTAGGGGAGAAAACATGACGTAAACATTTTTGGTTATGTAATTCATATATGTTATCATTTGTTTAACTATGCGTACACATCTGTCACTAAGTCCTCACATCAGACCGTTAATATGAACATAGCGAGGTAAGTTGAGTAGTACTAATGGGTTTGACAAACCTCACCCGCGTTAGTCGTGCTATCCCGACTGGATGTCGAACGGGTGCATTCTTGACCTAAACATGCACCATGGTTGATAGGCCTAGTGGGAGGCAAAAACATAAACAGTCAGCTATCGGTTGCGAGTGCAATAGTTAACATGCTTATGGGTTAGCTACCGATTGATTTATATATTGAATGTACATTAACCTATTGAACTTTGTTGCAAACTGAAACCTGTGAACTCACCAACCTCGTGTTGACATTTTCTTACATGTTTTCTCAGGTCGCTTAAGATAAGGCACAGGTACACGCATAGGGCATGCATTGAGTCTTATGATTAAATTATAAATTATTATTGTTGATTTGCTTTGTACTTTGTTTTGGACTTTGTTTCGATTGAACACTTTGGGACTTTTCTTGGGCGCGTTTGTTTTGCGCATTTAATTTCGTTTTACGCTTCCACACTTACTTTGATCATTTATGATATATTTTCATTTTAGTCCCATATAGTATCATTCAATGTAACTAATGACTGAGATCCTGTTTTGTCACTTCCCAAATTTGTAAAACTCCGTTAGTTGAAATTAGGGGTGTGACACCAATACTTGCATGATAGCTGTTGTTATACGAGAATTCTACCAAAGGTAGATGACTATCCCAACTTCCACCGAAGTCAATAATGCAAGCACGCAACATATCCTCAAGTGTTTGTATCGTTCTTTCACTTTGTCCATCCGTTTGAGGATGATACGCCGTGCTAATCAATAACTTAGTTCCCATTTCTTCATGGAACTTCTTCTAGAAACGCGACGTAAAACGTGTGTCTCTGTCAGATACTATTGAAACCGGAACTCCATGCCGTGAAACAATTTCTTTAATAAATGCTTCTGCTAACCTTTCAAAAGTGAGCACTCTTAGTTAGCCTATCAATGGATAAACTTGCTCGACTCTACAATAATGAAATCGTGAGCCGCCATGGTATACCACTATCTATTATCTCTGATAGAGAAAGTCGGTTTACTTCCAGATTTTAGACTAGTTTCCAGAAAGAATTGGGAACTCGAATCAATATGAGTACAACATATCACCCTCAAACCAACAGGCAAAGTGAAAGAACAATTCAGACCGTGGAAGATATGCTAAGGGCCTGTGCAATAGAATTCGGAGGTAGCTGGGATAATCATCTGCCATTAATAGAATTTTCTTACAACAACAGCTATCATTCAAGTATAAAAGCTGCACCATTTGAAGCACTATACGGCAGGAAGTGTAGAACTCCAATTTGTTGGACTGAAATTGGGGATAGCTAACTATCTGGACCAGAAATCTTACAGGAAACAACTGATAAAATAGTACAAATCAAGCAATGGTTGAAAGCAGCACAAGATCGGCAGAAAAGTTACGCAGACAGACGTCGACGACCATTAGAATTCCAAGTTAGTGACTACGTTATGTTGAAAGTATCAGCTTGGAAAGGTGTTGTACATTTCAGGAAACATGGAAAGTTAGGCCCAAGATATATTAGACCTTATAAGATCATAGAAAGAGTTGGAGCTGTAGCATACAAACTTGAATTGCCTGAAGCATTACAAGGTATTCATAACACGTGTCATGTTTATGTTCACATCGATAATAAACTCCAATTCACCGAGCAACCCATTAAGATCTTAGGAACACAAGATCGAAAGCTTAGAAAGAAAACTATACCCATGGTACACTACAAAAAAGAAGGGTATTCGAGACTGAAACATCAGTCTCTGATACTCCCCTATCAGTACTTAATGGTTATTGGGTACTGATTTCGCTAGTCCCCAGTCAGTGACGGACACTTACTCCTAAATAGTTAGGTTAGTAACTAAAAATCAGTCCCTATTGTATGTCACCAACAGGGACTAACGGTCAGTCTCTAATACATAAAAATTCAGTCCTCAATTTGTCCCCCATGACCACGTCATTTCAGTCCCTGATACATTTCTTTAGTGACTGCAAATCAGTCTCAAATACTAAGATATTTCAATCCTTAATGTATAACTTTAGGGATTGAAAATCAGTTCTCTAAACTTGTTTATATTGTCCCTAATACGTTTCGTTAGGTTCGTGATTCCACATCAAATCAGTCTCCGATAAGATGTTTTAATGACTGAGAATCAGTCACCGGTATATGTTTCTTTTAGGGACTAAAAATTAATCTCAGATAACATGTTATTCACTACTAGAAAACTTCGTTATTGCGCCTGATTGCGACAGCTCTCTTTTGCGACTGGATTTCGTTCGTTATTCAGTTGCAAATCAGATACATGATTTTTTTTTATCAAATCCCTTTTCAGAATTCTTTACAAAACTATTTAAATTCCCATAAATATTCAATTACAAATCAACCCAAATACATAAAAAAATCTCATATAATGAATAGATATTCAAAATACCAAACAAATTCATAAATTTTTAAAAAAGTATAGTGATCCAAAAAGAAACTTCTTATATGTTTTAGCAAATTATGAGAAGGCCTTTCCTCCATTTCATCTTGAGTTGAACACTATTATTGACAAAAATGTACCACATCATCTTTATCACGAGAAAGGTGAGATACCGCATCAACTGTTGTCTTGAAAGCCAACCCATGAACACGAGGAAAATCGCTTGTTTCATTAGCTGGATTTTAGTCAAAATACCTAATGTCAGCATAAGCCTAAGCAACATATTCAACTACTAGGTATCCAACATATACAAGTAAATGTAACATAAATGAAAATTTGTACAAAATACAGAAGTAAAAAATATATTTTCTACACCAATTAACAGGTCAATTCAAACCCACAAATCATGACCATAAAAATTTTTGGTTTCCTCAACCCAGGTGCTGATCTAAAAAGACAATCAAATCTAACAACTAAAAATCTAGCAACTAAAAATCTAATGGACAAATAAACAACATACTAAAAGTAATGGAATAATAGACCACACATGCTAATGGATTAATAAACCATGTCCATATAAACATCAACGTACCACCATTTTAGATCATTCAGGAAATAATAGGGAATCAACTTCAATGGAATTTTCGGCACTGATCTCACAGGCTTGAACTTGTATCTCCAAATCACCTTTTGAGTAACAGGATCAACTCCTTTTATTCTCTTGCCCTGTTGAGGTTTCAGCTTCTCATACTTACCAGATCCACCTTCAATTCTTATCAGCTTAGCTATTGAGTCAGCTATTCCATTATCTGATCTGTTAATCAAGGGTTTAGTTGACAACCTGTAGGTCCACATGACTCTCCCATAAATCGTACTCGAGACTTGACGTATCAATGAAACGGAGTGCGGAATCCAACCGTATCAATGTATGTGTACACAAGACGACAATAGAACTGGTAACAATCACAGAGTAAATAAAGTTCTCTTCTATTTCATTCAAACACAGAGTTTATAGAACAGAGCATGAACATTATGGATCGTACACCTAAAACTGAACCTACAAACTCTATTTATAGACAAGCTTCTGCTATAGGCGAACTTAGTAAGTTCGCCTCTACTGAGACTAGGCGAACTTGCAAAGTTCGCCTCTAGCAGAACTTACACAACACTTGTACAAAATCAAACACTAACAAAACATAAAGACAATAAGATCTAAACTATTACAAGCTCTTGTCATACATCTATATCCTAACAGACTCCCTCTTGACAATAGCTTGATCTTCTGTCTTCAGTCTTTATGATGAACTCTTCCAATTCTCTAGTAGCTTGCTGCCTGCATGCACTCCATATCTATGACATACCTCCAATACTCTCTTGTACTGCAATCCTTGCTCTCTCCATTCTTTAGTAAACTTGATCTCATTCTTTCTTAAGCACCGTTGATCTTTCTTTGAAAAATTAATAAGATTCATAGCATCATAAAAACTTACTATGACCTTATTATCTTCATCTTCTACCCTAGCTTCCCCAATATTCACATCCACATACCACCATTTCATATCACCTAGAAAGTCCTGTGGTATTTTTCTTAAAGGTATTCTTTTAACAGCTCTTACTGGTTTGAACTTATACTTCCAAGTTACAACACCAGTGCTTGGATCAACCAACTTCACTCTCTTTCCTCTTTGTGGTTTTAGCTTTTGATAATCTCCTAATCCTCCTTCTTTACTGATTAGCTTTGAGATCACATCAGCTAGCCCAAACTTTGACCTGTTGATCAGTGGTTTAGTAGCTAGACCATTCATTTCACACCTTGGCAAGGTATTGAAATATTTGATCCTAGCCTTCAAGTATTGAACACCATCTGATCTTTTCAGAGCAAACAACTTCACTACTTCATCATAGAACCAACTAATAATTCTTCCAACACACCTCTCTTTGTTCACATATCTTTCTTTCTGAGCTGGTTGTGTAGGAGACTTTGGTAATTCCTTTTTCCAACTATTCACTACCTCCTTCCAATGCTCTTTAGTCATACCAGTATCTCTGTACATTACTAGTTCTTCAGCTGACATAGACGGCATGGAATGAGTAGCTTCAGTTTCATCATTCTCTTTGGATTGAGCAGAGTCATCAGGCTTAGATATGTCTTCAGTTGAGTCCACAGAATTAGCTATTCCTTCATTGGAGAACTCAGGAATAACATCATCTTGGATGAAGTTATACGGCACATTAAGACCATCACAGCCTTCATATGTAACCTCTACTTTACTCTTTTCAATCTCTATCTCCACAATCTCACCTTCTTCAACTTCATTCTCTACAACATCATCAAACAAGATCATCTAAACATTCAATTTTTTCAGCTTCTTCTTCTTCAGCATCCGAATCTGTTTGAAAGAATTCTAATAATAAGATACCTTCATTCACTTTAGTTACTTTCTTGTTTCCTTCAATAGTAGTTGATGTTGATGACTCCCCCTGAACCCTTAAAATAGGATTCACGTCAACGTATTGACGATCACCCTCCATGTTGTCACTAGGCTCATTTTCATCACCATCTTTTCTTTGAATGGACTCAGTATGACAAGCATCATGTATCCTTAACTCCCCCTGAGCGTCAAGACGCTCAACAAGTTTAGAAACTAACAATTTCATGTCATCTAGTTGCTTTGCCTGAGCTTGAAGGACCAACTGTCTCTGAGAATAAGTGTGTATAAGAACATCAACCTGATTTTGCAAGGCAATCAATTGAGATTCAAGGTAAGTTATCCTCTCAGAATCAGAAGGCTGAGAAGTACTAGCTGCTGATGAAGTAGTAGCCTTTGGAGCAGGAGGTGTAACAATCAATGATTCAACAAAAATAGCATCCTCTACACCTTGTGATGAAGTTGCAGCAACAATAAAAGCAGCCATGAGCTTCTGTGTCTTTGGCACAGGAGTAAACTGTCACACCCCGCCAGGGCGGAAACGCGAGGCGCAACGTTCACTTGTTTCCAAAGCATATGATTATCGCAAACACATACATGTAATTGGATACATAATCGAGTTTAAAATATTTACATCACAAAATATCAACTTGAGTTTACAAAAGTTTAAGATTTCGCAAATATGACTCAAGACCATGAGTTATACAAGAGAAATCCTCTCAAAAGCGGTATCCACGTGCATGCATGCATCCTACATTGCTAACCTGATGGCCACGTTCAATTTCCTGAAAACATACTTAAAATTGTCAACACGAGGTTGGTGAGTTCACAAGTTATTATAAAGAGTTATCATAAACCCAATGTTTAAATCTGATCATTTTCCGATCAAAACTCTTTGTTAAACCTGATCACTTTAGCCTGATCAGAACTCTTTTGCTTAAAACCTGATCACTTTAACCTGATCAGAACTCTTTTGTGTAAAACCTTATCACTTTAGCCTAATCAGAACTCTTTTGCTTAAAACTTGATCACTTTAACCTGATCAGAACTCTTTTATGTAAAACCTGATCAATTTAACCTGATCAGAACTCTTTTGTGTAAAACCTGGTCACTTTAGCCTGATTAGAACTCTTTTGTGTAAAACCTGATCACTTTAACCTGATCAGAATTCTTTTGTGTAAAACCTGATCACTTTAGCCTGATCAGAACTCTTTTACATGTATTACCAATGAATATGAATACTGATCTGATCTATTGACCCCATTTGTAAGCTTGCAAGGAATACAAAATAATATGTAATGTACGAGACCGTAACCAAACCCCAACATTCTGTGCCTCCCCTCGCCTTTCTGCGAGTAAGACAATATGCGGTCATTCGGCCATTTTGACCCCTGGTTAGCGCGACTAACCATGACCGGAGGCGTCACCCCCAATAGTACTATTCATATAATCCCGGGCTAAATCCATAGCTAATGGTTACTAATTTATTCAGAGGACTTTAAGCGCTTTACTTTTCCCTCAATACACACATACGGTCAGATCATTAGTTCAATTCATTTACATAAAATAGTCTTTTACAAGTATGTTTCCACCCCAAATCATTTCAAAACTTTAGAAAAAGGGGAATTAGTGAAACTCACCTCGACAGTATGAATGCTAGCAAATATTTGAATAATCAGCAGACTCGCCTATCTGTATCCTAATTACACAAGGATAACGTACACGTTAAGACTACCCGTCTTAAACGCAAATTGTTCACCCGACTTAGCAGATCTGATTGCTTTTGTTTAAATATCTTTTTAGTTTTTCAACACTTGTTTCGTTATAAAATAGTTCTGAGTTACTGCTCCATGGGACGATGAACAGGTATCGAAACTTTCTTAGTTTCGATTGAACAGAACAGATGTCGAAACTACTTAGTTTCGATTGAGTAAATTGGGTATCGAAACTACCTAGTTTCGATTGGCAAAAATAGTATCGAAACTACCTAGTTTCGATTGGGCAATAGGTATCGAAACTCCTAGTTTCGATTGAACAACAGGTATCGAAACTCCTAGTCGATTGAACACAGGTATCGAAACTCCTAGTTTCGATTGAACACAGGTATCGAAACTCCTAGTTTCGATTGAACACAGGTATCGAAACTCCTAGTTTTGATTACTGAAATTCTGATTGACAGAATCAGTCCTGTATATTTTTATGTTTTAATCTTGAATTTGACACACTTTTCTTGTTATCTTACTTGCGTTTGAACGATTTGCATGTTCAGCTACGGTTTAAAAGAATAATGAAATGGATAATATTGAGTTTTTACCTCAAACAGGGAATGGATTCTGAGAGACACAGAGAAGATAGTCTTGAATTCTTTTGTTAAGCTCTCTTCAAGAACATTTGAAATTTTCCTTATGACACCGAATTATGGTGGATTTCGCTTTAAAACTGGACTTCGATCTGAAGGAGAATTGGGAATTTGCCGTAAGAAAGTGAGAAAGCTTAAAAGAGATTGTGAGATTTAGTACTTAGGAGGTATGGTTTTTAATCTGAGATTGAGTGAAATACCAAGTGGGAGAATGGCTCCCCTGACTCTCGGCCGAGAAAGTCAAGGAAGTGGTTTGGGTTTAATGATAACCAATTTTTAAGTATTAATTTATTAATGGTATTAGTATCAATTAGAGTTCCAAATGGTAATTTAATTCGGTTTCGATTCTTCACGGTATTATAATTTTTAACCATTTTATGGCTCGTTGAAGAAATTATTAAAATCTTGGTTCAACGTAAATTTTGTGTAATATATATATATATATATATATATATATATATATATATATATATATATATATATTTCTGGTTATTTAATTTAACGTTCGTATTTAGTCGGGCTATTCTGCTTACTTTTTCTAGTAATTCCTTAAGATTTACTAGACTTGGAATAAACTTCTTTGCTAGACTTCTTGACTTTACTTAGTCAAAATAAATATCAGGAAATAATAATTATGAACGTGCGTTTATGAAATGTGGATATTGACCTGAAATGCTGGGTGTCACATTCTCCCCATGTTACAGAGAATTTCGTCCCGAAATTCAGTTCTTGTCACTCTGACTTGGAGTTTTTGTAAATAAGGACGGGTACTTGGATTTCATTTTATCTTCCCGCTCCCATGTATACTCAGGGCCGCGCTTTGAATTCCAACGTACCTTGACCAAATTAACACGGCTGCGTCTTGTTCTCTGAACCTTCCAATCTGTGACTTGCATAGGTTCCTCAATGAAGTGCAACTTGTCGTCTATGTGAATCTCAACAGGCGGTATAATTAACGTCTCGTCTGATAATGTAGGTCCCTAATTCGGTGCGTGACGGATCTCTAGACTCGCGGTACGACACGGTGATAACGTGCGGAATCCATGATCAACGTGCTCGTGTACCTCAATCAACAACAACGGTGTAAATAAACGCTTTGTATTTCCACCACAATATCAGGTTACAAGATTACAGAATCTGTCTACTCTGATATCGTCTCACCTCTATTTTGTTCTACGCTTCTGTTTAAACTGACTCTGTTATGTATATATAAGCTACTGTTTTGCACCAGGCGAACTTAACAAGTCCGCTTCACTGTGCTTAGGCGAACTTATTAAGTTCGCCTCTAATAGGCTAAGCGAACTTATTAAGTTCGCCTCTGATAGACTTAAGCGAACTTATTAAGTTCGCCTCTGATAGACCAGGCGAACTTATTAAGTTAGCCTCTGATAGCCCATGCGAACTTATTAAGTTCGCCTCTGATTGCCCAAGTTCGCCTCTGATAGGCTAGGCGAACTTATTAAGTTCGCCTCTAGCAGAACTTACACAGAATTTTATCAACAGTTACAAAACATGTCCTAACAGACTCCCCTTTAACTGTTGCTAACAATTCTATCAATTACAAGTCAAAGACTCTAAGACTAAGACATAATCTTCAAGCTCGTTGTCACCAGAATATGCTCCAACAGACTCCCCCTTGACAACAGCTTCAGAAGATTGTCATCCGTCTTCATATATCATCAAACACACTGTAGTCTTCGTCTTGTTCATCTGCACATTCTCTTTCTATCTAGATACCCTTGTCAACTTCTGTCTGCAATATTTAGTTTTTGCAAAGGAGAACAACCAAGAATAACCAACAATTAAAATTTCCATGGAAGGTGGAAAAATAAAATCTTTTTGGTTTTTCAAACATAAGAAACACAAAATCTTTTTGGTTTTTCTTTGTACAAACTGAAATGTAAAATACAAAATCACATCTTTTTGGTCGAACATCACGAGTAAGAAGATCATATCAGTAAAAACAATGCATCAATCACACATTTTGGATAAACATCCATAAACATTCTATGGGTATCCTATCCAGATTCATCATTTCTTTATATCAGATAAGATCAAATCTTTTAAGCTTCAACCAAAACATGTAATGATACGCGAAGAACTTTAAAGAAGATGAAATCAGATCATAACATGCTTATTACATACGAATTTGCAACACATAACATGTCAATCTAAGTTGTCAATATTATAAGAATTGAAACCATCAGTATCTTTGTCCCATGTTCTTGTGAATTAAGGTACCATTTATTTTGTAATACGTGTACCCCACAAATATGCCAACAGAAATTTAAATGTGCACTATCTTCAAGACATATAAGATCATTGCAAGATAATATTCAATCTCCAGGATGAATTATACCGATAAACACAGGATAATATCAAGCAGAGAATCAGAATGATTCAAATGTCTTGGTTTGGATGAAGTATCATGATTCAGAGTAACAGAAAGATTGATCAAGGAATCGATTGATTCAATGACATAGGGTAGCGTGATCCAACTGTTATCTGGATATATTCAATGGAATCAGGATATTGATCCAAGGTATAGTATATGTTCCAACAGATGTTGTTAGAAACATATCTTAGTCCAACTTCACATTGCATGTTTTTCAGGGCATGGGCAGTGAAGTGAACTGAAAAATTGTGTTTAACGACATAACCGATACTGGTCTCATGAAGTACTTTAGATCTTATATTCTTTATCTGATAATGATCTTTTACACACACACCCGGCATACCATGGGTTTAAATCACAGTTGTCACAAAGATCATTATGTTGTCACACTACTAATGGACCAAAGATACTCATAGCCTATTGACAATTCAGACTACATACTAGTATCCAAATTAAAATATAAGCATCAAGCATCAATTTTTTTTGTTAAGCATAAGCAGTTATGAAACTATCATTTCTCATACTGTGCAGTCTAAGAAGTTCTGATCAAAACATTTATCACAGATATATTATATAAGCATCATAAAGTCCAAGTAAGGTCATTTGTGAATGAACATCTACTGATGTACTATCATCTCTTCTTTAACTTCAAGTAATGTCGATTTTATCTTTTTCAATTTGTTTGGCTTTTTCAAAATATTTTTCAAAGAAAGTAAAACAAACTAAAATAAAATCTTCCATGAAAACATTTTAAGAAAAACATTTTACTTGGTTACTCAGGATTAAGCAATTCAATCAATTAAAAACTAAAACCGATGTAATGTAATTGAATGTCATTGCCTCTGTCAACACAGTTCTGTACTCCCCCTGTCCTGTAGACTCCCCCTCAACTAGTCAAATGGTTGCAACAACGACTTTATGCTCACCATTGTCATCCTAAGTTTCAGGTTATCATTTGGACTTTGTAAAACTGTTCCCAAAACATTGTGTGTGACATATTCTCCCCCTTGAGGATCAAGTCGTTGGATCAAATAAAATCTCAGTTATCAACAACTCGTTACTCATGCAGATGTCATTCCCTGTAATGTGCTTAGAACCACCACTATCAACAACCAAAATGGTATTAATAGTCCCTCTTGGTAAATCCTGCACATCTAACAAGAAACATTAATTTGAAATTGGGACCCAAGCCATGGTAGTCATGGGTCGTCCATTTGTATCAAAATAATAAACCTCACTCCATTCACAATCGAATCTCTCATCGATTTTCGATGATTGTTCCGACGAATCCGAAACAGAAACTTTAGATTTCCAAACATACTTCTGTTCAATAAGTTCTTTTTGCTTAAAATGTGAAGTGTTTGAAAATACTTGTTCATTTGAAAAATGTGTAGATTGTGAAAACTCTTGTTGTTCTAAAAGTTTTCTCAATCTTCTGTTTCTCCTCCGTCTTTGAGGTCTAGAAAGCCTAACCTCAGATTTTGAATTAACCTTCGGTGTATCATGAGGTTTAACCACATTTGGGTTAACATTAGGCTTACCATGAGTTCTTACCTTTTCTGGAGTAACATGTCGGTTACCTTTGTCTTTGTGAGGACAAGCAATCCGAATATGACCGACAAGACCACAAGAAAAGCAAGATCTCTTCTCACGATAATCTCTCATATAAGGAATCTTCACACGATAAGATGCATTTGAAGAAGATTCTCCTACATGAACTTCTTTTGGCTTTTGAGAATTAATAAACTTTTTCTCAACAGGTTTTGAGTCAAGCTTCATCTTCTCAGGAACTACATGTTTCTTCCCTTTATTTTTGTAAGGACAGGTCACCACAATGTGTCCCATCTCATTACAATGAAAGCATGTACGCCTGTCTTTATAATCTCTGACATATGGAACTCTCCATGAGTTTGAAGAACTTCCAAATGTATAATTTCCAGATGAATTAGAATCAACCTTTGAGTCATCTTTCTTAACCTCTTTCGGTATCCCTTCTACCTTAGCTTCATCAAAATATTCATCATCACTCTCATCAGAATACACCATATTTTCACCTGTGACTGGATTCACTTTCAACACAGTCTTAGGATCTAAATCCTCATCGTTTATAATCTCAGGTGTAACAGAATAATTTCCGTTGAATGGTGGAGGAACATAGCCAATACCATTAGTTCCCTTCTCCTCTTGAGTATTATTATGATAATGTCCTAATAAGAATGATGAATTTCCAAAGCTTTCTAACTTTCTATTCAATCTGATTACATCTGCTTTAGATTCAGCTAGTTCTTTATCTTTCTCAGTAAGATCATTATTTCTTTTCTCAATTTTTGCAAAGGACATATCCAGGTGATATGCCTGCTCCTTGATCTTCAAAGTCAGAGAATTTATATCTCTCTTCAGGGATTCTATTCTTTCAATACACACATTCTCATTATCTTTTAATTTCTGATTTACCGTGTGCATCGATTTCATATCACAAATGAGGTTGACGTTGTCATCCATAACCCTCATCATTTTATCCTTAACTGAAACACAGTTAGAACAAAACGTCTCAGAGTTAGAAAATACCTCAGCTTTAACTTCAGAACAAGATGCACCAGGAGCCATGAATACGTCATCATCAGCTTAACTCTTTTGATCAACAATGACAGGCTCTGCATCAGTTTCGGATACACTCAAGTCATCTTCAACTGTCTGAAAACTTTCTTCACTCATCACATCAGTCTCAGTAGATTGAGTACTTTCACCAGAACAAATACTCTCACTATCAGTTAAATCTGCAGAAGAATCACTTTGAGAATAACTCGGCTTCTCCAATACTTCTTTGATCAAGACTACAAACGCTTGAGAAGTTGCTTCACCCTTTTTCTTCAATGCTTCCCATAGATTGCTTGAAGTAGGACACTTCCCAAGACTATGAATGATTTCTTTTGGTAAAGACATCGTTAAAGTTTCACGCGTCTTCATCTCTCGATCAAACATCTGCTTTTCTGCTTTATTAAGAGCTGTCACTGGTTTAGGAACATCATAATATCCCATGAAGTTATAAGTAGGATGCACATATCCTTCCAATATTGATGTCCAAAAGTCTTCATCAGTTGCTGATACGAACTGTTCGAACCGGACTTTCCAGCTACGAAAATCTGATATGCATAAAAGTGTCGGTGGCATAGTTCCAATATCATTATCATAACATGAAATTGACATTTTGAAATTTTCACAAAAATATCCGGAAAAAATTTTCCCGCCAAAATACTCTTTTTTAAAAAATTTCGAAAATTCAAAATTTCAAAAATGATTCAAAACTACCATATAAGCTTTCCGTAAAAAATTTGGACAAGGTGAATTTTCCCGCCAAAATACTTTTTTTTTTTTTTTTAATCAAGCAAACTTAAGTTGACCCGAGCGAACTTGTTAAGTTCGCCTGCTGATTAAGTTCGCTTACTCTGCACCAAGCGAACTTATTAAGTTCGCTTAATATTCACCAAGCGAACTTATTAAGTTCGCCTACTGATTAAGTTCGCTTACTCAGCAAGTTCGCCTGGTTCAACCGATTCAAACTCAGGAACAGATCAGAACCATATTCGCGAACCAAAACTTCCGAATTTCATGAATTCTTGCTTAATTGATAGAATTTGATAAAATTGAACCATAGGAATGTGTAGGAACTGATTTGGAACACTTCTATCAGATCAATTTCATCAAACAAATCCAAAATCAATCCAAATTGAGCAAAATTTCTCCATTTTTATCAAGAACAAGAAAATGCTTAAAAATCTTCAAAATCACAGAACTTTGATGTTGATTGGACACGAAAACACCACGAATCTTTTGCTAATCAAGAGCAATAGCTCTGATACCACTTGTAGGTCCTAATTCGGTGCGTGACGGATCTCTAGACTCGCGGTACGACACGGTGATAACGTGCGGAATCCATGATCAACGTGCTCGTGTACGTCAATCAACAACAACGGTGTAAATAAACGCTTTGTATTTCCACCACAATATCAGGTTACAAGATTACAGAATCTGTCTACTCTGATATCGTCTCACCTCTATTCTGTTCTACGCTTCTGTTTAAACTGACTCTGTTATGTATATATAAGCTAATGTTCTGCACCAGGCGAACTTAACAAGTTCGCTTCACTGTGCTTAGGCGAACTTATTAAGTTCGCCTCTAATAGGCTAAGCGAACTTATTAAGTTCACCTCTGATAGACTTAAGCGAACTTATTAAGTTCGCCTCTTATTGCCCAGGTGAACTTATTAAGTTCGCCTCTGATAGCCCATGCGAACTTATTAAGTTCGCCTCTGATAGCCCAGGCGAACTTATTAAGTTCGCCTCTGATAGGCTAGGCGAACTTATTAAGTTCGCCTCTAGCAGAACTTACACAGAATTTTATCAACAGTTACAAAACATGTCCTAACAGACTCCCCTTTAACTGTTGCTAACAATTCTATCAATTACAAGTCAAAGACTCTAAGACTAAGACATAATCTTCAAGCTCGTTGTCACCAGAATATGCTCCAACAGATAAACACTTCTTCAGATTTGATACATGAAACGTATCATGTACATTGCTTAGTTCTTGTGGCAACTTGAGCTTGTAAGCTACAGGGCCAACCCTAGCCAATATTTCAAATGGTCCAACGTACCTAGGGTTAAGCTTGCCACGGTTGCCAAATCTTGCAACTCCTTTCCAAGGTGAGACCTTTAACATGACTTTGTCTCCCACTTGGAATTCTAAAGGTCTTCGTCTGTTATCCGCGTAACTCTTTTGTCAGTCACGGGCGGCTTTCAGACGATCCTTGATTTTGAAAATCTTGTCCGTGGTCTCTTGAATAACTTCAGGACCGGTTAAATGCTTGTCACCAACTTCTGCCCAACATAGTGATGAACGACATTTTCGACCATACAAAGCCTCAAACGGAGCGGCTTTGATGCTGGTGTGGTAACTATTATTGTATGAAAACTCAGCTAGCGGCAAATGAGTATCCCAATTTCCACCGAAGTCAATTGCACACGCACGGAGCATATCCTCTAAAGTTTGAATGGTCCTTTCACTTTGACCATCTGTTTGTGGGTGATATGCCGTGCTCATATTAAGACGTGTGCCCATGGCTTCTTGTAATGATTTCCAGATTCTAGACACGAATCTGCTGTCTCTATCAGAGATAATAGAAATTGGCACTCCATGCCTAGCCTCAATTTCCTTGATATAAAGCCTTGCAAGTTTCTCGGTTTTATCTGTCTCTTTCATGGGTAGAAAATGAGCTGATTTCGTCAAACGATCTACAATTACCCATATAGTGTCATACCCGCTCGACGTCTTGGGTAACTTTGTAATGAAATCTATTGAAATTTGTTCCCATTTCCATTGAGGTATCTCGGGTTGTTGTAACAATCCCGACGGTTTTTGATGTTCTGCCTTTACTTTTGAACATGTCAGGCATTTATCGACATAAATAGCAAATTCTCCTTTCATGTTCGGCCACCAGTAGAGTTCTTTCAGATCCTTATACATTTTATCTGAACCTGGGTGAATGGAGTACCTGGACTTGTGGGCTTCGTCCATAACCAACTCCTGTATGTTACCAAAACATGGCACCCAAATTCTATTCATGAAGTATAAAGTATCATCTGAGTTTGGTTCTAACTGCTTTATCATTCCTCGTAAAGCTTCACTCTGAATGTTTTCTTCCTTAATTGCCTCTTGTTGTGCCATCCTGATTTGAGTCGTGAGACTCGTATGAATTGTCAATTCTAGGGCACGAACACGGAGTGTTTTAACCCGTTCTTTACGACTCAAGGCATCTGCTACGACGTTGGCCTTACCAGGGTGATACTTGATATCACAGTCGTAATCATTCAGTAGTTCTACCCAACGACGTTGCCTCATGTTGAGTTCTTTCTGATTAAAGATGTGCTGGAGACTCTTGTGATCTGTAAAAATTGTACATTTTGTACCATATAAATAATGTCTCCAAATCTTGAGTTCAAACACGACAGCACCCAATTCCAGATCATGAGTCGTATAATTTTTCTCATGTACTTTTAGCTGTCTGGATGCATACGCTATGACTTTTTCTCTCTGCATCAATACACATCCCAGGCCTTGATGTGATGCGTCGCAGTACACGATGAAATTGTCAGTTCCTTCGGGAAGGGATAGGATTGGTGCACTGCAAAGTTTTGGCTTCAGCAATTGAAAAGCTGATTCTTGTTTATCAGTCCAATCAAACTTTTTGTCCTTCTAAGTTAACGTGGTCAAAGGCAAGGCTATCTTTGAAAAATTCTCGATAAATCGCCTGTAATATCCTGCCAAACCCAGAAATTGACGCACCTCAGTCGGAGTTCTTGGTGCTTCCCAGTTTTTGATAGCTTCAATCTTGGATGGATCCACATGGATACCATTCTTATTGATAACGTGTCCGAGAAAGTGAACCTCTCGGATCCAAAACTCACACTTAGAGAATTTAGCATAAAGCTTCTCATTCCTGAGTAGTTCCAAGATTAATTTCAAATGATGTTCATGTTCATCCTTGGTTCGTGAATATATCAATATGTCATCGATAAACACAATCACGAATTTATCCAAGTACGGCTTGCACACACGGTTCATGAGATCCATGAAGACGGTCGGTGCATTAGTCAAGCCAAATGGCATAACTAGGAACTCGTAGTGACCGTAACGAGTCCTAAAAGCCGTTTTTGGTATATCTTCTTCCTGAATTTTCAGTTGATGATACCCTGATCGTAGATCAATTTTAGAATAGAAACTGGAACCTTGAAGTTGATCAAACAAATCGTCTATTCGGGGAAGAGGATACCGGTTTTTGATTGTCAGTTTGTTTAATTCCCGATAATCAATGCACATTCTAAAGGTTCCATCCTTTTTCTTTACAAATAGGACCGGAGCTCCCCATGGTGAGAAACTCGGTCTTATGAAACCTTTGTCAAGTAATTCTTGTAGTTGACTCGACAGTTCCTGCATCTCGGAAGGGGCTAGACGATACGGCGATCGTGCAACTGGTGCGGCTCCTGGTACTAGGTCGATCCGAAACTCGACTTGTCTTGATGGTGGTATTCCTGGTAAGTCCTCAGGAAATATTTCCGAGTAATCTCTGACGATTGGTATGTCCTCAAGTCGACGTTCTTCGGGTTTCTTCTCGACAATGTGAGCCAGGAATGCACAATAACCCTTGCGTAGATACTTATGAGTTTTCATGCAGTTTATCGTCTTCAACATCATTCTACACCTTTCGCCTTGAATTGAAAGAATTTCTCCGCTTGGTAGGGGAATACGTACAATCTTCTCGAAGCATACGATCTCGGCAAGATTCTTTGATAACCAATCCATGCCAATAACAATATCAAAACTCCCTAGTTCGACGGGTAGAAGGTCTATACTGAATGTATGGTTTTCTAAACATAAAGTACAACCCCTAATGATCTCTCCGGTTTCTATTAATTTCCCATTTGCTAATTCAATTGTATAACTTTGATCTAGTTTGCTGGCCTTAATACCGAGTAAGGATTTAAAATCATTCGACACAAAACTCATATCCGCACCCGAATCAAAAAGTACATAGGCATAGTGATTATTTATCGGGAACGTACCAGTGATGATGTTCGGGTCCTGGCGTGCGTCCCTTGCACCCATCACAAATGCCCTCCCTGGTGCCTGAGCGTTGTTATGATTCTTCCACTTGGGACAATCCCTCTTGAAGTGCTTCAGGTCACCACATATGAAACATCCCGGTTTAATTTTCCCCATTCGGTTGTTAGTTCGACAAGCTTGTGTGGTGTGACCAAACTTGTCACATTTTCCACACTTGATGCACACACCGGCATGATGGTTTCCACACTTCTTACATCTCGGTAGGCCCCTATCATACTCCTTTCTTTCCACTGTATTGACTGCAAAAGCCTTCATAGTTCCTTGTTTCTTAAACCCTTACTTCCCAGACTTGTTACTTGAATTTCCCATCCATTTCCTTTTCTCCCCAGATCTACCTTCCTCGTTCTCCTTCCTCACAAACAATTCATTACGTACTGCATCATCCTTTAGTTTGAATGCTAAAGTTATAGCACTTTTGGCATCTATTGGATTAGATGATGTTACCATGCTACAAATTTGTGGCGCAAGGCCCCACAGATACCTCTCAACGCGCTTATGTTCTGGTGTGACCATATGCGGTACTAGAATCGCCAATTCATTGAAACGGTCGGTGTAACCTGCCACATCATCTCCTATCATCTGTAGGTTCCACATCTCAGTTTCAATCTTTTGCAATTAGTTTCGAGGACAGTATTCCTCAATCATCATGTTTTTCAAGTCTTCCCAAGATAATTGGTACGCTGTCTCTCTCCCCAAAGTCTTCATTTGAGTATTCCACCAAGTTAAAGCTTTATCAGTGAGCATGCATGTAGAATACTTCACCATGCAGTCAGCGGTGCATTCACTAATATCAATCACCGACTCCATCTTTTCTATCCATCTCATTAGACCTACTGCACCCTCGGTGCAATTGAAACTACGGGGGTTGCAGGATAGGAAGGCCTTGTAGGTGCACTTCCTATATGGAGCATCTGTAGAATCACAAGTCATAACGTCATTAATTCGGATCATGACTATGTGTTATGGCTTTTTTATTTTTATTACCTCTGGAACCTCCGGAACCTCCTTCTGTACCGCTACCTCCTGCACCTCCTGCGCCAGTACCACTGCCGTTTCCTCCGCCACTATTTCGATTTGCTTCATACTGCTCTATGGCGGCGGCTACTCGCTGTGCTATGAGTTGTTCCATGTTTGGGGAAATCGTCTCGTTGTTGTCACCAGTAGTGTTACGGGGTGTCCCACGTTTATGTGCCATGACGTTCTTTCTAACATATCAATTAAAAAGAAACAACATTATATAACAATAATGATAGATCATGACATAGGGATACAACAACATCAAACATAAACAACCATCATTACAACATAAACCATCAGATACATAGTTAAAACACACATAGTACATTGTTCCCAAAAGACAAGGATACAAAAAGAGATGGGTTCACATGACCTCATCAGTACTAAAGTTTTAAACTACATAATGTACTATGGGCACAACCCGCCCATAATAGGTTTAAAAGAAGAAGTGGGAGTACAATCCAAACATCATGGCAAGTCCCGCCATGAGAAAGCTAGCCCTAGCCACAAATTCTGCAGCCGAAGTCCTCTCTTCCAGCGCCTCCACCATGTCTCGGACCGTGAGAGTGAACTGTCAGTCCATGTCAGCTCTCAACTCTAGATAGTCAGTGGCACCCTGTATGTCTCGGGTGCTATCCTCCAGAGTCTGTACTCGAGATCCGAGTCCTTGACGTAAGCGCATGGTTGCATCCCCCTGTGCCCGAATATCATCTAGGAGATCATCAAGACGCTCTTCATGCGTATGAACACGTGCTACCAATGTAGGCACTGTGAGCTCCATGGCTTCCCCAGTGTGGGGTAGGGGTGTTGGAGAGTTGGAAGACTCTCCGAGCTCAAAGGTAGATGGAATGCTCTCCATCTCCCTCCATCGTGCCAGGGTACGAGGCATCCAACGGATAGTCCCCACCGTAGGGTGGTAACAAGGTCGTTGCCTAGGTGGTTCCTCATCAATCTCCAAGTTTTCCGGGTCACGGGCTGCTAGAGTCCTTTTGCGTGGAAGTCGAACCTTCTTCCTAGCACTTTGCACCTTAACTGGTCCTCCGCTTTTCTTTCGATAGACGATAGACGGTTTTCCCAGGGCAACATCGGGTGGTGTCGAGCTGCGAACTTGTACTCGATTTTTGGGACGTGTGGCGGAAAGTTCTTCGTTGGATTCAGAGTCAGAGACGGGATCAGAGTGTGAATGTGACGACATGTTTGTCACTACAATATCCATATGACATGATGACTGGTTATGCAATGCTTATGCAATGAAAACATTTTAGTGAGTCATTCAAATTATAGACTAGGTTCCGTTTTAGACACCTAGTTCGCTATAATCAATGGCTCTGATACCAAGTTCTGTCACACCCCGCCAGGGCGGAAACGCGAGGCGCAACGTTCACTTGTTTTCAAAGCATATGATTATCGCAAACACATACTTGTAATTGGATACATAATCGAGTTTAAAATATTTACATCACAAAATATCAACTTGAGTTTACAAAAGTTTAAGATTTCGCAAATATGACTCAAGACCATGAGTTATACAAGAGAAATCCTCTCAAAATCCATATCCACGTGCATGCATGCATCCTACATTGCTAACCTGATGGCCACGTTCAATTTCCTGAAAACATACTTAAAATTGTCAACACGAGGTTAGTGAGTTCACAAGTTATTATAAAGAGTTATCATAAACCCAATGTTTAAATCTGATCATTTTCCGATCAAAACTCTTTGTTAAACCTGATCACTTTAACCTGATCAGAACTCTTTTGTTTAAAACCTGATCACTTTAGCCTGATCAGAACTCTTTTGCTTAAAACCTGATCACTTTAACCTGATCAGAACTCTTTTGTGTAAAACCTGATCACTTTAGCCTGATCAGAACTCTTTTGCTTAAACGCAAATTGTTCACCCGACTTAGCAAATCTGATTGCTTTTGTTTAAATATCTTTTTAGTTTTTCAACACTTGTTTCGTTATAAAATAGTTCTGAGTTACTGCTCCATGGGACTGATGAACAGGTATCGAAACTTTCTTAGTTTCGATTGAACAGAACAGATATCGAAACTACTTAGTTTCGATTGAGTAAATTGGGTATCGAAACTACCTAGTTTCGATTGGCAAAAATAGTATCGAAACTACCTAGTTTCGATTGGGCAATAGGTATCGAAACTCCTAGTTTCGATTGAACAACAGGTATCGAAACTCCTAGTTTCGATTGAACACAGGTATCGAAACTCCTAGTTTCGATTGAACACAGGTATCGAAACTCCTAGTTTCGATTGAACACAGGTATCGAAACTCCTAGTTTCGATTACTGAAATTCTGATTGACAGAATCAGTCCTGTATATTTTTATGTTTTAATCTTGAATTTGACACACTTTTCTTGTTATCTTACTTGCGTTTGAACGATTTGCATGTTCAGCTACGGTTTAAAAGAATAATGAAATGGATAATATTGAGTTTTTACCTCAAACAGGGAATGGATTCTGAGAGACACAGAGAAGATAGTCTTGAATTCTTTTGTTAAGCTCTCTTCAAGAACACTTGAAATTCTCCTTATGACACCGAATTATGGTGGATTTCGCTTTAAAACTGGACTTCGACTTGAAGGAGAATTGGGAATTTGCCGTAAGAAAGTGAGAAAGCTTAAAAGAGATTGTGAGATTTAGTACTGAGGAGGTATGGTTTTTAATCTGAGATTGAGTGAAATACCAAGTGGGAGAATGGCTCCCCTGACTCTCGGCCGAGAAAGTCAAGGAAGTGGTTTGGGGTTAATGATAACCAATTTTTAAGTATTAATTTATTAATGGTATTAGTATCAATTAGAGTTCCAAATGGTAATTTAATTCGGTTTCGATTCTTCACGGTATTATAATTTTTAACCATTTTATGGCTCGTTGAAGAAATTATTAAAATCTTGGTTCAACGTAAATTTTGTGTAATATATATATATATATATATATATATATATATATATTTTTGGTTATTTAATTTAACCTTTAACGTTCGTATTTAGTCGGGTTATTCTGCTTACTTTTTCTAGTAATTCCTTAAGATTTACTAGACTTGGAATAAACTTCTTTGCTAGACTTCTTGACTTTACTTAGTCAAAATAAATATCAGGAAATAATAATTATGAACGTGCGTTTATAAAATGTGGATATTGACCTGAAATGCTGGGTGTCACATAAACTCCCTGTCCAAATCAGAAGATTCATCTATCAATGTTCGTTTCCCAAGAACTGTACCGGAAAGAGGATCCCGAACAGATTTACGTCTTGGCTTTCTAGCTTTGGATTTCACTCTTTTTCCTGCATTTTCCAATGGCAAATTAGCCAGTCTTTCATAATGCCTCGAGCTAAAGTCCCTTGAGGAATCAGAATCAGTAGCCTCAGAGTCAGGAAGAATAGTATCACTAGAACTCGTATCAACCACATTCCCTTCAGGTTCATGAATGGGTGAGTTCATAGCATCATCATCATTAAAGTCCCCCATATTAAGACCTAAGTCTTGATCTTCTTCAATATCAGCACATTTTCATTAAAAACAACATCAACATGAACTGGTTCATTTACTAGAACATCTTCTTGAATAGGAACCTGTTCTTGTTCTTATTGAATTGGAACTTGCACTTGTGTTTGTTCAATCTGTGGTCGTTGTTGTTGTGGTTGTTGTTGGGCTTGATCTTGATCCCGATCTTGTACCAACTCCTCTGGATGAAACCAGTTGTCATTCGGTGGTTCAACATAATGAGGATTGATAATGTGACCGAATAGAGGACTAGGAACAGGAATCAACGCTGCATTCTGTTGTTTAACTTTGGTGCAGTCAGTGAATATCCCTTTATCATCGGAGTCAGTGTAAGACATTGTGGATGCTGCGGTAGATTTGGAATAAGATGATTCTGAATCATTTGAAGGAATCTAGGATACATTAGAAACCCTTGACCCTCTGGAGGATTAATTTTCATAACAAGCTCACGGTAAATGTACAGTGCAAAATTGAACCTCTTGTTCAGTATCAGTGCAACCATAGCAGCTTGTAAAGCACTCTTCAACCCATCAGTTCCAGCCTTTCTCGGTGACAAGCACTGGATGATAACATGCATAAAATACCTCCATTCACCTACCAGACCACCTTTACGAGCTTGAGTATCAGTAGGTCATCCTCTGTAACCCATCCTCTAAAGCATCCCATGATTAAAGTTCCAGGGTAAGATATTGGATCATCATTAGCACCACCTAATAAAAGAGCAGCACGAATGGTATCCACCGATATAGCCACCTCAGTATTATTAACTGTGAGCTAGCGGCACTGATAAATGATAGTGTGGCGGAGGCTCTGGCAGCACAGAATGCTGCAGGTAATGCTTTAGCTATTGACTAATGATGTCAATCCATATCTTAAAAAGCCTGCCTTAAACTCTATAATTCCAATTCTATTTGTATTTCTAAATCCAGGCCAGCAAAACCAACAACCAGCATGCACTTTCAAGGCATTCATGGATTGCAAGCCCCACACTTTTAGTGGAGCTGAAGGAGCCGTTGGATTACTTCGTTGGTTTGAGAAGGTTGAATCGGTGATTTCCATGTGCAACTGCCCCGTGGCTAATCAGGTGAAGTTTGCCGCCGGAACGTTAGAAGGCCCGACACTCACATGGTGGAACGCCCAGGTCCAAATGTTGGGTCTGGCCATGGCGAATGGACTCCCGTGGGAGGAATTTAAATCAATGATGAAGGAGGAATACTGCCCTCGCGATGAAATCCAGAAGTTAGAGGGAGAGTTTTGGAACCTAAAGATTGAGGGTTCTGAAATTGAACTCTACACCACACGTTCCCATGAACTTGCTACTATGTGCCCGCATATGGTAACTCCTGATTACAAGAGAATTGAGCTTTACATTGGAGGTCTAGTGCCTCAAATACAAAGCATGGTTACTTCATCCAATCCTGCCACTATCCAACAAACTATCCGACTTGCCCATAAGTTAACCGACTAAGCGGTGCCACAAGGGACTCTACCTCAGAGAGGTTCGGTTTCTAAACCCACCGACACTCACAAACGCAAGTTTGATCACCATTCCAATACCCACAACCACTCCAACTCTCACTCCAAAGGACCCCAACCCAACCAACCCTAGTTTAATCAACCGCAGCAGCAGCAACAACGTAGGTTTGAGCCTACTAAGAAATTCAACCAGTCGACCTCTTCAGGTCAAAACCAGGGTGGTTACGCGGGGAAGTCTCCGAAGTGTAACAAGTGCAACTTCCACCACTTTGGGTTTTGCAACCGTTGCCAGAGGTGCGGCAAAATAGGTCATGTTGCTAAGGATTGTAGGGGTGAGTTACAAGCTAAACAACCTTTTCAACATGAGGAACATCTACGACTAATTTTGGAATTACTTAAGCGAGAACAACTGTATGCTAAGTTTTCCAAGTGTGAGTTTTGGATTCGGGAAGTTCAGTTTCTAGGACATGTGGTTAACGAGAAAGGAATACATGTCGACCCATCAAAAATAGAAGCCATCAAGAATTGGGCAGCACCGACGACTCCGACCGAGGTGCGACAATTTCTGGGATTGGCTGGATATTACCGTCGATTCATCGAAGGATTTTCAAAAATTGTTCAACCTCTCACTGCTTTGACTCAAAAGGGTAAAGCCTATAATTGGGGCGATAACCAAGAGTCAGCATTCCAACATCTTAAACAGAAACTTTGCAGTGCACCTATTATAGCTCTTCTGGAAGGAACCGATGATTTTGTAGTGTATTGTGATGCATCTATTCAAGGTCTAGGTTGTGTGTTAATGCAACGCGAAAAGGTGATCGCATACGCTTCACGTCAACTAAAGGTCCACGAGAGAAACTACACCACTCATGACTTAGAGTTGGGAGCCGTAGTCTTCGCACTTAAGATATGGAGACATTACTTGTACGGTACCAAATGCACCATCTACACCGATCACAAGAGTCTTCAGCATATCTTCGAACAAAAAGAGTTGAACATGCGACAACGTCGTTGGGTCGAACTCTTAAACGATTATAACTGTGCGATCCGATACCACCCGGGCAAAGCTAACGTTGTAGCTGATGCCTTAAGTCGAAAAGAAACAAAACCCAAACGAGTTCGAGCATTACAGCTTACTATTCACCCCGGATTACCTGACAAAATCCGTAGTGCTCAACTCGGAGCCTTAAAAGAAGAAAATCTACCGCTGGAAAGTACACGCGGTATGGAAGCACAACTTGAAGTCAAATCTGATGGTATTCGCTACTTCGTCGAGCGAATATGGGTTCCAGTATTCGGAAACCTAAGGGAACTAGTTATGGATGAGTCTCATAAATCCCGTTACTCGATACATCCAGGTTCTGACAAAATGTACCATGATCTAAAGGTGATATATTGGTGGCCGAGGATGAAGGCCGATATAGCCACCTATGTTAGTAAGTGTCTGACTTGCGCGAAGGTAAAAGTTGAATATCAAAAACCATCTGATCTTCTGCAACAACCAGAAACTCCCATGTGGAAATGGGAACAAATATCCATGGACTTCATCACCAAATTACCACGAACTCCTACCGGATGTGATACCATATGGGTAATCGTTGATCGATTAACAAAGTTCGCTCACTTCTTAGCAATCAAAGAGACCGATAAAATGGATAAGCTTACTCGTACTTACTTGAAAGAAATAGTCTCTCGACACGGGGTGCCAATCTCTATTATTTCGGATCGTGATGCACGATTCACTTCTCGTTTCTGGCAGTCGTTACATAAAGCCTTAGGCACGCGTCTAGATATGAGCACCGCATACCATCCTCAAACTGATGGCCAAACGGAACGTACAATCCAAACTCTGGAGGACATGCTATGAGCTTGTGTGATTGATTTCGGTAACACTTGGGAGTCTCACCTACCGTTGGTGGAGTTCTCCTACAACAACAGTTATCACACTAGCATCAAGGCAGCTCCATTTGAAGCACTTTATGGACGGAAATGCCGTTCTCCTATTTGTTGGACCGAGGTTGGAGATAGCCAACTCACAGGTCCTGAACTCGTATTTGAAACTTCTGAAAAGATCGTTCAAATTAGAAACCGTACGGCGGCAGCTCGTGATCGTCAAAAGAGCTATGTCGACAAGCGTCGTAAACCTTTAGAGTTTCAAATAGGTGACACGGTCTTACTCAAAGTCTCACCTTGGAAAGGTGTCATTCGTTTCGGGAAACGAGGCAAACTGAATCCTCGTTATGTTGGACCATTCAAGATAATGAAGAGAATCGGACCAGTCGTGTATCAACTGGACCAACCTGAAGGACTTAGTGGTGTGCACAACGTCTTTCACGTCTCAAATTTAAAGAAATGCCTAGCAGACGAATCACTCGCAGTTCTTCTGGATGAACTACACATTGATGAACAGTTACGTTTCATCGAAGAACCGGTGGAAATTATGGATAGGGAAGTTAAAACGTTAAAGCACAGTAAGATCCCTATTGTCAGAGTTCGTTGGAACTCGAAACGCGGACCGGAATTCACGTGGGAGTGCGAGGATCAGATGATGCGCAAATATCCTAATCTGTTCAAGCACTCCGCGTCAAATTCTTAAGGTATTATTTAATTTTCGGGACGGAAATTCTTTCAACTAGGGGATGATGTGATATCCTAGGAATTTTTTTTTATTATTATTTAATTTTCGGGACGAAAATTCTTTCAACTAGGGGATGATGTGACAATCCGGACTTTTCAGTTAGTTTTGTTAGTAACTCCGTTAAATATTCAGTTAATTCCTAACCCAGTTAACCCAATATTAAACCCCAGGGACTAATTATGTCAATAATCCAAACCTAAACTGCAGGGACTAGTTCTGCCAAGTCCTAAAACTTGAATTGTTGACTCCCGAAGTCAAAATCAATTCAATTTGATCCCGTTTGACTTTTGAAGTCAAACTCGTGACAAATCCAATCAAATTCAAATTCACAAATCGATTCTGTGAAATTGAAACCGTTATCGCTCGATTAATGCAATTAACGATCTTAAACATTAATTAAAACACCATTATTGCACGAATTAATCAAATTAATGGCTATCAAGTTTATAACCGTCGTCCCTATCATCGACCATTATCAAATTGATCCAAATCTTCTTTTATTCGCACGAATTGGATACCTGCACATCTAAATCGAGCCTCAGAGAACCTGTATCACACCTCAATTCAATCGGAAATAGCAGTTAGAGTCACTGGAGCTAAAGCTGTTCATAGTCGGAGTCTGTTCAATCGAACACCATCAAATCGAGCATCGTTCTGGTAATTGCGTACCTCTTTAGTTTCGTTTTTGTAACATCCTAAAAATAGTAAATAAGTAAATAATAATATGATAGAGATTTAAACGTCATAAAACGAAATAAGAACGGATGGGCTTGGGCTCGGCTCCAACTGGCCAATGGAAGCCCAGGTATATAAGGGGCAAGGCAGCCCACTTTCTCCACTTCACCTTCATTTCACCATCCTAGAGAGAGAAATGAGAGCTCGGGTCTAGAGAGAGAAAGTTGACGGATCGACATGAGATTGAAGGAGAACGTTACAGCTGAGCTCGTGAGCAAAACCTTCGAATCAGAGTTCCAATCCAGGTAACGATTCAACCATAATCTGAGTTTTTGTTCGTTTTTGGGTTTCTCGGGTTTTAGCTAAATAGGAGACGTTTTTATGGATGAAACCTGATAATAAGCCTAGAACTAGTATCTAGAATGAAAACCGCACGTTTTCATCAAATAAAATTGTAAGATTGCCATGATCGGGTTAGCATGCAAGAATTTCAGATTTTTGGTCCAGGAACTAGGTATTGCGTACTTACCAAGTGCGCAAGAAGGACTTCCTGCGTACTTACCAAGTATGCAGGAGGAAGATCCTGCGTACATACCAAGTGCGCAAGAAGTATTCTCTGCGCACTTGTCAAATGCGCATGAATATGGTCCTGCACAGGCAGCAGTCAGCAGGCTGGTTAAGTAAAGTCAGTAAGTTTAGAATGATTTAACCATTAGAGTCAGGGTTGGGTCTAATGTGTATTTAACTACCTAATCCAGATCGGAAGTGACGTTGTTGGACCTTTGTTTAGGACAACCTAGAGAAGCTTATCAGGTGAGTTCTATGTGCCCCCTTCTATGTTATGTGCAAACCTTATTAAATGTTTTGGGGCTGAAATGTATACACTAGATGAATAAATGATATGAATGCTAATGTGATCATACGTGATGTACTAATATATATGTTATATATATGAGAATGAATTATAAACAAAGAATGAAACGTATGTTTACAAAGAATGAAGAAAAGAATGGCATAACGTAAATAAATGAAATCTTGCTTTATAATTATTTATATTGCATGTTATGAATGTATGTATACGTTATGGATGGAAACGAAGCTAACGGCTACTTCTGTAGATGGAAGACCACGTGACTATTTTGCAACCGGGAAAGAAACGTTCATTCGCAAGCTAGGACGTATAAAAAGCATAAAAGGGCGGTCGAAGTAAATGCTAATATAGTATAACGGTTGCATAAACAATAGTTAGCGTGGGAAACAGATGCCTTATGGCAGACGGGCGAATATGACGGACTACGACGGTAGGACGGGTAAGAAGGACGGCCGAAGGTTGGCCGGACCAAAGTTAAGGCGGACGGTTTCTAGGACCGGACGAGTAAAAGGGCTACGACGGTAGCTCAAGGGCATATGTCTTTGTGATATACGTACCGTAAGATGGGTTGATCACCCTTATGTGTATGACCAATGAATGTTAAGGAAAGAAAAGGTGAATACATATCTATGTAATCACATAAGAATGAAGAAAGAAAAGGTGAATACATATCTATGTAATCACATAAGAATGAAGAAAGAAAAGTAAAAGATATGAATACGTATTTGTAGAAATGTATGTATATAATTATGTATACTTATAAAGAAAAGAATGATCATACTTAATAGTTTTAAACTAGAACTCACCAGCGTTAGCTGACTTTTAGTATACATTTCAGGTACAGAAAGGAAGGGTCGTGCGAAGGCGTGAAGGTTACCCGACACAAGACTGACATCCCATATTTATATATGTTAAGACAAATGTTATGTACTTAATTTTAAAAGACTTCCGCTGTTATGTCATGTCATGTTACGTTATGTAATGAATGAATTCGAATGTTTTAAATTTAAGCTCAGTGATTATGACTATGTTTATGAGTAAATCCAACAAGTGAGGCCTCCTGGGTTTGGGGCCTTACAGTTTCAATCTGTTAATCATTAGCCCTATGCTAATTTGGCTCCATATCATCGAAATTAACAAGAACCCGATTCTAGGATTCATATGAATGATATGTAATCGAACCCCATCAATCCGATAATTCAAACTGAAATTGATCATGCCCACAGACTCGTCTCGACGTCTAGATCAAAAGCCCTATGTTATTTGAGGCTTACATGATCGAATTGATCATGATCGAGAATATAGGGTTCATACGATTCGGGTTTAATCGAACCCTAACCTAAACACAATCTTAATTCAATTAATTGTTACGATTAGACTCGAAATCCTTCACTCTTTGAAAGCCCTATACCAATTGAATCAAATAACATCGAAATCATTATAAACTATAAACTAGGGTTCATACATATTTCTAGTTAATCGAACTCTTACCTACACCCGTTTGAAATGAAATTAAACTACGTTATCAGTTTCGCAATTACTTTTTTAATAAAAACCCTATAATCCTAACAAGTTTTATTATCAGAATGAACAGATTTAATCTGTATTCCTAAAACTAGGGTTCCAACTGATAGTCCAAGAATTTATAGTTTAAAACTAGATGATATTGCAATTAAACCTCACCACACATTCGCCTATACTCGATTTACAAAACCCCTAACCTGATTTGTGCGATCGAAGTCCATATGATTAGAATCGGGACTGGATTGTACTCGGTTTCGAAAGGGGAATAGAACACAGAAGCCGTAGATGTTAAAACAAACCGATCCGGATACTTGTTGCGATGACCCTAGCGGGCGGATTGGTTAAGGCAGTGTGTGTGTGTGGGAGAGACCCAGGTTCGAGTCCGGGCTCCCACATTTCTTTTTAAACATTTTTCCTAAACATATTTAATTAATAAAAATCATTCTTAATATTATTATATTAATATATAAAAGTGTTTTAGCCCCAGAAAACACCCGAAGGCTCGGGTGTAATTTTATAAATAGCATTTTCACTTATAAAATAATATATATTATTTTCAAACCACGACCCTGAATAAAATAATATATTTATATTATTTCCAACCCGTGACTCGTAGTAATAAATAATATATATATATATTATTTCGTATCGTTGTGTGACCTCGTATAACACTTGAAACTAAATGTCACACCCCCGCCAAGGCGGAAACGCGAGGCGTAACATTCATGGTTTCCAAAGCATATGATTACCGCAAACACATACATGTAATTGGATACATAATCGAGTTAAAAATATTTACATCACAAAATATCAACTTGAGTTTACAAAAGTTTAAGATTTCGCAAATATGACTCAAAACCATGAGTTATACGAGAGAAATCCTCCAAAAGTCGTATCTGCATGCATGCATGTAATCCTACATTGCTAACCTGAAGACCACGTTCAATTTCCTGAAAACATACTTAAAAATGTCAACACGAGGTTGGTGAGTTCACAAGTTATTATTAAGAGTCATCATAAACCCAATGTTTAAACCTGATCATTTTCCGATCAAAACTCTTTGTAAATGAATCCGAATACTAATCCGATTAATTGACCCCATTTGTAAACTTGCAAGGAATACAAAACAGTATGTAATGTATGAGACCGTAACCAAACCCCAACTTTCTATGCCTCCCCTCGCCTTTCTGCGAGTTAAGACAATATGCGGTCATTCGGCCATTTGGAACCCTGATTAGCGCGACTAATCATGACCGGAGGCGTCACCCCCAATAGTACTATCCATAAAATCCCGGGCTAAGTCCATAGTTAATAGTTACTAATTTTTATTTAGAGGACTTTAAGCGCTTTATTTTTCCCGCAATATACACATACGGTCAGATCATTAGTTCATTCATTTACATACAAAAATTCTTTACAAGTATGTCTTCACCCCAAAACATTTCAAAAACTTAGAAAAAGGGGGTTAGTGAAACTCACCTCGAGAATGATGAATGCTAGCAAATTTAGGAAGTCCGATAGTGATATCCGACCTACTCGCGTCCTAAAACGTGTAAGGACACCTTAATGTCTATTGAAATATTTCTAAAATACGAGTTGGTTTATGCATAGGGTTCACCCAACTAGTTAGACTCATTTGAACCGCGTGATACATCCGTTTGACTCGACAACATGTTGGTGATAGATTCTTGATACATCTAAATATATATTTTCATACACAAAAAAAAAAATATATATATATATATATATATATAAGTGGCATATAATATAAGTTTTGTCTCGTATAAATTCGTATCGGGTTTATAATTACATTATTATTTCTACCCGCGTATAGCTCCATTTTTAACCGATAATAAATAAATATATATACTTATACCCCCTTTTTTTATTTCAAACATACTTCGTATCCTGTAATTATGTAAAGTTGCATATTTTTCATTTTCACATATTAATTCCGAAAATGTTATATTAGTTCATTTAAGGCCACATTTATACAAAATAAAATTATTAACAGAATACTTGATTAACTAAATGTTACCATCAAAATTACAAGAAAACTCCCATATTCACACACATTGTTTAAAATGTACATTTAGATGATTCATATTTTTTATTAACAATATTTATAATCAAACATTTATATATTCAACTAGAATATATACGATTCAAGATCCATGTATGTTCTTTTAGATCTAAACTTTTATTCTTGTACCCATTAGTATATATTTGGGTTTAGAAGTCCAAATTTACGTGAAAGTTAACAAATCTACACCACATATACATACCCGGATCTATAGGTTTAACACATAACTCATTTTATAAATTATTAGTCTGTATGGATAAGTCAAGTTCTTCATCAGGTTATTTAATACACATTTAGAAATTTCAATCCATGTGAGCTACTTGGGTGAAGGTTCTAAGCATAACAACTTGTAAAATTTATAATAAAAACTAAAATTACAAGTTAAAACACTCACTGTTATACAAGGATAATTTTTAGGAAGGAATTAGTTGTAGGTTTTCTTGGATTTGAATCCACCACTTGAACTTCCTGGATCTTGATTGTAGTTGTAAAACTTGTGAGATATATTGTGTGTTTGAGTGTGTTCTGCTAAGGAAAAGCCAAAGAGAAAGGGAAGGGTGTTCGGGTTTGGGGAGTGCCGAGAGAGATAAAGTGTGTCATGTGCTTGTGTGTTTGTGTGTGTATAGATATTTGTAGAAAGTCTATGGTCAAAGTTGGTAGGAAAATAGATGGGTTTGGGTATGGTGGCCGATTGAATGAGAATGGTGTGGTGATTAAGAAAGTTGATGGTATATGATAGATGTGGGAAGGTGGTGATATGGGATTTCACTTAAATAATTAGATCTTGCACATATAAAAAGAATGGTATGGTTTTAGAGATTTGATATTTTAGACGGGTATTAAGGTGGTAGCGGGTACAAGTCAGACGCAATCAATTTACACTTTTTATTAAAACCGAGTTTAATAGAATTATACTGTCTATATTTTTGTGTTGTTTGGCTAGTCTCAATAGTTTACTAATTAACCCGACATAGTTATTACTATAATTATATTATACATGTATCCACATAAAATAAATTATATCCATGTAACAAACATTTATATGTCAACCTTTAAGAGTTTAGTCACCAATATCTATTTCTTTATATTAAAGTGTGTCTCTAGACTTTACTAGAATAAAATTCTTGTTAATCACCAACGACCGTACCTTGCGGGTTATCACTGTTTATTTTCCTAGTAATTCTTAAAATTACTATTTTGTATAAAAGTTCCTTTGCTAGACTCCTTGACTTTGCTTAGTCAATATAAAACTTAAGGAAATATATGTTATGAACGTGCGTTTAATGTAATATGGATATTGACCTGAATTACTGGGTGTCACATTCTCCCCATGTTAAAGAGAATTCCGTCCTGAAATTCAGTTCTTGTCATCTTGACTTGGAGTGTTCGTGAACAAGGACGGATACTTGGCTTTCATTTTATCTTCCCGCTCCCACGTATACTCGGAGCCGCGCTTTGAATTCCAACGTACCTTAACCAATTTAACCCGGCTACGCCTTGTTTTCTGAACCTTCCAATCTGTGACTTCAATGGGTTCCTCAACGAAGTGCAGCTTGTTATCTATGTGGATCTCATCAGGCGGTATAATTAATGTGTCGTCTGATAAGCACTTCTTGAGATTTAACACATGAAACGTATCATGTACATTGCTTAGTTCTTGTGGCAACTTGAGCTTGTATGCTACAGGGCCAACCCTAGCCAATATTTCAAATGGTCCAACGTACCTAGGGTTAAGCTTGCCACGGTTGCCAAATCTTGCAACTCCTTTCCAAGGTGAGACCTTCAACATGACGCGGTCCCCAACTTGGAATTCTAATGGTATTCGTCTGTTATCCGCGTAACTCTTTTTCCTGTCACGGGCGGCCTTCAGACGATCCTTGATCTTGAAGATTTTGTCAGTAGTCTCCTGAATAACCTCAGGACCGGTTAAATGCTTGTCACCAACTTCTGCCCAACATAGCGGTGAACGACATTTTAGACCATACAAAACCTCAAACGGAGCAGCTTTGATGTTGGTGTGGTAACTATTATTGAATGAAAACTCAGCTAGCGGCAAATGAGTATCCCAATTTCCTCTGAAATCAATTGCACACGCACGTAGCATATCCTCTAAAGTTTGAATGGTCCTTTCACTTTGACCATCTGTTTGTGGGTGATATGCCGTGCTCATGTCAAGACGTGTGCCCATGGCTTCTTGTAATGATTTCCAGATTCTAGACACGAATCTGCTGTCTCTATCAGAGATAATAGAAATTGGCACTCCATGTCTAGCCACAATTTCCTTGATATAAAGCCTTGCAAGTTTCTCGGTTTTATCCGTCTCTTTGATGGGTAGAAAATGAGCTGATTTCGTCAAACGATCGACGATTACCCATATAGTGTCATACCCGCTTGACGTCTTGGGTAACTTTGTAATGAAATCCATTGAAATCTGTTCCCATTTCCATTGAGGTATCTCGGGTTGCTGTAACAATCCCGACGGCTTCTGATGTTCTGCCTTTACCTTTGAACATGTCAGGCATTTACCGACATAAATAGCAATTTCTCCTTTCATGTTCGGCCACCAGTAGAGTTCTTTCAGATCCTTATACATTTTATCCGAACCTGGGTGAATGGAGTACCTGGACTTGTGGGCTTCGTCCATAACCAACTCCCGTAAGTTACCAAAACATGGCACCCAAATTCTATTCATGAAGTATAAAGTATCATCTGACTTTGGTTCCAACTGCTTTATCATTCCCCGTAAAGCTTCATTCTGAATGTTTTCTTCTTTGATTGCCTCTTGTTGTGCCATCCGAATTTGAGTCGTGAGACTCGTATGAATTGTCAATCCTAGGGCACGAACACGAAGAGTTTTAACTCGCTCCTTACGACTCAAGGTGTCTGCTACGACATTCGCCTTCCTAGGGTGATACTTGATCTCGCAGTCGTAATCATTTAGTAGTTCTACCCAACGGCGTTGCCTCATGTTGAGTTTTTTATGATTAAAGATGTGCTGGAGACTCTTGTGGTCTGTAAAGATAGTACATTTTGTACTGTATAAGTAATGTCTCCAAATCTTGAGTGCAAACACGACAGCACCCAATTCCAGATCGTGAGTCGTATAGTTTTTCTCATGGAATTTCAGCTACCTGGATGCATACGCTATGACTTTTTCTCTCTGCATCAACACACATCCCAGACCTTGGTGTGATACGTCGCAGTACACGATGAAATTGTCAGTTCCTTCGGGAAGGGATGGATTGGTGCACTGCAAAGCTTCTGCTTCAACAATTGAAACGCTGATTCTTGTTTATCCGTCCAATCAAACATTTTGTCCTTCTGAGTTAACGTGGTCAAAGGCAAGGCTATCTTTGAAAACTTCTCGATAAATCGCCTGTAATTGCCTGCCAAACCCAAAAATTGACGCACCTCAGTCGGAGTTCTTGGTGCTTCCCAGTTTTTGATAGCTTCAATCTTGGATGGATCCACATGGATACCCTTCTTATTGATGACATGTCCGAGAAAGTGAACCTCTCGGATCCAAAACTCACACTTAGAGAATTTGGCATAAAGCTTCTCATTCCTGAGTAGTTCCAAGATTAATTTCAAATGATGTTCATGTTCCTCCTTAGTTCGTGAATATATTAATATGTCATCGATAAACACAATCACGAATCTATCCAAGTATGGTTTGCACACGCGGTTCATGAGATCCATGAAAACGGCCGGTGCATTAGTCAAGCCAAATGGCATAACTAGGAACTCGTAGTGACCGTAACGAGTCCTAAAAGCCGTTTTTGGTATATCTTCTTCCTGAATTTTCAGTTGATGATACCCTGATCGTAGATCAACTTTAGAATAGAAACTGGAACCTTGAAATTGATCAAACAAATCGTCTATTCGAGGAAGAGGATACCGATTTTTTATTTGCAGTTTGTTTAATTCCCGGTAATCAATGCACATTCTAAAGGTTCCATCCTTTTTCTTTACAAACAGGACCGGAGCTTCCCATGGTGAGAAACTCGGTCTTATGAAACCTTTGTCAAGTAATTCTTGTAGTTGGCTTGACAGTTCCTGCATCTCGAAAGGGGCAAGACGATACGGAGATCGTGCAACTGGTGCGGCTCATGGTACTAGGTCGATCCAGAACTCGACTTGTCTTGATGGTGGTAATCCTGGTAAGTCCTCGGGAAATACCTCCGAGTAATCTCTTACGATTGGTATGTCCTCAGGTTTCTTCTCGACGATGTGAGCCAGAAATGCGCAATAACCCTTGCGTAGATACTTATGAGCTTTCATGCAGTTTATCGTCTTCAACATCATTCTACACCTTTAGCCTTGAATTGAAATAATTTTTCCGCTTGGTAGTGGGATACGTACAATCTTCTCAAAGCATACGATCTCGACACGGTTCTTTGATAACCAATCCATGCCAATAACAATATCAAAACTCCCTAGTTCGACGGGTAGAAGGTCTATACTGAATGTATGGTTTTCTAAACATAAAGTACAACCCCTAATGACCTCTCCGGTTTCTATTAATTTCCCAATTGCTAATTCAATTGTATAACTTTGATCTAGTTTGCTGGCCTTAATACCAAGTAAGGATTTAAAATCATTCGACACAAAGCTCATATCCGCACCCGAATCAAAACGTACAGAGGCATAGTGATTATTTATCGGGAACGTACCAGTGATGATGTTCGGGTCCTAGCGCGTCCCTTGCACCCATCACAAATGCCCTCCCTGGTGCTTGAGCGTTGTTCTGATTCTTCCAATTGGGACAATCCCTCTTGAAGTGCTTCGGATCGCCACAAACAAAACATCCCGGTTTATTCTTCCACATTCGGTTATTAACTCGACAAGCTTGTGTGGTGTGGCCAAACCTGTCGCACTTTCCACATTTGATACATTCACCGGTGTGATGATTTTCGCACTTCTTACACCTCGGTAGGCCCCTATCATACTCCTTCCTTTCCATTGTGTTGGCTGCAAAAGCCTTCACATTTCCTTGTTTCTTAAAACCTTGTTTTCCAGATTTGTTACTTGAATTTCCCATCCATTTCCTTTTCTCCCCAGATCTACCTTCCTCGTTCTCCTTCCTCACAAACAATCCATTACGTACCGCATCATCCCTTAGCTTGAATGCTAAAGTTATAGCACTCTTGGCATCTATTGGATTAGATGATGTTACCATGCTACGAATTTGAGGCGCAAGGCCCCACAAATACCTTTCCACGCGCTTAGGTTCTGGTGTGACCATATGCGGTACTAGAATCGCCAATTCATTGAAACAGTTGGTGTACCCCGCCACATCATCTCCGATCATCTGTAGGTTCCACAACTCAGTTTCAATCTTTTGCAATTCGTTTCGAGGACAATATTCCTCAATCATCATGTTTTTCAAGTCTTCCCAAGACAATTCATACGCTGTCTCTCTCCCCAAGGTCTTCATTTGGGTATTCCACCAAGTTAAAGCTTTATCAGTGAGCGTGCATGTAGAATTCTTCACCATGCAGTCAGCGGTGCATTCACTAATATCAATTACCGACTCCATCTTTTCTATCCATCTCATTTGCCCCACTGCACCCTCTGTGCCATTGAAACTGTGGGGGTTGCAGGATAGGAAGGCTTTATAGGTGCACCTCCTGCTTGGAGCATTTGTAGGGTCATAAGTCACTATTTTAATAACGCTATTAATCTAGATCATGACTATGTGTTACGGCTGTGATTATTTATTCTATTACCTCCGGAACCTCCGGCTGTGCCGCTACCTCCTGCACCTCCTCCGCCGGTACCGCTACCATTTCCTCCACCACTATTTCGATTTGCTTCATACTGCTCCATGGCGGCAGCTACTCGCTGTGATATGAGTTTTTCCACGTTTGGGGAAATTGTCTCGTTGTTGTCACCAGTAGTGTCACGGGGTGTCCTTCGCTTAGGTGCCATGGTGTTCTTTCTAACATAACATTTAAAAAGAAAAAACATTATATAATAATAATGATATAACATGATATAAGGGTACAACAACATCTAACGTAAACAACCATCATCACAACATAAACCATCACATACATAGTTAAAACATACATAGTACATTGTTCCAAAAGACAAGGATACAAAAGGGATGGTTTCACATGACCACATCAGTACCAAAGTTTCAAACTACATAATGTGTTACGGGCACAACCCGCCCGTAATAGGTCTAAAAGTAGAAGTGGGAGTACAAACCAATCATCATGGCAAGTCCCGTCATTACAAGGCTAGCCCTAGCCACAAACTCTACAGCCAAAGTCCTCTCTTCCAGCGCCTCCACCCTGTCTCGGACCGTGATAGTCAACTGACAATCCATATCAGCTCTCATCTCTAGATAGTCAGTGGCACCCTGTATACCTCGGGTGCTGTCCTCCAGAGATTGCACTCGAGATCCGAGCTGTTGACGTAGTCGTGTGGCTGCATCTCTATGTTCCTGGATATCATCTAGGAGGTCATCAAGACGCTCCTCGTGCGTATAAACACATGCTACCAATGTAGGCACTGTGAGCTCCATGGCTTCCCCATTGTGGGGTAGGGGTGTTGGGGAGTTGGAGGACTCCCCAAGCTCAAAGGTAGAGGGGATGCTCTCCATCTCCCTCCATCGTGCCAGTGTACGGGGCATCCAGTAGATAGTCCCCACAGTAGGGTGGTAGCAGGTTCGTTGCCTAGGTGGTTCCTCATCAGTCTCCAAGTCTTCCGGGTCACGGGCTGCCAGAGTCCTCTTGCGTGGCAATCGAACCTTCATCTTAGCACTATTTACCATAACTGGTCCTCCACTTTTCTTTTGGTAGACGATAGGTGGTTCTCCTAGGGCGACATTAGGTGGTGTGGAGCTGCGGACTTGCACTCGACCTCTGGGCGTGCGACGGGAAGTTCATCATTGGATTCAGAGGCAGAGACGGGGTCAGAGTGTGACTACATACTTGTGACTACAATATCCATATGACATGATGAATGGTTATGCAATGCTTATGCTATGAAAACGTTTTAGTAAGTCATTTAAATTATAGACTAGGTTCCATTTTAGACTCCTAGTTCGCTATAATCAATGGCTCTGATATCAAGTCTGTCACACCCCGTCAAGACGGAAACGCGAGGCGTAACATTCATGGTTTCCAAAGCATATGATTACCGCAAACACATACATGTAATTGGATACATAATCGAGTTTAAAATATTTACATCACAAAATATCAACTTGAGTTTACAAAAGTTTAAGATTTCGCAAATATGACTCAAAACCATGAGTTATACGAGAGAAATCCTCCAAAAGTCGTATTCACATGCATGCATGTAATCCTACATTGCTAACCTGAAGACCACGTTCAATTTCCTGAAAACATACTTAAAAATGTCAACATGAGGTTGGTGAGTTCACAAGTTATTATTAAGAGTCATCATAAACCCAATGTTTAAACCTGATCATTTTTCGATCAAAACTCTTTGTATGTATTACCAATGAATCCGAATACTAATCCGATCAATTGACCCCATTTGTAAACTTGCAAGGAATACAAAACAGTATGTAATGTACGAGACCGTAACCAAACCCCAACTTTTTGTGCCTCCCCTCGCCTTTCTGCGAGTTAAGACAATATGCGGTCATTCGGCCATTTGGACCCCTGATTAGCGCGACTAATCATGACCGGAGGCGTCACCCCCAATAGTACTATCCATAAAATCTCGGGCTAAGTCCATAGTTAATGGTTACTAATTTTTATTTAGATGACTTTAAGCGCTTTATTTTTCCCTCAATACACACATACGGTCAGATCATTATTTCATTCATTTACATACAAAAATTCTTTACAAGTATGTCTCCACCCTAAAACATTTCAAAAACTTAGAAAAAGGGGGGTTAGTGAAACTCACCTCGAGAATGATGAATGCTAGCAAATTTAGGAAGTCCGATAGTGATATACGACCTACTCGCGTCCTAAAACGTGTAAGGACACCTTAATGTCTATTGAAATATTTCTAAAATACGAGTTGGTTTATGTATAGGGTTCACCCAACTAGTTAGACTCGTTTAAACCGCGTGATACGTCCGTTTGACTCGACAACATGTTGGTGATAGATTCTTGATACATCTAAATATATATTTTCATACACAAATATATATATATATATATATATATATGTATATATATATATATGTATATATATATATATAAGTGGCATATAATATAAGTTTTGTCTCGTATAAATTCGTATCGGGTTATGATTACATTATTATTTCTACCCGCGTATAACTCCATTTTGACCGATAATAAATAAATATATATACTTATACCCCTTTTTTTTATTTCAAACATACTTCGTATCCTGTAATTATGTAAAGTTGCATATTTTTCATTTTCACATATTAATTCCGAAAATGTTATATTAGTTCATTTAAGGCCACATTTATACAAAATAAAATTATTAACAGAATACTTGATTAACTAAATGTTACCATCAAAATTACAAGAAAACTCCCATATTCACACACATTGTTTAAAACGTATATTTAGATGATTCATATTTTTCATTAACAATATTTATAATCAAACATTTATACATTCAACTAGAATATATACGATTCAAGATCCATGTATGTTCTTTTAGATCTAAACTTTTATTCTTGTACCCATTAGTATATATTTAGGTTTAGAAGTCCAAATTTACGTGAAAGTTAACAAATCTACACCACATATACATACCCGGATCTATAGGTTTAACACATAACTCATTTTATAAATTATTAGTCTGTATGGATAAGTCAAGTTCTTCATCAGGTTATTTAATACACATTTAGAAATTTCAATCCATGTGAGCTACTTGGGTGAATGTTCTAAGCATAACAACTTGTAAAACTTATAATAAAAACTAAAATTAGAAGTTAAAACACTCACTGTTATACAAGGATAATTTTTAGGAAGGAATTAGTTGTAGGTTTTCTTGGATTTGAATCCACCACTTGAACTTCCTGGATCTTGATTGTAGTTGTAAAACTTGTGAGATATATTGTGTGTTTGAGTGTGTTCTGCTAAGGAAAAGCCAAAGAGAAAGGGAAGGGTGTTCGGGTTTGGGGAGTGCCGAGAGAGATAAAGTGTGTCATGTGCTTGTGTGTTTGTGTGTGTATAGATATTTGTAGAAAGTCTTTGGTCAAAGTTGGTAGGAAAATAGATGGGTTTGGGTATGGTGGCCGATTGAATGAGAATGGTGTGGTGATTAAGAAAGTTGATGGTATATGATAGATGTGGGATGGTGGTGATATAGGATTTCACTTAAATAATTAGATCTTGCACATATAAAAAGAATGGTATGGTTTTAGAGATTTGATATTTTGGACGGGTATTAAGGTGGTAGCGGGTACAAGTCAGACACAATCAATTTACACTTTTTTTTAAAACCGAGTTTAATAGAATTATACTGTCTATATTTTTGTGTTGTTTGGCTAGTCTCAATAGTTTACTAATTAACCCGACATAGTTATTACTATAATTATATTATACATGTATCCACATAAAATAAATTATATCCATGTAACAAACATTTATATGTCAACCTTTAAGAGTTTAGTCACCAATATCTATTTCTTTATATTAAAGTGTGTCTCTAGACTTTACTAGAATAAAATTCTTGTTAATCACCAACGACCGTACCTTGCGGGTTATCACTGTTTATTTTCCTAGTAATTCTTAAAATTACTATTTTGTATAAAAGTTCCTTTGCTAGACTCCTTGACTTTACTTAGTCAATATAAAACTTAAGGAAATATATGTTATGAACGTGCATTTAATGTAATATGGATATTGACCTGAATTACTGGGTGTCACATTCTCCCCATGTTAAAGAGAATTCCGTCCTGAAATTCAGTTCTTGTCATCTTGACTTGGAGTGTTCGTGAACAAGGACGGATACTTGGCTTTCATTTTATCTTCCTGCTCCCACGTATACTCGGGGCCGCGCTTTGAATTCCAACGTACCTTAACCAATTTAACCCGGCTACGCCTTGTTTTCTGAACCTTCCAATCTGTGACTTCAATGGGTTCCTCAACGAAGTGCAGCTTGTTATCTATGTGGATCTCATCAGGCGGTATAATTAATGTGTCGTCTGATAAGCACTTCTTGAGATTTGACACATGACACGTATCATGTACATTGCTTAGTTCTTGTGGCAACTTGAGCCTGTATGCTACAGGGCCAACCATAGCCAATATTTCAAATGGTCCAACGTACCTAGGGTTAAGCTTGCCACGGTTGCCAAATCTTGCAACTCCTTTCCAAGGTGAGACCTTCAACATGACGCGGTCCCCAACTTGGAATTCTAATGGTATTCGTCTGTTATCCGCGTAACTCTTTTTCCTGTCACGGGAGGCCTTTAGACGATCCTTGATCTTGAAGATTTTGTCAGTAGTCTCCTGAATAACCTCAGGACCGGTTAAATGCTTGTCACCAACTTCTGCCCAACATAGCGGTGAACGACATTTTCAACCATACAAAACCTCAAACGGAGCGGCTTTGATGCTGGTGTGGTAACTATTATTGTATGAAAACTCAGCTAGCGGCAAATGAGTATCCCAATTTCCTCTGAAATCAATTGCACACGCACGTAGCATATCCTCTAAAGTTTGAATGGTCCTTTCACTTTGACCATCTGTTTGTGGGTGATATGCCGTGCTCATGTCAAGACGTGTGCCCATGGCTTCTTGTAATGATTTCCAGATTCTAGACACGAATCTGCTGTCTCTATCAGAGATAATAGAAATTGGCACTCCATGCCTAGCCACAATTTCCTTGATATAAAGCCTTGCAAGTTTCTCGGTTTTATCCGTCTCTTTGATGGGTAGAAAATGAGCTGATTTCGTCAAACGATCGACGATTACCCATATAGTGTCATACCCGCTTGACGTCTTGGGTAACTTTGTAATGAAATCCATTGAAATCTGTTCCCATTTCCATTGAGGTATCTCGGGTTGCTGTAACAATCCCGACGGCTTCTGATGTTCTGCCTTTACCTTTGAACATGTCAGGCATTTACCGACATAAATAGCAATTTCTCCTTTCATGTTCGGCCACCAGTAGAGTTCTTTCAGATCCTTATACATTTTATCCGAACCTGGGTGAATGGAGTACCTGGACTTGTGGGCTTCGTCCATAACCAACTCCCGTAAGTTACCAAAACATGGCACCCAAATTCTATTCATGAAGTATAAAGTATCATCTGACTTTGGTTCCAATGCTTTATCATTCCCCGTAAAGCTTCATTCTGAATGTTTTCTTCTTTGATTGCCTCTTGTTGTGCCATCCGAATTTGAGTCGTGAGACTCGTATGAATTGTCAATCCTAGGGCACGAACACGAAGAGTTTTAACTCGCTCCTTACGACTCAAGGCGTCTGCTACAACATTCGCCTTCCTAGGGTGATACTTGATCTCGCAGTCGTAATCATTTAGTAGTTCTACCGAACGGCGTTGCCTCATTTTGAGTTTTTTATGATTAAAGATGTGCTGGAGACTCTTGTGGTTTGTAAAGATAGTACATTTTGTACCGTATAAGTAATGTCTCCAAATCTTGAGTGCAAACACGACAGCACCCAATTCCAGATCGTGAGTCGTATAGTTTTTCTCATGGAATTTCAGCTACCTGGATGCATACGCTATGACTTTTTCTCTCTGCATCAACACACATCCCAGACCTTGGTGTGATACGTCGCAGTACACGATGAAATTGTCAGTTCCTTCGGGAAGGGATAGGATTGGTGCACTGCAAAGCTTCTGCTTCAACAATTGAAACGCTGATTCTTGTTTATCCGTCCAATCAAACTTTTTGTCCTTCTGAGTTAACGTGGTCAAAGGCAAGGCTATCTTTGAAAACTTCTCGATAAATCGCCTGTAATAGCCTGCCAAACCCAAAAATTGACGCACCTCAGTCGGAGTTCTTGGTGCTTCCCAGTTTTTGATAGCTTCAATCTTGGATGGATCCACATGGATACCCTTCTTATTGATGACATGTCCGAGAAAGTGAACCTCTCGAATCCAAAACTCACACTTAGAGAATTTGGCATAAAGCTTCTCATTCCTGAGTAGTTCCAAGATTAATTTCAAATGATGTTCATGTTCCTCCTTGGTTCGTGAATATATTAATATGTCATCGACAAAACACAATCACGAATCTATCCAAGTATGGTTTGCACACGCGGTTCATGAGATCCATGAAAACGGCCGGTGCATTAGTCAAGCCAAATGGCATAACTAGGAACTCGTAGTGACCGTAACGAGTCCTAAAAGCCGTTTTTGGTATATCTTCTTCCTGAATTTTCAGTTGATGATACCCTGATCGTAGATCAACTTTAGAATAGAAACTAGAACCTTGAAATTGATCAAACAAATCATCTATTCGAGGAAGAGGATACCGATTTTTGATTGTCAGTTTGTTTAATTCCCGGTAATCAATGCACATTCTAAAGGTTCCATCCTTTTTCTTTACAAACAGGACCGGAGCTCCCTATGGTGAGAAACTCGGTCTTATGAAACCTTTGTCAAGTAATTCTTGTAGTTGGCTCGACAGTTCCTGCATCTCGAAAGGGGCTAGACGATACGGAGATCGTGCAACTGGTGCGGCTCCTGGTACTAGGTCGATCCAGAACTCGACTTGTCTTGATGGTGGTAATCCTGGTAAGTCCTCGGGAAATACCTCCGAGTAATCTCTGACGATTGGTATGTCCTCAGGTTTCTTCTCGACGATGTGAGCCAGAAATGCGCAATAACCCTTGCGTAGATACTTATGAGCTTTCATGCAGTTTATCGTCTTCAACATCGTTCTACACCTTTAGCCTTGAATTGAAAGAATTTTTCCGCTTGTTAGTGGGATACGTACAATCTTCTCAAAGCATACGATCTCGACACGGTTCTTTGATAACCAATCCATGCCAATAACAATATCAAAACTCCCTAGTTCGACGGGTAGAAGGTCTATACTGAATGTATGGTTTTCTGAACATAAAGTACAACCCCTAATGACCTCTCCGGTTTCTATTAATTTCCCAATTGCTAATTCAATTGTATAACTTTGATCTAGTTTGCTGGCCTTAATACCAAGTAAGGATTCAAAATCATTCGACACAAAGCTCATATCCGCACCCGAATCAAAACGTACAGAGGCATAGTGATTATTTATCGGGAACGTACCAGTGACGATGTTCGGGTCCTGGCGTGCGTCCCTTGCACCCATCACAAATGCCCTCCCTGGTGCTTGAGCGTTGTTCTGATTCTTCCAATTGGGACAATCCCTCTTGAAGTGCTTCGGATCCCCACAAACAAAACATCCCGGTTTATTCTTCCACATTCGGTTATTAACTCGACAAGCTTGTGTGGTGTGGCCAAACCTGTCGCACTTTCCACATTTGATACATTCACCGGTGTGATGATTTTCGCACTTCTTACACCTCGGTAGGCCCCTATCATACTCCTTCCTTTCCATTGTGTTGGCTGCAAAAGCCTTCACATTTCCTTGTTTCTTAAAACCTTGTTTTCCAGATTTGTTACTTAAATTTCCCATCCATTTCCTTTTCTCCCCAGATCTACCTTCCTCGTTCTCCTTCCTCACAAACAATCCATTACGTACCGCATCATCCCTTAGCTTGAATGCTAAAGTTATAGCACTCTTGGCATCTATTGGATTAGATGATGTTACCATACTACGAATTTGAGGCGCAAGGCCCCACAAATACCTTTCCACGCGCTTATGTTCTGGTGTGACCATATGCGGTACTAGAATCGCCAATTCATTGAAACGGTTGGTGTACCCCGCCACATCATCTCCGATCATCTGTAGGTTCCACAACTCAGTTTCAATCTTTTGCAATTCGTTTCGAGGACAATATTCCTCAATCATCATGTTTTTCAAGTCTTCCCAAGACAATTCATACGCTGTCTCTCTCCCCAAGGTCTTCATTTGGGTATTCCACCAAGTTAAAGCTTTATCAGTGAGCGTGCATGTAGAATTCTTCACCATGCAGTCAGCGGTGCATTCACTAATATCAATTACCGACTCCATCTTTTCTATCCATCTCATTTGCCCCACTGCACCCTCTGTGCCATTGAAACTGTGGGGGTTGCAGGATAGGAAGGCTTTATAGGTGCACCTCCTGCTTGGAGCATTTGTAGGGTCATAAGTCACTATTTTAATAACGCTATTATTCTAGATCATGACTATGTGTTACGGCTGTGATTATTTATTCTATTACCTCCGGAACCTCCGGCTATGCCGCTACCTCCTGCACCTCCTCCGCCGGTACCGCTACCATTTCCTCCACCACTATTTCGATTTGCTTCATACTGCTCCATGGCGGCAGCTACTCGCTATGATATGAGTTGTTCCACGTTTGGGGAAATTGTCTCGTTGTTGTCACCAGTAGTGTCACGGGGTGTCCTTCGCTTAGGTGCCATGGTGTTCTTTCTAACATAACATTTAAAAAGAAACAACATTATATAATAATAATGATATAACATGACATAAGGGTACAACAACATCAAACGTAAACAACCATCATCACAACATATAATAATAATGATAAAACATGGTGTTCTTTCACGGCCCCTTTTACTGTTTTAACTTGGGGGAGGAAACATGACTAAACAATTTTGGATTTTGTAATTCGTATGATATCTATGTTAAATGCTAAGCGTAACACGCTATCACAGAAAGTCCTCAACTAATATCAGACCATTAATATGGATCTTAGTGAGGTAATATTTAGTAGTACTACTGGGTTTGACAAATCCCACCCGCGTTAGTCGCGCTAACTCGATTAGATATCGAACGGGTGAAATGTTAGCCTACTCACACCGCCAGTGTTGATAGACCTGGCATGAGGCAATAAACAAACAGTCAACTTCGGTTGCGAGCGCTTGAGCTGAACATGAACATAGGTTAGCTACCTATAGATACGTACTGAATGAACATAAATCTGGTACGTTTATTTACATATATTGAAACCTGTGAACTCACCAACCTCGTGTTGACACTTTTTTCTTACATGTTTCTCAGGTCGCTAAGGCACAGATTGCACACTTAGGACATGCATGGAGTCCTACTGTCATATCATCCATTTCAAACATTTGAAACAGTCTACTTATTTACATTGATTGACGCCTATTGCGTGTAATTACTTTTGATTTCATATTAACGTTTACGCTTCCGCATTAACTCTGAATATTTATGTTATGATATTTCAAGTCCCATATAGTGTCGTTTGATGTAACTAATGACTGAGATCCTGGTGTGTCACCTTCCAAACGGTAAAACTCTGCTAGTGGGATTTGGGGGTGTGACACTTTCCTAGCCCGTCGACGGTTAGATCTGCCCAGATCTGGAGGTGTAGGCGTCGCTGCCGCTGCAATGGTCTCCCTCGTCTACACCTGGGTTGGAATCCCTTTACCGCCGCCACTGTGTGCCACCGGAAATGTGTTGTCGCCGCTGTTTGAGGCAAAACGACCAGCTAGATGGGGCTCTTCCTCCACTACCGCCATCACTTGCCGGAAACACCATTGCCGCCATGCTCTGCTGCCTTTCTCCGTCGGAAACAACTTTCTGCCGCCATGGATCCTCCTGCTCCGGGTCTAGGGTTTTCAAATGAGGGAAATGGGGAAAGAGATGAATATATAGGTAGGGTTTCTAGAGTGGATACACTCCTAGTCGGTAACGCGTGTCCACAACGCGTCTCGTCTTGCGTCTAATCCGAAACTTTTCATTATCGTTATTATTTTAGTTAAATGTTTCGTAATTAAAACAGTTGGGAGAAATAAAATAGTAATATTCTTAAAACGTTTACTATTTACTATTCAAGTTTCACGTTTATCAGTCGACTAAATAGGTTTGCGACACGGTTGTGTACAGAGCTCCTAACGAATGTTAATACTAATAATTTAATATTAATATGTGTCATATTTATTAGTAATCGTATCGATTCTTTAGAAGTAACCGATGACTGGCGTGCTAACAAAATACTAAACCGCATACGCACTTTTAACACTTCTTAAATTCTCAGAGTCGTGTGACGAGTTGTTAAATGAAGTCGAGTGATTAGTTTGAAATCTGGAATACAAAATTTGGGCCTCTAATGGGCTTGGGTCACTACAGGGTCTCGAATGGGCTTGTATTTCTATTGGGCCTAGTTGGGTTTAGCCCAACAACTAGGTTTTAGATTCTGTAGTTTTTCCGGGTGTCACACGAACCCCATTCGTACTTTACCTCTTTCCGTGTCAACTTTCTCAACGACGAAGCTATTTTCGAGAAATCCTGGATGAATCTCCGATGGTATCCCGCCAATCCTAAGAAACTTCGGATTTCGGTTGGTGTCACACCCCGACCGATGGCGGAATCATCGGGGTGGGACATGTAGACTGTTCATGAGCACAAGGTTGACTAAATTGCATATACTAAACATCAAGTTCCACTGCAAGTAATCCAAATACAACCACATCCAAGATAGAACAAAATTGAAATACATATAGTTCTTTTATTTAAATTAACTAAGTCCAATCCTATATGTAGCACGTCTTGAACAATCTCACATAATAGAACCTGAAACATGAATAAAATAAAGTCAACTAAAAAGTTGGTGAGTATAACACATGTTTATATAGATAGCATATAGTTTGTAAAACAAATCCATACATAACATGATAAATAAGGCATTTATGGGGAGCAGCTATTGTGTAACCATGTACAATCAAACCTTTGTAACTAGCATGCAAAATTGTGTTGTCGGTATCAATCACCCCAATCTGGGTGGGTTTGTCAGACTCAATAGATCTATCATTGAAAACCGTCGGCTTGTATAGTTAATGATTGCACATAATCGCATACAAAGGTTAGCACACCTAGCACTCGGGCATAAAGCACAAATTGCACACATGAATGTAAATAGGATTTGTACTTGTGTTGTTTGTGTAAATGTAAACATGTAATTTGAATAATGTTCATGTTTCACCCCAAAAGTGTAAAAGAGTAAAAGGGGCTATGAAATACTCACTTGGTTTGAAGGCGTAGCTAACAAAGATACTAGATAGAATAAGGATCCTTGAAGTGCACAAGTTAACCTAAGGAGTAATGTATATGGTATTAATAGTGTGCACCAATGTTTAAGTCTAAAGTTGCATTTGGACTTGTGTAATAAGGTCGTTGATTTGTAATTGGAGGTATTGAATAAAATATATAAAGTTTGAAAGAGTATTTTTAGTACCTTTTGATTAAGGTTTGAGTTTAAATAATTAAATAAGTAATGTAAATAATTATTGTTTATGAAAACATTGTAAGTACTAGTTATAAGTTAATATAGTTAATTAATCGTTTTTGTTTAAATATAAATTAAATAAATAATCATTTTATTTATTTATTTATAAAATGTAATTTAACCATTTAAATACTTTTTAAAATGAAGGTTTAACAATAATTGTAAATTAAATTCTATAAACTTTAAATAATTAATTTTCCATTTATTAAATATTTGTTCTTTCTAAATAAGATTAAATGCAATTTTATAAAATTCAACTATTTTTATTTTGTAATTTAATCAGAATATTTGTGGTTTGAAAAATATATAAAATTCATAATTCTGCCAAGATTTTAACTCACACACGACCGTGCCTGGGAAGGGCACGATCGTGCTCGAATCACGGGCGCGGCCATGCTAGTCAGGGCGCGACCGTGTTGATCAACAGAGGGCTTAAACTAATTTAATCATTAGGCACGACCGTGCCTTGGCCAGGCACGATCGTGTCTATGATTCTAAGACATGACTGAGATTAGCCAAAGTGCATGATTGGGTCTAGACAGGAGGACACGACCGCGTCTCATGAGGCACAACCGCGCTAGATGATTAGCGCGACCGTGTCTCTTCCAAAATAGACACGAATTGACTGATTCTTATATTGTTAGTATTTGAAATCATAGGGCTTTTATTCATAGTGATGTTAGGAGTATGTTGGGATGTTTTAATTGTATTAACAACATATTCTGGGTCGAAATCGATTAAACCATTTTTTTATAAAATATGAGTTCGGGTTCAGGATGATTTCTATATTGTAAGCCAAAATTGATATGGGGCTTTTGATATAGTGACTAAATAGACTGAGGACAAGATTTCAATTACCCGAAACAATAGCGAATTGATAGAGAACGGGTAGAATGAGTTCCGGCGTCGGCGAGCTTGGTTTCCGGCGTATTCTACAGCGATTCTGGTTGCTTCAAAAGGTTCAGCGGCTTCTGGGAGAATCGATGGAGCGTTTGGTTGGGGGAATTTCACTCCAGGAAAGAAAATCGATGTTCAAGGAGGAGGATTTTCAAATGGGGAGGTTTGCTTTTCTTGAATCGGTTTCTGATGTTAATTGTTACGATTGATAATATTATTATCTTTGATAACGAAAATGAAACGTATGATGGTTACGACAATCAACGATCTCGCGTTTAAAACTGATTTTACGTTTCAACTGGTACTAGGCGCGACCGTGCCAAAACGAGGCGCGATCGTTCCAAAGCAAGTCGCGCGACCGTGCCAGAACTAGGCGCGACCGTGCCTATTAGGGTTTCTTGCTATTTTTCAACATCAGACCTTGTAACTTTGGTCTTTGACATATTTGTATAAATAGATACTTATGTAGTGTTTTTTTGTAGGTTATAACCGTGTAAAATTTGCGGATTAACATTGAGATATTGTATTAAATTGATGGTACGGAAAGGAATAAAATAGTGCACTAGAATTGAGTTTGAAATGCATTACATTGAATTGAAAATACGGATACTAAAATCAGAAATGTTACAGTCTCCCCATGTTGAGAGAATTTCGTCCCGAAATTTAGTTAGAGAAAACTACGGCATTAGTAAAAAGGTGGGGGTACTTGAGCTTCATTTGGTCCTCTCGTTCCCAAGTGAATTTAGGACCACGCTTAGACTCCCAAAGAACTTTGACAATAGGAATACGACTTCGCTTGAGTTGTTTGATTTCACGATCCATAATTTCTACCGGTTTCTCAACGAAGTGCATCGTTTCATCAATGTGCACGTCATCAAGCAGTATATGGAGATTTTCATCGACGAGACATTTATTCAGATTAGATACATGAAATGTAGGATGCACATTGCCAAGAGATGGAGGTAACTCGAGTTTGTAAGCCATTTTTCCAATCTTTTCAAGGATTTTGAATGGACCAACATAGCGAGGAGCTAACTTGCCTTTCTTTCCAAAACGGACCACACCCTTCCATGGGGACACCTTAAGAAGAACAAGGTCACCGACTTGGAATTCCAAGGGTTTTCGTCGTTTATCGGCATAACTCTTTTGCCGACTTCTCGCTGTTTGAATGTTGTCACGGATTTGCAAAATCTTGTCGGATGTTTCTTGAATTAGCTCGGGACCGGTGATTTGTGCTTCACCAATCTCGTTCCAACAGATAGGAGAACGACACTTGCGACCATAAAGAGCCTCGAATGGAGCCATGTTGATACTTGTGTGGTAGCTATTATTGTAAGAGAACTCAATGAGGGATAAATGTGAATCCCAATTGCCACCAAAATCGATTACGCAAGCTCTAAGCATGTCTTCAAGATTATGGATTGTTCGCTCGGTTTGACCATCAGTTTGGGGATGGTAAGCCGTGCTCAAATCCAATCGTGTGCCAAGAGTAGTTTGGAGAGATTGCCAAAATCGAGAAGTGAACCGGGCATTTCAATCAGATATTATGTTCAAGGGAACACCATGACGGCTCACGATTTCGTTGATGTAAATTCGGGCTAGTTTCTTGACCCGATAGTCTTCACGGATAGGCAAGAAATGAGCAGACTTGGTGAGACGATCAATGATCACCCAAATACTATCATAACCACTCGAGGTGCGAGGGAGTTTGGTAATAAAATCCATGGCTAAGTTTTCCCATTTCCACACGGGAATTTCTGGTTGTTCAAGTAAACCAGAAGGACGTTGATGTTCGGCTTTGACTTTGGAGCAGGTTAAACATTTGGCAACATAAAGAGCAATGTCCTTTTTCATACCGGGCCACCAATATTGTTGGCGAAGATCTTGGTACATTTTATCCGCACCGGGATGAATAGAATAATGAGTCTTGTGAGCCTCGTTCATGAGAAATGTACGGAGATCATCGCGATCGGGAACCCAAATACGGTTCAAGTAATAAAGTAAGCCATTGGGTTTTGATTCAAGCAGAAGTTCAACACCACACGACATTTCCTCGTACATGTTACCCTCGGTGACTGAGACGTGTTGAGCTTCTAAGATGCGGGTTTGAATATCGGTTTGAATTCGGGCACAATGAAGCATAACATGGTCCTTTCGACTCAAAGCGTCGGCTACAACATTCGCTTTGCCGGGATGGTAACGAATCTCGCAGTCATAGTCGTTAAGGAGTTCAACCCAACGTCGTTGCCTCATATTGAGTTCTTTTTTATTAAAGATATGTTGAAGACTTTTGTGGTCGGTGAACACCACACATTTTGTGCCATAGAGATAATGTCTCCAAATCTTCAATGCGAATACTGTGGCACCCAACTCGAGATCGTGCGTCGTATAATTCTTCTCATGAATCTTAAGTTGCCTTGACGCATAAGCGATTACTTTGCCTCGTTGCATGAGGACACAACCGAGACCTTGGTTAGAAGCATCACAGTAGACAACTAAATCATCATTCCCATCAGGGAGAGTCAAAATAGGAGCATTGCACAACTTTTGCTTAAGGGTTTGGAAAGCTTCTTCTTGCTTTGGTCCCCATTCATAAGTCTTACCCTTGTGGGTCAAAGCGGTAAGGGGGACAGCAATTTTAGAGAAGTTTGAGATGAAACGACGGTAATATACCGCAAGACCAAGAAATGAACGAACTTCAGTGGGAGTCTTCGGGGCATTCCAATTCTTAACCGTTTCGATCTTAGCAGGGTCAACATGAATACCCTTGTCGTTGACGATATGATCAAGAAATTGAACTTCTTTTTAACCAAAATTCACATTTGGAGAATTTGGCATATAGTTGTTCTTTCTTCAAAAGATCCAAAACCAATCTAAGATGTTGCTCATGGTCGGCTTTAGTCTTGGAATAGATTAAGATGTCATCGATGAAAACGATCACGAACTTATCAAGGTACGGTTTGCACACACGATTCATGAGGTCCATGAAAACTGCGGGTGCATTGGTTAGTCCAAAAGGCATAACCATGAACTCATAATGACCATACCTTGTTCGAAAGGCAGTCTTTGGAATATCGTCTTCTTGCACACGGAGTTGGTGATAACCAGATCGAAGATCAATCTTTGAGAAGCAAGTAGAACCTTGAAGTTGATCAAAGAGGTCATCAATTCTAGGCAAAGGATAACGGTTTTTTATAGTGAGCTTGTTGAGTTCGCGGTAGTCAATACACATGCGAAATGATCCATCCTTCTTTTTGACGAATAAGACGGGTGCACCCCACGGTGAAGGACTCGGACGGATAAATCCCTTGTCGGAGAGCTCTTGAAGTTGACTTGCAAGTTCTTGCATTTCAGAAGGTGCAAGACGACAACGAGCTCTAGCGACGGGGTTAGCTCCGGGCACAAGATCAATGCGAAATTCTACTTGACGAACGGGTGGAAGACCGGATAAGTCTTCGGGGAATACTTCAGGGAAATCTCGGATAATGGGGATATCTTGAATACTCTTCTTTTTGACATCTTTTTGGACAATATGAGCTAAGAAGGCCACGTACTTCTTTCGTAGGTACTTTTGGGCGGTAGTGCACGACATTAACTTAAGTCCTTTGCAAGGCTTTTCACCAAAGACTCTTAACGTTTCTCCCGATGGTAGAGGTATTCGAATACACTTCTCAAAGCAAATGACTTCGGCATGATGGTTCGATAGCCAATCCATGCCTATGATGATATCAAAGCTCCCTAGTGGCATTGGAACAAGGTTGATTGGGAATGTGTGATTATTAAGTTCTAAAGAGTAATCATAGATAATGGATTCAATTGTAAGGGAGTCACCATTTGCTACTTCAACGGTGAAGGTTTTCTCTAATTGGGATCGTGTCTTTGCAAGTAAAGGTTCAAAATTAAGTGACACAAAACTTTTATCGGCACCGGTATCGAATAAAATGGAGGCATATTGACTATTAACAAGAAACGTACCATTGACCACGTCATTGTTGGCTTGAGCTTCATTGGCGTTTATGTTGAAAGCACGCCCACGAGCTCCGCCTTGTCTAGCATTGACTAACTTTGGGAATTGATCACGGAAATGGTTCGGGTTGCCACACTCATAACACGCTCGCCCATTTGCAATAGCGGGTACACCTTGATTAGCCACTTGGGTGTTGATTTGGTTTGGTGGGTTGACTTGGCCCGCAAGAGCTTTGGTCCTACAAACATTAACTGTATGGCCATATCTCCCACAATAAGTACAAAGGTGACATGGGATGCTTTGGGGATGATGGTAGTTGCAGGTGGCACAAAGTGGGTAAATTCCAACATACGGCTTTTTGGCCGGTGCTTGAACCATAGGTGCAGCTTGGTTAATAGGAATAGCAGGAGTGACCACAGCATAGTTTCTAGTCTTCCTTTTCCTATTATTGCGGGAGGGTTCAGTTGTGGCTTCTTTGTTGTGGGTAGGAGGGTTTATAGTGTCAGAAACTTTCTTGGTACCCTTTGTAGTAAGTGTTCCCGCTTTCACATGGTTATCAGTTAGGGTGGCGGATAAGCGGATAGTATCTTCAAGTGTTGCGGGATTCCTTCCTAGGACAGTATCTTGAATTTGCCTAGGTAGTCCCCCAATATACTTTTCAATGCAGCGGGACAAAGGAGTGACCATGTGGGGCACAAGAAGACTCAACTCATGGAACCGAGTTGTATACGCCAAGTTTTCACCACTATCTTGGGCAAGATCCCAAAACTCAGCTTCAAGTTTCTTCACTTCATTTCGAGGACAAAATTCCTCGGTCATAAGCCTTTTAACCTCATCCCAAGGTAAAGCCATTGCTACATCCACACCCCTATTTCTTTTCTCTCCATTCCACCACGTGAGTGCCCGTTTTTGTAGGACACTTGTGGCATGACGAACACGAAGGTTGTTGGGGCAGTCACTATTGAGAAAGGTATTCTCAATGCTTTCGAACCATTGAAGGAGTCCAGTAGCTCCTTAGGTACCATAGAACTTGAGGGGATTGCACGAGTTGAAATGCTTGAAGGTGCATTGAGATGGGTTGTTACCACCATTTCCACCATTACCAGCATTACCACTATTACTACCATTTCCACCATTGTTGCCATTGGTGGCACTATTAGCTTGAGTGAGTTGTGTCACGAGTTGTGCAAGAATAGCAGCAATGTCGGTATTGATGTTGGCCGCGGGAGCACGACGAGGAGGCATTCTACAGATTTTCACAAGACAAGAAAAAATGTAAGAACTCATGAGAATTGTTTGGATTTAATAGAATAAGATAACAAAATAAATAGATAATCATAGTTTGGATTGTACTCAAATAGTGATATAATCACTCGAATACTATGACACATTAAGGTTAATTAAACTTATATAATTTTTCAAGGAGACATGCTTTAGCCTATAAGTAAACACTCATCTCGGGAATTCCCAGGAAAGCATACGGGTCCCTCGGTTGATTGGGATTTATGCGAAATGCTTTCCTAGACAGAAAACCCAAAATACAGGTGTCACCCTTCCAGATTGCACGTGTCCTCAAATAATTAACAAAGCTTAAAACCTTAACGAGGAAATAAAGAAAATTTTATGGATTTAGCTTCATGAAGATTCCACATGCTAAGGAGAATATAGATAGAGAAGAAGGTATGAGCATTATGAGGTTTTAAGATATAGAAAGAGATATTGTTTATTTAATTTATTATTTAAGTATATACTAATAAGTCATGGGTTTTTAATAAATAAGTCATCAAATAAAATAATAACTAATCATAGTAAGCATGTAGCACATAGCATGTAACACATAACATATAACATATAGCATATAGCACATAACATGTAATCATAAAACATAGCATAGGTAAGTGTTCTAAAGTTATAGTCTAGGTCAAGCTGTCTAACAACCTAATTCCCTATAACCAAGGCACTGATACCAATCTGTCACACCCCGACCGATGGCGGAATCATCGGGGCGGGACATGTAGACTGTTCATGAGCACAAGGTTGACTAAATTGCATATATTAAACATCAATTTCCATTGCAAGTAATCTAAATACAACCACATCCAAGATAGAACAAAATTGAAATACATAGAGTTCTTTTATTTAAATTAACTAAGTCCAAGCCTATATGTAGCACGTCTTGAACAATCTCACACATTAGAACCTGAAACATTAATAAAATAAAGTCAACTAAAAAGTTGATGAGTATAACACAGGTTTATATAGATAGCATATAGTTTGTAAAACAAATCCATACATAACATGATAAATAAGGCATTTATGGGGAGCAGCTATTGTGTAACCATGTACAATCAAACCTTTGTAACTAGCATGCAAAATTATGTTGTCGGTATCAATCACCCCAATCTGGGTGGGTTTGTCAGACTCAATAGATCTATCATTGAAAACCGTCGGCTTGTATAGTTAATGATTGCACATAATCGCATACAAAGGTTAGCACACCTAGCACTCGGGCATAAAGCTCAAATTGCACACATGAATGTAAATAGGATTTGTACATGTGTTGTTTGTGTAAATGTAAACATGTAATTTGAATAATGTTCATGTTTCACCCCAAAAGTGTAAAAGAGTAAAAGGGGCTATGAAATACTCACTTGGTTTGAAGGCGTAGCTAACAAAGATACTAGATAGAATAAGGATCCTTGAAGTGCACAAGTTAACCTAAGGAGTAATGTATATGGTATTAATAGTGTGCACCAATGTTTAAGTCTAAAGTTGCATTTGGACTTGTGTAATAAGGTCGTTGATTTGTAATTGGAGGTATTGAATAAAATATATAAAGTTTGAAAGAGTATTTTTAGTACCTTTTGATTAAGGTTTGAGTTTAAATAATTAAATAAGTAATGTAAATAATTATTGTTTATGAAAACATTGTAAGTACTAGTTATAAGTTAATATAGTTAATTAATCGTTTTTGTTTAAATATAAATTAAATAAATAATCATTTTATTTATTTATTTATAAAATGTAATTTAACCATTTAAATACTTTTTAAAATGAAGGTTTAACAATAATTGTAAATTAAATTCTATAAACTTTAAATAATTAATTTTCCATTTATTAAATATTTGTTCTTTCTAAATAAGATTAAATGCAATTTTATAAAATTCAACTATTTTTATTTTGTAATTTAATCAGAATATTTGTGGTTTGAAAAATATATAAAATTCATAATTCTGCCAAAATTTTAACTCACACACGATCGTGCCTGGGAAGGGCACGATCGTGCTCGAACCACGGGCGCGGCCATGCTAGTCAGGGCGCGACCGTGTTGATCAACAGAGGGCTTAAACTAATTAAATCATTAGGCATGACCGTGCCTTGGCCAGGCACGATCGTGTCTATGATTCTAAGACATGACTGAGATTAGCCAAAGTGCATGATTGGGTCTGGACAGGAGGACACGACCGCGCTGGTAGTCGGCACGACCGCGTCTCATGAGGCACAACCGCGCTAGATTATTAGCGCGACCGTGTCTCTTACAAAACAGACACGAATTGACTGATTCTTATATTGTTAGTGTTTGAAATCATAGGGCTTTTATTCATAGTGATGTTACGAGTATGTTGGGATGTTTTAATTGTATTAACAACATATTCTGGGTCGAAATCGATTAAACCATTTTTTTATAAAATTTGAATTCGGGTTCAGGATGATTTCTATATTGTAAGCCCAAATTGATATGGGGCTTTTGATATAGTGACTAAATAGACTGAGGACAAGATTTCAATTACCCGAAACAATAGCGAATTGATAGAGAACGGGTAGAATGAGTTCCGGCGTCGGCGAGGTTGGTTTCCGGCGTATTCTGCAGCGATTCTGGTTGCTTCAAACGGTTCAGCGGCTTCTGGGAGAATCGATGGAGCTTTTGGTTGGGGGAATTTCACTCCAGGAAAGAAAATCGATGTTCAAGGAGGAGGATTTTCAAATGGGGAGTTTTGCTTTTCTTGAATCGGTTTCTGATGTTAATTGTTACGATTGATAATATTATTGTCTTTTATAACGAAAATGAAACGTATGACGGTTACGACAATCAACGATCTCGCGTTTAAAACTGATTTTACGTTTCAACTGGTACTAGGCGCGACCGTGCCCAAACGAGGCGCGACCGTGCTAAGGCACCAGACGCGATCGTTCCAAAACAAGTCGCGCGACCGTGCCAAAGCACTCGGCGCGACCGTGCCAGAACTAGGCGCGACCGTGCCTATTAGGGTTTCTTGCTGTTTTTCAACATCAGACCTTGTAACTTTGGTCTTTGACATATTTGTATAAATAGATACTTATGTAGTGTTTTTTTGTAGGTTATAACCGTGTAAAATTTGCGGATTAACATTGAGATGTAGTATTAAATTGATGGTACGGAAAGGAATAAAATAGTGCACTAGAATTGAGTTTGAAATGCATTACATTGAATTGAAAATACGGATACTAAAATCAGAAATGTTACAGTTGGCGTCTTAGGAATACCCAATTCTCTTACCGTCATTATCTTTGTTGGGTCAACCATAATGTCGTTCGGGTTGATGACATGACCTAGGAATTGGACTTCCCTAAGCCAGAACAAGAATTTGGAGAACTTAGCATATAGTCTCTCCTTCTTCAAGGCTTCTAACACTTCCTTCAAGTGACATAAGTAATCATCCTCATTCTTGGAGTAGATGAGGATATCATCGATGAACAGTATTACTGATCGGGCCAGCATCAGTCGACACACCCTATTCATCAAAACCATGAATGTTGCAGGGGCATTCGTCAGTCCGAAGGACATTACGCGAAACTAAAAATGTCCATAACGCGTGCGAAACACGGTTTTTGGTATGTCTTCTTCCCTTATTTTCAACTAGTGGTACCCGGATCGAAGGTCGATTTCTGATAACCAACTTGCGCCCTGTAATTGATCGAACAAGTCGTTGATCCTTGGTAAAGGGTACTTGTTCTTCACTGTACGTTTATTCAACTCCCTGTAGTCGATACACATTCTCATAGAACAATCTTTCTTTTTCAAAAATAATACCATAGCACCCCAAGGCGAGATGCTCGGCTGGATAAATCCTTTCTCAAGTAACTCGTCCAGTTGTGCCATTAGTTCTTTCATATCCACTGGTGCTAGTCGATATGGATCCTTAGCCACGGGCTGAGCATCTGGTACTAAGTTGATTCAGAACTCAATCTCTCTGTCGGGTGGTATCCCAGGCAAATCCTTTGGAAACATCTCCGGGTACTCGCATGCCACGGGTACATCGTCTAGTTCCTTTACTTCCTTACTTTTGTCAATTACGTACACCAGATAAGCCTCGCGTCCGTGCCTCAAGTAATCTGTTGCCTTAATCATCGAGATTGTAACATCTTTGATTTTTCACCTTGTATTTGTACCGTTGGATTTCATAAAGTATCAATAAAACAAGCACCTTAGCAATCATTTTGTTGGCCAAGTATATCTTATATCAATATGACCACATGTATTCATAATATGCTTCTTATATGCCCATTAACACAAGTTATCATTTTATGTGCAACGGTTTGCTTACAATGTCATTTTATGTGAAATTGTCGCATCCAGTGGATCAAATTGTAAAACCAATAGACCGGGATGCCCTAATATATATCTTAGCTAGCCTAAATAATTATCTAACAAAGTGTTATAGCCCATGATTTATTTTCATAAGTCTTTTTTAGCCCAGGTCCTTTGATGCCACTTATTTCGTCACATATCATAAGTTATGCTACAAAAGACTTGCCCAAACCTTATCCTAAGTATATTTTTCGAATCATGGATATTCTATAAGCCATATATGTTGCAAACGTCATGTATTGCTGGCTCATATTGGTCAAAAACTTGTTAAAGGCTGGTAACAACTTTCCTTTTTGGGCAGCCCCAATTCTGATCACAAACACTCTGCCCCTTCTTCTTCTTTTTTTAAACAACCAGTAGCGACCACCTCTTTAGCAACCCTAATCTTAGCTTGCTCACTACTTTACTACTCCCCTATAAATACTAGCCTTGATACAACACATTCCTTGCACCTAAATTGCTCTACTTTGCCTTATTCTTGAAAGTATGTAGCCCTCCCTCCTTCTTTTACTTTTATTGCTTTATTTTTGTTTTAAATACACACTCACAAAATTATGAAGTATTCTTCATCTAGACTTCTGTTCTTATTCATGTTCCTTTGTTCTTGAGGTGATTCCCCACGGAAACCACATAAACTGAGAAATATGGAGTGAGGGAGAAGATAGTTCTGCAAACCTAGAAATGGAGGACATGTACTGGATTTTTTTTTAAAGGAAAAGGGACGATCATTTTATTAAAAAGGAGATAGAGACCAAAATGCCCTTAGATATTTTATTTCTTATGTGCCACATGTCAAGTTTATAAGCCTTCTTAGCCAACTTAGGCAAAATAGACTTCTTATTTGATCATTCCTCTATATATATAGTGGTCAGGTACCACGTTGTGTGTCGGTTATCAACCATGCACGCGTTAATCTTTGTAACCGTAAGCCGCGAGATTATGTAAACTCTAATATGTGATCTCGAATCTTACTGTGGTCCATTAAGTAGAGTTGAAAGTTTGGTTCACCGACGTTCCGAGTTAGACTCGTGTGTGATCCGGTAACTCTCCGAATTAACGCTATGTGAGTGTTTGAGCGATACCGACACATTTAATAAATCCTAATTAAATGTAATGCATGAGTGACTGACAGTGATAACTGAGTTTGTATAACCACATGCTTGAGATAATGGTGTTTGTGTTAACGGAGTTAACTTGAAAATGTTGGATGTCACATTATCCCCTTGTTGAAAGAATTTTTGTCCCAAAAATTAAGTAAAGTCACTGATTTTCTGAAACAAAAAGTTTAGATTGTCACATCATCCCCTTGTGGAAAGAAATTTCATCTCGAAATTTAATTAGTATCGTTCATGTTTGCCATTGACTGTTTGAAAAGCCGAGGGTACTTTCGTATCATCTGATCATCGGTCTCCCATGTGAACTCCGGTCCACACTTCGAGTTCAAACGAACTCTAACAATTGGAATTTTGCTATGCTTAAGTGTTTTAACCTCTCAGTCCATGATTTTGACAGGTTCTTTGATGAAACGTAATTGTTTCGTCCATATTTAACTCTTTCAAGGGAATAACGAGTGTCTCATATGGTGGTCATTTCTTTAGGTTAGAAACGTGAAAAACATTGTGTATACCATTAAGCTTTCTGCCGGTAGATTCGATCGATAATCAACTGGGCCAATCCTCCGCAGGATTTTGAATGATCCAACATATCATGGATTTGGTTTGTCTCGTTTTCCCATAATGAAATTCGGATACCGCCATGCGATTTTGGATTTGCACGATTCTCTCTATAGTCTTGAGCACGTGCTCAGGGCTAGTAAGTTGACTATCACTCACTTTGATTGGCTTGGTTAGAATTGAAGAGGAGTTTTGTAGATCGGATGCCTTACGTTGATTGGCAAGGGTTGCGGCTTCTCCGGATGCTTGTGTTACCGACCTAGTCTTGGTGATATAAAATAATTCGAGTTTAGAAACAAGTTCTTGTGCGAAAAGAGTTTCATGTCTACGCACCATACTGAGGGGCAATGGAAGACACCATGAGATAGTATGCTACATTAGGGGTGAAGCACCTTGAGGGACATGCCGACTTATGTTAGGATTTATTTGGGGAAAGTAACAACTGATTCAAGGGTTAAATGAAGGAATCATTCGAAAGATATCTCAAATAGGGGGGGGGGGGGTTCGACACTTTATGTTTAAGGATGTGACTTCATAGTTTATCTGCTCATGTAGTGATCAAGAGTACTAAGTTCAAGTGTGAAGGTGTACAACCGATGTACGGAGCACAAGGAAAAAAATCTAGGGTGACTTGGAATTGGTAAGTCTGGGGTGTTGATAGGATTTTATGCTCTATCCACTATGAGTCAAGTGCTTTAGTCACATAGCGAGCTGACAAGATAGCAAGAGTGTTAAACCATTCGTGGTGTAAAAGACGAAACAAAGAAAAATGTTGTCATCACGAGTAAGATCGTTACAGGAGCTTGATTGGTTACTCGAAATTATGTCAACAACTTCGTTTATTGTTTATTTGAAAGAAAAGTCTAATCAATCGTCTCATCAGAGTCAAGTTTCTCCACCGTTCCAATCGGGGAAAACATTCGAGATTTACCATGTCATTATGCGCGCGGAAACAATTGGCAGTGGCGAGTTTGAGTTTATACCGGAGAAAATTTGGTAAGTCAGGTTGTTTTATCCACAAAAGGCATTCAATAAGTACTTGCACCGTTAGAGGTTGGAATCAGGCTGAGGTGTGTCGGTAATAGAGATTTTGTATTAACTATTGAATTGTTGTTACAATAGGCATATGGGATGAGTTATATCATTAGCTTTCTCGATCAATTAAGGTGTTGCTTAGGCGATTAACAATAATTGATCCAAAAAAAAGTTGCAGGAAAGGAGGATAACTATTTGGGTCACGTAAACATCGAGGTCGAGAGAATGTTTCCATGCGTGTTCAGGGGTTTCATCACTAAGTTATTGATTTCCATTAGAGTTGAAGTATGACGCACCAGTCAGGAAATTTGTGAGGTCACGCTGAGATTTTTGGTGAGACCTGCGCCTATAAGGTAAGCTTCGGTCAATGCAAAGGCTAAGGGAGAGATTCACATGTAGGGAAAAATTTCTTATAAGATAACTATTTCAGCAATATAAGAGAGAGGATAATTTTTTAAGTCATCGCGTTCAACTGATGGTTGGTTAGATTGAATCCCTGTTTTCTAATGTCATTGAGACAATTGGATCATTTTGTGAAAAAAAAATTGATTGCAGAGTTGGATATGTTGGGGTATAAATCAAATTAAACTAAGGATTAGCTACCGGACAAAGTAATAGGGTCAAAGAGAATTTATTGTTAGAGTGTAAGGGATAACGTGTTAGCTAAGGAGGTATTCTTCAAATTCCGCTTACATACTTGGAGTCGATAGGTTTGCCATGAGTTTCTATTAGAGTTTCAATCGAGATGATTTCCTTGATCAAGTTTGGATGAGAGTCTTAATTTCACTAAGACTCTTACATGAGTGAAAAGAAAATGATGGATTCCATTAATGATAGTTCCGTGTGCCCGTAAACATCTTCAACCTGATAGTCGCGTCTATCAACTGTTGAACAGGTTTAACGATACTAACTAATCACTGAGCGGGTTATGAGAATTTCTACTGATAGTGGAAACTTAGGTCTGTAAATCACAGATTAAGACCATTTATCCACACATTAGGTTTCACCAGGACTTACATGCACCTCAAATTACTATTACGTGTGCACCCGTAATGATAATTTGCTTTGCATGTTCACCCTAGTTCTTCCCGTCCTGTGTCAAAATGTCCCTCAATTTGTATTGCCGAGTACAAGGTGTTGCTAGATAAGATAAGTCATCGAAAGGCTTAGTTATCAACCATAAATTGATCAACTAGGACTCATATCAGGATAAGTAGTTGAGAATCGTTTGATCCGAGTATTCACTCAAGTTGAAACACATTACGAGAGTCCAATCCAGCAGATTGTAGATGGGAACATGCACTTGAAATGCGACTTCGAGAGGTGAAACTAGTTCATGGATATGAGTTACTGGAAGAAGCAAAGTAGACGTTCTTCCAACTGATCAAAGAATTCTCAACTTTGTGGTCAATCTATCTTCAACGGAATATCAACCAAAGACGCGAGCCCAAGACTCAGGAAAGTGATGACACCTATGCGTCAATGGATTTCTGCAATAATACGTTCAATGGTGTGTCTCCACACAGTGTACCTCACACGAAGTCCACGGGTTCGGGCTTGAAGTAGAGTAAAGCTAGTGAGGTCGGGGTATTGTTGCTAGTGGGTGCAGGAGGGACTCGCCTCCGACGAACCCAACTCCCAAAGAGACATGTGTTAGCGCTGGGTGTCGTTCCAACATGGACCTGAGAAGGCCCACCATACTCAACAGTGTCATCGATATGCTCAAGCCGATATCTTCTTCGGCCCTAGTGGTGTGGAGAGGGGTGCAGATGATGGTGGTGTGAGAGACTCCTCCGAAGGCTCCGTCTTGCTGCCCTCGAACGGGAGTGTATGCTGTTTTGGCAGTTCCACGAGTGTCGCCACAGGGAATGATAGTACAATGAGAATGACGTGTTCCTCATCAGGAGAGGGTGATGTGGATGATGTCAACATGCCTATAATGCAATGTATGTATGGATGCTACGTGTATCCTGTATGAGTGCATGTGTCGCGTAACTATTGCATGTGTGTAGTTATACTCTAGTTTGCAAATCCTAGTTCTCTATAACTAATGTCTCTGGTACCAATCTATCACATCCCCAAAATTCACTAACGGAGTTTTACCGTTAGGCGTGTGACAAACCAGGATCTCAATCATTAGTTACGTCAAACGACACTATATGAGTTTAAACAAAACCATTAAATGTTCAGAGTTAGATGCGGAAGAGTAAGCGTTAATATTAAACCTAAAGTAATTACACGCAACAAAGCGTCAATTAATGAAAATGATAGATAATAAACATTATTCCTTTATTGATAAAACCAATGCGACTCCATGATGAATCCTAGTCCAGATGTGTACCATAGTGACCTGAGAAAACATGCTTAAAGTGTCAACACAAGGTTGGTGAGTTCACATGTTTGTAAGTAAATAAACTGTTTGAGTTTTTACAGGATCCACATACATAAGTCACACCTATAGTTAGCCGGACAATGTAGAAGTTACTCTAAGCGTTCGCAACCGAAGCTGACTATTTGTGTTTGAATACCTTCCGCCATTGCTAACATCAACAATGGCAAATGTTTAGGACAATTTACACCCGTTCGACCTCCAGTCGATCTAGCGCGACTAACCCGGGTGGGGTTTGTCAAACCCATTAATACTACTCAAATTTCCTCGCTATACACCTAATACTATCGGTTCGAGAATATATGGAATTAGTATGTTATGATAGCGCTTAAGTAAACAAGTGGTAATGAAATATTATGTGATCCGTGTTTGTTTGTGTGCATGTTTCTCCCCTAACAGGAAAATAAGTAAAAGGGGTCGTGAAACTCACATGTGTCACCAATGTATCGTCGTAACGATTCATAGATGAGAGTAAGTGTGTCAATGTGGCAAGCAATTCTACTACACGTGTGTGTTCACCATCATAACCCTAATCACAAGTATTGTATATAACTCACTAGCTTAGAACCTGTGTATTACACAGGGTGAAAAAATATTAATACATAAAATTTTTAAATCTTTATATACATCTTATAGGTGATAAAATGTAATTACATATACTTACAATAGAAAACAAAATCTAAAAATATGTAAAAGTTAATGTATAACTGAGTTTTGAAAATAAATTAATTACTATTTAAAGTAATTTGACTTTCATTTACTCTTTGAATGAAAACATAAGTTAGGTAATTAGATTTCAAAGTTTTTTATATTATGAGATAATTTAAAATAAATGTGTTTTATTAGTATAATAATTAATAATTTTTTTTAAAAATATATTATTATAATTGGAAAGATAAATGTGTATTTAATAACAGAGAGAGGCAGGAAAAAAATTATAAGAATGAATGTGAAGGCGACACGTGGCATTGAAAAACCTTTATTTATTATATAGTATAGATTAACTACTGATACTAGGGTTAAACATTACGTGTGCGGTTGAGCTTTGCAGATTCACTAAAGTATTATTGGTTTAGTATGTGATGTTGGTTTAATAATTGGTAAAACTCGTTACTTAGGTTGAGTCGGATTCCTCAACTAGTATGTGTCATAAAAGTAGTGTTTAAAAGTATAAGTTTGTCTTACGCCTAAACGTACATGACTATATGCGTTAATAATCTATACATATAATTCGTGTTAATGCGACTATTAATAGAATGTGTGCAACTCGATGTTTTAATAAAACAGTGTCAAGGTTTTGTAATATGTTCGAATGAATATCCATAAATATATATGTATGTATATATATTGTATCATATGATAAACGTTTGATTTATATAAAAATATAATTGTTTGTATACATATATATGTGAAATACTTGTAATAGCATTCAAAATAATAATAACATCATTTTTGGCAAACCAAGATACTATTTATTTGAAATACGCGTCGTTTATAAGTCATTGTCTAAAGTCATCGTTTAATCGGTTACGCGTCCGGGTTATTATCGTTATTATTTGTGACTAATAATAATATACTTCCGACGATATGTTAATACAACTATTCTTGACATCACACAAATATATATATATATATATATATATAACTCAACGAAACTCAACCACACTCACGTGTTTATTTTTCGTGTACATAAATATAATTGTTTAGCGCGTGTCTATACCTTTTCCATTCACTACGTTCGCATATATGAGACCGTTAACTCGCATCGATCGGTTGACTCTCGTTGACCAAAGCCTCAAGCACCATGCAACCATCTTTCCCCAATACCGTCACTATATCCCGTCAAAGTCCCTATTTAACATCCGGGAATGAAAACCCGACCATGTTAAACACTCGTCTTAGCCGGAAAATCAGAAAATCAAGAGTTTAAGTTTAAGTTTTGAACCTAACATTTAAGAACAGTAGATCGGAACAAAGGAAAACCATGCAGCCAAGAATCGAGTCCCTTGGATGTTCGCCGGAAAACCGGGGTTACCTGAATCATCGTCGAAATCCTAACTCAACCGCCGGAAGAGCGTTTTGGTCAAAAAATCGAGCGCCGCCATACCACTCATCGTTCTTTTCCTCACAGGACCCTTTGTGCATGACGGAGCTGAACAGAGGGAACACGTCGGAGGGAGCTCGGGAGCTTTAGGATCCGTCGGAACCATAGCCACCGCCGTCGTTTCAGCCGGTTTCCAGCACCATTGTCGTGTGTTAGAGGAAACCAACACCAACACTGTGTTTAGAACCATGAGGGCATTCGGAAAACCTACGCCACTTGCTGCCACTCGTCGGAAACTCGTCGCCAGAAAAACGAGCTCGTCGGAAACCTAGCCGCCGCCTCTGTTTCAGTCGGTTTTCTCCATCACCACCACGAGTTAGAGTAACCACCATTACCACTGTACTTAGGACCACGAGGACTACCCGAAACACCACACCACTCGTCTCCCCTCGACGGCAGCCAAAATGCAGTCGTGCGCCGCCCATTTGCACAGCCGCTGCTGCTGTCATCCGTCGAAGGAGGCCGCCGGGAATGCGCACCCCACCACGTCGCCACCGCTTATCGCCGCCACCGCCCCCACCCCACCCACCCACCCCCACCACCTCCCACCGTATTGGTCGAACCCGTTTTGACCTGGACTAAATTTACTCCAAACCCGTTTTGACCCGAAGTCATTTTGCTCCTAACCCGTATTGACCCGAACTCGTTATGACCCGTGACCTGAACCCGCCCGACTCGTCCAGTTTGCCAGGCCTAGTCTCTTCCACGGAGGCCTAGCACCGTCAACGACAATTTTTCCGGCTCTACCGTGGGCGCCTTGTAATTGTTAAAAATTTCAACAATAATGGAGATGGAGGAGGATGCTTGAGGCCAGTGAGGGGAGGGCCTGAGATGGAGGAGAACGGTGTTGAATTCTGTAAGAGGGAGGAGAAGTGGATTAAGGTTATTTTTGTAAGATGTAAACATTCCATTGAAATCCCATACTTTCCATCCAACTACTAATGGATTCTGAATTCCTATGATTAAAGGATTTGATTGGAATTCATCTCAATTCCAATTCCTTATCTTATCCAACCAAATACCCAAAGGAATGGAATTCAAATTCCAATTCCGTTGAATTCCATTGAATTCTGGCGTACCAAACGGCCCCTAAAGTATTCTTCATTTTCTAAAAATAATACATTTGTTACATATTTTAAAAAGTAATATTTATGTGTATATGATAGGGGTTAATCGTGTCATATTGGAAGTTAGAGCATTTTTTAAAAAGTATCCTTCATTTTATAAAAATAATGTGACACACAAAATAATCATATGATTTGAAACAAATAAACGGAATTAGCAACAAATCAGTATAAGATTTGTAATGAATTTATGTTCACTTTAGTCTTAAGTTTATTCAACGTGGATAATACCTGAAGATCTATCTGTTGAGCAAGAAGTTTACTCTCAACCACTTTGTATTGATGAAGCCTGCACATACAAATTATAAATCAAGGAAAAGAACAAACATCAATAAGATGTTTCAAAGTTTTATTCACAATCCTATTAGCAGCTACAAATGGTTTTTAAAATCTGATAATCTAGCAATACTCCATACCGATCAATTCTCAAAAAGATAATTATATCAATTTCAATTCAAATCTACTTACCAGAGGATTTCAAATGTTATTGAACAACAAAATCAGCAACATATTTATAAGCCTAATGCAACTGATACGGATCTACAAACCACAGACCTTTCAAATGTTAATAAACAACAAAATTTGGATAATTTAGGGCAAAATAGACAGGTCCGTTTGAGAGGGATGCCGCCCCACTCTCTAACTCTTCGTTTTTCTTTTTGATTCCCTTCATCCTCTTCTCCAGCCAAAAAAACCTAAATCTCGACACCCTTGTACTCTAAACAAGGGAAACGAAAACCGAATGTAAAGATAAAATACTCACATAAAGTTATAAATCAGATGGGTATGATACCGTCAAGTGTAGCACAAAACTCCGATAAGGATAGCGGCGAGAACATGACTCCGATAAATCGGAGGTTAGCGATAGGATTCTTAGTGTTATGGCCAGGGATGTGCAAACGGCTATACCCGTGACCCGTATAGTAGTTAAAAGGGTCGATTAAGGGTCCACGGGTAAACGGGTAAGGGTTCGCGGGTTTTACGAAGATGGACCCGTATAGTTAACGAATGGGATTATCACAATTTCCACTGTGTTAATTCAACAACAAATCATACAAAAACAATTAGGATGGTTTAAAAACTAAACAAATAGTGTTCAAAATAGTATACATGATTCAAAAACAAACAAATAATATTTAAAATCAAACAGGCAAACAAACAGTACGGTTTAAAAAATAAATATATGACTCAAAATTAAATAAATGTGAGATTCTTGGAGCTTTTTTTGATCGTCAAAATTATTATTTCTTCAATCTTCATTCAATCCCATGGACTCGGTTTTCTTAAAAAGATCTAAAAATATAATCTATATCTATATCTATACTACTTAATAAACCAGTAAAAAAATAGGACACATGTCACTCTCCCGTCCACTCTCACCTCATTTTCCCGCCTAAACCCATTAACCCGAAATTCCTTTACACGTGGATCCATCCCGGATCCAAATAACCCAATGTGATACCCTAATTATTTTCCATTCTCTCCAGACAGCGACATCAATAAAAAAACCCTTCAAAAAATCTAAAACAAAATGAATTGACAAATCTCTAAACCCTAGCGATTGATCATGGCGGTGAGGAGGGGCGGACCTACCCTTAGGGTAGGGGCACCAACTTTTACACGCAGTGCAAAATTTAATTTTTTTTACGGTTTTATGTATCCGGTTACCCCTTACGTTACCCCTCAAATTTCTTTAAAAGCTCAACACTTCATAAAAAGTCCCCAAATTTTATTAAAGATTTTGAGGTATTGGGTTTTAATAAAACATTTGGGCTTTAGCCAGCCCAAATGTTTAAAACCTAATACCTCAAAGTTTCAATTCTCAAACCGCTCGACCTGAGCTGATACCACCGCTCGGCGCCGCCTCCGCCAAACCCCAGTCCTCCGCCTCGCCAGTCGCATGTTACCGTCAAAAAAAAAATTCGTTTACATGAAAGTACGGTAAAAAAAATTGTTTCATTTACATGAAAGTACGGTAAAAAAAATTTCCTGTTTACATGAAAGTCTCGTCAATTTTTTTTTTTTGTTTCATTTACATGAAAGTACGGTAAAAAAAAATTTCGTTACCCTGAACTTTTATTCTAGATCCGCCACTGCCGGTGAGAAAATCAAGCAAAGATGGAGTGCTTTCTAGGGTTTAATCACCGGTGTATGAATCACTGGTCGTTTACGAAGGCAAAAAGTTGCCTCCGACCCCGGTTTTGGCACAAAGAAGCTTCTCGAGAGCACCGTCAATGATTAGGTTGATCATGGTGTGTTTTCGGTTTGAGATCGGGATGACAGAGTTGGAATTCATAATAATTGATTTTGTTTATATGATTCAAATTACCCAAATGAAAATAATATTAAGATGAGCTTTATTGGTAGGTTATGGGAACTATAGGGTTTGCAAAGGAATTCCCATCGGTCTTTCCCTCTGTTTTCTCAACTTTGGATACACAAAGTCTAAAGATGTGAAGGTCGCTCATTTATTCCTTACATGTTTAATTTTTTTGCAATATAAATCATTTTTAGGGTTTATGTATCGTTAATGAGTATCATATTTCAAGATTTAGCTAAATCATGTCTTGTGTGAATTCATGTTTGATTGATGAATGTTAAAACATGGTTATGATTTTATTTGGTTTTATAATTATGAGTTAACTTGTAGTTGTATTGTCGCGCCCGACATGTGTTTGATAAAATGTCTCAATGAAATTACTATCTAAACAGATGATTGCAAATGGAATTATCCCAGAAACTGGAGGTAACATAGTTAGAAATTTGTATACTTGTAACACTTTTGGATTTAAGTTAAACAAGTGTTTATTTGTTTAATGAATATGTGGCTTTTGAGTTTATGGATCAATTCATTCTACTACCCCTGGAAAGGTTTTGTAAACACACAACATTTTCAAATTTATACATCAAATTTCTCATTAATTGCATGTTATTAATGTGTGTAGGTTCCTATCGATGAGCATGAGGATTTGCAGCTTTTGGAGAAGCTTGTAATAAGTATGAAAGAGGTCCAATCAAGCGAGTTGATTTGTTGGACCGACTTGCTTTTAAATCTATAAAAAAACCAAGGATCTTGAAAGCAGTAAAAACGGGATTTCTTATTTGTATGTGCTTATCGATTTGTGCAGTTTTGAGCATCGAGTTGTTCTGCAGGTGTGTCTTTTATCAATCCTCTTGTATACTACATTGTTTTCTTTTTTAATTTCATTTGTGTTGTAATGTTACTGTAGAGGTGGCAAAATGGTGGATTGGATAACGGCTCAAAATGGGTTTGGTTCTGAACATGTGATTTCATTATTTTAGTGTGCATGTCAAAAATTTGGGGTTGGTTTGTGTTACAACATTTTGTTCTTTAACTCAAGCTCACCAGCATCAATAGCCCTCACACAAGTTGCTTGTTGTATACACTCAAATGTATATGCTTCTTCTTGGTAATTAGGGTTATGTACACTTCCTTGCAAGTTTTTTAGTTTCAACATTTTTATAAATGTATTGATTTGGGTTGTGTGGATTTTTTGAAGACATTATGTATATATTTTCACAACCTTTAGTGATGACTTATGTTTATGAATGTGTTGATTTGGGTTGTGTGGATTTATAAATGTGTTGACTTGGATTTTGTACACTTTTCTTGTCAGCAGACTATGATTCTTCCAAATCTAAGCTGTCTTACAAAACTGGTAACTCTCAGAATTTTTTCATAATATTTATATTGTATCCCTATTTTTTTCTTTCTTTTTGGTAGAGGTGGCAAACTGAACACTTCGGGTGGGTTAGGTAACGGGTCAAAACGATTACTTTTTTCTTTTATTGTTTGGTTCTGGTTTGGTTGATTTGAAACAATTTTCCCCCAAAAGTAGTAATTTACAATGGTTACAAGGTTTGTATAGTTTAAATAATAATACACTTTTTTAGTATAATGATTCAGAACGTTTTAGGCATTAAACTATAGAATTTGGATTACTTCCGACACTTTCACCTGTTCCTTTTAAATCTATTTTTTTATTTAACCTGTCATATATAAGCTATAATTGAATCAACCTATTCTTTTTCATGCTAAACATACTACACATGTTAATTACTAAACATTCATTAACTGCGTTAAATGTTTCTTTTTTTTCCAGCCTCAATCTTTGAATCAACTTGCTGAGGGACTAAAGGACACAAGAAGGGTCGAGGACTATGATATTTACAAGATATTTACTAATGTTATGTGTCTGAATATATTAAAATCTTAATAGATTTTTATTTGTTAGATGAGCTGGCATCTTCACTCAAGAGACATGGTTATTAAATTTACAGTTAAGTTTCAGTTGTGTTATTATTTTTTCTTTTTGTAGGAGGAAGACCCCCTTAAGAGTTTTTAACAAAAACATTGATGTAGACACACGAATTGTTGTATCACGAATTAATATAAATAAATGAATTGTATAAGGTATGTAGATCTTTTAAGGTGGATGCTACTTATTCAAATTATGCTTTACCTATTTGGAAAAGTTGCAACTGTCTTTTATAATGCCATAATTTTACCAATATATTTTTTCTTGCTTCCTAGTTTTCTCTTAAATAAATTTCTCTTTCTGGTCCCTGAATATTTGTGAATTATAACTGTAACTTTTCGTTTTTATAATTATATATAATATGTAATTTGTATTTACAGATTTAAAAATTATATAGTTTTCATTATTCAACCCGTATAATACACAGATTTATAACCTAGAACGTTGATATATTCGTCATACTTTTTCATTTAACATTTTATCATTTATTCAGCTCCCGTGTAATACACGTGTTCTAACACTAGTGATTAATAATAAAAAAGACCACATGAATGTGATTAAAAAATTAAAAATCATTCTTTAAAATTATTCTTTATTCTCATATCTTTTAAATTTGGTAATTTTAAAAAATATATCACATATTTACATATTGATTTACATTAAATATTTTGAAATTTGTTACTTTTTAAAAGCTAGTGGGTCTAACGGTATACGGGTTGTCTTCGGTTCTAGACCCTTACCCGACCCTTACCCTTTTACGGCTAAATCGTAGACCCGTTTACCGTACCCTAGTTAACTTTTATAAGATTTTCGTCAAAAAAAATACAAAAAACGTCGAGTGATTTTTTGTAAAAAAATGGACACAAATCCCGGTTTTTTGTGTAAAAAATCGTGTTACTTAAGTAACACATCATGTTACACATGTAAAACAAAATGGCACAATTTAAAAAAATATATTTTTATAAAAACATCTGTTTGGCATTTTTTTGGTTTTTTATATAAAAAGTTTTGAAATTACATATAAAAGCTTTTCCAAATAAAAAAAACTTGTAAAATCCATTTTTTGGAGAGTTTTTAACGTTTTCACAACTTGGAGGGGTTTTCATCCTATGCATTCTCTCTATATATATATATATAGAGGACGTATCAAATGAAAACTCTTTGTTATTGTGAAAACCCAAAAAACCCATTCTGGTCCACTCATTTATTTTATTGATTTCTGGTTTATTTTTAATGAGGGAGGGGCATTTTTGTCGTTTTTACACACTCTCTCTCTTTTAACCTAGCATTTCTTCTCTAAGATCCAGATCTGTTTTCTCTTTCTCTAAATTCTCTCTCTCTAAACACTTCTATCTCTCTCAAAAACCAATCACGAACAAAAATCGAATAATCTAAATCTGGTGACCTGTGCTAGGGTTCCGGACGATCTAAGAACAATTTCATGGCAATGAAGATAGATCAGCGACCTGTTGAAGACGATGACATGTTGAAGCCCACTCGACGCTGTCATGTTTATTTGATAGATCCGGTGACCTATTGAACAATTTCAAGCAGATAAAGGTAGATTTGTCTATCTCTCTTTAAACTCATCGTTACCCTTTCATCTTCGCCTCCCTCTCTCTCTCGGTCTACTTTAGGTCTGTGAATTCTTGGTTGCCGACCCAGCTGCGAACCTCCACCACAAACCATCTCCGGCGTTCCGAAAACCACAACAAACACCTCCGGCCACTTGAAACCACCACAAAGATTCCATATCTAACATCTAAGATGTGAAAACAACCTGATCAACGACAAAATTATGGACTTTTGGGGACGCCAACAAACCAGCATAGCTAAAGGACATACGTGTTACGGTAAGAATTCCAACTATTAATTCGAGTTGGGGAGGAGATAAAGGTTTTTATTTCAACAGATCTGTGCTATTTCACGAATCGAGATTCAATTTAGGTGTTAAGATCTGGGACGCCAAAATGAAAACTAGAAATTTAAAACCTCGTTGGTTGAAATTCAATTTAGGCATTTAGGCCTGGGGATATGAGTCAGATCATGCGCTTTTTATTTTGGAATAGATTTGGTTCTTGTCGGGAAATTAAAAATTGTTTCAGCTTCTTCGTATTTTTTGCTTTATATATAGGTGTAGCAAATTTTCCATTAATATTAAAAAAAGAAAATGCATATTTAAGATAATGAAGCAACGCCATCTCTTGAGTGTATAAATGAATTTTGTAAATATCATTGTGTATTTTGTTTTTACACTTGTGTATTTTATTTTTACACTTGTGTATTTTGATTTTATACTTGTGTCATTTTTTACCATGAAATATCAATTAACTAATTTCATCACTAATTATTTTGTGGTTTTATTACCAGGTCGTCATCTTCACTCCTACACTCGTCGGATCTGCACTCGTCGGTGTCGGTAAATCAGGTTAGTCACTGATTATTCTGTGGTTTTATAGATTTACACGTGTATATTCAATTTATACATGTGTATATTCGATTTACACATGTGTATGTTCGATTTACACATGTGTATGTTCGATTTACACAAGGTAAGTTACACATGTTTATATTCGATTTACACATAAATAATTTTTGTGCATCTTGATTCTATTTTTTGAATTTTAGGTAGAAGATCTACAAGGTTTGATACTGGTAGTTTCATTTTACAATTGATTTTTTATTTTCTACACGTGTATTTTGATTTTACACATTTATACATTTTTTTTCTGGTTTGTAAAGATGTTTTTTTAAATTCATTTTATGGCTTGTTCTTGAATTATTGTTTTATTTTTATTTTTTTTGTTCTGATCGTTATTAAAAAAGAAAAAAAATGTGTATATGATTTTGAACAGAGAGTCTAGAGAGAGAATCTGGAGAGAGAGAGATTGTGTAAATCTAGAGAGAGATTGTGTAAATCTAGAGAGAGAAAAATAAATGATCTTTTAAAAAAAGATTTACTAAAAAAATGTATAATTACCTATATACCCCGGCAATAAATATGAACCACGTGTTTTTCTTAATTTAAAATAAAAAAGTCAGATTCAATGTTATCCACATCTTACTACTCCAATAAATAAAAATCTCTTCAGCACACGTGTCACTCTTTGGTTACTCCTCATCTTTATTTTCTCGCATTTCTCTCTTATTAAATATTAGATTTTCTATTTCTCTCTCCTATTAAATAATAATCTTTATATTAATAAATTTAATTATTAATACTTATTATTTAATTATAAATAGTTATTATATCATCAATCAAATCTTACTTCTCTAATAAATGACACGTGTCATTTATTAAGAACATGAGCAACTTTTTTTCCCCGCCTAAACTATCACACTACAAAATTGGGTCAAGGATTATGCATTTAAAAAATATAATAATCAGTTAAAATGAAAGAAATTATAAATTTCTTTATTATATTTTTATATTATTTACGTTACAAGTCTCTCAATTTAAAATTATTAATTTCTCATAGTGTTACGTATTCAACCAATATAATGCACTATTTATTTTATAGTATATTTCAAGATTCTAGATATTTTTTATTGTGTACACGGTTTATCATTTCACATTTTGAATGTTTTTAACTCGTGTAATACACGGGTAACAAACCTAGTATTAAAATAAAGGAAAATGGATGTGTAGTCAGAATTGAGTTTAAGGGTTTTCACAACAACTTAGGGTTTTCATTTGATACGTCCCCCATATATATATAGTAGAGATATTCTAAAAAGTGTAAAAAGTATTTTAAAAACCCCACCACCACCCCCAAAAGCTTAAAACCCTCCACCCCACCCCCAAAAACCTAAATCCTAACAAAAAAAAAACCCTTAAAAAGCCGAAAAAGTCGTCTAAAAACAGCACCACCACCCCTAAAAGCCTAAACCTCCAACCCAACCCCCCCCCCCCAAAAAAAAAAAACCTAACCCCCTCCCCCAAAAGCCTAAATACTAAGGCTAAACCATAATACAAAAACTAAACCCTACAAGCTAAGATCATAGAGTTCGACGAGACGGTTCCAACGCCGCCGAAATGAGTAAAATCGGAGTTCGTATGAGCCGGTTATGAACGTTTTAAATGACTTTTTACACTTTTTTTTTACTTTTTAGCAAAACCTCACACTATATATATATATATATATATGGGTGAGTTCACTAGAAAACTCATTTTCATGAGAAAATAAAAAAACTCCTACTGCGTATGTGTAATACACCCAAAAACCTAAACCCCCCACCCAATCCTCACCCAAAAACCTAAACTCACCCCACCCACCCCCTCACCCACCCCCCAAAAACCTAAACCCCCCACCCCACCCCTCAAAAAACCTAAATTAAACCAAAAAGCCTAACCCACCCCCAAAAACCTAACCCCCCACCCCCACCCAAAAACCTAACCCCCACCCAACCCCCACCCAAAAACCTAACCCCACCCTACCTACCCCCCACCCGTAGGGATGGCAATGGGCCGGGTTCGGGTCGGGTGTCGTTAATCCCAAGCCCATACCCGGTTGTAAAATTGTGTCCCATACCCGGCCCATTACCCGTCGGGTTTGTGTCGGGTAATTACCCGTCGGCTTTTGGGTATACCCGCGGGTAACGGGCATACCCGTTAGTATCGGGTATCGACATACTCGCGGGTATCGACAAATAACCATCGGATATGTGTCGTGTACTTTTCTATGACTCTATTTTTTATATATATGAATACATATTTCTAAAGAAAAATTAAATTTTCACATAATAAACCTACTAAAATGAATGATTAATACGCATGGGTTAAGTGAAAATAAAATTATAAATTACAAATTTTCGGGTATATGTTTTGGGTAAACAGGTATGTGATTTCGGGTAATCGGGTAGGGTATCACCTAATCCCATACTCGTCCCATACCCGCAAAAAAATTTAAAATTAATCCCAAACCCAGCCCCGTACCCGTCGGGTTTCGGGTATACCCGCCCCGAATATTTCGGGTTTCGGGTTTACCCGTCGGGCTTGGCTTATTTTTCCATCCCTACTCACCCACCCCCCAAAAACCTAAACCCCCCACCCACCCCACCCCAATAAAACCTAACCTAAAAGCTAAACTAAACCCAAAAAAGCAAAACCGAAAAGCTAAACTCACCATGTTTTTTTTGAACGAGGACGACGTGAGAAACAAAGTCTCTGAAGCAGTTTTTTAATTTTTGATTTATTTTTTAAGTTATGATTTTTTTTATTATTTTATTTTACCTTAAATAAGTAGTTTTTTATTTTTTTCCTGAACATTGAGTTTTCTTATGATCCTTCCCCTATATATATATAGGGTATATATAGGGAGAAAACCCATATGATTTGTGAAAACCCATGAAAACTCTATGTAACAACTTTATTTTTTTTTAAATAGAGTAGTTTTGATACATATTTTCGTCACTTTTTATAAAAAAAAAAAAAAGCGCCAAAGAACTTTAAAAAAAAATATGTAACAATTGTTCAAAAAATCCCGTTTTTATATGTAACAGCACGTGCTACACACGTAACAACACTGTTGTAATATCCAGTATTTTTCGGCGTATCATTATCGTATTGAGATTCTATTTTCCGTTGTAACCCATCCATTTCAAGTTCTAATGAACGTATCATTTCAAAAATGCTTGCACGTATTATTAAAATAAGTCTCATTCTTACATAAAAAAATAGATAAATAAATTTATATTTAGTACATATATTTATACCTAAATATAGGTGTAAATAAAGATACATGTGTATATATATGTGTATTCTACAAAAATAATTAGATTAAACCTTTAAAATTTATAAGTTATAATATAAACTTATTTAAATGCCTAAACTTGTAAATTTAGGAACCTATGAATTATGAAACATGTAAAGACTTATTATGATTTTATAAAATAAAGCATATTAATCATTTTATAAAGTCCAGGGGCTAAACTGACATTCTTGAGCAAAAATTACAAGTTTACACATGAAATATTAAAAGCTTGAAACATCGTAAATCGCCCAAACTTCCGAAAATCCACACCAGTCGCGAGTTCGACCCTCGCAAGGGCCGGATCTCACCTCGTTCATTCAAAAACGCGTAATACGACCAGATACACTACACCTCGGGCTTCCACTCATGCATGCGACCCTAACCCGAGGTAAATCAATGCGAAATCCCAACTGTAATCACGCATGGATTCGAATTTGAATCCGTCGGCTCAACCATAAACCCCTCAACGGTTTTCGCATTAATTGATGAAATTGGCTATAAATACTGCACCGCAACGACACCACACCTTAATTCTGTATACACTCAATTCCTTCGCATTGTACCTGTATTCTTCGATTGAGTCCGCGACCGGCCGATTTTGAACCTGAACTCATTCTCCCTTGTTTCGACACCAAATCAGGTAATTTGAATAACCATCTTGTTCGTTTTCACCCAAGGATCAAAAGAACTCTATCCAAATTCAATGACAGAGGGGATTTCGATTCGTATTTAGGGATTGAAATCCTAGAGTTCATACGATTTGGGGGGCTAGTTTAAGATTGTGTTTAAGAATTTTATTTTCTGAGTTATATCTCAGCGAGGCCCGTAACCGGGTGGTTAGTGCGTGTGTGTGTGGACTTGGGTGGCCCGGGTTCGAATCCGGCCAACCCAAGTTTTGTGTTTTTATTTTTTATGCTTTTAAAAACAGTTTTAAAAACTCACTTGTTTTTATAAAATCGGTTACATTTTTATAAACTCAGAACATGATTTTTCTTACACTTTTATTTCTAGAAAGTATTTTAATTAGTTAAAACTTAATTAAAGCCTATTTAATCTCTAATATTAAATACTTAAAAACTCCAAACTTTTATAAAACTTATAAATAATCTAGAATTATTTTATAAAATAAGAAAAACCTTATTTGCTATTTAGACCCTATAATAGATAATTTATTTTAAACTTGAATTTATTTTATAAACATTAATTAAACAGAAAACATATATAAATTTTATAAAATCAGAAAATTTATAAAATTTATATTTACACGTTGAAAATCAAGGACTTTCAAACTTATAAAATTTATAAAACTCAAATTGTTTAACACTTAAAGCTTAAGTATTTATTTGATTAAAATAAGGAAATAAATACACTTTTATCTATTTATAAAAAAAATAAGAATACTTATAAACTTAAAAACATTATAAAAACATTTATAAAACATAAACTTATACTTGTACACTTATAATATACAAGAAAATCATTTTATAAACTTATATTAATAATCCATTTATTTAAACTTCTAAACAACTCTCTAAATATTATTTAGAGTTATTTTTAATGAATTCTTAATTAACACTTAAATAATTTTGAGTGATTTGTATAAATCATTTTAAATTAGATAAAGTAATTATTTTCAAAATCTTTTTAATAATTATTAAGTATCCTTTTTAGATAATTATTATACTCTTAATACGAATGGAATTAATCAAAATTAAATCCCTCTCTCACACGCGTATACCTCCACACAAACTCTCCCAACTTGAATCAAACCTCATTCTGCCTCTGAGTTCCTGTCGATCACCAAGCATTCTTGGAGAAAACCCGTAGCCGACCGCACTCGTGCCATAACCATTTCAGGTAAAAATTGTACCATTCGATTCGTAAACGCAAGGTTATCAAAACCCCTCTGTCAATTCGCGATGACAGAGGGTATCGGGACCGATTGGAACTAGGGTTCATGGCGGGTAATGGGTATTCGAATTTGGATTTGTTATAAATCTAGTGTTCTTATTAAACTAGAATCCATTATATAACAGAGAAACCATCTAGCCCAGCCGGTAAGCCATTGCATCGTCGGGCTAGATGGCGTGGGTTCGAAACCTATACAGATGCCCGTTTTTGCGCATAAAATTAAACCAAACCCAGCCCCTTTGCAGGCATGGGTTAAATCATTTCGAACCGGATCAATTACAAGGATTAGTCCCTTGGTCCGGTGGTAAAGCTTGCAACACACACAGGAACCACCCGGGTTCGAACCGGGTGGCCTGTTTTAATTTTTAAAACCGTTTTAAAGCCCGAAAATTTTATATAAAAAAATATTTTATAAACCCTATATTTATTAGAACAGAATAAAACAAGTTTCACAATTTTTGCATAAAATCGCTATTTTATAAATTTATTTGTTAAATGCTCAATTCAATATATATTATTTATTTTGAGTAATCCTTTTACCTAATGCATAAATTTTGTGACAAGTTTTATAAAATTTAAGTTATATAATTGAACACCTAAAAACATATATAGACTTTATATATTTAAAGAATACATATCAATTTTTAAGTAAATTTATTTATTTTAGCATCATCAGTTCAAACGATGAATAAATAAATAAATGTATTTACTATTTATATAAATTAAATTTACAAATACACTTAGAGTTTAAATTATATTTAAGATTAATTTTATGATCAAATATTTACACGTCTTTATAAGTAAATAAATAAAGTAAAATTATTTATTTAATTTATATTTAATATAAACTCACACACTATTTTTTTATTTATTTTTATAACTAAATAAATGAATAACAATTATTTGATTTATTTAGTTATTCAACCTAGACCATAATTCAATTATTTTAGAAACTATTCGATTTAATATTACATTCTATACACCATCCTTACATTCAAGTACAAACACAATAACCTATACATTTCCTTTCGAATTGCAACTCAAACCCTTTGTACACACATCCAATTAAAATCCTAGACTTAAACCTAGACTATGGTACACACTATTAATCCAATGTACATTACACACTAGGTTAACGTGGTGAGTTGCAAATCACTTGTGCTACCTTTTGCTTGTGCTATCTACACCATTACTGCAGGTGAGTTTACATAGCCCCCTTTTTATTTTGTACTTTTAGGGTGAAACATGATTTACTTTTGAAACTTTTTGCATAGACTTAAAATACAATTCAATAATATGATATTATGTGTTATGTGCTTTATGCTTGAAAGCTATGAGTTAAGACTACATATACATGACTTTAGTGCAATCATTAACTCCGTACAAGCCAATGGTTAACATTGATAGATCTATTGTGTCTGACAAACCCACCCGGTTAGGGTGTTTGTTACCGACTTTACATTAGGGTAACCTGTATGTTATGCCTCAATCACAAGGTTTGATTGTACACACTTAGTTTAACTATAGATTCTCCATAATTGCCTTATACACATATATCGTATGAATTGTATAAAATACTTTAAGCTTGGTTGTGTGTTAAAACCTATGTATGCTCACCAACTTTTTAGTTGACCTTGTTTTCATCATGTTTCAGGTACTAATGCTTGAGAATAAGTACAAGATGCTTCACTTAGGACCGATGACCTAGAATTTAAATTAAAGAGACTATTTATGTATTTCTATTTTCCTTGTATTGTTGGATTTATATTTATTTGTGACATGAAATTGGTTGGTTAATTATTTAAACTTTAGTAAACCTTGAGCTTTTGAACAGTGTACATGTCTCGCCCCGACGTATTCCGCTGTCGGTTGGGGTGTGACAGATTGGTATCAGAGCCTTGGTTATAGGGAATTAGGTTATTAGACACCTTTGACCTAGACTATAACCTTAGGACACCCATTATTTACCATACTCTATGATTATATGATATGCTACATACTATGTGTTACTTATTTTGATACTTTAAATTGTTAAAATTCATGAATTATTAGACTATACTTAAATAATAAATTAAATAAACAATATCCTTACCCATACCCTAAGCCTCATAACTTTCTTACCTACTTCTCTGTCATCATCATCATAGCATGTGGAAACTTCATGAATTTAAATCTATAGAATTTCTTTACTTCCTCGTTAAGGTTTTTAAACTTTGTTAATTATTAGAGGACACGTGCAATCTGGAAGGGTGACACCTGTATTCTGGGTTTTCTGTCTAGGAAAGCATTTCGTATAAATCCCAATCAACCGAGGGACCCGTATGCTTTCCTGGGAATTCTCGGGATGAGTGTTTACCTATAGGCTAAAGCATGTCTCCTTGAAAAATTATATGAGTTTAACTAACCTTAATGTGTCACAGTATTCAAGTGGTTATATCACTATGTGAGTACAGTCCAAACTACGATTTACTACTTTATTTGTTATCTTATCTTTTAAATTCAATCAACCCTCATAAGTCCTTCCATTTCTTCTTGTGTTGTGCAAATCTGTAGAATGCCTCCCCGTCGTGCTACCGTGGCCAACAACAACACTGATATTGCTGCTATCCTTTCACAACTGGTAACTCAACTCACTCAAGTTAATGGTGCTACAAACGGTAACCATGGGACTAATGGTGGGGGTGGTGCCAACCCACCGCAATGCACTTTCAAGCATTTTAACTCGTGCAACCCCACTAAGTTTAATGGCACTGAAGGAGCCACGGGTCTTTTGCAATGGTTCGAGAGCATTGAAAGCACTTTTCTCAACAACGATTGTCCCGACAACCTCCGGGTCCACTATGCCACCAGCGTCTTCCAAAAACGAGCGCTCACTTGGTGGAATGGTGAAAAGAGGAATAGGGGCATGGATGTGGCAATGGCCTTGCCATGGGATGAGATCAAACGGCTCATGACCGAGGAGTTCTGTCCTCGTAATGAAATGAAGAAGTTAGAGGCCGAATTTTGGGATCTTGCCTAAGATAGTGGTGAAAGTTTAGCCTACACCACCCGTTTCCATGAGCTAAGTCTTCTAGTACCTCATATGGTCACACCTTTGGCTCGGGGTATTGAAAAGTACATCGGTGGTCTGCCGATGAAGATTCAATACACTGTTTTAGGGAGGAACCCAACTACCCTTGAAGATGCCATCCGTCTATCCGCCACATTAACCGATAACCATGTAAAGGCGGGTACGCTAACAAGGAAGGGTGATAAGAAAGTCCTAGACACGGCAACACCTTCTGAACCCTCCAAAGGGGTCAAACTCGAGCCTTTCTCCAACAACAAGAAACGAAAGACTAGGAACTTTGCTGTTGTTACCCTAGCTGCCCCAGTCAATCACGTTGCTCCCATGACTCAGAATTCAGCCAAGAAGCATTATGTGGGCAGCAACCCTTTGTGTAACACGTGCAATTACCATCATTTCCCAAATATACCGTGTCGGATATGTGCCAGCTGTGGAAGATATGGGCATTTACCCAACACCTGCAGGGTCAAACCACCTGGAAATACAGCTAACCAGGGAAACAAAGGGGTTCCAACTATCACTAATGGGAATGATTGTTTTGAATGTGGTAACCCAAACCACTTCCGAAACCGATGCCCAAAACTTATCAACCCAAATCAAGGTGGAGCTAGAGGGCGTGCTTTCAACATAAATGCTAATGAGGCCCAGGCCAACGATGATGTAGTCAACGGTACGTTCCTCGTTAATAACCAGTATGCTTCCATACTATTTGATACCGGTGCCGATAAGAGTTTTGTTTCACTTAATTTTGAACCTTTGCTTGCTAAAAACCGAACTAAGTTAGAGAAAATGTTTACCGTTGAAGTAGCGGATGGAAACCCCATCATCATTGACTCCATTATCCGCGATTGTGTCATCGAACTTAATGAATATTCCTTTCCCGTCAACCTCATACCTATGCAACTGGGAAGCTTTGATATCATCATAGGTATGAATTGGCTATCTAGTCATCATGCCGAGGTCGTTTTTTTCGAGAAGTGCATCTGAATTCCTCTCCCCTCGGGCGATACATTAAAGGTTTTTGGTGAGAAACCATGTAGTGGGCTTAAGCTCATGTCGTGCACTAAGGCCCGAAAGTACTTACGGAAGAAGTATGTGGCCTTTTTAGCCCATATCGTTTAGAAGAAGGACCAAGAGAAGAGTATTCAAGACATCCCCATCATTTGCGACTTTCCCGAAGTATTTCCTGAAGATCTATTCGGTCTTCCACTCATTCGTCAAGTAGAGTTTCGTATCGACCTTATACCTGGAGCTAATCATGTGGCTAAAGCTCCATACCGCCTAGCACCTTCTGAAATGCAAGAACTTGCAAGTCAGCTTCAAGAACTTTCTGATAAAGGTTTCATTCGTCCCAGTCATTCACCATGGGGTGCACCCGTCCTATTCGTGAAGAAGAAAGATGACTCATTCTGGATGTGTATTGACTACCGCGAACTCAACAAACTTACCATCAAGAACCGTTATCCTTTGCCTAGGATTGATGATCTCTTTGATCAACTCCAAGGTTCCACCTACTTCTCGAAGATTGATCTTCGATTCGGATATCACCAACTTCGTGTACAAGAGGAGGATATTATGAAGACTGCCTTTCGTACAAGATACGGTCACTACGAATTTATGGTTATGCCTTTTGGGCTAACCAATTCCCCCGCGGTTTTCATGGATCTCATGAATCGCGTATGCAAACCATACCTAGATAAATTCGTGATCGTTTTCATTGACGACATCTTGATCTACTCCAAGACCAGATCAGATCATGCACAACACCTTAAGTTGGTTTTAGACCTTTTAAGAAAAGAACAACTATATGCTAAGTTCTCCAAGTGTGAATTTTGGCTAAAGGAAGTTCAATTTCTGGGTCATATTGTCAACGAAAAGGGAATTCATGTTGATCTCGCAAAAATCAAAGCCGTTAAGAACCGGAGTACCCCTAAGACCCCTACCGAAGTTCGTTCATTTCTTGGTCTTGCTGGTTATTACCGTCGTTTCATTTCAAACTTTTCCAAGATTGCTGTCCCTCTCACGGCCTTGACCCACAAGGGTAAACACTATGAGTGGGGACCAAAACAAGAGGAAGCCTTCCAACTCCTCAAGCAAAAATTGTGCAATGCTCCTATTCTCACTCTTCCTGATGGCAACGATGATCTGGTAGTCTACTGCGATGCATCAAACCAAGGTCTCGGTTGTGTTCTCATGCAACGGGGCAAAGTGATCGCTTATGCATCAAGACAACTTAAAATTCACGAAAAGAATTATACGACGCACGATCTTGAGTTGGGTGCGGTCGTCTTCGCATTAAAGATTTGGAGACATTATCTCTATGGCATGAAATGTGTGGTGTTCACTGACCACAAAAGTCTCCAACACATCTTCAATCAGAAAGAACTCAACATGAGGCAACGACGTTGGGTCGAGCTCCTTAACGACTACGATTGCGAGATTCGGTACCATCCCTGTAAAGCGAATGTTTCGGCCGATGCCTTGAGTCGTAAGGACCACGTTATGCTTCATTGTGTTAGGATTCAAACCGATATTCAAAATCGCATCTTAGAAGCTCAACACGTCTCGGTCATCGAGGGTAATCTGTATAACGAAATGTCATGTGGTGTTGAACTCCTATTAGAAACCAAACCTAATGGCCTCCTCTATTACTTGAATCGTATATGGGTCCCCGATCGTGATGACCTTCGCGCAGTCCTTATGAACGAGGCACACAAAACTCGTTACTCTGTCCATCCCGGGGCTGATAAAATGTACAAGGGTCTTCAACAACAATACTGGTGGCCCGGGATGAAGAAAGACATTGCACTATATGTCGCAAAATGTCTAACTTGCTCCAAAGTCAAAGCTGAACATCAACGTCCTTCTGGTTTACTTGAACAACCAGAAATTCCAGTGTGGAAATGGGAAAATCTAGCCATGGAATTCATTACCAAACTCCCTCGTACTTCTAGAGGTTATGATAGCATTTGGGTGATCATTGACCGTCTCACCAAATCTGTTCACTTTCTATCCATCCGAGAAGACTATCGGGTAGAGAAACTAGCCCGAGTCTACATTGACGAAATTGTGAGTCGTCACGGGGTCCCACTTAACATAATATCTGATAGGGATGCTTGTTTCACCTCCCGCTTTTGGCAATCCCTCCAAACTGCTCTTGGTACACGCTTGGATTTAAGCACGGCTTACCATCCCCAAACTGATGGGCAGACCGAGCAAACAATCCAGACGCTCAAGGACATGCTTAGAGCTTGTGTAATTGATTTTGGTGGTAATTGGGATTCACACCTATCCCTCATTGAGTTCTCTTACAACAATAGCTACCACACAAGCATCAACATGGCTCCGTTTGAAGCTCTCTATGGTCGGAAGTGTCGCTCTCCTATCTGTTGGAACGAGATTGGTGAAGCACAAATCACCGGTCCCGAATTAATTCAAGAAACGTCCGACAAGATCCTACAGATCCGCAACAACATTCAAGTAGCAAGGAGTTGGCAAAAGAGTTATGCCGACAAGAGACGTAAACCCTTGGAATTTCAAGTCGGTGATCTTGTACTTCTAAAGGTATCTCCTTGGAAGGGGGTGATTCGCTTCGGGAAGAAGGGTAAACTAGCACCTCGCTATGTGGGTCCATTCAAAATCCTAGAAAGGATCAGAAAAGTGGCTTACAAACTCGAATTACCTCCATCACTTGCTAATGTACACCCTACTTTCCACGTGTCCAACCTAAAGAAATGTCTTGCTGATGAGAACCTTCATATACCTCTTGATGATGTGCGCATTGATGACACGATGCACTTCGTTGAGAAACCGGTAGAGATCATGGGTCGTGAGATCAAGCAACTTAATCGAAGCCATATTCCTATTGTCAAAGTTCGTTGGGATTCTATGCGCGGCCCTGAGTTCACTTGGGAACGAGAGGATCAAATGAAGCTTAAGTATCCACACCTCTTTTCTGATTTAGCAGCCTTAACTAGTTGAATTTCGGGACGAAATTCCCTTAACATGGGGATACTGTAACATTTCCCATTTTTATGTATTTACAATTCAATGTAACACGTTCAAACTCGTTCTAATGCAATACTTTAGGTTATTCGAACTTATATATGTATATTTAGGCATGCATAGGTGATCATACACATATATTCATCATACAAATACATACATGTAACCATACACGATGAATTGAACCCAAACCACCTAAGCACTTGAACCCTCGAGCCTGGAACCCCGCCTTTTGATATTGAAACCCTAAATGTAAAAGGATTGACTTTTAAAAGTCAGAATTTAACCCAAGTCTCCAAGAAATCGACCTGTTTGACTTTCAAAAGTCAAACAGGGCCGAATCCTTTCAATCCAAGCCATGATACGGATCCAATCGAATCCAGTGGGTTTCCATCTCGTGTACAAACATCAAACGACCCAATCTCGGCTCAAACATCAGATCAAATTCAACTGATTAAGCGGCCAATTCAAATTTTAACGAATTGACTTTTGATAGTCAAATTCGTATTGAATCAGCATTCAATTCATGAATTCAACGCGTCCCCAATCCCGCAAGTCACGCACAAACCAATTCCCCCTGTATGCAGTCCCTAACATGACCCGATGCATCCCTTATACTATGGATTAACGCGTAAACAGTCTCCGCGACTATCCCGGTCAATTTGAAATTCGAATTGGTTTATACGAATGGAATTAATCAAAATTAAATCCCTCCCTCACACGCGTATACCTCCACACAAACTCTCTCAACCCTGAATCGAACCTCATTCTGCCTCTGAGTTCCTGTCGATCACCAAGCATTCTCGGAGAAAACCCGTAGCCGACCGCACTCGTGCCATAACCATTTCAGGTAAAAATTGTACCATTCGATTCGTAAACGCAAGGTTATCAAAACCCCTCTGTCAATTCGCGATGATAGAGGGTATCTGGACCGATTAGAACTAGGGTTCATGGCGGGTAATGGGTATTCGAATTTGGATTTGTTATAAATCTCGTGTTCTTATTAAACTAGAATCCATTATATAACAGCGAAACCATCTAACCCAGCCGGTAAGCCATTGCATCGTCGGGCTAGATGGCGTGGGTTCGAAACCCATACAGACGGCCATTTTTGCGCATAAAATTAAACCAAACCCAGCCCCTTTGCAGGCATGGGTTAAATCATTTCGAACCGGATCAATTACAAGGATTAGTCCCTTGGTCCGGTGGTAAAGCTTGCAACACACACAGGAACCACCCGGGTTCGAACCGGGTGGCCTGTTTTAATTTTTAAAACCGTTTTAAAGCCCGAAAATTTTATATAAAAAAATATTTTATAAACCCTATATTTATTAGAACAGAATAAAACAAGTTTCACAATTTTTGCATAAAAATCGCTATTTTATAAATTTATTTGTTAAATGCTCAATTCAATATATATTATTTATTTTGAGTAATCCTTTTACCTAATGCATAAATTTTGTGACAAGTTTTATAAAATTTAAGTTATATAATTGAACACCTAAAAACATATATAGACTTTATATATTTAAAGAATACATGTCAATTTTTTAGTAAATTTATTTATTTTAGCATCACCAGTTCAAACGATGAATAAATAAATAAATGTATTTACTATTTATATAAATTACATTTACAAATACACTTAGAGTTTAAATTATATTTAAGATTAATTTTATGATCAAATATTTACACGTCTTTATAAGTAAATAAATAAAGTAAAATTATTTATTTAATTTATATTTAATATAAACTCACACACTATTTTTTTTATTTTTATAACTAAATAAATGAATAACAATTATTTGATTTATTTAGTTATTCAACCCAGACCATAATTCAATTATTTTAGAAACTATTCGATTTAATATTACATTCTATACACCATCCTTACATTAAAGTACAAACACAATAACCTATACATTTCCTTTCGAATTACAACTCAAACCCTTTCTACACACATCCAATTAAATCCTAGACTTAGACCTAGACTATGGTACACACTATTAATCCAATGTACATTACACACTAGGTTAACGTGGTGAGTTGCAAATCACTTGTGCTACCTTTTGCTTGTGCTATCTACACCATTACTGCAGGTGAGTTTACATAGCCCCCTTTTTATTTTGTACTTTTGGGGTGAAACATGATTTACTTTTAAAACTTTTTGCATAGACTTAAAATACAATTCAATAATATGATATTATGTGTTATGTGCTTTATGCTTGCTATGAGTTAAGACTACATATACATGACTTTAGTGCAATCATTAACTCCGTACAAGCCAACGGTTAACAATGATAGATCTATTGTGTCTGACAAACCCACCCGGTTAGGGTGTTTGTTACCGACTTTACATTAGGGTAACCTGCGTGTTATGCCTCAGTCACAAGGTTTGATTGTACACACTTAGTTTAACTATAGATTCTCCATAATTGCCTTATACACGTATATCGTATGAATTGTATAAAATACTTTAAGCTTGGTTGTGTGTTAAAACCTATGTATGCTCACCAACTTTTTAGTTGACCTTGTTTTCATCATGTTTCAGGTACTAATGCTTGAGAATAAGTACAAGATGCTTCACTTAGGACCGATGACCTAGAATTTAAATTAAAGAGACTATTTATGTATTTCTATTTTCCTTGTATTGTTGGATTTATGTTTATTTGTGACATGAAATTGGTTGGTTAATTATTTAAACTTTAGTAAACCTTGAGCTTTTGAACAGTGTACATGTCCCGCCCCGACGTATTCCGCCGTTGGTTGGGGTGTGACAGAGAGGGGTTTAGGTTTTTGGGGGGGTGGGTGAGGGGGTTGGTGGGTGGGGTTAGGTTTTTGGGTGGGTGTGGGGTGGGGGTTTAGGTTTTTGGGTGTGAGTTAGACTTTTTGGTCTAGTTTAGGTTTTTAGAGGGGTGGGGGTGTGGGGGGTTTAGGTTTTTGGGGGGTGGGTGGGGGTTTAGGTTTTTGTGAGGTGGGTTTAGGTTTTTGGGTGGGGGTGGGGTGGAGGGTTTAGATTTTTGGGTGGGGGTGGGGTGGAGGGTTTAGGTTTTTGGGTGGGGGTGGGGTGGAGGGTTTAGGTTTTTGGGTGGGGGTGGGGTGGGGTGGAGGGTTTAGGTTTTTGGGTGGGGGTTGTGTTTTTGGGTGTACTACACATATGCATTATGAGTTTTTTGGTTTTCTCATGAAAATGAGTTTTCAAGTGAAATCACCCCTATATATATATGTATATATATATATATATATAGAGAGAGAGAGGAAGGATCTCCTAAGAAGGGGATTTTACCTAAGTAGCCTAAGAAGGATTATGGAGATGACATGTGGCACACCTCATAATTATGATTAAAGGGCATTTAGGTCTTACAACCCAAACTTTCACCCACTTGTTTTCTCAAATTACAGCACACAAAATTTAGTACAAAAAAATACAGCACCAAAAATCTAAAACAAAGAATCTAACACGAAAATTTTAATAAAAAACTTCAACATAAAAAATATAGTACAAAAATTTCAACACAAAAATATTAGTATAAAAAATCCAGCACTAAAAATATAGCACAAAAAATCTAGTACAAAAATGTTAGTACAAAATAGAAAAAAAAACCCACTTTTTTATTTTTTTTAGTTGAAAATTTTTATATATCAATATGTTACTCAAATTAAAGATAAAAAAATTCTCGATTTTATGGTGCAACTTTTAAAAAAAATAATTTCGTATGAAAAAGTTATATACGTTTTAAAATAGTGGGAGAATTTGGAAAAAGTCAACAAAAGTGGCTATCTTCAAAATACCTTCTTCCCTCTTTTTTCCTGAACCTTGATCTCAACAATTGATTATAAAAATAAAAAGCCAAGATTAATTCTTAGGCTTCTTAGAGAAAATCCTCTTCTTATTTGATCCTCATATATATATATATATATGGATGATCAAATAAGAAGAGATTTTCCGTAAGTAGCCTAAAAATAAATGTGTAAGGCCCCAAACCCGGAAACTCGACACGTTGGCATACACGTAAGCACACTAGTAAATGACATCAAATCATCTCAGTAAATGTAGCGGGAAACAAACAGTCAACAGTGGTCAACGACCCAAATCTCAAACATAATCCAATCAAGTAATAATATCTAAATCATTCAACATCATAACGGAAAATAAATGCCATCACAACGATCATGGTAACCAAACTCCATCCAGAAGCCGCCCGCTCACACTTTCTCTTTACCTGAAATACATGCTAAAAGCCAGCTACGCTGAGTGAGTTCTATAGTAATTCATTCGGGGATAGTAATTCCCGAACCTTTATTAAAAACGATTTACGTCACAAAGGTTTTCTCATTTCTTTACCGATTAATCAATTATATATTTTATCCACATACCCGAAATCACGTCGTCTGGTCTAAGGACTCGTACGATAATGACTCGTTGACCGATCACCGTCAGTCATAACAACTCACCGACCAACACCGACTTACTTTCATGCTTAAGCAACCCATTTCTTCCGACTAAGGTCAGACCCAATTCCCGTCGACTAAGGTTGACACAATATCAATTAACTCCTATATAACCTTCACGACATTCAATTACGTGACGCTAAATCCTACGCATATAAATATAACTATTATTTCACAACGCAAATATTAACATCAAAACCCTTTTCATTTCTTGCCTTCGCTATATTGCACGTTGCATGTATTCATGCCTAAAACTACAAAACGTTTAAAAGTAGGCGATAGAAACTCACCTTTGCTTGACACATCCCGATCCCTAGAACCCGCTAACTTCCCGTGCTCATATTTCGACCTCGTACCTAACAATTACACAATACACGAGTCAATACACGACTCGACATTCCTCCTTTCTCTCACTCGCGTAACCCGATATGGTGCGTTATCGCCCACACATGTACGTCTCCATGCATGTCTTACATGTGACGCGTAAACATTCAAACGCATCCAACCCGACTCCCCGGATGGCCTCACACCGCATCCTTCGGCTTCCGAAAGCCTCCAGAGCCGTCTCATCATTGTTGTCGGACCGTCGAGCATATCATTGATCACCCGTAACCATCACCGGCCTTGTTGCCTCGTCCCGTCCGTTTACCGCCCTATCGACGAGCTGCCTTCACCTTTCCGCGACTGCACCGCCATGGACAGCCCCTTTGGGGGACTGCCATACCCGTCCAGCACCGTAGCCAGCCGCCTTGCGCGCTTCCCCGACCCCCTCCTGTTGCAGCCGTGCCCTTACTGCGCCACCACCGTCGCATCCGGCCACCACCGAGTGGTGCCATGCTCTTCACCCCTTCCTCTCGGCTACGCGACACCCCCACGCACACCCTTAGTTCTCGGCCAAGCCAAACCCGATCATCACTCCACAAGAATCAAAACGGAAATGAATACTTAGAGGTAGTAAAGGATTTTACCCTGAAATTGGATGAATCGTGCAAGCCAAATACCCTATCTAGCACTCCTCCTTACGAGAATCACTCTTGCAAAAACCCTTAGATTCGTCTCGAACTACCACGGTCGGCCTCCTCTTCTTCTCCCTTGGTCTCGACAGCCGTAACACACCCAAATGGGGTCTCCCCATTGCCGTAATACCCTTTAGGGTGTTGCCCCTCGAACCGGGCTTCGGACCTTGCGTCCCAACGGCTCCCACTCGGGCTAGGCCCGCCTCAATTCATTTTATAAAATATACCGCAAGTCTTGCTAATTATATATTAACCCCAGACTACTTTTTTTATAAGAACGACAACGCACTAACTCCGTCAAGTTTCCTGTACCCGAGAACCTTTATTTATAAAGTTTACATACCCTTTTATAAATGAAAAACCGAGATGTTACAAGTCTTCCCCCCTTAAAGAGGTTTCGTCCTCGAAACCTGTGTCAGTTGGAAACAAATGCGGATATCGTTAACGCATATCCGTTTCCGACTCCCAAGTAGCTTCGGATCTCTTACGATGCTTCCATTTCACGTTAACAATAGGGATCACTTTCCTTCGCAACCTCTTTTCCTTTTTATCTAGTATAGCCACTGGTTCCTCTACATAATTTTACTTGTCATCCACCACAATGTCGTCTAACGGTACGTGTTCCGTAGCATCCGCCAAACACTTTCGCAAATAGGACACATGAAACGTTGGGTTTATCCCTGCCAATGCATGTGGTAACTGAAGTCTGTATGCAACACTACCAACATGTTCCTCTATCAAAAACGGTCCAATATACCTCGGACTAAGCTTTCCTCGTTTCTGGAAACGAATAATGCCCTTTCAGGGTGACACCTTAAGCACCACATTATCTCCTGCATTAAAATCTATAGGTCACCGTCTCTTGTCGGCGTAAGACTTCTGCCGATCCTGAGCGGCTTTCATCCTTTGCTTCACTAGCTCGAACTTCTCGGATGTTGCTTTTACTACGTCTAAACTCCCTAACTCTTTATGTCCGATCTCTCCCCAGCACATCGGGGTTCTACACCTTCTCCCATAAAGCATCTCATATGGCAGCATCCCAATAGTCGCATGATAACTATTGTTATAAGAGAATTCCGCCAACGGTAGGTGACCATCCCATGCACCTCCGAAATCAATCACACATACACGCAACATGTCCTCCAACGTTTGTATTGTCCGCTCTGACTGTCCGTCAGTCTAAGGGTGATACGCAGTGCTAATGTGCAATATCGTCCCCATAGCTTCATTGAACCTCTTCCAAAACTTGTATGTGAATCTCGTATCCCGGTCGGATACAATAGAAATCGGCATTCCGTGCCTAGCAACGATCTCATTAACAAACACTTCCGATAACCTTTCCGATGAGAAAGTTTCCTTAATCGGTAGAAAATGAGCACTTTTCGTCAACCGATCCACTACTACCCAAATGGTATCGTGCCCCTTAACCGTCTTAGGCAATTTCATAATAAAATCCATTGTAATATGCTCCCACTTCCACTTCGGAATCTCTAAAGGGTGGATTTTGCCATAAGGCTTCTGATGTTCTGCCATAAATTGCAAACATGTCAAACACTTGCTCACATACTGAATCAAATCATGCTTCATTCCCGGCCACCAGTAGTTGCCCTTCATGTCCTAATACATCTTTGTCGTTCCCGGATGTATCGAGTATCTCGACTTGTGCGATTCGTCAAGTACCTGCTCTCTAAATCTACCAAACCTTGGTATCTAGATACACTCATCCTTGACCCACACCCCTTGACTGTTCTCAGTCAACAAATCACGTTGTCCAAAAATCCTCTCTTCCTTTAGCCTTTCATCTCTCAAGGCTTCCGTTTGTGCATCCTTTAATAATGTCAGGAAATCTGGCGTTACTACCAGCTGACACGCTTTAACTCTAATCGGCGTGTGCTCCTCCTTACGGCTTAACGCATCGGCAACCACATTTGCCTTACCCGGATAGTAAAGGATCTCACAGTCGTAGTCCTTAATTAGCTCTAACCACATCCTCTGCCTCATGTTCAACTCTTTTTGCTCGAAGAAGTACTTCAAGCTCTTATGATCCATGTAGATCGTACACTTGATTCCATACAAGTATTGTCCCCACAACCTGAGTGCAAACACCACCACCGCTAAATCATGGGTAGGGTAATTCACTTCATGCGTCTTCAATTGCCTCGACGCATACGCCATCACTTTCCCTCGTTGCATTAGCACGCAACCTAACCCCAAATAAGACGCATCCGAATACACCACTAAGTCGTCCGTTCCTTCCGGTAACGTTAACACTCAGTCAACCGCTTCTTTAACTCTTGAAATGCACCTTCTTGATCCGGTCCCCAAGCAAACTTCACTCCCTTTGGTGTTGCCAGCTTAGAGAAGTCCTTGATGAACTTCCTGTAATAACCGACTAACCCCAAGAAGCTACGCACCTCCGTTGGATTCTTAGGAGCGTTCCACTTCACCATTGCTTCAATCTTTGCAAGATCCACCATGATCCCTTCTGGGTTAATAACATGCCCTAGAAACTGCACTTCCCGCAGCCAAAACACACACTTCGAGAACTTAGCGTAAAGATTTTCTCGTCTCAACGTCTCTAACACTTCTCGTAGATGATCTCCGTGCTCCTCCTCACTCTTAGAGTAAATAAGAATATTATCGATAAACACAATCACCGATCTATCTAGCATTGGACAGCACACGCGGTTCATCAAGTCCATGAATGTTGCCGGAGCATTCGTCAATCCAAAGGACATAACCAAAAACTCATAATGTCCATAACGTGTCCTAAATTCCGTCTTTGGAATATCTTCTTCCCTAACCTTCAGCTGATGATATCATGACCTTAGATCTATACGCGAAAACCACTTTGCTCCTTGTAGTTGATCGAACAAGTCATCGATACACGGTAACGGATACTTGTTCTTAACCGTCAACTTATTAAGCTCCCGGTAGTCGATGCACATACGCATGCTACCGTCCTTCTTCTTCACAAACAAGACCGGTGCACCCCACGGTGATATACTTGGTCTTATGAACCCTTTGTCCAATAAGTCTTAAAGTTGCTCCATGAGCTCCTTCATCTCTGTTTGTGCCAATCGATACGGAACTTTAGCAACCAGCTAAGCTCCTGGCTGTATTTCGATCTGGAATTCGATCTCTTGTTCCGGTGGTACTCCCGTCAAGTCATCAGGCAAGACATCCGCAAACTACTACACCACTAGAACCTCTGACAAGTCCATGCTTTTCGCTTCTGTATTGGTGACATAAGCTAAGTATGCCCCGCACCCACGCCTCAACGACTTCACTGCCTTCATCATAGAGATAACTCTCGGTAGAGAGCTCACTCTGCCGCCATACACCGTCACCACCGTCCCTTCTAAGGATTTCAACCTTATCATTTTCTGTCGGCAAACAATGTCCGCATCGAACGTGGCCAACCAATCCATCCCCAACACAACGTCGAATCCTCCTAGAGCAATAATAAATAATCCAACATGGAACCTATGACCCTCTAGATCGATAAAGCAGTCATCTAACGCTTCAATGACTCTGGTGGGTGATCCCACCGCGGTCTCAACACTAAACGGATTTTCAATCATCCTAGCTGTCCTACACAAACTCTTGCAAAAAGATGGGGCTACGAAGCTCTTACTTTCCCCTGAATCAAATAAAACCGAAGCTGGTACGTTATTAATAAGAAAAGTACCTGAAAAAACATCAGGGTTCGTCTTGGCTTCAGCTGCAGTCATGGTGAAGGCTCTAGCTTTAGCCTTAGACTTTTCATCTTCTTTCTTTACTGGGACTGCTTCCCTGGTTGGTCCTGCACTCTGTCCTACCTTACACTCTTTCGCCAGATGACCAAAACGCCCACACTGGTAACACTTAGGACTGCGTGGGCAGTCTCTAGCAAAATGTCCCGCCTTACCGCACCTATAACAAGAACCCGCTTCAGCCCTGCACTCACCCGAGTGCATCTTACCACACTTGCGACATGAATCAGGACCATCGGTCCTAGCCTTCTTCACAAACGAAACCTTCAAATCTTTACCGAACCTTTTGAGGGGTAGGGTCCACTTCTTATCCTCCGGTTTCTTCTCTTGTACCTCAGCTCCCATGACATCATCATACAAAGTCCCACTAAGCTCCACCGCACCGTCAAAACTCGAAGGTTGCTGAGCCTTGACTAAATGCCTAACACGATCTTGTAGACCGACTACATACAACTTCATCCATCACTCATCATTTCCAGCTAAATGTGGCACCAGATGTGCCATCTCTATGAACTTCGACGTGTACTCATGATGAGTCGATTTACCTGCCTTGAAAGTCAGAAACTCTCTCTACTCTTTCCAGCTCTCCCGGAGCACAGAACTTCTTCCTAACCAAACCCTTTAGATCCTCCCAAGTCATAGCTTCCAACTCCTGAGTCGTCTTTCTTTCTTTAACCGAGTTCCACCAGTGCAAAGCCTCAGCAGAGAAAGAGTGAGAAACGAACTTCACTATCTGCTCCGGCTTGCACTCACTGATAGAGATAGTGGACTCCATCTCAGTAAGCAGTGCTACGTGGCCACTGCATCCTTCAAACCATCTAACCTAGACGGATCACACTTCTTAAAGTGCTCGTAGTCACAGTTGCCGCAAGTTCCAGCCGACCTCTTCTTCTTTTCCACCTCCACTAGCACTCTCGTCTCTAGCTCCTCGAACGCTGCCTTCACAAGATCAGGCAAGTACTCATGAATCATGTTAGTCACTTCCTTCTTGACCGCCTCGCCAACCTCTGGTTCGAATTGGAACCCTTCGTTGTGCTCAGAATGCACCGAAGGTTCAGCACGCACTGACGGTTCAGTATGAACCAACACCTCATCATGATTAACATTGTCGTCCTGAGCGTTCTCACGACGCCCCCTACCAGTATCATTAGCAGCAGTCTGTCTCTTAAATGCCATCAGTTACTGAAAATAATAACAAACAGAGCAATACTTAGGTATCATTTAAAACAATCCGAGCAGCGCAATTAGTTAATGACGGTGGCTAATTGCCATTACCCGCTTGCCTTGCCTTTCAGGTTTTAAACCATCCCTATACTGCATTTTGGCGTAACACCCGTGTCTTAGCCTACTAACACACACATATACACTAACTCATACCTGGCGCTTCTGGCTTTTGGTTACGCGTGATGACATTCACTACACATTGGTCCCATTCTCAGTTTAAGTCTAGGCATCGAGGATGCCCAGATTATTTAAACCACCGCTCTGATACCAACTTCCAAACCTGGGAACCCAACATGTTGGCATACATGTAAGCACAATAGTAAATGACATCAAATCATCTCAGTAAATGCAGCGAAAAACAAAAGGTCAACAGTGGTCAACGACCCAAATCTCAAACATAATCCAATCAAGTAATAATATCTAAATCGTTCAACATCATAACGGAAAATAAATGTCATCACAACAATCATGGTAACCAAACGCCTTCCAGAAGCCGCCAGCTCACACTTTCTCTTTACCTGAAATACATGCTAAAAGTCAGCTACGTTGAGTGAGTTCTATAGTAATTCGTTCGGGGATAGTAAGTCCCGAACCTTTATTAAAAATGATTTACGTCACAAAGGTTTTCTCATTTCTTTACCGATTAATCAATTATATATTTTATCGACATACTCGAAATCACGTCGTCTAGTCTAAGGACTCGTACGATCATGACTCGTTGACCGATCACCGTCAGTCGTAACAACTCACCGACCAACACCGACTTACTATCATGCTTAAGCAACCCATTTCTTCCGACTAAGGTCAGACCCAATTCCCGTCGACTAGGGTCGACACGATATCAATTAACTCCTAATTAACTATCACGACATTCAATTAAGTGACGCTAAATCCTACGCATACAATTATAACTATTATTTCACAACGCAAATATTAACATCAAAACCCTTTTCATTTCGTTCCTTCGCTATATTGCACGTTGCATGTATTCATGCCCAAAACTACAAAACGTTTAAAAGTGGGCGATAGAAACTCACCTTTGCTTGACACGTCCCGATCCCTAAAACCCGCTAACTTCCCGTGCTCGTCTTTCGACCTCGTACCTAACAATTACACAATACAAGAGTCAATACACGACTCGACATTCCTCCTTTCGCTCACTCGCGTAACCCGATATGGTGCGTTATCGCCCGCACATGAACGTCGCCATGCATGGCTTGCATGTGACGCGTAAACACTCAAACACACCAAACCCGACTCCCCGGATGGCCTCACACCGCATCCTTCGGCTTTTGGCAGCCTCCACAGCCATCTCATCGTTATTGTCGGACCGTCAAGCATATCATTGATCACCCGCAACCGTCACCGGCCTCGTCGCCTCGTCCCTTCCGTGAACCGCCTTATCGACGGGCTGCCTTCACCTCTCCGCGCCTGCACCGCCGTGGACAGCCTCTTCGAGGGACTGTCGTCCAGGACCGTAGCCGGCCGCCTTGCGCGCTTCCCGGGCCCCCTCCTGCTGAAGGGTAATTTTGTCCCTTTCAAAATTATGTTTTTGTTATGTCTCAAACTACATTTCCTCATTCCCTGCGCATCTTCTTCCTCCCAAAACCCTTTCTCCATACTCACTTCGACAAGCTTTTTGAGGTCACACTGTCATCTCGATTCTTCATAAAAGTTGTTGTTTCGCCGGATTTAGAGCAGGATGTCGATCTATCAAGTGGCGTCGATGAAGAATTGGAGCTGAATTTCTCCCGTGAACTCAAATTTTTTGTGGGTAATATTCACATTCACGTAGATAACACACGGCTCTTGATCTATTGTAGAGTTATATGTTATTGGGTTCAATTTGCTTTTATTTTTATGTGTTGGGTTTTTGTTATTCGTTAATGTGTCGGATTTGACCAAAGAGAAAAAACATTGTGTTGGATTTTAATTTTCTTATCGTGTTGGATTTTTTTTCTTCTAAATGTGCTGAATTTTTTTTTGTTTATTGTGCTGATTTGCTATTGTGATGTTTTCATGGGCTGTTTTTTATGTTATGCTTTTCTGTTGTTTTATTTATTAGTGTTGATTTGCTATTATGTTGTTTTTGTGTTGTGCTGATTTTGTTGTTGGACTGATTTCATGTGTTGTTTTTGTTGTTGTGTTGATTTTGCTATTGTGCTGATTTCCTATGCTGATTTACTGATGTGTTATTTTCTATGCTGTTTTTGCTGATGTGTTGATTTCCTGCTGTTTACTAGAAAACATCACATATTTTATTTTCTTAAGGCCTGGTATTTTTTCCGAAACATGGTGGTAGCTCGATTTAACTCGATTCAACTTGATTCGTAGCTTTATTACCATGATTTTACATTTTCTGATCTCATACACAAGAAAGGGGGTTGTAAGATTCATCAGGATTTCAACATTTATGATGCTAATAGTAACTGTCTTCTTCCCTAATTTGATTTGTAAGTTTTGACCATTTAGCTATAATTTTGATGTTGTTATGGTGCAGGGTTGTCTAAAGGGACTCAGAAAGCCCTTAATAAGTATTCATTGATGGGTAAGGATGTAATTTTTCTCTTTATATTAGTATTTCAGATGCTTTTTTTTTAAATCCTAACCACTAAATCGATTTAAATAAATTGATGAGCATGCCAACTAGGCTTAAGAATGAATTTTATGGTGTGCTCATAATTTTATCTCTTGTAGGTTCTACTGCCTCATAATTGACTCCAGTACAACCTTTCGCTGATTTTGTTTCTTGGTAGACTTACCATGTCATACCCCCAAATTTATTTACATAATAAATAAATACAGATTGCAACGATTCGTTCATTACACGATAGCGGAAGCTGTAATAGTGATTTCTAAGACTTGATTACATATACGATTACTAAAACTAAATAAATACAATGATCTAAGTCCCTCTAGTTCAATGGTCGACTTGAGACTTGATAATCTATGCCCGTCCGGTTACTAGGAATTGTTCCAACATAGCTAGCCTATTCCAACCGCTTCATGGCTAAAGGTTACCTGAGAAACATACTTGAAAGTGTCAACACAAAGGTTGGTGAGTTCACAGAGTTTGTTAATTTAGTACAGTTAGTTTTCCCCGAAAAACTAGACACGACTTAACCGTCATAAAATAAGTAGTTTTCCTTTGAAAACATGCCCATGACTTTACCGTCATAAAATAAGTAGTTTTCCTTTGAAAACATGCCCATGACTTAACCGTCATAAAATAAGTAGTTTTCCTTTGAAAACATATACATGACTTAACCATCATAAAATAAGTAGTTTTCCTTTTAAAACATGTCCATGACTTTACCGTCATAAAATAAGTAGTTTTCCTTTGAAAACATGCCCATGACTTTATAGTCATAAAATAAGTAGTTTTCCTTTGAAAACATATACATGACTTAACCGTCATAAAATAAGTAGTTTTCCTTTGAAAACATATACATGACTTAACCGTCATAAAATAAGTAGTTTTCCTTTGAAAACATGTCCATGACTTTACCGTCATAAAATAAGTAGTTTTCTTTTGAAAACATGCCCATGACTTTACTGTCATAAAATAAGTAGTTTTCCTTTGAAAACATATACATTGTTTAAACCCGATCATTTACCGATCAAAACTCTTAGTATGTATTACCAATGAATCTGAATACTAACCCGATCAATTGACCCCAATTGTAAACTTGCAAGGAATACAAAATAATATGTAATGTACGAGACTGTAACCAAACCCCAACTTTCTGTGCCTCCCCTCGCCTTTCTGGAGTTAAGACAATATGCGGTCATTCGTCCATTTGGACCCCTGATTAGCGCAACTAATCATGACTGGAGGCGTCACCCCCAATAGTACTATCCATAAAATCCCGGGCTAAGTCCATAGCTAATGGTTACTAATTTTTATTCCGAGGACTTTAAGCGCTTCATTTTTCCCTCAATACACACATACGGTTTGATCATTAGTTCATTCATTTACATACAAAAATTCTTTACAAGTATGTTTCCACCCCAAAACATTTCAAAAACTTAGAAAATAAAAAGGAGTTAGTGAAACTCACAAAGAGTTAAACCAGAATGTTCATATTGTCAAACGTGTAAGCAATTGTATTTCATGTTCTCAAAACATAACAAGTAAGTACGTTTCTCCCCCGCAGTTTACAAAACATTAAAAAGCGAAAGGGGGTCGTGAACTCACCTTGTGTCCGATGAAATCCTAGCAAATAACAGTGCGTTAAGAGTTCCTGTCTATCCGTACCCTAATCACACAAGGGTACTAATGTGTTAAGACTACCCGTCTTATACGTAAGTTGTTCATCCGACTTAACGAATCCCGTTAAGTACGTCTTTGTTTAGTAAAAATAGTGTTTTTATTTACGACTCATTGGTGATTATTATTCCAGTCTAGATGCTTACATATTTTTCGAGAAAATAATATGTTTCCCTATTGGTGACTTATTAAGTGTACCAAAAATAAATATTATTTTTGTAGCAACTTAAAATATATTCACTTATGTTCCACGATGTCATGTGATTATTTGATTTTAACCGAATCTCTTCATATGTTCCATGTACATATATCAAATGTTCATATTAGGATACTAATCTTTAATTCCTAGAACATTTCCATAATTTAATCAAAACCGTACACCAACATATATATATCACAAATTTTATCCATAAACATATATTTTTAGTAACACCTTATATGTTGATGATAATCGTTCGTATGTCTTCTTGAATCATAGGACACTACCTCGGGTCTTGCTAGGTAAGTCACACATGATCATATAACTTCACGAACATGTATCCTTCAACATAACACATGAATGGAATGAAGGGTTTATGAAGAACACCATCATCCAAATGTTATTTTATGTGATTATATATATATGTAGTTTATATTTGATGTGTCCTTGTCTTGTCCATGGTCCTTCTAGTTTGGTATTTTATGTATGAACATGTACATGTTTAAATATATGTATTCGAACATGACTTATGAAGAAATAAAGCCAAAACTCATCAAGACTTTTATGTTTTATTTTGTTCTTGAAAACTCAGTTTTTTAGGCGTACTCCGAGTAGACTTTTAGATGGTTTTAGAAGACCAAATGACTTGGGGTTTTCTTCTAAAATCGAGTTTATTGAAACAAGAGGATATGTGAAAAAGTATTACTATATTTGGAGTTGTGTAGGTACCTCAAAATAGGAAAATGAAAAGAGGTGTCCAGATTCGACCTGCACTAAGCGGCCTTCTTGCGTCGGCTGTTTGGAGGTCGAATACTCCATGGATTCAAGTGATTCCACTTGGGTTCTCCTCTGTTAACATAGAGCTTCATTCTAGAAAAATAATGGACTGATTTGAGCAAGGAACGAAAGAGATATGGCCTTCCGAATTTGACCGAAAATCTGGCATGAAGCTGAGTTAAGGGAATTGTTTGCATTTTCGGTTTTGGAGAGGGGAATTGGGTGAAATCCGAAATGAATCAGTCAAGGGAGGGAGGAGGGAGTTAAGTGTTGATCACATCTTCATCATTACCACTTATGGTTGATGGGAATTGCATGTAAGCATTGAAAGGGAAGAGGGTGTGCATGTGTGTGCATGTGAGCCGTATATATGTATATAGAGTGATGGGAGTTGAGTGTTTGACTACTATTTCATCATTACTACTTATGACATGATGGGAATTGAATTTAATGATTTCAAGTGGAAGAGTATGTGCATGTTAGACATGTAAGCAAGTATTTATGGTGAGTGGATGGCTACACCCAATTTCGGCCGAGAGGGGTATAGGGTGGGGGTTGGGTGTTGTCAAATCTATTAATGGCTAGATAGGTGGGGTTCTTTGGTGGTATAAATCCCCTAGGTGATCGCGTGATCTAATACCCAGTGTAAAACTTTTAAACGATTCATAACTTATGTGATTTTGTGTGGTTTGACTAGTCTCAATATTTTACTAGTTAACCCGACATAGATTATTACTACAACTGTATTATACATGAATACACATAATATAACATAGAGTCATGTAACAATTATTTATGTGTCAACTTTTTATAAAAGTTTAGTCACCAATATTTATGTTTTTATATTCAAACGGGTCTCTAGACTTTTCTGGAATAACATTCTTTTAATCACCAACGAACGTTCAATGAGGGTTATTATCATTTATTTCCTAGTAATTCTTAAAAATTACTAAATATGACACTTGTCCCTTTGCTAGACTCCTGACAATACTATGTCAAAGATAATATTCCAAGAAATATAAAATAGGAATGTGCAAATATGACTATGGGTATTGACCTGGACTACTAGGTGTCACATCCTCCCCATGTTAATGAGAATTTCGTCCCGAAATTCAGTTCTTGTCATCTTGACTTGGAGTTTGTGAAGTTGTATGAACAAGGACGGATACTTGGCTTTCATTTTATCTTCCCGCTCCCACGTATACTCGGGGCCGCGCTTTGAATTCCAATGTACCTTAACCAAACCTTCCAATCTGTGACTTCAATGGGTTCCTCAACGAAGTGCAGCTTGTTATTTATGTGAATCTCATCAGGCGGTACAATTAATGACTCGTCTGATAAGCACTTCTTAAGATTTGACACATGAAACGTATCATGTACGTTGCTTAGTTCTTGTGGCAACTTAAGCTTGTATGCTACAGGGCTAACCCTAGCCAATATTTCAAATGGTCTTACGTACCTAGGGTTAAGGTTGCCACGGTTGCCAAATCTAGCAACTCCTTTCCAAGGTGAGAGCTTCAACATGACGCGGTCCCCAACTTGGAATTCTAGTGGTCTTCGTCTGTTATCCGCGTAACTCTTTTGTTTGTCACGAGCCACCTTTAGACGATCCTTGATCTTGAAGATCTTGTAAGTAGTCTCCTGAATAACCTCAGGACCGGTTAAATGCTTGTCGCCAACTTCCGCCCAACATTGCGGTGAACGACATTTTCGACCGTACAAAGCCTCAAACGGAGCGGCTTTGATGTTGGTGTGGTAACTGTTATTGTATGAAAACTCAGTCAACGGCGGTGAGTATCCCTATTTCCTCTGAAATCGATTACACACGCATGGAACACATCTTTTAAAGTTTGGATGGTCTTTTTACTTGACCGTTCATTTGGGGATGATATGCAGTGCTTATGTAAAGGCGTGTCCCAATGCTTCTTGTACAGACTGCCAGATTCTTGACATGAATCAACTGTCCCTATTAGAGAAAATGGAAACTGGCATACCATGCCTAGCCTCAATTTCCTTAATATTTAGCCTTGCACGCTTCTTACTTTTATCTGTCTCCTTGATTGGTAGGGAGTGAGCGGATTTCGTCAAACGACTGATGATTACCCATATAGTATCATAACCGCTAGATGTTCTGGGTAGATTTGTAATGAAATCTATGGAATTCTCCTCCCATTTCCATTGAGGAATCTGCGGTTTTTGTGTTCACTCAGGTGATTCCTAACATTCTGCTTTTACTGTCGGGTATCTCCCAACATAGATAGCAATTTCTCCTTTCATGTTTTGCCACATAATGGTGTTCCTCGGGATCCTTATACGTTTTATTCGATTCTGGATGAACGGAGTACTTGGGCTTATGGACTTAATCCATAACCTCCCACATAGGCTACCGATACCTGGTACTCAAATTCTATCTGTATCATCCAACTTAGGCTTCAATTGTTTGATTCCATTTACTGGGTAGTCGGTATTCGAAAGCAAAGCGAATACTTCTCCGACTAACGATATTAAACGTGCAAGAACCCCTTTATTTGATTACCCTAAATATGGTAGGGTTATGTGATGCTCATTCCTGGTAATGAAAGGAATGGTGCCTGCGAATCTTGAGCGTATGTTGACACCTACCCTCTATTCGTCTACGCACTTTGTCACAAAAGCAGATCTCTATAGATCTTAGGAAAGAATTACTCGACGAGGTGTCTAGGTTTTAGTTGAATATTGGGTAGTAATGACACAGTACGGAAATGAAACTTTATGTTTGTCCCTCTTATGCTTTTCGAAAGTATTTTCTCGGACTAGGACTTTATTCTTAATTCAGGTTTCGTGTTATCTATGATCTTCCATTAAAATGGGTTATAATTGATTTAATATTTCAAGATTCCTTGTGTGCTCTCACTAGCAAAGTTCGAGTCTGATCACCACTTTACCCTTTGCTTGCACCACCTTTCTGAGGCAGACCAGCCTTTGGGTTGTAACGACCTGATATGTAAACTCATGGCTTGACGACCATACTCTCGAAGTATGTAAGCCATACAAAGTTCTATGTTTGTTTGGAATATTCACATTTCTTCTAGGTGAGGAAATGAACAGTGATACTGTGAGTATGGTCTCATCGAATTAGTGTTTCCCCAAAATGGGCTATGGGTTTGTCAACCCATTAAGTTGACAGAAAGGGTTGATAGCCAACTATTAGTCATACAGTGTGTATGCACTTCCTTAGTGTTTGAATGGTGCTTTGGTGACTTACTGTTACGTATTCCACTCATATAGGTTATAGCCTCAAAATCCTTAGCACAAGGATAAAATTGAGGTAATGAGTGTTAAACATCGAAAACTTTATATTCTTACTGAGTCTGCGTTAAGAGGTCATTTCTTAATAATAGATGATCTACAGCTTCCTAATTATAGAAAATTAGGGGCGAAAGATGTGATCACGCCTCTCCTCTAGGCTGAAATCTGGGATTCATTCAACAAGATGATCTTTGGGAAAGTGCGGGTACAAAGGGTATCAAACTATCCTTCTCAAATCTTTATGGACAGTGGTCTATAGTGAACAACTCATGCTTACGTCCCTTATGCATATCATGAGCTAATGAGATTAGCAAGAAATTCCGCATTTGGGAAACCTTCAAAATTTTTGTATGTCGTTTTTCTGTTAGTGCGACAATAGTCATCAGTCCACACTTAGGTTTCTTTGGCATTCGCTTGAGCATCATCCCCGACTTATTCATCACCGGGAGAATAGTCGGACTTAAGGTGTACTGAATGTCAATGGTTGCGAGAGCAACCCTGTTTGACCAATATTATGAAATGTCAGATTACCTACTTGTCTCATGTCGAGCTTCCACAACACCCCATAGGTGCTATGTGTATGCGGGTCAGAAAGATTTTTCTGCCCCATTACCGAAGCTAGTACATAGCACTCTTGACGTAACTTTCAAGTAATTCTGAGACTAAATTGTACGATAGATCCCGAGATTACGCTATAATCCCCCACAATAATTTTGCAATTATTGTAATTGTGGGTTGTGGTAATGCTCAATTTGAAGCCATCTTGACAAGCAGAATCTCAAAGAATGAATGTGCGAAATCCTTCGCCGTTCAGGATTCACTAAGGATTGGTTGAATTCAATTTGAATTTCTCTCGTTCCTCCCGAACTAGGAGAATACTTTGTGGACACCTATTTGTTAAGATCCGATTCTTAATCAAGTGACTGAGAACATGGGTTGATCATTACCTTGGACAGCAAGACTCACTAAAGTTCCCATACACTGCAAATCATGATTACGTGTGCACCCGTAATGATAATTTACTTTGCATGATCCCTGTAGTGTTCCTTCTATCCCCAAATTTTAGTTAAAAGGATTTGAAATGTTCATTAGATCGTGTTTGCACACTTGTGTAGAAGTGTGTATTAATCCACTGGATTACCCTTAATTATGTGTACCAATACTCATGAATCTGCCGAATATGGTTGTTGCCGGATGAGGTTAATGGTAGAGAGGCACCACCAGTGTCTGTCAAAATAAAATGTGTATGGTGTAAGTCAGGCACTATGTGTTGGGCAGAGATCCTCAAATGAGTGTCGAGCAACTCATGCTCCAAGTTTGTATATATGCATGGATCCACATGATACTGATGTATGTCTGGGTCTCATGACCCTTGGAGTTCTCTCCCATTTAGTCCTGCTTATCCACCTTGGATTCCCTTCTGTCTGGGCAATCCTGTCTGCCATATCTCATGGCGAAAGTCTAGGCATCCGATCCGGCAACTTATGAAGGAGAGTATTTATACCACAAATACGTTAGAAAGATAGCTGCCTCCATGGCTGGAGTAGTTGTGGTGCAGGTATAGATACAGATTTTGGTACGGGTTTAGCCTGTTGTGATACCAAGGTCGGTAACTGACGATTTCTGCCGTCGTCGCCCAAGCTCAGCTCGTAACTCGACCTTCTAAGGTTGCAGTATGTTGAGTACCCGTTATTCTTGACTTGTAATCCGAACAGTAACATGTTGTAAGTGTTTATTATTTCCACATTGTTGTATGTGTTTAAGTGTTCATTACATGTGCCATGTAATTGTATTAGTGTAACTAATGATACCCTAGTGTAACTCCATACACTAATAGTCTACACAAGTTGTTCGGCAGCGGTTGGAATTTCTATACTCAAGTCTTGGGTGTTCTTAGTGTGATGCAAGTTTTAGTAATCTTGGTCCCTAAATGAGTCCGGTTAGAGCCTAGGTGTCACTAAGGAAACCTAATTCGCTAAAACCATTGCTCGGATACCAATCTGTCATACCCCCAAATTTATTTACATAATAAATAAATACAGGTTGCAACGATTGGTTCATTACACGATAACGGAAGTTGTAATAGTGATTTCTAAGACTTGATTACATATACGATTACTAAAACTAAATAAATACAAAGATCTAAGTCCCTCTAGTTCAATCGTCGACTTGAGACTTGATAATCTATGCCCGTCCGGTTACTAGGAATTGTTCCAACATAGCTAGCCTATTCCAACCGCTTCATGGCTAAAGGTTACCTGAGAAACATACTTGAAAGTGTCAACACAAAGGTTGGTGAGTTCACAGAGTTTGTTAATTTAGTACAGTTAGTTTTCCCTGAAAAACTAGACACGACTTAACCGTCATAAAATAAGTAGTTTTCCTTTGAAAACATGCCAATGACTTTACCGTCATAAAATAAGTAGTTTTCCTTTGAAAACATGCCCATGATTTAACCGTCATAAAATAAGTAGTTTTCCTTTGAAACATATACATGACTTAACCGTCATAAAATAAGTAGTTTTCCTTTGAAAACATATACATGACTTAACCGTCATAAAATAAGTAGTTTTCCTTTGAAAACATGTCCATGACTTTACCATCATAAAATAAGTAGTTTTCCTTTGAAAACATGCCCATGACTTTACCGTCATAAAATAAGTAGTTTTCCTTTGAAAACATATACATGACTTAACCGTCATAAAATAAGTAGTTTTCCTTTGAAAACATATACATGACTTAACCGTCATAAAATAAGTAGTTTTCCTTTGAAAACATGTCCATGACTTTACCGTCATAAAATAAGTAGTTTTCCTTTTAAAACATGCCCATGACTTTACCGTCATAAAATAAGTAGTTTTCCTTTGAAAACATATACATTGTTTAAACCCGATCATTTACCGATCAAAACTCTTAGTATGTATTACCAATGAATCCGAATACTAACCCGATCAATTGACCCCAATTGTAAACTTGCAAGGAATACAAAATAATATGTAATGTACGAGACTGTAACCAAACCCCAACTTTCTGTGCCTCCCCACGCCTTTCTGCGAGTTAAGACAATATGCGGTCATTCGGCCATTTGGACCCCTGATTAGCGTGACTAATCATGATCGGAGGCGTCACCCCCAATAGTACTATCCATAAAATCCCGAGCTAAGTCCATAGCTAATGGTTACTAATTTTTATTCCGAGGACTTTAAGCGCTTCATTTTTCCCTCAATACACACATAGGTCTGATCATTAGTTCATTCATTTACATACAAAAATTCTTTACAAGTATGTTTCCACCCCAAAACATTTCAAAAACTTAGAAAATAAAAAGGGGATAGTGAAACTCACAAAGAGTTAAACCAGAATGTTCATATTGTCAAATGTGTAAGCAATTGTATTTCATGTTCTCAAAACATAACAAGTAAGTATGTTTCTCCCCCGCAGTTTACAAAACATTAAAAAGCGAAAGGGGGCCGTGAACTCACCTTGTGTCCAATGAAATCCTAGCAAATAACAGTGCGCTAAGAGTTCCTGTCTATCCGTACCCTAATCACACAAGGGTACTAATGTGTTAAGACTACCCGTCTTATACGTAAGTTGTTCATCCGACTTAACGAATCCCGTTAAGTACGCATTTGTTTAGTAAAAATAGTGTTTTTATTTACGACTCATTGGTGATTATTATTCCAGTCTAGATGCTTACATATTTTCCGAGAAAATAATATGTTTCCCTATTTGTGACTTATTAAGTGTACCAAAAATAAATATTATTTTTGTAGCAACTTAAAATATATTCACTTATGTTCCACGATGTCATGTGATTATTTATTTTTAACCGAATCTCTTTATATGTTCCATGTACATATATCAAATGTTCATATTAGGATACTAATCTTTAATTCGTAGAACATTTCCATAATTTAATCAAAACCGTACACCAACATATATATATCACAAATTTTATCCATAAACATATATTTTTAGTAACACCTTATATGTTGATGATAATCGTTCGTATGTCTTCTTGAATCATAGGACACTACCTCGGGTCTTGCCAGGTAAGTCACACATGATCATATAACTTCACGAACATGTATCCTTCAACATAACACATGAATGGAATGAGGGGTTTATGAAGAACACCATCATCCAAATGTTATTTTATGTGATTATATATATATGTAGTTTATATTTGATGTGTCCTTGTCTTGTCCATGGTCCTTCTAGTTTTGTATTTTATGTATGAACATGTACATGTTTAAATATATGTATTCGAACATGACTTATGAAGAAATAAAGCCAAAACTCATCAAGACTTTTATGTTTTATTTTGTTCTTGAAAACTCAGTTTTTTAAGCGTGCTCCGAGTAGACTTTTAGTGGTTTTAGAAGACCAAATGACTTGGGGTTTTCTTCTAAAATCGAGTTTATTGAAACCAGAGGATATGTGAAAAAGTATTACTAGATTTGGAGTTGTGTAGGTACCTCAAAACAGGAAAATGAAAAAAGGTGTCCAGATTCGACCTGCACTGAGCGGCCTTCTTGCGTCGGCTGTTTGGAGGTCGAATACTCCATGGATTCGAGTGATTCCACTTGGATTCTCCTATGTTAACATAGAGCTTCATTCTAGAAAATTAATGGACTGATTTGACCAAGGAACGAAAGAGATATGGCCTTACGAAGTTGACCGAAAATCTAGCATGAAGCTGAGTTACGGGAATTGTTTGCATTTTCGGTTTTGGAGAGGGGAATTGGGTGAAATCCGAAATGAATCAGTCAAGGGAGGGAGGAGGGATTTTAAGTGTTGATCACATCTTCATCATTACCACTTATGGTTGAAGAGAATTGCATGTAATCATTGAAAGGGAAGAGGGTGTGCATGTGTGTGTATGTGAGCCGTATATATGTATATACAGTGATGGGAGTTGAGTATTTGACTACAATTTCATCATTACTACTTATGACATGATGGGAATTGCATGTAATGATTTCAAGTGGAAGAATGTGTGCATGTTAGACATGTAAGCAAGTATTTATGGGTGAGTGGATGGCTACACCCAATTTCGCCCGAGAGGGGTATAGGGTGGGGGTTGGGTATTGTCAAATCTATTAATGGCTAGATAGGTGGGGTTCTTTGGTGGTATAAATCCCCTAGGTGATCGCGTAATCTAATACCCGGTGTAAAACTTTTTAACGATTCATAACTTATGTGTTTTTGTGTGGTTTGACTAGTCTCAATATTTTACTAGTTAACCCGACATAGATTATTACTACAACTGTATTATACATGAATACACATAATATAACATAGAGTCATGTAACAATTATTTATGTGTCAACTTTTTATAAAAGTTTAGTCACCAATATTTATGTTTTTATATTCAAATGGGTCTCTAGACTTTTCTGGAATAACATTCTTTTAATCACCAACGAACGTTCAATGAGGGTTATTATCATTTATTTCCTAGTAATTCTTAAAAATTACTAAATATGACACTTGTCCCTTTGCTAGACTCCTGACAATACTATGTCAAAGATAATATTCCAAGAAATATAAAATAGGAATGTACAAATATGACTATGGGTATTGACCTGGACTACTGGATGTCACATACCAGTCATGTATCCAAGTTAAAGGTGAGATTTTATATAGGTGGCATAGCCTGATTGCTTAATGATGATGAAAAATTGAACCCTAACATGTATACATGTAACCCGTAGAACACAACACTGTAATCTGATCATCAAAATGGGTTAAAGGGGTAGCACTAAATGGGTTGTAAGAAGGTTTGTAAATGGGTTGGTGAGTTGAAAGTAACATTCTTTTTTATCTAATATAATTCTGAATGGCTTGCTCATGTCAACACATACATTGTGGAAATCGTTTTAGCCCCAACCTAACTTGTTTATTTCGTGTTGTGTTTCCGTGTGTCTGTAATTTCCACTCCTAATTTTGACCCATTTGTATGGTGAATGTTTCAGGTTATTTTTAAGAATTTAACTTCATCGAGCTAAACTATGTGGAAACAGCCTAAAAAACTATCTAATTGGTTATTGTTTGATGATTGTTACGTGCATTTTTGGTTTTTATAAAATCATAAAAATACTACAAAGAAATACAGCACACAAATTAACATAGTTACAAAAATACAACACACAAATTTAACCCAGAAAAATACAGGACAACTTTTGATTTTTTTTAAATCGTCGTTTTTTATATAACAACATTATACTCAAATTAAAGAGGAAAAAACAATTGATTTTATACTTTAATTTAAAAAAAAAATACCTCGTATGAAAAAGTTATTACCGTTTTAAAAAAGTGGGGGAAGTTGAAAAAAATCAATAAAAGTGGCTATTAATTAAATACGCTTCCACCAATCTTTTTCATTCCTTTTGACGTCAAATGTTGTATACAATGAAATATTTTCAAATTTGTAAATTATCATTGTAAGGTTTTCATTTAACATGTAATTTAATGTATTGTAAAAATGCACCACTTATGAAATGTATTTTCATGTATTTTTTTATGTTTTGATTACTATCAATATGATCTTAACAATTAACAAAATAAAAAAAGTTACCAATACAATATCAAAATTGTATAAAAAGAGCTGTTAAGATAGTTATCAATATAATGTTAACGTTTCACCTCATATAACACATGGGGTTAAAGCTAGTTAATTAATAATTATAAATTGATATCAGGTCAACTTCAAGTGATAGGCAAAATTACAATATGTTCATATGTGATTCGTGCCATGTTATATGTGATTTGTGAATATTTTTTAAGATTATATTAGAGCATTCGTAGCAGGTTTCTTATATTCTTATCCTTATAATTACATTAAAATCACTACATTTTCTCTCTATTTTCTAATTAAATAATATTTTTTATACCTTTATTCTTATAATTACACTAAAAATCACTACCTTTATTCTTATATATACAAAAAATTTATACATTTTCTCTCTTTTCCACTCACAACCAATTTAAAACACTACTTAAAATATACAAAATTCACTCATAAACTTATATCAAACCGGCTGTGAATGCTCTTATTGTATGAACGGTGTATGTACAATACGAGCTTAGAAGGCAAGTAACAAGAGTATTTTAAAGATGGTAACGAGTTAGGATCTCTTTGATTAATATGAACGCAGATCTCTTTGATTAATATGAACGCACACGTTTTTTTGACATTTGAATATTAACAACTGAAGATGACTGTTGACTATCAACTATTTCATGTAAATTTGGTTGATACTTTATTTTCTATTAAGTTTCAGTCTCAACTGTTTAGTATCTTGCAACAATTTTGACATTTACTGCTCCTTAAATTAGAAGGTCGGCATCTAATCCGACGTCAACACCTACCAAAAAATCATAAACACCCCTTCAAGACCAAAAGATCACAAAACACCCCTCCAAGTATAATTATTTTCAAATAAGACCCTTCACTTTCTGTATTTTCAAATATACCTCTAAAATATCTAAAGTTACAAATCTACTCTTGAACAAAAGTCTCTAATATACCCCTCAAATTTCTTTTACTGTTCTTTTATAGTCGTTTATAAAATTACTTTTTCCTATTTTACTAGCCCTTAAAACCAGTGGCGGATCTAGGGAAAAAATTCAGGGGTATCGGGCAAAAAATTTTTTTCCATGCATTCAAGTAAATGAAACAAAAAAAAAAAAAAAATCCCTGTACATTCAAGTAATGAAGCAACTTTTTTTTGGTATTGAAGTAAATGAAACAAATTTTTTTTCCCGTATTTCATCTACTTAATTAGGGTGATAATTAGCAATAGGTGGTTCATCTTCTATAAACAAAACTAGTAGTTGTGCCACGGCGCGTTACCACCGGAACTAACTTTATAGCAAACAACTAACCCATACGTGCTTACAAAAATTTAAAAACAAACAATTACGGGACTAATAGTTAGGCTTTCATATTGATCATGGAAGCAAAAGTTGTTGATCGAATACGGTACCTAAATGCAATGATGGTACCAGAAACATTTAACTGAATATAACTTTGTTTTTACATCCAGGGACATATGTTTGTTTCTTTAACAATCAATGTATAAATAATATTTTCGCTTCTTTCATAATACACCAGTTTAGATCCCGTGTTTACACACGGGGTGAAAAATATCAATACATAAATTTTTTAAATATTTATGTATAATTTAAAATAAATATGTTTTATTAGTAAGATTAGTGTTTTCTTTAAATATATATTATATTAACTATAGAAGTGTATTAAATAAGAGAGAGAAGCGGGAAAAAAATGATAAGAATGAATTTGGAGGCGACACGTGACACTAAAAAACCTTTATTTATTATATAGTATAGATTTAGAAAAATATATCTTTGTATAACTGTATTTATATATTTAAACCAGAAAAAAAGTGTTAAAAAAAATAATAAACCATAAATTAAATAGGAGGAAACAATAAAGTAAAAAAAAATAAAGAAACAGTGAAGTCTTTTTATATTAAAATAAAAAATAAAGAAATGAATGGTAAAAAGTATTCAATGCTTGATTTTGAACAAAATTGATTTTTTGCCAGCAAGAATTGCTTTTACCGGAATTTGGCTCGTCGTTTCATGGTTTTTGCACACTTCCAAATGCTCCATCTTTTCAAATAACACAATAAAAATAAAAACTCTACGTTTTGGTTAATGTGCAATTTTAAAAGGCAAACGCAGTCATCTTCTTCATTTTATATCAAATATTCTTCAACCTTCCATAGTAAAACTACACATTACAATCCAGTCACGTCTCCGGGAAGACGCGATTTGTCGGGTTGTGGGTTCTACAAACGTCGTCGGAGAAAGGTTGTGAACCGTTGCTTCGTTTCACCGGGATGTGTTGATGATGGTGACGGAAAAGAAAATTTAAAGGTTAGTGTTTGGATTTGTTTGTAAGAAAATTTTAGGGGTATCTAAAATTTCGTTCAGGGGTATCGGGAAACATAAGACAATTAAAAAAAATAAAAATTACACTGCATGTTGAAATTTGAGGGGTAGCGGCAGGTACCCCTGCCGCCATGCTAGATCCGCCCCTGCTTAAAACACAAGGTCGGTGGCCAATGGGGAGGCAACCAACTCAAACATATACTAATGTTTAAATATGTTTTTTTTTCAATATTATAACCAAAAGTTGGTGTGTGGTCAGAGTGGTAAGTTGTAAGCACGCTAACTTTTTTTCCTGGGTTTGAATCTAATTGAAGGATGTTTATATTTTCTTTTTTTTAATTATTTTTCCAATAATTTTTTTATACTTTTTTCTCCAATTGGTTTTTTTTCTCTATCGATTTTTTCGTTTCAGTGTTACGTCCTGTTTACACTATAGTCTTTTTTATTTATACCGAATCGCCGTAACTTCGTAGATTTCTTTTATATATTTAACCACGTCAGTGTAATCGTCGTAGCACGCGTTGCTAGGTTCGCAAACGCGCCGCGTTGCGCGGGCTTAATTTCTAGTTTAACATGAGTGCTAAAATCATCATTTTATTCTTTTTCATTTTAAAAAACAAAGAAAATACCCAGACTGTATATATTCCCATGGGTCAATACGGTAAACAATTCTACAAACCAAAAGAAGTACCGGTGTTAACTAAAAGTCAACTCAACTGGTCAAAATTCATAGATGATACCACGTGTGCATCGATCACTCAGTTTCTTTTTCCTAAACCTTAAACATTCATAACATTGATGTTATGAATTAGTCACCACCAGTCTGGGATTTCATTCTTTGCTTTCTATTTACAGCAAGTCTTTCAGCATGAACTTTACTCCTAACCTGCCTCCATATCATATTAACCGCATCCTCTTTTTTGGGCGGGAACTGATATTCAAAATGGTGCGTTATTTCTTTGAGCCGGGCCCACATTTTAAGCCACTCGTTTTCGGGTATTTTTCTTAGGTGTTCAACCATGTACCCTGGAACCAATGCTTCTTTTACAGAAAAGAAAAGTGAGAGCTTGGTGTAGTCTAGTTCAGATTCAAAAGGGAGCTCAATATGGTCGTTGACGATCACAGTTACACTGTGGCTCACTATGGCATCAAACAGTCGGTTAGAGGAAGGAGTGTCACCTGCCGGACGTAAACAGAATTTTGACGACCTCATACCCTGTGTTGACTGGTTACTCCATAGGTTTGACTTTAGATGCAACACATTAAGTTCAAGTGTATCATACATATTGAGAATATAGCCTAAAAAAGTAAAGATGTCAATTTCAACCCATTTACTTGTTAGTGGGTCAATCTGGATTGTGTTTTATCTCAAATAGGTCAAATCAGACTATTTATGTAAAAGGGAAACGTGTTATGGTTGAGCTTATAAAAGCTTCCACAATACCGATTGAAGCTCATTTCCTAGGTATTTGATCATTTTGGTATATGTTTTTGAAAATTTTTGTGCTAATTAGATGTTATATAATAGCTTTTCTTTATTTTATTTGAAAAATAATATTATTTATTTTTCAATACATAATATATTTTAAATATTTGAGCAAACTTCGTTTTTGCTCCCTGTGGTTTGACCATTTTAACTCTTTTGCTCAAATAGTTTGAAAATGGCCATTTTGCTCCCTGTGGTTACAGTTTTTACTCTAATATGCTCTCCGCCCCTAACTCCATCCATAATTCCGGTTAAATGTTACCCACGCAAACACAGTCAAAACATGAATGGAAAAGACAGAAATGCCCCTCATGTGAGGGGTACGTGGGTAACATTTGACCAGAATTATGGATGGATTTAGAGGCGGGGAGCATATTAGAGTAAAAACTGCAACCACAGGGAGCAAAATGGCCATTTTCAAACTATTGAAGCAAAAAGGTTAAAATGGTCAAACCACAGCGAGCAAAAACGATGTTTACTCTAAATATTTTTTTAAGTACGCTTTTTTTCTCTCGGGCCCTTCCCTTTTTTGCCCCTTGCGCCTAGGCCCCAGGCGAGGCCTGTACACCTCTGATAACTATGCCTCATAAATAGTCTTATTCAAGAACTTATGTTATTATTTAATAATCTTTTTGTAATCGTAATTAACACGTTAGTTTTCCATAAAAAGGTTTAAAGAGGGACAAAAAGTGTTTGATGGTAAGCTCGACCCCGCCCATTTTAAGTAATTACCCAACCTGCCCATCCCTAGTAAAAAACGTTTCTCTACCAAAAAAAACACCACAGATTTGGATTTTACGGCTTATAAACCACTCCCTTTGTCCCACAATAAATGTGATGTTCACTTTGACTAGAGAAATAGTATTATGGAAGGTTTGAACATAAATAGTTAGATACCCCTAAGAAATGACGAAATAGTGGACCCTTGGGGGCACAGATTAATAATATTAATATTTCTTAATGATAATGATCACTTAATAATATATTATCATGATTTGGCCCATCATGACCGTCCATTTTTTGTATATTTGACCGGTTTATTTTTGACATATTTGACCTGTTTTGACCGAGCCATTTTATGCAACCGCTGACAAAAAATCTTGAATCCGCCACTGTCTGGGATAAAAACATTGCAAAAGAAACATACATTTATTTGGGATAAACAAAAAAGTTCATAAAAAAACTCCTAACACGTGTTAATTCATTTAGTACGACAAAACTATCATGATCTTAAGAAGTTGGTCTAATACTCCAAATAGTAAACCGCAACACTTTTTTTCATGTTAATTTGCCTCTTTGCACATTATTGTGATAGAAAAAAGATGGCTTATGTCATTGAACAACTTTCTTAGGTTGGTGGTCTCATTTTGCTAATTATACCTCTCTAAGATAGACTAACTTGGTAATTTGATCACACAATGACCAGTTTCTTTGCTTATGTGACACATTATTGTGAAACTAGTCCAATTCAAAAAAGTAATTACCAAACTAGCACACTTTGAAAAAAATTATAACTACCAATCTATCACATTTTCTGAAGAGTTGGCTTGCCAAGTCATCTTTTTACCAACTAAATTACGAAAGTAGCCCATTTCAAAAGAGCATACTTACCAGGTCAGGACACGATTGAGTATAAATACCAATCAGACCACCAACCAAAATACCAGGTTACGTTGCTATTCTATGACATTAGCCAAAAAAAGTTGGTGGCGTTGAAACATTTTAGTCAAGTCAAAGCATGTAGTTATCATGGGACTTAGGGTTTGGTTTAGAGCAGATTTCAATTAAAGTTTGAAAAAGAGTAGTGGTTGACTTGAAAGTCTCCTGTAGCATAACTTGGCTCAAAGTGAACATCTTCATAACCTTTTAGTAATTTCTCCAGCTTGCGTCGAACTTTTCCCTCCTGCACAACAAATTATGTTTTCATTCATTAGGTTACTCAATTGCCCCCAAAAAAGAAAATTTTCATATCAGTCCATGAAAATTGTAATTTGTAACATTGTTTTACCTCATACTTAGTTTACTATAATTGTTGGACTGTTTATCAATATCTGAAATGTCATTTAATAAATAGAATCTGGTGTACCACAGTCAATAGTACCAAAAGGAAAAAGAGTCAAGACAGGTAACCGTCCGAACCCGTAATTTTGTTCGTGTCAAAACAAGTCGGGCTGACATGAAGAGCTTTTTGTACAATTCTTTATAAAAACTAGTGTCTCAGGCATGATTAGAAAAGTTACGTTATTTCAATAGTTTACATTTTATTAAAGTCAAAAGATTTCGGAGGTTTTATGCAATTAAAATACAATTTGGCACTTTCAAACCATTTGACTCATTTCCTTTTAAACTTATTTTATTTTTGTTTATCCCGTTTGACCAATTAGAGATAAAACATGACCTGCATCTGAATATTCATAAGTAAAAGGGTTGAGATTACTATCTCCAGCGACTGATAAATGCATAATTAAACCTTCAAAACTTGTTAAAAAAGGAAGTGTTGCGTACCATGAAATATTCATCCATGCCAGCATAACTTCGAAAACTTGATATTTACATTACCCGTTAGAGAGAAAACATAAACTAAATCTACTCATTTATAATTAGACCTTAAAAACTCACTGAAAAAGAAAATGTTGCAACTTTCATGGGACAGATAGAGCACCTTTGATTATGTGTTTATTAAATTTTTTTTGTCACCTACTGATTTTCTCATTGTTCTTCCTCGGAAGAAAAGAAGTGTGCTATGCAACTTGAAAGGGTTTGAAGAATCATCATACATAAATGATTCAACAACATGCTTATAAGGGGCAACAACGTCTTTTTGTAAACTTGACATGCTTTTGGAGAAACGCCCAAAATTTGCAACAATTAGAATAGATGCATTCACTTCTTCCCGAATAAATCTGAAAGCATTAGGATGGTGCATAGGAATGACATGATCTCTTCCAGAAGTCCTATGCCAACAGTTAGATTTTCTCAAGAATTTAAGGATGTCCACCTGTAATTTTAAATATAGAAGTATAGAATTATAGTTTAAACATCCCACCCCCCCCCCCCCGTATTTCCCGTCACAGTTTTTATTACGACTGGTTGCAAGGTTTTCATACAGGGTGATTACATTGCATGAGTAAGATACATCTAACATCTAAGCTGTATGTGTAACAGGACTTCCCGCATAAGCTTCTTAATCAATGCATCAATTATACTTCAGTTTAGTAACAACTGGAAATGATACAAGGATAAAAGTAGTCATTTTGAGTAAACACGTGACAACAATCAAAGTTACCATAAAAAAATGTCACTTCTTTTATGTTCCAAAGAGAGAATTTTATCATGAAAAGCAAACCTAGATGTTGAATATGTCTACCATAATTGAGGAAGGGCCTTTTGTTCTTTATTAATTCAAGAACTTGCAATTGGCTCTTGTTTATTCGAAGAAAAGTACATCTGTACATTGTTCTTTTGTCCTTAGACACGTCACACTGACACATCATCAAACAAGGGTTTGTTAATCAGTTTAAGTGTTTGGTTAACCTGAACATGAACATACCATATTGCCATATCTATCAACAATAAATATACTCGAGTAAACTAAAACAACAAACTTATGAGGTTTCAACATCTTATACAAACCCATCGATTCTTTAGCAACCATTCCCTCGTTTAAGGATGTTTGGATGTGCATTTGACCTAATTATAAATAATTGGTTCTAGTGTCCAGCTAACCTGTTTGTGCTTAGGGTCAAATAAACATTTTACGTGCAACAAAACCAATAGCAAAATGTAAAGTAAAATTACTCATGCACCCTATTTAACCAAAAATACATTCAGTTCGTCCTTACAAAATACAAGAATTTGCAAAACATTCAACACGGTTAAAAGTGATTATTACAAGCAAAAATACATTCAGTTATGAACTTCAAGCATTAGAAGCACGTCCAAACACTAACTCCTACATTGCATTTTGTTATAGTTGATTATTCAATATCACAAAGTCACATTCAAGACTCACATCCAAACACCCCGTGAATTGCAGGTTTAAAATTGAATAGGATTCATATGCCTTACACTGAATCATTCAATATATATGGCTTTCTTCATAATTAACGTCATGAGCAATTTCTTCTCACTAAACATAAGATTATGAGCTAGAAATCTAATCATACTCCTACGAACTTTAACATAAAGTACACCATTATGTGCAATCTAATCATCCTTCAACATTATCACAAAAGTAAGTCAAGAATTCACCTCAACAATCAGGCTATTCAATGATTCTCACCTGCAATTGCCGATCAAATTCAGTATCCGTCATGTTCTTCCCATGCGTATTAAAGCTCAATGAAGAAAAAAAGGGCACAAAAAACACATCTGCCGCTTCGGGATTCAATACCCTAACCGCCTCATCAACCGTACCATTTTCATACAAAAGCGACGCCATAATCCAATATTCCACGCTATTAACAACAACATAGCGTGGAATATTGGATTATGGCGTCGCTTTTGTATGAAAATGGTACGGTTGATGAGGCGGTTAGGGTATTGAATCCCGAAGCGGCAGATGTGTTTTTTGTGCCCTTTTTTTCTTCATTGAGCTTTAATACGCATGGGAAGAACATGACGGATACTGAATTTGATCGGCAATTGCAGGTGAGAATCATTGAATAGCCTGATTGTTTCAACCGCGGATGTGGTGGCCACAACGGCAGATTTCCGGCATGCCATCGTATCCGGCGAGCATACCAACATTAAACCTCTTTGGCAAATCGTACGTGAAAATTCTAAGCGGAGATCCGGTGCGACAAGGTAACGGAGTATCATTTTTAGGTAGGGAGAAGAACGATAACTGCGATTTCAGATCTCCAGATCCTAAGTCTCCAGTGGTGATCGAGTATGTGATGAAGACGGTTACGAGAAAGATGACGAGTGATGCGACTGCTTTACCTATCATTTTTTGTTGCAGAAAGTTTCCCAAATCATTGAAGGATTTGATAGTGTAGTTGTTGTTGAAGAAGACGATGAATTTGTAACGGCAATGGAAGCGCTTGTACTCGATTGTATCTTAGCATGAACCGGTCATCGCGATTGTATGTACAAAACTAACAAGAAAATTTAGGAGTTAATTACAATGATGATTCATGTGGTTTGGTCAAATTATGATATAGGCTCTATCTTTAAGAAATTACTAGTTTGATCTCAAGAAACTTTTAATTTATTTCCTCGACGTCCCTGAAATGGATTTTTAAATTAAAAAGATATTTAATCAATAGCTGTGACTCACTTCCTTTTTTTAATTAAAATTTTTAAACCCTACCCTTCACTTTCTTCCCCGATGAGAAGTCACAACCGGTGCACCATAGCACCATCACATTCGGCACACCACCGCACCGTCACTACAACCATGATCTTTTATTCAAACTTATCTATTTATATAACAATAATCACATGTAACTCTCATCCTTGTAAATTGTTGGTTCAAAGTTGGTTCAACAAAATTTAATAGAACAAAGCAAGTACAGGGAACTAAATAGATGGTCAAATGCTTGCTTCGAATTACTGTGTAAAGCTTCAAAAGAAAACTACAGTAAACAAATGTGGAAAATTGAAACGTACACTTTATTCAAGCTAGCCTACTGCTACTTATAAATAACAAAACAAACAAACTCATGTCGAAAATTAGCCACACAGAATGAGACATGGCAAATATAAAAGAAACAAAATACTAATTCCAACTAAAGACCCGGTACACGAAGACCTCTTACACCCTCAATGTATACTTTCTAAAGAATTGGACAAAATTAGCCACACAGAAAGAGATTTTCTGCTTTCGGTTTTTCTTTGTTTCAACCACCTTACAACAAGCTGGCGGTGGTGTTGGTTGATGTTGTCGGAATCATTTACGGACGTGAAAGCCGGCGGTGGTGTTTAAGTGGCTTCGAATGTCGCTCAGAAAGCATGTCGGAACAGCGACAATTCGTAAAATGATTTCGGAGACAAAGACAATCGATGATGGTGTGTGCGACACGTTCGTTTTTCTAGCTTCAACAAGCCTTCGTTTTTCCGGATTTCTAAACGGTGATGGTGTGGTGTGTGAGCTCTTCGAGTTATCGATCAAAACCCACACGTCTGGCGGCAGTGTAGTGGATGGAGGATGGCGAACTAAAGAAGGGGAGGGGAGTGGTTGCAGTAGACGGCGGTCGTTGCGGTGGCCAACCGGAGATGGCGGCCTGAAAGTGAAGGGGCTGAACTCTGAAATGAAGGGCTAGATGAAGAAGATGGTTAGGTCTAATTTAATGTGGTGGGCCCATATAATATAATATTTAATTGTTTTATTTTTTTTATTAAAGTTAAAGGTATTTTGCAATGTTTTCAGAACCGGACCGGACGTCGAACCGGTCTCCTTACCGGTCCACTGGTCGGACCGGTCCACTGGTCGGACCGGTCCGACCGGTCGGACCGGATTTAAGAACCGGACGACGTAATAAATATTATAAAAATATATCAGTCTAACTAGCTTTTAATCCTTTCAAAAACCACCAACAAGTCAATTCAAATAATTTTAAACTAACAATTACCTACGAAATAAGAAGCCAAGAGACTTAAAAAAGATTAAAAAAAAAAAATAAAAAAAAAAAAATAGTCAAGCGGTTCAACCGGTCCGACCACCCGGTTTCCGGTCCGACCGCCGGTTCAACCGGTCCGACCACCGGTTCGCTGCAGAAACGGTTCAACATATGTAACCGGACCGGCCAGACCACCGGTTCCCGGTCCGACCGGTCCGACCGGCCGGTCCGGTCCGGGTTTCAAAACATTGGTATTTTGGTAATTTTGTATCCACTTAACTGAAATACTTAAGCTTCATCCATGTTAGAGATCGTCAGTGTAATAAAATCAAAGTTTGCTGGGACCAAACTCGTAATTTCTTAAAATTAGGAACTATATCCGTAATTTAGCCAAACCACAGGGACCATCCGTGTAGTTAACTCAAATTTTAGAAAGCAAAACAAATATAAATATTTATACCTGAGTTGGCCAACCTTAACCGTTAATTGAAACTAATCGATAACCGAACCGAATTAATCGATAACCGAAATTAACCGACGGTTATGGGTAAGGTTCTTTGATTAACCGATCAAGCGTTTTATGGTTATGGTTAAGGGTGTCTCATAACCGAACGTTAACCGAACCGATACAACACTATGCATAACATATATGTACAAAATATAAATGATTTCCCCAATTCACACTGGTTAAAGGTGCACAAAATATATATGCACAAAATTTTTCTATCCATTTCCTAAAAAAAATTTTGATAACTAATGAATTAATTATTAATTTATGACTAGAAAAAATAATATTACTAAGATAATCTCAATAGAACCATCACTGAGAACACTAATCTATATGTAGAGATACTTAACACGGGAATCATGGAAACATGTCTGCATGCTGGTTTCGTATCCCAAATTGAGTCGAAGAATGTGAAAGAGGCACGCGCAGACAATTGTTGGATAGAGGCAATGCAAGATGAGTTGTCTCAGTTCAGTAAGTTGCATGTGTGGGATTTAGTTGATTTCCTTATGGGTGTATATTCGATTGGTACCAAATGGGTGTTCAAATGCAAGAAGGATGATCGACACGTTGTAGTGAGGAATAAGGCACGACTGGTTGCTTAGGGTTTTTATCTGCAAGAGGGCTTGGATTACACAAAGGTATATACCCCAATTGATAGACTTGAGGCCATCCGACTGTTTCTGGCTTATGCATCATATGTTGGCTTCAAGGTCTATCAACTTGATGTGAAGAGTTCTTTCCTATACGAAAAAGTACATGAAAAGGTCTAGGTTACTCAACCACCTGCCTTTGAAAACCCACAATACCCAGATAGAGTGTACAAGCTGGATAAGGCACTCTATGGTCTTCATCAAGCTCCCCGGTTGTGGTATGAGACGTTATCAAAGCATCTGTTGTCCAATGGTTTCGACTGCGGGCAAATAGACTTGACTCTTTTCATAAGGAAAGCAGGGGGAAATATTCTACTAGTATAGTTTTATGTGGATGACATCATTTTTGGGTCTACAAATGAAGATATGTGCAGAGAATTCGAGAAGGTGATGAAGTCAAAGTTTGAAATGAGCAACATGGGAGAATTGTCGTTTTTTCTAGGACTCCAAGTCAATCAAAGAGAAGATGACATTTATCTACATCAAACTAAGTGTGTACATGACATTTTGGAGAAATACAAAATGAAGATTGTTCTACTTATGGCACACCGATCTCAGTCAATCACAACCTGCATCTAGACAAAGATGGGAAGGATGTAGACTGTAATTGTACCGCGGAATGATTGGTTCTCTTATGTACCTTACACCTTCAAGACCTGATATTATGTTTTTCATTTGCTGATGATCGAGTTTTCATTCACAACCCAAGGAATCTCACTTGATAGCTGTGAAGAGGATATTCAGAGATCTGAAAGGGAAGCCCTAATTAGGTCTTTGGTATTCCAAGCAGCAGTCGTTTGATTTTAAAGCCTACACTGATTCAGATTATGACGGTTGCAACCTTGATAGAAAGTCGACCTCAGGTGGATGTCAGTTCTTGGGAGACAGGCTGGTCTCCTGGCAGTGTAAGAAGCAGTCAACGGTTTCTGTTTCAACTTGTGAAGCAGAGTATATTGCTGCTGTTAGCTGCTGTTCTCAGATTTTGTGGATCCAGCAACAACTGAGAGACTACACCGGAACTCCTCTATTCATTGACAACAATGCCACCATGTCTATCACAAATAACCCGATGAAACATTCCAAAACTAAACATATTGAGATTCGTCACCACTTCATCCGTGATTGTGCTGAAAAACGCTTGGTTGAACTTGTAAAGGTTCACACGGATGACAACTTTGCCGACCTTTTCACTAAGGCCTTTGATCATGCTCGCTTTAAACACCTTGTCAACATGATAGGAATGTTCAATCCTGAGTGAAAATATTTTTTAAAACAAATGTTCTTGGAAGTTACCTTTTCTTTATTTATTTATTTTTTGTACAATTCTTTTATAGATGCATGTTTTGGTAACTATAGATAAAATTCTATGTATCGGTGTACAAGGCTTGTACGCAGGAGGGTGTTCCTACGTACTAGGCTTGTACACCATATTGGTCCTGCGTACTTAGCTTAGTGCGCATGGGTTTTGCCCTGCGTACTTAGCCTAGTACGCAGGAAATGTTTCTATCCCTATAAATATAAGGTGTTGTCCTTATTTGTAGGTGGGACTGAACAGATGGGAGTGAAAGAGGTGTGGACGGGATGAGCTCTCTCGGCCATGGACCGTGAGCGTAGACGAGAGATGTGTGCTCCTTTGGTATGTAGTCTATAACCACGGGATGACAACTTTATTATGGATTACGTATCGTTTGTGTTGATTCTCTTGTTTGTATGATTTTGATTTTCTCTGTCGTCTCTCTTTCGTTCCCACATAGATCGACGAACATAACTATGCTTCTTCCGTTGTGCAACAAGGCTCCCGGGACCTACAAGTGATATCAGAGCCTCGGTGTTCGTTGATTTGTGTTTCAGATCTGAGTTTTAGGGTTTTGAAGGTTCTGTGTTCTTACGTAGGTCGTGTCTTTTTCATACCAAAATCCTAAAATTCATCTTCATATCGATTCATTTGTTGTTTGGACGCTAAGAGTTTGTTAGAAGTTGATTTCTAAGCTTTTGGATGCATCAATTTCACAAATCCAACTGGTTCCGAACATTCTCCTCAAGATCGGCTTTGTTCGTATGACTGTTGTTTTGTAAGTATGTAGGAAATACATACCATGCGTACTTACTTGAACGCAGGTGATACAAGGCTTGCGTACTTACAAGTACTTACTAGTACATAGAAGTATTTGGTGTGAGTACTTACCAAGTACGCATGAACATCAGTCTCTGTGAACTTACTAAATACACATGAATAGTTGAGTATACATATTTGCTTGTACGCAAGGTGTGATGCGTACTAGTCTATGAGTTTTAGGGTTTTGAAGGTTCCGTGTTCTTACGCAAGCTGAATCCATACCCGAATCTGTACCTATACCTGCACCACACCTACAACTACCTAAGTTGTAGAGTTAGTTTTCTTTCTTGATATATGTTGCCTTCATTCAGTGTGGTCTATATATGTATACTCTTTTTTGAGAATTGCTCGGTTGGATGACAGAAACATTTGCCATGAGGTATGACAGACATGACTCTCTAATCTGGTGGGAACCCGAGGTGGAGAAGCAGGACTAAATGGGAGAGAACTTTACAGGTCTGAAGACCCAAACACTCATTGGGATCATGTGGATCCATACGTACATACAAACTTGGGGCATGAATTGCTCGATACTAATTTGAGGATCTCTACCCTAAACATAGTGCCTAACTTCCACCATACACATCCTGTTATTAGAAGACACTAGTTGTGTCTCTCTACCATTAACCCCATCCAACACTTAGTACCGTACTAGTATTGTCTCCAAATTTTCAGTGCGAAGATCACTGCTCCGAGCTCCAAGTCATGTAGTGTAGTTATTCTCATGCACCTTGAGTTGTTGGGATGCATTAGCTATGACTGTATCCCTCTGCATTAGTACACACCCAAGGCCTAGACGAGAGGCATCACAATATACCATGAAATTATCCGTCCCTTCAGGAAGAGACAAGATAGGAGCACTACACAGCTTTTACTTCAGCAACTGAAATTATCCGTCCCTTCATCACCCCCAATCATATACTTTGTTTTTCTGAGTAATTTGCGTCAATGGTTTTGCTATCTTGGAGAAGTTCCCGATGAATCTTCGATAATATCCGGCCAAACCCAAAAACTAACGTACTTCAGTAGGAGACTAGGGTACATCCCAATTCTTGATTGCTTCGATCTTCGATGGATCTACTTGTATGCCTTTCTCATTGATAACATGTCCAAGAAAATGAACTTCTCGGATCTAAAACTCGCATTTTGAAAATTTCGCATACAGTTTCTCATTTTTCAACAACTCTAAGATCAGTTTCAGATGTTGTTCGTGATCTTCTTTGGTTCATGAATAAATAAGAATATCATCAACGAACACTATCATGAATTTATCCAAGTAGGGTTTACATACCCTATTCATAAGATCTATGAACACCGCAGGTGCATTCGTCAGACCAAATGTGTCACACCCCAACCGACGGCGGAATCATCGGGGTGGGACATGTAGACTGGTCATGAGCACAAGGTTGACTAAATTGTAATATATTAAACATCAATTTCTTTTCAAATAATCCAAACATAACCAAATCCAAGAAAGAACATAATTGAAATACATAGAATTCTTTATTCAAATTAACTAAGTACCAAGGCCTATATGTAGCATATCTTGATCAAATCACACATTAGTACCTGAAACATGAATAAAATAAGGTCAACTAAAAAGTTGGTGAGTATAACACAGGTTTGTATATAGATAGCATATAGATTTTAATTAAAACAAATCCTTACATAACATGATAAAATAAGGGATTTATGGAGAGTAGCTAGTGTGTAACCAAGTACAATCAAATCTTTGTAACTAGCATGCAAAATTGTGTTGTCGGTAACAATCACCCGACCTGGGTGGGTTTGTCAGACTCAATAGATCTATCATTGTAAACCGTTGGCTTGAATAGTTAATGATTGCACATAAGTTGTTCACAAAAGTTAGCACACCTAGCACTCAGGCATAAAGCTCAAATTGCACACATGAATGTAAATAGGATTTGTATTTGTGTAGTTTATGTAAAAGTAAACAATGATTTGAATAGTGTTCATGTTTCACCCCAAAAATGTAAAAGAGTAAAAATGGGCTATGTAATACTCGGGAGACTAGGTAGTAAAATGATCCTTGCAAACATTGACCGTATGGCCATATTTCCCACAATGAGTGCAAAGGCGACATGGGATGCTCTGGGGATGATGACAGTTGCATGTGGCACAAAGCGGGTAGATCCCAACATATGGCTTTTTGGCTGGTGCTTGAACCATATGTGCGGCTTGATTAACAGGAACAGCAGGAGTAACCACAGCAAAACTTCTAGCCTTTCTCTTCTTATTATGTCGGGAGGGTTCAGTTGTGGCTTCTTTGTTGTGGGTGGGAGGAGTTGTGGTGTCGGAAACTTTCTTTGTGCCCTTTTTAGTAAGAGTCCCCGCCTTCACATGGTTATCAGTTAAGGTAGCGGATAAACGGATAGCATCTTCAAGTGTTGCGGGATTTCTCCCTAGGACAGTATCTTGAATTTGCCTAGGTAATCCACCAATATATTTTTCAATGCAGCGGGATAAAGGTGTGACCATGTGGGGCACGAGCAGACTCAACTCATGGAACCGAGTTATATATGCCAAGCTTTCACCACTATCTTGGGCAAGATCCCAAAATTCAGCTTCGAGTTTCTTTACCTCATTTCGAGGACAGAATTCTTCAATCATTAGCCTTTTAACCTCATCCCAAGGTAAGGCCATTGCTACATCCACACCTCTATTCCTCTTTTCCCCATTCCACCACGTGAGTGCCCATTTTTGTAAGACATTTGTGGCATGTCGAACACGAAGATTGTCGGGGCAGTCACTATTGAGAAAGGTATTCTCAGTACTTTCGAACCATTGAAGAAGTCCCGTAGCTCCTTCGGTACCATAGAACTTGAGGGGATTACATGAGTTGAAATGCTTGAAGGTGCATTGAGATGGGTTGGCACCACCATTTCCACCATTACCACCATTAGCCCCATGGTTACCATTGGTGGCACCATTAGCTTGAGTGAGTTGAGTTACGAGTTGTGCAAGGATAGTAGCGATGTCGGTGTTGGCCACGGGAGCACGACGGGGAGGCATTCTACAGATTTTCACAAGACAAGAAAAGATGTAAGAACTTATGAATGTTACTTGGATTTAAAAGGATGAGATAGCAAAATAAAATAGTAATTCATAGTTGGGATTGTACTCAAATAGTGATATAATAACTTGAATACTATGACACATTAAGGTTAATTAAACTCATATAATTTTCAAGGAGACATGCTTTAGCCTATAAGTAAACACTCATCCCGGGTATTCCCAGGAAAGCATACGGGTCCCTCGGTTGATTGGGATTTATGCGAAATGCTTTCCTAGACAGAAAACCCAGAATACAGGTGTCACCCTTCCATATTGCACGTGTCCTCAAATAATTAATCAAAGTTTAAAAGCCTTAACGAGAAAATAAAGAATTTTTTTTTTAAGATTTAGATCAATTTAGTTTCCACATGCTAAGAAGGTGATGATAGAGAAGTAGATAAGAATATTATGAGGTTTTAGGGTATAGGTAGGGGTATTGATTATTTAATCATTATTTAAGTATATTCAAATAAATCATGAATTATAACAAATAAGGCATCAAAATAGAATAATAACTATCATGGTAGGCATGTAACACATATCATGTAGCACATATCACATAATCATGAAGCATAGCATAAGTGGGTGTCCTAAAGTTATAGTCTAGGTTAAGGGTGTCTAATAACCTAATTCCCTATAACCAAGGCTCTGATACCAATCTGTCACACCCCAACCGACGGCGGAATCATCGGGGCGGGACATGTAGACTGTTCATGAGCACAAGGTTGACTAAATTGTAATATATTAAACATCAATTTCATTTCAAATAATCCAAACACAACCAAATCCAAGAAAGAACATAATTGAAATACATAGAATTCTTTATTCAAATTAACTAAGTCCCAAGGCCTATATGTAGCATATCTTGATCAAATCACACATTAGTACCTGAAACATGAATAAAATAAGGTCAACTAAAAAGTTGGTGAGTATAACACAGGTTTGTATATAGATAGCATATAGATTTTAATTAAAACAAATCCTTACATAACATGATAAAATAAGGCATTTATGGAGAGTAGCTATTGTGTAACCAAGTACAATCAAACCTTTGTAACTAGCATGCAAAATTGTGTTGTCGGTAATAATCACCCTACCTGGGTGGGTTTGTCAGACTCAATAGATCTATCATTGTAGGCTTGAATAGTTAATGATTTCACATAAGTTGTTCACAAAAGTTAGCACACCTAGCACTCAGACATAAAGCTCAAATTGCACACGTGAATGTAAATAGGATTTGTATTTGTGTACTTTATGTAAAAGTAAACAATGATTTGAATAGTGTTCATGTTTCACCCCAAAAATGTAAAAGAGTAAAAAGGGGCTATGTAATACTCGGGAGACTAGGTAGTAAAATGATCCTTGCAACTCACCATGTTAACCTAATGTATAATGTATGTTGAATTATTAGAGGGCACAATAGTCTATGTCTAAGTCTAGGATTGAATCAGCTGTGTGTGACAGTGTTGGAGTGGTAAGTATTAGTGGTTCATACTTAAATGAGGTGTTTTATAAAATGAGAAATTTAAATAAATAGTTTTAGAATAATTAAACTAGGTTTTGAGTTTGAATAACTAAATAAATTAAATAATTATTATTTAATAATTTAGTTATAAAATTAGTGGTGTGAGTTATCTTAATTAAATAAATAAGTTTGTTTTATTTATTTATTTATAAAGATGTGTAAGAATACTATTTATTTATAAAGGTGTGTAAAAAGTAAAACATATATTTACATTGTCATAAATAACTTTTATTTATTTATTTTTTTCCCTTAAAAATAAGTGTTGATCGTTTTAAGTAAAATTAACATTTTATAAATTTTATTTAAATCAATTATTTTTATTTGTCAATTAATTGATTTTAAAAATAAAGTTTAAGTTTTTATAAAACTTTTTATAAATTTGTACCAAGTTTTGAAATTAATTTATCCAAAATAATTACTTATTTTAAATTGATCATTTAATGTATAATTTCATAAAAATATAGGTTTTTATGTAAAATTTGTAGAACTGAATTTATTCTGTTATAAATATTTCAAGGTTTATAAAAATATATATATTTTTTAATATTTTTGGTGCTTTAAAAACTGTATTTAAAAATATAACAGGCCACCCGGTTCGAACCCGGGTGGATCCTGTGTGCGTGTTTCATGTATACCGCTGGACCAGAGGGGCTATTCGCGTACAAGACCTGTCCGACTAACTGATAACCCGCAGCGAAAAGGTATCCGGGTCTGATGTTCAAGGTGCGTGCGAAAAGGCTGGTCTGGTGGGTTTCGAACCCACGCCACCTGGTTCGGCGGCGCAGTGACTTGCGGGCCGGACCAGGTGGTTTCGCTGGATTATTATAGATTCGAAAAGTTTAAAAATACAATTTCAGATCGATGCCTAAATTAGATTAGCGCCAAGAACAATGAAACCCTAGAATTTAAATTGGCTCGAATCTGTATTGTTAGCATGACTTGATAAAGGGCTTTCGATCGGGGTTTGATTACGATCTTAGTGATGTAAAACTTACACGTTGAGATTGGGCAACAAGTGCTGACGGCTACGAGGTCGGCTCCGACTGTTCTTCGTGATCGAGAGTATTCCAGAGATGAAATTCGGGTTCGCCAGAGGTTGGGAGAGTTTGTGAGGGCGTATACGAGAGTGGGTGATAGGTTTAATTCGATTAATTTTCTCTTAATTAGTCGATTTGATTATGGTTTGTCCGTAACAGTTGTCGGACGAGATTTACGTATCAAATCGAAGGTTTGAAAGTGAATTGGGTCTGATAATGGTCCAGGTACACTCGAGGTCGACTGATGCATGATTTCTGGAATTGATTACACGTTATTTACACGAATTAAACATAAATTGATACGGGTTTGACTATCCTAGTCAAATTCGTTCAAATTTTGAATTGTCCGCGTGAATGATTGAATTGGTTTGATGATTGGGTCTGGTTTGGGTCGTCTACTGATTGTGCATGGTAAGGGAACCCATTAGCAATCGATTGGGTCGACATTGGCGATGGAATTTTTGAATTCTGCCCTGTTTGACTTTTAAAAGTCAAACATGTAATTTTTTTTTTTTGGATTTGGTCGACCATAGCGTTTTTAGGGTTCAAGACGGATGCTAAGGGTTCAATTGGCTAGGGGTTCAAAATTGTACATAGACCCTTGTTATTTGCACATAACCAAAAATAATTGAATATATACATATATATATATATATATATGTGAAAGGAAAATAATTGTATGATGAATGTATGTATATATAGTGTCTCCTAGTGTGCAAGCTTGTGTATTTCAATTAATACTTTGGTCTTAATTGAGGGCATGAATGAATTTGAACGTTTCTCTAGAATTGGAGTCAAAATGTGTTACATTGAACTAAGAATAAAGCTAATAAAATCAGAAATGTTACAAAATGGCATAACCAAAAATTTGTAATGGCCGTAGCGCGTTCTAAAGGCGGTCTTCGGAATATCTTCTTCAACTAATTTTAATTGGTGATAACCGGAATGTAAGTCGATCTTTGAGTAGAAACTGGAACCTTGTAATTGGTCAAATAGATCATCAATCATTGGCAACGGGTATCGGTTCTTAATAGTAAGCTTGTTCAACTCCCTATAATCAATGCACATTCGGAACGATCCATCCTTCTTTTTAACAAATAAGACTGGCGCTCTCCAAGGTGAGAAGCTTGGTCTTATGAATCCTTTATCCAACAATTCGTCCAATTTTGTGGATAATTCCTCCATTTCTGACGGAGCTAATCGATATGGTGACCGAGCAATAGGAGCGGCTCCTGGCACCAGTTCGATTCGGAATTCGATTTGTCTAGATGGACGTAAACCGGGTAAGTCTTCAGGAAAAACTTCAGGATAATCTCGAATGATTGGTATTTCATCAAGCTTTCGCTCTGTGGCTGTAATATCAACAATATTGGCTAGAAATGTTGGATACCCTTTACGCAAGTACTTGCAAGTCTTCATAACGTTGACAATCTTTAAGGCAGTTATGCTTTTATCTCCTTGGATATCTAAGACTTCACCACTAGGAATTGGAAGACGAACTATTTTCTTGTAACATATTACTTTGGCATGATTTTTGGACAGCCAATCCATGCCCACGACAATGTCAAAATTTCCAAGTGCGATAGGTACGAGATCGATATTGAAAGAATGGCCTTCTAATTGAAAAGTACAATCTCACTTCGCCAGATTCTATTTTCTTCCCATTGGCTAGTTCTATGTTTTATTTCTTATCTAGCTTACTAGATTTAAGGCCAAGCTACGGTTCAAAGTTTTTCGACAGAAAACTCATGTCGGTACCAGTATCAAATAGTATAGATGCACAGTGATTATTAATGAGGAACGTACCTGTAACGACATGTAAGACCCTAACCCGGGCATCCTACAGTTGGTTCTCATAACGGGTCATTTTCATTAAAAATGCATTTATTGCAATTTAAACTACAACGGAAGTCTCTCAAAACTCATTTATTACTATTTAACATTTCACGAATGCCTGCACCAATCCGAGTAACGCCGCTTCTAAGCCAAGATACATCAACCCTACACTTACCTACAAAACAATCTAACGTACACACAAAGTCAGCTACGCTGAGTGAGTTCTAACAGTTTAATTTAAACAAAAACCATCACTTCATGATCTTTAGTTTATTTCACTCAGGACCCTCCGGTCCTTATAAAATAATATTACAATTTATTAACGAATAGTTAATCCCCTGTCATCCCGCGACATCCCATAACCGTCTATCACCCGAGACTCAGCCCGTACTACCAATAATAATAATAATAACCACCTTACTTTGACATGGACTCTGATACTATACTGATAACTCATAACAAGCATTAACTCGACTCTTAATTAAAACAACATACCCTAGACATTAACACACCCGGCCTTAACCAAGGCGCTCACAATTAACTAACACGACACTTATACAAGTCACGTCAAAAATCCTTACTCAACGGTCAGTCTAACTCTACATACTGCAATAATAACATCTACACGTCACACTAACGTTACCACATCAATATCATCACATGCATAATAAATATAATTCTACGTTTGCATGCAATTAAACACCACATAAATATACTCGTAACACATACCTCGTCACTGCACCCTCGTTAGGGCGTTCAACACACCCCGAGCTCATCATTAACCTGTTAAATAAATGTCACCATTGGTGACTTCACGAAGGACCTCATCCTTCACAAATCCTGTTTTCCTTGTCATATAGACAACAATGCAAACACGTCACATTAATACAAAACACATAATATCACACATCATACACACGACTCGTTAACTAAACCTGCACCTCACATACAACCCTAGAACAACATTTATCCCACATACAATCATAAGTGTTTAGCTTATGGCCCGACTCCCCTTAATCAACCCTTAACACACCACTCATTCGTCGCTAGTAACCCTAGTTACCACATTCACATAAACACACCATAAACCCTATAATTTCTTAATAAGCATTTTATTTCAAAAGCACACTGGGTTCGAACCCGAAACCCTTAATCTGATTAATTATATTAATATCTCTTGAAAGTATGTACGGTAGCCCCAAAACATAAAACGTTAAAAAGAGGGGGATTAGAAACTCACCGGATATGTCGAGTCTTCATCCTTACTCTGCAACTCGCCTGTTCGCGTTCGCAACCCAAACCTGTCACACGTATGATCGCATGATCAAATCATATCCTAGAAATACGTTGGTTACTCATAAATAAACTACATATCGGTGCTCGTTCCCATCTGCTCATCGTTCCTCCTCCGCAAGACTTTAGATTTGCGCGTTTACATAATATACAGATCTAGATCCGTTTAGGACTCTTGTGTCAGGACCCTGGCTTCCATGCACGCACATAAGTAAACCATGCGTATCCTAGCTCATGCATACACAGCGGAGCCCCATCATGCATGCACACCATGCAAAAGAAAGGTAAGCTCGTAACCGCCTCCTCCCCGTAGTCTTCCTCTAACCCGTGCACCGCCACACCATGTCTCAACATCACCACTGCCGAGCCACCGTCCACGTAGCCAAACACCTCAACCCTCCTCCGTCCCTCACCGTCGTGAGTTACCACTCCTACTGCCGCCAACCATACTCCACCACCGAAACCAACCCTAACGGGTCGCCACCACCCCGTCGCACTAGTACCGAGCAGCCCTCATGAACGAGCTAGTTCGCATGGCTGCTGCCATTGTCCCCCGCCACAACCACCGTTTCCCGCCTCCTGCAGCACAACCATCGCATTCCGTCGCCGTCCTCCACCTCCATCGGCCACCACCGTGATCACCACTCTCCACCATGGCGCACCCCTTTCTAACCGTTGCTGACACTAAGCTCACCGGCTTCCGGCTTCGGCTCCTCCTCCTTTCGTCACATCAGTCGGCCTCCCACTTCGTCGCACACAGCCACCACCGCTTGCACTCAGCCGTAGCTAGTGCTATTACCGAGCACCGAGCAGGTGGGTTCCCAAGGTTCTACCGTGTTCGAACCACCATTAACAAAACCAAACCTAATCGGGTCTCCCCATTCTCAGCCGTAACAAACAAAAAAAAAAGATTTAGAACGAGTGTTACCTTTTGGTTTCGGAAGTTGTTATGCCGAACCACCCTTCTCCGCCACCGTACAGCACCGCAAACTGCCGCTCTCCTCCTCTTCGGCTTCCTCTCTTCCCCTTGGTGTCGTCTCACGCAACCTAGCCCAACTCGTCTAGGATTTGCGGCTTAGGTTGTTTAAATACCACCTTCAATTTACATTCCGGGTCCCTTGATATAAGTCTAATGTTGTCCTTAACCGAACTTTTAGAAGTAACGACTAATCAGGTCCTTAGACTTTGACAATCCGAGCTTCACGTGAAAACCTCATAACCCATGCGGTTAGAAAGAGGCTCGGTTTATTAATAACCCGATTCGTTTAGAACACGAGTTTCTGGGATGTTACAAGTCTACCCCCCTTAAAAGTGGATTCGTCCTCGAATCCTGCGCTGGCACAACCCAACACAACCTATCATTCCATTCACACGGTCACCAAATCCAACTAGTGTCAAGCATTCCTCGTCACTCTTATTGAACATATTACTTCGATTTGTAATACGATCACCCCTTGACGTTCGAAGAAACCTCCTCTGTTGTCCAATTTCTGCTTTAGGATTGTAGGTTTCACCTACCCGTTCCTTTGTCTCCCGTCCTTTTAGCCTTTACTCAATGGCAGAACACCGTCAATTACCCGCTTAATCTTCTGTCCTCCTTATTTGATCATGACTTCCATGTCGTTAATAGTTGTATAACCCTGATATTTCCATCGTTCTGATGCTCATCTCCAAGTAGGGTTCTTTGCTTTTCAACATTAGAATCGTTGATGGTGTTTCTCATCTCGCACTCCAGTTACCATTCTAGGATAATTTCTCCAACCCGGGTGCCACTGTATTGCATCAAAAATATTATACATCCGCTTTCCTTAGATGACCTCCAATAGCTTGTGCCATGCTACACTGGCTCCCTCAAAATTACTCTACTAAAATATTTCTTTACTTTATTATCACTCGCGCAATACACCCCTTACGTGTGCACCTACACTCAACACTAAGGTCATTTCCATCCACCCTCGATGTCCTCAAAAGCTCACCTCCCTTCGTCCTGTCTATTTCAATAGCCCAAAAATTGGATTTATTTCAATGCTCCACCAGAGCTCCCTTTAATCCAGTTGTAAGCTTGTCAACGTAGGCTTTTCCTTCTCAGTCACTTATGCGCAATCATGCACTTACCCTTATCCCCTTCCACGTTTCTCATCATTGCTCTATCATTGCCACACGGTCACCGATTGTGTCTTATTCACCAAGTACAAACAAGGAGTCCATCTTAGCATGCGCCTCAGCTATCCATCGCCACGTTCATAGAGAACCTGTCTACTCTTCTTATATTTTGCATTGACAGAGCTCCTCTTACAGAACGTATCCCATGGAGAACCAATCATCACTTCATCCATTCCGTGCTGAAATCCCTAGCATCGTCGCCTCGATCCCGCCATCACTAGTTCCGATCAAACGTCTACGTAACGCTTTCATTGTCATCACCCATCACTGTACTCCTTGGCTCTTGTGCTCCACATTCCCGAGATATATGTATAGGTATCTCATAAGAGCACCTTGCTGATCGTCTCGAATAGCGTCGAAACTCCACGTATCGCACCGATGCATCACCGTTGAGAAAATCGTATAGATAGGAACACTATACCTAAATTCACCGACCATTCGTCCTATGCACGATTAAGCGTGTACTACAAGGACACACCGACACAACGTAACTACAGATCATACCATGTTCTAGATGAGTACTAATAACCACACCTTCTAGCTCGCATGAAGTGCACATAATTAACTAGACCTGAGTAAATTTACATGCATACAATAAGACCTCACCATTTATAAACACACGAACTCTTGAACCCTACCTTCTATTCGTTATAACGGTAGCTCCTGCCACACGTCATCACATATTCACATAGAATCTACATTGTCGTACTCCTAAAGGTAGTATTAATGGTTTAAGGCAACACACCACTTGACCTAGACACAAGTCAACATTCTACACATTACTGCACATAATTTTTATAATCATAATTTTTTTTCCATAGGACCCCGACCTGCATATTCACGCAAGATGCAACGCACCCATTACACCTCAAACCATCAACCATGACATAGACTAATTCGAAATTCATGTTTATGCATATTCACGTCTACACAAGTCTACTCACACCATCTAATCAACCACATCAGAATTTAAATTTAGTATGGACTCACGCCATGCAAAAATATAATTATTACAACACACCATACCATATCTAGTTTCCTACTGTGAGCACCATACTGCGCATTTATGTACACAATTATTTTAACCACGTCAAAATCACATCACGACAAAGCAAAACTCAATATCAAAACCAAATAGTCAATATTCCAGTCAAACACCGCACCACATAAGCATCTAATCAGTCAAAATGTTAAGTCATCCCGCAATATCTCGTGACAATTGCCACTACTACCGATCACTCAAAAATCGACTATCTCAAAGCGTGCTCACAAAGTTGTTACTCGACCACCTTAGGTGCATCTGCTGCATCCTCCTCTGGTTCTTCCTAATCGGATCCCGGATCAATCACCGTATTCTCTTGAAATAGAACTCTCTTAGTGGTTACACACGGTTGATCCTTCAGCCATGAAGGTTCACATCCTGGAGGGAAATCGCGTATCGCCGACACCGCTCGCCTCTTCCATCCGATAGTTTTGGTCTTAGCACCACGTGGAACACCACCTTCTTCAGTCCTAGCTATGCTTGGTGCAGGAAGCTCAAGTACTACTCCCATGTCACTGACCATTTGGTCAACAGCAGCCGCGGGTTCGTCCTGACGGTCCGCCCCCATCCTAGCCAAAGCTCCTCTCCTGACCGATCTAGTCCGCTTTGCTTTAGCCATCAGTACCTGCACAAGATAGGAAGTTGAAGTGATTACTATGGGCACAAATTCAGAATATGGGAGTAATCATAGACTGCCAAATTACGGTGATCAAATGCAATTTGGTGGTCCACATTACTGCTCGTAATCTAAACCTTTCCCATCATATTCACACTAGCTTTCTGTCTTTCCTACACGCCGGATGCACATGCATCCCACACCATTCACATAACATCACACAATTATATAGCAAACCATCATATATATATCATACTTACACCTTACATGTAGTTACACACAAATTCATTACACTACGCTAACACACCAAGCTATATCACATAACACAATTAATGCTACTCTACATTAATTAGCTCACAGTTATGATTTCACCAAATCACACCACACACTTCACATAGTTCTATATACTACCACAACACATAGCACACATCATGTTCCCACGCGGAACCATAAATCATTTACTCACACCAATCACTTTTCCTAGTGTAATATTACACGAAAAGGTAATTAACAATTACTGCTTAACGTGAAAGACATACCTCTTGGCTCGCGGTTACTCGTGGTGGCATTCGTTTCACCTTCGTCCCATTTTCGGTTTAAGTTAAAGTAATTTATTTGTTTAAAAATACCAGTTTTCTCTTAAACCACAGCTCTGATACCAACTTGTAAGACCCCAACCCGGGCATCCTACAGTTGTTTCTCATAACGGGTCATTTTAATTAAAAATGCATTTATTGCAATTCAAACTACAGCGGAAGTCTTTCAAAACTCATTTATTACTATTTAACGTTATTAGATTACCTCACGAATGCCTGCACCCAATCCGAGTAACGCCGCTTCCAATCCAAGATACGTCAACCCTACACTTACCTGCTAAACAATCTAACGTACACACAAAGTCAGCTACGCTGAGAGAGTTCTAATAGTTTAATTTAAACAAAAACCATCACGTCATGTTCTTTAGTTTATTTCACTCAGGACCCTCCAGTCCTTATAAAATAATATTACAATTTATTAACGAATAGTTAATCCCCTGTCATCCCGCGACATCCCATAACCGTTTATCACCCATGACTCAGCCCGTACTACCAATAATAATAATAACCACCTTACCATCACTTTGACATGGACTCTCGTACTATACTAATAATTCATACCCAAGAAAAAGCATTAACTCGACTCTTAATTAACACAACATACCCTAGACATTAACACACCCTAGACACTAACACACCCGGCCTTAACCAAGGCGCTCACAATTAACTAACACGACACTTATATACGTCACGTCAAAAATCCTGACTCAATGGTCAATCTAACTCTACATACTGCAATAATAACATCTACACGTCACACTAGCGTTACCACATCAATATCATCACATGCATAATAAATATAATTCTACGTTTGCATACAATTAAACACCACATAAATATACTCGTAACACATACCTCGTCACTGCACCCTCGTCAGGGCGTTCAACACACCCCGAGCTCATCATTAACCTGTTAAATAAATGTCACCATTGGTGACTTCCTGAAGGACCCCATCCTTCACAAATCCTGCTTTCCTTGTCATATAGACAACAATGCAAACACGTCACATTAATACAAAACACATAATATCACACATCATACACACGACTCTTTAACTACATTTGTACCTCACATACAACCCTAGAACAACATTTATCCCACTTAAAATCATAAGCGTGTAGCTTACGGCCCTACTCCCCTTAATCAACCGTTAACACACCACTCATTCGTCGCTAGTAACCCTAGTTACCACATTCACATAAACACACCATAGACACTACAATTTCTTAATAAGCATTTTATTTCAAAAGCACACTGGGTTAGAACCCAAAACCCTTAACCTGATTAATTATATTAATATATCTTGAAAGTATGTACGATAGCCCCAAAACAGTAAAACGTTTAAAAGAGGGGGATTAGAAACTCACCGGATATGTCGAGTCTTCGTCCTTACTCTGCAACTCGCCTGTTCGCGTTCACAACCCAAACATGTCACACGTATGATCGCATGATCAAAACATATCCTAGACATACATTGGTTACTCATAAAATAAACTACATCTCGGTGCTCATTCCCATCTGCTTATCGTTCCTCCTCCGTAAGACTCTAGATTTGCGCGTTTACGTAATATACAGATCCAGATCCGTTTAGGACTCTTGTGTCAAGACCCAGGCTTCCATGCACTCGCATAAGTACACCATGCGTATCCTAACTCATGCATACACGAGCGGAGCCCCATCATGCATGCACACCATGCAAAAGAAAGGTAAGCTCGTAACCGTCTCCTCCCCATCGTCTTCCTCTAACCCGTGCACTGTCACACAACGTCAGAACATCACCACTGCCGAGCCACCGTCCACGTAGCCAAACACCTCATCCCTCCTCCGTCGCTTACCGCCGTGAGTCACCACTCATGTTGCCGCCAACCGTACTCCACTACCGAAACCAACCCTAACTGGTCTCCACCACCCCGTCGCATTAGTACTGAGTAGCCCTCATGAACGGGCTAGTCCGCATGGCTGCTGTCATCATCCACCTCCACAACCACCGTTTCCCGCCTCCTGCAGCACCACCATCGCCGGCCTCCATCTCTATCGACCACCACCGTGATCACCACTCTCCACCATGGTGCACCTTTTTCTGGCAGGCGCTGACACTAAGCTCACCGGCTTCCGTCTTTGGCTCCTCCTCCTTCCGTCATAGCAGTCGGCCGCCCACGCCGTCACACACTGTGACCACCGCTTGCACTCGGCCGTAGCCGACTGTTCCTTGGACACCAGTACTATTACCGAGCACCAATGCAGGCGGGTTCCCAAGGTTCCTTCGTGTTTGAACCACCATTAACAAAACCAAACCTAATCGGGTCTCCCTATTATCAGCCGTAAAAAACAAGAAAAAGATTTAGAACAAGTGTTACCTTTTGGTTTCGGAAGTTGTTATGCCAAACCATCCTTCTCTGCCACCGTACGTCACCGCAAACCACTGCTCTCCTCCTCTTTGGTTTCCTCTCTTCCCCTTGGTGTCGTCTCACGCAACCTAGCCCAACTCGTTTAGGGTTTGCGGCTTAGGTTGTTTAAATACCTCCTTCAAGTTACGTTCCGGGTCCCTCGATATAAGTCTCATGTTTTCTTTAACCAAACTTTTAGAAGTAACGACTAATCGGGTCCTCAGACTTTGACAATCCGAGCTTCACGTGAAAACCTCATAACCCATATGGTTAGAAGGAGGCTCGGCTTATTAATTACCTGATTTGTTTAGATCAAGAGTTTCCGGGATGTAACACGACAACCGGTTCCTCACGTGAATTCCTTGCGTTCATCTCGAATACCCTACTCTTGGCATTCGGTACTTTCAGTTTAGGACAATCTTTGTTGAAGTGTCCCTCAGCACCACACTCAAAGCAACCAGTACAAGGCCTATCGGGTTTCCCTGCCAACTTTACTCGACAAGTCTGAGCTTTATGTCTAAACTTGTTACACCTGGTGCACACATGTTCGTCACAAGCACCGTTGTGATGATAGTTGCACCTGTTACACTTTGGAAGCGGACTAGTGTACTTCTTGGGTTCAGTTGAGTTAGCAGCATGAACTTTTCCCATTTCACGCTTTGAGTGTTTATGATTTCCAGTTTGGTTCTTTCCAGTTCATTTTCTTTTACCATCAACAGTCTTCTTCTTAGGCTCCTCAGACCTCTTCACAGTCTCTGTCACCTTCTTTCCCACATCCTTTTTCTTGATTAACACACCCTCTCGTACTGCTTTATCAGTTAGAGATTGTGCTAAGTTTATAGCACTCTGAATAGTAATGGGGTTTGATGCTTGAACCATGCCTCGGATTTGAGGTGCCAGCCCATATATGTATCGCTCGATTCGGGCATATTCTGTTTCAACCATTCGGGGCACCAACCTTGCAAGGTCATTGAATCTGGATGTGTAAGCTCTAATCTCAGCGCCTTCCATGGTTAAGTTCCAGAATTCTTCTTCAATTTTATGAAGCTCACTGCGCGGACAATACTCTCTAAGCAACATTTCTTTCAGCTCGTTCCAGGAGAGACCATAAGCAGCGTCCCCTCTTAGATTCTTAATCTGTGGGTTGCACCAAGTCAATGCTTCATCTTGAAATGAACAGGTGGCATATTTCACCTTTTGATCAGCTGAACAATTGGATATTTCCATGACATATTCTGTTTTCTTGATCCAACGGACAATATCGAGGGGACCCTCGGCTCTAGAGAAGGATCGTGGATTACCAGCTTGGAAGGTTTTGTAAGTACATCCTAGTACTTGATTTTCTGAGGAACTTCCAATGTAAGTTCTATCATTAGTACCACCTCCTTGATTGCCATGACCTCTTCCACGTCCGACACTGAGATCGGCATTCTGTCTTCCAAGAGCAGCGTTGACGTGTTCGGATATCATCCGTGCAAGCTCTTCATTAGTGGAAGGCAATTCGGTATGATTAGTGTTGGGGTTCCTTCTTGGTGGCATGGTTTCGTTTCTAATACAAGGAAAATAAATTAGTTAAATATTATATAATAACGTTTGATGGATGAGGATGTACATAATCACAACATTATATAACTAACAAATAATTAAGTCAAAATCAAAAAGTGCATTTTATGTAGGGAAAAATAATAGTACTTGTCCAAAATTCAAAAGAAGACACAAAAGTAGGAGTGATCATAAGTCACCGCCAATACAAATTTTCTTTTCCCAAATATGTAAAATGTAGATTGCATAAACACCCTAGATAAGTCTAACGAGGGAATCGTGCAATTCCACCCGTACGAAACATAGCAGCAAACATCATCTAACAGGCGGTAGCAAGCGCTACTTCAGCCTCCACGCTCTCGCCCATAGTCACCATCTGTTGTTGGGCTGCCACCAATCCAGCCTCAGCAGCCTCCACTTTTAGGCTCTCAGCATCTAACTTCTTCCTCATTTCAGCTTGCTCCAACTCTAGATCAGAAATCCAAAAGTGTAGCTATTCTCGGATGTCATACCATGTTTGAACGTCAGTTCAACACTGAAATAAAACGTGTACAAACTGATTGGGGGGGGAGTTTCGTAACCTTTCTCCTTTCTTCAACAAACTTGGTATAATCCATCGTCGCTCCTGTCCATACGCTAGTGAACAAAATGGGTTTGTTGAACGTTGTAATCATCATGTTGTGGAATCAGGGCTTGCCCTCCTTGCCCACTCTTCCCTCCCACACCGATTCTAGCACTTTGCATTCGAAACTGCTGTTTATCTTGTAAATCGCCTTCCATCCAGAACCTCCTCTAATATATCACCTTTTCAACACATTTTCAATCATAAACCCAATTACCATGGTTGAACGTCAGTTCCACACTAAAATAAAACGTGTACAAACTGATTGGGGGGGGGGAGTTTCGTAACCTTTCTCCTTTCTTCAACAAACTTGGTATAATCCATCGTCGCTCTTGTCCATACACTAGTGAACAAAATGGGTTTGTTGAACGTCGTAATCATCATGTTGTGGAAACAGGGCTTGCCCTCCCACACCGATTCTAGCACTTTGCATTCGAAATTGCTGTTTATCTTGTAAATCACCTTCGATCCAGAACCACCTCCAATATATCACCTTTTCAACACATTTCAGCTGTCCCATCATAAATTGCATCGACTCGCGCACGGCACTCACTGTAACGAACCAAAATCCGGGTTTCATTTTCAAATAAATTAAATATTTCTAATTAATAATATGGTGAAAATAATATTTTAGAAATAAGTTGAAACAAGTGGGTTTCTAGTTAGTAATGGGGTTATACAAGTTTTAACTAGTTTTGGAATAAAATGGGTGAAATGAAAGTTGAGGGCCAAAAGTGTAACATGGCAAATATGCCATATTGACTTGGAGAAGTCAAAATTGAGCCCATTTTGGGTGTTGAGGTCGTTCATTCCAGGAGGAGAAAAGGAGAAAACGGGTTTGAAGCTTAAATATTGCATTTGAAGCTTGGACTGTGAAGGTTTTGGCTCACACAACACCTTCATAACATCAAGTGTTAATCATTCTTTGATTTCATCTTTGAATGTGTTGGTGGGTGGGTTTTGTAGAAATTCAAAAATTATGTATGCATGTGGTAAATTGGTGTTAGATTATGGACAATCTAGCTTAACTAAAGGTATAGAATGGTGATTAACATTCTAGAACCCTTTGATTTTGATTATGAGAAGTTAGGGTTCATATGGTGAAAATTGGGGGTTTTTGGATCATGATGCTAGAATGTTGAATTAGTGATGATTAAGTGTTTAGGTGGTATTAAACACTTGAATGAACACCAAATTGACCTAATAAAAGTTGTTGAATGAGAAATTAGTGTCAAGGTATTAGAAAGAAAACTCAAGTAGGTGAGCTTGTATTGAAAGAGGGTGTTTGGTTATAGGAATAACTCAAACGGGTCAGTTTGGGTTGGAAATGGAAATTGGGTTGTGGACTCAATTGTAATGTGATTTTGATTAATGTTAGATTACTAAACTAGGTGTATATGTTTAGGTAATCAAATTGTGAACCGAGGAGGAGGCACGAGATCTTCCAACTCCGAAGGTAAGTGCCTTTGCACTTACTTAGTAATGATGATAAATGAGTGGTATATGTGTGCATACTATGAGATGAAATGAATGTGTAAGATTATTCATGATCTAATATGTAAATGTGGTATATTTGATGTAATTGACTTATGTGGTAAATAGTCAATCTAATATGTAAATGTGGTATATTTGGTGTAATTGACTTATGTGATAAATAGTCAATCTAATATGTAAATGTGGCGAAATTGGTGTAATTGACTTATGTGGTAAATAGTCAATCTAATATGTAAATGTGGTGAAATTGGTGTAATTGACTTATGTGGTAAATAGTCAAACAAAATGTGATAATTTGGTGAAATAGTAGATTGAAGTGTGGAATACTTCAAAAGGTGGACTTGGAGTCAAATACTCCAAGCGCGGGTAAGACGAGTTGTGGTTCTCGCACCAAGAGGTAGTAAACCTAATAAGAAGTGTGGGATACTTCAAAGGGTGGACTTAGAGTCAAATACTCCAAGTGTGGGTAAGACGAGTTGTGGTACTCACACTAAGAGGTCGTAAACCCAATAAGAAGTGTGGAATACTTCAAAATGGGTGAATGGGTGGTGGTATATGAATGAAAAATGAAATGAATGAAACTTGTAGTGGAATTGCAAGTGTTAAGAACTTTATTTGGCTAAATGGGTGAAAACAGGTCAAATGGGTGAATGGGTGGAAACAAGTAGTAAATACTTGTTTGGTATGTTTATCGTCATTACTAACGGTGATATATTTATGTGGTTATGTTGGGAAAACTCCGATGTAGGTCAAAGTCAAGTCCAAGGCATGGAGGGTTCTCGTATGCAAGTTGGGTGTTTTTGGGATTTAAAGGAAAATCCGTTAATGTGGTGTAAAGTGACACATGAACTATGTTTTGGGGTCTATAAATGTTGTATATATGTTTTGAAACTAATACCCAAGTGTTGGTAAATTTTGGGTCATGTTGAATTGGTGAAAATGTTGAAATTTTGGCTTAGTGTGGAACTGAGCAACCTGAGTAAACTTTCTGTTTACTCAAGTCCCTCGCGGTACGCGAGACCTGGTTCTCGGCTGGCAGTTTTGGAGCTCCCTTGCGGTACACGAAGGGAGGGGCAGAATCCCTCGCGGTACGCGAGGGTTTTAAAAAAAATTATGGGATTAAGCTTCCGCGTGCGTTTAAATTTATTTAATAATTGGTGTTCCAATTATGGGTGTTACAACTTGGTATCAGAGCAATGGTTTGAGAAATTTGGTGTGGGTGGCACCAAACTCAAACCAAATGCTCTTGATATGGGGGAAATGATACGAGAATCCATGAAGGACTTGACTAAGACTCGGAGCTTGCGGAAATGAAAGGTTAGTAATGATTTGATAAGTGGTTATATATATATATGGTGAATATGTATACGTATTATTGAATGACAAAGTCTTATACGGGCCAAAACTTGTTTTGTGACTTGTTATATGGAGATGATAATTACAATTGGGCATGCCGTATTATTAAACATGTCTGGCCAATATGTTTAATAAGACGACATGTGCAAGGGACTTTATGATAACCATATAACAATGAACATATGCAAGGATTAAGTGAAGGTGATTATATATGTATGTATGTATATAGGTAGGTATATATATACTAAATACATATAATATTGGATGGATGATGGATACCTAGGGTATTGAAAGTGAAAGGGTATTAAGATGTTTTTGGTTTTATTTTCTCAGCTTAGTGATGGCAGAAGAAGCGAGTAATGAACCATTGGATCCAAGAATCCAAGATATGATAAAAGAAGAAGTGGCTAAGGCCTTTGAGCAAGCCACATCCTTCCTAATGGTAGAAATGAGAGGGGCTATTAAGCTCACTCTTGAGGAGGTTATGAAGGACAAGGAAAGGGAACCACAGGGTTGTACCCTAAAGGAATTCATGGTGATCAAGTCCAAGGAGTATGATGTGCAAGTGGACCCGATCCTTAGCCACATGTGGGTGGTGGATATGGAATCAAATTTTGCCCGAGGATAGGTGATGTTCAGTGTGCCTTTATTGACTGGAAGGGCAAAGGAGTGGTTGTTAGATCTCCGAAAGGAGAGGGGTGAATTAGGGGTCACCTCCATGACTTGGGAGGAATTCAAGATGGCTTTTCTGAAGTACCATTGCCCATAAGCCACGGTTGATAGAATGACTGAGGAGTTCCTCCTCATGAGGCAAACAAATGAGTCAATAGATGAATTGGCTGGGGCCTTCTTCAATCGTTCCAAATTCTGTCCAGATGTGGTGTCGACCGAAAAGGTGAAGATTGACAGGTTTTATGCTATGCTGACACTGGAGTTCAGAGATAGCATATCTCCATCCTCTTTTACCACACTCGTGGATTTGATAAATAGGTGTCGGGAAAAAGAGGTGGAGTTGAGCAGGCAAGAGGTAAGGGGTGAAAAGAGGAAGCGGGAAATTGTGGATCAGGTGGTGAAGCAAATTAAGGGCGGGAGCCCTAGCAAGAAGCCGTTTATCAAGTTTATTCCCCGTAGGTGCAAAATTTATGGAAAAGAAAATTTTGGGTAATGTAGGAAGGGAACCTTGAGCAGTTATAAGTGTGGAAAGCCGGGGCACATGGCTAGTCAATGTTCAAGCCAAATTCAATTGTGCTATAACTGCTACAAGCCCTACGGTGGACTGTCCCGAGTTGAAGCAACGTGGAAGTGAAAAGAAGAAGGTTGAGATGCCAATGCCCAAGGGGAGAGCTTTCCACATCTCGGCGGAAGAGGCAAAGACGAACTCAGAGGTGGTGTCAGGTACATTCAAGATTAACTCTTTACCTGCACTAGTTCTTTTTGATTCGGGGGCTAGTCGTTCATTTGTGTCCTTAAAATTTGTTAAGAACTCTTCATTTCTAAGTAGCAAGTTAGATGAACCCTTAGAAATCGAGGCGGCAAATGATAAGAGTTTCCTAGTATTTGATATTTATAGGAATTGTAAGTTAAGGGCGGGGGGTGAAACGTTCCTTATAGACTTAATTCCTATGTCCATGGGAGACTTTGATGTAATAGTGGGAATGGATTGGTTGTTAAGGAACAAAGCGAATATTCTATGTGGACCTAAGGCGGTACAACTCAATTCCCCATCGGGTGAGTCCATTTACATAGTAGGTGAAAAGAAAGGTAAGGTAAAGACGTGTTCTTATGTGAAAGCAACAAAGTACATGGTGCGTGGGTACAAGACATACGTGGCTAGTGTTGCGGATGTGGTAGAAAGGGTAAAAGATATTCGTGATGTTTCGGTTGTAAATCAATTCGTGGATGTGTTTCCGGATGAGTTACCGGGGGTACCACCGGAAAGGGAAGTGGAGTTTGGGATTGACTTAATCCCGTGTGCCAAGCCGGTAGTCAAAGCACCTTATAGGTTGGCACCGCCGAAAATGAAAGAGTTAATGGAGCAATTGGAAGAGCTTCTGGATAAAGGTTTCATACGCCCAAGTGTCTCGCCTTGGGGTGCACCCATTCGCTTCGTTAAAAAGAAGGACGGAAGCATGAGGATGTGTATGGATTATCGTGAGTTGAATAAGTTGACGGTGAAGAATATGTACCCTTTACCTCAGATTGACGATCTCTTTGATCAATTGCAAGGGGCGTCATGGTTTTCTAAGATTGATTTGAGATCCGGGTACCATCAGTTGAAAGTGAAAGAAGACGACGTACATAAGACAACTTTTCGCACTTGATACAGTCAATATGAGTTCACGGTTATGCCATTCGGTTTAACCAACGCGCCCGCGGTTTTCTAAGATTGTAAGATCGGTGAAAACAAGATGGTTCTATTCTAGTTGAGATTGGCGGAAACAATCACAACTATGCAATGTAAACAAGTAAACACGAAGAGTACTGGTAAATGCAAATTGTATTAAGCTTTAATGGTTACAAGATTACAGAGAAAACTCTAAGAAAGCACACTTGTACAATGAAAAGATACACTACTTATATAGTAACTTAGAATCAAGACAGACCCTTGATTCTAAGGATCAGATCAAACACAAGTCGTTGATCTTGTATACTAGAAGCTATACTACATGTTAAGACAACCAATACTACAAAAGTTAACTTTAATCAAACGTCTTCTTAGGCATCATTGCTTGGATACTTAGAAGGAGAGCGTTGTTGTCTTTTATTGTCTGCACCGGTAACATTCTTTCTGCATGTGATGTGTCAGAGTTGCAATAGAAAGTTGTCAGTAGTAAAGTTGATGCTTTTGATATGCCAATCAGCAGCAACGATTGATCTTCAGCAGATATGGCTATCAGCAGCATAGTTGATGATCCGCAGCAAGACTCAATTATCCAAAGCTGCTGATGATTTGCCTATCAGCAGCATCATGTGTTTGATGTTGCTTAGAAGCCTATCAGCAGCAACTCTGGACTTCAACAGATAAGGTTGTCCGCAGCAGAGTTGTTTATCAGCAGGAAAACAACTATCAGCAGCAAACAAGCTTATCCGTAGCAGCTTGTTAGTCAGCATCAAAATTATGGAGTCCGCAACAGTTGTACTTAGAGAATTTTGTAGCCATCAGTCTTTATATCTACAAACTCCTCTTAGACTGATGCTACCAAAACTCTCTTACTGCTATTGTTGTTGAAGCTTTTGCATGTTAGCAACTATCCTTGCAACCTCATAGCCTCTAGGGTCCTTGTTGGGATTGTCAAGAGGAAGCTCAGACAGAGACTTGATGTCCTTGCTTGGCATCTTAAAAATGGCATTGCTAGAACATCTCATCTGTTGACCTCTGACAACTGTTATGGTGAATTCATCTTTCTCAGCATTATAAGACTAGCTAGTGAATGGAAAGTGGGATTAGAGAGGTTTAGCATCAATGACTACATCTTTGCTAGGGTTGAAGTGATGTTTGATCACTAGCAATAGATGTCTTCCACTTTCACTCTCAGGCTTATGAGCTTCACCCAGCTCCATCATTCTTCTAAGATCAGAATCTGGGAGCTGCATCACCTCATGAATAGTTTTATAGATTGATCTTTTTACTTCTGCCCTCCCCCTGAAGACTTCAAACCATTGATCTTTATTGTTGTATAACCAACCAACAATTTCTCTTGAGTCTTCTGGTTTGGTAGTAGGTTTGGTTTTCTTCTTGGGGGGCTGTTAATGAGAAGGAGCAGGGTGGGAGGATTTGGACTCTTTGGGTGGAAAGGAGGGAGGTCTAGGAGGGAGAGTGAAAGGTTGTTGGATAGAGGAAAGGGTGGATGAGGGAGTAGGCTTGGGTTTCTTTAGTTTTCTGTCATCAGTTTGAGTGTTTACCCTTTTCTTTGAGCCTGTCTTCCCCAATCTTTCTTCCTCTTCCATCTTTACTTTGAAATACAAGGCTTGCAGGTTCATAAAGCTCATTGGACCTAGCCTCATTCCACTCTCTCCTCTAGCTTTCAGGAAGTCTATCATGACCTTCCTTTCTTCATGGGTCCTTATGTTAAATGCAATGGTCTTTTTGGACTTTTTTTTGGCTTCTTCTTCTTCTTCAACTCTTTTCTTGTTTGCCAATTGACATTGCTGACCCATGAAAGCTCTATAGATTCTTTATTTGACAATTTCTCATGGTAGTCTGCATCCTCACCTTGAGAAATCAGAGCTTCTGTCCACTCCTCTCTCATTTCTTTGGCTAGTTTAGTGTCAGTTATCCTGAACTTAGTCTCTTCTCTTCTTTTATTTTCTCTTTCTTCTTCTTCTTCTTTTTTGAGTTGTTCCTGTAGCTGATGGGCAAGAGCTTCATCTTCTTGTAATTGTGTGGCTGCAGGAACTTTAACTTTCAAAGCATCCAGTTGCCTAGCATGCAACTGGATCTGTTGTTCCCTGAGGAGAATGGCAGCTTTCCTTTCTTCAATCTTTCTAATCTCAGCCATCTCCTCTTATTCTCTTTCTTTTATTCTCTTCTCTTTTCTCTCTCTTCTCTTTCTCTATTCTTTCTTCTTCTTCTTCTGTCATGAAGCCCTTCCCATTGTCTTTATTGGATGCCTCAACTTCAGCTTCATGGATCACAACAGCAGATGTAAGAGGTGCTGTTGGGATCTCAGCTTCAGCTTCATTGGCAGGCTGAGGAACAGACACAGAGGAAAGGACTGCTTCACTCTCTTCCTTTTCCCATTCATTCCCATGTATAGCTTTAAAGGCCTATTTGACATTCTGAGCAGCCACTTTTCTTGACTCTGCTGCTGCACTCAGTATGACAGTTGGTGAGGAGGGAAGGGATAGGTCTGAGTCAGAGTCATCCATTGCAAGCCATCCCTCCTTTTCAAGAAAAGCTTTGATAATCTTGATCATTGGTTGACTTTCTAAGTAGTTGAGGTTGCAGATGTGTGTCCTGAGCTCAAAGACCTTATGCAGTAAATCTGGATTGAGGAGCAGGATTTCTTGAATGTTGTTGATTGTGAAAGATGATCCATCACACAAGAATAACTGAAAGCCAGAGGACCCAGTGCTTGACCATCCTTGCACTTCTAGGCCCCTAACCATTTCATTGTAGAAGAATCTTCTCCAACATAGAACTTGTTCCTCTGTTAAAGCACCGCTCCTTATCAAATCAAGTCTTGGAGCTAGTCTTTGTTCTGATGTCCTTTAAGACTCTTCAGTATGTTTAGGATAAGCCACCCTGTTTGCTTCTTCTAAAAACCATTCAAACTAGGGCATATTATCCTCCATCAAGACACGAAACCTATTAATTGCAAGTTCTGCTGAGAGATCTATGGAAGTGTTGATGCATCTTGTTAAGTACAGTTCAAGAACCTAAAGTGGATTCAGTGTATTCTAGTTAAGCTCTTCTATTCCACCAAATTCCCGTCCAATCCAGAATCTCTCAGATAGACCATCATACCCCCAAGCTAGAATAGAGTCAAACTCTAGCTTATGTGCAGTCAGTGTGAATTGAGGGGCAATGGTCTGTCTTGATATACTTGCAGCCACTGGAAGTATGCTGAATGATAAAGGTGTGTCTTCATCTTGACTTTCATTCTCCAACACCTCATCAACAGCTCTGACAACTAACTTCCAATCCTTAGAGATATCTTCCTCTTCATCTATTGAGTCTGGCAAGTCATGGATTTGAACAAAAGCAGGTTTGAAGAGTGTACTTTGAAACGCAGCCTGCTCTTGAATCCATTCATCAAGGTTGTCAGCATCATCTTTTGCAGTAACTATCTCCACCTTTTTGGTTGCATCAGTATATAAAGTTTCATCTGTTTGAGTGTCCACTGATACAAGGGAAGAAGTAGTCATTGGAGGGCATTGATGGGCTTCATGCATAGAGACTTGGTGCTGTAGTTTGGACACTTCAGTCTCTAGCATTGCCACCATGGCCGTCAATTCCATATTTTCAAGTTTCAGTCTGTCCTCACCCACAGTTGTGGAATCCTTGGAACTAGATGGGGCCTTAGGTCTAGCCTCTACATCCCCATCACCCTGGTTTTCTTGGCACCTGGGATTCCTCTCAGTGAAGAGTGTTTCAAGAGAAACATCCTCACTGTGAGTTTTCGTGGTTAGGGACTTAGTGATGTTATCATTGTCCTCCTGGTCAATTGATGTACCAGTAGTAGTGATAGCCCTTTCCACATTCACTCTATCATCACTCGCAGTTAGCAGTCAAGTCAATCAATACCTCCAAGATAGTGGTAGTTGGAGAAGGCATATCATCTTGACTAGGTGCCTCTGCACTTAAGTTCAGAGAAGAAAAATAATGAAAGGGCTCAAAAGGTTGTTCTATGGATCCGGGGTGTGATCCTGATCCTAATAGAGAAACTTCCAAGGAAGTCTCTCTATAATTTGGCTGTCCCTTTTGATATTCTCATCAGGATGTTAGGATTCTGAATGAGGGATTTTAGGTTGGGATTGGGCCTGTGAGACAAGAATAGAAGGAGTCTTCTTGCTCCTTTTTCTTTTTTTGGTATATTTTGCCTCAAATGGGGCCCTGTGTTCCAGTTGGATATCCAAAACAGGTGTAAGTAGTTGTTGTGCTTGTGCAGCCTTAATAGGATGCACAGGGGTTTGAACAATGGAAGCAGTTTGTTGTTCAGGTTTTGAAGTGGAGGGTGTGGGATCAGTATCAGCTGGGATTGCTGAACTGTCACCCTGGGTACTTTGTATATTCATCATTGTAGATAACATCGCAACATTGACCCCTTAGAACTTTTTGGAAACAGTTCTCATGCTTTGAAAAATATTATTTTTATGACCCATCATAAGGTAGATTCTTGCAGGTTTTGAAAGATCTTTTAACTCGTTGAAAACTTCCTACAAGAATCTTAGGTACATATAGAATGCCTACTTTGCACCTTCTTGAAGGTTATATCTCAAACCTACAAAAATAAGATGTGCAAAGTTGAAGCCTTGGCCGGTGACCATACCATGAACAACAGAAGCGAGAGCAGAACTCACTTGATGCCATCCACTTCCCTTTTGGGATATGCACTGTAGAAGAGTGTGGCATAGAAACTTCCATGGAGGGCCCATCAGTGCCTTTTTAACTGTATATTCATTATGATTTCCAGTGTACCCTATGGATACAAAGGTCCTCATATACTCTTCCCTGGTGTATGAAATGGCGCCCCTTCGTCCTGAAGCTTGAGGTAATTTCTGAGAGTAGCTTCGGTGAAGATGATGTCTTTGCCGTCTACCATGGCTTGAATTTGGGGAATTCCCTGTTCGGTAGAGTAGATGGTGGTGTTCCAAAATCCTCCATATGAGGGATGTATATGGTAGGGTTGACGGTTAGTGCAAAGTATATCTTTGATCGAAAGAGAAAATCGATCATGTCATCGAACCGTTCGGACCTCTTTCCTTTAACTAGGTATGCAGTGAGATTGTGGTAAGGTGAAAACTTGCCATCATGCTGGTTTATGTTGACCTCTGCCATTGTCGTTGGATTTGGAGGGAAGGAGGAAGTGTTTTAAAGGTGGTTAAGTATGGAAAGCTTTGAATGCTGTGAATGCTTGAGAGAAAATGGTGAGAGTTAGGTTGGAATTGAATGTGAAGAGGTTAAGGAGAAATTTGATTTGTGTAATAATGACAGAGGAGGGAAAAAGCAAAGTTACTTGTATAGTACAACCCATTCACTTTTCACTGTTACAGCTGTAATACACTATAGCAGTCATGGTAAAGACTGAAAGTACTTTTTACAGCAGGTAAAAGTTAATTTGGACTTATTTTTACCCATCAGCAGCAAACTTGGTTGTTGCAGACGGTTAAGCCTATCTGCTGCAAACTTGGTTGCTGCGGATGGTTAAGTCTGTCAGTAGCAAACTCAATTGCTGCTGATGTATGCAATGATCCGCAGCAAAGATGTTGCTGCTTAAAGCTATCCGCAGGAAACTTGTTCCTGCTGATAACTTAAAGCAGTCAGTGGCAAATTCTTTGCTGCTGAAGATTAGACCTGTCTGCAGCAAAAATGGTTGCTGCTGACTTATAACTTTTATTTACAACAAAAGACAAACACATTTAAAAAAAATTTTAGAAACATATTTTAGTCAAAGTTCATCATACCAATGGATTCAACTAAATATCTAAATCTAGCTTCATCAAAAGGTTTTGTAAACAAGTCAGCATATTGCTCATTGGTATGAACTTTGGTTAAAATAATTATCTTTTTCTCAGCTTGATCTCTTATGAAGTGATACCTGATGTCAATGTGCTTTGTCTTGGAGTGCTGCACCAGATTGTTTGTGATTGATATAGCACTCATGTTGTCAATATGAACGGGAGTGGCCATGAAAGTCATCCCATAATCCAGCATTTGGTTTTGTATCCAGATGACTTGTGCACAACAACTTGAAGCTGTAATGTATTCTGCTTCTGCTGTAGAAGTTGATACAAAGGTTTGCTTCTTGCATTGCCATGAAATCAGTCTTCCTCCCAAAAACTGACACCCCCTGATGTGGATTTTTTGTACAAGTTGCATCCTCCATAGTCACTGTCAGTGTATACATACAGGTTGAACTTATCATTTTTAGAGTACCATAGCCTAAGCCTCGGGGCTCCCTTTAGGTATCTAAAAATTCTCTTGACAGCTTGAAGATGTGTATTCTTTGGAGCTGCTTGGAATCTTGCACAAAGGCATACTGTAAACATGATATTTGGTCTTGAGGCAGTGAGATAGATGAGTGATCCTATCATTGCACGATATTGATGTTGATCAGTGTCTTGACCATCTTTGTTTGGAGTTAGTTGATGGTGCACTTGCATAGGAGTTCTTGCAGCAGAGCAGTCAGCCATCTTGAATCTTTCCAAAATGCTCTTAACATATTTGGATTGGCTAATAAAGATTCCATTTGGAACTTGTGTGACTTGAAGACCCAGAAAGAAATTTAGTTCACCCATTAAACTCATTTCAAACTTTGAGTGCATCAGGATCTCAAAGTCTTTACACAATTTCTTCCTTGTTGATCCAAAGAAGATGTCATCAACATAGATTTGTACCAGTAGGATTTCTCCCCCTTCATCTTTGATAAACAAGGTCTGGTCAATGGCACCTCTTCTGAAGTTGTTGCTTAGTAGATATCTAGACAGAGTTTCTTATCAGGCTCTTGGACCTTGATGTAAGCCATAGAGAGATTTGTCTAGTTTGAACACTTTGTTAGGATGTGTAGGATCTACAATGCATGGAGGCTGTTTGACATATACTTCCTCACCAATCTTCCCATACAGAAAGGCACTCTTGACATCCATTTGATAAACTGTGAAATTCTTGGATGCAGCATATGCCAGGAAGATTCTGATGGCCACTAGCCTGGCAACAGGAGCAAAGACTTCATCATAGTCAATTCCCTCTTCCTGAGTGTAGCCTTAAGCTACAAGTCTGGCTTTGTTCTTGACGGCAATGCCTCTCTCATCTTACTTGTTCCTGAATACCAATCTTGTGCCAATAGCAGTTTGACTAGGTGGAAGATGAACAAGTTTCCAGACATCATGTCTCTTGAATTACAGCAACTCTTCCTACATTGCCTCAATCCAACTGCTGTGTTTCAGAGCTTCTTCTATCTCCTTTGGTTCTACCTGAGATAGAAAGAAGGAATACAAACATATATTGGCCTCATGAGTTTTGCTTCTTGTTTGAACTCCTTGGTGAACTTAGCCAATGATGTTTTCCAGGGGATGTTCCTTGTTGATTCTATGTGCTGGTACAACATCCAATTGTATTCCTTGCTTAAGATTGCTCTGATTCTGATCAGGAAACTCTTCATTCATGGTGGAAGAGTCTTCAATATCAGCAGCAGCATCAACATTATCAGCGGCAGCATCTGCCTCTACAACATTTACAGATGTGTCTTGAAGTTCATTCAGATTTTCATTTTCAAAGAGGCTGCTGCTGGTGATATTTGAGAGTCTAGTTCTGGCTTCACTGGCTTCAATAGCTTCCACAACAGATGGAGGATCAATAGATGGCCTTTTCAGTCTGATAAAAGGACTAGTGAACTCCAATATGTAGTTAGTGGACGATGTGGAAGCTAGTGCTTTGGAAGAGGTAGACTCCATATTTAAGAAGATGAGAGGCTCAAATATTTGTGTGAATGATGCTATATCAAAGAGCCAGTCTTGGACTTTTCCCTGTTCACATGCAATGTGTTCCCTACATTCCAAATTGGCTGATTCTTCCACGATTCTTGTTCTTGAGTTGAATACTCTATAGGCCTTGGATTGAGAGGAATAGCCCATAAAGTATCATTCATCAGATTTGGCACCAAACTTAAGAAGAACCCCATGTGTGATCAGAATGGTGCATGGACATCCAAAAGGTTTTAAAAATCTAATGTAGGGAACTCTTTTGAACCAGAGTTCATAAGGTGTCTTGTTGAGAAGCTTGACAATGAGAACTCTATTCTGCACATAGCAAGCTGTACTGACTGCTTCTGCCCAGAATGTGAGAGGCAGTTTTGAATCAGCCAACATTGATCTTGCTGATTCAATTAGAGTTCTGTTTCTCCTTTCAGCAACCCCATTTTGTTGAGGAGTTCTTGGAGCACTGTATTGTCTTTCTATTCCCTTGCTTTCACAGAAACAGTTCAGAGTGTGGTTCTTGAATTCTATACCTTGATCACACCTTATGACTTTCACCTTTTGATTGCTTTGATTCTCAACTCGAAGAATGTAAGACTTAAGAATCTTAGCAGTTTCATCTTTTGTTCTCAAGAAGTATACCCATGAAAATCTGGTATAGTCATCATTGATCACCAGACAATATGACTTCTTGCCCTTTGACATGACATTTGTAGGACCAAAGAGATCCATATGCAACAGCTGTAATGGAGTGTCATTTGAATTCAATGTCTTGGGGTTGTGAGAACTCTTGTGTTGCTTCCCCTTCAAGCATGCAATGCAATGATCTTCAAGTTGGAATTCTTTGTCAGGAAGCCATCTGACAAGATTTTCCTTTACCAACTTGTTAATGGTTTTTACATTGACATAGCTTAATCTCCTGTGCAAGAGAGCTGATTCATCAACTTATGCCTTAGACAGAAAACAAGATACACTACCAGATAGAGTGACCTCATTCATGTCAAGCACATATAGGTTATCTTTTCTCTGAGCAGTCAATATGATCTTTTCTGGAGGAGGTTTGTTTAAGCCAGGGGATTGTACAAAACATTCTTTATCTGTGAAAAGCATCTAAAGCTTTTGATCACAGACCTGGGACACACTCATGAGATTGAAGTCTAATTCTTTGACATAGTTTACTCTTTCAATACTCATCCTTTCATTGGACACAGTTCCTTGTCCAGTAATTGATCCCCCTTTTGAATCACTCCCAAAGGCAACATATCCTCCATTGAAGTGTCTGAAGTTGGAGAGGATGGATATGTTGCCGGTCATGTGCCTGGAACAACCACTGTCTCCTGCATACTTGGTAAGTACGCTCTATCAGCAACTGATGTTGCTTTGGTTGCTGACATATTTCCTTTATCAGCAGCAGATTTTGCTGCGGAGGACTTTGGCTTATCAGCAGCAGATTTGTAACATCCCAAAAATAGTAATTCAGTAAACAATAACGCGATAGAGGCTTAATCATCATAAAACAAAAGAAAAACGGATGGGCTTGGGCTCGGCTCCAACGGGCCGATGAAAGCCCAGGTATATAAGAGGCAAGGCAGCCCACTTCACCATTTCATCTTCATTTCATCATTCTAGAGAGAGAAAGGAGAGCTCGGGTCTAGAGAGAGAAAATCAACGGATCGACACGAGATTGAAGGAGCACGTTACCGCTGAGCTCATGAGTAAAACCTCCGAATCAGAAGTCCAATCCAGGTAACGATTCAACCATAATCTGAGTTTTTGTTTATTTTGGGGTTTCTCGGGTTTTAGCTAAATAGGAGACGGTTTTATGTATGAAAATTGAAAATAAGCTTAGAACTAGCATCTAGAGTGAAAACCGCACCTTTTGATCAAAGAAAATTGTAAGATTAGCATGATCGGATTAACATGCAAGAATTGCGGACTTGTCCAGGAAACAGGTGCTGCGTACTTATCAAGTACGCAGTAGGGACGTCCTGTGTACTTACCAAGTACGCAGGAGAAAGATCATGCGTAATTACCAAGTACGCAGGAGAAAGATCATGCGTACTTACCAAGTACGCAGGAGAAAGATCATGCGTACTTATCAAGTACGCATGAGCAAGGCCCTACGCACTTACTAAGTGCGCAGGCAGCAGACCAGTAAGTAAAGTCAGTATGTTTAGAATGATTGAACCGTTAGAGTCGGGGTTGGGTCTGATGTGTATTTAAACTACCTAATTCAGATCGTACGTGACGTTGTTGGACCTTTGTTTAGGACAACCAAGACTAGCTTTTCAGGTGAGTTCTATGTGCCCCCTTCTATGTTATGTGCAAACCTTATTAAATGTTTTGGGGCTGAAATGTATACACTAAATGAATAAAAGATATGAATGCTAATGTGATCATAAGTGATATACTAATATATATTATATATATATATATATATATATACGAAAATGAATTATGCACAAAGAATGAATCGTATGATTATATAGAATGAATGAAAGAATAACACAATGTGTAAGAATGAAATCTTGCTTTATATCCATGTATATATTGCTTGCCAAGTATAAGAAAAAGTTATGGACACTTCAATGATAACGGCTACTTCGGTAGACGGACGACCACGTGACTATTTTGTAACCGGGACAAATACGTTCCTTCATCAGCTAGGACGTACGAAAGCCATTAATGGACGGTCGAAGCAAATGGTATATTATGAATTGTATAACGGTTGCATAAATAATAGTCGCATGGGAAACGGATACTTTCGGGTAGACGGGCGAATTACGGCCTACGACGGTAGGACGGTTGTAAGTCATGACGGACGGACACAAGTTGCCGGACGGTTGTAAGAATAAAATTACGGATGGACACCAGTTGCCGGACGGTTGTAAGAATGGCGGGCCATGACGATGGACCGTGGCGCTTGTCTTTGTGACATTCGCAAACAAATGACGGGTTGATCACCCTTAAGTGTATGACCCATGAAAGTTAAGAAAAGAAAAGGTGAATGCTTATATATATATATATGTAATCACAAAAGAAAGATGAAAGAAAAGCAAAAGTTATGAATACGTATTTATATATATGTAATAACAAAAGAAAGATGAAAGAAAAGCAAAAGTTATGAATACGTATTTATATATATGTAATCACAAAAGAAAGATGAAAGAAAAGCAAAAGTTATGAATACGTGTTTATATATACGTAAACAGAAAAGAAAGATGAAAGAAAAGTAAAAGTTATGAATACATATAATTATGTATATTTATAAAGAAAAGAATGATCATACTTAATAGTTTTAAACTAGAACTCACCAGCATTAGCTGACTTTTAGTATACATTTCATGTACAGAAAGTAAGGGTCGTGCGAAGGCGTGAAGGTTACCCGGCACGAGGCTGACATCCCACTTTTATTTATGTTAAGACAATGTTATGTTTCAATTGTAAAGACTTCCGCTGTTATGACATGTAACTTGAATGATGTTTGCTTCTGCTACTTCTGAATATTTTAAATTTAAGTTTAGTAATTACGACTATGTTTATGAGTAAATCCAACAAATGAGGTCACCCGGAAATGGGGCCTTACAAGTTGGTATCAGAGCAATAGTTTGAGAGATTCAGACATCCCTAAATGTCTGAACTCCAACTGATTATGGGACCAACGCACGGATGTCAGTATGGGTAACCAACGCCAACGCTAGCACGGTAAGTAAGTACTAGAGTTAATACACTTGGGTAAGAATAGATACCTTAACTTAGAACAAATAGATGTCAATGTCACAACCGATTTGAAGAGTTTTGAACCTGAAAAACAAAGTAAATTAGTAATCACAAACCGGTCATTGTAATTAAAATTTTACCTTGCTCGTACTGTTCTAAACTATGATCTGAAGGAATGTCATTGATGTATTCCCTCTATAGCTATCAGGAAACTAAGAATTATGGCTGGTGGAGGAAGAACAGGACGCCGAGGCGGTCGCACTGGCCGAGTAGGTAGACCCCCGTTGAATCAAAGACTAGAAGAAGAAGAGAGTGTGCATACAGAACACACCGAGAGTGTGCACGAAACAGAAGTGACCCCAACTGGAGACGATAATCCAGGGCCGATACAGTTGGAACCCGAAGTCAGGGATGCTATTGCCCGTGAAGTTGTGCTCACTCTGAAGAAAGTATTGCCTGATCTACTATCCGAGGCACTAAAGAAAAGTAAAGAGGATGATGAAGGAGACCATAAAGAGAAAGTGTATGATAGTGATGGGGATGAAGTAAAAATGGGATCAAGCAATCGTGGGTGCACTTACAAGGATTCAAAGACGGAGACCCACCCAAGTTCGATGGGAGCAAGGATTCAGTGGCAACGCTTGAATGGATTGAGAGGATGAACGTTGTAATTAACATCAGCGAGTGCGACCGGACCAGGCGGTTAAGTATGTTGCTCATTCTTTCACCAACGAAGCACTAGGTTGGTGGAGAAACATTCAGAGAACAAAGTCGCCAAACGCTATCGCCAGAATGAAATGGGAATACCTGAAGAAGCTCATAATCCAAAAGTTCTGCCCACAGAACGAGATTGATCGTGTGGAGAACTAGTTCCTAAACTTTAAGGCGGGCAGCAAGACGCACCGCCAGTATACCTCTAGATTCAATGAGCTAGCTCAACTGGTACCCCACCTGGTGGAGACAGGAGAGCGAATGATCAAGTATTATGTGAAGGGCCTACCTCAAAGGGTCCGTGTCCATGTGAAAGCCAACATACCCTCGACCTTCGAGTCGGTAGTGAATCTGAGCGGAATCGTCTACGACGATTATGCCAATGAGGACCCACCAACAGAGACCCAAAAGAGAAAATGGGAGAACCCGTCTAGAGGCACCGGAAGAAGGAATGTAACAACCGAAATTAAGAAACCAAGGTCGGAAGGGTATGAAACTTGCAAGAAATGTGGAAGGCAACATCTTGGCGAGTGTCGAGTCGGCACCACCACATGTTATAGGTGTGGGAAAGCGGGACACTATTCTCGCGACTGTTTGAGAGACACTAAATGCCAATGTTGTGGACAATTTGGACATCTGACCAAGAATTGCAGAAAAACCAGACAATCTGGTTCGGGAAAAGAAAAGGAACAAGAACAGCCAAAGGCTATGACACGAGCCTACGCCCTGACTGAGGAGGAAGCAAGGGGAAACCCTGATGTTGTGTCAGGTACGTTCCTAGTTAATAACGAACATGCTGCTATTTTATTTGAATCTGGTGCTAGTAAAAGTTTTATATCCAATGCATTTAGTCGTAAACTAGGTTGCACTATCAACACCATAGTAAAGGTCTTTAGCGTACAAACTGCCGTTGGTAAAAATTCGGCAGTATTTCAAGTAACAGAGGATTGCATCATAGAAATAGAGGGTCATAAGTTCCCTTCTAGATTGTTCCTTCTCACCTTAGGAGCATTCGATATAGTATTGGGTATGGATTGGCTAGCTGCCAATGAAGCTCAAATCATATGTAAACGTAAGAGGATACAATCAAAGCTCCAAGCGGCAGCCCAATTATGGTTTATGGGGATTGGAATTGCACGATGCCGAACATCATCTCGATGATCAAGGCCGAAAGATACATGAGGCGCGGTTGCGAAGCTTATTTGGCATATGTTATTGATGATAGGATGAAAATGAATGAACTCAAGAATGTACCCGAGGTGTGTAACTTTTCGGAAGTATTCCCTGAGGATCTACCTGGGTTACCACCCGATCGGGAAATAGAATTTCAGATTGACTTATTGCCAGGAGCTGAGCCCGTTGCCAAAGCCCCCTACCGATTGGCTCCGTCAGAAATGAAAGAATTGATGTCTCAACTAGAGGAACTAACAGAAAAGGGATTTATTAGACCGAGCATCTCACCGTGGGGCGCTCCGGTACTATTTGTAAAGAAGAAAAATGGCAGCATGCGCATATGCATTGACTACCGCGAGTTGAACAAGAGAACAGTAAAGAACAAATACCCACTGCCTAGAATAGACGACGTTTTTGATCAACTGCAAGGTGCGAGTTGGTTCTCAAAGATCGATCTTAGGTCGGGTTACCATCAGTTGAAAGTAAGAGAAGAAGATGTACCAAAGACCGCATTTCGCACGCGTTATGGGCATTATGAGTTTCTCGTGATGTCCTTCGGATTGACCAACGTACCAGCAGCGTTCATGGATTTGATGAATAGAGTATGTCGACCCATGTTGGATCGATCAGTGATAGTTTTTATAGACGACATACTGGTATATTCGAAAAGCGAGGGTGGTCACCACTATCACCTAAGGGAGGTTCTAGAGGTGCTAAAGCAGGAATAGTTGTACGCAAAATTCTCAAAATGCGTGTTCTGGCTTAGGGAAGTCCAATTCCTAGGTCATATAATAAACCCAAACGGAATCATGGTGGATCCTGCAAAGATCGAGACAGTAAAGGAATGGAACGTCCCAAAGACACCAACAGAGATACAAAGTTTTCTGGGATTGGCAGGCTACTATCGAAGGTTCATTCAAGATTTCTCAAGGATAGCATCGCCACTAACTAAACTGACACGGAAGGAAGTAACATATGAATGGGGTCAAACCCAAAACAACGCGTTTGAAGAACTTAAGGCACGATTAACCCAAGCTCCAGTCTTGACTCTACCTGAGGGAAATGAAGACTTGGTAGTCTACTCTGACGCATCGGGGCAGGGTTTGGGGTGCGTACTTATGCAACGAGGAAAGGTAATTGCTTACGCCTCGCGGCAACTAAAGATTCACGAGGTTAACTACCCAACACACGATTTAGAGTTAGCGGCCGTAGTTTTCGCGTTGAAAATATGGAGGCACTATCTGTATGGATTCAAATGCACCATTTACTCCGATCACAAAAGTCTGAAGTACTTTTTCGAGCAAACGGAATTAAACATGAGACAAAGGAGGTGGTTAGAGCTACTGAAGGACTATGACTGTGAGATATTGTACCATCCAGGCAAGGCAAACGTGGTGGCTGACGCTTTAAGTAGAAAGGAAGAATCGACACCTATCCGGATCAAAGCGTGTCAGCTGATTATAACACCTGATTTGATGAGTGAGATATCAAAGGCATAAGATGAAGCACTACTAGAAGGAAATATAAAACGGGAAAGAATAGTAGGACAACAAGGGAATTTAGATGCAAATGCATACGGTGTACGAACTAGGTTTGTCCGGATGTGGATACCTAAGATTGGTGAGCTTAGAGCCAAAATACTCGATGAGGCCCATAAGTCTCGCTATTCTATCAACCCCGGGACAAACAAAATATATCAAGACTTGAAGAAAGAGTACTGGTGGCCTGGCATGAAGAATGATGTGACAGAATACGTGAGCAAGTGCCTAACGTGTTCTCTAGTTAAGGCCGAGCACCAGAAACCATGCGGTAAAATGCAACATCTACCAATACCGGAATGGAAGTGGGAGGAGATCACGATGGACTTCATTACCAAGCTACCGCGAACAGCTAAAGGCAATGATACCATTTGGGTGATCGTCGACCGCTTGACAAAAAGTGCTCTCTTCTTGCCAATACATGAGACTTCTTCGTCAGAAAGACTAGCATAAATATTTATCAAGGAAGTTGTGAGTAGACATGGTATGCCGCTGTCGATTGTGTCCGACAGGGATACTAGATTCACGTCAAGGTTTTGGAAGAAATTCAATGAAGCAATGGGCACTAGACAGAACATCAGCACCGCTTACCACCCCCAAACCGATGGTCAATCGAAAAGGACCATTCAGACCTTGGAGGACATGCTCCGGGCCTGTATCATTGACTTCGGTGGGAGCTGGGACTGCCATCTACCATTGGCATAATTTTCATATAACAACAGCTATCACTCGACTATTGGCATGCCATCATTTGAAATGTTGTATGGGAGGAAATGTAGGACCCCGGGTTGTTGGGGGGAAATTGGACAAAAGGATTTTGCAAGTCTCGAAGTGGTCAAAGCTACTTCCGAGAAATTTGATCAAATCAAGGCTCGAATGAAAGCTGCAAAAGACAGACAGAAATCATACGCGGATAAGAGAAGAAGGGATTTGGAGTTTCAAGTGGGGGACATGGTACTGTTAATAGTATCACCATGGAAAGGAATCATCCGATTCAGAAGACGTGGCAAACTAAGTCCAAGGTTTGTCGGACCTTTCAAGATTTTAGCGAGAGTGGGTCAAGTTGCTTACAGACTCGACCTACCCGTTGAGCTTAGTGGAATATACCCTACGTTCCACGTGTCGTACTTACGCAAGTGCCTAGCAGACGACACAGCTCACATACCTTACGACGAGATCGAGGTGGATAACAGTCTGAATTATGTGGAGGAACCAATAGCCATTCTTGACCGAACTGAGAAACGACTATGCAATAAGTCGATACCTTTAGTCAAAATACAATGGAAGCACAGGAAAGGCTCAGAAGCGACATGGGAGAAAGAAGACGAGATGAGGGGACACCTCAATTGTTTAACGTATAAATAGTTTCGAGGACGAAACCTCTTTAAGGAGGGTAGACTTGTAACATCCCAAAAATAGTAATTCAGTAAACAATAACGCGATAGAGGCTTAATCGTCATAAAACAAAAGAAAAACGGATGGGCTTGGGCTCGGCTCCAACGGGCCGATGAAAGCCCAGGTATATAAGAGGCAAGGCAGCCCACTTCACCATTTCATCTTCATTTCATCATTCTAGAGAGAGAAAGGAGAGCTCAGGTCTAGAGAGAGAAAGTCAACGGATCGACACGAGATTGAAGGAGCACGTTACCGCTGAGCTCGTGAGTAAAACCTCCGAATCAGAAGTCCAATCCAGGTAACGATTCGACCATAATCTGAGTTTTTGTTTGTTTTGGGGTTTCTCAGGTTTTAGCTAAATAGGAGACATTTTTATGGATGAAACTTGAAAATAAGCTTAGAACTAGCATCTAGAGTGAAAACCGCACCTTTTGATCAAAGAAAATTGTAAGATTAGCGTGATCGGATTAACATGCAAGAATTGAGAACTTGTCCAGGAAACAGGTGCTGCGTACTTATCAAGTACGCAGTAGGGACGTCCTGCGTTCTTACCAAGTACGCAGGAGAAAGATCATGCGTACTTACCATGTACGCAGGAGAAAGATCATGCGTACTTACCAAGTACGCATGAGCAAGGCCCTGCGAACTTATTAAGTGCGCAGGCAGCAGACCAGTAAGTAAAGTCAGTATGTTTAGAATGATTGAACCGTTAGTGTCGGGGTTGGGTCTGATGTGTATTTAAACTACCTAAGTCAGATCGTACGTGACGTTATTGGACCTTTGTTTAGGACACCCAAGACTAGCTTTTCAGGTGAGTTCTATGTGCCCCCATCTATGTTATGTGCAAACCTTATTAAATGTTTTGGGGCTGAAATGTATACACTAAATGAATAAATGATATGAATGCTAATGTGATCATACGTGATATACTAATATATATTTTATATATATATATACGAAAATGAATTATGCACAAAGAATGAATCGTATGATTATATAGAATGAATGAAATAATAACACAATGTGTAAGAATGAAATCTTGCTTTATATCCATGTATATATTGGTTGCCAAGTATAAGAAAAAGTTATGGACGCTTCGATGATAACGGCTACTTCGGTAGACGGATGACCACGTGACTATTTTGTAACCGGGACAAATACGTTCCTTCATCAGCTAGGACGTACGAAAGCCATTAATGGACGGTCAAAGAAAATGGCATATTGTGAATAGTAGAACGGTTGCATAAATAATAGTCGCATGGGAAACGGATACTGTCCGGTAGACGGGCGAATTACGGCCTACGACGGTAGGATGGTTGTAAGTCATGACGGACGGACACAAGTTACCGGACGGTTGTAAGAATAAAATTACGGACGGACACCAGTTACCGGACGGTTGTAAGAATGGCGGGCCATGACGATGAATCGTGACGCTTGTCTTTGTGACGTTCGCAAACAAATAACGGGTTGATCACCCTTAAGTGTATGACCCATGAAAGTTAAGAAAAGAAAAAGTGAATGCATATATATATGTAATCACAAAAGAAAGATGAAAGCAAAGCAAAAGTTATGAATACGTATTTATATATATGTAATCACAAAAAAAAAGATGAAAGAAAAGAAAAAGTTATGAATACGTATTTATATATATGTAATCACAAAAGAAAGATGAAAGAAAAGCAAAAGTTATGAATACGTATTTATATATACGTAAACAGAAAAGAAAGATGAAAGAAAAGTAAAAGTTATGAATACATACAATTATGTATATTTATAAAGAAAAGAATGATCATACTTAATAGTTTTAAACTAGAACTCACCAGCGTTAGCTGACTTTTAGTATACATTTCAGGTACAGAAAGTAAGGGTCGTTCGAAGGCGTGAAGGTTACCCGGCACGAGACTGACATCCCACTTTTATTTATGTTAAGACAATGTTATGTTTCAATTGTAAAGACTTCCGCTGTTATGACATGTAATTTGAATGATGTTTGCTTCCGCTACTTCTGAATGTTTTAAATTTAAGTTCAGTAATTACGACTATGTTTATTAGTAAATCCAACAAGTGAGGTCACCCGGAAATGGGGCCTTACAAGATTTTGTTGCTGTTGATGGTTTTTCTTGAGCAGCAGCAGATTTGGTTGCTGCTGAAGTGTCACACCCCGCCAAGGCGGAAACGCGAGGCGCGACGTTCACTGGTTTCCAAAGCATATGATTACCGCAAACACATACATGATAAATGGATACATAAATGAGTTTAAAGTTTTACATTACAAAATGTAAAATGAGTTTACAAAACATTAAGATTTCACAAATATGACTCAATTCAATGAGTTATACAAGGGAAATCCTCCTTGAGTAGTATCCATCGTGCATGCATGTAATCTACATTGCTAACCTTGAAATCACGTTCAGTTATCTGAAAAACATACTTAAAATCGTCAACACGAGGTTGGTGAGTTCACAGGTTTAATCAAATAGTTCTTTGCAAAATTTCATTGTTCGTAAATAGTTTCAGTTGTATGTGATAAACAGAATAAGAATTGTTGACTCATTTGTAAACTAGCTAGGAATACAAATAATATGTTCATACATGAGGCGTAACCAAACCATGACATGTGTGAGCCCCTATTAAGCGTTATCAGATTCTATGCGGCCATAAATCCTCCAGATTGTGGTTAGCGCTACTAACCATGACTGGGAGACGTCACTCTCCATAGTACTATTCATAGGACCCTAGGCTACAGTTAATGGTTACTATGTTGTTCCAGGGGACTTTAGCGGCCTCCAATGTGTTGTTCTCATCCCATGTAAACATACAAGTCGTGTCTTATTCTCTTGTTATCCCATAAAATAATTGTAAGTATGTTTTTCCCCCAAATATTGAAAACAGTAAAAAGAAAGGGGCCGTGAAACTCACCTTGAGTTTGTGTATATACTTGTGATAATACTTGTTGTAGTCAACCTTGACTATTTGTACCCTAGATACCAAGGGTAAATTGTTGTTAAGACCAACGTCTTAATTGTAAATTGTTCACCGACCTTGTAAATCTGATTGTGTTTGTTTAAATATCGTTTTAGTTTTCCAACACATGTTTTGTTATAAAATAGTTTTGAGTTACTGCCCAACTGGGACTGTTGTACAGGTGTCGAAACTTCTTAGTTTCGATTGGGCATATGTGTGTCGAAACTACTTAGTTTCGATGGAGTATATGTGTGTCGAAACTACTTAGTTTTGATGGAGTGGTCAGGAGTCGAAACAACCTAGTTTCGATTGAGAAAAGGTATCGAAACTACCTAGTTTCGATTGAGTATTTGCTATCGAAACTACCTAGTTTCGATTGAGTAAAAGACATCAAAACTCCTAGTTTCGATGGATCAACAGGTATCGAAACTCCTAGTTTCGATTGAGTTAACTGGTATCGAAACTCCTAGTTTCGATTACTGGACTTCTGTTTGACAGAATCAGTCCTGCATATTTTTATGTTTTAAACTTGAATTCGACACACTCTTCTTGTTATCTTTCTTGCGTTTAAATAAGATGTAAGTTTAGCTACGGTTTTAAAGAAAATAATGTGAAAATGTCGAGTTTTTACCTTAAAACCGAGATGAAGATGATGAAATAAAACAGAGATGATCTCGACTCTTTTGCAGAAACACTTGAAATTCTTCTTAAAATACTGGTTTGTGGTAGGATTTTGCCTTAGCACTCGACTTTGATTTGGAGAGAGTTGGAATGTTTGCCGTATGAAAATGAGAAATATGAAAAGGAATTGTGATATTGAGACTGAGAAGGTATGGGACGAGTGAAGGGAGGGGGTTTCTCTGGCTTTTTCGGCCAAGAAGTCAAGGGGTAAGTGGGTTGGGGTTAAAATAATCAAGCAAATTGGATTTTTGGTATTTGTTTATTAACTAGAGTTTTAAAGGGGTAGTTTAATTCGGTTTATTTTCCCCACGGTATTATAGTTTTATTCTAAAAATAATTTATTGACCAACTTAAAATTTGTGTAATATATATATATATATACGCCTGGATATTTAATTTATCCACTATTGTTCGTCTTAGTCGGTTTGTACTGGTACTTGCACCGGTAATTCCTAGAATTACCCAAGTATGAATTGAGACCATGTACGATCTTTGCTAGACTCTAAAGTCCTTGTTTATGAAATTAAATAAATCACAAAAATAATTATAATGTAAACTCGTTTATTGTAATGTAAACTTGTTCATAATGTGTACGGATATTGACCTGAAATGTCGGGTGTCACATTCTCCCCATGTTAACAGAATTTCGTCCCGAAATTCAATTTGTGTCATCTTGAACTGGTGTATCCTTAAACAAGGATGGGTATCTTGTTTTCATTTGGTCCTCTCGTTCCCATGTATACTCAGGAACACGCTTTGAGTTCCAACGTACTTTAACCAGTTTGATTCGACTACGTCTCAGCTTTTGAACCTTCCAATCTGAAATCTCAATCGGTTCCTCGATGAAGTGAAGTTTATCATCAATGTGAATTTCGTCAGGTGGTATGATCAAAGTCTCGTCTGATAGACACTTTTTGAGATTTGACACATGAAACGTATCATGTACATTGTTTAGTTCTTGTGGTAACTTGAGCTTGTAAGCTACAGGGCCAACTCTAGCCAGTATTTCAAAAGGTCCAACGTATCTAGGGTTGAGCTTACCACGGTTACCAAACCTTGCAACGCCTTTCCATGGTGAGACTTTTAACATTACTCGGTCACCAATTTGAAATTCTAATGGTTTTCGTCTGTTGTCAGCATAGCTCTTTTGTCTATCTCGGGCCGCTTTCAAACGGTCCTTAATTTTGAAAATCTTATCAGTGGTTTCCTGGACAATCTCAGGGCCTGTCAAATGTTTTTCACCAACTTCCGCCCAACATAACGGTGAGCGGCATTTACGACCATATAAAGCTTCAAACGGAGCTGCCTTAATGCTCGTATGGTAGCTGTTATTGTAGGAAAACTCAGCTAATGGTAAATGAGTATCCCAATTTCCTCCGAAATCCATTACACATGCACGGAGCATATCTTCTAATGTTTGAATGGTCCTTTCGCTTTGACCATCTGTTTGTGGGTGATATGCCGTGCTCATGTCAAGACGTGTGCCCATGGCTTCTTGTAATGATTTCCAGATTCTAGACACAAATCTGCTATCTCTATCCGATATAATAGAAATTGGCACTCCATGCCTAGCCACAATTTCCTTGATATAATGCTTTGCAAGTTTCTCGGTTTTATCCGTCTCTTTGATAGGTAGGAAATGAGCTGATTTTGTCAATCGATCGACAATTACCCATATGGTATCATAACCACTAGATGTCTTGGGTAATTTTGTGATAAAATCCATAGAAATTTGTTCCCATTTCCATTGGGGAATTTCAGGTTGTTGTAACATACCAGACGGTTTCTGATGTTCGGCTTTTACTTTTGAACATGTTAAGCACTTACTGACATATGTGGCAATATCTCCTTTCATATTGGGCCACCAATATAATTCTTTTAGATCCTTATACATTTTATCTGAACCTGGGTGAATGGAGTACCTAGACTTGTGGGCTTCGTCCATAACTAACTCCCGTAAGTTACCAAAACGTGTCACCCAAATTCTATTCATGAAGTATAAAGTGTCATCTGACTTTGGCTCCAATTGCTTTATCATTCCTCGTAAAGCTTCATTCTGAATGTTTTCTTCTTTGATTGCCTCATGTTGTGCCATCCGAATTTGAGTAGTAAGATTCGTATGAATTGTCAATCCTAAGGCACGAACACGAAGAGTTTTAACTCGTTCTTTGCGACTTAAAGCGTCCGCTACGACATTGGCTTTCCCGGGATGGTACTTGATATCACAATCATAATCGTTTAGTAGTTCTACCCAACGACGTTGTCTCATGTTAAGTTCCTTTTGATCAAAGATATGTTGGAGACTCTTGTGATCAGTAAAGATAGTACATCTTGTACCGTAAAGGTAATGTCTCCAAATTTTGAGCGCAAACACAACTGCACCCAATTCCAAGTCGTGGGTCGTATAATTCTTTTCGTGCACTTTTAGTTGTCGTGAGGCATATGCGATGACTTTTTCTCTTTGCATTAACACACAACCAAGTCCTTGGTGTGATGCATCGCAGTATACGACAAAATTTTCGATTCCCTCCGGAAGGGATAGGATTGGTGTACTACACAGCTTCTGTTTCAGTAATTGGAAAGCTGACTCCTGCTTGTCACTCCAATCATACTTCTTTTCTTTCTGGGTTAATGTGGTTAAAGGCAAGGCTATTTTTGAAAAATTCTCGATGAATCGTCTGTAATAACCGGCCAAACCTAAAAATTGACGTACTTCTGTCGGAGTCTTTGGTGCTTCCCAGTTTTTGATCGCTTCAATTTTAGATGGATCAACGTGAATTCCTTCCTTGTTGATGACATGTCCAAGAAAATGCACTTCTCGGATCCAAAACTCACACTTAGAGAATTTAGCGTAAAGTTTCTCGTTTCTGAGTAGTTCTAAGATTAATTTAAGATGATGTTCATGATCCTCCTTGGTTCGTGAATATATTAATATGTCATCGATAAACACAATCACGAATTTATCCAAGTATGGTTTGCACACGCGGTTCATGAGATCCATGAAAACAGCTGGTGCGTTTGTCAAACCAAATGGCATAACTAGGAATTCGTAGTGGCCATATCGAGTCCTAAATGCTGTCTTTGGTACATCTTCTTCTTGGATTCTTAATTGATGATACCCTGAACGTAGATCAATTTTTGAATAGAAGCTAGAACCTTGTAGTTGATCGAACAAATCATCTATTCGAGGAAGTGGGTATCGGTTTTTGATTGTAAGCTTGTTTAATTCTCGGTAATCTATACACATCCTAAAGGTTCCATCCTTTTTCTTTACGAATAGGACCGGAGCTCCCCAAGGTGAGAAACTCGGTCTTATGAAACCTTTATCAAGCAACTCTTGTAGTTGATTTGATAATTCTTGCATTTCAGAAGGTGCTAATCGATATGGTGATCGCGCAATTGGTGCGGATCCTGGTACCAAATCGATTCGGAATTCGACTTGCCTCGGTGGTGGTAATCCAGGTAAGTCTTCAGGAAAAACTTCGGGGTAATCCCTAACGATTGGAATATCTTCAAGTCGACGTTCCTTGGGTTTCTTTTCGACGACGTGAGCTAGGAATACGCAATAGCCTTTACGTAGATACTTACGAGCTTTCATGCAGTTTATCATCCTTAACGTTACTCCACTCTTCTCACCTTGAATCGAAAGAACTTCTCCGTTTGAGAGTGGGATTTGGACAATCTTCTCAAAGCAAACAATCTCGGCATGATTCTTTGACAACCAATCCATGCCAATAACAACGTCAAAGCTTCCTAAATCAACGGGTAACAGATCTATACTAAATGTGTGGTTTTTAAGACATAAGGTACAACCCTGAATGACTTCTTCGGTATTAATTAATTTTCCGTTCGCTAATTCAATTGTATACTTTTGGTCTAGTTTACTGGGCTTAATACCGAGTAGGGACTTAAAGTCATTTGACACAAAACTCAAATCAGCACCCGTATCGAAAAGTATAGAGGCATAGTGATTATTTATCGGGAACGTACCAGTGACAATGTTTGGATCTTGTCGTGCGTCACCAGCCCCCATCACAAATGCTCTTCCACGGGCCTGATTGTCGTTTCGGTTCTTCAACTTTGGACAGTCTTTTCTGAAGTGCTTTGGATCTCCACACTCAAAGCATCCTTGATTCATCCTTTCTGTGCCTGGGTTGACTTTTCCTGCTACTTGATTTATCTTATTAGGGTTCGCATTGCTCCTACAGTTATGGGCTAGATGTCCATACTTTTTACATTTTCCACATTGGGTACACTTCCCACTGTGATGATATCCACAATTGTCACACCTTGGACGTGCTCCAAGGTATCCATTTTGTTCCACAGTGTTGGCGACAAAGGCTTTCATAGTTTCAGGTCTCTTGTAACTTTGATTCCTGTTTTGATTACTTGGTTTTCCAAACCATTTCCTCTTTTCCCCCGATTTCCCTCCTTCGGTCTCCTTCTTCTCAAACAAACCATCACGTACAGCATTATCCCTTAGCTTGAAAGCTAAAGTTATGGCGCTCTTGGTATCCATAGGGTTCGATGAAGTCACCAGACTTCGGATTTGAGGTGCGAGACCCCACAAGTATCTTTCAACCTTCTTGTATTCTGGGGTAACCATGTGTGGAACCAAGATTGCTAACTCATTGAATCGGTCAGTGTAGCCAGCAACATCATCTCCTGTCATTTGCAAGTTCCACATTTCAGATTCGATCTTTTGCAACTCATTTCGAGGACAATATTCCTCGATCATCATGGCCTTCAGGTCTTCCCATGACAACTCATATGCTGTCTGCCTTCCCAAAGTCTTTACTTGTGAATTCCACCAAGTTAAAGCTTTATCAGTGAGTGAGCATGTAGAATACTTCACCATGCAGTCAGCAGTGCATTCACTGATATCAATCACCGATTCCATTTTCTCTATCCATCTCATTAGTCCAACTGCACCCTCGGTGCCATTGAAGTTACGGGGTTTGCAAGATAGAAAGGTCTTGTAGGAGCACTTCCTAATTGGAGCATCTGTAGAATTACAAGTCATAACGTCATTAATTCGGATCATGACTAGGTGTTACGACTTATTTATTCTATTACCTCCGGAACCTCCAGCTGTACCGCTACCTCCTGCACCTCCTCCGCCGGTACCACTGCCGTTTCCTCCTCCACTATTTCGGTTTGCCTCATACTGTTGCATGGCAGCAGCTACTCGCTGTGCTATGAGTTGTTCTACATTTGGAGAAATCGTCTCATTGTTGTCTCCAGTAGTGTTACGGGGTGTGCTACGCTTTGGTGCCATGACATTCTTTCTAACACATCAATTAAAAAGAAATAACATTATATGACAATAATGATAGCACATAGCATAAGGACACGACAACATCAAAACATAAACCCTTATATACATAGTTAAAACATTCATAGCACATTGTTCCCAAAAGAAACGGATACAAAAGTGATGGGTTCTCATGACCTCATCAGTACTAAAGTTTTAAACTACATAATGTACTATGGGCACAACCCGCCCATATTAGGTTTAGAAGAAGAAGTGAGAGTACAATCCAATCATCATGGCAAGTCCTGCCATAACAAAGCTTGCTCTAGCCACAAATTCTGCAGCCAACGTCCTTTCTTCTAGCGCCTCCACCATGTCTCGGACCGTAACTGTGAACTGCCAGTCCATGTCAGCTCTCAACTCTAGATAGTTAGTGGCATCCTGTATGTTTCGGGTGCGGTCATCTAGAGTCTGAACTCGAGATCCGAGTCCTTGACGAAGTCGCGTGGCTGCATCCCCCTGTGCCCGGATGTCATCTAGGAGATCATCAAGACGCTCCTCATGCGTACGAACGCGTGCTACTAGTGTAGGCACTGTGAGCTCTATGGCTTCCCCAGTGTGGGGTAGGGGTGTTGGGGAGTTAGAAGACTCTCCAAGCTCAAAGGTAGATGGAATGCTCTCCATCTCCCTCCATCGTGCCAAAGTACTAGGCATCCAACGGATAGTTCCCACGGTAGGGTGGTAACAGGGTCGTTTCCTAGATGGCTCCTCATCAGTCTCTAAGTTCTTCGGGTCATGGGCTGCTAGAGTCCTCTTGTGCGGAAGTCGAAACTTCTTTCTAGCGCTTTGTACCTTCACTGGTCCTTCGCTTTTCTTTCGGTAGACAATAGGCGGTTCTCCCAAGGCGACATTAGGTGGTGTGGAGCTATGGGTTTGTACTCGATTTTTGGGATGTGAGGCGGAAAGTTCCTCGTTTGATTCAGTGTCAGAGACGGGATCAGAATGTGAATGTGACGACATGCTTGTGACTACAATATCCATATGACAAAATGACTAGTTATACAATGCTTATGCAATGAAAACGTTTTAGTGAGTCATTTAGATTATAGACTAGGTTCCAATTTAGATTCCTAGTTCACTATAATCAATGGCTCTGATACCAATCTCCGTCACACCCCGCCAAGGCGGAAACGCGAGGCGCGACGTTCACTGGTTTCCAAAGCATATGATTACCGCAAACACATACATGATAAATGGATACATAAATGAGTTTAAAGTTTTACATTACAAAATGTAAAATGAGTTTACAAAACATTAAGATTTCACAAATATGACTCAATTCAATGAGTTATACAAGGGAAATCCTCCTTGAGTAGTATCCATCGTGCATGCATGTAATCTACATTGCTAACCTTGAAATCACGTTCAGTTACCTGAAAAACATACTTAAAATCGTCAACACGAGGTTGGTGAGTTCACAGGTTTAATCAAATAGTTCTTTGCAAAATTTCATTGTTCGTAAATAGTTTCAGTTGTATGTGATAAACAGAATAAGAATTGTTGACCCATTTGTAAACTAGCTAGGAATACAAATAATATGTTCATACATGAGGCGTAACCAAACCATGACATGTGTGAGCCCCTATTAAGCGTTATCAGATTCTATGCGGCCATAAATCCTCCAGATTGTGGTTAGCGCGACTAACCATGACCGGGAGACGTCACTCTCCATAGTACTATTCATAGGACCCTAGGCTACAGTTAATGGTTACTATGTTGTTCCAGGGGACTTTAGCGGCCTCCAATGTGTTGTTCTCATCCCATGTAAACATACAAGTCGTATCTTATTCTCTTGTTATCCCATAAAATAATTGTAAGTATGTTTTCCCCCAAATATTGAAAACAGAAAAAAGAAAGGGGCCGTGAAACTCACCTTGAGTTTGTGTATATACTTGTGATAATACTTGTTGTAGTCAACCTTGACTATTTGTAACCTAGATACCAAGGGTAAATTGTTGTTAAGACCAACGTCTTAATTGTAAATTGTTCACCGACCTTGTAAATCTGATTGTGTTTGTTTAAATATCGTTTTAGTTTTCCAACACATGTTTTGTTATAAAATAGTTTTGAGTTACTGCCCAACTGGGACTGTTGTACAGGTGTCGAAACTTCTTAGTTTCGATTGGGCATATGTGTGTCGAAACTACTTAGTTTCGATGGAGTATATGTGTGTCGAAACTACTTAGTTTCGATGGAGTGGTCAGGAGTCGAAACAACCTAGTTTCGATTGAGAAAAGGTATCGAAACTACCTAGTTTCGATTGAGTATTTGCTATCGAAACTACCTAGTTTCGATTGAGTAAAAGACATCAAAACTCCTAGTTTCGATGGATCAACAGGTATCGAAACTCCTAGTTTCGATTGAGTTAACTGGTATCGAAACTCCTAGTTTCGATTACTGGACTTCTGTTTGACAGAATCAGTCCTGCATATTTTTATGTTTTAAACTTGAATTCGACACACTCTTCTTGTTATCTTTCTTGCGTTTAAATAAGATGTAAGTTTAGCTACGGTTTTAAAGAAAATAATGTGAAAATGTCGAGTTTTTACCTTAAAACCGAGATGAAGATGATGAAATAAAACAGAGATGATCTCGACTCTTTTGCAGAAACACTTGAAATTCTTCTTAAAATACTGGTTTGTGGTAGGATTTTGCCTTAGCACTCGACTTTGATTTGGAGAGAGTTGGAATGTTTGCCGTATGAAAATGAGAAATATGAAAAGGAATTGTGATGTTGAGACTGAGAAGGTATGGGACGAGTGAAGGGAGGGGGTTTCTCTGGCTTTTTCGGCCAAGAAGTCAAGGGGTAAGTGGGTTGGGGTTAAAATAATCAAGCAAATTGGATTTTTGGTATTTGTTTATTAACTAGAGTTTTAAAGGGGTAGTTTAATTCGGTTTATTTTCCCCACGGTATTATAGTTTTATTCTAAAAATAATTTATTGACCAACTTAAAATTTGTGTAATATATATATACGCCTGGATATTTAATTTATCCACTATTGTTCGTCTTAGTCGGTTTGTACTGGTACTTGCACCGGTAATTCCTAGAATTACCCAAGTATGAATTGAGACCATGTACGATTTTTGCTAGACTCTAAAGTCCTTGTTTGTGAAATTAAATAAATCACAAAAATAATTATAATGTAAACTCGTTTATTGTAATGTAAACTTGTTCATAATGTGTACGGATATTGACCTGAAATGTCGGGTGTCACATGAAGGCTTGTCCTTTGGTGTCCTGGGCTTCACTTGATCAACAACATTTTTTCTAGCTGTTGATGGTTTAACAACAAATGTATGCTTGATGCTGATAGGCTTTTGTTTAGGATGGGCTTGATGAAGGATCTGGTTGAAGGGATTAAATTCACAATTTGCAGCAAAGTGGTCTGATTCACATTGTTGAGGTTTTGGCAGCTACTTCCTTGGTGGGGAGAGAGAGTTTCTGAAATGAGTTGCCTTGGCTTCAAAGCTTCTTACCTTTTTGTTCTTGTTCGTCATCTCAAAAGCATATTGCTTAAGGTTTCTTTGTTGCTGAAGGTAGTAGAAGCATGTGCTGGCAGTGTGATTGTATTTGCCATAGACAAAACATGATTTAGCCAGTTTGTCTCTTTGGAAGTACACATAATCTTTTCTTTTGAACAAGTCTTTGAAATTACAGGGGTGAGCTTTGTTGTGCTCAAAAGTGGCTTCCTCCAATGTCTTTTGAACATATGGAGCTCTCTCTAGGTGCAAGACATATGTCAAACACCTTCCTTGGTTGGGTTGATTTGGATTGAGGATTTGGGTTGGTGGAGGTTGAAGACTGTCCCTTTTCAACAGTTAGATTTCTTCCTTCTGGAGGATAGCTGATTTTGATTTGTTTGGTGAGTTGAGATACTAGTACTGTTTTTGAAGGGATGAAGGGGCTTGGACTGTTGGTTTGAATAACTTCAAAGGCAGGTAGTGATGGGGCTTTATTGATTTCAGTGGAGTCTAAGCATGTGGACTCAGACTCAGATGAAGTAGTGCATTCTTGCACAGAGGGTTCTTGGACAACAAGATCAAGATTTTGGTTGGCCAGATCAAGATTGGAAAGATTGAAACATGGTTCATGAATGGCTATATAGTCAGCAGGTGGAGGAACAACATTGTAGGGTTGTTCAGCTTGAAACCCATGTCCAGCAGTTACCCTTTCATGAATTTGAGCATCCAAAAGTCTTTGCAGCTTTTTGGATGCAAACTCATATTTTTCCACATGGACCTTTTGGTCTAATAATTCAGCCCATGTAGCCTTTAACCAAAAGATCATAAATCCGAGTTTCAAGGTTTGTCTGTTCATGTTTTAATGATGAAATCTCTTTCTTTAGACAGTTAATCTTTTCTTTGTAGCTGTTTTCAACCATTTTAAATTCAGATTTCATTTGGTGAAACTCTTCATTTTGATCTATGAGATTTTGGTTATGTTTTCTGTATCCAAGAACCTTATCAATACAAGCCTGAGTACAAAGATGTTCATATACCTGAGGTGGTATATCTGATGTGTCTGTCATGAGAGCTTGATTGTTGGCAGGAAGATCCTCATACTGGAAGCTCCAGTCAAAGTCAGCAGTTCCAACAGCTGCACAAGCTGCAGTTTAAGCAGGAGGAGTGGCTTTATGCTGTTTTTGCTGTCTTGACTGAGCTTGTCTTGGCTGCGCAGTAGCTGGGTTTGCCTTTGGTGCCTTGCATTCTCTAGCAAAATGACCAAGTTGGTTACAGTTGTAACATTTCAGTTTACTTTTGTCCAAGCCAACTCTGGTGTTGGAGTTGTTGCTTGGGATTGGTCTTCCTGTTCTAGAGAAGAACCTTTTTGTTCTAAGAGAAAGCATGGCATAGGAGTGCTGTATGTCTATTTCTTCTAGATCATCTGGATGGAAACATTCCAGATCTTCCTTGATAAAGGACATATTGCTAGAGTTTTTAGAGACAAAGGCAGCAGAAGTTGATGTTTGAGGTGGGGCTTCAAGAAGAAATGGTGAGTTATTTGATTGTGAGGTTGGAGTCTGGGGATGAGTGACAATGGGAGGGTAGTAGTTGCTTGAACTAGGAACTGAGTGGTTAGAGTGAAGTGCAGAGGAAGTGGTGGTGGATGTTGAGGCTATTGAGTAACTTGAGCTTCTCTCTTTGGCTTGAATCGTTTCTAATTCATAAGTCTCCAGCATGCCAAACAGCTCAGTCATCTGCAGAGTCTTTAAAATTTCAGTTCTTTTGATTGACACTGTGTAAAGTGTCTCGCAGCTTGGCAGAGACCTGATGAACTTCTTGAGAATGTCTTCATTCTCCAGCTTCACTTTTGAGCACTGTAGCTCTCCCACAAGGTAGGTGTACCTGTTGTACAACAAAGTAAGAGACTCACCTTCTTTCCAGACAAAGTTCTCATATTGTTGCTTCAGAATGTCTCTTCTATTTTCTTTCATTTCTTCTGACCCAGCAAACATCTTCTCAAGAGCCTCCCATAGCTCCTTGGAAGTCTTATGTTCTCTGAAGTTGTGAAAGACTTCATTTGGCAAGCACATGTGAATGGCTCCCAAGGCTTTGAAGTCTACCTCCATCTTCTTAATGTCTTCATCTGAATACTTTGAGGGTTCTTTGGGGACTGATGGAGCTCCGGAATCAGCAGAGGCCACCATGGGTACATATGGTCCATCTTTAATGGATCTCCACATCCCATACTATTGATAGCAGAAGAAACTTTCCTTCATGTTCTTCCACATATCATAGTCTTCTCCAGACACCAGTCCAGTATCACCAAAACCATTGTTTTGTGCCATTTCTGGATTTGTGGTATATGGTGTTTTAGCAAAGAGATAGTAGTGAATAGAACCAGAGAGTGATTAAATAAGTGTGAGTTTGTTTAATCTGAGAGCCAAAGCTCTGATACCACTTGTAGGATCCGTGAAAACAAGATGGTTCTATTCTAGTTGAGATTGGCGGAAACAATTACAACTATGCAATGTAAACAAGTAAACACAAAGAGTACTGATAAATGCAAATTGTATTAAGCTTTAATGGTTACAAGATTACAGAGAAAACTCTAAGAAAGCACACTTGTACAATGAATAGATACACTACTTATATAGTAACTTAGAATCAAAACAGACCCTTGATTCTAAGGATCAGATCAAACACAAGCCGTTAATCTTGTCTACTAGAAGCTATACTACATGTTAAGACAAAAAATACTACAAAAGTTAACTTTAATCAAACGTCTTCTTAAGCATCATTGCTTGGATACTTGGAAGGAGAGCGTTGTTGTCTTTTATTATCTGCACCAGTAACATTCTTTTTGCATGTGATGTGTCAGAGTTGCAGCAGAAAGTTGTCAGTTGTAAAGTTGATGCTTTTGATATGCCAATCAGCAGCAACGATTGATCTTCAGCAGATATGGCTATCAGCAGCATAGTTGATGATCCGCAGCAAGACTCAACTATCCAAAGCTGCTGATGATTTGCCTATCAGCAGCATCAAGTGTTTGATGCTGCTGAGAAGCCTATCAACAGCAACTCTGGACTTCAGTAGATAAGGCTGGCCGCAGCAGAGTTGTTCATCAGCAGGAAAACACCTATCAACAACAAACAAGCTTATCCGCAGCAACTTGTTGGTCAGCAGCAAAATTGTGGAGTCCGCAGCAGTTGTACTTAGAGAATTTTGTAGCTATCAGTTATATCTACAGGTTTCATACGCCCAAGTGTCTCGCCTTAGGGTGCACCCATTCTCTTCTTTAAAAAGAAGGACGGAAGCATGAGGATGTGTATGGATTATCGGGAGTTGAATAAGTTGACGGTGAAGAATATGTACCCTTTATCTCGGATTGACGATCTTTTTGATCAATTGCAAGGGGCGTCATGGTTTTCTAAGATTGATTTGAGATTCGGGTACCATCAGTTGAAAGTGAAAGAAGACGACGTCCATAAGACAACTTTTCACACTCGATACGGTCACTATGAGTTCACGGTTATGCCATTCGGTTTAACCAACGCACCCGCAGTTTTCATGGATCTTATGAACTGGGTGTGTAGACCGTTTCTCGACCGTTCGGTTATTGTATTCATCGATGATCTTCTCATTTATTCGCGGAGTGAAAGTGATCATGCCTTTCATCTTCGTGAAATTCTGGAAGTGTTGCAAAGGGAGAAACTTTATGCAAAATTTTCAAAGTGCGCAGTTTGGTTGCGTGAGATCTAGTTCTTGGGTCATGTGGTGAATGAGAAAGTAATTACAGTCGACCCCTCCATGATAGTGGCGATAGAAGATTGGTCATCACCGAAGGTGCCTTAGGAGATTAGGAGTTTCTTAGGGTTGGCGGGTTATTATCTGCGGTTTATTGAGAATTTCTCTCAGATTGCCTTGCCAATGACAAAGTTAACGCGTAAGGAGACCAAATTTGTGTGGGGTTCCGAGCAAGAAACTGTTTTTCAACTATTGAAAGAAAAGTTGACTAAGGCGCCTATCTTATCCTTGTCGGACGGGACCGAAGATTTTCTGGTATATTTGGATGCCTCGCATTCGGGGGTTAGGGTGTGTTTTGATGCAAAGGGGGAAAGTGATTGCCTATGCGTCTAGGCAATTAAAGACTCATGAGGTGAATTGCCCTACCCATGATTTAGAGCTTGCGGCCATGGTTTTCGCGCTCAAGATTTGGAGACATTATTTGTATGGGGCTAAGTGTATGATTTACACAGATCACAAAAGTCTCTAGTATTTCTTTGACCAAAAGGACCTTAACATGAGGCAAAGGCGGTGGCTTGAATTGGTTAAAGATTATGATTGTGAGATACTTTACCATCCGGGTAAAGCAAATGTAGTGGCGGATGCGCTTAGTCAGAAGACGAGCCATACACCTATCAAGGTGAAGTCATTTAAGATGACAATTTCATCATCTCTTATTGATGAAATCCGGGAGGCTCAAGTGTTTGCACTTGGTGGTGATTTGAAAAAGGAAAGGATGGTTGCTTATGTTGATAAGATTGGGGAAAATAGCTCGGGGTTAAAGACATGTATTGATAGAATTTGGATTCCTAGGTTGTCAAGTGTTTTGACAACTATTTTAGATAAGACGCATAAATCCAAATATTCTATCCATCCAGGGGCCACAAAGATGTTTTATGACCTGAGGTGTCATTTTTGGTGGCCGGGTATGAGGCGTGATATAGTTAAGTATGTGGAGAGGTGTCTCACATGCTTAAGGGTAAAGGCGGAGCATCAAAAGCCGTATTAAAAGCTTCAACCGCTTGAAATACTGCTTTGGAAAAGGGAGAACATAACCATGGATTTGATCACTAAACTACCAAAGACCTGAAAAGGTTATGATGTGATATGGGTAGTAGTGGATCGGTTGACAAAGAGTGCACATTTCCTTCCGATAAAGGAAACGTATTCATCGGATAGATTGTCGGAATTGTACGTGAAGGAAATTATGTCATGTCATGGTGTGCCGGTGTCGATTATATCGGACCGTGATACGAGATTTGCTTCTCGTTTTTGGAAGAAATCCCATGAGGATATGGGGACTAGATTAAATCTTAGCACCGCTTATCATCCACAAACGGATGGTCAAAGCGAGCGGACGATTCAAACGCTAGAGGATATGTTGCGAGTGTGTGCTTTCGATTTTGGGGGAAATTGGGACGACCATTTACCGTTGGCGGAATTTTCATACAACAATAGCTACCATTCTAGTATTGGTATGCCGCCTTTTGAGGCATTGTATGGGAGGAAATGTAGAACACCCGTGTGCTGGGGTGAAATTGGTCAACGGGAGCTTGGAAGTAAAGAGGTGGTCAATGAAACTATTAGTAGTATTGACCAAATTAGAGCACGCTTGAAGGCGGCTGAAGATCGCCAAAAGTCCAATGCGGATAATAGGAAGCTGGCGATTGAGTTTCAAGTGGGGGACTTTGTGCTTTTGAAAGTCTCTCCTTGGAAAGGGGTGATACGGTTTAGGAAACAGGGGAAGTTAAGTCCACGTTTTATCGGACTGTTTAAAGTGATAGCAAGGGTGGGTGCGGTAGCCTACCGTTTGGAGCTACCAGAGGGACTAAGTAGACTTCATAACATATTCCATGTGTCTCATTTGCGAAAATGTTTAGCGGATGAATCTACTTTTGTCCAATGGATGATATTGAATTGGATGAAAAATTAAATTATGTTAAGGAACCGGTGGAAATCTTGGATAGAAAGGTGAAACAATTGCGCAATAAACAGATTAGCCAAGTTTTGGTGAGGTGGAAACATAAGAAGGGGGCGGAAATGACTTAGGAAACCGGGGAAGAAATGCTCAAATATTTTCCGAGCCTTTTTATGTGAAGTCGGGTTTCGGGGACGAAACCCAAATAAGGGGAGGTGATTCGTAACGAACCAAAATCCGGGTTTCGTTTTCAAATAAATTAAATATTTCTAAATAATATTATGGTGAAAATAATATTTTAGAAATAAGTTGAAACAAGTGGGTTTCAAGTTAGTAATGGGGTTATACTAGTTTTAACTAGTTTTGGAATGAAATGGGTGAAATGAAAGTTGTGGGGCCAAAAGTGTAACATGGAAAATCTGCCATATTGACTTGGAGAAGTCAAAATTGAACCCATTTTGGGTGTTGAGGTCGTTCATTCCAAGAGGAGAAAAGGAGAAAACGGGTTTGAAGCTTAAATCTTGCATTTGAAGCTTGGATTGTGAAGGTTTTGGCTCACACAACACCTTCATAACATCAAGTAAGTGTTAATCATTATTTGATTTCATCTTTGAATGTGTTGGTGGGTGGGTTTTGTAGAAATCCAAAAATTATGTATGCATGTGGTAAATTGGTGTTAGATTATGGACAATCTACCTTAACTAAAGGTAAAGAATGGTGATTAACATTCTAGAACCTTCTGATTTTGATTATGAGAAGTTAGGGTTCATATGGTGAAACTTGGGGGTGTTTGGATCATGATGCTAGAATGTTGAATTAGTGATGATTAAGTGTTTAGGTGGTATTAAACACTTGAATGAACACCAAATTGACCTAATAAAAGTTGTTGAATGAGAAATTAGTGTCAAAGTATTGGAAAGAAAAATCAAGTAGGTGAGTTTGTATTGAAAGAGGGTGTTTGGTTATGGGAATAACCCAAACGGGTCAGTTTGGGTTGGAAATGGAAATTGGGTTGTGGACTCAATTGTAATGTGATTTTGATGAATGTTAGATTACTAAACTAGGTGTATATGTTTAGATAATCAAATTGAGAACCGAGGAGGCACATGATCTTCCAACTCAAAAGGTAAGTACCTTTGCACTTACTTAGTAATGATGATAAATGGGTGGTATATGTGTGCATACTATGAGATGAAATGAATGTGTAAGATTATGCATGATCTAATATGTAAATGTGGTATATTTGATGTAATTGACTTATGTGGTAAATAGTCAATCTAATATGTAAATGTGGTATATTTGCTGTAATTGACTTATGTGATAAATAGTCAAATCTAATATGTAAATGTGGCGAAATTGGTGTAATTGACTTATGTGGTAAATAGTTAATATAATATGTAAATGTGGTGAAATTGGTGTAATTGACTTATGTGGTTAATAGTCAAACAAAAAAGTGATAATTTGGTGAAATGGTGGATTGAAGTGTGGAATACTTCAAAGGGTGGACTTGGAGTCAAATACTCCAAGCGCGGGTAAGACGAGTTGTGGTACTCGCACCAAGAGGTCGTAAACCCAATAAGAAGTGTGGGACACTTCAAAGGGTGGACTTGGAGTCAAATACTCTAAGTGTGGGTAAGACGAGTTGTGGTACTCGCACTAAGAGGTCGTAAACCCAATAAGAAGTGTGGAATACTTCAAATGGGTGAATGGGTAGTGGAATATGAATGAAAAATGAAATGAATGAAACTTGTAGTGGAATTGCAAGTGTTAAGAACTTTATTTGACTAAATGGGTGCAAATTGGTCAAATGGGTGAATGGGTGGAAACAAGTAGTAAATACTTGTTTGGTATGTTTTCGACATTTTCACCAATTCAACATGACCCAAAATTTACCAACACTTGGGTATTAATTTCAAAACATATATACAACATTTGAATTAGTGAAAATGTCGAAATTTTGGCTAAGTGTGGAACTGGGCAACCTGAGTAAACTTTCTGTTTACTCAAGTCCCTCGCGGTACTCGAGAACCAGGGTGGGTTCTCTCGCGGTACGCAAGATACCTGGTTCTCGGCTGGCAGTTTTGGAGCTCCCTCACGGTACGCGAAGGGAGGGGCAGAATCCGTCGCGGTATGCGAGGGTTTAAAAAATAATAAAATAATAAAAAATTATGGGATTAAGCTTCCGCGTGCGTTTAAATGTATTTAATAATTGGTGTTCCAATTATGGGTGTTACACTCACATTCCCTTGCAGGGAAGCAATATGGTGATCATGCCTCATGCAACATGTGGCTAGAGTGGCGACTGAGTGATCTACCGGCTCGCCACCTATAGCCAAATGTAAGGCCCCAAACCCGGGAGGCCTCATTTGTTGGATTTACTCATTCACACATAGTTCTTAAACTTGAATATCAAATAACGCAGCGGAAAATACTTCATTAAACATAACCATTACATTGTTCAACACGCGGAAGCGTAACATAGTCTCTTACATAAACATAACATAAGCTAATCATAACGGGATGCCGGTCTTCATGATCAACCGGGTAACTCTTCTCGTTTGCCAAGAATCACCGTCCATCATCCGTACCTGTCTTAACCTAAATGTGCATACTAAAAAGTCAGCTACGCTAGTGAGTTCTAGCTTTACATAAAACCTTAACATAAACATTTTGCCAAAAACATAACATACATTTGTTTAACAAAGCGTACGTAAAACATGCAATAGCTTAACATCATCATAACATCGTAACATAACATCATAACATAAGTCAACATGAACCTAATCTGCGCCTTCTCGTAACTGTCAATTCCATACATCGCATACCAGCGGATGAACTTAAGGCACGTTACCTCTAAGCCATCCGTCACATAGGTCCCCTAAGGCTCGTTATCTCTAGGTGGACCAAACATATGTCTCCTAAGGCTCGTTACCTCTAGGTAGACCAAACATACGTCTCCTAAGGCTCGTTACCTCTAGGTAGACCAAACATACGTCTCCTAAGGCTCGTTACCTCTAGGTAGACCAAACATATGTCTCCTAAGGCTCGTTACCTCTAGGTAGACAAAACATAACTTAGGCACTATTTCCCTATAAAGAATAGTACCTTCCATCGGGATCCCGGTAATCCCATGGGTGACCGTCGTCACCCCATCATCAACCAGTTGTACAACCTTTAGCCAACCACAAACGCCCCCCGTAAGATAAGGCCAATACATACATACATACATACATACCTTAACTCCCGTAGGAACTCGTGGCAGATTCGTTCATTTGTGACTTTCATAAAACCTTTACCTCATTTTAGATAAAGCATTTGTACGTTTTATTAAACAAAACATCATCTCTTTCATAAACCTTTCGTAAACTTCATTTGGCAAAACATTTCATAAACATCATCTCGTAAACATCATTTCGTAAACATCGTTTCGTAAACATCGTTTCGTAAACCTCGTTTCGTAAACCTCATTTCAAAACATCGTTCCGTATGTATGCACACCAGCCCAAAAACTTTTAATTGAAACATTTAAAGAAGGGCTTCTAGAACTCACCTTATAAGCTAGTCTCGGTTGTCCTAAACAAAGGCCCAACAACGTCACTTCCGATCTGAATTGATTAGTTAAATACACATCAGACCCAATCCCGACTCTAACGGTTTAACCTTCTAAACATACTGACTTTACTTAACCAGCCTGATGCCTGCGCACTTAGCAAGTGCGCAGGGACTTGCTCTTGTGAATAAGTGCGCAAACTTTGCTTCATGCGTACTTGATAAATACGCAGTACCTGCTTCATGCGTACTTGATAAGTACGCATAACCCTCTTCATGGTACTTGATAAGTACGCATGACCCTCTTCTTGCGTACTAAGTACACAGGATCATCTTCATGCATACTTGATAAGTACGCACGAACTGCTTCTTCGCAAAAACCCTAACTTTCGCCATCGGGTCTGATCACGTCAAAATCCCGAACTTGTTTACTTCAAAACGTTTGCTTTCCATTAAGGAACTCAAATCTATGTTTATCTTTCAGTTTTATCTGTGAAAACGTTACCTTTTCACCCAAAACCCGAAAAACCCAAAAACGAACAAAAACTCTGATTTAGGCCGGAACGTTACCTGAATCGTGTTTCTGATCCGGAGGTTCTTCTCACGAGCTCTGGAGCAACACACTTCTCAAATCTCAGGTCGATCCGACAACTTTCTCTCTCTACGGTTTCTCTCTCTAGAAGTTGCAAATGAGAGAAATGGGTGGTGACCTTGGCTATTTATAGGGGAGGCTCCCCTTCCAGCCCACCGGCCCATTCGACCCGACCCGACCCGACATGCCTCGTTCGTTTATTCCGTTATTATAACTGTCGTTTTATTTTTGGGATGTTACAAGTCTACCCCCCTTACAATAGGTTTTGTCCTCGAAACCTATCATAATTCAAATAGTTGAGGGTACGACTCCCTCATTTCCGTCTCCGTTTCCCAAGTGGCTTCCGATTGGACTTTAACCAATTAGATAACCTTACTACGCAAACGCTTTTCCTTTCTGTCTAAGATGGCCACGGGTTCTTCGATGTAGTTAAGGCTGTTGTCGACCTCGATGTCGGTAAGTGGTACGTGAGCCGATTCATCCGCCAAACACTTTCGCAAGTGTGATACATGGAAGGTAGGATGAATCCCACTTAACTCATCAGGCAACTCTAACCGATAAGCGACTTCACCAACCCGTGCCATTATCCTGAGTGGTCCGACAAACCTCGGACTTAACTTTCCTCTCTTCCTGAATCGTATGATCCCTTTCCAGGGTGACACTTTCAACATTACTCTGTCCCCAACATCAAACTCAATAGGCCTTCGTCGTTTATCCGTGTAGGATTTCTGACGATCTTGTGCGGCCTTCATTCTTGCTTTGATTTGATCGAACCTTTCTGACGTTTCTCTAACGACTTCAAGAATTCCTAATTCCTTTTGTCCAATCTCACTCCAACAAACCAGGGTCCTACATCTTCTCCCATACAACATTTCGTAAGGCGGCATGCCTATCGTCGTGTGATGACTATTGTTGTAGGAGAATTCGGCTAACGGCAGATGACTGTCCCAACTGCCGCCAAAATCAATAATACAAGCATGAAGCATATCCTCCAATGTCTGAATGGTCCTTTCGGACTGACCATCCGTTTGCGGGTGGTATGCCGTGCTGATATTAAGCCTCGTGCCCATCGCCTCGGGAAATCTTTTCCAGAACCTCGATGTGAATCGTGTGTCCCAGTCAGATACGATCGTCAAAGGCATCCCATGCCGTGCTACTACTTCGTTAATAAATACTTCTGCTAACCTTTTCGACGAGAACTTCTCGCGGATAGGTAGGAAATGAGCACACTTCGTTAAACGGTCCACAATTACCCAAATGGTATCATGACCTTTAGCTGTGCAAGGTAGCTTGGTTATGAAGTCCATGGTAATGTGTTCCCACTTCCATTCCGGTATATCAGGTGGTTGAATCTTTCCATACGTTTCTGGTGTTCGGCCTTTACTTGTGAGCAAGTCAAGCACTTGCTTACATACTTTGCCACCTCATGTTTCATCCCAGGCCACCAGTATTCCTTTCTCAGATCTTGGTACATTTTATTGGTGCCATGATGGATAGAGTATCGAGACTTATGAGGCTCATCCAAGATTTTGGTTCTAAGCTCGCCACTCATAGGTATCCATACCCGCCCAAAACGTGTCCTAACACCAAGGGTGTTATATTCCAACTTGTCCTGTTGGCCAACCATCCTTTCCTTCTTTATGTTTTCTTCCTTAAGTGCTTCATCTTGAGCTCTTTCAATTTCCCTCATCACATCTGATGTTACCACTAACTGGCAAGCTTTCACTCTAATAGGAGCAGGCACATCCTTTCGGCTTAGAGCATCAGCCACCACGTTTGCCTTTCCAAGATGGTACATGATCTCACGGTCATAATCCTTCAAGAGTTCCAACCATCATCCCTACCTCATATTAAGCTCTCTTTGTTCGAAGAAGTACTTCAAACTTTTGTGGTCGGAGTAAATAGTAAACTTCACCCCGTACAGGTAGTACCTCCAGATTTTCAATGTGAATACGACAGCAGCAAGTTCCAAATCGTGGGTTGGATAATTAGCTTCGTGAATCTTCAACTGTCGTGATGCATACGCGATCACTCTTCCGCGTTGCATCAACACGCATCCCAATCCCTAACCCGAAGCGTCAGAGTATACCACTAAGTCTTCATTGCCCTCGGGAAGGGCCAAGACTGGAGCTTGGGTTAGCCTCTCCTTCAATTCCTTAAACGCCTCATCTTGGGTCGAACCCCATTCATACTTTACCTCTTTCCGAGTCAACTTTGTCAACGGCGAAGCTATTTTCGAGAAATCCTGGATGAATCTTCGATAGTAGCCTGCCAATCCCAAGAAACTGCGGATTTCAGTTGGTGTCTTAGGAATATTCCATTCCCTTACCGTCACTATCTTTGTTGGGTCAACCATAATGCCGTTCGGGTCAATGACGTGACCTAGGAATTGGACTTCCCTAAGCCAGAACACGCATTTGGAGAACTTAGCATACAACTTTTCCATCTTCGGAGCTTCCAATACTTCCTTCAAGTGACACGCGTGATCACCCTCATTCTTGGAGTAGATGAGGATATCATCGATGAACATGATTACCGATCGATCCAGCATCGGTCGACACACCCTATTCATCAAATCCATGAACGCTGCGGGCACATTCGTCAATCCGAAAGACATTACGCAGAACTCGAAATGTCCATAACGCGTGAGAAATGCAGTTTTCGGTATGTCTTCTTCCCTTACCTTCAACTGATAGTACCCAGACCGAAGGTCGATTTTTGAGAACCAACTTGCACCTTGCAATTGATCGAACAGGTCATCGATCCTTGATAAAAGGTACTTGTTCTTCACCGTACGTTTGTTCAACTCGCGATAATCAATACACATTCTCATCGAACCATCCTTCTTCTTCACAAACAACACCGGAGCACCCCACGACGAGATGCTCGGTTGGATAAATCGCTTCTCAAGTAACTCGTCTAGTTGTGCCATTAACTCTTTCATCTCCAATGGTGCTAGCCGATATGGAGCCTTAGCCACGGGCTGGGCATCTGGTACTAAGTCGATTCGGAACTCAATCTCTCTGTCGGGTGGTATCCCAGGCAAATCCTCTGGAAACACCTCTGGGTACTCGCGTACCACGGGCACGTCGTCCGCGCCTCAGGTAATCTGCTGCCTTGATCATTGAGATGACATTAGGCATCAGGGCGTCACGATCTCCCAGAACCTCGACTTTGCTACCGTCCGGAGCCTTGAGTCGGATTATCTATCGTTTACATATAATTTGTGCTTCATTGGCAGTTAGCCAATGCATTCCTAACACGACATCGAACCCACCCAAAACCATGATAAACAACCTGACAGGGAACCTATGACCTTCTATTTTTATCGTGGAGTTGTCAACTACATCGGTCACTCTCGCAGTTCTACCCTTAGCGGTTTCTACGCTAAAGGCCCTTTCTAACTTACTCACAGTGTACTTCACTTGTTTACAAAAAGGCACAGATATGAAACTCTTACTGGCACCCGAATCAAATAACACAGAAACAAAAGTGTTGTCAAGGATGAGCGTACCTGACGCCACGTCGAGGTCTGCCCTGGCTTATTCTTGCGTCAGTGCGTACTCACGAGTCTTTGCTCAGGGCCTCTCTTCTTTCCTCTCCGGGCCTTTCCCTTTCCCGGCTTCACCCATCCTGGGCTTGGTGCATTCCCGGCTCATATGACCGCTTTCACCACAATTATAACATTTAATGCCTTGCCTGCATTCCCGGGAGTAGTGCCCAGTCTTGCCACATTTGTAGCACAGATTTGTTCCTATCCGACATTCACCCGTATGTCTCACCCCACATCTTCCACGGACTGCCGTCTCGCCTACCCTGGCCTGTTTGTCCCGAGCCCCAAACAACTTCCCACCCGATCGCTTAGCGGGAAAACTCAGCTTCTTCTTGGGCTCTTCAATGGCAACGACATTCAGCGCCAGATCATCAAATACCACTCCGCTCAGTTCTACTACCGAATCGTAGGTAGTAGGGGCGTTTGCTTTAACATAGGTGCGGACCTGGTCCGGCAGTCCTTGAATGTAGCATGCAATCTTTCTTTCCTCAGTCGTGACAAGATGTGGCACAAGTCGTGCCAATTCATTGAACCATGTGGTGTACTGTCGGGGCGTCATGCTCCCGGCCTTCAAACCCAGAAATTCCCTCTCTACCTTCTCAATCTCGTTCCTTGGGCAGAAATTCTTGATCACCAAGGTTTTCAAATCAGCCCACATCATCGCATCCACAACCTTGCTCCCTTTTGCTTGACGTACACCTTCCCACCAATGGGATGCTTCCTCTCTCAAGGAGTTAGCAGCAAATTTTACAACTTGATCCATTCGACATTCGCTCAGACGAATGGCAGCCTCCATACGAATCACCCAATCAAACGTAGCTATGCGTCTTTCTTCCCAGTCAAGACCGGTGGGTCACATGCCTTAAAGGACTTATAGTCGCAACCACGGTTAAGCGGTGCGTTGATTGCCTCAGTGTTCGGGGTATCAACCGCCGTGTTAGACCCACCTTCCCCATTAACTTTCTTCAATGCTTCAGCTAACAGACCTGGCAGAGAAGTCTTCATCAACTCTGTGAACTCTCGAGCTATAGCTGCTCTCACTTCAGGTTCAAAAGTGAAAGGTTGTTCTTCAACCGGTGTCTGCTCAGTTCCATGCACACTAACCGCCGGTTCAGTGTGAACACTTCCTTCTTCACTATACTCTTGGCGCGTCGGGGTCCTGCCCCGCTCACCATTTCGATCGCCGGTACGACCACCGGTACGGCCCCTACCACGTCTTCCGTTTCCTCTCCTTGCCATTTCGTTCTATAAGACAAGGAATCCAATGTCATCACGCTAGTTAACAAATAAAATTCAGTAGCACTGCAAGATGTTAATATATACTGGCCATCTGCAATTAACCATTACACTACCTTTCGATTTCTGTTTGACCACCTTTGTGATTCCATCAGAACACAAGTCCTTACCTAACCCTTTCTAAGGCATACTACATACACATACTCTACTTTTCATACCTGGTGCTGTGGCTCGAGTTACCCGTACTGGCATCCGCTATCGGTCCCATTCACAGTTTTAGTTCAGACACTGGGAGTGTCCGAATCTCTCAAACTATTGCTCTGATACCAACTTGTAAGGCCCCAAACCCGGGAGGCCTCACTTGCTGGATTTACTCATTCACACACAGTTCTTCAACTTGAATATCAAATAACGCAGCGGAAAATACTTCATTAAACATAACTATTACATTGTTCAACACGCGGAAGCGTAACATAGTCTATTACATAAACATAACATAAGCTAATCATAACGGGATGCCAGTCTTCATGATCAACCGGGTAACTCTTCTCGTTTACCAAGCATCACCGTCCATCATCCATACCTGCCTTAACCTGAATGTGCATACTAAAAAGTCAGCTACGCTGGTGAGTTCTAGCTTTACATAAAACCTTAACATAAACATTTTGCCAAAAACATAACATACATTTGTTTAACAAAGCGTACGTAAAACATGCAATAACTTAACATCATCATAACATCGTAACATAACATCATAACATAAGTCAACATGAACCGAATCTGCGCCTTCTCGTAACCGTCAATTCCATACATCGCATACCAGCGGATGAACTTAAGCCTCGTTACCTCTAAGCCATCCGTCACATAGGTCCCCTAAGGCTCGTTACCTCTAGGTGGACCAAACATATGTCTCCCAAGGCTCGTTACCTCTAGGTAGACCAAACATACGTCTCCTAAGGCTCGTTAGCTCTAGGTAGACCAAACATATGTCTCCTAAGGCTCGTTACCTGCAAGGCCCTTTTCCCGGGTAACCTCACTTGTTGGATTTACTCATAAACATAGTCGTAATTACTAAACTTAAATTTAAAACATTCAGAAGTAGCGGAAGCAAACATCATTCAAATTACATGTCATAACAGCGGAAGTCTTAAAAATTGAAACATAACATTGTCTTAACATAAATAAAAGTGGGATGTCAGTCTCATGCCGAGTAACCTTCACGCCTTTGCACGACCCTTCCTTTCTGTACCTGAAATGTATACTAAAAGTCAGCTAACGCTGGTGAGTTCTAGTTTAATGCAATTAGGTATAAACATTCTTTTCTTTATAAATATGCATAATTATATATATACACTTATATAAGTACACATTGACTTGAATTGCTTCTCATTTATCATTCTTCGCAAATACATATAGATATATATTCACATCATTGGTCTCTTTTATTTTCATAACTTTTGCTTATCTTTCTTCATTATTTTGTGATTACATATATATATGCATTCACCTTTTCTTTTCTTTTCTTTACATTCATGGGTAATACTCTTAACGGTGATCAACCCGTCTTTTGGTTGCGAAGGTCACAAAGACAATCGCCGCGGTCCATCGTCATGGCCCACCTATACTTACAACCGTCCGGCAACAAGTGCCGTCCGTCATTTTATTCTTACAACCGTCCGGCAACCTTTGTCCGTCCGTCATGACTTACAACCGTCCTACCGTCGTAGGCCGTAATTCGCCCGTCTACCCGAAGGTATCCGTTTCCCATGCGACTATTATTTATACAACCGTTCTACTATAAGATGCCAAATTTTCTTAGACCGTCCGTTAATAACTTTAGTACGTCCTAGCTGATAAAGGAACGCACTTGTGGCATTCGTACGTCCTAGCTGATGAAGGAACGCACTTCTCCCGGTTGTACGATAGTCACGTGGTCGTCCGTCTACCGAAGTAGCCGTTATCATCGAAGCGTCCATAACGTTTTCTTATACTTGGCAAGCAACATATACATGGATATAAAGCAAGATTTCTTCTTTAGACATTATGTCATACTTTCGTTCATTCTTTAAAAATCATACGTTTCATTCTTTATTCATAATTCTATTTTGTGTAAAGATATATATATATATATATATATATATTTGTATACCACGTATGATCACATTGACATTCATAACTGTTATTCATTTAGTGTATACATTTCAGCCCCAAAACATTTATAAATCATTTGCACATAACATAGAAGGTGGCACATAGAACTCACCTGATGAGTAGTTTCTGAAATACACTAAGCTAGCTACTGAGCGTCACTAATGTCACTCACGATCTGTATAATAAATTCATACTCGTAAGGTAGTGCTCCTAGATGACATTAGACATTACTATGCTTTAACTTAGTAGTTTCGATGGATTTGCTTTATCGAAACTTGGTAGTTTCGATAGGTTGCTTCTGTCAAAACTTGGTAGTTTCGATATGTTGCTTCTGTCGAAACTTGGTAGTTTCGATAAGTAACTTAGGTGTAATCTTAGCTTCGGATCGTGGGCTTATATCGAAACTATGGTAGTTTCGATGGGTATGCATATATCGAAACTGAGTAGTTTCGATGGGTCTGCACATATCGAAACTACTGCACATATCGAAACTAAGTAGTTTCGATGGGTCTGCACATATCGAAACTAAGTAGTTTTGATGGGTCTGCACATATCGAAACTAAGTAGTTTCGATGGGTCTGCACATCGTCTTCCCCAAAAATCTGAAGTTTTTTGCATGCAAGTCTGATCGAGTCAATATCTAAATTTTTCTTTGATCACAACGTTCGTTTTTTTCATTCTAGATGCTATACCTAAGCTCACTTTCAAGTTTCATCCGCAAAATCGTTATCTTTTTAACCAAAACCCGAAACTTCCCAAAACGAACAAAAACTCATAATGTGATCGAATCGTTACCTGGATTGTAATTCTGATTCGGAGGTTTTGCTCACGGGCTCAGCTGTAACGTGCTCCTCCAATCTCATGACGATCCATCGACTTTCTCTCTCTAGACCCGAGCTCTCCTTTCTCTCTCTAGAAGCTGCGTGAGTGTGGAATGAGCAGGGAAGAGGGCTGCCTTGCCTTATATATATACCTGGGCTTCCCTCGGCCCATTGAAGCCGAGCCCAAGCCCGCTCCCTTTTGTTTAAATATTCTGACTAAATCACCGGTCTCGCTATATTTATTCGTTTTATTATTTTTGGGATGTCACAAGTCTACTCTCCTTAAAGAGGTTTCGTCCTCGAAACTGTTCATACGTTAAACAATTGTGGGTATAGTCCCCTCATCTCGTCTTCTTTTTCCCACGTAGCTTCCGACCCATTTCTGTGCTTCCATTGTATCTTGACTAACGGTATCGACTTATTGCGTAGTCGTTTCTCAGCTCGGTCAAGAATGGCTATCGGTTCCTCTACATAATTTATACTGTTATCCACTTCGATCTCGTCGTAAGGTATGTGAGCTGTGTCGTCAGCTAGGCACTTGCGTAAGTGCGACACGTGAAACGTAGGGTGTATTCCATTAAGCTCAACGGGTAGGTCAAGTCTGTAAGCAACTTGACCCACTCTTGCTAGAATCTTGAAAGGTCCGACAAACCTTGGGCTTAGTTTGCCACGCTTTCTGAATCGGATGATTCCTTTCCATGGTGATACCTTTAACAGTACCATGTCCCCTACTTGAAACTCTAAATCCCTTCTTCTCTTATCCGCGTATGATTTCTGTCTGTCTTTTGCAGCTTTCATTCGAGCTTTGATTTGATCAAATTTCTCATAAGTAGCTTTTACCACTTCGAGACTTGCAAAATCTTTCTGTCCAATTTCCCCCCAACAAACTGGGGTCCTACATCTCCTTCCATACAACATTTCAAATGGCGGCATACCAATCGTTGAATGATAGCTATTGTTATATGAGAATTCTGCCAATGGTAGATGGTTGTCCCAGCTCCCACCGAAGTCAATGGTACAGGCTCGGAGCATGTCCTCCAAGGTCTGAATGGTCCTTTCAGATTGGCCATCGGTTTGAGGGTGGTAAGCGGTGCTGATGTTCAGTCTAGTGCCCATCGATTCACTGAATTTCTTCCAAAACCTTGACGTGAATCTAGTATCCCTGTCGGACACAATCGACAGCGGCATACCATGTCTGCTCACAATTTCCTTGATAAATATTTCTGCTAGCTTTTCCGAAGAAGAAGTTTCTCGTATTGGCAAGAAGTGAGCACTCTTTGTCAAGCGGTCGACGATCACCCAAATGGTATCATTGCCTTTAGCTATTCGCGGTAGCTTGGTAATGAAGTCCATCGTAATTTCCTCCCACTTCCATTCCGGTATTGGTAGAGGTTGCATTTTACCGCATGGTTTCTGTGCTCGGCCTTAACTAGAGAACACGTTAGGCACTTGCTCACGTATTCTGTCACATCATTCTTCATGCTAGGCCACCAGTATTCTTTCTTCAAGTCTTGATACATTTTGTTTGTCACGGGGTGGATAGAATAACGAGACTTATGGGCCTCATCGAGTATTTTGGCTCTAAGCTCGCCAATCTTAGGTATCCACATCCGGCCAAACCTAGTTCGTACTCCATGTGCATTTGCATCTAAGTTCCCTTGTTGTCCTACTATTCTTTCCCGTTTCACATTTCTTTCTAACAATGCTTCATCTTGTGCCTTTGATATTTCACCCATCAAGTATGGTGTTATAATCAACTGACACGCTTTGATCCGGATAGGTGCCGATTCTTCCTTTCTACTTAAAGCATCAGCCACTACGTTTGCCTTGCCTGGATGGTACAATATCTCACAGTCATAGTCTTTCAGTAGCTCTAACCATCTCCTTTGTCTCATATTTAATTCCTTTTGTTCGAAAAAGTACTTCAGTCTTTTGTGATCGGAGTAAATGGTGCATTTAACTCCATACAGATAGTGTCTCCATATTTTTAACGCGAAAACTACTGCTGCTAGTTCTAGATCGTGTGTTGGGTAGTTAACCTCGTGAATCTTTAGTTGCCGCGATGCATAAGCAATTACCTTTCCTCGTTGCATGAGTACGCACCCTAAACCCTGCCCTGAAGCGTCAGAGTAGACTACCAAGTCTTCATTTCCCTCAGGTAGTGTTAAGACTGGAGCTTGGGTTAATCGTGCCTTAAGTTCCTCAAACGCGTTGTTTTGGGTTTGACCCCATTCATATTTCACTTCCTTCCGTGTCAGTTTAGTTAGTGGCGAGGCTATCATTGAGAAATCTTGAATGAACCTCCGATAGTAGCCTGCCAATCCCAGAAAACTTCGTATCTCTGTTGGTGTCTTTGGGACGTTCCATTCCTTTACTATCTCGATCTTTGCAGGATCTACCATGATTCCGTTTGGGTTTATTACGTGACCTAGGAATTGGACTTCCCTAAGCCAGAACGTGCATTTGGAGAATTTTGCGTACAACTTTTCCTGCTTTAGCACCTCCAGAACCTCCCTTAGGTGACAGTGGTGATCACCCTCGCTTTTCGAATATACCAGTATGTCGTCTATAAAAACTGTCACTGATCGATCCAACATGGGTCGACATACTCTATTCATCAAATCCATAAACGCTGCTGGTGCGTTGGTCAATCCGAAAGACATCACGAGAAACTCATAATGCCCATAACGCGTGCGAAACGCGGTCTTTGGTACGTCTTCCTCTCTTACTTTCAACTGATGGTAACCCGACCTAAGATCGATCTTTGAGAACCAACTCGCACCTTGCAGTTGATCAAAAAGGTCATCTATATTAGGTAGTGGGTATTTGTTCTTTACTGTTCTCTTGTTCAGTTCACGGTAGGCAATGCACATGCGCATGCTGCCGTCTTTCTTCTTTACGAATAGTACCGGAGCGCCCCATGGTGAAATGCTCGGTCTAATAAATCCTTTTTCTGTTAATTCTTGTAGTTGAGACATCAATTCTTTCATTTCTGAAGGAGCCAATCGGTAGGGGGCTTTGGCAACGGGCTCAGCTCCTGGCAGTAAGTCAATCTGAAATTCTATTTCCCGATCGGGTGGCAACCCAGGTAGATCCTCAGGGAATACTTCCGGAAAATTGCACACCACGGGTACGTTCTCGAGTTCTTTCGTTTTCATTCTATCGTCAATAACATATGCCAGATAAGCTTCGCAACCGCGCCTCATGTAACTTTTGGCCTTGATCATCGAGATGATGTTCGGCATCGTGCAATTCCAATCCCCATAAACCGTAATTGGGCTGCCGCTTGGAGCCTTGAGGTGTATCCTCTTACGTTTACATATGATTTGAGCTTCGTTGGCAGCTAGCCAATCCATACCCAATACTATATTGAATCCTCCAAAGGTGAGAAGGAATAATCTAGAAGGAAACTTATGGCCCTCTATTTCTATTATGCAATCCTCTGTTACTTGGAATACTGCCGAATTTTTACCAACGGCAGTTTGTACACTAAAGGCCTTTACTACTGTGTTGATAGTGCAATTCAGTTTACGACTAAATGCATTTGATATAAAGCTTTTACTAGCACCCAAGTCAAATAATATAGCCGCATGTTCATCGTTAACTAGGAACGTACCTGACACAACATCAGGATTTCCCCTTGCTTCCTCCTCAGTCAGGGCGTAAGCTCGAGTCCTAGTCTTTGGTTGTTCCTGTTCCTTTTCTTTTCCCGAACCAGATTGTCTGGTTTTTCTGCAATCCCTAGTCAGGTGACCAAACAGTCCACATACTTGGCATTTAGTGTCTCTTAAGCAGTCACGAGAATAGTGCCCCGCCTTCCCACACCTGTAACATGTGGTGGAGCCGACCCGGCACTCGCCAAAATATTGCCTTCCACATTTCTTGCAGGTTTCATATTTATCCGACCTTGGTTTCTTATTTTCAGTAGTTACGTTCCCTCTTCCGGTACATCTAGACGGGTTCTCCCACTTTCTCTTTTGTGTCTCAGGTGCCGGGTCCTCATTGGCGTAGTCGTCGTAGACGATTCCGCTCAGATTCACTACCGACTCGAAGGTCGAGGGTAGGTTAGCTTTTACATGAACACGGACCCGTTGTGGCAACCCCTTAACATAGTACTTGATCAAACGGTCTTCAGTTTCTACCAGGTGGGGTACTATTTGAGCTAACTCATTGAATCTCGAAGTATACTGGCGGTGCGTCTTGTTTCCAGCCTTAAGGTTTAGGAATTCATTTTCCACTCGATCAATTTCGTTCTGTGGGCAGAACTTTTGGATGATCAGCTTCTTCAAGTCGTCCCATGTCATTCTGTTTATAGCATTTGGTGACTTAGTTCTCTGAATATTCCTCCACCAACTTAGTGCTTCGTTGGTGAAAGAATGAGCAACGTATTTAACAGCCTGGTCTGGTCGACACTCGCTGATGTTGATTACAGCATTCATCCTCTCAATCCATTCAAGCGTTGCCACTGAATCCTTGCTCTCATCGAACTTGGGTGGGTCTCCGTCCTTAAAGCCTTTGTAAGTACACCCACGGTTGCTCGATCCTATCTTTATTTCATCCCCATCACTATCATATACTTTCTTCTCATTGTCTCCTTCATCCTCCTCTTTACTTTTCTTTATTGCCTCGGATAGTAGATCAGGCAATACCTTCTTCAAAGTGAGCACAACTTCACGGGCAATAGCATCCCTGACTTCAAGTTCCAACTGTATAGGCCCTGGACTGTCGTCCCTAATTGGGGTCACTTCTGTTTCGTGCACACTTTCGGTGTGCTCTGCGTGCACACTCTCTTCTTCTTCAATTCTTTGGTTCAACGGAGGTCTACCTCGTCGGCCAGTGTGACCGCCACGAGGTCCTGTTCTTCCTCCACCAGCCATAGCTCTTAATTTCCTGATAGCTAAAAAGGGAATACATCAATGTCATTTCTTCAGATCGTAGTTTCGAACAGTACGAGCAAAGCAAATGCTTAATTACAGTGACCGGTTTGTGATTACTAATTTACATTGCTTTTCGGGTTAAAAATATTCAAATCAGTCATGGCATTAACATCTATTTGTTCTAAGTTATGGTATCTATTCTTATGCAAGAGCATTAACTTTACTACTTACTTACCGTGCTGGCGTTGGCGTTGGTTACCCATACTGACATCCATGCGTTGGTCCCATAATCAGTTTAAGTCAAGACTTTTAGGGATGTCTGAATCTCTCAAACTATTGCTCTGATACCAACTTGCAAGGCCCCTTTCCCAGGTAATCTCACTTGTTGGATTTACTCATAAACATAGTCGTAATTACTGAACTTAAATTTAAAACATTCAGAAGTAGCGGAAGCAAACATCATTCAAATTACATGTCATAACAGCGGAAGTCTTAAAAATTGAAACATAACATTGTCTTAACATAAATAAAAGTGGGATGTCAGTCTCGTGCCGGGTAACCTTCACGCCTTCGCACGACCCTTCTTTTCTGTACCTGAAATGTATACTAAAAGTTAGCTAACGCTGGTGAGTTCTAGTTTAATGCAATTAGGTATAAACATTCTTTTCTTTATAAATATGCATAATTATATATATACACTTATATAAGTACACATTGACTTGAAATGCTTCTCATTTATCATTCTTCGCAAATACATATAGATATATATTCACATCATTGGTCTCATTTATTTTCATAACTTTTGTTTCTCTTTCTTCATTATTTTGTGATTACATATATATATGCATTCACCTTTTCTTTTCTTTACATTCATGGGTAATACTCTTAAGGGTGATCAACCCGTCTTTTGGTTGCGAAGGTCACAAAGACAATCGCCACGGTCCATCGTCATGGCCCACCTATACTTACAACCGTCCGGCAACAAGTGCCGTCCGTCATTTTATTCTTACAACCGTCCGGCAACCTTTGTCCGTCCGTCATGACTTACAACCGTCCTACCGTCGTAGGCCGTAATTCGCCCGTCTACCCGAAGGTATCCGTTTCCCATGCGACTATTATTTATACAACCGTTCTACTATAAGATGCCAATTTTTCTTATACCGTCCGTTAATAACTTTAGTACGTCCTAGCTGATGAAGGAACGCACTTGTGGCATTCGTACGTCCTAGCTGATGAAGGAACGCACTTGTCCCGGTTGTACGATAGTCACGTGGTCGTCCGTCTACCGAAGTAGCCGTTATCATCGAAGCGTCCATAACGTTTTCTTATACATGGCAAGCAACATATACATGGATATAAAGCAAGATTTCTTCTTTAGACGTTATGTCATACTTTCGTTCATTCTTTAAAAATCATACGTTTCATTCTTTATTCATAATTCTATTTTGTGTAAAGATATATATATATATATATATATTTGTATACCACGTATGATCACATTGACATTCATAACTGTTATTCATTTAGTGTATACATTTCAGCCCCAAAACATTTATAAATCATTTGCACATAACATAGAAGGTGGCACATAGAACTCACCTGATGAGTAGTTTCTGAAATACACTAAGGTAGCTACTGAGCGTCACTAATGTCACTCACGATCTGTATAATAAATTCATACTCGTAAGGTAGTGCTCCTAGATGACATTAGACATTACTATGCTTTAACTTAGTAGTTTCGATGGATTTGCTTTATCGAAACTTGGTAGTTTCGATAGGTTGCTTCTGTCAAAACTTGGTAGTTTCGATATGTTGCTTCTGTCGAAACTTGGTAGTTTCGATAAGTAACTTAGGTGTAATCTTAGCTTCGGATCGTGGGCTTATATCGAAACTATGGTAGTTTCGATGGGTATGCATATATCGAAACTGAGTAGTTTCGATGGGTCTACACATATCGAAACTACTGCACATATCGAAACTAAGTAGCTTCGATGTGTCTGCACATATCGAAACTACTGCACATATCAAAACTAAGTAGTTTCGATGGGTCTGCATATATCGAAACTAAGTAGTTTCGATGGGTCTGCACATCGTCTTCCCCAAAAATCTGAAGTTTTTTGCATGCAAGTCTGATCGAGTCAATATCTAAATTTTTCTTTGATCACAACGTTCATTTTTTTCATTCTAGATGCTATACGCTCACTTTCAAGTTTCATCCGCAAAATCGTTATCTTTTTAGCCAAAACCCGAAACTTCCCAAAACGAACAAAAACTCATAATGTGATCGAATCGTTACCTGAATTGTAATTCTAATTTGGAGGTTTTGCTCACGGGCTTAGCTGTAACGTGCTCCTCCAATCTCGTGACGATCCGTCGACTTTCTCTCTCTAGACCCGAGCTCTCCATTCTCTCTCTAGAAGCTGCGTGAGTGTGGAATGAGCAGGGAAGAGGGCTGCCTTGCCTTATATATATATACCTAGGCTTCCCTCGGCTCATTGAAGCCGAGCCCAAGCCCGCTCCCTTTTGTTTAAATATTCCGACTAAATCACCGGTCTCGCTATATTTATTCGTTTTATTATTTTTGGGATGTTACATTACCTCTAGGTAGACAAAACATAACTTAGGCACTATTTCCCCGTAAGGAATAGTACCTTCCATCGGGATCCCGGTAATCCCATTGGTGACCGTCGTCACCCCATCATCAACCAGTTGTACAACCGTTAGCCAGCCACAAAGGCCCCCCGTAAGGTAAGGCCAATATGTACATGCATACATACCTTAACTCCCGTAGGAACTCGTGGCAGATTCGTTCATTCGTGACTTTCATAAAACCTTTATCTCATTTTAGTTAAAGCATTTGTTCGTTTTATTAAACAAAACATCATCTCTTTCGTAAACCTTTTGTAAACTTCATTTGGCAAAACATTTCATAAACATCATCTCGTAAACATCATTTCGTAAACATCGTTTCGTAAACATCATTCGTAAACCTCGTTTTGTAAACCTCATTTCAAAACATCATTCCGTATGTATGCACACCAGCCCAAAAACATTTAATTGAAACATTTAAAGAAGGGCTTCTAGAACTCACCTTATAAGCTAGTCTCGGTTGTCCTAAACAAAGGCCCAACAACGTCACTTCCGATCTGAATTGATTAGTTAAATACACATCAGACCCAATCCCGACTCTAACGGTTTAACCTTCTAAACATACTGACTTTACTTAACCAGCCTAATGCCTGCGCACTTAGCAAGTGCGCAGGGCCTTGCTCTTGCGTACTTAATAAGTGCGCAAACTTTGCTTCATGCGTACTTGATAAATACGCAGTACCTGCTTCATGCGTACTTGATAAGTACGCATGACCCTCTTCATGCGTACTTGATAAGTACGCAGGATCCTCTTCGTGCGTGCTTGGTAAGAACGCAGGATCATCTTCATGCGTACTTGATAAGTACGCACGAACTGCTTCTTTGCAAAAACCCTAACTTTTGCCATCGGGTCTGATCCCGTCAAAATCCCAAACTTCTTTACTTCAAAATGTTTGCTTTCCATTAAGGAACTCAAATCTATGTTTATCTTTCAGTTTTATCCGTGAAAATGTTACCTTTTCACCCAAAACCCAAAAAAACCAAAAAATGAACAAAAACTTAGATTTAGGCCCGAACGTTACCTGAATCGTGTTTCTGATCCGGAGGTTCTTCTCACGAGCTCTGGAGCAACACACTTCTCAAATCTCAGGTCGATCCGACAACTTTCTCTCTCTACGGTTTCTCTCTCTAGAAGTTGCAAATGAGAGAAATGGGTGGTGACCTTGGCTATTTATAGGGGAGGCTCCCCTTCTAGCCCGCCGGCCCATCCGACCCGACCCGACATGCCTCGTTCGTTTATTCCGTTATTATAACTGTCGTTTTATTTTTGGGATGTTACACCAAATCATGGTGCGCCCTTGAGGACTCACCAACTTCAAAAGTAGACGGGACATCCTCCCTTGCCTTTTTAAGCTCAGGCTCATCACTAGGTCCGGTCTCTTACTTCCTCTTCCTCCTTGTGTAGACTATACGGATCTCTCTAGTAGGTCTGGCAGAATGAGTAGATGCTACCGAGTCAGCCTGAGTTGGCTCCACTGCCGCTGGAGCCTCATGACCTGGCTCATCAGTAGCTTGGGCCTCTACCACTGGAGCCTCATGACCTAGCTCATCAGTGGTCTCGGTCTCATCATCTGTCTCCCAGATCCATCCATTGCCATATCCATAAATGTCTTGAACATGTTCGAATGATGTGGCAAATGTGTTGTATGACGGGACTTCGTTTTCGGTATCGGTATCAGAGATCTCAATGACAGGAACGTGATCAGACATCTATGACGTATGATATAATTCGTACTTAAATTAGAAATTTATACACTTCATAATATATCAATAATATTAACACGTAAGCACATAAGTTCGCATGATAAGGAACGGGTTAGTGTATGCGTGGTACGTACTTCGGGAATGAAACACGTTTGTTTTAAAAAAAATTTGAATGTAGAAAAACTTTTGTAGTTATAGTCTAGATTTTTCAAAAATATTTTTCTAGTTCACTATAACCGTTGGCTCTGATACCAACTTCTTTCACACCCCGAAATATGCAGCGGAGATTAAGCGTGCGGTGATAACGGAAAATTGGTTATCATTAACGTGTTAAGCAAACATACAAACCAAACATTTGGATACCATAAGGTTAAACAAGTTAACCATATTACATAAAGTTGTTTGAAAATCACCAAGTCTTAACAAGATACACATTATTAATCACTTAAAGATAGTTTTGAAAACAACATAGTTTGGTCCCAACTATAGCATCCAAGGTTTTATTCATGTTTACCACAAACCGTTTCTTTCCTGTGCATAACTAAGTACCTGAGAAACATGTCAAAAACTTGTGTCAACATAAAGTTGGTGAGTTCACAGGTTTAACTGAAATGCAAAATTTAATTCCAAATTTTCTTTTAACTGAAAAGCGAATTCAAACCAGAATTCCTTCATTTAGCCGATATGAATAATTAAGATATAACCCGAGGACGTCGTAGAATAGCTAGTTCTACCGACATGATGCAACCAAGAGCTTGTAATCAAGCCAAAGCGGCAAATTCCCTCTGTTCCTTTTAAAATATATTGCCCCCGTCCATGTAAACCAGAGCGGCCGGTCACGGGGGTGGGTTGTTAAACCCGGTAGATCTACTGTAGGTCCACATGACTCTTCTATAGATCGTACTCAAGACGTGACGTATCAATAACACGGAGTACAGAATCCAACCGTATCACTGATTGTGTATACGAGATGACAAAAACAGTAACAATCACAACAATGTAAATAATATTCTTTTGTATTTCACCAAATCACAGAGTTTACAGAACTTGAGACTTGAACATTCAAAAGCATTTCAAAAACTGAACATGTAAACTCTATATATAGACTCTGTTCTACTATAGGCTTCGCCTCTACTATGACTAGTTCGCCTCTAGCAGAACTTACAACACTTAGACTAAAACAAAAATTACAAACATAAAGACATAAAGATCTAAACTATTACAAGCTTTTGTCACACATCTATGTCCTAACAGACTCCCCCTTGACAATAGCTTGATCTTCTGTCTTCAGTCTTTATGACGAATTCTTCCAATTCTCAGGTAACTTGTTGCCTGCATACACTCCATACTTGTGACATATCTCCAAAACTCTCTTATACTGTAATCCCTGCTCTCTCCATTCCTTTGTAAACATTATCTCATTCTTCCTTAACGTTCTCTTGTCTTTCTTTGAGAAGTTTATCAAATTCATAGCATCATAAAACCTTACTATTACGTTATTCTCTTTATCCTCAACTCTTGCTTCTCCTGTATTCACATCAACATACCACCACTTCATATTTCCAAGAAAGTCTTGTGGTATCTTCCTTAATGGATTCTTTTGCACATCTTTTACTGGTTTAAACTTGTATTTCCAAGTTGTCACACCAGTTTTAGGATCAACAAGCTTCACTCTCTTACCTTTCTAAGGATTCATCTTTTGATACTTACTAGATCCACCTTTTTTGCTTATTAGATTTGCAATCACATCTGCCAAACCAAACTTTGATCTATTTATCAGTGGCTTCATAGCTAGACCATTCATTTCACACCTCGGTAGGGTATTGAAGTACTTGATCCTTGGCTCCATGTACTGTACACCATCTAATCTTTTTAATGCAAATAGTTTCACTTCCTCATCATAAAACCAGTTTTAATTCTTCCAATACACCACTCTTTGTTTAAATACCTTCCTTTCTGAGCAGGTAGTAAAGGAGACTTAGGTAAGACCTTTTTCCAGCTGTTCACTAACTCTTTCCATTGCTCCTTTGTCATACCAGTATCCCTATACATCACTCATCACTAGTTCTTCAGATGACATGGATGGCATGGACTGAGTAGTTTCAGTGTCAGTATCCAACTTTGATTGAGCAGAATCATCAGGCTTAGATGCATCTTCAGCAGAGTCCATAGAATCAGTTATCACTTCAGTGGAGAATTTAGGAATAACATCATCTTGGATGAAGTTATAGGGCACATTCAGACCATCACAGCCCTCATAAGTAATATCAGCCTTACTTTTCTCAATCTCTATCTCAATAATTTCTCCTTCTTCAACTTTAGGATCCAAGATATCACCTTCTAGATCTTCAATATCATCCAAGCGTTCAAGCTTTTCAGCTTCATCTTCAATATCAGAATCATTTTGAAAGAATTCTAAAAGTAGTATCTCATCATTTACTTCATTTCCCTTCTTACTTCCTTCAATACTAACAGATGTTGACTCCCCTTGAACGCTAGAAAAGGATTCATGTCAGCGTATTGACGATCACCTTCCATGTTGCAACTAGGATCATTGCCATCATCATATTTTCTTTGAATCTTGTCATTATGACATTCATCTTGTAACCTCATCTCCCCCTGAGCGTCAAGACGCTCTACAAGTTTAGAAACCAAAAGTTTCATCTCAGCTAATTGCTTAGATTGATCTTGAATGACTAACTCTCTTTTAGAATCAGTAGCCATAAGAACATCAACTTAACCTTCTAAAGCAATAACTTGAGATTCAAGATATGCAATTCTTTCTGTATGAGAAGACATAGAAGGACCAGCTTGAGATTGAGCAGGAACTGTAAAAGCATGATTAACCACATGAGAAGTATGTTGAGATGGTTGAGGTGTAATAAACAAAGAATCAACAAACGCAACATCATCAACACCTTGAGTAGTAGCAGCAGCAATAGAAGGAGACATAAGCTTCTGTTACTTTGTAACAGGAGTAAACTCCGTGTCAGAATCAGAAGATTCATCAAGCAATGTTCGTTTACCAAGAACTGTACCAGAAGGAGGACCCCGGACAGACTTACGTCTTGGTTTCATGGCTCTGGATTTCACCCGTTTACCAACATTAGCCAAAGGAAAGTTAGCCAATCTCTCATAATGTCCTGAGCTAAAATCCCGTGAAGAATCAGAATCAGTTGCATCAGCATCAGGTACATCAGAATCACTTGTACTAGCATCAACCACATTCCCCTCTGCTTTATGAATGGGTGATTGTACATTATCATCTTGAAAGTCTTCCATGTTAATACCTAAGTATTGATTGTCATTGATATTAGCATCATCATCAGCATGTGCATGAACATCAACATCAACATTAGCTTGTTCATTCTCTTGAACATCTTCTTGTTGTATTGGAACTTGAACTTGTTCTTGTTGTATTGGAACTTGAACTTGTGCTTGTTTTACTTGTGGTTGTTGCAATGGCTGTTGTTGCACTTGTTGAAGCTGCTGTTGAGGTTGTTATTGATCTTGAACCAATTCTTCTGGATGAAACCAATTGTTATTCGGAGGCTCTACATAATCATGATTGATAATGTGACCGAATAAAGGAGTAGGAACAAGAATCAATGCAACATTCTATTGCTTCACCTTTGTACAATCTGTAAAGATTCTTTTAGTCATTGGAGTTAAGGTGAGACGTTGTGGATACTGTGGAAGATTAGGAATCAGATGATTCAGAATCATTTTGATAAACTGGGGATACATCAGGAAACCTTGACCTTCCGGTGGAGTAATTTGCATTACAAGCTCTTTGTATATGTATAAAGCAAAGTTGAAGCGCTTGTTCAGAGTTAATGCAACCATCGCAGCTTGTAACGAAATTTCAAACCATCAGTACCAGCCTTTCTTGGTGACAAGCACTGGATAATAACATGCATAAATTATCTCCACTGACCCACTAGACCACCTTTTCTAGCTTGGGTATCATTTTGCCTTCCTCGGTAACCCATCCTCTGAAAGCATCCCATTATCAATGTGTCAGGCATACTGATAGGATCATCATTGCCTCCTCCTAGAGCAAGAGCAGCTCTACTAGTATCCATAGAGATCACAATATCAGTATTGTTCACTGTAGATTGTAAAATCCCAAAAATAAAACGACAGTTATAATAACGGAATAAACGAATGAGGCATGTCGGGTCGGGTCGGATGGGCCGGCGGGCTGGAAGGGGAGCCTCCCCTATAAATAGCCAAGGTCACCACCCATTTCTCTCATTTGCAACTTCTAGAGAGAGAAACCGTAGAGAGAGAAAGTTGTCGGATCGACCCGAGATTTGAGAAGTGTGTTGTTCCAGAGCTCGTGAGAAGAACCTCTGGATCAGAAACACGATTCAGGTAACGTTCGGGCCTAAATCTGAGTTTTTGTTCGTTTTTGGGTTTTCAGGTTTTGGGTGAAAAGGTAACGTTTTCACGGATAAAACTGAAAGATAAACATAGATTTGAGTTCCTTAATAGAAAGCAAACGTTTTCAAGTAAACAAGTTTGGGATCTTGACGTGATCAGACCCGATGGCGAAAGTTAGGGTTTTTTTTGCGAAGAAGTAGTTCGTGCGTACTTATCAAGTACGCATGAAGATGATCCTACGTACTTACCAAGTACGCAAGAAGAGGATCCTGCGTACTTATCAAGTACGTATGAAGAGGGTCATGCGTACTTATCAAGTACGCATGAAGCAGGTACTGCGTATTTATCAAGTACGCATGAAGCAAAGTTTGCACACTTATTAAGTACGCAAGAGCAAGGCCCTGCGCACTTGCTAAGTACGCAGGCATCAGGCTTGTTAAGTAAAGTCAGTATGTTTAGAATGGTTTAACCGCTAGAGTCGGGATTGGGTCTGATGTGTATTTAACTAATCAATTCAGATCGGAAGTGACGTTGTTGGGCCTTTGTTTAGGACAACCGAGACTAGCTTATAAGGTGAGTTCTAGAAGCCCTTCTTTAAATGTTTTAATTAAATGTTTTTGGGCTGGTGTGCATACATACAGAACGATGTTTTGAAATGAGGTTTACGAAACGATGTTTACGAGATGATGTTTATGAAATGTTTTGCCAAATGAAGTTTACGAAAGAGATGATGTTTTGTTTAATAAAACGTACAAATTCTTTAACTAAAATGAGGTAAAGGTTTTATGAAAGTCACGAATGAACGAATCTGCCACGAATTCCTACGGGAGCTAAGGTATGTATGTATGTATGTATTGGCCTCACCTTACGGGGGCCTTTGTGGCTGGCTAACGGTTGTACAACTGGTTGATGATGGGGTGACGACGGTCACCCATGGGATTACCGGGATCCCGATGGAAGGTACTATTCCTTACGGGGAAATAGTGCCTAAGTTATGTTCTGTCTACCTAGAGGTAACGAGCCTTAGGAGACATACGTTTGGTCTACCTAGAGGTAACGAGCCTTAGGAGACGTATGTTTGGTCTACCTAAAGGTAACGAGCCTTAAGAGACGTATGTTTGGTCTACCTAGAGGTAACGAGCCTTAGGATACATATGTTTGGTCCACCTAGAGGTAACGAGCCTTAGGGGACCTGTGTGACGGATGGCTTAGAGGTAACGAGCCTTAAGTTCATCCGCTGGTATGCGATGTATGGAATTGACGGTTACGAGAAGGCGCAGATTCGGTTCATGTTGACTTATGTTATGATGTTATGTTACGATGTTATGATGATGTTAAGTTATTGCATGTTTTACGTACGCTTTGTTAAACAAATGTATGTTATGTTTTTGGCAAAATGTTTATGTTAAAGTTTTATGTAAAGCTAGAACTCACCAGCGTAGCTGACTTTTTAGTATGCACATTCAGGTTAAGGCAGGTATGGATGATGGACGGTGATGCTTGGCAAACGAGAAGAGTTACCCGGTTGATTATGAAGACTGGCATCCCGTTATGATTAGCTTATGTTATGTTTATGTAATAGACTATGTTACGCTTCCACGTGTTGAACAATGTAATGGTTATGTTTAATGAAGTATTTTCCGCTGCGTTATTTGATATTCAAGTTTAAGAACTGTGTGTGAATGAGTAAATCCAACAAGTGAGGCCTCCCGGGTTTGGGGCCTTACAAGTTGGTATCAGAGCAATAGTTTGAGAGATTCAGACACTCCCAGTGTCTGAACTTAAACTGTGAACGGGACCGAAAGCGGATGCCAGTACGGGTAACTCGAGCCACAGCATCAGGTATGAAGGTAGTATATATTTACATATATAGTATGCCTTATAAAGGGGTAGGTAAGGACTTGTGTTCTGATGGAAATCACAAAGGTGGTCAAATAGAAATCGAAAGGTAGTGTAATGGTTAATTGCAGATGGCCAGTGTATATTAACATCTTACAGTGCTTATTGAATTTTATTTGTTAACTAGCGTGATGACATTGGATTCCTTGTCTTATAGAACGAAATGGCAAGGAGAGGAAACGGAAGACGTGTTAGGGGCCGTACCGGTGGTCGTACCGGCGGTCGAAATGGTGGGCGTGGCAGGACCCCTGCGCACCAAGAGTATAGTGAAGAAGGAAGTGTTCACACTGAACCGGCGGTTAGTGTGCATGGAATTAAGCAGACACTGGTTGAAGAATGTAATATCCTACATTTTTCGACGCACATTTTTCTAAACCCTTGAACGTATTGCCGACCCATTTCATGGACATTCACATAAATCTTTTACATTTGAAACTTATATATATGTATATATAAATATGAAAATCTTATATAAAATATATATATATATATATAAATAAACTCCTTAAAATTATAACAAACTTATAAACTCATTTTTTTTTAAACTACTAAGCAAAGGAGACATATGAATCACTTTATAAAAATTATTTAAAACCATGCGAGAAAACTTATTAAACTTTTATTTTTGTACAAAAAAATCCAGGGACTAATATTGCCATTTTTGAAACTTATTTTAAACTTAAACTTAAGTTTACACTTAAAATGAAAATAACTTCAAACTACAGGGACCAAACACGTCATTAGCCCAAACCCCCAAGACCCAATCCCGGTCACGAGTTCGACTCCCGCAAGGGGCGGTTTTGAGCTCAATTCTTTCGAAAACGCAATTCCGGCCACATTCAACGAACCTCGAGCTCCACCTCGAGCGTGCGACCGTAACCCGAGATGTCTTGGTACCCATTTTCGACTTTAATGGCCGCATGGGGTTCGAATTCGAGGCCATCGGCTCAACCCCCACCTCCCCAACCGTATGCGTAATCAATGCAAAAATTTGCTATAAATATCGACTCCCACATCTCATAAACATCATCCCAAAACTCACTCAAACACCAACTTCACAGATACGCGCTCACATTCTTAGATTTGGAGCCACGATCGCCGACGACCACCACAGTCCCGATCTCCCTCGAATCAACACCAAATCAGGTAAATTTTGTGCCCATCTTCATCGTTTTCAACCAAAAATCGAAAGCCCCCTGTATATTTACCATGACAGAGGCTAATTCGATGTGAATTTAAGGATTGAAATCCTAGGGCTCGTTCGGGAATTGGGGGATGATACCGGTTGTGTTTAAAAATTTCTTTTCTGTGTTATAAACCGACGAACCCATAGTCGGGCTGGTTGGTGTGCGAGTGTGTGTTGGCGAACCGGGGCAGACGCGGGTTCGATCCGGTCAGCCCCCATTTTTATTACACTCATTTTTTTTTGCTTTTAAATCAGATTTAATACTCCTATTAATTTTTATAAAATCTGTTAAACATTTATAAACTTAAAACCAATTCTTATTTATACTTGTATTCCCTGAAAACATTTATCTAACTAAACTTAGCTAAAAATTATAAATAATTAATCTTTAATATTTGTTTTAAATGCTTAAAAACTACAAAAAAATTATATACTTTTAAACTTCTATAAAACTTATAATTTCCTTGTTTACCTTGATAAATATAAAAAAAAACTTCAATTAGACAAAAACTTATATAAATTTTATCAAATCAGAAAAGATTTATAAAATTTATATTCAAAAGATTTGTAAACTTAGATATAAACTTATATATATACTTTTAATAAACAAGAACTTATAAAACTTTTATTAAAAATTTATGCATATTTAACTCAAGAGTTACTTATTAAAGGAAATAAACATACTTGAAATTGTTTATAAATTTTATAAAAACTTCAATGGAAACACTATTTATAAACTTATAGTCAATATGCAAACTTTATAAGAAATCCTATTCTTTTTATAAACTTATAAGACTTAACATTTAGTTAGACTTATAAACATTATTTATTACAAGGTAGGTTGGGAAATAAATATTTAATACTTGAAAACCTAAATGATTTATATTTAGATATCTATTTATCCTTAAATATTTATTTAATTATGAAGTTTTGATAAATATTTTTTCCTTAGATAATTATTGCTAATCTTTAATAAATATTTAGTCTTACAATTACCTATTGTTACAACCCTACTTACAAAATACCTAATTATTATTACCTGATTAGAGTAATCAATAATGATAAAACTTTTAAATAATTATTCTAAACTATAATTAAACATTTATACAAGGTCTTGTGTCATTTATTCGATATCTTTATTTTAAACTTGATCTAAACTTCATAAACACAATTAATCCCGTCTCCCACTTGGAACCCTAGTCGATCTTGAAATCCTAGATCCTTACCATAGACTTATAGGATCATACTTAAATCTTTAAACTTGCATACTTAGGCTTATCGTGAGGATATTCTCCCTCCAAGTCTTGCAAATACTTATCCGTGTCGGATACTATTCATCATCCAAGTGAGTATACTTAGCCCCTTTTTCCTTTTATGCTTTTGGGGTGAAACATGTTCACAATTCTTAAACTTATACAATTCTTGTACAACTATGACTACGTGTTTATTCTTATGTTAAACTTGAGACTTATATGCTTAGATTAAACTTAAAACTAGCACATTCATTAGCTTTGATCAAGCCGATAGTTACAATGATAGATCTATTGCATTTGACCAATCCACCTTGATTGATTGACCCCTTCGGGGGGGAGTCCTTGGTGTTTGTTACTACATTAAACTTTAAACTTGAGACTTATAAGGGAAACCTGCGAGTTATGCCTAAACTTGGTCGGAGGGTTGATGTGCACAATGTCTAACATGCTTGTTTTCTCATACTTACATTATAGAATGCATGAATCATAATGAATTGTAATACTTTTCAAATACTTGTTAAACTGTGTCAAAACCTTTGTATCTCACCAACTATTTTGTAGTTGATAGATTTTTTCACAGGTTTCAGGTTCTATATCAAGAGGCTTATCTGTGATCACATAGGATGCTTTTGGACCTAGTCTACTTATAAATTAAACGTTGTATTTCTTGTTATATTCCTTGTATTGAATCTTAAATTATTCATTAATGAAATATTGAAACTTTAATAGTCAACCTTGTGCTATTGAACAACCGCGTCCGCCCCGACGTATAATCCGCCGTCGGTTGGGGTGTGACAGATTGGTATCAGAGCCAGGTTATTGGGAATTAGGTTATTAGACACATGACCTAGACTATAACTTAGGAGACCCAAACATGAGTTATCTCATGTCCTTTACTAGGAACTTTCTCCTCATTCTATTCTTAATTCTTATACGTGAACGCTTGGAGATTCTACGATTCTACTTACCTACGTGCTGCAAGAGTCTACCACATCGAGGACACGTTCTTAGGCTTTAAGTCTAAGCCACCACTAAAATCTCGTCAAGAATATTTAAGTTCTAGATAATGTGTGAGAACTTGTGCGGACCGGAAGGGTGGATACCTGTATTCTGGGAAATTCTGTCAAGGAAAGCATTTCGTATAAATCCAAATCAACCGTTGGACCCGTATGCTTTCCTGGGAATTCTTGGGATGAGTATCCACTTATAGGAATGCATGACTTCTCTAAACATTAGTGAGCTTAGATCTCTCTTGAAATGTCAAGTACTTACTTAGTGATATGCACTAAATGAGCACTATCTCAAATACTATACACTTCATAAATTCATGATTTAAAAACTTTCCTCTGTAACCTTTACTCTATGATTCTTACGTTCTGTCTTGTCACATGACAGCATGCTTACTCGTCATGACCTGAAGGAGTTACCTTCAAGGCGAAATTCTTACGAGATTATACTTAACAACTACATACGTAAACTTATATTTAGAGATACTACCCAATAAACTTCGTGATCGTTGTAATACAACCCTTAAAACTATGTATTACGCTACAAAGTCTCCTATAAAGCTTCACTATTTTATAAATATAACACCTAAGACGTAACCCTTGTATTTTTGCCTTACCTCCTTAGCACTTAACCAAGTTTCATTTGGTAACTAACTCAAAACTTTTGTTACACTTTTATACATCTCAAAACTTTCATGTGTCCTTAAACTTCATGACCATTGTAATACTAGCACATTTAAAACCATGTATTACCCTACAAGTCCTTTTATAAACTTCATTACTTTGTAAACTTAACACCTAAGGAGAAACTCTTGTGTTTTCATCACTCAAAACTTCATTTGATGATCTACTCAAACTTTGTTACACATTTATATATCTCAAAACTTTCATTATGTCCTTAAAACTTACACATCACCGTTTCTTGTAAACAAAACTTAACGTCTTATAAACCTAAAGTACATTAACAAAGGGATTAGTAACCTGATCATTTTCCCGCAAGGGAAAAAGCCTACTATAGAATAAACAAGTTCCACGTTTAAGACTCTAAACCCACAATGAACCTTGACATAGTACCATAAGACCCAAACATCGGTGACAACAACTGAGAGAAGTTGTAGGCCCATGAGGAAGTTCTGGCTAGGGAAATAGGGTACATAAGTGAGTCCTCGTGACCACCCCTTCTTCCGGGAATTCTCTTCGTTAGCCCATCAACTTCCAATTAAAAACTATTTTTGAAAATATTACTGTGATAACTCAGTATTATGAATAAAAACCTTTTGAACATATTTAATCAACTTACTTACATACTTTAATTTCCCGTTTAAATTGCAAGGGCTAGAAGTCCCAATTTTGAAACATCTAAATGGAAACTATTTTGAAATTTCATCTTGTCATCATTTACTAGTTTAACTTTCCTTTCATCATTGTAAACTTAACACACCTACCCAAACACTTTCGTCAAAAGCAACTTACGTTAGTACTTGAAATAATCAACAACGTTGCATTAAATTATAAAAATCCTAAGTGACACGTGTATCTGAGGAATAAATCTTGAACAAATCTTCTAATTCGTAAGCACATTTTCAAAAAAACAACCCGACTTACGAATCATTACCCCAAACAACCATGACCCTTACTTCTTGTATAGACTTAACACTTGTAAACTTGACCAACTTTTCGCTTGACAATCACACCTATCTTTTATAAATCTTACTCGTACTACTTATCGATGCCTAACTCGTCGTTTTTGAACATCTTAATTACATTCTATACAAAAGAAAACTATACTTTCTGTTATGAATCAAGATAAATCATTTGTAAACACACTATCATAAACCTTATCAAAACTTTCCCGTCACCCTACGCTTGGAGACTTCCTCATTCAACTCTTGTCACGTAAAAGACTTACTAAAAATCACAACGGGGACTAAAAGCTTAAATACACGTTACTAAAACATTAAACTTCGTATACACAACTATGAGGTCAGAGACTTTTGAGTCATGTAAAACTCGTATAAATACTCAATCCCGTATTCGTAAAACTAAACATGATCAATAAAGGATCATGTAAAGCTTAATACTGAAACTTGAAACTCAACTGACTTATCCTATTTTCAAACTTATACTTGGATTCTTAGTCTTGAAAACTTGGTGTGTCCATCTTAACCAAACCCTATAAGACTTGATAAACGTACATTCCATATATACGAGAAAACTTCACTCTTGATACTAGACACTAGCAGGAAGGAGGACATTACTCTCTTTAGCAGAGTACATCCCCTGACTCCTATCTAAACCAAACATCGGGATCCACTAATCTTCTGGACAACTCGAGTCTTCTGTGAGAAAGCGTGTAACGGTTAATCCTATTCCAAACGCTGTCCCATACCTCTCTTAAACACTAGAGTATTTAGATAATCGCTTTATACTCGAAACATAATCGTATACTTCTATATACACTGAGGCCAAACTAAGAGACTTTAAGGCTATTCTATGTTTGATGTATTCTTGTTCAAACACAATTCAAACTATTATATGTTTGACGTATTCTTATTCAAACACAATTTAAACTATTCTATGTTTGACGTATTCTTGATCAAACACAATTTAAACTATTCTATGTTTGACGTATTCTTGATCAAACACAATTTAAACTATTCTATGTTGACGTATTCTTGTTCAAACACAATTTAAACTATTCTATGTTTGACGTATTCTTGATCAAACACAATTTAAACTATTCTATGTTGACGTATTCTTGTTCAAACACAATTTGAGCTACCCCATGTTTGACATATTCTTATTCAAACATGATGAACGTATGAGACTTTAAACTACTCCATGTTTGGCGTATTCTTGTTCAAACATGATGAACGTATGAGACTTTAAACTACTCCATGTTTGGCGTATTCTTGTTCAAACATGATGAACGTACGAGACTTTAAGCTACTCCATGTTTGACGTATGCTTGTTCAAACCTGATGGATGTATAAGACTTTAAGCTACTCCATGTTTGACGTATGCTTGTTCAAACACGATGGACGTATAAGACTTTAAGCTACTCCATGTTTGACGTATGCTTGTTCAAACACGATGGACGTATAAGACATTAAACTATACCATGTTTGACGTATGCTTATTCAAACATGATGAACGTATAAGACTTTTAAACTACTCAAGGTTTGATGTATTCTTGATCAAACCCGAGGAAAGTGTAAAGACTATAAACTACTCAATGATTGAAGTATTCTTAATCAATCACGAGGAAACTTTGAAACTCTAAATCTTGTCACATTCTTCTCTTTAATTATTGAATGACGCTACTCTCTAAGGGACTCGTTAATCAATGATCACTCTTATGTGGACACTTTAGTCGTGTGTTAAACGAATTCTTGTACTCTTTCTTGATCCGCACACAAACGGAAGGACCTATGCAGACTATACGACGATTCAAATGCTTGCGGGTGCACACGTAAGTATGAAAATCAACGTATGGGAAGGCACAGTAAACTCTGTCGTGTGCTATGATCTAAGACTTATCGTAAAAGGTAGCCACGGAACTTAGGTACCGTAGCAATCCTTAGACGTAATAGTCTACAAACTCAAATCGTTAAACTATCATCAAATCCACCCTAAGTGATGCATCTCACTTGAAATCCAGAATGGAAATTCAGCAGATATTCTCTCGAATGCATTTCTGAAAACGAATCTTCCTACATTTCAATGAAACTATATGTTTCGTAGAGAAACTGTTGGCAACCCCAGACTTTGAAAACTTAGAAACTTGAGCGTAATCTTATCCCCATCCTTACAACTCATTTAAAGATCTAAACGTAACCCAGTGTTTACTTGGGAACGTAAAGTATCCTTCTCATTACCTTTGTGCGTATCGTAGACTTAAATCCCGATCTATATCCTTCTACTTTAATTTCGGGACGAAATTTCCTAAAGTAGGGGAGACTGTAATATCCTACATTTTCCGACGCACATTTTTCTAAACCTTGAACGTATTCCCAACCCATTCCATGGACATTCACATAAATCTTTTACATTTGAAACTTATATATATGTATATATAAATATGAAAATCTTATATAAAATATATATATATATATATATATATATATACACTCTTTAAAATTATAACAAACTTATAAACTCATTTTTTTAAACTACTAAGCAAAGGAGACATATGAATCACTTTATAAAAATGATTTAAAACCATGCGAGAAAACTTATTAAACTTTTATTTTTGTACAAAAAAATCCAGGGACTAATATTGCCATTTTTGAAACTTATTTTAAACTTAAACTTAAGTTTACACTTAAAATGAAAATAACTTCAAACTACAGGGACCAAACACGTCATTAGCCCAAACCCCCAAGACCCAATCCCGGTCACGAGTTCGACTCCCGCAAGGGGCGGTTTTGAGCTCAATTCTTTCGAAAACGCAATTCCGGCCACATTCAACGAACCTCGAGCTCCACCTCGAGCGTGCGACCGTAACCCGAGATGTCTCGGTACCCATTTTCAACTTTAATGGCCGCGTGGGGTTCGAATTCGAGGCCATCGGCTCAACCCCCACCTCCCCAACCGTATGCGTAATCAATGCCAAAATTTGCTATAAATATCGACTCCCACATCTCATAAACATCATCCCAAAACTCACTCAAACACCAATTTCACAGATACGCGCTCACATTCTTCGATTTGGAGCCACGATCGCTGACGACCACCACAGTCCCGATCTCCCTCGAATCAACACCAAATCAGGTAAATTTTGTGCCCATCTTCATCGTTTTCAACCAAAAATCGAATGCCCCGTGTATATTTACCATGACAGAGGCTAATTCGATGTGAATTTAAGGATTGAAATCCTAGGGCTCATTCGGGAATTGGGGGATGATACGGGTTGTGTTTAAAAATTTCTTTTCTGTGTTATAAACCGACGAAACCGTAGTCGGGCTGGTTGGTGTGCGAGTGTGTGTTGGTGAACCGGGGCAGACGCGGGTTCGATCCGGTCAGCCCCCATTTTTATTACACTCATTTTTTTTTTGCTTTTAAATCAAATTTAATACTCCTATTAATTTTTATAAAATCTGTTAAACATTTATAAACTTAAAACCAATTCTTATTTATACTTGTATTCCCTGAAAACATTTATCTAATTAAACTTAGCTAAAATTTATAAATAATTAATCTTTAATATTTGTTTTAAATGCTTAAAAACTACAAAAAAATTATATACTTTTAAACTTCTATAAAACTTATAATTTCCTTGTTTAAACCTTGATAAATATAAAAAAAAAAACTTCAATTAGACAAAAACTTATATAAATTTTATCAAATCAGAAAAGATTTATAAAATTTATATTCAAAAGATTTGTAAACTTAGATATAAACTTATATATATACTTTTAATAAACAAGAACTTATAAAACCTTTATTAAAAATTTATGCATATTTAACTCAAGAGTTACTTATTAAAGGAAATAAACATACTTGAAATTGTTTATAAATTTTATAAAAACTTCAATGGAAACCCTATTTATAAACTTATAGTCAATATGCAAACTTTATAAGAAATCCTATTCTTTTTATAAACTTGTAAGACTTAACATTTAGTTAGACTTATAAACATTATTTATTACAAGGTAGGTTGGGAAATAAATATTTAATACTTGAAAACCTAAATGATTTATATTTAGATATCTATTTATCCTTAAATATTTATTTAATTATGAAGTTTTGACAAATATTTTTTCCTTAGATAATTATTGCTAATTTTAATAAATATTTAGTCTTACAATTACCTATTGTTACAACCCTACTTACAAAATACCTAATTATTATTACCTGATTAGAGTAATCAATAATGATAAAACTTTTAAATAATTATTCTAATAATTATTTTAAACTATAATTAAACATTTATACAAGGTCTTGTGTCATTTATTCGAGATCTTTATTTTAAACTTGATCTAAACTTCATAAACACAATTAATCCCGTCTCCCACTTGGAACCCTAGTCGATCTTGAAATCCTAGATCCTTACCATAGACTTATAGGATCATACTTAAATCTTTAAACTTGCATACTTAGGCTTATCGTGAGGATATTCTCCCTCCAAGTCTTGCAAATACTTATCCGTGTCGGATACTATTCATCATCCAAGTGAGTATACTTAGCCCCTTTTTTCCTTTTATGCTTTTGGGGTGAAACATGTTCACAATTCTTAAACTTATACAATTCTTGTACAACTATGACTACGTGTTTATTCTTATGTTAAACTTGAGACTTGTATGCTTAGATTAAACTTAAAACTAGCACATTCATTAGCTTTGATCAAGCCGATAGTAACAATGATAGATCTATTGCATTTGACCAATCCACCTTGATTGATTGACCCCTTCGGGGGGGAGCCCTTGGTGTTTGTTACTACATTAAACTTTAAACTTGAGACTTATAAGGGTAACCTGCGAGTTATGCCTAAACTTGGTTGGAGGGTTGATGTGCATAATGTCTAACATGCTTGTTTTCTCATACTTACATTATAGAATGCATGAATCATAGTGAATTGTAATACTTTTCAAATACTTGTTAAACTGTGTCAAAACCTTTGTATCTCACCAACTATTTTGTAGTTGATAGATTCTTTCACATGTTTCAGGTTCTATATCATGAGGCTTATCTGTGATCACATAGGATGCTTTTGGACCTAGTCTACTTATAAATTAAACGTTGTATTTCTTGTTATATTCCTTGTATTGAATCTTAAATTATTCATTAATGAAATATTGAAACTTTAATAGTCAACCTTGTGCTATTGAACAATCGCGTCCGCCCCGACGTATAATCCGCCATCGGTTGGGGTGTGACAAAGAACAACCTTTCACTTTTGAGCCTGAAGTGAGAGCAGCTATAGCTCGAGAGTTCACAGAGTTGATGAAGACTTCTCTGCCAGGTCTGTTAGCTGAAGCATTGAAGAAGGTTAATGGGGAAGGTGGGTCTAACACGGCGGTTGATACCCCGAACACTGAGGCAATCAACGCACCACTTAACCATGGTTGCGTCTATAAGTCCTTTAAGGCATGTGACCCACTGTTCTTGACTGGGAAGAAAGACGCGGTAGCTACGTTTGATTGGGTGATTCGTATGGAGGCTGCCATTCGTCTGAGCGAATGTCGAACGGATCAAGTTGTAAATTTTGCTGCTAACTCCTTGAGAGAGGAAGCATCCCATTGGTGGGAAGGTGTACGTCAAGCAAAAGGGAGCGAGGTTGTGGATGCGATGATGTGGGCTGACTTGAAAACCTTGGTGATCAAGAATTTCTATCCAAGGAACGAGATTGAGAAGGTAGAGAGGGAATTTCTGGGTTTGAAGGCCGGGAGCATGACGCACCGGCAGTACACCACACGATTCAATGAACTGGCACGTCTGGTGCCACATCTTGTCACGACTGAGGAAAGAAAGATTGCATGCTACATTCAAGGGCTGCCGGACCAGGTCCGCACCTATGTTAAAGCAAACGACCCTACTACCTTTGATTCGGTAATAGAACTGAGCGGAGTGGTATTTGATGATCTGGCGATGAATGTCGTTGCCATTGAAGAGCCCAAGAAGAAGCTGAGTTTTCCCGCTAAGCGATCGGGTGGGAAGTTGTTTGGGGCTCAGGACAAATAGGCCAGGGTAGGCGAGACGGCAGTCTGTGGAAGATGTGGGGTGAGACATACGGGTGAATGTCGGATAGGGCTAAATCTGTGCTACAAATGTGGCAAGACTGGGCACTACTCCCGGGAATGCAGGCAAGGCATTAAATGTTATAATTGTGGTGAAAGCGGTCATATGAGCCGGGAATGCACCAAGCCCAGGATGGGTGAAGCCGGGAAAGGGAAAGGCCCGGAGAGGAAAGAAGAGAGGCCTCGAGCAAAGACTCGTGCGTACGCACTAACGCAAGAACAAGCCAGGGCGGACCCCGAAGTGGCGTCAGGTACGTTCATCCTTGACAACACTTTTGTTTCTATGTTATTTGATTCGGGTGCCAGTAAGAGTTTCATATCTGCGACTTTTTGTAAACGAGTGAAGTACACTGTGAGTAAGTTAGAAAGGGCCTTTAGCGTAGAAACCGCTGAGGGTAGAACTGTGAGAGTGACCGATGTAGTTGACAACTCCACGATAAAAATAGAAGGTCATAGGTTCCCTGTCAGGTTGTTTGTCATGGTTTTGGGTGGGTTCGATGTCGTGTTAGGAATGGATTGGCTAACTGCCAATGAAGCACAAATTATATGCAAACGAAAGATAATCCGACTCAAGGCTCCGGACGGTAGCAAAGTTGAGGTTCTGGGAGATCGTGACGCCCTGATGCCTAACGTCATCTCAATGATCAAGGCAGCAGATTACCTGAGGCACGGATGCGAGGCTTATCTGGTGTATGTGATTGACAAGTGTAAGGAAGTGAAGGAACTAGACGACGTGCCCATGGTACGCGAGTACCCGGAGGTGTTTCCAGAGGATTTGCCTGGGATACCACCCGACAGAGAGATTGAGTTCCGAATCGACTTAGTACCTGATGCCCATCCCGTGGCTAAGGCTCCATATCGACTAGCACCATTGGAGATGAAAGAGTTAATGGCACAACTAGACGAGTTACTTGAGAAGGGATTTATCCAACGGAGCATCTCGCCGTGGGGTGCTCCGGTGTTGTTTGTGAAGAAGAAGGATGGTTCGATGAGAATGTGTATTGATTATCGCGAGTTGAACAAACGTACGGTGAAGAACAAGTACCCTTTACCAAGGATCGATGACATGTTCGATCAATTGCAAGGTGCAAGTTGGTTCTTAAAAATCGACCTTCGGTCTGGGTACCATCAGTTGAAGGTAAGGGAAGAAGACATACCGAAAACTGCATTTCGCACGCGTTATGGACATTTCGAGTTCCGCGTAATGTCTTTCGGATTGACGAACGCACCCGCAGCGTTCATGGATTTGATGAATTGGATGTGTCGACCGATGCTGGATCGATCGGTAATCGTGTTCATCGATGATATCCTCATCTACTCCAAGAATGAGGGTGATCGCGCGTGTCACTTGAAGGAAGTATTGGAAGCTCTGAAGAAGGAAAAGTTGTATGTTAAGTTCTCCAAATGCGCGTTCTGGCTTAGTGAAGCCAATTCCTAGGTCACGTCATTAACCCGAACGACATTATGGTTGACCCAGCAAAGATAGTGATGGTAAGGGAATGGAATATTCCTAAGACACCAACTGAAATCCGCAGTTTCTTGGGATTGGCAGGCTACTATCGGAGATTCATCCAGGATTTCTCGAAAATAGCTTCGCCGTTGACAAAGTTGACTCGAAAAGAGGTAAAGTATGAATGGGGTTCGACCCAAGATGAGGCGTTTAAGGAATTGAAGGAGAGGCTAACCCAAGCTCCAGTCTTGGCCCTTCCTGAGGGCAATGAAGACTTAGTGGTATACTCTGACGCTTCGGGTCAGGGATTGGGATGCGTGTTGATGCAACGCGGAAGAGTGATCGCGTATGCGTCATGACAGTTGAAGATTCATGAAGCTAATTATCCAACCCACGATTTGGAACTTGCTGCTGTCGTATTCGCATTGAAAATCTGGAGGCACTACCTGTACGGGGTGAAGTTTACTATTTACTCCGACCACAAAAGTTTGAAGTACTTCTTCGAACAAAGTGAGCTTAATATGAGGCAGAGACGATGGTTGGAACTCCTAAAGGATTATGACTGTGAGATCATATACCATCCTGGAAAGGCAAACGTGGTGGCTGACGCTCTAAGCTGAAAGGATATGCCTGCTCCTAATAGAGTGAAAGCTTGCCAGTTAGTGGTAACATCAGATGTGATGGAGGAAATTGAAAGTGCTCAAGATGAAGCACTTAAGGAAGAAAACATAAAGAAGGAAAGGATGGTTGGCCAACAGGACAAGTTGGAATATAACACCCTTGGTGTTAGGACACGTTTTGGGCGGGTGTCGATACCTATGAGGGGCGAGCTTAGAACCAAAATCTTGGATGAGGCTCATAAGTCTCGATACTCTATCCATCCTAGCACCAATAAAATGTACCAAGATCTGAGAAAGGAATACTGGTGGCCTGGGATGAAACATGAGGAGGCAAAGTATGTAAGCAAGTGCTTGACTTGCTCACAAGTAAAGGCCGAACACCAGAAACCGTATGGAAAGATTCAACCACTTGATATACCGGAATGGAAGTGGGAACACATTACCATGGACTTCATAACCAAGCTACCTCGCACAGCTAAAGGTCATGATACCATTTGGGTAATTGTGGACCGTTTAACGAAGAGTGCTCATTTCCTACCTATTCGCGAGAAGTTCTCGTCGGAAAGGTTAGCGAAAGTATTTATTAACGAAGTAGTAGAACGGTATGGGATTCCTTTGACGATCGTATCTGACCGGGACACACGATTCACATCAAGGTTCTGGAAAAGATTTCACGAGGCGATGGGCACGAGGCTTAATATCAGCACGGCATACCACCCACAACCGGATGGTCAGTCCGAAAGGACCATTCAGACATTGGAGGATATGCTTTGTGCTTGTATTATCGATTTTGGCGGTAGTTGGGACAGTCATCTGCCGTTAGCCGAATTCTCCTACAACAATAGTCATCACACGACGATAGGCATGCCGCCTTACGAAATGTTGTATGGGAGAAGATGTAGGACCCCAGTTTGTTGGAGTGAGATTGGACAAAAGGAATTAGGAATTCTTGAAGTCGTTAGAGAAACGTCAGAAAGGTTCGATCAAATCAAAGCAAGAATGAAGGCCGCACAAGATCGTCAGAAATCCTACACGGATAAACGACGAAGGCCTATTGAGTTTGATGTTGGGGACAGAGTAATGTTGAAAGTGTCACCCTGGAAAGGGATCATACGATTCAGGAAGAGAGGAAAGTTAAGTCCGAGGTTTGTCGGACCATTCAGGATAATGGCACGGGTTGGTGAAGTCGCTTATCGGTTAGAGTTGCCTGGTGAGTTAAGTGGGATTCATCCTACCTTCCATGTATCACACTTGCGAAAGTGTTTGGCGGATGAATCGGCTCACGTACCACTTACTGACATCGAGGTCGACAACAGCCTTAACTACATCGAAGAACTCGTGGCCATCTTAGACAGAAAGAAGAAGTGTTTGCGTAATAAGGTTATCCAATTGGTTAAAGTCCAATGGAAGCATCGAAAGGGATCGGAAGCCACTTGGGAAATGGAGACGGAAATGTGGGAGTCGTACCCTCAACTATTTGACTTATGATAGGTTTCGGGGATGAAACCTATTGTAAGGGGGGTAGACTTGTAACATCCCAAAAATAAAACGACAGTTATAATGTCACACCCCCAAATTTATTTACTTAATAAATAAATACAGGTTGCAACGATTGGTTCATTACACGATAGCAGAAGCTGTAATGGTGATTTCTAAGACTTGATTACATATACGATTACAAAAACTAAATAAATACAATGATCTAAGTCCTGCTAGTTCAATGGTCGACTTGAGACTTGATAATCTATGCCCGTCCGGTTACTAGGACCTGTTCCAACATAGCTAGCCTATTCCAACCGCGCCATGGCTAAAGGTTACCTGAGAAACATACTTGAAAGTGTCAACACAAAGATTGGTGAGTTCACAGAGTTTGTTCATTTAGTACAGTTAGTTTTCCTCGAAAACGTATACATGACTTAATCGTCATAAAATAAGTAGTTTTCCTTTGAAAACATGCCCATGACTTTACCGTCATAAAATAAGTAGTTTTCCTTTGAAAACATGCCCATGACTTTACCGTAATAAAATAAGTAGTTTTCCTTTGAAAACATGCCCATGACTTTACCGTCATAAAATAAGTAGTTTTTCTTTGAAAACATACCCATGACTTTACCGTCATGAAATAAGTAGTTTTCCTTTGAAAACATGTCCGTGACTTAACCGTCATAAAATATGTAGTTTTCCTTCGAAAATATGTCCATGACTCAACCGTCATCAAATAAGTAGTTTTCCTTTGAAAACATATACATGACTTAACTGTCATCAAATAAGTAGTTTTCCTTTGAAAACATATACATTATTTAAACCTGATCATTTACCGATCAAAACTCTTTGTATGTATTACAAATGAATCCGAATACTAATCCGATCAACTGACCCCATTTGTAAACTTGCAAGGAATACAATACAGTATGTAATGTACGAGACCGTAATCAAACCCCAACTTTCTGTGCCTCCCCTCGCCTTTCTGCGAGTTAAGATAATACGCGGTCATTCGGCCATTTGGACCCCTGATTAGCGCGACTAATCATGACCGGAGGCGTCACCCCCAATAGTACTATCCATAAAATCCCGGGCTAAGTCCATAGCTAATGGTTACTAATTTATTCCGAGGACTTTAAGCGCTTTATTTTTCCCTCAATACACACATACGGTCAGATCATTAGTTCATTCATTTACATACGAAAATTCTTTACAAGTATATTTCCACCCCAAAACATTTCTCTAAAATTAGAAAAAGGGGTTAGTGAAACTCACAAGGAGTTAAACCCGAATGTTCATGATGTCAAACGTGTAAGCAAATGTAATTCATGTAATCAAAACATAACAAGTAAGTATGTTTCTCCCCCGATGTTTACAAAACAGTAAAGAGTTAAAAGGGGGCCGTGAACTCACCTTGTGTCCGATGAAATCCTAGCAAATAACCTTGTGTTAATAGTTCCTGTCTATCCGTACCCTACTCACACAAGGGTACTAATGTGTTAAGATTACCCGTCTTATACGTAAGTTGTTCATCCGACTTAACGAATCCCGTTAAGTACGTCTTTGTTTATCTAAAATAATGTTTTCTCATGACGACTCGTTGGTGATTATTATTCCAGTCTAGACGCTTTATTTATTTTCCGGAAAAAAATATTATATTTCCATATTGGTGACTTGTTACGTTCATCAAAAATAAATATTATTTTTGCAACATCTTATAATATATTCTTATTGTGTTACTCGTATAACCATATAATTATTTTTTTTTACCAATAATTATATAAATCACAGATATCGTTCAAGTATGTCCTACGTATGTATATTCCTACATGCATATAATCCCCGTTAACACGTTCACATACAATTACTTGTTCCGAACGATATTTATTATCTTGTCATGTATTTATATTTTCACCAATATCTACACACAAGTATATTCATTAAATCCACATATATTTAAATATGTTCCACGATAACATGAGTACGTTTATTCCTTTACTGAAATGTAACATCCCAAAAATAAAACGACGGTTAAAATGACGAAATAAACGAACGAGGCATGTCGGGTCGGGTCTGATGGGCTAGAAGGGGAGCCTCCCCTATAAATAGCCAAGGTCACAACCCATTTCTCTCATTTGCAACTTCTAGAGAGAGAAACCGTAGAGAAAGAAAGTTGTCGGATCGACCCGAGATTTGAGAAGTGTGTGGCTCCATAACTCGTGAGAAGAACCTCCGGATCAGAAGCTCGATTCAGGTAACGATCCGACCTAAATCTGAGTTTTTGTTCGTTTTTGGGATTTTCGGGTTTTGGCTAAAAAGGCAACGATTTTGCGGATGGAACTTAAAAATGAGCTTAGGTATAGCATCTAGAATGAAAACCGAACGTTTTGATCTGAGAAAAGTTGAGATACTGACTCGATCAGACTCACATGCAAAAGCTTCGGATTTTTGGGAAGACAATCTGTGCAGACCCCATCGAAACTACTAGTTTCGATATGTGCAGGTCCATCGAAACTACAAGTTTCGATATGTGCAGGTCCATCGAAACTACAAGTTTCGATATGTGCAGGTCCATCGAAACTACAAGTTTCGATATGTGCACGTCCATCGAAACTACAAGTTTCGATATGTGCAGGTCCATCGAAACTACAAGTTTCGATATGTGCAGACATCAGAACTGATTAAGTGAAGTCAGTATGTTTAGAAGGGTTAAACCGTTAGAGTCGGTATTGGTCTGATGTGTATTTAACTAATCAATTCAGATCGGAAGTGAAGTGGTTGGACCTTTGTTTAGGACAACCGAGACTAGCTTATAAGGTGAGTTCTAGAAGCCCTCTTTTAAATGTTTTAATAATGTTTTTGGGCTGGTGTGCACACGTGATGATTTTATAAAACGATGTTTATGAAACGATGTTTATGAAACGATATTTACGAAGGTTGTATGTAACGTTTTATAAAATGATGTTTACGAAGGTTGTATGTAACGTTTTATAAAATGATGTTTATGAAGGAAGTATGTAACGTTTTATAAAATGATGTTTATGAAGGAAGTGTTTATGAAATATTTTGCCAAAAGAAGTTTACGAAGTTTAAGAAGTGTTTTAACGAAGAGAATGTTTTTAATAAAACGTACGAATGCTTAAACTGAAGTTTTTGAAGTAAAAGAAGCGAAGGTTTACGAAAGTCACAAACGAACGAATCTGCCAATATTCCTTAGGGAATGAAGGTTAAGGGATGGGAAGGATGTTATGGGCCTTTACCTTTTAGGGGCCTCGGTGGCTGGCCAACTGTTGTACAACTGGGGTGATGACGGTCACCAAGGGGATTATCGTGATCCTTGAAGTTGGTACGATTTACCTTACGGGGTAGTCGTGCTTGAAGTTTGGTACTTGCGTCCGACGGGGCGCAGTGCTTGAAGTTTGGTACGCGCTATCCTTTGGGACGCCGTGCTTGAAGGGTTGGATGACCGAAGTATCGGGCCCTAGGAGTTCCTCACCCGAAGGACAGTACGGTGATGATGGGCCAAGTGGTGGTGATCCTTAAGTTATTCAACCAGTATGTAACGTTTGGATTTGACGGTTACGAGAAGGCGCAGATTCTATATGTTCGTTGACTTATGAAGTGTTATGTTTGTTATTGCATTATTTTACGTACGCTTTTTATTAAATGAAGTACGAAGTGATGTTTTTGGCAATTTATTTGAAGTTAAGGTTTTATGTTAAAACTAGAACTCACCAGCGTAGCTGACGTTTTTAAGTGTGCACATTCAGGTTAAGGTAGGTTATGAGGATGGACGGTGATGCTTGGCAAGCGAGAAGAGTTACCCGGCTGATCATGAAGACTGGCATCCCGTTATGTTTAGTTATGATGTAAATATGTTTTAAACTATGTTTACGCTTCCGCATGTATGAACAAGTTTTAATTATGATGAATGAATGAAGTTTTCCGCTGCGTTATTTGATATTCATGTTTAAGAACTGTTTGTGAATGAGTAAATCCAACAAGTGGGGCCTCCCGGGTTTGGGGCCTTACATGAAACATCTTTTTTAATTTCATGCACATAATTCCTCTATAACTAATTCATCATAATATATGCATATGTGATCCTTATATTTACTAAATGTCTTAGACATTTTAATCATACCAAGTTTCATGTCCAACACATAACCACAATTTACAAGTTCCAAATCTCTTACGCGTTTCGTCTAACACTCTTTATGATTTATTTTTGAGATATCAACACGTTTCATTATATAATAATCATATCCTCTAATATGTCTCTAATTTAACCATTCGACAATTATACATACATGTATTCATACACTTTATTATTTCCAGGTTAACAAGTTTTTAAACACACACACATATATATATATATATACACATATCACGATTCCTATACATGCATCCATATACTTGACCATTTTCCAAGTTCAATATTTGTCATCAACCCCATAAACATACAATTCCGATTTTGAAACATGTCATGAGATGTTGTTTTGGTTCCATGATGATAAGTTGTAAATTGTTAAACTAAAAGCTTGTATAAATGTACATAAGGGATCGAAATTTGTAGGTATATATATGTATGGATATTGTTGTTGTATTAACTTGAAAATGTGATAATACATCCATATATATATATATATATATACATATAACAATGATCTATGCACACAAACTTATTATTTTCGAACAATTACATGTATTTTTACAAAACTTTTAGTTTTTAAGCTTAATAAGTTACATCTTTATAAAAACTCTTTAATCTTTCCAAATCTCTTTGATTATTAGGATGAACAACGAGCTTAAAACTAAAGATGAAAATAAAGAGTGGTGTCGGTTTCTTACCACTAGACAAGTTAGGTGGAGACAACGAGTGGAAGGTGCTAGATGCTCGTGATGCTACAAAACCCGACTCCTAGACTCCAACTTCCTTGAATCACCAACTCTAGCCCAAGATCTCTATGTTCTAGCTCTTGGTTGTGAAATATGCAAAGTTGTGTGTGTGTGTGTGAAGCTCGATATATGTAGGGAAAAATTAATGGAGATGGTGTGTTGTTTACTCTACCATCATTACCAAGGATGGTGATTAAGATGGATGTGATGGTGGCTTGCTTTACACTTGAAAGAGCATGGTGAATGTGTGTGTACAAGTGTGTGTGTGCCGTATATATGCATGTAGATATCAAGAAGTTGGAGTGTTGGGATTGATCTAATTATTACAAGGCATGGTTCAAGGACTAGGATGTGACACTTGCTTGAGTCTTTAGTTGAATGAGCATGTTCATATGACACGACATCATGAGAAAAGATGGGTTTGGTGGAAGTTTGACAAGTGGGTGGCCCTCCCCTTGGGTGGTTCTCGGGCGAAGGGTGCACAAGGGGGGTGGTTTTGGGTCTTGTTCCACTTCTAGTTGATTTTTAAGTGTTTAGTTAGATAGATTTTTAGGTAGGGTATACTCGGTAGGTGTTCCCGTGATCTAATACCCGATGTACGAACTTTTATGATTATAAACTATATATATTTTGTATCTTGACTATTTTAATAGTCCACTAATTTAACCCGTCATAGTTAATGTTTTAACTAATATAATACATATACATAAAATAACATAGAGCCATGTAACAACTATTTATATGTCAACTTTTTATAAAAGTTTAGTTACCAATATTTATGCTTTTATGTTAAAGCGTCTCCCTACTTTTACCGGAATAAAATCTCGTTAATCACCAACGAACGTTCAATGCGGTTTATTATCGTTTATATCGTAGTAATTCTTAAAAATTACTAAATATGACACTTGTCCCTTTGCTAGACTCCTGACAATACCATGTCAAAGATAATATTCCAAGAAATATAAAATAGGAATGTGCAAATATGACTATGGATATTGACCTGGACTACTGGTGTCACATTCTCCCCATGTTAAAGAGAATTTCGTCCCGAAATTCAGTTCTTGTCATCTTGACTTGGAGTTCGTGAAGTTGTATGAACAAGGACGGATACTTGGCTTTCATTTTATCTTCCCGCTCCCACGTATACTCGGGGCCGCGCTTTGATATCCAACGTACCTTAACCAATTTAACCCGGCTATGCCTTGTTTTCTGAACCTTCCAATATGTGACTTCAATGGGTTCCTCAACGAAGTGCAGCTCGTTATCTATGTGAATCTCATCAGACGGTATAATTAATGACTCGTCTGATAAGCAGTTCTTGAGATTTGACACATGAAACGTATCATGTACGTTGCTTAGTTCTTGTGGCAACTTGAGCTTGTATGCTACAGGGCTAACCCTAGCCAATATTTCAAATGGTCCTACGTACCTAGGGTTAAGCTTGCCACGGTTGCCAAATCTAGCAACTTGTAACATCCCGAGTTTTAGAGCACGAGAGAATTCTCGAGGAATTAAAACTTAAATAAAAATAAAGGAAACGGGCTTGGGCCGGGGTGTATGGGCCGAAAGGGGAAGGGTTTGGGCCCTTATAGGCCTCAAGAACAACCCAAAGGCCTCATTTCCATCCTCATTTCCGGATTCTAGAGATAGAGAGGAGAGAGAGAGTCTAGAGAGAGAAAGTCCCGGTTTTCGGATTAAAGCTTCAAGGATCATTAGCAAGAGTCTCTTGAGTGTTTAGCAACGAAAAGGAAGTGATTACAGGTAACCGATTCTCCTAGATCTAAGTTTTAGTTCGTTTATGGGTTTTTCGGGTTTCGGGTGAAAAGATTATGTTTGAACGGATGAAACTGAAAGATAAGCATAGATTTGAGTTCCTTAATGGAAAACGAACGTTTTGAATGCAAACAGGTTCGGGATCTTGAAGCGATCAGACCCGAATGCGAAAGTTAGGGTTTTTCGCCAAGAACAGGTCGTGCGCACTTGCTAAGTGCGCACAGAGCAGGTCCTGCGCACTAGCTAAGTGCGCAGGAAGAGGAGCCTGCGCACTTGCTAAGTGCGCAGGCATCAGGACTGATTAAGTAAAGTCAGTATGTTAGAGTGGTTAAACCGTTTAGCATCGAGTTAAGTCTGATAAGTGTCAAATTGTTATGATTGTTCAGATTGTGTAAGATCCGGTAGATCGTTGCAGCTTAGATACCAGGTGAGTTCAAATCCCCTTTTTTGCCTTCTTTAGGGGTGGTGTGCATACTTAGTGTAAAGCGTTTATTATATTTTATATATTATAAACTGAAGTGAAAAGCTATGGTTAGTGTAAAGTTTAAAAGAGGCAAAAGTACATTTTAGTAAAGTATGATTATATTATTGGCAAGCGTTTACTATATTTTTATATACATAAACAAAGGCATAATATAAGTGCTAGTATGTTTTCAGTAAAGTAAGATATATCATTTGGCAAGCGTTTACTATATTTTCATATACATAAACAAAGGCATGATATATATGATAAGCTATGTTTCAGAAAGTAAGACGTATTATATGATAAGCTATGATTCAGAAAGTAAGATGTATTTTATTATAAGCTATGTTTCAGAAAGTAAGATGTATTTTATGATAAGCTAAGTTTCAGTAAAAGCAAAGATATATCATTTGGCAAGCGTTTACTATATTTTTATATACATAAACAAAGGCATGATATATGTGTTAAGATATATTTCAGTAAAAGCAAAGATATATCATTTGGCAAGCGTTTACTATATTTTTATATACATAAACAAAGGCATGATATATGTTAAGTTATGAACAAGATTTACAGAAAGATTTATGAACAGTAAAGTGAATAGTTTTCCTTCAGGAATATGTACCAGCTATAAAGGTCCTTGTGACAGATGTTACTTGTACAAGATGTCAGATATGGGTTCTACCCATTAGTAAGAACCTTTGGGTTCGTTAACGGTTGTACAACTGGGATGAGTGACGGCGGTTGCTCGGGAGGTCCACGCAACCTCCCCTTAGCGTTAAGCGGTATTGTCGGTTCATGGATGTAAGCCATGGGGGCATTGACCAGGGTATTGTCGGTTCATGGATGAAAGCCATGGGGGCATTGACCAGGTACTCGTCGGTTCATGGATGTAAGCCATGGGGGCGGTACAGTAGTGACAAGGAACTGACGGATAAGCGGTATTGTCGGTTCATGGATGTAAGCCATGGGGGCATTGACCAGGGTATTGTCGGTTTATGGATGTAAGCCATGGGGGCATTGACCAGGTACTCGTCGGTTCATGGATGTAAGCCATGGGGGCGGTACAGTAGTGACAAGGAATTGACGGATAAGCGGTATTGTCGGTTCATGGTCGTTGATCATGGGGGAATTGACCAGGTACTTGTCGGTTCATGGATGTAAGCCATGAGGGCAGTACAGTAAAGAGGAATTGATGGTTTATTATACGTTTTTAAACTGTTTGAAAAGTAAAGTGTGAGTTTAGCCTTAATGGCAGTATATATATGTTTTGAAAAGTGTAGTATGTAAAGTTTTGCCTTGAGGGCAGTATGTATGTATGTATGTATTAGTAAATCTTTTGTATAATTGATTTAAAGTAAACGTTAGAACTCACTCAACGTTGCTGATTTTTAGTATGCACATCAGTTAAGTGTAGGTGGCAGTAGATGGAAGTGGATGCTTGGCTTGGCGAGAAGAGTTACCCGAAGATCAGCATCTGGCATCCTGTTTATGTTTCTTTTGTTTATGTTGATTAAGACAAGTTTCAGTTGTATTTGACAAGTTATGTTTAGACATGTTATGTTTCCGCTGCGTATGTTGAGATTTTAAAACGTTTTCGCTGTGTTAATGAATGTCTTATGTTTAAAAGTGCTATGTGTTGATGAGTAAATCCAATACGTGAGGCCTCCCGGGTTTGGGGCCTCACACAACTCCTTTCCAAGGTGAGACCTTCAACATGACGTGGTCTCCAACTCGGAATTCTAATGGTCTTCGTCTGTTATCCGTGTAACTCTTTTGTCTATCACGAGCGGCCTTCAGACGATCCTTGATCTTGAAGATCTTGTCTGTAGTCTCCTGAATAACCTCAGGACCGGTTAAATGCTTGTCGCCAACTTCCGCCCAACATAGCGGTGAACGACATTTTCGACCGTACAAAGCCTCAAACGGAGCGGCTTTGATGCTGGTGTGGTAACTGTTATTTTATGAAAACTCAGCCAACGGTGGTGAGTATCCCTATTTCCTCTGAAATCGATTACGCACGCACGGAGCACATCTTTTAAGGTTTTGATGGTCCTTTTACCTTGACCATTCATCCGGGGATGATATGCAGTGCTCATGTCAAGGCGTGTGCCCAAGGCTTCTTGTATAGACTGCCTGATTCTTGACATGCATCAACTGTCCATATTAGAGAAAATGGAAACTGGCATACCATGCCTAGCCTCAATTTGCTTAATATTTAGCCTTGCACGCTTTCTACTTTTATTTGTCTCCTAGATTGGTAGGGAGTGAGCGGATTTCGTCAAACGACTGATGATTACCCATATAGTATCATAGTCGCTAGATGTTCTGGGTAGATTTGTAATGAAATCTATGGAATTCTCCTCCCATTTCCATTGAGGAATCTGCGGTTTTTGTGTTCACTCAGGTGATTCCTAACATTCTGCTTTCACTGTCGGGTATCTCCCAACATAGATAGCAGTTTCTCCTTTCATGTTCTGCCACATAATGGAGTTCCTCGGGATCCTTATACGTTTTATTCGATTCTGGATGAACGGAGTACTTGGGCTTATGGACTTCTTCCATAACCTCCAACATAGGCTACCGATACCTGGTACTCAAATTCTATCTGTATCATCCAACTTAGGCTTCAATTGTTTGATTCCATTTACTGGTTAGTCGGTATTCGAAAGCAAAGCAAATACTTCTTCGACTAACGATATTAAACGTGCAAGAACCCCTTTATTTGATTACCCTAAATATGGTAGGGTTATGTGATGCTCATTCCTGGTAAAGAAAGGAATTGTGCCTGCGAATCTTGAGCGTATGTTGACACATATCCTCTATTCGTCTACGCACTTTGTCACAAAAGCAGATCTCTATAGATCTTAGGAAAGAATTACTTGACGAGGTGTCTAGGTTTTAGTTGAATATTGGGTAGTAATGACATAGTACGGAAATGAAACTTTATGTTTGTCCCTCTTATGCTTTTCGAAAGCATTTTCACGGACTGAGACTTTATTCTTAATTCAGGTTTCGTGTTATCTAGGATTTTCCTCTCCATGTGCCTTCATGGAGCTAAGATTTGATGTTCCTTGGGAGCTCTTACTTGCGAAGGTCGAGTCTAATCACCACTTTACCCTTTGCTTGTACCACCTTTTTGAGGCAGACCAGCCTTTTGGTTGTAATGTCCTGATATGTAAACTCATGGCCTGACGACCATACTCTCGAAGTATGTAAGCCATACGAAGTTCTATGTTTGTTTGGAATATTCACATTTCGTCTAGGTGAGGAAATGAACAGTGATACTGTGAGAATGGTCTCATCGAATTAGTGCTTCCCCAAAATGGGCTATGGGTTTGTCAACCCATTAAGTTGGCAGAAAGGGTTGATAGCCAACTATTAGTCATATAGTGTGTATGCACTTCCTTAGTGTTTAAATGGTGCTTTGGTGACTTACTGTTACGTATTCCACTCATATAGGTTATAGCCTCAAAATCCTTAGCGCAAGGATAAAATTGAGGTAATGAGTGTTAAACATCGAAAACTTTATATTCTTACCGAGCCTGCGTTAAGAGGTCATTTCTTAACAATAGATGATCTAGAGCTTCCTAGTTATAGAAAATTAGGAGCGAAAGATGTGATCACGCCTCCCCTCTAGGCTGAAATCTGGGATCCAATCAACAAGATGATCTTTGGGAAAGTGCGGGTACAAATGGTATCAAACTATCCTTCTCGAATCTTTATGGATAGTGGTCTATAGTGAACAACTCATGCTTACGTTCCTTATGCATATCGAGAGCTAATGAGATTAGCAAGAAATTACGCATTTGGGAAACCTTCAAAAGTTTTGTATGTCGTTTTTCGGTTAGTGCGACAATAGTCGTTAGTCCACACCTAGGTTTCTTTGGCATTCGCTTGTGAATAAATCACGGCTTATTCGTCACCGAGAGGAATAGTCGGACTTAAAGGTGTATTGAATGTCAATGGTTGCGAGAGCAACCCTGTTTGACCAATATTATGAATTGTCAGATTACCTACTTGTCTCATGTCGAGCTTCCACAACACCCCATAGGTGCTATGTGTATGTGGGTCAGAAAGATTTTCTGCCTCATTACCGGAGTTAGTGCATAGCACTCCTGACGTAACTTTCAAGTAACTGTGAGGCTAAATTGTATGATAGATCCCGAGATTACGCTATAATCTCCCACAATAATTTTGCAATTATCATAATTGTGGGTTGTGGTAATGCTCAATTTGAAGCCATCTTGACAAGTAGGATCTCAAAGAATGAATGTGTGAAATCCTTCGTCGTTCAGGATTCACTAAGGATTGGTTGGATTCAATTTGAATTTCTCTCGTTCCTCCCGAACTAGGAGAATAATTTTTGGACACCTATTTGAGAAGTCCGATTTGTTAAGATCCAATCCTTAATCAAGTGACTGAGAACATGGGTTGATCATTACCTTGGACAGCAAGACTCACTAAAGTTCCCATACACTGGAAATCATGATTACGTGTGCACCCGTAATGATAATTTACTTTGCATGATCCCTGTAGTGTTCCTTCTATCCCCAACTTTTAGTTAAAAGGATTTGAAATGATCATTAGGTCGTGTTTGCACACTTGTGTAGGAGTGTGTATTGTTCTATCGGATTACTCTTGATTATGTGTACCAATACCCATGAGTCAGCCGAATCTGGCTGTTACCGGATGAGGTTAACGATAGAGAGGCACCACCAGTGTCTCTCAAGAATAAAATGTGTATGGAAGTCAGGCACTATGTGTAGGGCAGAGATCCTCAAATTAGTGTCGAGCAACTCATGCTCCAAGTATGTATGTACGTATGGATCCACATGATCCTGATGAATGTCTGGGTCTCCTGACCCATGGAGTTCTCCCCCGTTTAGTCCTGCTTATCCACCTTGGATTCCCTTCGGTCCGGGCAATCCCGTCTGCCACATCTCATGGCGAAAGTTTATTCGTTCGATCCGGCAACTCATGGATTAGAGTATTTATACCGCACATACGTCAGAAAGAAAGTTGCCTCCCCGGCTAGAGTAGTTATCGGTGTGGTGCAGGTATAGGTACAGATTCTGTTACGGGTTCAGCCTGTGGTGGTACCAAGATTGGTAACTGGCGATTACTACCATCGTCGCCTAAGCTCAGCTCGTAACTCGATCTTCTAGGGTTACAGTGTGATGAGTACCTGTTATACTTAATTCGTAATCCGAACGGTAACACTTTGTTGAGAAACGCTGTATGTGTTTTTTTTTTTCCACGTCGTTGTTCATGTTAAGTGTTAGTTACATGTGCCATGTAATTGTATTATGCATTAGTGTAGCTAATGATACCCTAGTGTAACTTCATAAACTAATAGTCTACACAAGTCTTAGGTGTTCTTAGTGTGATGCAAGTCTTAGAAATCTTGGTCCCTAAATGAGTCCGGTTAGAGCCTAGGTGTCACTAAGGAAACCTAATTCGCTAAAACCATTGCTCTGATACCAATCTGTCACACCCCCAAATTTAATTACTTAATAAATAAATACAGGTTGCAACGATTGGTTCATTACACGATAGCGGAAGCTGTAATGGTGATTTTTAAGACTTGATTACATATACGATTACTAAAACTAAATAAATACAATGATCTAAGTCCTGCTAGTTCAATGGTCGACTTGAGACTTGATAATCTATGCCCGTCCGGTTACTAGGACTTGTTCCAACATAGCTAGCCTATTCCAACCACGCCATGGCTAAAGGTTACTTGAGAAACATACTTGAAAGTGTCAACACAAAGGTTGGTGAGTTTACAGAGTTTGTTCATTTAGTACAGTTAGTTTTCCTTTGAAAACATGCCCATGACTTTACCGTCATAAAATAAGTAGTTTTCCTTTGAAAACATGCCCATGACTTTACCGTCATAAAATAAGTAGTTTTCCTTTGAAAACATGCCCATGACTTTACCGTCATGAAATAAGTAGTTTTCCTTTGAAAACATGTCCATGACTTAACCGTCATAAAATATGTAGTTTTCTTTCGAAAACATGTCCATGACTCAACCGTCATCAAATAAGTAGTTTTCCTTTGAAAACATATACATGACTTAACTGTCATCAAATAAGTAGTTTTCCTTTGAAAACATATACATTGTTTAAACCTGATCATTTACTGATCAAAACTCTTTGTATGTATTACCAATGAATCCGAATACTAATCCGATCAACTGACCCCATTTGTAAACTTGCAAGGAATACAAAACAGTATGTAATGTACGAGACCATAACCAAACCCCAACTTTCTGTGCCTCCCCTCACCTTTCTGCGAGTTAAGACAATATGCGGTCATTCGGCCATTTGGACCCCTGATTAGCGCGACTAATCAAGACCGGAGGCGTCACCCCCAATAGTACTATCCATAAAATCCCGGGCTAAGTCCATAGCTAATGGTTACTAATTTATTCCGAGGACTTTAAGCGCTTTATTTTTCCCTCAATACACACATACGGTCAGATCATTAGTTCATTCATTTACATACGAAAATTCTTTACAAGTATATTTCCACCCCAAAACATTTCTCTAAACTTAGAAAAAGGGGTTAGTGAAACTCACAAGGAGTTAAACCCGAATGTTCATGATGTCAAACGTGTAAGCAAATGTAATTCATGTTTTCAAAACATAACAAGTAAGTATGTTTCTCCCCCGATGTTTACAAAACAGTAGAGTTAAAAGGGGGCCGTGAACTCACCTTGTGTCCGATGAAATCCTAGCAAATAACCTTGTGTTAATAGTTCCTGTCTATCCGTACCCTAATCACACAAGGGTACTAATGTGTTAAGACTACCCGTCTTATACGTAAGTTGTTCATCCGACTTAACGAATCCCGTTAAGTACGTCTTTGTTTATCTAAAACAATGTTTTCTCATTACGACTCGTTGGTGATTATTATTCCAGTCTAGACGCTTTATTTATTTTCCGGAAAAAAATATTATATTTCCATATTGGTGACTTGTTACGTTCATCAAAAATAAATATTATTTTTACAACATCTTATAATATATTCTTATTGTGTTACTCATATAACCATATAATTATTTTTTTTACCAATAATTATATAAATCACAGATATCGTTCAAGTATGTCCTACGTATGTATATTCCTACATGCATATAATCCCCGTTAACACGTTCACATACAATTACTTGTTCCGAACGATATTTATTATCTTGTCATGTATTTATATTTTCACCAATATCTACACACAAGTATATTCATTAAATGTAAGGCCCCTTTCCCCGGGTGACCTCACTTGTTGGATTTACTCATAAACATAGTCATAATCACTGAGCTTAAATTTAAAACATTCGAATTCATTCATTACATAACGTAACATGACATGACATAACAGCGGAAGTCTTTAAAATTAAGTACATAACATTTGTCTTAACATATATAAATATGGGATGCCAGTCTTGTGCCGGGTAACCTTCACGCCTTCGCACGACCCTTCCTTTCTGTACCTGAAATGTATACTAAAAGTCAGCTAATGCTGGTGAGTTCTAGTTTTAAACAATTAAGTATGATCATTCTTTTCTTTATAAGTATACATAATTATATACATACATTTCTACAAATACGTATTTATAGCTTTTACTTTTCTTTCTTCATTCTTATGTGATTACATAGATATGTATTCACCTTTTATTTCTTCATTCTTATGTGATTACATAGATATGTATTCACCTTTTCTTTCCTTAACATTCATTGGTCATACACATAAGGGTGATCAACCCATCTTACGGTACGTATATCACAAAGACATACGCCCTTGAGCTACCGTCGTAGCCCTTTTACTCATCCGGTCCAAGAAACCATCCGCCTTAACTTTGGTCCGGCCAACCTTCGGTCGTCCTTCTTTACCGTCCTACCGTCGTAGTCCGTCATATTCGCCCGTCTGCCCTAAGGCATCCATTTCCCACGCGAACTATTGTTTATGCAACCGTTATACTATTTTAGCATTTACTTCGACCGCCCTTTTATGCTTTTTGTACGTCCTAGTTTTCTAGGAACGTACCTTTCTCGGTTGCAAAATAGTCACGTGGTCGTCCGTCTACAGAAGTAGCCGTTAGCTTCGTTTCCGTCCATAACGTATACTTACATTCATAACATGCAATATAAATAATTATAAATCAAGATTTCGTTTATTTACGTTATGTCATTCTTTCCTTTATTCTTTGTAAACATGCGCTTCATTCTTTGTTCATAATTCATTCTCTTATATATATATAAAATATATATTAATACATCACGTATGATCACATTAGCATTCATATCATTTATTCATTTAGTGTATACATTTCAGCCCCAAAACGTTTAATAAGGTTTGCACATAACATAGAAGGGGGCACATAGAACTCACCTGATAAGCTTCTCTAGGTTGTCCTAAACAAAGGTCCAACAACGTCACTTCCGATCTGAATTGATTAGTTAAATACACATCAGACCTAATCCCGACTCTAACGGTTTAACCATTCCAAACATTCTGACTTTACTTAATCAGCCTGATGCCTGCGCACTTAGCAAGTGCGCAGGGCCTTAGTCATGCGTACTTGATAAGTACGCATACCTTACTTCATGCGTACTTGATAACTACGCAGACTTTACTTCATGCGTACTTGCTAAATACGCAGACTTTACTTCATGCGTACTTGATAAGTACGCAGAACCATTCTTCCTGCGTACTTGATAAGTACGTAGGATCTGATTCAGGCGTAAGAACCCTAACTTTTTGTATGCGGGTCTGATCATGTCAATATCTGAATTTTCTTTGATCAAAACGTTCGGTTTTCATTCTAGATGCTAGATCTTTGTTCATTTTCATGTTTTATCCATAAAAACTTCACCTATTTAGCTAAAACCGAAAATCCTAAAATAATCATAAAAACTCAGATTATGATCGAATGCTTACCTAGATTGGAGTTATGATTCAAAGAAGATGATCACGAGCACAGTAGCAACGTTCTCCTGAATTTCCAAGTCGACCCGTCACTTTCTCTCTCTAGACCCGTGCTCTCTTCTCTCTCTCTAGAACTTGAGATTGGTGGAAAATGAGAAGTTTGGGCAGCCCTTACCCTTATATACTTGGGCTTCCTTCGGCCCATTGGAGCCAAGCCGAAGCCCATCCATTTTTCTTTCGTCATTTGAAAATTATAATTTCGATCGTGCCATTATTTATTTATTATCAATTTTGGTATGTTACAAGTCTACCCCCCTTAAAAAGGTTTCGTCCTCGAAACCAGTTACACGTTAAACAACTGAGGGTATAGTTCCCGCATCTCGTCTTCTTTCTCCCATGTAGCTTCCGATCCCTTTCTGTGCTTCCATTGAACTTTGACCAATGGGATTGATTTATTGCGTAGTTGTTTCTCAGATCGGTCAAGGATGGCTATTGGTTCCTCGACATAATTCAGACTGTTATCCACCTCGATCTCATCGTAAGGTATATGAGCAGTGTCGTCAGCTAGACACTTGCGTAAATGCGACACGTGGAACGTAGGGTGTATTCCACTAAGCTCCACGGGTAGGTCGAGTCTGTAAGCAACTTGACCCACTCTCGCTAGAATCTTGAAAGGTCCGACAAACCTTGGACTTAGTTTGCCATGCTTTCTGAATCGGATGATTCCTTTCCATGGTGATACCTTTAACAGTACCATGTCCCCTACTTGAAACTCTAAATCCCTTCTTCTCTTATCCGCGTATGATTTCTGTCTGTCTTTTGCGACTTTCATTCGAGCCTTGATTTGATCAAATTTCTCGGAAGTAGCTTTGACCACTTCGAGACTTGCAAAATCCTTCTGTCCAATTTCCCCCCAACAAACCGGGGTCCTATATTTCCTCCCATATAACATCTCAAATGGCGGCATGCCAATAGTTGTGTGATAGCTGTTGTTATATGAAAATTCTGCCAATGGTAGATGGCTGTCCCAGCTCCCTCCGAAGTCAATGATACAGGCCCGGAGCATGTCCTCCAAGGTCTGAATGGTCCTTTCAGATTGACCATCGGTTTGAGGGTGGTAAGCGGTGCTGATGTTCAATCTAGTGCCCATCACTTCATTGAATTTCTTCCAAAACCTTGATGTAAATCTAGTATCCCTGTCGGACACAATCGACAGCGGCATACCATGTCTGCTTACAATTTCCTTGATAAATACTTCTGCTAGTCTTTCTGACGAAGAAGTCTCACGTATTGGCAAGAAGTGAGCAATTTTCGTCAAGCGGTCGACGATCACCCAAATGGTATCATTGCCTTTAGTTGTTCGCGGTAGCTTGGTAATGAAGTCCATCGTGATCTCCTCCCACTTCCATTCCGGTATTGGTAAAGGTTGCATTTTACCGCATCGTTTCTGGTGCTCGGCCTTAACTAGAGAACACGTTAGGCACTTGCTCACGTACTCTGTCACATCATTCTTCATGCCAGGCCACCAGTACTCCTTCTTCAAGTCTTGATACATTTTGTTTGTCCCGGGGTGGATAGAATAGCGAGACTTATGGGCCTCATCGAGTATTTTAGTTCTAAGCTTGCCAATCTTAGGTATCCACATTCGGCCAAACCTAGTTCGTACACCGTATGCATTTGCATCCAAATTCCCTTGTTGTCCTACTATTCTTTCCCGTTTTATATTTCCTTCTAATAGCGCTTCGTCTTGTGCCTTTGATATTTCACTCATCAAATCTGGCGTTAATATCAGCTGACACGCCTTGATCCGGATAGGATCAGATTGCTCCTTTCTGCTTAAGGCGTCATCTACCACGTTTGCTTTGCCTGGATGGTACAATATCTCACAGTCATAGTCCTTCAGTAGCTCTAACCACCTCCTTTGCCTCATGTTTAATTCCTTTTGCCCGAAAAAGTACTTCAGGCTTTTGTGATCGGAGTAAATGGTGTATTTAACTCCATACAGATAGTGCCTCCATATTTTCAATGCGAAAACTACTGCCGCTAACTCTAGATCGTGTGTTGGGTAGTTAACCTCGTGAATCTTTAGTTGTCGCGAGGCGTAGGCAATTACCTTTCCTCGTTGCATAAGTACGCAACCAAAACCCTGTCCCGAAGAGTCAGAGTAGACTACTAAGTCTTCATTTCCCTCTGGTAGTGCCAAGACTGGAGCTTGGGTTAATCATGCCTTAAGTTCCTCAAACGCGTTGTTTTGGGTTGGACCCCATTCATATTTCACTTCCTTCCGTGTCAACTTAGTTAGTGGCAAGGCTATTCTTGAAAAATCTTGAATGAACCTTCGATAGTAGCCTGCCAATCCCAGAAAGCTTCGTATCTTTGTTGGTGTCTTTGGGATGTTCCTTTCCTTTATTGTCTCGATGTTTGCAGGATCCACCATAATGCCGTTTGGGTTTATTACATGACCTAGGAATTGGACTTCCCTAAGCCAGAACGCGCATTTGGAGAATTTTGCGTACAACTTTTCCTGCTTTAGCACCTCCAGGACCTCTCTTAGATGACAGTGGTGATCACCCTCGCTTTTCGAATATACAAGTATGTCGTCTATAAAAACTATCACCGATCGATCCAACATTGGTCGACATACTCTATTCGTCAAATCCATGAACGCTGCTGGTGCGTTGGTCAATCCGAAGGACATCACGAGAAACTCATAATGCCCATAACGCGTGCGAAACGCGGTCTTTGGTATGTCTTCTTCTCTTACTTTCAACTGATGGTAACCCGACCTAAGATCGATCTTTGAGAACCAACTCGCACCTTGCAGTTGATCAAAAAGGTCGTCTATTCTAGGCAGTGGGTAATTGTTCATTACTGTCCTCTTGTTCAACTCGCGGTAGTCAATGCACATGCGCATGCTGCCGTCCTTCTTCTTTACAAATAGTACCGGAGCGCCCCACGGTGAGATGCTCGGCCAAATAAATCCTTTTTCTGTTAGTTCCTCTAGTTGAGACATCAATTCTTTCATTTCTGACGGCGCCAATCGGTAGGGGGCTTTGGAAACTGGCTCAGCTCCTGGCAATAAGTCAATCTGAAATTCTATTTCCCGATCGGGTGGTAACCCAGGTAGATCCTCAGGGAATACTTCCGGAAAGTTGCACACCACGGGTACATTCTTGAGTTTATTCATTTTCTTTCTATCATCAATAACATATGCCAAATAAGCTTCGCAACCGCGCCTCATGTAACTTTCGGCCTTGATCATCGAGATGATGTTCGGCATCGTGCAATTCCAATCCCCATAAACCGTAATTGGACTGCCGCTAGGAGCTTTGAGGTGTATTCTCTTATGTTTACATATGATTTGAGCTTCGTTGGCAGCTAGCCAATCCATGCCCAATACTATATCGAATCCTCCTAAGGTAAGAAGGAATAATGTAGAAGGGAACTTATGACCCTCTATTTCTATGATGCAATCCTCTGTTACTTGAAATACTGCCGAATTTTTACCAACGGCAGTTTGTACGCTAAAATCCTTTACTATGGTGTTGATAGTGCATCCTAGTTTACGACTAAATGCATTGGATATAAAACTTTTACTAGCACCAGAGTCAAATAAAATAGCAGCATGTTCGTTATTAACTAGGAATGTACCTGACACAACATCAGGGTTTCCCCTTGCTTCCTCCTCAGTCAGGGCGTAGGCTCGAGTCCTAGCCTGCGGCTGTTCCTTTTCCCTCTCTTTTCCCGAACCAGACTGGCCGGCCTTCCGGCAGTTCTTTGTCAGATGTCCAAACAATCCACACACTTGGCACTTGACGTTTCTTACACATTCTCGAGAGAAGTGCCCCGGCTTCCCGCACTTATAGCATGTGGTGGTGCCGATTTTACATTCGCCAAGATGTTGCCTTCCACATTTCTTGCATGTTTCATATTCATCCGACCTTGGCTTCTTAGTTTCAGTTGTTACGTTCCCTCTTCCGGTGCCTCTAGAAGGGTTCTCCCACTTTCTCTTTTAGGTCTCTGTTGGTGGGTCCTCATTGGCATAATCGTCGTAGACGATTCCGCTCAGATTCACTACCGACTCGAAGGTCGAGGGTAGGTTGGCTTTCATGTGGACACGGACCCTTTGAGGTAGGCCCTTCACATAATACTTGATCATCCGCTCCTCTGTCTCCACCAGGTGGGGTACCAGTTGAGCTAACTCATTGAACCTAGAAGTATACTGGCGGTGTGTCTTGTTGCCAGCCTTAAAGTTTAGGAATTCATTTTCCACTCGATCAATTTCATTCTGGGGACAGAACTTCTGAATTATTAACTTCTTTAGGTCTTCCCATGTCATTCTTGCAAGAGCGTTTGGGGACTTTGTCCGCTGGATGTTCCTCCACCAACCTAGTGCTTCATTGGTGAAAGAATGAGCAACATATTTAACCGCCTGGTCCGGTCGACACTCGCTGATGTTGATTACAGCGTTCATCCTCTCAATCCATTCGAGTGTTGCCACAGAATCCTTGCTACCATCAAACTTGGGTGGGTCTCCATCCTTGAAACCTTTGTAAGTACACCCACGATTGCTTGATGCCACTTACTTCATCCCCGTCACTGTCATAAATTTTCTCTTCATTCTTCCCTTCATCCTCTTCTTTGCTTTTCTTTAGTGCCTCAGATAGTAGGTCAGGCAATATGTTCTTCAGAGTGAGCACAACTTCACGGGCTATAGCATCCCTGACTTCAGGTTCCAACTGTATCGGCCCTGGGTTGTCGTCTCCAGTTGGGGTCACTTCTGTTTCGTGCACACTCTCGGTGTGTTCTGCGTGCACACTCTCTTCTTCTTCTAGTCTTTGATTCAACGGGGGTCTACCTACTCGGCCAGTGCGACTGCCTCGGCATCCTGTTCTCCCTCCACCAGCCATAATTCTTAGTTTCCTGATACTTATAGAGGGAATACATCAATGTCATTTCTTCAGATCATAGTTTGGAACAGTACGAGCAAGGTAAATTTTTAATTACAGTGACCGATTTGTGATTACTAATTTACATTGCTTTTCGGGTTCAAAACTCTTCAATTCGGTTGTGACATTGACATCTATTTGTTCTAAGTTAAGGTGTCTACTCTTATCCAAGTGTATTAACTCTAGTACTTACTTACCGTGCTGGCGTTGGCGTTGGTTACCCATACTGACATCCGTGCGTTGGTCCCATAATCAGTTTGAGTCCAGACATTTAGGGAAGTCTGAATCTCTCAAACTATTGCTCTGATACCAACTTGTAAGGCCCCTTTCCCCGGGTGACCTCACTTGTTGGATTTACTCATAAACATAGTCATAATCACTGAGCTTAAATTTAAAACATTCGAATTCATTCATTACATAACGTAACATGACATGACATAACAGCGGAAGTCTTTAAAATTAAGTACATAACATTTGTCTTAACATATATAAATATGGGATGCCAGTCTTGTGCCGGGTAACCTTCACGCCTTCGCACGACCCTTCCTTTCTGTACGTGAAATGTATACTAAAAGTCAGCTAACGCTGGTGAGTTGTAGTTTAAAACTATTAAGTATAATCATTCTTTTCTTTATAAGTATACATAATTATATACATACATTTCTACAAATACGTATTCATAGCTTTTACTTTTCTTTCTTCATTCTTATGTGATTACATAGATATGTATTCACCTTTTATTACTTCATTCTTATGTGATTACATAGATATGTATTCACGTTTTCTTTCCTTAACATTCATTGGTCATACACATAAGGGTGATCAACCCATCTTACGGTACGTATATCACAAAGACATACGCCCTTGAGCTACCGTCGTAGCCCTTTTACTCATCCGGTCCTAGAAACCGTCCGCCTTAACTTTGGTCTGGCCAACCTTCGGCCGTCCTTCTTTACCGTCCTACCGTCGTAGTCCGTCATATTCACCCGTCTGCCCTAAGGCATCCATTTCCCACGTGAACTATTGTTTATGCAACCGTTATACTATTTTAGCATTTACTTCGACCGCCCTTTTTTGCTTTTTGTACGTCCTAGCTTGCTAGGAACGTACCTTTCCCGGTTGAAAAATAGTCACGTGGTCGTCCGTCTACAGAAGTAGCCGTTAGCTTCGTTTCCGTCCATAACGTATACTTACATTCATAACATGCAATATAAATAATTATAAAACAAGATTTCATTTATTTACGTTATGCCATTCTTTCCTTTATTCTTTGTAAACTTACGTTTCATTCTTTGTTCATAATTCATTCTCTTATATATATATAAAATATATATTAATACATCACGTATGATCACATTAGCATTCTTATCATTTATTCATTTAGTGTATACATTTCAGCCCCAAAACGTTTAATAAGGTTTGCACATAACATAGAAGGGAGCACATAGAACTCACCTAATAAGCTTCTCTAGGTTGTCCTAAACAAAGGTCCAACAACGTCACTTTCGATCTGAATTGATTAGTTAAATACACATCAGACCTAATCCCGACTCTAACGGTTTAACCATTCCAAACATTCTGACTTTACTTAATCAGCCTGATGCCTGCGCACTTAGCAAGTGCGCAGGGCCTTAGTCATGCGTACTTGATAAGTACGCAGACCTTACTTCATGCGTACTTGATAAGTACGCAGACCTTACTTCATGCGTACTTGCTAAGTACGCAGACTTTACTTCATGCGTACTTGATAAGTACGCAGAACCCTTCTTCCTGCGTACTTGATAAGTACGCAGGATCTGATTCAGGCGTAAGAACCCTAACTTTTTGCATGCGGGTCTGATCATGTCAATATCTGAATTTTCTTTGATCAAAACGTTCGGTTTTCATTCTAGATGCTAGATCTTTGTTCATTTTCAAGTTTTATCCATAAAAACTTCACCTATTTAGCTAAAACTGAAAATCCTAAAATAATCATAAAAACTCAGATTATGATCGAATGCTTACCTGGATTGGAGTTATGATTCAGAGAAGATGATCACGAGCACAGTAGCAACGTTCTCCTGAATTTCCAAGTCGACCCGTCACTTTCTCTCTCTAGACCCGTGCTCTCTTCTCTCTCTCTAGAACTTGATATTGGTGGAAAATGAGAAGTTTGGGCAGCCCTTGCCCTTATATACTTGGGCTTCCTTCGGCCCGTTGGAGCCGAGCCCTAGCCCATCCATTTTTCTTTCGTCATTGAAAATTATAATTTCGATCGTGCCATTATTTATTTATTATCAGTTTTGGGATGTTACATTAAATCCACATATATTTAAATATGTTCCACGATAACATGAGTACGTTTATTCCTTTACTGAAACATCTTTTTAATTTCATGCACATAATTCCTCTATAACTAATTCATCATAATATATGCATATGTGATCCTTATATTTACTAAATGTCTTAGACATTTTAATCATACCAAGTTTCATGTCCAACACATAACCACAATTTACAAGTTCCAAATCTCTTACGCGTTTCGTCTAACACTCTTTATGATTTATTTTCAAGATATCAACACGTTTCATTATATAATAATCATATCCTCTAATATGTCTCTAATTTAACCATTCGACAATTATACATACATGTATTCATACACTTTATTATTTCCAGGTTAACAAGTTTTTAAACACACACACACACACACACATATATATATATATATATATATATATATATATATATATATATATATATATATATATATATATATATATATATATATCACGATTCCTATACATGTATCCATATACTTGACCATTTTCCAAGTTCAACATTTATCATCAACCCCATAAACATACAATTCCGATTTTGATATATATATATATATATATATGTATGTATATATATATATATATGGATGTATTATCACATTTTCAAGTTAATACAACAACAATATACATACATATATATACCTACAAATTTCGATCCCTTATGTACATTTATACAAGCTTTTAGTTTAACAATTTACAACTTATCATCATGGAACCAAAACAACAACATCTCATAACATGTTTCAAAACAATTATCTATGCACACAAACTTATTATTTTCGGACAATTACATGTATTTTTACAAAACTTTTAGTTTTTAAGCTTAATAAGTTACATCTTTATAAAAACTCTTTAATCTTTCCAAATCTCTTTGATTATTAGGATGAACAACGAGCTTAAAACTAAAGATGAAAATAAAGAGTGGTGTCGGTTTCTTACCACTAGACAAGCTAGGTGGAGACAACGAGTGGAAGGTGCTAGATGCTCGTGATGCTACAAAACCCGACTCCTAGACTCCAACTTCCTTTAATCACCAACTCTAGCCCAAGATCTCTATGTTCTAGCTCTTGGTTGTGAAATATGCAAAGTTGTGTGTGTGTGTGAAGCTCGATATATGTAGGGAAAAATTAATGGAGATGGTGTGTTGTTTACTCTACCATCATTACCAAGGATGGTGATTAAGATGGATGTGATGGTGGCTTGCTCTACACTTGAAAAAGCATGGTGAATGTGTGTGTACAAGTGTGTGTGTGCCGTATATATGCATGTAGATATCAAGAAGTTGGAGTGTTGGGATTGCTCTAATTATTACAAGGCATGGTTCAAGGACTAGGATGTGACACTTGCTTGAGTCTTTAGTTGAATGAGCATGTTCATATGACACGACATCATGAGAAAAGATGGGTTTGGTGGAAGTTTGACAAGTGGGTGGCCCTCCCCTTGGGTGGTTCTCGGCCGAAGGGTGCACAAGGGGGGTGGGTTTGGGTCTTGTTCCACTTCTAGTTGATTTTTAAGTGTTTAGTTAGATAGATTTTTAGGTAGGGTATACTCGGTAGGTGTTCCCGTGATCTAATACCCGATGTATGAACTTTTATGATTAAAAACTATATATATTTTGTATCTTGACTATTTTAATAGTCCACTAATTTAACCCGTCATAGTTAATGTTTTAACTAATATAATACATGTATACATAAAATAGCATAGAGCCATGTAACAACTATTTATATGTCAACTTTTTATAAAAGTTTAGTTACCAATATTTATGCTTTTATGTTAAAGTGTCTCCCTACTTTTACCGGAATAAAATCTCGTTAATCACCAATGAACGTTCAATGCGGTTTATTATCGTTTATATCATAGTAATTCTAAAAAATTACTAAATATGACACTTGTCCCTTTGCTAGACTCCTGACAATACCATGTCAAAGATAATATTCCAAGAAATATAAAATAGGAATGTGCAAATATGACTATGGGTATTGACCTGGACTACTGGGTGTCACATATAATAACGGAATAAACGAACGAGGCATGTCGGGTCGGGTCGGATGGGCCGGCGGGCTGGAAGGGGAGCGTCTCCTATAAATAGCCAAGGTCACCACCCATTTCTCTCATTTGCAACTTCTAGAGAGAGAAACCGTAGAGAGAGAAAGTTGTCGGATCGACCCGAGATTTGAGAAGTGTTTTGCTCCAGAGCTCGTGAGAAGAACCTCCGGATCAGAAACACGATTCAGGTAACGTTCGGGCCTAAATCTGAGTTTTTGTTCGTTTTTGGGTTTTTCGGGTTTTGGGTGAAAATGTAACGTTTTCACGGATAAAGCTGAAAGATAAACATAGATTTGAGTTCCTTAATGGAAAGCAAACGTTTTGAAGTAAACAAGTTTGGGATCTTGACGTGATCAGACCCGATGGCGAAAGTTAGGGTTTTTTTGCGAAGAAGCAGTTCGTTCGTACTTATCAAGTACGTATGAAGATGATCCTGTGTACTTACCAAGTACGCAAGAAGAGGATCCTGCGTACTTATCAAGTACGTATGAAGAGGGTCATGCGTACTTAAGTACGCATGAAGCAAAGTTTGCGCACTTATTAAGTACGCAAGAGCAAGGCCCTGCGCACTTGCTAAGTGCGCAGGCATCAGGCTGGTTAAGTAAAGTCAGTATGTTTAGAATGGTTTAACCGTTAGAGTCGGGATTAGGTCTGATGTGTATTTAACTAATCAATTCAGATCGGAAGTGACGTTGTTGGGCCTTTGTTTAGGACAACCGAGACTAGCTTATAAGGTGAGTTCTAGAAGCCCTTCTTTAAATGTTTTAATTAAATGTTTTTGGGCTGGTGTGCATACATACGGAACAATGTTTTGAAATGAGGTTTACGAAACGATGTTTACGAAATGATGTTTACGAGATGATGTTTATGAAATGTTTTGCCAAATGAAGTTTACGAAAGATTTACGAAAGAGATGATGTTTTGTTTAATAAAACGTACAAATGCTTTAACTAAAATGAGGTAAAGGTTTTATGAAAGTCACGAATGAACGAATCTGCCACTAGTTCCTACAAGAGCTAAGGTATGTATGTATGTATGTATTGGCCTCACCTTACGGGGGGCCTTTGTGGCTGGCTAACGGTTGTACAACTGGTTGATGATGGGGTGACGACGGTCACCCATGGGATTACCGAGATCCCGATGGAAGGTACTATTCCTTACGGGGAAATAGTGCCTAAGTTATGTTCTGTCTACCTAGAGGTAACGAGCCTTAGGAGACATATGATTGGACTACCTAGAGGTGACGAGCCTTTGGAGACGTATGTTTGGTCTACCTAGAGGTAACGAGCCTTAGGAGACGTATGTTTGGTCTACCTAGAGGTAACGAGCCTTAGGAGACGTATGTTTGGTCTACCTAGAGGTAACGAGCCTTAGGAGACGTATGTTTGGTCTACCTAGAGGTAACGAGCCTTAGGAGACGTATGTTTGGTCTACCTAGAGGTAACGAGCCTTAGGAGACATATGTTTGGTCCACCTAGAGGTAACGAGCCTTAGGGGACCTGTGTGACGGATGGCTTAGAGGTAACGAGCCTTAAGTTCATCCGCTGGTATGCGATGTATGGAATTGACGGTTACGAGAAGGCGCAGATTCGGTTCATGTTGACTTATGTTATGATGTTATGTTACGATGTTATGATGATGTTAAGTTATTGCATGTTTTACGTATGCTTTGTTAAACAAATGTATGTTATGTTTTTTGCAAAATGTTTATGTTAAGGTTTTATGTAAAGCTAGAACTCACCAGCGTAGTTGACTTTTTAGTATGCACATTTAGGTTAAGGCAGGTATGGATGATGGACAGTGATGCTTGGCAAACGAGAAGAGTTACCCGGTTGATCATGAAGACTGGCATCCCGTTATGATTAGCTTATGTTATGTTTATGTAATAGACTATGTTACGCTTCCGCGTGTTGAACAATGTAATGGTTATGTTTAATGAAGTATTTTCCGCTGCGTTATTTGATATTCAAGTTTAAGAACTGTGTGTGAATGAGTAAATCCAACAAGTGAGGCCTCCCGGGTTTGGGGCCTTACATAGCTCGTAGCACATGTGGATTAACATCGGTATCTTGTTGAACAGTATCCCAGAATTGTTGAATATAAGGTAAGCTGGTGTAAGGATTTCCTAACAGAGCCACATGTAATCTGGACCTATTCAGAAAATTGATTATTCCTTGTTAGTTTACAGCTTCAGACATTTCAGGATCTAATAAAGCTACTTGATTATGCTTGTATTCAACACGGCGATCCATCTGTAAATGAATTTGGACATGAACACTATTAGCAAACTATTCACCGATGTACTATCATTTCTTCTCTAACTTCAAATGATATCAACTTTTATCTTTTTCATTTTGTTTTGAATTTATATAAATAACAATTTTTGACAGAAATGCAGAAAAGTAATAAAGTAACAAAAGAAAATTAAATCAAAATCTTCCATGAAAATTGTTTTGAAAAACTTTTATTCAGGATTGATCATACCGATCATCTTGATCAGAAATTCAAACCTGGTACGATCAACTGCCTTGGTAAAGAGATCTGTAAAATTATCATCAGTATGTACCTTCACCAGCTCAATCAACTTTTTATCTGCACAATCACGAATAAAATAGTATCTAATTTCAATGTGCTTTGTTTTACTGTGATTAACAGGATTATTAGTGATAGACATTGTTGCAGTATTATCAATGAACATGGGGGTTCCTGTGAAATTCAAACCATAGTCTCTTAATTGCTATTAGATCCATAAGATTTGGGAGCAACAACTTGCAGCAGCGATGTAGTCTGCTTCACATGTTGAAATGGAGACCGTAGGTTGCTTTTTGCACTGCCAGAAAACAAGACGATTACCCAAAAACTGGCAACCACATGTTGTAGTTTTCTGTCCAAGCAACAACCACCAAAATCAGAGTCAGTATATGCATTAAATTCAAAGTTAGAACCATGTGGAAACCATAGTCCCAATCTTTGTTTTCCTTTCAGATAACGAAAGATCCTTTTGACTGCTATCAAATGAGATTCCTTTGGTTTTGCTTGGAATCTTGAACAGAGACATACATCAAACATTATATCTGGCCTTGAAGCAGTTAAGTACATGAGAGAGCCAATCATTACCCGATAGAGATGGCAATCAATGTGTAACATTTCTGATTTTCCGACCCTATTTTAAATATATTTTAACTAATAAAATAAGAACACGACATTAAAACATATACTTGTTCAAACCTACACCTCATTAATCGTTAGCCGATCGTATTCAATTCATGATTTAGAACTCATAATCATGTGGTAACACCTCCTAGAGTTTATCCAGTTAGTAATCCCGTTAGGTGTTCTGTTAAATCCTAACCAGGCTAATTCTGTCAAAGCTGAAGTTGCACGGGCTGATTTTGTAAATAACCAGAAACCCTAGTAGGAACGGTCGCGCCACGTTTTGGCACGGTCGCGCCTCGTCTGGCACGGTCGCGCCTATTGTTGGCACGATCGCGCCTCAGCTTGGCACGGTCGCGCCTCAGCTTGGCACGGTCGCGCCTCTTATAGGCACGGTCGCGCCCCACATCAGTTGAAACGTAAATGCAGCCTTTATTCGCAAGACCATTTGATTTCGTAACCGTTTCTCGTATTAACAGACCCAATTAAGAGTTTAATCATTTTAATTATAACAAATAAACCCATTTTGGTCGATCCCTCTCCTAAACTATCTATATCCTCCATGTGACCATCGATTCCATCGTTTTTATTGCAATCCTCTCACACAAACACACAAACACATCATTCGATCCTCCCTAAAGCTTCAGAACACATCGAGTTAGCCGGAGTTGCAGCGGAGAGCGCCGGAGATCAAACCCGTCGTCGCAAGAACTCGTTTCTACCATACGCTATCGATTAATCATCTTTTCGGGTAATTGAAACCTCCTACTTCTTAGTTTTAGTCTATAGATCAAAAGCCCCAACATAAATTGGGCTTAAAATAACGAATTTAACATGAACCCGAATATAGAGTTCATTCTAAAACGGTTTAATCAAATCCTACTATGGACATGTTTTAAATGCAATTAAACTATACCAATAGACTCGTAATCACCTAATGGATGAAAGCCCTAAGATTTCCAGTATTGATATCATAAGAATTAGACAATTCGTCCCTATTTTGGATCAGACACAGTCGCGCTAGTCTTCTAGCGCGGTCGTGCTTCATGAGACACGGTCGTGCCAATCGCAGCGCGGTCGTGCCCCACCCTCAGACCTGGTCGTGCCTCTTGGCTAGACCTGGTCATGCTATCAGAACCCTAGACACGGTCGTGCCTGGCCCAGGCACGGTCGTGCCTAGTGAGCAGCCTTGTTTTGTCTTCTGTTTGATCAACACGGTCACGCCCTGATTAGCACGGTCGCGCCCGTGGTCCTAGCATGATCGTGCCTTGTCCCAGGCACGGTCGTGTGTGTGAGAAAATCTTGGCAGAATACTAAAATTTATATTTTAAAACCAATAAACATTCCAAATGAATTTTCAAATAAAAATATTAATAAAGATTTATATTGACCTTATTTAAAAAGGATCAAATTCCTATTTCAAAAATTTATTCATTTAAATCTACAAAATTATATTTACACATATTTATAGAAATAGATTAACAAAAGTTATTTATTAATCTAAAACGCTCGGTACATCTTTATAACTAAATGACTAAGTTACATATTTTTATAAATAAATAAATTAACGATTATTTATTTAATTTATATTTAAACAAAAATTGTTTATTTAGGTTATACTTAACTAAACCTTTTACCTACATTATTTTTATAACTAAATAAATAAATAATAATTATTTAATTTATTTAGTTATTCAAACTCAAACCCTAATCAAAATGTTCTCAAAGTATTCACTCCAAATCTTTCATTTTATACAACACCATTCAAGTACAAACCACAAGCTTTATACACACAACCAATTCAATCCTAGACTTAAACATAGAATATTGAGCATACTATTAATCCTATATACATTCCACACTAGGTTAACGTTGTGCATTACAAGGATCTCATTTCTAGCTAGTATTTCGTGTTAGCTACGCCTTCAAACCAAGTGAGTATTACATAGCCACTTTTACTCTTTTACACTTTTTGGGGTGGAACATGAACACTATACAACACTATTACAAACTACACAAGTACAAATCCTCTTTACATTCATGTGTGCAATTTGAGCATTATGTCCGAGTGCTAGTTGTGCTAACTTTTGTATTCGATTATGTGCAATCATTAACTATTCAAGCCGACGGTAAACAATGATAGATCTATTGAGTCTGACAAACCCACCCAGGTAGGGTGATTGTTACCGACAACACAATTTTTGCATGCTAGTTACAAAGGTTTGATTGTACTTGGTTACACAATAGCTGCTCCCCATAAATGCCTTATTTTATCATGACATGTAAGGATTTGTTTTATTTAAAATCTATATGCTATCTATATACAAACCTGTGTTATACTCACCAACTTTTTAGTTGACCTTATTTTATTAATGTTTCAGGTGCTATTATATGAGTTTGATCAAGACATGCCACACATAGGCTTTGGACTTAGTTAATTTTAATTCAAAAGCAAATTGTATTTCATTATGTACTTTGAAATTGATTCATGTTTGTTTGAATGGAAATGAATTTAATATATTACAATTTAGTAAACCTTGAGCTCATGAACAGTCTACATGTCCCGCCCTGACGATTCCGCCATCGGTTGGGGTGTGATAGATTGGTATCAGAGCCTTGGTTATAGGGAACTAGGTTATTAGACACCCTTGACCTAGACTATAACTTTAGGACACCCATACAATGTCATGCTACTACATGTTACATTATTAGTTCTTGTGTAAATATTTTTACATGCTATCGTAAGTATTTACACTACGTGATACAATACATAATGACATATGTGTCACACTACTTGATAACTTTTGTGCTTACACCCATTACTATTTACATGCTATATGATTATTTTTTTTCTAGGTGAATATTCTTACATGTTATACTATATAACTACATCATATGATACAATACTTAATAATCTATGTGTCACATTACCTGCCAACTTTTTCTCCTGTTCATTGCTACCTATTTAATTTGTTTAAAAGTGCTATCCTAAGTTTCCACACACACTCATACACACTTAGTTATTCATGCACCCCTAAACTCACATACATAATACCACACCTCTTGTGGACAACAAATTTTTAAACTATTAGGCCTAAGGACCATCAATAATAAACTAAGCAGTCCATCTATCCCCCAAGAAGCAAAAGCCCACTGGAATGCATAAACCTTACTCTCGGGCCACAAGGCCCAGTTCACAAAAATTCTCATCATGACCATGAGCCCAACAATAGTGTTATTAATACATGATGGCTGGAAGAGTGTGTAGACCCATAAGGGATTCTGGCTAAGGAAAGATAGGGTACTTAAGTGTGTCCTAGTGACCCACCCCTCTTTCCTGGGAATTCTCCTCAGGGATACACTATTTATAGGTCAAGTGTACTCCTAAAATACTATTGTGAAGACTCGGCGTTGTGACTAGTCAAACTCTAAACCTATGAGAACTCCTATGTTTGACACTCAGTATTTATTTATCGCTTACAACCTTTCCATTGTTTTCCTGCTAAGCATGGACTCCTACTCTCCTACCTCCCCGGTATGCCGTCCCGAAGAAGAGTCTGATTGGGAAGAAGACACCGGATCACCCGTACATCGATCACCAACACCCGCAACTGCTAGACCAAGGTTTGATGTAAGGGTAGATTGGATTAGGAACACCGGCCCAAGACTTCGAACACCTGGATCAGCCGCGCCCAGAAACCCGTATCAGACACCCCATCCCCACAATCAACTACCACTCCCACTAAGAGACCCATATCTAATGCCCGACCTGTATTACTCTAATCCTTGAGTAGGGCATATCATGGCACTCACTAGTACTATCGAATTTCCAATCAATGACACGCACCAATATGTAAGGACCTCAGAATTTGAGAGGCAAAGAATGGAGCAAGGGTTAATGCACGACTTGCAAGGACAAGGAATGAATAGCCTAGCAAACCAATTAGGGTACCAAAAGGAATTAATCTCCATCCTCGAAGCGGTGCTCGCCTTGGGAATTATTCTCCTTCTAGTGGAAAGCTACAGGAGGCGTTAACAGGATTATTTTTCTTATTTATTTCAGTTTGAGAACCATTTCCCTGTGTTTTGAATACATTTCAGCATTACTAAATTTTATATTTTCCAAAGTTATTATTCATAAATTCAATACGTTGAGTGTGAATTACACCCATCATATTTTCATCAAAATTCTCCAAGTATTATCTTTCCCATTCACCACAATTTAGTACACTACCAATAATCTCCTTCGTAAACAAATCATCCAATTATTTGATTTAAATAAACCTCGTTATTTCGTTCAAACAAAATGTTTATCAAACTTTTAGATAGTATAAAAAAAACATAAATTTTCCATAAAACTTCTCTCCTGATAGAGAAACTTAACACAATCTATTTTATAAAAATATTATTCCGAATTGATAAATAATTATGATTTTCCTCATTAAAGAAAAATATTCCTAAACCTTGGCTAAATTAGTATACGACTACTTGTTTAGCCAATAATTCCGCTTAGAAATATCCTTTTATTAATAGCTGAAAATTTAAATTAAAAGATTTTTTCATAAATTGTCTATTTATTTAAATTATGTGAATCAATGGATTCACTACTTTATATATCTACAACAAGGAACAATTTACCACTTTCTATTTTCAAGCAAAGATCAGTATTTGTAAACACATTTCCCCGAACGTTTTCAAAACCTCCTCGCTACCTTTCGTTTGTCGCTTCAAGAGACGATCCATATCGCGTAGACTTTAACCCTGCCCATCAACCTCAATGAGATTTAAGAGCTACAACCTAACTACCACATTATACAGGAACGCCAAACAACACGCTTGTCCGCAACACTCGATCACATGCAAAACCCGTTAGTATACGTCACACACGAAGTTCAACAACTTACGTTTACACGTTCACAATATACCCAACGCAACCACATGATACATGAAACTCAATTATTATCAACATACCCAATGCTACACAAATTACATAATACATGAAACTAGTTTGCCTACAAATCACAATTTACTGGATTGATCACATAACACACGAAACATGCTAAATTGCAATACATATGCTACTAGATTGAGCACATAATACACGAAACTTAGTTATTTGCAATATACATGACACATAACCGTTGGTTGTTTGATACATAATTCTAGATTGACCACATTAACATGAAACTCATGTGGTTAGAAGGTGCATCATACTAAACATTGCACATTATGCAATATACATGATACTAAACTGTTTATATTACACATGACACTATATTGTTTACATTCCACATGAGCTTCTAGTTTACAAAATACATGATGCTAAGTTGTCAACACCATACATGAAATTCGTTTCCTACAATACATGTGATACTAGGTTGTTCACATTACACATGAGAACTTGTTGACTTACAAAATACATGATGCTAAGTTATCGACACTATACATAAACTTCATCTCCTACAATACACATGATACTATGTTGCTTACATTCCGCACGAGAGATTAATAATTTACAAAATACATGGCGCTAAATTGTTCACGCGATACATGAGACTTATTTGATTTCGAGCTACGTGACACTAGATCATACATGAGACTTGTGTGTTTACTTTATACATGAAACCAAATTGCTTACAATTATTACAATTGATTGATTACATTATACACAAGACATGGTCATGCACTTTGTTCACCAAAGTTGAAGACCATAATACATGGAAACGACTCGGGATTTGACGTATTCTTGTTCAAACACGAGCAAACTAAGAAACTTTAGGTTATACTACTCTTTAGTTGTGAACTTACCTGCTTAAAGACATAGTTATTTGTTAGCGACTTTTATGTGAAAACAATGGACATGGACGGAGTGAAATTTTGCCCCTCTTGACCCACACACAACGAGATGATCTATACGTACCATGCGATGATTTGAGTAATTACGGGTGCACACGGAATTATAAAAATCAGCACATGGGAAACATAGTGAAATTTTGTCGTGTGTTGTGACCTAAAACTTATCATGATGTGTAACAACAAAACTGATGTGTTATGACAAGGACATGGTGGATACGCCGATGGTACTTCCTATATATAAGTGTCCTATCATATTATCAGAAGTAGCGTTGTTCCTGTCACGTGAAGTTTTGACCTAGACCAATGTATACGAAATCTCTTACCCACTGACATTTTTAAACATATTAGACTACATCATGCACAAACCCTAACGATCAAGGTCCCATCAAATTCATTCCAAATAATACATCTCACATTTAGAATTCAGGATTTTTATTCGATAATATCCTTCTTAAATTCATTTCAAAACAAAATTCATTATCACTCTTTATATTCAACTTGGAGTATTAGGCCTAAGCCATGACAACGGTTACACTCCCCAGAATCCAACAATCAAAACTCACCGAGAACCCAAAACTTCCGCCTTTTTCCTTATTTAGTAGTCTCCATTAGTTAAATTTCGGGACGAAATTCACTTAACATGGGGAAACTGTAACATTTATGATTTTCCAACCCTATTTTAAATTTATTTAAACTAATAAAATAAGAACACGACATTAAAACATACACTTGTTCAAACCTACACCTCATTAATCGTTAGCCGATCGTATTCAATTCAAAGATTTAGAACTCATAATCATGTGGTAACACCTCCTAGAGTTAATCCAGTTAGTAATCCCGTTAGGTGTTCTGTTAAATCCTAACCAGGCTAATTCTGTCAAAGCTGAAGTTGCAAGGGCTGATTTTGTAAATAACCAGAAACCCTAGTAGGTACGGTCGCGCCTATTGTTGGCACGATCGCGCCTCAGCTTGGCACGGTCGCGCCCCACATCAGTTGAAACGTAAATGCAGCTTTTAATCGCAAGACCATTCAATTTCGTAACCGTTTCTCGTATTAACAGACCCAATTAAGAGTTTAATCATTTTATTTATAACAAATAAACCCATTTTGGTCGATCCCTCTCCTAAACTATCTATATCCTCCATGTGACCATCGATTCCATCGTTTTTATTGCAATCCTGTCAAACAAACACACAAACACATCATTCGATCCTCCCTAAAGCTTCAGAACACATCGAGTTAGCCGGAGTTGAAGCGGAGAGCGTCGGAGATCAAACCTGTTGTCGCTAGAACTCGTTTCTACCATACGCTATCGATTAATCATCTTTTCGGGTAATTGAATCCTCCTACATCTTAGTTTTAGTCTATAGATCAAAATCCCTAACATAAATTGGGCTTACAATAACGAATTTAAAATGAACCCGAATATAGAGTTCATTCTAAAACGATTTAATCAAATCCTACTATGGACATGTTTTAAATGCAATTAAACTATACCAATAGACTCGTAATCACCTAATGGATGAAAGCCCTAAGATTTTCGGTATTGATATCATAAGAATTAGACAATTCGTCTCTGTTTTGGATCAGACACGGTCGCGCGAGTCTTCTAGCGCGGTCGTACTTCATGAGACACTGTCGTGCCAATCGCAGCGCGGTCGTGCCCCACCCTCAGACATTGTCGTGCCTCTTGGCTAGACCTGGTCGTGCTATCAGAACCCTAGACACGGTTGTGCCTGGCCCAGGCACGGTCGTGCCTAGTGAGCAGCCTTGTTGTGTCTTCTGTTTGATCAACACGGTCGCGCCCTGATTAGCACGGTTGCGCCCGTGGTCCTAGCACGATCGTGCCATGTCCCAGGCACGGTCGTGCGTGTGAGAAAATCTTGGCAGAATACTAAAATTTATATTTTAAAACCAATAAACATTCCAAATGAATTTTCAAATAAAAATAATTAATAAAGATTTATATTGACCTTATTTAAAAAGGATCAAATTCCTATTTCAAAAATTTATTCATTTAAATCTACAAAATTATATTTATACATATTTATAGAAATAGATTAACAAAAGTTATTTATTAATCTAAAACGCTCGGTACATCTTTATAACTAAATGACTAAGTTACATATTTTTATAAATAAATAAACTAACGATTATTTATTTAATTTATATTTAAACAAAAATTGTTTATTTAGGTTATACTTAACTAAACCTATTACCTACATTATTTTTATAACTAAATAAATAAATAATAATTATTTAATTTATTTAGTTATTCAAACTCAAACCCTAATCAAAATGTTCTCAAAGTATTCATTCCAAATCTTTCATTTTATACAACACCATTCAAGTACAAACCACAAGCTTTATACACACAACCAATTCAATCCTAGACTTAAACATAGAATATTGAGCATACTATTAATCCTATATACATTCCACACTAGGTTAACGTTGTGCATTACAAGGATCTCATTTCTAGCTAGTATTTCGTGTTAGCTACGCTTTCAAACAAAGTGAGTATTACATAGCCCCTTTTACTCTTTTACACTTTTTGGGGAGGAACATGAACACTATACAACATTATTACAAACTACACAAGTACAAATCCTCTTTACATTCATATGTGCAATTTGAGCTTTATGTCCGAGTGCTAGTTGTGCTAACTTTTGTATGCGATTATGTGCAATCATTAACTATTCAAGCCGACGGTAAACAATGATAGATCTATTGAGTCTGACAAACCCACCCAGGTAGGGTGATTGTTACCGACAACACAATTTTTGCCTGCTAGTTACAAATGTTTGATTGTACTTGGTTACACAATAGCTGCTCTCCATAAATGCCTTATTTTATCATGACATGTAAGGATTTGTTTTATTTAAAATCTATATGCTACCTATATACAAACCTGTGTTATACTCACCAACTTTTTAATTGACCTTATTTTATTCATGTTTCAGGTGCTATTATATGAGTTTGATCAAGACATGCCACACATAGGCTTTGGACTTAATTAATTTTAATTCAAAAGCAAATTGTATTTCATTATGTACTTTGAAATTGATTCATGTTTGTTTGAATGGAAATGAAATTAATATATTACAATTTAGTCAACCTTGAGCTCATGAACAGTCTACATGTGTAACATCCCAAAATTAGTAAATAAATAAATAAGAACACGATCGAGATTATTATTGTCAAAGAAACAAAATAAAAATGGATGGGCTTGAGTTCGGCTCGAACGGGCCGACGGAAACCCAGGTATATAAGGGACAAGGGCTGCCACAATCTCATTTTTTCCACCACTTGCAAGTTCTAGAGAGAGAAAGGGGAGCTCGGGTCTAGAGAGAGAAAGTGACGGATCGACTCGGGAATTCAGGAGAACGTTTCTACCGTGCTTGTGATCATCTTCTCTGAATCATAATTCCAATCCAGGTAAGCGTTCGATCATAATCTGAGTTTATATGATTATTTTAGGATTTTCGGTTTTAGCTAAATAGGTGATGTTTTTATGGATGAAACCTGATATTAAGCTTAGAACTAGCATCTAGAATGAAAACCACACCTTTTGGTCAAAGAAAATTGTAAGATTAGTATGATCGGATTAACATGCAAGAATTTCGGATTTTTGGTCCAGGGACCAGGTATTGCGTACTTACCAAGTACGCAAGAAGGGCTTCCTGCGTACTTTCCAAGTACGCAGGGGGAAGATCCTGCGTACTTACCAAGTACGCAAGAAGGATCCTCTGCGCACTTGTTAAATACGCATGAGAAGGTCCTGTGCACTTAGCAAGTGCGCAGGCAGCAGACAGCAGGCAGTAGGCTGGTTAAGTAAAGTCAGTAAGCTTAGAATGATTTAACCATTAGAGTCGGGGTTGGGTCTAATGTATATTTAACTACCTAATCCAGATCGGAAGTGACGTTGTTGGACCTTTGTTTACGACAACCTAGAGAAGCTTATCAGGTGAGTTCTATGTGCCCCTTCTATGTTATGTGCAAACCTTATTAAATGTTTTGGGGCTGAAATGTATACACTAAATGAATAAATGATATGAACGCTAATGTGATCATACGTGATGTACTAATATATATTTTATATATATATATATAAAGAATGAATTTTTGAACAAAGAATGAAACGTATGTCTACAAAGAATGAAGGAAAGAATGGCATAATGTAAATAAATGAAATCTTGCTGTATAATTATTTATATTGCATGTTATAAATGTAAGTATACGTTATGGATGGAAACGAAGTTAACGGCTACTTCTGTAGACGGACGACCACGTGACTATTTTGCAACCGGGAAAGATACGTCCTTCGCAAGCTAGGACGTACAAAAAGCATAAAAGGGCGGTCGAAGTAAATGCTAAAATAGTATAACGGTTGCATAAACAATAGTTCGCGTGGGAAACGGATGCCTTAGGGCAGATGGGCGAATATGACGAACTACGACGGTAGGACGGTAAAGACAAACGACCGAAGGTTGGCCGGACCAAAGTTAAGGCGGACGGTTTCTAGGACCGGACGAGCAAAAGGGCTACGACGATAGCTCAAGGGTGTATGTCTTTGTGATATACGTACCGTAAGATGGGTTGATCACCCTTATGTGTATGACCAATGAATGTTAAGGAAAGAAAAGGTGAATACATATCTAAGTAATCACATAAGAATGAAGAAAGAAAAGTAAAGGCTATGAATACGTATTTGTAGAAATGTATGTATATATTTTATGTATACTTATAAAGAAAAGAATGATCATACTTAATAGTTTTAAACTAGAACTCACGAGCGTTAGCTGACTTTTAGTATACATTTCAGGTAACAAAGGAAAAGGTCGTGCGAAGGCGTGAAGGCTGCCCGACATGTGACTAACATCCCACCTTATGTTTTGTTTAGACAATGGTTAATGTTTTGAATGTTAAGACTTCCGCTGTAATGTACTCAAATGTTGAATGTTTGCGCTATGTTTGAATGTTTTTAATTAAAAGTTCAGTAATTAATGACTATGTTTATAAGTAAATCCAACAAGTGAGGTCACCCGGGAAAAAGGGGCCCTACAAGTTGGTATCAAAGCAATAGTTTGAGAGATTCAGACATCCCTAAATGTCTGGACTCAAACTGATTATGGGACCAATGCACGGATGTCAGTCATGGGTAACCAACGCCAACGCCAGCACGATAAGTAAGTATTGAAGTTATTGCACTTGGATAAGATAGATACCTCAACTTAGAACAAATAGATGTCAATGTCACAACCGAGTTGAAGAGTTTTGAACCCAAAAAGCAATGTAAATTAGTAATCACAAACCAGTCACTGTAATTAATAATTTACCTTGCTCGTACTGTTCCAAACTATGATCTGAAGAAATGACATTGATGTATTCCCTTTATAACTATCAGGAAACTAAGAACTATGGCTGGTGGAGGAAGGACAGGACGCCGAGGCGGTCGCACTGGCCGAGTAGGTAGACCTCCGTTGAACCAAAGATTTGAAGAAGAAGAAGAAAGTGTGCACGCAGAACACACCGAAAGTGTGCACGAAACAGAAGTGACCCCAACTAGGGACGACAATCCAGGGCCTATACAGTTGGAACCCGAAGTCAGGGATGCTATAGCCCGTGAAGTTGTGCTCACACTAAAGAACATATTGCCTGACCTACTATCCGAGGCACTAAAGAAAAGCAAGGAAGAGGATGAAGGGAACAATGAAGATAAAATTTATGACAGTGACGGGGATGAAGTAAGAGTGGCATCAAGCAGTCGTGGGTGTAGTTACAAAGGTTTCAAGGATGGAGACCCACCCAAGTTTGATGGTAGCAAGGATTCAGTGGCAACACTCGAATGGATTGAGAGGATGAACGCTGTAATCAACATCAGCGAGTGTCGACCGGACCAGGCGGTTAAATATGTTGCTCATTCTTTCACCAATGAAGCACTAGGTTGGTGGAGGAACATCCAGCGGACAAAGTCCCCAAACGCTCTTGCAAGAATGACATGGGAAGACCTAAAGAAGCTAATAATTCAGAAGTTCTGTCCCCAGAATGAAATTGATCGAGTGGAAAATGAATTCCTAAACTTTAAGGCTGGCAACAAGACACACCGCCAGTATACTTCTAGGTTCAATGAGCTAGCTCAACTGGTACCCCACCTGGTGGAGACCGCGGAGCGAATGATCAAGTATTATGTGAAGGGCCTACCTCAAAGGGTCCGTGTCCACGTGAAAGCCAACCTACCCTCGACCTTCGAGTCGGTAGTAAATTTGAGAGGAATCGTCTACGACGATTATGCCAATGAGGACCCACCAACAGAGACACAAAAGAGAAAGTGGGAGAACCCGTCTAGAGGCACCGGAAGAGGGAATGTAACAACTGAAACTAAGAAGCCAAGGTCGGATGAATATGAAACATGCAGAAAATGTGGAAGGCAACATCTTGGCGAATGTAAAATCGGCACCACCACATGCTATAAGTGCGGGAAGCCGGGGCATTTCTCTCGAGAATGTGTAAGAAACATCAAGTGCCAAGTATGTGGATTGTTTGGACATCTGACAAAGAACTGTAGGAAGGCCGGCCAATCTGGTTCGGGAAGAGAGAGGGAAAAGGAACAGCCGCAGGCTAGGACTCGAGCCTATGCACTGACTGAGGAAGAAGCAAGAGGAAACCCTGATGTTGTGTCAGGTACGTTTCTAGTAAATGATGAAAATGCTGCTATTTTATTTGACTCTGGTGCTAGTAAAAGCTTCATATCAAACGCATTTAGTCGTAAACTGGATTGCACTGTCAACCCCATAGTAAAGGCCTTTAGCGTTCAAACTGTCGTGGGTAAAAATTCGACAGTATTCCAAGTAACAGAGGATTGTATCATAGAAATAGAAGGCCATAAGTTTCCTTCTAGATTATTCCTTCTTACCTTAGGAGGATTTGATATAGTATTGGGTATGGATTGGCTAGCTGCCAACGAAGCTCAAATCGTATGTAAACGTAAGAGGATACACCTCAAAGCTCCTAGCGGCAGTCCAATTACAGTTTATGGGGATTGGAATTGCACGATGCCGAACATCATCTCGATGATCAAGGCCGAAAGTTACATGAGCCGCGGTTGTGAAGCCTATTTGGCATATGTTATTGATGATAGAATGAAAATGAATGAACTCAAGAAAGTACCCGTGGTGTGCAACTTTCCGGAAGTATTCCCTGAGGATCTACCTGGGTTACCACCTGATCGGGAAATAGAATTTCAGATTAACTTATTGCCAGGAGCTAAGCCCGTTGCCAAAGCCCCCAACCGATTGGCGCCGTCAGAAATGAAAGAATTGATGTCTCAACTAGAGGAACTAACAGAAAAAAGATTTATTAGGCCGAGCATCTCACCGTGGGGTGCTCCGGTACTATTTGTAAAGAAGAAAGACGGCAGCATGCGCATGTGCATTGACTACCGTGAGTTGAACAAGAGAACAGTAAAGAACAAATACCCACTGCCTAGAATAGACGACCTTTTTGATCAACTGCAAGGTGCGAGTTGGTTCTCAAAGATCCATCTTAGGTCGGGTTACCATCAGTTGAAAGTAAGAGAGGAAGACGTACCAAAGACCGCGATTCGCACGCGTTACGGGCATTATGAGTTTCTCATGATGTCCTTCGGATTGACTAACGCACCAGCAGCATTCATGGATTTGATGAATAGAGTATGTCGGCCAATGTTGGATCGATCAGTGATAGTTTTTATAGACGACATACTGGTATATTCGAAAAGCGAGGGTGATCACCACTGTCACCTAAGAGAAGTTCTGGAGGTGCTAAAGCAGGAAAGTTGTACGCAAAATTCTCCAAATGCGCGTTCTGGCTTAGGGAAGTTCAATTCCTAGGTCATGTAATAAACCCAAACGGCATCATGGTGGATCCTGCAAAGATAGAGACAGTAAAGGAATGGAACGTCCCAAAGACACCAACAGAGATACGAAGTTTTCTGGGATTGGCGGGCTACTATCGAAGGTTCATTAAAGATTTTTCAAGAATAGCCTTGCCAATAACTAAGTTGACACGGAAGGAAGTGAAGTATGAATGGGGTTAAACCCAAAACAACGCGTTTGAAGAACTTAAGGCACGATTAACCCAAGCTCCAGTCTTAACTCTACCTGAAGGGAATGAAGACTTGGTAGTCTATTCTGACGCTTCGGGGCAGGGTTTGGGGTGCGTACTTATGCAATGAGGAAAGGTTATTGCTTACGCATCGCGGCAACTAAAGATTCACGAGGTTAATTACCCAACACACGATTGAGAGTTAGCAGCACTAATTTTCGCGTTGAAAATATGGAGGCACTATCTGTATGGAGTCAAGTGCACCATTTACTCCGATCACAAAAGCGTGAAGTACTTTTTCGGGCAAAAGGAATTAAACATGAGGCAAAGGAGGTGGTTAGAGCTACTGAAGGACTATGACTGTGAGATATTGTACCACCCAGGCAAAGCAAACGTGGTGGCTGACGCTTTAAGCAGAAAGGAAGAATCGGAACCTATACAGATCAAAGCGTGTCAGCTGATTATAACACCAGATTTGATGAGTGAAATATCAAAGGCACAAGACGAAGCACTATTAGAAGGAAATATAAAACGGGAAAGAATAGTAGGACAACAAGGGAATTTAGATGCAAATGCATACGGTGTACGAACTAGGTTTGGCCGAATGTGGATACCTAAGATTGGCGAGCGTAGAGCCAAAATACTCGATGAGGCCCATAAGTCTCGCTATTCTATCCACCCCGGGACAAACAAAATGTATCAAGACTTGAAGAAAGAATACTGGTGGCCTGGCATGAAGAATGATGTGACAGAATACGTGAGCAAGTGCCTAACTTGTTCTCTAGTTAAGGCCGAGCACCAGAAACCATGCGGTAAAATGCAACCTTTACCAATACCGGAATGGAAGTGGGAGGAGATCACGATGGACTTCATTACCAAGCTACCGCGAACAGCTAAATACAATGATACCGTTTGGGTGATCGTCGACCTCTTGACGAAAAGTGCTCACTTCTTACCAATACGTGAGACTTCTTCGTCAGAAAGACTAGAAGAAATATTTATCAAGAAAATTGTGAGCAGACATGGTATGCCGCTGTCGATTGTGTCCGACAGGGATACCAGATTTACATCAAGGTTTTGGAAGAAATTCAATGAAGCGATGGGCACTAGATTGATCATCAGCACCGCTTACCACCCTCAAACCGATGGTCAATCTGAAAGGACCATTCAGACCTTGGAGGACATGCTCCGGGCCTGTATCATTGACTTCGGTGGGAGCTGGGACAGCCATCTACCATTGGCAGAATTTTCATATAACAACAGTTATCACACAACTATTGGCATGCCGCCATTTGAAATGTTATATGGGAGGAAATGTAGGACCCCGGTTTGTTGGGGGGAAATTGGACAGAAGGATTTTGCAAGTCTCGAAGTGGTCAAAGCTACTTCCGAGAAATTTGATCAAATCAAGGCTCGAATAAAAGCCACAAAAGACAGACAGAAATCATACGCGGATAAGAGAAGAAGGGATTTAGAGTTTCAAGTAGGGGACATGGTACTGTTAAAGGTATCACCATGGAAAGGAATCATCTGATTCAGAAAGCATGGCAAACTAAGTCCAAGGTTTGTCGGACCTTTCAAGATTTTAGCGAGAGTGGGTCAAGTTGCTTACAAACTTGACCTACCCGTTGAGCTTAGTGAAATACACCCTACGTTCCATGTGTCACATTTACGCAAGTGCCTAGCTGACGATACAGCTCACATACCTTACGACGAGATCAAAGTGGATAATAGTTTAAATTACGTGGAGGAACCAATAGCCGTTATTGACCGAGCTGAGAAACGACTACGTAATAAGTCAATCCCATTGGTCAAAGTTCAATGGAAGCACAGAAAGGGATCGGAAGCTACATGGGAGAAAGAAGACGAAATGCAGGAACTATACCCTCAGTTGTTTAACGTATAACTGGTTTTGAGGACGAAACCTTTCTAAGGAGGGTAGACTTGTAACATCCCAAAAATAGTAAATAAATAAATAAGAACACGATCGAGATTATTATTGTCAAAGAAACGAAAGAAAAATGGATGGGCTTGGGTTCGGCTCAAACGGGCCGAAGGAAGCCCAGGTATATAAGGGACAAGGGCTGCCACAATCTCATTTTTTCCACCACTTGCAAGTTCTAGAGAGAGAAAGGGGAGCTCGGGTCTAGAGAGAGAAAGTGACAGATCGACTCAGGAATTCAGGAGAACGTTGCTACCGTGCTCGTGATCATCTTCTCTGAATCATAATTCCAATCCAGTTAAGCGTTCGATCATAATCTGAGTTTATATGATTATTTTATGATTTTCGGTTTTAGCTAAATAGGTGATGTTTTGATGGATGAAACCTGATATTAAGCTTAGAACTAGCATCTAGAATGAAAACCGCACCTTTTGATCAAAGAAAATTGTAAGATTAGCATGATCGGATTAACATGCAAGAATTTCGGATTTTTGGTCCAGGGACCAGGTATTGCGTACTTACCAAGTACGCAAGAAGGGCTTCCTGCGTACTTACCAAGTACGCAGGGGGAAGATCCTGCGTACTTACCAAGTACGCAAGAAGGATCCTCTGCGCACTTGTCAAGTGCGCATGAGTAAGGTCCTGCGCACTTAGCAAGTGCGCAGGCAGCAGACAGCAGGCAGCAGGCTGGTTAAGTAAAGTCAGTAAGCTTAGAATGATTTAACCATTAGAGTCGGGGTTGGGTCTAATGTATATTTAACTACCTAATCCAGATCGGAAGTGACGTTGTTGGACCTTTGTTTAGGACAACCTAGAGAAGCTTATCAGGTGAGTTCTATGTGCCGCTTCTATGTTATGTGCAAACCTTATTAAATGTTTTGGGGTTGAAATGTATACACTAAATGAATAAATGATATGAACCCTAATGTGATCATACGTGATGTACTAATATATATTTTATATATATATATAAAGAATGAATTTTTGAACAAAGAATGAAACGTATGTTTACAAAGAATGAAGGAAAGAATGGCATAACGTAAATAAATGAAATCTTGCTGTATAATTATTTATATTGCATGTTATAAATGTAAGTATACGTTATGGATGGAAACGAAGTTAACGGCTACTTCTGTAGACGGACGACCACGTGACTATTTTGCAACGGGGAAAGATACGTCCTTCGCAAGCTAGGACGTACAAAAAGCATAAAAGGGCGGTCAAAGTAAATGCTAAAATAGTATAACGGTTGCATAAACAATAGTTCGCGTGGGAAACGGATGCCTTAAGGCAGACGGGCGAATATGACGGACTATGACGGTAGGACGGTAAAGACGGACGGCCGAAGGTTGGCCGTACCAAAGTTAAGGCGGACGGTTTCTAGGACCGGACGAGTAAAAGGGCTACGACGGTAGCTCAAGGGCGTATGTCTTTGTGATATACGTACCGTAAGATGGGTTGATCACCCTTATGTGTATGACCAATGAATGTTAAGGAAAGAAAAGGTGAATACATATCTATGTAATCACATAAGAATGAAGAAAGAAAAGTAAAGGCTATGAATACGTATTTGTATAAATGTATGTATATATTTTATGTATACTTATAAAGAAAAGAATGATCATACTTAATAGTTTTAAATTAGAACTCACCAGCGTTAGCTGACTTTTAGTATACATTTCAGGTAACAAAGGAAAAGGTCCTGCGAAGGCGTGAAGGCTGCCCGACATCCCACCTTATGTTTTGTTTAGACAATGGTTAATGTTTTGAATGTTAAGACTTCCGCTGTAATGTACTCAAATGTTGAATGTTTCCGCTGTGTTTGAATGTTTTTAATTAAAAGTTCAGTAATTAATGACTATGTTAATGAGTAAATCCAACAAGTGAGGTCACCCGGGAAAAAGGGGCCTTACAACATGTCCCGCCCTGACGATTCCGCCATCGGTTGGGGTGTGATAGATTGGTATCAGAGCCTTGGTTATAGGGAACTAGGTTATTAAACACCCTTGACCTAGACTATAACTTTAGGACACCCATACAATGCCATGCTACTACATGTTAAATTATTAGTTCTTGTGTAAATATTTTTACATGCTATCGTAAGTATTTACACTACGTGACACAATACATAATGACATATGTGTCACACTACTTGATAACTTTTGTGCTTACACCCATTACTATTTACATGCTATATGGTTATTTTTTTTCTAGGTGAATATTCTTACATGTTTATAACTACATCATATGATACAATACTTAATAATCTATGTGTCACATTACCTGCCAACTTGAGCTCATGAACAGTCTACATGTCCCGCCCTGACGATTCCGCCATCGGTTGGAGTGTGACACAATGTCTTTTCCATCTGGATCATGATTCAACTATGATTCACCGGAATTGGAGTATCATATGGGGTACAGTCTTCCATCTTGAACCGACTCAAGATGTCTTTGACATACTTAGACTGATGAATAAAGAAACCATCTTTCGTCTGATTTACTTGAAGTCCAAGAAAGAATGATAACTCTCCCATAGCTGACATTTCAAACTTTGATTTCATGTCAAACTCTTTGTGCTTACACCCATTACTATTTACATTAGTTGAGCCAAAGATAATGTCATCTACATATATCTGAACTAGTAGAAAATCTCTCCTTGCTTTCTTTTTGAACAAGGTCGCCACGAACGAATCCATTGTCTATGAGATGTTTAAACAACGTTTCGTACCACGCTCGGGGTGCTTGATGTAAGCCATAAAGAGCTTTATCAAGTTTGAATACTCTAGAAGGATGAAGTGGATCTTTAAACCACGGTGGCTGACACACATATACCTCTTCCTTGGCCTTGCCATATAAGAAAGCACTCTTCACATCTAATTGAAATACCTTAAACCCTTTGTAAGAAGCAAAAGCAAGAAACAAATGAATAGCCTCAAGCCTTGCCACAGGTGCATACACCTCAGTGTAATCAATTCCTTCTTGTTGATTGAACCCCTGAACAACTAATCTTGCCTTATTCCGTACCACGACACCACGATCATCCTTTTTACATTTAAAAACCCATTTAGTGCCAATCGGATACACGCCCTTTGGAAGATCTACAAGATTCCACACCTTGAGCTTATCAAATTGAGCAAGCTCCTCTTGCATTTCCTCTATCCAATTGTTATCTCGCAAAGCCATTTCCACATTCTTTAGTTCAACCTGTGAAATAAAACATGAATGTGAGCAAACATCAAGAACACCAGTATCCTTAATACATGTATACAAACAAGTATTCTCGGTTAAAGAACGCGTATTCACTCCATCTCTCAAATTCTCAATTATATTTGTCACCGGATGATCTTTGAGTTCTTTAATTGAAGAAACTTCAGGAACCGGCAACAAATCAACTTGAGTCGTTTCAGTTTGAGAAGAAATACCCTTATTCACTGGTATCTCCGAATCCAGATTCGTAGGAATCTCCCCCTGAACATGTGTCGATGTAGAAGAATCATCAACAAATAATGGACCAGCTGAAGAATCTTGAAAAACATCTTCTTCTTCACTATCAGAATCTTGCGGTCCCGAACAAGAAGTAAAACTAGGATCAAGATTAGAGGTAGAGGGAACAGATGAACTAGGAACCAAAGTCGGTATAAAACCTCCTTCTTGTGCATCCTGACAAGACTCATACAACACAGTAGCTTCTTCAGGAGAAATATCATAAGGTAAATGAAAAGACTTGAATAAGCTGTCATAATCAAAAGCCCAGTCTGGACCAATCGCCATTTGAGGTAAAGAACGATTTGAACAGTCTATATGAAACAATTCCTCAACCTGACGAGTTTCTTTGTTATAAAATCTTTTGGTAGTAGAATTTGCAACATAACCTAGAAATATTCCTTCAATAGCCTTAGCACTGAACGTGGTTGGAACCTCTCTAACCTTCAAAAGAGTACATGGATTCCCAAAAGGAAGTAAATACTCCAAATTAGGCTTTCGATTATTAAGCAGCTCATAACATGTCTTATTGTGGCTCTTCACGGTCAGAACTCTATTCAAAACATGACAGGTGGTATTCACAGCCTCAGCCCAAAAAGTAATAGGGAGCTTAGAATCTGCAAGCATTGTATGTGCCGTTTCAACTAAAGTTCTGTTCTTTTGTTCAGCAGCAAGAAACTCAGGAAGATGAGTTCTTCAACCAAAACACGAACAAAAACATCCGAAAATCATCATAACTCACTGAATTGATGGAATTTGATGAAATTGAACTGTAGGATTGAGTACAATGTGATGTAGAACACTTATAGTGGATCACTTTCTCCAAAAACACCTCCAAATTTATGAAATGTGCCCCACAAATCTCTCAAGAACTTGAAAACTCCATGAACATGAAAATTTTGCAAAAGTCAATCAATTTCTTGTCAAAACATACACAAATCAGTCACAAATCACGAGCATAGGCTCTGATACCACTTGTAGGTGCACATGACTCTCCTATAGACCGTACTCGAGACGTGACGTATCAATAACACGTAGTGCGGAATCCATCCGTATCACTGATTGTGTATACGAGATGACAGAAACAGTAACAATCACAACAATATAAATAATATTCTTCTTGTATTTCACCAAATTACAGAGTTTACAGAACTAGAGACTTGAACATTCAAAAGCATTTCAAAAACTGAACATGTAAACTCTATATATAGACTCTTTTCTGCAAGTTCGCCTCTACTATGACTAGGCGAACTTGTTAAGGCCTAGTTCCTAGGTTAATAATTACAATACGAGGGCCATCGTACAAACCCGAAAACTCAAGGCCATCATAGTGTCACGATAAGTTAATATCTCTTTAGTCACATCAAATGAAAATGTATGAGAAGTTTCTTCCCCAAAAATAGAAAATAGTAAAAAGGGGCCGTGAAAACTCACATTAGAGTGTGTTAAAGAAGTTAGCAAAGTAAAGAGACATTTTTAATGGTCGAACTAGTAAGTCTACGTACAAGTTGTTCACCCAACCTACTAAACTTAAGAAAGTATTTTATTAACTTGAAAATTGTTAATTTTGATGACCCGTTGGTGACTGTGACTTCGGTTAAATTTATATTTTATAAGCATAAATATTATCTTAAATACTTAATCCAACATGCATACAAAATTATTATAAGTAAAACATAAGTATCATATATACACATAAGAATCATATTTAATGTTACTAACATGCAAGTTAGTAAAATAACCCATGCATATAATATTTTCCATATTAAACATGTAAACATGTGACACATTAAAATATTTTTATTTAACCAAGTTAGAACATGTTTTAATCATATAAACATGTTCATGCAATTTATGTCATAAATTACTTAAATATAATGAGTTCTTGTACTTTCGGGCGTCCTATGAGTCAAGAATTGATATATAAATACACGAATATCTTCATGATTATTTTATAAACTTTAACATCAGTATTTTATGTTAAAAATATGACTAAATATTTTGCGCAAAATTAATTTTTAAAGTAGTGTCCTTTATAAGCCGAAATTCGTCGATTTGTCGGCTTTTCGGTTCCAAAATGCAACCACGATTGAACCATTTCTTTATTAATTAATTTTTATACTTAAAACATAAGTTTGCCTTTTAAAACTTACTGTTCAAAACTGATCCAAGTCGGATTTATGCGAAACATAACTTTTAAAGCCGAAATACGTCATTTCAGACTACATTTTGCGCGTAAAACTCGTTTATAAATTTCTCCAATGTTCAAGTTTATCATTTTATATAAAAATGACTATTTTTACAGTAAATTATAGTTATAAAAACTATGTTTGTCCAGCTCTTAACATTGCTTAATTAATCTCGTTTTTATTTACCCGAAATTACCGTTTTCAAGCAAAACCGACATATTAATGTAACTAGAGTTTGCCATTTTTATAAAATTATTTTTATAACTTTATTTAGTAATTATTATACCTTTCTAGAGCAGGTTATAAAGTTTCTTTTTGTATTTAATCAAGAATGATTATCCTCTTTCATTATTACAACTATATGCACATAATTAATGCACATGTGCACATACATATTAATACATGTTTCTCATGATCATCCTCTTTCATTTATGTACGATTTATATACATATATATATATATATATATATATATATATATATATATATATATATATATATATATATATATATATATATACCTGAGTTTTAAATATTTATATGTATTTTTATATTTTATGATCATCCATTTAAATGATTTAAACATGCAAATTAATCCTTAATGAAAATCAAAAGTTTGTAACATATATATATGATTCATCATACACATACATATATATTTATATGTGTTTTCAAGAATCTCAAAGACATTTATGTATTTATGTTCATCCATTAAAGATTTATACATGCATGTAACGATCTAACAAAATCAAGCATTTTTAACTTCATGAACATATGCATACACATGAAATCATATGACACACACACACCACACCCACCAACATAAAACCTATTTATATCTTTCATTTTTCTTTTTAAAAGATTTGTTTGTTTTAAAAAACAGAAATCAATCCCTTTTTATTTGGTGAGCAACTTGTGAAATCAAACTTATATTACACATGCGAAAGTAAAAGAATAGTGTTCATACCCTAGATGAACACTTAAAAAGATGAAGATAATTTTTCTTGGGTAAAACCTCCAAGAACAAGGCAAATGTTCAAATCCGAGCTTGAAGTCACTTAGACCTTAATCAAAGGGGTTGAATAAAGCTTGATTTCTTGAAGTTGGAAGAAAAAATGGAGATGGTAGAGGGTGGTGAGGGGATTTTTGGCCAAAGAGGGGAGGGAGAGAGAAAGAGAAATGTAAATGGGGGAAATGGAAGAGTGTTGGGGAAAAGGAAGGGTGTTGGGGAACATATATAGCCATTAAATGATTTTTTAAAGATATTTTGCAATCATTAGGTGGGTCCCTCATGCATATAAATGAAAATTTAAAAGGTGAGGGTGTTACCCACTTATTTTTATAAAATACCCCATTATTTATTTAGTCTTGCACCCGTTCCGGTTTAAATTGTGTTTTATTTAAACGTTTAATAGCGTTTAATTTTATAAATAATTATTTATTCACTTATGTATTATAATTTTCAGCAGATAATAATATTATTGGGTGTTATACAAAGTCTTATGTTTTAGGACGGCGTGGCGTCTAAAACGAATGAAAGTCCCAGATGCCTTCCGGTAAAAACCCCAAACTTTTGTTTTTAATTGGATTAATATTATTTTCACTTATAATATATTAATTTATGCTAAACCAAGTATATTAATAAACTTTTGGATTTTTAAAATTAACCGGGTCATCACCAATGCTCGTTCTGAAAATTTTGACGCAACGCGACACGTTAAATCTAAAATGAACTAAATGCAATCCTATGCATTAACCGGGCTTGCTAGACTTTTCAAGTGACTTAATTAAGTAGTAATTAAGCCTAATGACGTATAAAATAATAAAATCAAGTGTAATTATAGTATGGATTATGACCTGGAAAAGTCGGGTGTCACATAAAGAACATCAGCCACAGACTTTCCTTTCTCACTCTCACCTCCAGCAGCAGAAGTATCACCGCCACCACTGTGATGAGTAGACCCCCACTCAGCCATAGACACAGTAGAGATTGGAACAATAGCCAAAGCTTGTTGCTCACCTCCACTAGGACCGGCTTCAGGATCCTTGTCTTTGTCATCATCCTTGGTTAGATCAACCGGATGACAAGCCTCATCACCACTAGGCTAAGGCTTCTTCTACTTCTCTTTACCTCTCCCCCCCTGAGCAACAAGCTTCTCGGTCAGGTCACAAACTAGCTTGACCATCATGTCATGTTCTTTTCGCTGCATTTCAAACCTCAGCTCCAAAGAAGTCCTGTGTCCCAGAATCAAGTCATTAGTCCTAATCATTAGTTCGTTCTGGGACAACACATTCTTCAGCCTCTCTTCAGTCCCGGTCCTTTGGCTTCTAAGAATTCCGACTTCATCCGCCAAAGAATTTATCTGAACCTGTTGAGCCTCAGATTCTTCCCTTGACTTCCGAACCGTTTCAAGTAATCCAGCCACCTGAGACTCCAGGGTAGCAATCCTGGCATCACGGGGATCAGGATCCCTGGATGAAGTGGCTTTGGCTGTGTGGGTGGGGAAAGAGAATAACTCATCTAAATCAAACCCCTGAGTGAAGTCACCAAATACATAGGGTAGACTGATGGGTTGAAGGGTGGTTATGGGAATGGTGGTTGGGATAGTGGTTGGAATTGTGGTGGTTTCAACGGTGGTTGGGGTGATAGTGATCGATTCTGTCTGAATTGGAGTCGTCACCATCACTTGATGGACTGGTTGAATAGGGAGGGATACTATCTCAGGCACCTCCTTCGACACAGTAGTGGCAGCCACCTCAGCAGTAACATGTGGTTGCCTCCTCCTCCTTTAATAAAGTTGGGTTGAAGTTGAAGTTGAGGTCGACGCAATGCTTGCAGCCGCAATGGTTGCATAGCGTTGAGCTCGAGCCTCAGCCTCTCTCATTACAGCATGTCCTCCTCCTGCTTCACTCTTCTTTCCCTTCTTTGTCTTCGTATCTCAGTTTCAGTATCATATTCTGGTTCATACTCACTTCCGGTACTTTCTTGTCTTTGTCTTTTCGAGGATGACTCGGGAAGGGAAACCTTCATCATTCTCGTTGGGTGTGATTAGTCGTGTGCATCATCAGAATAAGATGAATCAGATTCATTTGCTTCAGAATCTGACTCTTCAGCACCCTCTCCTCCTTCTTCATCGTCACCTCCTTCTTCATCATCACCTCCATCACCAGATTCATCACTCTCAGACCCATCACTCTCAGACCCATCTCCTTGTACCTCTTCCTCATCTACTTGTTCATCAGAATGTTCACTAAGCTCCGGCTCAGAGTCTTCACTATACCATCTGAAATCTTGAGGGGCCACATATGCTTCATTAATTAGGTGGCCAAAGTGTGGTGTATGCTCATGGGTAGGTTCTTGTTGGAACCTTGTAGTCCATAGAAATCAATTAGGTGCTGAAATGTATAACTTCAGAGTTTTTGGTCGAAAACTTAGTTTTCGATCTCGATCAGGAGTTTTTGATCGAATCCTGATTAGTATAAATATGTTGTCTTTTGTAATTTCTAGTTAGATTTCTCATTTGCATAGTTTTGATCACAAGTGTTTATGAGAAATCAAAGTGTGTAGTTTGTTGCTTTCATCTTGTAAATCACAGAGATTATCAATGAAGATTACCAGTTTGATTGTGCATCTTATGTGTGTGATTTCTACCATTCTAGTTCGTGCTTGATTCGATCTTCTCGGTGTTGTTAGATTTCTGGATTGATTCCGCCATTCCAGAGACTGTTTGAGGTGTTTGTTCTTGGATATCAGCAGATCAGAGGGGATCACAAGTAGTATCAGAGCCAGGTTAAAGCTCTTTGTATTCAAGAAGTATTTTCATCAAAAATCGATCGAATCGGAGTAATTTGTGTGCCATTTTTGTAGTTTTGAAGCTAAAAGTAATGGGGATGAAGTTTACAATAGGTTCGGGGGCTTGATTTTGGATTCGGATCATTGCAGAAAGTTTTTGGTCGATTCAATTGTTCATCAGAAGAATTGCCCAAAAAGTCAGCTTGAAGGAGTCGAAATCTCTTTTCGACCGAAAAGTATACAGTTTTCGATCAAGAAGTATTGCCCAAAATCTCTAAGAATAAAATTCTCCTGTGTTCGAAATCTTAGACTTTTCGACCGAAAAGAGTTGGATGTTTTTCAGATTTTGACTGTGTTTCAAAGTACAAGTGTAAAATGGCTGGAAAGGTTTACGATACTGAGAGGGTTGTGGGGAAGTCACCACCGATGCTGAACTCAATATCAGAGTATTCCAACTGGAAAATAATGACGAAGGCTTATTTCAAGTTTACTAAGCACACTTTATGGGAATCAATTGTGAAGGGTCCTCGTATACCGAAGACTGCAAATGCTGATGGGTTAGTCCCTATTGCAGATCCAGATCTGTATTCAAAGGAAGACAAGAAACTGATTGAAAGAGATAATAGAGCTTTGGGATCTATCATCCTTGCACTTCCGACTGAACTGTATCTGAATTTTGAGCAGCATGAGACAGCTCTGGGACTATGGAATGCATTATGTTTAAGGTTTGAAGGAAATGCAGCCCTTCAAGAAAGCAGAACTTACCTTTTACTGAAGCAGTATAATATGTTTAGTTATAAGAAGAATGAGACTCTTAGCAAACAAGTGACAAGATTCACAACTATGATCAACAGGCTGAGAAAGATGGGAGTGAAATTCAAAGAATATGATTTGGGGAAGAAGCTGTTGGATTCTCTACCAGACTGGTGGAGCATACCGTGTATGCTAATAAAGAACACAACCCCAGATCTGAAGAGTAAATCACTTGATGATATTATATGTCTGCTTGAGTCATATGAGTTAGATGCAAACAAAAGAGAGCTGAATAATCAAGACAAGCAAAAAAGTTCAAGTTCAACTAATGCAGCTTTGTTTTCATGGAGTAGTGAAGGAAGTAGTGGTTCTAAGTCCGAGAAAAGTAAGGGTTGCTATGAACATTCTTCTGGAGAGAAAGTTAAGACTTCTGGTCAGATTCCTGAAGATCATATTGCCCTGTTTGGAGCTTTTATGAGCAGTTATGATGCTTTGGTAACAGGAAAGCTTCAACCTGTTGTGCATGACGTCGAGGACCTTGTGCAAATCAATGCTGATGATTTAGAGTACATGGATTTACAATGGCAGATGGCCATGATAGTTGTGAGGCCTAAAAAGTATCTTCAAAAGGTTGGGAAAGATAAGTTGCAGTTCGGAAAGAAGGTTGGTTTTGACAAAGCTAAGCTCAGATGCTACAATTGTCAACAGCTTGGTCACTTTGCTCGTGAGTGTACCAAAGACAAGAAGAAGAAAGTTGAAGGGAAGCGGAGTAAAGCTTGTGGAGATGATTGATGAATCTGATAAGTCAAAGAAAGCTCCAACTGCTCTTATGTCAAAGCAACTCAGTAATTGTGAATGGGAAGAGGAAATTGAGGATGTTGAGGACGAATTTGATGAAGCCCTGATGGCTAAGATTGAAGTCTCAAAGAAACCAGATGAAATTATCAGTGTCTGTGCGCTCAAAAACTTATGATAAGGGAAAGGGCAAAGCTATTGATTCTGATGAGATATCGTCTGAGAGTGAGGTAAATTTTGTCAATGAATCTGATATTTGTTCCTCTGTTTGTGTAGAAAGAATGCAGAATTATCATGCAGCAAACATTTCTTACTTGCTAAAAATGATAAGCTAAAGAGGGTAAATAACTAAAAAAAATGTGGTTAATTTTACAAGAAAAATTAAAGCACTTTTGAAAGATAATGTAACTTTTAAAGAATATTTGGATAAAAAGGATGTTTTAATAAAAGATCTTTAAGAAAAACTTGTCACATCAGAAACAGAGTTAATAAAAGAACGGGTAATTGTTGCAAAGTGGAAAATGCAACAAAATGTATTTGATGAGTGTGTGAGTAAACAGAGAACTGTTTATATCAAGGACGGTTTAGGTTATAACAAAGTGCCTCATCCTGATAATTTTGTACCGTTTCCTGAACGGCATGAATCAAATGAGTTGAAAAATGCGGGTAATTCTAACTTTCATGACATGTATACAAGTGCACATGTAGACACAGGTTGTGTTGATGATGATGTTGAACTTGATGGAGTTAAAAGTTTCTCTGCGTTTAATAGACAGTGCACTAGAGAATTCATAAGAGTTTGCAAGCAATACCTAGATGTTGACTGTAATCTCAATAGATTTGTTTCTGTTAGTAGAAATGTTGATGTTGATGTAAACAATTTCTCAGATTCTGATATTTCGTATGTTTCTGCATCTTCTACTAGTAGAAAAATGATTTCATAGCACCAGAGAATCATATACTTACCAGTGAGCAAGAGAGTAACAAAGTTGTCAAAGTTAAATTCAGTGTACCAACAATGTCCAAAGAAAGTCTTGGTGTGTCAAAGGCAAATCCATTGATGTCAAAGACGAGTTCATTGATGTCAAAGATAAGCCTGTTCATAGCAAAGGACACTTAAGAAATAATGCTTGTGGATCAAAGAGTGAAGTAGGCGTGTAAGGACCAAAAATATAATAGGCTGATGCAATCAAAGAATCATCGAGTTGTTCAGAAGTTCGGAAGATGAAGATTGGAAGAATCAAGAAAGTATGCAGCAACATACTTCATCTGACAGCATACTTCATGGCCAACAGCATACTTCATGGCCATCAACATACTTCATCTGGCAGCATAATTCATCCAGCAGCATACTTGAAGTATGCGGTCGCAGCAGCATACTTGTAGTATGCGGTCCAGGCAGCATACTTGAAGTATGCGGTCGCAACAACATACTTGAAGTATGCGGTCCAGGCCCAGGCCCACCGAATACTTTCTATTTTAGTATAAATAGATTTGTTTGTAACAGTATTCAGGTTGGACGAGAGAGACAAGTTGGACGAGAGAGACAGGTTAGACGAGTTGTTGAACGATTGTATTGTGTATTCAGTATTCATATCAATATACGAATCGTTTGATTGTTGAATTGTGTCTTGTCCTCTTAGATTATACCTACAAGTAACGTGTCAAGTCTGTTTTCGCCTGGTTCAACATGTTGTTGAAATCGTTGATTAAAGATCCTCAAGAATTCGGACCTTACAATTGGTATCAGAGCCTTAACGCTCATTTGTGAAGCTTGCAACGGATTTCTTTGACTCGTAAGGTATCAAAGCTACTGTTTTTGGCATTTGTTAAACTGACTTGTGTCTTTTTGGAGAGTTTCTGGACAGTGACAGGACTCAGAATTGTGTTTCCGTCACTAGTATTGAAGTTTGCGGCCTAATCAGTGGATATTTGGCTTGAAAATCGATGTAATTTGTTGTTAATTTCAAACTCTGCAAGTTTGCGGTTCTGGAAGTTTGCGGCTGTAAAGTTTGCGGTCATCATCTTTGCGTTTGCGGTTATACTCCAAGTTTGCGGCTGACTTCAAGTTTGCGGCTGACTTCAAGTTTGCGGTTGAATCCAAGTTTGCGGTTCTTACTTCAAGTTTGCGGTTATACTTCAAGTTTGCGGTTCACACTAAGTTTGCGGTCACCAAGTTTGCGGTCACCAAAGTTTGCGGTCACTCAAAGTTTGCGATCACTCAAAGTTTGCGGTCACTCAAGGTTTGCGGTCACCAAAGTTTGCGGTCACCAAATTTTGCGGTGTCACTCAAGTTTGCGGTCATCAAAGTTTGCGGTCACTCAAGTTTGCGGTATTCGAAGTTTACGGTATTCGATGTCTGTTGTTTTTCAAAGTATTTGGTGCAAATACTTGTTGTTACTTTTTTTTTCCACGTGAACTTGCAACATGGGAGAAAATAGAAAGGAAATACTGAAGCAAAAGTTTAATATGTTCAATCATGTTAGTGGTGAAAATTGGGAGGTTCAGATTAACAGATTCACGTACTTGATGACGGAGATGAAGAATGCTAAAATAGAGTTGACAAAGGGAGAAATCAACAAAAGACTACTCAACTCTTTACCAATAACCTGGAACTTCAATTGCACTGCCATCAAAAGAACCAAGGATATGTATCAAACATCCTTGAGTGAGCTGATTTCTATTTTGTACTCTTATGATATGGATGATAAACAGTGTCACCTTAATCATATAAGTTCAATGGATGTTTCTGAAATTGCTGGAGCAAGTACATCTACTTCATGTGAATCAAAGGCACCTGTGAGCCAGCAAGACAGGAGCGAGAAGGTTCAAGATTTGGAAGTGAAACAACATCATGCCTTCATGGTTGAGGTCACCGACACTGAGGTAATCAAAGATCTTTGCTTTGCTATTTGTATTGAGAAAGTTAATTCGTTATAAACATGATAACGATATATTAAATCAAGAAATAACAAAGCTTAGATATTCCAATTCAGAACACAAAAGATTAGAAAAGGTTTTCAAAGATACAATTGAAGCAAGCAAAAATGATTTTTCAAAACTTGAAATGGATTTTAGAAATAAGGAATGTCTTTATCGTAATGCATTAAAACGGATAGACGACCTTAGTTTAAAATTAAATGATGTTGTGACTCAATTGGCAAACACCAAACTAACAATCGAGAAAATTGAACACACTCGATCAGTAGTGTATGACATGATAGATTCCCAAGTCAGAAAGAAAGGGAACACAGGGATTGGTTATCATGCTATTGAACATCCGTTCAATGGAAACTTTACCTCAAGGCCCAGTGATCAACATGAAGACGTTGAAATGGAATATGGTGTGGGTCGTAAGCCGAATCAACCTTCATCATCCAAGCAGTCAATGCCTGTGTAAGGCCCCTTTCCCGGGTGACCTCACTTGTTGGATTTACTCATAAACATAGTCATAAATACTGAGCTTAAATTTAAAACAATCAGAAGTAGCGGAAGCAAACATCGTTCATATTACATGACGTAACAGCGGAAGTCTTAACAATTAAATACAAAACATTGTCTTAACATATAAATATGGGATGTCAGTCTTGTGCCGGGTAACCTTCACGCCATCGCACGACCTTTTCTTCCTTTACCTGAAATGTATACTAAAAGTCAGCTAACGCTGGTGAGTTCTAGTTTAAAACTATTAGGTATGAACATTCTTTTCTTTATAAGTATACATAATTATATACATACATTTCTATAAATACGTATTCATAGCTTTTACTTTTCTTTCTTCATTCTTATGTGATTACATAGATATGCATTCACCTTTACTTTCCTTTAACTTTCATTGGTCATACACATAATGGTGATCAACCCGTCTTTTACTGCGTATATCACAAAGACATACGCCCTTAAGCTACCGTCGTAGCCCTTTTACTCGTCCGGTCCTAGAAACCGTCCGCCTTAACTTTCGTCCGGCCAACCTTCGGCCGTCCGCCTCAACCGTCCTACCGTCGTAGTCCGTCATATTCGCCCGTCTGCCCTAAGGCATCCGTTTCCCACGCGAACTATTGTTTATGCAACCGTTATACTTTTTTAGCATTTACTTCGACCGCCCATTTATGCTTTTTGTACGTCCTAGCTTGCGAAGGACGTGTCTTTCCCGGTTGCAAAATAGTCACGTGGTCGTCCGTCTACAGAAGTAGCCGTTAGCTTCGTTTCCGTCCATAACGTATACATACATTCATAACATGCAATATAAATAATTATAAAGCAAGATTTCATTTATTTACGTTATACCATTCTTTCCTTCATTCTTTGTAAACATACGTTTCATTCTTTGTTCATAATTCATTCTCTTATATATATATATATAAAATATATATTAGTACATTATGTATGATCACATTAGCATCCATATCATTTATTCATTTAGTGTATACATTTCAGCCCCAAAACATTTAATAAGGTTTGCACATAACATAGAAGGGGGCACATAGAACTCACCTGAAAAGCTACTCTTGGTTGTCCTAAACAAAGGTCCAACAACGTCACGTACGATCTGAATTAGGTAGTTTAAATACACATCAGACCCAACCCCGACTCTAACGGTTTAATGATTCTAAACATACTGTCTTTACTTACTGGTCTGCTGCCTGCGCACTTAGTAAGTGCGCAGGGCCTTGCTCATGCGTACTTGATAAGTACGCATGATCTTTCTCCTACGTACCTGGTAAGTACGCATGATCTTTCTCCTGCGTACTTGGTAAGTACGCATGATCTTTCTCCTGCGTACTTGGTAAGTACGCAGGACGTCCCTACTGCGTACTTGATAAGTACGTGTAAGGCCCCTTTCCCGGGTAACCTCACTTGTTGGATTTACTCATAAACATAGTCATACTTACTGAGCTTAAATTTAAAACATTCAGAAGTAGCGGAAGCAAACATCATTCAAATTACATGACATAGCAGCGGAAGTCTTAACAATTAAATACATAACATTGTCTTAACATATATAAATGTGGGATGTCAGTCTTGTGCCGGGTAACCTTCACACCATCGCACGACTCTTTCTTCCTTTACCTGAAATGTATACTAAAAGTCAGCTAACGCTGGTGATTTCTAGTTTAAGGACAATCATACATAATACTTATCTTATCATGAATATTTTATATATATGTGTACATAACATACGTAATATTCATACTTTTACATATTCTTTACTTTATTGTTCTCACATAACATTCATTTTCATGTATATACATACGTATATACATTCTTACTTTTGGGGGGGAGAATAGTTATTGGCCATAATCTTAAGGGAGATCAACCCATCATACTTGTCGCGAATGTCACAAAGACATCGCAGTGAGAACTACCGTCGTAGCCCTTTTCATTAACCGTCCGGCTCTAGAAAACCGTCCGTCGAAACTTAAATCCGTCCGGCAACCTTTGTCCGTCCGCTCTTAAACCGTGCTACTGTCGTAGTTCGTTCTTTTGTCCGTTTACCCTAGGGCATCCGTTTCCCACGCGACCATTATGTATGCAACCGTTCTAATATAATAAGGCATTTGCTTCGACCGTCTATTAGTGCCTTTTTATACGTCCTAGCTTGCGAAGAAATGTTTTTGTCCCGGTTGCAAAATAGTCATGTGGTCGTCCGTCTACCGAAGTAGCCGTTGTCATAGAAGGGTTCATAACGTTTACATACATTCATAACATGCAATATATATAATATAAAGCAAGATTTCATTCATTTACGTTATGTCCTTCTTTCATTCATTCTTTATAATCATACGTTTCATTCTTTGTTCATAACTCATTTTCATATATAGGTATATATATATATATTTGTATACCACGTATGATCACATTGACATTCATAGCGTTTATTCATTTAGTGTATACACTTCAGCCCCAAAACATTTAAAATGATTTACACATAACATAGAAGGGGGCACATAGAACTCACCTGATGAGTAGTTTCTGAAATACACTCAGCTGGCTACTGAGCGTCACTAATGTCACTCACAATCTGTATAATAAAGTCATGCACGTAAGGTAGTGCTCCTAGATGACACTAGACATTACTATGCTTGAACCTAGTAGTTTCGATGGATTTGCTTATATCGAAACTTGGTAGTTTCGATAGGTTGCCTATGTCAAAACTTGGTAGTTTCGATAGGTTGCTTATGTCGAAACTTGGTAGTTTCGATAGGTTGCTTAGGTGTAATCTTAGCTTCGGATCGTGGACTCATATCGAAACTATGGTAGTTTCGATGGGTCTGCATATATCGAAACTGAGTAGTTTCGATGGGTCTGCACATATTGAAACTGATGGGTCTGCACATATCGAAACTGAGTAGTTTCGATGGGTCTGCACATATCGAAACTAAGTAGTTTCGATGGGTCTGCACATATCGTCTTCCCCAAAAATCTGAAGTTTTTGCATGCGAGTTTGATCGAGTCAATATCTCAATTTTCTTAGATCAAAGCGTTCGGTTTTCATTCTAGATGCTATACCTAAGCTCATTTTCAAGTTTCAACCGCAAAATCGTTACCTTTTTAGCCAAAACCCGAAAATCCCAAATTAAACAAAAACACAGTTTAGGGTCGAATCGTTACCTGAATTGGGGTACTGATTTGGAGGTTTTGCTCACGAGCTAAGCAGTAACGTGCTCCTTCAATTCCGGGTCGATCCGTCAACTTTCTCTCTCTAGGCCCGAGCTCTCCTTTCTCTCTCTAGAAGTTGCGTGAGTGGAGAATGAGCAGAGAAGAGGGCTGCCTTGCCTCTTATATACCTGGGCTTCCCTCGGCCCATTGAAGCCAAGCCCAAGCCCCCGCTCCCTTTCTCTTTCCTTTTTTTTTTGGGATGTTACAAGTCTACCCTCCTTAGAAAGGTTTCGTCCTCGAAACCTGCTAATCGTTGAACAGCTGGGGATATAGTCCTCTCATTTCTTCTTCTTTTTCCCAAGTAGCTTCTCAACCCTTTTTGTGTTTCCATTGTACTTTTACTAATGGGATTGACTTATTGCGTAGTCGTTTCTCAGCTCGGTCAAGAATGGCTATTGGTTCCTCTACATAATTTAGACTGTTATCCACTTCGATCTCGTCGTAAGGTATGTGAGCTGTGTCGTCAGCTAGGCACTTGCGTAAGTGCGACATGTGGAACGTAGGGTGTATTCCACTAAGCTCAACGGGTAGGTCGAGTCTGTAAGCAACTTGACCCACTCTCGCTAAAATCTTGAAAGGTCTGACAAACCTTGGACTTAGTTTGCCACGTTTTCTGAATCGGATGATTCCTTTCCATGGTGATACCTCTAACAGTACCATGTCCCCTATTTGAAACTCTAAATCCCTTCTTCTCTTATCCGCGTATGATTTCTGTCTGTCTTTTGCGGCTTTCATTCGAGCTTTGATTTGATCAAATTTATCTGAAGTAGCTTTGACCACTTCAAGACTTGCAAAATCCTTCTGTCCAATCTCCCCCCAACAAACCGGGGTCCTACATCTCCTTCCATATAACATTTCAAATGGCGGCATGCCAATAGTTGAATGATAGCTGTTGTTATATGAAAATTCTGCCAATGGTAGATGGCTGTCCCAGCTCCCACCGAAGTCAATGATACAAGCTCGGAGCATGTCTTCTAAGGTCTGGATTGTCCTTTCAGATTGACCATCGGTTTGAGGGTGGTAAGTTGTGCTGATGTTCAATCTAGTGCCCATCGCTTCATTGAATTTCTTCCAAAACCTTGACGTGAATCTAGTATCCCTGTCGGACACAATCGACAGCGGCATACCATGTCTTCTCACAATTTCCTTGATAAATATTTCTGCTAGCTTTTCAGAGGAAGAAGTTTCACGTATTGGCAAAAAGTGAGCACTCTTTGTCAAGCGGTCGACGATCACCCAAATGGTATCATTGCCTTTAGCTGTTCGCGGTAGCTTGGTAATGAAGTCCATCGTGTTCTCCTCCCACATCCATTCCGGTATTGGTAGAGGTTGCATTTTACCGCATGGTTTCTGGTGCTCGGCCTTAACTAGTGAACACGTTAGGAACTTGTTCACGTACTCGGTCACATCATTCTTCATGCCAGGCCACCAGTACTCTTTCTTCAAGTCTTGATACATTTTGTTTGTCCCGGGGTGGATGGAATAGCGAGACTTATGGGCCTCCTAGAGTATTTTGCCTCTAAGCTCGCCAATCTTAGGTATCCACATCCCGCCAAACCTAGTTCGTACACCGTATACGTTTGCATCCAAATTCCCTTGTTGTCCTACTATTCTTTCCCGTTTAATATTTCTTTCTAATAGTGCTTCATCTTGTGCTTTTGATATTTCATTCATCAAATCTGGCGTTATAATCAGCTGACACGCCTTGATCCGGATAGGGTCAGATTGCTCCTTTCTGCTTAAGGCGTCAGCTACTACGTTTGCCTTGCCCGGATGGTACAATATCTCACAATCGTAGTCCTTTAATAATTCTAACCACCTCCTTTGCCTCATATTTAATTCCTTTTGCTCGAAAAAGTACTTCAAGCTTTTATGATCGGAGTAGATGTTGCATTTAACTCCATACAGATAGTGTCTCCATATCTTTAATGCGAAAACTGCTGACGCTAACTCCAGATCGTGAGTTGGGTAGTTAACCTCGTGAATCTTTAGTTGTCGCGAAGCGTAAGCAATTACCTTTCCTCGTTGCATAAGTACACAGCCTAAACCTTTACCCGAAGCGTCAGAGTAGACTACCAAGTCTTCATTTTCCTCAGGTAGTGTCAAGACTGGAGCTTGGGTTAATCGTGTCTTAAGTTCCTCAAACACGTTGTTTTGGGTTGGACCCCATTCGTACTTTACTTCCTTCCGTGTCAATTTAGTTAGTGGCGATGCTATCCTCGAGAAACCTTGAATGAATCTCCGATAATAGCCTGCCAATCCCAGAAAACTTCGTATCTCTGTTGGTGTCTTTGGGACGTTCCATTCCTTTACTGTATCGATCTTTGCAGGGTCTACCATGATACTGTTTGGGTTTATCACATAACCTAGGAATTGGACTTCCCTAAGCCATAACGCACATTTGGAGAATTTTGCGTACAACTTTTCCTGCTTTAGCACCTTCAGAACTTCTCTTAGGTGACAGTGGTGATCACCCTCGCTTTTCGAATATACCAGTATGTCGTCCATAAAAACTATCACTGATCGATCCAACATTGGTCGACATATTCTATTCATCAAATCCATGAACGCTACTGGTGCGTTAGTCAATCCGAAAGACATCACGAGAAACTCATAATGCCCATAACGCGTGCGAAACGCGGTCTTTGGTACGTCTTCCTCTCTTACTTTCAACTTATGGTAACCTGAGCTAAGATCGATCTTTGAGAACCAACTCGCACCTTGCAGTTGATCAAAAAGGTCATCTATTCTAGGTAGTGGGTATTTGTTCTTTACTGTCCTCTTGTTCAGTTCACGGTAGTCAATGCACATGCGCATGCTGCCGTCTTTCTTCTTCACAAATAGTACCGGAGCGCCCCATGGTGAAATGCTCGGTCTAATAAATCTTTTTTCTGTTAATTCCTGTAGTAGAGACATCAATTCTTTCATTTCTGACGGAGCCAATCGGTAGGGAGCTTTGGCAACGGGCTCACCTCCTGGCAGTAAATCAATCTGAAATTCTATTTCCCGATCAGGTGGCAACCCAGGTAGATCCTCAGGGAATACTTCTGGAAAGTTGCACACCACGGGTACATTCTTGAGTGCTTTCGTTTTCATTCTATCGTCAATAACATACGTCAGATAAGCTTCGCAACCGCGCCTCATGTAACTTTCGGCCTTGATCATCGAAATGACGTTTGGCATTGTGCAATTCCAATCCCCATAAACCGTAATTGGACTTCTGCTAGGAGCTTTGAGGTGTATCCTCTTACGTTTACATATGATTTGAGCTTCGTTGGCAGCTAACCAATCCATACCCAATATTATATCGAATCCTCTAAGGTGAGAAGGAATAATCTAGAGGGGAACTTATGGCCCTCTATTTCTATGATACAATCATCGGTTACTTGGAATACTGTCGAATTTTTACCCTCGGCAGTTTGTATGCTAAAGGACTTTACTATGGTGTTGATAGTGCAATCCAGTTTACGACTAAATGTATTTGATATGAAGCTTTTACTAGCACCAGAGTCAAATAGAACAGCAGCACGTTCATTGTTAACTAAAAACGTACCTGACACGACATCAGGGTTTCCCCTCACTCCCTCTTCGGTCAGGGCTTAGGCTCTTGTCCTTGCCTTTGGCTGTTCCTGTTCTTTTTCTTTTCCCGAACTAGACTGTCCGGTTTTTCTGCAATCCCTGGTCATGTGCCCATATCTTCCACAGCTTTGGCACTTCACATCCTTTAAGTATTCTCTTGAGAAGTGCCCCGACCTTCCGCACTTGTAGCACACGGTGGTGCCGATTCGGCACTCGCCAAGATGTCGCTTCCCACACTTCTTGCAGGTTTCATTATCTTCTGTTCTTGGCTTCTTAACTTCAGTGTTTACATTCCCTTTCCCAGTGCTCCTAGGCACGTTCTCCCATTTCCTTTTCTGTGTCTCGGGTAACAAACCAGGCAATATGCTCTTTAGTGTCAGTACAACCTCACGGGCAATAGAATCCCTAAGTTCAGTTTCCAATCGTAGTGCCCCTTCATTGTCACCTCCCGGTGGGGTCACATTAGTGCCATGCACTCTCTCGGTGTATTTCACGTGCATGATTTCTTCTTCCTCTTGTCTTTGGTTCAATGGCGGTCTACCTACTCGGCCTGTATGGCCACCTTGGCATGCAGTTCTTCCTCTACTTGCCATAGTTTTCTAGAATTTTCTGATATGTAAAGGGAATACATCAATGTCATTTCTTCAGATTATAGTTTTAGAACAGTACGAGCAACGTAAATTTTTAATTACAGTGACCGGTTTGTGATTACTAATTTACATTGCTTTTCGTGTTCAAAACTCTTCAAATCGGTTGTGACATTGACAACTATTCGTTCTAAGTTAAGGTATCTATTCTTATCCAAGTGTATTAACTCTAGTACTTACTTACCGTGCTGGCGTTGGTTACCCATACTGACATCCGTGCGTTGGTGTCACACCCCGACCGATGGCGGAATCATCGAGGCGGACAATGGAATGATTGTTCAAAAGCACATGATAACTAAAATACTGCATAATTCATTAATTTGATTAAAGACAACACACGTTCAAGTACAATACAAATTCAAATAACCTAGTCTATTTCAAAACATTAATTTAATTAACTAGGTCCATAAGTTCTTAAGTGGTAGAATCTTCAGCAACCAATCACATATCCAAACCTGAAACATTATTTAAGTCAAGTGTCAACTATAAAGTTTGTGAGTACATAGGTTTAGTGGAACCGATAAATAGTAGATAAAAACGTTTTGCAACTCATTGTTTATCTTGTTAAACATAGCATATATGGTTGTATCATTTATCTAAGCACAATTCAAACCTTGATTGACGCGCTTGAACATAGCACAATAGTTAGGTCCGATATGTTTGAATATAGTTACCCACTATATCCGATATGTTTGAATATAACACGCGGCTATATCCGAGTATGCAGTAATAAACACCCTACATGGGTGGGCTGGTCAGGCACAATAGATCTATTAACATTACTGTTGGTTTTCTTGTGTTTAAAGTAAATGATTGTACACCCAAGATAATAAGCATATAATCCACATGAATAACACGTATAAACAATTTGATTGAGTAGCATGAAATAATGTTTCACCCCAAAGTATGTAAAAATGTAAAATAGGGGCTATGTAACTCACTTGGCTAGAGAATGTTTTAATCCACGAGTGCGGGTGATAAGGATGTTGAAAACTAAGCACGTTGAAACCCTATGTGGATAAATAGGTATTATTGTATGTTTTATATGTGCGTATTCGTATTTAAATTTATAATAATATTTCTTAACATTTATTTGTATAAAATATGGTAGAAAGATGATAATGATTTTGTAAAACTTAACATTAAAAATATATATATATTTTAATCTTGTTAAAATATTATATTTTAAATAATTTGTTATTATGTTTATTGTATTTATATATAATAATTAATAAAAAGAAAAGTTTCTATTTGTTTAATTATGTTATCATTATTATATATTAAAATTTATTTTAACAAGTTTATAAAAATTGTAGGGTTTATTATTTTATAAAAATTGGATGGGTTAATTATGAAAAAAAGTGTTTAATCGATTTCAAAATAGACGAACGAGTCAACCCACTCGTAATAGTTTTTATTGTATAGAGAAATTATTAAAATGAGATAAAATAAAAGTTTTATAAAACAGAAGAAAAAAAATTGGGCCACAGGCCAACCGGAATCGAACCCGCGACCTTAGACACAAACACACACACGCATAACCAGCCGGGCTACTGCCCATCGCTGGTTATGTATGTATCAGTTAATTGATATGCACATAAGCGAACCTGGTCGCTGGTCCTCGGCAACCGGCAAACCAGTGTCCGAGACATTTTGTTTGCCCGGTAATCGATGGTTTGAGGTTGCGATTTCGATTGGGGTAGATTGCCAGTTGATAATAGAAGATAACGGAACAAATTTGAGGCTCGAACCTGCTCGTGAAGGGTCTGGTCGGCAGGGTCTTAAATCCGAGAATGTCAAGAATGGGAAATCAAGCTTCGGGATGGAATTAGACTCTGATATTCTGGTCACAGCTTCTCACAGTGACGACGAACACAATGCTGGTTTCAATTTGAGGTGAGAGTGGGTGGAGGAGGGGTGGCGAGCTCGAGCAGGTCCGTAAATGGCTATTGATCACGCAATTGAGTATGTCCAGACACTCGTCTGGACGAGACGAAACTGTCGAGCCATCTTGCAGGCGTGGAGGTTGACTGTCGGGGACGAATTCGTGGCGTGGACTTTCGGCCACAAACACGATCAGACGATTCGAATGTTGGGGAGACCAATTGGTAGGGGGCTTTTGCTCGCGTGGGGACGACGAGGTCAGGGAGACCATCTTCGGCTGTCGAGGTGCTGGGGACAGGCGTGTCGAGGAGTCGCCGGAAAATGGCTTGGACCGCCGGTCAATGGGGGAGACGACCGGAAACGCGTATTGGGATTTGTCAAATTTGGTCCCTGGAGTTTGATTTTGATTTAAAATAGTCCCTGAGATTTTTTACAATTTGGTCCCTGTGGTTTGATTTGTCCAGGAGTAGCCCCTTAACTGATTTTTGTCTTAAAACCTTTTAGTTTCATAATTTTCAAAACAGCCCCTTAACTTTTATAAAAATAATTAATTAAATTTCTTTTTAATTTCAATTATTATTATTTTTTTTTATAAACTTATATTATTATTATTATAAATATTTTTATAAAAGTTAATTATTTGATTTAAATGGATTATCTTATTTATATATGAACCTTTTAATTTAGATTTTTTTTATATAAAATTTTATATAAGTTTAAAACTTATAAAATTTTAATTATTTAAAATCCATAAAATTAAAAAAATATATATATTTTGTTACAAAATTAAATAAAAACACTCGCATTTCATTTAATAGAAAATGATTACATGATACATAATATAAAGCGTGAATAAGAAAACCAAAATGTCACAGTCTCCCCATGTTAAAGGAATTTCGCCCCGAAATTCAACTAATGGAGGCTATGAAAAGAGATGTATTTGGACTTCATTTGGTCTTCACGTTCCCAAGTGAACTCGGGTCCCCGTTTAGACTCCCAACGGACCTTGACAATGGGGATGCGACTACGCTTGAATTTCTTGACTTCACGGTCCATTATTTCCACGGGTTTCTCAAAAAAGTACATTTTCTCGTCAATACGTACTTCATCAAGAGGGATGTGGAGATTCTCATCGGCTAGGCACTTTTTCAAATTAGATACGTGAAAAGTCGGATGAACGTTGCTGAGCTCTAAAGGAAGATCGAGTTTGTAGGCCACTTTTCCTACCCTTTCGAGTATCTTGAATGGACCCACATATCGAGGTGCAAGTTTTCCTTTCTTTACAAATCGGACTACGCCTTTCCAAGGTGATACCTTTAGAAGAACCATATCCCCAACTTGAAATTCCAAGGGTTTTCGTCGTTTATCGGCATAGCTATTTTGCCGACTCCTTGCTACTCGAATGTTGTCACGAATAAGAGAGATTTTATCGGTGGTCTCTTGGATAAGCTCGGGACCGGTGATTTGTGCTTCACCAATTTCGTTCCAACAAATCGGTGAACGACACTTTCGTCCATAAAGAGCTTCAAACGGTGCCATGTTAATACTTGTGTGGTAGCTGTTGTTGTAGGAAAATTCGATCAGTGGTAGGTGAGAATTTCAATTGCCGCCAAAGTCAATGACACAAGCTCTAAGCATATCCTCGAGAGTTTGGATTGTTCGCTCGGTTTGTCCATCAGTTTGAGGATGGTAAGCCGTACTTAAATCCAAACGAGTACCAAGCGCAGATTGTAATGATTGCCAAAATCGGGAAGTAAAACGCGAATCACGATCGGAGATAATGTTCAAAGGGATTCCGTGTCGACTTACGATCTCATCAATGTAGATCCGAGCCAATTTCTCGACTCGATAGTCCTCACGAATAGACAAGAAATGAGCAGACTTTTTGAGTCGATCGATAATAAACCAGATACTATCGTGCCCACTAGAAGTGCGTGGGAGTTTGGTGATGAAGTCCATAGCAAGGTTCTCCCACTTCCACATGGGAATTTCAGGTTGTTCGAGGAATCCGTAAGGCTTCTGGTGTTCGGCCTTTACTTTAGAACAAGTTAAGCATTTTGACACAAAGAGGGCAATATTCTTTTTCATGCCGGGCCACCAATATTGTTGACGAAGACCCATGTACATCTTATCAGCTCCGGGATGTACCGAATATCGAGTTTTGTGGGACTCGTTCATCAAAATGATACGAAGTTTGTCGCGATCAGGAACCCAGACACGATCCAAGTAATACAACAGGCCGTTGGCTTTAGTTTCTAGCAAGAGTTCCACACCACATGCCATTTTGTGGTACATGTTTCCCTCGGTAACCGAGGTGTGTTGTGGTTGGAGAATGCGGGCTTGGATATCGTTATGAATACTAACACTATGAAGCATGATACGTTCTTTACGACTCAAGGCGTCGGCTACAACATTTGCTTTGCCGGGGTGGTAGCGAATCTCGCAGTCGTAGTCGTTAAGAAGTTCGACCCATCGTCGTTGCCTCATATTAAGCTCTTTTTGATTGAAAATATGTTGGAGACTTTTGTGGTCGTTGAAAACCACGCATTTGGTGCCATAAAGATAGTGTCTCCAAATTTTCAAGGCGAAAATGACAGCACCAAGCTCGAGATCATGGGTCGTATAGTTCTTCTCATGGATTTTGAGCTGACGTGATGCGTATGCAATTACTTGGCCACGCTGCATAAGAACACAACCAAGACCTTGGTTGGATGCATCGCAATAAACGACAAAGTCGTCATTACCACTAGGAAGAGTTAGAACAGGAGCATTGCAGAGCTTGAGTTTGAGAGTTTGAAAAGCTTCCTTTTGTTTGGGTCCCCACTCGTAAGGTTTTCCTTTGTGAGTCAAGGCAGTGAGCGGGACCGCAATCTTGGAGAAATTTCAGATGAAGCGGCGATAGTAACCCGCTAGTCCAAGGAAGGAACGAATCTCGGTAGGAGTCTTAGGAGTACTCCAATTCTTTACCGCCTCGATCTTTGCCGGGTCCACATGAATCCCCTTTTCATTGACTTTGTGTCCCAAAAATTGAACTTCTTTTAGCCAGAATTCACATTTGGAGAACTTGGCGTATAGACGTTCTTTTTTCAAGAGCTCCAAAATCAAACGAAGATGTTGTTCATGTTCCGCTTTCGTTTTAGAATAAATGAGAATGTCGTCAATAAAAACGATCACGAACTTGTCCAAATAAGGTTTGCATACACGGTTCATGATATCCATGAAAACCGCAGGTGCATTAGTCAAGCCAAAAGGCATGACCATGAACTCGTAGTGACCATATCTAGTCCGAAAGGCAGTCTTCGGAATGTCTTCATCGAGAACACGAAGTTGATGGTATCCGGAACGGAGGTCAATCTTGGAGAAACATGTTGAACCTTGAAGTTGATATAAAAGGTCGTCGATACGGGGTAAAGGATAACAGTTCTTGATTGTAAGCTTGTTGAGTTCACGATAATCAATGCACATTCGAAACGATCCATCTTTTTTCTTTACAAACAGCACGGGAGCACCCCAAGGTGAATGGCTTGGTCGGATGAAACCTTTGGATGAGAGCTCTTGTAATTGACTTGCGAGCTCTTTCATCTCGGAAGGTGCACGACGATAAGGAGCTTTTGCCATGGGAGTTGCTCCGGGCACAAGGTCAATACGAAACTCTACTTGTCTAGGGGGAGGAAGACCGGGTAAATCCTCGGGGAATACCTTGGGAAAGTCTCGAATGATCGGAATATCTTGCAATTTCTTACCTTTGTCTTTCGTGTTAACTACGTGGGCCAAGAAGGCAACGTACTTTTTCCGCAAGTACTTTTGTGCCAATGTGCAAGACATGAGTTGAAGACCACGACACGGTTTTTCATCGAAAATAACTAACGTGTCGCCGAAGGGAGAGGTATACGAATGCACTTTTCGTAGCAAATAACCTCGACATGGTGCTTTGATAACCAGTCCATGCCAATTATAATATCGAAGCTTCCCAATTGCATTGGAAGGAGATCAATAGAGAATTCATGATTATTAAGCTCGAGATTGCAGTCGCGGATAACAAAATTTATAGTAATAGATTTTCCGTTTGCTATCTCCACGGAATAAGAATTGTCAAGTTTCGTTCTTTGTTTAGCAAGTCGAGATTCAAAGGTAAGAGACACAAAACTCCAATCGGCACCGGTATCAAATAAAATGGATGCATAATGATTGTTTACGAGAAACGTACCGTTTATCACGTCGTTGATTGCTTGTGCCTCATTAGCGTTTATATTAAACGCTCGTCCTTGGGGAACACCTTGATGATGAAGTTTTGGGCATCGGTCACGAAAATGGTTTGGGTCTCCACATTCGTAACATGCCCGATGATAGGGTGCGAAAGCACACGTCTTTATTCCTTTGTTTTAATGTGTTCTAAGTAGTTTTATATTAGTTTTGAGTCAATTTTATGTACATTTGAGTCGTTGGTCTTATTTGTAGGAGCTCGGGAATATTAATGAAGAATACGTGAAGAAAACGAGCGAAGAAACGAAGCCCGGAAAAGTCCAATGATCAAAAGACAATTTTCTGAAATTTAGGTCTCCCGCGGTACGCGAGAGACGAGTGTAATAATTCTCGCGGTACGCGGGAAACTCCAGGAATCCGCCCGACTATTTTGGTTCTCGCGGTACGCGAGGATCCAGTCAACATTCTCTCGCGGTACGCGAGAGGGCCGTTTTCCGCAAAACCCTAATTTTCTAAATTAAAAAGATTTAAACGGCCATTATGAAGAAGTTCGATTCTAAGCCGTTCCAGGGAAGAAAAAGAGGCGATTTTGAGCTTGGAAGTCAATTGAAGCTGAAGATTGAAGCTTTTGGATTCCGGGTTTGTGTAGTTGCATTCTAGGGTTTAAAGATTCAAACTTTATCTTCGATTTTGTGTTTTGAACCTATGGATCTTGCTATTTGCTTCTGTGTAGATATTCTTAGTATGATTCTAGGCTAGATCCTTGATCTACCTAGGTCAATATGATGATTATGTGTTAAAGTTTCGATTTTTATTCGGTTTTTGGATTTGAATGTTGGATTTATGATTTAGTAAAGGTTTGAGTTTGTTTATGTGTGATGTTAGTGCATGTTTAATTCTGATTATGTGGTTGATTATGCTTTTCTGCGTTGATTGTGGTTGTCTGCCAGTTTGATCTTCGTTTCTGGTTCATAGACTTTAGGGTTTGTGAGTTAGAGTGGTGTCTAGACGTAGTAGCCATAGAAAACCTAGTTAATTACTGATTAGAAGTGAATGTGTGTCCTAGTTCAATACCCGAGAGGTGAGAATTAGTCGTTCAGTCTTCATCATTAGGAATCCGCGTGTCAGCTGTCTGAGAGGAAGTTGGTATTAGATGTCTAGTGATAGTTGCTATCCGAATCATAGTATCCATTCTAGAACTACCCCATGCATTCCTTGAGTGTATGGTAAGCGGTGAGACTGAGAGGTAATCCGTTTATTAGGGTACTTGTCATAGTAGGAAATACCCGAGAGGTGATCCGATCATCTGGTGAGTTAATATCCTTAGGTTGTCTTCTGGTCACATCCCGAGACCGAGAGTGATCGGGAATCCACTAGATATCTTTTAGGTGTTATATCTTTAGAAACCCAGATCCAACCTAGTTCCAAAACCGATAGAAGTTGAGCTTTACACATAGGATTCCGACCTAGGTAGTGACTTCTCTATTCTTGATTTCATCTTTAGTTTACTCTTGATAGCTTGAATTGTCCTTAGTTTATTGCATTCTTAGTTAATCTTTAGTGTAGTAAACCCCCTAACCAATCAAATCATACTTAAGTCCTAGTTAGAGTCTAATTTAGTTATTCAGTGTCTTTTGGGTTCGATATCCGGACTTCGTTTAGGCTATATTACATTGATCGGTACACTTGCCGGTTGTGTGGTCTAGTATTAGGTCGAGTCTAGGTTTTATAAATTTAAAGCTAGAAAGTCTAGAATAGGTTTTATTTGTTAGTTTTTAATAGACCGTCTGGACGACATCAAGTTTTTGGCGCCGTTGCCGGGGACACTTGGCAATAGCAATATTAGCTTTGACTAGTTCTTTGTTTGATTTTTGGTTTATTTGAGTCTTTTGTTTTCTTTTGAGTCTTGTGTGCTACTTGTGAGTCTTTATTCTGTTTCCTTCTTAGAGTCTTTCTGTTTATGCCCAATACTCGTTCGCAAGGATCACCATCTTTTGCATCTTTTCAAGAGCCCGAACGAGAGCTTCACGAGCGCACCCGCGACTTTCGGGAGCGTTTAGAGGAGCTGGTTAAATCTAAGGTACGTTCTACTAGCCCAGTTCCAATTTCTATCATGGGCGACGCTGATCCTCCAGCGAGGCGTACAGTACACCAGAGGGCCAGTGAGGGGGTCACGGGCGCGAGATCTTCGATCACACGCCCCACTATACCGAACACCAATTCTTGGCAGATCCCATCACATGTCATGAGTACGATCACTCATGCTACTCAATTCCATGGCCTCGAGGATGAGGATGCACCCGGACATTTGTCCCGCTTCGCGCGGATATGTGATACATTTAATATCACGGGTGTATCTAAGGACGCAATCTACTTGCGTCTCTTTCCATTCTCCCTTTCTGGGCGTGCATCTACTTGGCTCGACACTCTTCCCGACAATTCTATTACCACATGGGAGGATCTCGAAGCCAAGTTCTTCAAGAAATACTTTCCACCTTCCAGGGCCGCTCGCCTTCGGGACCAGATCCATTCGTTTCGGATGGATCCCGACGAGCCTTACCATATGGCCTGGGAGCGGTTCAACGCGCTGTTGAGCCGATGTCCCCAGCACGGTCTCCCCGACTGGGCACTAGTGGAGAAGTTCTATAATGGCCTCACCTTCGAGACGCAGCAAATGTTCAACACAGCTGCAGGAGGCCATATCATGGATAGACTCGAGCCTGAGGAGTGCGAGGATATGTTCGAGAGCTTCGCTCAAGCCGAACAGCAGCACCCACGTTCTGTTAGGGATTCCATCCCTACTGCTAGGTCACACGCCTCTTCTCCTAGAGGTGTGCATCAGGTCACTCCTGATACTAGCGTGGCTGCTGCCCTCGCCTCGATGGCGAATGAGATAAAGGAGCTCAAGCTCAGTGCTTTGAGGTGTCAGGTGTGCAGGGGAGGACACGACACCCGAGATTGCCCGGTAAATAATCAAGAGCATGTGAGCTATGCTGGCAACCAATACCAGAACCGAAATTACAACAATTCTAATACTTTTGGTTCGGGATGGAGATCTGGATTCACTGGTCGTCAGCAACAGTATGGAGGAGCAGAAGAAGGAGCGAGTTCTGGGAGCACTGTTGGGTCACGAAGGATTGAGGAGATGATGGAGACTCAGACACAGTTGCTTGCCCAGCTGGTGCAGAATAACAAGGATGCTCGGCTAAGACTGGATAGCCATGACACTTTGATGAAGAATCAGCAATCGGCGTTCCAGGATTTGCAACGCACGGTAGGAGACATTGCTAGGAGCATACATGATAGACAAGGAAGCCCTTCTACGGGCCCGAACGCTTCAGTGATGGCCGTGTCTATAGAGAGTGTGGAGAGTAAAGTGGTTGAAGAGGTTGACTCCCACTCTAAGGAGCATAATATTCCCTCGGTGGAGGAGGTGAATAAGATTGATTGGGCAGCTCGATTTGCTGAAATCGACGCTAGGATGCTAAAAGAGACCGAGTCGAATGCTGTTTCGACGAGGAGCATGATAGAGAAGGAGGATGAGAGCCCACCGGTAGTAGTAGAAGAAGAGCCGGTGGAGGAGGAGATAGTGGTTGAGGTGCCTACCAAGAAGGCACAGGAGAAGAAGAAGGGGGTGGAGATGAAGTCCCCCGAGATTGACTTGAGTCGTATTCCTTATCCTACACGTGTGTTGCCACATAAACACGCTAAGGAATACGGTCACTTCCTTGATATGTTCAAACAACTCAAGGTCAATCTCCCGTTTGTAGAGGTCCTCCAGCATATGCCCAAATATGCCAAGTTCTTAAAAGGCCTTCTTTCCAACAAGAAGAAACTTGAGGAGGTCTCTGGAGTCTCACTTGGTGAGCAATGCTCGGCAGTGGTGCAAAATCATTTGCCAGAAAAGTTGTCTGATTCGGGTCGGTTCACGATCCCGTGCTTGTTGGGCAACCTACCATTACACCACGCGTTGGCCGACCTAGGTGCTAGCATCAATTTGATGCCCTATTCATTATACAAGCAGCTGGACCTAGGTGAACCACAACCAACGCGCATGAGCATTTCCTTGGCTGACCGCTCAGTCAAGTATCCACGGGGAATAGTGGAAAATCTATTAGTGAAAGTGGGCAATTTTGTTTTCCCCGTGGATTTTGTGATTCTAGATATGGAGGTGGATGACAAGGTCCCACTCATCTTAGGGCGCCCGTTCCTACGGACCGCAAAGGCGATGATTGATGTCTTTGACGGGAAGCTCACACTTCGTGTGGGGGATGAGGTCCTTACATTCAATGCTGTAGAGTCCGGGAAGGATGTTGGCGAGCACAGCCACTCCGTGTGCATGCTCGATTCTTTCATGGACCACCATTGGGACCCCGATCCGGTGATAGAAGTAGGTGAACCCGCCCCGAATATAGAAGAACCATATGATTGGGCGTTGGAGTTAGAAGGATTGCTAGATGAGCCGGACGATTATGGAGATGAGGTGCCTGATGATTTGCTGGAGATGATGGCAGAGTTTGAAGAGGTCATAGGCAAAACCCCAAGTGTGGGGAAGTTGGTGGAGGTTGTTGAGGATCCCGAGGATCCTGGTGAGATTGTGGAGGTCATTCCTTTAGAAGTGCCCATTCCTAAACCCCTACATATCTTCACCACTGTTTGTGCTTTGGGGAGAAAGATCGAGTCACCCCCTAGGTCTAGGCCGCCTCGTAAGAGGACTCGAGAGTTAATTGACTTAGGCAACGTAGATAGAGTGCTAACCCCAAGTGTGGGGATATCGAGGAGTGACAAACTACTTGGTTATTTAATGCGTATTATCTTCGGACCGGGTAGATTTAAGTTGTGGTGGAAGGAGATGAAGGATAGAAATCCATGGTGCGGTAGGAGTAGTTGTTTGCTGAGGCTGTGGAGAACCGGTAGGCCGCGAAGGATGAAGGCGGTACCGGTTAGGATCAAGGAGAAGCCTCCTGATCGGTTTGCTTGAGTCCTGGGCAAGTGCCCGGGATGTAAAGTTTGTGTGCGTTCATTGGTATGAGTCCATGTCTTTTTCTTTGTTTTCGGTTTGTGTTTTGGTTGTGTCAAGTTTTGCAGGAATCCATGCTTGATTCGGTAAGGAAAATCGTCGGGAATGAAGCCCCAGGTATAGTTACATATGTTTTTATGCTTGGGATAGGTTTTTAGTGAGTTTGGGTGAAACAAGATCTTAAATGACCAAAAATATTCTACGTATAAAACTTGAAAATTCTTCATAACTTTCTGTTAACGACACCCTCCCGCGGTACGCGAAGAACGAGAGGAAGATATCTCGCGGTACGCGAGAGACAAAAGTCTCGGCCGGCCTAACTTTTTGGCCTTCGCGGTACGCGACGAATATACCCTTCGACTTACGCGGTACGCGAGGGACTGCTGGTGTCACCCTATTTCCTTTGTTTCCCATGGTTTCCCGTACCCGTTTCTGTCCCCGTTTTCACTCACCACCACTATTCATCACCTACCTTCGTACCACCACTACCATGAAGCATCACCTTTAACCACCATCATCCATCACATTAATTCACCCACCTACCACCATCCGACCACCGTGACCATGGGAAACTAGAAACCGTTTATGACCGATGTTCGAACTTGCTGTGGTATTCATGTCTTTGTGTTTGCAACATGTCGAGTATGTTTTCTCTGCATCTATCTATCTTGAGTCTTTTAGTTTTCTTGAGTCTGTCTAGTCTCTATATTTTATTTGAGTCAGTTTAATGCTGTGGGTTTGTATGAGGTTTATTTTACAGGTTTTATCATTCTGTCCGTACTCAATCTCCATTCGGGCGGGTTTGATGATTACCATTACTATCTTGTAAAGGCAACCCGACAGCTGATGTGTAACCGCGACCGAAATGCTATACGGTGCACACAAGGAAGAACGAAGCTGCATATTAGTTTGCATCTACATTACCAGCTAAGTCGATTCCTGTTCTTTTTTTTTTCTTTTCTTGTTTTATTTTTGCATTTTTATTTTTAGTTTTGTTTTGCTTCACATTGAGGACAATGTGTCTTTCAAGTGTGGGGATGTGAGTGTTTAGCTAGTTTGTCTTGTTTATAAAAAAATTAAAAAAAAATTGAAAAATTTGAAAAATGTTCTTGAAAATAATTGCATATATTTGGAAAATGATAGTAGAACTGGATCTATTTATGAGTTTAAAAGATTAAATAATTGAAAACGTGTCTAATTAGTGATGTTTTGGTAGACCCAGCTAACTAGTAGAGCTTAAATATCCTGTTTGTGTTATTTAGGATTAATCACGGAATAAAATCATGATATCTTGTGGGTATTCATCTTAGAGTAATGGTAATACTGAAACTGTCAATATAGGGTGATAGGTACCACGATTAAGTTAAAATTTAAAGGTTTTTGAAATTTTTTATGGCACACCATTCTCTTTTTATGAGAATAAATCCGAGTTTCGGTGGCGCCCGCATTCCATAATCCGTTATTCCATAATTTATGAGCTATACTGAGTTTTGCTTATGTGTTTCCCTCTGGGATAGCGACTTGGAGGATACACCCCTAAGTAAGATTTATGTGCTTCATTGATAGAATGTAGTCTATGTGTTACCCTCCGGGATAGTGACTTGGTTGAAACACCTCTAGACGAAAGTTCTTTCGCTTATTATGCTCATTATCATCCATTCATTCATGATTTCATCTGATTTCTAAAAACCTGTAAATAGTAGTTTAACGTGGTAGGGTAAATCTATATGGTTTAATCCGTGCCTAAACATGACCTTGAGACGGGATTAGGTAGAGCTGTAACTTCTAAGTGTGAGTCACATAGATTGATTGATATGTTGTATAAAATGGATTTAGAACACGTAAAGGGGGCTTGAAAGTTAGTGCTTGGGTTTAATCGGACAGAAATACTAATTGTTGCTTTTTAACACGTGAGTATGTTTTGAAAATTGAAATTTATGTTTGTTGAGTTAGATGCCAATTATGATTCCATTTGCAGATTTTTCGAGGACGAAAAAAGGTTAAGTGTGGGGATATTTGATAGGGTGCGAAAGCACACGTCTTTATTCCTTTGTTTTAATGTGTTCTAAGTAGTTTTATATTAGTTTTGAGTCAATTTTATGTACATTTGAGTCGTTGGTCTTATTTGTAGGAGCTCGGGAATATTAATGAAGAATACGTGAAGAAAACGAGCGAAGAAACGAAGCCCGGAAAAGTCCAATGATCAAAAGACAATTTTCTGAAATTTAGGTCTCCCGCGGTACGCGAGAGACGAGTGTAATAATTCTCGCGGTACGCGGGAAACTCCAGGAATCCGCCCGACTATTTTGGTTCTCGCGGTACGCGAGGATCCAGTCAACATTCTCTCGCGGTACGCGAGAGGGCCGTTTTCCGCAAAACCCTAATTTTCTAAATTAAAAAGATTTAAACGGCCATTATGAAGAAGTTCGATTCTAAGCCGTTCCAGGGAAGAAAAAGAGGCGATTTTGAGCTTGGAAGTCAATTGAAGCTGAAGATTGAAGCTTTTGGATTCCGGGTTTGTGTAGTTGCATTCTAGGGTTTAAAGATTCAAACTTTATCTTTGATTTTGTGTTTTGAACCTATGGATCTTGCTATTTGCTTCTGTGTAGATGTTCTTAGTATGATTCTAGGCTAGATCCTTGATCTACCTAGGTCAATATGATGATTATGTGTTAAAGTTTCGATTTTTATTCGGTTTTTGGATTTGAATGTTGGATTTATGATTTAGTAAAGGTTTGAGTTTGTTTATGTGTGATGTTAGTGCATGTTTAATTCTGATTATGTGGTTGATTATGCTTTTCTGCGTTGATTGTGGTTGTCTGCCAGTTTGATCTTCGTTTCTGGTTCATAGACTTTAGGGTTTGTGAGTTAGAGTGGTGTCTAGACGTAGTAGCCATAGAAAACCTAGTTAATTACTGATTAGAAGTGAATGTGTGTCCTAGTTCAATACCCGAGAGGTGAGAATTAGTCGTTCAGTCTTCATCATTAGGAATCCGCGTGTCAGCTGTCTGAGAGGAAGTTGGTATTAGATGTCTAGTGATAGTTGCTATCCGAATCATAGTATCCATTCTAGAACTACCCCATGCATTCCTTGAGTGTATGGTAAGCGGTGAGACTGAGAGGTAATCCGTTTATTAGGGTACTTGTCATAGTAGGAAATACCCGAGAGGTGATCCGATCATCTGGTGAGTTAATATCCTTAGGTTGTCTTCTGGTCACATCCCGAGACCGAGAGTGATCGGGAATCCACTAGATATCTTTTAGGTGTTATATCTTTAGAAACCCAGATCCAACCTAGTTCCAAAACCGATAGAAGTTGAGCTTTACACATAGGATTCCGACCTAGGTAGTGACTTCTCTATTCTTGATTTCATCTTTAGTTTACTCTTGATAGCTTGAATTGTCCTTAGTTTATTGCATTCTTAGTTAATCTTTAGTGTAGTAAACCCCCTAACCAATCAAATCATACTTAAGTCCTAGTTAGAGTCTAATTTAGTTATTCAGTGTCTTTTGGGTTCGATATCCGGACTTCGTTTAGGCTATATTACATTGATCGGTACACTTGCCGGTTGTGTGGTCTAGTATTAGGTCGAGTCTAGGTTTTATAAATTTAAAGCTAGAAAGTCTAGAATAGGTTTTATTTGTTAGTTTTTAATAGACCGTCTGGACGACATCACCCGACCATTGATAGGTGCCGGATAGTTTGGATGGTTGGCTGGAGCAGCTTGATGGACGGGAGGACGGGTACGGCAAGTAGTGACCACGTCTCCATATCGTCCGCAGCTTGAACACAATCGGCATGGTAAGTTGGCAGGATGGTGGTACTTGCAGGTCTGACATTGGGGATTTGGACCCAAATAAGGTTTTGGGTTTTGACCCAAAGGGGCCACTTGAATAGCAGGTACGGTGGGAGATACGGCTGCGAAGTTTTGACCCTTTCATTTCTTGTTACGGTTAGAAGACTCGGGCTTTACATCTTTGACGGCCGCAAGAGTATAAACAACCTTTTTGGAACCCTTTCTTGTTAAGGTTCCGGCTTTGACGTGGTTTTCGGATAGCGTAGCGGATAGACGAATAGCAGCTTCAAGTGTAGGAGGATTTCTTCCTAACACAGAATCCTGAATTTGCATAGGCAGCCCGCCTATGTATTTTTCAATTTCCCGAGCAAGGGGAGTGATCATATGAGGTACCAGTAGGCTCAGCTCTTGAAATCGGGTGGTGTAAGCCAGATTATCCCCGCTGTCTTGGGCAAGATACCAAAACTCAGTCTCGAGCTTCCTCATTTCATTTCGAGGACATAATTCATCAGTCATGGCTTTCTTCAGATCATCCCATGATAAAGATGTAGCAACCTCAACACCACGAGTGCGTTTCTCACCGTTCCACCGGGTGAGGGCTCTCTTTTGTAGTACACTTGTGGCATAGCGAACCCGAAGATTATCGGGACAGTCACTGTTTAGGAATGTGCTTTCCATGCTTTAAAACCATTGTAGTAGGCCGGTAGCACCTTCAGTCCCGTAAAATTTTGTAGGGTTGCACGAGTTAAAGTGCTTAAACGTGCATTGAGGCGGGTTGGTACCACCGTTTCCTTGGATGTTGTGAGACCCGTCACTGTTGTTATTGGCTTGGGTCATTTGTCCTACCAGTTGGGCAAGAAGAGTAGCAAGATCCGGGTTAGAAGTGCTAGAGTTTGCACGTCGAGGAGGCATTCTAACACCATAAGAAAAGACAATGATATTTTAGATAAAGTGGGTATACATGAGCTATAGTGGGAATAATGTAAGCAGAAATGCGGAATTCATCATGTCATGTGCCAATGTATGTGTATTTATTCAGGGTTGATGGGGGAGGTAAGCCATCTATTTCGGGTAGGATATGATGTCATAGATCATTACTTGCGTAATAGGAATCGCCGGGATTTGCATGTACTACAAATCGTTATTACGTGTGCACCCGTAATAATGATTTGTTTTGCATGTTCATCTAGTTCTTCCTATCTTACTATAATGTCCCCAAAATTTTGAGTTTAGGTTCGGATCGTATTCTTGCGAATACAATGACTTATCAACGTTAAGTAATTTCTCAAAACTTTTAAGGAGACATGTTTTAGCCTATAGGTAAACACTCACTTCAGGTATTCCCAGGAAAGCATACGGGTCCGTTTATTTGGATTTATACGAAATGCTTTCCTAGACAGAAAACCCAATGTACAGGTGTCACCCTTCCAGATTGCACATGTCCTTTACTGGTTTCAAGAAATTAAGTCGTTGACGAGATTTTCAAGATTTTAATAGACTTGAGAGTCTATGAGTATAAAATGTGTAGGAATGTTGCAAATAGTATGGATAAGGATGGGTAGTGTATTTGTTTGCATACGTTTGTTTGTCAAATGTGTGTGTAAAGTATGTATTATGTGTTTTAAAGCCTTGTATGTATGTGTATAAGTCTCATGTACCAAACTTGGGAAAATTCAAATAATACCTAACTACAAATAATTCACATAGCAGATAATCATTTAGCACGTAACACATAAAAGAGGGTCCTAGGGTTATAGTCTTGGTCATTGTGTCTAATAACCTAATTCCCTATAACCATGGCTCTGATACCAATCTGTCACACCCCGACCGATGGCGGAATCATCGAGGCGGACAATGGAATGATTGTTCAAAAGCACATGACAGCTAAAATATTGCATAATTCATTAATTTAATTAAAGACAACAAACGTTCAAGTACAATACAAATTCAAATAACCTAGTCTATTTCAAAACATTGATTTAATTAACTAGGTCCATAAGTTCTTAAGTGGTAGAATCTTCAGCAAGCAATCACATATCCAAACCTGAAACATTATTTAAATCAAGTGTCAACTATAAAGTTGGTGAGTACATAGGTTTAGTGGAACCGATAAATAGTAGATAAAAACGTTTTGCAACTCATTGTTTATCTAGTTAAACATAGCATATATGGTTGTATCATTTATCTAAGCACAATTCAAACCTTGATTGATGCGCTTGAACATAGCACATCAGCTAGGTCCGATATGTTTGAATATAGTTACCCACTATATCCGATATGTTTGAATATAACACGCGGCTATATCCGAGTATGCAGTAATAAACACCCTACATGGGTGGGCTGGTCAGGCACAATAGATCTATTAACATTACTGTTGGTTTTCTTCTGTTTAAAGTAAATGATTGTACACCCAAGATAATAAGCATATAATCCACATGAATAACACGTATAAACAATTTGATTGAGTAGCATGAAATAATGTTTCACCCCAAAGTATGTAAAAATGTAAAATAGGGGCTATGTAACTCACCTGGCTAGAGGATGTTTTAATCCACGAGTGCGGGTGATAAGGATGTTGAAAACTAAGCACGTTGAAACCCTATGTGGATAAATGTCACACCCCCAGATTTATTTACTTAATAAATAAATACAGGTTGCAACGATTGGTTCATTACACGATAGCGGAAGCTGTAATGGTGATTTCTAAGACTTGATTACATATATGATTACTAAAACTAAATAAATACAATGATCTAAGTCCTGCTAGTTCAATGGTCGACTTGAGACTTGATAATATATGCCCGTCCGGTTACTAGGACTTGTTCCAACATAGCTAGCCTATTCTAACCGCGCCATGGCTAAAGGTTACCTGAGAAACATACTTGAAAGTGTCAACAATTTTGACAACTACATATAAATATATATATATATATATAAACACCCACATATATCATGGTTTCCAAATGTGTCTATATATATATATATATATATATATATACACGTACAACTTCTTTTTATCAATTAATGATCATGCATATCTATTAAGGTCACAAAATAATGTTTTAAACTACAATCTTACACATACATGCGTAACTCTCGATTTATATGTATGCATATACACTTTACAATTTTTCCCAAACTAACAACTATAAACACACACATTTATATATATATAGATCATTAGATCGTGTTTGCACACTTGTGCAGGAGTGTGTATTGTTTTATCGGATTACTCTTAATTATGTGTACCAATACCCATGAGTCTGCCGAATCTGGCTGTTGCCGGATGAGGTTAACGGTAGAGAGGCACCACCAGTGTCTCTCAAGAATAAATGTGTATGGAAGTCAGGCACTATGTGTAGGGCAGAGATCCTCAAATTAGTGTCGAGCAACTCATGCTCGAAGTATGTACGTACGTATGGATCCACATGATCCTGATGAATGTCTGGGTCTCCTGACCCATGGAGTTCTCCCACATTTAGTCTTGCTTATCCACCTTGGATTCCCTACGGTCCGGGCAATCCCGTCTGCCACATCTCATGGAGAAAGTCTATCCGTTCGATCCGGCAACTCATGAATTAGAGTATTTATACTGCACATACGTCAGAAAGAAAGTTGCCTCCCCGGCTAGAGTAGTTGTGGTGCAGGTATAGGTACATATTCTGGTACGGGTTCAGCCTGTTGTGATACCAAGATCGGTAACTGACGATTGCTGCCGTCGTCGCCCAAGCTCAGCTCGTAACTCGATCTTCTAAGGTTGCAGTATGCTGAGTACCCGTTATTCTTGACTCGTAATCCGAACAATAACATGTTGTAAGTGTTTATTATTGCCACATTGTTATATGTGTTTAAGTGTTCATTACATGTGTCATGTAATTGTATTAGTGTAACTAATGATACTCTAGTGTAACTCCATACACAAATAGTCTACACAAGTTGTTCGGCAACGGTTGGAATTCCTATACTCAAGTCTTGGGTGTTTTTAGTGTGATGCAAGTCTTAGAAATCTTGGTCCCTAAATGAGTCCGGTTAGAGCTTAGGTGTCACTAAGGAAACCTAATTCGCTAAAACCATTGCTCTGATACCAATCTGTCACACCCCCAGATTTATTTACTTAATAAATAAATACAGGTTGCAACGATTGGTTCATTACACGATAGCGGAAGCTGTAATGGTGATTTCTAAGACTTGATTACATATATGATTACTAAAACTAAATAAATACAATGATCTAAGTCCTGCTAGTTCAATGGTCGACTTGAGACTTGATAATCTATGCCCGTCCGGTTACTAGGACTTGTTCCAACATAGCTAGCCTATTCCAACCGCGCCATGGCTAAAGGTTACCTGAGAAACATACTTGAAAGTGTCAACAATTTTGACAACTACATATATATATATATAAACACCCACATATATCATGGTTTCCAAATGTGTCTATATATATATATATACACCTACAACTTCTTTTTATCAATTAATGATCATGCATATCTATTAAGGTCACAAAATAATGTTTTAAACTACAATCTTACACATACATGCGTAACTCTCGATTTATATGTATGCATATATACTTTACAATTTTCCCAAACTAACAACATTAAACACACACATTTATATATATATATATATAGATCATTATTTCTACACGTAAGCATCCATGTTCAAGCCTTTTTACCTAGTGTTAATCATGCTTTTAATTTAATATCTACAACTATCATCATAGGATCAAAGCAATAACATATACACCCATATATACAAATTTCGGCCCTTTATGTATATATTTATAAAACTTTTAGTTTTTAACTCATTAAAGTTAAACTTTATAAATATTCATTAATCTTTTTAAATCTTTTTGATTATTAGGATGAACAACGAGCTTAAACCAAAAATAAAGATGAAAATAAAGTGTGGTGTCGGTTTCTTACCGCTAGACAAGCTAGGTGAAGAACAACGTTTAGAAGGATGGTAGAGACTCTTGATGCTACCAAAACCCGACATCTATACTCCAAGACTCCCTTGACTCTTTAAGCTCCTAGCTAAACCCCTAGAGACTTGGTTCTTGGATTTTGAAAGTGTAAAGTGTGGGTGTGTATGTATATATCGATTATATAGAGAGAAGAGATGGAGATGGAGTGTTGGTTCCATCTTCATCATCACAAGGTATGGGAGGTTGATGGATTTGACCCTTTACTTGTCTTGCACTTGAAAGAGTATGGAGTATGTGACGCAAGGGATGGGGGAGCAAGTGGAGAAGTCAAGAAGGTGGGTCCACCCCCTCTAGACCCATTTCGGCCGAGAATAGGGTGTGAGTGGGGGGTTGGGTCTCGTTCCACTTTCTAGTTGGTTTCTAAGTGTTTAGTTAGGTGGATTTTAAGTTGCGTATACTCGTTAATCGATTCCGTGATCTAATACTTGGTGTAAAACTTTTAACGATCACATAACTTATATGTTTTTGTGTTGTTTGACTAGTCTCCATAATTTACTAATTAACCCTACATGGCTATCACTTTAACTACATTATACATGTATACACATTAAATAATATTGAGCAATGTAAGAATTATTTATAAGTAAACTTTTTATAAAAGTTTAGTCACCAATATTTATGTTTTCATGTTACAGCGTCTCTGTAACATTCCAAAAATAATAAAACGAATAACTATAGCGAGACCGATGACTTAGTCTGAATATTTAAACAAAAGGGAGCGGGCTTGGGCTCGGCTTCAATGGGCCGAGGGAAGCCCAGGCATATAAGAGGTAAGGCAGCCCTCTTCTCTGCTCATTTCCCCACTCACGCAAGTTCTAGAGAGAGAGAAGAGAGCTCGGGTCTAGAGAGAGAAAGTGACGGATCAACTCGGGAATTCAGGAGAACGTTGCTGCTGTGCTCGTGACCATCTTCTCCGAATCAGAAATCCAATCCAGGTAAGCGTTCGATCATAATCTGAGTTTTTATGATTTTTTTGGGATTTTCGGTTTTAACCCAATAGATGACGATTTTGCGGATGAAAATTTAAAATGAGCTTAGGTATAGCATCAAGAATAAAAACCGAACGTTATGATCTAAGAAAAATAGAGATATTGGCACGATCAGATTCGCATGCAGAAACTTCAGATTATTGGGGAAGATGATTTGTGCAGACCCATCGAAACTACTTAGTTTCGATATGTGCAGACCCATCGAAACTAACCATCGAAACTACTTAGTTTCAATATGTGCAGGCCCATTGAAACTACTTAGTTTCGATATGAGCAGACCCATCGAAACTACATAGTTTCGATATATATATACAGACCCATCGAAACTACCATAGTTTCGATGTATATATGTATATATGCAGACCTATCGAAACTACCATAGTTTCGATATGCCCACGATCTGAACCTAAGATTACACCTAAGTTACCTATCAAAACTATCAAGTTTCGACATAAGCAGCTTATCGAAACTACCAAGTTTCGACTTAAGCAACCTATCGAAACTACCAAGTTTTGATATAAACGAATCCATCGAAACTACCAGATTCAAGCATAGTAATGTCTAGTGTCATCTAGGAGCACTACCTTACGTGTATGACTTTATTGTACAGATCGTGAGTTACATTAGTGACGCTCAGTAGCCAGCTAAGTGTATTTCAGAAACTACTCATCAGGTGAGTTCTATGTGCCCCCTTCTATGTTATGTGCAAATCATTTTAAATGTTTTGGGGCTGAAGTGTATACACTAAATGATTAAATGTTATAAATGTCAATGTGATCATACGTATATATATAAATACATATATATGAAAATGAATTATGAATAAAGAAAGAAGCGTATGATTTTAAAGAATGAATGAAAGAAAGAAATAACGTAAAAGAATGAAATCTTGCCTTATATTACATATATATTGCATGTTACGAATGAATGTAAATGTTATAAACCCTTCTATGACAACGGCTACATCGGTAGACGGACGACCACGTGACTATTTTGCAACCGGGACAAAAACGTTCCTTCGCAAGCTAGGACGTATGAAAAGGTATTAATGGACGGTCGAAGCAAATGCCTTAACTAAAGTAGAACGGTTGCATACATAATGTCGCGTGGGAAATGGATGCCCTAGGGCAGACGGACAAAATGACGGACTACGACGGTAGGACGGTTTAAGAGCGGACGGACAAAGGTTGCCGGACGGATTAATGAATGACGGACGGTTTTCTAGAGCCGGACGGTAATGAAATGGGCTACGACGGTAGTTCTGACAGCGATGTCTTCGTGACATTCGCGACAAGTATGACGGGTTGATCTCCCTTAAGATTATGGCCAATAAGTGTTCTCTCAAAAAGAAAGTATGTATGTACATATGTATATACCCTCAATGAATGTTATGTGAGAATAGTAAAGTAAAGAATATTTAAAAGTATGAATATATATACACATTATATTCATGATAAGGTAAATATTATGTATGATTGTCTTTAAACTAGAACTCACCAGCGTTAGCTGACTTTTAGTATACATTTCAGGTAAAGGAAGAAAAGGTCGTGCGATGGCGTGAAGGTTACCCGACACAAGACTGACATCCCACTTTAATATATGTGTTAAGACTTCCGCTGTCAAGTTATGTTATATTATGTAATTGAACGACGAATGATTTGTAATTGAATGATGAATGTCTTTAATTTAAGTTCAGTATTTATGACTATGTTTATGAGTAAATCCAACAAGTGAGGTTACCCGGAAAGGGGCCTTACAAGTTGGTATCAGAGCAATAGTTTGAGAGATTCAGACATCCCTAAATGTCTGGACTCAAGCTGATTATGGGACCAACGCACGGATGTCAGTCTGGGTAGCCAACGCCAACGCCAGCACAGTAAGTAAGTACTAAGGTTAATACACTTGGATAAGAATAGATACTCAAACCTAGAACCAATAGATGTCAATGTCATGACCAATTTGAAGAGTTTGGAACCCTAAAAGCAATGTAAAATTTCTAATCACAAACCGGTCACTGTAATTAAAAATTTACCTTGTTCGTACTGTTCCAAGACTATGATCTGAGAGAATGACATTGATGTATTCCCTTTATGACCATCAGGAAAACTAGGAACTATGGCTGGAGGAGGAAGAACTGGACGCCGAGGCGGTCGCACTGGCCGAGTGGGTAGACCTCCATTGAATCGAAGAAGTGAAGAGGAAGAGAGTGTGCACGCAGAACACACTGAGAGTGTGCACGAAACTAATGTGACCCCAACTGGGGACGGCAATCAAGGGCCTATACAGTTGGAACCCGAGGTTAGGGATGCTATTGCCCGCGATGTTGTACTTACTCTAAAGAACATATTGCCTGACCTATTATCTGAGGCACTAAAGAAAAGCAAAGAAGAGGATGAAGGGAACAATGAAGAGAAAATTTATGACAGTGACGGGGATGAAGTAAAAGTGGCATCCAGCAATCGTGTGTGTACTTACAAAGGTTTCAAGGACGGAGACCCACCTAAGTTTGATGGAACCAAGGATTTGGTGGCTACTTTCGAATGGATTGAGAGGATGAACGCTGTAATCAACATCAGCGAGTCCCGACCGGACCAGGCGGTTAAATATGTTGCTCATTCTTTCACCAATGAAGCACTAGGTTGGTGGAGAAACATTCAAAGAAGAAAGTCGCCAAATGCTATTGCCAGAATGACATGGGAAGACCTGAAGAAGCTCATAATCCAAAAGTTCTGCCCACAGAATGAGATTGATCGTGTGGAGAACGAGTTCCTAAACTTCAAGGCTGGCAACAAGACTCATCGCCAGTATACTTCAAGATTCAACGAGCTGGCCCAACTGCTACCACACTTGGTGGAAACCGAAGAACGTATGATCAAATACTATGTCAAGGGTCTGCCGCAAAGGGTCCGTGTCCATGTAAAAGCCAACCTACCCTCGACCTTCGAGTCGGTAGTCAACCTGTCTGGAATCGTCTACGACGATTATGCCAATGAGGACCCGGCACCTGAGACACAAAAGAGAAAGTGGGAGAACCCGTCTAGAGGAACCGAAAAAGGGAAAGAAACAGCTGAAATTAAGAAACCAAGGTTGGACGGATATGAAACATGCAAGAGATGTGGAAGGCAACATCTGGGCGAGTGTCGAATCGGCACCACCGTGTGTTATAAGTGCGGGAAGCCGGGGCACTACTCCCGAGATTGTTTGAAGGATGTCAAATGTCAAGTATGTGGATTGTTTAGACATCTGACAAAGAACTGCAGGAAGGCCGGCCAATCTGGTTCGGGAAAGGAGAAGGAACAGGAACAACAGAAGGAAAGGACTCGGGCCTATGCCTTAACTGAGGAAGAAGCAAGGGGAAATCCTGATGTCGTGTCAGGTACGTTTCTAGTTAATGATGAACGTCCTGCTATTTTATTTGATTCTGGTGCTAGTAAAAGCTTCATATCAAATGCATTTAGTCGTAAACTAGATTGCACTATCAACACCATAGTGAAGGCCTTTAGGGTACAAACTGTCGTTGGTAAAAATTCGGTAGTATTCCAAGTAACAGAGGATTGCATCATAGAAATAGAGGGACATAAGTTTCCTTCTAGATTATTCCTTCTCACCTTAGGAGTATTCGATATAGTATTGGGTATGGATTGGCTAGCTGCCAACGAAGCTCAAATCATATGTAAACGTAAGAGGATACACCTCAAGGCTCCAAGCGGCAACCCGATTACGGTTTATGGGGATTGGAATTGCACGATGCCGAACATCATCTCGATGATCAAGGCCGAAAGTTACATGAGGCGCGGTTGCGAAGCTTATCTGGCATATGTTATTGATGATAGAACGAAAATGAATTAAGTCAAGAATGTACCCGTGGTGTGCAACTTTCCGGAAGTATTCCCTGAGGATCTACCTGGGTTACCACCCGATCGGGAAATAGAATTTCAGATTGACTTACTGCCAGGAGCTGAGCCCGTTGCCAAAGCCCCTTACCGATTGGTTCCGTCAGAAATGAAAGAATTGATGTCTCAACTAGAGGAACTAACCGAGAAATGATTTATTAGACCGAGCATCTCACCATGGGGCGCTCTGGTACTATTTGTAAATAAGAAGGACGGCAGTATGCGCATGTGCATCGACTACCGCGAATTGAACAAGAGAACAGTAAAGAACAAATACCCACTACCTAGAATAGACGACCTTTTTGATCAACTGCAAGGTGCGAGTTGGTTCTCAAAGATCGATCTTAGGTCGGGTTACCATCAGTTGAAAGTAAGAGAAGAAGACGTACCAAAGACCGTGTTTCGCACGCGTTATGGGCATTATGAGTTTCTCGTGATGTCCTTCGGATTGACCAACGCACCAGCAGCGTTCATGGATTTGATGAATAGAGTATGTCGACCAATGTTGGATCGATCGGTGATAGTTTTTATAGATGACATACTGGTGTATTAAAAAAGCGAGGGTGATCACCACTGTCACCTAAGAGAGGTTCTGGAGGTGTTAAAGCAGGAAAAAATTATACGCAAAGTTCTCCAAATGCGCGTTCTGGCTTAGGGAAGTACAATTCCTAAGTCACGTAATAAACCCAAACAGAATCATGGTAGATCCTGTAAAGATCGAGACAGTAAAGGAATGGAACGTCCCAAAGACACCAACAGAGATACGAAGTTTTCTGGGATTGGCAGGCTACTATCGAAGGTTCATTCAAGATTTCTCAAGGATAGCCTCGCCACAAACTAAACTGACACGGAAGGAAGTGAAATATGAATGGGGTCAAACCCAAAACAACGCGTTTGAGGAACTTAAGGCACGATTAACCCAAGCTCCAGTCTTAACACTACCTGAGGGAAATGAAGACTTGGTAGTCTACTCTGACGCTTCAGGGCAGGGTTTAGGGTGCGTACTCATGCAACGAGGAAAGGTAATTGCTTATGCATCGCGGCAACTAAAGATTCACGAGGTTAACTACCCAACACACGATCTAGAATTAGCCGCAGTAGTTTTCGCGTTGAAAATATGGAGACACTATCTGTATGGAGTTAAATGCACCATTTACTCCGATCACAAAAGCCTGAAGTACTTTTTTGAACAAAAGGAATTAAACTAGAGACAAAGGAGATGGTTAGAGCTACTGAAAGACTATGACTGTGAGATATTGTACCATCCAGGCAAGGCAAACGTAGTGGCTGACGCTTTAAGTAGAAAGGAAGAATCGGCACCTATCAGGATCAAAGCGTGTCAGCTGATTATAACACCAGACTTGATGGGTGAAATATCAAAGGCGCAAGATGAAGCACTGTTAGAAAGAAATGTGAAACGGGAAAGAATAGTAGGACAACAAGGGAACTTGGATACAAATGCATACGGAGTACGAACTAGGTTTGGCCGGATGTGGATACCTAAGATTGGCGAGCTTAGAGCCAAAATACTCGATGAGGCCCATAAGTCTCGTTATTCTATCCACCCCGGGACAAACAAAATGTATCAAGACTTGAAGAAAGAGTACTGGTGGCCTGGCATGAAGAGTGATGTGACTGAATACGTGAACAAGTGCTTAACGTGTTCACTAGTTAAGGCGAGCACCAGAAACCATGCGGTAAAATGCAACCTCTACCAATACTGGAATGGAAGTGGGAGGAGATAACGATGGACTTCATTACCAAGCTACCGCGAACAGCTAAAGGCAATGATACCATTTGGGTGATCGTCGACCTCTTGACAAAGAGTGCTCACTTCTTGCCAATACGTGAAACTTCTTCTTCTGAAAAGCTAGCAGAAATATTTATCAAGGAAATTGTGAGCAGACATGGTATGCCGCCGTCGATTGTGTCCGACAGGGATACTAGATTCACGTCAAGGTTTTGGAAGAAATTCAGTGAATCGATGGGCACTAGACTGAACGTCAGCACCGCTTACCACCCTCAAACCAATGGTCAATCTGAAAGGACCATTCAGACCTTGGAGGACATGCTCCGAGCCTGTATCATTGAGTTCGGTGGGAGCTGGGACAGCCATCTACCATTGGCAGAATTCTCATATAACAATAGCTATCATTCAACGATTGGTATGCCGCCATTTGAAATATTGTATGGGAGGAGATGTAGGACCCCAGTTTGTTGGGGGGAAATTGGACAGAAGGATTTTGCAAGTCTCGAAGTGGTCAAAGCTACTTCCGAGAAATTTGATCAAATCAAGGCTCGAATGAAAGCCGCAAAAGACAGACGGAAATCATACGCGGATAAGAGAAGGAGGGATTTAGAGTTTCAAGTAGGGGACATGGAACTGTTGAAAGTATCACCGTGAAAAGGAATCATTCGGTTCAGAAAACGTGGCAAACTAAGTCCAAGGTTTGTCGGACCTTTCAAGATTTTAGCGAGAGTGGGTCAAGTTGCTTACAGACTCGACCTACCCGTCGAGCTTAGCGAAATACACCCTACGTTCCACGTGTCGCACCTACGCAAGTGCCTAGCTGACGACACAGCTCACATACCTTACGACGAGATCGAAGTGGATAACAGTCTAAATTATATAGAGGAACCGATAGCCATCATTGACTGAGCTGAGAAATGACTACGCAATAAGTCAATCCCATTAGTAAAAGTACAATGGAAACACAGAAAGGGTTCAGAAGCTACTTGGGAAAAAGAAGACGAAATGAGAGGACTATATCCCCAGCTGTTTAACGATTAGCTGGTTTCGAGGACGAAACCTTTCTAAGGAGGGTAGACTTGTAACATCCCAAAAATAATAAAACGAATAAATATAGCGAGACCGGTGACTTAGTCTGAATATTTAAACAAAAGGGAGCGGGCTTGGGCTCTGCTTCAATGGGCCGAGGGAAGCCCAGGCATATAAGAGGCAAGGCAGCCCTCTTCTCTGCTCATTTCCCCACTCACGCAAGTTCTAGAGAGAGAGAAGGGAGCTCGGGTCTAGAGAGAGAAAGTGACAGATCAACTCGGGAATTCAGGAGAACGTTGCAGCTGTGCTCGTGACCATCTTCTCCGAATCAGAAATCCAATCCAGGTAAGCGTTCGATCATAATCTGAGTTTTTATGATTTTTTTGGGATTTTCGGTTTTAATCCAATAGATGACGATTTTGCGGATGAAACTTTAAAATGAGCTTAGGTATAACATCTAGAATGAAAACCGAACGTTATGATCTAAGAAAAATCGAGATATTGGCACGATCAGATTCGCATGCAGAAACTTCAGATTATTGGGGAAGATGATTTGTGCAGACCCATCGAAACTACTTAGTTTCGATATGTGCAGACCCATCGAAACTACTTAGTTTCGATATGTGCAGACCAATCGAAACTACTTAGTTTCGATATGAGCAGACCCATCGAAACTACATAGTTTCGATATATATATACAGACCCATCGAAACTACCATAGTTTCGATGTATATATGTATATATGCAGACCTATCGAAACTACCATAGTTTCGATATGCCCACGATCTGAAGCTAAGATTACTCCTAAGTTACCTATCGAAACTATCAAGTTTTGACATAAGCAGCCTATCGAAACTACCAAGTTTCAACTTAAGCAACCTATCGAAACTACCAAGTTTCGATATAAACGAATCCATCGAAACTACCAGATTCAAGCATAGTAATGTGTAGTGTCATCTAGGAGCACTACCTTACGTGTATGACTTTATTATACAAATCGTGAGTGACATTAGTGACGCTCAGTAGCCAGCTAAGTGTATTTCAGAAACCACTCATCAGGTGAGTTCTATGTGCCCCCTTCTATGTTATGTGCAAATCATTTTAAATGTTTTGGGGCTGAAGTGTATACACTAAATGATTAAATGTTATAAATGTCAATGTGATCATACGTATATATATATAAATACTTATATGTGAAAATGAATTATGAATAAAGAAAGAAGCGTATGATTTTAAAGAATGAATGAAAGAAAGAAATAACGTAAAAGAATGAAATCTTGCCTTATATTACATATATATTGCATGTTATGAATGAATGTAAACGTTATAAACCCTTCTATGACAACGGCTACTTCGGTAGACGGACGACCACGTGACTATTTTGCAACCGGGACAAAAACGTTCCTTCGCAAGCTAGGACGTATGAAAAGGTATTAATGGACGGTCGAAGCAAATGCCTTAACTAAAGTAGAACGGTTGCATACATAATGGTCGCGTGGGAAACAGATGCCCTAGGGCAGACGGACAAAATGACGGACTACGACGGTAGGACGGTTTAAGAACGGACGGACAAAGGTTGCCGGACGGATTAATGAATGACGGACGGTTTTCTAGAGCCGGACGGTAATGAAATGGGCTACGACGGTAGTTCTGACAGCGATGTCTTCGTGACATTCGCGACAAGTATGACGGGTTGATCACCCTTAAGATTATGGCCAATAAGTGTTCTCTCAAAAAGAAAGTATGTATGTACATATGTATATACCCTCAATGAATGTTATGTGAGAACAGTAAAGTAAAGAATATTTAAAAGTATGAATATATATATATATATATATATATATACATTATATTCATGATAAGGTAAATATTATGTATGATTGTCTTTAAACTAGAACTCACCAGCGTTAGCTGACTTTTAGTATACATTTCAGGTAAAGGAAGAAAAGGTCGTGCGATGGCGTGAAGGTTACCCGACACAAGACTGACATCCCACTTTAATATATGTGTTAAGACTTCCGCTGTCAAGTTATGTAATATTATGTAGTTGAACGACGAATGATTTGTAATTGAATGATGAATGTCTTTAATTTAAGTTCAGTTTTTATGACTATGTTTATGAGTAAATCCAACAAGTGAGGTTACCCGGAAAGGGCCTTACAGTCTCCCTAGACTTTTACTAGAATAAAATTCTTGTTAATCACCAACGACCGTACCTTGCGGGTTATCACTGTTTATTTTCCTAGTAATTCATAAAAAATACTATTTTGATATATGTTTCTTTGCTAGACTCCTTGACTTTACTTAGTCAAAATAAAACTTCAGGAAATATATGTTATGAATGTGCATTTATGTAATATAGATATTGACCTGAAATGCTGGGTGTCACATTCTCCCCATGTTACAGAGAATTTCGTCTTGAAATTCAGTTCTTGTCATTCTAACTTGGAGTGTTTGTAAACAAGGACGGGTACTTGGATTTCATTTTATCTTCCCGCTCCCACGTATACTCGGGGCCACGCTTTGAATTCCAACGTACCTTGACCGGCTTAACACGGCTGCGCCTTGTTCTCTGAACCTTCCAATCTGTGACTTCATTGGGTTCCTCAACGAAGTGCGACTTGTCGTCTATGTGAATCTCATCAGGCGGTATAATTAACGTCTCGTCTGATAAACACTTCTTGAGATTTGATACAGGAAACGTATCGTGGACATTGCTTAGCTCTTGTGGCAACTTGAGCTTGTAAGCTACAGGGCCAACCCTAGCCAATATTTCAAATGGTCTAACGTACCTAGGGTTAAGTTTTCCACGGTTGCCAAATCTTGCAACCCCTTTCCAAGGTGAGACCTTCAACCTGAAGCGGTCCCCAACTTGGAATTCTAATGATCTTCGTCTGTTATCCGCGTAACTCTTTTGCCTGTCACGGGCGGCCTTCAGACGATCCTTGATCTTGAAGATATTGTCGGTGGTCTCCTGAATAACCTCAGGACCGGTTAAATGCTTGTCGCCAACCTCCGCCCAACATAGCGGTGAACGACATTTTCGACCGTACAAAGCCTCAAACGGAGCGGCTTTGATGCTGGTGTGGTAACTATTATTGTATGAAAACTCAGCCAGCGGCAAACGAGTATCCCAATTTCCTCCAAAATCAATTGCACACGCACGGAGCATATCCTCTAAAGTTTGAATGGTCCTTTCACTTTGACCATCTGTTTGTGGGTGATATGCCGTGCTCATGTCAAGACGTGTGCCCAAGGCTTCTTGTAATGACTTCCAGATTCTAGACACGAATCTGCTGTCTCTATCAGAGATAATAGAAATTGGCACTCCATGCCTAGCCACAATTTCCTTGATATAAAGCCTTGCAAGTTTCTCGGTTTTATCCGTCTCTTTGATGGGCAGAAAATGAGCTGATTTCGTCAAATGATCGACGATTACCCATATAGTGTCATACCCGCTCGAAGTCTTGGGTAACTTTGTAATGAAATCCATGGAAATCTGTTCCCATTTCCATTGAGGTATCTCGGGTTGTTGTAACAATCCCGACGGTTTCTTATGTTCTGCCTTTACCTTTGAACATGTCAGACATTTACCGACATAAATAGCAATTTCTCCTTTCATGTTTTGCCACATAATGGAGTTCCTCGGGATCCTTATACGTTTTATTCAATTCTGAATGAACAGAGTACTTGGGCTTACGGACTTCATCCATAACCTCCCGCATAGGCTACCGATACCTAGTACCCTAATTCTATTTGTATCATCCAACTTAGGCTTCAATCGTTTGATTCCATTTACTTGGTAGTCGGTATTCGCAAGCAAAGCGAATACTTCTCCGACTAACGATATTAAACGTGCAAGAACCCCTTTATTTTATTACCCTCAATAGGGTAGGGTTATATGATGCTCATTCCTGGTAATGAAAGGAATGGTGCCTGCGAATCTTGAGCGTATGTTGACACATACCCTCTATTCGTCTACGCACTTTGTCAAAAAAGCAGATCTCTATAGATCTTAGGAAAGAATTACTTGACGAGGTGTCTAGGTTTTAGTTGAATATTGGGTAGTAATGACACAGTACGGAAATGAAACTTTATGTTTGTCCCTCTTATGCTTTTCGAAAGCATTTTCTCGAACTAAGACTTTATTCTTAATTCAGGTTTCGTGTTATCTATGATCTTCCATTAAAATGGGTCATAATTGATTTAATATTTCAAGATTCCTTGTGTGCTCTCACTAGCAAAGTTCGAGTCTAATCACCACTTTACCCTTCACTTGTACCACCTTTCTGAGGCAGACCAGCCTTTTGGTTGTAACGTCCTGATACGTAAACTCATGGCTTGACGACCATACTCTTGAAGTATGTAAGTCATACAAAGTTCTATGTTTGTTTGGAATATTCACATTCCGTTTAGGTGAGGAAATGAACAACGATACTGTGAGAATGGTCTCATCGAATTAGTGCTTTTTCCCAAAATGGGCTACGGGTTTGTCAACCCATTAAGTTGGCAGAAAGGGTTGATAGCCAACTATTAGTCATACAATGTGTATGCACTTCCTTAGTGTTTCAATGGTGCTTTGGTGACTCATTGTTATGTATTCCACTCATATAGGTTATAGCCTCAAAATCCTTAGCACAAGGATAAAATTGAGGTAATGAGTGTTAAACATCGAAAACTTTATATTCTTACTGAGCATGCGTTAAGAGGTCATTTCTTAACAATAGATGATCTAGAGCTTCCTAATTATAGAAAATTAGGAGCGAAAGATGTGATCACGCCTCACCTCTAGGCTGAAATCTGGGATCCATTCAACAAGATGATCTTTGGGAAAGTGCGGGTACAAAGGGTATCAAACTATCCTTCTCGAATCTTTATGGACAGTGGTCTATAGTGAACAACTTATGCTTACGTCCCTTATGCATATCGAGAGCTAATGAGATTAGCAAGAAATTCCACATTTGGGAAACCTTCAAAAGTTTTGTATGTCGTTTTTCTGTTAGTACGACAATAGTCATCAGTCCACACTTTGGTTTCTTTGGCATTCGCTTGAGCATCATCCCCGACCTATTCATCACCGGGAAAATAGTCGGACTTAAAGGTGTACTAAATGTCAATGGTTGCAAGAGCAACCCTGTTTGACCAATATTATGAAATGTCAGATTACCTACTTGTCTCCTGTCGAGCTTCCACAACACCCCATAGGTGCTGTGTGTATGCGGGTCAGAAAGATTTTCTGCCCCATTACCGGAGCTAGTGCATAGCACTCCTAACGTAACTTTCAAGTAACTGTGAGACTAAATTGTACGATAGATCCCGAGATTACGCTATAATTTCCCACAATAATTTTGCAATTATTGTAATTGTGGGTTGTGGTAATGCTCAATTTGAAGCATTCCTGACAAGTAGAATTTCAAAGAATGAATGTGCGAAATCCTTCGCCGTTCAGGATTCACTAAGGATTGGTTGAATTCAATTTGAATTTCTCTCGTTCCTCCCGAACTTGTGGACACCTATTTGAGAAGTCTGATTTGTTAAGATCCAATCCTTAATCAAGTGACTGAGAACATGGGTTGATCATTAGCTTAGACAGCAAGACTCACTAAAGTTCCCATGCACTGCAAATTATGATTACGCGTGCACCCGTAATGATAATTTACTTTGCATGATCTCTGTAGTGTTCCTTCTATCCCCAAATTTTAAATCAATGAGATTTGAAATGTTCATTAGATCGTGTTTGCACATTTGTGCAGGAGTGTGTATTGTTTTATCGGATTACTCTTAATTATGTGTACCAATACCCATGAGTCTGCCGAATCTGGCTGTTGCCGGATGAGGTTAACGATAGAGAGGCACCACCAGTGTCTCTCAAGAATAAATGTGTATGGAAGTTAGGCACTATGTGTAGGGCAGAGATCCTCAAATTAGTGTCGAGCAACTCATGCTCGAAGTATGTACGTACGTATGGATCCACATGATCCTGATGAATGTCTGGGTCTCCTGACCCATGGAGTTCTCCCACATTTAGTCTTGCTTATCCACCTTAGATTCCCTACGTTCCGGGCAATCCCGTCTGCCACATCTCATGGAGAAAGTCTATCCGTTCGATCCGGCAACTCATGAATTAGAGTATTTATACTGCACATACGTCAGAAAGAAAGTTGCCTCCCCGGTTAGAGTAGTTGTGGTGCAGGTATAGGTACATATTCTGGTACGGGTTCAGCCTGTTGTGATACCAAGATCGGTAACTGACGATTGCTGCCGTCGTCGCCCAAGCTCAGCTCGTAACTCGATCTTCTAAGGTTGCAGTATGCTGAGTACCCGTTATTCTTGACTCGTAATCCGAACAATAACATGTTGTAAGTGTTTATTATTGCCACATTGTTATATGTGTTTAAGTGTTCATTACATGTGCCATGTAATTGTATTAGTGTAACTAATGATACCCTAGTGTAACTCCATACACAAATAGTCTACACAAGTTGTTCGGCAACGGTTGGAATTCCTATACTCAAGTCTTGGGTGTTTTTAGTGTGATGCAAGTCTAGAAAACTTCTAACGAATTACGGTTTGCCCGGTAATCGATGGTTTGAGGTTGCGATTTCGATTGGGGTAGATTGCCAGTTGATAATAGAAGATAACGGAACAAATTTGAGGCTCGAACATGGTCGCGAAGGGTCTGGTCGGCAGGGTCTTAAATCCGAGAATGTCAAGAATGGGAAATCAAGCTTCGGGATGGAATTAGACTATGATATTCTGGTCACAGCTTCTCACAGTGACGACGAACACAATGATGGTTTCAATTTGAGGTGAGAGTGGGTGGAGGAGGGGTGGCGAGCTCGAGCAGGTCCGTAAATGGCTATTTATAGCCGAGCTCGATCCTTATAATAAAACACGCAATTGAGTATGTCCAGACACTCGTCTGGACGAGACGAAACTGTCGAGCTATCTTGCAGGCGTGGAGGTTGACTGTCGGGGCCGAATTCATGGCGTGGACTTTCGGCCACAAACACGATCAGACGATTCGAATGTTGGGGAGACCAATTGGTCAGGGGCTTTTGCTCGCGTGGGGACGACGAATTCATGGAGACCATCTTCGGCTGTCGAGGTGCTGGGGACAATGTCGAGGAGTCGCCGGAAAATGGCTTGGACCGCCGGTCAATGGGGGAGACGACCGGAAACGCGAATTGGGATTTGTCAACTTTGGTCCTCGGAGTTTGATTTTGATTTAAAATAGTCCCTGAGATTTTTTACAATTTGGTCCCTGTGGTTTGATTTGTCCAGGATTAACCCCTTAACTGATTTTTGTCTGAAAACCTCTTAGTTTCATAATTTTCAAAACAGCCCCTTAACTTTTATAAAAATAATTAATTAAATTTCTTTTTAATTTCATTATTATTATTTTTTTTATAAACTTATATTATTATTATTATTATATATATTTTTATAAAAGTTAATTTTTTTATTTAAATGGATTATCTTATTTATATATGAACCTTTGTATTTAGATTTTTTTTATATAAAATTTTATATAAGTTTAAAACTTATAAAATTTTAATTATTTTAAATCCATAAAATAAAAAATATATATATATTTTGTTACAAAATTAAATAAAAACACTCGCATTTCATTTAATAGAAAATGATTACATGATACATAATATAAAGCGTGAATAAGAAAACCGAAATGTCACAGTTGGTCCCATAATCAGTTTGAGTTCAGACATTTAGGGATGTCTGAATCTCTCAAACTATTGCTCTGATACCAACTTGTAAGGCCCATTCCCCGGGTAACCTCACTTGTTAGATTTACTCATAAACATACTTACTGAGCTTAAATTTAAAACATTCAGAAGTAACGGAAGCAAACATCATTCAAATTACATGACATAGCAGCGGAGGTCTTAACAATTAAATACATAACATTGTCTTAACATATATAAATGTGGGATGTCAGTCTTGTGCCAGGTAACCTTCACGCCATCGCACGACTCTTTCTTCCTTTACCTGAAATGTATACTAAAAGTCAGCTAACGCTGGTGAGTTCTAGTTTAAGGACAATCATACATAATACTTATCTTATCACGAATATTTTATATATATGTGTACATAACATACGTAATATTCGTACTTTTACATATTCTTTACTTTACTGTTCTCACATAACATTCATTTTCATGTATATACATACGTACATACATTCTTACTTCTAGGGGGGAGAACAGTTATTGGCCATAATCTTAAGGGAGATCAACCCATCATACTTTTCGTGAATGTCACAAAGACATCGCAGTGAGAACTACCGTCGTAGCCCTTTTCATTAACCGTCCAGCTCTAGAAAACCGTCCGTCGAAACTTAAATCCGTCCGGCAACCTTTGTCCGTCCGCTCTTAAACCGTGCTACCGTCGTAGTCCGTTCTTTTGTCCATTTGCCCTAGGGCATCCGTTTCCCACGCGACCATTATGTATGCAACCGTTCTAATATAATAAGGCATTTGCTTCGACCGTCCATTAGTGCCTTTTTATACGTCCTAGCTTGCGAAGGAACGTTTTTGTCTCGGTTGCAAAATAGTCACGTGGTCGTCCGTCTACCGAAGTAGCCGTTGTCATAGAAGGGTTCATAATGTTTACATACATTCATAACATGCAATATATATAATATAAAGCAAGATTTCATTCATTTACGTTATGTCCTTCTTTCATTCATTCTTTATAATCATACGTTTCATTCTTTGTTCATAATTCATTTTCATATATAGGTATATATATATATATATATATATATATATATATATATATATATATATATATATATATATATATATTTATATACCACGTATGATCACATTGACATTCATAGCGTTTATTCATTTAGTGTATACACTTCAGCCCCAAAACATTTAAAATGATTTACACATAACATAGAAGGGGCACATAGAACTCACCTGATGAGTAGTTTCTGAAATACACTCAGCTGGCTACTGAGCGTCACTAATGTCACTCACAATCTGTATAATAAAGTCATACACGTAAGGTAGTGCTCCTAGATGACACTAGAAATTACTATGCTTGAACCTAGTAGTTTCGATGGATTTGCTTATATCAAAACTTGGTAGTTTCGATAGGTTGCCTATGTCGAAACTTGGTAGTTTTGATAGGTTGCTTATGTCGAAACTTGGTAGTTTCGATAGGTTACTTAGGTGTAATCTTAGCTTCGGATCGTGGGCTCATATCGAAACTATGGTATTTTCGATGGGTCTGCATATATCGAAACTGAGTAGTTTCGATGGGTCTGCACATATCGAAACTGAGTAGTTTTGATGGGTCTGCACATATCGAAACTGAGTAGTTTCGATGGGTCTGCACATATCGAAACTAAGTAGTTTCGATGGGTCTGCACATATAGTCTTCCCTAAAAATCTAAAGTTTTTGCATGCGAGTCTGATCGAGTCAATATCTCAATTTTCTTAGATCAAAACGTTCGGTTTTCATTCTAGATGCTATACCTAAGCTCATTTTCAATTTTCATCTGCAAAATCGTTACCTTTTTAGCCAAAACCCGAAAATCCCAAATTAAACAAAAACTCAGTTTAGGGTCGAATCATTACCTGGATTGGGGTTCTGATTTGGAGGTTTTGCTCACGAGCTTAGTAGTAACGTGCTCCTTCAATTCCGGGTCGATCCGTCAACTTTTTCTCTCTAGGCCCGAGCTCTCCTTTCTCTCTCTAGAAGTTGCATGAGTGGGGAATGAGCAGAGAAGAGGGCTGCCTTACCTCTTATATACCTGGGCATCCCTCGGCCCATTGAAGCCGAGCCCAAGCCCGCTCCCTTTCTCTTTCCTTTTTTTTGGGATGTTACAAGTCTACCCTCCTTAGAAAGGTTTCGTCCTCGAAACCTGCTAATCGTTGAACAGCTGGGGATATAGTCCTCTCATTTCGTCTTCTTTTTCCCACGTAGCTTCTGACCCTTTTCTGTGCTTCCATTGTATTTTTACTAGAGGAATCGACTTATTACGTAGTTGTTTCTCAGCTCTGTCAAGGATGGCTATCGGTTCCTCTACATAATTTAGACTGTTATCTATTTCGATCTCGTCGTAAGGTATGTGAGCTGTGTCGTCAGCTAGGTACTTGCGTAAGTGCGACACGTGGAACGTAGGGTGTATTCCACTAAGCTCAACGGGTAGGTCGAGTCTGTAAGCAACATGACCCACTCTCGCTAAAATCTTGAAAGGTCCGACAAACCTTGGACTTAGTTTGCCACGTCTTCTAAATCGGATGATTCCTTTCCATGGTGATACCTTTAACAGTACCATGTCCCCTATTTGAAACTATAAATCCCTTCTTCTCTTATCCGCGTATGATTTCTGTCTGTCTTTTGCGGCTTTCATTTGAGCTTTGATTTGATCAAATTTCTCTGAACTAGCTTTGACCACTTCAAGACTTGCAAAATCCTTCTGTCCAATCTCCCCCCAACAAACCGGGGTCCTTCATCTCCTTCCATATAACATTTCAAATGGCGGCATGCCAATAGTTGAATGATAGCTGTTGTTATATGAAAATTCTGCCAATGGTAGATGGCTGTCCCAGCTCCCACCGAAGTCAATGATACAAGCTCGGAGCATGTCTTCTAAGGTCTGGATTGTCCTTTCAGATTGAGCATCGGTTTGAGGGTGGTAAGCTGTGCTGATGTTCAATCTAGTGCCCATCGCTTCATTGAATTTCTTCCAAAACCTTGACGTGAATCTAGTATCCCTGTCGGACACAATCGACAGCGGCATACCATGTCTGCTCACAATTTCCTTGATAAATATTTCTGCTAGCTTTTCAGAAGAAGAAGTTTCACGTATTGGCAAAAAGTGAGCACTCTTTGTCAAGCGGTCGACGATCACCCAAATGGTATCATTGCCTTTAGCTATTCGCGGTAGCTTGGTAATGAAGTCCATCGTGATCTCCTCCCACTTCCATTCCGGTATTGGTAGAGGTTGCATTTTACCGCATGGTTTCTGGTGCTCAGCCTTAACTAGTGAACACGTTAGGCACTTGTTCACGTACTCGGTCACATCATTCTTCATGCCAGACCACCAGTACTCTTTCTTCAAGTCTTGATACCTTTTGTTTGTCCCGAGGTGGATGGAATAGCGAAACTTATGGGCCTCCTTAAGTATTTTGGCTCTAAGCTCGCCAATCTTAGGTATCCACATCCGGCCAAACCTAGTTCGTACACCGTATACGTTTGCATCCAAATTCGCTTGTTGTCCTACTATTCTTTCCCTTGTAATATTTCTTTCTAATAGTGCTTCATCTTGTGCTTTTGATATTTCATTCATCAAATCTGGCGTTATAATCAGCTGGCACGCTTTCATCCATAAAAACGTCTCCTATTTAGCTAAAACCCGAGAAACCCCAAAACAAACAAAAACTCAGATTATGGTCGAATCGTTACCTGGATTGGACTTCTGATTCGGAGGTTTTACTCACGAGCTCAGCGGTAACGTGCTCCTTCAATCTCATGTCGATCCGTTGACTTTCTCTCTCTAGACCCGAGCTCTCCTTTCTCTCTCTAGAATGATGAAATGAAGATGAAATGGTGAAGTGGGCTGCCTTGCCCATTATATACCTTGGCTTGCATCGGCCCGTTGGAGCCGAGCCCAAGCCTATCCGTTTTTCTTTTGTTTTATGACGATTTAGCCTCATTCGCTTTATTGTTTACTAAATTACTATTTTTTTGGGATGTTACAAGTCTACCCTCCTTAAAGAGGTTTCGTCCTCGAAACTGCTTATACGTTTAGCAATTGAGGGTATAGTCCCCTCATCTCGTCTTCTTTTTCCCACGTAGCTTCTGACCCTTTTCTGTGCTTCCATTGTATTTTTACTAGAGGAATCGACTTATTACGTAGTTGTTTCTCAGCTCTGTCAAGGATGGCTATCGGTTCCTCTACATAATTTAGACTGTTATCTACTTCAATCTCGTCGTAAGGTATGTGAGCTGTGTCGTCAGCTAGGTACTTGCGTAAGTGCGACACGTGGAACGTAGGGTGTATTCCACTAAGCTCAACGGGTAGGTCGAGTCTGTAAGCAACATAACCCACTCTCGCTAAAATCTTGAAAGGTCCGACAAACCTTGGACTTAGTTTGCCACGTCTTCTAAATCGGATGATTCCTTTCCAAGGTGATACCTTTAACAGTACCATGTCCCCTACTTGAAACTCTAAATCCCTTCTTCTCTTATCCGCGTATGATTTCTGTCTGTCTTTTGCAGCTTTCATCCGAGCCTTGATTTGATCAAATTTCTCGGAAGTAGCTTTGACCACTTCGAGACTTGCAAAATCCTTTTGTCCAATTTCCCCCCAACAAACCGGGGTCCTACATTTCCTCCCATACAACATTTCAAATGGCGGCATGCCAATAGTCGAGTGATAGCTATTGTTATATGAAAATTCTGCCAATGGTAGATGGCTGTCCCAGCTCCCACCGAAGTCAATGATACAGGCCCGGAGCATGTCCTCCATGGTCTGAATGGTCCTTTCCGATTGTCCATCGGTTTTGGGGTGGTAAGCGGTGCTGATGTTCAGTCTAGTGCCCATTGCTTCATTGTATTTCTTCCAAAACCTTGACGTGAATCTAGTATCCCTGTCGGACACAATCGACAGCAGCATACCATGTCTACTCACAACTTCCTTGATAAATATATCTGCTACTCTTTCTGACGAAGAAGTCTCACGTATTGGCAAGAAGTGAGCACTTTTCGTCAAGCGGTCGACGATCACCCAAATGGTATCATTGCCTTTAGCTGTTCGCGGTAGCTTGGTAATGAAGTCCATCGTGATCTCCTCCCACTTCCATTCCGGTATTGGTAAGGGTTGCATTTTACCGCATGGTTTCTGGTGCTCGGCCTTAACTAGTGAACACGTCAAGCACTTGTTCACGTACTCAGTCACATCATTCTTCATGCCCGGCCACCAGTACTCTTTCTTCAAGTCTTGATACATTTTGTTTGTCCCGGGGTGGATAGAATAACGAGACTTATGGGCCTCATCGAGTATTTTGGCTCTAAGCTCGCCAATCTTAGGTATCCACATCCGGCCAAACCTAGTTCGTACACCGTATGCATTTGCATCTAAATTCCCTTGTTGTCCTACTATTCTTTCCCGTTTTATATTTCTTTCTGATAGTGCTTCATCTTGTGCCTTTGATATTTCACTCATCAAATCTGGCGTTATAATCAGCTGGCACGCTTTGATCCGGATAGGTGTCGATTCTTCCTTTCTACTTAAAGCGTCAGCCACCACGTTTGCCTTGCCTGGATGGTACATTATCTCACAGTCATAGTCCTTTAGTAGCTCTAACCACCTCCTTTGTCTCATGTTTAATTCCTTTTGCTCGAAAAAGTACTTCAGGCTTTTTTGATCGGAGTAAATGGTGCATTTGACTCCATACAGATAGTGCCTCCATATTTTCAACGTGAAAACTACTGCTTCTAACTCTAGATCGTGTGTTGGGTAGTTAGCCTCGTGAATCTTTAGTTGCCGCGAGGCGTAAGCAATTACCTTTCCTCGTTGCATAAGTACGCACCCCAAACCCTGCCCCGAAGCGTCAGAATAGACTACCAAGTCTTCATTTCCCTCAGGTAGATTCAAGACTGGAGCTTGGGTTAATCGTGCCTTAAGTTCTTCAAACGCGTTGTTTTGGGTTTAACCCCATTCATACTTCACTTCCTTCCGTGTCAACTTAGTTAATGGCAAGGCTATTCTTGAAAATCTTGAATGAATCTTCGATAGTAGCCTGCCAATCCCAGAAAACTTCGTATCTCTATTGGTGTCTTTGGGACGTTCCATTCCTTTACTGTCTCGATCTTTGCAGGACCCACCATGATTACGTTTGGGTTTATTACATGACCTAGGAATTGGACTTCCCTAAGCCAGAACGTGCATTTGGAGAATTTTGCGTACAACTTTTCCTGCTTTAGCACCTCCAGAACCTCTCTTAGGTGACAGTGGTGATCACCCTCGCTTTTCGAATATACCAGTATGTCGTCTATAAAAACTATCACTGATCGATCCAACATTGGTCGACATACTCTATTCATCAAATCCATGAACGCTACCGGTGCGTTGGTCAATCCGAAGAACATCACGAGAAACTCATAATGCCCATAACGCGTGCGAAACGCGGTCTTTGGTACGTCTTCTTCCCTTACTTTCAACTGATGGTAACCCGACCTAAGATCGATCTTTGAGAACCAACTCGCACCTTGCAGTTGATAAAAAAGGTCGTCTATTCTAGGCAGTGGGTATTTGTTCTTTACTGTCCTCTTGTTCAACTCGCGGTAGTCAATGCACATGCGCATGCTACCGTCCTTCTTCTTTACAAATAGTACCGGAGCGCCCCACAATGAGATACTCGGTCTAATAAATCATTTTTCTGTTAGTTCCTCTAATTGAAACATCAATTCTTTCATTTCTGACGGAGCCAATCGGTAGGGGGCTTTGGCAACGGGCCCAGCTCCTTGCAATAAGTCAATCTGAAATTCTATTTCCCGATAGGGTGGTAACCCAGGTAGATCCTCAGGGAATACTTCCAGAAAGTTGCACACCACGGGTACACTCTTGAGGTCATTCATTTTCATTCTATCATCAATAACATATGCCAAATAAGCTTCGCAACCGCGCCTCATGTATCTTTCGGCCTTGATCATCGAGATGATGTTCGGCATCGTGCAATTCCAATCCCCATAAACCATAATTGGACTGCAGCTAGGAGCTTTGAGGTGTATCCTCTTACGTTTACATATGATTTGAGCTTCGTTGGCAGCTAGCCAATCCATACCCAATACTATATCGAATCCTCCTAAGGTAAGAAGGAATAATCTAGAAGGGAACTTATGACCCTCTATTTGTATGATGCAATCCTCTGTTACTTGAAATACTGCCGAATTTTTACCAACGATAGTTTGTACGCTAAAGGCCTTTACTATAGTGTTGATAGTGCAACCTAGTTTACGACTAAATGCATTGGATATAAAACTTTTACTAGCACCAGAGTCAAATAAAATAGCAGCATGTTCGTTATTAACTAGGAACGTACCTGACACAACATCAGGGTTTCCCCTTGCTTCCTCCTCAGTTAGGGCGTAGGCTCGAGTCCTAGCCTGCGGCTGTTCCTTTTCCCTCTCTTTTCCCGAACCAGATTGGCCGGTCTTCGTGCAGTTCTTTGTCAGATGTCCAAACAATCCACATACTTGACACTTGACGTTCTTTACGCATTCTCGGGAGAAGTGACCCGGCTTCCCGCACTTATAGCATGTGGTGGTGCCGATTCGACACTCGCCAAGATGTTGCCTTCCACATTTCCTGCAAGTTTCATATTCATCCGACCTTGGTTTCTTAACTTCAGTTGCTACATTCCCCTTTCCGATGCCTCTAGACGGGTTCTCCCACTTTCTCTTTTGTGTCTCAGGTGCAGGGTCCTCATTGGCATAATCGTCGTAGACGATTCCGCTCAGATTCACTACTGATTCGAAGCTCGAGGGTAGGTTGGCTTTCACATGGACATGGACCCTTTGAGGTAGGCCCTTCACATAATACTTGATCATTCGCTCTTCTGTCTCCACCAGGTGGGGTACCAGTTGAGCTAGCTCATTGAATCTAGAGGTATACTGGCGGTGCGTCTTGTTACCCGCCTTAAAGTTTAGGAACTCGTTCTCCACACGATCAATCTCGTTCTGTGGGCAGAAATTTTGGATTATGAGCTTCTTCAGGTCTTCCCATGTCATTCTGGCGATGGCGTTTGGAGACTTTGTTCTCTGAATGTTTCTCCACCAACCTAGTGCTTCGTTGGTGAAAGAATTAGCAACATATTTAACCGCCTGGTCCGGTCGACACTCGTTGATGTTAATTACAGCATTCATCCTCTCAATCCATTCGAGCATTGCCACTGAATCCTTGCTCCCATCGAACTTGGGTGGGTCTTCGTCTTTGAATCCTTTGTAAGTGCACCCACGATTGCTTGATCCCATTTTTACTTCATCCCCATCACTATCATACACTTTCTCTTCATGGTCTCCTTCATCATCCTCTTTACTTTTCTTTAGTGCCTCGGATAGTAGATCAGGCAATACTTTCTTCAGAGTGAGCACAACTTCACGGGCAATAGCATCCCTGACCTAGGGTTCCAACTATATAGTCCCTTGATTTTCGTTCCCAGTTGGGGTCACTTCTGTTTCGTGCACACTCTCGGTGTGTTCAACGTGCACACTCTCTTCCTCTTCAAGTCTTCGATTCAATGGAGGTCTACCGACTCGGCCAGTGCGACCGCCTCGGCGTCCTGTTCTTCCTCCACCAGCCATAGTTCCTAGTTTCCTGATAGTTATAAAGGGAATACATCAATGCCATTCCTTCAGATCATAGTTTAGAACAGTACGAGCAAGGTAAATTATTAATTACAGTGATCGGTTTGTGATTACTAATTTACATTGCTTTTCGGGTTCAAAACTCTTCAAATCAGTTGTGACATTGACATCTATTTGTTCTAAGTTAAGGTATCTATTTTTATCCAAGTGCATTAACTCTAGTACTTACTTATCGTGCTAGCGTTGGCGTTGGTTACCCATACTGACATCCGGGCGTTGGTCCCATAATCAGTTTGAGTCCAGACATTTAGGGATGTCTGAATCTCTCAAACTATTGCTCTGATACCAACTTGTAAGGCCCCTTTCCTGGGTGACCTCACTTGTTGGATTTACTCATAAACATAGTCATAAATACTGAGCTTAAATTTAAAACAATCAGAAGTAGCGGAAGCAAACATCAGTCATATTACATGACGTAACAGCGGAAGTCTTAACAATTAAATACAAAACATTGTCTTAACATATAAATATGGGATGTCAGTCTTGTGCCGGGTAACCTTCACGCCATCGCACGACCTTTTCTTCCTTTACCTGAAATGTATACTAAAAGTCAGCTAACGCTGGTGAGTTCTAGTTTAAAACTATTAGGTATGAACATTCTTTTCTTTATAAGTATACATAATTATATACATACATTTCTATAAATACGTATTCATAGCTTTTACTTTTCTTTCTTCATTCTTATGTGATTACATAGATATGCATTCACCTTTACTTTTGTAAGGCCCCAAAACCGGGTAACCTCACTTGTTGGATTTACTCATAAACATAGTCATAAATACTGAGCTTAAATTTAAAACATTCATCATTCAATTACATAATCATAACAGCGGAAGTCTTTACAAATAAGTCATGACATTGTTCTAAGACATATAAAACAAAAGTGGGATGTCAGTCTCGTGCCGGGTAACCTTCACGCCATCGCACGACCTTTTCTTCCTTTACCTGAAATGTATACTAAAAGTCAGCTAACGCTGGTGAGTTCTAGTTTAATACAATTAGGTATAAACATTCTTTTCTTTATAAGTATGCATAATTATATATACATTTATATAAATACACATTGACTTGAATTGCTTTTCTTTTATCATTCTTCGCAAATACATATAAAAATATATTCACATCATTTGTCTCATTTACTTTCATAACTTTTGCTTTTCTTTCATCTTTCTTTGTGACTACATATGTATGCATTCACCCTTTTCTTTTCTTTTCTTTTCTTTTCATTCATGGGTGATCAACCCGTCATTTATTTGCGAATGTCACAAAGACAAACGCCACGGTCCATCGTCATGGTCCGCATATTCTTACAACCGTCCGGCAACTAGTGTCCGTCCGTATTTTTCATTCTTACAACCGTCCGGCAACTTGTGTCCGTCCGTAATCTTACAACCGTCCTACCGTCGTATGCCGTATTTCGCCCGTCTGCCATAAGGCATCCGTTTCCCACTTAAACTAATTATACAGCCGAATATTGATTTAGCGCCTTACTCCCCCGTAGTGGCCTTTATTTAGTCTACCTTTCTAGACTTACTGTTTCTGGCTGCATAATAGTCAAGTGGTCGTCCGTCTACCGAAGTAGCCGTTATCATTGAAGCGTCCATAACGTTTTCTGTTACTTGGCAAGCAATATATACATAGATATAAAGCAGGATTTCATTCTTACACGTTATGTTATTCTTTTCATTCATTGTAAATAATCATACGATTCATTCTTTGTTCATAATTCATTTTTGTACTTGAGTATATATATATGTTTGTATACCACGTATGATCACATTAACATTCATAACATTTATTCACTTAGTGTATACACTTCAGCCCCAAAACATTTATAAATTATTTGCACATACATAGAAGGGGGCACATAGAACTCACCTGACGGGCTACTCTAGGTTGTCCTAGACAAAGGTCCAACAGCGTCACTTTCGATCTGGATTAGGTAGTTAAATACACATTAGACCCAACCCCGACTTTAATGGTTTAATCATTCTAAACTTACTGACTTTACTTAACCAACCTGCTGCCTGCTGCCTGCTATCTGCTGCCTGCGCACTTAGTAAGTGCGCAGGGACTTGCTCTTGCGCACTTGGCAAGTGCGCAGGAGCCTTCCTCCTGCGTACTTGGTAAGTACGCAGGGTCTGCATCCTGCGTACTTGGTAAGTACGCAGGGATTCCCTCCTGCGCACTTGGTAAGTGCGCAGGACCTGGTTCTTGGACCAAAATCCGAAGTTCTTGCATTCAAACCCGATCGTGCCAATCTTACAATTTTCTTTGATCAATACATGCGGTTTTTGTTCTAGATGCTATTTCTAAGCTTATTATCAAGTTTCATCCGTAAAAACATCATCTATTAAGCTAAAACTCGAGAAACCCCAAAATGAACAAAAACTCAGTTTATGTATGAATCATTATCTGGATTGAAGTTTTGATTCAGAGGTTTTGCTCACGAGCTCAGCTGTAACGTGCTCCTCTAATCTTGTGACGATCCGTTGACTTTCTCTCTCTAGACCCGGGCTCCCTTTCTCTCTCTAGAATTGGTGAAATGGAGGTGAAATGGTCAAATGGGCTGTCTTGCCCCTTTATACCTGGGCTTCCCTCGGCCCGTTAGAGGCGAGCCCAAGCCCATCCGTCTTTCTTTCGCTTTATGACGTTTAAATCCCCATCGTATTATTATTTACTTATTTACTATTTTCGGGATGTTACAAGTCTACCCTCCTTAAAGAGGTTTCGTCCTCGAAACTGTTTATACATCAAACAATTGAGGGTATAGTCCCCTCATCTCGTCTTCTTTTTCCCATGTAGCTTCCGACCCTTTTCTGTGCTTCCATTGTATTTTGACTAAAGGGATCGACTTATTGCGTAGTCGCTTTTCAGCTCGATCAAGGATGGCTATTGGTTCCTCTACATAATTTAGGCTGTTATCCACCTCGATCTCGTCGTAAGGTATGTGAGCTGTGTCATCGGCTAGGAATTTACGTAAGTGAGACACGTGGAACGTAGGGTGTATTCCACTAAGCTCAACGGGTAGGTCGAGTCTGTAAGCAACTTGACCCACTCTTGCTAAAATCTTGAAAGGTCCGACAAACCTTGGACTCAATTTGCCACGCTTCCTGAATCGGATGATTCCTTTCCACGGTGATACCTTTAACAGTACCATGTCCCCTACCTGAAACTCTAAATCCCTTCTTCTCTTGTCCGCGTATGATTTCTGCCTGTCCTTTGCGGCTTTCATTCGAGACTTGATCTGATCAAATTTCTCGGAAGTAGCTTTGACCACTTCGAGACTCGCAAAATCCTTTTGTCCAATTTCCCCCCAACAAACCGGGGTCCTACATTTCCTCCCATACAACATTTCAAATGGCGGCATGTCAATAGTTGAGTGATAGCTGTTGTTATATGAAAATTCTGCCAATGGTAGGTGGCTGTCCCAGCTCCCACCGAAATCAATGATACAGGCCCGGAGCATGTCCTCCAAGGTCTGAATGGTCCTTTCCGATTGTCCATCGGTTTAGGGGTGGTAAGCGGTGCTGATGTTCAATCTAGTGCCCATCGCTTCATTGAATTTCTTTCAAAACCTTGACGTGAATCTAGTATCCCTGTCGGACACAATCGACAGCGGCATACCATGTCTGCTCACAATTTCTTTGATAAATACTTCGGCTAGCTTTTTGGACGAAGAAGTCTCACGTATTGGCAAGGAGTGAGCACTCTTTGTCAAGCGGTCGACGATCACCCAAATGGTGTCATTGCCTTTAGCTGTTTGCGGTAGCTTGGTAATGAAGTCCATTGTGATCTCCTCCCACTTCCATTCCGGTATTGGTAAAGGTTGCATTTTACCACATGGTTTATGGTGCTCGGCCTTAACTAGTGAACACGTTAAGCACTTGTTCACGTATTCAGTCACATCGTTCTTCATGCCAGGCCACCAGTACTCTTTCTTCAAGTCTTGATACATTTTGTTTGTCCCGGGGTGGATAGAATAACGAGACTTATGGGCCTCATCGAGTATTTTGGCCCTAAGCTCGCCAATCTTAGGTATCCACATCCGGCCAAACCTAGTTCGTACTCGTATGTATTTGCACTTAAGTTCCCTTGTTGTCCTACTATTCTTTCCCGTTTCACATTTCTTTCTAACAGTGCTTCATCTTGTGCCTTTGTTAATTCACCCATCAAATCTGGTGTTATAATCAGCTGACACGCTTTGATCCGGATGGGTGTCGATTCTTCCTTTCTACTTAAAGCGTCAGCCACTACGTTTGCCTTGCCTGGATGGTACAATATTTCGCAGTCATAGTCTTTGAGTAGCTCTAACCACCTTCTTTGCCTCATGTTTAGTTCCTTTTGTTCAAAAAAATATTTCAAGCTTTTGTGATCGGAGTAGATGGTGCATTTAACTCCATACAAGTAGTGCCTCCATATTTTCAACACGAAAACCACTGCTGCTAACTCTAGATCGTGCGTTGGGTAGTTAACCTCGTGAATCTTTAGTTGTCGTGAGGCATAAGCAATTACATTTCCTCGTTGCATAAGTACGCAACCTAAACCCTGCCCCAAAGCGTCAGAGTAGACAACCAAGTCTTCATTTCCTTCAGGTAGTGTTAAGACTGGAGCTTGAGTTAATCGTGCCTTAAGTTCCTCAAACGCGTTGTTTTGGGTTTGACCCCATTCATATTTTACTTCCTTACGTGTCAATTTAGTTAGTCGCGAGGCTATTCTTGAGAAATCTTGAATGAACCTTCGATAGTAGCCTGCCAAACCCAGGAAACTTCGTATCTCTGTTGGTGTCTTTGGGATGTTCCATTCCTTTACTGTCTCGATCTTTGCAGGATCTACCATGATGCCGTTTGGGTTTATCACATGACCTAGGAATTGGACTTCCCTAAGCCAAAACGCGCATTTGGAGAATTTTGCATACAACTTTTCCTTCTCTAGCACCTCCAGAACTTCTCTTAGGTCACAGTGATGATCACCCTCGCTTTTCGAATATACCAGTATGTCGTCTATAAAAACTATCACCGATCGATCCAACATGGGTCGACACACTCTATTCATCAAATCCATGAACGCTGTTGGTGCGTTAGTTAATCCGAAGGACATCACGAGAAATTCATAATGCCCATAACGCGTGCGAAACGCGGTCTTTGGTACGTCTTCCTCTCTTACTTTCAACTGATGGTAACCCGACCTAAGATCGATCTTTGAGAACCAACTCGCACCTTGCAGTTGATCAAAAAGGTCGTCTATTCTAGGCAGTGGGTATTTGTTCTTTACTGTCCTCTTGTTCAGTTCGCGGTAGTCAATGCACATGCGCATGCTGCCGTCCTTCTTCTTTACAAATAGTACCGGAGCGCCCCATGGTGAGATGCTCGGTCTAATAAATCCCTTTTCTGTTAATTCCTGTAGTTGAGACATCAATTCTTTCATTTCTGATGGAGCCAATCGGTAGGGGGCTTTGGCAAAGGGTTCAGCTCCTGGCAGTAAGTCAATCTGAAATTCTATTTCCCGATCGGGTGGCAACCCAGGTAGATCCTCAGGGAATACTTCCGGAAAGTTGCACACCACGGGTACATTCTTGAGTTCTTTAGTTTTCATTCTATCATCAATAACATATGCCAGATAAGCTTCGCAACCGCGCCTCATGTAACTTTCGTCCTTGATCATCGAGATGACGTTCGGCATCGTGCAATTCCAATCCCCATATACCGTAATTGGACTGCCGCTTGGAGCTTTGAGGTGTATCCTCTTACGTTTACATATGATTTGAGCTTCATTGGCAGCTAGCCAATCCATTCCCAATACTATATCGAATCCTCCTAAGGTGAGAAGGAATAATCTAGAAGGGAACTTATGACCCTCTATTTCTATTATGCAATCCTCTGTTACTTGGAATACTGCCGAATTTTTACCAACGGCAGTTTGTACGCTAAAGGCCTTTACTATGGTGTTAATAGTGCAATCCAGTTTACGACTAAATGCATTTGATATAAAGCTTTTACTAGCACCAGAGTCGAATAAAATAGCAGCATGTTCATCATTTACTAGAAACGTACCTGACACGACATCAGGGTTTCCCCTTGCCTCTTCCTCCGTTAAGGCATAGGCGCGAGTCCTTGCCTTTTGTTGTTCCTGCTCCTTATCCTTTCCCGAACCAGATTGGCCGGCCTTCCTGCAGTATTTTGTCCGATGCCCAAATTGTCCACAGCTTTGGCATTTAGTGTCTCTCAAACAGTCGCGAGAATAGTGTCCCGCCCTTCCACACCTATAGCAGGTGGTGGTGCCGACTCGACACTCGCCAAGATGTTGCCTTCCACATTTCTTGCAAGTTTCATATTCATTGGACCTTGGTTTCTTGCTCTCAGTTGTTACGTTCCCTCTTCCGGTGCCTCTGGACGGGTTCTCCCACTTTCTCTTTTGTGTCTCAGGTGCCGGGTCCTCATTGGCGTAGTCGTCGTAGACGATTTCGCTCAGATTCACTACCGACTCGAAGGTCGAGGGTAGGTTAGCTTTCACATGGACTCGGACCCGCTGTGGCAACCCCTTAACATAATACATGATCAAACGGTCTTCAGTTTCTACCAGATGAGGTACTAGTTGAGCCAGTTCATTGAATCTTGATGTATACTGGCGATGAGTCTTGTTGCCAGCCTTGAAGTTCAGGAATTCATTCTCAACTCGGTCGATTTCATTCTGGGGACAAAACTTTTGGATGACCAGCTTCTTCAAGTCGTCCCATTTCATTCTGTTTATAGCATTCGGTGACTTAGTTCTCTGAATATTCCTCCACCAACTTAGTGCTTCGTTGGTGAAAGAATGAGCGACGTACTTAACAGCTTGGTCGGGTCGACACTCGCTGATGTTGATTACAGCATTCATCCTCTCTATCCATTCAAGCGTTACCACTGAATCCTTGCTCCCATCGAACTTGGGTGGGTCTCCGTCCTTAAAGCCCTTATAAGTACACCCACAGTTGCTCGATCCTATCTTTATTTCATCCCCATCACTATCATATACTTTCTCTTCCTTGTCTCCTTCATCCTCTTCTCTACTTTTCTTTATTGCCTCGGATAGTAGATCAGGCAATACCTTCTTCAAAGTGAGCACAACTTCACGGGCAATAGCATCCCTAACTTCAGGTTCCAACTGTATAGGCCCTGGACTGTCGTCCTTAACTGGGGTCACTTCTGTTTCGTGCACACTTTCGGTGTGCTCTGCGTACACACTCTCTTCTTCTTCTTCTTCTTCTTCTATTCTTTGGTTCAACGGAGGTCTACCTACTCGACCAGTGCGACCGCCTCGGCGTCCAGTTCTCCCTCCTCCAGCCATAGTTCTTAATTTCCTGATAGTTAAAAAGGGAATACATCAATGTCATTCCTTCAGATCATAGTTTGGAACAGTACGAGCAAGGTAAATTCTTAATTACAGTGACCGGTTTGTGATTACTAATTTACATTGCTTTTCGGGTTCGAAACTCTTCAAATCAGTCGTGGCATTAACATCTATTTGTTCTAAGTTAAGGTATCTATTCCTATGCTAGAGCATTAACTTTATGACTTACTTACCGTGCTAGCGTTGGCGTTGGTTACCCATACTGACATCCGTGCGTTGGTCCCAAAATCAGTTTGAGTCTAGACATTTAGGGATGTCTAAATCTCTCAAACTATTGCTCTGATACCAACTTGTAAGGCCCCAAAACCGGGTAACCTCACTTGTTGGATTTACTCATAAACATAGTCATAAATACTGAGCTTAAATTTAAAATATTCATCATTCAATTACATAATCATAACAGCGGAAGTCTTTACAAATAAGTCATGACATTGTTCTAAGACATATAAAACAAAAGTGGGATGTCAGTCTCGTGCCGGGTAACCTTCACGCCATCGCACGACCTTTTCTTCCTTTACCTGAAATGTATACTAAAAGTCAGCTAACGCTGGTGAGTTCTAGTTTAATACAATTAGGTATAAACATTCTTTTCTTTATAAGTATGCATAATTATATATACATTTATATAAATACACATTGACTTGAATTGCTTTTCTTTTATCATTCTTCGCAAATACATATAAAAATATATTCACATCATTTGTCTCATTTACTTTCATAACTTTTGCTTTTCTTTCATCTTTCTTTGTGACTACATATGTATGCATTCACCCTTTTCTTTTCTTTTCTTTTCTTTTCATTCATGGGTGATCAACCTGTCATTTATTTGCGAATGTCACAAAGACAAACGCCACGGTCCATCGTCATGGTCCGCCTATTCTTACAACCGTCCGGCAACTAGTGTCCGTCCGTATTTTTCATTCTTACAACCGTCCGGCAACTTGTGTCCGTCCGTAATCTTACAACCGTCCTACCGTCGTAGGCCGTATTTCGCCCGTCTGCCATAAGGCATCCGTTTCCCACTTAAACTAATTATACAGCCGAATATTGATTTAGCGCAATACTCCACCGTAGTGGCCTTTATTTAGTCTACCTTTCTAGACTTACTTTTTCTGGCTGCATAATAGTCAAGTGGTCGTCCGTCTACCGAAGTAGCCATTATCATTGAAGCGTCCATAACGTTTTCTGTTACTTGGCAAGCAATATATACATAGATATAAAGCAGGATTTCATTCTTACACGTTATGTTATTCTTTTCATTCATTCTAAAAAATCATACGATTCATTCTTTGTTCATAATTCATTTTTGTACTTGAGTGTATATATATGTTTGTATACCACGTATGATCACATTAACATTCATAATATTTATTCACTTAGTGTATACACTTCAGCCCCAAAACATTTATAAATTATTTGCACATACATAGAAGGGGGCACATAGAACTCACCTGATGGGCTACTCTAGGTTGTCCTAGACAAAGGTCCAACAGCGTCACTTTCGATCTGGATTAGGTAGTTAAATACACATTAGACCCAACCCCGACTTTAATGGTTTAATCATTCTAAACTTACTGACTTTACTTAACCAACCTGCTGCCTGCGCACTTAGTAAGTGCGCAGGGACTTGCTCTTGCGCACTTGGCAAGTGCGCAGGAGCCTTCCTCCTGCGTACTTGGTAAGTACACAGGGTCTGCATCCTGCGTACTTGGTAAGTACGCAGGGATTCCCTCCTGCGCACTTGGTAAGTGCGCAGGACCTGGTTCTTGGACCAAAATCCAAAGTTCTTGCATGCAAACCCGATCGTGCCAATCTTACAATTTTCTTTGATCAATACATGCGGTTTTTGTTCTAGATGCTATTTCTAAGCTTATTATCAAGTTTCATCCGTAAAAACATCATCTATTTAGCTAAAACTCGAGAAACCCCAAAATGAACAAAAACTCAGATTATGTATGAATCATTACCTGGATTGAAGTTTTGATTCAGAGGTTTTGCTCACGAGCTCAGCTGTAACGTGCTCCTCTAATCTCGTGACGATCCGTCGACTTTCTCTCTCTAGACCCGGGCTCCCTTTCTCTCTCTAGAATTGGTGAAATGGAGGTGAAATGGTCAAATGGGCTGTCTTGCCCCTTTTATACCTGGGCTTCCCTCGGCCCGTTAGAGGCGAGCCCAAGCCCATCCGTCTTTCTTTCGCTTTATGACGTTTAAATCCCCATCGTATTATTATTTACTTATTTACTATTTTCGGGATGTTACAACTTTCCTTTAACTTTCATTGGTCATACACATAAGGGTGATCAACCCTTCTTTTACTGCGTATATCACAAAGACATACGCCCTTAAGCTACCGTCGTAGCCCTTTTACTCGTCCGGTCCTAGAAACCGTCCGTATTAACGTTCGTCCGGCCAACCTTCGGCCGTCCGCCTTAACCGTCCTACCGTCGTAGTCCGTCATATTCGCCCGTCTGCCCTAAGGCATCCGTTTCCCACGCGAACTATTGTTTATCCAACCGTTATACTATTTTAGCATTTACTTCGACCGCCCATTTATGCTTTTTGTACGTCCTAGCTTGCGAAGGACGCATCTTTCCCGGTTGCAAAATAGTCGCGTGGTCGTCCGTCTACAGAAGTAGCCGTTAGCTTCGTTTCTGTCCATAACGTATACATACATTCATAACATGCAATATAAATAATTATAAAGCAAGATTTCATTTATTTACGTTATGCCATTCTTTCCTTCATTCTTTGTAAACATACGTTTCATTCTTTGTTCATAATTCATTCTCTTATATATATAAAAAATATATATTAGTACATTACGTATGATCACATTAGCATCCATATCATTTATTTATTTAGTGTATACATTTCAGCCCCAAAACATTTAATAAGGTTTGCACATAACATAGAAGGGGGCACATAGAACTCACCTGAAAAGCTACTCTTGGTTGTCCTAAACAAAGGTCCAACAACGTCACGTACGATCTGAATTAGGTAGTTTAAATACACATCAGACCCAACCCTAACTCTAACGGTTTAATCATTCTAAACATATTGCCTTTACTTACTGGTCTGCTGCCTGCGCACTTAGTAAGTGCGCATGGCCTTGCTCATGCGTACTTGATAAGTACGCATGATCTTTCTCCTGCGTACCTTGTAAGTACGCATGATCTTTCTCCTGCGTACCTGGTAAGTACGTATGATCTTTCTCCTGCGTACTTGGTAAGTACGCATGATCTTTCTCCTGCGAACTTGTTAAGTACGCAGGACGTCCCTACTGCGTACTTGATAAGTACGCAGCACCTGTTTCCTGGACAAGTCCGCAATTCTTGCATATTAATCCGATCATGCTAATCTTACAATTTTCTTTGATCAAAAGGTGCGGTTTTCACTCTAGATGCTAGTTCTAAGCTTATTTTCAAGTTTCATCCATAAAAACGTCTCTTATTTAGCTAAAACCCGAGAAACCCCAAAACAAACAAAAACTCAGATTATGGTCGAATCGTTACCTGGATTGGACTTCTGATTCGGAGGTTTTACTCACGAGCTCAGCGGTAACGTGCTCCTTCAATCTCGTGTCGATCCGTTGACTTTCTCTCTCTAGACCCGAGCTCTCCTTTCTCTCTCTAGAATGATGAAATGAAGATGAAATGGTGAAGTGGGCTGCCTTGCCCCTTATATACATGGGCTTGCATCGGCCCGTTGGAGCCGAGCCCAAGCCCATCCGTTTTTCTTTTGTTTTATGACGATTTAGCCTCATTCGCGTTATTGTTTACTAAATTACTATTTTTTGGGATGTTACAGCCTGTGACTGCTAGTCCTGTATTAGAATGTTTGAACGTTACTAACCAATCTAATTCTTATACAGCAACAGGATTAGTAGAGGGCATAGTGGAGGAATGTGGGAGTAATGAGGAGGAGGATGGTCGCGTTTTTGAGTTTAAGTCGGCGTCATTTAAAAACAAATCGTTTTGTTTTCAAAATGGTACTTTTTCAAAAGGGGATAAGTTGAAAGTGTCACACCCCGACCGATGGCGGAATCATCGGGGCGGGACATGTAGACTGTTCATAAGCACAAGGTTGACTAAATTGAAATATATTAATTGTCAAATTTCATTACAAACATTCAAACAAAACCAATTCCAAGAAAAGAAACATAATTGAAATACATAAGTTCTTTATTTATTTTAACTAAGTCCAAGCCTATATGTAGCACATCTTGATCAATCTCACATATTAGGACCTGAAACATGAATAAAATAAAGTCAACTAAAAAGTTGGTGAGTATAACACAGGTTTGTGTATAGATAGCATATAGTTTGAAAAACAAATCCATACATAACATGATAAATAAGGAATTTTTGGGGGGCAGCAATTGTGTAACCAAGTACAATCAAACCTTTGTAACTAGCATGCAAAATTGTGTTGTCGGTATCAATCACCTCAATCTGGGTGGGTTTGTCAGACTCAATAGATCTATCATTGAAAACCGTCGGCTTGAATAGTTAATGATTGCACATAAGTGTTCACAAAAGTTAGCACACATAGCACTCGGGTGTAAGGCCCCTTTCCCGGGTAACCTCACTTGTTGGATTTACTCATGAACATAGTCATAAAATACTGAATTTATATTAAAAACATTCGTCATCCAATTACATAATCATAACAGCGGAAGTCTTTACAATTAAAAACATAACATTGTTCGAAGACATATAAAACAAAAGAGGGATGTCAGTCTCGTGCCGGGTAACCTCCACGCCATCGCACGACCTCATCTTCCTTTACTTGAAATGTATACTAAAAGTCAGCTAACGCTGGTGAGTTCTAGTTTAATGCATCTAGGTATAAACATTCTTTTCTTTATAAGTATGCATAAGTATATATATACGTTTATATAAGTACACATTGACTTGAATTGCTTCTCATTTATCATTCTTCGCAAATACATATAGATATATATTCACATCATTGGTCTCATTTATTTTCATAACTTTTGCTTCTCTTTCTTCTTTATCTTGTGATTGCATATATATATATACTTTCACCTTTTCTTTTCTTTTCTTTACATTCATGGGTAATACTCTTAAGGGTGATCAACCCGTCTTTTGGTTGCGAAGGTCACAAAGACAATCGCCGCGGTCCATCGTCATGGCCCACCTATACTTACAACCGTCCGGCAACAAGTGCCGTCCGTCATTTTATTCTTACAACCGTCCGGCCGTCGTAGTCCGTAATTCGCTCGTCAACCCGAAGGTATCCGTTTCCCATGCGACTATTATTTATACAACCGTTCTACTATAAGATGCCAATTTTTTCTTAGACCGTCCGTTAATAACTTTAGTACGTCCTAGCTGATGAAGGAACGCACTTGTGGCATTCGTACGTCCTAGCTGATGAAGGAACGCACTTGTCCCGGTTGTATGATAGTCACGTGGTCGTCCGTCTACCGAAGTAGCCGTTATCATCGAAGCGTCCATAACGTTTTCTTATACTTGGCAAGCAATATATACATGGATATAAAGCAAGATTTCTTCTTTACACGTTATGTCATACTTTCGTTCATTCTTTAAAAATCATACGTTTCATTCTTTATTCATAATTCTATTTCGTGTAAAGATATATATATATATATATATATATATTTGTATACCACGTATGATCACATTGACATTCATAACTGTTATTCATTTAGTGTATACATTTCAGCCCCAAAACATTTATAAATCATTTGCACATAACATAAAAGGGGGCACATAGAACTCACCTGATGAGTAGTTTCTGAAATACACTAAGCTGGCTACTGAGCGTCACTAATGTCACTCACAATCTGTATAATAAAGTCATACTTGTAAGGTAGTGCTCCTAGATGACATTAGACATTACTATGCTTGAACTTAGTAGTTTCGATGGATTTGCTTTATCGAAACTTGGTAGTTTGATAGGTTGCTTCTGTCGAAACTTGGTAGTTTCGATAGGTTGCTTCTGTCGAAACTTGGTAGTTTCGATAGGTTGCTTCTGTCGGAACTTGGTAGTTTTGATAAGTAACTTAGGTGTAATCTTAGCTTCGGATCATGGGCTTATATCGAAACTATGGTAGTTTCGATGGGTATGCATATATCGAAACTGAGTAGTTTCAATGGGTCTGCACATATCGAAACTACTGCACTTATCGAAACTAAGTAGTTTCGATGGGTCTGCACATATCAAAACTAAGTAGTTTCGATGGGTCTGCACATCGTCTTCCCCAAAAATCTAAAGTTTTTGCATGCAAGTCTGATCGAGTCAATATCTAAATTTTTCTTTGATCACAACGTTCGTTTTTCATTCTAGATGCTATACCTAAGTTCACTTTCAAGTTTCATCCACAAAATCGTTATCTTTTTAGCCAAAACCCGAAACTTCCCAAAACGAACAAAAACTCATAATGTGGTCGAATCGTTACCTAGATTGTAATTCAGATTTGGAGGTTTTGCTCACGTGCTCAGCTGTAACGTGCTCCTCCAATCTCGTGACGATCCGTCGACTTTCTCTCTCTAGACCCGAGCTTTCCTTTCTCTCTCTAGAAGCTGCGTGAGTGTGGAATGAGCAGGGAAGAGGGCTGCCTTGCCTTATATATATACCTGGGCTTCCCTCGGCCCATTGAAGCCGAGCCCAATCCTGCTCCCTTTAGTTTAAATATTCTGACTAAATCACCGGTCTCGTTATATTTATTCGTTCTATTATTTTTGGGATGTTACAAGTCTACCCTCCTTAAAGAGGTTTCGTCCTCGAAACTGTTCATACGTTAAACAATTGAGGGTATAGTCCCCTCATCTCGTCTTCTTTTTCCCACGTAGCTTCCGACCCTTTTCTGTGCTTCCATTGTATCTTGACTAACGGTATCGACTTATTATGTAGTCGCTTCTCAGCTCGGTCAAGAATGGCTATCGGTTCCTCTACATAATTTAGACTGTTATCCACTTCGATCTCGTCGTAAGGTATGTGAGCTGTGTCGTCAGCTAGGCACTTGCGTAAGTGCGACACGTGAAACGTAGGGTGTATTCCACTAAGCTCAACGGGTAGGTCGAGTCTGTAAGCAACTTGACCCACTCTTGCTAAAATCTTGAAAGGTCCGACAAACCTTGGACTTAGTTTGTCACGCTTTCTGAATCGGATGGTTCCTTTCCATGGTGATACTTTCAACAGTACCATGTCCCCCACTTGAAACTCTAAATCCCTTCTTCTCTTTTCCGCGTATGATTTCTGTCTGTCTTTTGCGGCTTTCATTCGAGCCTTGATTTGATCAAATTTCTCGGAAGTAGCTTTGACCACTTCGAGACTTGCAAAATCCTTCTGCCCAATTTCCCCCCAACAAACCGGGGTTCTGCATCTCCTCCCATACAACATCTCAAACGGCGGCATGCCAATAGTTGAGTGATAGCTGTTGTTATATGAAAATTCTGCCAATGGTAGATGGCTGTCCCAGCTCCCACCAAAGTCAATGATACAGGCCCGGAGCATGTCCTCCAAGGTCTAAATGGTTCTTTCAGAATGACCATCGGTCTGAGGGTGGTAAGCGGTGCTGATGTTCAGTCTAGTGCCCATCGCTTCATTGAATTTCTTCCAAAACCTTGAGATGAATCTAGTATCCATGTCGGACACAATCGACATCGGCATACCATGTCTGCTCACAATTTCCTTGATAAAAATTTATGCTAGTCTTTCTGACGAAGAAGTCTCACGTATTGGCAAGAAGTGAGCACTCTTTGTCAAGCGGTCGACGATCACCCAAATGGTATCATTGCCTTTAGCTGTTCGCGGTAGCTTGGTAATGAAGTCCATTGTGATCTCCTCCCACTTCCATTCTGGTATTGTTAAAGGTTGCATTTTACCGCATGGTTTCTGATGCTCAGCCTTAATTAGTGAACACGTTAGGCACTTGCTAACGTACTCGGTCACATCATTCTTCATGCCGGGCCACCAGTACTCTTTCTTCAAGTCTTGATACATTTTGTTCGTCCCGGGGTGGATAGAATAACGAGACTTATGGGCCTCATCGAGTATTTTGGTTCTAAGCTCGCCAATCTTAGGTATCCACATCCGGCCGAACCTTGTTCGTACTCCGTATGCATTTGCATCTAAGTTCCCTTGTTGTCCTACTATTCTTTCCCGTTTCACATTTCTTTCTAACAGTGCTTCATCTTGTGCTTTTGCTATTTCACCCATCAAATCTAGTGTTATAATCAGCTGACACACTTTGATCCGGATAGGTGTCGATTCTTCCTTTCTACTTAAAGCGTCAGCCACTACGTTTGCCTTGCCTGGATGGTACAATATTTCGCAGTCATAGTCTTTCAGTAGCTCTAACCACCTTCTTTGCCTCATGTTTAGTTCCTTTTGTTCGAAAAAATATTTCAAGCTTTTGTGATCAGAGTAGATGGCGCATTTAACTCCATACAAGTAGTGCCTCCATATTTTCAACGCGAAAACCACTGCTGCTAACTCTAGATCGTGCGTTGGGTAGTTAACCTCGTGAATCTTTAGTTGTCGTGAGGCATAAGCAATTACCTATCCTCGTTGCATAAGTACGCAACCCAAACCCTGCCCCGAAGCGTCAGAGTAGACTACCAAGTCTTCATTTCCCTCAGGTAGAGTCAAGACTGGAGCTTGGGTTAATCGTGTCTTAAGTTCTTCAAACGCATTGATTTGGGTCTGACCCCATTCATACTTTACTTCCTTCCGTGTCAGTTTAGTCAGTGGCGAGGCTATTCTTGAGAAATCTTGAATGAACCTTCGATAGTAGCCTGCCAATCCTAGAAAACTTCGTATCTCTGTTGGTGTCTTTGGGATGTTCCATTCCTTTACTGTCTCGATCTTTGCAGGATCCACCATGATGCCGTTTGGGTTTATCACATGACCTAGGAATTGAACTTCCCTAAGCCAGAACGCGCATTTGGAGAATTTCGCGTACAACTTCTCCTGCTTTAACATCTCCAGAACCTCTCTTAGGTGACAGTGGTGATCACCCTCGTTTTTTGAATATACCAGTATGTCGTCTATAAAAACTATCACTGATCGATCTAACATTGGTCGACACATTCTATTCATTAAATCCATGAACGCTGCTGGTGCGTTAGTTAATCCGAAGGACATCACGAGAAACCCATAATGCCCATAACGCGTGCGAAACGCGGTCTTTGGTACGTCTTCTTCCCTTACTTTCAACTGATGGTAACCCGACCTAAGATCGATCTTTGAGAACCAACTCGCACCTTGCAGTTGATCAAAAAGGTCATCTATTCTAGGCAGTGGGTATTTGTTCTTTACTGTCCTCTTGTTCAGTTCACGGTAGTCAATGCACATGCGCATGCTGCCGTCTTTCTTCTTTACCAATAGTACCGGAGCGCCCCATGGTGAAATGCTCGGTCTAATAAATCCTTTTTCTGTTAATTCTTGTAGTTGAGACATCAATTCTTTCATTTCTGATGGAGCCAATCGGTAGTGGGCTTTGGCAACGGGCTCAGCTCCTGGCAGTAAGTCAATCTGAAATTCTATTTCCCGATCGGGTGGCAACCCAGGTAGATCCTCAGGGAATACTTCCGGAAAATTGCACACCACGGGTACGTTCTCGAGTTCTTTCGTTTTCATTCTATCGTCAATAACATATGCCAGATAAGCTTCGCAACCGCGCCTCATGTAACTTTCGGCCTTGATCATCGAGATGATGTTCGGCATTGTGCAATTCCATTCCCCATGAACCGTAATTGGACATCCGCTAGGAGCTTGGAGGTGTATCCTCTTACGTTTACATATGATTTGAGCTTCGTTGGCAGCTAGCCAATACTATATCGAATCCTCCTAAGGTGAGAAGGAATAATGTAGAAGGAAACTTATGTCTCTCTATTTCTATGATGCAATCCTCTGTTACTTGGAATACTGCCGAATTTTTACCAACGGCAGTTTGTACACTAAAGGCCTTTACTACTGTGTTGATAGTGCAATTCAGTTTACGACTAAATGCATTTGATATAAAGCTTTTACTAGCACCCGAGTCAAATAATATAGCCGCATGTTCATCGTTAACTAGGAACGTACCTGACACAACATCAGGATTTCCCCTTGCTTCCTCCTCAGTCAGGGCGTAAGCTCGAGTCCTAGTCTTCGGTTGTTCCTGTTCCTTTTCTTTTCCCGAACCAGATTGTCTGTTTTTTTTGCAATCCCTAGTCAGGTGACCAAACAGTCCACATACTTGGCATTTAGTGTCTCTTAAGCAGTCACGAGAATAGTGCCCCGCCTTCCCACACCTGTAACATGTGGTGGAGCCGACCCGACACTCGCCAAAATGTTGCCTTCCACATTTCTTGCAGGTTTCATATTTATCCGACCTTGGTTTCTTATTTTCAGTAGTTACGTTCACTCTTCCGGTACCTCTAGACGGGTTCTCCCACTTTCTCTTTTGTGTCTCAGGTGCCGGGTCCTCATTGGCATAGTCGTCGTAGACGATTCCGCTCAGATTCACTACCGACTCAAAGGTCGAGGGTAGGTTAGCTTTTACATGAACACGGACCCGTTGTGGCAACCCCTTAACATAGTACTTGATCAAACGGTCTTCAGTTTCTACCAGGTAGGGTACTAGTTGAGCTAACTCATTGAATCTCGAAGTATACTGGCGGTGCGTCTTGTTTCCAGCCTTAAGGTTTAGGAATTCATTTTCCACTCGATCAATTTCGTTCTGTGGGCAGAACTTTTGGATGATCAGCTTCTTCAAGTCGTCCCATGTCATTCTGTTTATAGCATTTGGTGACTTAGTTCTCTGAATATTCCTCCACCAACTTAGTGCTTCGTTGGTGAAAGAATGAGCAACGTATTTAACAGCCTGGTCTGGTCGACACTCGCTGATGTTGATTACAGCATTCATCCTCTCAATCCATTCAAGCGTTGCCACTGAATCCCTGCTCCCATCGAACTTGGGTGGGTCTCTGTCCTTAAAGCCTTTGTAAGTACACCCACGGTTGCTCGATCCTATCTTTATTTCATCCCCATCACTATCATATACTTTCTCTTCATTGTCTCCTTCATCCTCTTCTTTACTTTTCTTTATTGCCTCAGATAGTAGGTCAGGCAATACCTTCTTCAAAGTGAGCACAACTTCACGGGCAATAGCATCCCTGACTTCAGGTTCCAACTGTATAGGCCCTGGACTGTCGTCCCTAATTGGGGTCACTTCTGTTTCGTGTACACTTTCGGTGTGCTCTGCGTGCACACTCTCTTCTTCTTCAATTCTTTGGTTCAACGGAGGTCTACCTCGTCGGCCAGTGCGACCTCCACGAGGTCCTGTTCTTCCTCCACCAGACATAGCTCTTAATTTCCTGATAGTTAAAAAGGGAATACATCAATGTCATTTCCTCAGATCGTAGTTTCGAACAGTACGAGCAAGGCAAATTCTTAATTACAGTGACCGGTTTGTGATTACTAATTTACATTGCTTTTCGGGTTCAAAACTCTTCAAACCAGTCATGGCATTAACATCTATTTGTTCTAAGTTATGGTATCTATTCTTATGCAAGAGCATTAACTTTACTACTTACTTACCGTGCTGGCGCTGGCATTGGTTACCCATACTGACATCCGTGCGTTGGTCCCATAATCAGTTTGAGTCTAGACATTTAGGGATGTCTAAATCTCTCAAACTATTGCTCTGATACCAACTTGTAAGACCCCTTTCCCGTGTAACCTCACTTGTTGGATTTACTCATGAACATAGTCATAAAATACTGAATTTATATTAAAAACATTCGTCATCCAATTACATAATCATAACAGCGGAAGTCTTTACATATAAAAACATAACATTGTTCGAAGACATATAAAACAAAAGAGGGATGTCAGTCTCGTGCCGGGTAACCTCCACGCCATCGCACGACCTCATCTTCCTTTACCTGAAATGTATACTAAAAGTCAGCTAATGCTTGTGAGTTCTAGTTTAATGCATCTAGGTATAAACATTCTTTTCTTTATAAGTATGCATAAGTATATATATACGTTTATATAAGTACACATTGACTTGAATTGCTTCTCATTTATCATTCTTCGCAAATACATATAGATATATATTCACATCATTGGTCTCATTTATTTTCATAACTTTTGCTTCTCTTTCTTCTTTATCTTGTGATTGCATATATATATACTTTCACCTTTTCTTTTCTTTTCTTTACATTCATGGGTAATACTCTTAAGGGTGATCAACCCGTCTTTTGGTTGCGAAGGTCACAAAGACAATCGCCGCGGTCCATCGTTATGGCCCACCTATACTTACAATCGTCCGACAACAAGTGTCATCGGTCATTTTATTCTTACAACCGTCCGGCAACCTTTGTCCGTCCGTCATGACTTAAAACTGTCCTACCGTCGTAGGCTGTAATTCGCCCGTCTACCTGAAGGTATCCGTTTCCCATGCGACTATTATTTATACAACCGTTCTACTATAAGATGCCAATTTTTTCTTAGACCGTCCGTTAATAACTTTAGTACGTCCTAGCTGATGAAGGAACGCACTTGTGGCATTCGTACGTCCTAGCTGATGAAGGAATGCACTTGTCCCGGTTGTACGATAGTCACGTGGTCGTCCGTCTACCGAAGTAGCCGTTATCATCGAAGCGTCCATAACGTTTTCTTATACTTGGCAAGCAATATATACATGGATATAAAGCAAGATTTCTTCTTTACACGTTTTGTCATACTTTCGTTCATTCTTTAAAAATCATACGTTTCATTCTTTTTTCATAATTATATTTCGTGTAAAGATATATATATATATATATTTGTATACCACGTATGATCACATTGACATTCATAACTGTTATTCATTTAGTGTATACATTTCAGCCCCAAAACATTTATAAATCATTTGCACATAACATAGAAGGGGGCACATAGAACTCACCTGATGAGTAGTTTCTGAAATACACTAAGCTGGCTACTGAGCGTCACTAATGTCACTCACAATCTGTATAATAAAGTCATACTCGTAAGGTAGTGCTCCTAGATGACATTAGACACTACTATGCTTGAACTTAGTAGTTTCGATGGATTTGCTTTATCGAAACTTGGTAGTTTCGATAGGTTGCTTCTGTCGAAACTTGGTAGTTTCGATAGGTTGCTTCTGTCAAAACTTGGTAGTTTCGATAGGTTGCTTCTGTCAAAACTTGGTAGTTTCGATAGGTTGCTTCTGTCGGAACTTGGTAGTTTCGATGGGTATGCATATATCGAAACTGAGTAGTTTCGATGGGTCTGCACATATCGAAACTACTGCACTTATCGAAACTAAGTAGTTTCGATGGGTCTGCACATATCAAAACTAAGTAGTTTCGATGGGTCTGCACATATCAAAACTAAGTAGTTTCGATGGGTCTTCACTTTCAAGTTTCATCCGCAAAATCGTTATCTTTTTAGCCAAAACCCAAAACTTTCCAAAACGAACAAAAACTCATAATGTGGTCGAATCGTTACCTGGATTGTAATTCTGATTCGGAGGTTTTGCTCACGGGCTCAGCTGTAACGTGCTCCTCCAATCTCGTGACGATCCGTCGACTTTCTCTCTCTAGACCCGAGCTTTCCTTTCTCTCTCTAGAAGCTGCGTGAGTGTGGAAAGAGGGCTGCCTTGCCTTATATATATACCTGGGCTTCCCTCGGCCCATTGAAGCCGAGCCCAAGCCCGCTCCCTTTTGTTTAAATATTCCGACTAAATCACCGGTCTCGCTATATTTATTCGTTCTCTTATTTTTGGGATTTTACATCGGGCATAAAGCTCAAATTGCACACATGAATGTAAATATGATTTGTACTTGTATTGTTTGTGTAAATGTAAACATGTAATTTGAATAGTGTTCATGTTTCACCCTAAAAATGTAAAAGAGTAAAAGGGGCTATGAAATACTCACATGATTCAAAGGCGTAGCTGACACGAGAGACTAGGTAGTATCGTGACCCTTGTAACGCACAACGTTAACATAAAGTGTATTGCGTGTGATCATGAATTAATAAAATGTCTAACTCAAAGTCTAGAGTTTCAATGGATATGAGTATAAAGAATTATATAATGATTTCGTGACGAATTATGAAAAAGGGTGTAGGTGTTGAATAAAATATAAGCAATTTGAAATAGATAGTTTAAAATGTTTTTAAATTAGAGTTTGTATTTTGAATAATTAAACCAAATAATTATTATTTAATTATTCTAGTTACAAATTAATGTAATTATTCGGTTTATTTAAGTGTAGCCTAAATAACCAATTTTGTTTAAATATAAATTAAATAAATAATTATTACTTTATTTATTTATTTATAAAGGTATGTAACTTATTCATTTAGTTATAAAAATATAGTGGGGTATTATATTAAATATAAATTTAATAAATAATCTTTACGCTATTTTTATAAGGATGAGTAAATAAGTGGTGTAACTAATATTTATGTGTATAGTTTAATATTAAATATAAATTTAATTTTATAGGTTGTAATAAATAACTTCTATTTATTTAGAAATAAGAATTTGGATCTTTTAAATAAAGTTATTCCAAACCTTTATAAACTTAATTATTTTTATTTAAAAATTAATTTGGAATACTTATTGTTTATGAAAATATTAAAATTAAATATTTTGACAAGATTTTCTCACACACACGACCGTGCCTAAGACAAGGCACGACCGAGTTAAGACCACGGACGCGACCGTGCTAGTCAGGGGCATGACCGTGTTGATCAAAACAGAAGGGACAACAAGTCTGGTCATCAGGCACGACCGTGCTTGTGTCGGGCACAACCGTGTCTAAGGTTCTCTAGACATGACCTTGTCTGGCTAGCAGGCACGACCAGGTCATGTATGGGGCACGACTGTGCTCGGATAGGCACGACCGTGTCTTAGAGTGGCACGACCGTGTCTACATTTAGAACGACCGCGCTATGAGATTAGCGCGACCGTGTTCGGTCAAGTTCAGAACAAAATTGTTCGATTCTTATAACATTAAGGTTAGAAATCATAGGGCTTTTGATGAGTAATCTGTTGCGAATTTAACCATATAAACTACTTGAATTATAGTAGGGTCTAGCATGGTTATCGATTAAACTGAAAACGTATGAGCCCTAGATTCGGGTTCATGTTAAAATCGCTATTGCAAGCCCGAATCAAGTGGGGGCTTTTGATCTATAGACTGAAACGAAAGTGTAGGAGGTTTAAATTACCAGGATAGATGACGGATTGATAGTGCTCGACTGTGATGGGTTCCGACTTGAAATCCGGCGACTCCGACTTCGTCTCCGGCCAAAATGGAATACGCGAGAGCTTGACAGAGGTTCGTACGTGGTGTGGGAGTAGTTTGTTTACGCAGAGATAATTCCAAATGATGGATTCGAGTGGTATGAAAATGAGGTCAGTGGTTTTGAAAAGAATACTCATAATGGAGTTTAATTCGAGGTAATGCGGGTGATTAAGACCTCAATAATGGTCGTTAATAGTTGAGGCGTGTAGAACGGTTACGGATCGAACGAATTTAGAATTTAAAGACTGTTTTTAAGTTTCAACTGATGTGAGGCGCGACCGTGCCAAAACGTGGCGTGACCGTGCCTACTAGGGTTTCTGGTTATTTACAAAATCAGCCCTTGCAACTTCGGCTTTGACAGAATTACCTTGGTTAGGATTTAACAGAACACCTAACGGGATTACTATCTGGATTAACTCTAAGAGGTGTTACCAAATGATTATGAGTTCTAAATCTTTGAATTGAATACGATCGGCTAACGATTAATGAGGTGTAGGTTTGAACAAGTATATGGTTCAATGTCGTGTTGTTATTTTATTAGTTAAAATAAATTAAAATAGGGTCGGAAAATTAGAGATGTTACAGTAAGGAAGTTTGAAATCCACATTTGTTTAAAGTGGTACTTTAGAAAGGGAAGAAAAACAAATTGCCAACGGTAAAAATCATCAGTTTGTCAAAAATAAAAACCGTTCCCTTAATAGAGAAAGTAGCAAACCATCTACAAGTAAGTCAAATTCTAAACAATTGCCTCAACGGTTTACCAAAAATGAATTTTATTCAAAATTTGATAATCATCATCATGTTTTTGAACAAAATGTTAAAACTTCTGATAGGAATTGTTTTAGATCGAATCACAAAAGTTGTGATAGATATGATGACCAAGTGTTTGATAGAAGGTTTTCTAAGAACTGTGAAAATGCAGGTTATTTCACATGTTCTCCTCAACAGTCATCATTAAGGTTCGACAGACCGGGATATGCTCCGTATGCTAGGAAGCGGACATGCTACACTTGTGGCAAAGCTGGTCACATTGCAAGAAATTGCATATATCATCCTTATGAGCCCTATTATTTGCAAAATCAGAGGGCCACACTAAGGGAAAAGTATTATTCTAAGCTAATGAAGGTTGAAAAACTAAAGGCAATGAAGAATAAGCATCCCAAATTTAAGCCTTCTGATGGTGATTGGAATACTTCTAAGAACAAACAAAAAGTTTTTCGTGAAAACAAGCAATGTAAAAAACCTAAACAGGAAGAGAAACATAAGGCTGGTACTCCTCAAGTAACCAAAAAGTTTGTTAAACCAACATCAATTTGGAAAATGAAATCAAAAGTAGTTGAATCACCATTGTTAGAGAATGATAAGGATATGTGTTTACAAGAAGTATCTTACATTGATGCTTTGGGCGTACCTAGAACCACTATGGCTTGGGTACCTCTGTCTAACTAACTTGCTTTAATCATACAGGAACAGCCAAGGAGGACTGTCAACAACCTATGGTACGTTGATAGTGGTTGTTCCATGCACATAATGCGGGACATCTCTCTACGACATGATATCAAACACTTTGATGGAGGGTATGTTTCCTTTGCATGAAATAAATCAGGTAAGATCAACATGAAAGATATGGTCACTAATGGTACTCTATGCTTTGAGGATGACATTTATGATGTTTTTTACAAAATCCTTTGATCTAACCAGATTCACTTTTCTAGTTCAGTGTTTCAAAATGTTCTGTTTCGATTAACGAGTCACAAATTCGGTCACCAAAAATATTTTTCTTAGCATACAAATTTTGTTTTGTTTATTAGTTGTATAAAAGCAAAAGTTTTGGGGGGAGAAATTTCCTAAAAAATGCCAAAAAGATTTTCGATTTAAGTTTTTAGTTTCATCTTTAAATAAAAGTCAGAAAAATACAAAAAAAAAGAAAAGGGATTATGGTTCTTAAATAAGTCGTTCTATTGAGAAAATCTGAGAACTCTGTCTAGTGGGAAATGATAGTACATCATTCTAGAGGTTGGATCATCTTATATAAGGCATGCAGTTTAAAAGATCAGGATGTTAGGTTGATATGTTGACAGGCTCTGCTAAAACTGAAAGGATAGCAAGATAGTGTTTCACTTGAACATAAAGGTCATCATTTTAGTGGGGAACATATCATAGATTGGTAGAATATTTATTTCCTGTTAATAATTGAACACTTACACATAAAGGTTGATGAACTGTGAATGAACATACTATCTCTGGATTGCACAAGCCGAGACCCTTCACAAAGGGGTTGCAATGACATGCAATGATTAAAGTCTGTATATATATGTATATAGATAAAAGACATGCAATAGGTGAAAAGACACTCAATGAAAGTGCAAAACAAATTTTGAGCAAAAAGACACGCAATGCTAATGTCGCGCTATAGGAAAATTCAAAAAAATATGTCAAAACACATACATATTAGTATACTTGTAAATATTTTTCTCTTTGGGAACGTGGGTCTGGGAAGGAATCTCTTATCAAGGCATATAAGTCCGTAGTGCAGTGACCCTGAGCATTTACTGTTTGTGAACATGTAAGTCTGTCGTGCTATGTTTGTAATCAAATTTGTCAGAGATTTCTTGAACAGTCCATTGACCCGTGCTAGTTATGCTCAGTTAGTTATATTTAGGTGCTCAAAAGATCATGAGGAAGTGAAGGCTTATCCAATAAGTTGTGGGGTCCTTTCAGTTAATCAAAAACTCATCTAATACACACTAAAGTAAATGCAAGTCTTGAATAAATTTTACCCAGAAAACACGATAAATTCATTCACTGTTGCTTGTCAACTAAGGTATAAAGGCTTGAGTTTAGAAGGATAATATATTGGCAATCACCAAGACCTATCTAAGAAAATGAGTGGCTGATAAGTATAGTGTAGTCTACCCTAGAATGATATGATCCCATAACAGAGTTTCTCTCAAAATTATTATGTTCTATTGTTTCAAGGTAGTCCGATATATTAAAAAGAACAAAAAGATTTTGTGTTTTTAGCTTAGTTGAAGTTATTTTATTTTTGTGTCTCATAAGTATCAAAATTGACCGTTCTTGTTTGATTCAATAATCATGAAAAAGAGGCTTTATGAACAAATGAGGTTTTTATTGAAAATTGGAAAGTTTCATAATTTTATAAGTTTGAGCATACATGCAATTTGCACATACTTGTATTTGAGTGAACTTTCAGGAGCAACAAGATAACATTCCTTATCAAAGGGATGATGAAGAACATATCAAACTGTTGCACCAAGTGTCATCAATGCCAAAAAGCACAAGAAGATGTTGACTCTTTAGAAACCGAAAGTGACAGAGAGAAAGTACCGATCAACAAACATCATAAAAGTGATTGCAAAAGAGAAAGGCTATTAGGAATCCTCCTCCTAACAACTATTCTCAACAAAATGATGATTTTAATGATGCTGATAATGATCTCTGGGCGGATCAAACTCCAAAGAAAAGAACGAAAGCAAGTGAACAAAACAACAGCCTCAACAACCGCAAAGTCATTCGTGAAGGTTTTAGGAATGGCTATGGGAAAGAAGTTATTCCAAGAGGCGGTAATCATTCAGTCAATTTTGAAATTTGAAGACTTCTTTGAATGCATCAGCCTAGGGGGAGATTGTAAGAACCAAAAATATAATAGGCTGACACAATCAAAGAATAATCGAGTTGTTCAGAAGTTCGGAAGATGAAGATTGGAAGAAGCGAGAAAGTATGCAGCAGCATACTTCATGGCCAGCATCAAACTTCATCTGGCAGCATACTTGAAGTATGCGGTCTAGGCAACATTCTTGAAGTATGCGGTCACAACTGCATACTTGAAGTATGCGGTCGCATCTGCATACTTGAAGTATGCGGCCGCAGCGGCATACTTGAAGTATGCGGTTCGGGCAGCATATTTGAAGTATGCGGTCCAGGCCCAGGCCCACTAAATACTTTCTATTTTAGTATAAATATATGTGTTTGTAACAGTATTCAGGTTGGACGAGAGAGACAGGTTAGACGAGTTGTTGAACGATTGTATTATGTATTCAGTATTCATATCAATATACGAATCATTTGATTGTTGAATTTGTCTCGTCCTCTTAAATTATACCTATAAGTCATGTGTCGAGTCTATTTCCGCCAGGTTCAACACGCTGTTGAAATCGTTGATTGAAGATCCTCAAGAATTCAAACCTTACAAGGAGAGTGTTCAAAGTCAGGGTCAAAGTGAAAGACTAAAAGCTACAATTGCTATGTGTGTGGTTAAGTTGGGCATTTTGCGAGAAATTGCAAACATAACTCAACTTAGTCAAGGTTCACAAGGGACAAAGAGAGTGTTAAAAGCAAAATCACAAAGCATGTCAGGAGAGCGTCTAAGAACGACAGTGTGTCCTAGTCCGGAGTGAAACAACGTTCCAGTCGTGCTTACTTGCTTTCTAGGAACTGTCATGATTTTTTTTCAAATGTTTGTTGTGATTATGTGTTACCTAATTTTGTGGACACACGTAGGCCCCGAACCCGGGAGGCCTCACGTATTGTATTTACTCATCAATACATAGCACTTTAAACATAAGACATTCATTGACACAGCGGAAACGATTTAAAATCTCAACATACGCAGCGGAAACATAAACATGTCTAATACAATTTGTCTTTAACAACATCAAATTAAAATATAACATAAACATAATCGGGATGCCAGACACTGATCTTCGGGTAACTCTTCTCGCCAAGCCAAGTATCCACATCCATCAACTACACCTGCACTTAACTGATATGCATACTAAAAATCAGCAACGCTGAGTGAGTTCTAACGTTTACTTTAAATCAATTTTTTCAAAAGATTTACTAATACATAATGCCCTTAAAGCAAAACTTTACATACTTCACTTTTCAAAAATAGTTTAAAACATTCATAAGGTATCCGTCAATTCCTTGTCACTGTTGGTACTGCCCTCGTGATCAATACCACTTAACCGTCAATTCTTATCACTGCTGGTATTGTCCTCGTGATCAGTACCACTTAACCGTCAATTCCTTGTCACTACTGGTATTGTCCTCGTGATCAATACCGCTTAGCATGTTGTTGTCCTCGTGATCAACAACTGGTATTGTCCTCGTGATCAATACCGCTTAGCATAGTTGGGTCCTCGTGACCCATTGAGGTTGTCATCGTGATCAACACCACATGACACGATGTTGTCCTCGTGATCAACACCGGGTATTGTCCTCGTGATCAATACCGCTTAACTGGTACATGGGGGATTGCGTAGTCCCCCGAGCAACCGCCGTCACTCATCCCAATTGTACAACTGTTAACGAGCCATCAAGACTCTTACTAATGGGTAGAACCCATATCTGACATCTTGTACAAGTAACATCTGTCCCAAGGACCTTTACAAACTGGTACACATTCCCAAAGGAAAGCTGTTCACTTTACTGTTCATAAAAATTTCTGTGAATCTTGTTCATAACTTTTATATATAATTTGCCTTTGTTTATGTATATAAAATATAGTAAACGCTTGCCATAAAATATAACTTGCTTACTGAAAACTAGCTAATCACAGAATGGGTGGCATAAACCGTAGCTATGCAAGGCAGCTTGGTCATGAAGGCCATTGTGATAACTACCGCTGAGGGTCTAATCAAGGAAATATCTAGTTATAAGGCTTCTAAGCTGATGGGGCTAACTAATCATTTAAGGAAATAATAACATAAACTTGGCATATCACGAATAAGAGTTTGCAACGTACCTTACTGAGTCATCTGGTAAGCCCTTGATGTGGCCTTGTTGATGTAAGGTTCCTTCTCTGCACCCTTACCCTTTCCGGATCATCCCGCCTCCGACTCTTTGTGCTTTCTACAGTCTCTGCTCAAATGCCCCGGCTCCCCACAGTTGTGGCACCTAGACTTCACCGGGCACTCACATGATTGGTGTCCAAACTTGCCACACTTAAAGCATCCCGCCTGCCCAGCTCTGCACTCTCCTCCGTGCCTTTTCCCACATTTTCCACACAGACCCTCTGTTTCTAACCTTGACCTACTATCACTAGGACCCTGAAGGTCCTCCCCAGTCCGTTTAGCCGCTTGTTTCTTATTTGCTTCAGAAATGACTTCAGAGGCAATGTCATCATAGACAACTCCACTCAGAACAACCACCGACTCAAAGGTACTCGGTGTGTTGGCCTTTACAAAGGTACGTATCTTTGGAGGTAACCCTTGAACATAATAATGAATCCTCCTCTCCTCTGTGGTTACAAGATGAGGCACCAGGCGTGCCAGTTTGTTGTACTTGGAAGTATATTGTCTGTGAGTCATGAGTCCGGCTTGCAACGAGTCATGAGTCCGGCTTGCAACGTCAGGAACTCTCTCTCCACCTTGTGGACTTCGTTCTTAGGGCAGAACTTCTCAATTACTAGTGCTTTCAGATCACTCCACCTCATTAGCTCGACTGCTTGGTCACCCTTAGCCTGTTTCACAATCTCCCACCAGTGTGATGCCTCTCCCTTCAGTGACTTAGCTGCGAACATGACCGCTTGATCCGATCGGCAGTCACTGAGGCGGATGGTGGATTCCATGTCGTTGATCCAATCTAAAGCATCAACTGCTTCTTTCTCCCTAGTTAGCCCAGGGGGATCACAACCACGAAATGCCTTGTAATCGCATCCGCGAGTAGGTGGTGCAACATTCTCCACCAAAACTGGTCCTCCCATGGCTGGAAGCACTACTGGCCCTTAGTGGCTGGGATTACGTTGGGGTTTTCCTTGGCCTATCTTAAAGCTTCGTCTAGTATGGCTGGTAAGGTTTCCTTCAGCAGCCGGGTAAATTCACGGCCAAGAGCTGCTTGCACGGCCGGCTCGAACTCGAATGTCTGATCATCTCCTTCCGCATGCTCAACATCATGCTGACTGGCTACCGTATCAGTATGGGTAGTGTGAACACTTCCTTCAATCTCTTGGTTGATTCCAATCCCACAGCGGCGGCCCGTACGCCCACCACGTCTTCCTCCTCCACCCCTTCTAGTTCCTCCATGTCTAGCCATTTCTAATTGAAATATAGAGAACAAAAGATTTAATTTCATCATGCTAGGGAATATGTAGAACACAATAAGTAAGGTAAGATGTTAATATACACTGGCCATCTGCAATTAACCATTACATCACTTCTTGTTCAATTTATTCGCTTTCATGGTTCCACTAAAGCCTTTATTCTTATCTTGACACTCTAAAAGGTAAACTTTACTTACTATACGCTTATGATGCTTTGGCTTGAGTTACCCGTACTAGCATCCGCTACTTGGTCCCATTCTCAGTTTAAGTCTAGACATCGGGGATGTCCAAATCTCTCAAACTATGGCTCTGATACCAACTTGTAAGGCCCCGAACCCGGGAGGCCTCACGTATTGTATTTACTCATCAATACATAGCACTTTAAACATAAGACATTCATTGACACAGCGGAAACGATTTAAAATCTCAACATACGCAGCGGAAACATAAACATGTCTAATACAATTTGTCTTTAACAACATCAAATTAAAATATAACATAAACATAATCGGGATGCCAGACACTGATCTTCGGGTAACTCTTCTCGCCAAGCCAAGCATCCACATCCATCAACTACACCTCTGCACTTAACTGATATGCATACTAAAAATCAGCAACACTGAGTGAGTTATAATGTTTACTTTAAATCAATTTTTACAAAAGAGTGAGTTATAACTTAACTGATATGCATACATACTGCCCTTAAAGCAAAACTTTACATACTTCACTTTTCAAAAATAGATTAAAACATTCATAAGGTATCTGTCAATTCCTTGTCACTGTTGGTACTGCCCTCGTGATCAATACCACTTAACCGTCAATTCTTATCACCGCTGGTATTGTCCTCGTGATCAGTACCACTTAACTGTCAATTCCTTGTCACTACTGGTATTGTCCTCGTGATCAATACCACTTAGCATGTTGTTGTCCTCATGATCAACAACGGGTATTGTCCTCGTGATCAATACCGCTTAGCATAGTTGGGTCCTCGTGACCCATTGATGTTGTCCTCGTGATCAACACCGGGTATTGTCCTCGTGATCAATACCGCTTAACTGGTACATGGGGGATTGCGTAGTCCCTCGAGCAACCGCCGTCACTCATCCCAATTGTACAACTGTTAACGAGCCATCAAGACTCTTACTAATGAGTAGAACCCATATCTGACATCTTGTACAAGTAACATCTGTCCCAAGGACCTTTACAAACTGGTACACATTCCCAAAGGAAAGCTGTTCACTTTACTGTTCATAAAACTTTCTGTGAACCTTGTTCATAAATTTTAGATATAATATGCCTTTGTTTATGTATATAAAATATAGTAAACGCTTGCCATAAAATATAACTTGCTTACTGAAAACATACTAGCATATATATCATGCCTTTGTTTATGTATATAGAAATATAGTAAACGCTTGCCATAATATATAACTTGCTTACTGAAAACATACTATCACATATATTGTGCCTTTGTTTATGTATATAGAAATATAGTAAACGCTTGCCATAATATAGATATACTTTCCTCAAAACGTACTTTTGCCTCTTTTAAACTTTTCACTAAAACATAGCTTTTCCTTTCAGTTTATAATATATAAAATATAATAAACGCTTTACACTAAGTATGCACACCACCCCTAAAGAAGGCAAAAAGGGGATTAGAACTCACTTGGTATCTTAGCTGCAATGGTCTACTGGATCTAACACAATCTGAACAATCATAACAATAGACTCGTATCAGACTTAACTCGACGCTAAATGGTTTCAGTATTTCTGGCTAGGCGAACATACCGACTTCACTAATCCAGCTATATATATATATACCCATAGACCTGATGCTTGCGCACTTGGAAAGTGCGCAGAGCCTTGTTCTTGCGTACTTGATAAGTACGCAAACTTTGCTTCTTGCGTACTTGATAAGTACGCATGCTTTGCTTCGTGCATACTTGATAAATATGCAGGCTTTGCTTCATGCGTACTTGATAAATACGCAGGATTTGCTTCATGCGTACTTGATAAGTACGCAGGATCCTCTTCTTGCGTACTTGGTAAGTACGCAGGACCTGCTTCCCCACAAAAACCCTAACTTTCGTGTTCGGGTCTGATCACGTCAAGATCCCGGACTTGTTTACATTCAAAACGTTTGCTTTTCATTAAGGAACTTAAATCTATGTTTTTCCTCCAGTTTAATCCGTAAAAACGTTACCTTTTCCTCCAAAACCCGAAAAACCCAAAAACGAACAAAAACTCAGATCTAGGAGAATCGGTTACATGTAAACGCTTCTTCTTCACTGCTAATCGTTCCAAATACGTATGCCTACAGTCCTATGAGCTCAGATTCGAAAACCGGAACTTTCTCTCTCTAGACTCTCTCTCACTTTCTCTCTCTAGAAATCCAGAAATGAGGTTGGGAGTGAGGGTTTTGGGCTGATTTTGAGGCTTATAAGGGCCCGACCCTTGCCCCTTTCGGCCCATACACCCTGGCCCAAGCCCGCTTCCCTTCTTTTCTTATTTAAGTTTTTAATTCTCGTGAATTCTTTCGCGCTCTAAAACTCGGGCTGTTACACACGTGTCCCAAACAGTTCAAAATATGTGAAGAAACTTAACCAACCAATCTATTTTGTTAAAGAAAAAATGACTAAGAAATATGGGAAAAATGTTGGTTGTTTTTGGAAAATTAAAAATGAGCAGTCTTCACATATGGTTGGAAAAAAAATGATGTAAACTTGAAGACTGTAAAAAGTCAAAGTCAGCCGGGTCAAAGATGATCTGGGTAACTGTTTCTCATTGAGTTTGTCTTGAATGTGCAGAGTTTAACCGGGAGGATTATTAATAATGCTTGGCATGTTGATAGCGGTTGCTCAAGGCATATGACTGGACAAAGAGAGATTCTGGATAATTTTTTATCTTTTGATGGTGGTTTTGTTGCTTTTGCTAGAGACAAAAAGCGAGGGAAAATTACTGGTTAGGGAACAGTGTCAAATGATCTTATCACGTTAGAGAAATTTAATTCCGTGTCTCAGTTGGAATTTAATCTACTCAGTGTTTCTCAAGTATGTGATAAAGACATACTAGTCCATTTTACAGCAAAGGAATGCTTATTCTTAAAGCCTGGACTGGTTATTCCTGCAGATATGATTCTGATGCGTGCTCTAAGAAAATTCGACACATACGTGGTTGATATGAATGATCATACTACACCAGTAAATGTTTCATGTTTGTTATCAAAAGCGACGGGTTCAGAATCTTATTTGTGGCATTGACGAATGGGTCATGTGAATCTAAAAAACATGAATAACTTGGTTCATAATGATTTGGAGCGAGGATTGCCCAAGAAAGAATTCATAATTGAAGAGAGTTGTATGTCATGTGCAAAGGGAAAACAACACAAAAAGTCCCATCCAAGAAAAACCATAACAACTTTTACTAGACCTTTATTTTTTATTCATATGGATTTGTTTGGTCCAGTTCGAGTTAAAAGCATTGCGAAGAAATCATATTGTCTTGTTATCACAGATGACTTTTCAAGATTTTCATGGGTGTTTTTCCTTGCAACAAAGGATGAGACACCTGAAACAATCATTGAATTTGTCAAAAGGATTTAAAACATCTGTGATAGCAAAGTATCAATCATTCGCAGTGACAATGGAACAGAGTTTAAAAATCAACTGATAAATTCTTTTTGTGTAGAAAAAGGAATAACACATCAGTATAGTGTTGCGAGAACACCACAACAAAATGGAGTAGCTGAAAGGAAGAATACAACTTTGATAGAAGCTGCTCGCACAATGCTTGTAGATTCAAAGTTGCCCATTATTTTCTAGGCTAAAGCAGTCAACACGGCATGCTTTGTTTTGAACAGAGTTCTTATGGTGAAGCAACTTACAAAGACTTCCTATGAACTATTTTTTAAACGAAAGTCGTATATCAAGTTCTTCAGGGCATTCGGGTGTTCTTGTACACTTTTAAACACACAAGATTCATTGCCAAAATTTGCAGCTGTTGGTGATGAATGCTATTTCCTGTGATATTCTTCATATCAGAAGGCTTACAGAGTATACAATAAGAGAACGAAAATTGTTCAAGAGTCTTACTATGTGGAATGGCAAGACTTGAATACTCCTCCAGAGCAAAATGGACCTGACTTGTTCTTTGATGCTCAAGTAATTTTCAAGACTTTTGGTCAGCAACTTCAAATAGATTCTGATGGAGCAAGTACTTCGAGTACTGTAACTGAGTCTCCTATAAGCAGTGAGCAATCTGTTGAAAGGTTTATGGTTGGTTCTCAGCATGTGATTGTTCAAAATGAGATTTCTGACAATGTTACTTCATCAACTCAAACACAAGAAGATCTTGTTGACAATTCAATCACTAATGTTGATTCTGAAATACAAGAAGTTCAAATTACTAATGATGAACCAGAAATTAGTGATGTTCAGTTAGATGTTGTAAATGATCAGACTGAGGATGTTATTCAAACAAGCTCTTCAAGTGATCAATCACCAGATTTGAATGTTTCAAATATGCCAGAATCTGTGCAAGTTGATACTGTCCCAATTCATAAAGTTCATTTTGCCCATCCAATTGAGAATATAATTGGATCTCTTAAGGATAGAGTTAAAACAAGAAGTCAAGCTGGAACCATTAATGTATGTTTATACTCCTGCTTTTTATCCCAAGAAGAACCCAAGAATGTTACAGTAGCATTACAAGATCCAAGTTGGATTGAAGCCATGCAAGAGGAACTCCTTTAGTTTAAAAAGCTTAACGTGTGGCATCTTGTGGATTTACCCAAGGAAAAATATCCAATTGGAACGAAATGGGTTTTTCGAATCAAAAGAGATGATCGTGGGATTGTGGTTCGCAACAAAGCACGTCTTGTTGTCTAGGGTGTTTATCAAGAGGAAGGATTGGACTATGATGATGTCTTTGCTCCTGTTGCACGTATTGAAGCTATACGTATCTTCTTGGCTTATGCCTCTTACAAGAAGTTCAAAGTATACCAAACGGATGTGAAGACAGCTTTTCTTTATGGAGTGGTAAAAAAGAGGTTTATGTAAATCAACCACCCGGTTTTGAAGATCCTGCTCATCCATTTAAGTTTTATAAGATCGATAAGGCATTGTATGGGTTACATCAAGCGCCTCGTGCGTGGTCTGAAACCTTGTCAACACATCTTACATCCGATGGCTTTGTTCGTGGAACAATAGACAAGACTTTGTTTCAGAAGAAATTTGGTGCTGATTTGTTAATCGTACAAGTCTATGTTGATGACATCATCTACGGTTCAACAAATGAAGCTCTTTAAAAGATTTTGAAGCAGTCATGAAATTGAAATTCGAAGTGAGCTTAATGGAAAAAATGCAGTTCTTTCTGGGGTTACAAGTAGAACAGTCTGATGCTGGGATTCTTATCTATCATGGTAAGTATGTGAAAGATATTATGACAAAGTTCAAAATGAATGACTGTAAATCAGCCTCAACACCAATTGTTCCCCATGAACCTCTCACTGTGGATTTATCTGGAGTTGAAGTTAATCAAAAGATGTATCGGTCCTTGATGTATCTGACCACAAGTCGACCTAATATCATGTTTGCTGTTTGCTCCTGTGCCAGATATCAGGCAGCTCCAAAGGAAACTCATGAATCGACTGTTAAACGAATCTTTCGATATCTTAAGGGTCGTGTAAATCTAGGTTTATGGTACCCTTCTAATTCTGAATTTAACTTTTTTGCTTATACTGACAGCGATAATGGAGGTTGTAACTTGGACAAGAAATCAACATCAAGCGGGTGTCAATTTTTGGGGGAGAGACTGGTTTCTTGGCAGTGTAAGAAACAAACGAATGTATCCACATCAACTGCTGAAGATGAGTGCAATGCCGCCTCGAGATGTTGCTCACAAGTCATCTGGATTCAACATCAAATGTTAGACTTTGGAGTAAATTTCTTGGAAACTCCAATCTTTTGTGACAATGAGGCAGTGCTCAGGATAGTCAAGAACCCAATTCAGCACTAAAAACAAAGCACATTTCAATCAAGTTACATTTCATTCGTGATTGTTTTGAGAACGGTCTAATTAAAGTGGTCCACGTCGATACCCTAGAGCAAAAAGCTAATATTATTACAAAAGCATTTTCAGTTGATCGGTTTAACTCTTTGGTTGAGATGTTGGGGATGATCTCATTTTGAAATAAAAAAACAAATTAAATAATAATAAAAAAGGTTTTCAGAATAATAAACAGTCCATATTTGAACTGAAAGACCAAAGAAATATATTCCTCAAAAAGATTTTCTTTTAAGTTTTTAAAATTGTGTTGTTTGTGCTTCATAAGTGTGTTAGCTTAATAAATGTTTGTGTCAGATTAGTAGAGTATATGTTTGTTCTCATAGTAATATTAGTAGTAAATAAAGTTACATCACAATTTTAGGGGGAGAATAAAAGAAAAAGAAAAATATGCTGAATATGCTGAGTTTATTTGATTCTAAGTGTTTGAAATAATTCTCCTGATAAAAAATGATGAAGTATGTGACTGTGTGATTATGTGAAGTATGTGACTATGTGAATTGTTAGAGCATAAATTTGTAACTATAGCAAACATTCTATGTAAGTTCGTAGATAGGAGAACTTAAGAAGTTCGCCTAAGCATCTTCAGAAGCGAACTTGTTAAGTTCGCCTATAGTGTTGTGTGGATTTGTGTTTTCCTATAAAAAGGTGTTTACAAGTCTTAGATTAGATCAGAATAGAACATAGAACAGAAAAACTGAGAGAACTTGTAAACTGAGATTTGTGGTGGAAATATAAAGCGTTTATTTACACTATTGTTGTTGATTGAGTTACACGAGCACGTTGTGTAAGGCCCCTTTCCCGGGTAACCTCACTTGTTGCATTTACTCATAAACATAGTCATAAATACTGAACTTAAATTAAAACATTCGAGAGTAACGAAAACAAACATCATTCGAATTACATGACATAACAGCGGAAGTCTTAACAATTAAAAACACAACATTTTTAATTAAAAATCAAGAGTGGGATGTCAGTCGCTTGCCGGGTAACCATCACGCCTCCGCACGACCCTTTCTTCTTTTACCTGAAATGTATACTAAAAGTCAGCTAACGCTGGTGAGTTCTAGTTTAAAACTATTAAGTATGAACATTCTTTTCTTTATAAGTATGCATAATTATATATATTTAAACATATACTTTTGTATAAATACGTATTCAAAACTTTTGCTTTTCTTTCATCATTCTTATGTGACTACATAGATATGCATTCACCTTTACTTTCTTAACATTCATTGGTCATACACATAGGGGTGATCAACCCGTCTTTTTACTGCGTATATCACAAAGACCGCCCTTAAGCTACCATCGTAGTCCTTTTACTCGTCCGGTCCTAGAAACCGTCCGCCTTAACTTTCGTCCGGCCAACCTTCGGCCGTCCGTCTTAACCGTCCTACCGTCGTAGTCCGTCATATTCGCCCGTCTGCCCTAAGGCATCCGTTTCCCACGCGAACTATTGTTTATGAAACCGTAATACTATTTTAGCATTTACTTCGACCGCCCATTAATGCCTTTTGTACGTCCTAGCTTGCGAAGGAACGTATCTTTCCCGGTTGCAAAATAGTCGCGTGGTCGTCCGTCTACAGAAGTAGCCGTTAGCTTTGTTTCCACCCATAACGTATACATACATTCATAACATGCAATATAAATAATTATAAAGCAAGATTTCATTTATTTACGTTATGTCATTCTTTCATTCATTCTTTGTAAACATACGTTTCATTCCTTGTTCATAATTCATTCTCATATATATATATATATATATATATATATATATATATATATATATATATATATATATATATATATATATATATATATATATATATATATATTAGTATATCACGTATGATCACATTAGTATTCATATCATTTATTCATTTAGTGTATACATTTCAACCCCAAAACATTTAATAAGGTTTGCACATAACATAGAGAGGGGGTACATAGAACTCACCTGATAAGCTAGTCTTGGTTGTCCTAAACAAAGGTCCAACAACGTCACGTACGATCTGAATTAGGTAGTTACATACACATCAGACCCAATCCCGACTATAATGGTTTAATCATTCTAAACATACCGACTTTACTTACTGGTCTACTGCCTGCGCACTTAGTAAGTGCGCAGAGCCTTGCTCATGCGTACTTGACAAGTACATAGAACATTCTCCTTGCGTACTTGATAAGTACGCAGGATCTTCCTCATGCGTACTTGGTAAGTACGCAGGATCTTCCTTCTTGCGTACTTGATAAGTACGCAGGACCTGCTTCCTGGACAAGTCCGAATTCTTTGCATGTTAATCTGATCATGCCAATCTTACAACTTTCTTTGATCAAAAGGTGCGATTTTCATTCTAGATGCTAGTTCTAAACTTATTTTCAAGTTTCACCCATAAAAACATCTCCTATTTAGCTAAAACCCGAGAAACCCCAAAACGAAGAAAAACTCAGTTTAAGGTCGAATCGTTACCTGGATTGTGATTCTGATTCGGAGGTTTTGCTCACGAGCTCAGTAGTAACGTGCTCCTTCAGTTTCGGGTCGATCCGTCACTTTCTCTCTCTAGGCCCGAGCTCTCCTTTCTCTCTCTAGGTTGCAAGTTGTGGTGGAAATGAGAGTTCTAGTACTGTCTTGGCCCTTATATACTTGGGCTTCGCTCGGCCCGTTGGAGCCGAGCCCAAGCCCATCCGCTTTTCTTTTGTTTTATGACGATTAAGTCTCTATCGTGTTATTATTTACTAAATTACTATTTTTGGAATGTTACAAGTCTACCCTCCTTAAAGAGGTTTCGTCCTCGAAACTGCTTATACGCTAAACAATTGAGGGTATAGTCCCCTCATCTCGTCTTCTTTTTCCCATGTAGCTTCTGACCCTTTTCTGTGCTTCCATTGTATTTTGACTAAAGAAATCCACTTATTGCGTAGTCGTTTCTCAGCTCGGTCAATGATGGATATTGGTTCCTCTACATAATTTAGACTGTTATACACTTCGATCTCGTCGTAAGGTATGTGAGCTGTATCATCAGCTAGGCACTTGCGTAAGTGCGACACGTGGAACGTAGGGTGTATTCCACTAAGCTCAACGGGTAGGTCGAGTCTGTAAGCAACTTGACCCACTCTCGCTAATATCTTGAAAGGTCCGACAAACCTTGGACTTAGTTTGCCATGTTTTCTGAATCAGATGATTCCTTTCCATGGTGATACCTTTAACAGTACCATGTCCCCCACGTGATACCTTTGTGGCTTTCATTCGAGCCTTGATTTGATCAAACTTCTCGGAAGTAGCTTTGACCACTTCGAGACTTGCAAAATCCTTTTATCCAATTTCCCCCCAACAAACCGGGGTCCTACATTTCCTTCCATACAACATTTCAAATGGCGGCATGCCAATAGTCGAGTGATAGCTGTTGTTGTATGAAAATTCTGCCAATGGTAGATGGCTGTCCCAGCTCCCACCAAAGTCAATGATACAGGCCCGGAGCATGTCCTCCAAGGTCTGAATGGTCCTTTCCGATTGTCAATCGGTTTGGGTGTGGTAAGCGGTGCTGATGTTCAGTCTAGTGCCCATTGCTTCATTGAATTTCTTCCAAAACCTTGACGTGAATCTAGTATCCCTGTCGGACACGATCGACAGCGGCATACCATGTCTGCTCACAACTTCCTTGATAAATACTTCTGCTAGTCTTTCTGACGAAGAAGTCTCACGTATTGGCAAGAAGTGAGCACTTTTCGTCAAGCGGTCGACGATCACCCAAATGGTATCATTGCCTTTAGCTGTTCGCGGTAGCTTGGTAATGAAGTCCATCGTGATCTCCTCCCACTTCCATTCCGGTATTGGTAGAGGTTGCATTTTACCGCATGGTTTCTAGTGCTAGGCCTTAACTAGAGAACACGTTAGGCACTTGCTCACGTACTCTGTCACATCATTCTTCATGCCAGGCCACCGGTACTCTTTCTTCAAGTCTTGATACATGTTGTTCGTCCCGGGGTGGATAGAATAGCGAGACTTATGGGCCTCATCGAGTATTTTGGCTCTAAGCTCGCCAATCTTAGGTATCCACATTCGGCCAAACCTAGTTCGTACACCGTATGCATTTTCATCCAAATTCCCTTGTTGTCCTACTATTCTTTTCTGTTTTATATTTCTTTCTAATAGTGCTTCATCTTGTGCCTTTGATATCTCACTCATCAAATCTGGTGTTATAATCAGCTGACACGCTTTGATCAGTATAGGTTCCGATTCTTCCTTTCTGCTTAAAGCGTCAGCCACCACGTTTGCCTTGCCTGGATGGTACAATATCTCACATTCATAGTCCTTTAGTAACTCTAACCACCTCCTTTGCCTCATGTTTAATTCCTTTTGCCCGAAAAAGTACTTCAGGCTTTTGTGATCTGAGTAGATGGTGCATTTGACTCCATACAGATAGTGCCTCCATATTTTCATCGCGAAAACTACTGCTGCTAACTCTAGATCATGTGTTGGGTAGTTAACCTCGTGAATCTTTAGTTGTCGTGAGGCGTAAGCAATTACCTTTCCTCGTTGCATAAGTACGCAACCTAAACCCTGACCCGAAGCGTCAGAGTAGACTACTAAGTCTTCATTTCCCTCAGGTAGTGCCAAGACTAGAGCTTGGGTTAATCGTGCCTTAAGTTCCTCAAACGCGTTGTTTTGGGTTGGACCCCATTCATATTTCACTTCCTTTCGTGTCAACTTAATTAGTGGTGAGGCTATTCTTAAAAAATCTTGAATGAACCTTCGATAGTAGCCTGCCAATCCCAGAAAGCTTCATATCTCTGTTGGTGTCTTTTGGACGTTCCATTCCTTTACTGTCTCAATTTTTGCAGGATCCACCATAATGCCGTTTGGGTTTATTACATGACCTAGGAATTGGACTTTCCTAAGCCAGAACGCGCATTTGGAGAATATTGCGTTCAACTTTTCCTACTTTAGCACCTCCAGAACCTCTCTTAGGTGACAGTGGTGATCACCCTCGCTTTTTGAATATACCAGTATGTCGTCTATAAAAACTATCACTGATCGATCCAACATGGGTCGACATACTCTATTCATCAAATCCATGAACGCGGCTGGTGCGTTGGTCAATCCGAATGAGATCACGAGAAATTCATAATGGCCATAACGCGTGCGAAACACGGTCTTTGGTACGTCTTCTTCTCTTACTTTCAACTGATGGTAACCCGACCTAAGATCGATCTTTGAGAACCAACTTGCACCTTGTAGTTGATCAAAAAGGTTGTCTATTCTAGGCAGTGGGTATTTGTTCTTTACTGTCCTCTTGTTCAACTCGCGGTAGTCAATGCACATGCGCATGCTGCCGTCCTTCTTCTTTACAAATAGTACCAGAGCGTCCCACGGTGAGATGCTCGGTCTAATAAATCCTTTTTCTATTAGTTCCTCTAGTTGAGACATCATTTCTTTCATTTCTGACGGAGCCAATCGGTAGGGGGCTTTGGCAACGGGCTCGGCTCCTGGCAATAAGTCAATCTGAAATTCTATTTCCCGATCGGGTGGTAACCCAGGTAGATCCTCAGGGAATACTTTTGGAAAGTTGCACACCACGGGTACATTCTTGAGTTCATTCATTTTCATTCTATCATCAATAACATATGCCAGATAAGCTTCGCAACCGAGCATCATGTAACTTTCGGCCTTGATCATCGAGATGACGCCGGCATCGTGCAATTCCAATCCCCATAAACCGTAATTGGACTGCCGTTAGGAGCTTTGAGGTGTATCCTCTTACGTTTACATATGATTTGAGCTTCGTTGGCAGCTAGCCAATCCATACCCAATACTATATCGAATCCTCCTAAGGTGAGAAGGAATAATCTAGAAGGGAACTTATGACCCTCTATTTCTATGATGCAATCCTCTGTTACTTGAAATACTGCCGAATTTTTACCAACGGCAGTTTGTACGCTAAAGACCTTTACTATTGTGTTGATAGTGCATCCTAGTTTACGACTAAATGCATTGGATATAAAACTTTTACTAGCACCAGAGTCAAATAAAATAGCAGCATGTTCGTTATTAACTAGGAACGTACCTGACACAACATCAGGGTTTCCCCTTGCTTCCTCCTCAGTTAGGGCGTAGGCTCGAGTCCTAGCCTGCGGCTGTTCCTTTTCCCTCCCTTTTCTCGAACCAGATTGGCCAGCCTTCCAGCAGTTCTTTGTCAGATGTCTAAACAATCCACATACTTGACACTTGACGTTTTTTACGCATTCTCGGGAGAAGTGACCCGGCTTCCCGCATGTCACACCCCCAAATTTATTTACTTAATAAATAAATACAGGTTGCAACGATTGGTTCATTACACGATAGCGGAAGCTGTAATAGTGATTTCTAAGACTTGAATACATTCACAAATACTAAGACTAAGTAATACTATGATTTAAGTTCTTCTAGATCAACGAAGACTTGAGACTTGAGAATCTATGCCCGTCCGGTTACTAGGACTTGTTCCAACATAGCTAGCCTATTCCAACCGTGCCATGGCTAAAGGTTACCTGAGAAACATACTTGAAAGTGTCAACACAAAGGTTGGTGAGTTCACAGAGTTTGTTCATTTAGTACAATTAGTTTTCCCCGAAAACGTATACATGACCTAATCGTCATAAAATAAGTAGTTTTCCTTTGAAAACATGTCCATGACTTAACCGTCATAAAATATATAGTTTTCCTTTGAAAACATATACATTGTTTAAACCTGATCATTTACCGATCAAAACACTTTTGCTTAAACCTGATCACTTTAATCTGATCAGACCTCTTTTGTTTAAACTTGATCAAAACCCTTTTGTTAAACCTGATCCCTTTAACCTGATCAGAACTCTTTTGTTTAAACCTGATCAAAACTCTTTTGCTTAAACCTGATCACTTTAATCTAATCAGACCTCTTTTGTTTAAACTTGATCATTTTAACCTGATCAAAACCCTTTTGTTAAACCTGATCACTTTAACCTGATCAGAACTCTTTTGTTTAAACCTGATCACTTTAACCTGATCAAAACTCTTTTGTTAAACCTGATCACTTTAACCTGATCAGAACTCTTTTGTTTAAACCTGATCACTTTAACCTGATCAAAACTCTTTTGTTAAACCTGATCATTTTAACCTGATCAGAACTCTTTTGTTTAAACCTGATCACTTTAACCTGATCAAAACTCTTTTGTTTAAACCTGATCACTTTAACCTGATCAAAACTCTTTTGCATGTATTACCAATGAATCTGAATACTAATCCGATCTATTGACCCCATTTGTAAGCTTGCAAGGAATACAAAATAGTATTTAATGTACGAGACCGTAACCAAACCCCAACATTCTGTGCCTCCCCCCGCCTTTCTGCGAGTAAGACAATATGCGGTCATTCGGCCATTTGGACCCTTGGTTAGCGCGACTAACCATGACCGGAGGCGTCACCCCTAATAGTACTATCCAAATAATCCCGGGCTAAAATAGCTAATGGTTACTAACTTATTCAGAGGACTTTAAGCGCTTTACTTTTCCCTCAATACACACATACGGTCAGATCATTAGTTCATTCATTTACATACAAAAGTCTTTTACAAGTATGTTTCCACCCCAAATCATTTCAAAAACTTTAGAAAAAGGGGGATTAGTGAAACTCACAAGAAGTTAAACCAGAATGTTCATATTGTCAAATGTATAAGCAATTGTATTTCATGTTTTCAAAACATAACCAGTATGTTTCTCCCCCGCAGTTTACAAAACATTAAAAAGCGAAAGGGGGCCGTGAACTCACCTTGTGTTCGATGAAATCCTAGCAAAATAAGTAGTAACTAGCAAGGTCCGTGAATATGTGAGCCGACCTAACCGTGCCCTATGGTAAAATAAGACACTTTAAGGTCTAAACAATGTTTCTAAGGTTTAAGTTGATCGTGTATACGATTCACCCAATTAGACTCGACACGAATACTAGTTTATATTTCCAACAGTTTTGACATGATGACCGTCAGTGACGAGTTGTGACAATCATATACATATATATATACTTATATAAATAAGTTATGTATCTCAAGACGTGTCTTTACATTTACACAACCACCTCATGGTTGGGGTTGAAAACACTATATAGTATGGAAGGTAAAACGTTTACATCAAAATAGCCTTTAGTAATGTATTCGGGTTTTTACGTCAACTTGTGTCGTGTTTTTAGTCAATTTATCGAACTCAATAATTTATGAAACTTTTACCACACTCAACTAAGTGTATTGACTCCATAGAAATGTATTGATCATAATTTATAACGGGGCTTAAGGGTTTCAAACAAAAATCATAACACAAATAGGTTAACAGCTTCGGTTTTGTCTGATAGGTCTCGGAAATCTTGACGGTTGGGGGTCAAAATGTTAGTTTTCTGATAATAGGACATATGGGTTGTAATGCCAACACAAAATACTAGTTTTAGAAAAAGGAATCAAGTCATTTGAACCATTTTTGAGTGAGTTATGACCCCATGAAGTCGGCCTTAGAATTCTGTCCAAAAACTCAGGTTGTACCAATTTTCTTGTATCGATCTTTTCGGGTATCAAAACTCCACCAAAAATCACGAAATCACTTGGGTTGGATAGAGGATTCTTTAAACTTAATTTTTGACTCAATAATCGTCCATTTCGGTTTAGTTTTGATTAAGATACGACCCTCCAAAGTTGGCTAAAAATTCTGCCAGCAACATGTTTGTATAAAATTGTGACTTTTTCTTTGAACAATCCATTATTTGGGTGAATCTCCTACACAAAACAACTAGTAGGATCAATAAAATCAAGACTTAGTATGAAGAGACTCACTTAAAGCAAGCAAGGAGAAGGATTTGATGGAAGAATGTTGGCTTGAATCCTTATAACCACTTGGAATCACCTTGATCTTTACTTGGAATTGTAAGAGGTATGTGCATGTGTGTGTATGTGAGCCGTATATATGCATATAGAGTGAAAGAGGTTGAGTGTTCCACTTAACAAGATCATTACTAGTTATGGTTTGATATGATAGATTGACCCATGGATGGATCTATACTTAAAAGAGAATGGCCCTTATGACACAAAATGATGAGTTATGATGGATTTGATTGTGGTAAGTGGGTGGGCCCCACATTTCGGCCATGATTGGGGAAGGGGTGGGGGTTGGGTCTTTTCACATCACGAGTCATCATTCCATGTATTAGTTGATTGGTTTTTAGGTAGTGTATACCCGGTAGGTGATCCCGTGATCTAATACTCGATATGACTTTTTAATGGTTTAAACTTTATATATCTATATACCCAGATATTTTATATATATATATACATATACATATGCATATACATATGCATATATATATATATATAATTATTTAATGAATCGGGGGTTGAGTGTAGACCTCAACAAGTCATCATCATTACGACTTGACGTTGGAGTGGAGTATAAGCAAAGATATAATGATGGTGATGTGATATTTAAGTTGCTTGGACTCTTGGTTATAATCATGATGATTATGATGCTTGAGTGTTGTGTAAGCGAAGCAATCATGATGATGATGTGATTGATTTTAACGCGGTATATTACCCGAAATTAATACCCGCTTCAATATCTTTAATTATTAAGACGTCCTAAGTTTTGTGTAGTTTGACTATGGGTATTGACCTGGAATACTGGGTGTCACATTCTCCCCACGTTAGAGAGAATTCCATCCCGAAATTCAGTTGATGTTATATTGAATTGGTATTTTTGTGAACAAGGTCCGCTACTCGATTTTTCATTTGATCTTCGTGTTCCCATGTATCCTTAGGGTCACGCTTCGAGTCCTAACGTACCTTAACCAATTCAATACGATTACACCCTGTTCCCTGGACCGTTTAGCCAGTGATTTCAGTATGTTCCTTGACAGGGTGTAGGTTGTCATCTATGTGAATCTCACCAGACAGTATGATTAACGTTTCATCTGATAAATACTTCTTGAGATTTGATACATGAAACAAATCTTATATATTGCTTAATTCCCCGTGACAACGTAAGCTTGTAGGTTACTGGGCCAACTCTAGCCCGTATATCTAACGATCTGATGTGTTTATGGTTATGCTACAGTTGCCATACCTGGCAACTCCTTTCCAAGGTGAGACCTTTAACAAGGCTCGGTCTCCAATTTGGAATTCTAATGGCTTTCGTCTATTGCCAACATAACTCTCTTTCGTCTGTCTTGAGTGGCTTCCAGACGATCTTTGATTTTGACGATCTTGTCAATGGTTTCCTAGCCAATATCAAGACCAGTCAATGCTTTTCGTCAACCTCAGCCCAACATAGCGATGAGCGACACTTACAACCATACAAAGCCTTAAAGGAGCGGCTTTAATGATGGTATGGTAGTTTTTATTATATGAAAACTCAGCCAACGGTGGTGAGTATCCCAAGTTCCTCCGAAATCGATTACACATGCATGGAGCACATCTTTTAAAGTTTGGATGGTCCTTTTACCTTGACCGTTCATCTGGGGATGATATGCAGTGCTTATGTCAAGGCGTGTGCCCAAGGCTTCTTGTACTGACTGCCAGATTCTTGACATGAATCGACTGTCCCTTTTAGAGAAAATGGAGACTGGCATACCATGCCTAGCCTCAATTTCCTTAATATTTAGCCTTGCACGCTTCCTACTTTTATTTGTCTCCTTGATTGGTAAGGAGTGAGCGGATTTCGTCAAATGATTGATGATTACCCATATAGTATCATAGTCGCTAGATGTTCTGGGTAGATTTGTAATGAAATCTATGGAATTCTCCTCCCATTTCCATTGAGGAGTCTGCGGTTTTTGTGTTCACTCAGGTGATTCCTAACATTCTGCTTTCACTGTCGGGTATCTCCCAACATAGATAGCAGTTTCTTCTTTCATGTTTTGCCACATAATGGAGTTCCTCGGGATCCTTATATGTTTTATTTGATTCTGGATGAACGGAGTACTTGGGCTTATGGACTTCATCCATAACCTCCCACATAGGCTACCGATACCTGGTACTCGAATTCTATCTGTATCATCCAACTTAGGCTTCAATTGTTTAATTCCATTTACTGGGTAGTCGGTATTCGAAAGCAAAGCGAATACTTATTTGACTAATGATATTAAACGTGCAAGAACCCCTTTATTTGATTACCCTAAATATGGTAGGGTTATGTGATGCTCATTCCTGGTAATGAGAGGAATGGTGCCTTCGAATCTTGAGCGTATGTTGACACATACCCTCTATTCGTCTACGCACTTTGTCACAAAAGTAGATCTCTATAGATCTTAGGAAAGAATTACTCGACGAGGTGTCTAGGTTTTAGTTGAATATTGGGTAGTAATGACACAGTACGGAAATGAAACTTTATGTTTGTCCCTCTTATGCTTTTCGAAAGCATTTTCTCGGACTAAGACTTTATTCTTAATTCAGGTTTCGTGTTATCTAGGATTTTCCTATCCATGTGCCTTCATGGAGCTAAGATTTGATGTTCCTTGGGAGCTCTTATTTGTGAGCTTCGAGTCTAATCACCACTTTACCCCTTTGCTCACACTACCTTTCGAGGCAGACTAGCCTTTGGGTTGTAGCGTCCTGATATGTAAACTCATGTCTCGACTACCATACCTTCAAAGTATGTAAGCCATACGAAGTTCGATGTTTGTTTGGAATATTCACATTCTGTCTATGTGAGGAAATGAATAGTGATACTGTGAGAATGGTCTCATCGAATTAGTGCTTTCCCCAAAATAGGCTATGGGCTTGTCAACCCATTAAGTTGGCTGAGATGTTTTGGGAGTTTTACAATTGCCATCTTGTAGTCATTCAGTGTATCTGCACTTCCTTAGGGTTTGAATGGTACTTTGGTGACATACCATTACGTATTCCACTCATTCAGGTTATAGCCTCAAAATCCTTAGCACAAGGATAAACTTGAGGTAATGAGTGTTGAACGTCGAGACTTTTGTATTCTAACTGAGCCTACTCCAGGAGATCATTTCTTAACAATAGATGCTCTAGAGCTTCTCAACTATAGAAAACTAGGAGTGAAAGATGTGATCACGCCTCTCTTCTAGGCTAAAATCTGGGATCCATCCAACAAGATGAACTTTAGGGAAGTGCGAGTACAAAAGAGTAATAAATTATTCTCCTCAACTCTTTGTGGACAGTGGCCTGTTGTGAATAGCTCGAGCTTACGTCCCTTATGCATATCATGAACTAATGAGATTAGAATGAAATTCCGCATTTGGGACTCCTTTAAGAGTTTTGCATGTCGTTTTCCTGTTAGTGCGACAATAGTCGTTAGTCCATACTTAGGTTTCTTTGGCATTCGCTTGAGCATCATCCCCGACCTATTCATCACCGGGAGAATAGTCGGACTTAAAGGTGTACTGAATGTCAATGGTTGCGAGAGCAACCCTGTTTGACCAATATTATGAAATGTCAGATTGCCTACTTGTCTCATGTCGAGCTTCCACAACACCCCATAGGTGCTATGTGTATGCGGGTTAGAAGGATTTTCTGCCCCATTACCGGAGCTAGTGCATAGCACTCCTGACGTAACTTTCAAGTAATTGTGAGACTAAATTGTACGATAGATCCTGAGATTATGCTATAATCTCCCATAATAATTTTGCAATTATTGTAATTGTGGGTTGTGGTAATGCTCAATTTGAAGCCATCTTGACAAGCAGAATCTCAAAGAATGAATGTGCGAAATCCTTCGCCGTTCAGGATTCACTAAGGATTGGTTGAATTCAATTTGAATTTCTCTCGTTCCTCCCAAAACTAGGGGAGTGCTTTGTGAGTACCTAATTGAGAAGTCCGATTTGTTAAGATCCAATCCTTAATCAATTGACTGAGAACATGGTTTGATCATTAACTTGGACAACAAGACTCACTAAAGTTCCCATGCACTGCAAATTATGATTACGTGTGCACCCGTAATGATAATTTGCCTTGCCTGATCCCTATAGTGTTTCTTTTATCCCCAGCTTTTAGTTAAAAGGATTTGAAATGATCATTAGGTCGTGTTTGCACACTTGTGTAGGAGTGTGTATTGTTCTATCGGATTACTCTTGATTATGAGTACCAATACCCATGAGTCTGCCGAATCTGGCTGTTACCGGATGAGGTTAACGGTAGAGAGGCACCACCAGTGTCTCTCAAGAATAAAATGTGTATGGAAGTCAGGCACTATGTGTAGGGCAGAGATCCTCAAATTAGTGTCGAGCAACTCATGCTCCAAGTATGTATGTACGTATGGATCCACATGATCCTGATGAATGTCTGGGTCTCCTGACCCATGGAGTTCTCCCCCGTTTAGTCCTGCTTATCCACCTTGGATTCCCTTCGGTCCGGGCAATCCCGTCTGCCACATCTCATGGCGAAAGTCTATTCGTTCGATTCGGCAACTCATGAATTAGAGTATTTATACCGCACGTACGTCAGAAAGAAAGTTGCCTCCACGACTAGAGTAGTTGTCGGTGTGGTGCAGGTATAGGTACAGATTCTGGTACGGGTTCAGCCGGTTGTGATACCAAGATCGGTAACTGACGATTGTTGCCGTCGTCGCCCAAGCTCAGCTCGTAACTCGATTTTCTAAGGTTGCAGTATGCTGAGTACCTGTTATTCTTGACTCGTAATCCGAACAATAACATGTTGTAAGTGTTTATTATTTTCACATTGTTGTATGTGTTTAAGTGTTCATTACATGTGCCATGTAATTGTATTAGTGTAGCTAATGATACCCTAGTGTAACTCCATACACTAATAGTCTACACAAATTGTTCGGCAACGGTGTCTTGGGCGTTTTTAGTGTGATGCAAGTCTTAGAAATTTTGGTCCCTAAATGAGTCCGGTTAGAGCCTAGGTGTCACTAAGGAAACCTAATTCGCTAAAACCATTGCTCTGATACCAATCTGTCACACCCCCATATTTATTTACTTAATAAATAAATACATGTTCCAACGATTGGTTCATTACACGATAGCGGAAGCTGTAATAGTGATTTCTAAGACTTGAATACATTCACAAATACTAAGACTAAGTAATACTATGATTTAAGTTCTTCTAGATCAACGACAGACTTGAGACTTGATAATCTATGCCCGTCCGGTTACTAGGACTTGTTCCAACATAGCTAGCCTATTCCAACCGTGTCATGGCTAAAGTTTACCTGAGAAACATACTTGAAAGTGTCAACACAAAGGTTGGTGAGTTCACAGAGTTTGTTCATTTAGTATAGTTAGTTTTCCCCGAAAACGTATACATGACTTAATCGTCATAAAATAAGTAGTTTTCCTTTGAAAACATGTCCATGACTTAACCGTCATAAAATATATAGTTTTCCTTTGAAAACATATACATTGTTTAAACCTGATCACTTACCGATCAAAACTCTTTTGCTTAAACCTGATCACTTTAATCTGATCAGACCTCTTTTGTTTAAACTTGATCATTTTAACCTGATCAAAACCCTTTTGTTAAACCTGATCACTTTAACCTGATCAGAACTCTTTTGTTTAAACCTGATCACTTTAACCTGATCAAAACTCTTTTGTTAAACCTGATCACTTTAACCTGATCAGAACTCTTTTGTTTAAACCTGATCACTTTAACCTGATCAAAACTCTTTTGTTTAAACCTGATCACTTTAACCTGATCAAAACTCTTTTGCATGTATTACCAATGAATCTGAATACTAATCTGATCTATTGACCCCATTTGTAAGCTTGCAAGGAATATAAAATAGTATGTAATGTATGAGACCGTAACCAAACCCCAACATTCTGTGCCTCCCCCCGCCTTTCTGTGAGTAAGACAATATGCGGTCATTCGACCATTTGGACCCTTGGTTAGCGCGACTAACCATGACCGGAGGAGTCACCCCCAATAGTACTATCTATATAATCCCGGGCTAAAATAGCTAATGGTTACTAACTTATTCAGAGGACTTTAAGCACTTTACTTTTCCCTCAATACACACATACGGTCAGATCATTAGTTCATTCATTTACATACAAAAGTCTTTTACAAGTATGTTTCCACCCCAAATCATTTCAAAAATTTAGAAAAGGGGGGATTAGTGAAACTCACAAGAAGTTAAACCAGAATGTTGATATTGTCAAACGTATAAGCAATTGTATTTCATGTTTTCAAAACATAACTAGTAAGTATGTTTCTCCCCCGCAGTTTACAAAACATTAAAAAGCGAAAGGGGGCCGTGAACTCACCTTGTGTTCGATGAAATCCTAGCAAAATAAGTAGCAACTAGCAAGGTCCGTGAATATGTGAGCCGACCTAACCGTGCCCTATGGTAAAATAAGACACTTTAAGGTCTAAACAGTGTTTCTAAGGTTTAAGTTGATCGTGTATACGATTCACCCAATTAGACTCGACACGAATACTAGTTTATATTTCCGACAGTTTTGACATGACGACCGTCAGTGACGAGTTGTGACATCATATACATATATATATATACTTATATAAATAAGTTATGTATCTCAAGACGTGTCTTTACGTTTACACAACCACCTCATGGTTGGGGTTGAAAACAATATATAGTATGGAAGGTAAAACGTTTACATCAAAATAGCCTTTAGTAATGTATTCGGGTTTTTACGTCAACTTATGTCGTGTTTTAAGTCAATTTATCGAACTCAATAATTTATGAAACTTTTACCACACTCAACTAAGTGTTGACTCCATAGAAATGTATTGATCATAATTTATAACGGGGCTTAAGGGTTTCAAACAAAAATCATAACACAAATAGGTTAACAGCTTCGGTTTTGTCGGATAGGTCTCGGAAATCTTGACGGTTGGGGGTCAAAATGTTAGTTTTCTGATAATAGGACATATGGGTTGTAATGCCAACACAAAATACTAGTTTTAGAAAAAGGAATCAAGTCATTTGAACCATTTTTGAGTGAGTTATGACCCCATGAAGTCGGCCTTAGAATTCTGTCCAAAAACTCAGGTTGTACCAATTTTCTTGTATCGATCTTTTCGGGTATCAAAACTCCACCAAAAATAACGAAATCACTTGGGTTGGATAGAGGATTCTTTAAACTTAATTTTTGACTCAAGAATCATCCATTTCGGTTTAGTTTTGATTAAGATACGACCCTCCAAAGTTGGCTGAAAATTCTGCCAGCAACATGTTTGTATAAAATTGTGACTTTTTCTTTGAACAATCCATTATTTGGGTGAATCTCCTACACAAAACAACTAGTAGGATCAATAAAATCAAGACTTAGTATGAAGAGACTCACTTAAAGCAAGCAAGGAGAAGGATTTGATGGAAGAATGTTGGCTTGAATCCTTATAACCACTTGGAATCACCTTGATCTTTACTTGGAATTGCAAGAGGTGTGTGCATGTGTGTGTATGTGAGCCGTATATATGCATATAGAGTGAAAGAGGTTGAGTGTTCCACTTAACAAGATCATTGCTAGTTATGGTTTGATATGATAGATTGACCCATGGATGGATCTATACTTAAAAGAGAATGGCCCTTATGACACAACATGATGAGTTATGATGGATTTGATGGTGGTATGTGGGTGGGCCCCACATTTCGGCCATGATTGGGGATGGGGTGGGGGGTTGGGTCTTGTCACCTCACGAGTCATCATTCCATGTATTAGTTGATTGGTTTTTAGGTAGTGTATACCCGGTAGGTGATCCCGTGATTTAATACTCGATATGACTTTTTAATGGTTTAAACTTTATATATCTATATACCCAGATATTTTATATATATATATATATATATATATATATATATATATACATATACATATACATATATATATAATTATTTAATGAAACGGGGGTTGAGTGTAGACCTCAACAAGTCATTATCATTACGACTTGACGTTGGAGTGGAGTATAAGCAAAGATATAATGATGGTGATGTGATATTTAAGTTGCTTGCACTCTTGGTTATAATCATGATGATTATGATGCTTGAGTGTTGTGTAAGCAAAGCAATCATGATGATGATGTGATTGATTTTAACGCGGTATATTACCCGAAATTAATACCCGCTTCAATATCTTTAATTATTAAGACGTCCTACGTTTTGTGTAGTTTGACTATGGGTATTGACCTGGAATACTGGGTGTCACACCGCACTTATAGCATGTGGTGGTGCTGATTCGACACTCGCCAAGATGTTGCCTTCCACATTTCCTGCAAGTTTCATATTCATCCGACCTTGGTTTCTTAACTGCAGTTGCTACATTCCCTTTTCCGGTGCCTCTAGACGGGTTCTCTCACTTCCTATTTTGTGTCTTAGGTGCCGGGTCCTCATTGGCATAATCGTCGTAGATGATTCCGCTCAGATTCACTACTGACTCGAAAGTCGAGGGTAGGTTAGCTTTCACATGGACTGTGAGGCCCCAAACCCGGGAGGCCCCACGCGTTGGATTTACTCATTCACAAACAGTTCTCAAACTAGAATATCAAATAACGCAGCGGAAAATTTCATTTCAAACATAACATTACATCGTTTAACATGCGGAAGCGTAACATTTTCAAATACATGTACATAACAAAAACAACTCGTAACGGGATGCCAGTCTTCATATCATCCGGGTAACTCCTCAAGCCGCCCAGCATCACCGTCCATCATCATAACTTCCTTAACCTGAATGTGCATACTAAAAAGGTCAGCTACGCTGGTGAGTTCTAGTTTTAACATAAATCATTAACATCAAATATTTGCCAAAAACATAACATCATACTTTATTTAATAAAAGCGTACGTAAAATATGCAATAACTTAACATCATCAAAACATCGTAACATAGCATCATAACACTAGTCAATATGAACCGAATCTGCGCCTTCTCGTAACCGTCAAACCCATACATCGCATACCAGCGGACGAACTTAAGGCTCGCTACCTCTAAGTCATCCGTCATCCAGGTCTCCTAAGGCTCGTTACCTCTAGGTGGACCAAACATACGTCTCCTAAGGCTCGTTACCTCTAGGTGGACTAAACATACGTCTCCTAAGGCTCGTTACCTCTAGGAAGACTAAACATACGTCTCCTAAGGCTCGTTACCTCTAGGAAGACTAAACATACCATAGGCAATATTTCCCCGCAAGGAATAGTACCTTCCATCGGGATCCCGGTAATCCCATGGGCGACCGTCGTCACCCCATCCTCAACCAGTTGTACAACCGTTAGCCAGCCACAAAGGCCCCCCGTAAGGTAAGGCCAATACATACATACATACATACTCTAGCTCCCGTAGGAACTCGTGGCAGATTCGTTCATTCGTGACTTTCATAAAAACCTTTACCTCGTTTTAGTTAAAGCATTCGTACGTTTTATTAAATAACACTTCATTCGTAAACCTTTCACAACTTCGTTTGGCAAAATATTTTATAAACATCATCTCGTAAACCTCGTTTCGTAAACATCTCATTAACTCGTTTCGTCTTCCCCTTTCGGAAGCATCGTTCATAAACCTCGTTTCGTAAACCTCGTTTCATAAACCTCGTTTCGTATGTATGCACACCAGCCCAAAACATTTAATTAAAACATTAAAAGAAGGGCTTCTAGAACTCACCTTATAAGCTAGTCTCGGTTGTCCTAAACAAAGGTCCAACAACGTCACTTCCGATCTGAATTGATTAATTAAATACACATCAGACCTAAATCCCGACTCTAACGGTTTACTCGTTCTGTTACAGGTGAATACACTGACTTCACCTACTGATGCAGACCTATCGAAACTACTTAGTTTCGACAGGTGCAGGCCCATCGAAACTTCTAGTTTCGATACCTGCAGGCCCCTCGAAACTTCTAGTTTCGACACCTGCAGGCCGCTCGAAACTTCTAGTTTCGACACCTGCAGGCCGCTCGAAACTTCTAGTTTCGATACCTGCAGGCCGCTCGAAACTTCTAGTTTCGATACCTGCAGGCCGCTCGAAACTCTAGTTTCGATACCTGCAGAACTCAGCTATCTTCCCCGTGAAAAACCCTAACTTTCGCAATGCAGGTCCGACCTGGTCAAGATCCGGACTTTTTACATTCAAAACGTGTATTTTCCCTTCGTGATTCCAGATTTATAACCCTTTCCTCATTTGATTTATAAAAACCCGTCATTTTCCCGAAAATACCCGAAAACCCAAAAACGAACAAAAACTCAGATTTGGTTCGGGTGTTACCTGATTTCGAGATTCTGATCCGGAGGTTTTGCTCACGAGCTCAGTAGCAACAAGCTCCTTCAATCTCGGGTCGATCCGCCAACTTTCTCTCTCTACGGTTTCTCTCTCTAGATTCTTGCAAATGAGAGAAATGGTGTGTGTGTTGGCTATTTAAAGGGAGGAAACCCCCCCCCCTTCCTTCAAGTTTGCCGGCCCAACCGGCCCGGCCCGTTACGCCTCGTTCTTTTATCCCGTTCGTCCCGGTTCAACCCGTTATTTAAAATCCTCATTTATTTTGGGATGTTACAAGTCTACCCCCCTTACAATAGGTTTCGTCCCCGAAACCTATCATAAGTCAAACAGTTGAGGGTACGACTCCTTCATTTCCGTCTCCGTTTCCCATGTAGCTTCCGATCCCTTCCGGTGCTTCCACTGGACTTTAACCAACTGGATAACTTTGTTACGTAAACGTTTCTCTTTCCTGTCTAGGATGGCCACAGGTTCTTCGATGTAGTTAAGGCTGTTGTCGACCTCGATGTCAGTAAGTGGTACGTGAGCCGTTTCATCCGCCAAACACTTTCGCAAGTGTGATACATGGAAGGTAGGATGAATCCCACTTAACTCATCAGGCAATTCCAACCGATAAGCGACTTCACCAACCCGTGCCATAATCCTGAATGGTCCGATAAACCTCGGACTTAACTTTCCTCTCTTCCTGAATCGTATGATTCCCTTCCAGGGCGACACTTTCAACATTACTCTGTCCCCAACATTAAATTCAATAGGCCTTCGTCGTCTATCCGCGTAGGATTTCTGACGATCTTGGGCGGCCTTCATTCGTGCTTTGATCTGATCAAACCTTTCCGACGTTTCTTTTACAACTTCAAGACTTCCCAATTCCTTCTGTCCAATCTCACCCCAACAAACCGGGGTCCTGCATCTCCTCCCATACAACATTTCATAAGGCGGCATGCCTATCGTCGTGTGATGACTGTTGTTGTAGGAGAATTCGGCTAACGGCAGATGACTGTCCCAACTGCCACCGAAGTCGATAATACAAGCACGAAGCATATCCTCCAATGTTTGAATGGTCCTTTCGGACTGACCATCCGTTTGCGGGTGGTATGCCGTGCTGATATTAAGTCTCGTACCCATCGCCTCGTGAAATCTTTTCCAGAACCTCGATGTGAATCGTGTGTCCCGGTCGGATACAATCGTTAAAGGCATCCCATGCCGCGCCACTACTTCGTTAATAAATACTTCCGCTAACCTTTCCGACGAGAACGTCTCGCGAATAGGTAGAAAATGAGCACTCTTCGTTAAACGGTCCACAATTACCCAAATGGTGTCATGACCTTTAGCTGTGCGAGGTAGCTTGGTTATGAAGTCCATTGTAATGTGTTCCCATTTCCATTCCGGTATCTCGAGTGGTTGAATTTTCCCATACGGTTTCTGGTGTTCGGCCTTCACTTGTGAGCAAGTCAAGCACTTGCTTACGTATTTCGTCACTTCGTGTTTCATTCCAGGCCACCAGTATTCCTTCTTCAGATCTTGGTACATTTTGTTGGTACCGGGATGGATAGAGTAACGAGACTTATGAGCCTCATCCAAGATTTTGGTCCTAAGCTCGCCACCCATAGGTATCCATACTCGACCAAAACGTGTCCTAACACCAAGGGTGTTATATTCCAACTTGTCCTGTTGGCCAACCATCCTTTCTTTCTTTATATTTTCTTCCTTCAAAGCTTCATCTTGAGCTCTTTCGATTTCCCTCATCACATCCGATGTTACCACCAACTGGCAAGCTTTCACTCTAATAGGAGTAGGCACATCCTTTCGGCTTAGAGCGTCAGCCACCACGTTTGCCTTTCCAGGATGGTACATTATTTCACAGTCATAGTCCTTCAGGAGTTCCAACCATCTCCTCTGCCTCATATTAAGCTCCTTTTGTTCGAAGAAGTACTTCAAACTTTTGTGGTCGGAGTAAATAGTAAACTTTACCCCGTACAGGTAGTGCCTCCATATTTTCAATGCAAATACGACAGCAGCAAGTTCCAAATCGTGAGTCGGATAGTTGACTTCGTGAACTTTCAACTGCCGCGACGCATATGCAATCACTCTACCGCGTTGCATCAACACACACCCTAATCCCTGACCCGACGCGTCAGAGTATACCACCAGGTCTTCACTGCCCTCGGGAAGGGCCAAGACTGGAGCTTGGGTTAGCTTTTCTTTTAACTCCTTAAATGCCTCATCCTGCTTCGGACCCCATTCGTACTTTTCTTCCTTTCGTGTCAACTTTGTCAATGGCGAAGCTATTTTCGAGAAATCCTGAATGAATCTCCGATAGTAGCCTGCCAACCCTAAGAAACTGCGGATCTCCGATGGCGTCTTAGGAATATCCCAGTCCCTTACCGTCGTTATCTTTGCTGGGTCTACCATAATGCCGTTCGGGTTAATGACGTGACCTAGGAATTGGACTTCCCTAAGCCAGAACGCGCATTTGGAGAACTTAGCATACAACTTCTCCTTCTTTAGAGCTTCCAACACTTCCTTCAAATGACAAGCGTGATCACCCTCATTCTTGGAGTAGACGAGGATATCATCAATGAACACAATTACCGATCGGTCCAGCATCGGTCGACACACCCTATTCATCAAATCCATGAACGCTGCGGGGGCGTTCGTCAATCCGAAAGACATTACGCGGAACTCGAAATGTCCATAACGCGTGCGAAATGCAGTTTTCGGTATGTCTTCTTCCCTCACCTTCAACTGATGGTACCCGGACCGAAGGTCGATTTTCGAGAACCAACTTGCGCCTTGCAATTGATCAAACAGGTCATCGATCCTTGGTAAAGGGTACTTGTTCTTTACCGTTCGTTTGTTCAACTCGCGATAATCGATACACATTCTCATCGAACCGTCTTTCTTTTTCACAAACAACACCGGAGCACCCCACGGCGAGATGCTTGGTTGGATAAATCCTTTCTCAAGTAACTCGTCTAGTTGTGCCATTAATTCTTTCATTTCCACTGGTGCTAGTCGATATGGAGCCTTAGCCACGGGCTGGGCATCTGGTACTAAGTCGATTCGAAATTCAATCTCTCTATCGGGTGGTATCCCAGGCAACTCCTCTGGAAACACCTCCGGGTACTCGCGTACCACGGGTACATCGTCCAGTTCTTTCACTTCCTTACACTTGTCAATTACGTATACCAGATAAGCCTCGCATCCGCGCCTCAAGTAATCTGCTGCCTTAATCATCGAGATGACGTTGGGCATCGGGGCATCGCGATCCCCAAGTACTTCCACTTCGCTACCATCCGGAGCCTTGAGTCGGATTATCTTTCGTTTGCATATAATTTGAGCCTCGTTGGCAGTTAACCAATCCATACCTAACACGACATCAAACCCTCCCAAAACCATAACAAATAATCTGACGGGAAATCTATGGCCTTCTATCTTTATCGTGGAATCGTCAACTACTTCGGTTACCATTACGGTTCTACCCTCAGCGGTTTCTACATTAAAGGCTCGTTCTACTTTACTAACCGTGTACTTTACTCGTTTACAAAAAGTTGCAGATATAAAACTCTTACTGGCACCCGAATCGAATAACACTGAAACAAAAGTGTTGTCAAGGATGAACGTACCTGACGCCACATCGGGGTCATTCCTGGCCTGTTCTTGCGTTAGTGCATACGCTCGAGTCTTCGCTCGGGGCCTTTCCTCCCTCTTCTCTGGGCCTTTCCCTTTCCCGGTCTCGCCCATCCTGGGCTTAGTGCATTCCCGGCTCATGTGGCCACTCTCCCCACAGTTGTAGCATTTGATACCGTTCGGGCATTCTCGGGAGTAGTGCCCGGTCTTGCCACATTTGTAGCACAAATTTGATCCCAACCGGCATTCACCGGCATGCCTTCCCCCACACTTCCCATAGACTGCTAATTCATTTACCCTGGCCCGTTTGTCCTGAGCCCCAAACAACTTCCCACCCGATCGCTTAGCGGGAAAACTCAGCTTCTTCTTAGGCTCTTCAATGGCAACGACATTCAGTGCCAGATCATCAAATACCACGCCGCTCAGTTCTACTACCGAATCGTAGGTAGTAGGGGCGTTTGCCTTAACATATGTGCGGACCTTGTCTGGCAACCCTTGAATATAACAAGCGATCTTTCTTCCTTCAGTAGTGATAAGGTGTGGCACCAGACGTGCCAGTTCATTGAACCGTGTCGTATACTGCCGGTGCGTCATGCTCCCAGCCTTCAAACCCATAAATTCCCTTTCTACCTTTTCGATCTCATTCCTTGGACAGAAATTCTTGATCACCAAAGTTTTCAAATCATCCCACATCATCGAATCAACCACCTCGTTCCCCTTAGCCTGGCGTACACCTTCCCACCAGTGAGATGCTTCCTCCCTCAAGGAGTTAGCAGCAAACTTCACGACCTGATTCGGTCGACATTCACTCAGACGAATGGCGGCTTCCATACGAATTACCCAGTCAAAAGTAGCCACCGCGTCCTTCTTTCCAGTCAGAACCGGCGGGTCACATACCTTGAATGACTTATAGTCGCAGCCGCGAGCAGGCGGTGCGTTAACGGCCTCAATGTTTGGAATATCAGTTGTCAGTTTAGATCCGCCCTCCTCATTAGCCTTCTTTAGTGCTTCTGCCAGTAGTCCTGGCAAAGAAGCCTTCATCAATTCGGTGAACTCACGTGCCAGAGCCGCTCTTACTTCCGGTTCAAAAGTGAATTGTTGTTCTTCAGCATGAGTCGGCTCAGTCCCGTGCACACTAGCTTCTGGCTCAGTGTGAACACTTCCTTCTTCACTGTACTCCTGGTGAATAGGAGTTCTACCTCGGCCACCACCGGTACGACCACCGGTACGGCCCCCACCACGCTTTCCGTTCCCTCTTCTTGCCATTCCGTTCTACAAGACAAGGAAATCCAATGTCATCACGCTAGTTAACAAATAGAATTCAACAAGCATTGTAAGATGTTAATATACACTGGCCATCTGCAATTAACCATTACACTACCTCTTGATTTCGATTTGACCACCTTTGTGATTTCCATCAGAACCCAAGTCCTAACCTTAACACTTCCTAAGGCATACTATATATGTAAATATATATACACTACCTTCATACCTGATGCTGTGGCTCGAGTTACCCGTACTGGCATCCGCTTTCGGTCCCATTCTCAGTTTAAGTTCAGACACAGGGAGTGTCCAAATCTCTCAAACTATTGCTCTGATACCAACTTGTGAGGCCCCAAACCCGGGAGGCCCCACGCGTTGGATTTACTCATTCACAAACAGTTCTCAAACTAGAATATCAAATAACGCAGCGGAAAATTTCATTTCAAACATAACATTACATCGTTTAACATGCGGAAGCGTAACATTTTCAAATACATGTACATAACAAAAACAACTCGTAACGGGATGCCAGTCTTCATATCATCCGGGTAACTCCTCAAGCCGCCCAGCATCACCGTCCATCATCATAACTTCCTTAACCTGAATGTGCATACTAAAAAGGTCAGCTACGCTGGTGAGTTCTAGTTTTAACATAAATCATTAACATCAAATATTTGCCAAAAACATAACATCATACTTTATTTAATAAAAGCGTACGTAAAATATGCAATAACTTAACATCATCAAAACATCGTAACATAGCATCATAACACTAGTCAATATGAACCGAATCTGCGCCTTCTCGTAACCGTCAAACCCATACATCGCATACCAGCGGACGAACTTAAGGCTCGCTACCTCTAAGTCATCCGTCATCCAGGTCTCCTAAGGCTCGTTACCTCTAGGTGGACCAAACATACGTCTCCTAAGGCTCGTTACCTCTAGGTGGACTAAACATACGTCTCCTAAGGCTCGTTACCTCTAGGAAGACTAAACATACGTCTCCTAAGGCTCGTTACCTCTAGGAAGACTAAACATACCATAGGCAATATTTCCCCGCAAGGAATAGTACCTTCCATCGGGATCCCGGTAATCCCATGGGCGACCGTCGTCACCCCATCCTCAACCAGTTGTACAACCGTTAGCCAGCCACAAAGGCCCCCCGTAAGGTAAGGCCAATACATACATACATACATACTCTAGCTCCCGTAGGAACTCGTGGCAGATTCGTTCATTCGTGACTTTCATAAAAACCTTTACCTCGTTTTAGTTAAAGCATTCGTACGTTTTATTAAATAACACTTCATTCGTAAACCTTTCACAACTTCGTTTGGCAAAATATTTTATAAACATCATCTCGTAAACCTCGTTTCGTAAACATCTCATTAACTCGTTTCGTCTTCCCCTTTCGGAAGCATCGTTCATAAACCTCGTTTCGTAAACCTCGTTTCATAAACCTCGTTTCGTAAACCTCGTTTCATAAACCTCGTTTCGTATGTATGCACACCAGCCCAAAACATTTAATTAAAACATTAAAAGAAGGGCTTCTAGAACTCACCTTATAAGCTAGTCTCGGTTGTCCTAAACAAAGGTCCAACAACGTCACTTCCGATCTGAATTGATTAATTAAATACACATCAGACCTAAATCCCGACTCTAACGGTTTACTCGTTCTGTTACAGGTGAATACACTGACTTCACCTACTGATGCAGACCTATCGAAACTACTTAGTTTCGACAGGTGCAGGCCCATCGAAACTTCTAGTTTCGATACCTGCAGGCCCCTCGAAACTTCTAGTTTCGACACCTGCAGGCCGCTCGAAACTTCTAGTTTCGACACCTGCAGGCCGCTCGAAACTTCTAGTTTCGATACCTGCAGGCCGCTCGAAACTTCTAGTTTCGATACCTGCAGGCCGCTCGAAACTCTAGTTTCGATACCTGCAGAACTCAGCTATCTTCCCCGTGAAAAACCCTAACTTTCGCAATGCAGGTCCGACCTGGTCAAGATCCGGACTTTTTACATTCAAAACGTGTATTTTCCCTTCGTGATTCCAGATTTATAACCCTTTCCTCATTTGGTTTATAAAAACCCGTCATTTTCCCGAAAATACCCGAAAACCCAAAAACGAACAAAAACTCAGATTTGGTTCGGGTGTTACCTGATTTCGAGATTCTGATCCGGAGGTTTTGCTCACGAGCTCAGTAGCAACAAGCTCCTTCAATCTCGGGTCGATCCGCCAACTTTCTCTCTCTACGGTTTCTCTCTCTAGATTCTTGCAAATGAGAGAAATGGTGTGTGTGTTGGCTATTTAAAGGGAGGAAACCCCCCCCTTCCTTCAAGTTTGCCGGCCCAACCGGCCCGGCCCGTTACGCCTCGTTCTTTTATCCTGTTCGTCCCGGTTCAACCCGTTATTTAAAATCCTCATTTATTTTGGGATGTTACATGGACCCGGACCTTTTGCGGCAGACCCTTGACATAGTATTTGATCAGACGGTCTTCAGTTTCCACCAAGTGTGGTACTAGTTGGGCCAGCTCGTTGAATCTTGAGGTATACTGGCGATGAGTCTTGTTGCCAGCCTTGAAGTTTAGGAACTCGTTCTCCACACGATCAATCTCGTTCTGTGGGCAGAACTTTTGGATTATGAGCTTCTTCAGGTCTTCCCATGTCATTCTGGCGAGTGTGTTTGGCGACTTTGTTCTCTGAATGTTTCTCCACCAACCTAGTGCTTCATTGGTGAAAGAATGAGCAACATATTTAACCGCCTGGTCCGGTCGACATTCGATGATGTTGATTACATCGTTCATCCTCTCGATCCATTCGAACGTAGCCATTGAATATTTGTTCCCAACGAACTTGGGTGGGTCTCCGTCCTTGAAACCTTTGTAAGTACACCCATGATTGCTTGATCTCACGTTCACTTCATCCCCATCACTGTCATACACTTTCTCTTCATGGTCTCCTTCATCCTCCTATTTACTTTTCTTTAGTGCCTCTGATAATAGATCAGGCAATACTTCTTCAGGGTGAGTACAACTTCACGGGCAATAGCATCCCTGACCTCTGGTTCTAACTGTAGAGGCCCTTGACTGTTGTTCCCAGTCGGGGTCACCTCTATTTCGTGCACACTCTCAGTGTGTTCTGCGTGCACACTCTCTTCCTCCTCATGTCTTTGATTCAATGGAGGTCTACCGACTCGGCCAGTACGACCGCCTCGGCGTCCTGTTCTTCCTCCACCAGCCATAGTTCCTAGTTTCCTGATAGTTATAAAGGGAATACATCAATGCCATTCCTTCAGATCATAGTTTTAGAACAACACGAGCAAGGTACATTTTTAATTACAGTGACCGGTTTGTGATTACTAATTTACATTACTTTTCGGGTTCAAAACTCTTCAAATCGGTTGTGACTTTGACATCTATTTGTTCTAAGTTAAGGTATCTATTCTTATCCAAGTGCATTAACTTTAGTACTTACTTACCGTGCTGGCGTTGGCGTTGGTTACCCATACTGACATCCATGCGTTGGTCCCATAATCAGTTTGAGTCCAGACATTTAGGGATGTCTGAATCTCTCAAACTAGGTCTCTGATACCAACTTGTAAGGCCCCTTTCCCGGGTAACCTCACTTGTTGGATTTACTCATAAACATAGTCATAAATACTGAACTTGAATTAAAACATTCGAGAGTAGCGAAAACAAACATCATTCGAATTACATGACATAACAGCGAAAGTCTTAACAATTAAAAACACAACATTTTTAATTAACAATCAAGAGTGGGATGTCAGTCGCTTGCCGGGTAACCACCACGCCTCCGCACGACCCTTCCTTCTTTTACCTGAAATGTATACTAAAAGTCAGCTAACGCCGGTGAGTTCTAGTTTAAAGCTATTAAGTATGAACATTCTTTTCTTTATAAGTATGCATAATTATATATATTTATACATATACTTTTGTATAAATACGTATTCAAAACTTTTGCTTTTCTTTCATCATTCTTATGTGATTACATAGATATGCATTCACTTTTACTTTCTTTAACATTCATTGGTCATACACATAGGGGGTGATCAACCCGTCTTTTTACTGCGTATATCACAAAGACATACGCCCTTAAGCTATCGTCGTAGCCCTTTTACTAGTCCGGTCCTAGAAACCGTTGCAAAATAGTCGCGTGGTCGTCCGTCTACAGAAGTAGCCGTTAGCTTTGTTTCCACCCATAACGTATACATACATTCATAACATGCAATATAAATAATTATAAAGCAAGATTTCATTTATTTACGTTATGCCATTCTTTCATTCATTCTTTGTAAACATACGTTTCATTCCTTGTTCATAATTCATTCTCATATATATATATATAAATATATATTAGTATATCACGTATGATCATATTAGTATTCATATCATTTATTTATTTAGTGTATACATTTCAGCCCCAAAACATTTAATAAGGTTTGCACATAACATAGAGAGGGGGCACATAGAACTCACCTGATAAGCTAGTCTTGGTTGTCCTAAACAAAGGTCCAACAAAGTCACGTACGATCTGAATTAGGTAGTTACATACACATCAGACCCAATCCCGACTCTAATGGTTTAATCCTTCTAAACATACCGACTTTACTTACTTGTCTGCTGCCTGCGCACTTAGTAAGTGCGCCGATTCATGAATTATCTGATTGCTGATTATAGAATCCTTTTCTATTTCAGTTCATAGAGCCTTGCTCATGCGTACTTGACAAGTACGCAGAACATTCTCCTTGCGTACTTGATAAGTACGCAGGATCTTCCTCATGCGTACTTGGTAAGTACGCAGGATCTTCCTTCTTATGTACTTGATAAGTACGCAGGACCTGCTTCCGGACAAGTCCGAAGTCTTTGCATGTTAATCTGATCATGCCAATCTTACAATTTTCTTTGATCAAAAGGTGCGGTTTTCATTCTAGATGCTAGTTCTAAACTTATTTTCAAGTTTCATCCATAAAAACGTCTCCTATTTAGCTAAAACTCGAGAAACCTCAAAACGAAGAAAAAATCAGTTTAAGGTCGAATCGTTACCTGGATTGTGATTCTGATTCGGAGGTTTTGCTCACGAGCTCAGCAGTAACGTGCTCCTTCAATTTTGGGTCGATCCGTCACTTTCTCTCTCTAGGCCCGAGCTCTCCTTTCTCTCTCTAGGTTGCAAGTTGTGGTGGAAATGAGAGTTCTAGTGCTGTCTTGACCCTTATATACCTGGGCTTCGCTCGGCCCGTTGGAGCCTAGCCCAAGCCCATCCGCTTTTCTTTTGTTTTATAATGATTAAGTCTCTATCGCGTTATTATTTACTAAATTACTATTTTTGGGATGTTACACGTTGATCATGGATTCCGCACGTTATCACCATGCCGTACCGTGAGTCTAGAGATCCGTGGTGTTTTCGTGTACAATTTACATCAAAAATCACTGAATTTGAAGAGATTTGGAAGAATTTTTCATCTTGTTTGAGTTCTTGAAAAAAATGGAGAAATTTTGACAAATTTAGAATGATTTTGGATTAATTTAAAGAATTTGACTCATTAAAAGTGTTCTATATCACATTATACTCAATCATACGGTTCAATTTCATCAAATTCCATCAATTCAGCAAGATATGATTATTTTCGGAATTTTTGGTTCGTGTTTTGGTTAAAGAGTTGAACCAGGCGAACTTAATTATTCTGTTAGAGATGAACTGAATCAGGCGAACTTATCAAGCTTGCTTGTGGTCTTGTTCGCTCAGTGAAGTTCAGGCGAACTTATTAAGTTCGCTCAGGCAGTATCAGGCGAACTTATCTAGTTCGCTAGTGTTCTTAAAAAAAAATTAAAATTTTGAATTTTGGCGGGAAATTTCTTCTTGTCAAATTTTTTTAGGGAAAGTTTATATGCTTGTTTAGAATCATTTTTGAAATTTTGAATTTTTGAAATTTTTAAAAAGAGTATTTTGGCGGGAAATTTTTTTCGGATATTTTCGCAAAAATTTCAAAATGTCAATTTCATGTGATGATAATGAGATTGGAATTATGCCACCGAGGCTTTTGTGCATATCAGATTACAGTAGCTGGAAAGTCCGGTTCAAACAGTTCGTATCAGAAACTGATGAAAATTTTTGGAGACCAATAACAGAAGGATATATGCATCCTACTTATTCATTCATGGGTCAAGATGCTCCTAAACCAGTGACAACTCTTACTAAAGTAGAAAAGCAGAAGTTTGATCAAGAGATGAAAACGTGTGAAACTTTAAAATTGTCTTTACCAAAAGAGATCATTCATAGTCTCGGGAAGTGTCCAACTTCAAGAGATCTATGGGAAGCATTGAAGAAAAAGGGCGAAGCACTTCTAAAGCGTTGGTGGTCTTGATCAAAGAAGAATTAGAGAATAAGAGTGATTTTGAAAGTGATTCTTCTGCCGAGTTAAGTGATAGTGAGAGTATTCGTTCTGGTGAAAGTACTCAGTCTACCGAGAGTGATATGATGACTGAAGTAAGCTTTCAGATAGTTGAAGATGATCTGAGTGAATCAGAAACTGATGAAGAGCCTGTTATTGTTGATCAAAAGAGTGCAGCTGATGATGACATATTCATGGCTCCTGGTGCATCTTCTTTAGAAGAAAAGGATACGGTAGTTCCTAACTCTGAAACGTTTTGTTCTAACTGTATTTCAGTGAAGGTTAAAATGATGAGGGTTATGGATGACAACGTAAACCTCATTTGTGATATGAAATCGATGCACACAGTAAATCAGAAACTAAAAGATAATGAGAATGTGTGTGTTGAAAGGATAGAATCACTAAAGAGGGATATAAGTTCTCTGACTTTGAAGATCAAAGAGCAGGCATATCACCTGGATATGTCCTTTGCAGAAATTGAGAAAAGAAATAATGATCTTGCTAAGAAAGATAAGGAACTAGCTGAATCTAAAGCAGAGGTGATCAGATTGCATAGAAAGTTAGAAAGCTTTGGAAATTCATCATTCTTATTAGGATATTATAATGATAATACTGAAGAGGGGAAGGGAACTAATGGTATTGGTTATGTTCCTCCACCATTCAACGGAAATTATTTTGTTACACCTGAGATTATAAAATATGAGGATTTAGATCCTAAGACTGTGTAGAAAGTGAATCCAGTCACATGTGAAGATATGGTGTATTCTGATGAGAGTGATGATAAATATTTTGATGAAGCTAAGGTAGAGGGGATACCGAAAGATATTAAAGTTGAGGAACCAAAGGTTGATTCTAATTCATCTGGAAATTATACATTTGGAAGTTCTTCAAATTCAAGGAGAGTTCCATATGTCAGAGATTGTAAAAACAGGCGTACATGCTTTCATTGTAATGAGATGGGACACATTGTGGTGAACTGTCCTTACAAAAATAAAGGGAAAAAACATGTAGTTCCTGAGAAGATGACATCTGAATTAAAACCTGTTGAGAAAATTTTTATTCATTCTTAATTCCCAAAAGAAGTTCATGTAGGAGAATCTTATAAGAGAGAATATAGTGAGAAGACATCTTGCTTTTACTATGGTCTTGTGGGTCACATAAAGAATAGTTGTCCTCACAACGCCAAAGGTAACTGACATGTTACTCTAGGAAAGGTAAGAACTCATGGTAAGCCTTATGTTAACCCAAATGTGGTTAAACCTCGTGATACACCAAAGGGTAATTCAAAATCTGAGGTTAAGCTTTCTAAACCTCAAAGACGGAGGAGAAACAGAAGATTGAGAAAACTTTTAGAACAATAAGAGCTTTCACAATCTAAACATTTTTCAAATGAACAAGATTGTTCAAACATTTCACATTTTAAGCAAAAAGACCTTAATGAACAGATGTATGTTTGGAAATCAAAAGTTTCTGTTTCGGACTCGTCGGAGCAATCACCAAAAATCGATGAGAGATTCGATTATGAATGGAGTGAAGTTTATTATTTTGATACAGATGGACGACCCATGACTACCATGGCTTGGGTCCCAATTTCAAATTAATGTTTCTTGTTAGATGTGCAGGATTAACCAAGAGGGACTATTAATAATATTTGGTTTGTTGATAGTGATTGTTCATAGCACATGACAGGGAATGGCATCTGCAAGAGTAAAGAGTTGTTGATAACTGAGAATCTATTTGATTCAATGACTTGATGCTCAAGGAGGAGAATATGTCACACACAACGTTATTTTGAAAAAGATTTAAAAGTCCAAAAGACAACCTGAAACTTAGGATGACAATGGTGAGCATAAAGTCGTTGATGCAACCATTTGAGTAGTTGAGATGGAGTCTACAGGACAGGGGGAGTACAGAACCGTGTTGGTCACAAAGGCAAAGGCATTCAATTACATTCGATTACATCGGTTTGAGTTTTTAATTGATTGAATTGCTTAATTCCAAGTAACCAAGAAAAATGTTTTTTCTAAAAATGGTTTCATGGAAGTTTTTACATTCATTTGTTTTAAGTTCTTTGAAAAAGATTCTAAATTTTTTTAAAAAAAGCCAAACAAATTGAAAAAATTAAAATCGACATTACTTGAAGTTATAAGAAGAAATGATAGTACGTCAGTAGATGTTCAGTCACACATGACCTAGTTGGACTTTATGATTGCTTATCTGTGATAAATGTTTTGATCAGAACTTCTTAGACTGCACAGTCTGGGAAATGATAGCTTCATAACTGCTTTTGCTGAACAAAAATTGATGCTTGATGCTTATATTTTTAATTTGGATACTAGCATGTAGTCTGAATTGTCAATAAACTATGAGTATCTTTGGTCCATTAGTAGTGTGACAACATAATGATCTTTGTGACAACTGTGATTTGAACCCATGGTATGTCGGGTGTGTGTGGAAAAGATCATTATCAGATAAAGAATATAAGATTTAAAGTACTTCATGAGACCAGTATTGGTTATGTCATTAAACACAATTTTTCAGTTCACTTCACTGCCCATGCCCCGAAAAACATGCAATGTGAAGTTGGACTAAGATATGTTTCTGACAACATATGTTGAAACATATACTAGCCCTTGGATCAATATCCTGATTCCATTAAACATATCCAGATAACAGTTGGATCACGCTACCCTATGTCATTGAATCAATCGATTCCTTGATCAATCTTATGTTGAAAAATTCTATCGGTACAATCTTTCTGTTACTATGAATCATGATACTTTATCCAAACCAAGACATTTGAATCATTCTGATTCTTTGCTTGATATTTTCCTGTGTTTAACGGTATAATTTCATCCTGGAGATTGAAATTGTCATACAATGATCTTATATGTCTTGAAGATAATGCACATTTATTTTTCTATTGGCATATTTGTGGGGTACACGTTGTATTACAAAATAAATGGTACCTTAATTCACAAGAACATGAGACAAAGATACTAATGGTTTCAATTCTTATAATATTGACAATTTAGATTGACATATTATGTGTTGCAAATTCATATGTAATATATTATAAGCATGTTATGATCTGATCCCATCTTCTTTGAAGTTCTTCCCGTATCATTACATGTTTTGGTTGAAGCTTAAAAGATTTGATCTCATCTGATTCAAAATATGTTACTTCATATAATTGATTGGAAATTCAAAAGAAAGAAAAGAAAGAATGAATCTGGATAGGATACCCATAGAATGTTTAGGGTTGTTTATCCAAAATGTGTGATTGATGCATTATTTATGCTGATATGATCTTCTTACTCGTGATGTTCGACCAAAAAGATGTGATTTTGTATTTTACATTTTAGTTTATATAGAGAAAAACCAAAAATATTTTGTCTTTCTTATGTTTGAAAAACCAAAAAGATTTTATTTTTCCAGCTTCCATGGAAATCTTAATTGTTGGTTATTCTTGGTTGTTCTCCTTTGCAAAAATTGAATAATGCAGACAGAAGTTGACAAGGGGTCCTTCTCCCAAGTTCTCCTCTAGATAGAAAGAGAGAGTGTGCAGATGAATAAGGCGAAGACTACATATTGTTTGATGATCTTGAGGACAGACGACAATATTCTGAAGCTGTTGTCAAGGGGGAGTCTGTTGGAGCATATTCTGGTGACAACGAGCTTGTAGATATTATGTCTTACTCTTAGAGTTTTTGACTTGTAATTGATAGAATAGTTTACAACAGTTAAGGGGGAGTCTGTTAGAGCATAAATTTGTAACTGTAGCAAACATTCTGTGTAAGTTCGTAGATAAGTTCGCCTAAGCATCTTTAGGAGCGAACTTGTTAAGTTCACCTATAGTGTTGTGTGGATTTGTGTTTTCCTATAAATAGGTGTTTACAAGTCTTAGATGAAAGATGATAATACAACACATAACAGAAAAACTGAGAGAACTTGTAAACTGAGATTTGTGGTGGAAATACAAAGCGTTTATTTACACCGTGTTGTATATTGAGTTACACGAGCACGTTGATCATGGATTCCGCACGTTATCACCGTGTTGCACCGCGAGTCTAGAGATCCGTCACGCACCGATTCGGGACCTACATGAATAAAGTTGAAAATATGAAAAAGTCTAAAAATAAAAAAATTGTGTGTCTGATTGACGTATATATAGAAAATGATAGTATAAATGTGTACTGAGCTTATGCATGAATTGGATATGATGGTGACATCGGTTACAATTTTTGATGTGCTGGTCGGCTCTGCATATGTAAATTAGGCGATATTTGTGTGATTAACTAAATTGCAATCTTAGTGTTATCCTCATCGAATATCGGTAATTTCATTCTTCGAATGCAAAGTGAATCCATTCATACCATGAGACCAGGATCTTGTTGGGTTTTTAGCATAATTTGTTTACTTTATTGACTATACCCATCAAATATACGATTTAGAGTTAAACATTCTTATACAGCTGATGGTTCTGGTGAAAATCTCGGATGGAAACCAGAAAGTCAGTTTGTTTCACCCTTTGAATTATTCGTGATTTCAATTGACATATCCAATACTCTATGGATATCCGCATACCCGAATCAAATCTGATTCCAAAAGTTCATCACTATCTCATCTCATACGAATCAACTTGATTCAGTGTTCTTTCCATCAGAAACCAAGATATATAGAATCAAATGATTCAGAATCAAAAAGATTCACATCAAATCCATTTGGATTATTTTTCTATGCTATGAACGCTACCCTCATGCTGGTGATTGGATTATTTTTTGGTGAAACTTGGTGTTGCGATTTAGTTCAATTCATCTCGATGCTTGGATACACTTTGTATTGATAAATATTACCTTAAATGTCACACAGTATTTGCTGGAATATGATGTTTGAGTTTAAGGTGAAAAATATATTGGCAATCAAGGTTGAACTGTTTAGATCCTGATTTGATATGTAGTGTAGTTAAGACAATATACATTTATGATCCTATGTCAGTTCAGTTCACCAAAAAAAAATGAAAAATACAATAAAGTGTTGTGATATGTTTGAGAAAAAGTCAAAAAGAGATTAATCGATTTATAAATGAGTAAATATGAATTTTGTTATGTGTTTTGTATTTTTTTTTTGAAGGTTTGTAATAAGTCATTTTGATGAAAATCAGTGTTCAAGTTTGTGTTTGTATCTGATTATGTTTGTGAATGTGAAAAATATTGAAAAAAATTATTTTGGAACAGGTCTTAATGATGTCAAAATGGACTTAAAAAATAAAGTTATCTTTGTGAATATCCAAAATTAATAAAGTTTAGAGTTTTCGGTTGAAATCTCTTGACCGAAAAAATATCATCCGAAAAATGTTTTCGATCGAAAAGTGTGTGCCGAAGTTTTCGGTCGAAATTGTAAAGTCTATAAATTCAAAAATGTTCGATTGAAAATCTTTTTCCCACTTTATCTCTAACCGACGATTGCCTTAGTCAATTCGAGTTTTTACAAAGTTTGAGGATTTCGTGCGAAAAATCGTTGATCAATGACGTCATAGTGCTTTATTGACATTTTCGATCATCAGGGTACGTTCTCGTGATTCATAGAGGTGCATAGGATAGATCCAAAGCCTTAGTTTTTTGAATTTATGAGTTTTTGAATTGCCCGAAAACTAGGAAGAATGGACCGAAAAGTCTGTTGAATGGATCGAAAAGTGTTTCGGTTGGAAATGAAAAGTCAATTCTGATTCGTCCGAAATGTGTTTTCGATCGAAAAGTCAAGGCTTGAAAATTATTTTGAAAAATCAAAGTTTTCGATCGAAAAAGCCATGTTTTATATCAAGTGTGATCATAAAAGTTTTCGACGAAAAGTTGAAAGTTGAGAAATTCTAAGTTTTTGATCAAAAGGTTTAACTCAGAGTTTTTGATCGAAATGATGATGTACTGATAAAGAGTTTTCGATCGAAAAGTTCAAAGTTGTGTGATTTCAACTTTTCTGGTCAAAAGGTTAAAAGGAGTTTTTCGATCAAAAAAGTTGCTAATAAGGGAGTTTTCGATCGAAATGTCCAGAGTTAAGGATTTTTTCAGAAATTTTCTAACCTTAAGTTTTTGTTCTTTACAGATAATGAATAGTTTAAAGTTTGAACCCAAGCACAACATCTGTGCATGTTTAACGACAAATACCAAGAAAGCACGTGGTTATGAAGAGATTGTCAGGTTCTTGATAAATTCCAAAATTCACACAATAATATTCACACAAGTTAGAGTGTTCGAGAAACATGTGAGAGAGTTTTGGGACAATGTAGAATACAAGCACGTAAACAAGGAGATCTGGATAGAAAGTACTGTTGGTGGGAATACAATAAAGGTTACAGAACAAGTTATTCGTGAAGTGTTAAATTTCAGAAATGCTGCTGATTTCCCATGTAAAATCAATCATATAGCAGTCTCGGGGATTATTATGACTATGGGATATGAAGGGAACTTCTTGAGAAGACAAGTGACAAAAACTATGTTTGGGAAACAATGGAGATATCTGGTTCATGTATTAATTCATTGCATGAGTCCCAGAACACCTGCATTTGATCAGATTGGTGAAGTATTCAGCAGAGCATTGGTTTGTCTTGCAACACACAGACGGTTCAATTTTTCAAGAATGATCTTTGAAGCAATGATAAGTAATTTTGTGGGACTAAGGCAGAACTACAAGTTCTTGATGTATCCAAGATTTGTTCAAATGATCATTAACACCTTGCTGCCAAATCTTGAGAATGATGGTGTTGAGTTACCTTTGGATTCAATGCAAGAAGTTATTTTTAGCAGCATGAACAACGTAAGGAACACAAGCAGGTTTAGCGGTAATGTGACACCGTTATTTCCTAACATGTTGGGTGAAAAACTTGATCCAGACTTCAATCTAGAAGATGAAATAGATGATCTTATGGCAGAAGACAGTGAAGATGGAGTTTATAGTGATAGTGATGGTAATGATCAAGGGAATGATAATGATCAAGGTAATGATGGTGCTTAAGGCAATGTCATACCTGAAATTCAATCTGAAGTACAAGTACAAGATGAAGAACCAAGAACTGATGCTCATATGAGTGAATATGAAGATACTGATGTACAGGTTGAAGAAAACATAATTTCAGAAGTTAATGATGAACTTACTGAACCTTTGATGAGTCATATAGAAGAGTTCATTGTTGAAAATGTAGACACTTTAAGTGTTAATACTGGATTTTTTAAAGTTCCTGAATTTCAAATAACTGCAACTGCAACAACCCCATCTAGGAAAAGAAAAGAGCCTAAAATGACAAAGACCATACCTTCTAGACTTCCTCCGTCTAAGGGTATCGTGTTTACTGATTGTAGAAGCATGTTTTTGTAACTATAGATAAAATTCTATGTAACGGTGTGTTGGAGCATATTCTGGTGACAACGAGCTTGAAGAAATTATGTCTTAGTCTTAGAGTCTTTGACTTGTAATTGATAGAATTGTTAGCAACAGTTAAAGGGGAGTCTGTTAGGACATGTTTTGTAACTGTTGATAAAATTCTGTGTAAGTTCATAGAAAGTTCGCCTGGTTTATCAGAGGCGAACTTGTTAAGTTCGCTTAGTCTATCTGAGGCGAACTTGCTAAGTTCGCTTAGCCTATTAGAGGCGAACTTAGCATCTTTTAGGCGAACTTGTTAAGTTCGCCTGGTGCAGATCAGATGTCTATATATAGAGGTTACAGAGTCTGTTAAACAGCATCAGAGTAAGACACTAGAGAGAATTCTGTGAATATTGTAAACTGATATTGTGGTGGAAATACGAAGAGTTTATTTACGCCGTTGTTGTTGATTGAGTTACACGAGCACGTTGATCATGGATTCCGTACGTTATCACCATGTCGTACAGCGAGTCTAGAGATCCGTCACGCACCGAATTAGGGACCTACACGGTGTACGTGGCTAGTACGCTGGAGGGTGTTCCTGAGTACTTAGTCTACACACCAGATTGGTCCTGCGTACTTAGTAAGTACGCAAGTCTTTTTCCCTGCGTACTTGTCAAGTACGCATGACCAATCCCCTGCGTACTTAGACAAGTACGCAGGTATTGTTCCTGTCTCTATAAATAGAAGACTTGTCTTCATTTGTAGGTGGAACTTCAGGAACTAAGTTGAGAGGTGTCCGGGCGGGACGAGCTCTCCTGCCCTTGGACCGTGAGCTTAGATGAGAGATGTGTGCTCCTTCTGTATGTCATCTGTAATACGGGATGATTTCTATGTTATGGATTACGTATCGCTTCATTATCTTTCGTCTTTGTTCTAGTTTCTCTTTCTTGTTCTTCACGTTCCCACACAAATCACAGAACAGATCCGTGTATTTCCGCTGCGCAACGAGGCTCCAGGGACCTACAAGTGGTATCAGAGCCTCGGTGTTCGTTGATTTGTGTTCCAATTTTGATTTGTTAGCGTTTTGAGCAGATCTGAGTTATGAATGAATTCGTACTTTTTCTGTCAAAAATCCTTAAAATCGAGTTTGTTATCACTTCATTTGGTGTTTGGAAGGCTGAGGGTTTGTTAGATGATGTTTTATAAGCTTTTGGAAGCATTAATTTCTCAGATCCGTCACTTTTCGAGCATTCTCCTCAAGATCCGTCAAGAACACTGCTGTACTGAACAAGTACGCAAAATCACCTTTTCTGCGTACTTGCTAAGTATGCATGGGTTATCCCTGCGTACTTAGTAATTATGCAATACGCAAGAGCATTTCTCTGCGCACTTAACAAGTACGCATGGGTACTTGGCTTTGCGTATTTACTAAATACGCATGAACACCTTTTATGTGCGTATTTACTAAGTATGCATGAACTAGCATATGAGATTAAAAAAAGTTTTTTTTTGCGGGAAAACTTTTCTTTGCCAAATTTTTCAGGAATCATTTGTAAGCTTGTTTCGGGCCATTTTTTAGAAGATAATAATTTTGGTTTTTCCGGACAAAAATTTGTATGCGATGTGGCTAGGGGAAACACGGACGATATTTTTGTTAGATGCTACCACTTGTCATACATTGTTTAATTGTTCAAACCTTAAAATTTAGGCAACGAGTATCCGGTATACTTATTTAATAGGGTATGAATGTTGAATTAATGGGAGCAATTGGGTCGTCATCGGGTAAAAGTCTCATTCTATTTGTGAAGATGTTGCTGCTTTGGGTCTTTTGGAAAAAGAATCATCTTGTTTAGGTATTCAAACCTGAATATGTGGGCTATGAGTATCCGGGATACTTCTTTAATAGGGGATGAATACTGGAACAACTTGAACCCAAGGATTTGATGTTTTGGATCTTTGCAAAGGAATAAAAGAATAAAATCCTGGACTTAGCTAGTTGTGCTTTTTGAGGATTTGAGTGAAGTGGTAATGAAGCTGGTTATAGTTTACAGAGAAATGAGGGGGATAAAAATAAATGTAACATCAACCATGATTTCTCGTGTAAACTATATTTTTCGTGCTCATTGGTCAAGCTTGTGTTCAAGATTTGATGTGATTCAATTATGATGGGATTTCTCATTTGGGATCTGGGCGGAATGCCAGATAGACAACCTAGTTATGGAACTTCACCGCGGTGAACGTATACAGATTAGGAGGTGTGAACCAGGAATGAAGCTCTAATTGAAGAATGTTGGACTTTTGATATAAGGTGATCACTGCTGAGCATGACTTTGTGTTTGACTCTATCAAGTGTTTTCAAGATGAAGCTAGATATCCGTTGGATTATTAGTTGAAGATGGAACCTTTATCATTTGTCGATGGGATTGGAAACATTCTCTTGTTTCTGGTCTAGTCAGATGGAGCTTAAACTGAAAGGAGATATTGGAAATGAACATCTTCGGGAATTTGGTTAACTCGTGAAGATACAGGATAGAGTTGGACACATCGTTTGAAGACTTAAGTTTGTCTTACTGGAATTCCTATGGGAGCTGATTAGTTAGATGCAGGTTATTGGAAATTCAAACTCTCTATCATACGCCAGCTGATTTGGAGATGTTTTAGTCTACTATTGTTACCTGTCTAGGAAGACATTGTCAGACTCAGATTTCTAAGTCAGGGTGGAGCAAGCTACTGCTGAGAGGATGAACTACAATGAGGTGTGTTGGGTTAGTTGGTTCCTATTGAAGCACTTGTTTTGGTCTAGAATTAAAGCTACAGTTAAGAGGGAGTCGGGTTTGTGAAATCACTCGGCAACTGAAGACTGAAGTTTGAAGATTTGAAGATCGCAAGTGGAATGCCAGAAGATCAAGTCTCGCCAGAAGACACTTGATGGCATTACTTTAGAGGGAGGCTGTTAGGACATTCTTTGTAAACTGATGTTTATCAGTGTTAGTGATAGATAGAATTTAATGCTATAGTTAAGAGGGAGTCTGTAGAAGCATGTTTTTGTAACTATAGATAAAATTCTAAGTATCGGTGAACATGGCTAGTACGCAGGAGGGTGTTCCTGAGTACTTAATCTGCGAACCAGATTGGTCCTGCGTACTTAGTAAGTACGCAAGGCTTTTGCCTTGCGTACTTAAGTACACAAGGCTTTTGCCTTGCGTACTTAAGTACGCATGACCAATCCCCTGCGTACTTAGATAAGTACGCAGGTAGTGTTCCTGCCCCTATAAATAGAAGACTTATCTTCATTTGTAGGTGGAACTTCGGGAACTAGGTTGAGAGGTGTCCGGGCGGGACGAGCTCTCCCGTGTCACACCCCGCCAAGGCGGAAACGCGAGGCGCGACGTTTATGGTTTCCAAAGCATATGATTACCGCAAACACATACATGATACATGGATACATAAACAAATTTAAAGTTTTACATTACAAAAATGTAATCTGAGTTTACAAAAAGTTAAGATTTCACAAAATATGACTCAATTCAATGAGTTATACAAGGGAAATCCTCCTTGAGTAGTATCCATCGTACATGCATGTAATCTACATTGCTAACCTTGAAATCACGTTCAGTTACCTGAAAAACATACTTAAAATCGTCAACACAAGGTTGGTGAGTTCACAGGTTTAATCAAATAGTTCTTTGCAAAATTTCATTGTTCATAAATAGTTTCAGTTGTATGTGATAAACAGAATAAGAATTGTTGACCCATTTGTAAACTAGCTAGGAATACAAATAATATGTTCCTACATGAGGCGTAACCAAACCATGACAATTGTACACGCCCCTAATTTCGTTATCCGGTTCTATGCGGCCATAAATCCTCCAGATTGTGGTTAGCGCGACTAACCATGACCGGGAGACGTCACTCTCCATAGTACTATTCATAGGACCCTAGGCTACAGTTAATGGTTACTACGTTGTTCCAGGGGACTTTTCCGGCCTCAAATTGTTGTTCTCATCTCATGTAAACATACAAGTCGTGTCTTATTCTCTTGTTATCCCATAAAATAATTGTAAGTATGTTTTCCCCCCAAATATTGAAAACAGTAAAAAGGGGCCGTGAAACTCACCTTGAGTTTGTGTATATACTTGTGATAAAACTTGTTGTAGTCAACCTTGACTATTCGTACCCTAGATACCAAGGGTAAATTGTTGTTAAGACCAACGTCTTAATTGTAAATTGTTCACCGACCTTGTAAATCTGGTCGTTTTTGTTTGAATATCTCCTTAGTTGTTCAACACATGTTTTGTTATAAAATAGTTTTGAGTTACTGCCCAACTGGGACTGTTGTACAGGTGTCGAAACTTCTTAGTTTCGATTGGACAAATGTGCATCGAAACTACTTAGTTTCGATGGAGTAGTCAGGTGTCGAAACTTCTTAGTTTCGATTGAGTAAAATGGGTATCGAAACAACCTAGTTTCGATTGAGTAAAAGGTATCGAAACTCCCAGTTTCGATTGACCAACAGGTATCGAAACTCCTAGTTTCGATTGAGCGACAGGTATCGAAACTCCTAGTTTCGATTACTGGACTTCTGTTTGACAGAATCAGTCCTGCATATTTTGTTTTAAAACTTGAATTTGACACTCTTTTCTTGTTATCTTTCTTGCGTTTAAATAAGATGTAAGTTTAGCTACGGTTTTAAAGAACATAATATGAAAAATATCGAGTTTTTACCTTTAAAACCGAGATGAAAATGATGAAGAAAACAGAGAATGGTCTTGACTCTTTTGCAGAAACTCTTAAAATTCTTCTTAAAACACCGAATGCGGATAGGTTTTGCCTTGGAATTTGACTTCGATTTTGAGAGGATTGAGAAAATTTGCCGTAAGAAATGAGTGATAAAATGGAGTTGTGAGGGTTTTTGATTGAAATGGTATGGGTTATATCTGAAAATATGGTAAAATGGGATGTGAGAATGGGGGGTTTCTCTGGCTTTTTCGGCCAAAAGTCAAGGGTGGGTTGGGGGGTTTGGGTTATAATAACAAAACAATTAGATTTAGGTATTAATATCAATTATAGTTTTAAAGGGGTAAATAAATCTGGTTTAGATCCTCCACGGTATTATAAATTTATTCTGAAAATAATTTATTGTTCTACGTAAAGTTTGTGGAAATAAAATATATATGTATATATATTTCTCTGGTTATTTAAATTAACCACTAGTGTTCGAATTTGTCGGTTTATATAACACGTGCACCGGTAACTCCTAAAATTACCAAAATGTAAAATGAGACAATGCTCGGTTTTTGTTAGACCTTAATGTCCTTGTTTGTGAAATTAAGTAAATCACAAAAATGATTATCATGTAAACTTGTTTATAATGTGTACGGATATTGACCTGAAATGTCGGGTGTCACATTCTCTTGTACCGTAAAGGTAATGTCTCCAAATTTTGAGCGCAAACACAACTGCACCCAATTCCAAGTCGTGGGTCGTATAATTCTTTTCGTGTACTTTTAGTTGTCGTGAGGCATATGCGATGACTTTGTCTCTTTGCATTAACACACAACCAAGTCCTTGGTGTGATGCATCGCAGTATACGACAAAATTTTCGATTCCCTCCGGAAGGGATAGGATTGGTGCACTACACAGCTTCTGTTTCAGTAATTGGAAAGCTGACTCCTGCTTGTCACTCCAATCATACTTCTTTTCTTTCTGGGTTAATGTGGTTAAAGGCAAGGCTATTTTTGAAAAATTCTCGATGAATCGTCTGTAATAACCGGCCAAACCTAAAAATTGACGTACTTCTGTCGGAGTCTTTGGTGCTTCCCAGTTTTTGATCGCTTCAATTTTAGATGGATCAACGTGAATTCCTTCCTTGTTGATGACATGACCAAGGAAATGCACTTCTCGGATCCAAAACTCACACTTAGAGAATTTAGCGTAAAGTTTCTCGTTTCTGAGTAATTCTAAGATTAATTTCAGGTGATGTTCATGATCCTCCTTAGTTCGTGAATATATTAATATGTCATCGATGAATACAATCACGAATTTATCCAAGTATGGCTTGCACACGCGGTTCATGAGATCCATGAAGACAGCTGGTGCGTTCGTCAAACCAAATGGCATAACTAGGAACTCGTAGTGACCGTAACGAGTCCTAAATGCTGTCTTTGGTACATCTTCTTCTTGGATTCTTAATTGATGATACCCTGAACGTAGATCAATTTTTGAATAGAAGCTAGAACCTTGTAGTTGATCGAACAAATCGTCTATTCGAGGAAGTGGGTATCGGTTCTTGATTGTAAGCTTGTTTAATTCTCGGTAATCAATACACATCCTAAAGGTTCCATCCTTTTTCTTTACAAATAGGACCGGAGCTCCCCAAGGTGAGAAACTCGGTCTTATGAAACCTTTATCAAGCAACTCTTGTAGTTGATTTGATAATTCTTGCATTTCAGAAGGTGCTAATCGATACGGCGATCGCGCAATCGGTGCGGATCCTGGTACCAAATCGATTCGGAATTCGACTTGCCTCGGTGGTGGTAATCCAGGTAAGTCTTTAGGAAAAACTTCGGGGTAATCCCTAACGATTGGAATATATTCAAGTCGACGTTCCTTGGGTTTCTTTTCGACGACGTGAGCCAGAAACACGCAATAGCCTTTACGTAAACACTTACGAGCTTTCATGCAGTTTATCATCCTTAACGTTACTCCACTCTTCTCACCTTGAATCGAAAGAACTTCTCCGTTTGAGAGTGGGATTTGGACAATCTTCTCAAAGCAAACAATCTCGGCATGATTCTTTGACAACCAATCCATGCCAATAACAACGTCAAATCTTCCTAAATCAACGGGTAACAGATCTATACTAAATGTGTGGTTTTTAAGACATAAGGTACAACCCTGAATGACTTCTTCGGTATTAATTAATTTTCCGTTCGCTAATTCAATTGTATACTTTTGGTCTAGTTTACTGGGCTTAATACCGAGTAGGGACTTAAAGTCATTTGACACAAAACTCAAATCAGCACCCGTATCGAAAAGTATAGAGGCATAGTGATTATTTATCGGGAACGTACCAGTGACAATGTTTGGATCTTGTCGTGCGTCACCAGCCCCCATCACAAATGCTCTTCCACGGGCCTGATTGTCGTTTCGGTTCTTCAACTTTGGACAGTCTTTTCTGAAGTGCTTTGGATCTCCACACTCAAAGCATCCCTGATTCATCCTTTCTGTGCCTGGGTTGACTTTTCCTGCTACTTGATTTATCTTATTAGGGTTCGCATTGCTCCAACAGTTATGGGCTAGGTGCCCATACTTTTTACATTTTCCACATTGAGTACACCTTCCACTGTGATGATATCCACACTTGTCACACCTTGGTAGTGCCCCAAGGTATCCATTTTGTCCCACAGTGTTGGCGACAAAGGCTTTCATAGTTTCAGGTCTCTTGTAACTTTGATTCCTGTTTTGATTACTTGGTTTTCCAAACCATTTCCTCTTTTCCCCCGACCTTCCTTCTTCGGTCTCCTTCTTCTCAAACAAACCATCACGTACAGCATTATCCCTCAGCTTGAAAGCTAGAGTTATGGCGCTCTTGGCATCCATAGGGTTCGATGAAGTCACCAGACTTCGGATTTGAGGTGCGAGACCCCATAAATATCTTTCAACCTTCTTGTATTCTGGGGTAACCATGTGTGGAACCAAGATTGTTAACTCATTGAATCGGTCAGTGTAGCCAGCAACATCATCTCCTGTCATTTGCAAATTCCACATTTCAGATTCGATCTTTTGTAACTCATTTCGAGGACAATATTCCTCGATCATCATGGCCTTCAGGTCTTCCCATGACAACTCATATGCTGTCTGCCTTCCCAAAGTCTTTATTTGTGAATTCCACCAGGTTAAAGCTTTATCAGTGAGTGAGCATGTAGAATACTTCACCATGCAGTCAGCGGTGCATTCACTGATATCAATCACTGATTCCATCTTCTCTATCCATCTCATTAGCCCAACTGCACCCTCGGTGCCATTGAAGTTACGGGGTTTGCAAGATAGAAAGGCCTTGTAGGAGCACTTTCTATTTGGAGCATCTGTAGAATTACAAGTCATAACGTCAATAATTCGGATCATGACCATGTGTTACGGCTTATTTATTCTATTACCTCCGGAACCTCCAGCTGTACCGCTTCCTCCTGCACCTCCTGCACCGGTACCACTGCCGTTTCCTCCTCCACTATTTCGATTCGCCTCATACTGTTGCATGGCAGCAGCTACTCGCTGTGCTATAAGTTGTTCCACATTTGGAGAAATTGTCTCGTTGTTGTCACCAGTAGTGTTACGGGTTGTCCTACGCTTAGGTGCCATGACGTTCTTTCTAATCATGTCAATTAAAAAGAAACAACATTATATAAAAATAATGATAGATCATGACATAAGGATACAACAACATCAAACGTAAACAACTATCATTACAACATAAACCATTACATTCATAGTCAAAACATACATAGTACATTGTTCCCAAAAGATAAGGATACAAAAAGTGATGGGTTCTCATGACCACATCAGTACTAAAGTTTTTAAACTACATAATGTACTATGGGCACAACCCGCCCATAATAGGTTTAGAAGAAGAAGTGAGAGTACAATCCAATCATCATGGCAAGTCCTGCCATAACAAAGCTTGTTCTAGCCACAAATTCTGCAGCCAAAGTCCTTTCCTCCAGTGCTTCCACCATGTCTCGGACAGTGACAGTGAACTGCTAGTCCATGTCGGCTCTCAACTCCAGATAGTTAGTGGCATCCTGTATGTTTCGGGTGCGGTCATCTAGAGTCTGAACTCGAGATCCGAGTCCTTGACGAAGTCGCGTGGCTGCATCCCCCTGTGCCCGGATGTCATCTAGGAGATCATCAAGACGCTCCTCATGCGTACGAACGCGTGCTACTAGTGTAGGCACTGTGAGCTCTATGGCTTCCCCAGTGTGGGGTAGGGGTGTTGGGGAGTTAGAAGACTCTCCAATCTCAAAGGTAGATGGGATGCTCTCCATCTCCCTCCATCGGGCCAGAGTACGTGGCATCCAACGGATAGTTCCCACAGTCGGGTGGTAGCAGGGTCTTTGCCTAGGTGGTTCTTCACCAGTCTCCAAGTCTTCTGGGTCACGGGCTGCTAGATTCCTTTTGTGTGGAAGTCGAAACTTCTTCTTAGCACTTTGTACCTTCACTGGTCCTCCGCTTTTCTTTCGGTAGACAATAGGCGGTTTTCCCAAGGCGACTTTAGGTGGTGTGGAGCTACGGGTTTGTACTCGATTTTTGGGATGTGAGGCGGAACGTTCCTCGTTTGATTCAGTGTCAGAGACGGGATCAGAATGTGAATGTGACGACATGCTTATGACTACAATATCCATATGACAAAATGACTGGTTATACAATGCTTATGCAATGAAAACGTTTTAGTGAGTCATTTAGATTATAGACTAGGTTCCAATTTAGATTCCTAGTTCGCTATAATCAATGGCTCTGATACCAAGTTTCTGTCACACCCCGCCAAGGCGGAAACGCGAGGCGCGACGTTTATGGTTTCCAAAGCATATGATTACCGCAAACACATACATGATACATGGATACATAAACAAATTTAAAGTTTTACATTACAAAAATGTAATCTGAGTTTACAAAAAGTTAAGATTTCACAAAATATGACTCAATTCAATGAGTTATACAAGGGAAATCCTCCTTGAGTAGTATCCATCGTACATGCATGTAATCTACATTGCTAACCTTGAAATCACGTTCAGTTACCTGAAAAACATACTTAAAATCGTCAACACAAGGTTGGTGAGTTCACAGGTTTAATCAAATAGTTCTTTGCAAAATTTCATTGTTCATAAATAGTTTCAGTTGTATGTGATAAACAGAATAAGAATTGTTGACCCATTTGTAAACTAGCTAGGAATACAAATAATATGTTCCTACATGAGGCGTAACCAAACCATGACAATTGTACACGCCCCTAATTTCGTTATCCGGTTCTATGCGGCCATAAATCCTCCAGATTGTGGTTAGCGCGACTAACCATGACCGGGAGACGTCACTCTCCATAGTACTATTCATAGGACCCTAGGCTACAGTTAATGGTTACTACGTTGTTCCAGGGGACTTTTCCGGCCTCAAATTGTTGTTCTCATCTCATGTAAACATACAAGTCGTGTCTTATTCTCTTGTTATCCCATAAAATAATTGTAAGTATGTTTTCCCCCCAAATATTGAAAACAGTAAAAAGGGGCCGTGAAACTCACCTTGAGTTTGTGTATATACTTGTGATAAAACTTGTTGTAGTCAACCTTGACTATTCGTACCCTAGATACCAAGGGTAAATTGTTGTTAAGACCAACGTCTTAATTGTAAATTGTTCACCGACCTTGTAAATCTGGTCGTTTTTGTTTGAATATCTCCTTAGTTGTTCAACACATGTTTTGTTATAAAATAGTTTTGAGTTACTGCCCAACTGGGACTGTTGTACAGGTGTCGAAACTTCTTAGTTTCGATTGGACAAATGTGCATCGAAACTACTTAGTTTCGATGGAGTAGTCAGGTGTCGAAACTTCTTAGTTTCGATTGAGTAAAATGGGTATCGAAACAACCTAGTTTCGATTGAGTAAAAGGTATCGAAACTCCCAGTTTCGATTGACCAACAGGTATCGAAACTCCTAGTTTCGATTGAGCGACAGGTATCGAAACTCCTAGTTTCGATTACTGGACTTCTGTTTGACAGAATCAGTCCTGCATATTTTGTTTTAAAACTTGAATTTGACACTCTTTTCTTGTTATCTTTCTTGCGTTTAAATAAGATGTAAGTTTAGCTACGGTTTTAAAGAACATAATATGAAAAATATCGAGTTTTTACCTTTAAAACCGAGATGAAAATGATGAAGAAAACAGAGAATGGTCTTGACTCTTTTGCAGAAACTCTTAAAATTCTTCTTAAAACACCGAATGCGGATAGGTTTTGCCTTGGAATTTGACTTCGATTTTGAGAGGATTGAGAAAATTTGCCGTAAGAAATGAGTGATAAAATGGAGTTGTGAGGGTTTTTGATTGAAATGGTATGGGTTATATCTGAAAATATGGTAAAATGGGACGTGAGAATGGGGGGTTTCTCTGGCTTTTTCGGCCAAAAGTCAAGGGTGGGTTGGGGGGTTTGGGTTATAATAACAAAACAATTAGATTTAGGTATTAATATCAATTATAGTTTTAAAGAGGTAAATAAATCTGGTTTAGATCCTCCACGGTATTATAAATTTATTCTGAAAATAATTTATTGTTCTACGTAAAGTTTGTGGAAATAAAATATATATGTATATATATTTCTCTGGTTATTTAAATTAACCACTAGTGTTCGAATTTGTCGGTTTATATAACACGTGCACCGGTAACTCCTAAAATTACCAAAATGTAAAATGAGACAATGCTCGGTTTTTGTTAGACCTTAATGTCCTTGTTTGTGAAATTAAGTAAATCACAAAAATGATTATCATGTAAACTTGTTTATAATGTGTACGGATATTGACCTGAAATGTCGGGTGTCACATTCTCTTGTACCGTAAAGGTAATGTCTCCAAATTTTGAGCGCAAACACAACTGCACCCAATTCCAAGTCGTGGGTCGTATAATTCTCTTCGTTAAAACACTTCGTAAACTTCTTTTGGCAAAATATTTCATAAACACTTCCTTCATAAACATCATTTTATAAAACGTTACATACTTCCTTCATAAACATCATTTTATAAAACGTTACATACAACCTTCGTAAATATCGTTTCATAAACATCGTTTTATAAAATCATCACGTGTGCACACCAGCCCAAAAACATTATTAAAACATTTAAAAGAGGGCTTCTAGAACTCACCTTATAAGCTAGTCTCGGTTGTCCTAAACAAAGGTCCAACAACTTCACTTCCGATCTGAATGGATTAGTTAAATACACATCAGACCAATACCGACTTTAACGGTTTAACCCTTCTAAACATACTGACTTCACTTAATCAGTTCTGATGTCTGCACATATCGAAACTAGGTAGTTTCGATGGAGTCTGCACATATCGAAACTAGGTAGTTTCGATGGAGTCTGCACATATCGAAACTAGGTAGTTTCGATGGACCTGCACATATCGAAACTTGTAGTTTCGATGGACCTGCACGTATCGAAACTTGTAGTTTCGATGGACCTGCACGTATCGAAACTTGTAGTTTCGATGGACCTGCACAGATTGTCTTCCCAAAAATCCGAAGCTTTTGCATGTGAGTCTGATCGAGTCAGTATCTCAACTTTTCTTAGATTAAAACGTTCGGTTTTCATTCTAGATGCTATACCTAAGCTCATTTTTAAGTTCCATCCGCAAAATCGTTGCCTTTTTAGCCAAAACCCGAAAATCCCAAAAACGAACAAAAACTCAGATTTAGGTCGGATCGTTACCTGAATCGAGCTTCTGATCCGGAGGTTCTTCTCACGAGTTATGGAGCAACACACTTCTCAAATCTCGGGTCGATCCGACAACTTTCTCTCTCTACGGTTTCTCTCTCTAGAATTGCAAATGAGAGAAACATGTGGTGACCTTGGCTATTTATATGGGAGACCTCCCCAAGCCCGGTTCGCGACTGACCCGGCCCGACTTCGGCCCGCTTGAACTCGTTAACTTTATTTCTCGACATTTTGGGATGTTACAAGTCTACCCCCCTTATAATAGGTTTCGTCCCCGAAACCTATCACAAGTCAAATAATTGAGGGTACGACTCCCTCATTTCCGCCTCCGTTTCCCATGTAGCCTCTGATCCCTTTCGGTGCCTCCATTGGACTTTAACCAATGGAATAACTTTATTACGCAAACGCTTCTCCTTTCGGTCTAAGATAGCCACGGGTTCTTCGATGTAATTAAGGCTGTTGTCGACCTCGATGTCAGTAAGTGGTACGTGAGCCGATTCATCCGTCAAACATTTTCGCAAGTGTGATACATGGAAGGTAGGATGAATCCCACTTAACTCATCTGGCAACTCCAACCGATAAGCGACTTCCCCAACCCGTGCCATTATCCTGAACGGTCCGACAAACCTCGGACTTAACTTTCCTCTCTTCCTGAATCGTATGATTCCCTTCCAGGGCGACACTTTCAACATTACTCTGTCCCCAACATCAAACTCGATAGGCCTTCGTCGTCTATCCGCATAGGATTTCTGGCGATCTTGTGCGGCCTTCATTCGAGCTTTGATTTGATCAAACCTTTCCGACGTTTCTGTTATGACTTCCAGACTTCCTAACTCCTTCTGTCCAATCTCACCCCAACAAACCGGGGTCCTACATCTTCTCCCATACAACATTTCGTAAGGCGGCATGCCTATCGTCGTGTGATGACTATTGTTGTAGGAGAATTCAGCTAACGGCAGATGGTTGTCCCAACTGCCACCGAAGTCGATAATACAGGCACGGAGCATATCCTCCAACGTCTGAATAGTCCTTTCGGACTGACCATCCATTTGCGGGTGGTATGCTGTGCTGATATTAAGCCTCGTGCCCATCGCCTCATGAAATCTTTTCCAGAACCTCGATGTGAATCGTGTGTCCCGGTCAGATACAATCGTCAAAGGCATCCCATGCCGTGCTACTACTTCATTAATAAATACTTCCGCTAACCTTTCCGACGAGAACGTCTCGCGAATAGGTAGGAAATGAGCACTCTTCGTTAACCGGTCCACAATTACCCAAATGGTGTCATGACCTTTAGCTGTGCGAGGTAGCTTGGTTATGAAGTCCATGGTAATGTGTTCCCACTTCCATTCTGGTATGTCAAGTGGTTGAATCTTTCCATACGGTTTCTGGTGTTCAGCCTTTACTTGCGAGCAAGTCAAGCACTTGCTTACATACTTCGTTACATCACATTTCAATCCAGGCCACCAGTAGTTCTTCTTCAGGTCTTGGTACATTTTGTTGGTACCAGGATGGATAGAGTAACGAGACTTATGAGCCTCATCCAAGATTTTGGTTCTAAGCTCGCCACCCATTGGTATCCATACCCGTCCATAACGTGTTCTAACACCAAGGGTGTTATATTCCAACTTGTCCTGTTGGCCAACCATCCTTTCCTTCTTTATGTTTTCTTCTTTAAGTGCCTCATCTTGAGCTTTTTCGATCTCGCTCATCACATCCGATGTTACCACCAACTGGCAAGCTTTCACTCTAATAGGAGTAGGCACATCCTTTCGGCTTAGAGCGTCAGCCACCACGTTTGCCTTTCCAGGATGGTACATTATTTCACAGTCATAGTCCTTCAGGAGTTCCAACCATCTCCTCTGCCTCATATTAAGCTCTTTTTGTTCGAAGAAGTACTTCAAACTTTTGTGGTCGGAGTAAATAGTAAACTTTACCCCGTACAGGTAGTGCCTCCAGATTTTTAATGCAAATACGACAGCAGCAAGTTCCAAATCGTGAGTCGGATAGTTGACTTCATGAACTTTCAACTGCCGCGACGCATATGCAATCACTCTACCACGCTGCATCAACACACACCCCAATCCCTGACCTGAAGCGTCAGAGTATACCACCAAATCTTCACTGCCCTCGGGAAGGGCCAAGACTGGAGCTTGTGTTAGCTTCTCCTTCAATTCCTTAAACGCCTCATCCTGGGTCGAACCCCATTCGTACTTTACTTCCTTCCGAGTCAACTTTGTTAATGGCGAAGCTATTTTCGAGAAATCCTGAATGAATCTCCGATAGTAGCCTGCCAATCCTAAGAAACTGCGGATTTCAGTTGGCGTCTTAGGAATGTCCCATTCACTTACCGTTACTATCTTTGCTGGGTCAACCATAATGCCGTTCGGGCCAATAACGTGACCTAGGAACTGGACTTCCCTAAGCCAGAACGCACATTTGGAGAACTTAGCATACAACTTCTCATTCTTCAGAGCTTCCAATACTTCCTTCAAGTGACACGCGTGATCACCCTCATTCTTGGAGTAGATAAGGATATCATCGATGAACACGATTACCGATCGATCCAGCATCGGTCGACACACCCTATTCATTAAATCCATGAACGCTGCGGGGGCGTTCGTCAATCCGAAAGACATTACGCGGAACTCAAAATGTCCATAACGCGTGCGAAATGCAGTTTTCGGTATGTCTTCTTCCCTCACCTTCAACTGATGGTACCCGGACCGAAGGTCGATTTTCGAAAACCAACTTGCGCCTTGCAACTGGTCGAACAGGTCATCGATCCTTGGTAAAGGGTACTTGTTCTTCACCGTTCGTTTATTCAACTCGCGGTAATCGATACACATTCTCATCGAACCATCTTTCTTCTTTACGAACAACACCGGAGCACCCCACGGCGAGATGCTCGGTTGGATAAATCCTTTCTCAAGTAACTCGTCTAGTTGTACCATAAGTTCCTTCATTTCCACTGGTGCTAGTCGATATGGAGCCTTAGCCACGGGCTGGGCATCTGGTACTAAGTCAATTCGGAACTCAATTTCTCTATCGGGTGGTATCCCAGGCAAACCCTCTGGAAACACCTCCGGGTACTCGCGTACCACGGGTACATCGTCTAGTTCCTTCACTTCCTTACACTTGTCAATCACATACTCCAGATAAGCCTCGCATCCGCGCCTCAAGTAATTTGTTGCCTTAATCATTGAGATGACGTTTGGCATCTGGGCGATACGATCTCCAAAAACCTCGACTTTGCTACCATCCGGAGCCTTGAGTTGGATTATCTTTCGTTTACATATAATTTGCGCTTCATTGGCAGTTAGCCAATCCATACCCAACACCACATCGAACCCTCCCAAAACCATAACGAACAATCTGACGGGGAATCTATGACCTTCTATCTTTATCGTGGAGTTGTCAACTACATCGGTCACTCTCGCAGTTCTACCCTCAGCGGTTTCTACGCTAAAGGCCCTTTTTAACTTACTGGCAGCGTACTTCATTCTCTTACAAAAAGACGCAGATATAAAACTCTTACCGGCACCCGAATCAAATAACACAGAAACAAGAGTGTTGTCAAGGACGAACGTACCTGACGCCACATCGGGATCCGCCCTAGCTTGTTCTTGCGTCAGTGCGTACGCACGAGTCTTTGCACGAGATCCCTCTCCCTTCTTTTCCGGGCCCTTTCCCTTCCCGGTTTCCCCCATCCTGGGCTTGGTGCATTCCCGACTCATATGACCACTTTCCCCACAATTGTAGCATTTGTAGCCTTGCGGGCATTCACGGGAGTAATGTCCGGTCTTGCCGCATTTAAAGCATAGATTCGATCCTAACCGACATTCACCTGCGTGTCTTATCCCACATTTCCCACAGACTGTCATCTCGCCTACCCTGGCCTGCTTGTCCCGAGCCCCAAACAACTTCCCACCCGATCGTTTAGCGGGAAAACTCAACTTTTTTTAGGCTCTTCAATGGCAACAACATTCAGCGCCAGATCATCGAATACCACGCCACTTAGCTCTACTACCGAATCATAGGTAGTAGGGACGTTTGCCTTAACATAGGTGCGGACCTGGTCCGGCAACCCTTGAATATAACAGGCAATCTTTCTCTCTTCAGTAGTGACAAGGTGTGGCACCAGACGTGCCAGTTCATTAAATCGGGTTGTGTACTGCCGGTGCGTCATGTTCCCGGCCTTCAAACCCAGAAATTCCCTCTCTACCTTCTCAATCTCGTTCCTTGGGCAGAAATTCTTGATCACCAAAGTTTTCAAGTCAGCCCACATCATCGCATCCACAATCTCGCTCCCCTTTGCCTGACGTATACCTTCCCACCAATGGGATGCTTCCTCCCTCAAGGAGTTAGCAGCAAATTTTACAACTTGATCCGTTCGACACTCGCTCAGACGAATGGCAGCTTCCATACGGATCACCCAGTCAAATGTAGCCACCGCGTCTTTCTTTCCAGTGAAGACCGGTGGGTCACATGCCTTAAAGGACTTATAGTCGCATCCGCGAGCAGGCGGTGCGTTGTCGGTCTCATTGTTCTGAGCACCAATTGCCGCACTAGACCCACCCGCCGCATTGACCTGCTTCAATGCTTCTGCCAACAGACCTGGCAGAGAAGTCTTCATCAACTCCGTAAACTCTCGAGCTATAGCTGCTCTCACTTCTGGTTCAAAGGTGAAGGGTTGTTCTTCAACCTGTGTCTGCTCGACTTCATGCACACTAACCGCCGGTTCAGTGTGAACACTTCCCTCTTCACTATACTCTTGGCGCGCAGGGATCCTGCCACGCCCACCATTTCGACCGCCGGTACGACCACCGGTACGGCCACCACGCCTTCCATTTCCTCTCCTTGCCATTTCGTTCTATAAGACAAGAAATCCAATGTCATCACGCTAGTTAACAAATAGAATTCAATAAATACTGTAAGATGTTAATATACACTGGCCATCTGTAATTAACCATTACACTACCTTTCGATTTCTATTTGACCACCTTTGTGATTCCATCAGAACACAAGTCCTTACTTAACCCTTTCTAAGGCATACTATATACGTAATATATATATTACCTTCATACCTGATGCTTTGCCTCGAGTTACCCGTACTGGCATCCGCTTTCGGTCCCATTCAAAGTTTAAGTTTAGACACTGGGAGTGTCCGAATCTCTCAAACTATTGCTCTGATACCAAATTGTAAGGCCCCAAACCCGGGAGGCCCCACTTGTTGGATTTACTCATTCACAAACAGTTCTTAAACATGAATATCAAATAACGCAGCGGAAAATTTCATTTAAGCATAACTTAATCGTTGTTCATACATGCGGAAGCGTAAACATTGATTAAAACATATTTACATCATAACTAAACATAACGGGATGCCAGTCTTCATGATCAGCCGGGTAACTCTTCTCGCTTGCCAAGCATCACCGTCCATCCTCATAACCTACCTTAACCTGAATGTGCACACTTAAAAACGTCAGCTACGCTGGTGAGTTCTAGTTTTAACATAAAACCTTAACTTCAAATAAATTACCAAAAACATCACTTCGTACTTCATTTAATAAAAAGCGTACGTGAAATAATGCAATAACAAACATAACACTTCATAAGTCAACGAACATATAGAATCTGCGCCTTCTCGTAACCGTCAAATCCAAACGTTACATACTGGTTGAATAACTTAAGGATCACCACCACTAGGCCCATCATCACCGTACTGTCCTTCGGGTGAGGAACTCCTAGGGCCCGATACTTAGGTCATCCAACCCTTCAAGCACGGCGTCCCAAAGGATAGCGCGTACCAAACTTCAAGCACTGCGCCCCGTCGGGCGCAAGTACCAAACTTCAAGCACGACTACCCCGTAAAGTAAATCGTACCAAACTTCAAGGATCACGATAATCCCCTTGGTGACCGTCATCACCCCAGTTGTACAACAGTTGGCCAGCCACAGAGGCCCCTAAAAGGTAAAGGCCCATAACATCCTTCCCATCCCTTAACCTTCATTCCCTAAGGAATACTGGCAGATTCGTTCGTTTGTGACTTTCGTAAACCTTCGCTTCTTTTACTTCAAAAAACTTCAGTTAAAGCATTCGTACGTTTTATTAAAAACATTCTCTTCGTTAAAACACTTCGTAAACTTCTTTTGGCAAAATATTTCATAAACACTTCCTTCATAAACATCATTTTATAAAACGTTACATACTTCCTTCATAAACATCATTTTATAAAACGTTACATACAACCTTCGTAAATATCGTTTCATAAACATCGTTTTATAAAATCATCACGTGTGCACACCAGCCCAAAAACATTATTAAAACATTTAAAAGAGGGCTTCTAGAACTCACCTTATAAGCTAGTCTCGGTTGTCCTAAACAAAGGTCCAACAACTTCACTTCCGATCTGAATGGATTAGTTAAATACACATCAGACCAATACCGACTTTAACGGTTTAACCCTTCTAAACATACTGGCTTCACTTAATCAGTTCTGATGTCTGCACATATCGAAACTAGGTAGTTTCGATGGAGTCTGCACATATCGAAACTAGGTAGTTTCGATGGAGTCTGCACATATCGAAACTAGGTAGTTTCGATGGACCTGCACATATCGAAACTTGTAGTTTCGATGGACCTGCACGTATCGAAACTTGTAGTTTCGATGGACCTGCACGTATCGAAACTTGTAGTTTAGATGGACCTGCACAGATTGTCTTCCCAAAAATCCGAAGCTTTTGCATGTGAGTCTGATCGAGTCAGTATCTCAACTTTTCTTAGATTAAAACGTTCGGTTTTCATTCTAGATGCTATACCTAAGCTCATTTTTAAGTTCCATCCGCAAAATCATTGCCTTTTTAGCCACAACCCGAAAATCCCAAAAACGAACAAAAACTCAGATTTAGGTCGGATCGTTACCTGAATCGAGCTTCTGATCCAGAGGTTCTTCTCACGAGTTATGGAGCAACACACTTCTCAAATCTCGGGTCGATCCGACAACTTTCTCTCTCTACGGTTTCTCTCTCTAGAATTGCAAATGAGAGAAACATGTGGTGACCTTGGCTATTTATAGGGGAGACCTCCCCAAGCCCGGTTCGCGACTGACCCGGCCCGACTTCGGCCCGCTTGAACTCGTTAACTTTATTTCTCGACATTTTGGGATGTTACATTTCTATGTTATGGATTACGTATCGTTTCATTATCTTTCGTCTTTGTTCTTGTTTCTCTGTCTTGTTCTTCACGTTCCCACACAAATCACAGAACAGATCCGTGTATTTCCGCTGCGTGACGAGGCTCCCGAGACCTACACTGATCCAGAACTAAAGAAGAAGAAGAAAACAACTACAACGCTTGATAAGGGCAAAGGCAAGGCTAAGGAAATACCAAAAAAGCACAAGTCAAAGAAAGCAAAAGGTTACAGTCTGGTTGATGAAGAGTTTTTAAACTATGCAACCAGAGAGACAACAGATGTTGTGAGCCAGCTAGAGACTCAGATCTCTAACTTACAAAGCAGAGAAGTTGTTAACTCTAGAGAGATCAGAGAACTGAAAGCTGAGAGTAATAGACAGAAAGGTGTCATTACACAACAACAGCAGCAGATTGATCATATTCAGAGGATGGTGCAAGATTTAATAGCCCACATTGGTGCTCCAACAAATGTAAATCAAGAAGCCAATGTTGAAGATTTACAAAGTCCAACCACTACATAGCTAATTCCTTCTGCAACTGAACCTGTTTAGACTCCAATCTATGATGCTAGAATGTATGAAAAAAACACCTTGTTTGATGTAGATATGCTTCTGAATGATGAAGGTAAAGGATTGGAGAGAACAGATGAGAATAAGGATGAAACAGAGAAGGAAGAAGAAGATGATCAATCCATCAAAGAATTCATTTGCTGAAAAATTTGAAGAATATCTGAAGAAAGATTGTGCTAAAGATAAATTTGAAAGCTTCAAGCCACAGGTTCCTGAATGCAGAAAGTTAAAAAGGAATGATAAAGATGTCAAGAGAAGGTTCAGGTACATAGTGAAGCCAGCTGATACAGTTTCAACTATATACATCCCAGCACGTAAAGAGACGTTTATCAAAAGCTTCAATAAATGGATGTATGACAGTACAACACATGAAGCTGTGATCATGCAACATAATTCACCAGAGGTCAGAGTCTTCGATCTAGTGGATCTGTTTAGCTTTTCTGATGAAGATCTGAAGACTTTGTACAAGAACCCGATCAAGTGTGACATGAGCATGAAGATGAAAGATGAAGCAAAGTTATATATGAGAGTTGTTGCTCGATGTTTATCAAGAAGACATGAAGCAGAGGTGATTAAGAAAAGACTTGCTGCACTGGATGCTAAGAAGGTGGATATCAAAGCCAAGGCCAAGCCTTTTGAAGACAAGTGAAGATGTGGACTAGGGGGAGATTATTGGAACCTAGTAGTCCATAGAAATCATTTAGGTGCTGAAATGTATAACTTCAGAGTTTTCGGTCGAAAACTTAGTTTTCGATCTAAAAGTGTTTTCGGCCGAAAACACTTTTCGATCAGGAGTTTTCGATCAAATCCTGATTAGTATAAATTTGTTGTCTTTTGTAATTTCTAGTTAGATTTCACATTTACATAGTTCTGATCAGAAGTGTTCAAGAGAAATCAAAGTGTGTAGTTTGTTGCTTTCATCTTGTAAATCACAGAGATTATCAATGAAGATTACCAGTTTGATTGTGCATCTTATGTGTGTGATTTCTACCATTCTAGTTCATGCTTGATTCGATTTTCTCGGTGTTGTTAGATTTCTAGATTGATTCCGCCATTCAAGAGACTGTTTGAGGTGTTTGTTCTTGGATATCAGCGGATCAGAGGGGATCACAAGTGGTATCAATGCCTGGCTTTAGGAATTGTGCAAAACTCTCTTGTCCACCCGTTTAACTTATAGACGTTCTCCAATCTGGTGTAGATTGGGCAAAGCATCATTGATCAACAATTGAACGAATCTCGGGTACAATAGCAATCTAAACCTCTCTTCCGCATTGATCTGATTGGTCATAGACTTGTAGATATACTTGGAAAAGTTGTAGCCCTTATTGAGAGAGAGTCCAACCATTGCTGTCACACCCCGACCGATGGCGGAATCATTGAGGCGGACACTAAATGATTGTTCGTAAGCACATGATCTACTAAGGTTGCAAAATTCATTAATAGGATTAAATTGTCAAACATTCAATTACATAACAAGTCATCATAACCTATTCTAGAACGTTACACAAAATTATATTACTAGGTCCAAAAGCCTTAGGTGTAGCATCTTCAACACATAGTCACATAATCACATATCTGCACCTGAAACGTAATCCAAAACAAGTGTCAACTACGAGAGTTGGTGAGTTTACATATGTTTGAATATAATAAAAGTTTAATTAAAAACGTTTATACAATTCTTGGTTTGACATGGTAAGATACGACATAATGTTGAGAATTCACTATGTGTATACCAATTGTAAGCATGTAAATATAAGCATATAGGTTTAACGTGATAGGCATGAAATCAAGACTATGTGGGTCACACACAGTTTAAAACCACCCTAAAAGTATCCAAATCATGTAAGTATGTATAAGCACAAAGGTTTAACGTGATAGGCATGGAATCAAGACTATGTGGGTCACACACAGTTTAAAAACCACCTTAAAAGTATCCATAGCATAACAAGTGACCATGCACAAAAGCACAATAATCTACGCATGTAAACACAAGTTGAATTGTATGTAAGTATACACAGATTACGTTTCACCCCAAAATGTATAAAAATGTAAATAGGGGATATGTAACTCACCTTGCAGCGAGGGTTTTACTTCACGCGCGTTGGTGATATTTGTATTGTTGTTATACACGACGAAATCCTATGTAAATATATATGTATCAATATATGTTCGTGTTTGTCTATTCGTGTTTAAATGTGTATAGGTTTATAAAATAATCTTTTGGAATTATTTGTATAATAATGTTATCGTGTAAATATAATAATTTTTGTAAAAATCTTGCATTTTATAATGTTTGTAAAATATTATGTTTTTAAATAAAGTATTATTTGATTCTTTTTTCGTGGTTTAAAACGGTTTAAGTATGTTTGTAAAAATATTGGTTTAGTCGTTTTGTAAAATTTAACGGGTTTAATACGCGTTAAAAGTCGTTTGATTGTTTAAAAATAAATGAACCGAGTTAACGAGTCCAAAATAATTTTAGTGGGTTAAAAATAGTTAATTAAAATTAATTAAAATAAACTTAATAATTAAAAATAATTAAAATTATTAAATTCTGTGAACTGGGTTCAATTCTGTGAAAGTTTCAGGTTCAAAGGGTAAGGTTTGGGGGTTCAGAGGGTCCAGGGGTTCAGAGGGTCCAGGGGTCCAGGGTGTAAGGGGGGTCAGGGGTTCAGGGGTTCGCAGAAGGTCCAGAAGTTCAAAAACTGAAAATAAGGTGTAAAAACGGTTGGAACCGGATTCGAACTCGGGACCTTCGACACAACTCGCACACGCATAACCAGCCGGGCTATAGCCCATCGCTGGTTATGTGTTGTGCACATAATATATATCCAACATGCGATCTGACCACTGGTTCTTGGCAACCATGCGAACCAGTGTCCGAGAACCAGGGTTTGGCCAGGAATCAATGGCCTGAGGTCCCGATTGTACTCGAAATCGATAGCACCATGTTAACCGAAAGCTATGGAACGAATTAGAGGTGATTACCTGGTCACGAAGGGTCGAGATGATTGGACCGAAAGTCCCGAAAATACCAAGAATTAGAAATCACGACTCAGGATGAATTGGGTATTTATAATCCGGTCACAACTTTGTTTCAGCAAGAAGAACTCAGTGATGGTTTAAATTTAGGGTGAGAGAGCGAGACGAGGGAGAATGGAGCTCGAGAAGGACCGGGAATGGTCATTTATACTCGAAGTTGAATTTGATGGTGGGACACGCAATTGTGTACACCTACACACTCGTCTGGACATGCTGAAACGAACGAGTCGTCTTGCAGTGGTCGAGGTCTAGCCGCGAGGGTGTATTGCGGCGTTGACTTTCTGGTCATTTAATGCGCGTGAAAAATCTGATGACGAAAAGGCAAATTGTTCGGGGGAACGGGGTCGCATGAGGACGGCAAGTGCAACGACGTAGGTTTTAGGTGTCGAGGGGTAGAGGGACAGGGTTGTCGGGCTCGCCGGAAAAGCGTTTTATTCGCCGGACCAAGGAACAAGGTGACCGGGAAAGCGAATTGGGATCTGGCAAATATGGTCCCTAGGGTTTTCAATTGATTTAAATTGGTCCCTGTGAATATTACTAACAAGTCCCCGTGGTTTGATTTGTCCCTTAATAGTCCCTTGACTTATTTTCATTCTAACACCTTTTAGTTTAATAATTGTCAAAACCAACCCTGAACTTTTAATTAGATTAATTAATTTAATTTTTAAAATCAAATTTAATTTAAATTATATTTAAATGATTTTATAAACTTATGTTTTTTTAAAAAAAAATTAATTATTTTATATTAATCAATGTATTTTAAACAAATTATTTTATTTATTTATACCAACCTTTTAAATTTAGATTTTTATATAAGTTTAAAACTTATAAAATTTTAATTATTTTTAAATAAATGCATACACCGTACATTGTATATATACAAAATTTAAATAAATTCACTTGTATTTTATTAAATTGAAATTGTTTACAAAGTCTACACAATACAAGTTTATATACAACCTAATTTATTTATTTATTTATTTTTTTATTAAGTTATAATTTGTAAAAACATATTTATAAATCATTTTAAATAATTAATTTCATAAAAATTTTCTACCAAAGATATATATGTATAAATTATTTAATTTTATTAAAAATAATTTATACAATTTTTCATATATTTTTAAAGTTTTAATTTAAAAATACATAAGTTGAAATTTGCAAACACACCTTTGTATAAATTTGGTTAAATACACGTGTGTATATTTTGAATCAAAATGTTAAAACTTTTACGTGTTAAAATAATATGGCGGAAATTCTGAAATGTCACAGTCTCCTCATGTTGAAGGATTTTCGTCCCGAAATTCGATTCGCGGAGGTTATGGAAACGGAAAAGGGATGCCAATGGACTTAGAATAGAATTAATCACAATAGAAAGACTTAGCGGGAAATATCGTATGACAACAGATGACGGCGTAAAATCGAGTCGTGTTGTCAATGAATTTATCTAACAATGTAATAAGATCTATGCATACAAATGTTCATACAAAGCATGAATGTAAACTACTAGAAACCACACTTAATAATATGGGTGCCAATCACCTTGTGACATGGCATTTTCCTTTAGAACTCCACCTCACGAGTGTTCATATTTTTAAAATCGTGCAAAACATTTTTAAAAACCGGTCTTCCTCCTAGTACTTATGCATGGTTCATGCTCGTTATATCAAGTGGGTTTATGTATAGGGTGTACCATCGGCTAACCCACCACCCTTTTCATATACCGGGGATCCCCCGTGCATAATTACCAGAACTTAGACCATTTTAATAAAATCATCTTTTTCAAATGAAAATTATACAGCGAAATGCGTGCAATTTGAAAGTGTTCTCACCTCCATGAGTGGCTTCATACTGTAAATATGTTTAACAACCCGATCCTCTCCCTAGTACTTATGCATGGTTTATACTCGTTATATCAAGTGGGTTTATGTATAGGGTGTACCAGCGGCTAACCCACCACCCCTTTGATATATCGGGGATTCCCGTGCATAATTACTAGGATTTAGATCTTCAACAATTCAAGTAAACTACCACAAAACTAGCAAGTTGTAAGACTAAATTTAAATATAACAGATTTGTTCCACAATAGTATAAGAATGAGATGCATGGTGAAAGCATAGCTGTTATACGCAATCACGGATTATAGAATTTATAGCAATGGGTTTCCCATCCGCTATTACCATGATATAAGAGTTATCAAATTTGGCTTGTTGTTTAGCAATATAGTTGGTTAAAAGCAAGAGACACAAATTTCCATTGGCATGAGTATTGAATAAAACGGATGTATAAAGATAGTGAATAAAAGAGCGTACCGATGACAATGTCATCATAAGTCGGAGCCTCAATAGCATCTATATTAAATGCTTGTCCATGAGGAATAACTTGAATTTGAAGTCTCGGACATTGGTTTCGAAAGTGGTTCGGATCTCCACATTCGTAACAGGCTCGTCCATAGGTGATAGTGAGAGGCACTTGGTGATTGCCTTGAGTAGTTTGCTTAACGATAGTGCCAGCACGGCAAGTAGTAACAACGTGTCCATAGCGTCCACACCTTGAGCATAGACGGCATGCAGCATGCGGGGCATGGTGATACTTGCAAGTAGGGCATTGGGGAAATGAACCTACATAATTTCTCAGAATTTGACCCGCAGGAGTAACTTGGGTCACAGGCACGGCAGGAGTGATGGCCGCAAAGTTTTGGGCCTTGCGCTTCCTATCATGATGGGAAGTTTCGGGTTCTTCGTCTTTGTCGGACACGGAAGTAGCAACTTTGTCGACCACTTTCTTGGTACCCTTCCTAGATAAGGTACCCGCTTTGACGTGATTGTCAGTCAACACAGCAGATAAACGGATAGCGTCTTCGAGAGTGGAGGGATTACTTCCCAATACGGTGTCTTGGATCGGCATAGGCAGTCCACCTATGTATTTTTCGATTCCCCATGCTAAGAGAGTAACCATGTAGGGCACGAGCAGACTTAGATCTTGAAAACGAGTGGTGTAAGCCAAATTCTCTCCGCTATCTTGGGTGAGATCCCAAAATTCAGCTTCGAGCTTCCTCATTTCGTTGTGAGGACAGAACTCGTCATCCATAAGTCGTTTCATTTCATCCCAAGACAAGGACATAGCAGATTCGTTGCCTCGAGTACGTTTCTCACCATTCCACCAGGTGAGTGCTCGTTTCTGGAAGACGCTGGCAGCATAACGAACTTTGAGGTTGTCGGGACAATCGCTGTTTAGGAAAGTACTCTCCATACTTTCAAACCATTGAAGAAGGCCAGTAGCACCTTTCGTCCCGAAGAATTTGGTGGGGTTGCAAGAATTGAAATACTTGAATGTGCTGTATGGTGGGTTTGCACCATTCCCTTGCGTGTTAGACCCATTGTTGTTGTTGTTAGCTTGGATCAGTTGACCTACTAGTTGGGAAAGTAATGTAGCAAGGTCGGTGTTGGAGTTGCTAGAGTTAGCATTAACCGCGCGACGGGGAGGCATTCTATAAAATACCACAAGAAAAGACAAGAATTTATGAGACTTCGGATAAAATGGGCATGTATGTGCCACAGTTGGTAGACTGTTCACAATAATACAAGCAGGAACGCGAGATGACACTCATCATGTCGCGTGATAATGTATGTATGTTCTGACTAAAACTGATCACATAATTCATTCAAAATTTATAACACTAAAAGATAGGGGAAATAAGCCATGAAATCTATTCCTGGGAGGATATGATAACATAGATCATTATTCGCGCAATAGGAATTGCCGGGATTCGCATGCACTACAAATCGTTATTACGTGTGCACCCGTAATAATAATTTGTTTTGCATGTTCATCTAGTTCTTCCTATCTTGCTATAATGTCCCCTAGTTTGAGTTTATGTTCGGATCGTATTCTTTCGAATACAGTGACTTATCAACGTTAAATAATTTATTAAAGTTTTCAAGGAGACATGCTTTATCCTATAGGTAAACACTCACTTCGGGAATTCCCAGGAAAGCATACGGGTCCATTTATTTGGATTTATACGAAATGCATTTCCTAGACAGAAAACCCAAAGTACAGGTGTCACCCTTCTGGATTGCACGTGTCCTTTACTCATTTTAATAAATTCAAACATTGACGAGATCTTTAAGATTATAAAGAAACACATAGAAGTAAAGCAAATAGTGGGGAAGTGGAAAGCAGGAATCTGGAATAAGGATGCGTAGTGTAACTGTTCGCGTACATTTGTATAACAAGCATGTATCATATGTGCAAGGTCTCGTATGTATTCTATGTATAAGCATTATGTACCAACTTGGGAAAATTCAAATAATCACTTATTTACAAATAAAATCACATAGCATTTAAACACGTAGCACGTAACACATAAAAAGGTGTCCTAGGGTTATAGTCTAGGTCATTGTGTCTAATAACCTAATTCCCTATAACCTGGCTCTGATACCAATCTGTCACACCTCGACCGATGGCGGAATCATCGAGGCGGACACTAAATGATTTTTCGTAAGCACATGATCTACTAAGGTTGCGTAATTCATTAATAGGATTAAATTGTCAAACATTCAATTACATAACAAGTCATCATAACCTATTCTAGAACGTTACACAAAATTATATTACTAGGTCCAAAAGCCTTAGGTGTAGCATCTTCAACACATAGTCACATAATCACATATCTGCACCTGAAACGTAATCCAAAACAAGTGTCAACTACGAGAGTTGGTGAGTTTACATATGTTTGAATATAATAAAAGTTTAATTAAAAACGTTTATACAATTCTTGGTTTGACATGGTAAGATACGGCATAATGTGGAGAATTCACTATGTGTATACCAATTGTAAGCATGTAAATATAAGCATATAGGTTTAACGTGATAGGCATGAAATCAAGACTATGTGGGTCACACACAGTTTAAAACCACCCTAAAAGTATCCAAATCATGTAAGTATGTATAAGCACAAAGGTTTAACGTGATAGGCATGGAATCAAGACTATGTGGGTCACACACAGTTTAAAAACCACCCTAAAAGTATCCATAACATAACAAGTGACCATGCACAAAAGCACAATAATCTACGCATGTAAACACAAGTTGAATTGTATGTAAGTTTGCACAGATTACGTTTCACCCCAAAATATATAAAAATGTAAATAGGGGATATGTAACTCACCTTGCAGCGAGGGTTTTACTTCACGCGCGTTGGTGATATTTGTATTGTTGTTATACACGACGAAATCCTATGTAAATATATATGTTCGTGTTTGTCTATTCGTGTTTAAATGTGTATAGGTTTATAAAATAATCTTTTGGAATTATTTGTATAATAATGTTATCGTGTAAATATAATAATTTTTGTAAAAATCTTGCATTTTATAATCTTTGTAAAATATTATGTTTTTAAATAAAATATTATTTGATTCTGTTTTCGTGGTTTAAAACGGTTTAAGTAAGTTTGTAAAAATATTGGTTTAGTCGTTTTATAAAATTTAACGGGTTTAATACGCGTAAAAAGTCGTTTGATTGTTTAAAAATAAATGAACCGAGTTAACGGGTCCAAAATAATTTTAGTGGGTTAAAAATTGTTAATTAAAATTAATTAAAATAAACTTAATAATTAAAATTATTAAATTCTGTGAACTGGGTTCAATTCTGTGAAAGGTTCTGGTTCAAAGGGTAAGGTTCAGGGGGTTCACAGGGTCCAGGGGTCCAGGGTGTAAGGGGGGTCAGGGGTTCAGTGGTTCGCAGAAGGTCCAGAAGTTCAAAAACAGAAAAAAGGTGTAAAAATGGTTGGAACCGGATTCAAACTCGGGACCTTGGACACAACTCGCACATGCATAACCAGTCGGGCTATAACCCATCGCTGGTTATGTGTTGTGCACATAATATATATCCAGCACGCGATCTGACCACTTGTTCTTGGCAATCATGCGAACCAGTGTCCGAGAACCATGGTTTGGCCGGGAATCAATGGCCTGAGGTCCCGATTGTGCTCGAAGTCGATAGCACCATGTTAACCGAAAGCTATGGAACGAATTAGAGGTGTTTACCTGGTCGCGAAGGGTCGAGATGATTGGACCGAAAGTCCCGAAAATACCAAGATTGGGAAATCACGACTCGGGATGAATTGGTTCTTTATAATCCGGTCACAGCTTCATTTCAGCAAGAAGAACTCAGTTATGGTTTCAATTTAGGGTGAGAGAGCGAGACGAGGGAGAATGGAGCTCGAGAAGGACCGGGAATGGCCATTTATACTCGAAGTTGAATTTGATGGTGGGACACGCAATTGAGTACACCTACACACTCGTCTGGACATGCCGAAACGAACGAGTCGTCTTGCAGTGGTCGAGGTCCAACCGCGAGGGTGTATTGCGGCGTTGACTTTCGGGTCATTTAATGCGCGTGAAAAATCTGATGAGGAAAAGGCAAATTGGTCGGGGGAACGGGGTCGCATGAGGACGGCAAGTGCAACGGCGTAGGTTTTAGGTGTCGAGGGGTAGAGGGACAGGGTTGTCGGGCTCGCCGGAAAAGCGTTTTACCCGCCGGACCAAGGAACAAGGTGACCGGGAAAGCGAATTGGGATCTGGCAAATATGGTCCCTCGGGTTTTCAATTGATTTAAATTGGTCCCTGCGAATATTACTAACAAGTCCCTGTGGTTTGATTTGTCCCTTAATAGTCCCTTGACTTATTTTCATTCTAACACCTTTTAGTTTAATAATTTTAAAAACCAACCCTGAACTTTTAATTAGATTAATTAATTTAATTTTTAAAATCAAATTTAATTTAAATTATATTTAAATGATTTTATAAACTTATTTTTTTTTAAAAAAAATTAATTATTTTATATTAATCAATTTATTTTAAACAAAATATTTTATTTATTTATACCAACCTTTTAAATTTAGATTTTTATATAAAATTTTATATAAGTTTAAAACTTATAAAATTTTAATTAATCTTAAATAAATGCATACACCGTACATTGTATATATACAAAATTTCAATAAATTCACTTGTATTTTATTAAATTAAAATTGTTTACAAAGTTTACACAATACAAGTTTATATACAACCTAATTTATTTATTTATTTATTTTTTTATTAAGTTATAATTTGTAAAAACATATTTATAAATCATTTTAAATAATTAATTTCATAAAAATTTTCTACCAAAGATATATATGTATAAATTATTTAATTTTATTAAAAATAATTTATACAATTTTTCATATATTTTTAAAGTTTTAATTTAAAAATACATAAGTTGAAATTTGCAAACACACCTTTGTATAAATTTGGTTAAATACACGTGTGTATATTTTGAATCAAAATGTTAAAATTTTACGTGTTAAAATAATATGGTGGAAATTCTGAAATGTCACAATTGCAGCCGCCAAGTAATGACCCATGACATCCTTGCTCGCCTTCCTAGCAGATAGGCACATGATCATGATGTATGCAAAGTAACGCCCTTGATCTAGTACCCACATCTTCTTATACGAGGCATAGTTTACGGTACCCACATATCCCATCCTTTGTCTCCAGCAGCCATCCACCATATAGTCTGGGTAAGTGACCGGTTGTAATACTCTCCTAATGGTGTCGTCTGAAATTGCAGTTTCATGACCTACTACAGTAGCCCTAATGACATTTGGGGTTACTGTACAGTTATGATCAGGTGTGTTCCATAACTGCTCTAGGTATGGTCTTTAGACAATAGGATTAGTAGATATGGCATAGCTGATCTTGGAACGGTACAAAAAATCAACTATCTGCCGATACTCCAGTGCAGCAACCTTCCACTCTGGGTGTTTTAAAGCTAACATGTTGAATTCACTAGTAAATGCACGAGCCATCACTGCACAAACACAAAATAAACAATATAAGAACACATGGAATCATTGGAATGGACCAGATATGACTTAGTGCATTTGCACACTGAACCAATTTTCAGAATTAGAATAATTTCAAAGTTCCCCTTCCTACGTACTTATCAAGTGTAACATACCAAAAATAATAAAACGAATAAATATAGCGAGACCGGTGATTTAGTCGGAATATTTAAACAAAAGGGAGCGGGCTTAGGCTCGGCTTCAATGGGCCGAAGGAAGCCCAGGTATATATATAAGGCAAGGCATCCCTCTTCCCTGCTCATTCCACACTCACGCAGCTTCTAGAGAGAGAAAGGAAAGCTCGGGTCTAGAGAGAGAAAGTCGACGAATCGTCACGAGATTGGAGGAGCACGTTACAGCTGAGCCCGTGAGCAAAACCTCCGAATCAGAATTACAATCCAGGTAACGATTCGACCACATTATGAGTTTTTGTTCGTTTTGGGAAGTTTCGGGTTTTGGCTAAAAAGATAACGATTTTGTGGATGAAACTTGAAAGTGAACTTAGGTATAGCATCTAGAATGAAAAACGAACGTTGTGATCAAAGAAAAATTTAGATATTGACTCGATCACACTTGCATGCAAAAACTTCAGATTTTTGGGGAAGACGATGTGCAGACCCATCGAAACTACTTAGTTTCGATATGTGCAGACCCATCGAAACTACTTAGTTTTGATATGTGCAGTAGTTTTGATATGTGCAGACCCATCGAAACTACTTAGTTTCGATATGTGCAGCACTTTCGATATGTGCAGACCCATCGAAACTACTCAGTTTCGATATATGCATACCCATCGAAACCACCATAGTTTCGATATAAGCCCACGATCCGAAGCTAAGATTACACCTAAGTTACTTATCGAAACTACCAAGTTTCGACATAAGCAACCTATCGAAACTACCAAGTTTTGACAGAAGCAACCTATCGAAACTACCAAGTTTCGACAGAAGCAACCTATCGAAACTACCAAGTTTTGATAAAGCAAATCCATCGAAACTACTAAGTTCAAGCATAGTAGTGTCTAATGTCATCTAGGAGCACTACCTTACGAGTATGACTTTATTATACAGATTGTGAGTGACATTAGTGACGCTCAGTAGCCAGCTTAGTGTATTTCAGAAACTACTCATCAGGTGAGTTCTATGTGCCCCCTTCTATGTTATGTGCAAATGATTTATAAATGTTTTGGGGCTGAAATGTATACACTAAATGAATAACAGTTATGAATGTCAATGTGATCATACGTGGTATACAAATATATATATATATATATCTTTACACGAAATATAATTATGAATAAAGAATGAAACGTATGATTTTTAAAGAATGAACGAAAGTATGACAAAACGTGTAAAGAAGAAATCTTGCTTTATATCCATGTATATATTGCTTGCCAAGTATAAGAAAACGTTATGGACGCTTCGATGATAACGGCTACTTCGGTAGACGGACGACCACGTGACTATCGTACAACCGGGACAAGTGCGTTCCTTCATCAGCTAGGACGTACGAATGCCACAAGTGCGTTCCTTCATCAGCTAGGACGTACTAAAGTTATTAACGGACGGTCTAAGAAAAAATTGGCATCTTATAGTAGAACGGTTGTATAAATAATAGTCGCATGGGAAACGGATACCTTCGGGTAGACGGGCGAATTACGGCCTATGACGGTAGGACGGTTGTAAGTCATGACAGACGGACAAAGGTTGCCGGACGGTTGTAAGAATAAAATGACGGACGGCACTTGATGCCGGACGGTTGTAAGTATAGGTGGGCCATGACGATGGACCGCGGTGATTGTCTTTGTGACCTTCGCAACCAAAAGACGGGTTGATCACCCTTAAGAGTATTACCCATGAATGTAAAGAAAAGAAAAGAAAAGGTGAATGCATATATATATGTAATCACAAAATAAAGAAGAAAGAGAAGCAAAAGTTATAAAAATAAATGAGACCAATGATGTGAATATATATCTATATGTATTTGCGAAGAATGATAAATGAGAAGCAATTCAAGTCAATGTGTACTTATATAAGTGTATATATATAATTATGCATATTTATAAAGAAATGAATGTTTATACCTAATTGCATTAAACTAGAACTCACCAGTATTAGCTGACTTTTAGTATACATTTCAGGTACAGAAAGGAAGGGTCGTGCGAAGGCGTGAAGGTTACCCGGCACGAGACTGACATCCCACTTTTATTTATGTTAAGACAATGTTATGTTTCAATTTTTAAGACTTCCGCTGTTATGACATGTAATTTGAATGATGTTTGCTTCCGCTACTTCTGAATGTTTTAAATTTAAGTTCAGTAATTACGAAAATGTTTATGAGTAAATCCAACAAGTGAGGTTACCCGGGAAAGGGGCCTTACAAGTTGGTATCAGAGCAATAGTTTGAGAGATTCAGACATCCCTAAATGTCTGGACTCAAACTGATTATGGGACCAACGCACGGATGTCAGTATGGGTAACCAACGCCAACGCCAGCACGGTAAGTAAGTAGTAAAGTTAATGCTCTTGCATAAGAATAGATACCATAACTTAGAACAAATAGATGTTAATGCCATGACTGATTTGAAGAGTTTTGAACCCGAAAAGCAATGTAAATTGGTAATCACAAACCGGTCACTGTAAGTAAGAATTTGCCTTGCTCGTACTGTTCGAAACTACGATCTGAAGAAATGACATTGATGTATTCCCTTTTTAACTATCAGGAAATTAAGAGCTATGGCTGGTGGAGGAAGAACAGGACCTCGTGGCGGTCGCACTGGCCGACGAGGTAGACCTCCGTTGAACCAAAGAATTGAAGAAGAAGAGAGTGTGCACGCAGAGCACACCAAAAGTGTGCACGAAACAGAAGTGACCCCAATTAGGGACGACAGTCCAGGGCCTATACAGTTGGAACCTGAAGTCAGGGATGCTATTGCCCGTGAAGTTGTGCTCACTTTGAAGAAGGTATTGCCTGATCTACTATCCGAGGCAATAAAGAAAAGTAAAGAGGAGGATGAATGAGACAATGAAGAGAAAGTATATGATAGTGATGGGGATGAAATAAAGATAGGATCGAGCAACCGTGGGTGTACTTACAAAGGCTTTAAGGACGGAGACCCACCCAAGTTCGATGGGAGCAAGGATTCAGTGGCAACGCTTGAATGGATTGAGAGGATGAATGATGTAATCAACATCAGCGAGTATCGACCAGACCAGGCTGTTAAATACGTTGCTCATTCTTTCACCAACGAAGCATTAAGTTGGTGGAGGAATATTCAGAGAACTAAGTCACCAAATGCTATAAACAGAATGACATGGGACGACTTGAAGAAGCTGATCATCCAAAAGTTCTGCCCACAGAACGAAATTGATCGAGTGGAAAATGAATTCCTAAACCTTAAGGCTGGAAACAAGACGCACCGCCAGTATACTTCGAGATTCAATGAGCTAGCTCAACTAGTACCCCACCTGGTAGAAACTGAAGACCGTTTGATCAAGTACTATGTTAAGGGGTTGCCACAACGGGTCCGTGTTCATGTAAAAGCTAACCTACCCTCAACCTTCGAGTTTGTAGTGAATCTGAGCGGAATCGTCTACGATGACTACGCCAATGAGGACCCGGCACCTGAAACACAAAAGAGAAAGTGGGAGAACCTGTCTAGAGGTACCGGAAAAGGGAACGTAACTACTGAAAATAAGAAACCAAGGTTGGATAAATATGAAACCTGCAAGAAATGTGGAAGGCAACATTTTGGCGAGTGCCGGGTCGGCTCCACCACATGTTACAGGTGTGGGAAGGCGGGGCACTATTCTCGTGACTGCTTAAGAGACACTAAATGCCAAGTATGTGGACTGTTTGGTCACCTGACTAGGGATTGCAAGAAAACCAGGCAATCTGGTTCGGGAAAAGAAAAGGAACATGAACAACCAAAGACTAGGACTCGAGCTTACGCCCTGACTAAGGAGGAAGCAAGGGGAAATCCTGATGTTGTGTCAGGTACGTTCCTAGTTAATGATGAACATGCGGCTATATTATTTGACTCGGGTGCTAGTAAAAGCTTTATATCAAATGCATTTAGTCGTAAACTGAATTGCACTATCAACACAGTAGTAAAGGCCTTTAGTGTACAAACTGCCGTTGGTAATAATTCAGCAGTATTCCAAGTAACAGAGGATTGCATCATATATATATATATCTTTACACGAAATAGAATTATGAATAAAGAATGAAACATATGATTTTTAAAGAATGAACGAAAGTATGACATAACGTCTAAAGAAGAAATCTTGCTTTATATCCATGTATATGTTGTTTGCCAAGTATAAGAAAACGTTATGGATGCTTCGATGATAACGGCTACTTCGGTAGACGAACGACCACGTGACTATCGTACAACCGGGACAAGTGCGTTCCTTCATCAGCTAGGACGTACGAATGCCACAAGTGCGTTCCTTCATCAGCTAGGACGTACTAAAGTTATTAACGGACGGTCTAAGAAAAATTGGCATCTTATAGTAGAACGGTTGTATAAATAATAGTCGCATGGGAAACGGATACCTTCGGGTAGACGGGCGAATTACGGCCTACGATGGTAGGACGGTTGTAAGTCATGACGGACGGAAAAAGGTTGCCGGACGGTTGTAAGAATAAAATGACGGACGACACTTGTTGCCGGACGGTTGTAAGTATAGGTGGGCCATGACGATGGACCGCGGCGATTGTCTTTGTGACCTTCGCAACCAAAAGACGGGTTGATCGCCCTTAAGAGTATTACCCATGAATGTAAAGAAAAGAAAAGAAAAGGTGAATGCATATATATATGTAATCACAAAATAAAGAAGAAAGAGAAGCAAAAGTTATGAAAATAAATGAGACCAATGATGTGAATATATCTATATGTATTTGCGAAGAATGATAAATGAGAAGCAATTCAAGTCAATGTGTACTTATATAAGTGTATATATATAATTATGCATATTTATAAAGAAAAGAATGTGTATACCTAATTGCATTAAACTAGAACTCACCAGCGTTAGCTGACTTTTAGTATACATTTCAGGTACAGAAAGGAAGGGTCGTGCGAAGGCGTGAAGGTTACCCGGCACGAGACTGACATCCCACTTTTATTTATGTTAAGACAATGTTATGTTTCAAATTTTAAGACTTCCGCTGTTATGACATGTAATTTGAATAATGTATGCTTCCGCTACTTCTGAATGTTTTAAATTTAAGTTCAGTAATTACGACTATGTTTATGAGTAAATCCAACAAGTGAGGTTACCCGGGAAAGGGGCCTTACAAGTTGGTATCAGAGCAATAGTTTGAGAGATTCAGACATGATTAGGTAAATTAGAGTTTTGATTAGAGTTTTGAGTAATACACGGCCACTCAAGGGGTCAAAATCGAAATCAAACAATGTTAAGGACAGATTAGGTAAATTAGAGTTTTGATTGATGATTTTAAATAGATTTTAGGTCTTAATTAGTGTCAAGAACAACCAGAATCAGTCAAAAATTTACGATCAAAACCCTAGGTTCAAAATTTCATGAAATCGGTCCAAAACAAATGATTTAACGGATGAAATGGTCTCAGATTCTCACCAAATGTTAGTAAGGTGAAGATGAAACTATGATCGAGAGGAAAAATCGTTTATGAACACATGAAAAAAAAATCTAACACCCGTATATATACCCCACTCTCCATGCCTTGCGCACTTGGTAAGTGCGAAGGATTTAACTCCTGCGTACTTAACAAGTACGCATGACTTACTTCTTGCGAACTTGGTAAGTACGCAAGGTTTAATTCTTGCACACTTAGCAAGTACTCAGAAACCAGTGAGTACATAAAATTCAACTCAAATTATGAAGAGTTGTCAAGTCAAATAGCGAACAGGATATGAACGTTCAATCAAGAGGTTTCAAAAATAGTTTAAGGAGGTTAAACACAAATACTTTTGGTTTTTCTTAACTTTTGATAAACTGTACTAAAAATCTTTTTGTCATTTTTTATAATAATTGAACTGTATACACACTTAAAATCTTTTTGAGCTTTTCTGAATAAGGATAATATGTACACGAGACAGATTCAGATATACAGGAATATACAGACAAGCTATTTTTGGTCAAAGTCATGACCAGAGGATCAAATCAGGCTATACTAAGCACAAATGATACACAATAAATATCAAAGAATATGGGATCTTGTCATGGATTACTACTTATTCATACGTAATATGCAATATAAGCAAGTCAAATCAAGTTGGCAATATTATAAGATTTGAAACTATAAGCATATTTGCATCATGTTCTTGTGTGTTACGATATTAATTATAGATATACAACGTGTACCCCACAGTTATGCTTTTCAAAATCTCCATAATGAAGTTACACCATTTAGCAAAGAAAAATCAAGCAGAATCCATAAGGATTATCAGGAAACATAAGTTTCAGAATCTAGTGATTCATTTGTCTTTGATTGAAAGGATTTCTTTTGTGAATATCAGTATGATGATTCAGGATAATAAGTATAGTGCTTGAGGATTTAGGTTAGGGGATCCAACTGTTATCTGGATATGACTTTAATGATTCAGATATGACCCAAGGGGTAGTATATGCTCAATGGTTGATGTCAAGACATATGTAGGTCCTGATTTCACTCGGAAATTACTCGGATGATCGATTACACACACACAAAGGTGGAAACTGTGTGTATGGTGGTGAAAACAGAGGATAGAATCAGAAATGGTGAAGATAACAAGCTAACCACACTTGAATTAACACAAAATGATAGGAAAATGCAAGAACACAGTGTAAAAACAACTACAAATGTATTGATTCAGAAACAATGTGAAAGAGAGAATTTCAGGGTTACAGCCGCTACTCACACCCTAAACATTCTCAAACTAGGATATTTATAGTAGTTGACAGGTATTGAAACTATGTTAACCGAAACTACTAGTTTCGGTTGAACATTTACAAGTGATAGACAAACCTGTCGAAAGTACTATCTATCGAAACTACTAGTTTTGATTGAACAAACCTCAATCGAAACTAAGTAGTTTCGATGGCCCAGACTTAGACTATTAAAACAATAAATTACATCAAATGAGATTACAATACTGAAATGACAAATAAGTAAACTAAACTAACATTGTTCAAAACACAATAGTGACAACAGCTTAATAGAATTACATGACTCTACAATATCCCCCTAAGCTGTTGCATTACTATCTTCAGCCTTTCACTAAGCAGTTGGTCCTTCAGTAGGCTTTTGGATGTAAGGTTTGACATGTAGGGTCACAACTCGTTGATATGCCTTAGCATCCGCCTCATCTTCGTCGCTATAGGCTTGAATATGATTCGTGAAAAGCACCTCCAGATCCTCAGATTGGAACTTCAGTAGCTCCATCGGTTCGATATATCTTCCTTGCCTTCACACTCTATCACGGCAGTTCTAATATTTGGATTGTAGTACCATTTCTTAAAAGTTTGGAGTTGAACATGAACGGATTTGGGAAGAGTGATGGTCTTGTGGGTTTGTACCTCAGAAAGACATAAGGCTTATAGATCTTTGGATGAAACTGAGTCTTTGAAATCTTTTTCTTTGTCTTCCTGGGCTTCATTCCTTTAAAATCACAATTGACCTGGTTGTGCAGGAAGTGTTCAAAATCAGAGACCATCATGACTTTCCCTGGGTTTTGAAGGGGAAGCTTGGCTAGATCCCTCAGATCATAGAAGGGAAGGGTCTAGAAATCTGTCATGTTCTTAAAATGTTGAACTCCTCCCTTGTATATTCTGATGATCTCATCATCATATTTCTAACCTACTGGAGGCCTTTTCAACTCCTAATGCTCAGCAATCCACTCATATGTCTGAGGGCTCTCCTCCTCTACAATCTTCCTTAACCAAGGTTTCTTCGGGTTTGGGTAGTTAGGATCAATAGTAGGTTGAGTTTGAGCTTGAGTGGCTTCAGGTTCTGTTGGAGTTGGTTCATCACGAACAACAAGCTTTACGATGTTCACCTGGACATCTTCTTCATCTTGGTTCTCATCAGATATAGTCTGAATTTCATCTCCTTCTTTAGTAAAGTATCGGACTCTTTCAGTCTCTAGATCCTCAGTAGGTAAGATTTCTGGATGTAGATCATTGTAGCCAACGTTGTCTATTTCATCTAGGAGGGCATTGAGCTCATCGTCAGATGCCACATCCTCTTCATCCAGAATCACCGTTTCAACCTCAGTCTCAGTTCCCTTCCCTCTCTTCCTAACTTCTCTTCTTTCACTTGCTGAGGGAATGTCCAACTCTTGCTCTTCAATTTTAACCTCCACAGTCTCCTTAGTCTTAGTGGCACGTTAAGAGAAGATGGTCAAAGCAGATTCAGGATTTGTGACTGAGGCAGGGGAAGAGGGTTCCACACCTGAAGTGGTCTCCCCCTGAGCTGTTGTGACACCCGACTTTTCCAGGTCATAATCCGTACTATAATTACACTTGATTTTATTATTTTATGTGTCATTAGGCTTAATTACTACTTAACTAAGTCACTTGAAAAGTCTAACAAGCCCGATTAATGCATAGAGTTGCATTTAGTTCATTTTAGATTTAACGCGTCGCGTTGCGTTAAAATTTTTAGAACGAGCGTTGGTCACGACCCGGTTAATTTTAAAAGTCCAAAAATTTATTAGTATACTTGGTTGAGCATAAATTAATATATTATAAGTGAAAATAATATTAATTCATTAAAAACCAAAATTTGTGGTTTTTGCCGGAAGACATCCGAGACTTTCATTAGTTTTAGACGCCACGCCTTCCTAAAAAATAAGACTTTGTATAACACCCAATAATATTATTATTTGCTGAACATTATAATACATAAGTGAATAAATAATCTGTCACACCTCGCCAAGGCGGAAACGCGAGGCGCAACGTTCATGGTTTCCAAAGCATATGATTACCGCAAACACATACATGATAAATGGATACATAAACAATTTTAAAGTTTTACATTACAAAAATGTAATCTGAGTTTACAAAAAGTTAAGATTTCACAAATATGACTCAATTTAATGAGTTATACAAGGGAAATCCTCCTTGAGTAGTATCCATCGTGCATGCATGTAATCTACATTGCTAACCTTGAAATCACGTTCATTTACCTGAAAAACACACTAAAAATCGTCAACACGAGGTTGGTGAGTTCACAGGTTTAATCAAATAGTTCTTTGCAAAATTTCATTGTTCGTAAATAGTTTCAGTTGTATGTGATAAACAGAATAAGAATTGTTGACCCATTTGTAAACTAGCTAGGAATACAAATAATATGTTCATACATGAGGCGTAACCAAACCATGACATGTGTGAGCCCCTATTAAGCGTTATCAGATTCTATGCGGCCATAAATCCTCCAGATTGTGGTTAGCGCGACTAACCATGACCGGGAGACGTCACTCTCCATAGTACTATTCATAGGACCCTAGGCTACAGTTAATGGTTACTATGTTGTTCCAGGGGACTTTAGCGGCCTCCAGTGTTGTTCTCATCCCATGTAAACATAAAGTCGTGTCTTATTCTCTTGTTATCCCATAAAATAGTTGTAAGTATGTTTCTCCCCCAAATATTTGAAAACAGTAAAAAGGGGCCGTGAAACTCACCTTGAGTTTGTGTACACTTGTATGATACTTGTTGTAGTCGACCTTGACTATTTGTACCCTAGATACCAAAGGGTAAATTGTGTTAAGACCAAACGTCTTATATTGCAAATTGTTCACCGACCTTGTAAATCTGGTTGCTTTTGTTTAAATGTCTTCTTAGATTTTCAACACTTGTTTGGTTATAAAAATTGATCTTAGCTACTGTCCAAAAGGGACTGACACAGGTATCGAAACTTCATAGTTTTGATTGGGCAATTGAGTGTCGAAACTTCCTAGTTTCGATGGAGTATTAGGTATCGAAACTACCTAGTTTCGGTTGAGTTAACTGGTGTCGAAACTACCTAGTTTCGGTTGTGTAGTTTGGTGTCGAAACATCCTAGTTTCGATTGAGTAGTCAGGTATCGAAACAACTTGGTTTCGACTGAGTATTTGAGTGTCGAAACAACCTAGTTTCGATTGACAAGAAGGGTATCGAAACTACCTAGTTTCGATTGAGCAATATGTATCGAAACTATCTAGTTTCGATTGAACAGCTAGTATCGAAACTCCTAGTTTCGATTGAGTAACAGGTATCGAAACTACTTGTTTCGATTGAGTATAAGTATCGAAACTTCATAGTTTCGATTACTGGACTTCTGTTTGACAGAATCAGTCCTGTATATTTATGTTTTAAAACTTGAATTTGACACACTTTTATTGTTATCTTACTTGCGATTGAACATTTTGTATGCTTAAATACGGTTTTTAAAGAAAATAGAGTGGATAGTTTGGAGTTTTTACCTTAAAACAGTGACGATGATGATGAGAGAAAACAGAGAATGGTCTTGACTCTTTTGCAGAATTTTCTTTAAAACACTTGAAATCTTCTTAAAATACCGAATTGTGGTAGGATTTTGCCTTAAAACTTGGCTTCAATTTGAAGAGAAATGAGAGATTTTCGTAAGAAAATGAGAGAGATAAAAGGTTTGTGAGAGTTTTGAGTGAAAGGGTATGGGTTATATCTGAAAATATGGTAAAATGGGACGTGAGAATGGGGATGGTTTTCTCTGCACTTCGGCCGAGAAGTCAAAAGTGAATTGAGTGTTAATAATTGGATTTAAGTATTAGATTATTATTATTTAGAGTTTCACATGGGTAATTAAATTCGGTTTATACTGGTATGTGTACCGGTAACTCCCAGAATTACCAAAAATATAAAATGAGACAATGTTCAGTTTTTGTTAGACCTTCATGTCCTTGTTTGTGAAATTAAGTAAATCACAAAAATGATTATAATGTAAACTTGTTTATAATATGTACGGAGATTGACCTGAAATGTCGGGTGTCACATTCTCCCCTTGTTAAAAGAATTTCGTCCCGAAATTCAATTCGTGTTATCTTGAACTGGTGTATCCTTAAACAAGGATGGGTATTTTGTTTTCATTTTGTCCTCTCGTTCCCATGTATACTCAGGACCACGCTTTGAGTTCCAACGTACGTTAACCAGTTTGATCCGACTACGTCTCAGCTTTTGAACTTTCCAATCCGAAATCTCAATCGGTTCCTCGATGAAGTGAAGTTTATCATCAATGTGAATCTCGTCAGGCGGTATAATTAGCGTCTCGTCTGATAAACACTTCTTGAGATTTGATACATGAAACGTATCATGTACATTGCTTAGTTCTTGTGGCAACTTGAGCTTGTAAGCTACAGGGCCAACCCTAGCCAGTATTTCAAACGGACCAACGTATCTAGGGTTGAGCTTACCACGGTTACCAAACCTTGCAACGCCTTTCCATGGTGAGACTTTTAACATTACTCGGTCGCCAGTTTGAAATTTTAATGGTTTCCGTCGGTTATCAGCATAGCTCTTTTGTCTATCTCGGGCCGCTTTCAAACGGTCCTTAATTTTGAAGATCTTATCAGTGGTTTCCTGGACAATCTCAGGGCCTGTCAAGTGTTTTTCACCAACTTCCGCCCAACATAACGGTGAGCGGAATTAACGACCATATAAAGCTTCAAACGGAGCTGCCTTAATGCTCGTGTGGTAGCTGTTATTATAGGAAAACTCGGCTAACGGTAAATGAGTATCCCAATTACCTCCGAAATCAATTACACACGCACGTAGCATATCCTCTAAAGTTTGAATGGTACTTTCGCTTTGACCATCCGTTTGTGGGTGATATGCCGTGCTCATGTCAAGACGTGTGCCCATAGCTTCTTGTAATGATTTCCAGATTCTAGACACGAATCTGCTATCTCTATCAGAGATAATAGAAATTGGCACTCCATGCCTAGCCACAATTTCCTTGATATAAAGCTTTGCAAGTTTCTCTGTCTTGTCAGTTTCTTTCATTGGCAGAAAGTGAGCAGATTTCGTTAAACGGTCGACAATTACCCATATGGTATCATAACCACTGGATGTCTTGGGTAATTTCGTGATAAAATCCATAGAAATTTGTTCCCATTTCCATTGAGGAATTTCAGGTTGCTGTAGTAAACCAGACGGTTTCTGATGTTCGGCTTTTACTTTTGAGCACGTTAGGCATTTACTGACATATGTGGCAATATCTCCTTTCATATTGGGCCACCAATATAATTCTTTTAGATCCTTATACATCTTATCTGAACCTGGGTGAATGGAGTACCTGGACTTGTGGGCTTCGTCCATAACTAACATTCGTAAGTTACCGTTACTCGGCACCCAAATTCTGTCCATGAAGTAAAATGTGTCATCTGACTTAGACTCCAATTGTTTGATCATTCCACGTAGTGCTTCATTTTGGATGTTCTTTTCTTTAAGTGCTTCTAGTTGTGCCAATCGGATTTGAGTAGTAAGATTCGTATGAATTGTCAATCCTAAGGCACGAACACGAAGAGTTTTAACTCGTTCTTTGCGACTTAAAGCGTCTGCTACGACGTTGGCTTTCCCGGGATGGTACTTGATATCACAATCATAGTCGTTTAATAGTTCTACCCAACGACGTTGTCTCATGTTAAGTTCCTTTTGATCAAAGATATGTTGAAGACTCTTGTGATCAGTAAAGATAGTGCATCTTGTACCGTAAAGGTAATGTCTCCAAATCTTGAGTGCAAACACAACTGCACCCAATTCCAAGTCGTGGGTCATATAATTCTTTTCGTGCACTTTTAGTTGTCGTGAGGCATATGTGATGACTTTGTCTCTTTGCATTAACACGCAACCAAGTCCTTGGTGTGATGCATCGCAGTATACGACAAAGTTGTCGATTCCCTCAGGAAGGGATAGGATTGGAGCACTACACAGCTTCTGCTTCAGTAATTGGAAAGCAGACTCTTGCTTGTCACTCCAATCATACTTCTTTTCTTTCTGGGTTAATGTGGTTAAAGGCAGGGCTATTTTTGAAAAATTCTCGATGAATCGTCTGTAATAGCCGGCCAAGCCTAAAAATTGACGTACTTCTGTCGGAGTCTTTGGTGCTTCCCAGTTTTTTATCGCTTCAATTTTAGATGGATCAACGTGAATTCCTTCCTTGTTGATGACATGTCCAAGAAAATGCACTTCTCGGATCCAAAACTCACACTTAGAAAATTTAGCGTAAAGTTTCTCGTTTCTGAGTAGTTCTAAAATTAATTTCAGATGATGTTCATGATCCTCCTTGGTTCGTGAATATATTAATATGTCATTGATAAACACAATCACGAATTTATCCAAGTATGGCTTGCACACGCGGTTCATGAGATCCATGAAGACAGCTGGTGCGTTCGTCAAACCAAACGGCATAACTAGGAATTCGTAGTGGCCATATCGAGTCCTAAATGCTGTCTTTGGTACATCTTCTTCTTGGATTCTTAATTGATGATACCCTGAACGTAGATCAATTTTTGAATAGAAGCTAGAACCTTGTAGTTTATCGAACAAATCATCTATTCGAGGAAGTGGGTATCGGTTTTTGATTGTAAGCTTGTTTAATTCTCGGTAATCAATACACATCCTAAAGGTTCCATCATTTTTCTTTACGAATAGGACCGGAGCTCCCCAAGGTGAGAAACTCGGTCTTATGAAACCTTTATCAAGCAACTCTTGGAGTTGATTTGATAATTCCTGCATTTCAGAAGGTGCTAATCGATATGGTGATCGCGCAACCGGGGCGGCTCCTGGTACCAAATCGATTCTGAATTTAACTTGCCTCGGTGGTGGTAATCCAGGTAAGTCTTCAGGAAAAACTTCAGGATAATCCTTAACGATTGGTATATCCTCAAGTCGACGTTCCTCGGGTTTCTTCTCGACGACGTGAGCCAGGAATACGCAATAGCCTTTACGTAGATACTTACGAGCTTTCATGCAGTTTATCATCCTTAACGTTACTCCACTCTTCTCACCTTGAATCGAAAGAATTTCTCCGTTTGGGAGTGGGATTTGGACAATCTTCTCAAAACAAATAATTTCAGCATGATTCTTTGACAACCAATCCATGCCAATAACAACGTCGAAGCTTCCTAAGTCAACAGGTAACAGATCTATACTAAATGTGTGGTTCTTAAAACATAAGGTACAATTCTGAATGACTTCTTTGGTTTTAATTAATTTCCCGTTTGCTAATTCAATTGTATAATTTTGATCTAGTTTGCTGGGCTTAATACCGAGTATGGACTTAAAGTCATTTGACACAAAACTCATATCAGCACCCGTATCGAAAAGTATAGAGGTATAGTGATTATTTATCGGGAACGTACCAGTGACAATGTTCGGATCTTGTCGTGCGTCACCAGCTCCCATCACAAATGCTCTTCCACGGGCCTGATTGTTGTTTCAGTTCTTCAACTTTGGACAGTCTTTTCTGAAGTGCTTTGGATCTCCACACTCAAAGCATCCCTGATTCATCCTTTCTGTGCCTGGGTTGACTTTTCCAGCTACTTGATTTATCTTATTAGGGTTCGCATTGCTCCTACAGTTATGGGCTAGGTGTCCATACTTTTTACATTTTTCACATTGGGTACACTTTCCACTGTGATGATATCCACACTTGTCACACCTTGGTCGTGCTCCAAGGTATCCTTTTTGTTCCACAGTGTTGGCGACAAAGGCTTTCATAGTTTCAGGTCTCTTGTAAATTTGATTCTTGTTTTGACTAATTGGTTTTCCAAACCATTTCCTCTTTTCCCCAGACCTCCCTTCTTCGGTCTCCTTCTTCTCAAACAAACCATCACGCACAGCATTATCCCTTAGCTTGAAAGCTAGAGTTATAGCGCTCTTGGCATCCATAGGGTTCGATGAAGTCACCAGACTTCGGATTTGAGGTGCGAGACCCCACAAATATCTTTCAACCTTCTTGTATTCCGGGGTAACCATGTGTGGAACCAAGATTGCTAACTCATTGAATCGGTCAGTGTAGCCAGCAACATCATCTCCTGTCATTTGCAAATTCCACATTTCAGATTCGATCTTTTGCAACTCATTTCGAGGACAATATTCCTCGATCATCATGGCCTTCAGGTCTTCCCATGACAACTCATATGCTGTCTGCCTTCCTAAAGTCTTTACTTGTGAATTCCACCAAGTTAAAGCTTTATCAGTGAGTGAGCATGTAGAATACTTCACCCTGCAGTCAGCGGTGCATTCACTAATATCAATCACCGATTCCATCTTCTCTATCCATCTCATTAGTCCAACTACACCCTCGGTGCCATTGAAGTTACAGGGTTTGCAAGATAGAAAGGCCTTGTAGGAGCACTTCCTATTTGGAGCATCTGTAGATTTACAAGTCATAACGTCATTAATTCAGATCATGACTATGTGTTACGGCTTATTTATTCTATTACCTCCGGAACCTCCGGCTGTACCGCTACCTCCTGCACCTCCTCCGCCGGTACCACTGCCGTTTCCTCCTCCACTGTTTCGGTTTGCTTCATACTGCTCCATAGCAGCAGCTACTCGTTGTGCGATGAGTTGTTCCACGTTTGGGGAAATCGCCTCGTTGTTGTCACCAGTAGTATTACGGGTTGTACTACGCTTAGGTGCCATGACGTTCTTTTATAACATATCAATTAAAAAGAAACAACATTATATGACAATAATGATAGCACATGACATAAGGATACAACAACATCAAACGTAAACAACCATCATTACAATATAAACCATTACATACATAGTTAAAACATATATAGTACATTGTTCCCAAAAGATAAGGATACAAAAGAGATGGGTTCACACGACCACATCAGTACTAAAGTTTTTAAACTACATAATGTACTACGGGCACAACCCGCCCGTAATAGGTTTAAAAGAAGAAGTGAGAGTACAATCCAATCATCATGGCAAGTCCCGCCATGACAAAGCTAGCTCTCGCCACAAATTCTACAGCCAAAGTCCTTTCTTCCAGCGCCTCCACCATGTCTCGGACCGTGACAGTGAACTGCCAGTCCATGTCAGCTCTCAACTCTAGATAGTTTGTGGCACCCTGTATGTCTCGGGTGCTGTCCTCCAGAGTCTGAACTCGAGATCCGAGCCCTTGACGAAGTCGCGTGGCTGCATCCCCCTGTGCTCGGATGTCATCTAGGAGATCATCAAGACGCTCTTCGTGCGTATGAACTCGAGCTACCAAGGTAGGCACTGTGAGCTCCATGGCTTCCCCAGTATGGGGTAGGGGTGTTGGAGAATTAGAAGACTCTCCGAGCTCAAAGGTAGATGGGATGCTCTCCATCTCCCTCCATCGTGCTAGAGTACTAGGCATCCATTGGATAGTTCCCACAGTAGGGTGGTAACAAGGTCGTTTCCTAGATAGTTCCTCATCGATCTCCAAGTCTTTCGGGTCACGGGCTGCTAGAGTCCTTTTACGCGGAAGTCGAACCTTCTTTCTAGCGCTTTGTACCTTCACTGGTCCTCCTCTTCTCTTTCGGTAGACGATAGGCGGTTCTCCCAATGCGACATTAGGTGGCGTGGAACTACGGATTTGTACTCGATTTTTTGGACGTGAGGCGGAAAGTTCCTCGTTTGATTCAGTGTCAGAGACGGGATCAGAATGTGAATGTGACGACATGCTTGTGACTACAATATCCATATGACAAAATGACTGGTTATGCATTGCTTATGCAATGAAAACATTTTAGTGAGTCATTTAGATTATAGACTAGGTTCCAATTTAGATTCCTAGTTCACTATAAAAACCTGGCTCTGATACCAATCTGTCACACCTCGCCAAGGCGGAAATGCGAGGCGCAACGTTCATGGTTTCCAAAGCATATGATTACCGCAAACACATACATGATAAATGGATACATAAACAATTTTAAAGTTTTACATTACAAAAATGTAATCTGAGTTTACAAAAAGTTAAGATTTCACAAATATGACTCAATTTAATGAGTTATACAAGGGAAATCCTCCTTGAGTAGTATCCATCGTGCATGCATGTAATCTACATTGCTAACCTTGAAATCACGTTCAGTTACCTGAAAAACACACTAAAAATCGTCAACACGAGGTTGGTGAGTTCACAGGTTTAATCAAATAGTTCTTTGCAAAATTTCATTGTTCGTAAATAGTTTCAGTTGTATGTGATAAACAGAATAAGAATTGTTGACCCATTTGTAAACTAGCTAGGAATACAAATAATATGTTCATACATGAGGCGTAACCAAACATGACATGTGTGAGCCCCTATTAAGCGTTATCAGATTCTATGCGGCCATAAATCCTCCAGATTGTGGTTAGCGCGACTAACCATGACCGGGAGACGTCACTCTCCATAGTACTATTCATAGGACCCTAGGCTACAGTTAATGGTTACTATGTTGTTCCAGGGGACTTTAGCGGCCTCCAGTGTTGTTCTCATCCCATGTAAACATAAAGTCGTGTCTTATTCTCTTGTTATCCCATAAAATAGTTGTAAGTATGTTTCTCCCCCAAATATTTGAAAACAGTAAAAAGGGGCCGTGAAACTCACCTTGAGTTTGTGTACACTTGTATGATACTTGTTGTAGTCAACCTTGACTATTTGTACCCTAGATACCAAAGGGTAAATTGTGTTAAGACCAAACGTCTTATATTGCAAATTGTTCACCGACCTTGTAAATCTGGTTGCTTTTGTTTAAATGTCTTCTTAGGTTTTCAACACTTGTTTTGTTATAAAAATTGATCTTAGCTACTGTCCAAATGGGACTGACACAGGTATCGAAACTTCATAGTTTCGATTGGGCAATTGAGTGTCGAAACTTCCTAGTTTCGATGGAGTATTAGGTATCGAAACTACCTAGTTTCGGTTGAGTTAACTGGTGTCGAAACTACCTAGTTTCGGTTGTGTAGTTTGGTGTCGAAACTTCCTAGTTTCGATTGAGTAGTCAGGTATCGAAACAACTTGGTTTCGACTGAGTATTTGAGTGTCGAAACAACCTAGTTTCGATTGACAAGAAGGGTATCGAAACTACCTAGTTTCGATTGAGCAATATGTATCGAAACTACCTAGTTTCGATTGAACAGCTAGTATCGAAACTCCTAGTTTCGATTGAGTAACAGGTATCGAAACTACTTGTTTCAATTGAGTATAAGTATCGAAACTTCATAGTTTCGATTACTGGATTTCTGTTTGACAGAATCAGTCCTGCATATTTATGTTTTAAAACTTGAATTTGACACACTTTTATTGTTATCTTACTTGCGATTGAACATTTTGTATGCTTAAATACGGTTTTTAAAGAAAATAGAGTGGATAGTTTGGAGTTTTTACCTTAAAACAGTGACGATGATGATGAGAGAAAACAGAGAATGGTCTTGACTCTTTTGCAGAATTTTCTTTAAAACACTTGAAATCTTCTTAAAATACCGAATTGTGGTAGGATTTTGCCTTAAAACTTGGCTTCAATTTGAAGAGAAATGAGAGATTTTCGTAAGAAAATGAGAGAGATAAAAGGTTTGTGAGAGTTTTGAGTGAAAAGGTATGGGTTATATCTGAAAATATGGTAAAATGGGACGTGAGAATGGGGATGGTTTTCTCTGCACTTCGGCCGAGAAGTCAAAAGTGAATTGAGTGTTAATAATTGGATTTAAGTATTAGATTATTATTATTGGGTAATTAAATTCGGTTTATACTGGTATGTGTACCGGTAACTCCCAGAATTACCAAAAATATAAAATGAGACAATGTTCAGTTTTTGTTAGACCTTCATGTCCTTGTTTGTGAAATTAAGTAAATCACAAAAATGATTATAATGTAAACTTGTTTATAATATGTACGGATATTGACCTGAAATGTCGGGTGTCACATAATTATTTATAAAAATTAAACGGTGTTAAACGTCTAAATAAAACGCAATTTAAACCGGAACGGGTGAAAGACTCATCAAATAATGGGGTATTTTATAAAAATAAGTGGGTAACTCCCCCCACCTTTTAATTTTCGTTTATGGGCATGTGGGACCCATCAATGATTGCAAATCTTTAAAAAAATCATTTAATGCCCATTAAAAACCCAACACACTTCATTTCCCTAAACCCTTCCATTTCCCCACAAACACTCCACCCTCCTTCTCCTCTCCCCCCTCTTGAGTCGTAAACCCTGTCACACCCCTACTCTCTCCATTTTTCTCTTCATTATTCAAGAAATCAAGTCTCATCCAACATTCTTGATGAAGGTTTAGTGAAATCATTGCCTAGATCCGAAGTTCTTATCTTGCTCTTGGAGGTTTTACCCAAGAAAAACCCATCAAGATCTTCATCTGCTTAAGTGTTCATCTAGGGTATGAACACCACACTTTTACTTTTGCATGTATGATCTAAGCTTGATTTCACAAGTTGTTCATATAATCAAAAGAGATTGGTTTCTTTTTGTTTTATTTTTTTTAAATAAATAATCTAATCTTTCTAAAAACATGAAAGATAAATGGGTTTTATGTTGGAGTATGTGGTGTGAGTATGTCATATGAGTTAATGTGTATGTATATATTCAAGGAGTTCTAAAAATGCTTGTTTTCATTATATCTATATATGCATGTATAAACCTTTAAATGGATGAACATGAAATGTAAAAATATTCAAAAGATATTTTAAAACTCATGAAAAAATATATATATCTATATATATATATATATATATGTGTGTGTGTGTGAGTGTGTGTGTGTGAAGTGTATATATGTAGTAAACATTTGATTTTGCTAAACATTTCATGTGCATGTATAAATCATTAAATGGATGATCATAAAATATAAGGATACATTTAAAACATTTAAAACTCATATGTAAATATGCATATATGTGTATATCGAATATATGTATGCATGCATGAGTGAATCATGTGTGAGTTCATTTGAATGTGCATATGTGCATTTATTATGTGCATAAAGTAGTAATTATTAAAGTTAATGTTCTAACTTGATTAAATACAAAATAAAACTTTATTGTCTACACTAAAAAGGTTCAATGATGAGTAAATAATTTCATAATATTTATTATATAAAAAATGACAAACTCTAGTTATATTAAAATGTCGGTTTTGCTTGAAAACGTTGATTTCGGGCAAATAAAAACGTGATTAATTAAGTTATGATAAGAGCTGGACAAAAATAGTTTTTATAACTATATTTTACTGTAAAAATACTCACTTTTACATGAAATGATAAACTTGACCATTGGACAAATTTATAAACGAGTTTTACACGCAAAATGGAGTCCTAAACAACGTATTTTCGCTTTAAAATTTGAGTTTCGCCTAAATCCGATTTGAATCAGTTTTGAACAGTAATTTTTGAAGTCAAACTTATATTTTAAGTATAAAAATTAATTAATAAAGAAATGGTTCAATCACGGTTGCATTTTGGACCCGAAAAGCCGACAAATCGACGAATTTCGGCTTATAAAGGACTCTACTTTAAAAATTAAATTTGGTTAGAATATTTAGTCATATTTTTAACATAAAATACTTATGTTAAAGTTTATAAAATAATCATGAAGATATTGGTGTATTTAAATATCAATTCTTGATGCATTAGACGCCCGAAAATACAAGAACTTGTTATATTTAAGTAACTTATGACAAATTGCATGAACATGTTTTTATGAGTAATATGGAAAATATTATATGCATGGGTTATTTTACTATCTTGCATGTTAGTAACATTAAATATGATGCTTATGTGTATATGTGATAATCATATATTACTTATAATAATTTTCATATGAATGTTGGAATAAGTATTTAAGATTATATTTATGCTTTTAAAATATAAATTTAACCGAAGTCACAGTCACCAACGGGTCATCAAAATTAATAATTTTCAAGTTAATAAAATACTTTCTTAAGTCTAGTAGGTTGGGTGAACAACTTGTATGTATACTTACCAGTTCGACCATTAAAAATATCCCTTTTATGTTTAGGGAATCTTTAGGTCGGTGTACTTTTGGGATTTCACGGCCCCTTTTTACTATTTTCTATATTTGGGGGAGAAATTGTCATACCTTTTCATTTGATGTGACTAAAGAGATATTAACTCATCGTGACACTATGATGGCCTTGAGTTTTTCGGTTTCGTACGATGGCCCTCATATTGTAATCATTAACCTAGGAACTTGGTCGGATAGTATATTAGTAGATCTACCAAGTTTAACAACCCACCCCCGTGACCGGTCGTTCTAGTTTACATGGACGGGGGCAATATATTTTAAAAGAAACAGAGGGAATTTGTCGTTTTGGCTTGATTACAGGCTCTTGGTTGCATCATGTCGTTAGAACTAGCTATTCTATGACGTCCTTGGGTTATATCTTACTTATTCATATCGGCTAAATACAGGAATTTTGGTTTAAATTCGCTTTTCAGTTAAAAGAAAATTTGGAATTAAATTTGGCTTTTCAGTTAAACCTATGAACCCATGAATTTTATGTTGACACAAGTTTTTGACATGTTTCTCAGGTACTTAGTTATGCATGGGAATGAAACGGTTTGTGGCATACATGAATAAAACCTTGGATGCTACAGTTGCGACCGAACTATGTTGTTTTCAAAACTATCTTTAAGTGATTAATAATGTGTATCTGGTTAAGACTTGGTGATTTTCAAACAACTTTATGAAATATGGTTAACTCGTTTAACCTTATGGTATCAAAATATTTGGTTTGTATGTTTACTTAATACATTAATGATAATCAACTTCCGTTATCACCGCACGCTTAATCTCCGCTGCATATTTCAGGGTGTGACAAAAGTTGGTATCAGAGCCAACGGTTATAGCGAACTAGAAAAATATTTTTGAAAAATCTAGACTATAACTACAAAAGTTTTCCACATTCAAATTTAAAAAAAAAACAAACTTGTTTCATTCCCGAAGTACGTGCCATACACTAACCCGTTCATATTTATGCGAACTTATGTGCTTACGTGTTAATATTATTGATATATTAAGTAGTGTATAATTTGCTAATTTAAGTATGAATTATATCATATGTCGCAGATGTCTGATCACATTCCTGTCATTGAGATCCCTGATACCGATACCGAAAATGAAGTCCTGCCGTACAACACATTTTCCACATCATACGAACCTGTTCAAGACATTTATGGATATGGCAATGGATGGATCTGGGAGACAGATGATGAGACCAAGGCCACTAATGAGCTAGGTCATGAGGCTCCAGTGGTGGGGGCTCAAACTGCTGATGAGCCAGGTCATGAGGCTCTAGCAACAGTGGAGCCAACTCAGGCTGACTCGGTAGCATCTGCCCATTCTTGTTAGGACATGTTTTGTAACTGTTGATAAAACCCTGTATAAGTTCATAGAAAGGCGAACTTATAAGCATCTTTAGGAGCGAACTTGTTAAGTTCGCCTATAGTGCTGTGTGGATTTGTGTTTTCCTATAAATAGGTGTATACAAGTCTTAGACAAGAGTTGATTAGTGTAGAACAGAAACTGATAGATCTTGTAAACTGATATTGTGGTGGAAATACAAAGAGTTTATTTACACTGTTGTTGTTGATTGAGTTACACGTTGCACGTTGATCATGGATTCCGCACGTTATCACCGTGTCGTACCGCGAGTCTAGAGATCCGCCAAGCACCGAATCGGGACCTACAAAGTGGTATCAGAGCCTTTGCTCTTGATTAGCAGAAAATTTGTGGTGTTTTCGTGTACAATCAACATCAAAAATCACTGAATTTAAAGAGATTTTGAAGAATTTTTCATATTGTTTGTGTTCTTGAAAAAAATGGAGAAATTTTGACAAATTTGGAATGATTTTTGGATTAATTTGATGAATTTGATCCATTAGAAGTGTTATATATCATATTATACTCAATCCTACGGTTCAATTTCATGAAATTCCATCAATTCAGCAAGATATGATGATTTTCGGAGGTTTTGGTTCGTGTTTTGGTTAAAGAGCTGAACCAGGCGAACTTAATCATTCTGTTAGAGATGAACTGAATCAGGCGAACTTATTGTTGAAACTCTTTTGTGTGACAAACACTATGGATAGTGTCTTATCTTTTTTCTTGTCTTATATGTATTAGTCTTTGTATGTTAGTGTCTTGTAACATCCCAAAATGTCGAGAAATAAAGTTAACGAGTTCAAGCAGGCCGAAGTCGGGCCGGGTCAGTCGCGAACCGGGCTTGGGGAGGTCTCCCCTATAAATAGCCAAGGTCACTACATGTTTCTCTCATTTGCAATTATAGAGAGAGAAAGTGTCGGAATCGCATAAGATTGCACCCGCTCGTGTCTCTTGCACTCGTGAGAAGAACCTCCGGATCAGAAGCTCGATTCAGGTAACGATCCGACCTAAATATGAGTTTTAGTTCGTTTTTGGGTTTTTCGGGTTTTGGGTGAAAAGGTAAGGTTTGAACGGATGAAACTGAAAGATAATCATGGATTTGAGTTCCTTAATGGAAAACGAACGTTTTGAATGCAACAGGTTCGGGATCTTGACATGATCAGACCCGAATGCGAAAGTTAGGGTTTTTCACGAAGAACAGGTCGTGCGCACTTGCTAAGTGCCCACGGAGCAGGTCCTGCGCACTTTCTAAGTGCGCAGGAAGAGGGACCTGCGCACTTGCTAAGTGCGTAGGCAGCAGGGTCTGCTCACTTGCTAAGTGCGCAGGCAGCAGGGTCTGCGCACTTGCTAAGTGCGCAGACATCAGAACTGATTAAGTGGAGTCAGTATGTTAGAATGGTTAAACCGTTAGAGTCGGGATTGGTCTGATGTGTATTTAACTAATCAATTCAGATTGGAAGTAACGTTGTTGGACCTTCGTTTAGGACAACCCATATTAGCGTATCAGGTGAGTTCTAGAGCCCTCTTTTAAATGTTTTGTTAAATGTTTGGGGCTGGTGTGCATACTTACGAAATGATGTTTTAACGAAACGATGTTTACGAAAGGAAAGGTTATGAAGTGTTTTTGCCAAAAAGGTTTACGAATGTTTATGAACGGTCTAAATGAGGAAATGTTTAATGAAAAGGGAAAGAGGTAAAGGTTTAAAGAAGTCATTACAAATCTAATCTGTCGAATGAATGGAATTGACGAACGAAGTCTGGGAATGTGATTCCCAGCCTTGTGGTAGATTATGGACAGCGAGCCATAGTTGCCATAAGAACAACAGGGGTAGTGTCTTAGTGGCCTGCCAATGGTTTTGATGTTGTACAACTGGTAAGGGAGTAACGACGGTTACTCGGGTGATGACGATCATCCTAAGTGAATGGTAATGGGAAATCAATGACGGCGATACGTAACGGTTGATTTCCAAAGGAAAGATGCGTATTGGGCAATGACGGCGATACGTAACGGTTGACCCCACGTATTGAATGGTAATGGGAAATCAATGACGGCGATACGTAACGGTTGATTTCCAAAGGAAAGATGCGTGTTGGGCAATGACGGCGATACGTAACGGTTGACCCCACGTATTGAATGGTAATGGGAAATCAATGACGGCGATACGTAACGGTTGATTTCCAAAGGAAAGATGCGTGTTGGGCAATGACGGCGATACGTAACGGTTGACCCCATGTATTGAATGGTTGTGGCAATGACGACGATACGTAACGGTTGCCCACAACATCAAGGGTCCCTTCGGGGACACAAAGACGCGTAACGATACAGAATTTAGATAATAATGTATGACTTAAATGAATGTTAAAAGTTTTAATGAACGATCCGTTTAACAGTGTTTATGATTATGATGTTGATGATGATATGCGTCTGAAACCTTTTTAAAGATGTTATTATTACATGCTTTGTGAAAGGTTTTACTAAATGAATGAATGATATGTTTTTGGCAAATGTTGATGTTAAAGTTTTTATGAAATGCTAGAACTCACCAGCGTAGCTGACTTTTTAGTATGCACATTCAGGTTAAGGAAGGTATGGACGATGGACGGTGATGCTTGGCAAGCGAGAAGAGTTACCCGGTCGATCATGAAGACTGGCATCCCGTTATGAGTTGTTTATGTTAAGTTTATGTAATTGACAATGTACGCTTCCGCATGTATGAACAAGTTTTTAGTTATGTTGAATGAATGATTCCGCTGCGTTATTTGATATTCATGTTTAAGAACTGTTTGTGAATGAGTAAATCCAACGAGTGAGGCCTCCCGGGTTTGGGGCCTTACAAGTTGGTATCAGAGCAATAGTTTTGAGAGATTCGGACACTCCCAGTGTCTGAACTTAAACTGTGAATGGGACCGAAAGCGGATGCCTGTGCGGGTAACTCGAGCCACAGCATCAGTTATGAAAAGTAGAGTATGTGTATGTAGTATGCCTTAGGAAGGGTTAGGAAATGACTTGTGTTCTGATGGAATCACAAAGGTGGTCAAATAGAAATCGAAAGGTAGTGTAATGGTTAATTGCAGATGGCCAGTGTATATTTACATCTTACAGTACTTATTGAATTTTATTTGTTAACTAGCGTGATAACATTGGATTTCTTGTCTTATAGAACGAAATGGCGAGGAGAGGGAATGGAAGGCGTGGTGGCCGTACCGGTGGTCGTACCGGCGGTCGAAATGGTGGGCGTGGCAGGATTCCTGCGCGCCAAGAGCACAGCGAAGAAGGAAGTGTTCACACTGAACCGACGGTTAGTGTGCATGGAACTGAACAGACACAAGTTGCAGAACAACCTTTCACTTTTGAACCAGAAGTGAGAGCAGCCATAGCTCGAGAGTTCTCCGAGTTGATGAAGAATTCTCTGTCAAGTCTGTTGGCTGAAGCGTTAAAGAAAGTTAGTGGGGAAGGCGGATCTAGTGCGGCAACTGGTGCTCAGAACAACGAGACCGACAACGCACCGCCTGCTCGCGGGTGCGACTATAAGTCATTTAAGGCATGTGACCCGCCGGTCCTGACTGGGAAGAAGGACGCGGTGGCTACTTTTGATTAGGTAATACGTATGGAAGCCGCCATCCGTCTGAGCGAGTGTCGAGCTAATCAAGTAGTGAAGTTTGCTGCTAACTCCTTGAGGGAGGAAGCATCCCACTGGTGGGAAGGTGTACGTCAGGCTAAGGGGGATGAGGTTGTTGACTCAATGATGTGAGCTGACTTGAAAACTTTGGTGATCAAGAATTTCTGCCCGAGGAATGAGATTGAGAAGGTAGAGAGGGAATTTCTGGGTTTGAAGGCCGGGAGCATGACGCACCGGTAGTACACAACCCGATTCATTGAACTGGCACGTCTGGTGCCACATCTTGTTACGACGGAGGAAAGAAAGATTGCCTTCAATATTCAAGGGTTGCCAGACCAGGTCCGCACCTATGTTAAGGCAAACGCCCCTACTACCTATGATTCGGCAGTAGAGTTAAGTGGCGTGGTATTTGACGATCTGGCACTGAATGTTGTTGCCGTTGAAGAGCAAAAGAAGAGACCGAGCTTCTCAAACAAGCGAACTGGGGGAAGGATGTTTGGGGCTCGTGATAAAAGAGCTCGGGTGAACGAGCCGACTGTTTGTAAGAAGTGTGAAAGAGAGCATGTAGGTGAATGCAGACTGGGATCTAACTTGTGCTTTAAGTGTGGCAAGACCGGGCACTACTCCCGTGAATGCCCACAACACTTCAAGTGCTATAATTGTGGGGATGCCGGTCATCTGAGTAGGGAATGTCCGAAACCGAGAATGGGTGAAGCCGGGAAAGGGAAAGGCCCGGAAAGGAAGGAAGAGAGGCCCCGAGCAAAGACTCGTGCGTACGCGCTGACGCAAGACCAGGCCAGAATGGACCCCGACGTGCCGTCAGGTACGTTCTTCCTTGACAACACTCTTGTTTCTGTGTTATTCGATTCGGGTGCCAGTAAGAGTTTTATATCTGCGACTTTTTGTAAACACGTGAAGTACACTATCAGTAAGTTAGAAAGGGCCTTTAGCATAGAAACCGCTGAGGGTAGAACTGCAAGAGTAACCGATGTAGTTGAAAACTCCACGATAAAAATAGAAGGTCATAGGTTCCCTGTCAGATTGTGTGTTATGGTTTTGGGAGGGTTCGATGTCGTGTTAGGCATGGATTGGCTAACTGCCAATGAAGCGCAAATTATATGTAAACGAAAGATAATCCGACTCAAGGCTCCGGATGGTAGCAAAGTCGAGGTTTTTGGAGATCGTGACGTCCCGATGCCAAACGTCATCTCGATGATTAAGGCAACAGATTACTTGAGGCGCGGATGCGAGGCTTATCTGGTGTACGTGATTGACAAGTGTAAGGAAGTGAAGGAACTAGATGATGTACCCGTGGTACGCGAGTACCCGGAGGTGTTTCCAGAGGATTTGCCTGGGATACCACCCGACAGAGAGATTGAGTTCCGAATCGACTTAGTACCAGATGCCCAGCCCGTGGCTAAGGCTCCATATCGACTAGCACCACTGGAAATGAAAGAACTTATGGTACAACTAGACGAGTTACTTGAGAAAGGATTTATCCAACCAAGCATCTCACCTTGGGGTGCTCCGGTGTTGTTCGTAAAGAAGAAAGACGGTTCGATGAGAATGTGTATCGATTATCGTGAGTTGAACAAATGAATGGTGAAGAACAAGTACCCCTTACCAAGTATCGATGATCTGTTTGACCAATTGCAAGGCGCAAGTTGGTTCTCAAAAATCGACCTTCGGTCCGGGTACCATCAGTTGAAGGTGAGGGGAGAAGACATACCGAAAACCGCATTTCGCACGCGTTATGGAAATTTCGAGTTCCGTGTGATGTCTTTTGGATTGACGAACGCCCCCGCAGCGTTCATGGATTTGATGAATAGGGTTTGTCGACCGATGCTGGACCGATCGGTAATTGTGTTCATCGATGACATCCTTATCTACTCCAAGAATGAGGGTGATCACGCGTGTCACTTAAAGGAAGTATTGGAAGCTCTGAAGAAGGAGAAGTTGTATGCTAAGTTCTCCAAATGTGCGTTCTGGCTTAGGGAAGTCCAATTCCTAGGTCACGTCATTAACCCGAACGGCATTATGGTTGACCCAGCAAAGATAGGGACGGTAAGGGAATGGGACATTCCTAAAACGCCAACTAAAATCCGTAGTTTCTTGGGATTGGCGGGCTACTATAGGAGATTCATCCAGGATTTCTCGAAAATAGCTTCGCCGTTAACAAAGTTGACTCGGAAAGAGGTAAAGTATGAATGGGGTTCGGCCCAGGATGAGACGTTTAAGGAATTGAAAGAGAAGCTAACCCAAGCTCCAGTCTTGGCCCTTCCCGAGGGCAGTGAAGACCTAGTGGTATACTCTGACGCGTCGGGTCAGGGATTGGGAAGCGTATTGATGCAACGCGGGAGAGTGATCGCGTACGTGTCACGGCAGTTGAAGATTCATGAAGCTAATTATCCGACTCACGATTTGGAGCTTGCTGCTGTCGTGTTCGCATTGAAAATCTGGAGGCACTACCTTTACGGGGTGAAGTTTACTATTTACTCAGACCACAAAAGTTTGAAGTACTTCTTCGAACAGAAGGAACTTAATATGAGGCAGAGGCGATGGTTGGAACTATTGAAAGACTATGACTGTGACATAATATACCATCCTGGAAAGGCAAACATGGTGGCTGACGCTCTAAGCCGAAAGGATGTGCCTACTCCTATTAGAGTGAAAGCTTGCCAGTTGGTGGTAACCCCGGACGTGATGGGAGAAATTGAAAAGGCTCAAGATGAGGCACTTAAGGAGGAAAACATAAAGAAGGAAAGGATGGTTGGCCAACATGACAAGTTGGAATATAACACCCTTGGTGTTAGAACACCTTATGGACGGGTATGGATACCTATGGGTGGCGAACTTAGAACCAAAATCTTGGATGAGGCTCATAAGTCTCATTACTCTATCCATCCCAGTACCAACAAAATGTACCAAGACCTGAAGAAGGACTACTGGTGGCCTGGAATGAAATGTGATGTAACGAAGTATGTAAGCAAGTGTTTGACTTGCTCGCAAGTAAAGGCTGAACACCAGAAACCGTATGGAAAGATCCAAACACTTGATATACCAGAATGGAAGTGGGAACACATTACCATGGACTTCATAACCAAGCTAACCCGTACAGCTAAAGGTCATGACACCATTTGGGTAATTGTGGACCGATTAACGAAGAGTGCTCATTTCCTACCTATTCGCGAGACGTTCTCGTCGGAAAGGTTAGCAGAAGTGTTTATCAACGAAGTAGTAGCACGGCATGGGATGCCTTTGACGATCGTATCTGACCGGGACACACGATTCACATCGAGGTTCTGGAAAAGATTTCACGAGGCGATGGGCACGAGGATTAACATCAGCACAGCATACCACCCGCAAACGGATGGTCAGTCCGAAAGGACCATTCAGACATTGGAGGATATGCTCCGTGCTTGTATTATCGACTTCGGTGGTAGTTGGGACAGTCATCTGTCGTTAGCCGAATTCTCCTACAACAATAGTCATCACACGACTATAGGCATGCCGCCTTACGAAATGTTGTATGGTAGAAGATGCAGGACCCCGGTTTGTTGGGGTGAGATTGGACAGAAGGAGTTAGGAAGTCTGGAAGTCATAAAAGAAAAGTCGGAAAGGTTTGATCAAATCAAAGCTCGAATGAAGGCCGCACAAGATCGTCAGAAATCCTATGCGGATAGACGACGAAGGCCTATCGAGTTTGATGTTGGGGACAGAGTAATGTTGAAAGTGTCGCCCTCGAAGGGAATCATACAATTTAGGAAGAGAGGAAAGTTAAGTCCGAGGTTTGTCGGACCGTTCAGGATAATGGCACGGGTCGGGGAAGTTGCTTATCGGTTGGAGTTGCCTGATGAGTTAAGTGGGATTCATCCTACCTTCCATGTATCACACTTGCAAAAGTGTTTGGCGGATGAATCGGCTCACGTACCACTTACTGACATCGAGGTCGACAACAGCCTTAATTACATCGAAGAACCTGTGGCTAATTTAGACCGAAAGGAGAAGCGTTTGGGTAATAAAGTTATTCCATTGGTTAAAGTCTAATGGAGGCACCGAAAGGGATCAGAGGCTACATGGGATACGGAGGCGGAAATGAGGGAGTCGTACCCTCAATTATTTGACTTGTGATAGGTTTCGGAGACGAAACCTATTATAAGGGGGTAGACTTGTAACATCCCAAAATGTCGAGAAATAAAGTTAACGAGTTCAAGCGGGCCGAAGTCGGGCCGGGTCAGTCGCGAACCGGGCTTGGGGAGTTCTCCCCTATAAATAGCCAAGGTCACCACATGTTTCTCTCATTTGCAATTCTAGAGAGAGAAAAACCGTAGAGAGAGAAAGTGTCAGAATCGCACAAGATTGCACCCGCTAGTGTCTCTTGCACTCGTGAGAAGAACCTCCGGATCAGAAGCTCGATTCAGGTAACGATCCGACCTAAATCTGAGTTTTAGTTCGTTTTTGGGTTTTTCGGGTTTTGGGTGAAAAGGTAAGGTTTGAACGGATGAAACTGAAAGATAATCATGGATTTGAGTTCCTTAATGGAAAACGAACGTTTTGAATGCAACAGGTTCGGGATCTTGACATGATCAGACCCAAATGCGAAAGTTAGGGTTTTTCACGAAGAACAGGTCGTGCGCACTTGCTAAGTGCGCACGGAGCAGGTCCTGCGCACTTTCTAAGTGCGCAGGAAGAGGGACCTGCGCACTTGCTAAGTACGTAGGCAGCAGGGTCTGCGCACTTGCTAAGTGCGCAGGCAGCAGGGTCTGTGCACTTGCTAAGTGCGCAGACATCAGAACTGATTAAGTGGAGTCAGTATGTTAGAATGGTTAAACCGTTAGAGTCGGGATTGGTCTGATGTGTATTTAACTAATCAATTCAGATCGGAAGTGACGTTGTTGGACCTTCGTTTAGGACAACCCATATTAGCGTATCAGGTGAGTTCTAGAGCCCTCTTTTAAATGTTTTGGGCTGGTGTGCATACTTACGAAATGATGTTTTAACGAAATGATGTTTTAACGAAACGATGTTTACGAAAGGAAAGGTTATGAAGTGTTTTTGCCAAAAAGGTTTACGAATGTTTATGAACGGTCTAAATGAGGAAATGTTTAATGAAAAGGGAAAGAGGTAAAGGTTTAAAGAAGTCATTACAAATCTAATCTGTCGAATGAATGGAATTGACGAACGAAGTCTGGGAATGTGATTCCCAGCCTTGTGGTAGATTATGGACAGCGAGCCATAGTTGCCATAAGAACAACAGGGGTAGTGTCTTAGTGGCCTGCCAATGGTTTTGATGTTGTACAACTGGTAAGGGAGTAACGACGGTTACTCGGGTGATGACGATCATCCTAAGTGAATGGTAATGGGAAATCAATGACGGCGATACGTAACGGTTGATTTCCAAAGGAAAGATGCGTGTTGGGCAATGACGGCGATACATAACGGTTGACCCCACGTATTGAATGGTAATGGGAAATCAATGACGGCGAAACGTAACGGTTGATTTCCAAAGGAAAGATGCGTGTTGGGCAATGACGGCGATACGTAACGGTTGACCCCACGTATTGAATGGTTGTGGCAATGACGGCGATACGTAACGGTTGCCCACAACATCAAGGGTCCCTTCGGGGACACAAAGACGCGTAACGATACAGAATTTAGATAATAATGTATGACTTAAATGAATGTTAAAAGTTTTAATGAACGATCCGTTTAACGGTGTTTATGATTATGATGTTGATGATGATATGGGTACGAAACCTTTTTAAAGATGTTATTATTACATGCTTTGTGAAAGGTTTTACTAAATGAATGAATGATATGTTTTTTGGCAAATGTTGATGTTAAAGTTTTTATGAAATGCTAGAACTCACCAGCGTAGCTGACTTTTTAGTATGCACATTCAGGTTAAGGCAGGTATGGACGATGGACGGTGATGCTTGGCAAGCGAGAAGAGTTACCCGGTCGATCATGAAGACTGGCATCCCGTTATGAGTTGTTTATGTTAAGTTTATGTAATTGACAATGTACGCTTCCGCATGTATGAACAACTTTTTAGTTATGTTTAATGAATGATTCCGCTGCGTTATTTGATATTCATGTTTAAAAACTGTTTGTGAATGAGTAAATCCAACGAGTGAGGCCTCCCGGGTTTGGGGCCTTACATGTCTGTATGTATTAGTTATCGAGTTGTAATTACTAATGTATGTACTAGTCGTCTGTTTTCTTTAAGTGTTTTGCGCACTTAGCATGTGCGTTGGAATTACTTCCTGCGTACTTAGCAAGTACGCAAGAATAATTTGCGTACTTGTTAAGTACGCATGAACAATTTGCCCTACGCACTTGTTAAGTGCGAAGAGATCAGGTCTAGTATAAATAGGTTGTGGTGACAGAAGTTATGTACCCACTCATTAGTAACATCTCTGTAACCTACAAGTTTTATAATAGACGAAGTTTGAAAGTGTTTTCGTTGTCGGTTTACTTTGTGTTACTTGGTTCTCCACCTAGTCACGGGTATTTCGCACCCGGTCCGACTAGTGTACCCACATGTAATGATCCGAGACACCCGGGGACCTACAAGTGTTTGAAGATCCGTATAATATCAATAAAGTGTATAAGCTCGACAAAGCACTTTATGGTATTCATCAAGCACCTCGGGCATGGTATGAGACGTTATCAAAACATCTACTGTCAAATGGCTTCGACCGTGGACAGATTGACTCGACCCTCTTCATTCGGAAAGCAGGAGGTGATATTCTACTCGTACAAGTGTATGTCGATGACATTATCTTTGGGTTTACAAATGAAGAGATGTGTAGGGAATTCTAACAGGTGATGAAGTCCAAGTTTAAGATGAGCAACATGGGTGAATTCTAACAGGGGGAGTCTACTCGGAGTTAAGGTGGAGGTGATGCTGCGGGTCGTTATAAAGAAAAGTATGTGGCTGATGTACTGAAAGATCTATCTGACGACGTGTCAGAAGATGTGATCCTATTATTATAGCCAGACTATTCCAAAAAAGCACAGATCGATGCTCTCTGCAATCTGGAAGAGGGAGAGATCGAGTCTGGTGATGACTGGGATGAGGAGGATGAGGATGATGTGATTGAAGTTCCTAAGGGAGACGGGGAAGGAGAATATGATTTTGAGGATGGAGAGATTTTCGAAGCTTCATTCTTTGAAACTAATTTTGACACAGGTTCAGTCGAGCCTGTAAGTACTGTTGAGGCGTCGACTGAAGCCTCTCCTACCGACCCTACACCTGTGGATCCAGAGGTGCAGAAAATCAAACATACGCCTGCAAGTTCATCAAAGGATCCGGCTCCTGTCTGGCAGAAGACATCAATCATAGACAAACATGGAGCGACAGGTATGATCTTAGCTGTGAGGTTCGAGGATGACAAGAAGCTGTTTGCAATTAAGCGAGCTGGCGGGGTTTAATACTTGAAACCAGCCAGTGAAGCTTTCAGCTCCGTGCCAAAGTTCGACCTTGTGAACCTAGTAAACCGAGAGCTGCTGGGTCACTCAAATCACGCAGTAACGATCGGTTTATGGCAGGTTTTACAGCGAGAGGTAAGATCTGGGAAGTTCAAAATGTTTAAGCCTCAAGTGCCCAAGCGAGTCAGGGACAAGAACATTAGACATCCTGTGACTCATAAAAGCTTAAAGAAACTGGTATACAAGCTAGTGCTGTGTGAAACCAAGATTCCCCTGAGCAAGTTATCTCAGGATATCCTCGGTAACATATGGCAAGGCAAATTCTTACTTACAGTGACCGGTTTGTGATTACCAATTTACATTGCTTTTCGGGTTCAAAACTCTTCAAATCAGTCATGGCATTAACATCTATTTGTTCTAAGTTATGGTATCTATTCTTATGCAAGAGCATTAACTTTACTACTTACTTACCGTGCTGGCGTTGGCGTTGGTTACCCATACTGACATCCGTGCGTTGGTCCCATAATCAGTTTGAGTCCAGACATTTAGGGATGTCTGAATCTCTCAAACTATTGCTCTGATACCAACTTGTAAGGCCCCTTTCCCGGGTAACCTCACTTGTTGGATTTACTCATAAACATTGTCGTAATTACTGAACTTAAATTTAAAACATTCAGAAGTAGCGGAAGCAAACATCATTCAAATTATTAAAATAAACTTAATAATTAAAAATTATTAAATTCTGTGAACTGGGTTCAATTCTGTGAAAGGTTCTGGTTCAAAGGGTAAGGTTCAGGGGGTTCACAGGGTCCAGGGGTCCAGGGTGTAAGGGGGGTCAGGGGTTCAGTGGTTCGCAGAAGGTCCAGAAGTTCAAAAACAGAAAAAAGGTGTAAAAATGGTTGGAACCGGATTCAAACTCGGGACCTTGGACACAACTCGCACATGCATAACCAGTCGGGCTATAGCCCATCGCTGGTTATGTGTTGTGCACATAATATATATCCAGCATGCGATCTGACCACTTGTTCTTGGCAATCATGCGAACCAGTGTCCGAGAACCATGGTTTGGCCGGGAATCAATGGCCTGAGGTCCCGATTGTGCTCGAAATCGATAGCACCATGTTAACCGAAAGCTATGGAATGAATTAGAGGTGTTTACCTGGTCGCGAAGGGTCGAGATGATTGGACCGAAAGTCCTGAAAATACCAAGAATGGGAAATCACGACTCGGGATGAATTGGGTCTTTATAATCCGGTCACAGCTTCATTTCAGCAAGAAGAACTCAGTTATGGTTTCAATTTAGGGTGAGAGAGCGAGACGAGGGAGAATGGAGCTCGAGAAGGACCGGGAATGGCCATTTATACTCGAAGTTGAATTTGATGGTGGGACACGCAATTGAGTACACCTACACACTCGTCTGGACATGCCGAAACGAACGAGTCGTCTTGCAGTGGTCGAGGTCCAAGCGCGAGGGTGTATTGCGGCGTTGACTTTCGGGTCATTTAATGCGCGTGAAAAATCTGATGATGAAAAGGCAAATTGGTCGGGGGAACGGGGTCGCATGAGGACGGCAAGTGCAACGGCGTAGGTTTTAGGTGTCGAGGGGTAGAGGGACAGGGTTGTCGGGCTCGCCGGAAAAGCGTTTTACCCGCCGGACCAAGGAACAAGGTGACCGGGAAAGCGAATTGGGATCTGGCAAATATGGTCCCTCGGGTTTTCAATTGATTTAAATTGGTCCCTGCGAATATTACTAACAAGTCCCTGTGGTTTGATTTGTCCCTTAATAGTCCCTTGACTTATTTTCATTCTAACACCTTTTAGTTTAATAATTTTCAAAACCAACCCTGAACTTTTAATTAGATTAATTAATTTAATTTTTAAAATCAAATTTAATTTAAATTATATTTAAATGATTTTATAAACTTATTTTTTTTTAAAAAAAATTAATTATTTTATATTAATCAATTTATTTTAAACAAAATATTTTATTTATTTATACCAACCTTTTAAATTTAGATTTTTATATAAAATTTTATATAAGTTTAAAACTTATAAAATTTTAATTATTCTTAAATAAATGCATACACCGTACATTGTATATATACAAAATTTAAATAAATTCACTTGTATTTTATTAAATTAAAATTGTTTACAAAGTTTACACAATACAAGTTTATATACAACCTAATTTATTTATTTATTTATTTTTTTATTAAGTTATAATTTGTAAAAACATATTTATAAATCATTTTAAATAATTAATTTCATAAAAATTTTCTACCAAAGATATATATGTATAAATTATTTAATTTTATTAAAAATAATTTATACAATTTTTCATATATTTTTAAAGTTTTAATTTAAAAATACATAAGTTGAAATTTGCAAACACACCTTTGTATAAATTTGGTTAAATACACGTGTGTATATTTTGAATCAAAATGTTAAAATTTTACGTGTTAAAATAATATGGCGGAAATTCTGAAATGTCACAATTGCAGCCGCCAAGTAATGACCCATGACATCCTTGCTCGCCTTCCTAGCAGATAGGCACATGATCATGATGTATGCAAAGTAACGCCCTTGATCTAGTACCCACATCTTCTTATACGAGGCATAGTTTACGGTACCCACATATCCCATCCTTTGTCTCCAGCAGCCATCCACCATATAGTCTGGGTAAGTGACCGGTTGTAATACTCTCCTAATGGTGTCGTCTGAAATTGCAGTTTCATGACCTACTACAGTAGCCCTAATGACATTTGGGGTTACTGTACAGTTATGATCAGGTGTGTTCCATAACTGCTCTAGGTATGGTCTTGAGACAATAGGATTAGTAGATATGGCATAGCTGATCTTGGAACGGTACAAAAAATCAACTATCTGCCGATACTCCAGTGCAGCAACCTTCCACTCTGGGTGTTTTAAAGCTAACATGTTGAATTCACTAGTAAATGCACGAGCCATCACTGCACAAACACAAAATGAACAATATAAGAACACATGGAATCATTGGAATGGACCAGATATGACTTAGTGCATTTGCACACTGAACCAATTTTCAGAATTAGAATAATTTCAAAGTTCCCCTTCCTACGTACTTATCAAGTGTAACATCCCAAAAATAATAAAACGAATAAATATAACGAGACCGGTGATTTAGTCGGAATATTTAAACAAAAGGGAGCGGGCTTAGGCTCGGCTTCAATGGGCCAAGGGAAGCCCAGGTATATATATAAGGCAAGGCAGCCCTCTTCCCTGCTCATTCCACACTCACGCAGCTTCTAGAGAGAGAAAGGAAAGCTCGGGTCTAGAGAGAGAAAGTCGACGGATCGTCACGAGATTGGAGGAGCACGTTACAGCTGAGCCCGTGAGCAAAACCTCCGAATCAGAATTACAATCCAGGTAACGATTCGACCACATTATGAGTTTTTGTTCGTTTTGGGAAGTTTCGGGTTTTGGCTAAAAAGATAACGATTTTGTGGATGAAACTTGAAAGTGAACTTAGGTATAGCATCTAGAATGAAAAACGAACGTTGTGATCAAAGAAAAATTTAGATATTGACTCGATCACACTTGCATGCAAAAACTTCAGATTTTTGGGGAAGACGATGTGCAGACCCATCGAAACTACTTAGTTTCGATATGTGCAGTAGTTTCGATATGTGCAGACCCATCGAAACTACTTAGTTTCGATATGTGCAGCACTTTCGATATGTGCAGACCCATCGAAACTACTCAGTTTCGATATATGCATACCCATCGAAACCACCATAGTTTCGATATAAGCCCACGATCCGAAGCTAAGATTACACCTAAGTTACTTATCGAAACTACCAAGTTTCGACAGAAGCAACCTATCGAAACTACCAAGTTTTGACAGAAGCAACCTATCGAAACTACCAAGTTTCGACAGAAGCAACCTATCGAAACTACCAAGTTTCGATAAAGCAAATCCATCGAAACTACTAAGTTCAAGCATAGTAGTGTCTAATGTCATCTAGGAGCACTACCTTACGAGTATGACTTTATTATACAGATTGTGAGTGACATTAGTGACGCTCAGTAGCCAGCTTAGTGTATTTCAGAAACTACTCATCAGGTGAGTTCTATGTGCCCCCTTCTATGTTATGTGCAAATGATTTATAAATGTTTTGGGGCTGAAATGTATACACTAAATGAATAACAGTTATGAATGTCAATGTGATCATACGTGGTATACAAATATATATATATATATATATATATATATATATATATATATATATATATATATATATATCTTTACACAAAATATAATTATGAATAAAGAATGAAACGTATGATTTTTAAAGAATGAACGAAAGTATGACAAAACGTGTAAAGAAGAAATCTTGCTTTATATCCATGTATATATTGCTTGCCAAGTATAAGAAAACGTTATGGACGCTTCGATGATAACAGCTACTTCGGTAGACGGACGACCACGTGACTATCGTACAACCGGGACAAGTGCGTTCCTTCATCAGCTAGGACGTACGAATGCCACAAGTGCGTTCCTTCATCAGCTAGGACGTACTAAAGTTATTAACGGACGGTCTAAGAAAAAATTGGCATCTTATAGTAGAACGGTTGTATAAATAATAGTCGCATGGGAAACGGATACCTTCGGGTAGACGGGCGAATTACGGCCTATGACTGTAGGACGGTTGTAAGTCATGACGGACGGACAAAGGTTGCCGGACGGTTGTAAGAATAAAATGATGGACGGCACTTGATGCCGAACGGTTGTAAGTATAGGTGGGCCATGACGATGGACCGCGGTGATTGTCTTTGTGACCTTCGCAACCAAAAGACGGGTTGATCACCCTTAAGAGTATTACCCATGAATGTAAAGAAAAGAAAAGAAAAGGTGAATGCATATATATATGTAATCACAAAATAAAGAAGAAAGAGAAGCAAAAGTTATGAAAATAAATGAGACCAATGATGTGAATATATATCTATATGTATTTGCGAAGAATGATAAATGAGAAGCAATTCAAGTCAATGTGTACTTATATAAGTGTATATATATAATTATGCATATTTATAAAGAAATGAATGTTTATACCTAATTGCATTAAACTAGAACTCACCAGTATTAGCTGACTTTTAGTATACATTTCAGGTACAGAAAGGAAGGGTCGTGCGAAGGCGTGAAGGTTACCCGGCACGAGACTGACATCCCACTTTTATTTATGTGAAGACAATGTTATGTTTCAATTTTTAAGACTTCCGCTGTTATGACATGTAATTTGAATGATGTTTGCTTCCGCTACTTCTGAATGTTTTAAATTTAAGTTCAGTAATTACGACAATGTTTATGAGTAAATCCAACAAGTGAGGTTACCCGGGAAAGGGGCCTTACAAGTTGGTATCAGAGCAATAGTTTGAGAGATTCAGACATCCCTAAATGTCTGGACTCAAACTGATTATGGGACCAACGCACGGATGTCAGTATGGGTAACCAACGCCAACGCCAGCACGGTAAGTAAGTAGTAAAGTTAATGCTCTTGCATAAGAATAGATACCATAACTTAGAACAAATAGATGTTAATGCCATGACTGATTTGAAGAGTTTTGAACCCGAAAAGCAATGTAAATTGGTAATCACAAACCGGTCACTGTAAGTAAGAATTTGCCTTGCTCGTACTGTTCGAAACTACGATCTGAAGAAATGACATTGATGTATTCCCTTTTTAACTATCAGGAAATTAAGAGCTATGGCTGGTGGAGGAAGAACAGGACCTCGTGGCGGTCGCACTGGCCGACGAGGTAGACCTCCGTTGAACCAAAGAATTGAAGAAGAAGAGAGTGTGCACGCAGAGCACACCAAAAGTGTGCACGAAACAGAAGTGACCCCAATTAGGGACGACAGTCCAGGGCCTATACAGTTGGAACCTGAAGTCAGGGATGCTATTGCCCGTGAAGTTGTGCTCACTTTGAAGAAGGTATTGCCTGATCTACTATCCGAGGCAATAAAGAAAAGTAAAGAGGAGGATGAATGAGACAATGAAGAGAAAGTATATGATAGTGATGGGGATGAAATAAAGATAGGATCGAGCAACCGTGGGTGTACTTACAAAGGCTTTAAGGACGGAGACCCACCCAAGTTCGATGGGAGCAAGGATTCAGTGGCAACGCTTGAATGGATTGAGAGGATGAATGCTGTAATCAACATCAGCGAGTGTCGACCAGACCAGGCTGTTAAATACGTTGCTCATTCTTTCACCAACGAAGCATTAAGTTGGTGGAGGAATATTCAGAGAACTAAGTCACCAAATGCTATAAACAGAATGACATGGGACGACTTGAAGAAGCTGATCATCCAAAAGTTCTGCCCACAGAACGAAATTGATCGAGTGGAAAATGAATTCCTAAACCTTAAGGCTGGAAACAAGACGCACCGCCAGTATACTTCGAGATTCAATGAGCTAGCTCAACTAGTACCCCACCTGGTAGAAACTGAAGACCGTTTGATAAAGTACTATGTTAAGGGGTTGCCACAACGGGTCCGTGTTCATGTAAAAGCTAACCTACCCTCAACCTTCGAGTTTGTAGTGAATCTGAGCGGAATCGTCTACGACGACTACGCCAATGAGGACCCGGCACCTGAAACACAAAAGAGAAAGTGGGAGAACCTGTCTAGAGGTACCGGAAGAGGGAACGTAACTACTGAAAATAAGAAACCAAGGTTGGATAAATATGAAACCTGCAAGAAATGTGGAAGGCAACATTTTGGCGAGTGCCGGGTCGGCTCCACCACATGTTACAGGTGTGGGAAGGCGGGGCACTATTCTCGTGACTGCTTAAGAGACACTAAATGGCAAGTATGTGGACTGTTTGGTCACCTGACTAGGGATTGCAGAAAAACCAGGCAATCTGGTTCGGGAAAAGAAAAGGAACATGAACAACCAAAGACTAGGACTCGAGCTTACGCCCTGACTGAGGAGGAAGCAAGGGGAAATCCTGATGTTGTGTCAAGTACGTTCCTAGTTAATGATGAACATGCGGCTATATTATTTGACTCGGGTGCTAGTAAAAGCTTTATATCAAATGCATTTAGTCGTAAACTGAATTGCACTATCAACACAGTAGTAAAGGCCTTTAGTGTACAAACTGCCATTGGTAATAATTCAGCAGTATTCCAAGTAACAGAGGATTGCATCATAGAAATAGAGGGACATAAGTTTCCTTCTAGATTATTCCTTCTCACCTTAGGAGGATTCGATATAGTATTGGGTATGGATTGGCTAGCTGCCAACGAAGCTCAAATCATATGTAAACGTAAGAGGATACACCTCAAGGCTCCAAGCGGCAGCCCAATTACGGTTTATGGGGATTGGAATTGCACGATGCCGAACATCATCTCGATGATCAAGGCCGAAAGTTACATGAGGCGCGGTTGCGAAGCTTATCTGGCATATGTTATTGACGATAGAATGAAAACGAAAGAACTCGAGAACGTACCCGTGGTGTGCAATTTTTCGGAAGTATTCCCTGAGGATCTACCTGGGTTGCCACCCGATCGGGAAATAGAATTTCAGATTGACTTACTGCCAGGAGCTGAGCCCGTTGCCAAAGCCCCCTACCGATTGGCTCCGTCAGAAATGAAAGAATTGATGTCTTAACTACAAGAATTAACAGAAAAAGGATTTATTAGACCGAGCATTTCACCATGGGGCGCTCCGGTACTATTCGTAAAGAAGAAAGACGGTAGCATGCGCATGTGCATTGACTACCGTGAACTGAACAAGTGGACATTAAAGAACAAATACCCACTACCTAGAATAGATGACCTTTTTGATCAACTGCAAGGTGCGAGTTGGTTCTCAAAGATCGATCTTAGGTCGGGTTACCATCAGTTGAAAGTAAGAGAGGAAGACGTACCAAAGACCGCGTTCACACGTTATGGGCATTATGAGTTTCTCGTGATGTCTTTCGGATTGACCAACGCACCAGCAGCGTTTATGGATTTGATGAATAGAGTATGTCGACCCATGTTGGATCGATCAGTGATAATTTTTATAGACGACATACTGGTATATTCGAAAAGCGAGGGTGATCACCACTGTCACCTAAGGGAGGTTCTGGAGGTGCTAAAGCAGGAAAAGTTGTACGCAAAATTCTCCAAATGCGCGTTCTGGCTTAGGGAAGTCCAATTCCTAGGTCACGTAATAAACCCAAACGGAATCATGGTAGATCCTGCAAAGATCGAGACAGTAAAGGAATGGAACGTCCCAAAGACACCAACAGAGATACGAAGTTTTCTGGGATTGGCAGGCTACTATCGAAGGTTCATTCAAGATTTCTTAAGGATAGCCTCACCACTAACTAAACTGACACGGAAGGAAGTGAAATATGAATGGGGTCAAACCCAAAACAACGCGTTTGAGGAACTTAAGGCACGATTAACCCAAGCTCCAGTCTTAACACTACCTGAGGGAAATGAAGACTTGGTAGTCTACTCTGACGCTTCAGGGCAGGGTTTAGGGTGCGTACTCATGCAACGAGGAAAGGTAATTGCTTATGCATCGCGGCAACTAAAGATTCACGAGGTTAACTACCCAACACACGATCTAGAATTAGCAGCAGTAGTTTTCGCGTTAAAAATATGGAGACACTATCTGTATGGAGTTAAATGCACCATTTACTCCGATCACAAAAGCCTGAAGTACTTTTTCAAACAAAAGGAATTAAACATGAGACAAAGGAGATGGTTAGAGCTACTGAAAGACTATGACTGTGAGATATTGTACCATCCAGGCAAGGCAAACGTAGTGGCTGACGCTTTAAGTAGAAAGGAAGAATCGGCACCTATCCGGATCAAAGCGTGTCAATTGATTATAACACCAGACTTGATGAGTGAAATATCAAAGGCACAAGATGAAGTATTGTTAGAAAGAAATGTGAAACGGGAAAGAATAGTAGGACAACAAGGGAACTTAGATGCAAATGCACACGGAGTACGAACTAGGTTTGGCCGGATGTGGATACCTAAGATTGGCGAGCTTAGAGCCAAAATACTCGATGAGGCCCATAAGTCTCGTTATTCTATCCACCCCAGGACAAACAAAATGTATCAAGACTTGAAGAAAGAATACTGGTGGCCTGGCATGAAGAATGATGTGACAAGAATACGTGAGCAAGTGCCTAACGTGTTCTCTAGTTAAGGCCGAGCACCAGAAACCATGCGGTAAAATGCAACCTCTACCAATACCGGAATGGAAGTGGGAGGAAATCACGATGGACTGGGACTTCATTACTAAGCTACCGCGAACAGCTAAAGGCAATGATACCATTTGGGTGATCGTCGACCGCTTGACAAAGAGTGCTCACTTCTTGCCAATACGAGAAACTTCTTCTTCGGAAAAGCTAGCAGAAATATTTATCAAGGAAATTGTGAGCAGACATGGTATGCCGCTGTCGATTGTGTCCGACAGGGATACTAGATTCACGTCAAGGTTTTGGAAGAAATTCAGTGAATCGATGGGCACTAGACTGAACATCAGCACCGCTTACCACCCTCAAACCGATGGCCAATCTGAAAGGACCATTCAGACCTTGGAGGACATGCTCCGAGCCTGTACCATTGACTTCGGTGGGAGTTGGGACAGCCATCTACCATTGGCAGAATTCTCATATAACAATAGCTATCATTCAACGATTGGTATGCCGCCATTTGAAATGTTGTATGGAAGGAGATGTAGGACCCTAGTTTGTTGGGGGGAAATTGGACAGAAGGATTTTGCAAGTCTCGAAGTGGTCAAAGCTACTTCTGAGAAATTTTATCAAATCAAAGCTCGAATGAAAGCTGCAAAAGACAGACAGAAATCATACGCGGATAAGAGAAGAAGGGATTTAGAGTTTCAAGTAGGGGACATGGTACTGTTAAAAGTATCACCATGGAAAGGAATCATCCGATTCAGAAAGCGTGGCAAACTAAGCCCAAGGTTTGTCGGACCTTTCAAGATTCTAGCAAGAGTGGGTCAAGTTGTTTACAGACTCGACCTACCCGTTGAGCTTAGTGGAATACACCCTACGTTTCACGTGTCGCACTTACGCAAGTGCCTAGCTGACGACACAGCTCACATACCTTACGACGAGATCGAAGTGGATAACAGTCTAAATTATGTAGAGGAACCGATAGCCATTCTTGACCGAGCTGAGAAACGACTACTCAATAAGTCGATACCGTTAGTCAAGATACAATGGAAGCACAGAAAAGGGTCGGAAGCTACGTGGGAAAAAGAAGATGAGATGAGGGGACTATACCCTCAATTGTTTAACGTATGAACAGTTTCGGGGATGAAACCTCTTTAAGGAGGGTAGACTTGTAACATCCCAAAAATAATAAAACGAATAAATATAGCGAGACCGGTGATTTAGTCGGAATATTTAAACAAAAGGGAGCGGGCTTGGGCTCGGCTTCAATGGGCCGAGGGAAGCCCAGGTATATATAGGGCAAGGCAGCCCTCTTCCCTACTCATTCCACACTCACACAGCTTCTAGAGAGAGAAAGGAAAGCTCGGGTCTAGAGAGAGAAAGTCGACGGATCATCACGAGATTGGAGGAGCACGTTACAGCTGAGCCCGTGAGCAAAACCTCCGAATCAGAATTACAATCCAGGTAACGATTCGACCACATTATGAGTTTTTGTTCGTTTTGGGAAGTTTCGGGTTTTGGCTAAAAAGATAACGAATTTGCGGATGAAACTTGAAAGTGAACTTAGGTATAGCATCTAGAATGAAAAACGAACGTTGTGATCAAAGAAAAATTTAGATATTGACTCGATCAGACTTGCATGCAAAAACTTCAGATTTTTGGGGAAGACGATGTGCAGACCCATCGAAACTACTTAGTTTCGATATGTGCAGTAGTTTCGATATGTGCAGACCCATCGAAACTACTTAGTTTCGATATGTGCAGCACTTTCGATATGTGCATACCCATCGAAACTACCATAGTTTCGATATAAGCCCACGATCCGAAGCTATGATTACACCTAAGTTACTTATCGAAACTACCAAGTTTCGACAGAAGCAACCTATCAAAACTACCAAGTTTCGACAGAAGCAACCTATCGAAACTACCAAGTTTCGATAAAGCAAATCCATCGAAACTACTAAGTTCAAGCATAGTAATGTCTAATGTCATCTAGGAGAACTACCTTACGAGTATGACTTTATTATACAGATCGTGAGTGACATTAGTGACGCTCAGTAGCCAGCTTAGTGTATTTCAGAAACTACTCATCAGGTGAGTTCTATGTGCCCCCTTCTATGTTATGTGCAAATGATTTATAAATGTTTTGGGGCTGAAATGTATACACTAAATGAATAACAGTTATGTCAATGTGATCATACATGGTATACAAATATATATATATATATATATATATATATATATATATATATATATATATCTTTACACGAAATAGAATTATGAATAAAGAATGAAACGTATGATTTTTAAAGAATGAACGAAAGTATGACATAACGTCTAAAGAAGAAATCTTGCTTTATATCCATGTATATGTTGTTTGCCAAGTATAAGAAAACGTTATGGATGCTTCGATGATAACGGCTACTTCGGTAGACGGACGACCACGTGACTATCGTACAACCGGGACAAGTGCGTTCCTTCATCAGCTAGGACGTACGAATGCCACAATTGCTTTCCTTCATCAGCTAGGACGTACTAAAGTTATTAACGGACGGTCTAAGAAAAATTGGCATCTTATAGTAGAACGGTTGTATAAATAATAGTCGCATGGGAAACGGATACCTTCGGGTAGACGGGCGAATTACGGCCTACGATGGTAGGACGGTTGTAAGTCATGACGGACGGAAAAAGGTTGCCGGACGGTTGTAAGAATAAAATGACGGACGGCACTTGTTGCCGGACGGTTGTAAGTATAGGTGGGCCATGACGATGGACCGCGGCGATTGTCTTTGTGACCTTCGCAACCAAAAGACGAGTTGATCGCCCTTAAGAGTATTACCCATGAATGTAAAGAAAAGAAAAGAAAAGGTGAATGCATATATATATGTAATCACAAAATAAAGAAGAAAGAGAAGCTAAAGTTATGAAAATAAATGAGACCAATGATGTGAATATGTATCTATATGTATTTGCGAAGAATGATAAATGAGAAGCAATTCAAGTCAATGTGTACTTATATAAGTGTATATATATAATTATGCATATTTATAAAGAAAAGAATGTGTATACCTAATTGCATTAAACTAGAACTCACCAGCGTTAGCTGACTTTTAGTATACATTTCAGGTACAGAAAGGAAGGGTCGTGCGAAGGCGTGAAGGTTACCCGGCACGAGACTGACATCCCACTTTTATTTATGTTAAGACAATGTTATGTTTCAATTTTTAAGACTTCCGCTGTTATGACATGTAATTTGAATAATGTATGCTTCCGCTACTTCTGAATGTTTTAAATTTAAGTTCAGTAATTACGACTATGTTTATGAGTAAATCCAACAAGTGAGGTTACCCGGGAAAGGGGCCTTACAAGTTGGTATCAGAGCAATAGTTTGAGAGATTCAGACATGATTAGGTAAATTAGAGTTTTGATTAGAGTTTTGAGTAATACACGGCCACTCAAGGGGTCAAAATCGAAATCAAACAATGTTAAGGACAGATTAGGTAAATTAGAGTTTTGATTGATGATTTTAAATAGATTTTAGGTCTTAATTAGTGTCAAGAACAACCAGAATCAGTCAAAAATTTATGATCAAAACCCTAGGTTCAAAATTTCATGAAATCGGTCCAAAACAAATGATTTAACGGATGAAATGGTCTCAGATTCTCACCAAATGTTAGTAAGGTGAAGATGAAACTATGATCGAGAGGAAAAATCGTTTATGAACACATGAAAAAAAAATCTAACACCCGTATATATACCCCACTCTCCATGCCTTGCGCACTTGGTAAGTGCGAAGGATTTAACTCCTGCGTACTTAACAAGTACGCATGACTTACTTCTTGCGAACTTGGTAAGTACGCAAGGTTTAATTCTTGCGCACTTAGCAAGTACTCAGAAACCAGTGAGTACATAAAATTCAACTCAAATTATGAAGAGTTGTCAAGTCAAATAGCGAACAGGATATGAACGTTCAATCAAGAGGTTTCAAAAATAGTTTAAGGAGGTTAAACACAAATACTTTTGGTTTTTCTTAACTTTTGATAAACTGTACTAAAAATCTTTTTGTCATTTTTTATAATAATTGAACTGTATACACACTTAAAATCTTTTTGAGCTTTTCTGAATAAGGATAATATGTACACGAGACAGATTCAGATATACAGGAATATACAGACAAGCTATTTTTGGTCAAAGTCATGACCAGAGGATCAAATCAGGCTATACTAAGCACAAATGATACACAATAAATATCAAAGAATATGGGATCTTGTCATGGATTACTACTTATTCATACGTAATATGCAATATAAGCAAGTCAAATCAAGTTGGCAATATTATAAGATTTGAAACTATAAGCATATTTGCATCATGTTCTTGTGTGTTACGATATTAATTATAGATATACAACGTGTACCCCACAGTTATGCTTTTCAAAATCTCCATAATGAAGTTACACCATTTAGCAAAGAAAAATCAAGCAGAATCCATAAGGATTATCAGGAAACATAAGTTTCAGAATCTAGTGATTCATTTGTCTTTGATTGAAAGGATTTCTTTTGTGAATATCAGTATGATGATTCAAGATAATAAGTATAGTGCTTGAGGATTTAGGTTAGGGGATCCAACTGTTATCTGGATATGACTTTAATGATTCAGATATGACCCAAAGGGTAGTATATGCTCAATGGTTGATGTCAAGACATATGTAGGTCCTGATTTCACTCGGAAATTACTCGGATGATCGATTACACACACACAAAGGTGGAAACTGTGTGTATGGTGGTGAAAACAGAGGATAGAATCAGAAATGGTGAAGATAACAGGCTAACCACACTTGAATCAACACAAAATGATAGGAAAATGCAAGAACACAGTGTAAAAACAACTACAAATGTATTGATTCAGAAACAATGTGAAAGAGAGAATTTCAGGGTTACAGCCGCTACTCACACCCTAAACATTCTCAAACTAGGATATTTATAGTAGTTGACAGGTATTGAAACTATGTTAACCGAAACTACTAGTTTCGGTTGAACATTTACAAGTGATAGACAAACCTGTCGAAAGTACTATCTATCGAAACTACTAGTTTTGATTGAACAAACCTCAATCGAAACTAAGTAGTTTCGATGGCCCAGACTTAGACTATTAAAACAATAAATTACATCAAATGAGATTACAATACTGAAATGACAAATAAGTAAACTAAACTAACATTGTTCAAAACACAATAGTGACAACAGCTTAATAGAATTACATGACTCTACAATATCCCCCTAAGCTGTTGCATTACTATCTTCAGCCTTTCACTAAGCAGTTGGTCCTTCAGTAGGCTTTTGGATGTAAGGTTTGACATGTAGGGTCACAACCCGTTGATATGCCTTAGCATCCGCCTCATCTTCGTCGTTATAGGCTTGAATATGATTCGTGAAAAGCACCTCCAGATCCTCAGATTGGAACTTCAGTAGCTCCATCGGTTCGATATATCTTCCTTGCCTTCACACTCTATCACGGCAGTTCTAATATTTGGATTGTAGTACCATTTCTTAAAAGTTTGGAGTTGAACATGAACGGATTTGGGAAGAGTGATGGTCTTGTGGGTTTGTACCTCAGAAAGACATAAGGCTTATTGATCTTTGGATGAAACTGAGTCTTTGAAATCTTTTTCTTTGTCTTCCTGGGCTTCATTCCTTTAAAATCACAATTGACCTGGTTGTGCAGGAAGTGTTCAAAATCAGAGACCATCATGACTTTCCCTGGGTTTTGAAGGGGAAGCTTGGCTAGATCCCTCAGATCATAGAAGGGAAGGGTCTAGAAATCTGTCATGTTCTTAAAATGTTGAACTCCTCCCTTGTATATTTTGATGATCTCATCATCATATTTCTAACCTACTGGAGGCCTTTTCAACTCCTAATGCTCAGCAATCCACTCATATGTCTGAGGGATCTCCTCCTCTACAATCTTCCTTAACCAAGGTTTCTTCGGGTTTGGGTAGTTAGGATCAATAGTAGGTTGAGTTTGAGCTTGAGTGGCTTCAGGTTCTGTTGGAGTTGGTTCATCACGAACAACAAGCTTTACGATGTTCACCTGGACATCTTCTTCATCTTGGTTCTCATCAGATATAGTCTGAATTTCATCTCCTTCTTTAGTAAAGTATCGGACTCTTTCAGTCTCTAGATCCTCAGTAGGTAAGATTTCTGGATGTAGATCATTGTAGCCAACGTTGTCTATTTCATCTAGGAGGGCATTGAGCTCATCGTCAGATGCCACATCCTCTTCATCCAGAATCACCGTTTCAACCTCAGTCTCAGTTCCCTTCCCTCTCTTCCTAACTTCTCTTCTTTCACTTGCTGAGGGAATGTCCAACTCTTGCTCTTCAATTTTAACCTCCACAGTCTCCTTAGTCTTAGTGGCACGTTAAGAGAAGATGGTCAAAGCAGATTCAGGATTTGTGACCGAGGCAGGGGAAGAGGGTTCCACACCTGAAGTGGTCTCCCCCTGAGCTGTTGTGACACCCGACTTTTCCAGGTCATAATCCGTACTATAATTACACTTGATTTTATTATTTTATGTGTCATTAGGCTTAATTACTACTTAACTAAGTCACTTGAAAAGTCTAACAAGCCCGGTTAATGCATAGAGTTGCATTTAGTTCATTTTAGATTTAACGCGTCGCGTTGCGTTAAAATTTTTAGAACGAGCGTTGGTCACGACCCGGTTAATTTTAAAAGTCCAAAAATTTATTAGTATACTTGGTTGAGCATAAATTAATATATTATAAGTGAAAATAATATTAATTCATTAAAAACCAAAATTTGTGGTTTTTGCCGGAAGACATCCGAGACTTTCATTAGTTTTAGACGCCACGCCTTCCTAAAAAATAAGACTTTGTATAACACCCAATAATATTATTATTTGCTGAACATTATAATACATAAGTGAATAAATAATCTGTCACACCTCGCCAAGGCGGAAACGCGAGGCGCAACGTTCATGGTTTCCAAAGCATATGATTACCGCAAACACATACATGATAAATGGTTACATAAACAATTTTAAAGTTTTACATTACAAAAATGTAATCTGAGTTTACAAAAAGTTAAGATTTCACAAATATGACTCAATTTAATGAGTTATACAAGGGAAATCCTCCTTCAGTAGTATCCATCGTGCATGCATGTAATCTACATTGCTAACCTTGAAATCACGTTCAGTTACCTGAAAAACACACTAAAAATCGTCAACACGAGGTTGGTGAGTTCACAGGTTTAATCAAATAGTTCTTTGCAAAATTTCATTGTTCGTAAAATAGTTTCAGTTGTATGTGATAAACAGAATAAGAATTGTTGACCCATTTGTAAACTAGCTAGGAATACAAATAATATGTTCATACATGAGGCGTAACCAAACCATGACATGTGTGAGCCCCTATTAAGCGTTATCAGATTCTATGCGGCCATAAATCCTCCAGATTGTGGTTAGCGCGACTAACCATGACCGGGAGACGTCACTCTCCATAGTACTATTCATAGGACCCTAGGCTACAGTTAATGGTTACTATGTTGTTCTAGGGGACTTTAGCGGCCTCCAGTGTTGTTCTCATCCCATGTAAACATAAAGTCGTGTCTTATTCTCTTGTTATCCCATAAAATAGTTGTAAGTATGTTTCTCCCCCAAATATTTGAAAACAGTAAAAAGGGGCCGTGAAACTCACCTTGAGTTTGTGTACACTTGTATGATACTTGTTGTAGTCAACCTTGACTATTTGTACCCTAGATACCAAAGGGTAAATTGTGTTAAGACCAAACGTCTTATATTGCAAATTGTTCACCGACCTTGTAAATCTGGTTGCTTTTGTTTAAATGTCTTCTTAGATTTTCAACACTTGTTTGGTTATAAAAATTGATCTTAGCTACTGTCCAAAAGGGACTGACATAGGTATCGAAACTTCATAGTTTTGATTGGGCAATTGAGTGTCGAAACTTCCTAGTTTCGATGGAGTATTAGGTATCGAAACTACCTAGTTTCGGTTGAGTTAACTGGTGTCGAAACTACCTAGTTTCGGTTGTGTAGTTTGGTGTCGAAACATCCTAGTTTCGATTGAGTAGTCAGGTATCGAAACAACTTGGTTTCGACTGAGTATTTGAGTGTCGAAACAACCTAGTTTCGATTGACAAGAAGGGTATCGAAACTACCTAGTTTCGATTGAGCAATATGTATCGAAACTACCTAGTTTCGATTGAACAGCTAGTATCGAAACTCCTAGTTTCGATTGAGTAACAGGTATCGAAACTACTTGTTTCGATTGAGTATAAGTATCGAAACTTCATAGTTTCGATTACTGGACTTCTGTTTGACAGAATCAGTCCTGCATATTTATGTTTTAAAACTTGAATTTGACACACTTTTATTGTTATCTTACTTGCGATTGAACATTTTGTATGCTTAAATACGGTTTTTAAAGAAAATAGAGTGGATAGTTTGGAGTTTTTACCTTAAAACAGTGACGATGATGATGAGAGAAAACAGAGAATGGTCTTGACTCTTTTGCAGAATTTTCTTTAAAACACTTGAAATCTTCTTAAAATACCGAATTGTGGTAGGATTTTGCCTTAAAACTTGGCTTCAATTTGAAGAGAAATGAGAGATTTTCGTAAGAAAATGAGAGAGATAAAAGGTTTGTGAGAGTTTTGAGTGAAAGGGTATGGGTTATATCTGAAAATATGGTAAAATGGGACGTGAGAATGGGGATGGTTTTCTCTGCACTTCGGCCGAGAAGTCAAAAGTGAATTGAGTGTTAATAATTGGATTTAAGTATTAGATTATTATTATTTAGAGTTTCACATGGGTAATTAAATTCGGTTTATACTGGTATGTGTACCGGTAACTCCCAGAATTACCAAAAATATAAAATGAGACAATGTTCAGTTTTTGTTAGACCTTCATGTCCTTGTTTGTGAAATTAAGTAAATCACAAAAATGATTATAATGTAAACTTGTTTATAATATGTACGGAGATTGACCTGAAATGTCGGGTGTCACATTCTCCCCTTGTTAAAAGAATTTCGTCCCGAAATTCAATTCGTGTTATCTTGAACTGGTGTATCCTTAAACAAGGATGGGTATTTTGTTTTCATTTTGTCCTCTCGTTCCCATGTTAGGACCACGCTTTGAGTTCCAACGTACGTTAACCAGTTTGATCCGACTACGTCTCAGCTTTTGAACTTTCCAATCCGAAATCTCAATCGGTTCCTCGATGAAGTGAAGTTTATCATCAATGTGAATCTCGTCAGGCGGTATAATTAGCGTCTCGTCTGATAAACACTTCTTGAGATTTGATACATGAAACGTATCATGTACATTGCTTAGTTCTTGTGGCAACTTGAGCTTGTAAGCTACAGGGCCAACCCTAGCCAGTATTTCAAACGGACCAACGTATCTAGGGTTGAGCTTACCACGGTTACCAAATCTTGCAACGCCTTTCCATGGTGAGACTTTTAACATTACTCGGTCGCCAGTTTGAAATTTTAATGGTTTCCGTCGGTTATCAGCATAGCTCTTTTGTCTATCTCGGGCCGCTTTCAAACGGTCCTTAATTTTGAAGATCTTATCAGTGGTTTCCTGGACAATCTCAGGGCCTGTCAAGTGTTTTTCACCAACTTCCGCCCAACATAACGGTGAGCGGCATTTACGACCATATAAAGCTTCAAACGGAGCTGCCTTAATGCTCGTGTGGTAGCTGTTATTATAGGAAAACTCGGCTAACGGTAAATGAGTATCCCAATTACCTCCGAAATCAATTACACACGCACGTAGCATATCCTCTAAAGTTTGAATGGTACTTTCGCTTTGACCATCCGTTTGTGGGTGATATGCCGTGCTCATGTCAAGACGTGTGCCCATAGCTTCTTGTAATGATTTCCAGATTCTAGACACGAATCTGCTGTCTCTATCAGAGATAATAGAAATTGGCACTCCATGCCTAGCCACAATTTCCTTGATATAAAGCTTTGCAAGTTTCTCTGTCTTGTCAGTTTCTTTCATTGGCAGAAAGTGAGCAGATTTCGTTAAACGGTCGACAATTACCCATATGGTATCATAACCACTGGATGTCTTGGGTAATTTCGTGATAAAATCCATAGAAATTTGTTCCCATTTCCATTGAGGAATTTCAGGTTGCTGTAGTAAACCAGACGGTTTCTGATGTTCGGCTTTTACTTTTGAGCACGTTAGGCATTTACTGACATATGTGGCAATATCTCCTTTCATATTGGGCCACCAATATAATTCTTTTAGATCCTTATACATCTTATCTGAACCTGGGTGAATGGAGTACCTGGACTTGTGGGCTTCGTCCATAACTAACATTCGTAAGTTACCGTTACTCGGCACCCAAATTCTGTCCATGAAGTAAAATGTGTCATCTGACTTAGACTCCAATTGTTTGATCATTCCACGTAGTGCTTCATTTTGGATGTTCTTTTCTTTAAGTGCTTCTTGTTGTGCCAATCGGATTTGAGTAGTAAGATTCGTATGAATTGTCAATCCTAAGGCACGAACACGAAGAGTTTTAACTCGTTCTTTGCGACTTAAAGCGTCTGCTACGACGTTGGCTTTCCCGGGATGGTACTTGATATCACAATCATAGTCGTTTAATAGTTCTACCCAACGACGTTGTCTCATGTTAAGTTCCTTTTGATCAAATATATGTTGAAGACTCTTGTGATCAGTAAAGATAGTGCATCTTGTACCGTAAAGGTAATGTCTCCAAATCTTGAGTGCAAACACAACTGCACCCAATTCCAAGTCGTGGGTCATATAATTCTTTTCGTGCACTTTTAGTTGTCGTGAGGCATATGCGATGACTTTGTCTCTTTGCATTAACACGCAACCAAGTCCTTGGTGTGATGCATCGCAGTATACGACAAAGTTGTCGATTCCCTCAGGAAGGGATAGGATTGGTGCACTACACAGCTTCTGCTTCAGTAATTGGAAAGCAGACTCTTGCTTGTCACTCCAATCATACTTCTTTTCTTTCTGGGTTAATGTGGTTAAAGGCAGGGCTATTTTTGAAAAATTCTCGATGAATCGTCTGTAATAGCCGGCCAAGCCTAAAAATTGACGTACTTCTGTCGGAGTCTTTGGTGCTTCCCAGTTTTTGATCGCTTCAATTTTAGATGGATCAACGTGAATTCCTTCCTTGTTGATGACATGTCCAAGAAAATGCACTTCTCGGATCCAAAACTCACACTTAGAAAATTTAGCGTAAAGTTTCTCGTTTCTGAGTAGTTCTAAAATTAGTTTCAGATGATGTTCATGATCCTCCTTGGTTCGTGAATATATTAATATGTCATTGATAAACACAATCACGAATTTATCCAAGTATGGCTTGCACACGCGGTTCATGAGATCCATGAAGACAGCTGGTGCGTTCGTCAAACCAAACGGCATAACTAGGAATTCGTAGTGGCCATATCGAGTCCTAAATGCTGTCTTTGGTACATCTTCTTCTTGGATTCTTAATTGATGATACCCTGAACGTAGATCAATTTTTGAATAGAAGCTAGAACCTTGTAGTTGATCGAACAAATCATCTATTCGAGGAAGTGGGTATCGGTTTTTGATTGTAAGCTTGTTTAATTCTCGGTAATCAATACACATCCTAAAGGTTCCATCCTTTTTCTTTACGAATAGGACCGGAGCTCCCCAAGGTGAGAAACTCGGTCTTATGAAACCTTTATCAAGCAACTCTTGGAGTTGATTTGATAATTCCTGCATTTCAGAAGGTGCTAATCGATATGGTGATCGCGCAACCGGGGCGGCTCCTGGTACCAAATCGATTCTGAATTCAACTTGCCTCGGTGGTGGTAATCCAGGTAAGTCTTCAGGAAAAACTTCAGGATAATCCTTAACGATTGGTATATCCTCAAGTCGACGTTCCTCGGGTTTCTTCTCGACGACGTGAGCCAGGAATACGCAATAGCCTTTACGTAGATACTTACGAGCTTTCATGCAGTTTATCATCCTTAACGTTACTCCACTCTTCTCACCTTGAATCGAAAGAATTTCTCCGTTTGGGAGTGGGATTTGGACAATCTTCTCAAAACAAATAATTTCGGCATGATTCTTTGACAACCAATCCATGCCAATAACAACGTCGAAGCTTCCTAAGTCAACAGGTAACAGATCTATACTAAATGTGTGGTTCTTAAAACATAAGGTACAATTCTGAATGACTTCTTTGGTTTTAATTAATTTCCCGTTTGCTAATTCAATTGTATAATTTTGATCTAGTTTGCTGGGCTTAATACCGAGTATGGACTTAAAGTCATTTGACACAAAACTCATATCAGCACCCGTATCGAAAAGTATAGAGGCATAGTGATTATTTATCGGGAACGTACCAGTGACAATGTTCGGATCTTGTCGTGCGTCACCAGCTCCCATCACAAATGCTCTTCCACGGGCCTGATTGTTGTTTCAGTTCTTCAACTTTGGACAGTCTTTTCTGAAGTGCTTTGGATCTCCACACTCAAAGCATCCCTGATTCATCCTTTCTGTGCCTGGGTTGACTTTTCCTGCTACTTGATTTATCTTATTAGGGTTCGCATTGCTCCTACAGTTATGGGCTAGGTGTCCATACTTTTTACATTTTTCACATTGGGTACACTTTCCACTGTGATGATATCCACACTTGTCACACCTTGGTCGTGCTCCAAGGTATCCTTTTTGTTCCACAGTGTTGGCGACAAAGGCTTTCATAGTTTCAGGTCTCTTGTAAATTTGATTCTTGTTTTGACTAATTGGTTTTCCAAACCATTTCCTCTTTTCCCCAGACCTCCCTTCTTCGGTCTCCTTCTTCTCAAACAAACCATCACGCACAGCATTATCCCTTAGCTTGAAAGCTAGAGTTATAGCGCTCTTGGCATCCATAGGGTTCGATGAAGTCACCAGACTTCGGATTTGAGGTGCGAGACCCCACAAATATCTTTCAACCTTCTTGTATTCCGGGGTAACCATGTGTGGAACCAAGATTGCTAACTCATTGAATCGGTCAGTGTAGCCAGCAACATCATCTCCTGTCATTTGCAAATTCCACATTTCAGATTCGATCTTTTGCAACTCATTTGGAGGACAATATTCCTCGATCATCATGGCCTTCAGGTCTTCCCATGACAACTCATATGCTGTCTGCCTTCCCAAAGTCTTTACTTGTGAATTCCACCAAGTTAAAGCTTTATCAGTGAGTGAGCATGTAGAATACTTCACCCTGCAGTCAGCGGTGCATTCACTAATATCAATCACCGATTCCATCTTCTCTATCCATCTCATTAGTCCAACTGCACCCTCGGTGCCATTGAAGTTACGGGGTTTGCAAGATAGAAAGGCCTTGTAGGAGCACTTCCTATTTGGAGCATCTGTAGATTTACAAGTCATAACGTCATTAATTCGGATCATGACTATGTGTTACGGCTTATTTATTCTATTACCTCCGGAACCTCCGGCTGTACCGCTACCTCTTGCACCTCCTCCGCCGGTACCACTGTCGTTTCCTCCTCCACTGTTTCGGTTTGCTTCATACTGCTCCATAGCAGCAGCTACTCGTTGTGCGATGAGTTGTTCCACGTTTGGGGAAATCGCCTCGTTGTTGTCACCAGTAGTATTACGGGTTGTACTACGCTTAGGTGCCATGACGTTCTTTTATAACATATCAATTAAAAAGAAACAACATTATATGACAATAATGATAGCACATGACATAAGGATACAACAACATCAAACGTAAACAACCATCATTACAATATAAACCATTACATACATAGTTAAAACATATATAATACATTGTTCCCAAAAGATAAGGATACAAAAGAGATGGGTTCACACGACCACATCAGTACTAAAGTTTTTAAACTACATAATGTACTACGGGCACAACCCGCCCGTAATAGGTTTAAAAGAAGAAGTGAGAGTACAATCCAATCATCATGGCAAGTCCCGCCATGACAAAGCTAGCTCTCGCCACAAATTCTACAGCCAAAGTCCTTTCTTCCAGCGCCTCCACCATGTCAGCTCTCAACTCTAGATAGTTTGTGGCACCCTGTATGTCTCGGGTGCTGTCCTCCAGAGTCTGAACTCGAGATCCGAGCCCTTGACGAAGTCGCGTGGCTGCATCCCCCTGTGCCCGGATGTCATCTAGGAGATCATCAAGACGCTCTTCGTGCGTATGAACTCGAGCTACCAAGGTAGGCACTGTGAGCTCCATGGCTTCCCCAGTATGGGGTAGGGGTGTTGGAGAATTAGAAGACTCTCCGAGCTCAAAGGTAGATGGGATGCTCTCCATCTCCCTCCATCGTGCTAGAGTACTAGGCATCCATTGGATAGTTCCCACAGTAGGGTGGTAACAAGGTCGTTTCCTAGATAGTTCCTCATCGATCTCCAAGTCTTTCGGGTCACGGGCTGCTAGAGTCCTTTTGCGCGGAAGTCGAACCTTCTTTCTAGCGCTTTGTACCTTCACTGGTCCTCCTCTTCTCTTTCGGTAGACGATAGGCGGTTCTCCCAAGGCGACATTAGGTGGCGTGGAACTACGGATTTGTACTCGATTTTTGGGACGTGAGGCGGAAAGTTCCTCGTTTGATTCAGTGTCAGAGACGGGATCAGAATGTGAATGTGACGACATGCTTGTGACTACAATATCCATATGACAAAATGACTGGTTATGCATTGCTTATGCAATGAAAACATTTTAGTGAGTCATTTAGATTATAGACTAGGTTCCAATTTAGATTCCTAGTTCACTATAAAAACCTGGCTCTGATACCAATCTGTCATACCTCGCCAAGGCGGAAACGCGAGGCGCAACGTTCATGGTTTCCAAAGCATATGATTACCGCAAACACATACATGATAAATGGATACATAAACAATTTTAAAGTTTTACATTACAAAAATGTAATCTGAGTTTACAAAAAGTTAAGATTTCACAAATATGACTCAATTTAATGAGTTATACAAGGGAAATCCTCCTTCAGTAGTATCCATCGTGCATGCATGTAATCTACATTGCTAACCTTGAAATCACGTTCAGTTACCTGAAAAACACACTAAAAATCGTCAACACGAGGTTGGTGAGTTCACAGGTTTAATCAAATAGTTCTTTGCAAAATTTCATTGTTCGTAAAATAGTTTCAGTTGTATGTGATAAACAGAATAAGAATTGTTGACCCATTTGTAAACTAGCTAGGAATACAAATAATATGTTCATACATGAGGCGTAACCAAACCATGACATGTGTGAGCCCCTATTAAGCGTTATCAGATTCTATGCGGCCATAAATCCTCCAGATTGTGGTTAGCGCGACTAACCATGACCGGGAGACGTCACTCTCCATAGTACTATTCATAGGACCCTAGGCTACAGTTAATGGTTACTATGTTGTTCTAGGGGACTTTAGCGGCCTCCAGTGTTGTTCTCATCCCATGTAAACATAAAGTCGTGTCTTATTCTCTTGTTATCCCATAAAATAGTTGTAAGTATGTTTCTTCCCCAAATATTTGAAAACAGTAAAAAGGGGCCGTGAAACTCACCTTGAGTTTGTGTACACTTGTATGATACTTGTTGTAGTCAACCTTGACTATTTGTACCCTAGATACCAAAGAGTAAATTGTGTTAAGACCAAACGTCTTATATTGCAAATTGTTCACCGACCTTGTAAATCTGGTTGCTTTTGTTTAAATGTCTTCTTAGATTTTCAACACTTGTTTTGTTATAAAAATTGATCTTAGCTACTGTCCAAAAGGGACTGACACAGGTATCGAAACTTCATAGTTTCGATTGGGCAATTGAGTGTCGAAACTTCCTAGTTTCGATGGAGTATTAGGTATCGAAACTACCTAGTTTCGGTTGAGTTAACTGGTGTCGAAACTACCTAGTTTCGGTTGTGTAGTTTGGTGTCGAAACTTCCTAGTTTCGATTGAGTAGTCAGGTATCGAAACAACTTGGTTTCGACTGAGTATTTGAGTGTCGAAACAACCTAGTTTCGATTGACAAGAAGGGTATCGAAACTACCTAGTTTCGATTGAGCAATATGTATCGAAACTACCTAGTTTCGATTGAACAGCTAGTATCGAAACTCCTAGTTTCGATTGAGTAACAGGTATCGAAACTACTTGTTTCGATTGAGTATAAGTATCGAAACTTCATAGTTTCGATTACTGGACTTCTGTTTGACAGAATCAGTCCTGCATATTTATGTTTTAAAACTTGAATTTGACACACTTTTATTGTTATCTTACTTGCGATTGAACATTTTGTATGCTTAAATACGGTTTTTAAAGAAAATAGAGTGGATAGTTTGGAGTTTTTACCTTAAAACAGTGACGATGATGATGAGAGAAAACAGAGAATGGTCTTGACTCTTTTGCAGAATTTTCTTTAAAACACTTGAAATCTTCTTAAAATACCGAATTGTGGTAGGATTTTGCCTTAAAACTTGGCTTCAATTTGAAGAGAAATGAGAGATTTTTGTAAGAAAATGAGAGAGATAAAAGGTTTGTGAGAGTTTTGAGTGAAAGGGTATGGGTTATATCTGAAAATATGGTAAAATGGGACGTGAGAATGGGGATGGTTTTCTCTGCACTTCGGCCGAGAAGTCAAAAGTGAATTGAGTGTTAATAATTGGATTTAAGTATTAGATTATTATTATTTAGAGTTTCACATGGGTAATTAAATTCGGTTTATACTGGTATGTGTACCGGTAACTCCCAGAATTACCAAAAATATAAAATGAGACAATGTTCAGTTTTTGTTAGACCTTCATGTCCTTGTTTGTGAAATTAAGTAAATCACAAAAATGATTATAATGTAAACTTGTTTATAATATGTACGGATATTGACCTGAAATGTCGGGTGTCACATAATTATTTATAAAAATTAAACGGTGTTAAACGTCTAAATAAAACGCAATTTAAACCGGAACGGGTGAAAGACTCATCAAATAATGGGGTATTTTATAAAAATAAGTGGGTAACTCCCCCCACCTTTTAATTTTCGTTTATGGGCATGTGGGACCCATCAATGATTGCAAATCTTTAAAAAAATCATTTAATGCCCATTAAAAACCCAACACACTTCATTTCCCTAAACCCTTCCATTTCCCCACAAACACTCCACCCTCCTTCTCCTCTCCCCCCTCTTGAGTCGTAAACCCTTTCACACCCCTACTCTCTCCATTTTTCTCTTCATTATTCAAGAAATCAAGTCTCATCCAACATTCTTGATGAAGGTTTAGTGAAATCATTGCCTAGATCCGAAGTTCTTATCTTGCTCTTGGAGGTTTTACCCAAGAAAAACCCATCAAGATCTTCATCTGCTTAAGTGTTCATCTAGGGTATGAACACCACACTTTTACTTTTGCATGTATGATCTAAGCTTGATTTCACAAGTTGTTCATATAATCAAAAGAGATTGGTTTCTTTTTGTTTTATTTTTTTTAAATAAATAATCTAATCTTTCTAAAAACATGAAAGATAAATGGGTTTTATGTTGGAGTATGTGGTGTGAGTATGTCATATGAGTTAATGTGTATGTATATATTCAAGGAGTTCTAAAAATGCTTGTTTTCATTATATCTATACATGCATGTATAAACCTTTAAATGGATGAACATGAAATGTAAAAATATTCAAAAGATATTTCAAAACTCATGAAAAAATATATATATATCTATATATATATATATGTGTGTGTGTGTGTGAGTGTGTGTGTGTGAAGTGTATATATGTAGTAAACATTTGATTTTGCTAAACATTTCATGTGCATGTATAAATCATTAAATGGATGATCATAAAATATAAGGATACATTTAAAACATTTAAAACTCATATGTAAATATGCATATATGTGTATATCGAATATATGTATGCATGCATGAGTGAATCATGTGTGAGTTCATTTGAATGTGCATATGTGCATTTATTATGTGCATAAAGTAGTAATTATTAAAGTTAATGTTCTAACTTGATTAAATACAAAATAAAACTTTATTATCTACACTAAAAAGGTTCAATGATGAGTAAATAATTTCATAATATTTATTATATAAAAAATGACAAACTCTAGTTATATTAAAATGTAGGTTTTGCTTGAAAACGTTGATTTCGGGCAAATAAAAACGTGATTAATTAAGTTATGATAAGAGCTGGACAAAAATAGTTTTTATAACTATATTTTACTGTAAAAATACTCACTTTTACATGAAATGATAAACTTGACCATTGGACAAATTTATAAACGAGTTTTACACGCAAAATGGAGTCCTAAACAACGTATTTTCGCTTTAAAATTTGAGTTTCGCCTAAATCCGATTTGAATCAGTTTTGAACAGTAATTTTTGAAGGCAAACTTATATTTTAAGTATAAAAATTAATTAATAAAGAAATGGTTCAATCACGGTTGCATTTTGGACCCGAAAAGCCGACAAATCGACGAATTTCGGCTTATAAAGGACTCTACTTTAAAAATTAAATTTGGTTAGAATATTTAGTCATATTTTTAACATAAAATACTTATGTTAAAGTTTATAAAATAATCATGAAGATATTGGTGTATTTAAATATCAATTCTTGATGCATTAGACGCCCGAAAATACAAGAACTTGTTATATTTAAGTAACTTATGACAAATTGCATGAACATGTTTTTATGAGTAATATGGAAAATATTATATGCATGGGTTATTTTACTATCTTGCATGTTAGTAACATTAAATATGATGCTTATGTGTATATGTGATAATCATATATTACTTATAATAATTTTCATATGAATGTTGGAATAAGTATTTAAGATTATATTTATGCTTTTAAAATATAAATTTAACCGAAGTCACAGTCACCAACGGGTCATCAAAATTAATAATTTTCAAGTTAATAAAATACTTTCTTAAGTCTAGTAGGTTGGGTGAACAACTTGTATGTATACTTACCAGTTCGACCATTAAAAATATCCCTTTTATGTTTAGGGAATCTTTAGGTCGGTGTACTTTTGGGATTTCACGGCCCCTTTTTACTATTTTCTATATTTGGGGGAGAAATTGTCATACGTTTTCATTTGATGTGACTAAAGAGATATTAACTCATCGTGACACTATGATGGCCTTGAGTTTTTCGGTTTCGTACGATGGCCCTCATATTGTAATCATTAACCTAGGAACTTGGTCGGATAGTATATTAGTAGATCTACCAAGTTTAACAACCCACCCCCGTGACTGGTCGTTCTAGTTTACATGGACGGGGGCAATATATTTTAAAAGAAACAGAGGGAATTTGTCGTTTTGGCTTGATTACAGGCTCTTGGTTGCATCATGTCGTTAGAACTAGCTATTCTATGACGTCCTTGGGTTATATCTTACTTATTCATATCGGCTAAATACAGGAATTTTGGTTTAAATTCGCTTTTCAGTTAAAAGAAAATTTGGAATTAAATTTGGCTTTTCAGTTAAACCTATGAACCCATGAATTTTATGTTGACACAAGTTTTTGACATGTTTCTCAGGTACTTAGTTATGCATGGGAATGAAACGGTTTGTGGCATACATGAATAAAACCTTGGATGCTACAATTGCGACCGAACTATGTTGTTTTCAAAACTATCTTTAAGTGATTAATAATGTGTATCTGGTTAAGACTTGGTGATTTTCAAACAACTTTATGAAATATGGTTAACTCGTTTAACCTTATGGTATCAAAATATTTGGTTTGTATGTTTACTTAATACATTAATGATAATCAACTTCCGTTATCACCGCACGCTTAATCTCCGCTGCATATTTCAGGGTGTGACAAAAGTTGGTATCAGAGCCAACGGTTATAGCGAACTAGAAAAATATTTTTGAAAAATCTAGACTATAACTACAAAAGTTTTCCACATTCAAATTTAAAAAAAAACAAACTTGTTTCATTCCCGAAGTACGTGCCATACACTAACCCGTTCATATTTATGCAAACTTATGTGCTTACGTGTTAATATTATTGATATATTAAGTAGTGTATAATTTGCTAATTTAAGTATGAATTATATCATATGTCGCAGATGTCTGATCACATTCCTGTCATTGAGATCCCTGATACCGATACCGAAAATGAAGTCCTGCCGTACAACACATTTTCCACATCATACGAACCTGTTCAAGACATTTATGGATATGGCAATGGATGGATCTGGGAGACAGATGATGAGACCAAGGCCACTAATGAGCTAGGTCATGAGGCTCCAGTGGTGGGGGCTCAAACTGCTGATGAGCCAGGTCATGAGGCTCTAGCAACAGTGGAGCCAACTCAGGCTGACTCGGTAGCATCTGCCCATTCTTGTTAGGACATGTTTTGTAACTGTTGATAAAACCCTGTATAAGTTCATAGAAAGGCGAACTTATAAGCATCTTTAGGAGCGAAATTGTTAAGTTCGCCTATAGTGCTGTGTGGATTTGTGTTTTCCTATAAATAGGTGTTTACAAGTCTTAGACAAGAGTTGATTAGTGTAGAACAGAAACTGGTAGATCTTGTAAACTGATATTGTGGTGGAAATACAAAGAGTTTATTTACACTGTTGTTGTTGATTGAGTTACACGTTGCACGTTGATCATGGATTCCGCACGTTATCACCGTGTCGTACCGCGAGTCTAGAGATCCGCCAAGCACCGAATCGGGACCTACAAAGTGGTATCAGAGCCTTTGCTCTTGATTAGCAGAAAATTTGTGGTGTTTTCGTGTACAATCAACATCAAAAATCACTGAATTTAAAGAGATTTTGAAGAATTTTTCATATTATTTGTGTTCTTGAAAAAAATGGAGAAATTTTGACAAATTTGGAATGATTTTTGGATTAATTTGATGAATTTGATCCATTAGAAGTGTTATATATCATATTATACTCAATCCTACGGTTCAATTTCATGAAATTCCATCAATTCAGCAAGATATGATGATTTTCGGAGGTTTTGGTTCGTGTTTTGGTTAAAGAGCTGAACCAGGCGAACTTATTGTTGAAACTCTTTTGTGTGACAAACACTATGGATAGTGTCTTATCTTTTTTCTTGTCTTATATGTATTAGTCTTTGTATGTTAGTGTCTTGTAACATCCCAAAATGTCGAGAAATAAAGTTAACGAGTTCAAGCGGGCCGAAGTCGGGCCGGGTCAATCGCGAACCGGGCTTGGGGAGGTCTCCCCTATAAATAGCCAAGGTCACTACATGTTTCTCTCATTTGCAATTCTAGAGAGAGAAAGTGTCGGAATCGCATAAGATTGCACCCGCTCGTGTCTCTTGCACTCGTGAGAAGAACCTCCGGATCAGAAGCTCGATTCAGGTAACGATCCGACCTAAATCTGAGTTTTAGTTCGTTTTTGGGTTTTTCGGGTTTTGGGTGAAAAGGTAAGCTTTGAACGGATGAAACTGAAAGATAATCATGGATTTGAGTTCCTTAATGGAAAACGAACGTTTTGAATGCAACAGGTTCGGGATCTTGACATGATCAGACCAGAATGCGAAAGTTAGGGTTTTTCACGAAGAACAGGTCGTGCGCACTTGCTAAGTGCGCACGGAGCAGGTCCTGCGCACTTTCTAAGTGCGCAGGAAGAGGGACCTGCGCACTTGCTAAGTGCGTAGGCAGCAGGGTCTGCTCACTTGCTAAGTGCGCAGGCAGCAGGGTCTGCGCACTTGCTAAGTACGCAGACATCAGAACTGATTAAGTGGAGTCAGTATGTTAGAATGGTTAAACCGTTAGAGTCGGGATTGGTCTGATGTGTATTTAACTAATCAATTCAGATTGGAAGTGACGTTGTTGGACCTTCGTTTAGGACAACCCATATTAGCGTATCAGGTGAGTTCTAGAGCCCTCTTTTAAATGTTTTGTTAAATGTTTTGGGATGGTGTGCATACTTACGAAATGATGTTTTAACGAAATGATGTTTTAACGAAACGATGTTTACGAAAGGAAAGGTTATGAAGTGTTTTTGCCAAAAAGGTTTACGAATGTTTATGAACGGTCTAAATGAGGAAATGTTTAATGAAAAGGGAAAGAGGTAAAGGTTTAAAGAAGTCATTACAAATATAATCTGTCGAATGAATGGAATTGACGAACGAAGTCTGGGAATGTGATTCCCAGCCTTGTGGTAGATTATGGACAGCGAGCCATAGTTGCCATAAGAACAACAGGGGTAGTGTCTTAGTGGCCTGCCAATGGTTTTGATGTTGTACAACTGGTAAGGGAGTAACGACGGTTACTCGGGTGATGACGATCATCCTAAGTGAATGGTAATGGGAAATCAATGACGGCGATACGTAACGGTTGATTTCCAAAGGAAAGATGCGTGTTGGGCAATGACGGCGATACGTAACGGTTGACCCCACGTATTGAATGGTAATGGGAAATCAATGACGGCGATACGTAACGGTTGATTTCCAAAGGAAAGATGCGTGTTGGGCAATGACGGCGATACGTAACGGTTGACCCCACGTATTGAATGGTAATGGGAAATCAATGACGCGATACGTAACGGTTGATTTCCGAAGGAAAGATGCGTGTTGGGCAATGACGGCGATACGTAACGGTTGACCCCACGTATTGAATGGTTGTGGCAATGACGACGATACGTAACGGTTGCCCACAACATCAAGGGTCCCTTCGGGGACACAAAGACGCGTAACGATACAGAATTTAGATAATAATGTATGACTTAAATGAATGTTAAAAGTTTTAATGAACGATCCGTTTAACAGTGTTTATGATTATGATGTTGATGATGATATGCGTCTGAAACCTTTTTAAAGATGTTATTATTACATGCTTTGTGAAAGGTTTTACTAAATGAATGAATGATATGTTTTTGGCAAATGTTGATGTTAAAGTTTTTATGAAATGCTAGAACTCACCAGCGTAGCTGACTTTTTAGTATGCACATTCAGGTTAAGGAAGGTATGGACGATGGACGGTGATGCTTGGCAAGCGAGAAGAGTTACCCGGTCGATCATGAAGACTGGCATCCCGTTATGAGTTGTTTATGTTAAGTTTATGTAATTGACAATGTACGCTTCCGCATGTATGAACAAGTTTTTAGTTATGTTGAATGAATGATTCCGCTGCGTTATTTGATATTCATGTTTAAGAACTGTTTGTGAATGAGTAAATCCAACGAGTGAGGCCTCCCGGGTTTGGGGCCTTACAAGTTGGTATCAGAGCAATAGTTTTGAGAGATTCGGACACTCCCAGTGTCTGAACTTAAACTGTGAATGGGACCGAAAGCGGATGCCTGTGCGGGTAACTCGAGCCACAACATCAGTTATGAAAAGTAGAGTATGTGTATGTAGTATGCCTTAGGAAGGGTTAGGAAATGACTTGTGTTCTGATGGAATCACAAAGGTGGTCAAATAGAAATCGAAAGGTAGTGTAATGGTTAATTGCAGATGGCCAGTGTATATTAACATCTTACAGTACTTATTGAATTTTATTTGTTAACTAGCGTGATAACATTGGATTTCTTGTCTTATAGAACGAAATGGCGAGGAGAGGGAACGGAAGGCGTGGTGGCCGTACCGGTGGTCGTACCGGCGGTCGAAATGGTGGGCGTGGCAGGATTCCTGCGCGCCAAGAGCACAGCGAAGAAGGAAGTGTTCACACTGAACCGACGGTTAGTGTGCATGGAACTGAACAGACACAAGTTGCAGAACAACCTTTCACTTTTGAACCAGAAGTGAGAGCAGCCATAGCTCGAGAGTTCTCCGAGTTGATGAAGAATTCTCTGTCAAGTCTGTTGGCTGAAGCGTTAAAGAAAGTTAGTGGGGAAGGCGGATCTAGTGCGGCAACTGGTGCTCAGAACAACGAGACCGACAACGCACCGCCTGCTCGCGGGTGCGACTATAAGTCATTTAAGGCATGTGACCCGCCGGTCCTGACTGGGAAGAAGGACGCGGTGGCTACTTTTGATTAGGTAATACGTATGGAAGCCGCCATCCGTCTGAGCGAGTGTCGAGCTAATCAAGTAGTGAAGTTTGCTGCTAACTCCTTGAGGGAGGAAGCATCCCACTGGTGGGAAGGTGTACGTCAGGCTAAGGGGGATGAGGTTGTTGACTCAATGATGTGGGCTGACTTGAAAACTTTGGTGATCAAGAATTTCTGCCCGAGGAATGAGATTGAGAAGGTAGAGAGGGAATTTCTGGGTTTGAAGGCCGGGAGCATGACGCACCGGCAGTACACAACCCGGTTCATTGAACTGGCACGTCTGGTGCCACATCTTGTTACGACGGAGGAAAGAAAGATTGCCTGCAATATTCAAGGGTTGCCAGACCAGGTCCGCACCTATGTTAAGGCAAACGCCCCTACTACCTATGATTCGGCAGTAGAGTTAAGTGGCGTGGTATTTGACGATCTGGCACTGAATGTTGTTGCCGTTGAAGAGCAAAAGAAGAGACCGAGCTTCTCAAACAAGCGAACTGGCGGAAGGATGTTTGGGGCTCGTGATAAAAGAGCTCGGGTGAACGAGCCGACTGTTTGTAAGAAGTGTGAAAGAGAGCATGTAGGTGAATGCAGACTGGGATCTAACTTGTGCTTTAAGTGTGGCAAGACCGGGCACTACTCCCGTGAATGCCCACAACACTTCAAGTGCTATAATTGTGGGGATGCCGGTCATCTGAGTAGGGAATGTCCGAAACCGAGAATGGGTGAAGCCGGGAAAGGGAAAGGCCCGGAAAGGAAGGAAGAGAGGCCCCGAGCAAAGACTCGTGCGTACGCGCTGACGCAAGACCAGGCCAGAATGGACCCCGACGTGCCGTCAGGTACGTTCGTCCTTGACAACACTCTTGTTTCTGTGTTATTCGATTTGGGTGCCAGTGAGAGTTTTATATCTGCGACTTTTTGTAAACACGTGAAGTACACTGTCAGTAAGTTAGAAAGGGTCTTTAGCGTAGAAACCGCTGAGGGTAGAACTGCAAGAGTAACCGATGTAGTTGAAAACTCCACGATAAAAATAGAAGGTCATAGGTTCCCTGTCAGATTGTGTGTTATGGTTTTGGGAGGGTTCGATGTCGTGTTAGGCATGGATTGGCTAACTGCCAATGAAGCGCAAATTATATGTAAACGAAAGATAATCCGACTCAAGGCTCCGGATGGTAGCAAAGTCGAGGTTTTTGGAGATCGTGACGTCCCGATGCCAAACGTCATCTCGATGATTAAGGCAACAGATTACTTGAGGCGCGGATGCGAGGCTTATCTGGTGTACGTGATTGACAAGTGTAAGGAAGTGAAGGAACTAGATGATGTACCCGTGGTACGCGAGTACCCGGAGGTGTTTCCAGAGGATTTGCCTGGGATACCACCCGACAGAGAGATTGAGTTCCGAATCGACTTAGTACCAGATGCCCAGCCCGTGGCTAAGGCTCCATATCGACTAGCACCAGTGGAAATGAAAGAACTTATGGTACAACTAGACGAGTTACTTGAGAAAGGATTTATCCAACCAAGCATCTCACCTTGGGGTGCTCCGGTGTTGTTCGTAAAGAAGAAAGACGGTTCGATGAGAATGTGTATCGATTATCGTGAGTTGAACAAATGAACGGTGAAGAACAAGTACCCCTTACCAAGGATCGATGATCTGTTTGACCAATTGCAAGGCGCAAGTTGGTTCTCGAAAATCGACCTTCGGTCCGGGTACCATCAGTTGAAGGTGAGGGGAGAAGACATACCGAAAACCGCATTTCGCACGCGTTATGGAAATTTCGAGTTCCGTGTGATGTCTTTTGGATTGACGAACGCCCCCGCAGCGTTCATGGATTTGATGAATAGGGTTTGTCGACCGATGCTGGACCGATTGGTAATAGTGTTCATCGATGACATCCTTATCTACTCCAAGAATGAGGGTGATCACGCGTGTCACTTAAAGGAAGTATTGGAAGCTCTGAAGAAGGAGAAGTTGTATGCTAAGTTCTCCAAATGTCTGTTCTGGCTTAGGGAAGTCCAATTCCTAGGTCACGTCATTAACCCGAACGGCATTATGGTTGACCCAGCAAAGATAGGGACGGTAAGGGAATGGGACATTCCTAAAACGCCAACTAAAATCCGTAGTTTCTTGGGATTGGCGGGCTACTATAGGAGATTCATCCAGGATTTCTCAAAAATAGCTTCGCCGTTGACAAAGTTGACTCGGAAAGAGGTAAAGTATGAATGGGGTTCGGCCCAGGATGAGGCGTTTAAGGAATTGAAAGAGAAGCTAACCCAAGCTCCAGTCTTGGCCCTTCCCGAGGGCAGTGAAGACCTAGTGGTATACTCTGATGCGTCGGGTCAGGGATTGGGAAGCGTATTGATGCAACGCGGGAGAGTGATCGCGTACGCGTCACGGCAGTTGAAGATTCATGAAGCTAATTATCCGACTCACGATTTGGAGCTTGCTGCTGTCGTGTTCGCATTGAAAATCTGGAGGCACTACCTTTACGGGGTGAAGTTTACTATTTACTCAGACCACAAAAGTTTGAAGTACTTCTTCGAACAGAAGGAACTTAATATGAGGCAGAGGAGATGGTTGGAACTATTGAAAGACTATGACTGTGACATAATATACCATCCTGGAAAGGCAAACGTGGTGGCTGACGCTCTAAGCCGAAAGGATGTGCCTACTCCTATTAGAGTGAAAGCTTGCCAGTTGGTGGTAACCCCGGACGTGATGGGAGAAATTGAAAAGGCTCAAGATGAGGCACTTAAGGAGGAAAACATAAAGAAGGAAAGGATGGTTGGCCAACATGATAAGTTGGAATATAACATCCTTGGTGTTAGAACACCTTATGGACGGGTATGGATACCTATGGGTGGCGAACTTAGAACCAAAATCTTGGATGAGGCTCATAAGTCTCATTACTCTATCCATCCCGGTACCAACAAAATGTACCAAGACCTGAAGAAGGACTACTGGTGGCCTGGAATGAAATGTGATGTAACGAAGTATGTAAGCAAGTGTTTGACTTGCTCGCAAGTAAAGGCTGAACACCAGAAACCGTATGGAAAGATCCAAACACTTGATATACCAGAATGGAAGTGGGAACACATTACCATGGACTTCATAACCAAGCTAACCCGTACAGCTAAAGGTCATGACACCATTTGGGTAATTGTTGACCGATTAACGAAGAGTGCTCATTTCCTACCTATTCGCGAGACGTTCTCGTCGGAAAGGTTAGCAGAAGTGTTTATCAACGAAGTAGTAGCACGGCATGGGATGCCTTTGACGATCGTATCTGACCGGGACACACGATTCACATCGAGGTTCTGGAAAAGATTTCACGAGGCGATGGGCACGAGGATTAACATCAGCACAGCATACCACCCGCAAACGGATGGTCAGTCCGAAAGGACCATTCAGACATTGGAGGATATGCTCCGTGCTTGTATTATCGACTTCGGTGGTAGTTGGGACAGTCATCTGTCGTTAGCCGAATTCTCCTACAACAATAGTCATCACACGACTATAGGCATGCCGCCTTACGAAATGTTGTATGGTAGAAGATGCAGGACCCCGGTTTGTTGGGGTGAGATTGGACAGAAGGAGTTAGGAAGTCTGGAAGTCATAAAAGAAAAGTCGAAAAGGTTTGATCAAATCAAAGCTCGAATGAAGGCCGCACAAGATCGTCAGAAATCCTATGCGGATAGACTACGAAGGCCTATCGAGTTTGATGTTGGGGACAGAGTAATGTTGAAAGTGTCGCCCTCGAAGGGAATCATACAATTTAGGAAGAGAGGAAAGTTAAGTCCGAGGTTTGTCGGACCGTTCAGGATAATGGAACGGGTCAGGGAAGTCGCTTATCGGTTGGAGTTGCCTGATGAGTTAAGTGGGATTCATCCTACCTTCCATGTATCACACTTGCGAAAGTGTTTGGCGGATGAATCGGCTCACGTACCACTTACTGACATCGAGGTCGACAACAGCCTTAATTACATTGAAGAACCCGTGGCTATCTTAGACCGAAAGGAGAAGCGTTTGCGTAATAAAGTTATTCCATTGGTTAAAGTCTAATGGAGGCACCGAAAGGGATCAGAGGCTACATGGGATACGGAGGCGGAAATGAGGGAGTCGTACCCTCAATTATTTGACTTGTGATAGGTTTCGGAGACGAAACCTATTGTAAGGGGGTAGACTTGTAACATCCCAAAATGTCGAGAAATAAAGTTAACAAGTTCAAGCGGGCCGAAGTCGGGCCGGGTCAGTCGCGAACCGGGCTTGGGGAGGTCTCCCCTATAAATAGCCAAGGTCACCACATGTTTCTCTCATTTGCAATTCTAGAGAGAGAAAAACCGTAGAGAGAGAAAGTGTCAGAATCGCACAAGATTGCACCCGCTCGTGTCTCTTGCACTCGTGAGAAGAACCTCCGGATCAGAAGCTCGATTCAGGTAACGATCCGACCTAAATCTGAGTTTTAGTTCGTTTTTGGGTTTTTCGGGTTTTGGGTGAAAAGGTAAGGTTTGAACGGATGAAACTGAAAGATAATCATGGATTTGAGTTCCTTAATGGAAAACGAACGTTTTGAATGCAACAGGTTCGGGATCTTGACATGATCAGACCCAAATGCGAAAGTTAGGGTTTTTCACGAAGAACAGGTCGTGCGCACTTGCTAAGTGCGCACGGAGCAGGTCCTGCGCACTTTCTAAGTGCGCAGGAAGAGGGACCTGCGCACTTGCTAAGTACGTAGGCAGCAGGGTCTGCGCACTTGCTAAGTGCGCAGGCAGCAGGGTCTGTGCACTTGCTAAGTGCGCAGACATCAGAACTGATTAAGTGGAGTCAGTATGTTAGAATGGTTAAACCGTTAGAGTCGGGATTGGTCTGATGTGTATTTAACTAATCAATTCAGATCGGAAGTGACGTTGTTGGACCTTCGTTTAGGACAACCCATATTAGCGTATCAGGTGAGTTCTAGAGCCCTCTTTTAAATGTTTTGGGCTGGTGTGCATACTTACGAAATGATGTTTTAACGAAATGATGTTTTAACGAAACGATGTTTACGAAAGGAAAGGTTATGAAGTGTTTTTGCCAAAAAGGTTTACGAATGTTTATGAACGGTCTAAATGAGGAAATGTTTAATGAAAAGGGAAAGAGGTAAAGGTTTAAAGAAGTCATTACAAATCTAATCTGTCGAATGAATGGAATTGACGAACGAAGTCTGGGAATGTGATTCCCAGCCTTGTGGTAGATTATGGACAGCGAGCCATAGTTGCCATAAGAACAACAGGGGTAGTGTCTTAGTGGCCTGCCAATGGTTTTGATGTTGTACAACTGGTAAGGGAGTAACGACGGTTACTCGGGTGATGACGATCATCCTAAGTGAATGGTAATGGGAAATCAATGACGGCGATACGTAACGGTTGATTTCCAAAGGAAAGATGCGTGTTGGGCAATGACGGCGATACGTAACGGTTGACCCCACGTATTGAATGGTAATGGGAAATCAATGACGGCGAAACGTAACGGTTGATTTCCAAAGGAAAGATGCGTGTTGGGCAATGACGGCGATACGTAACGGTTGACCCCACGTATTGAATGGTTGTGGCAATGACGGCGATACGTAACGGTTGCCCACAACATCAAGGGTCCCTTCGGGGACACAAAGACGCGTAACGATACAGAATTTAGATAATAATGTATGACTTAAATGAATGTTAAAAGTTTTAATGAACGATCCGTTTAACGGTGTTTATGATTATGATGTTGATGATGATATGGGTACGAAACCTTTTTAAAGATGTTATTATTACATGCTTTGTGAAAGGTTTTACTAAATGAATGAATGATATGTTTTTTGGCAAATGTTGATGTTAAAGTTTTTATGAAATGCTAGAACTCACCAGCGTAGCTGACTTTTTAGTATGCACATTCAGGTTAAGGCAGGTATGGACGATGGACGGTGATGCTTGGCAAGCGAGAAGAGTTACCCGGTCGATCATGAAGACTGGCATCCCGTTATGAGTTGTTTATGTTAAGTTTATGTAATTGACAATGTACGCTTCCGCATGTATGAACAACTTTTTAGTTATGTTTAATGAATGATTCCGCTGCGTTATTTGATATTCATGTTTAAAAACTGTTTGTGAATGAGTAAATCCAACGAGTGAGGCCTCCCGGGTTTGGGGCCTTACATGTCTGTATGTATTAGTTATCGAGTTGTAATTACTAATGTATGTACTAGTCGTCTGTTTTCTTTAAGTGTTTTGCGCACTTAGCATGTGCGTTGGAATTACTTCCTGCGTACTTAGCAAGTACGCAAGAATAATCTGCGTACTTGTTAAGTACGCATGAACAATTTGCCCTACGCACTTGTTAAGTGCGAAGAGATCAGGTCTAGTATAAATAGGTTGTGGTGACAGAAGTTATGTACCCACTCATTAGTAACATCTCTGTAACCTACAAGTTTTATAATAGACGAAGTTTGAAAGTGTTTTCGTTGTCGGTTTACTTTGTGTTACTTGGTTCTCCACCTAGTCACGGGTATTTCGCACCCGGTCCGACTAGTGTACCCACATGTAATGATCCGAGACACCCGGGGACCTACAAGTGTTTGAAGATCCGTATAATATCAATAAAGTGTATAAGCTCGACAAAGCACTTTATGGTATTCATCAAGCACCTCGGGCATGGTATGAGACGTTATCAAAACATCTACTGTCAAATGGCTTCGACCGTGGACAGATTGACTCGACCCTCTTCATTCGGAAAGCAGGAGGTGATATTCTACTCGTACAAGTGTATGTCGATGACATTATCTTTGGGTTTACAAATGAAGAGATGTGTAGGGAATTCTAACAGGTGATGAAGTCCAAGTTTAAGATGAGCAACATGGGTGAATTCTAACAGGGGGAGTCTACTCGGAGTTAAGGTGGAGGTGATGCTGCGGGTCGTTATAAAGAAAAGTATGTGGCTGATGTACTGAAAGATCTATCTGACGACGTGTCAGAAGATGTGATCCTATTATTATAGCCAGACTATTCCAAAAAAGCACAGATCGATGCTCTCTGCAATCTGGAAGAGGGAGAGATCGAGTCTGGTGATGACTGGGATGAGGAGGATGAGGATGATGTGATTGAAGTTCCTAAGGGAGACGGGGAAGGAGAATATGATTTTGAGGATGGAGAGATTTTCGAAGCTTCATTCTTTGAAACTAATTTTGACACAGGTTCAGTCGAGCCTGTAAGTACTGTTGAGGCGTCGACTGAAGCCTCTCCTACCGACCCTACACCTGTGGATCCAGAGGTGCAGAAAATCAAACATACGCCTGCAAGTTCATCAAAGGATCCGGCTCCTGTCTGGCAGAAGACATCAATCATAGACAAACATGGAGCGACAGGTATGATCTTAGCTGTGAGGTTCGAGGATGACAAGAAGCTGTTTGCAATTAAGCGAGCTGGCGGGGTTTAATACTTGAAACCAGCCAGTGAAGCTTTCAGCTCCGTGCCAAAGTTCGACCTTGTGAACCTAGTAAACCGAGAGCTGCTGGGTCACTCAAATCACGCAGTAACGATCGGTTTATGGCAGGTTCTACAGCGAGAGGTAAGATCTGGGAAGTTCAAAATGTTTAAGCCTCAAGTGCCCAAGCGAGTCAGGGACAAGAACATTAGACATCCTGTGACTCATAAAAGCTTAAAGAAACTGGTATACAAGCTAGTGCTGTGTGAAACCAAGATTCCCCTGAGCAAGTTATCTCAGGATATCCTCGGTAACATATGGCACTGGTACGTAGATCCTAAATCGGGCGAGGCAGTGGTGATTGGAAAAGTGTGGTCCGAGAGTGGAAGCTTAGTGCCAAGGGAACTGATCAGAGTTTTTGATGAAGTCTGCTTCATAAACTTTTCTGTGAAAGATATGGAGGCGCTAGCTGACAAGTACTGCATGTACACGGACTAGTGGACAAAGTTCCTTGCTTCTAAATACGAAAAGGTGGTCAAGTTCTGCCTTGATTACAAGAAGAAGATGGAAGCTAAAGATGGGGAGCTATGAAGACCGAAGACAATCCAGAGCTGTTGTCAAGGGGGAGTTTATTGAAGCACTTTTATGTGACAAACACTATGGATATTGTCTTAGCTTTTATTCTTGTCTTGTATGTATTAGTCTTTGTATGTTAGTGTCTGTATGTATTAGTTATCGAGTTGTAATTATTATGTATGTACTAGTCGCCTGTTTTCTCTAAGTGTTTTGCGCACTTAGCATGTGCACTTAGCAAGTACGCAAGAAAACTCTGCGTACTTGTTAAGTACGCAGGAACAATTTACCCTACGCACTTGTTAAGTGCGCAGAGATCAGGTCTAGTATAAAATAGATTGTGGTGACAGAAGTTATGTACGCACTCATTAGTAACATCTATGTAACCTACAAGTTTTATAATAGACGAAGTTTGAAAGTGTTTTTGTTGTCGGTTTACTTTATGTTACCTGATTCTCCACCTAGTCACGGGTATTCCGCACCCGATCTGACTAGTCACACACCCACACGTAACGATCTGAGACACACGGGGACCTACACTTATCAAGTTCGCTTGTGGTCTTGTTCGCTCAGTGAAGTTCAGGAGAACTTATTAAGTTCGCTCAGGCAGTATCAGGCGAACTTATCTAGTTCGCTAGTGTTCTTAAAAAAATCAAAATTTTTGGCGGGAAATTTCTTCTTGTCCAAATTTTTTAGGGAAAGTTTATATGCTTGTTTTGAATCATTTTTGAGATTTTGAAATTTTAAAAAAAGAGTATTTTGGCAGGAAATTTTTTCCTGTTATTTTCGCAAAAAATTCAAAATGTCAATTTCATGTGATGATAATGAGATTGGAATTATGCCACCGAGGCTTTTGTGCATATCAGATTACAGTAGCTGGAAAGTCCGGTTCGAACAGTTCGTATCAGAAACTGATGAAAATTTTTGGACATCCATATTTGAAGGATATGTGCATCCTACTTATGAGTTCATGGGATATTATAATGTTCCTAAACAAGTGTCAGCTATTACTAAAGTAGAAAAGCAGATGTTTGATTGAGAGATGAAGACGCGTGAAACTTTAACGATGTCTTTACCAAAAGAAATCTTTCATAGTATCGGGAAGTGTCCAACTTCAAGAGATCTATGGGAAGCTTTAAAGAAAAAGGGTGAAGCTACTACTCAAGCGTTTGTGGTCTTGATCAAAGATGTATTAGAGAAGCATGGTGATTCTCAAAGTGATTCTTCTGCAGATTTAACTGATAGTGAGAGTATTCGTTCTGGTGAACGTACTCAATCTACTGAGACTGATATGATGACTGAAGAAATCTTTCAGACAATTGAAGATGATCTGAGTGAATCAGAAACTGATGCAGAGCCTGTCATTGTTGATCAAAAGAGTGCAGCTGATGATGACATATTCAAGGCTCTTGATGCATCTTCTTCAGAAGAAAAGGATACGATAGTTTCTAACTCTGAAACGTTTTGTTTTAACTGTGTTTTAGTAAAGGATAAAATGATGAGGGTTATGGATAACAACGTAAACCTCATTTGTGATATGAAATCGATGCACACGGTAAACCAGAAATTAAAGGATAATGAGAATGTGTGTATTGAGAGTATAGAATCATTGAAGAGGGATATAAATTCTCTGACTTTGAAGAGCAAAGAGCAGGCATATCACCTGGATATGGCCTTTGTAGAAATTGTAAAGAGAAATACTGATCTTACTGAGAAAGTTAAGGAACTTGCTAAATCTAAAGCTGAGGTGATTAGACTGCACAGAAAGTTAGAAAGATTTGGAAATTCATCATTCTTACTCGGATATTTTAATAGTACTGAAGAGGGGAAGGGAACTAGTGGTATTGGTTATGTTCCTCCACCATTCAATGGAAATTATTCTGTTACACCTGAGATTATAAAAGATGAGGATTTAGATCCTAAGACTGTGTTGAAGGTGAATCCAGTCACAGGTGAAGATATGGTGTATTCTGATGAGAGTGATGATGAATATTTTGATGAAGCTAAGGTAGAGGGGATACCGAAAGAGGTTAAGAAAGAAGACTCAAAGGTTGATTCTAATTCATATGTAAATAATACATTTGGACGTTCTTCAAACTCAAGAAGAGTTCCATATGTCAGAGATTATAAAAACAGGCATACATGTTTTCATTGTAACGAGATGGGACAGATTGTGGTGAACTGTCCTTACAAAAATAAAGAGAAAAGACATGTAGTTCCTGAGAAGATGAAACCTAAATCAAAACCTGTTGAGAAAAAGTTTATTCATTCTCAAACTCCAAAAGAAGTTCATGTCGACGAATCTTCTTCAAGTGCATCTTATCGTGTGAAGATCCCTTATATGAGAGAATATCGTGAGAAGAGATCTTGCATTTACTGTGGTCTTGTGGGTCACATTCGGATGGATTGTCCTCACAAAGACAAAGGTAATTGACATGTTACTCCAGAAAAGGTAAGAACTCATGGTAAGCCTTATGTTAACCCAAATGTGGTTAAACTTCGTGATACACCAAAGAGTAATTCAAAATCTAAGGTTAGGCTTTCTAGACCTCAAAGACGAAGGAGAAACATAAGATTGAGAAAAATTTTAGAACAACAAGAGCTTTCACAATCTAAACATTTTTAAATGAACAAGATTGTTCAAACACTTCATATTTTAAGCAAAAAGACCTTAATGAACAGATGCATGTTTGGAAATCAAAAGTTTCTGTTTCTGACTCGTCGGAGCAATCACTGAAAATCGATGAGAGATTTGATTGTGAATGGAGTGAAGTTTATTATTTTGATACAGATGGACGACCCATGACTACCATGGCTTGGGTCCCAATTTCAAATTAAAGTTTCTTGTTAGTTGTGTAGGATTAACTAAGAGGCACTATTAATAACATTTGGTTTGTTGATAGTGGTTGTTCATAGCACATGACAGGGAATGACATCTGTAAGAGCAATGAGTCATTTCAGAAGTTGGTAAATCTATTTGATTCAATGACTTGATGCTCAGGGGGAGAATATGTCACACACAATGTTTTGGAAAGAGTTTTACAACGTCCAAATGATAACCTGAAACTTAGGATGACAATGGTGAGCATAAAGTCGTTGATGCAACCATTTAACCAATTAAGGGGGAGTCTACAGGACAGGGGGAGTACAGGACTGTGTTGGTGACAAAGGCAAAGGCATTCAATTACATTCGATTACATCGGTTTGAGTTTTTAATTTGAACAATTGATTGACTTGCTTAATCCCAAGTAACCAAGAAAAATATTTTTCTTAAAATGTTTTCATGAAAGATTTTATTTTCGTTTGTTTTACTTTCTTTGAAAAAGATTTTGAAAAAGCCAAACAAATTGAAAAGGATAAAATCGAGATTACTTGAAGTTAAAGAAGAGATGATAGTACATTAGTAGATGTTCTTTCACAAATGACCTTAGATTGAATGATTGGTTCCTTATGTTAATATATCTGAATTATATGTTTTGATCTAAACTTCAGAGACTGCACAAATAGGAAATGATAGTGTTGTGTATACATATAATTTGAATTGCCAGTAGACTAAAAGCGTCATTGAACCATTAGTAGTGTGAAAACATAATTGCATATGTTACAAATGTGATTTGAACCCATTTTATGCATGGGTGTGTGTGTTAAAAGATCACTATCATATAAAGAATATTAGCTTTTAATAAAGATTGTCCTATGAGATCAGTTTCGGGTTATGTCCTTAGCACTATTCATTCGATTTGCTTTAGTGCCCATGTCCGAAAAGCATGCATTTTGAAGTATAATCAAGATATGTACTTGACAACATCTGTCAAACATATACTAGCCCTTGGATCATATTGATAAATCATCTTTACTGATTCCATTGAATTCATAATCTAGATAACAGTTGGATCCACGTACATGAATCTTATGATTCCACATATATAAGCCAAGACATTGAATCATTCGATTCTGAATCTCATTGATTCCCATATAATCCAATTTGGATTCTGCTATTCATGTGCTAAAGTGATGTCTCCTCATTCTGGAAATTCGGATAATCTTTAGTAAAATCTCATATGTCTTGAAGATAGTGCATTTTACATTATTTTGGCATACTAGTGGGGTACACGTTGTATTTCATACTTAAATGGTACCTTAACTCACAAGAAAGTGGTAATATGATGCTTTAGTTTCAAATCTTATAATATTGACAATTTGAATTTGTGTGTCATAGCCTAATCCTATTTTCTATGAATGTTTATCGCGTATCATAACATGCAATATGAAAGTGTTGAAAAAGATAGAGTGTGATAATCTTAAAATATATTGGTTTGATTGGTCAAGGCTTGACAGAATGTCATAGGATACCATTTGATATTATACGGATTTTATATCCAAGATGTGTGATTGATATATCATATATACTGATATGATCTTCTTCCTCGTGATGTTCGACCAAAAAGATGTGATTTTGTATTTTACATTTTAGTTTGCACAAAGAAAAATGTAACATCCCAAACATAGTATTTAGTAAATAATAACGCGAAAGAGACTTAATCGTCATAAAACAAAAGAAAAACGGATGGGCTTGGGCTCGACTCCAACGGGCCGAGAGAAGCCCAGGTATATAAGGGCCAAGACAGCCTTGAAGCTCTCATTTTCCACAAACACTTGCAAGCTAGAGATAGAAAGGAGAGTCGGGTCTAGAGAGAGAAAATCGACGGATCGACATGAAATTGAAGGAGCACGTTACTACTGAGCTCGTGAGCAAAACCTCCGAATCAGAATCACAATCCAGGTAACGATTCGACCTTAAACTGAGTTTTTTCTTCATTTTGGGGTTTCTCGGGTTTTAGCTAAATAGGAGACGTTTTTATGGATGAAACTTGAAAATAAGCTTAGAACTAGCATCTAGAGTGAAAACCGCACCTTTTGATTAAAGAAAGTTGTAAGATTAGCATGATCGGATTAACATGCAAAATTTCGGACTTGTCCAGAAAACAGGTGCTGCGTACTTATCAAGTACGCAGTAGGGATGTCCTACGTACTTACCAAGTACGCAGGTACGCAGGAGAAAGATCATGCGTACTTATCAAGTACGCAGGTACGTAGGAGAAAGGTCATGCGTACTTACCAGTACGCAAGAGAAAGATCATGCGTACTTACCAAGTACGCAGGAGAAAGATCACGCGTACTTGTCAAGTGCGCATGAGCAAGGCTCTGCGCACTTACTAAGTGCGCAGGCAGCAGACCAGTAAGTAAAGTCAGTATGTTTAGGATGATTAAACTGTTAGAGTCGGGATTGGGTCTGATGCGTATTAAAACCACCTAATTCAGATCGTACGTGACGTTGTTGGACATTTGTTTAGGACAACCAAGACTAGCTTTTCAGGTGAGTTCTATGTGCCCCCTTCTATGTTATGTGCAAATCATTTTAAATGTTTTGGGGCTGAAGTGTATACACTAAATGAATAAATGCTACAAAAGTAAATGCGATCATGCGTGGTATACAAATATTTATATATATATATATACTTATATATGAAAATGAATTATGAACAAAGAATGAAACGTATGATTACAAAGAATGAATGAAGGAAGGACATAACGTAAATGAATGAAATCTTGCTTTATATTATAAAAATTGCTTGTTATGAATGTATGTAAACGTTATGAACCCTTCTATGATAACGGCTACTTCGGTAGACGGACGACCACGTGACTATTTTGCAACCGGGACAAAAACGTTCCTTCGTAAGCTAGGACGTATATTAAGGCACTAATGGACGGTCGAAGCAATTGCCTTAATTAAAGTAGAACGGTTGCATACATAATGGTCGCGTGGGAAACGGATGCCCCAGGGCAAACGAACAAAAGAATGGACTACGACGGTAGGACGGTTTAAGAGCGGACGGGCAAAGGTTTCCGGACGGATTTAATGAAAGAACGGTCGGTTTTCTAGAGCCGGACGGTTAATGAAATGGGCTACGACAGTAGTTCTCACTGCGATGTCTTTGTGACACTCGCGACAAGTGTGATGGGTTGATCTCCCTTAAGATTATGGCCAATAACTGTTCTCTCCCCCAAAGTAAGTATGTATGTACATATGTATGTACATAAAATAAATGTTATGTGAGAATAGCAAAGTAAAGAACATGTAAAAGCACGAATATTACGTATGTTATGTACATATATATATAAAATATTCATGATAAGATAAGTATTATGTATGATTGTCCTTAAACTAGAACTCACCAGCGTTAGCTAACTTTTAGTATACATTTCAGGTAAAGGAAGAAAGGGACGTGCGATGGCTTGAAGGTTACCCGGCACAAGGCTGACATCCCACATTTATTTTTATTAAGACAATGTTATGTATTTAATTGTTAAGACTTCCGTTGTCGTGTTATGTAATCTGAATGATGTTTGCTTCAACTACTCCTGAATGTTTTAAATTAAGTTAAGTATTTATGACTATGTTTATGAGTAAATCCAACAAGTGAGGTTACCCGGGAATGGGGCCTTACAAGTTGGTATCAGAGCAATAGTTTGAGAGATTCAGACATCCCTAAATGTCTGGACTCAAACTGATTATGGGACCAACGCACAGATGTCAGTATGGGTAACCAACGCCAACGCTAGCACGGTAAGTAAGTACTAGAGTTAATACACTTGGATAAGAATATATACCTTAACTTAGAACAAATAGATGTCAATGTCACAACCGATTTGAAGAGTTTTTGAACCCGAAAAGCAATGTAAATTAGTAATCACAAACCGGTCACTCTAATTAAAAATTTACCTTGCTCGTACTGTTCTAAACTATGATCTGAAGGAATAGCATTGATGTATTCCCTTATAACTATCAGGAAACTAGAAACTATGGCTAGTGGAGGAAGAACAGGTCACCGAGGCGGTCGCACTGGCCGAGTAGGTAGACCTCCGTTGAATCGAAGACTTGAAGAGGAAGAGAGTGTGCACGCAGAACACACTGAGAGTGTGCACAAAACAGAGGTGACCCCAACTGGGAACAACGATCAAGGGCCTCTACAGTTAGAATCCGAGGTTAGGGATGCTATTGCCCGTGAAGTTGTACTCACTCTGAAGAAAGTATTGCCTGATCTACTATCCGAGGCACTAAAGAAGAGTAGAGAGGAGGATGAAGGAGACCATGAAGAGAAAGTGTATGACAGTGATGGGGATGAAGTAAAGGTGGGATCAAGCAACCGTGGGTGTACTTACAAAGGTTTCAAGGACGGAGACCCACCCAAGTTCGATGGGAACAAGGATTCAGTGGCTACGTTCGAATGGATTGAGAGGATGAACGTTGTAATCAACATTAGCGAGTGTCGACTAGACCAAGCGGTTAAATATGTTGCTCATTCTTTCACCAATGAAGCACTAGGTTGGTGGAGAAACATTCAGCGGACAAAGTCGCCAAACGCTCTTGCCAGAATGACATGGGAAGACCTGAAGAAGCTCATAATCCAAAAGTTCTGCCCACAGAACGAGATTGATCGTGTGGAGAATGAGTTCCTAAACTTTAAGGCTGGCAATAAGACTCATCGCCAGTATACCTCAAGATTCAATGAACTAGCCCAACTGGTACCCCACCTGGTGGAGACAGAAGAGCGAATGATTTAGTACTATGTGAAGGGCCTACCTCAAAGGGTCCGTGTTCATGTGAAAACTAATCTACCCTCGACCTTTGAGTCAGTAGTGAATCTGAGCGGAATCGTCTACGACGATTATGCCAATGAGGACCAGGCACCTGAGACACAAAAGAGAAAGTGGGAGAACCCGTCTAGAGGCACCGGAAAGGGAAATGTAAGAACTGAAATTAAGAAACCAAGGTTGGATGAATATGAAACATGCAAGAAATGTGGAAGGCAACATCTTGGCGAGTGTCGAATCGACACCACCATGTGTTATAAGTGCGGGAGGCCGAGGCACTACTCCCGAGATTGTTTGAAGGGCGTCAAGTGCCAAAGTTGTGGAAGACATGGACACCAGACTAGGGATTACAGGAAAACCAGACAATCCGGTTCGGGAAAGGAAAAGGAAGCTGAAAAGGAACAACCGCAGGCTAGGACTCGAGCCTACGCCCTGACTGAGGAGGAAGCAAGGGGAAACCCTGATGTTGTGTCAGGTACGTTCCTAGTTAATGATGAACATGCTGCTATTTTATTTGACTCTAGTGCTAGTAAAAGTTTTATATCCAATGCATTTAGTCGTAAACTAGGATGCACTATCAACACCATAGTAAAGGCTTTTAGCGTACAAACTGCCGTTGGTACAAATTCAGCAGTATTTCAAGTAACAGAGGATTGCAACATAGAAATAGAGGGTCATAAGTTCCCTTCTAGATTATTCCTTCTTACCTTAGGAGGATTCGATATAGTATTGGATATCGATTGGCTAGCTGCCAACGAAGCTCAAATCATATGTAAACATAAGAGGATACACCTCAAAGCTCCTAGCGGCAGCCCAATTACGGTTTATGGGGATTGGAATTGCACGATGCCGAACATCATCTCGATGATCAAGGCCGAAAGTTACATGACGCGCAGTTGCGAAGCTTATTTGGCATATGTTATTGATAATAGAATGAAAATGAATGAACTCAAGAAAGTACTCGTGGTGTGCAACTCTCCGGAAGTATTCCCTGAGGATCTTACTGGGTTACCACCCGATCGGGAAATAGAATTTCAGATTGAATTAATGCCAGGAGCCGAGCCCGTTGCCAAAGCCCCCTACCGATTGGATCCGTCAGAAATGAAAGAATTGATGTCTCAACTAGAGGAACTAACAGAAAAAAGGATTTATTAGACCGAGCATCTCACCGTGGGGCGCTCCGGTACTATTTGTAAAGAAGAAGGACGGCAGCATGCGCATGTGCATTGACTACCGCGAGTTGAACAAGAGGACAGTAAAGAACAAATACCCATTGCCTAGAGTAGACGACCTTTTTGATCAACTGCAAGGTGCGAGTTGGTTCTCAAAGATCGATCTTAGGTCGGGTTACCATCAGTTGAAAGTAAGAGAAGAAGACGTACCAAAGACCTCGTTTCGCACGCGTTATGGACATTATGAGTTTCTCGTGATATCCTTCGGATTGACCAACGCACCAGCAGCGTTCATGGATTTGAAGAATAGAGTATGTCGACCAATGTTGGATCGATCGGTGATAGTTTTTATAGATGACATACTGGTATATTCGAAAAGCGAGAGTGATCACCACTGTCACTTAAGAGAGGTTCTGGAGGTGCTAAAGCAGGAAAGGTTGTACGCAAAATTTCTCCAGTCAACGCTTGTTCTGGACTCTTGATTGTCTGTGTAAGCCTTTCAATAATGTATGGCTTTTCAGTCACTGTCCACCAAGAAGTTTTGTCTATCTTTATAGCCTTTGACTTTTCAGCTTGTGGTTCAACATCTTCAGGAACGGTAAATGGTTCTCGTTCATCTACAAGCTTATCCATCTTCCCGATTATTGAACCATCTTTTCTACATATGTTTGTTGTTGTTCATATTCATACTTTTTATATTCAATGTTGGTCTGAGTGTCTTGTTCATCATCTTCAGTTGTTCTTTCACTTCCATCAACACCTCCAGCACCACCACTATTATTGTCAACATCTGAAGAATGATTATCATCTTTCTTTTCTCTAGTGATTACAACTTCTTCATCATCTTCTTCCTCCTTCTCTGTATCTTCTTGATTTTCATCAGTTCTCTCCAATCCTTCACCTTCATCATTTAGGAGCATATCAATGTCAGACAAACTGTTGTCTTCATACATGTTTGCTTCAAAGATTAGAGTCTGAACTTGTCCGCTTGTAGAAGGAATTGGTTCAGTGGCTGTCGGACTTTGTACGTCTTCAACATTCTCGTCTTGATTAGTAACAGTTAGAGCACCAATTTGAGCTATCAAAACTTGAACAATCTTTTGAAGTTGATCAATTTGCTGCTGTTGCTGTACAAGTAAACCCTTTTGTTTATTGCTTTCGGTTTTCAACTCTCTGATCTCTCTAGTATTTGCAGCTTCTCTGCTTTGCAGGATGGAGATTTGAGTCTTCAGTTGACTTAACTACATCAGCAGTTTCCCTTGTAGCATAATTCAAAAACTCTTCATCAACCAAACCATAATTCTTTGATTTCTAATACTTGTTCTTATCTGGTACTTCCTTTGCCTTACCCTTGCCTTTATCAAGTGCAGTGGTTGTTGTTTTCTTCTTCTTTCTTAATTTTGGATCTGTAAAAACGATACCCTTAGACAGAGGAGGTCTAGAAGGTACGATCTTTGACTTTTCCGGCTCTTTCCTCTTCTTAGATGGGGTTGTTGTTGTTGTTGTTAACTGTTCATCATGAACTTCCAACACTTCAGTATTTACACTTAAGATATCTTCAGTTTCAGCTATGAATTCTTCTGTGTGACTCAACAATGGTTCTGTAATGTGACACCCAGTAGTCCAGGTCAATACCCATAGTCATATTTGCACATTCCTATTTTATATTTCTTGGAATATTATCTTTGACATAGTATTGTCATGAGTCTAGCAAAGGGACAAGTGTCATATTTAGTAATTTTTAAGAATTACTAGGAAATAAATGATAATAACCCTCATTGAACGTTCGTTGGTGATTAAAAGAATGTTATTCCAGAAAAGTCTAGAGACCCATTTAAATATAAAAACATAAATACTGGTGACTAAACTTTTATAAAAAGTTGACACATAAATAATTGTTACATGACTCTATGTTATATTATGTGTATTCATGTATAATACAGTTGTAGTGATAATCTATGTCGGGTTAACTAGTAAAATATTGAGACTAGTCAAACCACACAAAAACACATAAGTTATGAATCGTTTAAAAGTTTTACACCGGGTATTAGATCACGCGATCACCTAGGGGATTTATACCACCAAAGAACCCCACCTATCTAGCCATTAATAGATTTAACAACACCCAACCCCCACCCTATACCCCTCTCGGCCGAAATTGGGTGTAGCCATCCACTCACCCATAAATACTTGCTTACATGTCTAACATGCATACACTCTTCCACTTGAAATCATTACATGCAATTCCCATCATGTCATAAGTAGTAATGATGAAATGGTAGTCAAACACTCAACTCCCATCACTCTATATACATATATACGGCTCACATACACACACATGCACACCCTCTTCCCTTTCAATGATTACATGCAATTCCTATCAATCATAAGTGGTAATGATGAAGATGTGATCAACACGTAACTCCCTCCTCCCTCCCTTGACTGATTCATTTCGGATTTCACCCAATTCCCCTCTCCAAAACCGAAAATGCAAACAATTCCCGTAACTCAGCTTCATGCCAGATTTTCGGTCAACTTCGGAAGGCCATATCTCTTTCTTTCCTTGGTCAAATCAGTCCATTCTTTTTCTAGAATGAAGCTCTGTGTTAACAGAGGAGAACCCAAGTGGAATCACTCGAATCCATGGAGTATTCGACCTCCAAACAGCCGACGCAAGAAGGCCGCTCAATGCAGGTCGAATCTGGACACCTCTTTTCATTTTCCTGTTTTGAGGTACCTACACAACTCCAAATCTAATAATACTTTTTCACATCTCCTCTGGTTTCAATAAACTCGATTTTAGAAGAAAACCCCAAGTCATTTGGTCTTCTAAAACCATCTAAAACTCTACTCGGAGTAGCCTAAAAAACTGAGTTTTCAAGAACAAAATAAAACATAAAATTCTTGATGAGTTTTGGCTTTATTTCTTCATAAGTCATGTTCGAATACATATATTTAAACATGTACATGTTCATACATAAAATACCAAACTAGAAGGACCATGGACAAGACAAGGACACATCAAATATAAACTACATATATATATAATCACATAAAATAACACTTGGATGATGGTGTTCTTCATAAACCCTTCATTCCATTCATGTGTTATGTTGAAGGATACATGTTCGTGAAGTTATATGATCATGTGTGACTTACCTGGTAAGACCCGAGGTAGTGTCCTATGATTCAAGAAGACATACGAACGATTATCATCAACATATGAACGTGAAAGGTGTTACTAAAAATATATGTTTATGGATAAAATTTGTGATATATATGTGTTGGTGTACGGTTTTGGTTAAATTATGGAAATGTTCTAGGAATTAAAGATTAGTATCCTAATATGAACATTTGATATATGTACATGGAACATATGAAGAGATTCGGTTAAAAATAAATAATCACATGACATCGTGGAACATAAGTGAATATATTTTAAGTTGCTACAAAAATAATATTTATTTTTGGTACACTTAATAAGTCACCAATAGGGAAACATATTATTTTCTCGGAAAATATGCAAGCATCTAGACTGGAATAATAATCACCAATGAGTCGTAAATAAAAACACTATTTTTACTAAACAAAGGCGTACTTAACGGGATTCGTTAAGTCGGATGAACAACTTACGTATAAGACGGGTAGTCTTAACACATTAGTACCCTTGTGTGATTAGGGTACGGATAGACATGAACTCTTAGCGCACTGTTATTTGCTAGGATTTCATCGGACACAAAGTGAGTTCACGGCCCCCTTTCGCTTTTTAATGTTTTGTAAACTGCGGGGGAGAAAACATACTTACTTGTTATGTTTTGAGAATATGAAATACAATTGCTTACACGTTTGACAATATGAACATTCTGGTTTAACTCTTTGTGAGTTTCACTAACCCCTTTTTATTTTCTAAGTTTTTGAAATGTTTTGGGGTGGAAACATACTTGTAAAGAATTTTTGTATGTAAATGAATGAATTAATGATCAGACCGTATGTGTGTATTGAGGGAAAAATGAAGCGCTTAAAGTCCTTGGAATAAAAATTAGTAACCATTAGCTATGGACTTAGCCCGGGATTTTATGGATAGTACTATTGGGGGTGACGCCTCCGGTCATGATTAGTCGTGCTAATCAAGGGTCCAAATGGCCGAATGACCGCATATTGTCTTAACTCGCAGAAAGGCGAGGGGAGGCACATAAAGTTGGGGTTTGGTTACAGTCTCATACATTACATATTATTTTGTATTCCTTGCAAGTTTACAATTGGGGTCAATTGATCGGGTTAGTATTCGGATTCGTTAGTAATACATACTAAGAGTTTTGATCGGTAAATGATCGGGTTTAAACAATGTATATGTTTTCAAAGGAAAACTACTTATTTTATGACGGTAAAGTCATGGGCATGTTTTCAAAGGAAAACTACTTATTTTATGACGGTAAAGTCATGGACATGTTTTCAAAGGAAAACTACTTATTTTATGACGGTTAAGTCATGTATATGTTTTCAAAGGAAAACTACTTATTTTATGACGGTTAAGTCATGTATATGTTTTCAAAGGAAAACTACTTATTTTATGATGGTAAAGTCATGGGCATGTTTTCAAAGGAAAACTACTTATTTTATGACGGTAAAGTCATGGACATGTGTTAGGACATAGATTTGTAATGACAAAAGCTTGTAATAGTTAGATTTTATGTCTTTGTGTTTTTTATATGTAATTGTTTAAAGTTGCTAAGTGTTTTAACTAGTGAGCCTAGAGGCGAACTTGTTAAGTTCGCCTGGTCTATCAGAGGCGAACTTAATAAGTTCGCTTAGGTCTAACTGAGGCGAACTTGTTAAGTTCGCTTAATCTGTTTCAGGCGAACTTAACTAAGTTCGCTTACAGCAGGTGTGTTTCTATATATATGTGTTACAGAGTCATTAGAAGGAACCGATCCAAAAAGAGAAAAACTTGTCTGATTGAGTCTGTAACCACAGTGATTTGGAATATAACGAGAAGTTTATTTACGCGTGTTGTTTGAATTGTCAATTAGTATACAAACGTTAATACGAAGGATTCCGCACTTCGTGTTATAGAAACGTCATATCACGAGTTCGATCAGTAGTTGAGTTACCTGGACCTACAAGTGGTATCAGAGCTTATGCTCGTGAATTAAGTACGATTCTCGGTGATTAGTGACAGTTTTTGTGTACAATTCGACAAGAAATTCAACATTTTTGAAGTTTCTGCAACAATGGAGTTTTTCAAGTTCTTGAAGATCGTTTCTTTGCTGAATTCGTGATTTTGGAAGGGTTTTTGACGAAATTAGTCCGATAGAACTGTTCTATTTGATAAAATTCACAATCCTACGGTTCAATTTTCTTAAATTCCATCAATTCGCTGAGAAATCATGAATTTTGAAGGTTTCGGTTCGTGTTTGGGTGAAGAATCTGTTGAATCTGTAACAGCAGTTTAAGCGAACTTGCTGAGTTCCTGTGCAGGTGAACTTAGCAAGCGAACTTATTAAGTTCGCTTCTCACATTTCAAGCGAACTTAGCTGTTAAGCGAACTTACCGGATTTCCTCCTTAAGCGAACTTGTCTTGTTCGCCTGATCTTAAGTTCGCTTAGTTCTCCCTAAAGCGAACTTATTAAGTTCGCCTGAGGGTAAAACAGCTCAATACTTAGAAATTTTTCAGAAATTTTTTTTTAACATGGCAAATATGGTTCAAGTCACAAACATGTTCAATCATGACAATGAGATTGGTACATCTCAAAAACCTCCGAAGTTGCTGAATCTAGCTGATTATTCAAATTGGAAAGATCGGTTTGACCAATTCGTATCTTTTACCGATACTAGTTTGTGGATTCCAATTTTGGAAGGATATACGCATCCTACTTATTCATGGATGGGAAAAGATGATGTTCCAAAACCAGTGTCAGTTTAACTACTGAAGAGAAGCTGTTATTTGATCGAGAAAAGAAAGCAATGGCTAGCATTTCGATGTCTCTACCAAAGGAAGTTTATCACAGTTTTAAACAGTTCAAGTCTTCTCAACAACTGTGGGAAGCACTACAGAAAAGGTGTGAAGGGAGTTTAGATGTGAAGAAAAGTAGAAAAGAGTTACTAAAGAAGCAGTTCCTAGTTTTTAAACATTTTCAAAATGAATCTTTGGATGATCTTGCTACAAGATTCTATCATCTTCTTAGTGAACTGGCTAGTACATCTGTGGTATATGAGACTGAGGAAATCAATGATAAATTCTTGGAGGCTTTACCATCAAAGTTTGATGTGTATACGGTTTTGATCAAAGAAAATGTTAAGTACAAAACCATGTCTCTTGAAGAAGTCCTAGGGAAGATCCAGTCACATGACATGAATTTGAAAAAGAAAGAGACTAATTTGGAGCATATCCAGGATCTCTCGATGTATTTTGCCAAATCTGTTGGTAAATCTGGTACTGGAGTGGCATTCTTTTCTGGTGATGCTCAAGAATCTTCAAATGATCAGTGTTCTGGAGTTCCAAATTATTCTGGTCATACAAGCCATTCTGGATTTTCTGCTACTACTGCTTCAACATCATCTGGATCTCATGTGAATCAGAAAGTTGCTGATGATTATTTGGCTATGTTTTCTTCATTCATGGTATCATATGAGAATTTCATTGGAGGAAAAATACATGATCCTGAGGTAATAGAAGAAGATTTCAGACAGATTGACCCTGTTGATCTCGAAGAAATGAATATCCAATGGAATATGGCCATGTTAATGAGACAAGCTAAAGATTTCTTGAAGAGAACTGGGAGAAAATATATTGGTTCAAATAGTCGATCGCGTATGGGTTTTGATAAGAGCAAAGTTAGATGTTACAACTGCCAAGAGTATGGTCACTTTGCTAAGGAGTGTGTGAAACCAAAGGTAGAATTTGATTCTCAAAACAAGCAATCTAACTTTCAGCATAATAGGAATCAGCCACATGGTTCATCTGGTAATCAAACTCATGGTCATTCTGGTAATACAAATCATGCATCTGCATCATCAGCTCTAGTTGCTCAAAACGATGAAAATTATGATTGGGGCATTCATCTGGAAGATTTGGTGGGTGCTGTGAGTCAGACTTTTGTTGCAGAAATTCATTCAGAAAAACCAGAAGAGTCTACTGATGATGAAAGTTCTAGTGATGATTCATGTGATGGTGATAGTGTTCCAAGTGTTGATGATAAGGAAGAAAGAGAGCAAAGTATTGATTCTGATGTTGTGACAGGGGTTGCTGAGGAAGAAATTGTTCTTACAGAAAATGCATCAGTTGGTAAAGATTCAGAAAACATTACAATTGCCAAAGTATTCATGGCAGACATGTCTGACCCGACTAAGGTAAAAGACTCTATTTGTCATATATTTTGTTCTAATTGCATTTCTATTAAAGATAAACTACAAAAAGTCATGGATGATAACACAAATTTGATTTGTGACATGAAATCAATGCATTCAGTTAATCAGAAACTGAAAGATAATGATAAACTGTGCATTGATAGAATTGAGTCTTTGAAAAGAGACTTAAATTCTCTTGGGTTAAAATACAAAGAACAGGGTTATCATCTAGACATGGCTTATGCTGAAATTGAAAAACGAAATGAAGTAGTTGCCCAAAAGAACAAGGAGATTTCTGAAAATGAATCTGAGGTGATAAAGTTACATAGAAAGCTGGAACAGTTTGAGAATTCATCTGTAGTTTTGGATTATTTCAATGCTAATGCTGATCCCACAAAAAGGGTTGCTGGTATTGGGTTTGTTCCTCCTCCGTTCAATGCAAATTATGTAGTTGAGCCTGAAATTATTAATGAAGAGGAAATTGATCCCAAGACAGTATTAAACGTGAATCCAGTGACGGGTGAAGACATGGTGTATGATTCTGATACAGAAGATGAAGTGTTTGATGATTCAAAGGTTGAAGGCATTCTGAGAGAAGTGAAAATTGAGGAACCAAAGGTTGTGAAGAATGTTACTCGGGATAGGTGCATTTTGGCTGAACCTGAAGAGGTGAAAGTGGTTCAAACTAAACTTTCTCCAATCTTACAGTCAAGTGGGTTTGTGGTGGCTGGTTTTCAAAAGGTAAATTCTTCAAAGGTGCCAAAACAGACTTATGTTCCTAAGAAGCCGACAAATTGTTCAGGGCATTCATCTGAAGCTTGTTCTTCTGATGGTTCTTCAAATTCAAAGAAAACATCTTATTTCAGAGGTTATCAAGAAAGAAGAGTGTGCTTTCATTGCAATGAGCCTGTTCATATTTTGATTAATTGTCCATACAAGAACAAGGGTAAAATGAAGACTGTTCCTTCACAACCGAAAGTGGTAAAAATTCTGAAAAGGAAAGATGATGGAAAATCGTCTTCTAGTTTGGAGAAAGATATGACTGGACGATCTTTTGTTAATTCCCCTGGAATTAAACAACAGAATACATTGCATGCTAATTCTTTTGTATGCAGAGAAAATCTTGAGATTCCAAAAGTTGGGATTTCAAAAGATACTTTTCAGGAGGTTAAATTGTCTAGACCTCAAAGAAGAAGGAGAAACAGAAAATTAAAGAAAATTTTGGAAACATCTGAATCTGACAATAATATATCAAATAATGTTTTTCAAAATAATAAAAATGGTTCTTCTTTGAAAAGGTCTGATTGTCAAACTTCTGTTCCAACAGTGAATGACAAAATTGATTGTAAATTACAAGAAGTCGTTTATTTTGATCAATCCGGACGACCCAAGACCACGATGCCTTGGGTTCCACTTTCTAACTGATTCTCGTTGTTTATGTAGGGACAACCAAGGAGGACTATCAACAATACATGGTATGTGGATAGTGGTTGCTCTCGACATATGACAGGGAATGTGAAATTGCTTGAGGATGTGATTAAAATTGATGGTGGTTATGTCGCTTTTGCGGGTAATAAAGGCAGGTACATAACAGGCCAGGGAACGTTAAAGAACGACAAAGTAAAATTTGATAAGGTGAATTATGTTGAGCAGCTGGAACATAATCTTTTAAGCGTATCACAAGTCTGTGACTAGAAGTTTTCGTTCCATTTCAACGATCATGAATGTTATATTCTGAAACCGGGGTTTGTGATTCCTGATGAATGGATTCTCATGAAAGCTCCAAGGAGAAATGACACGTATGTCCTTTACATGAGTGTCGCCACTACAACGGATTCAATTCCAACATGTTTACTCTCCAAGGCGTCGGAATCTGATTCAATATTGTGGCACAGGAAGTTAGCTCACATAAACTACAGGAAGATGAACTACATTGTTAGGAATGATCTTGTGCTTGGTATTCCGAAAATGAAATTCTCAGTTCCTGATGATTGTATTCCGTGCAAGAAGGGGAAGCAAAGAAAGAAATCTCACAAATCGAAATCGATGAATTCTATCGTAACTCCCTTGGAGTTGCTGCATATGGATTTGTTCGGTCCTATCAGTATTAGGAGCATTGGTGGGAAATCGTACTGCTTGGTCGTAACTGATGATTACTCCAGATTTTCATGGGTTAAGTTTCTTTCATCTAAAGCTGAAACCACTGAGTTGGTACAACACTTAATCCTGGGTTTGGAAAATTTATTCAATCTGAAAGTCAGAAGAATCAGGAGTGACAATGGCAGAGAATTTAAGAATAGCAAAATGGGCTTATTCTGTCTACAAAAAGGAATTCATCATGAATTAAGTGCGCCATATGTTCCTCAACAAAACGGTGTTGCTGAACGAAAGAACAGGACGTTGGTCGAAACAGCTCGCACGATGCTTGCAGATTCTAAGCTTCCAGTCACCTTTTGGGCTGAAGCTGTGAATACTGCGTGTCATGTTTTGAACAGGGTCTTGACCGTCAAGCGGCATAACAAGACTGTAACATCCCAAAAATAATAAAACGAATAAATATAGCAAGACCGGTGATTTAGTTGGAATATTTAAATAAAAAGGGAGCGGGCCTGGGCCCGACTTCAATGGGCCGAGGGAAGCCCATGCGCATAAGAGGCAAGGCAGCCCTCTTCCCTGCTCATTTCCCCAACACACGCAGCTTTAGAGAGAGAAAGGAGAGCTCGGGTCTAGAGAGAGAAAGTGACGGATCAACTCGGGAATTCAGGAGAACGTTGCTGCTGTTCCCGTGAGCAAAACCTCCGAATCAGAATTACAATCCAGGTAACGATTCGATCACATTATGAGTTTTTGTTCGTTTTGGGAAGTTTCGGGTTTTGGCTAAAAGATAACGATTTTACGGATGAAACTTGAAAGTGAACTTAGGTATAGCATCTAGGATGAAAAACGAACGTTTTGATCAAAGAAAAATTTAGATATCGACATGACCAGATTCGCATGCAGAACATTCGGATTTTTGGGGAAGGCGATAAGTGCAGGTCCATCGAAACTACTTAGTTTCGATATGTGCAGGTCCATCGAAACTACTTAGTTTCGATATGTGCAGACCTATCGAAACTACCCAGTTTCGATATATGCAGACCCAATCGAAACTACTATAGTTTCGATATGAGCCCCCGATCCGAAGCTAAGATAATACATAGGTTATCTATCGAAACTACCTATCGAAACTATCTATCGAAACTACCCATCGAAACTACAAGTTTCGACAGAGGCAACCTATCGAAACTACAAGTTTCGACAGGGGCAATCTATCGAAACTATCCAGTTTCGATATAAGTAAACCCATCGAAACTACTAAGATCAAGTATAGTAATGTCTAGTGTCATCTAGGAGCACCATCTTATGTGTATGACTTAATTATACAGATCGTGAGTGACATTAGTGAAGCTCAGTAGCCAGCTTAGTGTATTACAGAAACTACTCATCAGGTGAGTTCTATGTGCCCCCTTCTGTGTTATGTGCAAATGATTTATAAATGTTTTGGGGCTGAAGTGTATACACTAAATGAATAAACGATATGAATGTCAATGTGATCATACGTGATATATTAAGGTATATGTGTAGATACATATGAAAAAGGAAGTATGAATATTAAATAAAGAACGAAACGTATGTTTACAAGTAATGAATGAAAGAATGGCATAACGTAAATGAAGGAAATCTTGCTTTATAAATATATATTGCATGTTATGAATGTATGTATACGTTATGGACGGAAACGAAGCTAACGACTACTACGGTAGACGGACGACCACTTGACTATTATGCAGCCAGAAACAGTAAGTCTAGAAAGGTAGACTAAATAAAGGCCACTACGGTGGAGTAAGTCGCTATGTCAATAATTCGGCTGTATAATTAGTTCAAGTGGGAAACGGATGTCTTATGGCAGACGGGCGATTATGTCGGACGGCCGAAGGGTGGCCGGACCTAAAGTTATTTCGGACGGCTGAAGGGTGGCCGGACCAAAAGTTAAGGCGGACGGTTTCTAGGACCGGACGAGTAAAAGGGCTACGACGGTAGCTCAAGGGCGTATATCTTTGTGATATACGCAGTAAATGACGGGTTGATCACCCATATGTGTATGACCAATAAATGGTAAAGAAAGTAATGGTGAATGCATATCCATGTAATCACATAAGAATGTTGAAGAAGGAATGTAAAGAAAAGAAAAGGGTGAATGCATATATATATATGTAATCACAAAAATAAAGAAAAGAAAGATGAAAGAAAAGCAAAAGTTATGAATACGTGTTTATATGAATGACTTTATAATAATGCTTACTTATGAAGTAAAGAAAAGAATGTTTATATCTAAACGCATTAAACTAGAACTCACCAGCGTTAGCTGACTTTTAGTATACATTTCAGGTAGCAAAGGCAAGGGTCGTGCGAAGGCGTGAAGGCTGCCCGGCGTGTGACTGACATCCCACCTTATGTTTTGATTAGACAATGGTTAATGTTTTGAATGCTAAGACTTCCGCTGTAATATACTTAAATGTTCAATGTTTCCGCTGTGTTTGAATGTTTTTAATTAAAAGTTCAGTAATTAATGACTTTGTTTATGAGTAAATCCAACAAGTGAGGTTACCCGAGAAAAGGGGTCTTACAAAGACTTGCTATGAATTGTTAAATAATCGAAAGCCGAATCTGGAATACTTACTACCTTTTGGTAATCCGTGTACCCTACTGAAAGTTTGAGATGTCCCAACTAAATTCAGTGCAAAGGCTATTGAAGGGATTTTTCTGGGGTATGTGGCTAATTCGACAACCAAGATGGTTTATAACAAAGAGACACGCCAAGTTGAAGAATGGTTCCATATTGACTGTTCAAATCGGTCTTTACCACAAATGGCGATTGGTCCGGATTGGGCATTTGATTATGAAAACTTATTCAAGTCTTTTCATTTACCTTCTGACATTTCTGATGAAGATGCTGATGTTCTTTATGATTCTTGTCAAGATGCACAGCACAATGGATTTCTACCAAATGCAGTTCCCAATTCATCGATTCCATCTACTTCTGCTCCCGATCCTAATGTTGCTTCTTGTTCAGGTCCGCAAGATTCAGAGAGTGAGGAGGATAATGCTATTTTTCAAGATTCTTCTGCTGATCCGTTGTTGAGTGATGATTCATTACCTTCGACACAGGCTCAGGAGGAGATTCTAACAAATTTAGACTCAGAAATTCCAATTCCTCAAGATTACTCTTATAAATCTGACTCTACTCTAGTTGATGTGTTGCCGGTTCCTGAGGTCGCATCCATCAAGGAACACAAAGATCATCCAGTAACAAATATAATTGGAAATTTACAGGATGGAGTGAAAACTCGTTCTCTTGTTGACAATACTTGTTTGTATACTTGCATTAAAGATTCTGGTGTTCTTGATGATTGCTCACATTCTTGCTTTATTTCACAGGTTGAACCCAAGAATGTAGAGATGGCTTTACATGACAATAACTGGATAGAAGCTATGCAGGAAGAACTAGCTCAATTTGACAAACTGAAGGTTTGGAATCTTGTTGATTTACCGAATGGTGCGTATCCGATAGGAACAAAATGGGTGTTTAAATGTAAAAAGGACGATCGAGGTGTCGTGGTACGCAATAAGGCAAGATTAGTTGTCCAGGGCTTCAATCAACAAGAAGGAATTGATTACATCGAAGTTTATGCGCCGGTTGCAAGGCTTGAAGCTATAAGGCTATTTCTAGCTTTTGCTTCCTTTAAAGGTTTTAAGGTGTTTCAATTAGACGTCAAGAGTGTATTTTTATATGGAAAGGTCAAGGAGGAAGTCTATGTGTGTCAGCCGCCGGGGTTTGAAGATCCACTGAATCCAAACATGGTTTTCAAGCTAGATAAGGCCCTCTATGGTCTTCATCAGGCTCCTCGTGCGTGGTATGAGACTTTATCTACACATCTTTTGGCGAATGACTTTGTTCGTGGAAAGATAGACTCGACCTTATTCATAATGAAATCAGGGGGAGATTACCTACTGGTACAGATTTATGTGGATGATATTATATTTGGCTCGACAAATGAAGGGTTGTGCAAAGAATTTGAGGGTGTTATGAAGTCGAAATTTGAAATGTCTGCTATGGGAGAGTTATCGTTTTTCTTAGGTTTACAAGTAAATCAAAAGGAAGATGGTTACTTTATTCATCAGTCCAAGTATGTCAAAGACATCTTGAGCCGGTTCAAGATGGAGGACTGTACTTCATACGATACTCCAATTCCGGTCAATCATAAGTTAAATTCTGACCCGGAAGGAAAAGATGTGGACTGTCGACTTTACAGAGCTATGATTGGATCCCTCATGTACTTAACCGCTTCAAGGCCGGATATAATGTTTGCCGTGTGTATCTGTTCCAGATTTCAGGCAAAGCCAAAAGAATCTCATTTAATTGCTGTGAAAAGAATTGTTCGGTATTTAAAAGGAAAACAACGTTTAGGGCTATGGTATCCTCATGGTACTAACTTTGATTTCAATGCTTATACTGATTCTGATTTTGGTGGTTGTTGTCTGGACAGGAAATCTACAACAGGTGGTTGCCAGTTCTTAGGTAATCGACTTGTATCCTGGCAATGCAAAAAGCAAACCACAGTCTCGATTTCAACATGCGAAGCAGAATACATTGCTGCTGCAAGTTGCTGTTCACAGATCCTGTGGATACAACAACAATTGAGAGATTACGGTTTGAATTTCACAGGAACCCCCATGTTTATTGATAATAATGCTACTATGTCCATAACGAATAATCCTGTTAAACATAGTAAAACTAAGCACATCGAAATTCGATATCATTTTATACGTGATTGTGCAGAGAAAAGGTTGATTGAGCTGGTCAAGGTACATACTGAAGATAATATTGCTGATTTGTTTACTAAGGCATTTGATCGTACCAGGTTTGAATTCCTAATTAAAATGATTGGTATGATCAATCCCGAATAAAAGTTTTTCAAAATCAGAATTTCATGAAAATTTTTCTTTTAGGTTCTTTTATTGCTTTATTACATTTCTGCAGTTACATTTTCAGCCAAAAAGTCTAAATTATAAAAGTCAAAACAAATTGAAAAATATAAAATTTGACATCATTTGAGGTTAGAGAAGAAATGATAGTACATCAGTGATTAGTTCATTTCACACGACCTTAGTAGACCTTGATATATGAATGATTAAAATAAGTTGATCTGATCTAAATTTCAAAGTCTGCATAAATAAGAAATGATAGTGTTATGAATGTTATATTCTTGACAATTTGTTTATAATTTGTGTATAAAATTTGAAACTTGAATTGTCAATAGGCTAAAAGCGTTTTGAAACTAATAGTAGTGTGAAAATTAAATATAATATGATTACATCTGTGATTTAAACCCATTTTATGCCTGGGTGTGTGTGTTAAAAGATCACTATCAGATAAAGAATATTAGCTTTTAATAAGGATTTTCCTATGAGATCAGTTTCGGGTTATGTCCTTAGCACTATTCATTCGATTTGCTTCAGTGCCCATGTCCCGAAAAGCATGCAATTTGAAGTATAATCAAGATATGTACTTGACAACATCTGTCAAACATATACTAGCCCTTGGATCATATTGATACATTATCTTTACTGATTCCATTGAATTCATAATCCAGATAACAGTTGGATCCACGTACCTGAATCTTATGATTTCACAAATATAAGCCAAAACATTGAATCATTCGATTCTGAATCTCATTGATTCGTATACAATCCAATTTGGATTCTGCTATTCATGTGCTAAGTGATGTCTCCTCATTCTGAATATTCGGATAATCTTTAGTAAAATCTTATATATGTCTTGAGGATAGTGCATTTATTTTTTATTTGGCATATATGTGGGGTACACAATGTTTATCATCTAAATGGTACTAAATCACATGAATTTGGAGAATAAACGCTTATAGTTTCAAATAATATAATATTGACAATTTTAAGAATTCAGGTTTTATATTTCAAATTCGGTATAAATAAAAAGAGCATTTTATAACCTGATCTTATTTACTTTGAAATTTATCGCGTATCATTTCAAATATTATTCAAATTGAATGAGTTTCAAAATGAAAAAGATGCAAAATGCACAAAATTGAGTTGAATGGTCTCTTACTATAGGTTATCATTTGTTATTGATAATATGTGTGATGAATTAATTGAATAACTGATATGATCTTCTTGCTCATGATGTTCAAACCAAAAATATGTCATTTCAGTTTATTCAGAGAAAAACCAAAAATATGTGATTCTGTTTGTATAGAGAAAAACCAAAAATATGTGACTCTGTTTGTACAGAGAAAAATCAAAAATATGTGTTTCCGTCTGTATAGATAAAATTCAAAAAGATTTTGATTTTTACTTTCCATGAAAATTCTAAACTTTTATTAAAATTGTTCGGGATTGGATCAAATATGTGTTGCTAACGGAAGTTCAAGATTTGAAAGGTTGAAGTTGGTAAAATTTGTGTTCAAGGCAAAAGGATGGAAAAGTAATTAAGTTCGCCTGTGTACAGTGAAGCGAACTTAATAAGTTCGCTTAAATCGGTGAAGCGAACTTAATTTTCAGTCTAGGGTGAAGCGAACTTAAGGGTGAAGCGAACTTATCTTGTTCGCCGAAGGCTTGTTAAGCGAACTTAACAAGTTCGCTTAATCAAGCGAACTTAACCTGAATAAGTGTTGAATCAAGCGAACTTGTCTCATCGTCGTCTTCCTCAGAACAAGCGAACTTGCCCAAATTTCTCAAAAATTTTTAATTTGTGTTGTGAGTGTTAATTTCTGGTTGCATCTTGATCGAAATTGAAGTGCGAATCTAACAAAGGTATTTTCGTTGGATTTCATCCGCTAAATTGAGTGTATTTGAAGGATTTGGTCTCGGTTTTTCGTCGGACTGTTACAAGGACGGGTTTTGACCTAATTTTTGACCCAAATTTAAAATTAATCCTCATTTTTTATTGTCATGTGTTATTCAATTGCTTGTAAATGGTTATTTCATGATTTGATATCGATTTGCCAGAAATTTAAAATTCAGTGTTTGAATTTGAAACGTCTCAGGTTCAAGCGAACTTGTTCGAAGCGAACTTGTCAGGCGAACTTAATAAGTTCGCCTCTTACACTACTAAGCGAACTTATTAAGTTCGTCTAGGGGTCAGATGTGAAAATGACTTGGTGATTTTTTTTGTTTGAAATTTTTAAAAAAATTTTTGTTTGAAATTTTTTTTAATTTTTGTTGTTGTTTTTGTTTGTGTTTTATTAAATGTGTATCATATATGTGTACATTTACTAATGTCTGTTGTGATGTCCGAAATTTTTCACAGATGGCTCGACGTGTCGAATATAATCATAATCAAGTGGCGTTATTAGATCCTAATTTGCCAGAAGCAGTTCATTTTCAGGGCATTATCAATTTTCTGAATCGATCAAGACTACATGTTGCATTATCTGCGGATCCTTATATTAGCTTGGTGTACATCCAACAATTCTGGGATACTGTACATCAAGATATCGATGTGGAACCACATGTCCTTCGTGCAACAGTCAATAATACAGAGATTGCAATTTCAGAAGAGACAATTCGTGCTGCTCTAGATTTGGGTGGAAATGCTGAAGATCCAATATCTTATCCTAACACTCTTATTATGGGTTGTTTTCAAAGGATGGGATATCGTGGAAGACAAAATGATACACAAGCTAGGAAAGGTGGATTAGTGGGAGAATGGAGGTACTTTATGCATGTGATTATACAATGCATTTCTCCACGAAAAGCTGGTACAGATGGCTTGAAGATGGCTCTTCAAACAGCAATGGTGGCCTTAACTTTGAATAAAAGATTCAATTTTCCGCTTTATTTTTATCGGGAGATGGTCATGCAGATAAATCCGGCTGAAGGTCAAGGTTTCTTGATGTATCCCCGATTTATTCAACTGATACTCAATCATCTTATTCCAGATCTTCCACAACATGCCATAAGATTGACTTTGACTCCGATGTCAAAACGTATCTTTACAGATTGTACAAAGGTGAAACAGCAAAATGCTGCGTTGATTCCAGTTAATACACCACTGTTTGGGAACTTAATCAATCCTGATTATGTTGCACCACCTAATGATAATTGGTTTCATCCTAATGAACTTACTCAAGTTCAAGGAGTTAACGTTCCAGCACAACAACAACAGCAACAACCTGCCCAACAACAACAGATACCAGTTCCACAAATTCAAGTTCAACAACCACAAATACAAGTTCATGTACAACCTCAAATTCCTATTCCTGAACAAGTTCCTATTCCACAGGCTGCAGTTAATATTCCGATTCAGGAACCAGTTCAAGAAGAGGTCGTTCATGATCCTAATCAAGATCTGGGTATGAACATGGATGATTTTGTTGATGAAGCTGTGAACTCGTCCATTCATGAACAAGAAGGGAATGTGGTGATAGATGCTGAGTCTAGTTCCAGTTCAAGTGATACAACATCATCTGATGATGACAGCACTGATTCTGATGAATCTAGGGATTTTTCTCCGGGTCATTATGAACGGTTGGCTGCTATTCACTGGCTAATGCTGGAAAACGTATTAAATCTCAAGCCAGACGACCACGACGCAAGTCTGTTCGGGATCCTCCTTCCGGATCAGTACTTGGAAAAAGATCGTTGGTAGATGAGAGTTCTGACACTGACAGTGACTTTAATCCAGATCCTTCACGTCAAAAAGTTAATGTCTGCGTCAATTGCTGCTACAAGATCTTCTCAAGGAGTTGAAGATGCTAATTTTGTTACTTCTCTGATCATTACTCCTCCAAGATCTAAGGATCCATCTCCAGTTCCATCTCCTGTTCCTACAGAGATTCCTACTACTTCCAGTCCTTCTATTCCACAATCAACAGCTGGTCCATCTAAGACTTCTGATTCTGACAGGATAACTTTCCTTGAATCTCAAGTGCTATCTCTTCAAACACAAGTTAACTCTCTTGTGTCTATTGATTCTCAACGACAGCTGGTGAGTGTCCAAACTCGTTCAGCGTCTTGACGCTCAGGGGGAGTTGAGGATACCTGATACTTGTCACACAGAGTCAATTCAGAGACGTGATGATGAAGACAATGATCCTGCTGGAAATATTGAGGGTGATCGTCAATACACTGACGCTAATCCTATATCTAGAGTTCAGGGGGAGTCGACATCACAATCTCTTGAAGGAAACAAAGACAAAGATACTTCTGGTACTAATGAAGAAGAAATTTTGTTATTAGAATTCTTTCAAGATTCAGAAGAAGAGGAAGCTGAAAAGATTGAATGTCTTGATGACATTGACGATTTATTCAATGACATGGAAGATGATATGTCAGACACTGAAATAGAAGAAGGAGAAATAGTGGAGATTGAAATAGAGAAAGATAAAGACAGTGTTACATATGAAGGCTGTGACGGTCTTAAGGTGCCTTATAACTTCATCCAAGAGGATGTTGTTCCTGAGTTCTCTTATGATGGAATAACTGACTCTATGGACTCTATTGAAGACGTCATATTGCCTGATGATACAGCCGAGTCAAAGATGGATACTGATGATGAGAATCTTCAATTCAATAAGGGTGCTGAAACTGAAACTACTCACACTGAGTCTCCGAAGATTAATGAAGAACCTGTGATGTTCAGAGATACAGGAATGACACGAGAACAGTGGAGAGAAGTTGTAAATAGTTGGATGAAGGTGCTACCCAAGTCTCCAACACAACCTGCTCAGAAAGAGAAATATGTGAATAAAGAGCAGTGTGTAGGAAGGATCATTAGTCGGTTCTATGATGGTGAATCAAAATTGTTTGTAATCAAACGATCAGACGGTGTTCAATACTTAAAGCCAAGGATCAAATATTTCAATACCTTGCCGAGGTGTGAAATAAATGGTCTAGCTTCAAAGCCACTCATAAATAGATCAAAGAATGGTTTGGCTGATGTGATAGCAAACCTGATAAAGAAAGAAGGTAGTTCGGGTAAGTATGAACGACTGAAACCACAAAAGGGAAAGAGAGTAAAGATTACAGATCCTAAGACTGGGAAAGTAACCTGGAGATACAAGTATAGACCAGTGCGTGCTATACACAAGATACCATTAAAGAATATTCCTCAAGACTTTCTTGGGAATATGAAATGGTGGTATGATGATGTTAATACTGGTGAAGCAAGGGTTGAAGATAAAGATAATAAGGTCATTGTGTGTTTCTATGACGCAATGAATCTTATTAATTTTTCAAAGAAAGATCAGAGGACGCTGCGAAAGAATGAGATCATGTATACTGATGAATGGAGAGAACAAGGTCTACAGTATAAAAGAGTTTTGGAGATATGCAGAAGATACGGTGTGCATGCTGGCAGCAGACTACCAGACAACTGGAAGAGTTCAAGATAAAGACAAAAGACAGAAGATCAAGCTATTGTCGTTAGGACATAGATTTGTAATGACAAAAGCTTGAAATAGTTAGATTTTATGTCTTTGTGTTTTTTATATGTAATTTTTTAAAGTTGCTAAGTGTTTTAACTAGTGAGCCTAGAGGCGAACTTGTTAAGTTCGCCTGGTCTATCAGAGGCGAACTTAATAAGTTCGCTTAGGTCTAACTGAGGCGAACTTGTTAAGTTCGCTTAATCTGTTTCAGGCGAACTTAACTAAGTTTGCTTACAGCAGGTGTGTTTCTATATATATGTGTTACAGAGTCATTAGAAGGAACCGATCCAAAAAGAGAAAAACTTGTCTGATTGAGTCTGTAACCACAGTGATTTGGAATATAACGAGAAGTTTATTTACGCGTGTTTTTTGAATTTTCAATTAGTATACAAACGTTAATACGAAGGATTCCGCACTTCGTGTTATAGAAACGTCATATCACGAGTTCGATCAGTAGTTGAGTTACCTGGACCTACAACATGTTTCAAAGGAAAACTACTTATTTTATGACGGTTAAGTCATGTATATGTTTTCAAAGGAAAACTACTTATTTTTTGACGGTTAAGTCATGTATATGTTTTCAAAGGAAAACTACTTATTTTATGACGGTTAAGTCATGGGCATGTTTTCAAAGAAAAACTACTTATTTTATGACGGTAAAGTCATGGGCATGTTTTCAAAGGAAAACTACTTATTTTATGACGGTTAAGTCGTGTCTAGTTTTTCGAGGAAAACTAACTGTACTAAATTAACAAACTCTGTGAACTCACCAACCTTTGTGTTGACACTTTCAAGTATGTTTCTCAGGTAACCTTTAACCATGAAGCGGTTGGAATAGGCTAGCTATGTTGGAACAATTCCTAGTAACCGGACAGGCATAGATTATCAAGTCTCAAGTCGACCATTGAACTAGAGGGACTTAGATCATTATATTTATTTAGTTTTAGTAATCGTATATGTAATCAAGTCTTAGAAATCACTATTACAGCTTCCGCTATCGTGTAATGAACCAATCGTTGCAACCTGTATTTATTTATTATGTAAATAAATTTGGGGGTGTGACATGTAAGCTCTTCATTCACCTCAGGAACTCTGTTATCTTCAAAAGTCAGATCAGGTGCTTCATACTCACCCATATGTGATCAACCCTCGGTTCTTCAACTTGAACTTGAATCTCTTGCTGAATTTCTTGCAACACATTTCTTTGACCACCATCATGACCTTGATCGTCATCATTTCCCTGATCATTATTATTACCTTGGTCATTTTCATCACTATCACTATCAAATCCATCCTCTATGTCTTCAGCCATCAAGTCATCTATCTTATCTTCAAGATTGAAATCTGGATCAGGATTCTCTTCAACATATTTGGAAATAGTGGTGTCACAATGCCACTGAATTTGCTTGTCTTTCTCACATTATTCATACTACTGAAGATTACTTCTTGCATTGTCTCTATCGGTAGTTCAACACCATCATTTTCCAGATTTGGCAGCAGTGTGTTGATGATCATCTGTACAAATCTTGGATACATCAGAAACTTGTAATTCTGCCTTGGTCCCACAAAGTTGCTAATCATTGCTTCAAAAATCAACCTTGAAAAGTTAAATCTTCTTTGGGTCGCCAAACACACCAACGACCTGCTAAACACTTCACCAATTTGATCGAAAGCAGACGTTCTAGGACTCATGAAATGGATTAGAACATGAACTAGGTACCTCCATTGTTTCCCAAACATTGTTTTAGTAACTTGTCTTTTTAGAAATCTTCCTTCATATCCCATGGTCATTATAATTCCTGAGACTGCAGTATGATTGATCTTGTAAGGAAAATCAGCTACATCTCTGAAGTTTAATACTTCTCTAATCACCTGTTCAGTAACTCTAATCTTATTTCCTCCAACTGAACTTTCAATCCATATTTCTTTATTGACATGCTTGTATTCCACATTATTCCAAAACTCCCTAACGTGTTTTTCAAACACACGTACTTGTGTAGAGATTGCAGTATGGATTCTTGAATTTGATAAAAACCTAATAATCTCCTCATAGCCTCGTGCCTTCTTCGTTTTTGTAGTCAAACAAGCACATATGTTGTGCTTAGGTTCAAATTTTAACCTGTTCATGTTTGTAAAGAAAAACAACAAGTTAGAAAATTTCTGAAAATTCCTTAACTTTTAACATTTCGACCGAAAACTCTCTTAAGTTCTACTTTTTTGATCGAAAAACTTTTAAAACCACTTCTGTCAGAAAGAAATTCTCACAACCTTGAACATTTCGATCGAAAACTCTATCAATCCTTCCAACATTTCGATCAAAAACTACTACATATGATCAGATTCAAAAACAAACATTTTGGAACTTTTCGATCGAAAACTCTAATCAACATATCACCCTTTTTTGATCGAAAACTCTAAGTTATGTTTTTGATCAAAAACTTATAATTTTATCAACTTACAACATTTTGATCAAAACTTTGATTTTTCAAAAAATTTCAAGCATGGACTTTGATTTTTCAATCATTAATACTACCAACAACCAACCCCTGGTTTTTCAATCGAAAACTTTGATTTTTCAAAAAATTTCAAGCATGGACTTTTCGATCGAAAACACTTTTCGGTCGAAAACCCATTTCAGATGAATCAGACGACTCTTCATTTCCATCCGAAACACTTTTCGGACCATTCATGAAACTTTTTGGTCCATTCAACTAAGTTTTCGATCCATTCAAATATTCAAAGTTAAACTAATGTAACATCCCAAAAATAAAACGACAGTTAAAATGACGAAATAAACGAACGAGGCATGTCGGGTAGGGTCGGATGGGCTGGCAGGCTAGAAGGGGAGCCTCCCCTATAAATAGCCAAGGTCATCACCATTTCTCTCATTTGCAAGTTCTAGAGAGAGAAACCATAGAGAGAGAAAGTTGGCGGATCGACCCGAGATTTCAGCAAAGTGTTACTCCATAACTCGTGAGAAGAACCTCCGGATCAGAAGCTCGATTCAGGTAACGATCCGACCTAAATCTGAGTTTTAGTTAGTTTTTGGGTTTTTCGGGTTTTGGGTGAAAAGGCAACGTTTTTACGGATGAAACTGAAAGATAAACATAGATTTGAGTTCCTTAATGGAAAACGAACGTTTTGGATGCAAACAGGTTCGAGATCTTGACGAGATCAGACCTGAATGCGAAAGTTAGGGTTTTGCGAAGAAACAGGTCGTGCGCACTTACCAAATGCGCACGGAGCAGGTCCTTCGTACTTATCAAGTACGCAGGAAGAGGATCTTGCGTACTTATCAAGTACGCAGGAAGCAGGGTCTGCGCACTTGCTAAGTGCGCAGGCATTAGGCAGGTTAAGTTAAGTCAGTATGTTTAGAATGGTTTAACCGTTAGAGTCGGTATTGGGTCTGATGAGTATTTAACTAATCAATTCAGATCAGAAGTGACGTTGTTGGGCCGTTGTTTAGGACAACCGAGACTAGCTTATAAGGTGAGTTCTAAAAGCCCTTCTTTAAATGTTTTAATTAAATGTTTTTGGGCTGGTGTGCATACATACGGAACGATGTTTTGAAATGAGGTTTACGAAGCGATGTTTATGAAATGATGTTTACGATGTGATGTTTACGAAATGAAGTTTGCGGGATGATGTTTATGAAATGTTTTGCCAAATGAAGTTTACGAAAGGTTTAAGAAAGAGATGATGTTTTGTTTAATAAAACGTACAAATGCTTTAACTAAAATGAGGTAAAGGTTTTATGAAAGTCACGAATGAACGAATCTGCCACGAGTTCCTACGGGAGCTAAGGTATGTTTGTATGTATGTATTGGCCTCACCTTACATGGGGCCTTTGTGGCTGGCTAACGGTTGTACAACTGGTTGATGATGGGGTGACGACGGTCACCCATGGGATTACCGGGATCCCAATGGAAGGTACTATTCCTTATGGGGAAATAGTGCCTAAGTTATGTTCTGTCTACCTAGAGGTAACGAGCCTTAGGAGACATATGTTTGGTCTACCTAGAGGTAACGAGCCTTAGGAGACGTATGTTTGGTCTACCTAGAGGTAACGAGCCTTAGGAGACATATGTTTGGTCCACCTAGAGGTAACGAGCCTTAGGGGACCTGTGTAACGGATGGCTTAGAGGTAACGAGCCTTAGGTTCATCCGCTGGTATGCGATGTATGAAATTGACGGTTACGAGAAGGCGCAGATTCGGTTCATGTTGACTTATGTTATGATGATGTTAAGTTATTGCATGTTTTACGTACGCTTTTGTTAAACAAATGTATGTTATGTTTTTGGCAAAATGTTTATGTTAAGGTTTTATGTAAAGCTTGAACTCACCAGCGTAGCTGACTTTTTAGTATGCACATTCAGGTTAAGGGCAGGTTATGGTGATGGACGGTGATGCTTGGCATGAGAGAAGAGTTACCCGGATGATATGAAGACTGGCATCCCGTTATGAGTTGTTTATATTATATTTATGTATTTGATAACGTTACGCTTCCGCATGTATGAACAAGTTTTAATTATGATGAATGAATGATTCCGCTGCGTTATTTCGATATTCAAGTTTAAGAACTGTTTGTAAATGAGTAAATCCAACAAGTGAGGCCTCCCGGGTTTGGGACCTTACAACTAAGGCTTTGGATCTAACCTATCGACCTCTACGAATCATGAGAACATACCTAGATGATCGAAATCGACTGAGGAACACAGTGATGGCACACTCGAACACTTTTTCGCACGAAATCTCAACACTTGTAAAACACGATGAATTTTGAAACGATTCGGTCGAGAGAAAATACGAGTGGGAAAAAGCTTTTCAATCGAAAATTTTGAATATAAAGACTTTTCAAATCTTCACCGAAAACTTCAGTCATGACTTTTCGATCGAAAACTTTTTCAGATGATATCTTTTCGGTCAAGAGATTTCGACCGAAAACTCCAAACTTGATAAATTTTGAAAATTTTCAAACTAATCTTTATTTTATATATATTTTATTATTATTATTATTTTTTATTTAAGTCCATTTTGACATCATTAAGACCCGTTCCAATTTTTAATAATTTTCACAATCACAATCATAACCAGGTAAGAATACACACTTGCACACTAAATTATTATTATTATTTTATATATAAAAAATGACTTATTATTATTTTTCAAATACAGAAAACAGTTAAACACTTAATGAAATTCATAGTTATTCATTTATTTTTACTATTTTCTTTTTGACTTTTTCTCAACATATTTCAACAATTTATTCTATATTAATTTTTTTCCTTTGTTTTGGTGAACTGAACTGACATATGATCATAAATGTATACTATCTTAACTACACTGCATATCAAATCAGGATCTAAACAGTTCAACCTTGATTGCCAGTATAATTTTCAGCTTAAACTCAAACATCATATTTCAGCAGATACTGTATGATATTTAAGGTAAGATTTATCAATACAAAGTGTATCCAAACATCGAGATGGATTAAGCCAATACGCCACACAAAGTTTCACCAAAACACAATCCAATCACCAGCATGAGGTTAGCGTTCTTAGCACAGAAAAAGTAATCCAAATGGATTTGATATGAATCGTTTTGATTCTGAATCATTTGATTCTTTTGTCTTGGTTTCTGATGAAATAAGCGTTGAATCATGTTGGTTCATATGAGATGAAATGTGTCAAGAATCATGTTTGATTCAGGTGAAAGAATATGGATGTGATATTTTGATAATGGACAATTTGAATCATTTTGATTCGGACATGCGGATATCCATAGGATGTTGGATATGTCAATTGAAGCGACTGGTTCAGAATTTTATTTGTGGCATCGAAGAATGGGTCATGTAAATTTGAAGAACATGAATAACTTGGTGCATAAAGATTTGGTGCGAGGATTGCCAAAGAAAGAGTTCATAATTGAAGAAAGTTGCATGTCATGTGCAAAGGGAAAACAACACAAGAAGTCACATCCAAGAAACACTATAACAACTTTTACTAGACCTTTATTTCTCATACATATTGATTTGTTCGGTCCAGTTCGAGTTAAAAGCATTGCGAAAAAGTCATATTGTCGTGTTGTCACAGATGACTTTTCAAGATTTTCATGGATGTTTTTCCTTGCAACAAAGGATGAGACACCTGAAACAATCATTAAATTTGTAAAAATAATAGAAAACACTGCGATAGCAAAGTATCAATTATTCGCAGTGACAATGGAACATAATTTAAAAATCAACTGATACATTTGTTTTGTGTAGAAAAAGGAATAACACATCAGTATAGTGCTGCAAGAACACCACAACAGAATGGAGTGGGGTAAAGGAAGAACAGAACTTTAATAGAAGTTGCTTGAACAATGCTTGTCGATTCAAAGTTGCCTATTATTTTCTGGGCTGAAGCAGTAAACACGGCATGTTATGTTTTGAACAGAGTTCTTATGGTGAAGCAACTTACAAAGACTTCCTATGAACTATTCTATAAACGAAAGCCGTACATCAAGTTCTTCAGAGCATTTGGTTGTTCTTGTACATTGTTAAATACACAAGATTCATTGCCAAAATTCACAAATGTTGGTGATGAATGCTACTTCTTGGGTTACTCTTCGTATCAGAAAGCTTATAGAGTGTATAACAAGAGAACCAAAATTGTTCAAGAATCTTACTATGTGGAGTGGCAAGAACTAAATACTCCTACAGATAAAAATGGACCTGACTGGTTCTTTGATGCTGAAGTAGTCTTCAAGACCTTTGATCAGCAACTTCAAATGGATTCTAATGAAGCAAGTACTTCGGGTACTGTAACTGAGCCTTCTACAAGCAGTGATCTATTTGTTGGAAAGTTTTTGGTTGGACCACAGAATGTGATGATTCAAAATGAGATGTCTGAGAATGTTACTACATCAACTCAAACACAAGAAGATCTTGTTAACAATTATGTCACTAATATTGATTTTGAAGTACCAAGTACTGATGATGAACCATCAGTTAATGAAGTTCAGTTGGATCCTGTAAATGATCAGACAGAGGATGTAATTCAAACAAGTTCTTCAAGTGTTGAAGATTCAAATGATCAAGTACCTGAGTTGAATGATTAAAATATGCCAAAGTCTGTGGAAGTGGAATCTATTCCAAATCATCGAATTCATTATGCTCATCCAGTTGAGAATATTATTGGATCTCTTGAGGATGGAGTTAAAACAAGAAGTCAAGCTGGAAATATTAATGTCTGTTTGTACTCCTGCTTCTTATCTCAAGAGGAACCAAAGAATGTTACTGTTACCTTACAAGATCCAAGTTGGATTGAAGCTATGCAAGAAGAACTCCTTTAGTTTAAGAAGTTAAACATGTGGCATCTTGTGGACTTACCTGAGGGAAAATATCCAATTGGAACGAAGTGGGTCTTCAGAAATAAAAAGGATGATCGTGGGATTGTAGTTCGTAACAAAGAACGTCTGGTTATACAAGGTTTTTATCAAGAGGAAGGACTGGATTATGATGATGTCTTTGCTCCTGTTGCATGAATTGAAGCCATACGTATCTTTTTGGCTTATGCATCATACAAGAAGTTTACTGTATATCAAATGGATGTGAAAACATCTTTTCTGTATGGGGTAGTAAAGGAAGAGGTTTACGTGAATCAACCACCAGGTTTTGAAGATCCAACTCATCCATTTCAGGTGTATAAGCTTGATAAAGCACTGTACGGGTTACATCAAGTGCCTCGTGCGTGGTATGAAACCTTGTCAACACATCTTACATCGAATGGCTTCGTTTGTGGAACAATTGACAAGACCTTATTTGTGACACCCGACATTTCAGGTCAATATCCGTACACATTATAAACAAGTTTACGTTATAATTATTTTTGTGATTTATTTAATTTCACAAACAAGGACATTAAGGTCTAACAAAGACCGTACATGGTCTCATTTTAAATTTTTGGTAATTCTGGGAGTTACCGGTACACATACCAGTATAAACCGAATTTAATTACCCATGTGAAACTCTAAATAATAATAATCTAATACTTAAATCCAATTATTAACACTCAATTCACTTTTGACTTCTCGGCCGAAATGCAGAGAAAACCATCCCCAATCTCACGTCCCATTTACCATATTTTCAAATTAACCCATACCTCCTATTGCAAAAACTCAGACAAAAACCATACTCTCCTCAATCAAAACTCTCACAAACCCTTTTTTCTCACATTTTCATACGACAAACTTCTTCATTTATCTTCAAAATCAAAGCCAAGTTTTAAGACAAAAACCATCAGGTTTCAGTGTTTTCAAGTGTTTCTGAAAAGGGTTTAGCAAAAGATTCAAGATCATCTCTGTTTTCTCTCATCATCATCGCCACTGTTTTAAAGGTAAAAACTCGATATTTTCATATTATTTTCTTAAAAGCCGGAGCCAAACATGCAAAATGTTCAAACACAAGTAAGATAACAAGAAAAGTGTGTCAAATTCAAATTTTAAAACAAAATATGCAGGACTGATTCTGTCAAACATAAGTCCAGTAATCGAAACTAGGAGTTTCGATACCTGTCGCTCAATCGAAACTAGGAGTTTCGATACCTGTTGGTCAATCGAAACTGGGAGTTTCGATACCTTTTACTCAATCGAAACTAGGTTGTTTCGATACCCAGTTTACTCAATCGAAACTAGGTTGTTTCGACTCCTGACCACTCCATCGAAACTAAGTAGTTTCGACACACATATACTCCATCGAAACTAAGTAGTTTCGACACACATATGCCCAATCGAAACTAAGAAGTTTCGACACCTGGTCAACAGTCCCAGTTGGGCAGTAACTCAAAACTATTTTATAACAAAACATGTGTTGGAAAACTAAAACGATATTCAAACAAAAACGACCAGATTTACAAGGTCGGTGAACAATTTACAATTAAGACGTTGGTCTTAACAACAATTTACCCTTGGTATCTAGGGTACGAATAGTCAAGGTTGACTACAACAAGTTTTATCACAAGTATATACACAAACTCAAGGTGAGTTTCACGGCCCCTTTTTACTGTTTTCAATATTTGGGGGAAAAACATACTTACAATTATTTTATGGGATAACAAGAGAATAAGACACGACTTGTATGTTTACATGGGATGAGAACAACACATTGGAGGCCGCTAAAGTCCCCTGGAACAACATAGTAACCATTAACTGTAGCCTAGGGTCCTATGAATAGTACTATGGAGAGTGACGTCTCCCGGTCATGGTTAGTCGCGCTAACCACAATCTGGAGGATTTATGGCCGCATAGAATCTGATAACGCTTAATAGGGGCTCACACATGTCATGGTTTGGTTACGCCTCATGTATGAACATATTATTTGTATTCCTAGCTAGTTTACAAATGGGTCAACAATTCTTATTCTGTTTATCACATACAACTGAAACGATTTATGAACAACTGAGTTTTACCAAGAACTATTTGATTAAACCTGTGAACTCACCAACCTCGTGTTGACGATTTTAAGTATGTTTTTCAGGTAACTGAACGTGATTTCAAGGTTAGCAATGTAGATTACATGCATGCACGATGGATACTACTCAAGGAGGATTTCCCTTGTATAACTCATTGAATTGAGTCATATTTGTGAAATCTTAATGTTTTGTAAACTCATTTTACATTTTGTAATGTAAAACTTTAAACTCATTTATGTATCCATTTATCATGTATGTGTTTGCGGTAATCATATGCTTTGGAAACCATAAACGTCGCGCCTCGCGTTTCCGCCTTGGCGGGGTGTGACAGAACTTGGTATCAGAGCCATTGATTATAGCGAACTAGGAATCTAAATTGGAACCTAGTCTATAATCTAAATGACTCACTAAAACGTTTTCATTGCATAAGCATTGTATAACCAGTCATTTTGTCATATGGATATTGTAGTCATAAGCATGTCGTCACATTCACATTCTGATCCCGTCTCTGACACTGAATCAAACGAGGAACGTTCCGCCTCACATCCCAAAAATCGAGTACAAACCCGTAGCTCCACACCAACTAAAGTCGCCTTGGGAAAACCGCCTATCGTCTACCGAAAGAAAAGCGGAGGACCAGTTAAGGTGCAAAGTGCTAAGAAGAAGTTTCGACTTCCACACAAAAGGAATCTAGCAGCCCGTGACCCAGAAGACTTGGAGGCTGGTGAAGAACCACCTAGGCAAAGACCCTGCTACCACCCGACTGTGGGAACTATCCGTTGGATGCCACGTACTCTGGCCCGATGGAGGGAGATGGAGAGCATCCCATCTACCTTTGAGATTGGAGAGTCTTCTAACTCCCCAACACCCCTACCCCACACTGGGGAAGCCATAGAGCTCACTGTGCCTACCTTGGTAGCTCGCGTTCGTACGCATGAGGAGCGTCTTGATGATCTCTTAGATGACATTCGGGCACAGGGGGATGCAGCCTCGCGACTTCGTCAAGGACTCGGATCTCGAGTTCAGACTCTAAATGACCGCACCCGAAACATACAGGATGCCACTAACTATCTGGAGTTGAGAGCCGACATGGACTGGCAGTTCACTGTCACTGTCCGAGACATGGTGGAAGCACTGGAGGAAAGGACTTTGGCTGCAGAATTTGTGGCTAGAGCAAGCTTTATTATGGCAGGACTTGCCATGATGATTGGATTGTACTCTCACTTCTTCTTCTAAACCTAATATGGGCGGGTTGTGCCCATAGTACATTATGTAGTTTAAAACTTTAGTACTGATGAGGTCATGAGAACCCATCACTTTTGTATCCGTTTCTTTTGGGAACAATGTACTATGAATGTTTTAACTATGTATATAATGGTTTATGTTTTGATGTTGTCGTATCCTTATGCCATGTGCTATCCTTATTGTCATATAATGTTGTTTCTTTTTAATTGATGTGTTAGAAAGAACGTCATGGCACCAAAGCGTAGCACACCCCGTAACACTACTGGAGACAACAACGAGACAATTTCTCCAAATGTGGAACAACTCATAGCACAGCGAGTAGCTGCTGCCATGCAACAGTATGAGGCGAATCGAAATAGTGGAGGAGGAAACGGCAGTGGTACCGGTGCAGGAGGAAGCGGTACAGCTGGAGGTTCCGGAGGTTCCGGAGGTAATAGAATAAATAAGCCGTAACACATGGTCATGATCCGAATTATTGACGTTATGACTTGTAATTCTACAGATGCTCCAAATAGAAAGTGCTCCTACAAGACCTTTCTATCTTGCAAACCCCGTAACTTCAATGGCACCGAGGGTGCAGTTGGACTAATGAGATGGATAGAGAAAATGGAATCGGTGATTGATATCAGTGAATGCACTGCTGACTGCATGGTGAAGTATTCTACATGCTCACTCACTGATAAAGCTTTAACTTGGTGGAATTCACAAGTAAAGACTTTGGGAAGGCAGACAGCATATGAGTTGTCATGGGAAGACCTGAAGGCCATGATGATCGAGGAATATTGTCCTCGAAATGAGTTGCAAAAGATCGAATCTGAAATGTGGAACTTGCAAATGACAGGAGATGATGTTGCTGGCTACACTGACCGATTCAATGAGTTAGCAATCTTGGTTCCACACATGGTTACCCCGGAATACAAGAAGGTTGAAAGATATTTGTGGGGTCTCGCACCTCAAATCCGAAGTCTGGTGACTTCATCGAACCCTATGGATACCAAGAGCGCCATAACTTTAGCTTTCAAGCTAAGGGATAATGCTGTACGTGATGGTTTGTTTGAGAAGAAGGAGACCGAAGGAGGGAAATCTGGAGAAAAGAGGAAATGGTTTGGAAAACCAATTAATCAAAACAAGAATCAAATTTACAAGAGACCTGAAACTATGAAAGCCTTTGTCGCCAACACTGTGGAACAAAAAGGATACCTTGGAGCACGACCAAGGTGTGACAATTGTGGATATCATCACAGTGGGAAGTGTACCCAATGTGGAAAATGTAAAAAGTATGGACATCTAGCCCATGACTGTAGGAGCAATGCGAACCCTAATAAGATAAATCAAGTAGCAGGAAAAGTCAACCCAGGCACAGAAAGGATGAATCAAGGATGCTTTGAGTGTGGAGATCCAAAGCACTTCAGAAAAGACTGTCCAAAGTTGAAGAACCGAAACGACAATCAGGCCCGTGGAAGAGCATTTGTGATGGGGGCTGGTGACGCACGACAAGATCCAAACATTGTCACTGGTACGTTCCCGATAAATAATCACTATGCCTCTATACTTTTCGATACGGGTGCTGATTTGAGTTTTGTGTCAAATGACTTTAAGTCCCTACTCGGTATTAAGCCCAGTAAACTAGACCAAAAGTATACAATTGAATTAGCGAACGGAAAATTAATTAATACCGAAGAAGTCATTCAGGGTTGTACCTTATGTCTTAAAAACCACACATTTAGTATAGATCTGTTACCCGTTGATTTAGGAAGCTTTGACGTTGTTATTGGCATGGATTGGTTGTCAAAGAATCATGCCGAGATTGTTTGTTTTGAGAAGATTGTCCAAATCCCACTCTCAAACGGAGAAGTTCTTTCGATTCAAGGTGAGAAGAGTGGAGTAACGTTAAGGATGATAAACTGCATGAAAGCTCGTAAGTATCTACGTAAAGGCTATTGCGTATTCCTGGCTCACGTCGTCGAAAAGAAACCCAAGGAACGTCGACTTGAAGATATTCCAATCGTTAGGGATTACCCCGAAGTTTTTCCTAAAGACTTACCTGGATTACCACCACCGAGGCAAGTCGAATTCTGAATCGATTTGGTACCAGGATCCGCACCGATTGCGCGATCGCCGTATCGATTAGCACCTTCTGAAATGCAGGAATTATCAAATCAACTACAAGAGTTGCTTGATAAAGGTTTCATAAGACCGAGTTTCTCACCTTGGGGAGCTCCGGTCCTATTCGTAAAGAAAAAAGGATGGAACCTTTAGGATGTGTATAGATTACCGAGAATTAAACAAGCTTACAATCAAAAACCGATACCCACTTCCTCGAATAGATGATTTGTTCGATCAACTACAAGGTTCTAGCTTCTATTCAAAAATTGATCTACGTTCAGGGTATCATCAATTAAGAATCCAAGAAGAAGATGTACCGAAGACAGCATTTAGGACTCGATATGGCCACTACGAATTCCTAGTTATGCCATTTGGTTTGACAAACGCACCAGCTGTTTTCATGGATCTCATGAACCGCGTGTGCAAACCATACTTGGATAAATTCGTGATTGTGTTTATCGATGACATATTAATATATTCACGAACCAAGGAGGATCATGAACATCATCTTAAATTAATCTTAGAACTACTCAGAAACGAGAAACTTTACGCTAAATTCTCTAAGTGTGAGTTTTGGATCCGAGAAGTGCATTTTCTTGGACATGTCATCAACAAGGAAGGAATTCACGTTGATCCATCTAAAATTGAAGCGATCAAAAACTGGGAAGCACCAAAGACTCCGACAGAAGTACGTCAATTTTTAGGTTTGGCCGGCTATTACAGACGATTCATCGAGAATTTTTCAAAAATAGACTTGCCTTTAACCACATTAACCCAGAAAGAAAAGAAGTATGATTGGAATGACAAGCAAGAGTCAGCTTTTCAATTACTAAAGCAGAAGCTGTGTAGTGCACCAATTCTATCCCTTCCTGAGGGAATCGAAAATTTTGTCGTATACTGCGATGCATCACACCAAGGACTTGGTTGTGTGTTAATGCAAAGAGAAAAAGTCATCGCATATGCCTCACGACAACTAAAAGTGCACGAAAAGAATTATACGACCCACGACTTGGAATTGGGTGCAGTTGTGTTTGCGCTCAAAATTTGGAGACATTACCTTTACGGTACAAGATGTACTATCTTTACTGATCACAAGAGTCTCCAACATATCTTTGATCAAAAGGAACTTAACATGAGACAACGTCGTTGGGTAGAACTACTAAACGATTATGATTGTGATATCAAGTACCATCCCGGGAAAGCCAATGTCGTAGCGGACGCTTTAAGTCGCAAAGAACGAGTTAAAACTCTTCGTGTTCGTGCCTTAGGATTGACAATTCATACGAATCTTAATACTCAAATTCGGATGGCACAACATGAGGCAATCAAAGAAGAAAACATTCAGAATGAAGCTTTACGAGGAATGATAAAGCAATTGGAGCCAAAGTTAGATGACACTTTATACTTCATGAATAGAATTTGGGTGACACGTTTTGGTAACTTACGGGAGTTAGTTATGGACGAAGCCCACAAGTCTAGGTACTCCATTCACCCAGGTTCAGATAAAATGTATAAGGATCTAAAAGAATTATATTGGTGGCCCAATATGAAAGGAGATATTGCCACATATGTCAGTAAGTGCTTAACATGTTCAAAAGTAAAAGCCGAACATCAGAAACCGTCTGGTTTGTTACAACAACCTGAAATTCCCCAATGGAAATGGGAACAAATTTCTATGGATTTTATCACAAAATTACCCAAGACATCCAGTGGTTATGATACCATATGGGGGTAATTGTCGATCGATTGACAAAATCAGCTCATTTCCTACCTATGAAAGAAACTGATAAAACCGAGAAACTTGCAAAGCTTTATATCAAGGAAATTGTGGCTAGGCATGGAGTGCCAATTTCTATTATATCGGATAGAGATAGCAGATTTGTGTCTAGAATCTGGAAATCATTACAAGAAGCCATGGGCACACGTCTTGACATGAGCACGGCATATCACCCACAAACAGATGGTCAAAGCGAAAGGACCATTCAAACATTAGAAGATATGCTCCGTGCATGTGTAATGGATTTCGGAGGAAATTGGGATACTCATTTACCATTAGCTGAGTTTTCCTACAATAACAGCTACCATACGAGCATTAAGGCAGCTCCGTTTGAAGCTTTATATGGTCGTAAATGCCGCTCACCGTTATGTTGGGCGGAAGTTGGTGAAAAACATTTGACAGGCCCTGAGATTGTCCAGGAAACCACTGATAAGATTTTCAAAATTAAGGACCGTTTGAAAGCGGCCCGAGACAGACAAAAGAGCTATGCTGACAACAGACGAAAACCATTAGAGTTTCAAATTGGTGACCGAGTAATGTTAAAAGTCTCACCATGGAAAGGCGTTGCAAGGTTTGGTAACCGTGGTAAGCTCAACCCTAGATACGTTGGTCCGTTCGAAATACTGGCTAGGGTTGGCCCTGTAGCTTACAAACTCAAGCTACCACAAGAACTAAACAATGTACATGATACGTTTCATGTATCAAATCTCAAGAAGTGTTTATCAGACGAGACACTAATTGTACCACCTGACGAAATTCACATTAATGATAAACTTCACTTCATCGAGGAACCGATTGAGATTTCAGATTGGAAGGTTCAAAAGCTGAGACGTAGTCGGATCAAACTGGTTAAAGTACGTTGGAACTCAAAACGTGGTCCTGAGTATACATGGGAACGAGAGGACCAAATGAAAACAAAATACCCATCCTTGTTTAAGGATACACCAGTTCAAGATGACACGAATTGAATTTCGGGACGAAATTCTTTTAACAAGGGGAGAATGTGACACCCGACATTTCAGGTCAATATCCGTACACATTATAAACAAGTTTACGTTATAATTATTTTTGTGATTTATTTAATTTCACAAACAAGGACATTAAGGTCTAACAAAGACCGTACATGGTCTCATTTTAAATTTTTGGTAATTCTGGGAGTTACCGGTACACATACCAGTATAAACCGAATTTAATTACCCATGTGAAACTCTAAATAATAATAATCTAATACTTAAATCCAATTATTAACACTCAATTCACTTTTGACTTCTCGGCCGAAATGCAGAGAAAACCATCCCCAATCTCACGTCCCATTTACCATATTTTCAAATTAACCCATACCTCCTATTGCAAAAACTCAGACAAAAACCATACTCTCCTCAATCAAAACTCTCACAAACCCTTTTATCTCACATTTTCATACGACAAACTTCTTCATTTATCTTCAAAATCAAAGCCAAGTTTTAAGACAAAAACCATCAGGATTCAGTGTTTTCAAGTGTTTCTGAAAAGGGTTTAGCAAAAGATTCAAGATCATCTCTGTTTTCTCTCATCATCATCGCCACTGTTTTAAAGGTAAAAACTCGATATTTTCATATTATTTTCTTAAAAGCCGGAGCCAAACATGCAAAATGTTCAAACACAAGTAAGATAACAAGAAAAGTGTGTCAAATTCAAATTTTAAAACAAAATATGCAGGACTGATTCTGTCAAACATAAGTCCAGTAATCGAAACTAGGAGTTTCGATACCTGTCGCTCAATCGAAACTAGGAGTTTCGATACCTGTTGGTCAATCGAAACTGGGAGTTTCGATACCTTTTACTCAATCGAAACTAGGTTGTTTCGATACCCAGTTTACTCAATCGAAACTAGGTTGTTTCGACTCCTGACCACTCCATCGAAACTAAGTAGTTTCGACACACATATACTCCATCGAAACTAAGTAGTTTCGACACACATATGCCCAATCGAAACTAAGAAGTTTCAACACCTGGTCAACAGTCCCAGTTGGGCAGTAACTCAAAACTATTTTATAACAAAACATGTGTTGGAAAACTAAAACGATATTCAAACAAAAACGACCAGATTTACAAGGTCGGTGAACAATTTACAATTAAGACGTTGGTCTTAACAACAATTTACCCTTGGTATCTAGGGTACGAATAGTCAAGGTTGACTACAACAAGTTTTATCACAAGTATATACACAAACTCAAGGTGAGTTTCACGGCCCCTTTTTACTGTTTTCAATATTTGGGGGAAAAACATACTTACAATTATTTTATGGGATAACAAGAGAATAAGACACGACTTGTATGTTTACATGGGATGAGAACAACACATTGGAGGCCGCTAAAGTCCCCTGGAACAACATAGTAACCATTAACTGTAGCCTAGGGTCCTATGAATAGTACTATGGAGAGTGACGTCTCCCGGTCATGGTTAGTCGCGCTAACCACAATCTGGAGGATTTATGGCCGCATAGAATCTGATAACGCTTAATAGGGGCTCACACATGTCATGGTTTGGTTACGCCTCATGTATGAACATATTATTTGTATTCCTAGCTAGTTTACAAATGGGTCAACAATTCTTATTCTGTTTATCACATACAACTGAAACGATTTATGAACAACTGAGTTTTACCAAGAACTATTTGATTAAACCTGTGAACTCACCAACCTCGTGTTGACGATTTTAAGTATGTTTTTCAGGTAACTGAACGTGATTTCAAGGTTAGCAATGTAGATTACATGCATGCACGATGGATACTACTCAAGGAGGATTTCCCTTGTATAACTCATTGAATTGAGTCATATTTGTGAAATCTTAATGTTTTGTAAACTCATTTTACATTTTGTAATGTAAAACTTTAAACTCATTTATGTATCCATTTATCATGTATGTGTTTGCGGTAATCATATGCTTTGGAAACCATAAACGTCGCGCCTCGCGTTTCCGCCTTGGCGGGGTGTGACATTATTCCTGAAGAAATATGATGATGATCTGTTAATTGTACAAGTTTATGTTGATGATATTATCTATGGGTCAACAAATGAAGCTCTTTACAAGGAATTTGAAGAAGTCATGAAATTAAAATTTGAAGTGAGCTTAATGGGAAAAATGTAGTTCTTTCTGGGGTTACAAGTTGAACAGTCTGAATCTGGGATTCTTATCCTTCATGCTAAATATGTGAAAGATATTCTAACAAAATTTAAGATGAATGATTGCAAATCAGCTTCAACACCAATTTTTCCCCATGAACCTCTCACTGTGGATTTGTCTGGAGTTGAAGTTAATCAAAAGATGTATCGGTCAATGATTGGCTCGTTGATGTATCTGACTGCAAGCCGACCGGATATCATGTTTGTTGTTTTCTTCTGTGCAAGATATCAAGCAGCTCAAAAAGAATCTCATGAATCGACTGTTAAACGAATATTTCGATATCTTAAGGGTCGAGTAAATTTAGGTTTATGGTACCCTTCTGATTCTGAATTTAACTTCTTTGCTTACACTGACAACGATTATGGAGGTTGTAACTTGGACAGGAAATCAACTTCAGGCGGATGTCAATTTTTGGGGGAGAGACTGGTGTCTTGGCAGTGTAAGAAACAAACGAATGTATCCACATCAACTGCTGAAGCTGAGTATACTGCTGCCTCGAGCTGTTGTTCACAAGTTATTTGGATTCAACATCAAATGCTAGATTTTGGAGTGAATTTCCAAGAAACTCTGATTTATTTTGACAACGAGGCAGTGCTCGGAATAGTCAAAAATCCCATTCAACATTCCAAAACAAAGCACATTGCGATCAGGTTACATTTCATTCGTGACTGTTTTGAAAATGGGCTGATTAAAGTGGTCCATGTCGATACCCTAGAGCAAAAGGCCGATATTTTTACAAAAGCTTTTTCAACTGCTCGGTTTAACTCTTTGGTTGTTGGGGATGATTTCATTTAAAAAAAGGTTTTTCAAAAAGACCTTAGAAATCTGTTACTCAAAAAGTTTTTCTTTTAAGTGTTAAAATTATGTTGCGTACGCGTTATATGTGTGTTAGCTTAATGAATGTTTGTGTCAGATATGTTTGTTCTCATAAGTGATATAAATAGTAAATAAAGTCACATCACAATTCTAGGGGGAGAATAAAAGAAAAAGAAAAATATGTTGAATATGCTGAGTTTATTTGATTCTGGATTCTCTTGGTAAAAATAAGCTGAATATGCTGAGTTTATTTGATTCTAGATTCTCTTGGTAAAAAAAAAAGTATGTGCTTAGGTGAAGTAAATGACTATGTGATTAAAATTGAAAGTAAGAAAAGACTGAAAATAAAAAATTGTGTCTGATTGACGTATATATAGGAAATGATAGTACAAGTGCACTCAATCATGTTGATAATCTTCATTATACCAGCAATGTAAATAACAGAATAAAAATAAAACACACATAAATTCTCTATGATAGATTTGGAATCAAACAATACAAATGAGAATAGTTACTTGAAAATACAAAAGACAAGACTATTTATACTAAAGTGTTTCGATCGAATTCTTCTGATCGAAAAGTGTTTTCAACCGAAAACTTAAAGTTTTCGATCGAAAACTCTAAAGTTATACAAATCTAAACTTAATTGATTTCTATGGACTACTAGGTTCCAACAAAGCAATCAAGAATTGGGATGTACCCAGTCTCCGACTGAAGTACGTCAGGTTTTGGGTTTGGACGGATATTATCGAGGATTCATCGAGAACTTCTCAAAGATAGCAAAACCATTGACGCAATTGACTCAGAAAAACAAAGTATATGATTGGGGTGATGATCAAGATGCAGCTTTTCAGTTGCTGAAGCAAAAGCTGTGTAGTGCTCCTATCTTATCTCTTCCTGAATGGACGAATAATTTCGTGGTATGTTGTGATGCCTATCGTTTAGGCCTTGGGTGCGTACTAATGCAGAGGGATAAAGTCATAGCTTATGCATCCCGACAACTCAAGGTGCATGAGAATAACTACACTGCACATGACTTGGAGCTCGGAGCAGTGATCTTCGCACTGAAAATTTGGAGACACTACTTGTACGGTACCAAGTGTACGAACTTTACAGACCACAAGATTCTCCAGCACATCTTCGACCAGAAGGAGTTTAATATGAGATAACGCCGATGGGTAGAATTGTTGAACGATTATGATTGTGAAACCCGTTACCATCCGGGCAAAGAAAATGTCGTTGCCGATGCTCTGAGCAGAAAGGAAAGATTTAACCCCTTGCATGTCCGCGCGTTGGGACTAACTATTCATACCGACCTCACCGCTCAAATTTGTGACGCTCAACATGAAGCATTGAAGGAATAAAATGTGAAGAATGAAGGTCTTCGCGGAATGGTTAATGAATTGGTACCTAAAACTAATGAAACGTCGTACTTCATGGACCGAATTTGGGTACCGCGCATGGGTAACTTGCGTGAAGTAATTTTAGACAAAACCCATAAGTCTAAGTACTCGATTCACCCTGGTTCGGATAAGATGTACAAAGACGTGAAGGAGTTTTATTGGTGGCCTAACATGGAAGGTGAAATTGCAATTTATGTAAGTTAGTGTCTAACTTCGAATATCAAAAACCGTCTGGACTGTTGCAGCAACATGAGATCACGCAATGGAAATGGGAGTGTATAGCAATGGACTTTATAACGAAGTTGCCCCGAACAACTAGTGGTTATGACACTATTTGGGTAATTGTCGATCGTCTAACTAAGTCCGCTCACTTCTTACCTATAAAAGAAATAGACAGAATGGAAAAGTTGTAACATCCCAAAAAAATAGGAATTTAGTAAATAATAACGCGATAGAGACTTAATCATCATAAAACAAAAGAAAAACAGATGGGCTTGGGCTCGGCTCCAATGGGCCGAGCGAAGCCCAGATATATAAGGGTCAAGACAGAACAAGAACTCTCATTTCCACCAAAACTTGCAACCTAGAAAGAGAAAGGAGAGCTCGGGTCTAGAGAGAGAAAGTTGACGTATCGACCCGAAATTGAAGGTGCACGTTACTACCGAGCTCGTGAGCAAAACCTCCGAATCATAATCACAATCCAGGTAACGATTCGACCTTAAACTGAGTTTTTCTTCGTTTTGGGGTTTCTCGGGTTTTAGCTAAATAGAAGACGTTTTTATGGATGAAACTGGAAAATAAGCTTAGAACTAGCATCTAGAGTAAAAACCACACCTTTTGATCAAAGAAAGTTGTAAGATTAGCATGATCGGGTTAACATGCAAGAATTTCGGACTTGTCCAGGAAACAGGTGCTACGTACTTATCAAGTACGCAGTAGGGACGTCCTGCGTATTTACCAAGTACGCAGGAGAAAGATCATGCGTACATACCAAGTACGCAAGAAGAACTCTCTGCGCACTTGTCAAGTACGCATGAGCAAGGTCCTGCGCACTTACTAAGTGCGCAGGCAGCAGACCAGTAAGTAAAGTCAGTATGTTTAGAATGATTTAAACCGTTAGAGTGATTTAAACCGTTAGAGTCGGGATTGAGTATGATGTGTATTTAATTAACTAATCCAGATCATACGTGACGTTGTTGGACCTTTGTTTAGGACAACCAAGACTAGCTTATCAGGTGAGTTCTATGTGCCCCCTTCTATGTTATATGCAAATCATTTTAAATGTTTTGGGGCTGAAGTGTATACACTAAATGAATAAATGCTATGAATGTCAATGTGATCATACGTGGTATACAAATATATATATACTTATATATGAAAATGAATTATGTACAAAGAATGAAACGTATGACTATAAAGAATGAATGAAAGAAGGACATAACGTAAATGAATGAAATCTTGCTTTATATTATATATATTGCATGTTATGAATGTATGTAAACGTTATGAACCCTTCTATGACATCGGCTACTTCGGTAGACGGACGACCACGCGACTATTTTGCAACCGGGACAAAAACGTTCCTTTGCAAGCTAGGACGTATAAAAAGGCACTAATGGACGGTCGAAGCAAATGCCTTATTATATTTAGAACGGTTGCATACATAATAGCCACATGGGAAACGGATGCCCTTGGGCAGACGAGCGAATGAACGGACTACGACGGTAGGACGGGTTTAAGAGCAGACGGACAAAGGTTGCCGAACGGATTTAAGTTTCGACGGACGGTTTTCTAGAGCCAGACGATTAATGAAAAGGGCTACGACGGTAGTTCTCACTGCGATGTCTTTGTGACATTCGCGACAAGCGTGATGGGTTGATCTCCCTTAAGATTATGGCAAATAAGTGTTCTCCCTAAGTAAGTATGTATGTACATATGTATATACTTAATATGAATGTTATGTGAGAACAGTAAAGTAAAGAATATGTAAAAGCATGAATATTACGTATGTTATGTATACATATATAAATTATATTTATGATAAGATAAATATTATGTAAGATTGTCTTTAAACTAGAACTCACCAGCGTTAGCTGACTTTTAGTATACATTTCAGGTAAAGGAAGAAAGGGTCGTGCGATGGCGTGAAGGTTACCCGGCACAAGACTGACATCCCACATTTAAATATGTTAAGACAATGTTATGTATTTAATTGTTAAGACTTCCGCTGTTATGTCATGTAATTCGAATGATGTTTGCTTCTGCTACTTCTGAATGTTTTAAATTTAAGCTCAGTATTTATGACTATGTTTATGAGTAAATCCAACAAGTGAGTTTACCCTAGGAATGGGGCCTTACAAGTTGGTATCAGAGCAATAGTTTGAGAGATTCAGACATTCCTAAATGTCTGGACTCAAACTGATTATGGGACCAACGCACGGATGTCAGTATGGGTAACCAACGCCAACGCCAGCACGGTAAGAAAGTACTAAAGATAATGCACTTGGATAAGAATAGATACCTTAACTTAGAACCAACAGATGTCAATGTCACAACCGATTTGAAGAGTTTTGAACCCGAAAAGCAATGTAAATTAGTAATCACAAACCGGTCACTGTAATTAACAATTTACCTTGCTCGTACTGTTCTAAAACTATAATCTGAAGAAATGACATTGATGTATTCCCTTTACATATCAGGAAATTCTAGAAAACTATGGCATGTAGAGGAAGAACTGCACGCCAAGGCGGCCATACGGGCCGAGTAGGTAGACCGCCATTGAACCAAAGACAAGAGGAAGAAAAAACATTGCACGTGAAATACACCGAGAGAGTGCATGGCACTAATGTGACCCCACCGGGAGGTGACAATGAAGGGGCACTACGATTGGAACCCGAACTTAGGGATGCTATTGCCCGTGAGGTTGTACTGACACTGAAGAGCGTATTGCATGGTCTGTTACCTGAGACACAGAAAAGGAAATGGGAAAACGTGTTTAAGGGAACTGGAAAGGGGAACTATACAGCTGAGGCTAAGAAGCCAAGAACTGAAGAATACGAAGCTTGTAAGAAATGTTTGAAGAAACACCAAGGCGAGTGCCTAGTGGGTTCCACCATCTGTTATAGGTGTGGGAAGGCAGGGCACTATTCTCACGACTGTTTAAGAGACACTAAATGCCAAGGTTGTGGACTATTTGGACATCTAACCAAGAATTGCAGGAGAACCAGACAATCTGGTTCGGGAAAAGAAAAGGAACAGCCGAAGGCGAGGACTCGAGCCTACGCCCTGACTGAGGAGGAAGCAAGGGGAAACCCTGATGTTGTGTCAGGTACGTTCCTAATTAATAACGAACATGTTGCTATTTTATTTGACTCTGGTGCTAGTAAAAGTTCTATATCCAATGCATTTAGTCGTAAACTAGGATGCACTATCAACACAATAGTAAACGTCTTTAGCGTACAAACTACCGTTGGTAAAAATTCGGCAGTATTCCAGGTAACAGAGGATTGCATCATAGAAATAGAGGGCCATAAGTTTCCTTCTAGATTATTCCTTCTCACCTTAGGAAGATTCGATATAGTATTGGGTATGGATTGGCTAGCTGCCAACGAAGATCAAATCATATGTAAACGTAAGAGGATACACCTCAAAGCTCCTAACGGCAGTCCAATTACGGTTTATGGGGATTGGAATTGCACGATGCCGAACGTCATCTCGATGATCAAGGCCGAAAGTTACATGAGGCGCGGTTGCTAAGCTTATCTGGCATATGTTATTGATGATAGAATGAAAATGAATGAACTCAAGAATGTACCCGTGGTGTACAACTTTCCGGAAGTATTCCCTGAGGATCTACCTGGGTTACCACCCGATCGGGAAATAGAATTTCAGATTGACTTATTGTTAGGAGCCGAGCCCGTTGCCAAAGCCCCCTACCGATTGGCTCCGTTAGAAATGAAAGAATTGATGTCTCAACAAGAGGAACTAACAGAAAAAGGATTTATTAGACCGAGCATCTCACCGTGGGGCGCTCCGGTACTATTTGTAAAGAAAAAGGACGGCAGCATGCGCATGTGCATTGACTACGGCGAGTTGAACAATAGGACAGTAAAGAACAAATACCCACTGCCTAGAATAGACGACCTTTTTGATCAACTACAAGGTGCAAGCTGGTTCTCAAAGATCGATCTTAGGTTGGGTTACCATCAGTTGAAAGTAAGAGAAGAAGACATACCAAAGACCGCGTTTCGCACGCGTTATGGGCATTATGAATTTCTCGTGATGTCCTTCGGATTGACCAACGCACCAGCAGCATTCATGGATTTGATGAATAGAGTATGTCGACCAATGTTGGATCGATCAGTGATAGTTTTTATAGACGACATACTAGTATATTCGAAAAGCGAGGGTGATCACCACTGTCACCTAAGAGAGGTTCTGGAGGTGCTAAAGCAGGAAAAGTTGTACGCAAAATTCTCCAAATGCGCGTTCTGGATTAGGGAAGTCCAATTCCTAGGTCATGTAATAAACCCAAACAGAATCAAGGTGGATCCTGCAAAGATCGAGACAGTAAAGGAATGGAAAGTCCCTAAGACACCAACAGAGATACGAAATTTTCTGGGATTGGCAGGCTACTATCGAAGGTTCATTCCAGATTTTTCAAGAATAGCCTCGCCACTAACTAAGTTGACACGGAAGGAAGTGAAATATGAATGGGGTCCAACCCAAAACAATGCTTTTGAGGAACTTAAGGCACGATTAACCCAAGCTCCAGTCTTGGCACTACCTGAGGGAAATGAAGACTTAGTAGTCTACTCTGACGCTTCGGGTCAGGGTTTAGGTTGCGTACTTATGCAATGAGGAAAGGTAATTGCTTACGCCTCGCGACAACTAAAGACTCACGAGGTTAACTACCCAACACGCGATCTAGAGATAGCGGCAGTAGTTTTCGCGTTGAAAATATGGAGGCACTATCTGTATGGAGTCAAATGCACCATCTACTCAGATCACAAAAGCCTGAAGTACTTTTTTGGGCAAAAGGAATTAAACATGAGGCAAAGGAGGTGGTTAGAGCTACTGAAGGACTATGACTGTGAAATATTGTACCATCCAGGCAAAGCAAACATGGTGGCTGACGCTTTAAGCAGAAAGGAAGGATCGAAACCTATACGGATCAAAGCGTGTCAGCTGATTATAACACCAGATTTGATGAGTGAAATATCAAAGGCACAAGACGAAGCACTATTAGAAGGAAATATAAAACGGGAAAGAATAGTAGGACAACAAGGGAATTTGGATGCAAATGCATACGGTGTATGAACTAGGTTTGGCCGGATGTGGATACCTAAGATTGGCGAGCTTAGAGCCAAAATACTCGTTGAGGCCCATAAGTCTCGCTATTCTATCCACCCCGGAACAAACAAAATGTATAAAGACTTGAAGAAAGAGTACTGGTGGCCTGGCATGAAGAATGATGTGACAGAGTACGTGAGCAAGTGCCTAACGTGTTCTCTAGTTAAGGCCGATCACCAGAAACCATGCGGTAAAATGCAACCTCTACCAATACCAGAATGGAAGTTGGAGGAGATCATGATGGACTTCATTACCAAGCTACCACGAACATCTAAAGGCAATGATACCATTTGGGTGATCGTCGACCGCTTGAAGAAAAGTGCTCACTTCTTGCCAATACGTGAGACTTCTTCGTTAGAAAGACTAGCAGAATTATTTATCAAGGAAGTTGTGAGCAGACATGGTATGCCGCTGTCGATTGTGTCCGACAGGGATACTAGATTCACGTCAAGGTTTTGGAAGAAATTCAATGAAGCAATGGGTACTAGACTGAACATCAGCGCCGCTTACCACCCCCAAACCGATGGACAATCGGAAAGGACCATTCAGACCTTGGAGGATATGCTCCGGGCCTGTATCATTGACTTCGGTGGGAGCTGAGACAGCCATCTACCATTGGCAGAATTTTCATACAACAACAGCTATCACTCGACTATTGGCATGCCGCCATTTGAAATGTTGTATGGAAGGAAGTGTAGGACCCCGGTTTGTTGGGGGAAATTGGACAAAAGGATTTTGCAAGTCTCGAAGTGGTCAAAGCTACTTCCGAGAAGTTTGATCAAATCAAGGCTCGAATGAAAGCCGCAAAGGACAGACAGAAATCATACGCGGATAAGAGAAGAAGGGATTTAGAGTTTCAAGTGGGGGACATGGTACTGTTAAAGGTATCACCATGGAAAGGAATCATCCGATTCAGAAAACGTGGCAAACTAAGTCCAAGGTTTGTCGGACCTTTCAAGATTTTAGCGAGAGTGGGTCAAGTTGCTTACAGACTCGACCTACCCGTTGAGCTTAGTGGAATACACCCTACGTTCCACGTGTCGCACTTACGCAAGTGCCTAGCTGACGACACAGCTCACATACCTTACGACGAGATCGAAGTGGATAACAGTCTAAATTATGTAGAGGAACCGATAGCCATCCTTGACAGAGCTGAGAAATGACTACGCAATAAGTCGATTCCTTTAGTCAAAATACAATGGAGGCACAGAAAAGGGTCAGAAGCAACGTGGGAAAAAGAAGACGAGATAGTGGACTATACCCTCAATTGTTTAACGTATAAGTAGTTTCGAGGACGAAACCTCTTTAAGGAGGGTAGACTTGTAACATCACAAAAAAATAGTAATTTAGTAAATAATAACGTGATAGAGACTTAATGGTCATAAAACAAAAGAAAAATGGATAGGCTTGGGCTCTGCTCCAACGGGCCGAGCAAAGCCCAGGTATATAAGGGTCAAGACAGAACACGAACTCTCATTTCGACCAAAACTTGCAACCTAGAGAGAGAAAGGAGAGCTCAGGTCTAGAGAGAGAAAGTTAACGGATCGACCCGAAATTGAAGGAGCACATTACTACCGAGCTCATGAGCAAAACCTCCGAATCATAATCACAATCCAGGTAACGATTCGACCTTAAACTGAGTTTTTATTCGTTTTGGGGTTTCTCAGGTTTTAGCTAAATAGGAGACGTTTTTATGGATGAAACTTGAAAATAAGCTTAGAACTAGCATTTAGAGTGAAAACCGCACATTTTGATCAAAGAAAGTTGTAAGATTAGCATGATCGGGTTAACATGCAAGAATTTCGAACTTGTCCAGGAAACAGGTGCTACGTACTTATCAAGTACGCAGTAGGGACGTCCTGCGTACTTACCATGTACGCAGGAGAAAGATAATGCAACATACCAAGTACGCAAGAAGAACTCTCTGCGCACTTGTCAAGTACGCATGAGCAAGGTCCTGCACACTTACTAAGTGCGCAGGCAGCAGACCAGTAAGTAAAGTCAGTATGTTTAGAATGATTTAAACCGTTAGAGTGATTTAAACCGTTAGAGTCGGGATTGGGTATGATGTGTATTTAATTACCTAATCCAGATCATACGTGACATTGTTGGACCTTTGTTTAGAACAACCAAGACTAGCTTATCAGGTGAGTTCTATGTGCCCCCTTCTATGTTATGTGCAAATCATTTTAAATGTTTTGGGGCTGAAGTGTATACACTAAATGAATAAATGCTATGAATGTCAATGTGATCATACGTGGTATACAAATATATATATATATATATATATACTTATATATGAAAATGAATTATGTACAAAGAATGAAACGTATGACTATAAAGAATGAATGAAAGAAGGACATAACGTAAATGAATGAAATCTTGCTTTATATTATATATATTGCATGTTATGAATGTATGTAAACGTTATGAACCCTTCTATGACAACGGCTACTTCGGTAGACGGACGACCACGTGACTATTTTGCAACCGGGACAAAAACGTTCCTTCGCAAGCTAGGACGTATAAAAAGGCACTAATGGACGGTCGAAGCAAATGCCTTATTATATTTAGAACGGTTGCATACATAATAGCCACATGGGAAATGGATGCCCTTGGGCAGACGGGCGAATAAACGGACTACGATGGTAGGACGGGTTTAAGAGCGGACGGACAAAGGTTTCCGGACGGATTTAAGTTTCGACGGACGGTTTTCTAGAGCCGGACGATTAATGAAAAGGGCTATGACAGTAGTTCTCACTGCGATGTCTTTGTGACATTCGCGACAAGCGTGATGGGTTGATCTCCCTTAAGATTATGGTCAATAAGTGTTCTCCCCAAGTAAGTATGTATGTACATATGAATATACTTAATATGAATGTTATGTGAGAACAGTAAAGTAAAGAATATGTAAAAGCATGAATATTACGTATGTTATGTATACATATATAAATTATATTTATGATAAGATAAATATTATGAAATATTGTCTTTAAACTAGAACTCACCAGCGTTAGCTGACTTTTAGTATACATTTCAGGTAAAGGAAGAAAGGGTCGTGCGATGGCGTGAAGGTTACCCGGCACAAGTCTGACATCCCACATTTAAATATGTTAAGACAATGTTATGTATTTAATTGTTAAGACTTCCGCTGTTATGTCATGTAATTCGAATGATGTTTGCTTCCGCTACTTCTGAATGTTTTAAATTTAAACTTAGTATTTATGACTATGTTTATGAGTAAATCCAACAAGTGAGGTTACCCCGGGAATGGGGCCTTACAAAATTTGACCAAAGTTTACCTTAAGGAGGTGGTATCCCATCATGGAGTGCAAATATCAATTATCTCTGATAGAGATAGCCGCTTTTGTAACATCCCAAATAATGACAAGACAAATAGAAAAGGGAAATAAAGTGGGCTTGGCCAAAATTTCGGCCCATGGGCCGAAAAGAAAAGGGGGAAACCCCATTACAAAACAGCAGCTTCAACCCAAACCCTCTCTCATTTCATCTTCCTGCGCAAGAACACTAGAGAGAGAGAGAAAGAGAGCGATCGGCTTGTGAAGAAAACCGCAAGGAGAAGACTCAAGGGCTCGGGAATCATCCGTCTCCACCATTTCAGCGCATAGCAACAGAAATCGGGCCTGTTGAGGTAAGCATCGCCTCTGATTCTGAGTCTTTGCATGTCTCGGGTTTAAATCAAATAAAGATACGATTTTCGCATATGAAACTTGAAACAAATCACGTATTTGAACTCAAGAACGATAAAGGAAGGTGTTTAACGTAAAATGTTCAAAGTTTAATCGATTGGAAATAAGTTGGCTGGAGCAAGGTTCTGGTCAGGGAAGATGCAGACCCATGACTCGAAACTATAGTTTCGATACATGCAGACCCATCGAAACTACTCTAGTTTCGATAGTCATGTTTGACTCGAAACTACCTAGTTTCGATAGCAGCCAATGACTCGAAACTACTATAGTTTCGATAGGAACTCAGGACTCGAAACTACCTAGTTTCGAGTGTCACCTTGAACCTAAACTAAGATTTTCGTAAGTTAATGACTCGAAACTACCTAGTTTCGATAGAAGGATTATGACTCGAAACTACCTAGTTTCGAGTGTAAGACCATAGCTCGAAACTACCATAGTTTCGATGCGACCCACCTCCCGAAACTACTGAGTTCAAGAACAGTAATGTCTAGTGTCATTTAGGAGCCCTACCTTATATGTATGACTTTATTATACAGATAGTGGGTGACCTTAGTGACGTTTCGAAACCAGCTATTATACTTCAGGGACCCGCCCATCAGGTGAGTTCTATGTGCCCCTTTTTATGTTATGTGCAAATGTTTTCAAATGTTTTGGGGCTGAAGTGTATACACTAAGTGAATAAAGTTTATGAATGTTAATGTGATCATATGTGTTATACAAGTATATATATATATACCTATACACGAAAGAGAAATTATGAATAAAGAATGAAAAGCATGATTATAAAGAATGAACGAAAGTATAACACAAAATGAAAGAATGAAATCCTGCTTTATATCCATGTATATATTGCTTGCAAAGTACAGAAAATGTTATGAACGCTTCGATGATAACGGCTACTTCGGTAGACGGACGACCATGTGACTATTTTACAACCGGGACAAGTGCGTTCCTTCATCAGCTAGGACGTACGAATGCCATTAAAGGACGGTCGAAGCAATTGGCATATTATAGTAGAACGGTTGTATAAATAATAGTCGCATGGGAAACGGATACCTTCGGGTAGACGGGCGAATATGACGGACTACGACGGTAGGACGGTTGTAAGTCATGACGGACGGCCAAAGATTGCCGGACGGTTGTAAGAATAAAAATGACGGACGGCACTAGTTGTCGGACGGTTGTAAGTATAGGTGGGCCATGACGATGGACCACGGCGATTGTCTTTGTGACATTCGTAAACAAATGACGGGTTGATCACCCTTACAGAGTATGACCCATGAATGTAAATAAAGAAAGAAAAAGGGTGAATGCATATATATATTTATGTATGAAATCACCAAAAATATAGAAAAGGAAATACAGAAAAGAAAGATGCAAGAAAGGCAAAAGTTATGAATACGTATTTATATGAATGATTATATAGTAATGCATACTTATACCTATAAGGAAAAGAATGTTTACAGTAAATTGCATTAAACTAGAACTCACCAGCGTTAGCTGACTTTTAGTATACATTTCAGGTAAAGGAAGAAAAGGTCGTGCGATGGCGTGAAGGTTACCCGGCACAAGACTGACATCCCACTTTTGTTTGTTAAGACAATGTTGTGTTTTTAATTATTAAGACTTCCGCTGTTATGTAATGTAATTGAATGAAGAATGTTTTAAATTTAAGTTCAGTATTTAAGGCTATGTTTATGAGTAAATCCAACAAGTGAGGTCACCCGGGAAAGGTGGGCCTTACAAGTTGGTATCAGAGCAATAGTTTGAGAGATTCAGACATCCCTAAATGTCTGGACTCAAACTGATTATGGGACCAACGCACGGATGTCAGTATGGGTAACCAACGCCAACGCAGCACGGTAAGTAAGTACTAAAGCTAATGCTCTAAATAAGGATAGATACCTTAACTTAGAACAAATAGATGTCAATGTCACAACCGATTTGAAGAGTTTTGAACCCGAAAAGCAATGTAAATTAGTAATCACAAACCGGTCACTGTAATTAAAAATTTACCTTGCTCGTACTGTTCCAAACTATGATCTGAAGTAATGACATTGATGTATTCCCTTTATGACTATCAGGAAATTAAGAAATTATGGCTGGCGGAGGAAGAACTGGACGCCGAGGCGGTCGCACTGGCCGACGAGGTAGACCTCCGTTGAATCAAAGACTAGAAGAAGAAGAGAGTGTGCACGCGGAACACACCGAGAGTGTACACGAAACAGAAGTGACCCCAGCTGGAGACGACAGTCCAGGGCCTATACAGTTGGAACCTGAAGTCAGGGATGCTATTGCCCGTGAAGTTGTGCTCACTTTGAAAAAGGTATTGCCTGATCTACTATCCGAGGCAATAAAGAAAAGTAAGGAGGAGGATGAAGGAGACAATGAAGAGAAAGTATATGACAGTGATGGGGATGAAATAAAGATTGGATCGAGCAATCGTGGGTGCACTTACAAAGGTTTCAAGGACGGAGACCCACCCAAGTTCGATGGGAGCAAAGATTCAGTGGCAACGCTTGAATGGATTGAGAGGATGAGTGCTGTAATCAACATCAGCGAGTGTCGACCAGACCAGGCTGTTAAATATGTTGCTCATTCTTTCACCAACGAAGCCTTAGGTTGGTGGAGGAACATTCAGAGGACAAAGTCCCCAAACGCTCTTGCAAGAATGACATGGGAAGAACTGAAAAAGCTGGTAATTCAAAAGTTCTGTCCCCAGAACGAAATTGATCGAGTGGAAAATGAATTCCTAAACCTTAAAGCTGGCAACAAGACACACCGCCAGTATACTTCTAGATTCAATGAGTTGGCACAGCTGGTACCCCACCTGGTGGAGACAGAAGAGCGAATGATCAAGTATTATGTGAAGGGCCTACCTCAAAGGGTCCGTGTCCACGTGAAAGCCAACCTACCCTCGACCTTCGAGTCGGTAGTGAATCTGAGCGGAATCGTCTACGACGATTATGCCAATGAGGACCCACCAACAGAAACCCAAAAGAGAAAGTGGGAGAACCCGTCTAGAGGCACCGGAAGAGGGAACGTAATAACTGAAAATAAGAAACCAAGGTCGGACAAATATGAAACCTGCAAGAAATGCGGAAGGCAACATTTTGGCGAGTGCCGGGTCGGCTCCACCACATGTTACAGGTGTGGGAAGGCGGGGCACTACTCTCGTGACTGCTTGAGAGACACTAAATGCCAAGTATGTGGACTGTTTGGTCACCTGGCTAAGGATTGCAGAAAAGCCAGACAATCTGGTTCGGGAAAAGAAAAGGAACAGGAACAACCAAAGACTAGGACTCGAGCTTACGCCCTGACTGAGGAGGAAGCAAGGGGAAATCCTGATGTTGTGTCAGGTACGTTCCTAGTTAATGATGAACGTGCGGCTATATTATTTGACTCGGGTGCTAGTAAAAGCTTTATATCAAATGCCTTTAGTCGAAAACTGAATTGCACTATCAACACAGTAGTAAAGGCCTTTAGTGTACAAACTGCCGTTGGTAAAAATTCGGCAGTATTCCAAGTAACAGAGGATTGCATAATAGAAATAGAGGGTCATAAATTTCCTTCTAGATTATTCCTTCTCACCTTAGGAGGATTCGATATAGTATTGGGTATGGATTGGCTAGCTGCCAACGAAGCTCAAATCATATGTAAACGTAAGAGGATACACCTCAAAGGTCCTAGCGGCAGTCCAATTACGGTTTATGGGGATTGGAATTGCACAATGCCGAACGTCATCTCGATGATTAAGGCCGAAAGTTACATGAGGCGCGGCTGCGAAGCTTATCTGGCATATGTTATAGATGATAGAGTGAAAACGAAAGAACTCAAGAATGTACCCGTGGTGTGCAATTTTCCGGAAGTATTCCCTGAGGATCTACCTGGGTTGCCACCCGATCGGGAAATAGAATTTCAGATTGATTTACTGCCAGGAGCTGAGCCCGTTGCCAAAGCTCCCTACCGATTGGCTCCGTCGGAAATGAAGGAATTGATGTCCCAACTAGAGGAACTAACCGAGAAAGGATTTATTAGGCCGAGCATCTCACCATGGGGCGCTCCGGTACTATTTGTAAAGAAGAAGGACGGCAGTATGCGCATGTGTATCGACTACCGCGAATTGAACAAGAGAACAGTAAAGAACAAATACCCACTGCCTAGAATAGACGACCTTTTTGATCAACTGCAAGGCGCGAGTTGGTTCTCAAAGATTGATCTCAGGTCGGGTTACCATCAATTGAAAGTAAGAGAGAAGGATGTACCGAAAACTGCGTTTCGTACACGTTACGGGCATTATGAATTTCTTGTGATGTCCTTCGGACTAACCAACGCACCAGCAGCATTTATGGATTTAATGAACAGAGTATGCCGACCCATGTTGGATCGATCAGTAATAGTTTTTATAGATGACATCCTCATATATTCAAAGAATAAAGGTGATCACCACTGTCACCTAAGAGAAGTATTGGAGGTGCTAAAGCAGGAAAAGTTGTACGCAAAATTCTCCAAATGCGCGTTCTGGCTTAGGGAAGTCCAATTCCTAGGTCATGTAATAAACCCAAACGGCATCATGGTGGATCCTGCAAAGATCGAGACAGTAAAGGAATGGAACATCCCAAAGACACCAACAGAGATACGAAGCTTTCTAGGGTTGGCAGGCTACTATCGAAGGTTTATCCAAGATTTCTCAAGAATTGCCTCGCCGCTAACCAAACTGACACGGAAGGAAGTAAAGTATGAATGGGGTCCAACCCAAAACAACGCGTTTGAGGAACTTAAGACACGATTAACTCAAGCTCCAGTATTAACACTACCTGAGGGAAATGAAGACTTAGTAGTCTACTCTGACGCTTCAGGGCAAGGTGTAGGGTGCGTACTCATGCAACGAGGAAAGGTAATTGCTTATGCATCGCGGCAACTAAAGGTTCATGAAGTTAACTACCCAACACATGATCTAGAATTAGCAGCAGTAGTTTTCGCGTTGAAAATATGGAGACACTACTTGTATGGAGTTAAATGCACCATCTACTCCGATCACAAAAGCTTGAAATACTTTTTCGAACAAAAGGAACTAAACATGAGGCAAAGAAGATGGTTAGAGCTACTGAAAGACTATGACTGTGAGATATTGTACCATCCAGGCAAGGCAAACGTAGTGGCTGACGCTTTAAGTAGAAAGGAAGAATCGGCACCTATCCGGATCAAAGCGTGTCAGTTAATTATAACGCCAGACTTAATGGGTGAAATATCAAAGGCACAAGATGAAGCATTGTTAGAAAGAAATGTGAAACGGGAAAGAATAGTAGGACAACAAGGGAACTTAGATGCGAATGCATACGGAGTACGAACTAGGTTTGGCCGGATGTGGATACCTAAGATTGGTGAGCTTAGAGCCAAAATACTCGATGAGGCCCATAAGTCTCGCTATTCTATCCACCCCGGGACAAACAAAATGTATCAAGACTTGAAGAAAGAATACTGGTGGCCTGGCATGAAGAATGATGTGACAGAATACGTGAGCAAGTGCCTAACGTGTTCTCTAGTTAAGGCCGAGCACCAGAAACCATGCGGTAAAATGCAACCTTTACCAATACCGGAATGGAAGTGGGAAGAGATCACAATGGACTTCATTACCAAGCTACCGCGAACAGCTAAAGGCAATGATACCATTTGGGTGATCGTCGACCGCTTGACAAAGAGTGCTCACTTCTTGCCAATACGAGAAACTTCTTCTTCTGAAAAGCTAGCAGAAGTATTTATCAAGGAAATTGTGAGCAGACATGGTATGCCGCTGTCGATTGTGTCTGACAGGGATACTAGATTCACGTCAAGGTTTTGGAAGAAATTCAATGAAGCAATGGGCACCAGACTGAACATCAGCACCGCTTACCACCCCCAAACCGATGGACAATCGGAAAGGACCATTCAGACCTTGGAGGACATGCTCCGGGCCTGTATCATTGACTTCGGTGGGAGTTGGGACAGCCATCTACCTTTGGCAGAATTTTCATATAACAACAGCTATCACTCGACTATTGGCATGCCGCCATTTGAAATGTTGTATGGGAGGAAATGTAGGACCCCGGTTTGTTGGGGGGAAATTGGACAGAAGGATTTTGCAAGTCTCGAAGTGGTCAAAGATACTTCTGAGAAATTTGATCAAATCAAGGCTCGTATGAAAGCCGCAAAAGACAGACAGAAATCATACGCGGATAAGAGAAGGAGGGATTTAGAGTTTCAAGTAGGGGACATGGTACTGTTGAAAGTATCACCGTGGAAAGGAATCATTCGATTCAGAAAGCGTGGCAAACTAAGTCCAAGGTTTGTCGGACCTTTCAAGATTGTAGCAAGAGTGGGTCAAGTTGCTTACAGACTCGACCTACCCGTCGAGCTTAGTGGAATACACCCTACATTCCACATATCACACTTACGCAAGTGCCTTGCTGACGATACGGCTCACATACCTTATGACGAAATCGAAGTGGATAACAGCTTGAACTATGTAGAAGAACCAATAGCCATTCTTGACCGAGCTGAGAAACGATTACGCAATAAGTCGATCCCTTTAGTCAAAATACAATGGAAACACAGAAAGGGGTCTGAGGCTACTTGGGAGAAAGAAGACGAGATGAAGGAACTGTATCCCCAGTTGTTTAACGTGTAACAGGTTTCGAGGACGAAACCTCATTAAGGAGGGTAGACTTGTAACATCCCAAATAATGACAAGACAAATAGAAAAGGGAAATAAAGTGGGCTTGGCCAAAATTTCGGCCCATGGGCCGAAAAGAAAAGGGGGAAACCCCATTACAAAACAGCAGCTTCAACCCAAACCCTCTCTCATTTCATCTTCCTGCGCAAGAACACTAGAGAGAGAGAGAGAGAGAGAGAGCGATCGGCTTGTGAAGAAAACCGCAAGGAGAAGACTCAAGGGCTCGGGAATCATCCGTCTCCACCATTTCAGCGCATAGCAACAGAAATCGGGCCTGTTGAGGTAAGCATCGCCTCTGATTCTGAGTCTTTGCATGTCTCGGGTTTAAATCAAATAAAGATACGATTTTCGCATATGAAACTTGAAACAAATCACGTATTTGAACTCAAGAACGATAAAGGAAGGTGTTTAACGTAAAATGTTCAAAGTTTAATCGATTGGAAATAAGTTGGCTGGAGCAAGGTTCTGGTCAGGGAAGATGCAGACCCATGACTCGAAACTATAGTTTCGATACATGCAGACCCATCGAAACTACTCTAGTTTCGATAGTCATGTTTGACTCGAAACTACCTAGTTTCGATAGCAGCCAATGACTCGAAACTACTATAGTTTCGATAGGAACTCAGGACTCGAAACTACCTAGTTTCGAGTGTCACCTTGAACCTAAACTAAGATTTTCGTAAGTTAATGACTCGAAACTACCTAGTTTCGATAGAAGGATTATGACTCGAAACTACCTAGTTTCGAGTGTAAGACCATAGCTCGAAACTACCATAGTTTCGATGCGACCCACCTCCCGAAACTACTGAGTTCAAGAACAGTAATGTCTAGTGTCATTTAGGAGCCCTACCTTATATGTATGACTTTATTATACAGATAGTGGGTGACCTTAGTGACGTTTCGAAACCAGCTATTATACTTCAGGGACCCGCCCATCAGGTGAGTTCTATGTGCCCCTTTTTATGTTATGTGCAAATGTTTTCAAATGTTTTGGGGCTGAAGTGTATACACTAAGTGAATAAAGTTTATGAATGTTAATGTGATCATATGTGTTATACAAGTATATATATATATACCTATACACGAAAGAGAAATTATGAATAAAGAATGAAAAGCATGATTATAAAGAATGAACGAAAGTATAACACAAAATGAAAGAATGAAATCCTGCTTTATATCCATGTATATATTGCTTGCAAAGTACAGAAAATGTTATGAACGCTTCGATGATAACGGCTACTTCGGTAGACGGACGACCATGTGACTATTTTACAACCGGGACAAGTGCGTTCCTTCATCAGCTAGGACGTACGAATGCCATTAAAGGACGGTCGAAGCAATTGGCATATTATAGTAGAACGGTTGTATAAATAATAGTCGCATGGGAAACGGATACCTTCGGGTAGACGGGCGAATATGACGGACTACGACGGTAGGACGGTTGTAAGTCATGACGGACGGCCAAAGATTGCCGGACGGTTGTAAGAATAAAAATGACGGACGGCACTAGTTGTCGGACGGTTGTAAGTATAGGTGGGCCATGACGATGGACCACGGCGATTGTCTTTGTGACATTCGTAAACAAATGACGGGTTGATCACCCTTACAGAGTATGACCCATGAATGTAAATAAAGAAAGAAAAAGGGTGAATGCATATATATATTTATGTATGAAATCACCAAAAATATAGAAAAGGAAATACAGAAAAGAAAGATGCAAGAAAGGCAAAAGTTATGAATACGTATTTATATGAATGATTATATAGTAATGCATACTTATACCTATAAGGAAAAGAATGTTTACAGTAAATTGCATTAAACTAGAACTCACCAGCGTTAGCTGACTTTTAGTATACATTTCAGGTAAAGGAAGAAAAGGTCGTGCGATGGCGTGAAGGTTACCCGGCACAAGACTGACATCCCACTTTTGTTTGTTAAGACAATGTTGTGTTTTTAATTATTAAGACTTCCGCTGTTATGTAATGTAATTGAATGAAGAATGTTTTAAATTTAAGTTCAGTATTTAAGGCTATGTTTATGAGTAAATCCAACAAGTGAGGTCACCCGGGAAAGGTGGGCCTTACAGCTTTACTTCAAGATTTTGGCAGTCCTTACACAAAGCATTGGGTACTCGCTTGGACATGATTACCGCTTATCATCCGCAAACTGATGGTAAAAGTGAAAGGACCATTCAAACTTTGGAAGACATGTTTCGAGCCTGTGTGTCACACCCCGACCGATGGCGGAATCGTCGAGGCGGACAATGGGTGATTGTTCAAAAGCACATGATAACTAAAATGTTGCATAATTCATTAATTTAATTAAAAGTAACAAATATTCAAGTACAATATAAGTCAAATAACCTAGTCTATTTCAAAACATTGATTTAATTAACTAGGTCCATAAGTTCTTAAGTGGAAGAATCTTCAGCAAGCAATCACATATCCAAACCTGAAACATTAGTTAAATCAAGTGTCAACTATAAAGTTGGTGAGTACATAGGTTTTGTGGACCCGATAAATAGTAGATAAAAACGTTTTGCAAACTCATTGTTTAACTTGTTAGACATAGCATATATGGTTGAATCCTTCATGTTTATCTAAGTACAATTCAAACCTTGATTGACGCGATTGAACATAGCACAACAGCTAGGCCCGGTATGATTGAATATAGTTATCCACTATATCCAATATGTTTGAATATAACATGCGGCTATACCCGAGTATGCAGTAATAAACACCCTACCCGGGTGGGTTGGTCAGGCACAATAGATCTATCAATATCACTGTTGGCTCTCTTTGTGTTTACAGTTAATGAATGTACACCCAAGATAATTCACGATGAACAAGCATATAATCCACATGTATAACGCTGTAAACAATTAGTTTGAGTAGCATAAAGTGTATATGTAATAATGTTTCACACCAAAGCATGTAAAAATGTAAAATAGAGGCTATGTAACTCACCTTGCTAGCGGATGTTTTAATCCATGTGTGTAGGTGATAAGGATATTGATATCTAAGCACGTTGAAACCCTATGTAGATAAATATGTATTATTGTTTGTTTGTATATGTGTATTCGTGTTTAAACGTGTATGGGTTTATAAATAAAAACATTTCTTAAAATTATTTGTATAAAATATTGTAGTAGAATGATAACGATTTTTTTGTAAAACTTAGCATCTAAAAATATATTTCCCTCTTGTTAAAATATTATATTTTTAAATAGGTAGTCATTGTGTTTATTGTATTTATAAAAACTTCTATTTTATCTTTCGTGAGTTAAAACGATTTAAACAAGTTTGAAAACTATTGGGATTATTATTTTATAAAATTTGACGGGTTAAATATGTGTAAAAACTCGCTTAATGGTTTCAAAATAAACGAACAAGTCAACCGGTTTGTAATAATAATTTTTTTTTGTGTGTAGAGAAAATAATAAAATAAGGTAAAATAAAATAAAGGATAACATAAAATATAAAAAAAATGGTTGGGCTGGAGGCCAACAAGGATCGAACCCGGGACCTCGGACACAACACGCACACACCTGACCAGCCGGGCTATCGCCCATCGCTGGTTATGTGTGGGGTGTTTAATTTATAACCACTCAGAGAGTTTGGTCTGGGTTCTCGGCAACTGGCAAACCGGTGTCCGAGAACGCTGGTTTGCCTGGTAATCAATGGTCTGAGGCTGAGATGGGGCTTTGAACCAATAGCCAGTCGATAACCGAAGGCAAAGGAACGTATTAGAGATCCGTACCTAGTCGCGAAGGGCCGAGATTACTGGTCCGATAGTCCGAAAATACCAAGAACGGGAAAATTATGACTCGGGATGAATTAGGCTCTGAAAATCCGGTCACAGCTTCGCATAGAGGAGACGAACACAATGACAGTTTCAATTTGAAGTGAGAGCGAGTGTTGAAGGGAGAGTGAGCTCGAGAAGGTCCGGTAATGGTTATTTATACTCGAACCTGATCCCGACAATGAAACATGCAATTGAGTATGTCTAGACACTCGTCTGGGCAAGCGGAAGCTATCGAGCCGTCTTGCATGCGTTTAGGTCTATTGACGAGGCCAATCTCGCGGCGTTGACTTTCGGTCATAAATGCGAGTAGACTTTTCGTATGTTAAAAAGACGAATTGGTCGGGGGCTTAGGTCCGTGTGGAGACGATGAGCTCAGAGAGCCCTTTTTCGGCTGTCGAGGGGTAGGGAAACAAGTTTGTCGGGGTTCGCCGGAAAAGAGCTTGGACCGCCGGATAAGGGAAGAAATGACCAGAAACACGAATTGGAAGTTGGCAAAAATGGTCCCTGAAGTTTGCTTCTGAATTAATTTAGTCCCTGAGATTTACACCAATAGGTCCTTGTGGTTTAGTTTGTCCACGAATAGTCCCTTAACTTGTTTTTATTTTAAAACCTTTTAGTTTGATAATTTTCAAAACAGACCCCTTAACTTTAATAATTAAATTAATTAAATTTCTCTTTAATTTAAATTATATTTAAATGGTTTTATAAAAGTTAATTATTTTATTTAAATAGATTATTTTATTTATTATTTATATATGAACCTTTTAAATTTATATTTTTATATAAAATTTTATAAGTTTACAACTTATAAAATTTTAATCATTTTAAAAAAATTAAAAATATATACTTTGTACATTATATACATACAAAATTAAATAAATATACTTGTATTTCACTGAATAGAAATTGTTTTCATGACATATATTATAAAAGTGTGTATAAAAACCCGAAATGTCACAGTCTCCCTATGTTAAAGGAATTTCGCCCCGAAATTCAACTAGTGGAGGCTATGAAAAGAGATGCGAATATTTGGTCTTCATTTGGTCTTCACGTTCCCAAGTGAACTCGGGTCCACGTTTAGACTCCCAGCGGACCTTGACAATGAGGATGCGGCTACGCTTGAGTTTCTTGACTTCACGGTCCATGATTTCCATGGGTTTCTCAACAAAGTGCATTTTCTCGTCAATGCACACTTCATCAAGAGGGATGTGGAGATTCTCGTCGGCTAGGCACCTTTTCAAATTAGATACGTGAAAAGTCGGATGAACGTTGCTGAGCTCTGGGGGAAGATCGAGTTTGTAGGCCACTTTTCCTACCCTTTCGAGTATCTTGAATGGACCCACATATCGAGGTGCAAGTTTTCCATTCTTTCCAAATCGGACTACGCATTTCCAAGGTGATACCTTTAGAAGAACCATATCCCCAACTTGAAATTCCAAGGGTTTTCGTCGTTTATCGGCGTAGCTCTTTTGCCGACTCTTCGCTACTCGAATGTTGTCACGAATAAGAGAGATTTTATCGGTGGTCTCTTGGATAAGCTCGGGACCGGTGATTTGTGCTTCACCAATTTCGCTCCAACAAATCGGTGAACGACATTTTCGTCCATAAAGAGCTTCAAACGGTGCCATGTTAATACTTGTGTGGTAGCTATTGTTGTAGGAAAATTCGATAAGTGGTAGGTGAGAATCCCAATTGCCGCCAAAGTCAATGACACAAGCTCTAAGCATATCCTCGAGAGTTTGGATTGTTCACTCGGTTTGTCCATCAGTTTGAGGGTGGTAAGCCGTGCTTAAATCCAAACGAGTACCAAGCGCGGATTGTAATGATTGCCAAAACCGGGAAGTAAAACGCGAACCACGATCGGAGATGATGTTCAATGGGATTCTGTGGCGACTTACGATCTCATCAATGTAGATCCGAGCCAATTTCTCGACTCGATAATCCTCACGAATAGGCAAGAAATGAGCAGACTTTGTGAGTCGATCGATAATAATCCAGATACTATTGTGCCCACTAGAGGTGCGTGGGAGTTTGGTGATGAAGTCCATAGCAAGGTTCTCCCATTTCCACATAGGAATTTCAGGTTGTTCGAGAAGTTCGGAAGGCTTCTGGTGTTCGGCCTTTACTTTAGAACAAGTTAAGCATTTTGCCACAAAGAGGGCAATATCCTTTTTCATGTCGGGCCACCAATATTGTTGACGAAGACCCATGTACATCTTATCAGCTCCGCGATGTACCGAATATCGTGTCTTGTGGGACTCGTTCATCAAGAATATACGAAGGTCGTCGCGATTGGGAACCCAGATACGATCCAAGTAATACAACAGGCCGTTGGCTTTATTTCTAACAAGAGTTCCACACCACATGCCATCTCGTGATACATGTTTCCCTCGGTAACCGAGGTGTGTTGTGCTTGGAGAATGCGGGCTTGTATATTGCTATGAATACGAACACTATGAAGCATGATACGTTCTTTACGACTCAAGGCGTCGGCTACAACATTTGCTTTGCCGGGGTGGTAGCGAATTTCGCAGTCGTAGTCGTTAAGAAGTTTGACCCATCGTCGTTGCCTCATATTAAGCTCTTTTTGATTGAAAATATGTTGGAGACTTTTGTGGTCGGTGAAAACCACGCATTTGGTGCCATAAAGATAGTGTCTCCAAATTTTCAAGGCGAAGACGACAGCACCAAGCTCGAGATCATGGGTCGTATAGTTCTTCTCGTGAGTTTTGTGCTGACGTGATGTGTATGCAATTACTTGGCCATGCTGCATAAGAACACAACCAAGACCTTGGTTGGATGCATCACAATAAACGACAAAGTCGTCATTACCACTAGGAAGAGTTAGAACAGGAGCGTTGCAGAGCTTGTGCTTGAGAGTTTGAAAAGCTTCCTCTTGTTTGGGTCCCCACTCGTAAGGTTTACCTTTGTGAGTCAAGGCAGTGAGCGGGACCGCAATCTTGGAGAAATTTGAGATGAAGCGGCGATAGTAACCCGCTAGTCCGAGGAAGGAACGAATCTCGGTAGGAGTCTTAGGAGTACTCCAATTCTTTACCGCCTCGATCTTTGCCGGGTCCATATGAAATCCCTTTTCGTTGACTATGTGTCCCAAAAATTGAACTTCCTTTAGCCAGAATTCACACTTGGAGAACTTGGCGTATAGTCGTTCTTTCTTCAAGAGCTCCAAAATCAAACGAAGATGTTGTTCATGTTCCGCTTTCATTTTAGAATAGATGAGAATGTCGTCAATGAAAACGATCACGAACTTGTCCAAATAAGGTTTGCATACGCGGTTCATGAGATCCATGAAAACCGCAGGAGCATTAGTCAAACCAAAAGGCATGACCATGAACTCGTAGTGACCATATCTAGTCCGAAAGGCAGTCTTCGGAATGTCTTCATCGAGAACACGAAGTTGATGGTATCCGGAACGAAGGTTGTTCTTAGAAAAACATGTTGAACCTTGAAGTTGGTCGAAAAGATCGTCGATACGGGGTAAAGGATAACGGTTCTTGATCGTAAGCTTGTTGAGTTCACGATAATCAATGCACATTCGAAACGATCCATCCTTTTTCTTTACGAGAAGCACGGGAGCACCCCAAGGCGAATGGCTTGGTCGGATGAAACCTTTGGATGAGGGCTCTTGTAATTGACTTGCGAGCTCTTGCATCTCGGAAGGTGCAAGACGATAAGGAGCTTTTGCCACGGGAGTTGCTCCGGGCACAAGGTCAATACGAAACTCTACTTGTCTAGGGAGAGGAAGACCAGGTAAATCCTCGAGGAATACCTCGGGAAAGTCTCGAATGATCGGAATATCTTGCAATTTCTTACCCTTGTCTTTCGTGTCGACTACGTGGGCCAAGAAAGCAACGTACTTTTTCCGCAAGTACTTTTGTGCTAATGTGCAAGATATGAGTTGAAGACCACGACATGGTTTTTCACCGAAAATAACTAACGTGTCGCCCGAAGGGAGAGGTATACGAATGCACTTTTAGTAGCAAATAACCTCGGCATGGTGCTTGGATAACCAATCCATGCCAATTATAATATCGAAGCTTCCCAATTGCATTGGAAGGAAATCAACAGAGAACACATGATTATTAAGATCGAGATTGCAGTCGCGGATAACAGAATTTATAGTAATAGATTTCCCTTTTGCTATCTCCACGGAATAAGAATTGCATTGGAAGGAAATCAACAGAGAACTCATATCGGCACCGGTATCAAATAAAATGGATGCATAATTATTGTTTACGAGAAACGTACCATTTATCACGTCGTTGTTTGCTTGTGCCTCATTAGCGTTTATATTAAACGCTCGTCCTTGGGGACCACCTTGTTGCTGAAGTTTTGGGCATCGGTCACAGAAATGGTTTGGGTCTCCACATTCGAAACATGCCGGACCATTGAGAGGTGCTGGATAGTTGGGACGGTTGGCTGGAGCAGCTTGATGGACGGGAGGACGGGTACGGCAAGTAGTGGCCACGTGTCCATATAAGGTTTTGGGTTTTGACCCAAAGGTGCCACTTGAATAGCAGGTACGGTGGGAGTTACGGCTGCGAAGTTTCGACCCTTTCGTTTCTTGTTGTGGTTAGAAGACTCGGGCCTTTCATCTTTAACGGCCGCAAGAGTAGAGACAACCTTCTTGGAACCCTTTCTTGATAAGGTTCCGGATTTGACGTGGTTGTCGGATAGCGTAGCGGATAGACGGGTAGCAGCTTCAAGTGTGGGAGGATTGCTTCCTAATACGGCATCCTGAATTTGCATAGGCAGCCCACCTATGTATTTTTCAATTTCCCGAGCAAGGGGAGTGATCATATGAGGTACCAATAGGCTCAGCTCTTGAAATCGGGTGGTGTATGCCAGATTATCCCCGCTGTCTTGGCCAAGATCCCAAAACTCAGTCTCGAGCTTCCTCATTTCATTTCGGGGACAGAATTCATCGGTCATGGCTTTCTTCAGGTCGTCCAATGATAAAGATGTAGCAACCTCAACTCCACGAGTGCGTTTCTCACCGTTCCACCCGGTGAGGGCTCTCTTTTGAAGTACACTTGTGGCATAGCGAACTCGAAGATTATCGGGATAGTCACTGTTTAAGAACGTGCTTTCCATGCTTTCAAACCATTGTAGAAGGCCGGTAGCACCTTCAGTCCCGTAAAATTTTGTAGGGTTGCACGAGTTAAAGTGCTTAAACGTGCATTGAGGCGGGTTGGCACCACCGTTTCCTTGGATGTTGTGAGACCCGTCACTGTTGTTATTGGCTTGGGTCATTTGTCCCACCAGTTGGGCAAGAAGAGTAGCAAGATCCGGATTGGAAGTGCTAGAGTTTGTATTGACCGCACGTTGAGGAGGCATTCTAACACCATAAGAAAAGACAATAGTTTATAATATTTTAGATAAAGTGGATATATATGAGCCATAGTGGGAATAATGTAAGCAGAAATGCGAGATTCATCATGTCGCGTGCCAGTGTATGTGTATTTATTCAAGGTTGATAGGGGAAATAAGCCATCTATTCCTGGTAGGATATGATGTCATAGATCATTATTCGCGCAATAGGAATCGCCGGGATTCGCATGCACTACAAATCGTTATTACGTGTGCACCCGTTATAATGATTCGCTTTGCATGTTCATCTAGTTCTCCTTATCTTACTATAATGTCCCCAAATTTTGAGTTTAGGTTCGGATCGTATTCTTGCGAATACAATGACTTATCAACGTTAAGTAATTTCTCAAAACTTCCAAGGAGACATGCTTTAGCCTATAGGTAAACACTCACTTCGGGAATTCCCAGGAAAGCATACGGGTCCGTTTATTTGGATTTATACGAAATGCTTTCCTAGACAGAAAACCCAGCCTTCCGGATTGCACATGTCCTTTACTGATTTTCAAGAAATTAAGTCGTTGACGAGATTTTCAAGAAATTAATAGACTTGTGAGTCTATGAGTATAATTAAATATGTAGGAATGTTGCAAATAGTATGGATGAGGAAAGAGTATGGATAAGGATGTGTAGTGTATTTGTTTGCATATGTTTGTTTGTCAAATGTGTATGTAAAGTATGTATTGTGTGTTTAAATCCTTGTATGTATGTGTATAAGTCTCATGCACTAAACTTGGGGAAATTCAAATAATATCTAACTACAAATAATTCACATAGCAAATAAACATTTAGCACGTAGCACGTAAAAGGGAGTCCTAGGATTATAGTCTAGGTCATTGTGTCTAATAACCTAATTCCCTATAACCATGGCTCTGATACCAATTTGTCACCCCCCGACCGATGGCGGAATCATCGAGGCGGACAATGGGTGATTGTTCAAAAGCACATGATAGCTAAAATGTTGCATAATTCTTTAATTTAATTAAAAGTAACAAATATTCAAGTACAATATAAGTCAAATAACCTAGTCTATTTCAAAACATTGATTTAATTAACTAGGTCCATAAGTTCTTAAGTGGAAGAATCTTCAGCAAGCAATCACATATCCAAACCTGAAACATTAGTTAAATCAAGTGTCAACTACAAAGTTGGTGAGTACATAGGTTTTGTGGACCCGATAAATAGTAGATAAAAACGTTTTGCAAACTCATTGTTTAACTTGTTAGACATAACATATATGGTTGAATCCTTCATGTTTATCTAAGTACAATTCAAACCTTGATTGACGCGATTGAACATAGCACAACAGCTAGGCCCGGTATGATTGAATATAGTTATCCACTATATCCGATATGTTTGAATATAACATGCGGCTATACCCGAGTATGCAGTAATAAACACCCTACCCGGGTGGGCTGGTCAGGCACAATAGATCTATCAATATCACTGTTGGCTCTCTTTGTGTTTACAGTTAATGAATGTACACCCAAGATAATTCACGATGAACAAGCATACAATCCACATGTATAACGCGTGTAAACAATTAGTTTGAGTAGCATAAAGTGTATATGTAATAATGTTTCACACCAAAGCATGTAAAAATGTAAAATAGGGGCTATGTAACTCACCTTGCTAGCGGATGTTTTAATCCACGTGTGTAGGTGATAAGGATATTGATATCTAAGCACGTTGAAACCCTATTTAGATAAATATGTATTATTGTATGTTTGTATATGTGTATTCGTGTTTAAACGTGTATGGGTTTATAAATAAAAACATTCCTTAAAATTATTTGTATAAAATATTGTAGTAGAATGATAACGATTTTTTTTGTAAAACTTAGCATCTAAAAATATATTTCCCTCTTGTTAAAATATTATATTTTTAAATAAGTAGTCATTGTGTTTATTGTATTTATAAAAATTTCTATTTTATCTTTCGTGAGTTAAAACGATTTAAACAAGTTTGAAAACTATTGGGTTTATTATTTTATAAAATTTGACTGGTTAAATACGTGTAAAAAGTCGCTTAATGGTTTCAAAATAAACGAACGAGTCAACCGGTTTGTAAGAATATTTTTTTTGTGTGTAGAGAAAATAATAAAATATGGTAAAATAAAATAAAAGATAACATAAAATATAAAAAAAATGGTTGGGCCGGAGGCCAACAAGGATCGAACCCGGGACCTCGGACACAACACGCACACGCCTGACCAGCCGGGCTATCGCCCATCGCTGGTTATGTGTGGGGTGTTTAATTTATAACCACTCAGAGAGTTTGGTGTCACACCCCGACCAATGGCGGAATCATCGGGGCGGGACATGTAGACTGTTCATAAGCACAAGGTTGACTAAATTGAAATATATTTATTGTCAAATTTCATTACAAACATTCAAACGAAACAAATTCTAAGAAAAGAAACATAATTGAAATGCATAAGTTCTTTATTTAAATTAGCTAAGTCCAAAGCCTAAGTGTAGCACATCTTGATCAATCTCACACATTAGAACCTGAAACATGAATAAAATAAAGTCAACTAAAAAGTTGGTGAGTATAACACAGGTTTGTATATAGATAGCATATAGTTGTAAAACAAATCCTTACATAACCAGATAAATAAGGCATTTATGGGGAGCAGCTATTGTGTAACCAAGTACAATCAAACCTTTGTAATTAGCATGCAAATTGTGTTGTCGGTATCAATCACCCCAATCTGGGTGGGTTTGTCAGACTCAATAGATTTATCATCGAAAACCGTCGGCTTGTGTCACACCCCGCCTAGGCGGAAACGCGAGGCGTAACATTCACTGGTTTCCAAAGCATATGATTACCGCAAACACATACACGTAATTGGATACATAATCGAGTTTAAAATATTTACATCACAAAATATCAACTTGAGTTTACAAAAGTTTAAGATTTCGCAAATATGACTCAAGACCATGAGTTATATAAGAGAAATCCTCCCAAAAGCCATATCCACGTGCATGCATGTAACCTACATTGCCAACCTGATGACCACGTTCAATTTCCTGAAATCATACTTAAAAATGTCAACACGAGGTTGGTGAGTTCACAAGTTATTGTAAAGAGTTATTATAAACCCAATGTTTAAATCTGATCCTTTTTACCTGATCAAAACTCTTTTAGTTAAACCTGATCACTTTAACCTGATCAGAACTCTTTTATTTAAACCTGATCACTTTAACCTGATCAGAACCCTTTTACTTAAACCTGATCATTTTAACCTGATCAAAACGCTTTTACTTAAACCTGATCATTTTAACTTGATCAAAACTCTTTTACTTAAACCTGATCATTTTAACCTGATCAAAACTCTTTTACTTAAACCTGATCATTTTAACCTGATCAAAACTCTTTTGCATGTATTACTAATGAATCTGAATACTAATCCGATCTATTGACCCCATTTGTAAACTTGCAATGAATACAAAATAGTATGTAATGTACGAGACCGTAACCAAACCCCAACATTCTATGCCTCCCCCCCCCCCCCCCGCCTTTCTGCGAGTAAGACGATATGCGGTCATTCGCCCATTTGGACCCCCGGTTAGCGCGACTAACCATGACCGGAGGCGTCACCCCCAATAGTACTATTCATATAATCCCGGGCTAAGTCCACAACTAATGGTTACTAATTTATTCAGAGGACTTTAAGCGCTTTACTTTTCCCTCAATACACACATACGGTCAGATCATTAGTTCATTCATTTTCATACAAAAGTCTTTTACAAGTATGTTTCCACCCCAAATCATTTCAAAAACTTTAGAAAAAGGGGAATTAGTGAGACTAACCTTGAGTTTGTGTATGCTTGCAATGATATTTGTTCTAGTCAAACTTGACTATTCGTACCCTAATTACAAAAAGGGTAAATCGTGTTATGACCGACTGTCTCATATGCAAATTGTTCATCGACTTAGCAAATCTGATTGCTTTTGTTTAAATATCTTTTTAGTTTTTCAACACTTGTTTCGTTATAAAATAGTTCTAAGTTACTGCCCCATGGGACTGATGAACAGGTATCGAAACTTTCTTAGTTTCGATTGAACAGAACAGATGTCGAAACTTCCTAGTTTCGATTGAATAGGACAGTTGTCGAAACTACCTAGTTTCGACTGAGTAAATTGGGTATCGAAACTACCTAGTTTCGATTGGGTAAGAAAGGTGTAAGGCCCCTTTCCCGGGTGACCTCACTTGTTGGATTTACTCATAAACATAGCCATAAATACTGAACTTGAATTTAAAACATTCATCATTCAATTACATTACATAACAGCGGAAGTCTTAACAATTAAAAACACAACATTGTCTTAACAAACAAAAGTGGGATGTCAGTCTTGTGCCGGGTAACCCTCACGCCATCGCACGACCTTTTCTTCCTTTACCTGAAATGTATACTAAAAGTCAGCTAACGCTGGTGAGTTCTAGTTTAATGCAATTTGATATAAACATTCTATTCTTTACTTTATAAGTATGCATTACTGTATAGTCATTCATATAAATACGTATTCATAACTTTTGTCTTTCTTTTCATCTTTCTTTTCTGTATTTTTGTGATTTCATATATATATATGCATTCACCCTTTTCTTTCTTTTCTTTCTTTCTTTAATTTCATGGGTCATACTATATAAGGGTGATCAACCCGCATTCATTTATGCGTAAGTCACGAAGACATACGCCCGTCCTACCGTCGTAGTCCGTCCTCCACAACATTCGGCAAACCTTCGGCCATCTGTTATGCTATACCGTCCGGCAAACCTTCGGCCGTCCGTCTTAACCGTACTACCGTCGTAGTCCGTCATATTCGCCCGTCTACCCGAAGGTATCCGTTTCCCATGCGACTATTATTTATACAACCGTTCTACTATAATATGCCAATTGCTTCGACCGTCCATTAATGGCATTCGTACGTCCTAGCCGATGAAGGAGCGCACTTGTCCCGGTTATAAAATAGTCACATGGTCGTCCGTCTACCGAAGTAGCCGTTATCATCGAAGCGTCCATAACATTTTCTGTACTTGGCAAGCAATATATACATGGATATAAAGCAAGATTTCATTCTTATATGTTATGACATTCATTCATTTCATTCTTTGCAAGCAATATATACATGGATATAAAGCAGGATTTCATTCTTTCATATGGTGTTATACTTTCGTTCATTCTTTATAATCATGCTTTTCATTCTTTATTCATAATTTCTCTTTCGTGTATAGGTATATATATATACTTGTATAACACATATGATCACATTAACATTCATAACCTTTATTCACTTAGTGTATACATTTCAGCCCCAAAACATTTGAAAACATTTGCACATAACATAGAAGGGGCACATAGAACTCACCTGATGAGTAGTTTCTGTAATACACTAAGCTGGCTACTGGGCTTCACTAATGTCACTCACGATCTGTATAATAAAGTCATACACATAAGATGGTGCTCCTAGATGACACTAGACATTACTATGCTTGAACTCAGTAGTTTCGGGAGGTGGGTCGTATCAAAACTATGGTAGTTTCGAGCTATGGTCTTACACTCGAAACTAGGTAGTTTCGAGTCATAATCCTTCTATCGAAACTAGGTAGTTTCGAGTCATGAGATCCTATCGAAACTATGGTAGTTTCGAGTCATTAACTTATGAAAAATCTTAGTTTAGGTTCAAGGTGACACTCGAAACTAGGTAGTTTCGAGTCCTGAGTTCCTATCGAAACTATGGTAGTTTCGAGTCATTGGCTGCTATCGAAACTAGATAGTTTCGAGTCAAACATGACTATCGAAACTAGAGTAGTTTCGACGGGTCTGTATGTATCGAAACTATAGTTTCGAGTCATGGGTCTGCATCTTCCCTGACCAGAACCTTGCTCCAGCCAACTTATTTCCAATCGATTAAACCTTGAGCATTTTACGTTAAACACCTTCCTTTATCGTTCTTGAGTTCAAATACGTGATTTGTTTCAAGTTTCGTATGCAAAAATCGTATCTTTATTTGATTTAAACCCGAGACATGCAAAGACTCATAATCAGAGGCGATGCTTACCTCAACAGGCCCGATTTCTGTTGCTATGCGTTGAAATGGTGGAGTCGGATGATTCCCGAGCCCTTGAGTCTTCTCCTTGCGGTTTTCTTCACAAGCCGATCGCTCTCTCTCTCTCTCTCTAGTATTCTTGCGCAGGAAGATGAAATGAGAGGGGTTTGGGTTGAAGCTGCTGTTTTGTAATGGGGTTTCCCCCTTTTCTTTTCGGCCCATGGGCCGAAATTTTGGCCAAGCCCACTTTATTTCCCTTTTCTATTTGTCTTGTCATTATTTGGGATGTTACAAGTCTACCCTCCTTAATGAGGTTTCGTCCTCGAAACCTGTTACACGTTAAACAACTGGGGATACAGTTCCTTCATCTCGTCTTCTTTCTCCCAAGTAGCCTCGGACCCCTTTCTGTGTTTCCATTGTATTTTGACTAAAGGAATCGACTTATTGCGTAATCGTTTCTCAGCTCGGTCAAGAATGGCTATTGGTTCCTCTACATAATTTAGACTGTTATCCACTTCGATCTCGTCGTAAGGTATGTGAGCTGTGTCGTCAGCTAGGCACTTGCGTAAGTGCGACACGTGGAACGTAGGGTGTATTCCACTAAGCTCGACGGGTAGGTCGAGTCTGTAAGCAACTTGACCCACTCTTGCTACAATCTTGAAAGGTCCGACAAACCTTGGACTTAGTTTGCCACGCTTTCTGAACCGAATGATTCCTTTCCACGGTGATACTTTCAACAGTACCATGTCCCCTACTTGAAACTCTAAATCCCTCCTTCTCTTATCCGCGTATGATTTCTGTCTGTCTTTTGCGGCTTTCATACGAGCCTTGATTTGATCAAATTTCTCAGAAGTAGCTTTGACCACTTTGAGACTTGCAAAATCCTTCTGTCCAATTTCCCCCCAACAAACCGGGGTCCTACATTTCCTCCCATACAACATTTCAAATGGCGGCATGCCAATAGTCGAGTGATAGCTGTTGTTATATGAAAATTCTGCCAATGGTAGATGGCTGTCCCAACTCCCACCGATGTCAATGATACAGGCCCGGAGCATGTCCTCCAAGGTCTGAATGGTCCTTTCCGATTGTCCATCGGTTTGGGGGTGGTAAGCGGTGCTGATGTTCAGTCTAGTGCCCATTGCTTCATTGAATTTCTTCCAAAACCTTGACGTGAATCTAGTATCCCTGTCAGACACAATCGACAGCGGCATACCATGTCTGCTCACAATTTCCTTGATAAATACTTCTGCTAGCTTTTCAGAAGAAGAAGTTTCTCGTATTGGCAAGAAGTGAGCACTCTTTGTCAAGCGGTCGACGATCACCCAAATGGTATCATTGCCTTTAGCTGTTCGCGGTAGCTTGGTAATGAAGTCCATTGTGATCTCTTCCCACTTCCATTCCGGTATTGGTAAAGGTTGCATTTTACCGCATGGTTTCTGGTGCTCGGCCTTAACTAGAGAACACGTTAGGCACTTGCTCACGTATTCTGTCACATCATTCTTCATGCCAGGCCACCAGTATTCTTTCTTCAAGTCTTGATACATTTTGTTTGTCCCGGGGTAGATAGAATAGCGAGACTTATGGGCCTCATCGAGTATTTTGGCTCTAAGCTCACCAATCTTAGGTATCCACATCCGGCCAAACCTAGTTCGTACTCCGTATGCATTCGCATCTAAGTTCCCTTGTTGTCCTACTATTCTTTCCCGTTTCACATTTCTTTCTAACAATGCTTCATCTTGTGCCTTTGATATTTCACCCATTAAGTCTGGCGTTATAATTAACTGACACGCTTTGATCCGGATAGGTGCCGATTCTTCCTTTCTACTTAAAGCGTCAGCCACTACGTTTGCCTTGCCTGGATGGTACAATATCTCACAGTCATAGTCTTTCAGTAGCTCTAACCATCTTCTTTGCCTCATGTTTAGTTCCTTTTGTTCGAAAAAGTATTTCAAGCTTTTGTGATCGGAGTAGATGGTGCATTTAACTCCATACAAGTAGTGTCTCCATATTTTCAACGCGAAAACTACTGCTGCTAATTCTAGATCATGTGTTGGGTAGTTAACTTCATGAACCTTTAGTTGCCGCGATGCATAAGCAATTACCTTTCCTCGTTGCATGAGTACGCACCCTAAACCTTGCCCTGAAGCGTCAGAGTAGACTACTAAGTCTTCATTTCCCTCAGGTAGTGTTAATACTGGAGCTTGAGTTAATCGTGTCTTAAGTTCCTCAAACGCGTTGTTTTGGGTTGGACCCCATTCATACTTTACTTCCTTCCGTGTCAGTTTGGTTAGCGGCGAGGCAATTCTTGAGAAATCTTGGATGAACCTTCGATAGTAGCCTGCCAACCATAGAAAGCTTCGTATCTCTGTTGGTGTCTTTGGGATGTTCCATTCCTTTACTGTCTCGATCTTTGCAGGATCCACCATGATGCCGTTTGGGTTTATTACATGACCTAGGAATTGGACTTCCCTAAGCCAGAACGCGCATTTGGAGAATTTTGCGTACAACTTTTCCTGCTTTAGCACCTCCAGAACCTCTCTTAGGTGACAGTGGTGATCACCCTCGCTTTTTGAATACACCAGTATGTCATCTATAAAGACTCTCACCGATCGATCCAACATTGGTCGACATACTCTATTCATCAAATCCATGAACGCTGCTGGTGCGTTGGTCAATCCGAAGGACATCACGAGAAACTCATAATGCCCATAACGCGTGCGAAATGCAGTTTTCGGTACATCCTTCTCTCTTACTTTCAATTGATGGTAACCCGACCTGAGATCAATCTTTGAGAACCAACTCGCGCCTTGCAGTTGATCAAAAAGGTCGTCTATTCTAGGCAGTGGGTATTTGTTCTTTGCTGTTCTCTTGTTCAATTCGCGGTAGTCGATACACATGCGCATACTGCCGTCCTTCTTCTTTACAAATAGTACCGGAGCGCCCCATGGTGAGATGCTCGGCCTAATAAATCCTTTCTCGGTTAGTTCCTCTAGTTGGGACATCAATTCCTTCATTTCTGACGGAGCCAATCGGTAGGGGGCTTTGGCAACGGGCTCAGCTCCTGGCAGTAAATCAATCTGAAATTCTATTTCCCGATCGGGTGGCAACCCAGGTAGATCCTCAGGGAATACTTCCGGAAAATTGCACACCACGGGTACATTCTTGAGTTCTTTCGTTTTCATTCTATCATCTATAACATATGCCAGATAAGCTTCGCAGCCGCGCCTCATGTAACTTTCGGCCTTAATCATCGAGATGACGTTCGGCATTGTGCAATTCCAATCCCCATAAACCGTAATTGGACTGCCGCTAGGACCTTTGAGGTGTATCCTCTTACGTTTACATATGATTTGAGCTTCGTTGGCAGCTAGCCAATCCATACCCAATACTATATCGAATCCTCCTAAGGTGAGAAGGAATAATCTAGAAGGAAATTTATGACCCTCTATTTCTATTATGCAATCCTCTGTTACTTGGAATACTGCCGAATTTTTACCAACGGCAGTTTGTACACTAAAGGCCTTTACTACTGTGTTGATAGTGCAATTCAGTTTTCGACTAAAGGCATTTGATATAAAGCTTTTACTAGCACCCGAGTCAAATAATATAGCCGCATGTTCATCATTAACTAGGAACGTACCTGACACAACATCAGGATTTCCCCTTGCTTCCTCCTCAGTCAGGGCGTAAGCTCGAGTCCTAGTCTTTGGTTGTTCCTGTTCCTTTTCTTTTCCCGAACCAGATTGTCTGGCTTTTCTGCAATCCTTAGCCAGGTGACCAAACAGTCCACATACTTGGCATTTAGTGTCTCTCAAGCAGTCACGAGAGTAGTGCCCCGCCTTCCCACACCTGTAACAGACGGTGGAATCAACTAGGCACACGCCTTGGTGTTTCCTCAAACATTTCTTACAAGCTTCGTATTTTTCAGTTCTTGGCTTCTTAGCCTCAGCTATATAGTTCCCCTTTCCAGTTCCTTTAGATGCGTTTTCCCTTTTCCTTTTATGTGTCTCAGGTAATAGACCAGGCAATATGCTCTTTAGTGTCAGTACAACCTCACGGGCAATAGCATCCCTAAGTTCGGGTTCCAATCGTAGTGCCCCTTCATTGTCACCTCCCGGTGGGGTCACATTAGTGTCATGCACTCTCTCGGTGTATTTCACGTGCATGCTTTCTTCTTTCTCTTGTCTTTGGTTCATTGGCGGTCTACCTACTCGGCCCGTATGGCCGCCTTGGCGTGCAGTTCTTCCTCTACTTGCCATAGTTTTCTAGAAATTTCTGATATGAAAAGGGAATACATCAATGTCATTTCTTCAGATCATAGTTTGGAACAGTACGAGCAAGGTAAATTCTTAATTACAGTGACCGGTTTGCGATTACTAATTTACATTGCTTTTCGGGTTCAAAACTCTTCAAATCAGTCGTGGCATTAACATCTATTTGTTCTAAGTTAAGGTATCTATTCTTATGCAGGAGCATTTACTTTATGACTTGCTTACCGTGCTAGCGTTGGCGTTGGCTACCCAGACTGACATCCGTGCGTTGGTCCCATAATCAGTTTGAGTCTAGACATTTAGGGATGTCTAAATCTCTCAAACTATTGCTCTGATACCAACTTGTAAGGCCCCTTTCCCAGGTGACCTCACTTGTTGGATTTACTCATAAACATAGCCATAAATACTGAACTTGAATTTAAAACATTCATCATTCAATTACATTACATAACAGCGGAAGTCTTAACAATTAAAAACACAACATTGTCTTAACAAACAAAAGTGGGATGTCAGTCTTGTGCCGGGTAACCCTCACGCCATCGCACGACCTTTTCTTCCTTTACCTGAAATGTATACTAAAAGTCAGCTAACGCTGGTGAGTTCTAGTTTAATGCAATTTGATATAAACATTCTATTCTTTACTTTATAAGTATGCATTACTGTATAGTCATTCATATAAATACGTATTCATAACTTTTGTCTTTCTTTTCATCTTTCTTTTCTGTATTTTTGTGATTTCATATATATATATGCATTCACCCTTTTCTTTCTTTTCTTTCTTTCTTTAATTTCATGGGTCATACTATATAAGGGTGATCAACCCGCATTCATTTATGCGTAAGTCACGAAGACATACGCCCGTCCTACCGTCGTAGTCCGTCCTCCACAACATCCGGCAAACCTTCGGCCATCTGTTATGCTATACCGTCCGGCAAACCTTCGGCCGTCCGTCTTAACCGTACTACCGTCGTAGTCCGTCATATTCGCCCGTCTACCCGAAGGTATCCGTTTCCCATGCGACTATTATTTATACAACCGTTCTACTATAATATGCCAATTGCTTCGACCGTCCATTAATGGCATTCGTACGTCCTAGCCGATGAAGGAGCGCACTTGTCCCGGTTATAAAATAGTCACATGGTCGTCCGTCTACCGAAGTAGCCGTTATCATCGAAGCGTCCATAACATTTTCTGTACTTGGCAAGCAATATATACATGGATATAAAGCAAGATTTCATTCTTATATGTTATGACATTCATTCATTTCATTCTTTGCAAGCAATATATACATGGATATAAAGCAGGATTTCATTCTTTCATATGGTGTTATACTTTCGTTCATTCTTTATAATCATGCTTTTCATTCTTTATTCATAATTTCTCTTTCGTGTATAGGTATATATATATACTTGTATAACACATATGATCACATTAACATTCATAACCTTTATTCACTTAGTGTATACATTTCAGCCCCAAAACATTTGAAAACATTTGCACATAACATAGAAGGGGCACATAGAACTCACCTGATGAGTAGTTTCTGTAATACACTAAGCTGGCTACTGGGCTTCACTAATGTCACTCATGATCTGTATAATAAAGTCATACACATAAGATGGTGCTCCTAGATGACACTAGACATTACTATGCTTGAACTCAGTAGTTTCGGGAGGTGGGTCGTATCAAAACTATGGTAGTTTCGAGCTATGGTCTTACACTCGAAACTAGGTAGTTTCGAGTCATAATCCTTCTATCGAAACTAGGTAGTTTCGAGTCATGAGATCCTATCGAAACTATGGTAGTTTCGAGTCATTAACTTATGAAAAATCTTAGTTTAGGTTCAAGGTGACACTCGAAACTAGGTAGTTTCGAGTCCTGAGTTCCTATCGAAACTATGGTAGTTTCGAGTCATTGGTAGCTATCGAAACTAGATAGTTTCGAGTCAAACATGACTATCGAAACTAGAGTAGTTTCGACGGGTCTGTATGTATCGAAACTATAGTTTCGAGTCATGGGTCTGCATCTTCCCTGACCAGAACCTTGCTCCAGCCAACTTATTTCCAATCGATTAAACCTTGAGCATTTTACGTTAAACACCTTCCTTTATCGTTCTTGAGTTCAAATACGTGATTTGTTTCAAGTTTCGTATGCAAAAATCGTATCTTTATTTGATTTAAACCCGAGACATGCAAAGACTCATAATCAGAGGCGATGCTTACCTCAACAGGCCCGATTTCTGTTGCTATGCGTTGAAATGGTGGAGTCGGATGATTCCCGAGCCCTTGAGTCTTCTCCTTGCGGTTTTCTTCACAAGCCGATCGCTCTCTCTCTCTCTCTCTCTAGTATTCTTGCGCAGGAAGATGAAATGAGAGGGGTTTGGGTTGAAGCTGCTGTTTTGTAATGGGGTTTCCCCCTTTTCTTTTCGGCCCATGGGCCGAAATTTTGGCCAAGCCCACTTTATTTCCCTTTTCTATTTGTCTTGTCATTATTTGGGATGTTACAAAAGGTTTCGAAACTACCTAGTTTCGATTGAGCAATAGGTATCGAAACTACCTAGTTTCGATTGGACAATAGGTATCGAAACTACCTAGTTTCGATTGAACAATAGGTATCGAAACTCCTAGTTTCGATTTAACAATAGGTATCGAAACTCCTAGTTTCGATTACTGAAATTTTAATTGACAGAATCAGTCCTGCATATTTTTATGTTTTAAACTTGAATTCGACACACTTTTCTGGTTATTTTACTTACGTTCGAATAAACTGTATGTTTAGCTACAGTTTTAAAGAAAATAATATGGATGGTATCGAGTTTTTACCTCTGGACAGAGATAACGATTTCTAGAGAAACAGAGAAGATGATCTTGAATTCTCTTGGTTAGAAATCCTTAGAAGCTCCTTATAATACCGATATATGGTGGATTTCGCCTTAAAACTTGACTTCGACTTGAAGAAAAGGGGAAGATTGCCAAAAGAAATGAGAAATATGAAAGGGGTTCGTGAGAATGGTGATTGAGGTGGTATGTTTTTTATCTGCATTCTCGCAGGCAATGTATGGGTTTTAGTATAGATATTTTAGGATGTGAGTGAAGTAGGAAGTGGGAATGGGTTTCTCTGATTTTCAGCCGAGAAAGTCAAATGGGGGTTGGTTTGGGTTAATTACTTTACTAATCATATTAAGGTGTTAAATGATTAGTTGATTAGGTGCTTAAATATTAATTAGGATTTTTAAACAGTAAATTAATTCGGTATATTATTTGTTTTAGTCTAAAAATAAATTATTGTCCAACGTAAAAATTTGTGTAATATATATATATATATATATATATTTTTCTGGTTATTTAATTTCACCACAAACGTTCGTATTAGTCGGTTTATATGGTACGCGAACCGGCAACTCCTAGAATTACCAAATATGAAATGAGATCATGTACGGTTTTTGTTAGACCTTAATGTCCTTGTTTGTGAAATTAAGTAAATCACAAAAACAATTATAATGTAAACTTGTTTATAACATGTACGGATATTGACCTGAAATGCTGGGTGTCACATTCTCCCCATGTTACAGAGAATTTCGTCCCGAAATTCAGTTCTTGTCATTCTGACTTGGAGTGTCTGTAAACAAGGACGGGTACTTGGTTTCCAAAGCATATGATTACCGCAAACACATACACGTAATTGGATGCATAATCGAGTTTAAAATATTTACATCACAAAATATCAACTTGAGTTTACAAAAGTTTAAGATTTCGCAAATATGACTCAAGACCATGAGTTATATAAGAGAAATCCTCCCAAAAGCCGTATCCACGTGCATGCATGTAACCTACATTGCCAACCTGATGACCACGTTCAATTTCCTGAAAACATACTTAAAAATGTCAACACGAGGTTGGTGATTTCACAAGTTATTGTAAAGAGTTATTATAAACCCAATGTTTAAATCTGATCCTTTTTACCTGATCAAAACTCTTTTAGTTAAACCTGATCACTTTAATCTGATCAGAACTCTTTTATTTAAACCTGATCACTTTAACCTGATCAGAACCCTTTTACTTAAACCTGATCATTTTAACCTGATCAAAACGCTTTTACTTAAACCTGATCAAAACTCTTTTACTTAAACCTGATCATTTTAAACTGATCAAAACTATTTTACTTAAACATGATCATTTTAACCTGATCAAAACTCTTTTACTTAAACCTGATCATTTTAACCTGATCAAAACTCTTTTGCATGTATTACTAATGAATCTGAATACTAATCCGATCTATTGACCCCATTTGTAAACTTGCAAGGAATACAAAATAGTATGTAATGTACGAGACCGTAACCAAACCCCAACATTCTATGCCTCCCCCCCCCCCCCGCCTTTCTGCGAGTAAGACGATATGCGGTCATTCGCCCATTTGGACCCCCGGTTAGCGCGACTAACCATGACCGGAGGCGTCACCCCCAATAGTACTATTCATATAATCCCGGGCTAAGTCCACAGCTAATGGTTACTAATTTATTCAGAGGACTTTAAGCGCTTTACTTTTCCCTCAATACACACATACGGTCAGATCATTAGTTCATTCATGTAACCTTTCTGATTTTCATATTTTTCTTATTTATTTTATGCCGTGCAATAAAAGACGATTCCGATTCCAACCTTACATTCATTGTTCATGTGCAATAACAAGCATACACGCGTGTATTATATTACAATATTAACTAAAATCATCGTGCAAACCTTGAGGACCAAACTTGACCAAAACTCAAAACAACATCAAGACTACAAAACTACAGGGACCATTCTTGTAAATATCAAAAAGTGCACAAGCACGGTCGTGCTTAGTCCTAAGCACGGTCGCGCTTAAGCCTCGAACACGGTCGTGCTTAACTTTAAGCACGGTCGCGCCTGAGATACAGTTTGACTCCGTAAAAGTCAAACCGACACAAATCTTTTCCAAAAATAAACTTCAAATCTGTTTTAGAAATCGCGGGACTTGTAGAAGAAGTTATTCGACCAATTAAGCCTAAAACCCGACCAAATACACGTCTGATCGACCGAATTCCCGCGACTTCGACCGAACCTTCCTTGTTAAATCAAATCTCGTAATTAAGACCAAATCAAGACAAATCAAACCACGATACAGACTTCGTACGACTCCTATAAGATTCTACAACCCCTAATTCGTCTAAACAACCTCTCTAATTCTCTATCGATCAAGAAAGAGCCGCGATTCCTTTACCGTAGCCGTCTGCACTTGTTGCCAATCAAACCAAGGTAAGTAATAGTCCAATAGATTCGTTTCTTCATTCCAGACGAAAACCCTAATCTAATTGGAATCAATAATACACGATATTACCAATTTGAATCTAAGTTTTGATAAAAAAAAATGGTTTTAAACGATCGACACGTTAAACAGGAGATAAATCTAATTAAATGGTGTCACTCGATTCGCAAACACTCTCTGAATGAAAAACCTCAAGTTTCTAATCAGTTTTAATACAAGAATCAGGCGAATTGTGTCTGAAAAGGACCAGACACGGTCGCGCTCATCAAAAAGCGCGGTCGTGCCTGACCAGGCACAGTCGTGCCCGAGTGTGGCGCGGTCATTCTTACCGACCAAACAAAATCCTGACCTAGACAAACCCTAGACGCGGTCGTGCCGGGTACGAGCACGGTCGTGTCTTATGAACAGACTCTTGTTGTGACTTCTGACCAACCACGGGCGCGTTACCGACCAAGCACGGTCGCGTGCGAGCTGAGCACGGTCGTGTTCCCCTTAACAGAATCTTTATTTTTATTCTTTTAATTGGATAAAATATATTACAGTTTATATAATTATTTTTAAAAACTAATTACTGGAATACCAATATTCCTTACACTTGTTTCCAAACCAACATTAATTATTTAAAATTTATACAAGTAAATATATATAATATTCTAAATAAATAAATTGTATTTTAAAACAAACCCTACACGTTTAAACTTAAACAAATCCGCTTCCGACATTGAATAACGCAACTCATTAATACGTAATCATATATTGCTCATTAGGTCGAATCTAGCAATCCACAACACACCGCTGCTTTCCATTTGCTTGTGCAACCTACACTCTGCATAACACGTGAGTTACATAGCCCCTCTTTTACTCTATTTTACAAACTTTTGGGGTGGAACATGCGTTCTATTTACATGTTTTCAATTATACACATATACAGTTCCATCCTATGCATATACAATTTTGCGCTTTGTGCTTGAGTACTAGGTGTGTAGACCAATTATTATGCTCTTCATGTACAATCATTAACTATCAGCCGACAGTAAACAGTGGTAGATCTATTGAGTCTGACAAACCCACCCAGGTAGGGTGACTGTTACTGACAACACAAATTTTGAGTGCAAGTTACAAAGGTTTGATTGTATAGGTCACCCGATAGTTTCTCTCCATAATTGCCTTAATTGTCATGTTGTATTGAACTGTATGCACACAACACGTATTTTTCTATCACACAATAAAACCTATGTATTCTCACCAACTTTTTAGTTGACTCTGTTTTAACCATGTTTCAGGTACCAATGTTTGAAGTAATCAAGATATGTTACACATAGGATTTTTGGACCTAGAATTCAATTAAACCAGTTTATTCTATGTAATTTACATTTTTGTTTTATGGATTGGTTGTGTTTTGATTGAACTTATTGATTGCAATGAAAACAATTATTAAATATGCAAACTTTAGCAAACCATGAGCAATGAACAGTCTGCACGCTTCACGCCCCGACGTTTCCGCCGTCGGTTGGGGTGTGACAATTCATTTACATACAAAAGTCTTTTACAAGTATGTTTCCACCCCAAATCATTTCAAAAACTTTAGAAAAAGGGGAATTAGTGAGACTAACCTTGAGTTTGTGTATGCTTGCAATGATATTTGTTCTAGTCAAACTTGACTATTCGTACCCTAATTACAAAAAGGGTAAATCGTGTTATGACCGACTGTCTCATATGCAAATTGTTCACCGACTTAGCAAATCTGATTGCTTTTGTTTAAATATCTTTTTAGTTTTTTAACACTTGTTTCGTTATAAAATAGTTCAAAGTTACTGCCCCATGGGACTGATGAACAGGTATCGAAACTTTCTTAGTTTCGATTGAACAGAACAGATGTCGAAACTTCCTAGTTTCGATTGAATAGGACAGTTTTCGAAACTACCTAGTTTCTACTAAGTAAATTGGGTATCGAAACTACCTAGTTTCGATTGGGTAAGAAATGTATCGAAACTACCTAGTTTCGATTGAGCAATAGGTATCGAAACTACCTAGTTTCGATTGGACAATAGGTATCGAAACTACCTAGTTTCGATTGAGCAACAGGTATCGAAACTCCTAGTTTCGATTGAACAATAGGTATCGAAACTCCTAGTTTCGATTACTGAAATTTTAATTGACAGAATCAGTCCTGCATATTTTTATGTTTTAAATTTGAATTCGACACACTTTTCTGGTTATTTTACTTACGTTCGAATAAACTGTATGTTTAGCTACAGTTTTAAAGAAAATAATATGGATGGTATCGAGTTTTTACCTCTGGACAGAGATGACGATTTCTAGAGAAACAGAGAAGATGATCTTGAATTCTCTTGGTTAGAAATCCTTAGAAGCTCCTTATAATACCGATATATGGTGGATTTTGCCTTAAAACTTGACTTCGACTTGAAGAAAAGGGGAAGATTGCCGAAAGAAATGAGAAATATGAAAGGGGTTCGTGAGAATGGTGATTGAGGTGGTATGGTTTTTATCTGCATTCTCGCAGGCAATGTATGGGTTTTAGTATAGATATTTAGGATGTGAGTGAAGTAGGAAGTGGGAATGGGTTTCTCTGATTTTCGGCCGAGAAAGTCAAATGGGGGTTGGTTTGGGTTAATTACTTTACTAATCATATTTAGGTGTTAAATGATTAGTTGATTAGGTGCTTAAATATTAATTAGGATTTTTAAACAGTAAATTAATTCGGTATATTATTTGTTTTAGTCTAAAAATAAATTATTGTCCAACGTAAAAATTTCTGTAATATATATATATATATATATATATATATATATATATTTTTCTGGTTATTTAATTTCACCACAAACGTTCGTATTAGTCGGTTTGTATGGTACGCGAACCGGCAACTCCTAGAATTACCAAATATGAAATGAGACCATGTACGGTTTTTGTTAGACCTTAATGTCCTTGTTTGTGAAATTAAGTAAATCACAAAAACAATTATAATGTAAACTTGTTTATAACATGTACGGATATTGACCTGAAATGCTGGGTGTCACATTCTCCCCATGTTACAGAGAATTTCGTCCCGAAATTCAGTTCTTGTCATTCTGACTTGGAGTGTCTGTAAACAAGGACGGGTACTTGGATTTCATTTTATCTTCCCGCTCCCACGTATACTCGGGGCCGCGCTTTGAATTCCAACGTACCTTGATTAGCTTAACACGGCTGCGCCTTGTTCTCTGAACCTTCCAATATGTGACTTCCATAGGTTCCTCAATGAAATGCAACCTGTCGTCTATGTGAATCTCATCAGGCGGTATAATTAACGTCTCGTCTGATAAACACCTCTTGAGATTTGATACATGAAACGTATCATGTACATTGCTTAGTTCTTGTGGCAACTTGAGCTTGTAAGCTACAGGGCCCACCCTAGCCAGTATTTCAAACGGTCCAACGTACCTAGGGTTAAGCTTGCCACGGTTGCCAAATCTTGCAACTCCTTTCCAAGGTGAGACCTTTAACATAACTTTGTCTCCCACTTGGAATTCTAAAGGTCTTCGTCTGTTATCCGCGTAACTCTTTTGTCTGTCACGGGCGGCCTTCAGACGATCCTTGATTTTTAAAATCTTGTACGTGGTCTCTTGAATAACCTCGGGACCGGTTAAATGCTTGTCACCAACTTCTGCCCAACATAGCGGTGAACGACATTTTCGACCATACAAAGCCTCAAACGGAGCGGCTTTGATGCTGGTGTGGTAACTATTATTGTATGAAAACACATCTAGCGGCAAATGAGTATCCCAATTTCCACCGAAGTCAATTGCACACGCACGGAGCATATCCTCTAAGGTTTGAATGGTCCTTTCACTTTGACCATCTGTTTGTGGGTGATATGCCGTGCTCATGTCAAGACGTGTGCCCATGGCTTCTTGTAATGATTTCCAGATTCTAGACACGAATCTGCTGTCTCTATCAGAGATAATAGAAATTGGCACTCAATGCCTAGCCACAATTTCCTTGATATAAAGCCTTGCAAGTTTCTCGGTTTTATCCGTCTCTTTGATGGGTAGAAAATAAGCTGATTTCGTAAAACGATCGATGATTACCCATAAAGTGTCATACCCGCTCGACGTCTTGGGTAACTTTGTAATGAAATCCATTGAAATTTGTTCCCATTTCCATTGAGGTATCTCGGGTTGTTGTAACAATCCCGACGGTTTTTGATGTTCTGCCTTTACCTTTGAACATGTCAGGCATTTATCGACATAAATAGCAATTTCTCCTTTCATGTTCGGCCACCAGTAGAGTTCTTTCAGATCCTTATACATTTTATCCAAACCTGGGTGAATGGAGTACCTGGACTTGTGGGCTTCATCCATAACCAACTCCCTTAAGTTACCAAAACATGGCACCCAAATTCTATTCATGAAGTATAAAGTGTCATCTGACTTTGGCTCCAACTGCTTTATCATTCCTCGTAAAGCTTCATTCTGAATGTTTTCTTCATGATTGCCTCTTGTTGTGCAATCCGGATTTGAGTCGTGAGACTCGTATGAATTGTCAATTCTAGGGCACGAACACGGAGTGTTTTAACCCGTTTTTACGACTCAAGGCATCTGCTACGACGTTTACCTTACCAGGGTGATACTTGATATCACAGTCGTAATCATTCAGTAGCTCTACCCAACGACGTTGCCTCATGTTGAGTTCTTTCTGATTAAAGATGTGTTGGAGACTCTTGTGATATGTAAAGATAGTACATTTTGTACCGTATAAGTAATGTCTCCAAATCTTGAGTGCAAACACGACAGCACCCAATTCCAGATAGTGAGTCGTATAATTTTTCTCATGGACTTTCAGCTGTCTGGATGCATACGCTATGACTTTTTCTCTCTGCATCAACACACATCCCAGACCTTGGTGTGATGCGTCGCAGTACACGATGAAATTGTCAGATCCTTCAGGAAGGGATAGGATTGGTGCACTGCAAAGCTTCTGCTTCAACAATTGAAAAGCTGATTCTTGTTTATCGGTCCAATCAAACTTTTTGTCCTTCTGAGTTAACGTGGTCAAAGGCAAGGCTATCTTTGAAAAATTCTCGATAAATCGCCTGTAATATCCTGCCAAACCCAGAAATTGACGCACCTCAGTCGGAGTTCTTGGTGCTTCCCAGTTTTTGATAGCTTCAATCTTGGTTGGGTCTTTGTGAATACCCTTCTTATTGATGACGTGTCCAAGAAAGTGAACCTCTCGGATCCAAAACTCACACTTAGAGAATTTGGCATAAAGCTTCTCATTCCTAAGTAGTTCTAAGATTAATTTCAAATGATGTTCATGTTCCTCCTTGGTTCGTGAATATATTAATATGTCATCGATAAACACAATCACGAATTTATCCAAGTATGGTTTGCACACGCGGTTCATGAGGTCCATGAAAACGGCCGGTGCATTAATCAAGCCAAATGACATAACTAGGAACTCGTAGTGACCGTAACGAGTCCTAAAAGCCGTTTTTGGTATATCTTCTTCTTGAATTTTGAGTTGATGATACCCTGATCGTAGATCAATTTTAGAATAGAAACTGGAACCTTGAAGTTGATCAAACAAATCGTCTATTCGAGGAAGAGGATACCGGTTTTTGATTGTCAGCTTGTTCAATTCTCGGTAATCAATACACATTCTAAAGGTTCCATCCTTTTTCTTTACAAACAGGACCGGAGCTCCCCATGGTGAGAAACTCAGTCTTATGAAACCTTTGTCAAGTAATTCTTGTAGTTGGCTCGACAGTTCCTGCATCTCGGAAGGGGCTAGACGATACGGCGATCGTGCAACTCGTACGGCTCCTGGTACTAGGTCGATCCGGAACTCGACTTGTCTTGATGGTGGTAATCCTGGTAAGTCCTCGGGAAATACCTCTGAGTAATCTCTGACGATTGGTATATCCTCAAGTCGACGTTCTTCGGGTTTCTTCTCGAGGATGTGAGCCAGGAATGCGCAATAACCCTTGCGTAGATACTTATGAGCTTTCATGCAGTTTATCGTCTTTAATATCGTTCTACACCTTTCGCCTTGAATTGAAAGAATTTTTCCGCTTGGTAGTGGGATACGTACAATCTTCTCAAAGCATACGATCTCGGCACGGTTCTTTGATAACCAATCCATGCCAATAACAATATCAAAACTCCCTAATTCGACGGGTAGAAGGTCTATATTGAATGTATGGTTTTCTAAACATAAAGTACAACCCTTAATGACCTCTTCGGTTTCTATTAATTTCCCATTTGCTAATTCAATTGTATAACTTTGATCTAGATTACTAGCCTTAATACCGATTAAGGATTTAAAATCATTCGACACAAAACTCATATCCGCACCCGAATCAAAAAGTACAGAGGCATAATGATTATTTATCGGGAACGTACCAGTGACTATGTTCGGGTCCTGGCGTGCGTCCCTTGCACCCATCACAAATGCCCTCCCTGGTGCCTGAGCGTTATTCTGATTCTTCCACTTGGGACAATCCTTCTTGAAGTGCTTTAGGTCACCACATATGAAACATCCCGGTTTAAATTTCCCCATTCGATTGTTAGTTCGACAAGCTTGTGTGGTGTGACCAAACTTGTCACACTTTCCACACTTGATGCACACACCGACATGATGATTTCCACACTTCTTACATCTCGGTAGGCCCCTATCATACTCCTTTCTTTCAACTGTGTTGACTGTAAAAGCTTTCATAGTTCCTTGTTTCTTAAACTTGTTACTTGAATTTCCCATCCACTTTCTTTTCTCCCCAAATCTACCTTCCTCATTCTCCTTCCTCACAAACAATCCAATACGTACTTCATCATCCTTTAGTTTGAATGCTAAAGTTATAGCACTCTTGGCATCTATTGGATTAGATGATGTTACCATGCTACGAATTTGAGGCGCAAGGCCCCACAGATACCTCTCAACGCGTTTATGTTCTGGTGTGACCATATGCGGTACTAGGATCTCCAATTCATTGAAACGGTCGGTGTACCCCTCCACATCATCTCCTATCATCTGTAGGTTCCACATCTCAGTTTCAATCTTTTGCAATTCGTTTTGAGGACAGTATTCCTCAATCATCATGTTTTTCAAGTCTTCCCAAGACAATTGATACGCTGTCTCTCTCCCCAAAGTCTTCATTTGAGTATTCCACCAAGTTAAAGCTTTATCAGTGAGCATGCATGTAGAATACTTCACCATGCAGTCAACGGTGCATTCACTAATATCAATCACCAACTCCATCTTTTCTATCCATCTCATTAGACCTACTGCACCCTCGGTGCCATTGAAACTGCGGGCATTGCAGGATAGGAAGGCCTTGTACGTGCACTTCCTATTTGGAGCATCTGTAGAATCACAAGTCATAACGTTATTAATTCGGATCATGACTATGTGTCACGGCTTATTTATTCTATTACCTCCGGAACCTCCGGCTGTACCGCTACCTCCTGCACCTCCTCCGCCAGTACCGCTACCATTTCCTCCACCACTATTTCGGTTTGCTTCATACTGCTCCATGGCGGTAGCTACTCGATGTGCTATGAGTTGTTCCATGTTTGGGGAAATCGTCTCGTTGTTGTCACCAGTAGTGTCACGTGGTGTCCTTCGCTTAGGTGCCATGACGTTCTTTCTAACATAATATTTAAAAAGAAACAACATTATATAATAATAATGATAGATAATGACATAAGGATACAACAACATCAAATGTAAACAACCATCATCACAACATAAACCATCACATACATAGTTAAAACATACATAGTACATTGTTTCAAAAGACAAGGATACAAAAGGGATGGTTCACATGACCACATGAGTACCAAAGTTTTAAACTACATAATGTGCTATGGGCACAACCCGCCCATAATAGGTTTAAAAGAAGAAGTGGGAGTACAACCCAATCATCATGGCAAGCCCCGCCATGACAAAGCTAGCCCTAGCCACAAATTCTGCAGCCAAAGTCCTTTCTTCCAGCGCCTCCACCATGTCTCGGACTGTGAGAGTGAACTGCCAGTCCATATCAGCTCTCAACTCTAGGTAGTCAGTGGCACCTTGTATGTCTCGGGTGTTGTCCTCCTGAGTCTGTACTCGAGATCCGAGCCCTTGACGTAGTCGCGTGGCTGCATCCCCATGTGCTCGGATATCATCTAGGAGGTCATCAAGACGTTCCTCGTGCGTATGAACGCGTGCTACCAATGTAGGCACTGCGAGCTCCATGGCTTCCCCAGTGTGGGGTAGGGGTGTTGAGGAGTTGGAGGACTCTCCGAAGGTAGAGGGAATGCTCTCCATCTCCCTCCATCGTGCCAGGGTATGGGGCATCCAACGGATAGTCCCCACCGTAGGGCGGTAACAGGGTCGTTGCCTAGGTGGTTCCTCATCAGTCTCCAAGTTTTTCGGGTCACGGGCTGCCAGGGTTCTCTTACGTGGAAATCGAACCTTCTTCCTAGCACTCTTTACCATAACTGGTCCTCCACTTTTCTTTCGGTAGACGATAGGCGGTTCTCCCAGGGCAACATTGGGTGGTGTGGAGCTGCGAACTTGTACTCGATTTTTGGGGCATGTGGCGGAAAGTTCCTCGTTGGATTCAGAGTCAGAGACGGGGTCAGAGTGTGAATGTGACAACATGCTTGTGACTACAATATCCACATGACATGATGACTGGTTATGCAATGCTTATGCAATGAAAACGTTTTAGTGAGTCATTTAAATTATAGACTAGGTTCCATTTTAGACACCTAGTTCGCTATAATCAATGGCTCTGATACCAAGTTCTGTCACACCCCGCCTAGGCGGAAACGCGAGGCGTAACATTCACTTGTTTCCAAAGCATATGATTACCGCAAACACATACATGTAATTGGATACATAATCGAGTTTAAAATATTTACATCACAAAATATCAACTTGAGTTTACAAAAGTTTAAGATTTCGCAAATATGACCCAAGACCATGAGTTATATAAGAGAAATCCTCCCAAAAGCCGTATCCACGTGCATGCATGTAACCAACATTGCCAACCTGATGACCACGTTCAATTTCCTGAAAACATACTTAAAAATGTCAACACGAGGTTGGTGAGTTCACAAGTTATTGTAAAGAGTTATTATAAACCCAATGTTTAAATCTGATCCTTTTTACCTGATCAAAACTCTTTTAGTTAAACCTGATCACTTTAACCTGATCAGAACTCTTTTATTTAAACCTGATCATAACCCTTTTACTTAAACCTGATCATTTTAATGTAACATCCCGAAAATAGTAAATAAGTAAATAATAATACGATGGAGATTTAAACGTCATAAAACGAAATAAGAACGGATGGGCTTGGGCTCGGCTCCAACGGGCCGAGGGAAGCCCAGGTATAAAAGGGACAAGGTAGCCCACTAGCTCATTTCACCTCCATTTCACCAATTCTAGAGAGAGAAAGGGAGCTCGGGTCTAGAGAGAGAAAGTCGACGGATCGTTACGAGATTAGAGAAGCACGTTACAGCTGAGCTCGTGAGCAAAACCTCCGAATCAGAACTTCAATCCAGGTAATAATTCGACCATAATCTGAGTTTTTGTTCACTTTGGGGTTTCTCGAGTTTTAGCTAAATAGATGATGTTTTTACGGATGAAACTTGATAATAAGCTTAGAAATAGCATCTAGAATGGAAACCGCACATTTTGATCAAAGAAAATTGTAAGATTAGCATGATCGGATTAACATGCAAGAATTCCGAAATTTTGGTCCATGAACCAGGTACTGCGTACTTACCAAGTACGCAGGAGGAAGTCCCTGCGTACTTACCAAGTACGCAGGAGGAAGACTCCTGCGCACTTGCCAAGTGCGCATGAGCAAGTCCCTGCGCACTTACTAAGTGCGCAGGCAGCAGACAGCAGGCAACAGGTTGGTTAAGTAAAGTCAGTAAGTTTAGAATGATTAAACCATTAGAGTCGGGGTTGAGTCTGATGTGTATTTAACTACCTAATCTGTGACACCCGACATTTCAGGTCAATATCCGTACACATTATGAACAAGTTTACATTACAATAAACGAGTTTACATTATAATTATTTTTGTGATTTACGTAATTTCACAAACAAGGACATTAAGGTCCATCAAAAACCGTACATGGTCTCACTTCGTATTTGGTAATTCTAGGAGTTACCGGATCACGTGTTATATACACCGACAAATTCGAACACTAGTGGTTAATTTAAATAACCAGAGAAATATATATTTTATTTCCACAAACTTTGCGTAGAACAATAAATTATTTTCAGAATAAATTTATAATACCGTGGAGGATCTAAACCGGATTTATTTACTCCTTTAAAACTATAATTGATATTAATACCTAAATCTAATTGTTTTATTATTATAACCCAACCTACTCTTTGACTTCTCGGCCGGAAGCCAGAGAAAACCCACACCCCCTCCCTTACTCGACCCATACTACACTGAGAAAACTCACATATAACCATACTCGCTTCAATCATTTTTCTCACAATTTCCATTCATCACACTCATTTCATACGGCAAATTCTCCATTTCTCTTCAAACCGAAGCCGAGTTTTAAGGCGAAATCCTACCACAATCCAGTATTTTAAGAAGAATCTCAAGTGTTTCTGCAAAAGAGTCGAGATCATCTCTGTTTTATTTCATCATCTTCATCTCGGTTTTAAGGTAAAAACTCGACATTTTCACATTATTTTCTTTAAAACCGTAGCTAAACTTACATCTTCTTTAAACGCAAGAAAGATAACAAGAAGAGTGTGTCGAATTCAAGTTTAAAACATAAAAATATGCAGGACTGATTCTGTCAAACAGAAGTCCAGTAATCGAAACTAGGAGTTTCGATACCAGTTAACTCAATCGAAACTAGGAGTTTCGATACCTGTTGATCCATCGAAACTAGGAGTTTCGATACCTTTTCTCAATCGAAACTAGGTTGTTTCGACTCCTGACCACTCCATCAAAACTAAGTAGTTTCGACACACATATGCCCAATCGAAACTAAGAAGTTTCGACACCTGTACAACAGTCCCAGTTGGGCAGTAACTCAAAACTATTTTATAACAAAACATGTGTTGGAAAACTAAAACAATATTTAAACAAACACAATCAGATTTACAAGGTCGGTGAACAATTTACAATTAAGACGTTGGTCTTAACAACAATTTACCCTTGGTATCTAGGGTACAAATAGTCAAGGTTGACTACAACAAGTATCATACAAGTATACACAAACTCAAGGTGAGTTTCACGGGCCCTTTTTACTGTTTTCAAATATTTGGGGGAGAAACATACTTACAACTATTTTATGGGATAACAAGAGAATAAGACACGACTTTATGTTTACATGGGATGAGAACAACACTGGAGGCCGCTAAAGTCCCCTGGAACAACATAGTAACCATTAACTGTAGCCTAGGGTCCTATGAATAGTACTATGGAGAGTGACGTCTCCCGGTCATGGTTAGTCGCGCTAACCACAATCTGGAGGATTTATGGCCGCATAGAATCTGATAACGCTTAATAGGGGCTCACACATGTCATGGTTTGGTTACGCCTCATGTATGAACATATTATTTGTATTCTTAGCTAGTTTATAAATGGGTCAACAATTCTTATTCTGTTTATCACATACAACTGAAACGATTTATGAACAACTGAGTTTTACCAAGAACTATTTGATTAAACCTGTGAACTCACCAACCTCGTGTTGACGTTTTCAAGTATGTTTTTCAGGAAATTGAATGATGACTGCAAGGTTAGCAATGTAGATTACATGCATGCACGATGGATACTACTCAAGGAGGATTTCCCTCGTATAACTCATTGAATTGAGTCATATTTGTGAAATCTTAACTTTTTGTAAACTCAGATTATTATTTTTTTGTAATGTATAATCTTAATCTTGTTTATGTATCCATTTATCATGTATGTGTTTGCGGTAATCATATGCTTTGGAAACCAGTTAACGTCGCGCCTCGCGTTTCCGCCTTGGCGGGGTGTGACAGAAATTGGTATCAGAGCCATTGATTATAGTGAACTAGGAATCTAAATTGGAACCTAGTCTATAATCTAAATGACTCACTAAAACGTTTTCATTGCATAGGCATTGCATAACCAGTCATTTTGTCATATGGATATTGTAGTCACAAGCATGTCGTCACATTCACATTCTGATCCCGTCTCTGACACTGAATCAAACGAGGAACTTTCCGCCTCACATCCCAAAAATCGAGTACAAATCCGTAGATCCACGCCACCTAATGTCGCCTTGGGAGAACCGCCTATTGTCTACCGAAAGAAAAGCGGAGGACCAGTGAAGGTACAAAGCGCTAGAAAGAAGTTTCGACTTCCGCACAAGAGGACTCTAGCAGCCCGTGACCCGAAGAACTTAGAGACTGATGAGGAGCCATCTAGGAAACGACCCTGTTACCACCCTACCGTGGGAACTATCTGTTGGATGCCTAGTACTTTGGCACGATGGAGGGAGATGGAGAGCATTCCATCTACCTTTGAGCTTGGAGAGTCTTCTAACTCCCCAACACCCCTACCCCACACTGGGGAAGCCATAGAGCTCACTGTGCCTACCTTGGTAGCTCGCGTTCGTACGCATGAGGAGCGTCTTGATGATCTCTTAGATGACATTCGGGCACAGGGGGATGCAGCCACGCGACTTCGTCAAGGGCTCGGATCTCGAGTTCAGACTGTGGAAGACCACACCCGAGACATACAGGGTGCCACAAACTATCTAGAGTTGAGAGCTGACATGGACTGGCAGTTCACTGTCACGGTCCGAGACATGGTGGAAGCACTGGAGGAAAGGACTTTGGCTGTAGAATTTGTGGCTAGAGCAAGCTTTGTTATGGCAGGACTTGCCATGATGATTGGATTGTACTCTCACTTCTTCTTCTAAACCTATTACGGGCGGGTTGTGCCCGTAGTACATTAAGTAGTTTGAAACTTTAGTACTGATGAGGTCATATGAACCCATCCTTTTTGTATCCATATCTTTTGGGAACAATGTACTATATATGTTTTAACTATGTATGTAATGGTTTATATTGTAATGATGGTTGTTTACGTTTGATGTTGTTGTATCCTTATGTCATGTGCTATCATTATTGTCATATAATGTTATTTCTTTTTAATTGATGTGTTAGAAAGAACGTCATGGCACCAAAGCGTAGCACACCCCGTAACACTACTGGAGACAACAATGAAACGATTTCTCCAAATGTAGAACAACTCATAGCACAGCGAGTAGCTGCTGCCATGCAACAGTATGAGGCGAATCGAAATAGTGGAGGAGGAAACGGCAGTGGTACCGGTGCAGGAGGTGCAGGAGGTAGCGGTACAGCCGGAGGTTCCGGAGATGCTCCAAATAGGAAGTGCTCCTACAAGGCCTTTCTATCTTGCAAACCCCGTAACTTCAATGGCACCGAGGGTGCAGTTGGACTAATGAGATGGATAGAGAAGATGGAATCGGTGATTGATATTAGTGAATGCACCGCTGACTGCATGGTGAAGTATTCTACATGCTCACTCACTGATAAAGCTTTAACTTGGTGGAATTCACAAGTAAAGACTTTGGGAAGGCAGACAGCATATGAGTTGTCATGGGAAGACCTGAACGCCATGATGATCGAGGAATATTGTCCTCGAAATGAGTTGCAAAAGATCGAATCTGAAATGTGGAATTTGCAAATGACAGGAGATGATGTTGCTGGCTACACTGACCGATTCAACGAGTTAGCAATCTTGGTTCCACACATGGTTACCCCGGAATACAAGAAGGTTGAAAGATATTTGTGGGGTCTCGCACCTCAAATCCGAAGTCTAGTGACTTCATCAAACCCTATGGATGCCAAGAGCGCCATAACTCTAGCTTTCAAGCTGAGGGATAATGTTGTACGTGATGGTTTGTTTGAGAAGAAGGAGACCGAAGAAGGGAGGTCTGGGGAAAAGAGGAAATGGTTTGGAAAACCAATTAGTCAAAACAAGAATCAAATTTACAAGAAACCTGAAACTATGAAAGCCTTTGTCGCCAACACTGTGGAACAAAAAGGATACCTTGGAGCACGACCAAGGTGTGACAATTGTGGATATCATCACAGTGGGAAGTGTACCCAATGTGGAAAATGTAAAAAGTATGGACATCTAGCCCATAACTGTAGGAGCAATGCGAACCCTAATAAGATAAATCAAGTAGCAGGAAAAGTCAACCCAGGCACAGAAAGGATGAATCAAGGATGCTTTGAGTGTGGAGATCCAAAGCACTTCAGAAAAGACTGTCCAAAGTTGAAGAACCGAAACGACAATCAGGCCCGTGGAAGAGCATTTGTGATGGGGGCTGGTGACGCACGACAAGATCCAAACATTGTCACTGGTACGTTCCCGATAAATAATCACTATGCCTCTATACTTTTCGATACGGGTGCTGATTTGAGTTTTGTGTCAAATGACTTTAAGTCCCTACTCGGTATTAAGCCCAGTAAACTAGACCAAAAGTATACAATTGAATTAGCGAACGGAAAATTAATTAATACCGAAGAAGTCATTCAGGGTTGTACCTTATGTCTTAAAAACCACACATTTAGTATAGATCTGTTACCCGTTGATTTAGGAAGCTTTGACGTTGTTATTGGCATGGATTGGTTGTCAAAGAATCATGCCGAGATTGTTTGTTTTGAGAAGATTGTCCAAATCCCACTCTCAAACGGAGAAGTTCTTTCGATTCAAGGTGAGAAGAGTGGAGTAACGTTAAGGATGATAAACTGCATGAAAGCTCGTAAGTATCTACGTAAAGGCTATTGCGTATTCCTGGCTCACGTCGTCGAAAAGAAACCCAAGGAACGTCGACTTGAAGATATTCCAATCGTTAGGGATTACCCCGAAGTTTTTCCTAAAGACTTACCTGGATTACCACCACCGAGGCAAGTCGAATTCCGAATCGATTTGGTACCAGGATCCGCACCAATTGCGCGATCGCCGTATCGAATAGCACCTTCTGAAATGCAAGAATTATCAAATCAACTACAAGAGTTGCTTGATAAAGGTTTCATAAGACCGAGTTTCTCACCTTGGGGAGCTCCGGTCCTATTCGTAAAGAAAAAGGATGGAACCTTTAGGATGTGTATTGATTACAGAGAATTAAACAAGCTTACAATCAAAAACCGATACCCACTTCCTCGAATAGATGATTTGTTCGATCAACTACAAGGTTCTAGCTTCTACTCTAAGATCGATCTACGGTCAGGGTATCATCAACTAAGAATCCAAGAAGAAGATGTACCAAAGACAGCATTTAGGACTCGTTATGGTCACTACGAATTCCTAGTTATGCCATTTGGTTTGACAAACGCACCAGCTGTTTTCATGGATCTCATGAACCGCGTGTGCAAACCATACTTGGATAAATTCGTGATTGTGTTTATCGATGACATATTAATATATTCACGAACCAAGGAGGATCATGAACATCACCTGAAATTAATCTTAGAACTACTCAGAAACGAGAAACTTTACGCTAAATTCTCTAAGTGTGAGTTTTGGATCCGAGAAGTGCATTTTCTTGGACATGTCATCAACAAGGAAGGAATTCACGTTGATCCATCTAAAATTGAAGCGATCAAAAACTGGGGAGCACCAAAGACTCCGACAGAAGTACGTCAATTTTTAGGTTTGGCCGGCTATTACAGACGATTCATCGAGAATTTTTCAAAAATAGCCCTGCCTTTAACCAAATTAACCCAGAAAGAAAAGAAGTATGATTGGAATGACAAGCAAGAGTCAGCTTTTCAATTACTAAAGCAGAAGCTGTGTAGTGCACCAATTCTATCCCTTCCTGAGGGAATCGACAATTTTGTCGTATACTGCGATGCATCACACCAAGGACTTGGTTGTGTGTTAATGCAAAGAGACAAAGTCATCGCATATGCCTCACGACAACTAAAAGTGCACGAAAAGAATTATACGACCCATGACTTGGAATTGGGTGCAGTTGTGTTCGCGCTCAAGATTTGGAGACATTATCTTTACGGTACAAGATGTACTATCTTTACTGATCACAAGAGTCTCCAACATATCTTTGATCAAAAGGAACTTAACATGAGGCAACGTCGTTGGGTAGAACTACTAAACGATTATGATTGTGATATCAAGTACCATCCCGGGAAAGCCAATGTCGTAGCGGACGCTTTAAGTCGCAAAGAACGAGTTAAAACTCTTCGTGTTCGTGCCTTAGGATTGACAATTCATACGAATCTTACTACTCAAATTCGGATGGCACAACATGAGGCAATCAAAGAAGAAAACATTCAGAATGAAGCTTTACGAGGAATGATAAAGCAATTGGAGCCAAAGTCAGATGACACTTTATACTTCATGAATAGAATTTGGGTGACACGTTTTGGTAACTTACGGGAGTTAGTTATGGACGAAGCCCACAAGTCTAGGTACTCCATTCACCCAGGTTCAGATAAAATGTATAAGGATCTAAAAGAATTATATTGGTGGCCCAATATGAAAGGAGATATTGCCACATATGTCAGTAAGTGCTTAACATGTTCAAAAGTAAAAGCCGAACATCAGAAATCGTCTGGTTTGTTACAACAACCTGAAATTCCCCAATGGAAATGGGAAAAAATTTCTATGGATTTTATCACAAAATTACCCAAGATATCCAGTGGTTATGATACCATATGGGTAATTGTCGATCGATTGACAAAATCAGCTCATTTCCTACCTATCAAAGAGACGGATAAAACCGAGAAACTTGCAAAGCTTTATATCAAGGAAATTGTGGCTAGGCATGGAGTGCCAATTTCTATTATATCGGATAGAGATAGCAGATTCGTGTCTAGAATCTGGAAATCATTACAAGAAGCCATGGGCACACGTCTTGACATGAGCACGGCATATCACCCACAAACAGATGGTCAAAGCGAAAGGACCATTCAAACATTAGAAGATATGCTCCGTGCATGTGTAATGGATTTCGGAGGAAATTGGGATACTCATTTACCATTAGCTGAGTTTTCCTACAATAACAGCTACCATACGAGCATTAAGGCAGCTCCGTTTGAAGCTTTATATGGTCGTAAATGCCGCTCACCGTTATGTTGGGCGGAAGTTGGTGAAAAACATTTGACAGGCCCTGAGATTGTCCAGGAAACCACTGATAAGATTTTCAAAATTAAGGACCGTTTGAAAGCGGCCCGAGATAGACAAAAGAGCTATGCTGATAACCGACGGAAACCATTAGAATTTCAAATTGGTGACCGAGTAATGTTAAAAGTCTCACCATGGAAAGGCGTTGCAAGGTTTGGTAACCGTGGTAAGCTCAACCCTAGATACGTTGGTCCGTTCGAAATACTAGCTAGGGTTGGCCCTGTAGCTTACAAACTCAAGCTACCACAAGAACTAAGAAATGTACATGATACGTTTCATGTATCAAATCTCAAGAAGTGTTTATCAGACGAGACACTAATTATACCGCCTGACGAGATTCATATTGACGATAAACTTCATTTCATCGAGGAACCGATTGAGATTTCGGATTGGAAAGTTCAAAAGCTGAGACGTAGTCGGATCAAACTGATTAAAGTACGTTGGAACTCAAAGCGTGGTCCTGAGTATACATGGGAACGAGAGGACCAAATGAAAACAAAATACCCATCCTTGTTCGAGGATGCACCAGTTCAAGAGGACACGAATTGAATTTCGGGACGAAATTCTTTTAACAAGGGGAGAATGTGACACCCGACATTTCAGGTCAATATCCGTACACAATATGAACAAGTTTACATTACAATAAACGAGTTTACATTATAATTATTTTTGTGATTTACGTAATTTCACAAACAAGGACATTAAGGTCCATCAAAAACCGTACATGGTCTCACTTCATATTTGGTAATTCTAGGAGTTACCGGATCACGTGTTATATACACCGACAAATTCAAACACTAGTGGTTAATTTAAATAACCAGAGAAATATATATTTTATTTCCACAAACTTTGCGTAGAACAATAAATTATTTTCAGAATAAATTTATAATACCGTGGAGGATCTAAACCGGATTTATTTACCCCTTTAAAACTATAATTGATATTAATACCTAAATCTAATTGTTTTATTATTATAACCCAACCTACTCTTTGACTTCTCGGCCGGAAGCCAGTGAAAACCCACACCCCCTCCCTTACTCGACCCATACTACACTGAGAAAACTCACATATAACCATACTCGCTTCAATCATTTTTCTCACAATTTCCATTCATCACACTCATTTCATACGGCAAATTCTCCATTTCTCTTCAAACCGAAGCCGAGTTTTAAGGCGAAATCCTACCACAATCCAGTATTTTAAGAAGAATCTCAAGTGTTTCTGCAAAAGAGTCGAGATCATCTCTGTTTTATTTCATCATCTTCATCTCGGTTTTAAGGTAAAAACTCGACATTTTCACATTATTTTCTTTAAAACCGTAGCTAAACTTACATCTTCTTTAAACGCAAGAAAGATAACAAGAAGAGTGTGTCGAATTCAAGTTTAAAACATAAAAATATGCAGGACTGATTCTGTCAAACAGAAGTCCAGTAATCGAAACTAGGAGTTTCGATACCAGTTAACTCAATCGAAACTAGGAGTTTCGATACCTGTTGATCCATCGAAACTAGGAGTTTCGATACCTTTTCTCAATCGAAACTAGGTTGTTTCGACTCCTGACCACTCCATCGAAACTAAGTAGTTTCGACACACATATGCCCAATCGAAACTAAGAAGTTTCGACACCTGTACAACAGTCCAAGTTGGGCAGTAACTCAAAACTATTTTATAACAAAACATGTGTTGGAAAACTAAAACAATATTTAAACAAACACAATCAGATTTACAAGGTCGGTGAACAATTTACAATTAAGACGTTGGTCTTAACAACAATTTACCCTTGGTATCTAGGGTACAAATAGTCAAGGTTGACTACAACAAGTATCATACAAGTATACACAAACTCAAGGTGAGTTTCACGGCCCCTTTTTACTGTTTTCAAATATTTGGGGGAGAAACATACTTACAACTATTTTATGGGATAACAAGAGAATAAGACACGACTTTATGTTTACATGGGATGAGAACAACACTGGAGGCCGCTAAAGTCCCCTGGAACAACATAGTAACCATTAACTGTAGCCTAGGGTCCTATGAATAGTACTATGGAGAGTGACGTCTCTCGGTCATGGTTAGTCGCGCTAACCACAATCTGGAGGATTTATGGCCGCATAGAATCTGATAACGCTTAATAGGGGCTCACACATGTCATGGTTTGGTTACGCCTCATGTATGAACATATTATTTGTATTCCTAGCTAGTTTACAAATGGGTCAACAATTCTTATTCTGTTTATCACATACAACTGAAACGATTTATGAACAACTGAGTTTTACCAAGAACTATTTGATTAAACCTGTGAACTCACCAACCTCGTGTTGACGTTTTCAAGTATGTTTTTCAGGAAATTGAATGATGACTGCAAGGTTAGCAATGTAGATTACATGCATGCACGATGGATACTACTCAAGGAGGATTTCCCTCGTATAACTCATTGAATTGAGTCATATTTGTGAAATCTTAACTTTTTGTAAACTCAGATTATTATTTTTTTGTAATGTATAATCTTAATCTTGTTTATGTATCCATTTATCATGTATGTGTTTGCGGTAATCATATGCTTTGGAAACCAGTGAACGTCGCGCCTCGCGTTTCCGCCTTGGCGGGGTGTGACATAATCCAGATTGGAAATGATGCTGTTGGACCTTTGTTAGGACAACCTAGAGTAGCTCATCAGGTGAGTTCTATGTGCCCCCTTCTATGTTATGTGCAAATGATTTATAATAGTTTTGGGGCTGAAGTGTATACACTAAATGAATAAATGTTATAAATGTCAATGTGATCATACGCATATATATATATATATATATAAATACTTATATATGAAAATGAATTATGAATAAAGAATGAAGCGTATGACTATAAAGAATGAATGAAAGAAGGACATAACGTAAAAGAATGAAATCTTGCTTTATATTACATATATATTGCATGTTATGAATGAATGTAAACGTTATAAACCCTTCTGTGACAACGGCTACTTCGGTAGACGGACGACCACGTGACTATTGAAGGTTACCCGGCACAAGACTGACATCCCACTTTTGTTTGTTAAGACAATGTTGTGTTTTTAATTGTTAAGACTTCCGCTGTTATGTAATGTGATTGAATGATGAATGTTTTTAATTTAAGTTCAGTATTTATGACTATGTTTATGAGTAAATCCAACAAGTGAGGTCACCCGGGAAAGGGGCCTTACAAGTTGGTATCAGAGCAATAGTTTGAGAGATTCAGACATCCCTAAATGTCTGGACTCAAACTGATTATGGGACCAACGCACGGATGTCAGTATAGGTAACCAACGCCAACGCTAGCACGGTAAGTAAGTCATAAAGTTAATTCTCTTGCATAGGAATAGATACCTTAACTTAGAACAAATAGATGTTAATGCCACGACTGATTTGAAGAGTTTTGAACCCGAAAAGCAATGTAAATTAGTAATCACAAACCGGTCACTGTAATTAGGAATTTACCTTGCTCGTACTGTTCCAAACTATGATCTGAAGAAATGACATTGATGTATTCCCTTTTTAACTATCAGGAAATTAAGAAATATGGCTGGTGGAGGAAGAACAGGACCTCAAGGCGGTCGCACTGGCCGACGAGGTAGACCTCCGTTGAACCCAAGATTTGAAGAAGAAGAGAGTGTGCACGCAGAGCACACCGAAAGTGTGCACGAAACAGAAGTGACCCCAATTAGGGACGACAGTCCAGGGCCTATACAGTTGGAACCTGAAGTCAGGGATGCTATTGCCCGTGAAGTTGTGCTCACTTTGAAGAAGGTATTGCCTAATCTACTATCCGAGGCAATAAAGAAAAGTAAAGAGGAGGATGAATGAAACCACGAAGAAAAAGTATATGACAGCGACGGGGATGAGATAAAAGTGGGGCCAAGCACTAAAGGGTGCACTTATAAAGGTTTCAAGGATGGAGACCCACCAAAGTTTGATGGTAGCAAGGATTCGGTGGCTACTTTGGAATGGATTGAGAGAATGAACGCTGTAATCAACATCAGCGAGTGCCGACCGGACCAGGCGGTTAAATATGTTGCTCATTCTTTCACCAATGAAGCACTAGGTTGGTGGAGAAATATTCAAAGAACAAAGTCACCACATGCTCTTGCCAGAATGACATGGGAAGACTTGAAAAAGCTCGTAATCCAAAAGTTCTGCCCACAGAATGAGATTGATCGTGTGGAGAAAGAGTTCCTAAACTTCAAAGCTGGCGACAAGACTCATTGCCAATATACCTCAAGGTTCAACGAGCTGGCCCAACTGGTACCACACTTGGTGGAAACCGAAGAACGTATGATCAAATACTATGTCAAGGGTCTGCCGCAAAGGGTCCGTGTCCACGTAAAAGCCAACCTACCCTCGACCTTCGAGTCGGTAGTCAACCTGGCTGGAATCGTTTACGACGATTATGCCAATGAGGACCCGGCACCTGTGACACAAAAGAGAAAGTGGGAGAATCCGTCTAGAGGCACCGGAAAAGGGAATGAAACAACTGAAATTAAGAAACCGAGGTTGGACGGATATGAAACATGCAAGAGATGTGGAAGGCAACATCTTGGCGAGTGTCGAATCGGCACCACCGTGTGTTATAAGTGCGGGAGGCCGGGGCACTACTCCCGAGATTGTTGGAAGGACGCCAAATGTTAAGTATGTGGATTGGTTGGACATCTGACAAAGAATTGCAGGAAGGCCGGCCAATCTGGTTCGGGAAAGGAGAAGGAACAGGAACAACAAAAGGCAAGGACTCGGGCCTATGCCTTAACTGAGGAAGAAGCAAGGGGAAACCCTGATGTCGTGTCAGGTACGTTTCTAGTTAATGATGAACGTGCTGTGATTTTATTTGATTCTGGTGCTAGTAAAAGCTTTATATCAAATGCATTTAGTCGTAAACTGGATTGCACAATCAACACCATAGTAAAGGCCTTTAGCGTACAAACTGCCGTTGGTAAAAATTCGGCAGTATTCCAAGTAACAGAGGATTGCATCATAGAAATAGAGGGTCATAAGTTTCCTTCTAGATTATTCCTTCTCACCTTAGGAGGATTCGATATAGTATTAGGTATGGATTGGCTAGCTGCCAACGAAGCCCAAATCATATGTAAACGTAAGAGGATACACCTCAAAGCCCCTAGCGGCAGTCCAATTACGGTTTATGGGGATTGGAATTGCACGATGCCGAGCGTCATCTCGATGATCAAGGCCGAAAGTTTCATGAGGCACGGTTGCGAAGCTTATCTGGCATATGTTATTGACGATAGAATGGAAACGAAAGAACGGAAACGAAAGAACTCAAGAATGTACCCGTGGTGTGCAATTTTCCGGAAGTATTCCCTGAGGATCTACCTGGGTTGCCACCCGATCAGGAAATAGAATTTCAGATTGATTTACTGCCAGGAGCTGAGCCCGTTGCCAAAGTCCCCTACCGATTGGCTCCGTCAGAAATGAAAGAATTGATGTCTCAACTACAAGAATTAACAGAAAAGGGATTTATTAGACCGAGCATCTCACCATGGGGTGCTCCGGTACTATTCGTAAAGAAGAAAGACGGCAGCATGCGCATGTGCATTGACTACCGTGAACTGAACAAGAGAACGGTAAAGAACAAATACCCACTGCCTAGAATAGATGACCTTTTTGATTAACTACAAAGCGCGAGTTGGTTCTCAAAGATCGATCTTAGGTCGGGTTACCATCAGTTAAAAGTAAGGGAAGAAGATGTACCAAAGACCGCGTTTCGCACGCGTTATGGACATTATGAATTCCTCGTGATGTCCTTCGGATTGACTAACACTCCAGCAGCGTTCATGGATTTGATGAATAGAGTGTGTCGACCCATGTTGGATCGATCAGTAATAGTTTTTATAGACGACATACTGATATATTCGAAAAGCGAGGGTGATCACCACCGTCACCTAAGAGAAGTTCTGGAGGTGCTAAAGAAAGAAAAGTTGTACGCAAAATTCTCCAAATGCGCGTTTTGGCTTAGGGAAGTCCAATTCCTAGGTCATGTGATAAACCCAAACGGCATCATGGTAGATCCTGCAAAGATAGAGACAGTAAAGGAATGGAACATCCCAAAGACACCAACAGAGATACTAAGTTTTCTTGGATTGGCAGGCTACTATCGAAGGTTCATTCAAGATTTCTCAAGGATAGCCTCGCCACTAACTAAACTGACTCGGAAAGAAGTGAAATATGAATGGAGTCAAACCCAAAATAACGCATTTGAGGAACTTAAGACACGATTAACCCAAGCTCCAGTCTTGACTCTACCTGAGGGAAATGAAGACTTGGTAGTCTACTCTGACGCTTCAGGGCAGGGTTTAGGTTGCGTACTTATGCAACGAGGAAAGGTAATTGCTTATGCCTCACGACAACTAAAGATTCACGAGGTTAACTACCCAGCGCACGATCTTGAGTTAGCAGCAGTAGTTTTCGCATTGAAAATATGGAGGCACTATTTGTATGGAGTTAAATGCACCATCTACTCCGATCATAAAAGCTTGAAGTACTTTTTCGAGCAAAAGGAATTAAACATGAGGCAAAGGAGGTGGTTAGAGCTACTGAAAGACTATGACTGTGAGATATTGTACCATCCAGGCAAGGCAAACGTAGTAGCTGACGCTTTAAGTAGAAAGGAAGAATCGGCACCCATCCGGATCAAAGCGTGTCAGCTGATTATAACACCAGATTTGATGGGCGAAATAACAAAGGCACAAGATGAAGCACTGTTAGAAAGAAATGTGAAACGGGAAAGAATAGTAGGACAACAAGGGAACTTAAGTGCAAATACATACAGTGTACGAACTAGGTTTGGCCGGATGTGGATACCTAAGATTGGCGAGCTTAGAGCCAAAATACTCGATGAGGCCCATAAGTCTCGTTATTCTATCCACCCCGGGACAAACAAAATGTATCAAGACTTGAAGAAAGAGTACTGGTGGCCTGGCATGAAGAATGATATGACTGAATACATGAACAAGTGCTTAACGTGTTCACTAGTTAAGGCCGAGCACCAAAAACCATGCGGTAAAATGCAACCTTTACCTATACCGGAATGGAAGTGGGAAGAGATCACAATGGACTTCATTACCAAGCTACCGCGAACAGCTAAAGGCAATGATACCATTTGGGTGATCGTCGACCGTTTGACGAAAAGTGCTCACTTCTTGCCAATACGTGAGGCTTCTTTGTCGGAAAGACTAGCAGAAGTATTTATAAAGGAAATTGTGAGTAGACATGGTATGCCACTGTCGATTGTGTCCGACAGGGATACTAGATTCACCTCAAGGTTTTGGAAGAAATTCAATGAAGCGATGGGAACCAGACTGAACATCAGCACCGCTTACCACCCTCAAACCGATGGTCAATCTGAAAGGACCATTCAGACCTTGGAGGACATGCTCCGGGCCTGTATCATTGACTTCGGTGGGAGCTGGGACAGCCATCTACCATTGGCAGAATTTTCATATAACAACAGCTATCACTCAACTATTGACATGCCGCCATTTGAAATGTTGTATGGGAGGAAATGTAGGACCCCGGTTTGTTGGGGGGAAATTGGACAAAAGGATTTTGCAAGTCTCGAAGTGGTCAAAGCTACTTCCGAGAAATTTGATCAAATCAAGGCTCGAATGAAAGCCGCAAAGGACAGACAAAAATCATACGCGGACAAGAGAAGAAGGGATTTAGAGTTTCAAGTAGGGGACATGGTACTGTTAAAGGTATCACCGTGGAAAGGAATCATCCGATTCAGGAAGCGTGGCAAACTGAGTCCAAGGTTTGTCGGACCTTTCAAGATTTTAGCAAGAGTGGGTCAAGTTGTTTACAGACTCGACCTACCCGTTGAGCTTAGTGGAATACACCCTACGTTCCACTTGTCTCACTTACGCAAATGCCTAGCCAATGACACAGCTCACATACCATACGACGAGATCGAGGTGGATAACAGCCTAAATTATGTAGAGGAACCAATAGCCATCCTTGACCGAGCTGAAAAGCGACTACGCAATAAGTCGATCCCTTTAGTCAAAATACAATGGAAGCACAGAAAAGGGTCGGAAGCTACATGGGAAAAAGAAGACGAGATGAGGGGACTATACCCTCAATTGTTTGACATATAAACAGTTTCGAGGACGAAACCTCTTTAAGGAGGGTAGACTTGTAACATCCCGAAAATAGTAAATAAGTAAATAATAATACGATGGAGATTTAAACGTCATAAAGCAAAATAAGAGCGGATGGGCTTGGGCTCGGCTACAACGGGCCGAGGGAAGCCCAGGTATAAAAGGGACAAGGCAGCCCACTAGCTCATTTCACCTCCATTTCACCAATTCTAGAGAGAGAAAAGGAGCTCGGGTCTAGAGAGAGAAAGTCGACGGATCGTCACGAGATTAGAGGAGCACGTTACAGTTGAGCTCGTGAGCAAAACCTCCGAATCAGAACTTCAATCCAGGTAATAATTCGACCATAATCTGAGTATTTGTTCACTTTGGGGTTTCTCGAGTTTTAGCTAAATAGATGATGTTTTTACGGATGAAACTTGATAATAAGCTTAGAAATAGCATCTAGAATGGAAACCGCACATTTTGATCAAAGAAAATTGTAAGATTAGCATGATCGGATTAACATGCAAGAATTCCGAAATTTTGGTCCATGAACCAGGTACTGCGTACTTACCAAGTACGCAGGAGGAAGTCCCTGTGTACTTACCAAGTACGCAGGAGGAAGACTCCTACGCACTTGCCAAGTGCGCATGAGCAAGTCCCTGCGCACTAACTAAGTGCGCAGGCAGCAGACAGAAGGCAACATGTTGGTTAAGTAAAGTCAGTAAGTTTAGAATGATTAAACCATTAGAGTCGGGGTTGGGTCTAATGTGTATTTAACTACCTAATCCAGATCGGAAATGACGTTGTTGGGCCTTTGTTAGGACAACCTAGAGTAGCTCATCAGGTGAGTTCTATGTGTCCCCTTCTATGTTATGTGCAAATGATTTATAAATGTTTTGGGGCTGAAGTGTATACACTAAATGAATAAATGTTATAAATGTCAATGTGATCATACGCATATATATATATATATATATATATATATATATATAAATACTTATATATGAAAATGTATTATGAATAAAGAATGAAGCGTATGACTATAAAGAATGAATGAAAGAAGGACATAACGTAAAAGAATGAAATCTTGCTTTATATTACATATATATTGCATGTTATGAATGAATGTAAACGTTATAAACCCTTCTGTGACAACGGCTACTTCGGTAGACGGACGACCACGTGACTATTTTGCAACCGGGACAAAAACGTTCCTTCGCAAGCTAGGACGTATGAAAAGGTATTAATGGACGGTCGAAGCAAACCTGAACTAATGTAGAACGGTTGCATACATAATGGTCACGTGGGAAACGGATGCCCTAGGGCAGACGGATAAAAATGACGGACTACGACGGTAGGACGGTAAAGAGCGGACGGACAAAGGTTGCCGGACGGATTTAATGATATGACGGACGGTTTTCTAGAGCCGGACGGTAATGAAACGGGCGACGACGGTAGCTCTGACTGCGATGTCTTCGTGACATTCGCGGCAAGTATGACGGGTTGATCTCCCTTAAGATTATGGCCAATATGTGTTCTCCTAAAGAAAGTATGTATGTACATATGTATGTACCCTCAATGAATGTTATGTGAGAACAATAAAGTAAAGAATATTTAAAAGTACGAATATACATATATACATTATATTCATGATAAGATAAATATTATGTATGATTGACTTTTAGTATACATTTCAGGTAAAGGAAGAAAAGGTCGTGCGATGGCGTGAAGGTTACCCGGCACAAGACTGACATCCCACTTTTGTTTGTTAAGACAATGTTGTGTTTTTAATTGTTAAGACTTCCGCTGTTATGTAATGTGATTGAATGATGAATGTTTTTAATTTAAGTTCAGTATTTATGACTATGTTTATGAGTAAATCCAACAAGTGAGGTCACCCGGGAAAGGGGCCTTACATTTAACCTGATCAAAACTCTTTTACTTAAACCTGATCAAAACTCTTTTACTTAAACCTGATCAAAACACTTTTACTTAAACCTAATCATTTTAACCTGATCAAAACTCTTTTACTTAAACCTGATCATTTTAACCTGATCAAAACTCTTTTACTTAAACCTGATCATTTTAACCTGATCAAAACTCTTTTGCATGTATTACTAATGAATCTGAATACTAATCCGATCTATTGACCCCATTTATGAACTTGCAAGGAATACAAAATAATATGTAATGTACGAGACCGTAACCAAACCCCAACATTCTATGCCTCCCCCCCCCCGCCTTTCTGCGAGTAAGACGATATGCGGTCATTCGGCCATTTGGACCCCCGGTTAGCGCGACTAACCATGACCGGAGGCGTCACCCCCAATAGTACTATTCATATAATCCCTGGCTAAGTCCATAGCTAATGGTTACTAATTTATTCAGAGGACTTTAAGTGCTTTACTTTTCCCTCAATACACACATACGGTCAGATCATTAGTTCATTCATTTACATACAAAAGTCTTTTACAAGTATGTTTCCACCCCAAATCATTTCAAAAACTTTAGAAAAAGGGGAATTAGTGAATCTCACCTTGAGTTTGTGTATGCTTGCAATGATATTTGTTCTAGTTAAACTTGACTATTCGTACCCTAATTACAAAAAGGGTAAATCGTGTTATGACCGACTGTCTCATATGCAAATTGTTCACCGACTTAGCAAATCAGATTGCTTTTGTTTAAATATCTTTTTAGTTTTTCAACACTTGTTTCGTTATAAAATAGTTCTAAGTTACTGCCCATGGGACTGATGAACAGGTATCGAAACTTTCTTAGTTTCGATTGAACAGAACAGATGTCGAAACTTCCTAGTTTCGATTGAATAGGACAGTTGTCGAAACTACCTAGTTTCGACTGAGTAAATTGGGTATCGAAACTACCTAGTTTCGATTGGGTAAGAAAGGTATCGAAACTACCTAGTTTCGATTGAGTAATAGGTATCGAAACTACCTAGTTTCGATTGAGTAATAGGTATCGAAACTACCTAGTTTCGATTGGACAATAGGTATCGAAACTACCTAGTTTCAATTGAACAACAGGTATCGAAACTCCTAGTTTCGATTGAACAATAGGTATCGAAACTCCTAGTTTCGATTACTGAAATTTTAATTGACAGAATCAGTCCTGCATATTTTTATGTTTTAAACTTGAATTCGACACACTTTTCTGGTTATTTTACTTACGTTCGAATAAACTGTATGTTTAGCTACAGTTTTAAAGAAAATAATATGGATGGTATCGAGTTTTTACCTCTAGACAGAGATGACGATTTCTAGAGAAACAGAGAAGATGATCTTGAATTCTCTTGGTTAGAAATCCTTAGAAGCTCCTTATAATACCGATATATGGTGGATTTCGCCTTAAAACTTGACTTCGACTTGAAGAAAAGGGGAAGATTGCCGAAAGAAATGAGAAATATGAAAGGGGTTCGTGAGAATGGTGATTGAGGTGGTATGGTTTTTATCTGCATTCTCGCATGCAATGTATGGGTTTTAGTATAGATATTTAGGATGTGAGTGAAGTAGGAAGTGGGAATGGGTTTCTCTGATTTTCGGCCGAGAAAGTCAAATGGGGGTTGGTTAGGGTTAATTACTTTACTAATCATATTTAGGTGTTATATGATTAGTTGATTAGGTGCTTAAATATTAATTAGCATTTTTAAACAGTAAATTAATTCGGTATATTATTTGTTTTAGTCTAAAAATAAATTATTGTCCAACGTAAAAATTTGTGTAATATATATATATATATATATATATATATATATATATATATATATTTTTTTTTTTCTGGTTCTTTAATTTCACCACAAACGTTCGTATTAGTCGGTTTATATGGTACGCGAACCGGCAACTCCTAGAATTACCAAATATGAAATGAGACCATGTACGATTTTTGTTAGACCTTAATGTCCTTGTTTGTGAAATTAAGTAAATCACAAAAACAATTATAATGTAAACTTGTTTATAACATGTACGGATATTGACCTGAAATGTTGGGTGTCACAGCTTGAATAGTTAATGATTGCACATAAGTGTTCACAAAAGTTAGCACACATAGCACTCGGGCATAAAGCTCAAATTGCACACATGAATGTAAATAGGATTTGTATTTGTGTTGTTTGTGTAAATGTAAACATGTAATTTGATAGAGTTCATGTTTCACCCCAAAAATGTAAAAGAGTAAAAGGGGCTATGAAATACTCACTTGGTTTGAAGGCGTAGCTAACAAAGATACTAGATAGAATAAAGATCCTTGAAATGCACGAGTTAACCTAAAGTGTAATGTATATGGTATTAATAGCGTGCACAAAAGTTAAGTCTAAAGTTGCATTTGGACTTGTGTAAAAAGTCATTGATTTGTAATTGAAAGTATTGAATAAAATATAAAGTTTGAAAGAATATTTTTAGAATATTTTGATTAAGATTTGAGTTTGAATAATTAAATAAGTAATGTAAATGATTATTGTTTATGAAAACTTTGTAAGTATTTGGCTAATTCTTATATTGTTAATGTTGGAATTCATGGGGCTTTCACCCATTAGATCATCACGAGTCTTTTTGTATAAATTAATTGTATTTAAAACGTGTCTAAGGTTTGATTCGATTAAATCATTTTTAACGAAAATGTGGATTCGGGTTCGTGGTGATTTCCATAATGAATGCCCAAATTAACATGGGGCTTTTGATCTATGAACTGAAACGAAAGTGTGGAAGGTTTCAATTACCCGGAAGAATAATGAATCGATGGAGTACGGTAGGGACTTGTTCCGGCGACGACGGTTTGATCTCCGGCGTCTTCTACTGCAACTCCGGCTGTTTCTGTGCGTTCAGAAGTTTTTAGAAAGGATGGTAATGCGTTTGTTTGGGAGAATTGAGACTAGAATAGTGGATTTGGTGAACAAGAATGAAGGGTCGACGGTTTAGCTTAGGAATCTGTAATTGGTTTTAAATCAGGTGTAATGTCGATGCTTAATCGTCTAATGATGATTATTAACAGATAAACGTGTATAACCGTTACGGAATTGAGCGAGTTTAGAATTAAAGATCGATTTTACGTTTCAACTGTCAAGAGGCGCGACCGTGCCCATATGAGGCGCGACCGTGCCAAGGCACCGGGCGCGACCGTTCCAAAGCAAGGCGCGAGACCGTGCCAGAACGAGGCGCGACCGTGCCTATTAGGGTTTCTTGTAAATTTTCAACATCAGACTTTGTAACTTTGGTCTGTGACATATTTGTATAAATAGATACTTACTTAGTGTTTTAGTAGGTTATAACCGTGTAAAATTTGCGATGGTACGAATAGAACAAAACAGTGCACTAGAATTTGGTTTGAAATGCATTACATTGAATTTGAAATACGGATACTAAAAATCAGAAATGTTACAGTCTCCCCATGTTGAGGGAATTTCGTCCCGAAATTTAGCTAGAGGAAGCAACGACATCAGTAAAAAGATGGGGGTACTTGAGCTTCATTTGGTCCTCTCGTTCCCAAGTAAATTCAGGACCACGCTTTGATTCCCAACGAACTTTGACAATAGGAATACGACTTCGCTTGAGCTGTTTGATTTCACGATCCATGATTTCTACCGGTTTCTCAACGAAGTGCATCGTTTCGTCAATGTGCACGTCGTCAAGAGATATGTGAAGATTTTCATCAGCAAGACATTTCTTCAGGTTAGACACATGAAATGTAGGATGCACATTGCCAAGAGATGGAGGTAACTCGAGTTTGTAAGCCACTTTCCCAATCCTTTCAAGGATCTTGAATGGACCAACATAGCGAGGGGCTAACTTGCCTTTCTTTCCAACGCAGATCACACCCTTCCACGGGGACACCTTAAGAAGAACAAGGTCACCGACTTGGAATTCCAAGGGTTTTCGACGTTTGTTGGCATAACTCTTTTGCCGACTTCTCGCTACTCGAATGTTGTCACGGATTTGGATAATCTTGTCGGATGTTTCTTGAATTAGCTCGGGACCGGTGATTTGTGATTCACCAATCTCGTTCCAACAGATAGGAGAACGACACTTGCGACCATAAAGAGCTTCGAATGGAGTCATGTTGATACTTGTGTGGTAGCTATTATTGTAATAGAACTCAATGAGGGATAAATGTGAATCCCAATTTCCACCAAAATCGATTACACAAGCTCTAAGAATGTCTTCAAGAGTTTGGATTGTTCGCTCGGTTTGACCATCAGTTTGAGGATGGTAAGCCGTGCTCAAATCCAATCATGTGCCAAGAGCAGATTGAAGAGATTGCCAAAATCGAGAAGTGAACCGGGCATCTCGATCGGATATTATGTTCAAGGGAACACCATGACGGCTCACAATTTCGTCGATGTAAATTCGGGCTAGTTTCTCAACCCGATAGTCTTCACGGATGGGCAAGAAATGAGCAGATTTGGTGAGACGATCAATGATCACCCAAATGCTATCATAACCAATCGAGGTGCGAGGGAGTTTGGTAATAAAATCCATGGCTAAGTGCTCCCATTTCCACACGGGAATTTCTGGTTGTTCAAGTAATCCGGAAGGACGTTGGTGTTCGGCTTTGACTTTGGAACACGTTAGACATTTGGCAACATAGTGAGCAATGTCCTTTTTCATACCGGGCCACCAATATTGTTGGCGAAGATCTTGGTACATTTTATCCGCACCAGGATGAATAGAATAACGAGTCTTGTGAGCCTTGTTCATGAGAAATGTACGGAGATCAACGCGATCGGGAACCCAAATACGGTTCAAGTAATAAAGTAAGCCATTGGGTTTTGATTCAAGTTGAAGTTCAACACCACACGACATTTCCTCATACATGTTAACCTCGGTGACTGAGACGTGTTGAGCTTCTAAGATGCGATTTTGAATGTCGGTTTGAATTCGGACACATTGAAGCATGACATGGTCCTTTCGACTCAAAGCGTCGGCTACAACATTCGCTTTGCCGGGATGGTAACGAATCTCGCAGTCATAGTCGTTAAGGAGTTCAACCTAACGTCGTTGCCTCATATTGAGTTCCTTTTGGTTGAAGATGTGTTGAAGACTTTTGTGGTCGGTGAACACCATGCATTTTGTGCCATAGAGATAATGTCTCCAAATCTTCAATGCGAATACGACCGCACCCAACTCGAGATCGTGCGTCTTAAATTTTTGTCACACCCCGCCAAGGCGGAAACGCGAGGCGTAACGTTCACTGGTTTTCGAAGCATATGATTACCGCAAACACATACATGATATTGGATACATAGCCAAAGTTTAAATGTTTACATCCCAAAAGATAACTTAGTTTTTACAAAGTTTAAGATTTCTCAAATATGACTCAAAACCATGAGTTATACAAGTGAAATCCTTCCAAAAGTTGTATCCTCATGTATGTAAGTAACCTACGTTGCCAGCCTGGAGACCACATTCATTTTCCTGAAAACATACTTAAAAACGTCAACACGAGGTTGGTGAGTTCACAAATTATTATAAAGAGTTATCATAAACCCAATGTTTAAACCTGATCATTTTCACCTGATCAAAACCCTTTATTTAAACCTGATCACTTTAGCCTGATCAAAACTCTTTTGTTTAAAACCTGATCACTTTAATCTGATCAGAACTCTTTTGCTTAAAACTTGATCACTTTAACCTGATCAGAACTCTTTTGCTTAAAACTTGATCACTTTAACCTGATCAGAACCCTTTTGCATGTATTACCAATGAATTTGAATACTAATCCGATCTATTGACCCCATTTGTAAGCTTGCAAGGAATACAAAATAGTATGTAATGTACGAGACCGTAACCAAACCCCGACCTTTTGTGCCTCCCCCTCGCCTTTTTACGAGTAAGACAATATGCGGTCATTCGGCCCTTTTGACCCCTGTTTAGCGCGACTAACCATGACCGGAGGCGTCACCCCCAATAGTACTATCCATATAATCACGGGCTAAAATAGCTAATGGTTACTAACTTATTCAGAGGACTTTAAGCGCTTTACTTTTCCCTCAATACACACATACGGTCAGATCGTTAGTTCAATTCATTTACACACAAAAGTCTTTTACAAGTATGTTTTCACCCCAAATCATTTGAAAAACTTAGAAAAAGGGGGATTAGTGAAACTCACCTTGATATAAGTATGTGCTAGCAAATCTTTAAATAAAGCAGATCGCTTAACCGTATCCTAATTACACAAGGATACTATACCCGTTAAGACTACCCGTCTTAAACGCAAGTTGTTCACCTGACTTAACTATTCTTGTTAAGTTCGACTTTGTTTATTTAAAAACATTGTTTTCTCATGACGACTCGTTGGTGATTATTATTCAAGTCTAGACGCTTTATTTATTTTCCGGAAAACTATTATATTTCCATATTGGTGACTCGTTATACTTGTCAAAAATAAATTTTATATTTGCAATCGTCTTATAATATATTTATATTATAGTCCACGTATAAACACATATAATCATTCTTTACTAACAATTATATCAATCACAGGTATCGTTCAAGTATTTTCTATGTATGTCTATCTCTATGTGCACATACAATTACTTATTCCGAACGATATTTATTAACTTGTTTCAGTTCGACATGTATTTATATTTCCTTACAAATATATACACACAAGTATGACTATATTTCAATCATACACTTATTTATTTTTAACTGAAACATCTTTAATTTCGTGCACATGAACCTATCTATGGTTATTTCATCATGATATGTGCATGTATGCTTTATATTGTTACCAAATGTCCCAAACACTTTAATCATAACAATTTCATGCCAATACACATACATATACCTTATGTATAATATTAGGGTTTTTAACATGATCTTCTTAGTATACATTTCCAGAACCTGATAAGTTATCAATATGTATATCTATATATATATATTTGTATTGTCATGTTTTTAACCAATATCATAAACTATTTTATGAACATACTCCCTAATCATGCATACATATGATTCAATAATTCTCATTTTAACAAGTTTAACACTTTATGAACGTACATTTATCAAGTTCTCTAAAACACACCTACACATATATATATATATATATATATATATATATATATATATATATATATATATATATATATCTATATATCATGTTTCCTTCATGTATGTATCCATATTCAAACTTTTTTTTTATCTAGTGTTAATCATGCTTTTAACATTTACAACTATCATTATGGTATCAAAACAACCACATATACACCCATACATACAATTTTCGGCTACACACATATATACACATTTACGCACATCTTTTTAGTTTATCAATTCTTAACTTAGCATCATGAATTCAAATCAACACATATCTCGTAATTATGTTAAGATATTAACTTATGTATAAAAACTTATCATTTTCGAATTTCATACATCTTTTTATATAAAGTTTATTTTTTAATCATAATAATGTTAAACTTTATAAAAACTCTTTAGCTTTTTAAACCTCCTTTAATTATTAGGATGAACAACCTGTTTTCTCTAAGGAGTATGTAACATCCCAAAAATAAAAAAACGAATAAACATAACGAGACCAGTGATTTAGTCGGAACATTTAAACAAAAAGAGTGCGGGCCTGGGCCCGGCTTCAGTGGGCCGAGGGAAGCCCATTGCACATAAGTGGCAAGGCAGCCCTCTTCCCTGCTCATTTCCCCAACACACGCAGCTTTTAGAGAGAGAAAGGAGAGCTCGGGTCTAGAGAGAGAAAGTGACGGATCAACTCGGGAATTCAGGAGAACGTTGCTGCTGTTCCCGTGAGCAAAACCTCCGAATCAGAATTACAATCCAGGTAATGATTCGATCACATTATGAGTTTTTGTTCGTTTTGGGAAGTTTCGGGTTTTGGCTAAAAGATAACGATTTTACGGATGAAACTTGAAAGTGAACTTAGGTATAGCATCTAGAATGAAAAACGAACGTTTTGATCAAAGAAAAATTTAGATATCGACATGATCAGATTCACATGCAGAACATTCGGATTTTTGGGAAGGCGATAAGTGCAGACCCATCGAAACTACTTAGTTTCGATATGTGCAGGTCCATCGAAACTACTTAGTTTCGATATGTGCAGGTCCATCGAAACTACTTAGTTTCGATATGTGCAGACCTATCGAAACTACCCAGTTTCGATATATGCAGACCCAATCGAAACTACTATAGTTTCGATATGAGCCCCCGATCCGAAGCTAAGATAATACATAAGTTACTTATCGAAACTACTTATCGAAACTACCAAGTTTCGACATAAGCAGCCTATCGAAACTACCAAGTTTCGATATAAGCTAATCAATCGAAACTACTAGGTTCAAGCATAGTAATGTCTAGTGTCATCTAGGAGCACTACCTTATGTATATGACTTTATTATACAGATCGTGAGTGACATTAGTGAAGCTCAGTAGCCAGCTAAGTGTATTACAGAAACTACTCATCAGGTGAGTTCTATGTGCCCCCTTCTATGTTATGTGCAAATGATTTATAAATGTTTTGGGGCTGAAGTGTATACACTAAATGAATAAATGAAATGAATGTCAATGTGATCATACGTGATATATTAAGGTATATGTGTAGATACATATGAATGCGAATAATGACTTACGAACAAAGAACGACACGTATGTTTGCAAAGAATGAATGAATGAATGGTATAACGTAAATAAATGAAACCTTGCTTTATAAATATATATTGCATGCGAAGAATGTAAGTATACGTTATGGACGGAAACGAAGCTAACGACTACTACGGTAGACGGACGACCACTTGACTATTATGCAGCTAGAGAAGGAAGTCTAGAAAGGTAGACTAAATAAAGGCCACTACGGTGGAGTAAGTCGCTAAATCAATATTCGGCTGTATAATTAGTTCAAGTGGGAAACGGATGCCTTATGGCAGACGGGCGAATATGACGGACTACGACGGTAGGACGGTTAAGACGGACGGCCGAAGGTTGGCCGGACGGAAAAGTTAAGGCGGACGGTTTCTAGGACCGGACGAGTAAAAGGGCTACGACGGTAGCTTAAGGGCGTATGTCTTTGTGACATACGCAGTAAAAGGCGGGTTGATCACTCTTATGTGTATGACCAATAAATGGTAAAGAAAGTAAAGATGAATGCATATCTATGTAATCACGTAAGAAAGATAAGGAAAGAATGTTAAGAAAAGTGAAAGAAAAAGGGTGAACGCATATATATATATATGTAATCACATTAATAAAGAAAAGAAAGATGAAAGAAAAGCAAAAGTTATGAATACGTATTTATATGAATAACTTTATAATAATGTTTACTTATGAAGTAAAGAAAAGAATGTTTATATCTAAACGCATTAAACTAGAACTCACCAGCGTTAGCTGACTTTAGTATACATTTCAGGTAAAGGAAGAAAAGGTCGTGCGAGGGCGTGAAGGTTACCCGACACAAGACTGACATCCCACTTTTGTTTGTTAAGACAATGTTGTGTTTTTTTTTAATTGTTAAGACTTCCTCTGTTATGAAATGTAATTGAATGATGAATGTTTTTAATTTAAGTTTAGTATTTATGACTATGTTTATGAGTAAATCCAACAAGTGAGGTTACCCGAGAAAGGGGCCTTACAGAGTAAAGAAAATATAAAAGATGGATGACGGTTTCGTACCACTAGTCAAGCTAGGTGAAGAAAGACGTATGGAAGACACTAGGTGCTCGTGTTGTTATCAAATCCCGACTCCTAGACTCCAAACCTTCCTTGAATCTTCAACTCTAACTCAACTTTTCTATGGATTGTTCTTGAATTCGAAAAATCCAAAGTGTTGGTGTGTGTATGTGTGCCGTGAGTGTGTATATATATGAGAGAGTGAGAGGTTGAGTGTATAAGTGAGTGCATTTAATGTGATGGAGATGTTGGTGTGGTCTATACTCAAAGAGGCATGGTCTTCTATGACATGGGTATGGTCTCTTATGACATAAGTATGGGAGTGGTGAGGTGATGTTACATGGGTGGGTCCTTCCTTGACTTTCGGCCGAAGTAGGGGGAGAAGGGATGGGGGGTTGGGTGTTGAATTCAGCCAAGTCTCATCAAAGGGTGATTGATTTGACGGCTTGACTCTTGCTTGCATACTTGGTTAATAGGGTATGGGCTTATGACAACATGATGGTGGCAAGTATGGTGGAGTGGGTGTGTGGGTGGTCCCACATAGGTATGGCCGAAAATGGGGTAGTAGGGTGGGGGTTGGGTCTTGTCACATCCCATAATTACAATACCAGTCCTAGTTGGATAGGTTCTGTGGTGGTGTCAACCTTCTAGGTGATTGCGTGATCTAATACTTGGTGTAAAACTTTTAACGATCACATATCTTATATGTTTTTGTGTATTTTGACTTGTTTATTAGACTACTTGTTGATCCCGACCTTGTCATTACTTTAACTAAATCACACGTGTTTTACACATAAAATAACATAGTGACATGTAACAATTATTTATATGTCAACTTTCAAGAGTTTAGTCACCAATATTTGTGTTTTTAAGTTAAAGCGTCTCCCTAGACTTTTACTAGAATAACTTACTTGATAATCACCAACGACCGTACCTTGCGGTTTATTACCGCTTATTTCCCTAGTAATTCATAAAGATTACTATTTTGATATAAGTTTCTTTGCTAGACTCCTTGACTTTACTTATTCAAAATAATACTTCAGGAAAATATATGATTTGAACGTGCATTTATGTAATATGGATATTTACCTTAATTACTGGGTGTCACATTCTCCCCATGTTAAAGAGAATTTCATCCCGAAATTCAGTTCTTGTCATCTTGACTTGGAGTGTTCGTGAACAAGGACGGGTACTTGGCTTTCATTTTATCTTCCCGCTCCCACGTATACTCGGGGCCGCGCTTTGAGTTCAAACGTACCTTAACCAATTTAATCCGGCTACGCCTTGTTCTCTGAACCTTCCAATCTGTGACTTCAATGGGTTCCTCAACGAAGTGCAGCTTGTTATCTATGTGAATCTCATCAGGCGGTATAATTAATGTGTCGTCCGATAAGCACTTCTTGAGATTTGACACATGAAACGTATCATGTACATTGGTTAGTTCTTGTGGCAACTTGAGCTTGTATGCTACAGGGCCAACCCTAGCCAATATTTCAAATGGTCCAACGTACCTAGGGTTAAGCTTGCCACGGTTGCCAAATCTTGCAACTCCTTTCCAAGGTGAGACCTTCAACATGACGCGGTCCCCAACTTGGAATTCTAATGGTTTTCGTCTGTTATCCGCGTAACTCTTTTGCCTGACACGGGCGGCCTTCAGACGATCTTTGATCTTGAAGATCTTATCGGTAGTCTCCTGAATAATCTCAGGACCGGTTAAATGTTTGTCGCCAACCTCCGCCCAACATAGCGGTGAACGACATTTTCGACCATACAAAGCCTCAAACGGAGCGGCTTTGATGCTGGTGTGGTAACTGTTATTGTATGAAAACTCAGCTAGCGGCAAATGAGTATCCCAATTTCCACCGAAGTCGATTGCACACGCACGGAGCATATCCTCTAAGGTTTGAATGGCCCTTTCGCTTTGACCATCAGTTTGTGGGTGATATGCCGTGCTCATGTCAAGACGTGTGCCCATGGCTTCTTGTAAAGATTTCTAGATTCTAGACACGAATCTGCTGTCTCTATCAGAGATAATAGAAATTGGTACCCCATGCCTAGCCACAATTTCCTTGATATAAAGCTTTGCAAGTTTCTCAGTTTTATCCGTTTCTTTGATGGGTAGGAAATGAGCTGATTTTGTCAAACGATCGACAACTACCCATATCGTGTCATATCCGCTCGACGTCCTGGGCAACTTTGTAATGAAATCCATGGAAATTTGTTCCCATTTCCATTGAGGTATCTCGGGTTGTTGTAACAATCCCGATGGTTTCTGATGTTCTGCCTTTACCTTTGAACATGTCAGGCATTTACCGACATAAATGGCAATTTCTCCTTTCATGTTCGGCCACCAATAGTGTTCTTTCAAATCCTTATACATCTTATCCGAACCTGGGTGAATGGAGTACCTGGACTTGTGGGCTTCGTCCATAACCCACTCCCGTAAGTTACCATAACATGGAACCCAAATTCTATTCATGAAGTATAAAGTATCATCTGACTTTGGTTCCAACTGCTTTATCATCCCTCGTAAAGCTTCATTCTGAATGTTTTCTTCTTTGATTGCCTCTTGTTGTGCCATCCGGATTTGAGTCGTGAGACTCGTATGAATTGTCAATCCTAGGGTACGAACACGAAGAGTTTTAACCCGTTCCTTACGACTCAAGGCATCTGCTACGACGTTTGCCTTACCAGGGTGATACTTGATATCACAGTCGTAATCATTCAGTAGCTCTACCCAACGGCGTTGTCTCATATTAAGTTCTTTCTGGTTAAAGATGTGCTGGAGACTCTTGTGGTCTATAAAGATAGTACATTTTGTACCGTATAAGTAATGTCTCCAAATCTTGAGTGCAAACACGACAGAACCCAATTCCAGATCGTGAGTCGTATAATTTTTCTCATGGACTTTCAGCTGTCTGGATGCATATGCTATGACTTTTTCTTTCTGCATCAACACACATCCCAGACCTTGGTGTGATGCGTCACAGTACACAATGAAATTGTCAGTCCCTTCGGGAAGGGATAGGATTGGTGCACTGCAAAGTTTCTGCTTCAGCAATTGAAAAGCTGATTCTTGTTTATCAGTCCAATCAAACTTTTTGTCCTTCTGAGTTAACATGGTCATAGGCAAAGCTATCTTTGAAAAATTCCCAATAAATCGCCTCTAATAGCCTGCCAAACCCAGAAATTGACGCACCTCAGTCGGAGTTCTTGGTGCTTCCCAGTTTTTGATAGCTTCAATCTTGGATGGATCTACATGAATACCATTCTTATTGATGACGTGTCAGAGAAAGTGAACCTCTCGGATCCAAAACTCACACTTAGAGAATTTGGCTTAAAGCTTCTCATTCCTGAGTAGTTCCAAGATTAATTTCAAATGATGTTCATGTTCTTCCTTGGTTCGTGAATAAATCAATATGTCATCGATAAACACAATCACGAATTTATCCAAGTACGGCTTGCACACGCGGTTCATGAGATCCATGAAAACAGCCGGTGCATTAGTCAAGCCAAATGGCATAACTAGGAACTCGTAGTGACCGTAACGAGTCCTAAAAGCCGTTTTTGGTATATCTTCTTCTTGAATTTTCAGTTGATGATACCCTGATCGTAGATCAATTTTAGAATAGAAACTGGAACCTTGAAGTTGATCAAACAAATCGTCTATTCGAGGAAGAGGATACCGGTTTTTGATTGTCAGCTTGTTCAATTCCCAGTAATTAATACACATTCTAAAGGTTCCATCCTTTTTCTTTACAAACAGGACCGGAGCTCCCCATGGTGAGAAACTCGGTCTTATGAAACCTTTGTCAAGTAATTCTTGTAGTTGGCTCGACAGTTCCTGCATCTCGGAAGGGGCTAGACGATACGGAGATCGTGCAACTGGTGCGACTCCTGGTACTAGGTCGATCCGGAACTCGACTTGCCTTGATGGTGGTAATCCTGGTAAGTCCTCGGGAAATACTTCAGGGTAATCCCTAACGATTGGTATATCATCGAGTCGACGTTCCTCGGGTTTCTTCTCGACGATGTGAGCCAGGAATGCACAATAACCCTTGCGTAGATACTTATGAGCTTTCATGCAGTTTATCATCTTCAACATCATTCTACACTTTTCGCCTTGAATTGAAAGAATTTCTCCGCTTGGTAGTGGGATACGTACAATCTTCTCGAAGCATACGATCTCGGCACGATTCGTAGATAACCAATCCATGCCAATAACAATATCAAAACTCCCTAGTTCGACGGGTAGAAGGTCTATACTGAATGTATGGTTTTCTAAACATAAAGTACAACCCCTAATGATCTCTCCGGTTTCTATTAATTTTCCATTTGTTAATTCAATTGTATAACTTTGATCTAGTTTGCTGGCCTTAATACCGAGTAAGGATTTAAAATCATTCGACACAAAGCTCATATCCGCACCCGAATCAAAAAGTACAGAGGCATAGTGATTATTTATCGGGAACGTACCAGTGACGATGTTCGGGTCCTGACGTGCGTCCCTTGCACCCATCACAAATGCCCTCCTACGTGCCTGAGCGTTCGTCTGATTCTTCCACTTGGGACAATCCTTCCTGAAGTGCTTCAGGTCACCACATATGAAACATCCCGGTTTAATTTTCCCCGTTTGGTCGTTAACTCGACAAGCTGGTGTGGTGTGACCAAACCTGTCGCACTTTCCACATTTGATACATTCACCGGTGTGCTGATTTCCGCACTTCTTACACCTCGGTAGGCCCCTATCATACTCCTTCCTTTCCGTTGTGTTGGCTGCAAAAGCCTTCACAGTTCCTTGTTTCTTAAACCCTTGTTTTCCAGATTTATTATTTGAATTTCCCATCCATTTCCTTTTCTCCCCAGATCTACCTTCCTCGTTCTCCCTCCTTCTAAACACTCCATTATGCACTGCGTCATCCTTCAGTTTGAATGCTAAAGTTATGGCACTCTTGGCATCCATTGGATTAGATGATGTTACCATACTACGAATTTGAGGCGCAAGGCCCCACATATACCTTTCCACACGCTTATGTTCTGGTGTGACCATATGAGGTACCAGAATTGCCAATTCATTAAAACAGTCGGTGTACCCCGCCACATCATCTCCGATCATTTGTAAGTTCCACATCTCAGTTTCAATCTTTTGCAATTCGTTTCGAGGACAATATTCCTCGATCATCATGTTTTTCAAGTCTTCCCAAGATAATTGATACGCTGTCTCTCTCACCAAAGTCTTGACTTGTGAATTCCACCAGGTTAAAGCTTTATCAGTGAGTGTGCATGTAGAATACTTCACCATGCAGTCAGCGGTGCATTCACTAATATCAATCACCGATTCCATCTTTTCTACCCATCTCATTATCCCAACTGCACCCTCGGTGCCATTGAAACTGCGGGGGTTGCAGGATAGGAAGGCCTTGTAGGTGCACTTCCTATTTCGAGCATCTGTAGAATCACAAGTCATAACGTCATTAATTCGGATCATGACTATGTGTTATGTCTTATTTATTTTATTACCTCCGGAACCTCCTGCCGTACCGCTACCTCCTGCTGTACCGCTACCTCCTGCACCTCCTCCTCCGGTACCGCTGCCGTTTCCTCCACCACTATTTCGATTTGCTTCATACTGTTCCATGGCGGCAGCTACTCGCTGTGTTATGAGTTGTTCCACGTTTGAGGAAATCGTCTCGTTGTTGCCACTAGTAGTGTTACGGGGCGTCCTTCGCTTAGGTGCCATGACGTTCTTTCTAACATAACATTTAAAAAGAAACAACATTATATAATAATAATGATAGATCATGACATAAGGATACAACAACATCAAACGTAAACAACCATCATCACAACCTAAACTATCACATACATAGTTAAAACATACATAGTACATTGTCCCAAAAGACAAGCATACAAAAGGGATGGGTTTACATGACCACATCAGTACCAAAGTTTTAAACTACATAATGTGCTACGGGCACAACCCGCCCGTAATAGGTCTAGAAGAAGAAGTGGGAGTACAACCCAATCATCATGGCAAGTCCTGTCATGACAAAGCTAGCCCTAGCCACAAACTCTGCAGCCAAAGTCCTCTCCTCCAGCGCCTCCACCATGTCTCGGACCATGACAGTGAACTGCCAGTCCATATCAGCTCTCAACTCTAGGTAGTCAGTGGCACCCTGTATGTCTCGGGTGCTGTCCTCCAGAGTCTGCACACGAGATCCGAGCCCTTGACGTAGTCGTGTGGCTGTATCCCCATGTGCCCGGATATCATCTAGGAGGTCATCAAGACGCTCCTCGTGCATATGAACACGTGCTACCAATGTAGGCACTGTGAGCTCCATGGCTTCCCCAGTGTGAGGTAGGGGTGTTGGGGAGTTGGAGGACTCCCCGAGCTCAAAGGTAGAGGGGATGCTCTCCATTTCCCTCCATCATGCCAGTGTACGGGGCATCCAGCTGATAGTCCCCACAGTAGGGTGGTAGCAGGGTCGTTGCCTAGGTGGTTCCTCATCAGTCTCCAAGTCTTCCGGGTCACGGGCTGCCAGAGTCCTCTTGCGTGGAAATCGAACCTTCTTCCTAGCACTCTTTACCATAACTTGTCCTCCACTTTTCTTTCGGTAGACGATAGGCGGTTCACCCAGGGTGACATTGGGTGGTGTGGAGCTACGGACTTGCACTCGACTTCCAGGGCGTGCGGCGGGAAGTCTCTCGTTGGAGTCAGAGGCAGAGACGGGGTCAGAGTGTGACGACATGCTTGTGACTACAATATCCATATTACATGATGACTAGTTATGCAATGCTTATGCAATGAAAACATTTTAGTGAGTCATTCAAATTATAGACTAGGTTCCATTTTAGACTCCTAGTTCGCTATAATCAATGGCTCTGATACCAAATTCTGTCACACCCCGCCAAGGCGGAAACGCGAGGCGTAACGTTCATTGGTTTTCGAAGCATATGATTACCGCAAACACATACATGATATTGGATACATGGCCAAAGTTTAAATGTTTACATCCCAAAAGATAACTTAGTTTTTACAAAGTTTAAGATTTCTCAAATATGACTCAAAACCATGAGTTATACAAGTGAAATCCTTCCAAAAGCTGTATCCTCATGTATGTAAGTAACCTACATTGCCAGCCTGGAGACCACGTTCATTTTCCTGAAAACATACTTAAAAACGTCAACACGAGGTTGGTGAGTTCACAAATTATTATAAAGAGTTATCATAAACCCAATGTTTAAACCTGATCATTTTCACCTGATCAAAACCCTTTATTTAAACCTGATCACTTTAGCCTGATCAAAACTCTTTTATTTAAAACCTGATCACTTTAATCTGATCAGAACTCTTTTGCTTAAAACTTGATCATTTTAACCTGATCAGAACTCTTTTGCTTAAAACTTGGTCACTTTAACCTGATCAGAACTCTTTTGCTTAAAACTTTATCACTTTAACATGATCAGAACCCTTTTGCATGTATTACCAATGAATTTGAATACTAATCCGATCTATTGACCCCATTTGTAAGCTTGCAAGGAATACAAAATAGTATGTAATGTACGAGACCGTAACCAAACCCCGACCTTTTGTGCATCCCCCTCGCCTTTTTGCGAGTAAGACAATATGCGGTCATTCGGCCCTTTTGACCCCTGGTTAGCGCGACTAACCATGACCAGAGGCGTCACCCCCAATAGTACTATCCATATAATCACGGGCTAAAATAGCTAATGGTTACTAACTTATTCAGAGGACTTTAAGCGCTTTACTTTTCCCTCAATACACACATACGGTCAGATCATTAGTTCAATTCATTTACACACAAAAGTCTTTTACAAGTATGTTTCCACCCCAAATCATTTGAAAAACTTAGAAAAAGGGGGATTAGTGAAACTTACCTTGATATAAGTATGTGCTAGCAAATCTTTAAATAAAGCAGATCGCTTATCCGTATCCTAATACCACAAGGATACTATACCCGTTAAGACTACCCGTCTTAAACGCAAGTTGTTCACCCGACTTAACTATTCTTGTTAAGTTCGACTTTGTTTATTTAAAAACATTGTTTTCTCATGACGACTCGTTGGTGATTATTATTCAAGTCTAGACGCTTTATTTATTTTCCGAAAAACTATTATATTTCCATATTGGTGACTCGTTATACTTGTCAAAATAAATATTATTTTTGCAATCGTCTTATAATATATTTATATTATAGTCCACGTATAAACACATATAATCATTCTTTACTAACAATTATATCAATCACAGGTATCGTTCAAGTATTTTCTATGTATGTCTATCTCTATGTGCACATACAATTACTTATTCCGAACGATATTTATTAACTTGTTTTAGTTCGACATGTATTTATATTTCCTTACAAATATATACACACAAGTATGACTATATTTCAATCATACACTTATTTATTTTTAACTGAAACATCTTTAATTTCGTGCACATGAACCTATCTATGGTTATTTCATCATGATATGTGCATGTATGCTTTATATTGTTACCAAATGTCCCAAACACTTTAATCATGTCAATACACATACATATACCTTATGTATAATATTAGGGTTTTTAACATGATCTTCTTAGTATACATTTCCAGAACCTGATAAGTTATCAATATGTATATCTATATATATATATTTGTATTGTCATGTTTTTAACCAATATCATAAACTATTTTTATGAACATACTCCCTAATCATGCATACCTATGATTCAATAATTCTCATTTTAACAAGTTTAACACTTTATGAACATACATTTATCAAGTTCTCTAAAACACACCTACATATATATATATATATATATATATATCTATATATCATGTTTCCTTCATGTATGTATCCATATTCAAATTTTTTTTTAGCTAGTGTTAATCATGCTTTTAACATTTACAACTATCATTTTGGTATCAAAACAACCACATATACACCCATACATACAATTTTCGGCTACACACATATATACACATTTACACACATCTTTTTAGTTTATCAATTCTTAACTTAGCATCATGAATTCAAATCAACACATATCTCGTAATTATGTTAAGATATTAACTTATGTATAAAAACTTATCATTTTCGAATTTCATACATCTTTTTATATAAATTTTATTTTTTAATCATAATAATGTTAAACTTTATAAAAACTCTTTAGCTTTTTAAACCTCCTTTAATTATTAGGATGAACAACCTGTTTTCTCTAAGGAGTAAAGAAAATATAAAAGATGGATGACGGTTTCGTACCACTAGTCAAGCTAGGTGAAGAAAGACGTATGGAAGACACTAGGTGCTCGTGTTGTTATCAAATCCCGACTCCTAGACTCCAAACCTTCCTTGAATCTTCAACTCTAACTCAACTTTTCTATGGATTGTTCTTGAATTCAAAAAATGCAAAGTGTTGGTGTGTGTGTATGTGTGCCGTGAGTGTGTATATATATGAGAGAGTGAGAGGTTGAGTGTATAAGTGAGTGCATTTAATGTGATGGAGATGTTGGTGTGGTCTATACTCAAAGAAGCATGGTCTTCTATGACATGGGTATGGTCTCTTATGACATAAGTATGGGAGTGGTGAGGTGATGTTACATGGGTGGGTCCTTCCTTGACTTTTGGCCGAAGTAGGGGGAGAAGGGATGGGGGGTTGGGTGTTGAATTCAGCCAAGTCTCATCAAAGGGTGATTGATTTGACGGCTTGACTCTTGCTTGCATACTTGGTTAATAGGGTATGGGCTTATGACAACATGATGGTGGCAAGTATGGTGGAGTGGGTGTGTGGGTGGTCCCATATAGGTATGGCCGAAAATGGGGTAGTAGGGTGGGGGTTGGGTCTTGTCACATCCCATAATTACAATCCCAGTCCTAGTTGGATAGGTTCTGCGGTGGTGTCAACCTTCTAGGTGATTGCGTGATCTAATACTTGGTGTAAAACTTTTAACGATCACATATCTTATATGTTTTTGTGTATTTTGACTTGTTTATTAGACTACTTGTTGATCCCGACCTAGTCATTACTTTAACTAAATCACACGTGTTTTACACATAAAATAACTTAGTGACATGTAACAATTATTTATATGTCAACTTTCAAGAGTTTAGTCACCAATATTTGTGTTTTTAAGTTAAAGCGTCTCCCTAGACTTTTACTAGAATAACTTACTTGATAATCACCAACGACCGTACCTTGCGGTTTATTACCGCTTATTTCCCTAGTAATTCATAAAGATTACTATTTTGATATAAGTTTCTTTGCTAGACTCCTTGACTTTACTTATTCAAAATAATACTTCAGGAAAATATATGATTTGAACGTGCATTTATGTAATATGGATATTTACCTTAATTACTGGGTGTCACAATTTTTCTCATGAATCTTAAGTTGCCTTGATGCATAAGCGATTACTTTGCCTTGTTGCATGAGGACACAACCGAGACCTTGGTTAGAAGCATCACAGTAGACAACTAGATCATCATTCCCATCAAGGAGAGTCAAAATGGGAGCATTGCATAACTTTTGCTTAAGGGTTTGGAAAGCTTCTTCTTGTTTTGGTCCCCATTCATAAGTTTTACCCTTGTGGGTCAAAGCGGTGAGAGGGACAACAATCTTTGAGAAGTTTGAGATGAAACGACGGTAATATCCAGCAAGACCAAGAAATGAACGAACTTCAGTGGGAGTCTTCGAGGTATTCCAATTCTTAACCGTCTCGATCTTAGCAGGGTCAACATGAATACCCTTGTCGTTGACGACATGACCAAGAAATTGAACTTCTTTTAACCAAAATTCACATTTGGAGAATTTGGCATAAAGTTGTTCTTTCTTCAAGAGATCCAAAACCAATCTAAGATGTTGCTCATGATCGGCTTTAGTCTTGGAATAGATTAAGATGTCATCGATGAAAACGATCACGAACTTATCAAGGTACGGTTTACACACACGATTCATGAGGTCCATGAAAACTGCGGGTGCATTGGTTAGTCTAAAAGGCATAACCATGAACTCGTAGTGACCATACCTTGTTCGAAAGGCAGTCTTTGGAATATCGTCTTCTTGCACACGGAGTTGCTGATAACCGGATCGAAGATCAATCTTCGAGAAGCAAGTAGAGCCTTGAAGTTGATCGAATAGATAATCAATTCTAGGCAAAGGATAACGGTTTTTGATAGTGAGCTTGTTGAGTTCGCGATAGTCAATACACATGCGGAATGATCCATCTTTCTTTTTGACGAACAAGACGGGTGCACCCCACAGTGAATGACTTGGACGAATAAATCCCTTGTCGGAGAGCTCTTGAAGTTGACTTGCAAGTTCTTGCATTTCAGAATGTGCAAGACGGTATGGAGCTCTAGCCACGGGGTTAGATCCGGGCACAAGATCAATGCGAAATTCTACTTGTCGAATGGGTGGAAGACCAGATAAATCTTCGGGGAACACTTCGGGAAAATCTTAGATAATGGGGATGTCTTGAATTCTCTTCTTTTTGACATCTTTTTGAACGATATGGGCCAAAAAGGTCACGTACTTCTTTCGTAAGTACTTTTGAGCAGTAGTGCATGACATTAATTTAAACCCTTTGCAAGGCTTTTCACCAAAGACTCTTAGTGTTTCTCCCGATGGTAGAGGTATTCGAATACACTTCTCGAAACAGATGACTTCGGCATGATGATTTGATAGCCAATCCATAGTGGGTAGATTCCAACATATGGCTTTTTGGCCCGTGCTTGAACCATAGGTGCAGCTTGGTTAACAGGAATAGCAGGAGTGACCACAGCAAAATTTCTAGCCTTTCTCTTCTTATTGTGCCGGGAGGGCTCAGTTATGGCTTCTTTGTTGTGGGTGGAAGGAGTTGCAGTGTCAGAGACTTTCTTTGCGCCCTTTTTAGTAAGAGTCCCCGCCTTCACATGGTTATCAGTTAAGGTGGCGGATAAGCGGATAGCATCCTCAAGTGTTGCGGGATTCCTTCCTAGGACAGTATCTTGAATTTGCCTAGGTAGTCCCCCAATATACTTTTCAATGCAGCGGGACAAAGGAGTGACCATGTGAGGCACAAGAAGACTCAACTCATGGAACCGAGTTGTATACGCCAAGTTTTCACCACTATCTTGGGCAAGATCCCAAAACTCAGCTTCAAGTTTCTTCACTTCATTTCGAGGACAAAATTCCTCGGTCATTAGCCTTTTAACCTCATCCCAAGGTAAGGCCATTGCTACATCCACACCTCTATTTCTCTTTGTAGGTCCCTAATTCGGTGCGTGAAGGATCTCTAGACTCGCGGTTAGACACGGTGATAAAGTGCGGAATCCATGATCAACGTGCTCGTGTGACTCAATCAACAACGGTGTAAATAAACGCTCTTTTTATTCCACTACAATATCAGTTTACACAATTTACAGAATTCTCAGTCCCTCATGATATCGTCCAAGTCTATGTCTGTTTTCTGCTGATAACTGCTATTTATAGACACTGAAGTTCGCCTCTAATAGGCTAAGCGAACTTAACAAGTTCGCCTCTGATAGACTAAGCGAACTTGTTAAGTTCGCCTCTGATAGCCTAGACGAACTTAACAAGTTCGCCTCTAGCAGAACTTACACAGAATTTTATCAACAGTTACAAAACATGTCCTAACAGACTCCCCTTTAACTGTTGCTAACAATTATATCAATTACAAGTCAAAGACTCTAAGACTAAGACATAATATCTTCAAGCTCGTTGTCACCAGAATATGCTCCAACAGACTCCCCCTTGACAACAGCTTCAGAAGATTGTCATCCGTCTTCATATATCATCAAACAAGTTGAAGTCTTCGTCTTGTTCATCTGCACACTCTCTCTCTCTTTCTAGACGAAAACTTGGGAGAAGGACCCCTTGTCAACTTCTGTCTGCAATATTCATTTATGCAAAGGAGAACAACCAAGAATAACCAACAATTAAGATTTCCATGGAAGCTGGAAAAATAAAATCTTTTTGGTTTTTCAAACATAAGAAACACAAAATCTTTTTGGTTTTTCTCTGTACAAACTGAAATGTAAAATACAAAATCACATCTTTTTGATCGAACATCACGAGTAAGAAGATCATATCAGTAAAAACAATGCATCAATCACACATTTTGGATAAACATCCCTAAACATTCTAAAGGTATCCTATCCAGATTCATCATTTCTTTTTATCAGATAAGATCAAATCTTTTAAGCTTCAACCAAAACATGTAATGATACGCGAAGAACTTTAAAGAAGATGAGATCAGATCATAACATGCTTATTACATACGAATTTGCAACACATAACATGTCAATCTAAGTTGTCAATATTATAAGAATTGAAACCATCAGTATCTTTGTCCCATGTTCTTGTGAATTAAGGTACCATTTATTTTGTAATACAACGTGTACCCCACAAATATGCGAACAGAAATTTAAATGTGCACTATCTTCAAGACATATAAGATCATTGCAAGATAATATTCAATTTCCAGGATGAATTATACCGATAAACACAGGATAATATCAAGCAGAGAATCAGAATGATTCAGAATCGAATGATTCAAATGTCTTGGTTTGGATGAAGTATCATGATTCATAGTAACAGAAAGATTGATCAAGGAATCGATTGATTCAATGACATAGGGTAGCGTGATCCAACTGTTATCTGGATATATTCAATGGAATCAGGATATTGATCCAAGGGCTAGTATATGTTCCAACAGATGTTGTCAGAAACATATCTTAGTCCAACAACACATTGCATGTTTTTCAGGGCATGGGCAGTGAAGTGAACTAAAAAGTTTGTGTTTAACGACATAACCGATACTGGTCTCATGAAGTACTTTAGATCTTATATTCTTTATCTGATAATGATCTTTTACACACACACCCGGCATACCATGGGTTCAAATCACAGTTGTCACAAAGATCATTATGTTGTCACACTACTAATGGACCAAAGATACTCATAGCCTATTGACAATTCAGACTACATACTAGTATCTAAATTAAAATATAAGCATCAAGCATCAATTTTTATTAAGCATAAGCAGTTATGAAGCTATCATTTCTCATACTGTGCAGTCTAAGAAGTTCTGATCAAAACATTTATCACAGATATGTTAGATAAGCATCATAAAGTCCAACTAAGGTCATGTGTGACTGAACATCTACTGATGTACTATCATCTCTCCTTTAACTTCAAGTAATGTCGATTTTATCTTTTTCAATTTGTTTGGCTTTTTCAAAATCTTTTTCAAAGAAAGTAAAACAAACGAAAATAAAATCTTCCATGAAAACATTTTATGAAAAACATTTTACTTGGTTACTCAGGATTAAGCAAGTCAATTAATTAAAACCTCAAACCGATGTAATCCTGTAATTGCCTCTGTCACCAAAACAGTTCTGTACTCCCCCTGTCCTGTAGACTCCCCCTCAACTAGTCAAATGGTTGCATCAACGACTTTATGCTCACCATTGTCATCCTAAATTTCAGGTTATCATTTGGACTTTGTAAAACTCTTTCCAAAACATTGTGTGTGACATATTCTCCCCCTTGAGCATCAAGTCGTTGAATCAAATATCTTCTCAGTTATCAACAACTCGTTACTCTTGCAGATGTCATTCCCTGTCATGTGCTAAGAAGAACCACTATCAACAACCAAAACGGTATTAATAGTCCCTCTTGGTAAATCCTGCACAACTAACAAGAAACATTAATTTGAAATTGGGACCCAAGCCATGGTAGTCATGGGTCGTCCATCTGTATCAAAATAATAAACCTCACTCCACTCACAATCGAATCTCTCATCGATTTTCGGAGATTGTTCCGACGAGTCAGAAACAGAAAATTTAGATTTCCAAACATACTTCTTTTCGTTAAGTTCTTTTTGCTTAAAATGTGAAGTGTTTGAACATTTTCTTTCATTTAAAAATTGATTTGATTGTGAAAACTCTTGTTGTTCTAAAAGTTTTCTCAATCTTCTGTTTCTCCTCCGTCTTTGAGGTCTAGAAAGCCTAACCTCAGATTTTGAATTACCCTTTGGTGTATCATCAGGTTTAACCACATTTGGGTTAACATAAGGCTTACCAGGAGTTCTTACCTTTTCTGGAGTAACATGTCGGTTACCTTTGGCTTTGTGAGGACAAGTAATCCTAAGGTGACCCACAAGACCACAGTAAAAGCAAGATCTCTTCTCACTATATTCTCTCGTATAAGGAATCTTCACATGATATGATGCACTTGAAGAAGATTCTCCTACATGAACTTCTTTTGGAGTTTGAGACAGAACAAACTTTTTCTCAATAGGTCTTGATTCAGTCTTCACATTCTCAGGAACTACATGCTTCTTTCCTTTATTTTTGTAAGGACATGTCACCACAATGTGTCCTATCTCATTACAATGAAAACATGTACGCCTGTCTTTATAATCTCTGACATATGGAACTCTCCTTGAGTTTGAAGAACTTCCAAATGTAGAATTTCCAGATGAATTAGAATCAACCTTTGAGTCTTCTTTCTTAACCTCTTTCGGTATCCCCTCTACCTTAGCTTCATCAAAATATTCATCATCACTCTCATCAGAATACACCATATCTTCACCAGTGACTGGATTCACCTTCAACACAGTCTTAGGATCTAAATCCTCATCTTTTATAAGCTCAGGTGTAACAGAATAATTTCCGTTGAATGGTGGAGGAGCATAGCCAATACCACTAGTTCCCTTCCCCTCTTCAGTATTTTCATGATAATATCCTAATAGGAATGATGAATTTCCAAAGCTTTCTAATTTTCTATTCAATTTGATCACCTCTGCTTTAGATTCAGCTAGGTCTTTATCTTTTTCAACAAGATCATTATTTCTTTTCTCAATTTCTGCAAAGGACATATCCAGGTGATATGCCTGCTCTTTGATTTTCAAAGTCAGAGAACTTATATCCCTCTTCAATGATTCTATTCTTTCAATACACACATTCTCATTATCCTTTAATTTCTGATTTACTGTGTGCATGGATTTCATATCACAAATGAGGTTGACGTTGTCATCCATAACCCTCATCATTTTATCCTTAACTGAAACACAGTTAGAACAAAACGTCTCAGAGTTAGAAAATGTCACACCCCGCCAAGGCGGAAACGCGAGGCGCGACGTTCACTGGTTTCCAAAGCATATGATTACCGCAAACACATACATGATAAATGGATACATAAACAAGATTAAGATTATACATTACAAAAAAATAATAATCTGAGTTTACAAAAAGTTAAGATTTCACAAATATGACTCAATTCAATGAGTTATACGAGGGAAATCCTCCTTGAGTATTATCCATCGTGCATGCATGTAATCTACATTGCTAACCTTGCAGTCATCATTCAATTTCCTGAAAAACATACTTGAAAACGTCAACATGAGGTTGGTGAGTTCACAGGTTTAATCAAATAGTTCTTGGTAAAACTCAGTTGTTCATAAATCGTTTTAGTTGTATGTGATAAACAGAATAAGAATTGTTGACCCATTTGTAAACTAGCTAGGAATACAAATAATATGTTCATACATGAGGCGTAACCAAACCATGACATGTGTGAGCCCCTATTAAGCGTTATCAGATTCTATGCGGCCATAAATCCTCCAGATTGTGGTTAGCGCGACTAACCATGACCGGGAGACGTCACTCTCCATAGTACTATTCATAGGACCCTAGGCTACAGTTAATGGTTACTATGTTGTTCCAGGGGACTTTAGCGGCCTCCAGTGTTGTTCTCATCCCATGTAAACATAAAGTCGTGTCTTATTCTCTTGTTATCCCATAAAATAGTTGTAAGTATGTTTCTCCCCCAAATATTTGAAAACAGTAAAAAGGGGCCGTGAAACTCACCTTGAGTTTGTGTATACTTGTATGATACTTGTTGTAGTCAACCTTGACTATTTGTACCCTAGATACCAAGGGTAAATTGTTGTTAAGACCAACGTCTTAATTGTAAATTGTTCACCGACCTTGTAAATCTGATTGTGTTTGTTTAAATATTGTTTTAGTTTTCCAACACATGTTTTGTTATAAAATAGTTTTGAGTTACTGCCCAACTGGGACTGTTGTACAGGTGTCGAAACTTCTTAGTTTCGATTGGGCATATGTGTGTCGAAACTACTTAGTTTCGATGGAGTGGTCAGGAGTCGAAACAACCTAGTTTCGATTGAGAAAAGGTATCGAAACTCCTAGTTTCGATGGATCAACAGGTATCGAAACTCCTAGTTTCGATTGAGTTAACTGGTATCGAAACTCCTAGTTTCGATTACTGGACTTCTGTTTGACAGAATCAGTCCTGCATATTTTTATGTTTTAAACTTGAATTCGACACACTCTTCTTGTTATCTTTCTTGCGTTTAAAGAAGATGTAAGTTTAGCTACGGTTTTAAAGAAAATAATGTGAAAATGTCGAGTTTTTACCTTAAAACCGAGATGAAGATGATGAAATAAAACAGAGATGATCTCGACTCTTTTGCAGAAACACTTGAGATTCTTCTTAAAATACTGGATTGTGGTAGGATTTCGCCTTAAAACTCGGCTTCGGTTTGAAGAGAAATGGAGAATTTGCCGTATGAAATGAGTGTGATGAATGGAAATTGTGAGAAAAATGATTGAAGCGAGTATGGTTATATGTGAGTTTTCTCAGTGTAGCTTGAGTTTGTAAGCTACAGGGCCAACCCTAGCTAGTATTTCGAACGGACCAACGTATCTAGGGTTGAGCTTACCACGGTTACCAAACCTTGCAACGCCTTTCCATGGTGAGACTTTTAGCATTACTCGGTCACCAATTTGAAATTCTAATGGTTTCCGTCGGTTATCAGCATAGCTCTTTTGTCTATCTCGGGCCGCTTTCAAACGGTCCTTAATTTTGAAAATCTTATCAGTGGTTTCCTGGACAATCTAAGGGCCTGTCAAATGTTTTTCACCAACTTCCGCCCAACATAACGGTGAGCGGCATTTACGACCATATAAAGCTTCAAACGGAGCTGCCTTAATGCTCGTATGGTAGCTGTTATTGTAGGAAAACTCAGCTAATGGTAAATGAGTATCCCAATTTCCTCCGAAATCCATTACACATGCACGGAGCATATCTTCTAATGTTTGAATGGTCCTTTCGCTTTGACCATCTGTTTGTGGGTGATATGCCGTGCTCATGTCAAAACGTGTGCCCATGGCTTCTTGTAATGATTTCCAGATTCTAGACACGAATCTGCTATCTCTATCCGATATAATAGAAATTGGCACTCCATGCCTAGCCACAATTTCCTTGATATAAAGCTTTGCAAGTTTCTCGGTTTTATCCGTCTCTTTGATAGGTAGGAAATGAGCTGATTTTGTCAATCGATCGACAATTACCCATATGGTATCATAACCACTGGATGTCTTGGGTAATTTTGTGATAAAATCCATAGAAATTTTTTCCCATTTCCATTGTGGAATTTCATGTTGTTGTAACAAACCAGATCGTTTCTGATGTTCGGCTTTTACTTTTGAACATGTTAAGCACTTACTGACATATGTGGCAATATCTCCTTTCATATTGGGCCACCAATATAATTCTTTTAGATCCTTATACATTTTATCTGAACCTGGGTGAATGGAGTACCTAGACTTGTGGGCTTCGTCCATAACTAACTCCCGTAAGTTACCAAAACGTGTCACCCAAATTCTATTCATGAAGTATAAAGTGTCATCTGACTTTGGCTCCAATTGCTTTATCATTCCTCGTAAAGCTTCATTCTGAATGTTTTCTTCTTTGATTGCCTCATGTTGTGCCATCCGAATTTGAGTAGTAAGATTCGTATGAATTGTCAATCCTAAGGCACGAACACGAAGAGTTTTAACTCGTTCTTTGCGACTTAAAGCGTCCGCTACGACATTGGCTTTCCCGGGATGGTACTTGATATCACAATCATAATCGTTTAGTAGTTCTACCCAACGACGTTGTCTCATGTTAAGTTCCTTTTGATCAAAGATATGCTGGAGACTCTTGTGATCAGTAAAGATAGTACATCTTGTACCGTAAAGGTAATGTCTCCAAATTTTGAGCGCAAACACAACTGCACCCAATTCCAAGTCGTGGGTCGTATAATTCTTTTCGTTCACTTTTAGTTGTCGTGAGGCATATGCGATGACTTTGTCTCTTTGCATTAACACACAACCAAGTCCTTGGTGTGATGCATCGCAGTATACGACAAAATTGTCGATTCCCTCAGGAAGGGATAGAATTGGTGCACTACACAGCTTCTGCTTTAGTAATTGAAAAGCTGACTCTTGCTTGTCATTCCAATCATACTTCTTTTCTTTCTGGGTTAATTTGGTTAAAGGCAGGGCTATTTTTGAAAAATTCTCGATGAATCGTCTGTAATAGCCGGCCAAACCTAAAAATTGACGTACTTCTGTCGGAGTCTTTGGTGCTTCCCAGTTTTTGATCGCTTCAATTTTAGATGGATCAACGTGAATTCCTTCCTTGTTGATGACATGTCCAAGAAAATGCACTTCTCGGATCCAAAACTCACACTTAGAGAATTTAGCGTAAAGTTTCTCGTTTCTGAGTAGTTCTAAGATTAATTTCAGGTGATGTTCATGATCCTCCTTGGTTCGTGAATATATTAATATGTCATCGATAAACACAATCACGAATTTATCCAAGTATGGTTTGCACACGCGGTTCATGAGATCCATGAAAACAGCTGGTGCGTTTGTCAAACCAAAAGGCATAACTAGGAATTCGTAGTGACCATAACGAGTCCTAAATGCTGTCTTTGGTACATCTTCTTCTTGGATTCTTAGTTGATGATACCCTGACCGTAGATCGATCTTAGAGTAGAAGCTAGAACCTTGTAGTTGATCGAACAAATCATCTATTCGAGGAAGTGGGTATCGGTTTTTGATTGTAAGCTTGTTTAATTCTCTGTAATCAATACACATCCTAAAGGTTCCATCCTTTTTCTTTACGAATAGGACCGGAGCTCCCCAAGGTGAGAAACTCGGTCTTATGAAACCTTTATCAAGCAACTCTTGTAGTTGATTTGATAATTCTTGCATTTCAGAAGGTGCTATTCGATACGGCGATCGCGCAATTGGTGCGGATCCTGGTACCAAATCGATTCGGAATTCGACTTGCCTCGGTGGTGGTAATCCAGGTAAGTCTTTAGGAAAAACTTCGGGGTAATCCCTAACGATTGGAATATCTTCAAGTCGACGTTCCTTGGGTTTCTTTTCGACGACGTGAGCCAGGAATACGCAATAGCCTTTACGTAGATACTTACGAGCTTTCATGCAGTTTATCATCCTTAACGTTACTCCACTCTTCTCACCTTGAATCGAAAGAACTTCTCCGTTTGAGAGTGGGATTTGGACAATCTTCTCAAAACAAACAATCTCGGCATGATTCTTTGACAACCAATCCATGCCAATAACAACGTCAAAGCTTCCTAAATCAACGGGTAACAGATCTATACTAAATGTGTGGTTTTTAAGACATAAGGTACAACCCTGAATGACTTCTTCGGTATTAATTAATTTTCCGTTCGCTAATTCAATTGTATACTTTTGGTCTAGTTTACTGGGCTTAATACCGAGTAGGGACTTAAAGTCATTTGACACAAAACTCAAATCAGCACCCGTATCGAAAAGTATAGAGGCATAGTGATTATTTATCGGGAACATACCAGTGACAATGTTTGGATCTTGTCGTGCGTCACCAGCCCCCATCACAAATGCTCTTCCACGGGCCTGATTGTCGTTTCGGTTCTTCAACTTTGGACAGTCTTTTCTGAAGTGCTTTGGATCTCCACACTCAAAGCATCCTTGATTCATCCTTTCTGTGCCTGGGTTGACTTTTCCTGCTACTTGATTTATCTTATTAGGGTTCGCATTGCTCCTACAGTTATGGGCTAGATGTCCATACTTTTTACATTTTCCACATTGGGTACACTTCCCACTGTGATGATATCCACAATTGTCACACCTTGGTCGTGCTCCAAGGTATCCTTTTTGTTCCACAGTGTTGGCGACAAAGGCTTTCATAGTTTCAGGTTTCTTGTAAATTTGATTCTTGTTTTGACTAATTGGTTTTCCAAACCATTTCCTCTTTTCCCCAGACCTCCCTTCTTCGGTCTCCTTCTTCTCAAACAAACCATCACGTACAGCATTATCCCTTAGCTTGAAACCTAGAGTTATGGCGCTCTTGGCATCCATAGGGTTTGATGAAGTCACTAGACTTCGGATTTGAGGTGCGAGACCCCACAAATATCTTTCAACCTTCTTGTATTCCGGGGTAACCATGTGTGGAACCAAGATTGCTAACTCGTTGAATCGGTCAGTGTAGCCAGCAACATCATCTCCTATCATTTGCAAATTCCACATTTCAGATTCGATCTTTTGCAACTCATTTCGAGGACAATATTCCTCGATCATCATGGCCTTCAGGTCTTCCCATGACAACTCATATGCTGTCTGCCTTCCCAAAGTCTTTACTTGTGAATTCCACCAAGTTAAAGCTTTATCAGTGAGTGAGCATGTAAAATACTTCACCATGCAGTCAGCGGTGCATTCACTAATATCAATCACCGATTCCATCTTCTCTATCCATCTCATTAGTCCAACTGCACCCTCGGTGCCATTGAAGTTACGGGGTTTGCAAGATAGAAAGGCCTTGTAGGAGCACTTCCTATTTGGAGCATCTCCGGAACCTCCAGCTGTACCGCTACCTCCTGCACCTCCTGCACCGGTACCACTGCCGTTTCCTCCTCCACTATTTCGATTCGCCTCATACTGTTGCATGGCAGCAGCTACTCGCTGTGCTATGAGTTGTTCTACATTTGGAGAAATCGTTTCATTGTTGTCTCCAGTAGTGTTACGGGGTGTGCTACGCTTTGGTGCCATGACGTTCTTTCTAACACATCAATTAAAAAGAAATAACATTATATGACAATAATGATAGCACATGACATAAGGATACAACAACATCAAACGTAAACAACCATCATTACAATATAAACCATTACATACATAGTTAAAACATATATAGTACATTGTTCCCAAAAGATATGGATACAAAAAGGATGGGTTCATATGACCTCATCAGTACTAAAGTTTCAAACTACTTAATGTACTACGGGCACAACCCGCCCGTAATAGGTTTAGAAGAAGTTGTAAGAGTACAATCCTGTAAGGCCCCGTTCCCGGGTAACCTCACTTGTTGGATTTACTCATAAACATAGTCATCATTACTGAACTATTAATTAAAAACATTCAAACACAGCGGAAGCATTCATCATTCGAGTATATAAACAGCGGAAGTCTTAATTTTAAACATAAGATAACATTGTCTTAACATAAATCAAAGTGGGATGTCAGTCATACGCCGGGTAGTCATCACGCCTTCGCACGACCCTTCTTTCTCTTACCTGAAATGTATACTAAAAGTCAGCTAACGCTGGTGAGTTCTAGTTTAAACAATCAGATATAATCTTATCATATAGTATATACATATATATATATATATATATATTATATATACACATTCTTTTTCTTTACTTTACTTTACTTACTTCTTACATCATTCGTAATGAGTACGTATATAAACACATACATGCTTATTTCTTAGTGCACAATCATCGGTCATACACCTATGGGTGATCAACCCGTTACTTTGCTTACGTAAGTCACAAAGACAAACGTTCTCGAACTACCGTCGTAGTCCATTTTCTTAACCGTCCGGCACTAGAAACCGTCCGTCATATCTTTACCGTCCGGCACTAGAAACCGTCCGTCATATCTTTACCGTCCTACCGAAGTAGTCCGTCATATCTTTACCGTCCTACCGAAGTAGTCCGTCATATCTTTACCGTCCTACCGAAGTAGTCCGTCATATCTTTACCGTCCTACCGAAGTAGTCCGTCATATCTTTACCGTCCTACCGAAGTAGTCCGTCATATCTTTACCGTCCTACCGAAGTAGTCCGTCATATTCGCCCGTCTGCCATAAGGCATCCGTTTCCCACTTGAGCTAATTATGCAGCCGCATATTGTTTTAGCGACTTACTCCACCGTAGTGGCCTTTAATTAGTCTAACTTTCTAGACTTCCTTCTCTAGCTGCATAATAGTCAAGTGGTCGTCCGTCTACCGTAGTAGCCGTTAGCTTCGTTTCCGTCCATAACGTATACTTACATTCTTAGCATGCAATATATATATTTATAAAGCAAGATTTCATTTATTTACGTTATACCATTCATTCATTCATTCTTTGTAAACATACGTGTTGTTCTTTGTTCATAATTCATTATTCACTTTCATATGTATCTACACATATACCTTAATATATCACGTATGGTCACATTGACATTCATTTCATTTATTCATTTAGTGTATACATTTCAGCCCCAAAACATTTATAAATCATTTGCACATAACTTAGAAGGGGGCACATAGAACTCACCTGATGAGTAGTTTCTGTAATACACTAAGCTGGCTACTGAGCTTCACTAATGTCGCTCACGATCTGTATAATAAAGTCATACACATAAGGTGGTGCTCCTAGATGACACTAGACATTACTATGCTTGAACCTAGTAGTTCGATGGGTGTACTTATATCGAAACTTGTAGTTTCGATAGGTTGCTTCTGTCGAAACTTGTAGTTTCGATAGGTAACTTAAGTGTAAACTTAGCTTCGGATCGTGGCTCATATCGAAACTATGGTAGTTTCGATACATCAGTTTTCCTTCCCAAACAATCCCAATCCCTAAAGAGGGTGTCCATATTTAAAATATATACTTCTTTAATCCTAATAAAATTGGGCAGAGTCTCGTTTGTTTTTATCTAAAACCCGACAATAATAATTGTCCATTTTTATTATCAAATCATAACCAATAATTATCCATAATGATCGGGTTCTAACTTCCATCATAAATATCCATTTTTCTATATTTATTAAATATTCATTTATCCAAATAATTGACCTCTTGTCGGTTATCCTTTATCATTTAAAGCCATTGCTATACGTCCTCAAATACGTTATTCGTAACCCGACTAATAATAACAATTAATGTCTACGAGTTATAAAGGATATACCTTCCCGAACACGATCCTGAAATATAACCGAGACCCGACCCGAACCGTATCCATTTTTATCATTATGTAATCATCATCATCATCATCTTACCATTATTATCATATCGAAACTACCATATCACATTACCATCATCGAAACTTCTATCATCATATCGAAACTACTCAGATTACCATCATCGAAACTTCTCATGAACACCATCATCGAAACTTCTCATGAACACCATCATCGAAACTTCTCATGAACCCCATCATCGAAACTACATCATCGAAACTTCTGCTGCCATCAACACGCCACCATCTACGACCACCTTTATCACCCTCTTCTTTTCCTTCACGTGAGTTACTATTAACTGCCGTGAACCACCGATAACCACCCTTTACCCGAAAATACTATCATCACCCGAAACTACCGTTGCGGACACCACCCCTCGAAACTACCATTATCAGCCACTGCCGTGAACCGCCTTGTCGCTGCCATTACCATCACCCATCGTGAGCTTCCTGTTTGGCCATCATCACTGCTGTCAACCACCGATAACCATAAAAACCATTATAGGGCAATTTCCGTGAAACTACTGTGAACCACCATGATTGTGACTCTCGTACAACCTCCATCATCTCTACCGTCGTGTCCGAACACTTACATCCAACTCTCTCTCTCTCTCTTGATTTCCGACAGGTCTGCGCGTCACCGACCTTCCTTTGCTTTGTTTCTAGTCGCCTCCATGTGAACCGAGCAAGATACGCTACTGGTTGGCCGGATTAGGGTTGATCGGAGGTGAGGATGTTTGGTGCTTGCGGGTCGACGAGAGAAAGGGAAGGAGTTCAGAAATGAAGAGGGTGGCGGCTGGTAGATGGAATAGGATATTTAGGTTAATTAACATTTTCATCTTGCCCCCTCATCTTTGTAAAAGTTACATTACCTGCTTTTAGTTTAAATTAATTGTTAAACCACCGTACAGTACTTTCGTTCTTGGCGTCTTTAAACCGAAATCCCATTCTTAAATATAGAGAAAATATTGGTACGTTACAAGTCTACCCATCTTATAAGAATTTCGTCCTCGAAATTCGGTGCCTCTTATGCATGGCTAGAACTCTGTTTCTCATGACTAGGTTGCCTCTCAGGTTCCTTCGAATTGGTAGGTCTCGTGTTATTTTGAATAGTGATCATTTGATGCCATCCACGAGCTGCACTAAGTTAGGGCATATACCATTGGTTGGAATGAATACATGCCACTACTATCTCTTCTATCTCTACAACAAGCATCTCTTGATGTTGTCTCGAATAGTTTCATCTAATTGGCTCTCATACGTGTTTCACGGGTGTTACTTAACTCGAATCCACTAAACACTTATGTGGATTTGACATGCAGAGCAAGCCACTCATTCCTTCGAACACATAGGGGTGTCTCCTAGGAAATTTAGCATCTTTCATCTGAACCAAACTCTAGAATGTAGACGTCGATCATCCTTTGTTTTTCCATAGCTAGATTCTTGTGTAGTCTTGACTACTCCTCTCTAATTCCTGATGAACGTTATATCTTTCGGCAAGGCACGTTCTGAGTCGACCTTTTACATCTAAACGTTAGGGTTCTCATCTCGTCATTCTACATGAACTGCTTTGTCAAGCTCAGAGTCGTCCACAGAAGGCTTCATTACCATAAATTCATTTCCTAGTTAAGTTTGTCTACTCTGTCATCATCTCTCAACTGTTTGGGTCGTTGTGTATACCTCATAAGCTATCCATGGTGCATTCGTCCTCGAAGGACCATAACATGTCATTCTGAATGAATCATACCATATCGTTCCCGAGTGAGTCCTACTATCTCGTTCCCGAGGGAAGCATATCATTTCATTCCTAAAGGAATCATATCGTTTTATTCCCGAAGGAACCATATCGTTCTATTCCCGAAGGAACCGTATCGTTTCGTTCCCAAAGGAACCATTGGAAGCATTACCGTGTTCTTTTCAAACTTGTCGGGAAGGTATTCATTCAGACGGAACACTAGGTATGTAATCCTTACATTCATATTCCCGTACATGTAACTCCCTTCTTGTTTTTCTTTAAAACGTAATCGTCATAGTTTCTCATTCTTTAGTCTAATAGACATCATTCTTTCTTTATATCACTGAATGGTCTTAGGGATTGGCATCCCTTGTGACCAACATATACATTTTCTAGCTTTTCATGATCATTAACATTTTCTGTATGTGACTCTTTTAGGATTTCGTGCATAGGTTTCATTACGAATAGACGACACATGTGGTGTTACTTGATCATCTCTTTCCTTTCTGGTTTCAATGGGTTCTTTATCGACTTTTCAATTTCAGCAGTCTCACGTGCTATTGTTTTGACTTACTTATTGTAGAGTGTTTTCTGACTCGTCTTGAGTCCTTACAGGTACTCATGCCTTACATTATGGGGCTTGCCTTTCGCATTCATCCTGAACAACAATCCTTAGGTTAGATCTGGTTTCAATTGATTCTTGCCTGCACATCTTAATTAACATCGTGGTTCCTGTCACTTGTTGTCGTTGGTATATCTATCTTCCTGTTTCAGTGGATACTCATAGTAGTTCATCTAGGGTTGTCTTCTGCATGGAGAGATGCCATTTGTGCATTCGTGTACTCATCTCTTCTATGGACATATAGTTGTGTGGTTATTTCCTTCATACTTATGCATTCGTCGACCGTAGGTTAATGTTCATTCATCATATCGCGTTTCTGTTAAGCCTCGACGACTCTTGTTTAGAAGCAGTTCTCTAAACGTATGATCGTCTGACGTAAGTAGTACTCACATCTTGTACTAACGTGTAATCCTTACTTTCTCCATTTGGAACAAACAAGTGTTGAGTTCCTCAAATTCTACTTAATCGTCTCACCGTTCGTGGGTTGCTATGCGAAGCAATCTTCTCACTGGGCTTGATAGGCTCTCTTATCATCCTCCTACTAATTCCCTTCTAGTGCAATCTTTCCAACTCTTTGCCCTTGTTTAATTTACTACTTTCATCATTGTTGCATCAGGTTCCGGACCAGGTTTCATCGATCCTTCCAAACTTGCTCCTTAGGGTTACTCAACTTCAGCAACTTCATTTAAAGTCTCATTCTTTCTCGTTCCACCTTTGGTATGTCGTTGTTGCCATCATTCGTCTTACTAATTTGCTATGATCATCGTTACTAAGGTGACTAATCTCATAGTCATGGTTGGGGTGATTTAATTGTTTTTTTTTTTTTTTTTTTTTTTTTTTTTTGGTGACATGTGTATTAATCGACACGATAAGGTTCAATAGTATGCACGAGCACCTGTAACTTCACAATTACGTGGATCCTGACGTAATCGCCAACTTACCTTACTCGTGAATTCCTGACTCTTCTTATCATGCTTCATAAAGTGAATGTCTTCTATGAACAGTGCCTAGTCCATGTATCCTTCTTCCCTTTCTGAACTCCTAGTTAACAGGAGTCACTCATGACTGTTCGTTACTGGTCTACTTGGACCGTTGATAATCTGTCATCTTTCTTTCGTTTTAGTCTATCGAACTTCTGCTCGTTGTTTGTGATTCATTTCACATGGATCGCACCGTTCTTATCATTCGTGAGTCTTTCGTAGTACTATGCTAACACCTCTTTCACTCTCTGTGACTAATACATACGGCGGATGACAAATCGAGGCACACTTATACAGCAAAAGCTTAATAACAGTAGCTACGTGTTATTAAACATTTACTGTACTTATGTGTTCAAATCGTCTACCATCGTATGTGCTATGTGTAACTATTCATATTAGTAGTGACATTGATATTTAAGGCATGTGCTCTATGTTAAGGCATCTACCCTGAACTACAAGTATTAAACTTGCTACTTACTTACTTGTTTTGGCGTTGGCGTTGGCTACCCGTACTGACATCCTTGCGTTGGTCCCATTATCAGCTTGAGTTCAGACATTTAGGGGTGTCTGAATCTCTCAAACTATTGCTCTGATACCAACTTGTAAGGCCCCGTTCCCGGGTAACCTCACTTGTTGGATTTACTCATAAACATAGTCATCATTACTGAACTATTAATTAAAAACATTCAAACACAGCGGAAGCATTCATCATTCGAGTATATAAACAGCGGAAGTCTTAATTTTAAACATAAGATAACATTGTCTTAACATAAATCAAAGTGGGATGTCAGTCATACGCCGGGTAGTCATCACGCCTTCGCACGACCCTTCTTTCTCTTACCTGAAATGTATACTAAAAGTCAGCTAACGCTGGTGAGTTCTAGTTTAAACAATCAGATATAATCTTATCATATAGTATATACATATATATATATATATATATTATATATACACATTCTTTTTCTTTACTTTACTTTACTTACTTCTTACATCATTCGTAATGAGTACGTATATAAACACATACATGCTTATTTCTTAGTGCACAATCATCGGTCATACACCTATGGGTGATCAACCCGTTACTTTGCTTACGTAAGTCACAAAGACAAACGTTCTCGAACTACCGTCGTAGTCCATTTTCTTAACCGTCCGGCACTAGAAACCGTCCGTCATATCTTTACCGTCCTACCGAAGTAGTCCGTCATATCTTTACCGTCCTACCGAAGTAGTCCGTCATATCTTTACCGTCCTACCGAAGTAGTCCGTCATATCTTTACCGTCCTACCGAAGTAGTCCGTCATATCTTTACCGTCCTACCGAAGTAGTCCGTCATATCTTTACCGTCCTACCGAAGTAGTCCGTCATATTCGCCCGTCTGCCATAAGGCATCCGTTTCCCACTTGAGCTAATTATGCAGCCGCATATTGTTTTAGCGACTTACTCCACCGTAGTGGCCTTTAATTAGTCTAACTTTCTAGACTTCCTTCTCTAGCTGCATAATAGTCAAGTGGTCGTCCGTCTACCGTAGTAGCCGTTAGCTTCGTTTCCGTCCATAACGTATACTTACATTCTTAGCATGCAATATATATATTTATAAAGCAAGATTTCATTTATTTACGTTATACCATTCATTCATTCATTCTTTGTAAACATACGTGTTGTTCTTTGTTCATAATTCATTATTCACTTTCATATGTATCTACACATATACCTTAATATATCACGTATGGTCACATTGACATTCATTTCATTTATTCATTTAGTGTATACATTTCAGCCCCAAAACATTTATAAATCATTTGCACATAACTTAGAAGGGGGCACATAGAACTCACCTGATGAGTAGTTTCTGTAATACACTAAGCTGGCTACTGAGCTTCACTAATGTCGCTCACGATCTGTATAATAAAGTCATACACATAAGGTGGTGCTCCTAGATGACACTAGACATTACTATGCTTGAACCTAGTAGTTCGATGGGTGTACTTATATCGAAACTTGTAGTTTCGATAGGTTGCTTCTGTCGAAACTTGTAGTTTCGATAGGTAACTTAAGTGTAAACTTAGCTTCGGATCGTGGCTCATATCGAAACTATGGTAGTTTCGATACATCAGTTTTCCTTCCCAAACAATCCCAATCCCTAAAGAGGGTGTCCATATTTAAAATATATACTTCTTTAATCCTAATAAAATTGGGCAGAGTCTCGTTTGTTTTTATCTAAAACCCGACAATAATAATTGTCCATTTTTATTATCAAATCATAACCAATAATTATCCATAATGATCGGGTTCTAACTTCCATCATAAATATCCATTTTTCTATATTTATTAAATATTCATTTATCCAAATAATTGACCTCTTGTCGGTTATCCTTTATCATTTAAAGCCATTGCTATACGTCCTCAAATACGTTATTCGTAACCCGACTAATAATAACAATTAATGTCTACGAGTTATAAAGGATATACCTTCCCGAACACGATCCTGAAATATAACCGAGACCCGACCCGAACCGTATCCATTTTTATCATTATGTAATCATCATCATCATCATCTTACCATTATTATCATATCGAAACTACCATATCACATTACCATCATCGAAACTTCTATCATCATATCGAAACTACTCAGATTACCATCATCGAAACTTCTCATGAACACCATCATCGAAACTTCTCATGAACACCATCATCGAAACTTCTCATGAACCCCATCATCGAAACTACATCATCGAAACTTCTGCTGCCATCAACACGCCACCATCTACGACCACCTTTATCACCCTCTTCTTTTCCTTCACGTGAGTTACTATTAACTGCCGTGAACCACCGATAACCACCCTTTACCCGAAAATACTATCATCACCCGAAACTACCGTTGCGGACACCACCCCTCGAAACTACCATTATCAGCCACTGCCGTGAACCGCCTTGTCGCTGCCATTACCATCACCCATCGTGAGCTTCCTGTTTGGCCATCATCACTGCTGTCAACCACCGATAACCATAAAAACCATTATAGGGCAATTTCCGTGAAACTACTGTGAACCACCATGATTGTGACTCTCGTACAACCTCCATCATCTCTACCGTCGTGTCCGAACACTTACATCCAACTCTCTCTCTCTCTCTTGATTTCCGACAGGTCTGCGCGTCACCGACCTTCCTTTGCTTTGTTTCTAGTCGCCTCCATGTGAACCGAGCAAGATACGCTACTGGTTGGCCGGATTAGGGTTGATCGGAGGTGAGGATGTTTGGTGCTTGCGGGTCGACGAGAGAAAGGGAAGGAGTTCAGAAATGAAGAGGGTGGCGGCTGGTAGATGGAATAGGATATTTAGGTTAATTAACATTTTCATCTTGCCCCCTCATCTTTGTAAAAGTTACATTACCTGCTTTTAGTTTAAATTAATTGTTAAACCACCGTACAGTACTTTCGTTCTTGGCGTCTTTAAACCGAAATCCCATTCTTAAATATAGAGAAAATATTGGTACGTTACAAGTCTACCCATCTTATAAGAATTTCGTCCTCGAAATTCGGTGCCTCTTATGCATGGCTAGAACTCTGTTTCTCATGACTAGGTTGCCTCTCAGGTTCCTTCGAATTGGTAGGTCTCGTGTTATTTTGAATAGTGATCATTTGATGCCATCCACGAGCTGCACTAAGTTAGGGCATATACCATTGGTTGGAATGAATACATGCCACTACTATCTCTTCTATCTCTACAACAAGCATCTCTTGATGTTGTCTCGAATAGTTTCATCTAATTGGCTCTCATACGTGTTTCACGGGTGTTACTTAACTCGAATCCACTAAACACTTATGTGGATTTGACATGCAGAGCAAGCCACTCATTCCTTCGAACACATAGGGGTGTCTCCTAGGAAATTTAGCATCTTTCATCTGAACCAAACTCTAGAATGTAGACGTCGATCATCCTTTGTTTTTCCATAGCTAGATTCTTGTGTAGTCTTGACTACTCCTCTCTAATTCCTGATGAACGTTATATCTTTCGGCAAGGCACGTTCTGAGTCGACCTTTTACATCTAAACGTTAGGGTTCTCATCTCGTCATTCTACATGAACTGCTTTGTCAAGCTCAGAGTCGTCCACAGAAGGCTTCATTACCATAAATTCATTTCCTAGTTAAGTTTGTCTACTCTGTCATCATCTCTCAACTGTTTGGGTCGTTGTGTATACCTCATAAGCTATCCATGGTGCATTCGTCCTCGAAGGACCATAACATGTCATTCTGAATGAATCATACCATATCGTTCCCGAGTGAGTCCTACTATCTCGTTCCCGAGGGAAGCATATCATTTCATTCCTAAAGGAATCATATCGTTTTATTCCCGAAGGAACCATATCGTTCTATTCCCGAAGGAACCGTATCGTTTCGTTCCCAAAGGAACCATTGGAAGCATTACCGTGTTCTTTTCAAACTTGTCGGGAAGGTATTCATTCAGACGGAACACTAGGTATGTAATCCTTACATTCATATTCCCGTACATGTAACTCCCTTCTTGTTTTTCTTTAAAACGTAATCGTCATAGTTTCTCATTCTTTAGTCTAATAGACATCATTCTTTCTTTATATCACTGAATGGTCTTAGGGATTGGCATCCCTTGTGACCAACATATACATTTTCTAGCTTTTCATGATCATTAACATTTTCTGTATGTGACTCTTTTAGGATTTCGTGCATAGGTTTCATTACGAATAGACGACACATGTGGTGTTACTTGATCATCTCTTTCCTTTCTGGTTTCAATGGGTTCTTTATCGACTTTTCAATTTCAGCAGTCTCACGTGCTATTGTTTTGACTTACTTATTGTAGAGTGTTTTCTGACTCGTCTTGAGTCCTTACAGGTACTCATGCCTTACATTATGGGGCTTGCCTTTCGCATTCATCCTGAACAACAATCCTTAGGTTAGATCTGGTTTCAATTGATTCTTGCCTGCACATCTTAATTAACATCGTGGTTCCTGTCACTTGTTGTCGTTGGTATATCTATCTTCCTGTTTCAGTGGATACTCATAGTAGTTCATCTAGGGTTGTCTTCTGCATGGAGAGATGCCATTTGTGCATTCGTGTACTCATCTCTTCTATGGACATATAGTTGTGTGGTTATTTCCTTCATACTTATGCATTCGTCGACCGTAGGTTAATGTTCATTCATCATATCGCGTTTCTGTTAAGCCTCGACGACTCTTGTTTAGAAGCAGTTCTCTAAACGTATGATCGTCTGACGTAAGTAGTACTCACATCTTGTACTAACGTGTGTAATCCTTACTTTCTCCATTTGGAACAAACAAGTGTTGAGTTCCTCAAATTCTACTTAATCGTCTCACCGTTCGTGGGTTGCTATGCGAAGCAATCTTCTCACTGGGCTTGATAGGCTCTCTTATCATCCTCCTACTAATTCCCTTCTAGTGCAATCTTTCCAACTCTTTGCCCTTGTTTAATTTACTACTTTCATCATTGTTGCATCAGGTTCCGGACCAGGTTTCATCGATCCTTCCAAACTTGCTCCTTAGGGTTACTCAACTTCAGCAACTTCATTTAAAGTCTCATTCTTTCTCGTTCCACCTTTGGTATGTCGTTGTTGCCATCATTCGTCTTACTAATTTGCTATGATCATCGTTACTAAGGTGACTAATCTCATAGTCATGGTTGGGGTGATTTAATTGTTTTTTTTTTTTTTTTTTTTTTTTTTTTTTGGTGACATGTGTATTAATCGACACGATAAGGTTCAATAGTATGCACGAGCACCTGTAACTTCACAATTACGTGGATCCTGACGTAATCGCCAACTTACCTTACTCGTGAATTCCTGACTCTTCTTATCATGCTTCATAAAGTGAATGTCTTCTATGAACAGTGCCTAGTCCATGTATCCTTCTTCCCTTTCTGAACTCCTAGTTAACAGGAGTCACTCATGACTGTTCGTTACTGGTCTACTTGGACCGTTGATAATCTGTCATCTTTCTTTCGTTTTAGTCTATCGAACTTCTGCTCGTTGTTTGTGATTCATTTCACATGGATCGCACCGTTCTTATCATTCGTGAGTCTTTCGTAGTACTATGCTAACACCTCTTTCACTCTCTGTGACTAATACATACGGCGGATGACAAATCGAGGCACACTTATACAGCAAAAGCTTAATAACAGTAGCTACGTGTTATTAAACATTTACTGTACTTATGTGTTCAAATCGTCTACCATCGTATGTGCTATGTGTAACTATTCATATTAGTAGTGACATTGATATTTAAGGCATGTGCTCTATGTTAAGGCATCTACCCTGAACTACAAGTATTAAACTTGCTACTTACTTACTTGTTTTGGCGTTGGCGTTGGCTACCCGTACTGACATCCTTGCGTTGGTCCCATTATCAGCTTGAGTTCAGACATTTAGGGGTGTCTGAATCTCTCAAACTATTGCTCTGATACCAACTTGTAAGGCCCCGTTCCCGGGTAACCTCACTTGTTGGATTTACTCATAAACATAGTCATCATTACTGAACTATTAATTAAAAACATTCAAACACAGCGGAAGCATTCATCATTCGAGTATATAAACAGCGGAAGTCTTAATTTTAAACATAAGATAACATTGTCTTAACATAAATCAAAGTGGGATGTCAGTCATACGCCGGGTAGTCATCACGCCTTCGCACGACCCTTCTTTCTCTTACCTGAAATGTATACTAAAAGTCAGCTAACGCTGGTGAGTTCTAGTTTAAACAATCAGATATAATCTTATCATATAGTATATACATATATATATATATATATATTATATATACACATTCTTTTTCTTTACTTTACTTTACTTACTTCTTACATCATTCGTAATGAGTACGTATATAAACACATACATGCTTATTTCTTAGTGCACAATCATCGGTCATACACCTATGGGTGATCAACCCGTTACTTTGCTTACGTAAGTCACAAAGACAAACGTTCTCGAACTACCGTCGTAGTCCATTTTCTTAACCGTCCGGCACTAGAAACCGTCCGTCATATCTTTACCGTCCTACCGAAGTAGTCCGTCATATCTTTACCGTCCTACCGAAGTAGTCCGTCATATCTTTACCGTCCTACCGAAGTAGTCCGTCATATCTTTACCGTCCTACCGAAGTAGTCCGTCATATCTTTACCGTCCTACCGAAGTAGTCCGTCATATTCGCCCGTCTGCCATAAGGCATCCGTTTCCCACTTGAGCTAATTATGCAGCCGCATATTGTTTTAGCGACTTACTCCACCGTAGTGGCCTTTAATTAGTCTAACTTTCTAGACTTCCTTCTCTAGCTGCATAATAGTCAAGTGGTCGTCCGTCTACCGTAGTAGCCGTTAGCTTCGTTTCCGTCCATAACGTATACTTACATTCTTAGCATGCAATATATATATTTATAAAGCAAGATTTCATTTATTTACGTTATACCATTCATTCATTCATTCTTTGTAAACATACGTGTTGTTCTTTGTTCATAATTCATTATTCACTTTCATATGTATCTACACATATACCTTAATATATCACGTATGGTCACATTGACATTCATTTCATTTATTCATTTAGTGTATACATTTCAGCCCCAAAACATTTATAAATCATTTGCACATAACTTAGAAGGGGGCACATAGAACTCACCTGATGAGTAGTTTCTGTAATACACTAAGCTGGCTACTGAGCTTCACTAATGTCGCTCACGATCTGTATAATAAAGTCATACACATAAGGTGGTGCTCCTAGATGACACTAGACATTACTATGCTTGAACCTAGTAGTTCGATGGGTGTACTTATATCGAAACTTGTAGTTTCGATAGGTTGCTTCTGTCGAAACTTGTAGTTTCGATAGGTAACTTAAGTGTAAACTTAGCTTCGGATCGTGGCTCATATCGAAACTATGGTAGTTTCGATACATCAGTTTTCCTTCCCAAACAATCCCAATCCCTAAAGAGGGTGTCCATATTTAAAATATATACTTCTTTAATCCTAATAAAATTGGGCAGAGTCTCGTTTGTTTTTATCTAAAACCCGACAATAATAATTGTCCATTTTTATTATCAAATCATAACCAATAATTATCCATAATGATCGGGTTCTAACTTCCATCATAAATATCCATTTTTCTATATTTATTAAATATTCATTTATCCAAATAATTGACCTCTTGTCGGTTATCCTTTATCATTTAAAGCCATTGCTATACGTCCTCAAATACGTTATTCGTAACCCGACTAATAATAACAATTAATGTCTACGAGTTATAAAGGATATACCTTCCCGAACACGATCCTGAAATATAACCGAGACCCGACCCGAACCGTATCCATTTTTATCATTATGTAATCATCATCATCATCATCTTACCATTATTATCATATCGAAACTACCATATCACATTACCATCATCGAAACTTCTATCATCATATCGAAACTACTCAGATTACCATCATCGAAACTTCTCATGAACACCATCATCGAAACTTCTCATGAACACCATCATCGAAACTTCTCATGAACCCCATCATCGAAACTACATCATCGAAACTTCTGCTGCCATCAACACGCCACCATCTACGACCACCTTTATCACCCTCTTCTTTTCCTTCACGTGAGTTACTATTAACTGCCGTGAACCACCGATAACCACCCTTTACCCGAAAATACTATCATCACCCGAAACTACCGTTGCGGACACCACCCCTCGAAACTACCATTATCAGCCACTGCCGTGAACCGCCTTGTCGCTGCCATTACCATCACCCATCGTGAGCTTCCTGTTTGGCCATCATCACTGCTGTCAACCACCGATAACCATAAAAACCATTATAGGGCAATTTCCGTGAAACTACTGTGAACCACCATGATTGTGACTCTCGTACAACCTCCATCATCTCTACCGTCGTGTCCGAACACTTACATCCAACTCTCTCTCTCTCTCTTGATTTCCGACAGGTCTGCGCGTCACCGACCTTCCTTTGCTTTGTTTCTAGTCGCCTCCATGTGAACCGAGCAAGATACGCTACTGGTTGGCCGGATTAGGGTTGATCGGAGGTGAGGATGTTTGGTGCTTGCGGGTCGACGAGAGAAAGGGAAGGAGTTCAGAAATGAAGAGGGTGGCGGCTGGTAGATGGAATAGGATATTTAGGTTAATTAACATTTTCATCTTGCCCCCTCATCTTTGTAAAAGTTACATTACCTGCTTTTAGTTTAAATTAATTGTTAAACCACCGTACAGTACTTTCGTTCTTGGCGTCTTTAAACCGAAATCCCATTCTTAAATATAGAGAAAATATTGGTACGTTACAAATCCAATCATCATGGCAAGTCCTGCCATAACAAAGCTTGCTCTAGCCACAAATTCTGCAGCCAAAGTCCTTTCCTCCAGTGCTTCCACCATGTCTCGGACCGTGACAGTGAACTGCCAGTCCATGTCAGCTCTCAACTCTAGATAGTTTGTGGCACCCTGTATGTCTCGGGTGTGGTCTTCCAGAGTCTGAACTCGAGATCCGAGCCCTTGACGAAGTCGCGTGGCTGCATCCCCCTGTGCCCGAATGTCATCTAAGAGATCATCAAGACGCTCCTCATGCGTACGAACGCGAGCTACCAAGGTAGGCACAGTGAGCTCTATGGCTTCCCCAGTGTGGGGTAGGGGTGTTGGGGAGTTAGAAGACACTCCAAGCTCAAAGGTAGATGGAATGCTCTCCATCTCCCTCCATCGTGCCAAAGTACTAGGCATCCAACAGATAGTTCCCACGGTAGGGTGGTAACAGGGTCGTTTCCTAGATGGCTCCTCATCAGTCTCTAAGTTCTTCGGGTCACGGGCTGCTAGAGTCCTCTTGTGCGGAAGCCGAAACTTCTTTCTAGCGCTTTGTACCTTCACTGGTCCTCCGCTTTTCTTTTGGTAGACAATAGGCGGTTCTCCCAAGGCGACATTAGGTGGCGTGGAACTACGGATTTGTACTCGATTTTTGGGATGTGAGGCGGAAAGTTCCTCGTTTGATTCAGTGTCAGAGACGGGATCAGAATGTGAATGTGACGACATGCTTGTGACTACAATATCCATATGACAAAATGACTGGTTATGCAATGCCTATGCAATGAAAACGTTTTAGTGAGTCATTTAGATTATAGACTAGGTTCCAATTTAGATTCCTAGTTCACTATAATCAATGGCTCTGATACCAATTTCTGTCACACCCCGCCAAGGCGGAAACGCGAGGCGCGACGTTCACTGGTTTCCAAAGTGTATGATTACCGCAAACACATACATGATAAATGGATACATAAACAAGATTAAGATTATACATTACAAAAAAATAATAATCTGAGTTTACAAAAAGTTAAGATTTCACAAATATGACTCAATTCAATGAGTTATACGAGGGAAATCCTCCTTGAGTAGTATCCATCGTGCATGCATGTAATCTACATTGCTAACCTTGCAGTCATCATTCAATTTCCTGAAAAACATACTTGAAAACGTCAACACGAGGTTGGTGAGTTCACAGGTTTAATCAAATAGTTCTTGGTAAAACTCAGTTGTTCATAAATCGTTTTAGTTGTATGTGATAAACAGAATAAGAATTGTTGACCCATTTGTAAACTAGCTAGGAATACAAATAATATGTTCATACATGAGGCGTAACCAAACCATGACATGTGTGAGCCCCTATTAAGCGTTATCAGATTCTATGCGGCCATAAATCCTCCAGATTGTGGTTAGCGCGACTAACCATGACCGGGAGACGTCACTCTTCATAGTACTATTCATAGGACCCTAGGCTACAGTTAATGGTTACTATGTTGTTCCAGGGGACTTTAGCGGCCTCCAGTGTTGTTCTCATCCCATGTAAACATAAAGTCGTGTCTTATTCTCTTGTTATCCCATAAAATAGTTGTAAGTATGTTTCTCCCCCAAATATTTGAAAACAGTAAAAAGGGGCCGTGAAACTCACCTTGAGTTTGTGTATACTTGTATGATACTTGTTGTAGTCAACCTTGACTATTTGTACCCTAGATACCAAGGGTAAATTGTTGTTAAGACCAACGTCTTAATTGTAAATTGTTCACCGACCTTGTAAATCTGATTGTGTTTGTTTAAATATTGTTTTAGTTTTCCAACACATGTTTTGTTATAAAATAGTTTTGAGTTACTGCCCAACTTGGACTGTTGTACAGGTGTCGAAACTTCTTAGTTTCGATTGGGCATATGTGTGTCGAAACTACTTAGTTTCGATGGAGTGGTCAGGAGTCGAAACAACCTAGTTTCGATTGAGAAAAGGTATCGAAACTCCTAGTTTCGATGGATCAACAGGTATCGAAACTCCTAGTTTCGATTGAGTTAACTGGTATCGAAACTCCTAGTTTCGATTACTGGACTTCTGTTTGACAGAATCAGTCCTGCATATTTTTATGTTTTAAACTTGAATTCGACACACTCTTCTTGTTATCTTTCTTGCGTTTAAAGAAGATGTAAGTTTAGCTACGGTTTTAAAGAAAATAATGTGAAAATGTCGAGTTTTTACCTTAAAACCGAGATGAAGATGATGAAATAAAACAGAGATGATCTCGACTCTTTTGCAGAAACACTTGAGATTCTTCTTAAAATACTGGATTGTGGTAGGATTTCGCCTTAAAACTCGGCTTCGGTTTGAAGAGAAATGGAGAATTTGCCGTATGAAATGAGTGTGATGAATGGAAATTGTGAGAAAAATGATTGAAGCGAGTATGGTTATATGTGAGTTTTCTCAGTGTAGTATGGGTCGAGTAAGGGAGGGGGTGTGGGTTTTCTCTGGCTTCCGGCCGAGAAGTCAAAGAGTAGGTTGGGTTATAATAATAAAACAATTAGATTTAGGTATTAATATCAATTATAGTTTTAAAGGGGTAAATAAATCCGGTTTAGATCCTCCACGGTATTATAAATTTATTCTGAAAATAATTTATTGTTCTACGCAAAGTTTGTGGAAATTTGCGTAAATAAAATATATATTTCTCTGGTTATTTAAATTAACCACTAGTGTTCGAATTTGTCGGTGTATATAACACATGATCCGGTAACTCCTAGAATTACCAAATATGAAGTGAGACCATGTACGGTTTTTGATGGACCTTAATGTCCTTGTTTGTGAAATTACGTAAATCACAAAAATAATTATAATGTAAACTCGTTTATTGTAATGTAAACTTGTTCATAATGTGTACGGATATTGACCTGAAATGTCGGGTGTCGCAGAAAATACCTCAGGTTTTACTTCTGAAGAAGATGCACTAGGAGCCATGAATACGTCATCATCAGCTTCACTCTTTTGATCAACAATGACAGGCTCTACATCAGTTTCGGATACACTCAAATCATCTTCAACTGTCTGGAAGCTTACTTCAGTCTCTACATCACTCTCGGTAGACTGAGTACTTTCACCAGATCGAATACTCTCACTATCACTTAACTCAGTAGACGAATCACTTTGAGAATCACTCTTCTTCTGTAATACTTCGTTGATCAAGACTACAAACGCTTGAGATGTTGCTTCACCCTTTTTCTTTAATGCTTCCCATAGATCTCTTGAATTTGGACACTTCCCGAGACTATGAATGATATCTTTTGATAAAGACAACGTTAAAGTTTCACGCGTAGTCATTTCTCGATCAAATTTCTGCTTTTCTACTTTAGTAAGAGCTGTCACTGGTTTAGGAACATCATAATATCTCATATAGTCAAAAGTAGGATGAACATATCCTTCAAATATGGATGTCCAAAAGTTTTTATCAGTGACTGATACGAACTGTTCGAACCGGACTTTCCAGCTACGAAAATCTGATATGCACAAAAGTCTCGGTGGCATAGTTCCAATATCATTATCATCACATGAAATTGACATTTTGAAATTTTCACAAAAATATCCGGAAAAAATTTTCCCGCCAAAATACTCTTTTTAAAAAATTTCGAAATTTCAAAATTTCAAAAATGATTCAAAACGACTATAAAAGCGTTCACTAAAAAAATTGAACAAGTTGAATTTTCCCGCCAAAATACTCAGAAATAGCAAGTTCGCCTGGTTCGCTTACACAGCAAGTTCGCCTGGTTCAACAGATTCAAACTCAGAAACAGAGTCAGAACAAAATCGCGAACCAAGAAACCTCTGAATTCATCATAAATCGCTCAATTGATGGAATTAAACAAAATTGGATCGTAGGAATGTGTAATTTCTCAATTAGAAACTTTCTATCGGATCAATTCCATCAAACGAATCCAAAATCAATCCAAATTTGTCAACAATTCGCCATTTTTATCAAGAACACAAAAAGATGAATAATCTTCAAAATCACAGAACTTTGATGTTGATTGGACACGAAAACACCACGAATCTTTTGCTAATCAAGAGCATAAGCTCTGATACCACTTGTAGGTCCCTAATTCGGTGCGTGACGAATCTCTAGACTCGCGGTTAGACACGGTGATAAAGTGCGGAATCCATGATCAACGTGCTCGTGTGACTCAATCAACAACGGTGTAAATAAACGCTCTTTTTATTCCACTACAATATCAGTTTACACAATTTACAGAATTCTCAGTCCCTCCAGATATCGTCCAAGTCTATGTCTGTTTTCTGCTGATAACTGCTATTTATAGACACTGAACAGTATTAGGCGAACTTGTTTAGTTCGCCTCTAATAGGCTAAGCGAACTTAACAAGTTCGCCTCTGATAGACTAAGCGAACTTGTTAAGTTCGCCTCTGATAGCCTAGGCGAACTTAGCAGAACTTACACAGAATTTTATCAACAGTTACAAAACATGTCCTAACACTCTTCTCCCCATTCCACCATGTGAGTGCCCGTTTTTGTAGGACACTTGTTGCATGACGAACACGAAGGTTGTCGGGGCAGTCACTATTGAGAAAGGTATTCTCAATGCTTTCGAACCATTAAAGGAGTCCCGTAGCTCCTTCGGTGCCATAGAATTTGAGAGGATTACACGAGTTGAAATGCTTGAAGGTGCATTGAGATGGGTTGTTACCACCATTTCCACCATTACCACCATTACCACTATTACTACCATTTCCACCATTGTTGCCATTGGTGGCACTATTAGCTTGAGTGAGTTGTGTCACGAGTTGTGCAAGAATAGCAGCAATGTCGGTATGGGTGTTGGCCGCGGGAGCACGACGAGGAGGCATTCTACAGATTTTCACAAGACAAGAAAAGATGTAAGAACTTATGAGAATTGTTTGGATTTAATAGAATAAGATAACAAAATAAATAGATAATCATAGTTTGGATTGTACTCAAATAGTGATATAATCACTCGAATACTATGACACATTAAGGTTAATTAAACTTATATAATTTTCAAGGAGACATGCTTTAGCCTATGAGTAAACACTCATCTCGGGAATTCCCAGGAAAGCTTACGGGTCCCTCGGTTGATTGGGATTTATGCGAAATGCTTTCCTAAACAGAAAACCCAAAATACAGGTGTCACTCTTCCAGATTGCACGTGTCCTCAAATAATTAACAAAGCATAAAAACCTTAACGAGGAAATAAAGAATTTTTTATGAATTTAGCTTCATGAAGTTTCCACATGCTTAGAAGATAAAGATAGAGAAGAAGATAAGAATATTAGGAGGTTTTAGGATATAGGAAAAGATATTGTTTATTTAATTATCATTTAAGTATATAATAATAAGTCATGGATATTTAACAATTAAGTCATCAAATAAAATAATAACTAATCATAGTAAGCATGTAGCACATAGCATGTAACACATAACATATAACATATAGCATATAGCATATAACATGTCTGCACATAGCATGCAACCGTGTCTCATGAAGCACGACCGCGCTAGATACTACCGCGACCGTGTCTGTCCCAAAACAGAAACGATTTGGCTAATTCTTATATTGTTAATGTTGGAATTCATGGGGCTTTCACCCATTAGATCATCACGAGTCTTTTTGTATAAATTAATTGTATTTAAAACGTGTCCAAGGTTAGATTCGATTAAATCATTTTTAACGAAAATGTGGATTCGGGTTCGTGGTGATTTCCATAATGAAAGCCCAAATTAACATGGGGCTTTTGATCTATGAACTGAAACGAAAGTGTGGAAGGTTTCAATTACCCGGAAGAATAATGAATCGATGGAGTACGGTAGGGACTTGTTCCGGCGACGACAGTTTGATCTCTGGCGTCTTCTGCTGCAACTCCGGCTGTTTCTGTGCGTTCAGAAGTTTTTAGAGAGGATGGTAATGCGTTTGTTTGGGAGAATTGAGACTAGAATAATGGATTTGGTGAACAAGAATGAAGGGTCGACGGTTTAGCTTAGGAATCTGTAATTGGTTTTAATTCAGGTGTAATGTCGATGCTTAATCGTCTAATGATGATTATTAACAGATAAACGTGTATAACCGTTACGGAATTGAGCGAGTTTAGAATTAAACATCGTTTTTACGTTTCAACTGTCAAGGCGACCGTGCCCATATGAGGCGCGACCGTGCCAAGGCACCGGGCGCGACCGTTCCAAAGCAACGCGCACGACCGTGCCAAGACACTTGGCGCGACCGTGCCAGAACGAGGCGCGACCGTGCCTATTAGGGTTTCTTGTAAATTTTCAACATCAGACCTTGTAACTTTGGTCTTTGACATATTTTTATAAATAGATACTTATGTAGTGTTTTAGTAGGTTATAACCGTGTAAAATTTGCGGATTAACATTGAAATATAGTATTTAATTGATGGTACGAATAGAACAAAACAGTGCACTAGAATTTAGTTTGAAATGCATTACATTGAATTTGAAATACGGATACTAAAAATTAGAAATGTTACATTTGGTCTGGGTTCTTGGCAACTGACAAACTGGTGTCTGAGAACGCTGGTTTGCCCGGTAATCAATGGTCTGAGGCCGAGATGGGGCTTGGAACCAATAGCCAGTCGATAACCGAAGGCAAAGGAACGTATTAGAGATCCGTACCTAGTCGCGAAGGGCCGAGATGACTGGTCCGATAGTCCGAAAATACGAAGAATGGGAAAATTATGACTCGGGATGAATTAGGCTCTGAAAATCTGGTCACAGCTTCGCATAAAGGAGACGAACACAATGACAGTTTCAATTTGAAGTGAGAGCGAGTGTTGAAGGGAGAGTGAGCTCGAGAAGGTCCGGTAATGGTTATTTATACTCGAACCTGATCCCGACAATGAAACATGCAATTGAGTATGTCTAGACACTCGTCTGGGCAAGCCGAAGCTATCGAGCCGTCTCGCAGGCGTTTAGGTCTATTGACGAGGCCAATCTCGCGGCGTTGACTTTCGGTCATAAATGCGAGTAGACTTTTCGTATGTTAAAAAGACGAATTGGTCGGGGGCTTAGGTCTATGTGGAGACGACGAGCTCAGAGAGCCCTTTTTCGGCTGTCGAGGGGCAGGGAAACAAGTGTGTCGGGGTTCGCCGGAAAAGAGCTTGGACCGCCGGATAAGGGAAGAGATGACCGGAAACATGAATTGGAAGTTGGCAAAAATGGTCCCTGAAGTTTCCTTCTGAATTAATTTAGTCCCTGAGATTTACACCAATAGGTCCTTGTGGTTTAGTTTGTCCACGAATAGTCCCTTAACTTGTTTTTATTTTAAAACCTTTTAGTTTGATAATTTTCAAAACAGACCCTTAACTTTAATAATTAAATTTCTCTTTAATTTAAATTATATTTAAATGGTTTTATAAAAGTTAATTATTTTATTTAAATAGATTATTTTATTTATTTATTTATATATGAACCTTTTAAATTTAGATTTTTATATAAAATTTTATATAAGTTAAAAACTTATAAAATTTTAATCATTTTAAAAAAATTAAAAATATATACTTTGTACATTATATACATACAAAATTAAATAAATATACTTGTATTTCACTGAATAGAAATTGTTTTCTTGACATATATTATAAAAGTGTGTATAAAAACCCGAAATGTCACACTGTGTGATTGACTTTGGCGGAAATTGGGACGCTCATTTACCGTTAGCTGAGTTTTCCTATAACAATAGCTACCATACTAGCATTAAAGCCGCTCCGTTTGAGGCTTTGTATGGAAGGAAATGCCGCTCACCACTTTGTTGGGCGGAAATTGGTGAGAAACAGTTAACTGGACCCGAGGTTATCCGAGAGACAACTGATAAAATCTTTCGAATCTGAGATACACTGAAAGCCGCAGGAGATAGAAAAAGAGCTATTTGGATAACCGAAGGTAACCATTGGAGTTCCAAGTTAGAGACAAAGTCATGTTGAAAGTCTCACCGTGGAAGGGAGTCGTTAGATTTGGTAAGCAAGGGAAGCTTAGTACCCGCTATATTGGACCTTTCGAAATCCTAGCTCGAGTTGGTCCCGTTGCTTATCAACTCAAGTTACCAACAGAACTCAGTGGAGTGCATGACGTATTTCATGTGTCGAATCTAAAGAAATGTTTGCCTGACGAGAAGTTGATCATCGATAACAAACTTCATGTCATTGAAGAACCTGTCGAGGTTACAGACTGGAAGGTTCAGAAACTCAGGCGAAGTCGAATCAAACTGGTCAAAGTTAGATGGAATTTTAAACATGGCCCCGAGTTTACATGGGAACGACAGGATCAGATGAAGCGTAAATACCCCCACCTATTTCTTCCGAAAGCAAAACCTTAAGGAATAGTTTAAATTTCGGGACGAAATTTCTTAAACGGGGGAAGGCTGTGACACTCGACTTTTCCAGGTCATAATCCGTACTATAATTACACTTGATTTTATTATTTTATGTGTCATTAGGCTTAATTACTACTTAACTAAGTCACTTGAAAAGTCTAGCAAGCTCGGTTAATGCATAGGATTGCATTTAGTCATTTTAGATTTAACGTGTCGCGTTGCGTTAAAATTTTCAGAATGAGCGTTGGTGACGACCCGGTTAATTTTAAAAATCCAAAAATATATTAGTATACTTGGTTTCGTATAAATTAATATATTATAAGTGAAAATAATATTAATTCATTAAAAACCAAAATTTGTGGTTTTTTGCCGGAAGACATCAGGGACTTTCATTCGTTTTAGACGCCACGCCGTCCTAAAACATAAGACTTTGTATAACACCCAATAATATTATTATTTGATGAACATTACAATACATAAGTGAATAAATAATTATTTATAAAAATTAAACTGTGTTAAACGTCTAAATAAAACACAATTTAAACCGGAACGGGTGCAAGACTCATCAAATAATGGGGTATTTTATAAAAATAAGTGGGTAACTCCCCCCGCCTTTTAATTTTCATTAATGGGCATGTGGGACCCATCAATGATTGCAAATCTTTAAAAAAATCATTTAATGCCTGTTAAAAAACCCCAGCACACTTCATTTCCCTAAACCCTTCCATTTCTCCACAAACACTCCACCCTCCTTCTCCTCTCCCCCCCTCTTGAGCCGTGAACCCCCTCACCCCCAACTCTCTCCATTTTTCTCTTCATTATTCAAGAAATCAAGTCTCATCCAACCTTCTTGATGAAGGTTTAATGAAATCAAAGCCTAGATTCGAAGTTCTTATCTTGCTCTTGGAGGTTTTACCCAAGAAAAACCCATCAAGATCTTATCTTCTTACGTGTTCATCTAGGGTATCAACACTACACTTTTACTTTTACATGTATGATCTAAGCTTGATTTCACAAGTTGTTCATATAATCAAAAGAGATTGGTTTCTTTTTGTTTTATTTTTTTAAATAAATAATCTAATCTTTCTAAAAACATGAAAGATAAATGGGTTTTATGTTGGAGTATGTGGTGTGAGTATGTCATATGAGTTATTGTGTATGTATACATTCAAGGAGTTTTAAAAATGCTTGTTTTCATTATATCTTTACATGCAGTATAAACCTTTAAATGGATGAACATGAAATGTAAAAATACTCAAAAGATATTTAAAAACTCATCAAAATATATATGTGTGTGAACCGTATATATGTATGAATATATGTAGTAAACATTTGATTTTGCTAAACATTTCATGTGCATGTATAAATCATTAAATGGATGATCATAAAATATAAGGATACATTTAAAACATTTAAAATCATATGTAAATATGTATATATTTGTATATCGAATATATGTATGCATGCATCTGTGAATCATGTGTGAGTTCATTTGAATGTGCATATGTTCATTTATTATGTGCATAAAGTAGTAATGATTAAAGTAAATGTTCTAACTTGATTAAATACAAAATGAAACTTTATGTTCTGCACCAAAAAGGTTCAATAATGAGTAAATAAAGTCATAATATTTATTATATAAAAAATGACAAACTCTAGTTATATTAAAATGTCGGTTTTGCTTGAAAACGTTGATTTCGGGCAAATAAAAACGTGATTAATTAAGTAATGATAAGAGCTGGAAAAAAATAGTTTTTTATAACTTTATTTTACTGTAAAAATAGTCATTTTTATATGAAATGATAAACTTGACCATTGGACAAATTTATAAACGAGTTTTACACTCAAAATGTAGTCCGAAACAACGTATTTTCGCTTTAAAATTTAAGTTTTGCCTAAATCCGATTTGGATCAGTTTTGAACAGTAAGTTTTGAAGGCAAACATATATTTTAATTATAAAAATTAATTAATGAAGAAATGGTTCAATCGTGGTTGCATTTTGGACCCGAAAAGCCGACAAATCGACGAATTTCGGCTTATAAAGGACTCTACTTTAAAAAATAAATTTGGGCAGAATATTTAGTCATATTTTTAACATAAAATACTTATGTTAAATTTTATAAAATAATCATGAAGATATTTGTGTATTTAAATATCAATTCTTGATGCATAAGACGCCCGAAAATACAAGAACTTGTTATATTTAAGTAACTTATGACATAAATTCCATGAACATGTTTATATGAGTAATATGGAAAGTATTATATGCATGGGTTATTTTACTATCTTGCATGTTAGTAACATTAAATATGATGCATATGTGATAATCATATATTACTTATAATAATTTTCGTATGAATGTTGGATTAAGTATTTAAGATAGTATTTATGCTTTTAAAATTTAAATTTAACCAAATTCACAATCACCAACGGGTCATCAAAATTAACAATTTTCAAGTTAATAAAATACTTTATTAAGTCTAGTAGGTTGGGTGAACAACTTGTACGTAGACTTACTAGTTCGACCATTAAAAATGTCCATTTTATGTTTAGGGAATCTTTAGGTCGGTGTACTTTTGGGATTTACCTTGCTAGCTTCGTTAACACACTCTAAGGTGTGTTTTCACGGCCCCTTTTGTAACATCCCAAAAATAATAAAACGAATAGATATAGCGAGACCGGTGACTTAGTCGGGATATTTAAACAAAAGGGAGCGGGCTTGGGCTCGGCCTCAATGGGCCGAGGGAAGCCCAGGCATATAAGAGGCAAGGCAGCCCTCTTCTCTGCTCATTTCCCCACTCACGCAAGTTCTAGAGAGAGAGAAGAGAGCTCGGGTCTAGAGAGAGAAAGTGACGGATCAACTCGGGAATTCAGGAGAACGTTGCTGCTGTGCTCGTGACCATCTTCTCTGAATCAGAAATACAATCCAGGTAAGCGTTCGATCATAATCTGAGTTTTTATGATTTTTTTAGGATTTTTGGTTTTAGCCCAATAGATGACGATTTTGCGGATGAAACTTTAAAATGAGCTTAGGTAAAGCATCTAGAATGAAAACCGAACGTTATGATCTAAGAAAAATCGAGATATTGGCACGATCAGATTCGCATGCAGAAACTTCAGATTATTGGGGAAGATGGTTTGTGCAAACCCATCGAAACTACTTAGTTTCGATATGTGCAGACCCATCGAAACTACATAGTTTCGATATATATATACAGACCCATCCAAACTACCATAGTTTCGATGTATATATGTATATATGCAGACCTATCGAAACTACCATAGTTTCGATATGCCCACGATCTGCAGCTAAGATTACACCTAAGTTACCTATCGAAACTACCAAGTTTCTACTTAAGCAACCTATCGAAACTACCAAGTTTCGATATAAACGAATCCATCGAAGCTACTAGATTCAAGCATAGTAATGTCTAGTGTCATCTAGGAGCACTACCTTACGTGTATGACTTTATTATACAGATCGTGAGTGACATTAGTGACGCCTAGTAGCCAGCTAAGTGTATTTCAGAAACTACTCATCAGGTGAGTTCTATGTGCCCCCTTCTATGTTATGTGCAAATCATTTTAAATGTTTTGGGGCTGAAGTGTATACACTAAATGATTAAATGTTATAAATGTCAATGTGATCATACGTATATATATATAAATACTTATATATGAAAATGAATTATGAATAAAGAAAGAAGCGTATGATTTTAAAGAATGAATGAAAGAAGGAAATAACGTAAAAGAATGAAATCTTGCTTTATATTACATATATATTGCATGTTATGAATGAATGTAAACGTTATAAACCCTTCTATGACAACGGCTACTTCGGTAGACGGACGACCACGTGACTATTTTGCAACCGGGACAAAAACGTTCCTTCGCAAGCTAGGACGTATGAAAAGGTATTAATGGACGGTCGAAGCAAATGCCTTAACTAAAGTAGAACGGTTGCATACATAATGGTCGCGTGGGAAACGGATGCCCTAGGGCAGACGGACAAAATGACGGACTACGACGGTAGGACGGTTTAAGAGCGGACGGACAAAGGTTGCCGGACGGATTAATGAATGACGGACGGTTTTCTAGAGCCGGACGGTAATGAAATGGGCTACGACGGTAGTTCTGACAGCGATGTCTTCGTGACATTCGCGACAAGTATGACGGGTTGATCTCCCTTAAGATTAAGGCCAATATGTGTTCTCTCAAAGAAAGTATGTATGTACATAAGTATATACCCCAATGAATGTTATGTGAGAACAGTAAAGTAAAGAATATTTAAAAGTATGAATATACATATATACATTATATTCATGATAAGATAAATATTATGTATGATTGTCTTTAAACTAGAACTCACCAGCGTTAGCTGACTTTTAGTATACATTTCAGGTAAAGGAAGAAAGAGTCGTGCGATGGCGTGAAGGTTACCCGACACAAGACTGACATCCCACTTTAATATATGTGTTAAGACTTCCGCTGTCAAGTTATGTTATATTATGTAATTGAATGACGAATGATTTGTAATTTAATGATGAATGTTTTTAATTTAAGTTCAGTATTTATGACTATGTTTATGAGTAAATCCAACAAGTGAGGTTACCCGGGAAAGGGGCCTTACAAGTTGGTATCAGAGCAAAAGTTTGAGAGATTCAGACATCCCTAAATGTCTGGACTCAAGCTGATTATGGGACTAACACATGGATGTCAGTCTGGGTAGCCAACGCCAAAGCCAGCACAGTAAGTACTAAGGTTAATACACTTGGATAAGAATAGATACTCAAACCTAGAACCAATAGATGTCAATGTCATAACCAATTTGAAGAGTTTGGAACCCGAAAAGCAATGTAAAATTTCTAATCACAAACCGGTCACTATAATTAAAATTTTACCTTGTTCGTACTGTTCCAAGACTATGATCTGAGAGAATGACATTGATGTATTCTCTTTATGACCATCAGGAAAACTAGGAACTATGGCTGGAGGAGGAAGAACTGGACGCCGAGGCGGTCGCACTGGCCGAGTGGGTAGACCTCCATTGAATCGAAGAAGTGAAGAGAAAGAGAGTGTGCACGCAGAACACACTGAGAGTGTGCATGAAACTAATGTGACCCCAACTGGGGACGGCAATCAAGGGCCTATAGAGTTGGAACCCGAGGTTTGGGACGCTATTGCCCGCGAGGTTGTACTTACTCTGAAGAACATATTGCCTGACCTATTATCTGAGGAACTAAAGAAAAGCAAAGAAGAGGATGAAGGGAACAATGAAGAGAAAATTTATGACAGTGACGGGGATGAAGTAAAAGTGGCATCAAGCAATCGTGGGTGTACTTACAAAGGTTCCAAGGACGGAGACCCACCTAAGTTTGATGGAACCAAGGATTCGGTGGCTACTTTCGAATGGATTGAGAGGATGAACGCTGTAATCAACATCAGCGAGTGCCGACCGGACCAGGCGGTTAAATATGTTGCTCATTCTTTCACCAATGAAGCACTAGGTTGGTGGAGAAACATTCAAAGAACAAAGTCGCCAAATGATGTTGCCAGAATGACATGGGAAGACCTGAAGAAGCTCATAATCCAAAAGTTCTGCCCACAGAATGAGATTGATCGTGTGGATAACGAGTTCCTAAACTTCAAGGCTGGCAACAAGACTCATCGCCAGTATACTTCAAGATTCAACGAGCTGGCCCAACTGGTAACACACTTGATGGAAACCGAAGAACGTATGATCAAATACTATGTCAAGGGTCTGCCGCAAAGGGTCCGTGTCCATGTAAAAGCCAACCTACCCTCGACCTTCGAGTCGGTAGTCAACCTGTCCGGAATCGTCTACGACGATTATACCAATGAGGACCCGGCACCTAAGACACAAAAGAGGAAGTGGGAGAACCCGTCTAGAGGCACCGGAAAAGGGAATGTAACAACTACAATTAAGAAACCAAGGTTGGACGAATATGAAACATGTAAGAAATGTGGGAGGCAACATCTTGGCGAGTGTCGAATCGGCACCACCGTGTGTTATAAGTGCGGGAGGCCGGGGCACTACTCCCGAGATTGTTTGAAGGACGTCAAATGTCAAGTATGTGGATTGTTTGGACATCTGACAAAGAACTGCAGGAAGGCCGGCCAATCGGGTTCGGGAAAGGAGAGGGAACAGGAACAACAAAAGGCAAGGACTCGGGCCTATGCCTTAACTGAGGAAGAAGCAAGGGGAAATCCTGATGTCGTGTCAGGTACGTTTCTAGTTAATGATGAACGTGCTGCTATTTTATTTGATTCTGGTGCTAGTAAAAGCTTCATATCAAATGCATTTAGTCGTAAACTGGATTGCACTATCAACACCATAGTAAAGGCCTTTAGCGTACAAACTGCCGTTGGTAAAAATTCGGCAGTATTCCAAGTAACAGAGGATTGCATAATAGAAATAGAGGGACATAAGTTTCCTTCTAGATTATTCCTTCTCACTTTAGGAGGATTTGATATAGTATTGGGTATGGATTGGCTAGCTGCCAACGAAGCTCAAATCATATGTAAACGTAAGAGGATACACCTCAAGGCTCCAAGCGGCAGCCCAATTACGGTTTATGGGGATTGGAATTGCACGATGCCGAACATCATCTCGATGATTAAGGCCGAAAGTTACATGAGGCGCGGTTGCGAAGCTTATCTGGCATATGTTATTGATGATAGAACGAAAATGAATGAACTCAAGAATGTACCCGTGGTGTGCAACTTTTCGGAAGTATTCCCTGAGGATCTACCTAGGTTACCACCCGATCGGGAAATAGAATTTTAGATTGACATACTGCTAGGAGCTGAGCCCGTTGCCAAAGCCCCCTACCGATTGGCTCCGTCAGAAATGAAAGAATTGATATCTCAACAATAGGAACTAACCGAGAAAGGATTTATTAGACCGAGCATCTCACCATGGGGCGCTCCGGTACTATTTGTAAAGAAGAAGGACGGCAGTATGCGCATGTGCATCGACTACCGCGAATTAAACAAGAGAACAGTAAAGAACAAATACCCACTACCTAGAATAGACGACCTTTTTGATCAACTGCAAGGTGCGAGTTGGTTCTCAAAGATCGATCTTAGGTCGGGTTACCATCAGTTGAAAGTAAGAGAAGAAGACGTACCAAAGACCGCGTTTCGCACGCGTTATGGGCATTATGAGTTTCTCGTGATGTCCTTCGGATTGACCAACGCACCGGCAGCGTTCATGGATTTGATGAATAGAGTATGTCGACCAATGTTGGATCGATCGGTGATAGTTTTTATAGATGACATACTGGTGTATTCAAAAAGCGAGGGTGATCACCACTGTCACCTAAGAGAGGTTCTAGAGGTGTTAAAGCAGGTAAAGTTATATGCAAAGTTCTCCAAATGCGCGTTCTGGCTTAGGGAAGTCCAATTCCTAGGTCACGTAATAAACCCAAACGTAATCATGGTAGATCCTGCAAAGATCGAGACAGTAAAGGAATGGAACGTCCCAAAGACACCAACAGAGATACGAAGTTTTCTGGGATTGGCAGGCTACTATCGAAGGTTCATTCAAGATTTCTCAAGGATAGCCTCGCCACTAACTAAACTAACACGGAAGGAAGTGAAATATGAATGGGGTCAAACCCAAAACAACGCGTTTGAGGAACTTAAGGCAGGATTAACCCAAGCTCCAGTCTTAACACAACCTGAGGGAAATGAAGACTTGGTAGTCTACTCTGACGCTTCAGGGCAGGGTTTAGGGTGCGTACTCATGCAACGAGGAAAGGTAATTGCTTATGCATCACGGCAACTAAAGATTCACGAGGTTAACTACCCAACACATGATCTAGAATTAGCAGCAGTAGTTTTCGCGTTGAAAATATGGAGACACTATCTGTATGGAGTTAAATGCACCATTTACTCCGATCACAAAAGCCTGAAGTACTTTTTCGAACAAAAGGAATTAAACATGAGACAAAGGAGATGGTTAGAGCTACTGAAAGACTATGACTGTGAGATATTGTACCATCCAGGAAAGGCAAACGTAGTGGCTGACGCTTTAAGTAGAAAGGAAGAATCGGCACCTATCCGGATCAAAGCGTGTCAGCTGATTATAACACCAGACTTGATGGGTGAAATATCAAAGGCGCAAGATGAAGCATTGTTAGAAAGAAATGTGAAATGGGAAAGAATAGTAGAACAACAAGGGAACTTAGATGCAAATGCATACGGAGTACGAACTAGGTTTGGCCGGATGTGGATACCTAAGATTGGCGAGCTTAGAGCCAAAATACTCGATGAGGCCCATAAGTCTCGTTATTCTATCCACCCCGGGACAAACAAAATGTATCAAGACTTGAAGAAAGAGTACTGGTGGCCTGGCATGAAGAGTGATGTGACTGAATACGTGAACAAGTGCTTAACATGTTCACTAGTTAAGGCCGAGCACCAGAAACCATGCGGTAAAATGCAACCTTTACCTATACCGGAATGGAAGTGGGAAGAGATCACAATGGACTTCATTACCAAGCTACCGCGAATAGCTAAAGGCAATGATACCATTTGGGTGATCGTCAACCGTTTGACGAAAAGTGCTCACTTCTTGCCAATACGTGAGACTTCTTCGTCAGAAAGACTAGCTGAAGTATTTATCAAGGAAATTGTGAGCAGACATGGTATGCCACTGTCAATTGTGTCCGACAGGGATACTAGATTCACATCAAGGTTTTGGAAGAAATTCAATGAAGCAAGGGGCACTAGACTGAACATCAGCACCGCTTACCACCCCCAAACCGATGGACAATCGGAAAGGACCATTCAGACCTTGGAGGACATGCTCCGGGCCTGTATCATTGACTTCGGTGGGAATTGGGACAGCCATCTACCATTGGCAGAATTTTCATATAACAACAGCTATCACACAACTATTGGCATGCCGCCGTTTGAAATGTTGTATGGGAGGAAATGTAGGACCCCAGTTTGTTGGGGGGAAATTGGACAGAAGGATTATGCAAGTCTCGAAGTGGTCAAAGCTACTTCCAAGAAATTTGATCAAATCAAGGCTCGAATGAAAGCCACAAAAGACAGACAGAAATCATACGCGGATAAGAGAAGGAGGGATTTAGAGTTTCAAGTAGGGGACATGGTACTGTTGAAAGTATCACCGTGGAAAGGAATCATTCGGTTCAGAAAACGTGGCAAACTAAGTCCAAGGTTTGTCGGACCTTTCAAGATTTTAGCGAGAGTGGGTCAAGTTGCTTACAGACTCGACCTACCCGTCGAGCTTAGCAAAATACACCCTACGTTCCACGTGTCGCACCTACGCAAGTGCCTAGCTGACGACACAGCTCACATACCTTACGACGAGATCGAAGTGGATAACAGTCTAAATTATATAGAGGAACCGATAGCCATTATTGACCGAGCCGTGAAACGACTACGCAATAAGTCAATCCCATTAGTAAAAGTATAATGGACACACAGAAAGGGTTCAGAAGCTACTTGGGAAAAGGAAGACGAAATGAGAGGACTATATCCCCAGCTGTTTAACGATTAGCAGGTTTCGAGGACGAAACCTTTCTAAAGAGGATAGACTTGTAACATCCCAAAAATAATAAAACGAATAAATATAGACCGGTGACTTAGTCGGGATATTTAAACAAAAGGGAGCGGGCTTGGGCTCGGCCTCAATGGGCCGAGGGAAGCCCATGCATATAAGAGGCAAGGCATCCCTCTTCTCTGCTCATTTCCCCACTCACACAAGTTCTAGAGAGAGAGAAGAGCGCTCGGGTCTAGAGAGATAAAGTGACGGATCAACTCGGGAATTCAGGAGAACGTTGCTGTTGTGCTCGTGACCATCTTCTCCGAATCAGAAATCCAATCCAGGTAAGCGTTCGATCATAATCTTAGTTTTTATGATTTTTTTAGGATTTTTGGTTTTAGCCCAATAGATGACGATTTTGCGGATGAAACTTTAAAATGAGCTTAGGTATAGCATCTAGAATGAAAACCGAACGTTATGATCTAAGAAAAATCGAGATATTGGCACGATCAGATTCGTATGCAGAAACTTCAGATTATTGGGGAAGATGGTTTGTGCAGACCCATCAAAACTACTTAGTTTCGATATGTGTAGACCCATCGAAACTACTTAGTTTCGATATGTGCAGACCCATCGAAACTACTTAGTTTCGATATGTGCAGACCCATCGAAACTACATAGTTTCGATATATATATACAGACCCATCGAAACTACCATAGTTTCGATGTATATATGTATATATGCAGACCTATCGAAACTACCATAGTTTCGATATGCCCACGATCTGAAGCTAAGATTACACCTAAGTTACCTGTCGAAACTACCAAGTTTCGACTTAAGCAACCTATCGAAACTACCAAGTTTCGATATAAACGAATCCATCGAAACTACTAGATTCAAGCATAGTAATGTCTAGTGTCATCTAGGAGCACTACCTTACGTGTATGACTTTATTATACAGATCGTGAGTGATATTAGTGACGCTCAGTAGCCAGCTAAGTGTATTTCAGAAACTACTCATCAGGTGAGTTCTATGTGCCCCCTTCTATGTTATGTGCAAATCATTTTAAATGTTTTGGGGCTGAAGTGTATACACTAAATGATTAAATGTTATAAATGTCAATGTGATCATACGTATATATATAAATACTTATATATGAAAATGAATTATGAATAAAGAAAGAAGCGTATGATTTTAAAGAATGAATGAAAGAAGGAAATAACGTAAAAGAATGAAATCTTGCTTTATATTACATATATATTGCATGTTATGAATGAATGTAAACGTTATAAACCCTTCTATGACAACGGCTACTTCGGTAGACGGACGACCACGTGACTATTTTGCAACCGGGATAAAAACGTTCCTTCGCAAGCTAGGACGTATGAAAAGGTATTAATGGACGGTCGAAGCAAATGCCTTAACTAAAGTAGAACGGTTGCATACATAATGGTCGCATGGGAAACGGATGCCCTAGGGCAGACGGACAAAATGACGGACTACGACGGTAGGACGGTTTAAGAGCGGACGGACAAAGGTTGCCGGACGGATTAATGAATGACGGACGGTTTTCTAGAGCCGGACGGTAATGAAATGGGCTACGACGGTAGTTCTGACAGCGATGTCTTCGTGACATTCGCGACAAGTATGACGGGTTGATCTCCCTTAAGATTATGGCCAATATGTGTTCTCTCAAAGAAAGTATGTATGTACATAAGTATATACCCCAATGAATGTTATGTGAGAACAGTAAAGTAAAGAATATTTAAAAGTACGAATATACATATATACATTATATTCATGATAAGATAAATATTATGTATGATTGTCTTTAAACTAGAACTCACCAGCGTTAGCTGACTTTTAGTATACATTTCAGGTAAAGGAAGAAAGGGTCGTGCGACGACGTGAAGGTTACCCGACACAAGACTGACATCCCACTTTAATATATGTGTTAAGACTTCCGCTGTCAAGTTATGTTATATTATGTAATTGAATGACGAATGATTTGTAATTTAATGATGAATGTTTTTAATTTAAGTTCAGTATTTATGACTATGTTTATTAGTAAATCCAACAAGTGAGGTTACCCGGGAAAGGGGCCTTACACCTTTTTACTATTTTCTATATTTGGGGGAGAAACTTATAATACATTTTCATTTGATGTGACTAAAGAGTATATTAGTATATCTACCGGGTTTAACAACCCACCCCCATGACCGGTCACTCTAGTTTACATGGATGGGGGCAATATATTTTAAAAGAAACTGAGGGAATTTGCCGTTTTGGCTTGATTACAGGCTCTTGCTTGCATCATGTCGTTAGAACTAGCTATTCTATGACGTCCTCGGGTTATATCTTACTTATTCATATCGGCTAAATGCAGGAATTCTGGTTTGAATTCGCTTTTCAGTTAAAAGAAAATTTGGAATTAAATTTGGCTTTTCAGTTAAACCTATGAACTCACCAACTTTATGTTGACACAAGTTTTTAACATGTTTCTCAAGTACCTAGTTATGCACGGGAATGAAACGGTTTGTGGCAAACATGAATAAAACCTTGGATGCTACTGTTGGGACCGAACTATGTTGTTTTCAAAACTATCTTTAAGTGATTAATAATGTGTATCTTGTTAAGACTTGGTGAGTTTCAAACAACTTTATGTAATATGGTTAACTCGTTTAACCTTACGGTATCCAAATGATTGGTTTATCTTTTTTGCTTAACACGTTAATGATAACCAACTTCCGTTATCACCACACGCTTAATCTCCGCTGCATATTTCGGGGTGTGACAGCTGTGGAGGTGGTTGCTTGTTGCTGAACAGGCTTTACCAGTGAAGCTTTTAATTGCTCAATAACTTCAGCTAAAGCTTTGAATTCTTCATTTTGTTTTGAAATGAACTTTTGTTGGGTTTCGAGTTGAGTTTACTGGACTTCAAGATGGGTATGTAAGCCCCCAACTTCCAGCTTCAGGTCTTTAACCTCTTCTTTACATTCATTTAGCTCGGTTCTTAACCCTTCAATCACTGTCTCCTTTTCTTTGACATGATCCTATTGCTTCTTCACTTCAAGACTTAAGGTTTTGACTCTTGGTACAGATGATGTTGGTTCATGAGATGGTGATGTGGGTGGTGTAGGATTGTGTACATGTTGAGGTGATGGAGGTGGTGTAGGAATGCGTACTTGTTGAGGAAATGGAGGTGGTGTGCGTTGAGGTGTTGGCTATGGTGTATCAAAGACTGAGTCAGAAGAAGATGTCAAATCTTCAAATCCTGCCTTTATCTTCTTTGCCTTTGGCTCTTCAAGCTCATAGTCAGAATCTGAGTCAGCTGGTCTTTTGGAGGATGATGTAGGGGGTACAGTTTGAGCATCAGAGTCAGACTTGTGGTAGTCTGACCCATAGATTCCTGCATCCAGAGTCTCACTGGACTCTACAATCTTCACCCCACCACATAGTGCACCAGCTTCTACATTAACCGCTGGCTCAATAGCAATCTGTACTTCCTTAACAAAAGGAGCTTCTAGCACAGGCTCATCAGCAGGCTGTTCTTCTTCTTGTACATAAGGGAATTCAACCTCAACTTCAGCTTCAGCCTCAGCCTCTTGCTAGTTTCCCTGATCTTGTTCAACCTCTTCTTCTTCCTCTGATGAAAGGTCTTCTACCTCCAGATCTGGGTCAATATCAGGAATGAACTCTTCTTCTTCACCAATGACATGACCAAACAAGGGAATGTCAGCAATAGCTCTGTTTGTTCTTTTGTTTGTACTCCTCATGTAGCTAAGAGTCTTGACAATCATGTGGTCAAACACAAATACGTTTCCACCTTGTTGAAGCTCGGGATGAAGGTGGTTGATGATGATCTGCAGGAACCTTAGATACATTAGAAACTTTTCTTTAACATCTCCTATCAAGTTATGCTTGAGTTGTCTAAATATCAGCCCAGAAAAGTTATAGTCTCTTCCCTTGATCAGACCTAATACTTCAGATGCCACCATGGCATTGGCTGAATCAAATCCACCATTTCGAATAGATAAGCAGTGGATGAAGACATGCACAAAATATCTCCAGTGTGCTGGAAGGGAGTTCTTAATGATTTGACCACTTTTGAATTCATCTGGATGGCCCATTCTTCTAAAGCACTCCTTTATGTAGAAATTTGGGAACTCAATAGGTGCCTCTGGATTATCATTGAGATGTAACACTTCTCCAATAGTAGCTTCAAAGAATACAACTTCTTGACCTCGAACAATTGCTCTGATGTACTCCACATTCTCAACGGTTACTATCTCTGTCGTTTCCCAAAACTCCCTTATTGTTGTTTCGAAGACTGGAAGATTGTGACCTATGGCAAAACTTATGTTTGAGTTGGCCAAAAAGGTAAAGACTGGAACAAACTCTGCAGCCTTTGGATCATTAGTATCAAGGAAAGCACAGACATTGTGCCTCTTCACATATAAGAGATCCATATCTGCAAACACACAAGATCAAACAATCTTGATACTTAGAGAAATTTCAGAGAAAAACCTGATCAAAACTATTTGAACCAACACTTAGACATTTTTCTGAGACAAGCCGTATCGAAACTATTAGTTTCGATCAACACTTAGAAAATTTCAGAAAATGCCTTATCGAAACTACTAGTTTCAATCGAAACAACAAGTTTCGGTCAACACTTAGAAAATTTCAGAATAGGCCTTATTGAAACTACTAGTTTCGATCGAAACAACAAGTTTCGATCAACACTTAGAAAATTTCAGGATAAGCCTTATCGAAACTACCAGTTTCGATCGAAACAACAAGTTTCGGTCAACACTTAAAATCTCAGAAAAAGGATGACCGAAACTATATAGTTTCGGGCAAAGAGACTAGGGCAAATTTGGGTATCGAATCTACTAGTTTCGATTGAAAACTTGTTTAAATTTTGAAAAACCCATTTTAAAATAAAAACACCCCTTTTATCGAAACTACTTAGTTTCGATGCCTAAACCCTTGAACATACTTAAACACACAGAAACAATCACACATAATCAAGACTAAAATAATATTACAGACTCTTATAAACATCAAGCACATGAAAAAGATAAAATAAAAGGTAAAAGTAGCCTGTGATTGCCGAAACTTCATCTTACCGAAGATTCAAAGAAAAATCTGCAAATGTGAACATGAAGATGTAAGTTATCAACAATGGTAAGTTAACGAACAGGATCTAAGCCCTAATATGCTGTTAAAACAATGTAACGGTTGTAAACACCTTTCAAACTCAAACCCAAGGTATGTTCATCTGAATTTTCACATGGAAACCACGAGGAATCAGATGAAAACCACTTATTTCGCAAACTTAGACCGAGGGTTTGAGAGCTTTTGTGTGTGAGAGAGAGTGTGTAAAATGATCAGAGATGGTAAAGTGAGGCTTGACGACAAAGAAACCGGATTATGAAGTCATTTAATTTTCCCATATAACAAAAGACCAAAATGCCCCTGTCGAAACTATTAGTTTCGATAGGCAAAAGAAGTTTCGGGTGACTAGGTAGTTTCGGGTGAGTTGGAAGTTTCGGGTGACTAGGTAGTTTCGGGTGACTTGGAAGTTTCGGGTGATTTGAGTAGTTTCGGGTGACTTGGAAAGTTTCGGGTGAATTGAGTAGTTTCGGGTGAACTTATGAAGTTTAGATAGTCATAGAACAGGTATAAAATAAAAAAACTATTCACAAGATATTTACACATATCTTCTTGGAAAAGATCCAACATGAGATCAGATCTGGTCAGTCTCTTGAAACACTTCCTTTTGCAATCAACTACTGTGAGTCCCTGAAGATAGCTGATATTTGTGCAAAGTAAACCCGAACATTTGTTTGTACATAGGTTTCATGTGATTATAAGGTACTATTTAATCATGATACAAGGTGTACCCCACATATTGAAATAAAATGGTTTTGAAAACCTATCAATCCTCAAGAAATACTCGTATTCATCCTATCATCTCTTTCTGATTAACCAAGGTACCATCGTAATAGTTTCAAAATACCACCAAAATAAAATAAGAAACCCAAGTGGATTAAAATATTTAAACGAAAAATATCCAAGTAGATATTAAAAAGGTACGAACATTCTAGATCTTTACGTAAGCAAAACAGACGGGGTCAAATCATCCAAGTGGATGGAAAAAGATGAACACCCGAGATCTTTGCGTAAGCAAAACATACGGGGTCATCGGTGGTAAATATCGTTACTTTGAAGGTCACTTAGCGTATGAATAGGAATCCAACACGTAGGATTGTATCTGATTGAATTGGTTTTCTTAATAGACAAAATGGGTTAGTTGTTTCAATAATGGGTTCAAACACACAAGTATGAGATAGGATTTAGGTTTTCACAATACTTACAAGTTTTAACCATATGCCGGGCCTATCAGCTATACCTCAGTAAAACACCATCGCTTTTGGTCCATTCTATGTATAAGAGATGTGATCAGACACTATCATTTCTCAAAAGTCAGATTCAATTTTCCTGTAACAAAACACTTGTAAGAGTGTACACAAAGCAATTCTTTTCAATTTTGACATATTAAATTCTCATTTCTCCCCCAAAATATTTGCTAGGTAATAAAAAGGAACTATACACAAAAGGAAAACCTTTATGGAAATTTTCTTGACTGTTAAGCATAAACATAAAACAACTAATATACACAAGGATTACTAAAAGTTTATCATGCCAAGCATCTCCACCAGTTGGGAAAATCTGGCATAGTCAAAGGCCTTTGTGAAGATGTCTGCGATTTGCTTGTCGGTTTTGACCTCAACGATTTGAATATGTTTCTTTTCAATACAATCACGAATAAAACGATGTTTAATCTCGATGTGTTTAGTTTTTGAATGCTGAACTGGGTTTTTGGTGATATGGGGAACGGCAGTGTTGTCACAAAGAATGGGTGTCTCATGGAATATGATCCCATAGTCAAGCATCTGATGGTGTATCCATCTGAATTGGGAACAACAAAGGGAGGCGGCAATGTATTCGGCTTCGGCGGTGGATTGGGAAACAGTGGATTACATTGCCATGAGACACACGGTTGCCAAGAAACTGACAACCTCCAGAAGTGGATTTGCGGTCTAAGTTACATCCCCCGTAGTCTGAATCTGAATAAGCCACAAGATCAAACAAATCATTTTTAGGATACAAAAGACCCAATTTTGGCTTGTACTTTAAATATCTCAAAATACGTTTGACAGCAGATAAATGAGAGAGTTTAGGATTAGCCTGAAATCGTGCACACAAGCACACTGCAAACATGATGTCGGGTCTGCTGGCAGAGAGATACATGAGAGATCCTATCATAGAGCGATAGAGATGTTGATCAACGCTTTCACCATCCAAATCGGGAGACAGACAATGTCGAACTTCCACGGGATTTTTTACAGGATGGGAATCAGCTATTTTGAACTTGGTCAGGATTTCTTTCACATATTTCTCTTGATGAATGAGAATTCCTGACTCGGACTAATCAACATGCAATCCCAAAAAGAACTTCATCTCTCACGTAGAGCTCGTTTCAAACTTAGAACGCATCACTTCTTTGAATTCTTTGCACAGACGAGGATTTGTGGATCCAAAGATGATATCCTCCACATAAATTTGCACCATGATTGTATCCTTTCCATCCTTTCGTTTACACAGAGTTTGGTCAATCGCTCCTCATGTGAAATCATTTTCAAGCAGATGCTTTGATAACGTTTCATACCATGCACAAGGTGGTTGGTGAAGACCGTATAGTGCCTTGTCTAACTTGTAGACACGGTCTGGAAAGTTAGGATCAATGAAACCCTGTGGCTGCTTGACATAAACTTCCTCTTAAACTTTTCCATACAGAAATGCGCTTTTGACATCCATTTGATGAATAGTGAAATCCATATGGGCTGCATAGGCGAGAAACATTCTGATGGCTTCCAAGCGAGCCACTGGTGCAAAAACTTCCTCAAAGTCAATCCCTTCTTCTTGATAGAAACCTTGAACAACCAAATGAGCTTTGTTCCGAACCACAATTCCTTCTTCATCCTTTTTGTTGCGAAACACCGAACGAGTGCCGATAACAACTTTGTTCTTGGGAAGATCCACCAGATTCCACACATTCAGTTTTGAGAATTGTTGCAACTCTTCTTGCATTGCTTCCACCCAGCTGTTCTCAAGCAAAGTTGCTTTGATGTTCTTAGGTTCTACTTGAGATATAAAACAGAGAACATGTTGTTGTCTAGTGCATCACAAGCACCCCGGGTACGAACACCCACATTGAGCGGACAAATGATGTTATCGGTAGGATGATTCTTGTGAATTCTCAACTGAGGGATCTCATCTTCTTCCAAGAGTTCATCCAGATTTGTAATATTATCAGCAGGAGGATCAGCTTCATTAACAATAGGATCTTCAGCAGTTGATTGTGGGGCAACATCTACTATTGGAATAGCGTTGTCTTCAACAGTTTCACTTGTTGCACTAGAATCGGAATAGTTCATATTGGATTCAGCATCAGTAGGTGCAGGGATTTCATTTTGAGCGGACGAGGAAGAACTTTGATCATTTAAGTTCCCTAGATTATTCATAGAAAAGTAAGGATTAGCAGGAGTTATTTCATTTGAAAGCACATGAAGATTGAATGATTTATACAATGATTCAACATCAAAAAGCCAATCAGTACCGTCCCCAGCGTCCGTATGATTGCTTTCATGCCAATTGATATCAATGGACTCAAACACCATCTTTCTCTGCTTGTTGTAAACACGAAACGCTCGTTGATTAGATGAATAGCCCACAAAATAGCATTCATCGGCTTTGGCTTCAAACTTCTTTAGCTGATCTGAAGTATTCAGCATCGTGCATACACACCTAAACTTTCTGAAGAAATCAATAACTGGCTTTCTCTTGTACATGATCTCATAGGGTGTCTTGTTGCAGCTTTTTGTGATGAGAACCCGATTTTGCACAAAACCTGCAGCGTTGATCGCCTCAGCCCAGAAGGTCACGAGAAGCTTGGAATCAACAATCATAGTTCTTGCAGCTTAAATCAGCATGCGGTTTCTTCTTTCAGTTACACCGTTTTGTTGTGGAGTACACGGTGTACTGAATTGTCTAGAAATTCCTTTGCTTTCAGAGAAGGAATCTAGAGTGGCATTCTTAAATTCTGTTCCATGATCACTACGGATAGTCTTCACACTCAGATTGAAGAGGTTCTCAATTTGAAGCATATAGGTCTTCAGAATCTCTGGCGTCTCACCTTTCTTAGCTAGGAAGAACACCCAAGTAAATAGAGAGAAGTCATCGGTTACCACCAAACAGTAAGATTTTCGTCCAAGACTCGTGACACTCACAGAACCGAAGAGATCCATGTGATGTAATTGGAGAGGGGAGTCAATGGAATTTTTGGTTTTGGGCTTATGAGAAGATTTGTGCTGTTTTACCTTGGAACAGGAGATACAGTGTGCTACAGGAGAAAAATCTTTGAGAGGCAATCCGGTGACAAGGTTTCCTCGAACCAGGCGGTTCATGGTTAAATTTACATGTCCTGTAGAAATAAAGACTGATGGCTACAAAATTCTCTAAGTACAACTGTTGTGGACCTCAGAGTTTGCTGCAGATCGATAAACTGCTACGGATAGCCTTATCTGCTGAAGACCAAAGTTGCTGTTGATAGGCAAATCATCAGCAACTGTGGACAGTTGTGTCTTGCTGCTGATCAACAACATTGCTGCTGATAGCCATTCCCTCTGCAGATCAAACGTTGCAGCTGACTGGCTTCGATAAAGCAATCATTACCACTAACAACTTTCTGCTGCAACACTGACACACTCCACGCAGAAAGGATGTTACTGGTGCAAGACAATAAAAGACAACGACGCTCTTCTTCCAAGGACTCAAGCAATGATGCCTAAGAAGACGTTTGAGTAAAGATAACTTTTGTAGTATTTATTGTCGTTACATGTAGAATAGCTTCAATACAAGATCAACGGCTTGTGTTAGATCTGATCCCTAGAATCAAGGGTCTGTGTTGATTCTAAGTTACCATATAAGTAGTACTTAGAGTCATTGTATATAAGTGCTTTTCTTAAGAGTTTTCTCTGTCATCTTGTAATCTTTGAATCTTAATACAAATTGCATTTATCAGTATTTTTCTTGTTTACTTGTTTACATTACTTAGTTGTGATTGTTTCCGCCAATCTCAACTAGAATAGAACCATCTTGTATTCACCGATCTAACAAGTGGTATCAGAGCTTTGGCTCACAGATTAAACAAACTCACACTTGTTTAATCATTCTCTGGTTCTATTCTAAACTATCCCTTTGCTAAAATCACCCATTATCACAAATCAAAAAAGGCACAAAACAATGGAGTTGAAGACATTGGAAGCATCAGCAGACCATCAAGACTGGTGTCTGGAGAAGACTATGATATGTGGAAGAATATAATGGAAAGCTTCTTCTGCTATCAAGAATATGGGATGTGGAAATCCATTAAAGATGGACCATACATACCCATGGTGGCCTCTGCTGATTCCGGAGGTACACTGGTTCCCAAAGAATCCTCCAAATACTCTGATGAAGACATCAAGAAAATGGAGGTAGATTTCAAGGCCTTGGGAGCCATCCAGATGTGCTTACCAAATGAAGTTTTTCACAACTTCAGAGGATACAAAAATGCAAAGGAGCTATGGGAGGCTCTTGAGAAGATGTTTGCTGGTTCAGTGGAAATAAAAGAAAACAGAAGACACATCCTGAAGCAGCAATATGAAAACTTTGTCTGGAAGGAAGGTGAGTCTCTAACTGTTTTATTTAACAGATATACTTATCTTGTAGGTGAGCTGCAATGCTCAAAAGTGAAGCTGGATAATGAAGATATTCTCAAGAAGTTCATCAGGTCTCTACCTAGTTGTTAGACACTCTACACAGTGTCCATCAGAAGAACTGAGAATCTGAAGATCTACAGATGACTGAGCTTTTTGGTATGCTAAAGACCTGTGAATTAGAGATGATTCAGGCCAAGGAAAGAAGCTCAAGCTACCAAATAGCCTCAACATCCACCACCACCTCGTCTGCCCTCCACTCTGACCACTCAGGTCCTAGTTCAAGCAACTATAATCCTCCTGCACAAACTGCAGCTTGTACAGCTGTTGGAACTGCTGACTTTGACTAGAGCTTCTAGTATGAGGATATTCCTGCCAACAATCAAGCTCTCATGGCAGACACATCAGAGGTACCACCTCAGGTATATAAAAATATGTGTACTCAAGCTTGTATTGATAAGGTCCTTGGATACAGGAAACATAACCAAAATCTCATAGATCAAAATGAAGAATTTCACCAAATGAAATCAGGTCTCTACCCAGTTGTTGGACACTCTACACAGTGTCCATCAGAAGAACTGAGAATCTGAAGACTCTACAGATGACTGAGCTTTTTGGTATGCTAAAGACCTGTGAATTAGAGATGATTCAAGCCAAGGAAAGAAGCTCAAGCTACCAAATAGCCTCAACATCCACCACCACCTCGTCTGCCCTCCACTCTGACCACTCAGGTCCTAGTTCAAGCAACTATTATCCTCCTGCATAAACTGCAGCTTGTACAGCTGTTGGAACTGCTGACTTTGACTAGAGCTTCTAGTATGAGGATATTCCTGCCAACAATCAAGCTCTCATGGCAGACACATTAGAGGTACCACCTCAGGTATATAAAAATATGTGTACTCAAGCTTGTATTGATAAGGTCCTTGGATACAGGAAACATAACCAAAATCTCATAGATCAAAATGAAGAATTTCACCAAATGAAATCAGGTCTCTACCCAGTTGTTGGACACTCTACACAGTGTCCATCATGAGAACTGAGAATCTGAAGACTCTACAGATGACTGAGCTTTTTGGTATGCTAAATACCTTTGAATTAGAGATGATTCAAGCCAAGGAAAGAAGCTCAAACTACCAAATAGCCTCAACATCCACCACCACCTCGTCTGGCCTCCACTCTGACCACTCAGGTCCTAGTTCAAGCAACTATTATCCTCCTGCACAAACTGCAGCTTGTACAGCTGTTGGAACTGCTGACTTTGACTAGAGCTTCTAGTATGAGGATATTCCTGCCAACAATCAAGCTCTCATGGCAGACACATCAGAGGTACCACCTCAGGTATATAAAAATATGTGTACTCAAGCTTGTATTGATAAGGTCCTTGGATACAGGAAACATAACCAAAATCTCATAGATCAAAATGAAGAATTTCACCAAATGAAATCTGAATTTAAAAAGGTTGAAAACAGTTATAAGGAAAAGATTGATTGTTTAAAGAAAGAAATTTCATCACTAAACATGAACAAACAAACCTTGAAACTGAAATTGATGACCTTCTAGTTAAGTTAAAAGCTACAAGGGCCAAATTAGCAGACCAAAAGGTCCATGTGGAAAAATATGAATTTGCATCCAAAAAGCTGCAAAAACTTTTGGATGCTCAAATTCATGAAAAGGTAACTGCTGGTCTTGGATTTCAAGCTGAACAACCCTACAATGCTGTTCCTCCACCCGCTGACTATGTAGCCATTCGTGAACCAAGTTTCAGTCTTTCCAACCTTGACATGGCCAACCGAAATCTTGACCTTGTTGTCCAAGAAACCCCTATGAAAGAATGCATTACTTCATCCGAGTCTGAGTCAACATGCTTAGACTCCACTGAAACCAATAAAGTTTCATCACCACCTACCTGTGAAGTTATAAAAGCCAACAATCCAAGCCCTTTCGTCCCTTTAAAAACAATACCAGTATCTCAACCAACCAAACAAATCAGAATCAGCTATCCTCCATAAGGAAGAAAGCTAACAGTTGAAAAGGGACAGTCATCAACCTCCACCAACTCAAAGCCTCAATCCAAATCACAATTGTCATGCGCCTAGAGAGAGGGCTCCATATGTTCAAAAGACATTGGAAGAAGCCACCTTTGAGCACAACAAAGCTCACCCCTAGAAATTCAAAGAGTTGTTCAAAATAAAGGACTATGTGTACTTTCAAAGGGACAAACTGGCGAAATCATGCTTTGTGTGTGGGAAATACAATCATACTGCCAGCACCTACTTCTATTACCTTCAACAACAAAGAAACCTAAAGCAACACACTTTTGAGAAAACAAACAAGAACAAAAAGGTAAGAAGCTTTGAAGCCAAAGCAACTCAGTTCAGAAACTCTCTATCCCTACCAAGAAAGCATCTTCCAAGACCTCAACAATCCTGCATCATCTGTGGTGAATCAGACCACTTTGCTGGAAATTGTAAGTTTAATCCTCTCAAACAGGTTGTTCATGAAATTTCTCTTCAACAAAAGCCTATTAGTAAGATGAATAAGGGTAGGCATACTTCGAAAGTTAAACCATCAGCAGCAAACAAAACTGCTGCTAATCAAGTAAGACTCAAGCAACCAAAGAAAAAGCCTTCATCAGCAACCAAGATTGCTGCTGCCCAAGTTAAACCATCAGCAGCCAACAAAAATGTTGCTGATCAATTAAAGCCCAAGCGAACCGAAGACAAGTCTTCAGCAGCAACCAAGTTTGCTGCTGCTCAAGTAAAACCATCAGTAGCAACAAAATCTGCTGCTGATAAGCCAAAGTCCTCAGTTGCAACATCTGCTACTGACTAAGCAACAAAAACCACCAATTCAGCATTGGAAAGCCAAAATTCCTCCAAGAATCATCATTGGTTCCGTTGAATACACACATGCTGATACTGATAATACGAGAACCCTTTTTTACAAGGATGCAATGTCACACCCCGACCGATGGCGGAATCATCGAGGCGGACAATGTGATGATTGTTCATAAGCACATGATCTACTAAGGTTGCATAATTCATTAATGAGATTTAAATACCAAATATTCAAATACAATTCAAGTTACAACACCCTATACTAGAATATTACACATAATTATTTTACTAGGTCCAAAAGCCTTATGTGTAGCACCTTCAACACATAGTCACAAAATCACATATCTTCACCTGAAACGTAATCCAAAACAAGTGTCAACTACGAGAGTTGGTGAGTTTACATATGTTTAAATAAGATAAAAGTTTAGTTAAAAACGTTTATACAATTCATAGTTTGACATGGTATGATATGGCATAATGTGGAGAATTCACTATATGTATACCAAATGTAAGCATGTAATTTTGTATATAAGCATAAAGGTTTAACGTGATAGGCATAGCATACCGCTACCCTAAAAGTGATAGGCATGGAATCAAGACTATGTGGGTTACACATAATTTAAACCATCCTAAAAGTATTCATAGCATAACAAGTGATCAAGCACAAAAGCACAATAATCTACACATGTAAACACAAGTTGAATTGTATGTAAGTAAGCACAGATTACGTTTCACCCCAAAATGTATAAAAATGTAAATAGGGGATATGTAACTCACCTTGCAGCGAGGGTTTTACTTCACGCGCGTTGGTGATATTTGTTTGTATTGTTGTTATGCACGATGTAATCCTATGTAAATAAATATGTATCAAGTATGTATTCGCGTACGTGTACATTTGTTTAAATATATATGGGTTTGTAAACGGAACAACCTCTGTGAAAATGGTATGTTTTCAAATCGTTGTAGGAACAAATATTAATATTTGTAAGACTTTGTATTTTTATAAAAATTCCAAATTAAATATTTAAACTTCTTGAAAATATACTTTTTATAAAATTTATATTTTTATAAGTCATAATTTGCATACTTTAAGTTTCTAAGAAATATTATACTTTTAGTAAATAGTTTCGTGTATTTATTTTATTTATAAAATATTAGTCCATTATTTTTCATGTGTCAAGAAGGGTATTTATTTTATAGAACATTGGGTTTATTATTTTATAAAAGTTTAATGGATTTGAATATGTTCAAAAGTTGGGTTAAAAATAAATGGGTCGAGTTAATGGGCTCGAAACAATTTTTAGTGGGTTAAAATATTTAGAAATAATTAAATGGATTTTAAAACAATTAATTTAATTAAGTATTAATAAGTGGGTTTTAAATTAATTATTTTAATACATATATAATAAATAAAATAGGATTAAATGGTCAAATGGGTCGGACCGGGTCGACCCAGACCCGAAACAGGAAGAGTTCGCGGGTCAAACGGGTAACCGGGTCGGACAGAGGGGATCCATGGGTTCAAAAACAGAAAAAGGTGTAAAAATGGTTTGAACCGGATTCGAACTCGGGTCTCGGTTGTCATCGGGAACGAGTGTGACCAGCCGGGCTATAAGCCCATCGCTGATCAAGACTCGTTTGGGTTGTACATAACACATATGTGCTTTGGTCGCTGGTTCTCGGCAACAAGGTTCCGGTGTTGCCGAGGACCTGGTTTGGTCAGATTCACATCGGCTATGGACATGCATTCAAGTCGATTAGCTTGTAAACGACGTGTACAACTTACTGGAATGCAAAGAAGTCGGAATTTTTACCTGGAAACGGTTGTCGAGAAGGCGGCTTAGCCCGAAAATACCAGAAATCGATTGGGGAGCTTCGAGTCGGTTGAAAGCCTAAGACAGAGGGTATAGTCTCGTTTCGAAGAGACGAATCCAACGGTAAGGTAAATTGATAGTGAGAGTGTACAGAGAGGGAGAGGGGGTTCGAATTACAGCCGGTTAGAGGCTTAAATGGTCGCACGAGATTTCGATAATAAAAGGTGAAATTGGTGGCTTGGTTACACGCGTATGGACACGTCGAATCGAAAGGGACAGCCCTTAGCTGTCGAGGTACGATACCGCGTGCGAATTCGTAGGTTGACCCTACGAGCATTAATTGAGTCGGGGGAATCCGATGATAGAAAGGAAAATTAAATGGGGGCTTTTGTTCGCAGGACACAGACGAGTTCATAGGTGCCAGCAAAAGGCATTGAGGTCGCGTGGTTGTGGAGCTCGAGGTCCCGCCGGAAAAAGGACGAGCTACCGGCGTGGCCAGGTTGTCCGGGGAAGACCGCCGGAATTACGAATTAGGGTTTAACAATTTTGGTCCCTGTGGTTTCTCTTTCGTTTAAAAACACCCCTGAGATAATTATAAATCGAGTCCCTATAGTTTGATTTAATTTAAAACAGACCCTGGACTTATTTTAAAAACAAAACCCTATGGTTTGAATAATTCTATTTTAAACCCTGAACTTGTAATAAAATGAATTAATTTAATTTCTCTTAAAATTAATTTAATTTAAATTATATTTAAATGATTTTATAAACTTATTATTATTATTTTTTTAAAAACCATTATTTTAAATACTAAATTTATTAAAATAACTCAATAACTCTTTTATATTATTTACCTAATTTAAATTTCTTCTTCTTTTAAATTAAATAAATTATAAGTTTATAAAACTTAGATGGTTAATAAACTCTTAAATAAATTATTAAGATGATTATAAGTTTATTAAAGAAACTCTTAAATGATTAATTTAATAAAATTAGAAACCATAAATCTATTTATATAAATCATCAAATTCATTAAAATAGTTCATTTATATCTCATATGTTTTTTTTTTTTTTTTTTATTTTAAAACTTAATTTAAAAATACATAAATTGAAATTTGTAAACACACTAACTTGTATAAATGTGATATAATATATGTGTGTATGTTTTGAAATGAAATGCCAAAATTTACCCGTTAAATTATATAAATGCTAAATTTTGAAATGTCACAGTCTCCCAATGTTGAAGGAATTTCGTCCCGAAATTCGATTAGTGAAGGTTATGGGAGCGGGAAAGAGATGCCAATGACTTAGAATGGAATTAATCACAAGAGAAAGATTCAACGGGGAAATAGCGTATGATAACGGATGACGGCGTTAATTCGAGTCGAGTTGTCGATTAGTTGATCTTAATGGTAAAATGAGTTTTATGCATACAATTGTTCATACCAAGCATGAATGTAAACTCCTAGAAACCACACTTAATAATATTGGTGTCAATCACCTTGTGACATGGCATTTCCCTTTAAAACTTCACCCCACGGGTGTTCATATTTTCAAACTTTGCAAAAACATTTTCAAAAACCGCTCTTCCTCCTATTACTCATGCATGGTTTATACTCGTTATATCAAGTGGGTTTATGTATAGGGTGTACCAGCGGCTAACCCACCACCCCTTTGATATACCGGGATTCCCCGTGCAAAATTAATAGAATTTAGATCATTTTATTCAAATCACTTTTCTCAATTTAAAATTGTACAATGAGATGCATATAATTTGTAAACGTTATCACGTCTATGAGTGGTTTCATAGCACAAATATGTCTAACAATTCAAGAACCGATCCTCTTCCTAGTACTTATGCATGGTTTATACTCGTTATATCAAGTGGGTTTATGTATAGGGTGTACCAGCGGCTAACCCACCACCCCTTTGATATACCGGGGATTCCCCGTGCATAATTACTAGGATTTGGAACTTCAACAATTCAAGTAACTTTAACAGAGCTAGCAAGTTGTATGACTAAATTTAAACATAATAGATTTGTTTCACAAAAGTATAGGAATGAGATGAATGGTGAAAGCATAGCTGTTATATGCAATCATGGATTATAGAATTCACAGCAATGGATTTCCCATCCGCTATTACCATGCTATAAGAGTTATCAAACTTGGCTTGTTGTTTAGCAATATATTTGGTTAAAAGCAAGAGACACAAACTTCCATTGGCATGAATATTGAATAAAACGGATGTATAAAGATAGTGAATCAAGGGAACTTACCGTTGACAGTGTCGTCATTGGCCGGAACCTCGTTAGCATTTATATTAAATGCTCGTCCATGAGGACCACCTTGATTTTGAAGTTTTGGACATTGGTTTCGAAAGTGGTTTGGGTCTCCACATTCATAACAGGCCCGTCCATAGGTGACAGTGAGAGGCACTGGATGTTTGCCTTGAGTAGCTTGATTAACGATAGTGCGAGCACGGCAAGTAGTAACAATGTGTCCATAGCGTCCACATTTTGAGCATAGACGGCATGCAGCATGCGGGGCATGGTGATACTTGCAAGTAGGGCATTGGGGAAATGAACCTACATAATTTCTCAGAATTTGACCCGCAGGAGTAACTTGGGTCACAGGTACGGCAGGAATGATGGCCGCAAAGTTTTGGGCCTTACGCTTCCTATCATGATGGGAAGATTTGGGCTCTTCGTTTTTGACGGACACGGAAGTAGCAGCTTTGTTGACCACTTTCTTGGCACCCTTCCTAAATAAGGTACCTGCTTTGACGTGATTGTCAGTCAACACGGCAGACAAACGGATTGCGTCTTCGAGAGTGGAGGGATTACTTCCCAATACGGTGTCTTGGAGCGGCATAGGCAGTCCGCCTATGTATTTCTCAATTCCCCGTGCTAAGGGAGTAACCATGTGGGACACGAGCAGACTTAGTTCTTGAAAACGAGTGGTGTAAGCCAAATTCTCTCCGCTATCTTGGGTGAGATCCCAAAATTCAGCTTCGAGCTTCCTCATTTCGTTGCGAGGACAGAACTCGTCAGTCATAAGTCGTTTCATTTCGTCCCAAGACAAGGACATAGCAGATTCGTTGCCTCGAGTACGTTTCTCACCGTTCCACCAGGTGAGTGCTCGTTTTTGGAAGACGCTGGCAGCATAACGTACTTTGAGATTGTCGGGACAATCGCTGTTTAGGAAAGTACTCTCCGTACTTTCAAACCATTGAAGAAGGCCAGTTGCACCTTCCGTCCCGAAGAATTTGGTGGGGTTGCAAGAATTGAAATGCTTGAATGTACAGTATGGTGGGTTTGCGCCATTCCATTGCGTGTTAGACCCATTACTGTTGTTGTTAGCTTGGATCATTTGGCTTACTAGTTGGGTAAGTAGTGCAGCAAGGTCAACGTTGGAGTTGCTAGAGTTAGCATTAACCGCGCGGCGGGGAGGCATTCTATAAAATACAACAAGAAAAGACAAGAATTTATGAGACTTCGGATAAAATGGGCATGTATGTGCCACTGTTGGTAGACTGTTCACAATAATGCAAGTAGGAACGCGAGATGACACTCATCATGTCGCGTGATAATGTATGTATGTTCTGACTAAAACTGATCACATGTTTCATTCAAAATTTTTATAACACAAAAGGGATAGGGGAAATAAACCATGAAATCTATTCCTGGGAGGATATGATAACATAGATCATTATTCGCGTAATAGGAATGGCCGGGATTCGTATGCACTACAAATTGTTATTACGTGTGCACCCGTAATAATGATTTGTTTTGCATGTTCGTCTAGTTCTTCCTATCTTGCTATAATGTCCCCAAATTTTGAGTTTAGTTTCGGATCGTATTCTTGCGAATACAGTGACTTATCAACGTTAAGTAATTCCTCAAAACTTTCAAGGAGACATGCTTTAGCCTATAGGTAAACACTCACTTCAGGAATTCCCAGGAAAGCATACGGGTCCGTTTATTTGGATTTATACGAAATGCTTTCCTAGACAGAAAACCCAATGTACAGGTGTCACCCTTCCAGATTGCACGTGTCCTTTACTGGTTTCAAGAAATTAAGTCGTTGACGAGATTTTCAAGAATTTAATACACTTGTGAGTCTACGAGTATATAATATGTAGGAATGTTGCAATTAATTAGGAAAGAGTATGGGTAAGGATGGGTAGTGTATTTGTTTGTATAAGTTTTGTTGTCAAATGTGTATGTATCATGTATCAAAGTCTTGTATGTATGTGTATAAGTCTCATGTACCAAACTCGGGAAAATTTCAAATAATACCTAACTACAAATAATTCACATAGCAATTTATCATTTAGCACATAACACATAAAAGGGAGTCCTAGGGTTATAGTCTAGGTCATTGTGTCTAATAACCTAATTCCCTATAACCATGGCTCTGATACCAATCTGTCACACCCCGACCGATGGCGGAATCATCGAGGCGGACAATGTGATGATTGTTCATAAGCACATGATCTACTAAGGTTGCATAATTCATTAATGAGATTTAAATACCAAATATTCAAATACAATTCAAGTTACAACACCCTATACTAGAATATTACACATAATTATTTTACTAGGTCCAAAAGCCTTATGTGTAGCACCTTCAACACATAGTCACAAAATCACATATCTTCACCTGAAACGTAATCCAAAACAAGTGTCAACTACGAGAGTTGGTGAGTTTACATATGTTTAAATAAGATAAAAGTTTAGTTAAAAACGTTTATACAATTCATAGTTTGACATGGTATGATATGGCATAATGTGGAGAATTCACTATATGTATACCAAATGTAAGCATGTAATTTTGTATATAAGCATAAAGGTTTAACGTGATAGGCATAGCATACCGCTACCCTAAAAGTGATAGGCATGGAATCAAGACTATGTGGGTTACACATAATTTAAACCATCCTAAAAGTATTCATAGCATAACAAGTGATCAAGCACAAAAGCACAATAATCTACACATGTAAACACAAGTTGAATTGTATGTAAGTAAGCACAGATTACGTTTCACCCCAAAATGTATAAAAATGTAAATAGGGGATATGTAACTCACCTTGCAGCGAGGGTTTTACTTCACGCGCGTTGGTGATATTTGTTTGTATTGTTGTTATGCACGATGTAATCCTATGTAAATAAATATGTATCAAGTATGTATTCGCGTACGTGTACATTTGTTTAAATATATATGGGTTTGTAAACGGAACAACCTCTGTGAAAATGGTATGTTTTCAAATCGTTGTAGGAACAAATATTAATATTTGTAAGACTTTGTATTTTTATAAAAATTCCAAATTAAATATTTAAACTTCTTGAAAATATACTTTTTATAAAATTTATATTTTTATAAGTCATAATTTGCATACTTTAAGTTTCTAAGAAATATTATACTTTTAGTAAATAGTTTCGTGTATTTATTTTATTTATAAAATATTAGTCCATTATTTTTCATGTGTCAAGAAGGGTATTTATTTTATAGAACATTGGGTTTATTATTTTATAAAAGTTTAATGGATTTGAATATGTTCAAAAGTTGGGTTAAAAATAAATGGGTCGAGTTAATGGGCTCGAAACAATTTTTAGTGGGTTAAAATATTTAGAAATAATTAAATGGATTTTAAAACAATTAATTTAATTAAGTATTAATAAGTGGGTTTTAAATTAATTATTTTAATACATATATAATAAATAAAATAGGATTAAATGGTCAAATGGGTCGGACCGGGTCGACCCAGACCCGAAACAGGAAGAGTTCGCGGGTCAAACGGGTAACCGGGTCGGACAGAGGGGATCCATGGGTTCAAAAACAGAAAAAGGTGTAAAAATGGTTTGAACCGGATTCGAACTCGGGTCTCGGTTGTCATCGGGAACGAGTGTGACCAGCCGGGCTATAAGCCCATCGCTGATCAAGACTCGTTTGGGTTGTACATAACACATATGTGCTTTGGTCGCTGGTTCTCGGCAACAAGGTTCCGGTGTTGCCGAGGACCTGGTTTGGTCAGATTCACATCGGCTATGGACATGCATTCAAGTCGATTAGCTTGTAAACGACGTGTACAACTTACTGGAATGCAAAGAAGTCGGAATTTTTACCTGGAAACGGTTGTCGAGAAGGCGGCTTAGCCCGAAAATACCAGAAATCGATTGGGGAGCTTCGAGTCGGTTGAAAGCCTAAGACAGAGGGTATAGTCTCGTTTCGAAGAGACGAATCCAACGGTAAGGTAAATTGATAGTGAGAGTGTACAGAGAGGGAGAGGGGGTTCGAATTACAGCCGGTTAGAGGCTTAAATGGTCGCACGAGATTTCGATAATAAAAGGTGAAATTGGTGGCTTGGTTACACGCGTATGGACACGTCGAATCGAAAGGGACAGCCCTTAGCTGTCGAGGTACGATACCGCGTGCGAATTCGTAGGTTGACCCTACGAGCATTAATTGAGTCGGGGGAATCCGATGATAGAAAGGAAAATTAAATGGGGGCTTTTGTTCGCAGGACACAGACGAGTTCATAGGTGCCAGCAAAAGGCATTGAGGTCGCGTGGTTGTGGAGCTCGAGGTCCCGCCGGAAAAAGGACGAGCTACCGGCGTGGCCAGGTTGTCCGGGGAAGACCGCCGGAATTACGAATTAGGGTTTAACAATTTTGGTCCCTGTGGTTTCTCTTTCGTTTAAAAACACCCCTGAGATAATTATAAATCGAGTCCCTATAGTTTGATTTAATTTAAAACAGACCCTGGACTTATTTTAAAAACAAAACCCTATGGTTTGAATAATTCTATTTTAAACCCTGAACTTGTAATAAAATGAATTAATTTAATTTCTCTTAAAATTAATTTAATTTAAATTATATTTAAATGATTTTATAAACTTATTATTATTATTTTTTTAAAAACCATTATTTTAAATACTAAATTTATTAAAATAACTCAATAACTCTTTTATATTATTTACCTAATTTAAATTTCTTCTTCTTTTAAATTAAATAAATTATAAGTTTATAAAACTTAGATGGTTAATAAACTCTTAAATAAATTATTAAGATGATTATAAGTTTATTAAAGAAACTCTTAAATGATTAATTTAATAAAATTAGAAACCATAAATCTATTTATATAAATCATCAAATTCATTAAAATAGTTCATTTATATCTCATATGTTTTTTTTTTTTTTTTTTTTTTTTTAAAACTTAATTTAAAAATACATAAATTGAAATTTGTAAACACACTAACTTGTATAAATGTGATATAATATATGTGTGTATGTTTTGAAATGAAATGCCAAAATTTACCCGTTAAATTATATAAATGCTAAATTTTGAAATGTCACATGCAAGCTCTTGGATTCCTCCCACTATGTCACACCCCGCCAAGGCGGAAACGCGAGGCGCGACGTTCACTGGTTTCCAAAGCATATGATTATCGCAAACACATACATGTAATTACATACATAATCGAGTTTAAAATATTTACATCACAAAGTATCAAATTGAGTTTACAAAAGTTTAAGATTTCGCAAATATGACTCAAGACCATGAGTTATACAAGAGAAATCCTCCCAAAAAGCCGTATCCACGTGCATGCATGTATCCTACATTGCTAACCTGATGGCCACGTTCAATTTCCTGAAAACATACTTAAAACTGTCAACACGAGGTTGGTGAGTTCACAAGTTATTATAAAGAGTTATCATAAACCCAATGTTTAAATCTGATCATTTTCCGATCAAAACTCCTTTCCAATCCTGATCACTTTAACCTGATCAGAACTCTTTTGTTTAAACCTGATCACTTTAACCTGATCAGAACTCTTTTGTGTAAAACCTGATCACTTTAACCTGATCAGAACTCTTTTGTGTAAAACCTGATCACTTTAACCTGATCAGAACTCTTTTGTTTAAATTACCAATGAATATGAATACTAATCTAATCTATTGACCCCATTTGTAAGCTTGCAAGGAATACAAAATAGTATGTAATGTACGAGACCGTAACCAAACCCCAACATTCTGTGCCTCCCCTCGCCTTTCTGCGAGTAAGACAATATGCGGTCATTCGGCCATTTTGACCCCTGGTTAGCGCGACTAACCATGACCGGAGGCGTCACCCCCAATAGTACTATTCATATAATCCCGGGCTAAATCCATAGCTAATGGTTACTAATTTATTCCGAGGACTTTAAGCGCTTTACTTTTCCCTCAATACACACATACGGTCAGATCATTAGTTCAATTCATTTATACACAAAAGTCTTTTACAAGTATGTTTCCATCCCAAATCATTTCAAATCTTTTAAAAAAAGGGGGATTAGTGAAACTCACCTCGACAGTATGAATGCTAGCAAATATTTGAATAACCACAGACTTGCCTATCCGTATCCTAATTACACAAGGATAACATACACGTTAAGACTACCCGTCTTAAACGCAAGTTGTTAACTGACTTAGCAGATCTGATTACTTTTGTTTATAAATATATTTTTTGTTTTTCCAACCTTTGTTTTGTTATAAAAATAGTTCTGAGTTACTGTCCTATGGGGCTGATGAACAGGTATCGAAACTTTCTTAGTTTCGATTGAGCAGAACAGATGTCGAAACTACTTAGTTTCGATTGAGTAAATTGGGTATCGAAACTACCTAGTTTCGATTGGCAAAAATAGTATCAAAACTACCTAGTTTCGATTGGGCAATCGGTATCGAAACTACTTAGTTTCGATTGTAAATAGGTATCGAAACTCCTAGTTTCGATTGAGTAAATAAGTATCGAAACTCCTAGTTTCGATTGAACAACTGGTATCGAAACTCCCAGTTTCGATTGACAGGTATCGAAACTCGTAGTTTCGATTGAATAACAGGTATCGAAACTCCTAGTTTCGATTGAATAACAGGTATCGAAACTATAGTTTCGATTACTGCACTTTGATTGACAGAATTCGTCCTGCATATTTTTATGTTCAAATATTGAATTTGACACACTTTTATTGTTATCTTACTTTCGTTTGAACGATTTGTATGTTTAGCTACGGTTTTAAAGCAAATAATATGGATGGTATCGAGTTTTTACCTCTGAACAGAGAATGATGATTTTGAGAGAAACAGAGAAATGGTCTTGAATCTTTTGTTAAGCTCTCTTCAAGAACACTTGAAATTCTCCTTATGACACCGAATTATGGTGGATTTCGCTTTAAAACTGGACTTCGACTTGAAGGGGAATTGGGAATTTGCCGTAAGAAAGTGAGAAAGCTTAAAAGAGATTGTGAGATTTCAACTGAGGAGGTATGGTTTTTAATCTGAGATTGAGTGAAATACCAAGTGGGAGGATGGCTCCCCTGACTCTCGGCCGAGAAAGTCAAGAAAGTGGTTTGGGGTTAATGATAACCAATTTTTAAGTATTAATTTATTAATAGTATTAGTATCAATTGGAGTTTTAATGGTAATTTACTTCGGTTTAGATTCTTCACGGTATTATAATTTTTTTTAACCATTTTATGGCTCGTTGAAGAAATTATTAAAATCTTGGTTCAACGTAAATTTTGTGTAACATATATATATATATATATTTTTCTGGTTATTTTATTTAACCATTTACGTTCGTATTTAGTCGGGTTATTCTGCTTACTTTTTCTAGTAATTCTTTAAGATTTACTAGACTTGGAATAAACTCTTTTGCTAGACTTCTTGACTTTACTTAGTCAAAATAAATATCAGGAAATAATAATTATGAACGTGCGTTTATGAAATGTGGATATTGACCTGAAATGCTGGGTGTCACATTCTCCCCATGTTACAGAGAATTTCGTCCCGAAATTCAGTTCTTGTCACTCTGACTTGGAGTTTTTGTAAACAAGGACGGGTACTTGGATTTCATTTTATCTTCCCGCTCCCATGTATACTCAGGGCCGCGCTTTTAATTCCAACGTACCTTGACCAGCTTAACACGGCTGCGCCTTGTTCTCTGAACTTTCCAATCTGTGACTTCCATAGGTTCCTCAATGAAGTGCAACTTGTCGTCTATGTGAATCTCATCAGGCGGTATAATTAACGTCTCGTCTGATAAACACTTCTTGAGATTTGATACATGAAACGTATCATGTACATTGCTTAGTTCTTGTGGCAACTTGAGCTTGTAAGCTACAGGGCCAACCCTAGCCAATATTTCAAATGGTCCAACGTACCTAGGGTTAAGCTTGCCACGGTTGCCAAATCTTGCAACTCCTTTCCAAGGTGAGACCTTTAACATGACTTTGTCTCCCACTTGGAATTCTAAAGGTCTTCGTCTGTTATCCGCGTAACTCTTTTGTCTGTCACGGGCGGCTTTCAGACGATCCTTGATTTTAAAAATCTTGTCTGTGGTTTCTTGAATAACCTCAGGTCCGGTTAAATGCTTGTCACCAACTTCTGCCCAACATAGCGGTGAATGACATTTTCGACCATACAAAGCCTCGAACGGAGCGGCTTTGATGCTGGTGTGGTAACTATTATTGTATGAAAACTCAGCTAGCGGCAAATGAGTATCCCAATTTCCACCGAAGTCAATTGCACACGCACGGAGCATATCCTCTAAAGTTTGAATGGTCCTTTCACTTTGACCATCTGTTTGTGGGTGATATGCCGTGCTCATGTCAAGACGGGTGCCCATGGCTTCCTGTAATGATTTCCAGATTCTAGACACGAATCTGCTGTCTCTATCAGAGATAATAGAAATTGGCACTCCATGCCTAGCCACAATTTCCTTAATATAAAGCCTTGCAAGTTTCTCAGTTTTACCCGTCTATTTGATGGGTAGAAAATGAGCTGATTTCGTCAAACGATCAACAATTACCCATATAGTGTCATACCCGCTCGACGTCTTGGGTAACTTTGTGATGAAATCCATGGAAATCTGTTCCCATTTCCATTGAGGTATCTCGGGTTGTTGTAACAATCCCGATGGTTTCTGATGTTCTGCCTTTACTTTTGAACATGTCAGGCATTTACCGACATAAATAGCAATTTCTCCTTTCATGTTCGGCCACCAGTAGAGTTCTCTCAAATCCTTATACATTTTATCCGAATCTGGGTGAATGGAGTACCTGGACTTGTGGGCTTCGTCCATAACCAACTCCCGTAAATTACCAAAACATGGCACCCAAATTCTATTCATGAAGTATAAAGTGTCATCTGATTTTGGTTCCAACTGCTTTATCATTCCTCGTAAAGCTTCATTCTGAATGTTTTCTTCCTTAATTGCCTCTTGTTGTGCCATCCGGATTTGAGTCGTGAGACTTGTATGAATTGTCAATTCTAGGGCACGAACACGGAGTGTTTTAACCCGTTCCTTACGACTCAAGGCATCCGCTACGACGTTTGCCTTACCAGGGTGATACTTAATATCACAGTCGTAATCATTCAGTAGCTCTACCCAACGACGTTGCCTTATGTTGAGTTCTTTCTGATTAAAGATGTGCTGGAGACTCTTGTGATCTGTAAAAATAGTACATTTTGTACCGTATAAATAATGTCTCCAAATCTTGAGTGCAAACACGACAGCACCCAATTCCAGATCATGAGTCGTATAATTTTTCTCATGTACTTTTAGCTGTCTGGATGCATACGCTATGACTTTTTCTCTCTGCATCAATACACATCCCAGGCCTTGGTGTGATGCATCGCAGTACATGATGAAATTGTCAGTTCCTTCGGGAAGGGATAGGATTGGTGCACTGCAAAGTTTTTGCTTCAGCAATTGAAAAACTGATTCTTGTTTATCAGTCCAATCAAACTTTTTGTCCTTCTGAGTTAACGTGGTCATAGGTAAGGCTATCTTTGAAAAATTCTCGATAAATCGCCTGTAATATCCTGCCAAACCCAGAAATTGACGCACCTCGGTCGGAGTTCTTGGTGCTTCCCAGTTTTTGATAGCTTCAATCTTGGATGGATCCACATGGATACCATTCTTATTGATAACGTGTCCGAGAAAGTGAACCTCTTGGATCCAAAACTCACACTTAGAGAATTTGGCATAAAGCTTCTCATTCCTGAGTAGTTCCAAGATTAATTTCAAATGATGTTCATGTTCCTCCTTGGTTCGTGAATATATCAATATGTCATCGATAAACACAATAACGAATTTATCCAAGTACGGCTTGCACACACGGTTCATGAGATCCATGAAGACGGCCGGTGCATTAGTCAAGCCAAATGGCATAACTAGGAACTCGTAGTGACCGTAACGAGTCCTAAAAGCCGTTTTTGGTATATCTTCTTCCTGAATTTTCAGTTGATGATACCCTGCTCGTAGATCAATTTTAGAATAGAAACTGGAACCTTGAAGTTGATCAAACAAATCGTCTATTCGAGGAAGAGGATACCGATTTTTGATTGTCAGTTTGTTCAACTCTCGATAATCAATGCACATTCTAAAGGTTCCATCCTTTTTCTTTACAAACAGGACCGGAGCTCCCCATGGTGAGAAACTCGGTCTTATGAAACCTTTGTCAAGTAATTCTTGTAATTGGCTCGCCAGTTCCTGCATCTCGGAAGGGGCTAGACGATACGGCGATCGTGCAACTGGTGCGGCTCCTGGTACTTGGTCAATCCGAAACTCGACTTGTCTTGATGGTGGTATTCCTAGTAAGTCCTCAGGAAATACCTCCGAGTAATCTCTAACGATTGGTATGTCCTCAAGTCGACGTTCTTCGGGTTTCTTCTCGACAATGTGAGCCAGGAATGCACAATAACCCTTGCGTAGATACTTATGAGTTTTCATGCATTTTATCGTCTTCAACATCATTCTACACCTTTCGCCTTGAATTGAAAGAATTTCTCCGCTTGGTAGGGGAATACGTACAATCTTCTCGAAGCATACGATCTCAGCAAGATTCTTTGATAACCAATCCATGCCAATAACAATATCAAAACTCCCTAGTTCGACGGGTAGAAGGTCTATACTGAATGTATGGTTTTCTAAACATAAAGTACAACCCCTAATGATCTCTCCGGTTTCTATTAATTTCCTATTTGCTAATTCAATTGTATAACTTTGATCTAGTTTGCTGGTCTTAATACGGAGTAAAGATTTAAAATCATTCGACACAAAACTCATATTCGCACCCGAATCAAAAAGTACAGAGGCATAGTGATTATTTATCGGGAACGTACCAGTGATGATGTTCGGGTCCTGGCGCGCGTCCCTTGCACCCATCACAAATGCCCTCCCTGGTGCCTGAGCGTTGTTCTGATTCTTCCACTTGGGACAATCCTTCTTGAAGTGTTTCAGGTCACCACATACGAAACATCCCGGTTTAATTCTCCCCATTCGGTTGTTAGTTCGACAAGCTTGAGTGGTGTGACCAAACTTGTCGCATTTTCCACACTTGATGCAAACACCGACATGATGATTTCCACACCTCTTACATCTCGGTAGGCCCCTATCATACTCCTTTCTTTCCACTGTGTTGGCTGCAAAAGCCTTCACAGTTCGTTGTTTCTTAAACTCTTGTTTTCCAGATTTGTCACTTGAATTTCCCATCCATTTCCTTTTCTCCCCAGATCTAATTTCCTCGTTCTCCTTCCTCACAAACAATTCATTACGTACCGCATCATCCCTTAGCTTGAATGCTAAAGTTATAGCACTCTTGGCATCTATTGGATTAGATGATGTTACCATGCTACGAATTTGAGGCGCAAGGCCCCATAGATACCTCTCAACGCGCTTATGTTCTGGTGTGACCATATGCGGTACTAGAATCGCCAATTCATTGAAACGGTCGGTGTATCCTGCCACATCATCTCCTATCATCTGTAGATTCCACATCTCAGTTTCAATCTTTTGCAATTCGTTTCGAGGACAGTATTCCTCAATCATCATGTTTTTCAAATCTTCCCAAGACAATTGGTACGCTGTCTCTCTCCCCAAAGTCTTCATTTGAGTATTCCACCAAGTTAAAGCTTTATCAGTGAGCATGCATGTAGAATACTTCACCATGCAGTCAGCGGTTCATTCACTAATATTAATAACCGACTCCATCTTTTCTATCCATCTCATTAGACCTACTGCACCCTCGGTGCCATTGAAACTACGGGGGTTGCAGGATAGGAAGGCCTTGTAGGTGCACTTCCTATTCGGAGCATCTGTAGAATCACCAGTCATAACGTCATTAATTCGGATCATGACTATGTGTTATGGCTTTATTATTTTTATTACCTCCGGAACCTCCTGCTGTACCGCTACCTCCTGCACCTCCTGCGCCAGTACCACTACCGTTTCCTCCGCCACTATTTCGATTTGCTTCATACTGCTCTATGGCGGCAGCTACTCGCTGTGCTATGAGTTGTTCTATGTTTGGGGAAATTGTCTCGTTGTTGTCACCAGTAGTGTTACGGGGTGTCCCACGTTTAGGTGCCATGACGTTCTTTCTAACATATCAATTAAAAAGAAACTACATTATATAACAATAATGATAGATCATGACATAGGGATACAACAACATCAAACGTAAACAACCATCATTACAACATAAACCATCACATACATAGTTAAAACATACATAGTACATTGTTCCCAAAAGACAAGGATACAAAAAGAGATGGGTTCACATGACCTCATCAGTACTAAAGTTTTAAACTACATAATGTACTATGGGCACAACCCGCCCATAATAGGTTTAAAAGAAGAAGTGGGAGTACAATCCAAACATCATGGCAAGTCCCGCCATGACAAAGATAGCTCTCGCCACAAATTCTGTAGCCAAAGTCCTTTCCTCCAGCGCCTCCACCATGTCTCGGACCGTGAGAGTGAACTGCCAGTCCATGTCGGCTCTCAACTCTAGATAGTCAGTGGCACCCTGTATGTCTCGGGTGCTATCCTCCAGAGTCTGTACTCGAGATCCGGGCCTTTGACGTAAGCGCATGGCTGAATCCCCATGTGCCCGAATATCATCTAGGAGATCATCAAGACGCTCTTCGTGTGTATGAACACGTGCTACTAATGTAGGCACTGTGAGCTCCATGGCTTCCCCAGTGTGGGGTAGGGGTGTTGGAGAGTTGGAAGACTCTCCGAGCTCAAAGGTAGATGGAATGCTCTCCATCTCCCTCCATCGTGCCAGAGCACGAGGCATCCAACGGATAGTTCCCACAGTAGGGTGGTAACAGGGTCGTTTCCTAGATGGTTCCTCATCGATCTCCAAGTTTTTCGGGTCACAGGCTGCCAGGTTTCTCTTGCGCGGAAGTCGAACCTTCTTCCTAGCACTTTGCACCTTAACTGGTCCTCCGCTTTTCTTTCGGTAGACGATGGGCGGTTCTCCCAGGGTGACATTGGGTGGTGTCGAGCTGCGAACTTGTACTCGATTTTTGGGGCGTGAGGCGGAAAGTTCCTCGTTAGATTCAGGGTCAGAGACTGGGTCAGTGTGTGAATGTGACGACATGCTTGTGACTACAATATCCACATGACATGATGACTGGTTATGCAATGCTTATGCAATGAAAACATTTTAGTGAGTCATTCAAATTATAGACTAGGTTCCATTTTTAGACACCTAGTTCGCTATAATCAATGGCTCTGATACCAAGTTCTGTCACACCGCGCCAAGGCGGAAACGCGAGGCGCGACGTTCACTGGTTTCCAAAGCATATGATTATCGCAAACACATACATGTAATTGGATACATAATCGAGTTTAAAATATTTACATCACAAAGTATCAAATTGAGTTTACAAAAGTTTAAGATTTCGCAAATATGACTCAAGACCATGAGTTATACAAGAGAAATCCTCCCAAAAAGCCGTATCCACGTGCATGCATGTATCCTACATTGCTAACCTGATGGCCACGTTCAATTTCCTGAAAACATACTTAAAACTGTCAACACGAGGTTGGTGAGTTCACAAGTTATTATAAAGAGTTATCATAAACCCAATGTTTAAATCTGATCATTTTCCGATCAAAACTCCTTTCCAATCCTGATCACTTTAACCTGATCAGAACTCTTTTGTTTAAACCTGATCACTTTAACCTGATCAGAACTCTTTTGTGTAAAACCTGATCACTTTAACCTGATCAGAACTCTTTTGTGTAAAACCTGATCACTTTAACCTGATCAGAACTCTTTTGTGTAAAACCTGATCACTTTAACCTGATCAGAACTCTTTTGTTTAAATTACCAATGAATATGAATACTAATATGATCTATTGACCCCATTTGTAAGCTTGCAAGGAATACAAAATAGTATGTAATGTACGAGACCGTAACCAAACCCCAACATTCTGTGCCTCCCCTCGCCTTTCTACGAGTAAGACAATATGCGGTCATTCGGCCATTTTGACCCCTGGTTAGCGCGACTAACCATGACCGGAGGCGTCACCCCCAATAGTACTATTCATATCATTCCGGGCTAAATCCATAGCTAATGGTTACTAATTTATTCCGAGGACTTTAAGCGCTTTACTTTTCCCTCAATACACACATACGGTCAGATCATTAGTTCAATTCATTTATACACAAAAGTCTTTTACAAGTATGTTTCCACCCCAAATCATTTCAAATCTTTTAAAAAAAGGGGGATTAGTGAAACTCACCTCGACAGTATGAATGCTAGCAAATATTTGAATAACCGCAGGCTTGCCTATCCGTATCCTAATTACACAAGGATAACATACACGTTAAGACTACCCGTCTTAAACGCAAGTTGTTCACCGACTTAGCAGATCTGATTACTTTTGTTTATAAATATCTTTTTAGTTTTTCCAACCTTTGTTTTGTTATAAAAATAGTTCTGAGTTACTGCCCTATGGAGCTGATGAACAGGTATCGAAACTTTCTTAGTTTCGATTGAACAGAACAGATGTCGAAACTACTTAGTTTCGATTGAGTAAATTGGATATCGAAACTACCTAGTTTCGATTGGCAAAAATAGTATCGAAACTACCTAGTTTTGATTGGGCAATCGGTATCGAAACTACTTAGTTTCGATTGTAAATAGGTAATCGAAACTTTGAGTAAATAAGTATCGAAACTCCTAGTTTCGATTGAACAACTGGTATCGAAACTCCCAGTTTCGATTGACAGGTATCGAAAATCCTAGTTTCGATTGAATAACAGGTATCGAAACTCCTAGTTTCGATTGAATAACAGGTATCGAAACTATAGTTTCGATTACTGCACTTTGATTGACAGAATTCGTCCTGTATATTTTTATGTTCAAATATTGAATTTGACACACTTTTATTGTTATCTTACTTTCGTTTGAACGATTTGTATGTTTAGCTACGGTTTTAAAGCAAATAATATGGATGGTATCGAGTTTTTACCTCTGAACAGAGAATGATGATTTTGAGAGAAACAGAGAAATGGTCTTGAATCTTTTGTTAAGCTCTCTTCATGAACACTTGAAATTCTCCTTATGACACCGAATTATGGTGGATTTCGCTTTAAAACTGGACTTCGACTTGAAGGGGAATTGGGAATTTGCCGTAAGAAAGTGAGAAAGCTTAAAAGAGATTATGAGATTTCAACTGAGGAGGTATGGTTTTTAATCTGAGATTGAGTGAAATACCAAGTGGGAGGATGGCTCCCCGACTCTCGGCCGAGAAGGTCAAGAAAGTGGTTTGGGGTTAATGATAACCAATTTTTAAGTATTAATTTATTAATGGTATTAGTATCAATTGGAGTTTTAATGGTAATTTACTTCGGTTTAGATTCTTCACGGTATTATAATTTTTTTTAACCATTTTATGGCTCGTTGAAGAAATTATTAAAATCTTGGTTCAACGTAAATTTTGTGTAACATATATATATATATATATATATATATATATATATATATATATATATATATATATATATATATATATATATATATATATTTTTCTGGTTATTTTATTTAACCATTTACGTTCGTATTTAGTCGGGTTATTCTGCTTACTTTTTCTAGTAATTCTTTAAGATTTACTAGACTTGGAATAAACTCCTTTGCTAGACTTCTTGACTTTACTTAGTCAAAATAAATATCAGGAAATAATAATTATGAACGTGCGTTTATGAAATGTGGATATTGACCTGAAATGCTGGGTGTCACACACTAACTAAATCTCTCTCATGTGCAGGGACAGTCAGGTCACAAGAATAACACCTGGGTGGTAGACAGTGGTTGTTCCAGGCACATGACAGGCAACAGATCCATCCTCTCCAACTTCAGACATTTCAATGGAGGATATGTTGCCTTTGGAAGTGACTCAAAAGGAGAATCTATTACTGGACAAGGAACTATGTCCAATGAAAGAATGAGTATTGAAAAGGTAAACTATGTCAAAGAATTGGACTTCAATCTCATGAGTGTTTCCCATGTCTGTGATCAGAAGCATTGGATGCTCTTCACAGATAAAGAATCCTTTGTACTGTCTCCTGGCTTATCCAAACCTCCTCCAGAAAAGATTTTTTTAAATGCTTAGAGAAAAGAAAATCTTTATGTGCTTGACATGAATGAGGTCACTCCATCTGGCAGTGTATCCTATTTTATGTCAAAAGCTTCAGTTGATGAATCAACTCTCTGGCATAGGAGATTAAGCCATGTTAACATCAAAACCATAAACAAATTGGTGAAGGATAATCTTGTCGGAGGGCTTCCTGACAAAGAATTCTAGCTAAAAGATCATTGCATTGCTTGTTTGAAGGGGAAGCAATACAAGAGTTCTCACAAGCCCAAAACCTTGAATACAAATGACACTCCACAACAACTGCTGCATATGGATCTCTTTGGTCCTACAAATATTATGTCAATGGGTAAGAAGTCATACTGTCTGGTGATAACTGATGACTACACCAGATTCTCATGGGTATACTTCTTGAACTAAAGATGAAACTGCTGAAATTCTCAAATCCTACATTCTTAGGATATAAAATCAAAGCAATCAGAAGGTAAAAATCATAAAGTGTGATCAGAGCACAGAGTTCAAGAACCACACTTTGAACTGTTTCTGTGAGAGCAAGGGAATAGAAAGACAATACAGTGCTCCAAGAACTCCTCAACAAAATGTAGTTGCTGAAAGAAGAAACATAACTCCAATTGAGTCAGCAAGATCTATGTTGGCTGACTCAAAACTACCTCTCACATTCTGGGCAGAAGCAGTAAGCACAACCTGCTATGTGTAAAATAGAGTTCTCATATTCAAGCCTCTCAACAAGACACCTTATGAACTATGGTTCCAAAGAGTTCCCAACATTGGATTTCTAAAACCTTTTGGATGTCCATGCACAATTCTGATCACACATGGGGTTCTTCCTAAGTTTGGTGCCAAATATGATGAAGGATATTTTGTGGGCTATTCCTCTCAATCCAAGGCCTATAGAGTATTCAACTCAAGAACAAGAATTGTGGAAGAATCAGCCAATGTGGAATGTAGAGAACACATTGCCTGTAAACAGGGAAAAGGCCCAAACTGGCTCTTTGACATAGACTCGTTCACCCAAATATTTGAGCCTCTTATCTTCTCAAATATGGAATCTACCTCCTCACAAGCACCAGCTTCTTCTTTCTCCTCTGACTATAGACTGGATTTTCCGAAATCTTCCATCAGTCTGAAATGACCATCCATTGATCCTCCATCTGTTATGGAAGCCATTGAAGTAAGTGAAGCCGGAACCAGACTCTCCAATGTCACTAGCAGCAGCCTGTCTGAAAATGAAAATTTGAATGAAGACTTTTCGGTAAATGCTGTAGATGCTGCAAATACTATTGTTGATAATACTGGTGTGGCTGCTGATAATACTGATGTAGCTGTTGATATTGAAGACTTTTCCACCATGAATGAAGAAATCCCTGATCAAAATGAAAGTAATCTTGAGCAAGGGATACAGCTGGAGGTGGTACCAGCACAAAGGATCAACAAGGAACATCCTCTGGAAAATATTATTGGCCAAGTTCACTAAGGAGTTCTAACAAGAAGCAAATCTCATGAGGCCAATATATGTTTGTTTCCATGTTTTCTATCTCAGGTGGAACCCAAGAAGATTGATGAAGCTCTGAAACACAGCAGTTGGATTGAGGCAATGCAGGAAGAGTTGCTGCAATTCAAGAGACAGGATGTCTGGAAACTTGTTGATCTTCCACCTGGTCAATCTGCCATAGGCACAAGATGGGTATTCAGGAACAAGGAAGATGAGAGAGGCATTATAGTCAAGAATAAAGCCAGACTTGTAGCTCAAGGCTACACTCAGGAAGAGGGAATTGACTATGATGAAGTCTTTGCTCCTGTTTCCAGGCTGGAGGCCATCAGAATCTTCCTGGCATATGCTGCATCAAAGAATTTCATGGTCTATCAAATGGATGTCAAGAGTGCCTTTTCTGTATGGGAAGATTGGTGAAGAAGTATATGTCAAACAGCCTCCAGGCTTTGTAGATCCCGCACATCCTAACCAAGTGTTCAAACTAGATAAAGCTCTGTATGGATTACATCAAGCCCCAAGAGCCTGGTATGAAACTTTGTCTGGATATCTACTAAGCAACAACTCAGAAGAGGTGCCATTGACCAGACCTTGTTTATCAAAGATGAAGGGGGAGAAATCTTACTAGTACAAATCTGCGTTGATGATATCATCTTTGGATCAACAAGGAAGAAGTTTTGTAAAGACTTTGAGATCATGATGCACTCAAAGTTTGAAATGAGTTCAATGTGTGAACTAAATTTCTTTATGGGTCTTCAAGTCAAACAAGTTCCAAATGGAATCTTCATCAGCCAATCCAAATATGTCAAGAGCATTTTGGAAAGATTCAAGATGGCTAACTACTCTGCTGCAAGAACCCCTATGCAAGTGCACCATCAACTGACTCCAGACAAAGATGGTCAAGACACTGATCAACATCAGTACCGTGCAATGATAGGGTCTCTCATGTATCTCACTGCCTCAAGGCCAGATATCATGTTTGCAGTATGTCTTTGTGTAAGATTCCAAGCAGCTCCAAAGAATTCACATCTTCAAGCTGTCAAGAGAATTTTTAGATACCTAAAGGGAACCCCAAGACTTGGGCTATGGTACTCTAAAAATTATAAGTTCAATCTGTATGCATACACTGACAGTGATTATAGGGGATGCAACTTGGACAAAAAGTCCACATCAGGGGGATGTCAGTTTCTAGGAGGAAGATTGATTTCAAGGCAGTGCAAGAAGCAAACATGTGTTTCAACTTCTACAACAGAAGAATAATACATTGCATCTTCAAGTTGTTGTGCACAAGTCATCTGGATACAAAATCATATGCTGGATTATGGGATGACTTTCATGACAACTCCCACTCACATTGACAACATGAGTGCTATATCAATCACAAACAATCCGGTGCAGCACTCCAAGACAAAGCACATTGACATCAGGTATCACTTCATAAGAGATCAAGGTGAGAAAAAGAGAATTATTTTAACCAAAGTTCATACCAATGAGCAATATGCTAATTTGTTTACAAAACCGTTTGATGAAGCTAGATTTAGATATTTAGTTGAATCTATTGGTATAATGAACTTTGATTAAAATCTGTCTCTAAAATTTTGTTTTGTAAATGTGTTTGTCCCTTGTTGTAAATAAAAGTTATAAGTCAGCAGCAATTTCGTCTTTTAGCTGCTGACAAGTTTATCATCAGCAACAAAGAATTTGCCACTGACTGCTTTAAGTTATCAGCAGGAACAAGTTTCCCGCGGATAGCTTTAAGGCTGTCAGCAGCAACATCCTTGCTGTAGATCATTGCATCCATCAGCAGCAATTGAGTTTGCTGCTGACAGACTTAACCATCCGTAGCAACCAAGCTTGCAGCGGATAGGCTTAACCATCCACAGCAACCAAGTTTGCTGCTGATGGGTAAATCTAAGTCCAAATTAACCTTTACCCGCTGTAAAAATTACCTTCAGTCTTTACCATTACTGCTTTAGTGTATTACAGCTGTAATAGTAAAACATGAATAAGGTTGTACTGTACAAGTCATTTTGCCTTTTTTCCTCCTCTTCCGTTAAAACACAAATCAAATTTCTTCACCACCTCTTCACATTCAATTTCACCCTAACTCCCATATCTTTCTCTTAAGCCTCCACAACATTCAAAGCTTTCCATCCTTAACCACCCTTCAAAAACCTTCCACTTTCCCTCCAAACCCAACAAAATGGCAGAGGTCGACATAAACCATCCTAATGACAAGTTTTCTCCCTACCACAATCTCACTACATACGTGGTTAAAGGAAAGAAGTCCAAAGGGTTTGATGATATGATCGATTTTCTTTGTCGATCAAAGATATATTTTGCATTAACCGTCAACCCTACCATATACATCCCTCATATGGAGGATTTTTGGAACACCGCCGTCTACTCTACCGAACAGGGGATTCCCCAAATCCAAGCCACAGTAGACGACAAAGATATCATCGTCACTGAAGCTACTCTCAGAAAACACCTCAAGCTTCAAGACAAGGGGGCCGCTATTTCATAACTTAAAAGAAGCATACATGAGGACCTTTGTATCCATAGGGTACCCTGGAAATCAGAACGAGTGCACAATCAAAAAGGCGCTGATGGGCCCTCCATGGAAGTTTCTATGCACACTCTTCTACAATGCATATCATAAGAGAAGTGGATGGCATCAAGTGAGCTCTGCTCTCGCCTCTGTTGTTCATGGTATGGTTTCTGGCCAGGGTTTCAACTTTGCACATCTCATCTTTAAAGGTTTGAGATATAACCTTCAAGAAGGTGCAAAGCAATCATTTTTTATATACCCAAGATTCTTGCAGGAAGTTTTCAATAACGAATTAAAAGATCTTTCAAAATCTGCAAAAATCTATCTTATGCTGGGACATAAAAATAACATTTTTTGAAGTATGAGAACTGTTTCCAAAAAGTTCTCAGGGGTCTATGTTCCATTGTTATCTACAATGATGAACATACAAAGTACCAGGGTGACAGTTCAGCAATCCCAGCTGATACTGATCCCACACCCTCCTCTTCACATCCTAAACAACAATCTGCTTCCACTGTTCAAACCCCTGTGCATACTACTAAGGATGCATAGGCACATAAATTACTTACACCTATTTTGGATGTTATCGTTCAACTGGAACAAAGGGCCCCAGTTGCGGCAAAATATACTAGAAAAAGGAGCAAGAAGACTCCTTCTCTTCTTGTCTCAAAGGCCCAATCCCAACCTAAAAGCCCTCATTCAGAATCCCAAAAGTTTGATGAGAATATCAAAAGGGATAGCCATATCAATAGAGAGACTTCCTTGGAAGCTTCTTTATTAGGATCAGGATCACATCCCGGATCCATAGAACAACCCACTGAGCCATTCCATTATTTTTCTTCTCTGAACTTAAGTGTAGAGGCACCTTGTCAAGATGATATACTTTCTCAAACAACCACTATCTCGGAGGTATTGATTGACTTGGCTGCTAGTGCACCTAACCCAAGTTCATCACCCAAGAAGGTTCACTCTGAGAGTACTGATAGAGTGAATGTGAAAAGGGCTGTCACTATTCCTGGTACATCAATTGACCAGGAGGACAGTGATAACATCACTAAGACCCTAACCACGGCAACCACAGTGAGGATGTTTCCTTTGAAACACTCTTCACTGAGAGGAATCCCAGGTGCCAAGAAAACCAGGGTGATAGGGATGCAGAGGCTAGGCCTAAGGCCCCATCCAGCTCCAAGGATTCCACAACTGTGGATGAGGACAGTCTGAAACTCAAAAATATGGAATTGACGGCCATGGTAGCTATGCTAGAGGCTGAAGTGTCCAAACTAAGGCACCAAGTCTCTATGCATGCAGCCCATCAATGCCCAATTATGCCTATTCCTTCCCTTGTATTAGTGGGAACCCAAACAGATGCAACCCTTTACACTGATGCAACCAAAAAGGGGGAGATAGTCGCAATAGAAGATGATGCTGACAGCCTCGAAGAATGGATACAAGAGCATGCTGCTTTTCAAAGATCTCTCTTCAAACCTGCTTTTGTTTAAATCCATGACTTGCCAGACTCAGTAGACGAAGAGGAAGATATCACTGAGGATTGGAAGTTAGTTGTCTGAGCTCTTGATAAGGTGTTAAAGAATGAAAGTCAAAATGAAGACACACCTTCATCATTCAGCATAGTTCCTACTGCTGCAGCCATATCAAGACAGACCATTGCCCCTTAATTCACTCCAACTGCAAATAAGTTAGAATTTGACTCCATTCTAGCATGGGGGTGTGATGGTCTATCTGAGAGATTCTGGATTGGATGGGAGTTTGGTGGAATAGAAGAGTTGAATTGGAATACACTAAATCAACTTCAGGTCTTGAAATGTATCTATCAAACTGCATCAACACTTCCACAGATCTCTCAGCAGAACTTGCAATCGACAGGTTCTACGTCTTGATGGAGGATAATCTTCCCTGGTTTGAAAGGCTCCCAGAAGAAGCAAACAGGGTGGCCTATCCTAAACACCATGCAGAATCTTCAACAACATCAGAACAAAGACTGGCTCCAAGACTTGCCTTGATCCAGAGCAGTGCTTTAACAGAAGAAGAAGTTCTATGTTGGAGAAGATTTTTCTACAATGAAGTGGTCAGGGGCTTGGAAGTGCAAGGATGGTCAAGCACTGGGTTCTCTGGCTTTAAATTCTTCCTAAGTGATGGATCAGCATTCACAATCAACAACATCCAAGAGATCTTGCTCCTCAACTCAGACTTCCTATACAACATTTTTGAGCTCAGAACACATATCTGCAATGTCAACTCCTTAGAGAGCCAAGCAATGATCAAGACTATCAAAGCTCATCTTGAAAAGGAGGGACGCCGTGCCGAAGATGCCTCCTCTGACTCAGATTTCTCTTTTCTCTCCTCACCAACCGCCACTCTGAACACTGCAACAGAATCAAGAAGAACAGAGTTGGAGGATGTAAGGAAAAGTTGGAAGGAAGTAACTGGGTGTGAATGGGAAGAAGATGAAGCAAGAAACCTTCCCCTATCCACTCCCCAAACTGCCAATGAAGCTGAAGCAGAGATCCCAACAGTATCTAAAACATCTGTTGTTGTGATCCATGAAGCTAAAGCAGAGGCATCAACTAAAGCCAATGGGAAGGGAATAATTGACTGAAGAGGTGGAAGAGAGACTGAAGAAAGAGCAAAAGGAAAGAGAGGAAAGAAGAAGAAGAAGAAGAAGAGAAGAAGAGGAGATGGCAGAGCTAAGAAAAATTCAAGAAAGAAAAGTTGACATGCTCTTCAGAGAACAACAAATCCAGCTGTATGCTTAACAGCTGAATGATTTCAAAGCCAGATTTCCTGCAGCTTATCAACTACAAAAAGATGAAGCCCTAGCTCTTCAGCTGCAGTAACAGTTTAATAAAGAAGAAGAAGAAAGGGAGAAGAAGAAAAGGGAAGAGGCTAAGTTCAGAATAACTGATTCAGAACTAGCCAAAGAAATGAGAGAAGAACGGATAGCGGCTCTGATTTCTCAAGGTGAGGATGCAGACTACCTTGAGAAACTATTAAATAAAGAAATCTACAGAGCCTTCATGGGTCAGCAAGGTCAATTGGAAAATAAGAAAACGGGTGAAGAAGAAGAAAAAGGCAAGCAAAAATCCAAGAAGACCATTGCATTCAACATAAGGACGCTTGAAGAAAGGAAGGTCATGACTGACTTCCTGAAGGCCAGAGGAGAAAATGGAAAAAGGCTAGGCCTCATGAGTTTCATGAACTTGCAAGCCTTGTACTCCAAAGTCAAGAAGGAAGAGGAAGAAATATTGGGGAAGACAGGCTCCAAGAAAAGGGTGATAACTCAAACTGCTGAACACAAATCAAAGAAACCCAAGCCTTCTCCCTCATCCACCACTTCCTCCTCCCACCATACTTCCACTCTCTAGCCTATACCTCATTCCTCTCTTCACACAAAGTCCAAATCCCTCCACCCAGCTCCTCCTCATCAGCAGCCTTCCAAGAAGAAAACCAAACCTACCATCATCCCAGAGACTCAAGAGAAAAAGTTGTCTGGTTCTACAACTTTCAAGACAAATGGTTTGAAGTCTTCAGGGGAAAGAAGAACTAAATCAGTCAGTCTATAAATCTATTGATGAGGTACTGCAACTCCCAGACTCAGATTTAAGAAGAATATTGGAGTTTGGTGAAGCCCATAAGCCAGAGAAAGAAGGTGGGAGACATCTTTTGCTAGCAATCAAACATCACTTCAACCCTAGTAAAGATGTAATCATTGATGCCAAACCTCCTCAATCCCATTATCCATTCACCAATTAGTCCTTCAAGGCTGATACCAACGAGTTTATCTTGATTGATGTTAAAGGACAGACGATGATATGTTCAAGCAAGGACATCGTCAAAATGCCAAGCAAAGACATAAAGACTTTATCTGAGCTTCCTCTAAACAATCCCAGCCAAGACCCAAGAGGCTATGAGGTAGAAAGGATAGTCTGCAACATGGAAAAGCTTTAGCAGCAAAAGCAGTAAAGAGAGTTTTGGTAGCATCAGTCTAGGGGGAGTTTGTAGAAATAAAGACTGATGACTTCAAATTCTCTAAGTACAACTGCTGTGGACCTCAGAGTTTGCTGCATATCGACAAACTCCTACGGATAAGCTTATCTGCAGCGGATACTTGTTCTTTTGCTGAAGAACAAATCTGCTACGGATAGCCTTATCTGCTGAAGACCAAAGTTGTTGCTGATAGGCAAATCATCAGCAGCTGTGGACAGTTGTGTCTTGCTGCTGATAGCCATTCCCTCTGAAGATCAAACGTTGCAGCTGACTGGCTTCGATAAAGCAACCATTACCACTGACAACTTTCTGCTACAACACTGACACACTCCACGCTGAAAGAATGTTACTGGTGCAAGACAATAAAAGACAATGACGTTCTTCTTCCAAGGACTCAAACAATGATGTCTAAGAAGACGTTTGAGTAAAGATAACTTTTGTAGTATTTATTGTCGTTACATTTAGAATAGCTTCAATACAAGATCAACGGCTTGTGTTAGATCTGATCCTTAGAATCAAGGGTCTGTCTTGATTCTAAGTTACTATATAAGTAGTACTTAGAGTTATTGTATATAAGTGCTTTTCTTAAGAGTTTTCTCTGTAATCTTGTAATCTTTGAAGCTTAATACAAATTGCATTTATCAGTATTCTTCTTGTTTACTTGTTTACATTGCTTAGTTGTGATTGTTTCCGCCAATCTCACAACTAGAATAGAACCATCTTGTATTCACTGATCCTACATGTCCTAACCTCTTATGCCACAGTAATGATTCATCTTCAGAAGCCTTTGAAAGGAAGCACGATTCAATTCCCGATGGGTTGTTCATATCCAAGCTTTAGGTGTTGTATCTTTTGGGAGCATGCATGAGAATGAGTTGTTCTGGAATCACCACTACAAGCTTCAAGATCAGGCATTCTTTTGAATTAAACATGGCATAGAAATCCTTATCACAAATATGAGAAACACCCATTAGATTGTACTTCAATTGGGGAACGAAGTTGACATGTTCCAGACTATTTACAACATTCGATATTGTTCCTTGTCCTTCAATCTTTCCTCCCCTTAGGTTGCCAGTAAAAGCTACATAATCTCCATCTATTGGATCATAATCTTGCAGCAAGTTAAATTGACCGGTCATATGTTTTGACATCCACTATCTACATGCCAAATCTTATCTCCGGTTCTTCTTGGTTGACCCTATACACAACGAACCATTTAGACATTTTGACCAATACCATTGCTATCAAGAAGTTTCTTGTCAGGATAGGACATCACATGGGAATCATAATCAGAATCCTCCTTAAATGAAGCATGGTCATCATATAGAACATTATTTTTAATTTTCCAAGTTCTTTCCAAATAATTTTTAGCATTCTTAATTCTTTTACGCCTAGATTTTCTACTGTGAGAAGACTTAGATGGCACATTTGAGTTTAATAAACTTTTGGGAGACGATTCTTCATTACAGTGTACTGTTGTCAAATTACAACTTTTTGAAACATGATTTGAAGCACCACAACTAAAACAAACTTTTTCACAAGACAACTTAGCCTGATAATTGTTATCACAAGATGAAGATGATTGTGATGTTGAGGCATCTGAACATGATATGATTCTCTCTTCAATAACTTTATCTTGAAGATGTTGTTCTTCCTTTAATCTGAAAAATTCCATGTTGCTCATGGTTTCATGTGGTACATCATTCACTATAATTCCTACACTTTTAAACTTCGTAACACAGGGCACAACATTCAAAGATTTAGGAATAAAAGGTAAAGCATTTTTAAATTTTGAAATATCACTTCCCAATCCCATATGCTCAGAAGGCATAGAATCAAAATACAAGTTTTCAATGTGTTCACAAATATCTGGTTTTGACACGGACATATTATTACATTCATCCGACTCAAGTTCATTTAAAATATTTCTAAAACTAGTACTCTAATAACAATCATCTTCTGAGGTTACACAATTCGACTATGCACATGAAGCAAAACTGTCAGAATCTGAGGATGTAATATAGTCATTAGCAGATAAAGTACACACAAAAGGAGTAGGAACATGAGCAACAGGCATGTCAGCAAATCTACCTGATTTTGAATAAGGTGGTGGATGCGAATTATAACCAAGACCCTCTGTGCCTTTTCTATTAAATTGTTTATCAATTATTCCAAACAAAATTTTCTGATCCGTATCCATGTGATCAACTTGTAATTTAGCCTTTTCTGCCTTTTAGACTCTTTCACTCAAAATTTTATTATTAATGGTTTGAGTGTTATGTTGCACAATTAAAGAACAGTTTTCTCCAGAAATGTCACGAATTTTCTTTAAATATAATTTCTCATTTTTTGCCACAGAGTCATACATCACCTTAATGTGATCTCCTTCGTCAATCAAGGCTTCATTGATGAATCTGTATTTCTGAATTTCATTTAAACAAGATCTAGCACAACAAAGTTTAGAAATAACCTCAGCAGGTACAGCAGTGAGATCCTCAGTTGGCTCAATCATGACATATTTGCCTTTGTCTCCAAATCTGCCATCAAGGCTTTGTCAGCAGCTTCCTTCGGCTTGTTCTCCCCAATGATAGTGTCCATCAGCTTGACAAACAAAAGCTGTGGAACTTGAAGATGTGCTGGTCTTGGGAGGATTAGCAGCTTTCTTTCAAGAGGAAGTCTTCTTCTCATGCTGATCCTTGGAGGAAGGCTCCTTGCAGTTTCTTGCAAAGTGACCCAGTTGATCACAATTGTAGCACTTCACCTTCTTGATGTCAAAGCTAAGAGTCTTTCCTTGCTTGAATCTATCCATACAAGTCCTTTTGATGAATCTCTTGGCCCTTAGAGTCAGCATGGCCATGCACCAATCAATGTTCGTTTTCTCCAAATCATCGGGGTTAATCTGCTCCAGGTCATCGGGTTGAAAACTGACCGGTGTCAAGTTTCCAGAAATCAGTGCATCATTGCAGGACATGAAAGCAGTCATGATTGGCACATATTCATCAGGAATCAAAGCAATATTCTTCTGAGGAGCGGAGGAACTGGTAGATTTAATTACAGCAGCAGAAGAAGGAACATCAGTCTGGAAGAATGAGCTACTGGAAGAGCTTGATCCAGCAATAGGAGATGTGTTTCCAGATTGGTTGGTGGGAGTGACTGCTCCTTTCTTGATCTCAATCTCATAAGATTCAAGGATGTTGTAGACCTCTGGTTGAGATAAGGCACTCTGATTCTCAGTCTTCTTGATCATGATACGGTAGATATTCCATTCCTCAGGGAGAGCATCTAGAAGTTTCTTGTTTAGCTCCAGAGTTGGGTACTCAAAACCTATTACCTTCATCTTAGACACAATGCTTGAGAAAAGGTTGATCATATAAGACATTGATTCTCCTCTGACACTATTGAACATCTCATATTGATTCTTAATAAGATCTCTCTTACTCTCCCTAACTTCAGCACTACCCTCAAATCTAGTACAAAAGGCTACCCATAGATCTTTGGTGGTGGTGTACTCGGCAAAAATGTTGAATATATCTATAGGAAGAGCCATAGCAATAGTCCCATAAGCCTTGTTGTCTCGGGCAATCAAAGAAATGTCATTATTCAGCCACGGTATTAGGACGCTAAATATCTGCAGTAGTGATCACAGGTTTGTCGGGACCATCAGTGACAGAGTTCAGTAAGGTATGATCATGAAATTGAAAGAAAAGCTTCATCTTCTTTGTCCAGTCATCCAATTCTCTTGTGGACACAAGAACAAGTAGTTTGTTCCCTCCAGAAAACTCATTTGAGTTTGAAGTTGCCATAATATCAGAGGTCGAAACTAAAACATTGACTAGTTTCGGGTGGACAAACTTGATCAAAACTACTAGTTTCGATAGAGAAACACTGATCGAAACTCCTAGTTTCGATTGAGAAAAATTAACCTGAAACTTCTAGTTTTGATTGAAGAAAACAAAGCCCGAACAAACTAGTTTCGATGGTTAATCACTTGGTCAGAAAGAAGCAGAACCAACTAGTTTCGATGGTTACGATCAAACGCCTTAGTTAAAAGGTCAACAAAGTTGTCATCCGTGTGAACTTTTACAAGTTCAACCAAGCGCTTTTCAGCACAATCACAGATGAAATGGTGACGAATCTCAATGTGTTTAGTTTTGGAATGTTTCACAGGGTTATTTATGATGGACATGGTGGCATTGTTATCAATGAATAAAGGAGTTCTAGTGAAGTTCAAGCCATAATCTCTCAATTGTTGTTGGATCCACAAAATCTGAGAACAATAGCTCGCGGCAGCAATGTACTCTGCTTCACAAGTTTAGACAAAAACCGTTGACAGCTTCTTACACTGCCAGGAGACCAGCCTGTCTCCTAAGAATTGACATCCACCTGAGGTTTTTGGGGACCATCAGTGATAGAGTTCAGCAAGGTATAATCATGAAGTTGAAAGAAAAGCTTCATCTTCTTTGTCCAGTCATCAAATTCTCTTGTGGACACAAGAACAGGCGATTTGTTCCCTCCAGAAAACTAATTTGAGTTTGAAGTTGCCATAATATCAGAGGTTGAAACTAAAATAGTGACTAGTTTCGGGTGGACAAACTTGATCAAAACTACTAGTTTCGAAAGAGAAACACTGATCGAAACTCCTAGTTTCGATTGAGATTTGCCCGAAACTTCTAGTTTCGATTGAAGAAAAAAAAACCTGAACTAACTAGTTTCGATGGTTAATCACTTGGTCAGAAAGTAGCAGAACCTCTGTAGTTTCTATTGAAGCTAGTTTCGATACCCAAAGTTTCGATCGATACCCAAGTTTCGGGTAAACACGCTTCACAGAGTAGTTTCGATTAGAACAAGACAAATAACTAGTTTCGATTATACCTTCACCAGACAAGGTACAGACAAGAAGATTCGATGATCAACAGAATGTTTCCCAAAGTAGTTTCGATGCCTTCTTCCCCAAGTCAGAAAACCTCCATTGATGATCAACCTCAGAAATCAATATCACCAAAATAGAAATCCAATCCAGCGAAAATTTTCGTCTAATACTCTTGATCACAAAACAACCTTCAATCTTGAAACCCCGAACAAATGTCGTCAGAAATCGATGAAACAATGAAAAACTGTGATGAAACAATGCTCCAAAAATCTAATGCAGAAAACTGCAAAAAACCACACAAAATCACCTAAAATCGATCACTAAAAACCTGATAATACTCACAAATCAAGAGCATAAAGCTCTGATACCAATTGTAGGTCCTGATTTCACTCGGAAATCACTCAGATGATCGATTACACACATACACCGGCGGAAATTGTGTGTATGGTGGTGAAATAGAGGATAAAATCAGAAATGATGAAGATAACAGGCTAACCACACTTGAATCAACACAAAATGATATGACAATGCAAAAACACAGTGTAAAAACAACTACAAATGTATTAATTCAGAAACAATGTGAAAGAGAGAATTTCAGGGTTACAGTCGCTACTCACACCCTAAACATTCTTAAACTAGGCTATTTATAGTAGTTAACAGGTATCGAAACTATGTCAATCGAAACTACTAGTTTAGTTTGAACATTTACAAGTGATAGACAAACCTATCGAAACTACTATCTATCGAAACTACTAGTTTTGATTGAACAAACCTCAGTCGAAACTAAGTAGTTTCGATGGCCCAGACTTAGATTATTAAAACAGTAAATTACATCAAATGAAATTACAATACTGAAATGACAAATAAGTAAACTAAACTAACATTGTTCAAAACACAATAACGACAACAGCTCAATAGAATTACATGACTCTACAACATATCTTGGCCCAACTTCCCATTGCATACTTGTGAGTATGGGCAGTGAAGTGAACTAAAAAATTATGCTAAAGACATAACCCAAAACTGGTCTCATAAGAAAATTTTTGTCAAAATCATACAACCTTTATCTAATAATGACCATTTAGTATTCTTTTACACACACACACTTGCAAACATGGGTTCAAATCATAGTTGTAGTATTGATTTAGTTTCCACACTACTAATGAATCCAAAACGCTTATAGCCTACAAACAATTCAAATTACTTGCAAATATTCAAATTAACAACTGAAACAACTCAGACAATCAAGTAAGCATGACACAACCATTTCCCATATGTGCAATCTAAGACGTTTACATCATTACTGATGTACTATCATATCCTTTTTTCTTCAAATGACTTCGACATTTTCTTGATTTTCTATTTTGTTTTGATTTTTGTAAAATATTTTATATATGAAACGAACTAAACAAAATTAAAGTTTAACTTCCATGAAAACATTTTGATTAAAAAAATAAATAAATAAAAATTTCACTCAGGATTGAAAATTCCTATCATGTTAACAAGATGTTCAAAACGGGTACGATCAAACGCCTTAGTGAAAAGGTCAGCAAAGTTGTCATCCGTGTGAACCTTTACAAGTTCAACCAAGCGCTTTTCAGCGGGTTATTTTTGGAATGTTCAATCATGGATGAAATGGTGACGAATCTCAATGTGTTTAGTTTTGGAATGTGTAGGTCCCGGGGGCCTCGGTCGAGCATAGCGGAAGACTGAGATAGTGCAATGTAAGACCTGCTAATAGATTCGTGGGGGAGAACAGATGAAGAGAAACGATGGACCAGAGCATATGAACAATAAGAACAGATAAACAAGAGAATCGATAATCCATAACAACGTTATCATCACAGATTACATACCGAAGGATTATACATCTCTAGTTTAAGCTCACGGTCCAAGGGTCGGGAGAGCTCGTCCCGACCCGACCTCTCTCAGGATCTCACATTTGTTCTCTGCACTTAACAAATGAGCCTAACAACTCTATTTATAGAGGCATGAACAACTTGTCATGCACACTTAACAAGTACGCTTGGTCATGTGTACTTATTAAGTATGCAAGGCAAATGCCTTGCACACTTGTTAAGTGCGCATGAACAAGTGGTGAACTTGCTAAGTACGCAGAAACATTCTCTTGTGTACTAGATGAGTACACCGATACATAGAATTTTATCTATGGTTACCAAAACATGCATCAACAGACTCCCTCTTAACTATAGCATCAAATTCTATATATCACTAACACAGATATTCATCAATTTAAAAGAATGTTCTAACAGACTCCCTCTAAACTAATGCTATCTCGTGTCTTCTGGCAAGACTTGATCTTCTGGTATTCACTTGAAATCTTGAAATGTTCAAACTTCAGTCTTCAGTTGTCATGCAATGACAAACACGACTCCCTCTTGACAGTAGCTTTCTTTGTAGACCAAAACAAGTGCTTCAATAAGAACCAACTAACCCAATACAGCTCATTGTAGTTCACACTCTCAGTAGTAGCTTGCTCCACCCTAACTATCCTTCAAATCAGCTGGCATATGATAGAAATCAACTCCCGTAGGAATTCTAGTAAGATAAACTTTAGTCTTTAAGCCAGATGTGTTAACTCTGTCTTGTATCTTCACGAGTTAACCAAATTCCTAAAGATATTCATATCCAATTTCCCTATTCCATGTAAGCTCCATCTGACTAGACCAGAAACAAGGGATTGTTTCCTATCCCGTTAGCAAATGATAAAGGTTCTGTCTTCAACTAATAATCCCAAGGATATCCAGCTTTATCTTGAAAACACTCGATAAAATCAAACACAAATTCATGCTCAGTAATGATCATCATGTATCCAATCTCCAATGTTCTCCAGTTAGATCTTCATTCCTGGTTAACATCTCCTAATCGGTAACATTCAGCACGATGAAGTCCCATAACTAGGTTGTCTATCCGGATTCCGCCCAGATCCCAGATGAGAAATCCAATCATAACTAAAACACTCCAAATCTAAAACACACTCTTGACCAATGAGCATGGAAAATAAAATTTAGTTTACACGAGAAATCATAGTTAAGATTCATGTTACTTTAAAAGTCCCATGAATACTCTTAAAAATTTTAATTTTATCCCCCTCATTTCTCTGTAAACTATGACCAGTTTCATCACCGCTTCACCCGATTCCTCAAAAACCACATCTAGTTAAAACTAGGATTTTATTTCTTTGCAAAGATGTAATAGAGAAACTATAGGTTAAAATTTTTATAGTATTCATCCCCTATTAAATAAGTATCCCGGATACTCGTTGCCTACATTTTCAGGTTTGAATACGCAAACAATATGATTCAAAGACCCAGAGCAGCACATCTTCACAAATAAATCAAGACCTTTAGCCGATGACGACCCAGTTGTTCAAATTGATTTAGCGGCCATTCCCTATTATAGAAGTATGCAAGATACTCGTAGCCAACATTTTCAGGTTTGAACAACTTAGCAAAATGACAACTGGTATCATCCACCAAAAATCTCGACCTTGTTTCGCCATGATACTTTATATACAAATTTTAGTCCTGAAAAACCAAAATCACTAAATTTTAAAAAAAAAATGGGCCGAAACAAGTGTACAAATGATCTCTAAAAAATTTGGCCAAGAAAAGTTTTCCCGCCAAAAAACTCATGTTTGATAACCGACGATAATTGACGAGCAAATACGCATGTTTGACGAGCAAATACTATAGGTCCACATGACCCAACTACAGATCGATCTCGTGACGTGATGTATCAATGACATGGAGTGCGGAATCCAACCGTATCAATGAATGTGTACACAAGATGACAGAAATGATAACAATGTAAATAATCTTCTCGTTGTATTTCCTTATCAGACACTGATTAATTAGATTCTTAGGTCTGATCTATTTCTTAAGTTTTCCAAGTCTCTTAACCACTAAGACTTGTAAACACCTATTTATAGGAAGACACAGCACCTTAGGCGAACTTAACAAGTTCGCTCGTAAAGATACTTAGGCGAACTTCTATGAACTTAAACAATATTGTTATCAACAGTTACAAAACATGTCCTAACAGACTCCCCTTTAACTGTTGCTAACAATTCTATCAATTACAAGTCAAAGACTCTAAGACTAAGACATAATATCTTCAAGATTGTCATCCGTCTTCATATATCATCAAACACACTGTAGTCTTTGTCTTGTTCATCTGCACACTTTCTCTTTCTATATAGAAGAAAACTTGGGAGAAGAACCCCTTGTCAACTTATGTCTGCAATATTCAGTTTTTGCAAAGGAGAACAACCAAGAATAACCAATAATTAAGATTTCCATGGAAGCTGGAAAAATGAAATCTTTTTGATTTTTCAAACATAAGAAACACAAAATCTTTTTGGGTTTTCTCTGTAAAAACTGAACTCTAAAAATACGAAATCAGTTCTTTTTGGTTGAACATCACGAGTAAGAGGATCATATCAGTATAAACAATGCATCAATCACACATTTTGGATATAAAATCCGTATAATATCAAATGGTATCCTATGACATTCTGTCAAGCCTTGACCAATCAAACCAATATCTTTCAAGATGATCACACTCAATCTTTTTCAAGACTTTTCATATTGCATGTTGTCACACCCCCAAATTTATTTACTTAATGAATAAATAAATAAATACAGGTTGTAACGATTGGTTCATTACACGATAGCGGAAGCTGTAATAGTGATTTCTAAGACTTGAATACATACACAAATACTAAGACTAAGTAATACAATGATCTAAGTTCTTCTAGATCAACGACAGACTGGAGGCCGGATAATCTATGTCCTTCCAGCTAGTAGGAATTTATCCAATTATAGCTAGCCTATTCCAACCGTGCCATGGCTATGAATTACCTGAAAAACATACTTAAAAATGTCAACACAAAGGTTGGTGAGTTCACAGGTTTGATTGTTGCAATGTAAAGTGATTTTCCTTGAAAACATTGATATTGTGTACATGGCCATAATATGAAACTGTTTTCCTTGAAAACATTGAAAATATGTACACAGGTTTAATGTAAGGTTGTTTTCCTCGAAAACATGTGATGACTTCATAGTCATAAAACGAGTAGTTTTCCCAATGAAAACATGTGATGACTTCATAGTCATAAAACGAGTAGTTTTCCCAATGAAAACATGTGATGACTTCATAGTCATAAAACGAGTAGTTTTCCCAATGGAAACATGTGATAACGTCATAGTCATAAAATAAGTCGTTTTTCCTGAAAACGTTGATACTGTGTACATGGCCATAATATGAAACTGTTTTCCTTGAAAACATTGATAAAAACATTTCCACGTAAACAAATGGCAAAACCATTGGTGTATAAGTGATTGGCAGATCCATCTGCACGAAAATGTTTCGATGAATATGATAAACAAAACAAGTAATGTTGACCCATTTGTAGACTAGCTAGGAATACAAATAATATGTACATACATCAGGCATAACCAAACCATGACACAGGTGTTTTGCCCCTCGCTCGTACCTCACGAGCAATGTTTGAACACTATGCGGTCATTTGGCCAGAGGGACCCATGGTTAGCGCGACTAACCATGACCGGGGGTGTCAATCCCAATAGTACTATCCATAGAATCCCAGGCTAACCTATAGCTAATGGTTATAAATTTGATGGTCAGGGGACTTCCAGCGCTCTATATGTGTTAACTCATGCAAACATAAAGGTCGGGTCTTGTTTTCTTGCTACCATATGAAAATGTTTGTAAGTACGTTTTATGTTTTCCCGAATGTATCAGGCAATGATGTTCCCAAATGTAGTAAACAATGATGTCTCATGTTTTCAAACTTATAAGCAAGTATGTTTTCCCCCCGGTGTTTCTAAAACATTTAAAAGTCAAAAGGGGGCTGTGAAACTCACAACGAGTTAAACCAGAATGTTCATATTGTCAAACGTATAAGCAATTGTATTTCATGTTTTCAAAACATAGCCAGTAAGTATGTTTCTCCCCCGCAGTTTACAAAACATTAAAAAGCCAAAGGGGGCCGTGAACTCACCTGATGAGCTTTCAATGTTTAAGTGCTAGCAAGGCCGATGTGTATGCAAGACTGTCCTAACCGTGACCTAAATAGTGACGGTTATCTTATGACCTTAATATTGAGTGTCATCATACAAGTCGGTCATGTACAAAGTCCATCCAATATGTTAGACTCAAAAACGTAAGTGTCATGTTTAGAAAATGTGACCCGACGAACCGTTGGTGACTTGTCATTGAATTTCATGATGCGTGTTCGTATTTATTCACACATATATACATTATTTATGTTATACAAACAGATGCTTATCCATAGGTTGTTGTATATACATTATGTTAGGGTTTTGGTAGTTATTCACTTCAAACTACAATATTAAGGTAACCCTAGTCTATAGATATTTTCCTGAATTTTAAGTTGACCGTGTGTCGCCATTTTGATTAACCAAATGAACTCGTTTAGTGATGAAAATTTATACCAAGATACCTACATGTCTTAGGGTTACAGGGATGTATTAATCAACAACTTTTGACATGTTTAAGTATTTTTAAATATTTATTCAGACAAGAGAGGGCAGCAGCATTCGGTTCTGGAGTGTCTTGGGGATTCCTTTTTAATTGACCGACCTAGACCCATTTTCATGACCCAAGACCCTACAAATTTTACTATGTACATAAAATACTAACTTTAGAAAGTGGAATCAGGTTATTTAGACTTGTTATGACCAAATTATGACTCTCACAAGTGATGCTAAAATTCTGTCGAAAAGGACAGCATTGACACACTTTCTTGTATGACCATTTTGGGGTATCAAAACTCAACAAAATTTCATGAAACCACTTGGGTTGGACTCTTGACTCTTTGTAATTGATTTTAGACCTAAGATTCGACAAGTTTGGGTGAGCATGGACCGAGTTATGGCATGGTAAAGTCGGTTCGAAATTCTGCCAGCTCACTGTTTTGGTTCTATAACACTCAATTTCAACAACTATTCAAATTTTGTACTTGTTTTGACTCTTGTTTACCAAATGGTTGATGTTTAAGTTAGATATGACATGTTCTAAAGTCCATTTGTCCAGATTTGATCATTAAAACCCCTTGATCATTGAGTTTTTAAAGAAATCTTGTGTTCAAAAGATTTAGACTATGGATTTAGTTACTTTTAAGCATAAACTATTGGATGGTGACTTTTACATGATGATCCTTGTATTTTCCTTGAAAGAATGAAGAAATAAGAAGATAAAGGAGCTTCACCTTAAGCAAGCAAAGAGAAGGGATAGAAGGTAGTTCCAAGTTGAGCTTTTGCACCACTAGATCTTCTTGAAAGCACCTAAACTCCTTAGGTTCTTGGAGGAAGACTTGAAGCTAGAATGAAGATAAGGTTGGTGTTGTTGCCATGAGAAAGGAAAGAAGAGGGAGAAGAAGATTGAGTGTTGATGTGTTGGGTGGTGAATGACAAGGGAATGGATTAGGGAGTCCTTTTGTAAGCAAAGAAAGCAATGTGGTATGGAAAGGTGGAGTGTTGTCTTGAACAAAATCAAGTGGAAAGAAAAATGTGGTGTGAGGTGGAGCCCACTAGAAATTCATGGCCAAGAGGTCAAAGGGGGTAGTGTTGGGGTAGTTAAGTGATTAAATGGTTAATTGGTGTAGTTATTTAGGTCATTAGGCGTATTAATCCCGATTAGGGTTCGAAACGGTGATTTAACTCGATTTTATGTTCTTTAATGACATCTTAAATTATAGTTAACTAGTTTATGACTAGTTTAGTGAAAAACACTTAATTTATGTATTGTATGTGTAACATCCCAAAAATAATAAAACGAATAAACATAACGAGACCAGTGATTTAGTCGGAACATTTAAACAAAAAGAGAGCGGGCCTGGGCCTGGCTTCAGTGGGCCGAGGGAAGCCCATTGCACATAAGAGGCAAGGCAGCCCTCTTCCCTGCTCATTTCCCCAACACACGCAGCTTTTAGAGAGAGAAAGGACAGCTCGGGTCTAGAGAGAGAAAGTGACGGATCAACTTGTAACATCCCAAAATAAATGAGGATTTTAAATAACGGGTTGAACCGGGACGAACGGGATAAAAGAACGAGGCGTAACGGGCCGGGCCGGTTGGGCCGGCAAACTTGAAGGAAGGGGGGGTTTCCTCCCTTTAAATAGCCAACACACACACCATTTCTCTCATTTGCAAGAATCTAGAGAGAGAAACCGTAGAGAGAGAAAGTTGGCGGATCGACCCGAGATTGAAGGAGCTTGTTGCTACTGAACTCGTGAGCAAAACCTCCGGATCAGAATCTCGAAATCAGGTAGCACCCGAACCAAATCTGAGTTTTTGTTCGTTTTTGGGTTTTCGGGTATTTTTGTGAAAATGACGGGTTTTTATAAACCAAATGAGGAAAGGGTTATAAATCTGGAATCACGAAAGGAAAATACACGTTTTGAATACAAAAAGTCCGGATCTTGACAAGATCGGACCTGCATGCGAAAGTTAGGGTTTTTGGGGAAGATAGCTGAGTTCTGCAGGTATCGAAACTAGAGTTTCGAGTGGCCTGCAGGTGTCGAAACTAGAAGTTTCGAGTGACCTGCAGTTGTCGAAACTAGAAGTTTCGAGTGACCTGCAGTTGTCGAAACTAGAAGTTTCGAGGGGCCTGCAGGTATCGAAACTAGAAGTTTCGATGGGCCTGCACCTGTCGAAACTAAGTAGTTTCGATAGGTCTGCATCAGTAAGTGAAGTCAGTGTATTCACCTGTAACAGAACGAGTAAACCGTTAGAGTTGGGATTTAGGTCTGATGTGTATTTAATTAATCATTCAGATCGGAAGTGACGTTGTTGGACCTTTGTTTAGGACAACCGAGACTAGCTTATAAGGTGAGTTCTAGAAGCCCTCTTTTAAATGTTTTTATATAATGTTTTCGGGCTGGTGTGTACACGTATGAAATGTTGTTTTATAAAATGATATTTATGAAACTACGTTTACGAAAGGAAATGATTTGGAACGAAGGGTTTATGGAAAGAAAGTTTATGAACGAAATGTTTACGAACGAATGTTATAAAGAAATGGTTTAATGAAAAGGTAAAGGGTTTTGAAAGTGAAGGAAAGGTTTTATGAAAAGAAAACAAAAAGGGGCAAATGTTTTAAAGAAGTCATTACAAATCTAATCTGTCGAATGAATGGAATTGACGAATGAAGTCTGGGAATGTGATTCCCAGCCTTGTGGTAGATTATGGACAGTGAGCCATAGTTACCACAAGAACAACATGGGCAATGTCTTTGTGGCATGTCAATGGTTTTGATGTTGTACAACTGGTAAGGGAGTAACGACGGTTACTCGGGTGATGACGATCATCCTAACGAACGAGGTAATGGGAAATCAATGACGGCGATACGTAACGGTTGATTTCCAAAGGAAAGATGCGTGTTGGGCAATGACGGCGATACGTAACGGTTGACCCCACGTATTAAATGGTAATGGGAAATTAATGACGGCGATACGTAACGGTTAATTTCCAAAGGAAAGATGCGTGTTGGGCAATGACGGCGATACGTAACGGTTGACCCCACGCATTGAAGGGTTGGGCAATGACGGCGATACGTAACGGTTGACCCAACGTAGTGGTATGGTTGTGGCAATGACGGCGATACGTAACGGTTGCCCACAACATTAAAAGTTCCTACGGGGACATAGAGACGCGTAACGATACAGATTTAGATAATAATGTATGACTTAAATGAATGTTAATGTTTTAAACAAATGATTGTGTTTAAATATGCGAAGGTTTACGAATGAAAGGCCCTGTTTTCTTATACGAATGTTAAACCCTATTGAATGTTTGAATGATGAACCATTTCTTAAAACGAACGAAAACTAGAACTCACCAGCGTAGCTGACGTTTTTAAGTGTACACATTCAGGTTAAGGTAGGTTCTGAGGATGGACGGTGATGCTTGGCTAGAGATGAAGAGTTACCCGACTGCTTTTGAAGACTGGCATCCCGTTATGTTTAGTTATGATGTAAATATGTTTTAAACTATGTTTACGCTTCCGCATGTATGAATAACGATTAAGTTATGTTTAAATGAAAATTTTTCCGCTACGTTATCTGATATTCATGTTTAAGAACTGCTTGTGAATGAGTAAATCCAATAAGTGAGGCCTCCCGGGTTTGGGTCCTCACAAGTTGGTATCAGAGCAATAGTTTGAGAGATTCGGACACCCCTAATGTCTGAACTTAAACTTTGAATGGGACCGAAAGCGGATGCCAGTACGGGTAACTCGAGCCACAGCATCAGGTATGAAAAGTAGAGTATGTGTATGTAATATGCCTTAGGAAGAGTTAGGAAAGGACTTGTGTTCTGATGGAATCACAAAGGTGGTCAAATAGAAATCGAAAGGTAGTGTAATGGTTAATTACAGATGGCCAGTGTATATTAACATCTTACAGTACTTATTGAATTTTATTTGTTAACTAGCGTGATGACATTAGATTCCTTGTCTTTTAAGAACGAAATGGAGGGAAGAATAGGCGGAAGGCGTGGTGAGGGTCGTACCGGATGACACGGTAGGATTCCCGCCCACTAAGTTCATAGTGAAAAGGCAAGAGTTCTTGCGGAACCGGAAGGTAGTGTGCATGAGACCGTACGAGTGTGATGCGAAATGTCCTCCGTTGTGTTGACTTAGAGCGAAAGTGGTAAGAGGTGTCGATGAGAATGCCGGGACAAAAATCTCAACTTTGAAGGGACGCGAGTATTAGAAAGTGTTATAAGAGGAACTAGAATGCTCGAGTAAGGTAAATTGGTAATTTCGTTTGGATCCGCGAAATTGTGAATTTACAGGTGCACGTTCATGATGGTGAATCTTATGGTATTGATTAATGCTTACGTATCAGAGTTGATCCAATTACTCAACCACGACTACGAGATGTTAGTCACCCGAGTAACGATTAAGAAGATTGATGAACATCATTAGTAATGGTAATGATGTCAAAGATGGTGTACCTTACAACGGTGAATGATGTCAGCAAGTACGAGCCACAGACAAGATGAGGAGGAATGAAACTTCGGTTTACCTAAGTCAGACGAGCATACGTATGAAGGATGCCAAGGAGCTAGGATGGGCTACGCTTAGCGCAAACACGTTCTGATGAATAAGAATCGGTCTACTGTTGAAGTATGCATGAGCATGAAAGAAATAACCACACTAGTGTATGTCCAAAGAATATATGAGTGCACGAATGCACAAAGTGCATCTTTTCATGTAGAAGACAGTCCAAGACAACTAATAAGGGTATCTGCTGAAATGAGAAAATAGATATACCAACAACAACAAGAGACGGAAACCGCGATGTTAATTAGGGCGTGCAGACTAAACCAAACCAAACCAAACCAGATCCGACCCAAGGATTGTTTGTCTAGAATGAATGTGAAGGACAAGTTTTGACTAACAATGTGAAGCAAGGCATGGGCACTAAGAAGAAATTTAAGGCGACTCAGAGAACGCTCTACTATGTCTAAGTCTAATCAATAGCTGCGAGTGTTACTAGAATTGGAAAGCCGTTGAGGGACCCACTGAAACTAGAAAGGAAATGAAAGTACAAGTGTCACCGTACGTGTCATCTATCCATAGTAAGACCAACGATGTGAAACGTAAAACCTGACAAGTACGTTTGAAAGAAAGACTAGAAGGAGATTGTGTATGAAGATATGAATGAAAAGTTCGAGTGACTAGTGTGCCATCTGAATGAATACCTTCCCGACAAGTTGAGTGTGATAAGGGATACCTCATATGTTTGGGGGATACCCGATACGGTTCCTACGGGGACGAAGCGATACGGTTCCTACGGGGACGAAGCGATACGGTTCCTACGGGGATGAAGCGATACGGTTCCTACGGGAACGAAGCGATACGGTTCCTACGGGAACGAAGCGATAAGGTTCCTTCTGGAATGAAGTATATGGTTCCTTAGGGAACGAGACGATGTGGTTCCTTCGGGAATGAGATGGTACGGTACCTTAGGAAACTTGATAGTAGGAATCATTCAGGAACGGGATATTATGATTCATTCGAGAACGACATGGTATGGTCCTTCAAGGACGAATGCACCATGGACAGCTTATGAGGTATACACAATGATCCAAATAGTTGAGAGACGATCGATAGGAACCGTCCAGATGGAAAGGTGGATAACCTGAACGAGGAGTTGAAATTATGGCCAATGAGTCTTCTGTGGACGACTCCGAGTTTGATAAGACATTTCACATAGAATGACGATATAAGAACCCTAACGGTTAGATGTGAAAGACCGACTAGGGATGTACGATGCTGAAAAAGATAACGTCTATCAAGAACGAGAGAGGTATAGTCAAGACTACACAAGGATCTGTCAACGGGAGAGTGATTGCATATACGTCGCGGCAGTTGAAAGTTCACGAAGTCAATTATCCGACTCATGATTTGGAACTTACTGCTGTCGTATTTGCATTGAAAATATGGAGGCACTACCTCTATGGGGTGAAGTTTACTATTTACTCCGACCACAAAAGTTTGAAATACTTCTTCGAACAAAGAGAGTTTAATATGAGGCAGAGACGATGGTTGGAACTTCTGAAAGATTATGACTGTGAAATCATATACCACCCTGGAAAGGCAAACGTGGTGGCTGACGCTCTAAGCCGAAAGGATGTGCCTACTCCTATTAGAGTGAAGGCTTGCCAGTTGGTGGTAACTTCAGATGTGATGAGAGAAATTGAAAAGGCTCAAGATGAGGCACTTAAAGAGGAAAACATAAAGAAGGAAAGGATGGTTGGCCAACAGGACAAGTTGGAATATAACACCCTTGGTGTTAGGACACGTTTTGGGCGGATATGGATACCTATGGGTGGCGAGCTTAGGTATGCCGCCTTATGAAATGTTGTATGGGAGAAGATGCAGGACCCCGGTTTGTTGGGGTGAGATTGGACAGAAGGAATTGGGAAGTCTCGAAGTCGTTAAAGAAACATCGGAAAGGTTTGATCAGATCAAAGCACGCATGAAGGCCGCCCAAGATCGTCAGAAATCCTATGCGGATAAACGACGAAGGCCTATTGAGTTTAATGTTGGGGATAGAGTAATGTTGAAAATGTCGCCTTGGAAGGGAATCATACGATTCAGAAAGAGAGGAAAGTTAAGTCCGAGGTTTATCGGACCATTCAGGATTATGGCACGGGTTGGTGAAGTCGCATATCGGTTGGAATTGCCTGATGAGTTAAGTGGGATTCATCCTACCTTCCATGTATCACACTTGCGAAAGTGTTTGGCGGATGAATCGGCTCACGTACCACTTACGGACATCGAGGTCGACAACAGCCTTAACTACATCGAAGAACCTGTGGCCATCCTAGACAGGAAAGAGAAACGTTTACGTAACAAAGTTATCCAGTTGGTTAAAGTCCAGTGGAAGCACCAGAAGGGATCGGAAGCTACATGGGAAACGGAGACGGAAATGAAGGATTCGTACCCTCAACTGTTTGACTTATGATAGGTTTCGGGGACGAAACCTATTGTAAGGGGGGTAGACTTGTAACATCCCAAAATAAATGAGGATTTTAAATAACGGGTTGAACCGGGACGAACGGGATAAAAGAACGAGGCGTAACGGGCCGGGCCGGTTGGGCCGGCAAACTTGAAGGAAGGGGGGGTTTCCTCCCTTTAAATAGCCAACACACACACCATTTCTCTCATTTGCAAGAATCTAGAGAGAGAAACCGTAGAGAGAGAAAGTTGGCGGATCGACCCGAGATTGAAGGAGCTTGTTGCTACTGAACTCGTGAGCAAAACCTCCGGATCAGAATCTCGAAATCAGGTAGCACCCGAACCAAATCTGAGTTTTTGTTCGTTTTTGGGTTTTCGGGTATTTTTGTGAAAATGACGGGTTTTTATAAACCAAATGAGGAAAGGGTTATAAATCTGGAATCACGAAAGGAAAATACACGTTTTGAATACAAAAAGTCCGGATCTTGACAAGATCGGACCTGCATGCGAAAGTTAGGGTTTTTGGGGAAGATAGCTGAGTTCTGCAGGTATCGAAACTAGAGTTTCGAGTGGCCTGCAGGTGTCGAAACTAGAAGTTTCGAGTGACCTGCAGTTGTCGAAACTAGAAGTTTCGAGTGACCTGCAGTTGTCGAAACTAGAAGTTTCGAGGGGCCTGCAGGTATCGAAACTAGAAGTTTCGATGGGCCTGCACCTGTCGAAACTAAGTAGTTTCGATAGGTCTGCATCAGTAAGTGAAGTCAGTGTATTCACCTGTAACAGAACGAGTAAACCGTTAGAGTTGGGATTTAGGTCTGATGTGTATTTAATTAATCAATTCAGATCGGAAGTGACGTTGTTGGACCTTTGTTTAGGACAACCGAGACTAGCTTATAAGGTGAGTTCTAGAAGCCCTCTTTTAAATGTTTTTATATAATGTTTTCGGGCTGGTGTGTACACGTATGAAATGTTGTTTTATAAAATGATATTTATGAAACTACGTTTACGAAAGGAAATGATTTGGAACGAAGGATTTATGGAAAGAAAGTTTATGAACGAAATGTTTACGAACGAATGTTATAAAGAAATGGTTTAATGAAAAGGTAAAGGGTTTTGAAAGTGAAGGAAAGGTTTTATGAAAAGAAAACAAAAAGGGGCAAATGTTTTAAAGAAGTCATTACAAATCTAATCTGTCGAATGAATGGAATTGACGAATGAAGTCTGGGAATGTGATTCCCAGCCTTGTGGTAGATTATGGACAGTGAGCCATAGTTACCACAAGAACAACATGGGCAATGTCTTTGTGGCATGTCAATGGTTTTGATGTTGTACAACTGGTAAGGGAGTAACGACGGTTACTCGGGTGATGACGATCATCCTAACGAACGAGGTAATGGGAAATCAATGACGGCGATACGTAACGGTTGATTTCCAAAGGAAAGATGCGTGTTGGGCAATGACGGCGATACGTAACGGTTGACCCCACGTATTAAATGGTAATGGGAAATTAATGATGGCGATACGTAACGGTTAATTTCCAAAGGAAAGATGCGTGTTGGGCAATGACGGCGATACGTAACGGTTGACCCCACGCATTGAAGGGTTGGGCAATGACGGCGATACGTAACGGTTGACCCAACGTAGTGGTATGGTTGTGGCAATGACGGCGATACGTAACGGTTGCCCACAACATTAAAAGTTCCTACGGGGACATAGAGACGCGTAACGATACAGATTTAGATAATAATGTATGACTTAAATGAATGTTAATGTTTTAAACAAATGATTGTGTTTAAATATGCGAAGGTTTACGAATGAAAGGCCCTGTTTTCTTATACGAATGTTAAACCCTATTGAATGTTTGAATGATGAACCATTTCTTAAAACGAACGAAAACTAGAACTCACCAGCGTAGCTGACGTTTTTAAGTGTACACATTCAGGTTAAGGTAGGTTCTGAGGATGGACGGTGATGCTTGGCTAGAGATGAAGAGTTACCCGACTGCTTTTGAAGACTGGCATCCCGTTATGTTTAGTTATGATGTAAATATGTTTTAAACTATGTTTACGCTTCCGCATGTATGAATAACGATTAAGTTATGTTTAAATGAAAATTTTTCCGCTACGTTATCTGATATTCATGTTTAAGAACTGCTTGTGAATGAGTAAATCCAATAAGTGAGGCCTCCCGGGTTTGGGTCCTCACACAACTCGGGAATTCAGGAGAACGTTGCTGCTGTTCCCGTGAGCAAAACCTCCAAATCAGAATTTCAATCCAGGTAACGATTCGATCACATTATGAGTTTTTGTTCGTTTTGGGAAGTTTCGGGTTTTGGCTAAAAGATAACGATTTTACGGTTGAAACTTGAAAGTGAACTTAGGTATAGCATCTAGAATGAAAAACGAACGTTTTGATCCAAGAAAATTTAGATATCGACATGATCAGATTCGCATGCAGAACATTCGGATTTTTGGGGAAGGCGATAAGTGCAGACCCATCGAAACTACTTAGTTTCGATATGTGCAGGTCCATCGAAACTACTTAGTTTCGATATGTGCAGGACCATCGAAACTACCCAGTTTCGATATATGCAGACCCAATCGAAACTACTATAGTTTCGATATGAGCCCCCGATCCGAAGCTAAGATAATACATAAGCAGCCTATCGAAACTACCTATCGAAACTAACAAGTTTCGACATAAGCAGCCTATCGAAACTACCTATCGAAACTACCAAGTTTCGACAGGAACAACCTATCGAAACTACCAAGTTTCGATATAAGCTAATCGATCGAAACTACTAGGTTCAAGCATAGTAATGTCTAGTGTCATCTAGGAGCACTACCTTATGTATATGACTTTATTATACAGATCGTGAGTGACATTAGTGAAGCTCAGTAGCCAGCAAAGTGTATTACAGAAACTACTCATCAGGTGAGTTCTATGTGCCCCCTTCTAAGTTATGTGCAAATGATTTATAAATGTTTTGGGGCTGAAGTGTATACACTAAATGAATAAATGAAATGAATGTCAATGTGATCATACGTGATATATTAAGGTATATGTGTAGATACATATGAAAGTGAATAATGAATTATGAACAAAGAACGACACGTATGTTTACAAAGAATGAGTGAATGAATGGTATAACGTAAATAAATGAAATCTTGCTTTATAAATATATATTGCATGCTAAGAAGGTAAGTATACGTTATGGACGGAAACGAAGCTAACGGCTACTACGGTAGACGGACGACCACTTGACTATTATGCAGCTAGAGAAGGAAGTCTAGAAAGGTAGACTAAATAAAGGCCACTACGGTGGAGTAAGTCGCTAAATCAATATTCGGCTGTATAATTAGTTCAAGTGGGAAACGGATGCCTTATGGCAGACGGGCGAATATGACGGACTACGACGGTAGGACGGTTAAGGCGGACAGCCGAAGGTTGGCCGGACGGAAAAGTTAAGGCGGACGGTTTCTAGGACCGGACGAGTAAAAGGGCTACGACGGTAGCTTAAGGGCGTATGTCTTTGTGACATACGCAGTAAAAGGCGGGTTGATCACCCTTATGTGTATGACCAATAAATGGTAAAGAAAGTAAAGGTGAATGCATATCTATGTAATCACGTAAGAAAGATAAGGAAAGAATGTTAAGAAAAGTGAAAGAAAAAGGGTGAACGCATATATATATATATATGTAATCACATTAATAAAGAAAAGAAAGATGAAAGAAAAGCAAAAGCTATGAATACGTATTTATATGAATAACTTTATAATAATGTTTACTTATGAAGTAAAGAAAAGAATGTTTATATCTAAACGCATTAAACTAGAACTCACCAGCGTTAGCTGACTTTAGTATACATTTCAGGTAAAGGAAGAAAAGGTCGTGCGAGGGCGTGAAGGTTACCCGACACAAGACTGACATCCCACTTTTGTTTGTTAAGACAATGTTGTGTTTTTTTTTAATTGTTAAGACTTCCGCTGTTATGAAATGTAATTGAATGATGAATGTTTTTAATTTAAGTTCAGTATTTATGACTATGTTTATGAGTAAATCCAACAAGTGAGGTTACCCGAGAAAGGGGCCTTACAAGTTGGTATCAGAGCAATAGTTTGAGAGATTTAGACATCCCTAAATGTCTAGACTCAAACTGATTATGGGACCAACGCACGGATGTCAGTATGGGTAACCAACGCCAACGCCAGCACGGTAAGTAAGTAATGAAGTTAAGGCTCTTGCATAAGAATAGATACCATAACTTAGAACAAATAGATGTTAATGCCATGACTGATTTGAAGAGTTTTGAACCCGAAAAGCAATGTAAATTAGTAATCACAAACCGGTCACTGTAATTAAGAATTTACCTTGCTCGTACTGTTCCAAACTATGATCTGAAGAAATGACATTGATGTATTCCCTTTGTAACTATCAGGAAATTAAGAATTATGGCTGGGGGAGGAAGAACAGGACCTCGAGGTGGTCGCACTGGCCGACGAGGTAGACCTCCGCTGAACCCAAGATTTGAAGAAGAAGAAGAGAGTGTGCACGCAGAGCACACAGAAAGTGTGCACGAAACAGAAGTGACCCCAATTAGGAACGACAGTCCAGGGCCTATACAGTTGGAACCTGAAGTCAGGGATGCTATTGCCCGTGAAGTTGTGCTCACTTTGAGGAAGGTATTGCCTGACCTACTATCCGAGGCACTAAAGAAAAGCAAAGAAGAGGATGGAGGGAACGATGAAGAGAAAATTTATGACAGTGACGGGGATGAAGTAAAAGTGGTATCAAGCAACCGTGGGTGTACTTACAAAGGTTTCAAGGATGGAGACCCACCCAAGTTTGATGGCAGCAAGGATTCGGTGGCTACGCTTGAATGGATAGAGAGGATGAGTGCTGTAATCAACATCAGCGAGTGTCGACCCGACCAGGCTGTTAAATATGTTGCTCATTCTTTCACCAATGAGGCCCTAGGTTGGTGGAGGAACATTCAGAGGACAAAGTCCCCAAATGCTCTGGCAAGAATGACATGGGAAGAACTGAAAAAGCTGGTAATTCAAAAGTTCTGTCCCCAGAACGAAATTGATCGCGTGGAAAATGAATTCCTAAACCTTAAGGCTGGCAACAAGACACACCGCCAGTACACTTCTAGATTCAATGAGTTGGCTCAGCTAGTACCCCACCTAGTGGAGACAGAAGAGCGAATGATCAAGTATTATGTGAAGGGCCTACCTCAAAGGGTCCGTGTCCACGTGAAAGCCAACCTACCCTCGACCTTCGAGTCAGTAGTGAACCTGAGCGGAATCGTCTACGACGATTATGCCAATGAGGACCCACCAACAGAAACCCAAAAGAGAAAGTGGGAGAACCCGTCTAGAGGAACCGGGAGAGGGAATGTAACAACGGAAACTAAGAAGCCAAGGTTGGATGAATATGAAACTTGCAAGAAATGTGGAAGGCAACATCTTGGCGAATGTAGAATTGGCACCACCACATGCTATAAGTGCGGGAAGCCGGGGCACTTCTCTCGAGAATGTGTAAGAGACGTCAAGTGTCAAGTATGTGGATTGTTTGGACATTTGACAAAGAACTGCAGGAAGGCCGGCCAATCTGGTTCGGGAAAGGATAGGGAGCAGGAACAGCCTAAGGCAAGGACTCGTGCCTATGCCTTGACTGAGGAAGAAGCAAGAGGAAACCCTGATGTCGTATCAGGTACGTTTCTAGTAAATGATGAACATGCTGCTATTTTATTTGACTCTGGTGCTAGTAAAAGCTTCATATCAAATGCATTTAGTCGTAAATTGGATTGCACTATCAACACCATAGTAAAGGCCTTTAGCGTACAAACTGCCGTGGGTAAAAATTCGGCAGTATTCCAAGTAACAGAGGATTGCATCATAGAAATAGAGGGACATAAGTTTCCATCTAGATTATTCCTTCTTACCTTAGGAGGATTCGATATAGTATTGGGTATGGATTGGTTAGCTGCCAACGAAGCTCAAATCATATGCAAACGTAAGAGGATACACCTAAAAGCTCCTAGCGGCAGTCCAATTACGGTTTATGGGGATTGGAATTGCACGATGCCAAACGTCATCTCGATGATCAAGGCCGAAAGTCACATGAGGCGCGGTTGCGAAGCTTATCTGGCATATGTTATTGATGATAGAATGAAAATGAAAGAACTCAAGAATGTACCCGTGGTGTGCAACTTTCCGGAAGTATTCCCTGAGGATCTACCTGGGTTACCACCCGATCGGGAAATAGAATTTCAGATTGATTTATTGCCAGGAGCTGAGCCCGTTGCCAAAGCCCCCTACCGATTGGCTCCGTCAGAAATGAAAGAATTGATGTCTCAACTAGAGGAACTAACAGAAAAAGGATTTATTAGACCGAGCATCTCACCATGGGGCGCTCCGGTACTATTTGTAAAGAAGAAGGACGGCAGCATGCGCATGTGCATTGACTACCGCGAACTGAACAAGAGAACAGTAAAGAACAAATACCCACTGCCCAGGATAGACGACCTTTTTGATCAACTACAAGGTGCGAGTTGGTTCTCAAAGATCGATCTTAGGTCGGGTTACCATCAGTTGAAAGTAAGAGAGGAAGACGTACCAAAGACCGCGTTTCGCACGCGTTATGGGCATTATGAGTTTCTCGTGATGTCCTTCGGATTAACTAACGCACCAGCAGCGTTCATGGATTTGATGAATAGAGTATGTCGACCCATGTTGGATCGATCTGTGATAGTTTTTATAGACGACATACTGGTATATTCGAAAAACGAGGGTGATCACCACTGTCACCTAAGGGAGGTTCTGGAGGTGCTAAAGCAGGAAAAGTTGTACGCAAAATTCTCCAAATGCGCGTTCTGGCTTAGGGAAATCCAATTCCTAGGTCATGTAATAAACCCAAACGGCATCATGGTGGATCCTGCAAAGATCGAGACAGTAAAGGAATGGAACATCCCAAAGACACCAACAGAGATACGAAGTTTTCTAGGATTGGCAGGCTACTATCGAAGGTTCATTCAAGATTTCTCAAGAATTGCCTCGCCACTAACCAAACTGACACGGAAGGAAGTAAAGTATGAATGGGGTCCAACCCAAAACAACGCGTTTGAGGAACTTAAGACACGATTAACTCAAGCTCCAGTCTTAACACTACCTGAGGGAAATGAAGACTTGGTAGTCTACTCTGACGCTTCAGGGCAAGGTTTAGGGTGCGTACTCATGCAAAGAGGAAAGGTAATTGCTTATGCATCGCGGCAACTAAAGATTCACGAGGTTAACTACCCAACACACGATCTAGAATTAGCAGCAGTAGTTTTCGCGTTGAAAATATGGAGGCACTATTTGTATGGAGTTAAATGCACCATTTACTCCGATCACAAAAGCCTGAAGTACTTTTTCGAACAAAAGGAATTAAACATGAGACAAAGAAGGTGGTTAGAGCTACTGAAAGACTATGACTGTGAGATATTGTACCATCCGGGCAAGGCAAACGTAGTGGCTGACGCTTTAAGTAGAAAGGAAGAATCGACACCTATCCGGATCAAAGCGTGTCAGCTGATTATAACACCAGATTGGATGGGTGAAATAGCAAAAGCACAAGATGAAGCGCTGTTAGAAAGAAATGTGAAACGAGAAAGAATAGTAGGACAACAAGGGAACTTGGATGCTAATGCATACGGTGTACGAACTAGGTTTGGCCGAATGTGGATACCTAAGATTGGCGAGCTTAGAGCCAAAATACTTGATGAGGCCCATAAGTCTCGCTATTCTATCCACCCCGGGACAAACAAAATGTATCAAGACTTGAAGAAAGAATACTGGTGGCCTGGCATGAAGAATGATGTAACCGAGTACGTGAACAAGTGCCTAACGTGTTCACTAGTTAAGGCCGAGCACCAGAAGCCATGCGGTAAAATGCAGCCTTTACCAATACCAGAATGGAAGTGGGAGGAGATCACAATGGACTTCATTACCAAGCTACCGCGAACAGCTAAAGGCAATGACACCATTTGGGTGATCGTCGACCGCCTGACAAAGAGTGCTCACTTCTTGCCAATACGTGAGACTTCTTCGTCTGAAAAGCTAGCAGAAGTATTTATCAAGGAAATTGTGAGCAGACATGGTATGCCACTGTCAATTGTGTCCGACAGGGATACTAGATTCACATCCAGATTTTGGAAGAGATTCAACGAAGCGATGGGCACTAGACTGAACATCAGCACCGCTTACCACCCTCAGACCGATGGTCAATCTGAAAGAACCATTCAGACCTTGGAGGACATGCTCCGGGACTGTATCATTGACTTCGGTGGGAGTTGGGACAGCCATCTACCATTGGCAGAATTTTCATATAACAACAGCTATCACTCAACCATTGGCATGCCGCCATTTGAAATGTTGTATGGAAGGAGATGTAGGACCCCGGTTTGTTGGGGGGAAATTGGACAAAAGGACTTCGCAAGTCTCGAAGTGGTCAAAGCTACTTCCGAGAAATTTGATCAAATAAAGGCTCGAATGAAAGCCGCAAAAGACAGACAGAAATCATACGCGGATAAGAGAAGAAGGGATTTAGAGTTTCAAGTAGGGGATATGGTACTATTGAAAGTGTCTCCGTGGAAAGGAATCATTCGATTCAGGAAGCGTGGCAAACTAAGTCCAAGGTTTGTCGGGCCTTTCAAGATTTTAGCGAGAGTGGGTCAAGTTGCTTACAGACTCGACCTACCCGTTGAGCTTAATGGAATACACCCTACGTTCCACGTGTCCCACTTACGCAAGTGCCTAGCTGACGACACAGCTCACATACCTTACGATGAGATCGAAGTGGATAATAGTCTGAATTATGTAGAGGAACCAATAGCCATTCTTGACCGAGCTGAAAAACGACTACGCAATAAGTCGATACCGTTAGTCAAGAAACAATGGAAGCACAGAAAAGGGTCAGAAGCTACATGGGAAAAGGAAGACGAGATGAGGGGACTATACCCTAAATTGTTTAACGTATGAACAGTTTCGAGGACGAAACCTCTTTAAGGAGGGTAGACTTGTAACATCCCAAAAATAATAAAACGAATAAACATAACGAGACCAGTGATTTAGTCGGAACATTTAAACAAAAAGAGAGCGGGCCTGGGCCTGGCTTCAGTGGGCCGAGGGAAGCCCATTGCACATAAGAGGCAAGGCAGCCCTCTTCCCTGCTCATTTCCCCAACACACGCAGCTTTTAGAGAGAGAAAGGACAGCTCGGGTCTAGAGAGAGAAAGTGACGGATCAACTCGGGAATTCAGGAGAACGTTGCTGCTGTTCCCGTGAGCAAAACCTCCAAATCAGAATTTCAATCCAGGTAACGATTCGATCACATTATGAGTTTTTGTTCGTTTTGGGAAGTTTCGGGTTTTGGCTAAAAGATAACGATTTTACGGTTGAAACTTGAAAGTGAACTTAGGTATAGCATCTAGAATGAAAAACGAACGTTTTGATCCAAGAAAATTTAGATATCGACATGATCAGATTCGCATGCAGAACATTCGGATTTTTGGGGAAGGCGATAAGTGCAGACCCATCGAAACTACTTAGTTTCGATATGTGCAGGTCCATCGAAACTACTTAGTTTCGATATGTGCAGGACCATCGAAACTACCCAGTTTCGATATATGCAGACCCAATCGAAACTACTATAGTTTCGATATGAGCCCCCGATCCGAAGCTAAGATAATACATAAGCAGCCTATCGAAACTACCTATCGAAACTAACAAGTTTCGACATAAGCAGCCTATCGAAACTACCTATCGAAACTACCAAGTTTCGACAGGAACAACCTATCGAAACTACCAAGTTTCGATATAAGCTAATCGATCGAAACTACTAGGTTCAAGCATAGTAATGTCTAGTGTCATCTAGGAGCACTACCTTATGTATATGACTTTATTATACAGATCGTGAGTGACATTAGTGAAGCTCAGTAGCCAGCAAAGTGTATTACAGAAACTACTCATCAGGTGAGTTCTATGTGCCCCCTTCTAAGTTATGTGCAAATGATTTATAAATGTTTTGGGGTTGAAGTGTATACACTAAATGAATAAATGAAATGAATGTCAATGTGATCATACGTGATATATTAAGGTATATGTGTAGATACATATGAAAGTGAATAATGAATTATGAACAAAGAACGACACGTATGTTTACAAAGAATGAGTGAATGAATGGTATAACGTAAATAAATGAAATCTTGCTTTATAAATATATATTGCATGCTAAGAAGGTAAGTATACGTTATGGACGGAAACGAAGCTAACGGCTACTACGGTAGACGGACGACCACTTGACTATTATGCAGCTAGAGAAGGAAGTCTAGAAAGGTAGACTAAATAAAGGCCACTACGGTGGAGTAAGTCGCTAAATCAATATTCGGCTGTATAATTAGTTCAAGTGGGAAACGGATGCCTTATGGCAGACGGGCGAATATGACGGACTACGACGGTAGGACGGTTAAGGCGGACGGCCGAAGGTTGGCCGGACGGAAAAGTTAAGGCGGACGGTTTCTAGGACCGGACGAGTAAAAGGGCTACGACGGTAGCTTAAGGGCGTATGTCTTTGTGACATACGCAGTAAAAGGCGGGTTGATCACCCTTATGTGTATGACCAATAAATGGTAAAGAAAGTAAAGGTGAATGCATATCTATGTAATCACGTAAGAAAGATAAGGAAAGATTGTTAAGAAAAGTGAAAGAAAAAGGGTGAACGCATATATATATATATATGTAATCACATTAATAAAGAAAAGAAAGATGAAAGAAAAGCAAAAGCTATGAATACGCATTTATATGAATAACTTTATAATAATGTTTACTTATGAAGTAAAGAAAAGAATGTTTATATCTAAACGCATTAAACTAGAACTCACCAGCGTTAGCTGACTTTAGTATACATTTCAGGTAAAGGAAGAAAAGGTCGTGCGAGGGCGTGAAGGTTACCCGACACAAGACTGACATCCCACTTTTGTTTGTTAAGACAATGTTGTGTTTTTTTTAATTGTTAAGACTTCCGCTGTTATGAAATGTAATTGAATGATGAATGTTTTTAATTTAAGTTCAGTATTTATGACTATGTTTATGAGTAAATCCAACAAGTGAGGTTACCCAAGAGAGGGGCCTTACAGTATGGGTTTTAGATATGATTTATTGCGTTAAGTTACGTTTAGGGTTGCCGGTGCGCGATAAATCCTTCGATTTACGTCGTTACGAGTTGTTTTACAAAATGTGGACTTTAAATTATATATTTGAATGCATAAACGTATATTTCATGTATTATTGATCTTTGGACAATATTTTGGGCATTTAGGTTAGTCACCAACGTTCGTATTGGTCAGGTTATACATATACGTGTCTTGGTAATTCCTAAAATTACCAAAGTATGAATTTGAACTAACTTGTGACATTTGCTAGACTTAATGACCTAATGCATGCAATTAGGTCAAATCAGTAAACATGAATTGAATAAGCGTGTTTAAAATATGTACGAGTATTGACCTGGAAATGCTGGGTGTCACATTCTCCACTTGTTAAAGAAGTTTCGTCCTCGAAACTTAGTTTAAGTTATCCTCTAGGATTGGTTTACTCTATTCAGATGAGTGTTTCGTATTCCTAGATCGTAGGGATATTTCCTTTTTTTTATCCACTTAGTAGTCGGTATTTGAAGGTAAAGCGAACACCTCACCGGCTAACGATGTTGGATGTGTATCATAGTACAATGTAACAGTGCAACGACATCCTTGAACACTTATTATATCAAACAAGTGGATTTAGGAACGTTCTTTGAATATATTGACAAGAGAACGGCGTCGGTTATACCCTGTAGTGATAAAATCATCGCTAAAGTCCCATGAACAAAAGGGATTACAATCGGTGAGGTCACCTCCATGTAATGAGTGAGTCTTTAAGAGGTTCTCTGATCGATGTGAATTAAAATAATGGGTTTTTTTTTTTTTTTACAAACCAAATGGACAATTCACGCACCAAGTTAAATAATCCTGGATTCGACGTCAAAGAATTTCATTGCGTGCTCACTCTCATCAGAGCGGAACTGTATAATAATCAGCATTGGTAATGAAAGGAAAAGGTGCATTCGAGCACGTGAAATTTTGAATGTATGTGGGCACATACTTTGTATTCATATACGTGTCTTAACGCACGAAAATTAAATATCGGAAGTGCAGTAAGATATGTCAGATGGTTTGATGGGATGTTCAGGCCTTAGTTCAAAATCAGGTACCAGACTGTTTCTTGCAACCGGTCAATGCCTTGATGCATTCAATCTTTCTAGAGCAAAAGATTCGAACTGGCATTTCATCTGTTAAATCAGTACGTAGGTTAAACTGGTTCAATTGAGTTCCAGGAAATAACATCCTCGTATGCTATTTCTCTTAAATAAGCCGGAATGATTTAGAGGAGCCGTTAGTAGTTGTCTAGGTAGCGAATTAGACAACTAAGGTATGGAATAAAGTTTCATGAATATATGATCTCCTGAGGTTAACCTTGGTCTTATCAAATCTCATCACGAGTAATTCTATCATGAATATTATTCATAACTTGGTTTAGATTGATCTCCTAATGAAATAGATGTCGAATCACAACTCGAGACAACGAAAATCTCACATTAACATTGAATCGTGTAGATTTCTGTGGTTCATCTATAGATGAGGGTGAATCTAGATGAGGAAAGAGGAAATGTTAGAGTATTCGAGAATCATAGATTTGATTTGGCTCAACAGTTATTAAAGGTAAATGAATCTTCCATTTACATTGGCCGCAATAGATTAAAGATTTCAAGATTCCTTATAAGCTTTTGCTGGTGAAGATTGGGTTTAATACTTCGTTAACCATTGTTTGCACTACACTTCTACTACAGTCTAGTATTTAGATTGTTCTGTCATGATTTGTAGATTCATGACTTGACTATCATGTCTATAAGACAGATAAGTCTCAAGAAGTTTTAAATTCATATAGGTTAGCCATAGTTTGTTTAGGCGAGGAATTAAACAGTGGGACCGTGGAAATAGTCTCATAGAAATAGTGTCCTTCGAAATTTACTATGGGTTTGCCAACCCATTAAGTTGGTAGGCTGTGATAGGATATCATTTTCAATTTAGTTTGGGGCTTGATCGCTTAAATTAGATGTCAGAAAATAATACCAGAATCAGGGATTTTATCAAACGTGAGGATGTCGTGTCCTTAGGTTTCTTAAAGATAACGAATAGGCATCCGAAAAGATCTTGGAGAAGAGTGAATATAAAAGTTGAAAGAAGTTGATAAGTAGAAAGAAATGTATATGTTTAGACCTCCTAAAGAGCAAGGTAAGATATGATTCATCCTTTGTTCCCCTTCCTGGTAGCATACAGCTTAGAACGGTTAACCACTGTGGAACACTGCAATAGATTCTTAAACTTGCATTTCTATGATTGTGGAACGCATCTTTCAAGTGATAAGGTTCTCAACTTTCAACTTGGTCCTTAATTTCCCACTAAGGTCGGTTGGAAAGGATCAGGAGTTTTCAGAACTCGTCAACAACTGATATTACAGTCTATCTACAACTTTCCTGACATTCAAATGATATTATCGTGACTTACCATTATGTATTTCACTCATGTCGGTTATAGCCTTAAAGTCCTTAGCACAAGGGTTTAAGCCATAAAGTTGCGATAATGAGTGTTAAATGTCAAAGTTCTGTATTTTTCCTAAGCATGTGTTAGGAAGTCGTTTCATAACAGTAGGTGCTCTAGAGCTCTCTAACTATAGAAGGTTGGGAGTATAAGATGTGAACACGTCTCTCCTGTGGTCTAAGATCAAAGAATCGTCCAACAAAATGGTCCTTAGAGAAATGTAAGTACAAAATGATGTAATATTATCCACTTGTCTCAATTCGGGTTTCCACAATACCTTATAGGTGTCATGTGTAAAAGAGTCCGAATAAATTTCCATCCCATTAAAGGAGTTAGTGCATAACACTTCCGATGTAAACTTCAAGTAAGTGTGATACTAATTGTAAGATGGACCATGAGATTATGTTGTAATCTCCAATAATAGTTGTACAATTACTGTAAGTGTTGATCGTTGCAAGGAGCATCCTAGAATTTACGTGTTTCAAGAGGATATGCTTTAGTAAGTACAAATGGATGAGGGAGATCTTCGTTGTTCCAGATCCATAAAGAATCAGGTACATCAAATTTAAGTTTCTCTCATTCCTTTCGAACTGCGAGAATGTGTCATGAATATCTAATTGAGGAGTCCACACTGTTAAAGTCTGATTCATGCTAGACAGAAGATTGGTCACATGCATTGATCGATAAAAACGAAATCGAAAAGAGACAACCTATAGCGTAATCTCAAAAGTTGAAGCAGTACTTTCCAAGGAATTTCTAAATTTTGTCCAAATACCGAGGTCAAATTACAAAGAATAGATCTCTTCAAGGTTTTGGTTAAAATTTTCATGCCAATGAAGTCTAAGTAAAATTTTTTGATTCATTAGAATTCGAAGATGAAGGTGATGATGTGCATTTTCGCGTCATTTGTGATAGCCCATCGCATCATCTGATGCCTTTTGGCTCAACACTTTGGTTATGGTAATTCCGATCATTAATCGAGTGACTGGGAATTGAAAATAGGAATACGGATTAATTATGAACATTAGCTCAGACAGTAAGACTCACTAGACTTCTCATGCGCTGTAAATTATGATTACGTATGCACCCGTAACGATAATTTACTTTGCATGGTCATTCTAGTGTTTTCTCTATCCCAAGCTATCAGCTAAAAAGGAAGCAAAAATGTTCATTAGATCGTATCATCGTGTTGCACTCTCGCGTACAAGTGTATATGTTATGTTGGATTACTCTTAGTCATGTGTACCAATACCTAGGAATTTGTCGACTAAGGCTATTGTTGGATGGAGTTAATGGTAGAGAGACACAACCGGTGTCTTCTAATAACCGAATATGTATGGTGGGAGTCAGGCACTATGTTAGGGCAGAGATCCTGAAATCAGTTTCGAGCAACTCATGCTCCAAGTACGTATGTGCGTGTGGAGCCACATGATCCAAATGTGTCTATGAATCTCCTGACACGCAGAGTTCTCTCCCGTTTAGTCATGAATATTCACCTCGGGTTCCCTTCTGATAGGGCAGTTTCGTCTGTCATATCTTATGGCAAAGAATTTTTTTTTTCATCCAATCCAACAATTCACAGAAGAGAGTATACATACCACACCGAATGAAGACTACATATGTTAGAAAAGAAAACTGACTCCTCAGCTGGGGTAGGTGTAGGTGTGGTACAGGTACTGGTACAGATTCAGGTACGGGTTTAGACTGTTGAGATACCAAGATCGGTAACTGGCGATTACTACCGTTGTCGCCCAAGCTCAGCTCGTAACCCGATCTTCTAGAGTTACAATGTGTTGTCGATGTTTATTATTTCCACATTGTTATACGTGTTAGATGTTTGTTACGTGTGACATGTAATTATATTAAGTATTAGTGTAGCTAATGATACCCTAGTATAACTACATACACGAATGGTCTACTCAAGTTGTTCGGCAACAGTTGGAATTTCTATACTCAAGGCTTGGGTTTTCTTAATGTGATGTAAGTCTTAGAAATCTTGGTCTCTAAATGAGTCTGGTTAGAGCCTAGGTGTCACTAAGGAAACCTAATTCGCTAAAACCATTGGCTCTGATACCAATCTGTCACACCCCCAAATTTATTTATTTAATAAATAAATAAATAAATACAGGTTGTAACGATTGGTTCATTACACGATAGCGGAAGCTGTATTAGTGATTTCTAAGACTTGAATACATACACAAATACTAAGACTAAGTAATACAATGATCTAAGTTCTTCTAGATCAACGACAGACTGGAGGCCGGATAATCTATGTCCTTCCAGCTAGTAGGAATTTATCCAATTATAGCTAGCCTATTCCAACCGTGCCATGGCTATGAATTACCTGAAAAACATACTTAAAAATGTCAACACAAAGGTTGGTGAGTTCACAGGTTTGATTGTTGCAATGTAAAGTGATTTTCCTTGAAAACATTGATATTGTGTACATGGCCATAATATGAAACTGTTTTCCTTGAAAACATTGAAAATATGTACACGGGTTTAATGTAAGGTTGTTTTCCTCGAAAACATGTGATGACTTCATAGTCATAAAACGAGTAGTTTTCCCAATGAAAACATGTGATGACTTCATAGTCATAAACCGAGTAGTTTTCCCAATGAAAACATGTGATGACTTCATAGTCATAAAACGAGTAGTTTTCCCAATGGAAACATGTGATAACGTCATAGTCATAAAATAAGTCGTTTTTCCTGAAAACGTTGATACTGTGTACATGGCCATAATATGAAACTGTTTTCCTTGAAAACATTGATAAAAACATTTCCACGTAAACAAATGGTAAAACCATTGGTGTATAAGTGATTGGCAGATCCATCTGCACAAAAATGTTTCGATGAATATGATAAACAAAACAAGTAATGTTGACCCATTTGTAGACTAGCTAGGAATACAAATAATATGTACATACATCAGGCATAACCAAACCATGACACAGGTGTTTTGCCCCTCGCTCGTACCTCACGAGCAATGTTTGAACACTATGCGGTCATTTGGCCAGAGGGACCCATGGTTAGCGCGACTAACCATGACCGGGGGTGTCAATCCCAATAGTACTATCCATAGAATCCCAGGCTAACCTATAGCTAATGGTTATAAATATGATGGTCAGGGGACTTCCAACGCTCTATATGTGTTAACTCATGCAAACATAAAGGTCGGGTCTTGTTTTCTTGCTACCATATGAAAATGTTTGTAAGTACGTTTTATGTTTTCCCGAATGTATCAGGCAATGATGTTCCCAAATGTAGTAAACAATGATGTCTCATGTTTTCAAACTTATAAGCAAGTATGTTTTCCCCCCGGTGTTTCTAAAACATTTAAAAGTCAAAAGGGGGCTGTGAAACTCACAACGAGTTAAACCAGAGTGTTCATATTGTCAAACGTATAAGCAATTGTATTTCATGTTTTCAAAACATAGCCAGTAAGTATGTTTCTCCCCCGCAGTTTACAAAACATTAAAAAGCCAAAGGGGGCCGTGAACTCACCTGATGAGCTTTCAATGTTTAAGTGCTAGCAAGGCCGATGTGTATGCAAGACTGTCCTAACCGTGACCTAAATAGTGACGGTTATCTTATGACCTTAATATTGAGTGTCATCATACAAGTCGGTCATGTACAAAGTCCATCCAATATGTTAGACTCAAAAACGTAAGTGTCATGTTTAGAAAATGTGACCCGACGAACCGTTGGTGACTTGTCATTGAATTTCATGATGCGTGTTCGTATTTATTCACACATATATACAATATTTATGTTATACAAACAGATGCTTATCCATAGGTTGTTGTATATACATTATGTTAGGGTTTTGGTAGTTATTCACTTCAAACTACAATATTAAGGTAACCCTAGTCTATAGATATTTTCCTGAATTTTAAGTTGTCCGTGTGTCGCCATTTTGATTAACCAAATGAACTCGTTTAGTCATGAAAATTTATACCAAGATACCTACATGTCTTAGGGTTACAGGGATGTATTAATCAACAACTTTTGACATGTTTAAGTATTTTTAAATATTTATTCGGACAAGAGAGGGCAGCAGCATTCGGTTCTGGAGTGTCTTGTGGATTCCTTTTTAATTGACCGACCTAGACCCATTTTCATGACCCAAGACCCTACAAATTTTACTATGTACATAAAATACTAACTTTAGAAAGTGGAATCAGGTTATTTAGACTTGTTATGACCAAATTATGACTCTCACAAGTGATGCTAAAATTCTGTCGAAAAGGACAGCCTTGACACACTTTCTTGTATGACCATTTTGGGGTATCAAAACTCAACTAAATTTCATGAAACCACTTGGGTTGGACTCTTGACTCTTTGTACTTGATTTTAGACCTAAGATTCGACAAGTTTGGGTGAGCATGGACCGAGTTATGGCATGGTAAAGTCGGTTTAAAATTCTGCCAGCTCACCGTTTTGGTTCTATAACACTCAATTTCAACAACTATTCAAATTTTGTACTTGTTTTGACTCTTGTTTACCAAATGGTTGATGTTTAAGTTAGATATGACATGTTCTAAAGTCCATTTGTCCAGATTTGATCATTAAAACCCCTTGATCATTGAGTTTTTAAAGAAATCTTGTGTTCAAAAGATTTAGACTATGGATTTAGTTACTTTTAAGCATAAACTCTTGGATGGTGACTTTTACATGATGATCCTTGTATTTTGCTTGAAAGAATGAAGAAATAAGAATATAAAGGAGCTTCACCTTAAGCAAGCAAAGAGAAGGGATAGAAGGTAGTTCCAAGTTGAGCTTTTGCACCACTAGATCTTCTTGAAAGCACCTAAACTCCTTAGGTTCTTGGAGGAAGACTTGAAGCTAGAATGATGATAAAGATGGTGTTGTTGCCATGAGAAAGGAAAGAAGAGGGAGAAGAAGATTGAGTGTTGATGTGTTGGGTGGTGAATGACAAGGGAATGGATTAGGGAGTCCTTTTGTAAGCAAAGAAAGCAATGTGGTATGGAAAGGTGGAGTGTTGTCTTGAACAAAATCAAGTGGTAAGAAAAATGTGGTGTGAGGTGGAGCCCACTAGAAAGTCACGGCCAAGAGGTCAAAGGGGGGTAGTGTTGGGGTAGTTAAGTGATTAAATGGTTAGATATGATTTATTGCGTTAAGTTATGTATTGTATGGGTTTTAGATATGATTTATTGCGTTAAGTTACGTTTAGGGTTGCCGGTGCGCGATAAATCCTTCGATTTACGTCGTTACGAGTTGTTTTACAAAATGTGGACTTTAAATTATATATTTGAATGCATAAACGTATATTTCATGTATTATTGATCTTTGGACAATAATTTGGGCATTTAGGTTAGTCACCAACGTTCGTATTGGTCGGGTTATACATATACGTGTCTTGGTAATTCCTAAAATTACCAAAGTATGAATTTGAACTAACTTGTGACATTTGCTAGACTTAATGACCTAATGCATGCAATTAGGTCAAATCAGTAAACATGAATTACATAAGCGTTTTTAAAATATGTACGAGTATTGACCTGGAAATGCTGGGTGTCACACTTGTTATGATACGCGATAAACATTCAAGGAAAATTAGATCAGGCTATGACACACAAATTCAAATTGTCAATATTATAAGATTTGAAACTAAAGCATCTCATTCCCACTTTCTTGTGAGTAAAGGAACCATTTAAGTATGAAAAACAACGTGTACCCCACTAGTATGCCAACATAACGTAAAATGCACTATCTTCAAGACATATGAGATTTTACTAAAGATTATCCGAATTTCCAGAATGAGGAGACATCACTTAGCACATGAATAATCCAAATTGGATTGTATAGGAATCAATGAGATTCAGAATCGAATGATTCAATGTCTTGGCTTATATATGTGGAATCATAAGGTTCAGGTCGTGAATCCAACTGTTATCTGGATTATTAATTCAATGGAATCAGTAAAGATGATTTATCAATATGAACCAAGGGCTAGTATATGTTTGACAGATGTTGTCAAGTACAGATGTTGTCAAGTATATCTTGATCCAAGGGCTAGTATATGCTTGACATGGGCACTGAAGCAAATCAAATGAATAGTGCTAAGGACATAACCCGAAACTGATCTCATAGGACAATCTTTATTAAAAGCTAATATTCTTTATCTGATAGTGATCTTTTAACACACACACCTAGGCATAAAATGGGTTCAAATCACATTTGTAACATATGCAATTATGTTTTCACACTACTAATGGTTTAGTGACGCTTTTAGTCTACTGACAATTCAAATTATATGTATACACAACACTATCATTTCCTATTTGTTTAGTCTCTAAAGTTTAGATCAAAACATATAATTCAGATATATTAACATAAAGCACCAACCAGTCAATCTAAGGTCATGTGTGAAAGAACATCTACTGATGTACTATCATCTCTTCTTTAACTGCAAGTAATATCAATTTTATCGTTTTCAATTTGTTTGACTTTTTCAAAATCTTTATGAAAGAAAGTAAAACAAAAGAAAATAAAATCTTCCATGAAAACATCTTAAGAAAAACATTTTACTTGGTTACATGGAATTAAGCAATTCAATCAATTAAAAACTCAAACCGATGTAATCGAATGTAATTGAATGCTTTTGCCTTTATCACCAACACAATTCTGTACTCCCCCTGTCCTGTAGACTCCCCCTCAACTAGTTAAATGGTTGCAACTTTATGCTCACCATCGTCATCCTAAGTTTCAGGTTATCATTTGGACTTTGTAAAACTCTTTCCAAAACATTGTGTGTGACATATTCTACCCCTAAGCATCAAGTCGTTGAATCAAATAGATTTACCAACTTCTGTAACGACTCATTGCTCTTGCAGATGTCATTCCCTGTCATGTGCTATGAACAACCACTATCAACAAACCAAATGTTAATAATAGTCCCTCTTGGTTATTCCTGCACATCTAACAAGAAACATTAATTTGAAATTGGGACCCAAGCCATGGTTGTTAGGACATGTTTTGTAACTGTTGATAAAATTCTGTGTAAGTTCATAGAGAGGCGAAATTAACAAGTTCGCCTAAGCATCTTTAGGAGCGAACTTGTTAAGTTCGCCTCAGGAATATTGTACAATTTCATAGAAAGGCGAACTTAACAAGTTCGCCTAAGCATCTTTAGAAGCGAACTTGTTAAGTTCGCCTATAGCAGGTTTGTGTCTATAAATAGGAGTTTACAGATTCTGTTCAGAAGGGTAGAACACGAGAGCAGCAGAGGGACTTTGAACGAGTGTATTCTGTGAATCTATAAACTCTGTGTTTTGTGGAATACAAAGAGAAGTTTATTTACCTGTTGTTTCTATTATCAATTCGTATATGAACGTTAATACGGTGGGATTCCACACTTCGTGTTAACAAGACGTCCTATCACGAGATCGATCTGAGATGAGTCATGTGGACCTACAAGTGGTATCAGAGCTTTTGCTCATGATTTGTGTTTGATTCTTGGTGATTAGAGACGTTTTTGTGTACATTTTGACAAGAAATTGATCATTTTTAGAAGTTTTTGTATCCATGGAGTTTTCAAGTTCTTGAAACTGATTTTACTGCTGAATTCATGGATTTGAGGTTGATTTTGGTGAAATTAATCCGATAGAAGTGTTCTAATTCATAAAATACTAAATCCTACGGTCCAATTTCTTTCAATTCCTTCAAATATGTGAGAAATGATGATTTTCGGCGCTATGAGTTCGTGTTTGGGTTGCTGAGTTTGTTACAGCTGAAGCAAGCGAACTTGCTGATTCAGTTGCAGGCGAACTTAGGGAGGCGAACTTAAGTTCGCTCGGTGAAGATCAGACGAACTTAACAAGTTCGCTTGGGGTCAAGTTCGCTCAGTGAAGTTCATGCGAACTTATTAAGTTCGCTCAGGCAGTATCAGGCGAACTAATTTCAGGCGAATTTATCTAGTTCGCTAATGTTCTTAAAAAATAAAAATAAATAAAAAAAGTTGGCAGGAAATTTCTTCTTTTCAAATTTTTTAGGGAAAGCTTATATGGTTGGTTTATATCATTTTTGAAATTTTTAAAAAGAGTATTTTGGCGGGAATTTTTTTTTTCCGGATATTTTCGTAAAAATTTTAAAATGTCAATTTCGTGTGATGATAATGAGATTGGAACTATGCCACTGAGGCTTTTGTGCATATCAGATTACCGTAGCTGGAAAGTCAGGTTCGAACAGTTCGTATCAGAAACTGATGAAAATTTTTGGAGACCAATAACAGAAGGATATATGCATCCTACTTTTGACTTTCTGGAATTTCGTGATGTTCCTAAACTAGTGACAGGTCTTACTAAAGTAGAAAAGCAGAATTTTGATCGAGAGATGAAAACGTGTGAAACTTTAACGATGTCTTTACCAAAAGAAATCATTCATAGTCTCGGGAAGTGTCCAACTTCAAGAGATCTATGGGAAGCACTGAAGAAAAAGGGTGAAGCAACTTCTCAAGCGTTTGTGGTCTTGATCAAAGAAGTATTGGAGAAGCAGAGTTATTCTCAAAGTGATTCTTCTGCAGAGTTAAGTGATAGTGAAAGTATTCGTTCCGGTGAAAGTACTCAGTCTACCGAGAGTGATATGATGACTGAAGAAAGCTTTCAGACAGTTGAAGATGATCTGAGTGAATCAGAAATTGATACAGAGCCTGTCATTGTAGATCAAAAGGGTGAAGCTGATGATGACGTTTTCATGGCTCCTGGTGCATCTTGTTCAGAAGTAAAATATGAGGTAGTTTCTAACTCTGAAACGTTTTGTTCTACCTGTATTTCAGTGAAGGATAAAATGATGAGGGTTATGGATGATAACATCAACTTCATTTGTGATATGAAATCGATGCACATGGTAAACCAGAAATTAAAGGATAATGAGAATGTGTGTATTGAAAGGATAGAATCACTGAAAAGGGATATAAGTTCTCTGACTTTGAAGATCAAAGAGCAGGCATATCACCTGGATATGTCCTTTGCAGATATTGAGAACATAAATAATGATCTTGCTGAGAAAGATAAGGAACTAGCTGAATCTAAAGCAGAGGTGATCAGATTGCATAGAAAGTTAGAAAGCTTCGGAAATTCATCATTCTTATTAGGACATTATCATAATAATACTAAAGAGGGGATGGGAACTAGTGGTATTGGTTATGTTCCTCCACCATTCAACGAAAATTATTCTGTGACACCTGAGATTATAAAAGATGAGGATTTAGATCCTAAGACTGTGTTGAAAGTGAATCCAGTCACAGGTGAAGATATGGTGTATTTTGATGAGAGTGATGATGAATATTTTGATGAAGCTAAGGTAGAGGGGATATCGAAAGAGGTTAAGAATGAAGTCTCAAAGGTTGATTCTAATTCATCTGGAAATTATACATTTGGAAGTTCTTCAAACTCAAGGAGAGTTCCATATGTCAGAGATTATAAAGACAGGCGTACATGCTTTCATTGTAATGAATTGGGACACATTGTGGTGACCCGTCCTTACAAAAATAAAGGGAAGAAGCATGTAGTTCCTGAGAAGGTGAAGCCTGAATCAAGACCTGTTGAGAAAAAGTTTGTTTCGTCTCAAACTCCAAAATAAGTTCATGTAGGAGAATCTTCTTCAAGTGCATCTTATCGTGTTAAGATTCCTTATATGAGAAAATATAGTGAGACGAGATCTTGCTTTTACTGTGGTCTTGTGGGTCACATTAGGATTGCTTGTCCTCACAACGCCAAAGGTAACCGACTTGTTACACCAGAAAAGGTAAGAACTTCTGGTAAGCCTTATGTTAAAATGTGGTTAAACCTCATGATACACCAAAGGGTTATTCAAATTCTGAGGTTAGGCTTTCTAGACCTCAAAGACGGAGGAGAACCAGAAGATTGAGAAAACTTTTAGAACAACAAGAGTTTTCACAATCTAAACATTTTTCAAATGAACAAGATTGTTTAAACCCTTCACATTTTAAGCAAAAAGAACTTAATGAACAGAAGTATGTTTGGAAATCTAAAGTTTCTGTTTCTGACTCGTCGGAGCAATCTCCGAAAATCGATGAGAGATTCGATTGTGAATGGAGTGAGGTTTATTATTTTGATACAGATGGACGACCCATGACTACCATGGCTTGAGTCCCAATTTCAAATTAATGTTTCTTGTTAGATGTGCAAGATTAACCAAGAGGGACTATTAATAACATTTGGTTTGTTGATAGTGATTCTTCATAGCACATGACAAGGAATGACAACTGCAAGAGTAAAGAGTTGTTGATAACTGAGAATCTATTTGATTCAATGACTTGATAACCTGAAACTTAGGATGACAATGGTGAGCATAAAATCGTTGATGCAACCATTTGACTAGTTGAGGGGGAGTCTACAGGACAGGGGGAGTACAGAACTGTGTTGGTGACAAAGGCAAAGGTATTCAATTAAAGGATTACATCGGTTTGAGTTTTTAATTGACTGACTTGCTTAATCCCAAGTAACCAAGTAAAATTTTTTTCATAAAATGTTTTTCATGGAAGGTTTATTTTCGTTTGTTTTACTTTCTTTGAAAAAGCCAAACAAATTGAAAAATTAAAAATCGACATTACTTGAAGTTATAAGGAGAAATGATAGTACATCAGTAGACGTTCAGTCACACATGACCTTAGATTGACTGGTTGGTGCTTTATTTTAATATATCTAAATTATATGTTTTGATCTAAACTTCAGAGACTACACAAATGGGAAATGATAGCTTCATAACTACTTATGCTTAACAAAAATTGATGCTTGATGCTTATATTTTTAATTTGGATACTAACATGTAGTCTGAATTGTCGATAGGCTATGAGTATCTTTGGTCCATTAGTAGTGTGACAACATAATGATCTTTGTGACAACTGTGATTTGAACCCATGGTATGCCGGGTGTGTGTGTAAAAGATCATTATCAGATAAAGAATATAAGATCTAAAGTACTTCATGAGACCAGTATCGGTTATGTCGTTAAACACAATTTTTCAGTTCACTTCACTGCCCATGCACCGAAAAACATGCAACGTGAAGTTGGACTAAGATTTGTTTCTGAAAACATCTGTTGGAACATATACTAGCCCTTGGATCATTATCCTGATTCCATTGAATATATCCATATAACAGTTGGATCACGCTACCCTGTGTCATTGAATCAATCGATTCCTTGATCAATCTTATGTTGAAGAATTCTATTGGTACAATATTTCTGTTACTATGAATCATGATACTTCATCCAAACCAAGACATTTGAATCATTCGATTCTGAATCATTCTGATTCTCTGCTTGATATTTTCCTGTGTTTATCGGTATAATTCATCCTGGAGATTGAATATTATCTTGCAATGATCTTATATGTCTTGAAGATAGTGCACATTTAAATTTCTGTTGGCATATTTGTGGGGTACACGTTGTATTACAAAATAAATTGTACCTTAATTCACAAGAACATGGGACAAAGATACTAATGGTTTCAAATTCGTTATAATATTGACAACTTAGATTGACATGTTATGTGTTGCAAATTCATATGTAATTTATTATAAGCATGTTATGATCTGTTCCCATCTTCTTTGGAGTTCTTCGCGTATCATTACATGTTTTGGTTGAAGCTTAAAAGATTTGATCTTATCTGATATAATGAAAGAATGAATCTGGATAGGATACCCATAGAATGTTTAGGGATGTTTATCCAAAATGTGTGATTGATGCATTGCTTTTACTGATATGATCTTTTTACTTGTGATGTTCGACCAAAAAGATGTGATTTTGTATTTTACATTTTAGTTTGTACAAAGAAAAACCAAAAAGATTTTGTCTTTCTTATGTTTTAAAAACCAAAAAGATTTTATTTTTCCAGCTTCCATGGTTATTCTTGGTTGTTCTCCTTTGCAAAAATTGAATATTGCAGACAAAAGTTAACAAGGGGTCCTTCTCCCAAGTTTTGCTCTAGATAGAAAGAGAAAGTGCAGATGAACAAGATGAAGACTACAGTGTGTTTGATGATATATGAAGACAGATGGCAATCTTCTGAAGCTATTGTCAAGGGGGAGTATGTTGGAGCATATTCTAGTGACAACAAGCTTGAAGATATTATGTCTTAGTCTTAGAGTCTTTGACTTGTAAGTGATAGAATTGTTAGCAACAGTTAAAAGGGAGTCTGTTAGGACATGTTTTGTAAATGTTGATAAAATTCTGTGTAAGTTCATAGAGAGGCGAACTTAACAAGTTTGCCTAAGCATCTTTAGGAGCGAACTTGTTAAGTTCGCCTAAGGAATATTGTACAAGTTCATAGAGAGGCGAACTTGTAATCTTTAGAAGCGAACTTGTTTAGTTCGCCTATAGCAGGTTTGTGTCTATAAATAGGAGTTTACAGATTCTGTTCAGAAGTGTAGAACACGAGAGTAGCAGAGGGATTTTGAACGAGTGTATTATGTGAATCTGTAAACTCTGTGTTTTGTGGAATACAAAGGGAAGTTTATTTACCTGCTGTTTCTATTGTCAATTCGTATACGAACGTTAATACGGTAGGATTCCGCACTTCGTGTTAACGAGACGTCCTATCACGAGATCGATCTGAGATGAGTCATGTGGACCTACAATGGTAGTCATGGGTCATCCATCTGTATCAAAATAATAAACTTCACTCCATTCACAATCGAATCTCTCATCAATTTTCGGTGATTGCTCCGACGAGTCAAAAACAGAAACTTTAGATTTCCAAACATACTTCTGTTCATTAAGTTCTTTTTGTTTAAAATGTGAATTGTTTGAACAATTTTGTTTATTTGAAAAATGATTAAATTGTGAAAGCTCTTGTTATTCTAAAAGTTTTCTCAATCTTCTGTTTCTCCTCCGTCTTTGAGGTCTAGAAAGCCTAACCTCATATTTTGAATTACTCTTTAGTGTATCACGAGGTTTAACCACATTTGGGTTAACATAAGGCTTACTATGAGTTCTTATCTTTCCTGGAGTAACATGTCGGTTACCTTCGGCGTTGTGAGGACAAGCAATCCGAATGTGACCCACAAGACCACAATAAAAGCAAGATCTCTTCTCACGATATTCTCTCATATAAGGAATCTTTACACGATAAGAAGCACTTGAAGAAGATTAACCTACATGAACTTCTTTTGGGAATTGAGATTGAATAAACTTTTTCTTAACAGGTTTTGATTAAGATGTCATCTTCTCAGGAACTACATGCTTCTTCCATTTATTTTTGTAAGGACAATTCACCACAATGTGTCCTATCTTATGACAATGAAAACATGTATGCCTGTCTTTATAATCTCTGACATATGGAACTCTCCTTGAATTTTAAGAACTTTCATATGTATAATTTCCTCATCTTTAATTTTTTTGGTATCCCCTCTACCTTAGCTTCATCAAAATACTCATCATCACTCTCATCAGAATACACCATATCCTCACCTGTGACTGGATTCACCTTCAACACAGTCTTAGGATCTAAATCCTCATCTTTTATAATCTCAGGTGTAACAGAATAATTTCCGTTGGATGGTGGAGGAACATAACCAATACCATTAGTTCCCTTCCCCTCTTCAGTATTATCATTATAATATCCTAATAAGAATGATGAATTTCCAAAGCTTTCTAATGTAAGGCCCCTTTTTATTAGCTTCTTCAGGTCTTCCCAGGTCATTCTGGCAAGAGCGTTTGGCGACTTTGTCCTCTGAATGTTTCTCCACCAACCTAATGCTTCATTGGTGAAAGAATGAGCAACATATTTAACCGCTTGGTCCGGTCGGCACTCGCTGATGTTGATTACAGCATTCATCCTCTCAATCCATTCGAACGTAGCCACTGAATCCTTGTTACCATCAAACTTGGGTGGGTCTCCGTCCTTGAAACCTTTGTAAGTACACCCATGATTGCTTGATTCCACCCTTACTTCATCCCCATCACTGTCATACACTTTCTCTTCATGGTCTCCTTCATCCTCCTCTCTACTTTTCTTTAGTGCCTCGGATAGTAGATCAGGCAATACTTTCTTCAGAGTAAGTACAACTTCACGGGCAATAGCATCCCTGACCTCGGGTTCCAACTGTATAGGCCCTTGATTGTTGTTCCCAGTTGGGGTCACCTCTGTTTCGTGCACACTCTCTGTGTGTTCTGCGTGCACACTCTCTTCCTCTTCATGTCTTTGATTCAATGGAGGTCTACCGACTCGGCCAGTACGACCGCCTCGGCGTCCTGTTCTTCCTCCACCAGTCATAGTAACTAGTTTCCTGATAGTTATAAAGGGAATACATCAATGTCATTTCTTCAGATCATAGTTTGGAACAGTACGAGCAAGGTAAATTGTTAATTACAGTGACCGGTTTGTGATTACTAATTTACATTGCTTTTCGGGTTCAAAACTCTTCAAATCGGTTGTGACATTGACATCTATTGCTTCTAAGTTAAGGTATCAATTCTTATCCAAGTGCATTGTGACATTCCGGATTTTTATTCACGCATTTGTAACATATATCATGTAATCATTCTCAATTAAATGAAATGCAAGTGCTTTTAGTTAATTTTGTACAAAATATATATTCATTTTATGGATTTAAAATAATTAAAATTTTATACGTTTTAAACTTATATAAAAAAATTATATATAAAAATTTAAAAGGTTCATACATAGAAAAGGTAACCCATTCAAATAAAATCATTAACTTTTATAAAAATATTCATAATAATAATAATATATAAGTTTATAAAAATAATAATGGAAATTAAAAAGAAATTTAATTAATTATTTTTTTTTAAAGTTAAGGGTCTGTTTTGAAAATAATTAAACTACAAGGTTTAAACCAGAAATCAGTTAAGGGACTAAATGTGGACAAATCAAACCACAAGGACTCATCCGAAATTATCTCAGGGACTATTTTCATACAAAAACAAACTTCAGGGACCATTCCTGCCAAATCCCAATTCGCTTTTTCGGTTGTCTCTCCCAGTGACCAGCGGTCCGAGCCATTTTCCGGCGAACCCTCGACACGCCTGTTCCCTCGTCGACAGCCGAATTTGGTCTCCCCGACCTCGTCGTCCCCACGCGAACAATAACCCCCGACCAATTGGTCTCCCCGACATACAGAAAGTTCGATCGTGTTTGTGGCCGAAACCCACGCCACAAATTCGGCCCTGACAGTCAACCTCCACGCCTGCAAGATGGCTCGACAGTTTCGTCTCGTCCAGACGAGTGTCGGGACATGCTCAATTGCTTGTCTCATTATCGGGAACGAGCTCGGCTATAAAAAGCCATTTCCGAACCGGCATTGTGTTCGTCGCCACTGTGGGAAGCTGTGACCAAAGTTTCGGAACCTAATTCGTACTGAAGCATAGCTAACCGATCTTGGAATTTTTGGATTATCGAAACTGTCGTCCAGACTATTCGCGACCAAGTAAGAGCCTCGAATTTGTTCCATTACCTTCTGTTGTCATAGGGCAATCTATCCCAATCGAAATCCCGGTCTCAGACCATCGATCACCGGGCAAACCAGTGTCCTCGGACACGGCCTGCCCGTTGCCGAGAACCAGCGACCAGCTTTTTGGTATATGTTATAAATTAAACAATACACACATAACCAGCGATGGGCAGTAGCCCGGCTGGTTATGCGTGTGTGTGTTTGTGTTGTAGGTCGCGGGTTCGATTCTTGTGGCCTCCGGCCCAACCCAATTTTTTCCTGTTTTTATTTTATTTATTTATTTTATCATATTTTCATATTACACCTATACAATAAAAACTATTACGGGTCAGTTGACTCGTTCGTTTATTTTCAAAACTATTAAATAACATTTTTCTTCGCATATTTAACCCGTCCAATTTTTTTATAAAATAATAACCCTATATTTTATAAACTTGTTAAAATAATTTTAACTCATAAAAATATATAATAATTAAACAGATAAAAACTTTTCCTTTTATTTATTATTATATATAATACAATAAACATAATAACAAATTATTCAAAAATGTAAATATTTAACAAGATTTAAATATATATTTTTAGATGTTAAATTTTACTAAAGATCATTATTATTTTACTATAATATTTTATACAAATAATTTTAAGGAATGTTATTATAAACCTATACGCATTTAAATACCAATACACATATACAAACATACAATAATACATATTTATCTACATAGGATTTCATCGTGCTTAGTTTTCAACATCCTTATCACCCGCACTTGTGGATTTAAAAACATTCGCTAGCCAGGTGAGTCACATAGCCCCTATTGTACATTTTTACGCATTTTGGGGTGAAACATTATACATGCTACTCATTTTGTTTATACGTGTTATACATGTGGACTATATGCTTATTATCTTGGGTGTACATACATTTACTTTGAACACAAGAAAACCAACAGTAATATTAATAGATCTATTGTGCATGACCAGCCCACCCGGTTAAGGTGTTTATTACTGCATACTCGGATATAGCCGCGTGTTATATTCAAACATACCGGATATAGTGGGTAACTATATTCAAACATACCGGACTTAGCTGTTGTGCTATGTTCAAGCGCGTCAAACAAGGTTTGAATTGTGATTAGATAAATGATACACCATATATATACTATGTTTAACAAGATAAACAATGAGTTGCAAAACGTTTTTATCTACTACTTATCGGAACTACAAAAACCTATGTACTCACCAACTTTTTAGTTGACACTTGATTTAAATAATGTTTCAGGTTTGGATATGTGATTGCTTGTTGAAGATTTCTCCACTTAAGAACTATGGACCTAGTTAAATAAATCAATGTTTTGAACTAGACTACGTTATTTGAAATGTATTGTATTTGGATCTTTGTTGTCTTTAAATTTAATTAATGAATTATGCAACTTTTTAGTTATCATGTGCTTTTGAACAATCATTCCATTGTCCGCCTCGATGATTCCGCCATCGGTCGGGGTGTGACAGATTGGTATCAGAGCCATGGTTATAGGGAATTAGGTTATTAGACACGATGACCTAGACTATAACCCTAGGACTCCCTTTTATGTGTTATGTGCTAAATGATTAATTGCTATGTGAATTATTTGTAGTTAGGTATTATTTGAATTTTCCCAAGTTTGGTACATGAGACTTATACATACAAGGCTTAAATACATGATATATACTTTACATACACATTTGACAAACAAACTTATGCAAACAAATACACTACCCATCCTTATCCATACTCTTTTCTAATCCATATTAATTGCAACATTCCTACACATTTTATACTCATAGACTCTCAAGTCTATTAAAATCTTGAAAATCTCGTCAACGACTTAATTTCTTGAAACTAGTAAAGGACACGTGCAATCTGGAAGGGTGACACCTATACATTGGGTTTTCTATCTAGGAAAGCATTTCGTATAAATCCAAATAAACGGACCCGTATGCTTTCCTGGGAATTCCTGAAGTGAGTGTTTACCTATAGGCTAAAGCATGTCTCTTTGAAAGTTTTGAGGAATTATTTAACGTTGATAAGTCAATGTATTCGCAAGGATACAATCCGAACTTAAACTCAAAATTTGGGGACATTATAGCAAGATAGGAAGAACTAGACGAACATGCAAAGCAAATCATTATTACGGGTGCACACGTAATAACGATTTGTAGTGCATGCAAGTCCCGGCAATTCCTATTACGCGAATAATGATCTATAACATCATGTTCTATCCGGAATAGATGGCTTAGCTTCCCCCCCATCAACTTTGAATAAATACACATGCACTGGCACGCGTCATGATGAATCCCGCTTTTCTGCTTACATTATTTCCCACTATAATTCATATATATCCATCTTATCTAAAATATCATTGTCTTTTCTTATGGTGTTAGAATACCTCCTCGACGTGCAAACTCTAGCACTTCCAACCCCGATCATGCTACTCTTCTTGCTCAGCTGGTAGGGCAAATGACCCAAGCCAATAACAATAGTGACGGATCTCACAACATCCAAGGAAACGGTGGTACCAACCCGCCCCAATGCACGTTTAAGCACTTTAACTCGTGCAATCCTACAAAATTTTTCGGGACTGAAGGTGCTACCGGCCTACTACAATGGTTTGAAAGCATGGAAAGCACATTCCTAAACAATGACTGTCCCGATAATCTTCGGGTTCGCTATGCCACCAGTGTACTTCAAAAGAGAGCCCTCACCTGGTGGAACGGTGAGAAACGCACTCGTGGTGTTGAGGTTGCTACATCTTTATCATGGGATGATCTGAAGAAAGCCATGACTGATGAATTCTGTCCTCGGAATGAAATGAGGAAGCTCGAGACTGAGTTCTGGGATCTTACCCAAGACAGCGGGGATAATCTGGCTTACACCACCCGGTTTCAAGAGCTAAGTCTGTTGGTGCCTCATATGATCACTCCCTTTGCACGGGGAATTGAAAAATACATAGGCGGGATGCCTATGCAAATTCAAGATGCTGTGTTAGGAAGCAATCCTCCTACACTTGAAGCTGCTATCCGTCTATCCGCTAAACTATCCGACAACCATGTCAATGCCAGAACCTTATCAAGAAAGGGTTCCAAGAAGGTTGTTTCTACTCTTGCGGCCGTCAAGGATGTAAAACCTGAGTCTTCTAACCGCAACAAGAAACGAAAGGGTCGAAACTTCACAGCCGTAACTCCCGCTGTACCTGCTATTCAAGCGGCCCCTTTGGGTCAAAACCCGAAACCTTATCTAGGCCCGAATACCCAATGCCAGACCTGCAAGTACCATCATCCTGCCAACTTACCATGCCGATTGTGTTCAAGCTGCGGACGATATGGACACGTGGTCACTACCTGCCGTACCCATCCTCCCGTCCATCAAGCTACTCCAGCCAACCGTCCCATCTATCCGGCACCTCTCAATGGTCGGGCATGTTACGAATGTGGAGACCCAAACCATTTCCATGACCGATGCCCAAAACTTCATCATCAAGGTAGTCCTCAAGGACGAGCGTTTAATATAAACGCTAATGAGGCTCAAGCAAACAACGACGTGATAAACGGTACGTTTCTCGTAAACAATCATTATGCATCCATTTTATTTGATACCGGTGCCGATAGGAGTTTTGTGTCTCTTGCCTTTGAATCTCGACTTACTAAACAAAGAACGAAACTTGACAATTCTTATTCCGTGGAGATAGCAAACGGAAAATCTATTACCATAAATTCTGTTATCCGCAACTGCAATCTCGAGCTTAATAGTCATGAATTCTCCGTTGATCTCCTTCCAATGCAATTGGGAAGCTTCGATATTATAATTGGCATTGACTGGTTATCCAAGCACCATGCCGAGGTTATTTGCTACGAAAAGTGCATTCGTATACCTCTCCCTTCGGGTGACACGTTAGTTATTTTCGGTGAAAAACCGTGTCATGGTCTTCAACTCATGTCTTGCACATTAGCACAAAAGTACTTGCGGAAAAAGTACGTTGCTTTCTTGGCCCACGTAGTTGACACGAAAGACAAGGGTAAGAAATTGCAAGATATTCCGATCATTCGAGACTTTCCCGAGGTATTCCCCGAGGATTTACCCGGTTTTCCTCCTCCTAGACAAGTGGAGTTTCGTATTGACCTTGTGCCTGGAGCAACTCCCGTGGCAAAAGCTCCCTATCGTCTTGCACCTTCCGAGATGCAAGAGCTCGCAAGTCAATTACAAGAACTCTCATCTAAAGGATTCATCTGCCCGAGCCATTCACCTTGGGGTGCTCCCGTGCTATTCGTAAAGAAAAAGGATGGATTGTTTCGAATGTGCATCATTTATCGTGAACTCAACAAGCTTACAATTAAGAACCGTTATCCTTTACCCCGTATCGACGATCTTTTCGATCAGCTTCAAGGTTCAACATGCTTCTCCAAGATTGACCTTCGTTCCGGGTACCATCAACTTCGTGTTCTCGATGAAGACATTCCGAAGACTGCCTTTCGGACTAGATATGGTCACTACGAGTTCATGGTCATGCCCTTCGGTTTGACTAATGCACCTGCAGTCTTCATGGACCTCATGAACCGTGTATGCAAACCTTATTTGGACAAGTTCGTGATCGTTTTGATTGACGAAATTCTCATCTATTCTAAAACGAAAGCGGAGCATGAACAACATCTTCGTTTGATTTTGGAACTCTTGAAGAAAGAACAACTATACGCCAAGTTCTCCAAGTGTGAATTCTGGCTAAAGGAAGTTCAATTTTTGGGACACATAGTCAACGATAAGGGAATTCATGTGGACCCGGCAAAGATCGAGGCGGTAAAGAATTGGAGTACTCCCAAGACTCCTATCGAGATTCGTTCATTCCTTGGACTAGCGGGTTATTATCGTCGCTTCATCTCAAATTTCTCCAAGATTGCGGTTCCACTCACTGCCTTGACTCACAAAGGTAAACCTTACGAGTGGGGACCCAAGCAAGAGGAAGCTTTTCAAACTCTCAAGCACAAGCTCTGCAATGCTCCTATTCTAACTCTTCCTAGTGGTAATGACGACTTTGTCGTTTATTGTGATGCATCCAACCAAGGTCTTGGTTGTGTTCTAATGCAACGTGACCAAGTAATTGCATACGCATCACGTCAGCTCAAAATCCACGAGAAGAACTACACGACCCATGATCTCGAGCTTGGTGCTGTCGTTTTCGCCTTGAAAATTTGGAGACACTATCTTTATGGCACCAAATGCGCGGTTTTCACCGACCACAAAAGTCTACAACATATTTTCAATCAAAAAGAGCTTAATATGAGGCAACGACGATGGGTTGAACTTCTTAACGACTACGATTGCGAGATTCGCTACCACCCTGGCAAGGAAAATGTTGTAGCCGACGCCTTGAGTCGTAAAGAACGTATCATGCTTCATAGTGTTTGTATTCATTACGATATCCAAGCCCGTATTCTTCAACCACAACATACCTCGGTTAACGAAGGAAACATGTATCAAGAGATGGCATGTGGTGTAGAACTCTTACTAGAAACCAAAGCCAACGGCTTATTGTATTACTTGGACCGTATCTGGGTTCCCTATCGCGACGACCTTCGTATATTTTTGATGAACGAGTCCCACAAAACTCGATATTCGATACATCCCGGAGCTGATAAGATGTACATGGGTCTTCGTCAACAATATTGGTGGCCCGGCATGAAAAAGGATATTGCCCTCTTTGTGGCAAAATGATTAACTTGTTCTAAAGTAAAGGCCGAACATCAGAAGCCTTCCGGACTCCTCGAACAACCTGAAATTCCCATGTGGAAGTGGGAGAACCTTGCTATGGACTTCATCACCAAACTCCCACGCACTTCTAGTGGGCACGATAGTATCTGGGTTATTATCGAGCGACTTACAAAGTCTGCTCATTTCTTGCCTATTCGTGAGGACTATCGAATCGAGAAATTGGCCCGGATCTATATTGATGAAATTGTGAGTCGTCACGGAATCCCTTTGAACATCATCTCCGATCGTGATTCGCGTTTTACTTCCCGATTTTGGCAATCATTACAATCTGCGCTTGGTACTCGTTTGGACTTAAGTACGGCTTACCATCCTCAAACTGATGGACAAACCGAGCGAACAATCCAAACTCTCGAGGATATGCTTAGAGCTTGTGTCATTGACTTGTGTCATTGACTTTGGTGGCAATTGGAATTCTCACCTACCACTGATCGAATTTTCCTACAACAATAGCTACCACACAAGTATTAACATGGCACCGTTTGAAGCTCTTTATGGACGAAAATGTCGTTCACCGATTTATTGGAACGAAATTGGTGAAGCACAAATCACCGGTCCCGAGCTTATCCAAGAGACCACCGATAAAATCTCTCTTATTCGTGACAACATTCTAGTAGCAAGGAGTCGGCAAAAGAGCTATGCCGATAACCGACGAAAACCCTTGGAATTCCAAGTTGGGGATATGGTTCTTCTAAAGGTATCACCTTGGAAAGGCGTAGTCCGATTTGGAAAGAAAGGAAAACTCGCACCTCGATATATGGGTCTATTCAAGATACTTGAAAGGATAGGAAAAGTGGGCTACAAACTCGATCTTCCTTCAGAGCTCAGCAACGTCCATCCGACTTTTCACGTATCTAATTTGAAAAAGTGCATAGCCGACGAGAATCTCCACATCCCTCTTGATGAAGTGCGCATTGACGAGAAAATGCACTTTGTTGAGAAACCCGTGGAAATCATAGACCGTGAAGTCAAGAAACTCAAGCGTAGCCGCATCCCCAATGTCAAGGTCCGTTGGGAGTCTAAACGTGGACCCGAGTTCACTTGGGAACGTGAAGACCAAATGAAGACCAAATACCCGCATCTCTTTTCATAGCCTCCATTAGTTGAATTTCGGGGCGAAATTCCTTTAACATGGGGAGACTGTGACATTCCGGATTTTTATTCACGCATTTGTAACATATATCATGTAATCATTCTCAATTAAATGAAATGCAAGTGCTTTTAATTAATTTTGTACAAAATATATATTCATTTTATGGATTTAAAATAATTAAAATTTTATACATTTTAAACTTATATAAAAAAATTATATATAAAAATTTAAAAGGATCATATATAGAAAAGGTAACCCATTCAAATAAAATCATTAACTTTTATAAAAATATTCATAATAATAATAATAATAATATATAAGTTTATAAAAATAATAACGGGAAATTAAAAAGAAATTTAATTAATTATTTTTTTTTTTTTAAGTTAAGGGTCTGTTTTGAAAATAATTAATCTACAAGGTTTAAACCAGAAATCAGTTAAGGGACTAAATGTGGACAAATCAAACCACAAGGACTCATCCAAAATTATCTCAGGGACTATTTTAATACAAAAACAAACTTCAGAGACCATTCCTGCCAAATCCCAATTCGCTTTTCCGGTTCTCTCCCAGTGACCGGCGGTCCGGGCCATTTTCCGGCGAACCCTCGACACGCATGTTCCCTGCACCTCGACAGCCGAATTTGGTCTCCCCGACCTCGTCGTCCCTACCCGAACAATAGCCCCCGACCAATTGGTCTCCCCGACATACAGAAAGTTCGATCGTGTTTGTGGCCGAAAACCCACGCCACAAATTCGGCCCCGACAGTCAACATCCACGCCTGCAAGATGGCTCGACAGTTTCGTCTCGTCCAGACGAGTGTCAGGACATGCTCAATTGCTTGTCTCATTATCGGGATCGAGCTCGGCTATAAAAAGCCATTACCGAACCTGAACGAGCTCGCCATCCCCTCTTCGCCCACTTTCACTCAAAATTGAGACCGGCATTGTGTTCGTCGCCACTGTGGGAAGCTGTGACCAAAGTTTCAGAACCTAATTCGTACTGAAGCATAGCTAACCGATCTTGGAATTTTCGGATTATCGAACCTGTCGTCCAGACCATTCGCGACCAAGTAAAAGCCTCGAATTTGTTCCATTACCTTCTGTTGTCATAGGGCAATCTATCCTAATCGAAATCCCGGCCTCAGACCATCGATCACCGGGCAAACCAGTGTCCTCGGACACGGCTTGCCCCTTGCCGAGAACCAGCGACCAGCTTTTTGGTATATGTTATAAATTAAACAATACACACATAACCAGCGATGGGCAGTAGCCCGGCTGGTTATGCGCGTGTGTGTTTGTGTTGTAAATCGCGGGTTCGATTCTTGTGGCCTCCGGCCCAACCCAATTTTTCCTGTTTTTATTTTACTTATTTATTTTATCATATTTTAATATTACACCTATACAATAAAAACTATTACGGGTTGGTTGACTCGTTCGTTTATTTTCAAAACTATTAAATAACATTTTTCTTCGCATATTTAACCCGTCCAATTTTTTTATAAAATAATAACCCTATATTTTATAAACTTGTTAAAATAATTTTAACTCACAAAAATATATAATAATTAAACAGATAAAAACTTTTCCTTTTATTTATTATTATATATAATACAATAAACATAATAACAAATTATTCAAAAATGTAAATATTTAACAAGATTTAAATATATATTTTTAGATGTTAAATTTTACTAAAGATCATTATTATTTTATTATAATATTTTATACAAATAATTTTAAGGAATGTTATTATAAACCTATACGCATTTAAATACCAATACACATATACAAACATACAATAATACATATTTATCTACATAGGATTTCATCGTGCTTAGTTTTCAACATCCTTATCACCCGCACTTGTGGATTTAAAAACATCCGCTAGCAAGGTGAGTCACATAGCCCCTATTTTACATTTTTACGCATTTTGGGGTGAAACATTATACATGCTACTCATTTTGTTTATACGTGTTATACATGTGGACTATATGCTTATTATCTTGGGTGTACATACATTTACTTTGAACACAAGAAAACCAACAGTAATATTAATAGATCTATTGTGCCTGACCAGCCCACCCGGTTAAGGTGTTTATTACTGCATACTCGGATATAGCCGCGTGTTATATTCAAACATACCGGATATAGTGGGTAACTATATTCAAACATACCGGACTTAGCTGTTGTGCTATGTTCAAGCGCATCAAACAAGGTTTGAATTGTGATTAGATAAATGATACACCATATATATACTATGTTTAACAAGATAAACAATGAGTTGCAAAACGTTTTTATCTACTACTTATCGGAACTACAAAAACCTATGTACTCACCAACTTTTTAGTTGACACTTGATTTAAATAATGTTTCAGGTTTGGATATGTGATTGCTTGCTGAAGATTTCTCCACTTAAGAACTATGGACCTAGTTAAATAAATCAATGTTTTGAACTAGACTAGGTTATTTGAAATGTATTGTATTTGGATCTTTGTTGTCTTTAAATTTAATTAATGAATTATGCAACTTTTTAGTTATCATGTGCTTTTGAACAATCATTCCATTGTCCACCTCGATGATTCCGCCATCGGTCGGGGTGTGACATGCATTAACTTTTGTACTTACTTACCGTGCTGGCGTTGGTTACCCATACTGACATCCGTGCGTTGGTCCCATAATTAGCTTGAGTCCAGACATTTAGGGATGTCTGAATCTCTCAAACTATTGCTCTGATACCAACTTGTAAGGCCCCATTTCCCGGGTAACCTCACTTGTTGGATTTACTCATAAACAAAGTCATAATTACTGATCTTATATTTAAAACATTCGATTTCAATCATTACATAACGTAACATAACATGACATAACATGACAGCGGAAGTCTTAACAATTAAATACATAACATTGTCTTAACAAATATAAAAGTGGATGTCAGTCTTGTGTCGGGTAACCTCCACGCCATCGCAGGACCCTTCCTTCCTTTATCTGAAATGTATACTAAAAGTCAGCTAACGCTGGTGAGTTCTAGTTTAAAGACAATCATACATAATATTTGTCTTATCATGAGTATTATATATATATATATATATATAATATACTTAACATTCGAGATTTTACATATTCTTTGCTTTACTGTTCTCACATAACATTCATATTGAGTATATACATATGTACATACATACTTACTTGGGGAGAACATTCATTTGGCCGTAAACTTAAGGGTGATCAACCCATCATACTTGTCGCGAATGTCACAAAGACATCGCAGTGAGAACTACCGTCGTAGCCCTTTTCATTAACCGTCCGGCTCTAGAAAACCGTCCGTCGAAACTTAAATCCGTCCGACAACCTTTGTCCGTTCGCTCTTAAACCGTCCTACCGTCGTAGTCTGTCATTTTTTCCGTCTACCCTAGGGCATCCGTTTCCCATGCGACCATTATGTATGCAACCGTTCTACTTGAGTTAAGGCATTTGCTTCGACAGTCCATTAGTGCCTTTTTATACGTCCTAGCTTGCGAAGGAACGTTTTGTCCCGGTTGCTAAATAGTCACGTGGTCATCCGTCTACCGAAGTATCCGTTGTCATAGAAGGGTTCATAACGTTTACATACATTCATAACATGCAATATATATAATATAAAGCAAGATTTCATTCTTTTACGTTATGTCCTTCTTTCATTCATTCTTCATAATCATACGTTTCATTCTTTTTCATAATTCATTTTCATATATAAGTGTATATATATATATATATATATATTTGTATACCACGTATGATCACATTGAAATTCATAGCATTTATTCATTTTTTTGGGTAAAGGGTTACCCCGGTTCAAATTTATATTATCAACAAAACAACAAGTACAAGTAGTGAGGCTGAGAACCCCACTAGTTCACTATCCCGACATGCCAGGAAGTGTAAAACCAGCTCAAAAGCAAAACAACTCAAAAACACAACTAACAAAACCAAAACAAACTCTAGACAATGACTAAAGACAGAAACAAATTAAAGTCTCTACATGCTCGACAAGTTCCATTTCTCAAGCAAGCTCAAACCCGTCATAGAACTCTTGACCTTCACCGAAGCTAGCTTCAATCGAACCGTAGAAACAATTGCTTCACAAATCATAGGAATAGATCTTTTGGCGAATGTCCGAATCTCTCAAACTATGGCTCTGATACCAACTTGAAAGAACTTTTGGAAAAGGGATTTATCAGACCGAGCATTTCACCATGGGGTGCTCCGGTGCTGTTTGTCAAGAAGAAAGATGGTGCCATGAGAATGTGCATCGACTACAGAGAATTGAACAAAAGAACTGTGAAGAATAAGTACCCACTACCCAGAATCGACGATCTATTCGACCAATTACAGGGCGCCAAATGGTTCTCAAAGATCGACCTGCGGTCAGGTTATCATCAACTAAAGGTAAGAGAGGAAGACATACCTAAAACCGCATTCCGAACGCGATATGGACACTACGAGTTCCGAGTGATGTCCTTTGGGCTTACAAATGCTCCCGCAGCCTTCATGGATATGATGAACAGAGTGTGTCGACCAATGTTAGACCGGTCAGTGATAGTCTTCATCGACGATATACTCGTATATTCTAAGAGCAAGGGTGATCATGCATGTCACCTGCGAGAAGTTCTAGACACATTAAAGACAGAGAAGCTTTATGCTAAGTTCACGAAATGCGCGTTCTGGCTAAAGGAAGTCCAATTCTTAGGTCATGTGATTAACGCTGAAGGCATCATGGTAGACCCAGCAAAGATTGATGCAGTGTGGAATTGGGAAATTCCGAAAACACCAACGGATGTACGAAGTTTTCTAGGTTTGGCAGGCTACTACCGGAGGTTTATACAAGACTTCTCTAAGATAGCCTCACCTCTAACCAAATTGACTCGTAAGGACGTAAAATATGAATGGGGCCAGGCCCAAACCACTGCCTTCGAAGAATTAAAGAAGAGATTAACCCGAGCACCGGTGCTGACCCTACCCGATGGTAACGAGGACCTAGTGGTGTATTCTGACGCCTCAGGCCAGGGGTTAGGCTGTGTGCTTATGCAACGAGGAAAGGTGATTGCGTATGCATCACGACAATTAAAGACTCACGAAGTCAACTACCCGACTCACGACCTTGAACTCGCGGCCGTTGTCTTTGCCTTAAAGATTTGGAGACATTACCTCTATGGAGTCAGATGCACCATCTACTCCGACCACAAAAGCTTGAAGTATTTCTTCGAACAAAAAGAGTTGTACATGAGGCAGCGGCGATGGTTAGAATTATTGAAAGACTACGACTGTGAAATCCTTTACCACCCCGGAAAGGCGAATGTGGTGGCCGACGCCTTGAGTCGAAAGGAGGCGACAACTCCTATCGAAGTGAAATCCTATCAACTAATCGTGACTCCAGATCTTATGACAGAAATAGAACGTGCCCAAGATGAAGCCTTGAAAGAGGAAAATGTCAAGAGGGAAAGGATAGTGGGTCAGCAAGAAAAGTTAGAAACCAATGCTTATGGGGTACGAACTCGGTTCGGGAGGATGTGGATACCCAAGGGTGGCGAACTTAGAGTCAAAATCCTTGACGAGGCTCACAAGTCTCGTTACTCTATCCATCCCGGAACTAACAAGATGTACCATGATTTGAAGAAGGAATACTGGTGGCCCGGCATGAAAAATGATGTAACCGATTATGTGAGCAAATGCCTAACTTGCTCTCAAGTGAAGGCCGAACACCAGAAGCCGTGCGGAAAGATGCAACCACTATTCATTCCTGAATGGAAGTGGGAACACATTACCATGGATTTCATAACCAAGCTACCGCGTACAGCTAAGGGACATGATACTATATGGGTAATTGTGGATAGACTGACGAAGAGTGCTCACTTCTTGCCCATGCGTGAGAGTTACTCGTCAGAAAAACTAGCAGAACTATTCATTAACGAGATCGTGGCCAGACACGGTATGCCATTGTCAATTGTGTCAGACCGGGACACGAGATTCACATCAAGGTTCTGGAGGCAATTCCATGAGGGAATGGGTACGAGACTTAATATCAGTACAGCTTACCACCCGCAAACCGATGGCCAGTCCGAAAGGACTATCCAAACTCTAGAGGACATGCTGCGGGCATGTATCATTGACTTTGGAGGTAGTTGGGATAGTCACTTACCACTGGCGGAGTTTTCTTACAACAACAGTTACCATGTGACCATTGGAATGCCGCCTTATGAGATGTTATATGGAAGGAAGTGTAGAACGCCCGTATGTTGGGGCGAAATTGGGCAGAAAGATTTCGCAAGCCTTGACGTAGTCAAAGCAACTTCTGAGAAGTTTGACCAAATCAAAGCGCGAATGAAAGCCGCTAAGGATAGGCAAAAGTCTTACGCTGATAAGAGAAGGAGAGACTTTGAATTCCAGGTTGGAGATAAAGTACTATTGAAGGTGTCTCCGTGGAAGGGAATAATTCGATTTCGAAAAAGAGGGAAACTAAGTCCGAGGTTTGTCGGACCATTTAAGATTGTGGCACGAGTTGGAAAGGTGGCTTATCGACTAGAACTGCCTGAAAAATTGAGTGGAATCCACCCTACTTTTCACGTTTCGCAATTGCGAAAGTGCCTAGCTGACGAATCGGCACAAGTGTCACTCGATGACATCGAAGTAGACAATAAGCTTAACTATATTGAGGAGCCCACAGCAATCCTAGACAGAAAAGAGAAGCGACTACGCAATAAAGTTATCCCGCTAGTCAAAGTTCAATGGAAACATCGAAAAGGATCAGAAGCCACGTGGGAGACGGAGTCGGAAATGAGGGAGTTGTACCCTCAGATGTTTGACCCATGAAAGGTTTCGAGGGCGAAACCTCTAATAAGAAGGGTAGATTTGTAACATCCGGCCCCTCGTACCAACAATATTGTCCGCTTTGCCCACTAAGAGCTCACGGATTTGTTTTTGGTTGCCCGGGTGAAAACTTCCCAGGGGGTCACCCATCCCTGGATTACTCCCACCCGAGCACGCTTAACTGTGGAGTTCTCCTCTCATCCACTACATTAAGCCCCAAAACGCGTTGTTGATTTAAGAGGCAGGACATTCCTTATGAACCAAGGATCTCTCCTGTCCACGGCCGATGTGGGATTTGCCTAAGGTGTTACACTTGCCATATGAAATAAGCTGTCGCAGCAAGAAGTAAACGGCCTATGACACTCGTGTATACACTTCAGCCCAAAACATTTAAAATGATTTGCACATAACATAGAAGGGGGCACATAAAACTCACCTGATAAGCTAGTCTTGGTTGTCCTACACAAAGGCCCAACAACGTCACGTACGATCTGAATTAGGTAGTTAAATATACATCAGACCCAATCCCGACTCTAACGGTTTAATCATACTGAATTAGGCGAACTGTCACACCCCCAAATTTATTTACTTAATAAATAAATACAGGTTGCAACGATTGGTTCATTACACGATAGCGGAAGCTGTAATTGTAAAGCCCCTTTCCCGGGTAACCTCACTTGTTGGATTTACTCATAAACATAGTCATAAAATACTGAATTTATATTAAAAACATTCGTCATTCAATTACATAATCATAACAGCGGAAGTCTTTACAATTAAAAACATAACATTGTTCGAAGACATATAAAACAAAAGAGGGATGTCAGTCTCGTGCCGGGTAACCTCCACGCCATCGCACGACCTCATCTTCCTTTACCTGAAATGTATACTAAAAGTCAGCTAACGCTGGTGAGTTCTAGTTTAATGCAATTAGGTATAAACATTCTTTTCTTTATAAGTATGCATAATTATATATATACACTTATATAAGTACACATTGACTTGAATTGCTTCTCATTTATCATTCTTCGCAAATACGTATAGATATATATTCACATCATTGGTCTCATTTATTTTCATAACTTTTGCTTCTCTTTCTTCTTTATTTTTGTGATTACATATTTATGTGCATTCACTTTTTCTTTTCTTTTCTTTACATTCATGGGTAATACTCTTAAGGGTGATCAACCCGTCTTTTGGTTGCGAGGGTCACAAAGACAATCGCCGCAGTCCATCGTCATGGCCCACCTATACTTACAACCGTCTGGCAACAAGTGTCGTCCGTCATTTTATTCTTACAACCGTACGGCAACCTTTGTCCGTCCGTCATGACTTACAACCGTCCTACCGTCGTAGGCCGTAATTCGCCCGTCTACCCGAAGGTATCCGTTTCTCATGCGACTATTATTTATACAACCGTTCTACTATAAGATGCCAATTTTTCTTAGACCGTCCGTTAATAACTTTAGTACGTCCTAGCTGATGAAGGAACGCACTTGTGGCATTCGTATGTCCTAGCTGATGAAGGAACGCACTTGTCCCGGTTGTACGATAGTCACGTGGTCGTCCGTCTACCGAAGTAGCCGTTATCATCGAAGCGCCCATAACGTTTTCTTATACTTGGCAAGCAATATATACATGGATATAAAGCAAGATTTCTTCTTTACACGTTATGTCATACTTTCGTTCATTCTTTAAAAATCATACGTTTCATTCTTTTTTCATAATTCTATTTCGTGTAAAGATATATATATATATATATTTGTATACCACGTATGATCACATTGACATTCATAACTGTTATTCATTTAGTGTATACATTTCAGCCCCAAAACATTTATAAATCATTTGCACATAACATAGAAGGGGGCACATAGAACTCACCTGATGAGTAATTTCTGAAATACACTAAGCTGGCTACTGAGCGTCACTAATGTCACTCACGATCTGTATAATAAAGTCATACTCGTAAGGTAGTGCTCCTAGATGACATTAGACATTACTATGCTTGAACTTAGTAGTTTCGATGGATTTGCTTTATCGAAACTTGGTAGTTTCGATAGGTTGCTTCTGTCGAAACTTGGTAGTTTCGATAGGTTGCTTCTGTCGAAACTTGGTAGTTTCGATAAGTAACTTAGGTGTAATCTTAGCTTCGGATCGTGGGCTTTTATCAAAACTATGGTAGTTTCGATGAGTATGCATATATCGAAACTGAGTAGTTTCAATGGGTCTGCACATATCGAAACTACTGCACATATCGAAACTAAGTAGTTTCGATGGGTCTGCATATATCGAAACTAAGTAGTTTCGATGGGTCTGCACATCGTCTTCCCCAAAAATCTGAAGTTTTTTGCATGCAAGTCTGATCGAGTCAATATCTAAATTTTTCTTTGATCACAACGTTTGTTTTTCATTCTAGATGCTATACCTAAGCTCACTTTCAAGTTTCATCCGCAAAATCGTTATCTTTTTAGCCAAAACCCGAAACTTCCCAAAACGAACAAAAACTCATAATGTGATCGAATCGTTACCTGGATTGTAATTCTGATTCAGAGGTTTTGCTCACGGGCTCAGCTGTAACGTGCTCCTCCAATCTCGTGACGATCCGTCGACTTTCTCTCTCTAGACCCGAGCTCTCCTTTCTCTCTCTAGAAGCTGCGTGAGTGTGGAATGAGCAGGGAAGAGGGCTGCCTTGTTTTATATATATACCTGTGTCACACCCCAACCGACGGCGGAAACGTCGGGGCGGGACATGTAGACTGTTCATTAGCACATGGTTGACTAGGTTGTAATATGTTTAATCATCATATTGTATTTCCATAAGATTCAACATGTACATGAAAAATGAAAAATACATAACATGTTTCTTTTAAATATCTAGGTCCACATCCTAAGTGTAGCGAGCTTGTTCAACTCAAACAATTGTACCTGAAACATGATGAAAACGAGGTCAACTAAAAAGTTGGTGAGCATACATAGGTTTAGACTCTAAATAGCATCAAAGTGTTGTGTGTAAACAAATCCATACAAGTCATGATTAATAAGGCAATTATGGGGAGCAACTATTGTGTAACCAAGTAGTACAATCAAACCTTTGTAACTAGCATGCAAATTGTGTTGTCGGTAACAATCACCCCAATCTGGGTGGGTTTGTCAGACTCAATAGATCTATCATTGTTAACCGTCGGCTTGATTAGTTAATGATTGTACATGTAATTGCAAATAAGTAGTTAACACACCTAGCACTCAAACATAAAGCTCAAATTGCACACAAATTGTAAAGTGGATTTGTATTGTGTAGTTTATGTAAATCATTGTAAGCTGTGATCATGTTTCACCCCAAAATGTAAAAACAGTGAAAAAGGGGATATGTAAAACTCACATGTATTCAAGATGTAGCTAGCACAAGACACTAGGTAGCAAAGTGATCCTTGTAACTTACAACGTTAACCTAGAGTGTAAGGTATATGAATCTAGATTAATAACATGCACAATAGTCTAGGGTCAAGTCTAGGATTGAATCGGCTGTGTGTGACAAGTGTTGGAGTGGTAAGTATTAACGGTTCGTACTCGAATGAGGTGCTTTATTGTAACATCCCGAATTCTTTTAACTTAAAAGAACTAGATTCGTTAAGTACTTAGGTTGTTTATGGTGTTGGACTCTAACAACTAGGTAAATGAAAGGGCGAAAATGTAATTACTACAAAGTTGGAGGGAGCTAAATGAAAATTTTCCTAAAACCTAATATCTATTCTTTCCCTCCAGCCGCCATCATCCAAATCTCGTTTCTCCTTCCTGTGTTCCTTCGTCGCCTGCGAGTCCAACTCCTCACCTCCGATTAAACCCGGAACCAGCTACTAAGCAATACATCTTTCTTGGTTATAATGGAGAAGCGCCCCGGGATGACCACGAGGGAAGTCCGTTTGGGTCGGAATCACGCAGAAGCCGGCAGTTATGGTGGCTGGTTCGCCTCAGGTAGCGGGTGGTGGTGGATGAGGGTAAGCTTCGCAGCAGGAGGTTCATTGTGATATGGTTACCGGGATGGCACGTATGTGACGATGGTGAAGGAAGGAGGTTGGCGGCAGCTTCAAGACGGTTCGCGGCGGTGACTATGATGGCCGATAGTGGTTAACAGTAGTGACGATAATATGGTCTCATGGCGGTGCGCGATATAGGATGGTGGTGACGAGGACGACGATGTGGTTACAGGCGTGGTACGAACTTGATGAAGATGATGATGGTTAAGGGAAGTAAGCTTCATGGCAGAAAATGAGGATGGTGACGGCAGTGGTGGTTTGTCATCGGAGGCAGCAGGTAGCGGTGGCGAAGTTAATTAGGACAGCAGTAATTTCGATGGTAATGATCAAGATACTAATTTCGATTAAGGTGGTACCCAATTGTAGTTTCGGGCGGTGTGATAATGGCAGGCCAATGTAGTTTCGGGTAGAGGTGGATCACAACAGTAGTTTCGGGTAGTGTTAGTTCTCACGATGATGGTGATGATTAGGTGATGATGATGGTTACATGAGAAGATGGTGATGATGCCTACATAATGATGATGATGATAATTACAAGATGATAATGAAGGAGACGGTTCGGGTCGGGTCTCGGTTGTATTCTGGGTTCGTGTTCGATAAGGTATAACCTATAAAACTCATAGAACGCTAATTATCATTATTAGCCCGCGTTATGAATGCCGCATTGATGAGGACGTATAAATATAATTTTATTTAATATCCGACAATGATTTATTACAGTATTTAATCCAAGTATAGAAAGATATCGAGGCTAGAAGTTAAAAACCCAACTATGATGGATTATTGGTTATGATTTAGTAATGGAAGAGGACAATTGGATATTGTCGGGTTTAGCCAAAAACAAACGGGACTCTGTCCGATTTTCCTTTTAACTAAAGAAGTGTATTTTACCTAGACGTCCTCGTTAGGGTATGGGTTGTTTGGGAAAGAAGAACAATGTTATCGAAACTACTATAGTTTCGATATAAGCAAGACCCATCGAAACTACCATAGTTTCGATGGTAATCGTTGACTCGAAACTACCAAGTTTCGATATAACCCTAAGAATAGAAATGTTTAATGTCGCTTAGGTTCAGTGTCTTATCTGGTATGACTTGATTATACAGATTGTGTGTGACTTTAGTGACGCTCAGTAACCAGCTAGTATATCAGGACCCGCCCATCAGGTGAGTTCAAGAATCCCTATTTTTACTGTTTTAGGGTGGTGTGCATACTCAAGAATCAAACGTTTATAATAAATGCATTTTATTACTTAAACGTTTTGTAAGAAAGAGAGAAAGATAACGGTTGTTAAACCGAATGTTTTGTAAGAAAGAAAGATAACGGTTGTTAAACCGAATGTTTTGAAAGATAAGAAAGATAACGGTTTATTTAATTAAACGTTTTGAAAGAAAGAAAGAAAAGAAAGATAACGGTTTATTTAATTAAACGTTTTGTAAGAAAGAAGATAAGAAGAAAGAATGGTTTATTCAACTATATGTTTTATAAACAGAAGATAAGAAGAATATAATGGTTTATTTAACTATATGTTTTATAAACAGAAGAAAGAGAAAAAAAAAAAGAATGGTTTATTTAACTATATGTTTTATAAACAAGAGAAAGAGAAGAAAGAATGGTTTATTTAACTATATGTTTTATAAACGAAGAGAAGAATAATAAGTCAAATACATTGTCTAATCTGTAAGAGTATGCTTATACGACGAAAGACTTGGAGTAGTAGCGTAGTCCTAGAGGCTAGTGCTACTCTAAGCATAGTAGCAAGTCTTGAGGTAGTAGTATAGTCCTTGAGACTAGTGCTACCCGAAGCCGATGTTGCGTCATGGACAAGTCCATGATGTACCATGAGAAAAATCGGGACAGTGCTCGGCAGGGCATTGTAACGAGGATGTTGCAACTGGTTAAGATGAGTAACGACGGTTACTCTAGCGGCGACGGTCGCTAAGAAAGAATGAAGAAGCCCGCTTGGGGGCACAGAAAGTCGGTTATCGGCCTTTGGACGTTGAGCCTTAGGGAACAATAACCGCGAGAAAGAGTTCCTTCGGGAAGTAAGAACGAAGAAGCCCGCTCGGGGGCACAGAACAGATTGTAGACATTAATGTATGACTTAAAGAAAAGAGTACAAAGTAAATACGTATGAATATAGAAGAAGAAAGAAAGATTTTTATACGTATGTATTTTAAAGAAGGAAGACATATTTTAATGTGTATTTATTTAAAGAATAAAGAAAGATTTCATTGTATTACGTGTATAATATAATACGTATATTTAAAAGGGAAAATCTTTTTATATATATATATAAAGCTAAAGAAAACTTGAACTCACCAGCGTTAGCTGACTATTTTAGTATGCACATCAGGTAGCAAAGGAAAGGAAAAGAAATGATGCCGCGAGGGCTTAGGAGTGAATGGCTGGATGGCTGCTGCTGATGAAGACTGACAACCCCATTTGCTAGTTTTAGATTGTTGAACTATGTTAAAATTTTAAGTTTTAATTGACTCTGAATTTTGTAAAGACTTCCGCTGTTAGTTTAATGTTTGATTCAAAGTTTAAGAACTATGTATATGCAATGTTTGCCAACTGTGAGAGGTACCCGGTTTGGGTCCTTTCATTTATAAAATGAGAAATTTAAATAAATAGTTCTAAAATAATTAAACTAGGTTTTGAGTTTGAATAACTAATTAAATTAAATAATAGTTATAAAATTCGTCGTGTGATTCATCTTATTTAAATAAATAATTTATTTATTTATTTATAAAGACATGTAATAATATTTATTTATAAAGGTATGTAATTAATATAGATTCAAGAAATAAATCTTAAATTGAATTCTAAGTATGTCTTGTAAATGTAATCTATATATATAATAAATAAGTTTATTTATTTATTTATCATTCGAAAATGGGTATGCGAAATTTAGTTTAGTTAAAATTTTACATGTATTATTTAAGCATATAAAACTATACATGTTTAGGTGTACTTCTATTAGTCTTAAATATATACTTAAATTTTATAAAGCTTTATAATAGTATTTATAAAATTTTGTTATCAAAATTATACATTAAATGAACAAATTACTCAAAATAATATAATTCAAATTGGGTAATTGAGAATTAAATCTACAAAAATAGAGATTTTATACAAAAATTGTAAATTTAGTCGAATTCTGTTCTAGTAAATATAGGGTTTATAAAAATAATTTTATATAATTTATTTACTGTGTAAAAATGATTTTTAAAAAAAGAAGAACGCCACCCGGCTCGAACCCGGGTGGGTTCTGTGGGAATGCAAGTGTTTAACCACTGGACCAGGGGCTGACCCATGTTACTGGATCCGGTTTGAAATTGCAATAGCGTGTTACTGGGAAGGGGACCGGATTCAGGACTGGTAAACACGCAAAAAGGGTCGGATTGTGGGTTTAGAACGCGCGACCACAGGTGTGCGGGCCGGGTGTCTTAACCGCTGGACCTGGGCGTATGACTTGTAGATGAACAAATCCGTTTAGTTTTTATCAACAATCCCAACCCACCTTCGTCCCCATATGAAATCGAAAACCCTAGACCCTTAAATCAAAACGATTAAGCCATTAAACGGCTTTAGAATCATGGGGCTTTCATTCCCTGGTATATGACGAGTACAATGGTACAAGGAATACCTGATTTGGTTACGAGATGGTGCTATTCGGCTAGGGTTCCTGAGATCAAGTTCTTCGGCTGAGAGTGATGTTCCAGGGAGGATTCAGAGAAAAAAAAACGAGTTGGGAAGTGAAGAATGGGTGTTGCGAAGGTGTGTTGTGAGTCAATTCGCTTAATTCCACCTAAATGGCATGATTCGGGTATGAGTTTGAGTATGATAATTTTCGGCCCAAATTACGCATAAATTCAAATTTTTTTGGATGAATTGAGACTCGTATATGGTTTGAATACATGTGAGAAGTGGTTGAGCGTGATTTGCGGCCTCTAACGCTTCTGATCCCCTTGATTTGTAACCGAATTGACTCGGTTTGACTTTGGATTGTCAAACCTTTCGAATTTCAAACCTGGCCGCAAAAATTGTGAAATTGAAGTGTCAAACGTGTTCAGGAGTGGGCTATGATCGATTACGCATGTATGGAAATCCCCTTAACAGTCGGATTTGATCAGTATAAGCTTTATATCGCAAGAAGACTGGACCGTTTGACTTTTAAAAGTCAAAGGTATGATTTTTTTTTCAACATTATTAGTTTTATTAAAATATATTTTATAAAAATAAATTTTATAAAAGGAAAGTTTCGCTTAATTTATTTTTATAAAAATTGCAATTTGTATAAATGGTTCGTTTATTATGATAAAGGAAACTACATATACGTTTATAATTTTATAAAAATATATATGTACAAAGGATGCAAAACCTCATTAAGTTCATAACATTTTATATATATATATATATATATATATATATATATATAAATATGAATATAATATGTTATATATATATATAATAGAGTTGAAATATTAGAACTTTGATTTGATACATGTTTAAAATAAGAGAATTTAAGGTGTCATCCCAAGATGAGCAAACTCGGACATAAATGAAATATCATTAGTGAGGATTTTAAAATAAATTAATGCTAGAAAATATTGTATGTTACAGTCTCCCCATGTTAAGGGAATTTCGTCCCGAAATATAACTAGTGGAGACTACTGAATCGTGAAAGGTGGTGAGCGTTTTGGGTTCTCAATGCGTTATGACGGTTGGTTTAAGGAGTATGACTGATGATAAGATTTAAGTTTTGATACTCAAGGTCAGGTATGAATGATATCAGTGGATTTTTGTTTCAAGGGGATTAAGGAGAGATCTTTCGAAGGATCTAAAGGTGAAATGCGTCATTTGGAATGGACTTGATGGGAACTTGACGATCAGGATTTGTTTAAGATGTAATCTAATATATTCAAGAATTGTCAGTGGATAAGAGATTTCACTACTATTGGTCTAGGTCAAAACTTCACGTGACACGAACAACGCTACTTCTGATAATATGATAGAGCACTTATATATAGGAAGTACCATCGGCGTATCCACCATGCCCTTGTCATATCACATCAGTTTCGTTGTTATATATCACGGTAGGTTTTAGGTCACAACACACGACAAAATTTACTATGTTTTCCATGCGCTGATTTTTATAATTCCGTGTGCACCCGTAATTACTCAAATCATCGCATGGTCCGTATAGATCATTCCGTTGTGTGCGGGTCAAGAGGAGGCACAAATTCACTTCGTTCATGTATATTGTTTTCACATATGAGTTGCTAATAAGTAACTATATCCTTAAATAGGCAAGTCAGTTAGCAACTAAAGGATAATAAAGTAGTGTTACCTAAGGCCCCATAGTTTACTCGTGTTTGGACAAGAATACGTCAACCCCGAGTTGTTTCAATGTGTTAGGATTTTCAAGTTTGGTGAACAAGGTGTATAACCATACTTCATGTATATTGTGATCAATCAATTGCAACAATCGTAAGCAACTTAGTTTCATGTATAATGTAAACACACAAGTCTCATGTATGATCTAGCGTCATGTAGCTTGTAATCAAATAGGTTTTATGTGTAACGTAAACCACTTAGCATCATGTATAAGCTCTCATGTGTAGTGTAAGCAACATAGTGTCATGTTTATTGTAAGAAATGAATTTCATGTATGGCGTTAACAACTCGGTATCATATAGCATCATGTACTTGGTAACCAAAATAAGTTTCACGTTCAATGTGATCCATCAAGTATTGTATATCAAACAATCAATTGTTATGTATCATGTGATCAATTTAGTAATTTGTGATTTGCAAATAATCAGGTTTCATGTATTATGTAATCCGTGTAGCATTGGATATATTGAAAATAACTAAGCTTCATGTATTAGGTGATTGTGTTGTGTACTTTGTGAACGTGAGTTATTGAATTTCGTTTGTGACATATACTAACGAGTTTTGTATGTGATCGAGCGTTGCGAAGAAGCGTGTTGTTTGGTGTTTAGGTAAAATGTGGTGGTTAGGTTCTAGCTCTTTAAATCTCATTGAGGTTTGTGGTGATGGTTAACGTCTACGCGGTATGGATCGTCTCTGGAGGCGGTAAGTGAAAAGGTATCGAGGAGGTTCTAAAATATACTTCGGGAAGTGTGTTTACAAATAATTGATCTTTGTTTGAGAATAAAAAATTGTATATTATTCTTGGTTGTAGTAATGAAACTATTGAGTTAAATAATCTAAATAAATAGACAATTTATAAGAAAAATCTTTTAATTAAAATTTTCAATTATTATAAGGGGGATATTTTTAGGAGGAATTAATGGCTAAACAATTAATTGTATAATAATTTAGCCAAGATCTAGAAACAATTACTTTAACGGGGAAAATCATAATTATTTATCAGTTCGAAATAATATTTGTATAAAATGGGTTGTATTAAGTTCCTTTTCACAGTGAAAATGTTTATAAAAAAAATTTATATTTCTGATACACTCTAAAAGTTTGATAAACGTTTGGTTTGAAAATAACGAGGTTGTTTAAATCTAATAGGAGGAGTTATTTACGAATGAGATTGTCGGTAGTGTACTAAATCGTACTGAATGAGGGAGGTGATACTTGGGATATTTTGATGAAAACATGATGGGTGTAATTCACACTCCACGTGTCGAATCAATGAATAATAACTTTAGAGTTGGAATATAAAATTGATTAAATGCTGAAATGTTAAACATTACTCAAAACATAGGGAAATGGTTCTCAAACTGAAAATTTAAAGACAACTTTTCTGTTAACGTCTCTTGTAGCTTTCCACTAGAAGGAAGATAATTCCCAAAACGAGCACCGCTGGTCGCTCGGGTGGTCGATCTGCCTTCAGCTCTAGCCGTTTCCGTACGATTCTCCAGTATTTCTTTTTCGAGGATGGAGATTAACTCCCTTTTGGTATCCTAACTGGTTTGCTAGGCTATCCATTCTTTGTCCTTGCAAGTCGTGTATTATCTCTTGCTCCATCATTTGCCTCTCAAACTCTAAGGTCCTCACATATTGGTGAACGTCATCGATTGGAATTCCCATAGCACTAGTGGGTGCCATGGTACGCCTTACTCAAGGGTTAGGATGATACGGGTCAGGTACCATATACGGGTCTCTTAGTGGGGGTGATCTAGGTGTTTGAAGTCTTGGGCCGGTGTTCCTAGTCCAATCTGTCCTTACATCAAATCTTGGCATGGCATCTGGGGGTGGTGGTGAGCGATACACGGGTGACCTGATGTCTTCTTCCCAATCCGACTGTAAGGCCCCTAAACCGGGTGACCTCACTTGTTGGATTTACTCATAAACATAGTCATAAATATTAAAACATTCGTCATTCAATTACATAATCAAAACAGCGGAAGTCTTTACAAATAAAAGCATAACATATTCTTAACAAACAAAAGTGGGATGTCAGTCTTGTGCCAGGTAACCTTCACGCCTTCGCACGACCCTTTCCTTTCTTACCTGAAATGTATACTAAAAGTCAGCTAACGCTGGTGAGTTCTAGTTTAAAGACAATCATACATAATATTTATCTTATCCTGAATATAATGTATACATGTATATTCATACTTTTAAATATTCTTTACTTTACTGTTCTCACATAACATTCATTGAGGGTATATACATATGTACATACATACTTTCTTTGGGAGAACACATATTGGCCATAATCTTAAGGGAGATCAACCCATCATACTTGTCGCGAATGTCACGAAGACATCGCAGTCAGAGCTACCGTCGTAGCCCTTCTCATAACCGTCCGGCTCTAGAAAACCGTCCGTCATAACATTAAATCCGTCCGGCAACTTTTGTCCGTCCGCTCTTAACCGTCCTACCGTCGTAGTCCGTCATAACATTAAATCCGTCTGCCCTAGGGCATCCGTTTCCCACGCGACCATTATGTATGCAACCATTCTACATTAGTTAAGGCAATTGCTTCGACCGTCCATTTTTACCTTTTCATACGTCCTATCTTACGTAGGAACGTTTTCGTCCCGGTTGCAAAATAGTCACGTGGTCGTCCGTCTACCGAAGTAGCCGTTGTCACAGAAGGGTTTATAACGTTTACATTCATTCATAACATGCAATATATATATAATATAAAGCAAGATTTCATTCTTTTACGTTATATCCTTCTTTCATTCTTTCTTTATATCATACGCTTCATTCTTTATTCATAATTCATTTTCACATATTTAAGTATTTATATATTCATATATGTACGTATGATCACATTGTCACTTATAGCATTTATCCATTTAGTGTATACACTTCAGCCCCAAAACATTTATAAATCATTTGCACATACATAGAAGGGGGCACATAGAACTCACCTGACGAGCTACTCTAGGTTGTCCTAAACAAAGGCCCAACGGCGTCACCTCCGATCTGGATTAGGTAGTTAAATACACATTAGACCCAACCCCGACTCTAATGGTTTAATCATTCTACACTTACTGACTTTACTTAACCAACCTGTGGCCAGCTGTCTGCTTCCTGCGCACTTAGTAAGTGCGCAGGGACTTGCTCATGCGCACTTGGTAAGTGCGCAGGAGTCTTCCTCCTGCGTACTTGGTAAGTACGCAGGGACTGCTGCCTGCGCACTTAGTAAGTACGCAGGGATTCCTTCCTGCGCACTTGGTAAGTACGCAGTACCTGGTTCTTGGACCAAAATTTCGGAATTCTTGCATGTTAATCCGATCATGCTAATCTTACAATTTTCTTTGATCAAAACGTGCGGTTTTCATTCTAGATTCTATTTCTAAGCTTATTTTCAAGTTTTATCCGTAAAAACATCACCTATTTAGCTAAAACCCGAGAAACCCCAAAATGAACAAAAACTCATATTATGATCGAATCATTACCTGGATTGGAATTATGATCCAGAGGTTTTGCTCACGATCTCAGTAGTAACGTGCTCCTCAAATCTCGTGACGATCCGTCGACTTTCTCTCTCTAGACTCGGGCTCCCTTTCTCTCTCTAGAATTGGTGAAATGGAGGTGAAATGGTCAAATGGGCTGTCTTGCCCCTTTTATACCTGGGCTTCCCTCGGCCCGTTGGAGTCGAGCTCAAGTCCATCCGTTCTTATTTCATTTTATGTCGTATAAATCTCCATCGTATTATTATTTACTTATTTACTATTTTCGGGATGTTACAAGTCTACCCTCCTTAAAGAGGTTTCGTCCTCGAAACTGTTTATACGTCAAACAATTGAGGGTATAACTCATCTCGTCTTCTTTTTCCCATGTAGCTTCCGACCATTTTCTATGTTTCCATTGTATCTTGACTAACGGTATCGACTTGTTGCGTAGTCGTTTCTCAGCTCGGTCAAGGATGGCTATTGGTTCCTCTATGTAATTTAGGTTGTTATCCACCTCGATCTCGTCGTAAGGTATGTGAGCTGAGTCATCGGCTAGGCACTTGCGTAGGTGAGACACGTGGAACGTAGGGTGTATTCCATGAAGCTCAACGGGTAGGTCGAGTCTGTAAGCAACTTGACCCACTCTTGCTAAAATCTTGAAAGGTCCGACAAACCTTGGACTCAGTTTGCCACGCTTCCTGAATCGGATGATTCCTTTCCACGGTGATACCTTTAACAGTACCATGTCCCCTACTTGAAACTCTAAATCCCTTCTTCTCTTGTCCGCGTATGATTTCTGTCTGTCCTTTGCGGCTTTCATTCGAGCCTTGATTTGGTCAAATTTCTCAGAAGTAGCTTTGACCACTTCGAGACTTGCAAAATCCTTTTGTCCAATTTCCCCCCAACAAACCGGGGTCCTACATTTCCTCCTATACAACATTTCAAATGGCGGCATGTCAATAATTGAGTGATAGCTGTTGTTATATGAAAATTCTGCCAATGGTAGATGGCTGTCCCAGCTCCCACCGAAGTCAATGATACAGGCCCGGAGCATGTCCTCCAAGGTCTGAATGGTCCTTTCAGATTGACCATCGGTTTGAGGGTGGTAAGCGGTGCTGATGTTCAGTCTGGTTCCCATCGCTTCATTGAATTTCTTCCAAAACCTTGAGGTGAATCTAGTATCCCTGTCGGACACAATCGACAGTGGCATACCATGTCTACTCACAATTTCCTTTATAAATACTTCTGCTAGTCTTTCCGACGAAGAAGCCTCACGTATTGGCAAGAAGTGAGCACTTTTCGTCAATCGGTCGACGATCACCCAAATGGTATCATTGCCTTTAGCTGTTCGCGGTAGCTTGGTAATGAAGTCCATTGTGATCTCTTCCCACTTCCATTCTGGTATAGGTAAAGGTTGCATTTTTCCGCATGGTTTCTGGTGCTCGGCTTTAACTAGTGAACACGTTAAGCACTTGCTCACGTATTCAGTCACATCATTCTTCATGCCAGGCCACCAGTACTCTTTCTTCAAGTCTTGATACATTTTGTTTGTCCCGGGGTGGATAGAATAACGAGACTTATGGGCCTCATCGAGTATTTTGGCTCTAAGCTCGCCAATCTTAGGTATCCACATCCGGCCAAACCTAGTTCGTACACCGTATGTATTTGCACTTAAGTTCCCTTTTTGTCCTACTATTCTTTCCCGTTTCACATTTCTTTCTAACAGTGCTTCATCTTGTGCCTTTGTTATTTCGCCCATCAAATCTGGTGTTATAATCAGCTGACACGCTTTGATCCGGATGGGTGCCGATTCTTCCTTTCTACTTAAAGCGTCAGCCACAACATTTGCCTTGCCTGGATGGTACAATATTTCACAGTCATAGTCTTTCAGTAGCTCTAACCACCTCCTTTGCCTCATGTTTAATTCTTTTTGCTCGAAAAAGTACTTCAAGCTTTTATGATCGGAGTAGATGGTGCATTTAACTCCATACAAATAGTGCCTCCATATTTTCAATGCGAAAACTACTGCTGCTAACTCGAGATCGTGCGTTGGGTAGTTAACCTCGTGAATCTTTAGTTGTCGTGAGGCATAAGCAATTACCTTTCCTCGTTGCATAAGTACGCAACCTAAACCCTGCCCCGAAGCGTCAGAGTAGACTACCAAGTCTTCATTTCCCTCAGGTAGAGTCAAGACTGGAGCTTGGGTTAATCGTGTCTTAAGTTCCTCAAACGCGTTATTTTGGGTTTGACTCCATTCATATTTCACTTCTTTCCGTGTCAGTTTAGTTAGTGGCGAGGCTATCCTTGAGAAATCTTGAATGAACCTTCGATAGTAGCCTGCCAATCCAAGAAAACTTCGTATCTCTGTTGGTGTCCTTGTGATGTTCCATTCCTTTACTGTTTCTATCTTTGCAGGATCTACCATGATGCCGTTTGGGTTTATCACATGACCTAGGAATTGGACTTCCCTAAGCCAGAACGCGCATTTGGAGAATTTCGCGTACAACTTCTCCTGCTTTAACACTTCCAGAACTTCTCTTAGGTGACAGTGGTGATCACCCTCGTTTTTCGAATATATCAGTATGTCATCTATGAAAACTATCACTGATCGATCCAACATTGGTCGACATACTCTATTCATCAAATCCATGAACGCTGCTGGAGCGTTAGTCAATCCGAAGGACATCACGAGGAATTCGTAATGTCCATAACGCGTGCGAAACGCGGTCTTTGGTACGTCTTCTTCTCTTACTTTCAACTGATGATAACCCGACCTAAGATCGATCTTTGAGAACCAACTCGCACCTTGCAGTTGATCAAAAAGATCGTCTATTCTAGGTAGCGGGTATTTGTTCTTTACTGTTCTCTTGTTCAATTCGCGGTAATCAATGCACATGCGCATGCTGCCGTCTTTTTTTCTTTACAAATAATACCGGAGCGCCCCATGGTGAGATGCTCGGTCTAACAAATCCTTTTTCTGTTAGTTCCTCTAGTTGAGACATCAATTCTTTCATTTCTGACGGAGCCAATCGGTAGGGGGCTTTGGCAACGGGCTCAGCTCCTGGCAGTAAATCAATCTGAAATTCTATTTCCCGATCGGGTGGCAACCCAGGTAGATCCTCAGGGAACACTTCCGGAAAGTTGCACACCACGGGTACATTCTTGAGTTCTTTCGTTTTCATTCTATCGTCAATAACATACGCCAGATAAGCTTCGCAACCGCGCCTCATATAACTTTCGGCCTTAATCATCGAGATGACGTTCGGCATCGTGCAATTCCAATCCCCATAAACCGTAATTGGACTGCCGCTTGGAGCTTTGAGGTGTATCCTCTTACGTTTACATATGATTTGAGCTTCATTGGCAGCTAGCCAATCCATACCCAATACTATATCGAATCCTCCTAAGGTGAGAAGGAATAATCTAGAAGGGAACTTATGACCCTCTATTTCTATGATGCAATCCTCTGTTACTTGGAATACTGCCGAATTTTTACCAACGGCAGTTTGTACGCTAAAGGCCTTTACTATGGTGTTGATAGTGCAATCTAGTTTACGACTAAATGCATTTGATATAAAGCTTTTACTAGCACCAGAATCAAATAAAATCGCAGCACGTTCATCATTAACTAGAAACGTACCTGACACGACGTCAGGGTTTCCCCTTGCTTCTTCCTCAGTTAAGGCATAGGCTCGGGTCCTAGCCTTTTGTTGTTCCTGTTCCTTCTCCTTTCCCGAACCAGATTGGCCGGCCTTCCTGCAATTCTTTGTCAGATGCCCAACCAATCCACATACTTGACATTTGGCGTCCTTCCAACAATCTCGGGAGTAGTGCCCCGGCCTCCCGCACTTATAACACACGGTGGTGCCGATTCGACACTCGCCACTATGTTGCTTTCCACATTTCTTGCACGTTTCATGTCCGTCCAACCTCGGTTTCTTAATTTCAGTTGTTTCATTCCCTCTTCCGGTGCCTCTAGACGGATTCTCCCATTTCCTCTTTTGTGTCACTGGTGTCGGGTCCTCATTGGCATAATCGTCGTAAACGATTCCAGCCAGGTTGACTACCGACTCGAAAGTCGAGGGTAGGTTGGCTTTTACGTGGACACGGACCCTTTGCGGCAGACCCTTCACATAGTATTTGATCATACGTTCTTCGGTTTCCACCAAGTGTGGTACCAGTTGGGCCAGCTCGTTGAACCTTGAAGTATATTGGCGATGAGTCTTGTCGCCAGCTTTGAAGTTTAGGAACTCGTTCTCCACACGATCAATCTCATTCTGTGGGCAGAACTTTTGGATTACGAGCTTTTTCAAGTCCTCTCATGTCATTCGGGCAAGAGCATGTGGCGACTTTGTTCTTTGAATATATCTCCACCAACCTAGTGCTTCATTGGTGAAAGAATGAGCAACATATTTAACCGCCTGGTCTGGTCGGCACTCGCTGATGTTGATTACAGCGTTCATTCTCTCAATCCATTCCAAAGTAGCCACCGAATCCTTGCTACCATCAAACTTGGGTGGGTCTCCATCTTTGAAACCTTTATAAGTGCACCCTTTAGTGCTTGGCCCCACTTTTATCTCATCCCCGTCGCTGTCATATACCGTTTCTTCGTGGTTTCCTTCATCCCCCTCTTTACTTTTCTTTATTGCCTCGGATAGTAGATCCGGCAATACCTTCTGCAAAGTGAGCACAACTTCACGGGCAATAGCATCCCTGACTTCAGGTTCCAACTGTATAGGCCCTGGACTGTTGTCTCTAATTGGGGTCACTTCTGTTTCACGCACACTTTCGGTGTGCTCTGCGTGCACACTCTCTTCTTCTTCAAATCTTGGGTTCAACGGAGGTCTACCTCGCCGGCCAGTGCGACCGCCTCGAGGTCCTGTCCTTCCTCCCCCAGTCATAGTTCTTAATTTCCTGATAGTTAAAAAGGGAATACATCAATGTCATTTCTTCAGATCATAGTTTGGAACAGTACGAGCAAGGTAAATTCTTAATTACAGTGACCGGTTTGTGATTACTAATTTACATTGCTTTTCGGGTTCGAAACTCTTCAAATCAGTCGTGGCATTAACATCTATTTGTTCTAAGTTAAGGTATCTATTCCTATGTAAGAGCATTAACTTTACGACTTACTTAACGTGCTAGCGTTGGCGTTGGTTACCCATACTGACATCCGTGCGTTGGTCCCATAATCAGTTTGAGTCTAAACATTTAGGGATGTCTAAATCTCTCAAACTATTGCTCTGATACCAACTTGTAAGGCCCCTAAACCGGGTGACCTCACTTGTTGGATTTACTCATAAACATAGTCATAAATATTAAAACATTCGTCATTCAATTACATAATCAAAACAGCGGAAGTCTTTACAAATAAAAGCATAACATATTCTTAACAAACAAAAGTGGGATGCCAGTCTTGTGCCAGGTAACCTTCACGCCTTCGCACGACCCTTTCCTTTCTTACCTGAAATGTATACTAAAAGTCAGCTAACGCTGGTGAGTTCTAGTTTAAAGACAATCATACATAATATTTATCTTATCCTGAATATAATGTATACATGTATATTCATACTTTTAAATATTCTTTACTTTACTGTTCTCACATAACATTCATTGAGGGTATATACATATGTACATACATACTTTCTTTGGGAGAACACATATTGGCCATAATCTTAAGGGAGATCAACCCATCATACTTGTCGCGAATGTCACGAAGACATCGCAGTCAGAGCTACCGTCGTAGCCCTTCTCATAACCGTCCGGCTCTAGAAAACCGTCCGTCATAACATTAAATCCGTCCGGCAACTTTTGTCCGTCCGCTCTTAACCGTCCTACCGTCGTAGTCCGTCATAACATTAAATCCGTCTGCCCTAGGGCATCCGTTTCCCACGCGACCATTATGTATGCAACCGTTCTACATTAGTTAAGGCAATTGCTTCGACCGTCCATTTTTACCTTTTCATACGTCCTATCTTACGTAGGAACGTTTTCGTCCCGGTTGCAAAATAATCACGTGGTCGTCCGTCTACCGAAGTAGCCGTTGTCACAGAAGGGTTTATAACGTTTACATTCATTCATAACATGCAATATATATATAATATAAAGCAAGATTTCATTCTTTTACGTTATATCCTTCTTTCATTCTTTCTTTATATCATACGCTTCATTCTTTATTCATAATTCATTTTCACATATTTAAGTATTTATATATTCATATATGTACGTATGATCACATTGTCACTTATAGCATTTATCCATTTAGTGTATACACTTCAGCCCCAAAACATTTATAAATCATTTGCACATACATAGAAGGGGGCACATAGAACTCACCTGACGAGCTACTCTAGGTTGTCCTAAACAAAGGCCCAACGGCGTCACCTCCGATCTGGATTAGATAGTTAAATACACATTAGACCCAACCCCGACTCTAATGGTTTAATCATTCTAAACTTACTGACTTTACTTAACCAACCTGTGGCCAGCTGTCTGCTTCCTGCGCACTTAGTAAGTGCGCAGGGACTTGCTCATGCGCACTTGGTAAGTGCGCAGGAGTCTTCCTCCTGCGTACTTGGTAAGTACGCAGGGACTGCTGCCTGCGCACTTAGTAAGTACGCAGGGATTCCTTCCTGCGCACTTGGTAAGTACGCAGTACCTGGTTCTTGGACCAAAATTTTGGAATTCTTGCATGTTAATCCGATCATGCTAATCTTACAATTTTCTTTGATCAAAACGTGCGGTTTTCATTCTAGATTCTATTTCTAAGCTTATTTTCAAGTTTCATCCGTAAAAACATCACCTATTTAGCTAAAACCCGAGAAACCCCAAAATGAACAAAAACTCATATTATGATCGAATCATTACCTGGATTGGAATTATGATCCAGAGGTTTTGCTCACGATCTCAGTAGTAACGTGCTCCTCAAATCTCGTGACGATCCGTCGACTTTCTCTCTCTAGACTCGGGCTCCCTTTCTCTCTCTAGAATTGGTGAAATGGAGGTGAAATGGTCAAATGGGCTGTCTTGCCCCTTTTATACCTGGGCTTCCCTCGGCCCGTTGGAGTCGAGCCCAAGTCCATCCGTTCTTATTTCATTTTATGTCGTATAAATCTCCATCGTATTATTATTTACTTATTTACTATTTTCGGGATGTTACACCGACTCTGCTCCGGGACGGTATACTGGGGAGGAGGGAGAGTGGGAGTCCATGTGTAGCAGGGAAACAATGAAAAGGTTGTAAGCGATAATGAAATAATGAGTGTTAAATATAGGAGTTCTCATAGGTTTAGAGTTTGACTAGTCACAACACCGAGTCTTCACAATAGTATTTTAGAAATACACTTGACCTATAAGCAATGCATCCCAGAGAAGAATTCCCAGGAAAGAGGGGTGGGTCACTAAGACACACTTAAGTACCCTGTCTTTCCTTAGTCAGAATCCCTCATGGGCCTACACACTCTTCCAGCCATCATGTATTAATAGCACTATTGTTGGGCTCATGGTCATGATGAAAATTGTTGTGGACTGGGCCTTGAGGCCCAAAAGTAAGGTTTATGCATTTCAGTGGGCTTCTTCTTCTTGGAAGTTAGATGGGCTTCTTAGTTTATTAGTGGTGGGTCTTAGGCCCAATAGTTTAAGTTTAGAAAACAAGAGGTGATGGTGATGGTATCATGTGTGTGAGTTTAAAGGTGTATGAATAATTTGGTGTGTACGTGTGTGTGTTAAGCTTAGGATAGCACTTAATGAAACACATAGGTAGCATGCAGATAGTAATGAATGTAAGCACAAAAGTTATCAGGTAGTGTGACACATAAGTCATCATATATTGCATCATGTAGTGTAATTACTTATGATAGTATATAGAAATATTTTTACAAGAAGTAATCATGTAACATGTAGTAGCATGGCATTGTATGGGTGTCCTAAGGTTATAGTCTAGGTCAAGAGTGTCTAATAACCTAATTCCCTATAACCAAGGCTCTGATACCAATCTGTCACACCCCAACCGACGGCGGAAACGTCGGGGCGGGACATGTAGACTGTTCATTAGCACATGGTTGACTAGGTTGTAATATGTTTAATCATCATATTGTATTTCCATAAGATTCAACATGTACATGAAAAATGAAAAATACATAACATGTTTCTTTTAAATATCTAGGTCCACATCCTAAGTGTTCAACTCAAACAATTGTACCTGAAACATGATGAAAACGAGGTCAACTAAAAAGTTGGTGAGCATACATAGGTTTAGACTCTAAATAGCATCAAAGTGTTGTGTGTAAACAAATCCATACAAGTCATGATTAATAAGGCAATTATGGGGAGCAACTATTGTGTAACCAAGTAGTACAATCAAACCTTTGTAACTAGCATGCAAATTGTGTTGTCGGTAACAATCACCCCAATCTGGGTGGGTTTGTCAGACTCAATAGATCTATCATTGTTAACCGTCGGCTTGATTAGTTAATGATTGTACATGTAATTGCAAATAAGTAGTTAACACACCTAGCACTCAAACATAAAGCTCAAATTGCACACAAATTGTAAAGTGGATTTGTATTGTGTAGTTTATGTAAATCATTGTAAGCTGTGATCATGTTTCACCCCAAAATGTAAAAACAGTGAAAAAGGGGATATGTAAAACTCACCTGTATTCAAGATGTAGCTAGCACAAGACACTAGGTAGCAAAGTGATCCTTGTAACTTACAACGTTAACCTAGAGTGTAAGGTATATGAATCTAGATTAATAACATGCACAATAGTCTAGGGTCAAGTCTAGGATTGAATCGGCTGTGTGTGACAAGTGTTGGAGTGGTAAGTATTAACGGTTCGTACTCGAATGAGGTGTTTTATAAAATGAGAAATTTAAATAAATACTTCTAAAATAATTAAACTAGGTTTTGAGTTTGAATAACTAATTAAATTAAATAATAGTTATAAAATTCGTCGTGTGATTCATCTTATTTAAATAAATAATTTATTTATTTATTTATAAAGACATGTAATAATATTTATTTATAAAGGTATGTAATTAATATAGATTCAAGAATTAAATCTTAAATTGAATTCTAAGTATGTCTTGTAAATGTAATCTATATATATAATAAATAAGTTTATTTATTTATCATTCGAAAATGGGTATGCGAAATTTAGTTTAGTTAAAATTTTACATGTATTATTTAAGCATATAAAACTATACATGTTTAGGAGTACTTCTATTAGTCTTAAATATATACTTAAATTTTATAAAGCTTTGTAATAGTATTTATAAAATTTTGTTATCAAAATTATACATTAAATGAACAAATTACTCAAAATAATATAATTCAAATTGGGTAATTGAGAATTAAATCTACAAAAATAGAGATTTTATACAAAAATTGTAAATTTAGTCGAATTCTGTTCTAGTAAATATAGGGTTTATAAAAATAATTTTATATAATTTAATTACTGTGTAAAAATGATTTTAAAAAAAAGAAGAACGCCACCCGGCTCGAACCCGGGTGGGTTCTATGGGAATGAAAGTGTTTAACCATTGGACCAGGGGCTGACCCATGTTACTGGATCCGGTTTGAAATTGCAATAGTGTGTTACTGGGAAGGGGATCGGATTCAGGACTGGTAAACACGCAAAAAGGGTCGGATTGTGGGTTTAGAACCCGCGACCACAGGTGTGCGGGCCGGGTGTCTTAACCGCTGGACCTGGGCGTATGACTTGTAGATGAACAAATCCGTTTAGTTTTTATCAACAATCCCAACCCACCTTCGTCCCCATATGAAATCGAAAACCCTAGACCCTTAAATCAAAACGATTAAGCCATTAAACGGCTTTAGAATCATGGGGCTTTCATTCCCTGGTATATGACGAGTACAATGGTACAAGGAATACCTGATTTGGTTACGAGATGGTGTTATTCGGCTAGGGTTCCTGAGATCAAGTTCTTCGGCTGAGAGTGATGTTCCAGGGAGGATTCAGAGAAAAAAAAACGAGTTGGGAATTGAGGAATGGGTGTTGCGAAGGTGTGTTGTGAGTCAATTCGCTTAATTCCACCTAAATGGCATGATTCGGGTATGAGTTTGAGTATGATAATTTTCGGCCCAAATTACGCATAAATTCGAATTTTTTTGGATGAATTGAGACTCGTATATGGTTTGAATACATGTGAGAAGTGGTTGAGCGTGATTTGCGGCCTCTAACGCTTCTGATCCCCTTGATTAGTAACCGAATTGACTCAGTTTGACTTTGGATTGTCAAACCTTTCGAATTTCAAACCTGGCCGCAAAAATTGTGAAATTGAAATGTCAAACATGTTCAGGAGTGGGCTATGATCGATTACGCATGTATGGAAATCCCCTTAACAGTCGGATTTGATCAGTATAAGCTTTATATCGCAAGAAGACTGGACCGTTTGACTTTTAAAAGTCAAAGGTATGATTTTTTTTTTCAACATTATTAGTTTTATTAAAATATATTTTATAAAAATAAATTTTATAAAAGGAAAGTTTCGCTTAATTTATTTTTATAAAAATTGCAATTTGTATAAATGGTTCGTTTATTATGATAAAGGAAACTACATATACGTTTATAATTTTATAAAAATATATATGTACAAAGGATGCAAAACCTCATTAAGTTCATAACATTTTATATATATATATATATATATATATATAAATATGAATATAATATGTTATATATATAATAGAGTTGAAATATTAGAACTTTGATTTGATACATGTTTAAAATAAGAGAATTTAAGGTGTCATCCCAAGATGAGCAAACTCGGACAGAAATGAAATATCATTAGTGAGGATTTTAAAATAAATTAATGCTAGAAACTATTGGATGTTACAACCTGGGCTTCCCTCGGCCCATTGAAGCAGAGCCCAAGCCCGCTCCCTTTTGTTTAAATATTCCGACTAAATCACCGGTCTCGCTATATTTATTCGTTTTATTATTTTTGGGATGTTACAGTAATAGCGATTTCTAAGACTTGAATATATACACAAATACTAAGACTAAGTAGTACAATGATCTAAGTTCTTCTAGATCAACGACAGACTTGAGACTGGATAATCTATGTCCTTCCAGCTAGTAGGAATTTATACAAATAACTCTAGCCTATTCCAACCGCTCCATGGCTAAAGGTTACCTGGGAAACATACTTGAAAGTGTCAACACAAAGGTTGGTGAGTTCACAGAGTTTGTTAATTTAGTAAAGTTAGTTTTCCCTGAAAAACTAGACATGACTTAACCATCATAAAATAAGTAGTTTTCCTTTTAAAACATATACATGACTTAACCGTCATCAAATAAGTAGTTTTCTTTTGAAAACATGTCCATGACTTTACCGTCATAAAATAAGTAGTTTTCCTTTGAAAACATATACATGACTTAACCGTCATCAAACAAGTCGTTTTCCTTTGAAAACATGTCCATGACTTTACCGTCAAAAAATAAGTAGTTTTCCTTTGAAAACATGCCCATGACTTAACCGTCATAAAATAAGTAGTTTTCCTTTGAAAACATATACATGACTTAACCGTCATCAAATAAGTCGTTTTCCCAATCAAATAGTTCTTGTAAATCCAATTGTTCGCAAATTGTTCCAAGTATATATATGATAAACAGAACAAGTAATGTTGACCCATTTGTAAACTAGCTAGGAATACAAAGAATATGTTCATACATGAGGCGTAACCAAACCATGACAATTGTTCTTTCGCCCCTCATATTCGTTATCAGATGCTATGCGGCCATAAATCCTCCAGATTGTGGTTAGCGCGACTAACCATAACCGGGGGATTCATAGGACCCTAGGCTACAGTTAATGGTTACTAAATTGTTCGAGGGGACTTTACGAGCTCTATAATTATTCGTACTCATGCAAACATAAAGGTCGGGTCTTGTTCTCTTGTTACCATATGAAAATGTTTGTAAATGTGTTTCATGTTTTCTCAAATGTATCAAACATTTATTTTTCATGCTTTCAGATATTGTAAGTAATTGTGTCACAAAAGTTAAACCAAAATGTTCGTGTTGTCAAACATGTAAGCAAATATGTTTCATATTTTCAAATATGTTATGTAAGTATGTTTCTCCCCTGATGTTTATAAAACATTAAAAAGCTAAAAGAGGGACCGTGAACTCACCTTGTGTCCGATGAAATCCTAGCAAACAACATTGTGCTAATAGTTCCTGTCTATCCGTACCCTAATCACACAAGAGTACTAATGTGTTAAGACTACCCGTCTTAAATGCATGTTGTTCACCCGACTTAACAATCCCGTTAAGTACGCCTTTGTTTAGTAAAACAGTGTTTTCATGTGACGACTCATTGATGATTATTATTCAGTCTAGACATTTACGTATTTTTTGAGAAAATATTACGTTTCCATATGGTGACTTAATAAGTGTACCAAAAATAAATATTTCTTGAGTTCTCAACTCTATTCATGAAACATTGGTGATGGATGTAGGCACGTTAAACACTAATTTTCCGGGTTTTAATAATAGTTCATGTTCTCGGATTTTAGACAAGATGATGCGTGTTTACGATGTTAGTACACTTATATTTATGTATGTGCATACACATATGTTGATAATAGACTTTTATAAATGCATAAACGTGCATAAGTGATTATTGTTTTTATATATATTTTTAGTAACACCTTTCACGTTCATATGTTGACGATAATCGTTCGTATGTTTTCTTGAATCATAGGACACTACCTCGGGTCTTGCCAGGTAAGTCACACATGATCATATAACTTCACGAACATGTATCCTTCAACATAACACATGAATGGAATGAAGGGTTTATGAAGAACACCATCATCCAAGTGTCATTTTATGTGATAGTATATATATATATATATGTAATTTATCTTTGATGTGTCCTTGTCTTGTTCGTGGTCCTTCTAGCTTAGTAATATATGTGTATAAATATATGTATTCAAACATGATTCATGAGGAAATAAAGTAAAACTCATCAAGACTTTTATGTTTTATTTTGTTCTTGAAAACTCAGATTTTTAAGCGTACTTCGAGTAGACTGTTGGATGGTTTTAGAAGATCAAATGTAACATCCCAAAGATAAAACGACGGTTAAAATGACGAAATAAACGAACGAGGCATGTCGGGTCGGGTCAGATGGGCTAGAAGGGGAGCCTCCCCTATAAATAGCCAAGGTCACAACCCATTTCTCTCATTTGCAACTTCTAGAGAGAGAAACCGTAGAGAGAGAAAGTTGTCGGATCGACCCGAGATTTGAGAAGTGTGTTGCTCCATAACTCGTGAGAAGAACCTCCGGATCAGAAGGTCGATTCAGGTAACGATCCGACCTAAATCTGAGTTTTTGTTCTTTTTTGGGTTTTTCGGGTTTTGGGTAAAAAGGTTATGTTTGAACGGATGAAACTGGAAGATGAGTATAGATTTAAGTTCCTTAATGAAAAACGAACGTTTTGAATGCAACAGGTTCGGGATCTTGACATGATCAGACCCGAATGCGAAAGTTAGGGTTTTCGCGAAGAACAGGTCGTGCGCACTTGCTAAGTGCGCACGGAGCAGGTCCTGCGCACTTGCTAAGTGCGCAGGAGGAGGGACCTGCGCACTTGCTAAGTGCACAGGAGGAGGGACCTGCGCACTTGCTAAGTGCGCAGGAAGAGGAACCTGCGCACTTGCTAAGTGCGCAGGAGGAAGGACCTGCGCACTTGCTAAGTGCGCAGGAAGCATGGTCTGCGCACTTGCTAAGGGCGCGGGCAGCAGGGTCTGCGCACTTGCTAAATGCGCAAACATCAGAACTGATTAAGTAAAGTCAGTATGTTAGAATGGTTAAACCGTTAGAGTCGGTATTGGTCTGATGTGCGTTTAACTAATCAATTCAGATCGGAAGTGAAGTTGTTGGACCTTTGTTAGGACAACCGAGACTAGCTTATAAGGTGAGTTCTAGAAGCCCTCTTTTAAATGTTTTAATAATGTTTTTGGGCTGGTGTGCACACGTGATGATTTTATAAAACGATGTTATGAAACGATGTTTACGAAGGATGTATGTAACGTTTTATAAAATGATGTTTATGAAGGATGTTTTAGAAGGAAGGTTTATGAAGGAAGTGTTTATGAAATATTTTGCCAAAAGAAGTTTACGAAGTGTTTTAACGAATGAGAATGTTTTTTTTAATAAAACGTACGAATGCTTCAACTGAAGTTTTTGAAGTAAAAGAAGCGAAGGTTTACGAAAGTCACAAACGAACGAATCTGCCAATATTCCTTAGGGAATGAAGGTTAAGGGATGGGAAGTATGTTATGGGCCTTTACCTTTTAGGGGCCTCTGTGGCTGGCCAACTGTTGTACAACTGGGGTGATGACGGTCACCAAGGGGATTATCGTGATCCTTGAAGTTTGGTACGATTTACCTTACGGGGTAGTCGTGCTTGAAGTTTGGTACTTGCGCCCGACGGGGCGCAGTGCTTAAAGTTTGGTACGCGCTATCCTTTGGGACGCCGTGCTTGAAGGGTTGGATGACCTAAGTATCGGGCCCTAGGAGTTCCTCACCCGAAGGACAGTACGGTGATGATGGGCCTAGTGGTGGTGATCCTTAAGTTATTCAACCAGTATGTAACGTTTGGATTTGACGGTTACGAGAAGGCGCAGATTCTATATGTTCGTTGACTTATGAAGTGTTATGTTTGTTATTGCATTATTTACGTACGCTTTTTATTAAATGAAGTATGAAGTGATGTTTTTGGCAATTTATTTGAAGTTAAGGTTTTATGTTAAAACTAGAACTCACCAGCGTAGCTGACGTTTTTAAGTGTGCACATTCAGGTTAAGGTAGGTTATGAGGATGGACGGTGATGCTTGGCAAGCGAGAAGAGTTACCCGGCTGATCATGAAGTCTGGCATCCCGTTATGTTTAGTTATGGTGTAAATATGTTTTAAACTATGTTTACGCTTCCGCATGTATGAACAAGTTTTAATTATGATGAATGAATGAAGTTTTCCGCTGCGTTATTTGATATTCATGTTTAAGAACTATTTGTGAATGAGTAAATCCAACAAGTGGGGCCTCCCGGGTTTGGGGCCTTACAAGTTGGTATCAGAGCAATAGTTTGAGAGATTCGGACACTCCCAGTGTCTGAACTTAAACTTTGAATGGGACCGAAAGCGGATGCCAGTACGGGTAACTCGAGCCAAAGCATCAGGTATGAAGGTAATATATATATTACGTATATAGTATGCCTTAGAAAGGGTTAAGTAAGGACTTGTGTTCTGATGGAATCACAAAGGTGGTCAAATAGAAATCGAAAGGTAGTGTAATGGTTAATTACAGATGGCCAGTGTATATTAACATCTTACAGTGCTTATTGAATTCTATTTGTTAACTAGCGTGATGACATTGGATTTCTTGTCTTATAGAACGAAATGGCGAGAAGAGGAAACGGAAGGCGTGGTGGCCGTACCGGTGGTCGTACCGGCGGACGAAATGGTGGGCGTGGCAGGATCCCTATGCGCCAAGAGTATAGTGAAGAGGGAAGTGTTCACACTGAACCGGCGGTTAGTGTGCATGAAGCCGAGCAGACACAGGTTGAAGAACAACCCTTCACCTTTGAACCAGAAGTGAGAGCAGCTATAGCTCGAGAGTTTACGGAGTTGATGAAGACTTCTCTGCCAGGTCTGTTGGCAGAAGCATTGAAGCAGGTCAATGCGGTGGGTGGGTCTAGCGCGGCAGTTGGTGCTCAGAACAATGAGACCGACAATGCACCGCCTGCTCGCGGATGTGATTATAAGTCCTTTAAGGCATGTGACCCGCCGGTCCTGACTGGGAAGAAGGACGCGGTGGCTACTTTTGATTGGGTAATACGTATGGAAGCCGCCATCCGTCTGAGCGAGTGTCGAGCTAATCAAGTAGTGAAGTTTGCTGCTAACTCCTTGAGGGAGGAAGCATCTCATTGGTGGGAAGGTATACGTCAGGCAAAGGGGAGCGAGATTGTGGATGCGATGATGTGGGCTGACTTGAAAACTTTGGTGATCAAGAATTTCTGCCCAAGGAACGAGATTGAGAAGGTAGAGAGGGAATTTCTGGGTTTGAAGGCCGGGAACATGACGCACCGGCAGTACACAACCCGATTTAATGAACTGGCACGTCTGGTGCCACACCTTGTCACAACTGAAGAGAGAAAGATTGCCTGTTATATTCAAGGGTTGCCGGACCAGGTCCGCACCTATGTTAAGGCAAACGCCCCTACTACCTATGATTCGGCGGTAGAGCTAAGTGGCGTGGTATTCGATGATCTGGCGCTGAATGTTGTTGCCATTGAAGAGCCTAAAAAGAAGTTGAGTTTTCCCGCTAAACGATCGGGTGGGAAGTTGTTTGGGGCTCGGGACAAGCAGGCCAGGGTAGGTGAGACGACAGTCTGTGGGAAATGCGGGGTAAGACATGCGGGTGAATGTCGGTTAGGATCGAATCTGTGCTTTAAATGCGGCAACCCGTGAATGCCCGCAAGGTTACAAATGCTACAATTGTGGGGAGAATGGTCATATGAGTCGGGAATGCACCAAGCCCAGGATGGGGGAAACCGGGAAGGGAAAGGGCCCGGAAAAGAAGGGAGAGGGATCTCGTGCAAAGACTCGTGCGTACGCACTGACGCAGGAACAAGCCAGGGCGGATCCCGATGTGGCGTCAGGTACGTTCGTCCTTGACAACACTCTTGTTTCTGTGTTATTTGATTCGGGTGCCGGTAAGAGTTTTATATCTGCGTCTTTTTGTAAGAGAATGAAGTACGCTGCCAGTAAGTTAGAAAGGGCCTTTAGCGTAGAAACCGCAGAGGGTAGAACTGCGAGAGTGACCGATGTAGTTGACAACTCCACAATAAAAATAGAAGGACATAGGTTCCCTGTCAGATTGTTTGTTATGGTTTTGGGAGGGTTTGATGTCGTGTTAGGTATGGATTGGCTAACTGCCAATGAAGCACAAATTATATGTAAACGAAATATAATCCAACTCAAGGCTCCGGATGGTAGCAAAGTCGAAGTCTTTGGAGATCGTGACGCCTCGATGCCAAATGTCATCTCAATGATTAAGGCAACGAATTATTTGAGGCGCGGATGCGAGGCTTATCTGGTATATGTAATTGACAAGTGTAAGGAGGTGAAGGAACTAGACGATGTACCCGTGGTACGCAAGTACTCGGAGGTGTTTCCAGAGGATTTGCCTGGGATACCACGCGATAGAGAAATTGAGTTCCGAATTGACTTAGTACCAGATGCCCAGCCCGTGGCTAAGGCTCCATATCGACTAGCACCAGTGGAAATGAAGGAACTTATGGTCCAACTAGACGAGTTACTTGAGAAAGGATTTATCCAACCGAGCATCTCGCCGTGGGGTGCTCCGGTGTTGTTTGTAAAGAAGAAAGATGGTTCGATGAGAATGTGTATCGATTACCGCGAGTTGAATAAACGAACGGTGAAGAACAAGTACCCTTTACCAAGGATCGATGACCTGTTCGACCAGTTGCAAGGCGCAAGTTGGTGTTCGAAAATCGACCTTCGGTGCGGGTACCATCAGTTGAAGGTGAGGGAAGAAGACATACCGAAAACTGCATTTCGCACGCGTTATGGACATTTCGAGTTCCGCGTAATGTCTTTCGGATTGACGAACGCCCCCGCAGCATTCATGGATTTAATGAATAGGGTGTGTCGACCGATGCTGGATCGATCGGTAATTGTGTTCATCGATGATATCCTTATCTACTCCAAGAATGAGGGTGATCACGCGTGTCACTTGAAAGAAGTATTGGAAGCTCTGAAAAAGGAGAAGTTGTATGCTAAGTTCTCTAAATGCGCGTTCTGGCTTAGGGAAGTCCAATTCCTAGGTCACGTCATTGGCCCGAACGGCATTATGGTTGACCCAGCAAAGATAGTAACGGTAAGTGAATGGGACATTCCTAAGACGCCAACTGAAATCCACAGTTTCTTGGGATTGGCGGGCTACTATCGGAGATTCATCCAGGATTTCTCGAAAATAGCTTCGCCATTGACGAAGTTGACTCGGAAAGAAGTAAAGTACGAATGGGGTTCGACCCAGGATGAGGCGTTTAAGGAATTGAAAGAGAAGCTAACACAAGCTCCAGTCTTGGCCCTTCCCGAGGGCAGTGAAGACCTGGTGGTATACTCTGACGCGTCAGGTCAGGGATTAGGGTGTGTGTTGATGCAACGCGGTAGAGTGATTGCATATGCGTCACGGCAGTTGAAAGTTCACGAAGTGAACTATCCGACTCACGATTTGGAACTTGCTGCTGTCGTATTTGCATTGAAAAATCTGGAGGCACTACCTGTACGGGGTAAAGTTTACTATTTACTCCGACCACAAAAGTTTGAAGTACTTCTTCGAACAAAAGGAGCTTAATATGAGGCAGAGGAGATGGTTGGAACTCCTGAAGGACTATGACTGTGAAATAATGTACCACCCTGGAAAGGCAAACGTGGTGGCTGACGCTCTAAGCCGAAAGGATGTGCCTACTCCTATTAGAGTGAAAGCTTGCCAGTTGGTGGTAACATCAGATGTGATGAGAGAAATCGAAAGAGCTCAAGATGAAGCTTTGAAGGAAGAAAATATAAAGAAAGAAAGGATGGTTGGCCAACAGGACAAGTTGGAATATAACACACTTGGTGTTAGAACGCGTTATGGACGGGTATGGATACCTATGGGTGGCGAGCTTAGAACCAAAATCTTGGATGAGGCTCATAAGTCTCGTTACTCTATCCATCCTGGTACCAACAAAATGTATCAAGATCTGAGGAAGGAATACTGGTGGCCTGGAATGAAATGTGATGTGACGAAGTATGTAAGCAAGTGCTTGACTTGCTCGCAAGTAAAGGCTGAACACCATAAACCGTATGGAAAGATTCAACCACTTGACATACCAGAATGGAAGTGGGAACACATTACCATGGACTTCATAACCAAGCTACCTCGCACAGCTAAAGGTCATGACACCATTTGGGTAATTGTGGACCGGTTGACGAAGAGTGCTCATTTCCTACCTATTCGCGAGACGTTCTCGTCGGAAAGGTTAGCGGAAGTATTTATTAGCGAAGTAGTAGCACGGCATGGGATGCCTTTGACGATTGTATCTGACCGGGACACACGATTCACATCGAGGTTCTGGAAAAGATTTCATGAGGCGATGGGCACGAGGCTTAATATCAGCACAGCATACCACCCGCAAACGGATGGTCAGTCCGAAAGGACTATTCAGACGTTGGAGGATATGCTCCGTGCTTGTATTATCGACTTCGGTGGCAGTTGGGACAGCCATCTGCCGTTAGCGGAATTCTCCTACAACAATAGTCATCACACGACGATAGGCATGCCGCCTTACGAAATGTTGTATGGGAGAAGATGTTGGACCCCGGTTTGTTGGGGTGAGATTGGACAGAAGGAATTAGGAAGTCTCGAAGTCGTAAGACAGACGTCGGAAAGGTTTGATCAGATCAAAGCGTGAATGAAGGCCGCACAAGGTCGTCAGAAGTCCTATGCGGATAGACGACGAAGCTCTATCGAGTTTGATGTTGGGGACAGGGTAATGTTGAAAGTGTCGCCCTGGAAGGGAATCATACGATTCAGGAAGAGAGGAAAGTTAAGTCCGAGGTTTATCGGACCATTCAGGATAATGGCACGGGTTGGGGAAGTCGCTTATAGGTTGGAGTTGCCGGATGAGTTAAGTAGGATTCATCCTACCTTCCATGTATCACACTTGCGAAAGTGTTTGGCAGATGAATCGGCTCACGTACCACTTACCGACATCGAGGTCGACAACAGCCTTAATTACATCGAAGAACCCGTGGCCATCTTAGACAGGAAGGAGAAGCGGTTGCGTAATAAGGTTATCCAATTGGTTAAAGTCCAATGGAAACATCGGAAGGGATCGGAAGCCACTTGGGAAACGGAGAAGGAAATGAGGGAGTCGTACCCTCATCTATTTGACTTATGATAGGTTTCGGGGACGAAACCTATTGTAAGGGGGGTAGACTTGTAACATCCCAAAAATAAAACGACGGTTAAAATGACGAAATAAACGAACGAGGCATGTCGGGTCGGGTCAGATGGGCTAGAAGGGGAGCCTCCCCTATAAATAGCCAAGGTCACAACCCATTTCTCTCATTTGCAACTTCTAGAGAGAGAAACCATAGAGAGAGAAAGTTGTCGGATCGACCCGAGATTTGAGAAGTGTGTTGCTCCATAACTCGTGAGAAAAACCTCCGTATCAGAAGCTCGATTCAGGTAACGATCCGACCTAAATCTGAGTTTTTGTTCGTTTTTGGGTTTTTCGGGTTTTGGGTAAAAAGGTTATGTTTGAACGGATGAAACTGGAAGATGAGTATAGATTTAAGTTCCTTAATGGAAAACGAACGTTTTGAATGCAACAGGTTCGGGATCTTGACATGATCAGACCCGAATGCGAAAGTTAGGGTTTTCGCGAAGAACAGGTCGTGCGCACTTGCTAAGTGCGCACGGAGCAGGTCCTGCGCACTTGCTAAGTGCGCAGGAGGAGGGACCTGCGCACTTGCTAAGTGCGCAGGAAGAGGGACCTGCGCACTTGCTAAGTGCGCAGGAAGAGGAACCTGCGCACTTGCTAAGTGCGCAGGAAGCATGGTCTGCGCACTTGCTAAGTGCGCGGGCAGCAGGGTCTGCGCACTTGCTAAGTGCGCAAACATCAGAACTGATTAAGTAAAGTCAGTATGTTAGAATGGTTAAACCGTTAGAGTCGGTATTGGTCTGATGTGCATTTAACTAATCAATTCAGATCGGAAGTGAAGTTGTTGGACCTTTGTTAGGACAACCGAGACTAGCTTATAAGGTGAGTTCTAGAAGCCCTCTTTTAAATGTTTTAATAATGTTTTTGGGCTGGTGTGCACACGTGATGATTTTATAAAACGATGTTATGAAACGATGTTTACGAAGGATGTATGTAACGTTTTATAAAATGATGTTTATGAAGGATGTTTTAGAAGGAAGGTTTATGAAGGAAGTGTTTATGAAATATTTTGCCAAAAGAAGTTTACGAAGTGTTTTAACGAATGAGAATGTTTTTTTTTAATAAAACGTACGAATGCTTTAACTGAAGTTTTTGAAGTAAAAGAAGCAAAGGTTTACGAAAGTCACAAACGAACGAATCTGCCAATATTCCTTAGGGAATGAAGGTTAAGGGATGGGAAGTATGTTATGGGCCTTTACCTTTTAGGGGCCTCTGTGGCTGGCCAACTGTTGTACAACTGGGGTGATGACGGTCACCAAGGGGATTATCGTGATCCTTGAAGTTTGGTACGATTTACCTTACGGGGTAGTCGTGCTTGAAGTTTGGTACTTGCGCCCGACGGGGCGCAGTGCTTGAAGTTTGGTACGCGCTATCCTTTGGGACGCCGTGCTTGAAGGGTTGGATGACCTAAGTATCGGGCCTTAGGAGTTCCTCACCCGAAGGACAGTACGATGATGATGGGCCTAGTGGTGGTGATCCTTAAGTTATTCAACCAGTATGTAACGTTTGGATTTGACGGTTACGAGAAGGCGCAGATTCTATATGTTCGTTGACTTATGAAGTGTTATGTTTGTTATTGCATTATTTACGTACGCTTTTTATTAAATGAAGCATGAAGTGATGTTTTTGGCAATTTATTTGAAGTTAAGGTTTTATGTTAAAACTAGAACTCACCAGCGTAGCTGACGTTTTTAAGTGTGCACATTCAGGTTAAGGTAGGTTATGAGGATGGACGGTGATGCTTGGCAAGCGAGAAGAGTTACCCGGCTGATCATGAAGACTGGCATCCCGTTATGTTTAGTTATGATGTAAATATGTTTTAAACTATGTTTACGCTTCCGCATGTATGAACAAGTTTTAATTATGATGAATGAATGAAGTTTTCCGCTGCGTTATTTGATATTCATGTTTAAGAACTGTTTGTGAATGAGTAAATCCAACAAGTGGGGCCTCCCGGGTTTGGGGCCTTACATCAAATGACTTGGGGTTTTCTTTTAAAATCAAGTTTATTGAAGACCAGAGGAGATGTGAAAAAGAATTAATGGATTTGGAGTTGTGTAGGTACCTCAAAACAGAAAAATGAGAAGGTGTCCAGATTCGACCTGCACTGAGCGGTCTTCTTGCGCCAGCTGTTTGGAGGTCGAATACTGCATGGATTCGAGTGATTCCACTTGAGTTCTCCTCTGTTAACATAGAGCTTCATTCTAGAAAAAGAATGGACCGATTTGGCCAAGTAACGAAGGAGATATGGTCTTGCAAAGTTGACCACAAATCTGGCAGAAGCTGAGTGACAGGATTTTTGGGAATTCTTTTGGTTTTGGGGCTGGTTAAAACCGAGAGAAAGAGAGAGATAGATGGAGGGTTAGAAAGTTATCTTGTATTAGGTTTATATATATATATATATATATGATGGTTGAGTGTTATCATGGTTGAAAGAACAAGTTTCCATACCATAATGATGATGATAGGATTTTGAGTGGGATTTTGGTTGATTGAATATGGCTAGTTCTTATCACATCATGAAGATGAGACTTTGGAGTGTGTAAATGGATGAAAAGGGCATGTTCTTGTAACATCAAATCAAGTAATGGAAGATATGAGATGTGGGGTGACCCCACTAGGCCATCTAGGCAGTAAGTGGTGGTTGGGTGGGTGGTTTGGGTGTTGTCCAATCACCTAGTTGCATTCTAATTGTTAGTTGGATCGGTTTAAGGTGGTGTAAACCCGGTAGGTGATCCCGTGATATAACACCCGGTGTAGGAACTTTTACTGATGTAAACTTTATATCTATATACCTAGATATTTTTATATATATACATATATATATATATATATATACATATATAATTATTAGATGAAACGGGGGTTGAGTGTAGATCTCAACAGGTCATGATTAACATGATTTGATGTTGGAGTGAAATATAAGCAAAGATATAATGATTGTGATGTGATCTTTGAGGTTTCTTTAATAATCTGCTAGTGAATTCCCGACATAGTTATTACTTTAACTATATCATACATGTTTACACATAAAATAACTCAAGGTCATGCAACCAACATTTTTATGTCCATGTTTTAAAGTTTAGTCACCAATATATACGTTTTTATATTAAAACGTGTCTCTAGACTTTGCTGGAATAAAATCTTGTTAATCACCAATGGTCGTACACTACGAGTAATAAATGTTTTTGACCTAGTAATTCTTAAAATTACTAAAATTGTAACTCGTGTTTCTATGCTAGACTCATGACAACCCTTAGTCAAAGATAATATTTCAGGAAATATAAAATATGAACGTGACATTATGAATATGGATATTGATCAGAAATACTGGGTGTCACATTCTCCCCATGTTAAAGAGAATTTCGTCCCGAAATTCAGTTGATGTCATCTTGACTTGGAGTGTTCGTGAACAAGGACGGATACTTGACTTTCATTTTATCTTCCCGCTCCCACGTATACTCGGGGCCGCGCTTTGATGCTGGTGTGGTAACTGTTATTGTATGAAAACTCAGCCAACGGCGGTGAGTATCCCTATTTCCTCTGAAATCGATTACACACGCACGGAGCACATCTTTTAATGTTTGGATGGTCCTTTTACCTCGACCATTCATCTGGGGATGATATGCAATGCTCATGTCAAGGCGTGTGCCCAAGGCTTCTTGTACAGACTGCCAGATTCTTGACATGAATCAACTGTCCCTATTAGAGAAAATGGAAACTGGTATACCATGCCTAGCCTCAATTTCCTTAATATTTAGCCTTGCACACGCTTCCTACTTTTATTTGTCTCCTTGATTGGTAGGGAGTGAGCGGATTTCGTCAAACGACTGATGATTACCCATATAGTATCATAGTCACTAGATGTTCTGGGTAGATTTGTAATGAAATCTATGGAATTCTCCTCCCATTTCCATTGAGGAATCTGCGGTTTTTGTGTTCACTCAGGTTATTCCTAACATTCTGCTTTCACTGTCGGGTATCTCCCAACATAGATAGCAGTTTCTCCTTTCATGTTTTACCACATAATGGAGTTCCTCAGGATCCTTATACGTTTTATTTGATTTTGGATGAATGGAGTACTTGGGCTTATGGACTTCATCCATAACCTCCCACATAGGCTACCGATACCTGGTACCCAAATTCTATTTGTATCATCCAACTTAGGCTTCAATTGTTTTATTCCATTTACTTGGTAGTCGGTATTCGAAAGCAAAGCGAACACTTCTCCAACTAACGATATTAAACGTGCAAGAACCCCTTTATTTGATTACCCTCAATATGGTAGGGTTATGTGATGCTTATTCCTGGTAATGAAAGGAATGGTGCCTGCGAATCTTGAGTGTATGTTGACACATACCCTCTATTCGTCTACGCACTTTGTCACAAAAGCAGATCTCTATAGATCTTATGAAAGAATTACTCTACGAGGTGTCTAGGTTTTAGTTGAATATTGGGTAGTGTCACACCCCCAAATTTATTTACTTATTAAATAAATACAGGTTGCAACGATTGGTTCATTACACGATAGCGAAAGCTGTAATAGTGATTTCTAAGACTTGTATACATACACAAATAGTAAGACTAAATAGTACAATGATCTAAGTTCTTCTAGATCAACGTCAGACTTGAGACCGGATTATCTATGTCCTTCCAGCTAGGAATTGTTCCAACATAGTTAGCCTATTCTAACCGCGCCATGACTAAAGGTTACCTGAGAAACATACTTGAAAGTGTCAACACAAAGGTTGGTGAGTTCACAGAGTTTGTTCATTTAGTACAGTTACTTTTCCCCGAAAACGTATACATGACCTAGGCGTCATAAAATAAGTAGTTTTCCTTTGAAAACATGCCCATGACTTTACCGTCGTAAAATAAGTAGTTTTCCCTTGAAAACATGCCCATGACTTTACCGCCATGAAATAAGTAGTTTTCCTTTGAAAACATGTCCATGACTTTACCGCCATGAAATAAGTAGTTTTCCTTTGAAAACATGTCCATGACTTTACCGTCATAAAATAAGTAGTTTTCCATTGAAAACATGTCCATGACTTTACCGTCATAAAATATGTAGTTTTCCTTTGAAAACATTACCATGACTTAACCGTCATAAAATATGTAGTTTTCCTTTGAAAACATTACCATGACTTAACCGTCATAAAATATGTAGTTTTCCTTTGAAAACATTACCATGACTTAACCGTCATAAAATATGTAGTTTTCCTTTGAAAACATTACCATGACTTAATCGTCATAAAATATGTAGTTTTCCTTTGAAAACACTACCATGACTTAACCGTCATAAAATATGTAGTTTTCCTTTGAAAACATGCCCATGATTTAACCGTCATGAAATAAGTAGTTTTCCTTTGAAAACATGCCCATGACTTAACCGTCATGAAATAAGTAGTTTTCCTTTGAAAACATGTCCATGACTTTACCGTCATAAAATATGTAGTTTTCCTTTGAAAACATTACCATGACTTTACCCGTCATAAATCCAATGTTTAAACATGATCATTTTCCGATCAAAACTCTTTGTATGTATTACCAATGAATCCGAATACTAATCCGATCAATTGACCCAATTTGTAAACTTGCAAGGAATACAAAACAGTATGTAATGTACGAGACCGTAACCAAACCCCAACTTTCTGTGCCTCCCCTCGCCTTTCTACGAGTTAAGACAATATGCGGTCATTCGGCCATTTGGACCCCTGATTAGCGCGACTAATCATGACCGGAGGCGTCACCCCCAATAGTACTATCCATAAAATCCCGGGCTAAGTTCATAGTTAATGGTTACTAATTTTTATTCCGAGGACTTTAAGCGCTTTATTTTTCCCTCAATACACACATACGGTCTGATCATTAGTTCATTCATTTACATACAAAAATTCTTTACAAGTATGTTTCCACCCCAAAACATTTCAAAAACTTAAAAAATAAAAAGGGGTTAGTGAAACTCACAAAGAGTTAAACCAGAATGTTCATATTGTCAAACATGTAAGCAATTGTATTTCATGTTCTCAAAACATAACAAGTAAGTATGTTTCTCCCCCGCAGTTTACAAAACATTAAAAAGCGAAAAGGGGGCCGTGAACTCACCTTGTGTTCGATGAAATCCTAGCAAAATAAGTAGCAACTAGCAAGGTCCGTGAATATGTGAGCCGACCTAACCATTCCCTATGGTAAATAAGATACTTTACGGTCTAAACACTGTTTCGAATGTGTTAGTTGATCGTGTATATGATTCACCCAATTAGACTCGACATGAATACTAGTTTATATTTTCGACAGTTTTGACATGACGACTGTCAGTGACGGAATACATTTATATATACTTATATAAATAAGTTATGCATCTCAAGACGTGTCTTTACGTTTACACAACCACCTCATGGTTGGAGTTGAAAACAATGGAAGGTAAAACTTTTACATCAAAATAGCCTTTATTAATGTATTCGGGTTTTTAAGTCAACTTGTGTCGTGTTTTTAGTCATTTTATCAAACTCAATAATTTATGAAACTTTCACCACACTCAACTAAGTGTATTGACTCTATAGAAATGTATGGGTCATAATTTATAAAGGGGTTTAAGGGTTTTAAACAAAAATCATAACACAAAGATGTTAACAGCTTCGGTTTTGTCGGGTAGGTCTCGGAAATCTTGACGGTTGGGGGCCAAAATTTTAGTTTTCTGATAATAGGACATATGGGTTGTAATGCCAACACAAAATACTAGTTTTAGAAAAAGGAATCAAATCATTTGAACCATTTTTGAGTGAGTTATGACCCCATGAAGTCGGCCTTAGAATTCTGTCCAAAAACTCAGGTTGTACCAGTTTTCTTGTATCGATCTTTTCGGGTATCAAAACTCCACCAAAAATCACGAAATCACTTGGGTTGGATAGAGGATTCTTTAAACTTAATTTTTGACTCGAGAATCGTCCATTTTGGTTTAGTTTTGACCGAGATACAACTCCCTACAGATGGCTAAAAATTCTGCCAGCAATAACGTGTATAAAGTGGCGACTTTTTCTTTGAACAATCCATTATTTGGGTGAATCTCCTACACAAAACAACTAGGGTACTTAATGAAATCAAGACTTAGGATATGAACACTCACTTAAAGCAAGCAAGGAGAAGGATAGAATTGTGTAGGAAGCTTGAACTCTTTAAAACACCCTTGAAACACCTTGAAGCTTCAAAGCTCTAGCTAAACCTATAGAGGATTTTGTTCTTGATTTCAAAATGGTAAAGTGTGTGTGCATGTATGTGTCGATACATATGGAGAGAAAGAAAGGAGTTGGAGTGTTTGAGTTTCCATACCACTAGTCTAGCTAGGGAAGAACCATTAGTGAAAGATGATAATGCTTGAATCCTCTTAGTAAAAGCTTCCTAAAACTCCAAGATCTCTTGAATCTCCAAGGCTTTTAGCTAATTCTTTCCAATGGATCTTGATCTTTGAGTTTTAAGTGTGTGTTTGTGTGTGTTGCTTGAGCCGAGAAAGGGAGAGAACAAGAGGAAACTCTTGTTCTTCCTCCATACACTCTTATATATATATATATGTTGGATGGAGTGTGAACTTGGTGATCATCATGTATCATTATTACAAGGTATGGTCGATATGATGGAGGTGACTCTTGCTTGGAGTGTTGGTTAAATGGGCATGGCCTTATGACACGTATGATGGGTGAGGATGGTGGGTGGGATTGATGTGACTTTGGCTTGATTGTCACATGAAAGAGTATGGTGCAAATGACACAAGGGATGGTGCCATGGAGAAGACAAGAAGGTGGGTCCCCCTCTAGGGCCAACTTCGGCCGAGAATAGAGTATGGGTGGGGGGTTGGGTCTTGTCAAATCTTGTAGTTAGGATCCAATGGTTAGTTAGGTTGGTTCTAGTTAGAATACACCCGGTAGGTGATACCGTGATATAATACTCGGTGTAGGAACTTTTAGTGATTAAAACTTTATATCTATATACCTAGATATATATATAAACATATATATATATATATATATATATATATATATATATATATATATATAATTATTAGATGTAACATCCCAAAAATAAAACGAGAGTTATAATAACGGAATAAACAAACGAGGCATGGCGGGTCGGGTCGGATGGGTCAGTTGGATATAAATTGCCTATGCCACCCTTTTTCTCTCATTTGCAACTTTTAGAGAGAGAAACCGTAGAGAGAGAAAGTTGGCGGATCGACCCGAGACTTCAGCAAAGTGTTACTCCATAACTCGTGAGAAGAACCTCCGGATCAGAAACTCGATTTAGGTAACGATCCGACCTAAATCTGAGTTTTAGTTCGTTTTTGGGTTTTTCGGGTTTTGGGTGAAAAGGTAAGGTTTGAACGGATGCAACTGAAAGATAATCATGGATTTGAGTTCCTTAATGGAAAACGAACTTTTTGAATGCAACAGGTTCGGGATCTTGACATGATCATACCCGAATGCGAAAGTTAGGGTTTTTCAAGAAGAACAGGTCGTGCGCACTTGCTAAGTGCGCACGGAGCAGGTCCTGCGCACTTGCTAAGTGCGCAGGAGGAGGGACCTGCGCACTTGCTAAGTGAGCAGGAGGAGGGACCTGCGCACTTGATAAGTGCGCAGGCAGCAGGGTCTGCGCACTTGATAAGTGCGCAGGCAGCAGGGTCTGCGCACTTGCTAAGTGCGCAGGCAGCAGGGTCTGCGCACTTGCCATGTGCACAGACATCAGAACTGGTTAAGTGAAGTCAGTATGTTAGAATGGTTAAACCGTTAGAGTCGGGATTGGTCTGATGTGTATTTAACTAATCAATTCAGATCGGAAGTGACGTTGTTGGACCTTCGTTTAGGACAACCCATATTAGCGTATCAGGTGAGTTCTAGAGCCCTCTTTTAAATGTTTTGTTAAATGTTTTGGGCTGGTGTGCATACTTACGAAACGATGTTTTAACGAAATGGTGTTTTAACGAAACGATGTTTTACGAAAGGAAAGGTTATGAAGTGTTTTGCCAAAAAGGTTTACAAATGTTTATGAACGTTCTAAATGAGGAAAGGTTTAATGAAAAGGGAAAGAGGTAAAGGTTTAAAGAAGTCATTACAAATCTAATCTGTCGAATGAATGGAATTGACGAAAGAAGTCTGGGAATGTGATTCCCAGCCTTGTGGTAGATTATGGACAGCGAGCCATAGTTACCATAAGAACAACAGGGCAGTGTCTTGGTGGCCTGTCTATGGTTTTGATGTTGTATAACTGGTAAGGGAGTAACGACGGTTACTCGAGTGATGACGATCATCCTAAGTGAATAAGGTATGGGAAATCAATGACGGCGATACGTAACGGTTGATTCCCAAAGGAAAGATGCGTGTTGGGCAATGACGGCGATACGTAACGGTTGACCCCACGTAGTGTATGGTTGGGCAATGACGGCGATACGTAACGGTTGACCCCACGTAGTGTATGGTTGTGGCAATGACGGTGATACGTAACGGTTGCCCACAACACCAAAGGTTCCTTCGGGGACACTGTGACGCGTAAAGTAAGATACAGAATTAGATAACGATAATGTATGACTTAAATGAATGTTAAAAGTTTTAATGAACGATCCGTTTAACGGTGTTTATGATTATGATGTTGATGATGATATGGGTACGAAACCTTTTTAAAGATGTTAGATTATTACATGCTTTTGTGAAAGGTTTTACTAAATGAATGATACGTTTTTGGCAAATGTTGATGTTAAAGTTTTTATGAAATGCTAGAACTCACCAGCGTAGCTGACTTTTTAGTATGCACATTCAGGTTAAGGCAGGTATGGACGATGGACGGTGATGCTTGGCAAGCGAGAAGAGTTACCCGGTCGATCATGAAGACTGGCATCCCGTTATGAGTTGTTTATGTTAAGTTTATGTATTTGACAATGTACGCTTCCGCATGTATGAACAAGTTTTTAGTTATGTTGAATGAATGATTCCGCTGCGTTATTTGATATTCATGTTTTAAGAACTGTTTGTGAATGAGTAAATCCAACGAGTGAGGCCTCCCGGGTTTGGGGCCTTACAAGTTGGTATCAGAGTAATAGTTTGAGAGATTCGGACACTGCCAGTGTCTGAACTTAAACTGTGAATGGGACCGAAAGCGGATGCCAGTACGGGTAACTCGAGCCAAAGCATCAGGTATGAAAAGTAGAGTATGTGTATGTAGTATTCCTTAGAAAGGGGTAGGTAAGGACTTGTGTTCTGATGGAATCACAAAGGTGGTCAAATAGAAATCGAAAGGTAGTGTAATGGTTAATTGCAGATGGCCAGTGTATATTAACATCTTACAGTGCTTATTGAATTTTATTTGTTAACTAGCGTGATGACATTGGATTCCTTGTCTTTTAGAATGAAATGGAGGGTAGAATAGGCGGAAGGCGTGGTGGGAGTCATACCGGATGACACGGTAGGATTCCTGCCCACCAAGTTTATAGTAAAAAGGCAAGAGTTCTTGCGGAACCGGAAGGTAGTGTGCATGAGACCGTACGAGTGTGATGCAAGATGTCCTCCGTTGTGTTGACTTAGCGCGAAAGTGGTAAGAGGTGTCGAGGAGAATACCGGGGCAAAATCTCAACTTTGAAGAGACGCGAGTATTATGAAGTGTTATAAGAGGAACTAGAATACTCGAGTAAGGTAAATTGGCAATTTCGTTTGGATCCGCGAAATTGTGAATTTACAGGTGCACGTGCATGATAGCGAATTTTATGGTGTTGATTAATGCTTACGTATCAGAGTTGATCCAATTACTCAACCCCGACTACAAGATGTTAGTCACCTGAGTAGCAATTTAAAGAGATTGATGAACATCGTTAGTAATAGTAACGATGTCAGAAATGGTATACCTTACATAGGTGAATGATGTCAACGAGTACGAGCCACGGACAAGATGAGGAGGAATGAAACTTCGGTTTACCTTAGTCAGACGAGCATACGTATGAAGGATGCCAAAGAGCTAGGGTGGACTACGCTTAGCACAAACACGTTATGATGAATAAGGATCGGTCTACTGATGAAGTATGCATGAGCATGAAAGAAATAACCTCACAAGTGTAGGTCCAAAGAATATATGAGTGCACGAATGCACAAATGGCATCTTTCCATGTAGAAGACAGTCCAAGACAACTAATAAGAGTATCTGCTGAAACGAGAAAATAGATATACCAACAACAACAAGAGACGGGAACCGCGATGTTAATTAGGGCGTGCAGGCTAAACCAAACCAAACCAGATCCGACCCAAGGATTGTTTGTCTAGAATGAATGTGAAGGACAAGTTTTGACCAACGAATGTGACTTTAGAAGAAATGCATGCAGAAAAGGCTAACGGAAACTAGTAGCTAGAGAATATATGTTTTCGGTCAGATGGATGTCAATCCCTAAGACCATCAAGTGATATGTAGGAAGAATAGTGTTCAATAAACCAAAGATGTGAAACGTAAAACCTGACAAGTGCGTTTGAAAGAAAGACTGGAAGGAGATTGTGTATAAAAACATGAATGGAAAGTTCGAGTGACTAGTGTGCCATCTGAATGAATACCTTCCCGACAAGTTGAGTGTGATAAGGGATACCTCATATGTTTGGGGGATACCTGATACGGTTCCTACGTGAACGAAGCGATACGGTTCCTACGGGAACGAAGAGATACGGTTCCTACGGGAACGAAGAGATACGGTTCCTACGGGAACGAAGCGATACGGTTCCTACGGGAACGAAGCGATACGGTTCCTACGGGAACGAAGCGACACGGTTCCTTCTGGAACGAAGCGACACGGTTCCTTCTGGAATGAAGCGATATGGTTCCTTAGGGAACGAGACGATGTGGTTCCTTCGGGAATGAGATGGTACGGTACCTTCGAAAACTTGATAGTAGGAATCATTCGGGAACGGGATGGTATGATTCATTCGAGAACGGCATGGTATAGTCCTTCAAGGACGAATGCACCAAGGACAGCTTATGAGGTATACACAATGATCCAAATAGTCGAGAGACGATAGATAGTAACCGTCCAGATGGCAAGGTAGATAACCTTAACGAGGAGTTGAAATTATGGCCATGGAGTCTTCTGTGGACGACTCCGAGTTTGATAAGACATTTCACATAGAATGACGATATAAAAACCCTAACGGTTAGATGTGAAAGACCGACTAGGGATGTACTATGCTGAAAAAGATAACGTCTATCAAGAACGAGAGAGGTATAGTTAAGACTACACAAAAATCTGTCAACGGGAGAGTGATTGCATATACGTCGCGACAGTTGAAAGTTCACGAAGTCAACTATCAGACTCATGATTTGGAACTTGCTGCTGTCATATTTGCATTGAAAATATGGAGGCACTACCTCTATGGGGTGAAGTTTACTATTTACTCCGACCACAAAAGTTTGAAGTACTTCTTCGAACAAAAGAAACTTAATATGAGGTAGAGGCGATGGTTGGAAATGTTGAAAGACTATGACTGTGAAATAATGTACCATCCTGGAAATGCAAACGTGTGGCTGACGCTCTAAGCCGAAAGGATGTGCCTACTCCTATTAGAGTGAAAGCTTGACAGTTGGTGGTAACATCGGATGTGATGAGAGAAATTGAAAAGGGCTCAAGATGAGGCACTTAAAGAAGAAAACATAAAGAAGGAAAGGATGGTTGGCCAACAGGACAAGTTGGAATATAACACCCTTGGTGTTAGGACACGTTTTGGGCGGGTATGGATACCTATGAGTGGCGAGCTTAGAACCAAAATCTTGGATGAGGCTCATAAGTCTCGATACTCTATCCACCCCGGTACCAACAAAATGTACCAAGATCTGAGGAAGGAATACTGGTGGTCTGGAACGAAAACACGAAGTGACAAAGTACGTAAGCAAGTGCTTGACTTGCTCGCAAGTGCTTGACTTGCTCGCAAGTGAAGGCTGAACACCAGAAACCGTATGGAAAGATTCAACCACTTGACATACCGGAATGGAAGTGGGAACACATTACCATGGACTTCATAACCAAGCTACCTCGCACAGCTAAAGGTCATGACACCATTTGGGTAATTGTGGACCGTTTAACGAAGAGTGCTCATTTCCTACATATTCGCGAGACGTTCTCGTCGGAAAGGTTAGCATAAGTGTTTATTAACGAAGTAGTAGCACGGCATGGGATGCCTTTGACGATCGTATCTGACCGGGACACGCGATTCACTTCGAGGTTCTGGAAAAGATTTCACGAGGCGATGGGCACGAGGCTTAATATCAGCACTGCATACCACCCACAAACGGATGGTCAGTCCGAAAGGTCCATTCAGACATTGGAAGATATGCTCCGTGCTTGTATTATCGACTTCGGTGGCAGTTGGGACAGCCATCTGCCGTTAGCCGAATTCTCCTACAACAATAGTCATCACACGACGATAGGCATGCCGCCATACGAAATGTTGTATGGGAGGAGATGCAGGACCCCGATTTGTTGGGGTGAGATTGGACAAAAGGAATTAGGGAGTCTGGAAGTAGTAAGGGAAACGTCAGAAAGGTTTGATCAAATCAAAGCACGAATGAAGGACGCATAAGATCGTCAGAAATCCTATGCGGATAAACGACGAAGGCCTATTGAGTTTGATATTGGTGACAGAGTAATGCTGAAAGTGTCACCATGGAAGGGAATCATACGATTCAGAAAGAGAGGAAAGTTAAGTCCGAGGTTTGTCAGACCATTCAAGATAATGGCACGGGTTGGGGAAGTCGCTTATCGGTTAGAGTTGCTTGATGAGTTAAGTGGGATTCATCCTACTTTCCATGTATCACACTTGCGAAAGTGTTTGGCGGATGAATCGGCTCACGTACCACTTACTGACATCGAGGTTGACAACAACCTTAATTACATCGAAGAACCCGTGGCCATCCTTGATCGGAAGGAGAAACGTTTACGTAATAAAGTTATCCAATTGGTTAAAGTCCAATGGAAGCATCGAAAGGGATCGGAAGCCACTTGGGAAACGGAGAAGGAAATGAGGGAGTCGTACCCTCATCTATTTGACTTACGATAGGTTTCGGGGAGAAACCTATTGTAAGGGGGGTAGACTTGTAACATCCCAAAAATAAAACGACAGTTATAATAACAGAATAAACAAACGAGGCATGGCGGGTCGGGTCGGATGGGTCAGCTGGCTATAAATAGCCTATGCCACCCTTTTTCTCTCATTTGCAACTTTTAGAGAGAGAAACCGTAGAGAGAGAAAGTTGGCGAATCGACCCGAGACTTCAGCAAAGTGTTACTCCATAACTCGTGAGAAGAACCTCCGGATCAGAAACTCGATTCAGGTAACGATCCGACCTAAATCTGAGTTTTAGTTCGTTTTTGGGTTTTTCGGGTTTTGGGTGAAAAGGTAAGGTTTGAACGGATGAAACTGAAAGATAATCATAGATTTGAGTTCCTTAATGGAAAACGAACGTTTTGAATGCAACAGGTTCGGGATCTTGACATGATCAGACCCGAATGCGAAAGTTAGGGTTTTTCGCGAAGAACAGGTCGTGCGCACTTGCTAAGTGCGCACGAAGCAGGTCCTGCGCACTTGCTAAGTGCGCAGGAGGAGGGACCTGCGCACTTGCTAAGTGCGCAGGAGGAAGGACCTGCGCACTAGATAAGTGCGCGCAGGGTCTGCGCACTTGATAAGTGCGCAGGCAGCAGGGTCTGCGCACTTGCTAAGTGCGCAGGCAGCAGGGTCTGCGCACTTGCCATGTGCGCAGACATCAGAACTGGTTAAGTGAAGTCAGTATGTTAGAATGGTTAAACCGTTAGAGTCGGGATTGGTCTGATGTGTATTTAACTAATCAATTCAGATCGGAAGTGACGTTGTTGGACCTTCGTTTAGGACAACCCATATTAGCGTATCAGGTGAGTTCTAGAGCCCTCTTTTAAATGTTTTGTTAAATGTTTTGGGCTGGTGTGCGTACTTACGAAACGATGTTTTAACGAAATGGTGTTTTAACGAAACGATGTTTTACGAAAGGAAAGGTTATGAAGTGTTTTGCCAAAAAGGTTTACGAATGTTTATGAACGGTCTAAATGAGGAAAGGTTTAATGAAAAGGGAAAGAGGTAAAGGTTTAAAGAAGTCATTACAAATCTAATCTGTCGAATGAATGGAATTGACGAACGATGTCTGGGAATGTGATTCCCAGCCTTGTGGTAGATTATGGACAGCGAGCCATAGTTACCATAAGAACAACAGGGCAGTGTCTTGGTGGCCTGTCTATGGTTTTGATGTTGTACAACTGGTAAGGGAGTAACGACGGTTACTCGAGTGATGACGATCATCCTAAGTGAATAAGGTATGGGAAATCAATGACGGCGATACGTAACGGTTGATTCCCAAAGGAAAGATGCGTGTTGGGCAATGACGGCGATACGTAACGGTTGACCCCACGTAGTGTATGGTTGGGCAATGACGGCGATACGTAACGGTTGACCCCACGTAGTGTATGGTTGTGGCAATGACGGTGATACGTAACGGTTGCCCACAACACCAAAGGTTCCTTCGGGGACACTGTGACGCGTAAAGTAAGATACAGAATTAGATAACGATAATGTATGACTTAAATGAATGTTAAAAGTTTTAATGAACGATCCGTTTAACGGTGTTTATGATTATGATGTTGATGATGATATGGGTACGAAACCTTTTTAAAGATGTTAGATTATTACATGCTTTTGTGAAAGGTTTTACTAAATGAATGATACGTTTTTGGCAAATGTTGATGTTAAAGTTTTTATGAAATGCTAGAACTCACCAGCGTAGCTGACTTTTTAGTATGCACATTCAGGTTAAGGCAGGTATGGACGATGGACGGTGATGCTTGGCAAGCGAGAAGAGTTACCCGGTCGATCATGAAGACTAGCATCCCGTTATGAGTTGTTTATGTTAAGTTTATGTATTTGACAATGTACGCTTCCGCATGTATGAACAAGTTTTTAGTTATGTTGAATGAATGATTCCGCTGCGTTATTTGATATTCATGTTTTAAGAACTGTTTGTGAATGAGTAAATCCAACGAGTGAGGCCTCCCGGGTTTGGGGCCTTACATTAGATGAAACGAGGGTTGAGTATAGATCTCAACAAGTCATCATCATTAAGATTTGACGCTGAAGTGGAGTACAAGCATGGATATAATGATAGTGATGTGATCTTTATGTTGCTTGCATCTTTGGTCATAATCATGATGATTATGACTCTTGAGTGTTGTGTAAGCAAAGCAATCATGATGATGATGTGATTGATTTAGATAGGTATAATACCTGAAATTAATACCCGCTTTAATATCTTTAATTATTAAAACGTCTTACTAGACCTTTACTGTCAAGTTCTTGTCAATCACCAACGACCGTACTTTGTGGGTTATCACTGTTTATTTTTCTAGTAATTCTCAAAAATTACTATTTTGGTATAATTTCCTTTGTTAGACTCCTTGACTTTACTTAGTCAAAATAAAACTTCAGGAAATATATGTTATAAACGTGTATTTATGTAATATGGACACTTACCTGAAATACTGTGTGTCACATTCTCCCCATGTTAAAGAGAATTTCGTCCCAAAATTCAGTTCTTGTCATCTTGACTTGGAGTGTTCGTGAACAAGGACGGATACTTGGCTTTCATTTTATTTTCCCGCACCCACGTATACTCGGGGCCGCACTTTGAATTCCAACGTACCCTAACTAATTTAACCCGGCTACGCCTTGTTTTCTGAACCTTCCAATCTATGACTTCAATGAGTTTCCTTGACAAAGTGTAGCTTGTTATCTATGTGAATCTCATCAGGCAGTATAATTAATGTCTCGTCTGATAAACACTTCTTGAGATTTGATACATGAAACGTATCATGTACATTACTTAGTCTTCGTGACAACTTAAGCTTGTAGGCTACAAGACCAACTCTAGCCCGTACTTCGAACGATCACCATTAACTATGGTTATGTTTGCTACAGTTGCCACACCTGGAAACTTCTTTCCAATGTGAGACCTTTAACAAGGCTCGGTATCCAATTTGGAATTCTAATGGCTTTCGTCTGTTGCTAGCACAACTCTCTTTCTTCTGCCTTGAGTGGCTTTCAGACGATCTTTGATTTCGACGATCTTGTCAATGGTGTACTAGCCAATATCAGGACCAGTCAAATGTTTTTCGCCAACCTCTGCCCAACATAGCGATGAGCGACACTTACAACCATACAAAGCCTCAACGGAGCGGCTTTTAATGCTGGTATGGTAGTTGTTATTATATGAAAACTCAGCCAAAGGAGGTGAGTATCCCTATTTCCTCTGAAATCGATTTCACACGCACGGAGCACATCTTTTAAAGTTTGGATGGTCCTTTTACCTTGACCGTTCATCTGGGGATGATATGCAGTGCTCATGTAAAGGCGTGTGCCGAAGGCTTCTTGTACAGACTGCCAGGTTCTTGACATGAATCCACTGTTCCTTTTAGAGAAAATGGAAACTTTATGTTTGTCCCTCTTACGATTTTCGAAAGCATTTTCCCGGACTAAGACTTTTCTCTTATTTCAGGTTTCATGTTTTCTAGGATTTTCCTCTTCTTGTGCCTTCATGGAGCTAAGATTTGATGTTCCTTGGGAGCTCTTATTTGCGAACGTCGAGTCTAATCACCACTTTACCCGTTAATTGCACTATCTTCCCTCCGCAGACTAGCATTCGGGTTGTAACATATGTAAGCTCATGACTTGGCCACCATACCCTCGAAGCATGTGTGCCATAAAAAGTTCTATGTTTGTTTGGGATATTCATATTCCGTCTAGCTGAGGGAATGAATAGTAATACTATGAGAATGGTCTCATCGAATTAGTGCTTTCCCCAAAATGGGCTATGGGTTTGTCAACCCATTAAGTTGGCAGAAAGGGTTGATAGCCAACTATTAGTCATACAGTGTGTATGCATTCCCTTAGTGTTTGAATGGTACTTTGGTGACTTACCATTACGTATTCCACTCATTCAGGTTATAGCCTCAAAATCCTTAGCACAAGGATAAACTTGAGGTAATGAGTGTTGTACGTCGAGACTTTTGTATTCTAACTGAGTCTACTCCAAGAGATCATTTCTTAACAATAAATGCTCTAGAGCTTTCCAATTATAGAAAACTAGGAGTGAATGATGCAATCACACCTCTCTTCTAGGCTAAATCTGGGATCCATCCATCAAGATGAACTTTTGGGAAGTGCGAGTACAAAAGTGTAATAAATTATTCTTCTCAACTCTTTGTGGACAGTGGCCTGTTGTGAATAGCTCGAGCTTACGCCCCTTATGTATATCATGAGCTAATGAGATTAGCAGGAAATTCCGCATTTGGGACTCCTTTAAGAGTTTTGCATGTCGTTTTCCGGTTAGTTCGACAATAGTCGTTAGTCCACACCTAGGTTTCTTTGGCATTCGCTTGAGCATCAACCCCGGCTTATCCATTGCCGAGAGAATAGTCAGACTTAAAGGTATATTGAATGTCAATGGCTGCGAGAGCAATCCTGTTTGACCGGTATTCTGAAATGTCCAATTTCCTACTTGTCTCATGTCGAGCTTCCACAATATCCATAGGTGCCATGTGTATGCGGGTCAGAATAATATTCTGCCCCATTACTAAAGTTAGTGCATAACACTCTTGGCGTAACTTTCAAGCAATTGTGAGATTGAACTGTATGATGGATCCTGAGATTACGCTATAATCTCCCACAATAATTGTGCAATTACTGTAAGTGTTAGTTGTGGTAACGCTCAATTTGAAGCATTCCTGACAAGTAGAATCTCAAAGAATGAATGTGCGAATTCCTTCGTCATTCAGGATTCACTAAGGATTGGTTGAATTCAATTTGAATTTCTCTCGTTCCTCCAAAACTAGGAGAATGCTTTGTGAGCACCTAATTGAGAAGTCTGATTTGTTAAGATTCAATCCTTAATCAAGTGATTTATAACATGGGTTGATCATCAGCTTAGACAGCAAGACTCACTAAAGTTCCCATGCACTGCAAATTATGATTACGTGTGCACCCGTAATGATAATTTGCCTTGCCTGATCCCTATAGTGTTTCTCCTATCCCTAGCTCTTAATCAAAAGGGATTTGAAATGATCATTAGATTGCGTTTGCACATTTGTACAAGAGTGTGTATTGTTATATCGGATTACTCTTAATTATGTGTACCAATACTCATGAATCTGCCGAATATGGCTGTTGTCGGATGAGGCTAATGGTAAAGAGGCACCACCAGTGTCTCTTAAAATAAAATGTGCATGGTGAAATTCAGGCATTATGTGTTGGGCAGAGATCCTCAAATAAGTGTCGAGCAACTCGTGCTCCAAGTCTGTATATATGCATGGATCCACATGATCCTGATGTATGTCTGGGTCTTCTGACCCTTGGAGTTCTCTCCCATTTAGTCCTGCTTATTCACCTTGAATTCCCTTCTGTCTGGGCAACCATGTCTACCATATATCATGGAGAGAGTCTAGGCATCCGATCCGACAACTTATGAAGGAGAGTATTTATACCGCAAATACATTAGAAAGATAGTTGCCTCCATGGCTGGAGTAGTTGTGGTGCATGTATAGGTACAAATTCTGGTATGGGTTAAGCATGTTGTGATACCAAGATCGGTAACTGACGATCGCTTCCGTCGTCGTCGTCCAAGCTCAGCTCGTAACTCGATCTTCTAAGGTTGTAGTATGCTGAGTACCCGTTATTCTTGACTCGTAATCCGAACAGTAACATGTTGTAAGCGTTTATTATTTCCACATTGTTGTATGTGTTTAAGTGTTCATTACATGTGCCATGTGATTGTATTAGTGTAGCTAATGGTACCCTAGTGTAACTCCATACACTAATAGTCTACACAAATTGTTCGGCAACGGTTGGAATTCCAATACTCAAGTCTTGGATGTTTTTAGTGTGATGCAAGTCTTAGAAATCTTGGTCCCTAAATGAGTCTGGTTAGAGCCTAGGTATCACTAAGGAAACCTAATTCGCTAAAACCATTGCTCTGATACCCATCTGTCACACCCCCAAATTTATTTACTTATTAAATAAATACAGGTTGTAACGATTGGTTCATTACACGATAGCGGAAGCTGTAATAGTGATTTCTAAGACTTGTATACATACACAAATAGTAAGACTAAATAGTACAATGATCTAACTTCTTCTAAATCAACGTCAGACTTGAGACCGGATTATGTATGTCCTTCCAGCTAGGAATTGTTCCAACATAGTTAGCCTATTCCAACCGCGCCATGGCTAAAGGTTACCTGAGAAACATACTTGAAAGTGTCAAAACAAAGGTTGGTGAGTTCACAGAGTTTGTTCATTTAGTACAGTTAGTTTTCCTCGAAAACGTATACATGACTTAGCCGTTATAAAATAAGTAGTTTTCCTTTGAAAACATGCCCATGACTTTACCGTCATAAAATAAGTAGTTTTCCCTTGAAAACATGCTGTCACACCCCAACCGACGGCGGAAAACGTCGGGGCGTGAAGCTGTGCAGACTGTTCATAGCTCATGGTTGCTAAAGTTTGAATAATTTAAACATTCATTTTCATTACACGTAGCAAGTTCATACCATACAAGAACCAAATGTAGCGATTACAAAATATAAATAGTTTAGATTAATTGCTAGGTCCAAATCCTATATGTAGCAGCTTGTAATACTTCAAACATTGTCACCTGAAACATGGTTAAAAACAAAGTCAACTAAAAAGTTGATAAGAATACATAGGTTTTCGTGTCATGTAATAGAATATAGTGTCGTGTGCATACAATTCATACAAACATGGCAATTAAGGCATTTATGGAGAGATACCATCGTGTGACCTGGTAGTACAATCAAACCTTTGTAACTAGCATGCAAAACAAACGCGTGTTGGCAGTAACAGTCACCCTACCTGGGTGGGTTTGTCAGACTCAATAGATCTATCACTGTTTACTGTAGGCTATAAAATAGTTAATGATTGCACGTGAATAGCAAACTGCGTGTTGTTCTACACACCTAGTACTCAAGCACAAAGCTCAAAATTGTAACACATGATTGTAGGGTGGAATTGTATATTGTGTAGTTTGTAAACATAGTAAATAGAACGCATGTTCCACCCCAAAAGTTTGTAAATAGAGTAAAAGAGGGGCTATGTAACTCACTTGTGTTGGAGCGTGTAGTTTGCATAGATCAACAAAAATACCAAGCGTGTTGTAGGTCGCTACGTTTGACCTATCGAATGAGGGTATAACACGTGTCACTGTTTGTGTTATTTTGTGTCCAAAGTGGGTTCGTTGGTGGTTTGTGTGTTTAGGGTTGGTTTTGGAATAATAAATTAGTAGCGATATATATTTATTTAAATAAAATTTAAATAAACGATATTTGTTTAAATCAAAATATATATTTGTATAAATAGTTTTATAAAAATGATTATATAAACTCATGATTTCATCGGTTTTGAAACTATCGGGAATTAATCGTTTTAAATTTCTAAATCAAAGATTTGGTTTATAAATGATTCCCGGGTCTTGGGATTTTATAACGTAACTTTTATAATTACATTTTGAAATTTTTTGCTAAAATATGTTAAATAGACTTTAAAACAGAAAAATAATTGATTCTGGTCAAGGAGCACGACCGTGCTCAAGTAGGGCACGACCGCGCTCGTTGCCGGGCGTGACCGTGGTGGTCTGAAACGCGCCCGTGGTCGAGTCAGAAGGTACTTCATAGGTTCTGGACATAGAGCACGACCGTGCTCGTATCTGGCACGACCGCGTCTAGTGTTTGTTTTTGATCAAGACTTGTTTGCTCGGTAAGCACGACCGGGCCACGCCTGGGGCACGATTGTGCTTGGTCAGGCACGACCGCGCTCAGTGATGAGCGCGACCGTGTCGGGTCTTTTTCAGACACAATTCGATCGATTCTTATAATAAATGCTTCTGTATTCTTAGGGCTTTCATAGATTAGGTGCTTGCGAATGTATCTACATAGTTTGATTGTATTTATATCGTGTTTAAGTGGTAGTTTGAGTAAAAGTTTAGTTTTCGGCTCTTTGGTTAAAAATCGAATTGATTGTGTGATATAACTACGATTTAGTATAGGGCTTTCATCCTAGGGGTAGATACGAAGCTAAGGAAGTGTTACTTACAAATTAACAATGGGCAAAATAATGCAGTCGGCTACGGGTCAAAGAGTCGAGCTTCATGGCGATCGATTGGACTCCAGAGACTGTTTGAGCGTCGAACGAGAGTTTTGGGAGACTGAGTGGGCTTATATGAAGGCGTAGAAATCGTGCAAGTTGCTTTATATCCACGAATTCGAGAGACTCGGTTGTGGTGTGAATGGGATTAAAAAAATTGTGCAAATTGGACGACATTTGATGCGTGTTTTAGACGGAATTAAGTGGAGTATGGTCTGACGCGCGAAGACCGACTTTTCTCCATTTTAAATTTCGCGAATTCAGCGGGTATGGTATGATTTGACTTCTGCAGAGTCAAGTGGGTTCATCAGCGCGACCGTGCCTACTTTAGGCGCGACCGTGCTTAGGTCTGCAGGCGCGACCGTGCCTAGTCCTAGGCGCGACCGTGCTTGCCTAGTTTTGTAGTTTTTGAGTTTTGTCAGTTTTTGGTCCTCGGGGCTTGTGAGATAATGGTGTTTTTGTTTAATTTGTTATTGTAATAGAATAGTTTGTATATGTAACTGCATCGTAGTTTGTTTGTACACGAATCGAAACTGAAAAGTGTTTGTTTATTGAAATCAAACGATTACATGATGAAAATCAGAAATGTTACAGTCTCCCCTTGTTGAGGAGATTTCGTCCCGAAATTCAACTAGTTGAGGTTGCAGCATTGGTGAATAGGTGAGGATACTTGAGTTTCATTTGGTCTTCGCGTTCCCAAGTAAACTCAGGACCGCGTTTTGAATCCCAACGGACTTTGACTATAGGGATGCGGCTGCGCTTGAGTTGCTTGATTTCACGATCCATGATTTCCACTGGTTTCTCGACGAAATGCATCGTTTCATCAATGCGCACGTCGTCAAGAGGTATGTGGAGGTTCTCATCAGCAAGACATTTCTTCAGGTTGGACACGTGGAAGGTTGGATGAACATTGTTGAGTGCTGGAGGTAGCTCAAGTTTGTAAGCCACTTTCCCGATTCTTTCAAGGATCTTGAACGGGCCTACGTAACGAGGTGCTAGCTTGCCTTTCTTTCCAAAGCGGATCACACCCTTCCAAGGGGATACTTTGAGAAGCACAAGGTCACCCACTTGGAATTCCAAGGGTTTTCGTCGTTTGTCGGCATAGCTCTTTTGTCGACTTCTCGCTACTCGGATGTTGTCACGAATTTGAAGGATTTTGTCGGATGTTTCCTGAATTAACTCGGGTCCGGTGATTTATGCTTCACCAATCTTGTTCCAACAGATGGGAGAACGGCATTTGCGACCATAAAGAGCTTCGAATGGAGCCATGTTGATGCTGGTGTGGTAGCTGTTATTGTAGGAGAATTCAATAAGTGTCAAGTGTGAATCCCAATTGCCACCAAAGTCTATGACACAGGCTCTCAGCATGTCTTCGAGCGTTTGGATTGTTCGTTCAGTTTGGCCATCAGTTTGGGGATGGTAGGCTGTGCTTAAATCCAATCGTGTGCCAAGTGCCTTTTGCAGAGATTGCCAAAATCTGGAAGTGAAACGAGCATCTCTGTCGGAGATTATGTTCAAAGGTATACCGTGTCGACTCACAATTTCGTCAATATAGATTCGGGCCAATTTCCCAACCCGATAGTCTTCACGGATGGGCAGGAAGTGTGCGGACTTTGTGAGACGGTCGATGATTACCCAAATGCTATCATAGCCGTTTGAAGTACGGGGGAGTTTAGTAATGAAGTCCATGGCTAGATTTTCCATTTCCACACGGGATTTCCGGTTGTTCAAGTAAACCGGAAGGACGTTGATGTTCGGCCTTGACTTTAGAGCAGGTTAGACATTTTGCAACATAGAGTGCAATGTCTTTCTTCATACCAGGCCACCAATATTGTGGTCGAAGATTGTGATACATTTTATCCGCACCGGGATGAATAGAATACCGAGACTTGTGTGCTTCAGTCATGAGGAATTCCCGGAGATCATTGCGATTGGGAACCCAAATACGATCCAAGAAATAAAGCAAACCATTGTTTTTAGTTTCTAGTTGGAATTCAGCACCGCACGACATTTCCTCATACATATTGCCCTCGGTAATCGAGACGTGTTGAGCTGCTAGAATACGGGTTTGAATGTCGGAATGAATCTTGACACTTTGGAGCATGATGTGTTCTTTACGGCTCAACGCATCGGCTACAACATTAGCCTTTCCGGGATGATAACGAATCTCGCAATCGTAGTCGTTGAGTAGTTCAACCCAACGTCGTTGCCTCATGTTGAGTTCTTTTTTATTGAAGATGTGTTGGAGGCTTTTGTGGTCGGTAAATACCACACATTTCGTGCCATATAGATAATGTCTCTAAATCTTCAAGGCAAATATGACTGCACCTAGCTCCAGATCGTGCGTCGTATAGTTCTTTTCATGGATCTTGAGTTGCCTCGATGCATAAGCGGTTACCTTGCCTCGTTGCATGAGAACACAACCAAGGCCTAGGTTAGAGGCATCACAGTAGACGACTAGGTCATCGTTTCCTTCGGGAAGAGTCAGAATAGGAGCATCACATAACTTCTGTTTAAGAGTTTGGAAAGCTTCTTCTTGTTTCGGCCCCCATTCATAAGGTTTACCTTTATGTGTCAAGGCGGTGAGGGGAACAGCAATCTTGGAGAAATTGGAAATGAATCTTCGGTAATAACCCGCTAAACCAAGGAACGAACGAACCTCGGTAGGGGTTTGAGGAGCACTCCAATTCTTGACAGCTTCGATCTTGGCAGGGTCGACATGTATTCCCTTTTTATTGACAACATGACCCAAAAATTGAACCTCCTTTAGCCAAAATTCACATTTGGATAACTTAGCGTATAATTGTTCGGTTCTCAGGAGATCCAAAATCAGTCTAAGGTGCTGTTCATGTTCTTCCTCAGTCTTGGAATAGATCAAGATGTCATCGATGAAAACGATCACGAATTTGTCAAGGTATGGTTTGCACATGCGGTTCATGAGATCCATAAAGACAGCAGGTGCATTGGTCAACCCAAAAGGCATAACCGTGAACTCGTAATGACCATATCTTGTTCGGAAGGCGGTCTTTGGAATATCTTCTTCTCGGACACGCAGTTGGTGATAACCAGATCGAAGATCAATCTTCGAGAAACAAGTAGAACCTTGGAGTTGATCGAAGAGGTCGTCAATTCTAGGTAACGGGTAGCGGTTTTTTATTGTAAGCTTGTTGAGCTCCCGATAGTCAATACACATGCGGAACGAACCATCCTTCTTTTTAACAAACAAGACCGGTGCACCCCACGGTGAATGACTTGGCCGTATGAAACCTTTGTCAGCGAGTTCTTGAAGTTGACTTGCAAGCTCTTGCAATTCGGAAGGTGCAAGCCGGTATGGAGCTTTAGCCACAGGGTTTGCTCCGGGTATAAGATCGATTCGAAACTTTACTTCCCGAACAGGTGGAAGACCGGGTAAGTCGTCGGGAAAGACTTCGGGAAACTCTCGAATGACGGGAATATCTTCTATTCTTCTCTCCTTGTCTTCTTTTTGAATCACATGAGCTAGGAAAACCATGCACTTCTTTCGAATGTATTTCTGGGCAGTTATGCATGACATCAGTTTGAGTCCTTTGCAAGGTTTCTCGCCAAAGACTTTCAATATGTCTCCCGGTGGAAGAGGTACTCGGATGTACTTTTCAAAGCACATGACCTCGGCATGGTTTTTAGATAACCAATCCATGCCGATGATGACGTCAAAGCTTCCCAACGGCATTGGTATAAGGTTGACTGGAAACGTGTGACCATTGAGTTCTAGTGAGCAGTCATGAATGATGGAGTCAATAGTGATGGAGTTTCCATCCGCTACTTCAACGGTGAAGGTTTTCTCGAGTTTGGATCGTGTTTTTGCAAGTAAAGGTTCAAAGTTAAGTGACACAAAACTCTTATCGGCCCCGGTATCAAATAGTATAGATGCAAATTGTTTATTTACAAGAAACGTACCGTTGACCACATGATCGTTGGCTTGAGCTTCATTGGCGTTGATGTTGAAAGCACGTCCACGAGCTCCGCCCTGATTATTGTTCACAAGTTTTGGACATTGGTTTCGGAAGTGGTTCGGGTTGCCACATTCAAAGCAAGCCCGTCCATTTGCATTGATTGAAACCACTTGATTAGCTCCGGGTTGATTAACCGGGTTGGTTTGAGTAGTAAGTGCCTTTTGTCGGCAGATATTGGCCGTATGGCCAAGTTTCCCACAATGATTGCAATTGCGACATGGGATAGTTTGTGGGTGATGATAGTTGCAGTTGTTGCAGAGTGGGTAGGTACCTCCATAAGCTTTCTTGGCTGGATTTTGAGCCAAGGGTGCAACTTGATTAATTGGGGCGGCCGGAGTGACTACTGCAAAATTTTTCGCCTTTCTCTTCCTGGTGTTTCGATACTGTTCGTTTTGAACTTCTTTGACATGAGTAGGAGGATTTGTGGTGTCAGAAACTTTCTTGGCCCCCTTTTTGGTAAGAGTACCTGCTTTAACGTGATTATCGGTCAGTGTGGCAGCTAGACGAATAGCATCTTCTAGGTTTGCAGGATTTCTTCCCAGAACAGTGTCCTGGATTTGTATCGGTAGGCCACCGATATATTTTTCAATACACCTAGATAAAGGTGTAACCATGTGAGGTACCAGCATGCTCAGTTCGTGAAAACGGTTGGTGTACGCCAAGCTTTCACCGCTATCTTTGGGTAAGATCCCAAAATTCCGCTTCCAGTTTCTTCATCTCATTTCGAGGACAGAATTCCTCGGTCATGATCCTTTTCAGCTCATCTCATGGCAGAGCCATTGCTACTTCTACTCCCCTTGTTCTCTTTTCCCCATTCCACCAGGTTAGTGCCCGTTTTTGAAAGACACTAGTGGCATGGCGAACACGCAGATTGTCCGGACAGTCACTATTGAGGGAGGTGCCCTCAATATTTTCGAACCATTGAAGGAGTCCCGTGGCTCCTTCGGTACCATAAAATTTTAGGGGATTGCAAGAGTTGAAATGCTTGAAGGTACATTGTGGCGGGTTGGCACCACCGCCACTACCAGTATTAGCACTACCACTGGCGTTCCCATTGTTGTTGCTATTGGCTTGAGTTAGTTGAGTTACTAGCTGAGTGAGGAGAGCAGCAAGGTCGGTATTATTGTTGTTGTTGGCATTGCCGGTATTGGTGTTGGTGCTATTGTTGGCGTTGTCGGTGTTGTTGCGGTTGATGTTACGACGAGGAGGCATTCTATAAAAAGAGAATGATACAAAAGTGTTGTGAGAATTTATAAAAATCCGTTGAAATTTAGGATAGGAGGAAAAATAACACATTTATTTCATAGTTCGGATTGTTTTCAAGTAATCACATTTCTACTTGAACACAATGACATATTAAGGTTAATTAGACTTATATAATTTTCAAGGAGACGTGCTTTAGCCTATAGGTAAACACTCATCCCGGGAATTCCCAGGAAAGCATACGGATCCCTCGGTTGATTGGGATTTATATGAAATGCTTTCCTAGACAGAAAACCTAGAATACAGGTGTCACCCTTCCAGATTACACATGTCCTTTAATAATTAACAGAGTCTAAAACCTTAACGGGTATATAAAAATATTTTTGATAGACTAATGTCTACGAGTATGAGTTTTTCCACAAGTTATGGCGATGATGACATAGAAGCAGTTAAGGAGGATATGCGGCTTAGGATACGGGTATGGATACGATTTATTTAATTTATTATTTACGCATGCTTATTAAGTCATGTAGTCTAAACATTTTAAGTATCAAATAACTAACACATAAAGCATGTGACATATAGCAAATAGCACGTATCACATAAAACATGTAACATGACATTGTTGGGTGTCCTAAAGTTATAGTCTAGGTCAATGGTGTCTAATAACCTAATTCCCTATAACCAAGGCTCTGATACCAATCTATCACACCCCAACCGACGGCGGAAAACGTCGGGGCGTGAAGCTGTGCAGACTGTTCATAGCTCATGGTTGCTAAAGTTTGAATAATTTAAACATTCATTTTCATTACACGTAGCAAGTTCATACCATACATGAACCAAATGTAGCGATTACAAAATATAAATAGTTTAGATTAATTGCTAGGTCCAAATCCTATATGTAACAGCTTGTAATACTTCAAACATTGTCACCTGAAACATGGTTAAAAACAAAGTCAACTAAAAAGTTGGTAAGAATACATAGGTTTTCGTGTCATGTAATAGAATATAGTGTTGTGTGCATACAATTCATACAAACATGGCAATTAAGGCATTTATGGAGAGATACCATCGTGTGACCTGGTAGTACAATCAAACCTTTGTAACTAGCATGCAAAACAAACGCGTGTTGGCAGTAACAGTCACCCTACCTGGGTGGGTTTGTCAGACTCAATAGATCTATCACTGTTTACTGTAGGCTATAAAATAGTTAATGATTGCACGTGAATAGCAAACTGCGTGTTGGTCTACACACCTAGTACTCAAGCACAAAGCTCAAAATTGTAACACATGATTGTAGGGTGGAATTGTATATTGTGTAGTTTGTAAACATAGTAAATAGAACGCATGTTCCACCCCAAAAGTTTGTAAATAGAGTAAAAGAGGGGCTATGTAACTCACTTGTGTTGGAGCGTGTAGTTTGCACAGATCAACAAAAATACCAAGCGTGTTGTAGGTCGCTACGTTTGACCTATCGAATGAGGGTATAACACGTGTCACTGTTTGTGTTATTTTGTGTCCAAAGTGGGTTCGTTGGTGGTTTGTGTGTTTAGGGTTGGTTTTGGAATAATAAATTAGTAGCGATATATATTTATTTAAATAAAATTTAAATAAACGATATTTGTTTAAATCAAAATATATATTTGTATAAATAGTTTTATAAAAATGATTATATAAACTCATGATTTCATCGGTTTTGAAACTATCGGGAATTAATCGTTTTAAATTTCTAAATCAAAGATTTGGTTTATAAATGATTCCCGGGTCTTGGGATTTTATAACGTAACTTTTATAATTACATTTTGAAATTTTTTGCTAAAATATGTTAAATAGACTTTAAAACAGAAAAATAATTGATTCTGGTCAAGGAGCACGACCGTGCTCAAGTAGGGCACGACCGCGCTCGTTGCCGGGCGTGACCGTGGTGGTCTGAAACGCGCCCGTGGTCGAGTCAGAAGGTACTTCATAGGTTCTGGACATAGAGCACGACCGTGCTCGTATCTGGCACGACCGCGTCTAGTGTTTGTTTTTGATCAAGACTTGTTTGCTCGGTAAGCACGACCGGGCCACGCCTGGGGCACGATTGTGCTTGGTCAGGCACGACCGCGTTCAGTGATGAGCGCGACCGTGTCGGGTCTTTTTCAGACACAATTCGATCGATTCTTATAATAAATGCTTCTGTATTCTTAGGGCTTTCATAGATTAGGTGCTTGCGAATTTATCTACATAGTTTGATTGTATTTATATCGTGTTTAAGTGGTAGTTTGAGTAAAAGTTTAGTTTTCGGCTCTTTGGTTAAAAATCGAATTGATTGTGTGATATAACTACGATTTAGTATAGGGCTTTCATCCTAGGGGTAGATACGAAGCTAAGGAAGTGTTACTTACTCGTTAACAATGGGCAAAATAATGCAGTCGGCTACGGGTCAAAGAGTCGAGCTTCTTGGCGATCGATTGGACTCCAGAGACTGTTTGAGCGTCGAACGAGAGTTTTGGGAGACTGAGTGGGCTTATATGAAGGCGTAGAAATCGTGCAAGTTGCTTTATATCCACAAATTCGAGAGACTCGGTTGTGGTGTGAATGGGATTAAAAAAATTGTGCAAATTGGACGACATTTGATGCGTGTTTCAGACGGAATTCAGTGGAGTATGGTCTGACGCGCGAAGACCGGCTTTTCTCCATTTTAAATTTCGCGAATTCAGCGGGTATGGTATGATTTGACTTCTGCAGAGTCAAGTGGGTTCATCAGCGCGACCGAGCCTACTTTAGGCGCGACCGTGCTTAGGTCTGCAGGCGCGACCGTGACTAGTCCTAGGCGCGACCGTGCTTGCCTAGTTTTGTAGTTTTTGAGTTTTGTCAGTTTTTGGTCCTCGGGGCTTGTGAGATAATGGTGTTTTTGTTTAATTTGTTATTGTAATAGAATAGTTTGTATATGTAACTGCATCGTAGTTTGTTTGTACACGAATCGAAACTGAAATGTGTTTGTTTATTGAAATCAGACGATTACATGATGAAAATCAGAAATGTTACACATGCCCATGACATTACCGTCATGAAATAAGTAGTTTTCTTTTGAAAACATGTCCATGACTTTACCGTCATAAAATAAGTAGTTTTCCATTGAAAACATGTCCACGACTTTACCGTCATAAAATATGTAGTTTTCCTTTGAAAACATTACCATGACTTAACCGTCATAAAATATGTAGTTTTCCTTTGAAAACATTACCATGACTTAACCGTCATAAAATATGTAGTTTTCCTTTGAAAACATTACCATGACTTAACCGTCATAAAATATGTAGTTTTCCTTTGAAAACATTACCATGACTTAACCGTCATAAAATATGTAGTTTTCCTTTGAAAACATGCCCATGACATAACCGTCATGAAATAAGTAGTTTTCCTTTGAAAACATGCCCATGACTTAACCGTCATGAAATAAGTAGTTTTCCTTTGAAAACATGTCCATGACTTTACCGTCATAAAATATGTAGTTTTCCTTTGAAAACATTACCATGACTTTACCGTCATAAATCCAGTGTTTAAACATGATCATTTTCCGATCAAAACTCTTTGTATGTATTACCAATGAATCCGAATACTAATCCGATCAATTGACCCCATTTGTAAACTTGTAAGGAATACAAAACAGTATGTAATGTACGAGACCGTAACCAAACCCCAACTTTCTGTGCCTCCCCTCACCTTTTTACGAGTTAAGAGAATATGCGGTCATTCGGCCATTTGGACCCCTGATTAGCGCGACTAATCATGACCGGAGGCGTCACCCCCAATAGTACTATCCATAAAATCCCGGGCTAAGTCCATAGTTAATGGTTACTAATTTTTATTCCGAGGACTTTAAGCGCTTTATTTTTCCCTCAATACACACATACGATCTGATCATTAGTTCATTCATTTACATACAAAAATTCTTTACAAGTATGTTTCCACCCCAAAACATTTCAAAAACTTAGAAAATAAAAAGGGGTTAGTGAAACTCACAAAAAGTTAAACCAGAATGTTCATATTGTCCAACGTGTAAGCAATTGTATTTCATGTTCTCAAAACAAAACAAGTAAGTATGTTTCTCCCCCGCAGTTTACAAAACATTAAAAAGCGAAAAGGGGGCCATGAACTCACCTTGTGTTGATGAAATCCTAGCAAAATAAGTAGCAACTAGCAAGGTCTGTGAATATGTGAGCTGACCTAACCATTCCCTATGGTAAATAAGATACTTTACGGTCTAAACACTGTTTTGAATGTGTTAGTTGATCGTGTATATGATTCACCCAATTAGACTCGACATGAATACTAGTTTATATTTCTGACAGTTTTGACATGACGACTGTCAGTGACGAGATATGACAATCATATACATTTATATATACTTATATAAATAAGTTATGCAGCTCAAGACGTGTCTTTACGTTTACACAACCACCTCATGGTTGGAGTTGAAAACAATGGAAGGTAAAACTTTTACATCAAAATAGCCTTAATTAATGTATTCGGGTTTTTAAGTCAACTTGTGTCGTGTTTTTAGTCATTTTATCGAACTCAATAATTTATGAAACTTTCACCACACTCAACTAAGTGTATTGACTCTATAGAAATGTATGGGTCATAATTTATAAAGGGGTTTAAGGGTTTTAAACAAAAATCATAACACAAAGATGTTAACAGCTTCGGTTTTGTCGGGTAGGTCTCGGAAATCTTGACGGTTGGGGGCCAAAATCTTAGTTTTCTGATAATAGGACATATGGGTTGTAATGCCAACACAAAATACTAGTTTTAGAAAAAGGAATCAAGTCATTTGAACCATTTTTGAGTGAGTTATGACCCCATGAAGTCGGCCTTAGAATTCTGTCCAAAAACTCAGGTTGTACCAATTTTCTTGTATCGATCTTTTCGGGTATCAAAACTCCACCAAAAATCACGAAATCACTTGGGTTGGATAGAGGATTCTTTAAACTTAATTTTTGACTCAAGAATCGTCCATTTTGGTTTAGTTTTGACCGAGATACAACTCCCTAAAGATGGTTAAAAATTCTGCCAGCAATAACGTGTATAAAGTGGCGACTTTTTCTTTGAACAATCCATTATTTGGGTGAATCTCCTACACAAAACAACTAGTGTACTTAATGAAATCAAGACTTAGGATATGAACACTCACTTAAAGCAAGCAAGGAGAAGGATGGAATTGTGTAGGAAGCTTGAACTCTTTAAAACACCCTTGAAATACCTTGAAGCTTCAAAGCTCTAGCTAAACCTATAGAGGATTTTGTTCTTGATTTTAAAATGGTAAAGTGTGTGTGCATGTATGTGTCGATACATATGGAGAGAAAGAAAGGAGTTGGAGTGTTTGAGTTTCCATACCACTAGTCTAGCTACGGAAGAACCATTAGTGAAAGATGATAATGCTTGAATCCTCTTGGTAAAAGCTTCCTAAAACTCCAAGATCTCTTGAATCCCCAAGGCTTTTAGCTAATTCTTTCCAATGGATCTTGATCTTTGAGTTTTAAGTGTGTGTTTGTGTGTGTTGCTTGAGCCGAGAAAGGGAGAGAACAAGAGGAAACTCTTGTTCTTCCTCCATACACTCTTATATATATATGTTGGATGGAGTGTGAACTTGGTGATCATCATGTATCATTATTACAAGGTATGGTCGATATGATGGAGGTGACTCTTGCTTGGAGTGTTGGTTAAATGGGCATGGCCTTATGACATGTATGATGGGTGAGGATGGTGGGTGGGATTGATGTGACTTTGGCTTGATTGTCACATGAAAGAGTATGGTGCAAATGACACAAGGGATGGTGCCATGGAGAAGACAAGAAGGTGGGTCCCCCTCTAGGGCCAACTTCGGCCGAGAATAGAGTATGGGTGGGGGGTTGGGTCTTGTCAAATCTTGTAGTTAGGATCCAATGGTTAGTTAGGTCGGTTCTAGTTAGAATACACCCGGTAGGTGATACCGTGATATAATACTCGGTGTAGGAACTTTTAGTGATTAAAACTTTATATCTATATACCTAGATATATATATATATATATATAAATATTAGATGAAACGAGGGTTGAGTATAGATCTCAACAAGTCATCATCATTAAGATTTGATGCTGGAGTGGAGTACAAGCAAGGATATAATGATAGTGATGTGATCTTTATGTTGCTTGTATCTTTGGTCATAATAATGATGATTATGACTCTTGAGTGTTGTGTAAGCAAAGCAATCATGATGATGATGTGATTGATTTAGATGTGGTATAATACCTGAAATTAATACCCGCTTTAATATCTTTAATTATTAAAACGTCTTACTCGACTTTTACTGTCAAGTTCTTGTCAATCACCAACGACCGTACTTTGTGGGTTATCACTGTGTATTTTCCTAGTAATTCTCCAAAATTACTATTTTGGTATAATTTCCTTTGTTAGACTCCTTGACTTTACTTAGTCAAAATAAAACTTCAGGAAATATATGTTATAAACGTGCATTTATGTAATATGGACACTTACCTGAAATACTGGGTGTCACAGGTAGTAATGACACAGTACGGAAATGAAACTTTATGTTTGTCCCTCTTATGCTTTTTGAAATCATTTTCTCGGACTAAGACTTTATTCTTAATTCAGGTTTCGTGTTATCTATGATCTTCCATTAAAATGGGTCATAATTGGTTTAATATTTCAAGATTCCTTGTGTGCTCTCACTAGTAAAGTTCGAGTCTAATCACCACTTTACCCTTTGCTTGTACCACCTTTCTGAGGCAGACCAACCTTTTGGTTGTAACGTCCTGATATGTAAATTCATGGCTTGACGACCATACTCTCGAAGTATGTAAGCCATACGAAGTTCTATGTTTGTTTGGAATATTAACATTTCGTCTAGGTGAGGAAATGAACAGTGATACTGTGAGAATGGTCTCATCGAATTAGTGCTTCCCTAAAATGGGCTATGGGTTTGTCAACCCATTAAGTTGGCAGAAAGGGTTGATAGCAAACTATTAGTCATACAGTGTGTATGCACTTCCTTAGTGTTTGAATGGTGCTTTGGTGACTTACTGTTACGTATTCCTCATATAGGTTATAGTCTCAAAATCCTTAGCACAAGGATAAAATTGAGGTAATGAGTGTTAAACATTGAAAACTTATATTCTTACTAAGCCTGCGTTAAGAGATCATTTCTTAACAATAGATGATCTAGAGCTTCCTAATTACAGAAAATTAGGAGCGAAAGATGTGATCACGCCTCTCCTCTAGGCTGAAATCTGGGATCCATTCAACAAGATGATCTTGGGAAAGTGTGGGTACAAAGGGTATCAAACTATCCTTCTCGAATCTTTGTGGACAGTGGTCTATTGTGAACAACTCATGCTTACGTCCCTTATGCATATCGAGAGCTAATGAGAGTAGCAAGAAATTCCGCATTTGGGAAACCTTCAAAAGTTTTGTATGTTGTTTTTCTGTTAGTGCGACATTAGTCATCAGTCCACACTTAGGTTTCTTTGGCATTCGCTTGAGCATCATCCCTGACCTATTCATCACCGGGAGAATAGTCGGACTTAACGGTGTGCTGAATGTCAATGGTTGCGAGAGCAACCCTGTTTAACCAATATTATGAAATGTCAGTTTGCCTACTTGTCTCATGTCGAGCTTCCACAACATCCCATAGGTGCTATGTGTATGCGGGTCAGAAATATTTTCTGCCCCATTACCGGAGCTAGTGCATAGCACTCCTGACGTAACTTTCAAGTAACTGTGAGACTAAATTGTACGATAGATCCCGAGATTACGCTATAATCTCCCACAATAATTTTGCAATTATTGTAATTGTGGGTTGTGGTAATGCTCAATTTGAAGCCATCTTGATAAGCAAAATCTCAAAGAATGAATGTGCGAAATCTTTCGCCGTTCAGGATTCACTAAGGATTAGTTGAATTCAATTTGAATTTCTCTCGTTCCTCCCGAACTAGGAGAATAATTTGTGGACACCTATTTGAGAAGTCCGATTTGTTAAGTTGCAATCCTTAATCAAGTGAATGAGAACATGGGTTGATCATTACCTTGGACAACAAGACTCACTAAAGTTCCCATACACTGCAAATCATGATTACGTGTGCACCCGTAACGATAATTTACTTTGCATGATCCCTGTAGTGTTCCTTCTATCCCCAACTTTTAGTTAATAGGATTTGAAATGATCATTATGTCGTGTTTGCACACTTGAGTAGGAGTGTGTATTGTTCTATCGGATTACTCTTGATTATGTGTACCAATACCCATAGGTCTGTCGAATCTGGCTGTTACCGGATGAGGTTAACGGTAGAGAGGCACCACCAGTGTCTCTCAAGAATAAAATGTGTATTGAAGTCAGGCACTATGTGTAGGGCAGAGATCCTCAAATTAGTGTCGAGCAACTCATGCTCCAAGTATGTATGTATGTATGAATCCACATGATCCTGATGAATGTCTGGGTCTCCTGACCCATGGAGTTCTCCCCCGTTTAGTCCTGCTTATCCACCTTGGATTCCCTTCGGTCCGGGCAATCCCTTCTGCCACATCTTATGGCGAAAGTCTATTCGTTTGATCCGGCAACTCATGAAATAGAGTATTTATACCACACATACGTCAGAAAGAAAGTTGCCTCCACGGCTAGAGTAGTTATCGGTGTGGTGCAGGTATAGATACAGATTCTGGTACGGGTTCAGCCTGTTGTGATACCAAGATCGGTAACTGACGATTGTTGCCGTCGTCGCCCAAGCTCATCTCGTAACTCGATCTTCTAAGGTTGCAGTATGCTGAGTACCCGTTATTCTTGACTCGTAATCCGAACAGTAACATGTTGTAAGTGTTTATTATTGCCACATTGTTGTATGTGTTTAAGTGTTCATTACATGTGCATTGTATTAGTGTAACTAATGATACCCTAGTGTAACTCCATACACTAATAGTCTACACAAGTTGTTCGGCAACGGTTGGAAGTCCTATACTCAAGTCTTGGGTGTTTTTAGTGTGATGCAAGTCTTAGAAATCTTGGTCCCTAAATGAGTCCGGTTAGAGCCTAGGTGTCACTAAGGAAACCTAATTCGCTAAAACCATTGCTCTGATACCAATCTGTAACACCCCCAAATTTATTTACTTAATAAATAAATACAGGTTGCAACGATTGGTTCATTACACGGTAGCGGAAGCTGTAATAGCGATTTCTAAGACTTGAATACATACACAAATACTAAGACTAAGTAGTACAATGATCTAAGTTCTTCTAGATCAACGACAGACTTGAGACTGGATAATCTATGTCCTTCCAGCTAGTAGGAATTTATCCAATTATAGCTAGCCTATTCCAACCGCTCCATGGCTAAAGGTTACCTGAGAAACATACTTGAAAGTGTCAACACAAAGGTTGGTGAGTTCACGGAGTTTGTTAATTTAGTAAAGTTAGTTTTCCCCGAAAGACTAGACATGACTTAACCATCATAAAATAAGTAGTTTTCCTTTGAAAACATATACATGACTTAACCGTCATCAAATAAGTAGTTTTCTTTTGAAAACATGCCCATGACTTTACCGTCATAAAATAAGTAGTTTTCCTTTGAAAACATATACATGACTTAACCGTTATCAAACAAGTCGTTTTCCTTTGAAAACATATCTATGACTTTACCGTCAAAAAAATAAGTAGTTTTCCTTTGAAAACATGCCCATGACTTAACCGTCATAAAATAAGTAGTTTTCCTTTGAAAACATATACATGACTTAACCGTCATCAAATAAGTCGTTTTCCCAATCAAGTGTTTGTAAATTGTTCCAATTGTATATGATAAACAAAACAAGTGATGTTGACCCCATTTGTAAACTAGCTAGGAGTACAAATAAATGTTCATACAAGAGCCGTAACCAAACCATGACAATTGTTCATTTGCCCCTCTCATTTGTTATCAGATGCTATGCGGCCATAAATCCTCCAGATTGCGGCTAGCGCGATTAACCATGACTGTGACACCCGACATTTCCACGTCAATATTCGTAGATAACTTAAACGCGATTACATATTCCGGATTGACTTAATGACATGAATTAGGTCCTAAAGTCTAGCAATAGCCATGCATTAATTTATTTCGTACTTTGGTAATTTTAGGAATTACCGGGTCACGTATACACATTTCCACTCAACTAATACGAACGTTGGTGACAAACCTAAAGGTCCAAAATAATGTCCAAAGATCCATAACACATGAAATATATGTTTATACATTCAAATATATATTTTAAAGTTCACATTTCATAAAACGATTCGTAACGACGTATTACGAAGTTTTCACCGCCTACCGTCAACCCTTAACGTAACTGCACGTAATAAAATATATCTATATCCAATACAATACATGAATTCAGTGTTTTTCACTAAACTAGACATAAACTAGTTTACTTTAGTTTAAAATGTCATCAAAGAATCGAGAACCGCATTAAATTACCGTTTCGAGCCCTAACCGCGGTTAACGCACCTAATGACCTAAATATCTACACTAACTAACCATCTAACCACCCAAACTACCCCACCCACTCCCCTTGACCAAAAATCTCGGCCTCAAGGCCATGTAGGTCCACCCCACACCCTAAATTTCAACATCTTCTACTTAAGCAATCTCCCATACCCATCTTTCAAGTCATGTCCTTAAAGCCATCCACCCCACATCACTTTTCCATCATTCACTCATTTATCCACTCCAACACTTCACACCCTCTCTCCCTCCTCTCTTTGGATAGAACACAAACAAGAACACACACTCTCCACTTTGTTCAAATAATCATCCAAGATTCAAGGGAGATTCAAGGGTTTTAAGGTGTTTCTCAAGAAGAATAGCAAGGTTTTTGGGCTTGGAACTTCCTTCTTACTCCTTTATTCTATCCTACTTGTTGTGAGTTCCTATCTGTCTTCATCCTCTTCATTTTTACTAGCACCAAGTTGTTGTCATGCATAAAACTCCATCCAAAAGAATAATGCTCAAAAACTATCTTAAAGCAGGATTTACATCTTTTAAACAAAACGTTCTTTTAAAAACTTATGGATCTAGTGGTTTGGATGAACAAATCTGGACAATGGACTTTAGAACATGTCATATCTAACTTAAACATCAACCATTTGGTAAACAAGAGTCAAAACAAGTACAAAATTTGAATAGTTGTTGAAATTGAGTGTTATAGAACCAAAACAGTGAGCTGGCAGAATTTTAAACCGACTTTACCATGCCATAACTCGGTCCATACTCACCCAAACTTGTCGAATCTTAGGTCTAAAATCAATTACAAAGAGTCAAGAGTCCAACCCAAGTGGTTTCATGAAATTTCGTTGAGTTTTGATACCCCAAAATGGTCATACAAGAAAGTGTGTCAAGGCTGTCCTTTTCGACAGAATTTTAGCATCACTTGTGAGAGTCATAATTTGGTCATAACAAGTCTAAATAACCTGATTCCACTTTCTAAAGTTAGTATTTTATGTACATAGTAAAATTTGTAGGGTCTTGAGTCATGAAAATGGGTCTAGGTCGGTCAATTAAAAAGGAATCCCCAAGACACTCCAGAACCTAATGCTGCTGCCCTCTCTTGTCCGAATAAATATTTAAAAATACTTAAACATGTCAAAAGTTGTTGATTAATACATCCCTGTAACCCTGAGACATGTAGGTATCTTGGTATAAATTTTCATAACTAAACGAGTTCATTTGGTTAATCAAAATGGCGACACACGGACAACTTAAAATTCAGGAAAATATCTATAGACTAGGGTTACCTTAATATTGTAGTTTGAAGTGAATAACTACCAAAACCCTAACATAATGTATATACAACAACCTATGGATAAGAATCTGTTTGTATAACATAAATAATGTATATATGTGTGAATAAATACGAACAAACATCATGAAATTCAATGACAAGTCACCAACGGTTCGTCGGGTCACATTTTCTAAACATGACACTTACGTTTTTTAGTCTAACATATTGGATGGACTTTGTACATGACCGACTTGTATGATGACACTCAATATTAAGGTCATAAGATAACCGTCACTATTTAGGTCACGGTTAGGACAGTCTTGCATACACATCGGCCTTGCTAGCACTTAAACATTGAAAGCTCATCAGGTGAGTTCACGGCCCCCTTTCGCTTTTTAATGTTTTGTAAACTGCGGGGGAGAAACATACTTACTGGCTATGTTTTGAAAACATGAAATATAATTGCTTATACGTTTGACAATATGAACATTCTGGTTTAACACGTTGTGAGTTCACGGCCCCCTTTCGGTTTTTAATGTTTTGTAAACTGCGGGGGAGAAACATACTTACTGGCTATGTTTTGAAAACATGAAATACAATGCTTATACGTTTGACAATATGAACATTCTGGTTTAACTCGTTGTGAGTTCACGGCCCCCTTTCGCTTTTTAATGTTTTATAAACATCGGGGGAGAAACATACTTGTACAACATATTTGCTTACATATTTGAAAGCATGAAAAAAATGAATGTTTGATACATTTGGGAAAACATGGAACACTTACAAACATTTTCGTATGATAACAAGAAAACAAGACCCGACCTTTCTGTTTGCATGAGTTAACATATATAGAGCGCTGGAAGTCCCCTGACCATCATATTTATAACCGTTAGTTATAGGTTAGCCTGGGATTCTATGGATAGTAATATTGGGATTGACACCCCCGGTCATGGTTAGTCGCGCTAACCATGGGTCCCTCTGGCCAAATGACCGCATAGTGTTCAAACATTGCTCGTGAGATATGAGCGAGGGGCAAAACACCTGTGTCATGGTTTGGTTATGCCTCATGTATGTACATATTATTTGTATTCCTAGCTAGTCTACAAATGGGTCAACATTACTTGTTTTGTTTATCATATTCATTGAAACGTTTTCGTGCAGATGGATCTGCCAATCACTTATACACCAATGGTTTTGCCATTCGTTTACGTGGAAATGTTTTTATCAATGTTTTCAAGGAAAACAGTTTCATATTATGGCCATGTACACAATATCAATGTTTTCAAGGAAAATCGCTTTACATTGCAACAATCAAACATGTGAACTCACCAACCTTTGTGTTGATATTTTTAAGTATGTTTTTCTCAGGTAATTCATAGCCATGGCACGGTTGGAATAGGCTAGCTATAATTGGATAAATTCCTACTAGCTGGAAGGACATAGATTATCCGGCCTCAAGTCTATCGTTGATCTAGAAGAACTTAGATCATTGTATTACTTAGTCTTAGTATTTGTGTATGTATTCAAGTCTTAGAAATCACTATTACAGCTTCCGCTATCATGTAATGAACCAATCGTTGCAACCAGTATTTATTTATTTATTCATTAAGTAAATAAATCTGGGGGTGTGACAGATTGGTATCAGAGCAATGGTTTTAGCGAATTAGGTTTCCTTAGTGACACCTAGGCTCTAACCAGAATCATTTAGGGACCAAAATTTTTAAGACTTGCATCACACTAAAAACACCCGATACTTGAGTATAGGAATTCCAACCGTTGCCGAACAATTTGTGTAGACTATTAGTGTATGGAGTTACACTAGGGTATCATTAGCTACACTAATACAATTACATGGCACATGTAATGAACACTTAAACACATACAACAATGTGGAAATAATAAACACTTACAACATGTTATTGTTCGGATTACGAGTCAAGAATAACGGGTACTCAACAAACTACAACCTAAAAAGATCGAGTTACGAGCTGAGCTTGGGCGACGACAAAAGCAATCGTCAGTTACCGATCTTGGTATCACAACAGGCTGAACCCGTACCAGAATCTGTACCTATACATGCACCACAACTACTCCAGCCATGGTGGCAGCTATCTTTCTAACGTATTTGCGGTATAAATAATCTCCTTCATAAGTTGTCGGATCGGATGCCTAGACTTTCGCCATGAGATATGGCAGACAGGATTGCCCAGACAGAAGGGAATCCAAGGTGGATAAGCAGGACTAAAAGGGAGTGAACTCCAAGGGTCAGGAGACTCAGACATACATCATGATCATGTGGATCCATGCATATATACAGACTTGGAGCATGAGTTGCTCGACACTCATTTGAGGATCTCTGCCCAAAACATAGTGCCTGACTTTCACCATACACATTTTATTTTAAGAGACACTGGTGGTGCCTCTCTACCATTAGCCTCATCCGACAACAGCCATATTCGGCAGATTCATGAGTATTGGTACACATAATTAAGAGTAATCCGATAAAACAATACACACTCCTTCACAAGTGTGCACACACGATCTAATGAACATTTCAAATCCCATTGATTTAAAAGTTGGGGACAGAAGGAACACTACAGGGATCATGCAAAGTAAATTATCATTACGGGTGCACACGTAAACATAATTTGCAGTGCATGGGAACTTTAGTGAGTCTTGCTGTCTAAGCTAATGATCAACCTATGTTCTCAGTCACTTGATTAAGGATTGAATCTTAACAAATCAGACTTCTCAATTAGGTGCTCTCAAAGCAATCTCATAGTTTGGGAGGAACGAGAGAAATTCAAATTGAAATCAACCAATCTTTTGTGAATCCTGAACGACGAAGGATTTCGCAAATTCATTCTTTGAGATTCTACTTGTCGAGATAACTTTAATTTAAGCATTACCACAACCAACACTTACACTAATTGCATAGTTATTGTGGGAGATTATAGCATAATCTTAGAATCCATCACACCATTCAGTCTCACAATTACTTGAAATTTATGTTAGGAGTGTTATGCCCTAACTTCGGTGATGGGGCAGAAAATTTGTTCTGACCCGCATACACATAGCACCGATGGGGTATTGTGGAAGCTCGACATGAGACAACTAGGTAAACTAAAATTTCAGAATATTGGTCAAACAGGGTTGCTCTCACAACCATTGACATTCAGTACACCTTCAAGACCGACTATCCTCTCGGTGATGAATAAGCCGTGATTTATTCACAAGCGAATGCCAAAGAAACCTAGGTGTTGACTAACGACTATTGTCACACTAACCGAAAAAATGACATACAAAACTTTTAAAGGGGTCCCAAATGCAGAATTTCGTGCTAATCTCATTAGTTCATGATATGCATAAGGGGCGTAAGCTCGAGCTGTTCACAATAGATCACTGTTGACAACAGATCACTATTCACAACAAACCACTGTCCACAAGGATTAGTGAAGGATAATTTTTTTTGTACCCGCACTTCCCCAAAGATCATCTTGTTGAATGGATCCCAGATTTCAGCCTAGAGGAGAGGCGTGATCACATCTTTCTCTCCCAGTTTTCTAGAACTAGGGAGATATAGGAGCATCTATTGTTAAGGAATGAACTCTTAACGCAGGCTCAGTATAAGTACAAAATTTTTTTATGTTTGAACACTCATTACCTCAATTTTATCCTTGTGCTAAGGATTTTGAGGCTATAACCTATATGAGTGGAATACGTAATGGTAAGTCACCAAAGTACCATTCAAACACTAAGGAGGTGCATACACACTGAATGACTTATAGTTGGCCATTGTAAAACTCATAAACCCTTTCTACCGACTTAATGGGTTGACAACCTCGTAGCCCATTTTGGAGAAAACACTAATTCTATGAGACCATTCTCACAGTCCCACTATTCATTCCCTCAGCTAGATGGAATATGAATATCCCAAACAAACATAGAACTTTTTATGGCACACATACTTCGAGGGTATGGTAACCAAGTCATGAGCTTACATATCAGGATGTTACAACCCGGATGCTAGTCTGTCGCGGGAAGGTAGTACAAGCAAAGGGTAAGGTGGTGATTAAGCTCAACCTTTGCTAGTATGATGTCACACCCCGCCAAGGAGGAAACGCGAGGCGCGACGTTCACTTGTTTCCAAAGCATATGATTACCGCAAACACATACACGTAATTGGATACATAATCGAGTTTAAAATATTTACATCATAAAATATTAACTTGAGTTTACAAAAGTTTAAGATTTCGCAAATATGACTCAAGACCATGAGTTATACAAGAGAAATCCTCCTGAAAGCCGTATCCACGTGAATGCATGTATCCTACATTGCTAACCTGATGGCCACGTTCAATTTCCTGAAAACATACTTAAAACTGTCAACACGAGGTTGGTGAGTTCACAAGTTATTATAAAGAGTTATCATAAACCCAATGTTTAAATCTGATCATTTTCCGATCAAAACTCCTTGTTAAACCTGATCACTTTAACCTGATCAGAACTCTTTTGTTTAAACCTGATCACTTTAACCTGATCAGAACTCTTTTCTTTAAAACCTGAACACTTTAGCCTGATCAGAACTCTTTTGTTTAAAACCTGATCACTTTAGCCTGATCAGAACTCTTTTGTTTAAAACCTGATCACTTTAGCCTGATCAGAACTCTTTTGTTTAAAACCTGATCACTTTAACCTGATCAGAACTCTTTTGTTTAAAACCTGATCACTTTAACCTGATCAGAACTCTTTTGTGTAAAACCTGATCACTTTAGCCTGATCAGAACTCTTTTGTTTAAAACCTGATCACTTTAGCCTGATCAGAACTCTTTTGTTTAAAACCTGATCACTTTAGCCTGATCAGAACTCATTTGTATAAAACCTGATCACTTTAGCCTGATCAGAACTCTTTTGTTTAAAACCTGATCACTTTAGCCTGATCAGAACTCTTTTGTATGTATTACCAATGAATATGAATACTAATCCGATCTATTGACCCCATTTGTAAGCTTGCAAGGAATACAAAATAGTATGTAATGTACGAGATCGTAACCAAACCCCAACATTCTGTGCCTCCCCTCGCCTTTCTGTGAGTAAGACAATATGCGGTCATTCGGCCATTTGGACCTCTGGTTAGCGCGACTAACAATGACCGGAGGCGTCACCCCCAATAGTACTATTCATATAATCCCGGGCTAAGTCCATAGCTAATGGTTACTAATTTATTCAGAGGACTTTAAGCGCTTTACTTTTCCCTCAATACACACATACGGTCAGATCATTAGTTCAATTCATTTACATAAAAATAGTCTTTTACAAGTATGTTTCCACCCCAAATCATTTCAAAATTTTAGAAAAAGGGGAATTAGTGAAACTCACCTCGATAGTATGAATGCTAGCAAATATTTGGATAACAGCAGACTTGCCTATCCGTATCCTAATTACACAAGGATAACATACACGTTAAGACTACCCGTCTTAAACGCAAGTTGTTCACTCGACTTAGCAGATCTGATTACTTTTGTTTAAATATCTTTTTAGTTTTTCAACACTTGTTTCGTTATAAAATAGTTCTAAGTTACTGCTCCATGGGGCTGATGAACAGGTATCGAAACTTTCTTAGTTTCGATTGAACAGAACAGATGTTGAAACTACTTAGTTTCGATTGAGTAAATTGGGTATCGAAACTACCTAGTTTCGATTGGCAGAATTTGTATCAAAACTACCTAGTTTCGATTGGGCAATTGGTGTGACACCCGACATTTCAGGTCAATATCCGTACATGTTATAAACAAGTTTAAATTATAATTGTTTTGTGATTTACTTAATTTCACAAACAAGGACATTAAGGTCTAACAAAAATCGTACAGGGTCTCATTTCACATTCTGGTAATTCTAGGAGTTACCGGTTCACGTACCAGGATAACCCGACTAAATACGAACACTAGTGGTTAAATTTACACTTAAATCAAATGGTTTGATTTATTTAACCCCACCCACTCCCATTGACCAGAAATCTCGGCCTCAAGGCCATGTGGGTCCATCCCACACCCTAAATTTCAACATCTTCTACTTTCTTAAGCAATCTCCCATACCACCTCATTTTCTATCAATTCATCAAGAGCAAAAACCCTCAACCCCTGTCATCTCTCTCTTCTTCTACGACAACAACAAGAATACCTATCTCCACTTTCTTTTGGGGTTCTTCCATAATCGAAGACTCGAATCCTTTATTTCGGTGCTATAAGGAGAGTTCCAAGTGTTTTCTCAAAGGGTTTTTAGCAGGAGAAGTCAAGATCATTCTCTTTTTCTCTCAAAAATCGTCATCTCTGTCCAGAGGTAAAAACTCGATATTATCCACTTCATTTTCTTTAAAACCGTATCCAAGCATACAAAAGGTTCAATCGCAAGTAAGATAACCAGAAAAGTGTGTCAAATTCAAGATTTGAACATAAAAATATACAGGACGAATTCTGTAAATCAAAGTGCAGTAATCGAAACTGAGAGTTTCGATACCTGTTCAATCGAAACTAGGAGTTTCGATACCTGTTATTCAATCGAAACTAGGAGTTTCGATACCTATTCAATCGAAACTAGGAGTTTCGATACCAGTTTACTCAATCGAAACTGGGAGTTTCGATACTAGTTGTTCAATCGAAACTAGATAGTTTCGATACATATTGCTCAATCGAAACTAGATAGTTTCGATACCCTTCTTGCCAATCGAAACTAGATAGTTTCGATACCTAACTACTCAATCGAAACTATGAAGTTTCGATACTCAATTGCCCAATCGAAACTAGGAAGTTTCGACATCTGTTCATCAGTCACATTGGGCAGTAACTTAGAACTGTTTTTATTGCAAAACAAGTGTTGAAAATCTAAGAAGATATTTAAACAAAAGCAACTAGATTTACTAGGTCGATGAACAATTTGCAATATAAGACGTTCGGTCCTAACACAATTTACCCTTTGGTATCTAGGGTACGAATAGTCAAGCTTGACTACAACAAGTATCATTACAAGTATACACAAACTCAAGGTGAGTTCACGGCCCCCTTTTAACTCTTTACTGTTTTGTAAACATCGGGGGAGAAATATACTTACCTGTTATATTTTGAAAACAAAATTTCATTGCTCATATGTTTGTCAATATGAACATTTCGGCTTAACTTTTTGTAAGTCTCCCGGCCCTACTTTTACTACTTGTTCTTAAATTGTTTTAAAACAAACGGGGAGAAAACTTGCTCAACTAAACAGCCGGACACAAGTACACACAATGATTGTTCGGATGAACAACACACAACGATTGTTCGGGTGAACAAACACACAACGATTGTTCGGATGAACAACACTCAACGATTTGGGGGAAAAACATACTTACAACTATTTTATGGGATAACAAGAGAATAAGGCACGACTTTTATGTTTACATGAGATGAGAACAACAATTGGAGGCCGCTAAAGTCCCCTGGAACAACGTAGTAACCATTAACTGTAGCCTAGGGTCCTATGAATAGTACTATGGAGAGTGACGTCTCCCGGTCATGGTTAGTCGCGCTAACCACAATCTGGAGGATTTATGGCCGCATAGAATCTGATAACGCTTAATAGGGGCTCACACATGTCATGGTTTGGTTACGCCTCATGTATGAACATATTATTTGTATTCCTAGCTAGTTTACAAATGGGTCAACAATTCTTATTCTGATTATCACATGCAACTGGAACTATTTACGAACAATTGAGTTTAAACAAAAGAGTTTTGATACGGTTAAAGAAATCAAGTTTATACAAAAGGATTCTGATCAGGTTATAAGGATCATGTTTAAATATTGAATTTATGACGGTTAAGTCATGATAATGTTTTCAAAGGACAACTTCATATTTTATGACGGTTAAGTCATGATAATGTTTTCAAATGAAAACTACTTAGTTTTATGACGGTAAAGTCATGAACATGTCTTTGGGAAAAAACTATAAGCACTAATATAACTAACTCTGTGAACTCACCAACCTTTGTGTTGACATTTTCAAGTATATTTCTCAGGTAACTGTTAGCCATGGCACGGTTGGAATAAGCTAGCTATGTTGGATCAATTCCTAGTAGCTGGAAGGACGTAGAATATCAAGACTCAAGTCTATCGTTGATCTAGAAGAACTTAGATCCTAGTATTACTTAGTCTTAGTATTTGTGTATGTAATCAAGTCTTAGAAATCATTATTACAGCTTCCGCTATCGTGAAATGAACCAATCGTTACAACCTGTATTTATTTAATAAGTAAATAAAATATGGGGGTGTGACAGATTGGTATCAGAGCAATGGTTTTAGCGAATTAGGTGTCCTTAGTGATACCTAGGCTCTAACCGGACTCATCTAGGGACCAAGATTTCTAAGACTTGCATCACACTAAAAACACCCAAGACTTGAGCATAGGAATTCCAACCGTTGCCGAACAATTTGTGTAGACTATTAGTGTATGGAAATTACACTAGGGTACCATTAGCTACACTAATACAATTACATGGTACATGTAATGAACACTTAAACACATACAATAATGTGGAAATAATAAACACTTACAACATATTACTATTCGGATTACGAGTCAAGAATAACGGGTACTCAACATACTGCAACCCTAGAAGATCGAGTTACGAGCTGAGCTTGGACTTCGACGACAACGATCGTCAGTTACCGATCTTGGTATCACAACAGGCTGAACTCGTACCAGAATCTGTACCTATACCTGCACCACAGCTACTCCAGCCTTGGAGGCAACTATCTTCCAAACGTATGTACGGTATAAATAATCTCCTTCATAAGTTGTCGGATCGGATGCCTAGACTCTCGCCATGATGTATGGCAGGCATGATTGCCCAGACAGAAGGGAATTCAAGGTGAATAAGCAGGACTAAATGGGAGAGAACTCCAAGGGTCAGGAGACCCAGACATACATCAGGATCATGTAGATCCATGCATATACATGGACTTGGAGCATGAGTTGCTCGACACTCGTTTGAGGATCTCTGCCCAACACATAGTGCCTGAATTTCACCATACACATTTTATTTTAAGAGACACTGGTGGTGCCTCTCTACCATTAGCCTCATCCGACAACTGCCATATTCAGCAGATTCATGAGTATTGGTACACATAATTAACAGTAATCCGATAAAACAATACACACTCCTGTACAAATGAGCAAACGCAATCTAATGATCGTTTCAAATAACTTTTGATTAAAAGCTAGGGATAGAAGAAACACTATAGGGACCAGGCAAGGCAAATCATCATTACGGGTGCACACGTAATCATAATTTGCAGTGCATGGAAACTTTAGTGAGTCTTGCTGTCTAAGCTGATGATCAACTCATGTTCTCAATCACTTGATTAAGGATTGGATCTCAACAAATCAGACTTCTCAATTAGGTGCTCACAAAGCATTCTCCTAGTTTTGGAGGAACGAGAGAAATTCAAATTGAATTCAACCAATCCTTAGTGAATCCTGAACGGCGAAGGAATCCGCACATTCATTCCTTGAGATTCTACTGGTCAAGATAGCCCTAAATTGAGCATTACCACAACCCACGCTTACAATAATTGCACAACTATTGTGGGAGATTATAGCGTAATCTCAGGATTCATTATACAGTTTAATCTCACAATTGCTTGAAAGTTGCGCCAAGGGTGTTATGCACTAACTTCAGTAATAGGGCAGGATATTATTCTGACCCGCATACACATGGCACCTATGGATATTGTGGAAGCTCGACATGAGACAAGTAGGAAATCGGACATTTCAGAATGTCGGTCAAACAGGATTGCTCTCGCAGCCATTGACATTCAATATATCTTTAAGTCTGACTATTCTCTCTACAATGGATAAGCCGGGGTTGATGCTCAAGCGAATGCCAAAGAAACCTAAGTGTGGACTAACGACTATTGTCGCACTAACCAAAACGATATGCAAAACTCTTAAAGGAGTCCCAAATGCAGAATTTCATGCTAATCTCATTAGCTCATGATATGCATAAAGGACGTAAGCTCGAGCTATTCACAACAAGCCGCTGTCCACAAAGAGTTGAGAAGAATAATTTATTACTCTTTTATACTCGCACTTTCCCAAAGTTCATCTTGTTGGATGGATCCCAGATTTAGCCTAGAAGAGAGGTGTGATTGCATCTTTCACTCCTAGTTTTCTATAATTGGGAAGCTCTAGAGCATCTATTGTTAAGAAATGATCTCTTGGAGTAGACTCAGTTAGAATATAAAAGTCTCGACGTTCAACACTCACTACCTCCAGTTTATCCTTGTGCTAAGGATTTCGAGGCTATAACCTGAATGAGTGGAATACATAATGGTATGTCACCAAAGTACCATTCAAACCCTAAGGAAGTGCAGATACACTGAATGACTACCAAATGGAAATTGTGAAACTCCTAAAACATCTCAGCCAACTCAATGGGTGGACAAGCCCATTGGGGAAAACACTAATTCGATGAGACAATTCTCACAGTATTACCATTCATTCCCTCAGCTAGACGGAATGTGAATATTCCAAACAAACATCGAACTTCGTATGGCTTACATTCTTCGAAGGTATGGTAGTCGAGACATGAGTTTACATATCAAGACGCTACAACCCAAAGGCTAGTATGCCTTGAAAAGTAGTACAAACAAAGGGGTAAAGTAGTGATTAGAATCGAAGTTTGCAAATAAGAGCTCCCGAGGAACATCAATTCCTAACTCCATGAAGGCACATGGAGAGGAAAATCCTAGAAAACATGAAACCTGAAATAAGAGAAAAGTCTTAGTTCGGGAAAATGCTTTTGGAAAGCATAAGAGGGACAAACATAAAGTTTCATTTTCATACTTTTTCATTTCTACCCAATATACAACAAAAACTTGGACACCTTGTCGAGTAATTTTTTTTCATAAGACCGAGTTTCTCACCATGGGGAGTTCCGGTCCTGTTTGTAAAGAAAAAGGATGGAACCTTTAGAAGGTGCATCAATTATCGGGAGTTGAACAAGCTTACAATCAAAAACCAATACCCACTACCTCGAATAGACGATTTGTTCGATCAACTACAAGGTTCTAGCTTCTATTCAAAAATTGATCTACGTTCAGGGTATCATCAATTAAGAATCCAAGAAGAAGATGTACCAAAGACAACATTTAGGACTCGTTACGGTCACTACGAGTTCCTAGTTATGCCATTTGGTTTGACAAACGCACCAGCTGTCTTCATGGATCTCATGAACCGCGTGTGCAAACCATACTTGGATAAATTCGTGATTGTGTTTATCGATGACATATTAATATATTCACGAACCAAGGAGGATCATGAACATCACCTGAAATTAATCTTAGAACTACTCAGAAACGAGAAACTTTACGCTAAATTCTCTAAGTGTGAGTTTTGGATCCGAGAAGCGCATTTTCTTGGACATGTCATCAACAAGGAAGGAATTCACGTTGATCCATCTAAAATTGAAGCGATAAAAAACTGGGAAGCACCAAAGACTCCGACAGAAGTACGTCAATTTTTAGGTTTGGCCGGTTATTACAGACGATTCATCGAGAATTTTTCAAAAATAGCCTTGCCTTTAACCAAATTAACCCAGAAAGAAAAGAAGTATGATTGGAATGACAAGCAAGAGTCAGCTTTTCAATTACTAAAGCAGAAGTTGTGTAGTGCACCAATTCTATCCCTTCCTGAAGGAATCGACAATTTTGTCGTATACTGCGATGCATCACACCAAGGACTGGGTTGTGTGTTAATGCAAAGAGACAAAGTCATCGCATATGCCTCACGACAACTAAAAGTGCACGAAAAGAATTATACGACCCACGACTTGGAATTGGGTGCAGTTGTGTTTGCGCTCAAAATTTGGAGACATTACCTTTACGGTACAAGATGTACTATCTTTACTGATCACAAGAGTCTCCAACATATCCTTGATCAAAAGGAACTTAACATGAGACAACGTCGTTGGGTAGAACTACTAAACGATTATGATTGTGATATCAAGTACCATCCCGGGAAAGCCAATGTCGTAGCGGACGCTTTAAGTCGCAAAGAACGAGTTAAAACTCTTCGTGTTCGTGCCTTAGGATTGACAATTCATGCGAGTCTCACGACTCAAATCCGGATGGCACAACAGGAGGCAATCAAAGAAGAAAACATTCAGAGTGAAGCTATTTGAGGAATGATCAGACATTTAGAGCCAAAATCAGATGATACTATATACTTTGCAAATAGAATTTGGGTGCCATGTTTTGGTAACTTACGGGAGTTGGTTATGGACGAAGCCCACAAGTCCAGGTACTCCATTCACCCAGGTTCGGATAAAATGTATAAGGATCTGAAAGAACTCTACTGGTGGCCGAACATGAAAGGAGAAATTGCTATTTACGACTGTAAATGCCTGACATGTTCAAAGGTAAAGGCAGAACATCAGAAACCGTCGGGATTATTATAACAACCCGAGATACCTCAATGGAAATGGGAACAAATTTCAATGGATTTTATTTCAAAGTTACCCAGAACACCTAGCAACTATGATACTATATGATAATCGTCAGTCGTTTGACGAAATCCGTGCATTCCCTACCAATAAAGGAGACAGATAAAAGTAAGACGCGTGCAAGGCTAAATATTAAGGGAATTAAGGCTAGGCATGGTATGCCAGTTTCCATTTTCACAAAAAGGGATAGTCGATTCATGTCAAGAACCTGACAGTCTGTACAAGAAGCCTTGAGCACACGCCTTTACATGACCACTGCATATCATCCCCAGATGAACGGTCAAAGTAAAAGGACTATCCAAACTTTAAAAGATGTGCTCCGTGTGTGCGTAATCGATTTAAGAAGAAATAGGGATACTCACCGCCGCTGGATGAGTTTTCATATAATATCAACTACCATACCAGCATTAAAGCCGCTCCGTTGAGTCTTTGTATGGTTATAAGTGTCACTCATCGCTATGTTGGGCGGGGGTTAGCGAAAAGCATTTGACTGGTCCTGATATTGGCTAGGAAACCACTGACAAGATCGTCGAAATAAAAGATCGTCTGAAAGCCACTCAAGACAGACGAAAGAGAGTGGAGCTAGCAACAGACGAAAACCATTAGAATTCCAAGTGATAGACAAAGTCACGATGAAGGTCTCACCTTGGAAAAGAGTGGCAAAATTTGGCAACCGTGGCAAGCTTAATCCTAGGTACGTTGAACCATTTGAATGAGAGGATCAAATGAAAACAAAAATACCCATCCTTGTTTAAGGATACAACAGTTCGAGAGGACACAAATTGAATTTCGGGACGAAATTCTTTTAACATGGGGAGAATGTGACACCCGACATTTCAGGTCAATATCCGTACATGTTATAAACAAGTTTAAATTATAATTGTTTTGTGATTTACTTAATTTCACAAACAAGGACATTAAGGTCTAACAAAAATCGTACAGGGTCTCATTTCACATTCTGGTAATTCTAGGAGTTACCGGTTCACGTACCAGGATAACCCGACTAAATACGAACACTAGTGGTTAAATTTACACTTAAATCAAATGGTTTGATTTATTTAACCCCACCCACTCCCATTGACCAGAAATCTCGGCCTCAAGGCCATGTGGGTCCATCCCACACCCTAAATTTCAACATCTTCTACTTTCTTAAGCAATCTCCCATACCACCTCATTTTCTATCAATTCATCAAGAGCAAAAACCCTCAACCCCTGTCATCTCTCTCTTCTTCTACGACAACAACAAGAATACCTATCTCCACTTTCTTTTGGGGTTCTTCCATAATCGAAGACTCGAATCCTTTATTTCGGTGCTATAAGGAGAGTTCCAAGTGTTTTCTCAAAGGGTTTTTAGCAGGAGAAGTCAAGATCATTCTCTTTTTCTCTCAAAAATCGTCATCTCTGTCCAGAGGTAAAAACTCGATATTATCCACTTCATTTTCTTTAAAACCGTATCCAAGCATACAAAAGGTTCAATCGCAAGTAAGATAACCAGAAAAGTGTGTCAAATTCAAGATTTGAACATAAAAATATACAGGACGAATTCTGTAAATCAAAGTGCAGTAATCGAAACTGAGAGTTTCGATACCTGTTCAATCGAAACTAGGAGTTTCGATACCTGTTATTCAATCGAAACTAGGAGTTTCGATACCTATTCAATCGAAACTAGGAGTTTCGATACCAGTTTACTCAATCGAAACTGGGAGTTTCGATACTAGTTGTTCAATCGAAACTAGGTAGTTTCGATACATACTGCTCAATCGAAACTAGATAGTTTCGATACCCTTCTTGCCAATCGAAACTAGATAGTTTCGATACCTAACTACTCAATCGAAACTATGAAGTTTCGATACTCAATTGCCCAATCGAAACTAGGAAGTTTCGACATCTGTTCATCAGTCACATTGGGCAGTAACTTAGAACTGTTTTTATAGCAAAACAAGTGTTGAAAATCTAAGAAGATATTTAAACAAAAGCAACTAGATTTACTAGGTCGATGAACAATTTGCAATATAAGACGTTCGGTCCTAACACAATTTACCCTTTGGTATCTAGGGTACGAATAGTCAATCTTGACTACAACAAGTATCATTACAAGTATACACAAACTCAAGGTGAGTTCACGGCCCCCTTTTAACTCTTTACTGTTTTGTAAACATCGGGGGAGAAATATACTTACCTGTTATATTTTGAAAACATGAATTTCATTGCTCATATGTTTGTCAATATGAACATTTCGGCTTAACTTTTTGTAAGTCTCCCGGCCCTACTTTTACTACTTGTTCTTAAATTGTTTTAAAACAAACGGGGAGAAAACTTGCTCAACTAAACAGCCGGACACAAGTACACACAATGATTGTTCGGATGAACAACACACAACGATTGTTCGGGTGAACAAACACACAACGATTGTTCGGATGAACAACACTCAACGATTTGGGGGAAAAACATACTTACAACTATTTTATGGGATAACAAGAGAATAAGGCACGACTTTTATGTTTACATGAGATGAGAACAACAATTGGAGGCCGCTAAAGTCCCCTGGAACAACGTAGTAACCATTAACTGTAGCCTAGGGTCCTATGAATAGTACTATGGAGAGTGACGTCTCCCGGTCATGGTTAGTCGCGCTAACCACAATCTGGAGGATTTATGGCCGCATAGAATCTGATAACGCTTAATAGGGGCTCACACATGTCATGGTTTGGTTACGCCTCATGTATGAACATATTATTTGTATTCCTAGCTAGTTTACAAATGGGTCAACAATTCTTATTCTGATTATCACATGCAACTGGAACTATTTACGAACAATTGAGTTTAAACAAAAGAGTTTTGATACGGTTAAAGAAATCAAGTTTATACAAAAGGATTCTGATCAGGTTATAAGGATCATGTTTAAATATTGAATTTATGACGGTTAAGTCATGATAATGTTTTCAAAGGACAACTTCATATTTTATGACGGTTAAGTCATGATAATGTTTTCAAATGAAAACTACTTAGTTTTATGACGGTAAAGTCATGAACATGTCTTTGGGAAAAAACTATAAGCACTAATATAACTAACTCTGTGAACTCACCAACCTTTGTGTTGACATTTTCAAGTATATTTCTCAGGTAACTGTTAGCCATGGCACGGTTGGAATAAGCTAGCTATGTTGGATCAATTCCTAGTAGCTGGAAGGACGTAGAATATCGTTGATCTAGAAGAACTTAGATCCTAGTATTACTTAGTCTTAGTATTTGTGTATGTAATCAAGTCTTAGAAATCATTATTACAGCTTCCGCTATCGTGAAATGAACCAATCGTTACAACCTGTATTTATTTAATAAGTAAATAAAATATGGGGGTGTGACAATAGGTATCGAAACTTCTAGTTTCGATTGTACACATGTATCGAAACTCCTAGTTTCGATTGTACACAGGTATCGAAACTCCTAGTTTCGATTGTACACAGGTATCAAAACTCCCAGTTTTGATTGAACACAGGTATCGAAACTCCCAGTTTCGATTGAACACAGGTATCGAAACTCCTAGTTTCGATTACTGAAATTTTGATTGACAGAATCAGTCCTGTATATTTTTATGTTTTAATCTTGAATTTGACACACTTTTCTTGTTATCTTACTTGCGTTTGAACGATTTGTATGTTTAGCTACGGTTTTAAAGCAATAATATGGATGGTATCGATTTTTTACCTCTGAACAGAGATGGAGATTTTTGAGAGAAACAGAGAATGCTCTTGAGCTCCTTAGCTTGATTCTTGAGAAAAATACTTGGAACTCTTTTTATAGCACCGAAATATGGTGGATTTTGCTTTAAACTGGACTTCGACTTGAAGGAAAAAGGGGAAATTGCCGTAAGAAAATGAGAAGTATGAAAGGATTGTGAGAATTCGACTGAGGAGGTATGGTTTTACTTGAATTTCGAAGGCATGAGGTATTGTCATTCTCTGAAGTTTGGTCGAGAAAGTCAAGGAAATTGAGGGGGAAAACCCACTTGTCTCTGCCGATATGATGATTGGGTTTAGAGTTAATTAAATCAAATAATTAGATTTAAGTGTTAATTTATTAATGGTATTAGTATCAATTAGAGTTTTAAATGGGTAATTTAATTCGCTTTAGATTCTTCACGGTATTATAATTTTAACCAGTTTATGGCTCGTTGAAGAGAATATTAAAATCTTAGTTCAACGTAAATTTTGTGTAATATATATATATATATATGTATATATATATATATGTATATATATATATATATATATATATATATATATATATATATATATATATATATCTTTCTGGTTATTTTATTTAACCATTAACGTTCGTATTTAGTCGGGTTATACTACTTACTTTTTCTAGTAATTCTTTAAGATTTACTAGACTTGGAATAAACTCCTTTGCTAGACTTCTTGACTTTACTTAGTCAAAATAAAATATCAGGAAATATTAAGTATGAACGTGCATTTATGTAATATGGATATTGACCTGAAATGCTGGGTGTCACATTCTCCCCATGTTACAGAGAATTTCGTCCCGAAATTCAGTTCTTGTCATTCTGACTTGGAGTGTTTGTAAACTAGGACGGGTACTTGGATTTCATTTTATCTTCCCGCTCCCACGTATACTCGGGGCCGCGCTTTGAATTCCAACGTACCTTGATTAGCTTAACACGGCTGCGCCTTGTTCTCTGAATCTTCCAATCTGTGACTTCCATAGGTTCCTCAATGAAGTGTAACTTGTCGTCTATGTGAATCTCATCAGGCGGTATAATTAACGTCTCGTTCGATAAACACTTCTTGAGATTTGATACATGAAACGTATCATGTACGTTGCTTAGTTCTTGTGGCAACTTGAGCTTGTAAGCTACAGAGCCAACCCTAGCCAATATTTCAAATGGTCCAGCGTACCTAAGGTTAAGCTTGCCACGGTTGCCAAATCTTGCAACTCCTTACCAAGGTGAGACCTTTAACATGACTTTGTCTCCCACTTGGAATTCTAAAGGTCTTCGTCTGTTATCCGCGTAACTCTTTTGTCTGCCACGGGCGGCTATCAGACGATCCTTGATTTTGAAAATCTTGTCCGTGGTTTCTTGAATAACCTCAGGACCGGTTAAATGCTTGTCACCAACTTCTGCCCAACATAGCGGTGAACGACATTTTCGACCATACAAAGCCTCAAACGGAGCGGCTTTGATACTGGTGTGGTAACTATTATTGTATGAAAACTCAGCTAGCGGCAAATGAGTATCCCAATTTCCACCGAAGTCAATTGCACACGCACGGAGCATATCCTCTAATGTTTGAATGGTCCTTTCACTTTGACCATCTGTTTGTGGGTGATATGCCGTGCTCATGTCAAGACGTGTGCCCATGGCTTCTTGTAATGATTTCCAGATTCTAGACACGAATCTACTGTCTCTATCAGAGATAATAGAAATTGGCACTCCATGCCTAGCCACAATTTCCTTAATATAAAGCCTTGCAAGTTTCTCGGTTTTATCCGTCTCTTTGATGGGTGGAAAATGAGCTGATTTCTTCAAACGATCGACAATTACCCATATAGTGTCATACCTGCTCGACGTCTTGGGTAACTTTGTGATGAAATCCATTGAAATCTGTTCCCATTTCCATTGAGGTATCTCGGGTTGTTGTAACAATCCCGACGGTTTCTGATGTTCTGCCTTTATTTTTGAACATGTCAAGCATTTACCGACATAAATAGCAATTACTCCTTTCATGTTCGGCCACCAGTAGAGTTCTTTCAGATCCTTATACATTTTATCCGAACCTGTGTGAATGGAGTACCTGGACTTGTGGGCTTTGTCCATAACCAACTCCCGTATGTTACCAAAACATGGCACCCAAATTCTATTCATGAAGTATTAAGTATCATCTGATTTTGGTTCCAACTGCTTTATCATTCCTCGTAAAGCTTCACTCTGAATGTTTTCTTCCTTAATTGCCTCTTGTTGTGCCATCCGGATTTGAGTCGTGAGACTCGTATGAATTGTCAATTCTAGGGCACGAACACGGAGTGTTTTAACCCGTTCTTTACGACTCAAGGCATCTGCTACGACGTTTGCCTTACCAGGGTGATACTTGATATCACAGTCGTAATCATTCAGTAGTTCTACCCAACGACGTTGCCTCGTGTTGAGTTCTTTCTGATTAAAGATGTGTTGGAGACTCTTATGATCTGTAAAGATAGTACATTTTGTACCGTATAAGTAATGTCTCCAAATCTTGAGTGCAAACACGACAGCACCCAATTCCAGATCATGAGTCGTATAATTTTTCTCATGTACTTTTAGCTGTCTGGATGCATACGCTATGACTTTTTCTCTCTGCATCAATACACATCCCAGGCCTTGATGTGATGCGTCGCAATACACGATGAAATTGTCAGATCCTTCGGGAAGGGATAGGATTGGTGCACTGCAAAGTTTTTGCTTCAGCAATTGAAAAGCTGATTCTTGTTTATCAGTCCAATCAAACTTTTTGTCCTTCTGAGTTAACGTGGTCATAGGTAAGGCTATCTTTGAAAAATTCTTGATAAATCGCCTGTAATATCCTGCCAAACCCAGAAATTGACGCACCTCAGTCGGAGTTCTTGGTGCTTCCCTGTTTTTGATGGCTTCAATCTTGGATGGATTCACATGGATACCATTCTTATTGATAACGTGTCCGAGAAAGTGAACCTCTCGGATCCAAAACTCACACTTAGAGAATTTAGCATATAGCTTCTCATTCCTGAGTAGTTCCAAGATTAATTTCAAATGATGTTTATGTTCCTCCTTGGTTCGTGAATATATCAATATGTCATCGATAAACACAATCACGAATTTATCCAAGTACGGCTTGCACACACGGTTCATGAGATCCATGAAGACGGCCGGTGCATTAGTCAAGCCAAATGGCATAACTAGGAACTCGTAGTGACTGTAACGAGTCCTAAAAGCCGTTTTTGGTATATCTTCCTTCTGAATTTTTAGGTGATGATACCATGATCGTAGATCAATTTTAGATAGAAACTGGAACCTTGAAGTTGGTCAAACAAATCTTCTATTCGAGGAAGAGGTTACCGATTTTTGATTGTCAGTTTGTTTAATTCCCGGTAATCAATGCACATTCTAAAGGTTCCATTCTTTTTCTTTACAAATAGGACCGGAGCTCCCAATGGTGTGAAACTCGGTCTTATGAAACCTTTGTTAAGTAATTCTTGTAATTGGCTCGACAGTTCCTGCATCTCGGAAGGGGCTAGACGATACGGCGATCGTGCAACTGGTGCGGCTCCTGGTACTAGGTCGATCCGAAACTCGACTTGTCTTGATGGTGGTATTCCTGGTAAGTCCTTGGGAAATATTTCCGAGTAATCTCTGACGATTGGTATGTCCTTAAGTCGACGTTCTTCGGGTTTCTTCTCGACGATGTGAGCTAGGAATGCACAATAACCCTTGCGTAGATACTTATGAGCTTTCATGCAGTTTATCGTCTTCAACATTATTCTACACCTTTCGCCTTGAATTGAAAGAATTTCTCCGTTTGGTAGGGGAATACGTACAATTTTCTCGAAGCATACGATCTCGGCACGATTCTTTGATAACCAATCCATGCCAATAACAATATCAAAACTCCCTAGTTCGACGAGTAGGTCTATACTGAATGTATGGTTTTCTAAACATAAAGTACAACCCTTAATGACCTCTCCGGTTTCTATTAATTTCCCATTTGCTAATTCAATTGCATAACTTTGATCTAGTTTGTTGGCCTTAATACCGAGTAAGGATTTAAAATCATTCGACACAAAACTCATATCCGCACCCGAATAAAAAAGTACAGAGGCATAGTGATTATTTATCAGGAACGTACCAGTGACGATGTTCGGGTCCTGGCGTGCGTCCCTTGCACCCATCACAAATGCCCTCCCTGGTGCCTGAGCGTTGTTCTGATTCTTCCACTTGGGACAATCCCTCTTGAAGTGCTTCAGGTCACCACATATGAAACAACCCGGTTTAATTTTCCCCATTCGGTTGTTAGTTCGACAAGCTTGTGTGGTGTGACCAAACTTGTCACATTTTCCACACTTGATGCACACACCGGCATGATGGTTTCCACACTTCTTACATCTCGGTAGGCCCCTATCATACTCCTTTCTTTCCACTGTGTTGACTGCAAAAGCCTTCACAGTTCCTTGTTTCTTAAACCCTTGCTTCTCAGACTTGTTACTTGAATTTCCCATCCATTTCCTTTTCTCCCCAGATTTACCTTCCTCGTTCTCCTTCCTTACAAACAATTCATTACGTACCGCATCATCCCTTAGCTTGAATGCTAAAGTTGTAGCATTCTTGGCATCTACTGGATTAGATGATGTTACCATGCTACGAATTTGAGGCCAAGGCCCCATAGATACCTCTCAACGCGCTTATGTTCTGGTGTGACCATATGCGGTACTAGAATCGCCAATTCATTGAAACGGTCGGTGTATCCCGCCACATCATCTCCTATCATCTGTAGGTTCCACATCTCAGTTTCAATCTTTTGCAATTCGTTTCGAGGACAGTATTCCTCAATCATCATGTTTTTCAAGTCTTCCCAAGACAATTGATACGCGGTCTCTCTCCCCAAAGTCTTCATTTGAGTATTCCACCAAGTTAAAGCTTTATCAGTGAGCATGCATGTAGAATACTTCACCATGCAGTCAGCGGTGCATTCACTAATATCAATCACCGACTCCATCCTTTCAATCCATCTCATTAGACCTACTGCACCCTCGGTGCCATTGAAACTGCGGGGATTGCAGGATAGGAAGGCCTTGTAGGTGCACTTCCTATTTGGAGCATCTGTAGAATCACAAGTCATAACGTCATTAATTCGGATCATGACCATGTGTTATGGCTTATTTATTTTTATTACCTCCGGAACCTCCTGCTGTACCGCTATCTCCTGCACCTCCTGCACCTCCTCCGCCGGTACCGCTGCCGTTTCCTCCGCCACTATTTCGATTTGCTTCATACTGCTCTATGGCGACAGCTACTCGCTGTGCTATGAGTTGTTCTATGTTTGGGGAAATTGTCTCGTTGTTGTCACCAGTAGTGTTACGGGGTGTCCCACGCTTAGGTGCCATGACGTTCTTTCTAACATATCAATTAAAAAGAAACAACATTATATAACAATAATGATAGATCATGACATAGGGATACAACAACATCAAACGTAAACAACCATCATTACAACATAAACCATCACATACATAGTTAAAACATACATAGTACATTGTTCCCAAAAGACAAGGATACAAAAAGGGATGGGTTCTCATGACCACATCAGTACTAAAGATTTAAACTACATAATGTGCTATGGGCACAACCCGCCCATAATAGGTTTAAAAGAAGAAGTGGGAGTACAACCCAATCATCATGGCAAGTCCTGCCATAACAAGGCTAGTTCTTGCCACAAATTCTGCAGCCAAAGTCCTTTCTTCCAGCGCCTCCACCATGTCTCGGACTGTGAGAGTGAACTGCCAGTCCATGTCAGCTCTCAACACTAGATAGTCAGTGGCACCCTATATGTCTCGGGTGCTATCCTCCAAAGTCTGTACTCGAGATCCGAGCCTTTGACGTAAGCGCATGGCTGCATCCCCATGTGCCCGAATATCATCTAGGAGATCATCAAGACGCTCTTCGTGCGTATGAACACGTGCTACTAATGTAGGCACTGTGAGCTCCATGGCTTCCCCAGTGTGGGGTAGGGGTGTTAGGGAGTTGGAGGACTTTCCGAGCTCAAAGGTAGAGGGAATGCTCTCCATATCCCTCCATCGTGCCAGAGTACGGGGCATCCAACGGATAGTCCCCACAGTAGGGTGGTAACAAGGTCGTTGCCTAGGTGGTTCCTCATCGGTCTCCAAGTCTTCCGGGTCACGGGCTGCTAGAGTCCTTTTGCGTGGAAGTCGAACCTTCTTCCTAGCACTTTGCACCTTAACTGGTCCTCCTCTTTTCTTTCGGTAGACGATAGGCGGTTCTCCCAGGGCGACATTGGGTGGTGTGGAGCTGCGAACTTGTACTCGATTTTTGGGGCGTGTAGCGGAAAGTTCCTCGTTGGATTCAGGGTCATAGTGTGAATGTGACGACATGCTTGTGACTACAATATCCACATGCCATGATGACTGGTTATGCAATGCTTATGCAATGAAAACATTTTAGTGAGTCATTCAAATTATAGACTAGGTTCCATTTTAGACACCTAGTTCGCTATAATCAATGGCTCTGATACCAAGTTTTGTCACACCCCGCCAAGGCGGAAACGCGAGGCGCGACGTTCACTTGTTTCCAAAGCATATGATTACCGCAAACACATACACGTAATTGGATACATAATCGAGTTTAAAATATTTACATCATAAAATATTAACTTGAGTTTACAAAAGTTTAAAATTTCGCAAATATGACTCAAGACCATGAGTTATACAAGAGAAATCCTCCTGAAAGCCGTATCCACGTGCATGCATGTATCCTACATTGCTAACCTGATGGCCACGTTCAATTTCCTGAAAACATACTTAAAACTGTCAACACGAGGTTGGTGAGTTCACAAGTTATTATAAAGAGTTATCATAAACCCAATGTTTAAATCTGATCATTTTCCGATCAAAACTCCTTGTTAAACCTGATCACTTTAACCTGATCAGAACTCTTTTGTTTAAACCTGATCACTTTAACCTGATCAGAACTCTTTTCTTTAAAACCTGATCACTTTAGCCTGATCAGAACTCTTTTGTTTAAAACCTGATCACTTTAGCCTGATCAGAACTCTTTTGTTTAAAACCTGATCACTTTAGCATGATCAGAACTCTTTTGTTTAAAACCTGATCACTTTAACCTGATCAGAACTCTTTTGTTTAAAACCTAATCACTTTAACCTGATTAGAACTCTTTTGTGTAAAACCTGATCACTTTAGCCTGATCAGAACTCTTTTGTTTAAAACCTGATCACTTTAGCCTGATCAGAACTCTTTTGTTTAAAACCTGATCACTTTAGCCTGATCAGAACTCTTTTGTTTAAAACCTGATCACTTTAGCCTGATCAGAACTCTTTTGTATGTATTACCAATGAATATGAATACTAATCTGATCTATTGACCCCATTTGTAAGCTTGTAAGGAATACAAAATAGTATGTAATGTACGAGACCGTAACCAAACCCCAACATTCTATGCCTCCCCTCACCTTTTTGCGAGTAAGACAATATGCGGTCATTCGGCCATTTGGACCCCTGGTTAGCGCGACTAACCATGACCGGAGGCGTCACCCCCAATAGTACTATTCATATAATCCCGGGCTAAGTTCATAGCTAATGGTTACTAATTTATTCAGAGGACTTTAAGCGCTTTACTTTTCCCTCAATACACACATACGGTCAGATCATTAGTTCAATTCATTTACATAAAAATAGTCTTTTACAAGTATGTTTCCACCCCAAATCATTTCAAAATTTTAGAAAAAGGGGAATTAGTGAAACTCACCTCGACAGTATGAATGCTAGCAAATATTTGGATAACAGCAGACTTGCCTATCCGTATCCTAATTAAACGCAAGTTGTTCACTCGACTTAGCAGATCTGGTTACTTTTGTTTAAATATCTTTTTAGTTTTTCAACACTTGTTTCGTTATAAAATAGTTCTAAGTTACTGCTCCATGGGGTTGATGAACAGGTATCAAAACTTTCTTAGTTTCGATTGAACAGAACAGATGTCGAAACTACTTAGTTTCGATTGAGTAAATTGGGTATCGAAACTACCTAGTTTCGATTGGCAGAATTTGTATCAAAACTACCTAGTTTCGATTGGGCAATAGGTATCGAAACTCCTAGTTTCGATTGTACACAGGTATCGAAACTCCTAGTTTCGATTGTACACAGGTATCGAAACTCCTAGTTTCGATTGAACACAGGTATCGAAACTCCTAGTTTCGATTACTGAAATTTTGATTGACAGAATCAGTCCTGTATATTTTTATGTTTTAATCTTGAATTTGACACACTTTTCTTGTTATCTTACTTGCGTTTGAACGATTTGTATGTTTAGCTACGGTTTTAAAGCAATAATATGGATGGTATCGAGTTTTTACTTCTGAACAGAGATGGAGATTTTTGAGAGAAACAGAGAATGCTCTTGAGCTCCTTAGCTTGATTCTTGAGAAAAATACTTGGAACTCTTTTTATAGCACCGAAATATGGTGGATTTTGCTTTAAACTGGACTTCGACTTGAAGGAAAAAGGGGAAATTGCCGTAAGAAAATGAGAAGTATGAAAGGATTGTGAGAATTCGACTGAGGAGGTATGGTTTTACTTGAATTTCGAAGGCATGAGGTATGGTCATTCTCTGAAGTTTGGTCGAGAAAGTCAAGGAAATTGAGGGGGAAAACCCACTTGTCTCTGCCGATATGATGATTGGGTTTAGAGTTAATTAAATCAAATAATTAGATTTAAGTGTTAATTTATTAATGATATTAGTATCAATTAGAGTTTTAAAGGGGTAATTTAATTCGGTTTAAATTCTTCATGGTATTATAATTTTAACCAGTTTATGGCTCGTTGAAGAGAATATTAAAATCTTAGTTCAACGTAAATTTTGTGTAATATATATATATATATATATATATATATATCTTTCTGGTTATTTTATTTAACCATTAACGTTCGTATTTAGTCGGGTTATACTGCTTACTTTTTCTAGTAATTCTTTAAGATTTACTAGACTTGGAATAAACTCCTTTGCTAGACTTCTTGACTTTACTTAGTCAAAATAAAATATCAGGAAATATTAAGTATGAACGTGCATTTATGTAATATGGATATTGACCTGAAATGCTGGGTGTCACATAAGAGCTCACATAGAACCTTAAAATCTTAAATCCATTATGACCCATGTTAAGGGAAGGTTCTAGATGACACGATACCTGAAATGAGAGTAAAGTCTTAATCCCATGAAATAATTTCGAGAAGCACAAAAGGGACAAACATGAAGTTTCATTTCTATATTCTATCGTTGCTATCCGATTATAGCAAACTGATAGTAATGAAACTGCATCACTAACTCTCGAAACTGGATTAAAAACCCATTCTCACTTTTCTGAACACCCATGAAGACCCACTTATCCTTAATATATTTTAAGACAAGTCAACAATACTATTCTCAAATACTCTGACACTCTCATCTGCTTCATCTAAACGGTAGATGAACCACCGAAATCTCGACGATACATGAGTACGGTGAGATTGTGTAATCTCTAAATACGGTTCGACATCTATTTCATCAAGAAAATTAATCTACACCAAGTTACGAATAACGCACGAGATAAAATTTCCAATAATGAGAGTTGATAAGACCAAAGTCAATCTCAGAAGGTCGCGTCTCCGTAAAAACCCTTCTAGGGTAATTAAGAAAAATAGCATACGAGGATGTTGTTTTCTGGAACTCAATTGAACAAACTTAACCTACATGCGGGTTTCACAGATAAAATATCAGTCGAAATCTTCATGTTGAAAAGACTGAGTGCATCTAGGCACTAACTGATTATGAGAAACAAGCAAGTACCCCGGTTTTCAAACCAAAGCCCGAACACCTCGTTACGTAGTTTCTTCCAAAGATCTACTATGATTTGGCCTTCGTACATTAAAATGCATGGAAAAATGAAGGGTATGTGCCAGCATACATTCAAACTTCACATGCACCATTTCCTTTCGTACCAGTGATGAGTATCGCACGACTTCATCCTGTTGAAAGTAACCTAATAAGGAAATTCTTTGACATCTAATTCGGGATTCTAATTACTCACTCATGCTAGGGAGTGACTTCACTGAGTGTAGTCCATCTGGTTCATAGGGTCCTGACAATGACTTTGTCTCTTAAGGGTATAGCCAACAACGTTCAATTGTTGATACATGCGAGGAATTTATCTAATGCCACTCGGATTGAGATGACCAATGTTCAACAGCACCAATACATTGTTACATTATACCATAATATCATGAATCCTTACACATCCAATATCGTTACTCGGTGAAGTATTCATTTTACCTTCGAATACCGACTACTAAGTGGATTGAACCAAAAATTCTCCCTATGATCTAGAAATGAACTTAGAATACGAAACTTCTATCTAAACAGATTTAATCAATCCTAGAGCTTAAACTAAGTTTCGAGGACGAAACTTCTTTAACGAGGGGAGAATGTGACACCCGACATTTCCACGTCAATATTCGTACATAACTTAAACGCGATTACATATTCCGGATTGACTTAATGACATGAATTAGGTCCTAAAGTCTAGCAATAGCCATGCATTAATTTATTTCGTACTTTGGTAATTTTAGGAATTACCGGGTCACGTATACGCATAAATCAACTAATACGAACGTTGGTGACAAACCTAAAGGTCCAAAATAATGTCCAAAGATCCATAACACATGAAATATATGTTTATACATTCAAATATATATTTTAAAGTTCACATTTCATAAAACGATTCGTAACGACGTATTACGAAGTTTTCACCGCCTACCGTCAACCCTTAACGTAATAAAATATATCTATATCCAATACAATACATGAATTCAGTGTTTTTCACTAAACTAGACATAAACTAGTTAACTTTAGTTTAAAATGTCATCAAAGAATCGAGAACCGCATTAAATTACCGTTTCGAGCCCTAACCGCGATTAACGCACCTAATGACCTAAATATCTACACTAACTAACCATCTAACCACCCAAACTACCCCACCCACTCCCCTTGACCAGAAATCTCGGCCTCAAGGCCATGTGGGTCCACCCCACACCCTAAATTTCAACATCTTCTACTTACTTAAGCAATCTCCCATACCCATCTTTCAAGTCATGTCCTTAAAGCCATCCACCCCACATCACTTTTCCATCATTCACTCATTTATCCACTCCAACACTTCACACCCTCTCTCCCTCCTCTCTTTGGACAGAACACAAACAAGAACACACACTCTCCACTTTGTTCAAATAATCATCCAAGATTCAAGGGAGATTCAAGGGTTTTAAGGTGTTTCTCAAGAAGAATAACAAGGTTTTTGGGCTTGGAACTTCCTTCTTACTCCTTTATTCTATCCTACTTGTTGTGAGTTCATATTTGTCTTCATCCTCTTCATTTTTACTAGCACCAAGTTGTTGTCATGCATAAAACTCCATCCAAAAGAATAATGCTCAAAAACTATCTTAAAGCAGGATTTACATCTTTTAAACAAAACGTTCTTTTAAAAACTCATGGATCTAGTGGTTTGGATGAACAAATCTGGACAATGGACTTTAGAACATGTCATATCTAACTTAAACATCAACCATTTGGTAAACAAGAGTCAAAACAAGTACAAAATTTGAATAGTTGTTGAAATTGAGTGTTATAGAACCAAAACAGTGAGCTGGCAGAATTTTAAACCGACTTTACCATGCCATAACTCGGTCCATACTCACCCAAACTTGTCGAATATTAGGTCTAAAATCAAGTACAAAGAGTCAAGAGTCCAACCCAAGTGGTTTCATGAAATTTTGTTGAGTTTTGATACCCCAAAATGGGGTCATACAAGAAAGTGTGTCAAGGCTGTCCTTTTCGACAGAATTTTAGCATCACTTGTGAGAGTCATAATTTGGTCATAAAAAGTCTAAATAACCTGATTCCACTTTCTAAAGTTAGTATTTTATGTACATAGTAAAATTTGTAGGGTCTTGAGTCATGAAAATGGGTCTAGGTCGGTCAATTAAAAAGGAATCCCCAAGACACTCCAGAACCTAATGCTGCTGCCCTCTCTTGTCCGAATAAATATTTAAAAATACTTAAACATGTCAAAAGTTGTTGATTAATACATCCCTGTAACCCTGAGACATGTAGGTATCTTGGTATAAATTTTCATAACTAAACGAGTTCATTTGGTTAATCAAAATGGCGACACACGGACAACTTAAAATTCAGGAAAATATCTATAGACTAGGGTTACCTTAATATTGTAGTTTGAAGTGAATAACTACCAAAACCCTAACATAATGTATATACAACAACCTATGGATAAGAATCTGTTTGTATAACATAAATAATGTATATATGTGTGAATAAATACGAACAAACATCATGAAATTCAATGACAAGTCACCAACGGTTCGTCGGGTCACATTTTCTAAACATGACACTTACGTTTTTTAGTCTAACATATTGGATGGACTTTGTACATGACCGACTTGTATGATGACACTCAATATTAAGGTCATAAGATAACCGTCACTATTTAGGTCACGGTTAGGACAGTCTTGCATACACATCGGCCTTGCTAGCACTTAAACATTGAAAGCTCATCAGGTGAGTTCACGGCCCCCTTTCGCTTTTTAATGTTTTGTAAACTGCGGGGGAGAAACATACTTACTGGCTATGTTTTGAAAACATGAAATACAATTGCTTATACGTTTGACAATATGAACATTCTGGTTTAACTCGTTGTGAGTTCACGGCCCCCTTTCGCTTTTTAATGTTTTGTAAACTGCGGGGGAGAAACATACTTACTCGCTATGTTTTGAAAACATGAAATACAATTCTTATACGTTTGACAATATGAACATTCTGGTTTAACTCGTTGTGAGTTCACGGCCCCCTTTCGCTTTTTAATGTTTTATAAACATCGGGGGAGAAACATACTTGTACAACATATTTGCTTACATATTTGAAAGCATGAAAAAAATAAATGTTTGATACATTTGGGAAAACATGGAACACTTACAAACATTTTCGTATGATAACAAGAAAACAAGACCCGACCTTTATGTTTGCATGAGTTAATATATATAGAGCGCTGGAAGTCCCCTGACCATCATATTTATAACCATTAGCTATAGGTTAGCCTGGGATTTTATGGATAGTACTATTGGGATTGACACCCCCGGTCATGGTTAGTCGCGCTAACCATGGGTCCCTCTGGCCAAATGACCGCATAGTGTTCAAACATTGCTCGTGAGGTATGAGCGAGGGGCAAAACACCTGTGTCATGGTTTGGTTATGCCTCATGTATGTACATATTATTTGTATTCCTAGCTAGTCTACAAATGGGTCAACATTACTTGTATTGTTTATCATATTCATTGAAACGTTTTCGTGCAGATGGATCTGCCAATCACTTATACACCAATGGTTTTTCCATTCGTTTACGTGGAAATGTTTTTATCAATGTTTTCAAGGAAAACAGTTTCATATTATGGCCATGTACACAATATCAATGTTTTCAAGGAAAATCACTTTACATTGCAACAATCAAACCTATTAACTCACCAACCTTTGTGTTGACATTTTTAAGTATGTTTTTTTTCAGGTAATTCATAGCCATGGCACGGTTGGAATAGGCTAGCTATAATTGGATAAATTCCTACTAGCTGGAAGGACATAGATTATCCGGCCTCAAGTCTATCGTTGATCTAGAAGAACTTAGATCATTGTATTACTTAGTCTTAGTATTTGTGTATGTATTCAAGTCTTAGAAATCACTATTACAGCTTCTGCTAATGAACCAATCGTTGCAACCTGTATTTATTTATTTATTTATTCTTTAAGTAAATAAATCTGGGGGTGTGACAATGACCGGGGGACGTCACTCCCCATAGTACTATTCATAGGACCCTAGGCTATAGTTATAGGTTACTAAATTGTTCTAGGGGACTTTACGAGCTCTATAATTGTTCATACTCATGCAAACATAAAGGTCGGGTCTTGTTCTCTTGTTACCATATGAAAATGTATGTAAATGTGTTTCCTGTTTTCTCAAATGTATCAAACATATATTTTTCATGCTTTCAAATATTGTAAATAATTGTGTCACAAAAGTTAAACCAAAATGTTCGTGTTGTCAAACATGTAAGCAAATATGTTTCATATTTTCAAATATGTTATGTAAGTATGTTTCTCCCCCGATGTTTATAAAACATTAAAAAGCTAAAAGAGGGGCCGATGTTTGATGCACGAAGGCCAAATCACAATAGATCTTTAGAAGAAATTATTGGGAGCTTAGTAGGATAGGTCCGATGGTTTGATGAGACATTCAGGCTTTAACTTGAAGTCAGGTACTTGATTGTGTTCTTATGATCCGGTTAATGTCCAGATGCATTCAATCTTCAGGATAAAGGATTCTGACTGGTATTTCATTTATGTAGGTTAAGTTGGTTTAACTGAGTTCTAGAAAATAACATATTAGTGTGTTATTTTTCTTAATTAACTCAGAATGGTTTAGAGAAACCATCTTTGGTGGCCTTTGTAGAGGATAAGGCAACTATAAGGTTTTACGAAGACGCGATCTCCTGAGATTGATTTTGGTCTTATCAAACCTTATTATTGGTAATTCTATCAAGAGTGTTATTCGTAACTTGGCGTAGATTGATTTCTTCATGAAATATATGTCGAACCATATTTCGAGATTACAAAGTCTCACATTAGTCTTGTATCGCTAAGATTTATGTGGTTCGTCTACCATCTAGATGAAGCATATCAGGGTGTCAAAGTATTTGAGAATAGTATTGTTGACTTGGCTTAACAAATACTATAAGTGAATCTTCATGGGTGTTCAGAAAAGAGTTCTGAGAGTTAGTGACGCAGTTGCATTATTATCAATTATAATCGGATAGCAACGATAGATCATAGAAATGATACTTTCTGTTTGTCCGTGTTGTACTTCTCGAAAGTATTTACTGGGATTTCAAACTGTATTCTCATTTTAGGTTTCGAGTCATCTAAAATCTTCCATTAACATGGGCTGTAATGGATTTAAGTTTTTAGGATTTCTTGTGAGCTCTTGCTAGCGAAGGTTGACTTCAATCACCACTTTACCCATTGCTTGCTTCAGCACCTAAGTTGTATCATCATGATTTGTAAATTCATGACCTGACTATCATACCCTCGAGGTTTGCAAGCCATAAGAAGTTCTATGTTTGCTTGGAATAGTCATATTTCGTCTAGGTGAGGAAATAAACAGTGAGACTGTGGGGATGGTCTCATAGAATTAGTGTTTCCCCGAAATGAGCTATGGGTTTGCTGACCCATTAAGTTGGTAGAAAAAGGTTCGGGAGTTTTCAAAATTTGCCAACTATTAGTCATACAATGTGTCTGCACTTCCCTAGCGTTTGAATGGTATTTCAGTGACTTCCCATTACGTATTTCACCCATATTGGCCATAGCCTCAAAGTCCTTAGCACAAGGGTTTAAGTCATAAAATTAAGGTAATGAGTGTTATATGTCGAAAGTTTTTCATTTTTTTTCCAAGCCTATGTTAGGAAGTCGTTTCCTAACATTAGATGTTTTTGAACTTTCTACCTATGGAAGGCTGGGAGTAAGAGTTGTGGGCGTGTCTTCCCCTGTAGGCTGAAATCAGAGACTCAGCTAACCAAATAATTCTTGGGGAATTGTAAGTACAAATGAGGTAAAATTATCCACTTGTCTCAAGTCGGGTTTCTACAATACCCTGTAGGTGTCGGGCGTAAGAGGATAAACATGAATTCCCATCCTGTTACAGGAGTTAGTGCAATGCACTTCCGATTAGGAACTTCAAGTAAGTGTGATTCTGGATCGTCAGATAGATCTTGAGATTACGCCGAGATTTTCAAATAATAGTTGTGCGATTACTGCAAGTGTTGATTGTTGTCAGGATCAACATAAATTTTAAGTAAAATCTTAGAAAATATGAATCAACAAATAGAAATGGGTAGGCTAGATCCTTCGTTGCTCAGGATCCACCAAAGGTTGGTCAAATGGAATTTGAGTTTGTCTGGTTCCTTCATAACCGTAAGAATGTTTCGTGAACTTCTATTTGAGGAATCTGAATTGTTAAGGTCTGATTCATGCTAGACCAATAATCGGCCACATACGTTGATTGATAGGTAGCGAAATCGAAAAGGGGAAATCTATAGTGATATCTAGAAAGTTGAAGTAGTATTCCATAAGAAATTTCCATGTTCAGTCTAAATACTGAAGTCAAATCACCAAGAATAGATCTCTTCCAAGTTTTTGTTAACAATTGTCGAGCCAATGAAATTTCGATAAGGGTTTTGGATTTATTAGAATTCGAAGATAAAGGAGTTGATATACATTTCCACATCGCTTGTGGTAGTCTGTCACATCACCTGATGCCCTTTTGGCTCAACCTTTATGGTTATGGTGATTTCGATCATTAATCAAGTGACTGAGAATTGGGATTAGGGGTACGGATTAATAATGAACTTTGGCTCGGACAGTAAGACTCACTAGAGTTCTCATGCACTGCAAATTATGATTGTGTGTGCACCCGCAATGATAATTTACTTTGTATGGTCCCTATAGTGTTTCTTCTATCCCAAGCTCTCAGTTAAAAGGCCTCTGAATGTTCATTAGATCGTGTTACACTCTCATGCAAGAGTGTGTATGTTCTATCGGATTACTTTTAGTCATATGTACCAATACTCATGCATCTGCCGCCTAAGGCTGTTGCTGGATGTAGTTAATGGTAGATAGACACAACCGGTGTCTTTTAGTAGCAAGACATGTGCGGTGGAAGTCAGGCACTATGTTAAGGCAAAGATCCTCAAATCTGTGTCGAGCAAATCATGCTCCAAGTTTGTATATACGTGTAGATCCACATGATCCCAATGAGTTTGTGGGTCTCAGGACCAGTAAAGTTCTCTCATGTTCAGTCCTGAATATCCACCTCGGGTTCCCTTCTGTCTGGGCAATCCTGTCTGCCATTTCTCATGGCGAAAGTCTAGGCATCCACTCCGGCAATACATGAAGAGGAGTATTTATACCGCACGTATGTCAGAAAGAAAGTTGACTCCACGGCTGGAGTAGTTGTAGGTGTGGTGTAGTTATAGGTACAGATTCGAGTACGGGTTCGGCTTGTTGTGATGCTAAGATCAGTGGCTAGCGATTACTACCGTCGTCGCCCAACTTTAGCTCGTAACTCGATCTTCTAGGGTTACAGTGTGCTGAGTACCCGTCATCCTTGATTCGTAATCCGAATAGTGACACTTTGTTGAGAAACATCGTAGGTGTCTATTTCTACGTGTTAAGTGTTTGTTACGCGTGCCTCGTAATTGTATTAAGTATTAGTGTAGCTAATGATACCCTAGTGTAACCACATACACTAATGGTCTACACAAGTTGTTCGGTAACGGTTGGAATTTCTATACTCAGGTCTTGGGTGTTCTTAATGTGATGTAAATCTTAGAAATCTTGGTCCCTAATTGAGTCTGGTTAGAGCCTAGGTGTTACTAAGGAAACCTAATTCGCTAAAACCATTGGCTCTGATACCAATCTGTCACACCCCCAATATTTATTCACTTAATATTCGTTATCAGATGCTATGCGGCCATAAATCCTCCAGATTGTGGTTAGCGCGACTAACCATGACCGGGGGACGTCATGTCACACCCCCAATATTTATTCACTTAATAAATAAATTAGGGTTGCAACGATCGGTAACATTACACAACAGCGGAAGCTAAATGAAGACTTCTAAATTGTCAAACATCATTACAGAAACTAAAAGAATACATAGACCTAAAGTCATATAAGTCTAAATTGACTTGACGTTCAGCGACCATACGTCTTCGTCTTCTAAGGTCTTAATCCAAAAGCTTAACCTATTCCAACCGTGTCATCGGTGTGAATTTCCTGAAAAACATACTTGAAAGTGTCAACACAAAGGTTGGTGAGTTCACAGGTTTAGTTGGTTCATTGTAAAGTAGTTTTCCTTGAAAACACTGATATTGTGTACATGGCCGTACTATAAAACCGTTTTTCCGTAAACCTTAAAAATGTGTTTATGGCTTAATATAGAACCGTTTTCCTCGAAAACATGTGATGACTTCTTAGTCATAAAGTGAGTCGTTTTCCCTAATGAAAACAAGTGATGACTTATCAGTCATGAAATGAGTTTAAACCCATGTTAAACCCTCTTTAATGATAAGATCGTTAACCAAAACGAGTAGTGGTTTCATGTGTTTAAATCAAATAGTTCTTGTAAATCCATGTGTTCGTAAATTGTTCCAATTGTTCGTAAATTGTCCCAAGTGTTTGTAAATTGTTCCACTTATATATGATAAACAAAACAAGTGATGTTGACCCCATTTGTAAACTGGCTAGGAGTACAAATAAATGTTCATACATGAGGCGTAACCAAACCATGACAATTGTTCATTTGCCCCTCTCATTTGTTATCAGATGCTATCCGGCCATAAATCCTCCAGATTGCGGTTAGCGCGACTAACCATGACCGGGGGACGTCACTCCCCATAGTACTATTCATAGGACCCTAGGCTACAGTTAATGGTTACAAAATTGTTCCAGGGGACTTTACAAGCTCTATAATTGTTCATACTCATACAAACATAAAGGTCGGGTCTTGTTCTCTTGTTACCACATGAAAATGTTTGTAAATGTGTTTCCTGTTTTCTCAAATGTATCAAACATATATTTTTCATGCTTTCAAATATTGTAAATAATCGTGTCACAAAAGTTAAACCTAAATGTTCATGTTGTCAAACATGTAAGAAAATATGTTTCATATTTTCAAATATGTTATGTAAGTGTGTTTCTCCCCCGATGTTTATAAAACATTAAAAAGCTAAAAGAGGGGCCGTGAAACTCACCTGCTGTCCGTGAAACGCCAGCAAACGATAATTGTTCCTAATCAAACTCGACTACTCGTACCCTAGTTACACACGAGTGTAATATATGTTAAGAATAAGTGTCTTAAGTGCAAGTGTTCACCCGCTTAAGTTCATCCGTCCAAAGATGTGTTTGTTTTAGAAAAAGAAGTGTTTTGAGTTACGACTCGTTGGTGATTATTATTCTTTGTTACTTATGTGTCCATAAACACGAACCTTTTGTGTTATGACGTAATGTTATCATATCATATGGACAAATAACTCCCAAATAATAGCACATATGGTTCACACACATTTTCCATAAATAATAGCACAATATATATATATATATATATATATATATATATATATATATATATATATATATTTATATATATATATTTCCATGATATCTATCATTCCGGTGTTCGACACAACAAGTGTTTATTTATCGGTTTAACGTCTAGTTTTATATAATAACCAAACAAATGTTAAACCCTTTTATCTCGCTTGACTTGTAATAATATTATATTCAAAACCACACTTGATTCTTTTAAAAACATCTTTCTTTTATATGACTATATTCTTTCACTAATTAGTTTTTAAAGTGTAAAACCGTTGATCGTCACACAAACGTTTATGATAATTAATATTTAACTTTTAATCAAATCATATCGTTTTAATATGTAATACATATTTTACCATTTTTCACTTGTCACGTATATAGCATTTATACTTTTTATTTATCCGACTTTTTAAAGTCTTGCTTTATCAATACGTAACTATATATATCCACGTATAACGACTTATTGATTTACACATACATATAAATATAAGTTTTATCCCATGAGTTTTACTCTAGATCCGGTGATCATGGTCTCCACATTTCCAAAACTTGTATAAAGTTATTGTTACCATTTAAGTTCTAAAACTAATTTGTGTTCGTGTGTATATGTATACATACGGTTATATTTACATATATATATATATATATATATATATATATATATATATATATATATATATATATATATATATATATCAACTATTCCATTTTTAGTTTCCATCTACTTATATGACCCAAAATATACACATACACATATATATTTAACAAGATTTCAAATATTTCATCAAAACCATGCGCATACATATATATTTATGCAATTCGACATACATAGAATACATATTATTATTTTTAGTTCCAACGAGTCCAACACTTTGTTTAGTTTCTTATTTGTTTAAAGATTATAGTGAAAACCCTTGTATTTTTAGATGAAGTTGCACTTTTTGTACAAAGATTAGATGTAAAAAGAGTTGTAGCATTTTATACCAAAAGATGGTGTAGATTGCTATTTTTGGTGGGTAAATTGGGTGGTGATTCTTGATCCCTTGCTTGATTTCTCCTACTCCTCCTCTTTGATGCTCCTTGGATCTCCAATGGGTGTGAATTCCCCTTGATTCCTTGATGTTTACCCTTGAGAAGTGTGTGTGTAAGTGTGTGTTTGTGTGTGCCTAGAAGAAGAAAGAGCAAGAGCAAGGCTCTTGCTTTTCTTCCATACACTCCTTTATATATTATCTAGGTGGAGTGCTAGCTTAGTCATAATCATTAAGCATCATAAGAAGGTATGGTGTTGGAGTAGAGTGTAGTAGAAGGGGAAAATGATTGGTATGGGGTGGGTATGGTGGAGCCGTGAGGTGGGGGTGAGGGATGGGGGGTTGGGTTTTGCTTGTAGTCTTCACCTTTGTGCCATCCCTTGCCATCATTATTCTAGTCTCATGGATAGTTCTTAGTTCCATTGCAAGGACAAATATATAGAATGATGAAGGCTTGGATGGTAATTAGTTATGTTGATATTTTATAGGGTGATTTGGATGTTCAAATCGGTAGTTCATTATTTTATGCGACCTCCCATAGAATTATTAAAATGTTCCTTTATTTTATGTTGAGGCTTATATATATTGAGTTGTTTCTTTTAGTTGGACTCGAGCATTGGAAATTTGTAACAATCACAGTCATAAATATAAATTCATATAATTATTAATAACGTAATTATATCAAATAGAGTCTTGTCATGTTTTCATATATGCTAGGGTTTTCATTCCACATTATTTGCTATCCCAACATGTGATCATATATTTTTAGTCTCTAAGTATTGTTCTAGTTATTTATAAATAATCATCAATGGTCGTGTCATGCGAATCGTTAGTTATGATATTAGTAACTCTCAAAAATTACTAAATTATGACTAAGCATTATGAGACCTTTGCTAGACTTTAAACTATATAGTTTCATTTCAAAAAAAAAATAAAAATTCAAGAATTATTAATAACTAAACGCGTTTATAAATAGTATGGATAGTGACATGTTTTCTCGGATGTCACACGTCACTCCCCATAGTACTATTCATAGGACCCTAGGCTACAGTTAATGGTTACTAAATTGTTCCAGGGGACTTTACGAGCTCTATAATTGTTCGTACTCATGCAAACATAAAGGTCGGGTCTTGTTCTCTTGTTAGCATATGAAAATGTTTGTAAATGTGTTTCATGTTTTCTCAAATGTATCAAACATTTATTTTTCATGCTTTCAGATATTGTAAGTAATTGTGTCACAAAAGTTAAACCAAAATGTTCGTGTTGTCAAACATGTAAGCAAATATGTTTCATATTTTCAAATATGTTATGTAAGTATGTTTCTCCCCCGATGTTTATAAAACATTAAAAAACTAAAAGAGGGGTCGTGAACTCACCTTGTGTCCGATGAAATCCTAGCAAACAACATTGTGCTAATAGTTCCTGTCTATCCGTACCCTAATCACACAAGAGTACTAATGTGTTAAGACTACCCGTCTTAAATGCAAGTTGTTCACCCGACTTAACAATCCCGTTAAGTACGCCTTTGTTTAGTAAAACAGTGTTTTCATGTGACGACTCATTGATGATTATTATTCCAGTCTAGACATTTACGTATTTTTCGAGAAAATATTACGTTTCCATATGGTGACTTATTAAGTGTACCAAAAATAAATATTTCTTGAGTTCTCAACTCTATTCATGAAACATTGGTGATGGATGTAGGCACGTTAAACACTAATTTTCCGGGTCTTAATAATAGTTCATGTTCTCGGATTTTAGACAAGATGATGCGTGTTTACGATGTTAGTACACTTATATTTATGTATGTGCATACACATATGTTGATAATAGACTTTTATAAATGCATAAACGTGCATAAGTGATTATTGTTTATATATATATTTTTAGTAACACCTTTCACATTCATATGTTGACGATAATCGTTCCTATGTTTTCTTGAATCATAGGACACTACCTCGGGTCTTGCCAGGTAAGTCACACATGATCATATAACTTCACGAACATGTATCCTTCAACATAACACATGAATGGAATGAAGGGTTTATGAAGAACACCATCATCCAAGTGTCATTTTATGTGATAGTATATATATATGTAATTTATATTTGATGTGTCCTTGTCTTGTTCGTGGTCCTTCTAGCTTAGTATTATATGTATGAACATATATGTGTATAAATATATGTATTCAAACATGATTCATGAGGAAATAAAGTAAAACTCATCAAGACTTTTATGTTTTATTTTGTTCTTGAAAACTCAGATTTTTAAGCGTACTTCGAGTAGACTGTTAGATGGTTTTAGAAGACCAAATGACTTGGGGTTTTCTTCTAAAATCAAGTTTATTGAAACCAGAGGAGATGTGAAAAAGAATTATTGGATTTGGAGTTGTGTAGGTACCTCAAAACAGAAAAATGAGAAGAGGTGTCCAGATTCGACCTGCACTGAGCGGTCTTCTTGCGCCGGCTGTTTGGAGGTCGAATACTCCATGGATTCAAGTGATTCCACTTGGGTTCTCCTCTGTTAACAAAGAGCTTCATTCTAGAAAAATAATGGACCGATTTGGCCAAGTAACGAAGGAGATATGGTCTTGCAAAGTTGACCAAAAATCTGGCAGAAGCTGAGTGACGGGATTTTTGGGAATTCTTTTGGTTTTGGGGCTGGTTAAAACTGAGAGAAAGAGAGAGATAGATGGAGAATTAGAAAGTTATCTTGTATTAGGTTGAGTGGTATATATATATGATGGTTGAGTGTTATCATGGTTGAAAGAACAAGTTTCCATACCATAATGATGATGATGGGATTTTGAGTGGGATTTTGGTTGATTGAATATGGCTAGTTCTTACCACATCATGAAGATGAGACTTTGGAGTGTGTAAATGGATGAAAGGGGCATGTTCTTGTAACATAAAATCAAGTAATGGAAGATATGAGATGTGGGGTGACCCCACTAGGCCATCTACGCCGTAAGTGGTGGTTGGGTGGGTGGTTTGGGTGTTGTCCAATCACCTAGTTGCATTCTATTTGTTAGTTGGATCGGTTTAAGGTGGTGTAAACCCGATAGGTGATCCCGTAATATAACACCCGGTGTAGGAACTTTTACTGATGTAAACTTTATATCTATATACCTAGATATTTTTATATATATACATATATATATGTATATATATTTATTAGATGAAACGGGGGTTGAGTGTAGATCTCAACAAGTCATCATTAACATGATTTGATGTTGGAGTGAAATATAAGCAAAGATATAATGATTGTGATGTGATATTTGAGGTTGCTTGCACTCTTGGTCATAATCATGATGATTATGACGCTTGAGTGTTGTGTAAGCAAAGCAATCATGTTGAAGATGTGATTGATTTAGACGCGGTATATTACCCGAAATTAATACCCGCCTTAATATATTTAATTATTAAGATGTCCTACATTTTGTGTAGTTTGACTAGCTTTAATAATCTGCTAGTGAATTCCTGACATAGTTATTACTTTAACTATATCATACATGTATACACATAAAATAACTCAAGGTCATGCAACCAACATTTTTTTGTCCATGTTTTAAAGTTTAGTCACCAATATATACGTTTTTATATTAAAACGTGTCTCTAGACTTTGCTGGAATAAAATCTTGTTAATCACCAATGGTCGTACACTACGAGTAATAAATGTTTTTGACCTAGTAATTCTTAAAATTACTAAAATTGTAAGTCGTGTTTCTATGCTAGACTCATGACAACCCTTAGTCAAAGATAATATTTCAGGAAATATAAAATATGAACGTGACATTATGAATATGGATATTGATCAGAAATACTGGGTGTCACATTCTCCCCATGTTAAAGAGAATTTCGTCCCGAAATTCAGTTGATGTCATCTTGACTTGGAGTGTTCGTGAACAAGGACGGATACTTGACTTTCATTTTATCTTCCCGCTCCCACGTATACTCGGGGCCGCGCTTTGATGCTGGTGTGGTAACTGCTATTGTATGAAAACTCAGCCAACGACGGCGAGTATCCCTATTTCCTCTGAAATCGATTACACACGCACGGAGCACATCTTTTAATGTTTGGATGGTCCTTTTACCTCGACCATTCATCTAGGGATGATATGAAGTGCTCATGTCAAGGCGTGTGCCCAAGGCTTCTTGTACAGACTGCCAGATTCTTGACATGAATCAACTGTCCCTATTAGAGAAAATGGAAACTGGCATACCATGCCTAGCCTCAATTTCCTTAATATTTAGCCTTGCACGCTTCCTACTTTTATTTGTCTCCTTGATTGGTAGGGAGTGAGCGGATTTCGTCAAACGACTGATGATTACCCATATAGTATCATAGTCGCTAGATGTTCTGGGTAGATTTGTAATGAAATCTATGGAATTCTCCTCCCATTTCCATTGAGGAATCTGCGATTTTTGTGTTCACTCAGGTTATTCCTAATGTCACACCCCCAAATTCCACTAACGGAGTTTTACCGTTTGGAAGGTGACACACCAGGATCTCAGTCATTAGTTACATCAAACGACACTACATGGGACTTAAAATGTCATAACATAAAAGTTCAGAGTTAATGCGGAAGCGTAAACGTTAATATGAAATCGAAAGTAATTACACGCAATAGGCGTCAATCAATGTAAATAAGTAAACTGTTTCAAATGTTTGAAATGGATGATATGACAGTAGGACTCCATGCATGTCCTAAGTGTGCAACCTGTGCCTTAGCGACCTGAGAAACATGTAAGAAAAAGTGTCAACACAAGGTTGGTGAGTTCACAGGTTTCAAGTTTACAATAAGAGTGTGTTTGCCAGATTATGTACTTTCAATATGCATATATGTAGGTAGCTAACCTATGTTCATGTTTTACTAAAGCGCTCACAACCGAAGCTGACTGTGTTTGTATGCCTCCTGCCAGGTCTATCAACTCTGGCACATGTGAGTAGGCTAACATTTCACCCGTTCGATATCCAATCGAGTTAGCGCGACTAACGCGGGTGGGATTTGTCAAACCCAGTAGTACTACTAAACATTACCTCGCTAAGATCCATATTAACGGTTCGAAATAAGATGAGGACTTTTTGTGATAGCATGTTACGCTTAGTCTCAACAGTGATATCATATAAAGTACCATAATCAAATAGTTGCGTCATGTTTTCTCCCCTGACGGGAAAAACAATATCTGCTTGCGTACCTGTTTCTCCCCCATGGGGAAAACAAGTAAAAGTATGATAGTTGGTGTTTCATGTTTGTTTCTTCCTCAACAGGAAAACAAGTAAAATACGTTTGTGTGTAAGCATGTTTCTCCCCCAATAGTAAAACAAGTAAAAAGGGGCCGTGAAACTCACCTGCGTTGCGTAGTAGGTAGTATCACACAAGTATGAGATTTGAAATCTCAAGTGTTAGCCTGCACGGCTTACGTATGCCCTAGAATTATACACATAATAGTTAGGGATACAATGGGAATATGTGATGACGACACGGGAGTTGGAACGTCCTAAAATACGCTTAGGAAACAACAAGTAGACGAATGTGTCCACGGTAATAGGGATTTCTTAATTTAATAATTAAGATATATACGTTTTGTGTCGAATGAATAATAATAATAAATAATTATATTCGTACGTTCGTGCCTTTTAAATTGGTTAGGAAGGTAATATAATTTAATATATTATTTTTAAGTTTCTAAGATTTATAAATAGTCATTTGTGTCAAAAATAATAAATATATTATTTTTAGATTTATGATAAAACATGAGTAAATAATATAATAAAATTATATCATTCATTAGTCTGAAACGTTTCATAGAGTTTATAAACTTCGAGGAAATAATATAAAATATATATTATTTTTGGTTGGAAATCACGGGTAAAAAAAAATAGCATAAATATGTAATTTATTCAGAGTCGTGGTTTGAAAATAATATATATAATTTAAAAGTGGAGAAATAATGTTAAAATGGTTTATAAATCATACCCGAGCCTACGGGTGGTTTCCCGGGCTAAAACCATTTAATATATTAACACAATAGTATTAGAACATATTTTATATAAAAATATAGTCTCAAAAGTGGCTAGAAAAATAAAAGTTGCTAGTGAGGTTCGAACCCGGGTCTCACCTACACCAACACACAGAGTTAACCATTACACCCGCTAGGGTCATCGCGAACAATTCCGGACTGGAATGGTTTTAATCTTTAACTCCTTTGAGTTCTCCCCCCATACAAACCGATCCAAACTCTAGTCCCATACTCACGAATTCGATCGAACCCAGTCAAAACATTATAGGGGTTTTGTTAATCGCTGCAACACGACTCTGTGGGTGTAATTAATTTCAAAATCATCGAGTTTTTGATGGGTAGATCATTCGATTGAAAGCCGAACCCTATATCACGAATCTGGGATAGAATTGCCTAAAACTGATAATAGAATTTGCTAAAATCATAGGGCTTTTGTTAATTTGATGATTGCGAATCTAAGTATACCATTTAATTAGATTTATAAAACTGTTTAGATTGAAATCCCCAAATTAAATATGAACGAACCCTAGAATTCGGAACAAGATCAATTCGATGTTGTTTGATAAAATTAATATGGGGTTATCAATAAAAGATGAATTTCGATTCTAACCGTGTAGGTTAATTGGATTGAGACGATGTCCGGATTAGAGTTCGACTAAATCGAAATCAAATGAACCCTAGATACGGGTTCGGGCTTAATTCCATGTTGTTTGTCCAAATTAGGTTAGGGCTTTAGTTGTAGACCAGAAAACGAAACTAAAGGTTTATTTGATTACCTGAATCGATATCGGATTGACAGATTTCGACTAGAAGTGAGTCGTGACTTGATGGGTTAGTCTCCGGCGTTTCCTAATGCATCTCCGACGTAATTGATGTGTGAAAAAGCTTTAGGGGAGTGCGAATGAGGTGCGCAGGTGATTAGTTTGTGAGTATGATGATTGAAATGGTCGAATTGATGAATTGTGTTGATGGCTCGACGGTTTCGGTTTTAGAATAAGTTAATATGCTTATTTCGTAATCATTATGGATTGATTATGTGTGTAAATGTTTGGAAGGCGGTCGAGATCCATAAGGCTTTGCATAACCGACGAGATTTTCAACAGATTTGGGGAATTCGGGTTTAATTTGGATTCAAAGGCTCATAGTTTGACTTTCAGAAGATTTTGACTTTCAGGAGTCAACAATTCAAGTATTGAGACTTAGCAGGACTAGTCCCTGTTGTTGAGGTTAAACATGTGGCATAAATAGTCCCTGGAGTTCAAGATTAAGTTAACCGGGTTAGTATTTAACTAGATTTGCTAATGGAACTAACTGAAAAGTCCGGATTGTCACATCATCCCCTAGTTGAAAGAATTTTCGTCCCGAAAATTAAAATAATAAAAAAAAATTCTGGGGTGTCACATCTTTCCCTAGTTGAAAGAATTTTCGTCCCGAAAATTAAACAATACCTTAAGAATTTGACGCGGAGTGCTTGAATAGATTAGGATATTTGCGCATCATCTGATCCTCACGCTCCCATGTGAATTTCGATCCACGTTTCGAGTTTCAACGGACTCTGACCATAGGGATTTTACTACACTTAAGCGTTTTGACTTCCCCATCCATGATTTCCACAGGTTCTTCGATGAAATGCAACTTGTTCATTAATGCGTAGTTCCTCAAGAGGAAACGTGAGTGACTCGTCTGCCAGACATTTCTTTAAGTTTGAGACGTGAAAGACGTTGTGTATACCACTAAGTCCTTTAGGTAAGTCAAGTTGATACGCTACTGGTCCGATTCTCATTATTATCTTGAAAGGTCCAACATAACGAGGATTCAGTTTGCCTCGTTTCCCGAAACGAATGACACCCTTCCAAGGTGAGACTTTTAATAAGGCCATATCCCCTAGTTGAAATTCTAGTGGTTTACGACGTTTATCGGCATAGCTCTTTTGATGGTCACGAGTTGCTGCCATACGGTTTCTAATTTGAACGATTTTCTCAGAAGTTTCAAGTACGAGTTCCGGACCTGTAAGTTGACTATCCCCAACCCCGGCCCAACAAATAGGAGAACGGCATTTCCGTCCATAAAGTGCTTCAAATGGAGCTGCCTTGATGCTGGTGTGATAACTGTTGTTGTAGGAGAACTCCACCAACGGTAGGTGAGACTCCCAAGTGTTACCGAAATCGATCACACAAGCTCGTAGCATGTCCTCCAGAGTTTGGATAGTACGTTCAGTTTGGCCATCAGTTTGAAAATGGTATGATGTGCTCATATCTAGACGCGTGCCTAATGCTTTATGCAATGACTGCCAGAAATGGGAAGTGAATCGTGCATCACGATCCGAAATGATAGAGATAGGCACCCCGTGCCGAGAGACTACTTCTTTCAAGTATATTCGAGTGAGTTTATCCATTTTGTCAGTTTCTTTGATGGCTAGGAAGTGGGCAGATTTTGTTAGGCGACCAACAATTACCCATATAGTATCACATCCGGTAGGGGTTCGGGGTAATTTGGTGATGAAGTCCATGGATATTTGTTCCCATTTCCACATGGGAATTTCAGGTTGTTGCAGGTGACCAGACGGTTTTTTATATTCAACTTTGACCTTCGCGCAGGTCAGACATTTACTAACATAGGTGGCTATATCGGCCTTCATCTTCGGCCACCAATATAGCACTTTTAGATCATGGTACATTTTATCGGAACCCGGATGAATGGAGTAACGAGATTTGTGAGTTTCGTCCATGATTAGTTCCCTTAAATTTTCGAACACTGGAATCCATATTCGTTCGACAAAGTAACGAATTCCGTCAGATTTTACTTCAAGTTGTGCTTCCATGCCGCGAGTACCTTCTAACGGTAGGTTATCTTCTTTCAAGGCTTCAAGTTGAGCACTACGGATTCTGTGTAAGTTGTAATGCTCGAACTCGTTTGGGTTTTGTTTCCTTTCGGCTTAGTGCATCAGCCACCACGTTAGCTTTACCCGGATGATACCGGATCGCACAGTCGTAATCATTTAAAAGTTCAACCCAGCGACGTTGTCGCATGTTCAACTCCTTCTGCTCGAAGATATGCTGGAGGCTCTTGTGGTCGGTGTAGATGGTGCATTTGGTACCGTACAAGTAATGTCTCCATATCTTAAGTGCAAAAACTACTGCTCCCAACTCTAGGTCATGAGTGGTGTAGTTTTTCTCGTGAACCTTTAACTGGCGTGAAGCGTATGCGATTACCTTTTCGAGTTGCATTAAGACACAACCCAAGCCTTGGATGGATGCATCACAATACACCACAAAATCATCGATTCCTTCCGGAAGAGCTAAAATAGGTGCACTGCAAAGTTTCTGCTTGAGGTGCTGGAAGGCTGACTCTTGGTTATCGCCCCAATTATAGGCCTTCCCCTTTTGAGTCAGGGCGGTGAGAGGTTGTGCAATCCTTGAAATTCCTTCGATAAAGCGACGGTAATATCCAGCCAATCCCAGAAATTGTCGCACCTCAGTCGGAGTCGTCGGTGCTGCCCAATTCTTGATGGCTTCTATTTTGGATGGGTCGACATGTATCCCTTTCTCATTAACCACATGTCCTAAGAATTGAACCTCTCGAATCCAGAATTCACATTTGGAAAACTTAGCATAAAGTTGCTATTGCTTAAGTAGTTCCAAAATTAGACGCAGATGTTCCTCGTGTTCTTCCTCGTTCTTGGAATAAATAAGGATGTCATCGATGAAAACGATAACAAATTGGTCAAGGTAAGGCTTACACACACGGTTCATGAGGCCCATGAATACCGTGGGTGCGTTGGTTAAACCGAAAGGCATGACCATAAATTCGTAATGGCTGTACCTCGTTCTGAATGCAGTCTTAGAGATATCTTCTTCTCGGACTCTTAACTGATGATAGCCGGACCTAAGGTCTATTTTGGAATAGAAACTTGATCCTTGGAGTTGATTAAAAAGGTCATCAATACGCGGCAGAGGATAACGATTCTTGATTGTTACCTTATTCAATTCCCGAAAATCAATACACATGCGGAAAGTACCATCCTTCTTTTTAACAAACAGGACTGGAGCTCCCCATGGATGAAACCTTTATCCAATAAGTCTTGCAATTGAGTGGACAGTTCCTGCAATTCACTGGGTGCCAGTCTGTAAGATGCCCGAGCAATCGGTGCTGTTCCGGGTGCTAAATCAATTTGGAACTCAACTTGACGGTACGGTGGCAGACTAGGCAAGTTCTAGGGAAATACTTCCGGATAGTTACGTACGATTGGGATATCATCAATTTTCTTCTCCTCCGATGACTGCTCGGCGAAGAGAGCCAAAATGGAAGTATGACCTTTTCGAAGACATTTATGTGCTTTCAGGAAGGATATGATGCCAATGACTGCACCACTCCTTTTGCCTTGGACAGAAAGGATTTCCCCTCTTAGGAGAGGAAGGCAAACATTTTTATCACAACAGCTGGCCTCAGATTGGTTCTTGGATAACCAATTCATACCGACAATAAGGTCAAAACTGCCAAGTGTAACTGGCAGAAGGTCAATGTCAAGTTTATGACTAACTAATACTAGTTTACATCTGTAAGAATGCGAGTTGTTTCGATTTTCTGAGCGTCTGCTATCTCAATAGTATACTTGGCTTTTAATAGAGTTGGAGCACAACACACTAATATGGAATTTGTGAAATCATGCTAAGACTTCTAGTGAGACCCGCTCTTATAAAGCGAGTGTCAGTCAATGCATAGGCTAAGTAGAGAGGTTCACATGTAAGAAAGAAAAGTCTAATGAGATATAAATTCCAGTAGCATATGAGATAGGATGTATGTTTAGGTAATTGCGTTCAACTGATGGTTGGTTAGGTTACATCTTCGTTCCCTAATGTCATTGGATCAACGGGATCATTTCATGAAGAAAGAAATTCGTTTACAGGATTGAATATGCTGGAGTAAAATTCGAAGTTAGACTAAGGATTAGTCACAGGATGAGGTAACAAGTTCAAGTGGGATCTATTGTAGGAGTGTAAGGAATAACGCGTTAGCATAGAAAGAATTCCTCAAATTCTGTGTACATAGTTGGAGTCGGTGGTTTTACTCTGAGGTTCTACTAGAGTTTCACTCTAGGTGGTTCTATTGATTAAGTTTGAATGGGAGTCGTAAGATCACTAAGACTCTTACATGAGTGAGATAAAATGATGTATTTCATTAATGATAGTCCAGTGTGTCCGTAAACACCTTCAACTTGATAGTCGCGTCTATCAGTTGTTGAATGAGTTTAACTATACCATCTAATCGTTGAGTGGGTTATGAGAGTCTCTACAGATAGTGGAAACCTAAGTCTGTAAATCACTTATTAGGACCATTTATCCACACACCAGGTTTCACCAGGACTTACATGCACCTCAAATTACTATTACGTGTGCACCCGTAATGATAATTTGCTTTGCATGCTCACCCTAGTTCTCCCTGTCCTGTGTCCTAATGTCCTTTAGGTTATATTGTTGAGTACAGAGTGTTGTCAGATATGACAAGTCATTGAGAAGCCTAGTCATCAACCATAAGTTGATCAATTAGAACTCATATCGGGATGAGTAGTCGAGGATGGTTTGATCCGGGTATTCACCCGAGTGAAACACAACACAGGAGTCCAATCCAGCGGATTGTAAATGAGAACATGTAACAAACATGTACATGAAATGCGACTTCGAAAAATGAAACTGATTTCCTGAATACAAGTTACAGAAAGTCGCAAGGTAGCTGTCCTTTCAACTTAGTCAAGATAGGGTTTGAGTATGCATTGAGCAATGCGTTCTCAGATTTGTGGTCAATCTATTCTCAACAGAATATCGAACAAAGATGCGAGCCCATGGCTCGGGAAAGTGATGACATCTACATGTCAATGGATTCTGCAATAATGCGTGCAACGGTCAGCCTTCAATCGGCGTATTGTTGCTAATGTGTACAGTAGGGACTCGCCTCCGACGATCCCAATTCCCAAGGAGATACGCGTTAGTGCTGAGTGTCATCCATAACATGGACCTGAGAAATCCCACCACACCCAACGAGTGATGGTGATGTAAGTGACTCCTCCGAAGGCTCCGTCTCGCTGCCCTCGAACGGAAGTGGATGATGTTCCGGTGATTCCCCGAGTGTCGCCACTGGGAATGATGATACAATGCAAATGATGTGTCCCTTGCCAACTGAGGGTGATACGGATGGTGCTACATGCCTGCACTGCAATGTATGTATAGGTGCTATATGTATCAGGTATGAGTGTCTGTGCCGTGTAACTAATGTGTGAGGTTATAGTCTAGTATGCAATCCTAGTTCTCTATAACCAATGGCTCTGATACCAATCTGTCACACCCCCAAATTCCACTAACGGAGTTTTACCGTTTGGAAGGTGACACACCAGGATCTCAGTCATTAGTTACATCAAACGACACTACATGGGACTTAAAATGTCATAACATAAAAGTTCAGAGTTAATGCGGAAGCGTAAACATTAATATGAAATCGAAAGTAATTACACGCAATAGGCGTCAATCAATGTAAATAAGTAAACTGTTTCAAATGTTTGAAATAGATGATATGACAGTAGGACTCCATGCATGTCCTAAGTGTGCAACCTGTGCCTTAGCGACCTGAGAAACATGTAAGAAAAAGTGTCAACACAAGGTTGGTGAGTTCACAGGTTTCAAGTTTACAATAAGAGTGTGTTTGCCAGATTATGTACTTTCAATATGCATATATGTAGGTAGCTAACCTATGTTCATGTTTTACTAAAGCGCTCACAACCGAAGCTGACTGTGTTTGTATGCCTCCTGCCAGGTCTATCAACTCTGGCACATGTGAGTAGGCTAACATTTCACCCGTTCGATATCCAATCGAGTTAGCGCGACTAACGCGGGTGGGATTTGTCAAACCCAGTAGTACTACTAAACATTACCTCGCTAAGATCCATATTAACGGTTCGAAATAAGATGAGGACTTTCTGTGATAGCATGTTACGCTTAGTCTCAACAATGATATCATATAAAGTACCATAATCAAATAGTTGCGTCATGTTTTCTCCCCTGGCGGGAAAAACAATATCTGCTTGCGTACCTGTTTCTCCCCCATGGGGAAAACAAGTAAAAGTATGATAGTTGGTGTTTCATGTTTGTTTCTTCCTCAACAGGAAAACAAGTAAAATACGTTTGTGTGTAAGCATGTTTCTCCCCCAATAGTAAAACAAGTAAAAAGGGGCCGTGAAACTCACCTGCGTTGCGTAGTAGGTAGTATCACACAAGTATGAGATTTGAAATCTCAAGTGTTAGCCTGCACGGCTTACGTATGCCCTAGAATTATACACATAATAGTTAGGGATACAATGGGAATATGTGATGACGACACGGGAGTTGGAACGTCCTAAAATACGCTTAGGAAACAACGAGTAGACGAATGTGTCCACGGTAATAGGGATTTCTTAATTTAATAATTAAGATATATACGTTTTGTGTCGAATGAATAATAATAATAAATAATTATATTCGTACGTTCGTGCCTTTTAAATTGGTTAGGAAGGTAATATAATTTAATATATTATTTTTAAGTTTCTAAGATTTATAAATAGTCATTTGTGTCAAAAATAATAAATATATTATTTTTAGATTTATGATAAAACATGAGTAAATAATATAATAAAATTATATCATTTATTAGTCTGAAACGTTTCATAGAGTTTATAAACTTCGAGGAAATAATATAAAATATATATTATTTTTGGTTGGAAATCACGGGTAAAAAAAAATAGCATAAATATGTAATTTATTCAGAGTCGTGGTTTGAAAATAATATATATAATTTAAAAGTGGAGAAATAATGTTAAAATGGTTTATAAATCATACCCGAGCCTACGGGTGGTTTCCCGGGCTAAAACCATTTAATATATTAACACAATAGTATTAGAACATATTTTATATAAAAATATAGTCTCAAAAGTGGCTAGAAAAATAAAAGTTGCTAGTGAGGTTCGAACCCGGGTCTCACCTACACCAACACACAGAGTTAACCATTACACTCGCTAGGGTCATCGCGAACAATTCCAGACTGGAATGGTTTTAATCTTTAACTCCTTTGAGTTCTCCCCCCATACAAACCGATCCAAACTCTAGTCCCATACTCACGAATTCGATCGAACCCAGTCAAAACATTATAGGGGTTTTGTTAATCGCTGCAACACGACTCTGTGGGTGTAATTAATTTCAAAATCATCGAGTTTTTGATGGGTAGATCATTCGATTGAAAGCCGAACCCTATATCACGAATCTGGGATAGAATTGCCTAAAACTGATAATAGAATTTGCTAAAATCATAGGGCTTTTGTTAATTTGATGATTGCGAATCTAAGTATACCATTTAATTAGATTTATAAAACTGTTTAGATTGAAATCCCCAAATTAAATATGAACGAACCCTAGAATTCGGATCAAGATCAATTCGATGTTGTTTGATAAAATTAATATGGGGTTATCAATAAAAGATGAATTTCGATTCTAACCGTGTAGGTTAATTGGATTGAGACGATGTCCGGATTAGAGTTCGACTAAATCGAAATCAAATGAACCCTAGATACGGGTTCGGGCTTAATTCCATGTTGTTTGTCCAAATTAGGTTAGGGCTTTAGTTGTAGACCAGAAAACGAAACTAAAGGTTTATTTGATTACCTGAATCGTGTAACATCCCAAATAATGACAAGACAAATAGAAAAGGGAAATAAAGTGGGCTTGGCCAAAATTTCGGCCCATGGGCCGAAAAGAAAAGGGGGAAACCCCATTACAAAACAGCAGCTTCAACCCAAACCCCTCTCATTTCATCTTCCTGCGCAAGAATACTAGAGAGAGAGAGAGAGAGCGATCGGCTTGTGAAGAAAACCGCAAGGAGAAGACTCAAGGGCTCGGGAATCATCCGACTCCACCATTTCAACGCATAGCAACAGAAATCGGGCCTGTTGAGGTAAGCATCGCCTCTGATTATGAGTCTTTGCATGTCTCGGGTTTAAATCAAATAAAGATACGATTTTTGCATACGAAACTTGAAACAAATCACGTATTTGAACTCAAGAACGATAAAGGAAGGTGTTTAACGTAAAATGCTCAAGGTTTAATCGATTGGAAATAAGTTGGCTGGAGCAAGGTTCTGGTCAGGGAAGATGCAGACCCATGACTCGAAACTATAGTTTCGATACATACAGACCCGTCGAAACTACTCTAGTTTCGATAGTCATGTTTGACTCGAAACTATCTAGTTTCGATAGCAGCCAATGACTCGAAACTACCATAGTTTCGATAGGAACTCAGGACTCGAAACTACCTAGTTTCGAGTGTCACCTTGAACCTAAACTAAGATTTTTCATAAGTTAATGACTCGAAACTACCATAGTTTCGATAGGATCTCATGACTCGAAACTACCTAGTTTCGATAGAAGGATTATGACTCGAAACTACCTAGTTTTGAGTGTAAGACCATAGCTCGAAACTACCATAGTTTTGATACGACCCACCTCCCGAAACTACTGAGTTCAAGCATAGTAATGTCTAGTGTCATCTAGGAGCACCATCTTATGTGTATGACTTTATTATACAGATCGTGAGTGACATTAGTGAAGCCCAGTAGCCAGCTTAGTGTATTACAGAAACTACTCATCAGGTGAGTTCTATGTGCCCCTTCTATGTTATGTGCAAATGTTTTCAAATGTTTTGGGGCTGAAATGTATACACTAAGTGAATAAAGGTTATGAATGTTAATGTGATCATATGTGTTATACAAGTATATATATATACCTATACACGAAAGAGAAATTATGAATAAAGAATGAAAAGCATGATTATAAAGAATGAACGAAAGTATAACACCATATGAAAGAATGAAATCCTGCTTTATATCCATGTATATATTGCTTGCAAAGAATGAAATGAATGAATGTCATAACATATAAGAATGAAATCTTGCTTTATATCCATGTATATATTGCTTGCCAAGTACAGAAAATGTTATGGACGCTTCGATGATAACGGCTACTTCGGTAGACGGACGACCATGTGACTATTTTATAACCGGGACAAGTGCGCTCCTTCATCGGCTAGGACGTACGAATGCCATTAATGGACGGTCGAAGCAATTGGCATATTATAGTAGAACGGTTGTATAAATAATAGTCGCATGGGAAACGGATACCTTCGGGTAGACGGGCGAATATGACGGACTACGACGGTAGTACGGTTAAGACGGACGGCCGAAGGTTTGCCGGACGGTATAGCATAACAGATGGCCGAAGGTTTGCCGGATGTTGTGGAGGACGGACTACGACGGTAGGACGGGCGTATGTCTTCGTGACTTACGCATAAATGAATGCGGGTTGATCACCCTTATATAGTATGACCCATGAAATTAAAGAAAGAAAGAAAAAAAAGAAAAGGGTGAATGCATATATATATATGAAATCACAAAAATACAGAAAAGAAAGATGAAAAGAAAGACAAAAGTTATGAATACGTATTTATATGAATGACTATACAGTAATGCATACTTATAAAGTAAAGAATAGAATGTTTATATCAAATTGCATTAAACTAGAACTCACCAGCGTTAGCTGACTTTTAGTATACATTTCAGGTAAAGGAAGAAAAGGTCGTGCGATGGCGTGAGGGTTACCCGGCACAAGACTGACATCCCACTTTTGTTTGTTAAGACAATGTTGTGTTTTTAATTGTTAAGACTTCCGCTGTTATGTAATGTAATTGAATGATGAATGTTTTAAATTCAAGTTCAGTATTTATGGCTATGTTTATGAGTAAATCCAACAAGTGAGGTCACCCGGGAAAGGGGCCTTACAAGTTGGTATCAGAGCAATAGTTTGAGAGATTTAGACATCCCTAAATGTCTAGACTCAAACTGATTATGGGACCAACGCACGGATGTCAGTCTGGGTAGCCAACGCCAACGCTAGCACGGTAAGTAAGTCATAAAGTAAATGCTCCTGCATAAGAATAGATACCTTAACTTAGAACAAATAGATGTTAATGCCACGACTAATTTGAAGAGTTTTGAACCCGAAAAGCAATGTAAATTAGTAATCGCAAACCGGTCACTGTAATTAAGAATTTACCTTGCTCGTACTGTTCCAAACTATGATCTGAAGAAATGACATTGATGTATTCCCTTTTCATATCAGAAATTTCTAGAAAACTATGGCAAGTAGAGGAAGAACTGCACGCCAAGGCGGCCATACGGGCCGAGTAGGTAGACCGCCAATGAACCAAAGACAAGAGAAAGAAGAAAGCATGCACGTGAAATACACCGAGAGAGTGCATGACACTAATGTGACCCCACCGGGAGGTGACAATGAAGGGGCACTACGATTGGAACCCGAACTTAGGGATGCTATTGCCCGTGAGGTTGTACTGACACTAAAGAGCATATTGCCTGGTCTATTACCTGAGACACATAAAAGGAAAAGGGAAAACGCATCTAAAGGAACTGGAAAGGGGAACTATATAGCTGAAGCTAAGAAGCCAAGAACTGAAAAATACGAAGCTTGTAAGAAATGTTTGAGGAAACACCAAGGCGTGTGCCTAGTTGATTCCACCGTCTGTTACAGGTGTGGGAAGGCGGGGCACTACTCTCGTGACTGCTTGAGAGACACTAAATGCCAAGTATGTGGACTGTTTGGTCACCTGGCTAAGGATTGCAGAAAAGCCAGACAATCTGGTTCGGGAAAAGAAAAGGAACAGGAACAACCAAAGACTAGGACTCGAGCTTACGCCCTGACTGAGGAGGAAGCAAGGGGAAATCCTGATGTTGTGTCAGGTACGTTCCTAGTTAATGATGAACATGCGGCTATATTATTTGACTCGGGTGCTAGTAAAAGCTTTATATCAAATGCCTTTAGTCGAAAACTGAATTGCACTATCAACACAGTAGTAAAGGCCTTTAGTGTACAAACTGCCGTTGGTAAAAATTCGGCAGTATTCCAAGTAACAGAGGATTGCATAATAGAAATAGAGGGTCATAAATTTCCTTCTAGATTATTCCTTCTCACCTTAGGAGGATTCGATATAGTATTGGGTATGGATTGGCTAGCTGCCAACGAAGCTCAAATCATATGTAAACGTAAGAGGATACACCTCAAAGGTCCTAGCGGCAGTCCAATTACGGTTTATGGGGATTGGAATTGCACAATGCCGAACGTCATCTCGATGATTAAGGCCGAAAGTTACATGAGGCGCGGCTGCGAAGCTTATCTGGCATATGTTATAGATGATAGAATGAAAACGAAAGAACTCAAGAATGTACCCGTGGTGTGCAATTTTCCGGAAGTATTCCCTGAGGATCTACCTGGGTTGCCACCCGATCGGGAAATAGAATTTCAGATTGATTTACTGCCAGGAGCTGAGCCCGTTGCCAAAGCCCCCTACCGATTGGCTCCGTCAGAAATGAAGGAATTGATGTCCCAACTAGAGGAACTAACCGAGAAAGGATTTATTAGGCCGAGCATCTCACCATGGGGCGCTCCGGTACTATTTGTAAAGAAGAAGGACGGCAGTATGCGCATGTGTATCGACTACCGCGAATTGAACAAGAGAACAGTAAAGAACAAATACCCACTGCCTAGAATAGACGACCTTTTTGATCAACTGCAAGGCGCGAGTTGGTTCTCAAAGATTGATCTCAGGTCGGGTTACCATCAATTGAAAGTAAGAGAGAAGGATGTACCGAAAACCGCATTTCGCACGCGTTATGGGCATTATGAGTTTCTCGTGATGTCCTTCGGATTGACCAACGCACCAGCAGCGTTCATGGATTTGATGAATAGAGTATGTCGACCAATGTTGGATCGATCGGTGATAGTCTTTATAGATGACATACTGGTGTATTCAAAAAGCGAGGGTGATCACCACTGTCACCTAAGAGAGGTTCTGGAGGTGCTAAAGCAGGAAAAGTTGTACGCAAAATTCTCCAAATGCGCGTTCTGGCTTAGGGAAGTCCAATTCCTAGGTCATGTAATAAACCCAAACGGCATCATGGTGGATCCTGCAAAGATCGAGACAGTAAAGGAATGGAACATCCCAAAGACACCAACAGAGATACGAAGCTTTCTATGGTTGGCAGGCTACTATCGAAGGTTCATCCAAGATTTCTCAAGAATTGCCTCGCCGCTAACCAAACTGACACGGAAGGAAGTAAAGTATGAATGGGGTCCAACCCAAAACAACGCGTTTGAGGAACTTAAGACACGATTAACTCAAGCTCCAGTATTAACACTACCTGAGGGAAATGAAGACTTAGTAGTCTACTCTGACGCTTCAGGGCAAGGTTTAGGGTGCGTACTCATGCAACGAGGAAAGGTAATTGCTTATGCATCGCGGCAACTAAAGGTTCATGAAGTTAACTACCCAACACATGATCTAGAATTAGCAGCAGTAGTTTTCGCGTTGAAAATATGGAGACACTACTTGTATGGAGTTAAATGCACCATCTACTCCGATCACAAAAGCTTGAAATACTTTTTCGAACAAAAGGAACTAAACATGAGGCAAAGAAGATGGTTAGAGCTACTGAAAGACTATGACTGTGAGATATTGTACCATCCAGGCAAGGCAAACGTAGTGGCTGACGCTTTAAGTAGAAAGGAAGAATCGGCACCTATCCGGATCAAAGCGTGTCAGTTAATTATAACGCCAGACTTAATGGGTGAAATATCAAAGGCACAAGATGAAGCATTGTTAGAAAGAAATGTGAATCGGGAAAGAATAGTAGGACAACAAGGGAACTTAGATGCGAATGCATACGGAGTACGAACTAGGTTTGGCCGGATGTGGATACCTAAGATTGGTGAGCTTAGAGCCAAAATACTCGATGAGGCCCATAAGTCTCGCTATTCTATCTACCCCGGGACAAACAAAATGTATCAAGACTTGAAGAAAGAATACTGGTGGCCTGGCATGAAGAATGATGTGACAGAATACGTGAGCAAGTGCCTAACGTGTTCTCTAGTTAAGGCCGAGCACCAGAAACCATGCGGTAAAATGCAACCTTTACCAATACCGGAATGGAAGTGGGAAGAGATCACAATGGACTTCATTACCAAGCTACCGCGAACAGCTAAAGGCAATGATACCATTTGGGTGATCGTCGACCGCTTGACAAAGAGTGCTCACTTCTTGCCAATACGAGAAACTTCTTCTTCTGAAAAGCTAGCAGAAGTATTTATCAAGGAAATTGTGAGCAGACATGGTATGCCGCTGTCGATTGTGTCTGACAGGGATACTAGATTCACGTCAAGGTTTTGGAAGAAATTCAATGAAGCAATGGGCACTAGACTGAACATCAGCACCGCTTACCACCCCCAAACCGATGGACAATCGGAAAGGACCATTCAGACCTTGGAGGACATGCTCCGGGCCTGTATCATTGACTTCGGTGGGAGTTGGGACAGCCATCTACCATTGGCAGAATTTTCATATAACAACAGCTATCACTCGACTATTGGCATGCCGCCATTTGAAATGTTGTATGGGAGTAAATGTAGGACCCCGGTTTGTTGGGGGGAAATTGGACAGAAGGATTTTGCAAGTCTCGAAGTGGTCAAAGCTACTTCTGAGAAATTTGATCAAATCAAGGCTCGTATGAAAGCCGCAAAAGACAGACAGAAATCATACGCGGATAAGAGAAGGAGGGATTTAGAGTTTCAAGTAGGGGACATGGTACTGTTGAAAGTATCACCGTGGAAAGGAATCATTCGGTTCAGAAAGCGTGGCAAACTAAGTCCAAGGTTTGTCGGACCTTTCAAGATTGTAGCAAGAGTGGGTCAAGTTGCTTACAGACTCGACCTACCCGTCGAGCTTAGTGGAATACACCCTACGTTCCACGTGTCGCACTTACGCAAGTGCCTAGCTGACGACACAGCTCACATACCTTACGACGAGATCGAAGTGGATAACAGTCTAAATTATGTAGAGGAACCAATAGCCATTCTTGACCGAGCTGAGAAACGATTACGCAATAAGTCGATTCCTTTAGTCAAAATACAATGGAAACACAGAAAGGGGTCCGAGGCTACTTGGGAGAAAGAAGACGAGATGAAGGAACTGTATCCCCAGTTGTTTAACGTGTAACAGGTTTCGAGGACGAAACCTCATTAAGGAGGGTAGACTTGTAACATCCCAAATAATGACAAGACAAATAGAAAAGGGAAATAAAGTGGGCTTGGCCAAAATTTCGGCCCATGGGCCGAAAAGAAAAGTGGGAAACCCCATTACAAAACAGCAGCTTCAACCCAAACCCCTCTCATTTCATCTTCCTGCGCAAGAATACTAGAGAGAGAGAGAGAGCGATCGGCTTGTGAAGAAAACCGCAAGGAGAAGACTCAAGGGCTCGGGAATCATCCGACTCCACCATTTCAACGCATAGCAACAGAAATCGGGCCTGTTGAGGTAAGCATCGCCTCTGATTATGAGTCTTTGCATGTCTCGGGTTTAAATCAAATAAAGATACGATTTTTGCATACGAAACTTGAAACAAATCACGTATTTGAACTCAAGAACGATAAAGGAAGGTGTTTAACGTAAAATGCTCAAGGTTTAATCGATTGGAAATAAGTTGGCTGGAGCAAGGTTCTGGTCAGGGAAGATGCAGACCCATGACTCGAAACTATAGTTTCGATACATACAGACCCGTCGAAACTACTCTAGTTTCGATAGTCATGTTTGACTCGAAACTATCTAGTTTCGATAGCAGCCAATGACTCGAAACTACCATAGTTTCGATAGGAACTCAGGACTCGAAACTACCTAGTTTCGAGTGTCACCTTGAACCTAAACTAAGATTTTTCATAAGTTAATGACTCGAAACTACCATAGTTTCGATAGGATCTCATGACTCGAAACTACCTAGTTTCGATAGAAGGATTATGACTCGAAACTACCTAGTTTCGAGTGTAAGACCATAGCTCGAAACTACCATAGTTTTGATACGACCCACCTCCCGAAACTACTGAGTTCAAGCATAGTAATGTCTAGTGTCATCTAGGAGCACCATCTTATGTGTATGACTTTATTATACAGATCGTGAGTGACATTAGTGAAGCCCAGTAGCCAGCTTAGTGTATTACAGAAACTACTCATCAGGTGAGTTCTATGTGCCCCTTCTATGTTATGTGCAAATGTTTTCAAATGTTTTGGGGCTGAAATGTATACACTAAGTGAATAAAGGTTATGAATGTTAATGTGATCATATGTGTTATACAAGTATATATATATACCTATACACGAAAGAGAAATTATGAATAAAGAATGAAAAGCATGATTATAAAGAATGAACGAAAGTATAACACCATATGAAAGAATGAAATCCTGCTTTATATCCATGTATATATTGCTTGCAAAGAATGAAATGAATGAATGTCATAACATATAAGAATGAAATCTTGCTTTATATCCATGTATATATTGCTTGCCAAGTACAGAAAATGTTATGGACGCTTCGATGATAACGGCTACTTCGGTAGACGGACGACCATGTGACTATTTTATAACCGGGACAAGTGCGCTCCTTCATCGGCTAGGACGTACGAATGCCATTAATGGACGGTCGAAGCAATTGGCATATTATAGTAGAACGGTTGTATAAATAATAGTCGCATGGGAAACGGATACCTTCGGGTAGACGGGCGAATATGACGGACTACGACGGTAGTACGGTTAAGACGGACGGCCGAAGGTTTGCCGGACGGTATAGCATAACAGATGGCCGAAGGTTTGCCGGATGTTGTGGAGGACGGACTACGATGGTAGGACGGGCGTATGTCTTCGTGACTTACGCATAAATGAATGCGGGTTGATCACCCTTATATAGTATGACCCATGAAATTAAAGAAAGAAAGAAAAAAAAGAAAAGGGTGAATGCATATATATATATGAAATCACAAAAATACAGAAAAGAAAGATGAAAAGAAAGACAAAAGTTATGAATACGTATTTATATGAATGACTATACAGTAATGCATACTTATAAAGTAAAGAATAGAATGTTTATATCAAATTGCATTAAACTAGAACTCACCAGCGTTAGCTGACTTTTAGTATACATTTCAGGTAAAGGAAGAAAAGGTCGTGCGATGGCGTGAGGGTTACCCGGCACAAGACTGACATCCCACTTTTGTTTGTTAAGACAATGTTGTGTTTTTAATTGTTAAGACTTCCGCTGTTATGTAATGTAATTGAATGATGAATGTTTTAAATTCAAGTTCAGTATTTATGGCTATGTTTATGAGTAAATCCAACAAGTGAGGTCACCCGGGAAAGGGGCCTTACAAATCGATATTGGATTGACAGATTTCGACTAGAAGTGAGTCGTGACTTGATGGGTTAGTCTCCGGCGTTTCCTAATGCATCTCCGACGTAATTGATGTGTGAAAAAGCTTTAGGGGAGTGCGAATGAGGTGCGCAGGTGATTAGTTTGTGAGTATGATGATTGAAATGGTCGAATTGATGAATTATGTTGATGGCTCGACGGTTTCGGTTTTAGAATAAGTTAATATGCTTAATTCGTAATCATTATGGATTGATTATGTGTGTAAATGTTTGGAAGGCAGTCGAGATCCATAAGGCTTTGCATAACCGACGAGATTTTCAACAGATTTGGGGAATTCGGGTTTAATTTGGATTCAAAGGCTCATAGTTTGACTTTCAGAAGTCAAAATCTTTGGATTTTGACTTTCAGGAGTCAACAATTCAAGTATTGAGACTTAGCAGGACTAGTCCCTGTTGTTGAGGTTAAACATGTTGCAGAAATAGTCCCTGGAGTTCAAGATTAAGTTAACCGGGTTAGTATTTAACTAGATTTGCTAATGGAACTAACTGAAAAGTCCGGATTGTCGCACCTAACATTCTGCTTTCACTATCGGGTATCTCCCAACATAGATAGCAGTTTCTCCTTTCATGTTTTGCCACATAATGGAGTTCCTCGGGATCCTTATACGTTTTATCTGATTTTGGATGAATGGAGTACTTGGGCTTATGGACTTCATCCATAACCTCCCACATAGGCTACCGATACTTGGTATCCAAATTCTATTTGTATCATCCAACTTAGGCTTCAATTGTTTGATTCCATTTACTTGGTAGTCGGTATTCGAAAGTAAAGCGAATACTTCTCCTACTAACGATATTAAACGTGCAAGAACCCCTTTATTTGATTACCCTCAATATGGTAGGGTTATGTGATGCTTATTCCTAGTAATGAAAGGAATGGTGCCTGCGAATCTTGAGTGTATGTTGACACATACCCTCTATTCGTCTACGCACTTTGTCACAAAAGCAGATCTCTATAGATCTTATGAAAGAATTACTCGACGAGGTGTCTAGGTTTTAGTTGAATATTGGGTAGTAATGACACAGTACGGAAATGAAACTTTATGTTTGTCCCTCTTATGCTTTTTGAAAGCATTTTCTCGGACTAAGACTTTATTCTTAATTCAGGTTTCGTGTTATCTATGATCTTCCATTAAAATGGGTCATAATTGGTTTAATATTTCAAGATTCCTTGTGTGCTCTGACTAGTAAAGTTCGAGTCTAATCACCACTTTACCCTTTGCTTGTACCACCTTTCTATGGCAGACCAACCTTTGGGTTGTAACGTCCTGATATGTAAATTCATGGCTTGACGACCATACTCTCGAAGTATGTAAGCCATACGAAGTTCTATGAAATCCTAGCAAATTCATGGCCGTGAACTCACCTTGTGTCCGATGAATCCTAGCAAATAACCTTGTGCAAATAGTTCCTGTCTATCCGTACCCTAATCACACAAGGGTACTAATGTGTTAAGACTACCCGTCTTATACGTAAGTTGTTCATCCGACTTAACGAATCCCGTTAAGTACGCCTTTGTTTAGTAAAAATAGGGTTTTCATTTACGACTCATTGGTGATTATTATTCGAGTCTAGATGCTTACATATTTTCCGAAAAAATAATATGTTTCCCTATTGGTGACTTAATACGTGTACCAAAAATAAATATTATTTTTGTAACAACTTAAAATATATTCACTTATTTTCCACGATGTCATGTGATTATTTATTTTTAACCGAATCTCTTCATATGTTCCATGTACATATATCAAATGTTCATATTAGGATACTAATCTTAAATTCCTAGAACATTTTCATGATTTAACCAAAACCGTACACCAACACATATATATCACAAATTTTATCCATAAACATATATTTTTAGTAACACCTTTCACATTCATATGTTGATGATAAATCGTTTGTATGTCTTCTTGAATCATAGGACACTACCTCGGGTCTTGCTAGGTAAGTCACACATGATCATATAACTTAAGGAACATGTATCCTTCAACATAACACATGAATGGAATGAAGGGTTTATGAAGAACACCATCATCTAAGTGTTATTTTATGTGATAGTATATATATATATATATATATATATATATATATATATATATATATATATATATATATATGTAGTTTATATTTGATGTGTCCTTGTCTTGTCCATGGTCGTTTTAGTTTGGTATTTTATGTATGAACATGTACGTGTATAAATATATGTATTCAAACATGACTCATGAAGAAATAAAGCCAAAGCTCATCAAGACTTTTATGTTTTATTTTGTTCATGAAAACTCAGATTTTTAGGCGTACTTTGAATAGACTTTTAGATGGTTTTAGAAGACCACATGACTTGGGGTTTTCTTCTAAAATCAAGTTTATTGAAACCAGAGGAGATGTGAAAAAGATTTACTATATTTGGAGTTGTGTAGGTACCTCAAAACAGGAAAATGAAAAGAGGTGTCCAGATTCGACGAGGTGTCCAGATTCGACCTGCACTGAGCGGTCTTCTTGCACCGGCTGTTTGGAGGTCGAATACTCCATGGATTCGAGTAATTCCACTTGGGTTCTTCCTTCTTAATATGGGGCTTAATTCTAGAAGAAAAATGGACCGATTTGGCCAAGTAACGAAGGAGATATGGTCTTGCAAAGTTGGCCAAAAATCTGGTAGAAGCTGAGTTACGGAATTTTTGGGTATTCTTTTGGTTTTGGGGCTGGTTAAAACCGAGAGAAAGAGGGGGATATAGGGTGATTTCTTCTTGAATTTCCAGTAGGTGATTCAAACCACCAATTCAGCATTGGAAAGCCAAAGTTCCTCCAAGAATCATCATTCCGTTGAATGCACACATGTTGATATTGATAATCCGAGAACCCTTTTTTACAAGGATGCAAGCTCTTGGATTCCTCCCACTGACTAGATCTCTCTCATGTGCAGGGACAGCCATGTCACAAGAATAACACCTAGGTGGTAGACAGTGGTTGTTCCAGGTATATGACAGGCAACAGATCCATCCTCTCCAACTTCAGGCATTTCAATGGAGGATATGTTGCCTTTGGAAGTGACTCAAAAGGAGGATCAATTACTGGACAAGGAACTGTGTCCAATGAAAGAATGAGTATTGAAAAGGTAACCTATGTCAATGAATTGGACTTCAATCTCATGAGTGTTTCCCAGGTCTGTGATCAGAAGCTCTTCACAGATAAAGAATGCTTTGTACTGTCTCCTGGCTTATCCAAGCCTCCTCGAGAAAAGATTTTATTAACTGCTCAGAGAAAAGAAAATCTTTATGTGCTTGACATGAATGAGGTCACTCCATCTGGCAGTGTATCCTGTTTTCTGTCAAAAGCTTCAGTTGATGAATCATCTCTCTGGCACAGGAGATTAAGCCATGTTAACATCAAAACCATCAACAAATTGGTGAAGGATAATCTTGTCAGAAGGCTTCCTGACAAAGAATTCCACCTAGAAGATCATTGCATTGCTTGTTTGAAAGGGAAGCAACACAAGAGTTCTCACAAGACCAAGACTTTGAATACAAATGACACTCCACTACAGCTGCTGCATATGGATCTCTTTGGTCCTACAAATATTATGTCAATGGGTAAGAAGTCATACTGTCTGGTGATAACTGATGACTACACCAGATTCTCATGGGTATACTTCTTGAGAACTAAAGATGAAACTACTAAGACTCTCAAATCTTACATTCTTAGGATAGAGAATCAAAGCAATCAGAAGGTAAAGATCATAAGGTGTGATCAGGGCACAGAGTTCAAGAACCACACCTTGAACTGTTTCTGTGAAAGCAAGGGAATAGAAAGACAATACAGTGCTCCAAGAACTCCTCAACAAAATGGAGTTGCTGAAAGAAGAAACAGAACTCTAATTTAGTCAGCAAGATCTATGTTGGCTGACTCAAAACTAGCTCTCACATTCTGGGCAGAAGCAGTAATCACAGCCTGCTATGTGCAAAATTGAGTTATCATAGTCAAGCCTCTCAACAAGGCACCTTATGGAACTATGGTTCCAAAGAGTTCCCTACATTGGATTTCTAAAACCTTTTCGATGTCCATGCACAATTCTGATCACACATGGGGCTCTTCTTAAGTTTGGTGCCAAATATGATGAAGGATATTTTGTTGGCTATTCCTCTCAATCCAAGGCCTACAGAGTATTCAACTCAAGAACAAGAATTGTGGAAGAATCAGCCAATGTGGAATGTAGAGAACACATTGCCTGTGAACAGGGAAAAGGCCTAAACTAGCTCTTTGACATAGACTCCTTCACCCAAACATTTGAGCCTCTCATCTTCTCAAATATGGAATCTACCTCTTCACAAGCACCAGCTTTCTCTTTCTCCTCTTACTACAGACTGGATTTTCCTAAATCTTCAATCAGTCTGAAAAGACCATCCAATGATCCTCCATCTGTTATGGAAGCCATTGAAGCAAGTGAAGCCGGAACCAGACTCTCCAATGTCACCAGCAGCCTGTCTGAAAATGAAAATTTGAATGAAGACTCTTCGGTAATTGCTGTAAATGTTGCAAATACTATTGCTGATAATACTGGTGTGGCTGCTGATAATACTGAAGTGGCTGTTGATATTGAAGACTTTTCCACCATGAATGAAGAAATCCCTGATCAAAATCAAACTAATCTTGAGCAAGGGATACAACTGGAGGTGGTACCAGCACAAAGGATCAACAAGGAACATCCTCTGGAAAATATTATTGGCCAAGTTCACCAAGGAGTTCTAACAAGAAGCAAATCTCACGAGGCCAATATATGTTTGTTTTCATGTTTTCTATCTCAGGTGGAACCCAAGAAGATAGATGATGTAACATTTCTGATTTTCATTATCTGTGTTTCAATTCAATGTGATACATTTCAAACCAAATTTGTAACATCCCGAGTTTTAGAGCACGAGAGAATTCACGAGGAATTAAAACTTAAATAAAAAGAAAGGAAGCGGGCTTGGGCCGGGGTGAATGGGCCGAAAGGGGAAGGGTTTGGGCCCTTATAGGCCTCAAGAACAACCCAAAAGCCCCATTTCCATCCTCATTTCCGGATTTTAGAGAGAGGAGAGAGAGAGTCTAGAGAGAGAGAGTCTCGGTTTTTGGATTAAAGCTTCAAGGATCATTAGCAAGAGCCTCTTGAGTGTTTAGCAACGAAAAGGAAGTGATTACAGGTAACCGATTCTCCTAGATCTGAGTTTTAGTTCGTTTTTGGGTTTTTCGGGTTTTGGGTGAAAAGGTTATGTCTAATCGGATGATAAGCATAGATTTGAGTTCCTTAATGGAAAACGAACGTTTTGAATGCAAGCAGGTTCGGGATCTTGAAGTGATCAGACCCGAATGCGAAAGTTAGGGTTTTTCGCCAAGAACAGGTCGTGCGCACTTGCTAAGTGCGCACAGAGCAGGTCTTGCGCACTTGCTAAGTGCGCAGGAAGAGGAGCCTGCGCACTTGCTAAGTGCACAGGAAGGGAAGTCTGCGCACTTGCTAAGTGCGCAGGAAGCAGTGTCTGCGCACTTGCTAAGTGCGCAGGAAGCAGTGTCTGTGCACTTGCTAAGTGCGCAGGCATCAGGACTGATTAAGTAAAGTCAGTTTGTTAGAGTGGTTAAACCGTTTAGCGTCGAGTTAAGTCTGATAAGTGTCAAATTGTTATGATTGTTCAGATTGTGTGAGATCCAGTAGACCGTTGCAACTTAGATACCAGGTGAGTTCTAATCCCCTTTTTGCCTTCTTTAGGGGTGGTATGCATACTTAGTGTAAAGTGTTTATTATATTTTATATATTATAAACTGAAGAGAAAAGCTATGTTTTAGTGAAAGGTTTAAAAGAGGCAAAAGTATGTTTCAGTAAAAGCAAAGATATATCATTTGGCAAGCGTTTACTATATTTTTATATACATAAACAAAGGCATGATATATGTGCTAGTATGTTTTCAGTAAAGTAAGATATATCATTTGGCAAGCGTTTACTATATTTTTATATACATAAACAAAGGCATGATATATATGATAAACTATGTTTCAGAAAGTAAGATGTATTTTATGATAAGCTATGTTTCAGAAAGTAAGATGTATTTTATGATAAGCTATGTTTCAGTAAAAGCAAAGATATATCATTTGGCAAGCGTTTATATATTTTTATATACATAAACAAAGGCATGATATATGTTAAGTTATGAACAAGATTTACAGAAAGATTTATGAACAGTAAAGTGAACAGTTTTCCTTCGGGAATATGTACCAGCTATAAAGGTCCTTAGGACAGATGTTACTTGTACAAGATGTCAGACATGGGTTCTACCCATTAGTAAGAACCTTTGGGTTCGTTAACGGTTGTACAACTGGGATGAGTGACGGCGGTTGCTCGGGAGGTCCACGCAACCTCCCCTTAGCGGTAATGTCGGTTCATGGACGTTAGCCATGGGGGCATTGACCAGGTACTCGTCGGTTCATGGACGTTAGCCATGGGGGCGGTACAGTAGTGACAAGGAATTGACGGTTAAGCGGTAATGTCGGTTCATGGACGTTAGCCATGGGGGCATTGACCAGGTACTCGTCGGTTCATGGTCGTTGACCATAGGGGCGGTACAGTAGTGACAAGGAATTGAAGGATAAGCGGTATTGTCGGTTCATGATCGTTGATCATGGGGGCATTGACCAGGTACTTGTCGGTTCATGGATGTAAGCCATGAGGGCAGTACAGTAAAGAGGAATTGACGGTTTATTATACGTTTTAAACTGTTTAAAAAGTAAAGTATGTAAAGTTTAGCCATATGGGCAGTATATATATATATATGTTTTAGTAAATCTTTTGTATAATTGATTTAAAGTAAACGTTAGAACTCACTCAGCGTTGCTGATTTTTAGTATGCATATCAGTTAAGTGCAGGTTAGTTGATGGATGTGGATGCTTGGTTTAGAGAGAAGAGTTACCCGAAGATCAGTGTCTGGCATCCCGTTTATGTTTTATGTTATGTTTCTTTTGATTATGTTGATTAAGACAAGTTTCAGTTGTAATTGGCTAGTTATGTTTAGACATGTATGTTTTCGCTGCGTATGTTGAGATTTTAAAACGTTTCCGCTGTGTTAATGAATGTCTTATGTTTAAAAGTGCTATGTGTTGATGAGTAAATCCAATGAGTGAGGTCTCCCGGGATTGGGGCCTCACAAAATACTAGTACACTGATTTGTTCTATTCGTACCAACAATTAAATACTATGTTTCAATGCAAATCCGCAAATTTTACACGAGTATATCCTATTAAATTCTACATAAGTTCATATTTATACAAATCTATCAAAACTAAAATTTGCAAGGACTGATTTTATAAATTAACAAGAAACCCTAATAGGCACGGTCGCGCCTCGTTCTGGCATGGTCGCGCGCCTTCCTTTGGAACGTTCGCGCCCGGTGCCTTGGCACGGTCGCGCCTCATATGGGCACGTTCGTGCATCTCGTCAGTTGAAACGTAAGTGCATCCTTTAATCACAGAGACATTCGATTTCGTAACCGTTCCACACGTTTCAACTATTAACGAACAAAATTAAGTCTTTTAATCATCATATTTACAACAAATAAACTAAATTTCATCGATTCATCTCATAACCGTCCAATTCTTTCACGAAACCATCGAATCCACCATTTTGATTGCAATTCTCCCAAGCAAACGCACCATCGATCCTCTCTGAAGCTCCCGAAAACACTGAGTCAGCCGTAGTTGCAGCAAAAGGCACCGGAGATCAAACCGTCATCGCCGGAACAAGTTCCTACTATACTCTATCAATACATCATCCTTCCGGGTAATTGAAACCTCCTACACCTTCGTTTTAGTCTATAGATCAAAAGCCCCAACCTAATTTGGGCTTACAATAGCTAATTTAACGCGAACCCGAATCTAGGGTTCATTCCAAAATGGTTTAATCGAATCCTACTTTGTACATGTTGTAAATACAATTAACCTATACCAACAGACTAGTAATCACCTAATGGATGAAAGCCCTATGATTTCCAACATTAACAATATAAGATTTAAGCAATTCGTTTCTGTTTTGAAACAGACACGGTCGCGCTAGTCTTCTAGCGCGGTCGTGCTTCATGAGACACGGTCGTGCCAATACCAGCGCGGTCGTGCCTCACACACTCAGACCCGGTCATGCCTCTTGGCTAGACTTTGATCGTGCCTCAGAAACCTAGACACGGTCGTGCCTGGCTCAGACACGGTCGTGCCTAGTGAACAACTTTGTTATGCCTTCTGTTTGATCAACACGGTCGCGCCCTGACTAGCACGGTCGCGCCCGTGGTTCTAGCACGATCGTGCCTGGTGCCAGACACGGTCGTGTGTGTGAGAAAAATCTTGGCAGAATAATTATTTTTTTTATATTTTAAAAACAATAAGTATTTCAGATTAATTTTCAAATAAAAATAATTGATTTTATAAAGATTTATATTAACTTATTTAAAAAGATCAAATTCTTAATCCTAAAATAAATAGAAGTTAGTTATTTAAATTTACAAAATTAAATTTATACTTATTGTTAAACCCTACACTTAAATATTATTTACACAACTTATTTACACATCTTTATGAAAATAAAGTACAGAAATTTATATGTAATATAAAACATCCGATACATTTTTATAACTAAATGACTAAGTTACATATTTTATAAATAAATAAGGTAATAATTATTTATTTAATTTACATTTAAACAAAAAATATTTATTTAGGTTATACTTAATTACCCCTAATACCTACATTATTGTTATAAATAAGTGAATAAATAATAATTATGTAATTTATTTATTTAGTTATTCCAAACTCAAACATTAATTTTATACAACACCATTCAAGTACAAACCACTAACACCTACAACTTAAATTCCTTATACACACATCCAATTCAACCCTCGACTTAGACATAGACTATTATGCACACTATTAATTCAATACATATTACACTCTAGGTTAACGTTGTGCAATACAAGGATCTCGTTTCTATCTAGTCTCTCGTGTTAGCTATGCTTTTGAATCAGGTGAGTATTACATAGCCCCTTTTACTCTTTTACACTTTTTGGGGTGGAACATGAACACTATACAATACTATTGCTTACATTTACACAAACTATACAAATACAAATCCTCTTTACATTTATGTGTGCAATTTGAGCTTTATGCCTGAGTGCTAGTTGTGCTAACTTTTGTGTGCAATTTATGTGCAATCATTAACTATTCAAGCCGACGGTAAACAATGATAGATCTATTGAGTCTGACAAACTGTGACACCCGACAATTCAGGTCAATATCCGTACATGTTATAAACAAGTTTACATTATAATTGTTTTTGTGATTTACTTAATTTCACAAACAAGGACATTAAGGCCTAACAAAAACCGTACATGGTCTCATTTCATATTTTGGTAATTCTAGGAGTTACCGGTTCACGTACCAGGATAACCCGACTAAATACGAACACTAGTGGTTAAAATTACACTTAAATCAAATGGTTTGATTTATTTAAATCCCAACCCACTTGCTTGACTTTCTCGACCGAAAGTCAGGGGAGCCATTCCCCCACTTGCTAATTCACTCAAATTCAGATAAAAACCATACCTCCTCAATCGAAATCCCACAATCCCTTTCATACTTCTCATTTTCTTACGGCAAATTCCCAATTCTCCTTCAAGTCGAAGTCCAGTTTAAGGTAAAAATCCACCGTATTTCGGTGCTATAAGAAGAGTTCCAAGTGTTGTCTCAAGAATCAAGATAAGGAGCTCAAGATCATTCTCTGTTTCCCTGAAAATCATCATTCTCTGTTTGAGGTAAAAACTCGATATTATCCATTTCATTTTCTTTAAAATCGTAGCTGAACATACAAATCGTTCAAACGCAAGTAAGATAACAAGAAAACTGTGTCAAATTCAAGATTTGAACATAAAAATATACAGGACGAATTCTGTCAATCAAAGTGCAGTAATCGAAACTAGGAGTTTCGATACCTATTCAATCGAAACTAGGAGTTTCGATATAAGTTTACTCAATCGAAACTAGGAGTTTCGATATAAGTTTACTCAATCGAAACTAGGAGTTTCGATACTAGTTGTTCAATCGAAACTAGGTAGTTTCGATACATATTGCTCAATCGAAACTAGGTAGTTTCGATACCCTTCTTGCCAATCGAAACTAGGTAGTTTCGATACCAGTTTTTGCTCATTCGAAACTAGGAAGTTTCGACAACTGTCATACTCAATCGAAACTATGAAGTTTCGATACTCAATTGCCCAATCGAAATTAGGAAGTTTCGACGTCTGTTCATCAGTCACATTGGGCAGTAACTTAGAACTATTTTTATAACGAAACAAGTGTTGAAAAACTAAAAAGATACTTAAACGAAAGCAATCGGATCTGTTAAGTCGGATGAACAACTTACGTATAAGACGAGTAGTTTTTAACACATTAGTACCCTTGTGTGATTAGGGTACGGATATACAAGAACTAGCACAAGTTGGTTTGCTAGGATTTCATCGGACACAAGGTGAGTTCACGGCCCCCCTTTTAACTCTTTACTGTTTTGTAAACATCGGGGGAGAAACATACTTACTTGTTATGTTTTGAAAACATGAATTACATTGTTTATACGGTTGACAATATGAACGTTTTGGTTTAACTTCTTGTGAGTCTCCCGGCCCCACTTTTATTACTAGTTTTTAAATTGTTTTTAAACAAACGGGGAGAAAACTTGCTCAACTAAACAGCTGGACAAGAACACACAACGATTGTTCGGATGAACAACACACAACGATTGTTCGGATGAACAACACACAACGATTGTTCGGATGAACAACACTCAACGATTGGGGGAAACACATACTTACAATTATTTTATGGGATAACAAGAGAATAAGGCACGACTTTTATGTTTACATGAGATGAGAACAACGAGTTGAGCTAAAGTCCCCTGGAACAATGTAGTAACCATTAACTGTAGCCTAGGGTCCTATGAATAGTACTATGGAGAGTGACGTCTCCCGGTCATGGTTAGTCGCGCTAACCACAATCTGGAGGATTTATGGCCGCATAGAACCGGATAACGAAATTAGGGGCGTGTACAAATTGTCATGGTTTGGTTACGCCTCATGTATGAACATATTATTTGTATTCCTAGCTAGTTTACAAATGGGTCAACAATTCTTATTCTGTTTATCACATACACCTGAAACTATTTACGAACAATTGAATTTAAACAAAGGGTTCTGATCAGGTTAAAGTGATCAGGTTTAAACAAAAGAGTTTTGATCCGGATAAAGTGATCATGTTTATACAAAAGGGTTCTGATTAGTTAAATCGATCAGGTTTAAACATATTTTATGACGGTAAAGTCATGAACAGGTTTTTGGGGAAAAACTATAAGCACTAATATAACTAACTCTGTGAACTCACCAACCTTCGTGTTGACACTTTCAAGTATGTTTCTCAGGTGACCTCTAGCCATGGCGCGGTTGGAATAGGCTAGCTATGTTGGATCAATTCCTAGTAGCTGGAAGGACGTAAAATATCAAGTCTCAAGTCTGTCGTGATCTAGAAGAACTTAGATCATAGTATTTCTTAGTTTTAGTAATTGTATATGTAATCAAGTCTTAGAAATCATTATTACAGCTTCCGCTATCGTGTAATGAACCAATCGTTACAACCTGTATTTATTTAATAAGTAAATAAAATATGGGGGTGTGACAGATTGGTATCAGAGCAATGGTTTTAGCGAATTAGGTGTCCTTAGTGATACCTAGGCTCTAACCGGACTCATTTAGGGACCAAGATTTCTAAGACTTGCATCACATTAAAAACACCCAAGACTTGAGCATAGGAATTCCAACCGTTGCCGAACGATTTGTGTAGACTATTAGTGTATGGAGTTACACTAGGGTACCATTAGCTACACTAATACAATTACATGGCACATGTAGTGAACACTTAAACACATACAATAAAGTGAAAATAATAAACACTTATAACATGTTATTGTTCGGGTTACGAGTCAAGAATAACGGGTACTCAGCATACTGCAACCTTAGAAGATCGAGTTACGAGCTAAGCTTGAACGACGACGGCGGCGATCGTCAGTTACCGATCTTGGTATCACAACAGGTTGAACTCGTACCAGAATCTGTACCTATACCTGCACCACAACTACTCCAGCCATGGAGGCAACTATCTTTCTAACGTATTTATGGTATAAATACTCTTCTTCATAAGTTGTCGGATCGGATGCCTAGACTCTCGCCATGTTATATGGCAGGCATGATTGCCCAGACAGAAGGGAATTCAAGGTGAATAAGCAGGACTAAATGGGAGAGAACTCCAAGGGTCAGGAGACCCAGACATACATCAGGGTCATGTGGATCCATGCATATATACAGACTTGGAGCATGAGTTGCTCGACACTCGTTTGAGGATCTCTGCCCAACACATAGTGCCTGAATTTCACCATGCACATTTTTTTAAGAGACACTGGTGGTGCCTCTCTACCCTTAGCCTCATCCGACAACTGCCATATTCGGCAGATTCATGAGTATTGGTACACATAATTAACAGTAATCCGATAAAACAATACACACTCCTGTACAAATGTGCAAACGCAATCTAATGATCGTTTCAAATCACTTTTGATTAAAAGCTAGGGATAGAAGAAACACTATAGGGATCAGGCAAGGCAAATCATCATTACGGGTGCACACGTAATCATAATTTGCAGTGCATGGGAACTTTAGTGAGTCTTGCTGTCTAAGCTGATGATCAACTCATGTTCTCAATCACTTGATTAAGGATTGGATCTCAACAAATCAGACTTCTCAATTTGGTGCTCACAAAGCATTCTCCTAGTTTTGGAGGAACGAGAGAAATTCAAATTGAATTCAACCAATCCTTAGTAAATCCTGAACGACGAAGAAATTCGCACATTCACTCTTTGAGATTCTACTTGTCAGGAATGCTTCAAATTGAGCGTTACAACAACTAACACTTACAGTAATTGCACAACTATTGTGGGAGATTATGGCATAATCTCAGGATCCATCATACAGTTCAATCTCATAATTGCTTGAAAGTTACGCCAAGAGTGTTATGCACTAACTTCAGTAATAGGGCAGGGTATTATTCTGACCCGCATACACATGGCACTTATGGATATTGTGGAAGCTCGTCATGAGACAAGTAGGAAATCGGACATTTCAGAATGTCGGTCAAACAGGATTGCTCTCGCAGCCATTGACATTCAATATACCTTTAAGTCTAACTATTCTCTCGGTAATGGATAAGCCGGGTTTGATGCTCGAGCAAATGCCAAAGAAACCTAAGTGTGGACTAACGACTATTGTCGCACTAACCAAAACGACATGCAAAACTCTTAAAGGAGTCCCAAATGCGGAATTTCATGCTAATCTCATTAGTTCATGATATGCATAAGGGACGTAAGCTCGAGCTATTCACAACAGGCCACTGTCCACAAAGAGTTGAGAAGAATAATCTATTACTATTTTGTACTCGCACTTCCTCAAAGTTCATCTTGTTGGATGGATCCCAGATTTAGCCTAGAAAAGAGGTGTGATTGCATCTTTCACTCCTAGTTTTCTATAATTGGGAAGCTCTAGAGCATCTATTTTTAAGAAATGATCTCTTGGAGTAGACTCAGTTAGAATACAAAAGTCTCGACGTTCAACACTCATTACCTCAAGTGTATCCTTGTGCTAAGGATTTTGAGGCCATAACCTGAATGAGTGGAATATGTAATGGTATGTCCCCAAAGTACTATTCAAACCCTAAGGAAGTGCAGATACACTGAATGACAACAAGATGGCAATTGTAAAACTCCCAAAACATCTCAGCCAACTTAATGGGTTGACAAGCCCATAGCCCATTTTGGGGAAAGCACTAATTCGATGAGACCATTCTCACAGTATCACTATTCATTCCTTCACATAGACAGAATATGAATATTCCAATCAAACATCGAACTTTGTATGGCTTACATACTTTGAATGTAGGGTAGTCGAGACATGAGTTTACATATCAAGACGCTACAACCCAAAGGCTAGTCTGCCTCGAAAGGTAGTGCGAGCAAAGGGGTAAAGTGGTGATTAGACTCGAAGTTCACAAATAAGAGCTCCCAAGGAACATCAATTCCTAGCTCCATGAAGGCACATAGAGAGGAAAATCATAGAAAACATGAAACCTGAAATAAGAGAAAAGTCTTAGTCCGGGAAAATGCTTTCGAAAAAGCATAAGAGGGACAAACATAAAGTTTCATTTTCATACTTTTTCATTTCTACCCAATATACAACAAAAACTTGGACACCTCGTCGAGTAATTTTTTTCATAAGACCGAGTTTCTCACCATGGGGAGTTCCGGTCCTGTTTGTAAAGAAAAAGGATGGAACCTTTAGAAGGTGCATCAATTATCGGGAGTTGAACAAGCTGACAATCAAAAACCGGTATCCTCTTCCTCGAGTAGACGATTTGTTTGATCAACTTCAAGGGTCCAGTTTCTATTCAAAAATTAATCTACGATCAGGGTATCCTCAACTGAAAATTCAGGAAGAAGATATACCAAAAACGACTTTTAGGACTCGTTACGGTCACTACGAGTTCCTAGTTATGTCATTTGGCTTGACTAATGCACCGGCCGTTTTCATGGACCTAATGAACCGCGTGTGCAAGCCATACTTGAATAAATTCGTGATTGTATTTATCGATGACATATCAATATATTCACAAACCAATGAGGAACATGAACATCATTTGAAATCAATCTTGGAACTTCTCCGGAATGAGAAGCGTTATGCCAAATTCTCTAAGTGTGAGTTTCGGATTCGAGAGGTTCACTTTCTCGGACACGTCATCAATAAGAAGGGTATTCACGTAATCCCAACCAAGATTGAGGCTATCAAAAACTGGGAAGCACCAAGAACTCCGACTGAGGTGCGTCAATTTCTGGGTTCGGCAGGATATTACAGGCGATTTATCGAGAATTTTTCAAAGATAGCCTTGCCTTTGACCACGTTAACTCAGAAGGACAAAAAGTTTGATTGGACTGATAAACAAGAATCAGCGTTTCAATTGTTGAAGCAAAAACTTTGCAGTGCACCAATCATATCCCTTCCCGAAGGAACTGACAATTCCATTGTGTACTGCGACGCATCACACCAAGGTCTGGGATGTGTATTGATGCAAAGAGAAAAAGTCATAGCGTATGCATCCAGACAGCTAAGAGTACATGAGAAAAAAAAAATAAATAAATAAAAAAAAATTATACGACTCACGATCATAAATTGGGTGCTGTCGTGTTTGCACTCAAGATTTGGAGATATTTCTTATATGGTACAAAATGTATTATCTTTACAAACCACAAGAGTCTCCAGTACATCTTTAATCAGAAAGAACTCAACATGAGTCAACTTCGTTGGGTAGAACTACTGAATGATTACGACTGGGATATCAAGTATCACCCTGGTAAGGCAAATGTCGTAGCAGATGCCGTGAGTCGTAAAGAACGGGTTAAAACTCTCCGTGTTCGTGCCCTAGGATTGACATTTCATGCGAGTCTCACGACTCAAATCCGGATGGCACAACAGGAGGCAATCAAAGAAGAAAACATTTAGAGTGAAGCTATACGAGGAATGATCAGACAATTAGAGCCAAAATCAGATGATACTTTATACTTTGCAAATAGAAATTGGGTGCCATGTTTTAGTAACTTACGGGAGTTGGTTATGGACGAAACCCACAAGTCCAGGTACTCTATTCACCCAGGTTCGGATAAAATGTATAAGGATCTGAAAGAACTCTACTGGTGGCCGAACATGAAATGAGAAATTGCTATTTACGTCGGTAAATGCCTGACATGTTCAAAGGTAAAGGCAGGACATCAGAAACCGTCGGGATTGTTATAACAACCCGAGATACCTCAATGGAAATGGGAACAAATTTTAATGGATTTCATTACAAAGTTACCCAGAACACCTAGCAACTATAATACTATATGATAATCGTCAGTCGTTTGACGAAATCCGCGTATTCACTACCAATAAAGGAGACAGATAAAAGTAAGAAGCGTGCAAGGCTAAATATTAAGGGAATTAAGGCTAGGCATGGTATGCCAGTTCCCATTTTCACAAAAAGGGACAGTCGATTCATGTCAAGAACCTGGCAGTCTTTACAATAAGCCTTGGGCACACGCCTTTACATGACCACTGCATATCATCCCCAGATGAACGGTCAAAGTAAAAGGACCATCCCAAATTTAAAAGATGTGCTCCGTGTGTGTGTAATCGATTTCAGAGGAAATAGGGATACTCACCGCCGTTGGATGAGTTTTCATATAATACCAACTACCATACCAACATTAAAGCCGCTCCGTTGAGGCTTTGTATCGTTGTAAGTGTCACTCATCGCTATGCTGGGCGGTGATTGGCGAAAAACTTTTGACTGGTCATGATATTGACTAGGGAACCATTGACAAAATCGTCGAAATAAAAGATCGTCTGAAAGTCACTCAAGACAGACGAAAGAGAGTTGAGATAGCAACAGACGAAAACCATTAGAATTCCAAGTGGGAGACAAAGTCATGTTAAAGGTCTCACATTGGAACGGGGTTGCAAGATGTGGCAACCGTGGCAAGCTTAACCCTAGGTACGTTGAACCATTTGAACGAGAGGATCAAATGAAAACAAAAATACCCATCCTTGTTTAAGGATACAACAGTTCAAGAGGACACAAATTGAATTTCGGGACGAAATTCTTCTAACATGGGGAGAATGTGACACCCGACAATTCAGGTCAATATCCGTACATGTTATAAACAAGTTTACATTATAATTGTTTTTGTGATTTACTTAATTTCACAAACAAGGACATTAAGGCCTAACAAAAACCGTACATGGTCTCATTTCATATTTTGGTAATTCTAGGAGTTACCGGTTCACGTACCAGGATAACCCGACTAAATACGAACACTAGTGGTTAAAATTACACTTAAATCAAATGGTTTGATTTATTTAAATCCCAACCCACTTGCTTGACTTTCTCGACCGAAAGTCAGGGGAGCCATTCCCCCACTTGCTAATTCACTCAAATTCAGATAAAAACCATACCTCCTCAATCGAAATCCCACAATCCCTTTCATACTTCTCATTTTCTTACGGCAAATTCCCAATTCTCCTTCAAGTCGAAGTCCAGTTTAAGGTAAAAATCCACCGTATTTCGGTGCTATAAGAAGAGTTCCAAGTGTTGTCTCAAGAATCAAGATAAGGAGCTCAAGATCATTCTCTGTTTCCCTGAAAATCATCATTCTCTGTTTGAGGTAAAAACTCGATATTATCCATTTCATTTTCTTTAAAATCGTAGCTGAACATACAAATCGTTCAAACGCAAGTAAGATAACAAGAAAACTGTGTCAAATTCAAGATTTGAACATAAAAATATACAGGACGAATTCTGTCAATCAAAGTGCAGTAATCGAAACTAGGAGTTTCGATACCTATTCAATCGAAACTAGGAGTTTCGATATAAGTTTACTCAATCGAAACTAGGAGTTTCGATATAAGTTTACTCAATCGAAACTAGGAGTTTCGATACTAGTTGTTCAATCGAAACTAGGTAGTTTCGATACATATTGCTCAATCGAAACTAGGTAGTTTCGATACCCTTCTTGCCAATCGAAACTAGGTAGTTTCGATACCAGTTTTTGCTCATTCGAAACTAGGAAGTTTCGACAACTGTCATACTCAATCGAAACTATGAAGTTTCGATACTCAATTGCCCAATCGAAATTAGGAAGTTTCGACGTCTGTTCATCAGTCACATTGGGCAGTAACTTAGAACTATTTTTATAACGAAACAAGTGTTGAAAAACTAAAAAGATACTTAAACGAAAGCAATCGGATCTGTTAAGTCGGATGATCAACTTACGTATAAGACGAGTAGTTTTTAACACATTAGTACCCTTGTGTGATTAGGGTACGGATATACAAGAACTAGCACAAGTTGGTTTGCTAGGATTTCATCGGACACAAGGTGAGTTCACGGCCCCCCTTTTAACTCTTTACTGTTTTGTAAACATCGGGGGAGAAACATACTTACTTGTTATGTTTTGAAAACATGAATTACATTGTTTATACGGTTGACAATATGAACGTTTTGGTTTAACTTCTTGTGAGTCTCCCGGCCCCACTTTTATTACTAGTTTTTAAATTGTTTTTAAACAAACGGGGAGAAAACTTGCTCAACTAAACAGCTGGACAAGAACACACAACGATTGTTCGGATGAACAACACACAACGATTGTTCGGATGAACAACACACAACGATTGTTCGGATGAACAACACTCAACGATTGGGGGAAACACATACTTACAATTATTTTATGGGATAACAAGAGAATAAGGCACGACTTTTATGTTTACATGAGATGAGAACAACGAGTTGAGCTAAAGTCCCCTGGAACAATGTAGTAACCATTAACTGTAGCCTAGGGTCCTATGAATAGTACTATGGAGAGTGACGTCTCCCGGTCATGGTTAGTCGCGCTAACCACAATCTGGAGGATTTATGGCCGCATAGAACCGGATAACGAAATTAGGGGCGTGTACAAATTGTCATGGTTTGGTTACGCCTCATGTATGAACATATTATTTGTATTCCTAGCTAGTTTACAAATGGGTCAACAATTCTTATTCTGTTTATCACATACACCTGAAACTATTTACGAACAATTGAATTTAAACAAAGGGTTCTGATCAGGTTAAAGTGATCAGGTTTAAACAAAAGAGTTTTGATCCGGATAAAGTGATCATGTTTATACAAAAGGGTTCTGATTAGTTAAATCGATCAGGTTTAAACATATTTTATGACGGTAAAGTCATGAACAGGTTTTTGGGGAAAAACTATAAGCACTAATATAACTAACTCTGTGAACTCACCAACCTTCGTGTTGACACTTTCAAGTATGTTTCTCAGGTGACCTCTAGCCATGGCGCGGTTGGAATAGGCTAGCTATGTTGGATCAATTCCTAGTAGCTGGAAGGACGTAAAATATCAAGTCTCAAGTCTGTCGTGATCTAGAAGAACTTAGATCATAGTATTTCTTAGTTTTAGTAATTGTATATGTAATCAAGTCTTAGAAATCATTATTACAGCTTCCGCTATCGTGTAATGAACCAATCGTTACAACCTGTATTTATTTAATAAGTAAATAAAATATGGGGGTGTGACACAAACCCACCCAGATTGGGGTGATTGTTACCGACTACACAATTTTGCATGCTAGTTACAAAGGTTTGATTGTACTTGGTTACTGTAACATCCCAAAAATAGTAAATAAATAAATAATAACACGATCGAGATTATTATTGTCAAAGAAACGAAAGAAAAATGGATGGACTTGGGTTCGGCTCGAATGGGCCGAAGGAAGCCCAGCTATATAAAGGACATGGGCTGCCACAATTCATTTCTTTTCATCACTTGCAATTCTAGAGAGAGAAAGGGGAGATCAATTCTAGAGAGAGAAAGTGACGGATCGACTCGGGAATTCAGGAGAACGTTGCTACTGTGCTCGTGATCATCTTCTCTAAATCATACTCCAATCCAGGTAAGCGTTCGATCATAATCTGAGTTTTTATGATTATTTTAGGATTTTCGGTTTTAGCTAAATAGGTGAAGTTTTTATGGATGAAACTTGAAAATGAACAAAGATCTAGCATCTAGAATAAAAACCGAACGTTCTGATCCAAGAAAATTTAGATATGGACATGATCAGACCCGCATGCAAAAAGTTAGGGTTCTTGCGCCTGAATCAGATCCTGCGTACTTGATAAGTACGCAGGAAGAAGGGTTCTGCGTACTTAACAAGTGCGCATGAAGTAAAGTCTGCGTACTTACCAAGTGCGCATGAAGTAAAGTCTGCGTACTTACCAAGTGCGCATGAAGTAAAGTCTGCGTACTTGTCAAGTACACATGACCAAGGCCCTGCGCACATGCTAAGTGCACAGGCATCAGAATGGTTAAGTAAAGTCAGTATGTTTAGAATGATTAAACCGTTAGAGTCGAGATTAGGTCTGATGTGTATTTAACTACTCAATTCAGATCAGAAGTGACATTGTTGGACCCTTGTTTAGGACAACCTAGAGAAGCTTATCAGGTGAGTTCTATGTGCCCCCTTCTATGTTATGTGCAAACCTTATTAAATGTTTTGGGGCTGAAATGTATACACTAAATGAATAAATGATATGAATGCTAATGTGATCATACGTGATGTATTAATATATATATATTATATATATATATATATATATATATAAGAGAATGATTTATGAATAAAGAATGAAACGTATGTTTACAAAGAATGAAGGAAAGAATGGCATAACGTAAATAAACGAAATCTTGCTTTATAATTATTTATATTGCATGTTATGAATGTAAGTATACGTTATGGACGGAAACGAAGCTAACGGCTACTTCTGTAGACGGACGACCACGTGACTATTTTGCAACCGGGAAAGATACGTTCCTAGCAAGCTAGGACGTACAAAAAGCATAAAAGGGCGGTCGAAGTAAATGCTAAAATAGTATAACGGTTGCATAAATAATAGTTCGCGTGGGAAACGGATGCCTTAGGGCAGACGGGCGAATATGACGGACTACGACGGTAGGACGGTAAAGAAGGACGGCCAAAGGTTGGCCGAACCAAAGTTAAGACGGACGGTTTCTAGGACCGGGCGAGTAAAAGGGCTACGACGGTAGCTCAAGGGCGTATGTCTTTGTGATATACGTACCGTAAGATGGGTTGATCACCCTTATGTGTATGACCAATGAATGTTAAGGAAAGAAAAGGTGAATACATATCTATGTAATCACATAAGAATGAAGAAAGAAAAGTAAAAGCTATGAATACGTATTTATAGAAATGTATATATATAATTATGTATACTTACAAAGAAAAGAATGACCATAATTGATAGTTTTAAACTAGAACTCACCAGCGTTAGCTGACTTTTAGTATACATTTCAGGTACAGAAAGGAAGGGTCGTGCGAAGGCGTGAAGGTTACCCGGCACAAGACTGACATCCCACTTTTATAGATGTTAAGACAAATGTTATGTACTTAATTTTAAAGACTTCCGCTGTTATGTCATGTCATGTAATTTGAATAATGTTTGCTTCCGCTACTTCTGAATGTTTTAAATTTAAGCTCAGTTTTTATGACTATGTTTATGAGTAAATCCAACAAGTTCGGTCACCCGGGAAAGGGGCCTTACAAGTTGGTATCAGAGCAATAGTTTGAGAGATTCAGACATCCCTAAATGTCTGGACTCAAACTGATTATGGGACCAACGCACGGATGTCAGTATGGGTAACCAACGCCAACACGGTAAGTAAATACTAGGGTTAATACACTTGGATAAGAATAGACACATTAACTTAGAACAAATAGATGTCAATGTCGCAACCGAATTGAAGAGTTTTGAACGCGAAAAGCAATGTAAATTAGTAATCACAAACCGGTCACTGTAATTAAAAATTTACCTTGCTCGTACTGTTCCAAACTATGATCTGAAGAAATGACATTGATGTATTCCCTTTTCATATCAGAAGTTTCTAGAAAACTATGGCAAGTAGAGGATAAACTGCACGCCAAGGCGGCCATACGGGCTGAGTAGGTAGACCGCCAATGAACCAAAGACAAGAGAAAGAAGAAAGCATGCACGTGAAATACACCGAGAGAGTGCATGACACTAATGTGACCCCACCAGGAGGTGACAATGAAGGGGCACTACGATTGGAACCCGAACTTAGGGATGCTATTGCCCGTGAGGTTGTACTGACACTGAAGAGCATATTGCCTGGTCTGTTACCCGAGACACATAAAAGGAAATAGGAAAACGCGTCTAAGGGAACTGGAAAGGGGAACTATACAGCTGAGGCTAAGAAGCCAAGAACTGAAGAATACGAAGCTTGTAAGAAATGTTTGAGGAAACACCAAGGCGAGTGCCTAGTTGGTTCCACCGTCTGTTATAGGTGTGGGAAGGCGGGGCACTATTCTCGCGAATGTTTAAGAGACACTAAATGCAAAGGTTGTGGACTATTTAGACATCTAACCAAGAATTGCAGGAGAACCAGACAATCTGGTTCGGGAAAAGAAAAGGAACAGCCGAAGGCGAGGACTCGAGCCTACGCCTTGACCGAGGAGGAAGCAAGGGGAAACCCTGATGATGTGTCAGGTACGTTCCTAGTAAATGATGAACATGTAGCTATTTTATTTGACTCTGGTGCTGGTAAAAGCTTTATATCCAATGCATCTAGTCGTAAACTAGATTGCCCTATCAACATCATAGTAAAGGCCTTTAGCGTACAAACCGTCGTTGGTAAAAATTCGGCAGTATTCCAAGTAACAGAGGATTGCATCATAGAAATAGAGGGTCATAAGTTTCCTTCTAGATTATTCCTTCTTACCTTAGGAGGATTCGATATAGTATTGGGTATGGATTGGCTAGCTGCCAACGAAGCTCAAATCATATGTAAACGTAAGAGGATACACCTCAAAGCTCCTAGCGGCAGTCCAATTACGGTTTATGGGGATTGGAATTGCACGATGCCGAACATCATCTCGATGATCAAGGCCGAAAGTTACATGAGGCGCGGTTGCGAAGCTTATTTGGCATATGTTATTGATGATAGAATGAAAATGAATGAACTCAAGAAAGTACCCGTGGTGTGCAACTTTCCGAAAGTATTCCCTGAGGATCTAACTGGGTTACCACCCGATCGGGAAATAGAATTTCAGATTGACTTACTACCAGGAGCTGAGCCCGTTGCCAGAGCCCCCTACCGATTGGCTCCGTCAGAAATGAAAGAATTGATGTCTCAACTAGAGGAACTAACAGCAAAAGGATTTATTAGACCGAGCATCTCACCATGGGGCGCTCCGGTACTATTTGTAAAGAAGAAGGACGGCAGCATGCGCATGTGCATTGACTACCGCGAATTGAACAAGAGGACAGTAAAGAACAAATACCCACTGCCTAGAATAGACGACCTTTTTGATCAACTGCAAGGTGCAAGTTGGTTCTCAAAGATCGATCTTAGGTCGGGTTACCATCAGCTGAAAGTAAGAGAAGAAGACGTACCAAAGACCGCGTTTCGCACGCGTTATGGGCATTATGAGTTTCTCGTGATGTCCTTCGGATTGACCAACGCACCAGCAGCGTTCATGGATTTGATGAATAGAGTATGTCGACCAATGTTGGATCGATCAGTGATAGTTTTTATAGACGACATACTGGTATATTCGAAAAGCGAGGGTGATCACCACTGTCACCTAAGAGAAGTTCTGGAGGTGCTAAAGCAGGAAAAGTTGTACGCAAAATTCTCCAAATGTGCGTTCTGGCTTAGGGAAGTCCAATTCCTAGGTCATGTGATAAACCCGAACGGCATCATGGTAGACCCTGCAAAGATCGAGACAGTAAAGGAATGGAACGTCCCAAAGACACCAACAGAGAAACGAAGTTTTCTGGGATTGGCGGGCTACTATAGAAGGTTCATTCAAGATTTTTCAAGAATAGCCTTGCCACTAACTAAGTTGACACGGAAGGAAGTGAAGTATGAATCGGGTCAAACCCAAAACAACGCGTTTGAAGAACTTAAGGCACGATTAACCCAAGCTCCAGTCTTAACTCTACATGAGGGAAATGAAGACTTGGTAGTCTATTCTGACGCTTCGGGGCAGGGTTTGGGGTGCGTACTTATGCAACGAGGAAAGGTAATTGCTTACGCATCGCGGTAACTAAAGATTCACGAGGTTAAATACCCAACACACGATTTAGAGTTAGCAGCAGTAGTTTTCGCGTTGAAAATATGGAGGCACTATCTGTATGTAGTCAAATGCACCATTTACTCCGATCACAAAAGCCTGAAGTACTTTTTTGGGCAAAAGGAATTAAAAATGAGGCAAAGGAGGTGGTTAGAGCTACTGAAAGACTATGACTGTGAGATATTGTACCATCCAGGCAAAGCAAACGCGGTGGCTGACGCTTTAAGCAGAAGGGAAAAATCGGAACCTATACAGATCAAAGCGTGTCAGCTGATTATAACACCAGATTTGATGAGTGAAACATCAAAGGCACAAGACTAAGCGCTATTAGAAGGAAATATAAAACGGGAAAGAATAGTAGGACAACAAGGGAATTTGGATGCAAATGCATACGGTGTACGAACTAGGTTTGGCCGGATGTGGATACCTAAGATTGGCGAGCTTAGAGCCAAAATACTCGATGAGGCCCATAAGTCTCGTTATTCTATCCACCCCGGGACAAACAAAATGCATCAAGACTTGAAGAAGGAGTACTGGTGGCCTGGCATGAAGAATGATGTGACAGAGTACGTGAGCAAGTGCCTAACGTGTTCTCTAGTTAACGCCGAGCACCAGAAACCATGCAGTAAAATGCAACCTTTACCAATACCGGAATGGAAGTGGGAGGAGACCACGATGGACTTCATTACCAAGCTACCGCGAACAGCTAAAGGCAATGATACCATTTGGGTGATCGTCGACCGCTTGACGAAAAGTGCTCACTTCTTACCAATACATGAGACTTCTTCGTCAGAAAGACTAGCAGAAATATTTATCAAGGAAATTGTGAGCAGACATGGTATGCCGCTGTCGATTGTGTCCGACAGGGATACTAGATTTACGTTAAGGTTTTGGAAGAAATTCAATGAAGCGATGGGCACTAGATTGAACATCAGCACCGCTTACCACCCTCAAACCGATGGTCAATCTGAAAGGACCATTCAGACCTTGTTGGACATGCTCCGGGCCTGTATCATTGACTTCGGTGGGAGCTGGGACAGCCATCTACCATTGGCAGAATTTTCATATAACAACAGTTATCACACAACTATTGGCATGCCGCCATTTGAAATGTTATATGGGAGGAAATGTAGGACCCCGGTTTGTTGGGGGGAAATTGGACAGAAGGATTTTGCAAATGTCGAAGTGGTCAAAGCTACTTCCGAGAAATTTGATCAAATCAAGGCTCGAATGAAAGCCGCAAAAGACAGACAGAAATCATACGCGGATAAGAGAAGAAGGGATTTAGAGTTTCAAGTAGGGGACATGGTACTGTTAAAGGTATCACCATGGAAAGGAATCATTCGATTCAGAAAGCGTGGCAAACTAAGTCCAAGGTTTGTCGGACCTTTCAAGATTCTAGCGAGAGTGGGTCAAGTTGCTTACAGACTCGATCTACCCGTTGAGCTTAGCGAAATACACCCTACATTCCACGTGTCGCACTTACGCAAGTGTCTAGCTGACGAAACGGCTCACATACCTTACGATGATATCGATGTGGATAACAGTCTGAATTATGTCGAGGAACCAATAGCCATCCTTGACTGATCTGAGAAGCGACTACGCAACAAGTCAATCCCATTGGTCAAAGTTCAATGGAAGCACAGAAAGGGATCGGAATCTACATGGGAGAAAGAAGACGAGATGCGTGAACTATACCCTCAGTTGTTTAACGTATAATTGGTTTCGAGGACGAAACCTTCCTAAGGGGGGTAGACTTGTAACATCCCAAAAATAGTAAATAAATAAATAATAACACGATCGAGATTATTATTGTCAAAGAAACGAAAGAAAAATGGATGGACTTGGGTTCGGCTCGAACGGGCCGAAGGAAGCCCAGCTATATAAAGGACATGGGCTGCCACAATTCATTTCTTTTCACCACTTGCAATTCTAGAGAGAGAAAGGGGAGCTCGGTTCTAGAGAGAGAAAGTGACGGATCGACTCGGGAATTCAGGAGAACGTTGCTACTGTGCTCATGATCATCTTCTCTAAATCATAACTCCAATCCAGGTAAGCGTTCGATCATAATCTGAGTTTTTATGATTATTTTAGGATTTTCGGTTTTAGCTAAATAGGTGAAGTTTTTATGGATGAAACTTGAAAATGAACAAAGATCCAGCATCTAGAATAAAAACCGAACGTTCTGATCCAAGAAAATTTAGATATGGACATGATCATACCCGCATGCAAAAAGTTAGGGTTCTTGCGCCTGAATCAGATCCTGCGTACTTATCAAGTACGCAGGAAGAAGGGTTCTGCGTACTTAACAAGTGCGCATGAAGTAAAGTCTGCGTACTTACCAAGTGCGCCTGAAGTAAAGTCTGCGTACTTACCAAGTGCGCATGAAGTAAAGTCTACGTACTTGTCAAGTACGCATGACCAAGGCCCTGCGCACTTGCTAAGTGCGCAGGCATCAGAATGGTTAAGTAAAGTCAGTATGTTTAGAATGATTAAACCGTTAGAGTCGAGATTAGGTCTGATGTGTATTTAACTACTCAATTCAGATCAGAAGTGACATTGTTGGACCCTTGTTTAGGACAACCTAGAGAAGCTTATCAGGTGAGTTCTATGTGCCCCTTCTATGTTATGTGCAAACCTAATTAAATGTTTTGGGGCTGAAATGTATACACTAAATGAATAAATGATATGAATGCTAATGTGATCATACGTGATGTATTAATATATATATATTATATATATATATATATATATATATATATTATATATATATATATATATATATATATATATATATATATATATTATATATATATATATATATATATAAGAGAATGATTTATGAATAAAGAATGAAACGTATGTTTACAAAGAATGAAGGAAAGAATGGCATAACGTAAATAAACGAAATCTTGCTTTATAATTATTTATATTGCATGTTATGAATGTAAGTATACGTTATGGACGGAAATGAAGCTAACGGCTACTTCTGTAGACGGACGACCACGTGACTATTTTGCAACCGGGAAAGATACGTTCCTAGCAAGCTTGGACGTACAAAAAGCATAAAAGGGCGGTCGAAGTAAATGCTAAAATAGTATAACGGTTGCATAAATAATAGTTCGCGTGGGAAACGGATGCCTTATGGCAGACGGGCGAATATGACAGACTACGACGGTAGGACGGTAAAGAAGGACGGCCAAAGGTTGGCCGAACCAAAGTTAAGACGGACGGTTTCTAGGACCGGGCGAGTAAAAGGGCTACGACGGTAGCTCAAGGGCGTATGTCTTTGTGATATACGTACCGTAAGATGGGTTGATCACCCTTATGTGTATGACCAATGAATGTTAAGGAAAGAAAAGGTGAATACATATCTATGTAATCACATAAGAATGAAGAAAGAAAAGTAAAAGCTATGAATACGTATTTATAGAAATGTATATATATAATTATGTATACTTACAAAGAAAAGAATGACCATACTTGATAGTTTTAAACTAGAACTCACCAGCGTTAGCTGACTTTTAGTATACATTTCAGGTACAGAAAGGAAGGGTCGTGCGAAGGCGTGAAGGTTACCCGGCACAAGACTGACATCCCACTTTTATAGATGTTAAGACAAATGTTATGTACTTAATTTTAAAGACTTCCGCTGTTATGTCATGTCATGTAATTTGAATAATGTTTGCTTCCGCTACTTCTGAATGTTTTAAATTTAAGCTCAGTTTTTATGACTATGTTTATGAGTAAATCCAACAAGTGAGGTCACCCGGGAAAGGGGCCTTACAATTACACAATAGCTTCTCTCCATAAATGCCTTATTTTATCATGTTATGTAAGGATTTGTTTATTTATAATCTATATGCTATCTATATACAAACCTGTGTATGCTCACCAACTTTTTAGTTGACCTTATTTTATTCATGTTTCAGGTACTAATGTGTGATTTTGATCAAGACTTGCTACACATAAGTTTTGGACCTAGATAATTTTTAAATAAAAGATTTTGTATTTCATTTTATGTACTTGGTTTGATTTGGTTTTGTCTTGAATACTTGAAATGAATTTGAATGATTAATATATTTCAATTTAGTCAACCTTGTACACATGAACAGTCTACATGTCCCGCCTCGACATTTCCGCCGTCGGTTGGGGTGTGACAGATGAAGCTCTGAAACACAGCTGTTGGATTGAGGTAATGTAGGAAGAGTTGCTGCAATTCAAGAGACAGGATGTCTAGAAACTTGTTGATCTTCCACCTGGTCAATCTGCCATTGGCACAAGATGGGTATTCAGGAACAACCAAGATGAGAGAGGCATTGTAGCCAAGAACAAAGCTAAACTTCTAGCTCAAGGCTACACTCAGGAAGCGGGAATTGACTATGATGAAGTCTTTGCTCCTGTTGCGAGGCTGGAGGCCATCAGAATCTTCCTGGCATATGCTGCATCAAAGAATTTCATGGTCTATCAAATGTATGTCAAGAGTGCCTTTCTGTATGGGAAGATTAGGGAAGAAGTATATGTCAAACAGCCTCCAGGCTTTGTAGATCCCGCACATCCTAACCAAGTGTTCAAATAAGACAAAGCTCTGTATGGACTACATTAAGCCCCAAGAGCCTAGTATGAAACTTTGTCTAGATATCTACTAAGCAACAACTTCAGAAGAGGTGCCATTGACCAGACCTTGTTTATCAAATATGAAGGGGGAGAAATCTTACTGGTACAAATCTACATTGATGATATCATCTTTGGATCAACAAGGAAGAAGTTGTGTAAAGACTTTGAGATCCTGATGCACTCAAAGTTTGAAATGAGTTCAATGGGTGAACTAAATTTCTTTCTGGATCTTCAAGTCAAACAAGTTCCAAATGGAATCTTCATCAGCCAATCCAAATATGTCAAGAACATTTTGGAAAGATTCAAGATGGCTGACTGCTCTGCTGCAAGAACCCCTATGCAAGTGCACCATCAACAGACTCCAGACAAGGATGGTCAAGACACTGATCAACATCAGTACCGTGCAATGATAGGGTCTCTCATGTATCTCACTGCCTCAAGGCCAGATATCATGTTTGAAGTATGTCTCTGTGCAAGATTCCAAGCAGCTCCAAAGAATTCACATCTTCAAGCTGTCAAGAGAATTTTTAGATACCTAAAGGGATCCCCAAGACTTGGGCTATGGTACTCTAAAAATGATAAGTTCAATCTGTATGCATACACTGACAGTGATTATGGTGGATGCAACTTGGACTAAAAGTCCACATCAGGGGGATGTTGGTTTCTGGGAGGGAGACTGATTTTATGGCAGTGCAAGAAGCAAACACGTGTCTCAACTTCTACAGCAGAAGCAGAATACATTGCAGCTTCAAGTTGCTGTGCACAAGTCATCTGGATACAAAACCAAATGCTGGATTATGGGATGACTTTCATGGCAACTCCCATTCACATTGACAACATGAGTGCTATATCAATCACAAACAATCTGGTGCAGCACTCCAAGACAAAGCACATTGACATCAGGTATCACTTCATAAGAGATCAAGCTGAAAAAAGAGAATTATTTTAACCAAAGTTCATACCAATGAGCAATATGCTGATTTGTTTACAAAACCTTTTGATGAAAATAGATTTAGATATTTAGTTGAATCTATTGGTATGATGAACTTTGATTAAAATCTGTCTTTAAAATTTTGTTTTGTAAATGTGTTTGTCCTTTGTTAAAAGTAAAAGTTATAAGTCAGCAGCAACCTTTTTCGCTGCTGACAGGTTTAATCATCAGCAACAAAGAATTTGCCACTGACTGCTTTAAGTTATCAGAAGGAACAAGTTTTCTGCGGATAACTTTAAGACTGTTAGCAGCAACATCCTTGTTGTGGATTATTGCATCCATCAGCAACAATTGAGTTTGCTGCTGACAGACTTAACCATCCGCAGCAACCAAGCTTGCAGTGGATAGGCTTAACTATCCGCAGCAACCAAGTTTGCTTCTGATGGGTAAATCTAAATCCAAATTAACCTTTACCCGCTGTAAAAACTTTCAGTCTTTACCATGACTGCTTTAGTGTATTACAACTGTAACAGTAAAAAGTGAACAAGGTTGTACTGTACAAGTATTTTTACTTTTTCTCTCCTCTGCCATTATAACACAAATCAAATTTCTTCACATTCAATTTCACCCTAACTCCCATTCAAATCACTTTCTCTCAAGCCTCCACAACATTCAAAGCCTTCCATCCTTAACCACCCTTCAAAAACCTTTCTCTTTCCCTCCAAACCCAACAAAATGGCAGAGGTACACATAAACCATCCCGATGATAAGTTCTCTCCATATCACAACCTAACATCATACTTAATCAAAGGAAAGAAGTCCGAGGGACTTAATGACATGATCGACTTTCTCTATCGATCTAAGATACACCATGCACTCACTGTAAACCCAACCATTTACATCCCTCACATGGAGGACTTCTGGAACTCTGCCGTATACTCTACCGAACAGGGGATACCCCAAATCCAAGCCAAGGTAGATGGCAAAGACATCACCATCACTGAAGCTACTCTACAAAAACATCTAAAGCTTCAAGACAAGGGGGCGCCATTTCATACTCGAAGGAAGAATACATGAGGACCTTTGTATCCATAGGATACACTGGAAATCAGAACGAGTACACAATCGAAAAGGCGCTGATGGGCCCTCCATGGAAGTTTCTATGCCACACTCTTCTACAATGCATATCACATAAGAGAAGTGGATGGCATCAAGTGAGCTCTGCACTTGCCTCTGCTGTTCACGGTATGGTTTCTGGCCAGTGTTTCAACTTTGCCTATCTCATCTTTGAAGGTTTGAGATATAACCTTCTAGAAGGTGCAAAGCAATCATTTTTTATGTACCCAAGATTCTTGCAGAAGGTTTTCAATAATGAATTAAAAGATCTTTCAAAATCTGCAAAAATCTATCTTATGCTGGGACATAAAAATAACAATTTTCAAAGTATGAGAACTGTTTCCAAAAGGTTCTCATGGGCCAATGTTCCATTGTTATCTACAATGATGAACATACAAAGCACCTAGGGTGACAGTTCAGCAATCCCAGCTGATACTGATTCCACACCCTCATCTTCACATCCTGAACAACAATCTGCTTCCACTGTTCGAACCCCTGTGCATACTACTAAGGATGCACAGGCACAGAAATTACTTACACCTGTTTTGGATGTTATCGTTCAACTTGAACAAAGGGCCCCAGATGAGGCAAAATATACTAGAAAAAGGAGTAAGAAGACTCCTTCTCTTCTTGTCTCAAAGCCCCAATCCCAACCTAAAAGCCCACATTCAGAATCCCAAAATTCTGATGAGAATATCAAAAGGGATAGCCACATCATTAGAGAGACTTCCCTGGAAGCTTCTCTATTAGGATCAGGATCACATCCCGAATCCATAGAACAACCCACTGAGCCATTCCATAATTTTTCTTCTCTGAACTTAAGTGCAGAGGCACCTTGTCAAGATGATATACCTTCTCAAACAACCACTATCTCGGAGGTATTGATTGACTTGGCTACTAGTGCACCTAACCCAAGTTCATCACCCAAGAAGGTTCACTCTGGGAGTACTGATAGAGTGAATGTGGAAAGGGTTGTCACTATTCCTGGTACATCAACTAACCAGGAGGACAGTGATAACATCACTAAGACCCTAACCATGGCAACTCACAGTGAGGATGTTTCCTTTTAAACACTCTTCACTAAGAGGAATCCCAGGTGCCAAAAAAACCAGGGTGATAGGGATGCAGAGGATAGGCCTAAGACCCCATCCAGCTCCAAGGATTCCACAACTATGGATGAGGATAGTCTGAAACTCAAAAATATGGAATTGACGGCCAGGTTGGCTATGCTAGAGGCTGAAGTGTCCAAACTAAGGCACCAAGTCTCTATGCATGAAGCCCATCAATGCCCAACTGTGCCTACTCCTTCCCTTGTATTAGTGGGAACTCAAAAAGATGCAACCTTTTACACTGATGCAACCAAAAAGGGGGAGATAGTCGCAGTAGAAGATGATGCTGACAGCCTTGAGGACTGGATACAAGAGCAGGCTGCATTTCAAAGTTCCTTATTCAAACCTGCCTTTGTTCAAGTTCATGACTTGCCAGACTCAGTAGATGAAGAGGAAGAAATCACTGAGGATTGGAAGTTAGTTGTTCGAGCCTGTGATGAGGTGTTGACAAATACAAGTCACCATGAAGACACACCTCCACCAGTCAGCATTCTTCCTGAAGCAGCGGCCATAATAAGTCTAACCACTGCCCCCAAATTCACACTGACTGCAAACAAGCTAGATTTTGACTCCATGCTATCTTGGGGGTATAATGGCCAATCTGAGAGATTCTGGATTGGGAAAGAGTTTAGCGGAGTAGAAGAGCTGAACTGGGATGCAATAAATCCTCTTCAAGTGCTTGAACTGTATTTATCCAGCTGCATCAACACCTCTTCAGATCTCTCAGTAAAACTTGTAATCTGCAGGTTCCAAGACTTAATGGAGGAAAATATACCCTGGTTTGAAGCACCACTAGAAGAAGCAAACAGGGTGGCATATCCTAAAGACCGCGCAGAATCTTCTACAGCAGCAGCACAAAGACTGGCTCCAAGTAGACTTGACCTGATCAGGAGTAGTACTTTAACTGACGAAGAAATTGTTTGCTGGAGAAGCTTCATACACAATGAGATGGTTAGGGGACTGGCAGTGCTAGGATGGTCGTGCACTAGGCCCTCTTGCTTTACCTTCTTTCTGAGTGATGGATCATCTGTCTTCTTCAACCACATCAATGAGATCCTACTCCTCAACTCAGACTTCCTATACAACATTTTTAAGCTTAGAACACATATCTGCAATGTCAACTCCTTAGAGAGCCAAGCAATGATCAAGACTATCAAAGCTCATCTTGAAAAAGAGGGGCGCCTTGCAGAAGATGCCTCCTCTGACTCAGATTTCTCTTTTCTCTCCTCACCAACTGCCACTCTGAACACTGCAACAAAGTCTAGAAGAACAGAGTTGGAGGATGTAAGGAAAAGTTGGAAGGAAGTAACTGGGTGTGAATGGGAAGAAGATGAAGCAAGAAACCTTCCCCCATCCACTCCCCAAACTGCCAATGAAGCTGAAGCAGAGATCCCAACAGTATCTAAAACATCTGCTGTTGTGAACCATGGAGCTGAAGTAGAGGCATCAACCAAAGCCAAGGGGAAGGGAGTAATGACTGAAGAGGTGGAAGAGAGACTGATGAAAGAACAAAGGGAAAGGGAGGAAAGAAGAAGAAGAAGAAGAAGAAGAAGAAGAGGAGGAGGAGATGTCAGAGCTAAGAAAAATTCAAGAAAGAAAAGCTGCCATGCTCTTCAGAGAACAACAAATCCAGCTCTATGCTAAACAGCGGGATGATCTCAAAACCAGATTTCCTGCAGCTTCTCAATTACAAGAAGATGAAGCCCTAGCTCTTCAGATGTAGGAACAGTTTAATAAAGAAGAAGAAGAAAAGGGAAGAGGCTAAGTTCAGAATAACTGATTCTGGACTAGCCAAAGAAATGAGAGAAGAATGGATAGCGGCTCTGATTTCTCAAAGTGAGGATGCAGACTACCTTGAGAAACTATCAAATAAAGAAATCTATAGAGCCTTCATGGGTCAGAAAGGTCAATTGGCAAATAAGAAAAGGGATGAAGAAGAAGAAAAAGCCAAGCAAAAATCCAAGAAGACCATTGCATTCAACATAAGGACCCATGAAGAAAGGATGGTCATGACTGACTTCCTGAAGGCCAGAGGAGAAAGTGGAAAAAGGCTAGGCCTCATGAGTTTCATGAACTTGCAAGCCTTGTACTCCAAAGTCAAGAAAGAAGAGGAAGAAAGATTGGGGAAGACAGGCTCCAAGAAAAGGGTGATAACTCAAACTGCTGAACACAAATCAAAGAAACCCAAGCCTTCTCCCTCATCCACTACTTCCTCCTCCCACTATACTTGCACTTTCCAGCCTAGACCTCATTCCTCTCTTCCCACAAAGTTCAAATCCCTCCACCCAGCTCATCCTCATCAGCAGCCTTCCAAGAAGAAAACCAAACCTACCATCACACCAGAAGACTCAAGAGAAATAGTTGTCTGGTTCTACAACACTCAAGACAAATGGTTTGAAGTCTTCAGGGGAAAGGAAGAACTAAAAAGATCTAACTATAAATCTGTTGATGAGGTACTGCAACTCCTAGACTCAGATCTAAGAAGAATATTAGAGTTGGGTGAAGCCCATAAGCCAGAGAATGAAGGTGGGAGACATCTTTCGCTAGCAATCAAACATCACTTCAACCCTAGTAAAGATGTAATCATTGATGCCAAACCTCTCCAATCCCATTCTCCATTCACCAGTTGGTCTTTCAAGGCTGATACCAACGAGTTTATCTTGATTGATGTTAAAGGAAAGAAGATGATATGTTCAAGCAAGGCCATCTTCAAAATGCCAAGAAAAGACATAAAGACTCTATCTAAGCTTCCTCTAAACAATCCCAGCCAAGACCCAAGAGGCTATGAGGTAGAAAGGATAGTATGCAACATGAAAAAGCTTCAGCAGCAAAAGCAGTAAGAGAGTTTTGGTAGCATCAGTCTAGGGGAAGTTTGTAGAAATAAAGACTGATGGCTACAAAATTCTCTAAGTACAACTGCTATGGACCTTAGTGATTGTTGCAGATCGACAAACTGCTGCGGATAAGCTTATCTGCAGCGGATACTTGTTCTTCTACTGAAAAAAAAAACAAATCTGCTGCGGATAGCCTTATCTACTGAAGACCAAAGTTGCCGCTGATAGGAAAATCATCAGCAGCTGTGGACAGTTGTGTCTTGTTGCTGATCAACAACATTGCTGCTGATAGCCATTCCCTCTAAAGATCAAACGTTGCAGCTGACTGGCTTCGATAAAGCAACCATTACCACTGACAACTTTCTGCTGCAACACTGACACACTCCACGCAGAAAGAATGTTACTGGTGCAAGACAATAAAAGACAACGCCGCTTTTCTTCCAAGGACTCAAGCAATGATGCCTAAGAAGACGTTTGAGTAAAGATAAATTTTGTAGTATTTATTGTCGTTACATGTAGAATAGCTTCAATACAAGATCAACGGCTTGTGTTAGATCTGATCCTTAGAGTCAAGGTCTCACCTGATTCTAAGTTACTATATAAGTAGTACTTAGATTCATTGTATACGCGTGCTTTTTCTTACGAATTTTCTCTGTAATCTTGTAATCTTTGAAGCTTAATACAAATTGTATTTATCAGTATTCTTCTTGTTTACTTGTCTACATTGCTTAGTTGTGATTGTTTCCGCCAATCTCAACTAGAATAGAACCATCTTGTATTCACCGATCCTACAGCCTTTTTGTTTATGTTTTGTATTGTAATTTGTTAAGTTTGCACAGGCGAACTTAACATGTTCGCCTGATATAGTTGACCAAGTTCGCCTGAACTAAATGTGGCGAATATGATAAGTTCGCCTGAACCAGTTGTATTGTCTATAAATAGTGCAGTAGTTGTTCTCATATGTAACATTCTGTATTTCTGGAACTACTATGTGTGTGATGTTTACAGATTGAATACTAGAAGCTTTTTATGATATCTTGTCTTGTGTGATTATATTGAGTGTGTGAGTATTCAAGATGTACGTATGCGTTAGGATTCCGCACTTCGTATACGTATCACATGTTTTACAGCAGAGATAGATCGGTAGACCCGCTGGGACTAACAAAAGCATATGAGAAATCTTGAAACATTTAATCCATTTCGACCATTAATGGAAAAATATCATATGGAACAGAACCTAATATGAGAGTATAAATTTAATGTTCCCAGAAAATGCTTTCGAGAAGTATAATGGAACAATCATAATGTTTCATTTTTGTACTCTGTCACTACTATCCGAGTACAAGAAGGTGATGGATATGTTGTTAGAAAATGAATATACTAACCCTTATGTTAGGGGTCACTTTTATGACTGAGGATCCTGGACCTTCGACGTCCTTCGATATCCTGATAGGTTTTGGTATCATTAACATTTATATCGTTAACAGTGGTATCCTTCTTCTATCTTGATTTATTCGCAGGTAATGTTGGGAATCAGGGTACCTAATTTAACATTTTGTGATGCCCACATCCCGGATCCCCCGTAATGTCAGTCACTTGTCGGATTTGCTCATGAACATATAGTAATCAGAGAAAACATACACAGCGGAAGACTTTAAAACATTATTTGTTCATAATACTTACCTTAGTACATTCTAAATTGAAAGTACAACATAATACTAATGCCAGTCTCTAGCTATGGATGCCAGATAGCCTGCTCATGATGCCTCCTTGCCCTAACTGCTTTATACCATACTCTTACCTGACACGCATGTCACACGCCAACCGACGACGGAATACGTCGGGGCGGGACATGTAGCAAATGGTTGACTAGGTTGTAATAAATTAAACATCATATTTCATTGCATAATTCAGACCAAACAATATCCAATCAAAATACATAAATTGAAATACATAAGTTCTTTATTAAATTAAACTAGGTCCAAACTTAAATGAAGCATGTCTTGATCAACTCACATATTCGTACCTGAAACATGATTAAAATAAGGTCAACTAAAAAGTTGGTGAGCATACATAGGTTTTTAAATAGATATCATAGTGTTATGTGTATACAATCCATACATATCATGGTTAATAAGGCAATTATGAAGAATAACTATTGTGTAACCAAAATGTGAAATCAAAACTTTGTAACTAGCATGCAAAACCAAAGTGTGTTTTCGGTAACAATCACCCTAACTAGGTGGGTTTGTCAGACTCAATATATCTATCATTGTTAACCGTCGGCTTGTATAGTTAATGATTGCACATGTAAATTGCACACAAAATGTAGTTAACACACCTAGTACTCAAACATAAGGCTCAAATTGCACACATGAATGTAGGGTGGAATTGTATTGTGTAGTTTGCAAACATTGTATATTTGTAATTCATGTTCCACCCCAAAAATGTAAATAGTGTAAAATGGGGCTATGTAAACTCACCTTGATAAGTAGAGGGTTGGACTAGAAACTTGTAGCAAAAAGAATTAAGGACGCCCTAAGTTAAATAGACACGTTAATATAATGAAGAAGCGGTTAAGAGACAACAACAAAGGAACGATTGAGATCTTAGGATTTTGGAACGGAGGAGTGAACAAAAGCATATAAGGATCCGAACTTTATTGATACTAAGTTTAATAAAGTGAATATATAAACCAAATTACATAAAATAGAGTTTTATAAATATTATTTATAAAAGAAAACCTGGCGTTTAAGTATTAAATATATCAACTATAGATTAATGCCACCTTTGCATAATTAACACGATGTCAAAAAGTAAATAAACGTTTAAATTCTTATAATAATCATCATTTTGAGATATTAAGAGGTAATAATGTTCATAAGAATATAATTTTGAAATAAATATATTTTTCTAAGCGAATTGTAATATTACTAATACTCTATAAAAGTACATGATTAAAATGATATTAATAACACTTAATAAAATATATTATAGACCGCTCTTTTTTTTAAAGGTTTAGGTTAAATATAATCATAAAGCTCCTTTCGGTTAATAACCTATGGTGTTAACGAAACCCCTTTAAAAGTTATGTTCATAAAATAATAGCCTTCGTCATGTTTTAAAATGAAAACAGAAATATATATACTTAAACATGCTCACAAAATGTCTTTAGAAATCAATTGTTCATATCTATAAATACCCTCTTTTTTTATTTATAAAAGATTAAAAAAGACTCATGAAAGTTTATAAGAGGATTGGTTTTAACCATAGTATAATACTAATAATTATAAATTTGTTTTAAATAACTAAACCATATGCAAAATCTTGGAGTTTGACATTAAAAATTAAAATCTAATAGTCTTTATTCACTAGAAGCATAATTAGTTCATGAGTACGAGTGTTCGTGAGTGTGAAGAGGTAAAATCAAAAAAAAAAACAAAGTGCTGTAGTGGCCCGGTCTAGAACACGTGACCTCTACTGTGGATCTGAACGAGTTAACCACTAGACCAAGGCTTCCTGTTTGGTTTATGATCCTAGAAACAAACATATATATAAGAAGTTTCTGCGATTCCTTCTTCCTCACACAAATAATACAGATCGCAACATCCCCAAAGAGATTTGGAGCCAAATCAGACGTAAATAAAGGGGAGAAGTGAATACTTGGAGTTGGTTCCTCGCAACACATGCCAAATCGATGACCGAACGTGAAACCCGAGCCCAAGCCGAAGTCGTTTACAAGAGAGTGCAAACCTTCGGGTTTTTTTTCATTTTTTTTATACGGGGACTCAAATGGGGATAGTCAAAGGTGTTAGCAGAGATTAGAAACGCGTTAAAAGTTGTGATTGACGAGATTTCAGGGATTTGGGGGTTTGATTTTTGTGATTAGGTAATCCCATACCATTTACGCGACTTACCAAATTGGTTTCCAATCCTCATGATTTCGGTCCTAATTTCTCGAATTGAAGCTTGCTATGCATTCATTACACGGTCTAGAATGATTGGGATTCAAAAGAAATGAGTTGTGATTGCGGATTCAACGGATTTAGAAGGGTGAAAATGGGTTTTGACTTTTTAGAAGTCGACATTGAGCCTTGGAAAACCCAAGGTTCAAAATAAAGGAAAAATGGGTTCAAGACCAATTTATTTGTTGTAAAATAGTTTTTTGTAAAAACTTGTAAACTAAAAAATTATTTATTTTATATAGAAAACTCTATTTTTATAATATTACTTGTTAAAATATGTATTTTATAAAAGAAAAAATTTCCACTTTCATTAAATTTATAAATTGTGTCGTCTATTTATTCATTAAATACATTCATATATATACATATTAATAATTAATATAACAATATGTATCTATATATATATATATATTTACGTGAAAATACACACATAATTTATTAAAAATATATATGTTATTACATATGAAAAAGTGTTAGCACATACTTAAGGATTTATAAAGTATATTTTTGATTTGTTTATTATAACAAAGCATATATATACATATATAAAAATATACATATATATGTTGTATAAATTCAACCCAGAAGATAATATGTTTGAATAAGGATGAAACATTAAATGGCTACGTGTTAAATTAATAATTGGTGTGACATATTTTGTCGGGCAAGGTACGGGTTTGAAATGCTTAAATAATAAAATGATTAAAGAAAATTTATGGCCTAAAAATCATGGATGTTACAACACATACTTAACACACGGGTCAGCTTACGCTGGTGAGTTCTAGGTTTTAATAAAAATATCTTTGACATATCACCTTTCCATTCCATGTAGGTTTTATCCAAACATAACATTAATCCTGTACAACTTATATCTTATCGAGGTTCGTAAACCTCTCAAGTGGTCGTCATCACTTACCATTCCATTTATATAAAGGCCATTCCCCTGTTACACCCCACAAAGGAATGTAACGGTCCACATTCAATTCGTCCCCTTTCGGAGATATAGCAATCACTACCCATAAGTTGCAAGATAATATGTGGGATTGACCATACATGGCAAAACATTCCTTTATAGACCAAAGTGGTCAAAACCTTTCATGTTAATGCAATCACTGCCAATGACATCTTTTCATCATTACTTATCTTGGTAGACCAAGACAAGTCTTAAAACATTTCACAAAATCATCATTCTTTCCTTTTAAAAACAAGGTGGTTATCTTCCCAGAGTAGTACCTCCAACAGATATGTTCCCAGGAAAGAATGACGGGTCCAGAAGGGATTTATACACCATTTTTTCCTTACACAGAACATTTCGTTTGTCAGATAACTACATACTGGTCGGAAGGTTACCTTTTGTTTTTATAACATAAACCATTCCTTGCAACATCATGGATACTGGCTCAAGTATTGATACAGTATCTAAAACATTCATAACATGTGCATCATTGAAAAACATTTAAAAAGGGCATTATAGAACTCACCTTTAACTTCCTTCTTGTTAAAATAATCTTTACGTGCTAATGTGGTTAGCACAACAACTTGGATCAAGTCCTAAGTGATTATAACATTGCTTAATCATAAGATCCTAACTTAATGGAAATAACCAAGTCATTAGGAACTAGTCGGAACCTTACCTCAGCACTATCTCCTGCGTAATGGGACTGAAAAGCTGGAAACCGGACTTTCCTACGCGAACCTAGGCTCGGGGCATGCTTACCGAGGTTAAGTGTGTGTTTTTTGAGTGTGTTTGCTGTGTGGAATGGTCTAAAACCGAGATCATAGTCCATTTATTTATAGTGAGCTCGAAAAGCCCGTAGCGGACCGTTAAGCATATAGATGCGGTCCGCCACCCCTTTAAGGCGGCTTAACTGGCTTGGAGGCTACCTAGCGGACCGTTATATTACATCATATCGGACCGCTAAGGATGGATTGCGGCTAGCAGAGCGCTAACGAAACAATGTCGGTCCGCTACCTATGTTACACGCGTCAGATTTCAATGATTAGTCAGCTGACACGTGGCATTTTCTGATTTATCCCTTGCTCCCTACGTAGCGGACCGCTATCCATTTGGTGGCGGACCGCCACCTGTCAAATTCTTAGAATTTTCATTTTCAGCCCTTGAATTTAATTACAATCTAACCCTTTCTATTTTAACATAATGTCCTTTAAACCCTTTGGGTTTTATCAAATGACATATTAGTCCCTAAATTTATATTTTCCTCAAACTTGGGGGATATTACACATTTAAAACAATAATTATTTAAACCTTTTAAATAAATAAATTAGATATATTTTAGCGGAAGCAATTTAATAGTACCTTTACCAGATTAGATTTGGTTTCCTTTCAGTGATCTGATTACACGCGTTTAAACAGTATAAAATAACCAACCATAGGGTTTTCAGTTTTATACCTTTGACGATAACCAGATCTCTAACATCTTAGTACAACGAACGTCACGCTAATTGACTCCTACATGAAACCTACAGCAAAACGTCACACGTGCATGCAGATGGAAAACTACGACAACGACGACGCAAAGGCAGCAACGGCGGTGGCGAATGGCGGTCCGGCGGAGGTGGTGGCGGCCGGAAAATCGAGGGAGAGGGGAGAGAGGGTTTTCGAAACCCTTGGTTGCTAAGCAATCTCAATTAGGTTTTTAGGGTTAAGTTAAGGTTATAAACACACTGCCCCTGAGATACGTGTGGCTGTGTGACTAGTCAGACCGGGTGCGGAATACCCGTGCTAGGTGGAGAAACAAGCAACACAAAGTAAACCGACAACAAAATCACTCTCAAACTCCGTCTATTATAAACTTGAAGGTTACAGAGAGAATACAACTGAGTGCATATGACTGCGTACATAAGTTCTGTTAACCTTGCCTATTTATACTAGACCTGGGCTCTGCGCACTTAGCAAGTGCGCAGGGCAAAATGCTCATGCGTACTTAGCAAGTACGTAGAGAGTTCTTGCGTACTTGCTAAGTACGCAGGAGATAACTCATGCGCACATGCTAAGTGCGCAAAACACTTAGAGAATTTAGACAACTAGTACATACAATAGTAAATACAACTCGATACTTAATACATACAGACACTAAGATACAAAGACTATTACATACAAGACAAGTACAAAAGCTAAGACAATATCCTGAGTGTTTGTCACACAAAAGTGCTTCAACAATTGACAACAGCTCTGGATTGTCTTCGGTCTTCACAGCTCCCTAGCTTTAGCTTCCATCTTCTTCTTATAGTTAAGGCAGAACTTGACCACCTTGTCGTATATAGAAGCAAGGAACTTTTTCCACTAGTCCTTGTACATGTAGTACTTGTCAGCTAGCGCCTCCAAATCTTTCACAGAAAAGTTTATGAAGCAGACTTCATCAAAAACTCTGATCAGTTACCTTAGCACTAAGCTTCCACTCTCGGACCACACCTTTCCAATCACCACTGCTTCGCCCGATTTAGGATCTACGTACCAGTACCATATGTTATCGAGGATATCCTGAGATAACTTGCTCAGGGCAATCCTGGTTTCACACAGCACTGGCTTGTACACCAGTTTCTTTAAACTATTATGAGTCACGGGATGTCTAACATTCTTGTCCCTGACTCGCTTGGGCACTTGAGGCTTAAACACCTCAAACTTCCCTGATCTTCCCTCTCGCTGCAGAACCTGCCACAAACCCATCGCTACTGCGTGATTTGAGTGACACAGCAGCTCTCAGTTTGCTAGGTTCACGAGGCCGTATCTTGGCAAGGAGTTGAAAGCTTCGCAGGTTGGTTTCAAGTATTGAACTCCCCCGGCTCGTTTGATTGCAAACAACTTCTTGTCCTCCTCGAACCTCACAACAAAGATCATCCTGTCGCTCCATGTTTGTCTATGATTGATGTTTTTTGCCAGACAGGAGCCGGATCCTTCGATGAACTTGCAGGCATATGTTTGTCTTTCGGTGCCTCTGGATCCACAGGTGTAGGGTCGGTAGGGGAGGCTTCAGTCGACACCTCAACAGGACTAGCATGCTCGACTGAACCTGTGTCAAGATGAGTTTCAAAGAATGGAGCTTCGAAGATCTCTCCATCTTCAAACTCATACTCTCCTTCCCCATCTCCCTTTGGAACTTCGATTACAACATCCTCATCCTCCTCATCCCAATCATCACCAGACTCGATCTCTCCCTCTTCCAAATTATAGAGAGCATCGATCTGTGCTTCCTTGGAATAGTCCGGCTTTAGTAGTAAGATCACATCATCCGACACATCGTCAGATAGATCTTTCAAAACGTCAGCCACCGACTTTCTTTTATTACCACCTGGAGCATCACCTCCACCTTCACTCTGAGTAGACTCCCCCTCAACCATAGGCACGGCGAAAATGGGAACAATCGACAAAGTTGACGGTTGCTGCTCACTTCCACTCATTCTGGCTTTAGGATCCTAGTCCTGATCATCTCCCTTAGTTAGGTAAACTAAGTGACAAGCCTCTTCACTGCTAGGCTTGGTTGATTGCTTCTCCAACATCTCTTTCAATTTATCCCCCTGAGCAGCAAGCGTCTTGGCCATATCACAAACCAGTTTCACCATAGTGTCATGCTCTAAACGTTTTTGTCATCAGCCGCCCGCTGTTTCTTTAGTGCTGATACATCATCAATCAGAGAGTTGATCTGCCCCTGTTGTTTGTCAGATTCTTCTCACGATTTCCATAGCGTTTCAAGAAGTCCAGTGACTTAAGTCTCTAGTGTAGTGATCCGGGTATCACGAGGATCAGGTCCCCTAGAAGACGATGCTTCGGCTTGATTAGTCGGGAAGGAAAAGAATTCTCCAAAATCGAACCCCTGGGTGAAGTCCAAGTCAGGAAAGGGTTCACTGATGTGTTGGAGGGTGGTTATAGGGATTGAGGTAGGGATGGTTGTTGTTTGGCATCTTAAAAATGGCCTTGATGTCCTCTAGGGTCCTTGTTGGGATTGTCAAGAGGAAGCTCAGACAGAGACTTGATGTCCTTGCTTGGCATCTTAAAAATGGCCTTGTTAGAACATCTCATATGTTGACCTCTGATAGTTGTTATAGTGAATTAATCCTTCTCAACATTGTAGGACCAGCTAGTGAAAGGAAAGTGGGATTGGAGAGGTTTAGCATCAATGACTACATATTTTCTAGGGTTGAAGTGATGTTTGATCACAAGCAACAGATGTCTTCCACTTTCATTCTCACGCTTATGAGCATCACCCAGCTCCATCATTCTTCTAAGATCATAATCTGAGAGCTGCATCACCTCATCAACAGTTTTATAGATTGATCTTTTTACTTCTGCCCTCCCCCTGAAGACTTCAAACCATTGATCTTGATTGTTATAGAACCAACCAACAATTTCTTTTGAGTCTTCTGGTTTGGTAGTAGGTTTGGTTTTCTTCTTGGGGGGGCTGGTGATCCCAGCCATTCGCTGTGCAACCTTGCACTAAACCCTGCACCCCCCTCCACTTAGAGGATCAAAATCAAGCCTGGGAGATCGTACCCCCTTGCCTTCCGGCTCTCAGCATCCCCTCCTCGTGTTGGTCATCTCGCGCTAACTTCAGAACGTGGGCATGAGGGAAGGCCGATGCTTAAACATGTCCCAACCGATGACATCAAAGCCATCAAGCATCCTCCCTCACTCATGCCCACTATCTTCCTTTATATAGGAAGTTACAAGCAAAACTAAATAATTAAAAAGGACATCTGTCCATTTCTTGATAACGTAAGTGCATACGTCATTTTTCAATCAATGAATCCATGAGTGGGGTCTAATTCACGTGTATCTTCATTATTGATGTCTTCAGTGGAGTATGCGGAATCATTTTTCTTAATCAATCGATGTATGTTTTGATATAAAACTTTTTTGATTTAATGCTTAAGGAAAGATTAAATAAATATCCTAGAAGTATTTGACAGTATAAAATAAAATTATACCTCTTCGATGTCGTTCATTCCGTTGCTGTTAACGTGTTCTTTACAAGGGACCAACCCAACCATTATTTCCCTACGGCCACCTGCCTAAACGGTACTCTTCTATGGCTCCAGGACTCCAGGTTTTGTAAAGAGATAACATGAACATAATGAAATTTAAAGAAGATAGAACTTTTATTTCATAACTGTTCTTCCGAAAGGAAGAACTTCTTGATATTTACATCTCTCCTTAAGAGGGAGAGTTTACTCACACATACACATTTGTTTACAAGATAAGAAATAGAAAAGGGGGGGAAGTATTCGATGATCTCTACTAATAAACTATCTTCCTTTATATAGGAAGTTACAAGCAAAACTAAATAATTAAAAAGGACATCTGTCCATTTCTTGATAACGTAAGTGCATACGTCATTTTTCAATCAATGAATCCGTGAGTGGGGTCTAATTCTCGTGTATCTTCATTATTGATGTCTTCAGTGGAGTAGCTGTCAGAATAAGGGCTGTCACTTTTCTTTGTACTGTTTGTACAGTAATCACAATTATGATTTTCATAAGTGCGTTGTAGCTTTTGACAAAGCTTTTCTTTAGTGGTGGGTCCTGCTTCCACTTTATTGAACATGATACTTTGTTCCATTCTTTCTAAAGCATCTTTTTCGTGCCTTGGTAGTGGGGTTCCACTATAGCTTGTAATAATGCAGTTGTGGCTGCAATGGTTTACTTTATTAAAGCTTCCTACTTTTAATTTTTGTAGATTTTCAAGGATTTTAAGAAATCCTCTGACTCTGATGTCTACCCAGTTTTCTGGGTCTTCATAATTTTCCTCCATAATGTCTACCCAGCTTTGGCAATACCGATTTCTAGGTGATGATAACTTTGGAAAGAACTTCCTTGGTACCAGTCTAGGAGTGTAGAGTTACACTTGATAAAGATATCAGCATCTCTTGCTGCTGCAATCTTTTTGCGAAAGTTTTTGATCGCTTTTTTGACTCCTTCTGGGAAAAGATTGATTTCTAACAGATTGGGAGAGGGGTAAATGAACTTGGTTAATCCAGCAATAAATGTTAGAGAAACAAGCTTTGTATCTGCACCTTTAGGGGTATTTCCTTCTTTCCGAATTCTGCTGAATATCGGGTGGCTTCTTGTTGGGCTTGTAATAAGGACCCAAATTTTTTAAATGGAAACGAATTTCCTGAGACGTACCGTGAGACTATAGACCAGTCTTCGTATATGCCTCTGTGTTCTCCATCAAAGATGACATAAAATTTGGATTTACCATATTTCATGGGTTCTTGGATGATCTGAGAGTAGCTTGGTCTTAGAGAGACCTGTTCAGTTTTTAGCAAACTGTCAGCTATCAACGGATTTGATATGCCTTTACCAGAGCCGTTTGCTTCTGGGCTAGATGAAGATTGTGATTCTTCATTTATCTTGCTTTTTTCCAAAGCAACAGGAATCAACGGATTTGATTTTTCTTTACCCTTAGCCGTTTGCTGGGGAATAGATTCAGTTTGCAACCTTTCGGTTTCCTGTACTGAATTAACAGTTGTTTCTAGACTTTCGTCGTAGATGGCTATTTTTTCTCGAAGGTTTTTCAACTCTATGAGAAGGATTTTTTCTTTGAGGCGTAAAGCCTTTAATTCTTCCATTTCTAAATTTTTGTGTTTGCTGAATTGGGTGATGATTTTTCTTGAAAGATTTTTGCTTTATAAATAGGCAAAGTTTTTGGATTGTGATATGTAGGTGCTTACGTATTTTGAAAATCGCGTGTCAAGCAGTCAGCAAGCACGTTTTTGGTCCCCTCCAGATGCTCAATTTTAAAGGAGTATCTAGAAAACCACATCTGCCATCTGACAAGACGGCCTTGTTTATTATCCCCTGAGATTTTTGTTCTAAGGAAATAAGTAAAGTTTTTGTTATCTGTTCTTACTAAAAATTGTACAGGAGTAAGATAGATTGAAAACTTTGAAATAGTGTTTTTTACCGCTAGTAACTCTTTTTCGTTACTGTGGTAATTTCTTTCGGCTTGTTTAAAACTTCCAGAAGTATATTTACATATTTCTTCTTTTTCAGAAGTTTTAGCCTTCAAAACCCCACCCCAAAAGTCATTTGAAGCATCGGTTTCTATTATAAGGAAATCTTCTTCCTTTGGAAGATAAAGTTTAGGAAAATTTGTCAAATTTTTCTTTATCTTTTTTATGTAGTCTGTATCGGATTGTTTCCATTCCCATACATATTCCTTTTTTAATTTTACCTGTAGAGGTTTTCTGAGCTCCGCCAATTTCGGGATGTAGCTTTCTGCATAGGTTAGAATACCTAAAAATCTGAGAGTGTCCGAATCTCTCAAACTATTGCTCTGATACCAACTTGTAAGGCCCCAAACCCGGGAGGCCCCACTTGTTGGAATTACTCATTCACAAACAGTTCTTAAACATGAATATCAAATAACGCAGCGGAAAAATTTCATTTAAACATAACTTAATCGTTGTTCATACATGCGGAAGCGTAAACATTGATTAAAACATATTTACATCATAACTAAACATAACGGGATGCCAGTCTTCAAAGCAGTCGGGTAACTCTTCATCTCTAGCCAAGCATCACCGTCCATCCTCATAACCTGCCTTAACCTGAATGTGTACACTTAAAAACGTCAGCTACGCTGGTGAGTTCTAGTTTTCGTTCGTTTTAAGAAATGGTTCATCATTCAAACATTCAATAGGGTTTAACATTCGTATAAGAAAACAGGGCCTTTCATTCGTAAACCTTCGCACATTTAAACACATTGAACGGATCATTTGTTTAAAACATTAACATTCATTTAAGTCATACATTACTATCTAAAATCTGTATCGTTACGCGTCTCTATGTCCCCGTAGGAACCTTTAATGTTGTGGGCAACCGCTACGTATCGCCGTCATTGCCACAACCATTCATTACGTGGGGTCAACCGTTACGTATCGCCGTCATTGCCCAACACGCATCTTTCCTTTGGAAATTGACCGTTACGTATCGCCGTCATTAATTTCCCATTACCATTCAATACGTGGGGTCAACCGTTACGTATCGCCGTCATTGCCAACACGCATCTTTCCTTTGGAAATTAACCGTTACGTATCGCCGTCATTAATTTCCCATTACCCTTTCCCTTAGGATGATCGTCATCACCCGAGTAACCGTCGTTACTCCCTTACCAGTTGTACAACATCAAAACCATTGGCAGGCCACTAAGACACTACCCCTGTTGTTCTTATGGTAACTATGGCTCGCTGTCCATAATCTACCACAAGGCTGGGAATCTCGTTCCCAGACTTCATTCGTCAATTCCATTCATTCGACAGATTAGATTTGTAATGACTTCTTTAAAACCTTTGCCCCTTTTTGTTTTCTTTTCATAAAACCTTTCCTTCACTTTCAAAACCCTTTACCTTTTCATTAAACCATTTCTTTATAACATTCGTTCGTAAACATTCCGTTCATAAACTTTCTTTCCATAAACCCTTCGTTCCAAATCATTTCCTTTCGTAAACGTAGTTTCATAAACATCATTTTATAAAACATCATTTCATAAAACATCATTTCATACGTGTACACACCAGCCCGAAAACATTATATAAAAACATTTAAAAGAGGGCTTCTAGAACTCACCTTATAAGCTAGTCTCGGTTGTCCTAAACAAAGGTCCAACAACTTCACTTCCGATCTGAATTGATTAGTTAAATACACATCAGACCAATCCCGACTCTAACGGTTTAACCATTCTAACATACTGACTTCACTTAATCAGTTCTGATGTCTGCGCACTTAGCAAGTGCGCAGACGCTGCTTTCTGCGCACTTAGCAAGTGCGCAGACCATGCTTCCTGCGCAGCTGCGCACTTAGCAAGTGCGCAGGTCCTTCCTCCTGCGCACTTAGCAAGTGCGCAGGTTCCTCTTCCTGCGCACTTAGCAAGTGCGCAGGACCTGCTCCGTGCGTACTTAGCAAGTGCGCACGACCTGTTCTTCGCGAAAACCCTAACTTTCGCATTCGGGTCTGATCATGTCAAGATCCCGAACCTGTTGCATTCAAAACGTTCGTTTTCCATTAAGGAACTCAAATCCGTGATTATCTTTCAGTTCCATCCGTAAAAACGTTGCCTTTTCACCCAAAACCCGAAAAACCCAAAAACGAACAAAAACTCAGATTTAGGTCGGATCGTTACCTGAATCGAGCTTCTGATCCGGAGGTTCTTCTCACGAGTTATGGAGCAACACACTTCTCAAATCTCGGGTCGATCCGACAACTTTCTCTCTCTACGGTTTCTCTCTCTAGAAGTTGCAAATGAGAGAAATGGGTTGTGACCTTGGCTATTTATAGGGGAGGCTCCCCTTCTAGCCCATCCGACCCGACCCGACATGCCTCGTTCGTTTATTCCGTTATTATATCTGTCGTTTTATTTTTGGGATGTTACAAGTCTACCCCCTTACAATAGGTTTCGTCCCCGAAACCTATCATAAGTCAAATAGATGAGGGTACGACTCCCTCATTTCCTTCTCCGTTTCCCAAGTGGCTTCCGATCCCTTTCGATGCTTCCATTTGACTTTAACCAATTGGATAACTTTATTACGTAAACGTTTCTCCTTCCGATCAAGGATGGCCACGGGTTCTTAGATGTAATTAAGGTTGTTGTCGACCTCGATGTCAGTAAGTGGTACGTGAGCCGATTCATCCGCCAAACACTTTCGCAAGTGTGATACATGGAAAGTAGGATGAATCCCACTTAACTCATCGGGCAACTCCAACCGATAAGCGACTTCACCAACCCGTGCCATTATCCTGAATGGTCCGACAAACCTCGGACTTAACTTTCCTCTCTTCCTGAATCGTATGATTCCCTTCCAGGGCGACACTTTCAACATTACTCTGTCCCCAACATCAAACTCGATAGGCCTTCGTCGTCTATCCGCATAGGACTTCTGACGATCTTGTGCGGCCTTCATTCGTGCTTTGATCTGATCAAACCTTTCCGACGTCTCTCTTACGACTTCGAGACTTCCTAATTCTTTCTGTCCAATCTCACCCCAACAAACCGGGGTCCTACATCTTCTCCCATACAACATTTCGTAAGGCGGCATGCCTATCGTCGTGTGATGACTATTGTTGTAGGAGAATTCAGCTAACGCCAGATGGCTGTCCCAACTGCCACCGAAGTCGATAATACAAGCACGGAGCATATCCTCCAACGTCTGAATAGTCCTTTCGGACTGACCATCCGTTTGCGGGTGGTATGCTGTGCTGATATTAAGCCTCGTGCCCATCGCCTCATGAAATCTTTTCCAGAACCTCGATGTGAATCGTGTGTCCCGGTCAGATACGATCGTCAAAGGCATCCCATGCCGTGCTACTACTTCGTTGATAAACACTTCTGCTAACCTTTCCGACGAGAACGCCTCGCGAATAGGTAGGAAATGAGCACTCTTCGTTAATCGGTCCACAATTACCCAAATGGCGTCATGACCTTTAGCTGTGCGAGGTAGCTTAGTTATGAAGTCCATGGTAATGTGTTCCCACTTCCATTCCGGTATATCAAGTGGCTGAATCTTTCCATACGGTTTCTGGTGTTCGGCCTTTACTTGCGAGCAAGTCAAGCACTTGCTTACATACTTCGTCACATCACATTTCATTCCAGGCCACCAGTAGTCCTTCTTCAGATCTTGGTACATTTTATTGGTACCAGGATGGATAGAGTAACGAGACTTATGAGCCTCATCCAAGATTTTGGTTCTAAGTTCGCCACCCATAGGTATCCATACCCGTCCATAACGTGTTCTAACACCAAGGGTGTTATATTCCAACTTGTCCTGTTGGCCCACCATCCTTTCTCCCTTTATATTTTCTTCCTTCAAAGCTTCATCTTGAGCTCTTTCGATTTCTCTCATCACATCCGATGTTACCACCAACTGGTAAGCTTTCACTCTAATAGGAGTAGGCACATCCTTTCGGCTTAGAGCGTCAGCCACCACGTTTGCCTTTCCAGGGTGGTACATTATTTCACAGTCATAGTCCTTCAGGAGTTCCAACCATCTCCTCTGCCTCATATTAAGCTCCTTTTGTTCGAAGAAGTACTTCAAACTTTTGTGGTCGGAGTAAATAGTAAACTTTACCCCGTACAGGTAGTGCCTCCAGATTTTCAATGCAAATACGACAGCAGCAAGTTCCAAATCGTGAGTCGGATAGTTGACTTCGTGAACTTTCAACTGCCGCGACGCATATGCAATCACTCTACCGCGTTGCATCAACACACACCCTAACCCCTGACCCGACGCGTCAGAGTATACCAACAAGTCTTCATTGCCCTCGGGAAGGGCCAAGACTAGAGCTTGTGTTAGCTTATCTTTCAATTCCTTAAACGCCTCATCCTGGGTCGAACCCCATTCGTACTTTACTTCTTTCCGAGTCAACTTTGTCAATGGCGAAGCTATTTTCGAGAAATCCTGGATGAATCTCCGATAGTAGCCCGTCAATCCCAAGAAACTGCGGATTTCAGTTGGCGTCTTAGGAATGTCCCATTCACTTACCGTTACTATCTTTGCTGGGTCAACCATAATGCCGTTCGGGCCAATGACGTGTCCTAGGAATTGGACTTCCCTAAGCCAGTACGCGCATTTGGAGAACTTAGCATACAACTTCTCCTTTTTCAGAGCTTCCAATACTTCTTTCAAGTGACACGCGTGATCACCCTCATTCTTGGAGTAGATAAGGATATCATCGATGAACACGATTACCGATCGATCCAGCATCGGTCGACACACCCTATTCATTAAATCCATGAACGCTGCGGGGGCGTTCGTCAATCCGAAAGACATTACGCGGAACTCGAAATGTCCATAACGCGTGCGAAATGCAGTTTTCGGTATGTCTTCTTCCCTCACCTTCAACTGATGGTACCCGGACCGAAGGTCGATTTTCGAGAACCAACTTGCGCCTTGCAACTGGTCGAACAGGTCATCGATCCTTGGTAAAGGGTACTTGTTCTTCACCGTTCGTTTATTCAACTCGCGATAATCGATACACATTCTCATCGAACCATCTTTCTTCTTTACAAACAACACCGGAGCACCCCACGGCGAGATGCTCGGTTGGATAAATCCTTTCTCAAGTAACTCGTCTAGTTGGACCATAAGTTCCTTCATTTCCACTGGTGCTAGTCGATATGGAGCCTTAGCCACTGGCTGGGCATCTGGTACTAAGTCAATTCGGAACTCAATTTCTCTATCGCGTGGTATCCCAGGCAAATCCTCTGGAAACACCTCCGGGTACTCGCGTACCACGGGTACATCGTCTAGTTCCCTCACTTCCTTACACTTGTCAATTACATATACCAGATGAGCCTCGCATCCGCGCCTCAAGTAATTCGTTGCCTTAATCATTGAGATGACGTTTGGCATCGGGGCGTCACGATCTCCAAAGACTTCGACTTTGCTACCATCCGGAGCCTTGAGTCGGATTATCTTTCGTTTACATATTATTTGCGCTTCATTGGCAGTTAGCCAATCCATACCCAACACCACATCGAACCCTCCCAAAACCATAACGAACAATCTGACAGGGAACCTATGACCTTCTATTTTCATCGTGGAGTTGTCAACTACATCGGTCACTCTCGCAGTTCTACCCTCAGCGGTCTCTACGCTAAAGGCCCTTTCTAGCTTACTCACAGCATACTTTACTCTTTTACAAAAAGTCGCAGATATAAAACTCTTACTGGCACCCGAATCAAATAACACAGAAACAAGAGTGTTGTCAAGGACGAACGTACCTGACGCCACATCGGGATCCTTCCTAGTCTGATCCTGCGTCAGTGCATACGCACGAGTCTTTGCACGAGATCCCTCTCCCTTCTTTTCTGGGCCTTTTCCCTTCCCGGTTTCCCCCATCCTGGGCTTCGGGCAGTCCCTACTCATATGACCATTTTCCCCACAATTGTAGCATTTGTAACCTTGCGGGCATTCTCGGGAGTAGTGCCCGGTCTTGCCACACTTAAAGCACAGGCTAGATCTCAGTCTGCATTCACCTACATGTTCCCTTCCACACTTCTTACAAACAGTCGGCTCATCCACCCGAGCCCTTTTATCACGAGCCCCAAACATCTTTCCCCCAGTTCGCTTGTTTGAGAAGCTCGGTCTCTTCTTTTGTTCTTCAACGACAACAACATTCAGTGCCAAATCGTCAAATACCACGCCGCTTAGCTCTACTGTCGAATCATAGGTAGTAGGGGTGTTTGCCTTCACGTAGGTGCGGACCTGGTCCGGCAACCCTTGAATATAACAGGCAATCTTTCTCTCTTCAGTAGTGACAAGGTGTGGCACCAGACGTGCCAGTTCATTAAATCGGGTTGTGTACTGCCGGTGCGTCATGTTCCCGGCCTTCAAACCCAGAAATTCCCTCTCTACCTTCTCAATCTCGTTCCTTGGGCAGAAATTCTTGATCACCAAAGTTTTCAAGTCAGCCCACATCATCGCATCCACAATCTCGCTCCCTTTAGCCTGACGTACACCTTCCCACCAGTGGGATGCTTCCTCCCTCAAGGAGTTAGCAGCAAACTTCACTACTTGATTAGCTCGACACTCGCTCAGACGGATGGCGGCTTCCATACGTATTACCCAATCAAAAGTAGCCACCGCGTCCTTCTTCCCAGTCAGGACCGGCGGGTCACATGCCTTAAAGGACTTATAATCACATCCGCGAGCAGGCGGTGCATTGTCGGTCTCATTGTTCTGAGCACCAACTGCCGCGCTAGACCCACCCACCGCATTGACCTGCTTCAATGCTTCTGCCAACAGACCTGGCAGAGAAGCCTTCATCAGTTCTGTGAACTCTCGAGCTATAGCTGCTCTCACTTCGGGTTCAAAAGTGAAAGGTTGTTCTTCAACCTGTGTCTGCTCAGCTTCATGCACACTAACCGCCGGTTCAGTGTGAACACTTCCTTCTTCACTATACTCTTGGCGCGGAGGGATCCTGCCACGCCCACCATTTCGACCGCCGGTACGACCACCGGTACGGCCACCACGCCTTCCGTTTCCTCTCCTTGCCATTACGTTCTATAAGACAAGAAATCCAATGTCATCACGCTAGTTAACAAATAGAATTCAATAAGCACTGTAAGATGTTAATATACACTGGCCATCTGTAATTAACCATTACACTACCTTTCGATTTCTATTTGACCACCTTTGTGATTTTATCAGAACACAAGTCCTTACTTAACCCTTTCTAAGGCATACTATATACGTAAATACATATACTACCTTCATACCTGATGCTTTGGCTCGAGTTACCCGTACTGGCATCCGCTTTCGGTCCCATTCAAAGTTTAAGTTCAGACACTGAGAGTGTCCGAATCTATCAAACTATTGCTCTGATACCAACTTGTAAGGCCCCAAACCCGGGAGGCCCCACTTGTTGGAATTACTCATTCACAAACAGTTCTTAAACATGAATATCAAATAACGCAGCGGAAAAATTTCATTTAAACATAACTTAATCGTTGTTCATACATGCGGAAGCGTAAACATTGATTAAAACATATTTACATCATAACTAAACATAACGGGATGCCAGTCTTCAAAGCAGTCGGGTAACTCTTCATCTCTAGCCAAGCATCACCGTCCATCCTCATAACCTGCCTTAACCTGAATGTGTACACTTAAAAACGTCAGCTACGCTGGTGAGTTCTAGTTTTCGTTCGTTTTAAGAAATGGTTCATCATTCAAACATTCAATAGGGTTTAACATTCGTATAAGAAAACAGGGCCTTTCATTCGTAAACCTTCGCACATTTAAACACATTGAACGGATCATTTGTTTAAAACATTAACATTCATTTAAGTCATACATTACTATCTAAAATCTGTATCGTTACGCGTCTCTATGTCCCCGTAGGAACCTTTAATGTTGTGGGCAACCGCTACGTATCGCCGTCATTGCCACAACCATTCATTACGTGGGGTCAACCGTTACGTATCGCCGTCATTGCCCAACACGCATCTTTCCTTTGGAAATTGACCGTTACGTATCGCCGTCATTAATTTCCCATTACCATTCAATACGTGGGGTCAACCGTTACGTATCGCCGTCATTTCCCAACACGCATCTTTCCTTTGGAAATTAACCGTTACGTATCGCCGTCATTAATTTCCCATTACCCTTTCCCTTAGGATGATCGTCATCACCCGAGTAACCGTCGTTACTCCCTTACCAGTTGTACAACATCAAAACCATTGGCAGGCCACTAAGACACTACCCCTGTTGTTCCTATGGTAACTATGGCTCGCTGTCCATAATCTACCACAAGGCTGGGAATCTCGTTCCCAGACTTCATTCGTCAATTCCATTCATTCGACAGATTAGATTTGTAATGACTTCTTTAAAACCTTTGCCCCTTTTTGTTTTCTTTTCATAAAACCTTTCCTTCACTTTCAAAACCCTTTACCTTTTCATTAAACCATTTCTTTATAACATTCGTTCGTAAACATTCCGTTCATAAACTTTCTTTCCATAAACCCTTCGTTCCAAATCATTTCCTTTCGTAAACGTAGTTTCATAAACATCATTTTATAAAACATCATTTCATAAAACATCATTTCATACGTGTACACACCAGCCCGAAAACATTATATAAAAACATTTAAAAGAGGGCTTCTAGAACTCACCTTATAAGCTAGTCTCGGTTGTCCTAAACAAAGGTCCAACAACTTCACTTCCGATCTGAATTGATTAGTTAAATACACATCAGACCAATCCCGACTCTAACGGTTTAACCATTCTAACATACTGACTTCACTTAATCAGTTCTGATGTCTGCGCACTTAGCAAGTGCGCAGACGCTGCTTTCTGCGCACTTAGCAAGTGCGCAGACCATGCTTCCTGCGCACTTAGCAAGTGCGCAGGTCCTTCCTCCTGCGCACTTAGCAAGTGCGCAGGTTCCTCTTCCTGCGCACTTACCAAGTGCGCAGGACCTGCTCCGTGCGTACTTAGCAAGTGCGCACGACCTGTTCTTCGCGAAAACCCTAACTTTCGCATTCGGGTCTGATCATGTCAAGATCCCGAACCTGTTGCATTCAAAACGTTCGTTTTCCATTAAGGAACTCAAATCCGTGATTATCTTTCAGTTCCATCCGTAAAAACGTTGCCTTTTCACCCAAAACCCAAAAACGAACAAAAACTCAGATTTAGGTCGGATCGTTACCTGAATCGAGCTTCTGATCCGGAGGTTCTTCTCACGAGTTATGGAGCAACACACTTCTCAAATCTCAGGTCGATCCGACAACTTTCTCTCTCTACGGTTTCTCTCTCTAGAAGTTGCAAATGAGAGAAATGGGTTGTGACCTTGGCTATTTATAGGGGAGGCTCCCCTTCTAGCCCATCCGACCCGACCCGACATGCCTCGTTCGTTTATTCCGTTATTATATCTGTCGTTTTATTTTTGGGATGTTACAAAAGCTACATCCCGAAATTGGCGGAGCTTAGAAAACCTCTACAGGTAAAATTAAAAAAGGAATATGTATGGGAATGGAAACAGTCCGATACAGACTACATAAAAAAGATAAAGAAAAATTTGACAAATTTTCCTAAACTTTATCTTCCAAAGGAAGAAGATTTCCTTATAATAGAAACCGATGCTTCAAATGACTTTTGGGGTGGGGTTTTGAAGGCTAAAACTTCTGAAAACGAAGAAATATGTAAATATACTTCTGGAAGTTTTAAACAAGCCGAAAGAAATTACCACAGTAACGAAAAAGAGTTACTAGCGGTAAAAAACACTATTTCAAAGTTTTCAATCTATCTTACTCCTGTACAATTTTTAGTAAGAACAGATAACAAAAACTTTACTTATTTCCTTAGAACAAAAATCTCAGTGGATAATAAACAAGGCCGTCTTGTCAGATGGCAGATGTGGTTTTCTAGATACTCCTTTAAAATTGAGCATCTGGAGGGGACCAAAAACGTGCTTGCTGACTGCTTGACACGCGATTTTCAGAATACGTAAGCACCTATGTATCACAATCCAAAAACTTTGCCTATTTATAAAGCAAAAATCTTTCAAGAAAAATCATCACCCAATTCAGCAAACACAAAAATTTAGAAATGGAAGAATTAAAGGCTTTACGCCTCAAAGAAAAAATCCTTCTCATAGAGTTGAAAAACCTTCGAGAAAAAATAGCCATCTACGACGAAAGTCTAGAAACAACTGTTAATTCAGTACAGGAAACCGAAAGGTTGCAAACTGAATCTATTCCCCAGCAAATGGCTAAGGGTAAAGAAAAATCAAATCCGTTGATTCCTGTTGCTTTGGAAAAAAGCAAGATAAATGAAGAATCACAATCTTCATCTAGCCCAGAAGCAAACGGCTCTGGTAAAGGCATATCAAATCCGTTGATAGCTGACAGTTTGCTAAAAACTGAACAGGTCTCTCTAAGACCAAGCTACTCTCAGATCATCCAAGAACCCATGAAATATGGTAAATCCAAATTTTATGTCATCTTTGATGGAGAACACAGAGGCATATACGAAGACTGGTCTATAGTCTCACGGTACGTCTCAGGAAATTCGTTTCCATTTAAAAAATTTGGGTCCTTATTACAAGCCCAACAAGAAGCCACCCGATATTCAGCAGAATTCGGAAAGAAGGAAATACCCCTAAAGGTGCAGATACAAAGCTTGTTTCTCTAACATTTATTGCTGGATTAACCAAGTTCATTTACCCCTCTCCCAATCTGTTAGAAATCAATCTTTTCCCAGAAGGAGTAAAAAAAGCGATCAAAAACTTTCGCAAAAAGATTGCAGCAGCAAGAGATGCTGATATCTTTATCAAGTGTAACTCTACACTCCTAGACTGGTACCAAGGAAGTTCTTTCCAAAGTTATCATCACCTAGAAATCGGTATTGCCAAAGCAAGAACCGTCAGTCCTTCTAAAATTATGGAGGAAAATTATGAAGACCCAGAAAACTGGGTAGACATCAGAGTCAGAGGATTTCTTAAAATCCTTGAAAATCTACAAAAAATAAAAGTAGGAAGCTTTAATAAAGTAAACCATTGCAGCCACAACTGCATTATTACAAGCTATAGTGGAACCCCACTACCAAGGCACGAAAAAGATGCTTTAGAAAGAATGGAACAAAGTATCATGTTCAATAAAGTGGAAGCAGGACCCACCATTAAAGAAAAGCTTTGTCAAAAGCTACAACACACTTATGAAAATCATAATTGTGATTACTGTACAAACAGTACAAAGAAAAGTGACAGCCCTTATTCTGACAGCTACTCCACTGAAGACATCAATAATGAAGATACACGTGAATTAGACCCCACTCACGGATTCATTAGTTGAAAAATGACGTATGCACTTACGTTATCAAGAAATGGACAGATGTCCTTTTTAATTATTTAGTTTTGCTTGTAACTTCCTATATAAAGGAAGATAGTTTATTAGTAGAGATCATCGAATACTTCCCCCCCTTTTCTATTTCTTATCTTGTAAACAAATGTGTATGTGTGATTAAACTCTCCCTCTTAAGGAGAGATGTAAATATCAAGAAGTTCTTCCTTTCGGAAGAACAGTTATGAAATAAAAGTTCTATCTTCTTTAAATTTCATTATGTTCATGTTATCTCTTTACAAAACCTGGAGTCCTGGAGCCATAGAAGAGTACCGTTTAGGCAGGTGGCCGTAGGGAAATAATGGTTGGATTGGTCCCTTGTAAAGAACACGTTAACAGTAACTGAATGAATGACATCGAAGAGGTATAATTTTATTTTATACTGTCAAATACTTCAAGGATATTTATTTAATCTTTCCTTAAGCATTAAATCAAAAAAGTTTTATATCAAAACATACATCGATTGATTAAGAAAAATGATTCCGCACTTTGGTATCAGAGCCATGTGCTCAAAAAATAAAAATGGAATATTAAACTTTTCTTAAAGTCTATTAAAGTTTATTAAATAATGATTCATACAATCGTAAGAAAGAATTGAACTATTCGATTTAATCATGTGCTCATTTAAATCAATTAAAATAACATGAGTTTATTAAATAATGATTTGAATGATTCTGATGAATCAAGTCAACAATCAACTGAAGTTATTAACTTTAGAGAAAATGAAAAAGGTTTTTGTTCTGATTATATGATCAACTTTGATCAATTAACAAAAATAAACAAGCTTAAATTCAAGCTTGACACAAGACAGGTTTTTAATCAACCTACAAGTTTACAGAGTTTAGTTTCAAAAGCTTTCTCTAGAAAAAATAAAATATTTTATTGTTTTAATACTGAAGAACTTTCAGTAGATATAAAAGACACTTCTGGAGAAGTATTTTTGCCACTAATAACAAAAGGAGAAATAGCTAAAAAACTTTTATCTATTAAACCTGAGTTAAGAAAATCTATGAATATGGTGCATATAGGAGCAGTAAAAATCCTCTTAAAAGCACAATTCAGAGATGGAATTAATTTTCCTATAAAAATGGCTCTTGTTGATAATAGAATCATCAACAGACAAGATGCTCTTTTAGGAGCAGTACAAGGAAATTTAGCATATGGCAAATTTATGTTTACCATATATCCTAAGTTTACTTTACATCGAGATTCAAAAGATTTCGATAAAACATTAAGTTTCATACATCAGTGTGAAAGAACTGATTTAATGGAACCAGGAAATAAAGTATTTTCGATTAATTATTTAATCTCTTATGCTTTAACCAATAGTACTCATTCAATAGAGTATAAGGAAAAAGAGAATATAACTATAGAAGATATATTCTCAGATATTAGCACAGTTGAAGAAGGTAAGTTCTCAGAACCTTCACAAGTGCAAGAAAATTGGGCCATTAACATAGCCCGCAATAAACAAACTCTAGAATCTAAACCAAGACAGAGTTTTTATTTTAATACCTATAAAATAGGAGAAACTAGTTCTAGTTCATCTAGTCCTACAGAGTTACAATTGATTCAATCCATGTCAGAAAGAATTGATAAATATGGAGAAATCCTTAAAAAAGTTATTGGAAAATAACGACTTTAAATCTTGATCATGAGTTCACTCTTGAAAATAGAGGAATTAATCAAAGAATTAATTAATAAAGTAGAAAAACTAACTACTAATGAAAATCTTGAAGCAATAGCTGCAAAGATTATAAATGAAATATCTGAAAAGATTGAAAATAAAGAACTGAAAATAGATCCTTTAGTTATAGAAAGCACGGATCCTTTGAAAGAAATTTCAAAGAAATTCCAAAAATATTCATTTCCTAACTTCAATGTTGGAAATCCTTCTTTAGGAAGCTCTAAAAGTCCAAACGCTCTAAGATGGCCTTTTGGATCAAGCTCAAATGACTAATAAAAGTCAGATAAGAATTTCTTTTAGGAAGATAAACATGAAAATTGGAAGACAACAATTACTTCGTAATATAGTCATCCAAAGAATCATGGAACTCCATAGTGATTGGAGTATTCATCCAAAAGGAAAACTAAATGAGTTATCTCATTTATACAAACAAAAACAGTATTTCGATAAAAAAAATACAAGATCTTAAAGAAACAAAAATTATTCTATCTTGTGGATAAATGGAATCCATTTCTCAAAAGTTAGAACAAATTTTTTTTGATCAACTTGATACTTTTTCAGTTGAGCAAACAAAAGAACTCGTTCAATTAATGTCTCTAAGCGACAACGAGTGCGAAAAAATATTTTTAAAAAATAAGGGTTTACAAGAAAAATATTTTCCTAAAAATCCCAAAAATACAGTTTTTACGGTCAAAGAACCCAATACTGAAGAAGAATACTCTTCAAATTCAGAAGAAGAAGAGGAAATTCCAAAATTTAATAATAGGATGAATCAGACTTACTCTAGCAGTAGCAGTCACAAATCCTATAAGAAAAGAAACTCGGAATTTACTATGCCCTACCACAAAGGCATACCAAATTCTAATAATGGTAGTTCAACCGCGATTGACACCATTAAAATTGACTGTATCTTCGATCTTAAGAAAAGAAAAGAAGTTATAGATAAATGGAATACTGAGATTAGTCTAATAATCCAGTCCAACCCTGAAGAATTTTCTAAGGCTAAGGTTTTGTTACTATTAATAGAACACAAGTCAGCAGGAATAATTCAGGATTTCATAAAAGGCACTTCTTGGAACGAAGATCTACATGGTGAAGATCTTTTCGACCAAATTATAAACGCCATTTATATGATGTTTCTAGGTCTTGATTTTATTACAAATAAAGATCATGAAAATCAAAAATTGCTCGAAAAAGCAAGACAAGTTCTTACAAAATCACAGCTTTGTGATATATGTCTTTTAGACGACTTCACTTGTCTATTTGAACAGAACTTATACAAATTAGGAACAGGAGAATTTCACTCCTGGATAGAGGTATACCTAATGAAAATTCCGATCGTAGGCGAAAAAGCTAAAGAACGATGGAATAACGAAAAGAACAATCTAACCATGCATTCCTTAGGATTTGCAACAAAGATTGTTAAAGAAGAAATCGCAACCTATTGCGATCTATCCAACAAACAAAAGCAGTTAAAGAAATTCAACAAAGAATGTTGTAAAAAATTGACAGAAGAACCACAGTTATCTTTCGGCTGTAATCCTATCAAAGATAAAAAATATTTTAAAAAGAAATATAAACCAAAAAGAAGATTTTGGAAAATAACGACTTTAAATCTTGATCATGAGTTCACTCTTGAAAATAGAGGAATTAATCAAAGAATTAATTAATAAAGTAGAAAAACTAACTACTAATGAAAATCTTGAAGCAATACCAAATTGCGGAATCATTTTTCTTAATCAATCGATGTATGTTTTGATATAAAACTTTTTTGATTTAATGCTTAAGGAAAGATTAAATAAATATCCTTGAAGTATTTGACAGTATAAAATAAAATTATACCTCTTCGATGTCGTTCATTCCGTTGCTGTTAACGTGTTCTTTACAAGGGACCAATCTAACCATTATTTCCCTACGGCCACCTGCCTAAACGGTACTCTTCTATGGCTCCAGGACTCCAGGTTTTGTAAAGAGATAACATGAACATAATGAAATTTAAAGAAGATAGAACTTTTATTTCATAACTGTTCTTCCGAAAGGAAGAACTTCTTGATATTTACATCTCTCCTTAAGAGGGAGAGTTTACTCACACATACACATTTGTTTACAAGATAAGAAATAGAAAAGGGGGGGGGGAAGTATTCGATGATCTCTACTAATAAACTATCTCCTTGTAAAGAACACGTTAACAGCAACGGAATGAACGACATCGAAGATGTATAATTTTATTTTATACTGTCAAATACTTCAAGGATATTTATTTAATCTTTCCTTAAGCATTAAATCAAAAAAGTTTTATATCAAAACATACATCGATTGATTAAGAAAAATGATTCCGCAATTTGGTATCAGAGCCATGTGCTCAAAAAATAAAAATGGAATATTAAACTTTTCTTAAAGTCTATTTAAGTTTATTAAATAATGATTCTTACAATCGTAAGAAAGAATTGAACTTTTCGATTTAATCATGTGCTCATTTAAATCAATTAAAATAACATGAGTTTATTAAATAATGATTTGAATGATTCTGATGAATCAAGTCAACAATCAACTGAAGTTATTAACTTTAGAGAAAATGAAAAAGGTTTTTGTTCTGATTATATGTAATAACATGAGTTTATTACATATTTTCAGAGTTGCAGCAGAAAGTTGTAAGTAGCAGCTGAGAAGCCTATCAACAGCAACTCTGGACTTTAGCAGATAAGGTTGTCCGCAGCAGAGTTGTTCATCAGCAGGAAAACAACTATCAGGAGCAAACAAGCTTATCTGCATCAGCTTGTTCGTCAGCAGAAAAATTGTGGAGTCCGCAGCAGTTGTAGTTAGAGAATTTTGTAGCCATCAGTCTATATATGTACAAACTCCCCCTAGACTGATGCTACCAAAACTCTCTTACTGTTGTTGTTGTTGAAGCTTTTGCATGTTAACAACTATCCTTGCTACCTCATAGCCTCTAGGGTCCTTGTTGGGATTGTCAAGAGGAAGCTCAGACAGAGACTTGATGTCCTTGCTTGGCATCTTAAAAATGGCCTTGTTAGAACATCTCATATGTTGACCTCTGATAGTTGTTATAGTGAATTAATCCTTCTCAACATTGTAGGACCAGCTAGTGAAAGGAAAGTGGGATTGGAGAGGTTTAGCATCAATGACTACATATTTTCTAGGGTTGAAGTGATGTTTGATCACAAGCAACAGATGTCTTCCACTTTCATTCTCACGCTTATGAGCATCACCCAGCTCCATCATTCTTCTAAGATCATAATCTGAGAGCTGCATCACCTCATCAACAGTTTTATAGATTGATCTTTTTACTTCTGCCCTCCCCCTGAAGACTTCAAACCATTGATCTTGATTGTTATAGAACCAACCAACAATTTCTTTTGAGTCTTCTGGTTTGGTAGTAGGTTTGGTTTTCTTCTTGGGGGGGCTGGTGATGAGGAGGAGCTGGGTGGGAGGATTTGGACTCTTTGGGTGGAGAGGAGGGAGGTCTAAGAGGGAGAGTGAAAGGTTGTTGGATTGAGGAAGGCGTGGATGAGGGAGTAGGCTTGGGTTTCTTTAGTTTTCTTTCATCAGTTGAGTGTTTACCCTTTTCTTTGAGCCTGTCTTCCCCAATCTTTCTTTCTCTTCTATATTTACACTGAAATACAAGGCTTGCAGGTTCATAAAGCTCATTGGACCTAGCCTCTTTCCACTATCTCCTCTAGCCTTCAGGAAGTCTATCATGACCTTCCTTTCTTCATGGGTCCTTAATGCAATGGTCTTTTTGGACTTTTGTTTGGCTTTTTCTTCTTCTCTAGCTCTTTTCTTATTTGCCAATTGACCTTGCTGACCCATGAAAGCTCTATAGATTTCTTTATTTGACAATTTCTCAAGGTAGTCTACATCCTCACCTTGAGAAATCAGAGCTTCTGTCCACTCCTCTCTCATTTCTTTGGCTAGTTCAGTGTTAGTTATCCTGAACTTAGCCTTTTCCCTTCTTTTCTTTTCTCTTTCTTCTTCTTCTTTATTGAGTTATTCGTACAGGTGACGGGCTAGAGCTTCATCTTCTTGTAATTGTGTAGCTGCAGGAACTTTAACTTTCAAAGCATCCAGTTGCCTAGCATGCAACTGGATCTGTTGTTCCCTGAGGAGAATGGCAGCTTTCCTTTCTTCGATCTTTCTAATCTCAGGCATCTCCTCTTCTTGTCTTCTCTTTTTCTCTCTTCTCTTTCTCTATTATTTCTTCGTCTTCTTTCATGATGCCCTTCTCCTTGTCTTTATTGGATGCCTCTTCTTCAGCTTCATGGATCACAACAGCAGATGTAAGTGGTGCTGTTGGGATCTCAGCTTTAGCTTCATTGGCAGGGTGAGGAACTGACACAGAGGAAGGGACTACTTCACTCTGTTCCTTTTCCCATTCATTCTCATGTATAGCTTTAAAGGCCTCTTTGAAATTCCGAGCATCCACTTTTCTTGACTCTACTGCTGCACTCAGTATGACAGTTGGTGAGGAGGGAAGGGATAGGTCTAAGATAGAGTCATCCATTGCAAGCCATCCCTCTTTTTCAAGAAAAGCTTTGATAATATTGATCATTGCTTGACTTTCTAAGGAGTTGATGTTGCAGATGTGTGTCCTGAGCTCAAAGACCTTATGTAGGAAATCTGGATTGAGGAGTAGGATTTCTTGAATGTTGTTGATTGTGAAAGATGATCCATCACACAAGAAAAACTGAAAGCCAGAGGACCCAGTGCTTGACCATCCTTGCACTTCCAGGCCCCTGACCATTTCATTGTAGAAGAATCTTCTCCAACATAGAACTTGTTCCTCTGTTAAAGCACTGCTCCTTATCAAATCAAGTCTTAGAGCCAGTCTTTGTTCTGATGTTCTTGAAGACTCTTCAGTATGTTTAGGATAAGCCACCATGTTTTGCTTCTTCTAAAAACCATTCAAACCAGGGCATATTATCCTCCATCAAGACACAAAAACTATTAATTGTAAGTTCTGCTGAGAGATCTGTGGAAGTGTTGATGCATCTTGTAAAGTACAGTTCAAGAACCTGAAGTGGATTCAGTGTATTCAAGTTAAGCAATTCTATTCCACCAAATTCCCGTTCAATCCAGAATCTCTCAGATAGACCATCATACCCCCAAGCTAGAATAGAATCAATATCTAGCTTATGTGAAGCAGTGTGGATTAAGGGGCAATGGTCTGTCTTGATATACTTGCAGCCACTGGAAGTATGCTGAATGATAAAGGTGTGTCTTCATCTTGACTTTCATTCTCCAACACCTCATCAACAGCTCTGACAACTAACTTCCAATCCTTAGAGATATCTTCCTCTTCATCTACTGAGTCTGGCAAGTCATGGATTTGAACAAAAGCAGGTTTGAAGAGTGTACTCTGAAAGACAGCCTTCTCTTGTATCCATTCATCAATGCTGTCAGCATCATCTTCAGCAGTAACTATCTCCCCCTTTTTGGTTGCATCAGTGTATAAAGTTTCATCTTTTTGAGTGCCCACTGATACAAGGAAAGAAGTAGTCACTGGAGGGCATCGATGGGCTTCATGCATAGAGACTTGGTGCTGTAGTTTGGACACTTCAGCCTCTAGCATTGCCACCCTGGTCGTCAATTCCATGTTTTCAAGTTTCAGTCTGTCCTCATCCACAGTTGTGGAATCCTTGGAACTAGATGGGGCCTTAGGCCTAGCCTCTGCATCCCCATCACCCTGGTTTTCTTGGCACTTGGTATTCCTCTCAGTGAAGAGTGTTTGAAGAGAAACAACCTCACTGTGAGTTGTCGTGGTTAGGGACTTAGTGATGTTATCACTGTCCTCCTGGTCAATTGATGTACAAGTAGTAGTGATAGCCCTTTACACATTCACTCTATCATCACTCCCAGAGTTAACCTTCTTAGGTGATGAACTTGGGCTGGGTACATTAGCAGCCAAGTCAATCAATACCTCCGAGATAAGTGGTAGTTGGAAAATGTATATCATCTTGACTAGGTGCCCTTGCAATTAAGTTCAGAGAAGAAAAATAATGAAAGGGCTCAGAAGGTTGTTCTATGGATCCGGGATGTGATCCTGATCCTAATAGAGAAACTTCCAAGGAAGTCTCTCTAATAATTTGGCTGTCCCTTTTAATATTCTCATCAGAATGTTGGGATTCTGAATGAGGGTTTTTAGGATGGGATTGGCCCTGTGAGATAAGAATAGAAGTAGTCTTCTTGCTCCCTTTTATTTTTATGGTATATTTTGCCTCAACTGGGGCCCTGTGTTCCATTTGGACATCCAAAATAGGTGTAAATAGTTGTTGTGCCTGTGCAACCTTAATAGGATGCACAGGGGTTCGAACAATGGAAGCAGTTTGTTGTTCAGGTTTTGATGTGGAGGGTGTGGGATCAGTATCAGCTGGGATTGCTGAACTGTCACCCTGGGTACTTTGTATGTTCATCATTGTAGATAACAATGGAACATTGACCCCCTGCTCTAATACCAAGGGGGAGTTTTTGAAAGGTGGTTAAGTACGTAAAGCTTTGAATGCTGTGAATGCTTGAGAGAAAATAGTGAGAGTTAGGTTGGAATTAAATGTGAAGAGGTTAAGGAGAAATTTGATTTGTGTTATAACGGCAGAGAAGGGAAAAAGCAAAGTTACTTGTACAGTACAACCCATTCACTTTTCACTGTTACAGCTGTAATACACTATAGTAGTCATGGTGAAGACTGAAAGTACATTTTACAGCGGGTAAAAGTTAATTTGGACTTATTTTTACCCATCAGCAGCAAACTTGGTTAAGCCTATCCGCGGCAAACTTGGTTGCTGCGAATGGTTAAGTTTGTCAACAGCAAACTCAATTGCTGCTGATGTATGAAATGATCGACAGCAAAGATGTTGCTGCTGATTGCCTTAAAGCTATCCGCAGGAAACTTATTCTTGCTGATAACTTAAAAAAGTCAGTGGCAAATTCTTTGCTGGTGAAGATTAGACCTGTCAGCAGCAAAAAATGGTGGCTGCTGACTTATAACTTTTATTTACAACAAAAGACAAACACATTTAATTTTTTTTTAGTGACAGATTTTAGTCAAAGTTCATCATACCAATGGATTCAACTAAATATCTAAATCTAGCTTCATCAAAAGGTTTTGTAAACAAGTCAGCATATTGCTCATTGGTATGAACTTTGGTTAAAATAATTCTCTTTTTCTCAGCTTGATCTCTTATGATGTGATACCTGATGTCAATGTGCTTTGTCTTGGAGTGCTGCACCGGGTTGTTTGTGATTGATATTGCACTCAGGTTATCAATGTGAATGGGAGTGGCCATGAAAGTCATCCCATAATCCAACATTTGGTTTTGTATCCAGATGACTTGTGCACAGCAACTTGAAGCTGCAACGTATTCTGCTTCTTCTGTAGAAGTTGATACACAGATTTGCTTCTTGCACTGCCATGAAATCAGTCTTCCTCCTAGAAACTGACACCCCCCTGATGTTGATTTTTTGTCCAAGTTGCATCCTCCATAGTCACTGTCAGTGTATGCATACAGGTTGAACTTTTCATTTTTAGAGTACCATAGCCCAAGCCTCGAGGCTCCCTTTAGGTATCTGAAAATTCTCTTGACAACTTGAAGATGTGTATTCTTTGGAGCTGCTTGGAATCTTGCACAAAGGCATACTGCAAACATGATATATATATTGAGGCAGTGAGATACATGAGTGATCCTATCATTGCACGGTATTGATGTTGATCAGTGTCTTGACCATCTTTGTCTAGAGTTAGTTGATGGTGCACTTGCATAGGAGTTCTTGCAGCAGAGCAGTCAGCCATCTTGAATCTTTCCAAAATGCTCTTGACATATTTGGATTGGCTGATAAAGATTCCACTTGGAACTTGTTTGACTTGAAGACCCAGAAAGAAATTTAGTTCACCCATTGAACTCATTTCAAACTTTGAGTGCATTAGGATCTCAAAGTCTTTACACAACTTCTTCCTTGTTAATCTAAAGATGATGTCATCAACATAGATTTGTACCAGTAGGATTTCTCCCCCTTCATCTTTGATAAACAAGGTCTGGTCAATGGCACCTCTTCTGAAGTTGTTGCTTAGTAGATATCCAGACAGAGTTTCATACCACGCTCTTGGAGCTTGATGTAAGCCATAGAGAGCTTTGTCTAGTTTGAACTCTTTGTTAGGATGTGTAGGATCTACAAAGCCTGGAGGCTGTTTGACATATACTTCCTCACCAATCTTTCCATACAAAAAGGCACTCTTGACATCCATTTGATAAACTGTGAAATTCTTTGATGCAGCATATGCCAGGAAGATTCTGATGGCCTCCAGCCTGGCAACAGGAGCAAAGACTTCATCATAGTCAATTCCTTCTTCCTGAGTGTAGCCTTGAGCTACAAGTCTGGCTTTGTTCTTGACAACAATGCCTATCTCATCTTGCTTGTTCCTAAATACCCATCTTGTGGCAATAGCAGTTTGACAAGGTGGAAGATCAACAAGTTTCCAGACATCCTGTCTCTTGAATTGCAGCAACTCTTCCTGCATTGCCTTAATCCAACTGCTGTGTTTCAGAGCTTCTTCTATTTTCTTTGGTTCTACCTAAGATAGAAAGCAGGAATACAGACATATATTGGCCTCATGAGTTTTGCTTCTTGTTTGAACTCCTTGGTGAACTTGGCCAATGATGTTTTCCAGGGGATGTTCCTTGTTGATTCTCTATGCTGGTACAACATCCAATTGTATTCCTTGCTCAAGATTGCTCTGATTCTGATCAGGAAACTCTTCATTCATGGTGGAAAAGTCTTCAATATCAGTTGCAACATCAGCATTATCAGCGGCAACATCAGCAGCATCTGTAGCAGATGCCTCTACAGCATTTACAGATATGTCTTGAAGTTCATTCAGATTTTCATTCTTAGAGAGGCTGCTGCTGGTGACATTTGAGAGTCTGGTTCTGGCTTCACTGGCTTCAATAGCTTCCCCAACAGATGGAGGATCAATAGATGGCCTTTTCAGTCTGATAGAAGGACTAGCGACAATCTATAGTCAGTGGAGGATCTGGAAGCTGGTTCATTGGAAGAGGTAGACTCCATATTTGAGAAGATGAGAGGCTCAAATATTTGTGTGAAGGAGTCTATATCAAAGAGCCAGTCTGGGCCTTTTCCCTGTTCACATGCAATGTGTTCCCTACATTCCACATTGGATGATTCTTCCACGATTCTTGTTCTTGAGTTTAATACTCTATAGGCCTTGGATTGAGAGGAATAGCCCACAAAGTATCCTTTATCAGATTTGGCACCAAACTTAGGAAGAACCCCATGTATTATCAGAATGGTGCATGGACATCCAAAAGGTTTTAGAAATCCAATGTAGGGAACTCTTTTGAACCAGAGTTCATAAGGTGTCTTGTTGAGAGGCTTGACAATAAGAACTCTATTCTGCACATAGCAAGCTGTATTGACCGCTTCTGTCTAGAATGTGAGAGGCAGTTTTGAATCAACGAACAATGATCTTGCTGATTCATTTAGAGTTCTGTTTCTCCTTTCAGCAACCCCATTTTTTTGAGGAGTTCTTGAAGCACTGTATTGTCTTTCTATTCCCTTGCTTTCACATAAACAGTTCAGAGTGTGATTCTTGAATTCTGTACCTTGATCACACCTTATGACTTTCACCTTTTGATTGCTTTGATTCTCAACTCGAAGAATGTAAGATTTAAGAATCTCAGCAGTTTCATATTTTGTTCTCAAGAATTATACCCATGAAAATCTGGTATAGTAATCAGTGATCACCAGATAATATGACTTGTTGCCCATTGACATGACATTTGTAGGACCAAAGAGATCCATATGCAGCAGCTATAATGGAGTGTCATTTGAATTCAATGTCTTGGGCTTGTGAGAACTCTTGTGTTGCTTCCCCTTCAAGCATGCAATGCAATGATCTTCAAGTTGGAATTCTTTGTCAGGAAGCCCTCTGACAAAATTTTCCTTTACCAACTTGTTAATGGTTTTTACATTGACATGGCTTAATCTCCTGTGCCAGAGAGCTGATTCATCAACTGATGCCTTAGACAGAAAACAAGATACAATACCAGATGGAGTGACCTCTTTCATGTCTAGCACATACGGGTTATCTTTTCTCTGAGCAGTTAATAAGATCTTTTCTAGAGGAGGTTTGTTTAAGCCAGGGGATAGTACAAAACATTCTTTATCTTTGAAAAGCATCCAATGCTTTTGATCACAGACTTGGGACACACTAATAGTCTACACAAGTTGTTCGGCAACGGTTGGAAGTCCTATACTCAAGTCTTGGGTGTTTTTAGTGTGATGCAAGTCTTAGAAATCTTGATCCCTAAATGAGTCCGGTTAGAGCCTAGGTGTCACTAAGGAAACCTAATTCGCTAAAACCATTGCTCTGATACCAATCTGTCACACCCCCAAATTTATTTACTTAATAAATAAATACAGGTTGCAACGATTGGTTCATTACACGGTAGCGGAAGCTGTAATAGCGATTTCTAAGACTTGAATACATACACAAATACTAAGACTAAGTAGTACAATGATCTAAGTTCTTCTAGATCAACGACAGACTTGAGACTGGATAATCTATGTCCTTCCAGCTAGTAGGAATTTATCCAATTATAGCTAGCCTATTCCAACCGCTCCATGGCTAAAGGTTACCTGAGAAACATACTTGAAAGTGTCAACACAAAGGTTGGTGAGTTCACGGAGTTTGTTAATTTAGTAAAGTTAGTTTTCCCCGAAAGACTAGACATGACTTAACCATCATAAAATAAGTAGTTTTCCTTTGAAAACATATACATGACTTAACCGTCATCAAATAAGTAGTTTTCTTTTGAAAACATGCCCATGACTTTACCGTCATAAAATAAGTAGTTTTCCTTTGAAAACATATACATGACTTAACCGTCATCAAACAAGTCGTTTTCCTTTGAAAACATATCTATGACTTTACCGTCAAAAAAATAAGTAGTTTTCCTTTGAAAACATGCCCATGACTTAACCGTCATAAAATAAGTAGTTTTCCTTTGAAAACATATACATGACTTAACCGTCATCAAATAAGTCGTTTTCCCAATCAAATAGTTCTTGTAAATCCAATTGTTCGCAAATTGTTCCAAGTATATATATGATAAACATAACAAGTAACGTTGACCCATTTGTAAACTAGCTAGGAATACAAAGAATATGTTCATACATGAGGCATAACCAAACCATGACAATTGTTCTTTCGCCCCTCATATTCGTTATCAGATGCTATGCGGCCATAAATCCTCCAGATTGTGGTTAGCGCGACTAACCATGACCGGGGGACGTCATGTCACACCCCCAATATTTATTCACTTAATAAATAAATTAGGGTTGCAACGATCGGTAACATTACACAACAGCGGAAGCTAAATGAAGACTTCTAAATTGTCAAACATCATTACAGAAACTAAAAGAATACATAGACCTAAAGTCATATAAGTCTAAATTGACTTGACGTTCAGCGACCATACGTCTTCGTCTTCTAAGGTAATCCAAAAGCTTAACCTATTCCAACCGTGCCATCGGTGTGAATTTCCTGAAAAACATACTTGAAAGTGTCAACACAAAGGTTGGTGAGTTCACAGGTTTAGTTGGTTCATTGTAAAGTAGTTTTCCTTGAAAACACTGATATCGTGTACATGGCCGTACTATAAAACCGTTTTTCCGTAAACCTTAAAAATGTGTTTATGGGCTTAATATAGAACCGTTTTCCTCGAAAACATGTGATGACTTCTTAGTCATAAAGTGAGTCGTTTTCCCTAATGAAAACAAGTGATGACTTATCAGTCATGAAATGAGTTTAAACCCATGTTAAGCCCTCTTTAATGATAAGATCGTTAACCAAAACGAGTAGTGGTTTCATGTGTTTAAATCAAATAGTTGTAAATCCATGTGTTCGTAAATTGTTCCAATTGTTCGTAAATTGTCCTAAGTGTTTGTAAATTGTTCCAATTGTATATGATAAACAAAACAAGTGATGTTGACCCCATTTGTAAACTAGCTAGGAGTACAAATAAATGTTCATACATGAGCCGTAACCAAACCATGACAATTGTTCATTTGCCCCTCTCATTTGTTATCAGATGCTATGCGGCCATATATCCTCCAGATTGCGGTTAGGGCGACTAACCATGACTGTGACACCCGACATTTCCACGTCAATATTCGTAGATAACTTAAACGCGATTACATATTCCGGATTGACTTAATGACATGAATTAGGTCCTAAAGTCTAGCAATAGCCATGCATTAATTTATTTCGTACTTTGGTAATTTTAGGAATTACCGGGTCACGTATACACATAACTCAACTAATACGAACGTTGGTGACAAACCTAAAGGTCCAAAATAATGTCCAAAGATCCATAACACATGAAATATATGTTTATACATTCAAATATATATTTTAAAGTTCACATTTCATAAAACGATTCGTAACGACGTATTACGAAGTTTTCACCGCCTACCGTCAACCCTTAACGTAACTGCACGTAATAAAATATATCTATATCCAATACAATACATGAATTCAGTGTTTTTCACTAAACTAGACATAAACTAGTTAACTTTAGTTTAAAATGTCATCAAAGAATCGAGAACCGCATTAAATTACCGTTTCGAGCCCTAACCGCGATTAACGCACCTAATGACCTAAATATCTACACTAACTAACCATCTAACCACCCAAACTACCCCACCCACTCCCCTTGACCAGAAATCTCGGCCTCAAGGCCATGTGGGTCCACCCCACACCCTAAATTTCAACATCTTCTACTTACTTAAGCAATCTCCCATACCCATCTTTCAAGTCATGTCCTTAAAGCCATCCACCCCACATCACTTTTCCATCATTCACTCATTTATCCACTCCAACACTTCACACCCTCTCTCCCTCCTCTCTTTGGACAGAACACAAACAAGAACACACACTCTCCACTTTGTTCAAATAATCATCCAAGATTCAAGGGAGATTCAAGGGTTTTAAGGTGTTTCTCAAGAAGAATAGCAAGGTTTTTGGGCTTGGAACTTCCTTCTTACTCCTTTATTCTATCCTACTTGTTGTGAGTTCATATTTGTCTTCATCCTCTTCATTTTTACTAGCACCAAGTTGTTGTCATGCATAAAACTCCATCCAAAAGAATAATGCTCAAAAACTAGCTTAAAGCAGGATTTACATCTTTTAAACAAAACGTTCTTTTAAAAACTCATGGATCTAGTGGTTTGGATGAACAAATCTGGACAATGGACTTTAGAACATGTCATATCTAACTTAAACATCAACCATTTGGTAAACAAGAGTCAAAACAAGTACAAAATTTGAATAGTTGTTGAAATTGAGTGTTATAGAACCAAAACAGTGAGCTGGCAGAATTTTAAACCGACTTTACCATGCCATAACTCGGTCCATACTCACCCAAACTTGTCGAATATTAGGTCTAAAATCAAGTACAAAGAGTCAAGAGTCCAACCCAAGTGGTTTCATGAAATTTCGTTGAGTTTTGATACCCCAAAATGGGGTCATACAAGAAAGTGTGTCAAGGCTGTCCTTTTCGACAGAATTTTAGCATCACTTGTGAGAGTCATAATTTGGTCATAACAAGTCTAAATAACCTGATTCCACTTTCTAAAGTTAGTATTTTATGTACATAGTAAAATTTGTAGGGTCTTGAGTCATGAAAATGGGTCTAGGTCGGTCAATTAAAAAGGAATCCCCAAGACACTCCAGAACCTAATGTTGCTGCCCTCTCTTGTCCGAATAAATATTTAAAAATACTTAAACATGTCAAAAGTTGTTGATTAATACATCCCTGTAACCCTGAGACATGTAGGTATCTTGGTATAAATTTTCATAACTAAACGAGTTCATTTGGTTAATCAAAATGGCGACACACGGACAACTTAAAATTCAGGAAAATATCTATAGACTAGGGTTACCTTAATATTGTAGTTTGAAGTGAATAACTACCAAAACCCTAACATAATGTATATACAACAACCTATGGATAAGAATCTGTTTGTATAACATAAATAATGTATATATGTGTGAATAAATACGAACAAACATCATGAAATTCAATGACAAGTCACCAACGGTTCGTCGGGTCACATTTTCTAAACATGACACTTACGTTTTTTAGTCTAACATATTGGATGGACTTTGTACATGACCGACTTGTATGATGACACTCAATATTAAGGTCATAAGATAACCGTCACTATTTAGGTCACGGTTAGGACAGTCTTGCATACACATCGGCCTTGCTAGCACTTAAACATTGAAAGCTCATCAGGTGAGTTCACGGCCCCCTTTCGCTTTTTAATGTTTTGTAAACTGCGGGGGAGAAACATACTTACTGGCTATGTTTTGAAAACATGAAATATAATTGCTTATACGTTTGACAATATGAACATTCTGGTTTAACACATTGTGAGTTCACGGCCCCCTTTCGCTTTTTAATGTTTTGTAAACTGCGGGGGAGAAACATACTTACTGGCTATGTTTTGAAAACATGAAATATAATTGCTTATACGTTTGACAATATGAACATTCTGGTTTAACACGTTGTGAGTTCACGGCCCCCTTTCGCTTTTTAATGTTTTGTAAACTGCGGGGGAGAAACATACTTACTGGCTATGTTTTGAAAACATGAAATACAATGCTTATACGTTTGACAATATGAACATTCTGGTTTAAGTCGTTGTGAGTTCACGGCCCCCTTTCGCTTTTTAATGTTTTATAAACATCGGGGGAGAAACATACTTGTACAACATATTTGCTTACATATTTGAAAGCATGAAAAAAATGAATGTTTGATACATTTGGGAAAACATGGAACACTTACAAACATTTTCGTATGATAACAAGAAAACAAGACCCGACCTTTCTGTTTGCATGAGTTAACATATATAGAGCGCTGGAAGTCCCCTGACCATCATATTTATAACCGTTAGTTATATGTTAGCCTGGGATTCTATGGATAGTAATATTGGGATTGACACCCCCGGTCATGGTTAGTCGCGCTAACCATGGGTCCCTCTGGCCAAATGACCGCATAGTGTTCAAACATTGCTCGTGAGGTATGAGCGAGGGGCAAAACACCTGTGTCATGGTTTGGTTATGCCTCATGTATGTACATATTATTTGTATTCCTAGCTAGTCTACAAATGGGTCAACATTACTTGTTTTGTTTATCATATTCATTGAAACGTTTTCATGCAGATGGATCTGCCAATCACTTATACACCAATGGTTTTGCCATTCGTTTACGTGGAAATGTTTTTATCAATGTTTTCAAGGAAAACAATTTCATATTATGGCCATGTACACAATATCAATGTTTTCAAGGAAAATCGCTTTACATTGCAACAATCAAACATGTGAACTCACCAACCTTTGTGTTGACATTTTTAAGTATGTTTTTTTCAGGTAATTCATAGCCATGGCACGGTTGGAATAGGCTAGCTATAATTGGATAAATTCCTACTAGCTGGAAGGACATAGATTATCCGGCCTCAAGTCTATCGTTGATCTAGAAGAACTTAGATCATTGTATTACTTAGTCTTAGTATTTGTGTATGTATTCAAGTCTTAGAAATCACTATTACAGCTTCCGCTATCGTGTAATGAACCAATCGTTGCAACCTGTATTTATTTATTTATTCATTAAGTAAATAAATCTGGGGGTGTGACAGATTGGTATCAGAGCAATGGTTTTAGCGAATTAGGTTTCCTTAGTGACACCTAGGCTCTAACCAGAATCATTTAGGGACCAAAATTTTTAAGACTTGCATCACACTAAAAACACCCGATACTTGAGTATAGGAATTCCAACCGTTGCCGAACAATTTGTGTAGACTATTAGTGTATGGAGTTACACTAGGGTATCATTAGCTACACTAATACAATTACATGGCACATGTAATGAACACTTAAACACATACAACAATGTGGAAATAATAAACACTTACAACATGTTATTGTTCGGATTACGAGTCAAGAATAACGGGTACTCAGCAAACTACAACCTAAAAAGATCGAGTTACGAGCTGAGCTTGGGCGACGACAAAAGCAATCGTCAGTTATCGATCTTGGTATCACAACAAGCTGAACCCGTACCAGAATCTGTACCTATACCTGCACCACAACTACTCCAGCCATGGAGGCAGCTATCTTTCTAACGTATTTGCGGTATAAATAATCTCCTTCATAAGTTGTCGGATCGGATGCCTAGACTTTCGCCATGAGATATGGCAGACAGGATTGCCCAGACAGAAGGGAATCCAAGGTGGATAAGCAGGACTAAAAGGGAGTGAACTCCAAGGGTCAGGAGACTCAGACATACATCATGATCATGTGGATCCATGCATATATACAGACTTGGAGCATGAGTTGCTCGACACTCATTTGAGGATCTCTGCCCAAAACATAGTGCCTGACTTTCACCATACACATTTTATTTTAAGAGACACTGGTGGTGCCTCTCTACCATTAGCCTCATCCGACAACAGCCATATTCGGCAGATTCATGAGTATTGGTACACATAATTAAGAGTAATCCGATAAAACAATACACACTCCTTCACAAGTGTGCACACACGATCTAATGAACATTTCAAATCCCATTGATTTAAAAGTTGGGGACAGAAGGAACACTACAGGGATCATGCAAAGTAAATTATCATTACGGGTGCACACGTAAACATAATTTGCAGTGCATGGGAACTTTAGTGAGTCTTGCTGTCTAAGCTAATGATCAACCTATGTTCTCAGTCACTTGATTAAGGATTGAATCTTAACAAATCAGACTTCTCAATTAGGTGCTCTCAAAGCAATCTCATAGTTTGGGAGGAACGAGAGAAATTCAAATTGAAATCAACCAATCTTTTGTGAATCCTGAACGACGAAGGATTTCGCAAATTCATTCTTTGAGATTCTACTTGTCGAGATAACTTTAATTTAAGCATTACCACAACCAACACTTACACTAATTGCATAGTTATTGTGGGAGATTATAGCATAATCTTAGGATCCATCACACCATTCAGTCTCACAATTACTTGAAATTTATGTTAGGAGTGTTATGCCCTAACTTCGGTGATGGGGCAGAAAATTTGTTCTGACCCGCATACACATAGCACCGATGGGGTATTGTGGAAGCTCGACATGAGACAACTAGGTAAACTAAAATTTCAGAATATTGGTCAAACAGGGTTGCCCTCACAACCATTGACATTCAGTACACCTTCAAGACCGACTATCCTCTCGGTGATGAATAAGCCGTGATTTATTCACAAGCGAATGCCAAAGAAACCTAGGTGTTGACTAACGACTATTGTCACACTAACCGAAAAAATGACATACAAAACTTTTAAAGGGGTCCCAAATGCAGAATTTCGTGCTAATCTCATTAGTTCATGATATGCATAAGGGGCGTAAGCTCGAGCTGTTCACAATAGATCACTGTTGACAACAGATCACTGTTCACAACAAACCACTGTCCACAAGGATTAGTGAAGGATAATTTTTTTTTGTACCCGCACTTCCCCAAAGATCATCTTGTTGAATGGATCCCAGATTTCAGCCTAGAGGAGAGGCGTGATCACATCTTTCTCTCCCAGTTTTCTAGAACTAGGGAGATATAGGAGCATCTATTGTTAAGGAATGAACTCTTAACGCAGGCTCAGTATAAGTACAAAATTTTTTTATGTTTGAACACTCATTACCTCAATTTTATCCTTGTGCTAAGGATTTTGAGGCTATAACCTATATGAGTGGAATACGTAATGGTAAGTCACCAAAGTACCATTCAAACACTAAGGAGGTGCATACACACTGAATGACTTATAGTTGGCCATTGTAAAACTCATAAACCCTTTCTACCGACTTAATGGGTTGACAACCTCGTAGCCCATTTTGGAGAAAACACTAATTCTATGAGACCATTCTCACAGTCCCACTATTCATTCCCTCAGCTAGATGGAATATGAATATCCCAAACAAACATAGAACTTTTTATGGCACACATACTTCGAGGGTATGGTAGCCAAGTCATGAGCTTACATATCAGGATGTTACAACCCGGATGCTAGTCTGCCGCGGGAAGGTAGTGCAAGCAATGGGTAAGGTGGTGATTAAGCTCAACCTTTGCTAGTATGATGTCACACCCCGCCAAGGCGGAAACGCGAGGCGCGACGTTCACTTGTTTCCAAAGCATATGATTACCGCAAACACATACACGTAATTGGATACATAATCGAGTTTAAAATATTTACATCATAAAATATTAACTTGAGTTTACAAAAGTTTAAGATTTCGCAAATATGACTCAAGACCATGAGTTATACAAGAGAAATCCTCCTGAAAGCCGTATCCACGTGAATGCATGTATCCTACATTGCTAACCTGATGGCCACGTTCAATTTCCTGAAAACATACTTAAAACTGTCAACACGAGGTTGGTGAGTTCACAAGTTATTATAAAGAGTTATCATAAACCCAATGTTTAAATCTGATCATTTTCCGATCAAAACTCCTTGTTAAACCTGATCACTTTAACCTGATCAGAACTCTTTTGTTTAAACCTGATCACTTTAACCTGATCAGAACTCTTTTCTTTAAAACCTGATCACTTTAGCCTGATCGGAACTCTTTTGTTTAAAACCTGATCACTTTAGCCTGATCAGAACTCTTTTGTTTAAAACCTGATCACTTTTGCCTGATCAGAACTCTTTTGTTTAAAACCTGATCACTTTAACCTGATCAGAACTCTTTTGTTTAAAACCTGATCACTTTAACCTGATCAGAACTCTTTTGTGTAAAATCTGATCACTTTAGCCTGATCAGAACTCTTTTGTTTAAAACCTGATCACTTTAGCCTGATTAGAACTCTTTTGTTTAAAACCTTATCACTTTAGCCTGATCAGAACTCCTTTGTATAAAACCTGATCACTTTAGCCTGATCAGAACTCTTTTGTTTAAAACCTGATCACTTTAGCCTGATCAGAACTCTTTTGTATGTATTACCAATGAATATGAATACTAATCCGATCTATTGACCCCATTTGTAAGCTTGCAAGGAATACAAAATAGTATGTAATGTACGAGATCGTAACCAAACCCCAACATTCTGTGCCTCCCCTCGCCTTTCTGTGAGTAAGACAATATGCGATCATTCGGCCATTTGGACCCCTGGTTAGCGCGACTAACAATGACCGGAGGCGTCACCCCCAATAGTACTATTCATATAATCCCGGGCTAAGTCCATAGCTAATGGTTACTAATTTATTCAGAGGACTTTAAGCGCTTTACTTTTCCCTCAATACACACATACGGTCAGATCATTAGTTCAATTCATTTACATAAAAATAGTCTTTTATAAGTATGTTTCCACCCCAAATCATTTCAAAATTTTAGAAAAAGGGGAATTAGTGAAACTCACCTCGATAGTATGAATGCTAGCAAATATTTGGATAACAGCAGACTTGCCTATCCGTATCCTAATTACACAAGGATAACATACACGTTAAGACTACCCGTCTTAAACGCAAGTTGTTCACTCGACTTAGCAGATCTGATTACTTTTGTTTAAATATCTTTTTAGTTTTTCAACACTTGTTTTGTTATAAAATAGTTCTAAGTTACTGCTCCATGGGGCTGATGAACAGGTATCGAAACTTTCTTAGTTTCGATTGAACAGAACAGATGTCGAAACTACTTAGTTTCGATTGAGTAAATTGGGTATCGAAACTACCTAGTTTCGATTGGCAGAATTTGTATCAAAACTACCTAGTTTCGATTGGGCAATAGGTGTGACACCCGACATTTCAGGTCAATATCCGTACATGTTATAAACAAGTTTAAATTATAATTGTTTTGTGATTTACTTAATTTCACAAACAAGGACATTAAGGTCTAACAAAAATCGTACAGGGTCTCATTTCACATTCTGGTAATTCTAGGAGTTACCGGTTCACGTACCAGGATAACCCGACTAAATACGAACACTAGTGGTTAAATTTACACTTAAATCAAATGGTTTGATTTATTTAACCCCACCCACTCCCATTGACCAGAAATCTCGGCCTCAAGGCCATGTGGGTCCATCCCACACCCTAAATTTCAACATCTTCTACTTTCTTAAGCAATCTCCCATACCACCTCATTTTCTATCAATTCATCAAGAGCAAAAACCCTCAACCCCTGTCATCTCTCTCTTCTTCTACGACAACAACAAGAATACCTATCTCCACTTTCTTTTGGGGTTCTTCCATAATCGAAGACTCGAATCCTTTATTTCGGTGCTATAAGGAGAGTTCCAAGTGTTTTCTCAAAGGGTTTTTAGCAGGAGAAGTCAAGATCATTCTCTTTTTCTCTCAAAAATCGTCATCTCTGTCCAGATGTAAAAACTCGATATTATCCACTTTATTTTCTTTAAAACCGTATCCAAGCATACAAAAGGTTCAATCGCAAGTAAGATAACCAGAAAAGTGTGTCAAATTCAAGATTTGAACATAAAAATATACAGGACGAATTCTGTAAATCAAAGTGCAGTAATCGAAACTGAGAGTTTCGATACCTGTTCAATCGAAACTAGGAGTTTCGATACCTGTTATTCAATCGAAACTAGGAGTTTCGATACCTATTCAATCGAAACTAGGAGTTTCGATACCAGTTTACTCAATCGAAACTGGGAGTTTCGATACTAGTTGTTCAATCGAAACTAGGTAGTTTCGATACATATTGCTCAATCGAAACTAGATAGTTTCGATACCCTTCTTGCCAATCGAAACTAGATAGTTTCGATACCTAACTACTCAATCGAAACTATGAAGTTTCGATACTCAATTGCCCAATCGAAACTAGGAAGTTTCGACATCTGTTCATCAGTCACATTGGGCAGTAACTTAGAACTGCTTTTATAGCAAAACAAGTGTTGAAAATCTAAGAAGATATTTAAACAAAAGCAACTAGATTTACTAGGTCGATGAACAATTTGCAATATAAGACGTTCGGTCCTAACACAATTTACCCTTTGGTATCTAGGGTACGAATAGTCAAGCTTGACTACAACAAGTATCATTACAAGTATACACAAACTCAAGGTGAGTTCACGGCCCCCTTTTAACTCTTTACTGTTTTGTAAACATCGGGGGAGAAATATACTTACCTGTTATATTTTGAAAACATGAATTTCATTGCTCATATGTTTGTCAATATGAACATTTTGGCTTAACTTTTTGTAAGTCTCCCGGCCCTACTTTTACTACTTGTTCTTAAATTGTTTTAAAACAAACGGGGAGAAAACTTGCTCAACTAAACAGCCGGACACAAGTACACACAATGATTGTTCGGATGAACAACACACAACGATTGTTCGGGTGAACAAACACACAACGATTGTTCGGATGAACAACACTCAACGATTTGGGGGAAAAACATACTTACAACTATTTTATGGGATAACAAGAGAATAAGGCACGACTTTTATGTTTACATGAGATGAGAACAACAATTGGAGGCCGCTAAAGTCCCCTGGAACAACGTAGTAACCATTAACTGTAGCCTAGGGTCCTATGAATAGTACTATGGAGAGTGACGTCTCCCGGTCATGGTTAGTCGCGCTAACCACAATCTGGAGGATTTATGGCCGCATAGAATCTGATAACGCTTAATAGGGGCTCACACATGTCATGGTTTGGTTACGCCTCATGTATGAACATATTATTTGTATTCCTAGCTAGTTTACAAATGGGTCAACAATTCTTATTCTGATTATCACATGCAACTGGAACTATTTACGAACAATTGAGTTTAAACAAAAGAGTTTTGATACGGTTAAAGAAATCAAGTTTATACAAAAGGATTCTGATCAGGTTATAAGGATCATGTTTAAATATTGAATTTATGACGGTTAAGTCATGATAATGTTTTCAAAGGACAACTTCATATTTTATGACGGTTAAGTCATGATAATGTTTTCAAATGAAAACTACTTAGTTTTATGACGGTAAAGTCATGAACATGTCTTTGGGAAAAAACTATAAGCACTAATATAACTAACTCTGTGAACTCACCAACCTTTGTGTTGACATTTTCAAGTATATTTCTCAGGTAACTGTTAGCCATGGCACGGTTGGAATAAGCTAGCTATGTTGGATCAATTCCTAGTAGCTGGAAGGACGTAGAATATCAAGACTCAAGTCTATCGTTGATCTAGAAGAACTTAGATCCTAGTATTACTTAGTCTTAGTATTTGTGTATGTAATCAAGTCTTAGAAATCATTATTACAGCTTCCGCTATCGTGAAATGAACCAATCGTTACAACCTGTATTTATTTAATAAGTAAATAAAATATGGGGGTGTGACAGATTGGTATCAGAGCAATGGTTTTAGCGAATTAGGTGTCCTTAGTGATACCTAGGCTCTAACCAGACTCATCTAGGGACCAAGATTTCTAAGACTTGCATCACACTAAAAACACCCAAGACTTGAGCATAGGAATTCCAACCGTTGCCGAACAATTTGTGTAGACTATTAGTGTATGGAAATTACACTAGGGTACCATTAGCTACACTAATACAATTACATGGTACATGTAATGAACACTTAAACACATACAATAATGTGGAAATAATAAACACTTACAACATATTACTATTCGGATTACGAGTCAAGAATAACGGGTACTCAACATACTGCAACCCTAGAAGATCGAGTTACGAGCTGAGCTTGGACTTCGACGACAACGATCGTCAGTTACCGATCTTGGTATCACAACAGGCTGAACTCGTACCAGAATCTGTACCTATACCTGCACCACAGCTACTCCAGCCTTGGAGGCAACTATCTTCCAAACGTATGTACGGTATAAATAATCTCCTTCATAAGTTGTCGGATCGGATGCCTAGACTCTCGCCATGATGTATGGCAGGCATGATTGCCCAGACAGAAGGGAATTCAAGGTGAATAAGCAGGACTAAATGGGAGAGAACTCCAAGGGTCAGGAGACCCAGACATACATCAGGATCATGTAGATCCATGCATATACATGGACTTGGAGCATGAGTTGCTCGACACTCGTTTGAGGATCTCTGCCCAACACATAGTGCCTGAATTTCACCATACACATTTTATTTTAAGAGACACTGGTGGTGCCTCTCTACCATTAGCCTCATCCGACAACTGCCATATTCAGCAGATTCATGAGTATTGGTACACATAATTAACAGTAATCCGATAAAACAATACACACTCCTGTACAAATGAGCAAACGCAATCTAATGATCGTTTCAAATCACTTTTGATTAAAAGCTAGGGATAGAAGAAACACTATAGGGACCAGGCAAGGCAAATCATCATTACGGGTGCACACGTAATCATAATTTGCAGTGCATGGGAACTTTAGTGAGTCTTGCTGTCTAAGCTGATGATCAACTCATGTTCTCAATCACTTGATTAAGGATTGGATCTCAACAAATCAGACTTCTCAATTAGGTGCTCACAAAGCATTCTCCTAGTTTTGGAGGAATGAGAGAAATTCAAATTGAATTCAACCAATCCTTAGTGAATCCTGAACGGCGAAGGAATCCGCACATTCATTCCTTGAGATTCCTACTGGTCAAGATAGCCCTAAATTGAGCATTACCACAACCCACGCTTACAATAATTGCACAACTATTGTGGGAGATTATAGCGTAATCTCAGGATTCATTATACAGTTTAATCTCACAATTGCTTGAAAGTTGCGCCAAGGGTGTTATGCACTAACTTCAGTAATAGGGCAGGATATTATTCTGACCCGCATACACATGGCACCTATGGATATTGTGGAAGCTCGACATGAGACAAGTAGGAAATCGGACATTTCAGAATGTCGGTCAAACAGGATTGCTCTCGCAGCCATTGACATTCAATATATCTTTAAGTCTGACTATTCTCTCTACAATGGATAAGCCGGGGTTGATGCTCAAGCGAATGCCAAAGAAACCTAAGTGTGGACTAACGACTATTGTCGCACTAACCAAAACGATATGCAAAACTCTTAAAGGAGTCCCAAATGCAGAATTTCATGCTAATCTCATTAGCTCATGATATGCATAAAGGACGTAAGCTCGAGCTATTCACAACAAGCCGCTGTCCACAAAGAGTTGAGAAGAATAATTTATTACTCTTTTATACTCGCACTTTCCCAAAGTTCATCTTGTTGGATGGATCCCAGATTTAGCCTAGAAGAGAGGTGTGATTGCATCTTTCACTCCTAGTTTTTTATAATTGGGAAGCTCTAGAGCATCTATTGTTAAGAAATGATCTCTTGGAGTAGACTCAGTTAGAATATAAAAGTCTCGACGTTCAACACTCACTACCTCCAGTTTATCCTTGTGCTAAGGATTTCGAGGCTATAACCTGAATGAGTGGAATACATAATGGTATGTCACCAAAGTACCATTCAAACCTTAAGGAAGTGCAGATACACTGAATGACTACTAAATGGAAATTGTGAAACTTCTAAAACATCTCAGCCAACTCAATGGGTGGACAAGCCTAAAGCCCATTTTGGGGAAAACACTAATTCGATGAGACCATTCTCACAGTATTACCATTCATTCCCTCAGCTAGACGGAATGTGAATATTCCAAACAAACATCGAACTTCGTATGGCTTACATTCTTCGAAGGTATGGTAGTCGAGACATGAGTTTACATATCAAGACGCTACAACCCAAAGGCTAGTATGCCTTGAAAAGTAGTACAAACAAAGGGGTAAAGTAGTGATTAGACTCGAAGTTTGCAAATAAGAGCTCCCGAGGAACATCAATTCCTAACTCCATGAAGGCACATGGAGAGGAAAATCCTAGAAAACATGAAACCTGAAATAAGAGAAAAGTCTTAGTCCGGGAAAATGCTTTTGGAAAGCATAAGAGGGACAAACATAAAGTTTCATTTTCATACTTTTTCATTTCTACCCAATATACAACAAAAACTTGGACACCTCGTCGAGTAATTTTTTTTCATAAGACCGAGTTTCTCACCATGGGGAGTTCCGGTCCTGTTTGTAAAGAAAAAGGATGGAACCTTTAGAAGGTGCATCAATTATCGGGAGTTGAACAAGCTTACAATCAAAAACCGATACCCACTACCTCGAATAGACGATTTGTTCGATCAACTACAAGGTTCTAGCTTCTATTCAAAAATTGATCTACGTTCAGGGTATCATCAATTAAGAATCCAAGAAGAAGATGTACCAAAGACAACATTTAGGACTCGTTACGGTCACTACGAGTTCCTAGTTATGCCATTTGGTTTGACAAACGCACCAGCTGTCTTCATGGATCTCATGAACCGCGTGTGCAAACCATACTTGGATAAATTCGTGATTGTGTTTATCGATGACATATTAATATATTCACGAACCAAGGAGGATCATGAACATCACCTGAAATTAATCTTAGAACTACTCAGAAACGAGAAACTTTACGCTAAATTCTCTAAGTGTGAGTTTTGGATCCGAGAAGTGCATTTTCTTGGACATGTCATCAACAAGGAAGGAATTCACGTTGATCCATCTAAAATTGAAGCGATCAAAAACTGGGAAGCACCAAAAACTCCGACAGAAGTACGTCAATTTTTAGGTTTGGCCGGTTATTACAGACGATTCATCGAGAATTTTTCAAAAATAGCCTTGCCTTTAACCAAATTAACCCAGAAAGAAAAGAAGTATGATTGGAATGACAAGCAAGAGTCAGCTTTTCAATTACTAAAGCAGAAGCTGTGTAGTGCACCAATTCTATCCCTTCCTGAGGGAATCGACAATTTTGTCGTATATTGCGATGCATCACACCAAGGACTGGGTTGTGTGTTAATGCAAAGAGACAAAGTCATCGCATATGCCTCACGACAACTAAAAGTGCACGAAAAGAATTATACGACCCACGACTTGGAATTGGGTGCAGTTGTGTTTGCGCTCAAAATTTGGAGACATTACCTTTACGGTACAAGATGTACTATCTTTACTGATCACAAGAGTCTCCAACATATCCTTGATCAAAAGGAACTTAACATGAGACAACGTCGTTGGGTAGAACTACTAAACGATTATGATTGTGATATCAAGTACCATCCCGGGAAAGCCAATGTCGTAGCGGACGCTTTAAGTCGCAAAGAACGAGTTAAAACTCTTCGTGTTCGTGCCTTAGGATTGACAATTCATGCGAGTCTCACGACTCAAATCCGGATGGCACAACAGGAGGCAATCAAAGAAGAAAACATTCAGAGTGAAGCTATTTGAGGAATGATCAGACATTTAGAGCCAAAATCAGATGATACTATATACTTTGCAAATAGAATTTGGGTGCCATGTTTTGGTAACTTACGGGAATTGGTTATGGACGAAGCCCACAAGTCCAGGTACTCCATTCACCCAGGTTCGGATAAAATGTATAAGGATCTGAAAGAACTCTACTAGTGGCCGAACATGAAAGGAGAAATTGCTATTTACGACTGTAAATGCCTGACATGTTCAAAGGTAAAGGCAGAACATCAGAAACCGTCGGGATTGTTATAACAACCCGAGATACCTCAATGGAAATGGGAACAAATTTCAATGGATTTTATTTCAAAGTTACCCAGAACACCTAGCAACTATGATACTATATGATAATCGTCAGTCGTTTGACGAAATCCGCGCATTCCCTACCAATAAAGGAGACAGATAAAAGTAAGACGCGTGCAAGGCTAAATATTAAGGGAATTAAGGCTAGGCATGGTATGCCAGTTTCCATTTTCACAAAAAGGGACAGTCGATTCATGTCAAGAACCTGACAGTCTGTACAAGAAGCCTTGAGCACACGCCTTTACATGACCACTGCATATCATCCCCAGATGAACGGTCAAAGTAAAATGACTATCCAAACTTTAAAAGATGTGCTCCGTGTGTGCGTAATCGATTTCAGAAGAAATAGGGATACTCACCGCCGTTGGATGAGTTTTCATATAATATCAACTACCATACCAGCATTAAAGCCGCTCCGTTGAGTCTTTGTATGGTTATAAGTGTCACTCATCGCTATGTTGGGCGGGGGTTAGCGAAAAGCATTTGATTGGTCCTGATATTGGCTAGGAAACCACTGACAAGATCGTCGAAATAAAAGATCGTCTGAAAGCCACTCAAGACAGACGAAAGAGAGTGGAGCTAGCAACAGACGACAACCATTAGAATTCCAAGTGATAGACAAAGTCACGATGAAGGTCTCACCTTGGAAAAGAGTGGCAAAATTTGGCAACCGTGGCAGGCTTAATCCTAGGTACGTTGAACCATTTGAATGAGAGGATCAAATGAAAACAAAAATACCCATCCTTGTTTAAGGATACAACAGTTCGAGAGGATACAAATTGAATTTCGGGACGAAATTCTTTTAACATGGGGAGAAAGTGACACCCGACATTTCAGGTCAATATCCGTACATGTTATAAACAAGTTTAAATTATAATTGTTTTGTGATTTACTTAATTTCACAAACAAGGACATTAAGGTCTAACAAAAATCGTACAGGGTCTCATTTAACATTCTGGTAATTCTAGGAGTTACCGGTTCACGTACCAGGATAACCCGACTAAATACGAACACTAGTGGTTAAATTTACACTTAAATCAAATGGTTTGATTTATTTAACCCCACCCACTCCCATTGACCAGAAATCTCGACCTCAAGGCCATGTGGGTCCATCCCACACCCTAAATTTCAACATCTTCTACTTTCTTAAGCAATCTCCCATACCACCTCATTTTCTATCAATTCATCAAGAGCAAAAACCCTCAACCCCTGTCATCTCTCTCTTCTTCTACGACAACAACAAGAATACCTATCTCCACTTTCTTTTGGGGTTCTTCCATAATCAAAGACTCGAATCATTTATTTCGGTGCTATAAGGAGAGTTCCAAGTGTTTTCTCAAAGGGTTTTTAGCAGGAGAAGTCAAGATCATTCTCTTTTTCTCTCAAAAATCGTCATCTCTGTCTAGAGGTAAAAACTCGATATTATCCACTTTATTTTCTTTAAAACCGTATCCAAGCATACAAAAGGTTCAATTGCAAGTAAGATAACCAGAAAAGTGTGTCAAATTCAAGATTTGAACATAAAAATATACAGGACGAATTCTGTAAATCAAAGTTCAGTAATCGAAACTGAGAGTTTCGATACCTGTTCAATCGAAACTAGGAGTTTCGATACCTGTTATTCAATCGAAACTAGGAGTTTCGATACCTATTCAATCGAAACTAGGAGTTTCGATACCAGTTTACTCAATCGAAACTGGGAGTTTCGATACTAGTTGTTCAATCGAAACTAGGTAGTTTCGATACATATTGCTCAATCGAAACTAGATAGTTTCGATACCCTTCTTGCCAATCGAAACTAGATAGTTTCGATACCTAACTACTCAATCGAAACTATGAAGTTTCGATACTCAATTGCCCAATCGAAACTAGGAAGTTTCGACATCTGTTCATCAGTCACATTGGGCAGTAACTTAGAACTGTTTTTATAGCAAAACAAGTGTTGAAAATCTAAGAAGATATTTAAACAAAAGCAACTAGATTTACTAGGTCGATGAACAATTTGCAATATAAGACGTTCGGTCCTAACACAATTTACCTTTTGGTATCTAGGGTACGAATAGTCAAGCTTGACTACAACAAGTATCATTACAAGTATACACAAACTCAAGGTGAGTTCACGGCCCCCTTTTAACTCTTTACTGTTTTGTAAACATCGGGGGAGAAATATACTTACCTGTTATATTTTGAAAACATGAATTTCATTGCTCATATGTTTGTCAATATGAACATTTCGGCTTAACTTTTTGTAAGTCTCCCGGCCCTACTTTTACTACTTGTTCTTAAATTGTTTTAAAACAAACGGGGAGAAAACTTGCTCAACTAAACAGCCGGACACAAGTACACACAATGATTGTTCGGATGAACAACACACAACGATTGTTCGGGTGAACAAACACACAACGATTGTTCGGATGAACAACACTCAACGATTTGGGGGAAAAACATACTTACAACTATTTTATGGGATAACAAGAGAATAAGGCACGACTTTTATGTTTACATGAGATGAGAACAACAATTGGAGGCCGCTAAAGTCCCCTGGAACAACGTAGTAACCATTAACTGTAGCCTAGGGTCCTATGAATAGTACTATGGAGAGTGACGTCTCCCGGTCATGGTTAGTCGCGCTAACCACAATCTGGAGGATTTATGGCCGCATAGAATCTGATAACGCTTAATAGGGGCTCACACATGTCATGGTTTGGTTACGCCTCATGTATGAACATATTATTTGTATTCCTAGCTAGTTTACAAATGGGTCAACAATTCTTATTCTGATTATCACATGCAACTGGAACTATTTACGAACAATTGAGTTTAAACAAAAGAGTTTTGATACGGTTAAAGAAATCAAGTTTATACAAAAGGATTCTGATCAGGTTATAAGGATCATGTTTAAATATTGAATTTATGACGGTTAAGTCCTGATAATGTTTTCAAAGGACAACTTCATATTTTATGACGGTTAAGTCATGATAATGTTTTCAAATGAAAACTACTTAGTTTTATGACGGTAAAGTCATGAACATGTCTTTGGGAAAAAACTATAAGCACTAATAAACTAACTCTGTGAACTCACCAACCTTTGTGTTGACATTTTCAAGTATATTTCTCAGGTAACTGTTAGCCATGGCACGGTTGGAATAAGCTAGCTATGTTGGATCAATTCCTAGTAGCTGGAAGGACGTAGAATATCGTTGATCTAGAAGAACTTAGATCCTAGTATTACTTAGTCTTAGTATTTGTGTATGTAATCAAGTCTTAGAAATCATTATTACAGCTTCCGCTATCGTGAAATGAACCAATCGTTACAACCTGTATTTATTTAATAAGTAAATAAAATATGGGGGTGTGACAATAGGTATCGAAACTCCTAGTTTCGATTGTACACATGTATCGAAACTCCTAGTTTCGATTGGGCAATAGGTATCGAAACTCCTAGTTTTGATTGTACACAGGTATAGAAACTCCTAGTTTCGATTGTACACAGGTATCGAAACTCCTAGTTTCGATTGAACACAAGTATCGAAACTCCTAGTTTCGATTACTGAAATTTTGATTGACAGAATCAGTCCTGTATATTTTTATGTTTTAATCTTGAATTTGACACACTTTTCTTGTTATCTTACTTGCGTTTGAACGATTTGTATGTTTAGCTACGATTTTAAAGCAATAATATGGATGGTATCGAGTTTTTACTTCTGAACAGAGATGGAGATTTTTTAGAGAAACAGAGAATGCTCTTGAGCTCCTTAGCTTGATTCTTGAGAAAAATACTTGGAACTCTTTTTATAGCACCGAAATATGGTGGATTTTGCTTTAAATTGGACTTCGACTTGAAGGAAAAAGGGGAAATTGCCGTAAGAAAATGAGAAGTATGAAAGGATTGTGAGAATTCGACTGAGGAGGTATGGTTTTACTTGAATTTCGAAGGCATGAGGTATTGTCATTCTCTGAAGTTTGGTCGAGAAAGTCAAGGAAATTGAGGGGGAAAACCCACTTGTCTCTGCCGATATGATGATTGGGTTTAGAGTTAATTAAATCAAATAATTAGATTTAAGTGTTAATTTATTAATGGTATTAGTATCAATTAGAGTTTTAAAGGGGTAATTTAATTCGCTTTAGATTCTTCACGGTATTATAATTTTAACCAGTTTATGGCTCGTTGAAGAGAATATTAAAATCTTAGTTCAACGTAAATTTTGTGTAATATATATATATATATATATATATATATATATATATATATATATATATATATCTTTCTGTTTATTTTATTTAACCATTAACGTTCGTATTTAGTCGGGTTATACTACTTACTTTTTCTAGTAATTCTTTAAGATTTACTAGACTTGGAATAAACTCCTTTGCTAGACTTCTTGACTTTACTTAGTCAAAATAAAATATTAGGAAATATTAAGTATGAACGTGCATTTATGTAATATGGATATTGACCTGAAATGCTGGGTGTCACATTCTCCCCATGTTACAGAGAATTTCGTCCCGAAATTCAGTTTTTCAAGTTTTTCAATCTTTTGCAATTCGTTTCGAGGACAGTATTCCTCAATCATCATGTTTTTCAAGTCTTCCCAAGACAATTGATACGCGGTCTCTCTCCCCAAAGTCTTCATTTGAGTATTCCACCAAGTTAAAGCTTTATCAGTGAGCATGCATGTAGAATACTTCACCATGCAGTCAGCGGTGCATTCACTAATATCAATCACCGACTCCATCCTTTCAATCCATCTCATTAGACCTACTGCACCCTCGGTGCCATTGAAACTGCGGGGATTGCAGGATAGGAAGGCCTTGTAGGTGCACTTCCTATTTGGAGCATCTGTAGAATCACAAGTCATAACGTCATTAATTCGGATCATGACCATGTGTTATGGCTTATTTATTTTTATTACCTCCGGAACCTCCTGCTGTACCGCTATCTCCTGCACCTCCTGCACCTCCTCCGCCGGTACCGCTGCCGTTTCCTCCGCCACTATTTCGATTTGCTTCATACTGCTCTATGGCGGCAGCTACTCGCTGTGCTATGAGTTGTTCTATGTTTGGGGAAATTGTCTCGTTGTTGTCATCAGTAGTGTTACGGGGTGTCCCACACTTAGGTGCCATGACGTTCTTTCTAACATATCAATTAAAAAGAAACAACATTATATAACAATAATGATAGATCATGACATAGGGATACAACAACATCAAACGTAAACAACCATCATTACAACATAAACCATCACATACATAGTTAAAACATACATAGTACATTGTTCCCAAAAGACAAGGATACAAAAAGGGATGGGTTCTCATGACCACATCAGTACTAAAGATTTAAACTACATAATGTGCTATGGGCACAACCCGCCCATAATAGGTTTAAAAGAAGAAGTGGGAGTACAACCCAATCATCATGGCAAGTCCTGCCATGACAAGGCTAGTTCTTGCCACAAATTCTGCAGCCAAAGTCCTTTCTTCCAGCGCCTCCACCATGTCTCGGACTGTGAGAGTGAACTGCCAGTCCATGTCAGCTCTCAACACTAGATAGTCAGTGGCACCCTGTATGTCTCGGGTGCTATCCTCCAAAGTCTGTACTCGAGATCCGAGCCTTTGACGTAAGCGCATGGCTGCATCCCCATGTGCCCGAATATCATCTAGGAGATCATCAAGACGCTCTTCGTGCGTATGAACACGTGCTACTAATGTAGGCACTGTGAGCTCCATGGCTTCCCCAGTGTGGGGTAGGGGTGTTGGGGAGTTGGAGGACTCTCCGAGCTCAAAGGTAGAGGGAATGCTCTCCATATCCCTCCATCGTGCCAGAGTACGGGGCATCCAACGGATAGTCCCCACCGTAGGGTGGTAACAAGGTCGTTGCCTAGGTGGTTCCTCATCGGTCTCCAAGTCTTCCGGGTCACGGGCTGCTAGAGTCCTTTTGCGTGGAAGTCGAACCTTCTTCCTAGCACTTTGCACCTTAACTGGTCCTCCTCTTTTCTTTCGGTAGACGATAGGCGGTTCTCCCAGGGCGACATTGGGTGGTGTGGAGCTGCGAACTTGTACTCGATTTTTGGGGCGTGTGGCGGAAAGTTCCTCGTTGGATTCAGGGTCATAGTGTGAATGTGACGACATGCTTGTGACTACAATATCCACATGACATGATGACTGGTTATGCAATGCTTATGCAATGAAAACATTTTAGTGAGTCATTCAAATTATAGACTAGGTTCCATTTTAGACACCTAGTTCGCTATAATCAATGGCTCTGATACCAAGTTTTGTCACACCCCGACAAGGCGGAAACGCGAGGCGCGACGTTCACTTGTTTCCAAAGCATATGATTACCGCAAACACATACACGTAATTGGATACATAATCGAGTTTAAAATATTTACATCATAAAATATTAACTTGAGTTTACAAAAGTTTAAAATTTCGCAAATATGACTCAAGACCATGAGTTATACAAGAGAAATCCTTCTGAAAGCCGTATCCACGTGCATGCATGTATCCTACATTGCTAACCTGATGGCCACGTTCAATTTCCTGAAAACATACTTAAAACTGTCAACACGAGGTTGGTGAGTTCACAAGTTATTATAAAGAGTTATCATAAACCCAATGTTTAAATCTGATCATTTTCCGATCAAAACTCCTTGTTAAACCTGATCACTTTAACCTGATCAGAACTCTTTTGTTTAAACCTGATCACTTTAACCTGATCAGAACTCTTTTCTTTAAAACTGATCACTTTAGCCTGATCAGAACTCTTTTGTTTAAAACCTTATCACTTTAGCCTGATCAGAACTCTTTTGTTTAAAACCTGATCACTTTAGCATGATCAGAACTCTTTTGTTTAAAACCTGATCACTTTAACCTGGTCAGAACTCTTTTATTTAAAACCTAATCACTTTAACCTGATCAGAACTCTTTTGTGTAAAACCTGATCACTTTAGCCTGATCAGAACTCTTTTGTTTAAAACCTGATCACTTTAGCCTGATCAGAACTCTTTTGTTTAAAACCTGATCACTTTAGCCTGATCAGAACTCTTTTGTTTAAAACCTGATCACTTTAGCCTGATCAGAACTCTTTTGTATGTATTACCAATGAATATGAATACTAATCTGATCTATTGACCCCATTTGTAAGCTTGTAAGGAATACAAAATAGTATGTAATGTACGAGACCGTAACCAAACCCCAACATTCTATGCCTACCCTCTCCTTTTTGCGAGTATGACAATATGCGGTCATTCGGCCATTTGGACCCCTGGTTAGCGCGACTAACCATGACCGGAGGCGTCACCCCCAATAGTACTATTCATATAATCCCGGGCTAAGTTCATAGCTAATGGTTACTAATTTATTCAGAGGACTTTAAGCGCTTTACTTTTCCCTCAATACACACATACGGTCAGATCATTAGTTCAATTCATTTACATAAAAATAGTCTTTTACAAGTATGTTTCCACCCCAAATCATTTCAAAATTTTAGAAAAAGGGGAATTAGTGAAACTCACCTCGACAGTATGAATGCTAGCAAATATTTGGATAACAGCAGACTTGCCTATCCGTATCCTAATTAAACGCAAGTTGTTCACTCGACTTAGAAGATCTAATTACTTTTGTTTAAATATCTTTTTAGTTTTTCAACACTTGTTTCGTTATAAAATAGTTCTAAGTTACTGCTCCATGGGGTTGATGAACAGGTATCGAAACTTTCTTAGTTTCGATTGAACAGAACAGATGTCGAAACTACTTAGTTTCGATTGAGTAAATTGGGTATCGAAACTACCTAGTTTCGATTGGCAGAATTTGTATCGAAACTACCTAGTTTCGATTGGGCAATAGGTATCGAAACTCCTAGTTTCGATTGTACACAGGTATCGAAACTCCTAGTTTCGATTGTACACAGGTATCGAAACTCCTAGTTTCGATTGAACACAGGTATCGAAACTCCTAGTTTCGATTACTGAAATTTTGATTGACAGAATCAGTCCTGTATATTTTTATGTTTTAATCTTGAATTTGACACACTTTTCTTGTTATCTTACTTGCGTTTGAACGATTTGTATGTTTAGCTACGATTTTAAAGCAATAATATGGATGGTATCGAGTTTTTACTTCTGAACAGAGATGGAGATTTTTGAGAGAAACAGAGAATGCTCTTGAGCTCCTTAGCTTGATTCTTGAGAAAAATACTTGGAACTCTTTTTATAGCACCGAAATATGGTGGATTTTGCTTTAAACTGGACTTCGACTTGAAGGAAAAAGGGGAAATTACCGTAAGAAAATGAGAAGTATGAAAGGATTGTGAGAATTCGACTGAGGAGGTATGGTTTTACTTGAATTTCGAAGGCATGAGGTATGGTCATTCTCTGAAGTTTGGTCGAGAAAGTCAAGGAAATTGAGGGGGAAAACCCACTTGTCTCTGCCGATATGATGATTGGGTTTAGAGTTAATTAAATCAAATAATTATATTTAAGTGTTAATTTATTAATGGTATTAGTATCAATTAGAGTTTTAAAGGGGTAATTTAATTCGGTTTAAATTCTTCATGGTATTATAATTTTAACCAGTTTATTGCTCGTTGAAGAGAATATTAAAATCTTAGTTCAACGTAAATTTTGTGTAATATATATATATATATATATATATATATATATATATATATATATATATATATATATATATATCTTTCTGGTTATTTTATTTAACCATTAACGTTCGTATTTAGTCGGGTTATACTGCTTACTTTTTCTAGTAATTCTTTAAGATTTACTAGACTTGGAATAAACTCCTTTGCTAGACTTCTTGACTTTACTTAGTCAAAATAAAATATCAGGAAATATTAAGTATGAACGTGCATTTATGTAATATGAATATTGACCTGAAATGCTGGGTGTCACATAAGAGCTCACATAGAACCTTAAAATCTTAAATCCATTATGACCCATGTTAAGGGAAGGTTCTAGATGACACGATACCTGAAATGAGAGTAAAGTCTTAATCCCATGAAATAATTTCGAGAAGCACAAAAGGGACAAACATGAAGTTTCATTTCTATATTCTATCGTTGCTATCCGATTATAGCAAACTGATAGTAATGAAACTGCATCACTAACTCTCGAAACTGGATTAAAAACCCATTCTCACTTTTCTGAACACCCATGAAGACCCACTTATCCTTAATATATGTTAAGACAAGTCAACAATACTTTTCTCAAATACTCTGACACTCTCATCTGCTTCATCTAAACGGTAGATGAACCACCGAAATCTCGACGATACATGAGTACGGTGAGATTGTGTAATCTCTAAATACGGTTCGACATCTATTTCATGAAGAAAATTAATCTACACCAAGTTACGAATAACGCACGAGATAAAATTTCCAATAATGAGAGTTGATAAGACCAAAGTCAATCTCAGAAGGTCGCGTCTCCGTAAAAACCCTTCTAGGGTAATTAAGAAAAATAGCATACGAGGATGTTGTTTTCTGGAACTCAATTGAACAAACTTAACCTACATGCGGGTTTCACAGATAAAATATCAGTCAAAATCTTCATGTTGAAAAGACTGAGTGCATCTAGGCACTAACTGATTATGAGAAACAAGCAAGTACCCGGTTTTCAAACCAAAGCCCGAACACCTCGTTACGTAGTTTCTTCCAAAGATCTACTATGATTTGGCCTTCGTACATTAAAATGCATGGAAAAATGAAGGGTATGTGCCAGCATACATTCAAACTTCACATGCACCATTTCCTTTCGTACCAGTGATGAGTATCGCACGACTTCATCCTGTTGAAAGTAACCTAATAAGGAAATTCTTTGACATCTAATTCGGGATTCTAATTACTCACTCATGCTAGGGAGTGACTTCACTGAGTGTAGTCCATCTGGTTCATAGGGTCCTGACAATGACTTTGTCCCTTAAGGGTATAGCCAACAACGTTCAATTGTTGATACATGCGAGGAATTTATCTAATGCCACTCGGATTGAGATGACCAATGTTCAACAGCACCAATACATTGTTACATTATACCATAATATCATGAATCCTTACACATCCAATATCGTTACTCGGTGAAGTATTCATTTTACCTTCGAATACCGACTACTAAGTGGATTGAACCAAAAATTCTCCCTATGATCTAGAAATGAACTTAGAATACGAAACTTCTATCTGAACAGATTTAATCAATCCTAGAGCTTAAACTAAGTTTCGAGGACGAAACTTCTTTAACGAGGGGAGAATGTGACACCCGACATTTCCACGTCAATATTCGTACATAACTTAAACGCGATTACATATTCCGGATTGACTTAATGACATGAATTAGGTCCTAAAGTCTAGCAATAGCCATGCATTAATTTATTTCGTACTTTGGTAATTTTAGGAATTACCGGGTCACGTATACGCATAAATCAACTAATACGAACGTTGGTGACAAACCTAAAGGTCCAAAATAATGTCCAAAGATCCATAACACATGAAATATATGTTTATACATTCAAATATATATTTTAAAGTTCACATTTCATAAAACGATTCGTAACGACGTATTACGAAGTTTTCACCGCCTACCGTCAACCCTTAACGTAATAAAATATATCTATATCCAATACAATACATGAATTCAGTGTTTTTCACTAAACTAGACATAAACTAGTTAACTTTAGTTTAAAATGTCATCAAAGAATCGAGAACCGCATTAAATTACCGTTTCGAGCCCTAACCGCGATTAACGCACCTAATGACCTAAATATCTACACTAACTAACCATCTAACCACCCAAACTACCCCACCCACTCCCCTTGACCAGAAATCTCGGCCTCAAGGCCATGTGGGTCCACCCCACACCCTAAATTTCAACATCTTCTACTTACTTAAGCAATCTCCCATACCCATCTTTCAAGTCATGTCCTTAAAGCCATCCACCCCACATCACTTTTCCATCATTCACTCATTTATCCACTCCAACACTTCACACCCTCTCTCCCTCCTCTCTTTGGACAGAACACAAACAAGAACACACACTCTCCACTTTGTTCAAATAATCATCCAAGATTCAAGGGAGATTCAAGGGTTTTAAGGTGTTTCTCAAGAAGAATAGCAAGGTTTTTGGGCTTGGAACTTCCTTCTTACTCCTTTATTCTATCCTACTTGTTGTGAGTTCATATTTGTCTTCATCCTCTTCATTTTTACTAGCACCAAGTTGTTGTCATGCATAAAACTCCATCCAAAAGAATAATGCTCAAAAACTAGCTTAAAGCAGGATTTACATCTTTTAAACAAAACGTTCTTTTAAAAACTCATGGATCTAGTGGTTTGGATGAACAAATCTGGACAATGGACTTTAGAACATGTCATATCTAACTTAAACATCAACCATTTGGTAAACAAGAGTCAAAACAAGTACAAAATTTGAATAGTTGTTGAAATTGAGTGTTATAGAACCAAAACAGTGAGCTGGCAGAATTTTAAACCGACTTTACCATGCCATAACTCGGTCCATACTCACCCAAACTTGTCGAATATTAGGTCTAAAATCAAGTACAAAGAGTCAAGAGTCCAACCCAAGTGGTTTCATGAAATTTCGTTGAGTTTTGATACCCCAAAATGGGGTCATACAAGAAAGTGTGTCAAGGCTGTCCTTTTCGACAGAATTTTAGCATCACTTGTGAGAGTCATAATTTGGTCATAACAAGTCTAAATAACCTGATTCCACTTTCTAAAGTTAGTATTTTATGTACATAGTAAAATTTGTAGGGTCTTGAGTCATGAAAATGGGTCTAGGTCGGTCAATTAAAAAGGAATCCCCAAGACACTCCAGAACTTAATGCTGCTGCCCTCTCTTGTCCGAATAAATATTTAAAAATACTTAAACATGTCAAAAGTTGTTGATTAATACATCCCTGTAACCCTGAGACATGTAGGTATCTTGGTATAAATTTTCATAACTAAACGAGTTCATTTGGTTAATCAAAATGGCGACACACGGACAACTTAAAATTCAGGAAAATATCTATAGACTAGGGTTACCTTAATATTGTAGTTTGAAGTGAATAACTACCAAAACCCTAACATAATGTATATACAACAACCTATGGATAAGAATCTGTTTGTATAACATAAATAATGTATATATGTGTGAATAAATACGAACAAACATCATGAAATTCAATGACAAGTCACCAACGGTTCGTCGGGTCACATTTTCTAAACATGACACTTACGTTTTTTAGTCTAACATATTGGATGGACTTTGTACATGACCGACTTGTATGATGACACTCAATAGTAAGGTCATAAGATAACCGTCACTATTTAGGTCACGGTTAGGACAGTCTTGCATACACATCGGCCTTGCTAGCACTTAAACATTGAAAGCTCATCAGGTGAGTTCACGGCCCCCTTTCGCTTTTTAATGTTTTGTAAACTGCGGGGGAGAAACATACTTACTGGCTATGTGTTTGAAAACATGAAATACAATTGCTTATACGTTTGACAATATGAACATTCTGGTTTAACTCGTTGTGAGTTCACGGCCCCCTTTCGCTTTTTAATGTTTTGTAAACTGCGGGGGAGAAACATACTTACTCGCTATGTTTTGAAAACATGAAATACAATTCTTATACGTTTGACAATATGAACATTCTGGTTTAACTCGTTGTGAGTTCACGGCCCCCTTTCGCTTTTTAATGTTTTATAAACATCGGGGGAGAAACATACTTGTACAACATATTTGCTTACATATTTGAAAGCATGAAAAAAATAAATGTTTGATACATTTGGGAAAACATGGAACACTTACAAACATTTTCGTATGATAACAAGAAAACAAGACCCGACCTTTATGTTTGCATGAGTTAATATATATAGAGCGCTGGAAGTCCCCTGACCATCATATTTATAACAATTAGCTATAGGTTAGCCTGGGATTTTATGGATAGTACTATTGGGATTGACACCCCCGGTCATGGTTAGTCGCGCTAACCATGGGTCCCTCTGGCCAAATGACCGCATAGTGTTCAAACATTGCTCGTGAGGTATGAGCGAGGGGCAAAACACCTGTGTCATGGTTTGGTTATGCCTCATGTATGTACATATTATTTGTATTCCTAGCTAGTCTACAAATGGGTCAACATTACTTGTATTGTTTATCATATTCATTGAAACGTTTTCGTGCAGATGGATCTGCCAATCACTTATACACCAATGGTTTTTCCATTCGTTTACGTGGAAATGTTTTTATCAATGTTTTCAAGGAAAACAGTTTCATATTATGGCCATGTACACAATATCAATGTTTTCAAGGAAAATCACTTTACATTGCAACAATCAAACCTATGAACTCACCAACCTTTGTGTTGACATTTTTAAGTATATGTTTTTTTTCAGGTAATTCATAGCCATGGCACGGTTGGAATAGGCTAGCTATAATTGGATAAATTCCTACTAGCTGGAAGGACATAGATTATCCGGCCTCAAGTCTATCGTTGATCTAGAAGAACTTAGATCATTGTATTACTTAGTCTTAGTATTTGTGTATGTATTCAAGTCTTAGAAATCACTATTACAGCTTCTGCTAATGAACCAATCGTTGCAACCTGTATTTATTTATTTATTCTTTAAGTAAATAAATCTGGGGGTGTGACAATGACCGGGGGACGTCACTCCCCATAGTACTATTCATAGGACCCTAGGCTATAGTTATAGGTTACTAAATTGTTCTAGGGGACTTTACGAGCTCTATAATTGTTCATACTCATGCAAACATAAAGGTCGGGTCTTGTTCTCTTGTTACCATATGAAAATGTATGTAAATGTGTTTCCTGTTTTCTCAAATGTATCAAACATATATTTTTCATGCTTTCAAATATTGTAAATAATTGTGTCACAAAAGTTAAACCAAAATGTTCGTGTTGTCAAACATGTAAGCAAATATGTTTCATATTTTCAAATATGTTATGTAAGTATGTTTCTCCCCCGATGTTTATAAAACATTAAAAAGCTAAAAGAGGGGCCGATGTTTGATGCACGAAGGCCAAATCACAATAGATCTTTAGAAGAAATTATTGGGAGCTTAGTAGGATAGGTCCGATGGTTTGATGAGACATTCAGGCTTTAACTTGAAGTCAGGTACTTGATTGTGTTCTTATGATCCGGTTAATGTCCAGATGCATTCAATCTTCAGGATAAAGGATTCTGACTGGTATTTCATTTATGTAGGTTAAGTTGGTTTAACTGAGTTCTAGAAAATAACATATTAGTGTGTTATTTTTCTTAATTAACTCAAAATGGTTTAGAGAAACCATCTTTGGTGGCCTTTGTAGAGGATAAGGCAACTATAAGGTTTTACGAAGACGCGATCTCCTGAGATTGATTTTGGTCTTATCAAACCTTATTATTGGTAATTCTATCAAGAGTGTTATTCGTAACTTGGCGTAGTGTAACATCCCAAATAATGACAAGACAAATAGAAAAGGAAAATAAAGTGGGCTTGGCCAAAATTTCGGCCCATGGGCCGAAAAGAAAAGGGGGAAACCCCATTACAAAACAGCAGCTTCAACCCAAACCCCTCTCATTTCATCTTCCTGCGCAAGAATACTAGAGAGAGAGAGAGAGAGCGATCGGCTTGTGAAGAAAACCGCAAGGAGAAGACTCAAGGGCTCGGGAATCATCCGACTCCACCATTTCAACGCATAGCAACAGAAATCGGGCCTGTTGAGGTAAGCATCGCCTCTGATTATGAGTCTTTGCATGTCTCGGGTTTAAATCAAATAAAGATACGATTTTTGCATACGAAACTTGAAACAAATCACGTATTTGAACTCAAGAACGATAAAGGAAGGTGTTTAACGTAAAATGCTCAAGGTTTAATCGATTGGAAATAAGTTGGCTGGAGCAAGGTTCTGGTCAGGGAAGATGCAGACCCATGACTCGAAACTATAGTTTCGATACATACAGACCCGTCGAAACTACTCTAGTTTCGATAGTCATGTTTGACTCGAAACTATCTAGTTTCGATAGCAGCCAATGACTCGAAACTACCATAGTTTCGATAGGAACTCAGGACTCGAAACTACCTAGTTTCGAGTGTCACCTTGAACCTAAACTAAGATTTTTCATAAGTTAATGACTCGAAACTACCATAGTTTCGATAGGATCTCATGACTCGAAACTACCTAGTTTCGATAGAAGGATTATGACTCGAAACTACCTAGTTTCGAGTGTAAGACCATAGCTCGAAACTACCATAGTTTTGATACGACCCACCTCCCGAAATTACTGAGTTCAAGCATAGTAATGTCTAGTGTCATCTAGGAGCACCATCTTATGTGTATGACTTTATTATACAGATCGTGAGTGACATTAGTGAAGCCCAGTAGCCAGCTTAGTGTATTACAGAAACTACTCATCAGGTGAGTTCTATGTGCCCCTTCTATGTTATGTGCAAATGTTTTCAAATGTTTTGGGGCTGAAATGTATACACTAAGTGAATAAAGGTTATGAATGTTAATGTGATCATATGTGTTATACAAGTATATATATATACCTATACACGAAAGAGAAATTATGAATAAAGAATGAAAAGCATGATTATAAAGAATGAACGAAAGTATAACACCATATGAAAGAATGAAATCCTGCTTTATATCCATGTATATATTGCTTGCAAAGAATGAAATGAATGAATGTCATAACATATAAGAATGAAATCTTGCTTTATATCCATGTATATATTGCTTGCCAAGTACAGAAAATGTTATGGACGCTTCGATGATAACGGCTACTTCGGTAGACGGACGACCATGTGACTATTTTATAACCGGGACAAGTGCGCTCCTTCATCGGCTAGGACGTACGAATGCCATTAATGGACGGTCGAAACAATTGGCATATTATAGTAGAACGGTTGTATAAATAATAGTCGCATGGGAAACGGATACCTTCGGGTAGACGGGCGAATATGACGGACTACGACGGTAGTACGGTTAAGACGGACGGCCGAAGGTTTGCCGGACGGTATAGCATAACAGATGGCCGAAGGTTTGCCGGATGTTGTGGAGGACGGACTACGACGGTAGGACTGGCGTATGTCTTCGTGACTTACGCATAAATGAATGCGGGTTGATCACCCTTATATAGTATGACCCATGAAATTAAAGAAAGAAAGAAAAAAAAAGAAAAGGGTGAATGCATATATATATATGAAATCACAAAAATACAGAAAAGAAAGATGAAAAGAAAGACAAAAGTTATGAATACGTATTTATATGAATGACTATACAGTAATGCATACTTATAAAGTAAAGAATAGAATGTTTATATCAAATTGCATTAAACTAGAACTCACCAGCGTTAGCTGACTTTTAGTATACATTTCAGGTAAAGGAAGAAAAGGTCGTGCGATGGCGTGAGGGTTACCCGGCACAAGACTGACATCCCACTTTTGTTTGTTAAGACAATGTTGTGTTTTTAATTGTTAAGACTTCCGCTGTTATGTAATGTAATTGAATGATGAATGTTTTAAATTCAAGTTCAGTATTTATGGCTATGTTTATGAGTAAATCCAACAAGTGAGGTCACCCGGGAAAGGGGCCTTACAAGTTGGTATCAGAGCAATAGTTTGAGAGATTTAGACATCCCTAAATGTCTAGACTCAAACTGATTATGGGACCAACGCACGGATGTCAGTCTGGGTAGCCAACGCCAACGCTAGCACGGTAAGTAAGTCATAAAGTAAATGCTCCTGCATAAGAATAGATACCTTAACTTAGAACAAATAGATGTTAATGCCACGACTGATTTGAAGAGTTTTGAACCCGAAAAGCAATGTAAATTAGTAATCGCAAACCGGTCACTGTAATTAAGAATTTACCTTGCTCGTACTGTTCCAAACTATGATCTGAAGAAATGACATTGATGTATTCCCTTTTCATATCAGAAATTTCTAGAAAACTATGGCAAGTAGAGGAAGAACTGCACGCCAAGGCGGCCATACGGGCCGAGTAGGTAGACCGCCAATGAACCAAAGACAAGAGAAAGAAGAAAGCATGCACGTGAAATACACCGAGAGAGTGCATGACACTAATGTGACCCCACCGGGAGGTGACAATGAAGGGGCACTACGATTGGAACCCGAACTTAGGGATGCTATTGCCCGTGAGGTTGTACTGACACAAAAGAGCATATTGCCTGGTCTATTACCTGAGACACATAAAAGGAAAAGGGAAAACGCATCTAAAGGAACTGGAAAGGGGAACTATATAGCTGAGGCTAAGAAGCCAAGAACTGAAAAATACGAAGCTTGTAAGAAATGTTTGAGGAAACACCAAGGCGTGTGCCTAGTTGATTCCACCGTCTGTTACAGGTGTGGGAAGGCGGGGCACTACTCTCGTGACTGCTTGAGAGACACTAAATGCCAAGTATGTGGACTGTTTGGTCACCTGGCTAAGGATTGCAGAAAAGCCAGACAATCTGGTTCGGGAAAAGAAAAGGAACAGGAACAACCAAAGACTAGGACTCGAGCTTACGCCCTGACTGAGGAGGAAGCAAGGGGAAATCCTGATGTTGTGTCAGGTACGTTCCTAGTTAATGATGAACATGCGGCTATATTATTTGACTCGGGTGCTAGTAAAAGCTTTATATCAAATGCCTTTAGTCGAAAACTGAATTGCACTATCAACACAGTAGTAAAGGCCTTTAGTGTACAAACTGCCGTTGGTAAAAATTCGGCAGTATTCCAAGTAACAGAGGATTGCATAATAGAAATAGAGGGTCATAAATTTCCTTCTAGATTATTCCTTCTCACCTTAGGAGGATTCGATATAGTATTGGGTATGGATTGGCTAGCTGCCAACGAAGCTCAAATCATATGTAAACGTAAGAGGATACACCTCAAAGGTCCTAGCGGCAGTCCAATTACGGTTTATGGGGATTGGAATTGCACAATGCCGAACGTCATCTCGATGATTAAGGCCGAAAGTTACATGAGGCGCAGCTGCGAAGCTTATCTGGCATATGTTATAGATGATAGAATGAAAACGAAAGAACTCAAGAATGTACCCGTGGTGTGCAATTTTCCGGAAGTATTCCCTGAGGATCTACCTGGGTTGCCACCCGATCGGGAAATAGAATTTCAGATTGATTTACTGCCAGGAGCTGAGCCCGTTGCCAAAGCCCCCTACCGATTGGCTCCGTCAGAAATGAAGGAATTGATGTCCCAACTAGAGGAACTAACCGAGAAAGGATTTATTAGGCCGAGCATCTCACCATGGGGCGCTCCGGTACTATTTGTAAAGAAGAAGGACGGCAGTATGCGCATGTGTATCGACTACCGCGAATTGAACAAGAGAACAGTAAAGAACAAATACCCACTGCCTAGAATAGACGACCTTTTTGATCAACTGCAAGGCGCGAGTTGGTTCTCAAAGATTGATCTCAGGTCGGGTTACCATCAATTGAAAGTAAGAGAGAAGGATGTACCGAAAACCGCATTTCGCACTCCTTATGGGCATTATGAGTTTCTCGTGATGTCCTTCGGATTGACCAACGCACCAGCAGCGTTCATGGATTTGATGAATAGAGTATGTCGACCAATGTTGGATCGATCGGTGATAGTCTTTATAGATGACATACTGGTGTATTCAAAAAGCGAGGGTGATCACCACTGTCACCTAAGAGAGGTTCTGGAGGTGCTAAAGCAGGAAAAGTTGTACGCAAAATTCTCCAAATGCGCGTTCTGGCTTAGGGAAGTCCAATTCCTAGGTCATGTAATAAACCCAAACGGCATCATGGTGGATCCTGCAAAGATCGAGACAGTAAAGGAATGGAACATCCCAAAGACACCAACAGAGATACGAAGCTTTCTATGGTTGGCAGGCTACTATCGAAGGTTCATCCAAGATTTCTCAAGAATTGCCTCGCCGCTAACCAAACTGACACGGAAGGAAGTAAAGTATGAATGGGGTCCAACCCAAAACAACGCGTTTGAGGAACTTAAGACACGATTAACTCAAGCTCCAGTATTAACACTACCTGAGGGAAATGAAGACTTAGTAGTCTACTCTGACGCTTCAGGGCAAGGTTTAGGGTGCGTACTCATGCAACGAGGAAAGGTAATTGCTTATGCATCGCGGCAACTAAAGGTTCATGAAGTTAACTACCCAACACATGATCTAGAATTAGCAGCAGTAGTTTTCGCGTTGAAAATATGGAGACACTACTTGTATGGAGTTAAATGCACCATCTACTCCGATCACAAAAGCTTGAAATACTTTTTCGAACAAAAGGAACTAAACATGAGGCAAAGAAGATGGTTAGAGCTACTGAAAGACTATGACTGTGAGATATTGTACCATCCAGGCAAGGCAAACGTAGTGGCTGACGCTTTAAGTAGAAAGGAAGAATCGGCACCTATCCGGATCAAAGCGTGTCAGTTAATTATAACGCCAGACTTAATGGGTGAAATATCAAAGGCACAAGATGAAGCATTGTTAGAAAGAAATGTGAAACGGGAAAGAATAGTAGGACAACAAGGGAACTTAGATGCGAATGCATACGGAGTACGAACTAGGTTTGGCCGGATGTGGATACCTAAGATTGGTGAGCTTAGAGCCAAAATACTCGATGAGGCCCATAAGTCTCGCTATTCTATCTACCCCGGACAAACAAAATGTATCAAGACTTGAAGAAAGAATACTGGTGGCCTGGCATGAAGAATGATGTGACAGAATACGTGAGCAAGTGCCTAACGTGTTCTCTAGTTAAGGCCGAGCACCAGAAACCATGCGGTAAAATGCAACCTTTACCAATACCGGAATGGAAGTGGGAAGAGATCACAATGGACTTCATTACCAAGCTACCGCGAACAGCTAAAGGCAATGATACCATTTGGGTGATCGTCGACCGCTTGACAAAGAGTGCTCACTTCTTGCCAATACGAGAAACTTCTTCTTCTGAAAAGCTAGCAGAAGTATTTATCAAGGAAATTGTGAGCAGACATGGTATGCCGCTGTCGATTGTGTCTGACAGGGATACTAGATTCACGTCAAGGTTTTGGAAGAAATTCAATGAAGCAATGGGCACTAGACTGAACATCAGCACCGCTTACCAACCCCAAACCGATGGACAATCGGAAAGGACCATTCAGACCTTGGAGGACATGCTCCGGGCCTGTATCATTGACTTCGGTGGGAGTTGGGACAGCCATCTACCATTGGCAGAATTTTCATATAACAACAGCTATCACTCGACTATTGGCATGCCGCCATTTGAAATGTTGTATGGGAGGAAATGTAGGACCCCGGTTTGTTGGGGGGAAATTGGACAGAAGGATTTTGCAAGTCTCGAAGTGGTCAAAGCTACTTCTGAGAAATTTGATCAAATCAAGGCTCGTATGAAAGCCGCAAAAGACAGACAGAAATCATACGCGGATAAGAGAAGGAGGGATTTAGAGTTTCAAGTAAGGGACATGGTACTGTTGAAAGTATCACCGTGGAAAGGAATCATTCGGTTCAGAAAGCGTGGCAAACTAAGTCCAAGGTTTGTCGGACCTTTCAAGATTGTAGCAAGAGTGGGTCAAGTTGCTTACAGACTCGACCTACCCGTCGAGCTTAGTGGAATACACCCTACGTTCCACGTGTCGCACTTACGCAAGTGCCTAGCTGACGACACAGCTCACATACCTTACGACGAGATCGAAGTGGATAACAGTCTAAATTATGTAGAGGAACCAATAGCCATTCTTGACCGAGCTGAGAAACGATTACGCAATAAGTCGATTCCTTTAGTCAAAATACAATGGAAACACAGAAAGGGGTCCGAGGCTACTTTGGAGAAAGAAGACGAGATGAAGGAACTGTATCCCTAGTTGTTTAACGTGTAACAGGTTTCGAGGACGAAACCTCATTAAGGAGGGTAGACTTGTAACATCCCAAATAATGACAAGACAAATAGAAAAGGAAAATAAAGTGGGCTTGGCCAAAATTTCGGCCCATGGGCCGAAAAGAAAAGGGGGAAACCCCATTACAAAACAGCAGCTTCAACCCAAACCCCTCTCATTTCATCTTCCTGCGCAAGAATACTAGAGAGAGAGAGAGAGAGCGATCGGCTTGTGAAGAAAACCGCAAGGAGAAGACTCAAGGGCTCGGGAATCATCCGACTCCACCATTTCAACGCATAGCAACAGAAATCGGGCCTGTTGAGGTAAGCATCGCCTCTGATTATGAGTCTTTGCATGTCTCGGGTTTAAATCAAATAAAGATACGATTTTTGCATACGAAACTTGAAACAAATCACGTATTTGAACTCAAGAACGATAAAGGAAGGTGTTTAACGTAAAATGCTCAAGGTTTAATCGATTGGAAATAAGTTGGCTGGAGCAAGGTTCTGGTCAGGGAAGATGCAGACCCATGACTCGAAACTATAGTTTCGATACATACAGACCCGTCGAAACTACTCTAGTTTCGATAGTCATGTTTGACTCGAAACTATCTAGTTTCGATAGCAGCCAATGACTCGAAACTACCATAGTTTCGATAGGATCTCAGGACTCGAAACTACCTAGTTTCGAGTGTCACCTTGAACCTAAACTAAGATTTTTCATAAGTTAATGACTCGAAACTACCATAGTTTCGATAGGATCTCATGACTCGAAACTACCTAGTTTCGATAGAAGGATTATGACTCGAAACTACCTAGTTTCGAGTGTAAGACCATAGCTCGAAACTACCATAGTTTTGATACGACCCACCTCCCAAAATTACTGAGTTCAAGCATAGTAATGTCTAGTGTCATCTAGGAGCACCATCTTATGTGTATGACTTTATTATACAGATCGTGAGTGACATTAGTGAAGCCCAGTAGCCAGCTTAGTGTATTACAGAAACTACTCATCAGGTGAGTTCTATGTGCCCCTTCTATGTTATGTGCAAATGTTTTCAAATGTTTTGGGGCTGAAATGTATACACTAAGTGAATAAAGGTTATGAATGTTAATGTGATCATATGTGTTATACAAGTATATATATATACCTATACACGAAAGAGAAATTATGAATAAAGAATGAAAAGCATGATTATAAAGAATGAACGAAAGTATAACACCATATGAAAGAATGAAATCCTGCTTTATATCCATGTATATATTGCTTGCAAAGAATGAAATGAATGAATGTCATAACATATAAGAATGAAATCTTGCTTTATATCCATGTATATATTGCTTGCCAAGTACAGAAAATGTTATGGACGCTTCGATGATAACGGCTACTTCGGTAGACGGACGACCATGTGACTATTTTATAACCGGGACAAGTGCGCTCCTTCATCGGCTAGGACGTACGAATGCCATTAATGGACGGTCAAAACAATTGGCATATTATAGTAGAACGGTTGTATAAATAATAGTCGCATGGGAAACGGATACCTTCGGGTAGACGGGCGAATATGACGGACTACGACGGTAGTACGGTTAAGACGGACGGCCGAAGGTTTGCCGGACGGTATAGCATAACAGATGGCCGAAGGTTTGCCGGATGTTGTGGAGGACGGACTACGACGGTAGGACTGGCGTATGTCTTCGTGACTTACGCATAAATGAATGCGGGTTGATCACCCTTATATAGTATGACCCATGAAATTAAAGAAAGAAAGAAAAAAAAAGAAAAGGGTGAATGCATATATATATATGAAATCACAAAAATACAGAAAAGAAAGATGAAAAGAAAGACAAAAGTTATGAATACGTATTTATATGAATGACTATACAGTAATGCATACTTATAAAGTAAAGAATAGAATGTTTATATCAAATTGCATTAAACTAGAACTCACCAGCGTTAGCTGACTTTTAGTATACATTTCAGGTAAAGGAAGAAAAGGTCGTGCGATGGCGTGAGGGTTACCCGGCACAAGACTGACATCCCACTTTTGTTTGTTAAGACAATGTTGTGTTTTTAATTGTTAAGACTTCCGCTGTTATGTAATGTAATTGAATGATGAATGTTTTAAATTCAAGTTCAGTATTTATGGCTATGTTTATGAGTAAATCCAACAAGTGAGGTCACCCGGGAAAGGGGCCTTACACGTAGATTGATTTCTTCATGAAATATATGTCGAACCATATTTCGAGATTACAAAGTCTCACATTAGTCTTGTATCGCTAAGATTTATGTGGTTCGTCTACCATCTAGATGAAGCATATCAGGGTGTCAAAGTATTTGAGAATAGTATTGTTGACTTGGCTTAACAAATACTATAAGTGAATCTTCATGGGTGTTCAGAAAAGAGTTCTGAGAGTTAGTGACGCAGTTGCATTATTATCAATTGTAATCGGATAGCAACGATAGATCATAGAAATGATACTTTCTGTTTATCCGTGTTGTACTTCTCGAAAGTATTTACTGGGATTTCAAACTGTATTCTCATTTTAGGTTTCGAGTCATCTAAAATCTTCCATTAACATGGGCTGTAATGGATTTAAGTTTTTAGGATTTCTTGTGAGCTCTTGCTAGCGAAGGTTGACTTCAATCACCACTTTACACATTGCTTGCTTCAGCACCTAAGTTGTATCATCATGATTTGTAAATTCATGACCTGACTATCATACCCTCGAGGTTTGCAAGCCATAAGAAGTTCTATGTTTGCTTGGAATAGTCATATTTCGTCTAGGTGAGGAAATAAACAGTGAGACTGTGGGGATGGTCTCATAGAATTAGTGTTTCCCCGAAATGAGCTATGGGTTTGCTGACCCATTAAGTTGGTAGAAAAAGGTTCGGGAGTTTTCAAAATTTGCCAACTATTAGTCATACAATGTGTCTGCACTTCCCTAGCGTTTGAATGGTATTTCAGTGACTTCCCATTACGTATTTCACCCATATTGGCCATAGCCTCAAAGTCCTTAGCACAAGGGTTTAAGTCATAAAATTAAGGTAATGAGTGTTATATGTCGAAAGTTTTTCATTTTTTTTCCAAGCCTATGTTAGGAAGTCGTTTCCTAACATTAGATGTTTTTGAACTTTCTACCTATGGAAGGCTGGGAGTAAGAGTTGTGGGCGTGTCTTCCCCTGTAGGCTGAAATCAGAGACTCAGCTAACCAAATAATTCTTGGGGAATTGTAAGTACAAATGAGGTAAAATTATCCACTTGTCTCAAGTCGGGTTTCTACAATACCCTGTAGGTGTCGGGCGTAAGAGGATAAACATGAATTCCCATCCTGTTACAGGAGTTAGTGCAATGCACTTCCGATTAGGAACTTCAAGTAAGTGTGATTCTGGATCGTCAGATAGATCTTGAGATTACGCCGAGATTTTCAAATAATAGTTGTGCGATTACTGCAAGTGTTGATTGTTGTCAGGATCAACATAAATTTTAAGTAAAATCTCAGAAAATATGAATCAACAAATAGAAATGGGTAGGCTAGATCCTTCGTTGCTCAGGATCCACCAAAGGTTGGTCAAATGGAATTTGAGTTTGTCTGGTTCCTTCATAACCGTAAGAATGTTTCATGAACTTCTATTTGAGGAATCTGAATTGTTAAGGTCTGATTCATGCTAGACCAATAATCGGCCACATACGTTGATTGATAGGTAGCGAAATCGAAAAGGGGAAATCTATAGTGATATCTAGAAAGTTGAAGTAGTATTCCATAAGAAATTTCCATGTTCAGTCTAAATACTGAAGTCAAATCACCAAGAATAGATCTCTTCCAAGTTTTTGTTAACAATTGTCGTGCCAATGAAATTTCGATAAGGGTTTTGGATTTATTAGAATTCGAAGATAAAGGAGTTGATATACATTTCCACATCGCTTGTGGTAGTCTGTCACATCACCTGATGCCCTTTTGGCTCAACCCTTATGGTTATGGTGATTTCGATCATTAATCAAGTGACTAAGAATTGGGATTAGGGGTACGGATTAATAATGAACTTTGGCTCGGACAGTAAGACTCACTAGAGTTCTCATGCACTGCAAATTATGATTGTGTGTGCACCCGCAATGATAATTTACTTTGTATGGTCCCTATAGTGTTTCTTCTATCCCAAGCTCTCAGTTAAAAGGCCTCTGAATGTTCATTAGATCGTGTTACACTCTCATGCAAGAGTGTGTATGTTCTATCGGATTACTTTTAGTCATATGTACCAATACTCATGCATCTGCCGCATAAGGCTGTTGCTGGATGTAGTTAATGGTAGATAGACACAACCGGTGTCTTTTAGTAGCAAGACATGTGCGGTGGAAGTCAGGCACTATGTTAAGGCAAAGATCCTCAAATCTGTGTCGAGCAAATCATGCTCCAAGTTTGTATATACGTGTAGATCCACATGATCCCGATGAGTTTGTGGGTCTCAGGACCAGTAAAGTTCTCTCATGTTCAGTCCTGAATATCCACCTCGGGTTCCCTTCTGTCTGGGCAATCCTGTCTGCCATTTCTCATGGCGAAAGTCTAGGCATCCACTCCGGCAATACATGAAGAGGAGTATTTATACCGCACGTATGTCAGAAAGAAAGTTGACTCCACGGCTGGAGTAGTTGTAGGTGTGGTGCAGTTATAGGTACAGATTCGAGTACGGGTTCGGCTTGTTGTGATGCTAAGATCAGTGGCTAGCGATTACTACCGTCGTCGCCCAACTTTAGCTCGTAACTCGATCTTCTAGGGTTACAGTGTGCTGAGTACCCGTCATCCTTGATTCGTAATCCGAATAGTGACACTTTGTTGAGAAACATCGTAGGTGTCTATTTCTACGTGTTAAGTGTTTGTTACGCGTGCCTCGTAATTGTATTAAGTATTAGTGTAGCTAATGATACCCTAGTGTAACCACATACACTAATGGTCTACACAAGTTGTTCGGTAACGGTTGGAATTTCTATACTCAGGTCTTGGGTGTTCTTAATGTGATGTAAATCTTAGAAATCTTGGTCCCTAATTGAGTCTGGTTAGAGCCTAGGTGTTACTAAGGAAACCTAATTCGCTAAAACCATTGGCTCTGATACCAATCTGTCACACCCCCAATATTTATTCACTTAATATTCGTTATCAGATGCTATGCGGCCATAAATCCTCCAGATTGTGGTTAGCGCGACTAACCATGACCGGGGGACGTCATGTCACACCCCCAATATTTATTCACTTAATAAATAAATTAGGGTTGCAACGATCGGTAACATTACACAACAACGGAAGCTAAATGAAGACTTCTAAATTGTCAAACATCATTACAGAAACTAAAAGAATACATAGACCTAAAGTCATATAAGTCTAAATTGACTTGACGTTCAGCGACCATACGTCTTCGTCTTCTAAGGTCTTAATCCAAAAGCTTAACCTATTCCAACCGTGTCATCGGTGTGAATTTCCTGAAAAACATACTTGAAAGTGTCAACACAAAGGTTGGTGAGTTCACAGGTTTAGTTGGTTCATTGTAAAGTAGTTTTCCTTGAAAACACTGATATTGTGTACATGGCCGTACTATAAAACCGTTTTTCCGTAAACCTTAAAAATGTGTTTATGGGCTTAATATAGAACCGTTTTCCTCGAAAACATGTGATGACTTCTTAGTCATAAAGTGAGTCGTTTTCCCTAATGAAAACAAGTGATGACTTATCAGTCATGAAATGAGTTTAAACCCATGTTAAACCCTCTTTAATGATAAGATCGTTAACCAAAACGAGTAGTGGTTTCATGTGTTTAAATCAAATAGTTCTTGTAAATCCATGTGTTCGTAAATTGTTCCAATTGTTCGTAAATTGTCCCAAGTGTTTGTAAATTGTTCCACTTATATATGATAAACAAAACAAGTGATGTTGACCCCATTTGTAAACTGGCTAGGAGTACAAATAAATGTTCATACATGAGGCGTAACCAAACCATGACAATTGTTCATTTGCCCCTCTCATTTGTTATCAGATGCTATGCGGCCATAAATCCTCCAGATTGCGGTTAGCGCGACTAACCATGACCGGGGGACGTCACTCCCCATAGTACTATTCATAGGACCCTAGGCTACAGTTAATGGTTACAAAATTGTTCCATGGGACTTTACAAGCTCTATAATTGTTCATACTCATACAAACATAAAGGTCGGGTCTTGTTCTCTTGTTACCACATGAAAATGTTTGTAAATGTGTTTCCTGTTTTCTCAAATGTATCAAACATATATTTTTCATGCTTTCAAATATTGTAAATAATCGTGTCACAAAAGTTAAACCTAAATGTTCGTGTTGTCAAACATGTAAGAAAATATGTTTCATATTTTCAAATATGTTATGTAAGTGTGTTTCTCCCCCGATGTTTATAAAACATTAAAAAGCTAAAAGAGGGGCCGTGAAACTCACCTGCTGTCCGTGAAACGCCAGCAAACGATAATTGTTCCTAATCAAACTCGACTACTCGTACCCTAGTTACACATGAGTGTAATATATGTTAAGAATAAGTGTCTTAAGTGCAAGTGTTCACCCGCTTAAGTTCATCCGTCCAAAGATGTGTTTGTTTTAGAAAAAGAAGTGTTTTGAGTTACGACTCGTTGGTGATTATTATTCTTTGTTACTTATGTGTCCATAAACACGAACCTTTTGTGTTATGACGTAATGTTATCATATCATATGGACAAATAACTCCCAAATAATAGCACATATGGTTCACACACATTTTCCATAAATAATAGCACAATATATATATATATATATATATATATATATATATATATATATATATATATATATTTATATATATATATATATATATATATATATATATTTCCATGATATCTATCATTCCGGTGTTCGACACAACAAGTGTTTATTTATCGGTTTAACGTCTAGTTTTATATAATAACCAAACAAATGTTAAACCCTTTTATCTCGCTTGACTTGTAATAATATTATATTCAAAACCACACTTGATTCTTTTAAAAACATCTTTCTTTTATATGACTATATTCTTTCACTAATTAGTTTTTAAAGTGTAAAACCGTTGATCGTCACACAAACGTTTATGATAATTAATATTTAACTTTTAATCAAATCATATCGTTTTAATATGTAATACATATTTTACCATTTTTCACTTGTCACGTATATAGCATTTATACTTTTTATTTATCCGACTTTTTAAAGTCTTGCTTTATCAATACGTAACTATATATATCCACGTATAACGACTTATTGATTTACACATACATATAAATATAAGTTTTATCCCATGAGTTTTACTCTAGATCCGGTGATCATGGTCTCCACATTTCCAAAACTTGTATAAAGTTATTGTTACCATTTAAGTTCTAAAACTAATTTGTGTTCGTGTGTATATGTATACATACGGTTATATTTACATATATATATATATATATATATATATATCAACTATTCCATTTTTAGTTTCCATCTACTTATATGACCCAAAATATACACATACACATATATATTTAACAAGATTTCAAATATTTCATCAAAACCATGCGCATACATATATATTTATGCAATTCGACATACATAGAATACATATTATTATTTTTAGTTCCAACGAGTCCAACACTTTGTTTAGTTTCTTATTTGTTTAAAGATTATAGTGAAAACCCTTGTATTTTTAGATGAAGTTGCACTTTTTGTACAAAGATTAGATGTAAAAAGAGTTGTAGCATTTTATACCAAAAGATGGTGTAGATTGCTATTTTTGGTGGGTAAATTGGGTGGTGATTCTTGATCCCTTGCTTGATTTCTCCTACTCCTCCTCTTTGATGCTCCTTGGATCTCCAATGGGTGTGAATTCCCCTTGATTCCTTGATGTTTACCCATGAGAAGTGTGTGTGTAAGTGTGTGTTTGTGTGTGCCGAGAAGAAGAAAGAGCAAGAGCAAGGCTCTTGCTTTTCTTCCATACACTCCTTTATATATTATCTAGGTGGAGTGCTAGCTTAGTCATAATCATTAAGCATCATAAGAAGGTATGGTGTTGGAGTAGAGTGTAGTAGAAGGGGAAAATGATTGGTATGGGGTGGGTATGGTGGAGCCGTGAGGTGGGGGTGAGGGATGGGGGGTTGGGTTTTGCTTGTAGTCTTCACCTTTGTGCCATCCCTTGCCATCATTATTCTAGTCTCATGGATAGTTCTTAGTTCCATTGCAAGGACAAATATATAGAATGATGAAGGCTTGGATGGTAATTAGTTATGTTGATATTTTATAGGGTGATTTGGATGTTCAAATCGGTAGTTCATTATTTTATGCGACCTCCCATAGAATTATTAAAATGTTCCTTTATTTTATGTTGAGGCTTATATATATTGAGTTGTTTCTTTTAGTTGGACTCGAGCATTGGAAATTTGTAACAATCACAGTCATAAATATAAATTCATATAATTATTAATGACGTAATTATATCAAATAGAGTCTTGTCATGTTTTCATATATGCTAGGGTTTTCATTCCACATTATTTGCTATCCCAACATGTGATCATATATTTTTAGTCTCTAAGTATTGTTCTAGTTATTTATAAATAATCATCAATGGTCGTGTCATGCGAGTCGTTAGTTATGATATTAGTAACTCTCAAAAATTACTAAATTATGACTAAGCATTATGAGACCTTTGCTAGACTTTAAACTATATAGTTTCATTTCAAAAAAAAAAAAATTCAAGAATTATTAATAAGTAAACGCGTTTATAAATAGTATGGATAGTGACATGTTTTCTCGGGTGTCACACGTCACTCCCCATAGTACTATTCATAGGACCCTAGGCTACAGTTAATGGTTACTAAATTGTTCCAGGGGACTTTACGAGCTCTATAATTGTTCGTACTCATGCAAACATAAAGGTCGGGTCTTGTTCTCTTGTTAGCATATGAAAATGTTTGTAAATGTGTTTCATGTTTTCTCAAATGTATCAAACATTTATTTTTCATGTTTTCAGATATTGTAAGTAATTGTGTCACAAAAGTTAAACCAAAATGTTCGTGTTGTCAAACATGTAAGCAAATATGTTTCATATTTTCAAATATGTTATGTAAGTATGTTTCTCCCCCGATGTTTATAAAACATTAAAAAACTAAAAGAGGGGCCGTGAACTCACCTTGTGTCCGATGAAATCCTAGCAAACAACATTGTGCTAATAGTTCCTGTCTATCCGTACCCTAATCACACAAGAGTACTAATGTGTTAAGACTACCCGTCTTAAATGCAAGTTGTTCACCCGACTTAACAATCCCGTTAAGTACGCCTTTGTTTAGTAAAACAGTGTTTTCATGTGACGACTCATTGATGATTATTATTCCAGTCTAGACATTTACGTATTTTTCGAGAAAATATTACGTTTCCATATGGTGACTTATTAAGTGTACCAAAAATAAATATTTCTTGAGTTCTCAACTCTATTCATGAAACATTGGTGATGGATGTAGGCACGTTAAACACTAATTTTCCGGGTCTTAATAATAGTTCATGTTCTCGGATTTTAGACAAGATGATGCGTGTTTACGATGTTAGTACACTTATATTTATGTATGTGCATACACATATGTTGATAATAGACTTTTATAAATGCATAAACGTGCATAAGTGATTATTGTTTATATATATATTTTTAGTAACACCTTTCACGTTCATATGTTGACGATAATCGTTCCTATGTTTTCTTGAATCATAGGACACTACCTCGGGTCTTGCCAGGTAAGTCACACATGATCATATAACTTCACGAACATGTATCCTTCAACATAACACATGAATGGAATGAAGGGTTTATGAAGAACACCATCATCCAAGTGTCATTTTATGTGATAGTATATATATATGTAATTTATATTTGATGTGTCCTTGTCTTGTTCGTGGTCCTTCTAGCTTAGTATTATATGTATGAACATATATGTGTATAAATATATGTATTCAAACATGATTCATGAGGAAATAAAGTAAAACTCATCAAGACTTTTATGTTTTATTTTGTTCTTGAAAACTCAGATTTTTAAGCGTACTTCGAGTAGACTGTTAGATGGTTTTAGAAGACCAAATGACTTGGGGTTTTCTTCTAAAATCAAGTTTATTGAAACCAGAGGAGATGTGAAAAAGAATTATTGGATTTGGAGTTGTGTAGGTACCTCAAAACAGAAAAATGAGAAGAGGTGTCCAGATTCGACCTGCACTGAGCGGTCTTCTTGCGCCGGCTGTTTGGAGGTCGAATACTCCATGGATTCGAGTGATTCCACTTGGGTTCTCCTCTGTTAACAAAGAGCTTCATTCTAGAAAAATAATGGACCGATTTGGCCAAGTAACGAAGGAGATATGGTCTTGCAAAGTTGACCAAAAATCTGGCAGAAGCTGAGTGACGGGATTTTTGGGAATTCTTTTGGTTTTGGGGCTGGTTAAAACCGAGAGAAAGAGAGAGATAGATGGAGAGTTAGAAAGTTATCTTGTATTAGGTTGAGTGGTATATATATATGATGGTTGAGTGTTATCATGGTTGAAAGAACAAGTTTCCATACCATAATGATGATGATGGGATTTTGAGTGGGATTTTGGTTGATTGAATATGGCTAGTTCTTACCACATCATGAAGATGAGACTTTGGAGTGTGTAAATGGATGAAAGGGGCATGTTCTTGTAACATAAAATCAAGTAATGGAAGATATGAGATGTGGGGTGACCCCACTAGGCCATCTAGGCCGTAAGTGGTGGTTGGGTGGGTGGTTTGGGTGTTGTCCAATCACCTAGTTGCATTCTATTTGTTAGTTGGATCGGTTTAAGGTGGTGTAAATCCGATAGGTGATCCCGTGATATAACACCCGGTGTAGGAACTTTTACTGATGTAAACTTTATATCTATATACCTAGATATTTTTATATATATACATATATATATGTATATATAATTATTAGATGAAACGGGGGTTGAGTGTAGATCTCAACAAGTCATCATTAACATGATTTGATGTTGGAGTGAAATATAAGCAAAGATATAATGATTGTGATGTGATCTTTGAGGTTGCTTGCACTCTTGGTCATAATCATGATGATTATGACGCTTGAGTGTTGTGTAAGCAAAGCAATCATGTTGAAGATGTGATTGATTTAGACGCGGTATATTACCCGAAATTAATACCCGCCTTAATATATTTAATTATTAAGATGTCCTACATTTTGTGTAGTTTGACTAGCTTTAATAATCTGCTAGTGAATTCCCGACATAGTTATTACTTTAACTATATCATACATGTATACACATAAAATAACTCAAGGTCATTCAACCAACATTTTTTGTCCATGTTTTAAAGTTTAGTCACCAATATATACGTTTTTATATTAAAACGTGTCTCTAGACTTTGCTGGAATAAAATCTTGTTAATCACCAATGGTCGTACACTACGAGTAATAAATGTTTTTGACCTAGTAATTCTTAAAATTACTAAAATTGTAAGTCGTGTTTCTATGCTAGACTCATGACAACCCTTAGTCAAAGATAATATTTCAGGAAATATAAAATATGAACGTGACATTATGAATATGGATATTGATCAGAAATACTGGGTGTCACATTCTCCCCATGTTAAAGAGAATTTCGTCCCGAAATTCAGTTGATGTCATCTTGACTTGGAGTGTTCGTGAACAAGGACGGATACTTGACTTTCATTTTATCTTCCCGCTCCCACGTATACTCGGGGCCGCGCTTTGATGCTGGTGTGGTAACTGTTATTGTATGAAAACTCAGCCAACGGCGGCGAGTATCCCTATTTCCTCTGAAATCGATTACACACGCACGGAGCACATCTTTTAATGTTTGGATGGTCCTTTTACCTCGACCATTCATCTAGGGATGATATGAAGTGCTCATGTCAAGGCGTGTGCCCAAGGCTTCTTGTACAGACTGCCAGATTCTTGACATGAATCAACTGTCCCTATTAGAGAAAATGGAAACTGGCATACCATGCCTAGCCTCAATTTCCTTAATATTTAGCTTTGCACGCTTCCTACTTTTATTTGTCTCCTTGATTGGTAGGGAGTGAGCGGATTTCGTCAAACGACTGATGATTACCCATATAGTATCATAGTCGCTAGATGTTCTGGGTAGATTTGTAATGAAATCTATGGAATTCTCCTCCCATTTCCATTGAGGAATCTGTGATTTTTGTGTTCACTCAGGTTATTCCTAATGTCACACCCCCAAATTCCACTAACGGAGTTTTACCGTTTGGAAGGTGACACACCAGGATCTCAGTCATTAGTTACATTAAACGACACTACATGGGACTTAAAATGTCATAACATAAAAGTTCAGAGTTAATGCGGAAGCGTAAACGTTAATATGAAATCGAAAGTAATTACACGCAATAGGCGTCAATCAATGTAAATAAGTAAACTGTTTCAAATGTTTGAAATGGATGATATGACAGTAGGACTCCATGCATGTCCTAAGTGTGCAACCTGTGCCTTAGCGACCTGAGAAACATGTAAGAAAAAGTGTCAACACAAGGTTGGTGAGTTCACAGGTTTCAAGTTTACAATAAGAGTGTGTTTGCCAGATTATGTACTTTCAATATGCATATATGTAGGTAGCTAACCTATGTTCATGTTTTACTAAAGCGCTCACAACCGAAGCTGACTGTGTTTGTATGCCTCCTGCCAGGTCTATCAACTCTGGCACATGTGAGTAGGCTAACATTTCACCCGTTCGATATCCAATCGAGTTAGCGCGACTAACGCGGGTGGGATTTGTCAAACCCAGTAGTACTACTAAACATTACCTCGCTAAGATCCATATTAACGGTTCGAAATAAGATGAGGACTTTTTGTGATAGCATGTTACGCTTAGTCTCAACAGTGATATCATATAAAGTACCATAATCAAATAGTTGCGTCATGTTTTCTCCCCTGACGGGAAAAACAATATCTGCTTGCGTACCTGTTTCTCCCCCATGGGGAAAACAAGTAAAAGTATGATAGTTGGTGTTTCATGTTTGTTTCTTCCTCAACAGGAAAACAAGTAAAATACGTTTGTGTGTAAGCATGTTTCTCCCCCAATAGTAAAACAAGTAAAAAGGGGCCGTGAAACTCACCTGCGTTGCGTAGTAGGTAGTATCACACAAGTATGAGATTTGAAATCTCAAGTGTTAGCCTGCACGGCTTACGTATGCCCTAGAATTATACACATAATAGTTAGGGATACAATGGGAATATGTGATGACGACACGGGAGTTGGAACGTCCTAAAATACGCTTAGGATACAACGAGTAGACGAATGTGTCCACGGTAATAGGGATTTCTTAATTTAATAATTAAGATATATACGTTTTGTGTCGAATGAATAATAATAATAAATAATTATATTTGTACGTTCGTGCCTTTTAAATTGGTTAGGAAGGTAATATAATTTAATATATTATTTTTAAGTTTCTAAGATTTATAAATAGTCATTTGTGTCAAAAATAATAAATATATTATTTTTAGATTTATGATAAAACATGAGTAAATAATATAATAAAATTATATCATTCATTAGTCTGAAACGTTTCATAGAGTTTATAAACTTCGAGGAAATAATATAAAATATATATTATTTTTGGTTGGAAATCTCGGGTAAAAAAAAATAGCATAAATATGTAATTTATTCAGAGTCGTGGTTTGAAAATAATATATATAATTTAAAAGTGGAGAAATAATGTTAAAATGGTTTATAAATCATACCCGAGCCTACGGGTGGTTTCCCGGGCTAAAACCATTTAATATATTAACACAATAGTATTAGAACATATTTTATATAAAAATATAGTCTCAAAAGTGGCTAGAAAAATAAAAGTTGCTAGTGAGGTTCGAACCCGGGTCTCACCTACACCAACACACAGAGTTAACCATTACACCCGCTAGGGTCATCGCGAACAATTCCGGACTGGAATGGTTTTAATCTTTAACTCCTTTGAGTTCTCCCCCCATACAAACCGATCCAAACTCTAGTCCCATACTCACGAATTCGATCGAACCCAGTCAAAACATTATAGGGGTTTTGTTAATCGCTGCAACACGACTTTGTGGGTGTAATTAATTTCAAAATCATCGAGTTTTTGATGGGTAGATCATTCGATTGAAAGCCGAACCCTATATCACGAATCTGGGATAGAATTGCCTAAAACTGATAATAGAATTTGCTAAAATCATAGGGCTTTTGTTAATTTGATGATTGCGAATCTAAGTATACCATTTAATTAGATTTATAAAATTGTTTAGATTGAAATCCCCAAATTAAATATGAACGAACCCTAGAATTCGGATCAAGATCAATTCGATGTTGTTTGATAAAATTAATATGGGGTTATCAATAAAAGATGAATTTCGATTCTAACCGTGTAGGTTAATTGGATTGAGACGATGTCCGGATTAGAGTTCGACTAAATCGAAATCAAATGAACCCTAGATACGGGTCCGGGCTTAATTCCATGTTGTTTGTCCAAATTAGGTTAGGGCTTTAGTTGTAGACCAGAAAACGAAACTAAAGGTTTATTTGATTACCTGAATCGATATCGGATTGACAGATTTCGACTAGAAGTGAGTCGTGACTTGATGGGTTAGTCTCCGGCGTTTCCTAATGCATCTCCGACGTAATTGATGTGTGAAAAAACTTTAGGGGAGTGCGAATGAGGTGCGCAGGTGATTAGTTTGTGAGTATGATGATTGAAATGGTCGAATTGATGAATTGTGTTGATGGCTCGACGGTTTCGGTTTTAGAATAAGTTAATATGCTTAATTCGTAATCATTATGGATTGATTATGTGTGTAAATGTTTGGAAGGCGGTCGAGATCCATAAGGCTTTGCATAACCGACGAGATTTTCAACAGATTTGGGGAATTCGGGTTTAATTTGGATTCAAAGGCTCATAGTTTGACTTTCAGAAGTCAAAATCTTTGGATTTTGACTTTCAGGAGTCAACAATTCAAGTATTGAGACTTAGCAGGACTAGTCCCTGTTGTTGAGGTTAAACATGTGGCATAAATAGTCCCTGGAGTTCAAGATTAAGTTAACCGGGTTAGTATTTAACTAGATTTGCTAATGGAACTAACTGAAAAGTCCGGATTGTCACATCATCCCCTAGTTGAAAGAATTTTTGTCCCGAAAATTAAAATAATAAAAAAAAATTCTGGGGTGTCACATCTTCCCCTAGTTGAAAGAATTTTCGTCCCGAAAATTAAACAATACCTTAAGAATTTGACGCGGAGTGCTTGAATAGATTAGGATATTTGCGCATCATCTGATCCTCACGCTCCCATGTGAATTTCGGTCCACGTTTCGAGTTTCAACGGACTCTGACCATAGGGATTTTACTACACTTAAGCGTTTTGACTTCCCCATCCATGATTTCCACAGGTTCTTCGATGAAATGCAACTTGTTCATTAATGCGTAGTTCCTCAAGAGGAAACGTGAGTGACTCGTCTGCCAGACATTTCTTTAAGTTTGAGACGTGAAAGACGTTGTGTATACCACTAAGTCCTTTAGGTAAGTCAAGTTGATAAGCTACTGGTCCGATTCTCATTATTATCTTGAAAGGTCCAACATAACGAGGATTCAGTTTGCCTCGTTTCCCGAAACGAATGACACCCTTCCAAGGTGAGACTTTTAATAAGGCCATATCCCCTAGTTGAAATTCTAGTGGTTTACGACGTTTATCGGCATAGCTCTTTTGATGGTCACGAGTTGCTGCTATACGGTTTCTAATTTGAACGATTTTCTCAGAAGTTTCAAGTACGAGTTCCGGACCTGTAAGTTGACTATCCCCAACCCCGGCCCAACAAATAGGAGAACGGCATTTCCGTCCATAAAGTGCTTCAAATGGAGCTGCCTTGATGCTGGTGTGATAGCTGTTGTTGTAGGAGAACTCCACCAACGGTAGGTGAGACTCCCAAGTGTTACCGAAATCGATCACACAAGCTCGTAGCATGTCCTCCAGAGTTTGGATAGTACGTTCAGTTTGGCCATCAGTTTGAAAATGGTATGATGTGCTCATATCTAGACGCGTGCCTAATGCTTTATGCAATGACTGCCAGAAATGGGAAGTGAATCGTGCATCACGATCCGAAATGATAGAGATAGGCACCCCGTGCCGAGAGACTACTTCTTTCAAGTATATTCGAGTGAGTTTATCCATTTTGTCAGTTTCTTTGATGGCTAGGAAGTGGGCAGATTTTGTTAGGCGACCAACAATTACCCATATAGTATCACATCCGGTAGGGGTTCGGGGTAATTTGGTGATGAAGTCCATGGATATTTGTTCCCATTTCCACATGGGAATTTCAGGTTGTTGCAGGTGACCAGACGGTTTTTTATATTCAACTTTGACCTTCGCGCAGGTCAGACATTTACTAACATAGGTGGCTATATCGGCCTTCATCTTCGGCCACCAATATAGCACTTTTAGATCATGGTACATTTTATCGGAACCCGGATGAATGGAGTAACGAGATTTGTGAGCTTCGTCCATGATTAGTTCCCTTAAATTTCCGAACACTGGAATCCATATTCGTTCGACAAAGTAACGAATTCCGTCAGATTTTACTTCAAGTTGTGCTTCCATGCCGTGAGTACCTTCTAACGGTAGGTTATCTTCTTTCAAGGCTTCAAGTTGAGCACTACGGATTCTGTGTATGTTGTAATGCTCGAACTCGTTTGGGTTTTGTTTCCTTTCGGCTTAGTGCATCAGCCACCACGTTAGCTTTACCCGGATGATACCGGATCGCACAGTCGTAATCATTTAAAAGTTCAACCCAGCGACGTTGTCGCATGTTCAACTCCTTCTGCTCGAAGATATGCTGGAGGCTCTTGTGGTCGGTGTAGATGGTGCATTTGGTACCGTACAAGTAATGTCTCCATATCTTAAGTGCAAAAACTACTGCTCCCAACTCTAGGTCATGAGTGGTGTAGTTTTTCTCGTGAACCTTTAACTGGCGTGAAGCGTATGCGATTACCTTTTCGAGTTGCATTAAGACACAACCCAAGCCTTGGATGGATGCATCACAATACACCACAAAATCATCGATTCCTTCCGGAAGAGCTAAAATAGGTGCACTGCAAAGTTTCTGCTTGAGGTGCTGGAAGGCTGACTCTTGGTTATCGCCCCAATTATAGGCCTTCCCCTTTTGAGTCAGGGCGGTGAGAGGTTGTGCAATCCTTGAAATTCCTTCGATAAAGCGACGGTAATATCCAGCCAATCCCAGAAATTGTCGCACCTCAGTCGGAGTCGTCGGTGCTGCCCAATTCTTGATGGCTTCTATTTTGGATGGGTCGACATGTATCCCTTTCTCATTAACCACATGTCCTAAGAATTGAACCTCTCGAATCCAGAATTCACATTTGGAAAACTTAGCATAAAGTTGCTATTGCTTAAGTAGTTCCAAAATTAGACGCAGATGTTCCTCGTGTTCTTCCTCGTTCTTGGAATAAATAAGGATGTCATCGATGAAAACGATAACAAATTGGTCAAGGTAAGGCTTACACACACGGTTCATGAGGCCCATGAATACCGCGGGTGCGTTGGTTAAACCGAAAGGCATGACCATAAATTCGTAATGGCCGTACCTCGTTCTGAATGCAGTCTTAGAGATATCTTCTTCTCGGACTCTTAACTGATGATAGCCGGACCTAAGGTCTATTTTGGAATAGAAACTTGATCCTTGGAGTTGATCAAAAAGGTCATCAATACGCGGCAGAGGATAACGATTCTTGATTGTTACCTTATTCAATTCCCGAAAATCAATACACATGCGGAAAGTACCATCCTTCTTTTTAACAAACAGGACTGGAGCTCCCCATAGTGATGAACTAGGTCGGATGAAACCTTTATCCAATAAGTCTTGCAATTGAGTGGACAGTTCCTGCAATTCACTGGGTGCCAGTCTGTAAGATGCCCGAGCAATCGGTGCTGTTCCGGGTGCTAAATCAATTTGCAACTCAACTTGACGGTACGGTGGCAGACTAGGCAAGTTCTAGGGAAATACTTCCGGATAGTTACGTACGATTGGGATATCATCAATTTTCTTCTCCTCCGATGACTGCTCGGCGAAGAGAGCCAAAATGGAAGTATGACCTTTTCGAAGACATTTATGTGCTTTCAGGAAGGATATGATGCCAATGACTGCACCACTCCTTTTGCCTTGGACAGAAAGGATTTCCCCTCTTAGGAGAGGAAGGCAAACATTTTTATCACAACAGCTGGCCTCAGATTGGTTCTTGGATAACCAATTCATACCGACAATAAGGTCAAAACTGCCAAGTGTAACAGAAGGTCAATGTCAAGTTTATGACTAACTAATACTAGTTTACATCTGTAAGAATGCGAGTTGTTTCGATTTTCTGAGCGTCTGCTATCTCAATAGTATACTTGGCTTTTAATAGAGTTGGAGCACAACACACTAATATGGAATTTGTGAAATCATGCTAAGACTTCTAGTGAGACCCGCACTTATAAAGCGAGTGTCAGTCAATGCATAGGCTAAGTAGAGAGGTTCACATGTAAGAAAGAAAAGTCTAATGAGATATAAATTCCAGTAGCATATGAGATAGGATGTATGTTTAGGTAATTGCGTTCAACTGATGGTTGGTTAGGTTACATCTTCGTTCCCTAATGTCATTGGATCAACGGGATCATTTCATGAAGAAAGAAATTCGTTTACAGGATTGAATATGCTGGAGTAAAATTCGAAGTTAGACTAAGGATTAGTCACAGGATGAGGTAACAAGTTCAAGTGGGATCTATTGTAGGAGTGTAAGGAATAACGCGTTAGCATAGAAAGAATTCCTCAAATTCTGTGTACATAGTTGGAGTCGGTGGTTTTACTCTGAGGTTCTACTAGAGTTTCACTCTAGGTGGTTCTATTGATTAAGTTTGAATGGGAGTCGTAAGATCACTAAGACTCTTACATGAGTGAGATAAAATGATGTATTTCATTAATGATAGTCCAGTGTGTCCGTAAACACCTTCAACTTGATAGTCGCGTCTATCAGTTGTTGAATGAGTTTAACTATACCATCTAATCGTTGAGTGGGTTATGAGAGTCTCTACAGATAGTGGAAACCTAAGTCTGTAAATCACTTATTAGGACCATTTATCCACACACCAGGTTTCACCAGGACTTACATGCACCTCAAATTACTATTACGTGTGCACCCGTAATGATAATTTGCTTTGCATGCTCACCCTAGTTCTCCCTGTCCTGTGTCCTAATGTCCTTTAGGTTATATTGTTGAGTACAGAGTGTTGTCAGATATGACAAGTCATTGAGAAGCCTAGTCATCAACCATAAGTTGATCAATTAGAACTCATATCGGGATGAGTAGTCGAGGATGGTTTGATCCGGGTATTCACCCGAGTGAAACACAACACAGGAGTCCAATCCAGCGGATTGTAAATGAGAACATGTAACAAACATGTACATGAAATGCGACTTCGAAAAATGAAACTGATTTCCTGAATACAAGTTACAGAAAGTCGCAAGGTAGCTGTCCTTTCAACTTAGTCAAGATAGGGTTTGAGTATGCATTGAGCAATGCGTTCTCAGATTTGTGGTCAATCTATTCTCAACAGAATATCGAACAAAGATGCGAGCCCATGGCTCGGGAAAGTGATGACATCTACATGTCAATGGATTCTGCAATAATGCGTGCAACGGTCAGCCTTCAATCGGCGTATTGTTGCTAATGTGTACAGTAGGGACTCGCCTCCGACGATCCCAATTCCCAAGGAGATACGCGTTAGTGCTGAGTGTCATCCATAACATGGACCTGAGAAATCCCACCACACCCAACGAGTGATGGTGATGTAAGTGACTCCTCCGAAGGCTCCGTCTCGCTGCCCTCGAACGGAAGTGGATGATGTTCCGGTGATTCCCCGAGTGTCGCCACTGGGAATGATGATACAATGCAAATGATGTGTCCCTTGCCAACTGAGGGTGATACGGATGGTGCTACATGCCTGCACTGCAATGTATGTATAGGTGCTATATGTATCAGGTATGAGTGTCTGTGCCGTGTAACTAATGTGTGAGGTTATAGTCTAGTATGCAATCCTAGTTCTCTATAACCAATGGCACTGATACCAATCTGTCACACCCCCAAATTCCACTAACGGAGTTTTACCGTTTGGAAGGTGACACACCAGGATCTCAGTCATTAGTTACATCAAACGACACTACATGGGACTTAAAATGTCATAACATAAAAGTTCAGAGTTAATGCGGAAGCGTAAACGTTAATATGAAATCGAAAGTAATTACACGCAATAGGCGTCAATCAATGTAAATAAGTAAACCGTTTCAAATGTTTGAAATAGATGATATGACAGTAGGACTCCATGCATGTCCTAAGTGTGCAACCTGTGCCTTAGCGACCTGAGAAACATGTAAGAAAAAGTGTCAACACAAGGTTGGTGAGTTCACAGGTTTCAAGTTTACAATAAGAGTGTGTTTGCCAGATTATGTACTTTCAATATGCATATATGTAGGTAGCTAACCTATGTTCATGTTTTACTAAAGCGCTCACAACCGAAGCTGACTGTGTTTGTATGCCTCCTGCCAGGTCTATCAACTCTGGCACATGTGAGTAGGCTAACATTTCACCCGTTCGATATCCAATCGAGTTAGCGCGACTAACGCGGGTGGGATTTGTCAAACCCAGTAGTACTACTAAACATTACCTCGCTAAGATCCATATTAACGGTTCGAAATAAGATGAGGACTTTCTGTGATAGCATGTTACGCTTAGTCTCAACAGTGATATCATATAAAGTACCATAATCAAATAGTTGCGTCATGTTTTCTCCCCTGGCGGGAAAAACAATATCTGCTTGCGTACCTGTTTCTCCCCCATGGGGAAAACAAGTAAAAGTATGATAGTTGGTGTTTCATGTTTGTTTCTTCCTCAACAGGAAAACAAGTAAAATACGTTTGTGTGTAAGCATGTTTCTCCCCCAATAGTAAAACAAGTAAAAAGGGGCCGTGAAACTCACCTGCGTTGCGTAGTAGGTAGTATCACACAAGTATGAGATTTGAAATCTCAAGTGTTAGCCTGCACGGCTTACGTATGCCCTAGAATTATACACATAATAGTTAGGGATACAATGGGAATATGTGATGACGACACGGGAGTTGGAACGTCCTAAAATACGCTTAGGAAACAACGAGTTCCACGGTAATAGGGATTTCTTAATTTAATAATTAAGATATATACGTTTTGTGTCAAATGAATAATAATAATAAATAATTATATTCGTACGTTCGTGCCTTTTAAATTGGTTAGGAAGGTAATATAATTTAATATATTATTTTTAAGTTTCTAAGATTTATAAATAGTCATTTGTGTCAAAAATAATAAATATATTATTTTTAGATTTATGATAAAACATGAGTAAATAATATAATAAAATTATATCATTTATTAGTCTGAAACGTTTCATAGAGTTTATAAACTTCGAGGAAATAATATAAAATATATATTATTTTTGGTTGGAAATCACGGGTAAAAAAAAATAGCATAAATATGTAATTTATTCAGAGTCGTGGTTTGAAAATAATATATATAATTTAAAAGTGGAGAAATAATGTTAAAATGGTTTATAAATCATACCCGAGCCTACGGGTGGTTTCCCGGGCTAAAACCATTTAATATATTAACACAATAGTATTAGAACATATTTTATATAAAAATATAGTCTCAAAAGTGGCTAGAAAAATAAAAGTTGCTAGTGAGGTTCTGTGAGGCCCCAAACCCGGGAGGCCCCACGCGTTGGATTTACTCATTCACAAACAGTTCTCAAACTAGAATATCAAATAACGCAGCGGAAAATTTCATTTCAAACATAACATTACATCGTTTAACATGCGGAAGCGTAACATTTTCAAATACATGTACATAACAAAAACAACTCGTAACGGGATGTCAGTCTTCATATCATCCGGGTAACTCCTCAAGCCGCCCAGCATCACCGTCCATCATCATAACTTCCTTAACCTGAATGTGCATACTAAAAAGGTCAGCTACGCTGGTGAGTTCTAGCATTTCATAAAAACTTTAACATCAACATTTGCCAAAAACGTATCATTCATTTAGTAAAAACCTTTCACAAAAGCATGTAATAATTTAACATCTTTAAAAAAAAGGTTTCGTACCCATATCATCATCAACATCATAATCATAAACACCGTTAAACGGATCGTTCATTAAAACTTTTAACATTCATTTAAGTCATACATTATTATCTAAATCTGTGTTACCCTTCGTTCCGTCATTTAGTATGGTATTGCCCCTAAGGCTTAACTGCACGAAGACCGACAATACCATACATTCCGTCAATTCCCTTTTGGTATTGCCCCCAAGGCTAACTGCGCGAGGACCGACAATACCCATTCAGTTGCCCTTATGGCTCTCATGTCCATAAACCGACAACTTCCATCGACGGTTATGACTCTCAGCCATAACATCGTCGGATCATAATTTAACCTTACATGGGGTCACGTTAACCCCTGAGTAACCGTCGTTACTCCCTTTTACCAGTTGTACAACATCATAACCATTGGCATGCCACAAAGACATGCCCCTGTTGTTCTTGTAGCAACTATGGCTCGCTGTCCATAATCTACCACAAGGCTGGGAATCTCATTCCCAGACTTCATTCGTCAATTCCATTCATTCGACAGATTAGACTTGTAATGACTTCTTTAAAACCTTTACCTCTTTCTCTTCTCATTAAACATTTCCTCATTTAAACCGTTCATAAAGCATTCGTAACCCTTTTTGGCAAAAACATTTCAAAACCTTTCCTTTCGTAAACATCGTTTCAACATTTCAAAACCTTTCCTTTCGTTAAACATCATTTCGTTAAAACATCATTTCGTTAAACATCATTTCGTTAAACATCATTTCGTAAGTATGCACACCAGCCCAAAAACATTAACAAAACATTTAAAAGAGGGCTCTAGAACTCACCTGATACGCTAATATGGGTTGTCCTAAACGAAGGTCCGACAACGTCACTTCCGATCTGAATTGATTAGTTAAATACACATCAGACCTAAATCCCGACTCTAACGGTTTACTCGTTCTGTTACAGGTGAATACACTGACTTCACTTACTGATGCAGACCTATCGAAACTACTTAGTTTCGACAGGTGCAGGCCCATCGAAACTTCTAGTTTCGACAACTGCAGGTCACTCGAAACTTCTAGTTTCGACAACTGCAGGTCACTCGAAACTTCTAGTTTCGACAACTGCAGGTCACTCGAAACTTCTAGTTTCGACAACTGCAGGTCACTCGAAACTTCTAGTTTCGACACCTGCAGGCCACTCGAAACTCTAGTTTCGATACCTGCAGAACTCAGCTATCTTCCCCAAAAACCCTAACTTTCGCATGCAGGTCCGATCTTGTCAAGATCCGGACTTTTTACATTCAAAACGTGTATTTTCCCTTCGTGATTCCAGATTTATAACCCTTTCCTCATTTGGTTTATAAAAACCCGTCATTTTCCCGAAAATACCCGAAAACCCAAAAACGAACAAAAACTCAGATTTGGTTCGGGTGTTACCTGATTTCGAGATTCTGATCCGGAGGTTTTGCTCACGAGTTCAGTAGCAACAAGCTCCTTCAATCTCGGGTCGATCCGCCAACTTTCTCTCTCTACGGTTTCTCTCTCTAGATTCTTGCAAATGAGAGAAATGGTGTGTGTGTTGGCTATTTAAAGGGAGGAAACCCCCCCTTCCTTCAAGTTTGCCGGCCCAACCGGCCCGGCCCGTTACGCCTCGTTCTTTTATCCCGTTCGTCCCGGTTCAACCCGTTATTTAAAATCCTCATTTATTTTGGGATGTTACAAGTCTACCCCCCTTACAATAGGTTTCGTCCCCGAAACCTATCATAAGTCAAACAGTTGAGGGTACGACTCCTTCATTTCCGTCTCCGTTTCCCATGTAGCTTCCGATCCCTTCCGGTGCTTCCACTGGACTTTAACCAACTGGATAACTTTGTTACGTAAACGTTTCTCTTTCCTGTCTAGGATGGCCACAGGTTCTTCGATGTAGTTAAGGCTGTTGTCGACCTCGATGTCGGTAAGTGGTACGTGAGCCGTTTCATCCGCCAAACACTTTCGCAAGTGTGATACATGGAAGGTAGGATGAATCCCACTTAACTCATCAGGCATTTCCAACCGATAAGCGACTTCACCAACCCGTGCCATAATCCTGAATGGTCCGATAAACCTCGGACTTAACTTTCCTCTCTTCCTGAATCGTATGATTCCCTTCCAGGGCGACACTTTCAACATTACTCTGTCCCCAACATTAAATTCAATAGGCCTTCGTCGTCTATCCGCGTAGGATTTCTGACGATCTTGGGCGGCCTTCATTCGTGCTTTGATCTGATCAAACCTTTCCGACGTTTCTTTTACAACTTCAAGACTTCCCAATTCCTTCTGTCCAATCTCACCCCAACAAACCGGGGTCCTGCATCTCCTCCCATACAACATTTCATAAGGCGGCATGCCTATCGTCGTGTGATGACTGTTGTTGTAGGAGAATTCGGCTAACGGCAGATGACTGTCCCAACTGCCACCGAAGTCGATAATACAAGCACGAAGCATGTCCTCCAACGTCTGAATGGTCCTTTCGGTCTGACCATCCGTTTGCGGGTGGTATGCCGTGCTGATATTAAGTCTCGTACCCATCGCCTCGTGAAATCTTTTCCAGAACCTCGATGTGAATCGTGTGTCCCGGTCGGATACAATCGTTAAAGGCATCCCATGCCGCGCCACTACTTCGTTAATAAATACTTCCGCTAACCTTTCCGACGAGAACGTCTCGCGAATAGGTAGAAAATGAGCACTCTTCGTTAAACGGTCCACAATTACCCAAATGGTGTCATGACCTTTAGCTGTGCGAGGTAGCTTGGTTATGAAGTCCATAGTAATGTGTTCCCACTTCCATTCCGGTATCTCAAGTGGTTGAATTTTCCCATACGGTTTCTGGTGTTCGGCCTTTACTTGTGAGCAAGTCAAGCACTTGCTTACGTATTTCGTCACTTCGTGTTTCATTCCAGGCCACCAGTATTCCTTCTTCAGATCTTGGTACATTTTGTTGGTACCGGGATGGATAGAGTAACGAGACTTATGAGCCTCATCCAAGATTTTGCTCCTAAGTTCGCCACCCATAGGTATCCATATCCGTCCATAACGCGTCCTAACACCAAGGGTGTTATATTCTAACTTGTCCCGTTGGCCAACCATCCTTTCTTTCTTTATATTTTCTTCCTTCAAAGCTTCATCTTGAGCTCTTTCGATTTCTCTCATCACATCCGATGTTACCACCATCTGGCAAGCTTTCACTCTAATAGGAGTAGGCACATCCTTTCGGCTTAGAGCGTCAGCCACCACGTTTGCCTTTCCAGGATGGTACATTATTTCACCGTCATAGTCTTTCAAAAGTTCCAACCATCGCCTCTGCCTCATATTTAACTCCTTTTGCTCGAAGAAGTACTTCAGACTTTTGTGATCGGAGTATATGGTAAACTTTACCCCATAGAGGTAGTGCCTCCAAATTTTTAATGCAAACACAACAGCAGCAAGTTCCAAATCGTGAGTCGGATAGTTGACTTCATGAACCTTCAGCTGTCGTGATGCGTATGCGATCACTCTTCCACGTTGCATCAGCACACACCCCAACCCCTGACCCGAAGCGTCAGAGTATACCACCAGGTCTTCATTGCCCTCGGGAAGGGCCAAGACTGGAGCTTGGGTTAGCTTTTCTTTTAACTCCTTAAATGCCTCATCCTGCTTCGGACCCCATTCGTACTTTTCTTCCTTTCGTGTCAACTTTGTCAATGGCGAAGCTATTTTCGAGAAATCCTGAATGAATCTCCGATAGTAGCCTGCCAACCCTAAGAAACTGCGGATCTCCGTTGGCGTCTTAGGAATATCCCAGTCCCTTACCGTCGTTATCTTTGCTGGGTCTACCATAATGCCGTTCGGGTTAATGACGTGACCTAGGAATTGGACTTCCCTAAGCCAGAACGCGCATTTGGAGAACTTAGCATACAACTTCTCCTTCTTTAGAGCTTCCAACACTTCCTTCAAATGACAAGCGTGATCACCCTCATTCTTGGAGTAGACGAGGATATCATCAATGAACACAATTACCGATCGGTCCAGCATCGGTCGACACACCCTATTCATCAAATCCATGAACGCTGCGGGGGCGTTCGTCAATCCGAAAGACATTACGCGGAACTCGAAATGTCCATAACGCGTGCGAAATGCAGTTTTTGGTATGTCTTCTTCCCTCACCTTCAACTGATGGTACCCGGACCGAAGGTCGATTTTCGAGAACCAACTTGCGCCTTGCAATTGATCAAACAGGTCATCGATCCTTGGTAAAGGGTACTTGTTCTTTACCGTTCGTTTGTTCAACTCGCGATAATCGATACACATTCTCATTGAACCATCTTTCTTCTTTACAAACAACACCGGAGCACCCCACGGCGAGATGCTTGGTTGGATAAATCCTTTCTCAAGTAACTCGTCTAGTTGGACCATAAGTTCCTTCATTTCCACTGGTGCTAGTCGATATGGAGCCTTAGCCACGGGCTGGGCATCTGGTACTAAGTCAATTCGGAACTCAATTTCTCTATCGCGTGGTATCCCAGGCAAATCCTCTGGAAACACCTCCGGGTACTCGCGTACCACGGGTACATCGTCTAGTTCCTTCACTTCCTTACACTTGTCAATTACGTATACCAGATAAGCCTCGCATCCGCGCCTCAAGTAATCTGCTGCCTTAATCATCGAGATGACGTTAGGCATCGGGGCATCGCGATCCCCAAGTACTTCAACTTCGCTACCATCCGGAGCCTTGAGTCGGATTATCTTTCGTTTACATATGATTTGTGCTTCGTTGGCAGTTAGCCAATCCATACCTAACACGACATCAAACCCTCCCAAAACCATAACAAATAATCTGACGGGAAATCTATGGCCTTCTATCTTTATCGTGGAATCGTCAACTACTTCGGTTACCATTACGGTTCTACCCTCAGCGGTTTCTACATTAAAGGCTCGTTCTACTTTACTAACCGTGTACTTTACTCGTTTACAGAAAGTTGCAGATATAAAACTCTTACTGGCACCCGAATCGAATAACACTGAAACAAAAGTGTTGTCAAGGATGAACGTACCTGACGCCACATCGGGGTTCTTCCTGGCCTGTTCTTGCGTTAGTGCATACGCTCGAGTCTTCGCTCGAGATCCCTCTCCCTTCTTTTCCGGGCCCTTTCCCTTCCCGGTTTCCCCCATCCTTGGCTTCGGGCAGTCCCTACTCAGATGACCGAAATCCCCACAGTTGTAGCACTTGTAGTGTTGTGTGCACTCACGGGCGTAGTGTCCGGTCTTGCCACACTTAAAGCACAGGTTAGATCCCAGTCTACATTCACCTACATGCTCCTTTCCACACTTCTTACAAATAGTCGGCTCATCCACCCGAGCCCTTTTATCGCGAGCCCCAAACATCTTTCCACCAGTTCGCTTGTTTGAGAAGCTCGGTCTCTTCTTTGGTTCCTCGATGGCGGCGACATTCAGTGCCAGATCATCAAATACTACGCCGCTCAGTTCTACTACCGAATCATAGGTAGTAGGGGCGTTTGCCTTAACATAGGTGCGGACCTTGTCCGGCAACCCTTGAATATAACAAGTGATCTTTCTTTCTTCAGTAGTGACAAGGTGTGGCACCAGACGTGCCAGTTCATTGAACCGTGTCGTATACTGCCGGTGCGTCATGCTCCCAGCCTTCAAACCCAGAAATTCCCTTTCTACCTTTTCGATCTCATTCCTTGGACAGAAATTCTTGATCACCAAAGTTTTCAAATCATCCCACATCATCGAATCAACCACCTCGTTCCCCTTAGCCTGGCGTACACCTTCCCACCAGTGAGATGCTTCCTCCCTCAAGGAGTTAGCAGCAAACTTCACGACCTGATTCGGTCGACATTCACTCAGACGAATGGCGGCTTCCATACGAATTACCCAGTCAAAAGTAGCCACCGCGTCCTTCTTTCCAGTCAGAATTGGCGGGTCACATGCCTTAAAGGACTTATAATCGCATCCGCGAGCAGGCGGTGCATTGTCGGTCTCATTGTTCTGAGCACCAATTGCCGCGCTAGACCCACCCGCCCCATTGACCTGCTTCAACGCTTCAGCCAACAGGCCTGGCAGAGAATTCTTCATCAATTCTGTGAATTCTCGAGCTATAGCTGCTCTCACTTCTGGTTCAAAAGTGAAAGGTTGCTCTTCGACCTGTGTCTGCTCGGCTTCATGCACACTAACCGCCGGTTCAGTGTGAACACTTCCTTCTTCACTGTGTTCTTGGCGCGCAGGAATCCTGCCACGCCCACCATTTCGACCGCCGGTACGACCACCGGTACGGCCACCACGCCTTCCGTTCCCTCTCCTCGCCATTTCGTTCTATAAGACAAGAAATCCAATGTCATCACGCTAGTTAACAAATAAAATTCAATAAGCACTGTAAGATGTTAATATACACTGGCCATCTGTAATTAACCATTACACTACTTTTCGATTTCCATTTGACCACCTTTGTGATTTCATCAGAACTCAAGTCCTCATCTAACCTCTTCTAAGGCATACTATATACGTAATATATATACTACCTTCATACCTGATGCTGTGGCTCGAGTTACCCGTACTGGCATCCGCTTTCGGTCCCATTCTCAGTTTAAGTTCAGACACAGGGAGTGTCCAAATCTCTCAAACTATTGCTCTGATACCAACTTGTGAGGCCCCAAACCCGGGAGGCCCCACGCGTTGGATTTACTCATTCACAAACAGTTCTCAAACTAGAATATCAAATAACGCAGCGGAAAATTTCATTTCAAACATAACATTACATCGTTTAACATGCGGAAGCGTAACATTTTCAAATACATGTACATAACAAAAACAACTCGTAACGGGATGTCAGTCTTCATATCATCCGGGTAACTCCTCAAGCCGCCCAGCATCACCGTCCATCATCATAACTTCCTTAACCTGAATGTGCATACTAAAAAGGTCAGCTACGCTGGTGAGTTCTAGCATTTCATAAAAACTTTAACATCAACATTTGCCAAAAACGTATCATTCATTTAGTAAAAACCTTTCACAAAAGCATGTAATAATTTAACATCTTTAAAAAAAAGGTTTCGTACCCATATCATCATCAACATCATAATCATAAACACCGTTAAACGGATCGTTCATTAAAACTTTTAACATTCATTTAAGTCATACATTATTATCTAAATCTGTGTTACCCTTCGTTCCGTCATTTAGTATGGTATTGCCCCTAAGGCTTAACTGCACGAAGACCGACAATACCATACATTCCGTCAATTCCCTTTTGGTATTGCCCCCAAGGCTAACTGCGCGAGGACCGACAATACCCATTCAGTTGCCCTTATGGCTCTCATGTCCATAAACCGACAACTTCCATCGACGGTTATGACTCTCAGCCATAACATCGTCGGATCATAATTTAACCTTACATGGGGTCACGTTAACCCCTGAGTAACCGTCGTTACTCCCTTTTACCAGTTGTACAACATCATAACCATTGGCATGCCACAAAGACATGCCCCTGTTGTTCTTGTAGCAACTATGGCTCGCTGTCCATAATCTACCACAAGGCTGGGAATCTCATTCCCAGACTTCATTCGTCAATTCCATTCATTCGACAGATTAGACTTGTAATGACTTCTTTAAAACCTTTACCTCTTTCTCTTCTCATTAAACATTTCCTCATTTAAACCGTTCATAAAGCATTCGTAACCCTTTTTGGCAAAAACATTTCAAAACCTTTCCTTTCGTAAACATCGTTTCAACATTTCAAAACCTTTCCTTTCGTTAAACATCATTTCGTTAAAACATCATTTCGTTAAACATCATTTCGTTAAACATCATTTCGTAAGTATGCACACCAGCCCAAAAACATTAACAAAACATTTAAAAGAGGGCTCTAGAACTCACCTGATACGCTAATATGGGTTGTCCTAAACGAAGGTCCGACAACGTCACTTCCGATCTGAATTGATTAGTTAAATACACATCAGACCTAAATCCCGACTCTAACGGTTTACTCGTTCTGTTACAGGTGAATACACTGACTTCACTTACTGATGCAGACCTATCGAAACTACTTAGTTTCGACAGGTGCAGGCCCATCGAAACTTCTAGTTTCGACAACTGCAGGTCACTCGAAACTTCTAGTTTCGACAACTGCAGGTCACTCGAAACTTCTAGTTTCGACAACTGCAGGTCACTCGAAACTTCTAGTTTCGACAACTGCAGGTCACTCGAAACTTCTAGTTTCGACACCTGCAGGCCACTCGAAACTCTAGTTTCGATACCTGCAGAACTCAGCTATCTTCCCCAAAAACCCTAACTTTCGCATGCAGGTCCGATCTTGTCAAGATCCGGACTTTTTACATTCAAAACGTGTATTTTCCCTTCGTGATTCCAGATTTATAACCCTTTCCTCATTTGGTTTATAAAAACCCGTCATTTTCCCGAAAATACCCGAAAACCCAAAAACGAACAAAAACTCAGATTTGGTTCGGGTGTTACCTGATTTCGAGATTCTGATCCGGAGGTTTTGCTCACGAGTTCAGTAGCAACAAGCTCCTTCAATCTCGGGTCGATCCGCCAACTTTCTCTCTCTACGGTTTCTCTCTCTAGATTCTTGCAAATGAGAGAAATGGTGTGTGTGTTGGCTATTTAAAGGGAGGAAACCCCCCCTTCCTTCAAGTTTGCCGGCCCAACCGGCCCGGCCCGTTACGCCTCGTTCTTTTATCCCGTTCGTCCCGGTTCAACCCGTTATTTAAAATCCTCATTTATTTTGGGATGTTACAGGTTCGAACCCGGGTCTCACCTACACCAACACACAGAGTTAACCATTACACTCGCTAGGGTCATCGCGAACAATTCCGGACTGGAATGGTTTTAATCTTTAACTCCTTTGAGTTCTCCCCCCATACAAACCGATCCAAACTCTAGTCCCATACTCACGAATTCGATCGAACCCAGTCAAAACATTATAGGGGTTTTGTTAATCGCTGCAACACAACTCTGTGGGTGTAATTAATTTCAAAATCATCGAGTTTTTGATGGGTAGATCATTCGATTGAAAGCCGAACCCTATATCACGAATCTGGGATAGAATTGCCTAAAACTGATAATAGAATTTGCTAAAATCATAGGGCTTTTGTTAATTTGATGATTGCGAATCTAAGTATACCATTTAATTAGATTTATAAAACTGTTTAGATTGAAATCCCCAAATTAAATATGAACGAACCCTAGAATTCGGATCAAGATCAATTCGATGTTGTTTGATAAAATTAATATGGGGTTATCAATAAAAGATGAATTTCGATTCTAACCGTGTAGGTTAATTGGATTGAGACGATGTCCGGATTAGAGTTCGACTAAATCGAAATCAAATGAACCCTAGATACGGGTTCGGGCTTAATTCCATGTTGTTTGTCCAAATTAGGTTAGGGCTTTAGTTGTAGACCAGAAAACGAAACTAAAGGTTTATTTGATTACCTGAATCGATATCGGATTGACAGATTTCGACTAGAAGTGAGTCGTGACTTGATGGGTTAGTCTCCGGCGTTTCCTAATGCATCTCCGACGTAATTGATGTGTGAAAAAGCTTTAGGGGAGTGCGAATGAGGTGCGCAGGTGATTAGTTTGTGAGTATGATGATTGAAATGGTCGAATTGATGAATTATGTTGATGGCTCGACGGTTTCGGTTTTAGAATAAGTTAATATGCTTAATTCGTAATCATTATGGATTGATTATGTGTGTAAATGTTTGGAAGGCAGTCGAGATCCATAAGGCTTTGCATAACCGACGAGATTTTCAACAGATTTGGGGAATTTGGATTCAAAGGCTCATAGTTTGACTTTCAGAAGTCAAAATCTTTGGATTTTGACTTTCAGGAGTCAACAATTCAAGTATTGAGACTTAGCAGGACTAGTCCCTGTTGTTGAGGTTAAACATGTGGCAGAAATAGTCCCTGGAGTTCAAGATTAAGTTAACCGGGTTTGTATTTAACTAGATTTGCTAATGGAACTAACTGAAAAGTCCGGATTGTCGCACCTAACATTCTGCTTTCACTATCGGGTATCTCCCAACATAGATAGCAGTTTCTCCTTTCATGTTTTGCCACATAATGGAGTTCCTCGGGATCCTTATACGTTTTATCTGATTTTGGATGAATGGAGTACTTGGGCTTATGGACTTCATCCATAACCTCCCACATAGGCTACCGATACCTGGTATCCAAATTCTATTTGTATCATCCAACTTAGGCTTCAATTGTTTGATTCCATTTACTTGGTAGTCGGTATTCGAAAGTAAAGCGAATACTTCTCCTACTAACGATATTAAACGTGCAAGAACCCCTTTATTTGATTACCCTCAATATGGTAGGGTTATGTGATGCTTATTCCTAGTAATGAAAGGAATGGTGCCTGCGAATCTTGAGTGTATGTTGACACATACCCTCTATTCGTCTACGCACTTTGTCACAAAAGTAGATCTCTATAGATCTTATGAAAGAATTACTCGACGAGGTGTCTAGGTTTTAGTTGAATATTGGGTAGTAATGACACAGTACGGAAATGAAACTTTATGTTTGTCCCTCTTATGCTTTTTGAAAGCATTTTCTCGGACTAAGACTTTATTCTTAATTCAGGTTTCGTGTTATCTATGATCTTCCATTAAAATGGGTCATAATTGGTTTAATATTTCAAGATTCCTTGTGTGCTCTGACTAGTAAAGTTCGAGTCTAATCACCACTTTACCCTTTGCTTGTACCACCTTTCTATGGCAGACCAACCTTTGGGTTGTAACGTCCTGATATGTAAATTCATGGCTTGACGACCATACTCTCGAAGTATGTAAGCCATACGAAGTTCTATGAAATCCTAGCAAATTCATGGCCGTGAACTCACCTTGTGTCCGATGAAATCCTAGCAAATAACCTTGTGCAAATAGTTCCTGTCTATCCGTACCCTAATCACACAAGGGTACTAATGTGTTAAGACTACCCGTCTTATACGTAAGTTGTTCATCCGACTTAACGAATCCCGTTAAGTACGCCTTTGTTTAGTAAAAATAGGGTTTTCATTTACGACTCATTGGTGATTATTATTCGAGTCTAGATGCTTACATATTTTCCGAAAAAATAATATGTTTCCCTATTGGTGACTTAATACGTGTACCAAAAATAAATATTATTTTTGTAACAACTTAAAATATATTCACTTATTTTCCACGATGTCATGTGATTATTTATTTTTAACCGAATCTCTTCATATGTTCCATGTACATATATCAAATGTTCATATTAGGATACTAATCTTAAATTCCTAGAACATTTTCATGATTTAACCAAAACCGTACACCAACACATATATATCACAAATTTTATCCATAAACATATATTTTTAGTGACACCTTTCACATTCATATGTTGATGATAAATCGTTTGTATGTCTTCTTGAATCATAGGACACTACCTCGGGTCTTGCTAGGTAAGTCACACATGATCATATAACTTAAGGAACATGTATCCTTCAACATAACACATGAATGGAATGAAGGGTTTATGAAGAACACCATCATCTAAGTGTTATTTTATGTGATAGTATATATATATATATATATATATATATATATATATATATATATATATATATATATATATATATATATATATATATATATATATATATATATGTAGTTTATATTTGATGTGTCCTTGTCTTGTCCATGGTCGTTTTAGTTTGGTATTTTATGTATGAACATGTACGTGTATAAATATATGTATTCAAACATGACTCATGAAGAAATAAAGCCAAAGCTCATCAAGACTTTTATGTTTTATTTTGTTCATGAAAACTCAGATTTTTAGGCGTACTTTGAATAGACTTTTAGATGGTTTTAGAAGACCACATGACTTGGGGTTTTCTTCTAAAATCAAGTTTATTGAAACCAGAGGAGATGTGAAAAAGATTTACTATATTTGGAGTTGTGTAGGTACCTCAAAACAGGAAAATGAAAAGAGGTGTCCAGATTCGACGAGGTGTCCAGATTCGACCTGCACTGAGCGGTCTTCTTGCACCGGCTGTTTGGAGGTCGAATACTCCATGGATTCGAGTAATTCCACTTGGGTTCTTCCTTCTTAATATGGGGCTTAATTCTAGAAGAAAAATGGACCGATTTGGCCAAGTAACGAAGGAGATATGGTCTTGCAAAGTTGGCCAAAAATCTGGTAGAAGCTGAGTTACGGAATTTTTGGGTATTCTTTTGGTTTTGGGGCTGGTTAAAACCGAGAGAAAGAGGGGGATATAGGGTGATTTCTTCTTGAATTTCCAGTAGGTGATTCAAACCACCAATTCAGCATTGGAAAGCCAAAGTTCCTCCAAGAATCATCATTGGTTCCGTTGAATGCACACATGTTGATATTGATAATTCGAGAACCCTTTTTTACAAGGATGCAAGCTCTTGGATTCCTCCCACTGACTAGATCTCTCTCATGTGCAGGGACAGCCATGTCACAAGAATAACACCCAGGTGGTAGACAGTGGTTGTTCCAGGTATATGACAGGCAACAGATCCATCCTCTCCAACTTCAGGCATTTCAATGGAGGATATGTTGCCTTTGGAAGTGACTCAAAAGGAGGATCAATTACTGGACAAGGAACTGTGTCCAATGAAAGAATGAGTATTGAAAAGGTAACCTATGTCAATGAATTGGACTTCAATCTCATGAGTGTTTCCCAGGTCTGTGATCAGAAGCTCTTCACAGATAAAGAATGCTTTGTACTGTCTCCTGGCTTATCCAAGCCTCCTCGAGAAAAGATTTTATTAACTGCTCAGAGAAAAGAAAATCTTTATGTGCTTGACATGAATGAGGTCACTCCATCTGGCAGTGTATCCTGTTTTCTGTCAAAAGCTTCAGTTGATGAATCAGCTCTCTGGCACAGGAGATTAAGCCATGTTAACATCAAAACCATCAACAAATTGGTGAAGGATAATCTTGTCAGAAGGCTTCCTGACAAAGAATTCCACCTAGAAGATCATTGCATTGCTTGTTTGAAAGGGAAGCAACACAAGAGTTCTCACAAGACCAAGACTTTGAATACAAATGACACTCCACTACAGCTGCTGCATATGGATCTCTTTGGTCCTACAAATATTATGTCAATGGGTAAGAAGTCATACTGTCTGGTGATAATTGATGACTACACCAGATTCTCATGGGTATACTTCTTGAGAACTAAAGATGAAACTACTAAGACTCTCAAATCTTACATTCTTAGGATAGAGAATCAAAGCAATCAGAAGGTAAAGATCATAAGGTGTGATCAGGGCACAGAGTTCAAGAACCACACCTTGAACTGTTTCTGTGAAAGCAAGGGAATAGAAAGACAATACAGTGCTCCAAGAACTCCTCAACAAAATGGAGTTGCTGAAAGAAGAAACAGAACTCTAATTTAGTCAGCAAGATCTATGTTGGCTGACTCAAAACTAGCTCTCACATTCTGGGCAGAAGCAGTAATCACAGCCTGCTATGTGCAAAATTGAGTTATCATAGTCAAGCCTCTCAACAAGGCACCTTATGGAACTATGGTTCCAAAGAGTTCCCTACATTGGATTTCTAAAACCTTTTCAATGTCCATGCACAATTCTGATCACACATGGGGCTCTTCTTAAGTTTGGTGCCAAATATGATGAAGGATATTTTGTTGGCTATTCCTCTCAATCCAAGGCCTACAGAGTATTCAACTCAAGAACAAGAATTGTGGAAGAATCAGCCAATGTGGAATGTAGAGAACACATTGCCTGTGAACAGGGAAAAGGCCTAAACTAGCTCTTTGACATAGACTCCTTCACCTAAATATTTGAGCCTCTCATCTTCTCAAATATGGAATCTACCTCTTCACAAGCACCAGCTTTCTCTTTCTCCTCTTACTACAGACTGGATTTTCCTAAATCTTCAATCAGTCTGAAAAGACCATCCAATGATCCTCCATCTGTTATGGAAGCCATTGAAGCAAGTGAAGCCGGAACCAGACTCTCCAATGTCACCAGCAGCCTGTCTGAAAATGAAAATTTGAATGAAGACTCTTCGGTAATTGCTGTAAATGTTGCAAATACTATTGCTGATAATACTGGTGTGGCTGCTGATAATACTGAAGTGGCTGTTGATATTGAAGACTTTTCCACCATGAATGAAGAAATCCCTGATCAAAATCAAACTAATCTTGAGCAAGGGATACAACTGGAGGTGGTACCAGCACAAAGGATCAACAAGGAACATCCTCTGGAAAATATTATTGGCCAAGTTCACCAAGGAGTTCTAACAAGAAGCAAATCTCACGAGGCCAATATATGTTTGTTTTCATGTTTTCTATCTCAGGTGGAACCCAAGAAGATAGATGATGTAACATTTCTGATTTTCATTATCTGTGTTTCAATTCAATGTGATACATTTCAAACCAAATTTGTAACATCCCGAGTTTTAGAGCACGAGAGAATTCACGAGGAATTAAAACTTAAATAAAAAGAAAGGAAGCGGGCTTGGGCCGGGGTGAATGGGCCGAAAATAGAACCATCTTGTATTCACCGATCCTACAGCCTTTTTGTTTATGTTTTGTATGTTTTGTCTTGTAATTTGTTAAGTTTGCACAGGCGAACTTAACATGTTCGCCTGATATAGTTGACCAAGTTCGCCTGAACTAAATGTGGCGAATATGATAAGTTCGCCTGAACCAGTTGTATTGTCTATAAATAGTGCAGTAGTTGTTCTCATATGTAACATTCTGTATTTCTGGAACTACTATGTGTGTGATGTTTACAGATTGAATACTAGAAGCTTTTTATGATATCTTGTCTTGTGTGATTATATTGAGTGTGTGAGTATTCAAGATGTACGTATGCGTTAGGATTCCGCACTTCGTATACGTATCACATGTTTTACAGCAGAGATAGATCGGTAGACCCGCTGGGACTAACAAAAGCATATGAGAAATCTTGAAACATTTAATCCATTTCGACCATTAATGGAAAAATATCATATGGAACAGAACCTAATATGAGAGTATAAATTTAATGTTCCCAGAAAATGCTTTCGAGAAGTATAATGGAACAATCATAATGTTTCATTTTTGTACTCTGTCACTACTATCCGAGTACAAGAAGGTGATGGATATGTTGTTAGAAAATGAATATACTAACCCTTATGTTAGGGGTCACTTTTATGACTGAGGATCCTGGACCTTCGACGTCCTTCGATATCCAGATAGGTTTTGGTATCATTAACATTTATATCGTTAACAGTGGTATCCTTCTTCTATCTTGATTTATTCGCAGGTAATGTTGGGAATCAGGGTACCTAATTTAATATTTTGTGATGCCCACATCCCGGATCCCCCGTAATGTCAGTCACTTGTCAGATTTGCTCATGAACATATAGTAATCAGAGAAAACATACACAGCGGAAGACTTTAAAACATTATTTGTTCATAATACTTACCTTAGTACATTCTAAATTGAAAGTACAACATAATACTAATGCCAGTCTCTAGCTATGGATGCCAGATAGCCTGCTCATGATGCCTCCTTGCCCTAACTGCTTTATACCATACTCTTACCTGACACGCATGTCACACGCCAACCGACGACGGAATACGTCGGGGCGGGACATGTAGCAAATGGTTGACTAGGTTGTAATAAATTAAACATCATATTTCATTGCATAATTCAGACCAAACAATATCCAATCAAAATACATAAATTGAAATACATAAGTTCTTTATTAAATTAAACTAGGTCCAAACTTAAATGAAGCATGTCTTGATCAACTCACATATTCGTACCTGAAACATGATTAAAATAAGGTCAACTAAAAAGTTGGTGAGCATACATAGGTTTTTAAATAGATATCATAGTGTTATGTGTATACAATCCATACATATCATGGTTAATAAGGCAATTATGAAGAATAACTATTGTGTAACCAAAATGTGAAATCAAAACTTTGTAACTAGCATGCAAAACCAAAGTGTGTTTTCGGTAACAATCACCCTAACTAGGTGGGTTTGTCAGACTCAATATATCTATCATTGTTAACCGTCGGCTTGTATAGTTAATGATTGCACATGTAAATTGCACACAAAATGTAGTTAACACACCTAGTACTCAAACATAAGGCTCAAATTGCACACATGAATGTAGGGTGGAATTGTATTGTGTAGTTTGCAAACATTGTATATTTGTAATTCATGTTCCACCCCAAAAATGTAAATAGTGTAAAATGGGGCTATGTAAACTCACCTTGATAAGTAGAGGGTTGGACTAGAAACTTGTAGCAAAAAGAATTAAGGACGCCCTAAGTTAAATAGACACGTTAATATAATGAAGAAGCGGTTAAGAGACAACAACAAAGGAACGATTGAGATCTTAGGATTTTGGAACGGAGGAGTGAACAAAAGCATATAAGGATCCGAACTTTATTGATACTAAGTTTAATAAAGTGAATATATAAACCAAATTACATAAAATAGAGTTTTATAAATATTATTTATAAAAGAAAACCTGGCGTTTAAGTATTAAATATATCAACTATAGATTAATGCCACCTTTGCATAATTAACACGATGTCAAAAAGTAAATAAACGTTTAAATTCTTATAATAATCATCATTTTGAGATATTAAGAGGTAATAATGTTCATAAGAATATAATTTTGAAATAAATATATTTTTCTAAGCGAATTGTAATATTACTAATACTCTATAAAAGTACATGATTAAAATGATATTAATAACACTTAATAAAATATATTATAGACCGCTCTTTTTTTTAAAGGTTTAGGTTAAATATAATCATAAAGCTCCTTTCGGTTAATAACCTATGGTGTTAACGAAACCCCTTTAAAAGTTATGTTCATAAAATAATAGCCTTCGTCATGTTTTAAAATGAAAACAGAAATATATATACTTAAACATGCTCACAAAATGTCTTTAGAAATCAATTGTTCATATCTATAAATACCCTCTTTTTTTATTTATAAAAGATAAAAAAAGACTCATGAAAGTTTATAAGAGGATTGGTTTTAACCATAGTATAATACTAATAATTATAAATTTGTTTTAAATAACTAAACCATATGCAAAATCTTGGAGTTTGACATTAAAAATTAAAATCTAATAGTCTTTATTCACTAGAAGCATAATTAGTTCATGAGTACGAGTGTTCGTGAGTGTGAAGAGGTAAAATCAAAAAAAAAAACAAAGTGCTGTAGTGGCCCGGTCTAGAACACGTGACCTCTACTGTGGATCTGAACGAGTTAACCACTAGACCAAGGCTTCCTGTTTGGTTTATGATCCTAGAAACAAACATATATATAAGAAGTTTCTGCGATTCCTTCTTCCTCACACAAATAATACAGATCGCAACATCCCCAAAGAGATTTGGAGCCAAATCAGACGTAAATAAAGGGGAGAAGTGAATACTTGGAGTTGGTTCCTCGCAACACATGCCAAATCGATGACCGAACGTGAAACCCGAGCCCAAGCCGAAGTCGTTTACAAGAGAGTGCAAACCTTCGGATTTTTTTTCATTTTTTTTATACGGGGACTCAAATGGGGATAGTCAAAGGTGTTAGCAGAGATTAGAAACGCGTTAAAAGTTGTGATTGACGAGATTTCAGGGATTTGGGGGTTTGATTTTTGTGATTAGGTAATCCCATACCATTTACGCGACTTACCAAATTGGTTTCCAATCCTCATGATTTCGGTCCTAATTTCTCGAATTGAAGCTTGCTATGCATTCATTACACGGTCTAGAATGATTGGGATTCAAAAGAAATGAGTTGTGATTGCGGATTCAACGGATTTAGAAGGGTGAAAATGGGTTTTGACTTTTTAGAAGTCGACATTGAGCCTTGGAAAACCCAAGGTTCAAAATAAAGGAAAAATGGGTTCAAGACCAATTTATTTGTTGTAAAATAGTTTTTTGTAAAAACTTGTAAACTAAAAAATTATTTATTTTATATAGAAAACTCTATTTTTATAATATTACTTGTTAAAATATGTATTTATAAATTGTGTCGTCTATTTATTCAATAAATACATTCATATATATACATATTAATAATTAATATAACAATATGTATCTATATATATATATATATTTACGTGAAAATACACGCATAATTTATTAAAAATATATATGTTATTACATATGAAAAAGTGTTAGCACATACTTAAGGATTTATAAAGTATATTTTTGATTTGTTTATTATAACAAAGCATATATATACATATATAAAAATATACATATATATGTTGTATAAATTCAACCCAGAAGATAATATGTTTGAATAAGGATGAAACATTAAATGGCTACGTGTTAAATTAATAATTGGTGTGACATATTTTGTCGGGCAAGGTACGGGTTTGAAATGCTTAAATAATAAAATGATTAAAGAAAATTTATGGCCTAAAAATCATGGATGTTACAACACATACTTAACACACGGGTCAGCTTACGCTGGTGAGTTCTAGGTTTTAATAAAAATATCTTTGACATATCACCTTTCCATTCCATGTAGGTTTTATCCAAACATAACATTAATCCTGTACAACTTATATCTTATCGAGGTTCGTAAACCTCTCAAGTGGTCGTCATCACTTACCATTCCATTTATATAAAGGCCATTCCCCTGTTACACCCCACAAAGGAATGTAACGGTCCACATTCAATTCGTCCCCTTTCGGAGATATAGCAATCACTACCCATAAGTTGCAAGATAATATGCGGGATTGACCATACATGGCAAAACATTCCTTTATAGACCAAAGTGGTCAAAACCTTTCATGTTAATGCAATCACTGCCAATGACATCTTTTCATCATTACTTATCTTGGTAGACCAAGACAAGTCTTAAAACATTTCACAAAATCATCATTCTTTCCTTTTAAAAACAAGGTGGTTATCTTCCCAGAGTAGTACCTCCAACAGATATGTTCTCAGGAAAGAATGACGGGTCCAAAAGGGATTTATACACCATTTTTTCCTTACACAGAACATTTCGTTTGTCAGATAACTACATACTGGTCGGAAGGTTACCTTTTGTTTTTATAACATAAACCATTCCTTGCAACATCATGGATACTGGCTCAAGTATTGATACAGTATCTAAAACATTCATAACATGTGCATCATTGAAAAACATTTAAAAAGGGCATTATAGAACTCACCTTTAACTTCCTTCTTGTTAAAATAATCTTTACGTGCTAATGTGGTTAGCACAACAACTTGGATCAAGTCCTAAGTGATTATAACATTTCTTAATCATAAGATCCTAACTTAATGGAAATAACCAAGTCATTAGGAACTAGTCGGAACCTTACCTCAGCACTATCTCCTGCGTAATGGGACTGAAAAGCTGGAAACCGGACTTTCCTACGCGAACCTAGGCTCGGGGCATGCTTACCGAGGTTAAGTGTGTGTTTTGTGAGTGTGTTTGATGTGTGGAATGGTCTAAAACCGAGATCATAGTCCATTTATTTATAGTGAGCTCGAAAAGCCCGTAGCGGACCGTTAAGCATATAGATGCGGTCCGCCACCCCTTTAATGCGGCTTAACTGGCTTGGAGGCTACCTAGCGGACCGTTATATTACATCATATCGGACCGCTAAGGATGGATTGCGGCTAGCAGAGCGCTAACGAAACAATGTCGGTCCGCTACCTATGTTACACGCGTCAGATTTCAATGATTAGTCAGCTGACACGTGGCATTTTCTGATTTATCCCTTGCTCCCTACGTAGCGGACCGCTATCCATTTGGTGGCGGACCGCCACCTGTCAAATTCTTAGAATTTTCATTTTCAGCCCTTGAATTTTAATCTAATTACAATCTAACCCTTTCTATTTTAACATAATGTCCTTTAAACCCTTTGGGTTTTATCAAATGACATATTAGTCCCTAAATTTATATTTTCCTCAAACTTGGGGGATATTACACATTTAAAACAATAATTATTTAAACCTTTTAAATAAATAAATTAGATATATTTTAGCGGAAGCAATTTAATAGTACCTTTACCAGATTAGATTTGGTTTCCTTTCAGTGATCTGATTACACGCGTTTAAACAGTATAAAATAACCAACCATAGGGTTTTCAGTTTTATACCTTTGACGATAACCAGATCTCTAACATCTTAGTACAACGAACGTCACGCTAATTGACTCCTACATGAAACCTACAGCAAAACGTCACACGTGCATGCAGATGGAAAACTACGACAACGACGACGCAAAGGCAGCAACGGCGGTGGCGAATGGCGGTCCGGCGGAGGTGGTGGCGGCCGGAAAATCGAGGGAGAGGGGAGAGAGGGTTTTCGAAACCCTTGGTTGCTAAGCAATCTCAATTAGGTTTTTAGGGTTAAGTTAAGGTTATAAACACACTGCCCCTGAGATACGTGTGGCTGTGTGACTAGTCAGACCGGGTGCGGAATACCCGTGCTAGGTGGAGAAACAAGCAACACAAAGTAAACCGACAACAAAATCACTCTCAAACTCCGTCTATTATAAACTTGAAGGTTACAGAGAGAATACAACTGAGTGCATATGACTGCGTACATAAGTTCTGTTAACCTTGCCTATTTATACTAGACCTGGGCTCTGCGCACTTAGCAAGTGCGCAGGGCAAAATGCTCATGCGTACTTAGCAAGTACGTAGAGAGTTCTTGCGTACTTGCTAAGTACGCAGGAGATAACTCATGCGCACATGCTAAGTGCGCAAAACACTTAGAGAATTTAGACAACTAGTACATACAATAGTAAATACAACTCGATACTTAATACATACAGACACTAAGATACAAAGACTATTACATACAAGACAAGTACAAAAGCTAAGACAATATCCTGAGTGTTTGTCACACAAAAGTGCTTCAACAATTGACAACAGCTCTGGATTGTCTTCGGTCTTCACAGCTCCCTAGCTTTAGCTTCCATCTTCTTCTTATAGTTAAGGCAGAACTTGACCACCTTGTCGTATATAGAAGCAAGGAACTTTTTCCACTAGTCCTTGTACATGTAGTACTTGTCAGCTAGCGCCTCCAAATCTTTCACAGAAAAGTTTATGAAGCAGACTTCATCAAAAACTCTGATCAGTTACCTTAGCACTAAGCTTCCACTCTCGGACCACACCTTTCCAATCACCACTGCTTCGCCCGATTTAGGATCTACGTACCAGTACCATATGTTATCGAGGATATCCTGAGATAACTTGCTCAGGGCAATCCTGGTTTCACACAGCACTGGCTTGTACACCAGTTTCTTTAAACTATTATGAGTCACGGGATGTCTAACATTCTTGTCCCTGACTCGCTTGGGCACTTGAGGCTTAAACACCTCAAACTTCCCTGATCTTCCCTCTCGCTGCAGAACCTGCCACAAACCCATCGCTACTGCGTGATTTGAGTGACACAGCAGCTCTCAGTTTGCTAGGTTCACGAGGCCGTATCTTGGCAAGGAGTTGAAAGCTTCGCAGGTTGGTTTCAAGTATTGAACTCCCCCGGCTCGTTTGATTGCAAACAACTTCTTGTCCTCCTCGAACCTCACAACAAAGATCATCCTGTTGCTCCATGTTTGTCTATGATTGATGTTTTTTGCCAGACAGGAGCCGGATCCTTCGATGAACTTGCAGGCATATGTTTGTCTTTCGGTGCCTCTGGATCCACAGGTGTAGGGTCGGCAGGGGAGGCTTCAGTCGACACCTCAACAGGACTAGCATGCTCGACTGAACCTGTGTCAAGATGAGTTTCAAAGAATGGAGCTTCGAAGATCTCTCCATCTTCAAACTCATACTCTCCTTCCCCATCTCCCTTTGGAACTTCGATTACAACATCCTCATCCTCCTCATCCCAATCATCACCAGACTCGATCTCTCCCTCTTCCAAATTATAGAGAGCATCGATCTGTGCTTCCTTGGAATAGTCCGGCTTTAGTAGTAAGATCACATCATCCGACACATCGTCAGATAGATCTTTCAAAACGTCAGCCACCGACTTTCTTTTATTACCACCTGGAGCATCACCTCCACCTTCACTCTGAGTAGACTCCCCCTCAACCATAGGCACGGCGAAAATGGGAACAATCGACAAAGTTGACGGTTGCTGCTCACTTCCACTCATTCTGGCTTTAGGATCCTAGTCCTGATCATCTCCCTTAGTTAGGTAAACTAAGTGACAAGCCTCTTCACTGCTAGGCTTGGTTGATTGCTTCTCCAACATCTCTTTCAATTTATCCCCCTGAGCAGCAAGCGTCTTGGCCATATCACAGACCAGTTTCACCATAGTGTCATGCTCTAAACGTTTTTGTCATCAGCCGCCCGCTGTTTCTTTAGTGCTGATACATCATCAATCAGAGAGTTGATCTGCCCCTGTTGTTTGTCAGATTCTTCTCACGATTTCCATAGCGTTTCAAGAAGTCCAGTGACTTGAGTCTCTAGTGTAGTGATCCGGGTATCACGAGGATCAGGTCCCCTAGAAGACGATGCTTCGACTTGATTAGTCGGGAAGGAAAAGAATTCTCCAAAATCGAACCCCTGGGTGAAGTCCAAGTCAGGAAAGGGTTCACTGATGTGTTGGAGGGTGGTTATAGGGATGGTTGTTGTTTGGCATCTTAAAAATGGCCTTGATGTCCTCTAGGGTCCTTGTTGGGATTGTCAAGAGGAAGCTCAGACAGAGACTTGATGTCCTTGCTTGGCATCTTAAAAATGGCCTTGTTAGAACATCTCATATGTTGACCTCTGATAGTTGTTATAGTGAATTAATCCTTCTCAACATTGTAGGACCAGCTAGTGAAAGGAAAGTGGGATTGGAGAGGTTTAGCATCAATGACTACATATTTTCTAGGGTTGAAGTGATGTTTGATCACAAGCAACAGATGTCTTCCACTTTCATTCTCACGCTTATGAGCATCACCCAGCTCCATCATTCTTCTAAGATCATAATCTGAGAGCTGCATCACCTCATCAACAGTTTTATAGATTGATCTTTTTACTTCTGCCCTCCCCCTGAAGACTTCAAACCATTGATCTTGATTGTTATAGAACCAACCAACAATTTCTTTTGAGTCTTCTGGTTTGGTAGTAGGTTTGGTTTTCTTCTTGGGGGGGCTGGTGATCCCAGCCATTCGTTGTGCAACCTTGCACTAAACCCTGCACCCCCCTCCACTTAGAGGATCAAAATCAAGCCTGGGAGATCGTACCCCCTTGCCTTCCGGCTCTCAGCATCCCCTCCTCGTGTTGGTCATCTCGCGCTAACTTCAGAACGTGGGCATGAGGGAAGGCCGATGCTTAAACATGTCCCAACCGATGACATCAAAGTCATCAAGCATCCTCCCTCACTCATGCCCACTATCTTCCTTTATATAGGAAGTTACAAGCAAAACTAAATAATTAAAAAGGACATCTGTCCATTTCTTGATAACGTAAGTGCATACGTCATTTTTCAATCAATGAATCCATGAGTGGGGTCTAATTCACGTGTATCTTCATTATTGATGTCTTCAGTGGAGTATGCGGAATCATTTTTCTTAATCAATCGATGTATGTTTTGATATAAAACTTTTTTGATTTAATGCTTAAGGAAAGATTAAATAAATATCCTTGAAGTATTTGACAGTATAAAATAAAATTATACCTCTTCGATGTCGTTCATTCCGTTGCTGTTAACGTGTTCTTTACAAGGGACCAATCCAACCATTATTTCCCTACGGCCACCTGCCTAAACGGTACTCTTCTATGGCTCCAGGACTCCAGGTTTTGTAAAGAGATAACATGAACATAATGAAATTTAAAGAAGATAGAACTTTTATTTCATAACTGTTCTTCCGAAAGGAAGAACTTCTTGATATTTACATCTCTCCTTAAGAGGGAGAGTTTACTCACACATACACATTTGTTTACAAGATAAGAAATAGAAAAGGGGGGGAAGTATTCGATGATCTCTACTAATAAACTATCTTCCTTTATATAGGAAGTTACAAGCAAAACTAAATAATTAAAAAGGACATCTGTCCATTTCTTGATAACGTAAGTGCATACGTCATTTTTCAATCAATGAATCCGTGAGTGGGGTCTAATTCACGTGTATCTTCATTATTGATGTCTTCAGTGGAGTAGCTGTCAGAATAAGGGCTGTCACTTTTCTTTGTACTGTTTGTACAGTAATCACAATTATGATTTTCATAAGTGCGTTGTAGCTTTTGACAAAGCTTTTCTTTAGTGGTGGGTCCTGCTTCCACTTTATTGAACATGATACTTTGTTCCATTCTTTCTAAAGCATCTTTTTCGTGCCTTGGTAGTGGGGTTCCACTATAGCTTGTAATAATGCAGTTGTGGCTGCAATGGTTTACTTTATTAAAGCTTCCTACTTTTAATTTTTGTAGATTTTCAAGGATTTTAAGAAATCCTCTGACTCTGATGTCTACCCAGTTTTCTGGGTCTTCATAATTTTCCTCCATAATGTCTACCCAGCTTTGGCAATACCGATTTCTAGGTGATGATAACTTTGGAAAGAACTTCCTTGGTACCAGTCTAGGAGTGTAGAGTTACACTTGATAAAGATATCAGCATCTCTTGCTGCTGCAATCTTTTTGTGAAAGTTTTTGATCGCTTTTTTGACTCCTTCTGGGAAAAGATTGATTTCTAACAGATTGGGAGAGGGGTAAATGAACTTGGTTAATCCAGCAATAAATGTTAGAGAAACAAGCTTTGTATCTGCACCTTTAGGGGTATTTCCTTCTTTCCGAATTCTGCTGAATATCGGGTGGCTTCTTGTTGGGCTTGTAATAAGGACCCAAATTTTTTAAATGGAAACGAATTTCCTGAGACGTACCGTGAGACTATAGACCAGTCTTCGTATATGCCTCTGTGTTCTCCATCAAAGATGACATAAAATTTGGATTTACCATATTTCATGGGTTCTTGGATGATCTGAGAGTAGCTTGGTCTTAGAGAGACCTGTTCAGTTTTTAGCAAACTGTCAGCTATCAACGGATTTGATATGCCTTTACCAGAGCCGTTTGCTTCTGGGCTAGATGAAGATTGTGATTCTTCATTTATCTTGCTTTTTTCCAAAGCAACAGGAATCAACGGATTTGATTTTTCTTTACCCTTAGCCGTTTGCTGGGGAATAGATTCAGTTTGCAACCTTTCGGTTTCCTGTACTGAATTAACAGTTGTTTCTAGACTTTCGTCGTAGATGGCTATTTTTTCTCGAAGGTTTTTCAACTCTATGAGAAGGATTTTTTCTTTGAGGCGTAAAGCCTTTAATTCTTCCATTTCTAAATTTTTGTGTTTGCTGAATTGGGTGATGATTTTTCTTGAAAGATTTTTGCTTTATAAATAGGCAAATTTTTTGGATTGTGATATGTAGGTGCTTACGTATTTTGAAAATCGCGTGTCAAGCAGTCAGCAAGCACGTTTTTGGTCCCCTCCAGATGCTCAATTTTAAAGGAGTATCTAGAAAACCACATCTGCCATCTGACAAGACGGCCTTGTTTATTATCCCCTGAGATTTTTGTTCTAAGGAAATAAGTAAAGTTTTTGTTATCTGTTCTTACTAAAAATTGTACAGGAGTAAGATAGATTGAAAACTTTGAAATAGTGTTTTTTACCGCTAGTAACTCTTTTTCGTTACTGTGGTAATTTCTTTCGGCTTGTTTAAAACTTCCAGAAGTATATTTACATATTTCTTCTTTTTCAGAAGTTTTAGCCTTCAAAACCCCACCCCAAAAGTCATTTGAAGCATCGGTTTCTATTATAAGGAAATCTTCTTCCTTTGGAAGATAAAGTTTAGGAAAATTTGTCAAATTTTTCTTTATCTTTTTTATGTAGTCTGTATCGGATTGTTTCCATTCCCATACATATTCCTTTTTTAATTTTACCTGTAGAGGTTTTCTGAGCTCCGCCAATTTCGGGATGTAGCTTTCTGCATAGGTTAGAATACCTAAAAATCTTTGAAGATGTTTTTTGTCTTCAAGTATGTCTGGAAATCTGTGAAGATTTTCGAGAATATGTTTTTGTGGACAATGGGTCCCTTGATCTATTTCTAGACCTAAAAAATTAATTTTTGTTTAAAAAGATTAGCTTTCTTTTTAGATGAAATAATTCCATATTTTTCCATTAATTTTAAAACTGAAAGAACATGAAAATAATGTTTTTCTTCAGATTCTGAAAAAATTATGATATCGTCAACATAGACGGTACAGAAGTTTTCTAATCCTCTAAGAGCATTTTGCATATGCCTTTGGAATATGCTAGGTGCTTGTTTTAGTCTAAAAGGAACTACTGTCCATTGGTAATGACCGTCTGGACATGTGAATGCAGTTAAGAGCTGAGATTTTTCATCTAACAATACCTGCCAAAATCCACTTTTACAGTCGAAACTAGAAAAGATGGTTTTTCCCCTTAACAGAGTTAATAATTATTGCATACAAGGGAGGTTATGACTGTCTCCTTTGGTAGCTGCGTTTATTGCCTTATAGTTAACAACCATACGCTTTTTTCCTCTTCGTTTTTCAGCCTCATTTTCGACTAGAAAGGCTGGTGACATATGAGGTGATTTGCTAGGAATGATTAACTTAAGATCAAGTAATTCTTTAATCTGTTTGTTAAATTCCTTTATATCCTGTGGACTATATTTCATTGGTTTTACCCTGATTATAGTTTTAGGATCTAATAATTCTATCGACGCCTTCATCCATTTTTTGGTTTTATCGGGGTCAATTGGATTTTCCGAACACTCTTTTTCAAGTAAATTTTCTATTTTTTGATATTTTTGTATTTCAAGAAAATATCTTTTTTCTTCTGGTTTGATAACTTCATGAGTTATGTTTGTACCAGGAATTTGTTTATTCTTTGAATCTTTTTTCATAGATTCAAGGAAGTCGGGCTTTCCAAATTGAAAGGCTTTTGTGATTTTTCTAATCAAAACTATTTCTTGATTTAGATGAAAGGATATTCTGTCTAACCATTGGGTAAAAGGTCCATAGAGTTGACAGAAATTATTTCCAAGGAGTAAGTCAATACCTGATTCCTGCTGATAAATAGTAGGAATAGAGAAAGGTTCTCCTGAGAAATAAATAATCAAGTTTCTACATACTTTAGTTAGCCTAATAGTTTCTTGATTAGCGATTGTTACTCTGATGTCTTTGGGAGCATTTTCCCATAGTTCTTCATGAAGATTTTTCCTTTCAGTGTGAACACTTCCTTCTTCACTATACTCTTGGCGCGGAGGGATCCTGCCACGCCCACCATTTCGACCGCCGGTACGACCACCGGTACGGCCACCACGCCTTCCGTTTCCTCTCCTTGCCATTACGTTCTATAAGACAGGAAATCCAATGTCATCACGCTAGTTAACAAATAGAATTCAATAAGCACTGTAAGATGTTAATATACACTGGCCATCTGTAATTAACCATTACACTACCTTTCGATTTCTATTTGACCACCTTTGTGATTTTATTAGAACACAAGTCCTTACTTAACCCTTTCTAAGGCATACTATATACGTAAATACATATACTACCTTCATACCTGATGCTTTGGCTCGAGTTACCCGTACTGGCATCCGCTTTCGGTCCCATTCAAAGTTTAAGTTCAGACACTGAGAGTGTCCGAATCTCTCAAACTATTGCTCTGATACCAACTTGTAAGGCCCCAAACCCGGGAGGCCCCACTTGTTGGAATTACTCATTCACAAACAGTTCTTAAACATGAATATCAAATAACGCAGCGGAAAATTTTCATTTAAACATAACTTAATCGTTGTTCATACATGCGGAAGCGTAAACATTGATTAAAACATATTTACATCATAACTAAACATAACGGGATGGCAGTCTTCAAAGCAGTCGGGTAACTCTTCATCTCTAGCCAAGCATCACCGTCCATCCTCATAACCTGCCTTAACCTGAATGTGTACACTTAAAAACGTAAGCTACGCTGGTGAGTTCTAGTTTTCGTTCGTTTTAAGAAATGGTTCATCATTCAAACATTCAATAGGGTTTAACATTCGTATAAGAAAACAGGGCCTTTCATTCGTAAACCTTCGCACATTTAAACACATTGAACGGATCATTTGTTTAAAACATTAACATTCATTTAAGTCATACATTACTATCTAAAATCTGTATCGTTACGCGTCTCTATGTCCCCGTAGGAACCTTTAATGTTGTGGGCAACCGCTACGTATCGCCGTCATTGCCACAACCATTCATTACGTGGGGTCAACCGTTACGTATCGCCGTCATTTCCCAACACGCATCTTTCCTTTGGAAATTGACCGTTACGTATCGCCGTCATTAATTTCCCATTACCATTCAATACGTGGGGTCAACCGTTACGTATCGCCGTCATTGCCCAACACGCATCTTTCCTTTGGAAATTAACCGTTACGTATCGCCGTCATTAATTTCCCATTACCCTTTCCCTTAGGATGATCGTCATCACCCGAGTAACCGTCGTTACTCCCTTACCAGTTGTACAACATCAAAACCATTGGCAGGCCACTAAGACACTACCCCTGTTGTTCTTATGGTAACTATGGCTCGCTGTCCATAATCTACCACAAGGCTGGGAATCTCGTTCCCAGACTTCATTCGTCAATTCCATTCATTCGACAGATTAGATTTGTAATGACTTCTTTAAAACCTTTGCCCCTTTTTGTTTTCTTTTCATAAAACCTTTCCTTCACTTTCAAAACCCTTTACCTTTTCATTAAACCATTTCTTTATAACATTCGTTCGTAAACATTCCGTTCATAAACTTTCTTTCCATAAACCCTTCGTTCCAAATCATTTCCTTTCGTAAACGTAGTTTCATAAACATCATTTTATAAAACATCATTTCATAAAACATCATTTCATACGTGTACACACCAGCCCGAAAACATTATATAAAAACATTTAAAAGAGGGCTTCTAGAACTCACCTTATAAGCTAGTCTCGGTTGTCCTAAACAAAGGTCCAACAACTTCACTTCCGATCTGAATTGATTAGTTAAATACACATCAGACCAATCCTGACTCTAACGGTTTAACCATTCTAACATACTGACTTCACTTAATCAGTTCTGATGTCTGCGCACTTAGCAAGTGCGCAGACTCTGCTTCCTGCGCACTTAGCAAGTGCGCAGACCATGCTTCCTGCGCACTTAGCAAGTGCGCAGGTCCTTCCTCCTGCGCACTTAGCAAGTGCGCAGGTTCCTGTTCCTGCGCACTTAGCAAGTGCGCAGGACCTGCTCCGTGCGTACTTAGCAAGTGCGCACGACCTGTTCTTCGCGAAAACCCTAACTTTCGCATTCGGGTCTGATCATGTCAAGATCCCGAACCTGTTGCATTCAAAACGTTCGTTTTCCATTAAGGAACTCAAATCCGTGATTATCTTTCAGTTCCATCCGTAAAAACGTTGCCTTTTCACCCAAAACCCAAAAACGAACAAAAACTCAGATTTAGGTCGGATCGTTACCTGAATCGAGCTTCTGATCCGGAGGTTCTTCTCACGAGTTATGGAGCAACACACTTCTCAAATCTCGGGTCGATCCGACAACTTTCTCTCTCTACGGTTTCTCTCTCTAGAAGTTGCAAATGAGAGAAATGGGTTGTGACCTTGGCTATTTATAGGGGAGGCTCCCCTTCTAGCCCATCCGACCCGACCCGACATGCCTCGTTCGTTTATTCCGTTATTATATCTGTCGTTTTATTTTTGGGATGTTACAAGTCTACCCCCTTACAATAGGTTTCGTCCCCGAAACCTATCATAAGTCAAATAGATGAGGGTACGACTCCCTCATTTCCTTCTCCGTTTCCCAAGTGGCTTCCGATCCCTTTCGATGCTTCCATTGGACTTTAACCAATTGGATAACTTTATTATGTAAACGTTTCTCCTTCCGATCAAGGATGGCCACGGGTTCTTCGATGTAATTAAGGTTGTTGTCGACCTCGATGTCAGTAAGTGGTACGTGAGCCGATTCATCCGCCAAACACTTTCGCAAGTGTGATACATGGAAAGTAGGATGAATCCCACTTAACTCATCGGGCAACTCCAACCGATAAGCGACTTCACCAACCCGTGCCACTATCCTGAATGGTCCGACAAACCTCGGACTTAACTTTCCTCTCTTCCTGAATCGTATGATTCCCTTCCAGGGCGACACTTTCAACATTATTCTGTCCCCAACATCAAACTCGATAGGCCTTCGTCGTCTATCCGCATAGGACTTCTGACGATCTTGTGCGGCCTTCATTCGTGCTTTGATCTGATCAAACCTTTCCGACGTCTCTCTTACGACTTCGAGACTTCCTAATTCTTTCTGTCCAATCTCACCCCAACAAACCGGGGTCCTACATCTTCTCCCATACAACATTTCGTAAGGCGGCATGCCTATCGTCGTGTGATGACTATTGTTGTAGGAGAATTCAGCTAACGCCAGATGGCTGTCCCAACTGCCACCGAAGTCGATAATACAAGCACGGAGCATATCCTCCAACGTCTGAATAGTCCTTTCTGACTGACCATCCGTTTGCGGGTAGTATGCTGTGCTGATATTAAGCCTCGTGCCCATCGCCTCATGAAATCTTTTCCAGAACCTCGATGTGAATCGTGTGTCCCGGTCAGATACGATCGTCAAAGGCATCCCATGCCGTGCTACTACTTCGTTGATAAACACTTCTGCTAACCTTTCCGACGAGAACGCCTCGCGAATAGGTAGGAAATGAGCACTCTTCGTTAATCGGTCCACAATTACCCAAATGGCGTCATGACCTTTAGCTGTGCGAGGTAGCTTAGTTATGAAGTCCATGGTAATGTGTTCCCACTTCCATTCCGGTATATCAAGTGGCTGAATCTTTCCATACGGTTTCTGGTGTTCGGCCTTTACTTGCGAGCAAGTCAAGCACTTGCTTACATACTTCGTCACATCACATTTCATTCCAGGCCACCAGTAGTCCTTCTTCAGATCTTGGTACATTTTATTGGTACCAGGATGGATAGAGTAACGAGACTTATGAGCCTCATCCAAGATTTTGGTTCTAAGTTCGCCACCCATATCCATACCCGTCCATAACGTGTTCTAACACCAAGGGTGTTATATTCCAACTTGTCCTGTTGGCCCACCATCCTTTCTCCCTTTATATTTTCTTCCTTCAAAGCTTCATCTTGAGCTCTTTCGATTTCTCTCATCACATTCGATGTTACCACCAACTGGTAAGCTTTCACTCTAATAGGAGTAGGCACATCCTTTCGGCTTAGAGCGTCAGCCACCACGTTTGCCTTTCCAGGGTGGTACATTATTTCACAGTCATAGTCCTTCAGGAGTTCCAACCATCTCCTCTGCCTCATATTAAGCTCCTTTTGTTCGAAGAAGTACTTCAAACTTTTGTGGTTGGAGTAAATAGTAAACTTTACCCCGTACAGGTAGTGCCTCCAGATTTTCAATGCAAATACGACAGCAGCAAGTTCCAAATCGTGAGTCGGATAGTTGACTTCGTGAACTTTCAACTGCCGCGACGCATATGCAATCACTCTACCGCGTTGCATCAACACACACCCTAACCCTTGACCCGACGCGTCAGAGTATACCAACAAGTCTTCATTGCCCTCGGGAAGGGCCAAGACTAGAGCTTGTGTTAGCTTCTCTTTCAATTCCTTAAACGCCTCATCCTGGGTCGAACCCCATTCGTACTTTACTTCTTTCCGAGTCAACTTTGTCAATGGCGAAGCTATTTTCGAGAAATCCTGGATGAATCTCCGATAGTAGCCCGCCAATCCCAAGAAACTGCGGATTTCAGTTGGCGTCTTAGGAATGTCCCATTCACTTACCGTTACTATCTTTGCTGGGTCAACCATAATGCCGTTCGGGCCAATGACGTGACCTAGGAATTGGACTTCCCTAAGCCAGAACGCGCATTTGGAGAACTTAGCATACAACTTCTCCTTTTTCAGAGCTTCCAATACTTCTTTCAAGTGACACGCGTGATCACCCTCATTCTTGGAGTAGATAAGGATATCATCGATGAACACGATTACCGATCGATCCAGCATCGGTCGACACACCCTATTCATTAAATCCATGAACGCTGCGGGGGCGTTCCTCAATCCGAAAGACATTACGCGGAACTCGAAATGTCCATAACGCGTGCGAAATGCAGTTTTCGGTATGTCTTCTTCCCTCACCTTCAACTGATGGTACCCGGACCGAAGGTCGATTTTCGAGAACCAACTTGCGCCTTGCAACTGGTCGAACAGGTCATTGATCCTTGGTAAAGGGTACTTGTTCTTCACCGTTCGTTTATTCAACTCGCGATAATCGATACACATTCTCATCGAACCATCTTTCTTCTTTACAAACAACACCGGAGCACCCCACGGTGAGATGCTCGGTTGGATAAATCCTTTCTCAAGTAACTCGTCTAGTTGGACCATAAGTTCCTTCATTTCCACTGGTGCTAGTCGATATGGAGCCTTAGCCACTGGCTGGGCATCTGGTACTAAGTCAATTCGGAACTCAATTTCTCTATCGCGTGGTATCCCAGGCAAATCCTCTGGAAACACCTCCGGGTACTCGCGTACCACGGGTACATCGTCTAGTTCCCTCACTTCCTTACACTTGTCAATTACATATACCAGATAAGCCTCGCATCCGCGCCTCAAGTAATTCGTTGCCTTAATCATTGAGATGACGTTTGGCATCGGGGCGTCACGATCTCCAAAGACTTCGACTTTGCTACCATCCGGAGCCTTGAGTCGGATTATCTTTCGTTTACATATTATTTGCGCTTCATTGGCAGTTAGCCAATCCATACCCAACACCACATCGAACCCTCCCAAAACCATAACGAACAATCTGACAGGGAACCTATGACCTTCTATTTTCATCGTGGAGTTGTCAACTACATCGGTCACTCTCGCAGTTCTACCCTCAGCGGTCTCTACGCTAAAGGCCCTTTCTAGCTTACTCACAGCATACTTTACTCTTTTACAAAAAGTCGCAGATATAAAACTCTTACTGGCACCCGAATCAAATAACACAGAAACAAGAGTGTTGTCAAGGACGAACGTACCTGACGCCACATCGGGATCCTTCCTAGCCTGATCCTGCGTCAGTGCATACGCACGAGTCTTTGCACGAGATCCCTCTCCCTTCTTTTCTGGGCCTTTTCCCTTCCCGGTTTCCCCCATCCTGGGCTTCGGGCAGTCCCTACTCATATGACCATTTTCCCCACAATTGTAGCATTTGTAACCTTGCGGGCATTCTCGGGAGTAGTGCCCGGTCTTGCCACACTTAAAGCACAGGCTAGATCTCAGTCTGCATTCACCTACATGTTCCCTTCCACACTTCTTACAAACAGTCGGCTCATCCACCCGAGCCCTTTTATCACGAGCCCCAAACATCTTTCCCCCAGTTCGCTTGTTTGAGAAGCTCGGTCTCTTCTTTTGTTCTTCAACGACAACAACATTCAGTGCCAGATCGTCAAATACCACGCCGCTTAGCTCTACTGTCGAATCATAGGTAGTAGGGGTGTTTGCCTTCACGTAGGTGCGGACCTGGTCCGGCAACCCTTGAATATAACAGGCAATCTTTCTCTCTTCAGTAGTGACAAGGTGTGGCACCAGACGTGCCAGTTCATTAAATCGGGTTGTGTACTGCCGGTGCGTCATGTTCCCGGCCTTCAAACCCAGAAATTCCCTCTCTACCTTCTCAATCTCGTTCCTTGGGCAGAAATTCTTGATCACCAAAGTTTTCAAGTCAGCCCACATCATCGCATCCACAATCTCGCTCCCTTTAGCCTGACGTACACCTTCCCACCAGTGGGATGCTTCCTCCCTCAAGGAGTTAGCAGCAAACTTCACTACTTGATTAGCTCGACACTCGCTCAGACGGATGGCGGCTTCCATACGTATTACCCAATCAAAAGTAGCCACCGCGTCCTTCTTCCCAGTCAGGACCGGCGGGTCACATGCCTTAAAGGACTTATAATCACATCCGCGAGCAGGCGGTGCATTGTCGGTCTCATTGTTCTGAGCACCAACTGCCGCGCTAGACCCACCCACCGCATTGACCTGCTTCAATGCTTCTGCCAACAGACCTGGCAGAGAAGCCTTCATCAGTTCTGTGAACTCTTGAGCTATAGCTGCTCTCACTTCGGGTTCAAAAGTGAAAGGTTGTTCTTCAACCTGTGTCTGCTCAGCTTCATGCACACTAACCGCCGGTTCAGTGTGAACACTTCCTTCTTCACTATACTCTTGGCGCGGAGGGATCCTGCCACGCCCACCATTTCGACCGCCGGTACGACCACCGGTACGGCCACCACGCCTTCCGTTTCCTCTCCTTGCCATTACGTTCTATAAGACAGGAAATCCAATGTCATCACGCTAGTTAACAAATAGAATTCAATAAGCACTGTAAGATGTTAATATACACTGGCCATCTGTAATTAACCATTACACTACCTTTTGATTTCTATTTGACCACCTTTGTGATTTTATCAGAACACAAGTCCTTACTTAACCCTTTCTAAGGCATACTATATACGTAAATACATATACTACCTTCATGCCTGATGCTTTGGCTCGAGTTACCCGTACTGGCATCCGCTTTCGGTCCCATTCAAAGTTTAAGTTCAGACACTGAGAGTGTCCGAATCTCTCAAACTATTGCTCTGATACCAACTTGTAAGGCCCCAAACCCGGGAGGCCCCACTTGTTGGAATTACTCATTCACAAACAGTTCTTAAACATGAATATCAAATAACGCAGCGGAAAATTTTCATTTAAACATAACTTAATCGTTGTTCATACATGCGGAAGCGTAAACATTGATTAAAACATATTTACATCATAACTAAACATAACGGGATGGCAGTCTTCAAAGCAGTCGGGTAACTCTTCATCTCTAGCCAAGCATCACCGTCCATCCTCATAACCTGCCTTAACCTGAATGTGTACACTTAAAAACGTCAGCTACGCTGGTGAGTTCTAGTTTTCGTTCGTTTTAAGAAATGGTTCATCATTCAAACATTCAATAGGGTTTAACATTCGTATAAGAAAACAGGGCCTTTCATTCGTAAACCTTCGCACATTTAAACACATTGAACGGATCATTTGTTTAAAACATTAACATTCATTTAAGTCATACATTACTATCTAAAATCTGTATCGTTACGCGTCTCTATGTCCCCGTAGGAACCTTTAATGTTGTGGGCAACCGCTACGTATCGCCGTCATTGCCACAACCATTCATTACGTGGGGTCAACCGTTACGTATCGCCGTCATTTCCCAACACGCATCTTTCCTTTGGAAATTGACCGTTACGTATCGCCGTCATTAATTTCCCATTACCATTCAATACGTGGGGTCAACCGTTACGTATCGCCGTCATTGCCCAACACGCATCTTTCCTTTGGAAATTAACCGTTACGTATCGCCGTCATTAATTTCCCATTACCCTTTCCCTTAGGATGATCGTCATCACCCGAGTAACCGTCGTTACTCCCTTACCAGTTGTACAACATCAAAACCATTGGCAGGCCACTAAGACACTACCCCTGTTGTTCTTATGGTAACTATGGCTCGCTGTCCATAATCTACCACAAGGCTGGGAATCTCGTTCCCAGACTTCATTCGTCAATTCCATTCATTCGACAGATTAGATTTGTAATGACTTCTTTAAAACCTTTGCCCCTTTTTGTTTTCTTTTCATAAAACCTTTCCTTCACTTTCAAAACCCTTTACCTTTTCATTAAACCATTTCTTTATAACATTCGTTCGTAAACATTCCGTTCATAAACTTTCTTTCCATAAACCCTTCGTTCCAAATCATTTCCTTTCGTAAACGTAGTTTCATAAACATCATTTTATAAAACATCATTTCATAAAACATCATTTCATACGTGTACACACCAGCCCGAAAACATTATATAAAAACATTTAAAAGAGGGCTTCTAGAACTCACCTTATAAGCTAGTCTCGGTTGTCCTAAACAAAGGTCCAACAACTTCACTTCCGATCTGAATTGATTAGTTAAATACACATCAGACCAATCCTGACTCTAACGGTTTAACCATTCTAACATACTGACTTCACTTAATCAGTTCTGATGTCTGCGCACTTAGCAAGTGCGCAGACTCTGCTTCCTGCGCACTTAGCAAGTGCGCAGACCATGCTTCCTGCGCACTTAGCAAGTGCGCAGGTCCTTCCTCCTGCGCATTTAGCAAGTGCGCAGGTTCCTCTTCCTGCGCACTTAGCAAGTGCGCAGGACCTGCTCCGTGCGTACTTAGCAAGTGCGCACGACCTGTTCTTCGCGAAAACCCTAACTTTCGCATTCGGGTCTGATCATGTCAAGATCCCGAACCTGTTGCATTCAAAACGTTCGTTTTCCATTAAGGAACTCAAATCCGTGATTATCTTTCAGTTCCATCCGTAAAAACGTTGCCTTTTCACCCAAAACCCAAAAACGAACAAAAACTCAGATTTAGGTCGGATCGTTACCTGAATCGAGCTTCTGATCCGGAGGTTCTTCTCACGAGTTATGGAGCAACACACTTCTCAAATCTCGGGTCGATCCGACAACTTTCTCTCTCTATGGTTTCTCTCTCTAGAAGTTGCAAATGAGAGAAATGGGTTGTGACCTTGGCTATTTATAGGGGAGGCTCCCCTTCTAGCCCTTCCGACCCGACCCGACATGCCTCGTTCGTTTATTCCGTTATTATATCTGTCGTTTTATTTTTGGGATGTTACAAAAGCTACATCCCGAAATTGGCGGAGCTCAGAAAACCTCTACAGGTAAAATTAAAAAAGGAATATGTATGGGAATGGAAACAGTCCGATACAGACTACATAAAAAAGATAAAGAAAAATTTGACAAATTTTCCTAAACTTTATCTTCCAAAGGAAGAAGATTTCCTTATAATAGAAACCGATGCTTCAAATGACTTTTGGGGTGGGGTTTTGAAGGCTAAAACTTCTGAAAACGAAGAAATATGTAAATATACTTCTGGAAGTTTTAAACAAGCCGAAAGAAATTACCACAGTAACGAAAAAGAGTTACTAGCGGTAAAAAACACTATTTCAAAGTTTTCAATCTATCTTAATCCTGTACAATTTTTAGTAAGAACAGATAACAAAAACTTTACTTATTTCCTTAGAACAAAAATCTCAGTGGATAATAAACAAGGCCGTCTTGTCAGATGGCAGATGTGGTTTTCTAGATACTCCTTTAAAATTGAGCATCTGGAGGGGACCAAAAACGTGCTTGCTGACTGCTTGACACGCGATTTTCAGAATACGTAAGCACCTACGTATCACAATCCAAAAACTTTGCCTATTTATAAAGCAAAAATCTTTCAAGAAAAATCATCGCCCAATTCAGCAAACACAAAAATTTAGAAATGGAAGAATTAAAGGCTTTACGCCTCAAAGAAAAAATCCTTCTCATAGAGTTGAAAAACCTTCGAGAAAAAATAGCCATCTACGACGAAAGTCTAGAAACAACTGTTAATTCAGTACAGGAAACCGAAAGGTTGCAAACTGAATCTATTCCCCAGCAAATGGCTAAGGGTAAAGAAAAATCAAATCCGTTGATTCCTGTTGCTTTGGAAAAAAGCAAGATAAATGAAGAATCACAATCTTCATCTAGCCCAGAAGCAAACGGCTCTGGTAAAGGCATATCAAATCCGTTGATAGCTGACAGTTTGCTAAAAACTGAACAGGTCTCTCTAAGACCAAGCTACTCTCAGATCATCCAAGAACCCATGAAATATGGTAAATCCAAATTTTATGTCATCTTTGATGGAGAACACAGAGGCATATACGAAGACTGGTCTATAGTCTCACGGTACGTCTCAGGAAATTCGTTTCCATTTAAAAAATTTGGGTCCTTATTACAAGCCCAACAAGAAGCCACCCGATATTCAGCAGAATTCGGAAAGAAGGAAATACCCCTAAAGGTGCAGATACAAAGCTTGTTTCTCTAACATTTATTGCTGGATTAACCAAGTTCATTTACCCCTCTCCCAATCTGTTAGAAATCAGTCTTTTCCCAGAAGGAGTAAAAAAAGCGATCAAAAACTTTCGCAAAAAGATTGCAGCAGTAAGAGATGCTGATATCTTTATCAAGTGTAACTCTACACTCCTAGACTGGTACCAAGGAAGTTCTTTCCAAAGTTATCATCACCTAGAAATCGGAATTGCCAAAGCAAGAACCGTCAGTCCTTCTAAAATTATGGAGGAAAATTATGAAGACCCAGAAAACTGGGTAGACATCAGAGTCAGAGGATTTCTTAAAATCCTTGAAAATCTACAAAAAATAAAAGTAGGAAGCTTTAATAAAGTAAACCATTGCAGCCACAACTGCATTATTACAAGCTATAGTGGAACCCCACTACCAAGGCACGAAAAAGATGCTTTAGAAAGAATGGAACAAAGTATCATGTTCAATAAAGTGGAAGCAGGACCCACCATTAAAGAAAAGCTTTGTCAAAAGCTACAACACACTTATGAAAATCATAATTGTGATTACTGTACAAACAATACAAAGAAAAGTGACAGCCCTTATTCTGACAGCTACTCCACTGAAGACATCAATAATGAAGATACACGTGAATTAGACCCCACTCACGGATTCATTAATTGAAAAATGACGTATGCACTTACGTTATCAAGAAATGGACAGATGTCCTTTTTAATTATTTAGTTTTGCTTGTAACTTCCTATATAAAGGAAGATAGTTTATTAGTAGAGATCATCGAATACTTCCCCCCCTTTTCTATTTCTTATCTTGTAAACAAATGTGTATGTGTGATTAAACTCTCCCTCTTAAGGAGAGATGTAAATATCAAGAAGTTCTTCCTTTCGGAAGAACAGTTATGAAATAAAAGTTCTATCTTCTTTAAATTTCATTATGTTCATGTTATCTCTTTACAAAACCTGGAGTCCTGGAGCCATAGAAGAGTACCGTTTAGGCAGGTGGCCGTAGGGAAATAATGGTTGGATTGGTCCCTTGTAAAGAACACGTTAACAGTAACTGAATGAATGACATCGAAGAGGTATAATTTTATTTTATACTGTCAAATACTTCAAGGATATTTATTTAATCTTTCCTTAAGCATTAAATCAAAAAAGTTTTATATCAAAACATACATCGATTGATTAAGAAAAATGATTCCGCACTTTGGTATCAGAGCCATGTGCTCAAAAAATAAAAATGGAATATTAAACTTTTCTTAAAGTCTATTAAAGTTTATTAAATAATGATTCATACAATCGTAAGAAAGAATTGAACTATTCGATTTAATCATGTGCTCATTTAAATCAATTAAAATAACATGAGTTTATTAAATAATGATTTGAATGATTCTGATGAATCAAGTCAACAATCAACTGAAGTTATTAACTTTAGAGAAAATGAAAAAGGTTTTTGTTCTGATTATATGATCAACTTTGATCAATTAACAAAAATAAACAAGCTTAAATTCAAGCTTGACACAAGACAGGTTTTTAATCAACCTACAAGTTTACAGAGTTTAGTTTCAAAAGCTTTCTCTAGAAAAAATAAAATATTTTATTGTTTTAATACTGAAGAACTTTCAGTAGATATAAAAGACACTTCTGGAGAAGTATTTTTGCCACTAATAACAAAAGGAGAAATAGCTAAAAAACTTTTATCTATTAAACCTGAGTTAAGAAAATCTATGAATATGGTGCATATAGGAGCAGTAAAAATCCTCTTAAAAGCACAATTCAGAGATGGAATTAATTTTCCTATAAAAATGGCTCTTGTTGATAATAGAATCATCAACAGACAAGATGCTCTTTTAGGAGCAGTACAAGGAAATTTAGCATATGGCAAATTTATGTTTACCATATATCCTAAGTTTACTTTACATCGAGATTCAAAAGATTTCGATAAAACATTAAGTTTCATACATCAGTGTGAAAGAACTGATTTAATGGAACCAGGAAATAAAGTATTTTCGATTAATTATTTAATCTCTTATGCTTTAACCAATAGTACTCATTCAATAGAGTATAAGGAAAAAGAGAATATAACTATAGAAGATATATTCTCAGATATTAGCACAGTTGAAGAAGGTAAGTTCTCAGAACCTTCACAAGTGCAAGAAAATTGGGCCATTAACATAGCCCGCAATAAACAAACTCTAGAATCTAAACCAAGACAGAGTTTTTCTTTTAATACCTATAAAATAGGAGAAACTAGTTCTAGTTCATCTAGTCCTACAGAGTTACAATTGATTCAATCCATGTCGGAAAGAATTGATAAATATGGAGAAATCCTTAAAAAAGTTATTGGAAAATAACGACTTTAAATCTTGATCATGAGTTCACTCTTGAAAATAGAGGAATTAATCAAAGAATTAATTAATAAAGTAGAAAAACTAACTACTAATGAAAATCTTGAAGCAATAGCTGCAAAGATTATAAATGAAATATCTGAAAAGATTGAAAATAAAGAACTGAAAATAGATCCTTTAGTTATAGAAAGCACGGATCCTTTGAAAGAAATTTCAAAGAAATTCCAAAAATATTCATTTCCTAACTTCAATGTTGGAAATCCTTCTTTAGGAAGCTCTAAAAGTCCAAACGCTCTAAGATGGCCTTTTGGATCAAGCTCAAATGACTAATAAAAGTCAGATAAGAATTTCTTTTAGGAAGATAAACATGAAAATTGGAAGACAACAATTACTTCGTAATATAGTCATCCAAAGAATCATGGAACTCCATAGTGATTGGAGTATTCATCCAAAAGGAAAACTAAATGAGTTATCTCATTTATACAAACAAAAACAGTATTTCGATAAAAAAAATACAAGATCTTAAAGAAACAAAAATTATTCTATCTTGTGGATAAATGGAATCCATTTCTCAAAAGTTAGAACAAATTTTTTTTGATCAACTTGATACTTTTTCAGTTGAGCAAACAAAAGAACTCGTTCAATTAATGTCTCTAAGCGACAACGAGTGCGAAAAAATATTTTTAAAAAATAAGGGTTTACAAGAAAAATATTTTCCTAAAAATCCCAAAAATACAGTTTTTACGGTCAAAGAACCCAATACTGAAGAAGAATACTCTTCAAATTCAGAAGAAGAAGAGGAAATTCCAAAATTTAATAATAGGATGAATCAGACTTACTCTAGCAGTAGCAGTCACAAATCCTATAAGAAAAGAAACTCGGAATTTATTATGCCCTACCACAAAGGCATACCAAATTCTAATAATGGTAGTTCAACCGCGATTGACACCATTAAAATTGACTGTATCTTCGATCTTAAGAAAAGAAAAGAAGTTATAGATAAATGGAATACTGAGATTAGTCTAATAATCCAGTCCAACCCTGAAGAATTTTCTAAGGCTAAGGTTTTGTTACTATTAATAGAACACAAGTCAGCAGGAATAATTCAGGATTTCATAAAAGGCACTTCTTGGAACGAAGATCTACATGGTGAAGATCTTTTCGACCAAATTATAAACGCCATTTATATGATGTTTCTAGGTCTTGATTTTATTACAAATAAAGATCATGAAAATCAAAAATTGCTCGAAAAAGCAAGACAAGTTCTTACAAAATCACAGCTTTGTGATATATGTCTTTTAGACGACTTCACTTGTCTATTTGAACAGAACTTATACAAATTAGGAACAGGAGAATTTCACTCCTGGATAGAGGTATACCTAATGAAAATTCCGATCGTAGGCGAAAAAGCTAAAGAACGATGGAATAACGAAAAGAACAATCTAACCATGCATTCCTTAGGATTTGCAACAAAGATTGTTAAAGAAGAAATCACAACCTATTGCGATCTATCCAACAAACAAAAGCAGTTAAAGAAATTCAACAAAGAATGTTGTAAAAAATTGACAGAAGAACCACAGTTATCTTTCGGCTGTAATCCTATCAAAGATAAAAAATATTTTAAAAAGAAATATAAACCAAAAAGAAGATTTTGGAAAATAACGACTTTAAATCTTGATCATGAGTTCACTCTTGAAAATAGAGGAATTAATCAAAGAATTAATTAATAAAGTAGAAAAACTAACTACTAATGAAAATCTTGAAGCAATACCAAATTGCGGAATCATTTTTCTTAATCAATCGATGTATGTTTTGATATAAAACTTTTTTGATTTAATGCTTAAGGAAAGATTAAATAAATATCCTTGAAGTATTTGACAGTATAAAATAAAATTATACCTCTTCGATGTCGTTCATTCCGTTGCTGTTAACGTGTTCTTTACAAGGGACCAATCCAACCATTATTTCCCTACGGCCACCTGCCTAAACGGTACTCTTCTATGGCTCCAGGACTCCAGGTTTTGTAAAGAGATAACATGAACATAATGAAATTTAAAGAAGATAGAACTTTTATTTCATAACTGTTCTTCCGAAAGGAAGAACTTCTTGATATTTACATCTCTCCTTAAGAGGGAGAGTTTACTCACACATACACATTTGTTTACAAGATAAGAAATAGAAAAGGGGGGGGGGGGGAAGTATTCGATGATCTCTACTAATAAACTATCTCCTTGTAAAGAACACGTTAACAGCAACGGAATGAACGACATCGAAGATGTATAATTTTATTTTATACTGTCAAATACTTCAAGGATATTTATTTAATCTTTCCTTAAGCATTAAATCAAAAAAGTTTTATATCAAAACATACATCGATTGATTAAGAAAAATGATTCCGCAATTTGGTATCAGAGCCATGTGCTCAAAAAATAAAAATGGAATATTAAACTTTTCTTAAAGTCTATTTAAGTTTATTAAATAATGATTCTTACAATCGTAAGAAAGAATTGAACTTTTCGATTTAATCATGTGCTCATTTAAATCAATTAAAATAACATGAGTTTATTAAATAATGATTTGAATGATTCTGATGAATCAAGTCAACAATCAACTGAAGTTATTAACTTTAGAGAAAATGAAAAAGGTTTTTGTTCTGATTATATGTAATAACATGAGTTTATTACATATTTTCAGAGTTGCAGCAGAAAGTTGTAAGTAGCAGCTGAGAAGCTTATCAACAGCAACTCTGGACTTTAGCAGATAAGGTTGTCCGCAGCAGAGTTGTTCATCAGCAGGAAAACAACTATCAGGAGCAAACAAGCTTATCTGCATCAGCTTGTTCGTCAGCAGAAAAATTGTGGAGTCCGCAGCAGTTGTACTTAGAGAATTTTGTAGCCATCAGTCTATATATGTACAAACTCCCCCTAGACTGATGCTACCAAAACTCTCTTACTGTTGTTGTTGTTGAAGCTTTTGCATGTTAACAACTATCCTTGCTACCTCATAGCCTCTAGGGTCCTTGTTGGGATTGTCAAGAGGAAGCTCAGACAGAGACTTGATGTCCTTGCTTGGCATCTTAAAAATGGCCTTGTTAGAACATCTCATATGTTGACCTCTGATAGTTGTTATAGTGAATTAATCCTTCTCAACATTGTAGGACCAGCTAGTGAAAGGAAAGTGGGATTGGAGAGGTTTAGCATCAATGACTACATATTTTCTAGGGTTGAAGTGATGTTTGATCACAAGCAACAGATGTCTTCCACTTTCATTCTCACGCTTATGAGCATCACCCAGCTCCATCATTCTTCTAAGATCATAATCTGAGAGCTGCATCACCTCATCAACAGTTTTATAGATTGATCTTTTTACTTCTGCCCTCCCCCTGAAGACTTCAAACCATTGATCTTGATTGTTATAGAACCAACCAACAATTTCTTTTGAGTCTTCTGGTTTGGTAGTAGGTTTGGTTTTCTTCTTGGGGGGGGGGGGGGCTGGTGATGAGGAGGAGCTGGGTGGGAGGATTTGAACTCTTTGGGTGGAGAGGAGGGAGGTCTAGGAGGGAGAGTGAAAGGTTGTTGGATTGAGGAAGGCGTGGATGAGGGAGTAGGCTTGGGTTTCTTTAGTTTTCTTTCATCAGTTGAGTGTTTACCCTTTTCTTTGAGCCTGTCTTCCCCAATCTTTCTTTCTCTTCTATATTTACACTGAAATACAAGGCTTGCAGGTTCATAAAGCTCATTGGACCTAGCCTCTTTCCACTATCTCCTCTAGCCTTCAGGAAGTCTATCATGACCTTCCTTTCTTCATGGGTCCTTAATGCAATGGTCTTTTTGGACTTTTGTTTGGCTTTTTCTTCTTCTCTAGCTCTTTTCTTATTTGCCAATTGACCTTGCTGACCCATGAAAGCTCTATAGATTTCTTTATTTGACAATTTCTCAAGGTAGTCTACATCCTCACCTTGAGAAATCAGAGCTTCTGTCCACTCCTCTCTCATTTCTTTGGCTAGTTCAGTGTTAGTTATCCTGAACTTAGCCTTTTCCCTTCTTTTCTTTTCTTTTTCTTCTTCTTCTTTATTGAGTTATTCGTACAGGTGACGGGCTAGAGCTTCATCTTCTTGTAATTGTGTAGCTGCAGGAACTTTAACTTTCAAAGCATCCAGTTGCCTAGCATGCAACTGGATCTGTTGTTCCCTGACGAGAATGGCAGCTTTCCTTTCTTCGATCTTTCTAATCTCAGGCATCTCCTCTTCTTGTCTTCTCTTTTTCTCTCTTCTCTTTCTCTATTATTTCTTCGTCTTCTTTCATGATGCCCTTCTCCTTGTCTTTATTGGATGCCTCTTCTTCAGCTTCATGGATCACAACAGCAGATGTAAGTGGTGCTGTTGGGATCTCAGCTTTAGCTTCATTGGCAGGGTGAGGAACTGACACAGAGGAAGGGACTACTTCACTCTGTTCCTTTTCCCATTCATTCTCATGTATAGCTTTAAAGGCCTCTTTGAAATTCCGAGCATCCACTTTTCTTGACTCTACTGCTGCACTCAGTATGACAGTTGGTGAGGAGGGAAGGGATAGGTCTAAGATAGAGTCATCCATTGCAAGCCATCCCTCTTTTTCAAGAAAAGCTTTGATAATATTGATCATTGCTTGACTTTCTAAGGAGTTGATGTTGCAGATGTGTGTCCTGAGCTCAAAGACCTTATGTAGGAAATCTGGATTGAGGAGTAGGATTTCTTGAATGTTGTTGATTGTGAAAGATGATCCATCACACAAGAAAAACTGAAAGCCAGAGGACCCAGTGCTTGACCATCCTTGCACTTCCAGGCCCCTGACCATTTCATTGTAGAAGAATCTTCTCCAACATAGAACTTGTTCCTCTGTTAAAGCACTGCTCCTTATCAAATCAAGTCTTAGAGCCAGTCTTTGTTCTGATGTTCTTGAAGACTCTTCAGTATGTTTAGGATAAGCCACCATGTTTTGCTTCTTCTAAAAACCATTCAAACCAGGGCATATTATCCTCCATCAAGACACAAAAACTATTAATTGTAAGTTCTGCTGAGAGATCTGTGGAAGTGTTGATGCATCTTGTAAAGTACAGTTCAAGAACCTGAAGTGGATTCAGTGTATTCAAGTTAAGCAATTCTATTCCACCAAATTCCCGTTCAATCCAGAATCTCTCAGATAGACCATCATACCCCCAAGCTAGAATAGAATCAATATCTAGCTTATGTGAAGCAGTGTGGATTAAGGGGCAATGGTCTGTCTTGATATACTTGCAGCCACTGGAAGTATGCTGAATGATAAAGGTGTGTCTTCAGCTTGACTTTCATTCTCCAACACCTCATCAACAGCTCTGACAACTAACTTCCAACCCTTAGAGATATCTTCCTCTTCATCTACTGAGTCTGGCAAGTCATGGATTTGAACAAAAGCAGGTTTGAAGAGTGTACTCTGAAAGACAGCCTTCTCTTGTATCCATTCATCAATGCTGTCAACATCATCTTCAGCAGTAACTATCTCCCCCTTTTTGGTTGCATCAGTGTATAAAGTTTCATCTTTTTGAGTGCCCACTGATACAAGGAAAGAAGTAGTCACTGGAGGGCATCGATGGGCTTCATGCATAGAGACTTGGTGCTGTAGTTTGGACACTTCAGCCTCTAGCATTGCCACCCTGGCCGTCAATTCCATGTTTTCAAGTTTCAGTCTGTCCTCATCCACAGTTGTGGAATCCTTGGAACTAGATGGGGCCTTAGGCCTAGCCTCTGCATCCCCATCACCCTGGTTTTCTTGGCACTTGGTATTCCTCTCAGTGAAGAGTGTTTGAAGAGAAACAACCTCACTGTGAGTTGTCGTGGTTAGGGACTTAGTGATGTTATCACTGTCCTCCTGGTCAATTGATGTACAAGTAGTAGTGATAGCCCTTTACACATTCACTCTATCATCACTCCCAGAGTTAACCTTCTTAGGTGATGAACTTGGGCTGGGTACATTAGCAGCCAAGTCAATCAATACCTCCGAGATAAGTGGTAGTTGGAAAATGTATATCATCTTGACTAGGTGCCCTTGCAATTAAGTTCAGCGAAGAAAAATAATGAAAGGGCTCAGAAGGTTGTTCTATGGATCCGGGATGTGATCCTGATCCTAATAGAGAAACTTCCAAGGAAGTCTCTCTAATAATTTGGCTGTCCCTTTTAATATTCTCATCAGAATGTTGGGATTCTGAATGAGGGTTTTTAGGATGGGATTGGCCCTGTGAGATAAGAATAGAAGTAGTCTTCTTGCTCCCTTTTATTTTTATGGTATATTTTGCCTCAACTGGGGCCCTGTGTTCCATTTGGACATCCAAAATAGGTGTAAATAGTTGTTGTGCCTGTGCAACCTTAATAGGATGCACAGGGGTTCGAACAATGGAAGCAGTTTGTTGTTCAGGTTTTGATGTGGAGGGTGTGGGATCAGTATCAGCTGGGATTGCTGAACTGTCACCCTGGGTACTTTGTATGTTCATCATTGTAGATAACAATGGAATATTGACCCCCTGCTCTAATACCAAGGGGGAGTTTTTGAAAGGTGGTTAAGTACGTAAAGCTTTGAATGCTGTGAATGCTTGAGAGAAAATAGTGAGAGTTAGGTTGGAATTAAATGTGAAGAGGTTAAGGAGAAATTTGATTTGTGTTATAACTGCAGAGAAGGGAAAAAGCAAAGTTACTTGTACAGTACAACCCATTCACTTTTCACTGTTACAGCTGTAATACACTATAGTAGTCATGGTGAAGACTGAAAGTACATTTTACAGCGGGTAAAAGTTAATTTGGACTTATTTTTACCCATCAGCAGCAAACTTGGTTAAGCCTATCCGCGGCAAACTTGGTTGCTGCGAATGGTTAAGTTTGTCAGCAGCAAACTCAATTGCTGCTGATGTATGAAATGATCGGCATCAAAGATGTTGCTGCTGATTGCCTTAAAGCTATCCGCAGGAAACTTATTCTTGCTGATAACTTAAAAAAGTCAGTGGAAAATTCTTTGCTGGTGAAGATTAGACCTGTCAGCAGCAAAAAATGGTGGCTGCTGACTTATAACTTTTATTTACAACAAAAGACAAACACATTTAATTTTTTTTTAGTGACAGATTTTAGTCAAAGTTCATCATACCAATGGATTCAACTAAATATCTAAATCTAGCTTCATCAAAAGGTTTTGTAAACAAGTCAGCATATTGCTCATTGGTTTGAACTTTGGTTAAAATAATTCTCTTTTTCTCAGCTTGATCTCTTATGATGTGATACCTGATGTCAATGTGCTTTGTCTTGGAGTGCTGCACCGGGTTGTTTGTGATTGATATTGCACTCAGGTTATCAATGTGAATGGGAGTGGCCATGAAAGTCATCCCATAATCCAACATTTGGTTTTGTATCCAGATGACTTGTGCACAGCAACTTGAAGCTGCAACGTATTCTGCTTCTTCTGTAGAAGTTGATACACAGATTTGCTTCTTGCACTGCCATGAAATCAGTCTTCCTCCTAGAAACTGACACCCCCCTGATGTTGATTTTTTGTCCAAGTTGCATCCTCCATAGTCACTGTCAGTGTATGCATACAGGTTGAACTTTTCATTTTTAGAGTACCATAGCCCAAGCCTCGAGGCTCCCTTTAGGTATCTGAAAATTCTCTTGACAACTTGAAGATGTGTATTCTTTGGAGCTGCTTGGAATCTTGCACAAAGGCATACTGCAAACATGATATATATATTGAGGCAGTGAGATACATGAGTGATCCTATCATTGCACGGTATTGATGTTGATCAGTGTCTTGACCATCTTTGTCTAGAGTTAGTTGATGGTGCACTTGCATAGGAGTTCTTGCAGCAGAGCAGTCAGCCATCTTGAATCTTTCCAAAATGCTCTTGACATATTTGGATTGGCTGATAAAGATTCCACTTGGAACTTGTTTGACTTGAAGACCCAGAAAGAAATTTAGTTCACCCATTGAACTCATTTCAAACTTTGAGTGCATTAGGATCTCAAAGTCTTTACACAACTTCTTCCTTGTTAATCTAAAGATGATGTCATCAACATAGATTTGTACCAGTAGGATTTCTCCCCCTTCATCTTTGATAAACAAGGTCTGGTCAATGGCACCTCTTCTGAAGTTGTTGCTTAGTAGATATCCAGACAGAGTTTCATACCACGCTCTTGGAGCTTGATGTAAGCCATAGAGAGCTTTGTCTAGTTTGAACTCTTTGTTAGGATGTGTAGGATCTACAAAGCCTGGAGGCTGTTTGACATATACTTCCTCACCAATCTTTCCATACAAAAAGGCACTCTTGACATCCATTTGATAAACTGTGAAATTCTTTGATGCAGCATATGCCAGGAAGATTCTGATGGCCTCCAGCCTGGCAACAGGAGCAAAGACTTCATCATAGTCAATTCCTTCTTCCTGAGTGTAGCCTTGAGCTACAAGTCTGGCTTTGTTCTTGACAACAATGCCTATCTCATCTTGCTTGTTCCTAAATACCCATCTTGTGGCAATAGCAGTTTGACAAGGTGGAAGATCAACAAGTTTCCAGACATCCTGTCTCTTGAATTGCAGCAACTCTTCCTGCATTGCCTTAATCCAACTGCTGTGTTTCAGAGCTTCTTCTATTTTCTTTGGTTCTACCTAAGATAGAAAGCAGGAATACAGACATATATTGGCCTCATGAGTTTTGCTTCTTGTTTGAACTCCTTGGTGAACTTGGCCAATGATGTTTTCCAGGGGATGTTCCTTGTTGATTCTCTATGCTGGTACAACATCCAATTGTATTCCTTGCTCAAGATTGCTCTGATTCTGATCAGGAAACTCTTCATTCATGGTGGAAGAGTCTTCAATATCAGTTGCAACATCAGCATTATCAGCGGCAACATCAGCAGCATCTGTAGCAGATGCCTCTACAGCATTTACAGATATGTCTTGAAGTTCATTCAGATTTTCATTCTTAGAGAGGCTGCTGCTGGTGACATTTGAGAGTCTAGTTCTGGCTTCACTGGCTTCAATAGCTTCCCCAACAGATGGAGGATCAATAGATGGCCTTTTCAGTCTGATAGAAGGACTAGCGACAATCTATAGTCAGTGGAGGATGTGGAAGCTGGTTCATTGGAAGAGGTAGACTCCATATTTGAGAAGATGAGAGGCTCAAATATTTGTGTGAAGGAGTCTATATCAAAGAGCCAGTCTGGGCCTTTTCCCTGTTCACATGCAATGTGTTCCCTACATTCCACATTGGATGATTCTTCCACGATTCTTGTTCTTGAGTTTAATACTCTATAGGCCTTGGATTGAGAGGAATAGCCCACAAAGTATCCTTTATCAGATTTGGCACCAAACTTAGGAAGAACCCCATGTATTATCAGAATGGTGCATGGACATCCAAAAGGTTTTAGAAATCCAATGTAGGGAACTCTTTTGAACCAGAGTTCATAAGGTGTCTTGTTGAGAGGCTTGACAATAAGAACTCTATTCTGCACATAGCAAGCTGTATTGACCGCTTCTGTCTAGAATGTGAGAGGCAGTTTTGAATCAACGAACAATGATCTTGCTGATTCATTTAGAGTTCTGTTTCTCCTTTCAGCAACCCCATTTTTTTGAGGAGTTCTTGAAGCACTGTATTGTCTTTCTATTCCCTTGCTTTCACATAAACAGTTCAGAGTGTGATTCTTGAATTCTGTACCTTGATCACACCTTATGACTTTCACCTTTTGATTGCTTTGATTCTCAACTCGAAGAATGTAAGATTTAAGAATCTCAGCAGTTTCATATTTTGTTCTCAAGAATTATACCCATGAAAATCTGGTATAGTAATCAGTGATCACCAGATAATATGACTTGTTGCCCATTGACATGACATTTGTAGGACCAAAGAGATCCATATGCAGCAGCTATAATGGAGTGTCATTTGAATTCAATGTCTTGGGCTTGTGAGAACTCTTGTGTTGCTTCCCCTTCAAGCATGCAATGCAATGATCTTCAAGTTGGAATTCTTTGTCAGGAAGCCCTCTGACAAAATTTTCCTTTACCAACTTGTTAATGGTTTTTACATTGACATGGCTTAATCTCCTGTGCCAGAGAGCTGATTCATCAACTGATGCCTTAGACAGAAAACAAGATACAATACCAGATGGAGTGACCTCTTTCATGTCAAGCACATACGGGTTATCTTTTCTCTGAGCAGTTAATAAGATCTTTTCTAGAGGAGGTTTGTTTAAGCCAGGGGATAGTACAAAACATTCTTTATCTTTGAAAAGCATCCAATGCTTTTGATCACAGACTTGGGACACACTAATAGTCTACACAAGTTGTTCGGCAACGGTTGGAAGTCCTATACTCAAGTCTTGGGTGTTTTTAGTGTGATGCAAGTCTTAGAAATCTTGGTCCCTAAATGAGTCCGGTTAGAGCCTAGGTGTCACTAAGGAAACCTAATTCGCTAAAACCATTGCTCTGATACCAATCTGTCACACCCCCAAATTTATTTACTTAATAAATAAATACAGGTTGCAACGATTGGTTCATTACACGGTAGCGGAAGCTGTAATAGCGATTTCTAAGACTTGAATACATACACAAATACTAAGACTAAGTAGTACAATGATCTAAGTTCTTCTAGATCAACGACAGACTTGAGACTGGATAATCTATGTCCTTCCAGCTAGTAGGAATTTATCCAATTATAGCTAGCCTATTCCAACCGCTCCATGGCTAAAGGTTACCTGAGAAACATACTTGAAAGTGTCAACACAAAGGTTGGTGAGTTCACGGAGTTTGTTAATTTAGTAAAGTTAGTTTTCCCCGAAAGACTAGACATGACTTAACCATCATAAAATAAGTAGTTTTCCTTTGAAAACATATACATGACTTAACCGTCATCAAATAAGTAGTTTTCTTTTGAAAACATGCCCATGACTTTACCGTCATAAAATAAGTAGTTTTCCTTTGAAAACATATACATGACTTAACCGTCATCAAACAAGTCGTTTTCCTTTGAAAACATATCTATGACTTTACCGTCAAAAAAATAAGTAGTTTTCCTTTGAAAACATGCCCATGACTTAACCGTCATAAAATAAGTAGTTTTCCTTTGAAAACATATACATGACTTAACCGTCATCAAATAAGTCGTTTTCCCAATCAAATAGTTCTTGTAAATCCAATTGTTCGCAAATTGTTCCAAGTATATATATGATAAACAGAACAAGTAACGTTGACCCATTTGTAAACTAGCTAGGAATACAAAGAATATGTTCATACATGAGGCATAACCAAACCATGACAATTGTTCTTTCGCCCCTCATATTCGTTATCAGATGCTATGCGGCCATAAATCCTCCAGATTGTGGTTAGCGCGACTAACCATGACCGGGGGACGTCATGTCCAATATTTATTCACTTAATAAATAAATTAGGGTTGCAACGATCGGTAACATTACACAACAGCGGAAGCTAAATGAAGACTTCTAAATTGTCAAACATCATTACAGAAACTAAAAGAATACATAGACCTAAAGTCATATAAGTCTAAATTGACTTGACGTTCAGCGACCATACGTCTTCGTCTTCTAAGGTAATCCAAAAGCTTAACCTATTCCAACCGTGCCATCGGTGTGAATTTCCTGAAAAACATACTTGAAAGTGTCAACACAAAGGTTGGTGAGTTCACAGGTTTAGTTGGTTCATTGTAAAGTAGTTTTCCTTGAAAACACTGATATCGTGTACATGGCCGTACTATAAAACCGTTTTTCCGTAAACCTTAAAAATGTGTTTATGGGCTTAATATAGAACCGTTTTCCTCGAAAACATGTGATGACTTCTTAGTCATAAAGTGAGTCGTTTTCCCTAATGAAAACAAGTGATGACTTATCAGTCATGAAATGAGTTTAAACCCATGTTAAGCCCTCTTTAATGATAAGATCGTTAACCAAAACGAGTAGTGGTTTCATGTGTTTAAATCAAATAGTTGTAAATCCATGTGTTCGTAAATTGTTCCAATTGTTCGTAAATTGTCCTAAGTGTTTGTAAATTGTTCCAATTGTATATGATAAACAAAACAAGTGATGTTGACCCCATTTGTAAACTAGCTAGGAGTACAAATAAATGTTCATACATGAGCCGTAACCAAACCATGACAATTGTTCATTTGCCCCTCTCATTTGTTATCAGATGCTATGCGGCCATAAATCCTCCAGATTGCGGTTAGGGCGACTAACCATGACTGTGACACCCGACATTTCCACGTCAATATTCGTAGATAACTTAAACGCGATTACATATTCCGGATTGACTTAATGACATGAATTAGGTCCTAAAGTCTAGCAATAGCCATGCATTAATTTATTTCGTACTTTGGTAATTTTAGGAATTACCGGGTCACGTATACACATAACTCAACTAATACGAACGTTGGTGACAAACCTAAAGGTCCAAAATAATGTCCAAAGATCCATAACACATGAAATATATGTTTATACATTCAAATATATATTTTAAAGTTCACATTTCATAAAACGATTCGTAACGACGTATTACGAAGTTTTCACCGCCTACCGTCAACCCTTAACGTAATAAAATATATCTATATCCAATACAATACATGAATTCAGTGTTTTTCACTAAACTAGACATAAACTAGTTAACTTTAGTTTAAAATGTCATCAAAGAATCGAGAACCGCATTAAATTACCGTTTCGAGCCCTAACCGCGATTAACGCACCTAATGACCTAAATATCTACACTAACTAACCATCTAACCACCCAAACTACCCCACCCACTCCCCTTGACCAGAAATCTCGGCCTCAAGGCCATGTGGGTCCACCCCACACCCTAAATTTCAACATCTTCTACTTACTTAAGCAATCTCCCATACCCATCTTTCAAGTCATGTCCTTAAAGCCATCCACCCCACATCACTTTTCCATCATTCACTCATTTATCCACTCCAACACTTCACACCCTCTCTCCCTCCTCTCTTTGGACAGAACACAAACAAGAACACACACTCTCCACTTTGTTCAAATAATCATCCAAGATTCAAGGGAGATTCAAGGGTTTTAAGGTGTTTCTCAAGAAGAATAGCAAGGTTTTTGGGCTTGGAACTTCCTTCTTACTCCTTTATTCTATCCTACTTGTTGTGAGTTCATATTTGTCTTCATCCTCTTCATTTTTACTAGCACCAAGTTGTTGTCATGCATAAAACTCCATCCAAAAGAATAATGCTCAAAAACTAGCTTAAAGCAGGATTTACATCTTTTAAACAAAACGTTCTTTTAAAAACTCATGGATCTAGTGGTTTGGATGAACAAATCTGGACAATGGACTTTAGAACATGTCATATCTAACTTAAACATCAACCATTTGGTAAACAAGAGTCAAAACAAGTACAAAATTTGAATAGTTGTTGAAATTGAGTGTTATAGAACCAAAACAGTGAGCTGGCAGAATTTTAAACCGACTTTACCATGCCATAACTCGGTCCATACTCACCCAAACTTGTCGAATATTAGGTCTAAAATCAAGTACAAAGAGTCAAGAGTCCAACCCAAGTGGTTTCATGAAATTTTGTTGAGTTTTGATACCCCAAAATGGGGTCATACAAGAAAGTGTGTCAAGGCTGTCCTTTTCGACAGAATTTTAGCATCACTTGTGAGAGTCATAATTTGGTCATAACAAGTCTAAATAACCTGATTCCACTTTCTAAAGTTAGTATTTTATGTACATAGTAAAATTTGTAGGGTCTTGAGTCATGAAAATGGGTCTAGGTCGGTCAATTAAAAAGGAATCCCCAAGACACTCCAGAACCTAATGCTGCTGCCCTCTCTTGTCCGAATAAATATTTAAAAATACTTAAACATGTCAAAAGTTGTTGATTAATACATCCCTGTAACCCTGAGACATGTAGGTATCTTGGTATAAATTTTCATAACTAAACGAGTTCATTTGGTTAATCAAAATGGCGACACACGGACAACTTAAAATTCAGGAAAATATCTATAGACTAGGGTTACCTTAATATTGTAGTTTGAAGTGAATAACTACCAAAACCCTAACATAATGTATATACAACAACCTATGGATAAGAATCTGTTTGTATAACATAAATAATGTATATATGTGTGAATAAATACGAACAAACATCATGAAATTCAATGACAAGTCACCAACGGTTCGTCGGGTCACATTTTCTAAACATGACACTTACGTTTTTTAGTCTAACATATTGGATGGACTTTGTACATGACCGACTTGTATGATGACACTCAATATTAAGGTCATAAGATAACCGTCACTATTTAGGTCACGGTTAGGACAGTCTTGCATACACATCGGCCTTGCTAGCACTTAAACATTGAAAGCTCATCAGGTGAGTTCACGGCCCCCTTTCGCTTTTTAATGTTTTGTAAACTGCGGGGGAGAAACATACTTACTGGCTATGTTTTGAAAACATGAAATATAATTGCTTATACGTTTGACAATATGAACATTCTGGTTTAACACATTGTGAGTTCACGGCCCCCTTTCGCTTTTTAATGTTTTGTAAACTGCGGGGGAGAAACATACTTACTGGCTATGTTTTGAAAACATGAAATATAATTGCTTATACGTTTGACAATATGAACATTCTGGTTTAACACGTTGTGAGTTCACGGCCCCCTTTCGCTTTTTAATGTTTTGTAAACTGCGGGGGAGAAACATACTTACTGGCTATGTTTTGAAAACATGAAATACAATGCTTATACGTTTGACAATATGAACATTCTGGTTTAACTCGTTGTGAGTTCACGGCCCCCTTTCGCTTTTTAATGTTTTATAAACATCGGGGGAGAAACATACTTGTACAACATATTTGCTTACATATTTGAAAGCATGAAAAAAATGAATGTTTGATACATTTGGGAAAACATGGAACACTTACAAACATTTTCGTATGATAACAAGAAAACAAGACCCGACCTTTCTGTTTGCATGAGTTAACATATATAGAGCGCTGGAAGTCCCCTGACCATCATATTTATAACCGTTAGTTATAGGTTAGCCTGGGATTCTATGGATAGTAATATTGGGATTGACACCCCCGGTCATGGTTAGTCGCGCTAACCATGGGTCCCTCTGGCCAAATGACCGCATAGTGTTCAAACATTGCTCGTGAGGTATGAGCGAGGGGCAAAACACCTGTGTCATGGTTTGGTTATGCCTCATGTATGTACATATTATTTGTATTCCTAGCTAGTCTACAAATGGGTCAACATAATTGTTTTGTTTATCATATTCATTGAAACGTTTTCGTGCAGATGGATCTGCCAATCACTTATACACCAATGGTTTTGCCATTCGTTTACGTGGAAATGTTTTTATCAATGTTTTCGAGGAAAACAGTTTCATATTATGGCCATGTACACAATATCAATGTTTTCAAGGAAAATCGCTTTACATTGCAACAATCAAACATGTGAACTCACCAACCTTTGTGTTGACATTTTTAAGTATGTTTTTTTCAGGTAATTCATAGCCATGGCACGGTTGGAATAGGCTAGCTATAATTGGATAAATTCCTACTAGCTGGAAGGACATAGATTATCCGGCCTCAAGTCTATCGTTGATCTAGAAGAACTTAGATCATTGTATTACTTAGTCTTAGTATTTGTGTATGTATTCAAGTCTTAGAAATCACTATTACAGCTTCCGCTATCGTGTAATGAACCAATCGTTGCAACCTGTATTTATTTATTTATTCATTAAGTAAATAAATATGGGGGTGTGACAGATTGGTATCAGAGCAATGGTTTTAGCGAATTAGGTTTCCTTAGTGACACCTAGGCTCTAACCAGAATCATTTAGGGACCAAAATTTTTAAGACTTGCATCACACTAAAAACACCCGATACTTGAGTATAGGAATTCCAACCGTTGCCGAACAATTTGTGTAGACTATTAGTGTATGGAGTTACACTAGGGTATCATTAGCTACACTAATACAATTACATGGCACATGTAATGAACACTTAAACACATACAACAATGTGGAAATAATAAACACTTACAACATGTTATTGTTCGGATTACGAGTCAAGAATAACGGGTACTCAGCAAACTACAACCTAAAAAGATCGAGTTACGAGCTGAGCTTGGGCGACGACAAAAGCAATCGTCAGTTACCGATCTTGGTATCACAACAGGCTGAACCCGTACCAGAATCTGTACCTATACCTGCACCACAACTACTCCAGCCATGGAGGCAGCTATCTTTCTAACGTATTTGCGGTATAAATAATCTCCTTCATAAGTTGTCGGATCGGATGCCTAGACTTTCGCCATGAGATATGGCAGACAGGATTGCCCAGACAGAAGGGAATCCAAGGTGGATAAGCAGGACTAAAAGGGAGTGAACTCCAAGGGTCAGGAGACTCAGACATACATCATGATCATGTGGATCCATGCATATATACAGACTTGGAGCATGAGTTGCTCGACACTCATTTGAGGATCTCTGCCCAAAACATAGTGCCTGACTTTCACCATACACATTTTATTTTAAGAGACACTGGTGGTGCCTCTCTACCATTAGCCTCATCCGACAACAGCCATATTCGGCAGATTCATGAGTATTGGTACACATAATTAAGAGTAATCCGATAAAACAATACACACTCCTTCACAAGTGTGCACACACGATCTAATGAACATTTCAAATCCCATTGATTTAAAAGTTGGGGACAGAAGGAACACTACAGGGATCATGCAAAGTAAATTATCATTACGGGTGCACACGTAAACATAATTTGCAGTGCATGGGAACTTTAGTGAGTCTTGCTGTCTAAGCTAATGATCAACCTATGTTCTCAGTCACTTGATTAAGGATTGAATCTTAACAAATCAGACTTCTCAATTAGGTGCTCTCAAAGCAATCTCATAGTTTGGGAGGAACGAGAGAAATTCAAATTGAAATCAACCAATCTTTTGTGAATCCTGAACGACGAAGGATTTCGCAAATTCATTCTTTGAGATTCTACTTGTCGAGATAACTTTAATTTAAGCATTACCACAACCAACACTTACACTAATTGCATAGTTATTGTGGGAGATTATAGCATAATCTTAGGATCCATCACACCATTCAGTCTCACAATTACTTGAAATTTATGTTAGGAGTGTTATGCCCTAACTTCGGTGATGGGGCAGAAAATTTGTTCTGACCCGCATACACATAGCACCGATGGGGTATTGTGGAAGCTCGACATGAGACAACTAGGTAAACTAAAATTTCAGAATATTGGTCAAACAGGGTTGCCCTCACAACCATTGACATTCAGTACACCTTCAAGACCGACTATCCTCTCGGTGATGAATAAGCCGTGATTTATTCACAAGCGAATGCCAAAGAAACCTAGGTGTTGACTAACGACTATTGTCACACTAACCGAAAAAATGACATACAAAACTTTTAAAGGGGTCCCAAATGCAGAATTTCGTGCTAATCTCATTAGTTCATGATATGCATAAGGGGCGTAAGCTCGAGCTGTTCACAATAGATCACTGTTGACAACAGATCACTGTTCACAACAAACCACTGTCCACAAGGATTAGTGAAGGATAATTTTTTTTTGTACCCGCACTTCCCCAAAGATCATCTTGTTGAATGGATCCCAGATTTCAGCCTAGAGGAGAGGCGTGATCACATCTTTCTCTCCCAGTTTTCTAGAACTAGGGAGATATAGGAGCATCTATTGTTAAGGAATGAACTCTTAACGCAGGCTCAGTATAAGTACAAAATTTTTTTATGTTTGAACACTCATTACCTCAATTTTATCCTTGTGCTAAGGATTTTGAGGCTATAACCTATATGAGTGGAATACGTAATGGTAAGTCACCAAAGTACCATTCAAACACTAAGGAGGTGCATACACACTGAATGACTTATAGTTGGCCATTGTAAAACTCATAAACACTTTCTACCGACTTAATGGGTTGACAACCTCGTAGCCCATTTTGGAGAAAACACTAATTCTATGAGACCATTCTCACAGTCCCACTATTCATTCCCTCAGCTAGATGGAATATGAATATCCCAAACAAACATAGAACTTTTTATGGCACACATACTTCGAGGGTATGGTAGCCAAGTCATGAGCTTACATATCAGGATGTTACAACCCGGATGCTAGTCTGCCGCGGGAAGGTAGTGCAAGCAATGGGTAAGGTGGTGATTAAGCTCAACCTTTGCTAGTATGATGTCACACCCCGCCAAGGCGGAAACGCGAGGCGCGACGTTCACTTGTTTCCAAAGCATATGATTACCGCAAACACATACACGTAATTGGATACATAATCGAGTTTAAAATATTTACATCATAAAATATTAACTTGAGTTTACAAAAGTTTAAGATTTCGCAAATATGACTCAAGACCATGAGTTATACAAGAGAAATCCTCCTGAAAGCCGTATCCACGTGAATGCATGTATCCTACATTGCTAACCTGATGGCCACGTTCAATTTCCTGAAAACATACTTAAAACTGTCAACACGAGTTTGGTGAGTTCACAAGTTATTATAAAGAGTTATCATAAACCCAATGTTTAAATCTGATCATTTTCCGATCAAAACTCCTTGTTAAACCTGATCACTTTAACCTGATCAGAACTCTTTTGTTTAAACCTGATCACTTTAACCTGATCAGAACTCTTTTCTTTAAAACCTGATCACTTTAGCCTGATCAGAACTCTTTTGTTTAAAACCTGATCACTTTAGCCTGATCAGAACTCTTTTGTTTAAAACCTGATCACTTTAACCTGATCAGAACTCTTTTGTTTAAAACCTGATCAGAACTCTTTTGTGTAAAACCTGATCACTTTAGCCTGATCAGAACTCTTTTGTTTAAAACCTGATCACTTTAGCCTGATTAGAACTCTTTTGTTTAAAACCTTATCACTTTAGCCTGATCAGAACTCCTTTGTATAAAACCTGATCACTTTAGCCTGATCAGAACTCTTTTGTTTAAAACCTGATCACTTTAGCCTTGTAACATCCCAAATAATGACAAGACAAATAGAAAAGGGAAATAAAGTGGGCTTGGCCAAAATTTCGGCCCATGGGCCGAAAAGAAAAGGGGGAAACCCCATTACAAAACAGCAGCTTCAACCCAAACCCCTCTCATTTCATCTTCCTGCGCAAGAATACTAGAGAGAGAGAGAGAGAGCGATCGGCTTGTGAAGAAAACCGCAAGGAGAAGACTCAAGGGCTCGGGAATCATCCGACTCCACCATTTCAACGCATAGCAACAGAAATCGGGCCTGTGGAGGTAAGCATCGCCTCTGATTATGAGTCTTTGCATGTCTCGGGTTTAAATCAAATAAAGATACGATTTTTGCATATGAAACTTGAAACAAATCACGTATTTGAACTCAAGAACGACAAAGGAAGGTGTTTAACGTAAAATGCTCAAGGTTTAATCGATTGGAAATAAGTTGGCTGGAGCAAGGTTCTGGTCAGGGAAGATGCAGACCCATGACTCGAAACTATAGTTTCGATACATACAGACCCGTCGAAACTACTCTAGTTTCGATAGTCATGTTTGACTCGAAACTATCTAGTTTCGATAGCAGCCAATGACTCGAAACTACCATAGTTTCGATAGGAACTCAGGACTCGAAACTACCTAGTTTCGAGTGTCACCTTGAACCTAAACTAAGATTTTTCATAAGTTAATGACTCGAAACTACCATAGTTTCGATAGGATCTCATGACTCGAAACTACCTAGTTTCGATAGAAGGATTATGACTCGAAACTACCTAGTTTCGAGTGTAAGACCATAGCTCGAAACTACCATAGTTTCGATGCGACCCACCTCCCGAAACTACTGAGTTCAAGAATAGTAATGTCTAGTGTCATTTAGGAGCCCTACCTTATATGTATGACTTTATTATACAGATTGTGGGTGACCTTAGTGACGTTTCGAAACCAGCTATTATACTTCAGGGACCCGCCTATCAGGTGAGTTCTATGTTCCCCTTTTTATGTTATGTGCAAATCATTTTAAATGTTTTGGGGCTGAAGTGTATACATTAAATGAATAAATGTTATGAATGCCAATGTGATCATATGTGATACTTATATATATATGAATGTTAATATGATTATACGTAAAATAATGATGAACAAGAATGAAACGAATGTATACAAAGAATGAATGAACGAACGACATAACGAAAAAGAAGAAAATCTTGCTTTATATTTTATATATTGCTTGTTACGAATGCATGTAAATGTATGGACGCTTCGATGATAACGGCTACTTCGGTAGACGGACGACCTCGTGACTATTTTGCAATCGGGACAAACACGTTCCTTCATTAGCTAGGACGTGTGAAAGGCACTAATGGACGGTCGAAGCAATTGCCTTATCAATGATAAGTAGAACGGTTGCATATATAATAGTTCACGTGGGAAACGGATGCCTTAGGGCAGACGGGCGAATATGACGGACTACGACGGTAGTACGGTTAAGACGGACGGCCGAAGGTTTGCCGGACGGTATAGCATAACAGATGGCCGAAGGTTTGCCGGATGTTGTGGAGGACTACGACGGTAGTACGGTTAAGACGGACGGCCGAAGGTTTGCCGGACGGTATAGCATAACAGATGGCCGAAGGTTTGCCGGACGGTATAGCATAACAAGGCGCGAGTTGGTTCTCAAAGATTGATCTCAGGTCGGGTTACCATCAATTGAAAGTAAGAGAGGAAGATGTACCGAAAACTGCGTTTCGTACGCGTTATGGGCATTATGAATTTCTCGTGATGTCCTTCGGATTAACTAACGCACCAGCAGCATTTATGGATTTAATGAACAGAGTATGCCGACCCATGTTGGATCGATCAGTAATAGTTTTTATAGATGACATCTTCATATATTCAAAGAATGAAGGTGATCACCACTGTCACCTAAGAGAAGTATTGGAGGTGCTAAAGCAGGAAAAGTTGTACGCAAAATTCTCCAAATGCGCGTTCTGGCTTAGGGAAGTCCAATTCCTAGGTCATGTAATAAACCCAAACGGCATCATGGTGGATCCTGCAAAGATCGAGACAGTAAAGGAATGGAACATCCCAAAGACACCAACAGAGATACGAAGCTTTCTAGGGTTGGCAGGCTACTATCGAAGGTTCATCCAAGATTTCTCAAGAATTGCCTCGCCGCTAACCAAACTGACACGGAAGGAAGTAAAGTATGAATGGGGTCCAACCCAAAACAACGCGTTTGAGGAACTTAAGACACGATTAACTCAAGCTCCAGTATTAACACTACCTGAGGGAAATGAAGACTTAGTAGTCTACTCTGACGCTTCAGGGCAAGGTTTAGGGTGCGTACTCATGCAACGAGGAAAGGTAATTGCTTATGCATCGCGGCAACTAAAGGTTCATGAAGTTAACTACCCAACACATGATCTAGAATTAGCAGCAGTAGTTTTCGCGTTGAAAATATGGAGACACTACTTGTATGGAGTTAAATGCACCATCTACTCCGATCACAAAAGCTTGAAATACTTTTTCGAACAAAAGGAACTAAACATGAGGCAAAGAAGATGGTTAGAGCTACTGAAAGACTATGACTGTGAGATATTGTACCATCCAGGCAAGGCAAACGTAGTGGCTGACGCTTTAAGTAGAAAGGATGAATCGGCACCTATCCGGATCAAAGCGTGTCAGTTAATTATAACGCCAGACTTAATGGGTGAAATATCAAAGGCACAAGATGAAGCATTGTTAGAAAGAAATGTGAAACGGGAAAGAATAGTAGGACAACAAGGGAACTTAGATGCGAATGCATACGGAGTACGAACTAGGTTTGGCCGGATGTGGATACCTAAGATTGGTGAGCTTAGAGCCAAAATACTCGATGAGGCCCATAAGTCTCGCTATTCTATCCACCCCGGGACAAACAAAATGTATCAAGACTTGAAGAAAGAATACTGGTGGCCTGGCATGAAGAATGATGTGACAGAATACGTGAGCAAGTGCCTAACGTGTTCTCTAGTTAAGGCCGAGCACCAGAAACCATGCGGTAAAATGCAACCTTTACCAATACCGGAATGGAAGTGGGAAGAGATCACAATGGACTTCATTACCAAGCTACCGCGAACAGCTAAAGGCAATGATACCATTTGGGTGATCGTCGACCGCTTGACAAAGAGTGCTCACTTCTTGCCAATACGAGAAACTTCTTCTTCTGAAAAGCTAGCAGAAGTATTTATCAAGGAAATTGTGAGCAGACATGGTATGCCGCTGTCGATTGTGTCTGACAGGGATACTAGATTCACGTCAAGGTTTTGGAAGAAATTCAATGAAGCAATGGGCACTAGACTGAACATCAGCACCGCTTACCACCCCCAAACCGATGGACAATCGGAAAGGACCATTCAGACCTTGGAGGACATGCTCCGGGCCTGTATCATTGACTTCGGTGGGAGTTGGGACAGCCATCTACCATTGGCAGAATTTTCATATAACAACAGCTATCACTCGACTATTGGCATGCCGCCATTTGAAATGTTGTATGGGAGGAAATGTAGGACCCCGGTTTGTTGGGGGGAAATTGGACAGAAGGATTTTGCAAGTCTCGAAGTGGTCAAAGCTACTTCTGAGAAATTTGATCAAATCAAGGCTCGTATGAAAGCCGCAAAAGACAGACAGAAATCATACGCGGATAAGAGAAGGAGGGATTTAGAGTTTCAAGTAGGGGACATGGTACTGTTGAAAGTATCACCGTGGAAAGGAATCATTCGGTTCAGAAAGCGTGGCAAACTAAGTCCAAGGTTTGTCGGACCTTTCAAGATTGTAGCAAGAGTGGGTCAAGTTGCTTACAGACTCGACCTACCCGTCGAGCTTAGTGGAATACACCCTACATTCCACATATCACACTTACGCAAGTGCCTTGCTGACAATACGGCTCACATACCTTATGACGAAATCGAAGTGGATAACAGCTTGAACTATGTAGAAGAACCAATAGCTATTCTTGACAGAGCCGAGAAACGATTACGCAATAAGTCGATCCCTTTAGTCAAAATACAATGGAAACACAGAAAGGGGTCCGAGGCTACTTGGGAGAAAGAAGACGAGATGAAGGAACTGTATCCCCAGTTGTTTAATGTGTAACAGGTTTCGAGGACGAAACCTCATTAAGGAGGGTAGACTTGTAACATCCCAAATAATGACAAGACAAATAGAAAAGGGAAATAAAGTGGGCTTGGCCAAAATTTCAGCCCATGGGCCGAAAAGAAAAGGGGGAAACCCCATTACAAAACAGCAGCTTCAACCCAAACCCCTCTCATTTCATCTTCCTGCGCAAGAATACTAGAGAGAGAGAGAGAGAGCGATCGGCTTGTGAAGAAAACCGCAAGGAGAAGACTCAAGGGCTCGGGAATCATCCGACTCCACCATTTCAACACATAGCAACAGAAATCGGGCCTGTGGAGGTAAGCATCGCCTCTGATTATGAGTCTTTGCATGTCTCGGGTTTAAATCAAATAAAGATACGATTTTTGCATATGAAACTTGAAACAAATCACGTATTTGAACTCAAGAACGACAAAGGAAGGTGTTTAACGTAAAATGCTCAAGGTTTAATCGATTGGAAATAAGTTGGCTGGAGCAAGGTTCTGGTCAGGGAAGATGCAGACCCATGACTCGAAACTATAGTTTCGATACATACAGACCCGTCGAAACTACTCTAGTTTCGATAGTCATGTTTGACTCGAAACTATCTAGTTTCGATAGCAGCCAATGACTCGAAACTACCATAGTTTCGATAGGAACTCAGGACTCGAAACTACCTAGTTTCGAGTGTCACCTTGAACCTAAACTAAGATTTTTCATAAGTTAATGACTCGAAACTACCATAGTTTCGATAGGATCTCATGACTCGAAACTACCTAGTTTCGATAGAAGGATTATGACTCGAAACTACCTAGTTTCGAGTGTAAGACCATAGCTCGAAACTACCATAGTTTCGATGCGACCCACCTCCCGAAACTACTGAGTTCAAGAATAGTAATGTCTAGTGTCATTTAGGAGCCCTACCTTATATGTATGACTTTATTATACAGATTGTGGGTGACCTTAGTGACGTTTCGAAACCAGCTATTATACTTCAGGGACCCGCCTATCAGGTGAGTTCTATGTTCCCCTTTTTATGTTATGTGCAAATCATTTTAAATGTTTTGGGGCTGAAGTGTATACATTAAATGAATAAATGTTATGAATGCCAATGTGATCATATGTGATACTTATATATATATGAATGTTAATATGATTATACGTAAAATAATGATGAACAAGAATGAAACGAATGTATACAAAGAATGAATGAACGAACGACATAACGAAAAAGAAGAAAATCTTGCTTTATATTTTATATATTGCTTGTTACGAATGCATGTAAATGTATGGACGCTTCGATGATAACGGCTACTTCGGTAGACGGACGACCTCGTGACTATTTTGCAATCGGGACAAACACGTTCCTTCATTAGCTAGGACGTGTGAAAGGCACTAATGGACGGTCGAAGCAATTGCCTTATCAATGATAAGTAGAACGGTTGCATATATAATAGTTCACGTGGGAAACGGATGCCTTAGGGCAGACGGGCGAATATGACGGACTACGACGGTAGTACGGTTAAGACGGACGGCCGAAGGTTTGCCGGACGGTATAGCATAACAGATGGCCGAAGGTTTGCCGGATGTTGTGGAGGACGGACTACGACGGTAGGACGGGCGTATTGTCTTCGTGACTTACGCATAAATGAATGTTGGCTGATCACTCTTATGAGTATGACCAATAAATGTTAATGAAAGTAAAGGTGAATGCATATTTATGTGCTCACATACGAATGATAAAAGAAAGCAAAGGATATGTAAATGTGTATTTATATTTATATATTTATACGTAAGTATTTATAAATGAATAATGTTCATACCTAAATGTTTTTAACTAGAACTCACCAGCGTTAGCTGACTTTTAGTATACATTTCAGGTAAAAAGAAGAAAGGTCGTGCATTGGAGTGAAGGCTATCCCGATCAAGGGCTGACATCCCATCCACTTTAATTTTTGTTAAAGCAATGTGTTATGTTTAAATGATTAAGACTTCCGCTGTTATGGCTATGTAATCGAATGATGTAAGCTCACGCTACGTTTAGAAAGTATTCAATGTAATTATTCAGTATCTATGGCTATGTTTATGAGTAAATCCAACGAGTGAGGTCACCCGGTAAAAGGGGCCTTACAAGTTGGTATCAGAGCAATAGTTTGAGAGATTAAGACATCCCTAAATGTCTGGACTCAAGCTGATAATGGGACCAACGCACGGATGTCAGTCTGGGTAGCCGACGCCAACGCCAGTGCAGTAAGTAAGTCATAAAGTTAATGCCTATAGTTAGGGATAGATACCTTAACTTAGAACGCTTAGATGTCAATGTCACTACTGATGTGAAGAGTTTCGAACCCGAAAAGCAAAGCAAATTATTAATCACAAACCGGTCACTGTAATTAAGAATTTACCTTGCTCGTACTGTTCTAAACTATGATCTGAAGGAATGACATTGATGTATACCTTTTTACTCAACAGGAAATCTAGAAAACTATGGCTCGTAAAAGAGGAACTGGACGCCGAGGCGGTCGCACTGGCCGAGTCGGTAGACCGCCATTGAACCAAAGATATGAGGAAGAGGAGAGTGTGCACGTGGAACACACTGAGAGCGTGCATGAAACAAATGTAACCCCACCAGCTGAGGGCAATGAAGGATCTCTACGACTGGAACCCGAAGTTAGAGATGCTATTGCCCGTGAGGTCATACTAACTCTGAAGAAAGTACTGCCTGATCTGTTATCTGAGGCACTAAAGAAGAGCAAAGAGGAGGAGGAAAACAACCATGAGGAGAAAGTTTATGATAGTGATGGGGATGAAGTGACAGTGAGACTGAACACCCATGGGTGTACCTACAAAGGATTTAAGGACGGTGATCCGCCCAAATTTGATGGAAATAAGGATTCGGTGGCTACGTTTGAATGGATCGAGAGGATGAATGGGGTAATCAACATAAGCGAATGCCGACCTGACCAGGCTGTAAAATATGTGGCTCACTCTTTCACCAACGAGGCACTAAGTTGGTGGAGGACTATCCAAAGAACTAAATCGCCAAACGCTCTCAAAAGAATGACTTGGGAAGATCTAAAAAAGTTGATAATCCAGAAGTTCTGCCCACAGAACGAGATTGATCGAGTGGAAAATGAGTTTCTAAATTTCAAGGCTGGCAACAAGACTCATCGCCAGTACACTTCAAGATTTAATGAGCTAGCTCAACTGGTACCCCACCTGGTAGAGACTGAGGAGCGATTGATTAAGTATTATGTCAAAGGCCTACCCCAAAAGGTCCGTGTTCATGTGAAAGCTAACCTACCCTCGACTTTCGAGTCGGTAGTGAATCTGTCCGGAATCGTCTATGACGATTATGCCAATGAGGACCCGGTGCCGGAGGCACCAAAGAGGAAGTGGGAGAACTCGTCTAAGGGGACTGGAAGAAGAAATGTTACTGCTGAGGCAAAGAAGCCAAGGAATGATGAGTACGAATTATGCACAAAATGCGGGAAACAGCACCGCGGTGAATGTTTGGCCGGCTCAACCATGTGTTTTAAATGTGGAAGACCGGGGCACTACTCGAAGGATTGTACTAAGGGCATCAAGTGCCAGAACTGTGGTTGGTATGGGCACGCTACTAAGGATTGCAGGAAGACCGGACAATCTGGTTCGGGGAAAGAAAAAGAAAAGGAACAGCCAAAGGCTAGGACTCGGGCCTATGCTTTAACCGAGGAAGAAGCAAGAGGAAACCCTGACGTCGTGTCGGGTACGTTCCTAGTAAATGATGAACATGCTGCTATTCTGTTTGATTCTGGTGCTAGTAAAAGTTTTATATCCACTGCATTTAGCCGCAAATTAGACTGCACAATCACTAGCCTTATAAGGGCCTTTAGCGTACAAACTGCTATTGGTAAAAACTCAGTAGTCATCCAAGTGACTGACGATTGCATGGTAGAAATAGAGGGCCATAAGTTTCCATCTAAATTGTACCTTCTAACCTTAGGAGGATTCGATGTAGTATTGGGCATGGATTGGTTAGCTGCCAACGAAGCTCAAATCATATGTAAACGAAAGATGATACATCTCAAGGCCACTGACGGCAGTCCGATTACGGTTTATGGTGACTGGAATAGCACAATGCCGAACGTCATCTCGATGATCAAGGCCGAAAGTTACATGAGGCGCGGTTGCGAAGCTTATCTGGCGTATGTTATTGACGATAGAATGAAAACGAAAGAGCTAAAAGATGTACCCGTGGTGTGCAATTTTCCAGAAGTGTTCCCAGAGGACCTACCTGGTTTGCCGCTCGATCGGGAAATAGAATTTCAGATTGACTTACTGCCAGGAGCTGAGCCCGTTGCCAAGGCACCATACCGATTGGCTCCGTCAGAAATGAAAGAATTAATGTCCCAACTTGAAGAATTAACAGAGAAAGGATTTATCAGACCGAGCATCTCACCATGGGGCGCTCCGGTATTATTTGTAAAGAAAAAGGACGGCAGCATGCGCATGTGCATCGACTACCGTGAACTGAACAAGAGAACAGTAAAGAACAAATACCCACTGCCTAGAATAGACGACCTCTTTGATCAATTACAAGGCGCGAGTTGGTTCTCAAAGATTGATCTCAGGTCGGGTTACCATCAATTGAAAGTAAGAGAGGAAGATGTACCGAAAACTGCGTTTCGTACGCGTTATGGGCATTATGAATTTCTCGTGATGTCCTTCGGATTAACTAACGCACCAGCAGCATTTATGGATTTAATGAACAGAGTATGCCGACCCATGTTGGATCGATCAGTAATAGTTTTTATAGATGACATCTTCATATATTCAAAGAATGAAGGTGATCACCACTGTCACCTAAGAGAAGTATTGGAGGTGCTAAAGCAGGAAAAGTTGTACGCAAAATTCTCCAAATGCGCGTTCTGGCTTAGGGAAGTCCAATTCCTAGGTCATGTAATAAACCCAAACGGCATCATGGTGGATCCTGCAAAGATCGAGACAGTAAAGGAATGGAACATCCCAAAGACACCAACAGAGATACGAAGCTTTCTAGGGTTGGCAGGCTACTATCGAAGGTTCATCCAAGATTTCTCAAGAATTGCCTCGCCGCTAACCAAACTGACACGGAAGGAAGTAAAGTATGAATGGGGTCCAACCCAAAACAACGCGTTTGAGGAACTTAAGACACGATTAACTCAAGCTCCAGTATTAACACTACCTGAGGGAAATGAAGACTTAGTAGTCTACTCTGACGCTTCAGGGCAAGGTTTAGGGTGCGTACTCATGCAACGAGGAAAGGTAATTGCTTATGCATCGCGGCAACTAAAGGTTCATGAAGTTAACTACCCAACACATGATCTAGAATTAGCAGCAGTAGTTTTCGCGTTGAAAATATGGAGACACTACTTGTATGGAGTTAAATGCACCATCTACTCCGATCACAAAAGCTTGAAATACTTTTTCGAACAAAAGGAACTAAACATGAGGCAAAGAAGATGGTTAGAGCTACTGAAAGACTATGACTGTGAGATATTGTACCATCCAGGCAAGGCAAACGTAGTGGCTGACGCTTTAAGTAGAAAGGATGAATCGGCACCTATCCGGATCAAAGCGTGTCAGTTAATTATAACGCCAGACTTAATGGGTGAAATATCAAAGGCACAAGATGAAGCATTGTTAGAAAGAAATGTGAAACGGGAAAGAATAGTAGGACAACAAGGGAACTTAGATGCGAATGCATACGGAGTACGAACTAGGTTTGGCCGGATGTGGATACCTAAGATTGGTGAGCTTAGAGCCAAAATACTCGATGAGGCCCATAAGTCTCGCTATTCTATCCACCCCGGGACAAACAAAATGTATCAAGACTTGAAGAAAGAATACTGGTGGCCTGGCATGAAGAATGATGTGACAGAATACGTGAGCAAGTGCCTAACGTGTTCTCTAGTTAAGGCCGAGCACCAGAAACCATGCGGTAAAATGCAACCTTTACCAATACCGGAATGGAAGTGGGAAGAGATCACAATGGACTTCATTACCAAGCTACCGCGAACAGCTAAAGGCAATGATACCATTTGGGTGATCGTCGACCGCTTGACAAAGAGTGCTCACTTCTTGCCAATACGAGAAACTTCTTCTTCTGAAAAGCTAGCAGAAGTATTTATCAAGGAAATTGTGAGCAGACATGGTATGCCGCTGTCGATTGTGTCTGACAGGGATACTAGATTCACGTCAAGGTTTTGGAAGAAATTCAATGAAGCAATGGGCACTAGACTGAACATCAGCACCGCTTACCACCCCCAAACCGATGGACAATCGGAAAGGACCATTCAGACCTTGGAGGACATGCTCCGGGCCTGTATCATTGACTTCGGTGGGAGTTGGGACAGCCATCTACCATTGGCAGAATTTTCATATAACAACAGCTATCACTCGACTATTGGCATGCCGCCATTTGAAATGTTGTATGGGAGGAAATGTAGGACCCCGGTTTGTTGGGGGGAAATTGGACAGAAGGATTTTGCAAGTCTCGAAGTGGTCAAAGCTACTTCTGAGAAATTTGATCAAATCAAGGCTCGTATGAAAGCCGCAAAAGACAGACAGAAATCATACGCGGATAAGAGAAGGAGGGATTTAGAGTTTCAAGTAGGGGACATGGTACTGTTGAAAGTATCACCGTGGAAAGGAATCATTCGGTTCAGAAAGCGTGGCAAACTAAGTCCAAGGTTTGTCGGACCTTTCAAGATTGTAGCAAGAGTGGGTCAAGTTGCTTACAGACTCGACCTACCCGTCGAGCTTAGTGGAATACACCCTACATTCCACATATCACACTTACGCAAGTGCCTTGCTGACAATACGGCTCACATACCTTATGACGAAATCGAAGTGGATAACAGCTTGAACTATGTAGAAGAACCAATAGCTATTCTTGACAGAGCCGAGAAACGATTACGCAATAAGTCGATCCCTTTAGTCAAAATACAATGGAAACACAGAAAGGGGTCCGAGGCTACTTGGGAGAAAGAAGACGAGATGAAGGAACTGTATCCCCAGTTGTTTAATGTGTAACAGGTTTCGAGGACGAAACCTCATTAAGGAGGGTAGACTTGTAACATCCCAAATAATGACAAGACAAATAGAAAAGGGAAATAAAGTGGGCTTGGCCAAAATTTCAGCCCATGGGCCGAAAAGAAAAGGGGGAAACCCCATTACAAAACAGCAGCTTCAACCCAAACCCCTCTCATTTCATCTTCCTGCGCAAGAATACTAGAGAGAGAGAGAGAGAGCGATCGGCTTGTGAAGAAAACCGCAAGGAGAAGACTCAAGGGCTCGGGAATCATCCGACTCCACCATTTCAACACATAGCAACAGAAATCGGGCCTGTGGAGGTAAGCATCGCCTCTGATTATGAGTCTTTGCATGTCTCGGGTTTAAATCAAATAAAGATACGATTTTTGCATATGAAACTTGAAACAAATCACGTATTTGAACTCAAGAACGACAAAGGAAGGTGTTTAACGTAAAATGCTCAAGGTTTAATCGATTGGAAATAAGTTGGCTGGAGCAAGGTTCTGGTCAGGGAAGATGCAGACCCATGACTCGAAACTATAGTTTCGATACATACAGACCCGTCGAAACTACTCTAGTTTCGATAGTCATGTTTGACTCGAAACTATCTAGTTTCGATAGCAGCCAATGACTCGAAACTACCATAGTTTCGATAGGAACTCAGGACTCGAAACTACCTAGTTTCGAGTGTCACCTTGAACCTAAACTAAGATTTTTCATAAGTTAATGACTCGAAACTACCATAGTTTCGATAGGATCTCATGACTCGAAACTACCTAGTTTCGATAGAAGGATTATGACTCGAAACTACCTAGTTTCGAGTGTAAGACCATAGCTCGAAACTACCATAGTTTCGATGCGACCCACCTCCCGAAACTACTGAGTTCAAGAATAGTAATGTCTAGTGTCATTTAGGAGCCCTACCTTATATGTATGACTTTATTATACAGATTGTGGGTGACCTTAGTGACGTTTCGAAACCAGCTATTATACTTCAGGGACCCGCCTATCAGGTGAGTTCTATGTTCCCCTTTTTATGTTATGTGCAAATCATTTTAAATGTTTTGGGGCTGAAGTGTATACATTAAATGAATAAATGTTATGAATGCCAATGTGATCATATGTGATACTTATATATATATGAATGTTAATATGATTATACGTAAAATAATGATGAACAAGAATGAAACGAATGTATACAAAGAATGAATGAACGAACGACATAACGAAAAAGAAGAAAATCTTGCTTTATATTTTATATATTGCTTGTTACGAATGCATGTAAATGTATGGACGCTTCGATGATAACGGCTACTTCGGTAGACGGACGACCTCGTGACTATTTTGCAATCGGGACAAACACGTTCCTTCATTAGCTAGGACGTGTGAAAGGCACTAATGGACGGTCGAAGCAATTGCCTTATCAATGATAAGTAGAACGGTTGCATATATAATAGTTCACGTGGGAAACGGATGCCTTAGGGCAGACGGGCGAATATGACGGACTACGACGGTAGTACGGTTAAGACGGACGGCCGAAGGTTTGCCGGACGGTATAGCATAACAGATGGCCGAAGGTTTGCCGGATGTTGTGGAGGACGGACTACGACGGTAGGACGGGCGTATTGTCTTCGTGACTTACGCATAAATGAATGTTGGCTGATCACTCTTATGAGTATGACCAATAAATGTTAATGAAAGTAAAGGTGAATGCATATTTATGTGCTCACATACGAATGATAAAAGAAAGCAAAGGATATGTAAATGTGTATTTATATTTATATATTTATACGTAAGTATTTATAAATGAATAATGTTCATACCTAAATGTTTTTAACTAGAACTCACCAGCGTTAGCTGACTTTTAGTATACATTTCAGGTAAAAAGAAGAAAGGTCGTGCATTGGAGTGAAGGCTATCCCGATCAAGGGCTGACATCCCATCCACTTTAATTTTTGTTAAAGCAATGTGTTATGTTTAAATGATTAAGACTTCCGCTGTTATGGCTATGTAATCGAATGATGTAAGCTCACGCTACGTTTAGAAAGTATTCAATGTAATTATTCAGTATCTATGGCTATGTTTATGAGTAAATCCAACGAGTGAGGTCACCCGGTAAAAGGGGCCTTACAAGCCTGATCAGAACTCTTTTGTATGTATTACCAATGAATATGAATACTAATCCGATCTATTGACCCCATTTGTAAGCTTGCAAGGAATACAAAATAGTATGTAATGTACGAGATCGTAACCAAACCCCAACATTCTGTGCCTCCCCTCGCCTTTCTGTGAGTAAGACAATATGCGGTCATTCGGCCATTTGGACCCCTGGTTAGCGCGACTAACAATGACCGGAGGCGTCACCCCCAATAGTACTATTCATATAATCCCGGGCTAAGTCCATAGCTAATGGTTACTAATTTATTCAGAGGACTTTAAGCGCTTTACTTTTCCCTCAATACACACATACGGTCAGATCATTAGTTCAATTCATTTACATAAAAATAGTCTTTTACAAGTATGTTTCCACCCCAAATCATTTCAAAATTTTAGAAAAAGGGGAATTAGTGAAACTCACCTCGATAGTATGAATGCTAGCAAATATTTGGATAACAGCAGACTTGCCTATCCGTATCCTAATTACACAAGGATAACATACACGTTAAGACTACCCGTCTTAAACGCAAGTTGTTCACTCGACTTAGCAGATCTGATTACTTTTGTTTAAATATCTTTTTAGTTTTTCAACACTTGTTTCGTTATAAAATAGTTCTAAGTTACTGCTCCATGGGGCTGATGAAAAGGTATCGAAACTTTCTTAGTTTCGATTGAACAGAACAGATGTCGAAACTACTTAGTTTCGATTGAGTAAATTGGGTATCGAAACTACCTAGTTTCGATTGGCAGAATTTGTATCAAAACTACCTAGTTTCGATTGGGCAATAGGTGTGACACCCGACATTTCAGGTCAATATCCGTACATGTTATAAACAAGTTTAAATTATAATTGTTTTGTGATTTACTTAATTTCACAAACAAGGACATTAAGGTCTAACAAAAATCGTACAGGGTCTCATTTCACATTCTGGTAATTCTAGGAGTTACCGGTTCACGTACCAGGATAACCCGACTAAATACGAACACTAGTGGTTAAATTTACACTTAAATCAAATGGTTTGATTTATTTAACCCCACCCACTCCCATTGACCAGAAATCTCGACCTCAAGGCCATGTGGGTCCATCCCACACCCTAAATTTCAACATCTTCTACTTTCTTAAGCAATCTCCCATACCACCTCATTTTCTATCAATTCATCAAGAGCAAAAACCCTCAACCCCTGTCATCTCTCTCTTCTTCTACGACAACAACAAGAATACCTATCTCCACTTTCTTTTGGGGTTCTTCCATAATCGAAGACTCGAATCCTTTATTTCGGTGCTATAAGGAGAGTTCCAAGTGTTTTCTCAAAGGGTTTTTAGCAGGAGAAGTCAAGATCATTCTCTTTTTCTCTCAAAAATCGTCATCTCTGTCCAGAGGTAAAAACTCGATATTATCCACTTTATTTTCTTTAAAACCGTATCCAAGCATACAAAAGGTTCAATCGCAAGTAAGATAACCAGAAAAGTGTGTCAAATTCAAGATTTGAACATAAAAATATACAGGACGAATTCTGTAAATCAAAGTGCAGTAATCGAAACTGAGAGTTTCGATACCTGTTCAATCGAAACTAGGAGTTTCGATACCTGTTATTCAATCGAAACTAGGAGTTTCGATACCTATTCAATCGAAACTAGGAGTTTCGATACCAGTTTACTCAATCGAAACTGGGAGTTTCGATACTAGTTGTTCAATCGAAACTAGGTAGTTTCGATACATATTGCTCAATCGAAACTAGATAGTTTCGATACCCTTCTTGCCAATCGAAACTAGATAGTTTCGATACCTAACTACTCAATCGAAACTATGAAGTTTCGATACTCAATTGCCCAATCGAAACTAGGAAGTTTCGACATCTGTTCATCAGTCACATTGGGCAGTAACTTAGAACTGTTTTTATAGCAAAACAAGTGTTGAAAATCTAAGAAGATATTTAAACAAAAGCAACTAGATTTACTAGGTCGATGAACAATTTGCAATATAAGACGTTCGGTCCTAACACAATTTACCCTTTGGTATCTAGGTATCTAGGGTACGAATAGTCAAGCTTGACTACAACAAGTATCATTACAAGTATACACAAACTCAAGGTGAGTTCACGGCCCCCTTTTAACTCTTTACTGTTTTGTAAACATCGGGGGAGAAATATACTTACCTGTTATATTTTGAAAACATGAATTTCATTGCTCATATGTTTGTCAATATGAACATTTCGGCTTAACTTTTTGTAAGTCTCCCGGCCCTACTTTTACTACTTGTTCTTAAATTGTTTTAAAACAAACGGGGAGAAAACTTGCTCAACTAAACAGCCGGACACAAGTACACACAATGATTGTTCGGATGAACAACACACAACGATTGTTCGGGTGAACAAACACACAACGATTGTTCGGATGAACAACACTCAACGATTTGGGGGAAAAACATACTTACAACTATTTTATGGGATAACAAGAGAATAAGGCACGACTTTTATGTTTACATGAGATGAGAACAACAATTGGAGGCCGCTAAAGTCCCCTGGAACAACGTAGTAACCATTAACTGTAGCCTAGGGTCCTATGAATAGTACTATGGAGAGTGACGTCTCCCGGTCATGGTTAGTCGCGCTAACCACAATCTGGAGGATTTATGGCCGCATAGAATCTGATAACGCTTAATAGGGGCTCACACATGTCATGGTTTGGTTACGCCTCATGTATGAACATATTATTTGTATTCCTAGCTAGTTTACAAATGGGTCAACAATTCTTATTCTGATTATCACATGCAACTGGAACTATTTACGAACAATTGAGTTTAAACAAAAGAGTTTTGATACGGTTAAAGAAATCAAGTTTATACAAAAGGATTCTGATCAGGTTATAAGGATCATGTTTAAATATTGAATTTATGACGGTTAAGTCATGATAATGTTTTCAAAGGACAACTTCATATTTTATGACGGTTAAGTCATGATAATGTTTTCAAATGAAAACTACTTAGTTTTATGACGGTAAAGTCATGAACATGTCTTTGGGAAAAAACTATAAGCACTAATATAACTAACTCTGTGAACTCACCAACCTTTGTGTTGACATTTTCAAGTATATTTCTCAGGTAACTGTTAGCCATGGCACGGTTGGAATAAGCTAGCTATGTTGGATCAATTCCTAGTAGCTGGAAGGACGTAGAATATCAAGACTCAAGTCTATCGTTGATCTAGAAGAACTTAGATCCTAGTATTACTTAGTCTTAGTATTTGTGTATGTAATCAAGTCTTAGAAATCATTATTACAGCTTCCGCTATCGTGAAATGAACCAATCGTTACAACCTGTATTTATTTAATAAGTAAATAAAATATGGGGGTGTGACAGATTGGTATCAGAGCAATGGTTTTAGCGAATTAGGTGTCCTTAGTGATACCTAGGCTCTAACCAGACTCATCTAGGGACCAAGATTTCTAAGACTTGCATCACACTAAAAACACCCAAGACTTGAGCATAGGAATTCCAACCGTTGCCGAACAATTTGTGTAGACTATTAGTGTATGGAAATTACACTAGGGTACCATTAGCTACACTAATACAATTACATGGTACATGTAATGAACACTTAAACACATACAATAATGTGGAAATAATAAACACTTACAACATATTACTATTCGGATTACGAGTCAAGAATAACGGGTACTCAACATACTGCAACCCTAGAAGATCGAGTTACGAGCTGAGCTTGGACTTCGACGACAACGATCGTCAGTTACCGATCTTGGTATCACAACAGGCTGAACTCGTACCAGAATCTGTACCTATACCTGCACCACAGCTACTCCAGCCTTGGAGGCAACTATCTTCCAAACGTATGTACGGTATAAATAATCTCCTTCATAAGTTGTCGGATCGGATGCCTAGACTCTCGCCATGATGTATGGCAGGCATGATTGCCCAGACAGAAGGGAATTCAAGGTGAATAAGCAGGACTAAATGGGAGAGAACTCCAAGGGTCAGGAGACCCAGACATACATCAGGATCATGTAGATCCATGCATATACATGGACTTGGAGCATGAGTTGCTCGACACTCGTTTGAGGATCTCTGCCCAACACATAGTGCCTGAATTTCACCATACACATTTTATTTTAAGAGACACTGGTGGTGCCTCTCTACCATTAGCCTCATCCGACAACTGCCATATTCAGCAGATTCATGAGTATTGGTACACATAATTAACAGTAATCCGATAAAACAATACACACTCCTGTACAAATGAGCAAACGCAATCTAATGATCGTTTCAAATCACTTTTGATTAAAAGCTAGGGATAGAAGAAACACTATAGGGACCAGGCAAGGCAAATCATCATTACGGGTGCACACGTAATCATAATTTGCAGTGCATGGGAACTTTAGTGAGTCTTGCTGTCTAAGCTGATGATCAACTCATGTTCTCAATTATCAAATGGATGTCAAGAGTGCCTTTCTGTGTGGGAAGATTGGTGAGGAAGTATATGTCAAACAGCCTCCAGGCTTTGTAGATCCTGCACATCCTAACAAAGTGTTCAAACTAGAAAAAGCTCTCTATGGTTTACATCAAGCTCCAAGAGCCTGGTATGAAACTCTGTCTGGATATCTGCTAAGCAACAACTTCAGAAGAGGTGCCATTAACCAGACCTTGTTTATCAAAGACAAAGGGGGATAATCCTACTGGTACAAATCTGTGTTGATGACATCATCTTTGGATCAACAAGGAAGAAGTTGTGTAAAGACTTTGAGATCTTGATGCACTCAAAGTTTGAAATGAGTTCAATGGGTGAACTAAATTTATTTATGGGTCTTCTAGTCAAACAAGTTCCAAACGGAATCTTTATCAGCCAATCCAAATATATCAAGAGCATTTTGGAAAGATTCAAGATGGCTGACTGCACTGCTGCAAGAACTCCTATGCAAGTACACCATCAACATAAAAGTTCTCATAAGCCCAAGACATTGAATTCAAATGACACTCCACTACAGTTGTTGCATATGGATCTCTTTGGTCCTACAAATGTCATGTCAATGGGCAAGAAATTATACTGTTTGGTGATTACTGATGACTATACCAAATTTTCATGGGTATACTTCTTGAGAACAAAAGATGAAACTGCTGAGATTCTTAAATCTTACATTCTTCGAGTTGAGAATCAAAGCAATCAAAAGGTGAAAATCATAAGGTGTGATCAAGGTACAGAGTTCAAGAACCACACTCTGAACAATTTTTGTGAGAGCAAGGGAATAGAAAGAAAATACAGTGCTCCAAAAACTCACAAGTTTCCTGCAGCTTTAAGGCAGTCAACAGCAACATCTTTGCCGCTGACCATTGTATCCATCAGCAGCAACTGCGTTTACTGATGACTGACTTAACCATCCGCAGCAACCAAGTTTCCTGTGGATAGCTTTAAGGCAGTCAGCAGCAACATCTTTGCTACTGACCATTGTATCCATCAGTAGCAACTGAGTTTACTAATGACTGACTTAACCATCCGCAGCAACCAAGTTTGTAGCGGATAGACTTAACCATCCGCAGCAACCGAGTTTGCTGCTGATGGGTAAAGATAAGTTTAAATTAACTTTTACCCGCTGTAAAAAGTCCTTTCAGTCTTTACCATGATTGTTATAGTGTATTACAGCTGTACCAGTGAAAAGTGAATAAGGTTGCACTGTACAAGTAACTTTGCTTTTCCCTCCTCTGCCGTTATAACACAAATCAAATTTCTCCTTAACCTCTTCACATTCAATTCCAACCTAACTCTCACCATTTTCTCTCAAGCATTCACAGCATACAAAGCCTTCCATACTTAAACACCTTTCAAAAACCTTCCTCCTTCCCTCTAAACCCAACAACAATGGCAGAGGCCGATATAAACCTGCCCGATGACAAGTTCTCACCCTTCCACAATCTCACCGCATACCTAGTAAAAGGAAAGAAGTCCAGGGGTTCAATAACATGATCGATTTTCTCTGTCGATCAAAGATATACTTTGCATTAACCGTCAACCCCACCATATACATCACTCATATGGAGGACTTTTGGAGTGTTAGGACATAGAATGTATAACAAAAGCTTTGTGATAGTTTAGGTCTTATTGTCTTTATGTTTTTATGTAATTGTATAGATTTTGTCTAAGTGTTAGAACTAGTTCTGCTAGAGGCGAACTTGTCTAGTTCGCCTAGTCTCATGTGAGGCTAGTCTATTTGTGTGACACCCAGCATTTCAGGTCAATATCCACATTTCATAAACGCACGTTCATAATTATTATTTCCTGATATTTATTTTGACTAAGTAAAGTCAAGAAGTCTAGCAAAGGAGTTTATTCCAAGTCTAGTAAATCTTAAAGAATTACTAGAAAAAGTAAGCAGAATAACCCGACTAAATACGAACGTTAGTGGTTAAATTAAATAACCAGAAATATATATATATATATATATATATATATATATATATATATATATATATATATATATATATATATATATATATTACACAAAATTTACGTTGAACCAAGATTTTAATAATTTCTTCAACGAGCCATAAACTGGTTAAAATTATAATACCGTGAAGAATCGAAACCGAATTAAATTGCCATTTGGAACTCTAATTGATACTAATATCATTAATAAATTTATGCTTAAAAATAGTTATCATTAACCCTAAGCTACTTTCTTGACTTTCTCGGTCGAGAGTCAGGGGAGCCATTCTCCCACTTGCTAATTCACTCAAATTTCCGATAAAAACCATACCTCCTCAGTACCAAATCTCTCAATCCCTTTCAAACCTTCTCGTTTTCTTACGGCAAATTCTCAATATCTCCTTCAAATCGAAGTCCAGTTCAAGGCAAAATTCACCAGATTTCGGTGCTATAAGAAGAGTTCCCAGTGTGTTCTCAAGAATCGAGCTAAGGAGCTCAAGATCATTCTCTGTTTCTCTAGAAATCACCATTCTCTGTTTGAGGTAAAAACTCAAGATTTCGATACCGATTGCCCAATCGAAACTAGGTAGTTTCGATACTATTTTTGCTAATCGAAACTAGGTAGTTTCGATACCCAATTTACTGAATCGAAACTCAGTAGTTTCGACATCTGTTCTGTTCAATCGAAACTAAGAAAGTTTCGATACCTGTTCATCAGCCCCATAAGGCAGTAACTCAGAACTATTTTTATAACAAAACAAGTGTTGAAAAACTAAAAAGATATCTAAACAAAAGTAATCAGATCTGCTAAGTCGGTGAACAACTTGCGTTTAAGACGGGTAGTCTTAACGTGTATGTTATCCTTGTGTAATTAGGATACGGATAGGCAAGTCTGCGGTTATTCAATTATTTGCTAGCATTCATACTGTCGAGGTGAGTTTCACTAATCCCCCTTTTTCTAAAGTTTTGAAATGATTTGGGGTGGAAACATACTTGTAAAAGACTTTTGTGTATAAATGAATTGAACTAATGATCTGACCGTATGTGTGTATTGAGGGAAAAGTAAAGCGCTTAAAGTCCTCTGAATAAATTAGTAACCATTAGCTATGGATTTAGCCCGGGATTATATGAATAGTACTATTGGGGGTGACGCCTCCGGTCATGGTTAGTCGCGCTAACCAGGGGTCAAAATGGCCGAATGACCGCATATTGTCTTACTCGCAGAAAGGCGAGGGGAGGCACAAAATGTTGGGGTTTGGTTACGGTCTCGTACATTACATACTATTTTGTATTCCTTGCAAGCTTACAAATGGGGTCAATAGATCAGATTAGTATTCATATTCATTGGCAATACGTATAAAAGAGTTCTGATCAGGTTAAAGTGATCAGGTTTTACACAAAAGAGTTCTGATCAGGTTAAAGTGATCAGGTTTAAACAAAAGAGTTCTGATCAGGTTTTACATAAAAGAGTTCTGATCAGGTTAAAGTGATCAGGTTTTACACAAAAGAGTTCTGATCAGGTTAAAGTGATCAGGTTTAAACAAAAGAGTTCTGATCAGGTTAAAGTGATCAGGTTTTACATAAAAGAGTTCTGATCAGGTTAAAGTGATCAGGTTTTACACAAAAGAGTTCTGATCAGGTTAAAGTGATCAGGTCTTACACAAAAGAGTTCTGATCAGGTTATAGTGATCAGGTTTTAAACAAAAGAGTTCTGATCAGGTTAAAGTGATCAGGTTTAACAAGGAATTTTGATCGGAAAATGATCAGATTTAAACATTGGGTTTATGATAACTCTTTATAATAACTTGTGAACTCACCAACCTCGTGTTGACAGTTTTAAGTATGTTTTCAGGAAATTGAACGTGGCCATCAGGTTAGCAATGTAAGATTCATGCATGCACGTGGATACGGCTTTTGAGAGGATTTCTCTTGTATAACTCATGGCCTTGAGTCATATTTGCGAAATCTTAAACTTTTGTAAACTCAAGTTGATATTTTGAGATGTAAATATTTTAAACTCGATTATGTATCCAATTACATGTATGTGTTTGCAATAATCATATGCTTTGGAAACAAGTGAACGTTGCGCCTCGCGTTTCTGCCCTGGCGGGGTGTGACAATTTGAGGCAAACTTGTTAAGTTCGTTTATTGCAGAGATCGTGTCTATAAATAGTTGTTTATAGATTCTGTTCTAGGAATTGAACGATTGTATTCTGTGAATCTTGTAAACTCTGTGTTTTGTGGAATAGAAAGAGAAGTTTATTTACCTGATGTTTTTATTGTCAATTCGTATACAAACGTTAACATGGTAGGATTCTGCACTTCGTGTTATCAAGACGTCTTGTCACGAGATCGATCTAAAGATGAGTCATGTGGACCTACAAGTGGTATCAGAGCTTTTGCTCGTGATTTGTGTTTGATTCTTGGGGATTAGAGACGATTTTGTGTACAATTTGACAAGAAATTGTTGATTTTTTCAAGTTTTTGTATCCATGGGGTTTTCAAGTTCTTGAAGTTGATTTTGCTGCTAAATTCATGGATTTGAAGTGGATTTTGGTGAAATTAATCCGATAGAAGTGTTCTAATTCATAAAATACTAAATCCTACGGTCCAATTTCTTCAAATTCCTTCTAATCTGTGAGAAATTATGATTTTCGGTGATGTTTGTTCGTGTTTGGGTTGAAGTTCTTCCTGAGTTTGTTACAGCTGAAGCAAGCGAACTTGCTGAGATTTTGTTGCATGCGAACTTAGCAAGCGAACTTATCAAGTTCGCTTCTCTCAGTTTAAGCGAACTTATTCAGTAGGCGAACTTACCGGATTTTCTTGTTTTAAGCGAACTTATCAAGTTTGCTTGTTTGGCTTTGAAGAGAACTTATTATCTTCGCCTGAGGGGAGTACTTGTTCAAGACATGGAAATTTTTCTGAAAATGGCTAATATGGTGCAAGTGACTAACATGTTAAATTACGATAACGAGATTGGTACATCTCCGAAACCACCCAAATTGTTAAGTCTTGCAGATTATTCTAACTGGAAAGATCGGTTTGATCAGTTCGTATCCTTTACTGATACAAGTTTATGGATTCCAATCTTGGAAGGTTATATTCATCTGACATACACTTGGATGGGAAAGGATGATGTTCCTAAATCGGTATCTGCGTTAACCACAGAAGAAAAATTATTGTTTGATAGGGAAAAGAAGGCTATGGCTAGTATCTCAATGTCTCTTCCTAAAGAAATTTATCATAGCTTTAAACAATTCAAGTCTTCTCAACAATTGTGAGAAGCGTTACAAAAGCGGCGTGAAGGTAGTTTGGATGTTAAGAAAAGCAGAAAAGAATTATTGAAGAAACATTTCTTAGTATTCAAGCACTTTCAAAATGAATCTTTAGATGATCTTGCAACAAGATTCTATCATTTGCAGAGATCGACACCACCCAATGTCGCCCTGGGAGAACCGCCCATCGTCTACCGAAAGAAAAGCGGAGGACCGATTAAAGTGCAAAGTGATAGGAAGAAGGTTCGACTTCCGCACAAGAGAAACCTGGCAGCCCGTAACCCGAAAGACTTAGAGACCGATGAGGAACCATCTAGGAAACGACCCTGTTACCACCCTACTGTGGGAACTATCCGTTGGATGCCCAGTACCTTGGCAAGATGGAGGGAGATGGAGAGCATCCCATCTACCTTTGAGCTCGGAGAGTCCTCCAACTCTCCAACACCCCTACCCCACACTGGGGAAGCCATGGAGCTCACAGTGCCTACATTGGTAGCACGCGTCCGTACGCACGAAGAGCGTCTTGATGATCTCCTAGATGACATTCGGGCACATGGGGATGCAGCCATGCGCTTACGTCAAGGGCTCGGATCTCGAGTACAGACTCTGGAGGATAGCACCCGAGACATACAGGGTGCCACTGATTATCTAGAGTTGAGAGCTGATATGGACTGGCAGTTCACTCTCACGGTCCGAGACATGGTGGAGGCGCTGGAGGAAAGGACCTTGGCTGCAGAATTTGTGGCTAGGGCTAGCTTTGTCATGGCGGGACTTGCCATGATGTTTGGATTGTACTCCCACTTCTTCTTTTAAACTTATTATGGGCGGGTTGTGCCCATAGTACATTATGTAGTTTAAAACTTTAGTACTGATGAGGTCATGTGAACCCATCTCTTTTGTATCCTTGTCTTTTGGGAACAATGTACTATGTATGTTTTAACTATGTATGTGATGGTTTATGTTGAAATGATGGTTGTTTGCATTTGATGTTGTTGTATCCTTATGTCATGATCTATCATTATTGATATATAATGTTGTTTCTTTTTAATTGATATGTTAGAAAGAACGTCATGGCACCTAAGCGTGGGACACCCCGTAACACTATTGGTGACAACAACGAGACAATTTCCCCAAACATAGAACAACTCATAGCACAGCGAGTAGCCGCCGCCATAGAGCAGTATGAAGCAAATCGAAATAGTGGCGAAGGAAACGGCAGTGGTATTGGCGCAGGAGGTGCAGGAGGTAGCGGTACAGCAGGAGGTTCCGGAGGTTCCGGAGGTAATAAAAATAATTAAGCCATAACACATAGTCATGATCCGAATTAATGACGTTTTGACTTGTGATCCTGCAGAAGCTCCAAATAGGAAGTGCACCTACAAGGCCTTCCTATCCTGCAAACCCCGCAATTTTAATGGCACCGAGGGTGCAGTAGGACTAATGAGATGGATAGAACAGATGGAGTCAGTGATTGATATAAGTGAATGCACAGCTGACTGCATAGTGAAGTATTCTACATGTACGCTCACTGATAAAGCTTTAACTTGGTGGAATACTCAAATGAAGACTTTGGGGAGAGATACGGCGTACCAATTATCTTGGGAAGATTTGAAAAACATGATGATTGAGGAATACTGTCCTCGGAACGAATTGCAAAAGATTGAAACTGAGATGTGGAACCTACAGATGATAGGAGATGATGTAGCGGGATACACCGACCGCTTCAATGAATTGGCACTTCTGGTACCGCATATGGTCACACCAGAACATAAGCGTGTTGAGAGGTATCTGTGGGGCCTTGCGCCTCAAATTCGTAGCATGGTAACATCCTCTAATCCAATAGATGCCAAGAGTGCTATAACTTTAGCATTCAAGCTAAGGGATGACGCGGTACGTAATGAATTGTTTGTGAGAAAGGAGAACGAGGAAGGTAGATCTGGGGAGAAAAGGAAATGGATGGGAAATTCAAGTAACAACTCTGAGAAGCAAGGGTTTAAGAAACAAGGAACTATGAAGGCTTTTGCAGCCAACACAGTGGAAAGAAAGGAGTATGATAGGGGCCTACCGAGATGTAAGAGGTGTGGAAACCATCATGCCGGTGTGTGCATCAAGTGTGGAAAATGTGACAAGTTTGGTCACACCACACAAGCTTGTCGAACTAACAACCGAATGGGGAAAATTAAACCGGGATGTTTCATATGTGGTGACCTGAAGCACTTCAAGAAGGATTGTCCCAAGTGGAAGAATCAGAACAACGCTAAGGCACCAGGGAGGGCATTTGTGATGGGTGCAAAGGACGCACGCCAGGACCCGAACATCGTCACTGGTACGTTCCCGATAAATAATCACTATGCCTCTGTACTTTTTGATTCGGGTGCGGATATGAGCTTTGTGTCGAATGATTTTAAATCCTTACTCGGTATTAAGGCCAGCAAACTAGATCAAAGTTATTCAATTGAATTAGCAAATAGGAAATTAATAGAAACCGGAGAGATCATTAGGGGTTGTACTTTATGTTTAGAAAACCGTACATTCAGTATAGACCTTCTACCCGTCGAATTAGGGAGTTTTGATATTGTTATTGGCATGGATTGGTTATCGAAGAATCGTGCCGAAATCGTATGCTTCGAGAAGATTGTACGTATTCCCCTACCAAGCGGAGAAATTCTTTCAATTCAAGGCGAAAAGTGTAGAATGATGTTGAAGACGATAAACTGCATGAAAACTCATAAGTATCTACGCAAGGGTTATTGTGCATTCCTGGCTCACATTGTCGAGAAGAAACCCGAAGAACGTCGACTTGAGGACATACCAATCGTCAGAGATTACTCGGAGGTATTCCCGAAGACTTACCAGGATTACCATCATCAAGACAAGTCGAGTTCCAGATCGACCTAGTACCAGGAGCCGCACCAGTTGCACGATCGCCGTATCGTCTAGCCCCTTCCGAGATGCAGGAACTGTCGAGCCAATTACAAGAATTACTTGACAAAGGTTTCATAAGACCGAGTTTCTCACCATGGGGAGCTCCGGTCCTATTTGTAAAGAAAAAGGATGGAACCTTTAGAATGTGTATTGATTACCGGGAATTGAACAAGCTGACAATCAAAAACCGGTATCCTCTTCCTCGAATAGATGATTTGTTTGATCAACTTCAAGGTTCCAGTTTCTATTCTAAAATTGATCTACGATCAGGGTATCATCAACTGAAAATTCAGGAAGAAGATATACCAAAAACGGCTTTTAGGACTCGTTACGGTCACTACGAGTTCCTAGTTATGCCATTTGGCTTGACTAATGCACCAGCCGTCTTCATGGATCTCATGAACCGCGTGTGCAAGCCGTACTTGGATAAATTCGTGATTGTGTTTATCGATGACATATTGATATATTCACGAACCAAGGAGGAACATGAACATCATTTGAAATTAATCTTGGAACTACTCAGGAATGAGAAGCTTTATGCCAAATTCTCTAAGTGTGAGTTTTGGATCCAAGAGGTTCACTTTCTTGGACACGTCATCAATAAGAATGGTATCCATGTGGATCTATCCAAGATTGAAGCTATCAAAAACTGGGAAGCACCAAGAACTTCGACTGAGGTGCGTCAATTTCTGGGTTTGGCAGGATATTACAGACGATTTATCGAGAATTTTTCAAAGATAGCCTTGCCTTTGACCACGTTAACTCAGAAGGACAAAAAGTTTGATTGGACTAATAAACAAGAATCAGCTTTTCAATTGCTGAAGCAAAAACTTTGCAGTGCACCAATCCTATCCCTTCCCGAAGGAACTGACAATTTCATCATGTACTGCGACGCATCACACCAAGGTCTGGGATGTGTATTGATGCTGAGAGAAAAAGTCATAGCGTATGCATCCAGACAGCTAAAAGTACATGAGAAAAATTATACGACTCATGATCTGGAATTGGGTGCTGTCGTGTTTGCACTCAAGATTTGGAGACATTACTTATACGGTACAAAATGTACTATCTTTACAGACCACAAGAGTCTCCAGCACATCTTTAATCAGAAAGAACTCAACATGAGGCAACGTCGTTGGGTAGAGCTACTGAATGATTACGACTGTGATATTAAGTATCACCCTGGTAAGGCAAACGTCGTAGCAGATGCCTTGAGTCGTAAGGAAAACACTCCGTGTTCGTGCCCTAGAATTGACAATTCATACGAGTCTCACGACTCAAATCAGGATGGCACAACAAGAGACAATTAAGGAAGAAAACATTCAGAGCGAAGCTTTACGAGGAATGATAAAGCAGTTGGAACCAAAATCAGATGACACTTTATACTTCATGAATAGAATTTAGGTGCCATGTTTTGGTAACTTACGGGAGTTGGTTATGGACGAAGCCCACAAGTCCAGGTACTCCATTCACCCAGGTTCGGATAAAATGTATAAGGATCTGAAAGAAATCTACTGGTGGCCGAACATGAAAGGAGAAATTGCTATTTATGTCGGTAAATGTCTGACATGTTCAAAAGTAAAGGCAGAACATCAGAAACCGTCGGGATTGTTACAACAACCCGAGATACCTCAATGGAAATGGGAACAAATTTCCATGGATTTCATTACAAAGTTACCCAAGACGTCGAGCGGGTATGACACTATATGGGTAATTGTCGATCGTTTGACGAAATCAGCTCATTTTCTACCCATCAAAGAGACGGATAAAACCGAGAAACTTGCAAGACTTTATATTAAGGAAATTGTGGCTAGGCATGGAGTACCAATTTCTATTATCTCTGATAGAGACAGCAGATTCGTGTCTAGAATCTGGAAATCATTACAAGAAGCCATGGGCACACGTCTTGACATGAGCACGGCATATCACCCACAAACAGATGGTCAAAGCGAAAGGACTATTCAAACTTTAGAGGATATGCTCCGTGCGATTGCAATTGACTTCGGTGGAAATTGGGATACTCATTTACCGCTAGCTGAGTTTTCATACAATAATAGTTACCACACCAGCATCAAAGCCGCTCCGTTTGAGGCTTTGTATGGTCGAAAATGTCGTTCACCGCTATGTTGGGCAGAAGTTGGTGACAAGCATTTAACCGGTCCTGAAGTTATTCAAGAAACCACGGACAAGATTTTTAAAATCAAGGATCGTCTGAAAGCCGCCCGTGACAGACAAAAGAGTTACGCGGATAACAGACGAAGACCTTTAGAATTCCAAGTAGGAAACAAAGTCATGTTAAAGGTCTCACCTTGGAAAGGAGTTGCAAGATTTGGCAACCGTGGCAAGCTTAACCCTAGGTACGTTGGACCATTTGAAATATTGGCTAGGGTTGGCCCTGTAGCTTACAAGCTCAAGTTGCCACAAGAACTAAGCAACGTACATGATACGTTTCATGTATCAAATCTCAAGAAGTGTTTATCAGACGAGACATTAATTATACCGCCTGATGAGATTCACATAGACGACAAGTTGCACTTCATTGAGGAACCTATGGAAGTCACAGATTGGAAGGTTCAGAGAACAAGACGCAGCCGTGTTAAGCTGGTCAAGGTACGTTGGAATTCAAAGCGTGGCCCCGAGTATACGTGGGAGCGGGAAGATAAAATGAAATCCAAGTACCCGTCTTTGTTTACAAACACTCCAAGTCAGAGTGACAAGAACTGAATTTCAGGACGAAATTCTCTGTAACATGGGGAGAATGTGACACCCAGCATTTCAGGTCAATATCCACATTTCAAAAACGCACGTTCATAATTATTATTTCCTGATATTTATTTTGACTAAGTAAAGTCAAGAAGTCTAGCAAAGGAGTTTATTCCAAGTCTAGTAAATCTTAAAGAATTACTAGAAAAAGTAAGCAGAATAACCCGATTAAATACGAACGTTAGTGGTTAAATTAAATAACCAGAAATATATATATATATATATATATATATATATATATATATATATATATTACACAAAATTTACGTTGAACCAAGATTTTAATAATTTCTTCAACGAGCCATAAACTGGTTAAAATTATAATACCGTGAAGAATCGAAACCGAATTAAATTGCCATTTGGAACTCTAATTGATACTAATATCATTAATAAATTTATGCTTAAAAATAGTTATCATTAACCCTAAGCTACTTTCTTGACTTTCTCGGTCGAGAGTCAGGGGAGCCATTTTCCCACTTGCTAATTCACTCAAATTTCCGATAAAAACCATACCTCCTCAGTACCAAATCTCTCAATCCCTTTCAAACCTTCTCGTTTTCTTACGGAAAATTCTCAATATCTTCTTCAAATCGAAGTCCAGTTCAAGGCAAAATTCACCAGATTTCGGTGCTATAAGAAGAGTTCCCAGTGTGTTCTCAAGAATCGAGCTAAGGAGCTCAAGATCATTCTCTGTTTCTCTAGAAATCACCATTCTCTGTTTGAGGTAAAAACTCAATATTATTCATTTCATTTTCTTTAAAACCGTAGCTGAACATACAAAACGTTCAAACGCAACTAAGATAACAAGAAAAGTGTGTCAAATTCAAGATTTGAACATAAAAATATACAGGACGAATTTTGTCAATCAAAGTGCAGTAATCGAAACTATAGTTTCGATACCTGTTATTCAATCGAAACAAGGAGTTTCGATACCTGTCAATCGAAACAAGGAGTTTCGATACCGGTTGTTCAATCGAAACTAGGAGTTTTGATACTTATTTACTCAATCGAAACAAGGAGTTTCGATACCTATTTACAATCGAAACTAAGTAGTTTCGATACCGATTGCCCAATCGAAACTAGGTAGTTTCGATACTATTTTTGCTAATCGAAACTAGGTAGTTTCGATACCCAATTTACTCAATCGAAACTAAGTAGTTCGACATCTGTTCTGTTCAATCAAAACTAAGAAAGTTTCGATACCTGTTATTCAATCGAAACAAGGAGTTTCGATACCTGTCAATCGAAACTAGGAGTTTCGATACCAGTTGTTCAATCGAAACTTGGAGTTTCGATACTTATTTACTCAATCGAAACAAGGAGTTTCGATACCTATTTACAATCAAAACTAAGTAGTTTCGATACCGATTGCCCAATCGAAACTAGGTAGTTTCGATACTATTTTTGCTAATCGAAACTAGGTAGTTTCGATACCCAATTTACTGAATCGAAACTAAGTAGTTTCGACATCTGTTCTGTTCAATCGAAACTAAGAAAGTTTCGATACCTGTTCATCAGCCCCATAAGGCAGTAACTCAGAACTATTTTTATAACAAAACAAGTGTTGAAAAACTAAAAAGATATCTAAACAAAAGTAATCAGATCTGCTAAGTCGGTGAACAACTTGCGTTTAAGACGGGTAGTCTTAACGTGTATGTTATCCTTGTGTAATTAGGATACGGATAGGCAAGTCTGCGGTTATTCAATTATTTGCTAGCATTCATACTGTCGAGGTGAGTTTCACTAATCCCCCTTTTTCTAAAGTTTTGAAATGATTTGGGGTGGAAACATACTTGTAAAAGACTTTTGTGTATAAATGAATTGAACTAATGATCTGACCGTATGTGTGTATTGAGGGAAAAGTAAAGCGCTTAAAGTCCTCTGAATAAATTAGTAACCATTAGCTATGGATTTAGCCCGGGATTATATGAATAGTACTATTGGGGGTGACGCCTCCGGTCATGGTTAGTCGCGCTAACCAGGGGTCAAAATGGCCGAATGACCGCATATTGTCTTACTCGCAGAAAGGCGAGGGGAGGCACAAAATGTTGGGGTTTGGTTACGGTCTCGTACATTACATACTATTTTGTATTCCTTGCAAGCTTACAAATGGGGTCAATAGATCAGATTAGTATTCATATTCATTGGCAATACGTATAAAAGAGTTCTGATCAGGTTAAAGTGATCAGGTTTTACACAAAAGAGTTCTGATCAGGTTAAAGTGATCAGGTTTAAACAAAAGAGTTCTGATCAGGTTTTACATAAAAGAGTTCTGATCAGGTTAAAGTGATCAGGTTTTACACAAAAGAGTTCTGATCAGGTTAAAGTGATCAGGTTTAAACAAAAGAGTTCTGATCAGGTTAAAGTGATCAGGTTTTACACAAAAGAGTTCTGATCAGGTTAAAGTGATCAGGTTTTACACAAAAGAGTTCTGATCAGGTTAAAGTGATCAGGTCTTACACAAAAGAGTTCTGATCAGGTTATAGTGATCAAGTTTTAAACAAAAGAGTTCTGATCAGGTTAAAGTGATCAGGTTTAACAAGGAATTTTGATCGGAAAATGATCAGATTTAAACATTGGGTTTATGATAACTCTTTATAATAACTTGTGAACTCACCAACCTCGTGTTGACAGTTTTAAGTATGTTTTCAGGAAATTGAACGTGGCCATCAGGTTAGCAATGTAGGATTCATGCATGCACGTGGATACGGCTTTTGAGAGGATTTCTCTTGTATAACTCATGGCCTTGAGTCATATTTGCGAAATCTTAAACTTTTGTAAACTCAAGTTGATATTTTGTGATGTAAATATTTTAAACTCGATTATGTATCCAATTACATGTATGTGTTTGCAATAATCATATGCTTTGGAAACAAGTGAACGTTGCGCCTCGCGTTTCTGCCCTGGCGGGGTGTGACAATTTGAGGCAAACTTGTTAAGTTCGTTTATTGCAGAGATCGTGTCTATAAATAGTTGTTTATAGATTCTGTTCTAGGAATTGAACGATTGTATTCTGTGAATCTTGTAAACTCTGTGTTTTGTGGAATAGAAAGAGAAGTTTATTTACCTGATGTTTTTATTGTCAATTCGTATACAAACGTTAACATGGTAGGATTCTGCACTTCGTGTTATCAAGACGTCTTGTCACGAGATCGATCTAAAGATGAGTCATGTGGACCTACAAGTGGTATCAGAGCTTTTGCTCGTGATTTGTGTTTGATTCTTGGGGATTAGAGACGATTTTGTGTACAATTTGACAAGAAATTGTTGATTTTTTCAAGTTTTTGTATCCATGGGGTTTTCAAGTTCTTGAAGTTGATTTTGCTGCTAAATTCATGGATTTGAAGTGGATTTTGGTGAAATTAATCCGATAGAAGTGTTCTAATTCATAAAATACTAAATCCTACGGTCCAATTTCTTCAAATTCCTTCTAATCTGTGAGAAATTATGATTTTCGGTGATGTTTGTTCGTGTTTGGGTTGAAGTTCTTCCTGAGTTTGTTACAGCTGAAGCAAGCGAACTTGCTGAGATTTTGTTGCATGCGAACTTAGCAAGCGAACTTATCAAGTTCGCTTCTCTCAGTTTAAGCGAACTTATTCAGTAGGCGAACTTACCGGATTTTCTTGTTTTAAGCGAACTTATCAAGTTTGCTTGTTTGGCTTTGAAGAGAACTTATTATCTTCGCCTGAGGGGAGTACTTGTTCAAGACTTGGAAATTTTTCTGAAAATGGCTAATATGGTGCAAGTGACTAACATGTTAAATTACGATAACGAGATTGGTACATCTCCGAAACCACCCAAATTGTTAAGTCTTGCAGATTATTCTAACTGGAAAGATCGGTTTGATCAGTTCGTATCCTTTACTGATACAAGTTTATGGATTCCAATCTTGGAAGGTTATATTCATCTGACATACACTTGGATGGGAAAGGATGATGTTCCTAAATCGGTATCTGCGTTAACCACAGAAGAAAAATTATTGTTTGATAGGGAAAAGAAGGCTATGGCTAGTATCTCAATGTCTCTTCCTAAAGAAATTTATCATAGCTTTAAACAATTCAAGTCTTCTCAACAATTGTGAGAAGCGTTACAAAAGCGGCGTGAAGGTAGTTTGGATGTTAAGAAAAGCAGAAAAGAATTATTGAAGAAACATTTCTTAGTATTCAAGCACTTTCAAAATGAATCTTTAGATGATCTTGCAACAAGATTCTATCATTTGCTGAGTAAATTGTCAAGTGCTTCAGTGGTTTATGAGACTGAAGAGATAAATGATAAGTTCTTGGAGGCATTACCATCTAAATTTGATGTGTATTCAGTTTTGATAAAAGAGAATGTCAAGTATAAAACTATGTCTCTTGAAGAGGTTCTTGGCAAGATTCAATCACATGATTTGAATATGAAGAAGAAGGAAACCAATATGGAGCATATTCAAGATCCTTCAATGTATTTTGGTAAGACTTCTGGCAAAACTGGTGCAGGGGTTGCGTTCTTTTCTGGTGATACTCAAGATGTTTCTAATGATCATTGTTCTGGGGTTCCAAGTCATTCTGGTTTCTCTGCAATTACAGATTCTTCATCATCTGGAACACATAATATGAATCAAAGAGTTGCTGATGATTATTTAGCGATTTTTCTTCCTTTATGGCTTCTTATGAAAATTTTATTGGAGGAAAGATTCATGATCCAGATGTTATTGAAGAGGATTTCAGACAAATTGATCCTGTTGATCTGGAAGAGATGAACATTCAATGGAACATGGCTATGCTGATGCGACAAGCAAAGGGTTTTTTGAAAAACACTAGAAAAAAGTATATTGGTTTTAACAGTCGTTCACATATGGGATTTGACAAAACCAAAGTTCGTTGCTATAATTGTCAGGAGTATGGTCATTTCGCCAAAGAATGTGTGAAGCCAAAAGTTGATTTTGATTCTCAGAAGAAGCCTAATAACTTTCAGAACAATCGAAATCAGTTACATAGCTCCTCTGGTTCTGGAAATTCTAATCATGCATCTGCATCATCTGCTTTGGTTGCTCAGAATGATGAAAATTATGACTGGGGTATTCATCTTGAAGATTTGGTTGGTACTGTATACATTCTGCAAAATCTAATGAGTCAACTGATGATGATAGCTCAAGTGATGGTGAGAGTTTGCCAAGTTCTGATGAAGAGCATGATCAAGTACAAAATGTTGAGTCTGATATTGCATCTGGTGTATCTGAAGATGATATAGTATTAACTTAAAATTCTTCTAATGGTGCTGATTCTGAAAATATTTCAATTGCAAAAGTCATCATGGCAGATATGTCAGATCCTTCAAAGGTACAAGATTCTGTTTGTCACATTTATTGCTCTAATTGCATCAGTATAAAAGATAAACTACAAAAAGTAATGGATGATAACACAAATTTAATTTGTGATATGAAATCGGTGCATTCAGTTAATCAAAAATTGAAAGATAATGATAAATTGTGTATAGATATAATTGAGTCTTTGAAAAGAGATTTGAACTCTTTGGGATTGAAATATAAGGAACAAGCATATCATCTAGATATGGCTTATGCTGAGATTGAGAAGCAAAATGAAATTGTCGCTTAGAAGAACAAAGAGATTTCTGACAAAGAATCTGAAGTGATCAAATTACATAGAAAGCTGGAGAATTTTGAAAATTCATCTTTGGTATTGGATTACTTTAATGCTAATGCTGATCATACAAAGAGGGTTGCTGGAATTGGATTTGTTCCTCCACCATTCAATGCAAATTATGTGGTTGAACCAAAAATTATTCATGAAGAGGAAATTGATCCAAAGACGGTGTTGAAAGTAAATCCAGTAACTGGTGAAGATATTATCTATGATTCTGATTCTGAGAATGAAGTTTTTTGATGATAAAAAGGTTGAAGGCATTCCTAAGGAAGTGAAAATTGTTGAACCAAAGGTGGTGAAACAAGTTACCCGTGATAGATGCATTTTAACAGAACCTGATGAAGTGAAAGCTGATCAACCTAACCTTTTCAAAATGTTACAATCAAGTGGTTTTGTTGCTGCTGGTCATCAGAAGAAGAATTCATCAACGGGTGACTAAACAAGTTTTTGTTCAAAAGAATCCAGTCAACTGTTCAGTAAAATCTTCGAAAGCTTGTTCATCGCAAGGGTCATCAAATTCAAGAAAAACTCCTTATATCATAAATCATCAAGATAGAAGAGTTTGCTTTCACTGTAATGAGGCTGGTCATATTCTGAGTCACTGTCCTTATAACAATCAAGGCAAATTAAAGAGTGTTCCCTCACAACGAGTGGTAACGATTCTGAAAAGACCAAATGTGGGAAAGCCTACTTCTAGTGTTGTAAAGAATGTGCCTTGTCAATCATTTGCTAAATCTTCAGGATTTAAGCAACATGATAAGCATATTTCTAAACCAGTTGTTTTTCAAAATAAGTTTGAGATTCCACATGTTGGAATTCCAAAAGATTCTCAACCTGAGGTCAAACTTTCCAGACAACAACAAAGAAGACTTAACAGAAAATTAAAGAAACTTTTGGAAATATCTGAATCTGATAATCATAAATCTAATAATGTTTTTCCAATTAATCATACTGTGTCTTCATTGAGAAGGTCTAATTATGAATCTTATGTTCCAAAGGTTGATGACAATGTTGATTGTGAACTGCTTAAAGTTGTTTATTTTGATCCATCTGGACGATCCAAGACCACAATGGCTTGGGTTCCTATTTCTAAATGATTTTCTTTGTTTATGTAGGGGCAACCAAGGAGGACTATCAACAATACGTGGTATGTGGAAAGTGATTGTTCTCGACATATGACAGGGAATATTCATTTGCTGGAAGATGATATTAATATTGATGGTGGTTATGTCGCTTTTGCTGGAAATAAAGGCGGGTACATAACTGGTCAGGGTACTTTGAAGAATGATAAAGTCAAATTTGAGAAAGTGAACTATGTGGAGCAACTTCAACACAATCTTTTGAGTGTATCTCAAGTGTGTGATAAGAAGTTTTCATTTCATTTCAATGATTCTGAGTGTTATATCTTGAAACCGGGCTTTGTTATTCATGACGAATGGATTCTAATGAAGGCTCCGAGGAGAAATGACACATATGTCCTAGACATGAGTGTTGCAACAACAACGGATTCAATTCCTTCATGTTTACTCTCCAAGGCAACTGAGTCGGATTCTATTTTGTGGCATAGGAAACTTGCTCACATCAATTATCGGAAAATGAATTATCTCGTGAAGAATGATATGTTTATTGGTGTTCCGAAGATGAAATTCTCTGTTCCTGATGACTGTATACCTTGCAAGAAAGGGAAAAAACACAAGAAGTCCCACAAATCTAAGACAAAGAATTCAATTATGAATCCTTTGGAGCTACTACATATGGATTTGTTTGGACCGATTAGTATCAGGAGCATTGGCGGTAAATCTTACTGTCTGGTAGTAACAGGTGATTTCTCTAGATTTTCATGGGTTAAGTTGCTTGCTTCTAAAGCCAAAACCACAGAGTTGGTACAATTCTTAATCCTGGGTTTAGAGATTTTGTGCAAACAGAAAGTCAGAAGAATTAGGAGTGACAATGGCAGCGAGTTTAAGAATAGCAAAATGGGTTTATTCTGTCTTCAAAAGGGAATTTATCATGAATTCAATGCGCCATATGTACCTCAACAAAATGGAGTTGCTGAACGAAAGAACATGACTTTGGTTGAAACGGCACGTACGATGCTTGCAGATTCTAAGCTTCCATTTACTTTTTGGGCTGAGGCTGTGAATACTGCGTGTCACGTTTTGAACAGAGTTTTGACCGTTAAGCGACACAACAAGACATGCTATGAGTTTCTTAATAATCTGAAGCCAAATCTGGAATATTTACTTCCTTTTGGTAATCCATGCACCCTGTTGAAAGTTAGAGATGTCCCAACCAAGTTCAATGCTAAGGCTATTAAAGGGATCTTTCTTGGGTATGTTGCAAAGTCTACTACCAATAGGGTTTATAACAAAGAGACTCATCAGGTTGAGGAATGGTTTCATATTGACTGTTATAATCGGTCTTTACCTCAAATGGCGATTGGACCAGACTGGGCTTTTGATTATGACAATTTATTCAAGTCTTTTCAATTACCTTCTGATATTTCTCCTGAGGAAGCTGTTGTATTATATGATTCATGTAAGGATGCACAGAATAGTGATTTTCTACCGACTGCGGTTCCACAATCATTTGTTCCCTCTACATCTGCTCCAGATCCTAATGTTGCTTCTTGTTTGGGAACACAAGAGTCTGATAGTAAGGACGACAATGTTAGTTTCCAAGATTCTTTTGTTGATCCTTTGTTAGTTGATGAACCTTCTAATTCGACACAGGCTCAGGGGGAGATTCCTACAAATCTGGACTCGGAGATACCAATTAATCAGGATATGTCTTATCAATTGATACAACTCAAGTTGATGTGTTGCCGGTTCCTGAGGTTGCATCAATCAAGGAACTCAAAGCTCATATGATTACAAATATCATTGGGAATTTGCGAGATGGAGTGCAAACACGTTTTATTATTGAAAACACTTGCTTGTATACAGGTATTAAGGATACCGGTGTTCTTGATGTATGCTCACATTCCTGTTTTATTTCTCAGGTCGAACCAAAGAATGTCGAAATGGTGTTACGTGTTAACAATTGGATAGAGGACAAGCAAGAAGAACTTGCTCAGTTTGACAAACTCAAAGTTTGGAATCTTGTAGATCTTCCAAAGGGTGTGTATCCAATTGGTACAAAGTGGGTGTTTAAATGCAAGAAAGGCGATCGAGGTGTTGTGGTGAGAAATAAGGCAAGATTAGTTGTACAAGGTTTCAATCAACAAGAGGGAATTGATTACACCGAGGTTTATGCTCCTGTTGCTAGGCTTAAAGCTATACAGTTGTTTCTTGCTTTTGCTTCATACAAAGGGTTTAAGGTGTTTCAATTAGATGTAAAGAGTGCTTTCTTATACGGTAAAGTCAAGGAGGAGGTTTATGTGTGTCAGCCGCCGGGGTTTGAAGATCCATTTAATCCGTCTAAAGTTTTCAAGCTTGATAAGGCTCTCTATGGTCTTCATCAAGCTCCCCGAGCATGGTATGAAACGTTGTCTACACATATTATGGATAATAATTTTGTTCGTGGCGAAATTGACTCGACTTTATTCATTAAGAAAGCAGGGGAGAATACCTACTGGTGCAGATATGTCTGTTATGTTTGCACTTAGGTAACAAATGGTAATGAAATACTATGTGATCCATGTCCGTTCATGAGTATGTCTCCCCTCGGCGGGAAGACAAGTAAACGGATGTCTGTTCGTATACATGTTTCCTCCCAACGGGAAATAAGTAAAATAATGTTTGTTTGTATGTATGTTCCTTCCCAACGGGAAACATGTAAAATACTGTTTGTTTGTATGCATGATTCTTCCTAACAGGAAAACAAAAAAAATGATGTTTGTGTATATGCATGTTTGTCCCCCAATAGGAAAACAAGTAAAAAGGGGCCGTGAAACTCCCCTGAGTCTGAGTAAAGCGTAGTAATTAGCACCACACAAGGATGCAACAATAACCACGAATGGATTGCACGCGGACAATCTATGAATGCCCTAGAAAAAGTTATGACAGTTTGGAACATGTAAGAGTTTGTGACAACAACACGGAAAGATCGAACGTCCTAAAATATACTTAGGATCAACGGTTAGACAAATGTGTCGTCGAGAAAAATGTTTCTTAATATAATAGTTAAGATGAATATGTTTCGTGTCGAACGTTTCTAATTACGAATAATATTATTAAATATGTATTCGTGTGTTTTTACCATTACCATAATGGTTTAGGGAAAAATAATATTATTATATTATTTTTAAGTCGAAAAGATAACACGATAACTAAATACGTGACAAAAATAATAAATATGTTATCTTTATTTGGGCATATAAGCGTGGGTATCATATTATTTTTAATTGTGGGAAATATTAATTTACGAGTTATAAAATAATCGTTTAGGAGTTTATAAATAATTACGCAATTATTAATATTAAAATAACACCTAAATTGAGATATAAATCCATCCCCGAGCCTACGGGTGTTTTCCGGGTTCAAAACATATTAATATTTTATTAAAAATAATATAGGGAAAGATTTTATATAAAAATATACCTTAAAAAGTGGGTAAAAAAATAAAATTGTTGGTGGGATTCGAACCAGGGTCTCACTCACACCAACACAAAACTTTAACCATTCCATCCGCTAGGGCAATCGCAACAAATTCCGGACTGGAATGGTTTTAACATTCAAAACACAATGTTCTTCCCCCCCATAGCGATTTTGATCGAACTCCACCCCAAATTCCTCTGATTTCAACCACGATCGATCATAAAAGTATAGGGATTTTGTTAATCAATGAATTGCGAATCTGTGGATGTATTTTAATTGTAAAAACATTAGGTTTAGACTCGTTAATTACCTGTTCATATAACCGAACCCTAGGCTTGAAATCACGAATTGAATTGACTAAATCTGGTAAGATCAACAGTTGAATTCATGGAGCTTTTGACAAAAACTGAATTGCGAATCTATTCATACAACTTAATTTGATTGAGATTAAGTCTAGATCAGGGTTCGATTAAACCCAAAATATGATGAACCCTAGAATCTGATCTTGATCGATTTGATGTTATAAGCCCCAATTATCATAGGGCTTTCGATCTATGTATAAAAACATAGCAAAAGGTGTGGTTGGTTACGAGAATGCTTAACGAATTGATTATGCACGGCTAGAATAGGTTCCGACCTTGACGAGTTAACCTCCGAATTGATGCTTAACTCGTAGATTCTTCAATGAAACAGTGCTTCCTAAAACCCGGATGTAGAAAAACTTTGAGAATACCCAGAAAAACACCTAGAATCGATCACAGAAACCTGAATACACTCAGAAACAAGAGCATAAAGCTCTGATACCAATTGTAGGTCTTGATTTCAGATGGAAATCACAAAACATATCGATTACATACACACAGGCGGGATCTATGTGTATGGTGGTGAAACAGATGTGAGAAACAGATTGGTGAAGATAACAGGCTAACCAAGCTCAGAATCAATCACAAACAGATATGAAAATTTAAGAATAATGCATAAAACAAATGCAGATTGTATTGATTCTTCTAGAACAATGAAAGAGAGAATTCAGGGTTACAGCCGCTAATCACACTGTGACACCCGGTCATTTAGAATTAACCCCGTTTGCAAAACGTAGTTAATTTCGTTAAGTTTTAACCTACTCAACTTAAATTAAAACCCTAGGGGCTAAATCTGCCATTCCTCAAACTCTCATACACCCAAAAAAACTACAGGGACTAGTTCTTCCTGTTGGAGCATGTTCTGGTGACAACGAGCTTGAAGATATTATGTCTTAGTCTTAGAGTCTTTGACTTATAATTGATAGAATTGTTAGCAACAGTTAAAGGGGAGTCTGTTAGGACATGTTTTGTAACTGTTGATAAAATTCTGTGTAAGTTCTGCTAGAGGCGAACTTGTTAAGTTCGCCTAGGCTATCAGAGGCGAACTTAACAAGTTCGCTTAGTCTATCAGAGGCGAACTTGTTAAGTTCGCTTAGCCTATTAGAGGCGAACTTAACAAGTTCGCCTAATACTGTTCAGTGTCTATAAATAGCAGTTATCAGCAGAAAACAGAAATAGACTTGGACGATATCAGGAGGGACTGAGAATTCTGTAAATTGTGTAAACTGATATTGTAGTGGAATAAAAAGAGCATTTATTTACACCGTTGTTGATTGAGTCACACGAGCACGTTGATCATGGATTCCGCACTTTATCACCGTGTCGTACCGCGAGTCTAGAGATCCGTCACGCACCGAATTAGGGTCCTACAAGTGGTATCAGAGCTATTGCTCTTGATTAGCAAAAGATTCGTGGTGTTTTCGTGTCCAATCAACATCAAATTCATCATTTTTGAGTTTTTCATTTCAATGGAGTTTTCAAGACTGTTTTGATTCTGATTTGGTGATTTTGAAGACGAAATTGACGAAATTGATCCGATAACAAGTTTCTGTTTGACAAATTACATAATCCTACGGTCCAATTTTGATTAATTCCTTCAAATCAGTGATTAATGATGATTTCAGCATGTTTCTGGTTCGCGGTATCTGTTTGAAATGTTCTTGATTTTGAATCTGCTGAAGCAAGCGAACTTGCTGAATCTGTTGTGCAGGCGAACTTAAGGAAGCGAACTTAATAAGTTCGCTTGGTGAATATTAGGCGAACTTAATAAGTTCGCTTGGTGCAGAGTAAGCGAACTTAATCAGCAGGCGAACTTAACAAGTTCGCTCCGGGTCAAGTTCGCTTCGGGTCAAGTTCGCTTCGGGTCAGTTTCAGGCGAGCTTAAAAAAAAAAGAGTTTTTTGGCGGGAAAATTCAACTTGTTCAATTTTTTTAGTGAACGCTTTTATAGTCGTTTTGAATCATTTTTGAAATTTTGAATTTTCGAAATTTTTTAAAAAGAGTATTTTGGCGGGAAAATTTTTTCCGGATATTTTTGTGAAAATTTCAAAATGCCAATTTTATGTGATATTAATGATATTGGAACTATGCCACCGAGACTTTTTTGCATATCAGATTATCGTAGCTGGAAAGTCCGGTTCGAACAGTTCGTATCAGTCACTGATGATAGTTTTTGGATACCCATTTTGGAAGGATATGTGCATCCTACTTATAACTTCATGGGATATTATGATGTTCCTAAACCAATGACAGCTCTTAATAAAGCAGAAAAGCAGAAGTTTGATCGAGAAATGAAGACGCTTGAAACTTTAAAATTGTCTTTACCAAAAGAAATCATTCATAGTCTCGGGAAGTGTCCAACTTCACGTGATCTATGGGAAACTTTGAAGAAAAAGGGTGAAGCTACTACTCAAGCATTTGTGGTCTTGATCAAAGAAGATTTAGTGAAGCAGTGTGATACTGAAAGTGATTCTTCTGCAGTTTTAACTGATTGTGAGAGTATTCGTTCTGGTGAAAGTACTCAGTCTACTGTGAGTGATGTAGATACTGAAGTAAGCTTTCAGACAGTTGAAGATGATCTCAGTAAATCAGAAATTGATGCAGAGCCTGTCATTGTTGATCAAAAGAGTAAAGCTGATGATGACGTATTCATGGCTCTTGGTGCATCTTGTTCAGAAGTAAAACCTGAGGTATTTTCTAACTCTGAGACGTTTTGTTCTAACTGTGTTTCAGTTAAGGATAAAATGATGAGGGTTATGGATGACAACGTCAACCTCATTTGTGATATGAAATCCATGCACACGGTAAACCAGAAATTAAAGGATAATGAAAATGTGTGTATTGAGAGGATAGAATCACTAAAGAGGGATATAAATTCTCTGACTTTGAAGATCAAAGAGCAGGCATATCACCTGGATATGTCCTTTGCAGAAATTGAGAAACGTAATACTGATCTTGCTGCGAAAGATAAGGAACTAGCTGAATCTAAAGCAGAGGTGATCAGATTACATAGAAAGTTAGAAAGCTTTGGAAATTCATCATTCTTATTAGGATATTATCATGATAATACTGAAGAGGGGAATGGAACTAGTGGTATTGGCTATGTTCCTCCACCATTCAACGAAAAATATTCTGTTACACCTGAGATTATAAAAGATGAGGATTTAGATCCTAAGACTGTGTTGAAAGTGAATCCAGTCACAGGTGAAGATATGGTGTATTCTGATGAGAGTGATGATGAATATTTTGATGAAGCTAAGGTAGAGGGGATACCTAAAGATATTAAAGTTGAGGAATCAAAGGTTGATTCTAATTCATCTGGAAATTCTACATTTGGAAGTTCTTCAAACTCAAGGAGAGTTCCATTTGTCAGAGACTATAAAGACAGCCGTACATGTTTTCATTGTAATGAGATGGGACACATTGTGGTGAACTGTCCATACAAAAACAAAGGAAAGAAGCATGTAGTTCCTAAGAAGATGAAGTCTGAATCAAGACCTATTGAGAAAAAGTTTGTTCCGTCTCAAACTCCAAAAGAAGTTCATGTAGGAGAATCTTCTTCAAGTGCATCTAATCGTGTGAAGATTCCTTATATGAGAGAATATCGTGAGACGAGATCTTGCTTTTACTGTGGTCTTGTGGGTCACCTTAGGATTGCTTGTCCTCACAACGTCAAAGGTAACCGACATGTTACTCCAGAAAAGGTAAGAACTCATGGTAAGCCTTATGTTAACCGAAATGTGGTTAAACCTCATGATACACTAAAGGGTAATTCAAAATCTGAGGTTAGGCTTTCTAGACCTCAACGACGGAGGAGAAACAGAAGATTGAGAAAACTTTTAGAACAACAAGAGTTTTCACAATCAAAACATTTTTCAAATGAACAAGATTGTTCAAACACTTCGCATTTTAAGCAAAAAGAACTTAATGAACAGAAGTATGTTTGTAAATCAAAAGTTTTTGTTTCTGACTCGTCGGAACAATCTCCGAAAATAGATGAAAGATTTGATTGTGAATGGAGTGAGGTTTATTATTTTGATACAGATGGACGACCCATGACTACCATGGCTTGGGTCCCAATTTCAAATTAATGTTTTCTTGTTAGATGTGCAGGATTTACCAAGAGGGACTATTAATACCATATTGGTTGTTGATAGTGGTGGTTCTTCGCACATAACAGGGAATGACATCTGCAAGAGTAAAGAGTTGTTGATAACTGAGAATATATTTGATTCAACGACTTGATGCTCAAGGGGGAGAATATGTCACACACAATGTTTTGGAAACAGTTTTATAAAGTCCAAAAGATAACCTGAAACTTAGGATGACGATGGTGAGCATAAAGTTGTTGATGCAACCATTTGACTAGTTGAGGGGGAGTCTACAGGACAGGGGGAGTACAGAACTGTGTTGGTGACAGAGGCAATGGCATTCAATTACAGCATTACATCGGTTTGAGTTTTTAATTAATTGACTTGCTTAATCCTGAGTAACCAAGTAAAATGTTTTCTTAAAATGTTTTCATGGAAGATTTTATTTTTGTTTGTTTTATTTTCTTTGAAAAAGATTTTGAAAAAGCCAAACAAATTGAAAAAGATAAAATCGACATTACTTGAAGTTAAAGAAGAGATGATAGTACATCAGTAGATGTTCTTTCACACATGACCTTAGTTGGACTTTATGATGCTTATCTAATATATCTATGATAAATGTTTTGATCAGAACTTCTTAGACTGCACAGTATGAGAAATGATAGCTTCATAACTGCTTATGCTTAACAAAAATTGATGCTTGATGCTTATATTTTAATTTGGATACTAGTATGTAGTCTGAATTGTCAATAGGCTATGAGTATCTTTGGTCCATTAGTAGTGTGACAACATAATGATCTTTGTGACAACTGTGATTTGAACCCATGGTATGCCGGGTGTGTGTGTAAAAGATCATTATCAGATAAAGAATATAAGATCTAAAGTACTTCATGAGACCAGTATCGGTTATGTCGTTAAACACAATTTTTCAGTTCACTTCACTGCCCATGCACTGAAAAACATGCAATGTGGTGTTGAACTAAGATATGTTTCTGACAACATCTGTTGGAACATATACTAGCCCTTGGATCAATATCCTGATTCCATTGAATATATCCAGATAACAGTTGGATCACGCTACCCTATGTCATTGAATCAATAGATTCCTTGATCAATCTTTCTGTTAATATGAATCATGAAACTTCATCCAAACCAAGACATTTGAATCATTCGATTCTGAATCATTCGATTCTGAATCATTCTGATTCTCTGCTTGATATTATCCTGTGTTTATCGGTATAATTCATCCTGGAGATTGAATATTATCTTGCAATGATCTTATATGTCTTGAAGATAGTGCACATTTAAATTTCTGTTGGCATATTTGTGGGGTACACGTATTACAAAATAAATGGTACCTTAATTCACAAGAACATGGGACAAAGATACTGATGGTTTCAATTCTTATAATATTGACAACTTAGATTGACATGTTATGTGTTGCAAATTCGTATTTAATAAGCATGTTATGATCTGATCTCATATTCTTTAAAGTTCTTCGCGTATCATTGCATGTTTTGGTTGAAGCTTAAAAGATTTGATCTTATCTGATAAAAAGAAATGATGAATCTGGATAGGATACCCTTAGAATGTTTAGGGATGTTTATCCAAAATGTGTGATTGATGCATTGTTTTTACTGATATGATCTTCTTACTCGTGATGTTCGACCAAAAAGATGTGATTTTGTATTTTACATTTCAGTTTGTACAGAGAAAAACCAAAAAGATTTTGTGTTTCTTATGTTTGAAAAACCAAAAAGATTTTATTTTTCCAGCTTCCATGGAAATCTTAATTGTTGGTTATTCTTGGTTGTTCTCCTTTGCATAAATGAATATTGCAGACAGAAGTTGACAAGGGGTCCTTCTCCCAAGTTTTCGTCTAGAAAGAGAGAGAGTGTGCAGATGAACAAGACGAAGACTTCAACTTGTTTGATGATATATGAAGACGGATGACAATCTTCTGAAGCTGTTGTCAAGGGGGAGTCTGTTAGAGCATATTCTGGTGACAACGAGCTTGAAGATATTATGTCTTAGTCTTAGAGTCTTTGACTTGTAATTGATAGAATTGTTAGCAACAGTTAAAGGGGAGTCTGTTAGGACATGTTTTGTAACTGTTGATAAAATTCTGTGTAAGTTCTGCTAGAGGCGAACTTGTTAAGTTCGCCTAAGCTATCAGAGGCGAACTTAACAAGTTCGCTTAGTCTATCAGAGGCGAACTTGTTAAGTTCGCTTAGCCTATTAGAGGCGAACTTAACAAGTTCGCCTAATACTGTTCAGTGTCTATAAATAGCAGTTATCAGCAGAAAACAGAAATAGACTTGGACGATATCAGGAGGGACTGAGAATTCTGTAAATTGTGTAAACTTTTATTGTAGTGGAATAAAAAGAGCATTTATTTACACCGTTGTTGATTGAGTCACACGAGCACGTTGATCATGGATTCCGCACTTTATCACCGTGTCGTACCGCGAGTCTAGAGATCCATCACGCACCGAATTAGGGACCTACAAGTAAACACTATTTGCTAACTTTAAAAGTCAAACATCTAGAGTCTTGATTTCCTGTTTGACTTTTGAAAGTCAAACCATTGTTCTTGATCTTGAATTCACGAATTACAACTTATTCGTTTTGAATCAGTAACTAAAAACGCATTAAACACCATTAACGAACATAATTAAGACTCTAATCATCGTTAATGTGTCGAATTAAACCAAATTATGGGTATTCAAGGCAAAACCGTCGACCATCAACACATGTTCATCAAGTTCGACCATTGCAGTCATCGAATTCACAAATTAAACCTCTACACACCTTAGTCGCATCCATCAGAAACTTTTTTACTCATTGATTCGGCCGGAGAAACTTTTTCACCTTAGCCGCTCGGATTCCTTCTCCGGCCGAATAAATGAGTGAAAAAGTTTCTGATGGATGCGACTAAGGTGTGAAGAGGTTTAATTTGTGAATTCGATGACTGCAATGGTCGAACTTGATGAACATGTGTTGATGGTCAACGGTTTTGCCTTGAATACCCATAATTTGGTTTAATTTGACACATTAATGATGATTAGAGTCTTAATTATGTTCGTTAATGGTGTTTAATGCGTTTTTAGTTACTGATTCAAAACGAATAAGTTGTAATTCGTGAATTCAAGATCAAGAACAATGGTTTGACTTTCAAAAGTCAAACTGGAAATCAAGACTCTAGATGTTTGACTTTTAAAGTTAGCAAATAGTGTTTTGGGACTTGGAAGAACTAGTCCCTGCAGTTTTTTTGAATGTATGAGAGTTTGAGGAATGGCGGATTTAGCCCCTAGGGTTTTAATTTAAGTTGAGTAGGTTAAAACTTAACGGAATTAACTAGGTTTTGCAAACGGGGTTAATTCTAAATGACCGGGTGTCATAGTGTGATTAGCAGCTGTAACCCTGAATTCTCTCTTTCACTGTTCTAGAAGAATCAATACAATCTGCATTTGTTTTATGTATTATTCTTAAATTTTCATATCTGTTTGTGAATGATTCTGAGCTTGGTTAGCCTGTTATCTTCACCAATCTGCTTCTCACATCTGTTTCACCACCATACACATAGATCCCGCCTGTGTGTGTAATCAATATGTTTTGTGATTTCCATCTGAAATCAAGACCTACAATTGGTATCAGAGCTTTATGCTCTTGTTTCTGAGTGTATTCAGGTTTCTGTGATCGATTCTAGGTGTTTTTCTGGGTATTCTCGAAGTTTTTCTGCATCCGAGTTTTAGGAAGCACGGTTTCATTGAAGAATCTACTGTTTCATTGATTTCCGGCTTTATTTGTTCAAGATTGCAAGACTACGGGTTGTTTATGTGATCAGGAGTAATATTCAAAACTTTTCGCTGGATTGGATTGTTATTTTTGTGATATTGATTTTTTAAGCTATTCATCAATGGAGTTTCTTTGAGTTTGGGGAAGACATCGAAACTACTGGGAAACATTCTCTACATTTCGTTGGTCATCGAAACTTCCTATCTATACTTTTTGTCTGGAGAAGGTAATATCTAAACTAGTTATTTGTGCTGTTATATCGAAACTAATTTGTGCATATTGCTCACCCGAAACTGCTGCTTATCGAAACTAGTTGCAATCAAAACTAGTAGCTTCTGTATTTGCTGGATTTTCTGCTAAGTCTTCATCATCGAAACTAGTTGTTTCGGATTTTGTGTCTTCAATCGAAACTAGAAGTTTCGGGCAACCATTTCTCAATCGAAACTAGGAGTTTCGATCAGCTTTTTCTCAATCGAAACTAAGTAGTTTCGATCAACCATGTTCACCCGAAACTAGCTACTATTTAACCTAAGTTTTTGAGATTATGGAGACTTCAAGCACCAATGAGTATTCTGGAGTAAACAAACCACCTGTTCTTGTGTCTACAAGGGACTTTGATGACTGGACCAAGAAAATGAAGACATTCTTTCAATTTCATGATCACACCTTATTGAACTCCATCAAAGATGGTCCCCCCAAAGCCGTTATCACTATTGCCGATGTTCAACGTCCGAAGATTGTGGCTGAATATGATGAAAAGGACCTTTCCTTGAATGCCCGAGACAACAAAGCCTATGGGACTATTGCTATGGCTCTTCCTATAGATATCTTCAACAATTTTGCCGAGTACACCACAACCAAAGACTTATGGGTAGCTTTGTGTACTAGATTTGATGGAAGTGCTGAAGTTAGGGAGAGTAAAAGAGATCTGATCAAGAAAAAGTATGAGATGTTCAGCAGTGTTAGAGGAGAATCTATGTCTGACTTAATCAACCGATTCTCAAGCATTGTGTCAAGGCTGAAAGTGATGGGTGTTGAATATCCAACTGTGGAGTTGAACAAGAAACTGGTAGATGCTCTTCCTGAGGAATTGAACATGTACCGTATCATAATAAAAATGACTGAAAAGCTGAGCAACTTGTCTCAATAGGAACTTTACAACATTCTTTAGTCTTATGAGATTCAAATCAAGAAAGGAGCAGTCACTCCGCCAACCAGTCTAGAAACACCGCTCTTATTGCTGGATCAAGCTCCTCTAGTAGTTCACACTTCCAGACTGATGTTCCTCCTTCTGCTGTTGGGATCCAATCTACCAGTTCTTCTACTCCTCAGAACACTATTGCTATGATTCCTAATGAATATGTCCCAATCATGACTGCCTTCATGTCGTGCTATGATGCACTGATTTCTGGAAACTTGACACCGGTCAGTTTTCAACCCGATGACTTGGAGCAGATCAACCCTGATGAATTGGAGAAAATGGACATTGATTTGTGCATGTCCATGCTAACTTTAAGGGCCAAGAGATTCATCAAAAGGACTGGTATGTATAGATTCAAGTAGGGAAAGACTCTTGGGTTTGATATCAAGAAAGTGAGGTGCTACAACTGTGACCAGCTGGGTCATTTTGCTAGGAACTGCAAAGAGCCTTCATCCAAAGATCAGCATGAGAAGAAAATATACTATGGAAAGCAAGCTGCCAATTCTCCCATGTCCAACACATCATCAAGCTCCACAGCTCTTGTTTTGTCAAGATGATGGACACTATCACTGGGGAGAATAGACTGAGGACGCTGCTTACAAAGCTTTGATGGCAGATGTTGAGGAGAAAGGAAAGTGTGTGATGATCGAGCCAGCTGAGGATCTCACTGGTGTACCAGCTGAGGTTATTTCTAAACTTTGCACTTCTAGATCATGTTTAAATGAAATTCAAAAATATAGATTCATCAATCGAGCTTTGATTGACGAACGAGATCACATTAAGGTGATGTATGACTCTGTGGCCAAAAATGGGAAATTGTACCTAAAGAAAATTCATGATATTCTGGAGAAAACCGGGCCTTAATTGTGCAACTTAATACACAGACCATTAACAATAAAATTTTGACTGAAAGAGTCTAAGAGGCTGAAAAGGCTAAATTACAAGTTGACCACATGGATATGGATCAGAAAATTTTGTTTGGAATAATTGATAAACAATTTAATAGAAAAGGCACAGAAGGTCTTGGATATAATTCTCATCGTTCACCTTATTCTAAGTCTGGTAGATTTGCTGATATGCATGTTGCTCATGTGTGCACTTTATCTACTGATGATTGTATTAAATCCTCAGATTCTGACAGTTTTGCTTCATATGTAGAATCAAATTGTGTAACTTCAGAGGATGATTGTGATGAGAGTTCTGGTTCTAGAAATGTTTTAAATGAACTTGAGTCGGATGAATGTAATAATATGTCCGTGTCAAAACCAGATATTTGTAAACACGTTGAAAACTTGTACTTTGATTCTATGCCTTCTGAGCATATGAGTTTGGGAAATGACCTTTCTAAGTTTAAAAATGCTTTACCATTCATTCCTAAATCTTTGAATGCTATGCCTTGTGTTACAAAGTTTAAAAGTGCAGGATTTGTTGTGACTGATGTAACATGAGAAACTATGAGCAACATGGAATTTTTTCAGATTAAAGGAAGAACAAAGTCTTCAAGACAAAGTTATTGAAGAAAGAGTCGTATCATGTTTCGATGCCTCAACATCACAATTATCTTCATTTTGTAATGATAGCTATCAGGCTAAGGCGTCTTGTGATAAAGTTTGTTTTAGTTGTGGTGCTTCAAATCATGTATCAAAAAGTTGTAATTTGACAACAATTCATTGTAATGAAGAATTATCTCCCAAATTTTATTGAATTCAAATGTGTAGTATAAATCTCCTCATTGTAGAAAAATTAGGCCTAAAAGATTTAAAAAAGCTAAAAACAGTTTGAAAAGAACCTGGAAAGTTAAAAATAATGTTCTATACGATGATCATGCTTCATCAAAGGATGATTCTGATTATGATTCCCATGAAATGTTTTATCTTGACAAGAAACTTCTTGACAGCAATGGATTTGGTAAAAATGTCTAAATTAATTGTTTTGTATAAGGTCAACCAAGAAGAACTGGAGATAACATCTGGCATGTAGATAGTGGTTGTTCAAGACATATGACCGGTCAATTTAATTTGCTGCAAGATTATCATCCAATGGATGGAGACTACGTGGCTTTTGCTGGCAATCCAAGGGGAGGAAAGATTGAAGGTCAAGGAACTGTATCTAATGGTGTAAATAGCCCGGAGCATGTCAACTTCGTTCCTCAATTGAAGTACAATCTGATGAGTGTGTCTCAGATATGTGACAAAGACTTTTGTGCCTTGTTCAATTCAAGAGAATGCCTGATTCTAAAGCCTGGAGTGGTCATCCTAGAAGAACTTATCCTCATGCGTGCTCCAAGAAGATTCAATACGTACAGCCTGGATATGAACAACCCATCTGGAATAGATTCGTGCTTTCTCTCAAAAGCTTCTGAATATGAAACTTTTCTATGGCACTAGAGGTTGGAACATGTTAATTTCAAAACCATGAATCATCTGGTTCGAGGAAACCTTGTCACCGATTTGACTCTTAAAGACTTCTCTCCTGTGGAACACTGTATCTCTTGTTCCAAAAGAAAATAGCACAAATCTTCTCATAAGCCCAAAACCACAAATTCCGTTGACTCCCCTCTACAGTTACTTCACATGGATCTCTTCGGTCATGTGAGTGTCATGAGTCTTGGACGCAAATCCTACTGTTTGGTAGTAACCAATGACTTCTCTCGATATACGTGGGTGTTCTTCCTAGCTAAGAAAGATGAGACACTAGAGATCCTGAAGAATTATCTGCGTCAAATTGAGAACTGTTGGAACCTAATAGTCCATAGAAATCAATTAGGTTTTAGAAGTATTAACTTCAGAGTTTTCGGTCGAAAAATGTTTTCGTTCGAAATCATTTTTCGATCAAGAAGATTTCGATCGAAAACTCTCTAGTATAAATAGTTGTGTCTTTTGTATTTCAAGTAACTTTCTCATTTTGTACTGTGAATTCTACAATTTAATCAAAAGAATCTTTGTGTGTTTCTGCTGTAAATACTTGATTACATTACTTGATTAACGAAGAATCATCATGAAATATGCATTTGGTGTGATTGATAGTATCGAGATTGCTCATCTTTGATTTGTTCATTTTGGTGTGGATTTGATTTCTGAATTGTTTCCTCCAATTCAGAGAGTGATTGAAGAATTTATCCTTGAATATCAGCAGATCTGAGGGAATTACAAGTGGTATCAGAGCTGTTGGTTAATAGCTCTTGGTATTCAAGAATATTTTAAGTCAAATCTGATCAAATTGTAGTAATTTGGGTGCCATTGTTGCTGATTTGAAGCTAGTTTTGATGGAGATGAAGTTTGCATCAAGTTTGAAGACTTGATTCTTTACTCGGATCATCACAGAAAGTTTTTGGTCAATTCAAGTGTTCTTCTGTTGAATTGTCCGAAATGTTTGTTTGAAGTAGCCGAAAACTTTGTTTGAAGAAATCGAAAAGGATTTCGTTCGAAACGTATTGTCCGAAATTTCATCTGTTCGAAATATTCTGACTTTTCGAATGAAAAGAATTGTACTAAGTTACCGAAAAGTTATAAGTTGGAAATTTTTCTGATTTAGACCAAGTTTCAAATTACAAGTAAAGAATGGCTGGAAAGGTATACGATACTGAGAGGGTTATTGGGAAATCACCACCGATGCTGAAATCAATATCAGAATTTTCAGATTAGAAGATAATGATGAAGGCTTATTTCAAGTTTACTTAACACACACTTTGGGAATCAATTGTAAAAAGTCCTCACATTCCTAAGACTACAAATGCTGATGTGTGACAATCTGGACTTTTCCAGTTAACTCCGTTAACTAACCCAGTTAAACCTTAACTTATTTAACAAAATCTAACCCCTGGGACTAATTCTGTCAATAATTGAATTAAAACCACAGGGACTAGTTATGTAAATACCTAAAACCTGTTCTATTGACTTCTCAAAGTCAAAATTTGTGACACCCGACATTTCCAAAACATCATCCGAACACCACTTAAACGTGTTTACTTTAATATGTTTCCTGAATCACTCAAAATCGTACACTTGAACGGTAAAAGTCTAGCGAACATAATGCATCAATCGTTCATATCGTAATAATTATAAGGATTGCCGGTTCATACGAACGTAAAGTCCGTATAACACAAACAATTGCGATTAATTATTACAACAGAAGAATATTTAGAATTTTTCCTAAATAAAGATCATGTTCCGAAGACTAAACCTTTAATATATATAAATATGATGGGATGGCAACTCCGAGAATTTTATATATTAAAGCGGTTATCAATTTCGGGTAGTATCTAAATCAATCACATCATCATAATGACTTCCTTGCTTACACTTCACTCAAGTGTCATAATCGTAATAATTATGACCAAGAGTGCAAGAAACCTCAAAGATCATATCATCATCATTATATATTTGCTTGTACTCCACTCTAAACATCAAATCACCATGATGATAATAATTATGTCTAGATGTACACTCCACCCCCATCTAATATATATATATATATATATATATATGTTTATAAATATATAATTGTCCCGCACGACCCGAACGTTGGGGATAAATTCAAATATAACCATTACGTCGTCTAAGAATCCAAAATATATGTGCAATATATTTTGCGAAACGAATAATTAAAGAGTTCTTAAACCGGGTATTAGATCACGGGAACACCTACCGAGTATACCCTACCTAAAATCCATTTAACTAAACACCTAGAAATCAACTAGAAGTGGAACAAGACCCAACCCCCCACCCCTTTACCCAATTCGGCCGAAACAAGGGGGCCCACCCACACAACATCACCTACACCACACCACCACCATACTTGTGTCATAGGCACCATGCTCTTATGAGTGTGAATCCATCTATAATCAAATCACATCTAATCCATCCATGCTTGTAATGATGAGAGCAAGTTTAACACTCAATCCTCTTTATCTCTCTACATATATCGACACATATCCACACACATACACTTTGCTCTTTCAAACCAAGAACACAAGTTATAGAGAATTCTAGCTAGGAGCTTGAAGATACAAGGGGGTCTTGGAAGTTAGGTGTCACACCCCGCCAGGGCGCGACTTTCACTGGTTTCCAAAGCATATGATTACCGCAAACACATACATGTAATTGGATACATAACTGAATTTAAAATATTTACATTACAAAATATCAATTTGAGTTTACAAATGTTTAAGATTTCGCAAATATGACTCAAGACCATGAGTTATACAAGAGAAATCCTCCCAAAAGCCGTATCCACGTGCATGCATGTAACCTACATTGCTAACCTGATGACCACGTTCAATTTCCTGAAAACATACTTAAAACTGTCAACACGAGGTTGGTGAGTTCACAAGTTATTATAAAGAGTTATCATAAACCCAATGTTTAAATCTGATCTTTTTGCCGATCAAAACTCTTTGTTAAACCTGATCATTTTAACCTGATCAGTACTCTTTCGTTTAAACCTGATCACTTTAACCTGATCAGAATTCTTTTTGTTAAACCTGATCACTTTATCCTGATCAGAACTCTTTACTTTAAAACCTGATCACTTTACCCGGATCAGAACTCTTTTGTGTAAAACCTGATCACTTTACCCTGATCAGAACTCTTTTGTGTAAAACCTGATCACTTTACCCTGATCAGAACTCTTTTGTGTAAAACCTGATCATTTTAACCTGATCAGAACCCTTTTGTGTAAAACCTGATTATTTTAACCTGATCAGAACTTCTTTTAATTAAAACCTGATCACATTAGCCTGATCAGAACTTCTTTTAATTAAAACCTGATCACTTTAGCCTGATCAGAACTCTTTTGTATGTATTACCAATGAATATGATTACTAATCCGATCTATTGACCCCATTTGTAAGCTTGCAAGGAATACAAAATAGTATGTAATGTACGAGACCGTAACCAAACCCCAACTTTCTGTGCCTCCCCTCGCCTTTCTGCGAGTAAGACAATATGCGGTCATTCGGCCATTTTGACCCCTGGTTAGCGCGACTAACCATGACCGGAGGAGTCACCCCCAATAGTACTATTCATATAATCCCGGGCTAAATCCATAGCTAATGGTTACTAATTTATTACGAGGACTTTAAGCGTTTTATTGTTCCCTCAATACATACATACGGTCAGATCATTAGTTCCATTCATTTATACACAAAAGTCTTTTACAAGTATGTTTCCACCCCAAATCATTTCAAAAACTTAGAAAAAAGGGGATTAGTGAAACTCACCTCGACAGTATGAATGCTAGCAAAAATTTGAATGACGGCAGATTCGCCTATCCGTATCCTATTTACACAAGGATAACATACACGTTAAGACTACTCGTCTTAAACGCAATTTGTTCACTTGACTTAGCCGATCTGATTACTTTTGTTTTAATTATCTTTTTAGTTTTTCCAACCTTGTTTTGTTATGAAAATAGTTCTGAGTTACTGCCTTATGGGGCTGATGAACAGGTATCGGAACTTTCTTAGTTTCGATTGAACAGAACAGATGTCGAAACTTCCTAGTTTCGACAGGGTAAAACAGGTATCGAAACTCCTAGTTTCGATTACGTAATAGGCATCGAAACTACCTAGTTTCGATTAAGCAATATGTATCGAAACTACCTAGTTTCGATTGAACAAATAGATATCGAAACTCCTAGTTTCGATAGAACAACCGGTATCGAAACTCCTAGTTTCGATTGAATAACTGGTATCGAAACTACCTAGTTTCGATCAATAGGTATCGAAACTCCTAGTTTCGATTGACCAACAGGTATAGAAACTATAGTTTCGATATCTGCACTTTGATTTACAGAATTCACTCTGTATATTTTTATGTTCAAATCTTGAGTTTGACACAGTTTTCTTGTTATCTTACTTGCGTTTGAACGATTTGTATGTTTAGTTACGGTTTTAAAGCAAATAATATGGATGGTATCGAGTTTTTACCTCAAACCGAGAATGGCGATCTTTAGAGAAAAACAGAGAAGTAGTCTTGAATCTTTTGCTAAGCTTTCTTCAAGAACACTTGAAATTCTCCTTATGACACCGAATTATGGTGATTTTCGCTTTAAAACTGGACTTCGAGATGAAAGAGAATTGTGAAATTGCCGTAAGAAAAATGAGAAAGATTGGAAGTGAAGGTGAGGTTTCGACTGAAGAGGTATGGTTTTTCCTCTGAATTTGAGTGAAATAGGCAAGTGGGAGAATGGCTCCCTGACTCTCGGCCAAGAAAGTCAAGAAATAGGTTTAGGGGTTAATGATAACAAATTTTTAAGTATTAATTTATTATGGTATCAGTATCAATTAGAGTTTTAAAGAGGTAATTTAATTCAGTTTCGATTCTTCACGGTATTATAATTTTTAACCATTTTATGGCTCGTTGAAGAAAATATTAGAATCTTGGCTCAACGTAAATTTTGTGTAATATATATATATATATATATATATATATATATATATATATATTTTTCTGATTATTTTATTTAACCATTTACGTTCGCATTAAGTCGGGTTATCCTGCTTACTTTTTCTAGTAACTCTTTACGGTTTACTAGACTTGGAACAAACTTCTTTGCTAAACTTCTTGACTTTACTTAGTCAAAATAAAATATCAGGAAATAATAATTATGAACGTGCGTTTATGAAATGTGGATATTGACCTGAAATGCTGGGTGTCACATTAGGAGCCGTTTTTCTAGCTAGTCAAGCCATTTTCACCTTCTAACCGTTGATTCTTCACCTAGCTTGTCTAGTGGTATGAAACCGACACCACTCTTCATCTTTATCTCTATTTATAGATTAAAGCTAGTTGTTCATCCCAATAATCAAAGAGTTTTATAAGTTTAACTTTATTATGTTTTGTAACATCCTGAGTTTTAGAGTGTGAAAGAATTCACGAAAAATTTAAAACTTATATAAGAAAAGGGAAGCGGGCTTGGGCCGGGGTGTATAGGCCGAAAGGGACAAGGGTTTGGGCCCTTATAAGTCTCAAGACCAGCCCCAAACCCTCATTTGCAACACCATTTTCGGAATTCTAGAGAGAGAAAGCGAGAGAGAGCCTAGAGAGAGAAAGTCCCGGTTTTCGGACTAGAGCTTCAAGGATCGTTAGCAAGAGTCTCGTGAGTGTTTATCAACGAAAAGGAAGCGATTTCAGGTAACCATTTGTTCCAGATCTGCATTTTTATATTATATCGGGTTTTGAAGGAAAAATCAAGTAAAGGTTGGGTTTTTACGTTTAAAAATGAAAACGAAGTATAGATCTAGACTCTCGGTTAGAAAACACAAGTTTTGAATGTAAAAAGTTCGGATCTTGACGATGTCAGATCTGCTTGCGAGTTAGGGTTTTGTGGGGAAGAAGACTGGTCTGGGACATGTATCGAAACTAGGAGTTTCGATAGGTCTGCAGGTACCGAAACTAGGAGTTTCGATAGGTCTGCAGGTACCGAAACTAGGTAGTTTCGATAGGTCACATGTATCGAAACTAGGTAGTTTCGATAGTCAACATATGTCGAAACTAGGTAGTTTCGATAGTCAGCATGTATCGAAACTAGGAGTTTCGATAGGTCTGCAGGTACCGAAACTAGGAAGTTTCGATGAGTCTGATATGTGACGAATTTTTATGATTGTACAGATTGTGTGAGATTCCAGTAGGACATCCCCGCTAAGATACCAAGTGAGTTCTAATCCCCTTTTTGCCTTCTTTAGGGGTGGTGTGCATACTTAGTGTAAAGTGTTTATTATATTTTATATATTATAAACTGAAGAGAAAAGCCATGTTTTAGTGAAAGGTTTAAAAGAGGCAAAAGTATGTTTTCAGTAAAGTAAGATATATCATTTGGCAAGCGTTTACTATATTTTCATATACATAAACAAAGGCATGATATATGTGCTAGTATGTTTTCAGTAAAGTAAGATATATCATTTGGCAAGCGTTTACTATATTTTCATATACATAAACAAAGGCATGATATATATGATAAGCTATGTTTCAGAAAGTAAGATGTATTTTTATGATAAGCTATGTTTCAGTAAAAGCAAAGATATATCATTTGGCAAGCGTTTACTATATTTTTATATACATAAACAAAGGCATGATATATGTTAAGTTATGAGCAAGATTTACAGAAATATTTATGAACAGTAAAGTGAACAGTTTTCCTTCGGGAATATGTACCAGCTATAAAGGTCCTTGGGACAGATGTTACTTGTACAAGATGTCAGATATGGGTTCTACCCATTAGTAAGAACCTTTGGGTTCGTTAACGGTTGTACAACTGGGATGAGTGACGGCGGTTGCTCGGGAGGTCCACGCAACCTCCCCTTAGCGTTAAGCGGTATTGTCGGTTCATGGATGTAAGCCATGGGGGCATTGACCAGGGTATTGTCGGTTCATGGTCGTTGATCATGGGGGCATTGACCAGGTACTCGTCGGTTCATGGATGAAAGCCATGGGGGCGGTACAGTAGTGACAAGGAATTGACGGATAAGCGGTATTGTCGGTTCATGGTCGTTGATCATGGGGGCATTGACCAGGTACTTGTCGGTTCATGGATGTAAGCCATGAGGGCAGTACAGTAAAGAGGAATTGACGGTTTATTATACGTTTTAAACTGTTTGAAAAGTAAAGTGTGTTAAGTTTAGCCTTAATGGCAGTATATATATGTTTGAAAAGTAAAGTGTGTTAAGTTTAGCCTTAATGGCAGTATATATATGTTTGAAAAGTAAAGTGTGTTAAGTTTAGCCTTAATGGCAGTATATATACGTTTGAAAAGTAAAGTGTGTTAAGTTTAGCCTTATTGGCAGTATATATGTTTTAGTAAATCTTTTGTATAATTGATTTAAAGTAAACGTTAGAACTCACTCAGCGTTGCTGATTTTTAGTATGCACATCAGTTAAGTGTAGGTGGCAGTAGATGGAAGTGGATGCTTGGCTTGGCGAGAAGAGTTACCCGAAGACCAGAGTCTGGCATCCTGTCTATGTTATTGTTTTAGTTGATTCAGACAAGTTTCAGTTTGTATGTTGACAAGTTATGTTTAGACATGTTATGTGTTTCCGCTGCGTATGTAAAGAAGATTAAATCGTTTCCGCTGTATTAATGAATGCCTTACGTTTAAAGTGCTATGTGTTGATGAGTAAATCCAATAAGTGAGGCCTTTCAGGAAAGGGGCCTCACAAGTTGGTATCAGAGCCATAGTTTGAGAGATTTAGACATCCCCGATGTTCAGACTTAAACTGAGAATGGGACCAGGTAGCGGATGCCAGTAACGGGTAACTCAAGCCAAAGCACCAGATATGTTTAGTAAGTAAAGTTTCTTTCATTGTTTAGAGTGTCAAGATAAGAATAGAGGCTTTAGTGGAAGCATGAAAGCGAATAAATAGAAAACAAGAAGTGATGTAATGGTTAATTGCAGATGGCCAGTGTATATTAACATCTTACCTTACTTATTGTGTTCTACATATTCCCTAGCATGATGAAATTAAATCTTTTGTTCTCTATCTTTCAGTTAGAAATGGCTAGACGTAGAGGAACTAGAGGAGGTGGAGGAGGAAGACGTGGTGGGCGTATAGGCCGCCGCGGTAGAGCTAGTACCAACCAGGAGATTGAGGGGAGTGTTCACACTACCCATACCAATACGGTAGTCAGTCAGCACAATGTTGAGCATGCGGCAGGAGATGATCAGACATTCGAGTTCGAGCCGGCCGTGCAAGCAGCTCTTGGCCGTGAATTTACCCGACTGCTAAAGGAAACCTTACCGGCCATACTAGATGAAGCCTTGAGGAAAGCCAAGGAGAACCCCAACCCAATTTCAGCCACTGAAGAGCCTGTGGTGCTCCCAGCAATGGGAGGACCAAACCTGGTACAGCATGTTGCGCCGCCTGCTCGAGGCTGTGACTACAAGGCGTTTCGGGGTTGTGATCCACCTGAGCTAACTGGGGAGAAAGAAGCAGCTGATACTTTAGATTGGATCAATGGCATGGAATCCACCATCCGCCTCAGTGACTGCCGGCCAGATCAAGCGGTCATGTTCGCTGCGAAATCATTGAAGGGAGAGGCAGCACACTGGTGGGAAACTGTGAAACAAGCTAAAGGTGACCAAGCGGTCGGATTGATGAGGTGGAGTGACCTGAAAGCGTTGGTAACTGAAAAGTTTTGTCCTAAGAATGAGGTCCACAAGGTGGAAAGGGAATTCTTGACTCTGCAAGCCGGACTCATGACTCACCGGCAATATACTTCAAAGTACAATGAGTTGGCGCGTCTGGTGCCTCATCTTGTAACGTCAGAGGAGAGGAGGATTCATTATTATGTTCAGGGGTTGCCTCCAAAGATACGTACCTTTGTAAAGGCCAACACACCGAGTACCTTTGAGTCGGTGGTTGTTCTGAGCGGAGTTGTCTATGATGACATTGCCTCTGAAGTCATTGCTGAAGCACCCAAGAAACAAGCAGCTAAGCGCACTGCTGAGGAACTCCAGGGTCCTAACGATAGGAGGGCGAGGGTAGAAGCAGAGGGTCTATGCGGTAAATGTGGGAGGAGACATGGAGGTGAATGTAAGGCGGGTCAGGTGGGATGTTTCAGGTGTGGCAAGTTTGGACACCAATCACGGGACTGCCCGGAAAGGCCAAGATGCCACAATTGTGGGGGACAGGGACACGTGAGCCGAGATTGTAGGAAGCGCAAAGAGCCGGAAGCGGGAGGATCCGGAAAGGGTAAGGGTGCAGAGAAAGAACCTTACATCAACAAGGCCACAGCAAGGGTTTACCAGATGACTCAGTAAGGTACGTTGCAAACTCTTATTTGTGATATGCCAAGTTTATGATTTTATTTCCTTGAATGATTAGTTAGCCCCATCAGCTTAGGAGCCTTAGAACTAGATATTACCCGGATTAGATCCTCAGCGGTAGTTAATCACAATGGCCTTCATGACCAAGCTGCCTTGCATAGCTACGGTTCATGCCACCCATTCTGTGATTTGCTGTCAGTATAGCTTATGGCAGGTTTCGAGGACGAAACCTATTGTAAGGAGGGTAGACTTGTAACATCCTGAGTTTTAGAGTGTGAAAGAATTCACGAAAAATTTAAAACTTATATAAGAAAAGGGAAGCGGGCTTGGGCCGGGGTGTATAGGCCGAAAGGGACAAGGGTTTGGGCCCTTATAAGTCTCAAGACCAGCCCCAAACCCTCATTTGCAACACCATTTTCGGAATTCTAGAGAGAGAAAGCGAGAGAGAGCCTAGAGAGAGAAAGTCCCGGTTTTCGGACTAGAGCTTCAAGGATCGTTAGCAAGAGTCTCGTGAGTGTTTATCAACGAAAAGGAAGCGATTTCAGGTAACCATTTGTTCCAGATCTGCATTTTTATATTATATCGGGTTTTGAAGGAAAAATCAAGTAAAGGTTGGGTTTTTACGTTTAAAAATGAAAACGAAGTATAGATCTAGACTCTCGGTTAGAAAACACAAGTTTTGAATGTAAAAAGTTCGGATCTTGACGATGTCAGATCTGCTTGCGAGTTAGGGTTTTGTGGGGAAGAAGACTGGTCTGGGACATGTATCGAAACTAGGAGTTTCGATAGGTCTGCAGGTACCGAAACTAGGAGTTTCGATAGGTCTGCAGGTACCGAAACTAGGTAGTTTCGATAGGTCACATGTATCGAAACTAGGTAGTTTCGATAGTCAACATATGTCGAAACTAGGTAGTTTCGATAGTCAGCATGTATCGAAACTAGGAGTTTCGATAGGTCTGCAGGTACCGAAACTAGGAAGTTTCGATGAGTCTGATATGTGACGAATTTTTATGATTGTACAGATTGTGTGAGATTCCAGTAGGACATCCCCGCTAAGATACCAAGTGAGTTCTAATCCCCTTTTTGCCTTCTTTAGGGGTGGTGTGCATACTTAGTGTAAAGTGTTTATTATATTTTATATATTATAAACTGAAGAGAAAAGCCATGTTTTAGTGAAAGGTTTAAAAGAGGCAAAAGTATGTTTTCAGTAAAGTAAGATATATCATTTGGCAAGCGTTTACTATATTTTCATATACATAAACAAAGGCATGATATATGTGCTAGTATGTTTTCAGTAAAGTAAGATATATCATTTGGCAAGCGTTTACTATATTTTCATATACATAAACAAAGGCATGATATATATGATAAGCTATGTTTCAGAAAGTAAGATGTATTTTTATGATAAGCTATGTTTCAGTAAAAGCAAAGATATATCATTTGGCAAGCGTTTACTATATTTTTATATACATAAACAAAGGCATGATATATGTTAAGTTATGAGCAAGATTTACAGAAATATTTATGAACAGTAAAGTGAACAGTTTTCCTTCGGGAATATGTACCAGCTATAAAGGTCCTTGGGACAGATGTTACTTGTACAAGATGTCAGATATGGGTTCTACCCATTAGTAAGAACCTTTGGGTTCGTTAACGGTTGTACAACTGGGATGAGTGACGGCGGTTGCTCGGGAGGTCCACGCAACCTCCCCTTAGCGTTAAGCGGTATTGTCGGTTCATGGATGTAAGCCATGGGGGCATTGACCAGGGTATTGTCGGTTCATGGTCGTTGATCATGGGGGCATTGACCAGGTACTCGTCGGTTCATGGATGAAAGCCATGGGGGCGGTACAGTAGTGACAAGGAATTGACGGATAAGCGGTATTGTCGGTTCATGGTCGTTGATCATGGGGGCATTGACCAGGTACTTGTCGGTTCATGGATGTAAGCCATGAGGGCAGTACAGTAAAGAGGAATTGACGGTTTATTATACGTTTTAAACTGTTTGAAAAGTAAAGTGTGTTAAGTTTAGCCTTAATGGCAGTATATATATGTTTGAAAAGTAAAGTGTGTTAAGTTTAGCCTTAATGGCAGTATATATATGTTTGAAAAGTAAAGTGTGTTAAGTTTAGCCTTAATGGCAGTATATATACGTTTGAAAAGTAAAGTGTGTTAAGTTTAGCCTTATTGGCAGTATATATGTTTTAGTAAATCTTTTGTATAATTGATTTAAAGTAAACGTTAGAACTCACTCAGCGTTGCTGATTTTTAGTATGCACATCAGTTAAGTGTAGGTGGCAGTAGATGGAAGTGGATGCTTGGCTTGGCGAGAAGAGTTACCCGAAGACCAGAGTCTGGCATCCTGTCTATGTTATTGTTTTAGTTGATTCAGACAAGTTTCAGTTTGTATGTTGACAAGTTATGTTTAGACATGTTATGTGTTTCCGCTGCGTATGTAAAGAAGATTAAATCGTTTCCGCTGTATTAATGAATGCCTTACGTTTAAAGTGCTATGTGTTGATGAGTAAATCCAATAAGTGAGACCTTTCAGGAAAGGGGCCTCACAAGTTGGTATCAGAGCCATAGTTTGAGAGATTTAGACATCCCCGATGTCCAGACTTAAACTGAGAATGGGACCAGGTAGCGGATGCCAGTAACGGGTAACTCAAGCCAAAGCACCAGATATGTTTAGTAAGTAAAGTTTCTTTCATTGTTTAGAGTGTCAAGATAAGAATAGAGGCTTTAGTGGAAGCATGAAAGCGAATAAATAGAAAACAAGAAGTGATGTAATGGTTAATTGCAGATGGCCAGTGTATATTAACATCTTACCTTACTTATTGTGTTCTACATATTCCCTAGCATGATGAAATTAAATCTTTTGTTCTCTATCTTTCAGTTAGAAATGGCTAGACGTAGAGGAACTAGAGGAGGTGGAGGAGGAAGACGTGGTGGGCGTATAGGCCGCCGCGGTAGAGCTAGTACCAACCAGGAGATTGAGGGGAGTGTTCACACTACCCATACCAATACGGTAGTCAGTCAGCACAATGTTGAGCATGCGGCAGGAGATGATCAGACATTCGAGTTCGAGCCGGCCGTGCAAGCAGCTCTTGGCCGTGAATTTACCCGACTGCTAAAGGAAACCTTACCGGCCATACTAGATGAAGCCTTGAGGAAAGCCAAGGAGAACCCCAACCCAATTTCAGCCACTGAAGAGCCTGTGGTGCTCCCAGCAATGGGAGGACCAAACCTGGTACAGCATGTTGCGCCGCCTGCTCGAGGCTGTGACTACAAGGCGTTTCGGGGTTGTGATCCACCTGAGCTAACTGGGGAGAAAGAAGCAGCTGATACTTTAGATTGGATCAATGGCATGGAATCCACCATCCGCCTCAGTGACTGCCGGCCAGATCAAGCGGTCATGTTCGCTGCGAAATCATTGAAGGGAGAGGCAGCACACTGGTGGGAAACTGTGAAACAAGCTAAAGGTGACCAAGCGGTCGGATTGATGAGGTGGAGTGACCTGAAAGCGTTGGTAACTGAAAAGTTTTGTCCTAAGAATGAGGTCCACAAGGTGGAAAGGGAATTCTTGACTCTGCAAGCCGGACTCATGACTCACCGGCAATATACTTCAAAGTACAATGAGTTGGCGCGTCTGGTGCCTCATCTTGTAACGTCAGAGGAGAGGAGGATTCATTATTATGTTCAGGGGTTGCCTCCAAAGATACGTACCTTTGTAAAGGCCAACACACCGAGTACCTTTGAGTCGGTGGTTGTTCTGAGCGGAGTTGTCTATGATGACATTGCCTCTGAAGTCATTGCTGAAGCACCCAAGAAACAAGCAGCTAAGCGCACTGCTGAGGAACTCCAGGGTCCTAACGATAGGAGGGCGAGGGTAGAAGCAGAGGGTCTATGCGGTAAATGTGGGAGGAGACATGGAGGTGAATGTAAGGCGGGTCAGGTGGGATGTTTCAGGTGTGGCAAGTTTGGACACCAATCACGGGACTGCCCGGAAAGGCCAAGATGCCACAATTGTGGGGGACAGGGACACGTGAGCCGAGATTGTAGGAAGCGCAAAGAGCCGGAAGCGGGAGGATCCGGAAAGGGTAAGGGTGCAGAGAAAGAACCTTACATCAACAAGGCCACAGCAAGGGTTTACCAGATGACTCAGTAAGGTACGTTGCAAACTCTTATTTGTGATATGCCAAGTTTATGATTTTATTTCCTTGAATGATTAGTTAGCCCCATCAGCTTAGGAGCCTTAGAACTAGATATTACCCGGATTAGATCCTCAGCGGTAGTTAATCACAATGGCCTTCATGACCAAGCTGCCTTGCATAGCTACGGTTCATGCCACCCATTCTGTGATTTGCTGTCAGTATAGCTTATGGCAGGTTTCGAGGACGAAACCTATTGTAAGGAGGGTAGACTTGTAACATCCTGAGTTTTAGAGTGTGAAAGAATTCACGAAAAATTTAAAACTTATATAAGAAAAGGGAAGCGGGCTTGGGCCGGGGTGTATAGGCCGAAAGGGACAAGGGTTTGGGCCCTTATAAGTCTCAAGACCAGCCCCAAACCCTCATTTGCAACACCATTTTCGGAATTCTAGAGAGAGAAAGCGAGAGAGAGCCTAGAGAGAGAAAGTCCCGGTTTTCGGACTAGAGCTTCAAGGATCGTTAGCAAGAGTCTCGTGAGTGTTTATCAACGAAAAGGAAGCGATTTCAGGTAACCATTTGTTCCAGATCTGCATTTTTATATTATATCGGGTTTTGAAGGAAAAATCAAGTAAAGGTTGGGTTTTTACGTTTAAAAATGAAAACGAAGTATAGATCTAGACTCTCGGTTAGAAAACACAAGTTTTGAATGTAAAAAGTTCGGATCTTGACGATGTCAGATCTGCTTGCGAGTTAGGGTTTTGTGGGGAAGAAGACTGGTCTGGGACATGTATCGAAACTAGGAGTTTCGATAGGTCTGCAGGTACCGAAACTAGGAGTTTCGATAGGTCTGCAGGTACCGAAACTAGGTAGTTTCGATAGGTCACATGTATCGAAACTAGGTAGTTTCGATAGTCAACATATGTCGAAACTAGGTAGTTTCGATAGTCAGCATGTATCGAAACTAGGAGTTTCGATAGGTCTGCAGGTACCGAAACTAGGAAGTTTCGATGAGTCTGATATGTGACGAATTTTTATGATTGTACAGATTGTGTGAGATTCCAGTAGGACATCCCCGCTAAGATACCAAGTGAGTTCTAATCCCCTTTTTGCCTTCTTTAGGGGTGGTGTGCATACTTAGTGTAAAGTGTTTATTATATTTTATATATTATAAACTGAAGAGAAAAGCCATGTTTTAGTGAAAGGTTTAAAAGAGGCAAAAGTATGTTTTCAGTAAAGTAAGATATATCATTTGGCAAGCGTTTACTATATTTTCATATACATAAACAAAGGCATGATATATGTGCTAGTATGTTTTCAGTAAAGTAAGATATATCATTTGGCAAGCGTTTACTATATTTTCATATACATAAACAAAGGCATGATATATATGATAAGCTATGTTTCAGAAAGTAAGATGTATTTTTATGATAAGCTATGTTTCAGTAAAAGCAAAGATATATCATTTGGCAAGCGTTTACTATATTTTTATATACATAAACAAAGGCATGATATATGTTAAGTTATGAGCAAGATTTACAGAAATATTTATGAACAGTAAAGTGAACAGTTTTCCTTCGGGAATATGTACCAGCTATAAAGGTCCTTGGGACAGATGTTACTTGTACAAGATGTCAGATATGGGTTCTACCCATTAGTAAGAACCTTTGGGTTCGTTAACGGTTGTACAACTGGGATGAGTGACGGCGGTTGCTCGGGAGGTCCACGCAACCTCCCCTTAGCGTTAAGCGGTATTGTCGGTTCATGGATGTAAGCCATGGGGGCATTGACCAGGGTATTGTCGGTTCATGGTCGTTGATCATGGGGGCATTGACCAGGTACTCGTCGGTTCATGGATGAAAGCCATGGGGGCGGTACAGTAGTGACAAGGAATTGACGGATAAGCGGTATTGTCGGTTCATGGTCGTTGATCATGGGGGCATTGACCAGGTACTTGTCGGTTCATGGATGTAAGCCATGAGGGCAGTACAGTAAAGAGGAATTGACGGTTTATTATACGTTTTAAACTGTTTGAAAAGTAAAGTGTGTTAAGTTTAGCCTTAATGGCAGTATATATATGTTTGAAAAGTAAAGTGTGTTAAGTTTAGCCTTAATGGCAGTATATATATGTTTGAAAAGTAAAGTGTGTTAAGTTTAGCCTTAATGGCAGTATATATACGTTTGAAAAGTAAAGTGTGTTAAGTTTAGCCTTATTGGCAGTATATATGTTTTAGTAAATCTTTTGTATAATTGATTTAAAGTAAACGTTAGAACTCACTCAGCGTTGCTGATTTTTAGTATGCACATCAGTTAAGTGTAGGTGGCAGTAGATGGAAGTGGATGCTTGGCTTGGCGAGAAGAGTTACCCGAAGACCAGAGTCTGGCATCCTGTCTATGTTATTGTTTTAGTTGATTCAGACAAGTTTCAGTTTGTATGTTGACAAGTTATGTTTAGACATGTTATGTGTTTCCGCTGCGTATGTAAAGAAGATTAAATCGTTTCCGCTGTATTAATGAATGCCTTACGTTTAAAGTGCTATGTGTTGATGAGTAAATCCAATAAGTGAGACCTTTCAGGAAAGGGGCCTCACAAGTTGGTATCAGAGCCATAGTTTGAGAGATTTAGACATCCCCGATGTCCAGACTTAAACTGAGAATGGGACCAGGTAGCGGATGCCAGTAACGGGTAACTCAAGCCAAAGCACCAGATATGTTTAGTAAGTAAAGTTTCTTTCATTGTTTAGAGTGTCAAGATAAGAATAGAGGCTTTAGTGGAAGCATGAAAGCGAATAAATAGAAAACAAGAAGTGATGTAATGGTTAATTGCAGATGGCCAGTGTATATTAACATCTTACCTTACTTATTGTGTTCTACATATTCCCTAGCATGATGAAATTAAATCTTTTGTTCTCTATCTTTCAGTTAGAAATGGCTAGACGTAGAGGAACTAGAGGAGGTGGAGGAGGAAGACGTGGTGGGCGTATAGGCCGCCGCGGTAGAGCTAGTACCAACCAGGAGATTGAGGGGAGTGTTCACACTACCCATACCAATACGGTAGTCAGTCAGCACAATGTTGAGCATGCGGCAGGAGATGATCAGACATTCGAGTTCGAGCCGGCCGTGCAAGCAGCTCTTGGCCGTGAATTTACCCGACTGCTAAAGGAAACCTTACCGGCCATACTAGATGAAGCCTTGAGGAAAGCCAAGGAGAACCCCAACCCAATTTCAGCCACTGAAGAGCCTGTGGTGCTCCCAGCAATGGGAGGACCAAACCTGGTACAGCATGTTGCGCCGCCTGCTCGAGGCTGTGACTACAAGGCGTTTCGGGGTTGTGATCCACCTGAGCTAACTGGGGAGAAAGAAGCAGCTGATACTTTAGATTGGATCAATGGCATGGAATCCACCATCCGCCTCAGTGACTGCCGGCCAGATCAAGCGGTCATGTTCGCTGCGAAATCATTGAAGGGAGAGGCAGCACACTGGTGGGAAACTGTGAAACAAGCTAAAGGTGACCAAGCGGTCGGATTGATGAGGTGGAGTGACCTGAAAGCGTTGGTAACTGAAAAGTTTTGTCCTAAGAATGAGGTCCACAAGGTGGAAAGGGAATTCTTGACTCTGCAAGCCGGACTCATGACTCACCGGCAATATACTTCAAAGTACAATGAGTTGGCGCGTCTGGTGCCTCATCTTGTAACGTCAGAGGAGAGGAGGATTCATTATTATGTTCAGGGGTTGCCTCCAAAGATACGTACCTTTGTAAAGGCCAACACACCGAGTACCTTTGAGTCGGTGGTTGTTCTGAGCGGAGTTGTCTATGATGACATTGCCTCTGAAGTCATTGCTGAAGCACCCAAGAAACAAGCAGCTAAGCGCACTGCTGAGGAACTCCAGGGTCCTAACGATAGGAGGGCGAGGGTAGAAGCAGAGGGTCTATGCGGTAAATGTGGGAGGAGACATGGAGGTGAATGTAAGGCGGGTCAGGTGGGATGTTTCAGGTGTGGCAAGTTTGGACACCAATCACGGGACTGCCCGGAAAGGCCAAGATGCCACAATTGTGGGGGACAGGGACACGTGAGCCGAGATTGTAGGAAGCGCAAAGAGCCGGAAGCGGGAGGATCCGGAAAGGGTAAGGGTGCAGAGAAAGAACCTTACATCAACAAGGCCACAGCAAGGGTTTACCAGATGACTCAGTAAGGTACGTTGCAAACTCTTATTTGTGATATGCCAAGTTTATGATTTTATTTCCTTGAATGATTAGTTAGCCCCATCAGCTTAGGAGCCTTAGAACTAGATATTACCCGGATTAGATCCTCAGCGGTAGTTAATCACAATGGCCTTCATGACCAAGCTGCCTTGCATAGCTACGGTTCATGCCACCCATTCTGTGATTTGCTGTCAGTATAGCTTATGGCAGGTTTCGAGGACGAAACCTATTGTAAGGAGGGTAGACTTGTAACATCCTGAGTTTTAGAGTGTGAAAGAATTCACGAAAAATTTAAAACTTATATAAGAAAAGGGAAGCGGGCTTGGGCCGGGGTGTATAGGCCGAAAGGGACAAGGGTTTGGGCCCTTATAAGTCTCAAGACCAGCCCCAAACCCTCATTTGCAACACCATTTTCGGAATTCTAGAGAGAGAAAGCGAGAGAGAGCCTAGAGAGAGAAAGTCCCGGTTTTCGGACTAGAGCTTCAAGGATCGTTAGCAAGAGTCTCGTGAGTGTTTATCAACGAAAAGGAAGCGATTTCAGGTAACCATTTGTTCCAGATCTGCATTTTTATATTATATCGGGTTTTGAAGGAAAAATCAAGTAAAGGTTGGGTTTTTACGTTTAAAAATGAAAACGAAGTATAGATCTAGACTCTCGGTTAGAAAACACAAGTTTTGAATGTAAAAAGTTCGGATCTTGACGATGTCAGATCTGCTTGCGAGTTAGGGTTTTGTGGGGAAGAAGACTGGTCTGGGACATGTATCGAAACTAGGAGTTTCGATAGGTCTGCAGGTACCGAAACTAGGAGTTTCGATAGGTCTGCAGGTACCGAAACTAGGTAGTTTCGATAGGTCACATGTATCGAAACTAGGTAGTTTCGATAGTCAACATATGTCGAAACTAGGTAGTTTCGATAGTCAGCATGTATCGAAACTAGGAGTTTCGATAGGTCTGCAGGTACCGAAACTAGGAAGTTTCGATGAGTCTGATATGTGACGAATTTTTATGATTGTACAGATTGTGTGAGATTCCAGTAGGACATCCCCGCTAAGATACCAAGTGAGTTCTAATCCCCTTTTTGCCTTCTTTAGGGGTGGTGTGCATACTTAGTGTAAAGTGTTTATTATATTTTATATATTATAAACTGAAGAGAAAAGCCATGTTTTAGTGAAAGGTTTAAAAGAGGCAAAAGTATGTTTTCAGTAAAGTAAGATATATCATTTGGCAAGCGTTTACTATATTTTCATATACATAAACAAAGGCATGATATATGTGCTAGTATGTTTTCAGTAAAGTAAGATATATCATTTGGCAAGCGTTTACTATATTTTCATATACATAAACAAAGGCATGATATATATGATAAGCTATGTTTCAGAAAGTAAGATGTATTTTTATGATAAGCTATGTTTCAGTAAAAGCAAAGATATATCATTTGGCAAGCGTTTACTATATTTTTATATACATAAACAAAGGCATGATATATGTTAAGTTATGAGCAAGATTTACAGAAATATTTATGAACAGTAAAGTGAACAGTTTTCCTTCGGGAATATGTACCAGCTATAAAGGTCCTTGGGACAGATGTTACTTGTACAAGATGTCAGATATGGGTTCTACCCATTAGTAAGAACCTTTGGGTTCGTTAACGGTTGTACAACTGGGATGAGTGACGGCGGTTGCTCGGGAGGTCCACGCAACCTCCCCTTAGCGTTAAGCGGTATTGTCGGTTCATGGATGTAAGCCATGGGGGCATTGACCAGGGTATTGTCGGTTCATGGTCGTTGATCATGGGGGCATTGACCAGGTACTCGTCGGTTCATGGATGAAAGCCATGGGGGCGGTACAGTAGTGACAAGGAATTGACGGATAAGCGGTATTGTCGGTTCATGGTCGTTGATCATGGGGGCATTGACCAGGTACTTGTCGGTTCATGGATGTAAGCCATGAGGGCAGTACAGTAAAGAGGAATTGACGGTTTATTATACGTTTTAAACTGTTTGAAAAGTAAAGTGTGTTAAGTTTAGCCTTAATGGCAGTATATATATGTTTGAAAAGTAAAGTGTGTTAAGTTTAGCCTTAATGGCAGTATATATATGTTTGAAAAGTAAAGTGTGTTAAGTTTAGCCTTAATGGCAGTATATATACGTTTGAAAAGTAAAGTGTGTTAAGTTTAGCCTTATTGGCAGTATATATGTTTTAGTAAATCTTTTGTATAATTGATTTAAAGTAAACGTTAGAACTCACTCAGCGTTGCTGATTTTTAGTATGCACATCAGTTAAGTGTAGGTGGCAGTAGATGGAAGTGGATGCTTGGCTTGGCGAGAAGAGTTACCCGAAGACCAGAGTCTGGCATCCTGTCTATGTTATTGTTTTAGTTGATTCAGACAAGTTTCAGTTTGTATGTTGACAAGTTATGTTTAGACATGTTATGTGTTTCCGCTGCGTATGTAAAGAAGATTAAATCGTTTCCGCTGTATTAATGAATGCCTTACGTTTAAAGTGCTATGTGTTGATGAGTAAATCCAATAAGTGAGGCCTTTCAGGAAAGGGGCCTCACATGTTTAAAAACTAGATTTTATATAAAAAGATGTATGTGGTTTGAAAATGATAGGCTTATATACATAGATTATTGTCTTGAAATATTTTATGAGATATTTGTTATTTTGATTTCATGATGCTAAGTTATGAGTTGTTAAACTAAAAGATTTGTGTAAATATATAAAAAGGATCGAATTTGTAGAAACACATGTGTATGCATATTGTTGATTGTAGTAACTTGAAATGGTAATAATACATACATATATATCGAAATTTGTATATGTATTTATAGGTAGATATTCTTGTTTGAACATTTGATAATAAAAAGGGAAATAGTAATTTAAAACTATGAATAATACTTGGATAAGTGAAATATATGTATGTATATATATATATATATATATATATATATATATATATATATATATATATATATATGTGATCGCATGAAACATGTAAATATATATTTATGTGTGCTTGAAGTTTGGAAATTTGGTAGATTATTAAGCATGAAAAGCATGAATTCATATAAAGAGATTAAACAGGTACGTGAATAAATGATCTAGTGTATGTATATATGTTTAGCAACCGAAAAATGTATAAATATACTCGTATGAACATAACTTGTTGAACTTGAAAAGTTGTTGAACATTGCATGTAAATATATATATATACATATATATATACATATATATAGAAATCATAATACATATATGAGTGACGAAAAATTTGTAACTTGAAATGAGTTATGAAAAGATTAAATAATTGAAATCACATGTGTGTTTATAACTTGTTTATAGCATGAAACGTGGACTTGATTAATGAAGCCTAAAGACGTTCGGTTTAAAATAAATGATCGTATGTATTCACGAAACATATTTAAGTGTTGGTTGAAATATGGTTATACTTGTGTGTATATTGTCACACCCCGCCAAGGCGGAAACGCGAGGCGCAACGTTCACTTGTTTCCAAAGCATATCATTATTGCAAACACATACATGTAATTGGATACATAATCGAGTTTAAAATATTTACATCACAAAATATCAACTTGAGTTTACAAAAGTTTAAGATTTCGCAAATATGACTCAAGACCATGAGTTATACAAGAGAAATCCTCTCAAAAGCCGTATCCACGTGCATGCATGAATCCTACATTGCTAACCTGATGGCCACGTTCAATTTCCTGAAAACATACTTAAAACTGTCAACACGAGGTTGGTGAGTTCTGCACTTTAATTGACAGAATTTGTCCTGTATATTTTTATGTTCAAATCTTGAATTTGATACATTTTTCTTGTTATCTTACTTGCGTTTTAATGATTTGTATGATTAGTTACGGTTTCAACGATAATGAAATGGATAATATTGAGTTTTTACCTCAAACAGAGAATGGTGATTCCTAGAGAAACAGAGAATGATCTTGAGCTCCTTAGCTCGATTCTTGAGAACACACTGGGAACTCTTCTTATAGCACCGAAATCTGGTGAATTTTTGCCTTGAACTGGACTTCGATTTGAAGGAGAATTGGGAATTTGCCGTAAGAAAAAGAGGAGGTTTGAAAGGAATGGTGAAGTTTCGACTGAAGGGTATGGTTTTCATCTGAATCAAAGTGAATCAGGCAAGTGGGAGCATGGCTCCCCTGACTCTCGGCCAAGAAAGTCAAGAAGTGGGTTTGGGGTTAATTATAACAATTTTAATCATTAATTTATTAATGATATTAGTATCAATTAGAGTTTTAAAGGGGTAATTTAATTCAGTTTCGATTGTTCCCGGTATTATGATTTTTACCAGTTTATGGCTCGTTGAAGAAAATATTGAAACCTTGATTTGTATAATTCGTTGAGGTGATTATTTGTAGGTCTGAGTACCTAAACATGGCGCTACCTCGTAACGTCTTCGAAGAGTCCTTTATTTTACTTTTACGTATGTTATATAATTTAGTCTTAACCATAAATTATGGTTCAACGTAGATTTTGTGTAACATATATATATTTTTCTGGTTATTTTATTTAACCATTTACTTTCGTATTGAGTCGGGTTATTCTGCTTACTTTTTCTAGTAATTCTTTAAGATTTACTAGACTTGGAATAAACTCCTTTGCTAGACTTCTTGACTTTACTTAGTCAAAATAAGTATCAGGAAATAATAATTATGAACGTGCGTTTATGAAATGTGGATATTGACCTGAAATGCTGGGTGTCACATATATATTGTAAGAAAATATAGATACATGACAAGTTAATAAATGTCGTTCGGAAGAAGTAATTGCATGTGGACGTGCTAACATGGTTTATGTGCTCGTCGAATAAATGACATGCTTGGTACAAACTTGAACGATATTTGTGGTTTTAAATAATTATTGATAGGAAATAATTATATGATGATACATGGACTATAATATAAATATATTATAATACGTTACAAAAATAATATTTATTTTTGACGAACGTAACAAGTCACCAATATGGAAACATAATATTTTCTCAGAAAATATGTAAGCGTCTAGACTGGAATAATAATCACCAACGAGTCGTCATGAGAAAACAATGTTTTAAATAAACAAAGACGAACTTAACAGGAATAGTTAAGTTGGGTGAACAACTTGCGTTTAAGACGGGTAGTCTTAACACATTAGTACTCTTGTGTGATTAGAGTACGGATAGACAGGAACTATTAGCACAAGGTTATTTGCTAGGATTTCATCGGACACAAGGTGAGTTCACGGCCGCTCTTTTAGCTTTTTAATGTTTTATAAACATCGGGGGAGAAACATACTTACATAACATATTTGAAAATATGAAACATATTTGCTTACATGTTTGACAACACGAACATTTTGGTTTAACTTTTGTGACACAATTACTTACAATATCTGAAAGCATGAAAAATAAATGTTTGAAACATTTGAGAAAACCTGAAACACATTTACAAACATTTTCATATGGTAACAAGAGAACAAGACCCGACCTTTATGTTTGCATGAGTTAACACATATAGAGCGCTGGAAGTCCCCTGACCATCATATTTATAACCATTAGCTATAGGTTAGCCTGGGATTCTATGCATAGTACTATTGGGATTGACACCCCCGGTCATGGTTAGTCGCGCTAACCATGGGTCCCTCTGGCCAAATGACCGCATAGTGTTCAAACATTGCTCGTGAGGTATGAGCGAGGGGCAAAACACCTGTGTCATGGTTTGGTTATGCCTCATGTATGAACATATTCTTTGTATTCCTAGCTAGTTTACAAATGGGTCAACATTACTTGTTCTGTTTATCATATATATATACTTAGAACAATTTGCGAACAATTGGATTTACAAGAACTATTTGATTGGGAAAACTACTTATTTCATGACGGTTAAGTCATGGGCATGTTTTCAAAGGAAAACTACTTATTTCATGACGGTAAAGTCATGGGCATGTTTTCGAAGGAAAACTATATATTTTATGACGGTTAAGTCATGGGCATGTTTTCGAAGGAAAACTACATATTTTATGACGGTTAAGTCATGGACATGTTTTCGAAGGAAAACTACATATTTTATGACGGTTAAGTCATGGACATGTTTTCAAAGGAAAACTATTTATTTTATGACGGTTAAGTCATGGACATGTTTTCAAAGGAAAACTACTTATTACATGACGGTAAAGTCATGGACATGTTTTCAAAGGAAAACTACTTATTTTTATGACGGTTAAGTCATGTATACATTTTCGGGAAAAAACTAATTGTACTAAATGAACAGACTCTGTGAACTCACCAACCTTTGTGTTGACACTTTCAAGTATGTTTCTCAGGTAACCTTTAGCCATGGAGCGGTTGGAATAGGCTAGCTATAATTGGATAAATTCCTACTAGCTGGAAGGACATAGATTATCCGGTCTCAAGTCTGTCGTTGATCTAGAAGAACTTAGATCATTGTATTTATTTAGTTTTAGTAATCGTATATGTAATCAAGTCTTAGAAATCGCTATTACAGCTTCCGCTATCGTGTAATGAACCAATCGTCGCAACCTGTATTTATTTATTAAGTAAATAAATTTGGGGGTGTGACAAAATTGATTGAATTTGGTTCCTGTTGACTTCAAAAAGTCAAACTCGCGAGCTTGAGATCGAATTTGAATTCCACAACTGAAATTCGCCCGATTCTGTAACGGATCATATCATTATGATCAGTTTCGACATCATCAAGTCCTTAATCATCGACATTACACGCGAATTAATTCCAATTATTAGTAATCAAACCCGTAACCGCCGACTTCACTACCATTACTCACCAATTCTCAATCATTCGATCGTATACGCTGAAATTGAGCACTCTCAAACCTAAATCGCACCTGTTAGAACCTGTTGCACACTCAAATTTGGCCGGAATCACTGCAGTGGTCACTAGGGATCGAAGTCGTCGCCGTCGGCACTCGTTTTAGTCAAATCCATTCAATCCGACATCCAATCTGGTAATATCCTATACCTGTAGCTTTGTTTCTTCATCCAGATCAAAAGCCCTATCATGTACAGGGCTTACAACATCGAATTTAGTATGAACCCGAATCTAGGGTTCATATGTTCACGTTTTGAGCGAACTCTACCCTAGACCCAATTTAAATTCAATTAAACTTCATGGATAGACTCGCCATCATCCATCCTTTGAAAGCCCTATGCTAATTCGAATGTTTAACATCGAATTAATCATGAACCGATTCCTAGGGTTCATCTAATTACGGTTTAATTGAACTCCAATCTAAACACGTTAATAATGCAATTAAATTACATCAGTAGATTAGAAATACTCTAAACAATGATAGCCCTATAATTTAAACATGTTTTAATATCAGATTTGATCAAATCGATTATGTGTTCATAATCTAGCGTTTCGATATTCATTCGGTAAATAAACGATTCCACACTTGTTGTTTTCGAAATTAATTCCACCCACAGGTTCGCCATCCACCGATTATCAAAAGCCCTAAACCCGTGTTGCCATTCTTAGTCGAATTCGTTGAATTTGGGGTCGAGATGGGTTCGGTTCACTTAAAGGGAAGAACGCAGGGGTGAATAGTGTTAAAACCAAATCTGATCCGGATTATATCGCGATACCCTAGCGGGCGGGACTGGTTAAGACAGTGTGCGTGTGTGGGAGAGACCCGGGTTCGAGACCGGGCTCCCACATTTATTTTTGGAGACACTTTTAATTATATTTAATTATTAAAAATCAAACCTTATATTATTATATTAAGTTTAACCCGAAAAACGACCCGTGGGCTTAGGTTTGGTTTCATAACCTATTTTTATTATTATTATTCCCACTTTTAAATAATATGTTTATATTGTTTTTAACCCGTAACTCCCACAATTAAATAATATATATATGTTGATATTATTTCACCTCGTTAAAATCTTTGTGTGACGTTTAAACTAAAAGTAATATAATAGTTTATATTATTTACTCTCGTTTTCATACTCGATTAAAAATAATATAATTATTATTTTTCCACACAATGATTAATTAGTTTATCCGCCGAACCTAATAACAATGTATTAAATTATATTATTTTCCTAATCTTTGTAAACGACTCGTACGTACGAATATATGTATTTGTTTAATTATTATTATTATTTTTTAACATACGACGCGTAACGCTTTTTCCCTTAACGATCATATTAGAAATTTATATAATTCCGTAGACACGTTCGTCTACTCTTAAATCCTTAGAAAGCGTTAAGATGTTCTAATTTCCGTGTCGTCGTCACAAATCCCAACTCGTTCCTAATTTATGTGTTTATAATTTTAGGCCATTCGTAAGTCTTTTGAGACTTACACTCGTGGTTCCAACTTATCTCTTGTGTGATACTGCCTACGCTATTCAGGTAAGTTTTCACGGCCCCTTCTTACTGTTTTAAACTGGGGGAGAAAACATGTTGTAAATGCTTTTTGATTTTTGTAATTCATATATGATATCACTTGTATGACTATGTGTATACATTATCCTTTAAGTCCTCACATCGGACCGTTAATATGAAAATAGCGAAGTAATTTGAGTAGTACTACTGGGTTTGACAAACCTCACCCGCGTTAGTCGCGCTAACTCGATTGGAGGTCGAACGGGTGCAATATTGACCTAATCATGCACCATGATGGTGGGAGGCATATAAACAGTCAGCTGTCGGTTGCGAGCGCATTAGTTAACATGTTTATGAGTTAGCTACCTATTGATTTATATATTGAATGTACATTAATCTGTTAAACGCTTCTATAAATTGAAACATGTGAACTCACCAACCTCGTGTTGACATTTTCTTACATGTTTTCTCAGGTCGCTTAAGATAAGGCACAGGTGCACACAATAGGACATGCACGGAAATTCTGCCTTTGATTTATGTTTTTATTAAACTGTTTGGACTATTTTAATTTGTGTTTGGTTTGGACTTTTGGACTATTCTTTTGGACGCGTGTGTTTTGCGCATTTACTTTCTTTACGCTTCCGCATTAACTCTGATTGATATGAAAATTTTCATTTGAGTCCCATGTAGATTCGTTCAATGTAACTAATGTCTGAGATCATCACTTCCCAAACGGTAAACTCCGTTAGTTGAAATTTGGGGGTGTGACAGATTGGTATCAGAGCCATTGGTTATAGAGAACTAGGATTGCATACTAGACTATAACATCACACATTAGTTACATGTCATAAACATTTGGATGTTTGACACTTATATGTTATATTACAGGATCATGTCGTCAACTCCACCACCATCACCTAAGGCACAGGACTCGATGCGCCTATCTTATCATCCTCGGAGCCCAAAAGGCGCCGGACTAGTTCTAGTGATTATTCGGTTGATCAGGGTGAACCGAGTAGCGCGCAAGCAACGAATCCTGCTCGTAATTGGAATGCATACCTGCAAATGATCCAAAGGTGGATCGAGATGGGAAATGTTCCATCACCGTACTTTGGTTCCGCTTCCTCATCATCTACTTTACCTAGCTTGCCCTGCACTATGGAACAAGCTTTTGCAGCTTTTGTATTTTACATGTCTAGGGAGTTGAGCATTATGGAAGATGCTACTGAAGAGATACCTGACATTCTGCAGCGAGAGACACAAATAGAGGAGAACAAGGTAAGAATTGAGCTTTTGACTGCTGAGCTAGTAGTGACGGATTAGGTCCATAACGTTATGGTGGATCGAGTGACACATTTGGAGATGAGGGTAGACACCTCAGATTTTTAGGTAGGAGGGATTCTGGAGAGAGTGGCTAATCTGAAAGGTCAGCTGCAAGTAGCAAACCATACTACTGAAGGACTTCAAGAAAGAGTGACTCACTTAGAAGCCCAACTGCAAGCAGCCCTATTTCCGGAAGACATTCCACTTTCGGACGACGAGGAAGAACCTTTCGAGGAGGAGCCCTTCGAGGATGAGCCCTTAGAGGAGGAGCCACCCGAGGAGGAACCGGTGGAGATCGATGATGCTCAATCATACGTTTCTTCTGATGACGAAGATGTTTGATGATCTTCCTATTCTATCTTTCTTTTTCATTCATGTTTTGCTTATGTTATTTCTCTTTTCAAACCTAGATGGGTAAGGTTGTTCCCATTCAATAAGAGCATGCGAAGTTTAATGTTTGAGTTATTTATTATGTAGCCTTACAATTTATTTAATTTTCAAAATATTAGATGTTGTATTTCTTTACTTGTACATAAATAATGTTTAATATGCGATATATTTCTCATTTTATGTATTTGTGAATGTGAAGAATCAAGTCAGGAAGAGGACGTGGAGGTCGTGCTGGTGGCCGGGGTACCATCAACATGACAGCAACGGAGCTAGCGGCAATCAACGATAGTGTGGCTGAGGCTCTAGCAACACAGAATGCTGCAGGTAAATGCTTTAACTATTGACTAATGAGATCAATTCATCTCTTAAAGCGCTTTTCCTAAGCTCTATAATCCCAACCCTATGTTATTTCTAAATCCAGGCCAGCAAAACCAGCAGAATCAGCAACCAGCATGCACGTTCAAAGCATTTATGGACTGTAAGCCCCACGCCTTTAGTGGAGCTGAAGGAGCTGTCGGACTGCTCCGTTGGTTCGAAAAGGTAGAATCGGTGATTGCCATGTGCAACTGCCCAGTGGCCAATCAGGTTAAGTTCGCCGCTGGAACTTTGGAGGGCCCGACTCTCACGTGGTGGAACGCTCAGGTCCAGATGTTGGGTCTAGCCATGGTAAATGGACTCCCGTGGGAGGAGTTTAAGACGATGATGAAGGAGGAGTACTGTCCTCGTGATGATATTCAGAAGTTGGAAGGTGAATTTTGGAACCTGAAAATGGAAGGTTCTGAAATTGAGCTGTATACCACACGCTCCCATGAGCTCGCTACCATGTGCCCACATATGGCGACTCCATATTACAAGAGAATTGAGCTGTATATTGGAGGTCTAGTGCCTCAAATTCAAAGTATGGTTACTTCGTCCAACCCTACTACCATCCAACAGACGATCAAACTGGCTCACAAGCTAACCGATCAGGTGGTGACACAAGGGTCTTTACCCTCGAGAGGTTCGGCCTCTAAACCCACCGACAATCATAAACGCAAGTTTGATCACCACTCCAACACCCACTCCAACTCTCACTCCAAAGGACCTCAGTTCAATCAACCCCAGTAGCAGCAGCGAAAGTTTGAGCCTGCTAAGAATTTCAATCAGATGACCGTCTCAGGTCAAAATCAAGGTAGTTATGCGGGGAGAGCCCCCAAGTGCAACAAGTGCAATTACCACCATGTCGGTGCTTGTAACCGTTGTCAACGGTGTGGCAAGATGGGCCACGCCGCAAAAGATTGTAGAGTGGATCTTCAGAATAAGAAACCGTTCTGACCGCAAGGGTCCACAAGGGGATGTTTTCAATGCGGTAAGGAGGGACATAATCAGAGGGATTGTCCTCAGTTGAAGAGGGGTGGTAATGGAAATGGGAATGGTAATGGTAACGACAATACCAGGGTAACAATGGTAACGGTAACAACAATCAAGGCAACAACAGTGGTGGCAATAATTCCAATAATGGAGGGAATGGTGCGAAAGGATGAGCTTTCGTGCTAGGATCTGGAGAAGCTCGTTATGATCATAATGTGGTCACTGGTAAGTTTCTCTTAAATAATTACTTTGCTTCTGTCCTTTTTGACACTGGTGCTGATAGGAGTTTTATATCTAGAAAACTTAGTGATATGATAAAAGGAACTCCAACTCTGTTAGAAGCTAAGTATATAATAGAGATAGCTGATGGCCAAATAATTGAAGCAACCCACATTCTTAAGGGTTGTAAGCTTGAACTAGCTAGTCATAAACTTGATATCTACCTTATGCCGGTCACACTTGGTAGTTTTGATGTAATTGTCGGCATGGATTGGTTATCTAAAAACCAAGCTGAAATCATCTGTCGAGAGAAAATTGTTCGAATTCCTCTCCCAAGTGGAGAAACCCTTTCCGTTCAGGGCGAAAAGGTTGGTGCAGTCATTGGCATCATATCCTTTATGAAAGCACATAAATGCCTTCGAAAAGGGCATACTGCTATTTTGGCTCTCGTTGCTAAGCAGCCCTCAGAAGAGATGAAGATTGATAATATTCCCATCGTTCGTGATTTTCTGGAAGTATTTCGTGAAGATTTGTCTGGTCTGCCACCACACCGCCAAGTTGAATTTCAAATCGATATGGCACCCGAAGCGGCACCGGTCGCTCGGGCACCTTATAGACTGGCACCTAGTGAATTGCAAGAGCCATCTACTCAGTTACAGGAATTGTTGGATAAAAGTTTCATCCGACCTAGCTCATCGCCATGGGGAGCTCCGGTCCTGTTTGTCAAAAAGAAGGATGGGACTTTCCGTATGTGTATCGACTACCGTGAACTGAATAAAGTCACAATCAAGAATCGTTATCCTTTGCCTCGCATAGATGATCTCTTTGATCAACTCCAAGGATCCAATTTCTATTCCAAGATAGATCTTAGGTCCGGCTACCATCAATTGAGAGTCCGAGATGAATATATCTCTAAGACTGCTTTCAGGACAAGGTACGGCCACTATGAATTTATGGTCATGCCTTTCGGATTAACCAACGCACCTGCGGTATTCATGGACCTCATGAACCGTGTGTGTAAGCCATACCTTGATCAATTTGTCATCGTTTTCATCGACAACATTCTCATTTATTCCAAGAACAAGGAGGAACACGAGGAACATTTACGTTTAATCCTTGAATTACTTAAAAAGGAGCAGCTGTATGCTAAGTTTTCCAAGTGTGAATTTTGGATCCCGGAGGTTCAATTCTTAGGACATGTGGTTAACGAGAAAGGAATACACATCGATCCATCAAAGATTGAAGCCATCAAGAATTGGGCAGAACCGATGACTCCGACTAAGGTGCGACAATTTCTAGGATTGGCTGGATACTACCGTTGATTCATCAAAGGATTTTAAAAAATTGCACAACCCCTCACTGCCTTAAATCAAAAGGGTAAAGCCTACAACTGGGGCGATAACCAAGAGTCAGCATTCCAACATCTTAAGCAAAAACTTTGCAGTGCCCCTATCCTAGCCCTTCCGGAAGGTACGGATGATTTCATGGTATATTGCGACGCATCAATTCAGGATTTGGGATGTGTATTGATGCAACGAGAAAAGGTGATCGCATATGCTTCGCGTCAACTAAAGATTCACGAGAAAAACTACACCACTCATGATCTAGAGTTAGGAGCCATAGTTTTCGCACTTAAGATATGGAGACACTATTTGTATGGTACCAAGTGCACCATCTACACCGATCATAAGAGTCTTCAGCATATCTTCGAGCAGAAAGAGCTGAACATGCAACAATGTCGTTGGGTCGAGCTTTTGAATGATTATGACTGTGCGATCCGATATCATCCGGATAAATCTAACGTTGTAGCTGATGCCCTAAGTCGAAAGGAAACCAAGCCCAAACGAGTTCGAGCATTACAGCTTACCATTCACCCCGGAATACCTGACAAAATTCGTAGTGCTCAACTTGAAGCCTTGAATGAAGAAAACCAACCGCTAGAAGGTATACGCGGTATGGAAGCACAACTCGAGGTCAAGTCTGACGGTATTCGCTATTTCGCTGAACGAATATGGGTTCCAATATTCAGAAATTTAATGGAACTAGTCATGGATGAGGCTCATAAATCTCGTTACTATATTCATCCAGGTTCCGACAAGATGTATCATGACCTAAAGGCGCTGTATTGGTGGCCAAAGATGAAGGCATACCATGTATGTGAGCAAGTGCCTGACTTGCGCGAAGGTCAAAGTTGAATATCAAAAGCCTTCTGGTCTTCTCCAAAAACCAGAGATTCCCATGTGAAAATGGGAACAAATATCCATGGACTTTATCACAAAATTGCCACGAACTCCTACCGGATGTGATACCATTTGGGTAATCGTTGACCGCTTAACAAAGTCCTCTCACTTCTTAGCAATAAAGGAAACCAACAAAATGGACAAGCTTACTCGTATTTATTTGAAAGAAGTAGTATCTCGGCACGGGGTGCCAATCTCTATCATTTCGGATCGTGATGCACGATTCACCTCTCGTTTCTAGCAATCGTTACATAAAGCTTTAGGCACGCGTCTAGATATGAGCACAGCATACCATCCTCAAACTGATGGCCAAATAGAACGTACTATTCAAACTCTGGAGGACATGCTACGAGCTTGTGTGATTGATTTCGGTAACACCTGGGAGTCTCATCTACCGTTGGTGGAGTTCTCCTACAACAACAGTTATCACACTAGCATCAAGGCAGCTCCATTTGAAGCACTATATGGACGGAAATGTCGTTCTCCTATTTGTTGGGCTGAAGTTGGGGATAGTCAACTTACAGGCCCAGAGCTCGTACTTGAAACTTCTGAGAAAATCGTTCAAATTATAAACCGTATGGCAGCAGCTTGTAATAGTCAAAAGAGCTATGCCGATAAGCGTCGTAAACCGTTAGAATTTCAAGTAGGGGATATGGTCTTATTAAAAGTCTCACCTTGGAAGGGTGTCATTCGTTTTGGGAAACGAGGCAAATTGAATCCTCGTTGTGTTGGACCATTCAAAATAGTGAAGAGAATTGGCCCAGTAGCGTATCAACTGGACCTACCTGAAGGACTTAGTGGTGTACACAACGTCTTTCTGTAAGGCCCCAAACCCGGGAGGCCTCACTTGTTGGATTTACTCATTCACAAACAGTTCTTAAACATGAATATTAAATAACGCAGCGGAAAATTTCATTCAAACATAACGTCATCATCGTTCATACATGCGGAAGCGTAAACATTGTTTAAACATAAATACATCATAACTACACATAACGAGATGCCAGTCTTCATAATCAGTCGGGTAACTCCTCTCGCTAGCCAAGCATCACCGTCCATCCTCATAACATGCCTTAACCTGAATGTGCACACAAAAAAGTCAGCTACGCTGGTGAGTTCTAGTTTTAACATAAAACTTTAACTTCAAATAATTTGCCGAAAACATAACTTCATAACTTCATACTTCTTTTAATAAAAAGCGTACGTAAAATAATGCAATAACAAAACATAACACTTCAAAAACATAAGTCAACGAACATATCGAATCTGCGCCTTCTCGTAACCGTCAAATCCAAACGTCACATACTGGTTGAATGACCTAAAGATCACCACCACTAGGCCCATCAATCACCGTACTATCCTTCGGGTGAAGAATTCCTAGGGCCCGATACTTAGGTTATTCAACACTACTTCAAGCACGACATCACAAGGATGACACGTACAAAACTTCAAGCACTGTGCCCCGTAGGGCACAAGTACCAAACTTCAAGCACGACTACCCCGTAAGGTAAATCGTACCAAACTTCAAGGATCACGATAATCCCCTTGACGACCGTCATCGCCCCAGTTGTACAACAGTTGGCCAGCCACAAAGGCCCCTAAAAGGTAAAAGCCCATAACATACTTCCCATCCCTTAACCTTCATTCCCTAAGGAATATTGGCAGATTCGTTCGTTTGTGACTTTCGTAAACCTTCGCTTCTTTTACTTCAAAACTTCAGTTAAAGCATTCGTACGTTTTATTAAAAACATTCATTCATTCACAAACACTTCATAAACTTCACAAACTTCTTTTGGCAAAATATTTCATAAACACTTCTTTCATAATCCTTCCAAAACATCGTTCATAAACATCATTTTATAAAACGTCACATACAACATTCATAAACATCGTTTTATAAAATAGTCACATCGTTACGTATGCACACCAGCCCAAAAACATTATTAAAACATTTAAAAGAGGGCTTCTAGAACTAACCTTATAAGCTAGTCTCGGTTGTCCTAAACAAAGGCCCAATAACGTCACTTCTGATCTAAATTGATTAGTTAAATACACATCAGACCAATACCGACTCTAACGGTTTAACCCTTCTAAACATACTAACTTTACTTAACCAGCCTGATGCCAGCGCACTAAGCAAGTGTGCAGACCCTGCTGCCTACGCACTTAGCAAGTGCGCAGACCCTGCTGCCTGCGCACTTAGCAAGTGCGCAGACCCTGCTGCCTGCGTACTTGATAAGTACGCAGTGCCCCTCTTCCTGCGTACTTGATAAGTACGCAGGACCTGCTCCGTGCGCACGAACTGTTTCTTCGCAAAACCCTAACTTTCGCATTCAGGTCTGATCACGTCAAGATCTCGAACCTGTTTGCATCCAAAACGTTCGTTTTCCATTAAGGAACTCAAATCTATGTTTATCTCTCAGTTTCATCCGTAAAAACGTTGCCTTTTTACCCAAAACCCGAAAAACCCAAAAACGAACTAAAACTCAGATTTAGGTCGGATCCTTACATGAATCGAGCTTCTGATCCGGAGGTTCTTCTCACGAGTTATGGAGTAACACACTTCTCAAATCTCGGGTCGATCCGCCAACTTTCTCTCTCTACGGTTTCTCTCTCTAGAAGGTGCAAATGAGAGAAATGGGTGGTGACCTTGGCTATTTATAGGGGAGGCTCCCCTTCCAGCCCCCCGGCCCATCTGACCTGACCCGACATGCCTCGTTCGTTTATTTCGTCATTTTAACTGTCGTTTTATTTTTGGGATGTTACAAGTCTACCCCCCTTACAATAGGTTTCGTCCCCGAAACCTATCGTAAGTCAAATAGATGAGGGTACGACTCCCTCATTTCCTTCTTCGTTTCCCAAGTGGCTTCCGATCCCTTTTGATGTTTCCATTGGACTTTAACCAATTGGATAACCTTATTACGCAAACGCTTCTCCTTCTTATCTAAGATGGCCACGGGTTCTTCGATGTAATTAAGGCTGTTGTCGACCTCGATGTCAGTAAGTGGTACGTGAGCTGATTCATCCGCCAAACACTTTCGCAAGTGTGATACATGGAAGGTAGGATGAATCCCACTTAACTCATCAGGCAACTCTAACCGATAAGCGACTTCACCAACCCGTGCCATTATCCTGAATGGTCCGACAAACCTCGGACTTAACTTTCCTCTCTTCCTGAATCGTATGATTCCCTTCCAGGGTGACACTTTCAACATTACTCTGTCCCCAACATCAAACTTAATAGGCCTTCATCGTTTATCCGCATAGGACTTCTGACGATCTTGTGCGGCCTTCATTTGGGCTTTGATTTGATCAAACCTTTCCGATGTTTCTCTTACGACTTCAAGACTTCCTAATTCCTTCTGTCCAATTTCACCCCAACAAACGGGGGTCCTACGTCTTCTCTCATACAACATTTCGTAAGGCGGCATGCCTATCGTCGTGTGATGACTATTGTTGTAGGAGAATTCGGCTAACGGCAGATGACTGTCCCAACTGCCGCCAAAATCGATAATACAAGCACGAAGCATATCCTCCAATGTCTGAATGGTCCTTTCGGACTGACCATCCGTTTGTGGGTGGTATGCCGTGCTAACATTGAGCCTCGTTCCCATCGTCTCGTGAAACCTTTTCCAGAACCTCGATGTGAATCGTGTGTCCCGGTCAGACACGATCGTCAAAGGCATCCCATGCCGTGCTACCACTTCGTTAATAAATACTTCCGCTAACCTTTCCGATGAGAACGTCTCACGAATAGGTAGGAAATGAGCACTCTTCGTTAATCGGTCCACAATTACCCAAATGGTATCATGACCTTTAGCTGTGCGAAGTAGCTTAGTTATGAAGTCCATGGTAATGTGTTCCCACTTCCACTCCGGTATATCAAGTGGTTGAATCTTTCCATACGGTTTCTGGTGTTCGGCCTTTACTTGCGAGCAAGTCAAACACTTGCTTACGTACTTCGTTACTTCATATTTCATTCCAGGCCACCAGTATTCCTTCCTTAGGTCTTGGTACATTTTATTGGTACCAGGATGGATAGAGTACCGAGACTTATGAGCCTCATCCAAGATTTTGGTTCTAAGCTCGCCACCCATAGGTATCCATACCCGTCCAAAACGTGTCCTAACACCAAGGGTGTTATATTCCAACTTGTCCTGTTGGCCAACCATCCTTTCCTTCTTTATGTTTTCTTCTTTAAGTGCCTCATCTTGAGCCTTTTCAATTTCTCTCATTACATCCGATGTTACCACCAACTGGTAAGCTTTCACTCTAATAGGAGTAGGCACATCCTTTCGGCTTAGAGCGTCAGCCACCACGTTTGCCTTTCCAGGATGGTATGTTATTTTACAGTCATAGTCTTACAATAGTTCCAACCATCGCCTCTGTCTCATATTAAGTTCCTTTTGTTCGAAGAAGTACTTCAAACTTTTGTGGTCGGAGTAAATAGTAAACTTCACCCCGTAAAGGTAGTGCCTCCAGATTTTTAATGCGAATACGACAGCAGCAAGTTCCAAATCGTGGGTTGGATAATTAGCTTCGTGAGTCTTCAACTGTCGTGACGCATACGCGAGCACTCTTCCGCGTTGCATCAACACGCATCCCAATACCTGACCCGAAGCGTCAGAGTATACCACTAAGTTTTCATTGCCCTCGGGAAGGGCCAAGACTGGAGCTTGGGTTAGCCTCTTCTTCAGTTCCTTAAACGCCTCCTCTTGGGTCGAACCCCATTCATACTTAACCTCTTTCCGAGTCAACTTTGTCAACGGCGAAGCTATTTTTGAGAAATCGTGGATGAATCTCCGATAGTAGCCTGCCAATCCTAAGAAACTACGGATTTCAGTTGGTGTCTTAGGAATATTCCATTCTCTTACCGTCACTATCTTTGCTGGGTCAACCATAATGCCGTTCGGGTTAATGACGTGACCTAGGAATTGGACTTCCCTAAGCCAGAACGCGCATTTGGAGAACTTAGCATACAACTTTTCCTTCTTCAGAGCTTCCAATACTTCCTTCAAGTTGTAACATTCCTGATTTTCCGACCCTATTTGAATTTATTTTAATTAATAAAATAACAATACGACATTTAAAACCTTCAAGGACTAGTTGTGTAATTAGTCAAATCTAATTATAATAAAGTTGAAAGTCAAAGAAAAATTGAGAAATTATGTTACCGTTAACTTTTAATAAATTAAATTGACAAATTCTTGACCAACTTAACTCGACTCAAACCCGAGGGACCAGTTACGCCAGATTCAGAACTTTTGAACATGAAACTACAGGGATCAATCTGTAATTAACTCATTTTCGATTTAGTTTGACTTCAGAAAGTCAAACTGCCGTTTTTGCTCAAATCCGAACCCCACACCCGGAATCTGTTGCAATTCGTAACCGCTATACACGTTGGTGTCATTATCGATCATTATAGAGCAATTAACAGCTTCGTCGTTACACGATTGAACTCCATTTCCAGCAAATTAAACCGTGACCGTCGACCTATTTTCTTATTACCCACCAATTCACAACTATCGATCGTTTACACAGAAATCAATCACCTGCAAATCTCTAACGAATCCCCTAGAGCCTGTTACACTATCCAATTTCATCGAAGAAGGACGCAGAGTCGCCGAAAAACCGATCCGTCTCAGTCGGCATTTGTTTAGTCGATCGTGGTCAATTCGAACATCATTCCGGTAATTGAACCTATCATTAGCTTCGTTTTTATCACTACATTAAAAGCCCTATGCTTATTAGGGCTTACATTACAGAATCAAGCAAGATATGATTCTAGGGTTCTTAACATTTGCGGATTTAATCGAACCCTACCCCCGACTCTGTTTAAACCAAATTAATTCATACCAGAAGATTCTAAATCCATCTTTATTTGATAACCCTTTGCCAATTCAGTCTCATATCATCGACTTAATCAAGACCCCGTAACTAGGGTTCGTTCATAAAGCAATTTGGGGGTTTCGACCCTATACTTAATCATAATCCAATTAAAACATACTGATAGATTCGCAAGACCTTAATTAGTAAAAGCCCCATGTTTATATCGCATTCCATTATCAGAATCATTCAAATCAATTTTGAGTTTAAGCTTAGGGTTTCGGCTTTTGAATCCGTAATTTAACAATCCTAAATCCGTTGTTTTTGCAATTAAAACTCACCCCAGACTCGTTTGGGGTTAACAAACAAAACCCCTAAGATCTTGCAGTCGGTCGCTACCAGATTTGGTGGGATTGGGACTGAGTTCGATCGGCTCGGGTAAAGGGGAAGAACTCTCCGGGTTTGCTTGTTAAAACCATTTCGTCCCGGACTTGTGTGCGATACCCTAGCGGGCGGAGATGGTTGGGTGAGTGTGCTGGTGTGGGAGAGACCCGGGTTCGAGCACACCCTTTTAATTTTTAAAACATTTTTGAGTATTAATTTAATATAAAAACAATACTCCATATTATTATATTAATATATTAATGTGTTCTAACCTCGTAAAACCACCCGTAGGCTCGGGTTTGGTTTATAACCTTTTTTTTCCCCTTAAAAATACCAACTTTTAAAATAATATAGTTACATTATTTTCAAACCCCGACTTTGAATAAATAAAATATTTATATTATTCCCAACCCGTGAATCCCATTAAAAATAATATATATATTTAGATATTTTCCTTCGCCTCGTTTATAAACTCGTGTAACGTTTTCAAACTTATAAATGATATAATTATGTATATTAGTTACCCACGTTTATATCCCCGAATGAAAATAAATATATTTATTATTCATATAAATTGTAATTTCAACTCGCTTAGTGTTAGATGGTATACAACACTAATTTTTATAAACTAATATATATTTACCCAAAGTTGACGCATTTTCATGACTAAATAACTAAATGAGTATAGACTTAATTATTTTGCTTATATTTAAAGCAAGTTAATTTCACACTACGTTTTAGATAAATAAATCTAATTTATCTAGTTAATTAACCCCAAGCTCTAAATCCTTATTTTAAGGACACTATATCCCAACTTTAATAATTATAAGACAATTATCCAAGAATAAAACGCAATCACCTATACAACCCTTTTATATAATTCGACACGAACTCATTACACAATTTCCTATACTCACATCCTTTGAAGCCCTAGACTTCGATTTAGATATTTTATTAATTCATCTTCATACGCAATACACTCTAGGTTAACGTTGTGCGTTACAAGGATCACTTTGCTACCTAGAGTCTCGTGTTAAATACACATTTGATTCAGGTGAGTATTCACAACCCCTTTTTACTCTTTTACATTTTTGGGGTGAAACATGAACACTATTCAACTTACATGTTTACATTTACGCAAACAACACAAGTACAAATCCTATTTACATTCATGTGTGCAATTTGAGCTTTATGCCCGAGTGCTAAGTGTGCTAACGTCTTGTATGCTATTATGTGCAATCATTAACTTTTCAAGCCGACGGTTTTCAATGATAGATCTATTGAGTCTGACAAACCCACCCAGGATGCGCGGTGATTGAAACCGACAACACACTTTGTTTTGCATGCTAGTTACAAAGGTTTGATTGTACTTGGTTACACAATAGCGGCTCCCCATAAATGCCTTATTTATCATGTTATGTAAAGGATTTGGTTTACAAACTATATGTTATCTATGTACAAACTTGTGTTATACTCACCAACTTTTTAGTTGACCGTATTTTATTCATGTTTCAGGTGCTTTCATATGAGTTTGATCAAGACATGCTACACACAGGCTTTGGACCTAGATAATCTTAATTCAAAAACAAATTGTATTTCATTATGTACATTGAATTTGATTCGTATTTGTTTGAATGGAATTTGATTTAACATATTACAATTTAGTCAACCTTGAGCTCATGAACAGTCTTACATGTCCCGCCCCGATGATTCCGCCATCGGTCGGGGTGTGACACAAGTGACACGCGTGATCACCCTCATTCTTGGAGTAGATGAGGATATTATCGATGAACACAATTACCGATCGGTCCAGCATCGGTCGACACACCCTATTCATCAAATCCATGAACGCTGCGGGGGCGTTCGTTAATCTGAAAGACATTACACGGAACTTGAAATGTCCATAACGCGTACGAAATGCAGTTTTCGGTATGTCTTCTTCCCTCACCTTCAACTGATGGTACCCGGATCGAAGGTCGATTTTTGAGAACCAACTTGCGCCCTGTAATTGATCGAACAGGTCGTCGATCCTTGGTAAAGGGTACTTGTTCTTCACCGTACGTTTGTTCAACTCGCGATAACCAATACACATTCTCATCGAACCGTCTTTCTTCTTCACAAACAACACCGTAGCACCCCACGGGGAGATGCTCGGTTGGATAAATCCTTTCTCAAGTAACTTGTCTAGTTGTGCCATTAATTCTTCATCTCCACTGGTGCTAGTCGATATGGAGCCTTAGCCACGGGCTGGGCATCTGGTACTAAGTCGATTCAAAATTCGATCTCTCTGTCGGGTGGTATCCCAGGCAAATCCTCTGGAAACACCTCCGGGTATTCGCGTACCACGGGTACATCATCTAGCTCCTTCACTTCCTTACACTCATCAATTACGTACACCAGATAAGCCTCGCATCCGTGCCTCAAGTAATCTGCTGCCTTAATCATCGAGATGACGTTTGGCATCGGGGCGTCACGATCTCCAAGAACCTCGACTTTGCTACCGTCCGGAGCCTTGAGTCGGATTATCTTTCGTTTACATATAATTTGTGCTTCATTGGTAGTTAGCCAATCCATTCCTAACACGACATCGAACCCTCCCAAAACCATAACAAACAATCTGACAGGGAACCTATGACCTTCTATTTTTATCGTGGAGTTGTCAACTACATCGGTTACTCTCGCAGTCCTACCCTCAGCGGTTTCTATGCTAAAGGCCCTTTCTAGCTTACTAACAGTGTACTTCACTCGTTTACAAAAAGTCGCAGATATAAAACTCTTACTGGCACCCGAATCAAATAACACAAAAACAAAAGTGTTGTCAAGGATGAACGTACCTGACGCCACGTCGGGGTCTGCCCTGGCTTGGTCTTGCGTCAGCGCGTACGCACGAGTCTTTGCTCGGGGCCTCTCTTCTTTCCTCTCCGGGCCTTTCCCCTTCCCGACTTCACCCATCCTGGGCTTGGTGCATTCCCGACTCATATGACCATTTTCCCCACAATTGTAGCATTTGTAGCCTTGCGGGCATTCACGGGAGTAATGTCCGGTCTTGCCGCATTTAAAGCACAGATTCGATCCTAACCGACATTCACCTGCATGTCTTACCCCACATTTCCCACAGACTGTCGTCTCGCCTACCCTGGCCTGCTTGTCCCGAGCCCCAAACAACTTCCCACCCGATCATTTAGCGGGAAAACTCAACTTCTTCTTAGGCTCTTCAATGGCAACGACATTCAGCGCCAGATCATCAAATACCACGCCGCTCAGTTCTACTACCGAATCATAGGTAGTAGGGGCGTTTGCCTTAACAAAGGTGCGGACTTGGTCCGGCAGCCCTTGAATGTAGCATGCAATCTTTCTTTCCTCAGTCGTGACAAGATGTGGCACCAGACGTACCAGTTCATTGAATCGGGTTGTGTACTGCCGGTGCGTCATGCTCCCGGCCTTCAAACCCAGAAATTCCCTCTCTACCTTCTCAATCTCGATCCTTGGGCAGAAATTCTTGATCACCAAAGTTTTCAAGTCAGCCCACATCATCGCATCCACAACCTCGCTCCCTTTTGCTTGACGTACACCTTCCCACCAATGGGATGCTTCCTCTATCAAAGAGTTAGCAGTAAATTTCACAACTTGATCCGTTCGACATTCGCTCAGACGAATGGCAGCCTCCATACGAATCACCCAATCAAACGTAGCCACCGCGTCCTTCTTCCCAGTCAAGACCGGTGGGTCACATGCCTTAAAGGACTTATAGTCGCAACCCGGGTTAAGCGGTGCGTTCATTACCTCGGTGTTCGGGGTACCAACTGCTGTGTTGGACCCACCCGTCTCGTTAACCTTCTTCATCGCTTCAGCTAACAGACCTGGCAAAGAAGCCTTCATCAACTTGGAGAACTCTCGAGCTATAGCTGCCCTCACTTCTGGTTCAAAAGTGAAAGGTTGTTCTTCGACCTGTGTCTGCTCAGCTCCATGCACACTAACCGCCGGTTCAGTGTGAACACTTCCTTCTTCACTATACTCTTGGCGCGTAGGGGTCCTGCCACACCCACCATTTCGGCCACCGGTACGACCACCGGTACGGCCACCACGCCTTCCGTTTCCTCTCCTCGCTATTTCGTTCTATAAGACAAGAAATCCAATGTCATCACGCTAGTTAACAAATAGAATTCAATAAGCACTGTAAGATGTTAATATACACTGGCCATCTGCAATTAACCATTACACTACCTTTCGATTTCTATTTGACCACCTTTGTGATTCCATCAGAACACAAGTCCTTACCTGACCCTTTCTAAGGCATACTATATATGTAAATATATACTACCTTCATACCTGATGCTGTGGCTCGAGTTACCCGTACTGGCATCCGCTTTCGGTCCCGTTCATAGTTTAAGTTCAGACACTGGGAGTGTCCGAGTCTCTCAAACTATTGCTCTGATACCAACTTGTAAGTCCCCAAACCCGGGAGGCCTCACTTGTTGGATTTACTCATTCACAAACAGTTCTTAAACATGAATATTAAATAACGCAGCGGAAAATTTCATTCAAACATAACGTCATCATTGTTCATACATGCGGAAGCGTAAACATTGTTTAAACATAAATACATCATAACTAAACATAACGGGATTCCAGTCTTCATAGTCAGTCGGGTAACTCCTCTCGCTAGCCAAGCATCACTGTCCATCCTCATAACCTGCCTTAACCTGAATGTGCACACTAAAAAGTCAGCTACGCTGGTGAGTTCTAGTTTTAACATAAAACTTTAACTTCAAATAATTTTCCAAAAACATAACTTCATAACTTCATACTTCATTTAATAAAAAGCGTACGTAAAATAATGCAATAACAAAACATAACACTTAAAAAACATAAGCCAATGAACATATCGAATTTGCGCCTTCTTGTAACCGTCAAATCCAAACGTCACATACTGGCTGAATAACCTAAAGATCACCACCACTAGGCCCATCAATCACCGTACTATCCTTCGGGTGAAGAACTCCTAGGGCCCGATACTTAGGTTATTCAACACTACTTCAAGCACGGCATCACAAGGATGACACGTACCAAACTTCAAGCACTGTGCCCCGTAGGGCACAAGTACCAAACTTCAAGCACGACTACCCCGTAAGGTAAATCGTACCAAACTTCAAGGATCACGATAATCCCCTTGACGACCGTCATCGCCCCAGTTGTACAACAGTTGGCCAGCCACAAAGGCCCCTAAAAGGTAAAAGCCCATAACATACTTCCCATCCCTTAACCTTCATTCCCTAAGGAATATTGGCAGATTCGTTCGTTTGTGACTTTCGTAAACCTTCGCTTCTTTTACTTCAAAACTTCAGTTAAAGCATTCGTACGTTTTATTAAAAACATTCATTCATTCATAAACACTTCATAAACTTCACAAACTTCTTTTGGCAAAATATTTCATTAACACTTCTTTCATAACTCTTCCTTCCAAAACATCGTTCATAAACATCATTTTATAAAACGTCACATACAACATTCATAAACATCGTTTTATAAAATAGTCACATCGTTACGTATGCACACCAGCCCAAAAACATTATTAAAACATTTAAAAGAGGGCTTCTAGAACTCACCTTATAAGCTAGTCTCGGTTGTCCTAAACAAAGGCCCAACAACGTCACTTCCGATCTGAATTGATTAGTTAAATACACATCATACCAATACCGACTCTAACGGTTTAACCCTTCTAAACATACTAACTTTACTTAACCAGCCTAATGCCTGCGCACTTAGCAAGTGTGCAGACCCTGCTGCCTGCGCACTTAGCAAGTGCGCAGACCCTGCTGCCAGCGCACTTAGCAAGTGCGCAGACCCTGCTGCCTGCGTACTTGATAAGTACGCAGTGCCCCTCTTCATTCGTACTTGATAAGTTCACAGGACCTGCTCCGTGCGCACTTGGTAAGTGCGCACGATCTGTTTCTTCACAAAACCCTAACTTTCGCATTCAGGTCTGATCACGTCAAGATCTCAAACCTGTTTGCATCCAAAACGTTCGTTTTCCATTAAGGAACTCAAATCTATGTTTATCTCTCAGTTTCATCCGTAAAAACGTTGCCTTTTTACCCAAAACCCGAAAAACCCAAAAACGAACTAAAACTCAGATCTAGGTCGGATCGTTACCTGATTCGAGCTTCTGATCCGGAGTTCTTCTCACGAGTTATGGAGTAACACACTTCTCAAATCTCGGGTCGATCCGCCAAATTTCTCTCTCTACGGTTTCTCTCTCTAGAAGGTGCAAATGAGAGAAATGGGTGGTGACCTTGGCTATTTATAGAGGAGGCTCCCCTTCCAGCCCGCCGGCCCATCCGACCCGACCCGACATGCCTCGTTCGTTTATTTCGTCATTTTAACTGTCGTTTTATTTTTGGGATGTTACACTTTCACATCTCAAACTTGAAGAAATGTCTGGCAGACGAGTCACTCGCGGTTCCTCTCGAAGAACTACACATTGATGAACAGTTACATTTCATCAAAGAACTTATGGAAATTATGGATAGGGAAGTTAAAACGTTAAAACGCAGTAAAATCCCTATTGTTAGAGTCTGTTGGAACTCGAAACGTGGACCGGAATTCACTTGGGAGCGCGAGGACCAGATGATGCGCAAGTATCCTCATCTGTTCAAGCAATCTACTTCAAACTCTTAAGGTACTACTTCAATTTTCGGGACGAAAATTCTTTCAACTAAGGGATGATGTGATATCCCGGGAATTTTTTTTTTTATTATTTAATTTTCGGGACGAAAATTCTTTCAACTAGGGGATGATGTGACAATCCGGACTTTTCCAGTTAACTTCGTTAACTATAAACCCAGTTAAACCTTAACTTATTTAACAAAATCTAACCCCTGGGACTAATTCTGTCAATAATTGAATTAAAACCACAGGGACTAGTTATGTAAATACCTAAAACCTGTTCTATTGACTTCTCAAAGTCAAAATTGATTGAATTTGGTTCCTGTTGACTTCAAAAAGTCAAACTCGCGAGCTTGAGATCGAATTTGAATTCCACAACTGAAATTCGCCCGATTCTTTAACGGATCAAATCATTATGATCAGTTTCGACATCATCAAGTCCTTAATCATCGACATTACATGCGAATTAATTCCAATTATTAGTAATCAAACCCGTAACCGCCGACTTCACTAACATTACTCTCCAATTCTCAATCATTCGATCGTCTACGCTGAAATTGAACACTCTCAAACCTAAATCGCACCTGTTAGAACCTGTTGCACACTCGAATTTGGCCGAAATCACTGCAGTGGTCACCAGGGATCGAAGTCGTCGCCGTCGGCACTCGTTTTAGTCAAATCCATTCAATCCAACATCCAATCTGGGAATATCCTATACCTGTAGCTTCGTTTCTTCGTCCAGATCAAATGCCCTATCATGTACAGGGCTTACAACATCGAATTTAGTATGAACCCGAATCTAGGGTTCATATGTTCACGTTTTGAGCGAACTCTACCCTAGACCCAATTTAAATTCAATTAAACTTCATGGATAGACTCGCCATCATCCATCCTTTGAAAGCCCTATGCTAATTCGAATGTTTAACATCGAATTAATCATGAACCGATTCCTAGGGTTCATCTAATTACGGTTTAATTGAACTCCAATCTAAACACGTTAATATTGCAATTAAATTACATCAGTAGATTAGAAATACTCTAAACAATGATAGCCCTATAATTTAAACATGTTTTAATATCAGATTTGATCAAATCGATTATGTGTTCATAATCTAGCGTTTCGATATTCATTCGGTAAATAAACGATTCCACACTTGTTGTTTTCGAAATTAATTCCACCCTAGGTTCGCCATCCACCGATTATCAAAAGCCCTAAATCCGTGTTGCCATTCTTAGTCGAATTCGTTGAATTTGGGTTCGAGATGGGTTCGGTTCACTTAAAGGGAAGAACACAGGGGTGATGAGTGTTAAAACCAAATCTGATCCGGATTATATCGCGATACCCTAGCGGGCGGGACTGGTTAAGACAGTGTGCGTGTGTGGGAGAGACCCGGGTTCGAGACCGGGCTCCCACATTTATTTTTGGAGACACTTTTAATTATATTTAATTATTAAAAATCAAACCTTTTTTATTATATTATTATATTAAGAGTTTTAACCCGAAAAATGACCCGTAGGCTCGGGTTTGGTTTCATAACCTATTTTTATTATTATTATTATTATTCCCACTTTTAAATAATATGTTTATATTGTTTTTAACCCGTAACTCCCACTGTTTATATTGTTAAAATCTTTGTGTGACGTTTAAACTAAAAATAATATAATAGTTTATATTATTTACTCTCGTTTTCATACTCGATTAAAAATAATATAATTATTATTTTTCCATACAATGATTAATTAGTTAATCCTCCGAACCTAAAAATAATGTATTAAATTATATTATTTTCCTAATCTTTGTAAACGACTCGTACGTACGAATATATGTATTTGTTTAATTATTATTATTATTTATTAACATACGACGCGTAACGCTTTTTCCCTTAACGATCATATTAAAAATTTATATAATTCCATAGACACGTTCGTCTACTCTTAAATCCTTAGAAAGCGTTAAGATGTTCTAACTTCCGTGTCGTCGTCACAAATCCCAACTCGTTCCTAATTTATGTGTTTATAATTTTAGGGCATTCGTAAGTCTTTTGAGACTTACACTCGTGGTTCCAACTTATCTCTTGTGTGATACTCCATACGCTATTCAGGTGAGTTTTCACGGCCCCTTCTTACTGTTTTAAACTGGGGAGAAAACATGTTGTAAATGCTTTTTGATTTTTGTAATTCATATATGATATCACTTGTATGACTATGCGTATACATTACCCTTTAAGTACTCACATCGGACCGTTAATATGAATATAGCTAGGTAATTTGAGTAGTACTACTGGGTTTGACAAATCTCACACACGTTAGTCGCGCTAACTCGATTGGAGGTCGAACGGGTGCAATATTGACCAAATCATGCACCATGATGGTGGGAGGCATATAAACAGTCAGCTGTCGGTTGCGAGCGCATTAGTTAACATGTTTATGGGTTAGCTACCTACTGATTTATACATTGAATGTACATTAATCTGTTAAACGCTTCTATAAATTGAAACCTGTGAACTCACCAACCTCGTGTTGACATTTTCTTACATGTTTTTCTCAGGTCGCTTAAGATAAGGCATAGGTGCACACAATAGGACATGCATGAAAATTCTGCCTTTGATTTATGTTTTTATTAAACTGTTTGGACTATTTTAATTTGTGTTTGGTTTGGACTTTTGGATTATTCTTTTGGGCGCGTGTGTTTTACGCATTTACTTTCTTTACGCTTCCGCATTAACTTTGATTGATATAAAAATTTTCATTTGAGTCCCATGTAGAGTCGTTCAATGTAACTAATGTCTGAGATCCTGGTTCGTCACTTCCCAAACGGTAAAACTCCGTTAGTTGAAATTTGGGGATGTGACATGATGGGTTAGTCCCGATTGCTGATCCTGATCTTTATTCAGAGGAAGATAAGAAGTTAATCGAAAGGGATAACAGAGCATTGGGTTCTGTTATTCTAGCACTTTCGACTGAGTTGTATTTGAATTTTGAGTAACATGAAACTGCTCAGGGTCTGTGGAACGCTTTGTGCTTAAGATTTGAAGGTAATGCAGCTCTTCAAGAAAGCAGAACTGATCTTCTATTGAAGCAATATAACATGTTTAGTTATAAAAAAATGAGACTCTCAGTGAGCAGGTGAGTAGGTTTACAACCATGATCAACAGGTTGAGAAAAATGAAAGTAAAATTTGAAGAGTATGAACTAGGAAAGAAGCTGTTAGACTCACTGCTAGATTGCTGGAGCATACCTTGTATGCTAATCAAGAACACAACTCCAGATCTGGAGAGTAAAACACTTGATGATATTTTTTGTTTACTCGAGTCTTATGAATTGGATGCAAAGAAGAGAGAACTGAATAACAAAGATAAACAAAATAAATCAAGTTCAACAAATGCAGCATTATTTTCTGGAAGTAGAGAAGGAAATAGTGGAACAAAACCTGAGAAAAACAAAGGTTGTTGTGAACACTCCTCTGGTAAGAAAGACAAGTCATCTGGACAAATCCCTGAAGATCAGATTGCTTTGTTTGGAGCTTTTATGAGCAGCTATGATGCACTGGTGACATGAAAGTTACAACCTGTCGTGCATGATGTAGAAGATCTTGTTCAGATCAATCCTGATGACTTGGAATATATGGACTTGCAATGGCAGATGGCCATGATAGCTGTAAGGGCTAAAAAGTATTTGCAGAAGGTTGGGAAGGATAAGTTGCAGTTTGGTTAAAAGGTCGGTTTTGACAAAGCTAAACTCAGGTGCTACAACTGTCAACAGCTTGGTCACTTCGCTCGTGAGTGTACCAAGGACAAGAAAAAGAAGGTTGAGGGAAGGGGGTTAAGCTGGTGGAGATGATTGATGAATCTGATAAGTCAAAGAAGGCTCCAACTGTAGTCATGTCCAAACAGCTGAGTAATTCTGAATGGGAGAATGAGATTGAGGATGATGAGGATGAAATGGATGAAGCCTTGATGGCTGAAATTGAAGATTCAACGAAACCAGCTGATATTGCCAGTGACTGTGTGCTCAAAACGGATTCTAAAGAAAAGGGCAAAGCTGCGGTTTCTGATGAAACTTCATCTGAGAATGAGGTAAATTTTGAAAATAAATTTGATATATGTTCCTCATTGTGTGTAGATCAAATGCAAAACTATCATGCAGCAAACACGTTTCTGATTACTGAAAATGATAAACTAAAAAGAGTAAACAAAGAGTTGAAACAAAATGAAGTAAATTTTACAAGAAAAATTAAAGCATTATTGAAAGATAATGTAACATTTAAAGAATATTTGGATAAAAAGGACGTTTTAATCAAAGATCTTTCAGAAAAAAACTTATCAAATCTGAAACTTATTTAATAAAAGAAAGGGTAATTGTTTCAAAGTGGAAGATGCAACAAAATGTCTTTGATGAATGTGTGAGCAAACAGAGAACTGTTTATATCAAAGACGGGTTGGGTTACAACAAGGTTCCACATCCTGAAAATTTTATACCTTTTCCTAAACCGCATGAATCGAATGAGTTGATGAATGTCAGAAATTCTAACTTTCATGATATGTATATTAGTGCAGATATAAACTCAGGGTGTGTGGATGATAAAAATGAACTAGGGAGTTTATTAGGGACTGTAAACAGTAAGCTGATGCAAAAAATATTAATGCTTCTGATTCTAATTCTGATATTTCTTATGTTTCGGCATGTTCTACTAACAGTTGTGTTGAGTTTGACTGTGTGTCTGAAGTGTCATCAACATTTACTTTCTTTGATAAAGTGGTGCATACAGCTAGAGATTATGTCCCACTTAATAAACTCTCTAGTCTAGTTGGTGATGTGGTCTTAGATGAGTTTGGAAATCCTCTGATTCAAGAGTATGATTTGTCAAGTGAGAGACCAAAGAAAAATAATGTCATAGCACTAGAGAATCATATTCTTACCAGTGAGACAGAGAACAATAAAGTTGTCAAAGTTAAAGTGAGTGTACCAACAAATGTCCAAAGAAAGTCTTGGTGTGTCAAAGGCAAAACCATTGATGTCAAAGACAAGTTCATTGATGAAACGCCCCAAAGCGGGTACATCTCATAGTTGGCACACAACATAACAAACATAGTTCTTAAACCGGAAATCAGAATCTATTACAGCGGAAGTCTTTAATTCAAATCATTCATCAAACTAAAACATGAAATATTGTCTATAACGTGAACTATCAGGATTGGAAATGTCAGTCTTCAATACCGCAGCCCGATGTCCATGCTATCCAGCCCACATGGCTCTTTCACTTTTGTTTAGCTTTACCCTTTTTACCTGTCATGCATACTAAAAGTCAGCTAACGCTGGTGAGTTCTCTCTTTACTTTAAACTGTAAACTTTGTCTTTGGTAGCTTAGTTTTATTAAAATAAAATAAGCTTTACTTTCACTTTCTTTGAAATAAACTTTTAACTATTACTTTAAAACTTTACAACGTTACAATTATAAATCTGTTACGTTACTATCTGTCATTAAAACTTTATCTTTAAGGAAACCCGTTAGGGTGTCCCACTGTACTCTGTCTATCATTTCACTTATACTTGACAAGTGACTTTATCATACTTTAACTATCACATATGGATCGTGGTCCGAGGACCAGATCCCTATCTTGCTTACACCTCAGGGTAAGACTTTTACTTTAGCGCTGCCCACACCTTAGGGTGGGACTTTCTTTCTCGCTTGCACGTTAGTGCAAGACTCCTTTAGCATTGCTCACACCTCAGGGTGAGACTTTCTCGCTTACACCGAAGTGAAGACTCCTTTAGCATTGCTTACACCGAAGTGTAAGACTCCTTTAGCATTGCTTACACCGAAGTGTAAGACTCCTTTAGCATTGCTCACACCTCAGGGTGAGACTTCTACTTTAGCATGCCTGCAGGACTTTCTACTATGCAACTACTATGCAATGCAATTACACTAATACACAAGTAGAAATGCAATCACATAACTTTCATATAGACAAATAACACATATTAACACATAAGCATATAACATGGTATTTGTCACTGTCACTGTCACTGTCGAGCTGTACCGAAGTACGGCTCCTTTATCGTTCTTTCTTTAGCTCATTGTTATCTTTCAAAAACTTGTTTAAAAGATAATACTATGCTCTTTTGTTCTTTATCTTTCATTTTATAAAAAAAACATTTTTATAAAATACTATACTTTGCCTTTCATTTTATAAAAATAACATTTTTATAAAATACTATACTTTGCCTTTCATTTTATAAAAATAACATTTTTATAAAATACTATACCAGTATGCATGCCAGCCCAAAACCATTAGGAAAAAGGGCAATAAGAACTCACCAGATGAATTGTTTCTGTTTACACCTAGCCGGTTCCTGAATGTCACTATGGTCACCCACAATCTGTATAATCAAGTCATAGGCGTAAGGCTGTGTTCCTAGGGGACACTTAGACATTACTAGGCTTGACTCAGATGTTTCGGGTCATGGTTTCATTATCGAAACTAGGTAGTTTCGAGTCCTGGCTCCTTATCGAAACTATGTAGTTTCGAGCCCTGGCTTCTTATCGAAACTAAGTAGTTTCGAGTCACTGCTTCTTATCGAAACTAAGTAGTTTCGAGTCACTGCTTCTTATCGAAACTAAGTAGTTTCGAGTCACTGCTTCTTATCGAAACTAAGTAGTTTCGAGTCGTATGACTTATATAAATTCTTAGTTAAGGTCTTGGGTCTATATTGAAACTATGGTAGTTTCGATGGGTCTGCCCCTGTCGAAACTAGGTAGTTTCGATAGATCCATATCGAAACTAGTAGTTTCGACTGTGCAGTCTTCTTCCCCAAACAGAACCCTAGATCTGGTCCCTTTGTTCTAATCGATCAAGCTATGAACTTTTTACGTTCGAAATGTTCCATTTTCCCCCATGAACCCAAACCCGTGGTTTGTTTCCAGTTTCACACGTAAAAATCTAAACCTTTACTCGATTATTAACCCGAAACCCGAAAGTTACAAAAACTCAGATTTAGGCATAATAATTACCTGTTATAGCTTCCTTCTCGTTCCTTTATGCTCCAGAGATGTTGAGCAACAATCCTCGAGACTTTGAGCTTGATCCGAGCTTTCTCTCTCTAGACGGTCTCTCTCTCTCTCTCTCTAAGGTTCTTGCGCAGGAAGAAAATGAAGGACACAGGAGGAAATGGCTACTGATTAGAAGGGTTCTTCTCAGTTTTCGGGCCCATGGGCCGGCCCCTAGCCAAGCCCACCTTCCTTTTTCTTTTATTTGGGTTTTTATTTATTTTGGGATGTTACAAGTCTACCCCTCTTACGAAAGGTTTCGTCCTCGAAACCTGTTATAAGTCAAACAGGTGCGGGTACGACTCTTTCATTTCTGTCTCGGTTTCCCATGTAGCTTCTGACCCTTTACGATGCTTCCATTGTACTTTGACTAACTGTATCACTTTATTCCGTAACCGCTTTTCTTTCCTGTCTAGTATGGCGACGGGTTCCTCGATGTAATTGAGGCTATTATCTATCTCGATGTCGTCAAGTGTCACATGCGCTGATTCGTCGGCCAAGCACTTACGCAAGTGCGACACGTGGAAGGTTGGGTGAATTCCACTAAGCTCATCCGGTAATTCTAACCGGTAAGCGACTTCACCAACTCGCGCTAGTATTTTGAAGGGTCCGACGAATCTTGGGCTTAACTTCCCTCTCTTTCTGAATCGTATGATCCCCTTCCAGGGAGATACCTTCAATAGTACTTGATCCCCGACATTGAATTCGATTGGTCTCCGCCTCCTATCTGCGTAGGACTTTTGACGGTCCTGTGCAGCTTTCATTCTGGCCTTGATCTGGTCAAACTTTACAGAGGTTGCTGTGACTACCTCTAAACTTCCCAATTCTTTCTGTCCTACCTCCCCCCAACAGACCGGGGTTCGACATCTTCTACCATACAACATTTCGTAAGGCGGCATACCAATAGTGGTGTGGTGGCTGTTGTTGTAGGAGAACTCTGCCAATGGTAGGTGACTATCCCAACTGCCACCAAAGTCTATAATGCATGCGCGGAGCATATCCTCCAACGTCTGGATGGTCCTTTCTGATTGCCCATCCGTCTGTGGGTGATAAGCCGTGCTGATGTTTAACCTCGTACCCATTGACTCATGAAATCTTTTCCAGAATCTCGATGTAAATCGCGTGTCCCGGTCAGATACAATTGATAACGGTACGCCATGTCGAGAGACAATTTCATTGATAAATACTTCTGCCAACTTCTCAGATGAATACGTTTCGCGAATTGGCAAGAAATGTGCACTCTTTGTCAGACGATCCACTATAACCCAAATCGTATCATGGCCTTTTGCTGTGCGGGGCAGCTTTGTAATAAAGTCCATGGTGATACGCTCCCACTTCCATTCGGGTATTTCCAGAGGCTGGATCTTCCCGTACGGTTTCTGATGCTCTGCTTTAACTTGTGAGCAAGTCAGACACTTGCTTACATATCCGGTCACATCATTCTTCATGTTAGGCCACCAATACTCTTTTTTCAAATCCTGGTACATTTTCGTGGTTCCTGGGTGGATGGAATATCGAGACTTATGGGCCTCGTCAAGTACTTTGGCCCTAAGCTCTCCGCCCTTCGGTACCCACATGCGACCACACCTGGTCCTCACTCCATGAGTGTTTAATTCCAACTTTGTCTGTTGATCGACCATTCTTTCTTTCTTTATGTTCTCTTCCTTTAGTGCTTCCTTCTGTGCTGCTTCTAGCTCTGTCATAAAATCTGGGGTTATCACTAACTGGTACGCTTTTACCCTAATAGGAGAACGATTCTCCTTACGACTTAGGGCATCAGCGACCACATTCGCCTTTCCCGGGTGGTATAGGATCTCACAGTCATAGTCCTTCAGCAATTCTAACCACCGCCTTTGCCGCATATTCAGGTCTTTCTGTTCGAAGAAATACTTCAAGCTCTTGTGATCCGAATAAATCGTGCATTTCACCCCGTAGAGGTAATGCCTCCAAATCTTTAACGCAAAAACAACTGCCGCGAGCTCCAAATCGTGAGTCGGGTAGTTAATTTCGTGGATCTTTAGCTGTCGTGACGCATACGCGATCACCTTTCCCCTCTGCATCAAAACACACCCTAACCCTTGTCCCGATGCGTCAGAATATACCACCAGGTCCTCGTTACCGTCGGGTAGTGCTAACACTGGGGCTTGGGTCAACTTCTTCTTTAACTCTTCAAATGCTTTGGACTGAGCCTGACCCCATTCGTACTTTACTTCTTTACGTGTCAACTTTGTCAGTGGCGAAGCTATTCTCGAGAAGTCCTGAATGAACCTTCGATAGTAACCTGCCAATCCCAGAAAACTCCGAATCTCAGTTGGCGTCTTCGGGGTTTCCCATTCCTGTACTGCCTCTATCTTAGCCGGGTCAACCATAATGCCGTCTGCGTTGATAACGTGACCTAAGAATTGGACTTCCTTAAGCCAGAACGCGCATTTGGAGAACTTGGCATACAACTTTTCTTTTTGTAGCGTCTCTAGTACTTCTCGAAGATGACAAGCATGATCACCTTCACTTTTCGAATAAATGAGTATGTCGTCTATAAACACTATCACCGACCTATCTAGCATCGGTCTACACACCTGGTTCATCATACTCATGAATGCTGCCGGAGCGTTCGTCAAGCCGAAAGACATCACGCGAAACTCGTAATGCCCATAACGCGTGCGAAACGCTGTCTTAGGTATGTCCTCTTCTCTTACCTTTAACTGATGATATCCCGACCGCAGATCGATCTTGGAGAACCATCTGGCGCCCTGTAGTTGGTCGAACAGATCATCGATCCTTGGTAGCGGATATTTGTTCTTTACTGTACGCTTGTTCAACTCTCTGTAGTCGATGCACATTCTCATGGCACCATCTTTCTTCTTTACGAACAGAACCGGAGCACCCCATGGAGAAATGCTTGGTCTGATAAATCCTCTATCCAAAAGTTCTTCCAACTGTACCATCAGCTCTTTCATCTCCAGAGGTGCAAGTCGGTACGGTGCTTTAGCCACGGGCTGGGCACCTGGCACTAAGTCTATCTGGAACTCTGTCTCCCGGTCAGGTGGTAACCCAGGCAACTCCTCAGGAAACACCCCCGGAAAATTACATACAACTGGTACGTCTTTTAACTCTCTCACCTTTACATCATTGTCTATCACATAGGCCAGGTAGGCCTCGCATCCGCGCCCTATATACTTCTCTGCCTTTATCATTGATATGACGTTCGTTAGTGAACCGTCGCGATCCCCGTACACCAAAACCTCGCCACCGTCTGGAGCTTTGAGCTGAACTATCTTTCGTCTACATATTATCCGGGCTTCGTTGGCAGCTAACCAATCCATACCCAAAACTATATCGAATCCTCCCAAGGTCATAACATACAACCTAACTGGGAATCTATGGCCATGAATCTTTATCATGCAATTATCTACCAATTCACTTACTATCGTGGTCTTGCCCACTGCGGTTTCCACATTAAAGGTCTGCTCTACTCTAGTAACTTTGCATTTCATTCTTTTACACTTAGAAGATGATATAAAACTCCTACTGGCACCCGAATCAAATAATACTGAAACATAAGTGTGGTCAAGGATGAACGTACCTGACACAACATCTGGGTCTCCCCTAGCCTCCTCCTGTGTCAGTGCATACGCCCGGGTCCTTGCCTTCGGCTTCTCAGGTTCTTTACCCTTCTCGGTGCCAGTAGCCTTGGGTTTCCGACAGTCTTTGGCCATGTGGCCAGGTATCCCGCAGTTATAACAAGACTGTGCCCCGGGACACTCTCGAGAGTAGTGTCCGGTCTTTCCGCACCTATAGCACATATTTAACCCAACTCGGCACTCGCCCGAGTGCTTCCTGCCACACTTAGCACATTCAACCCCATCTTCAATCCTCAGTTTCTTCGTCTCCGGCCCCGCCCACTCTTTAGCTGGCCGTTTAACGGCATTGGTCACTTTCTTCTCAGTAGGCAATGGGTCTGCGGATTCGAAGTCATCATAAACTATCCCAGCAAGTGATACCACAGATTCAAAACTCGTGGGAGCATTAGCTTTCACGTGCACACGGACTTTCTGTGGTAGTCCCTTGATGTAGTACTTAATCCTCTTTTCCTCAGTGTCCACCAGATGTGGAACCAGCTGAGCCAACTCTTGATATTTGGAGGTATACTGGCGATGAGTCATACTACCAGCACAGAGCCCTAGAAATTCCCTCTCAACTCTGTCAATCTCGTTCTGCGGGCAGAACTTAGTGATTAGCAGCTTTTTCATGTCGTCCCATTTCATCTTTTTCATCTCAGCAGAAGACTTGATTCTTTCGATCGATCTCCACCAGCTTAATGCCTCATTAGTGAATGAGTGAGCGGCAAACTTGACCGCTTGATCATCACGGCACTCACTAATGTTGATCACCCCATTCATTCTCTCTATCCACTCAAAAGTGGCAACAGCATCTTTCCGTCCATCATACTTCGGCGGGTCACACCCCCGAAAGGACTTATAGTTGCAACCCCGGGTTGCCATTTCATAATCAGAATCATCACTGTCAGTGACTCCAAGTCTCTTGCTGCTTTCCTCTTTCGTTTCTTTCTTCCCTATATTAAACTCTTTAAGGGCCTCGCCCAATGCTTCTGGTAGAACTTTCTTCAAGATTGAAGTAACCTCTGCCGCTATAGCTTCTTTCACAATCGGTTCCAACTCAAGCGCCTCATTAGGGGCATCGTTAGGAGCCGACATATGGTTCCCACTATCATTATGCTCCACATGCACCGATTCAGCTTCGTTGCGGGAGTGCTCACTTTCTTCAGGACGGTTCCGGTTACCTGGAGGTCGGCCTCGACGACCAGTACGACCCCCAGTGCGACCTCCTCTCTTTGCTCTAGCCATTTAGTGTCTACTGTGAACAAAGATAGCTCGTGTTATCAAGATAGGTAACAATTTAGAACACCTCGAGTACTGTAAATTACTAATTACAGAGACCGGTATGAAATTACTAATTTACTTTACTACTCGGGTTCTGAACATTTCCTTTCCGAGTAACATTTGCATCCAAGTTCAGAGTTTCTACTATAAGGCACGTACTATCTACTGTCTACTGTCTGTGCTAAGGCATGTACTATGTACTATTTATGCTAAAGCATCTACTTTCTGCTATCTGTACTAAGGCGTTATTGTCTATGTTCTATGTAAGGACATTGACTACCTTCTGTCTACTATCTTTCCATGGACGGGCTGCTCCGACTGACATTCCTTTCCTTCCTTTGCTTTGTCCCATTCTCAGTTTAAGTTCAGACATTATCGCAAATGTCTGAATCTCTCAAACTATGGCTCTGATACCAACTTGAAACGCCCCAAAGCGGGTACATCTCATAGTTGGCACACAACATAACAAACATAGTTCTTAAACCGGAAATCAGAATCTATTACAGCGGAAGTCTTTAATTCAAATCATTCATCAAACTAAAACATGAAATATTGTCTATAACGTGAACTATCAGGATTGGAAATGTCAGTCTTCAATACCGCAGCCCGATGTCCATGCTATCCAGCCCACATGGCTCTTTCACTTTTGTTTAGCTTTACCCTTTTTACCTGTCATGCATACTAAAAGTCAGCTAACGCTGGTGAGTTCTCTCTTTACTTTAAACTGTAAACTTTGTCTTTGGTAGCTTAGTTTTATTAAAATAAAATAAGCTTTACTTTCACTTTCTTTGAAATAAACTTTTAACTATTACTTTAAAACTTTACAACGTTACAATTATAAATCTGTTACGTTACTATCTGTCATTAAAACTTTATCTTTAAGGAAACCCGTTAGGGTGTCCCACTGTACTCTGTCTATCATTTCACTTATACTTGACAAGTGACTTTATCATACTTTAACTATCACATATGGATCGTGGTCCGAGGACCAGATCCCTATCTTGCTTACACCTCAGGGTAAGACTTTTACTTTAGCGCTGCCCACACCTTAGGGTGGGACTTTCTTTCTCGCTTGCACGTTAGTGCAAGACTCCTTTAGCATTGCTCACACCTCAGGGTGAGACTTTCTCGCTTACACCGAAGTGAAGACTCCTTTAGCATTGCTTACACCGAAGTGTAAGACTCCTTTAGCATTGCTTACACCGAAGTGTAAGACTCCTTTAGCATTGCTCACACCTCAGGGTGAGACTTCTACTTTAGCATGCCTGCAGGACTTTCTACTATGCAACTACTATGCAATGCAATTACACTAATACACAAGTAGAAATGCAATCACATAACTTTCATATAGACAAATAACACATATTAACACATAAGCATATAACATGGTATTTGTCACTGTCACTGTCACTGTCGAGCTGTACCGAAGTACGGCTCCTTTATCGTTCTTTCTTTAGCTCATTGTTATCTTTCAAAAACTTGTTTAAAAGATAATACTATGCTCTTTTGTTCTTTATCTTTCATTTTATAAAAAAAACATTTTTATAAAATACTATACTTTGCCTTTCATTTTATAAAAATAACATTTTTATAAAATACTATACTTTGCCTTTCATTTTATAAAAATAACATTTTTATAAAATACTATACCAGTATGCATGCCAGCCCAAAACCATTAGGAAAAAGGGCAATAAGAACTCACCAGATGAATTGTTTCTGTTTACACCTAGCCGGTTCCTGAATGTCACTATGGTCACCCACAATCTGTATAATCAAGTCATAGGCGTAAGGCTGTGTTCCTAGGGGACACTTAGACATTACTAGGCTTGACTCAGATGTTTCGGGTCATGGTTTCATTATCGAAACTAGGTAGTTTCGAGTCCTGGCTCCTTATCGAAACTATGTAGTTTCGAGCCCTGGCTTCTTATCGAAACTAAGTAGTTTCGAGTCACTGCTTCTTATCGAAACTAAGTAGTTTCGAGTCACTGCTTCTTATCGAAACTAAGTAGTTTCGAGTCACTGCTTCTTATCGAAACTAAGTAGTTTCGAGTCACTGCTTCTTATCGAAACTAAGTAGTTTCGAGTCGTATGACTTATATAAATTCTTAGTTAAGGTCTTGGGTCTATATTGAAACTATGGTAGTTTCGATGGGTCTGCCCCTGTCGAAACTAGGTAGTTTCGATAGATCCATATCGAAACTAGTAGTTTCGACTGTGCAGTCTTCTTCCCCAAACAGAACCCTAGATCTGGTCCCTTTGTTCTAATCGATCAAGCTATGAACTTTTTACGTTCGAAATGTTCCATTTTCCCCCATGAACCCAAACCCGTGGTTTGTTTCCAGTTTCACACGTAAAAATCTAAACCTTTACTCGATTATTAACCCGAAACCCGAAAGTTACAAAAACTCAGATTTAGGCATAATAATTACCTGTTATAGCTTCCTTCTCGTTCCTTTATGCTCCAGAGATGTTGAGCAACAATCCTCGAGACTTTGAGCTTGATCCGAGCTTTCTCTCTCTAGACGGTCTCTCTCTCTCTCTCTCTAAGGTTCTTGCGCAGGAAGAAAATGAAGGACACAGGAGGAAATGGCTACTGATTAGAAGGGTTCTTCTCAGTTTTCGGGCCCATGGGCCGGCCCCTAGCCAAGCCCACCTTCCTTTTTCTTTTATTTGGGTTTTTATTTATTTTGGGATGTTACAATTGATGTCAAAGACAAGTTCATTGATGTCAAAGATAAGTCTATTCAAATCAAAGAACAAATAAGAAAGAAAAGTTGTGGCCTAAAGAGTGAAGTAGGCGAGTGTTCAAAGTCAAAGTCAAAGAAAGTATTGGTGTGTAAAAGGCAAAACCATTGATGTCAAAGACAAGTTCATTGATGTCAAAGATAAGTCTATTCAAATCAAAGAACAATTAAGAAAGAAAAGTTGTGGCCTAAAGAGTGAAGTAGGCAAGTGTACAAAGTCAAAGTCATAGCCTAAGAGCTACAATTGCTTTGTGTGTGGTTAGGTTGGTCATTTTGCAAGAAATTGCAAACACAATTCTAATGAGTCAAGGTTCACAAAGAACAAAGCAAAAGTTAAGAGCAACTTTATTAGGCATTTAAAGCGAGCGTCTGAGAACGACGGTGTGTCAGAATCCTGAGTGATACAAAGATACACTCGTGATTACTTGCTTTCCAGAAATTGTCATGCTTTATATTCTAATGTTTGTGGTGATTATGTGCTACCAAAGTTTGAGGATAAAAATGTCCCAAAAGGTTCACAATATGTAAATAAATTTAACCAACCAATCTATTTTGCTAAAGAAAAAATTACTATGAAATATGCGAAAAGTTTGAGGATAAACGTGTCCCAAAAGGTTATGTTTGGAAAGTTAAAAATGAACAGTCTTCACATATGGTTGGAATAAAGAAAAATATAAAATTGATAAAATTGAAAGAACAAGATGTTAAGACTGTCAAAGGTAAAAGTCAACCCGGGTCAAAGATGATCTGGGTGCCTGTTTATCATTAATTTTGTCTTGAATGTGCAGAGTTGAACCGTGATGACTATTAATAATGCTTGGCATGTTGATAGCGGTTGCTCAAGACAAATGACTGGACAAAGAAAAATTCTGGAAAATTTTTGAACTTTAGATGGAGGTTTTGTTGCATTTGCTGGAGATAAAAAGGGAGGAAAAATAACTGGTCAAGGAACAATGTCGAATGAACTCATAACATTAGAAAAAGTAAATTTTGTGTCTCAATTAGAATTCAATTTACTAAGTGTTTCTCAAGTTTGTGATAAAGACATACCAGTTCATTTTACTGCAAAGGAATGCTTGTTCTTAAAGCCTGGATTGGTTCGTTTTGTGCCGAAAAAGGAATAAACTGATAAGTTCGTTTTGTGCCGAAAAAGGAATAACACATCAGTATAGTGCTACAAGAACACCACAACAGAATGGAGTAGCTGAAAGGAAGAACAAAACTTTAATAGAAGTTGCTCGAACAATGCTTGTCGATTCCAAGTTGCCCATTATCTTCTTGGCTAAAGCAGTAAACACTGCATGTTATGTTTTAAACAGAGTTCTTATGGTGAAGCAACTTACAAAGACTTCGTATGAACTATTCTATAAACGAAAGCCATTTATCAAGTTCTTCAGAGCATTTGGTTGTTCTTGTACATTGTTGAATACACAAGATTCATTGCCAAAATTTGCAGTTGTCGGTGATGAATGTTATTTTTTGGGTTATTCTTCATATCAGAAAGCTTATAGAGTGTACAACAAAAGAACCAAAATTGTTCAAGAATCGTTTTATGTGGAGTGGCAAGAACTAAATACTCCTACAGATCAAAATGGACCTGACTGGTTCTTTGATGCTGAAGTAATCTTCAAAACTTTTGATCAACAACTTCAAATGGATTCTAATGAAGCAAGTACTTCGAGTACTGTAACTGAGTCTTCTAAAATTAATGATCTATCTGTTGGAAAGGTTTTGGTTGGACCACAGAATTTGATGATTCAAAATGAGATGTCTGAGAATGTTACTACATCAACTCAAACACAAGAGGATATTGTATATAAATCTGTCACTAATGTTGATTCTGAAGTACAAGAAATTCCAAGTGCAAATGATGAACCAGCAGTTAATGAAGTTCAGTTGGATCCTGTAAATGATCAGACTGAGGATGTAATTTAGACAAGTTCTTCTAGTGTTGAAGATTTAATGATCAATTACCAGAGTTGAATGATACAAACATGCCAGAATCTGTGGAAGTTGAGCATATTCAAAATCATCAAATCCATTATGCTCATCCAGTTGAGAATATTATTGGATCTCTTGAAGATGGAGTAAAGACAAGAAGTCAAACTGGAAATATAAATGTTTGTTTGTACTCCTGTTTCTTATCTCAAGAGGAACCAAAGAATGTTATTGTTGCTTTACAAGATCCAAGTTGGATTGAAGCTATGCAAGAAGAATTGCTTCAGTTTAAGAAGTTAAACGTGTGGCATCTTGTGGACTTACCTGAGGGAAAATATCCAATTGGAACTAAGTGGGTCTTCAGAAACAAAAAGGATGATCGTGGGATTGTAGTTCGGAACAAAGCTCGTTTGGTTGTACAAGGTTTTTATCAAGAGGAAGGACTAGATTATGATGATGTCTTTGCTCATGTTGCACGAATTGAAGCCAAACGAATCTTTTTGGCTTATGCATCGTACAAGAAATTTACTGTATATCAAATGGATGTAAAAACAATTTTTCTGTATGGGGTGGTAAAGGAAGAAGTTTACGTGAATCAACCACCAGGTTTTGAAGATCTAACTCATCCATTTCAAGTGTATAAGCTTGATAAAGCACTGTACGGGTTACATCAAGTGCCACGTACGTGGTATGAAACCTTGTCAATACATCTTACATCAAATGGCTTCGTTTGTGGAACAATTGACAAGACCTTATTCCTGAAAAAATATGATGCTGATTTGTTAATTGTACAAGTTTATGTCGATGATATTATCTATGGATCAACAAATGAAGCTCTTTACAAAGAATTTGAACAAGTTATGAAATTAAAGTTTAAAGTGAGCTTGATGGGAAAAATGCAGTTCTTTCTGGGGTTACAAGTTGAGCAGTCTGAATCAGGAATTCTTATTCATCAGGCCAAATATGTGAAAGATATTCTTACAAAATTGTAACATCCCAAAAATAAAACGACAGTTAAAATGACAAAATAAACGAACGAGGCATGTCGGGTCGGGTCAGATGGGCTGGCGGGCTAGAAGGGGAGCCTCCCCTATAAATAGCCAAGGTCATCACCATTTCTCTCATTTTCAAGTTCTAGAGAGAGAAACCATAGAGAGAGAAAGTTGGCGGATCGACCCGAGATTTCAGCAAAGTGTTACTCCATAACTCGTGAGAAGAACCCCCGGATCAGAAGCTCGATTCAGGTAACGATCCAACCTAAATCTGAGTTTTAGTTCGTTTTTGGGTTTTTCGGGTTTTGGGTGAAAAGGCAACATTTTTACGGATGAAACTGAAAGATAAACATAGATTTGAGTTCCTTAATGGAAAACGAACGTTTTGGATGCAAACAGGTTCGAGATCTTGACGAGATCAGACCTGAATGCGAAAGTTAGAGTTTTGCGAAGGAACAGGTCGTGCGCACTTACCAAGTGCGCACGGAGCAGGTCCTGCGTACTTATCAAGTGCGCAGGAAGAGGGGTCTGCGCACTTGCTAAGTGCGCAGGCACCAGGCAGGTTAAGTAAGTTAGTATGTTTAGAATGGTTAAACCGTTAGAGTCGGTATTGGTCTGACGTGTATTTAACTAATCAATTCATATCAGAAGTGACGTTGTTGGGCCTTTGTTTAGGACCACCGAGACTAGCTTATAAGGTGAGTTCTAGAAGCCCTTCTTTAAATGTTTTAATTAAATGTTTTTGGGCTGGTGTGCATACATACGGAATGATGTTTTGAAATAAGGTTTACGAAATGAGGTTTACGAAATGATGTTTACGGGATGATGTTTATGAAATGTTTTGCCAAATGAAGTTTACAAAAGGTTTACGAAAGAGATGATGTTTTGTTTAATAAAACGTACGAATGCTTTAACTAAAAAGAGGTAAAGGTTTTATGAAAGTCACGAATGAACGAATCTGCCACGAGCTCCTACGGGAGCTAAGGTAAGTATGTATGTATTGGCCTCACCTTACGGGGGGCCTTTGTGGATGGCTAACGGTTGTACAACTGGTTGATGATGGGGTGACGACGGTCACCCATGGGATTACCGGGATCCCAATGGAAGGTACTATTCCTTACGGGGAAATAGTGCCAAAGTTATGTTTGGTCTACCTAGAGGTAACGAGCCTTAGGAGACGTATGTTTGGTCTACCTAGAGGTAACGAGCCTTAGGAGACGTATGTTTGGTCTACCTAGAGGTAACGAGCCTTAGGAGACATATGTTTGGTCCACCTAGACGTAACGAGCCTTAGGGGACCTGTGTGACGGATGGCTTAGAGGTAATGAGCCTTAAGTTCATCCGCTGGTATGCGATGTATGGAATTGACGGTTACGAGAAGGCGCAGATTCAGTTCATGTTGACTTATGTTATGATGTTATGTTACGATGATGTTAAGTTATTGAATGTTTTACGTACGCTTTTGTTAAACAAATGTATGTTATGTTTTTGGCAAAAATGTTTATGTTAAGGTTTCATGTAAAGCTAGAACTCACCAGCGTAGCTGACTTTTTAGTATGCACATTTAGGTTAAGGGCAGGTTATGGTGATGGACAGTGATGCTTGGAAAGCGAGAAGAGTTACCCGGATGATATGAAGATTGGCATCCCGTTATGAGTTGTTTATGTATTTGACAATGTTACGCTTCCGCATGTTTGAACAAGTTTTAATTATGATGAATGAATGATTCCGCTGCGTTATTTGATATTCAAGTTTAATAACTGTTTGTGAATGAGTAAATCTAACAAGTGAGGCCTCCCGGGTTTGGGGCCTTACAAGTTGGTATCAGAGCAATAGTTTGAGAGATTCGGACACTCCCAGTGTCTGAACTTAAACTGTGAATGGGACCGAAAGCGGATGCCAGTACGGGTAACTCGAGCCACAGCATCAGGTATGATGGTAGTATATATTTACGTATATAGTATGCCTTAGAAAGGGTTAGGTAAGGACTTGTGTTCTGATGAAATCACAAAGGTGGTCAAATAGAAATCGAAAGGTAGTGTAATGGTTAATTGCAGATGGCCAGTGTATATTAACATCTTACATTGCTTATTGAATTTTATTGGTTAACTAGCGTGATGACATTGGATTTCTTGTCTTATAGAACGAAATGGCAAGAAGAGGAAACGGAAGGCGTGGTGGGGGTCGTACCGGCGGTCGAAATGGTGGGCGTGGCAGGACCCCTGCGCGCCAAGAGTATAGTGAAGAAGGAAGTGTTCACACTGAACCGACGGTTAGTGTGCATGAAACTGAGCAGACACTGGTAGAAGAACAACCTTTCACTTTTGAACCAGAAGTGAGAGCAGCTATAGCTCGAGAGTTCACAGAGTTGATGAAGACTTCTCTACCAGGTCTGTTAGCTGAAGCATTGAAGAAGGTTAATGGGGAAGGTGGGTCTAACACGTCGGTTGATACCCCGAACACTGAGGCAATCAACGCACCGGTTAACCGTGGTTGCGACTATAAGTCCTTTAAGGCATGTGACCCACTGGTCTTGACTGGGAAGAAAGACGCGGTAGCTACGTTTGATTGGGTGATTCGTATGGAGGCTGCCATTCGTCTGAGCGAATGTCGAATCGATCAAGTTGTAAAATTTGCTGCTAACTCCTTGAGAGAGGAAGCATCCCATTGGTGGGAAGGTGTACAACAAGAAAAAGGGAGCGAGGTTGTGGATGCGATGATGTGGGCTAACTTGAAAACCTTGGTGATCTAGAATTTCTGCCCAAGGAACAAGATTGAGAAGGTAGAGAGGGAATTTTTGGGTTTGAAGGCCGGAAGCATGACGCACCGGCAGTACACCACACGGTTCAATGAACTGGCACGTCTGGTGCCACATCTTGTCACGACTGAGGAAAGAAAGATTGCATGCTACATTCAAGGGCTGCTGGACCAGGTCCGCACCTATGTTAAAGCAAACGCCCCTACTACCTACGATTCGGTAGTAGAACTGAGCGGAGTGGTATTTGATGATCTGGCGTTGAATGTCGTTGCAATTGAAGAGCCCAAGAAGAAGATGAGCTTTCCCGCTAAGCGATCGGGTGGGAAGTTGTTTGGGGCTCGGGACAAACAGGCAAGGGTAGGCGAGACGGAGGTCTGTGGAAGATGTGGGGTAAGACATACGGGTGAATGTCGGCTAGGGACAAATCTGTGCTACAAATGTGGCAAGACTGGGCACTACTCCCGGAATGCAGGCAAGGCATTAAATGTTATAATTATGGTGAAAGCGGTCATATGAGCCAGGAATGCACCAAGCCCAGGATGGGTGAAGCCGGGAAAGGGAAAGGCCCGGAGAAGAAAGAAGAGAGGCCCCGAGCAAAGACTCATGTGTACGCACTAACGCAAGAACAAGCTAGGGCAGACCCCGACGTGGCGTCAGGTACGTTCATCCTTGACAACACTTTTGTTTCTGTGTTATTTGATTCGGGTGCCAGTAAGAGTTTCATATCTGCGACTTTTTGTAAATAACTGAAGTACCCGGTGAACAAGTTAGAAAGGGCCTTTAGCGTATAAACCGTTGAGGGTAGGACTGCGAGAGTGACCGATGTAGTTGACAACTCCACGATAGAAATAGAAGGTCACAGGTTCCCTGTCAGATTGTTTGTTATAGTTTTGGGAGGGTTTGACGTCGTGTTAGGTATGGATTGGCTAACTGCCAATGAAGCGCAAATTATAAGTAAACGAAAGATAATCTGACTCAAGGCTCCGGACGGTAGCAAAGTCGAGGTTCTTGGAGATCGTGACGCCCCGATGCCAACGTCATCTCGATGATTAAGGCAGCAGATTACTTGAGGCGCGGATGCGAGGCTTATCTGGTGTACGTAATTGACGGGTGTAAGGAAGTGAAGGAGCTAGACGATGTACCCGTGGTACGAGAGTACCCGGAGGTGTTTCCAGAGGATTTGCCTGGGATACCACCCGACAGAGAGATTGAATTTCGAATCGACTTAGTACCAGATGCCCAGCCCGTGGCTAAGGCTCCATATCGACTAGCACCAGTGGAGATGAAAGAGTTAATGACACAACTAGACGAGTTACTTGAGAAGGGATTTATCCAACCGAGCATCTCGCCGTGGGGTGCTCCGATGTTGTTTGTGAAGAAGAAAGACGGTTCGATGAGAATGTGTATTGATTATCGCGAGTTGAACAAATGTACGGTGAAGAACAAGTACCCTTTCCAAGGATCGACGACCTGTTCGATCAATTACAGGACGCAAGTTGGTTCTCAAAAATCGACCTTCGATCCGGGTACCATCAGTTGAAGGTGAGGGAAGAAGACATACCGAAAACTGCATTTCGCACGCGTTATGGACATTTCGAGTTCCGCGTAATGTCTTTCGGATTGACGAACGCCCCGGCAGCGTTCATGGATTTGATGAATAGGGTGTGTCGACCGATGCTGGACCGATCGGTAATCGTGTTCATCGATGATATCCTCATCTACTCCAAGAATGAGGGTGATCACGCGTGTCACTTGAAGGAAGTATTGGAAGCTCTGAAGAAGGAAAAGTTGTATGCTAAGTTCTCCAAATGCGCGTTCTGGCTTAGCGAAGTCCAATTCCTAGGTCACGTCATTAACCCGAACGACATTATGGTTGACCCAGCAAAGATAGTGACGGTAAAGGAATGGAATATTCCTAAGACGCCAACTGAAATCCACAGTTTCTTGGGATTGGCAGGCTACTATCGGAGATTCATCCAGGATTTCTCGAAAATAGCTTCGCCGTTGATAAGGTTGACTCGGAAAGAGGTTAAGTATTAATGGGGTTCGACCCAAGATGAGGCGTTTAAGGAATTGAAGAAGAGGCTAACCCAAGCTCCAGTCTTGGCCCTTCCTGAGGGCAATGAAGACTTAGTGGTATACTCTGATGCTTCGGGTCAGGGATTGGGATGCGTGTTGATGCAACACGAAAGAGTGATCGCGTATGCGTCACGACAGTTGAAGATTCACGAAGCTAATTATCCGACTCATGATTTGGAACTTGCCTCTGTCGTATTTGTATTGAAAATCTAGAGGCACTACCTCTACGGGGTAAAGTTTACTATTTACTCTGACCACAAAAGTTTGAAGTACTTATTCGAACAAAGAGAGCTCAATATGAGGCAGAGACGATGGTTGGAACTCCTGAAAGATTATGACTGTGAGATCATTTACCATCCTGGAAAGGCAAACGTGGTGGCTGACGCTCTAAGCCGAAAGGATGTGCCTACTCCTATTAGGGTGAAAGCTTGCCAGTTGGTGGTAACATCGGATGTGATGAGAGAAATTGAAAAGGCTCAAGATGAGGCACTTGAAGAAGAAAACATAGAAGGAAAGGATGGTTGGCCAACATGACAAGTTGGAATATAACACCCTAGGTGTTAGGACACGTTTTGGGTGGGTATGGATACCTATGAGTGGCGAGCTTAGAACCAAAATCTTGGATGAGGCTCATAAGTCTCGGTACTCTATCCATCATGGCACCAATAAAATGTACCAAGATCTAAGGAAGGAATACTGGTGGCCTGGGATGAAACATGAGGTGACAAAGTATGTAAGCAAGTGCTTGACTTGCTCACAAGTAAAGGCCAAACACCAGAAACCGTATGGAAAGATTCAACCACTTGATATACCAGAATGGAAGTGGGAACACATTACCATGGACTTCATAACCAAGCTACCTCGCACAGCTAAAGGTCATGATACCATTTGGGTAATTGTGGACCGTTTAACGAAGAGTGCTCATTTCCTACCTATTCGCGAGACGTTCTCGTCGGAAAGGTTAGCGGAAGTATTTATTAACGAAGTAGTAGCACGGCATAGGATGCCTTTGACGATCGTATCTGACCGGGACACACGATTCACATCGAGATTCTGGAAAAGATTTCACGAGGCGATGGGCACGAGGCTCAATGTTAGCACGGCATACCACCCACAAACGGACGGTCAGTCTGAAAGGACCATTCAGACATTGGAGGATATGCTTCGTGCTTGTATTATCGATTTTGGCGGCAGTTGGGACAGTCATCTGCTGTTAGCCGAATTCTCTTACAACAGTAGTCATCACACGACGATAGGCATGCCGCCTTATGAAATGTTGTATGGGAGAAGATGTAGGACCCCGGTTTGTTGGGGAGAGATTGGACAAAAGGAATTAGGAAGTCTTGAAGTCGTAAAAGAAACGTCGGAAAGGTTTGATCAAATCAAAGCACGAATGAAGGCCGCACAAGATCGTCAGAAATCCTATGCGGATAAACGACGAAGGCGTATCGAGTTTGATGTTGGGGACAGAGTAATGTTGAAAGTGTCGCCCTGGAAGGGAATCATACGATTCAGGAAGAGAGGAAAGTTAAGTCCGAGGCTTGTCGAACCATTCAGGATAATGGCACGGGTTGGTGAAGTCGCTTATCGGTTAGAGTTGCCTAATGAGTTAAGTGGGATTCATTCTACCGTCCATGTATCACACTTGCGAAAGTGTTTGGCGGTTGAATCGGCTCACGTACCACTTATCGACATCGAGGTCGACAACAACCTTAATTACATCGAAGAACCCGTGGCCATCTTAGACAAGAAGGAGAAGCAGTTGCGTAATAAGGTTATCCAATTGGTTAAAGTCCAATGGAAACATCGAAAGGGATCGGAAGCCACTTGGGAAACGGAGGAGGAAATGAGGGAGTCGTACCCTCATCTATTTGACTTATGACAGGTTTCGAGGACGAAACCTATTGTAAGGGGGTAGACTTGTAACATCCCGAAAATAAAACGACAGTTAAAATGACGAAATAAACGAACGAGGCATGTCGGGTCGGATGGGCTGGCGGGCTAGAAGGGGAGCCTCCCCTATAAATAGCCAAGGTTATCACCATTTCTCTCATTAGTAAGTTCTAGAGAGAGAAACCGTAGAGAGAGAAAGTTGGCGGATCGACCCGAGATTTCAGCAAAGTGTTATTCCATAACTCGTGTGAAGAACCCCCGGATCAGAAGCTCGATTCAGGTAACGATCCGACGTAAATCTGAGTTTTAGTTCGTTTTTGGGTTTTTTGGGTTTTGGGTGAAAAGGCAACGTTTTTACGAATGAAACTGAAAGATAAACATAGATTTGAGTTCCTTAATGGAAAATGAACGTTTTGGATGCAAACAGGTTCGAGATCTTGACGAGATTAGACCTGAATGCGAAAGTTAGGGTTTTGCGACGGAACAGGTCGTGCGCACTTACCAAGTGCGCACGGAGCAGGTCCTGCGTACTTATCAAGTGCGCAGGAAGAGGGGTCTGCGCACTTGCTAAGTGCGCAGGCAGCAGGGTCTGCGCACTTGCTAAGTGCGCATGCACCAGGCAGGTTAAGTAAGTTAGTATGTTTAGAATGGTTAAACCGTTAGAGTCGGTATTGGTCTGATGTGTATTTAACTAATCAATTCAGATCAGAAGTGACGTTGTTGGGCCTTTGTTTAGGACCACCGAGACTAGCTTATAAGGTGAGTTCTAGAAGCCCTTCTTTAAATGTTTTAATTAAATGTTTTTGGGCTGGTGTGCATACATACGGAATGATGTTTTGAAATAAGGTTTACGAAACGAGGTTTACGAAATGATGTTTACGGGATGATGTTTATGAAATGTTTTGCCAAATGAATTTTACAAAAGGTTTACGAAAGAGATGATGTTTTGTTTAATAAAACGTACGAATGCTTTAACTAAAAAGAGGTAAAGGTTTTATGAAAGTCACGAATGAACGAATCTGCCACGAGCTCCTACGGGAGCTAAGGTATGTATGTATGTATTGGCCTCACCTTACGGGGGGCCTTTGTGGCTGGCTAACGGTTGTACAACTGGTTGATGATGGGGTGACGACGGCCACCCATGGGATTACCGGGATCCCAATGGAAGGTACTATTCCTTACGGGGAAATAGTGCCTAAGTTATGTTTGGTCTACCTAGAGGTAACGAGCCTTAGGAGACGTATGTTTGGTCTACCTAGAGGTAACGAGCCTTATGAGACGTATGTTTGGTCTACCTAGAGGTAACTAGCCTTAGGAGACATATGTTTGGTCCACCTAGAGGTAACGAGCCTTAGGGGATCTGTGTGACGGATGGCTTAGAGGTAACGAGCCTTAAGTTCATCCGCTGGTATGCGATGTATGGAATTGACGGTTACGAGAAGGCGCAGATTCGGTTCATGTTGACTTATGTTATGATGTTATGTTACGATGATGTTAAGTTATTGCATGTTTTACGTACGCTTTTGTTAAACAAATGTATGTTATGTTTTTGACAAAAATGTTTATGTTAAGGTTTCATGTAAAGCTAGAACTCAATAGCGTAGCTGACTTTTTAGTATGCACATTCAGGTTAAGGGCAGGTTATGGTGATGGACGGTGATGCTTGGAAAGCGAGAAGAGTTACCCGGATGATATGAAGACTAGCATCCCGTTATGAGTTGTTTATGTTATGTTTATGTATTTGACAATGTTACGATTCCGCATGTTTGAACAAGTTTTAATTATAATGAATGAATGATTTCGCTGCGTTATTTGATATTCAAGTTTAATAACTGTTTGTGAATGAGTAAATCCAACAAGTGAGGCCTCCCGGGTTTGGGGCCTTACAAAAATTCAAAATGACTGATTGCAAATCAGCTTCAACACCAATTGCTCCTCATGAACCTTTAACTTTCGATGTGTCTAGAGTTGAAGTAAATCAAAAGATGTACAGGTCAATGATTAGCTCGTTAATGTATTTGACTGCAAGTCGACCAGATATCATGTTTGTTGTTTGCTCTTGTGCAAGATATCAGGCAGCTCCAAAAGAATCTCATGAATCAGTTGTTAAATGAATTTTCCGATATCTTAAGGGTCGAGTAAATTTAGGTTTATGGTATCCTTATGATTATGAATTTAATTTCTTTGCTTACAATGACAACGATTATGGAGGTTGGAATTTGGACAGGAAGTCAACTTCAGGTGGATGTCAATTTTTGGGGGAGAGACTGGTGTCTTGGCAGTATAAGAAACAAATAAATGTATCCACATCAACTGCTGAAGCTGAGTATACTGCTGCCTCGAGCTGTTGTACACAAGTTATCTGGATTCAACATCAAATGCTAGATTTGGGAGTAAATTTCCTAGAAACTCCGATTTATTGTGATAACGAGGCAGTGCTCGGAATAGTAAAAAATCTCATTCAACATTCCAAAACAAAGCACTTTGCGATCAGGTTACATTTCATTCGAGACTGTTTTGAGATTGGGCTGATTAAAGTGGTCCATGTCGATACCCTAGAGCAAAAAGCCGATATGTTTACAAAAGTTTTTTCAACGGATTGGTTTAACTCTTTGGTTGAGATGTTGGGGATGATTTCATTTTAAAAATAAAAAAATAATAATAATAAATAAAAAAGGGGTTTTTTTTGAATAATAAATAGTCCATTTTTGAACTGAAAGACCTTAGAAATTTGTTGCTCAAAATGATTTTCTTTTAAGTGTTAAAATTCTGTTGTGTACGCTTTATATGTGTGTTAGCTTAATGAATGTTTGTTCTCATAAGCGATATAAATAGTAAATAAAGTCACATCACAATTTTAGGGGGAGAATAAAAGAAAAAGAAAATTTGTGTGTCTGAATGACGTATATATAGGAAATGATTGTACAAGTGTGTGCTGAGCATATGCATGAATTGAATATGATGGTGACATCGGTTACAATTTTTGATATGCTGGTAGGCTCTGCATATGTAAATTAGGCGATATTTGTGTGATTGACTAAATCACAATCTTAGTGTTATCCTCATCGAATATCGGAACTTTCATTCTTCGAATGCTAAGTAAATCTATACATACCATGAGACCAGGATCTTGATGAGTTTTTAGCACAATTTGTTTTCTCTATTGACTATACCCGCCAAATATACGATTTAGAGTTAAACATTTTTATATAGCTGATGGTTCTGGTGGAAATCTCGGATGGAAATCAGAAAGTCAGTCTGTCTCGCCCTTTGAATCATTCGTGATTTCAATTGACATATCCAATACCCTATGGATATCCGTATACCCGAATCTCATATAAATCAAACTGATTCAGTGTTCGTTCCATCAGAAACCAATATATATGAATCAAAAGGATTCACATCAAATCTGTCACACCCCAACCGATGGCGGAATCAACGGGGCGAGACATGTAGACTGTTCATGAGCTCAAGGTGTACTAAATTGTAATATGTTAAATCCATTTACATCCAAACAATCATGAATCAAGGTCAAAGTACATAATGAAATACAATTTGTTTTTGAATTAAGATTAACTGGGTCCAAAGCCTATGTATAGCATGTCTTGATCTACTCATATGAAAACACCTGAAACATGAATAAAATAAGGTCAACTAAAAAGTTGGTGAGTATAACACAGGTTTGTATATAGATAGCATATAGTTTGTAAAACAAATCCTTACATAACATGATAAATAAGGCATTTATGGGGAGCAGCTATTGTGTAACCAAGTACAATCAAACCTTTGTAACTAGCATGCAAATTTTGTTGCCGGTATCAATCACCCCAATCTGGGTGGGTTTGTCGGACTCAATACATCTATCATTGAAAACCGTCGGCTTGAATAGTTAATGATTGCACATAATCGCATACAAAAGTTAGCACAACTAGCACTCGGGCATAAAGCTCAAATTGCACACATAAATGTAAATAGGATTTGTATTTGTGTTGTTTGTGTAAATGTAAACATGTAATTTTTTAGAGTTCATGTTTCACCCCAAAAGTGTAAAAGAGTAAAAGGGGCTATGAAATACTCACTTTATTCGAAGGCGTAGCTAACACGAGATACTAGATAGTAATGTGATCCTTGTATTGCACGATGTTAACCTATAGGGTAATGTATATTAATAATACACAATAGTCTAAGTCTATATCTAAAGTTAAATTGGATAAAGTTAGTGATTGGTACTTGAAAGTATTGTATAAAATGGAAGATTTGAAATTAATATTTTTAAAACATTTTTTAATAAGGTTTGAGTTTGGAATAATTAAATATGTAAATTAAATAATTACTTTTTATGAAAATAATGAAAGTGTTAGATGTAATTGAGTATAACTAAATAAATGTTTTTGTTTAATTATAAATCAAATAAATAATTATTACCTTATTCATTTATTTGTATAATATAATTTAGACATTAAAATATTATTTAAGTGTAGGGTTTATAAATTAAATGTTGAACTTTAAATAATTTTCATTTATTTTAAGATTAAATATTTGATCCTTTCTAAATAAAAATAATACAGATTTTTATAAATTCAATTATTTTTATTTTAGAAATTAATCTGAAATACTAATTGTTTAGAAATATAAAAGATTATAAACATTCTGCCAACACACACGACCGCGCCTAGGGTAGGGCACGATCGTGCTAGGGCGGGCGCGACCGTTCTAGACAGGGCGCGACCGTGTTGGTCAAACAGAGGACAACTAGCCAAACCACTAGGCACGACCGTGCCTTCGATAGGCACGACCGTGTCTATGCTTCTGGGGTACGATCAAGTCTAGCCAACGAGCATGACTGGGTCTGAGCAGGAGGCACGACCGCGTCTCCCGAGGCACGACCGCGCTAGATGATTAGCGCGACCGTGTCTCTTTCAAAACAGGAACGAATTGATTGATTCTTATATTGATAGTGCTGGAATGTATAGGGCTTTCATTCACAAGGTTAGTACGAGTCTGTTGGTGTAGATTAATTGTGTTTAAAACATGTTTAAAGTTGGATTCGATTAAACCATTTTTAAATGAAACTTAGGATCGGGTTCGAGTAAATTTCGATATTGAGAGTCTAAATTGGATTAGGGCTTTTGATCTATAGAATAAATAGATAGTTTTGTAAGTTCAATTACCCTGTGAGACGATGAATTGATGGCCTACGGTGGGGACGAGTTCCGGCGATGACGGGTTTGGTTTCCGGCGCCTTCTTCTGCATTTCCGACTGACTCAGTGTTTCCGGGAGCTTCAGAGAGGATCGAGTGGTGTGGTTTGTTTGTTTTCTTGAGAGAGTTTGGGTTGTAATGGATGAATTCGTAGTTGCAATGAGGATAATCGACGGTTATGAGAGGGATCGACGAAATTGGGTTAATACGTCGTAAAGATAATGATTAAAACCTTAATTGGGTTTGTTAAAGTGTGAAACGGTTACGAATTTGAATGGTCCTGCGATTAAGAGCTGCATTTTACGTTTCAACTGATGAGAGGCACGACCGTGCCTATAAGAGGCGCGACCGTGCCAAGCTGAGGCGCGACCGTGCCAACAATAGGCGCGACGATGCCACACGAGGCGCGACCATGCCAAAACGTGGCGCGACCGTGCCTACTGGGGTTTCTGGTTATTTACAAAATTAGCCCTTGTAACTTCAGCTTTGACAGAATTAGCCTGGTTAGGATTTAACAGAACACCTAACGAGATTACTAACTGGGTTTAACTCTAGGAGGTGTTACCACATGATTTTGAGTTCTAAATCCTTGAATTAAATACGATCGGCTAACGATTAATGAGGTGTAGGTTTGAACAAGTATATGTTTTAATGTCGTGTTGTTATTTTATTAGTTAAAATAAATTTAAAATAGGGTCGGAAAATCAGAAATGTTACAGTCTCCCCATGTTAAGGGAATTTCGTCCCGAAATTTAACTAATGGAGACTACTAAATCGGGAAAAAGGCGAAAGTTTTGGGTTCTCGGTGAGTTTTGATTGTTGGATTCTGGGGAGTGTAACCATTGTCATGGCTTAGGCCTCATACTCCAAGTTGAATATAAAGAGTGATAATGAATTTTGTTTTGAAGTGAATTTAAGGAGGAGGTTATCGAATAAAAATCCTGAATTCTAAATGTGAGATGTATTATTTGGAATGAATTTGATGGGACCTTGATCGTTAGGGTTTGTGCATGATGTAGTATAATATACTTTAAAATTTTCTGTGGGTAAAAGAATTCATAAACATTGGTCTAGGTCAAAACTTCACGTGACACGAGCAACGTTACTTCTGATAATATTATAGGGCACTTATATATAGGAAGTACCATCGGCGTATCCACCATGCCCTTGTCATATCACATTAGTTTCGTTGTTACATATCATGATAAGTTTTAGGTCACAACACACGACAAATTTTCACTATGCTTTCCATACGCTGATTTTCATAATTCCGTGTGCACCCGTAATTACTCAAATCATCGCATGGTCCGTATAGGTCATTCCGTTGTGTGCGGTTCAAGGGGCACAATTTCACTCCGTCCATGTCCATTGTTTTCACATAAAAGTCGCTAACAAGTAACTATGTCCTTAAGCAGGTAAGTTCACGACTAGAGAGTAGTAAAGTAGAATAACTTAAAGTTTCTTAGTTTGCTCGTGTTTGAACAAGAATACGTCAAACCCCGAGTCTTTCCCATGTATTATGGTCTTCAACTTTGGTGAACAAAGTGCATGACCATATCTTGTGTATAATGTAATCAATCAATTGTAATAATTGTAAGCAATTTCGTTTCATGTATAAAGTAAACACACAAGTCTTTTGTGTAGCATGAACAACTAGTATTATGTATTTTGTAAATCAACGAGCTCTCACGTGTAATGTAAACAATATAGTATCATGTGTAATATAAATAGTTTAGTATCATGTATATTGCATAATGTGCACAGTTTAGTATGATGCCCTTTCTAACCAAATGAGTTTCATGTTAATGTGGTCACTCTAGGGTTATGTATCAAACAAACAACGGTTATGTGTCATGTATATTGCAACCAACTAAGTTTCGTGTATTATGTGCTCAATCTAGTAGCATGTGTATTGCAATTAAGCATGTTTCGTGTGTTATGTGATCAATCCAGTAAATTATGATTTATAGGCAAACTAGTTTCATGTATTATGTAATTTGGGTAGCATTGGGTATATTGATAATAATTGGGTTTCATGTACCATGTGGTTGCGTTGGGTATATTGTGAACGTGCATGTGTAAGTTATTGAACTTCGAGTGTGTTGTATACTAACGGGTTTTGTATGTGGTTGAGCGTTGCGGACGAGCGGGTTGTTTGGCGTTCTTGTATGATGTGGTACTTAGGTTCTAGCTCTTAATTCTCATTGAGGTTGATGGATAGGGTTAACGTCTACGCGGTATGGATCGTCTCTTGAAGCGACAAGTGAAAGGTAATGAGAAAGTTCTGAAAACGTTCGGGGAAATGTGTTTACAAATACGGATCTTTGTTTGAAATTTGAAAGTGGTAAGTCGTCCTTGATTGTAGATATATAACGTAGTGAATCCATTGAGTCACATAATTCAAATAAATAGACAATTTATGGGAAAAATCTTTTAATTTAAATTTTCAGCTATTTAATAAGAGAATATTTTTAAGCGAAATTATTGGCGAAACAATTAGTCGTATAATAATTTAGCCAGGGTTTAGAAATATTTACTTAAACGAGGAAACCATAATTATTTATCAATTCGAAATAATATATATATATATACTTATATATATATATATATATATATATATATATATTTTTATAAAATCGGTTGTATTAACTTTCCTTATCAAGTGGAAAGTTTTATGGAAAGTTTATGTTTTTGATACTATCCAAAAGTTTGATAAACATTTTGTTTGAACAAGATAACGAGGTTTTGTTTAAATCGAAAAACAGGATGATTTGTTTATGAAGTAGATTGTTGGTAGTGTACTAAATCGTATTGAATGAAGAAGGTGATACTTGAGAAATTTTGATGAAAATATGATGGGTGTAATTCACACTCAACGTATTGAATTTATGAATAATAACTTTGGAAAATATAAAATTTAGAAATGCTGAAACGTATTCAAAACACAGGGAAATGGTTCTCAAACTGAAATAAATAAGAAAAATAATCCTGTTAACGCCTCCTGTAGCTTTACACTAGAAGGAGAATATTTCCCAAGGCGAGCACCGCTTCGAGGATGGAGATTAATTCCTTTTGGTACCCTAATTGGTTTGCTAGGCTATTCATTCCTTATCCTTGCAAGTCGTGCATTAACCCTTGCTCCATTCTTTGCCTCTCAAATTCTGAGGTCCTTACATATTGGTGCGTGTCATTGATTGGAAATTCGATAGTACTTGTGAGTGCCATGATATGCCCTACTCAAGGATTAGAGTAATACGGGTCGGGGATTAGATATGGGTTTCTTAGTGGGAGTGGTAGTTGATTGTAGGGATGGGGTGCCTGATAAGGGTTTCTGGGCGCGGCTGATCCAGGTGTTCGAAGTCTTGCGCCGGTGTTCCTAATCCAATCTACCCTTACATCAAACCTTGGTCTAGCAGCTGCGGGTGTTGGTGATCGATGTACGGGTGATTCGGTGTCTTCTTCCCAATCAGACTCTTCTTCGGGACGGCATACCGGGGAGGTAGGAGAGTAGGAGTCCATACTTAGCAGGAAAACAATGGAAAGGTTGTAAGCGATAATAAAATACTAGTGTCAAATGTAGGAGTTCTCATAGGTTTAGAGTTTGACTAGTCATAATGCCGAACCTTCATAATAGTATTTTAGAAATACACTTGACCTATAAGTAATGCATCCCTGAGGAGAATTCCCAGGAAAGAGGGGTGGGTCACTAGGATACACTTAAGTACCCTATCTTTCCTTAGCCAGAATCCCTCATGGGCCTGCCTACACACTCTTCCAGCCATCATGTATTAATAACACTATTGTTGGGCTCATGGTCATGATGAGAATTGTTGTGAACTGGGCCTTGTGGCCCGAAAGTAAGGTTTATGCATTTCAGTAGGCTTTTGCTTCTTGGAGGATAGATGGACTTCTTAGTTTATTATTGATGGACATTAGGCCCAATAGTTTAAAATTTGTTGTTCACAAGAGGTGTGGTATTATGTATGTGAGTTTAGGGGTGCATGAAAAACTAAGTGTGTATGAGTGTGTGTGGAAACTTAGGATAGCACTTTTAAATAAATTAAATAGGTAGCAATGAATAAGAGAAAAAGTTGGCAGGTAATGTGACACATAGATTATTAAGTATTGTATCATATGATGTTATTATATAGTATAACATGTAAGAATATTCACAAAAAAAAAAAAATAATCATATAGCATGTAGATGGTAATGAGTGTAAGCACAAAAGTTATCAAGTAGTGTGACACATAAGTTATTATGTATCGTATCACATAGTGTAAATACTTATGATAGCATGTAAAAATATTTACACAAGAACTAATAATGTAACATGCAGTAGCATGGCATTGTATGGGTGTGCTAAAGTTATAGTCTAGGTCAAGGGTGTCTAATAACCTAGTTCCCTATAACCAAGGCTCTGATACCAATCTGTCACACCCCAACCGATGGCGGAATCATCGGGGCGAGACATGTAGACTGTTCATGAGTTCAAGGTTGACTAAATTGTAATATGTTAAATCCATTTACATCCAAACAATCATGAATCAAGTTTAAAGTACATAATGAAATACAATTTGTTTTTGAATTAAGATTAACTAGGTCCAAAGCCTATGTATAGCATGTCTTGATCTACTCATATGAAAACACCTGAAACATGAATAAAATAAGGTCAACTAAAAAGTTGGTGAGTATAACACAGGTTTGTATATAGATAGCATATAGTTTGTAAAACAAATCCTTACATAACATGATAAATAAGGCATTTATGGGGAGCAGCTATTGTGTAACCAAGTACAATCAAACCTTTGTAACTAGCATGCAAATTGTGTTGTCGGTATCAATCACCCCAATCTGGGTGGGTTTGTCAGACTCAATAGATCTATCAGTGAAAACCGTCGGCTTGAATAGTTAATGATTGCACATAATCTCATACAAAAGTCAGCACAACTAGCACTCGGGCATAAAGCTCAAATTGCACACATGAATGTAAATAGGATTTGTATTTGTGTTGTTTGTGTAAATGTAAACATGTAATTTGATAGAGTTCATGTTTCACCCCAAAAGTGTAAAAGAGTAAAAGGGGCTATGAAATACTCACTTGATTCGAAGGCGTAGCTAACACGAGATACTAGATAGTAATGTGATCCTTGTATTGCACGATGTTAACCTAGAGTGTAATGTATATTAATAATACCAAATAGTCTAAGTCTATATCTAAAGTTAAATTGGATAAAGTTAATGATTGGTACTTGAAAATATTGTATAAAATGGAAGATTTGAAATGAATATTTTTAGAACATTTTTTAATAAGGTTTGAGTTTGGAATAATTAAATATGTAAATTAAATAATTACTGTTTATGAAAATAATGTAAGTGTTGGATGTAATTGAGTATAACTAAATAAATGTTTTTGTTTAATTATAAATCAAATAAATAATTATTACCTTATTCATTTATTTATATAATATAATTTAGACATTAAAATATTATTTAAGTGTAGGGTTTATAAATTAAATGTTGAACTTTAAATAATTTTCATTTACTTTAAGATTAAATATTTGATCCTTTCTAAATAAAAATAATACAGATTTTTATAAATTCAATTATTTTTATTTTAGAAATTAATCTGAAATACTAATTGTTTAAAAATATAAAAGATTATAAACATTCTGCCAACACACATGACCGCGCCTAGGGTAGGGCACGATCGTGCTAGGGCGGGCGCGACCGTTCTAGACAGGGCGCGACCGTGTTTGTCAAACAGAGGACAACTAGCCAAACCACTAGGCACGACCGTGCCTTCGATAGGCACGACCGTGTCTATGCTTCTGGGGTACGATCAAGTCTAGCCAACGAGCATGACTGGGTCTGAGCAGGAGTCATGACCGCGCTGGAAGTCGACACGACCGCGTCTCCCAAGGCACGACCGCGCTAGATGATTAGCGCGACCGTGTCTCTTTCAAAACAGGAACGAATTGATTGATTCTTATATTGATAGTGCTGGAATGTATAGGGCTTTCATTCACAAGGTTAGTACGAGTCTGTTGGTGTAGATTAATTGTGTTTAAAACATGTTTAAAGTTGGATTCGATTAAACCATTTTTAAATGAAACTTAGGATCGGGTTCGAGTAAATTTCGATATTGAGAGTCTAAATTGGATTAGGGATTTTGATCTATAGAATAAATAGATAGTTTTGAAAGTTTCAATTACCCTGTGAGACGATGAATTGATGGCCTACGGTGGGGACGAGTTCCGGCGATGACGGGTTTGGTTTCCGGCGCCTTCTTCTGCAATTCCGACTGACTCAGTGTTTCCGGGAGCTTCAGAGAGGATAGAGTGGTGTGGTTAGTTTGTTTTCTTGAGAGAGTTTGGGTTGTAATGGATGAATTCGCAGTTGCAATGAGGATAATCGACGGTTATGAGAGGGATCGACGAAATTGGGTTAATACGTCGTAAAGATAATAATTAAAACCTTAATTGGGTTTGTTAAAATGTGAAACGGTTACGAGTTTGAATGGTCCTGCGATTAAGAGCTGCATTTTACGTTTCAACTGATGAGAGGCACGACTGTGCCTATAAGAGGCGCGACCATGCCAAGCTGAGGCGCGACCGTGCCAGACGAGGCGCGACCATGCCAAAACGTGGCGCGATCGTGCTTACTAGGGTTTCTGGTTATTTACAAAGTCAGCCCTTGTAACATCAGCTTTGACAGAATCAGCCTGGTTAGGATTTAACAGAACACCTAACGGGATTACTAACTGGGTTTAACTCTAGGAGGTGTTACCACAAGATTTTGAGTTCTAAATCCTTGAATTGAATACGATCAGCTAACGATTAATGAGGTGTAGGTTTGAACAAGTATATGTTTTAATGTCGTGTTATTATTTTATTAGTTAAAATAAATTTAAAATAGGGTCGGAAAATCAGAAATGTTACAAAATCCATCAGGATTATTTTCCTGTGCTAAAAATGCTACCCTCATGATGGTGATTGGATTATGCTTTGGTGAAACTTGGTGTTGCGTATTGGCTTAATCCATCTCGATGTTTGGATACACTTTGTATTGATAAATCTTACCTTAAATGTCACACAGTATCTGCTGAAATATGATGTTTGAGTTTAAGTTGAAAATTATACTGGCAATCAAAGGTTGAACTGTTTAGATCCTGATTTGATATGCAGTGTAGTTAAAACAATATACATTTATGATCCTATGTCATTTCAGTTCATCAAAAGAAAATGAAAGGTTGGAATAAAATTGTTGAAATATGATAAAAAAAAGTCAAAAAGAAAATAATAAAAAAAAATAATTAATAAATTAATTAAATTAGTGTGCAAGTGTGTATTCTTACCTGGTTATGATTGTGATTGTTAAAATTATTAAAAAAAAATTGAAACAAGTCTTAATGATGTCAAAATGGACTTAAATAAAAAAAAAATTGGTTTGAAAGTTTTCAAAATTTATCATGTTTGGAATTTTCGGTCGAAATCTCTTGACCGAAAATATATCATCTGAAACAGTTTTCGATCGAAAAGTCATGACTGAAGTTTCGGTCAAGATTTGAAAAGTTTATATATTCAAATTTTTCGATTGAAAAGATTTTTCCCACTCGTATTTTCTCGAGACCGTATTGTTTCAAAATTGATCGTGTTTTACAAGTGTTGAAGTTTCGTACGAAAAAGTGGTCGATCGTGACGTTATCTTGATTCTCAGTGTTTTTCGATCATCCATGTATGTTCTCGTTATTCATAGAGGTTGATAGGTTAGATTCAAAGCCTTAGTTTACAGTTGAATTTTTGAATATTTGAATTGCCCGAAATCTTAAATGAATGGATCGAAAAGTAATTTGAATGGATCGAAGAGTGTTTTCGATCGAAAAGTATAATTGATTTATTATTGAAAGTTTTCGATTGAAAAGAAGTGGTTTTTTTGGTTCATTAGTTTTTGATCAAAAAGAAAATGTTTAGTTTTTCTCTATTAATGAAAGTTTTTGATCGAAAAGTTGTAAAGATAAAATTCAAATGTTTGTTTTAATCGAAAAGGTAAAATTCTGAAGAGTTTCCGATCGAAATGTTCAAGGTAATTTTCAGAAATGGTTTTAAATGTTTTCGATCGAAAAAGTATATATAATGAGATTTTCGATCGAAATGTCAAAAGTTAAAAGATTTTTTCAGAAATTATCTAACTTGTTGTTTCTTGTTATAGACGTGAACAAATTAAAATTTGAGCCTAAGCACAACATCTGTGCCTGTTTAACAACGAGTACAAAGAAAGCACGAGGTTATAAAGAAATTGTGCGATTTCTAACCAAGTCAAGAATTAACACTGCAATATCTACACAAGTTTGTGTATTTGAAAAACATGTTAGTGAGTTTTGGGACAACGTGGAGTATAAGAATGTGAATAAAGAAATCTGGATTGAAAGCTCGGTGGGAGGAAACAAGATTAAAGTAACTAAGCAAGTGATTAGAGAGGTGTGAACTTCAGAGACGCAGCTGATTTTCCCTACAAAATCAATCACATTGCAATCTAAGGGATAATTCTGAGTATGGGATATGAAGGAACGTTTCTAAGAAGACAGGTGACCAAAGCTATGTTTGGAAAACAATGGAGATACCTTGTCCATGTATTAATTCATTGCATGAGTCTCAGAACATCTGCTTATAGGTGAAGTATTCAGCAAAGCGTTATCTGGCAACTCATAGAAGATTCAATTTTTCAAGAATGATATTCGAGGCAATGATTAGTAACTTTGTGAGACCAAGGCAAAACTACAAGTTTCTAATGTACCCAAGATTTGTACGAATGATTATTAATACACTGCTACCGAATCTGGAAAACGATGGTGTTGAACTGCCTTTGGATTCAATGAAAGAAGTAATCTTCAGCAGCATGAATAATGTGAGGAAGACAACCAAATTTAGTGGTACTGTGACACCACTATTTCCTAATATGCTTGAAGAAAATCCTGATCTAGATTTTACTATTGAAGATGAAATTAACGACTTAATGGCAGAAGATATAGAAGATGGAGTTGATAGTGACAATGATGAAACTGACCAAGTGTAGAATAATGATCAGGGAAATGATAATGATCAAGGTCATGGTGGTGGTCAAGTAAATGTTATTCAACATGAAGGTCAAGTTCAAGTTGAAGAACTTGATATGATTTTTGAAGAAAACAGAGTTCCTGAAGTAAATGAAGAAGTTATTGAACCATTACTGAGTCACACAGAAGAATTTATTGCTGAAGCTGATGATGTCTTAAGTGTGAACACGAAAGTGTTAGAAATTAATGATGAACAGTTAATTGGCACAGCAACAACCCCATCAAAGAAAAGAAAAGAACTTGAACAACCAAAGACCGTACCTTCTAGACCTCCTCCGTCTAAGGGTATTGTATTTACTGATCCAGAATTACAGAAGAAAAAGAAAACTACAACAAGACTTGATAAAGGCAAGGGTAAAGCTAAAGAGGTACCAGAGAAGCATAAGTCCAAAAGATCTAGAGGTTATGAGTTGGTTGATGAAGAGTTTCTTAACTATGCGACCAGGGAAACTGTAGATGTTGTGTAAGGCCCCAAAACCCGGGAGGCCTCATTTGTTGGATTTACTTGAATATCAAAATAACGCAGCGGAATCATTCATTCATCATAATTAAAACTTGTTCATACATGCGGAAGCATAACGTTATCAAATACATAAACATAACATAAACAACTCATAACGGGATGCCAGTCTTCATATCATCCGGGTAACTCTTCTCTCTTGCCAAGCATCACCGTCCATCACCATAACCTGCCCTTAATCTGAATGTGTATACTAAAAAGTCAGCTACGCTGGTGAGTTCTAGCTTTACATAAAACCTTAACATAAACATTTTGCCAAAAACATAACATACATTTGTTTAACAAAAGCGTACGTAAAACATGCAATAACTTAACATCATCAAAACATCGTAACATAGCATCATAACATAAGTCAACATGAACCGAATCTGCGCCTTCTCGTAACCGTCAATTCCATACATCGCATACCAGCGGATGAACTTAAGGCTCGTTACCTCTAAGCCATCCGTCACACAGGTCCCCTAAGGCTCGTTACCTCTAGGTGGACCAAACATATGTCTCCTAAGGCTCGTTACCTCTAGGTAGACCCAACATACGTCTCCTAAGGCTCGTTACCTCTAGGTAGACCAAACATACATCTCCTAAGGCTCGTTACCTCTAGGTAGACCAAACATAACTTAGGAACTATTTCCCCGCAAGGAATAGTACCCTCCATTGGGATCCCGGTAATTCCATGGGTGACCGTCGTCACCCCATCATCAACCAGTTGTACAACCGTTAGCCAGCCACAAAAGCCCCCCGTAAGGTGAGGCCAATACATACATACATACCTTAGCTCCCGTAGGAACTCGTTGCAGATTCGTTCATTCGTGACTTCCATAAAACCTTTACTTCATTTTAGTTAAAGAATTTGTACGTTTTATTAAACAAAACATCATCTCTTTCGTAAACCTTTCGTAAACTTCATTTGGCAAAACATTTCATAAACATCATCTCTTAAACATCATTTCGTAAACGTCATATCGTAAACATCACATCGTAAACATCATTTCATAAATCTCGTTTCGTAAACCTTATTTCAAAACATCATTCCGTATGTACGCACACCAGCCCAAAAACATTATATAAAACATTTAAAAGAGGGCTTCTAGAACTCACCTTATAAGCTAGTCTCGGTTGTCCTAAGCAAAGGCCCAACAACGTCACTTCTGATCTGAATTGATTAGTTAAATACACATCAGACCAATACCGACTCTAACGGTTTAAATATTCTAAACATACTAACTTACTTAACCAGCTGATGCCTGCGCACTTAGCAAGTGCGCAGACCCTGCTTCCCGCGTACTTGATAAGTACGCAAGATCCTCTTCCTGCGCACTTAGCAAGTGCGCAGACCCTGCTTCCTGCGTACTTGATAAGTACACAGGATCCTCTTCCTGCGTACTTGATACGTACGCAATGCTCTCTTCCTGCGTACTTGATAAGTACGCAGGACCGACCTGTTTCTTCGCAAAACCCTAACTTTTGCATTCAGGTCTGATCTCGTCAAGATCTCGAACCTGTTTGCATCCAAAACGTTTGTTTTCCATTAAGGAACTCAAATCTATGTTTATCTTTCAGTTTCATCCGTAAAAGCGTTACCTTTTCACCCAAAACCCGAAAAACCCAAAAACGAACTAAAACTCAGATTTAGGTCTGATCGTTACCTGAATCGAGCTTCTGATCCGGAGGTTCTTCTCACGAGTTATGGAGTAACACTTTGCTGAAATCTCGGGTCGATCCGCCAACTTTCTCTCTCTATGGTTTCTCTCTCTAGAACTTGCAAATGAGAGAAATGGTGGAGAGTCTAAGCTATTTATAGGGGAGGCTCCCCTTCTAGCCCGCCGGCCCATCCGACCCGACCCGACATGCCTCGTTCATTTATTTCGTCATTTTAAATGTCGTTTTATTTTTGGGATGTTACAACTCTACCCCCCTTACAATAGGTTTCGTCCCCGAAACCTATCATAAGTCAAATAGATGAGGGTACGACTCCTTCATTTCCTTCTCCATTTCCCAAGTGGCTTCCGATCCCTTTCGATGTTTCCATTGGACTTTAACCAATTGGATAATCTTATTACGCAAATGCTTCTCCTTCTTGTCTAAGATGGCCACGGGTTCTTCGATGTAATTAAGGCTGTTGTCGACCTCGATGTCGGTAAGTGGTACATGAGCCGATTCATCCGCCAAACACTTTCGCAAGTGTGATACATGGAAGGTAGGATGAATCCCACTTAACTCATAAGGCAACTCTAACCGATAAGCGAGTTCATCAACCCGCGCCATTATCCTGATGGTCCGACAAACCTCGGACTTAACTTTCCTCTCTTCCTGAATCGTATGATCCCTTTCCAGGGTGACACTTTCAACATTACTCTGTCCCCAACATCAAACTCAATAGGCCTTCGTCGTTTATCCGCGTAGGATTTCTGACGATCTTGAGCGGCCTTCATTCTTGCTTTGATTTGATCAAACCTTTTCGATGTTTCTCTTACGACTTTAAGACTTCCTAATTCCTTCTGTCCAATCTCACCCCAACAAACCGGGGTCCTACATCTTCTCCCATACAACATTTCGTAAGGCGGTATGCCTATCGTCGTGTGATGACTATTGTTGTAGGAGAATTCGGCTAACGGCAGATGACTGTCCCAACTGCCGCCAAAATCGATAATACAAGCACGAAGCATATCCTCCAATGTCTGAATGGTCCTTTCAGACTGACCATCCGTTTGTGGGTGGTATGCCGTGCTAACATTGAGCCTCGTGTCCATGCCTCGTGAAATCTTTTCCAGAACCTCGATGTGAATCGTGTGTCCAGGTCAGATACGATCGTCAAAGGCATTCCATGCCGTGTTACTACTTCGTTAATAAATACTTCCGCTAACCTTTCCGACGAGAACATCTCGCGAATAGGTAGGAAATGAGCACTCTTCGTTAAACGGTCCACAATTACCCAAATGGTATCATGACCTTTACCTCTAGGTAGACCAAACATACGTCTCCTAAGGCTCCTTACCTCTAGGTAGACCAAACATAACTTAGGAACTATTTCCCAGCAAGGAATAGTACCTTCCATTGGGATCCTGGTAATCCCATGGGTGACCGTCGTCACCCCATCATCAACCAGTTGTACAACCGTTAGCCAGCCACAAAGGCCCCCCGTAAGGTGAGGCCAATACATACATACATACTTTAGCTCCCGTAGGAACTCGTGGCAGATTCGTTCATTCATGACTTCCATAAAACCTTTACATCATTTTAGTTAAAGAATTTGTACGTTTTGATTAAACAAAACATCATCTCTTTCGTAAACCTTTCGTAAACTTCATTTGGCAAAACATTTCATAAACATCATCTCTTAAACATCATTTCGTAAACGTCATATCGTAAACATCACATCGTAAACATCATTTCGTAAATCTCGTTTCGTAAACCTTATTTCAAAACATCATTCCGTATGTATGCACACCAGTCTAAAAACATTATATAAAACATTTAAAAGAGGGCTTCTAGAACTCACCTTATAAGCTAGTCTCGGTTGTCCTAAGCAAAGGCCCAACAACGTCACTTCTGATCTGAATTGATTAGTTAAATACACATCAGACCAATACCGACTCTAACGGTTTAACCATTCTAAACATACTAACTTACTTAACCAGCCTGATGCCTGCGCACTTAGCAAGTGCGTAGACCCTGCTTCCTGTGTACTTGATAAGTACGCAAGATCCTCTTCCTGCGCACTTAGCAAGTGCTCAGACCCTGCTTCCTGCGTACTTGATAAGTACGCAATGCTCTCTTCCTGCGTACTTGACAAGTACGCAGGACCTGCTCCGACCTGTTTCTTCGTAAAACTCTAACTTTCACATTCAGGTCTGATCTCATCAAGATCTCGAACCTGTTTGCATCTAAAACGTTTGTTTTCCATTAAGGAACTCAAATCTATGTTTATCTTTCAGTTTCATCCGTAAAAACGTTGCCTTTTCACCCAAAACCCAAAAACAAACTAAAACTCAGATTTAGGTCGGATCGTTACCTGAATCGAGCTTCTGATCCGGAGGTTCTTCTCATGAGTTATGGAGTAACACTTTGCTGAAATCTCGGGTCGATCCGCCAACTTTCTCTCTCTATGGTTTCTCTCTCTAGAACTTGCAAATGAGAGAAATGGTGGAGAGTCTAAGCTATTTATAGGGAAGGCTCCCCTTCTAGCCCGCCGGCCCATCCGACCTGACCCGACATGCCTCGTTCGTTTATTTCGTCATTTTAACTGTCGTTTTATTTTTGGGATGTTACATGTTGTTGGTCAATTGAAGACTCTGATCTCAAACTTGCAAAGTAGAGAAGCTACTAATTCCAGAGAGATCAGAGAGCTGAAAATTGAAAATACTAAACAAAAGGGTGTAATAGCTCAACAGCAGCAACAGATTGATCAACTTCAGAAAATGGTACATGATTTAATAGCTCTTACGGGTGTTCAAATTGGTACAAACCTAGCAGAGAATGTTGAAGAGGTTCATAGTCCAGGAGAGCCACTGAACTAATTCCTTCTACTAGTGAAAAAGTTCAAACTCCAGTTTTTGAAGTAACTATGTATGAAGACAACTTGTTATTTGATGTTGATATGTTTCTCAATGATGAAAGTGAAGGATTGGAGAAAATTGATGAGAACCAAGAAGAGACGGAGCAGGAAGAAGAAGAAGATGATGAAGAAGTGGTGATCACTGGTGAAAGAAAAGATGATAACAATTCTTCAAATGATGATGATAATAATGGTGGTACTGGTGGTGTTGGTGGAAGTAGAAAAAAAATTGAAGATGCTGAACAAGAAACTCCAACAAACACTGAATACAAAAAGTATGAATATGAACAACAACAGACGTATGCTGAAGAAGATGGTTCAGTGATTGGTAAATTGGATAAGCTTGTAGATGAAAGAGAGTCATTTACTGTTCCTGAAGATATTGAATCACCATCTAAAAGGCCAAAGACTTCAAAGATTGACAAGAGTACTTGGTGGACAGTGACTGAGAAGCCATCCATTGTAGAAAAGCTTACACAGACAATAAAGAGTCCAGAACAAGCGTTAACTGGTGAAATATTATCATGGATGTATGATGGTTAAAATAATATGTATGTAATAAAGAGATGTGATGGGAATATCAAGTATTTTGACAGAAGTTCAAAGTTAAACAAATTGCCATACTGGGATATTCGAGAGCTAGGTCATCTGAAGATGATCAATCCATCGAACAATTCATTTGCTGCTAATTTTGAAGAATTTTTAAAGAGAGTGTGGAAAAGCTAAATTTGAAAAGTTTCAAACCACAGATGCATGAATACAGAAAGTAGAAAAGAAATGATAAAGACGGCAAAAGAAGGTTTAGATACATTGTGAAGCCTGCTGGTACAGTTTCAACTGTTTACATTCCAGCACGTAAAGAGACATTCATTAAAATCATCAAGAAGTGGGTGTATGATAGCAAAACACATGAAGCTGTGATTATACAAGATCATTTACCAGAAGTCAGAGTTTTTGATCCAATGGATTTGTTTAGCTTTTCTGATGATGATCTAAAGATTTTGTACAAGAATCCTATTAGATGTGATATGAGCACGAAGATTAAAACTGAAGCAAAGTTGTATATGAGAGTCGTGGCTCGATGTTTGTTAAGAAGACATGAAGCCGAAGTGATCAAGAAGAGACTTGCTATTCTAGATACGAAGAAGCTACGTGTTAAAGTCAAAACCAAGCCAGCAAAAGACAACTTTTGAAGAATTGATGTTCTGTGGACTAGGGGGAGATTGTTGGAACCTAATAGTCCATAGAAATCAATTAGGTTTTAGAAGTATTAACCTCAGAGTTTTCGGTCGAAAATTTTATGTTTTCGGTCGAAAACATTTTTCGATTTAGAAGATTTCGATCGAAAACTCTCTAGTATAAATAGTTGTGTCTTTTGTATTTCAAGTAACTTTCTCATTTTGTACTGTGAATTTTACAATTTAATCAAAAGAATCTTTGTGTGTTTCTGCTGTAAATACTTGATTACATTACTTGATTAACGAAGATAATCATCATGAAATATGCATTTGGTGTGATTGATAGTATCGAGATTGCTCATCTTTGATTTGTTCATTTTGGTGTGGATTTTGTTTTCTGAATTGTTTCTGCCAATTCAGAGAGTGATTGAAGACTTTATCCTTGAATATCAGCAGATCTGAGGGAATCACAAGAACATATTCAATCTGAGTGTAAAGACTATCCGCGGCCATCATGGAACAGAATTCAAGAATGCCACTCTTGATTTATTATGTGAAGGCAAAGGAATTTCTTGGCAATTCAGTGCACCGTGTACTCCTCAACAAAACGGTGTAACTGAAAGAAGAAACAGGACATGGATAGAAGCTGCTAGAACAATAATCGTTGATTCCAAGCTTCCTGTCACTTTTTGGGCCGAGGCAGTCAACACTGCATGCTTTGTACAAAATCGGGTTCTTATCACCAAAAGCTGCAACAAGACACCTTATGAAATCATGTACAAGTGAAAGCCGGTTATTGATTTCTTCAGAAAGTTTGGGTGTGTTTACACGATGCTGAATACATTAGATCAGTTGAACAAGTTTGAAGCCAAAGCCGATGAATACTATTTTGTGGGCTATTCGTCTAATCAACGGGCGTTTCGAGTTATAACAAGCATAGAAGGATGGTGCTGGAATCAATTGATATCATTTGGCATGAAAGCAAACATACGGATGTTGGGGACGGTCCTGGTTGGCTTTTTGATGTCGAATCTTTGTTTAATTTATTTAATCTTCCTGTGTTTTCAAATGAATTAACTTCTGCTAATCCTTACTTTTCTGTGAACAATCTAGGGAACATAAATGATCCAAGTTCTTCCTCATCTATTCAAAATGAAAATCCTGCACCTGCTGATGTTGAATCTAATGTGGATTCTTCCGATTCTGGTGCAACAAATAAAACTATTTAAGACAACACTATTCCAATAGTGGATGTTGCCCCACAATCAACTGCTCAAGATCCATTGTTGATGAAGCTGACCTTCCTGACACTAACATCACAAATCTAGATGAGCTCTTGGAAGAAGATGAGATTCCTCAGTTAAGAATTCACAAGAATCATCCCACTGACAACATCATTGTTCCACTCAATGTGGGCGTTCGTACTCATTGTGCCTGTGAAGCAATGAATGACGGACTGTTCTCGTGCTTCATTTCTCAAGTGGAACCTAAGAACATCAAAGAAGCTTTGATTGAGAATAGTTGGGTGGAAGCAATGCAAGAAGAATTACAACAATTCTCCAAACTAAAAGTATGGAATTTGGTGGATCTTCCCAAGAACAAAGTACACTCGTTGGGTATTTCGTAACAAAAATTATGAAGGAGGAATTGTAGTTTGGAACAAAGCTCGTTTGGTTGTTCAAGGATTCTATCAAGAAGAAGGGATTGATTTTGAGGATGTGTTTGCACCAGTGGCTCGCTTGGAAGCCATCAGAATGTTTCTCACCTATGCGGCCTATGGACTTCACAGTTCATCAAATAGATGTCAAAAGCGCATTTCTGTATAGAAAGGTTCAAGAAGAAGTTTATGTCAAGCAGCCACCGGGTTTCATTGATCCTAACTTTCCAGACCGTGTCTACAAACTAGACAAGCCATTGTATGATCTTCATCAAGCACCTTGTGCGTGGTATGAGACATTAACAAAGCATCTACTTAATAATGGTTTCACGCGAGGAGCAATTGACCAAACTGTGTTTAAACGGAAGGATGGAGAGGATACAATCTTGGTGCAAATTTATGTTGATGATATCATCTTTGGATCCACCAATCATCGTCTGTGCAAAGAGTTCGAAGAAGTGATGCATTCTAAGTTTGAAATGAGCTCTATGGGAGAGATTATAGGTCCACATGACTCTCCTATAGATCGTACTCGAGACGTGACGTATCAATGACACGGAGTGCGGAATCCAACCGTATCAATGTATGTGTACACAAGACGACAATAGAACTGGTAACAATCACAGAGTAAATAAACTTATCTTCTATTTCATTAAAACACAGAGTTTACAGAACAGAGCATGAAAATTATGGATCGTAATCCTAAAACCGAACCTGCAAACTCTATTTATAGACAAGCTTCTGCTATAGGCGAACTTAGTAAGTTCGCCTCTACTGAGACTAGGCGAACTTGCTAAGTTAGCCTCTAGCTGAACTTACACAACACTTGTACAAAATCAAACATTAACAAAACATAAAGACAATAAGATCTAAACTATTACAAGCTCTTGTCATACATCTATGTCCTAACAGACTCCCCCTTGACAATAGCTTCATCTTCTGTCTTCAGTCTTTATGATGAACTCTTCCAATTCTTTGGTAGCTTGCTGCCTCCATGCACTCCATATTTATGACATACCTCCAATACTCTCTTGTACTGCAATCCTTGCTCTCTCCATTCTTTAGTAAACATGATCTCATTCTTTCTTAAGCTCTGTTGATCTTTCTTTGAAAAATTAATAACATTCATAGCATCATAAAAACTTACTATGACCTTATTATCTTTATCTTCTACCCTAGCTTCTCCAGTATTCACATCTACATACCACCATTTCGTATCACATAGAAAGTCTTGTGGTATTTTTCTTAAAGGTATTCTTTTCACACCTCTTACTGGTTTGAACTAATACTTCCAAGTTACAACACCAGTGCTGATCAACCAACTTTACTCTCTTTCCTCTTTGTGGTTTTAGCTTTTGATAATCTCCTTATCCTCCTTCTTTACTGATCAGCTTTGAGATCACATCAGCTAGCCCAAACTTTGACATGTTGATCAGTGGTTTAGTAGCTAGACCATTCATTTCACACCTTGGCAAGGTATTGAAATATTTGATCCTAGGCTCCATGTATTGAACACCATCTGATCTTTTTAGAGCAAAAAACTTCACTACTTCATCATACAACTAACTAATAATACTTCCAACACACCACTCTTTTTTCACATATCTTTCTTTCTGAGCTGGTTGTGTAGGAGACTTTGGTAATTCCTTTTTCCAACTATTTACTACCTCCTTCCACTGCTCTTTAGTCATACCAGTATCTCTGTACATTACTGGTTCTTCAGCTGACATAGACGGCATGGAATGAGTAGCTTCAGTTTCATCATTCTCTTTGGATTGAGCAGAGTTATCAGGCTTAGATATGTCTTCAGTTGAGTCCACAGAATCAGCTATTCCTTCATTGGAGAACTCAGGAATAACATCATCTTGGATGAAGTTATACGGCACATTAAGACCATCACAACCTTCATATGTAACCTCTATTTTACTCTTTTCAATCTCTATCTCCACAATCTCACCTTCTTCAACTTCATTCTCTACAACATCATCTTCAACATCATCAAAAAATTCATCTAGATCATCTAAACATTCAATCTTTTCAGCTTCTTCTTCTTCAGCATCCGAATCTGTTTGAAAGAATTCTAATAATAAGATCTCTTCATTCACTTCAGTTCCTTTCTTGTTTCCTTCATTAGTAGTTGATGTTGATGACTCCCCCTGAGCCCTTGAAATAGGATTCACGTCAGCGTATTGACGATCACCTTCCATGTTGTCACTAGGATCATTGTCATCACCATCTTTTCTTTGAATGGACTCAGTATGACAAGCATCATGTATCCTTAACTCCCCCTGAGCGTCAGGACGCTCAACAAGTTTAGAAACTAACAATTTCATGTCATCTAGTTGCTTTGCCTAAGCTTGAAGGACCAACTGTCTCTGAGAATCAGTGTGAACAAGAACATCAACCTGATTTTGCAAGGCAATCACTTGAGATTCAAGGTGAGTTATCCTCTCAGAATCAGAAGACTGAGAAGTACCAGCTGCAGATGAAGTAGTAGCCTTTGGAGCAAGAGTAATCACAAGAGAAGGACGTTTAGATGGAGGAGGTGTAACAATCAATGATTCAACAAAAATAGCATCCTCTACACCTTGTGATGAAGTTGCAGCAGCAATAGAAGCAGCCATGAGCTTCTGTGTCTTTGGCATAGGAGTAAACTCCCTGTCCGAATCAGAAGATTAATCTATCAATGTTCGTTTCCCAAGAACTGTACCAGAAGGAGGATCCCAAACAGATTTACGTCTTGGCATTCTGGCTTTGGATTTCACTCTTTTTCCTGTATTTGCCAATGGCAAATTAGCCAGTCTTTCATAATGCCCTGAGCTAAAGTCCCTTGAGGAATCAGATTCAGTAGCCTCAGAGTCAGGAAGAATAGTGTCACTAGAACGCGTATCAACCACATTCCCTTCAGGTTCATGAATGGGTGAGTTCATAACATCATCATCATTAAAGTCCTCCATATTAAGAACTAAGTCTTGATCTTCTTCAATATCGGCAACATTTTCATTAAAAACAGCATCAACATGAACTGGTTCATTTATTGGAACATCTTTTTGAATAGGAACCTGTTCTTGTTCTTGTTGAATTGGAACTTGCACTTGTGCTTGTTCAATCTATGGTTGTTGTTGTTGTGGGGCTTGATCTTGATCCTGATCTTGTACCAACTCCTCTGGATGAAACCATTTGTCATTCGGTGGTTCAACATAATCACGATTGATAATGTGACCGAATAGAGGAGTAGGAACATGAATCAACACTGCATTCTACTGTTTAACTTTGGTGCAGTCAGTGAATATCTTCTTTGTCATCGGATTCAGTGTAAGACATTGTGGATGCTGCGGTAGATTTGGAATCAGATGATTCAGAATCATTGAAGGAATCTAGGAACATTAGAAACCTTTGACCCTCTGGAGGATTAATTTTCATAACAAGCTCATGGTAAATGTACAGTGAAAAATTGAACCTCTTATTCAGTGTCAGTGAAACCATTGCAGCTTGTAAAGGACTCTTCAACCCATCAGTTCCAGCCTTTCTCGGTGACAAGCACCAGATGATAACATGCATAAAATACCTCCATTCACCTAACAGACCACCTTTACGAGCTTGAGTATCAGTAGGTCGTCCTCTATAACCCATCCTATGAAAGCATCCCATGATTAAAGTTCCAGGGTAAGATATTGGATCATCATTAGCACCACCTAATACAAGAGCAGCACGAATGGTATCCACTGATATAGCCACCTCAGTATTATTAACTGTAGCTCTTAAAACATGAGGATCAACATCTATATCTTAATGCACGGTATCCCAAAACTGTTTAATATATCGCAAACTAATATAAGGATTTCCTGAAAGAGCCACGTGCAATCTTGATTTATTCAGAAAGTTGATAATGCCTTGGTAATTCACAGCTTCCGACATTTGAGGATCTAACAAAGCCACCTGGTTAAGTTTGTACTCAACACGGCGATCCATCTATACATGCAATGGACATAAAACCACATTAGTAGGATCACTCACATAAACAATACACACACATGATACATACACACATATATGCTATACTCAAACATAATAAGTTCGCTTAGAGTTGCAAGAGGCGAACATAATAAGTTCGCTTGAACAAGTTCGCTTGTCGATACATCTTCATAACAGATATCCAACTTGTTCAAATCGACAATTCTATTCAAATCAAGCACATTACAAGCATCGACTAACAACAACGAATCACTTTTAAACTTCAATTTCAAGTTTTAACCATTAAAAATACCCTATTAGACCCAAACCCAGACCAACAGTCAAGTTACGATGAAGACAGGGTCAAATGGTCAAATTCCCATCGATTTATCGGATAGAAATAAATGAATCTACCTTAGAAAGACTCGCAATGTAATATCGATCAAGATGCAACCACGAAAATTTCAAACCAACCAATCAGAATTCAAAACTGACAAGTTCGCACGACTGTTCACTTTGTTCGCTCAGTTATGTTCGCTCCAAGAAAAAGACAAGGATAGTGAAGATGTTCGCCTGAACATGATATTTATACTTGCACTTTAGTTCGCTTAATCAGGCGAACTTGTTAAGTTCGCTTAACAAGCCTCAGGTGAAAATGCTAAGTTCGCTTCATCTTATTCTTTGAAACATTTTGAAACTTCAACTCAAACAAATCTTAACCATCATCATTTCACAACATTGTGATCTTCCATCTGTAACATGTATCCGATCCAATCCCGAATCATTTTAATAAAATTAAAAGATAGAATTTTCATGGAAGATGGAAAGAAAATCTTTTTAGATTTTATCTGTACAAATGAAATCACATTTTTTTTTTGGTTTTTATCTTACCAAACTGAAACTCATATTTTTGGTTTTTTTCTGAAAATACACATATTTTTGGTTGAACATCATGAGTAAGAAGATCATATCAGTATCTGAGCAATTCGTCACACATTACAAATTATGGGTAACCTATGATACGCACTGAATTATGATATTCAAGTGAAATGAATTCACTTATTCCTCCCAAGTTGATATAAAACAATCAAACTCATTCTTATGCATCTCATATCTTTTTCATTCTTTGCAACTTTTGTATTTCTTTATTAAACTCTATGTATAAACTTTCACAGACCTGTCTCTTAAATATCCAAGACTTGTAATCTTTCTCTTTTCAAACTTTTCAATCAATTTGAACATTACTTGAAATGATACGCGATAAATTTCAAAGTAAACAAGATCATGTCATAAAATGATCAATTATTCATACCGAATTTGAAATACAAAGCATGAATTCTTAAGTTATCAATATTATAAAATTTGAAACTATAAGCGTTTTTCTCCCAAATTCATGTGAGTAGTACCATTTAAATGAAAACCATCGTGTACCCCACACATATACCCAACAGAACTTAAAATTGAACTATATTCAAGACATATACGATTTATTGCAAGATTAGATCAATCACCAAGATGAAATTATCTCTATTAAATATGATTTGACTACATAGGTGATTTGAATCCATTATATGAGAGGTAATCAGATCAGCATATCAAAGGTCTACTATGGTCATGTGTGATAAACTATTCACTAATGTACTATCATTTCTTCTCTAACTTCAAATGATGTCAATTTTATATTTTTCATTTTATTTTGAATTTGTAGGTCCAGATTTCAACTTGAAATCTCACAGATGATCGATTCTCCACACACAAAGGCGAAAACAGTGTGTATAGAGGTGAAACAGAGGATAGAAACAGATTTTGGTGAAGATAACAGGCTAAACACACTCACAATCAATACAAATTTGATATGAAATTGTGAGAACATGTATCAAACAAGTACGCAAGATGTATTGATTGAAGAACAATGTGAAAGAGAAATTCAGGGTTACAGCCGCTACACACCCCCTAAAATTTCTCAAACTAGGCTATTTATAGTAAGTCAACAGGTATCGAAACTATGCCAACCGAAACTACTAGTTTCGGTTGAGCATTTAGAAGTGATTGACTAACCTGTCGAAACTTACTATCTATCGAAACTACTAGTTTCGATTGAAGAAACTCAATCGAAACTAAGTAGTTTCGATGGCCCAGAGTTAGCTAAATAAACAGTAAATTACAGAAACTGAAATTACAATAATGAAATGACAGAAAGTAAACTAAGCTAAAATTGTTCAAAAATACAATAATGACAACAACTTATATAGAAAAACATGTCTCTCCAATCTCCCCCTAAGCTGTTGCATTACTGTCTTCAGCTCTCCACTAAGCAGCTGGTCCTTTAGTAGTTCTTGGGATGTAAGGTTTGACATGGAGAGACACAACCCATTGATAGGCCTTCATATCCGCCTCATCTTCATCACTGTAAGCCTGAATGTGATTCTGGAATAGCACCTCAAGATCTTCAAGTTGAAACTTTAACAGCTCCATAGGCTCAAAGATGACAATGTCTTCCTTGCCTTCACACTCGATCATGGCACTGTCACTGTTTGGATTGTAGTACCATTTTCTGAAAGTTTATAGTTGGACAGGCACGGTCTTTGGAATAGTGATGGTTTTGTGAGTTTGGGCAGGCTTGTACCTCAAGAAGACATATGGTTTCTTTGTCTTGGGATGAAACCTGGTTTTTGAAATCTTTTTCTTGGTCTTTCTTGGCTTCATCCCCTTGAAGTCATAGTTCACCTGGTTGTGTAGGAAGTGTTCAAAATCAGAGTCCATCATGACATTCCCAGGGTTTTGAAGGGGAAGTTTGGCCAGATCTCTAAGGTCATAGAAGGGGAGAGTCTGGAAGTCAGTCATGTTCTTGAAGTGCTAAACTCCTCCCCTGTATCTTCTAATTATGCACAACTTCCTCTCTGCATCATACTTCCAACCAACATGAGGCCTTTTGAGCTCTTGGTGTTCAGCTATCCATTCGTAAGTTTGTGGGCTCTCCTCTGGTATAATCCTTCTCAACCAAGGTTTCTTCGGGTTTGGGTATTCAGGATCAATGGGAGGTTGAGTTGGAGCTTGACTAGCTTCAGATTCTGTGGTGGCTGGTTCAGGAATAACAATCTTAACAATGTTAACCTGAACATCTTCTTCTGTTTTTTCTTCATCAGACAGGGCTTGAATTTCATCTCCCTCCTCTGTGAAGTACCTCGTCTTTTCAGTCTCTCTTTCCTCAGTAGGTAGGATTTCTAGATGAAGGTCATTGTACCCAAAATTGTCTATTTCATCTAGAAGGGCATTTAGCTCATCATCAGATGGTATATCCTCTTCATCCAGAATCATAGTCTCTACCTCAGCCATAGTTCCCTTCCCTCTCTTCCTTGCATCTCTTCTCTCACTTGCTGAGGGAAGGTCGAACTCTTGTTCTTCAACCTTAACTTCAACAACCTCCTTTGTCTTGGCAGCATGGCCAATATAGATAGTCATTGCAGAATCTAGATCAGTGACAAAGGCAGGAGATGAGGGTTCAACTTCAGATGTGGTCTCCCCCTGAGCTGTTGAAGTGGTTGTTTGTTACTGAATAGGCTTTACTAAGGATGCCTTGTGCTGCTCAACAATCTCAGCTAAGGCTTTAAACTCTTCTTGTTGCTTTGAAATGAGCCTCTGTTGGGTTTCTAGCTGAGTCTGTTCTACATCAAGATGGGTATGCAAACCACCAACCTCTAGTTTCAGATCCTTGACTTCTTCTTTACATTTATTTAACTCAGTGTTCAAGCCTTCAATTACCTTGTCCTTTTCTTGGATGTGATCGTGTAATTTCTTTACTTCCAAGCTCAAAGTTTTCACTCCTGGCACATATGTTGTTGGTTCATGGGATGGTGAGGTGGGTGGAGTTGGAATAGGTGCTTGTTGAGGTGATGGTGGTGGAGTAGGAATAGGTGTTTGTTGTGGAGATGGAGGTGGTGTGGGTTGTGGTGTTGATTGAGGTGATGGTGGAGATGTAGCAACTGGAGTGTCGTTGCTAGAATCAGAAGAAGTCGACAAGTCTTCAAGTCCTATTTTGATCTTTTTGGCTCTTGGTTCTTCCAATTCGTAGTCTGAATCAGAATCAGCTTGCCTTTTAGAGGAGGATTCAGGAGGCTCGGTCCTTTCATCTGACTCGGACTTGTAATAATCAGAGCCATAGATACCTGCATCCAGAGTTCCACTTGACTCTGCAGCCTCTTCTTCCACATTAATTGCAGGATCAACTATAACTTGTACCTCTTCATCTTGAACAAAAATCTCAGGATCAATAAAAAAGGAGCTTCAATAACTGGTTCAATGATAGGTTGCTCTTCTTCTTGATCATGAGGAATATCCATCTCAACATTGATCTCAGCTTCAGCCTCAGCCTCTTGCTCATTTCCTTCATTTTGTTCAATCTCTACCTCTTCTTCCTTAGATGATAGATCTTCTTCTTCTAGATCAGGGTCAATGTCTGGAATGAACTCTTCTTCTTCGCCAATGACATGACCGAACGGAGGAATGTCAGCAATAGCCCTGTTCGTAGTCTTGTTTGTACTTCTCATATAACTGAGAGTCTTGGCCAGCATATGATCGAACACAAAGGTGTTTCCTCCTTGTTGAAGCTCGGGATGAAGATGGTTGATGATAATATGTGGAATCTTGGATATGCAAGAAATTTCTCCTTCACTGCTCCTGTCAAGTTGTCCTTTAATTGTCTTAATATTAAACCAGAGAAATTGTAGTTCCTGCCCTTGGTTAAACCCAAAATTGCTGAGGCTATTGTAATATTTGCTGAATCGAAGCCACCCTTTCTGATTGATAGGCAGTGAATGAACACGTGCACTATATATCTCCAGTGACTTGGCAAGGAGTTCTTGATAATCTGACCACTTTTGAACTCGTCCGAGTGACCCATTCTTCTGAAGAATTCTTTGACATACAAGTTTGGAAACTCAATTGGTGCAGTTGGGTCATCATTTAGGTGCAAGGCTTCTCTAACTATTGCTTCAGAAAATGCAACCTCTTGATTGTGAACAACAGCCCTAATGTGCTCCACATTGTCAGTGGTTATGATCTCAGCTGTCTCCCAGGATTGCCTGATTGATGTTTCAAAGACAGGTACATCTTGACTGATGGCAAAGCTAATGTTGGAGTTTGCCAGGAAAGTTAAGATTGGGACAAACTCTGCAGCCTTTGGTTCATTAGCATTCAGAAAAGCACAAACATTGTGCCTTTTGACAAATAAGAGATCCATATCTGCAAACACATAAGATTAATCAAGCTTGATACTTAGAAATATTTTAGATCAAAACCTGGTCGAAACTATTTCAATCCAACACTTAGACGAATTCTGAGACAATCCCTATCGAAACAACAATTTTTGATCAACACTTAGAAAAATTTCAGAGAAAAGACCTTATCGAAACTTCTAGTTTCGATCGAAACAACTAATTTCGATCACCACTTAGACTTTCAGAAAATACTTATTGAAACTTCTAGTTTCAATCGAAACAACTAGTTTCGGGCAGAGATACTAGGGCAAGTTTGGGTATCGAAACTACTAGTTTCGATTGATACAACTTATAATTTTGAAAAAGTCTATTTTGAAAGATAATCACCTTTTTTATCGAAACATCCTAGTTTCGATGCCCAAACCCTTGAATCAAACATAACAATCCCAAACATCAGACTTATATATACAGGCTCATTATGAACATAAAATGACGAAAAATTATAAAGTAGGGATCAAGAGTGGCCCGTGAGAGTCGAAACTTCTTCTTACCAGTGATTCACGAAAATACTGCAAAGGAAGTAAGTTATCGATAATGATAAAAATTCAAAGACAATAAGAAGCCCTAATCTTCAAAACGATAATGTAACAGTCGTAAACATTCAAACTGAAACCCAAGGTGAGTTCGACTGAAATTTCCAAGTAAAAACCTCAAACATTGTTACCTGATGATGAAGACGATGGAGAATCAGATGAAAAACACTGATTTTGCACACTTAGACCAACGGCTTGAGAGGTTTTGTGTGTGTAAGAGAAGGTTTAAAATGATCGGAGACAGTAAAATGAGGCTTGACGACGAAGAAACTTGATTATGAACACATTTAATTTTCTCATGACGGTAATGACCAAAATGCCCCTATCGAAACAACTAGTTTCGATAGGCAAAAGAAGTTTCGGGTGAGTTGGAGTTTCGATAGGCAAAGGATAGTTTCGACTGACTTTGTAGTTTCGATAGGCAAAAGATAGTTTCGACTGACTTTGGAGATTCGATAGGCAAAGAACAGATAAAAAATAATAATAATAATAATAAAACTATTCACAAGATATTTACACTTATCTTCTTGGAAAAGATCCAACATGAGATCAGATCTGGTCAGTCTCTTGAAACACTTCCTTTTGCAATTAACTATTGTGGGTCCCTGAAGATAGTTGATATTTGTGCAAAGTAAACCCAAAAATTTGTTTGTACATAGATTTCATGTGATTATAAGGTACCATTTAAGCAAGATACAAGGTGTACCCCACATATTGAAATAAAATGGTTTTGAAAACCTATCAATCCTCAAGAAATACCCATCTTCATCATATCATCTCTTTCTGATTAACCAAGGTACCATCTTAGTAATTTCAATGTACCACCAAAATAAAATAAGAAATCCAAGTGGATTAGAAGATTAAAATGAAAAATATCCAACTAGATTCTAAAAAGGTACGAACATTCTAGATCTTTGCGTAAGCAAAACAGAAGAAGTCGTAAAATTATCCAAGCGGATAGAAAAATGTTGAACACCCGAGATCTTTGCGTAAGCAAAACAGACGGGGTCAAATCATCCAAGTGGATGGGAAAAGGATTAACACCCGAGATCTTTGCGTAAGCAAAACATACGGGGTCATCGGTGGTAAATATCATTACTTTGATGGTCACTTGGTGTATGAATAGGAATCCAACACGTAAGACTGTATCTGATTGAATTGGTTTTCTTAGATATATAAAATGGGTTAGATGTTTCAATAATGGGTTCAAACACACAAGTATGAGATGAAATTTAGGTTTTCACACTACTTACATGTTTTAACCATATGCCGGGCCTACCAGCTATACCTCAGTAAGCACCATCGCTTTTGGTCTATTCTATGTCCAAGAGATGAGATCAGACTCTATCATTTCTCAAAGGTCAGATTTAATTTTCCTGTGACAAAACCAATTGTAAGACTATATACAAAGCAATTCTTTTTCAAATTTTGGCATATTAAATTCTAATTTCTCCCCCAAAAGATTTGCTTATAACGGAAAGTAAATGTACATAAAAATTAAATCTTTTTGGAATTTTCTTGACAATTAATCAAAAACATGAAACACACTAATATTCACAAGGTTTACTGAAAGTTTATCATTCCAAGCATCTCCACCAGTTGGGCAAATCTGGTAGAGTCAAAAGCCTTTGTGAAGATGTCTGCGGTTTGCTTGTCGATTTTGACCTCAACGATTTGAATATGCTTCTTTTCAACACAATCATGGATAAAATGATGTTTGATTTCAATGTGTTTGGTTTTGGAATGCTGAACTGGGTTTTTGGTGACATGGGGAACGACAGTGTTATCACACAGAATGGGTGTCTCATGGAATGCGATCCCATAGTCAAGCGTCTGATGGTGTATCCATCTTGACTTAGGAACAAAAGAGGGCAGCGACAATGTATTCGGCTTCGGTGGTGGATTGGGAAACGGTGGATTGTTTCTTACATTGCCATGAGACAAGGTAGTTGCCAAGGAACTTACAACCTCCAGAAGTGGATTTTCGGTCTAAGTTGCATCCCACGTAGTCTGAATCTAAATAAACCACAAGATCAAACGAATCATTTTTTAGTATACCACAGACCCAATTTTGGCTTATACTTTAAATATCTTGTAGGTCCCCGGGTGTCTCGGATCGTTACGTGTGGGTGTGTGACTAGTCGGACCGGGTGCGGAATGCCCGTGACTAGGTGGAGAATCAAGCAACACAAGATAAACCGACAACGAAATCACTTTCAAACTCCGTCTATTATAACTTGAAGGTTACAGAGAGGATACAACTGAGTGCAAATGCCTACGTGCATAACTTCTGTCAACCTAGCCTATTTGTACTAGACCTAAAGGTGCTCAAAAGAACCGGAACCGAATCCGATCCGATGGATTATCCGAAACCAGATCCGTATAGAACCGGTTTTTTTGGGACCGGATCGGATTTTGTGAGAACCGGCGGATCCAGAACCGGTTCTGGTTTTTTTGACGGATCGGATAAAAATCGGACAAAATGAACCGGTTTTTTTCGGACAATTTGGAACCGGTTCGGAACCGGTTATAGCCGTTGGAAGGAAAAAAAACGGCTATATAGCCGTTTTTTGGCCGTTTTTTTTGTTTTTTTTGGTTTTTAAGGCTTGAAACTTAATATAAATAGGTATTGGGTGTATGGGTTAGTTCACCACAACATTCTAGCTCTCAAAACTCAAAAACGCTCTCAAAACGCAAAAAAACGCTCACTTTACGCAAAAAAAAAAAAACGCTCTCATGGCTTCCGCTTCTGCAAGCACTCAAAATTCGGTTGGTGGTTCTACTAGCGATGTCACGGTGGTGTCAATACTTCCTTGCTCCCGAAACCAAGAGATATGGGCTTATTTCGATTTATGCGAAATGTCGAACGGTTCGCAAAAGGCTCGTTGCAAACGTTGTGGTAGAATTTTGGGTGCGGCGGGAAATAGCACTTTGAGGAAACATATTGCTAGTCACGCAAAACACACTCAAGGTGAAGATCAAACTCAAATTGGTAGGGATGGAGGAGTTCGGCAATACAATGTCGAGAGGGTTCGTGAGAGAATGGCACATTTCGTCATTCAAGAAGGATTGGCTTTTGATCACTTTGATAATCCGCGCTTGACGAGGATGATACAAGAGACGCTTCAACCGAGTTACACAAATGTAAGTCGTTCTACTTTGAGAAGAGATTGTTTAAAAATGTGGAAAAGAGCTAAAAAAGAATTAATTTTAGGTTTTGAAAATTTAAATACCGGCATTAACTTAACAACGGACGTTTGGTCCGCTCCACATGGTTTACCCGAATCGTACCTTTGCGTTACCGCACATTGGGTTTAACCGGAGTCGTGGCAAATGGTGAAGCGTACGACTGCGTTTGATTATTTTGGATATCTACATACCGGCGAAAACTTATTTTATATTTTAGACTCGGTAATTCAAACTTATAAAATTCAACCAAAAATATTTTCAATATCTTTTGATAACGCTTCAAATAACACAAACGCGGTGGAAAAATTAAAAATAAAATATGAACCGCCTTGTAACGGTGTTTTTTTTCATAGTCGATGTGTTGCACACATCATTAACTTGGTTGTGCAAGACGGTCTAAACGTCCAAGAAATAAGAGACGTAAAAGAAAATTTTAAAGTGATGTTACGTGAAGTTTTTAGCTCAAGCAAAAAAAGATATATAAACTATAGAAACTTGTGCCAACAAACGGATTCCATCTTTTTAGGTCCGAATTGGGACGTAACATGGAAAATGTTTGAATCGGCCTTAAGGCAAAGAGTTACTTTAAAACATTTCCATGATGAACTAGTACAAAAGAAACGTTGTTCACAAAAATTTGATAATATAAGTTGGGATATGATCGAGAAACTAACTAATTTGCTTGAGGTTTTTAAAAATGCAACTACATGTTTATCGGGAGTTTATTATCCCACATCTTCGCTAATACTTCAACAATTATATTTAATATGTAATAAATTAAAAGAGCTTGAATATCACGGCCCTATTTTTGAAAAAAATGGTAAAACCTATGAAAGCTAAATTTAAAAAATATTTTTCGGAAATGCCGGCCGTTGTATTTTATAGTGTATCTTTGTTATTTTTAAAATTTTTTTGTTTAAAAAAAAAAAAATTCCGGTGGAACTGGTTTTTTTTGTCCGGTCCGGTTCCATAAATCCGGTCCGGTCCCAATAGGTTCCAAGTCTCCACTCTCTTAACCGGATCCGATCCGGAACCGGTTCCATTGGATCCGGTTGTTGACCATCGTTGACGGAACCGGTCCGGATCCGGTTCTGGAAAAAAAACCGGTTTGTGCACCTCTAACTAGACCTGATCTCAGCACACTTAACAAGTGCGCATGGCAAATTGTTCCTACGTACTTAGCAAGTACGCAGAGAGTTCTTGCGTACTTGCTAAGTACGTAGGAGATAACTCGTGCGCACATGCTAAGTGCGCAAAACACTTTGAGAAATTAGACAACGAGTACATACAATAGTAAATACAACTCGATAACTAATACATACAGACACTAACATACAAAGACTAATACATACAAGACAAGTACAAAAAGCTAAGACAATGTCCAGAGTGTTTGTCACACAAAAGTGCTTCAACAAACTCCCCCTTGACAACAGCTCTGGATTATCTTCGATCTTCACTTCTCCCCAGCTTTAGCTTCCATCTTCTTCTTGTAATTAAGTCAGAACTTGATCACCTTGTCATGTTTAGAAGCAAGGAACTTTGTCCACTCGTCCGTGTACATGCAGTACTTGTCAGGTAGCGCCTCCAGATCTTTCACAGAGAAGTTTATGAAGCAGACTTCATCAAACACTCTGATCAGTTCCCTTGGCACTAAGCTTCCACTCTCGGACCACACCTTTCCAATCACCACTACCTCGCCCGATTTAGGATCTATGTACCAGTACCATATGTTACCGAGGATATCCTGAGATAACTTTCTCAGGGGAATCTTGGTTTCACATAGCATTGGCTTGTATACCAGTTTCTTTGAGCTTCTATTAGTCACAGGATGTCTAGCATTCTTGTCCCTGACTCGCTTGGGTACTTGAGGCTTAAACATTTCAAATTTCCCAGATCTTACCTCTCGCTGAAGAACCTGCCATAAACAACTTCTTGTTAGGTTTGTTAGGTTCACGAGGTCGTATCTTGGTTTGTTACGTTTGGGCACTTGTATACTGCGTGATTTGAGTGACCCAGCAGCTCTCAGTTTTTTAGGTTCACGAGGTCGTATCTTGGCAAGGAGTTGAAAGCTTCGCTGGTTGGTTTCAAGTATTGAACCCCCCCCATCTCGCTTGATTGCAAACAACTTCTTATCCTCCTCGAACTTCACAGCTAAGATCATCCATGTCGCTCCATGTTTGTCTATGATTGATGTCTTTTGCAAGACAGGAGCCGGATCCTTCGATGAACTTGCAGACGTATGTTTTTCTTTTGTGCCTCTGGATCCATAGGTGTAGGGTCGGCAGGGGAGGCTTCAGTCGACGCCTCAACAGGCTAGCATGCTCAACTGAACCTGTGTCAAGATGAGTTTCAAAGGATGGAACTTCGAAAATCTCTCCATCTTCAAACTCATACTCTCCTTCCCCGTCGCCCTTGGGAACTTCGATTACAACATCATCATCCTCCTCATCCCAGTCGTCACCAGAGTCGATCTCTCCCTCTTCCAGGTTGCAGAGAGCTTTGATTTGTGCTTCTTTGGAATAGTCTGGCTCTAAGAATATGATCAGATCATCCAACACGTCGTCAGGTCCCCTGGAAGATGATCAGGTCCCCTGGAAGATGATGCTTCGGCTTGATGAGTTGGGAATGTGAAGATTCCATCAAAATCAAATCCATGAGTAAAATCGAACTCAGGAAATGGTTCACTGGTGTGTTGAAGGGTGGTTATGGGGATTGAGGTAGGGATTGTGGTAGTTATGGTGGTTGTTTGGATGGTGGTAGGGGTGATAGTGACAGACTCTGTTAGAATAGGAGTTATCACTGCCACTTGGACCGATTTCATAGGGAGGGACACTATCACAGGAACCTCCTCTGTGATAGCAGTGGTAGCCACATCAGGTGTTACACGTGGCCTCCTCCGCTGTCACCTATATTGCCGTTGTGAAGGTGAGGTAGAAGTGGAATCAGTACTCGCAGCTGTTACATGTGCTTGCCTCTGAGCACTGACTTCTACCTCATGAAGGATAGCTTGGTGTGGCCTATCCCCCCGTTGCTTGTTTATACTTTCTCTTTTGCGTCTATGTATAGCAGCGTCCGAATCAGAATCTGGCTCGTATTCACTGTTAGTCTCTTGTCGCTTTCTCTTGGAAGATGACTCTGGAAGGGTCACATTCGTCAATCTTCATGGGTGTGCCTGTGATGGTGCATCATCAGAATCAGAGGAATCTGACTCGGTCGATTCAGAGTCGGAATCTTCAGCACCTCCAACTCCCTGTTCTTCATCTCCTTATTCTTCAGACATTTCATCTTCAGATCCAACTTCCTCTTCTTCCTATTGTTCATCACTGTGTTGACTGAGTTCAGGCTCAGACTCTGCACTATACCATCTGAAGTCAGCAGGGGCCACATATGCTTCATTAATCAGGTGGCCAAAGAGTGGAGTATGCATGGGGTAGGTTCTACACTGCCTGGCATTAAGAACTGTGAGAAAACTCTCTTGACCACCCGTTTGACTTGAAGTCTCTCTCCAATTGCCGGATGATATGGTACAACATCATTAATCAACAGCTGCACGAACCGAGGGTATAATAGAAATCTAAACCTGTCAGCAGCATTGATCTGATCGGTGATAGACTTGTAGATATATTTTGAAAAGTTATAACCCTTGTTAAGAGAGAGGGCAACCATTGCAGCCGCCAAGTCATGCCCCATGGCATCCTTTCTAGCCTTTCTAGCAGACAGGCATATATCATGACGTGCGCAAAGTAGCGCTACTGATCAAGTACCCACATATTCTTGTACGATGAGTAGTCCATGGTACCAACATACCCCATCCTTTGTCTCTAGCATCCATCAACGAAGTAGTCAGGGTAACTCACCGGATCGGTTGATAAGTCCCTAAACTATAGCACTCGTCTAATTGTGTCTTAAGATATAGCAATATCATGACCTGCTACAGTAGCCCTAATGACGTTTAGGGTTACTGTACAGTCGTGATCAGCAGTTTCCAGAATTGCTCCAGATACGTTCTTGAGACAATAGGATCAGTAGAGATGCCATAGCTGATCTTTGATCGGTTCAGGAATTCGACGATCTCCCTATATTGGAGTGCAACACCCTTCCGCTCGGGCTGTGTTAGAGCCAGCAGATTGAATTCACTGGTAAATGCACGAGCCATCACTGCAAAAAAAAAAACACAATGAGAACAAGAAGCATCATTGGAAATGAATCAAACATGACTTGATATAGCAATTACACAATGAACTGAATTGCAGACTTAGAAATTTTTCACAAGTGTCCTTCCTGCGTACTTAGCAAGTACGCAGGGGTTAGTTCTTGCATACTTAGCAAGTACGCATGAATTACTTCTTGCGTACTTGTTAAGTGCGCAGGAACTTACACTTAGCCAAATTTCAAATTCCAAAATTCAACAGATGTGAGGCATTGCTGTGGATTAGGGTCACCACAAGGTCGAAATACATGATTAGGACCTATGGAACCACTATCAACAGCATTGAGTTGCTAAACTAGTCAGTTTTGACCTAGCCTTGGTCCGACGGTAGTCTACAGTCAAACAAGGGGTCAAAGACAAAATCAAACCCTGATACAGACAAATTTGGAGTTAAGAAGCTTCAATTATTGACTTATAACAAGTTTTAGGTCTTAATTTTCATTTAGAACAACTAAAATCGGTCAAAGTTTCACTATCAAGGCCCTTCAAAGAATCTGTCAATAACAGGAGATTTAATGGGTGGAATGGACTGAGATTCTCACCAAAGATGATTAAGGTGAAGATGAAAAAAAGACCAGGAGGAAAAATCGTTTAGGAACACACGAAAAATCTTGAGTGAAAATGAGCGGGAGGTATTCAACAGTGTAGCGACGTTTGAAATGAGATGAAACTCAAGAAAAATTCTAACTGTTGTATGTATACCCAACACAAACTGGTCGTGCGTACTTGTTAAGTGCGCAAGACTTAACTCATGCGTACTTACTAAGTACGCATGACTTAAGTCTTGCTACGCACGAGTTAAGTCTTGCGTACTTGTTAAGTACGTAGGGTTTACCTCATGCGCACTTAATAAGTACGCAGAGACCCTTGTGTGCTCAAACTTTCAACTCAAATTATGAAGATGTCAAGTCAAATAACGAACAAGATAAGCACATTCAATCAAGAGGATTCAAAGTCAATTCAAGAAGGTTAAACACAAATATTTTTAGCTTTTCTGATTAAAATTGAACTGTACACAAACTTGGAATCTTTTTGATCTTTTCTAGATAGAGATATACAAGTATATACACACACACTATTTATGTTCAAAGACACGAGCAGAGGATCATATCAGTCCAAACTATAGTAAAAACGATACAATATAAACGTCAAAGAATATGGGATCATGTCATGTATTACAATTTATTCATACGTAATAAGCACATAAACAAGTAATTCAAATTGGCAATATTATAAGATTTGAAACCATAAGCATCTTTGTATCATGTTCTTGTGTGTTAAGGTATTAATTTTAAGATATACAACGTGTACCCCGCTGTTATGCTCTAGAAATGTAAATTGCACTATCTCAAGGCATCTAAGATTTTCAAATCTCCAGAATGAAGTTACATCGTTTAGCATAGAAAAAATCAAGCAGAATCCATAAGGATTATCAAGAATCATAAGATTCAAAATTGAGTGATTCAGATGTCTTGGTTTGATTGGATTTTCTGCTTTGAATATCATATGATGATCCAGGTTAATAGATATGGAGTCTGAGGATTTAGGTAAGGGGATCCAACTTTTATCTGGATTTGATTTTAATGAATCAGGTATGATTCAATGGTGAATATAAGCTTAACGGTTGATGTCAAGACATATCTTGGCCCAACTTCCCATTGCATACTTGTGAGTATGGGCAGTGAAGTGAACCGAAAACTCGTGCTAAAGACATAACCCGAAACTGGTCTCTTAAGAAAATATTTGCTAAAATTGTACATCCTTTATCTGATAATGATCTTTTTGTATTCTTTTACACACACATGCATACATGAGTTCAGATCACAGTTGCAGTCTAGATTAAGTTTCCACACCACTAATGATTCAAAGATGCCTACAGCCTACTGACAATTCAAATTACTTGTAAATAAGCAGATTAACAACACAACAATCTAAACAATCAAGTAAGCATAACACAATCATTTCCCATATGTGCAGCCTATGGCGTTTAGATCATTTCTGATGTACTATCATTTCCTCTTCAAATAACTTTGAAATTTTCTCCATTTTCTATTTTGTTTGGATTTTTGTAAAATATTTGAAAACTAAAAGAACTATACAGAAGACTTAAAAGAAATAAAATTTAACTTTCATGAATTGAATGTATTTAAGAAAAACAAGTTTTCACTCTGGATTGAACATTCCTATCAAGTTAACAAGATGTTCAAAACGGGTTCGATCAAACGCCTTAGTGAAATGGTCAGCAAAGTTGTCATTCGTGTGAACCTTTACAAGTTCAATGAGATGCTTTTCAGCACAATCACGGATGAAATGACGGTGAATTTCAATATGCTTAGTTTTGGAATGTTTCATCGGGTTGTTTGTGATGGACAAGGTGGCATTGTTGTCAATGAACAGTGGAGTTCCAGTGAAGTTTAAGCCGTAGTCTCTCAATTGCTGCTGAATCCACAATATATGTGTAACATCCCAAAAATAAGACGACGATTAAAATAACGGGTTATACGTGGGACGAAAGGAATAAATGAACGAGGCGTGACAGGTCGGGCCAGATGGGCCGGCGAACTTGAGGGGAGGAGTCCCTTCCCCTATAAATAGCCTAGTCACTCTACCATTCTCTCATTTGCAAGTTCTAGAGAGAGAAAGTTGGCGGATCGACCCGAGATTGAAAAAGTGTGTTGCTCCATAGCTCGTGAGAAGAACCTCCGAATCAGAAGCTCGATACAGGTAACAATCTAACCTAGATATGAGTTTTTGTTTGTTTTTGGGTTTTTTGGGTTTTTCGGGTTTTGGATGAAAATGTGACGTTTTTTAAGGATGAAACTGGAAGAAAAACACGAATTTGAGTTCCTTAATGAAAAGCAAACATTTTGAATGTAAACAAGTTCGTGATCCGACCCGAATGCGAAAGTTAGGGTCTTTGTGGGGAAGCAGATCCTGCGTACTGATCAAGTACGCAGGAAGATGGTCCTGCGTACTTATCAAGTACGCAGGAAGAGTGTCCTGCGTACTTATCAAGTACGCACGGAGAGGGTCCTGCGTACTTATCAAGTACGCATGAAGCAAAGTTTGCGCACTTATTAAGTACGCAAGAGCAAGGCCCTGCGCACTTGCTAAGTGCGTAGGCATCAGGTTGTCAAGGTAAAGTCGATATGTTTAGAAGGTTAAATCATTAGAGTCGAGAGTTGGTCTAATGTGTATTTAACTAATCAATTCAGATCGGAAGTGACGTTGTGGGACCTTTGTTTAGGACAACCCAGATTAGCTTATCAGGTGAGTTCTATAAGCCCTCTTTTAAATGTTTTAAAATAATGTTTTCGGGCTGGGTGTGCATACATACGAAATGATGATTTACGAAACGATGTTTACGAAATGATATTTACGAAATGATGCTTATGAAACTATGTTTACTAAATGAAATGATTTGTAATGAACGGTTTATGGAAAGAAAGTTTTATGGATGGAATGTTTACGAACGAAATGTTTATAAAGAAATGGTTTAAACTGAGGGTAAAGGGTTTTGAAAATGAATGAAATGTTTTATGAAAAGAAAAGAAAAGGGCAAAGGTTTTAAAGAAGTCATTACAAATCTAGTCTGTCGAATGAATGGAATTGACGAATGAAGTCTGGGAATGAAATTTCCAACCTTGTGGTAGATTATGGACAGCGAGCCATAGTTGCCATAAGAACAACAGGGTCAGTGTCTTGGTGGCCTGCCAATGGTTATGATGTTGTACAACTGGTAAGGGAGTAACGACGGTTACTCGGGGGTTAACGTGACCCCATGAAGGTTAAATTATGATCTGATGGTGTTATGGCCCTAAGCCATAACCGTCGATGGAAGTTGTCGGTTTATGGACATGAGAGCCATAGGGGCAACTAAATGGGTATTGTCGGTCCTCGTGCAGTTAAACCTTGGGGGCAATACAATAGGGAATTGACGGAATGTATTATATTATCGGTCTTCGTGTAGTTAAGCCTAAGGGGCAATACAATACTAAATGAAGGAACGAATGGTAACACAGATTTGGATAGTAATGTATGACTTAAATGAATGTTAAATGTTTTTAAATGAACAATCCGTTCAACATGTTTATGAAGATGATAAATGTTTGAATGTTTTTAATGATGAATGAAAGGCCCTGTTTTCTTATACATGATGTTAAACCCTAATGAATTATTGAATGATGAACCAGTTCTTAAATCAAATGAAAAACTGGAACTCACCAGCGTAGCTGACTTTTTAGTATGCACATTCAGGTTAAGGAAGGTATGGATGATGGACGGTGATGCTTGGCAAGCGAGAAGTTTTAATTATGATGAATAAATGATTCCACTGCGTTATTTGATATTCAAGTTTAATAACTGTTTGTGAATGAGTAAATCCAACGAGTGAGGCCTCCCGGGTTTGGGGCCTTACAATCTGAGAACAACCGCTCGCTGCAACAATGTACTCTGCTTCACATGTGGAGACAGAAACCGTTGACTGCTTCTTACACTTCCAGGAGACCAGCCTGTCTCCCAAGAATTGACATCCACCAGAAGTTGACTTTCTATCAAGGTTACAACCACCATAGTCTGAATCAGTATAGGCTTTGAAGTCAAATGACTGCTGCTTTGAGTACCAAAGACCCAATCGGGGTTTCCCTTTCAAGTATCTGAATATCCTCTTGACAGCTATCATATGAGACTCCTTCGGTTGTGACTGAAACCTTGAGCACAAGCAAACAGCAAACATTATGTCGGGCCTTGAAGCTATGAGATACATAAGAGATCCGATCATCCCACAGTACAATATGCAATCGATATCCTTTCCATCTTTGTCTGGATGCAGACCATGATTTACGGGGATAGGTGTGCCATAGGTAATGCTATCATTCATCTTGTATTTTGTCAAGATGTCCTGCACATACTTAGTTTGATGCAGATAAATGCTATCCTGCCTTTGACTGACTTGAAGACCTAGAAAGAACGACAATTCACCCATGTTGCTCATCTCAAACTTGGACTTCATCACCTGTTCGAATTCCCTACACATCTCTTCATTTGTAGACCCAAAGATAATGTCGTCGACATACACTTGTACAAGAAGAATATCACCTCCTGCTTTCCGAATGAAGAGGGCCGAGTCAATCTGTCCACGGTCGAAGCCATTTGACAGTAGATGTTTAGATAACGTCTCATACCATGCCCGAGGTGCTTGATGAAGACCACAAAGCGCTTTGTAGAGTTTATACGCTTTATTGATATTATGCGGATCTTCAAAGCCTGGAGGTTGAGTGACATAGACCTCTTCATGAACTTTTCCATACAGGAAAGCACACTTCACATCAAGTTGATAGACCTTGAACCTGACATAGGAGGCACAAGCCAGAAACAGTCGAATGGCCTCAAGTCTAGCAACTGGGGCATATACTTATGTGTAATCCAAGCCCCTTGTTGATAAAAACCCTGAACAACCAAGTTTTCTTTATTCTTCACTGTGACATGACGATCATCCGTCTTGCATTTGAACACCCATCTGGTTCCAATTGGTTATACGCCTCTTGGCAAGTCAACCAAATCTCACACATGCAACTTTTGGAATTGAGACAATTCATCTTTGTCACATCCCCAAATTTATTCACTCAATAAATAAATACAGGTTGCAACGATTGGTTCATTACACGATAGCGGAAGCTGTAATAGTGATTTCTAAGACTTGATTACATATACGATTACTAAGACTAAATAAATACAATGATCTAAGTCCCTCTAGATCAATGGTCGAGTTGAGACTTGATAATCTATGTCCGTCCGGTTACTAGGAATTGTTCCAACATAGCTAGCCTATTCCAACCGCTCCATGGCTAAAGGTTACCTGAGAAACATACTTGAAAGTGTCAACACAAAGGTTGGTGAGTTCACAGAGTTTGTTAATTTAGTACAGTTAGTTTTCCCCGAAAAACTAGACATGACTTAACCGTCATAAAATAAGTAGTTTTCCTTTGAAAACATGCCCATGACTTTACCGTCATAAAATAAGTAGTTTTTCTTTGAAAACATGCCCATGACTTTACCGTCATAAAATACGTAGTTTTCCTTTGAAAACATATACATGACTTAACCGTCATCAAATAAGTAGTTTTCCTATGAAAACATGCCCATGACTTAACCGTCATAAAATATGTAGTTTTCCTTTGAAAACATATACATGACTTAACCGTCATCAAATGAGAAGTTTTCCTTTGAAAACATATGCATGACTTAACCGTCATCAAATAAGTAGTTTTTCTTTGAATACATATACATGACTTAACCGTCATCAAATAAGTAGTTTTCCTTTGAAAACATGCCCATGACTTAACCGTCATAAAATATGTAGTTTTCCTTTGAAAACATATACATTGTTTAAACCTGATCATTTACCGATCAAAACTCTTAGTATGTATTACCAATGAATCCGAATACTAACCCGATCAATTGACCCCATTTGTAAACTTGCAAGGAATACAAAATAATATGTAATGTACGAGACCGTAACCAAACCCCAACTTTCTGTGCCTCCCCTCGCCTTTCTGCGAGTTATGACAATATGCGGTCATTCGGCCATTTGAACCCCTGATTAGCGCGACTAATCATGACCGGAGGCGTCACCCCCAATAGTACTATCCATAAAATCCCGGGCTAAGTCCATAGCTAATGGTTACTAATTTTTATTCCGAGGACTTTAAGCGCTTTATTTTTCCCTCAATACACACATACAGTCTGATCATTAGTTCATTCATTTATATACAAAAATTCTTTACAAGTATGTTTCCACCCCAAAACATTTCAAAAACTTAGAAAATAAAAAGGGGTTAGTGAAACTCACCTTGTGTCCGATGAAATCCTAGCAAATAACAGTGCGCTAAGAGTTTCTGTCTATCCGTACCCTAATCACACAAGGGTACTAATGTGTTAACACTACCCGTCTTATACGTAAGTTGTTCATCCGACTTAACGAATCCCGTTAAGTACGCCTTTGTTTAGTAAAAATAGGGTTTTCATTTAGGACTCATTGGTGATTATTATTCCAGTCTAGCGCTTACATATTTTCCAAGAAAATAATATGTTTCCCTATTGGTGATTTATTAAGTGTATCAAAAATAAATATTATTTTTGTAACAACTTAAAATATATTCACTTATGTTCCACGATGTCATGTGATTATTTATTTTTAACCGAATCTCTTCATATGTTCCATGTACATATATCAAATGTTCATATTAGGATACTAATCTTTAATTCCTAGAACATTTCCATGATTTAACCAAAACCGTACACCAACACATATATATCACAAATTTTATCCATAAACATATATTTTTAGTAACACTTTTCACGTTCATATGTTGATGATAATCGTTCGTATGTCTTCTTGAATCATAGGGACACTACCTCGGGTCTTGCCAGGTAAGTCACACATGATCATATAACTTCACGAACATGTATCCTTCAACATAACACATGAATGGAATGAAGGGTTTATGAAGAACACCATCATCCAAGTGTTATTTTATGTGATAGTATATATATATATATATATATATGTAGTTTATATTTGATGTGTCCTTGTCTTGTCCATGGTCCTTCTAGTTTGGTATTTTATGTATGAACATGTACGTGTATAAATATATGTATTCAAACATGACTCATGAAGAAATAAAGCAAAAACTCATCAAGACTTTTATGTTTTATTTTGTTCTTGAAAACTCAGATTTTTAGGCGTACTTCGAATTGACTTTTAGATGGTTTTAGAAGACCAAATGACTTGGGGTTTTCTTCTAAAATCAATTTATTGAAACCAGAGGAGATGTGAAAAAGAATTACTAAATTTGGAGTTGTGTAGGTACCTCAAAACAAGAAAATGGGAAGAACTATCCAGTTTTGACATGCATAGAGCGACGTTTTTGCGTAGGCTGTTTGGAGGTCGAATACTCCATGGATTCCAGTGTGGGTTATCCTATGTTAACATAGAGCTTCAATCTAGAAAAATAATGGACTGATTTGACCAAGGAACGAAAGAGATATGGCCTTCCGAAGTTGACCAAAAATCTGGCAAGAAGCTGAGTTACGGGAATTGTTTGCATTTTCGGTTTTGGAGAGGGGAATTGGGTGAAATCCGAAATGAATCAGTCAAGGGAGGGAGGAGGGAGTTAAGGGGTGTTGGTGTAGTGTGTATATATGGAGAAAGAGATATGAGAGTTGAGTGTTTGACTACATCTTCATGATTACTACTTATGACATGATTAGAATTGCATGTAATCATCAATTATGGAAAAAGGGTGTGCATGCAAGCCATGTATGCAAGCATTAATGAGATAGTCGGTGGCTATACCCACTTTTCGGTTGAGAGGGGTATGGGGTGGGGGTTTGGGTGTTGTCAAATCCATCAATGGCTAGATAGGTGGGTTCTTTGGTGGTATAAACCCCCTAGGTGATCGCGTGATATAACACACGGTGTAGGAACTTTTACTGATGTAAACTTTATATCTATATACCTAGATATTTATATATATATATACATATATATACATATATATATATATATAATTATTAGATGAAACGGGGCCGGGTTGAGTGTAGATCTTCAACAAGTCATTATGATTTGATGTTGGAGTGGAGTACAAGCAAAGATATAATTATGGTGATGTGATCTTTAAGTTGCTTATACTCTTGGTCATAATCATGATGATTATGACGCTTGAGTGTTGTGTAAGCAAGGCAATCATGATGAAGATGTGATCGATTTTGACGCGGTATATTACCCGAAAATAATACCCGCCTTAATATCTTTAATTATTAAGATGTCCTACATTTTGTGTAGTTTGACTAGCTTTAATAATCTGCTAGTGAATTCCCGACATAGTTATTACTTTAACTATATCATACATCTATACACATAAAATAACTCAAGGTCATGCAACCAACATTTTTATGTCCATGCTTTAAGGTTTAGTCACCAATATATACGTTTTTATATTAAAATGTGTCCCTAGACTTTTACTAGAATAAAATCTCGTTATTCACCAACGAACGTCCAATGCGGGTTATTATCGTTTATTTCCTAGTAATTCTTAAAAATTACTAAATATGAAACTTGTCCCTTTGCTAGACTCCTGACAATACTATGTCAAAGATAATATTCCAAGAAATAGAAAATAGGAATGTGCAAATATGACTATGGGTACCTGGACTACTGGGTGTCCCATTCTCCACATGTTAAAGAGAATTTCGTCCCGAAATTCTGTTGATGTTACCTTGAATTGGTGTATTTGTGAACAAGGACTGGTACTTGGTTTTTATTTGATCTTCATGTTCCCATGTACATTCAGGGTCACACTCCAAGTTCTAACATACCTTAACCAATTCAATAAAGTTACGCCCTGTCCCCTGGACTTTTTAGCCAGTGGTTTCAATAGGTTCCTGAACAGGGTGTGGTTTGTCACCTATGTGAATCTCACCAGACGGTATGATTAACGTTTCTTCTAATAAACACTTCTTGAGATTTGACACATGAAATACATCGTGTATATTGCTTAGTTCCCCATGACAACGTAAGCTTGAAGGTTACTGGGCCAACCCTAGCCCGTATATCAAACGACCTGATGTATTTATGGTTATGTTTAGTGAGACCTTTAACAAGGCTCGGTCTCCAATTTGGAATTCTAATGGCTTTCGTCTGTTTCTAGCACAACTCTCTTTCGTCTGTCTTGAGTGGCTTTCAGACGATCTTTGATTTCGACGATCTTGTCAATGGTTTCCTGGCCAGTCTCAGGATCAGTCAAATGTTTTTCGCCAACCTCCGCCCAACATAGCGATGAGCGACACTTACAACCATACAAAGCCTCAACTGAGCGGCTTTAATGCTGGTATGGTAGTTGTTATTATATGAAAACTCAGACAACGACGGTGAGTATCCCTATTTCCTCTGAAATCGATTACACACGCATGGAGCACATCTTTTAAAGTTTGGATGGTCCTTTTACCTTGACTGTTCATCTGGGGATGATATGTAGTGCTCATGTCAAGGCGTGCGCCCAAGGCTTCTTGTACAGACTGCCAGATTCTTGACATGAATCGACTGTCCCTATTAGAGAAAATGGAAACTGGCATATCATGCCTAGCCTCAATATCCTTAATTTTTAGCCTTGCACGCTTCTTACTTTTATCTATCTCGTTGATTGGTATGGAGTGAGCGGATTTCGTCAAACGACTGATGATTGTCCATATAGTATCATAGCCGCTAGATGTTTTGGGTAGATTCGTAATGAAATCTATGGAATTCTCCTCCCATTTCCATTGAGGAATCTGCGGTTGTTGTGTTCACTTAGGTGATTCCTAACATTCTACTTTTACTGTCGGGTATCTCCCAACATAGATAGCAATTTCTCCTTTCATGTTTTGCCACATAATGGAGTTCCTCGAGATCCTTATACGTTTTATTCGATTCTGGATGAACGGAGTACTTGGGCTTATGGACTTCATCCATAACCTCCCGCATAGGCTACCGATACCTGGTACCCAAATTCTATCTGTATCATCCAACTTAGGCTTCAATTGTTTGATTCCATTTACTTGGTAGTCGGTATTCGAAATCAAAGCGAATACTACTCCGACAAACGATATTAAACGTGCAAGAACCCCTTTATTTGATTACCCTCAATATGGTAGGGTTATGTGATGCTCATTCCTGGTAATGAAAGAAATGATGCCTGCGAATCTTGAGCGTATGTTGACACGTACCTTCTATTCGTCTACGCACTTTGTCACAAAAGCAGATCTCTATAGATCTTAGGAAAGAATTTCTCGACGAGGTGTCTAGGTTTTAGTTGAATATTGGGTAGTAATGACACAGTACGGAAGTGAAACTTTATGTTTGTCCCTCTAATGCTTTTCGAAAGCATTTTCCCGGACTAAGACTTTTCTCTTATTTCAGGTTTCATGTTTTCTAGGATTTTCCTCTCCATGTGCCTTCATGGAGCTAAGATTTGATGTTCCTTGGGAACTCTTACTTGCGAAGGTCGAGTCTAATCACCACTTTACAGGTTAATTGCACTATCTTCCCGTGGCAGACTAGCATTCGGTTTGTAACATCCTGATATGTAAGCTCATGACTTGGCTACCATACCCTCGAAGTATGTGTGTCATAAAAAGTTCTATGTTTGTTTGGGATATTCATATTTCGTCTAGCTGAGGGAATGAATAGTGGGACTGTGAGAATGGTCTCATAGAATTAGTGTTTTCCCCAAAATGAGCTACGTGTTTGTCAACCCATTTGGTAGAAAGGGTTTATGAGTTTTACAATGGTCAACTATAAGTCATTCAATGTGTATGCACCTCTTTAGTGTTTGAATGGTACTTTGGTGACTTACCATTACGTATTCCACTCATACAGGTTATAGCCTCAAAATCCTTAGTACAAGTATAAAATTGAGGTAATGAGTGTTAAACATCAAAAATTTTGTACTCTTACTGAGCCTGCGTTAAGAGGTCATTCCTTAACAATAGATGCTCCTAGAGCTTCCTAGTTCTAGAAAACTGGGAGCGAAAGATGTGATCACGCCTCTCCTCTAGGCTGAAATCTGGGATCCATTCAACAAGATGATCTTTGGGGAAGTGCGGGTACAAAAGAGCATAAAATTATCCTTCACTAATCCTTGTGGACAGTGGTATGTTATGAACAGTGATCTGTTGTGAACAGCTCGAGCTTACGCCCCTTTTGCATATCATGAACTAGTGAGATTAGCACGAAATTCCGCATTTGGGACCCTTTTAAAAGTTTTGTATATCATTTTTCGTTTAGTGCGACAATAGTCGTTAGTCCACACCTAGGTTTCTTTGGCATTCGCTTGTGAATAAATCACGACTTATTCATCACCGAGAGGATAGTCGGTCTTGAAGGTGTACTGAATGTCAATGGTTGTGAGAGCAACCCTGTTTGACCAATATTATGAAATTTTAGATTACCTACTTGTCTCATGTCGAGCTTCCACAATACCCCATCGGTGCTATGTGTATGCGGGTCAGAACAAATTTTCTGCCCCATCACCGAAGGGCATAACACTCCTAACAAAAAAAATTCAAGTAATTGTGAGACTGAACGGTGTGATAAATCCTGAGATTACGCTATAATCTCCCACAATAATTATGCAATTATTGTAAGTGTTGGTTGTGGTAATGCTTAAATTAAAGCTATCTCGACAAGTAGAATCTCAAAGAAGGAATGTGCGAAATCCTTCGCCGTTCAGGATTCACAAAAGATTGGTTGATTTCAATTTGAATTTCTCTCGTTCCTCCCAAACTATGAGATTGCTTTGAGAGCACCTAATTGAGAAGTCTGATTTGTTAAGATCCAATCCTTAACCAAGTGACTGAGAACATGGGTTGATCATTAGCTTAGACAGCAAGACTCACTAAAGTTCCCATGCACTGCAAAATATGAATACGTGTGCACCCGTAATGATAATTTACTTTGCATGATCCCTGTAGTGTTCCTTCTATCCCTAACTTTTAAATCAATGGGATTTGAAATGTTCATTAGATCGTGTTTGCACACTTGTGTAGGAGTGTGTATTGTTTTATCGGATTACTCTTAATTATGTGTACCAATACTCATGAATCTGCAGAATATGGTTGTTGTCGGATGAGGTTAATGGTAGAGAGGCACCACCAGTGTCTCTCAAAATAAAATGTGTATGGTGGAATTCAGGCACTATGTGTTGGGCAAGGATCCTCAAATGAGTGTCGAGCAACTCATGCTCCAAGTCTGTATATATGCATGGATCCACATACTCCTGATGTATGTCTTGGTCTTCTGACCCTTGGAGTTCTCTCCCATTTAGTCCTGCTTATCCACCTTGGATTCCCTTCTGTCTGGGCAATCCTGTCTGCCATATCTCATGGCGAAAGTCTAGGCATCCGATCCGACAACTTATGAAGGAGAGTATTTATATCGCAATGGCTGGAGTAGTTGTGGTGCAGGTATAGGTAAAGATTCTGGTACGGGTTCAGCCTGTTGTGATACCAAGGCCGGTAACTGACGATTGCTGCCGTCGTCGCCGAAGCTCAGCTCGTAACTCGATCTTCTAAGGTTGCAGTATGCTGAGTACCCGTTATTCTTGACTCGTAATCCGAAAAGTAACATGTTGTATGTGTTTAATTGTTCATTACATGTGCCATGTAATTGTATTAGTGTAGCTAATGATACCCTAGTGTAACTCCATACACTAATAGTCTACACAAGTTGTTCGGCAACGGTTGGAATTTCTATATTCAAGTCTTGGGTATTCTTAGTGTGGGGCAAGTCTTAGAAATCTTGGTCCCTAAATGAGTCCGGTTAGAGCCTAGGTGTCACTAAGGAAACCTAATTCGCTAAAAGCATTTCTCTGATACCAATCTGTCACACCCCCAAATTTATTCACTCAATAAATAAATACATGTTGCAACGATTGGTTCATTATACGATAGCGGAAGCTGTAATAGTGATTTCTAAGACTTGATTACATATACGATTACTAAGACTAAATAAATACAATGATCTAAGTCCCTCTAGATCAATGGTCGACTTGAGACTTGATAATCTATGTCCGTCCGGTTACTATGAATTGTTCCAACATAGCTAGCCTATTCCAACTGCTCCATGGCTAAAGGTTACCTGAGAAACATACTTGAAAGTGTCAACACAAAGGTTGGTGAGTTCACAGAGTTTGTTAATTTAGTACGGTTAGTTTTCCCCGAAAAACTAGACATGACTTAACCGTCATAAAATAAGTAGTTTTCCTTTGAAAACATGCCCATGACTTTACCGTCATAAAATAAATAGTTTTTCTTTGAAAACATGCCCATGACTTTACCGTCATAAAATAAGTAGTTTTCCTTCGAAAACATAGACATGACTTAGCCGTCATCAAATAAGTAGTATTCCTTTGAAAACAAGCCCATGACTTAACCGTCATAAAATATGTAGTTTTCCTTTGAAAACATATACATGACTTAACCGTCATAAAATGAGAAGTTTTCCTTTGAAAACATATACATGACTTAACCGTCATCAAATAAGTAGTTTTTCTTTGAATACATATACATGACTTAACCGTCATCAAATAAGTAGTTTTCCTTTGAAAACATGCCCATGACTTAACCATCATAAAATATGTAGTTTTCCTTTGAAAACATATACATTGTTTAAACCTGATCATTTACCGATCAAAACTCTTAGTATGTATTACCAATGAATCCGAATACTAACCCGATCAAGTGACCCCATTTGTAAACTTGCAAGGAATACAAAATAATATGTAATGTATGAGACCGTAACCAAACCCCAACTTTCTGTGCCTCCCCTCGCCTTTCTGCGAGTTAAGACAATATGCGGTCATTCGGCCATTTGGACCCCTGATTAGCGCGACTAATCATGACCGGAGGCGTCACCCCCAATAGTACTATCCATAAAATCCCAGGCTAAGTCCATAGCTAATGGTTACTAATTTTTATTTCGAGGACTTTAAGCGCTTTATTTTTCCCTCAATACACACATACGGTCTGATCATTAGTTCATTCATTTATATACAAAAATTCTTTACAAGTATGTTTCCACCCCAAAACATTTCAAAAACTTAGAAAATAAAAAGGGGTTAGTGAAACTCACCTTGTGTCCGATGAAATCCGAAATCCGAAATGAATCAGTCAAGGGAGATAGGAGGGAGTTAAGGGGTGTTGGTGTAGTGTTTATATATGGAGAAAGAGAGATGAGAGTTGAGTGTTTGACTACATCTTCATGATTACTACTTCTGACATGATTAGAATTGCATGTAATCATCAATTGTGGAAAAAGGGTGTGCATGCAAGCCATGTATGCAAGCATTAATGAGATAGTGGGTGGCTATACCCACTTTTCGGTCGAGAGGGGTATGGGGTGGGGGTTTGGGTGTTGTCAAATCCATCAATGGCTAGATTGGTGGGTTCTTTGGTGGTATAAACCCCCTAGGTGATCGCGTGATATAACACCCGGTGTAGGAACTTTTACTGATGTAAACTTTATATCTATATACCTAAATATTTATATATATATATATACATATATATATATATATAATTATTAGATGAAACGGGGCCGGGTTGAGTGTAGATCTTCAACAAGTCATTACGATTTGATGCTGGAGTGGAGTACAAGCAAAGATATAATTATGGTGATGTGATCTTTAAGTTGCTTATACTCTTGGTCATAATCATGATGATTATGATGCTTGAGTGTTGTGTAAGCAAGGCAATCATGATGAAGATGTGATCGATTTAGACGCGGTATATTACCCGAAAATAATACCCGCCTTAATATCTTTAATTATTAAGATGTCCTACATTTTGTGTAGGTTGACTAGCTTTAATAATCTGCTAGTGAATTCCCGACATAGTTATTACTTTAACTATATCATACATGTATACACATAAAATAACTCAAGGTCATGCAACCAACATTTTTATGTCCATGCTTTAAGGTTTAGTCACCAATATATACGTCTTTATATTAAAACGTGTCCCTAGACTTTTACTAGAATAAAATCTCATTATTCACCAACGAACGTCCAATGCACCTATTATCATTTATTTCCTAGTAATTCTTAAAAATTATTAAATATGACACTTGTCCCTTTGCTAGACTCCTGACAATACTATGTCAAAGATAATATTCCAAGAAATAGAAAATAGGAATGTGCAAATATGACTATGGGTATTGACCTGGACTACTGGGTGTCACAATCTTGCATCGCCTCAATCCAGCAGTTGTCAGCGAGAGCCTCCATCACATTCTTCGGCTCTAACTGGGACACGAATGCAGCATGCAAAAATGTTTCCATGACACCAGTGTCAAGTACCTCAGAGTACATACTAGTGTTCTCAGCAACGGTTCTATGACGAGTCTGAACACCGGCATGAGGATCACCAATAATGTTGTCAATTGGATGATTCTTATGCACTCTCGTCTCTGGTATTTCCGGTTCCTGAATTTCTGAATCGAGGTTCGTTCAACTCCCCCATATCCTGTGTTCTAAAAGAAGAAGATTCAATGTTGATTGGATCAGTTGGAGCTTCATGTCCTACATGAGTGTTAGGATTAGCTTGAGCGTCATTTCCGTCAACATGAGCATCTTCAATGTTATCACTATCATAAGTTCCAGATGCAGATGCAGCATTGGAATCGGGAGTTACAATTGGTACAGTTGCACGGGTTGAGAAACTGAAGTCATCACCGCCACCAAAGAATTCATACACATTTGCGGCATCAGCGGCAGACAAATCAGGAAGGTTGAAAGACTTGAATAGCGCATCATAATCAAAACCCCAAGCTGGTCCAGTTGGTTCTGGTGGGATGCTATGTTTGCTGCAATCCACTTCGAACCATTCCTCGACAGTATGAGTTCCTATATTGTACACTCTCTTACAACGCGAGTTGGCAACATATCCTAAGAAGATGCCTTCCACCGCTTTTGCATGAAACTTAGACTTGTGGTCTTTGTATTGTAGAAATAAGGAACATGGACTACCAAAAGGAACTAGGTAGTCAAGATTGGGAGGTCGATTGTTGATCAACTCATAGCAAGTCTTGTTGTGCCTCTTCACAACCAGAACTTTGTTCAAAACGTGACAAGCTGTATTTACTGCTTCTGCCCAGAAAGTGACAGGTAGCTTTGCATCTGACAGCATGGTCCTTGCAGTCTCGATCAAGGTTCTGTTTTTCCGTTCTACAACTCCATTCTACTGAGGTGTGTATGGGGCACTAAATTCGTGACGGATCCCCTTCTTGAGACAGAAAAGTTCCATCAAACTATTCTTGAATTCAGTTCTGTTATCACTCCTTATTCTTCTAACCTTCAACTTGCAAAGAGATTCCAAGCTCAGGATCAGGTATTGAAGAATGTCAGCCGTCTCGTCCTTAGTACCTAAAAATGCACCTAAGAAAAACGTGAGAAATCATCAGTTACAACCAAACAGTATGACTTACCTCCAATACTCATGATACTTATGGGGCCAAACAGATCCATATGTAATAGCTCCAAAGGTGTATCAATGGAGTTTTAGAGCTTAGGCTTGTGAGACTTCCATTATTGTTTGCCTTTTTACAAGGCATACAGTCATCTGCAACGGTAAATCTCAGCTTAGGAACACCGGTTACCAAACCATTTCGGACAAGATTATTCATTTTTCGATAAGAAATGTGTCCGAGTTTCCTATGCCACAAGATTGAGTCAAGCTCTGTCGCTTTGGTAAGCAAACAAGTAGCAACTGATGAGGTGGTTGTTGCCACGCTCATATCAATCTGATAAGTGTCGTTTGTCCTTGGTGCTTGCATCAGAATCCAGTCTTCAGGAACTTCAAAACCAGGTTTGAGAATCATGCTTTCTGTCTTGTCAAACATAACTGAGTACTCCTTGTCGCACATCTGGGAAACACTCAACAGGTTATGCTTTAGCTGCTCGCAGTAGTTGACGTTGTCGAAGCTGACATAACCATTTGAAACCACGCCTTGACATGTGATACTACCGCCTTTCTCTCTAACAAAGGCTACATAGCCGCCTCTGAATGGTTTTACATCTTGAATCAGGGCTATGTTGCCTGTCATGTGCCGGGAGCATTCACTATCTACATACCAACGATTAGAGATAGTACCCTTCAAATGTCCCTACACGAGTCACAAGAAATTAATTAGATTTGGAGACCCAAGCCATAGTGGTCTTGGTTCGTCCGTCTTTCTCAAAATAAACAACCTCAATTAATTCACAGTCGTGACTGTCAAAATGGATGAATCTCTAGGAGATTGAGAACTTTTGGATTTCTTGTTCCAGGACCTCTTCTTTTTCTTAATTGGAATAGTAGACTTAGATTCAACAGCAGCAGGTGAACTAATGGAAGCTTCACCTGATTGAATTCAAGCCAGCTGTTCCAGCTTTCTCAATCTCTTGTTCCTTCTTCTCCTATGTGGTTTAGATAGTTTCACCACAGGTTTCTCACCAGTAGGTGCACTACCAGAGGTAGATGCCCAAGGTTTAGTAGGTAGCTTTTCACATTTTGAAACAAATGGTTTAGCCTCAGATATGTTCTTTGGCTTTACCATAGGTTTCACTGGTGGTTTCACCTCATTTGCTTTTGGACTTTCGGAATGCTTCACTGGTGGTGACTTAGGGATAACGTCCGGTTGTGAAACAATTGGCCGTTTCCCTTGGTTCTTAGCAGGGCAGTTCACAAGAATGTGACCAACCATACCATAGTGAAAGCAAGTTCTCTTTTCTTTGTAAGTCCTCCTGTAAGGCTCATTAGATCTGGCATTAGATGACTCAGCATGAAGAGCAGGAGAAGTTGTTTGGTGAACAGTAGTTTGACCCGATGATGATTGGTTTTTGGGAATATAATATTTTTGCAAATTTTCTTGATAACCAAGCCCATAATGAGCTGAAAAAGCTTCTTTCTTAGCTTGATTAATGTTTTTATATCCCCCATAAAGCATCACTTTTAATTTTTCATTTGAATTAATGATATCGGGTTCAGTCAAAATACACTTATCACTATCAGTGAAAATGTTTTTCTTAACTTTCTGTTCACCTAGCAACTCCTCAGATACTACTCCTTCAGGGTAGGTGTTCTCAGACCCATCATCAAAAGCAGTAAAGAACTCTTCATTAGACGCAGAGTCAGTGTTATTTGAGGAATCATCCTTGTTAGAGGAATCATCCTGACTTGAGGACTCATCAAGGCATGACAAATCAATGTTAATTAAGCCGTTGACAAATTTCCCGCTAACTAGTGGAGGAATGGCATTAGTACCCAACCCTAAGCCATTCACTTGCCTCACTACTGATTCGTAGTGTTCCACCACAAAGCGAGAATTTTTCAACTTCTCAATTTTACCATTTAAATGCAAGACCTCATTCTGCAGCTTGGTAATTTCATTATTTCTCTTTTCTAACCCCTTGTACGCAACATCCAAATGAAACTGTTGTTCGCTGATTTTAAGTGAAAAATCACGTTTTTCTTTCTTTAAAGTTTCAATTAATTCTTTGTAACGTTTTTCATTTTCCTTGTAGCTTAACGCTGCCATACAAAGAGGTTCGACTTTTTCCTGAAGCTTAGAATTTTCTTCTTTCAAGCCAAGACATTTGGAACATGAAATGACAGCAAACGAATTAGAGTCTACCTCAGTTGACGAACTTGATGCTTCCCCAATAGCCATGAGGGAAAAGGCAGTTGTAGACTCATCTTGGTCAGCTACAGACGCTTCCCGTTCTTCTGCTTCCATCATCTCCATAATCTCAGCCATTAGACCAACCTGGGTTTGAGCAATAAGGGCATCCTCCAAATGAACACCCCAATCAAAGCTTTCATCCTGTTGAGCTACCAAAGCGTTGGACGTTCCACCTTGACTTTGATTATGGTTGTTAGAGTTGTTGTACCCTTGATTGTTTCCTTGGTTGAGGTTTGGTCTAGTGAATCTTGAGGCAGGTGCTTTATCCTTCTGACATTCACGAGCAAAGTGTCCAAAGTTCTGACACTTGTACCACTTGGCCTTGGATTTGTCGAAACCCACCTTGGCATTTGAATGCCCACCAATAAACTTTTGGCCAGTTCTGTTCAAGAAACGCTTGGCCCTTCTCAAGATCATGGCCATATTCCACTGAATATCATGTATGACCACCACAACCATTCGAGTTATCTTCTTCATGAGAGTTCCCTGAGAATAAGGCGATACCAGAACAATATGATTTAGTTGTGGAAGACGTCCCATAATACATAGAAGGGTCTTGGATTTGAGGTCTTCCTGAGCTTTCTTTTCTTTTTAGGTTCATATCGTGAGCTAGAACCTTACCGATTGCTTCTTCAATCGTCATCTCATAGAACTTGGGGTTCTCTCTCAGTAGAGTGGTATACATCTCAAACTTTAGTGGTAACACATCTAGAAATTTTTCAACTAATTCCTCATCAGGATACTTCCGCTCAAAAGCTTTTAACTCAGTCTGCAGATGATAGAATCTAGATATAAGTTCATCAGTAGATTCATTCTCCAGGTATCTGAAGCACTCATACTGCTTTCTCAGACGATCTCTTTTGCTCTTCTTGATGTCACCGTTCCCTTCAAATCTTTTCTGCAATGCCTTCCAAAGATCTTTCAAATTATCATATCCTCTGAAGCTGTGAAAGAGTTCTCTAGTTAGGGCCGTTGTGATAGATCCATGTGCTTTCTTTTCTCTATCATATACTTTCTTCTCTTCTTTGTCTAGCTTAGAGATAGGCTTGGGAACAACTTCATCAAGATATGTATATGTTGGATGCTTATAACCCTCAAGTATAGGTATCCACAAAGAGGAATCAGTATATGAGATATAATGCACAAAGTGTGCTTTCCAATTTGAATAATCATTTACATTAAGCAGCTTTGGTGGTTTCTGAGGGGTTCCAATCTCATTGTCATAATTAAGTAGGTTACCGAGGTTCTGCAGATTTTCCATAGAGTAACACTTAGTCAAATTTCAGAAAAATCAAAACAACTTGCGCACTTGAATTTGGCCTTCCGCACTTAAAGACCTAGTCTTGCGTATTTAGAATTTTCTCTTGCGTACTTGACAAGTACGCAGGAGTAAATGATAAGTACATAGGAGAACAATTAAGTATGCAGCAAATATGATCTTGCGTACTTAGTAAGTACGCAGCAAGACTGTACTTGTTGCCAAATATGGTAAGTACGCAGATCACTTTTTCACCAACTTTTTCCGGTCACTGGAATCTCACCGGAGACAGAAAAAATTGAAGATATGACCAAACAAAAAGAGCCAAAGGGTCAGAAACTCGTTTCTAACCAACCTTTGATGCTCAAAACACTCAAATACACAACAAAAGTCGGTTTTTGAGTGATTTTTGCTTCTAAAATAGTGATCAAGAGCTACCCCTATTTTATCACAAAAATCAACAAAAACACCCACTTTTGCTTGTAAAATCTCTGTAGGATATGTAGAAGATGCTCCTAACACACTCACAACACTCCAAATCAAGAGCTATGCTCTGATACAACTTGTAGGTCCCCGGGTGTCTCGGATCATTACGTGTGGGTGTGTGACTAGTCGGACCGGGTGCGGAATGCCCGTGACTAGGTGGAGAATCAAGCAACACAAGGTAAACCGACAACGAAATCACTTTCAAACTCCGTCTATTATAAACTTGAAGGTTACAGAGAGAATACAACTGAGTGCAAATGCCTGCGTGTATAACTTCTGTCAACCTAGCCTATTTATACTAGACCTGATCTCTGCACACTTAACAAGTGCGCAGGGAAAATTGTTCCTGCGTACTTAGCAAGTACGCAGAGAGTTCTTGCGTACTTGCTAAGTACACAGGAGATAACACCTGCGCACATGCTAAGTGCGCAAAACACTTAGAGAAATTAGACAACGAGTACATACAATAGTAAATACAACTCGATAACTAATACATACAGACACTAACATACAAAGACTAATACATACAAGACAAGTACAAAATGCTAAGACAATGTCCAGAGTGTTTATCACACAAAAGTGCTTCAACAAACTCCCCCTTGACAACAGCTCTGGATTGTCTTTGATCTTCACTGCTCCCCAGCTTTAGCTTCCATCTTCTTCTTGTAATCAAGGTAGAACTTGATCACCTTGTCGTATTTAGAAGCAAGGAACTTTGTCCACTCGTCCGTGTACATGCAGTACTTGTCAGCTAGCGCCTCCAGATCTTTCACATAGAAGTTTATGAATCAGACTTCATCAAACACTCTGATCAGTTTCCTTGGCACTAAGCTTCCACTATCGGACCACATCTTTCCAATCACCACTGCCTCGGCCGATTTAGGATATACGTACCAGTACCATATGTTACCGAGGATATCCTAAGATAACTTGCTCAGGTGATTCTTGGTTTCACATAGCACTGGCTTGTATACTAGTTTCTTTAAGCTCAGGGGAATCTCTGATGATGAAGACGACGAAGGAATCAGATGAAAAACACTGATTTTGCATACTTAGACCGACGGCTTGAGAGGTTTTGTGTGTAAGGGAAGGTTTAAAATGATCGGAGATGTTAAAATGAGGCTTGACGATTTATGAACACATTTAATTTTCTCATGACGGTAAAGACCAAAATACCCCTATCGAAACAACTAGTTTCGATGGGCAAAAGAAGTTTCGGGTGAGTTGGAATTTCGATAGGAAAGGATAGTTTCGACTGACTTTGTAGTTTCAATAGGAAAAAGATAGTTTCGACTGACTTTGGAGATTCGATAGGCAAAGAACAGATAAAAAAAATAAAATAATAATAAAACTATTTACAAGATATTTACACTTATCTTCTTGGAAAAGATCCAACATGAGATCAGATCTGGTCAGTCTCTTGAAACACTTTATTTTGCAATTAACTATTGTGAGTCCCTGAAGATAGCTGATATTTGTGCAAAGTAAACCCGAAAATTTGTTTGTACATAGATTTCATGTGATTATAAGGTACCATTTAAGCAAGATACAAGGTGTACCCCACATATTGAAATAAACTGGTTTTGAAAACCTATCAATCCTCAAGAAATACACATCTTCATCATATCATCTCTTTCTTATTAACCAAGGTACCATCTTAGTAATTTCAAAGTACCACCAAAATAAAATAAGAAATCCAAGTGGATTAGAATATTAAAATGAAAAATATCCAACTAGATTCTAAAAAGGTACGAACATTCTAGATCTTTGCGTAAGCAAAACAGAAGAAGTCGTAAAATTATCCAAGCGGATAGAAAAATGTTGAACACCCGAGATCTTTGCGTAAGCAAAACAGACGGGGTCAAATCATCCAAGTGGATGGGAAAAGGATGAACACCCGAGATCTTTGCGTAAGCAAAACATACGGGTCATCGGTGGTAAATATCGTTACTTTGATGGTCACTTGGTGTATGAATTGGAATCCAACACGTAAGACTGTATCTGATTGGATTGGTTTTCGTAGATATATAAAATGGGTTAGATGTTTCAATAATGGGTTCAAACACACAAGTATGAGATGAAATTTAGGTTTTCACACTACTTACACGTTTTAACCATATGCCGGGCCTACCAGCTATACCTTATTAAGCACCATCGCTTTTGGTCCATTCCATGCCAAGAGATGAGATCAGACTCTATCATTTCTCAAAGGTCAGATTTAATTTTCCTGAAACAAAACCACTTGTAAGACTATATACAAAGCAATTCTTTTTCAAATTTTGACATATTAAATTCTCATTTCTCCCCCAAAAGATTTGCTTATAACGAAAAGTAACTGTACAGAAAAATAAAATCTTTTTAGAAATTTCTTGACAATTAATCAAAAACATGAAACACACTAATATTCACAAGGTTTACTGAAATTTTATCATTCCAAGCATCTCCACCAGTTGGGCAAATCTGGTAGAGTCAAAAGCCTTTGTGAAGATGTTTGCAGTTTGCTTCTCGGTTTTGACCTCAAAGATTTGAATATGCTTCTTTTCAACACAATCATGGATAAAATGATGTTTGATTTCAATGTGTTTGGTTTTGGAATGCTGAACTGGGTTTTTGGTGATATGGGGAACGACAGTGTTGTCACATAGAATAGGTGTCTCATGGAATGTGATCTCATAGTCAAGCATCTGATGGTGTATCCATCTGACTTGGGAACAAAAGAGGGCGGCGACAATGTATTCGGCATCGGTAGTGGATTGGGAAATGGTGGATTGTTTCTTACATTGCCATGAGACAAGGCGGTTGCCAAGGAACTGACAACCTCCAGAAGTGGATTTTCGGTCTAAGTTGCATCCACCGTAGTTTGAATCTGAATAAGCCACAAGATCAAACGAATCATTTTTTAGGACACCACAGCCCCAATTTTGGCTTATACTTTAAATATCTCAAAATACGTTTGACATCTGATAAATGAGAAAGTTTAGGATTAACCTGAAAACGTGCACACAAGCACATAGCAAACATGATGTCAGGCCTGCTTGCAGTGAGATACATGAGAGAACCTATCATAGAGCGATAGAGTTGCTAATCTACGCTTTCACCATCCAGATCGGGAGACAGACAATGTCGAACTTCCACGGGAGTTTTGACTTGGTGGGAATCAACCATTTTGAACTTGGTCAGGATCTATTTCACGTATTTCTCTTGATGGATGAGGATTTCTGACTCAGACTGATCAACTTGTAGTCCCAAAAAGAACTTCATTTCTCCCATAGAGCTCATTTCAAACTTAGAACGCATCACTTCTTCAAATTCTTTGCAAAGACAAGGATTGGTAGATCCAAAAATGATATCATCCACATAAATTTGCACCATGATTGTATCCTTTCCATCCTTCCGTTTAAACAAAGTTTGGTCAATTGCTCATCGTGTGAAACCATTATCAAGCAAATGCTTTGATAATATTTCATACCACGCACAAGGTGCTTGATGAAGACCATAAAATGCCTTGTCTAACTTGTAGACATGGTCTGGAAAGTTAGGATCAATGAAACCTAGTGGCTGTTTGACATATACTTCCTCTTGAACTTTTCCATACAGAAATTCGCTTTTGACATCCATTTGATGAAAAGTGAAGTCCATGTAGGCTTCATAGGCGAGAAACATTCTGATGGCTTCCAAGCGAGCCACTGGTGCAAATACTTCCTCAAAGTCAATCCATTCTTCTTGATAGAATCCTTGAACAACCAAACGAGCTTTGTTTCGAACCATAATTTCTCCTTCATCCTTTTTGTTTTGAAATACCCAATGAGTGTCGATAGGTACTTTGTTCTTAGGAAGATCCACCAGATTCCACACATTTAATTTTGAGAATTGCTGTAACTCTTCTTGCATAGCTTCCACCTAGCTATTCTCAAGCAAAGCTACTTTGATATTCTTAGGATCGACTTGAGATATGAAACATGACAACATGATGTTATCTAAAGCATCACATGCACTCCGGGTACGAACACCCACATTGAGTGGACCAATGATGTTGTCGGTGGGATGATTCTTGTGAATTCTCAACTGAGGAATCTCATCTTCTTCTAAGACTTCTTCCAAATTTGTAATATTTTCTGCAGGAAGATCAGCTACATTATCAATAGGATCTTCAGCAGGTGATTGTGGTACAATATCTACTATTGGAATTATGTTGTCTTCAACTATTTCACTTGTTGCACCAGAACCGAAAGACTCCATATTGGATTCAGAATCAGCAGGTACAAGGATTTCAATATGAGCGGATGACGAAGAACCTTGATCATTTATGTTCCATATATTGTTCACAGAGAAGTAATGATTAGCAGGAGTTGATTCATTAGAGAGCTCAGGAAGATTAAATGACTTAAACAATGAATCGACATCAAAAAGCCAATTAGGACCGTCTCCTGCGTCCGTATGATTGTTTTCATGCCAATTGATATCAATGGACTCCAGCACTATCCTTCCCTTCTTATGGTAGACATGAAAAGCTCGTTGATTGGATGAGTACCCCATAAAATAGAATTCATCAGCTTTGGCTTCAAACTTGTTCAGTTGATCTGAGGTATTTAGCATTTTGCACACACACCCAAATTTTCTGAAGAAATCAATAACTGGCTTGCGCTTGTACATGATCTCATAAGGTGTCTTGTTGCAACTTTTGGTGATGAGAACCCGGTTTTGCACAAAACATGCAGTGTTGACTGCCTCAGCCCAGAAAGTCACGGGAAGCTTAGAGTCAACAATCATAGTTCGTGCAGCTTCAATTAAAGTGCGGTTTCTCCTTTCAGCTACACCATTTTGTTGAGGAATATGAGATGCACTGAATTGCCGAGAAATTCCTTTGCTTTCACAGAGGAATCAAGAGTGGCATTTTTGAATTCTGTTCCATGATCACTGCGGATAGTTTTCACACTTAGATTGAAGATGTTCTCAATTTGAAGCAGATGGGTTTTCAAAATCTCTAGCGTCTCATTTTTCTTAGTTAGGAAGAACACCCAAGTAAACCGAGAGAAATCATCGGTTACCAGTAAGCAGTACGACTTTCATCCAAGACTCATGACACTCACAGGACCAAAGAGATCCATGTAAAGTAATTGGAGAGGAGAGTTAATGGAATTTGTGTTTTTAGGCTTATGAGAAGAGTTATGCTATTTTCCCTTGGAACATGAGATGAAGTGTTCCACAAGAGATAAATCTTTAACAGGTAATCCAGTGACGAGGTTTCCTCGAACCAGTCGTTTCATATTTTTGAAATTTACATGTCCCAACCTCTTATGCCACATGAATGATTCATCTTCGGAAGCATTTGAAAGAAAGCACGATTCAATGCCCGATCGGTTGTTCATATCCAAGTTGTATGTGTTGTATCTTCTAGGAGCACGCATGAGAATAAGTTCTTCTAGAATCACCACTCCAGGCTTCAACATTAGACATTCTATTGAATTGAACAAGGCAAAGAAATCCTTGTCACAAACCTGAGAAACACTCATCAGATTGTACTTCAATTGAGGAACAAAGTTGACAAATTCCAGACTATTTACACCGTTCGATACCATTCATTGTCCTTCAATCTTCCCTCCTCTTGGATTACCAGCAAAAGCTACATACTCTCCATCAATAGGATGCTTATTTTGCAGCAAATTAAAATGACCAGTCATATGTCTTGAACATCCACTATCTACATGCCAAATGTTATCTCCAGTTCTTTTTGATTGACCCTATACACAACAAACCATTTGGACGTTTTGACCAATACCATTGCTATCAAGAAGTTTCTTGTCTGGATAGGACATCACATTGGAATCATAATCAGAATCCTCCTTAGATGAAGCATGGTCATCAAATAGAACATTATTTTTAATTTTCCACGTTCTTTTCAAATAATTTTTAGCATTTTTAATTCTTTTACGCCTAGATTTTCTACTGTGAGAAGACTTAGACGACACATTTGAATTCAAGGAAATTTTGGGAGACGATTCTTCATTACAATCGGTGGTTATCAATTTACAACTTTTTAAAACATGATTTGAAGCACCACAACTAAAACAAACTTTTTCACAAGATATCTTAGCCTGATAATTGCCATCACAAGATGAAGATGATTGTGATGTTGAGGCATCTGAACATGAGACGGTTCTCTCATCAATAACTTTGTCTTGAAGACGATGTTCTTCCTTTAATCTGAAAAAGTCCATGTTGCTCATGATTTCACGTGGTACATCATTCACAATAATTCCTGCACTTTTAAACTTGGTAACACATGTCACAGCATTCAAAGATTCAGGAACAAAAGGAAAAGCATTTTTAAATTTAGAAATATCACACCCCAATCCCGTATGCTCAGCAGGCACAGAATTAAAATATAAGTTTTCAACATGTTCACAAATATCTGGTTTTGACACGGACATATTATTACATTCATCCGACTCATGTTTATTTAAAACATTTCAAACATTGGTACTCTCATCACAATCATCTTCGGAAGTTACACAATTTGATTCTGCACATGAAGCAAAACTGTCAGAATCAGAGGACGTAATATAATCATCAGGAGATAAAGTGCACACAAAATGGGTAGGAACATGAGCAGCAGGTATGTCAGCAAATCTACCTGATTTGGAATAAGGTGGTGGATGAGGATTATAACCAAGACCCTCTGTGCCTTTTCTGTTAAATTGTTTATCAATTATACCAAACAAAATTTTCTGATCCATATCCATGTGGTCAACTTGTAATTTAGCCTTTTCTGCCTTTTGGACCCTTTCACTCAAAATTTTATTATTAATGGTTTGAGTATTAAGTTGCACAATTAAAGAACGGTTTTCACCAGAAATAACATGAATTTTCTTTAAGTATAGTTTCTCATTTTTTGCCACAGAGTCATACATCACCTTAATATGATCTCGTTCATTAATCAAAGCTTGGTTAATGAATCTGTATTTTTGAATTTCATTTAAGCAAGATCTAGCATTACAAAGTTTAGAAATAACCTCAGTAGGCACATCAGTGATATCCTCAGCAGGTTCAATCATGACACACTTGCCCTTGTCCTCCACATCAGCCATCAAGGCTTTATTAGCAGCTTCCTCAGCTTGTTCTCCCCAATGATAGTGTCCATCAACTTGATACACAAGAGCTATGGAACTTGAAGATGTGTTTGTCTTGGGAGGATTAGCAACTTGTTTTCCAGAGGAAATCTTCTTTTCTTGCTGATCCTTAGAGGACGGCTCCTTGCAGTTTCTGGCAAAGTGACCCAGCTGATCACAATTGTAGCATCTCACCTTCTTGATATCAAACCTAAGTGTCTTCCCCTGCTTGAATCCGTCTAAACCAGTCCTTTTGATGAATCTTTTGGCTCTTAAGGTCAGCATGTCCATACACCAATCAATCTCCATTTTCTCTAAATCATCAGGATTGATTTGCTCCAAGTTATCAGGTTGAAAGCTAACTGGTGTTAGGTTTCAAAAAATCAGTGCATCATAGCACGACATGAAAGCAGTCATGATTGGGACATATTCATTAGGAATCATGGTAATGGACTTCTGAGGAGCAGAGGAGCTGGTAGGTTGAATTGCAGCAGAAGGAGGAACATCAGTCTGAAAGTATGGGCTACTGGAAGAGCTTGATCCAACAATAAGAGCTGTGTTTTCGGACTAATTTGTTGGAGTAACTGCTCCTTTCTTGATCTCAATCTCATAAGATTCAAGGAAGCTGTAGACTTCTTGTTGAGACAAAGCACTCAGATTCTCAGTCTTCTTGATCATGATACGATATATATTCCATTCCTCAGGAAGAGCGTATAGGAGTTTCTTGTTTAGCTCCAGAGTAGGGTACTCAACACCCATTACTTTCAACCTAGATACGATGCTTGAGAAACGGTTGATCAAATCAGACATTGATTCACCTCTGACACTGCAGAACATCTCATACTGCTTCTTGATCAGATCTCTCTTACTCTCCCTGACATCAGCACTTCCCTCAAATCTGGTGCACAAGGCTACCCATAAGTCTTTGGCAGTGGTGTACTCAGCAAAGATGATGAAGATATCCATAGGAAGAGCCATAGCAATAGTCCCATAAGCCTTGTTGTCTCGGGCAATCAAAGCAAGTTCCTTCTCATCATATTCATCTATTGTCTTAGGACGTTGAATATTAGCAGTAGTGATAACAGGCTTGTGAGGACCATCAGTGATAGAGTTCAGCAAAGTATGATCATGAAATTGGAAGAAAAGCTTAATCTTCTTTGTCCAGTCATCAAATTCCCTTGTAGACACAAGAACAGGTGGTTTGTTTCCTCCAGAGTACTCAGTTGAACTTGAAGTTGCCATAATATCAGGAATCGAAACTAAAACAGTAACTAGTTTCGGGTGAGTAACCTTGATCGAAACTACTAGTTTCGATAGAGAAATACTTGATCGAAACTCCTAGTTTCGATTATAGTTTCGATTGAAGAACAGATCCCGAAACAACTAGTTTCAATGAAGAATCCCTTGGTCAAAATAAGCAGAATTCCTGTAAAAACAACTAGTTTCGATGTCCAAGTTTCAATTGAAAAGCTGCACACAGTAGTTTCGATGAGAACAAGACAAACAAAGCTAATTTCGATTGTACCTCTACCAGACAAGGTGCAGACAGAAAGATTCGATGATCAAAAGAATGTTCCCCAGAGTAGTTTCGATGTCTTCTTCCCCAAGTTAGAAAACCTCCATTGATGATCAATCTCACAAATTAATATCTTTAAAATAACAATCCAATCTAGCAAAAAGTCTCGTCAAAAGGTCCTGATTACAAATCCAACCTTCGATTTTGAAACCACTATCAAAACACGTCAGAAATCGATGAAACAGTACCGATGGCGATGAAACATTGCTCGTAGAGTCCAGATGAAGAAAACTTCAATAAAAACGCAGTAAACACCTAGATCGATCACAAAAACTTGATAATACTCATAAATAAGAGCATAAAGCTCTGACACCAATTGTAGGTCCATATTTCAACTTGAAATCTCACAGATGATCGAATCTCCACACACAAAGGCGGAAACAGTGTGTATGGAGGTGAAACAGAGGATAGAAATAGATTTTGGTGAAGATAACAGGCTAAACACACTCACAATCAATACGAATTTGATATGAAATTGTAAGAACAGGTATCAAACAAGTACGCAAGATGTATTGATTGAAGAACAAGGTGAAAGAGAAATTCAGGGTTACAGCCGCTACACACCCCCTAAAATTTTTCAAACTAGGCTATTTATAGTAAGTCAACAGGTATCGAAACTATGCCAACCGAAACTACTAGTTTCGGTTGAGCATTTACAGGTGATTGACTAACCTGTCGAAACTTACTATCTATCAAAACTACTAGTTTCGATTGAAGAAACTTAATCGAAACTAAGTAGTTTCGATGGCCCAGACTTAGCTAAATAAAACAGTAAATTACAGAAACTGAAATTACAATAATGAAATGACAGAAAGTAAACTAAGCTAACATTGTTCAAAAATACAATAATGACAACAACTTATACAGAAAAACATGTCTCTACAGAAATTTTATAAATAACAATTTTTGACTGAAATTCAAAATGCAGAAAAGTAATAAAGTATAATAAAAGAAAACTTAAAACAAAATCTCCCATGAAAAGTTGTTTTTGAAAACATTTATTCGGGATTGATCATACCGATCATTTTGATCAGAAATTCAAACCTGGTATGATCAAATGCCTTGGTAAAGAGATCGGCAAAATTATCATATGTATGTACCTTCACCAGCTCAATCAACTTTATATCTACACAATCACGAATAAAATGATATCTAATTTCAATGTGCTTTATTTTACTGTGCTTAACAGGATTATTTGTTATGGACATTGTGGCAGTATTATCAATAAACATGGGGGTTCTTGTGAAATTCAAATCATAGTCTCTTAATTGATGTTGAATCCACAAGATCTGCGAACAACAATTTGCAGCAGCGATGTATTCTGCTTCACATGTTGAAATGGATACCGTAGTTTGCTTTTTGCATAGCCAGGAAACAAGACGATTACCCAAGAACTGGCAACCACCTGTTGTAGATTTCTTGTCTAAACAACAACCACCAAAATCAGAGTCAGTATATGCATTGAATTTAAAGTTAGAACCATGTGGAAACCATAATCCCAATCTCTGTTTTCCTTTCAGATAACGAAAGATTCTGTTGACTGCTATCAAATGAGACTCCTTTGGTTTTGCTTCGAATATGGAACAGAGACACCCTGCAAACATTATATCTCGCCTTGAAGCGGTTAAGTACATGAGAGATCCAATCATTGCACGGTAGAGTCGGCAGTCAATGTCTTTTCCATCCGGGTCAGGATTCAACTTATGATTCACCGGAATTGGACTATCGTATGGGGTACAGACCTTCATCTTGAACTGGCTCAAGATGTCTTTGACATACTTGCACTGATGAATAAAGAAACCATCTTCCTTCTGATAAACTTGAAGTCCAAGGAAAAATGATAACTCTCCTATAGCTGACATTTCAAACTTTGATTTCATAACATTCTCAAACTCTTTGCACAACCCTTCACTTGTTGAGCCAAATATAATATCATCTACATATATCTGAACCAGTAGATAATCTCCCCTTGCTTTCTTAATGAATAAGGTCGAATCAATTTGGCCACGCACAAATCCATTGTCCATGAGATGTTTAGACAACGTTTCGTACCACGCTCGGGGAGCTTGATGTAAACCATAAAGTGCTTTATCAAGCTTGAATACTCTAGATGGATGAACTGGATCTTCAAACCCCGGCGACTAACACACATTAACCTCTTCCTTGACCTTACCATATAAGAAAGCACTCTTCACATCTAATGGAAACACCTTAAACCCTTTGAATGATGCAAAAGAAAGAAACAACCGAATAGCTTCAAGCCTAGCAACAGGGGCATAAACCTCGGTGTAATCAATTCCTTCTTGTTGATTGAACCCCTGTACAACTAATCTTGCCTTATTTCTCACCACTACACCATGATCATCTTTCTTGCATTTAAACACCCACTTAGTGCCAATTGGATACACACCCTTTGGAAGATCTACAAGATTCCAAACCTTTAGCTTATCAAATTGAGCAAGCTCTTCCTGCATTGCTTCTATCCAATTGTTATCGCGCAAAGCCATTTCGACATTCTTTGGTTCGACCTAAGAAATAAAACATGAATGTGAGCAAACATCAAGAACACCAGTATCCTTATTACATGTATACAAACAAGTATTCTCGATTAAAGAACGCGTCTGCACTCCATCTCTCAAATTCCCAAGTATATTTGTCGCCGGATGATCTTTTAGTTCTTTGATTGATGCAAATTCAGGAACCAGCAACACATCAACTTGAGTCATTTCAGCTTGAGAAGACATGTCCTGATTAACTGGTATTTCCGAGTCCAGATTCGTAGGAATCTCCCCCTGAACTTGTCTCGAAGTAGAAGGTTCATCAACAAATAATGGATTAGCAGAAGAATCTTGAAAAACAACATCTTCTTCTTCACTATCAGACTCTTGTGGTCCCGAGCAAGAAGCAACATTAGGAGCAGGAGTAGATGTAGATGGAACAAATAAACTTTGAACCACAGTTGGTATAAAACCTCCATCATGTGCATCCTCACAAGACTCATACAACATAGTAGCCACTTCATGAGAAATATCAGAAGGTAAAAGAAAAGACTTGAATAAGCTGTCATAATCAATAGCCCAGTCTGGTCCAATCGCCATTTGAGAAAAAAGAACGATTTGAACAATCAATTTGAAACCATTCCTCAACCTCGCGAGTATCTTTGTTATAAACCCTTTTGGTAGTAGAATTTGCATCATACCCCAGAAAGATCCCTTCAATAGCCTTAGCACTGAACTTGGTTGGGACATCTCTAACCTTCAAAAGGGTACATGGATTGCCAAAAGGTAGTAAATACTCTAGATTTGGCTTTCGATTATTAAGCAACTCATAGCATGTCTTGTTGTGTTGCTTCACGGTCAGAACTTTGTTCAAAACGTGACAAGCAGTGTTCACAACTTGGTCCCAAAAAGTAACTGGAAGCTTAGAATCTGCAAGCATCGTACGTGCCGTTTCAACCAAAGTTCTATTCTTTCGTTCAGCAACTCCGTTTTGTTAAGGTACATATGGCGCACTGAATTCATGATGAATTCCCTTTTGTAAACAAAATAAACCCATCTTGCTATTTTTGAACTCGCTGCCATTGTCACTCCTAATTCTTCTGACTTTCTGTTTGCACAAATTCTCTAAATCCAGGATAAGAATTGTACCATCTCTGTTCTTTCAGCTATAGAAACGAGGAACTTAACCCATGAAAATCTAGAGAAATCATCTGTTACCACCAGACAGTAAGATTTACCACCAATGCTCCTAATACTAATCGGTCTAAACAAATCCATATGTAGCAGCTCCAATGGAGTTACAATAGAATTCTTTGTCTTAGATTTGTGGGACTTCTTGTGTTGTTTCCCCTTCTTGCAAAGAATACAATCATCAGGAACGGAGAATTTCATTTTCGGAACACCAATCACTAGATCATTCTTCACAGGATAATTCATTTTCCTGTAATTGATGTGAGCAAGCTTCCTGTGCCACAGAATAGAGTCAGATTCAGACGCCTTTGAGAGTAAACATGTCGGAATAGAATCAGTTTTCATTGCAACACTCATGTCTAAAACATATGTGTCATTCGTCCTTGGAGCCTTCATTAGAATCCATTCTTTAGGAATAACAAATCCCGGCTTCAAGATATAACATTCAGTGTCATTGAAATGGAATGAAAACTTCTTGTCACATACTTGAGATACACTCAAAAGATTGTGTTCAAGCTGCTCAACATAGTTCACTTTCTCAATCTTCAAAGTACCTTGACCTGTTATGTACCCGCCTTTATTACCAGGAAAAGCGACATAACCGCCATTAATTTTAATAGCATCTTCAAGCAAACGAATATTGTCATATGCCGAGAACAACCATTATCCACATACCAAGTATTGTTGATAGTCCTCCTTGGTTGCCCCTACATAAACAAAGAAAATCAGTTAGAAATGGGAACCCAAGCCATAGTGGTCTTGGGTCGTCCAGAAGTATCAAAAAAAACAACTTCAATGAGTTCACAATCCACTTTATCATCAACCTTTGGTACATAAAGTCCAACAAAATCAGAACCTCTTGATGGAGACACAGGGTGATTATTTTGAAAACATTATTAGATTTATTATTATCAGATTCAGATGCTTCCAAAAGTTTCTTTAATTTTCTATACGTCTCCGCCTTTGTGGTCGAGAAAGTTTGACCTCAGGTTAAGAATCTTTTATGATTCCAACATGTGGAATCTCAAAATGTTGTTCATCATTTTGCTTAAATCCCATGGATTTAGCAAATGACTGAGTAGACATGGACTGCCTCGGTGGAACTTTATTCACAACATCAGATGTAGGCTTTCCCACATTAGGTCTTTTCAGATTCGTCACCACTTCTTGTTGTGGGGGAACAATTTTGGATTTGCCTTTCTCTAAAAACATAAGGCTTCTTTTCTTGATTCTTATAAGGACAGTGTATCAGAATGTGACCCACTTCATTACAATGAAAGCACACTCGTTTATCCCGATGATTTCTGACATAAGAACTTTTTCTTGAAGTTGATGAACAACCTGATAAATATTCCTCAGAATATTTCACTGAACTTTCAACTTTCTTCTTTGGAACATAAACTTGTTTAGTCACCTTTGAGTATGTTTTCTTATCATGACCAGCATCAAGAAAACCATTTGTAACCTTGAAAAGATTAGGTTGTACAACTTCATCAGGTTTGATTAGAATGCATCTATCTCTTGTAACCTGTTTCACCACCTTTGGTTCATCAAGTTTCACCTCTTTAGGTACACCTTCAACCTTGTTATCATCAAACAGTGCATCATCATTATCAGAATCATAAACCATCTCTTCAAATGTCACTAGATTAACCTTCAAGACTGTCTTTGGATCAATCTCCTCCTCTTTTATGATTTCTAGTTCAACTGCATAATTCCCATCAAATGGGGGAGGAACAAACCCAACTCCAGCAACCTTCTTTGTAGGACCAGCATTGTCATGAAAATAATCCAATAACATAGATGAATTTCCAAAACTCTCCAGCTTTCGATGTAATTTGATCACTTCTGATTCTTTGTCAAAAATCTCCTTGTTTTTCTTAGCGACAATTTCATTTCGCTTCTCAGTTTCAGCATAAGCCATATCCAGACGATATGCTTGTTCCTTGTACTTTAACCCCAAGAATTTAAATCTCTTTTCAAAGATTCAATTCTATCCATACACAATTTATCATTATCTTTCAATTTTTGATTAATTAAATGCATGGATTTCATATCACAAATCAAGTTTGTGTTATCATCCATAACCTTCTGCATTTTATCCTTCACAAAGATACAGTTAGAGCAGTAAATATTACAGATAGAGTCTTTTACCTTTGAAGGATCTGACATATCTGTCACAACCCCAAATTTCAACTAACGGAGTTTTACCGTTTGGGAAGTGACGAACCAGGATCTCAGACATTAGTTACACTGAACGACTCAACATGGGACTCAAATGAAAATATCATATCAATCAGAGTTAATGCGGAAGCGTAATAAAAGTAAATGCGCAAAACACACGCGCCCAAAAGAATAGTCCAAAAGTCCAAACCAAACACAATTCGAAATAGTCCAAACAGTTTAATAAAACAGAAATCAAAGGCAGAATTCCATGCATGTCCTATTGTGTGCACCTGTGCCTTATCTTAAGCGACCTGAGAAAAACATGTAAGAAAATGTCAACACGAGGTTGGTGAGTTCACAGGTTTCAGTTCATAGAAGCGTTTAATAGATTAATGTACATTCAATATATAAATCAATAGGTAGCTAACCCATAATAATGTTAACTAATGCGCTCGCAACCGACAGCTGACTGTTTATATGCCTCCCACCATCATGGTGCATGTTTAGGTCAATATTGCACCCGTTCAACCTCCAATCGAGTTAGCGCGACTAACGCGGGTGATGTTTGTCAAACCCAGTAGTACTACTCAAATTACCTCGCTATGTTCATATTAACAGTCTGATGTGAGGACTTAAAGGATAATGTGTACGCATAGTCATACAAGTGATATCATATATGAATTACAAAAATCAAAAAGCATTTACGACATGTTTTCTCCCCCAGTTTAAAACAGTAAAAAGGGGTCGCGAAAACTCACCTGAATAGCGTAGGCAGTATCACAAAGTTGGAACCACGAGTGTAAATCTCAAAAGACTTACGAATGCCCTAAAAATTATAAACACATAAATTAGGGACAAGTTGGGATTTGTGAAGTATTCAAGATTAGACGAACGTGTTTACGGAATTATATAAATTTTTAATATGATCATTAAGATAGATACGCTTCGCGACGAATGACCAATAAAATAAAATAAATAAATTCGTCATTAAATAATGACCGAAGAAAAATAATATAATATATATATTATTTTAGATTTAACAAGGTATCGCCATAACAATTGTGCGTTAAAAATAATAAGTTTATTATTTTATTCAAGGACATAAACGTGTATAATAAACAAATATTTGAAACGTCTCCTCATATTTACAAACTTAGTGAAACAATATTTAAATAATTAATATTTCAACCGGAGTCACGGAGGGAAAATATATTATTTTATTTGAAAACGTGGATTTAATAATAATATAATATATTATTATAATATCGAGAACAATAATAACGATGCGTTAAAAGTCCCAAACCCGAGCTTACGGGTTGTTTTTTCGGTTCAAAAAACATTATATATTAATATAATAATATAGCATTTGATTTATTATAAAATAGAGACTAGAAAACAAATAAAAACCAAAATAGGGGTGAGGAGACTCGAACCCGGGTCTCCTCCCCATCAGCCCCCACACTCAACCAGTCCACCTGCTAAGGCAATCGCAAATAAGACCCGGATTAATTCTTTTTATCAAACAAGACCCTGTGTTCTTCCTTCCATACAAATCGATACAAATCAAGTCCCCAAATCCAACGATTTCTGTAATAACGGATCCAATTGACACAGGGGTTTTGTTAATCGAGGCCTTGCGATCATGTGAGTGTGTTTGATTGTAAAACTAACGCGATTAATGTAACGCCCCAAACCCGGGAGGCGTCACTTGTTGGATTTCCTCATAAACATAGTCATTGATCACTAAACTTTTAATTAAAAACATTCAAACACAGCGGAAGCATACATCATTCAATAACATAGCATAGCAGCGGAAGTCTTAACATTAAACATAACATTTGTCTTAACATATATAAAAGTGGGATGTCAGTCTTGATGCCTGGTAACCATCACGCCTTCGCACGACCCTTCCTTTTGTCACCTGAAATGTATACTAAAAGTCAGCTAACGCTGGTGAGTTCTAGTTTAAATCAAGTAGGCATAAACATTAATTCTTGTCATAATTTTTCGTAAGTATTCATGTATATATATATTCCTTTTAGATTCTTTCCTTCATATTTATAATCTTTGTGGGTACATATATAGATACATACAATCTTACATTTATTTGTGCCTTTGCTGGTCTTACACATAAGGGGGATCGGCCCATCAATGATTACGTGAGTCACAAAGACAAACGTCACGGTCTACCGTCGTAGTCCACCATACTTACAACCGTCCGGCAACTAGTGTCCGTCCGTCATTATCTTACAACCGTCGTATCGAAGTAGTCCGTCATTATCTTACAACCGTCCTACCAAAGTAGTCTGTCATTATCTTACAACCGTCCTACCGAAGTAGTCCATCATTATCTTACAACCATCCTACCGAAGTAGTCCATCATACTTACAACCGTCCTACCATCGTAGTCCGTCATATTTTTCTGACTGCCCTAAGGTATCCGTCTCCCACCCGAACTAATTATACAGTCGTGCATCGATTTTAGGACTTACTCCACCGTAGTGGCCTGTTTAGTCTACCTTTCTAGACTTTCATTTATGGCTGCATAATAGTCGAGTGGTCGTCCGTCTACCGAGGTAGCCGTTATCATTGTTCCATTCATAACGTTTATTCATTCATAGCAAGCAATATATATATGGATATAAAGCAAGATTTCATTCTTATAAGTTATGTCATACTTTCATTTCATTCTTTGTAGTTATTGGGTCCATTCTTTGTTCATCATTACTTTCATGTAACACGTATGATCATATTGGCATTCTTATCATTCAGTCATTTAGTGTATACACTTCAGCCTTAAAAAATTTAATAAGGTTTGCACATAACATAGAGGGGGCACATAGAACTCACCTGATGAGTAGTTTCTGAGATACACTTAGCTGGTTACTGAGCATCACTAATGTCACTCACAATCTGTATAATAAAGTCATACACGTAAGGTAGTGCTCCTAGATGACACTAGACATTACTATGCTTGAACCTAGTAGTTTCGATGGATTTGCTTATATCGAAACTTGGTAGTTTTGATAGGTTGCTTATGTCGAAACTTGGTAGTTTCGATAGGTTGCTTATGACGAACTTGGTAGTTTCGAGTCATGGGTTCATATCGAAACTATGGTAGTTTCGGTAAGTAACTTATGTATTATCTTAGCTTCGGATCGTGGGCATATCGAAACTAGGTAGTTTCGATGGGTCTGTATATATATATCGAAACTATGGTAGTTTCGATGGGTCTGTATATATATCGAAACTATGTAGTTTCGATGGGTCTGTATATATATCGAAACTAAGTAGTTTCGATGGATTCACCTACATCGAAACTAGTAGTTTCGATGAATCAGTCTTCTTCCCCAAAAACCCGAAGGTTCTGCATGCGAATCTGATCGTGTCGATATCTAAATTTTCTTTGATCAATGCGTTCGGTTTTCATTCTAGATGCTATACCTAAGCTCATTTTCAAGTTTCATCCATAAAATCATCATCTATTGGGCTAAAACCAAAAATCCTAAAAAAATCATAAAAACTCAGATTATGATCGAACGCTTACCTGGATTGGATTTCCGATTCGGAGGAGATGATCACGAGCACAGTAGCAACGTTCTCCTGAATTCCCGAGTCGATCCGTCACTTTCTCTTTCTAGATCCGAGCTCTCTTCTCTCTCTCTAGAACTTGTGAATGGTAGAAATGAAAGGTTTGGGGCAGCCCTTGCCCTTATATACTTGGGCTTCCTTCGGCCCGTTGGAGCCGAGCCCAAGCCCATCCGTTTTTCTTTCGCCATTTAAAAATTATAATTTTGATCGTGTCATTATTTATTTATTACCAGTTTTGGGATGTTACAAGTCTACCCCCCTTAGAAAGGTTTCGTCCTCGAAACCAATTATACGTAAAACAACTGAGGGTATAGTTCCCGCATCTCGTCTTCTTTCTCCCAGGTAGATTCCGATCCCTTTCTGTGCTTCCATTGAACTTTGACTAATGGGATCTACTTGTTGCGTAGTTGCTTCTCAGATCGGTCAAGGATGGCTATTGGTTCCTCGACATAAATCAGATTGTTATCCACCTCGATCTCATCGTAAGGTATGTGAGCCGTGTCATCAGCTAGACACTTGCGTAAGTGCGACACGTGGAACGTAGGGTGTATTTCGCTAAGCGCATCAGGTAGGTCGAGTCTGTAAGCAACTTGACCCACTTTCGCTAAGATCTTAAAAGGTCCGACAAACCTTGGACTTAGTTTGCCATGTTTTCTGAATCGAATGATTCCTTTCCATGGCGATACCTTCAACAGTACCATGTCCCCTACTTAAAACTCCAATTCCCTCCTCTTATCCACGTACGATTTCTGTCTGTCCTTCGCGGCTTTCATTCGAGCTTTAATTTGATCAAATTTCTCAGAAGTAGCTTTGACCACTTCGAGGCTTGCAAAGTCCTTCTGCCCAATTTCCCCCCAACACACCGGGGTCCTACATCTCCTTCCATACAACATTTCAAATGGCGGCATGCCAATCGTTGAATGATAGCTATTGTTATATGAAAATTCTGCCAATGGTAAATGGCTGTCCCAGCTCCCACCAAAGTCAATGATACAGGCTCGGAGCATGTCCTCCAAGGTCTGAATGGTCCTTTCAGATTGACCATTGGTTTGAGGGTGGTAAGCGGTGCTGATGTTCAGTCTAGTGCCCATCGATTCACTGAATTTCTTCCAAAACCTTGACGTGAATCTAGTATCCCTGTCGGACACAATCGACAGCGGCATACCATGTCTGCTCATAATTTCCTTGATAAATATTTATCAAGCGGTCGACGATCACCCAAATGGTATCATTGCCTTTAGCTGTTCGCGGTAGCTTGGTAATGATGTCCATCGTGATCTCCTCCCACTTCCATTCCGGTATTGGTAGAGGTTGCATTTTACCGCATAGTTTCTGGTGCTCGGCCTTAACTAGTGAACACGTTAGGCACTTGTTCACGTACTCGGTCACATCATTCTTCATGCCGGGCCACCAGTACTCTTTCTTCAAGTCTTGATACATTTTGTTTATCCCAGGGTGGATGGAATAGCGAGACTTATGGGCCTCCTCGAGTATTTTGGCTCTAAGCTCGCCAATCTTAGGTATCCACATCCGGCCAAACCTAGTTCGTACACCGTATACATTTGCATCCAAATTCCCTTGTTGTCCTACTATTCTTTCCCGTTTAATATTTCTTTCTAATAGTGCTTCATCTTGTGCTTTTGATATTTCATTCATCAAATCTGGCGTTATAATCAGCTGACACGCCTTGATCCGGATAGGGTCAGATTGCTCCTTTCTGCTTAAGGCGTCAACTACTACGTTTGCCTTGCCTGGATGGTACAGTATCTCACAATCGTAGCCCTTTAATAATTCTAACCACCTCCTTTGCCTCATATTTAATTCCTTTTGCTCGAAAAAGTACTTCAAGCTTTTATGATCGGAGTAGATGGTGCATTTAACTCCATACAGATAGTGCCTCCATATTTTTAATGCGAAAACTACTGCCGCTAACTCCAGATCGTGAGTTGGGTAGTTAACCTCGTGAATCTTTAGTTGTCGCGAAGCGTAAGCAATTACCTTTCCTCGTTGCATAAGTACACAGCCTAAACCTTGACCTGAAGCGTCAGAGTAGACTACCAAGTCATCATTTCCCTTAGGTAGTGTCAAGACTGGAGCTTGGGTTAATCGCATTTTAAGTTCCTCAAACACGTTGTTTTGGGTTGGACCCCATTCATATTTCACTTCTTTCCGTGTCAATTTAGTTAGTGGCGAGGCTATCTTCGAGAAATCTTGAATGAACCTCCAATAGTAGCCTGCCAACCCTAGAAAACTTCGTATCTCTGTTGGTGTCTTTGGGACGTTCCATTCCTTTATTGTTTCGATCTTTGTAGGATCTACCATGATGCCGTTTGGGTGTATCACATGACCTAGGAATTGGACTTCCCTAAGCCAAAACGCGCATTTGGAGAATTTTGCATACAACTTTTCCTGCTTTAGCACCTCCAGAACTTCTCTTAGGTGACAGTGGTGATCACCCTCGCTTTTCGAATATACCAGTATGTCGTCTATAAAAACTATCACTGATCAATCCAACATTGGTCGACATACTCTATTCATCAAATCCATGAACGCTGCTGGTGCGTTAGTCAATCCGAAGGACATCACGAGAAACTCATAATGCCCATAACGCATGCGAAACGCGGTCTTTGGTACGTCTTCCTCTCTTACTTTCAACTGATGGTAACCCGACCTAAGATCGATCTTTGAGAACCAACTCGCACCTTGCAGTTGATCAAAAAGGTCATCTATTCTAGGCAGTGGGTATTTGTTCTTTACTGTCCTCTTGTTCAGTTCACGGTAGTCAATGCACATGCGCATGCTGCCGTCTTTCTTCTTTACGAATAGTACCGGAGCCCCCATGGTGAAATGCTCGGTCTAATAAATCCTTTTTTTGTTAATTCCTATAGTTGAGACATCAATTCTTTCATTTCTGTCGGAGCCAATCGGTAGGGGGCTTTGGCGACGGGCTCAGCTCCTGGCAGTAAGTCAATCTGAAATTCTATTTCCCGATCGGGTGGCAACCCAGGTAGATCCTCAGGGAATACTTTCGGAAAGTTGCACACCACAGGTACATTTTTGAGTGCTTTCGTTTTCATTCTATCGTCAATAACATACGCCAGATAAGCTTCGCAATCGCGCCTCATGTAACTTTCGGCCTTGATCATCGAAATGACGTTTGGCATTGTGCAATTCCAATCCCTATAAACCGTAATTGGACTTCCGCTAGGAGCTTTGAGGTGTATCCTCTTACGTTTACATATGATTTGAGCTTCGTTGGCAGCTAACCAACCCATACCCAATACTATATCGAATCCTCCTAAGGTGAGAAGGAATAATCTAGAAGGAAACTTATAGCCCTCTATTTCTATTATACAATCCTCTGTTACTTGAAACACTGTCGAATTTTTACCCACGGCAGTTTTTACGATAAAGGCCTTTACTATGGTGTTGATAGTGCAATCCAAATTACGACTAAATGCATTTGATATGAAGCTTTTACTAGCACCAGAGTCAAATAAAATAGCAGCATTTTCATCATTTACTAGAAACGTACCTGACACAACATCATGGTTTCCTCTTGCTTCTTCCTCAGTCAGTGCATAGGCTCGAGTCCTAGCCTTTGGCTGTTTCTTTTCAGCTTCCTTTTCCTTTCCCGAACCGGATTGTCTGGTTTTCCTGCAATCCCTAGTCAGGTGACCAAACAGTCCACATCCTTGGCATTTAGTGTCTCTTAAGCAGTCACGAGAATAGTGCCCCGCCTTCCCACATCTATTGCAAATGGTGGTGCCGATTCGGCACTCGCCAAGATATCGCTTTCCACACTTCTTGCAGGTTTCATAATCATCTGTTCTTGGCTTCTTAACTTCAGTGTTTACATTCCCTTTCCCAGTGCCCCTAGGCGGGTTCTCCCATTTCCTCTTTTGTGTCTCGGGTGCCAGTTCCTCATTGGCGTAGTCGTCGTAGATGATTCCACTCAGAGTCACTACCGACTCGAAGGTCGAGGGTAGGTTAGCTTTTACATGAACACGGACCCGTTGTGGCAATCCCTTAACATAGTACTTGATCAAATGATCTTCAGTTACCACCAGGTGTGGTACTAGTTGAGCCAGTTCATTGAATCTTGATGTATACTGGCGATGAGTCTTGTTGCCAGCCTTGAAGTTCAGGAACTTGTTCTCCACACGATCGATCTCATTCTGTGTGCAGAACTTTTGAATTATGAGCTTTTTCAAGTCTTCCCACGTCATCCTATTGATAGCATTGGGTGACTTAGTTCTTTGAATGTTCCTCCACCAACTTAGTGCTTCGTTGGTGAAAGAATGAGCAACGTACTTAACAGCTTGGTATGGTCGACACTCGCTGATGTTGATGACAGCGTTCATCCTCTCGACCCACTCGAGGGTGGCCACCGAGTCCTTGTTCCCGTCAAATTTGGGTGGGTCTCCATCCTTGAAACCTTTATAAGTGCACCCCCTATTGCTTGATCCCATCTTTATTTCATCCCCGTCGCTGTCATATACTTTTTCCTCGTGGTTACCTTCGTCGTCTTCCTTGATTTTCTTTAAGGCTTCCGACAGCAAGTCAGGCAACACATTCTTTAAAGTGAGCACGACCTCACGGGCAATAGCATCTCTGACCTCGGGTTCTAACTGTAGAGACCCTTGATGGTCGCCCCCAGTTGGGGTGACATTAGTTTGGTGCACGCTTTCTGTGTTTTCCGTGTGCACATCCTCTTCTTTTGATGTCTTGGATTCAGTGGAGGCCTACCGACTCGGCCAGTGCGACCGCCTCGACGTCCTATTCTTCCTCCTCCAGCCATAGTTCTTAGTTTCCTGATGGTCATAAAGGGAATACATCAATGTCATTTTCTTAGATCATAGTCTTAGAACAGTACGAACAAGGTAAATTTTTAATTACAGTGACCGGTTTGTGATTAGAAATTTACATTACCTTTCGGGTTCCAAACTCTTCAAATTGGTCGTGACATGGACATCTATCAGTTCTAGGTTTGAGTATCTATTCTTATCCAAGTGTATTAACCTTAGTACTTACATACCGTGATGGCGTTAGCTACCCAGACTGACATCCGTGCGTTGGTCCCATAATCAGCTTGAGTCCAGACATTTAAGGATGTCTGAATCTCTCAAACTATTGCTCTGATACCAACTTGTAAGGCCCCAAACCCGGGAGGCCTCACTTGTTGGATTTCCTCATAAACATAGTCATTGATCACTGAACTTTTAATTAAAAGCATTCAAACACAGCGGAAGCATACATCATTCAATAACATAGCATAGCAGCGGAAGTCTTAACATTAAACATAACATTTGTCTTAACATATATAAAAGTGGGATGTCAGTCTTGATGCCGGGTAACCATCACGCCTTCGCACGACCCTTCCTTTTGTCACATGAAATGTATACTAAAAGTCAGCTAACGCTGGTGAGTTCTAGTTTAAATTAAGTAGGCATAAACATTAATTCTTGTCATAATTTTTCGTAAGTATTCATGTATATATATATTCCTTTTCGATTCTTTCCTTCATATTTATAATCTTTGTGGGTACATATATAGATACATACAATCTTACATTTATTTGTGCCTTTGCTGGTCTTACACATAAGGGGGATCGGCCCATCAATGATTACGTGAGTCATAAAGACAAACGTCACGGTCTACCGTCGTAGTCCACCATACTTACAACCGTCCGGCAACTAGTGTCCGTCCGTCATTATATTACAACCGTCCTACCGAAGTAGTCCGTCATTATCTTACAACCGTCCTACCAAAGTAGTCCGTCATTATCTTACAACCGTCCTACCGAAGTAGTCCGTCATTATCTTACAACCCTCCTACCGAAGTAGTCCGTCATACTTACAACCGTCCTACCATCGTAGTCCGTCATATTTGTCTGACTGCCCTAAGGTATCCGTCTCCCACCCGAAATAATTATACAGTCGTGCATCGATTTTAGGACTTACTCCACCGTAGTGGCCTGTTTAGTCTACCTTTCTAGACTTTCATTTATGGCAGCATAATAGTCGAGTGGTCGTCCGTCTACCGAGGTAGCCGTTATCATTGTTCCATTCATAACGTTTATTCATTCATAGCAAGCAATATATATATGGATATAAAGCAAGATTTCATTCTTATAAGTTATGTCATACTTTCATTTCATTCTTTGTAGTTATTGGGTCCATTCTTTGTTCATCATTACTTTCATGTAACACGTATGATCATATTGGCATTCTTATCATTCATTCATTTAGTGTATACACCTCAGCCTCAAAACATTTAATAAGGTTTGCACATAACATAGAAGGGGCACATAGAACTCACCCGATGAGTAGTTTCTAAGATACACTTAGCTGGTTACTGAGCATCACTAATGTCACTCACAATCTGTATAATAAAGTCATACACGTAAGGTAGTGCTCCTAGATGACACTAGACATTACTATGCTTGAACCTAGTAGTTTTGATGGATTTGCTTATATCGAAACTTGGTAGTTTTGATAGGTTGCTTATGTCGAAACTTGGTAGTTTCGATAGGTTGCTTATGTCCAAACTTGGTAGTTTCGAGTCATGGGTTCATATCGAAACTATGGTAGTTTCGGTAAGTAACTTATGTATTATCTTAGCTTCGGATCGTGGGCATATCGAAACTAGGTAGTTTCGATGGGTCTGTATATATATCGAAACTAAGTAGTTTCGATGGGTCTGTATATATATCGAAACTAAGTAGTTTCGATGGATTCACCTACATCGAAACTAGTAGTTTCGATGAATCAGTCTTCTTCCCCAAAAACTCGAAGGTTCTGTATTCGAATCTGATCGTGTCGATATCTAAATTTTCTTTGATCAATGCGTTCGGTTTTCATTCTAGATGCTATACCTAAGCTCATTTTCATGTTTCATCCGTAAAATCATCATCTATTGGGCTTAAACCGAAAATCCTAAAATAATCATAAAAACTCAGATTATGATCGAACGCTTACCTGGATTGGATTTCTGATTCGGAGGAGATGATCACGAGCACAGTAGCAACGTTCTCCTGAATTCCCGAGTCGATCCGTCACTTTCTCTCTCTAGACCCGAGCTCTCTTCTCTCTCTCTAGAACTTGTGAATGGTAGAAATGAAAGGTTTGGGGCAGCCCTTGCCCTTATATACTTGGGCTTCCTTCGGCCCGTTGGAGCCGAGCCCAAGCCCATCCGTTTTTCTTTCGCCATTTAAAAATTATAATTTTGATCGTGTCATTATTTATTTATTACCAGTTTTGGGATGTTACAATTAAGATCGTTTAATTACCAAAAGCAAGGTCGGAACCCTAGATTGAAACACAAAATCGAATTGATCAATTTGTATGTTATGAGTGACTGGAATCATAGGGCTATCAATGATTAGATGATTGCGAGTATAATCCACTAGTTTAATTTCATTTAAATCGAATGTAGGTAGATGTTTGATTAAACAGAAATCGTATGAACCCTAGGTTCTGGATCTTGAAGGATTTGGTGTTATGGAATCAAATTATCATGGGGTTTTTACTGAGTACATGTTTTCGAACCTGCCCATATGATTTAATTACATTTTAGTTAAGTATAGGATCAAAACCCCCAAATCGAATAAGGACGAACCCTAGAATTCGGATTATGAAAAATTCGATGTTAAAATGTTAAATTGATAGAGGGTTTTCACTCTGCGGGTGGTTACGAGTCTATAGGTGTGAATTAATTGGATTAAGAACACGTTTAGAATAGGGTTCGATTAAACTGGTTTCGTATGAACCCTAGAATCGGGTTCATGTGAAATTCGATATTGTAAGCCACGATTGTCATAGGGCTTTCGTTCTAAAGATGGAAACGAAACTCCAGGTGTGATTTGTTACCTCAATTGGATTCGAATTGACAGAGATCGACTAGGTGGGTTTCCGACTTCGAGAGATTAGTCTCCGACGACCTTGACTGCTTCTCCGGCACAACTGATGTAGGCAAAAGCTTCTGGAGAACTCGAACAAGGTGTGTAGTGCGTTTGCTTTCGAGAATGGTAGGACAAATGATCGAATTGATAGATTTTTGTTATGCGTTCGACGGTTATGACTCGCATGTCCATAATGAGGTTTAATTCAAATAAATGTCGATTATTAGGGGCTTAATGCTGAACGTTAATGTTGTTAATGTCCAATTTGGTTACAAGTTTGAAGGTATTTCAGTTATAATTCATGAATTTGGATCAAGAAACACACGGTTTGACTTTAGAAGGTCAACAGAACATAAACCCATGATTTTGACTTTCCTAGGTCAACAGAAAAGGTTTTGCCAATTTACAACATACCCTGAAGTTTGAGTTGGAAAGATGACTGAATTTGTCCCTGAGATTTGTATGAAGACAGACATAGTCCCTGAGGTTTGTATGAAGACAGACATAGTCCCTGAGGTTTGGGATAGGGTTAAATAGGTTGGAGTTTAACTGGATTTAGTTAACGTAGTTAACCTAAAAGTTCGGATTGTCACAATATCAGCCATGAAGACTTTAGCTATTGGAATATCTTCAGAGATAGTTTCTTCTGAAGATCTTGTAGTCAACACTATTTCATCTTCAGATACACCAGATGCTGAAGAAATATCAGAATCAACATTGTGTACTTTAACACTCTCTTTATCATCACTCTTCAGACTCTCACCATCACTTGAACTATCATCATCAGTTGCTTCTTCAGGATTATTAGAATGAATTTCAGCTACAAAAGCTTGACTCACTGCACCAACCAGAGCTTCTAAATGAATACTCCAATCATAATTTTCATCATTTTGTGCAACCAAAGCAGGTGATATGCATGCATGATTTGAATTTCCCGATCCAGAAGAACCATGCGAGTGAGAACGATTACTCTGAAAATTATTTGTCTTCTTCTGAGAATCAAACTCAACTTTCAGCTTTACACATTCCTTAGCAAAATGACCATATTCTTGACAATTGTAACATCGAACATTTGATTGATCAAATCCCATTCTTGATCGACTGTTAGAACCAATATACTTTCTTCTAGTCTTTTTTCAGAAAGTCCTTTCCTTGTCTCATAAGCGTGGCCATATTCCATTGAATATTCATCTCCTCTAAATCAACTGGATCAATTTGACTAAAATCTTCTTCAAGAACATCAGGATCATGAATCTTTCCTCCAATAAAATTCTCATATGATGCCATGAAGGAAGAAAACATTGCTAGATAATCATCAGCAACTCTTTGATTTATATGAACAAAATTAGTATTATGTGATCCAGAAGATGAAGTAGATGTATTTGCAGAAAATCTAGTTTGACTTGAAACTCTAGAGACATGTTCACTTGAATTATCTTGACCATCACTAGAAAAGAAAGCAGCACCAGTACCAGTTTTGCTAGAAGTCTTAGCAAAATACATTGCAGGATCTTGAATATGTTCCATATTTGTTTCTTTCTTCTTCATATTCAAATCATGAGATTGAATCTTGCCAAGAACATCTTCAAGAGACATAGTTTTGTATTTGACATTCTCCTTGATCAAAACCGAATACACATCAAATTTTGATGGTAAAGACTCCAAGAACTTATCATTTATCCCCTCAGTTTCATAAAAAACTGATGCACTTGATAACTCATTCAACAAATGATAAAATCTTGTCGCAAGATCATCCAAAGATTCATTTTGAAAATGCTTGAAAATTATAAATTGCTTCTTCAATAACTCTTTTCTACTTTTCTTCACATCAAGACTACCTTCACACCTTTTCTGTAATGCATCCCACAGTTGTTGAGAAGATTTAAATTGTTTGAAATTGTGAAAAATTTCCTTTGGAAGAGACATAGAAATGCTATCCATAGCTTTCTTCTCACGATCAAACAACTATTTTTCTTTAGTAGTCAATGTAGATACAGGCTTAGGAACATTATCATTTCCCATCCATGAGTATGTCGGATGTGTATAGCCTTCCAAAATAGGAATCCATAAGCTCGTATCGGTAAATGACACAAACTAATCAAAACGATCTTTCCAGATTGGATAATCAGCAAGACTTAACAACTTTGGTGGTTTCTGAGATGTACCAATCTCATTATCATAGTTGAACATGTTGGTTACTTGCACCATATTTGCCATTTTGTAAAAAAAAATACTAAGTATGAACAAGAATCCACTCAAGCAAAGATATTAAGTCCGCTTCAAGTCCTTCAAACGAACTTGACACCAAGCGAACTTGATAAGTTCGCTTAATCAAGTAAAACAGCTAAGTTTGCCTACTAAGTTCAGCTTTAACAGAATTCCAGAACTAAGTTCGCCTGCAACAGCTGTAACAACTCAGGAAGATGAGTCTTCAACCAAAACACCAACAAAAAGTTATGAAAATCACCATAACTTGCTGAATTGATGGAATTTGAAAAAATTGAACCGTAGGATTGAGTATAATGTGATTTAGAACACTTCTAATGGATCAATTTCGCCAATAACACCTTCAAAATCATGAAACCAGCCTCAAAATCACTCTCAAGAACTTGAAAAATCCATGAACATGAAAACTTGCAAAAGTTAACCAATTTCTTATCAAATTGTAGACAAATCGTCACAAATCAATCACGAATCACTCACAAATCACGAGCAAAGGCTCTGATACCACTTGTAGGTCCACATGACTCTCCTATAGATCGTACTCGAGACGTGACGTATCAATGAATGTGTACACCAGACAACAATAGAACTGGTAACAATCACACAGTAAATAAACTTCTCTTCTATTTCATTCAAACACAGAGTTACAGAACAGAGCCTGAACATTATGGATCGTACTCCTAAAATTGAACCTGCAAACTCTATTTATAGACAAGCTTCTACTATAGGCGAACTTAGTAAGTTCGCCTCTATTGAGACTAGGCGAACTTGCTAAGTTCTTGTCATACATCTATGTCCTACACAACACTTGTACAAAATCAAACATTAACAAAACATAAAGACAATAAGATCTAAACTATTACAAGCTCTTGTCATACATCTATGTCCTAACAGAGATGAAGTTCTTTTTGGGATTGCAAGTTGATCAGTCAGAGTCAGAAATTCTTATTCATTAGGAGAAATATGTCAAAGACATTCTGACCAAGTTCAAAATGATTGAGTCCCATCCTTTCGAAACTCCTGTAGAAGTTCGGCATTATCTGTCTCCCGATTTGGATGGCGAAAGCGTTGATCAACACCTCTATCGTTCCATGATAGGATCTCTCATGTATCTCACTGCCAGCAGACCCGACATCATGTTTGCAATGTGCTTGTGTGCACGCTTTCAGGCTAATCCTAAACTCTCTCATTTAGTTGCAGTCAAACGTATTTTAAGATATTTAAAGTATAAGCCAAAACTTGGTCTTTGGTATCCTAAAAATAACTTGTTTGATCTTATGGCTTATTCAGATTCGGACTACGGGGGATGCAACTTAGACCGCAAGTCCATTTCTGGGGGTTGTCAATTTCTTGGCAACCGCCTTGTCTCATGGAAATGTAAGAAACAGACCACCGTTTCCCAATCCACTACCGAAGCCGAATACATTGCCGCAGCCCTTTGTTGTTCCCAAGTCAGATGGATACACCATCAAATGCTTGACTATGGGATCACATTCCATGAGACAACGATCCTTTATGACAACACAGCCGTTCCCCATATCACCAAAAACCCAGTTCAACATTCCAAAACCAAACACATTCAGATCAAACATCATTTTATCCATGATTGTGTTGAAAGGAAGCATATCAAAATCGTTGAAGTCAAAACTGACAAGCAAACCGCCGACATATTCACAAAAGCTTTTGAAACTTCCAGATTTGCACAACTGGTGGAAATGCTTGGCATGATCAACTTTCAGTAATCTTTGTGCATATTAGTTCGTTTTCTGTTTATGCTTAATATTCAAGAAAATTACCAAAAAGATTTTACATTTTTGTACAGTTATTCTTATTTACAAGCAAATCTTTTGTGGGAGAAATTGGAATTAATATGTCAAATAGAAAAGAATTGCTTTGCATTTATATTAAAAAAAAAGAACCGCATCGTTGTGCTTTGAACATAGTTCTGTATATTCTAAATCTTACAAGTATAAAATTTTTTGTTTTAGGAAAATTGAATCTGACCTTTGAGAAATGATAGAATCTGATCACATCTCTTAAACATGGAATGGACCAAAAGCGATGGTGTTTACTGAGGTATAGCTGATAGGCCCGGCATATGGTTAAAACTTGTAAGTAGTGTGAAAACCTAAATCTTATCTCATACTTGTGTGTTTGAACCCATTATTGAGGTTTCTCGGGTTTTAGCTAAATAGGAGGCGTTTTTATGGATGAAACCTGATAATAAGCTTAGAACTAGCATCTAGAATGAAAACCGCACGTTTTGATCAATGAAAATTGTAAGATTGGCATGATCGGGTTAGCATGCAAGAATTTCGGATTTTTGTCTAGGAAACAGGTATTGCGTACTTATCAAGTACGCATGGAGGACGTCATGCGTACTTACCAAGTACGTAGGAGGAAGATCCTGCGTACTTACCAAGTACGCAAGAAGAATGCTCTGCGCACTTGTCAAGTACGCATGAGCAAGGCCCTGCGCACTTACTAAATGCGCAGGCAGCAGGCTGGTTAGTGAAGTCAGTATGTCCGCCTAGCCAGAAATGGTGAAACCATTTAGCGTTGAGTTAAGTCTGATACGCGTCAATTGTTATGATTGTCCAGATTGTGTGAGATCCAGTAGACCATTGCAGTTAAGATACCAGGTGAGTTCTAATCCCCTTTTCTTTTGCCTTCTTTAGGGGTGGTGTGCATACTTAGTGTAAAGCGTTTATTATATTTTATACATGATAAACTGAAGGGAAAAGATATGTTTTAGTGAAAAGTTTAAAAGAGGCAAAAGTACATTTTAGTAAAGTATGATTATATTATTGGCAAGCGTTTATTATATTTTTCATATACATAAAAAAAGACATAATATAAGTGCTAGTATGTTTTCAGTAAAGCAAGATATATTATTTGGCAAACGTTTACTATATTTATTATACATAAACAAAGGCATAATATATGTGAGAGTATTTTCAAGTAAGCAAGATATATCATTTGGCAAGCGTTTACTATATTTTTATATACATAAATAAAGGCATGATATATGTGTTAAGATATATTTCAGTAAAAGCAAAGGTATTTATGGCAAGCGTTTACTATATTTTTATATACATAAACAAAGGCATAATACACGTTAAGTTATGAACAAGATTTACAGAAAGTTTTATGAACAGTAAAGTGAACAGTTTTCCTTCGGGAAAGTGTACCAGCTATAAAGGTCCTTGTGACAGATGTTACTTGTACAAGATGTCAGATATGGGTTCTACCCATTAGTAAGAAACTTTGGGTTCGCTAACAGTTGTACAACTGGGATGAGTGACGGCGGTTGCTTGGGAGGTCCACGCAACCTCCCCGTAGTGTTAAGAGGTATTATCAGTTCATGGTCGTTAATCATGGGGGCATTGACCAGGGTATTGTCGGTTCATGGTCGTTGATCATGGGGGCATTGACCAGGTACTCATCGGTTCATGGTCGTTGACCATGGGTGCGGTACAGTAGTGACAAGGGAATTGACGGATAAGCGGTAGTGTCGGTTCATGGTGTAAGCCATGGGGGCATTGACCAGGTACTTGTCGGTTCATGGATATAAGCCATGGGGGCAGTACAACAAAGAGGAATTGACGGTTTATTATATGTTTTAAACTGTTTGAAAAGTAAAGTGTGTAAAGTTTAGCCTTATTGGTCGGTACATATGTTTTAATAAATCTTTTATATAACTGATTTAAGTAAACGTTAGAACTCACTCAGCGTTGCTGATTTTTAGTATGCACATCAGTTAAGTGTAGGTGGCAGTAGATGGATATGGATGCTTGGCTTGGCGAGAAGAGTTACCCGAAGATCAGCATCTGGCATCTTGTTTATGTTTCTTTTGATTATGTTGATTAAGACTAGTTTCAGTTGTATTTGACAAGTTATGTTTAGACATGTATATTCCACTGTGTATGTTGAAGTTTTAAATCGTTTTCGCTGTGTTAATGAATGTCTTATGTTTAAAGTGCTATGTGTTGATGAGTAAATCCAATAAGTGAGGCCTCCCGGGAAAGGGGGCCTTACATGACTAGTCAAACTCTAAACCTATGAGAACTCCTATATTTAACACTCAATATTTTATTATCACTTACAACCTTTTCATTGTTTTCTACTAGACATGGACTTCTACTCTCCTTCCTCCCCGGTATACCGTCCAGGAGAAGAGTCTGATTAGGAAGAAGACATCGGGACACCCGTGCATCGGTCACCAACACCCCCAGCTGCTAGACCAAGGTTTGATGTAAGGGCAGATTGGATTAGGAACACCGGCCCAAGATTTCGAACATCTGGATCACCCGCACCCAGGAACCCGTATCAGACACCCCATCTCCACAATCAGTTACCACCCCCACTAAGAGACCCATATCTAATGCCCGACCCGTACCATCCTAACCCTTGGGTAAGGCATACCACGACACCCACTAGTGTTATGGGAATTCCAACCAATGACATTCCCCAATATGTAAGGATCTTAGAATTTGAGAGGCAAAGGATGGAGCAGGGGGTAATGGACGACTTGCAAGGACAAAAAACGGATAACCTAGCAAACCAATTTGGGTACCAAAAGGAGTTAATCTCCATCCTCGAAAAAGAAATACTGGAGCATCGCACGGAGACAGCTATAGCTGAAGCCAGATCGGCTACCCGAGTGACCATAGCGGTACTCGTCTTGGGAATTATTCTCCTTCTAGTGGAAAGCTACAAGAGACGTTTACAAAATTATTTTTCCATTATTTATTGTCTTTAAATTTTCAGTTTGAGAACCATTTCCCTATGTTTTGAGTAATGTTTAACATTTTAGCATTTAATCAATTTTATATATTCCAACTCTAAAATTACTATTCATTGATTTGACCCGTTGACTGTGAATTACACCCATCATATTTTCATCAAAATTTCTCAAGTATAACCTCCTTCATTCAATACGATTTAATACACTACCGACAATCTTCATCGTAAACAAATCACCCTAATATTTGATTTAAACAACCTCGTTATTTTGTTCAAACAAAACGTTTATCAAACTTTTAGATAATATCAGAAATATGAATTTTCTATAAACATTTTCATCTTGTGAGAAAACTCAATATAACCTGTTTTATATAAACATCATTTCAAATTGATAAATAAGTATGATTTTCCTCATTAATGTAATTATTTCTAAAACCTGGCTAAATTGATGTACAACTACTTGATTAGCCATTAATTTCTTTTAAAAATATTCTCCTTATAATATTTGAAAATTTAAAATTTTTTTCCTTTAAACTGTCTATTTATTTAAATTATGTAACTCAATGGTTTCACTACTTTATATATCTACAACCAAGAACAATTTACCACTTTCTATTTTCAAACAAAGATCAGTATTTGTAAACACATTTCCCTAAATGTTTTCAGAACCTTCTCGCTATCTTTCACTTACCACTTCAAGAGACGACACATTTCGCGTAAACGATTAACCACCCTTACAAACCCCAACGAGATTTAAAGTGCTAGAACCTAACTACCACATCCTACACGAACATAAACCAACACGCTGCTCCGTAACACCTGATCACATGCAAAACTCATTAGTATATGTCACACAGAATTCAATAACTTACGTATGCACGTTGACAAGATACACGTCACGATCACATAATACATGAAACTAGTTTATTTGCAAAATCACAATTTACTAGATTGATCACATAACAAATGAAACCAGTTTATTTGCAATATACATGATACATAACAATTGTTTGCGTGGTACAAAATACTAGATTGACTACATTGAACATGAAACTTATTGAGCTACAAAATACATGATGCTAAGTTGTCAACACCATACATGAACTTCATTTCTTACAATACACATGACAATATGTTGTTTACATTACACATGAGAGCTTATTGATTTACAAAATACATGATGCTAAGTTGTTAACACCATACATGAAATTCATTTCTTACAATACACATGATACTATGTTGTTTACATTACACATGAGAGCTTATTGATTTACAAAATACATGATGCTAAATTATTCACGTTACACATGAAACCTATTTTATTACAAGCTACATGACACTAGATCATACATAAAACTTGGATGTTACATTATACACGAAACTAAATTGCTTACAATTGTTGCAATTAATTGATTTCATTATACACAAGGCATGGTCATACGCTTTGTTCACCAAAGTTGTAAACCATAACTCATTGAAGCTACTCGGCGTTTGACGTATTCTTGTTCAAACATGTAACATCTCAAAAATAATAAAACGAATAAATATAGCGAGACCGGTGATTTAGTCGGAATATTTAAACAAAAGGGAGCGGGCTTGGGCTCGGCTTCAATGGGCCGAGGGAAGCCCAGGTATATAAGAGGCAGGGCAGCCCTCTTCTCTGCTCATTCCCCACTCACGCAACTTCTAGAGAGAGAAAGGAGAGCTCGGGTCTAGAGAGAGAAAGTTGACGGATCGTTCCAGAATTGAGGGAGCACGTTACTGCTAAGCTCGTGAGCAAAACCTCCAAATCACAACCCCAATCCAGGTAACGATTCGACTCTAAACTGAGTTTTTGTTTAATTTGGGATTTTCGGGTTTTGGCAAAAAAAGGTAACGATTTTGCAGATGAAACTTGAAAATGAGCTTAGGTATAGCATCTAGAATGAAAACCGAACGTTTTGATCTAAGAAAATTGAGATATTGACTCGATCAGACTCGCATGCAAAAACTTCAGATTTTTTTGGGAAGACGATATGTGCAGACCCATCGAAACTACTCAGTTTCGATATGTGCAAGCCTATCGAAACTACTCAGTTTCGATATGTGCAGACCCATCGAAACTACTCAGTTTCGATATGTGCAGACCCATCGAAACTACTCAGTTTCGATATATGCATACCCATCGAAACTACCATAGTTTCGATATGAGCCCACGATCCGAAGCTAAGATTACACCTAAGTTACTTATCGAAACTACCAGGTTTCGACATAGGCAACTTATTGAAACTACCAAGTTTAGACATAAGCAACCTATCGAAACAATCAAGTTTCAATATAACAAATCCATCGAAACTACTAGGTTTAAGCATAGTAATGTCTAGTGTCATCTAGGAGCACTACCTTACAAGTATGACTTTATTATACAGATCGTGAGTGACATTAGTGACGCTCAGTAGCCAGCTAAGAGTATTTCAGAAACTACTCATCAGGTGAGTTCTATGTGCCCCCCTTCTATGTTATGTGCAAATGTTTTCAAATGTTTTGGGGCAGAAATGTATACACTAAATGAATAAATGATATGAATGCCAATGTGATCATACGTGATATACTAATATATATTTTATATATATACGAAAATGAATTATGCACAAAGAATGAATCGTATGATTATATAGAATGAATGAAAGAATAACACAATGTGTAAGAATGAAATCTTGCTTTGTATCCATGTATATATTGCTTGACAAGTATAAGAAAAAGTTATGGACGCTTCGATGATGACGGACTACTTCGGTAGGACGGTTGTAAGATAATGACGAACTACTTCGGTAGGACGGTTGTAAGATAATGACGGACTACTTCGGTAGGACATTTGTAAGATAATGACGGACTACATCGGTAGGACGGTTGCTCTGTCAGAAATGAAAGAATTGATGTCTCAACTACAGGAATTAACAGAAAAAGGATTTATTAGACCGAGCATTTCACCATGGGGCGCTCCGGTACTATTTGTAAAGAAGAAAGACGGCAGCATGCGCATGTGCATTGACTACCGTGAACTGAACAAGAGGACAGTAAAGAACAAATACCCGCTGCCTAGAATAGATGACCTTTTTGATCAATTGCAAGGTGCGAGTTGGTTCTCAAAGATCGATCTTAGGTCGGGTTACCATCAGTTGAAAGTAAGAGAGGAAGACGTACCAAAGACCGTGTTTCGCACGCGTTATGGGCATTATGAGTTTCTCGTGATGTCCTTTGGATTGACTAACGCACCAGCAGCGTTCATGGATTTGATGAATAGAGTATGTCGACCAATGTTGGATCGATCAGTGATAGTTTTTATAGACGACATACTGGTATATTCGAAAAGCGAGGGTGATCACCACTGTCACCTAAGAGAAGTTCTGGAGGTGCTAAAGCAGGAAAAGTTGTACGCAAAATTCTCCAAATGTGCGTTCTGGCTTAGGGAAGTCCAATTCCTAGGTCATGTGATAAACCCAAACGGCATCATGGTAGATCCTGCAAAGATCGAGACAGTAAAGGAATGGAACGTCCCAAAGACACCAACAGAGATACAAAGTTTTCTGGGATTGGCAGGCTATTATCGGAGATTCATTCGAGATTTATCGAGGATAGCATCGCCACTAACTAAATTGACACGGAAGGAAGTAAAGTACGAATGGGGTCCAACCCAAAACAACGCGTTTGAGGAACTTAAGACACGATTAACCCAAGCTCCAGTCTTGACACTACCTGAGGGAAATGAAGACTTGGTAGTCTACTCTGACGCTTCGGGTCAAGGTTTAGGCTGTGTACTTATGCAACGAGGAAAGATAATTGCTTACGCTTCGCGACAACTAAAGATTCACGAGGTTAACTACCCAACTCACGATCTGGAGTTAGCGGCAGTAGTTTTCGCATTAAAAATATGGAGGCACTATCTGTATGGAGTTAAATGCACCATCTACTCCGATCATAAAAGCTTGAAGTACTTTTTCGAGCAAAAGGAATTAAATATGAGGCAAAGGAGGTGGTTAGAATTATTAAAGGGCTACGATTGTGAGATACTGTACCATCCAGGCAAGGCAAACGTAGTAGCTGACGCCTTAAGCAGAAAGGAGCAATCTGACCCTATCCGGATCAAGGCGTGTCAGCTGATTATAACGCCAGATTTGATGAATGAAATATCAAAAGCACAAGATGAAGCACTAATAGAAAGAAATATTAAACAGGAAAGAATAGTAGGACAACAAGGGAATTTGGATGCAAACGTATACGGTGTACGAACTAGGTTTGGCCGGATGTGGATACCTAAGATTGGCGAGCTTAGAGCCAAAATACTCGAGGGGGCCCATAAGTCTCGCTATTCCATCCACCCCGGGACAAACAAAATGTATCAAGACTTGAAGAAAGAGTACTAGTGGCCTGGCATGAAGAATGATGTGACCGAGTACGTGAACAAGTGCCTAACGTGTTAACTAGTTAAGGCCGAGCACCAGAAACCATGCGGTAAAATGCAACCTCTACCTATACCGAAATGGAAGTGGGAGGAGATCGCAATGGACTTCATTACCAAGCTACCGCGAACAGCTAAAGGCAATGATACCATTTGGGTGATCGTCGACCACTTGACAAAGAGTGCTCACTTTTTGCCAATACGTGAAAATTCTTCTGAAAAGCTAGCAGAAATATTTATCAAGGAAATTGTGAGCAGACATGGTATGCCGTTGTCGATTGTGTCCGACAGGGATACTAGATTCGCGTCAAGGTTTTGGAAGAAATTCAATGAAGCGATGGGCACTAGATTGAACATCATCACAGCTTACCACCCTCAAACCGATGGTCAATCTGAAAGGACAATCCAGACCTTAGAAGACATGCTCCGAGCTTGTATCATTGACTTCGGTGGGAGCTGGGACAGCCATCTACCATTGGCAGAATTTTCATATAACAGCAGCTATCATTCAACTATTGGCATGCCGCCATTTGAAATGTTGTATGGAAGGAGATGTAGGACTCCGGTTTGTTGGGGGGAGATTGGACAGAATGATTTTGCAAGTCTTGAAGAGGTCAAGGTTACTTCAGAGAAATTTGATCAAATCAAAGCTCGAATGAAAGCCGCAAAAGACAGACAGGAATCATACACGGATAAGAGAAGGAGGAATTTAGAGTTTCAAGTAGGGGACATGGTACTGTTAAAGGTATCACCATGGAAAGGAATCATCCGATTCAGAAAACTTGGCAAACTAAGTCCAAGGTTTGTCGGACCTTTCAAGATTTTAGCGAGAGTGGGTCAAGTTGCTTACAGACTCGACCTACCCCATTGAGCTTAGTGGAATACACCCTACGTTCCACGTGTCGCACTTACACAAGTGCCTAGCTGACGACACAGCTCACATACCTTACGACGAGATCGAAGTGGATAACAGCCTAAATTATGTAGAGGAACCAATAGCCATTCTTGACCGAGCTGAGAAACGACTACGCAATAAGTCAATCCCATTAGTAAAAGTACAATGGAAACACAGAAAGGGTTCAGAAGCTACTTGGGAAAAAGAAGACGAAATGAGAGGACTATATCCCTAGCTGTTTAACGATTTGCAGGTTTCGAGGACGAAACCTTTCTAAGGAGGGTAGACTTGTAACATCTCAAAAATAATAAAACGAATAAATATAGCGAGACCGGTGATTTAGTCAGAATATTTAAACAAAAGGGAGCGGGCTTGGGCTCGGCTTCAATGGGCCGAGGGAAGCCCAGGTATATAAGAGGCAGGGCGGCCCTCTTCTCTGCTCATTCCCCACTCACGCAACTTCTAGAGAGAGAAAGGAGAGCTCGGGTCTAGAGAGAGAAAGTTGACGGATCGTTCCAGAATTGAGGGAGCACGTTACTGCGAAGCTCGTGAGCAAAACCTCCAAATCACAACCCCAATCCAGGTAACGATTCGACTCTAAACTGAGTTTTTGTTTAATTTGGGATTTTCGGGTTTTGGCTAAAAAAGGTAACGATTTTGCGGATGAAACTTGAAAATGAGCTTAGGTATAGCATCTAGAATGAAAACCGAACGTTTTTATCTAAGAAAATTGAGATATTGACTCGATCAGACTCGCATGCAAAAACTTCAGATTTTTTTCGGAAGACGATATGTGCAGACCCATCGAAACTACTCAGTTTTGATATATGCAGACCCATCGAAACTACCATAGTTTCGATATGAGCCCACGATCCGAAGCTAAGATTACACCTAAGTTACTTATCGAAACTACCAGGTTTCGACATAGGCAACTTATTGAAACTACCAAGTTTAGACATAAGCAACCTATCGAAACAATCAAGTTTCAATATAAGCAAATCCATCGAAACTACTAGGTTTAAGCATAGTAATGTCTAGTGTCATCTAGGAGCACTACCTTACAAGTATGACTTTATTATACAGATCGTGAGTGACATTAGTGACGCTCAGTAGCCAGCTAAGAGTATTTCAGAAACTACTCATCAGGTGAGTTCTATGTGCCCCCCTTCTATGTTATGTGCAAATGTTTTCAAATGTTTTGGGGCTGAAATGTATACACTAAATGAATAAATGATATGAATGCCAATGTGATCATACGTGATATACTAATATATATTTTATATATATACGAAAATGAATTATGCACAAAGAATGAATCGTATGATTATATAGAATGAATGAAAGAATAACACAATGTGTAAGAATGAAATCTTGCTTTGTATCCATGTATATATTGCTTGACAAGTATAAGAAAAAGTTATGGACGCTTCGATGATGACGGACTACTTCGGTAGGACGGTTGTAAGATAATGACGGACTACTTCGGTAGGACATTTGTAAGATAATGACGGACTACTTCGGTAGGACGATTGTAAGATAATGACGGACTACTTCGGTAGGATGGTTGTAAGATAATGATGGACTACTTCGGTAGGACGGTTGTAAGTCATGACGGACGGACACAAGTTGCCGGACGGTTGTAAGAATAAAATTACGGACGGATACTAGTTGCCGGATGGTTGTAAGAATGGCGGGCCATGACGATGGACCGTGGCGTTTGTCTTTGTGACATTCGCAAACAAATGACTGGTTGATCACCCTTAAGTGTATGGCCCATGAAAGTTAAGAAAAGGAAAAGGTGAATGCATATATATATATATATATATATATATATATATATATATATATATATATATATATATATATATGTAATTACAAAAGAAAGATGAAAGAAAAGCAAAAGTTTATGAATACGTATTTATATATATGTAATCACAAAAGAAAGATGAAAGAAAAGCAAAAGTTTATGAATACGTATTTATATATATGTAATCACAAAAGAAAGATGAAAGAAAAACAAAAGTTATGAATGTATATAATTATGTATACTTATAAAGAAAAAGAATGATCATAATTAATAGTTTTAAACTAGAACTCATCAGCGTTAGCTGACTTTTAGTATACATTTCAGGTACAGAAAGGAAGGGTCGTGCGAAGGCGTGAAGGTTACCCGGCACGAGACTGACATCCCATTTTTATTTATGTTAAGACAATGTTATGTTTCAATTTTTAAGACTTCCGCTGTTATGACATGTAATTTGAATGATGTTTGCTTCCGCTACTTCTGAATGTTTTAAATTTAAGTTCAGTAATTACGACTATGTTTATGAGTAAATCCAACAAGTGAGGCCTCCCCGGTTTGGGGCCTTACAAAACATGAGTAAACTATGGAACTTTAAGTTATACTACCTTATTACTCTTTAGTTGCTAACTGGTTTGCCTACTTATGTCACACCCCCATATTTTATTTACTTATTAAATAAATACAGGTTGTAACGATTGGTTCATTACACGATAGCGAAAGCTGTAATAATGATTTCTAAGACTTGATTACATATACAATTACTAAAACTAAGAAATACTATGATCTAAGTTCTTCTAGATCAATGACAGACTTGAGACTTGATATTCTACGTCCTTCCAGCTACTAGGAATTGATCCAACATAGCTAGCCTATTCCAACCGCGCCATGGCTAGAGGTCACCTGAGAAATATACTTGAAAGTGTCAACACAAAGGTTGGTGAGTTCACAGAGTTAGTTATATTAGTGCTTATAGTTTTTCCCCAAAAACTTGTTCATGACTTTACCGTCATAAAACTAAGTAGTTTTCATTTGAAAACATTATCATGACTTAACCGTCATAAAATATATTTAAACCTGATCGATTTAACTAATCAGAACCCTTTTGTATAAACATGATCACTTTATCCGGATCAAAACTCTTTTGTTTAAACCTGATCACTTTAACCTGATCAGAACCCTTTGTTTATACCTGATCACTTTAACCTGATCAGAACCCTTTGTTTAAATTCAATTGTTCGTAAATAGTTTCAGGTGTATGTGATAAAAAGAATAAGAATTGTTGACCCATTTGTAAACTAGCTAGGAATACAAATAATATGTTCATACATGAGGCGTAACCAAACCATGACAATTGTATACGCCCCTAATTTCGTTATCCGGTTCTATGCGGCCATAAATCCTCCAGATTGTGGTTAGCGCGACTAACCATGACCGGGAGACGTCACTCTCCATAGTACTATTCATAGGATCCTAGGCTACAGTTAATGGTTACTACATTGTTCCAGGGGACTTTAGCTCAACTCGTTGTTCTCATCTCATGTAAACATAAAAGTCGTGCCTTATTCTCTTGTTATCCTATAAAATAATTGTAGTATGTGCTTCCCCCAATCGTTGAGTGTTGTTCATCCGAACAATCGTTGTGTGTTGTTCATCCGAACAATCGTTGTGTGTTGTTCATCCGAACAATCGTTGTGTGTTCTTGTGTCCAGCTATTTAGTTGAGCAAGTTTTCTCCCCGTTTGTTTAAAAACAATTTAAAAACCAGTAGTAAAAGTGGGGTTGGGAGACTCACAAGAAGTTAAACCAAAATGTTCATATTGTCAAACGTATAAACAATGTAATTCATGTTTTCAAAACATAACAAGTAAGTATGTTTCTCCCCCGATGTTTACAAAACAGTAAAGAGTAAAAAGGGGGCCGTGAACTCACCTTGAGTTTGTGTATGCTTGCAATGATAATTGTTCTAGCCGAACTTGACTATTCTTACCCTAGATACCAAAGGGTAAATTGTGTTAAGGCCGAACGTCTCATATTGCAAATTGTTCATCGACCTAGTAAATCTAGTTGCTTTTGTTTAAATATCTTCTTAGATTTTCAACACTTGTTTTGCTGTAAAAACAGTTCTAAGTTACTGCCCAATGTGACTGATGAACAGATGTCGAAACTTCCTAGTTTCGATTGGGCAATTGAGTATCGAAACTTCATAGTTTCGATTGAGTAGTTAGGTATCGAAACTATCTAGTTTCGATTGGCAAGAAGGGTATCGAAACTATCTAGTTTCGATTGAGCAATATGTATCGAAACTACCTAGTTTCGATTGAACAACTAGTATCGAAACTCCCAGTTTCGATTGAGTAAACTGGTATCGAAACTCCTAGTTTCGATTGAATAGGTATCGAAACTCCTAGTTTCGATTGAATAACAGGTATCGAAACTCCTAGTTTCGATTGAACAGGTATCGAAACTCCTAGTTTCGATTATTGCACTTTGATTGACAGAATTCGTCCTGTATATTTTTATGTTCAAATCTTGAATTTGACACACTTTTCTTGTTATCTTACTTGCGATCGAACCTTTTGTATGCTTAGATACGGTTTTAAAGAAAATAAAGTGGATAATATCGAGTTTTTACCTCTGGACAGAGATGACGATTTTTGAGAGAAAAAGAGAATGATCTTGACTTCTCCTGCTAAAACCCTTTGAGAAAACACTTGGAACTCTCCTTATAGCACCGAAATAAAGGATTCGAGTCTTCGATTATGGAAGAACCCCAAAAGAAAGTGGAGATAAGTATTCTTGTTGTTGTCGTAGAAGAAGAGAGAGATGACAGGGGTTGAGGGTTTTTGCTCTTGATGAATTGATAGAAAATGAGGTGGTATGGGAGATTGCTTAAGTAAGTAGAAGATGTTGAAATTTAGGGTGTGGGATGGACCCACATGGCCTTGAGGCCGAGATTTCTGGTCAATGGGAGTGGGTGGGGTTAAATAAATCAAACCATTTGATTTAAGTGTAAATTTAACCACTAGTGTTCGTATTTAGCCGGGTTATCCTGGTACGTGAACCGGTAACTCCTAGAATTACCAGAATATGAAAAGAGACCCTGTACGATTTTTGTTAGACCTTAATGTCCTTGTTTGTGAAATTAAGTAAATCACAAAACAATTATAATTTAAACTTGTTTATAACATGTACGGATATTGACCTGAAATGTCGGGTGTCACATTCTCCCCATGTTAAAAGAATTTCGTCCTGAAATTCAATTTGTGTCCTCTTGAACTGTTGTATCCTTAAACAAGGATGGGTATTTTTGTTTTCATTTGATCCTCTCATTCAAATGGTTCAACGTTCCTAGGATTAAGCTTGCCACGGTTGCCAAATTTTGCCACTCTTTTCCAAGGTGAGACCTTCAACGTGACTTTGTCTATCACTTGGAATTCTAATGGTTTTCGTCTGTTGCTAGCTCCACTCTCTTTCGTCTGTCTTGAGTGGCTTTCAGACGATCTTTTATTTCGACGATTTTTGTCAATGGTTCCCTAGTCAATATCAGGACCAGTCAAATGCTTTTCGCTAGCCTCCGCCCAATATAGCGATGAGTGACACTTATAACCATACAAAGACTCAACGGAGCGGCTTTAATGCTGGTATGGTAGTTGGTATTATATGAAAACTCATCCAACGGCGGTGAGTATCCCTATTTCCTCTTAAATCGATTACACACACACGGAGCACATCTTTTAAAGTTTGGATAGTCCTTTTACTTTGACCGTTCATCTGGGGATGATATGCAGTGGTCATGTAAAGGCGTGTGCTCAAGGCTTCTTATACAGACTGTCAGGTTCTTGACATGAATCGACTGTCCCTTTTTGAGAAAATGGAAACTGGCATACTATGCCTAGCCTTAATTCCCTTAATATTTAACCTTGCACGCTTCTTACTTTTATCTGTCTCCTTTATTGGTAAGGAATGCGCGGATTTCGTCAAACGACTGACGATTATCATATAGTATCATAGTTGCTAGGTGTTCTGGGTAACTTTGTAATGAAATCCATTAAAATTTGTTCCCATTTCCATTGAGGTATCTCGGGTTGTTATAACAATCCCGACGGTTTCTGATGTTCTGCCTTTACTTTTGAACATGTCAGGCATTTACCGGCATAAATAGCAATTTCTCCTTTCATGTTCGGCCACCAGCAGAGTTCTTTCAGATCCTTATACTTTTTATCCGAACCTGGGTGAATGGAGTACCTGGACTTGTGGGCTTCGTCCATAACCAACTCTCGTAAGTTACCAAAACATGGCACCCAAATTCTATTTGCAAAGTATAAAGTATCATCTGATTTTGGCTCTAAATGTCTGATCATTCCTCATATAGCTTCACTCTGAATATTTTCTTCTTTGATTGCCTCCTGTTGTGCCATCCGGATTTGAGTCGTGAGACTCGCATGAATTGTCAATCCTAAGGCACGAACACGAAGAGTTTTAACTCGTTCTTTGCGACTTAAAGCGTCCGCTACGACATTGGCTTTCCCGGGATGGTACTTGATATCACAATCATAATCGTTTAGTAGTTCTACCCAACGACGTTGTCTCATGTTAAGTTCCTTTTGATCAAGGATATGTTGGAGACTCTTGTGATCAGTAAAGATAGTACATCTTGTACCGTAAAGGTAATGTCTCCAAATTTTGAGCGCAAACACAACTGCACCCAATTCCAAGTCGTGAGTCGTATAATTCTTTTCGTGCACTTTTAGTTGTCGTGAGGCATATGCGATGACTTTGTCTCTTTGCATTAACACACAATCCAGTCCTTGGTGTGATGCATCGCAGTATACGACAAAATTGTCGATTCCCTCAGGAAGGGATAGAATTGGTGCACTACACGGCTTCTGCTTTAGTAATTGAAAAGCAGACTCTTGCTTGTCATTCCAATCATACTTCTTTTCTTTCTGGGTTAATTTGGTTAAAGGCAGGGCTATTTTTGAAAAATTCTCGATAAATCGCCTGTAATATCCTGCCGAACCCAGAAATTGACGCACCTCAGTCGGAGTTCTTGGTGCTTCCCAGTTTTTGATCGCTTCAATTTTAGATGGATCAACGTGAATTCCTTCCTTGTTGATGACATGTCCAAGAAAATGCACTTCTCGGATCCAAAACTCACACTTAGAGAATTTAGCGTAAAGTTTCTCGTTTCTGAGTAGTTCTAAGATTAATTTCAGGTGATGTTCATGATCCTCCTTGGTTCGTGAATATATTAATATGTCATCGATAAACACAATAACGAATTTATCCAAGTACGGCTTGCACACACGGTTCATGAGATCCATGAAGACGGCCGGTGCATTAGTCAAGCCAAATGGCATAACTAGGAACTCGTAGTGACCGTAACGAGTCCTAGAAGTCGTTTTTGATATATCTTCTTCCTAAATTTTCAGTTGATGATACCCTGATCATAGATCAAATTTTTTTTTTTGAATAGAAACTGGAACCTTGAAGTTGATCAAACAAATCGTCTATTCGAGGTAGTGGGTATCGGTTTTTGATTGTAAGCTTGTTCAACTCCCGATAATTGATGCACCTTCTAAAGGTTCCATCCTTTTTTTTTACAAACAGGACCGGAACTCCCCATGGTGAGAAACTCGGTCTTATGAAAAAAAAATTACTCGACGAGGTGTCCAAGTTTTTGTTGTATATTGGGTAGAAATGAAAAAGTATGAAAATGAAACTTTATGTTTGTCCCTCTTATGCTTTCCAAAAGCATTTTCCCGGACTAAGACTTTTCTCTTATATCAGGTTTCATGTTTTCTAGGATTTTCCTCTCCATGTGCCTTCATGGAGCTAGGAATTGATGTTCCTCGGGAGCTCTTATTTGCAAACTTCGAGTCTAATCACTACTTTACCCCTTTGTTTGCACTACTTTTCAAGGCATACTAGCCTTTGGGTTGTAGCGTCTTGATATGTAAACTCATGTCTCGACTACCATACCTTCAAAGTATGTAAGCCATACGAAGTTTGATGTTTGTTTGGGATATTCATATTCCGTCTAGCTGAGGGAATGAATAATAATACTGTAAGAATGGTCTCATCGAATTAGTGTTTTCCCCAAAATGGGCTATGGGTTTGTCAACTCATTAAGTTGGCAGAAAGAGCTGATAGTCAACTATTAGTCATACGGTGTGTATGCACTCCATTAGTGTTTGAATGGTACTTTGGTGACTTACCATTACGTATTCCACTCATTCAGATTATAGCCTTAAAATCCTTAGCACAAGGATAAACTTGAGGTAATGAGTGTTGAACGTCGAGACTTTTGTATTCTAACTGAGTCTACTCTAAGAGATCATTTCTTAACAATAGATGCTCTAGAGCTTCCCAATTATAGAAAACTAGGAGTGAAAGATGCAATCACACATCTTTTCAAGGCTAAATCTGGGATCCATCCAACAAGATGAACTTTGGGGAAGTGCGAGTATAAAAGAGTAATAAATTATTCTTCTCAACTCTTTGTGGACAGTGGCCTATTGTGAATAGTTCGAGTTTACGTCCTTTATGCATATCATGAGCTAATGAGATTAGCATGAGATTCCGCATTTGGGACTCCTTTAAGGGTTTTGCATGTCGTTTTGGTTAGTGCGACAATAGTCGTTAGTCCACACTTAGGTTTCTTTGGCATTCGCTCGAGCATCAAACCCGGCTTATCCATTACCGAGAGAATAGTTAGACTTAAAGGTATATTGAATGTCAATGGCTGCGAGAGCAATCCTGTTTGACCGACATTCTGAAATGTCCGATTTCCTACTTGTCTCATGACGAGCTTCCACAATATCCATAAGTGCCATGTGTATGCGGGTCAGAATAATACCATGCCCTATTACTGAAGTTAGTGCATAACACTCTTGGCGTAACTTTCAAACAATTGTGAGATTGAACTGTATGATGGATCCTGAGATTATGCCATAATCTCCCACAATAGTTGTACAATTACGGTAAGTGTTAGTTGTAACGCTCAATTTGAAGCATTCCTGACAAGTAGAATCTCAAAGAGTGAATGTGCGAATTTCTTCGTCGTTCAGGATTTACTAAGGATTGGTTGAATTCAATTTGAATTTCTCTCGTTCCTCCAAAACTAGGAGAATGCTTTGTGAGCACCAAATTGAGAAGTCTGATTTGTTGAGATCCAATCCTTAATCAAGTGATTGAGAACATGAGTTGATTATCAGCTTAGACAGCAAGACTCACTAAAGTTCCCATGCACTGCAAATTATGATTACGTGTGCACCCGTAATGATGATTTGCCTTGCCTGATCCCTATAGTGTTTCTTCTATCCCTAGCTTTTAATCAAAAGTGATTTGAAACGATCATTAGATTGCGTTTGCACATTTGTACAGGAGTGTGTATTGTTTTATCGGATTACTGTTAATTATGTGTACCAATACTCATGAATCTGCTGAATATGGCAGTTGTCGGATGAGGCTAAGGGTAGAGAGGCACCACCAGTGTCTCTTAAAAAAATGTGCATGGTGAAGTTCAGGCACTATGTGTTGGGCAGAGATCCTCAAACGAGTGTCGAGCAACTCATGCTCCAAGTCTGTATATATGCATGGATCCACATGATCCTGATGTATGTCTGGGTCTCCTGACCCTTGGAGTTCTCTCCCATTTAGTCCTGCTTATTCACCTTGAATTCCCTTCTGTCTGGGCAATCATGCCTGCCATATATCATGGCGAGAGTCTAGGCATCCGTTCCGACAACTTATGAAGGAGAGTATTTATATCGCAAATACGTTAGAAAGATAGTTGCCTCCATGGCTGGAGTAGTTGTGGTGCAGGTATAGGTACAGATTCTGGTACGAGTTCAACCTGTTGCGATACCAAGATCGGTAACTGACGATCGTTGTCGTCGAAATCCAAGCTCAGCTCGTAACTCGATCTTCTAAGGTTGCAGTATGTTGAGTACCCGTTATTCTTGACTCGTAATCCTAACAGTAACATGTTGTAAGTGTTTATTGTTTTCACATTGTTGTATGTGTTTAAGTGTTCATAACATGTGCTATGTAATTGTATTAGTGTAGCTAATGGTACCCTAGTGTAACTCCATACACTAATAGTCTACACAAATTGTTCGGCAACGGTTGGAATTCCTATGCTCAAGTCTTGGGTGTTTTTAGTGTGATGCAAGTCTTAGAAATCTTGGTCCCTAGATGAGTCCGGTTAGAGCCTAGGTATCACTAAGGACACCTAATTCGCTAAAACCATTGCTCTGATACCAATCTGTCACACCCCCATATTTTATTTACTTATTAAATAAATACAGGTTGTAACGATTGGTTCATTACACGATAGCGGAAGCTGTAATAATGATTTCTAAGACTTGATTACATATACAATTACTAAAACTAAGAAATACTATGATCTAAGTTCTTCTAGATCAATGACAGACTTGAGACTTGATATTCTACGTCCTTCCAGCTACTAGGAATTGATCCAACATAGCTAGCCTATTCCAACCGCGCCATGGCTAGAGGTCACCTGAGAAACATACTTGAAAGTGTCAACACAAAGGTTGGTGAGTTCACAGAGTTAGTTATATTAGTGCTTATAGTTTTCCCCCGAAAACTTGTTCATGACTTTACCGTCATAAAACTAAGTAGTTTTCATTTGAAAACATTATCATGACTTAACCGTCATAAAATATGTTTAAACCTGATCGATTTAACTAATCAGAACCCTTTTGTATAAACATGATCACTTTATCCGGATCAAAACTCTTTTGTTTAAACCTAATCACTTTAACCTGATCAGAACCCTTTGTTTATACCTGATCACTTTAACCTGATCAGAACCCTTTGTTTAAATTCAATTGTTCGTAAATAGTTTCAGGTGTATGTGATAAACAGAATAAGAATTGTTGACCCATTTGTAAACTAGCTAGGAATACAAATAATATGTTCATACATGAGGCGTAACCAAACCATGACAATTGTACACGCCCCTAATTTCGTTATCCGGTTCTATGCGGCCATAAATCCTCCAGATTGTGGTTAGCGCGACTAACCATGACCGGGAGACGTCACTCTCCATAGTATTATTCATAGGACCCTAGGCTACAATTAATGGTTACTACATTGTTCCAGGGGACTTTAGCTCAACTCGTTGTTCTCATCTCATGTAAACATAAAAGTTGTGCCTTATTCTCTTGTTATCCCATAAAATAATTGTAGTATGTGTTTCCCCCAATCGTTGAGTGTTGTTCATCTGAACAATCGTTGTGTGTTGTTCATCCGAACAATCGTTGTGTGTTGTTCATCCGAACAATCGTTGTGTGTTGTTCATCCGAACAATCGTTGTGTGTTGTTCATCCGAACAATCGTTGTGTGTTGTTCATCCGAACAATCGTTGTGTGTTGTTCATCCGAACAATCGTTGTGTGTTCTTGTGTCCAGCTGTTTAGTTGAGCAAGTTTTCTCCCCGTTTGTTTAAAAACAATTTAAAAACCAGTAGTAAAAGTGGGGTTGGGAGACTCACAAGAAGTTAAACCAAAATGTTCATATTGTCAAACGTATAAACAATGTAATTCATGTTTTCAAAACATAACAAGTAAGTATGTTTCTCCCCCGATGTTTACAAAACAGTAAAGAGTAAAAAGGGGGCCGTGAACTCACCTTGAGTTTGTGTATGCTTGCAATGATAATTGTTCTAGCCGAACTTGACTATTCGTACCCTAGATACCAAAGGGTAAATTGTGTTAAGGCCGAACGTCTCATATTGCAAATTGTTCATCGACCTAGTAAATCTAGTTGCTTTTGTTTAAATATCTTCTTAGATTTTCAACACTTGTTTTGCTGTAAAAACAGTTCTAAGTTACTGCCCAATGTGACTGATGAACAGATGTCGAAACTTCCTAGTTTCGATTGGGCAATTGAGTATCGAAACTTCATAGTTTCGATTGAGTAGTTAGGTATCGAAACTATCTAGTTTCGATTGGCAAGAAGGGTATCGAAACTATCTAGTTTCGATTGAGCAATATGTATCGAAACTACCTAGTTTCGATTGAACAACTAGTATCGAAACTCCCAGTTTCGATTGAGTAAACTGGTATCGAAACTCCTAGTTTCGATTGAATAGGTATCGAAACTCCTAGTTTCGATTGAATAACAGGTATCGAAACTCCTAGTTTCGATTGAACATGTATCAAAACTCCTAGTTTCGATTACTGCACTTTGATTGACAGAATTCGTCCTGTATATTTTTATGTTCAAATCTTGAATTTGACACACTTTTCTTGTTATCTTACTTGCGATCGAACCTTTTGTATGCTTAGATACGGTTTTAAAAAAAATAAAGTGGATAATATCGAGTTTTTACCTCTGGACAGAGATGACGATTTTTGAGAGAAAAAGAGAATGATCTTGACTTCTCCTGCTAAAACCCTTTGAGAAAACACTTGGAACTCTCCTTATAGCACCGAAATAAAGGATTCGAGTCTTCGATTATGGAAGAACCCCAAAAGAAAGTGGAGATAAGTATTCTTGTTGTTGTCGTAGAAGAAGAGAGAGATGACAGGGGTTGAGGGTTTTTGCTCTTGATGAATTGATAGAAAATGAGGTGGTATGGGAGATTGCTTAAGTAAGTAGAAGATGTTGAAATTTAGGGTGTGGGATGGACCCACATGGCCTTGAGGCTGAGATTTCTGGTCAATGGGAGTGGGTGGGGTTAAATAAATCAAACCATTTGATTTAAGTGTAAATTTAACCACTAGTGTTCGTATTTAGCCGGGTTATCCTGGTACGTGAACCGGTAACTCCTAGAATTACCAGAATATGAAAAGAGACCCTGTACGATTTTTGTTAGACCTTAATGTCCTTGTTTGTGAAATTAAGTAAATCACAAAACAATTATAATTTAAACTTGTTTATAACATGTACGGATATTGACCTGAAATGTCGGGTGTCACAACTTAAGTACATAGTTACTTCTTAGCAACTCATATGTGAAAACAATAGACACAAACTAAGTGAATTTGTGCCCTTTTTGACCCACACACAACAGAAGGATCTATACAGACCATGCGGTGATTCGAGTAATTACGGGTGCACACGTAATTATAAAAATCAACGCATGGAAAACATAGTGAATTTTATCGTGTGTTATGACCTAAAACCTATCGTGATATATAACAACGAAACTAATGTGATATGACAAGGGCATGGTGGATACGCCGATGGTACTTTCTATATATAAGTGCTCTATCATATTATCAGTAGTAGCGTTGTTCGTGTCACGTGAAGTTTTGACCTAGACCAATGTTTGAGTAACCTCTTATCCACTGATAATTATTGAGCATATTAGACTACATCTTTAACAAACCTGGTCATCAAATTCCCATCAGATCCATTTCAAGTAATGCATTTCACCTTTAGAATCCAAATTATTATTCGATAGTTTTTCTCCATAAATTCATTTCAAAAACTAAATCCACTGTCATCATTCGTGCCTAAATTTGAGAAACAAACCTGAATCTTGTTACTAGTTATACTCCTCGAACAGACAGTCAAAACTCATTGAGATCCAAACCCTCATCTTTTCCTGATTTAGTAGCATCCAACAGTTGAATTTCGGGACGAAATTCCCTCAACTTGGGGATACTGTAACATCTATGATTTTTTCGGCCTAACTTTTATTTAATTTTACAATCCATTTCAATCCCGTACCGGTTCAACACTATATGTGACGTTAATTACGATCTTAACATGTATCAATTTAAGGTTTCAACATTTCAAATTAACATATTATAAACGAAACATGTAAGTTCCAACTCTGAGATTACATCTCTTCTTTTTATCATTTGTAAACACACTATCTATCTATATATATATATATATATATATATATATATATATATATATATTTGATTTCACTAAATAAATCAAGTAAACAACTTCAACTTTATAAAAAAAAACAATTTTTATAAGTAAATGAAATGGATTTAGAGCAAAAAAAAAGATATAAATCAAATAATAAAACCTAAGAACCCCTCCTAATAGTTTTGAACCCTCAAGCCTTTGAACCCTCTCCTTCTATTTTTGAACCCTGGACATTTCCCTACCCAAATTTTGGCTCTAGAAAGTCAAAATCGACTTCAATCTCTTCAATTCCCTGTAATTACGGGATTCAAACTTTCCTAAACCGTTACCAACCCGTTTACAATCATTTAGGAAGGTTCAATTCGTGTTTAATTGAGGAATCTAGAGCCATTAATTGAAAATAAAAATCAAAACCCATTCTTTTCTACAAATCACAAATCAAGCTTTAATCCTCAAATCTCGTTCACTTACAACTGTTAAACGCATTTATAATTCCTTAAAGTATCCCCTAACCTTTTGCAATTCGAATTCAACTCGAAATCCAACTTTTTCTCTCTTTTCCTCCCTCTTGGTTGAAACGACGCAAAGAAGAGACAACCTTCAAGCCTATGATTAATCCAGGGCCGACTACAGGTAGCAATACTCGTCTCATTAGCGTCCTCCTTACAGTTCCGATTTCCTCTAATCGATTCGGGTTAAGGGTTTATGGCGGGCCCTGTTATGATTTTGATGTTTGGGGAAGAAAGCTCCTGAAAACATGTATGTTAAAGGTAAATTTTTCTGTTTTTTTATCAATATTACAACCTAGAGCAACTGGTTAAGACCCATCCCTTATGCACATATGGTCGCGGGTTCTAGACCCACGCCCGTACCATTTTTTTTAGTGTTTCCCATTATAACAGAACTCGGTCCTTGTTGTCCATTGATTAAAAAACGGGAAACCCACATTTGAAAAATCAGAGGCCACTGCTCCAGTGGTAACCTGTCTTTGCCCTCACAGAACCACCCGAGTTCGATTCTTGGCAGCTACATTTATTTAAACATTTTACTCCTAATCTTTCATTTAAAATCAAACACATAATAGTTATTTTTACACGCTTCCTCTTCGCGTGATTACATAAACATCATTTATACACAAACAAGTCTCCACATTCTTTAAATCAAACCCCTACTCAATCCCTTGTGTATTAGGACCTCCCTTAAGTCTTGTGAACCCTTTATTAAATGTAACATCCGGCCCGTCGTACCAACAATATTGTTCGCTTTGCCTACTAAGAGCTCACAGATTTGTTTTTGGTTGCCCGGGTGAAAACTTCCCACTGGATTACTCCCACCCGAGCACGTTTAACTGTGGAGTTCTCCTCTCATCCACTACATTAAGCCCCAAAACGCATTGTTGATTTAAGAGGCAGGGCATTACTTATGAACCAAGGATCTCTCTTGTGCACGGCCGATGTGGGATTCGCCTAGGGTGTTACAATCACCCCCCTTTTGGACTCATCGTCCTCGATGAGGTTTGCCCCACCATCCAATTCAGGGATGTGGGATTCGCCTATGGTGTCCTTCTGAACACCCCCGGGGACTCAACCGTGATCGCTGAGGTTTGCCCCACCATCCCGAACGACACAAGAGTGGCTCTGATACCATTTGTAACATCCGGCCCCTCGTACCAACAATATTGTCCGCTTTGCCCACTAAGAGCTCACGGATTTGTTTTTGGTTGCCCGGGTGAAAACTTCCCAGGGGGTCACCCATCCCTGGATTACTCCCACCCGAGCACGCTTAACTGTGGAGTTCTCCTCTCATCCACTACATTAAGCCCCAAAACGCGTTGTTGATTTAAGAGGCAGGGCATTTCTTATGAACCAAGGATCTCTCTTGTGCACGGCCGATGTGGGATTCGCCTAGGGTGTTACAACAATAGATCCATCAATGTTAACCGTTGGCTTGTACGTAGTTAATGATTGTACTAAAGTCATGTATATGTAGTCTTAACTCATAGCATTCAAGCATAAAGCACGTAACACATAATATCATATTATTGAATTGTATTTAAGTTTATGTAAAAAGCTTTAAAGAATAGATCATGTTTCACCCCAAAATATGTAAAAATGTAAAAGAGGGGCTATGTAAACTCACTTATATCAGAGATGTTGCTTGCACAAGTGTCTAGGTAGCAAGTGTTCCTTGTAACTTACCACGTTAACCTAGAGTGTAATATATATGAATCTAGATTAATAACATGTATAATTGTCTAAGGCCAAGTCTAGGGTTGTAATGAAAGTGTGCACAAAGGGTTTGTGTTGCATAATGGAATGTGTAAGTTATTGTATTTGCACTTGTGTTTTATAAAACGAACGTTTGAAATGAATAGTTTAAAATGATTGGGGTTAAGGTTTGGGTTTTAAATAACTAAATAACATTAAATAGTTGTTATTTATTTATTTAGTTATAAAAATAGTGCATGTATTATATAAAATATAAATTAAATAAACAATTTCTACTTTATTTATTTATTTGTCAAGAAGCATAAAAAGTGGTGTAAATAATATATTTGTGTGTAAAGTTTAATAATATACATTTAACTTTTTAGTTTATGTTGTAATAAATAAATTTATTTATTTATTTATCATTTATAAATAAGAATTTGATTTTTAAATAAAGTTAACATTTTATAAACTTCATAAAAACAAAGTTTTTTTTTATTTGAAAATTAATATAAATATCTAAAATTTTGTTTTAAACCTTTAATATACACTTTTAACCATAAAAATTCATAATAAAATGAACTTATATTGAAAATTAATAATCTCGGTTTTATTCTGTTACAAGTAATGTATGGTTCATAAAAATAATTTTTATAGAGTTTTTGGGGTTGTAAAAACGGGTTTTAAAAATGAATGAGGCTTGCCCGGGTCGAACCCGGGTCTGCCTGGTGAGGCTCTCACGTATTAACCACTAGACCAGGGGTGTAATTGCTGATACAGAACCACCTGGAATTGTATTAACATGCTCCTAGGGTGAAGCCGGGTTTGGGTTCAAGGTTCGCGCAAAAAGGCCGGAACTGGTGGGTTTCGAACCCCCGCCACCTGGTTCGGCGGCGTAGTGACTTACCGGCCAGACCAGGTGGTTTCGCTGGTCGTTTACCGATTCTATTTAATTAAAACATGAAATTAAACCAAACTCAAATTCGAAAACGCATCAACCCGCCAAGAACCCTAATCCCAATCGACCCCGATACCTTCTGCCATCACGAATTGGCAGAGGGCTATCGATAACCAGAGGATTACGAATCGATTGACGTAATTGGTACCTGATTTGGCTTAGGAATGAATGAGAACGACAGAGTCAAATGCTCGGCTGATCTTGGTGCTCGACAGGCTCTCTGCGGGGATATGAGGTTCGATTGAAGAATGAGAGAGTTTGTGTGGTTGATTACGAGAGTTGGGGAGTGTTTTAATTTGATTGATTTCATTCGTATAAGTTAATTCGATTTTCAAATTGACCGGAAATGTCGCGGCGACTGGTTACGAGCTAATCAATTGAATTGGGGATGAATTGGGTCCTGATAGCGGCCTAGGTACGTGCGTGATTGACTTGAGGAGTAAATTGCGGGATTACAACGTGTTAATTCTTTGAATTGAATGGAGATTGTTACGGGTTTGACTATCCAAATTCAATTCATTCGAATTTTGAATTGTCTGCTAAATTGGTCAAATTTATTTGATGTTTAGGCCGAGATTGGGTCGTTTATTGACTGTACACGATCGGTAAAGCTCGAAGCAACTGATCTAGTCGATCCTAGGAGTTGGATTTGTGGATTTTGGCCCTGTTTGACTTTTAAAAGTCAAACAGGTCAATTTTCTTAGAACTTGGTTAACATTTGGACTTGAGGGTTCAAGAATAAGGTTCAAATGGTTAAAGGTTCAGTTAAGGGTAGATTTACTTGTTAATTTAGTGTATGTATGTGTATGCATTTGTAACGTGTTTAAATAGATATATATGTATTTCGAAATATATATATGTACATGTATATGTAAGGAGATTTTGAGATAACAGTGGGATAGAATTGTGAATTTATATTAGCAATTAGGGTTTAGTTGTTTGCAAAACGAATTTAAGACGCTGAAATAGAATTGGTTATCAAATGTGTTACATTGGATTGAAAATAAAAGTGATAAAATCAGAAATGTTACATTTATTTAAATAAATACATACATTTGTGAAAATGTATGTTGGAGTAAATAAATAAATATAGGTACTTATACACATATGTTGGCATAAATATCTTAACGAGTATGTGTAATTATGTCTATATACGATCAACGATTTAAAAAAAATAAACAAAAATGATTGAATTATTTATTATATTTAAAACGATTGCGTAAATACAGAGCGCAACTATTATTACGTGAAAATGACGTTTTATTAAAAATAACGGTTAGATGACTTTAAATATATTATTAATAATATATAAGTTAATAAGGACGTTTTGAAAAGAATCAATAGTTGATTTATTATATTTGGACAAACACCCGGTGGACGTATTAAAACAAATAATCCCTAACAACATTACTCGTATGTTATTATGAGAAATTGTGACAACATAACATGTTTATTAGAACGACTATATGTATATGTACATATTTTAAGAAAATATATTTATAACAAGACATAAATAATAATCACCAACGGGTCGCAACTCGAAACACCTTCTTTAAAAATGAACACATCTTTAACGACATTATTATGTCGGGTGAACAATTTGCACATAAGACGTTCGGTCTTAACACGAATTACCCTTTTGTAATTAGGGTACGAGTAGTCATGTCACACCCCAAACGACGGCGGAATACGTCGGGGCGAGACATGTAGACTGTTCATGAGCTCAAGGTTGACTAAATTGTAATATATTAAATTCATTTCACTTCAAACAAACATAAACCAATTCCAAAGTACATAAATGAAATACAAATTGTTCTTGAATTAAAATTAACTAAGTCCCAAAACCTATGTGTAGCAAGCCTTGATCAAAATCACACATTAGCACCTGAAACATGAATAAAATAAGGTCAACTAAAAAGTTGGTAATCATACACAGGTTTGTACATAGATAGTATAATGTGAATAAACAAATCCTTACATAACATGATAAAATAAGGCATTTATGGGGAGCAACTATTGTGTAACCAAAAGTACAATCAAACCTTTGTAACTAGCATGTAAATTGTGTTGTCGGTAACAATCACCCCAAGCTGGGTGGGTTTGTCAGACTCAATAGATCTATCATTGTTAACCGTCGGCTAGTTAATGATTGCACATAAATTGCACACAAACAGTTAACACACCTAGTACTCAAACATAAAGCTCAAATTTGCACACATGAATGTAAGGAGGAATTGTGTTTGTGTAGTTTGTGTAAGTGTAAACAATTGTATGAATATAGTTCATGTTTCACCCCAAAAAGTGTAAAAGTATGAAAAGGGGCTATGTAATACTCACCTTGCAATGAGTAGCTTGAAAGTCACACATGTATGTTGTTGTTGTTGCTCAAATGATTCGGCTAATCTCAAATTAACCTATGATTTAATAGTTTAAGAGTTTTAATGTAAGGCCCCTAATCTCGGGTAACCTCACTTGTTGGGTTTACTCATAAACAAAGTCATTAATACTGAACTTTAAATTTAACACATTCAATTAACAACAAAAGCATTCACGTTTGAGTACATTATAGCGGAAGTCTCAACATTTAAAACATACATCATTGTTTAACAAAAGAAAACATAAATCGGAATGTCAGTCTATAGCCGGGCAGCCTTCACGCCTTCGCACGACCCTTTTCTTTGTTACCTGAAATGTATACTAAAAGTCAGCTAACGCTGGTGAGTTCTAGTTTAAAAGATTAGATATAAACATTATTTCTTCAAAAGTATACATAAGTTTATATATAAAGAACATAAATACGTATTCTTAACTTTTACTTTTCTTTCATCATTCTTGAGTGACTACATTGATATGCATTCACCTTTAGTTTTTCCTTAACATTCATTTGGTCGTACACATAAGGGTGATCAACCCGTCTTTTACTACGTATGTCACAAAGACATACGCCATGAAGCTACCGTCGTAGCCCTTTGACTAGTCCGGTCCTAGAAACCGTCCGCCTTAAAACCGTCCGGCCAACCTTCGGCCGTCCGTCGTAAACCGTCCTACCGTCGTAGTCCATCCTTTTCGCCCGTCTACCCGAAGGTATCCGTTTCCCACGTGCTACCATGTTTGCAACCGTTCTACATATGATTTGGCATTTGCTTCGACCGTCCATTAATGCCCCTTTTTATTTCCTAGCTGATGAAGGAATATTTTTGTCCCGGTTGCAAGATAGACACGTGGTCGTCCGTCTACCGTAGTAGCCGTTAGCATCGAAGCGTCCATAACATTCACGTATATTCATAACATGCAGTATATATTATAATAAGCAAGATTTCATTCATTCATATTTTGTCATTCTTTCATTCATACTTTATAAACATACGTTTCATTCTTTGTTCATAATTCATTTTCATATATATATATATAAATATATATATTTGTATATCACGTATGATCACATTGGCATTCATAGTATTTATTCATTTAGTGTATACATTTCAGCCCCAAAATATTTAATAAGGTTTGCACATAACATAGAAAGGGGCACATAGAACTCACCAGATGAGCTAGTCTGGGTTGTCCTAAACAAAGTCCAACAACGTCACTTCTGATCTGAATTGAGTAGTTAAATACACATCAGACCTAATCTCGACTCTAACGGTTTAATCATTCTAAACATACTCACTTTACTTAACCATTCTGATGCCTGCGCACTTAGCAAATGCGCAGGGCCTTGATCATGCGTACTTGACAAGTACGCAGACTTTACTTCATGCGCACTTGGTAAGTACGCAGACTTTACTTCATGCGTACTTGATAAGTACGCAGAACTCTTCTTCCTGCGTACTTAATAAGTACACAGGATCTGATTCAGGCGTAAGAACCCTAACTTTTTGCATGCGGGTCTGATCATGTCAATATCTGAATTTTCTTTGATCAGAACGTTCGGTTTTTATTCTAGATGCTACATCTTTCTTCATTTTCAAGTTTCATCCATAAAAACTTCACATATTTAGCTAAAACCGAAAATCCTAAAATAATCATAAAAACTCAGATTATGATCGAACGCTTACCTGGATTGGAGTTATGATTCAGAGAAGATGATCACGAGCACAGTAGCAACGTTCTCCTGAATTCCCGAGTCAATCCGTCACTTTCTCTCTCTAGAACCGAGCTCCCCTTTCTCTCTCTAGAATTGCAAGTGGTGAAAAGAAATGAATTGTGGCAGCCCTTGTCCTTTATATTCATGGGCTTCCTTTGGCCCGTTTGAGCCGAACCCAAGCCCATCCATTTTTCTTTCGTTTCTTGACGTTTAAATCTCTATCGTATTATTAATTACTTATTTACTATTTTTGGGATGTTACAAGTCTACCCTCCTTAAAGAGGTTTCGTCCTCGAAACTGCTTATACGTTAAATAATTGAGGGTACATTTCCCGCATCTCGTCTTCTTTCTCCCATGTAGCTTCTGATCCCCTTCTGTACTTCCATTGAACTTTGACCAATGGGATTGACTTATTGCGTAGTCTCTTCTCAAATCGATCAAGAATGGCTATTGGTTCCTCGACATAATTCAGACTGTTATCCACCTCGATCTCATCGTAAGGTATGTGAGCCGTGTCGTCAGCTAGACACCTGCGTAAGTGCGACACGTGGAACGTAGGGTGTATTTCGCTAAGCGCATCGGTTAGGTCGAGTCTGTAAGCAACTTGACCCACTCTCGCTAAGATCTTAAAAGGTCCGACAAACCTTGGACTTAGTTTGCCACGTTTTCTGAATCGGATGATTCCTTTCCATGGTGATACCTTTAACAGTACCATGTCCCCGACTTGAAACTCTAACTCCCTTCTTCTCTTATCTGCATATGATTTCTACCTGTCTTTTGCGGCTTTCATTCGAGCCTTGATTTGATCAAATTTCTCAGAAGTAGCCTTGACCACTTCGAGGCTTGCAAAATCCTTCTGTCCAATTTCCCCCCAACAAATCGGGGTCCAACATTTCCTCCCATACAACATTTCAAATGGCGGCATGCCAATAGTCGAGTAATAGATGGCTGTCCCAGCTCCCACCGAAGTTAATGATACAGGCCCGGAGCATGTCCTCCAAGGTCTGAATGGTCCTTTCAGATTGACCATCGGTTTGAGGGTGGTAAGCGGTGCTGATGTTCAATCTAGTGCCCATCGCTTCATTTAATTTCTTCCAAAACCTTGATGTAAATCTAGTATCCCTGTCGGACATAATCGACAGCGGCATACCATGTCTGCTTACAATTTCCTTGATAAATACTTCTGCTAGTCTTTCTGACGAAGAAGTCTCACGTAATGGCAAGAAGTGAGCACTTTTCGTTAAACGGTCGACGATCACCCAAATGGTATCATTGCCTTTAGCTGTTCGCGGTAGCTTGGTAATGAAGTCCATCGTGATCTCCTCCCACTTCCATTCCGGTATTGGTAAAGGTTGCATTTTACCGCATGGTTTCTGGTGCTCGGCCTTAACTAGAGAACACGTTAGGCACTTGCTCACGTACTCTGTCACATCATTCTTCATGCCAGGCCACCAGTACTCCTTCTTCAAGTCTTGATACATTTTGTTTGTCCCGGGGTGGATAGAATAGCGAGACTTATGGGCCTCATCGAGTATTTTAGTTCTAAGCTCGCCAATCTTAGGTATCCACATTCGGCCAAACCTAGTTCGTACACCGTATGCATTTGCATCCAAATTCCCTTGTTGTCCTACTATTCTTTCCCTTTTATATTTCCTTCTAATAGCGCTTCATCTTGTGCCTTTGATATTTCACTCATCAAATCTGGTGTTATAATCAGCAGACACGCTTTGATCTGTATAGGTTCCGATTCTTCCTTTCTGCTTAAAGCGTCAGCCACCACGTTTGCTTTGCCTGGATGGTACAATATCTCACAGTCATAGTCCTTCAGTAGCTCTAACCACCTCCTTTGCCTCATGTTTAATTCCTTTTGCCCGAAAAAGTACTTCAGGCTTTTGTGATCGGAGTAAATGGTGCATTTAACTCCATACAGATAGTGCCTCCATATTTTCAATGCGAAAACTAATGCCGCTAACTCTAGATCGTGTGTTGGGTAGTTAACCTCGTGAATCTTTAGTTGTCGCGAGGCGTAGGAAATTACCTTTCCTCGTTGCATAAGTACGCAACCTAAACCCTGACCCGAAGCGTCAGAGGAGACTACTAAGTCTTCATTTCCCTCAGGTAGTGCCAAGACCGGAGCTTGGGTTAATCGTGCCTTAAGTTCCTCAAACGCGTTGTTTTGGGTTGGACCCCATTCATATTTCACTTCCTTCTGTGTCAACTTAGTTAGTGGCAAGGCTATTCTTGAAAAATCTTGAATGAACCTTCGATAGTTGCCAATCCCAGAAAGCTTCGTATCTCTGTTGGTGTCTTTGGGATATTCCATTCCTTTACTGTCTCGATCTTTGCAGGATCCACCATAATGCCGTTTGGGTTTATTACATGACCTAGGAATTGGACTTCCCTAAGCTAGAACGCGCATTTGGAGAATTTTGCGTACAACTTTTCCTGCTTTAGCACCTCCAGAACCTCTCTTAGGTGACAATGGTGATCACCCTCGCTTTTCGAATATACCAGTATGTCATCTATAAAAACTATCACCGATCGATCCAACATTGGTCTACATACTCTATTCATCAAATCCATGAACGCTGCTGGTGCGTTGGTCAATCCGAAGGACGTCACGAGAAACTCATAATGCCCATAACGCATGCGAAACGCCGTTTTTGGTACGTCTTTCTCTCTTACATTCAACTGATGGTAACCCGACCTAAGATCGATCTTTGAGAACCAACTCGCACCTTGCAGTTGATCAAAAAGGTCATCTATTCTAGGCAGTGGGTTTTTGTTCCTTACTGCCCTCTTGTTCAGTTCATGGTAGTCAATGCACATGCGCATGCTGCCGTCTTTCTTCTTTACGAATAGTACCGGAGCGCCCCATGGTGAAATGCTCGGTCTAATAAATCCTTTTTCTGTTAATTCCTGTAGTTGAGACATCAATTCTTTCATTTCTGATGGAGCCAATCGGTAGGGGGCTTTGGCAACAGGCTCAGCTACTGGCAGTAAGTCAATCTGAAATTCTATTTCCCGATCGGGTGGCAATCCAGGTAGATCCTCAGGGAATACTTCCGGAAAGTTGCACACCACGGGTACATTCTTAAGTGCTTTCGTTTTCATTCTATCGTCAATAACATACGTCAGATAAGCTTCGCAACCGCGCCTCATGTAACTTTCGGCCTTGATCATCGAAATGACGTTTGGCATTGTGCAATTCCAATCCCCATAAACCGTAATTGGACTTCCGCTAGGAGCCTTGAGGTGTATCCTCTTACGTTTACATATGATTTGAGCTTCATTGGCAGCTAACCAATCCATACCCAGTACTACATCGAATCCTCCTATGGTAAGAAGGAATAATCTAGAGGGGAACTTATGGCCCTCTATGTCTATGATACAATCATCGGTTACTTGGAATACTACCGAATTTTTACCAACGACAGTTTGTACGCTAAAGGCTTTTACTATGGTGTTGACAGTGCAATCTAGTTTTTGGCTAAAGGCATTTGATATAAAACTTTTACTAGCACCAGAGTCAAATAAGATAGCAGCATGTTCATCATTTACTAGAAACGTACCTGATACAACATCAGGGTTTCCCCTTGCTTCCTCCTCAGTCAGGGCATAGGCTCGAGTCCTAGCCCTTGGCTGTTCCTTTTCAGCTTCCTTTTCCTTTCCAGAACCGGATTGTCTGGTTTTCCTGCAATCCCTAGTCAGGTGTCCATATTTTCTACAACTCTGGCACTTGACATCCTTTAAACACTCTCGAGAGAAGTGCCCCGGCTTCCCGCACTTATAACACATGATGGTGCCGATTCGGCACTCGCCAAGATGGTGCTTTCCACACTTCTTGCAAGTTTCATATTCATCTGACCTTGGTCTCTTAACTTCAGCTGCTGCATCGCTTTTCCCGGTGCCCCTAGACGGGTTCTCCTACTTTCTCTTTTGTATCTTAGGTGCCGGGTCCTCATTGGCGTAGTCGTCGTAGACGATTCCGCTCAGATTCACTACCGACTCGAAGGTCGATGGTAGGTTAGTTTTGACATGGACACGGACCCTTTGCGGCAAACCCTTGACATAGTACTTAATCAGACGGTCTTCAGTCTCCACTAAGTGTGGTACCAGTTGGGCCAGCTCATTGAATCTCGAAGTATACTGGCGATGAGTCTTGTTGCCAGCCTTGAAGTTCAGGAACTCGTTCTCCACACGATCAATCTTGTTCTGTGGGTAGAACTTTTGGATTATCAGCTTCTTCAAGTCTTCCCATGTCATTCTGGAAATAGCGTTTGGCGACTTTATTCTCTGAATGTTTCTCCACCAACCTAGTGCTTCATTGGTGAAAGAATGTGCAACATACTTAACGGCCTGGTCCGGTCGACACTCGCTTATGTTGATTACAGCGTTCATCCTCTCAATCCATTCGAGCGTAGCCACTGAATCCTTGTTCCCATCAAACTTGGGTGGGTCTCCGTCCTTGAAACCTTTATAGGTGCACCCCCGGTTACTTGATCCCACCTTTATTTCATCCCCATCGCTGTCATATACCTTTTCCTCATTGTTCCTTTCATCATCTTCCTTGATTTTCTTTAATGCCTCCGTTAGTAGGTCAGGCAACACATTCTTCAAAGTGAGCACGACCTCACGGGCAATAGCATCTCTGACCTCGGGTTCCAACTGTAGAGACCCTTGATGGTCGCCCCCGGTTGGGGTGACATTAGTTTGGTGCACGCTCTCTGTGATTTCCGTGTGCATCCTCTTCTTCTTGATGTCTTGGATTCAGTGGAGGCCTGCCGACTAGGCTCGTGCGACCGCCTTGGCGTCCTGTTCTCCCTCCACCTGCCATTGTCTTTAGATTTCCTGATAGTCATAAAGGGTATACATCAATGTCATTCTCTCAGATCATAGTCTTAGAACAGTACGAACACGGTAAATTTTTAATTACAGTGACCGGTTTGTGATTAGAAATTTACATTGTTTTTCGGGTTCCAAACTCTTCAAATTGGTCATGACATTGACATCTATTGGTTCTAGGTTAGAGTATCTATTCTTATCCAAGTGTATTAACCTTAGTACTTACTTACCTTGTTGGCGTTGGCGTTGGCTACCCAGACTGACATCCGTGCGTTGGTCCCATAATCAGCTTGAGTCCAGACATTTAGGGATGTCTGAATCTCTCAAACTATTGCTCTGATACCAACTTGTAAGACCCCTTATCCCGGGTAACCTCACTTGTTGGGTTTATTCATAAACAAAGTCATTAATATTGAACTTTAGATTTAACACATTCAATTAACAACAAAAGCATTCACGATTGAGTACATTATAGCGGAAGTCTCAACATTTAAAACATACATCATTGTTTAACAAAAGAAAACATAAATCGGAATGTAATTCTATAGCCGGGCAGCCTTCACGCCTTCGCACGACCCTTTTCTTTGTTACCTGAAATGTATACTAAATGTCAGCTAACGCTGGTGAGTTCTAGTTTAAAAGATTAAATATTAACATTATTTCTTCAAAAGTATACATAAGTTTATATATAAAGAACATAAATACGAATTCTTAACTTTTACTTTTCTTTCATCATTCTTGAGTGACTACATTAATATGCATTCACCTTTAGTTTTTCCTTAACATTCATTTGGTCGTACACATAAGGGTGATCAACCCGTCTTTTACTACGTATGTCACAAAGACATACGCCATGAAGCTACCGTCGTAGCGCTTTGACTCGTCCGGTCCTAGAAACCGTCCGCCTTAAAACCGTCCGACCAACCTTCGGCCGTCCGTCGTAAACCGTCCAACCGTCGTAGTCCGTCCTTTTCGCCCGTCTAACCGAAGGTATCCGTTTCCCACGTGCTACCATGTTTGCAACCGTTCTGCATATGATTTGGCATTTGCTTCAACCGTCCATTAATGCCCCTTTTTATTTCCTAGCTGATGAAGGAATATTTTTGTCCCGGTTGCAAAATAGACACGTGGTCGTCCGTCTACCGTAGTAGCCGTTAGCATCGAAACGTCCATAACATTCACGTATATTCATAACATGCAGTATATATTATAATATGCAAGATTTCATTCATTCATATTTTGTCATTCTTTCATTCATACTTTATAAACATACGTTTCATTCTTTGTTCATAATTCATTTTCATATATATATATATAAATATATATATATTTGTATATCACGTATGATCACATTGGCATTCGTAGTATTTATTCTTTTAGTGTATACATTTCAGCCCCAAAATATTTAATAAGGTTTGCACATAACATAGAAAGGGGCACATAGAACTCACCTGATGAGCTAGTCTGGGTTGTCCTAAACAAAGTCCAACAACGTCACTTCTGATCTGAATTGAGTAGTTAAATACACATCAGACCTAATCTCGACTCTAACGGTTTAATCATTCTAAACATACTGACTTTACTTAACCATTCTGATGCCTGCGCACTTAGCAAGTGCGCAGGGCCTTGGTCATGCGTACTTGACAAGTACGCAAACTTTACTTCATGCGCACTTGGTAAGTACGCAGAGTTTACTTCATGCGTACTTGATAACTACGCAGATCCCTTCTTCCTGCGTACTTGATAAGTACGCAGGATCTGATTCAGGCGTAAGAACCCTAACTTTTTGCATGCGGGTCTGATCATGTCAATATCTAAATTTTCTTTGATCAGAACGTTCGGTTTTTATTCTAGATTCTAGATCTTTGTTCATTTTCAAGTTTCATCCATAAAAACTTCACCTATTTAGCTAAAACCGAAAATCCTAAAATAATCATAAAAACTCAGATTATGATCGAACGCTTACCTGGATTGGAGTTATGATTCAGAGAAGATGATCACGAGCACAGTAACAACGTTCTCCTGAATTCCCGAGTCGATCCGTCACTTTCTCTCTCTAGAACCTAGCTCCCCTTTCTCTCTCTAGAATTGCAAGTGGTGAAAAGAAATGAATTGTGGCAGCCCTTGTCCTTTATATACCTGGGCTTCCTTTAGCCCATTCGAGCCGAACCCAAGCCCATCCATTTTTCTTTCGTTTCTTGACGTTTAAATCTCTATCGTATTATTAATTACTTATTTACTATTTTTGGGATGTTACAATTGTGTCTGACAAACCCACCTGGATAGGGTGTTTGTTACCGACTTTACATAAGGGTAACCTGCGTGTTATGCCTCAGTCCAAGGTTTGATTGTACACACATAGTTTTACTATAGATTCTCCATAAATGCCTTATACACATGTATCGTTTGAATTGTATAAAACATCTTAAACTTGTTGTGTGTCAAAACCTATGTATGCTCACCAACTTTTTAGTTGACCTTATTTTCATCATGTTTCAGGTACCAATGCTTGAGAATAAGTACAAGTTGTTTCACTAAGGACCGAGGATCTAGAATGAAATTTAAAAGAAACTATTTATGTATTTTCTATTCTTGTATTGTGGAATTTGATGTTTTAATGGAATTGGTTGTTTAAATATTTCAAATTTAGTAAACCTTGAGCTTTTGAACAGTCTACATGTCCCGCCCCGACGTATTCCGCCGTCGGTTGGGGTGTGACACTGAAACCTGTGTTTCCAAAGCTTGTATTCGTTCAATATACACATCTCTTGTAGACGGATCAGCCTCATCGTGAGTCTTGGAAATAGTCGGAGTAGCTTGAGGAGTATGAGATTGTGAAGGAATAGGAGTGTGATTATCAAAGAGTCTACAAACTCACTATCATATGCAGTTTGAGCATCATGAATAGCCGAAGCCATCAATTTAGGTCCTTTTACTTCAGGAGCTTCATCATCCTCAGAACTGGATGTTTCATCTTGTAATTTTCTCTTTCCAAGTACTGCATCGGGAGGAGGACCCCTTACAGACTTGCGTCTTGGTAAAGTCACTTTCTTTTTACCTAGAGACTTTTGACGGTTGTCATATATATATTTCTAGTAACTCGAGGAAGTTTAGCTAACTGACCATAATGATCAAGGCCAAAATCCTGAGAAAACTGGTGCTAGTCTCTTCAACCTCTACATCATCAACATGAGGTTCATTATCAACATGTACATTCACATCAACACCATCATTTCCATCATCAGCAAGATCATCATCATTGTCATCACCATCATCACCATCATTTCCATCATCACTTTCAGTTCCCTCACCTTCATTATCATCACCACCTTCCTCATCCTCTTCCTCCTCATATTGATTGTCAACTTGAGGTAATTCCAAAGCAGGATCATCATGTATCCAGTTATTGTTTGGCTGTGCAACATAAGCATGATTAATTATGTGCCCAAACAATGGTGTAGCAACTGGAATTAAAGCAGGATTCTGCTGTTTTATATTCATACAATCAGTAAAGATCCTCTTTGTCATTGGAGTTAAATTCAATCTTGGATTTACCGATGGCAAATTAGGAATCAAATGATTCAGCATAACTTGCAAGAATCGAGGTATATTAAGAAACCCTGACCCTCAGGTGGTGTAATCTGCATCACCAACTCCCTGTAGAAGTAAAGGGCAAAGTTGAAAGGTCTATTCAATGTCAAAGCTACCATAGCAGCTTGCAACGATGTCTTTAACCCGTCAGTGCCAGCTTTCCTCGATGATAAGCATTGAATAATCACATTCATAAAGTTTCTCCATTGCCCTACAAGACCACCCTTGCGTGCTTTTGTATCATTCTGTCGACCTCGATAACCCACTCTTTGAAAGCAGCCCATAATCAGGGTATTCGGTAAATTAATCGGGTTATCATTTCTTCCACCCAAAGCAAGAGCTGTCCTGATATCCTGGGCAGAAATAGCAATTTATTGGTTATTCACTATAGCCCTGATTACATGTGGATCAACATCAGTGTCTTATTGTGTCGTTTCCCAGAATTGTTGAATGTATAATATGAGGATTAGTTGAAAGAGCGACATGAATCCTTGATCGATTTAGAAAATTAATAATCTCTTGATAATTTGCCGCCTCAGCTAACTCGGGATCAAGTAGTGCCACCTGATTGTGCTTATACTCAACACGACGATCCATGACCTGCTAAGAACAGTATATTAGACAGACAATTTCAAACACAAACTCAAAATAATAAAAATAACAAAGTAAAAAAATTTAAAAAAAAATATCACAACTTTGAAAATTGCCAAGTCTTTCCAACTCTAGTCCCCTAGGCGAACTTAGCAAGTTCGCTTAGAGTTACAAGAGGCGAACTTGTTAAGTTCGCCTGATCATGTTTGCCTAAAAACTTGAACAGTCACAGAAATCAAACTCCAAGTTATCGATGTTATAAACTCAAATCAAACACACAAATCACTTCCTCATCACTCGATTAGGTTTCTTGAACATTCAATTTCAGATTGAACCACAAATCAAAGATGATTAATCCGATCGACAGTCACGACGATGAACCAAGAGCAAACAATGACAATTCTAACCAAATTACAGGATAAAATGATGTGAATTTACCTTATTTGAAATCGCAAACTATTATTGTATAAGAAACATGAACGAAAAACCACCCTCACCAACTAGAAATTGAAATCAGACAAAATCGCTCAACTGTGGATAAAGTCGCCTGATATGTTCACTCAAGTCAAAGAAACAAGTGAGATGGTCAAGTTCGCTGGAACTTATATATACTCAACAGCTTAAGTTCACCTAATTCAAGCGAACTTAACAAGTTCGCTCACCAAGCGAACATGTTAAGCGAACAAGACAAGTTCGCCTAACTCATAATTAACCAAAATTTGGAAAATTTTCATTTTCCTTTCTTTCCAACACTCCGATTATCTTGCAACCTGTACAACAATCTCAATCCAAATTTATAAGAATTTTTCATGGAAGATATAAATAAAATCTTTTTGGATTTTTCTAATAAAGCTAAAATGTCACACCCCCAATTTCAACTAACAGAGTTTTACCATTTGGAAGGTGACGCACTAGGATCTCAGTCATTAGTTACATCAAACGACACTATATGGGACTTGAAATGTCATAACAAAGAAGCTCAGAGTTAATGCGAAAGCGTAAATGTAAAAAAAATGAAGTCAAAAGTAATTACACGCAATAAGCGTTAATTAATATAATTAAGAAAACTGTTTAAAATGTTTGAAATGTATGATATGACAACAGGACTCCATGCATGTCCTAAGTGCGCAACATGTGCCAAAGCGACCTGAGAAACATGTAAGAAAAAGTGTCAACACGAGGTTGGTGAGTTCACAGGTTTCAAGTTTACAATAAGAGAGTGTTTGCCAGATTATGTACATTCAATATGCATATCTATAGGTAGCTAGCCTATGTTCATGTCTTACTAAAGCGCTCGCAACCGAAGCTGACTGTTTGTGTTTGTATGCCACCTGCCAGGTCTATCAACTCTAGCAAATGTGAGTAGGCTAACATTTCACCCATTCAATCTCTAATCGAGTTAACGCGACTAACGCGGGTGGGATTTGTCAAACTCAGTAGTACTACTAAACATTACCTCGCTAAGATCCATATTAACGGTTCGATGTATGATGAGGACTTTCTGTGATAGTGTGTCACGCTTAGCTTCAACAGTAATAACATATGAATTACAATAATCTAAAATAGTTGTGTCATGTTTTCTCCCCCAACGGGAAAAACATGTAACATAATGTTTGTCTGCGTACATGTTTCTCCCCCACGGGGAAAACAAGAAAAAGTATGATAGTTGGTGTTCATGTTTGTTTCTCCTCAACAGGAAAACAAGTAAAATATGTTTGTGTGTAAGCATGTTTCTCCCCTAATAGTAAAACAAGTAAAAAGGGGCCGTGAAACTCACCTGCGTTGCATAGTAGGTAGTATCACACAAGTATGAGATTTAGAAACTCAAGTGTTAGCCTGCACGGCTTATGTATACCCTAGAATTGTAAACACATAAGTTAGGGACATATAGGATTTGTGACGACGACACAGAAGATTAGAACGTTTTAAAACATTCTAATGATCAACGAATAGACGAACGTGTCCACGGTAATAAGGATTTCTTAATTAATTAATTATTAAGATAAATACGTTTCGTGTCGAACGTTTCTAATAACGAATAATAATAAATAATTATATTCGTACGTTTGTGCCATTTAAAGTGGTTATGAAAATAATATAACTATATATATATTATTTGTAAGTTCGTATGATTAACAAAATAATCATTTGTGTTGAAAAATAATATATTATTTTTTAATCGAGGATAAAACCGAGGGTAAATAATATAATTAATTATATTACTTATAAGTTTGAAACATTTCATTGAGTTTATAAACGAGGTGAAAATAATATAAATATATATTATTTTTAATTGGGGTTACAAGGTCGAAAATAATATAAATATATTATTTTGTTTGGAGTCGCGGTTCGAAAATAATATAGAAATATTATTTTCAAAAGTGGGGAAATATTATAAAATAGGTTATAAAATCAAACCCGAGCCTACGAGTTATTTTCCGGGCTAAAACACTTTAATATGATATTATAATAATATAAAAATTGATTTAATAATTAAAATATCATTAGAATAAATATTTAAAAAGAAAACAGGGGAGGAGGGTTCGAACCCGGGTCTCCTCCCCATCAGTACAAGAGTTTAACCAGTCTGCCCGCTAGGGTCATCGCGATATGAACCAGATCAAAATGATTTTCATCAAAAACTCCTGAGAGCTTTTTCCCCATACCCGATCGCGATCGTTCCCAGCCTAAATCCCACGAATTTGATCGTGATTTAACAAGATTGATTAGGGGTTTCAATGATCGAGTCATGGCGAGTGTGTGTGTGGGTTTAATTGCAAAACTAACGAGTTTAAGATCAATAGATTACATGAATTAGGGCCGAAACCCTAGTTCAAGAACACAAATTTGAATCGGTAAAATTTGATGTTTGATGTTGTTTGAATCATAGGGTTTTCACTGATTAGAGCGTTGCGAGTCTATTAGTATAGTTTAATTTCATTGAGGTTGGGTTTAAGATCAAAAGCCCCAAATCGAATCAAGAACAAACCCTAGGTTACGGGTTGTGATCAATTTGATGTTATTTGATAAAATAGACATAGGGCTTTCGATGAGTGGTAGATTACGAAACTGATCATGTGATTTAATTGAATTATGATCGAGTCTAGGATGATAATCGATTAAACCCCAAATGTGATGAACCCTAGAATCGGTTCATCACTAACTAGATGATATAAACCCCAATTGGGTTAGGGTTTACGATCTACATGCTGAAACGAAGCTAAATATAGGATTAATTACCAGTATGGATGACGGATTGATGGAGTTCGAGTAGGAGCATGTCCGACTTCGGATGATTTGGTCGCCGGCAACTCCTGATGTTACTGCAATCGAAGAATCGTGCGTAAGAGCTTCAGGTGCGTTCGTATAAGGTGTGCATGGTATCAATTTGCGGGATTAACATAGGAATATAACGAATTCGATGTCCGCCATGATCGTGGTCGACGGTTATGCCAAGTATGGCTATTAATCTGTTTAATTCGTAAATGATGATGATTAATTAGATGTTTTATGACCGTTAATGCCATTAATCGAGCAATAACAGTTACAATTCCAACGGAAAGCCATCGAGGGAAGCAAATTTGGTCGAATCAGCCGGTTTGACTTTCTAGAGTCAAACATAAATTGAGTTCGGGTTAATTGCAGGTTTAGTCCCTATTGTTTCATGTTCTTAAGATTAGAAATTGGCAGAAATAGTCCTTGAGGTTTGAATTAGGTTAAGAACAAGTTAGTTGACTTGCAAAAGTCAACATGACTTAAAGATTGGATTTTGACTTTACCAAGTCAAATAGGATTAGTTTTAGGCTAATTACATAATTAGTCCTTGTAGTTAAGGTTTGAGATTATTGATAGAATTAGTCCTTGAAGTTTGAGTTAAGTTAATTTAAGTTAACTTTAACTGGATTTTGTTAACGGAGTTAACTGGAAAAGTCCAGATTGTAACATCATCCCCTAGTTGAAAGAATTTTCGTCCTGAAAATTAAATAAATAAAAAAATTTCCTGGGATATCTTATCATCCCCTAGTTGAAAGAATTTTTGTCCCGAAAATTAAATTGTATCTTAAGAATTTGATGCGGTGTGCTTGAACAGATTTGGATATTTGCGCATCATCTGATCCTCGCGCTCCCACGTGAATTCCGGTCCGCGTTTCGAGTTCCAACGAACTCTGAAAATAGGGAGTTTACTACGTTTTAACGTTTTGACTTATCCATAATTTCCATAGGTTCTTCGATGAAACGTAACTGTTCATCAATGTGTAGTTCCTCGAGAGGAACCGCGAGTGACTCGTCTGCTAGACATTTCTTCAAATTTGAGACGTGAAAGACGTTGTGTACACCACTAAGTCCTTCAGGTAGGTCCAGTTGGTACGCTACTGGCCCGATTCTTTTCAATATCTTGAATGGTCCAACATAACGAGGATTCAGTTTGCCCCTTTTCCCAAAACGAATGACACCCTTCCAAGGTGAAACTTTTACCAAGACCATAACCCCTACTTGAAATTCTAACGGTTTACGACGCTTATCAGCATAGCTCTTTTGACGATCACGAGCTGCGGTCATACGGTTTCTAATTTGAACGATTTTCTCGGAAGTTTCAAGTACGAGTTCAGGACCTGTAAGTTGACTATCCCCAACCTCGGCCCAAAAAATAGGAGAACGGCATTTTCGTCCATATAGTGCTTCAAATGGAGCTGCCTTGATACTAGTGTGATAACTATTGTTGTAGGAGAACTCCACCAATGGTTGGTGAGACTCCCAAGTGTTACCGAAATCAATCACACAAGCTCGTAGCATGTCCTCCAGAGTTTAAATAGTACATTCTGTCTGGCCATCGGTTTGAGGATGGTACGCTGTGCTCATATCTAGACGCGTGCCTAAAGCTTTATGTAATGATTGCCAGAAACGAGAGGTGAATCGTGCATCACGATCCGAAATGATAGAGATTGGCACACCGTGCCGAGAGACTATTTCTTTCAAGTAAGTACGAGTAAGCTTATCCATTTTGTCGGTTTCCTTGATTGCTAAGAAGTGAGAGGACTTTGTTAAACTGTCAACAATTACCCAAATGGTATCACATCCGGTAGGAGTTCGTGGCAATTTTGTGATAAGTCCATGGAGATTTGTTCCCATTTCCACATGGGAATTTCTGGTTGTTGGAGAAGGCCGGATGGCTTTTGATATTCAACTTTGACCTTCGCGCAAGTCAGACACTTACTCACATAGGTGGCTATATCGGCCTTCATCTTCGGCCACCAATATAGCACCTTTAGATCATGGTACATCTTGTCGGAACCTGGATGAATAGAGTAACGAGATTTATGAGCCTCATCCATGACTAGTTCCCTTAGGTTTCCGAATACTAGAACCCATATTCGCTCGACGAAGTAGCGAATACCGTTGTAACATTTCTGATTTTTAGTATCCGTATTTTCAATTCAATGTAATGCATTTCAAACTCAATTCTAGTGCACTGTTTTGTTTCTTTTCGTACCATCAATTTAATACTATATTTCAATGCAAAATCCACAAATTTTACTCGGTTATACCTTATTAAAACACTACATAAGTATCTATTTATACAAATATGTCAAAAACTAAAGTTACAAGGGCTAATGTTGAAAAATAACAAGCAACCCTAATAGACACGGTCGCGCCAAGTGCTTTGGCACGGTCGCGCGACTTGCTTTGGAACGATCGCGCCCGGTGCCTTGGCACGGTCGCGTCTCGTTTGGGCACGATTGCGCCTAGTACCAGTTGAAATGTAAATGCAGTTTCAATCACCGAATCGTTTGATTTCGTAACGGATATTCACTTCATTACCATTAACGAAAATATTAAGACTACCAATTATAGCAATTGACTCAATATCATTTGATTAAACCAAAAAACCATCAAAACATTCTTGAAACCACCGATTCTCCATTTCAAATCGAAATTCTCTCAATCAAACCCTCCATACGCATCACTCGATCATCTCTAAAGCTTCTGGACACATCGACATAGCCGGAATCGAATCAGAAGACGCCGGAAGCCAAACCCGTCGTCGCCGGAACTCTCCTCTACCGTACGCTATCGATTCATCGTATTTCCGGGTAATTGAAACCATATTTTCATTCGATTTAGTCTATAGATCAAAAGCCCCATCCTAATTTGGGCTTCCAATATGGAAATCATCTCAAAATTCGAATCTAGTTTTCGTTCAAAATAGTTTAATCGAATCCGGTCCTAAACACGTTTTAAATTCAATTAATCTATACAAAAAGACTCGTAATAATCTATTGGGTGAAAGCCCTATGATTTCCAACCCTGTTATTATAAGAATTAGTCAAATCGTTCCTGATTTGGAACAGACGCGGTCGCGCTAATCATCTAGCGTGGTCGTGTCTCATGAGACGCGGTCGTGCCGACTTCCAACGCGGTCGTGCCTCCTGTCCAGACCCAATCATGCCCTTTGGCTAATCTCAGTCGTGTCTGAGAATCATAGACACGATCGTGCCTGGCTAAGGCACGGTCGTGCCTAATGATTTAGTTAGTTAAGCCCTCTGTTTGATCAACACGGTCGCTCCCTGACTAGCATGGTCGCGCCCGTGGTTCGAGCACGATCGTGCCCTTCCCAGGCACGGTCGTGTGTGAGTTAAATTTTTGGCAGAATTATAATTTTATATATTTTTCAAACAATAAATATTTCTAATTAAATTACAAAATAAAAATAGTTGATTTTTATAAAAATGCATTTAATTCTATTTAGAAAGATCAAATATTTAATCTTGGAATAAATAGAAAATTATTTATTTAAAGTTTATAAAAATTTAATTTACAATTATTGCTAAACCTTTCATTTAAAAAGTATTTAAATGGTTAAGTTACATTTTATAAATAAATAAATAAAATAATGATTATTTATTTACTTTATATTTAAACAAAGACATTTATTTACACTTAATTTTTAACACTTACAATATTTTCACAAATGATAATTATTTAATTTACTTAATTAATTATTCAAACTCAAACCTTAAACAAAATGCTTCAAAAATATTTATTTGAAACCTTATATTTTATTCAATACTTTTTAGTACAAATCAATGGCCTTATACACAAATTCAAATTCAACTTTAAACTTAAACTTTTGTGCACACTATTGATACAATACGCATTACACACTAGGTTAACTTGTGCATTTCAAGGATCCTTATTCTATCTAGTATCTTTGTTAGCTACGCCTTTAAACCAAGTGAGTATTTCATAGCCCCTTTTACTCTTTTACATTTTTGGGGTGAAACATGAACACTATTCAAATTACATGTTTACATTTACACAAACAACACAAATACAAATCCTATTTACATTCATGTGTGCAATTTGAGCTTTATGCCCGAGTGCTATGTGTGCTAACTTTTGTGAACACTTACGTGCAATCATTAACTATTCAAGCCGACGGTTTTCAATGATAGATCTATTGAGTCTGACAAACCCACCCAGATTGGGGTGATTGATACCGACAACACAATTTTGCATGCTAGTTACAAAGGTTTGATTGTACTTGGTTACACAAAAGCTGCTCCCCATAAATGCCTTATTTATCATGTTATGTATGGATTTGTTTTTCAACTATATGCTATCTATATACAAACCTGTGTTATACTCACCAACTTTTTAGTTGACTTTATTTTATTCATGTTTCAGGTACTAATGTGTGAGTTTGATCAAGATGTGCTACACTAGGCTTTGGACTTAGCTAATTTAAATAAAGAAGTCTATGTTTTGAAATTTTGTTTCTATCTTGTATTTGATTTTATTTGAATGATTGTAATGGAATTTGAAGTTTAATATATTTCAATTTAGTCAACCTTGTGCTTATGAACAGTCTACATGTCCCGCCCCGATGATTCCACCATCGGTCGGGGTGTGACAACCGTCACATTTGACCTCGAGTTGTGCTTCCATACTGCGTGTACTTTCCAGCGGTAGGTTTTCATCTTTTAGGGCTTCGAGTTGAGCAATACGGATTTTGTAAGGTAATTCGTGGTGGATAGTGAGTTGTAATGCTCGAACTCGTCTAGGCTTAATTTCTTTTCGGCTTAGGGCATCGGCTACTACGTTAGCCTTGCCCGGATGATACTTGATAGCACAGTCATAGTCGTTCAAAGGTTCGAACCAATGACGTTGTCAGATGTTCAACCCTTTTTGTTCGAAGATGTGCTGAAGACTCTTGTGATCGGTGTAGACAGTGCATTAGGTACCGTACAAGTAATGTCTCCAAATTTTCAGTGCAAATACTACAGCTCCCAATTCCAAATCATGGGTTGTGTAGTTTTTCTAATGAATTTTCAATTATCGGGAAGTATATGCGATAACCTTCTCGCGTTGCATTAGTACACAACTGAGACTTTGAATGGAGGCATCACAATACACTACGAAGTCATCCGTTCCCTCGGGAAGATATAGGATGGGTGCACTGCAAGGTTTCTGCTTAAGGAGTTGGAATGATGACCCCTGGGTGTCGCCCCAGTTATAAGCTTTACCCTTCTGGGTTAAAGCAGAGGTTGGGCGATCTTGGAGAATCCCTCGATGAATCGTCGATAATAGCCAGCCAATCCCAGAAATTGTCGCATTTCTGTTGAAGTCGTCGGTGCCGCCCAATCCTTGATGGCTTCTATTTTAGATGGATCAACATGTATTCCATTCTCGTTAACTACATGTCCTAACAACTGTACTTCACGAATCCAGAATTCGCACTTAGAGAATTTGGCATACAATTGCTCTTGTTTCAGCAATTCAAGGATTAAGCATAGGTGTTCCTCATGTTCTTCCTTATTCTTGGAATAGATGAGGATGTTATCATTGAAAAACGATGACGAAATGATCAAGGTAGGTTTACACACACGGTTCATGAGGTCTAGGAACACTGCGGGTGCGTTGGTACGAGGTAGAGGGTAATGATTCCTGATAGTTACTTTGTTCAGCTCACGGTAATCGATGCACATACGGAAAGTTCCATCTTTCTTCCTGACGAATAAGATCAGAGCTCCCCATGGCGATGAGCTAAGTCTGATAAATCTCTTATCTAACAACTCTGGCAGTTGTGTAGATAACTGTTGTATCTCACTAGGTACAAGTATGTACGATGCCCGAGCAATCGGCGCTGCTCCGGGTGATAGGTCGATTTGGAATTCTATTTGACGATTAGGTGAAAGACAAGGCAGGTATTCAGGAATTACTTCCGGGAAGTTACGAACGATCGGAATGTCATCAATCTTCTTTTCTTCGGATGGTTGCCCGGTGACAAGAGCCATAATAGCAGTATGCCCTTTACGTAAGCACTTATGTGCTTTCATAAGGATATGATGCCTACGACAGCACCAATCCTTTCACCTTGGATAGAAGGGTTTCTCCACTCGGGAGAGGAATGCGAACGATTTTGTCACGACAAATGATTTCGGCTAGTTCTTAGATAACTAATCCATACCGACAATCATGTCAAAACTGCCAAGTGTGACTCACATGGGGTCAATGTCAAGCTTATGACTAGCTAATCCGAGTTTACATCCTATAAGAACGTGAGTCGCTTCGATTATCTGACCGTCTGCTATCTCTATGGTATACCTAAATTCTAATAGAGTTGGAGTACGACCGCACCAACATGAAGTTTGTGAAGTCATGCTGAGACTTCTAGTGAGACCTGCGCTTATAAGGTAAGCATCGGTCATCGCAAAGGCTAAGGGAAAAGGTTCACATGCAAGGAAGAAAATTTCCATGAAGTATAGATTCTAGTAGTATAAGGGATAGGATATCCGTTTAAGTAATCGCGTTCAATTGATGGTCAGTTAGATTAAATACCCGTTTTCCAATGTCATTGGAATAACTGGATATGCTGGGGTATGAATCAAATTAGACCAAGGACTAGTCACAGGGTAAGGTAGTAGGGTCAAATGGAATTCATTGTTGGAGTGTAAGGAATAACGTGTTAGCTTAGAAAGAATTTCTCATATTTTGCTTACCTAGTTGGAGTCGATGGGTTTACCATGAGGTTCTACTAGAGTTTCAATAAAGATGGTTTCTATGGTCACGTTTAGATAAGAGTCTTAATTTCACCAGGACTCTTACATGAGTGAGATAAAATGATGGATTCCAATGATGATAGCTCAGTGTAAATCTCTTCAACCTGATAGTCGCGTGTATCAACTGCTGAACATGTTTAATGATACCAACTAGTCATTGAGCGGGTTACAAGAACTTTTACTGACAGTGGAAGTTTAAGTTTGTAGATCATTGATTAGGACCATTTATCCACACACTAGGTTTCACCAGGATTTACATGCACCTCAAATTACTATTACGTGTGCACCAGTAATGGTAGTTTGCCTTGCATGCTCACCCTAGTTCTCCCTGTCATGTGTCAACATGTCCTTTAGTTTGTATTGACGAGTATAGGGTGTTGTCAGATATGATAAGTCATTGAAAGGAGTAGTCATCAACCATAAGTTGATCGACTAGGACTCCTATCAGTATGAGTAGTCGGGAATTGTTTGATACGAGTATTCACCCGAGTTGAAACACAATACGATAGTCCAATCCAGCGGATTGTAGATGAGAACATGGAACAAACATGTACATGAAGTGCGACTTCGAGAAATGAATCTATGTCATGAATACAGGTTACAGGAAGCAGCAAAGTAGTCGTCCTTTCAACTGAGTCAAGATAGGGTTTGAATATGCGTTCTCAACTTTGTGGTCAATCTATTCTCAACAGAATATTGACCAAAGAAGCGAGCCCATGGCTCGGAAAAGTGATAACATCTACGTGTTAATGGGTTCCGCAATAATGCGTACAACGGTCTGCCTTCACTCGGCGTTTTGTTGCTAGTGGGTACAGTAGGGACTCGCCTCCGACAATCCCAACTCCCAGAGAGATATGTGCTAGTGCTGAGTGTCGTCCATAACATGGACCTGAGAAAGCCCACCATACCCAACGGGTGATGGTGATGTAAGTGACTCCTCCGAAGGCTCCGTCTCGTTGCCCTCGGACGGGAGTGGATGATGTTATGATGATCCCCCGAGTGTTGCCACTGGGAATGATGATGCAATGTAAATGATGTGTCCCTTGCCAACTGAGGGTGATACGGATGGTATTAACATGCATGCACTGCAATGTATGTATAGGTGCTATATGTATCAGGTATAAGTGTCTGTGCCGTGTAACTAATGTGTGAGGTTATAGTCTAGTATGCGATCCTAGTTCTCTATAAACAATGGCTCTGATACCAATCTGTCACACCCACAATTTCAACTAACGGAGTTTTACCATTTGGAAGGTGACACACCAGGATCTCAGTCATTAGTTACATCAAACGACACTATATGGGACTTGAAATGTCATAACATAAAAGCTCAGAGTTAATGCGAAAGCGTAAACGTAAAAAAAAATGAAGTCAAAAGTAATTACACGTAATAAGCGTTAATTAATATAATTAAGTAAACTATTTAAAATGTTTGAAATGTATGATATGACAATAGGACTCCATGCATGTCCTAAGTGCGCAACCTGTGCCAAAGCGATCTGAGAAACATGTAAGAAAAAGTGTCAACACGAGGTTGGTGAGTTCACAGGTTTCAAGTTTACAATAAGAGAGTGTTTGCCAGATTATGTATATTCAATATGCATATCTATAGGTAGCAAGCCTATGTTTATGTCTTACTAAAGCGCTCGCAACCGAAGCTGACTGTTTGTGTTTGTATGCCTCCTGCCAAGTCTATCAACTCTGGAAAATGTGAGTAGTCTAACATTTCACCCGTTCGATCTCTAATCGAGTTAGCGTGACTAACGCGGGTGGGATTTGTCAAACCTAGTAGTACTACTAAACATTACCTCGCTAAGATCCATATTAACGGTTCGATGTATGATGAGGACTTTCTGTGATAGTGTCGCGCTTAGCCTCAACAGTAATAACATATGAATTACAATAATCTAAAATAGTTGTGTCATGTTTTCTCCCCCAACGGGAAAAACATGTAACATAATGTTTGTCTGCATACCTGTTTCTCCCCCACGGGGAAAACAAGTAAAAGTATGATAGTTGGTGTTCATGTTTGTTTCTCCTCAACACGAAAACAAGTAAAATATGTTTGTGTGTAAGCATGTTTCTCCCCCAATAGTAAAACAAGTAAAAAGGGGCCGTGAAACTCACCTGCGTTGCATAGTAGGTAGTATCACACAAGTATGAGATTTAGAACCTCAAGTGTTAGCCTGCACGGCTTATGTATACCCTAGAATTGTAAACACATAAGTTAGGGACATATGGGATTTGTGACGACGACACGGAAGATTAGAACGTTTTAAAACATTCTAATGATCAACGAATAGACGAACGTGTCCACGGTAATAAGGATTTCGTAATTAATTAATTATTAAGATAAATACGTTTCGTGTCGAACGTTTCTAATAACGAATAATAATAAATTATTATATTCGTACGTTTGTGCCATTTAAAGTGGTTAGGAAAATAATATAACTATGTATGTATATATATATTATTTGTAAGTTCGTATGATTAACAAAATAATCATTTGTGTTGAAAAATAATATATTATTTTTGATCGAGGATAAAACCGAGGGTAAATAATATAATTAATTATATTATTTATAAGTTTGAAACGTTTCATTGAGTTTATAAACGAGGTGAAAATAATATAAATATATATTATTTTTAATTGAGGTTACAAGGTCGAAAATAATATAAATATATTATTTTGTTTGGAGTCGTGGTTCGAAAATAATATAGAAATATTATTTTCAAAAGTGGGGAAATATTATAAAATAGGTTATAAAATCAAACCCGAGTCTACGAGTTATTTTACGGGCTAAAACACTTTAATATGATATTATAATAATATAAAAATTGATTTAATAATTAAAATATCATTAGAATAAATATTTAAAAAGAAAACAGGGGAGGAGGGTTCGAACCCGGTTCTCCTCCCCATCAGTACAAGAGTTTAACCAGTCCACCCGCTAGGGTCTTCGCGATATGAACCAGATCAAAATGATTTTAATCAAAAACTCCCGAGAGCTTTTTCCCTATACCCGATCGCGAAAGTTCGCAGCCCAAATACCACGAATTCGATCGTGATTTAACAAGATTGATTAGGGGTTTCAATGATCGAGTCATGGCGAGTCTGTGTGTGGGTTTAATTGCAAAACTAACGAGTTTAAAATCATTAGATTACATGAATTAGGGTTGAAACCCTAGTTCAAGAACACAAGATTGAATCGGTAAAATTTGATGTTAGATGTTGTTTGAATCATAGGGTTTTCACTGATTAGAGCATTGCGAGTCTATTGGTATAGTTTAATTTCATTGTGGTTGGGTTTAAGATCAAATGCCCCAAATCGAATCAAGAACAAACCCTAGGTTACGGGTTGTGATCAATTTGATGTTATTTGATAAAATAGACATAGGGCTTTCAATGAGTGGCAGATTACGAAACTGATCATGTGATTTAATTGAATTATGATCGAGTCTAGGATGATAATCGATTAAACCCCAAATGTGATGAACCCTAGAATCGGTTCATCACTGACTAGATGATATAAACCCCAATTGGGTTAGGGTTTACGATCTACATGCTGAAACGATGCTAAATATAGGATTAATTACCAGTATGGATGACGGATTGATGGAGTTCGAGTAGGAGCATGTCCGACTTCAGATGATTTGGTCGCTGGCAACTCCTGATGTTACTTCGATCGAAGAATCGTGCGTAAGAGCTTCAGGTGCGTTCGTATAAGGTGTGTAGGGTATCAATTTGTGGGATTAACATAGGAATATAACGAATTCGATGTCCGCCATGATCGTGGTCGACGGTTATGCCAAGTATGGCTATTAATCTGTGTAATTCGTAAATGATGATGATTAATTAGATGTTTTATGACCATTAATGCCATTAATCGAGCAATAACAGTTACAATTCCAACGGAAAGCCATCGAGGCATGCAAATTTGGTCGAATCAGTCGGTTTGACTTTCTAGAGTCAAACATAAGGGTTAATTGCAGGTTTAGTCCCTATTGTTTGATGTTCTTAAGATTAGAAATTGGCAGAAATAGTCCTTGAGGTTTGAATTAGGTTAAGAACAAGTTAGTTGACTTGCAAAAGTCAACATGACTTAAAGATTGGATTTTGACTTTACCAAGTCAAATAGGATTAGGTTTAGGCTAATTACACAATTAGTCCTTCTAGTTAAGGTTTGAGATTATTGACAGAATTAGTCCTTGAAGTTTGAGTTAAGTTAATTTAAGTTAACTTTAACTGGATTTTTTTAACTGAGTTAACTGGAAAAGTCCGGATTGTCACATAAAAGAACAAATAAAGAACATATTTTTCGATTTTTCAAAATTTATGCTAAAACACACTAAAATCTTTTTGTACTTTTTCTTAAAGAATTAAAGCAGTAAATCTAGAAACATCTAACAATAACATCTTTTTGGTTTTTCTCCGTACATACAGAATCACATATTTTTGGTCGAACACTGCGAGTAAGAAGATCATATCAGTATTTTTGATGTATCACATACCCATTCAGAATAACAATCCCTAGCAGATCTAAGGGTTGACCTATGGCATTCTACATATTCACAGATACTTGGCTCAGCAAACAAGCAATTTGTGCAACATTCTATTATATCTTCGAAATTCATGAAATGATACACGACAAACTTCAAAGTAAACAGGATCAGATCATGACATGCTAACTTATTCATACCGAATTTGCAATATACTACATGTCAATTCAAGTTATTAGCATTATAAGATTTGAAACTACAAGCGTTTTTATCCCAAGTTCTTGTGAGTTAGTACCATTTATATGAAAACAATGTGTACCCCACAAATATGCCAACAGAAATGTAAAATTGCACTATCTTCAAGACATATTGAGACTTATGCAAAGTTTAGATCAATTTCCAGGAGGAGACTATCTCAATTAGCACAAAACAAGAACGAGATCCCGAATGATATATTGAATAAGAATGATTTAAAATCGAATGATTCATATAGCTTGGTTTTGGACGAAATATCATGATTCGTAGTAATAGAAGAATGATCAAGGAATCGATTGACTCAATGATACAAGATAATGTGATCCAACTGTTATATGGATATATTCAATGGAATCAAGATAATTGATCCAAGGGTGAGTATATGTTCCAACAAGTTGTGAGAAACATATCTTAGTCCATCTTCACATTGCATGTTTTTTGGGACATGGGCAGTAAAGTGAAGAGAAACATTGTGCTAATCAATATAGTCCAATACTTGTCTCATGAAATACTTAAAATCTCATATTCTTTATCTGATAATGATCTTTTAACACACACACCCAACATACCATGGTTTCAAATCACAATTGTGACATAGAACATTATGTTTTCACACTACTAATGGACTAAAAACGCTTCTAGCCTACTGACAATTCAAATTACATGCAAATATTCAAACTAAAATTTATATACAGCAATGTCAGACATTCATGAAGCTATCATTTCCTGTTTATGCAAACTAAGAAGTTTAGATCAACTCATATAGGCACACACATAAATATAGACACCTGGTAGTCAATCTATGGTCATGAGTATGTGATCACCTACAGATTTACTATCATTTCTTCTATAACTTCAAGTAGTGTCGATTTTACCTTTTTCAAATTTGTTTGGGTTTTTTTTCAGAAAGCAAGTAAACTAGCTAAAAATAAAGCATAAAACTATTTACTTTTAAATAATCTAAAAAACTAAAAGAAAAACTTCCATGAAAAACCTTTTGAAAAACCTTTGTCACGTTGGATTAAGCATACAAATCATTTGAGTAAGAAATTCAAACCGTGTACGATCGAATGCTTTGGTAAACAAATCAGCAAAATTGTCATCCGTATGAACTTTCACCAACTCAATCAGCTTCTTTTCTGCACAATCACGAATGAAATGATGTCGAATCTCTATGTGCTTTATCTTTGAATGTTTCACAGGATTTGTTGTGATCGACATGGTGGCTGTGTTATTAATCATCATTGGTGTCCCTGTAAAGTTCAAACCATAATCCCTCAACTTCTGTTGAATCCATAGGATTTGGGAACAACAACTGGCTTCTGCAATGTATTCTGCCTCACATGTTGAAATTGCAACTGAGGTTTGCTTTTTACATTGCCAGGACACAAGTCTATTCCCTAGAAATTGTCAACCACCAGATGTTGATTTTCTGTCCAGACCGCAACCTCCATAATCTGAATCTGTAAAAGCTTTAAAATCAAAGTCAGAATTAATTGGATACCATAATCCCAACCTTGGTTTACCCTTTAAGTATCGAAAAATCTGCTTTACAGCAATCAAATGAGATTCCTTCGGCTTAGACTGAAATTATGAACACAAGCATACTGCGAACATAATATCTGGACGTGATGCTATCAGATACATTAAAGACCCGATCATTCCCTTGTATAATCGACAATCCACCTCTTTCCCTTTCAGGTCAGAATCTAGTTTGTGATTAACTGGAATTGGAGTGTTGAAAGCTGAAGCATTTTCTATATCAAACTTCTTGAGAATATCAGCGACATACTTTGTTTGATGAATATAAAAACCATCTTCCTTTTGATCAACCTGAAGACCTAAAAAGAACGATAATTCTCCCATGCTGCTCTTCTCGAATTTCAACTTCATCACTCTTTCAAAGTCTTTACACATATCAACATTCGTCGATCCAAAGATTATGTCATCAACATAGATTTGAACAAGTAATAAATCTCCTCCTGCTTTTCTGATGAAAAAGGTAGAATCAATTTGACCACGCTCAAATCCATTCTCAAGTAAATGCACCGATAAAGTTTCGTACCAAGCACGAGGAGCCTGATGAAGACCATATAACACTTTATCCAATTTAAACACTTTTTCAGGAAACTTGGGATCTTCAAAACCAGGAGGCTGTTGCACATATACTTCTTCCTTTACCTTACCATACAGAAAAGCACTCTTGACGTCCATTTGAAAAACTTTGAAACCATTGAAAGAAGCATAAGCAAGAAACAAACGTATTGCCTCAATCCTCGCAACTGGAGCGTAAACTTCGGTGTAATCAACCTTGGACAATAAGTCTCGCCTTATTACGTACCACCACTCCACAATCATCACGTTTGCATTTGAATACCCACTTTATGCCAATAGATCTTGAACCCTTGGGTAAGTCAACCAAATCCCAAACATGTAATTTATAAAATTGAGCCAACTCTTCTTGCATGGCCTCAATCCAACAGTCATCATCCAATGCCTCAACCACATTCTTAGGTTATGTTTGAGAACTAAAGCAAGCATGTAAAAATGTCTCCAAGATAACTGTATCCACAATCTGAGCATACAAACATGAATTTTCTGCAAGTGTACGATGCCTCGTTTGAACACCTGCATTCAAATCACCAACAATATTGTCAGTTGGATGATTCTTATGCACATGAGATTGAGGAATATCTGAAGCTTGAATAACAACATCAATATTTGAAGGCAACTCCCCATCAACTGATGCCGATGCTGATGAATCACCAACTATGTTTGGGATCTCATTTGAAAACTCCTTAAACACAGCTTCATCATCGTCAGTGTCATCATGTCGTGTTGTACCCGAAGTTGAAGCTATATTCGGATCAACTAAAGGAGTATCCACAATCGGAATAACCGAACGAGGATAGACAATTGAATCATCATTGCAGTAGGACTGATAGAGTATTTCAGCATCAACTGGAGAAATTGTCACACCCCGCCAAGGCGGAATCGCGAGGCGTAACTTTCATGAATTCCAAAGCATATGATTATTGCAAACGCATACATGCAAACTGGATACATAAATTAAGTTTAAGGTTTTACAGCCCAAAATATTAGTTGAAGTTACAAATTATTAAGATTTTGCAAATATGACCCGAACATTATGGGTTATACAAGAAAAATCTTCAAAAGTTATATCCACCATGTATGTATGAACCCTACGTGGTATTACCCTTGCTATCGCGTTCAGTTTCCTGAAAAACATACTTGAAAATGTCAACACTAAGTTGGTGAGTTCACAGGTTTTATATATGAATACAATGAGCAAACTAATTGCATGAAAATGATTTTTACGTATATGATAAACAAAACAAGTAATGTTTGACCCATTTGTAAACTAGCTAGGTATACAAATAATATGAACATACATGAGACATAACCAATCCAAGACCAGGTGTTTTGCCCTTCACTCGTACCTGACGAGCAACTTTTGAACACTATGCGGTCATTTGGCCAGAGGGACCCATGGTTAGCGCGACTAACCATGACCGGGGGTGTCAAACCCAATAGTACTATCCATAGAATCCTAGGCTAATCCTTAGCTAATGGTTATAAATATGATGGCCAGGGGACTTTATGAGCTCCAAATGTATTAACTCATGCAATAATAAAGGTCGGGTCTTATTTTCTTGTTATCATATAAAAGTAGTTCTAAGTATGTTCTTCCCCCAAATTATGTAAAACAGTAAAAAAGGGCCGTGAAACTCACCTCAAATGCGTGCAGCTAGTAAATAAAGGTCTGTAATAGAGAGACTCGACTACTTGTATCCTAAATACAAAAGGCATCTTAGGGTTGATAATGGACGTCTCATATGCAAGTGGTTCTCCCAAATTATTAGACATGATTGGAATGACTCGTTTAGAAAATAGTTAAACTCAACTATCCGTTGGTGATTAGTGTTTATCCTCATAAAATATATTTATCCTAAAATATATAACTAAACACTTAGTTTAAGTAAATTTTCGGAACATTCCGTATTCATGATCGTTTAAATAAATAAATATATATCTAAAATGGTATATTTACTTTTAGCAAAAAAATAGTACATCTCGTCGTGTTTGTAACTTAACAAATAATTATTACATTTGTACCAATATAACTCGTAACCACAACATTTCAGACAAAAGGATAACTCGATCTTTTAAGAAATATATATCCATTCCCACATATTACACGATACTAGCACCATAAGTTGGCAAGATTTACCAAAAATAATACTAAGTTATAATTTCACCATTTTTACTAAGTTACCTTAGTAAAATATATAAGTCACCAATACTTATGAAAGACTAACAAAAACCCATAAAATTATATATATTTTTAACTTTCTTAGGCTTTTGTCTTAGAAAACATACATGTATCTTAAATGATTATATTTAACCAAAAATATCCCAAATAAAAATATTTAACTATAATACCCATATTTATATATTCAAATTGCCAAAAAAATGTAAAACGATACATTTACAAATACGTTTCTAAATAATTACTTTAAATATTTTAAAGACTATATTTTATAAGAACATCTTTTATGGAAAAGAAATACATGATAATTACTAAGAACATATTAAGTTTTGATTTTTCTACAGATCATGAGATCTCATATAAAATCACTAGATTTCTACAAAAATACCATTTGTCCAAAATCGTAAACTTTATCATATGAAAATCATATCTAGTAACATACAAACATATTTGTGAACATAAACCACTAACATATATATATATATATATATATATATATATATATATAAAAGCTTTTATGATAATTTCAATAACAAAACACCACTCAACAACTTAGTTACAAAGCTAAGAACAAATATATACTTTTGTAAAATAAATCACCCGAGTGAACAACAAATCATAAGTTAGGAAGTGTTCCATAAAATAAACTCATTTTCATGTATAGATTATATTTTTATGATTTTTAAGAGAGCTATTCCAACCATGGTGAACCATTTGATAAAACTAAAAATATGTCATAATATGGAGATGTAAAGATGAATTCTTTACCACTAGCCAAGCTAGGAAAGACACTAAAATGGATGGATGTAGGAGGCTTGATTGGTTGGTAGATGCTCCAAGATCCTTGTAAATTCTTGAAACCTTTAAATCTTCACTTGACTTTCCCTAGACTTAGCTTGATTTTTGAAAAGGCATAAGGATTGTTGTGTTCTTGTAATTGCCGTAAGGAATTATGAAGAAAAAGAAAGGAAAAGTTGTTGTTGTGTAGCCGTAAGAAGAGGATTAGGATGAGACAAGAAATGAAATAATAATATTGAGTCTTGTATTTGGTGGTAGAAGGTGTAAGAATGACATATGGAAGACTTTATGGTAAAATAAGTATGGGAGATTGTTTAACAATCCATCCAAAGAAGAAAATGGCAAGGGAAGGGGGCCCCTACTTGTGCTTCTCTGCCGTGAGAGGGTAATGGGGTTGGGGGTTGGGTTGATTAATTTGGTAATTGTGTTTAGAGATTAGATATTTAAGTAGTTAGGTGTTTAACCTTGGTTAGTACTAGAAATGGTGTTTTAACTCTGTTTAGGTTCCTTTACGACATTCGGATTAGTATCCTACTAGTTAGAGACTAGTTTGATGAGAAAAAAAATAATATATTCAAATCACAAGTTATAATATAATTCGTGGAGGCGATTATTTGTAGATAGAAATGCCTAAAGGTGACGCTACACGAAGACGTCTTCGAAAGGGTTCGTTACTTAACTCTACGTATAGTATAAGTTTTAGTATAAAATAAAAAGAAATTAATCATCCAACGTAAAGTTTGCGTACTATATACGTCTATATATATATATATATCTGGTTATTTAATTTAATCAATAACGTTCATATTAGACGGGTTATATGTGTATGTGAACCGGTAATTCCCAAAATTACCAAAATATAAAATGGAACAACGTATGGCTTTTGCTAGACTTTAATGTCCTAATTTATGCAATTAGGTAAGTCAGGAAACATAAATAATGTAAGCACATTTATAATACGTACGAATATCGACCTGAAATGTCGGGTGTCACATTCTCCCCATGTTAAAAGAATTTCGTCTCGAAATTGAATTCAGGCCATCTTGAACTGGTGTATCCTTAAACAAGGAGGGGTATTTTGTTTTCATTTGATCCTCTCGTTCCCATGTATACTCAGGACCACGCTTTGAGTTCCAACGTACTTTAACCAGTTTGATACGACTACGTCTTAACCTTTGAACTTTCCAATCTGTAATCTCAATCGGTTCCTCGATGAAATGAAGTTTATCATCAATATGAATTTCATCTGGCGGTATGATCAAGGTCTCGTCTGCCAAGCACTTCTTGAGATTCGAAACGTGAAACATGTCATGTACATTGTTTAGTTCTTGCGGTAGTTTGAGCTTGTAAGCTACAGGGCCAACCCTAGCCAGAATTTCAAACGGTCCAACGTATCTAGGGTTGAGCTTACCATGGTTACCAAACCTTGCAACGCCTTTCCATGGTGAGACTTTTAACATTACTCGGTCACCAATTTGAAATTCTAATGGTTTCCGTCTGTTATCAGCATAGCTCTTTTGTCTGTCTCGGGCAGCTTTCAGACGGTCCTTAATTTTGAAGATCTTATCAGTGGTTTCCTGGACAATCTCAGGACCTGTCAAATGTTTTTCACTGACCTCTGCCTAACATAGCGGTGAACGACATTTGCGACCATATAAAGCTTCAAACGGAGCTGCTTTAATGCTTGTGTGGTAGCTGTTATTATAGGAAAACTCTGCCAATGGTAAATGAGTATCCCAATTTCCTCCGAAATCAATTACACACGCACGGAGCATATCTTCTAATGTTTGGATAGTCCTTTCACTTTGACCATCCGTTTGTGGATGATAGGCTGTGCTCATGTCTAGGCGCGTGCCTAGGGCTTCTTGTAACGACCTCCAAATCCTTGACACGAAACGACTATCCCTATCAGAGATAATAGAAACTGGCATTTCGTGTCTTGCCACAATTTATTTAATGTACAATCTTGTAAGTTTCTCTGTTTTGTCGGTTTCTTTAATTGGCAGAAAGTGAGCAGATTTCGTTAAACGGTCAACAATTACCCATATGGTATCATAACCAGTGGACGTCTTGGGTAATTTCGTGATAAAATCCATAGAAATTTGTTCCCATTTTCATTGGGGAATTTCGGGTTGTTGTAACAAGCCAGACGGTGTCTGATATTCAGCCTTTACTTTTGAACACGTTAAGCATTTACTGACATATGTGGCAATATCTCCTTTCATATTGGGCCACCAATAGAATTCTTTTAGATCCTTATACATCTTATTCGAACCCGGGTGAATGGAGTACTTGGACTTGTGGGCTTCATCCATAACCAACTCAAGTAAGTTACCATTACTCGGCACCCAAATTCTATCCATGAAGTAAAACGTATCATCTGACTTAGACTCAAATTGTTTGATCATTCCACGTAGTGCCTCATTTTGGATGTTCTTTTCTTTAAGTGCCTCTTGTTGTGCCATTCGGATTTGAGTAGTAAGACTCGTATGAATTGTTAATCCTAGGGCACGAACACGAAGAGTTTTAACTCGTTCTTTGCGACTTAAGGCGTCTGCTACAACATTGGCTTTCCCGGGATGGTACTTGATATCACAATCATAGTCGTTTAGTAGTTCTACCCAACGACGTTGTCTCATGTTAAGTTCCTTTTGATCAAAGATATGTTGGAGACTCTTGTGATCAGTAAAAATAGTGCATCTTGTACCGTAAAGATAATGTCTCCAAATCTTAAGCGCAAACAGAATTGCGCCTAACTCCAAGTCGTGGGTCGTATAATTCTTTTCGTGCACTTTTAACTGTCTGGATGCATATGCTATGACTTTTTCTCTCTGCATCAGCACACATCCCAGACCTTGGTATGATGCGTCGCAGTACACGATGAAATTGTCGGTTCCCTCGGGAAGTGATAGAATTGGTGCACTGCAAAGCTTTTGCTTTAGCAGCTGAAAAGCTGATTCTTGTTTATCTGTCCAATCAAATTTTTTGTCCTTTTGGGTTAACGTCGTTAAAGGCAGGGCTATTTTTGAAAAATTCTCGATGAATCGCCTGTAATAGCCTGCTAAACCCAGAAATTGACGCACCTCAGTCTGAGTCCTTGGTGCTTCTCAGTTTTTGATAGCTTCGATCTTGGATGGGTCTACGTGAATACCCTTCTTATTGATCACATGTCCAAGAAAATGCACTTCTCAGATCTAGAACTCACACTTAGAGAATTTGGCATATAACTTCTCATTCTTGAGTAGTTCCAAGATCAACTTCAAATGATGTTCATGATCCTCCTTGGTTCGTGAATATATTAATATATCATCAATAAATACTATCACGAATTTATCCAAGTATGGCTTGCACACTCGGTTCATGAGATCCATAAAAACTGCTGGTGCATTCGTCAAACCAAACGGCATAACTAGGAATTCGTAGTGGCCTTAACGAGTCCTAAATGCCGTCTTTGGTACATCTTCTTCTTGGATTCTTAGTTGATGATACCCCGAACGTAGATCGATCTTAGAGTAGAAGCTAGAACCTTGTAGTTGATCAAACAAATCGTCTATTCGAGGAAGTGGATATCGGTTTTTGATTGTAAGCTTGTTTAATTCCCGGTAATCAATACACATCCTAAAGGTTCCATCCTTTTTCTTTACGAACAAGACCGGAGCTCCCCAGGGTGAGAAACTCGGTCTTATGAAACCTTTATCAAGCAACTCCTGCAGTTGATTAGATAATTCCTGCATCTCGGAAGGTGCTAGTCGATACGGTGACCGCGCAACCGGTGCAGCTCTTGGTACCAAATCGATTCGGAATTCGACTTGCCTCGGTGGTGGTAACCCAGGTAAGTCTTCGGGAAAAACTTCAGGGTAATCCATAACGATTGGTATATCCTCAAGTCGACGTTCCTCGGGTTTCTTCTCGATGATGTGAGCAAGGAACACACAATAGCCTTTACGTAAGTACTTACGAGCTTTCATGCAGTTTATCATCCTCAATGTTGCTCCACTCTTTTCACCTTGAATCGAAAGAACTTCTCCGTTCGGGAGTGGAATATGAACAATCTTCTCAAAACAGACAATCTCAGCGTGATTCTTCGACAACCAATCCATGCCAATAACAACGTCAAAACTTCCCAGGTCAACAGGAAGCAAGTCTATACTAAATGTGTGGTTTTTTAAACATAGAGTACAACCCTGAATGACTTCTCCGGTTTTAATTAATTTCCCGTTTGCTAATTCAATTGTATAACTTTGGTCTAGTTTGTTGGCCTTAATAACGAGTAGGGACTTAAAGTCATTTGACATAAAACTCATATCAGCACCCGTATCGAAAAGTACAGAGGCATAGTGATTATTTATCAGGAACGTACCAGTGACAATGTTGGGATCCTGTCGTGCGTCCCCAGCCCCCATCACAAACGCCCTTCCCCGAGCCTGATTAATGTTCTGATTCTTCAACTTGGGGCAATCTTTTCGGTAGTGCTTTGGATCTCCACACTCATAGCAGCCTTGCTTAATTTTACCAGAGGGGGTGGCATTGAGTCGGCACGTCTGCGCTCGATGTCCAAACTTTCTACACCTTTCGCATTGTGTGCATTTCCCCACATGGTGATACCCACACTTGTCACACCTCGGTTGGGGACCGGCATAGCCCCCTTTTTCCATAGTGTTAGCAGCAAAAACTTTCACAGTTTCCTGTTTCTTGAAAACTTGATTCTTGAATTGATTATTTGGTTTTCCCATCCATTTTCTCTTTTCTCCTAACTTCTTTTCCTCACTTTCTTTCTTCCCAAACAACCCATTGCGTACAGCATCATCTCTCAGTTTGTAGGCCAAGACTATAGCAGTCTTGGCATCCATCGGGTTCGACGAAGTCACCATGCTACGAATTTGGGGTGCAAGACCCCATGGGTACCTTTCAACCCTTTTGTACTCTGGCGTGACCATGTGTGGCACCAAGATTGCCAGCTCATTGAACCTGTCAGTGTAACCAGTCACATCATCTCTTATCATTTGAATGTTCCACATTTTTGTTTCGATTTTCTGCAATTCATTTCGAGGACAGTACTCCTCTATCATCATGGCCTTTAGATCATCCTAAGATAGCTGGTAGGCAGTCTGTCTTCCCAATGTTTTCATCTGAGAATTCCACCAGGTTAATGCTTTGTCAGTAAGTGTGCAAGTGGCATATTTCACCATACAGTCAGCTGTGCATTCACTAATATCAATCATAGATTCCATCTTCTCAATCCACCTCATCAGGCCTACTGCACCCTCGGTGCCATTGAAGTTGTGAGGGTTGCAAGATAGAAAGGCCTTATAGGTGCACTTCTTGTTCGAAGCATCTGTAGGGTCACAAGTCAATATTTTAATAATGTTGTTAACTTAGATCGTGACTGTGTTACAGAGGTGATTACACATTATGTTACCTCCAGAACCTCCTGCAGTGCCACTGCCTCCTGCACCTCCTCCGCCGGTACCACTACCATTTCCTCCGCCGTTATTCCGATTGGCTTCGTATTGCTCCAAGGCGGCGGCTACACGCTGTGATATAAGTTGCTCCACTTCTGCGGTAATCGTCGTTTTGTTTTCACCAGTAGTGTCACGCGGTGCCCTTCTTTTGGGTGCCATGGTGTTCTTCCAAACATAACATTTAAAAAGAAACAACATTATATAATAATAATGATATAACATGACATAAGGATACAACAATATCAAACGTAAACAACTATCATCACAACATAAACCATCACATACATAGTTAAAACATACATAGTACATTGTTCCAAAAGACAAGGATACAAAAGGGATGGGTTCACATGACCACATCAGTACCAAAGTTTCAAACTACATAATGCGTTACGGGCACAACCCGCCCGTAATAGGTCTAAAAGTAGAAGTGGGAGTACAAACCAATCATCATGGCAAGTCCCGTCATGACAAGGCTTGCCCTAGCTACAAACTCTGCAGCCAAAGTCCTCTCTTCCAGCGCCTCCACCCTGTCTCGGACCGTGATAGTCAACTGCCAATCCATATCAGTTCTCATCTCTAGATAGTCAGTGGCACCCTGTATACCTCGGGTGCTGTCCTCCAGAGTCTGCACTCGAGATCCGAGCCCTTGACGTAGTCGTGTGGTTGCATCTCTATGTGCCTGGATATCATCTAGGAGGTCATCAAGACGCTCCTCGTGCGTATAAACATGTGCTACCAATGTAGGCACTGTGTGGCTTCCCCGAGCTCAAAGGTAGAGGGGATGCTCTCCATCTCCCTCCATCGTGCCAGCCTACGGGGCATCCAATTGACAGTCCCCACAGTAGGGTGGTAGCAGGTTCGTTGCCTAGGTGGTTCCTCATCAGTCTCCAAGTCTTCCGGGTCACGGGATGCCAGAGTCCTTTTACGTAGCAATCGAACCTTCTTCCTAGCACTCTTTACCATAACTGGTCCTCTACTTTTCTTTCGGTAGACGATAGGTGGTTCTCCCAGGGCGACATTGGGTGGTGTGGAGCTGCGGACTTGCACTCGACCTCTGGGGCGTGCGACGGGAAGTTCCTCATTGGATTCAGAGGCAGAGACGGGGTCGGAGTGTGACGACATGCTTATGACTACAATATCCATATAACAAGATGAATGGTTATGCAATGCTTATGCAATGAAAATGTTTTTGTGAGTCATTTAAATTATAGACTAGGTTCCGTTTTAAACTCCTAGTTCGCTATAATCATTGGCTCTGATACCAATCTGTCACACCCCGCCAAGGCGGAATCGCGAGGCGTAACTTTCATGATTTCCAAAGCATATGATTATTGCAAACGCATACATGCAAACTGGATACATAAATTACGTTTAAGGTTTTACAGCCCAAAATATTAGTTGAAGTTACAAATATTAAGATTTTGCAAATATGATCCGAACATTATGGGTTATACAAGAAAAATCTTCAAAAGTTATATCCACCATGTATGCATGAACCCTACGTAGTATTACCCTTGCTATCGCGTTCAGTTTCCTGAAAAACATACTTGAAAATGTCAACACTAGGTTGGTGAGTTCACAGGTTTTATATATGAATACAATGACCAAACCAATTGCATGAAAATGATTTTTACGTATATGATAAACAAAACAAGTAATGTTTGACCCATTTGTAAACTAGCTAGGTATACAAATAATATGAACATACATGAGGCATAACCAATCCAAGACCAGGTGTTTTGCCCCTCACTCGTACCTCACGAGCAACTGTTGAACACTATGCGGTCATTTGGCCAGAGCATGGTTAGCGCGACTAACCATGACCGGGGGTGTCAAACCCAATAGTACTATCCATAGAATCCTAGGCTAATCCTTAGCTAATGGTTATAAATATGATGGTCAGGGGACTTTATGAGCTCCAAATGTATTAACTCATGCAATCATAAAGGTCAGGTCTTGTTTTCTTGTTATCATATAAAAGTAGTTTTAAGTATGTTCTTCCCCCAAATTATGCAAATCAGTAAAAAGGGGCCGTGAAACTCACCTCAAATGCGTGCAGCTAGCAAATAAAGGTCTGTAATAGAGAGACTCGACTACTTGTATCCTAAATACAAAAGGCATCTTAGGGTTGATAATGGACGTCTCATATGCAAGTGGTTCTCCCAAATTATTAGACATGATTGGAAAGACTCGTTTAGAAAATAGTTAAACTCAACTATCCGTTGGTGATTAGTGTTTATCCTCATAAAATATATTTATCCTAAAATATATAACTAAACACTTAGTTTAAGTAAATTTTCGGAACATTCCGTATTCATGATCGTTTAAATAAATAAATATATATCTAAAATGGTATATTTACTTTTAGCAAAAAAATAGTCCATCTCGTCGTGTTTGTAACTTAACAAATAATTATTACATTTGTACCAATATAACTCGTAACCACAACATTTCAGACAAAACGATAACTCGATCTTTTAAGAAATATATATCCATTCCCACATATTACACGATACTAGCACCATAAGTTGGCAAGATTTACCAAAAATAATACTAAGTTATAATTTCACCATTTTTACTAAGTTACCTTAGTAAAATATATAAGTCACCAATACTTATGAAAGACTAACAAAAACCCATAAAATTATATATATTTTTAACTTTCTTAGGCTTTTGTCTTAGAAAACATACATGTATCTTAAATGATTATATTTAACCAAAAATATCCCAAATAAAAATATTTAACTAGAATACTAATATTTATATATTCAAAATGCCAAAAAAATGTAAAACGATACATTTACAAATACGTTTCTAAATAATTACTTTAAATATTTTAAAGACTATATTTTATAAGAACATCTTTTATGGAAAAGAAATACATGATAATTACTAAGAACATATTAAGTTTTGATTTTTCTACAAATCATGAGATCTTATATAAAATCACTAGATTTCTACAAAAATACCATTTGTCCAAAATCGTAAACTTTATCATATGAAAATCATATCTAGTAACATACAAACATATTTGTGAACATAAACCACTAACATATATATATATATATATATATATATATATATATATATATATATATATAAGCTTCTATGATAATTTCAATAACAAAACACCACCCAACAACTTAGTTACAAAGCTAAGAACAAATATATACTTTTGTAAAATAAATCACCCGAGTGAACAACAAATCATAAGTTAGGAAGTGTTCCATAAAATAAACTCATTTTCATGTATAGATTATATTTTTATGATTTTTAAGAGAGTTATTCCAACCATGGTGAACCATTTGATAAAACTAAAAATATATCATAATATGGAGATGTAAAGATGAATTCTTTACCACTAGCCAAGCTAGGAAAGACACTAAAATGGATGGATGTAGGAGGCTTGAATGGTTGGTAGATACTCCAAGATCCTTGTAAATTCTTGAAACCTTTAAATCTTCACTTGACTTTCCCTAGACTTAGCTTGATTTTTGAAAAGGCATAAGGATTGTTGTGTTTTTGTAATTGCCGTAAGGAATTATGAAGAAAAAGAAAGGAAAAGTTGTTGTTGTTGTGTAGCCGTAAGAAGGGGATTAGGATGAGACAAGAAATGAAATAATAATATTGAGTCTTGTATTTGGTGGTAGAAGGTGTAAGAATGACATATGGAAGACTTTATGGTAAAATAAGTATGGGAGATTGTTTAACAATCCATCCAAAGAAGAAAATGGCAAGGGAAGGGGGGGCCTACTTGTGCTTCTCTGCCGTGAGAGGGTAATGGGGTTGGGGGTTGGGTTGATTAATTTGGTAATTGTGTTTAGAGATTAGATATTTAAGTAGTTAGGTGTTTAACCTTGGTTAGTACTAGAAATGGTGTTTTAACTCTGTTTAGGTTCCTTTACGACATTCGGATTAGTATCCTACTAGTTAGAGACTAGTTTGATGAGAAAAAAAAATAATATATTCAAATCACGAGTTATAATATAATTCGTGGAGGCGATTATTTGTAGATAGAAATGCCTAAAGGTGACGCTACACGAAGACGTCTTCGAAAGGGTTCGTTACTTAACTCTACGTATAGTATAAGTTTTAGTATAAAATAAAAAGAAATTAATCATCCAACGTTAAGTTTGCGTACTATATACGTCTATATATATATATATATCTTGTTATTTAATTTAATCAATAACGTTCATATTAGACGGGTTATATGTATATGTGAACCGGTAATTCCCAAAATTACCAAAATATAAAATGGAACAACGTATGGCTTTTGCTAGACTTTAATGTCCTAATTTATGCAATTAGGTAAGTCAGGAAACATAAATAATGTAAGCGCATTTATAATACGTACGGATATCGACCTGAAATGTCGGGTGTCACAGAAATTGAAGGAGTAACATTGAAAGATCTGAATGATGCATCTTAATCAAATGCCCAAGAGGGACCTTTTGCATCCTGAGGAACAGAACGATTATCACAGTCAATATGAAACCATACTTCAATTTGACGTGATTCTTTGTTAAAAACTCTCTTATTATGAGAATTTGCAACATATCCCAAGAAAATTTCCTCAATCGCCTTCGAGCTGAATTTAGTAGGAACATCGCGAGTCTTTAACAAGGTACATGGATTCCCAAAGGGTAAAAGATACTCCATATTAGGTTTTCGATTGTTCAGCAATTCATAACATGGTTTGTTGTGTTTCTTCACGTTCAAAACCCTATTGAGAACATGACAAGCTGTATTTACTGCCTCTGCCAAAAAAGTAACCGACAATTTTGAATCAGATAACATAGTACGAGTCGTCTCAATAAGAGTTCTATTCTTTCGTTCAGCAACACCATTTTGTTGACGAACAAAAGGAGCATTGAATTCATGATGGATTCCCTTCTTCAAGCAGAATAAACCCAAATTTCCATTCTTGAATTATGTGACGTTGTCACTACGAATTCTCCTGACTTGCAAGTTGAACAATTTCTCAACTTAAGAATTTCAGCTGTTTCATCCTTAGAAGCAATAAATTTGACCCAAGAAGACCTCGAGTAATCATCTGTCACTACCAAACAATAAGATTTGCCGCCTTCACTCTTGACACTAATAGGTCCGAACAAATCCATATGCAACAACTCTAAAGGAGTCACGATTGAATTAGTCAACTTTGAAGGATGAGACATCTGGTTCTGCTTCCCCTTCTTGCATGGAATGCAGTCTTCATTCATATGAAATCTCATAACTGGGACACCAGAAATCAACCCATTTTTGACGAGATAGTTCATTTTTTTGAAATTTATATGAGCCATTTTTCGGTGCCACAAAGTTGAACCGGACTCGGAAGCATTCGAAAGAAGTCAAGTTGGGACATACAACGTTGTTGTTCCTGTGCTCATGTCAAGCATATATGTATCATTCTTTCGAGGAGTTCGCATAAGTATCCAATGTTTAGGTATCACAAATCCAGGCTTTAGAACCAAACATTCTGACTTATTAAAATGAAATGAGAAATCTTTATTACAGACTTGCGAAACAGATAACAGATTGTGTTCTAGCTGCTCAACATAGTTGACTTTCTCAAAGCTCAATCTCCCATTTGACACAGTTGCTTGGCTAGAAATATTTCCTCCTTTCTTGCCTGCAATGCAACGTATCCTCCTTGAATTTCTTTCACATTTTCCAATAAATTAAGGTTTCCCGTCATGTGCCGAGAGCATCCACTGTCAACATAACAATGGTTGCCAACAGTCCTCCTTGGAGTTCCCTGCACACAAACAAAAATGATTAGTTAGTAATAGAGATCCAAGCCATTGTGGTCTTGGGTCGGCCTGATTCATCAAAATAAACTATTTCCTTCAACACACAATCAAATTTCACCAGAATTTTTGGAGATTGTTTCCCATAAACAGTAACAGTGGATTTAGGTTTCCACTTTGATGTAACCTGAACCTTGTCAGTCTCTCTCATCACCTTAACCTTTTCATTTACCACTGGTTGTTCGAGAAGTTTTCTCAACCGTTTATTTCTTCGACGTCTTTGTGGTCTTGACAATTTTTCTTTTGGTTGAGTAGTCTCACCAATTGACTCAATCTTCTTAACAATTTTTACTATATCAGAAGCAGTTTGGACACTTGGCTTCTTTTCACCACTATCCACATTCTTACTTACAGATTTTGCTGGTGGATTTACAAAAGGTCGTGCCAACTTTGGATTCTCTAGACGCTTCCCTAAGTTCTTGTTTGGACAATCTTTCAAGATATGACCAACAGCACCACAATGAAAACAATCACATTTTCCCTTGTAGACACGAACATGCTTTTCTTTCTGAACCTTGAGTGAAGTGGATGATGAACACTGAGAAATAGTGTTTGAAGAATGAACAACCTGATGAGTTTTCTTTTCAAGTTTCTTTTTACAAAAATCAAGAGTTGAAATTTTCTCAATCTTGTTTGTCTCTTGTGAATCAAAACCACCACTTACAAATGGTTTAACTGGTTTAAAAGTAGATTTAGGTTTTGGTTTTTCACTCACATCATCTGGTTCAGTTAAAATGCACATGTCTCTGGTCACTGTTTTCATTATGACTGGTTCCACATACTTACAATCTTTCACTATGCCTTCAACTTTATCTGAATTAAACACTTCATCATCAGTTGAATCATCATATACCATGTCATTACCAGTAACAGGATTAATGTTCAAAATAGTTTTTGGTTCCAGATCTTCAATCAAACATGGGGTATAATTTGCATTAAACGGTGGACAATAACCAACACCTCCCCCAATCTCTGTATCATCAAAAGAAGGACAAGAACCAACCCCACCAATAACCTTTTCACCCGAAGCTTTATCATTATAATATTCCAACAAGAAACTGGAATTCTTATAACACTCAAGCTTGCGTAACAATTTTGTTACCTCTGTTTGTGACACAGCAAGTTCATTAATTTTCTTTTCATACTCAGAGTATGACACATCGAGATGAAATGCTTGTTCATTTACTTTGGTTTGTAAAACTTTAATATTTCCTTCAAAATTTGGTTTGATGTGTACATTGCTTTCATGTCACAGCTGAGATTTGTGTTATCATCACACAATCTCGTAATTTTGAATTCAAAATCAATGCATTTTAAACAAGAGTCAACCTGTTTTACCTGTTTAGCATCGGACATGAATGCATTCCCTTCAGCTAACATCTCTACAATCTTTTCTGTAACCTTTCCAGCAGCTCCATCATTCAGTAAACCTTCATTTGAAAACTCTGGTTCACTCTCTTCACTCTCATGTAAACTCCTAGAATCTGTAGAGTCATTATCAGAAGAACCACTTTCAATTCCATCTTCATGATGTACTTCAGCCAGAAAAGCTTGACTAACATGAGCCACAATATCTTCTAAATGAATACCCCAGTCATAATTTTCATCTTGTTGAGATATCAAAGCTGTGGAAGTACTCTGTTTGTTTTGATTGCCTTGAGAGTTTGAAGGTCCTTGATTCTGATTTCTTGGTGTTGTAAATTCTCTAGCAAAATGACCAAACTCCTGACAATTATAACACTTCACCTAAGACTTATCCATTCACATCTTGGTTTTTCTTGATGCCCCAATGAACTTCTTTCCAGTTCTCTTCAAGTGTTCTTTTCCTTGTCTCAACCACAATGTCATGTTCCACTGAATATTCATTTCTTCCAAAGTATCTTTATCCAACTGTTTAAAATCCTCCTCAATCATATCATGATCAGTGATCTTACCACCAATAAAATTTTCATAAGAGGTTAAGAATGATGCAATCATTGCCATCATATCATTAGTTGCAGATGGAGAAACTTTAGTAGAACATGAATGACCTTCATTCTTACTATGAGTTGAACATCCAGAGTTTGAAGCAACAAAACATGTATGTTCTTGACAAGAACTGTCTTTAGGAACATCAGACGACTCTCCCAAAAATAAAGCAACTCCACCAGATTTCGGTGCTGATGTACCTTTCCCAAAGTAAATGCTTGGATCTTGATAAACAGTGTCTTTCTTTTGTTTATGTAGATCATATGATTGAATCTTTCCCATCAAATCTTCAAGATTAAGATCATCAAATCCAGATTGTTCTTTGATCACTATGGTGTACATCTCAAAATGTGCTGGTAAAGCATCCAAGAACTTTTCAAGAATCTTCTTGTTTTTGTAAGTGATGTCATTGTTGACCATTTCACTTAGAAGATGATAATATATTGACATGAGTTCATCCACCGATTCACCATCAAAGTGTTTAAAAACACAAAATTATTTCTTTAACAATTATTTTTTGCTCTTCTTGATATCAGTGCTGTTGAAGCACTTTCCTGTGACAAACACTCTGGATAGATTATGGATAGATAGAGTCATAGTTTAGTACTTTCATGTATGTATTTGTCTTTGTTTGTAAGTGTCTGTATGTATTAGTAATCGAGTTGTATTTACTTTTACATATTGAATGTTGTAATTTTCTCTAAGTGTTTTGCGCACTTGTATGTGCGCAGGAGTTAGTTCCTGCGTACTTAGCAAGTACGCAAGAATACCTTTGCGTACTTGCTAAGTACACATGAGCAAATTGCCCTACGCACTTGCTAAGTGTGCAGGCATCAGGTCATGTATAAATAGGAATGGTTGACAGTAGATTAGTACGCATTCAGATTAGCAAATACGCAGAACTTTGTAATCTCAAAACTTCTCTCTGTAACCTTCAAGTGTTTATAATAGACGAACGTTTATAGTGATTATCTTATCGGTTTACTTTATTTCGTATGACTCTCCACCTAGTCACGAGTATTCCGCACCCGGTCCGACTAGTAGACCCACTTGCATGTGACGATCCGCCACACCCGAGGGACCTACAAGTGGTATCAGAGCATTGCTCTAGATTTCGAGTGTTGTGAGTGAGTTTGGAGAGTTTTCTACAGAGTTTTACAAGCAAAAGGAGGTGTTTTTGTTGATTTTTGTGATAAAATAGGGGTAGCTCTTGAGCTCTATTTTAGAAGCAAAAATCACTCAAAAACCGACTTTTGTTGTTTATTTTGAGTGTTTTGAGCATCAAAGGTTGGTTAGAAACACGTTTCTGACCCTTTGGCTCATTTTGATTGTTCATCCGTCCGATTTTGCCATCTCCAGTGTGTTTTCCAGTGAACAGAATAGTTTGGTGAGAGTTGGTGAAAAGGTGTTCTGCGTACTTACCATATCTGGCAAAAAGTACAGTCTTGTTGCGTACATACTAAATACACAAGACTAATCTCTTGCGTACTTGCTAAATACGCAAGACTAATCTTGTGCGTACTTAAGTTATATCCTGCGTACTTATCATTTACTCCTGCGTACTTATCAAGTACGCAAGAGCAAATCTTAAATACGCAAGACCATTTCTCTAAGTGCGCAAGGCCAATATCAAGTGCGCAAGTGTCTCTGATTTTTCTGAAATTTGACTAAGTGTTCACCATGTCGAATCTTCAGAACCTTGGAAACCTTTTAAACTATGACAATGAGATCGGAACTCCTCAGAAACCGCCAAAACTGCTAAATGTAAATGATTATTCCAACTGGAAAGCACGCTTTGAGCATTACATTTCTTATACCGATTCTTCGTTATGGATACTAATTCTGGAAGGATATAAGCATCCCACATACATTTACCTTGATGATGAACTGCCTAAGCCTATTTCTAAACTCGATGAAGAAGAAAAGAAAGTTTATGATCGAGAGAAGAAGGCTCACGGTTCTATCACTATGGCGTTGAATCGGGAATTGTTCCACAGTTTCAGAGGATATGACAACTCTAAGGATCTTTGGAAGGCGTTACAGAAAAGATTCGAGGGGAATAGTGACATCAAGAAAAGTAAACGGGATCTTCTCAGGAAGCAGTATGAGTGCTTCAGATTTCTGGAGAATGAATCTTTAGATGACCTTATCTCTAGATTCTATCATCTGCAGACAGAGTTGAAAGCTTTTGATCTCAAGTATCCCGAAGAAGAGTTGGTGGAAAAGTTTCTGGATGCTTTGCCACCCAGGTTTGAAATGTACACAACCCTGATGATAGAGAATCCAAAATTCTATGAAATGACAGTGGAGGAGGCAATTGGAAACGTTCAAGCTCATAACATGAACCTTATAAAGAAGGAGAGCTCAGGAAGACCTTAGATACAAGACCCTTCTATGTATCATGGGACGTCTTCTACAACCAAATCCTCGGGCTCTAGAATTGTCCTTTTCGCTGGAAACTCTACTGAAGAAGACCACTCAAATGGTTGTGGTGGTCATGCATGCTATGCATCTGGATCAGGTTCTGGATCTCATCAACAACATACCTCAAGAAATCCTCCCGCTACAACTTCAGCTAACCAATCAGCTATAGCCAAAATATCCAAAGATCATGTAGCACTATTTTCATCTTGTATGCTGGCCTACGAGAACTTCATAGGTGGCAAGCTTAAATATCCCGAGACAATTGAAGAAGATTTTAATCAAGTGGATCCTGATGACATGGAGGACATGAATATTCAATGGAATATGGCTATGATACTGAGGAGAGCCAAGCGTTTCCTGAACAGAATAGGAAGAAAGTTCATTGGCGGGCATTCTAATGCCAAGGTTGGTATTGAAAAATCTAAGGCCAAATGCTATAAGTGTCTAAACTTTGGACACTTTGCTCGTGAATGTCAGAAAGACAGAGCACCGGCTTCGGGTTTCACCAGACCTAGCCAAGGAAACAGCCATGGTTACAACAACACTAACAACCACAATCAAAGCCACGGTGGTTCGTCCAATGCACTGGTAGTTCAACAGGACGACAACTTTGATTGGGGTGTTCATCTGGAAGATACCATCATTGTACAAACTCAGGTTGGTCTCATGGCTGAGATCATGGAGTTGATGGAAGCTGAGAAAAAGGAAGCTGAAGAAAAGGAAGCTTCTGTAGCTGATCAAGAGGAATCTACTACTGCTGTTGCTCTCATGGCTATTGGAGAGGCAACAAGTTCATCAACTGAGGTAGATTCTAATCCTTTTTCTGTTATTTCTTGTTCTAAATGTCTAGGCTTAAAACTTGAAAATTCCAAGCTTCAAGACAAAGTCGAACCCCTTCGCATTGCAGCTCTAAGTTATAAAGAAAATGAAAAACGTTTTAAAGATTCAATTGAAACGTTGAAAAAGGAAAAACGTGAGTATTCACTGAAAATGAGCGATCAACAGCTTCACTTGGATATTGCATACAAGGGGTTGGAGAAAAGGAACAATGAAATTAACAAGCTGCAAAATGAAATCTTGCAGTTGAAATGTTCTAATGAGAAGTTGAAAAACTCTCATTTTATGGTGGAACACTACGAATCTGTAGTGAGGCAAATGAATGGCTTAGGGTTGGGTACTAATGCCATTCCTCCACCAGTTAGCGGGAAGTTTGTCAACAGCTTAGTAGACATTGATCTAACTTGTCTTGATCCTCAGAAAAGGATGATTCCTCTAAAAAGGATGATTCCTCAAGTAAGGCCAACTCCGCATCTGATGAGGAGTTCTTTACTGCTTCTGATGATGGGTCAGTTGACACTTGCCCTGAAGGAGTAGTATCTGAGGAGTTGTTATCTGAACAGAAAGTCAAGAAAAACATTATCACTAATAGTGATAACTGTATTTTAACTGAACCCGATATCATTGAATCTAATGATAAGTTAAATGTAATGCTTTATGGGGGGATAAAAATCTTAATCAAGTAAAGAAAGAGGCTTTTTCAGCTCACTATGCGCTTGGTTACAAAGAAAATTTGTAAAAATACTATACTCCCAAGAACCAATCTGTATTGGGTCAAACTTCTGTTCACAAACCAACTCCTCCTGCTCATCATGCTGAGTCATCTAATGCCAGATCTAACGAGCCTTACAGGAGAACTTACACAGACAAGAGAACTCGTTTTCACTGTGGTATGGCTGGTCACATTTTTGTGAACTGCCCTTCTAAGAACCAAGGGAAACGGCCTATTGTTTCACAACCGGCTGTCATCCCTAAGTCATCACAAGTTAACCATCCCAAAAGTCCAAAGGCAAATGTGGTGAAACCACCAGTAAAACCGATGGAAAAGCCAAAGATAACCTCTGAGGCTAAACCATTTGTTTCAAGGAAGGGAAAGCAACCCGCTACACCTTGTGTATCTACCTCTGGTAGTATACCTACTGGTGAGAAACCTGTGATGAAACTCTCTAAGCCACAGAGGAGGAGGAGAAGGAATAAGAGGTTGAAAAAGCTAGAACAGCTGACTGGAGTTCAATCAGGTGAAGCTTCCACTAGTTCACCTACTGTTGTTGAACATAAGTCTATTGTTCCAGTTAAGAAACAGAAAAGGTCCTAGACTAACAAATTCAAAAATTCTCAATCTCCTAGTCCTAATTCTTTTAAAGATTCATCCATTTCGAACAGCCATCATGACTGTGAGTTAAAAGAGGTAGTTTATTTTGAAAAGGATGGACGACCCAAGACCACTATGGCTTGGGTCTCCAAAACTAACTAATTCTTTTTGTTACTCATGCAGGGACGTCCGAAGGGTACTATCTCTAACCTTCGGTATGTAGATAGTGGATGCTCCCGGCACATGACAGGAAACATGGCCTTGCTTAAAGACGTGAAACCATTCAGAGGCGGCTATGTGGCCTTTGCTGGAGAGAAAGGCGGTAGTATCACGTGTCAAGGCGTGGTATCAAATGGTTGTGTCATTTTTGAAAATGTCAACTTTTGCAAGCAGCTGAAGCATAACCTGCTGAGTGTCTCCCAAATGTGTGACAAGGAGTACTCGGTGATGGTTGATAAGAATGAATGCTTGATTCTCAAGCCTGGTTTTGAAGTTCCTGAATACTGGATTCTGATGAGAGCGCCAAGGACAAACGACACCTATCAGATTGATATGAGCGTGGCAACAACCACCTCATCAGTTGCTACTTGTTTGCTTACCAAAGCGACAGAGCTTGACTCTATCTTGTGGCATAGGAAACTCGGACATATTTCTTATCGTAAAATGAACCATCTTGTCTGAAACGGTTTGGTAACCGGGGTTCCTAAGCTGAGATTTACCGTTGCAGATGACTGTATGCCTTGTAAAAAGGGCAAACAGCAGCGGAAGTCTCACAAGCCCAAGCTCCAAAACTCCATTGATACCCATTTGGAGCTATTACACATGGATCTGTTTAGCCCCATAAGTATCAGGAGTATTGGAGGTAAGTCGTTCTGTCTGGTTGTAACTGATGATTTCTCACGTTTTTCTTGGGTACATTTTTTAGGTACAAAGGACGAGACTGCTTATATTCTTCAATACCTGATCCTGAGCTTGGAATCTCTTTGCAAGCTGAAAGTTAGAAGAATAAGTATTGACAATGGAACTGAGTTCAAGAATAATTTGATGGAACTTTTCTGTCTTAAGAAGGGGATCCGTCACGAATTCAGCGCCCCGTACACACCGTAGCAGAATGGAGTTGCAGAATGGAAGAACAGAACATTGATTGAGACTGCAAGGACTATGCTGTCGGATGCAAAGCTTCCTGTCACGTTCTGGGCAGAAGCAGTTAATACAGCTTGTCACGTCTTAAACAGAGTTCTGGTTGTGAAGAGGCACAACAAGACTTGTTACAAGTTGATCAACAATCGACTTCCCAATCTTGATTACCTAGTTCCTTTTGGTAGTCCCTGTTCCTTGTTGGTACAGTACAAAGACAGCCAGACTAAGTTTCATGCAAAAGCGGTGGAAGGCATCTTCTTAGGATACGTTGCCAACTCGCCTTGCAAGAGAGTGTACAATATAGGAACTCGCACTGTCGAGGAATGGTTTGAAGTGGATTGCAGTAAACACAGCATTCCACCAGAACCAACTGGTCCAGCTTGGGGTTTTGATTATGATGCGCTATTCAAGTCATTCATTCTTCCTGATCTATCTGCAGTTGACGCCGCAAATGTTTATGAATTATTGGGTGGCGACGATGACTCCAGTTTCTCTACTCGTGCTACTGTACCGATTGTAACTCCTGATTCCAATGCTGCATCTGCATCTGGAACTCTTAATGGTGATAACAGTGAAGTTATTCATGTTAATGGATATGACGCTCAAGCTAATCCTAACACAACTGTAGGAAATGAAGCTCCAGCTGATCCAATTAACATTGAATCCTCTTCTTCTGGAACAGAAGAAATGGGGGAGTTAAGCACGAATCTCAATTCAGAAATTCAGGAACCGAATGTACCAGAGGCGAGAGTGCATAAGAATCATCCAATTGACAACATTATTGGTGATCCTCATGCCGGTGTTCAAACTCGTCATCGAACCATTGCAGAGAACACTAGTCTTTACTCGGAGATACTTGACACTAGTGTCATGGAAACATGTCTGTATGCTGCATTCGAGTCCCAGTTAGAGCCGAAGAATGTGAAGGAGGCTCTCACTGACAACTGCTGGATTGAGACGATGCAAGATGAATTGTCTCAATTCCAAAAGTTGCACGTGTGGGATTTGGTTGACTTGCCAAAAGGCTTTCAGCCAATTGGAACCAGATGGGTGTTCAAATGCAAGACGGATAATCGTCATGTGGTTGTGAAGAACAAAGCAAGATTAGTTGTTCAGGGTTTTTATCAACAAGAGGGCTTGGATTACACGAAAGTATATGCCCCAGTTGCTAGAATTGAGGCCATTCGTCAGTTCTTGGCTTATGCCACATATGTCGGCTTCAAGGTCTATCAACTTGATGTGAAGAGTGCTTTCCTATATGGAAAAGTTCATGAAGAGGTCTATGTCACTCAACCTCCCGGCTTTGAAGATCCGCATAATATCAATAAAGTGTATAAGTTCGACAAAGCACTTTATGATCTTCATCAAGCACCGCGGGCATGGTATGAGACATTATCTAAGCATCTATTGTCTAATGGTTTCGACCGTGGACAGATTGACTCGACCCTCTTCATTAGGAAAGTAGGAGGTGACATTCTTCTTGTACAAGTCTACGTCGACGACATTATTTTTGGTTCTACCAATGAAGGGATGTGTAGGGAATTCGAACAGGTGATGAAGTCCAAGTTGAAAAGAGTAACATGGGTGAATTGTCATTCTTCCTGGATCTGCAAGTCAGTCAAAGAGAGGATGGCATTTATCTACAACAAACAAATTATGTGTAGGACATCTTGTCAAAATACAAGATAAATGATAGCAGTACTTATGGCACACCTATCCCAATCAATCAAGGTCTGCATCCTGACAAAGATGGAAATGATGTGGATTGCAGATTGTACCGTGAGATGATCGGATCCCTTATGTATCTCACAGCTTCAAGACCCGATATAATGTTTGTTGTGTGCTTGTGCTCAAGGTTTCAGTCTCAACCGAAGGAGTCACATATGATAGCCGTGAAGAGAATTTTCAGATACTTGAAAGGGAAACCTCGATTGGGTATTTGGTACTCTAAGCAGCAGTCATTCGACTTCAAAGCCTACACTGATTCAGACTATGGCGGTTGTAACCTTGACAGAAAGTCAACTTCTGGCGAATGTCAATTCTTAGGAGACAGACTGGTTTCCTGGCAGTGTAAGAAGCACTTAACGGTTTCTGTCTCTACTTGTGAAGCAGAATACATTGCTGCGGCGAGCGGTTGTTCTCAGATATTGTGTATTCAGCAGCAATTGAGAGACTACGGCTTAAACTTCACTGGAACTCCTTTATTCATTGACAACAATGCCACTGTTTCCATCACAAATAACCCGGTGAAACATTCCAAAACTAAACATATAGAAATTCGCCATCATTTCATCCGTGATTGTGCTGAAAAGCATTTAATTGAACTTGTAAAAGTTCACACGGATGACAATCTTGCTGACCTTTTTCACAAAGGCTTTTGATCGATCCCGTTTTGAGCATCTTGTCAACTTGATAGGAATGTTCAATCCTGAGTGAAAACTTGTTTTTCGTAAATCAATTCAATTCATGAAAGTAAAATTTTATTTTCTTTTAAGTTTTCTGTATAGTTCTTTTAGTTTTTAAAATATTTTACAAAATCAAAAAAAAAATTAGAAAATGGAGAAAATTTCAAAGTTAACTTGAGAAAAGAGGAAATGATCTAAACACGTTAAGTAAATGCTAGCAAATATTTCAAATAATAGCAACCCCGCCTATCCGTATCCTATTTACACAAGGATACTAAACACGTTAAGACTACCTGTCTTAAATGCAAGTTGTTCACCCGACTTAACTATTCCTGTTAAGTACGACTTTGTTTATTTAAAACAATATTTTCTTGTAATGACTCATTGGTGATTATTATTCAAGTTTAGACACTTTACTTATTTTCCGGAAAAGTATATATATTTCCACATTGGTGACTTATTATATATATTCAAAAATAAGTATTGTTTTCTGCAATATTTTATAATATTTTACATTAAAGTCACTTATAAACACATAATTATTTCTTTTCAATAATTATACAAAATCATAGATATTGATCAAGTATGTTATACGTATGACTACTCCTATGTGCACATAATCCATGTTAACACACCCATATATGATTACTTGTTCCGAACGATATTCATTATCTTGTCATGTACTTATATTTTCACCAATATCTACACACAAGTATTGTGAGGCCCCCTTTCACAGGTAACCTCACTTGTTGGATTTACTCATAAACATATTCATAAATACTGAGCTTAAATTTAAAACATTCAGAAGTAGCGGAAGCAAACATCATTCATATTACATGACGTAACAGCGGAAGTCTTAACAATTAAATACAAAACATAGTCTTAACATATAAATATGGGATGTCAGTCTTGTGCCGGGTAAACTTCACGCCATCGCACGACCTTTTCTTCCTTTACCTGAAATGTATACTAAAAGTCAGCTAACGCTGGTGAGTTCTAGTTTAAAACTATTAGGTTTGAACATCTTTTCTTTATAAGTATACATAATTATATACATACATTTCTATAAATACGTATTCATAGCTTTTACTTTTCTTTCTTCATTCTTATGTGATTACATAGATATGCATTCACTTTTTCTTTCCTTAACATAGATTGGTCATACACATAAGGGTGATCAACCCGTCTTTTATTGCGTATATCACAAAGACATACGCCCTTAAGCTACCGTCGTAGCCCTTTTACTCATTCGGTCGTAGAAACCGTCCGCCTTAACTTTGGTCCGGCCAACCTTCGGCCGTCCGTCTTACCCGTCCTACCGTCGTAGTCCGTCATATTCGCCCGTCTGCCCTAAGGCATCCGTTTCCCACGCGAACTATTGTTTATGCAACCGTTATACTATTTTAGCATTTACTTCGACCGCCCATTTATGCTTTTTGTACGTTCTAGCTTGCCAAGGAACGTATCTTTCCCGGTTGCAAAATAGTCACGTGGTCGTCCGTCTACAGAAGTAGCCGTTAGCTTCGTTTCCATCCATAACGTATACATACATTCATAACATGCAATATAAATAATTATAGATTTCATTTATTTACGTTATGTCATTCTTTCATTCATTCTTTGTAAACATACGTTTCATTCTTTGTTCATAATTCATTCTCATATATATATAAAATATATATTAGTATATCACGTATGATCATATTAGCATTCATATCATTTATTCATTTAGTGTATACATTTCAGCCCCAAAACATTTAATAAGGTTTGCACATAACATAGAAGGGGGCACATAGAACTCACCTGATAAGCTAGTCTTGGTTGTCCTATACAAAGGTCCAACAACGTCACGTACGATATGAATTAGGTAGTTAAATACACATCAGACCCATTCTCGACTATAATGGTTTAATCATTCTAAACATACTGACTTTACTTACTGGCTGCTGCCTGCGCACTTAGTAAGTGCGTAGGGCCTTGCTCATGCGTAATTGACAAGTGCGCAGAGCATTCTTCTTGCGTACTTGGTAAGTACGCATGATCTTTCTCCTGCGTACTTCGTAAGTACGCATGATCTTTCTCCTGCGTACCTGTGTACTTGGTAAGTACACATGATCTTTCTCCTGCGTACCTGCGTACTTGGTAAGTACGCAGGACGTCTCTACTGCGTACTTGATAAGTACGCGGCACCTGTTTTCTGGACAAGTCCGAAATTTTGCATGTTAATCCGATCATGCTAACCTTACAACATTCTTTGATGAAAAGGTGCGGTTTTCACTCTAGATGCTAGTTCTAAGCTTATTTTCAAGTTTCATCCATAAAAACGTCTCCTATTTAGCTAAAACCCGAAAAACCCCAAAACGAAGAAAAACTCAGTTTAAGGTCGAATCGTTACCTGGATTGTGATTCTGATTCGGAGGTTTTGCTCACGAGCTCAGTAGTAACGTGCTCCTTCAAATTCGTGTCGATCCGTCGACTTTCTCTTTCTAGACCCGACTCTCCTTTCTCTCTCTAGCTTGCAAGTGTTGGTGGAAAATGAGAGATTCAAGGCTATCTTGGCCCTTATATACCTGGGCTTCCCTCGGCCCGTTGTTGCCGAGCCCAAGCCCATCCATTTTTTTCTTTCATTTTTGACGATTAAATATCTATCGCGTTATTAATTACTTATTTACTATTTTTGGAATGTTACAAGTCTACCCTCCTTAAAGAGGTTTTGTCCTCGAAACTGCTTATACGTTAAACAATTGAGGGTATAGTCCCCTCATCTCGTCTTCTTTTTCCCACGTAGCTTCTGACCCTTTTCTGTGCTTCCATTGTATTTTGACTAGAGGAATCGACTTATTGCGTAGTCGTTTCTCAGCTCTGTCAAGGATGGCTATCGGTTCCTCTACATAATTTAGACTATTATCTACTTCGATCTCGTCGTAAGGTATGTGAGCTGTGTCGCCAGCTAGGCACTTGCGTAAGTGCGACACGTGGAACGTAGGGTGTATTCCACTAAGCTCAATGGGTAGGTCGAGTCTGTAAGCAACTTGACCCACTCTCGCTAAAATCTTGAAAGGTCTGGCAAACCTTGGACTTAATTTGCCACGTCTTCTGAATCGAATGATTCCTTTCCATGGTGATACCTTTAGCAGTACCATGTCCCCCACTCGAAACTCTAAATCTCTTCTTCTCTTATCCGCGTATGATTTCTGTCTGTCTTTTGCAGCTTTCATTCAAGCCTTGATTTGATCAAATTTCTCGAAAGTAGCTTGACCACTTCGAGACTTGCAAAATCCTTTTGTCCAATTTCCCCCCAACAAATCGGGGTCCTACATTTCCTCCCATACAACATTTCAAATGGCGGCATGCCAATAGTCGAGTGATAGCTGTTGTTATATGAAAATTCTACCAATGGTAGATGGCTGTCCCAGCTCCCACTGAAGTTAATGATACAAGCCCGGAGCATGTCCTCCAAGGTCTGAATGGTCCTTTTCGATTTTCCATCGGTTTGGGGGTGGTAAGCGGTGCTGATGTTCGGTCTAGTGCCCATTGCTTCATTGAATTTCTTCCAAAACCTTGACGTGAATCTAGTATCCCTGTCGGACACAATCGACAGCGGCATACCATGTCTACTCACAACTTCCTTGATAAATATTTCTGCTAGTCTTTCTGACGAAGAAGTCTCACGTATTGGCAAGAAGTGAGCACTTTTCGTCAAGCGGTCGACGATCACCCAAATGGTATCATTGCCTTTAGCTGTTCGCGGTAGCTTGGTATTGAAGTCCATCGTGATCTCCTCCCACTTCCATTCCGGTATTGGTAAGGGTTGCTTTTTACCGCATGGTTTCTGGTGCTCGGCCTTAACTAGTGAACACGTCAAGCACTTGTTCACGTACTCAGTCACATCATTCTTCATGCCCGGCCACCAGTACTCTTTCTTCAAGTCTTGATACATTTTGTTTATCCTGGGGTGGATAGAATAACGAGACTTATGGGCCTCATCGAGTATTTTGGCTCTAAGCTCACCAATCTTAGGTATCCATATCCGGCCAAACCTAGTTCGTACACCGTATGAATTTGCATCTAAATTCCCTTGTTGTCCTACTATTCTTTCCCGTTTTATATTTCTTTTTGATAGTGCTTCATCTTGTGCCTTTGATATTTCACTCATCAAATCTGGCGTTATAATCAGCTGACATGCTTTGATCCGGATAGGTGTCGATTCTTCCTTTCTACTTAAAGCGTCAGCCACCACGTTTGCCTTGCCTAGATATACAATATCTCACAGTCATAGTCCTTCAGTAGCTCTAACCACCTTCTTTGTCTCATGTTTAATTCCTTTTGCTCAAAAAAGTACTTCAGGCTTTTGTGATCGGAGTAAATGGTGCATTTGACTCCATACAGATAGTGCCTCCATATTTTCAACGCGAAAACTACTGCTGCTAAATCTAGATTGTGTGTTGGGTAGTTAGCCTCGTGAATCTTTAGTTGTCGCGAGGCGTAAGCAATTACCTTTCCTCATTGCATAAGTACGCACCCCAAACCCTGCCCCGAAGCGTCAGAATAGACTACCAAGTCTTCGTTTCCCTCAGGTAGAGTCAAGACTGGAGCTTGGGTTAATCGTGCCTTAAGTTCTTCAAACGCGTTGTTTTGGGTTTGACCCCATTCATACATCACTTCCTTCCGTGTCAACTTAGTTAGTGGCAAGGCTATTTTTGAAAAATCTTGAATGAATCTTCGATAGTAGCCTGCCAATCCCAGAAAACTTCGTATCTCTGTTGGTGTCTTTGGGACGTTCCATTCCTTTACTGTCTCGATCTTTGCAGGATCCATCATGATTCCGTTTGGGTTTATTACGTGACCTAGGAATTGGACTTCCCTAAGCCAGAACGCGCATTTGGAGAATTTTGCGTACAACTTTTCCTGCTTTAGCACCTCCAGAACCTCTCTTAGGTGACAGTGGTGATCACCCTCGCTTTTTGAATATACCAGTATGTCGTCTATAAAAACTATCACTGATCGATCCAACATTGGTCGACATACTCTATTCATCAAATCCATGAACGCTGCTGGTGTGTTGGTCAATCCGAAGGACGTCACGAGAAACTCATAATGCCCATAATGCGTGCGAAACGCGGTCTTTGGTACTTCTTCTTCTCTTACTTTCAACTGATGGTAACCCGACCTAAGATCGATCTTTGAGAACCAACTCGCACCTTGCAGTTGATCAAAAAGGTCGTCTATTCTAGGCAGTGGGTATTTGTTCTTTATTGTCCTCTTGTTCAACTCGCGGTAGTCAATGTACATGCGCATGTTGTCGTCCTTCTTCTTTACAAATAGTACCGGAGCGCCCCACGGTGAGATGCTCGGTCTAATAAATCCTTTTTCTGTTAGTTCCTCTAGTTGAGACATCAATTCCTTCATTTCTGACGGAGCCAATCGGTAGGGGGCTTTGGCAACGGGCTCAGCTCCTGGCAGTAAGTCAATCTGAAATTCTATTTCCCGATCGGGTGGTAACCCAGGTAGATCCTCAGGGAATACTTCCGGAAAGTTGCACACCACGGGTACATTCTTGAGTTCATTCATTTTCATTCTATCATCAATAACATATGCCAAATAAGCTTCGCAACCGCGCCTCATGTAGCTTTCGGCCTTGATCATCGAGATGATGTTCGGCATCGTGCAATTCCAATCCCCATAAACCGTAATTGGACTGCCGCTAGGAGCTTTGAGGTGTATCCTCTTACGTTTACATATGATTTGAACTTCGTTGGCAGCTAGCTAATCCATACCCAATACTATATCGAATACTCCTAAGGTAAGAAGGAATAATCTAGAAGGGAACTTATGACCCTCTATTTCTATGATGCAATCCTCTGTTACTTGAAATACTTCCGAATTTTTACCAACGGCAGTTTGTACGCTAAAGGCCTTTACTATGGTGTTGATAGTGCAACCTAGTTTACGACTAAATGCATTGGATATAAAACTTTTACTAGCACCAGAGTCAAATAAAATAGCAGCATGTTCATCATTAACTAGGAACGTACCTGACACAACATCAGGGTTTCCCCTTGCTTCCTCTTCAGTTAGGGCGTAGGCTCGAGTCCTAGCCTGCGGCTGTTCCTTTTCCCGAACCAGATTGGCCGGCCTTCCTGCAGTTCTTTGTCAGATGTCCAAACAATCCACATACTTGACACTTGACGTTCTTTACGCATTCTCGGGAGAAGTGACCCGGATTCCCGCACTTATAGCACGTGGTGGTGCCGATTCGACACTCACCAAGATGTTGCCTTCCACATTTCCTGCAAGTTTCATATTCATCCGACCTTGGTTTCTTAACTTCAGTTGCTACATTCCCTTTTCCGGTGCCTCTAGACGGGTTCTTCCACTTTCTTTTTTGTGTCTCAGGTGCAGGGTCCTAATTGGCATAATCGTCGTAGATGATTCCGCTTAGATTCACTACTGACTCGAAGGTCGAGGGTAGGTTGGCTTTCACATGGACACGGACCCTTTGAGATAGGCCCTTGACATAATACTTGATCATTCGCTGACACACCCCGACCGACGACGGAATCATCGGGGCGGGACATGTAGACTGTTCATGACCTCAAGGTTGACTAAATTGTAATATGTTAAATCCATTTCCATTCAAACAAACATGAATCAAGTTCCAAGTACATAATGAAATACAATTTGTTTTTGAATTAAGATTAACTAGTTCCAAAGCCTATGTGTAGCATGTCTTGATCAAACTCATATGAAAGCACCTGAAACATGAATAAAATAAGGTCAACTAAAAAGTTGGTGAGTATAACACAGGTTTGTATATAGATAGCATATAGTTTGTAAAACAAATCCTTACATAACATGATAAATAAGGCATTTATGGGGAGCAACTATTGTGTAACCAAGTACAATCAAACCTTTGTAACTAGCATGCAAAATTGTGTTGTCGGTATCAATCACCCCAATCTGGGTGGGTTTGTCAGACTCAATAGATCTATCATTGAAAACCGTCGGCTTGAATAGTTAATGATTGCACATAAATTGCACACAAAAGTTAACACACCTAGCACTCGGACATAAAGCTCAAATTGCACACATGATTGTAAATAGGATTTGTACTTGTGTTGTTTGTGTAAATGTAAACAGTAGTTTGAGTAGTGTTCATATTTCACCCCAAAAAATGTAAAAGAGTAAAAGGGGCTATGTATACTCACTTGTATCAATTGTGTAGCAACAAGAGAAATTATGTAGCTCAAGTGATTCTCAAAGTCACAAGTTAACCTAGATTGAAACGTATGAATTTGGATTAATAATGTGCACAAAGTCTAGGTCTTGTTCCAAAGTTCATAGGTTTTGATATGTGTGGTTTTAAACAAAGGATGAGTCATTTCATGTAAAAAGGGTGTAAGTTGACAAGGATATAAGTTCAAAGTATATGTGAAAATAATAATTGTCTCATGGTTTTGATTTAAATAAAATAAATAGATTCCTTCTATTTATTTAGAATATTGTGACTTTTTTTTTAAGAAATGCAACATTATATTCATTGAAAATAAATAAATTTATTTTATTTATTTATAATAAAATATAGGGTAAATATATATATATATATATATATATATATATATATATTTATTAGTGAACCAAAAACCCTAAATGAGTTGTTAACGAAAAACGTATTATAACTACTCTTAAATAGATAATTTCTTTAAAAAGTGCTTTATGGTTTTAAAAAGTAATCCATAACATCTTAGTAATATTTTCTAAAATAGGTATTTTATTTTGTGAATTAATGGTTAAATCTAACATAACATTTTAAATTGTTTTTATAATGAATAATGTGGTTTTAACCCATTTAAATTTCAAAAATAGGAGTTTTATGTTTCAAATAGTGTGTTATTGTATTAAGCCATTCAAAATAGTGTTAAGTGTATAAATTGAATTTTTTTTATTTAATTAAGTGGGAAAAACGAATAAAAAAAATAAAAGCAGACCACCCGGTTTGAACCCGGGTGGTTTCTGTGTGCAGATCAAGTCTTACCACCAGACCAAGGCGGCTGGTGTTGTTACAGATTCATTTTTGCAAGGGTGTTAACATGTACTGCGTTGGGAGCCGGTTTCGGTTAAAGGCTCGCGCAAACTATATGTGGAGATCAAACCACAGCCTACCCCCATACAACTAACTATGAACCCTAATTCGAATTGATCCCGACAGGTCTTGTAAACCCGAAAAGATAAGGGGCTAATGACAGGGACTCGAACACGAATTGAACGACGTAAGTATTACCTCGTATGGTGGAGTATTGGCTGCTGTCGGCAAGGTCAAAGAATCGTCTATTCTTCGTGCTTGATCAGAGTACAGGGAAGCATAAATTGAACGCTCGGGGAGTTGTTAATGGGTTGTGCGAAGGTGTAAGAGTAGTTTAATTGGATTGATTTCATCCTAAAAGTCAGGTTCGACTTGGTTTGACAGCTATTAACGCGTGAATTCAATCAATTGGGAGTGAATTAGGTCATGGTTTTAGGATTGAATGCATACGTGAATAGACTACGCGTGATTTGCGGCCATTAACATGATTTAATTCCATGAATTGGATTTGATTAAGGCTCGGTTTGACTCTGGAGGTCAAACCTGTTTGAATTTCGAAGTGAGCCGCGTATTGGTTAAATTAGGATGTTAAAATGGTTTGAAACCGATCGATATGCGAGTATGTATTCATGGAAAGTCCAAAACAAACTGATTAGTTCGAAAACAGCTTTGGATTACAAGGTTTTTGGGTTGTTTGACGTTAAAAAGTCAACATGGTCAAAAATCAAAGTGTAGGGTCAGAATTAAGGTAAAAATCTAGATAAAAGGGGTTAAATTTCAAGGGTGGGGGTTCAGCTTGGGAGTCCAAATGATTAACGGGGGGGGGGGGGGGGTTCAAAGCATTAACATGGGGTTCAAGACCAAGTTTATTTGATTTAAATTCTATTTTATTTATTTATAACATCTATATAAAAAAATTCTAATTGTTTTTATTTATAAAGGAAAATCCATTTTAATAAAACTACAAATGGTGTAAATGATTCATTTAATCAATTGTATGTGTATTTATATATTTATTTATAACTAAATATATGTATATAACATATGTATAGCGGAAAGTAGGATGTAACAGTGAGGATGAAATAATAAATACGTGTTTAGGACAATAAATAATTGTGACATATGGTGTTGAACAAATACCAGGATTTAAAATGGAGTGTCATTATTATATAAAAATAAGATAAAATTGTACCAGAAAATCATGGATGTTACAGTCGCCCTATGTTAATGAAATTTCATCCCGAAATTTAACTACTGGAGACTACTGAATCAGGAAGGAGGTGAGTTTAAGTTGGTTAGTTGGAGAAGTATAACTGATGAAAAAGACTCAGATTTGTTTCTCAAGGTCAGGTGTGAAGGATAACAGTGGATTTAGTTTGAAGTTAACTTAAAGGAGAAAGCCTGTTGAATGATAATTTGGATTCTAAAGGTGAATTGCATTACTTGGAATGGGTTTGATGGGATCTTGATAATTAGGGTTTGTGTAAGATGTACTCTAATATGCTTAGGTATTGTTAGTGGATAAGGGAGTTCACATACATTGGTCTAGGTCAAAACTTCACGCGACACGGACAACGCTACTTCTGCTAATATGATAGAACACTTATATATAGGAAGTACCATCGGCGTATCCACCATGCCCTTGTAATATCACATCAGTTTCGTTGTTACATATCATGATAAGTTTTAGGTCACAACACACGACAAAATTCACTATGTTTTCCATGCGCTGATTCTTATAATTCTGTGTGCACCCATAATTACTCGAATCATCGCATGGTCCGTATAGATCCTTCCGTTGTGTGTGTGGGTCAAAAGGGGCACAAATTCACTTAGTTCATGTATATTGCTTTCACATATGAGTTGCTAATAAGTAACTATATCCTTAAGTAGGCAAGTCAGTTAGCAACTAAAAAGTAATATGGTAGTATAACTTAAAGTTTCATAGTTTACTCGTGTTTGAACAAGAATACGTCAAAAATGGGGTTGTTTAAATGCTACAGCTTCCTCGTGTTTGAACAAGAATACGTCAAACCCCGAGTAGCTTCAATGTTTTAGGATTTTTCAAGTTTGGTGAACAAGGTGTATGACCATACTTCATGTATATTGTGATCAATCAATTGCAACAATTGTAAGCAACTTAGTTTCATGTATAATGTAAACACACAAGTCTCATGTATGATATAGTGTTTTGTAGCTTGTAATCAAATAGGTTTTATGTGTAACGTAAACCACTTAGCATCATGTATAAGCTCTCATGTGTAATGTAAGCAACATAGTATCATGTGTATTGTAAGAAATGAATTTCATGTATGGTGTTAACAACTGTAACATCCCAAAATGTCGAAAAATAAAGTTAGCGAGTTCAAGCGGGACGAAGTCGGGCCGGGTCAGTCGCGAACCGGGCTTGGGGAGGTCTCCCCTATAAATAGCAAAAAGCCTCTTCACTTCTCCTCTTTACAGTTCTAGAGAGAGAAAACCGTAGAGAGAGAAAGTGTCAGAATCACACAAGATTGCACCCGCTCGTGTCTCCTGCACTCTTGAAGAGAACCTCCAAAGCGGAATCGTCATCCAGGTAACCATTCGAGCTAAATCTGAGTTTTTAGTTCGTTTTAGGTTTTTCGGGTTTTGGGTGAAAATCGAACGTTTTTGTGGATGAAACTTAAGAATAAGCTTAGGTTTAGTATCTACAATGGAAAACGGTTGTTTTGAACAAAGAAGGTTGAAGATTTGACACAACCGAATGCGAAGTTAGGGTTTTCGCGAAGAACAGGTCGTGCGCACTTGCTAAGTGCGCACGGAGCAGGTCCTGCGCACTTGCTAAGTGCGCAGGAGGAGGGTCCTGCGCACTTGCTAAGTGCGCAGGAGGAAGGACCTGCGCACTTGCTAAGTGCGCAGGAGGCAGGGTCTGCGCACTCTCTAAGTGCGCAGGCAGCAGGGTCTGCGCACTTGCTAAGTGCGCAGACATCAGACTGGTTAAGTAAAGTTAGTATGTTTAGAAGGGTTAAACCGTTAGAGTCGGTAATGGTCTGATGTGTATGTAACTACTCAATTCAGATCGTACGTGAAGTCATTGGACCTTCATTTAGGACAACCGAGACTAGCTTATCAGGTGAGTTCTAGAGCCCTCTTTTAAATGTTTTGTTAATGTTTTTGGGCTGGTGTGCATACTTACGAAATGATGTTTAACGAAATGATGTTTTAACAAAACGATGTTTACGAAAGGAAAGGTTTTGAAATGTTTTTGCCAAAAAGGTTACGAATGCTTTATGAACGGTTTAAATGAGGAAATGTTTAATGAGAAGAGAAAGAGGTAAAGGTTTTAAAGAAGTCATTACAAATCTAATCTGTCGAATGAATGGAATTGACGAATGAAGTCTGGGAATGAGATTCCCAGCCTTGTGGTAGATTATGGACAGCGAGCCATAGTTGCCACAAGAACAACAGGGGCATTGTCTATGTGGCATGTCAATGGTTATGATGTTGTACAACTGGTAAAGGGAGTAACGACGGTTACTCAGGGGTTAACGTGACCCTATGTAAGGTTAAATTATGATCCGACGATGTTATGGCTGAGAGTCATAACCGTCGATGGAAGTTGTCGGTTTATGGATATGAGAACCATAGGGGCAACTAAATGGGTATTGTCGGTCCTCGCGCAGTTAGCCTTGGGGGCAATACCAAAAGGGAATTGACGGAATGTATGGTATTGTCGGTCTTCGTGCAGTTAAGCCTTAGGGGCAATACCATACTAAATGACGGAACGAAGGGTAACACAGATCTAGATAATAATGTATGACTTAAATGAATGTTAAAAGTTTTAAAGAACGATCCGTTTAACGGTGTTTATGATTATGATGTTGATGATGATATGGGTACGAAACCTTTTTAAAGATATTATTATTACATGCTTTTGTGAAAGGTTTTACTAAATGAATGATGCGTTTTTGGCAAATGTTAATGTTAAAGTTTTTATTTGAAATGCTAGAACTCACCAGCGTAGCTGACTTTTTAGTATGCACATTCAGGTTAAGGCAGGTATGGACGATGGACGGCGATGCTTGGCAAGCGAGAAGAGTTACCCGGCCGATCATGAAGACTGGCATCCCGTTATGAGTTGTTTATGTTAAGTTTATGTAATTGACAATGTACGCTTCCGCATGTATGAACAAGTTTTTAGTTATGTTGAATGAATGATTCCGCTGCGTTATTTGATATTCATGTTTAAGAACTGTTTGTGAATGAGTAAATCCAACGGGTGAGGCCTCCCGGGTTTGGGGCCTTACAAGTTGGTATCAGAGCAATAGTTTGAGAGATTCGGACACTCCCAGTGTCTGAACTTAAACTTTGAATGGGACCGAAAGCGGATGCCAGTACGGGTAACTCGAGCCACAGCATCAGGTATGAAGGTAGTATATATATTACGTATATAGTATGCCTTAGAAGAGGTTAGATGAGGACTTGAGTTCTGATGGAATCACAAAGGTGGTCAAATGGAAATCGAAAAGTAGTGTAATGGTTAATTACAGATGGCCAGTGTATATTAACATCTTACAATACGTATTGAATTTTATTTGTTAACTAGCGTGATGACATTGGATTTCTTGTCTTATAGAACGAAATGGCTAGGAGAGGGAACGGAAGGCGTGGTGGCCGTACCGGTGGTCGTACCGGCGGTCGAAATGGTGGGCGTGGCAGGATTCCTGCGCGCCAAGAGCACAGCGAAGAAGGAAGTGTTCATACTGAACCGACGGTTAGTGTGCATGGAACTGAACAGACACAGGTTGCAGAACAACCTTTCACTTTTGAACCAGAAGTGAGAGCAGCCATAGCTCGAGAGTTCTCCGAGTTGATGAAGAATTCCCTACCAAGTCTGTTGGCAGAAGCATTGAAGCAGGTCAATGGGGAGGGTGGGTCTAACCCGACGATTGATACCCCGAACACTGAGGCAATCAACGCACCGCCTGCTCGCGGATGCGACTATAAGTCCTTCAAGGCATGTGACCCGCCAGTCCTGACAGGAAAGAAAGACGCGGTAGCTACGTTTGACTGGATAATCCGTATGGAGGCTGCCATCCGTCTCAGCGAATGTCGAGCGGATCAAGTTGTGAAATTTGCTGCTAACTCCTTGAGGGAGGAAGCATCCCATTGGTGGGAAGGTGTACGTCAGGCAAAAGGGAGCGAGATTGTGGATGCGATGATGTGGGCTGACTTGAAAACTTTGGTGATCAAGAATTTCTGCCCAAGGAACGAGATTGAGAAGGTAGAGAGGGAATTTCTGGGTTTGAAGGCCGGGAACATGACGCACCGGCAATATACAACCCGATTCAATGAACTGGCACGTCTGGTGCCACACCTTGTCACTACTGAAGAGAGAAAGATTGCCTGCTATATTCATGGGTTGCCGGACCAGGTCCGCACCTATGTTAAGGCAAACGCCCCTACTACCTATGATTCGGTAGTAGAACTGAGCGGCGTAGTATTTGATGATCTGGCAATGAATGTCGCTGCCATCGAGGAACCAAAGAAGAGACCGAGCTTCTCAAACAAGCGAACTGGTGGAAAGGTGTTTGGGGCTCGCGATAAAAGGGCTCGGGTGGATGAGCCGACTGTTTGTAAGAAGTGTGGAAAGGAGCATGTAGGTGAATGTAGACTGGGATCTAACCTGTGCTTTAAGTGTGGCAAGACCGGACACTATGCCCGTGAGTGCACACAACACTACAAGTGCTACAACTGTGGGGATTTCGGTCATCTGAGTAGGGACTGCCCGAAGCCAAGGATGGGGGAAACCGGGAAGGGAAAGGGCCCGGAAAAGAAGGGAGAGGGATCTCGTGCAAAGACTCGTGCGTACGCGCTGACGCAAGACCAGGCCAGAATGGACCCCGACGTGGCGTCAGGTACGTTCGTCCTTGACAACACTCTTGTTTCTGTGTTATTTGATTCGGGTGCCAGTAAGAGTTTTATATCTGCGACTTTTTGTAAGAAAGTGAAGTACGCTGTCAGTATACTAGAAAGGGCCTTTAGCGTAGAAACCGCTGAGGGTAGAACTGCGAGAGTGACCGAGGTAGTTGACAACTCTACGATAAAAATAGAAGGTCATAGATTCCCTGTCAGATTGTGTGTTATGGTTTTGGGAGGGTTCGATGTCGTGTTAGGCATGGATTGGCTAACTGCCAATGAGGCGCAAATTATATGTAAACGAAAGATAATCCGACTCAAGGCTCCGGATGGTAGCAAAGTCGAGGTTTTTGGAGATCGTGACGTCCCGATGCCAAACGTCATCTCGATGATTAAGGCAACAGATTACCTGAGGCGCGGATGCGAGGCTTATCTGGTGTACGTGATTGACAAGTGTAAGGAAGTGAAGGAACTAGACGATGTACCCTTGGTACGCGAGTACCCGGAGGTGTTTCCAGAGGATTTGCCTGGGATACCACCCGACAGAGAGATTGAGTTCCGAATCGACTTAGTACCAGATGCCCAGCTCGTGGCTAAGGCTCCATATCGACTAGCACCAGTGGAAATGAAAGAACTTATGGTACAACTAGACGAGTTACTTGAGAAAGGATTTATCCAACCAAGCATCTCACCTTGGGGTGCTCCGGTGTTGTTCGTAAAGAAGAAAGACGGTTCGATGAGAATGTGTATTGATTATCGCGAGTTGAACAAACGTACCGTGAAGAACAAGTACCCGTTACCAAGGATCGACGACCTGTTCGATCAATTGCAAGGCGCAAGTTGGTTCTCAAAGATCGACCTTCGATCCGGGTACCATCAGTTGAAGGTGAGGGACGAAGATATACCGAAAACGGCATTTCGCACTCGTTATGGACACTTTGAGTTCCGCGTAATGTCTTTTGGATTGACGAACGCCCCTGCAGCATTTATGGATTTGATGAATAGGGTGTGTCGACCGATGCTGGATCGATCGGTAATCGTGTTCATCGATGATATCCTTATCTACTCCAAGAATGAGGGTGATCACGCGTGTCATTTGAAGGAAGTGTTGGAAGCTCTAAAGAAGGAGAGGTTGTATGCTAAGTTCTCCAAATGCGCGTTCTGGCTTAGGGAAGTCCAATTCCTAGGTCACGTCATTAACACGAACGGCATTATGGTTGACCCAGCAAAGATAATGACGGTAAGGGAATGGAATACTCCTAAGACGCCAACTGAAATCCGCAGCTTCTTGGGATTGGCAGGCTACTATCGGAGATTCATCCAGGACTTCTCGAAAATAGCTTCGCCATTGACAAAGTTGACTCGGAAGGAGGTTAAGTATGAATGGGGTTCGACCCAAGATGAGGCGTTTAAGAAATTGAAGGAAAAGCTAACTCAAGCTCTAGTCTTGGCCCTTCCCGAGGGCAGTGAAGATTTGGTGGTATACTCTGACGCTTCGGGTCAGGGATTGGGGTGTGTGTTGATGCAGCGTGGTAGAGTGATTGCATATGCGTCGCGGCAGTTGAAGGTTCACGAAGTCAACTATCCGACTCACGATTTGGAACTTGCTGCTGTCGTATTTGCATTAAAAATCTGGAGACACTATCTGTACGGGGTAAAGTTTACTATTTACTCCGACCACAAAAGTTTGAAGTACTTCTTCGAACAAAAGGAGCTTAATATGAGGCAGAGGAGATGGTTGGAACTCCTGAAGGACTATGACTGTGACATAATGTACCATCCTGGAAAGGCAAACGTGGTGGCTGACGCTCTAAGCCGAAAGGATGTGCCTACTCCTATCAGAGTGAAAGCTTGCCAATTGGTGGTAACATCGGATGTGATGAGAGAAATCGAAAGAGCTCAAGATGAAGCTTTGAAGGAAGAAAATATAAAGAAAGAAAGGATGGTTGGCCAACGGGACAAGTTGGAATATAACACCCTCGGTGTTAGAACGCGTTATGGACGGATATGGATACCTATGGGTGGCGAACTTAGGAGCAAAATCTTGGATGAGGCTCATAAGTCTCGTTACTCTATCCATCCCGGTACCAATAAAATGTACCAAGATCTGAGGAGGGAATACTGGTGGCCTGGAATGAAACGTGACGTGACGAAGTATGTAAGCAAGTGTTTGACTTGCTCGCAAGTAAAGGCCGAACACCAGAAACCGTATGGAAAGATTCAACCACTTGACATACCAGAATGGAAGTGGGAACACATTACCATGGACTTCATAACTAAGCTACCTCGCACAGCTAAAGGTCATGACGCCATTTGGGTAATTGTGGACCGTTTAACGAAGAGTGCTCATTTCCTACCTATTCGTGAGGAGTTCTCGTCGGAAAGGTTAGCAGAGGTATTTATCAACGAAGTAGTAGCGCGGCATGGGATGCCCTTGACGATCGTATCTGACCGGGACACACGATTTACATCGAGGTTCTGGAAAAGATTTCACGAGGCGATGGGTACGAGGCTTAATATCAGCACAGCATACCACCCGCAAACGGATGGTCAGTCCGAAAGGACCATTCAGACGTTGGAAGATATGCTCCGTGCTTGTATTATCGACTTCGGTGGCAGTTGGGACAGCCATCTGCCGTTAGCCGAGTTCTCCTACAACAATAGTCATCACACGACGATAGGCATGCCGCCTTACGAAATGTTGTATGGTAGAAGATGCAGGACCCCGGTTTGTTGGGGTGATATTGGACAGAAGGAGCTAGGAAGTCTGGAAGTCATAAAAGAAACATCGGAAAGGTTTGATCAAATCAAAGCTCGAATGAAGGCCGCACAAGATCGCCAGAAATCCTATGCGGATAAGCGACGAAGGCCTATTGAGTTTGATGTTGGGGACAGGGTAATGTTGAAAGTGTCTCCCTGGAAGGGAATCATTCGATTCAGAAAGAGAGGAAAGTTAAGTCCGAGGTTTGTCGGACCATTCAGGATAATGGCACGGGTTGGTGAAGTCGCTTATCGGTTGGAGTTGCCTGATGAGTTAAGTGGGATTCATCCTACCTTCCATGTATCACACTTGAGAAAGTGTTTGGCGGATGAATCGGCTCACGTACCACTTACTGACATCGAGGTCGACAACAGCCTTAATTACATCGAAGAACCCGTGGCCATCCTTGATCGGAAGGAGAAACGTTTACGTAGTAAAGTTATTCAATTGGTTAAAGTCCAATGGAGGCACCGAAAGGGATCGGAGGCTACATGGGAAACGGAGGCGGAAATGAGGGAGTCGTACCCTCAATTATTTGACTTATGATAGGTTTCGGGGACGAAACCTATTATAAGAGGGGTAGACTTGTAACATCCCAAAATGTCGAAAAATAAAGTTAGCGAGTTCAAGCGGGACGAAGTCGGGCCGGGTCAGTCGCGAACCGGGCTTGGGGAGGTCTCCCCTATAAATAGCAAAAAGCCTCTTCACTTCTCCTCCTTACAGTTCTAGAGAGAGAAAACTGTAGAGAGAGAAAGTGTCGGAATCGCACAAGATTGCACCCGCTCGTGTCTCCTGCACTCGTGAAGAGAACCTCCAAAGCGGAATCGTCATCCAGGTAACCATTCGAGCTAAATCTGAGTTTTTAGTTCGTTTTGGGTTTTTCGGGTTTTGGGTGAAAATCGAACGTTTTTGTGGATGAAACTTAAGAATAAGCTTAGGTTTAGTATCTACAATGGAAAACGGTTGTTTTGAACAAAGAAGGTTGAAGATTTGACACAACCGAATGCGAAGTTAGGGTTTTCGCGAAGAACAGGTCGTGCGCACTTGCTAAGTGCGCACGGAGCAGGTCCTGCGCACTTGCTAAGTGCGCAGGAGGAGGGTCCTGCGCACTTGCTAAGTGCGCAGGAGGAAGGACCTGCGCACTTGCTAAGTGCGCAGGAGGCAGGGTCTGCGCACTTGCTAAGTGCGCAGACATCAGACTGGTTAAGTAAAGTTAGTATGTTTAGAAGGGTTAAACCGTTAGAGTCGGTAATGGTCTGATGTGTATGTAACTACTCAATTCAGATCGTACGTGAAGTCATTGGACCTTCGTTTAGGACAACCGAGACTAGCTTATCAGGTGAGTTCTAGAGCCCTCTTTTAAATGTTTTGTTAATGTTTTTGGGCTGGTGTGCATACTTACGAAATGATGTTTAACGAAATGATGTTTTAACAAAACGATGTTTACGAAAGGAAAGGTTTTGAAATGTTTTTGCCAAAAAGGTTACGAATGCTTTATGAACGGTTTAAATGAGGAAATGTTTAATGAGAAGAGAAAGAGGTAAAGGTTTTAAAGAAGTCATTACAAATCTAATCTGTCGAATGAATGGAATTGACGAATGAAGTCTGGGAATGAGATTCCCAGCCTTGTGGTAGATTATGGACAGCGAGCCATAGTTGCCACAAGAACAACAGGGGCATTGTCTATGTGGCATGTCAATGGTTATGATGTTGTACAACTGGTAAAGGGAGTAACGACGGTTACTCAGGGGTTAACGTGACCCTATGTAAGGTTAAATTATGATCCGACGATGTTATGGCTGAGAGTCATAACCGTCGATGGAAGTTGTCGGTTTATGGATATGAGAACCATAGGGGCAACTAAATGGGTATTGTCGGTCCTCGCGCAGTTAGCCTTGGGGGCAATACCAAAAGGGAATTGACGGAATGTATGGTATTGTCGGTCTTCATGCAGTTAAGCCTTAGGGGCAATACCATACTAAATGACGGAACGAAGGGTAACACAGATCTAGATAATAATGTATGACTTAAATGAATGTTAAAAGTTTTAAAGAACGATCCGTTTAACGGTGTTTATGATTATGATGTTGATGATGATATGGGTACGAAACCTTTTTAAAGATATTATTATTACATGATTTTGTGAAAGGTTTTACTAAATGAATGATGCGTTTTTGGCAAATGTTAATGTTAAAGTTTTTATTTGAAATGCTAGAACTCACCAGCGTAGCTGACTTTTTAGTATGCACATTCAGGTTAAGGCAGGTATGGACGATGGACGGCGATGCTTGGCAAGCGAGAAGAGTTACCCGGCCGATCATGAAGACTGGCATCCCGTTATGAGTTGTTTATGTTAAGTTTATGTAATTGACAATGTACGCTTCCTCATGTATGAACAAGTTTTTAGTTATGTTGAATGAATGATTCCGCTGCGTTATTTGATATTCATGTTTAAGAACTGTTTGTGAATGAGTAAATCCAACGGGTGAGGCCTCCCGGGTTTGGGGCCTTATAACAACTCAGTATCATATAGTATCATGTACTTGGTAACCAAAATAAATTTCATGTTCAATGTGATCCATCAAGTATTGTGTATCAAACAATCAATTGTTATGTATCATGTGATCAATTTAGTGTATGTATATTGCGAACACTATGCTTCATGTATTCTGAAGTCAATCCAGTAGAGCGTGTATTGTAAATAATCAAGTTTCATGTATTATGTAATTAGTGTAGCATTGGATATATTGAAAATAACTAAGTTTCATGTATTATGTGATCGTGTTGTGTATATTGTGAATGTGCATACATAAGTTATTGAGTTTCGTGTGTGGCATGTTCTAACGAGTTTTGTATGTGATCAAGTGTTGCGAAGAGGCGTGTTGTTTGGAGTTCATGTATAATGTGGTAGTTAGGTTCTAGCTCTTTAAATCTCGTTGAGGTTGATGGGGATGGTTAACGTCTACGCGGTATGGATCGTCTCTTGAAGTGGCAAGTGAAAGGTAACGAGGGGGTTTTTGAAAACACTCGGGGAAATATGTTTACAAATAACTGATCTGTAACATTCCGTATTTTTCCAACCCTATTTTAATTTATTTAAGTTAATAAAATAGCAATACAACATTTAACTCTATATTTACTCAAACCTACACCTCATTACTCATTAGTCGATCGTATTCAATTCAAAAATTTAGAACTCATAATCATGTAGTAATACCTTCTTGAGTTAATCCAGTTAATAATCCCGTTAAGTGTTCCGTTAAATCCTAACCAAGCTAATTCTGTCAAAGCTGAAGTTGCAGGGGCTGATTTTGTAAATAACCAGAAACCCTAGTAGGCACGGTCACGCCTCGTCTGGCATGGTCGCGCCTATTATTGGCACGGTCGCGACTCGCATCAGTTGAAACGTAAAAACAGCCTTTAATCGCTGGATCGTTCGGTTTCGTAACCATTTCTCACATTAACAAACAATTAGGAGTTTAAATCATTTTCATTATAGCAAATGAACCCGTTTTGATCGATCCTTTTCCAAAGTATCAAGACTCTCCTTTGTGACCATCAAATTCATCGTTTCATTATGAATCCTCTCAACTAAGCAAACCAACACATTAATCGATCCTCCCTAAGGCTTCAGAAGACACCATTTTGACCGGAGTTACAGCAGAAAGCACCGGAGACCACTCCGTCGTCGCCAGAACTCTCCTCTACTGTACACTATTGATTCGTCGTCGTTCTAGGAAATTGAAACCGTATTTTCATTTGATTTAGTCTGTAGATCAAAAGCCCCATCTCGATTTGGGTTTTCAATATAGAAATCATCCCAAACCCGAACCTAAGTTTTATTCAAAAATAGTTTGATCGAATTCGATTCTGAACATGTTTTAAATACAATTAAACTACACAAACAGACTCGTAATAACCTTTTGGATGAAAGCCCTATCAATTCCGACTCTATCAATATAAGAATCAATCAATTCGTTCTTGTTTTGACAGAGACACGGTAGCGCTAATCATCTAGCGCGGTCGTGCCTCGGGAGACGCGGTCGTGTCGACTTACAGCACGGTCGTGCCTAATGATTTGTTTAGCTATGCCCCTCTGTTGATCAACACGGTCGCGCCCTTTGTAAGGCCCCTTTCCCGGGTGACCTCACTCGTTGGATTTACTCATAAACATAGCCATAGATACTGAATAATTACATTGAATACTTTCTAAACGTAGCGTGAGCTTACATCATTCGATTACATAGCCATAACAGCGGAAGTCTTAATCATTTAAACATAACACATTGCTTTAACAAAAATTAAAGTGGATGGGATGTCAGCCCTTGATCGGGATAGCCTTCACTCCAATGCACGACCTTTCTTCTTTTTACCTGAAATGTATACTAAAAGTCAGCTAACGCTGGTGAGTTCTAGTTAAAAACTTTTAGGTATGAACATTATTCATTTATAAATACTTACGTATAAATATATAAATATAAATACACATTTACATATCCTTTGCTTTCTTTTATCATTCGTATGTGAGCACATAAATATGCATTCACCTTTACTTTCATTAACATTTATTGGTCATACTCATAAAAGTGATCAGCCAACATTCATTTATGCGTAAGTCACGAAGACATACGCCCGTCCTACCGTCGTAGTCCGTCCTCCACAACATCCGGCAAACCTTCGGCCATCTGTTATGCTATACCGTCCGGCAAACCTTCGGCCGTCCGTCTTAACCGTACTACCGTCGTAGTCCGTCATATTCGCCCGTCTACCCGAAGGTATCCGTTTCCCATGCGACTATTATTTATACAACCGTTCTACTATAATATGCCAATTGCTTCGACCGTCCATTAATGGCATTCGTACGTCCTAGCCGATGAAGGAGCGCACTTGTCCCGGTTATAAAATAGTCACATGGTCGTCCGTCTACCGAAGTAGCCGTTATCATCGAAGCGTCCATAACATTTTCTGTACTTGGCAAGCAATATATACATGGATATAAAGCAAGATTTCATTCTTTCATATGGTGTTATACTTTCGTTCATTCTTTATAATCATGCTTTTCATTCTTTATTCATAATTTCTCTTTCGTGTATAGGTATATATATATACTTGTATAACACATATGATCACATTAACATTCATAACCTTTATTCACTTAGTGTATACATTTCAGCCCCAAAACATTTGAAAACATTTGCACATAACATAGAAGGGGCACATAGAACTCACCTGATGAGTAGTTTCTGTAATACACTAAGCTGGCTACTGGGCTTCACTAATGTCACTCACGATCTGTATAATAAAGTCATACACATAAGATGGTGCTCCTAGATGACACTAGACATTACTATGCTTGAACTCAGTAGTTTCGGGAGGTGGGTCGCATCAAAACTATGGTAGTTTCGAGCTATGGTCTTACACTCGAAACTAGGTAGTTTCGAGTCATAATCCTTCTATCGAAACTAGGTAGTTTCGAGTCATGAGATCCTATCGAAACTATGGTAGTTTCGAGTCATTAACTTATGAAAAATCTTAGTTTAGGTTCAAGGTGACACTCGAAACTAGGTAGTTTCGAGTCCTGAGTTCCTATCGAAACTATGGTAGTTTCGAGTCATTGGCTGCTATCGAAACTAGATAGTTTCGAGTCAAACATGACTATCGAAACTAGAGTAGTTTCGACGGGTCTGTATGTATCGAAACTATAGTTTCGAGTCATGGGTCTGCATCTTCCCTGACCAGAACCTTGCTCCAGCCAACTTATTTCCAATCGATTAAACCTTGAGCATTTTACGTTAAACACCTTCCTTTATCGTTCTTGAGTTCAAATACGTGATTTGTTTCAAGTTTCGTATGCAAAAATCGTATCTTTATTTGATTTAAACCCGAGACATGCAAAGACTCATAATCAGAGGCGATGCTTACCTCAACAGGCCCGATTTCTGTTGCTATGCGTTGAAATGGTGGAGTCGGATGATTCCCGAGCCCTTGAGTCTTCTCCTTGCGGTTTTCTTCACAAGCCGATCGCTCTCTCTCTCTCTCTCTAGTATTCTTGCGCAGGAAGATGAAATGAGAGGGGTTTGGGTTGAAGCTGCTGTTTTGTAATGGGGTTTCCCCCTTTTCTTTTCGGCCCATGGGCCGAAATTTTGGCCAAGCCCACTTTATTTCCCTTTTCTATTTGTCTTGTCATTATTTGGGATGTTACAAGTCTACCCTCCTTAATGAGGTTTCGTCCTCGAAACCTGTTACACGTTAAACAACTGGGGATACAGTTCCTTCATCTCGTCTTCTTTCTCCCAAGTAGCCTCGGACCCCTTTCTGTGTTTCCATTGTATTTTGACTAAAGGAATCGACTTATTGCGTAATCGTTTCTCAGCTCGGTCAAGAATGGCTATTGGTTCCTCTACATAATTTAGACTGTTATCCACTTCGATCTCGTCGTAAGGTATGTGAGCTGTGTCGTCAGCTAGGCACTTGCGTAAGTGCGACACGTGGAACGTAGGGTGTATTCCACTAAGCTCGACGGGTAGGTCGAGTCTGTAAGCAACTTGACCCACTCTTGCTACAATCTTGAAAGGTCCGACAAACCTTGGACTTAGTTTGCCATGCTTTCTGAACCGAATGATTCCTTTCCACGGTGATACTTTCAACAGTACCATGTCCCCTACTTGAAACTCTAAATCCCTCCTTCTCTTATCCGCGTATGATTTCTGTCTGTCTTTTGCGGCTTTCATACGAGCCTTGATTTGATCAAATTTCTCAGAAGTAGCTTTGACCACTTCGAGACTTGCAAAATCCTTCTGTCCAATTTCCCCCCAACAAACCGGGGTCCTACATTTCCTCCCATACAACATTTCAAATGGCGGCATGCCAATAGTCGAGTGATAGCTGTTGTTATATGAAAATTCTGCCAATGGTAGATGGCTGTCCCAACTCCCACCGAAGTCAATGATACAGGCCCGGAGCATGTCCTCCAAGGTCTGAATGGTCCTTTCCGATTGTCCATCGGTTTGGGGGTGGTAAGCGGTGCTGATGTTCAGTCTAGTGCCCATTGCTTCATTGAATTTCTTCCAAAACCTTGACGTGAATCTAGTATCCCTGTCAGACACAATCGACAGCGGCATACCATGTCTGCTCACAATTTCCTTGATAAATACTTCTGCTAGCTTTTCAGAAGAAGAAGTTTCTCGTATTGGCAAGAAGTGAGCACTCTTTGTCAAGCGGTCGACGATCACCCAAATGGTATCATTGCCTTTAGCTGTTCGCGGTAGCTTGGTAATGAAGTCCATTGTGATCTCTTCCCACTTCCATTCCGGTATTGGTAAAGGTTGCATTTTACCGCATGGTTTCTGGTGCTCGGCCTTAACTAGAGAACACGTTAGGCACTTGCTCACGTATTCTGTCACATCATTCTTCATGCCAGGCCACCAGTATTCTTTCTTCAAGTCTTGATACATTTTGTTTGTCCCGGGGTGGATAGAATAGCGAGACTTATGGGCCTCATCGAGTATTTTGGCTCTAAGCTCACCAATCTTAGGTATCCACATCCGGCCAAACCTAGTTCGTACTCTGTATGCATTCGCATCTAAGTTCCCTTGTTGTCCTACTATTCTTTCCCGTTTCACATTTCTTTCTAACAATGCTTCATCTTGTGCCTTTGATATTTCACCCATTAAGTCTGGCGTTATAATTAACTGACACGCTTTGATCCGGATAGGTGCCGATTCTTCCTTTCTACTTAAAGCGTCAGCCACTACGTTTGCCTTGCTTGGATGGTACAATATCTCACAGTCATAGTCTTTCAGTAGCTCTAACCATCTTCTTTGCCTCATGTTTAGTTCCTTTTGTTCGAAAAAGTATTTCAAGCTTTTGTGATCGGAGTAGATGGTGCATTTAACTCCATACAAGTAGTGTCTCCATATTTTCAACGCGAAAACTACTGCTGCTAATTCTAGATCATGTGTTGGGTAGTTAACTTCATGAACCTTTAGTTGCCGCGATGCATAAGCAATTACCTTTCCTCGTTGCATGAGTACGCACCCTAAACCTTGCCCTGAAGCGTCAGAGTAGACTACTAAGTCTTCATTTCCCTCAGGTAGTGTTAATACTGGAGCTTGAGTTAATCGTGTCTTAAGTTCCTCAAACGCGTTGTTTTGGGTTGGACCCCATTCATACTTTACTTCCTTCCGTGTCAGTTTGGTTAGCGGCGAGGCAATTCTTGAGAAATCTTGGATGAACCTTCGATAGTAGCCTGCCAACCCTAGAAAGCTTCGTATCTCTGTTGGTGTCTTTGGGATGTTCCATTCCTTTACTGTCTCGATCTTTGCAGGATCCACCATGATGCCGTTTGGGTTTATTACATGACCTAGGAATTGGACTTCCCTAAGCCAGAACGCGCATTTGAAGAATTTTGCGTACAACTTTTCCTGCTTTAGCACCTCCAATACTTCTCTTAGGTGACAGTGGTGATCACCTTCATTCTTTGAATATATGAAGATGTCATCTATAAAAACTATTACTGATCGATCCAACAAGGGTCGGCATACTCTGTTCATTAAATCCATAAATGTTGCTGGTGCGTTGGTTAGTCCGAAGGACATCACAAGAAATTCATAATGCCCGTAACGTGTACGAAACGCAGTTTTCGGTACATCCTTCTCTCTTACTTTCAATTGATGGTAACCCGACCTGAGATCAATCTTTGAGAACCAACTCGCGCCTTGCAGTTGATCAAAAAGGTCGTCTATTCTAGGCAGTGGGTATTTGTTCTTTACTGTTCTCTTGTTCAATTCGCGGTAGTCGATACACATGCGCATACTGCCGTCCTTCTTCTTTACAAATAGTACCGGAGCGCCCCATGGTGAGATGCTCGGCCTAATAAATCCTTTCTCGGTTAGTTCCTCTAGTTGGGACATCAATTCCTTCATTTCTGACGGAGCCAATCGGTAGGGGGCTTTGGCAACGGGCTCAGCTCCTGGCAGTAAATCAATCTGAAATTCTATTTCCCGATCGGGTGGCAACCCAGGTAGATCCTCAGGGAATACTTCCGGAAAATTGCACACCACGGGTACATTCTTGAGTTCTTTCGTTTTCATTCTATCATCTATAACATATGCCAGATAAGCTTCGCAGCCGCGCCTCATGTAACTTTCAGCCTTAATCATCGAGATGACGTTCGGCATTGTGCAATTCCAATCCCCATAAACCGTAATTGGACTGCCGCTAGGACCTTTGAGGTGTATCCTCTTACGTTTACATATGATTTGAGCTTCGTTGGCAGCTAGCCAATCCATACCCAATACTATATCGAATCCTCCTAAGGTGAGAAGGAATAATCTAGAAGGAAATTTATGACCCTCTATTTCTATTATGCAATCCTCTGTTACTTGGAATACTGCCGAATTTTTACCAACGGCAGTTTGTACACTAAAGGCCTTTACTACTGTGTTGATAGTGCAATTCAGTTTTCGACTAAAGGCATTTGATATAAAGCTTTTACTAGCACCCGAGTCAAATAAAATAGCAGCATGTTCGTTATTAACTAGGGATGTACCTGACACAACATCAGGGTTTCCCCTTGCTTCCTCTTCAGTCAGGGCGTAGCCTCTAGTCCTCGCCTTCTGTTGTTCCTTTTCTTTTCCTAAACCAGATTGTCTAGTTCTCTTGCAATTCTTGGTTAGGTGTCCAAATAGTCCACAACCTTGGCATTTAGTGTCTCTTAAACATTCGCGAGAATAGTGCCCCGCCTTCCCACACCTATAACAGACGGTGGAATCAACTAGGCACACGCCTTGGTGTTTCCTCAAACATTTCTTACAAGCTTCGTATTTTTCAGTTCTTGGCTTCTTAGCCTCAGCTATATAGTTCCCCTTTCCAGTTCCTTTAGATGCGTTTTCCCTTTTCCTTTTATGTGTCTCAGGTAATAGACCAGGCAATATGCTCTTTAGTGTCAGTACAACCTCACGGGCAATAGCATCCCTAAGTTCGGGTTCCAATCGTAGTGCCCCTTCATTGTCACCTCCCGGTGGGGTCACATTAGTGTCATGCACTCTCTCGGTGTATTTCACGTGCATGCTTTCTTCTTTCTCTTGTCTTTGGTTCATTGGCGGTCTACCTACTCGGCCCGTATGGCCGCCTTGGCGTGCAGTTCTTCCTCTACTTGCCATAGTTTTCTAGAAATTTCTGATATGAAAAGGGAATACATCAATGTCATTTCTTCAGATCATAGTTTGGAACAGTACGAGCAAGGTAAATTCTTAATTACAGTGACCGGTTTGTGATTAATAATTTGCTTTGCTTTTCGGGTTCGAAACTCTTCACATCAGTAGTGACATTGACATCTAAGCGTTCTAAGTTAAGGTATCTATCCCTAACTATAGGCATTAACTTTATGACTTACTTACTGCACTGGCGTTGGCGTCGGCTACCCAGACTGACATCCGTGCGTTGGTCCCATTATCAGCTTGTGTAACGCCCCAAAGCGGGTACATCTCATAGTTGGCACACAACATAACAAACATAGTTCTTAAACCGGAAATCAGAATCTATTACAGCGGAAGTCTTTAATTCAAATCATTCATCAAACTAAAACATGAAATATTGTCTATAACGTGACTATCAGGATTGGAAATGTCAGTCTTCAATACCGCAGCCCGATGTCCATGCTATCCAGCCCACATGGCTCTTTCACTTTTCTTTAGCTTTACCCTTTTTACCTGTCATGCATACTAAAAGTCAGCTAACGCTGGTGAGTTCTCTCTTTACTTTAAACTGTAAACTTTATCTTTGGTAGCTTAGTTTTATTAAAATAAAATAAGCTTTACTTTCACTTTCTTTGAAATAAACTTTTAACTATTACTTTAAAACTTTACAACGTTACAATTATAAATCTGTTACGTTACTATCTGTCATTAAAACTTTATCTTTAAGGAAACCCGTTAGGGTGTCCCACTGTACTCTGTCTATCATTTCACTTATACTTGACAAGTGACTTTATCATACTTTAACTATCACATATGGATCGTGGTCCGAGGACCCGATCCCTATCTTGCTTACACCTCAGAGTAAGACTTTTACTTTAGCGCTGCCCACACCTCAGGGTGGGACTTTCTTTCTCGCTTGCACGTTAGTGCAAGACTCCTTTAGCATTGCTCACACCTCAGGGTGAGACTTTCTCGCTTACACCGAAGTGAAGACTCCTTTAGCATTGCTTACACCGAAGTGTAAGACTCCTTTAGCATTGCTTACACCGAAGTGTAAGACTCCTTTAGCATTGCTCACACCTCAGGGTGAGACTTCTACTTTAGCATGCCTGCAGGACTTTCTACTATGCAACTACTATGCAATGCAATTACACTATTACACAAATAGAAATGCAATCACATAACTTTCATATAGACAAATAACACATATTAACACATAAGCATATAACATGGTATTTGTCACTGTCACTGTCACTGTCGAGCTGTACCGAAGTACGGCTCCTTTATCGTTCTTTCTTTAGCTCATTGTTATCTTTCAAAAACTTGTTTAAAAGATAATACTATGCTCTTTTGTTCTTTATCTTTCATTTTATAACAATAACATTTTTATAAAATACTATACTTTGCCTTTCATTTTATAAAAATAACATTTTTATAAAATACTATACTTTGCCTTTCATTTTATAAAAATAACATTTTTATAAAATACTATACTTTGCCTTTCATTTTATAAAAATAACATTTTTATAAAATACTATACCAGTATGCATGCCAGCCCAAAACCATTAGGAAAAAGGGCAATAAGAACTCACCAGATGAATCGTTTCTGTTTACACCTAGCCGGTTCCTGAATGTCACTATGATCACCCACAATCTGTATAATCAAGTCATAGGCGTAAGGCTGTGTTCCTAGGGGACACTTAGACATTACTAGGCTTGACTCAGATGTTTCGGGTCATGGTTTCATTATCGAAACTAGGTAGTTTCGAGCCCTGGCTCCTTATCGAAACTATGTAGTTTCGAGCCCTGGCTTCTTATCGAAACTAAGTAGTTTCGAGTCACTGCTTCTTATCGAAACTAAGTAGTTTCGAGTCACTGCTTCTTATCGAAACTAAGTAGTTTCGAGTCACTGCTTCTTATCGAAACTAAGTAGTTTCGAGTCGTATGACTTATATAAATTCTTAGTTAAGGTCTTGGGTCTATATTGAAACTATGGTAGTTTCGATGGGTCTGCCCCTGTCGAAACTAGGTAGTTTCGATAGATGCGTCCATATCGAAACTAGTAGTTTCGACTGTGCAGTCTTCTTCCCCAAACAGAACCCTAGATCTGGTCCCTTTGTTCTAATCGATCAAGCTATGAACTTTTTACGTTCGAAATGTTCCATTTTCCCCCATGAACCCAAACCCGTGGTTTGTTTCCAGTTTCACACGTAAAAATCTAAACCTTTACTCGATTATTAACCCGAAACCCGAAAGTTACAAAAACTCAGATTTAGGCATAATAATTACCTGTTATAGCTTCCTTCTCGTTCCTTTATGCTCCAGAGATGTTGAGCAACAATCCTCGAGACTTTGAGCTTGATCCAAGCTTTCTCTCTCTAGACGATCTCTCTCTCTCTCTCTCTCTAAGGTTCTTGCGCAGGAAGAAAATGAAGGACACAGGAGGAAATGGCTACTGATTAGAAGGGTTCTTCTCAGTTTTCGGGCCCATGGGCCGGCCCCTAGCCAAGCCCACCTTCCTTTTTCTTTTATTTGGGTTTTTATTTATTTTGGGATGTTACAGCTTGAGTCCAGACATTTAGGGATGTCTGAATCTCTCAAACTATTGCTCTGATACCAACTTGTAAGGCCCCTTTCCCGGGTGACCTCACTCGTTGGATTTACTCATAAACATAGCCATAGATACTGAATAATTACATTGAATACTTTCTAAACGTAGCGTGAGCTTACATCATTCGATTACATAGCCATAACAGCGGAAGTCTTAATCATTTAAACATAACACATTGCTTTAACAAAAATTAAAGTGGATGGGATGTCAGCCCTTGATCGGGATAGCCTTCACTCCAATGCACGACCTTTCTTCTTTTTACCTGAAATGTATACTAAAAGTCAGCTAACGCTGGTGAGTTCTAGTTAAAAACATTTAGGTATGAACATTATTCATTTATAAATACTTACGTATAAATATATAAATATAAATACACATTTACATATCCTTTGCTTTCTTTTATCATTCGTATGTGAGCACATAAATATGCATTCACCTTTACTTTCATTAACATTTATTGGTCATACTCATAAAAGTGATCAGCCAACATTCATTTATGCGTAAGTCACGAAGACATACGCCCGTCCTACCGTCGTAGTCCGTCCTCCACAACATCCGGCAAACCTTCGGCCATCTGTTATGCTATACCGTCCGGCAAACCTTCGGCCGTCCGTCTTAACCGTACTACCGTCGTAGTCCGTCATATTCGCCCGTCTACCCGAAGGTATCCGTTTCCCATGCGACTATTATTTATACAACCGTTCTACTATAATATGCCAATTGCTTCGACCGTCCATTAATGGCATTCGTACGTCCTAGCCGATGAAGGAGCGCACTTGTCCCGGTTATAAAATAGTCACATGGTCGTCCGTCTACCGAAGTAGCCGTTATCATCGAAGCGTCCATAACATTTTCTGTACTTGGCAAGCAATATATACATGGATATAAAGCAAGATTTCATTCTTTCATATGGTGTTATACTTTCGTTCATTCTTTATAATCATGCTTTTCATTCTTTATTCATAATTTCTCTTTCGTGTATAGGTATATATATATACTTGTATAACACATATGATCACATTAACATTCATAACCTTTATTCACTTAGTGTATACATTTCAGCCCCAAAACATTTGAAAACATTTGCACATAACATAGAAGGGGCACATAGAACTCACCTGATGAGTAGTTTCTGTAATACACTAAGCTGGCTACTGGGCTTCACTAATGTCACTCACGATCTGTATAATAAAGTCATACACATAAGATGGTGCTCCTAGATGACACTAGACATTACTATGCTTGAACTCAGTAGTTTCGGGAGGTGGGTCGCATCAAAACTATGGTAGTTTCGAGCTATGGTCTTACACTCGAAACTAGGTAGTTTCGAGTCATAATCCTTCTATCGAAACTAGGTAGTTTCGAGTCATGAGATCCTATCGAAACTATGGTAGTTTCGAGTCATTAACTTATGAAAAATCTTAGTTTAGGTTCAAGGTGACACTCGAAACTAGGTAGTTTCGAGTCCTGAGTTCCTATCGAAACTATGGTAGTTTCGAGTCATTGGCTGCTATCGAAACTAGATAGTTTCGAGTCAAACATGACTATCGAAACTAGAGTAGTTTCGACGGGTCTGTATGTATCGAAACTATAGTTTCGAGTCATGGGTCTGCATCTTCCCTGACCAGAACCTTGCTCCAGCCAACTTATTTCCAATCGATTAAACCTTGAGCATTTTACGTTAAACACCTTCCTTTATCGTTCTTGAGTTCAAATACGTGATTTGTTTCAAGTTTCGTATGCAAAAATCGTATCTTTATTTGATTTAAACCCGAGACATGCAAAGACTCATAATCAGAGGCGATGCTTACCTCAACAGGCCCGATTTCTGTTGCTATGCGTTGAAATGGTGGAGTCGGATGATTCCCGAGCCCTTGAGTCTTCTCCTTGCGGTTTTCTTCACAAGCCGATCGCTCTCTCTCTCTCTCTCTAGTATTCTTGCGCAGGAAGATGAAATGAGAGGGGTTTGGGTTGAAGCTGCTGTTTTGTAATGGGGTTTCCCCCTTTTCTTTTCGGCCCATGGGCCGAAATTTTGGCCAAGCCCACTTTATTTCCCTTTTCTATTTGTCTTGTCATTATTTGGGATGTTACAAGTCTACCCTCCTTAATGAGGTTTCGTCCTCGAAACCTGTTACACGTTAAACAACTGGGGATACAGTTCCTTCATCTCGTCTTCTTTCTCCCAAGTAGCCTCGGACCCCTTTCTGTGTTTCCATTGTATTTTGACTAAAGGAATCGACTTATTGCGTAATCGTTTCTCAGCTCGGTCAAGAATGGCTATTGGTTCCTCTACATAATTTAGACTGTTATCCACTTCGATCTCGTCGTAAGGTATGTGAGCTGTGTCGTCAGCTAGGCACTTGCGTAAGTGCGACACGTGGAACGTAGGGTGTATTCCACTAAGCTCGACGGGTAGGTCGAGTCTGTAAGCAACTTGACCCACTCTTGCTACAATCTTGAAAGGTCCGACAAACCTTGGACTTAGTTTGCCATGCTTTCTGAACCGAATGATTCCTTTCCACGGTGATACTTTCAACAGTACCATGTCCCCTACTTGAAACTCTAAATCCCTCCTTCTCTTATCCGCGTATGATTTCTGTCTGTCTTTTGCGGCTTTCATACGAGCCTTGATTTGATCAAATTTCTCAGAAGTAGCTTTGACCACTTCGAGACTTGCAAAATCCTTCTGTCCAATTTCCCCCCAACAAACCGGGGTCCTACATTTCCTCCCATACAACATTTCAAATGGCGGCATGCCAATAGTCGAGTGATAGCTGTTGTTATATGAAAATTCTGCCAATGGTAGATGGCTGTCCCAACTCCCACCGAAGTCAATGATACAGGCCCGGAGCATGTCCTCCAAGGTCTGAATGGTCCTTTCCGATTGTCCATCGGTTTGGGGGTGGTAAGCGGTGCTGATGTTCAGTCTAGTGCCCATTGCTTCATTGAATTTCTTCCAAAACCTTGACGTGAATCTAGTATCCCTGTCAGACACAATCGACAGCGGCATACCATGTCTGCTCACAATTTCCTTGATAAATACTTCTGCTAGCTTTTCAGAAGAAGAAGTTTCTCGTATTGGCAAGAAGTGAGCACTCTTTGTCAAGCGGTCGACGATCACCCAAATGGTATCATTGCCTTTAGCTGTTCGCGGTAGCTTGGTAATGAAGTCCATTGTGATCTCTTCCCACTTCCATTCCGGTATTGGTAAAGGTTGCATTTTACCGCATGGTTTCTGGTGCTCGGCCTTAACTAGAGAACACGTTAGGCACTTGCTCACGTATTCTGTCACATCATTCTTCATGCCAGGCCACCAGTATTCTTTCTTCAAGTCTTGATACATTTTGTTTGTCCCGGGGTGGATAGAATAGCGAGACTTATGGGCCTCATCGAGTATTTTGGCTCTAAGCTCACCAATCTTAGGTATCCACATCCGGCCAAACCTAGTTCGTACTCTGTATGCATTCGCATCTAAGTTCCCTTGTTGTCCTACTATTCTTTCCCGTTTCACATTTCTTTCTAACAATGCTTCATCTTGTGCCTTTGATATTTCACCCATTAAGTCTGGCGTTATAATTAACTGACACGCTTTGATCCGGATAGGTGCCGATTCTTCCTTTCTACTTAAAGCGTCAGCCACTACGTTTGCCTTGCTTGGATGGTACAATATCTCACAGTCATAGTCTTTCAGTAGCTCTAACCATCTTCTTTGCCTCATGTTTAGTTCCTTTTGTTCGAAAAAGTATTTCAAGCTTTTGTGATCGGAGTAGATGGTGCATTTAACTCCATACAAGTAGTGTCTCCATATTTTCAACGCGAAAACTACTGCTGCTAATTCTAGATCATGTGTTGGGTAGTTAACTTCATGAACCTTTAGTTGCCGCGATGCATAAGCAATTACCTTTCCTCGTTGCATGAGTACGCACCCTAAACCTTGCCCTGAAGCGTCAGAGTAGACTACTAAGTCTTCATTTCCCTCAGGTAGTGTTAATACTGGAGCTTGAGTTAATCGTGTCTTAAGTTCCTCAAACGCGTTGTTTTGGGTTGGACCCCATTCATACTTTACTTCCTTCCGTGTCAGTTTGGTTAGCGGCGAGGCAATTCTTGAGAAATCTTGGATGAACCTTCGATAGTAGCCTGCCAACCCTAGAAAGCTTCGTATCTCTGTTGGTGTCTTTGGGATGTTCCATTCCTTTACTGTCTCGATCTTTGCAGGATCCACCATGATGCCGTTTGGGTTTATTACATGACCTAGGAATTGGACTTCCCTAAGCCAGAACGCGCATTTGAAGAATTTTGCGTACAACTTTTCCTGCTTTAGCACCTCCAATACTTCTCTTAGGTGACAGTGGTGATCACCTTCATTCTTTGAATATATGAAGATGTCATCTATAAAAACTATTACTGATCGATCCAACAAGGGTCGGCATACTCTGTTCATTAAATCCATAAATGTTGCTGGTGCGTTGGTTAGTCCGAAGGACATCACAAGAAATTCATAATGCCCGTAACGTGTACGAAACGCAGTTTTCGGTACATCCTTCTCTCTTACTTTCAATTGATGGTAACCCGACCTGAGATCAATCTTTGAGAACCAACTCGCGCCTTGCAGTTGATCAAAAAGGTCGTCTATTCTAGGCAGTGGGTATTTGTTCTTTACTGTTCTCTTGTTCAATTCGCGGTAGTCGATACACATGCGCATACTGCCGTCCTTCTTCTTTACAAATAGTACCGGAGCGCCCCATGGTGAGATGCTCGGCCTAATAAATCCTTTCTCGGTTAGTTCCTCTAGTTGGGACATCAATTCCTTCATTTCTGACGGAGCCAATCGGTAGGGGGCTTTGGCAACGGGCTCAGCTCCTGGCAGTAAATCAATCTGAAATTCTATTTCCCGATCGGGTGGCAACCCAGGTAGATCCTCAGGGAATACTTCCGGAAAATTGCACACCACGGGTACATTCTTGAGTTCTTTCGTTTTCATTCTATCATCTATAACATATGCCAGATAAGCTTCGCAGCCGCGCCTCATGTAACTTTCAGCCTTAATCATCGAGATGACGTTCGGCATTGTGCAATTCCAATCCCCATAAACCGTAATTGGACTGCCGCTAGGACCTTTGAGGTGTATCCTCTTACGTTTACATATGATTTGAGCTTCGTTGGCAGCTAGCCAATCCATACCCAATACTATATCGAATCCTCCTAAGGTGAGAAGGAATAATCTAGAAGGAAATTTATGACCCTCTATTTCTATTATGCAATCCTCTGTTACTTGGAATACTGCCGAATTTTTACCAACGGCAGTTTGTACACTAAAGGCCTTTACTACTGTGTTGATAGTGCAATTCAGTTTTCGACTAAAGGCATTTGATATAAAGCTTTTACTAGCACCCGAGTCAAATAAAATAGCAGCATGTTCGTTATTAACTAGGGATGTACCTGACACAACATCAGGGTTTCCCCTTGCTTCCTCTTCAGTCAGGGCGTAGCCTCTAGTCCTCGCCTTCTGTTGTTCCTTTTCTTTTCCTAAACCAGATTGTCTAGTTCTCTTGCAATTCTTGGTTAGGTGTCCAAATAGTCCACAACCTTGGCATTTAGTGTCTCTTAAACATTCGCGAGAATAGTGCCCCGCCTTCCCACACCTATAACAGACGGTGGAATCAACTAGGCACACGCCTTGGTGTTTCCTCAAACATTTCTTACAAGCTTCGTATTTTTCAGTTCTTGGCTTCTTAGCCTCAGCTATATAGTTCCCCTTTCCAGTTCCTTTAGATGCGTTTTCCCTTTTCCTTTTATGTGTCTCAGGTAATAGACCAGGCAATATGCTCTTTAGTGTCAGTACAACCTCACGGGCAATAGCATCCCTAAGTTCGGGTTCCAATCGTAGTGCCCCTTCATTGTCACCTCCCGGTGGGGTCACATTAGTGTCATGCACTCTCTCGGTGTATTTCACGTGCATGCTTTCTTCTTTCTCTTGTCTTTGGTTCATTGGCGGTCTACCTACTCGGCCCGTATGGCCGCCTTGGCGTGCAGTTCTTCCTCTACTTGCCATAGTTTTCTAGAAATTTCTGATATGAAAAGGGAATACATCAATGTCATTTCTTCAGATCATAGTTTGGAACAGTACGAGCAAGGTAAATTCTTAATTACAGTGACCGGTTTGTGATTAATAATTTGCTTTGCTTTTCGGGTTCGAAACTCTTCACATCAGTAGTGACATTGACATCTAAGCGTTCTAAGTTAAGGTATCTATCCCTAACTATAGGCATTAACTTTATGACTTACTTACTGCACTGGCGTTGGCGTCGGCTACCCAGACTGACATCCGTGCGTTGGTCCCATTATCAGCTTGTGTAACGCCCCAAAGCGGGTACATCTCATAGTTGGCACACAACATAACAAACATAGTTCTTAAACCGGAAATCAGAATCTATTACAGCGGAAGTCTTTAATTCAAATCATTCATCAAACTAAAACATGAAATATTGTCTATAACGTGACTATCAGGATTGGAAATGTCAGTCTTCAATACCGCAGCCCGATGTCCATGCTATCCAGCCCACATGGCTCTTTCACTTTTCTTTAGCTTTACCCTTTTTACCTGTCATGCATACTAAAAGTCAGCTAACGCTGGTGAGTTCTCTCTTTACTTTAAACTGTAAACTTTATCTTTGGTAGCTTAGTTTTATTAAAATAAAATAAGCTTTACTTTCACTTTCTTTGAAATAAACTTTTAACTATTACTTTAAAACTTTACAACGTTACAATTATAAATCTGTTACGTTACTATCTGTCATTAAAACTTTATCTTTAAGGAAACCCGTTAGGGTGTCCCACTGTACTCTGTCTATCATTTCACTTATACTTGACAAGTGACTTTATCATACTTTAACTATCACATATGGATCGTGGTCCGAGGACCCGATCCCTATCTTGCTTACACCTCAGAGTAAGACTTTTACTTTAGCGCTGCCCACACCTCAGGGTGGGACTTTCTTTCTCGCTTGCACGTTAGTGCAAGACTCCTTTAGCATTGCTCACACCTCAGGGTGAGACTTTCTCGCTTACACCGAAGTGAAGACTCCTTTAGCATTGCTTACACCGAAGTGTAAGACTCCTTTAGCATTGCTTACACCGAAGTGTAAGACTCCTTTAGCATTGCTCACACCTCAGGGTGAGACTTCTACTTTAGCATGCCTGCAGGACTTTCTACTATGCAACTACTATGCAATGCAATTACACTATTACACAAATAGAAATGCAATCACATAACTTTCATATAGACAAATAACACATATTAACACATAAGCATATAACATGGTATTTGTCACTGTCACTGTCACTGTCGAGCTGTACCGAAGTACGGCTCCTTTATCGTTCTTTCTTTAGCTCATTGTTATCTTTCAAAAACTTGTTTAAAAGATAATACTATGCTCTTTTGTTCTTTATCTTTCATTTTATAACAATAACATTTTTATAAAATACTATACTTTGCCTTTCATTTTATAAAAATAACATTTTTATAAAATACTATACTTTGCCTTTCATTTTATAAAAATAACATTTTTATAAAATACTATACTTTGCCTTTCATTTTATAAAAATAACATTTTTATAAAATACTATACCAGTATGCATGCCAGCCCAAAACCATTAGGAAAAAGGGCAATAAGAACTCACCAGATGAATCGTTTCTGTTTACACCTAGCCGGTTCCTGAATGTCACTATGATCACCCACAATCTGTATAATCAAGTCATAGGCGTAAGGCTGTGTTCCTAGGGGACACTTAGACATTACTAGGCTTGACTCAGATGTTTCGGGTCATGGTTTCATTATCGAAACTAGGTAGTTTCGAGCCCTGGCTCCTTATCGAAACTATGTAGTTTCGAGCCCTGGCTTCTTATCGAAACTAAGTAGTTTCGAGTCACTGCTTCTTATCGAAACTAAGTAGTTTCGAGTCACTGCTTCTTATCGAAACTAAGTAGTTTCGAGTCACTGCTTCTTATCGAAACTAAGTAGTTTCGAGTCGTATGACTTATATAAATTCTTAGTTAAGGTCTTGGGTCTATATTGAAACTATGGTAGTTTCGATGGGTCTGCCCCTGTCGAAACTAGGTAGTTTCGATAGATGCGTCCATATCGAAACTAGTAGTTTCGACTGTGCAGTCTTCTTCCCCAAACAGAACCCTAGATCTGGTCCCTTTGTTCTAATCGATCAAGCTATGAACTTTTTACGTTCGAAATGTTCCATTTTCCCCCATGAACCCAAACCCGTGGTTTGTTTCCAGTTTCACACGTAAAAATCTAAACCTTTACTCGATTATTAACCCGAAACCCGAAAGTTACAAAAACTCAGATTTAGGCATAATAATTACCTGTTATAGCTTCCTTCTCGTTCCTTTATGCTCCAGAGATGTTGAGCAACAATCCTCGAGACTTTGAGCTTGATCCAAGCTTTCTCTCTCTAGACGATCTCTCTCTCTCTCTCTCTCTAAGGTTCTTGCGCAGGAAGAAAATGAAGGACACAGGAGGAAATGGCTACTGATTAGAAGGGTTCTTCTCAGTTTTCGGGCCCATGGGCCGGCCCCTAGCCAAGCCCACCTTCCTTTTTCTTTTATTTGGGTTTTTATTTATTTTGGGATGTTACAGCTTGAGTCCAGACATTTAGGGATGTCTGAATCTCTCAAACTATTGCTCTGATACCAACTTGTAAGGCCCCTTTCCCGGGTGACCTCACTCGTTGGATTTACTCATAAACATAGCCATAGATACTGAATAATTACATTGAATACTTTCTAAACGTAGCGTGAGCTTACATCATTCGATTACATAGCCATAACAGCGGAAGTCTTAATCATTTAAACATAACACATTGCTTTAACAAAAATTAAAGTGGATGGGATGTCAGCCCTTGATCGGGATAGCCTTCACTCCAATGCACGACCTTTCTTCTTTTTACCTGAAATGTATACTAAAAGTCAGCTAACGCTGGTGAGTTCTAGTTAAAAACATTTAGGTATGAACATTATTCATTTATAAATACTTACGTATAAATATATAAATATAAATACACATTTACATATCCTTTGCTTTCTTTTATCATTCGTATGTGAGCACATAAATATGCATTCACCTTTACTTTCATTAACATTTATTGGTCATACTCATAAAAGTGATCAGCCAACATTCATTTATGCGTAAGTCACGAAGACATACGCCCGTCCTACCGTCGTAGTCCGTCCTCCACAACATCCGGCAAACCTTCGGCCATCTGTTATGCTATACCGTCCGGCAAACCTTCGGCCGTCCGTCTTAACCGTACTACCGTCGTAGTCCGTCATATTCGCCCGTCTACCCGAAGGTATCCGTTTCCCATGCGACTATTATTTATACAACCGTTCTACTATAATATGCCAATTGCTTCGACCGTCCATTAATGGCATTCGTACGTCCTAGCCGATGAAGGAGCGCACTTGTCCCGGTTATAAAATAGTCACATGGTCGTCCGTCTACCGAAGTAGCCGTTATCATCGAAGCGTCCATAACATTTTCTGTACTTGGCAAGCAATATATACATGGATATAAAGCAAGATTTCATTCTTTCATATGGTGTTATACTTTCGTTCATTCTTTATAATCATGCTTTTCATTCTTTATTCATAATTTCTCTTTCGTGTATAGGTATATATATATACTTGTATAACACATATGATCACATTAACATTCATAACCTTTATTCACTTAGTGTATACATTTCAGCCCCAAAACATTTGAAAACATTTGCACATAACATAGAAGGGGCACATAGAACTCACCTGATGAGTAGTTTCTGTAATACACTAAGCTGGCTACTGGGCTTCACTAATGTCACTCACGATCTGTATAATAAAGTCATACACATAAGATGGTGCTCCTAGATGACACTAGACATTACTATGCTTGAACTCAGTAGTTTCGGGAGGTGGGTCGCATCAAAACTATGGTAGTTTCGAGCTATGGTCTTACACTCGAAACTAGGTAGTTTCGAGTCATAATCCTTCTATCGAAACTAGGTAGTTTCGAGTCATGAGATCCTATCGAAACTATGGTAGTTTCGAGTCATTAACTTATGAAAAATCTTAGTTTAGGTTCAAGGTGACACTCGAAACTAGGTAGTTTCGAGTCCTGAGTTCCTATCGAAACTATGGTAGTTTCGAGTCATTGGCTGCTATCGAAACTAGATAGTTTCGAGTCAAACATGACTATCGAAACTAGAGTAGTTTCGACGGGTCTGTATGTATCGAAACTATAGTTTCGAGTCATGGGTCTGCATCTTCCCTGACCAGAACCTTGCTCCAGCCAACTTATTTCCAATCGATTAAACCTTGAGCATTTTACGTTAAACACCTTCCTTTATCGTTCTTGAGTTCAAATACGTGATTTGTTTCAAGTTTCGTATGCAAAAATCGTATCTTTATTTGATTTAAACCCGAGACATGCAAAGACTCATAATCAGAGGCGATGCTTACCTCAACAGGCCCGATTTCTGTTGCTATGCGTTGAAATGGTGGAGTCGGATGATTCCCGAGCCCTTGAGTCTTCTCCTTGCGGTTTTCTTCACAAGCCGATCGCTCTCTCTCTCTCTCTCTAGTATTCTTGCGCAGGAAGATGAAATGAGAGGGGTTTGGGTTGAAGCTGCTGTTTTGTAATGGGGTTTCCCCCTTTTCTTTTCGGCCCATGGGCCGAAATTTTGGCCAAGCCCACTTTATTTCCCTTTTCTATTTGTCTTGTCATTATTTGGGATGTTACACCCTTGCTAGCGCGATCGCACCCGTGGCCCGAGCACGGTTGTGCCCTGTCTAGGCGCGGTCGTGTGTGTTGACGGAATATTTATAATTTTTATTTCTTTTTACAAATAGTATTTCAGATTAATTTTTAAAATAAAAATGATTGAAATTATAAAAATCTGTATTATTGTTTATTTAGAAAAGATCAAATATTTAATCTTAAAATAAATGGAAATTATTTAAAGTTCAACATTTAATTCATAAACTCTACTCTTAAATAATATTGTTATGTTTAAGTTACATTTTATAAATAAATGAATAAGTTAATAATTATTTATTTGATTTATAACTAAACAAAAACATTTATTTAATTATACTAAATTACATATAATACTTACGTTATTTCCATAAACTATAATTATTTAATTTACTTAAGTAATTATCCCAAAATCAAACCTTATTTAAAATGTTCTAAAAATATTCATTTCGAATCTTCTATTTTACTTTCAAGTACCAAATCACTAACTCCATCCAATTCAACCATAGACTTAGACTTAGACTATTGTGCATTATTAATGCAATATATTACACTTTAGGTTATCTTGTGCATCTCAAGGATCATTATACTATTTAGTATTTGTGCTAGCTACGCCTTCGAAACAAGTGAGTATTCACAACCCCTTTTTACTCTTTTACATTTTTGGGGTGAAACATGAACACTATTCAACTTACATGTTTACATTTACGCAAACAACACAAGTACAAATCCTATTTACATTCATGTGTGCAATTTGAGCTTTATGCCCGAGTGCTAGGTGTGTTAACCTCTTGTATGCTATTATGTGCAATCATTAACTTTTCAAGCCGACGGTTTTCAATGATGGATCTATTGAGTCTGACAAACCCACCCATGGTACGCGGTGATTGAAACCGACAACACATTTGTTTTGCATGCTAGTTACAAGGTTTGATTGTACTTGGTTACACAATAGCGGCTCCCCATAAATGCCTTATTTATCATGTTATGTAAAGGATTTGGTTTACAAACTATATGCTATCTATGTACAAACTTGTGTTATACTCACCAACTTTTTAGTTGACCTTATTTTATTCATGTTTCAGGTGCTTTCATTTGAGTTTGATCAAGACATGCTACACATAGGCTTTGGACCTAGTTAATATTAAATCAAAAACAAATTGTATTTCATTATGTACTTTGAACTTGTTTCGTGTTTGTTTGAATGGGAATGGATTTAATATATTACAATCTAGTCAACCTTGTGCTCATGAACAGTCTTACATGTCCCGCCCCGATGATTCCGCCATCGGTCGGGGTGTGACAGATTGGTATCAGAGCCTTGGTTATAGGGAACTAGGTTATTAGACACTCTTGACCTAGACTATAACTTTAGGACACCCATACAATGCCATGCTACTACATGTTACATTTTTCAATTCCTGTGTGATTATTTTTACATGATATCATAAGTATTTACACCATTTAATATAATACATGATGACTTATGTGTCACACTACTTGATAACTCCCATGCTTACACTCATTACTACCTACATGCTATATGATTATTTCCTATGTGAATATCTTTATATGTTATACTATATGATTACATCACATGACACAACACTCAATAGTTTATGTGTCACATTTCCTGTCAACTTTTCCTCCTATTCATAGCTACCTACTTAAATTATTTAAAACACTATCCTAAGTTTAACACACACACACATACACACCAATTATTCATACGCATTTAGACTCCCATACATGATACCATCACCTTCATGAACAAAGACTTAAATTATTGGGCCTAATGTCCACCAATAATAAACCAAGAAGCCCATCTATCCTACAAGAAGAAGAAGCCCACTAAAATGCATAATTCTTACTTTGGGCCTCAAAGCCCAGTTCACAACAATTCTCATCTTAACCATGAGCCCAACAATAATATTATTAATACATGATGGCTGGAAGAGTGTGTAAACCCATGAGGAATTCTGGCTAAGGAAAGATAGGGTACTTAAGTGTGTCTTAGTGACCCACCCCTCTTTCTTGGGAATTCTCCTTAGGGATACATTACTTATAGGTCAAGTGTATTTCTAAAATATAATCGTGAAGGTTCGGCGTTATGACTAGTCAAACTCTAAAACCCATAAGAACTTCTATATTTGACACTTCATATTTCATAATCACTTACAACTTTTTTTTTTCATTGTTTTTCTGCTAGACATGGACTCCTACCCTCCTCCCTCCCCAGTTTACCGTCCTGGATCAGAATCTGATTGGGAAGAAGACACTGAGACACCCGTGTATCGATCACCAACACCCCCAAATGCTAGGCCAAGGTTTGAGGTAAGGGGGGACTGGATTAGGAACACCGGTCCGAGACTTCGAACACCCGGATCACCCGTACCCATAAACCCGTATCATACACCTCACCCTCATAATCAATTACCACCCCCACTAAGAGACCCATACCTAATGCCCGACCCATACCATCCTAACCCTTGGGTAAGACAAACCATGGCACCCACTGGTGTTTTGGGGATTCCAACCCATGACCTCCATCAATATGTAAGAACCTCAGAATTTGAGAGGCAAAGGTTAGAGCAGGGGATAATACACGATTTACAAGGACAAAGAATTGATAGTCTAGCAAACCAATTAGGGTACCAAAAGGAGTTGATCTCTATCCTCGAAAAGGAAGTTCAAGAGCATCGCACGGAGACCGCCAGGGCTGAAGCCAGATCTACTACTAGAGTGACCATAGCGGTGTTCATCTTGGCGATTATTTTCTTCCTAGTGGAAAGCTACCTGAGACGTTAGAAGAAGCTTCTACTGATTTCCTTTAAATTTTCAATTTGAAAACCATTACCCTATGTTTTGAATAATGTTTAACATTTCAGTATTCAGTCAATTCCATATATTTCAACTCTACAGTTATTTTTCATTGATTTGACCCGTGGAACGTAAATTACACCTGTTATATTTTCATCAAACCTTCTCAAATATTACTTCTTTCATTCAACATGATTTAGTACATTACTAACAATCTCTTTCATTAAATAAATCATCCTATTTTTTTTTTATTTAAACAAAACCTCGTTATCTTGTTTAAATAAAATGTTTAACGAAATTTTAGATAATACCAAAAACATAAATTTTCCATAAAACTTTTTACCTAATAGGAAAGGTTAATGCAACCATTTTTATAAAAATATTAATTTCTTTCTACTGATAAATAATTTTGATTTTTCTTCATTAAAGTAAATATTTCTAAAGTTGGCTAAATTAATATACTACAACTTATTTAGCCAATAGTTGAAAATTTAAGTTAAAAAAATATTTTCTCATAAATTGCATATTCATTTAAAATATGCGATTCAATGATCTCACTACTTTATATGTCCACAACCAAAAACAAATTCTCACTTTATATGTTCAAACAAGGACCCGTATTTGTAAACACAATTCCCGAATATTTTCAAAATCTCCTCGTTACCTTTCACTTGGCACTTCAAGAGACGATCCATATCGCGTAAACGTTAACCTTTTCCCACCAACATCAATGAGATTTGAGAACTTGAACCTAACTACCACATGATACAAGAACGCCAAACAACACGTTTGTCCGCAGCACTCGATCACATGCAAAACCCGTTAGTACACAGCGCACACAAAGTTCAATACTCACGTATACACGCTTTCAATATATCCAACGTAACCACATGATACATGAAACTCAAAGAACCTCAATATACCCAATGCTACACAAATTGCAAAATACACGAAACTAGTTTGCCTACAAATTACAACTTGCTCGATTGATCACGTAACACACAAAACATGTTTATTTGCATTACATATGATATTGGATTGAGCACATGACACACGAAACCTAGATTGTTTGCAATATACGTGATGCATAAGAATTGCTTCATTGATACATAATTCTAGATTGACCACACTGTACATGAAACTCATTTGATTACAAAGTACTTTATACTAAACGGTGTACACTATACAAGATACATGATGCTAACACTATACATGAGATCCATTTCCTTCGATACACATAATACTATGTTGTTTACATTACACATTATAGTTTATCGATTACAAAATACAAGACACTAAATTGTTTACTCTATATATATGAGACTTATTTGATTACGAACTACGTGACACTAGATCATACATGAGGCTTGTGTGCTTACAATATACTCGAAACAAAATTTGCTTACAATTATTACAATGGATCGATTTCATTATACCCAAGACATGGTCATGCACTTTGTTCACCAAAGTTGAAGACCATGATACATTGAGACGCCTCGGGGTTTGACGTATTCTAGTTCAAACACGAGCAAGCTAAGAAACTTTAAGTATTACTACTTTACTACTCTTTGGTTGCAAACTTATCTGATTTGATGCATAATTAATTGTTAGCGACTTTTATGTGTAAACAATAGACGTGATAATAGTGAAATTGTGCCCTTACCCGCACACAATGGAATGATCTATACGGACCATACGATGATTTGAATAATTACGGATGCACACGGAATTATAAAAATCAGCGCATGGAAACTATAGTGAAATTTTGTAGTGTGTTGTGACCTAAAACTTGTCATGATATGTAACAACGAAACTGAAGTAATATGACAAGGGCATGGTGGATACGCCGATGGTACTTCCTATATATAAGTGTCCTATCATATTATCAAAAGTAGCGTTGTTCGTGCTACGTGAAGTTTTGACCTAGACCCACGTTTGTGAAATCTTTCACCCACTAACAATTTTGAGCACATTAGTCTACATCTTACACAAACTCAAAATTTCAAATCCCATCAAATTCATCCCAAGTAACGCATCTCACGTTTGGAATTCAAATTGCTATTCGGCAACCTTCTCCCTAAATCCAGTTCAAAAATTAAATTTACAGTCATCATTCGTATTCAACCTCGATCGTCAGGCCCAAGGCCTTGTATATCAATCAAAACTCACCGAGAACCCAAAACTCCCTCCTCTTTCTTGATTTAGTAGTCTTCATCAGTTAAATTTCGGGACGAAATTCCCTTAACATGGGGAGACTGTAACATTCCGTATTTTTCCGACCCTATTTTAATTTATTTAAGTTAATAAAATAGCAATACAACATTTAACTCTATATTTACTCAAACCTACACCTCATTACTCATTAGCCGATCGTATTCAATTCAAAAATGTAGAACTCATAATCATGTAGTAATACCTTCTTGAGTTAATCCAGTTAATAATCCCATTAAGTGTTCCGTTAAATCCTAACCAAGCTAATTCTGTCAAAGCTGAAGTTGCAGGGGCTGATTTTGTAAATAACCAGAAACCCTAGTAGGCACGGTCGTCTGGCACGGTCGCGCCTCGTCTGGCACGGTCGCGCCTATTATTGGCACGGTCGCGCCTCGCATCAGTTGAAACGTAAAAACAGCCTTTAATCGCTGGACCGTTCGGTTTCGTAACCATTTCTCACATTAACAAACAATTAGGAGTTTAAATCATTTTCATTATAGCAAATGAACCTGTTTTGATCGATCCTTTTCCAAAGTATCAAGACTCTCCTTTGTGACCATCAAATTCATCGTTTCATTGTGAATCCTCTCAACTAAGCAAACCAACACATTAATCGATCCTCCCTAAGGCTTCAGAAGACACCATTTTGACCGGAGTTATAGCAGAAAGCACCGGAGACCACTCCGTCGTCGCCAGAACTCTCCTCTACTGTACACTATTTGTGAGGCCCCAATCCCGGGAGACCTCACTCATTGGATTTACTCATCAACACATAGCACTTTTAAACATAAGACATTCATTAACACAGCGGAAACGTTTTAAAATCTCAACATACGCAGCGAAAACATACATGTCTAAACATAACTAGCCAATTACAACTGAAACTTGTCTTAATCAACATAATCAAAAGAAACATAACATAAAACATAAACGGGATGCCAGACACTGATCTTCGGGTAACTCTTCTCTCTAAACCAAGCATCCACATCCATCAACTAACCTGCACTTAACTGATATGCATACTAAAAATCAGCAACGCTGAGTGAGTTCTAACGTTTACTTTAAATCAATTATACAAAAGATTTACTAAAACATATATATATATACTGCCCATATGGCTAAACTTTACATACTTTACTTTTTAAACAGTTTAAAACGTATAATAAACCGTCAATTCCTCTTTACTGTACTGCCCTCATGGCTTACATCCATGAACCGACAAGTACCTGGTCAATGCCCCCATGATCAACGATCATGAACCGACAATACCGCTTATCCGTCAATTCCTTGTCACTACTGTACCGCCCCCATGGTCAACGACCATGAACCGACGAGTACCTGGTCAATGCCCCCATGGCTAACGTCCATGAACCGACATTACCGCTTAACCGTCAATTCCTTGTCACTACTGTACCGCCCCCATGGCTAACGTCCATGAACCGACGAGTACCTAGTCAATGCCCCCATGGTTAACGTCCATGAACCGACATTACCGCTAAGGGGAGGTTGCGTGGACCTCCCGAGCAACCGCCGTCACTCATCCCAGTTGTACAACCGTTAACGAACCCAAAGGTTCTTACTAATGGGTAGAACCCATGTCTGACATCTTGTACAAGTAACATCTGTCCCAAGGACCTTTATAGCTGGTACATATTCCCGAAGGAAAACTGTTCACTTTACTGTTCATAAATCTTTCTGTAAATCTTGTTCATAACTTAACATATATCATGCCTTTGTTTATGTATATAAAAATATAGTAAACGCTTGCCAAATGATATATCTTTGCTTTTACTGAAACATAGCTTATCATAAAATACATCTTACTTTCTGAAACATAGCTTATCATAAAATACATCTTACTTTCTGAAACATAGTTTATCATATATATCATGCCTTTGTTTATGTATATAAAAATATAGTAAACGCTTGCCAAATGATATATCTTACTTTACTGAAAACATACTAGCACATATATCATGCCTTTGTTTATGTATATAAAAATATAGTAAACGCTTGCCAAATGATATATCTTTGCTTTTACTGAAACATACTTTTGCCTCTTTTAAACCTTTCACTAAAACATAGCTTTTCTCTTCAGTTTATAATATATAAAATATAATAAACACTTTACACTAAGTATGCATACCACCCTTAAAGAAGGCAAAAAGGGGATTAGAACTCACCTGGTATCTAAGTTGCAACGGTCTACTGGATCTCACACAATCTGAACAGTCATAACAATTTGACACTTATCAGACTTAACTCGACGCTAAACGGTTTAACCACTCTAACATACTGACTTTACTTAATCAGTCCTGATGCCTGCGCACTTAGCAAGTGCGCAGACACTGCTTCCTGCGCACTTAGCAAGTGCGCAGACTTCCCTTCCTGCGCACTTAGCAAGTGCGCAGGCTCCTCTTCCTGCGCACTTAGCAAGTGCGCAAGACCTGCTCTGTGCGCACTTAGCAAGTGCGCACGACCTGTTCTTGGCGAAAAACCCTAACTTTCGCATTCGGGTCTGATCACTTCAAGATCCCGAACCTGCTTGCATTCAAAACGTTCGTTTTCCATTAAGGAACTCAAATATATGCTTATCTTTCGGTTTCATCCGATTAGACATAACCTTTTCACCCAAAACCCGAAAAACCCAAAAACGAACTAAAACTCAGATCTAGGAGAATCGGTTACCTGTAATCACTTCCTTTTCGTTGCTAAACACTCAAGAGGCTCTTGCTAATGATCCTTGAAGCTTTAATCCGAAAACCGAGACTCTCTCTCTCTAGACTCTCTCTCTCCTCTCTCTAAAATCCGGAAATGAGGATGGAAATGGGGCTTTTGGGTTGTTCTTGAGGCCTATAAGGGCCCAAACCCTTCCCCTTTCGGCCCATTCACCCCGGCCCAAGCCCGCTTCCTTTCTTTTTATTTAAGTTTTAATTCCTCGTGAATTCTCTCGTGCTCTAAAACTCGGGATGTTACACTATTGATTCGTCATCGTTCTAGGTAATTGAAACCGTATTTTCATTTGATTTAGTCTGTAGATCAAAAGCCCCATCTCGATTTGGGTTTTCAATATAGAAATCATCCCAAACCCGAACCTAAGTTTTATTCAAACATAGTTTGATCGAATTCGATTCTGAACATGTTTTAAATACAATTAAACTACACAAACAGACTCGTAATAACCTTTTGGATGAAAGCCCTATCAATTCCGACTCTATCAATATAAGAATCAATCAATTCGTTCCTGTTTTGACAGAGACACGGTCGCGCTAATCATCTAGCGCGGTCGTGCCTCGGGAGACGCGGTCGTGCCGACTTACAGCACGGTCGTGCCTAATGATTTGTTTAGCTATGCCCCTCTGTTGATCAACACGGTCGCGCCCTTGCTAGCGCGATCGCACCCGTGGCCCGAGCACGGTCGTGCCCTGTCTAGGCGCGGTCGTGTGTGTTGACGGAATATTTATAATTTTTATTTCTTTTTACAAATAGTATTTCAGATTAATTTTTAAAATAAAAATGATTGAAATTATAAAAATCTGTATTATTGTTTATTTAGAAAAGATCAAATATTTAATCTTAAAATAAATGGAAATTATTTAAAGTTCAACATTTAATTCATAAACTCTACTCTTAAATAATATTGTTATGTTTAAGTTACATTTTATAAATAAATGAATAAGTTAATAATTATTTATTTGATTTATAACTAAACAAAAACATTTATTTAATTATACTAAATTACATATAATACTTACGTTATTTCCATAAACTATAATTATTTAATTTACTTAAGTAATTATCCCAAAATCAAACCTTATTTAAAATGTTCTAAAAATATTCATTTCGAATCTTCTATTTTACTTTCAAGTACCAAATCACTAACTCCATCCAATTCAACCATAGACTTATACTTAGACTATTGTGCATTATTAATGTAATATATTACACTTTAGGTTATCTTGTGCATCTCAAGGATCATTATACTATTTAGTATTTGTGCTAGCTACGCCTTCGAAACAAGTGAGTATTCACAACCCCTTTTTACTCTTTTACATTTTTGGGGTGAAACATGAACACTATTCAACTTACATGTTTACATTTACGCAAACAACACAAGTACAAATCCTATTTACATTCATGTGTGCAATTTGAGCTTTATGCCCGAGTGCTAGGTGTGTTAACCTCTTGTATGCTATTATGTGCAATCATTAACTTTTCAAGCCGACGGTTTTCAATGATGGATCTATTGAGTCTGACAAACCCACCCATGGTACGCGGTGATTGAAACCGACAACACATTTGTTTTGCATGCTAGTTACAAGGTTTGATTGTACTTGGTTACACAATAGTGGCTCCCCATAAATGCCTTATTTATCATATTATGTAAAGGATTTGGTTTACAAACTATATGCTATCTATGTACAAACTTGTGTTATACTCACCAACTTTTTAGTTGACCTTATTTTATTCATGTTTCAGGTGCTTTCATTTGAGTTTGATCAAGACATGCTACACATAGGCTTTGGACCTAGTTAATATTAAATCTAAAACAAATTGTATTTCATTATGTACTTTGAACTTGTTTCGTGTTTGTTTGAATGGGAATGGATTTAATATATTACAATCTAGTCAACCTTGTGCTCATGAACAGTCTTACATGTCCCGCCCCGATGATTCCGCCATCGGTCGGGGTGTGACATGATCTTTGTTTTAAAAATAGGAAATCGTAAATTGTTCTCGGTTGTAGATATATAAAGTAGTGAAACTATTGAGTTAAATAATCTAAATAAATAGACAATTTATAGGAAAAATATTTTAAATTTAAATTTTCAATTATTAATAAGAGAATATTTTTAAGAGGAATTATTGGCTAAATTAGTAGTCGTATATTAATTTAGCCAGGGTTTAGAAATAATTACTTTGATGGGGAAAATCATAATTATTTATCAATTCAAAATAATATTTTTATAAAATAGGTTATATTAAGTTCCCTTTCACAGTGAAAATGTTTATGGAAAAATTTATATTTCTGATACTCTCTAAAAGTTTGATAAACATTTGATTTGAAAATATCGAGGTTGTTTAAATCTAATAGGATGAGTTGTTTACAAAGGAGATTGCCGGTAGTGTACTAAATCATGTTGAATGAAGAAGGTGGTATTTGGAAAATTTTGATGAAAATATGATGGGTGTAATTCACACTAAACATGTCAAATCAATGAATAATAACTTTAGAGTTGGAATATATAAAATTTATTAAATGCTGTAATGTTAAACATTACTCAAAACATAGGAAAATGGTTCTTGAACTGAAAATTTAAAGACAATAAATAAAAATTTCTGTTAACGTCTCTGGTAGCTTTCCACTAGAAGGAATATATTCCCAAGAGGAGCACCGCTATGGTCACTCGGGTAGCCGATCTGGCTTCAGCTCTAGCTGTTTCCGTGCGATTCTCCAGTATTTCTTTTTTGGTGATGGAGATTAACTCCTTTTGGTACCCTAATTGGTTTGCTAGGCTATCCATTCTTTGTCCTTGCAAGTCGTGCATTACCTCGTGCTCCATCATTTTCCTCTCAAGCTCTGAGGTCCTTACATATTGGTGAATGTCGTTGGTTGGAATTCCCATAGCACTAGTGGGTGCCATGGTGTGCCTTACCCAAGGGTTAGGATGGTACGGATCGGGCATTAGATATGGGTCTCTTAATGGGGGTGACCTAGGTGTTCGAAGTCTTGGGCCAATGTTCCTAGTCCAGTCTGCCCTCACATCAAACCTAGGTCTAGCAGCTAGGGGTGTTGGTGACTGATACACGGGTGTCCCGATGTCTTCTTCCCAAGCAGGTTCTGCTCTAGGACAGTAAACCGGGGAGGAAGGAGAGTAGGAGTCCATGTCTAGCAGAGAAACAATGAAAAGGTTGTAAGTGATAATGAACTACTGAGTGTTAAATATAGGAGTTCTCATAGGTTTAGAGTTTGACTAGTCATAACACCGAGTCTTCACAATAGTATTTTAGAAATACACTTAACCTATAAGCAATGCATCCCTGAGGAGAATTCCCAGGAAAGAGGGGTGGGTCACTAAGACACACTTAAGTACCCTGTCTTTCCTTAGCCAGAATCCCTCATGGGCCTACACACTCTTCCAGCCATCATGTATTAATAGCACTATTGTTGGGCTCATGGTCATGATGAGAATTGTTGTGGACTGGGCTTTGAGGCCCGAAATTGAGGCTTATATATTGTTGTAGGCTTCTTCTTCTTGGAGGGTAAGTGGGCTTCTTGTTTATTATTAATGGGCGTTAGGCCCAATAGTTTAGATTTAGATCACGAGAGGTGGTGACATTATATGTGTGAGTTTAAGGGTGCATGAAAAGCTAAGTGTGTATAAGTGTGTGTTAAAACTTAGGATAACACTTAAATGAATCAAATAGGTAGCATGTAGATAGTAATGAGTGTAAGCACAAAAGTTATCAAGTAGTGTGACACATAATGTAACATCCCGAAAATAGTAAATAAGTAAATAATAATACGATAGAGATTTAAACGTCATAAAACGAAATGAGAACGGATGGGCTTGAGCTCGGCTCCAACGGGCCGAGGGAAGCCCAGGTATAAAAGGGGCAAGGCAGCCCACTAGCTCATTCCACCTCCATTTCACCACTTCTAGAGAGAGAAAGGGAGCCCGGGTCTAGAGAGAGAAAGTCGACGGATCGTCACGAGATTAGAGGAGCACGTTACAGCTGAGCTCGTGAGCAAAACCTCCGAATCAAAACTTCAATCCAGGTAATGATTCATACATAATCTGAGTTTTTGTTCATTTTGGGGTTTCTCGAGTTTTAGCTAAATAGATGATGTTTTTACGGATGAAACTTGATAATAAGCTTAGAAATAGCATCTAGAACGAAAACCGCATGTTTTGATCAAAGAAAATTGTAAGATTGGCACGATCGGGTTTGCATGCAAGAACTTCGGATTTTTGGTCCAAGAACCAGGTCCTGCGCACTTACCAAGTGCGCAGGAGGGAATCCCTGCGTACTTACCAAGTACGCAGGATGCAGACTCTGCGTACTTACCAAGTACGCAGGAGGAAGGCTCCTGCGCACTTGCCAAGTGCGCAAGAGCAAGTCCCTGCGCACTTACTAAGTGCGCAGGCAGCAGACAGCAGGCAGCAGGTTGGTTAAGTAAAGTCAGTAAGTTTAGAATGATTAAACCATTAAAGTCGGGGTTGGGTCTAATGTGTATTTAACTACCTAATCCAGATCAGAAGTGACGCTGTTGGACCTTTGTTTAGGACAACCTAGAGTAGCTCATCAGGTGAGTTCTATGTGCCCCTTCTATGTTATGTGCAAATGTTTTCAAATGTTTTGGGGCTGAGATGTATACACTAAGTGAATAAATGTTATGAATGTCAATGTGATCATATGTGTTATACAAGTATATATATATATACCTATACATGAAAGAGAAATTATGAATAAAGAATGAAAAGCTTGATTATAAAGAATGAATGAAAGTATAACACAATATGAAAGAATGAAATCCTGCTTTATATCCATGTATATATTGCTTGCCATGTACAGAAAATGTTATGGACGCTTCGATGATAACGGCTACTTCGGTAGACGGACGACCATGTGATTATTTTACAACCGGGACAAGTGCGTTCCTTCATCAGCTAGGACGTACGAATGCCATTAATGGACGGTCGAAGCAATTGGCATATTATAGTAGAACGGTTGTATAAATAATAGTCGCATGGGAAACGGATACCTTCGGGTAGACGGGCGAATTACGGCCTACGACGGTAGGACGGTTGTAAGTCATGACGGACGGACAAAGGTTTCCAGACGGTTGTAAGAATAAAATGACGGACGGCACTAGTTGCCGGACGGTTGTAAGTATAGGCGGGCCATGACGATGGACCGCGGCGATTGTCTTTGTGACATTCGTAAGCAAATGACGGGTTGATCACCCTTATAGAGTATGACCCATGAAATTAAAGAAAGAAAGAAAAGAAAGAAAAGGGTGAATGCATATATATATATATGAAATCACAAAAATACAGAAAAGAAAGATGAAAGAAAGGCAAAAGTTATGAATACGTATTTATATGAATGACTATACAGTAATGCATACTTATAAAGTAAAGAAAAGAATGTTTATATCAAATCGCATTAAACTAGAACTCACCAGCGTTAGCTAACTTTTAGTATACATTTCAGGTAAGAAAGGAAAGGGTCGTGCGAAGGCGTGAAGGTTACCTGGCACAAGACTGACATCCCACTTTTGTTTGTTAAGAATATGTTATGCTTTTATTTGTAAAGACTTCCGCTGTTTTGATTATGTAATTGAATGACGAATGTTTTAATATTTATGACTATGTTTATGAGTAAATCCAACAAGTGAGGTCACCCGGTTTAGGGGCCTTACACATAAGTCATGATGTATTGTATCACATAGTGTAAATACTTATGATAGCATATAAAAATATTTACACAAGAACTAATAATGTAACATGTAGTAGCATGGCATTGTATGGGTGTCCTAAAGTTATAGTCTAGGTTAAGGGTGTCTAATAACCTAGTTCCCTATAACCAAGGCTCTGATACCAATCTGTCACACCCCGACCGAAGGCGGAATCATCGGGGCGGGACATGTAAACTGTTTATGAGCTCAAGGTTGACTAAATTGTAATATGTTAAATCCATTTCCATTCAAACAAACATGAATCAAGTTCCAAGTACATAATGAAATACAATTTGTTTTTAAATTAAGATTAACTAGGTCCAAAGCCTATGTGTAGCATGTCTTGATCAAACTCATATGAAAGCACCTGAAACATGAATAAAATAAGGTCAACTAAAAAGTTGGTGAGTATAACACATGTTTGTATATAGATAGCATATAGTTTGTAAAACAAATCCTTACATAACATGATAAAATAAGGCATTTATGGGGAGCAACTATTGTGTAACCAAGTACAATCAAACCTTTGTAACTAGCATAAAATTGTGTTGTCGGTATCAATCACCCCAATCTGGGTGGGTTTGTCAGACTCAATAGATCTATCATTGAAAACCATCGGCTTGAATAGTTAATGATTGCACATAAATTGCACACAAAAGTTAGCACACCTAGCACTCGGACATAAAGCTCAAATTGCACACATGAATGTAAATAGGATTTGTACTTGTGTTGTTTGTGTAAATGTAAACAGTAGTTTGAGTAGTGTTCATATTTCACCCCAAAAAATGTAAAAGAGTAAAAGGGGCTATGTATACTCACTTGTATCAATTGTGTAGGCAACAAGAGAAATTAATTAGCTCAAGTGATTCCCAAAGTCACAAGTTAACCTAGATTGAAACGTATGAATTTGGATTAATAATGTGCACAAAGTCTAGGTCTTGTTCCAAAGTTCATAGGTTTTGATATGTGTGGTTTTAAACAAAGGATGAGTCATTTCATGTAAAAAGGGTGTAAGTTGACAAGGATATAAGTTCAAAGTATATGTGAAAATAATAATTGTCTCATGGTTTTGGTTTAAATAAAATAAATAGATTCCTTCTATTTATTTAGAATATTGTGACTTTTTTTTTTAAGAAATGCAACATTATATTCAATGAAAATAAATAAATTTATTTTATTTATTTATAATAAAATATAGGGTATATATATATATATATATATATATATATTAGTGAACCAAAAACCCTAAATGAGTTGTTAACGAAAAACGTATTATAACTACTCTTAAATAGTTAATTTCTTTAAAAAGTGCTTTATGGTTTTAAAAAGTAATCCATAACATCTTAGTAATATTTTCTAAAATAGGTATTTTATTTTGTGAATTAATGGTTAAATCTAACATAACATTTTAAATTGTTTTTATAATGAATAATGTGGTTTTAACCCATTTAAATTTCAAAAATAGGAGTTTTATGTTTGAAATAGTGTGTTATTGTATTAAGCCATTCAAAATAGTGTTAAGTGTATAAATTGAATTTTTTTTATTTAATTAAGTGGGAAAAATGAATAAAAAAAATAAATGCAGACCACCCGGTTCGAACTCGGGTGGTTTCTGTGTGCAGATCAAGTCTTACCACCAGACCAAGGCGGCTGGTGTTGTTACAGATTCATTTTTGCAAGGGTGTTAACATGTACTGCGTTGGGAGCCGGTTTCGGTTAAAGGCTCGCGCAAAATTATATGTGGAGATCAAACCACAGCCTCCCCCCCCCAAACAATTAACTATGAACCCTTCGAATTGATCCCGATAGGTCTTGTAAACCCGAAAAGATAAGGGGCTAATGACAGGGACTCGAACACGAATTGAACGACGTAAGTATTACCTGGTATGGTGGAGTATTGGCTGCTGTCGGCTAGGTCAAAGAATCGTCTATTCTTCATGCTTGATCAGAGTACAGGGAAGTAATGCGCATAAATTGAACGCTCGGGGAGTTGTTAATGGGTTATGCGAAGGTGTAAGAGTAGTTTAATTGGATTGATTTCATCCTAAAAGTCAGGTTCGACTTGGTTTGACAGAACACAGCTGTCGAAGCTATTAACGCGTGAATTCAATCAATTGGGAGTGAATTAGGTCATGGTTTTAGGATTGAATGCATACGTGAATAGACTACGCGTGATTTGCGGCCATTAACATGATTCAATTCCATGAATTGGATCATGATTAAGGCTCGGTTTAACTCTGGAGGTCAAACCTGTTTGAATTTAGAAGTGAGCCGCGTATTGGTTAAATTAGGATGTTAAAATGGTTTGAAACCGATCGATATGTGAGTATGTATTCATGGAAAGTCCAAAACAAACTGATTAGTTCGAAAACAGCTTTGGATTACAAGGTTTTTGGGTTGTTTGACGTTAAAAAGTCAACATGGTCAAAAATCAAAGTGTGGGGTCAGAATTAAGGTAAAAATCTAGATGTAAGGGGTTAAATTTCAAGGGTGGGGGTTCAGCTTGGGAGTCCAAATGATTAACGGGGGGGTTCAAAGCATTAACATGGGGTTCAAGACCAAGTTTATTTGATTTAAATTCTATTTTATTTATTTATAACATCTATATAAAAAAATTCTAATTGTTTTTATTTATAAAGGAAAATCCATTTTAATAAAACTACAAATGGTGTAAATGATTCATTTAATCAATTGTATGTGTATTTATATATTTATTTATAACTAAATATATGTATATAACATATGTATAGCGGAAAGTAGGATGTAACAGTGAGGATGAAATAATAAATACGTGTTTAGGACAATAAATAATTGTGACATATGGTGTTGAACAAATACCAGGATTTAAAATGGAGTGTCATTATTATATAAAAATAAGATAAAATTGTACCAGAAAATCATGGATGTTACATTCGCTCTTCTGTCTCCACCAGGTGGTGTACCAGTTGAGCTAGCTCATTGAATCTAGAGGTATACTGGCGGTGCGTCTTGTTACCCGCCTTAAAGTTTAGGAACTCGTTCTCCACACGATCAATCTCGTTCTGTAGGCAGAACTTTTGGATTATGAGCTTCTTCAGGTCTTCCCATGTCATTCTGGCGATAGCGTTTGGCGACTTTGTTCTCTGAATGTTTCTCCACCAACCTAGTGCTTCGTTGGTGAAAGAATGAGCAACATATTTAACCGCCTGGTCCGGTCGACACTCGCTGATGTTAATTACAGCGTTCATCCTCTCAATCCATTCGAGCGTTGCCACTGAATCCTTGCTCCCATCGAACTTGGGTGGGTCTCCGTCTTTGAATCCTTTGTAAGTGCACCCACGATTGCTTGATCCCACTTTTACTTCATCCCCATCACTGTCATACACTTTCTCTTCATTGTCTCCTTCATCATCCTCTTTACTTTTCTTTAGTGCCTCGGATAGTAGATCAGGCAATACTTTCTTCAGAGTGAGCACAACTTCACGGCAATAGCATCCCTGACTTCGGGTTCCAACTGTATCGGCCCTGGATTGTCGTCTCTAGTTGGGGTCACTTCTGTTTCGTGCACACTCTCGGTGTGTTCTGCGTGCACACTCTCTTCTTCTTCTAGTCTTTGATTCAACGGAGGCCTACCTACTCTGCCAGTGTGACTGCCTCGGCGTCCTGTTCTTCATCCACCAGCCATAATTCTTAGTTTCCTGATAATTATAGAGGGAATACATCAATGTCGTTTCTTCAGATCATAGTTTGGAACAGTACGAGCAAGGTAAATTATTAATTACAGTGACCGGTTTGTGATTACTAATTTACATTGCTTTTTGGGTTCAAAACTCTTCAAATCGGTTGTGACATTGACATCTATTTGTTCTAAGTTAAGGTATCTATTCTTATCCAAGTGCATTAACTTCAGTGCTTACTTATCGTGCTGGCGTTGGCGTTGGTTACCCATGACTGACATCCATGCGTTGGTCCCATAATCAGCTTGAGTCTAGACATTTAGGGATGTCTGAATCTCTCAAACTATTGCTCTGATACCAACTTCTGAGGCCCCCTTTCACATGTAACCTCACTTGTTGGATTTACTCATAAAAATAGTCATAAATACTGAGCTTAAATTTAAAACATTCAGAAGTAGCGGAAGCAAACATCATTCATATTACATGACGTAACAACGGAAGTCTTAACAATTAAATACAAAACATAGTCTTAACATATAAATAGGGGATGTCAGTCTTGTGCCGGGTAACCTTCACGCCATCGCACGACCTTTTCTTCCTTTACCTGAAATGTATACTAAAAGTCAGCTAACGCTGGTGAGTTCTAGTTTAAAACTATTAGGTTTGAACATCTTTTCTTTATAAGTATACATAATTATATACATACATTTCTATAAATACGTATTCATAGCTTTTACTTTTCTTTCTTCATTCTTATGTGATTACATAGATATGCATTCACCTTTTCTTTCCTTAACATAGATTAGTCATACACATATGGGTGATCAACCCGTCTTTTACTGCGTATATTACAAAGACATACGCCCTTAAGCTACCGTCGTAGCCCTTTTACTCGTCCGGTCCTAGAAACCGTCCGCCTTAACTTTGGTCCGGCCAACCTTCGGCCGTCCGTCTTACCTGTCCTACCGTCGTAGTCCGTCATATTCGCCCGTCTGCCCTAAGGCATCCGTTTCCCACACGAACTATTGTTTATGCAACCGTTATACTATTTTAGCATTTACTTCGACCGCCCATTTATGCTTTTTGTACATCCTAGCTTGCGAAGGAACGTATCTTTCCCGGTTGCAAAATAGTCACGTGGTCGTCCGTCTACAGAAGTAGCCGTTAGCTTCGTTTCCGTCCATAACGTATACATACATTCATAACATGCAATATAAATAATTATAAAGCAAGATTTCATTTATTTACGTTATGTCATTCTTTCATTCATTCTTTGTAAACATACGTTTCATTCTTTGTTCATAATTCATTCTCATATATATATAAAATATATTTTAGTATATCACGTATGATCACATTAGCATTCATATCATTTATTCATTTAGTGTATACATTTTAGCCCCAAAACATTTAATAAGGTTTGCACATAACATAGAAGGGGGCACATAAAACTCACCTGATAAGCTAGTCTTGGTTGTCCTATACAAAGGTTCAACAACGTCACCTACGATCTGAATTAGGTAGTTAAATACACATCAGACCCATTCTCGACTCTAACGGTTTAATCATTCTAAACATACTGACTTTACTTACTGGTCTGCTGCCTGCGCACTTAGTAAGTGCGTAGGACTTTGCTCATGCGTACTTGACAAGTACGCAGAGCATTCTTCTTGCGTACTTACAAGTACGCATGATCTTTCTCCTGCATACTTGGTAAGTACGCATGATCTTTCTCCTACGTACCTGCGTACTTGGTAAGTACGCATGATCTTTATCCTACGTACTTGGTAAGTACGCAGGACGTCTCTACTGCGTACTTGATAAGTACGCAGCACCTGTTTTCTGGACAAGTCCGAAATTTTGCACCCACAACAAAGAAGCCATAACTGAGCCCTCCCGGCACAATAAGAAGAGAAAGGCTAGAAATTTTGCTGTGGTCACTCCTACTATTCCTGTTAACCACGCTGCACCTATGGTTCAAGCACCGGCCAAAAAGCCATATGTTGGAATCTACCCACTTTGTGCGACCTGCAACTATCATCATCCCCAAAGCATCCTATGTCGTCTTTGTACTCATTGTGGGAGATATGGCCATACGGTCAATGTTTGCAGGGCCAAAGCTCTTGCGGGCCAAGTCATCCCACCAAACCAAACCAACACCCAAGTGACTAATCAAGGTACTCCCGCTATTGCAAATGGGCGTGCATGTTATGAATGTGGCAACCCGAACCATTTCCGTGATCAATTTGCCAATGCTAGACAAGGTGGAGCTCGTGGGCGTGCATTCAACATAAACGCCAACGAAGCTCAAGCCAACAATGACGTGGTCAATGGTACGTTCCATGTAAATAGTCAATATGCCTCCATTTTATTTGATACCGGTGCCGATAAGAGTTTTGTGTCACTTAACTTTGACCTTTACTTGCCAAGACACGATCTCAATTAGAGAAAACCTTCACTGTCGAAATAGCAAATGGTGATTCACTTACAATCGAGTCTATTATCTATGATTGCTCTTTAGAACTTAATGATCATACATTCCCAATCAACCTTGTCCCAATGCCACTAGGAAGCTTTGATATCATCATAGGCACGGATTGGCTATCAAATCATCATGCCGAAGTCATTTTTTTCGAGAAGTGCATCCGAATACCCCTACCATCGGGAGAAACGTTAAGAGTATTTGGTGAAAAGCCTTGCAAAGGACTTAAGTTAATGTCGTGCACTACTGCTCAAAAGTACTTACGAAAGAAGTACATCGCTTTCTTAGCTCATATTGTTCAAAAGGATGTCAAAGAGAAGACTATACAAGACATTTCTATCATTCGGGATTTTCCCGAAGTATTTCCCAAAGATTTATCCGGACTTCCACCCGTTCGACAAGTAGAATTTCGCATTGATCTTGTGCCCGGAGCTAACCCCGTGGCTAGAGCTCCTTACCGTCTTGCACCTTCTGAAATGCAAGAACTTGCAAGTCAACTTCAAGAGCTCTCTGACAAGGGATTCATTTGTCCAAGTCATTCACCGTGGGGTGCACCTGTCTTATTCGTCAAAAGAAGGATGGATCATTTCGCATGTGTATTGACTACCGCGAACTCAACAAGCTTACTATCAAAAACCGTTATCCTTTGCCTAGAATTGATGACCTCTTCGATCAACTTCAAGGTTCTACTTGTTTCTTGAAAATTGATCTTCTATCTGGTTATCACCAACTCCGTGTGCAAGAAGACGATATTCCAAAGACTGCCTTCCGAACAAGGTATGGTCATTACGAGTTCATGGTTATGCCTTTTGGACTAACCAATGCACCCGCAGTTTTCATGGACCTCATGAATCGTGTGTGCAAACCGTACCTTGATAAGTTCGTGATCGTTTCATCGATGACATCTTAATCTATTCCAAGACTAAAGCCGATCATGAGCAACATCTTAGATTGGTTTTGGATCTCTTGAAGAAAGAACAACTATATATGCCAAATTCTCCAAATGTGAATTTTGGTTAAAAGAAGTTCAATTTCTTGGTCACATCGTCAACGACAAGGGTATTCATGTTGACCCTGCTAAGATCGAGACGGTTAAGAATTGGAATACCCCGAAGACTCCCACTGAAGTTCGTTCATTTCTTGGTCTTGCGGGATATTACCGTCGTTTCATCTCAAACTTCTCAAAGATTGCTGTCCCTCTCACCGCTTTGACCCACAAGGGTAAAACTTATGAATGGGGACCAAAACAAGAAGAAGCTTTCCAAACCCTTAAGCAAAAGTTGTGCAATGCTCCCATTTTGACACTCCCTGATGGGAATGATGATCTAGTTGTCTACTGTGATGCTTCTAACCAAGGTCTCGGTTGTGTCCTCATGCAACGAGGCAAAGTAATCGCTTATGCATCAAGGCAACTTAAGATTCATGAGAAAAATTATACGACGCACGATCTCGAGTTGGGTGCGGTCGTATTCGCATTGAAGATTTGGAGACATTATCTCTATGGCACAAAATGCATGGTGTTCACCGACCACAAAAGTCTTCAACACATCTTCAACCAAAAGGAACTCAATATGAGGCAACGAGGTTGGGTTGAACTCCTTAACGACTATGACTGCGAGATTCGTTACCATCCCGGCAAAGCGAATGTTGTAGCCGACGCTTTGAGTCGAAAGGACCATGTCATGCTTCAATGTGTCCGAATTCAAACCGACATTCAAAATCGCATCTTAGAAGCTCAACACGTCTCATTCACCGAGGGTAACATGTATGAGAAATGTCGTGTGGTGTTGAACTTCAACTTGAATCAAAACCCAATGGCTTACTTTATTACTTGAACCGTATTTGGGTTCCCGATCGGGATGATCTCCGTACATTTCTCATGAACGAGGCTCACAAGACTCGTTATTCTATTCATCCTGGTGCGGATAAAATGTACCAAGATCTTTGTCAACAATATTGGTGGCCCGGTATGAAAAAGGACATTGCTCTCTATGTTGCCAAATGTCTAACATGTTCCAAAGTCAAAGCCGAACACCAACGTCCTTCCGGATTACTTGAACAACCGGAAATTCCCATGTGGAAATGGGAGAACTTAGCCATGGATTTTATTACCAAACTCCCTCGCACCTCGAGTGGTTATGATAGCATTTGGGTGATCATTGACCGTCTCACAAAATCTGCTCATTTCTTGCCTATCCGTGAAGACTATCGGGTTGAAAAACTAGCCCGAATTTAGATCGACGAAATTGTGAGCCGTCATGGTGTTCCCTTGAACATAATATCTGATCGAGATGCCCGGTTCACTTCTCGATTTTGGCAATCTCTTCAATCTGCTCTTGGCTCACGATTGGATTTGAGCACGGCTTACCATCCTCAAACTGATGGTCAAACCGAGCGAACAATCCAAACTCTTGAAGACATGCTTAGAGCTTGTGTAATCGATTTTGGTGGAAATTGGGATTCACATTTATCCCTCATTGAGTTCTCTTACAATAATAGCTACCACACAAGTATCAACATGGCTCCATTCGAAGCTCTTTATGGTAGCAAGTGTCGTTCTCCTATCTGTTGGAACGAGATTGGTGAAGCACAAATCACCGCTCCCGAGCTAATTCAAGAAACATCCGACAAGATTATCCAAATCCGTGACAACATTCGAGTAGCGAGAAGTCGGTAAAAGTGTTATGCCGACAAACGTCGAAAACCCTTGGAATTCCAAGTCGGTGACCTTGTTCTTCTTAAGGTGTCCCCGTGGAAGGGTGTAATCCTCTTTGGAAAGAAAGGCAAGTTAGCCCCTCGCTATGTTAGTCCATTCAAGATCCTTGAAAGGATTGGGAAAGTGGCTTACAAACTCGAGTTATCTCCATCTCTTGATAATGTGCATCCTACATTTCATGTGTCTAACCTGAAGAAATGTCTTGCTGATGAAAATCTTCACATATCTCTTGACGACGTGCACATTGACGAAACGATGCACTTCGTTGAGAGACCGGTAGAAATCATGGATCGTGAAATCAAACAGCTCAAGCGAAGTCGTATTCCTATTGTCAAAGTTCGTTGGGAATCTAAGCGTGGTCCTGAATTTACTTGGGAACGAGAGGACCAAATGAAGCTCAAGTACCCCCACCTTTTTACTGATGCCGTTGCTTCCTCTAGCTAAATTTCGGAACGAAATTCCCTCAACATGGGGAGACTGTAACATTTCTGATTTTTAGTATCCGTATTTCAAATTCAATGTAATGCATTTCAAACCAAATTCTAGTGCACTGTTTTGTTCTATTCGTACCATCAATTAAATACTATATTTCAATGTTAATCCGCAAATTTTACACGGTTATAACCTACTAAAACACTACATAAGTATCTATTTATACAAATATGTCAAAGACCAAAGTTACAAGGTCTGATGTTGAAAATTTACAAGAAACCCTAATAGGCACAGTCGCGCCTCGTTCTGGCACGGTCGCGCCAAGTGCCTTGGTGTCACACCCCGCCAGGGCGGAAACGCGAGGCGCGACTTTCACTGGTTTCCAAAGCATATGATTACCGCAAACACATACATGTAATTGGATACATAACTGAATTTAAAATATTTACATTACAAAATATCAATTTGAGTTTACAAATGTTTAAGATTTCGCAAATATGACTCAAGACCATGAGTTATACAAGAGAAATCCTCCCAAAAGCCGTATCCACGTGCATGCATGTAACCTACATTGCTAACCTGATGACCACGTTCAATTTCCTGAAAACATACTTAAAACTGTCAACACGAGGTTAGTGAGTTCACAAGTTATTATAAAGAGTTATCATAAACCCAATGTTTAAATCTGATCTTTTTGCCGATCAAAACTCTTTGTTAAACCTGATCATTTTAACATGATCAGTACTCTTTCGTTTAAACCTGATCACTTTAACCTGATCAGAATTCTTTACTTTAAACCTGATCACTTTACCCTGATCAGAACACTTTTGTGTAAAACCTGATCATTTTAACCTGATCAGAACTCTTTTGATAAACCTGATCACTTTACCCTGATCAGAACTCTTTTGTGTAAAACCTGATCATTTTAACCTGATCAGAACTCTTTTGATAAACCTGATCACTTTACCCTGATCAGAACTCTTTTGTGTAAAACCTGATCACTTTACCTTGATCAGAACTCTTTTGTGTAAAACCTGATCATTTTAACCTGATCAGAACTCTTTACTTTAAACCTGATCATTTTAACCTGATCAGAACCCTTTTGTGTAAAACCTGATCATTTTAACCTGATCAGAACCCTTTTGTGTAAAACCTGATCACTTTAACCTGATCAGAACCCTTTTGTGTAAAACCTGATCATTTTAACCTGATCAGAACCCTTTTGTGTAAAACCTGATCATTTTAACCTGATCAGAACTCTTTTGATAAACCTGATCATTTTACCCTGATCAGAACTCTTTTGTATGTATTACCAATGAATATGATTACTAATCCGATCTATTGACCCCATTTGTAAGCTTGCAAGGAATACAAAATAGTATGTAATGTACGAGACCGTAACCAAACCCCAACTTTCTGTGCCTCCCCTCGCCTTTCTGCGAGTAAGACAATATGCGGTCATTCGGCCATTTTGACCCCTGGTTAGCGCGACTAACCATGACCGGAGGCGTCACCCCCAATAGTACTATTCATATAATCCCGGGCTAAATCCATAGCTAATGGTTACTAATTTATTACGAGGACTTTAAGCGCTTTATTGTTCCCTCAATACATACATACGGTCAGATCATTAGTTCCATTCATTTATACACAAAAGTCTTTTACAAGTATGTTTCCACCCCAAATCATTTCAAAAACTTAGAAAAAGGGGGATTAGTGAACTCACCTCGACAGTATGAATGCTAGCAAAAATTTGAATGACGGCAGATTCGCCTATCCGTATCCTATTTACACAAGGATAACATACACGTTAAGACTACTCGTCTAAAACGCAATTTGTTCACTTGACTTAGCCGATCTGATTACTTTTGTTTTAATTATCTTTTTAGTTTTTCCAACCTTGTTTTGTTATGAAAATAGTTCTGAGTTACAGCCTTATGGGGCTAATAAACAGGTATCGAAACTTTCTTAGTTTCGATTGAACAGAACAGATGTCGAAACTTCCAGTTTCGACAGGGCAAAACGGTTATCGAAACTCCTAGTTTCGATTGGCAAGAATAGTATCGAAACTACCTAGTTTCGATTGTACACAGGTATCGAAACTTCCTAGTTTCGTTTGAGTAAATAGATATCGAAACTCCTAGTTTCGATAGAACAACCGGTATCGAAACTCCTAGTTTCGATTGAATAACTGGTATCGAAACTCCTAGTTTCGATCAATAGGTATCGAAACTCCTAGTTTCGATTGACTAACAGGTATCGAAACTATAGTTTCGATATCTGCACTTTGATTTACAGAATTCACTCTGTATATTTTTATGTTCAAATCTTGAGTTTGACACAGTTTTCTTGTTATCTTACTTGCGTTTGAACGATTTGTATGTTTAGTTACGGTTTTAAAGCAAATAATATGGATGGTATCGAGTTTTTACCTCAAACCGAGAATGGCGATCTTTAGAGAAAAACAGAGAAGTAGTCTTGAATCTTTTGCTAAGCTTTCTTCAAGAACACTTGAAATTCTCCTTATGACACCGAATTGTGGTGATTTTCGCTTTAAAACTGGACTTCGATTTGAAAGAGAATTGGGAATTTGCCGTAAGAAAAGAGAAGGTTTGAAAGGGATGGTGAAGTTTCGACTGAAGGGTATGGTTTTCATCTGAATCAAAGTGAATCAGGCAAGTGGGAGCATGGCTCCCCTGACTCTCGGCCAAGAAAGTCAAGAAGTGGGTTTGGGGTTAATGATAACAATTTTAATCATTAATTTATTAATGATATTAGTATCAATTATAGTTTTAAAGGGGTAATTTAATTCAGTTTCGATTCTTCGCGGTATTATAATTTTTAACCATTTTATGGCTCGTTGAAGAAAATATTAGAATCTTGGCTCAGCGTAAATTTTGTGTAATATATATATATATATATATATATATATATATATATATATATATATATATATATATATATATATATATATATTTCTGGTTATTTTATTTAACCATTTACGTTCGCATTAAGTCGGGTTATCCTGCTTACTTTTTCTAGTAACTCTTTACGGTTTACTAGACTTGGAACAAACTTCTTTGCTAGACTTCTTGACTTTACTTAGTCAAAATAAAATATCAGGAAATAATAATTATGAACGTGCGTTTATGAAATGTGGATATTGACCTGAAATGCTGGGTGTCACATTCTCCCCATGTTACAGAGAATTTCGTCCCGAAATTCAGTTCTTGTCACTCTGACTTGGTGTTTTTGTAAATAATAACGGGTACTTGGATTTCATTTTATCTTCCCGCTCCCACGTATACTCGGGGCCGCGCTTTGAATTCCAACGTACCTTGACCAGCTTAACACGGCTGCGCCTTGTTCTCTGAACCTTCCAATCTGTGACTTCCATAGGTTCCTCAATGAAGTGCAACTTGTCGTCTATGTGAATCTCATCAGGCGGTATTATTAATGTCTCGTCTGATAAACACTTCTTGAGATTTGATACATGGAACGTATCATGTACATTGCTTAGTTCTTGTGGCAACTTGAGCTTGTAAGCTACAGGGCCAACCCTAGCCAATATTTCAAACGGTCCAACGTACCTAGGGTTAAGCTTGCCACGGTTGCCAAATCTTGCAACTCCTTTCCAAGGTGAGACCTTTAACATGACTTTGTCTCCTACTTGAAATTCTAAAGGTCTTCGTCTGTTATCCGCGTAACTCTTTTGTCTGTCACGGGCGGCCTTCAGACGATCCTTGATTTTGAAAATCTTATCTGTGGTCTCTTGAATAACTTCAGGACCGGTTAAATGTTTGTCGCCAACCTCTGCCCAACATAGCGGTGAACGACATTTTCGACCATACAAAGCCTCAAACGGAGCGGCTTTGATGCTGGTGTGGTAACTGTTATTATATGAAAACTCAGCTAGTGGCAAATGAGTATCCCAATTTCCACCGAAGTCAATTGCACACGCACGGAGCATATCCTCTAAGGTTTGAATGGTTCTTTCACTTTGACCATCTGTTTGTGGGTGATATGCCGTGCTCATGTCAAGACGTGTGCCCATGGCTTCTTGTAATGATTTCCAGATTCTAGACACGAATCTGCTGTCTCTATCAGAGATAATAGAAATTGGTACTCCATGCCTAGCCACAATTTCCTTGATATAAAGTTTTGCAAGTTTCTCGGTTTTATCCGTTTCTTTGATGGGTAGAAAATGAGCTGATTTCGTCAAACGATCGACAATTACCCGTATAGTGTCATACCCGCTCGACGTCTTGGGTAACTTTGTAATGAAATCCATGGAAATCTGTTCCCATTTCCATTGAGGTATCTCGGGTTGTTGTAACAATCCCGACGGTTTCTGATGTTCTGCTTTTACTTTTGAACATGTCAGGCATTTACCGACATAAATAGCAATTTCTCCTTTCATGTTTGGCCACCAGTAGAATTCTTTCAGATCCTTATACATTTTATCCGAACCTGGGTGAATGGAGTACCTGGACTTGTGGGCTTCGTCCATAACCAACTCCCGTATGTTACCAAAACATGGCACCCAAATTCTATTCATGAAGTATAAAGTGTCATCTGACTTTGGTTCCAACTGCTTTATCATTCCTCGTAAAGCTTCGTTCTGACTGTTTTCTTCTTTGATTGCTTCTTGTTGTGCCATCCGAATTTGAGTCGTGAGACTCGTATGAATTGTCAATTCTAGGGCACGAACACGTAGTGTTTTAACTCGTTCTTTACGACTTAAGGCATCTGCTACGACGTTTGCTTTGCCAGGGTGATACTTGATATCACAGTCGTAATCATTCAGTAGTTCTACCCAACGACGTTGCCTCATGTTAAGTTCTTTCTGATTAAAGATGTGCTGGAGACTCTTGTGGTCTGTAAAGATAGTACATTTTGTACCGTATAAGTAATGTCTCCAAATCTTGAGTGCAAACACAACTGCACCCAATTCCAAGTCGTGGGTCGTATAATTCTTTTCGTGCACTTTTAGTTGACTGGATGCATATGCTATGACTTTTTCTTTCTGCATCAACACACATCCCAGACCTTTGTGTGATGCGTCACAGTACACAATGAAATTGTCAGTCCCTTCGGGAAGGGATAGGATTGGTGCACTGCAAAGTTTTTGCTTCAGCAATTGAAAAGATGATTCTTGTTTAGCAGTCCAATCAAACTTTTTGTCCTTCTGGGTTAACGTGGTCAAAGGCAAGGCTATCTTTGAAAAATTCTCGATGAATCGCCTGTAATATCCTGCCAAACCCAGAAATTGACGCACCTCAGTCGGAGTTCTTGGTGCTTCCCAGTTTTTGATAGCTTCAATCTTGGATGGATCCACATGGATACCCTTCTTATTAATGACATGTCCGAGAAAGTGAACCTCTTGGATCCAAAACTCACACTTAGAGAATTTAGCATAAAGCTTCTCATTCCTGAGTAGTTCGAAGATTAATTTCAAATGATATTCATGTTCCTCCTTGGTTCGTGAATATATCAATATGTCATCGATAAACACAATCACGAATTTATCCAAGTACGGCTTGCACACGCGGTTCATGAGATCCATGAAAACAGCTGGTGCATTAGTCAAGCCAAATGGCATAACTAGGAATTCGTAGTGACCGTAACGAGTCCTAAAAGCCGTTTTTGGTATATCTTCTTCCAGAATTTTCAGTTGATGATACCCTGATCGTAAATCAATTTTAGAATAGAAACTGGAACCTTGAAGTTGATCAAACAAATCGTCTATTCGAGGAAGAGGATACCGATTTTTGATTGTCAGCTTGTTCAATTCCCGGTAATCAATGCACATTCTAAAGGTTCCATCCTTTTTCTTTACAAATAGGACCGGAGCTCCCCATGGTGAGAAACTCGGTCTTATGAAACCTTTGTCAAGTAATTCTTGTAGTTGACTCGACAGTTCCTGCATCTCGGAAGGGGCTAGACGATACGGAGATCGTGCAACTGGTGCGGCTCCTGGTACTAGGTCGATCCGAAACTCGACTTGTCTTGACGGTGGTATTCCTGGTAAGTCTTCGGGAAATACTTCCGAATAATCTCTGACGATTGGTATGTCTTCAAGTCGACGTTCTTCGGGTTTCTTCTCGACGATGTGAGCCAGGAATGCACAATAACCCTTACGTAGATACTTATAAGTTTTCATGCAGTTTATCGTTTTTAACATCGTTATACACCTTTCGCCTTGAATTGAAAGAATTTCTCCGCTTGGTAGGGGAATACGTACAATCTTCTCGAAGCATACTATCTCGGCACGATTCTTGGTTAACCAATCCATACCAATAACAATATCAAAACTCCCTAACTCGACGGTTAGAAGGTCTATACTGAATGTACGGTTTTCTAAACATAAAGTACAACCCCTAAAGACCTCTCCGGTTTCTATTAATTTCCCATTTGCTAATTCAATTGTATAACGTTGATCTAGTTTGCTGGCCTTAATACCGAGTAAGGATTTAAAATCATTCGACACAAAGCTCATATCCGCACCCGAATCAAAAAGTACAGAGGCATAGTGATTATTTATCGGGAACGTACCAGTGACGATGTTCGGGTCCTGGCGTGCGTCCCTTGCATCCATCACAAATGCCCTCCCTGGTGCCTGAGCGTTGTTCTGATTCTTCCACTTGGGACAATCCTTCTTGAAGTGTTTTAGATCACCACATACAAAACATCCCGGTTTGATTTTCCCCAATCGGTTGTTAGTTCGACAAGCTTGAGTGGTGTGACCAAATTTGTCGCATTTTCCACACTTGATGCAAACACCGGCATGATGATTTCCACACCTCTTACATCTCGGTAGGCCCCTATCATACTCCTTTCTTTCCACTGTGTTGGCTGCAAAAGCCTTCACAGTTCCTTGTTTCTTAAACTCTTGTTTTCCAGATTTGTTACTTGAATTTCCCATCCATTTTCTTTTCTCCCCAGATCTACCTTCCTCATTCTCCTTCCTCACAAACAATTCATTACGTACTGCATCATCCTTTAGTTTGAATGCTAAAGTTATAGCACTCTTGGCATCTATTGGATTAGATGATGTTACCATGCTACGAATTTGAGGTGCAAGTCCCCACAGATACCTCTCCACACGCTTATGTTCTATCCATCTCATTAGTCCTACTGCACCCTCGGTGCCATTAAAACTGCGGGGTTTGCAGGATAGGAAGGCCTTGTAGGTACACTTCCTATTTGGAGCATCTGCAGGATCATAAGTCATAACGTCATTAATTCGGATCATGACTATGTGTTATGGCTTATTTATTTATTTATATTTTTTATTTTTTTTTATTTTACCTCCGGAACCTCCGGAACCTCCTGCTGTACCGCTACCCCCTGCGGTACCGCTACCTCCTGCACCTCCTCCGCTATTTCGGTTTGCTTCATACTGCTCTATAGCGGCAGCTACTCGCTGTGCTATTAGTTGTTCCATGTTTGGGGAAATTGTCTCGTTGTTGTCACCAGTAGTGTTACGGGGTGTCCCACGTTTAGGTGCCATGACGTTCTTTCTAACATGTCAATTAAAAAGAAACAACATCATATATCAATAATGATAGATCATGACATAAGGATACCACAACATCAAACATGAACAACTATCATTACAACATAAACCATTACATACATAGTCAAAACATACATAGTACATTGTTCCAAAAGATAAGGATACAAAAGGATGGGTTCACATGACCTCATCAGTACTAACGTTTTAAACTACATAATGTACTATGGGCACAACCCGCCCATAATAGGTTTAAAAGAAGAAGTGGGAGTACAACCCAATCATCATGGCTAGTCCTGCCATGACAAAGCTAGCTCTTGCCACAAATTCTGCAGCCAAAGTCCTCTCCTCCAGCGCCTCCACCATGTCTCGGACCGTGAGAGTGAACTGCCAGTCCATATCAGCTCTCAACTTGAGGTAGTCAGTGGCACTCTGTATGTCTCAAGTGCTATCCTCCAGAGTCTGTACTCGAGATCCGAGCCCTTGACGTAAGCGCCTGGTTGCATCCTCCTGTGCCCGAATATCATCTAGGAGATCATCAAGACGCTCCTCATGCGTACGAACGCGAGCTACCAAGGTAGGCACAGTGAGCTCTATGGCTTCCCCAGTGTGGGGTAGGGGTGTTGGGGAGTTAGAAGACTCTCCAAGCTCAAAGGTAGATGGGATGCTCTCCATCTCCCTCCAACGTGCCAGGGTACGAGGCATCCAACGGATGGTTCCCACGGTAGGGTGGTAGCAGGGTCGTTGCCTCGGTGGTTCCTCATCGGTCTCCAAGTCTTTCGGGTCACGGGCTGCCAGGTTTCTCTTGCGCGGAAGTCGAACCTTCTTCCTAGCACTTTGCACCTTAACTGGTCCTCCGCTTTTCTTTCGGTAGACGATGGGCGGTTCTCCCAGAGCGACATTGGGTGGTGTCGAGCTGCGAACTTGTACTCGATTTTTAGGGCGTGAGGCGGAAAGTTCCTCGTTGGATTCAGAGTCAGAGACGGGGTCAGAGTGTGAATGTGACGACATACTTGTGACTACAATATCCACATGACATGATGACTGGTTATGCAATGCTTATGCAATGAAAACATTTTAGTGAGTCATTCTAATTATAGACTAGGTTCCGTTTTAGACACCTAGTTCGCTATAATCAATGGCTCTGATACCAAGTTCTGTCACACCCCGCCAGGGCGGAAACGCGAGGCGCGACTTTCACTGGTTTCCAAAGCATATGATTACCGCAAACACATACATGTAATTGGATACATAACTGAATTTAAAATATTTACATTACAAAATATCAATTTGAGTTTACAAATGTTTAAGATTTCGCAAATATGACTCAAGACCATGAGTTATACAAGAGAAATCCTCCCAAAAGTCGTATCCACGTGCATGCATGTAACCTACATTGCTAACCTGATGACCACGTTCAATTTCTTGAAAACATACTTAAAACTGTCAACACGAGGTTGGTGAGTTCACAAGTTATTATAAAGAGTTATCATAAACCCAATGTTTAAATCTGATCTTTTTGCCGATCAAAACTCTTTGTTAAACCTGATCATTTTAACCTGATCAGTACTCTTTCGTTTAAACCTGATCACTTTAACCTGATCAGAATTCTTTACTTTAAACCTGATCACTTTACCCTGATCAGAACACTTTTGTGTAAAACCTGATCATTTTAACCTGATCAGAACTCTTTTGATAAATCTGATCACTTTACCCTGATCAGAACTCTTTTGTGTAAAACCTGATCATTTTAACCTGATCAGAACTCTTTTGATAAACCTGATCACTTTACCCTAATCAGAACTCTTTTGTGTAAAACCTGATCACTTTACCTTGATCAGAACTCTTTTGTGTAAAACCTGATCATTTTAACCTGATCAGAAATCTTTACTTTAAACCTGATCATTTTAACCTGATCAGAACCCTTTTGTGTAAAACCTGATCATTTTAACCTGATCAGAACCCTTTTGTGTAAAACCTGATCACTTAACCTGATCAGAACCCTTTTGTGTAAAACCTGATCATTTTAACCTGATCAGAACCCTTTTGTGTAAAACCTGATCATTTTAACCTGATCAGAACTCTTTTGATAAACCTGATCATTTTACCCTGATCAGAACTCTTTTGTATGTATTACCAATGAATATGATTACTAATCCGATCTATTGACCCCATTTGTAAGCTTGCAAGGAATACAAAATAGTATGTAATGTACGAGACCGTAACCAAACCCCAACTTTCTGTGCCTCCCCTCGCCTTTCTGCGAGTAAGACAATATGCGGTCATTCGGCCATTTTGACCCCTGGTTAGCGCGACTAACCATGACCGGAGGCGTCACCCCCAATAGTACTATTCATATAATCCCGGGCTAAATCCATAGCTAATGGTTACTAATTTATTACGAGGACTTTAAGCGCTTTATTGTTCCCTCAATACATACATACGGTCAGATCATTAGTTCCATTCATTTATACATAAAAGTCTTTTACAAGTATGTTTCCACCCCAAATCATTTCAAAAACTTAGAAAAAGGGGGATTAGTGAAACTCACCTCGACAGTATGAATGCTAGCAAAAATTTGAATGACGGCAGATTCGCCTATCCGTATCCTATTTACACAAGGATAACATACACGTTAAGACTACTCGTCTTAAACGCAATTTGTTCACTTGACTTAGCCGATCTGATTACTTTTGTTTTAATTATCTTTTTAGTTTTTCCAACCTTGTTTTGTTATGAAAATAGTTCTGAGTTACAGCCTTATGGGGCTAATAAACAGGTATCGAAACTTTCTTAGTTTCGATTGAACAGAACAGATGTCGAAACTTCCTAGTTTCGACAGGGCAAAACGGTTATCGAAACTCCTAGTTTCGATTGGCAAGAATAGTATCGAAACTACCTAGTTTCGATTGTACACAGGTATCGAAACTTCCTAGTTTCGATTGAGTAAATAGATATCGAAACTCCTAGTTTCGATAGAACAACCGGTATCGAAACTCCTAGTTTCGATTGAATAACTGGTATCGAAACTCCTAGTTTCGATCAATAGGTATCGAAACTCCTAGTTTCGATTGACTAACAGGTATCGAAACTATAGTTTCGATATCTGCACTTTGATTTACAGAATTCACTCTGTATATTTTTATGTTCAAATCTTGAGTTTGACACAGTTTTCTTGTTATCTTACTTGCGTTTGAACGATTTGTATGTTTAGTTACGGTTTAAAGCAAATAATATGGATGGTATCGAGTTTTTACCTCAAACCGAGAATGGCGATCTTTAGAGAAAAACAGAGAAGTAGTCTTGAATCTTTTGCTAAGCTTTCTTCAAGAACACTTGAAATTCTCCTTATGACACCGAATTGTGGTGATTTTCGCTTTAAAACTGGACTTCGATTTGAAAGAGAATTGGGAATTTGCCGTAAGAAAAGAGAAGGTTTGAAAGGGATGGTGAAGTTTCGACTGAAGGGTATGGTTTTCATCTGAATCAAAGTGAATCAGGCAAGTGGGAGCATGGCTCCCCTGACTCTCGGCCAAGAAAGTCAAGAAGTGGGTTTGGGGTTAATGATAACAATTTTAATCATTAATTTATTAATGATATTAGTATCAATTATAGTTTTAAAGGGGTAATTTAATTCAGTTTCGATTCTTCGCGGTATTATAATTTTTAACCATTTTATGGCTCGTTGAAGAAAATATTAGAATCTTGGCTCAACGTAAATTTTGTGTAATATATATATATATATATATATATATATATTTTTCTGGTTATTTTATTTAACCATTTACGTTCGCATTAAGTCGGGTTATCCTGCTTACTTTTTCTAGTAACTCTTTACGGTTTACTAGACTTGGAACAAACTTCTTTGCTAGACTTCTTGACTTTACTTAGTCAAAATAAAATATCAGGAAATAATAATTATGAACGTGCGTTTATGAAATGTGGATATTGACCTGAAATGCTGGGTGTCACACTTGGCACGGTCGCGCGCCTTGCTTTGGAACGGTCGCGCCCGGTGCCTTGGCACGGTCGCGCCTCTTGACAGTTGAAACGTAAAAACGATCTTTAATTCTAAACTCGCTCAATTCCGTAACGGTTATACACGTTTATCTGTTAATAATCATCATTAGACGATTAAGCATCGACATTACACCTGAATTAAAACCAATTACAGATTCCTAAGCTAAACCATCGACCCTTCATTCTTGTTCACCAAATCCACTATTCTAGTCTCAATTCTCCCAAACAAACGCTTTACCATCCTCTCTAAAAACTTCTGAACGCACAGAAATAGCCGGAGTTGCAGCAGAAGACGCCGGAGATCAAACCGTCGTCGTCGGAACAAGTCCCTACCGTACTCCATCGATTCATTATTCTTCCGGGTAATTGAAACCTTCCACACTTTCGTTTCAGTTCATAGATCAAAAGCCCCATGTTAATTTGGGCTTTCATTATGGAAAATCACCACGAACCCGAATCCACATTTTCGTTAAAAATGATTTAATCGAATCAAACCTTAGACACGTTTTAAATACAATTAAATTATACATAAAGACTCGTGATGATCTAATGGGTAAAGCCCCATGAATTCCAACATTAACAATATAAAAATTAGCCAAATCGTTTCTGTTTTGGGACAGACACGGCCGCGCTAGTATCTAGCGTGGTCGTGCTTCATGAGACACGGTCGCGCCAAATACCAGCGCGGTCGTGCCTCACACACTCAGACACAGTCATGCCTTTGGCTAGACTTGGTCATGTCTCAAAACCTTAGACACGGTCGTGCCTAGTCCAGAACACGATCGTGCCTAGAGAACAATCCAATTGTGCATTCTGTTTGATCAACACAGTCGCGCCCTGACTAGCATGGTCGCGCCCGTGGTTCGAGCACGATCGTGCCCTTCCCAGGCACGGTCGTGTGTGAGTTAAATTCTTGGCAGAATTATAATTTTATATATTTTTAAAACAATAAATATTCTGATTAAATTAAAAAATAAAAATAGTTGATTTTTATAAAGTTGCATTTAATCCTATCTAGAAAGAACAAATATTTAATGAATAGAAAATTATTTACTTAAAGTTTATAAAATTTAGTTTACATTTATTGTTAAACCTTAAAAAGTATTTTAATGGTTACGTTACATATATTATAAATAAATATTTAATTTATGTTTAAACAAAAACAATTAATTATTTATACTAAAGTATAACTAATACTTACAAGGTTTTCATAAACAATAATTATTTACATTACTTATTTAATTATTCAAACTCAAACTTTAATCAAAATACTCTAAAAATATTCTTTCAAACTTTATATTTTATTCAATACTTTCAATTACAAATCAATGACTTTTTACACAAGTCCAAATGCAACTTTAGACTTAAACTTTTGTGCACACTATTAATACCATATACATTACACTTTATGTTAACTCGTGCATTTCAAGGATCTTTATTCTATCTAGTATCTTTGTTAGCTACGCCTTCAAACCAAGTGAGTATACATAGCCCCTTTTACTCTTTTACACTTTTGGGGTGAAACATGAACTCTATCAAATTACATGTTTACATTTACACAAACAACACAAATACAAATCCTATTTACATTCATGTGTGCAATTTGAGCTTTATGCCCGAGTGCTAACTTTTGTGAACACTTATGTGCAATCATTAACTATTCAAGCCGACGGTTTTCAATGATAGATCTATTGAGTCTAATAAACCCACCCAGATTGGGGTAATTGATACCGACAACACAATTTGCATGCTAGTTACAAAGGTTTGATTGTACTTGTTACACAATAGCTTCTCCCCATAAATGCCTTATTTATCATGTTATGTAAGGATTTGTTTTACAAACTATATGCTATCTATATACAAACCTGTGTTATACTCACCAACTTTTTAGTTGACTTTATTTTATTCATGTTTCAGGTCCTAATATGTGAGATTGTTCAAGATGTGCTACATATAGGCTTGGACTTAGTTAAAATAAATAAAGAACTTATGCATTTCAATTATGTTTCTTTTCTTGGAATTGCTTTTGTTTGAATGTTTGTAATGGAATTTAACAATTAATATATTTCAATTTAGTCAACCTTGTGCTTATGAACAGTCTACATGTCCCGCCCCGATGATTCCGCCATCGGTCGGGGTGTGACATCATGCGTACTTGACAAGTGCGCAGAGCATTCTTCTTGCGTACTTGGTAAGTACGCATGATCTTTCTCCTGCGTACCTGCATACTTGGTAAGTACGCATGATCTTTCTCCTGCGTACCTGCGTACTTGGTAAGTACGCAGGACGTCTCTACTGCGTACTTGATAAGTACGCAGCACCTGTTTTCTGGACAAGTCCGATCATGCTAACCTTACAACTTTCTTTGATCAAAAGGTGCGGTTTTCACTCTAGATGCTAGTTCTAAGCTTATTTTCAAGTTTCATCCATAAAAACGTCTCCTATTTAGCTAAAACCCGAAAAACCCCAAAACGAAGAAAAACTCAGTTTAAGGTCGAATCGTTACCTGGATTGTGATTCTGATTCGGAGGTTTTGCTCACGAGCTCAGTAGTAACGTGCTCCTTCAATTTCGTGTCGATCCGTTGACTTTCTCTCTCTAGACCCGACTCTCCTTTCTCTCTCTAGCTTGCAAGTGTTGGTGGAAAATGAGAGATTCAAGGCTGTCTTGGCCCTTATATACTTGGGCTTCCCTCGGCCTGTTGGAGCCGAGCCCAAGCTCATCCATTTTTTTCTTTCATTTTTGACGATTAAATCTCTATCGCGTTATTAATTACTTATTCACTATTTTTGGGATGTTACAAGTATAACCATATTTCAACATATATTTAGCTATGTTTCACAATAACATGTGTTTATATATACTTATACTGAAACGTCTTTTAAATTTTCATACACATAATTCCTCTATGACCAATCCATCATAATATATACATATATGATCTTTATAATTTCTACGTGTCTTAGACATTTTAATCATATCAATTTTTCATGTCACACAAATACGTATATCTTGCAAGTTCTAAATCTCTTGAATGTTTTGTCTAACACTTTTCATGCTTTATTTTTAAGATGTTAATACGTTTTATTATTTAATATAAACATTTCCATGATTATTAACCTTAACTATGTACATACATGTTTCTCATATATACATACCTATACCTAGCAACTTGTCCAAGTTAACAAAATAAGCGTACTCCCGTACATATATTTATCAAGATCTTCACATATATAAACTTTAAACACACTCATATATGCATATATAAATTACGATTATATATGTATATATATACAAATATACACTTCACTTAACCAAGTATTAACAATCCTTTTTATAATATAAATCATGCTTTTTATTCATCAACTATAACTTATCATACATAATCAAAACAACAACACATACACTTATGAATACAAATTTCAGCCCTTTATGTATATATTTAGAGAACTTTTTGTTTAACAACTCATAACTTAGCATCATGAAATCAAAATAACAAATACCTCATAAAATATTTTAAGTTAATAATCTATATATATAAGTCTATTATTTCGAACCACATACATCTTTTTATATAAAATCTATTTTTTAAACATAATAAAGTTAAACTTATAAAACTCTTTAGCTTTTCAAATCTCTTTGATTATTAGGATGAACAACATGCTTTATTAAGGAAGACATAAAAGATGGATGACGGTTTCATACCACTAGACAAGCTAGTTGAAGAATCACAACAAAAGATGAGAAATGGCTTGTCTTGTTAGCAAAATCGACTCCTAGACCTCAAGAACTCCCGTGCATCTTCAAGCTTCTAACCAAACTCTCTTAGGATTTTGATCTTGGATTATTTTAAAAGAGTGTGTATGTGTGTGCATGTGTGTCGAATATATATATATATAGATGGAGTGAGAGTTGAATGCTTGATTAGATATCCATTTATTACCTATTTGATTGATTTCATTTGCATGTCATCATCACTTGGAAGAGATCATGCATGTGTGCCACTTGGAGAAGAGGGCATGCATGTGTGCCAAGTATTAGCATTGAATGTGTTAGTGGAGAGGGGCTAGGCCCTCTTTTTGGCCGAGAGGGTGTGGGTGGGGGGTTGGGTGTTGTCTAATCTATTAATGACTAGATATGTGGGTTGTTTTAGTGGTAAAAATCTTCTAAGTGGTTGTGTGATCTAATACCTGGTATAAAAACTTTAAATGGTTTAATACTCGTATGATTTTATGTGGTTTATCTGATTTCAATTGATCACTAGATAACCCGACATAGTCACTACTGTGCTATATTATACACGTATACACATAAAATAACTTAGAGTCATGTAACAATTATTTATGTGTCAAATTTTTATAAAAGTTTAGTCATTAATATTTACGTTTTTATACTTAACTGTATCACTAGACTTTTCCGAAATAAAATTCTTTTTAATCACCAACAACTGTATTTTGCGGGTTATAACTGCTTACCTTTTCTTAGTAATTCTCTAATAATTACTAATCATGAAATAAGTTCCTTTGCTAGACTCCTTGACTTTACTTAGTCAAAATAAAATTCAGGAAATATATTTTATGAACGTGCATTTATGTAATATGGATATTGACCTGAGATGCTGGGTGTCACATTCTCCCCATGTTAACGAGAATTTCGTCCCGAAATTCAGTTCTTGTCATCTTGACTTGGAGCGTTCGTGAACAAGGACGGGTACTTGGCTTTCATTTTATCTTCCCGCTCCCACGTATACTCGGGGCTGCGCTTCGAATTCCAACGTACCTTGACCAGCATAATACGGCTGCGCCTTGTTCTCTGAACCTTCCAATCTGCGACTTCAATTGGTTCTTCAACGATGTGCAACTTGTCGTCTATGTAAACTTCATCATGCAGTATAATTAATGTCTCGTCTGATAAACACTTCTTGAGATTGGACACATGAAATGTATCATGTATATTGCTTAGTTCTTGTGGCAACTTGAGTTTATAAGCTACAGAGCCAACCCTAGCCAGTATTTCAAATGGTCCAATGTACCTAGGGTTAAGCTTGCCACGGTTGCCAAATCTTGCAATTCCCCTCCAAGGTGAGACCTTTAACATGACTTTTTCTCCCACCTGGAATTCTAAAGATCTTCGTCTGTTATCCGCGTAACTCTTTTGTCTGTCACGGGCGGCCTTCAGACTATCCTTGATTTTGAAAATCTTGTCTGTGGTCTCTTGAATAACCTCAGGACCAGCTAAGTGTTTGTCGCCAACCTCCGCCCAACATAGCGGTGAGCGACATTTACGACCATACAAAGCCTCGAATGGAACAGCTTTTATGCTGGTATGGTAACTATTATTGTACGAAAACTCAGCCAACGGTAGGTGAGTATCCCAATTTCCTCCGAAATCAATTGCACACGCACGAAGCATATCTTCTGAAGTCTGAATGGTTCTTTCACTTTGACCATCTGTTTGAGGGTGATATGATGTGCTCATGTCAAGACGTGAGCCTAAAGCTTCTTGTAAGGATTGCCAGATTCTAGATACGAATCTGCTATCTCTATCAGAGATAATAGAGCTTGTCACTCCATGTCTGGCTACAATTTCATTAATATATAGTCTTGCGAGCTTCTCGGTTTTATCCGTCTGTTTGATAGGTAGGAAATGTGCTGACTTTGTCAAACGATCGACGATTACCCATATAGTATCGTACCCGCTTGAAGTCTTGGGTAACTTTGTAATGAAATCCATGGAGATTTGTTCCTATTTCCATTGAGGAATCTCGGGTTGTTGTAATAATCCTGACGGTTTCTGATGCTCTACTTTTACCTTGGAACATGTCAGGCACTTGCCAACAAAGATATCAATCTCTCCTTTCATGTTTGGCCACCAATAGTGTTCTTTCAAATCCTTATACATCTTATCCGAACCTGGGTGAATGGAGTACCTGGACTTGTGGGCTTCGTCTATAGCCAACTCCCGTAAATTACCAAAACGTGGCACCCAAATTCTATTCATGAAGTATAAAGTGTCATCTGACTTTGGTTCCAACTGCCTTATCATTCCCTGTAATGCCTCACTCTCAATGTTCTCTTATTTGATTGCTTCCTGTTGTGCCATACGGATTTGAGTCATGAGATTCGTATGAATTTTCAATCCTAGGGCACGAACACGAAGAGTTTTAACTCGCTCCTTATGACTCAAGGCGTCTGCTACGACATTCGCCTTCCCAGGGTGGTACTTGATCTCGCAGTCGTAATCATTTAGCAGTTCTACCCAACGGCGTTGCCTCATGTTCAGTTCTTTCTGATTAAAGATATGCTGGAGACTCTTGTGGTCTGTAAAGATAGTGCATCTTGTACCATAGAGGTAATGTCTCCATATTTTGAGTGCAAACACAACAGCACCCAATTCTAAATCGTGAGTAGTATAATTTTTCTCATGGACCTTTAGTTGTCTGGATGCATATGCTATAACTTTTTCCCTCTGCATCAGTACACATCCCAGACCTTGGTGTGACGCGTCACAATACATGATGAAATTATCGGTTCCTTCAGGAAGTGAGAGGATTGGTGCACTGCAAAGCTTTTGCTTTAATAATTGAAAAGTTGACTCTTGTTTATCGGTCCAATCAAACTTTTTGTCTTTTTGTGTTAACGTTGTCAAGGGTAGGGCTATTTTTGAAAAGTTCTCGATGAATCGCCTGTAATAACCTGCCAATCCCAGAAATTGACGCACCTCAGTTGGGGTTCTTGGTGCTTCCCAATTTTTGATAGCTTCAATCTTGGATGGGTCTACATGAATACCCTTCTTATTGATGACATGCCTGAGAAAGTGGACCTCTCGGATCCAAAATTCGCACTTAGAGAATTTTGCATATAATTTCTCATTCCTAAGTAGTTCTAAGATTAGCTTCAAGTGATGTCCATGTTCTTCCTTGGTTTGTGAATATATCAATATGTCATCGATAAATACAATCACGAATTTATCCAGGTATGGTTTGCACACACGATTCATGAGATCCATGAAAACTGCCGGTGCATTAGTCAAACCAAATGGCATGACTAGGAATTCATAATGACCATAACGAGTTCTAAGAGCTGTCTTTGGTATATCATCCTCCTGGACTCTTAATTGGTGGTATCCTGATCGTAGATCAATCTTAGAACAGAAACTTGAACCTTGAAGTTGATCGAATTGGTCGTCTATTCGAGGAAGAGGATACCGGTTCTTAATTGTAAGCTTGTTCAATTCCCGGTAATCGATACACATTCTAAAGGTTCCATCTTTTTTCTTCACAAATAAGACCGGAGCTCCCCAAGGTGAAAAACTCGGTCTTATGAAACCTTTATCAAGTAACTCTTGCAGTTGGTTTGATAATTCTTGCATCTCAGAAGGTGCTAAACGATATGGTGATCGTGCAACTGGTGCAACTCCTGGTGCTAAGTCGATCCGGAACTCAACTTGCCTCGGTGGTGGTAAACCAAGTAAGTCTTCATGAAATACTTCGGGGTAATCTCTAACAATCGGTATGTCCTCAAGTTGACGTTCCTCAGGTTTCTTCTCGACGATATGAGCCAGATACGCACAATAACCCTTGCGTAGACATTTATGAGCTTTCATGCAGTTTATCATCTTCAGCATCGTTCTACACCTTTCGCCTTGAATTGAAAGAATTTCTCCGCTTGGTAATGGGATACGTACAATCTTCTCACAGCATATGATTTCGGCATGATTCTTTGATAACCAATTCATACCAACAACAATATCGAAACTCCCTAGTTCGACGGGTAGAAGGTCTATATCAAATGTATGGTTTTCTAAACATAAAGTACAACCCTTAATGACCTCTCCGGTTTTAATTAACTTCCCATTTGCTAATTCGATTGTATAACTTTGATCTAGTTTGTTGGCCTTAATACCAAGTAAGGATTTAAAATCATTCGACACAAAGCTCATATCCGCACCCGAATCAAAAAGTATAGAGGCATAGTGATTATTTATTGGGAACGTACCAGTGACAATGTTCGGGTCCTGGCGTGCGTCCCCTGCACCCATCACAAATGCTCTCCCTTGTGCCCGAGTGTTCATCTGATTCTTCCACTTGGGACAGTCCTTCTTGAAATGCTTCGGATCGCCACAAACAAAACATCCCGGTTTATTCTTCCACATTCGGTTATTAACTCGACAAGCTTGTGTGGTGTGGCCAAACCTGTCGCATTTTCCACATCTGATACATTCGCCGGTGTGATGATCCGCACTTCTTGCACCTTGGTAGACCCCTATCATACTCCTTCCTTTCTACAGTGTTGGTTGTAAAAGCCTTTACAGTTCCTTGTTTCTTAAACCCTTGTTTCCCAAATTTGTTACTTGAATTCCCCATCCACTTCCTTTTCTCCCCAGATCTACCTTCGTCGTTCTCCTTTCTCATAAACAATCCATTACGTACTGCATCATCCCTTAGTTTAAATGCTAAAGTTATAGCACTCTTGGCATCTATTGGATTAGATGAAGTTACCTTACTGCGAATTTAAGGCACAAGGCCTACCTTTCCACACGCTTATGCTCTGGCGTGACCATATGCGGTACTAGAATTGCCAATTCATTGAAACGGTCGGTGTACCCTGCCACATCATCTCCGATCATTTGTAGGTTCCACATTTCAGTTTCAATCTTTTGCAATTCGTTTCGAGGACAATATTCCTCGATCATCATGGTTTTCAAGTCTTCCCAAGAAAATTGATACGCTGTCTCTACCCAAAGTCTTTATTTGAGTATTCCACCAAGTTAAAGCTTTGTCAGTGAGCGTGCAAGTAGAATGCTTCACCATGCAGTCAGCGGTGCATTCACTAATATCAATCACTGACTGTAACATTTCCAATTTTTAGTATCCATATTTCAACTCAATGTATCGCATTTCAAACCAAATTCTCATGCGCTGTCTTATTATATTCTTCGCCATAAATTAAATACAATGATTCAATACAAATACTTAAGTTTTACTCAGTTATATACTGTGACACCCAGTATTTCAGGTCAATATCCATATTACATAAATGCACATTCATAACATATATTTCCTGAAGTTTTATTTTGACTAAGTAAAGTCAAGGAATCTAACAAAGGAAATTATATCAAAATAGTAATTTTTAAGAATTACTAGGAAAATAAGCAGTGATAGCCCGCAAAGTACGGTCGTTGGTGATTAACAAGAACTTGACAGTAAAAGTCTAGTGAGACGTTTTAATAAATAAAGATATTAAAGCGGGTATAAATCTCAGGTATTATACCACATCTAAAGATCACATCATCATCATGATTGCTTTGCTTAGACAACACTCAAGCGTCATAATCATCATGATTATGACCAAAGATGCAAGCAACATAAAGACCACATCATCATCATGATTGCTTTGCTTGCATAACACTCAAGCGTCATAATCATCATAATTATGACCAAAGATGCAAGCAACATAAAAATCACATCGTCATAAATATGAAATTTATTTATGACAACACCCAACCTCCGTTTCATATAATGTATATATATATATATATGTATATATGAATGTCCCGCAAGATACGAACGTTGGTAATAAATCAAAAATAACCATTACAACATTTAGGAATTCAAAATATCTATGCAATATATTTTGAAAAACAAATAATTATAAAAGATCGTAAACACTCGTAGGAATTTGTAACGAACAACCTTTATAATACCAACTAATAACCTATTCGAGGTATACACATTAGGTGATTCAAATACCAGCTTTCTTGATGGAATACCCACTTTATCAACTAGAACACTCAAAGCCATCAATGACGACTTCCTTTGCTTCTTGCTTCACGCCATCACCAACCAACCACCTCACCATCATTGTCTTTTAACCAACAATTCACTCCAATGTCATAGTCATAATGATGATGATTATGGCAAAGATTACACTCCACCTAGTGTATATATAAGAGGGAAACTTAACACAAATCAAGAGTTCCAAGAACTCTATCTTTCTCTCCTCTCTTCTCGGCTCTCTAGCCACACACACACACACGCACACCTCTTGCAATTCCAAGTGAAGATCAAGGTGATTCCAAGTGGTTATAAGGATTCAAGCCATTGTTCTTCCATCAAATCCTTCTCCTTGCTTGCTTTAAGTGAGTATTCACAACCCCTTTTTACTCTTTTACACTTTTGGGGTGGAACATGAACTCTATACTCATTACACATTACACATTTACATTTACTCAAACAACACAAGTGCAAAAATCCTATTTACATACATGTGTGCAAAAATTTGAGCTTTGTGCCCGAGTGCTAGGTGTGCTAACCTCTTGTATGCTATTATGTGCAATCATTAACTTTTCAAGCCGACGGTTTTCAATGATGGATCTATTGAGTCTGACAAACCCACCCAGGATACGCGGTGATTAAAACCGACAATACACTTTGTTTTGCATGCTAGTTACAAGGTTTGATTGTACATTTGGTTACACAATAGCTGCTCCCCATAAACGCCTTATTTATCATGTCATGTAAAGGATTTGTTTTCAACTATATGCTATCTACATACAACTGTGTTATACTCACCAACTTGTTAGTTGACTTTATTTTATTCATGTTTCAGGCCCCAATATGTGAGATTGATTCAAGACGTGTTCAACATAGGATTTGGACTTAGCAATTTAAATCAAGAACTTTATGAATTGTTTTATGTTTCTTGTTTGAATTTGGTTTGTACTTGGATTATTTGTAATGGAAATTTAACTTTAATATATTTCAATTTAGTCAACCATGTGCTATGAACAGTCTTACATGTCCCGCCCCGATGATTCCGCCATCGGTCGGGGTGTGACAGATTGGTATCAGAGCCTTGGTTATAGGGAATTAGGTTATTAGACATCTTGACCTAGACTATAACTTTAGGACACCCACTTATACTGAGTCTCATGATTTTTGTGCTATGTGTTACGTGCTATGTACTACATGTTATATGTTACATGCTTAGTATGATTACTTATTATTTCATTTTGATGACTTATGTATTTTAAATCCATGACTTATTAGGATATTCTTAATAATTAAATAAATACTATCCTTTCCTATATTCTAAAACCTCATAATATTTCTACCTTCTTTCCTATCTTTATCCTTCTTAGCATGTGGAAGAATTCTTGAAGCAAAAAACTCTAAAATTTTTATTTCTTCGTTAAGGTTTTAAACTTGTTAAATTATTTGAGGACACGTGCAATCTGGAAGGGTGACACCTGTATTTTGGGTTTTCTGTCTAGGAAAGCATTTCGCATAAATCCCAATCAACCGAGGGACCCGTATGCTTTCCTGGGAATTCCCAAGATGAGTGTTTACTTATAGGCTAAAGCATGTCTCCTTGAAAATTTTATGAGTTTAAATTAACCTTAATATGCCATAGTATTCAAGTGATTTTATCACTTTTGAGTACAATCCAAAATATAAATATCTATTTTTATTTGGTTATCTCATTCTATTAAATCCTAGCAATTCTCATCAGTTCTTACAATCTTTTCTTGTCTTGTGAAAATCTATAGAATGCCTCCTCGTCGTGCTCCCGCAACCAACGCCAACTCCGACATTGCTGCTATTCTTACCCAATTGGTGACACAACTCACCCAAGCAAATGGTGCCACTAATGGCAATGGTGGAAATGGAAGCAATAGTGGTAATAATGGTGGTAATGGTGGAAATGGTGGAAACAATCCATCTCAATGCACCTTCAAGCACTTCAATTCGTGCAATCCCCTAAAGTTTTATGGAACCGAAGGAGCTACTGGACTCCTTCAATGGTTTGAAAGTATTGAGAATACCTTTCTCAATAGTGACTGTCCCGACAACCTCCGTGTTCGTCATGCTACAAGTGTCCTACAAAAACGGGCACTTACATGGTGGAATGGGGAGAAAAGGAATAGGGGTATTGATGTAGCTATGGCTTTACCTTGGGATGAGGTCAAAAGGCTTATGACCGAGGAATTCTGTCCTCGAAATGAAGTGAAAAAGTTAGAAGCTGAATTTTGGGATCTTGCCCAAGATAGTGGGGAAAACTTAGCATATACAACTCGGTTCCATGAGTTGAGTCTTCTCGTGCCCCACATGATCACTCCTTTGACCCGTTGTATCGAGAAGTATATTGGTGGGCTACCAAGACAAATCCAAGATACTGTCTTAGGTAGAAATCCTGCTACTTTGGAAGATGCCATCCGCCTGTCTGCTACCCTAACTGATAATCATGTGAAAGCTGGGACTCTTACTAAAAAGGGTTCTAAGAAGGTTGCTGAAACCGTAACCCCTCCTACTCACAACAAGGAAGCCACAACCGAACCCTCTCGCAATAATAAAAAGAGGAAAGTTAGAAATTTTGCTGTGCTTACTCCTACTATTCCGGTTATCCAAGCTGCACCTATGGTTCAAACACCGGTTAAAAAGCCTTATGGTGGAATCTACCCACTTTGTGCCACCTGCAATTTTCATCATCCTCAAAGCATCCCATGTCGCCTTTGTACTTATTGTGGGAGATATGGTCACACGGTTAGTGTTTGTAGGACCAAAGCCCTTACGGGCCAAGTCAACCCTCCAAACCGAACCGTACCTCAAGTGGCTAACCAAGGTGCTCCCGCCATTGCTAATGGGCGTGCTTGTTATGAGTGTGGTGACCCGAACCATTTTCGTAATCAATGTCCAAGACTTACAAATACTAGACAAGGTGGAGCTCGTGGGCGTGCGTTCAACATAAACGCCAACGAAGCTCAAGCCAACAACGACGTGGTTAATGGTACGTTTCTTGTTAATAGTCAATATGCCTCCATTTTGTTCGATACGGGTGCCGATAAAAGTTTTGTGTCACTTAATTTTGAGCCTTTACTTGCAAAGACACGATCCCAATTAGAGAAAACCTTCACCGTTGAAATAGCAAATGGTGACTCCCTTACCATTGAGTCCATTATTTATGATTGCTCCTTAGAACTAAATGACCATTCATTCCCAATCAACCTTGTTCCAATGCCACTAGGAAGCTTTGATATTATCATAGGTATGGATTGGCTATCAAATCATCATGCCGAAGTCATTTGCTTTGAAAAGTGTATTCGAATTCCGCTACCATCGGGAGAAACCTTAAGGGTTTTTGGTGAAAAGCCTTGCAAGGGTCTTAAATTGATGTCTTGTACTACCGCTCAAAAGTACTTACGAAAGAAATACATCGCCTTCCTAGCTCATATTGTTCAAAAGGACGTCAAGGAGAAGAGTATTCAAGACATTCCTATCATTAGGGATTTTCCCGAAGTGTTTCCTAAAGATTTATCCGGTCTTCCTCCTGTTCGTCAAGTAGAGTTCCGTATTGATCTTATGCCCGGAGCTAACCCCGTTGCTAGAGCTCCTTATCGTCTTGCACCTTCGGAAATGCAAGAACTCGCAAGTCAACTTCAAGAACTCTCCGACAAAGGTTTCATTCGCCCGAGTCATTCACCGTGGGGTGCACCCGTCTTATTTGTTAAGAAGAAGGATGGATCATTTCGCATGTGTATTGACTACCGCGAACTCAACAAGCTTACTATTAAGAACCGTTACCCTTTGCCTAGAATCGATGATCTCTTTGATCAACTTCAAGGTTCTACTTGCTTCTCGAAGATCGATCTTCGATCCGGTTATCATCAGCTTCGTGTTCAAGAAGATGACATTCCTAAGACTGCTTTTCGAACAAGGTATGGTCATTACGAGTTCATGGTTATGCCTTTCGGGTTAACCAATGCACCCGCAGTTTTCATGGATCTCATGAATCGTGTGTGCAAACCGTACCTTGATAAATTCGTGATCGTTTTCATTGACGATATCTTAATCTATTCCAAGACTAAAGCCGACCATGAAGAACACCTTAGATTGGTTTTGGACCTTTTAAAGAAAGAACAACTATATGCCAAGTTCTCCAAGTGTGAATTTTGGTTAAAAGAAGTTCAATTTCTTGGTCACATCGTCAACGACAAGGGTATTCATGTTGATCCTGCTAAGATTGAAACGGTTAAGAATTGGAAAGCCCCGAGGACTCCTACCGAAGTTCGTTCATTTCTTGGTCTTGCGGGTTATTATCTTTGTTTCATCTCAAACTTCTCAAAGATTGCTGTCCCTCTTACCGCTTTGACCCATAAGGGTAAAACTTATGAGTGGGGACCGAAACAAGAAGAAGCTTTTCAAACTCTTAAGCATAAGTTGTGCAATGCTCCCATTTTGACTCTTCCCGATGGAAATGATGATCTAGTTGTCTATTGTGATGCTTCTAACCAAGGTCTTGGTTGTGTCCTCATGCAACGAGGAAAAGTAATCGCTTATGCATCAAGACAACTCAAAATTCATGAAAAGAATTATACGACGCACGATCTAGAGTTGGGTGCGGTCGTATTCGCGTTAAAGATTTGGAGACATTACCTATATGGCACGAAATATGTGGTGTTCACCGACCACAAAAGTCTTCAACATATCTTCAACCAAAAAGAACTCAATATGAGGCAACGACGTTGGGTCGAACTCCTTAACGACTATGACTGCGAAATTCGTTACCATCCCGGCAAAGCGAATGTAGTAGCCGATGCTTTGAGTCGAAAGGACCATGTTATGCTTCATTGTGCCCGTATTCAAACCGATATTCAAACCCGTATCTTAGAAGCTCAACACGTCTCGGTAACCGAGGGTAACATGTATGAAGAAATGTCGTGTGGTGTTGAACTTCTTCTTGAATCAAAACCAAATGGCTTACTCTATTACTTGAACCGTATTTGGGTTCCCGATCGCGATGATCTCCGTACATTTCTCATGAACGAGGCTCATAAGACTCGTTATTCTATTCATCCTGGTGCGGATAAAATGTACCAAGATCTTCGCCAACTTTATTGGTGGCCCGGTATGAAGAAAGACATTGCTCTTTATGTGACCAAATGCTTAACTTGCTCCAAAGTCAAAGCCGAACATCAACGTCCTTCTGGTTTACTTGAACAACCGGAAATTCCCGTGTGGAAATGGGAGAATTTAGCTATGGATTTCATTACCAAGCTCCCTCGCACCTCGAGTGGTTATGATAGTATTTGGGTGATCATTGATCGACTCACCAAATCTGCCCACTTCTTGCCTATTCATGAAGACTTCAAAGTGGAGAAATTAGCCCGAATTTACATTGATGAAATTGTGAGCCGTCATGGTGTTCCCTTGAACATAATATCCGATAGAGACGCTCGGTTCACTTCTCGATTTTGGCAATCTCTCCAAAAGGCTCTTGGTACTCGATTAGATTTGAGCACGGCTTACCATCCCCAAACTGATGGTCAAACCGAGCGAACAATCCAAACTCTTGAAGACATGCTTAGAGCTTGTGTAATCGATTTTGGTGGCAATTGGGATTCACATTTATCCCTTATTGAGTTTTCGTACAACAATAGCTACCACACAAGTATCAACATGGCTCCGTTCGAAGCTCTCTATGGTCGCAAGTGTCGTTCTCCTATCTGTTGGAACGAGATTGGTGAAGCACAAATCACCGGTCCCGAGTTAATTCAAGAAACATCCGACAAGATCATTCAAATCCGTAACAATATTCGAGTAGCGAGGAGTCGGCAAAAGAGTTATGTCGACAAACGTCGAAAACCCTTGGAATTCCAAGTCGGTGACCTTGTTCTTCTAAAGGTGTCTCCGTGGAAGGGTGTGGTCCGTTTTGGAAAGAAAGGCAAGTTAGCACCTCGTTATGTTGGTCCATTCAAGATCCTTGAAAGGATTGGGAAGGTGGCTTACAAGCTCGAGTTACCTCCATCTCTTGGCAATGTGCATCCTACATTTCATATATCTAATCTGAAGAAGTGTCTCGCTGATGAAAATCTCCATATACCGCTTGACGACGTGCACATTGATGAAACAATGCACTTCGTTGAGAAGCCGGTGGAAATTATGGATCGCGAAGTCAAACAACTCAAGAGAAGTCGCATTCCTATTGTCAAAGTTCGTTGGGAATCTAAGCGTGGTCCTGAGTTCACTTGGGAACGAGAAGACCAAATGAAGCTCAAGTACCCTCACCTTTTTACCGATACTATCGCCTCCTCTAGCTAAATTTCGGGACGAAATTCTCTCAACATGGGGAGACTGTAACATTTCCGATTTTTAGTATCCATATTTCAACTCAATGTATCGCATTTCAAACCAAATTCTCATGCGCTGTCTTATTATATTCTTCGCCATAAATTAAATACAATGATTCAATACAAATACTCAAGTTTTACTCAGTTATATACTGTGACACCCAGTATTTCAGGTCAATATCCATATTACATAAATGCACATTCATAACATATATTTCCTGAAGTTTTATTTTGACTAAGTAAAGTCAAGGAATCTAACAAAGGAAATTATATCAAAATAGTAATTTTTAAGAATTACTAGGAAAATAAGCAGTGATAGCCCGCAAAGTACGGTCGTTGGTGATTAACAAGAACTTGACAGTAAAAGTCTAGTGAGACGTTTTAATAAATAAAGATATTAAAGCGGGTATAAATCTCAGGTATTATACCACATCTAAAGATCACATCATCATCATGATTGCTTTGCTTAGACAACACTCAAGCGTCATAATCATCATGATTATGACCAAAGATGCAAGCAACATAAAGACCACATCATCATCATGATTGCTTTGCTTGCATAACACTCAAGCGTCATAATCATCATAATTATGACCAAAGATGCAAGCAACATAAAAATCACATCGTCATAAATATGAAATTTATTTATGACAACACCCAACCTCCGTTTCATATAATGTATATATATATATATATATATATATATATATATATATATATATATATATATATATATATGTATATATGAATGTCCCGCAAGATACGAACGTTGGTAATAAATCAAAAATAACCATTACAACATTTAGGAATTCAAAATATCTATGCAATATATTTTGAAAAACAAATAATTATAAAAGATCGTAAACACTCGTAGGAATTTGTAACGAACAACCTTTATAATACCAACTAATAACCTATTCGAGGTATACACATTAGGTGATTCAAATACCAGCTTTCTTGATGGAATACCCACTTTATCAACTAGAACACTCAAAGCCATCAATGACGACTTCCTTTGCTTCTTGCTTCACGCCATCACCAACCAACCACCTCACCATCATTGTCTTTTAACCAACAATTCACTCCAATGTCATAGTCATAATGATGATGATTATGGCAAAGATTACACTCCACCTAGTGTATATATAAGAGGGAAACTTAACACAAATCAAGAGTTCCAAGAACTCTATCTTTCTCTCCTCTCTTCTCGGCTCTCTAGCCACACACACACACACGCACACCTCTTGCAATTCCAAGTGAAGATCAAGGTGATTCCAAGTGGTTATAAGGATTCAAGCCATTGTTCTTCCATCAAATCCTTCTCTTTGCTTGCTTTAAGTGAGTATTCACAACCCCTTTTTACTCTTTTACACTTTTGGGGTGGAACATGAACTCTATACTCATTACACATTACACATTTACATTTACTCAAACAACACAAGTGCAAAAATCCTATTTACATACATGTGTGCAAAAATTTGAGCTTTGTGCCCGAGTGCTAGGTGTGCTAACCTCTTGTATGCTATTATGTGCAATCATTAACTTTTCAAGCCGACGGTTTTCAATGATGGATCTATTGAGTCTGACAGACCCACCCAGGATACGCGGTGATTGAAACCGACAATACACTTTGTTTTGCATGCTAGTTACAAGGTTTGATTGTACATCTGGTTACACAATAGCTGCTCCCCATAAACGCCTTATTTATCATGTCATGTAAAGGATTTGTTTTCAACTATATGCTATCTACATACAACTGTGTTATACTCACCAACTTTTTAGTTGACTTTATTTTATTCATGTTTCAGGCCCCAATATGTGAGATTGATTCAAGACGTGTTCAACATAGGATTTGGACTTAGCAATTTAAATCAAGAACTTTATGAATTGTTTTATGTTTCTTGTTTGAATTTGGTTTGTACTTGGATTATTTGTAATGGAAATTTAACTTTAATATATTTCAATTTAGTCAACCATGTGCTATGAACAGTCTTACATGTCCCGCCCCGATGATTCCGCCATCGGTCGGGGTGTGACAGACTCCATCTTTTCTATCCACCTCATTAGTCCCACTGCACCCTCTGTGCCATTGAAACTGCGGGGGTTGCAAGATAGGAAGGCCTTGTAGGTGCACTTCCTGCTTGGAGCTTCTGTAGGGTCACAAGTCACTATTTTAATAATGTTATTAATTTAGACTATGACTTATGTGTTTCAGGTGAGGTTACTTGTTCCATTACCTCCAGAACCTCCAGCTGTACCACTACCTCCTGCACCTCCTCTACCGGTACCGCTGCCATTTCCTGCACCACTATTTCGATTTGCTTCGTACTGCTCCGTAGCGGAAGCTACTCGTTGTGCTATGAGTTGTTCTACATTTGGGGAAATTGTGTTGTTGTTGTTCTCACCAGTGGTGTTACGGGGTGTCCTTCGCTTAGGTGCCATGACGTTCTTTCTAACATAACATTTAGAAAGAAGTAACATTATATAATGATAATGATACCATACGACATATAGATACAACAACATCAAACGTTCATAACAATCATCACAACATAAACCATTTATTTCATAGATAAGCATGCGAAGTACATAGTTTCAAAAGACAAGGATACAAAAATAGATGGGTTCATATGACCACATCAGTACTTAAACTTTTAAACTACATAACATGCTACGGTACAACTTGCCCTTAATAGATCTAGAAATAAGAAAATGTTCCCTTTGGAACGGTAGATGAGATCATCATATCCTCCACACGTGCCTCAGCTAGGGTAGCCCGGAGCTCTGCATCAATCGCCCTCTGCTCGGCTGCCTCTGCCTTCTGCTCAGCTGCGGCAGTCCTGTGAGGCCCCAATCCCGGGAGACCTCACTCATTGGATTTACTCATCAACACATAGCACTTTTAAACATAAGACATTCATTAACACAGCGGAAACGTTTTAAAATCTCAACATACGCAGCGAAAACATACATGTCTAAACATAACTAGCCAATTACAACTGAAACTTGTCTTAATCAACATAATCAAAAGAAACATAACATAAAACATAAACGGGATGCCAGACACTGATCTTCGGGTAACTCTTCTCTCTAAACCAAGCATCCACATCCATCAACTAACCTGCACTTAACTGATATGCATACTAAAAATCAGCAACGCTGAGTGAGTTCTAACGTTTACTTTAAATCAATTATACAAAAGATTTACTAAAACATATATATATACTGCCCATATGGCTAAACTTTACATACTTTACTTTTTAAACAGTTTAAAACGTATAATAAACCGTCAATTCCTCTTTACTGTACTGCCCTCATGGCTTACATCCATGAACCGACAAGTACCTGGTCAATGCCCCCATGATCAACGATCATGAACCGACAATACCGCTTATCCGTCAATTCCTTGTCACTACTGTACCGCCCCCATGGTCAACGACCATGAACCGACGAGTACCTGGTCAATGCCCCCATGGCTAACGTCCATGAACCGACATTACCGCTTAACCGTCAATTCCTTGTCACTACTGTACCGCCCCCATGGCTAACGTCCATGAACCGACGAGTACCTGGTCAATGCCCCCATGGCTAACGTCCATGAACCGACATTACCGCTAAGGGGAGGTTGCGTGGACCTCCCGAGCAACCGCCGTCACTCATCCCAGTTGTACAACCGTTAACGAACCCAAAGGTTCTTACTAATGGGTAGAACCCATGTCTGACATCTTGTACAAGTAACATCTGTCCCAAGGACCTTTATAACTGGTACATATTCCCGAAGGAAAACTGTTCACTTTACTGTTCATAAATCTTTCTGTAAATCTTGTTCATAACTTAACATATATCATGCCTTTGTTTATGTATATAAAAATATAGTAAACGCTTGCCAAATGATATATCTTTGCTTTTACTGAAACATAGCTTATCATAAAATACATCTTACTTTCTGAAACATAGCTTATTATAAAATACATCTTACTTTCTGAAACATAGCTTATCATATATATCATGCCTTTGTTTATGTATATAAAAATATAGTAAACGCTTGCCAAATGATATATCTTACTTTACTGAAAACATACTAGCACATATATCATGCCTTTGTTTATGTATATAAAAATATAGTAAACGCTTGCCAAATGATATATCTTTGCTTTTACTGAAACAAACTTTTGCCTCTTTTAAACCTTTCACTAAAACATAGCTTTTCTCTTCAGTTTATAATATATAAAATATAATAAACACTTTACACTAAGTATGCATACCACCCCTAAAGAAGGCAAAAAGGGGATTAGAACTCACCTGGTATCTAAGTTGCAACGGTCTACTGGATCTCACACAATCTGAACAATCATAACAATTTGACACTTATCAGACTTAACTCGACGCTAAACGGTTTAACCACTCTAACATACTGACTTTACTTAATCAGTCCTGATGCCTGCGCACTTAGCAAGTGCGCAGACACTGCTTCCTGCGCACTTAGCAAGTGCGCAGACTTCCCTTCCTGCGCACTTAGCAAGTGCGCAGGCTCCTCTTCCTGCGCACTTAGCAAGTGCGCAGGACCTGCTCTGTGCGCACTTAGCAAGTGCGCACGACCTGTTCTTGGCGAAAAACCCTAACTTTCGCATTCGGGTCTGATCACTTCAAGATCCCGAACCTGCTTGCATTCAAAACGTTCGTTTTCCATTAAGGAACTCAAATCTATGCTTATCTTTCGGTTTCATCCGATTAGACATAACCTTTTCACCCAAAACCCGAAAAACCTAAAAACGAACTAAAACTCAGATCTAGGAGAATCGGTTACCTGTAATCACTTCCTTTTCGTTGCTAAACACTCAAGAGGCTCTTGCTAATGATCCTTGAAGCTTTAATCCGAAAACCGAGACTCTCTCTCTCTAGACTCTCTCTCTCCTCTCTCTAAAATCCGGAAATGAGGATGGAAATGGGGCTTTTGGGTTGTTCTTGAGGCCTATAAGGGCCCAAACCCTTCCCCTTTCGGCCCATTCACCCCGGCCCAAGCCCGCTTCCTTTCTTTTTATTTAAGTTTTAATTCCTCGTGAATTCTCTCGTGCTCTAAAACTCGAGATGTTACAAGTCCTCCTCTCCATCTCTGCTAGTCTTTTCTCTAACTCCATCATGTGACTAGATGCATGCTGAAGGGACTGGTCGATCAATCTTTTGATCTTCCATTATCCCACTAACATTTTCCATTAAGGTTGGAAAAATTGTCAAGTCTCTTCGAATGGATTTCACATCCCTTTCCAAATGGTGAATTTCTAACTCTTGCTTACTGCTTCGGGACACTAGCAGGGGAATGGTACATTCCATGCACTCCCCGGTGAGTGGTACTGGTTTTGATTCACATGTTACTCCGATAGAGTCACAAGACGTAGGGAGATCCTTCTCCACCCTCCATATTTGGACTACTTGGCGGAGCCAATCCCAGTATGATACGTCCATCCTTGGTCCTATAGACATAGTCTCACCAGTGGATTCAGCCATTTTTTTGTAGGTCGCTTCCTAACTATGGAGTTTAAGTGGAGTTAGTATGTGACATGGTGTGATTACAATATCCATATGACATGATGAATGGTTATGCAATGCTTATGCAATGAAAACGTTTTAGTGAGTCATTTAAATTATAGACTAGGTTCCGATTTAGACTCCTAGTTCGCTATAATCAATGGCTCTGATACCAATTTGTCACACCCCGCCAAGGCGGAAACGCAAGGCGTAACATTCATGGTTTCCAAAGCATATGATTACCGCAAACACATACATGTAATTGGATACATAATCAAGTTTAAAATGTTTACATCACAAAATATTAACTTGAGTTTACAAAAGTTTAAGATTTCACAAATATGACTCATGACCATGAGTTATACAAGAAAAATCCTACAAAAGCCGTATCCATCATGCATGCATGTAACCTACATTGATAACTTGAAGACCACGTTCAATTTCCTGAAAACATACTTAAAAACGTCAACACTAGGTTGGTGAGTTCACAAGTTATTATCAAGAGTTATCATAAATACATTGTCTAAACCTGATCATTTACCGATCAAAACTCTTAGTATGTATTACCAATGAATCCGAATACTAATCCGATCAATTGACCCTATTTGTAAACTTGCAAGGAATACAAAATAATATGTAATGTACGAGACCGTAACCAAACCCCAACTCTCTGTGCCTCCCCTCGCCTTTCTGCGAGTTAAGACAATATGCAGTCATTTGGCCATTTGGACCCCTGATTAGCGCGACTAATCATGACCGGAGGCGTCACCCCTAATAGTACTAATCCATAAAATCCCGGGCTAAGTCCATAGCTAATGGTTACTAACTTTTATTTCGAGGACTTTAAGCGCTTTATTTTTCCCTCAATACACACATACGGTCTGATCATTAGTTCATTCATTTACATACAAAAATACTTTAGAAGTATGTCTCCACCCCAAAACATTTCAAAAACTTAATAAAAAGGGGTTAGTGAAACTCACCTCGACAGAAGTAAATGCTAGCAAATATTTCAAATAATAGCAGCCCCGCCTATCCGTATCCTATTTACACAGTGATACTAAACACGTTAAGACTACCTGTCTTAAACGCAAGTTGTTCACCCGACTTAACTATTCCTGTTAAGTACGACTTTGTTTATTTAAAACAATATTTTCTTGTAATGACTCGTTGGTGATTATTATTCAAGTTTAGACACTTTACTTATTTTCCGGAAAAGTATATATATATTTCCACATTGGTGACTTATTATATATATTCAAAAATAAGTATTATTTTCTTCAATATTTTACATTAAAGTCACTTATAAACACATAATTATTTCTTTCCAATAATTATACAAAATCATAGATATTGATCAAGTATGTTATACGTATGACTACTCCTATGTGCACATAATCCATGTTAACACACCCATATATGATTACTTGTTCCGAACGATATTCATTATCTTGTCATGTACTTATATTTTCACCAATATCTACACACAAGTATAACCATATTTCAACATATATTTAGCTATGTTTCACAATAACATGTGTTTATATATACTTATACCGAAACGTCTTTTAAATTTTTATACACATAATTCCTCTATGACCAATCCATCATAATATATACATATATGATCTTTATAATTTCTACGTGTCTTAGACATTTTAATCATATCAATTTTTCATGTCACACAAATACGTATATCTTGCAAGTTCTAAATCTCTTGAATGTTTTGTCTAACACTTTTCATGCTTTATTTTTAAGATGTTAATACGTTTTATTATTTAATATAAACATTTCCATGATTATTAACCTTAACTATGTACATACATGTTTCTCATATATACATACCTATACCTAGCAACTTGTCCAAGTTAACAAAATAAGCGTACTCCCGTACATATATTTATCAAGATCTTCACATATATAAACTTTAAACACACTCATATATGCATATATAAATTACGATTATATATGTATATATATACAAATATACACTTCACTTAACCAAGTATTAACAATCCTTTTTATAATATAAATCATGCTTTTTATTCATCAACTATAACTTATCATACATAATCAAAACAACAACACATACACTTATGCATACAAATTTCAGCCCTTTATGTATATATTTAGAGAACTTTTTGTTTAACAACTCATAACTTAGCATCATGAAATCAAAATAACAAATACCTTATAAAATATTTTAAGTTAATAATCTATGTATATAAGTCTATTATTTCGAACCACATACATCTTTTTATATAAAATCTAGTTTTTAAACATAATAAAGTTAAACTTATAAAACTCTTTAGCTTATCAAATCTCTTTGATTATTAGGATGAACAACATGCTTTATTAAGGAAGACATAAAAGATGGATGACGGTTTCATACCACTAGACAAGCTAGTTGAAGAATCACAACAAAAGATGAGAAATGGCATGTCTTGTTAGCAAAATCGACTCCTAGACCTCAAGAACTCCCTTGCATCTTCAAGCTTCTAACCAAACTCTCTTAGGATTTTGATCTTGGATTATTTTGAAAGAGTGTGTGTATGTGTGTGCATGTGTGTCGAATATATGTATATAGATGGAGTGAGAGTTGAATGCTTGATTAGATATCCATTTATTACCTATTTGATTGATTTCATTTGCATGTCATCATCACTTGGAAGAGATCATGCGTGTGTGCCACTTGGAGAAGAGGGCATGCGTGTGTGCCTATTAGCATTGAATGTGTTAGTGGAGAGGGGCTAGGCCCTCTTTTCGGCTGAGAGGGTGTGGGTGGGGGGTTGGGTGTTGTCTAATCTATTAATGACTAGATATGTGGGTTGTTTTAGTGGTAAAAATCTTCTAAGTGGTTGGGTGATCTAATACCTGGTATAAAAACTTTAAATGGTTTAATACTTGTATGATTTTATGTGGTTTATCTGATTTCAATTGATCACTAGATAACCCGACATAGTCACTACTGTGCTATATTATACATGTATACACATAAAATAACTTAGAGTCATGTAACAATTATTTATGTGTCAACTTTTTATAAAAGTTTAGTCATTAATATTTACGTTTTTATACTTAACTGTGTCACTAGACGTTTCTGAAATGAAATTCTTTTTAATCACCAACAACTGTATTTTGCGGGTTATAACTGCTTACCTTTTCTTAGTAATTCTCTAATAATTACTAATCATGAAATAAGTTCCTTTGCTAGACTCCTTGACTTTACTTAGTCAAAATAAAATTCAGGAAATATATTTTATGACCGTGCATTTATGTAATATGGATATTGACCTGAGATGCTGGGTGTCACATCCATCCACAAAATTCGAGATTTTGGACCGATTCAGAGTCTTAAAACTTAGGGTTTTTGATTCGAGTTTTTAGTTATAACTTTGGTTGTCTGGGTAAAAACTGATAATTAAAACTTAATTAAAACCAGTAATCGACCTTTAATCGTCCGTCTAATCTTTGATTTTGACCGTTGGGCTTGGATTTGACCGTCGGTACGACTGGTCGTCATATAGGTCAAAATTGGAAGAATGGTGCAGTAATTTGGTGTTGATGTTGGTTCCATGGGTCGTAATCACTGATTCCGACCTTGTGGTGACCTAATCTACCCAATGTTTGAACATCTGTTGAATTTTTTATTTCTAAAAAATTTGAACAAGTGTGTTTCCTGCGCACTTAACAAGTACACAAGAAGCAACTCATGCGTACTTGTTAAGTACGCAAGAGGAAATTCCTGCGTACTTGATAAGTACGCAGGACCAACACTTGGGAAAAATTTCTAAGTTTGAAATTTCAGTTCAAAGAGTAATTGCTATACTGCGTCATGTTTATTCATTTCCACTGAAACTTGTTGTTCTGATTATGTTTTCTGTGTATTTTTGTAGATTATGGCTCGGGCGTTTACGAACGAATTCAATCTTTTAGCTAATACTCGACCGGAATGGAAGGGTGAAACGCTTCAGTATCGAGAGATAGTTGATTTCTTGAACCTTTCAAGAATCAGCTACGCTATTTCAGCTGACCCGATCGTTTCAAGACCTTATCTGGAGCAATTTTGGGAGACTGCGGAGCATGATTGCACGGTAACCCCCAATGTTATAATGCCTACCGTGGCTGGTCATGACATCGCCTTCTCTGAAGATACAGTTAGAAGGGTCCTGCAATTCCGAGATCTCTCGACCGACCCTACAGCCTATCCAGACTACTTTGTGTATGGCTGTTGGAGACAACGAATGTGATATGTCGGTGCGAGAGACTATGCTTCGTATAAGAAAATGTGGGTGCTTGACCAATGGAGATATTTTGCCCACGTCACCTTGCTGCAGCCATGGTTGGCTTATCTCTCAATAAGGGCTACAACTTCTCACGCTACATATTCAAATCCATTAATGACCAGATCAACACGGCTGAGAGGTTCAGGTTCTTGTTATACCCTAGGTTTGTGCAACTTCTGATAAACGATGCGTTGCCAAACCTACCTGCTACCGGGGAGAGATTGCAAGTTAAAAGGGTGGACAAAAGGGTGTTTGCATAGTTTTTAAAGCCAGGCAGTGTAGATCCTACCCCTGAGCACACAACACTCTTTGGACACCTCATAAATGAAGCGTACGTGGCACCAGGTGACTGGAGATGGTATAGTCACAATTCGGAGCCAGAATTGAGTGAGCATTCAGATGAACAACAACAACAACAACAACAAGAGGAGGAAGTTGAAAGTGAAGATGGATCGTCAGATGGTGGAGACGAAGAAGAATGTCATGATGGTGCTGAGGGATCCGACTCGAAAGAGACAGAGTCTGAATCTTCTGATTCCGATGATGCACCATCGCAGGTTCACCCGAGGAGAACGACAAAGGTCACCCTTCCTGAGTCGTCCTCAAAGAGAAAGCGACAGTCCTCTAGCAGCGAATATGAGCCAGATTCTGACTCTGACGCTGCTATTCAAAGGCAAAGACGTGAAAGTGTTCACAAGAACAGAGGGGATAGGCAGCAACTTGCTATTCCTAGTGAGGTGGTGGTGAGTCCTCAGCATCAGGTACAAGTTTCAGCTGCGAGTTCTGATTCAGCTTCCACCCCACCTTCACAGCAGCTATACAGGAGACAGAGGAGGAGGCCACAGGTATAACATGATATGGCAGTCACTTCAATCACAGAGGATGTTCCTGTGATAGTGACCATCCCTGTCACATCTGTCCAGGTGGCAATGACTACTCCAATTCTCTCAGAGTCAGTCACCATCACCCCTTCCATAACGCCTAGAACCGTCATCACATCCTCAATCCCAACAACCACCGATCCGATAAGTCAACCCTTCAACTATGGAGAATTTACTCAAGGGTTTGACTTCGACACCATCTTCTCCTCCCCAATTCACAATGCCGAAGCGTCATCATCCAGACATCCTAATCCTAATGATGCAAGGATAGATGTTCTGGAAACCCAAGTTGCTGGATTATTGGAAACTATTCGGAAGTCAAAGGAGGAATCTGACGCTCAACAAGCACAGATTAATTCGTTGGTAGATGAAGTTAGGATTCTAAGAAGCCAGAGAACGGGGACTGAAGAGAGACTGAAGAACGTCATGGCCCAGAATAAGCTTCTAATCAGGACAAATGAAATGATTCTGGGTCACAGGTCATCTCTAGAGCTGAGGTTTGGTACTCAACAGAAAGAGCATGAGTTGATGGTCAAACTAATTGCTGATCTGACCAAGAAGCTTGATGCTCAGGGGGAGAAAGATAAGGAGAAGGAGAAAGAGAAGGAGAAAACTACTGGTGATGAGGCTTGTCATCCTGTTGACTTGACTAAGGATGACGACAAAGACAAGGATCCCGAAGCCAGTCCTAGTGGAGGTGAGCACTAAGCTTTAGCAATTGTGCCCATCTCTGCTATTCCAATGGCTCAGGGGGAGTCTACTCATCAAGAGGGTGGTGATACCTCTGGTGGTGGTGACAAAGGAAAGTCAGCGGCTGATGTGCTTAAGGATCTATCTGATGATGAGATCTTATACTTAGAGCCTGACTATTCCAAGGAAGCACAGATCGATGCTCTCTTTAATCTAGAAGAAGGAGAGATCGACTCTGGTAATGATTGGGATGAATATGATGAGGATGTAGTGATAGAAGTTCCCAAGGGTGACGGGGAAGGAGAGTACGAGTTAGAAGATGGAGAGATCTTTGAATTTCCATCCTTCGAAGTTCAGCTCGACACAGGTTCAGTCGAGCATGCTAGTAATGTGTAAGCCTCGACTGAAGCCTCCTCAGTTGACCCTACATCTGTGGATCCGGAGGCACCAAAAGAAAAAGATATGCCTTCTACTTCATCTAAGGGTCCAGCTCCTGTTTGGCAGAAGACGTCTATCATAGACAAACAAGGGGCAATAGGGATGATCTTGGCTGTAAGGTTCGAGGAGGATAAGCAGTTGTTCACAATCAAAAGATCTGGGGGGTTCAATACTTGAAACCAACTAGAGAAGCGTTCAACTCCTTACCCAAATATGACCTTGTGAACCTAGCAAACCGAGAGCTGCTGGGTCATTCTAATCATGCAGTGGCGATGGGTTTGTGGGTGGTTCTACAGCGGGAAGCAAGATCTGGGAAGTTTGATATGTTCAAGCCTCAAGTGCCCAAGAGAGTCAAGGATAAGACTGCAAGACATCCTGTGACTAAGAAATTCTTAAAGAAATTGGTATACAAGCAAGTGCTGGGTCATTCTAATCATGCAGTGGCGATGGGTTTGTGGGTGGTTCTACAGCGGGAAGCAAGATCTGGGAAGTTTGATATGTTCAAGCCTCAAGTGCCCAAGAGAGTCAAGGATAAGACAGCAAGACATCCTGTGACTAAGAAATTCTTAAAGAAATTGGTATACAAGCAAGTGCTATGTGAAACCAAGATTCCCGTGAGCAAGTTATCTCGGGATATCCTCGGTGACATGTGGTACTGGTACGTAGATCCAAAGACGGGCGGGGCTGTGGTGATTGGAAAGGTGAGATCAGAAAGTGGATGCTTAGTGCCGAGAGAACTAATCAGAGTATTTGATGAAGTCTGCCTCATTAACTTCTCTGTGAAAGATCTGGAGGAACTAGCAGACAGGTATTGCATGCATACGGACGAATGGACGAAATTCCTTGCTTCTAAATATGACAAGGTGATCAAGTTATGCCTTGACTATAAGAAGAAGATGGAAGCTAAAGATGCATAGCTGTGAAGACTGAAGACTAAAGATCGAAGATGATCCAGAGCTGTTGTCAAGGGGGAGTTTGTTGAAGCACTTTCCTGTTACAAACACTCTGGATAGATTATGGATAGATAGAGTCTTAGTTTAGTACTTTCATGTATGTATTTGTCTTTGTTTGTAAGTGTCTGTATGTATTAGTAATCGAGTTGTATTTACTTTTACATATTGATTGTTGCAATTTTCTCTAAGTGTTTTGCGCACTTGTAGGTGCGCAGGAGTTAGTTCCTGCGTACTTAGCAAGTACGCAAGAATACCTTTGCGTACTTGCTAAGTACGCATGAGCAAATTGCTCTGCGCACTTGCTAAGTGCGAAGGTATCATGTCATGTATAAATAGGAATGGTTGACAGTAGATAAGTACGCATTCAGATTAGCAAATACGCAGAACTTTGTAATCTCAGAACTTCTCTCTGTAACCTTCAAGTGTTTATAATAGACGAACGTTTATAGTGATTATCTTGTCGGTTTACTTTGTTTCGTAAGACTCTCCACCTAGTCACGGGTATTCCGCACCCGGTCCGACTAGTAGACCCACTTGCATGAGATGATCCGCCACACCCGAGGGTCCTTCAAGTGCTACCCTAACATCTTTTAGCCAAACCCAAAGTTCAAGATAAGTCTTAAACTTCTTGAAAGTATGGTAGATCTCCAGAGGTAAACACATGGATAAAGCTGCAAGAGCTTTCTTTTCACGATCATACAACTTCTTTTCATCATCATTAAGAGCTGAAATTGGTTTTGGTGTATCTGACACACCCATATGACGATGAACAGGATGCTCATATCCCTCACTAATAGAAATCCACAAATTCGTGTCATTTATATTAACATAATTCTCAAATCGACTTTTCCAATTAAAATAATCTTTGAGATTCATAAGCCTCGGTGGCTTGGTTGGAGTTCCAATCTCATTGTCATGATTCAGTAAATGAGTCATATTGTTCACTTGATTTGAAGTAGAAGACATTCTTGAACACACTTCAACACTTAGAAAATTTTTCAAAAATTCTGTAATAAGCGAACTTAACAAATTTGCCTACTAAGTTCGCCAAAATGTAATCTAGTGAACTTAATAAGTTCGCTTGACAAGTTCGCCAATAACTGATCAGACAAGTTCGCCTGTATCAGCTGAAGAACAAGGAAGATTGTTCTAAAACCCAAACGCACGAACAGATCCGAAAATTTCCATAAATCTCGATTTAGAATGAATTAGAGAAATTCCTTTCGTAGGATTCTTCAAATAATGATTTAGAACACTTTTAACGGTGTAACATCCCAACAATAAAAAAGAGAAATAAAATAACGGGTTCAAAGGTACGCGGGCCGGGATGGGCCGAGTCGGTCGTGAGGTGGGCTTGGGGAGGGGTGGCCTCACCCATAAATACCCCAACACTCACACACATTCTCCCATTCTTGCACTTTAAAGAGAGAAACCGTAGGGAGAGAAAGTTGACGGATCAAACCAAGATTGAAGGAGCGTGTTACTACTGAGCTTGTGAACAAGACCTCCAAATTAGAAGCTCGATTCAGGTAACAACTCGAGCTAGATTTGAGATTTTAGCTTATGTTGGGTTTTCGGGTTTTGGGTAAAAAGGTAACGTTTTTTACGGATGAAACTTGAAAATAAGCTTAGGTATAACATCTAGAAGGAAAAATGAACGTTTTGAACATAGAAAGTTGGGATCTTGACATGATCAGATTTGCATGCAAGAACTTCGGATTCTTGGGGAAGAAGACAGCCCGACAGGCGAACTTATCCAGTTCGCCTGTCAAGGATTGGGGCAAACTTATCAAGTTCACTTGGAGCATGATGTAAAGCGAACTTAGGGGGGCGAACTTGGTTATGTTCGCCTGGTAAGTTTGCTTATGGCATCAAGGGACGAACTTGGTTATGTTAGCCTCTTGGTCAAGTCAAGCGAACTTAGGATAAGTTCGCCTAGACTATGGGCAGCGAACTTAGCCTTAAGTTCGCCTAGATCAGAATGAGAAAAAGCGTGTAATTTAGATTAGGTCTGATGTATGTGTAATTAACCAATTCAGATCATGTGTGACGCTCGTTGGACCGTTGTTAGGATAGAACGAGACTAGCTTATCAGGTGAGTTCTAGAGCCCTACTTTTAATGTTTTGAACTATGTTTTGGGCTGGTATGCATACTTACACGATAATTTTTTATGAAATGATGTTTATGAAAGGAAAGTTGAAATGTGTTGCCAAATGTAGTTTACAAAATGTTTACAAGTGAAATGCTATTTAATAAAACGTGCGAATGCTTTAACTGAAAAGAAGTAAAGGTTTTTATGAAAGTCATGAAATAAATGAATCTGCCATGAGTTCCTTCGGGAGCTAAGGTATGTATGGGCCTTACCTTTATATGGGCCTTGGTGGCTAGCCAACGGTTGTACAACTGGGTAGAAAGGAGTGATGACGGTCACCAATGCGGGGATTACCAGGATCCCTAATGAGGTACTATTCTCTTCAAGGGAGTAATACTTAAGGTGTGGTACGAGCTATCCTTTGGGATGCCGTTCTTGAAGGGAATTGACGGTTATGAATGGTTAATGTGGGTACGTGTGCTCTATGGAGCACCTTACTCAAGGTCGGTGCGTGTACTCTATGAAGTACCATGCTGTAATGAGGAATTGACTATTACGAAAAGGCGCAGATTCGGTTTATTGTTGACTTGTGTTTAATGTTATGTTATTGCATGATTTTACGTATGCTTTTATTAAATAAATGACTGAAATGTTTTTGGCAAATGGTTATGTGAAAGTTTTATGTAAAGCTAGAACTCACCAGCGTAGCTGACTTTTTATGTAAGGCCCACCTTTCCCGGGTGACCTCACTTGTTGGATTTACTCATAAACATAGCCTTAAATACTGAACTTAAATTTAAAACATTCTTCATTCAATTACATTACATAACAGCGGAAGTCTTAATAATTAAAAACACAACATTGTCTTAACAAACAAAAGTGGGATGTCAGTCTTGTGCCGGGTAACCTTCACGCCATCGCACGACCTTTTCTTCCTTTACCTGAAATGTATACTAAAAGTCAGCTAACGCTGGTGAGTTCTAGTTTAATGCAATTTACTGTAAACATTCTTTTCCTTATAGGTATAAGTATGCATTACTATATAATCATTCATATAAATACGTATTCATAACTTTTGCCTTTCTTGCATCTTTCTTTTCTGTATTTCCTTTTCTATATTTTTGGTGATTTCATACATAAATATATATATGCATTCACCCTTTTTCTTTCTTTATTTACATTCATGGGTCATACTCTGTAAGGGTGATCAACCCGTCATTTGTTTACGAATGTCACAAAGACAATCGCCGTGGTCCATCGTCATGGCCCACCTATACTTACAACCGTCCGACAACTAGTGCCGTCCGTCATTTTTATTCTTACAACCGTCCGGCAATCTTTGGCCGTCCGTCATGACTTACAACCGTCCTACCGTCGTAGTCCGTCATATTCGCCCGTCTACCCGAAGGTATCCGTTTCCCATGCGACTATTATTTATACAACCGTTCTACTATAATATGCCAATTGCTTCGACCGTCCTTTAATGGCATTCGTACGTCCTAGCTGATGAAGGAACGCACTTGTCCCGGTTGTAAAATAGTCACATGGTCGTCCGTCTACCGAAGTAGCCGTTATCATCGAAGCGTTCATAACATTTTCTGTACTTTGCAAGCAATATATACATGGATATAAAGCAGGATTTCATTCTTTCATTTTGTGTTATACTTTCGTTCATTCTTTATAATCATGCTTTTCATTCTTTATTCATAATTTCTCTTTCGTGTATAGGTATATATATATATACTTGTATAACACATATGATCACATTAACATTCATAAACTTTATTCACTTAGTGTATACACTTCAGCCCCAAAACATTTGAAAACATTTGCACATAACATAAAAAGGGGCACATAGAACTCACCTGATGGGCGGGTCCCTGAAGTATAATAGCTGGTTTCGAAACGTCACTAAGGTCACCCACTATCTGTATAATAAAGTCATACATATAAGGTAGGGCTCCTAAATGACACTAGACATTACTGTTCTTGAACTCAGTAGTTTCGGGAGGTGGGTCGCATCGAAACTATGGTAGTTTCGAGCTATGGTCTTACACTCGAAACTAGGTAGTTTCGAGTCATAATCCTTCTATCGAAACTAGGTAGTTTCGAGTCATGAGATCCTATCGAAACTATGGTAGTTTCGAGTCATTAACTTATGAAAAATCTTAGTTTAGGTTCAAGGTGACACTCGAAACTAGGTAGTTTCGAGTCCTGAGTTCCTATCGAAACTATAGTAGTTTCGAGTCATTGGCTGCTATCGAAACTAGGTAGTTTCGAGTCAAACATGACTATCGAAACTAGAGTAGTTTCGATGGGTCTGCATGTATCGAAACTATAGTTTCGAGTCATGGGTCTGCATCTTCCCTGACCAGAACCTTGCTCCAGCCAACTTATTTCCAATCGATTAAACTTTGAACATTTTACGTTAAACACCTTCCTTTATCGTTCTTGAGTTCAAATACGTGATTTGTTTCAAGTTTCATATGCGAAAATCGTATCTTTATTTGATTTAAACCCGAGACATGCAAAGACTCAGAATCAGAGGCGATGCTTACCTCAACAGGCCCGATTTCTGTTGCTATGCGCTGAAATGGTGGAGTCGGATGATTCCCGAGCCCTTGAGTCTTCTCCTTGCGGTTTTCTTCACAAGCCGATCGCTCTCTCTCTCTCTCTCTAGTATTCTTGCGCAGGAAGATGAAATGAGAGGGGTTTGGGTTGAAGCTGCTGTTTTGTAATGGGGTTTCCCCCTTTTCTTTTCGGCCCATGGGCCGAAATTTTGGCCAAGCCCACTTTATTTCCCTTTTCTATTTGTCTTGTCATTATTTGGGATGTTACAAGTCTACCCTCCTTAATGAGGTTTCGTCCTCGAAACCTGTTACACGTTAAACAACTGGGGATACAGTTCCTTCATCTCGTCTTCTTTCTCCCAAGTAGCCTCGGACCCCTTTCTGTGTTTCCATTGTATTTTGACTAAAGGAATCGACTTATTGCGTAATCGTTTCTCAGCTCGGTCAAGAATGGCTATTGGTTCCTCTACATAATTTAGACTGTTATCCACTTCGATCTCGTCGTAAGGTATGTGAGCTGTGTCGTCAGCAAGGCACTTGCGTAAGTGTGATATGTGGAATGTAGGGTGTATTCCACTAAGCTCGACGGGTAGGTCGAGTCTGTAAGCAACTTGACCCACTCTTGCTACAATCTTGAAAGGTCCGACAAACCTTGGACTTAGTTTGCCACGCTTTCTGAATCGAATGATTCCTTTCCACGGTGATACTTTCAACAGTACCATGTCCCCTACTTGAAACTCTAAATCCCTCCTTCTCTTATCCGCGTATGATTTCTGTCTGTCTTTTGCGGCTTTCATACGAGCCTTGATTTGATCAAATTTCTCAGAAGTAGCTTTGACCACTTCGAGACTTGCAAAATCCTTCTGTCCAATTTCCCCCCAACAAACCGGGGTCCTACATTTCCTCCCATACAACATTTCAAATGGCGGCATGCCAATAGTCGAGTGATAGCTGTTGTTATATGAAAATTCTGCCAAAGGTAGATGGCTGTCCCAACTCCCACCGAAGTCAATGATACAGGCCCGGAGCATGTCCTCCAAGGTCTGAATGGTCCTTTCCGATTGTCCATCGGTTTGGGGGTGGTAAGCGGTGCTGATGTTCAGTCTGGTGCCCATTGCTTCATTGAATTTCTTCCAAAACCTTGACGTGAATCTAGTATCCCTGTCAGACACAATCGACAGCGGCATACCATGTCTGCTCACAATTTCCTTGATAAATACTTCTGCTAGCTTTTCAGAAGAAGAAGTTTCTCGTATTGGCAAGAAGTGAGCACTCTTTGTCAAGCGGTCGACGATCACCCAAATGGTATCATTGCCTTTAGCTGTTCGCGGTAGCTTGGTAATGAAGTCCATTGTGATCTCTTCCCACTTCCATTCCGGTATTGGTAAAGGTTGCATTTTACCGCATGGTTTCTGGTGCTCGGCCTTAACTAGAGAACACGTTAGGCACTTGCTCACGTATTCTGTCACATCATTCTTCATGCCAGGCCACCAGTATTCTTTCTTCAAGTCTTGATACATTTTGTTTGTCCCGGGGTGGATAGAATAGCGAGACTTATGGGCCTCATCGAGTATTTTGGCTCTAAGCTCACCAATCTTAGGTATCCACATCCGGCCAAACCTAGTTCGTACTCCGTATGCATTCGCATCTAAGTTCCCTTGTTGTCCTACTATTCTTTCCCGTTTCACATTTCTTTCTAACAATGCTTCATCTTGTGCCTTTGATATTTCACCCATTAAGTCTGGCGTTATAATTAACTGACACGCTTTGATCCGGATAGGTGCCGATTCTTCCTTTCTACTTAAAGCGTCAGCCACTACGTTTGCCTTGCCTGGATGGTACAATATCTCACAGTCATAGTCTTTCAGTAGCTCTAACCATCTTCTTTGCCTCATGTTTAGTTCCTTTTGTTCGAAAAAGTATTTCAAGCTTTTGTGATCGGAGTAGATGGTGCATTTAACTCCATACAAGTAGTGTCTCCATATTTTCAACGCGAAAACTACTGCTGCTAATTCTAGATCATGTGTTGGGTAGTTAACTTCATGAACCTTTAGTTGCCGCGATGCATAAGCAATTACCTTTCCTCGTTGCATGAGTACGCACCCTACACCTTGCCCTGAAGCGTCAGAGTAGACTACTAAGTCTTCATTTCCCTCAGGTAGTGTTAATACTGGAGCTTGAGTTAATCGTGTCTTAAGTTCCTCAAACGCGTTGTTTTGGGTTGGACCCCATTCATACTTTACTTCCTTCCGTGTCAGTTTGGTTAGCGGCGAGGCAATTCTTGAGAAATCTTGGATAAACCTTCGATAGTAGCCTGCCAACCCTAGAAAGCTTCGTATCTCTGTTGGTGTCTTTGGGATGTTCCATTCCTTTACTGTCTCGATCTTTGCAGGATCCACCATGATGCCGTTTGGGTTTATTACATGACCTAGGAATTGGACTTCCCTAAGCCAGAACGCGCATTTGGAGAATTTTGCGTACAACTTTTCCTGCTTTAGCACCTCCAATACTTCTCTTAGGTGACAGTGGTGATCACCTTTATTCTTTGAATATATGAGGATGTCATCTATAAAAACTATTACTGATCGATCCAACATGGGTCGGCATACTCTGTTCATTAAATCCATAAATGCTGCTGGTGCGTTGGTTAGTCCGAAGGACATCACAAGAAATTCATAATGCCCGTAACGTGTACGAAACGCAGTTTTCGGTACATCCTTCTCTCTTACTTTCAATTGATGGTAACCCGACCTGAGATCAATCTTTGAGAACCAACTCGCGCCTTGCAGTTGATCAAAAAGGTCGTCTATTCTAGGCAGTGGGTATTTGTTCTTTACTGTTCTCTTGTTCAATTCGCGGTAGTCGATACACATGCGCATACTGCCGTCCTTCTTCTTTACAAATAGTACCGGAGCGCCCCATGGTGAGATGCTCGGCCTAATAAATCCTTTCTCGGTTAGTTCCTCTAGTTGGGACATCAATTCCTTCATTTCCGACGGAGCCAATCGGTAGGGAGCTTTGGCAACGGGCTCAGCTCCTGGCAGTAAATCAATCTGAAATTCTATTTCCCGATCGGGTGGCAACCCAGGTAGATCCTCAGGGAATACTTCCGGAAAATTGCACACCACGGGTACATTCTTGAGTTCTTTCGTTTTCACTCTATCATCTATAACATATGCCAGATAAGCTTCGCAGCCGCGCCTCATGTAACTTTCGGCCTTAATCATCGAGATGACGTTCGGCATTGTGCAATTCCAATCCCCATAAACCGTAATTGGACTGCCGCTAGGACCTTTGAGGTGTATCCTCTTACGTTTACATATGATTTGAGCTTCGTTGGCAGCTAGCCAATCCATACCCAATACTATATCGAATCCTCCTAAGGTGAGAAGGAATAATCTAGAAGGAAATTTATGACCCTCTATTTCTATTATGCAATCCTCTGTTACTTGGAATACTGCCGAATTTTTACCAACGGCAGTTTGTACACTAAAGGCCTTTACTACTGTGTTGATAGTGCAATTCAGTTTTCGACTAAAGGCATTTGATATAAAGCTTTTACTAGCACCCGAGTCAAATAATATAGCCGCACGTTCATCATTAACTAGGAACGTACCTGACACAACATCAGGATTTCCCCTTGCTTCCTCCTCAGTCAGGGCGTAAGCTCGAGTCCTAGTCTTTGGTTGTTCCTGTTCCTTTTCTTTTCCCGAACCAGATTGTCTGGCTTTTCTGCAATCCTTAGCCAGGTGACCAAACAGTCCACATACTTGGCATTTAGTGTCTCTCAAGCAGTCACGAGAGTAGTGCCCCGCCTTCCCACACCTGTAACATGTGGTGGAGCCGACCCGGCACTCGCCAAAATGTTGCCTTCCGCATTTCTTGCAGGTTTCATATTTGTCCGACCTTGGTTTCTTATTTTCAGTTATTACGTTCCCTCTTCCGGTGCCTCTAGACGGGTTCTCCCACTTTCTCTTTTGGGTTTCTGTTGGTGGGTCCTCATTGGCATAATCGTCGTAGACGATTCCGCTCAGATTCACTACCGACTCGAAGGTCGAGGGTAGGTTGGCTTTCACGTGGACACGGACCCTTTGAGGTAGGCCCTTCACATAATACTTGATCATTCGCTCTTCTGTCTCCACCAGGTGGGGTACCAGCTGTGCCAACTCATTGAATCTAGAAGTATACTGGCGGTGTGTCTTGTTGCCAGCTTTAAGGTTTAGGAATTCATTTTCCACTCGATCAATTTCGTTCTGGGGACAGAACTTTTGAATTACCAGCTTTTTCAGTTCTTCCCATGTCATTCTTGCAAGAGCGTTTGGGGACTTTGTCCTCTGAATGTTCCTCCACCAACCTAAGGCTTCGTTGGTGAAAGAATGAGCAACATATTTAACAGCCTGGTCTGGTCGACACTCGCTGATGTTGATTACAGCACTCATCCTCTCAATCCATTCAAGCGTTGCCACTGAATCTTTGCTCCCATCGAACTTGGGTGGGTCTCCGTCCTTGAAACCTTTGTAAGTGCACCCACGATTGCTCGATCCAATCTTTATTTCATCCCCATCACTGTCATATACTTTCTCTTCATTGTCTCCTTCATCCTCCTCCTTACTTTTCTTTATTGCCTCGGATAGTAGATCAGGCAATACCTTTTTCAAAGTGAGCACAACTTCACGGGCAATAGCATCCCTGACTTCAGGTTCCAACTGTATAGGCCCTGGACTGTCGTCTCCAGCTGGGGTCACTTCTGTTTCGTGTACACTCTCGGTGTGTTCCGCGTGCACACTCTCTTCTTCTTCTAGTCTTTGATTCAACGGAGGTCTACCTCGTCGGCCAGTGCGACCGCCTCGGCGTCCAGTTCTTCCTCCGCCAGCCATAATTTCTTAATTTCCTGATAGTCATAAAGGGAATACATCAATGTCATTACTTCAGATCATAGTTTGGAACAGTACGAGCAAGGTAAATTTTTAATTACAGTGACCGGTTTGTGATTACTAATTTACATTGCTTTTCGGGTTCAAAACTCTTCAAATCGGTTGTGACATTGACATCTATTTGTTCTAAGTTAAGGTATCTATCCTTATTTAGAGCATTAGCTTTAGTACTTACTTACCGTGCTGCGTTGGCGTTGGTTACCCATACTGACATCCGTGCGTTGGTCCCATAATCAGTTTGAGTCCAGACATTTAGGGATGTCTGAATCTCTCAAACTATTGCTCTGATACCAACTTGTAAGGCCCACCTTTCCCGGGTGACCTCACTTGTTGGATTTACTCATAAACATAGCCTTAAATACTGAACTTAAATTTAAAACATTCTTCATTCAATTACATTACATAACAGCGGAAGTCTTAATAATTAAAAACACAACATTGTCTTAACAAACAAAAGTGGGATGTCAGTCTTGTGCCGGGTAACCTTCACGCCATCGCACGACCTTTTCTTCCTTTACCTGAAATGTATACTAAAAGTCAGCTAACGCTGGTGAGTTCTAGTTTAATGCAATTTACTGTAAACATTCTTTTCCTTATAGGTATAAGTATGCATTACTATATAATCATTCATATAAATACGTATTCATAACTTTTGCCTTTCTTGCATCTTTCTTTTCTGTATTTCCTTTTCTATATTTTTGGTGATTTCATACATAAATATATATATGCATTCACCCTTTTTCTTTCTTTATTTACATTCATGGGTCATACTCTGTAAGGGTGATCAACCCGTCATTTGTTTACGAATGTCACAAAGACAATCGCCGTGGTCCATCGTCATGGCCCACCTATACTTACAACCGTCCGACAACTAGTGCCGTCCGTCATTTTTATTCTTACAACCGTCCGGCAATCTTTGGCCGTCCGTCATGACTTACAACCGTCCTACCGTCGTAGTCCGTCATATTCGCCCGTCTACCCGAAGGTATCCGTTTCCCATGCGACTATTATTTATACAACCGTTCTACTATAATATGCCAATTGCTTCGACCGTCCTTTAATGGCATTCGTACGTCCTAGCTGATGAAGGAACGCACTTGTCCCGGTTGTAAAATAGTCACATGGTCGTCCGTCTACCGAAGTAGCCGTTATCATCGAAGCGTTCATAACATTTTCTGTACTTTGCAAGCAATATATACATGGATATAAAGCAGGATTTCATTCTTTCATTTTGTGTTATACTTTCGTTCATTCTTTATAATCATGCTTTTCATTCTTTATTCATAATTTCTCTTTCGTGTATAGGTATATATATATATACTTGTATAACACATATGATCACATTAACATTCATAAACTTTATTCACTTAGTGTATACACTTCAGCCCCAAAACATTTGAAAACATTTGCACATAACATAAAAAGGGGCACATAGAACTCACCTGATGGGCGGGTCCCTGAAGTATAATAGCTGGTTTCGAAACGTCACTAAGGTCACCCACTATCTGTATAATAAAGTCATACATATAAGGTAGGGCTCCTAAATGACACTAGACATTACTGTTCTTGAACTCAGTAGTTTCGGGAGGTGGGTCGCATCGAAACTATGGTAGTTTCGAGCTATGGTCTTACACTCGAAACTAGGTAGTTTCGAGTCATAATCCTTCTATCGAAACTAGGTAGTTTCGAGTCATGAGATCCTATCGAAACTATGGTAGTTTCGAGTCATTAACTTATGAAAAATCTTAGTTTAGGTTCAAGGTGACACTCGAAACTAGGTAGTTTCGAGTCCTGAGTTCCTATCGAAACTATAGTAGTTTCGAGTCATTGGCTGCTATCGAAACTAGGTAGTTTCGAGTCAAACATGACTATCGAAACTAGAGTAGTTTCGATGGGTCTGCATGTATCGAAACTATAGTTTCGAGTCATGGGTCTGCATCTTCCCTGACCAGAACCTTGCTCCAGCCAACTTATTTCCAATCGATTAAACTTTGAACATTTTACGTTAAACACCTTCCTTTATCGTTCTTGAGTTCAAATACGTGATTTGTTTCAAGTTTCATATGCGAAAATCGTATCTTTATTTGATTTAAACCCGAGACATGCAAAGACTCAGAATCAGAGGCGATGCTTACCTCAACAGGCCCGATTTCTGTTGCTATGCGCTGAAATGGTGGAGTCGGATGATTCCCGAGCCCTTGAGTCTTCTCCTTGCGGTTTTCTTCACAAGCCGATCGCTCTCTCTCTCTCTCTCTAGTATTCTTGCGCAGGAAGATGAAATGAGAGGGGTTTGGGTTGAAGCTGCTGTTTTGTAATGGGGTTTCCCCCTTTTCTTTTCGGCCCATGGGCCGAAATTTTGGCCAAGCCCACTTTATTTCCCTTTTCTATTTGTCTTGTCATTATTTGGGATGTTACATTTTAGTATGCACATTCAGGTTAAGGCAGGTTGTGAGGACGGACGGTGATGCTTGGCTAGCGATGAAGAGTTACCCGGCTGCTTATGAAGACTGGCATCATGTTACGTTTTGATTTACGTTTGTGTTATGTTTAAGCAATGTTTATGCTTCCGCGTGTTGAACAATGTTATGTTTTAATGAAGTATTTTTCCGCTACGTTATTTTGATATTCTAGTTTAAGAACCGTTTGTGAATGAGTAAATCCAAAAAGTGAGGCCTCCCGGGATTTGGGGCCTTACAAGTTGGTATCAGAGCAATAGTTTGAGAGATTTGGACACTCCCAGTGTCTGAACTTAAACTGTGAATGGGACCGAAAGCGGATGCCAGTATGGGTAACTCGAGCCACAGCATCAGGTATGAAGGTAGATTGTATATTTACTTATAATGCCTTAGAAGCATTAGGTTAGGACTTGTGTTCTAATGGAATCACAAAGGTGGTCAAATGGAAATCGAGAGGTAGTGTAATGGTTAATTGCAGATGGCCAGTGTATATTAACATCTTACAGTGCTTGTTGAATTCTATTTGTTAACTAGCGTGATGACTTTGGATTCCTTGTCTTATAGAACGAAATGGCGAGAAGAGGAAACGGAAGGCGTGGTGGGGGCCATACCGGCGGTCATACCGGAGGCCGAAATGGTGGGCGTGGCAGGACCCCTGCGCGCCAAGAGTATAGTGAAGAAGGAAGTGTCCACACTGAACCGGCGGTTAGTGTGCATGGAACTGAGTAGACACAGGTTGAAGAACAACCTTTCACCTTTGAACCAGAAGTGAGAGCAGCTCTAGCACGTGAATTCACAGAGTTGATGAAGACTTCTCTGCCAGGTCTATTGGCAGAAGCGTTGAAGAAAGCTAACGGGGAAGGTGGGTCTAACACGGCAACTGGTGCCCTGAACAATGAGACTGACAACGCACCGCCTACTCGCGGATGCGACTATAAGTCTTTAAAGCATGTGACCAGCCCGTCCTGACTGGGAAGAAAGACGCTGCCATCCGTATCAGCGAATGTCGAACGGATCAAGTGGTGAAATTTGTTGTTTGCTCCTTAAGAGAAGAAGTGTCCCATTGGTGGGAGGGAGTGCGACAAGCTAAGGGAGATACGATTGTCGACTCTATGTTATGGAATGATTTGAAGGCGCTGGTTATCAAGAATTTTTGCCCAAGGAACGAAATTGAGAAGGTGGAGAGAGAATTTCTGAATTTTAAGGCTGGTAACATGACTCACCGTCAATATACCACCCGATACAATGAGTTGGCACGTCTGGTGCCACATCTGATCACTACCAAAGAGAGAAAGATTTCTTGTTATATCCAGGGACTGTCGGACAAGGTCCGCACTTTTATCAAAGCAAACACTCCTACCACCTTCCATTCGGTGGTGGAACTCAGTGGTGTGGTGTATGGTGATCTGGCATTAAGCTATGCCGCCATTGAGGAACCAAAGAAGAAACCGAGCTTCTCAAACAAGCGAACTGGTGGAAAGATGTTTGGGGCTCGCGATAAGAGGGCTCGGGTGGATGAGTCGACCATTTGTAAGAAATGTGGAAAAGAGCATGCAGGTGAATGTAGATTGGGATCTAACTTGTGTTTTTCAAGACCGGGCACTACTACCGTGAGTGCCCACAACACTTCAAGTGCTATAACTATGGGGATGTCGGTCATGTGAGTAGGGAATGCCCGAAACCGAAAATAGGAGAAACTGGGAAGGGAAGAGTGACGAGAAGTAAGATGAGAGGCCTCAGGCAAAGAATCGAGCGTACATACTGATGCAGGACCAAGCCAGGGTAGACCCCGACGTAGTGTCAGGTACGTTCATCCTTGACCATACCTATGTTTCCGTAATTTTTTATTCGGGTGCGAGTAAAAGTTTTATATCAACTACTATCTATAAACAGGAAAAATGAACAGTTAGTAAGATAGAAAGAGCCTTTAGTGTAGAGACCGCTGAGGGTAGAACTGCGAGAGTGACCAGGCTAGTTGACAACTCCATGATAAAGATAGAGGGCCATAGGTTTCCTGTCGGACTATTTGTCATGGTTTTGGGTGGGTTTGATGTAGTGTTGGGTATGGATTGGCTAACCGCCAATGAAGCGCAAGTTATATGCAAGTAGAAGATAATACGACTCAAGGCTCCGGATGGTAGTGTTGAAGCACATTTGTGTGACAAACACTCTTGACATTGTCTTAGCTTTTTATACTTGTCTTGTATGTATTAGTCTTTGTATGTTAGTGTCTATATGTATTAGTTATCGAGTTGTATTTACTATTGTATGTACTCGTTGTCTAATTTCTCTAAGTGTTTTGCGCACTTAGCATGTAAGCAGGAGTTATCTCCTGCGTACATAGCAAGTACGCAAGAACTCTTTGCGTACTTGCTAAGTATGCAAGAACAATTTGCCCTGCGCACTTGTTAAGTGCGCAGAGATCAGGTCTTGTATAAATAGGCTAGGTTGACAGAAGTTATGTACGCAGGCGTTTTCACTCAGTTGTATTCTCTTTGTAACCTTCAAGTTTATAATAGACGGAATTTGAAAGTGATTTCGTTGTCGGTTTACCTTGTGTTGCTTGATTCTCCACCTAGTCACGGGCATTCCGCTCCCGGTCCGACTAGTCACACACCCACACGTAACGATCCAAGACACCTGGGGACCTACAAGGGGTATCAGAGCTTAGCTCTTGATTTTGAGTGTTGTTAGTGTGTTAGGAGCATCTTCTACACATCCTTTAGAGATTTTACAAGCAAAAGTGGGTGTTTTTGTTTATTTTTGTGATAAAATAGGGGTAGCTCTTGAGCACTATTTTAGAAACAAAAATCACTCAAAAACCGACTTTTGTTGTGTATTTGAGTGTTTTGAGCATCAAAGGTTGGTCATAAACGAGTTTCTGACCCTTTGGCTCATTTTGTTTGGTCATATCTTCAATTGTTTCTGTCTCCGGTGAGATTCCAGTGACCGGAAAAAGTTAGTGAGAGTTGGTGAAAAAGTGATCTGCGTACTTACCATATTTGGCAACAAGTACAGTCTTGCTGCGTACTTATTAAGTACGCAAAACCATATTTGCTGCGTACTTAATGATCTCCTGCGTACTTATCATTTACTCCTGCGTACTTGTCAAGTACGCAAGAGCATATTCTAAATACGCAAGACCAGGTCTTTAAGTGCGCAAGGCCAAATTCAAGTGCGCAAGTTGTTTTGATTTTTCTGAAATTTGACTAAGTGTTACTCTATGGCAAATCTTCAGAACCTCGGTAACCTACTTAATTATGACAATGAGATTGGAACCCCGCAAAAACCACCAAAGCTGCTTAATGTAAATGATTATTCAAATTGGAAAGCACGCTTTGAGCATTATATCTCATATACTGATTCCTCTTTGTGGATACCTATACTTGAGGGTTTAAGCATCCAACTTATACATATCTTGATGAAGTTGTTCCCAAGCCTATCTCTAAGCTAGACGAAGAAGAAAAGAAAGTCTATGATAGAGACAAGAAAACATATGGATCTATCATAACGGCCCTAACTAGAGAACTCTTTCACAGCTTCAGAGGATATGATAATTCGAAAGATCTCTAGAAGGCATTGCAGAAAAGATTTGAAGGGAACAGTGACATCAAGAAGAGCAAAAGAGATCTTCTGAGAAAGCAGTATGAGTGCTTCAGATACTTGGAGAATGAATCTACTGATTAAATTATATCTAGATTTTATCATCGACAGATTGAGTTAAAAGCTTTTGAGCTGAAGTATCCTGATGAAGAATTAGTTGAAAAATTTCTCGATGCGTTACCACCAAAATTTGAGATGTATACCACTCTGCTGAGAGAGAACCCCAAGTTCTATGAGATGACGATTGAAGAAGCAATCGGTAAGGTTCAAGCTCACGATATGAACCTGAAAAGAAAAGAAAGCTCAGGAAGACCTCAAATCCAAGACCCTTCTATGTATTATGGGACGTCTTCCACAGCTAAATCATATGGTTCTGGTATCGCCTTATTCTCATGGAACTCTCATGAAGAAGATAACTCGAATGGTTGTGGTGGTCATACATGCTTTACAGCATCTGGATCTGGTTCTCACCACCAACATTCCTCAATAAATCCTCCCTCCACATCTTCAGCTAACCAGACTACTATAGCCAAGATAGCTGAAGATCATGTAGCATTATTTTCATCATGTATGCTTACCTATGAAAACTTCTTTGGTGGCAAGCTTACAGATCCTGAAACAATTGAAGAAGATTTTAATCAGGTGGATCCAGATGACATGGAGGACATGGATATTCAGTGGAATATGGCCATGATCTTGAGAAGGGCCAAGCGTTTCTTGAACAGAACTGGCCAAAAGTTTATTGGTGGGCATTCAAATGCCAAGGTGGGTTTTAACAAATCCAAGGCCAAGTGCTACAAGTGTCAAAAGTTTGGACACTTTGCTCGTGAATGTCAGAAGGATAAAGCACCTGCCTAAGGATTCACTAGACCAAGCCAGGGAAACAACCAAGGAAACAATCAAGGGTACAACAACTCTAACAACCGCAATCAAAGTCAAGGTGGAACATCCAACGCTTTGGTAGCTCAACAGGACGAAAGCTTTGATTGGGGTGTTCATTTGGAGGATGCCCTTATTGCTCAAACCCAGGTTGGTCTAATGGCTGAGATTATGGAGATGATGGAAGCCGAAGAACGGGAAGCGTCTATAGCTGACCAAGAGGAGTCTACAACTGCCTTTGCCCTCATGGCTATTGGGGAAGCATCAAGTTCGTCAACTGAGGTAGACTCTAATTCTTTTGCTGTCATTTCATGTTCCAAATATCTTGGCTTGAAAGAAGAAAATTCTAAGCTTCAGGAAAAAGTCGAACCCCTTCGTATTGCAGCGTTAAGCTACAAGGAAAATGAAAAACGTTACAAAGATTTAATTGAAACTTTAAAGAAAGAAAAACGTGATTTTTCACTTAAAATCAGCAAACAACAGTTTCATTTGGATGTTGCGTACAAGGGGTTAGAAAAGAGAAATAATGAAATTACCAAGCTGCAAAATGAGGTCTTGCAGTTAAATGGTAAAATTGAGAAGTTGAAAAATTCTCGCTTTGTGGTCGAACACTACGAATCTGTAATGAGGCAAGTGAATGGATTAGGGTTGGGTACTAATGCCATTCCTCCACCAGTTAGTGGGAAATTTGTCAACAGCTTAATTGACATTGATTTGTCTTACCTTGCTGAGTCCTCAAGTCAGGATGATTCCTCTAACAAGGATGATTCCTTAAGTAACGCTGACTCTGCGTCTAATGAAGAGTTCTTTACTGCTTCTGATGATGGGTCTGGGAACACCTGCCCTGAAGGAGTAGTATCTGAGGAGTTGCTAGGTGAACAGAAAGTTAAGAAAAACATTATCACTGATAGTGATAAGTGTATTTTGACTGAACCCGATATCATTGATTCAAATGAAAAATTAAAAGTGATGCTTAATGGGGGATATAAAAACATTAATCAAGTTAATAAAGAAGCTTTTTCAGCTCATTAAGGGCTTGGTTATCAAGAAAATTTGCAAAAATATTATATTCCCAAAAACCAATTATAATCGGGTCAAACTACTATTCACCAAACAACTTCTCCTGCTCATCATGCTGAGTCATCTAATGCCAGATCTAATGAGCCTTACAGGAGGACTTACAAAGAAAAGAGAACTTGCTTTCACTGTGGTATGGTTGGTCACATCCTTGTGAACTGCCCTGCTAAGAACCAAGGGAAACGGCCAATTGTTTCACAACCGGACGTTATCCCTAAGTCACCAGTGAAGCATTCCAAAAGTCCAAAAGCAAATATGGTGAAACCACCAGTGAAACCTATGGTAAAGCCAAAGATCACATCTGAGGCTAAACCATCTGTTTCAAAAAGGGGAAAGCTACCTGCTAAACATTATGCATCTACCTCTAGTAGGGTACCTACTGGTGAGAAACTTGTGGTGAAACTATCTAAACCACAAAGGAGAAGAACGAACAACAGATTGAGAAAGCTGGAACAGTTGGCTAGAATTCAATCAGGTGAAGTTTCCGTTAGTTCACCTGCTGCTGTTGAATCTAAGTCTACTGTTCCAGTTAAGAAAAAGAAGAGGTCCTAGAACAAGAAATCCAAAAGTTCTCAATCTCCTAGAGATTCATCCATTTTTGACAGTCACGACTTTGAAGTAATTGAGGTTGTTTATTTTGAGAAAGACGGACGACCCAATACCACTATGGCTTGGGTCTCCAAATCTAATTAATTTCTTGTGACTCGTGCAGGGACATGACAGGCAACATGGCCCTGCTTCAAGATATAAAACCATTCAGAGGCGCCAATGTAGCCTTTGCTGGAGAGAAATGCGGTAGTATCACATGTCAAGGCATTGTTTCAAATGGTTGTGTCAGCTTCGACAACGTCAACTACTGCGAGCAGCTAAAGCTGTAGGTCCCTCGGGTGTGGCGGATCGTCACATGCAAGTGGGTCTACTAGTCGGACCGGGTGCGGAATACCCGTGACTAGGTGGAGAGTCTTACGAAACAAAGTAAACCGACAAGATAATCACTATAAACGTTCGTCTATTATAAACACTTGAAGGTTACAGAGAGAAGTTCTGAGATTATAAAGTTCTGCGTATTTGCTAATATGAATGCGTATGATTGCGTACTTATCTACTGTCAACCATTCCTATTTATACATGACCTGATGCCTGCGCACTTAGCAAGTGCGCAGGGCAATTTGCTCATGCGTACTTAGAAAGTACGCAAAGGTATTCTTGCGTACTTGCTAAGTACGTAGGAACTATCTCCTGCGCACATACAAGTGCGCAAAAAACTTAGAGAAAATTGCAACAATCAATATATAAAAGTAAATACAACTCGATTACTAATACATACAGACACTTATAGAAAATTGCAACAATCCTGTTCATCGTCATATGGGTGTGTCAGATACACCAAAACCAATTTCAGCTCTTAATGATGATGAAAAGAAGTTGTATGATCATGAAAAGAAAGCTCTTGCAGATTTATCCATGTGTTTACCTCTGGAGATCTACCATACTTTCAAGAAGTTTAAGACTTATCTTGAACTTTGGAAAGGTTTGGCTAAAAGATGTGAGGGTAGCACTTGAAGGACCCTCGGGTGTGGCGGATCATCACATGCAAGTGGGTCTACTAGTCGGACCGGGTGCGGAATACCCGTGACTAGGTGGAGAGTCTTACGAAACAAAGTAAACCGACAAGATAATCACTATAAACGTTCGTCTATTATAAACACTTGAAGGTTACAGAGAGAAGTTCTGAGATTACAAAGTTCTGCATATTTGCTAATATGAATGCGTATGATTGCGTACTTATCTACTGTCAACCATTCCTATTTATACATGACCTGATGCCTGCGCACTTAGCAAGTGCGCAGGGCAATTTGCTCATGCGTACTTAGAAAGTACGCAAAGGTATTCTTGCGTACTTGCTAAGTACGTAGGAACTATCTCCTGCGCACATACAAGTGCGCAAAACACTTAGAGAAAATTGCAACAATCAATATATAAAAGTAAATACAACTCGATTACTAATACATACAGACACTTATAGAAAATTGCAACAATCCTGTTCATCGTCATATGGGTGTGTCAGATACACCAAAACCAATTTCAGCTCTTAATGATGATGAAAAGAAGTTGTATGATCATGAAAAGAAAGCTCTTGCAGATTTATCCATGTGTTTACCTCTGGAGATCTACCATACTTTCAAGAAGTTTAAGACTTATCTTGAACTTTGAGAAGGTTTGGCTAAAAGATGTGAGGGTAGCACTTGAAGGACCCTCGGGTGTGGCGGATCATCACATGCAAGTGGGTCTACTAGTCGGACCGGGTGCGGAATACCCGTGACTAGGTGGAGAGTCTTACGAAACAAAGTAAACCGACAAGATAATCACTATAAACGTTCGTCTATTATAAACACTTGAAGGTTACAGAGAGAAGTTCTGAGATTACAAAGTTCTGCGTATTTGCTAATATGAATGCGTATGATTGCGTACTTATCTACTGTCAACCATTCCTATTTATACATGACCTGATGCCTGCGCACTTAGCAAGTGCGCAGGGCAATTTGCTCATGCATACTTAGAAAGTACGCAAAGGTATTCTTGCGTACTTGCTAAGTACGTAGGAACTATCTCCTGCGCACATACAAGTGCGCAAAACACTTAGAGAAAATTGCAACAATCAATATATAAAAGTAAATACAACTCGATTACTAATACATACAGACACTTATAGAAAATTGCAACAATCCTGTTCATCGTCATATGGGTGTGTCAGATACACCAAAACCAATTTCAGCTCTTAATGATGATGAAAAGAAGTTGTATGATCATGAAAAGAAAGCTCTTGCAGATTTATCCATGTGTTTACCTCTGGAGATCTACCATACTTTCAAGAAGTTTAAGACTTATCTTGAACTTTGGGAAGGTTTGGCTAAAAGATGTGAGGGTAGCACTTGAAGGACCCTCGGGTGTGGCGGATCATCACATGCAAGTGGGTCTACTAGTCGGACCGGGTGCGGAATACCCGTGACTAGGTGGAGAGTCTTACGAAACAAAGTAAACCGACAAGATAATCACTATAAACGTTCGTCTATTATAAACACTTGAAGGTTACAGAGAGAAGTTCTGAGATTACAAAGTTCTGCGTATTTGCTAATCTGAATGCGTACTTATCTACTGTCAACCATTCCTATTTATACATGACCTGATACCTTCGCACTTAGCAAGTGCGCAGAGCAATTTCTCAGGCGTACTTAGCAAGTACGCAAAGGTATTCTTGCGTACTTGCTAAGTACGCAGGAACTAACTCCTGCGCACCTACAAGTGCGCAAAACACTTAGAGAAAATTGCAACAATCAATATGTAAAAATAAATACAACTCGATTACTAATACATACAGACACTTACAAACAAAGACAAATACATACATGAAAGTACTAAACTAAGACTCTATCTATCCATAATCTATCCAGAGTGTTTGTCACAGGAAAGTGCTTCAACAAACTCCCCCTTGACAACAGCTCTGGATCATCTTCGATCTTTAGTCTTCAGTCTTCGGCCTTCAGTCTTCACAGTTATGCATCTTTAGCTTCCATCTTCTTCTTATAGTCAAGGCAGAACTTGATCACCTTGTCATATTTAGAAGCAAGGAATTTCGTCCACTAGTCAGTATGCATGCAATAATTGTCTGCTAGTGCCTCCAGATCTTTCACAGAGAAGTTAATGAAGCAGACTTCATCAAATACTCTTATTAGTTCCCTCGGCACTAAGCATCCACTTTCTGACCGTACCTTTCCAATCACCACAGCCTCGCCCGTCTTTGGATCTACGTACCAGTACCACATGTCACCAAGAATATCCCTAGATAACTTGCTCAGGGGAATCTTAGTTTCACATAGCACTTGCTTGTATACCAATTTCTTTAAGAATTTCTTAGTCACAGGATGTCTTGCTGTCTTATCCTTGACTCTTTTGGGCACTTGAGGCTTGAACATATCAAACTTCCCAGATCTTGCTTCCCGCTGTAGAACCACCCACAAACCCATCGCCATTGCATGATTAGAATGACCCAGCAGCTCTCGGTTTGCTAGGTTCACAAGGTCGTATTTGGGTAAGGAGTTGAACGCTTCTCTGGTTGGTTTCAAGTATTGAACCCCCCTAGATCTTTTGATTGCGAACAACTGCTTATCCTCCTCGAACCTTATAGCCAAGATCATCCCTGTTGCCCCCTTGTTTGTCTATGATAGACGTCTTCTGCCAAACAGGGGCTGGACCCTTAGATGAAGTAGAAGGCATATCTTTTTCTTTTGGTGCCTCCAGATCCACAGGTGTAGGGTCAACTGAGGAGGCTTCAGTTAAGGCTTCCACATTACTAGAATGCTCGACTGAACCTGTGTCGAGCTGAGCTTCGAAGGATGGAAATTCAAAGATCTCTCCATCTTCTAACTTGTACTCTCCTTCCCCGTCACCCTTGGGAACTTCTATCACTACATCCTCATCATCTTCATCCCAATCATCACCAGAGTCGATCTCTCCTTCTTCTAGATTAAAGAGAGCATCGATCTATGCTTCCTTGGAATAGTCAGGCTCTAAGTATAAGATCTCATCATCAAATAGATCCTTAAGTACATCAGCCGCTGACTTTCCTTTGTCACCATCACCAGAGGTATCACTAACCTTTTGATGAGTAGACTCCCCCTGAGCCATTGGAATAGCAGAGATGGGCACAATTGCTAAAGCTTGGTGCTCACCTCCACTAGGACCGGCTTCGGGATCCTTGTCATTGTCGTCATCCTTAGTGAAGTCAACAGGATGACAAGCCTCATCACCAGTAGTTTTCTCCTTATCTTTCTCCTTCTCCTTCTCTTTCTCCTTCTCCTTCTCTTTCTCCCCTTGAGCATCAAGCCTCTTGGTCAGATCGGCAATTAGTTTGACCATCAGCTCATGCTCTTTCTGTTGAGTATCAAACCTCAGCTCTAGAGATGACCTGTGACCTAGAATCATTTCATTTGTCCTGATTAGAAGCTCGTTCTGGGCCATGACGTTCTTCAGTCTCTCTTCAGTCCCCGTTCTCTGGCTTCTTAGAATCCTAACTTCATCCACTAACGAATTAATCTGTACTTGTTGAGCGTCAGATTCCTCCTTTGACTTCCGAATAGTTTCCAATAATCCAGCAACTTGGGTTTCCAGAACATCTATCCTTGCATCATTAGGATCAGGATGTCTGGATGATGACGCTTCGGCATTGGGAATTGGGGAGGAGTGTAACATCCATGATTTCCGGGCCATAATTTTTCTTTATTCATTTTAGTAGGTAAACTCTTGGAGTCCTATACTGGTTCAAACATAATATGTTACATAAGTTATTATTTCAACATCTAGTAAAACCCATGAGTTTGAACCATGCTTATTACTATACTCACGTACCATTACAAGTATAAAGATGTATATTTGACTTTATTTAATAAACAAGTTATTTCAAATTATAAATTCATGAAAATTAGACTTTTTGCAAACCACACATACGTGCATTTTGATTTGAGTTAATCCAAATATAAAGGATTTAATATTTTTACAACATATACACACACATACATATATGTATATATATTATATATATTGGACATAATTATTTTACATACGTGAAATAGACATATGAAAGTCGATTTTATAAAATAATAAAACATTTCGGAGCATGTTTAATTGTAAACATATGTACGTACATATTTACAATGTAAATAAACAAGTTTGAACCCCCTAGACATTGGAGCCCTTGACTTTGAACCCGGTATTCCCAAAGTTGACCTTTTTCCTAAACTTGGATCTATTTTGACTTTTAAAGTCAAACAACCTCAAGATATCTTGCAAATCAAAGCTGCCGTCGATCAAATCTGACTATTATGGGCATTCCTGGTTTCCAAATCAAATATCGACTGATTTCAAGTTCTAATGACACTCCCACTTGATCTGTACGCGATTCAATTCGAAATTTAAAAAGATTTGACTTCACAGAGCCAAACCGAACCAGTTTCAATTCAAATTCAAGGAAATAAACACAATTACAGTCCGTAAATCACGCTCAGTCAATACTCTAATGAATTCAAACCTAAAACGCGACCCAATTCATCATAACTTAAACGGATTGATGCGAGAAACATGCGGACAACTGTCCCCTGCTAATTCGAATTGAATGGGACAATTAAGATGAAATTGAACATTTAGAATCTCTCACATACCTTCACTAATCCTCTCACAAACTCACTAGGCACTCGCAACCACTGCATTTCATCCGTAGATCGCGGGCAAACCTCAAGAACATCGAGCCTGTGTTCTCAATAATCCTCGTTCGTTTCATCACCAATTCAAGTAAGAACTACATCATTAGCTTCGTTTTCATTTGGCAAACAAAAGCCCTCTGTCAATTTCAGATGACAGAGGGTATCAAACCCAATTCCATTTTGAATTCGTGCCGAGTTCATACGCATTCAAATTAGGGTTTATGGTTGGATACTGGTAGTGTATTAATAAAGCTGGGTTTCATGTTATTACCAGCGAAACCACCTGGTCCGGCCGGTAAGTCACTGCACCGCCGAACCAGGTGGCGTGGGTTCGAAACCCATAACCGACAGCCCTTTTTAATTTCACTAAAACAAGAACCGACCGGTTGAATGTCAAGGGTCTGTCCCCTGTTTCATTGGTAACACGATGTACACACACAAAACCCACCCGGGTTCGAGCCGGGTGGTGTATTTTATTTTTAAAAATCGTTTTTAGCTGCAGAATTAAATAAAAAAAATTATTTTATAAAACCCATTATCATTTAGAACTGATGTATGCAAAAATAAGCGGATTTTAATTAAGAACTATTATTCTTACAGTTTAAATGATTTCAAAGTCTCATTACAATACAAATAGATTAAAAAGAAATCTATTTTTTTTATTTATTTAAAATTATTAGTTTTAATTAAAGCTTTTATGTTACTCATTTTATAAAAATTATGACAAAATTTTTATAAAATACATTACCATTTTAAATAATTTCTTAAAACAAATTCTATAAATCACTTTCTATTAAATTACATATAATAGAGTTTTAAACCCTATTTAAACAAATAAAACTTTGTGTAAATATAAATATATATATATATATATAAATAAATATATACATTTTTCATATTTCATAAAAGATCATACCATTTTAAATGATAAATAAATAAATGAATTTATTTATTATTTATATATTCTACATTTACAATCCACTTAGAATTAAATTGTATTTAGCGTTATTTCTTACATACTAATATATATTTACACATTTTCATAAGTAAATAAATAAAATAAATTTATTTATTTAAATTATGTTTGAATAAATATAATTTCACACTACTTTTCTAAATAAATAAATAAAAAGGATTTATTTAATTCATGTAGTTATACAAATTAAACCCTAAACCATTATCAATAAAACCTTATACTTTGAACTTACAATTCTTATTCAAATACAAGCACAAACAAATACACGTTCCCTACATGACATAACACCAACCCTTATGTACAAGTCCCTGCACTCAATACCGTTGAACCCTAGATTCGCCTTAGACTTTGTACTTAATCATAATTCAAGCTCATGCATTTTCTCTAGGTTAACTTTGTGATTTACAAGAATCACCTTTGCTACCTAATCCTCGTGCTATCTACATTTGATACAAGTGAGTTTACATAGCCCCCTTTTTATTTTGTACTTTTGGGGTGAAACATGATTTGCTTTTGAAACTTTTTGCATAGACTTAAAATACAATTCAATAATATGATATTATGTGTTATGTGCTTTATGCTTGAATGCTATGAGTTAAGACTACATATACATTACTTTAGTACAATCATTATCTCCGTACAAGCCAACGGTTAACATTGATAGATCTATTGTGTCTGACAAACCCACCTGGTTAGGGTGTTTGTTACCGACTTTACATTAGGGTAACCTGCGTGTTATGCCTCAGTCACAAGGTTTGATTGTACACACTTAGTTTAACTATAGATTCTCCATAATTGCCTTACACACGTATGTCGTATGAATTGTATAAAATACTTTAAGCTTGGTTGTGTGTTAAAACCTATGTATGCTCACCAACTTTTTAGTTGACCTTGTTTTCATCATGTTTCAGGTACTAACGCTTGAGAATAAGTACAAGATGCTTCACTTAGGATCGATGACCTAGAATTTAATTTAAAGAGACTATTTATGTATTTTTATTTTCCTTGTGTCGTTGTATTTATGTTTATTTGTAACATCCCAAAAATAATAAAACGAATAAATATAGCAAGACCGGTGATTTAGTTGGAATATTTAAATAAAAAGGGAGCGGGCCTGGGCCCGGCTTCAATGGGCCGAGGGAAGCCCATTGCACATAAGAGGCAAGGCAGCCCTCTTCCCTGCTCATTTCCCCAACACACGCAGCTTTTAGAGAGAGAAAGGAGAGCTCGGGTCTAGAGAGAGAAAGTGACGGATCAACTCGGGAATTCAGGAGAACGTTGCTGCTGTTCCCGTGAGCAAAACCTCCGAATCAGAATTACAATCCAGGTAACGATTCGATCTCATTATGAGTTTTTGTTCGTTTTGGGAAGTTTTGGGTTTTGGCTAAAAGATAACGATTTTACGGATGAAACTTGAAAGTGATCTTGGGTATAGCATCTAGAATGAAAAACGAACGTTTTGATCAAAGAAAATTTAGATATCGACATGACCAGATTCGCATGCAGAACATTCGGATTTTTGGGAAGGCGATAAGTGCAGGTCCATCGAAACTACTTAGTTTCGATATGTGCAGGTCCATCGAAACTACTTAGTTTCGATATGTGCAGACCTATCAAAACTACCCAGTTTCGATATATGCAGACCCAATCGAAACTACTATAGTTTCGATATGAGCCCCCGATCCGAAGCTAAGATAATACATAACTACCTATCGAAACTACCAAGTTTCGACAGGAACAACCTATTGAAACTACCTATCGAAACTACCAAGTTTCGACAGGAACAACCTATCGAAACTACCAAGTTTCGATATAAGCTAATCAATCGAAACTACTAGGTTCAAGCATAGTAATGTCTAGTGTCATCTAGGAGCACTACCTTATGTATATGACTTTATTATACAGATCGTGAGTGACATTAGTGAAGCTCAGTAGCCAGCTAAGTGTATTACAGAAACTACTCATCAGGTGAGTTCTATGTGCCCCCTTCTATGTTATGTGCAAATGATTTATAAATGTTTTGGGGCTGAAGTGTATACACTAAATGAATAAATGAAATGAATATCAATGTGATCATACGTGATATATTAAGGTATATGTGTAGATACATATGAATGCGAATAATGATTTACGAACAAAGAACGACACGTATGTTTGCAAAGAATGAATGAATGAATGGTATAACGTAAATAAATGAAACCTTGCTTTATAAATATATATTGCATGCGAAGAATGTAAGTATACGTTATGGACGGAAACGAAGCTAACGACTACTACGGTAGACGGACGACCACTTGACTATTATGCAGCTAGAGAAGGAAGTCTAGAAAGGTAGACTAAATAAAGGCCACTACGGTGGAGTAAGTCGCTAAATCAATATTCGGCTGTATAATTAGTTCAAGTGGGAAACGGATGCCTTATGGCAGACGGGCGAATATGACGGACTACGACGGTAGGACGGTTAAGACGGACGGCCGAAGGTTGGCCGGACGGAAAAGTTAAGGCGGACGGTTTCTAGGACCGGACGAGTAAAAGGGCTACGACGGTAGCTTAAGGGCGTATGTCTTTGTGACATACGCAGTAAAAGGCGGGTTGATCACCCTTATGTGTATGACCAATAAATGGTAAAGAAAGTAAAGGTGAATGCATATCTATGTAATCACGTAAGAAAGATAAGGAAAGAATGTTAAGAAAAGTGAAAGAAAAAGGGTGAACGCATATATATATATATATGTAATCACAGTAATAAAGAAAAGAAAGATGAAAGAAAAGCAAAAGCTATGAATACGTATTTATATGAATGACTTTATAATAATGCTTACTTATGAAGTAAAGAAAAGAATGTTTATATCTAAACGCATTAAACTAGAACTCACCAGCGTTAGCTGACTTTAGTATACATTTCAGGTAAAGGAAGAAAAGGTCGTGCGAGGGCGTGAAGGTTACCCGACACAAGACTGACATCCCACTTTTGTTTGTTAAGACAATGTTGTGCTTTTAATTGTTAAGACTTCCGCTGTTATGAAATGTAATTGAATGATGAATGTTTTTAATTTAAGTTTAGTATTTATGACTATGTTTATGAGTAAATCCAACAAGTGAGGTTACCCGGGAAAGGGGCCTTACATTATTTACGTTATGAAATTGGTTGTTTAATTATTTAAACTTTAGTAAACCTTGAGCTTTTGAACAGTCTACATGTCCCGCCCCGACGTATTCCGCCGTCGGTTGGCGTGTGATAGATTGGTATCAGAGCCTTGGTTATAGGGAATTAGGTTATTAGACACTTTTGACCTAGACTATAACCTTAGGACACCCACAATATGCCATGCTACTATATGATTACATGATTAATACTTGTGTGAATATTTTTACATGTTATCCTAAGTAATTTCAATACATGCTACCTATGTGTTTTATTAAGTGCTATCCTAAGTTTACATACACACATACACACCAAATTCTTCATACACCTTTGAACTCACATACATGATACCATCACCTCTTGTGAACAAAGACATAAACTATTGGGCCTAATACCCATTAATATTAAACTAAGAAGCCCATTTATCCTTCAAGAAGAAGAAGCCCACTGAAATGCATAAACCTTACTTTCGGGCCACAAGGCCTAGTTTACAACAAATCTCATCATAACCATGAGTCCAACAATAGTGTTATTAGTACATGATTGCTGGAAGAGTGTGTAGGCCCATGAGGAATTCTGGCCAAGGAAAGACAGTGTACTTAAGGGTGTCCTAGTGACCCACCCCTCTTTCCTGGGAATTCACCTCAGGGATACATTGCTTATAGGTCAAGTGTATTTCTAAAATACTATTGTGAAGGCTCGGTGTTATGACTAGTCAAACTCTAAACTTATGAGAACTCCTATGTCTAACACTCCATATTTCATTATCACTTACAACCTTTTATTGTTTCCTGCTAGACATGGACTCCTACTCTCCTCCCTCCCCGGTATACCGTCCCGGAGAAGAGTCTGATTGGGAAGAAGACATCGGGACACCCATGCATCGGTCACCAACACCCCCAGCTGCTAGACCAAGGTTCGATGCAAGGGCAGATTGGATTAGGAACACCGGCCCAAGACTTCGAACATCTGGATCACCCGCACCCAGGAACCCGTATCAGACACCCCATCTCCACAACCAGTTACCACCCCTATTAAGAGACCCATATCTAATGCCTGACCCGTATCATCCTAACCCTTGGGTAAGGCATACCATGGCACCCACTAGTGTTATGGGAATTCCAACCAATGACATTCACCAATTTGTAAGGACCTCAGAATTTGAGAGGCAAAGGATGGAGCAGGGGGTAATGCACGACTTGCAAGGACAAAGAATGGATAGCCTAGCAAACCAATTAGGGTACCAAAAGGAGTTAATCTCCATCCTCGAAAAAGAAATACTGGAGCATCGCAAGGAGACAGCTAAAGCTGAAGCTAGGTCGGCTACCCGAGTGACCATAGCGGTGCTCGTCTTGGGAATTATCTTCCTTCTAGTAGAAAGCTACCAGAGACGTTAACATAAATTTATATTTATGGTCTTTAAATTTTCAGTTTGAGAACCATTTCCCCTATGTTTTGAATAATGTTTACCATTTCAGCATTTAATAAATTTTAAATTTTTCCAACTCTGAAGTTATTATTCATTGATTTAATACGTTGAATGTGAATTTCATCCATCATATTTTCATCAAGATCCTCCAAGTATCACCTTCTTCATCCAACACGATTTGATACACTACCGGCAAACTCCTTCATAAACAAATCACCCTATTAGATTTAAACAACCTCGTTATTTTGTTCAAACCAAACGTTTATCAAACTTTTAGAGAGTATCAAAAATATGAATTTTCTATAAACATTTACACCTTGTAAGGAAAATTTAATACAACCTATTTTATAAAAGTATTATTTCGAATTGATAAATAATTATGAGTTTTCCTCATTAAAGTAATTATTTCTAAACCCTGGCTAAATTGATATACGACTACTTTTTTAGCCAATAATTCATCTTAAAAATATTCTCTTATTAATAATTGAAAATTTAAATTAAAAGATTTCTCCTATAAATTGTCTACTTATTTAGTTTATTTAACCCAACAGTTTCATTACTTTATATATCTACAACCAAGAACAATTTACAATTTCATATTTTCAAACAAAGATCAATTACTTATAAACATATTTCCCTAAGTGTTCTCAAAACCCCTCGTTACCTTTCACTTGCCGCTTCAAGAGACGATCCATACCGCTGTGACATTTAAAAATTTCAGTTATAATATATTAACACGTAAAAATTTCAACATTTTATTCAAATATGCACACGTGTATTTAACCAAGTTTATACAAAAGGGTGTGTTTACAAATTTCAACTTATGTATTTTTAAATTAAAGTCTTAAAAATATATGAAAAAGTATATCAATTATTTTTAATAAATTAAATATTTAAAATGATGGTATAAATTTATCCTGTATTTGTAAACAATTTAGATTCAATAATATACAAGTGCATTTGTTCAATTTAATGTGTTAATAATATATAAATTATGTATTTTTAATTTAAATATTAAAAATATTTGAATTTTATAAAAATAAATGGCTTTGTAAACAAATAAAATGATTTGATAAAAAATAAGTTGAATTATATAAAATAATTTATTTTAATAAAATAAGTTTATAAAAACATTTAAAATATAATATTAAATTAAATTGATTTAAAAGAAATTAAATTAATTTATTTAATAAAAAGTTTAGGGGTCGTTTTGTAATTAATCAAACTTAAAGGTTTTGTACAGAAATTAAGTCCATGGACTATAAGGAACTAAACCGAATTATAAGGGTTTGATTGTAACTATTTCAGGGTATATTTTAAACAATTTAGAAACTATAGGGACTAAACTTGCCAACTGAGAAAACGATTTTCCGGCCACCCCCCTTCTCTTCTCCGACGACAGCTATTTTCCGGCGAGTCTCGAGACCGCGAAACACTGCACCTCGACCCCCCGAGAAAGGCACCTCTGTGCTCGTCTCGACCACGCGAACCTTTACCATCTGTTAATTTCCCCTTTAACCATCGGGTTCCCACGCGGCCATAAATGCTCGAAAGTCAAACCTCTAAATTTAGCCGGCGAACTGTACCTCGACGGCTATAGCCTAGCCCCTTCTGTTCGTCTGGTCGGTCCGCGTGAACTCAAGCCACCAATTGCTGTTTGTACTATCGGGATTCTGATTCGAGTTAAAAGTCCACTCCGGACCTTCATTCGAACATCGCACCTTCTCTGTCTACTCTCTCTCTAAATTGACAACACCCTCAGGTTCGTCTCCTCTTTCCGAAGCCCCCCTTCTAATTTGGAGTTCCAATTCCACCCCAAGGCCCGTTTCCAGTTTTGGGTTCTCTCGGCTTCGTTCTCGACTTCGCAGACGGGTTCCGAGCAGGTATAATCCCTAAATTGTTTCTGTCACACCCCGATATTTATTTATTTATAAATTATGTAACTTACAAATAAAATGTTTTAAATGAAAAGTTTAATAACAAATTTAATTTTATAAACTTTTAATTAAATGCTTTTCCATTTATTCCAAGATTAATTATTTGATCTTTTCAAATACCTTTTTATAAAACTAACTATTTTTATTTAAAAACTTAATCTGGAATTTTTACAGATTAAAATAAAACAACAATAATTTTGATCGAAGATTCTGACCTAGACACGACCGTGCCTGGGAAGGACACGACCGCGCTCGAACCACGGGCGCGACCGCGCTAGTCGGGACGCGACCGGGTTTGATCAAACAGAGGCCAACTTGGACAATTCACGAGGCACGACCGTGCCTTAGCTCGGCACGGTCGTGTCTTTGATTCTTAGACACAACAGAGATTAGCCCAGAGGGCATGACTAGGTCTAGACAGGAGGACACGACCGCGCTGCTAGTCGGCACGACCACGCTACATGAGGCACGGCCGCGCTAGATGATTAGCGCGACCGTGTCTCTTCCAAATCAGACACGAATTGAACAAATCTTGTATTTATAGCATTGGAATTGATAGGGCTTTTGATTACTGAGTTGTTACGAGTCTATTCATATAAATTAATTGTATGTAAATCGTGTTTAAGTATGGATTCGATTAAATCATTTTTATTAAAATGAGAAATCCAGTTTAGGATGATTTCTATGATGGAAACCCCAATTAACAGAGGGCTTTTGTTATGAGGACTAAATCGACTGAGAAAAAGGTGCTAATTACCTTGGAGAGTATCGAATTGATAAAAAGCGGTAGAAGAAAGTTCCGGCGACGGCGATAACGGCTTCCGACGACTTCGACTGCGATTCCGTCTAGTCCAGAGAGTCCAATAATAACAGGGGAGATTGCTGAATAGAATTTCTTGATTGCTTGAGAGAAAATTGATCGAAATTGAGGATTGAGCCTTGAGGGAAAAGGTCGACGATTTTTCTTGAGAGGAAGGGAGTTTTGATAATAATAATTGTAATCAACTGAGCTATTTTCCTTGACAATGAAAAATGAAACGTAATCGGATTTGAATTCGAACGATCGAGCGTTTTGAAATCTCATTTACGTTTTGACAGTTACACAGGCGCGACCGTGCCTAGGCACCGGGCGCGATTGTGCGAAAGCAAGTCGCGCGACCGTGCCAAAGCACTCGGCGCGACCGTGCTAGGACAAAGCACGACCGTGCTAGACTAGGATTTCTTGATATTTTTCAACTTTAGTCCTTGACTTTTCAGATTTGATAAGTTTGATTAACATAGTTTCTTGCATAGTGTTTAAGTGTATATAATCGAGTAAAACTTGCAAACTTGTATTGAATCATTGCATATAATTTATGGCGAGAAAAATAATAAGACAGTGCACGAGTATTGAGTTTGAAATTGCATTACATTGAATTGAAATATGAATACTAAAATTCAGAAATGTTACAGTTTTCAATACTTTCGTTTTCTGTTCTAGCAATCTAACCAACCCCCTTTGCAAAGCATTGGCTTCGTATCCGGGCTAATCAGACCATCGCCAGAGTCACTGGTCGCATTGCCGAGAACAGGGACGAAGGTCGAGTCTTGTTAAGAGTTTTAAGTGTTGGTTTTGATCAGCGATGGGCTTAAAGCCCGGCTGGTCACACTCGTTCCCGATAACAACCGAGACCCGAGTTCGATCCCCGGTTTCATCCGGTCCAACTTTTTTTTGTTTCTTTTTTTGTTGATTGTGTTGACCGACCCATGGATCCCCTCTGCCCGACCCGATTACCCGTTGACCCGCGCTTTTCCTACCTGGGCCGACCCGGTCCGACCCGTTTGACTATTTAATCTTATTTTATTTATTATATATTAAAATAATTAATTTAAACCCCATTTAATTATTTTTAAATATTTTTAATCCACTAAAAATTATTTCGAGCCCGTTAACTCAGCCCGTTTATTTTTAACCCAACTTTTGAACATATTCAAACCCGTTAAATTTTATAAAATAATAAAACCAACGTTTTTCATAAGTTATTTAATTATTTAAACCCACGAAAAATAATAAAATAATATTTTTATAAATAAATAAAAATACGCGTTATTTAAAATATAATATTTTCATGAAATTTAAAATAGGTAATTTATGATTTATAAAATGCAAGTGTTATTCAAAATAGATCTATTTCGAGAAGTTTAAATATTTAATTTGGAATTTTATAAAAATACAAAGTCTTACAAAAATTAATATTTATTTGTACAATGATTTTAAAACATATAATTTTTCGCAAAGGTTATTCCATTTACAAATCCACATATATTTAAACAAATATACGCGTACGCGAATACATATTTGATACATATTCGTTTACATAGGATTTCATCATGTATAACAACAATACAAATATCACCATCGCGCATGAAGTAAAACCCTCGCTGCAAGGTGAGTTACATATCTCCTATTTACATTTTTATACATTTTGGGGTGAGACGTAATCTGTGCATACTTACATACAATTCAACTTGTGTTTACATGCGTAGATTATTGTGCTTTTGTGCATGGTCACTTGTTATGCTATGGATACTTTTAGGGTGGTTTTTAAACTGTGTGTGACCCACATAGTCTTGATTCCATGCCTATCACGTTAAACATTTGTGCTTATACATACTTACATGATTTGGATACTTTTAGGGTGGTTTTAAACTGTGTGTGACCCACATAGTCTTGATTTCGTGCCTATCACGTTAAATCTATATGCTTATATTTACATGCTTACAATTGGTATACACATAGTGAATTCTCCACATTATGTCGTATCTTACCATGTCAAACCAACAATTGTATAAACTTTTTTAATTAAACTTTTATTATATTCAAAAATATGTAAACTCACCAACTCTCGTAGTTGACACTTGTTTTGGATTACGTTTCAGGTGCAGATATGTGATTATGTGACTATGTGTTGAAGATGCTACACCTAAGGCTTTTGGACCTAGTAATATAATTTTGTGTAACGTTCTAGAATAGGTTATGATGACTTGTTATGTAATTGAATGTTTGACAATTTAATCCTATTAATGACAATTTAATCCTATTAATGAATTATGCAACCTTAGTAGATCATGTGCTTACGAACAATCATTTAGTGTCCGCCTCGATGATTCCGCCATCGGTCGAGTTGTGACAGATTGGTATCAGAGCCATGGTTATAGGGAATTAGGTTATTAGACACGATGACCTAGACTATAACCCTAGGACACCTTTTTATGTGTTACCTGCTACGTGTTTAAATGCTATGTGATTTTATGTGTAAATAAGTGATTATTTGAATTTTCCCAAGTTGGTACATAATGCTTATACATAGAATACATACTAGACCTTGCACATATGATACATGCTTGTTATACAAACGTACGCGAACAGTTACACTACACATCCTTATTCCAGATTCCTACTTTCCTCTTCCACACTATTTGCTTTACTCTTATGTGTTTCTTCATAATCTTAAAGATCTCGTCAATGTTTGAATTTATTAAAATGAGTAAAGGACACGTGCAATCCGGAAGGGTGACACCTGTACTTTGGGTTTTCTGTCTAGAAAATGCATTTCGTATAAATCCAAATAAATGGACCCGTATGCTTTCCTGGGAATTCCCGAAGTGAGTGTTTACCTATAGGCTAAAGCATGTCTCCTTGAAAACTTTAATAAATTATTTAACGTTGATAAGTCACTGTATTCGAAAGAATACGATCCGAACATAAACTCAAACTAGGGGACATTATAGCAAGATAGGAAGAACTAGATGAACATGCAAAAAAATTATTATTACGGGTGCACACGTAATAACGATTTGTAGTGCATGCGAATCCCGACAATTCCTATTGTGCGAATAATGATCTATGTTATCATATCCTCCCAGGAATAGATTTCATGGCTTATTTCCCTTATCCTTTAGTGTTATAAACTTTGAATGAATTATGTGATCATTTTTAGTCAGAACATACATACATTATCACACGACATGATGAGTGTCATCTCGCGTTCCTGCTTGCATTATTGTGAACAGTCTACCAACTGTGGCACATACATGCCCATTTTATCCAAAATCTCATAAATTCTTGTCTTTTCTTGTGGTATTTTATAGAATACCTCCTCATCGCGTGGTTAATGCTAACTCTAGCAACTCCAACATCGACCTTGCTACATTACTTACCCAACTAGTAGGTCAACTGATCCAAGCTAACAACAACAGCAATGGGTCTAACACGCAAGGGAATGGTGCAAACCCACCATACTGCACATTCAAGTATTTCAATTCTTGCAACCCCACCAAATTCTTCGGGACGGAAGGTGCTACTGGCCTTCTTCAATGGTTTGAAAGTATGGAGAGTACTTTCCTAAACAACGATTGTCCCGACAACCTCAAAGTCTGTTATGCTGCCAGCGTCTTCCAAAAACGAGCACTCACCTGGTGGAATGGTGAGAAACGTACTCGAGGCAACGAATCTGCTATGTCCTTGTCTTGGGACGAAATGAAACGACTTATGACTGACGAGTTCTGTCCTCGCAACGAAATGAGGAAACTTGAAGCTGAATTTTGGGATCTCACCCAAGAAAGCGGAGAGAATTTGGTTTATACCACTCGTTTCCAAGAACTAAGCCTGCTCGTGCCTCACATGGTTACTCCCTTGACACGGAGAATTGAGAAATACATAGGCGGATTACCTATGCCGATCCAAGACACCGTATTAGGAAGTAATCCCTCCACTCTCGGAGACCCTATCCGTTTATCTGCTGTGTTGACCGACAATCACGTCAAAGCGGGTACCTTATCTAGGAAGGGTACCAAGAAAGTGGTCGACAAAGCTGCTACTTCCGTGTCCGACAAAGACGAAGAGCCCGAATCTTCCCATTATGATAGGAAGCGCAAGGCCCAAAACTTTGCGGCCATCACTCCTGCCGTGCCTGTGACCCAAGTTGCTCCTGCGGGTCAAATTCTGAGAAATTATGTAGGTTCATTTCCCCAATGCCCTATTTGCAAGTATCACCATGCCCCGCATGCTACATGTCGTCTATGCTCAAATTGTGGACGCTATGGACACGTTGTTAGTACTTGTCGTGCTCGCACTATCGTTAATCAAGCTACTCAAGGCAATCATCCAGTGCCTCTCGCTATCACCTATGGACGGGCCTGTTACGAATGTGGAGATCCAAACCACTTTCGAAACTAATGTCCAAGACTTCAAAATCAAGGTGGTCCTCGTGGACGAGCATTTAATATAAATGCTAATGAGGCTCCGGCCAATGACGACACTGTCAACGGTACGTTCCTTCGTTCACTATCTTTATACATCCGTTTTATTCAATACTCATGCCAATGGAAATTTGTGTCTCTTACTTTTAACCAACTATATTGCTAAATAGCAAGCCGAACTAGATAACTCTTATAGCATGGTAATAGGGGATGGGAAATCCATTGCTATGAATTCTATAGTCCGTGATTGCATATAACAACTATGCTTTCACCATTCATCTCATTCCTATACTTTTGTGAAACAAATCTATTATGTTTAAGTTTAGTCATACAACTTGCTAGCTCTGTTAAAGTTTACTTGAATTGTTGAAGTTCTAAATCCTAGTAATTATGCACGGGGAATCCCCGGTATATCAAAGGGGTGGTGGGTTAGCCGCTGGTACACCCTATACATAAACCCACTTGATATAACGAGTATAAACCATGCATAAGTACTAGGAAGAGGATCGGTTCTTGAATTGTTAGACATATTTGTGCTATGAAACCACTCATAGACGTGATAACGTTTATAAATTGCACGCATTTCATTGTACAATTTTCAATTGAGAAAGGTGATTTGATTAAAATGATCTAAACCCTAGTAATTATGCACGGGGAATCCCCGGTATATCAAAGGGGTGGTGGGTTAGCCGCTGGTACACCCTATACATAAACCCACTTGATATAACGAGTATAAACCATGCATAAGTACTAGGAGGAGGACCGGTTTTTGAAAATGTTTTTGCAAAATTTGAAAATATGAACACCCGTGGGGTGGAGTTTTAAAGGAAAATGCCATGTCACAAGGTGATTGGCACCAATATTGTTAAGTATGGTTTCTAGTAGTTTACATTCATGCGTTGTATGAACAATTGTATGCATAAATCTCATTATACTATTAGATCAACTAATTGACAACTCGACTCAAATTAAGCTGTCATCCGTTATCCTACTCTATTTCCCTCTGGTCACTCTTTTGTGATTAATTCTATTCTAAGTCCGTTGGCATCTCTTTTTCGTTTCCATAACCTTCGCAAATCGAATTTCGGGACAAAATTTCCTTCAACATGGGGAGACTGTGACATTTCAAAAATTCAGTTATAATATATTAACACGTAAAAATTTCAACATTTTATTCAAATACGTGTATTTAACCAAGTTTATACAAAAGGGTGTGTTTACAAATTTCAACTTATGTATTTTTAAATTAAAGTCTTAAAAATATATGAAAAAGTATATCAATTATTTTTAATAAATTAAATATTTAAAATGATGGTATAAATTTATCCTGTATTTGTAAACAATTTAGATTCAATAATATACAAGTGCATTTGTTCAATTTAATGTGTTAATAATATATAAATTATGTATTTTTAATTTAAATATTAAAAATATTTGAATTTTAAAAAATTATATAAATTTATTTAAATTTTATAAAAATAAATGGCTTTGTAAACAAATAAAATGATTTGATAAAAAATAAGTTGATTTATATAAAATAATTTATTTTAATAAAATAAGTTTATAAAAACATTTAAAATATAATATTAAATTAAATTGATTTAAAAGAAATTAAATTAATTTATTTAATAAAAAGTTTAGGGGTCGTTTTGTAATTAATCAAACTTTAAGGTTTTGTACAGAAATTAAGTCCAGGGACTATAAGGAACTAAACAGAATTATAAGGGTTTGATTGTAACTATTTCAGGGTATATTTTAAACAATTTAGAAACTATAGGGACTAAACTTGCCAACTGAGAAAACGATTTTCCGGCCACCCCCCCTTCTCTTCTCCGACAACAGCTGTTTTCCGGCGAGTCTCGAGACCGCGAAACACTGCACCTCGACCCCCGAGAAAGGCACCTTTGTGCTCGTCTCGACCACGCGAACCTTTACCCTCAATTAATTTCCCCTTTAACCATCGGGTTCCCACACGGCCATAAATGCTCGAAAGTCAAACCTCTAAATTTAGCCGGCGAACTGTACCTCGACGGCTATAGCCTAGCCCCTTCTGTTCGTCTGGTCGGTCCACGTGAACCCAAGCCACCAATTGTTGTTTGTACTATCGGGATTCTGATTCGAGTTAAAAGTCCACTCCAGACCTTCATTCGAACATCGAACCTTCTCTGTCTACTCTCTCTCTAAATTGACAACACCCTCAGGTTCGTCTCCTCTTTCCGAAGCCCCCCTTCTAATTTGGAGTTCCAATTCGACCCCAAGGCCCGTTTCCAGTTTTGGGTTCTCTCGGCATCGTTCTCGACTTCGCAGACGGGTTCCGAGCAGGTATAATCCCTAAATTGTTTTCAATACTTTCGTTTTCTGTTCTAACAATCTAACCAACCCCCTTTGCAAAGCATTGGCTTCGTATCCGGGCTAATCAGACCATCGTCGGAGTCCCTGGTCGCATTGCCGAGAACAGGGACGAAGGCCGAGTCTTGTTAAGAGTTTTAAGTGTTGGTTTTGATCAGCGATGGACTTATAGCCCGGCTGGTCACACTCGTTCCCGATAACAACCGAGACCCGAGTTCGATCCCCGGTTTCATCCGGTCCAACTTTTTTTTTGTTTCCTTTTTTGTTGATTGTGTTGACCGACCCATGGATCCCCTCTGCCCGACCCGGTTACCCGTTGACCCGCGCTTTTCCTACCTGGGCCGACCCGGTCCGACCCGTTTGACTATTTAATCTTATTTTATTTATTATATTTTAAAATAATTAATTTAAAACCCATTTAATTATTTTTAAATATTTTTAACCCACTAAAAATTATTTCGAGCCCGTTAACTCGGCCCATTTATTTTTAACCCAACTTTTGAACATATTCAAACCCGTTAAATTTAATAAAATAATAAAACCGACGTTTTTCATAAGTTATTTAATTATTTAAACCCATGAAAAATAATAAAATAACATTTTTATAAATAAATAAAAATACGCGTTATTTAAAATATAATATTTTCATGAAATTTAAAATAGGTAATTTATGATTTATAAAATGCAAGTGTTATTAAAAATAGATATATTTCGAGAAGTTTAAATATTTAATTTGGAATTTTATAAAAATACAAAGTCTTACAAAAATTAATATTTATTTTTAGAATGATTTTAAAACATATAATTTTTCACAAAGGTTATTCCATTTACAAATCCACATATATTTAAACAAATATACGCGTACGCGAATACATATTTGATACATATTCGTTTACATAGGATTTCATCATGTATAACAACAATACAAATATCATCATCGCGCGTGAAGTAAAACCCTCGCTGCAAGGTGAGTTACATATCCCCTATTTACATTTTTATACATTTTGGGGTGAGACGTAATCTGTGCATACTTACATACAATTCAACTTGTGTTTACATGCGTAGATTATTGTGCTTTTGTGCATGGTCACTTGTTATGTTATGGATACTTTTAGGGTGGTTTTTAAACTGTGTGTGGCCCACATAGTCTTGATTCCATGCCTATCACGTTAAACCTTTGTGCTTCTACATACTTACATGATTTGGATACTTTTAGGGTGGTTTTAAACTGTGTGTGACCCACATAGTCTTGATTTCATGCCTATCACGTTAAACCTATATGCTTATATTTACATGCTTACAATTGGTATACACATAGTGAATTCTCCACATTATGCCGTATCTTACCATGTCAAACCAAGAATTGTATAAACGTTTTTAATTAAACTTTTATTATATTCAAACATATGTAAACTCACCAACTCTCGTAGTTGACACTTGTTTTAGATTACGTTTTCGGTGCAGATATGTGATTATGTGACTATGTGTTGAAGATGCTACACCTAAGGCTTTTGGACCTAGTAATATGATTTTGTGTAACGTTCTAGAATAGGTTATGATGACTTGTTATGTAATTGAATGTTTGACAATTTAATCCTATTAATGAATTATGCAACCTTAGTAGATCATGTGCTTACGAACAATCATTTAGTGTCCGCCTCGATGATTCCGCCATCGGTCGGGGTGTGACAACCGCGTAGACCTTAACCATCCCCATCAACCTCAACGAGATTTAAAGAGCTAGAACCTAACTATCACATTTTACATGAACGCCAAACAACACACTTCTCCACAACACTCGATCACATACGAAGCTCGTTAGTATACGTCACACACGAAATTCAATAACTTACGTATGCACGTTCACAAGATACACAACACGATCACATGATACATGAAACTAGTTTATTGCAAGTCACAATTTACTAGACGGATCACATAACACATGAAACTTATTTAGTTACAAAGTACATGATACTAAATTGTGCACATTATACATGATTCTAAACCATTTACATTACACCTGAAATCTTATTTAGTTACAAAATACATGATACTAAGTTGTTAACATCATACAAGAATTTCATCTCTTACCTATACTTGATGCTAAATTGTTCACGTTACCCATGAAACCTATTTGATTACAAGCTACATGACACTAGATCATACGTGAAACTTGTGTGTTTACATTATACATGAAACTAAGTTGCTTACAATTGTTGCAATTAATTGATTACATTATACACGAGGCATGGTCATACGCTTTGTTCACCAAAGTTGAAAACCATAACACATTAAAGCTACTCGGGGTTTGACGTATTCTTGTTCAAACTCGAGGAAGCTGTAACACTTTAAAACAACTCGGTGTTTGACGTATTCTTGTTCAAACATGAGTAAACTATGGAACTCTAAGTTATACTACTCTTTAGTTGCTAACTGGCCTGCCTACTTAAGGACATAGTTACTTCTTAGCAACTCATATGTGAAAACAATAGACATGAACTAAGTGAATTTGTGCCCTTTTGAACCACACACAAAGGAAGGATCTATACGGACCATGCGATGATTCGAGTAATTACGGGTGCACACATAAATTATAAAAATCAGCGCATGGAAAACATAGTGAAATTTGTCTTGTGTTATAACCTAAAACCTATCGTGATATATAGCAACGAAACTAATGTGATATGACAAGGGCATGGTGGATACGCCGATGGTACTTTCTATATATAAGTGCCCTATCATATTATCAAGATTAGCGTTGTTCGTGTCACGTGAAGTTTTGACCTAGACCAATGTTTGTGTAATCTTTTGTCCACTGAGCATATTAGGCTACACCGTAATCAAACCCTGATCATCAAATCCTCATCAAATCCATTCCAAGTAATGCACTTCACCTTTAGAATCCAAATTGTTATTCGACAGTTTTACTCCTTAAACCCACTTAAAAAAAACTAAATTCATTATCATCATTCATATCTGACTATGAATATCAAAACTTGTGTCTGGTCATCAGTTACACTCCCAAAATCTAGCAATCAAAACACGTTGAGAATCCAAACCCTCACCTCTTTCCTGGTCCAGTAACTTCCACTAGTTAAATTTCGGGACGAAATTCTCTCAACTTGTGGATACTGTAACATCCATGATTTCCGGTTCATAATTTTTCTTTATTCATTTTAGTAGTACACTCTTGGAGTCCTATACTGGTTCAAACATAATATGTTACATAAGTTATTATTTCAACATCTAGTAAAACCCATGAGTTTGAACCATGCTTATTACTATACTCACGTACCATTACAAGTATAAAGATGTATATTTGACTTTATTTAATAAACAAGTTATTTCAAATTATAAATTCAAGGAAATGAGACTTTTTGCAAACCACACATACGTGCATTTTGATTTGAGTTAATCCAAATATAAAGGATTTAATATTTTTACAATATATACAGACACACATACATATATGTATATATATATTATATATATTGGACATAATTATTTTACATACGTGAAATAGACATATGAAAGTCGATTTTATAAAATAATAAAACATTTCGGAGCATGTTTAATTGTAAACATATGTACGTACATATTTACAATGTAAATAAACAAGTTTGAACCCCCTAGACATTGGAGCCCTTGACTTTGAACCCGGTATTCCCAAAGTTGACCTTTTTCCTAAACTTGGATCTATTTTGACTTTTAAAGTCAAACAACCTCAAGATATCTTGCAAATCAAAGCTGCCGTCGATCAAATCTGACTATTATGGGCATTCCTTGGTTTCCAAATCAAATATCGACTGATTTCAAGTTCTAATGACACTCCCACTTGATCTGTACGCGATTCAATTCGAAATTTAAAAAGATTTGACTTCACAGAGTCAAACCGAACCATTTTCAATTCAAATTCAAGGAAATAAACACAATTACAGTCTGTAAATCACGCTCAGTCAATACTCTAATGAATTCAAACCTAAAACGCGACCCAATTCATCATAACTTAAACGGATTGATGCGAGAAACATGCGGACAACTGTCCCCTGCTAATTCGAATTGAATGGGACAATTAAGATGAAATTGAACATTTAGAATCTCTCACACACCTTCACTAATCCTCTCACAAACTCACTAGGCACTCGCAACCACTGCATTTCATCCGTAGATCGCGGGCAAACCTCAAGAACATCGAGCCTGTGTTCTCAATAATCCTCGTTCATTTCATCACCAATTCAAGTAAGAACTACATCATTAGCTTCGTTTTCATTTGGCAAACAAAAGCCCTCTGTCAATTTCAGATGACAGAGGGTATCAAACCCAATTCCATTTTGAATTCGTGCCGAGTTCATACGCATTCAAATTAGGGTTTATGGTTGGATACTGGTAGTGTATTAATAAAGCTGGGTTTCATGTTATTACCAGCGAAACCACCTGGTCCGGCCGGTAAGTCACTGCACCGCCGAACCAGGTGGCGTGGGTTCGAAACCCATACCCGACAGCCCTTTTTAATTTCACTAAAACAAGAACCGGTCCCCTTTCAGTCACATGATAAAACAAATTCGAACTAGTTGAATGTCAAGGGTCTGTCCCCTGTTTCATTGGTAACACGATGTACACACACAAAACCCACCCGGGTTCGAGCCGGGTGGTGTATTTTATTTTTAAAAATCGTTTTTAGCTGCAGAATTAAATAAAAAAAATTATTTTATAAAACCCATTATCATTTAGAACTGATGTATGCAAAAATAAGCGTATTTTAATTAAGAACTATTATTCTTACAATTTAAATGATTTCAAAGTCTCATTACAATACAAATAGATTAAAAAGAAATCTATTTTTTTTATTTATTTAAAATTATTAGTTTTAATTAAAGCTTTTATGTTACTCATTTTATAAAAATTATGACAAAATTTTTATAAAATACATTACCATTTTAAATAATTTCTTAAAACAAATTCTATAAATCACTTTCTATTAAATTACATATAATAGAGTTTTAAACCCTATTTAAACAAATAAAACTTTGTGTAAATATAAATATATATATATATATATATATATATATAAATATATATATATACATTTTTCATATTTCATAAAAGATCATACCATTTTAAATGATAAATAAATAAATGAATTTATTTATTATTTATATATTCTACATTTACAATCCACTTAGAATTAAATTGTATTTAGCGTTATTTCTTACATACTAATATATATTTACACATTTTCATAAGTAAATAAATAAAATAAATTTATTTATTTAAATTATATTTGAATAAATATAATTTCACACTACTTTTCTAAATAAATAAATAAAAAGGATTTATTTAATTCATGTAGTTATACAAATTAAACCCTAAACCATTATCAATAAAACCTTATACTTTGGACTTACAATTCTTATTCAAATACAAGCACAAACAAATACACGTTCCCTACATGACATAACACCAACCCTTATGTACAAGTCCCTGCACTCAATACCGTTGAACCCTAGATTCGCCTTAGACTTTGTACTTAATCATAATTCAAGCTCATGCATTTTCTCTAGGTTAACTTTGTGATTTACAAGAATCACCTTTGCTACCTAATCCTCGTGCTATCTACATTTGATACAAGTGAGTTTACATAGCCCCCTTTTTATTTTGTACTTTTGAGGTGAAACATGATTTGCTTTTGAAACTTTTTGCATAGACTTAAATTACAATTCAACAATATGATATTATGTGTTATGTGCTTTATGCTTGAATGCTATGAGTTAAGACTACATATACATGACTTTAGTACAATCATTAACTCCGTACAAGCCAACGGTTAACATTGATAGATCTATTGTGTCTGACAAACCCACCCGGTTAGGGTGTTTGTTACCGACTTTACATTAGGGTAACCTGCATGTTATGCCTCAGTCACAAGGTATGATTGTACACACTTAGTTTAACTATAGGTTCTCCATAATTGCCTTACACACGTATGTCGTATGAATTGTATAAAATACTTTAAGCTTGGTTGTGTGTTAAAACCTATGTATGCTCACCAATTTTTTAGTTGACCTTGTTTTCATCATGTTTCAGGTACTAATGCTTGAGAATAAGTACAAGATGCTTCACTTAGGACCGATGACCTAGAATTTAATTTAAAGAGACTATTTATGTATTTTTATCTTCCTTGCGTCGTTGGATTTATGTTTATTTACGTTATGAAATTGGTTGTTTAATTATTTAAACTTTAGTAAACCTTGAGCTTTTGAACAGTCTACATGTCCCGCCCCAACGTATTCCGCCGTCGGTTGGGGTGTGACAAGGAGAAGATGGTGTCGAAGTCAAACCCTTGAGTAAATTCCCCATAGTTGAAGGGTTGACTTAAAGGTTCAATGGTGGTTGTTGGGATTGTGGATGTGATGACGGTTGTAGGTGTTATGGAAGGGGTGATGGTGACTGACTCCATGAGAATTGGAGTAGTCACCACCACCTGGGCAGATGTGATAGGGAGGGTCACTATCACAGGAACCTCCTCTATGATTGAAGTGACTGCCACGTCAGGTTGTACCTGTGGCCTCCTCCGTCTTCGGTATAACTGCTGTGAAGGTGGGGTGGAAGTTGAGTCAGAACTCGCTGCTGAAAGTTGTACTTGCTGCTAAGGATTCACCACCACCTCTCTAGGAATAGGTTGTTGCTGCCTATCCCCCCTGTTCTTATGTATACTTTCACGTCGTTGTCTCTGTATAGCAGCGTCAGAGTCAGAATCTGGCTCATATTTGCTGCTTGAAGCTTGTCGCTTTCTCTTTGAGGATGACTCAGGTAGGGTTACCTTTGTCGTTCTTCTTGGGTGTGCCTGAGATGGTGCATCATCGGAATCAGAAGAATCAGACTCAGTCTCTTCTGAGTCGGATCCCTCCGTACCATCATGTCCTCCTTCTTCGTCTCCATTATCAGACGATCCATCTTCACTTTCATCTTCCTCTTGTTGTTGTTGTTGTTCATCTGAATGCTCACTCAATTCTGGCTCTGAATCATGACTATACCATCTCCAGTCACCTGGTGCAACGTATGCTTCATTGATTAGGTGGCCAAAGAGTCCTGTATGCTCAAGGGTAGGTTCTACACTGCCTGGCTTAAGGAATTGTGCGAACACCCTCTTGTCCACCCTTTTCACTTGTAATCTCTCCCCTGTAGCAGGTAGGTTTGGCAACGCATCGTTTATCAAAAGTTGCACAAACCTAGGGTATAATAAGAACATGAACCTCTCAGCTGTGTTGATCTGGTCATTAATGGATTTGAATATGTAGTTTATCAAAAGTTGCACAAACCTAGGGTATAATAAGAACATGAACCTCTCAGCTGTGTTGATCTGGTCATTAATGGCTTTGAATATGTAGCGTGAGAAGTTGTAGCCCTTATTGAGAGATAAGCCAACCATGGTTGCAGCAAGGTCATGATCCATTGCATCCTTTCCAGCTTTTCTTGATGAGATGCACATGATCATGACGTGGGCAAAATATCTCCATTGGTCAAGCACCCACATTTTCTTATACGAAGCATAGTCTCTCGCCCCGACATATCCCATTCTTTGCCTCCAACAGCCATCCACAAAGTAGTCTGGATAGGCTGTAGGGTCGGTCGAGAGATCTCAGAATTGCAGGACCCTTCTAATTGTATCTTCAGAGAAGGCGATATCATGACCAGCCACAGTAGCCCTTATAACATTGGGGGTTACCGTGCAATCATGCTCCGCAGTCTCCCAAAATTGCTCCAGATAAGGTCTTGAAACGATCGGGTCTGTAGAAATAGCGTAGCTGATTCTTGAACGGTTCAAGAAATCAACTATCTCGCAGTACTGAAGCGCTGCACCCTTCCATTCCGGTTGAGTAATAGCTAACAGATTGAATTCGTATGTAAACGAGCCATAATCTGCAAAAACACACAGAAAACATAATCAGAACAACAAGTTTCATTGGAAATGAATAAACATGACGCAGTATATCAGTTACTCTTTGAATTGAAATTTTTCCTAAGTGTTGGTCCTGCGTACTTAGCAAGTACGCAAGAATTTCCTCTTGTGTACTTAACAAGTACGCATGAGTTGCTTCTTGCGTACTTGTTAAGTGCGCAGGAAACACACTTGTTCATATTTTTTAGAAATCAAAAATTCAACAAATGTTCAAACATTGGGTAGATTAGGTTACCACAAGGTCGGAATCAGTGATTACTACCCATGGAACCAACATCAATACCAAATCACTGCTATATGGTCCAATTTCGACCTAAACGACCACCCAGATGAACCGTCGGCCATCGAGGGTCCAAGATCAAAATCAATGGATTAAACGAACTGATTAAGGGTCGATCACAGGTTCTAATCAAGTTTTAATTATAAGGTTTTACCCAAACAACCCACAATTTGACTAAAAAGCTCGAATTAAACTCTAAGATTTTCAAATGTTCAAATCGGTCCAAAACCGCTATTTTTGTGGATGGATTTGCTCAAGATTCTCACCGATTGATTGTTACACGATGATGATACACTTGGACTTTTGAGAAAAATTGCAGAGGGAAAATGAACAGGCGTTAAAGTTTGAATGGGATAAATCTCTGAAATTTTCTAACTCCTGTTTATACCCAACACCAAAAGGTCTTGCGTACTTACTAAATGCGCAAGATTTAACTCCTGCGTACTTACAAGTGCGCAAGACTTAACTCTTGCGTACTTGTTAAGTACGCAGGGCTTACTTCATGCGTACTTATCAAGTACGTAGAAACCCTTAAGTGCGCAAACTTTGAACTCAAATTATGAAGATTTCAAGTTAAATAACGAACAAAATAAAAAATATTCAATCAAGAGGATTCACAATCAATTCAGGAAGGTTAAACACAAATATTTTTGGGTTTTCTGATTAAGATTGAACTGTTCATAAACTTAAAATCTTTTTGATCTTTTCTAGATAGAAATATACACGTATTTACACAAACTAATTTTGATCAAAGACACGAGCAGAGGATCATATCAGGCTAACTTATAGCAAAAACGATACAATATAAACATCAAAGAATATGGGATCATGTCATGGATTACTATTTATTCATACATAATAAGCACATAAACAAGTAATTCAAGTTGACAATATTATAAGATTTGAAACTATAAGCATCTTTGTATAAGATATACAACGTGTACCCCACTGATATGCTACAATAATGTAAATTGCATTATCTCAAGGCATCTAAGATTTTCCCAATGATTTTCTAAATTTTCAGAATGAAATTACATCAATTAGCACAGGAAAAATCAAGCAGAATCCATAAGGATTATCAGGAATCATTAGATTCATAATCGAGTGATTCATTTGTCTTGGTTTCATTAGATTTTCTTCATTGAATTTCGGTATGATGAATCGGGATAATGAATATGGTGTTTGAATAGGTAAGGGAATCCAACTTTTATCTAGATTTGATTTCAATGAATCAGGAGTGATTCAAGGGTGAATACAAGCTCAACGGTTGATGTAGAGACATGTCTTGATTCAATCTCTCCTTGCATACTTGTGAATATGGGCAGTGAGATGAACCGCATTAATTGTGCTAACGACATAACCCGAAACTGATCTCAAAAGAAAATTATTGCCAAAATCTAACATCCTTTATCTGATAATGATCTTTTCTATTCTTTTACGCACACACACTAGCAAGCATGGGTTCAAATCACAGTTGTAATTTTAGATTAAGTTTCCACACTACTAGTGATTCAAAGACGCATACAGCCTACTGACAATTCAAATTACTTGTAAATAAGCAGATTAAAAACATAATAATTTAAACAATTAAGTAAGCAAGACGCAATAGCAGTCTATGACGTTTAGATCATTTCTGATGTACTATCATTTCCTCTTTTCTCAAGTTAACTTTGAATTTTTCTCCATTTTCTATTTTGTAAAATGTTTTTGAAAGTTAAAAGAACTATACAGAAAATTTAAAAGAAATAAAATCTAACTTTCATGAATTGAATTGATTTAAGAAAATAAGTTTTCACTCAGGATTGAACATTCCTTTCAAGTTGACAAGATGCTCAAAACGGGATCGATCAAATGCCTTTGTGAAAAGGTCAGCAAGATTGTCATCCGTGTGAACTTTTACAAGTTCAATTAAATGCTTTTCAGCACAATCACGGATGAAATGATGGCGAATTTCTATATGTTTAGTTTTGGAATGTTTCACCTGGTTATTTGTGATGGACATGGTGGCATTGTTGTCAATGAATAAAGGAGTTCCAGTGAAGTTTAAGCCGTAGTCTCTTAATTGCTGCTGAATCCACAATATCTGAGAACAACCGCTCGCCGCAGCAATGTATTCTGCTTCACAAGTTGAGACAGAAACCGTTGACTGCTTCTTACACTGCCAGGAAACCAGTCTGTCTCCTAAGAATTGACATCCGCCAGAAGTTGACTTTCTGTCAAGGTTACAACCACTATAGTCTGAATCAGTATAGGCTTTGAAGTCAAATGACTGCTGCTTAGAGTACCAAAGACCCAATCGGGCTTTTCCTTTCAGGTATCTGAAAATTCTCTTCACTGCTATCATGTGTGACTCCTTCGGTCGTGACTGAAACCTTGAGCACAAGCACACAGCAAACATTATATCGGGTCTTGAAGCTGTGAGATACATAAGTGATCCGATCATCCCACGGTACAATCTGCAATCCATATCCTTTCCATCTTTGTCAGGATACAGACCATGATTGACTGGGATAGGTGTGCCATAAGTACTGCTATCATTCATCTTGTTTTTTGACAAGATATCCTACACATACTTTGTTTAATGTAGATAAATCCCATCCTCTCTTTGACTGACTTGCAGACCCAGGAAGAATGACAATTCACCCGTTACTCATTTCAAACTTGGACTTCATCACCTGTTCGAATTCCCTACACATCCCTTCATTGGTAGATCCAAAAATAATGTGGTCGACGTAGACTTGTACAAGAAGAATGTCACCTCCTGCTTTCCTAATGAAGAAGGTCGAGTCAATCTGTCCACGGTCGAAACCATTAGACAGTAGATGTTTAGATAATGTCTCATACCATGCCCGTGGTGCTTGATGAAGACCATAAAGTGCTTTGTCGAGCTTATACACTTTATTGATATTATGCGGATCTTCAAAGCCGGGAGGTTGAGTGACATAGACCTCTTCATGATCTTTTCCATATAGGAAAGCACTCTTCATATCAAGTTGATAGACCTTGAAGCCGACATATGTGGCATAAGCCAAGAACAGTCGAATGGCCTCAATTCTAGCAACTGGGGCATATACTTCCGTGTAGTCCAAGCCCTCTTGTTGATAAAAACCCTGAACAACCAATCTTGCTTTGTTCTTCACAACCACATGACGATCATCCGTCTTGCATTTGAACACCTATCTGGTTCCAATTGGCTGAAATCCTTTTGGCAAGTCAACCAAATCCCACACGTGCAACTTTTGGAATTGAGACAATTCATCTTGCATCGCCTCAATCCAGCAGTTGTCAGTGAGAGCCTCCTTCACATTCTTCGGTTCTAACTGGGACACGAATGCAGCATGCAGACATGTTTCCATGACACCAGTTTCAAGTATCTCCGAGTAAAGACTAGTGTTCTTAGTGATAGTTCGATGACGAGTCTGAACACCGGCATAAGGATCACCAATAATGTTGTCGATTGGATGATTCCTATGCACTCTCGTCTCCGGTACATTCGGTTCCTGAATTTCTGAATCGAGATTTGTGCTTAACTCCCCCATTTCCTGTGTTCCAGAAGAAGAAGATTCAATGTTAGTTGGATCAGATGGAGCTTCATTTCCAACAGTTGTGTTAGGATTAGCTTGAGCGTCATCTTCATCAACATGAACATCTTCACTGTTATCATTGTCATGAGTTCCAGATGCAGATGCAGCATTGGAATCAGGAGTTACAATCGGTACAGTAGCACGAGTAGAGAAACTGGAGTCATCGCCGCCACCCAATAATTCATAAACATTTGCGGCGTCAACTGTAGATAGACAAGGAAGATTGAATGACTTGAATAGCGCATCATAATCAAAACCCCAAACTGGACCTGTTGGTTCTGGTGGAATGTTGTGTTTACTTCAATCCACTTCAAACCATTCCTCGACAGTACGAGTTCTTATATTGTACACTCTCTAGCAAGGCGAGTTGGCAACGTATCCTAAGAAGATGCCTTCCACCGCTTTTGCATGAAACTTAGACTGGCGGTCTTTGTACTGTAGCAACAAGGAACAGGGACTACCAAAAGGAACTAGGTAATCAAGATTGGGAAGTCGATTTTCGATCAACTCGTAACAAGTCTTGTTGTGCCTTTTCACAACCAGAACTCTGTTTAAGACGTGACAAGCTGTATTAACTGCTTCTGCCTAGAAAGTGACAGGAAGCTTTGCATCCGACAGCATAGTCCTTGCAGTCTCAATCAGTGTTCTATTCTTCCGTTCTGCAACTCCATTCTGCTGTGGTGTGTACGGGGCGCTGAATTCCTGACGGATCCCCTTCTTGAGACAGAAAAGTTCCATCAAATTATTCTTGAACTCAGTTCCGTTGTCACTCCTTATTCTTCTAACTTTTGGCTTGTAAAGAGATTTCAAGCTCAGGATCAGGTATTGAAGAATATCAACAGTCTCGTCCTTTGTACCTAAAAAATACACCCAAGAAAAATGTGAGAAATCATCAGTTACAACCAGACAGAACGACTTACCTCCAATACTCCTGATACTTATGGGGCCAAATAGATCCATGTGTAATAGCTCCAAAGGGGTATCAATGGAGTTTTGGAGCTTGGGCTTGTGAGACTTCCACTGCTGTTTGCCCTTTTTACAAGGCATACAGCCATCTGCAACGGTAAATCTCAGCTTAGGAACCCCAGTTACGAAACCGTTTCGGACAAGATGGTTCATTTTACGATACGAAATATGTCCGAGTTTCCTATGCCACAAGATAGAGTCAAGCTCTGTCGCTTTGGTAAGAAAACAAATAGCAACTGATGAGGTGGTTGTTGCCACGCTCATATCAATCTGATAGGTGTAGTTTGTCCTTGGCGCTCTCATCAGAATCCAGTCTTCAGGAACTTCAAAACCAGGCTTGAGAATCAAGCATTCATTCTTATCAAACATCACCGAGTACTCCTTGTCGCACATTTGGGAGACACTCAGTAGGTTATGCTTCAGCTGCTTGCAAAATTTGACATTGTCAAAACTGACACAACCATTTAATACAACGCCTTGACATGTGATACTACTGCCTTTCTCTCCAGCAAAGGCCACATAGCTGCCTCTGAATGGTTTCACGTCTTGAAGCAAGGCCATGTTTCCTGTCATGTGCCGGGAGCATCCACTATCTACATACAAGCGGTTAGAGATAGTACCCTTCGGACGTCCCTGCACGAGTCACAAAAAGAATTAGTTAGTTTTGGAGACCCAAGCCATAGTGGTCTTGGGTCGTCCATCCTTTTCAAAATAAACTACCTCTTTTAACTCACAGTCGTGATGACTGTTCGAAATGGATGAATCTTTAAAAGAATTAGGACTAGGAGATTGAGAATTTTTGAATTTGTTAGTCTAGGACCTCTTCTGTTTCTTAACTGGAACAGTAGACTTAAGTTCAACAACAGCTGGTGAACTAGTGGAAGCTTCACCTGATTGAACTGCAGTCAGCTGTTCTAGCTTTCTCAACCTCTTATTCCTTCTCCTCCTCTGTGGCTTAGAGAGTTTCACCACAGGTTTCTCACCAGTAGGTATACTACCAGAGGTAGATACACAAGGTGTAGCGGGTTGCTTTCCCTTCCTTGAAACAAATGGTTTAGCCTCAGAGGTTATCTTTGGCTTTACCATCGATTTTACTAGTGGTTTCACCACATTTGCTTTTGGACTTTTGGGATGGTTCACTTGTGGTGACTTAGGGATGACAGCCGGTTGTGAAACAATATGCCGTTTCCCTTGGTTCTTAGAAGGGCAGTTCACAAAAATGTGACCGGCTATACGACAGTGAAAAGAAGTTCTCTTATCTGTGTAAGTTCTCCTGTAAGGCTCATTAGATCTGGCATTAGATGACTCAGCATGATGAGCAGGAGGAGTTGGTTTGTGAACAAGAGTCTGACCCGATACCGATTGGTTCTTTGGAGTATAGTATTTTTGCAAATTTTCTTTGTAACCAAGCCCAAAGTGAGCTGAAAAAGCCTCTTTCTTTACTTGATTAAGATTTTTATACCCCCCATAAAGCATTACCTTTAATTTATCATTAGATTCAATGATATCAGGTTCAGTTAAAATACAATTATCACTATTAGTGATAATGTTTTTCTTGACTTTCTGTTTAGATAACAACTCCTCAGATACTACTCCTTCATGGCAGGTGTTAACCGACCCATCATCAGAAGCAGTAAAGAACTCCTCATCAGATGCGGAGTTGGCCTTACTTGAGGAATCATCCCTTTTAGAGGAATCATCCTTTCCTGAGGACTCATCAAGACAACTTAGATCAATGTCTACTAAGCTGTTGACAAACTTCCCGCTAACTGGTGGAGGAATGGCATTAGTACCCAACCCTAAGCCATTCATTTGCCTCACTACAGATTGGTAGTGTTCCACCACAAAACGAGAGTTTTTCAACTTCTCATTAGAACATTTCAACTTCAATATTTTATTTTGCAGCTTGTTAATTTCATTGTTCCTTTTCTCCAACCCCTTGTATGCAATATCCAAGTGAAGCTGTTGATCGCTCATTTTCAGTGAATACTCACGTTTTTCCTTTTTCAACGTTTCAATTGAATCTTTAAAAAGTTTTTCGTTTTCTTTATAACTTAGAGCTGCAACGCGAAGGGGTTCGACCTTGTCTTGAAGCTTAGAATTTTCAAGTTTTAAGCCTAGACATTTAGAACAAGAAATAACAGAAAAAGGATTAGAATCTACCTCAGTTGATGAACTTGTTGCCTGTCCAATAGACATTCCTCTTGATCAGCTACAGAAGCTTCCTTTTCTTCAGCTTCCTTCTCTTCAGCTTCCTTTTTCTCAGCTTCCATCAACTCCATGATCTCAGCCATGAGACCAACCCGAGTTTGAGCAATGATGGCATCTTCCAGATGAACACCCTAATCAAAGCTGTCGTCCTGTTGAGCTACCAGTGCATTGGACGAGCCACCGTGGCTTTGATTGTGGTTGTTAGTGTTGTTGTAACCATGGCTGTTTCCTTGGCTAGGTCTGGTGAAACCCGAAGCCGGTGCTCTATCTTTCTTACATTCACGAGCAAAGTGTCCAAAGTTTAGACACTTATAGCATTTGTCCTTGGATTTGTCAAAACCAACCTTGGCATTAGAATGCCCGCCAATGAACTTTCTTCCTGTTCTGTTCAGGAAACGCTTGGCTCTCCTCAGTATCATGGGCATATTCCACTGAATATCCATGTCCTCCATGTCATCAGGATCCACTTGATTAAAATATTTTTCAATCTTCTCGGGATCTGTAAGCTTGCCACCTATGAAGTTCTCGTAGGCCAGCATACAAGATGAAAATAGTGCTACATGATCTTCAGCTATTTTAGCTATAGCTGATTGGTTAGCTGAAGTTGTAGCGGGAGGATTTCTTGAGGTATGTTGTTGATGAGATCCAGAACCTGATCCAGATGCATAACATGCATGACCACCATAACCAGTTGAGTGGTCTTCTTTAGTAGAGTTTCCAGAGAAAAGGTCAATTCCAGAGCCCGATGACTTGGATGTAGAAGACGTCCCATGATACATAGAAGGGTCTTGTATCTGAGGTCTTCCTGAGCTCTCCTTCTTTCTTAGGTTCATGTTATGAGCTTGAACCTTTCTAATTGCCTCCTCCACTGTCATCTCATAGAATTTTGGATTCTCTCTCATCAGGGTTGTGTACATTTCAAACCTGGGTGGCAAAGCATCCATAAAATTTTCCACCAACTCTTCATTGGGATACTTGAAATCAAAAGCTTTCAACTCTGTCTGCAGATGATAGAATCTAGAGATAAGATCATCTAAAGATTCATTCTCCAGAAATCTGAAGCACTCATACTGTTTCCTAAGAAGATCCCGTTTACTTTTCTTGATGTCACTATTCCCCTCGAATCTTTTCTGTAACGCCTTCCAAAGATCCTTAGAGTTGTCATATCCTCTGAAACTGTGGAACAATTCCCGAGTCAACGCCATAGTGATAGAACCGTGAGCCTTCTTCTCTCGATCATAAACTTTCTTTTCTTCTTCATCGAGTTTAGAAATAGGCTTAGGCAGTTCATCATCAAGGTAAATGTATGTGGGATGCTTATATCCCTCCAGAATTGGTATACATAACGAGGAATCGGTATATGTAACATCCCAAAATGACGAAAAATAAAGTTAACGAGTTCAAGCGGGCCGAAGTTGGACCGGGTCAGTCGCGAACCGGGCTTGGGGAGGTCTTCCCTATAAATAGTCCAAGGCACTCATTCTTCTGCTCTTTGACATTCTAGAGAGAGAAAACCATAGAGAGAGAAAGTGACGGAATCGCACAAGATTGCACCAGAACGTGTCTCTTGCACTCGTGAAGGAAACCTCCAGATCAGAAGCTCGATTCAGGTAACGATCCGACCTAAATCTGAGTTTTTGTTCGTTTTAGGGTTTTTTCGGGTTTTGGGTGAAAAATCGGAAGTTTTTACGGATGAAACTTAAGAATAAGCTTAGGTTTAGTATCTACAATGAAAAACGGTTGTTTTGAGCAAAGAAGGTTGAAGTTTTGACATAACCGAACCCAAATCCGCAATTTTCGGGACTTTTGGGGAAGATGACTGATGTTGCAGGCGAACTTAGCAAGTTCGCCTGTCAAGTTCGCTTGGGGAGGCGAACTTATCAAGTTCTCCTGATTATGTTCGTTTGGCAAGTTCGCTTGGCCACAGGGTAGGCGAACTTATTATGTTCGCCTGGGTTAAGTTCGCTTGGCCACAGGGTAGGCGAACTTATTATGTTCGCCTGGGTTAAGTTCGCTTGGCCACAGGGTAGGCGAACTTATTATGTTCGCCTGGGTTAAGTTCGCTTGGCCACAGGGTAGGCGAACTTATTATGTTCGCCTGGGTTAAGTTCGCTTGGCCACAGGGTAAGCGAACTTATTAAGTTCGCTTATAAGTTCGCCTAAGCCAGGGGAGGCGAACTTAGCATTAAGTTCGCCTATATCAGCTGAGAAGAGTGGGAATCGAGGTTAGGTCTGATATATGTGTTTTGTAACCAATTCAGATCGGAAGTGACGTGGTTGGACCATTGATTAGGACAACCAAGACTAGCTAATAAGGTGAGTTCTAGAAGCCCTCTTTTAAATGTTTTTTATATAATGTTTTCGGGCTGGTGTGTACACGTATGAAATGATGTTTTATGAAATGATGTTTTATAAAATGATGTTTATGAAACTACGTTTACGAAAGGAAATGATTTGGAACGAAGGGTTTATGGAAAGAAAGTTTATGAACGAAATGCTTACGAACGAATGTTATAAAGAAATGGTTTAATGAAAAGGTAAAGGGTTTTGAAAGTGAAGGAAAGGTTTTATGAAAAGAAAACAAAAAGGGGCAAATGTTTTAAAGAAGTCATTACAAATCTAATCTGTCGAATGAATGGAATTGACGAATGAAGTCTGGGAATGTGATTCCCAGCCTTGTGGTAAATTATGGACAGTGAGCCATAGTTACCACAAGAACAACAGGGGCATTGTCTCTGTGGCATGTCAATGGTTTTGATGTTGTACAACTGGTAAGGGAGTAACGACGGTTACTCGGGTGATGACGATCATCCTAACGAACGAGGTAATGGGAAATCAATGACGGCGATACGTAACGGTTGATTTCCAAAGGAAAGATGCGTGTTGGGCAATGACGGCGATACGTAACGGTTGACCCCACGCATTGAAGGGTTGGGCAATGACGGCGATACGTAACGGTTGACCCTACGTAGTGTATGGTTGTGGCAATGACGGCGATACGTAACGGTTGCCCACAACATTAAAAGTTCCTACGGGGACATAGAGACGCGTAACGATACAGATTTTAGATAATATTGTATGACTTAAATGAATGTTAATGATTTAAACAAATGATCGTGTTTAAATGTGCGAAGGTTTACGAATGAAAGGCCCTGTTTTCTTATACGAATGTTAAACCCTAATGAATGTTTGAATGATGAACCATTTCTTAAATCGAACGAAAACTAGAACTCACCAGCGTAGCTGACGTTTTTAAGTGTACACATTCAGGTTAAGGCAGGTTATGAGGATGGACGGTGATGCTTGGCTAGAGATGAAGAGTTACCCGACTGCTTTGAAGACTGGCATCCCGTTATGTTTAGTTATGATGTAAATATGTTTTAATCAATGTTTACGCTTCCGCATGTATGATCAACGATTAAGTTATGTTCAAATGAAATTTTTCCGCTGCGTTATTTGATATTCATGTTTAAGAACTGTTTGTGAATGAGTAATTCCAACAAGTGGGGCCTCTCGGGTTTGGGGCCTTACAAGTTGGTATCAGAGCAATAGTTTGAGAGATTCGGACACTCCCAGTGTCTGAACTTAAACTTTGAATGGGACCGAAAGCGGATGCCAGTACGGGTAACTCGAGCCACAGCATCAGGTATGAAAAGTAGAGTATGTGTATGTAGTATGCCTTAGAAAGGGTTAGGAAAGGACTTGTGTTCTGATGGAATCACAAAGGTGGTCAAATAGAAATCGAAAGGTAGTGTAATGGTTAATTGCAGATGGCCAGTGTATATTAACATCTTACAGTGCTTATTGAATTCTATTTGTTAACTAGCGTGATGACATTGGATTTCTTGTCTTATAGAACGTAATGGCAAGGAGAGGAAACGAAAGACGTGGTGGCCGTACCGGTGGTCGTACCGGCGGTCGAAATGGTGGGCGAGTATAGTGAAGAAGGAAGTGTTCACACTGAACCGGCGGTTAGTGTGCATGAAGCTGAGCAGACACAGGTTGAAGAACAACCTTTCACTTTTGAACCCGAAGTGAGAGCAGCTATAGCTCGAGAGTTCACAGAACTGATGAAGGCTTCTCTGCCAGGTCTGTTGGCAGAAGCATTGAAGCAGGTCAATGGGGCGAGTGGGTCTAGCGCGGCAATTGGTGCCCAAAATAATGAGACTGACAATACACCGCCTGCTCGCGAATGTGATTATAAGTCCTTTAAGGCATGTGATCCGCCGATCCTGACTGGGAAGAAGGACGCGGTGGCTACTTTTGATTGGGTGATCCGTATGGAAGCTGCCATTCGTCTGAGCGAGTGTCGAGCTAATCAAGTAGTGAAGTTTGCTGCTAACTCCTTGAGGGAGGAAGCATCCCATTGGTGGGAAGGTGTACGACAGGCAAAAGGGAGCGAGATTGTAGATGCGATGATGTGGGCTGACTTGAAAACCTTGGTAATCAAGAATTTCTGCCCAAGGAACGAGATTGAGAAGGTAGAGAGGGAATTTTTGGGTTTGAAGGCCGGAAGCATGACGCACCGGCAATACACAACCCGATTTAATGAACTGGCACGTCTGGTGCCACACCTTGTCACTACTGAAGAGAGAAAGATTGCCTGTTATATTCAAGGGTTGCCGGACCAGGTCCGCACCTACGTGAAGGCAAACACCCCTACTACCTATGATTCGGCAGTAGAGCTAAGCGGCGTGGTATTTGACGATCTGGCACTGAATGTTGTTGTCGTTGAAGAACAAAAGAAGAGACCGAGCTTCTCAAACAAGCGAACTGGGGGAAAGATGTTTGGGGCTCGTGATAAAAGGGCTCGGGTGGATGAACCGACTGTTTGTAAGAAGTGTGGAAGGGAACATGTAGGTGAATGCAGACTGAGATCTAGCCTGTGCTTTAAGTGTGGCAAGACCGGGCACTACTCCCGTGAATGCCCGCAAGGCTACAAATGCTACAACTGTGGGGATTTCGGCCATATGAGCCGAGAATGTACGAAGCCCAGAATAGGGGAAACCGGGAAAGGAAAGGGCCCGGAAAAGAAGGGAGAGGGATCTCGTGCAAAGACTCGTGCGTATGCACTGACGCAGGATCAGGCTAGGAAGGATCCCGATGTGGCGTCAGGTACGTTCGTCCTTGACAACACTCTTGTTTCTGTGTTATTTGATTCGGGTGCCAGTAAGAGTTTTATATCTGCGACTTTTTGTAAAAGAGTAAAGTATGCTGTGAGTAAGCTAGAAAGGGCCTTTAGCGTAGAGACCGCTGAGGGTAGAACTGCGAGAGTGACCGATGTAGTTGACAACTCCACGATGAAAATAGAAGGTCATAGGTTCCCTGTCAGATTGTTCGTTATGGTTTTGGGAGGGTTCGATGTTGTGTTGGGTATGGATTGGTTAACTGCCAATGAAGCACAAATCATATGTAAGCGAAAAATAATCCAACTCAAGGCTCCGGATGGTAGCAAAGTTGAGGTTTTTGGAGATCGTGACGCCCCGATGCCAAACGTCATCTCGATGATTAAGGCAGCGGATTACTTGAGGCGCGAATGCGAGGCTTATCTGGTGTACGTGATTGACAAGTGTAAGGAAGTGAAGGAACTAGACGATGTACCCGTGGTACGCGAGTACCCGAAGGTGTTTCCAGAGGATTTGCCTGGAATACCACGCGATAGAGAAATTGAGTTCCGAATTGACTTAGTACCAGATGCCCAGCCCGTGGCTAAGGCTCCATATCGACTAGCACCAGTGGAAATGAAGGAACTTATGGTCCAACTAGACGAGTTACTTGAGAAGGGATTTATCCAACCGAGCATCTCGCCTTGGGGTGCTCCGGTGTTGTTTGTAAAGAAGAAAGATGGTTTGATGAGAATGTGTATCGATTATCGCGAGTTGAATAAACGAACGGTGAAGAACAAGTACCCTTTACCAAGGATCGATGACCTGTTCGACCAGTTGCAAGGCGCAAGTTGGTTTTCGAAAATCGACCTTCGGTCCGGGTACCATCAGTTGAACGTAAGGGAAGAAGACATACCGAAAACTGCATTTCGCACGCGTTATGGACATTTCGAGTTCCGCGTAATGTCTTTCGGATTGACGAACGCCCCCGCAGCGTTCATGGATTTAATGAATAGGGTGTGTCGACCGATGCTGGGTCGATCGGTAATAGTGTTCATCGATGACATCCTTATCTACTCCAAGAATGAGGGTGATCACGCGTGTCACTTGAAGGAAGTATTGGAAGTTCTGAAGAAGGAGAGGTTGTATGCTAAGTTCTCCAAATGTGCGTTCTGGCTTAGGGAAGTCCAATTCCTAGGTCACGTCATTGGCCCGAACGGCATTATGGTTGACCCAGCAAAGATAGTAACGGTAAGTGAATGGGACATTCCTAAGACGCCAACTGAAATCCGCAGTTTCTTGGGATTGGCAGGCTACTATCGGAGATTCATCCAGGATTTCTCGAAAATAGCTTTGCCATTGACAAAGTTGACTCGGAAAGAAGTAAAGTACGAATGGGGTTCGACCCAGAATGAGGCGTTTAAGGAATTGAAAGAGAAGCTAACACAAGCTCCAGTCTTGGCCCTTCCCGAGGGCAGTGAAGATTTGGTGGTATACTCTGACGCTTCGGGTCAGGGATTGGGGTGTGTGTTGATGCAGCGTGGTAGAGTGATTGCATATGCGTCGCGGCAGTTGAAGGTTCACGAAGTCAACTATCCGACTCACGATTTGGAACTTGCTGCTGTCGTATTTGCATTGAAAATCTGGAGGCACTACCTGTACGGGGTAAAGTTTACTATTTACTCCGACCACAAAAGTTTGAAGTACTTCTTCGAACAAAAGGAGCTTAATATGAGGCAGAGGAGATGGTTGGAACTCCTGAAGGACTATGACTGTGAAATAATGTACCACCCTGGAAAGGCAAACGTGGTGGCTGACGCTCTAAGCCGAAAGGATGTGCCTACTCCTATTAGAGTAAAAGCTTACCAGTTGGTGGTAACATCGGATGTGATGAGAGAAATCGAAAGAGCTCAAGATGAAGCTTTGAAGGAAGAAAATATAAAGAAAGAAAGGATGGTTGGCCAACAGGACAAGTTGGAATATAACACCCTTGGTGTTAGAACACGTTATGGACGGGTATGGATACCTATGGGTGGCGAGCTTAGAACCAAAATCTTGGATGAGGCTCATAAGTCTCGTTACTCTATCCATCCCGGTACCAACAAAATGTACCAAGACCTGAAGAAGGACTACTGGTGGCCTGGAATGAAATGTGATGTAACGAAGTATGTAAGCAAGTGCTTGACTTGCTCGCAAGTAAAGGCTGAACACCAGAAACCGTATGGAAAGATTCAACCACTTGACATACCAGAATGGAAGTGGGAACACATTACCATGGACTTCATAACCAAGCTACCTCGCACAGCTAAAGGTCATGACGCCATTTGGGTAATTGTGGACCGATTAACGAAGAGTGCTCATTTCCTACCTATTCGCGAGGCGTTCTCGTCGGAAAGGTTAGCAGAAGTGTTTATCAACGAAGTAGTAGCACGGCATGGGATGCCTTTGACGATCGTATCTGACCGGGACACACGATTCACATCGAGGTTCTGGAAAAGATTTCACGAGGCGATGGGCACGAGGCTTAATATCAGCACAGCATACCACCCGCAAACGGATGGTCAGTCCGAAAGGACCATTCAGACTTTGGAGGATATGCTCCGTGCTTGTATTATTGACTTCGGTGGCAGTTGGGACAGTCATCTGCCGTTAGCCGAATTCTCCTACAACAATAGTCATCATACGACGATAGGCATGCCGCCTTACGAAATGTTGTATGGGAGAAGATGTAGGACCCCGGTTTGTTGGGGTGAAATTGGACAGAAAGAGTTAGGAAGTCTGGAAGTCGTAAAAGAAATGTCGGAAAGGTTTGATCAGATTAAAGCGCGAATGAAGGCCGCGCAAGATTGTCAGAAGTCCTATGCGGATAGACGACGAAGGCCTATCGAGTTTGATGTTGGGGACAGAGTAATGTTGAAAGTGTCGCCCTGGTAGGGAATCATACGATTCAGAAAGAGAGGAAAGTTAAGTCCGAGGTTTGTCGGACCATTCAGGATAATGGCACGGGTTGGTGAAGTCGCATATCGGTTGGAGTTGCCTGATGAGTTAAGTGGGATTCATCCTACCTTCCATGTATCACACTTGCGAAAGTGTTTGGCGGATGAATCGGCTCACGTACCACTTACTGACATCGAGGTTGACAACAGCCTTAACTACATCGAAGAACCCGTGTCTATCTTAGACCGAAAGGAGAAGCGTTTGCGTAACAAAGTGATCCAATTGGTTAAAGTCCAATGGAGGCACCGAAAGGGATCGGAGGCTACATGGGAAACGGAGGCGGAAATGAGGGAGTCGTACCCTCAATTATTTGACTTGTGATAGGTTTCGGGGACGAAACCTATTATAAGGGGGGTAGACTTGTAACATCCCAAAATGACGAAAAATAAAGTTAACGAGTTCAAGCGGGCCGAAGTTGGACCGGGTCAGTCGCGAACCGGGCTTGGGGAGGTCTTCCCTATAAATAGTCCAAGGCACTCATTCTTCTGCTCTTTGACATTCTAGAGAGAGAAAACCGTAGAGAGAGAAAGTGACGGAATCGCACAAGATTGCACCAGAACGTGTCTCTTGTACTCGTGAAGGAAACCTCCAGATCAGAAGCTCGATTCAGGTAACGATCCGACCTAAATCTGAGTTTTTGTTCGTTTTAGGGTTTTTCGGGTTTTGGGTGAAAAATTGGAAGTTTTTACGGATGAAACTTAAGAATAAGCTTAGGTTTAGTATCTACAATGAAAAACGGTTGTTTTGAGCAAAGAAGGTTGAAGTTTTGACATAACCGAACCCAAATCCGCAATTTTCGGGACTTTTGGGGAAGATGACTAATGTTGCAGGCGAACTTAGCAAGTTCGCCTGTCAAGTTCGCTTGGGGAGGCGAACTTATCAAGTTCGCCTGATTATGTTCGTTTGGCAAGTTCGCTTGGCCACAGGGTAGGCGAACTTATTATGTTCGCCTGGGTTAAGTTCGCTTGGCCACAGGGTAGGCGAACTTATTATGTTCGCCTGGGTTAAGTTCGCTTGGCCACAGGGTAGGCGAACTTATTATGTTCGCCTGGGTTAAGTTCGCTTGGCCACAGGGTAAGCGAACTTATTATAAGTTCGCCTAAGCCAGGGGAGGCGAACTTAGCATTAAGTTCGCCTATATCAGCTGAGAAGAGTGGGAATCAAGGTTAGGTCTGATATATGTGTTTTGTAACCAATTCAGATCGGAAGTGACGTGGTTGGACCATTGATTAGGACAACCAAGACTAGCTAATAAGGTGAGTTCTAGAAGCCCTCTTTTAAATGTTTTTTATATAATGTTTTCGGGCTGGTGTGTACACGTATGAAATGATGTTTTATGAAATGATGTTTTATAAAATGATGTTTATGAAACTACGTTTACGAAAGGAAATGATTTGGAACGAAGGGTTTATGGAAAGAAAGTTTATGAATGAAATGCTTACGAACGAATGTTATAAAGAAATGGTTTAATGAAAAGGTAAAGGGTTTTGAAAGTGAAGGAAAGGTTTTATGAAAAGAAAACAAAAAGGGGCAAATGTTTTAAAGAAGTCATTACAAATCTAATCTGTCGAATGAATGGAATTGACGAATGAAGTCTGGGAATGTGATTCCCAGCCTTGTGGTAAATTATGGACAGTGAGCCATAGTTACCACAAGAACAACAGGGGCATTGTCTCTGTGGCATGTCAATGGTTTTGATGTTGTACAACTGGTAAGGGAGTAACGACGGTTACTCGGGTGATGACGATCATCCTAACGAACGAGGTAATGGGAAATCAATGACGGCGATACGTAACGGTTGATTTCCAAAGGAAAGATGCGTGTTGGGCAATGACGGCGATACGTAACGGTTGACCCCACGCATTGAAGGGTTGGGCAATGACGGCGATACGTAACGGTTGACCCTACGTAGTGTATGGTTGTGGCAATGACGGCGATACGTAACGTTTGCCCACAACATTAAAAGTTCCTACGGGGACATAGAGACGCGTAACGATACAGATTTTAGATAATATTGTATGACTTAAATGAATGTTAACGATTTAAACAAATGATCGTGTTTAAATGTGCGAAGGTTTACGAATGAAAGGCCCTGTTTTCTTATACGAATGTTAAACCCTAATGAATGTTTGAATGATGAACCATTTCTTAAATCGAACGAAAACTAGAACTCACCAGCGTAGCTGACGTTTTTAACTGTACACATTTAGGTTAAGGCAGGTTATGAGGATGGACGGTGATGCTTGGCTAGAGATGAAGAGTTACCCGACTGCTTTGAAGACTGGCATCCCGTTATGTTTAGTTATGATGTAAATATGTTTTAATCAATGTTTACGCTTCCGCATGTATGAACAACGATTAAGTTATGTTCAAATGAAATTTTTCCGCTGCGTTATTTGATATTCATGTTTAAGAACTGTTTGTGAATGAGTAATTCCAACAAGTGGGGCCTCCCGGTTTTGGGGCCTTACAGTATAAGAAATGTAACGCTCAAAGCGTGCTTTCCAGTTGGAATAATCATTTACATTTAGCAGCTTTGGCGGATTCTGAGGAGTACCGATCTCATTTTCATAGTTTAAGAGGTTTCCAAGGTTCTGAAGATTCGACATGATGAACACTTAGTCAAATTTCAGAAAAATCAGATATACTTGCGCACTTGATATTGGCCTTGCGCACTTGGAGGAATGGTCTTGCGTATTTAAGATTTGCTCTTGCGTACTTGATAAGTACGCAAGAGTAAATGATAAATACGCAGGATATAACTTAAGTACGCACAAGATTAGTCTTGTGTATTTAGTAAGTACGCAAGAGATTAGTCTTGCGTATTTAGTAAGTACTCAGCAAGACTGTACTTTTTGCCAGATATGGTAAGTACGCAGAACACCTTTTGACCAACTCTCACCAAACTATTCCGGTCACTGGAAAACACACCGGAGATGGCAAAAATCGGACGGATTAACAATCAAAATGAGCCAAAGGGTCAGAAACATGTTTCTAACCAACCTTTGATGCTCAAAACACTCAAAATACACAACAAAAGTCGTTTTTTGAGTGATTTTTGCTTTTAAAATAGTGCTCAAGAGCTACCCCTATTTTATCAAAAAAATCAACAAAAACACCTCCTTTTTGCTTGTAAAACTTTGTAGAAAACTCTCCAAACTCACTCACAACACTCGAAATCAAGAGCAACAACTCTGATACCACTTGTAGGTCCCTCGGGTGTGGCGGATCGTCACATGCAAGTGGGTCTACTAGTCGGACCGAGTGCGGAATACCCGTGACTAGGTGGAGAGTCTTACGAAACAAAGTAAACCGACAAGATAATCACTATAAACGTTCGTCAATTATAAACACTTGAAGGTTACAGAGAGAAGTTTTGAGATTACAAAGTTCTATGTATTTGCTAATCTGAATGCGTATGATTGCGTACTTATCTACTGTCAACTATTCCTATTTATACATGACCTGATTCCTGGGCACTTAGCAAGTGCGCAGGGCAATTTGCTCATGCGTACTTAGCAAGTACGCAAAGGTATTCTTGCGTACTTGCTAAGTACGCAGGAACTATCTCCTGCGCACATACAAGTGCGTAAAACACTTAGAGAAAATTGCAACAATCAATATGTAAAAGTAAATACAACTCGATTACTAATACATACAGACACTTACAAACAAAGACAGATACATACATGAAAGTACTAAACTAAGACTCTATCTATCCATAGTCTATCCAGAGTGTTTGTCACAGGAAAGTGCTTCAACAAAAGCATAACCTGTTGAATGTCTCCCATATGTGCGACAAAGAGTACTCAGTTATGTTTGACAAGACAGAATGCATGATTCTCAAACCTGGTTTTGAAGTTCCTGAAGACTGGATTTTGATGTGAGCACCAAGGACAAACGACACTTATCAGATTGATATGAGCGTGGCAACAACAACCTCATCAGTTGCTACTTGTTTGCTTACCAAAGCGACAGAGCTTGACTCAATCTTGTGGCATAGGAAACTCGGACACATTTCTTATCGAAAAATGAATCATCTTGTCCGAAATGGTTTGGTAACCGGTGTTCCTAAGCTGAGATTTTCCGTTACAGATGACTGTATGCCTTGCAAAAAGGGCAAACAACAACGAAAGTCTCACAAGCCCAAGCTCCAAAACTCCATTGATACCCCTTTGGAGCTATTACATATCGATCTGTTTGGCCCCATAAGTATCAGGAGTATTGGAGGTAAGTCATACTCTCTGGTTGTAACTGATGATTTCTCACGTTTTTCTTGGGTGCATTTTTTAGGTACTAAGGACGAGACGGCTGGCATTCTTCCATACCTGATCCTGAGCTTGGAATCTCTTTGCAAGTTGAAGGTTAGAAGAATAAGGAGTGATAACGGAACTGAATTCAAGAATAATTTGATGGAACTTTTCTGTCTCAAGAACGGGATCCGTCACGAATTTTGTGCCCCGTACACACCTCAGCAGAATGGAGTTGCAGAACGGAAAAATAGAACCTTGATCGAGACTGCAAGGACAATGCTGTCGGATGCAAAGCTACCTGTCACTTTCTAGGTAGAAGCAGTAAATACAGCTTGTCACGTTTTGAACAGAGTTCTGGTTGTGAAGAGGCAAAACAAGATTTCCTATGAGTTGATCAACAATCGACCTCCCAATCTTGACTACCTATTTCTTTTTGGTAGTCCATGTTCCTTATTGCTACAATACAAAGACCGCAAGTCTAAGTTTCATGCAAAAGCGGTGGAAGGCATCTTCTTAGGATATGTTGCCAACTCGCCTTGCAAGAGAGTGTACAATATAGGAACTCGTACTGTCGAGGAATGGTTCAAAGTGGATTGTAGCAAACACAGCATCCCACCAGAACTAACTGGTCCAGCTTGGGGTTTTGTAACATCCTGAGTTTTAGGGCGCGAAATAATTTACGAGAATTAAAAACTTTAAATAAGAAAAAGGGAAGCGGGCTTGGGCCGGGGTGTATGGGCCGAAAGAGGCAAGGGTTTGGGCCCTTATAAGCCTCAAGACTAGCCCAAAACCCTCACTTCCAACACATTTTCGGATTCTAGAGAGAGAAAGTGAGAGAGAGCCTAGAGAGAAAAAGTCCCGGTTTTCGGATTAGAGCTTCAAGGATCATTAGCAAGAGTCTCTTGAGTGTTTAGCAACGAAAAGGAAGTGATTACAGGTAACCGATTCTCCTAGATCTGAGTTTTTGTTCGTCTTTGGGTTTTTCGGGTTTTGGTTGAAAAGGTAACGTTTTTACGGATGAAACTGGAAGAAAATCATATATTTGAGTTCCTAAATGAAAAGCAAATGTTTTGAAAGGAAATAAGTTCGGGAACTTGACGGGATCAGGCCCGAATGCGAAAGTTTGGGTTTTTGAGGAAGAACAGACCCTGGTACTTATCAAGTACGCAGGAAGAGGATCCTGCGTACTTATCAAGTACGCAGGAAGAGGATCATGCGTACTTAACAAGTATGCAAGAAGATAGGTCCTACGTACTTGCCATGTGCGCAAGAGGAAGGTCATGCGCACTTACCAAGTGCGCATGAAGCATAGTCTGCGCACTTATTAAGTGCGTAAGAACAAAGCCCTGCGCACTTGCTAAGTGCGCAAGCATCAGGCTGGTAAAGTCAGTATAGTCGCCTAAATCAGAATGGTTAAATCATTTAGCGTTGAGTTAAGTCTGATACGTGTCAATTGTTATGATTGTTCAGATTGTGTGAGATACAGTAGACCATTGCAGTTAAGATACCAGGTGAGTTCTAATCCCCTTTTTGCCTTCTTTAAGGGTGGTGTGCATACTTAGTGTAAAGCGTTTATTATATTTTATATATTATAAACTGAAGGGAAAAGCTATGTTTTAGTGAAAAGTTTAAAAGAGACAAAAGTACATTTTAGTAAAGTATGATTATATTATTGGCAAGCGTTTACTATATTTATTATACATAAACAAAGGCATAATATAAGTGCTAGTATGTTTTCAGTAAAGCAAGATATATATTATTTGGCAAGCGTTTACTATATATATTATACATAAACAAAGGCATAGTATATGTGTTAATAATTTCAAGTAAGCAAGATATATCATTTGGCAAACGTTTAATATATTTATTATACATAAACAAAGGCATGATATATGTGTTAAGATATATTTCAGTAAAAGCAAAGGTATTTATGGCAAGCGTTTACTATATTTTTATATACATAAACAAAGGCATAATACATGTTAAGTTATGAACAAGATTTACAGAAAGTTTTATGAACAGTAAAGTGAACAGTTTTCCTTCGGGAATGTGTACCAGCTATAAAGGTCCTTGGGACAGATGTTACTAGTACAAGATGTCAGATACGGGTTCTACCCATTAGTAAGAACTTTTGGGTTCGGTAACGGTTGTACAACTGGGATGAGTGACGGCGGCTGCTCGGGAGGTCCACGCAACCTCCCCGTAGTGTTAAGCGGTATTGTCGGTTCATGGTCGTTGATCATGGGGGCATTGACCAGGGTATTGTCGGTTCATGGTCGTTGACCATGTGGGCATTGACCAGGTACTCGTCGGTTCATGGTCGTTGACCATGGGGGCGGTACAGTAGTGACAATTAATTGACGGATAAGCGGTATTGTCGGTTCATGGTCGTTGATCATGGGGGCATTGACCAGGTACTTGTCGATTCATGGATGTAAGCTATGAGGGCAGTACAGTAAAGAGGAATTGAAGGTTTATTATAAGTTTTAAACTGTTTGAAAAGCAAAGTGTGTTAAGTTTAGCCTTAGTGGCAATATATATGTATGTTTTAGTAAATCTTTTGTATAATTGATTTAAAGTAAACGTTAGAACTCACTCAGCGTTGCTTATTTTTAGTATGCGCATCAGTTAAGTGTAGGTGGCAGTAGATGGGAGTGGATGCTTGGCTTGGCGAGAAGAGTTACCCGAAGATCAGCATCTGGCATCTTGCTTATGTTTCTTTTGATTATGTTGATTAAGACTAGTTTCAGTTGTATTTGGCAAGTTATGTTTAGACATGTATGTTTTCGCTGTGTATGTTGAAGTTTTAAATCGTTTCCGCTGTGTTAATGAATGTCTTATGTTTAAAGTGCTATGTGTTGATGAGTAAATCCAATTAGTGAGGCCTCCCGGGAAAGGGGCCTTACAAGTTGGTATCAGAGCCATAGTTTGAGAGATTTGGACATCCCCGATGTCCAGACTTAAACTGAGAATGGGACCAAGTAGCGGATGCCAGTAAAGGTAACTCAAGCCAAAGCACCAGAAGTGTAAGTAAAGTTTCTTTCCTTGTTCTAGAGTGTCAAGATAAGAATAGAGGCTTTAGTGGAACCATGAAAGCGAATAAATAGAACAACGAGAAGTGACGTAATGGTTAATTGCAGATGGCCAGTGTATATTAACATCTTACCTTACTTATTGTGTTCTACATATTCCCTAGCATGATGAAATTAAATCCTTTTGTTCTCTATCTTTCAGTTAGAAATGGCTAGACGTGGAGGAACTAGAGGAGGAGGAGGAAGACGTGGAGGGCGTACAGGCCGCCGCGATGGAGCTAGAACTAACCAAGAGATTGAGGGGAGTGTTCACACTACCTATACTGATACAGTAGTCAGTCAGCACAATGTTGAGCATGCGGCAGAAGATGATCAGACATTCGAGTTCGAGCCGGCCGTGCAAGCAGCTCTTGGCCGTGAATTTACCCGACTGCTGAAGGAAACCTTACCAGCCATACTAGATGAAGCCTTGCAACTGAAGAGCCTGTGGTGCTTCCAACAATGGGAGAACCAAATCTAGTAGAGAATGTTGCACTGCCTGCTCGCGGCAACGACTATAAGGCGTTTCGGGGTTGTGATCCACCCGTGCTTACTGGGGAGAAGGAAGCATCAGATACCTTAGACTGGATTAACGGCATGGAGTCGACCATTCGTCTTAGTGAATGTCGACCGAAACAAGCAGTCATGTTCGCTGCGAAGTCATTGAAAGGGGAAGCAGCACACTGATGGGAAACTGTGAAACAGGCTAAGGGTGACCAAGCGGTTGGATTGATGAGGTGGAGTGACCTGAAAGCGTTGGTAACTGAAAAGTTTTGTCCTAAGAATGAGGTCCACAAGGTAGAAAGGGAATTCTTGACCCTGCAAGCCGGACTCATGACTCACCGATAATATACTTCAAAGTACAATGAGTTGGCGCTTCTAGTGCCCCATCTAGTGACGACTGAGGAAAGGAGGATTCACTACTATGTCCAAGGATTGCCACCAAAGATCCGTACCTTTGTCAAGACCAACACACCCAGTACCTTTGAGTCGGTGGTTGTTCTGAGCGGGGTTGTGTACGATGACATCGCCTTTAAAGTCATTGCTGAAGCACCCAAGAAACAGGCAGCTAAGCGCGCTGCTGAGGAACTCCAGGGTCCTAACGATAGGAGGGCAAGGGTAGAAGCTGAGGGTCTATGGGGCAAATGTGGAAGGAGACATGGAGGTGAATGTAAGGCGGGTCAGGTGGGATGTTTCAGGTGTGGCAGGTTTGGACACCAATCACGGGACTACCCGGAAAAGCCAAGATGCCACAATTGTGGGGAATAGGGACACATGAGCCGAGATTGCAGGAAACCAAGGAAGCGGAAGCGAGGGGATCTGGAAAGGGAAAGGGTGCAGAGAAGGAACCCTACACTAACAGAGCCAAGGCGAGGGTCTACCAGATGACTCATTAAGGTACGTTGCAAGCTCTTATTTGTGACATGGCAAGTTTATGTTATTATTTCCTTACTAAATTAGTTAGCCCCATTAGTCTAGATGCCTTAGAATTTGAGATCGTCCAAGGTTAAGCTCCCAGTGGTAGTTAATCACAATGGTCTTCATGACCAAGCTGCCTTGCATAACTACGGTTTATGCCACCCATTTTGTGATTAGCTATCAGTTTAGCTTATGGCAGGTTTCGAGGACGAAACCTGTTGTAAGGAGGGTAGACTTGTAACATCCTGAGTTTTAGGGCGCGAAAGAATTTACGAGAATTAAAAATTTTAAATAAGAAAAAGGGAAGCGGGCTTGGGCCGGGGTGTATGGGCCGAAAGAGGCAAGGGTTTGGGCCCTTATAAGCCTCAGACTAGCCCAAAACCCTCACTTCCAACACATTTTCAGATTCTAGAGAGAGAAAGTGAGAGAGAGCCTAGAGACAGAAAGTCCTGGTTTTCGAATTAGAGCTTCAAGGATCATTAGCAAGAGTCTCTTGAGTGTTTAGCAACGAAAAGGAAGTGTTTACAGGTAACCGATTCTCCTAGATCTAAGTTTTTGTTCGTTTTTGGGTTTTTCGGGTTTTGGTTGAAAAGGTAACGTTTTTACGGATGAAACTGGAAGAAAATCATATATTTGAGTTCCTAAACGAAAAGCAAACGTTTTGAATGGAAACAAGTTCGGGAACTTGACGGGATCAGGCCCGAATGCGAAAGTTAGGGTTTTTGCGGAAGAACAGACCCGGGTACTTATCAAGTACGCAGGAAGAGGATCCTGCGTAGTTATCAAGTACGCAGGAAGAGGATCATGCGTACTTAACAAGTACGCATGAAGATAGGTCCTGCGTACTTGTCATGTGCGCAAGAGGAAGGTCATGCGCACTTACCAAGTGCGCATGAAGCAGAGTCTGCGCACTTATTAAGTGCGCAAGAACAAAGCTCTGCGCACTTGCTAAGGGCGCAGGCATCAGGCTGGTAAAGTCTGTATAGTCGCCTAAATCAGAATGGTTAAACCATTTAGCGTTGAGTTATGTCTGATACGTGTCAATTGTTATGATTGTTCAGATTGTGTGAGATACAGTAGACCATTGCAGTTAAGATACCAGGTGAGTTCTAATCCCCTTTTTGCCTTCTTTAGGGGTGGTGTGCATACTTAGTGTAAAGCGTTTATTATATTTTATATATTATAAACTGAAGGGAAAAGCTATGTTTTAGTGAAAAGTTTAAAAGAGGCAAAAGTACATTTTAGTAAAGTATGATTATATTATTGGCAAGCGTTTACTATAATTATTATACATAAACAAAGGCATAATATAAGTGCTAGTATGTTTTCAGTAAAGCAAGATATATATTATTTGGCAAGCATTTACTATATTTATTATACATAAACAAAGGCATATTATATGTGTTAGTAATTTAAAGTAAGCAAGATATATCATTTTGCAAGCGTTTACTATATTTATTATACATAAACAAAGGCATGATATATGCGTTAAGATATATTTCAGTAAAAGCAAAGGTATTTATGGCAAGCGTTTACTATATTTTTATATACATAAACAAAGGCATAATACATGTTAAGTTATGAACAAGATTTACAGAAAATTTTATGAACAGTAAAGTGAACAGTTTTCCTTCGAGAATGTGTACCAGCTATAAAGGTCCTTGGGACATATGTTACTTGTATAAGATGTCAGATATGGGTTCTACCCATTAGTAAGAACCTTTGGGTTCAGTAACGGTTGTACAACTGGGATGAGTGACGGCGGTTGCTCGGGAGGTCCACGCAACCTCCCCGTAGTGTTAAGCGGTATTGTCGGTTCATGGTCGTTGATCATGGGGGCATTGACCAGGGTATTGTTGGTTCATGGTCGTTGACCATGTGGGCATTGACCAGGTACTCGTCGGTTCATGGCCGTTGACCATGCGGGCGGTACAGTAGTGACAAGGAATTGACGGATAAGCGGTATTGTCGGTTCATGATCGTTGATCATGGGGGCATTGACCAGGTACTTGTCGGTTCATGGATGTAAGCCATGAGGGCAGTACAGTAAAGAGGAATTGACGGTTTATTATACGTTTTAAACTGTTTGAAAAGCAAAGTGTGTTAAGTTTAGCCTTAGTGGCAATATATATGTATGTTTTAGTAAATCTTTTGTATAATTGATTTAAAGTAAACGTTAGAACTCACTCAGCGTTGCTGATTTTTAATATGCACATCAGTTAAGTGTAGGTGGCAGTAGATGGGAGTGGATGCTTGGCTTGGCGAGAAGAGTTACCCGAAGATCAGCATCTGGCATCTTGTTTATGTTTCTTTTGATTATGTTGATTAAGACTAGTTTCAGTTGTATTTGGCAAGTTATGTTTAGACATGTATGTTTCCGCTGTGTATGTTGAAGTTTTAAATCGTTTCCGCTGTGTTAATGAATGTCTTATGTTTAAAGTGCTATGTGTTGATGAGTAAATCCAATAAGTGAGGTCTCCCGGGAAAGGGGCCTTACAGGTTTTGATTATGATGCGCTATTCAAGTCTTTCAACCTTCCTGATTTGTCTGTCGCCGATAACGCAAATGTGTATGAATTCTTTGGTGGCGGTGATGACTCCAGTTTCTCAACCCGTGCAACTGTACGAATTGTAACTCCTGATTCCAATATTGCATCTGCATCTAGAACTCATGATATTGATAACATTGAAGATGCTCATGTTGACGGAAATGACGCTCAATCTAATCCTAACACTCGTGTAGGACATGAAGCTCCAGCTGATCCAATCAACATTGAATCTTCTTCTTCTGGAACATAGGATATGGGGGAGTTGAGCACGAACCTCGATTCAGAAATTCAGGACCCGAAAATACTAGAGACGAGAGTGCATAAGAATTATCCAATCACAACATTATTGGCGATCCTCATGCCGGTGTTCAGACTCGTCATAGAACCATTGCTGAGAACACTTGTCTGTACTTTGAGATACTTGACACTGGTGTCATGGAAACATGTTTGCATGCTGCATTCGTGTCCTAGTTAGAGCCGAAGAATGTGAAGGAGGCTCTCTCTGACAACTGCTGGATTGAGGCGATGCAAGATGAATTGTCTCAATTCCAAAAGTTGCATGTGTGGGATTTGGTTGACTTGCCAAAAGGCGTACAACAATTGGAACCAGATGGGTGTTCAAAGTTAGAACCATGTGGAAACCATAATCCAAATATTTGTTTTCCTTTCAGATAATGAAAGATTCTCTTGACTGCTATCAAATGAGACTCCTTTTGTTTTGCTTGGAATCTAGAACAAATACACACAGCAAACATTATATTTGGCCTTGAAGCGGTTAAGTACATGAGAGATCCAATCATTGCCCGGTAAAGTCGGCAATTAATGTCTTTTCCATCCGGGTCACAACTCAACTTATGATTAACCGGAATTGGAGTATCGTATTGGGTACAGTCCTCCATCTTGAACCGGCTCAAGATGTCTGACATACTTTGACTGATGAATAAAGAAACCATCTTCCTTCTGATTAACTTGAAGTCCTAAGCAAAATGATAACTCTCCCATAGCTGACATTTCAAACTTCGATTTCATAACACTCTCAAACTCTTTGCACAACCCTTCATTTGTGGAGCCAAAAATAATATCATCTACATATATCTGAACCAGTAGGTATTCTCCCCCTGCTTTCTTTATGAATAAGGTCGAGTCAATTTGGCCACACAGAAAGCCATTGTCCATAAGATGTTTAGACAACATTTCGTACCACGCTTAACACTATAGACGGATGAACTGGATCTTCAAACCCCGGCGGTTGACACACATAAACCTCTTCATTGACCTTACCATATAAGAAAGCACTCTTCGCATCTAGTTGAAACACCTTAAATCCTTTGTAAGATGCAAAAGCAAGAAACAATCGAATAGCTTCAAGCCTAGCAACAGGAGCATAAACCTCGGTGTAATCAATTCCCTCTTGTTGATTGAACCCCTATACAACTAATCTTGCCTTATTTCTCATACACCATGATCATCTTTCTTGCATTTAAACACCCACTTAGTGCTAATTGGATACACGCCCTTTGGAAGATCTACAAGATTCCATACTTTTAGCGTATCAAATTGAGCAAGCTCTTCCTGCATTGCTTCTATCCAATTGTTATCATGCAAAGCCATTTCGACATTCTTTGGTTCGACCTGAGAAATAAAACATGAATGTGAGCAAACATCAAGAACACCAGTATCCTTAATACATGTATACAAACAAGTTTTTTTCTATTAAAGAACGCGTCTGCACTCCATCTCTCAAATTCTCAATTATATTTGTCACCGGGTGATCTTTGAGTTCTTTGATTGATACAACTTCAGGAACTGGCAACACATCAACTTGAGTCGTTTCAGATTGAGAAGACAAGTCCTGATTAACTGGTATCTCCGAGTCCAGATTCGTAGGAATCTCCCCCTGAACTTGTGTCGAAGTAGAAGGTTCATCAACGAATAATGGATCAGCAGAAGAATCTTGAAAAACAACATCTTCTTCCTCACTATCAGAATCTTGTGGTCAAGAAGCAACATTAGGATCAGGAGCAGATATAGATGGAACAGATGAATGTTGAACCACAGTCGATATAAAACCTCCATTATGTGCATCCTGACAAGACTCATACAACACAGCAGCCTCTTCACGAGAAATATCATAAGGTAAATGAAAAGACTTGAATAAGCTGTCATAATCAAAAGCCCAGTCTGATCTAATCGCCATTTGAGGTAAAGAAAGATTTGAACAGTCAATATGAAACCATTCCTCAACCTGACGAGTATCTTTGTTATAAACCCTTTTGGTAGTAGAATTTGCAACATACACCAGAAAGATCCCTTCAATAGCCTTAGCACTGAACTTAGTTCGGACATCTCTAACTTCAACAGGGTACAAGGATTGCCAAAAGGTAGGAAATACTCTAGATTTGGCTTCCGATTATTCAGCAACTCATAGCATGTCTTGTTGTGTCGATTCACGGTTAAAACTCTGTTCAAAACGTGACACGCAGTATTCACAGCCTCAGCCCAAAAAGTAACTGGAAGCTTATCTGCAAGCATCGTACGTGCCATTTCAACCAAAGTTCTATTATTTCGTTCAGCAACCCCGTTTTGTTGAGGTACATATGGCGCATTGAATTCATGATGAATCCCCTTTTGTAAACAGAATAAACCCAACTTGCTATTCTTGAACTCGCTGCCATTGTCACTCCTAATTCTTCTAACTTTCTGTTTGCACAAAGTCTCTAAACCCAGGATTAAGAATTGTACCATCTCTGTTGTTTCAGCTTTAGAAGCAAGGAACTTACCCATGAAAATCTAGAGAAATCATCGGTTACCACCAGACAATAAGATTTACCTCCAATGCTCCGAATACTAATCGGTGTAAACAAATCCATATGCAGCAACTCCAATGGAGTCACAATAACTTAGATTTGTGGGACTTCTTGTGTTGTTTCCCCTTCTTGCAAGGAATATAATCATCAGGAACGAAGAATTTCATTTTCGGAACACCAATAACCAGATCATTCTTCACTAAATAATTCATTTTCCTGTAATTGATGTGAGCAAGTTTCTTGTGCCACAGAATAGAATCAGATTCAGACGCCTTAGAGAGTAAACATGTCGGAATAGAATCCGTTATCGTTGCAACACTCATGTCTAAAACATATGTGTCATTTCTCCTCGGAGCCTTCATTAGAATCCATTCTTTAGGAATAAAAAATCCCGGCTTCAAGATATAACATTCAGTATCATTGAAATGGAATGAAAACTTCTTGTCACATACTTGTGATACAATCAAAAGATTGTGTTCAAGCTACTCAACATAGTTCACTTTCTCAAATTTAACCTTGTCATTCTTCAAAATACCTTGACCTGTTATGTACCCGCTTTTATTACCAGCAAAAGCGACATAACCGCCATCAATTTTAATAACATCTTCAAGCAAACGAATATTTTCTGTCATATGTTTAGAACAACCACTATCCACATACCAAGTATTGTTGATAGTTCTCCTTGGTTAGCCCTACATAAACAAAGAAAATCAGTTAGAAATGGGAACCCAAGCCATTGTGGTCTTGGTTCTTCCAGAAGCATCAAAATAAACAACTTCAATGAGTTCACAATTTACTTTGTCATCAACCTTCGGTATATAAGGACCAACAACATCAGAACTTCTCGATGGAGAAACAGGATGATCTCTTTGAAAAACATTTTTAGAATTATTATTATCAAAATCAGAAGTTTCCAAAAGTTTCTTTAATTTTCTGTTACATCTCCTTTGTGGTCGAGAAAGTTTGACCTCCGTTTGTGAACCTTTTGTGATTCCAACACGTGGAATCTCAAAATGCTTTTGAAAATCAGCAACATTTCTCACACTAGTATGCACAAACACTGGTTTAAACACATGTTTATCATGTTGCATAAATCCTGTGGATTTAGCAAATGACTGAATAGGCACAGATTTCCTCATGGGAACTTTCTTCACAACATAAGATGTAGGCTTTCCCACATTAGATCGTTTCAGAATCGTCACACGTTTTGTTATGGGGGAACAATTTTGAATTTGCCTTTCTCTGAAATCAAAGGCTTCTTCTCTTGATTCTTGTAAGGACAATGTATTAGAATATGACCCACTTCATTACAATGAAAGCACACTCTTTTATCTCGATGATCTCTGACATAAGAACTTTTTCTTGAAGTTGACGAACATCCAGAAGAATCCCCATCAGCTGATTTAACAACATTTTCAACATTGTTCTTTGGAACATAAACTTGTCTAATCACCTTAGCAGTTGTCTTTAAACCTTGTCCAGCACCAATAAAACCACTTGGAGATAAAACTGTGGTAAGGTTAGGTTATACTAATTCATTAGGTTAGGTTAGAATGCATCTATCTGTTGTAACTTGTTTCACCACCTTTGGTTCATCAAGTTTCACCTCTTTAGGTACGCCTTCAACCATGTTATCATCAAACACTTCATCATCATTGCCAGAATCATAAACCATCTCTTCACCTGTCACTTACCTTCAAGACTGTCTTTGGATCAATCTCCTCCTCATTTATGATTTCTGGTTCAACTACATAATTCCCATTAAAAGGTGGAGGAACAAATCCAATTCCAGCAACTCTCTTTATAGGATCAGAATTATCATGAAAATAATCCAAAACAATTGATGAATTTCCAAAACTTTCTAGCTTTCGATGTAATTTGATTACCTCTGATTCTTTGTAATAAATCTCCTTGTTTTTCTGATCGACAATTTCATTTCACTTTTCAATTTCAGCATATGCCATATCTAGATGATATGCTTGTTCCCTGTACTTTAACCCCAAAGAATTTAAATGTCTTTTTAAAGATTTAATTCTATCCATACAAAGCTTATCATTATCTTTCAACTTTTGATTAACCACATGCTTGGATTTCATATCACAAATCAAGTTTGTGTTATCATCCACAACTTTATGCATTTTATCCTTCACAAAGATACAGTTAGAACAGTAAATATTATAGATAGAGTCTTTTACCTTTGAAGGATCTGACATATCTGCCATGAAGAATTTAGCAATTGGAATATCTTCAGATACAGCTTCATCAGAAGATCTTTTAGTCAACACAATTTCATCTTCATATACACCAGATGCAGAAGAAATATCAAAATCAACATTGTGTACTTCAACACTCTCTTCATCATCACTTTTTAGACTCTCACCATCACTTGAATTATCATCATCAGATGTCTCTTCTGAATTATCAGAATGAATTTCAGCTACAAAGGCTTGACTAACAGCACCAACCAGATCTTCTAGATGAATACCCCAATCATAATTTTCATCATTTTGTGCAACCAAAGCAGATGATGTGGATGCATGATTTGAATTTCCAGATCCAGAAGAACTATATGACTGAGAACGATTATTCTGAAAATTATTTGTCTTCTTCTGAGAATTAAACTCCACTTTCGGCTTCACACATTCTTTAGCAAAATGACTATATTCTTGACAATTGTAACATCGAACTTTTGATTTTTCAAACCCCATCCTTGATGTTGAAGCACTTTTGTGTGACAAACACTCTGGATAGAGTCTTAGTTTATGTACTTTCGTTGTTTGTATTTGTCTTTGTTTGTAAGCGTCTGTATGTAATAGTTATCGAGTTGTATTTACTAATGCATGTTGTTAGTTGCTTAACTCTCTAAGTGTTTTGCGCACTTAGTATGTGCGCAGGAATTAGTTCCTGCGTACTTAGCAAGTACGCAAGAATACTATGCGTACTTGCTAAGTACGCATGAGCAATTTGCCCTGCGCACTTGCTAAGTGCGCAGAGTTCAGATCTTGTATAAATAGGATAGGTTGACAGTAGATAAGTACGCAGACTATTGTGCACTCGGTATTTTTCTCTCTATAACCATCAAGTGTTTATAATAGACGAAAGTTTTAAGTGATTCTCTTGTCGGTTTACTTTGTGTTGTTCGATTCTCTACCTAGTCACGGGTAGTCCGCACCCTATCCGACTAGCCAACGCACTTGCATGTGACGATCCGCCACACCCGAGGGACCTACAAGTGGTATCAGAGCCTCGATGTTCGTTGATTTGTGTTCCAGTTTTGGGTTTTAGGGTTTTTTGAGCAGATCTGAGTTATAAAAGTTCACTACTTTTTCTTGCAAAAATCCTCAAATCTGAGTTTGTTATCACTTCATTTGGTGTTTGGAAGGTTGAGGGTTTGTTAGAAGATGATTTCTAAGCTTTTGGAAGCATCAATTTATCAGATCCAACACTTTTCGAGCATTTTCCTCAAGATCCGTCAAGAACGCTGTTACTTTTTGATAAGTACGCAAATTCAGCTTTTCTGCGTACTTACTAAGTACGCATGGGTTTTGCCCTGTGTACTTACTAAATACACAAGAGAAGTTGTCCTGCGTACTTGTTAAGTACGCATGAGTATTTGACTCTGCGTACTTAGCATGTACGCATGGCTTTTGGCTTTGCGAACTTATCAAATACGCATGAGCACCCTTTATGTGCGTATTTACTAAGTACGCATGAACTAGCATCTGGGATTCAAGAAAACTTTTCTTGGCCAAAATTTTTAGGGATCATTTGTACGCGTGTTTCGGGCCATTTTTTAGAAGATAGTAATTTTGGTTTTTCCGGACCAGAATTTGTATACTATGTGGCTTGGCGAAACACGGATGAGATTTTTGTTGGATTATACCACTTGTCATACATTGTTTAAGGGTCCATACCTGAAAATGTAGGCTACGAGTATCCGAGATACTTATTTAATAGGGTATGAATGCTGAACTAATGGGAGCAATTGGGTCATCATCGGCTAAAGGTCTCGTTCTATTTGTGAAGATGTGGCTACTTTGGGTGTTTTGGAAAGAGAATCATCTTGTTTAGGCATTCAAACCTGAATATGTAGGCTACGAGTATCCGGGATACTTCTTTAATAGGGGATGAATACTGGAACAACTTGAACCCAAGGATTTGCTGTTTTGGATCTTTGCAAAGGAATAAAAGAATAAAATCCTGGAGTTGGCTAGTTGTGCTTTTTGAGGATTTGAGTGAAGTGATGATGAAGCTGGTCATAGTTTACAGAGAAATGAGGGGGATAAAATCTAGTATTCAGGAGACATTAAAGAGGTGGTGGAAAATCCGTTGGTACTTCCTATATATACACCTCTTTGACGTAACATGGATCTCAACCGTGATTTCTAGTGTAAACTATATTTTTCGTGCTCATTGGTCAAGCCTGTGTTCAAGATTTGATGTGATTCAATTATGATGGGATTTCTCATTTGGGATCTGGGCGGAATCCAGATAGACAACCTAGTTTTGAAACTTCACCGCGGTGAACGTATACAGATTAGGAGGTGTAAACCAGGAATGAAGATCAAATTGAAGAATGTTGGACTTTGGATATAAGGTGATCACTGCTGAGCATGATTTTGTGTTTGATTCTATCAAGTGTTTTCAGGATGAAGCTGGATATCAGTTGGATTATTAGTTGAAGATGGAACCTTTTATCATTGGTCGATGGGATAGGAAACATACCCTTGTTTCTGGTCTAGTCAGATAGAGCTTAAATTGAAAGGGGAAATTGGAAATGAACATCTTCGGAAACTTGGTTGACTCATGAAGATACAGGATAGAGTTGGACACATCTGGTTGAAGACTTAAGTTGGTTCTTATTGAAGCACTTGGTTTGGTCTACAATGAAAGCTACAGTTAGAGGGAGTCGGGTTTGTCATCACTTGGCAACTGAAGACTGAAGTTTGAAGATTTGAAGAATTCAAGTGGAATGCCAGAAGATCAAGTCTCGCCAGAAGACACGAGATGTCATTAGTTTAGAGGGAGTCTGTTAGGATATTCTTTGTAAACTGATGTATATCAGTGTTAGAGATAGATAGAATTTGATGTTATAGTTAAGAGGGAGTTTGTAGAAGCATGTTTTGTAATTATAGATTAAATTCTATGTATCGTTGTACGTGGCTAGTACGCAGGAGGGTGTTCTTGAGTACTTAGCCTGCACACCAGTTTGGTCCTGCGTACTTAGTAAGTACGCAAGGCTTTTGCCTTGCGTTCTTGTCAAGTACGCTTGACCAAACCCTGCGTACTTAGACAAGTACGCAGGTAATGTTCCTTCCACTATAAATAGAAGACTTGTCTTCATTTGTAGGTGGAACTCTGGAACTAGGTTGAGAGGTGTCCGGGTCGGGACGATCTCTCCCGACCCCTGGACCGTGAGCTTAGATGAGAGATGTGTGTTCCTTCGGTATGTAGTCTGTAATACGGGATGACTTCTGTGTTATGGATTACGTGTCGTTTCATTATCTTTTGTCTTTGTTCGTGTTTTCTCTATCTCGTTTTCTTTGTTCCCACACAAATCACAGAACAAGCCCGTGTATATCCGCTGCGCGACGAGGCTCCCGGGACCTACACCTATCCCGATGCATGCACCTCTATTTGGTCACTTGATCAACGAAGCCTACATTGCACCAAAAGGAGATAGATGGTATAGTCCTGAGAGTGAACCCGAGTTAAGTGAACACTCGGATGAAGAAGAAGGAGGTCATGATAATGAGAGTGATGATGATGATCGTGATGGTGATAAGGGTGATGGTAGTGATGGGTATGCACAACAACCAGAAAGTAGTAAATCAGAAAGAACCGTAACCGATTCTTCTGATTCCGAACATACACCAGATCAACGGCACCCAAATTGTTGAGGAAAAATATTCAGGAATCCCTTCCTGAATCATCGTTGAGATGACGAAAAAGACAAAGTTCAGATTCTGATTTCCAAATTGTGTAACATCCCAAAAATAAAACGACAGTTAAAATAACGAAATAAACGTGTAGAACCAAAGACTGATAGGCTTATCAGCAGCATTCAACACTTGTTGCTGCTGATTGGCATATCAGCAGCACTCAACACTTGTTGCTGCTGATAGGCTTATCAGCAGCATTCAACACTTGTTGCTGCTGATAGGCATATCAGCAGCAACAACAGCAGCATTCAACACTTGTTGCTGCTGATAGCTTTATTCACTGAAGACCAAATGTTGCAGCTGACTACCCATGTGAAGCGCCTCTAACACCTTTCTGCAAAAGCAACTGCCACACTCCAAGCAGAAGGAACCTCAGTGGTGCAACCAATAAAGGACAATAACGCGCGTCTCCAAGCATGCAAACAATGATGCCTAAGAAGACGTTTCAGCAAAGTTATCTAGATTAGCCTTTGCGTGTAATTTAGATTAATAAACAAGATCAACGGCTTGTGTTAGATCTGATCCTTAGAATCAAGGGTCTGTCTTGATTCTAAGTTACTATATAAATTGTGTAAACACTTCATAGTAAGTGTGCCGTTTGAAAGTGCCTTGTGCTTGCTGTGCTTTCATAGTGCTTCTTGATAGTATTTTACTTGTAAACTTGTAATCTCAGAAGTCTAATACAACAGTGCATTTATCAGTATTCTCGCTGTTTACTTGTTTACTTTGTTGGTTGTTATTGTTTCCGCCAATATCAACTAGAGTAGAATCACCTTGTAATCTTACGATCCTACAAGTGGTATCAGAGCCTTGGCTCAAGATTAAACAAACTAACATTTGTTTAATCACTTTCTGATTCTATTCAAAACTCTATTCTTGATCAAGTCACACAAAACAAAATGGCACAAAGTCATGGATCTGAAGACATCGGAAGTATCAACCGACCTCCGAGGTTGGTGTCTGGGGAGGACTATGATATGTGGAAGAACCGTATGGAAAGCTTCTTCTGCTACCATGAATACGGAATGTGGAAATCCATAAGGGATGGACCTTATGTTCCCATGGTGGCCTCTGCTGACTCCGGAGGACCACTAGTTCCTAAGGAGCCTTCCAAGTATTCTGAAGAAGACATCAAGAAAATGGAGGTGGACTTCAAGGCATTAGGAGCTATCCAAATGTGCCTTCCAAATGAAGTTTTTCACAATTTCAAGGCTCACAAAACTGCTAAGGAATTATGGGGAGCCCTGGAAAAGATGTTTGCTGGATCTGAGGAGGTCAAGGAGAACAGACGTGACATTCTCAAGCAACAGTATGAAAACTTCGTCTGGAAAGAAGGTGAGTCACTAACAGTTTTATATGGAGAACTGCAGTGCTCCAAGGTAAAGCTGGAGAATGAAGACATTCTCAAGAAGTTCATAAGATCTCTTCCTAGTTGTTGGACATTGTATACAGTGTCCATCAGAAGAACAGAGAATCTGAAGACTCTTCAGATGACTGAGCTCTTTGGCATGCTCAAAACCTATGAATTAGAAATGTTTCAAGCTAAAGAAAGGAGCTCCAGTTATCAATCAGCTACCACTTCCTCTACCACCACCTCAGCGCTTCACTCTGATCATTCTGGTCCTAGTGCAAGCAACTACTATCCTCCCATTGTTACTCATCCTCAAACACCAACTGCTTCACAATCCAACTCATCACCATTTCTTCTTGAGGCACCTCCTCAACAGCCAACCTCTACTGCTTTTGTCTCTGACAACTCAAGCAACATGTACTTCATAAAGGAGGATCTGGAATGCTTTCATCCAGATGATCTTGAAGAAATGGATATTCAGCACTCATATGCCATGCTCTCCCTCAGAGCAAAAAGGTTTTATTCTAGAACCGGGAGATCAGTTCCCAGCAACAACTCAAACACCAGAGTTGGGCTTGATAAAAGCAAGATCCGATGTTACAACTGTAACCAAATGGGTCACTTTGCTAGGGAGTGCAAGGCACCTAAAGCCAATCAGGGTGCCAGCCATCAAAGACAAGCTTATCAAGGTCAGCCCAGGCAGCAGCAGCAAGGAACTCCTCCAGCACAAACTGCAGCCTGTGCAAATGTTGGAACTTCAGACTTTGACTGGAGTTTTCAATATGAAGATGTTCCTGCCTCCAACCAAGCACTTATGGCAGACAATGCAGAGATACCACCTCAGGTATTTGAACATCTTTGCTCTCAAGCTTGCATTGACAAAGTTTTAGGTTATAGAAAGCATAACCAAAATCTGATAGATCAAAATGAAGAGTTTCATCAAATGAAGTCTGAATTCAAAAAGGTCGAAGATACTTACAAAGAAAAAATTAACTGCCTTAAGAAAGAGATTTCTTCATTAAAACATGAACAAACCAATCTAGAAACTCAGATTGATGATCTATTAGTAAAACTTAAAGCTACCAGAGCTGAACTGGCTGAACAGAAAGTCCATATTGAAAAATATGAATTTTCATCTAAAAAGTTACAAAGATTGTTAGATATTCAAGTCCATGAAAGGGTAAAAACTGGACTTGGATATCATAGTGACGAGTACCAGACAGTTCCTCCTCCTGCGGATTATGTTGCCATTCACCAACCAAGCTTCAATACTGCAAACCTTGACATGGCAAACCGAAACATTGATCCTTCAATGGATGCATGTTTTGTGGAAGACTGCTCCACCTCTTCAGAATCTGAGTCAACCTGCTCAGACCACTGTGAAACTAGTACAGTCCCATCTGCTCCTCTCTCTAAAGCCAGTTGCCCTGTTGTTACCTCAACCATTCCAGCTCCCATTCCATTCAAACAAATCAAGATTAGCTATCCTCCAGGTGGAAGAAAGCTAATCATTGAAAAGGGAGAGACATCAGGCTTCACCAACCCCAAATCTCAGTCAAAGTCAAAGGCGTTTGATGTTTCTCATACTCCTGGAGAAAAAGGTCCATATGTTCAAAGGACACTAGAAGAAGCCACCTTTGAACATAACAAAGCTCATCCCTGGAACTTCAAAGATTTGTTTCAAAATAAGAACTATGTGGACTCTCACAGGGACAAGATAGCAGTATCATGCTTTGTGTGTGGCAAATACAATCACACTGCCAGCACCTGCTTTCACTACCGTGAACACCAAAGAAACTCAAAGCAGCATGCCTTTGAGAAAACAAACAGAAACAAACAGGTGAGAAGCTATGATGCAAAGGCAACAAAGTTCAGAGAATCTCTATCCCCTCAAAGAGTGAAGATGCAGAAACCTCAACAAACTTGCATCATATGTGGGGAATCAAACCACTTTGCTGCAACATGCAAGTTCAACCCTTTTAACCAAGTTGCAAATCATTCATCTGTGTTCAACCCATCAGCAGCAAACAAAATCGCTGCTAATAGAGTAAAGTCCAGGAAACAAAAGGCAAAGCCTCCAGCAGCAAAAGTCTCTGCTGCTGACAAAGCAAAATAAAAAACAACGGCATCAGCAGCAAAAGTATCTGCTGCTGACAAAGCAAAAACTGCTACTGCTCCAGCAAAGCCCTCAGCAGCAAAATCAGCTGCGGATAAGCCAAAATTGTCAGCAACAACATCTTCTGCTGACAATGCAAAGAAAGCTAGAAAACCACCAACACAGCAATGGAAGGCCAAACAATCTTCAAGCATAACTATTGGTTCCATTGACTGCAAGCATGCTGACAATGGCAAATTAGCAACGATCTTCTACAATGCTGCATGCTACAATGATCCTCACACTAATTAGATATCTTCCATGTGCAGGGACAGCCAGGCAACAAACACAATACTTGGGTGGTAGATAGCGGCTGTTCCAGGCACATGACAGGCAACAGGTCCATCCTCTCTAACTTCAGACATTTCAATGGAGGATATGTTGCCTTTGGGAGTGACTCAAAGGGTGGATCTATCACTGGACAAGGAACTGTGTCCAATGAAAGGATGAGTATTGAAAGAGTCAACTATGTTAAAGAACTTGACTTCAATCTCATGAGTGTTTCCCAAGTATGTGATCAGAAGCATTGGATGCTCTTCACTGACAAAGAATGTTTTGTGTTAGCTCCTGGTCTATCAAAACCCCCTCCAGAGAAGATTCTCCTAACTGCTCATAGAAAGGACAACTTATATGTGCTTGACATGAATGAAGCCACTCCATCCGGTAGTGTTTCATGTTTTCTGTCAAAGGCATCAGTTGATGAATCCGCTCTTTGGCACAGGAGGTTAAGCCATGTTAACATCAAAACAATCAATAAATTAGTGAAGGACAATCTTGTCAGAGGGCTTCCTGACAAAGAATTCCAGCTAGACGATCACTGCATTGCCTGCTTGAAGGGAAAACAACACAAGAGTTCCCACAAGCCCAAGACATTGAACACAAATGACACCCCTCTCCAGCTACTGCATATGGATCTCTTTGGTCCTACGAATGTCATGTCAATGGGCAAAAAGTCCTACTGTCTGGTGATAACTGATGACTTCTCCAGATTCTCATGGGTATTCTTCCTAAGAACAAAAGATGAAACTGCTGAGATTCTCAAATCCTATATTCTTAGGGTAGAGAATCAAAGCAATCTGAAGGTAAAGATCATAAGGTGTGATCAGGGAACAGAGTTCAAAAATCACACCTTGAACAGTTTCTGTGAGAGCAAGGGCATTGAAAGGCAATACAGTGCTCCAAGAACCCCTCAACAAAATGGGGTTGCTGAAAGAAGAAATAGGACTCTGATTGAATCAGCAAGATCTATGCTGGCTGACTCAAAGCTGCCCCTTACTTTCTGGGCAGAAGCAGTAAGCACAGCTTGTTATGTGCATAATAGAGTCCTTATTGTTAAGCCTCTCCAGAAAACACCCTATGAACTATGGCTCAAAAGAGTTCCCTACATTGGCTTCCTGAAGCCCTTTGGATGTCCATGTACCATCCTCATCACACATGGAGTTCTTCCTAAATTCGGTGCAAAGTCTGATGAAGGTTACTTTGTGGGCTACTCCTCTCAATCAAAGGCCTACCGAGTGTTCAACTCTAGGACTCGGATCGTGGAAGAATCTGCTAATGTGGAATGTAGGGAAGATGTTGTCTGTGAATAAGGCAAAGGTCCTAACTGGCTCTTTGATATAGACTCCTTCACCCAGATATTTGAGCCTCTCATTTTCTCAAATATGGAGTGTTCTTCTTCAAAATCAACATCTTCTGCCTCAACCTCTTCTACTGACTACAGACTGGATTTTCCCAGTCCCTACATCAGGATGAAAATTGATCCTCCATCAGTGGCAGAAGCTATTGAAGCCGGTACAAGTGAAGCCAGTACTTCCAACACCACAAGCAGCAACCTCTCTGACCAAGAACCCTTTAATGAAGCCTCCTCAATCCATGCTGAAGAGGCCTCCGATGCTAATACTGCTGACAATGTGGAACACAATGATCAGAACCTCCAAGCTCCTCTCCTCACAACTGAAGACAATCCTGATCTAAACCAAAGTAATCTTGAAGAGGGAATACGGCTGGATGTGATACCAGCACAGAGAATAAACAAAGAGCATCCTCTGGAAAACATCATTGGCCAAGTCCACACAGGTATCCAGACAAGAAGTAAGTCTCATGAAGCCAACATTTGTTTGTTCTCTTGCTTTCTATCTCAGGTGGAACCCAAGAAAATTGATGAAGCTCTCAAGCACAACAGCTGGATTGAAGCAATGCAGGAAGAGCTGCTGCAATTCAAAAGACAAGATGTTTGGAAGCTTGTTGATCTTCCACCTGGTCAAACAGCCATTGGAACAAGATGGGTCTTCAAAAACAAGCAAGATGAAAGGGGCATCGTGATCAAGAACAAAGCCAGACTGGTAGCTCAAGGCTACACTCAAGAAGAAGGCATTGACTATGATGAAGTCTTTGCTCCTGTGGCCCGTCTGGAAGCCATCAGAATCTTTCTGGCATATGCTGCATCCAAAAACTTTATGATCTATCAAATGGATGTGAAGAGTGCCTTCTTGTATGGAAAGATTGGTGAAGAGGTCTATGTCAAACAGCCTCCAGGCTTTGTGGATCCTACACATCCAAATAAAGTCTTAAAACTGGACAAAGCTCTCTATGGCTTACACCAAGCCCCAAGAGCCTGGTATGAAACTCTATCTGGATATCTACTTAGCAACAACTTCAGAAGGGGGGCCATTGATCAGACACTCTTCATCAAAGATGAAGGGGGAGAAATTTTGTTGGTCCAGATTTATGTTGATGACATTATCTTTGGATCTACAAGAAAGAAGCTCTGCAAACACTTTGAAGTTTTGATGCATTCCAAATTTGAAATGAGTTCAATGGGTGAACTAAATTTCTTTTTAGGACTTCAAGTCAAACAGGTACCAAATGGAATCTTCATAAGCCAATCCAAGTATGTCAAAAGCATCTTGGAGAGATTCAAAATGGCTGACTGCTCTGCTGCAAGAACTCCTATGCAAGTGCACCATCAATTATCTCCGGATAAAGAAGGACAAGACACTGATCAACATCAGCACAGAGCAATGATAGGTTCTCTCATGTATCTCACTGCCTCAAGACCAGATATCATGTTTGCAGTTTGTCTCTGCGCAAGATTTCAAGCAGCTCCAAAAGTGTCTCATCTTCAAGCTGTCAAAAGGATCCTTAGATACCTAAAGGGAGCTCCAAAACTTGGGCTATGGTATCCAAAGAATGGAAATGTCAATCTCTATGCCTACACTGACAGTGACTATGGGGGTTGTAACTTGGACAAAAAGTCCACATCTGGGGGATGTCAATTTCTTGGAGGAAGGCTCATCTCATGGCAATGCAAAAAACAAACATGCGTCTCTACTTCAACAGCTGAAGCAGAATACATTGCAGCTTCAAGCTGCTGTGCACAGGTCATCTGGATCCAAAATCAAATGCTTGACTATGGAATGACCTTCATGCAGACTCTAATTCACATTGACAACATGAGTGCAATCTCTATCACGAATAATCCAGTGCAGCATTCCAAGACTAAGCACATCGACATCAGGTATCACTTTATCAGGGATCAAGCTGAGAAAAGGAGAATTGTCCTATCCAAGGTTCACACAAATGAGCAATATGCTGATTTGTTCACTAAACCTTTTGATGAAGCAAGATTTCGATATCTAGTTGAATCAATTGGCATGATGAACTTTGAATAAGACATATCTCAATTTTTATCCTTCCTTGTAAATATTTCTATGTTTTTGTTCTTAATAAAAGGTTATAGTCAGCATCACTTTTTCACTGCTGACAGATTTACTCTTCAGCAGCAAAGTCTTTGCCACTGATCGCTTTAAGTTATCAGCAGGAACAAGTTTCCTGCGGATAGCTTTAAGGCGATCAGCAGCAACCTTTTTGCTGCGGAATGAATACAACAGTCAGCTGCTACCAAATCTGCTACTGAAAGACTTAACTATCCGCAGCAACCAAGTTTGCAGCGGATAGCACACCATCAGCAGCAACCAAGTTTGCTGCTGATGGGTAAAACAAGTCTACATTAACTTTTACCTGCGGTAAAAACTACTCTCAGTCTTTACCATGACTGCTCGAGTGCTTTACAGCTGTAACAATGAAAAGTGAAACAGGTTGTACTGTACAAGTAAGGTTGCTTTTTCTTCGTCTGCCGTTATATCACAATTTCAAACGTTCCCACAACCTCTTCATATTCAATTTCAAACCCTAAACCCATCACTTTCTCTCCCGTCCCCACAGCATTCAAAGCCCTCCATAATTAATCCCTCCATTCAAACACCCTTATCTCTTCCCTCCAAATCCATTATAATGGCAGGTGCAGACATAAACAACCCCAACGATAAGTTTTCCCCATATCATAACCTCACGGCATGCCTAATAAAGGGCAAGAAATCAGAAGGCTTCGATGATATGATCGACTTCCTTTGTCGGTCCAAAATCCACCATGCCCTAACCGTCAACCCAACCATCTATACTTCCCACATGGAAGATTTTTGGAGCACAGCCGTGTATTCTACAGCCCAGGGCACTCCCCAAATCAAAGGCACAGTAGACGGCAAGGAGACAATTATCACTGAAGCAAAGCTTCGCCAACACCTCAAGCTTCAGGATGAAGGGGACGCCTCCTCTTACCAAAGAGACGTATACATGAGGACCTTTGTATCCATAGGGTACACTGGGAATCAAACAGAGTATACGATAGAGAAGGCACTCATGGTCCCAAATGGAAGTATCTCTGCCACACTCTTCTCCAATGCATATCCCAGAAGAGGAGTGGCTGGAACCAACTCAGCTCCGGACTTGCGTCGGCAATTCACGGTATGATTACTTGGGCGGGTTTCAATCTTTCCCACCTCATTCTTAAAGGTTTGAGATACAACCTTCAAGAAGAGGTGAAATCACAGTTCTTCATGTACCCAAGATTCTTGCAGGAAGTGTTCAACATTGAGCACCAAGATCTTTCAAAAACTGCAAGAATCTACTCAATTTTGGGACATAAGAACAATATTTTTCAAAGCATGAGAACAGTTTCATCAAATTTCTCAGGGGCCGATGTTCCATTGTTGTCTACAATGTTGAACACGCAAAGTGCCCAGGGTGACAGTTCAGCAAACCCAGCTGATATTGATCCCACACCCTCCACCTCACTGTCACAATCTCAAACTACTGCTTCCTTTGATCGAACCCATGTGCATTCTACTGAGGATGTACAGGCACATAATCTACTCACCCCCAGTTTGATTGCTCAACCGGAACACAGGGCCCCGGTTGCAGCCAAATATACAAGAAAAAGGGGCAAGAGAACTCCTTCTTCTCTTGCCTCCAAGGCCCAAACCCAAGCCAACATCCCTCACTCAGAATCACAACATTCTAGTGAGAATATCATAAGGGAAAGCCACACTGTTAGGGAGACTCCTTCGGAAGTCTCTCTATTAGGATTAGGATCACTTCCCGGATCCATAGAACAGCCCTTCGAGCCATTCCTGTCTTCTTTGGACTTAAGTGTTGAGGAACCTGACCAAAGTGATGTACCTTCTCCAACTACCACTATCAAGGAGGTACTGATTGGTCTTGCTTCCAAAACACCCAACCCAAGTTCTTCACCCTTGAAGGTCCACTCTGGGAGTTATGATGGAGTGGATGTGGAAGAGGCTGTCACTACTGCTGGTCCATCATCTGACCAGGAGGACAGTGACAACATCTTTAAGACCTCAACCACGACAACTCATGGTGAGGGTGTTTCCTTGGAAACTCCCCTCACTGAGAGGAATCCCAGGCGCCAAGAAACCGCGGGTGATGGGGATGCTGAGGCTCGGCCTACGGCCCCATCTGGGTCCAAGGATTCCACAACTGTGGATGAGGACAGACTGAAACTTCATAACTTGGAATTGACGGCCAGGGTGGCTATGCTAGAGGCTGAAGTGTCCAAACTAAGACACCAAGTCTCTATGCATGAAGCCCATCAATGCCCATCTTTAGCCACTCCCTCTCTTGTATCAGTAGGCACCCAAACTGATGCCTACCTGTCTACTGATGCAACCAAAAAGGGGGAGATGGTCTCAATGGAAGAATATAAAGACAGTCTTGACGACTGGATTCAAGAGCAGGTTGTACTTCAAAGCTTACTATTCAAGCCAGCCTTTGTCCAAATTCATGACTTGCCAGTCCCAGATAACGAAGACGAAGAGAAATCTGAAGACTGGAAGTTGGTCGTCAGGGCTGTCGATGAAATGCTGAATGGTACTGAAGACACAGAATAACCAAATACACCATTCAGCATCATCCCTGAAGCAGCAGCCATCATTGGTCAATCCTCAACCCCCCAACTATTAAGATCATCAAAGAAGCTAGAATTTGATTCCATTCTAGCTTGGGGGTATGATGGATCATCTGAGAGGTTTTGGATTGGATGGGAGTTCAGCGGAGTAGAAGAGCTGAACTGGAACTCTCTCAATGCCCTCCAAGTCCTACATCTGCATTTAACTAACTGCATCAACACCTCAACAGATCTCTCAGCAGAACTTGCCATTGGCAGGTTCCATGACCTGATGGAGGATAATCTACCCAGGTTCCAAAGATTCCTACAAGCAGCACATCGGGTAGCTTATCCAGAATCCTCGGCGGCCGTAGAAAGGAGACTGACTCCTAGCAATCTTGAAATAACAATGAGCAGTCTTCTCAATGAAGAAGAAGTTCTGGGCCTTCGAAGATTCCTGTATGCCTTCCTGGTCAAGGATTTGGACGTGCTAGGTTGGGTGAGCACTAAGTCCCTTTACCACACTCTCCTGCTCAGCAACGGCTCCTCTCTCATCATCAACACCAGGAACATCCTTCAGCTGCCCTCAGACTTCCTATTCAAGATTTTTCAGCTCAGAGCCAACATCAGCAATATTAACTCACTGGAGAGCCAGGCAATGATGGTCATCATCAAAGCCCATCTTGAAAAAGAAGGACTGATTCCTCAAGAAGAGACTGTGTCAACTTCTGATGCTGACTCCAACTCAGATACTCCACAAGTTGAAGCCACATCTGCAGCATCTGGCACAAGATCTTCTCTTAGGGATCAACTGAGGGAAATAGAAGGTCCTGAGTATCAACTTGATGAAGAAAGTGATCATCCCTTGTCAATCCCTCAACTTGCCAATGAAGCTGAGGCAGAGATCCCAATAGCAGCATCATCATCTGCTGTTGTGGTCAGTGAAGCTGAAGCAGAGGCACCCACTATAAACAAAAGGAAGGGGGTCGTGACAGAGGAAGATGAAGAGAGGTTGCTTAAAGAGAAAAGAGAGAGGGAAGAGAAAAGAAGAAAAAGAGAAGAAGAGGAGATGGCTGACATGAAAAAAGCTCAAGAAAGAAAAACAGTCATTCTCCTAAGAGAACAAACCATCCAGCAGTATGCTAAACAGCTGGATGAACTAAAAAGAAAGATTCCTGCAGTTGACCATATTGAAGAAGATGCAGCTCTTGCTCGTTAACTGCAGGAACAGTTTAATAAAGAAGAGGAAGAGTTGGAGAAGAAGAAGAAAGAAGAAGCTAAGTTCAGAATAACTGATTCTGAACTAGCTAAAGAGATGAGGGAGGAGTGGATAAAGACTCTAGTCTCTCAAGGTGAGGATGCAGACTACCTTGAGAAACTATCAACTAAAGAAGTCTACAGAGCCTTCATGGGTCAGCAGGGTCAATTGGCTAGCAAGAAAAGGGCTGAAGAAGAAGAAAAAGCCAAGCTACAGTCCAAGAAGACCATTGCACTGAATAAAAGAACCCATGAAGAAAGGAAGGTCATGATTGACTTCCTTAAGGCTAGAGGAGACAGTGGAAAGAGGCTAGGTCCCATGAATTTCATGAACCTGCAAGCCCTCTACTTCAAAGTTAAAAAGGATGAGGAAGAAAGACTAGGGAAGAAGGGCTCCAAGAAAAGGGTACTTATCAAAGAAGAAGAAAAACCAAAAACAAAGAAACCCAAGCCTTCTCCCTCACCTACCTCTTCCTCAATCCAACAGCCTTCCACTCTCCTCCCCAAAACTTCCATTCCTCCACCCAACAAGTCCAAATCAACCCACCCAGCTCCCACTCATCAACAGCCTCCCTTGAAGAAATCCAAATCCTCATCTAAACCTGAAGACTCAAGAAACATAGTTGAATGGGTCTACAATCCACAGGATCACAGGTTTGTGATCTTCAGGGGGAGAACTGAAAGAAGAAGATCTACATACAGGTCTGTTGATGAGGTTCTACAACTACCAGATTCAGACCTTAGAAGAATTTTGGAGCTGGGTGAAGCTCATGAGCCTGCAAATGAGAGAAGGAAACATCTTATGCTAGCAATCAGACATTACTTCAATCCTAGCAAAGATGTGGTCATAGATATCAAACCACTCAAGTCCCACTCTCCATTTGTGTCCTACAATGCTGATTTGGATGAGTTCACTCTGATTGATGTAAAGAAGCAGCAGATGAGATGCTCAAGCAAAGCAATCTACAAAATGCCACACAAAGACATCAAGACTCTGTCTGAACTTCCACTGAACAATCCCAGCAAGGATCCAAGAGGCTATGAGGTTGAAAGGATAGTCAGCCACATGCAAAGGCTTCAGCAGCAAAGTAATTAGAAGAATTTTGGTTGCATCAGTCTAGGGAGAGTTTGTAGAACCAAAGACTGATTGCTACCAAATTATTCTAAGTACAAATGCTGCTGATAGGCTTATCAGCAGCATTCAACACTTGTTGCTGCTGATAGGCATATCAGCAGCACTCAACACTTGTTGCTGCTGATAGGCTTATCAGCAGCATTCAACACTTGTTGCTGCTGATAGGCATATCAGCAGCACTCAACACTTGTTGCTGCTGATAGGCTTATTAGCAGCATTCAACACTTGTTGCAGCTGATAGGCTTATCAGTAGCACTCAACACTTGTTGCTGCTGATAGGCATATCAGCAGCACTTAACACTTGTTGCTGCTGATAGGCTTATCAGCAGCATTCAACACTTGTTGCTGCTGATAGGCTTATCAGCAGCATTCAACACTTGTTGCTGCTGATAGGCATATCAGCAGCATTCAACACTTGTTGCTGCTGATAGCTTTATTCACTGAAGAACAAACGTTGCAGCTGACTACCCATTTGAAGCGCCTCTGACACCTTTCTGCAAAAGCAACTGCCACACTCCAAGCAAAAGGAACCTCAGTGGTGCAACCAATAAAGGACAATAACGCGCGTCTCCAAGCATGCAAACAATGATGCCTAAGAAGACGTTTCAGCAAAGTTATCTAGATTAGCCTTTGCGTGTAATTTAGATTAATAAACAAGATCAACGGCTTGTGTTAGATCTGATCCTTAGAATCAAGGGTCTGTCTTGATTCTAAGTTACTATATATATTGTGTAAACACTTCATAGTAAGTGTTCCTTTTGAAAGTGCCTTGTGCTTGTTGTGCTTTCATAGTGCTTCTTGATAGTATTTTACTTGTAAACTTGTAATCTCAGAAGTCTAATACAACAGTGCATTTATCAGTATTCTCGCTGTTTACTTGTTTACTTTGTTGGTTGTTATTGTTTCCGCCAATATCAACTAGAGTAGAATCACCTTGTAATCTTACGATCCTACAAAACGAACGAGGCATGTCGGGTCGGGTCGGATGGGCCGGCGGGCTGGAAGGGGAGCCTCCCCTATAAATAGCCAAGGTCACCACCCTTTTCTCTCATTTGCACCTTCTAGAGAGAGAAACTGTAGAGAGAGAAAGTTGGCGGATCGACCCGAGATTTAAGGAAGTGTGTTGCACCAGAGCTCGTGAGAAGAACCTCCGGATCAGAAGCTCGATTCAGGTAACGATCCGACCTAAATCTGAGTTTTTAGTTAGTTTTTAGTTCGTTTTTAGGTTTTTCGGGTTTTGGGTGAAAAGGCAACGTTTTTACGGATGAAACTGAAAGATAAACATAGATTTGGGTTCCTTAATGGAAAACGAACGTTTTGGATGTAAACAGGTTCGGGATCTTGACGTGATCAGACCTGAACGTGAAAGTTAGGGTTTTGCGAAGAAACAGATCGTGCGCACTTACCAAGTGCGCACGGAGCAGGTCCTGTGTACTTATCAAGTACGCAGGAAGAGAGCACTGCGTACTTATCAAGTACGCAGGAAGAGGATAAGCAGGCAGCAGGGTCTGCGCACTTGCTAAGTGCACAAGCATCAAATTGTTTAAGTAAGGTTGGTATGTTTAGAATGGTTAAACCGTTAGAGTCGGGATTGGTCTGATGTGTATTTGACTAATCAATTCAGATCGTACGTGACGTTGTTGGGCCTTTGTTTAGGACAACCAAGACTAGCTTATCAGGTGAGTTCTAGAAGCCCTCCTTTAAATGTTTTAAATAAATGTTTTTGGGCAGGTGTGCATACATACGAAATGATGTTTGAAATGAGGTTTACGAAACGATGTTTACGAAATGATGTTTGAAACGAGGTTTACGAAATGATGTTTGAAATGAGGTTTACGAAACGATGTTTACGAAATGATGTTTACGGGATGATGATTATGAAACGTTTTGCCAAATGAAGTTTATGAAAGGTTTACGAAAGAGATGATGTTTTGTTTAATAAAACGTACGAATGCTTTAACTAAAAAGAGGTAATGGTTTTATGAAAGTCACGAATGAACGAATCTGCCACGAGTTCCTACGGGAGCTAAGGTATGTATGTATGTATGTATGTATTGGCCTCACCTTATGGGGGGCCTTTGTGGCTGGCTAACGGTTGTACAACTGGTTGATGATGGTGTGACGATGGTCACCCATGGGATTACCGGGATCCCAATGGAAGGTACTATTCCTTGCGGGGAAATAATGCCTAAGTTATGTTTGGTCTACCAAGAGGTAACGAGCCTTAGGAGACGCATGTTTGGTCTACCTAGAGGTAACGAGCCTTAGGAGACATATGTTTGGTCCACCTAGAGGTAACGAGCCTTAGGGGACCTGTGTGACGGATGGCTTAGAGGTAACGAGCCTTAAGTTCATCCGCTGGTATATGTATGGAATTGGCGGTTACGAGAAGGCGCAGATTCGGTTCATGTTGACTTATGTTATGATGCTATGTTATGATGTTTTGATGATGTTAAGTTATTGCATGTTTTACGTACGCTTTTGTTAAACAAATGTATGTTATGTTTTTGGCAAAAATGTTTATGTTAAAGTTTTATGTAAAGCTAGAACTCACCAGCGTAGCTGACTTTTTAGTATGCACATTCAGGTTAAGGGCAGGTTATGGTGATGTACGGTGATGCTTGGCAAGAGAGAAGAGTTACCCGGATGATATGAAGACTGGCATCCCGTTATGAGTTGTTTATGTTATGTTTATGTATTTGATAACGTTACGCTTCCGCATATATGAACAAGTTTTAATTATGATGAATGAATGATTTCGCTGCGTTATTTTGATATTCAAGTTTAAGAACTGTTTGTAAATGAGTAAATCCAACAAGTGAGGCCTCCCGGGTTTGGGGCCTTACAAATTGACAGCTCAGAAAGCAACCAAGAGGCACCTCATGTAGCACAATGAAGGAAGAAAACTAGAAATGATCGTCCGTGGCAAGAACTTATGGCTGAAATCAATGCTAGGGCATAAGCAGAAAGAGCTCCAGTTGTCCCAACACAACTATATAGCCGAAGGCGACGCAGGACAATCACATTGGTGGTTGTTCCAATGTGTGAAGCTACTACTCAGTCCATAGCCTCTCTTCAAGCTACCACAGTCCAGATCTCAACTACAACTCTCCACCCTCTTATGACTCAATCAATTCTTACCACCACCGTACCCACAGTTATACCAACCACAACCCTACCAGTTACTGTCACGGCTGGTACCTTACCACCGATGACACATTCTTTGGAGTTTGGTGATTTGGGACACAACTTTGACTTGTCAGAGCTCTTTGCCGACACCGTTCATGAAACTGCTGAACCATCTACTACTAGAAAGGTGGATCCACGAAATGAAAGAATAGCAGCCTTAGAATCTACTATAGCCATACAACAAACTCAGATTAATTTGTTGGTAGAATCAAACAGAAGGCTGGCTCACATTGGCAAGCAATGGAAGAACAGATGAAATCATTCTTTGAGCTTCAAAAGATGCAGTATAAACTCAATGATATATTCTTCGCCACCCGAAAATCCATGGAAACTAAACTATTGATCCAGCGTGGTGAGCATCAAATTATTGTAGAAATGGTGAGTAAAATGACAAAGCAGCTTGCGTCTCAGGGGGAGACAAGCAGAAGGGCTAAAGAAGAAGCCTTCCACCATATCGACCTTACTAAAGAAAAAGATCGTGAGATCCCAATGCCGGACCCTCAGGTGCTGGTATAGGTGAGACACAAGCTGTCTTGCCAACTCAAACCACGCCTGCGGCTGGGAGTCTACACGACAAGATGGTGGTGGTGGTGGTGTTGACCAGGGTAAAGCACTGGCTGAGGTGTTAGAAGAATTGTGTGCCCTCCCAAACCTAAATGATGAAGTATGATTGGGGCATTGGCAAAACTAGAAGAAGGAGAGATTGACACTGGTGATGATTGGGATGAGTTTGGAAATGATGTGATTGTGGAATTTCCAAAAGGTGACGGTGGGGAATTTACGAGTTGGAAGACGGGGAGATCTTCGAAGCTCCCGAGATAAGAAAACAAGTCGAGCATACAATTCCTATTGCTGATGTGAATGAAACCACTACCAGCATTCCCAGTCCCAAGCCTACAAAAGAAGCAAGATCAAGTGGCACCTCCTGGAGGAACATCCCTCAGGAGTGGATTCAAAAAACGGTTGAGGCACCGTGGTATAAACCACAGTATACAGATAAATATGGTGCAACTGGTATGATTTTATCAGTATGTTTCGAAGACGACAAAGGCTTGTTTGCCATCAAGAGATCAGGTGGAGTACACCATCAACTGAAGCATTCAATTGCTTACCAAAATATGATCTAGTCAACCATGCCAATCGTGAATTGTGTGGTGAATCGTCACATGCAGTTGCAAGAGGTTTGTGGATTGCACTGGAAAGAGAAGGACGATCTGGAAAGTTCAAGGAATTTCAGCCACAGATCCCAAGACGTGTCAAGGATAAGTCAGTAAAACATCCGGTGACACGAAAATTCTTGAAACATCTGATCTACGAACCTGTCCGATGTGAAACCCGTATACCATTGAGAAGAATACCTCAAGATATACTGGGTAAAATGTGGTATTGGTATGTAGATCCACTTACTGGAGAGGCTGTGATGGTGGAGAAAGCTAGCTTGAGGGAAATTATTCAAGTGTTTGATGAAATCAATTTCATCAATTTTTCAGTAAAAGATTTGGAAGTTTTGGTAGACAAGTATTGTCTACATACTTATGAGTGGACCAAACTTCTTGCCACCAAGTATAACAAGCTGGTAAAATTCTGCTTTGATTACAAATCAAAGATCAGTGGTGGAAGTCAGGCGGGAAGCTCATAAAGGACTGAAGATATCCAGAGATGATGTCAAGGGGGAGTCTGTTGATGCATGTTTTTGTGATAGGCACTCTGGATCGAGCTCAAGCTTTTGTTTATTATTTATTTCAGTCTTGTATGTATTTAGTACTTGTTGTATTTTGATTATCGAGTTGTAATATGTCATGGTTGTATTTGAACTTGCATGATTTTGATTTGTACTAAACAAATACGCATGGAAATTATTCCTGCATATTTGTCATGTACAAATGGTCATGCGTACTTAGACAAGTACGCATGAAGGTTGGTCATGCGTACTTGCCAAGGTCTATAAAGTGGCCAAAAACTCATCTTTTAACATAAATTCTTCAAATTCACCCACTTTCTCACCCTGTCCACCCATTTTTTTTTTCTCCCAACCTCAAGAACACAAGCCCTAACTCCCCATATTCCCCATAAATCTTCACCAAAATTCATCAATCTTGAGTCTAAAATGGGTTAATTTTCGAGAGGAACAAGTATGTTGGAGTACTTTTGTGAAATTCTCAGTGTTTGGTGAGAAATAAGAGGCTAAATCATGAGCCAAGTTTGGGGTTTTTCAAGTTTAACCTTCCAAAGTCAAAGATCTTCATTTTTCTTGCATCTAAACCCTCAAGGTATGATAGTTTGAGTTGTTTTCATGTTTGAAGAAGGAAATTGTTGAGCTTTATGGTAGTGCTGTAAATCTCATGCTAGTGGGTAATTTGTAGCATGACATTAGCTTTGCGGGAAGGATTTAATAGCTAACGAGTGATTGCTATGATTTGTGAATTTGTGAGTCTATGTAGGGACTTGAGCACAACATGGAAATTAAATTGGGAATATAGCCTCTTGTATCGTATTTTTGTAAGATTTGAGTTCAAAGTAACTCAAAAATGTGTTCTAATACCAAAATTGCTTGTTTGATGAAATTGGGACTCATGACATGTTTAAATTCTTCTTCAAATGACAAAAGTAATTATGTGGGATACAAACGGTTATATTCCAGGATAATTGGTACAAGTTAAATTCTTGGTGAGTTATCTTCTAATTGTGATGTTGTGTAATTATAGGTGTCCTGGCAGGCGGTTCTAAAGTAAAAGGAAAAGAGCCCATGTCTTCTTCCGGGGAAAGCGTCAACGTAAAGCCCAAATTGTGGAGAGCAGTGACACAGATGATGAAATTCGTACCATGGAACAAGGGGTTGTGGAGGAATTAGATATAGATGGTTTGACCAAATGGGTGAAACCGAGGAGGGTGTCATCTTTTGAACCGCGGTTACAACCTGCGCTATATATGAAAAAGATTCATGCAAGTACTCAAGGGAGAAATAAATTGTTTCTGTGTGAGAGGTCGATCAGTGTAGAGAATTTTGGCAAATTTGGGGTGACTGTCACACCCCCGCTAAAGCGGAAACACAGGAATGTAACTTAATACTGGATATCAAGAGCGCATAGTACATATAGAGAATTACATGTTACATCATCGGATATTACGATGTTCTTGGAAATTAATAAAATGAATACAAGTTGACTCCCTAGGCTAATTAGCCCTATTGGGTCGGCTAAATGCGTAGGTCTTCTAAAGTACTCTTATTCCTGCATGATGCTTGACTTGTTACTTCTTTCCTGAAAAGCATGCTAAAAAGTGTCAACCAAAGGGTTGGTGAGTTCGTAGGTTTTTAATTTGTGAATTTCTTGCTTTTGAAGTAGATAGCACGAAGCTTATCGTACTTATTAGTTGTACTTTTACTTATACTTTAGATATGACCTGGGCACATCTTAATTACTCTGTAGATAGCCCTTGGGCGTATCTTAACTATGTTGTGGATAGCCCTGGGGCTTCCGTACTTTCTTTACTAGTAGTTGTATACGTATTACTTGGGCGATAACCAAACCTATTGACCTGAACTGGTGCCCCTGCATGCAAATGCCTTATCATGGAACATTCGCCTCTACTCTTTGGAAATAAGCACCCACACAAGTTCTGTTGATTTTCGCGTTCAACATCACATGGATGGGAGTTTGTCAAACTCCGATAGTACTATCAATATTAATCCATCGGCTCTTGAGTTAATTGGTTATCATAATACTTGGGGACTTAGAGTAATAATACTGGCCACATGTAAACGTAACTACTTAGAGATTCTAGAATCTCGAGCATGCTTTTCCCCCGAAACCGTAAAATAAAAATGGTGCTACAAAAACTCACCTTGATTCCTGAATGAAGTTATTAAGTGGGATGAAACGTTCTACTCGAGCGCTACAAATATGTAAACACTTTTTAAGTTCGCAAGCCTTGGCTTTTATGAAAAATCTCTAAATATGGATGCATGTTTGCTCACATTTTATGTGTTTATTATCCGAATTATGTTCACGTCGTTTAAGTTAATGTGTTACCCCTTATATCCCCTTGGACTTGACTCATTTATTAACTAACTCACTACTTTTATCTCTTTTTGTATCAAGAAATGGACCTTGATTACCTCAAGTTCCCAAATCTTTATTTTTGTGTCTCTTCAGTGATTTTCGTATTTTTGATAACGAATGTGGGTTTTAACTAGAATGTTTTATACAAAATACCTTGTTTCCATAAATATAATCTCTTTACTTGTATAAAACTGCTATATTGCTCAAATTCTTGAAAACCTTTAACTAATAAAAAAAAGCATTTTCGTCGAAAATAATTAATACAACGCTTTTTATAATAACTAGTCTTGAACTTTAAGGAGACTTCTGTTCCTTTCAAACCATACTAGTTTTTATAAAATAAGTTTATGGTTCTAAAATATTATCTCGGTACACTTGTATACTTGTCAGAGTTATCTTGTTTATTTTGTTATTTACAAATATTCTTGAATAGTTATCTGTTAAAAATGCTAATTCTTTGTTTAGTACACACTCTTAATCACTTTTGATTAATATCATGCTAAACCTTTTCACGTGAATCTTACTTACTTTTCATGAGAAGTAGAAAATAGGTGGTTTCCTTGATTTTGATACTAACCATGTTTACCCGGTTCATACTCATCTCATGTTCTTTCGTTTTAAGTTTTCTACTAACTTTTATGATGTTATTATGGCTACTTGAAGTGTGTGGATTCTTGTTTTGGTTTGATGAACTCTACTAAATGTATGCATGCACATGTTATGTTGATTATATATATATATATATATATACTTTTAGTTAACACTTTTCACATTCATATGTTGACGATAACCGTTACGTGTGTTTTCTTAAATCATAGGACACCACCTTGAACTTAGCCAGGTAAGTCACACATGATCATATAACCTCACGAACATGAATCCTTCAACATAACACATGAATGGTGTGAAGGGTTTTCAAAGAACACCATCACCCAAGTGTTATTTTATGTAGGTGTTATATGTATATATTTACTTATTCTATTTAGTATATATGCATAAAATCATGAACTCTTGCTAAATAAAAGATGTGTATGCATGGAATGTGGATGCTAAGATGTATGAAACTTGATTAACTTACCAAGTGGGGCTTCAAATGGTGATTCCAAATGCTAAACTTCAAAACAAACCAAGTGTGTGTGTGTTGGTGCCTTCGGCCGAGAACAAGGGAGAGGGAGAGGGAGAGTGTGTGTGGTGTTGGTGCAACTCTTTTCACTCACCCAAGGGTTATATTTATACTACTTGGAGTTCCTACCTAACACCCACATTATTTGGTCTAGCATGAAAGTTTGTGAAGTCAAATGCATGTGCAAAATTCAAATGGAGTGATGGTGGGGGTTAGGTTCGGCCGAACTAGGGGGAGGAGAGGGGGTGGGGTGAAGAAAAATGGGTAGAAGACAAATGGGTGGGTGTATGGAGACTTGATGCATTCTTGTATAATTTTTATAAAATTCTAAGTCTTTTATAAACATTTCCATGCATCCTTGGATTTTATAAAACACTTATGTCATATATGCAAAGTATATGATTAATGGCTTGTTTAGTTATTCTATAAATTAATAATAGTTATATAACTTGTTAAAGATGAATATATATATATATAGGTATTATATAATTTATATCATCCTTAATACAATTAATCAAGTATGCTTCTAAACACATTAAGTGAACTTGATTTGGTACCCATGGTTTTACTTATTATAACTATTCTCGCTTCACATTCCTATGAATGTGTATTGCTTAGATGTAAGCCTTGGCTCATATCTTGATTCGGACTCTCCTGAATAAATTTCTACAATAAATTTTTGTATCGTAATGGATTGTTAGGGATGCTTGATTTAAGATCAAATATACTTGTTTACTCGTAGCTCTATTACTCATTGTCGATGTATTATTATACATATTTTTTTATCACTGTGAATTGTTCATTCACAAAATACATCGTAACTTACTATGTTCCTAACGTGAACACATAAAATCATACTTATACTTGACAAAGTGCGGGATTAATGTTTGATAAATTGACGGTTGTCACAGTGACTGACTGTTTCAATCGTTTGGGTGCTATTGAAGAATGGATGAAACTGTCATTTGGGTGCTAACTTGTCATTCAACAACGATGGGGATGAAACTGTTTACATGGATGCTATTGAAGAATGGATGTCCACTTTGAGAAAAGAACCTGGTACCAACCCCCCTGCCCCAACACAGCTTATAGGGAGGGCTAACGGGAAATAAGTGGTGATGTCTTTTGCCACATTAAAGAAATTAGCAAGGTTCAACACGGGAAACACAAGTGAAAGCCCTTACCACTATCCATCTGATGCGGTACTGTCGGTTGAGAAGGCGAATGAGGAAGAATGGAAAGTGAGAGTTCGAGAGTTATTTATGGTACTATGTGGGGCAGATGTGACAGACTGGAAGCTACACAAAGAAAATTAGAAGGTCATACCCAAATTACTGTTTACCTTCCTCACTTCAAACATTATACCGCGCACAAGTGATATGAACAAGGTGCGGTTCTATGATGTGGTTGTATAACATGATTTAATGACCGGCTCGCCCGCACTATCTGCGTGTCATCTTATTATGCACAATTTGTGGGAAGCCAGAGATAGACAAGAGCGGATGACGGTGCCACACTGTCAACTGTTGTCTAAAATGTTAAAGAAGCAAGGGGGAGTCCCGAAGCAGGAGAAGGGGCTCAAAGTCAAGCATAATCCTTACAAAATGAGCTTGTTGGTGCGTGCCTCAGAATGGAAGTACGAGTTACGAAGAAAGGTACATCGGCTGATATATCAAAAGTCACAAAGGTATTTAAAGGCACCAAGGGAGGATGTTGAAGAGAACATGAGTGATAGTGATAATGAAGCAGAATATGTGCCTAGGGCACCTGAACCAATCGTTACTGGGTTTGACCCGCAAGTGCAAGGATCAGTTTATCAGTCCTACATCCAAGATCAGATGAGACAATCTCGCCCAGGTACGTTTGTTAATTGATTGGAAGAAAATCAATTGTTTTTTGACAGGCAGTCCCAGGAAATTGAGGAGAGTAGGGTGCATAGGAGGGCAATGATGCACCAACAAGAGCTATTTAGGAATCAGGATTTCATGTACCAGGAGCAGATCCGCCATGAGTGGGATTATGAGAGGGGTCATGCTTACACTGTTAGGCCCCGACCTGAGAACTGGGCTGATCCGATGCGTCTGCCTTATTCGGTTACTCAGGAATTGCCGCATTATGCGCTGAATACACCGTCTATTTGGGTGTCACCTTATGCCCAATCCGGGGAAGGATAAAGCAGCTCTGAGGATCCATATAGCATGACTACCTTACACCAGAGCTTTTTTGAGAGTGTGTATGGAAACCCGTACAATCCGCCTCCGTACGATGGTTAAAACACTCGTTGATCATAGATGTTGAATATATCAATTCCATGTGTTTCTCCTCTATCTTATTTGCTTTGAACAAATTTTCATTTGGGTGTTGTGATGGGTGGTAGTAAATGTTGTTACTTTGGGCTGAATATTTATGTATGATAACTTTGTCTGAATCTGAGAATGTAGGTTATGTGGTATACCTTGGGTAGGATGGTGTGGGTTTGAGTTGTGAGCCATTGAAAAAAATTCCTCATCCTTAAAAGTATAAGTCTGATTTACACCATACATTGGGGACAATGTATCCCAACTGTGGGGATGGGGAACTTAAAGAAAAAGTGAAAATATGGAAAACTTGACAAAAATTTAAAAATTTTCAAATGTCACTGAATTAGAGTTTTTGCAATTAAATGGAAAATTATAGTACAATCGGGAACTTTGCTAATGAGGAATTGAAATGAATAATTAAAATTAAAGCGCGTCTAATTTGTAACGTTTTGGTAGGCCTAGCCGACTTTAAGAGCTTAAACATCCTTATAATGCATCTAGGTTTAATTGAATAATTATTTCAGGATATCTTGTGGGTTCTCATCTTAGGGGTGTCAGTAAGGTTGAAACTGTCAAAATAGGGTGATAGGTACCACTATAAACAAAATTTATACGTTTTTAAAAATTATAGCACACCGCTTTCTTTTTATGAAAATAAATCCGAAAGTTGGTGGCGCCCGCATTCCATAATCCATCAATTGAATGAACTTAATTAATAAAAGTTGAAAGCTTGAGTTCATCCTACGTGTTACCATCCGGGATAGTAACTTGGTTGGTACACCCATGGGCGGGACTTAAGTGATATTTATTTTGGACATCTAAGTTAGGATTATGTGTTACCCTTTGGGATGGCGACTTGAAGGATACACTACTATTTCGAACCTTATGAACGTCATTTTTAAGAACTAAAACCTATGTGTTACCCTCCAGGATGGTGACTTGGGGGATACACCTCTTGGTGAAGTTTATGCATCGTAGTACATTAATTAAAGCTCGTATTATTCATCCATCGATCCATTTTATCCATCACATTTTTTAAAACATATAAATTTGTGTTTATAGTGGTGGGAAATCTATACGGTTTAACCTGGGCCTAAAGATGACCTTGAGACGGGATTAGGCTGAGTCGTAACTTTCTAAGTGTGAGACCCATATATAAATTGTTTGCTTCATAATGTATAATATATTAGATCACAAAATTGCGGGCTCTAGAGTCGGTGGTTGGGTTCAATCGGATCGAAATACCGATTTTTACAACTAACGTGGTAGTATGTTCAAAAGAGATGTATGAAGGAAAGGATAAGTTGCAAGTTCCTGATTATGATTCCATTGCATAATTCTTTTTCGGGATACAAAAGGTCAAGTGTAGGGATGTGATGAGAGGGTGTCTAACCTAGGTTTATAGTGTTTAAATACATGTTTTTAGGTGTTTATTGATGAGGAACATCTTTACTTTTGGCAAGTTTTGAATTGTAGGTGAATGGGAGTGAAACTGAGTAGAAAAAGCAAAAAAAAGGAGAGCTGACAGAGCCCCATCGCAATACGCTGGGGGTGGCTTACGCCGGCCAGGATGTAATTCAGCGCAAGGGGCAGCACAAAACATTGGAGAATGAAGCACGATCAGAAGACCAGCGCAATTTGAGCTGGGTGTTGGGCCAGCTTCTAAAATTTAGGGATTTTGCCTCTATTTATGTCAAACCTTTAGGGTTTCGAAATAATTATTCTTTTAGCTGTTTTGGAGAGTTTTTGGGGCGATTTTGGAGCAACTTTTAGAGATTTTTCATCCTTGATTCATGTTTTCGATTATGAACTTTAATTTTGACGTTATTGTGAGGACGATGAGCGGCTAAACACTTTTGTGATCGTTTCGGGTGAACAATTCGGCTAAGGTACTCGTTAGGTTTTTCCTTTCTTGTCTAGTGTTGGATTGGATTTTGTGAACCTCTTAAGTTCTTTGGATTCAATTGTCTGTTTGATTTTTGAACAAGTTAATGTTATTTAATTCTTGCACTTGTGTCATCGTTTCTTGGTTTTCTTGCATCGGGAATAATTTGACTATGTGTTTGGTTTTATAATATTGAATTGGGTTGAACAATTTAAACAAGGTCATGTCTATGTGATCTCCTATCTAGTTTGAATTAAAACTGAGTGTTTGTCTTGCTTAATCAGTAACCGGGAGTGGTCATTCTTCTCCAATTGTTTTTAAAACTTAAAGTTAATTGCTTTTTACAATTTCAAGTGTTTTAATTAATAAAGTATTAAACTTTAGTAGTAATTGAATCGTTTTAATATGAATAGTATTCTCCATGAGTTCCCTGTGGATTCGACAACCTTACTTCCCTATTTATAGTCTAAGTAGCTAAGGAGTAGTTTTTAATATAGTTTTTCATTAGCCTTCGACACGCGATCAGGTAGGACCCTCTAGAGTACTGGATGTATATTTGACTTGATTTGCTTGCGGGCAGTTGCACATAGCAAAGAATGACTCAACTATTTCAAACCAACGGAGCAAACCGACAGCTCCTTCAGCTCCACTATAGGTGTGGTTGCAGTCCATGAAAGTCTTGAAGGTACAGGGTGGCTTGTTATTTTGCTAGCCTGTATTGAAAACAATACACAATTGAGGATACAAGGTTTAGAAATGAGTTTGGAGTGATTCAATGACTTGCTAAATTTAACGAGTGTCGAATTTACCTGCTGCATTCTGTGCAGCTTGGCTTGCTGCCACAGCTTCTGCCACATGTTCATTGAAGAGTGTCGTTAGCTCAGCGGTAGTCATACTGATGTTACCTCGACCGCGTCCAGACATGATTCTTCACATTCACAAATACAATAATGAGAAAATATGCCGCATATTAACATCATACAAGTTTAAGTAAACAAATGATAGCTAAACCACAACATTTAATATTTCAATATTAATACTTGATTAGATAAATTGTAATGGCTACAAAATAAATCAACCAAACATCAAAATCCAAAAATATCTTTTAGATGGGAACAACCCTGCCAGCGGAAGAAACAACAGATTCCAAAAATAACTGTTAGATGGGAAATAAATAAGGATAGAGAAAGCTAGCACATCATATGCCACTGCCAGCGGAAGAAACAACAGATTCGTCATCTTCGTCGTCAGCTGGTTATCCTTCGGGCTCCGCACCCTGTGCGTTTCCCGCTGCATTGGCAGAGTCATGTTGTGATAGCACATCATATGCCACTGCCAGCGGAAGAAACAATTGATTCGTCATCCTCATCGTCAGCTGGATCTCCTTCGGGCTCCGCAACCTGTGCATCTCCCGCTGCATTAGCGACGTCATGCTGCGCCTCCACCTACACTATCCTGGTGTGGGCTACTTCCAGATTGAACTCTAGTACGTTCAATTGGGCTTCCATCTCTTCACATGTTGTCACTAGATTCGTGTGATAATGGTCAGTTTCGGCTAACTATGCTGTCAGCATTTCGATCTTCTCGTTCGCCCAACTTTCGTGCTCCAACAGACCAGTGATCTCCCCTGCATCACCTCTCATATTCTGGATCTCCCGGTCCATGGTAGCTACAAAGGCGGCGAAGGCCTGCTACATAGTGTATGGAAAATGTGGTAGGGTCTGTATAGTAGAAGTAGTGGCTGCAAAGTATGGGGGTGGGACCAATTCCTGTCGGACCCAACTCCTATTCCTGTCAGACCCAACTCCTGATCATGCTTTGGTACCATTCCCAGCTTTGCGAGTAATCGTCTACACGTATATGGAATGGCTCGTCATATATGATGGTGTCATCTATCGGGCTAAGCCGACGCCTCTTAGGCTCGGGTGAAGGTAGGATAGGAATATCATCTTCCTGGTTAATCGGGGAAGTTGGTGGAGTAGACATTGCATGTAACGTAAGATGTAAGTGACATGTTGTAACATGCCAAAAACTCGCATGTTTATGGTGCGGGTTAGTGGGCAACCCGGACTCTATTTGAATAAGAGAAATGATAAAGATCCTAGTGCAAGGTGTGTTTAAATAACGGGAACGACACAATTGGTCATTTAAAGGATAGTTTAGGATCGAAACGTGCGGAAAAGAACCACACGGACCCGGATGCAAACCTTGGTGTGACACCCGACATTTCAGGTCAATATTCGTACATGTTATAAACGAGTTTACAGTATAATTGTTTTCGCGATTTACTTAATTTCATAAACAAGGACATTAAGGTCTAGCAAAAATCGTACATTGTCTCATTTCATATTTTAGTAATTCTAGGAGTTACCGGTTCACGTACCAGGATAACCCGACTAAATACGAACACTAGTGGTTAAATTAAATAACCAGAGAAATATATATATATATATATATATATATTACACAAAATTTACGTTGAACTATAATTTATTTTTAAGACTAAATCATATAATATACGTAAAAGTAAAATAATGAACCTTTCGAAGACGTTACCATGTAGCGTCACCTTTAGGTACGTATACCTACAAATAATCACCTCAACGAATTATACAATCCAAGATTTCAATATTTTTCATTAACGAGCCATAAACTTGTTAAAATTATAATACCGTGAAAAATCTAAACCGAATTAAACTATCAATTAAAAATCTAATTGATATTAATACCCTTAATAAGTTAATTAACCCAACCCACCCCCTTGACTTTCTCGACCAAAATCCCAGGGAATGCTCCATTCCCACTTCCTGCGACCCATACCTCATGCCTTGGAGAATTAGATAAAAACCATACCACTTCAATCAAAAAAATCTCACAAACCCTTTTTATCTCCATTTTCTTCTACTGCCAACAACAAGAATAGCTATCTTCACTCTCTTTTGGTGATCTTCCATAATCGAAGACTCGAATCCTTTATTTCGGTATTATAAGGAGAGTTCCAAGTGTTTTCTCAAAGGTTTTTAGCAGGAGAAGTCAAGATCATTCTCTTTTTCTCTCAAAAATCATCATCTCTGTCCAGAGGTAAAAACTCGATACCGTCCATATTATTTTCTTTAAAATCCGTAGTTAAACATACAGTTTACTCGAACGTAAGAAAAATAACCAGAAAAGTGTGTCGAATTCAAGATTAAAACATGAATATATGCGTATATGTATGAATAAAGTTTTGAAACTGATTCTGTCAATCAAAATTTCAGTAATCGAAACTATAGTTTTGATACCTGTTTACTCAATAGAAACTAGGTAGTTTCGATACCTATTACTTAATCGAAACCCGGTAGTTTCGATACCTGTTTACTCAATCGAAACTAGGTAGTTTCGATACCTATTACTTAATCAAAACCAGGTAGTTTCGATACCTGTTGCTCAATCGAAACAAGGTAGTTTCGATACCTTTCTTGCCCAATCGAAACTAAGAAGTTTCGATACCCAGTTTGCTCAATCGAAACTAGGAAGTTTCGACATCTGTTCTGTTCAATCGAAACTAAGTAGTTTCGATACCTGTTTCAGGCCCATTAGGCAGTAACTTAGAACTATTTTATAACGAAACACGTGTTGAAAAACTAAAAAGATATTTAAACAAAAGCAATCAGATTTTCTAAGTCGGTGAACAATTTGCATATGAGACATTCGGTCATAACACGAATTACCCTTCTGTAATTAGGGTACGAATAGTCAAGTTGACTAGAACAATTATCATTGCAAGCATACACAAACTCAAGGTGAGTTTCATTTATCATGTATGTGTTTGCGGTAATCATATGCTTTGGAAACCATGTAATGTTACGCCTCGCGTTTCCGCCTTGGCGGGGTGTGACAGGATTTGGTATCAGCGCCATTGATTATAGCGAACTAGGAGTCTAAAATGGAACCTAGTCTATAATTTAAATGACTCACTAAAACGTTTTCATTGCATAAGCATTGCACAACCAGTCATCATGTCATGTGGATATTGTAGTCACAAGCATGTCATTACATTCACACTCTGACCCCGTCTTTGACTCTGAATCCAACGAGGAACTTTCCGCTACACGCCCCAAAAATCGAGTACAAGTTCGCAACTCCACACCACCCAATGTCGCCCTGGGAGAACCGCATATCGTCTACCGAAAGAAAAGCGGAGGACCAGTTATGGTAAGGAGTGCTAGGAAGAAGGTTCGATTTCCACGCAAGAGAACCCTGGCAGCCCGTGACCCGGAAAACTTGGAGACTGATGAGGAACCACCTAGGCAACGACCCTGTTACCACCCTACGGTGGGGACTATCCGTTGGATGCCCCGTACCCTGGCACGATGGAGGGAGATGGAGAGCATTCCCTCTACCTTTGAACTCGGAGAGTCCTCCAACTCCCCAACACCCCTACCCCACACTGGGGAAGCCATGGAGCTCACAGTGCCTACATTAGTAGCACGCGTTCATACGCACGAGGAGCGTCTTGATGATCTCCTAGATGATATTCGGGCACATGGGGATGCAGCCAAGCGACTACGTCAAGGGCTCGGATCTCGAGTACAGACTCTGGAGGACAGCACCCGAGACATACAGGGTGCCACTGACTACCTAGAGTTGAGAGCTGATATGGACGGCAGTTCACTCTCACGGTCCGAGACATGGTGGAGGCGCTGGAAGAAAGGACTTTGGCTGCAGAATTTGTGGCTAGGGCTAGCTTTGTCATGGCAGGACTTGCCATGATGATTGGATTGTACTCCCACTTCTTCTTTTAAACCTATTATGGGCGGGTTGTGCCCATAGCACATTATGTAGTTTAAAACTTTGGTACTGATGTGGTCATGTGAACCCATCCCTTTTGTTTCCTTGTCTTTTGGAACAATGTACTATGCATGTTTTAACTATGTATGTGATGGTTTATGTTGTAATGACGGTTGTTTACGTTTGATGTTGTTGTATCCTTATGTCATGATCAATCATTGTTATTATATAATGTTGTTTCTTTTTAATTGATATGTTAGAAAGAACGTCATGGCACCTAAGCGTAGGACACCTCGTGACACTACTGGTGACAACAACGAGACGATTTCCCCAAATGTGGAACAACTCATAGCACAGCGAGTAGCTGCCGCCATGGAGCATTGGAAGCAAATCGAAATAGTGGCGGAGGAAACGGCAGCAGTACCGGCGGAGGAGGTGCAGGAGGTAGCGGTACAGCCGGAGGTTCCGGAGGTAATAGAATAAATAAGCCATAACACGTAGTCATGATTTGAATTAATGACGTTATGACTTGTAATTCTACAGATGCTCCAAATAGGAAGTGCTCCTACAAGGCCTTTCTATCTTGCAACCCCCGCAACTTCAATGGCACCGAGGGTGCAGTTGGGCTAATGAGATGGATAGAAAAGATGGAGTCGGTGATTGATATTAGTGAATGCACCGCTGACTGCATGGTGAAGTATTCTACATGCACGCTCACTGATAAGGCTTTAACTTGGTGGAATTCACAAGTGAAAACCCTGGGAAGGCAGATTGCATACCAACTGACTTGGGAGGAGCTGAAAGCCATGATGATCGAGGAGTACTGTCCTCGAAATGAGTTGCAAAAGATCGAATCTGAAATGTGGAATTTACAAATGATAGGAGATGATGTGGCTGGTTACAATGACCGATTCAACGAGTTAGCAAGTTTGGTTCCACACATGGTTACCCCATAATACAAGAAGGTTGAAAGATATTTGTGGGGTCTCGCACCTCAAATCCGAAGCCTGGTGACTTCATCGAACCCTATGGATGCCAAGAGCGCTATAATTTTAGCTTTCAAGCTAAGAGATAATGATGTGCGTGATGGTTTGTTTGAGAAGAAGGAGACCGAGGAAGGAAGGTCTGGGGAAAAGAGGAAATGGTTTGGAAAACCAAGTAATCAAAACAAGAATCAAACTTACAAGAGACCTGGAACTATGAAAGCCTATGCTGTCAACACTGTGGAACAAAAAGGATATCTTGGAGCACGACCGAAGTGTGACAAATGTGGATATCATCACAGTGGAAGGTGTACCCAATGTGGAAAGTGTAAAAAGTATGGGCATCTAGCCCATAACTGTTGGAACAATGCGAACCCTAATAAGATCAATCAAGTAGCAGGAAAGGTCAACCCAGGAGCAGAAAGGATGAATCAAGGATGCTTTGAGTGTGGAGATCCAAAGCACTTCAGGAAAGACTGTCCAAAGTTGAAGAACCGAAACGACAATCAGGCCCGTGGAAGAGCATTTGTGATGGGGGCTGGTGACGCACGACAAGATCCGAACATTGTCACTGGTACGTTCCCGATAAATAATCACTATGCCTCTATACTTTTCGATACGGGTGCTGATATGAGTTTTGTGTCAAATGACTTTAAGTCCCTACTCGGTATTAAGCCCAGCAAACTAGACCAAAATTATACAATTAGATTAGCAAACGGGAAATTAATTAAAACCAAAGAAGTCATTCAGGGTTGTACTCTATGTTTGAAAAACCACACATTTAGTATAGACCTGTTACCCGTTGACCTGGGAAGTTTTGACGTTGTTATTGGTATGGATTGGTTGTCGAAGAATCACGCCGAGATTGTTTGTTTTGAGAAGATTGTTCATATTCCACTCCCGAACGGAGAAGTTCTTTCGATTCAAGGTGAGAAGAGTGGAGTGACATTGAGGACGATAAACTGCATGAAAGCTCGTAAGTACCTACGTAAAGGCTATTGCGTGTTCCTGGCTCACGTCGTCAAGAAGAAACCCGAGGAACGTCGACTTGAAGACATACCAATCGTTAAGGATTACCCCGAAGTTTTTCCTGAAGACTTGCCTGGATTACCACCACCGAGGCAAGTCGAATTCCGAATCGACTTGGTACCAGGAGCCGCCCCGGTTGCGCGATCACCGTATCGATTAGCACATTCTGAAATGCAGGAATTATCAAATCAACTCCAGGAGTTGCTTGATAAAGGTTTCATAAGACCGAGTTTCTCACCTTGGGGAGCTCCGGTCCTATTCGTAAAGAAAAAGGACGGAACCTTTAGGATGTGTATTGATTACCGAGAATTAAACAAGCTTACAATCAAAAACCGATATCCACTTCCTCGAATAGACGATTTGTTTGATCAACTACAAGGTTCTAGCTTCTACTCTAAGATCGATCTACGTTCGGGGTATCATCAATTAAGAATCCAAGAAGAAGATGTACCAAAGACAACATTTAGGACTCGTTATGGCCACTACGAATTCCTAGTTATGCCGTTTGGTTTGACGAACGCACCAACTGTTTTTATGGATCTCATGAATCGAGTGTGCAAGCCATACTTGGATAAATTCGTGATAGTATTTATTGATGATATATTAATATATTCTCGAACCAAGGAGGATCATGAACATCATCTAAAATTAATTTTGGAACTACTCAGCAACGGAATCTTTACGCTAAATTCTCTAAGTGTGAGTTTTGGATCCGAGAAATGCATTTTCTTGGACATGTCATCAATAAAGAAGGAATTCATGTTGATCCATCAAAAATTGAAGCGATCAAAAACTGGGAAGCACCAAAGACTCCGACCGAGGTGCGTTAATTTTTGGGCTTGGCCGGCTACTACAGACGATTCATTGAGAATTTTTCAAAAATAGCCCTGCCCTTAACCACATCAACCCAGAAAGAAAAGAAGTATGATTGGAGTGACAAGCAAGAGTCAGCTTTCCAATTACTGAAGCAGAAGCTGTGTAGTGCACCGATCTTATCTCTTCCGGAGGGAATCAACAATTTTGTCGTATACTGCGATGCATCACACCAAGGACTTGGTTGTGTGTTAATGCAAAGAGACAAAGTCATCGCATATGCCTCACGACAACTAAAAGTGCACGAAAAGAATTATACGACCCATGACTTGGAGTTGGGCGCAGTTGTGTTTGCACTCAAGATTTGGAGACATTATCTTTACGGTACAAGATGCACTATCTTTACTGATCACAAGAGTCTTCAACATATCTTCGATCAAAAGGAACTTAACATGAGACAACGTCGTTGGGTAGAACTACTAAACGACTATGATTGTGATATCAAGTACCATCCCGGGAAAGCCAATGTCGTAGCAGACGCCTTAAGTCGCAAAGAACGAGTTAAAACTCTTCGTGTTCGTGCCCTCGGATTAACAATTCATACGAATCTTACTACTTAAATCCGAATAGCACAACAAGAAGCACTTAAAGAAAAGAACATCTAAAATGAAGCACTACGTGGAATGATCAAACAATTGGAGTCTAAGTCAGATGATACGTTTTACTTCATGGACAGAATTTGGGTGCTGAGTAACGGTAACTTACGTGGGTTGATTATGGATGAAGCCCACAAGTCCAGGTACTCCATTCACCCGGGTTCAGTTAAGATGTATAAGGATCTAAAAGAATTATATTGGTGGCCCAACATGAAAGGAGATATTGCCACATATGTCAGTAAATGCTTAACGTGTTCAAAAGTAAAAGCCGAACATCAGAAACCGTCTGGTTTGTTACAACAACCGGAAATTCCCCAATGGAAATGGGAACAGATTTCTATGGATTTCATCACAAAGTTACCCAAGACGTCCAGCGGTTATGACACAATATGGGTAATTGTCGATCGTCTGACAAAATCAGCTCATTTTCTACCCATCAAAGAGACGGATAAAACCGAGAAACTTGCAAAGCTTTATATCAAGGAAATTGTGGCTAGGCATGGAGTGCCAATTTCTATTATCTCTGATAGAGACAGCAGATTCGTGTCTAGAATCTGGAAATCATTACAAGAAGCCATGGGCACACGTCTTGACATGAGCACGACATATCACCCACAAACGGATGGTCAAAGCGAAAGGACCATTCAAACTTTAGAGGATATGCTCCGTGCGTGTGTAATTGATTTCGGAGGAAATTGGGATACTCATTTACCGTTGGCAGAGTTTTCCTATAAAAACAGTTACCACACGAGCATCAAGGCAGCTCCGTTTGAAGCTTTATATGGTCGTAAATGCCGCTCACCGCTATGTTGGGCGGAAGTTGGTGAAAAACATTTGACAGGCCCTGAGATTATCCAGGAAACCACTAATAAGATCTTCAAAATTAAGGACCGTCTGAAAGCGGCCCGAGATAGACAAAAGAGCTATGCTGATAACAGACGGAAACCATTAGAATTTCAAGTTGGTGACCGAGTAATGTTAAAAGTCTCACCATGGAAAGGCGTTGCAAGGTTTGGTAAACTCAACCTTAGATATGTTGGACCGTTTGAAATACTGGCTAGGGTTGGCCCTGTAGCCTACAAGCTCAAGCTACCGCAAGAACTAAGCAACGTACACGATACATTTCATGTGTCTAATCTCAAAAAGTGTTTGTCAGATGAGACTTTGATCATACCGCCTAATGAAATTTATATTGATGATAAACTTCATTTCATCGAGGAACCGATTGAGATTACAGATTGGAAAGTTCAAAGGTTGAGACGTAGTCGAATCAAACTGGTTAAAGTACGTTGGAACTCAAAACGTGGTCCTGAGTATACATGGGAACGAGAGGATCAAATGAAAACAAAGTACCCCTCCTTGTTTAGGGATGCACCAGTTCAAGATGACACGAATTGAATTTCGGGACGAAATTCTTTTAACATGGGGAGAATGTGACACCCGACATTTCAGGTCAATATCCGTACATGTTATAAACGAGTTTACAGTATAATTGTTTTCGCGATTTACTTAATTTCATAAACAAGGACATTAAGGTCTAGCAAAAACCGTACATTGTCTCATTTCATATTTTAGTAATTCTAGGAGTTACCGGTTCACGTACCAGGATAACCCGACTAAATACGAACACTAGTGGTTAAATTAAATAACTAGAGAAATATATATATATATATATATATATATATATATATATATGTATGTATATTACATAAAATTTACGTTGAACTATAATTTATTTTTAAGACTAAATCATATAATATACGTAAAAGTAAAATAATGAACCTTTCGAAGACGTTACCATGTAGCGTCACCTTTAGGTACGTATACCTACAAATAATCACCTCAACGAATTATACAATCCAAGATTTCAATATTTTTCATTAAGAGCCATAAACTTGTTAAAATTATAATACCGTGAAGAATCTAAACCGAATTAAACTATCAATTAAAAATCTAATTGATATTAATACCCTTAATAAGTTAATTAACCCAACCCACCCCCTTGACTTTCTCGACCAAAATCCCAGGGAATGCTCCATTCCCACTTACCTCATGCCTTGGAGAATTAGATAAAAACCATACCACTTCAATCAAAAAAATCTCACAAACCCTTTTTATCTCCATTTTCTTCTACTGCCAACAACAAGAATAGCTATCTTCACTCTCTTTTGGTGATCTTCCATAATCGAAGACTCGAATCCTTTATTTCGGTATTATAAGGAGAGTTCCAAGTGTTTTCTCAAAGGTTTTTAGCAGGAGAAGTCAAGATCATTCTCTTTTTCTCTCAAAAATCATCATCTCTGTCCAGAGGTAAAAACTCGATACCATCCATATTATTTTCTTTAAAATCCGTAGTTAAACATACAGTTTACTCGAACGTAAGAAAAATAACCAGAAAAGTGTGTCGAATTCAAGATTAAAACATGAATATATGCGTATATGTATGAATAAAGTTTTGAAACTGATTCTGTCAATCAAAATTTCAGTAATCGAAACTATAGTTTCGATACCAGTTTACTCAATCAAAACTAGGTAGTTTCGATACCTATTACTTAATCGAAACCCGGTAGTTTCGATACCTGTTTACTCAATCGAAACTAGGTAGTTTCGATACCTATTACTTAATCGAAACCAGGTAGTTTCGATATCTGTTGCTCAATCGAAACAAGGTAGTTTCGATACCTTTCTTACCCAATCGAAACTAGGAAGTTTCGATACCCAGTTTGCTCAATCGAAACTAGGAAGTTTCGACATCTGTTCTGTTCAATCGAAACTAAGTAGTTTCGATACCTGTTTTAGGCCCATTGGGCAGTAACTTAGAACTATTTTATAACGAAACAAGTGTTGAAAAACTAAAAAGATATTTAAACAAAAGCAATCAGATTTGCTAAGTCGGTGAACAATTTGCATATGAGACATTCGGTCATAACACGAATTACCCTTTTGTAATTAGGGTACGAATAGTCAAGTTGACTAGAACAATTATCATTGCAAGCATACACAAACTCAAGGTGAGTTTCATTTATCATGTATGTGTTTGCGGTAATCATATGCTTTGGAAACCATGTAATGTTACGCCTCGCGTTTCCGCCTTGGCGGGGTGTGACAGGATTTGGTATCAGCGCCATTGATTATAGCGAACTAGGAGTCTAAAATGGAACCTAGTCTATAATTTAAATGACTCACTAAAACGTTTTCATTACATAAGCATTGCATAACAAGTCATCATGTCATGTGGATATTGTAGTCACAAGCATGTCATCACATTCACACTCTGACCCCGTCTCTGCCTCTGAATCCAACGAGGAACTTTCCGCTACACGCCCCAAAAATCGAGTACAAGTTCACAGCTCCACACCACCCAATTTCGCCCTGGGAGAACCGCCTATCGTCTACCGAAAGAAAAGCGGAGGACCAGTTATGGTAAGGAGTGCTAGGAAGAAGGTTCGATTTCCACGCAAGAGAACCCTGGCAGCCCGTGACCCGGAAAACTTGGAGACTGATGAGGAACCACCTAGGCAACGACCCTGTTATCACCCTACGGTGGGGACTATCCGTTGGATGCCCCGTACCCTGGCACGATGGAGGGAGATGGAGAGCATTCCCTCTACCTTTGAACTCGGAGAGTCCTCCAACTCCCCAACACCCCTACCCCACACTGGGGAAGCCATGGAGCTCACATTGCCTACATTAGTAGCACGCGTTCATACGCACGAGGAGCGTCTTGATGATCTCCTAGATGATAATTGGGCACATGGGTATGCAGCCACGCGACTACGTCAAGAGCTCGTGTGACACCCGACATTTCAGGTCAATATCCGTACATGTTATAAACAAGTTTAAATTATAATTGTTTTGTGATTTACTTAATTTCACAGACAAGGACATTAAGGTTTAACAAAAATCGTACAGGGTCTCATTTCACATTCTGGTAATTCTAGGAGTTACCGGTTCACGTACCAGGATAACCCGACTAAATACGAACACTAGTGGTTAAATTTACACTTAAATCAAATGGTTTGATTTATTTAACCCCACCCACTCCCATTGACCAGAAATCTCGGCCTCAAGGCCATGTGGGTCCATCCCACACCCTAAATTTCAACATCTTCTACTTTCTTAAGCAATCTCCCATACCACCTCATTTTCTATCAATTCATCAAGAGCAAAAACCCTCAACCCCTGTCATCTCTCTCTTCTTCTACGACAACAACAAGAATACCTATCTCCACTTTCTTTTGGGGTTCTTCCATAATCGAAGACTCGAATCCTTTATTTCGGTGCTATAAGGAGAGTTCCAAGTGTTTTCTCAAAGGGTTTTAGCAGGAGAAGTCAAGATCATTCTCTTTTTCTCTCAAAAATCGTCATCTCTGTCCAGAGGTAAAAACTCGATATTATCCACTTTATTTTCTTTAAAACCGTATCTAAGCATACAAAAGGTTCAATCGCAAGTAAGATAACAAGAAAAGTGTGTCAAATTCAAGATTTGAACATAAAAATATACAGGACGAATTCTGTCAATCAAAGTGCAGTAATCGAAACTAGGAGTTTCGATACCTATTCAATCGAAACTAGGAGTTTCGATACAAGTTTACTCAATCGAAACTGGGAGTTTCGATACTAGTTGTTCAATCGAAACTAGGTAGTTTCGATACATATTGCTCAATCGAAACTAGATAGTTTCGATACCCTTCTTGCCAATCGAAACTAGATAGTTTCGATACCTAACTACTCAATCGAAACTAGATAGTTTCGATACCTAACTACTCAATCGAAACTATGAAGTTTCGATACTCAATTGCCCAATCGAAACTAGGAAGTTTCGACATCTGTTCATCAGTCACATTGGGCAGTAACTTAGAACTGTTTTTATAGCAAAACAAGTGTTGAAAATCTAAGAAGATATTTAAACAAAAGCAACTAGATTTACTAGGTCGATGAACAATTTGCAATATGAGACGTTCGGTCTTAACACAATTTACCCTTTGGTATCTAGGGTACGAATAGTCAAGTTCGGCTAGAACAATTATCATTGCAAGCATACACAAACTCAAGGTGAGTTCACGGCCCCCTTTTAACTCTTTACTGTTTTGTAAACATCAGGGGAGAAACATACTTACTTGTTATGTTCTGAAAACATGAATTACATTGTTTATACGTTTGACAATATGAACAACACACAACGATTGTTCGGATGAACAACACACAACGATTGTTCGGATGAACAACACACAACGATTGTTCGGATGAACAACACACAACGATTGTTCGGATGAACAACACTCAACGATTGGGGGAAACACATACTACAATTATTTTATGGGATAACAAGAGAATAAGGCACGACTTTTATGTTTACATGAGATGAGAACAACGAGTTGAGCTAAAGTCCCCTGGAACAATGTAGTAACCATTAACTGTAGCCTAGGGTCCTATGAATAGTACTATGGAGAGTGACGTCTCCCGGTCATGGTTAGTCGCGCTAACCACAATCTGGAGGATTTATGGCCGCATAGAACCAGATAACGAAATTAGGGGCGTGTACAAATTGTCATGGTTTGGTTACGCCTCATGTATGAACATATTATTTGTATTCCTAGCTAGTTTACAAATGGGTCAACAATTCTTATTCTGTTTATCACATACACCTGAAACTATTTACGAACAATTGAATTTAAACAAAGGGTTCTGATCAGGTTAAAGTGATCAGGTATAAACAAAGGGTTCTGATCAGGTTAAAGTGATCAGGTTTAAACATATTTTATGACGGTTAAGTCATGATAATGTTTTCAAATGAAAACTACTTAGTTTTATGACGGTAAAGTCATGAACAGGTTTTCGGGGAAAAACTATAAGCACTAATATAATTAACTCTGTGAACTCACCAACCTTTGTGTTGACACTTTCAAGTATGTTTCTCAGGTGACCTCTAGCCATGGCGCGGTTGGAATAGGCTAGCTATGTTGGATCAATTCCTAGTAGCTGGAAGGACGTAGAATATCAAGTCTCAAGTCTGTCGTTGATCTAGAAGAACTTAGATCATAGTATTTCTTAGTTTTAGTAATTGTATATGTAATCAAGTCTTAGAAATCATTATTACAGCTTCCGCTATCGTGTAATGAACCAATCGTTACAACCTGTATTTATTTAATAAGTAAATAAAATATGGGGGTGTGACAGATTGGTATCAGAGCAATGGTTTTAGCGAATTAGGTGTCCTTAGTGATACCTAGGCTCTAACCGGACTCATCTAGGGACCAAGATTTCTAAGACTTGCATCACACTAAAAACACCCAAGACTTGAGCATAGGAATTCCAACCGTTGCCGAACAATTTGTGTAGACTATTAGTGTATGGAGTTACACTAGGGTACCATTAGCTACACTAATACAATTACATAGCACATGTAATGAACACTTAAACACATACAACAATGTGAAAACAATAAACACTTACAACATGTTACTGTTCGGATTACGAGTCAAGAATAATGGGTACTCAACATACTGCAACCTTAGAAGATCGAGTTACGAGCTGAGCTTGGACTTCGACGACAACGATCGTCAGTTACCGATCTTGGTATCACAACAGGCTGAACTCGTACCAGAATCTGTACCTATACCTGCACCACAACTACTCCAGCCTTGGAGGCAATTATCTTCCTAACGTAAGTACGGTATAAATAATCTCCTTCATAAGTTGTCGGATCGGATGCCTAGACTCTCGCCATGATGTATGGCAGGCATGATTGCCCAGATAGAAGGGAATTCAAGGTGAATAAGCAGGACTAAATGGGAGAGAACTCCAAGGGTCAGGAGACCCAGACATACATCAGGATCATGTGGATCCATGCATATATACAGACTTGGAGCATGAGTTGCTCGACACTCGTTTGAGGATCTCTGCCCAACACATAGTGCCTGAATTTCACCATGCACATTTTTTTAAGAGACACTGGTGGTGCCTCTCTACCCTTAGCCTCATCCGACAACTGCCATATTCGGCAGATTCATGAGTATTGGTACACATAATTAACAGTAATCCGATAAAACAATACACACTCCTGTACAAATGTGCAAACACAATCTAATGATCGTTTCAAATCACTTTTGATTAAAAGCTAGGGATAGAAGAAACACTATAGGGATCAGGCAAGGCAAATCATCATTACGGGTGCACACGTAATCATAATTTGCAGTGCATGGGAACTTTAGTGAGTCTTGCTGTCTAAGCTGATGATCAACTCATGTTCTCAATCACTTGATTAAGGATTGGATCTCAACAAATCAGACTTCTCAATTAGGTGCTCACAAAGCATTCTCCTAGTTTTGGAGGAACGAGAGAAATTCAAATTGAATTCAACCAATCCTTAGTAAATCCTGAACGACGAAGAAATTCGCACATTCATTCTTTGAGATTCTACTTGTCAGGAATGCTTCAAATTGAGTGTTACCACAACTAACACTTACAGTAATTGCACAACTATTGTGGGAGATTATAGCATAATCTCATGATCCATCATACAGTTCAATCTCACAATTGATTGAAAGTTACGCCAAGAGTGTTATGCACTAACTTCAGTAATAGGGCAGGATATTATTCTGACCCGCATACACATGGCACCTATGGATATTGTGGAAGCTCGACATGAGACAAGTAGGAAATCGGACATTTCAGAATATCGGTCAAACAGGATTGCTCTCGCAACCATTGACATTCAATATACCTTTAAGTCTGACTATTCTCTCTGCAATAGATAAGCCGGGGTTGATGCTAAAACGAATGCCAAAGAAACCTAAGTGTGGACTAACGACTATTGTCGCACTAACCAAAACGACATGCAAAACCCTTAAAGGAGTCCCAAATGCGGAATCTCATGCTAATCTCATTAGCTCATGATATGCATAAAGGACGTAAACTCGAACTATTCACAATAGGCCACTGTCCACAAAGAGTTGAGAAGAATAATTTATTACTCTTTTATACTCGCACTTCCCCAAAGTTCATCTTGTTGGATGGATCCCAGATTTAGCCTAGAAGAGAGGTGTGATTGCATCTTTCACTCCTAGTTTTCTATAATTGGGAAGCTCTAGAGCATCTATTGTTAAGAAATGATCTCTTGGAGTAGACTCAGTTAGAATATAAAAGTCTCGACGTTTAACACTCATTACCTCCAGTTTATCCTTGTGCTAAGGATTTTGAGGCTATAACCTGAATGAGTGGAATACGTAATGGTATGTCACCAAAGTACCATTCAAACCCTAAGGAAGTGCAGATACACTGAATGACTACAAAATGGAAATTGTGAAACTCCTAAAACATCTCAGCCAACTTAGTGGGTGGACAAGCCCAAAGCCCATTTTGGGGAAGGCACTAATTCGATGAGACCATTCTCACAGTATTACCATTCATTCCCTCAGCTAGACGGAATGTGAATATTCCAAACAAACATCGAACTTCGTATGGCTTACATTCTTCGAAGGTATGGTAGTCGAGACATGAGTTTACATATCAAGACGCTACAACCCAAAGGCTAGTATGCCTTGAAAAGTAGTGCAAACAAAGGGGTAAAGTAGTGATTAGACTCGAAGTTTGCAAATAAGAGCTCCCGAGGAACATCAATTCTTAGCTCCATGAAGGCACATGGAGAGGAAAATCCTAGAAAACATGAAACCTGAAATAAGAGAAAAGTCTTAGTCCGGGAAAATGCTTTTGGAAAGCATAAGAGGGACAAACATAAAGTTTCATTTTCATACTTTTTTCATTTCTACCCAATATACAACAAAAACTTGGACACCTCGTCGAGTAATTTTTTTTCATAAGACCGACTTTCTCACCATGGGGAGTTCCGGTCCTGTTTGTAAAGAAAAAGGATGGAACCTTTAGAAGGTGCATCAATTATCGGGAGTTGAACAAGCTGACAATCAAAAACCGGTATCCTCTTCTTCGAGTAGACGATTTGTTTGATCAACTTCAAGGGTCCAGTTTCTATTCTAAAATTGATCTACAATCAGGATATCCTCAACTGAAAATTCAGGAAGAAGATATACCAAAAACGACTTTTAGGACTCGTTACGGTCACTACGAGTTCCTAGTTATGCCATTTGGCTTGACTAATGCACCGGCCGTTTTCATGGACCTAATGAACCGCGTGTGCAAGCCATACTTGAATAAATTCGTGATTGTATTTATCGATGACATATCAATATATTCACAAACCAATGAGGAACATGAACATCATTTGAAATCAATCTTGGAACTACTCCGGAATGATAAGCGTTATGCCAAATTCTCTAAGTGTGAGTTTCGGATTCGAGAGGTTCACTTTCTCGGACACGTCATCAATAAGAAGGGTATTCACGTAATCCCAACCAAGATTGAAGCTATCAAAAACTGGGAAGCACCAAGAACTCCGACTGAGGTGCGTCAATTTCTGGGTTCGGCAGGATATTACAGGCGATTTATCGAGAATTTTTCAAAGATAGCCTTGCCTTTGACCACGTTAACTCAGAAGGACAAAAAGTTTGATTGGACTGATAAACAAGAATCAGCGTTTCAATTGTTGAAGCAAAAACTTTGCAGTGCACCAATCATATCCCTTCCCGAAGGAACTGACAATTCCATCGTGTACTGCGACCCTTCACACCAAAGTCTGGGATGTGTATTGATGCAAAGAGAAAAAGTCATAGCGTATGCATCCAGACAGCTAAGAGTACATGAAAAAAAAAAATTATACGACTCACGATCTGAAATTGGGTGCTGTCGTGTTTGCACTCAAGATTTGGAGACATTTTTTTTTATATGGTACAAAATGTACTATCTTTACAAACCACAAGAGTCTCCAGCACATCTTTAATCAGAAAGAACTCAACATGAGTCAACTTCGTTGGGTAGAACTACTGAATGATTACGACTGGGATATCAAGTATCACCCTGGTAAGGTAAATGTCGTAGCAGATGCCTTGAGTCGTAAGGAACGGGTTAAAACTCTCCGTGTTCGTGCCCTAGGATTGACAATTCATGCGAGTCTCACGACTCAAATCCGGATAGCACAACAGGAGGCAATCAAAGAAGAAAACATTCAGAGTGAAGCTATATGAGGAATGATCCGACATTTAGAGCCAAAATCAGATGATACTATATACTTTGCAAATAGAATTTGGGTGCCATGTTTTGGTAACTTACGGGAGTTGGTTATGGACGAAGCCCACAAGTCCAGGTACTCCATTCACCCAGGTTCGGATAAAATGTATAAGGATCTGAAAGAACTCTACTGGTGGCCGAACATGAAAAGAGAAATTGCTATTTACGTCGGTAAATGCCTGACATGTTCAAAGGTAAAGGCAGAACATCAGAAACCGTCGGGATTGTTATAACAACCCGAGATACCTCAATGGAAATGGGAACAAATTTCAATGGATTTCATTTCAAAGTTACCCAGAACACCTAGCAACTATGATACTATATGATAATCGTCAGTCGTTTGACGAAATCCGCGCATTCCCTACTAATAAAGGAGACAGATAAAAGTAAGACGCGTGCAAGGCTAAATATTAAGGGAATTAAGGCTAGGCATGGTATGCCAGTTTCCATTTTCACAAAAAGGGACAGTCGATTCATGTCAAGAACCTGACAGTCTATACAAGAAGCCTTGAGCACACGCCTTTACATGACCACTGCATATCATCCCCAGATGAACGGTCAAAGTAAAAGGACTATCCAAACTTTAAAAGATGTGCTCCGTGTGTGCGTAATCGATTTCAGAAGAAATAGGGATACTCACCGCCGTTGGATGAGTTTTCATATAATATCAACTACCATACCAGCATTAAAGCCGCTCCGTTGAGTCTTTGTATGGTTATAAGTGTCACTCATCGCTATGTTGGGCGGGGGTTAGCGAAAAGCATTTGGCTGGTCCTGATATTGGCTAGGAAACCACTGACAAGATCGTCGAAATAAAAGATCGTCTGAAAGCCACTCAAGACAGACGAAAGAGAGTGGAGCTAGCAACAGACGAAAACCATTAGAATTCCAAGTGATAGACAAAGTCACGTTGAAGGTCTCACCTTGGAAAAGAGTGGCAAAATTTGGCAACCGTGGCAAGCTTAATCCTAGGTACGTTGAACCATTTGAATGAGAGGATCAAATGAAAACAAAAATACCCATCCTTGTTTAAGGATACAACAGTTCAAGAGGACACAAATTGAATTTCAGGACGAAATTCTTTTAACATGGGGAGAATGTGACACCCGACATTTCAGGTCAATATCCGTACATGTTATAAACAAGTTTAAATTATAATTGTTTTGTGATTTACTTAATTTCACAAACAAGGACATTAAGGTCTAACAAAAATCGTACAGGGTCTCATTTCACATTCTGGTAATTCTAGGAGTTACCGGTTCACGTACCAGGATAACCCGACTAAATACGAACACTAGTGGTTAAATTTACACTTAAATCAAATGGTTTGATTTATTTAACCCCACCCACTCCCATTGACCAGAAATCTCGGCCTCAAGGCCATGTGGGTCCATCCCACACCCTAAATTTCAACATCTTCTACTTTCTTAAGCAATCTCCCATACCACCTCATTTTCTATCAATTCATCAAGAGCAAAAACCCTCAACCCCTGTCATCTCTCTCTTCTTCTACGACAACAACAAGAATACCTATCTCCACTTTCTTTTGGGGTTCTTCCATAATCGAAGACTCGAATCCTTTATTTCGGTGCTATAAGGAGAGTTCCAAGTGTTTTCTCAAAGGGTTTTAGCAGGAGAAGTCAAGATCATTCTCTTTTTCTCTCAAAAATCGTCATCTCTGTCCAGAGGTAAAAACTCGATATTATCCACTTTATTTTCTTTAAAACCGTATCTAAGCATACAAAAGGTTCAATCGCAAGTAAGATAACAAGAAAAGTGTGTCAAATTCAAGATTTGAACATAAAAATATACAGGACGAATTCTGTCAATCAAAGTGCAGTAATCGAAACTAGGAGTTTCGATACCTATTCAATCGAAACTAGGAGTTTCGATACAAGTTTACTCAATCGAAACTGGGAGTTTCGATACTAGTTGTTCAATCGAAACTAGGTAGTTTCGATACATATTGCTCAATCGAAACTAGATAGTTTCGATACCCTTCTTGCCAATCGAAACTAGATAGTTTCGATACCTAACTACTCAATCGAAACTAGATAGTTTCGATACCTAACTACTCAATCGAAACTATGAAGTTTCGATACTCAATTGCCCAATCGAAACTAGGAAGTTTCGACATCTGTTCATCAGTCACATTGGGCAGTAACTTAGAACTGTTTTTATAGCAAAACAAGTGTTGAAAATCTAAGAAGATATTTAAACAAAAGCAACTAGATTTACTAGGTCGATGAACAATTTGCAATATGAGACGTTCGGTCTTAACACAATTTACCCTTTGGTATCTAGGGTACGAATAGTCAAGTTCGGCTAGAACAATTATCATTGCAAGCATACACAAACTCAAGGTGAGTTCACGGCCCCCTTTTAACTCTTTACTGTTTTGTAAACATCGGGGGAGAAACATACTTACTTGTTATGTTTTGAAAACATGAATTACATTGTTTATACGTTTGACAATATGAACAACACACAACGATTGTTCGGATGAACAACACACAACGATTGTTCGGATGAACAACACACAACGATTGTTCGGATGAACAACACACAACGATTGTTCGGATGAACAACACTCAACGATTGGGGGAAACACATACTACAATTATTTTATGAGATAACAAGAGAATAAGGCACGACTTTTATGTTTACATGAGATGAGAACAACGAGTTGAGCTAAAGTCCCCTGGAACAATGTAGTAACCATTAACTGTAGCCTAGGGTCCTATGAATAGTACTATGGAGAGTGACGTCTCCCGGTCATGGTTAGTCGCGCTAACCACAATCTGGAGGATTTATGGCCGCATAGAACCGGATAACGAAATTAGGGGCGTGTACAAATTGTCATGGTTTGGTTACGCCTCATGTATGAACATATTATTTGTATTCCTAGCTAGTTTACAAATGGGTCAACAATTCTTATTCTGTTTATCACATACACCTGAAACTATTTACGAACAATTGAATTTAAACAAAGGGTTCTGATCAGGTTAAAGTGATCAGGTATAAACAAAGGGTTCTGATCAGGTTAAAGTGATCAGGTTTAAACATATTTTATGACGGTTAAGTCATGATAATGTTTTCAAATGAAAACTACTTAGTTTTATGACGGTAAAGTCATGAACAGGTTTTCGGGGAAAAACTATAAGCACTAATATAATTAACTCTGTGAACTCACCAACCTTTGTGTTGACACTTTCAAGTATGTTTCTCAGGTGACCTCTATCCATGGCGCGGTTGGAATAGGCTAGCTATGTTGGATCAATTCCTAGTAGCTGGAAGGACGTAGAATATCAAGTCTCAAGTCTGTCGTTGATCTAGAAGAACTTAGATCATAGTATTTCTTAGTTTTAGTAATTGTATATGTAATCAAGTCTTAGAAATCATTATTACAGCTTCCGCTATCGTGTAATGAACCAATCGTTACAACCTGTATTTATTTAATAAGTAAATAAAATATGGGGGTGTGACAGCTCGGATCTCGAGTACAGACTCTGGAGGACAGCACCCGAGACATACAGGGTGCCACTGACTACCTAGAGTTGAGAGCTGATATGGACTGGCAGTTCACTCTCACGGTCGCAGACATGTTGGAGGCACTGGAAGAAAGGACTTTGGCTGCAGAATTTGTGGCTAGGGCTAGCTTTGTCATGGCAGGACTTGCCATGATGATTGGATTGTACTCCCACTTCTTCTTTTAAACCTATTATGGGTGGGTTGTGCCCATAGCACATTATGTAGTTTAAAACTTTGGTACTGATGTGGTCATGTGAACCCATCCCTTTTGTATCCTTGTCTTTTGGAACAATGTACTATGCATGTTTTAACTATGTATGTGATGGTTTATGTTGTAATGACGGTTGTTTACGTTTGATGTTGTTGTATCCTTATGTCATGATCAATCATTGTTATTATATAATGTTGTTTCTTTTTAATTGATATCTTAGAAAGAACGTCATGGCACCTAAGCGTAGGACACCTCGTGACACTACTGGTGACAACAACGAGACGATTTCCCCAAACGTGAAACAACTCATAGCATAGCGAGTAGCTGCCGCCATGGAGCAGTATGAAGCAAATCGAAATAGTGGCTAAGGAAACGGCAGCGGTACCGGCGGAGGAGGTACAGGAGGTAGCGGTCAGCAGGAGGTAGCGGTAGAGCCGGAGGTTCCGGAGGTAATAGAATAAATAAGCCATAACACGTAGTCATGATCCGAATTAATGACGTTATGACTTGTAATTCTACAGATGCTCCAAATAGGAAGTGCTCCTACAAGGCCTTTCTATCTTGCAACCCCCGCAACTTCAATGGCACCGAGGGTGCAGTTGGGCTAATGAGATGGATAGAAAAGATGAAGTCGGTGATTGATATTAGTGAATGCACCACTGACTGCATGGTGAAGTATTCTACATGCACGCTCACTGATAAGGCTTTAACTTGGTGGAATTCACAAGTGAAAACCCTGGGAAGGCAGATTGCATACCAACTGACTTGGGAGGAGCTGAAAGCCATGATGATCGAGGAGTACTGTCCTCGAAATGAGTTGCAAAAGATCGAATCTGAAATGTGGAATTTACAAATGATAGGAGATGATGTGGCTGGTTACACTGACCGATTCAATGAGTTAGCAAGTTTGGTTCCACACATGGTTACCCTAGAATACAAGAAGGTTGAAAGATATTTGTGGGGTCTCGCACCTCAAATACGAAGCTTGGTGACTTCATCGAACCCTATGGATGCCAAGAGCGCTATAATTTTAGCTTTCAAGCTAAGAGATAATGCTGTGCGTGATGGTTTGTTTGAGAAGAAGGAGACCGAGGAAGGAAGGTCTGGGGAAAAGAGGAAATGGTTTGGAAAACCAAGTAATCAAAACAAGAATCAAACTTACAAGAGACCTGGAACTATGAAAGCCTATGCTGTCAACACTGTGGAACAAAAAGGATATCTTGGAGCACGACCGAAGTGTGACAAATGTGGATATCATCACAGTGGAAAGTGTACCCAATGTGGAAAGTGTAAAAAGTATGGGCATCTAGCCCATAACTGTTGGAACAATGCGAACCCTAATAAGATCAATCAAGTAGCAGGAAAGGTCAACCCAGGAGCAGAAAGGAAGAATCAAGGATGCTTTGAGTGTGGAGATCCAAAGCACTTCAGGAAAGACTGTCCAAAGTTGAAGAACCGAAACGACAATCAGGCCCGTGGAAGAGCATTTGAGATGGGGGCTGGTGACGCACGACAAGATCCGAACATTATCACTGGTACGTTCCCGATAAATAATCACTATGCCTCTATACTTTTCGATACGGGTGCTGATATGATTTTGTGTCAAATGACTTTAAGTCCCTACTCGGTATTAAGCCCAGCAAACTAGACCAAAATTATACAATTGAATTAGCAAACGGGAAATTAATTAAAACCAAAGAAGTCATTCAGGGTTGTACTCTATGTTTGAAAAACCACCCATTTAGTATAGACCTGTTACCCGTTGACCTGGGAAGTTTTGACGTTGTTATTGGTATGGATTGGTTGTCGAAGAATCACGCCGAGATTGTTTGTTTTGAGAAGATTGTTCATATTCCACTCCCGAACGGAGAAGTTCTTTCGATTCAAGGTGAGAAGAGTGGAGTGACATTGAGGATGATAAACTGCATGAAAGCTCGTAAGTACCTACGTAAAGGCTATTGCGTGTTCCTGGCTCACGTCGTCAAGAAGAAACCCGAGGAACGTCGACTTGAAGACATACCAATCGTTAAGGATTACCCCGAAGTTTTTCCTGAAGACTTGCCTGGATTACCACCACCGAGGCAAGTCGAATTCCGAATCGACTTGGTACCAGGAGCCGCCCCGGTTGCGCGATCACCGTATCGATTAGCACCTTCTGAAATGCAGGAATTATCGAATCAACTCCAGGAGTTGCTTGATAAAGGTTTCATAAGACCGAGTTTCTCACCTTGGGGAGCTCCGGTCCTATTCGTAAAGAAAAAGGATGGAACCTTTAGGATGTGTATTGATTACCGAGAATTAAACAAGCTTACAATCAAAAACCGATATCCACTTCCTCGAATAGACGATTTGTTTGATCAACTACAAGGTTCTAGCTTCTACTCTAAGATCGATCTACGTTCGGGGTATCATCAATTAAGAATCCAAGAAGAAGATGTACCAAAGACAACATTTAGGACTCGTTATGGCCACTACGAATTCCTAGTTATGCCGTTTGGTTTGACGAACGCACCAACTGTTTTTATGGATCTCATGAACCGAGTGTGCAAGCCATACTTGGATAAATTCGTGATAGTATTTATTGATGATATATTAATATATTCACGAACCAAGGAGGATCATGAACATCATCTGAAATTAATTTTGGAACTACTCAGCAACGAGAATCTTTACGCTAAATTCTCTAAGTGTGAGTTTTGGATCCGAGAAGTGCATTTTCTTGGACATGTCATCAATAAAGAAGGAATTCATGTTGATCCATCAAAAAATGAAGCGATCAAAAACTGGGAAGCACCAAAGACTCCGACCGAGGTGCGTTAATTTTTGGGCTTGGCCGGCTACTACAGACGATTCATTGAAAATTTTTCAAAAATAGCCCTGCCCTTAACCACATTAACCCAGAAAGAAAAGAAGAATGATTGGAGTGACAAGCAAGAGTCAACTTTCCAATTACTGAAGCAGAAGCTGTGTAGTGCACCGATCTTATCTCTTCCGGAGGGAATCAACAATTTTGTCGTATACTGCGATGCATCACACCAAGGACTTGGTTGTGTGTTAATGCAAAGAGACAAAGTCATCGCATATGCCTCACGACAACTAAAAGTGCACGAAAAGAATTATACGACCCATGACTTGGAGTTGGGCGCAGTTGTGTTTGCACTCAAGTTTGGAGACATTATCTTTACGGTACAAGATGCACTATCTTTACTGATCACAAGAGTCTTCAACATATCTTCGATCAAAAGGAACTTAACATGAGACAACGTCGTTGGGTAGAACTACTAAACGACTATGATTATGATATCAAGTACCATCCCGGGAAAGCCAATGTCGTAGCAGACGCCTTAAGTCGCAAAGAACGAGTTAAAACTCTTCGTGTTCGTGCCCTCGGATTAACAATTCATACGAATCTTACTACTCAAATCCGAATAGCACAACAAGAAGCACTTAAAGAAAAGAACATCTAAAATGAAGCACTACGTGGAATGATCAAACAATTGGAGTCTAAGTCAGATGATACGTTTTACTTCATGGACAGAATTTGGGTGCCGAGTAACGGTAACTTACGTGGGTTGATTATGGATGAAGCCCACAAGTCCAGGTACTCCATTCACCTGGGTTCAGATAAGATGTATAAGGATCTAAAAGAATTATATTGGTGGCCCAACATGAAAGGAGATATTGCCACATATGTCAGTAAATGCTTAACGTGTTCAAAAGTAAAAGCCGAACATCAGAAACCGTCTGGTTTGTTACAACAACCGGAAATTCCCCAATGGATATGGGAACAGATTTCTATGGATTTCATCACAAAGTTACCCAAGACGTCCAGCGGTTATGACACAATATGGTCTGACAAAATCAGCTCATTTTCTACCCATCAAAGAGACGGATAAAACCGAGAAACTTGCAAAGCTTTATATCAAGGAAATTGTGGCTAGGCATGGAGTGCCAATTTCTATTATCTCTGATAGAGACAGCAGATTCGTGTCTAGAATCTGGAAATCATTACAAGAAGCCATGGGCACACGTCTTGACATGAGCACGGCATATCACCCACAAACGGATGGTCAAAGCGAAAGGACTATTCAAACTTTAGAGAATATGCTCCGTGCGTGTGTAATTGATTTCGGAGGAAATTGGGATACTCATTTACCGTTGGCAGAGTTTTCCTATAATAACTGTTACCACACGAGCATCAAGGCAGCTCCGTTTGAAGCTTTATATGGTCGTAAATGCCGCTCACCGCTATGTTGGGCGGAAGTTGGTGAAAAACATTTGACAGGCCCTGAGATTGTCCAGGAAACCACTGATAAGATCTTCAAAATTAAGGACCGTCTGAAAGCGGCCCGAGATAGACAAAAGAGCTATGCTGATAACAGCCGGAAACCATTAGAATTTCAAGTTGGTGACCGAGTAATGTTAAAAGTCTCACCATGGAAAGGCGTTGCAAGGTTTGGTAACCGTGGTAAACTCAACCCTAGATATGTTGGACCGTTTGAAATACTGGCTAGGGTTGGCCCTGTAGCCTACAAGCTCAAGCTACCGCAAGAACTAAGCAACGTACATGATACATTTCATGTGTCTAATCTCAAAAAGTGTTTGTCAGATGAGACTTTGATCATACCGTCTAATGAAATTTATATTGATGATAAACTTCATTTCATCGAAGAACCGATTGAGATTACAGATTGGAAAGTTCAAAGGTTGAGACGTAGTCGAATCAAACTGGTTAAAGTATGTTGGAACTCAAAACGTGGTCCTGAGTATACATGGGAATGAGAGGATCAAATGAAAACAAAGTACCCCTCCTTGTTTAGGGATGCACCAGTTCAAGATGACACGAATTGAATTTCGGGACGAAATTCTTTTAACATGGGGAGAATGTGACACCCGACATTTCAGGTCAATATCCGTACATGTTATAAACGAGTTTACAGTATAATTGTTTTCGCGATTTACTTAATTTCATAAACAAGGACATTAAGGTCTAGCAAAAACCGTACATTGTCTCATTTCATATTTTAGTAATTCTAGGAGTTACCGGTTCACGTACCAGGATAACCCGACTAAATACGAACACTAGTGGTTAAATTAAATAACTAGAGAAATATATATATATATATATATATATATATATATATATATATATATATATATATATATATATATATATATATATATATATATATATATGTATGTATATTACATAAAATTTACGTTGAACTATAATTTATTTTTAAGACTAAATCATATAATATACGTAAAAGTAAAATAATGAACCTTTCGAAGACGTTACCATGTAGCGTCACCTTTAGGTACGTATACCTACAAATAATCACCTCAACGAATTATACAATCCAAGATTTCAATATTTTTCATTAAGAGCCATAAACTTGTTAAAATTATAATACCGTGAAGAATCTAAACCGAATTAAACTATCAATTAAAAATCTAATTGATATTAATACCCTTAATAAGTTAATTAACCCAACCCACCCCCTTGACTTTCTCGACCAAAATCCCAGGGAATGCTCCATTCCCACTTACCTCATGCCTTGGAGAATTAGATAAAAACCATACCACTTCAATCAAAAAAATCTCACAAACCCTTTTTATCTCCATTTTCTTCTACTGCCAACAACAAGAATAGCTATCTTCACTCTCTTTTGGTGATCTTCCATAATCGAAGACTCGAATCCTTTATTTCGGTATTATAAGGAGAGTTCCAAGTGTTTTCTCAAAGGTTTTTAGCAGGAGAAGTCAAGATCATTCTCTTTTTCTCTCAAAAATCATCATCTCTGTCCAGAGGTAAAAACTCGATACCATCCATATTATTTTCTTTAAAATCCGTAGTTAAACATACAGTTTACTCGAACGTAAGAAAAATAACCAGAAAAGTGTGTCGAATTCAAGATTAAAACATGAATATATGCGTATATGTATGAATAAAGTTTTGAAACTGATTCTGTCAATCAAAATTTCAGTAATCGAAACTATAGTTTCGATACCTGTTTACTCAATCGAAACTAGGTAGTTTCGATACCTATTACTTAATCAAAACCCGGTAGTTTCGATACCTGTTTACTCAATCGAAACCCGGTAGTTTCGATACCTGTTTACTCAATCGAAACTAGGTAGTTTCGATACCTATTACTTAATCGAAACCAGGTAGTTTCGATACCTGTTGCTCAATCGAAACAAGGTAGTTTCGATACCTTTCTTTCCCAATCGAAACTAGGAAGTTTCGATACCCAGTTTGCTCAATCGAAACTAGGAAGTTTCGACATCTGTTCTGTTCAATCGAAACTAAGTAGTTTCGATACCTGTTTCAGGCCCATTGGGCAGTAACTTAGAACTATTTTATAACGAAACAAGTGTTGAAAAACTAAATAGATATTTAAACAAAAGCAATCAGATTTGTTAAGTCGGTGAATAATTTGCATATGAGACATTCGGTCATAACACGAATTACCCTTTTGTAATTAGAGTACGAATAGTCAAGTTGACTAGAACAATTATCATTGCAAGCATACACAAACTCAAGGTGAGTTTCACGGCCCCTTTTTACTGTTTTCAATATTTGGGGAAAGAACATACTTACAACTATTTTTATGTGATAACAAGAGAATAACACTCGACTTTTATGTTTACATGAGTTAAACGATTTTAGGCCGCTAAAGTCCCTTGGAACAATTTAGTAACCATTAACTGTAGCCTAGGGTTCTATGAATAGTACTTTGGAGAGTGACGTCTCCCGGTCTTGGTTAGTCGCGCTAACCACAATCTGGAGGATTTATGGCCGCATAGAACCGGATAACGAAATTAGGGGCGAAGAAAAATTGTCATGGTTTGGTTACGGCTCATGTAGGAACATATTATTTGTATTCCTAGCTAGTTTACAATGGGTCAAACAATTCTTATTCTGATTATCACATGCACCTGAAACTATTTACGAACAATTGAATTTTACAAAGAACTATTTGATTAAACCTGTGAACTCACCAACCTAGTGTTGACATTTTCAAGTATGTTTTTCAGGAAATTGAACGTGATTGCAAGGTTAGCAATGTAGATTACATGCATGCACGATGGATACAACTTTTGGGGGATTTCTCTTGTATAACTCATTGTAATAGAGTCATATTTGCGAAATCTTCACTTTTTGTAAACTCAATTTACATTTTGGAATGTAAAACTTTAAACTTGTTTATGTATCCATTTATCATGTATATGTTTGCGGTAATCATATGCTTTGGAAACCATGTAATGTTACGCCTCGCGTTTCCGCCTTGGCGGGGTGTGACACTTGGAAGTATAAATGCAACTATTGAGCAAACCCTAGGCCATTCAGCCTAGGCTTGTGACTCTCGGTAGCCGTAAGAGAGACGAGAGGAGACGCCGACGAATCCGAGAGGAGGACGACGGTGGTTTTCGGATGGTGGTTCCGGGTGGTGGTTCGGTGATGATTTTGGGAGCGTGGAACTTCATGCTACAATAAGGTAATTCCCGTTTATGTTTTTGTATGTCATGTATGCTTGAGTCTTGATAGAAACCCGATTAGGGTTTTGATGGATTGTTTGGCCGTGAGCGGCGAAGGGGAGAAGGGATAAGATGGTGGTGGCCGACTATGTTGTATCGATATGTTAGAGTGGTCACGGCGGAGCGGAATGGAGTGTGGGTACTCAACGGCCACCATATGGGTGGTGCTCGGCAACTGTCATGGCAGCAGAAGTGGTAGGGTTCGTCGGAGGATGGCGGTGGAAGACGAGGTTGTGACATCCGACATAGATGGACACAAGAATGAAGGAGACGATACAGAAATGGATGATGGTATGCTCGGCTAGGGTTCTACAAGATCAAGGGTTGGTCACTGTCACACCCCGCCAAGGCGGAAACGCGAGGCGTAACATTCACTGGTTTCCAAAGCATATGATTACCGCAAACACATACATGTAATTGGATACATAATCGAGTTTAAAATATTTACATCACAAAGTATCAAATTGAGTTTACAAAAGTTTAAGATTTCGCAAATATGACTCAAGGCCATGAGTTATACAAGAGAAATCCTCCCAAAAGTCGTATCCACGTGCATGCATGTATCCTACATTGCTAACCTGATGACCACGTTCAATTTCCTGAAAACATACTTAAAAATGTCAACACGAGGTTGGTGAGTTCACAAATTATTATAAAGAGTTATCATAAACCCAATGTTTAAATCTGATCATTTTCCGATCAAAACTCTTTGTTAAACCTGATCACTTTAACCTGATCAGAACTCTTTTGTTTAAACCTGATCACTTTAGCCTGATCAGAACTCTTTTGTTTAAAACCTGATCACTTTAGCCTGATCAGAACTCTTTTGTTTAAAACCTGATCACTTTAGCCTGATCAGAACTCTTTTATTTAAAACCTGATCACTTTAGCCTAATCAGAACTCTTTTGTTTGTATTACCAATGAATATGAATACTAATCCGATCTATTGACCCCATTTGTAAGCTTGCAAGGAATACAAAATAGTATGTAATGTACGAGATCGTAACCAAACCCTAACATTCTGTGCCTCCCCTCGCCTTTCTGCGAGTAAGACAATATGCGGTCATTCGGCCGTTTGGACCCCTGGTTAGCGCGACTAACCATGACTGGAGGCGTCACCCCCAATAGTACTATTCATATAATCCCGGGCTAAATCCATAGCTAATGGTTACTAATTTATTCAGAGGACTTTAAGCGCTTTACTTTTCTCTCAATACACACATACGGTCAGATCATTAGTTCAATTCATTTACATACAATAGTCTTTTACAAGTATGTTTCCACCCCAAATCATTTCTTTTTAAAAAGGGGAATTAGTGAAACTCACCTCGACAGTATGAATGCTAGCAAATATTTGAATAATCAGCAGACTCGCCTATCAGTATCCTAATTACACAAGGATAGCATACACGTTAAGACTACCCGTCTTAAACGCAAGTTGTTCACCCGACTTAGCAGATCTGATTGCTTTTGTTTAAATATCTTTTTAGTTTTTCAACACTTGTTTCGTTATAAAATAGTTCTAAGTTACTGCCCCATGGGACTGATGAACAGGTATCGAAACTTTCTTAGTTTCGATTAAACAGAACAGATGTCGAAACTGCTTAGTTTCGATTGAGTAAATTGGGTATCGAAAATACCTAGTTTCGATTGAGTAATAGGTATCGAAACTCCTAGTTTCGATTGAACACAGGTATCGAAACTCCTAGTTTCGATTGAACACAGGTATCGAAACTCCTAGTTTCGATTGAACACAGGTATCGAAACTCCTAGTTTCGATTGAACACAGGTATCGAAACTATAGTTTCGATTACTGAAATTTTTATTGACAGAATCAGTCCTGTATATTTTTATGTTTTAATCTTGAATTTGACACACTTTTCTTGTTATCTTACTTGCGTTTGAACGATTTGTATGTTTAGCTACGGTTTTAAAGAAAATGAAATGGATGGTATCGAATTTTTACCTCTGAACAGAAATGGTGATATTGAGAGAAACAGAGAAATGGTCTTGAATCTTTTGCTAAACTCTCTTCAGGAACACTTGAGATTCTTCTTAAAACACCGAATTATGGTGGATTTTTCCTTAAAACTTGACTTCGAATTGTATAAAACTGTGAAGATTGCCGTAAGAAAAGAGGAAGATAAAAGGAGTTGTGAGAAAAGTGATTGAAGAGGTATGGTTTATATCAGAATTCTCACGATTAGGGTATGGTTTCTCTCTGAATTTTGGTTAAGAAAGTCAAGGAGTTGGGGGGGGGAAAACCCACTTGTCTCGCCGATTGATTTATTTGGGTTTAGAGTTAATTGAATCAATTAATTTGATTTAAGTGTAACTTAATATTATCTAGAGTTTTTAAAAGGTAAATTAATTCGGTTTAGATTTCTCACGGTATTATAATTTTAACCAGTTTATGGCTCGTTGAAGAAAATATTAAAATCTTGGTTTGTATAATTCGTTGAGGTGATTATTTGTAGGTATGAGTACCTAAAAGTGGCGCTACATAGTAACGTCTTCGAAACGTCCATTATTTTACTTTTACGTATATTATATGATTTAGTCTTAGAAATAAATTATAGTTCAATGTAAATTTTGTGTAATATATATATATATATATATATATATATATATATATATATATATATATATATATATTTTTCTGGTTATTTAATTTAACCATTAACGTTCGTATTTAGTCGGGTTTATATATATATATATATATATATATATTTTTCTGGTTATTTAATTTAACCATTAACGTTCGTATTTAGTCGGGTTATACTGCTTACTTTTTCTAGTAATTCTTTAAGATTAATAGACTTGGAATAAACTCTTTTGCTAGACTTCTTGACTTTACTTAGTCAAAATAAAATATCAGGAAATAATAAGTATGAACGTGCATTTATGTAATATGGATATTGACCTGAAATGCTGGGTGTCACATTCTCCCCATGTTACAGAGAATTTCGTCCCGAAATTCAGTTCTTGTCATTCTGACTTGGAGTGTTTGTAAACAAGGACGGGTACTTGGATTTCATTTTATCTTCCCGCTCCCACGTATACTCGGGGCCACGCTTTGAATTCCAACGTACCTTGACCAGCTTAACACGGCTGCGCCTTGTTCTCTGAACCTTCCAATCTGTGACTTCCATAGGTTCCTCAATGACATGCAACCGGTCGTCTATGTGAATCTCATCAGGCGGTATAATTAGTGTGTCGTCTGATAAACACTTCTTGAGATTTGATACATGAAACGTATCATGTACATTGCTTATTTCTTGTGGCAACTTGAGCTTGTAAGCTACAGGGCCCACCCTAGCCAGTATTTCAAACGGTCCAACGTACCTAGGGTTAAGCTTGCCACGGTTGCCAAATCTTGCAACTCCTTTCCAAGGTGAGACCTTTAACATAACTTTGTCTCCCACTTGGAATTCTAAAGGTCTTCGTCTGTTATCCGCGTAACTCTTTTGTCTGTCACGGGCGGCCTTCAGACGATCCTTGATTTTGAAAATCTTGTCCATGGTCTCTTGAATAACCTCGGGACCGGTTAAATGCTTGTCACCAACTTCTGCCCAACATACCGGTGAACGACATTTTCGACCATACAAAGCCTCAAACGGAGCGGCTTTGATACTGGTGTGGTAACTATTATTGTATGAAAACTCAGCTAGCGGCAAATGAGTATCCCAATTTCCACCGAAATCAATTGCACACGCTCGTAGCATATCCTCTAAAGTTTGAATGGTCCTTTCACTTTGACCATCTGTTTGTGGGTGATATGCCGTGCTCATGTCAAGACGTGTGCCCATGGCTTCTTGTAATGATTTCCAGATTCTAGACACGAATCTGCTGTCTCTATCAGAGATAATAGAAATTGGCACTCCATGCCTAGCCACAATTTCCTTGATATAAATCCTTGCAAGTTTCTCGGTTTTATCCGTCTCTTTGATGGGTAGAAAATGAGCTGATTTCGTCAAACGATCGACGATTACCCATATAGTGTCATACCCGCTCGACGTCTTGGGTAACTTTGTGATGAAATCCATTGAAATCTGTTCCCATTTCCATTGAGGTATCTCGGGTTGTTGTAACAATCCTGACGGTTTCTGATGTTCTGCCTTTACCTTTGAACATGTCAGGCATTTACGGACATAAATAGCAATTTCTCCTTTCATGTTCGACCACTAGTAGAGTTCTTTCAGATCCTTATACATTTTATCCGAACCTGGGTGAATGGAGTACCTGGACTTGTGGGCTTCGTCCATAACCAACTCCCGTATGTTACCAAAACATGGCACCCAGATTCTATTCATGAAGTATAAAGTGTCATCTGACTTTGGTTCCAACTGCTTTATCATTCCTCGTAAAGCTTCACTCTGAATGTTTTCTTCCTTAATTGCCTCTTGTTGTGCCATCCGGATTTGAGTCGTGAGACTCGTATGAATTGTCAATTCTAGGGCACGAACACGGAGTGTTTTAACCCGTTCCTTACGACCCAAGGCATCTGCTACGACGTTTTCCTTACCAGGGTGATACTTGATATCACAGTCGTAATCATTCAGTAGTTCTACCTAACGACGTTGCTTCATGTTAAGTTCTTTCTGATTAAAGATGTGCTGGAGACTCTTGTGGTCTGTAAAGATAGTACATTTTGTACCGTATAAGTAATGTCTCCAAATCTTGAGTGCAAATACGACAGCACCCAATTCCAGATCGTGAGTCGTATAATTTTTCTCATGTACTTTTAGCTGTCTGGATGCATACGCTATGACTTTTTCTCTCTGCATCAATACACATCCCAGACCTTGGTGTGATGCGTCGCAGTACACGATGAAATTGTCAGTTCCTTCGGGAAGGGATAGGATTGGTGCACTGCAAAGTTTTTGCTTCAGCAATTGAAAAGCTGATTCTTGTTTATCAGTCCAATCAAACTTTTTGTCCTTCTGAGTTAACGTGGTCAAAGGCAAGGCTATCTTTGAAAAATTCTCGATGAATCGCCTGTAATAGCCTGCCAAACCCAGAAATTGACGCACCTCAGTCGGAGTTCTTGGTGCTTCCCAGTTTTTGATAGCTTCAATCTTGGTTGGATCCACATGGATACCATTCTTATTGATGACGTGTCCGAGAAAGTGAACCTCTCGGATCCAAAACTCACACTTAGAGAATTTAGCATAAAGCTTCTCATTACTGAGTAGTTCCAAGATTAATTTCAAATGATGTTCATGTTCCTCCTTGGTTCGTGAATATATCAATATGATCGATAAACACAATCACGAATTTATCCAAGTACGGCTTGCACACGCGGTTCATGAGATCCATGAAGACGGCCGGTGCATTAGTCAAGCCAAATGGCATAACTAGGAACTCGTAGTGACCGTAACGAGTCCTAAAAGCCTTTTTTGGTGTATCTTCTTCCTGAATTTTCAGTTGATGACACCCTGATCGTAGATCAATTTTAGAATAGAAACTGGAACCTTGAAGTTGATCAAACAAACGTCTATTCGAGGAAGAGGATACCGGTTTTTGAATGTCAGTTTGTTTAATTCCCGGTAATCAATGCACATTCTAAAGGTTCCATCCTTTTTCTTTACAAATAGGACCGGAGCTCCCCATGGTGAGAAACTCGGTCTTATGAAACCTTTGTCAAGTAATTCTTGTAATTGGCTCGATAGTTCCTGCATCTCGGAAGGGGCTAGACGATACGGCGATCGTGCAACTGGTGCGGTTCCTGGTACTAGGTCGATCCGAAACTCGACTTGTCTTGATGGTGGTAATCCTGGTAAGTCCTCGGGAAATATTTCCGAGTAATCTCTGACGATTGGTATGTCCTCAAGTCGACGTTCTTCGGGTTTCTTCTCGACGATGTGAGCCAGGAATGCACAATAACCCTTGCATAGATACTTATGAGCTTTCATGCAGTTTATCGTCTTCAACATCATTCTACACCTTTCGCCTTGAATTGAAAGAATTTCTCCGCTTGGTAGTGGGATACGTACAATCTTCTCGGAGCATACGATTTCGGCACGATTCTTTGATAACCAATCCATGCCAATAACAATATCAAAACTCCCTAGTTCGACGGGTAGAAGGTCTATACTGAATGTATGGTTTTCTAAACATAAAGTACAACCCCTAATGACCTCTCTGGTTTCTATTAATTTCCCATTTGCTAATTCAATTGTATAATTTTGATCTAGTTTGCTGGCCTTAATACCGAGTAAGGATTTAAAATCATTCGACACAAAGCTCATATCCGCACCCGAATCAAAAAGTACAGAGGCATAGTGATTATTTATCGGGAACGTACCAGTGACGATGTTCGGGTCCTGGCGTACGTCCCTTGCACCCATCACAAATGCCCTCCATGGTGCCTGAGCGTTGTTCTGATTCTTCCACTTGGGACAATCCCTCTTGAAGTGCTTCAGGTCACCACATATGAAACATCCTGGTTTAATTTTCCCCATTCGGTTGTTAGTTCGACAAGCTTGTGTGGTGTGACCAAACTTGTCACATTTTCCACACTTGATGCACACACCGGCATGATGATTTCCACACTTCTTACATCTCGGTAGGCCCCTATCATACTCCTTTCTTTCCACTATGTTGACTGCAAAAGCCTTCATAGTTCCTTGTTTCTTAAACCCTTGCTTCTCAGACTTGTTACTTGAATTTCCCATCCACTTTCTTTTCTCCCCAGATCTACCTTCCTCGTTCTCTTTCCTCACAAACAATTCATTACGTACCGCATCATCCCTTAGCTTGAATGCTAAAGTTGTAGCACTCTTGGCATCTATTGGATTAGATGATGTTACCATGCTACGAATTTGAGGCGCAAGACCCCACAGATACCTCTCAACGCGCTTATGTTCTGGTGTGACCATATGCGGTACTAGATGTGCCAATTCATTGAAACGGTCGGTGTATCCCGCTACATCATCCCCTATCATCTGTAGGTTCCAAATCTCAGTTTCAATCTTTTGCAATTCGTTTCGAGGACAGTATTCCTCAATCATCATGTTCTTCAAGTCTTCCCAAGACAATTGGTACGCTGTCTCTCTCCCCAAAGTCTTCATTTGAGTATTCCACCAAGTTAAAGCTTTATCAGTGAGCGCACATGTAGAATATTTCACCATGCAGTCAGCGGTGCATTCACTAATATCAATCACCGACTCCATCTTTTCTATCCATCTCATCAGACCTACTGCACCCTCGGTGCCATTGAAATTACGGGGGTTGCAGGATAGGAAGGCCTTGTAGGTGCACTTCCTATTTGGAGCATCTCCGGAACCTCCTGCTGTACCGCTACCTCCTGCTGTACCGCTACCTCCTGCACCTCCTGCGCCGGTACCGCTGCCGTTTTCTCCGCCATTATTTCGATTTGCTTCATACTGCTCCATGGCGGCAGCTACTCGCTGTGCTATGAGTTGCTCCACGTTTGGGGAAATCGTCTCGTTGTTGCCACTAGTAGTGTTACGAGGCGTCCTTCGCTTAGGTGCCATGACGTTCTTTCTAACATATCAATTAAAAAGAAACAACATTATATAATAATAATGATAGGTCATGACATAAAGGTACAACAACATCAAACGTGAACAACCATCACTACAATCATAACCCATCACATACATAGTTAAAACATATATAGTACATTGTTCCAAAAGACAAGGATACAAAAGGGATGGGTTCACATGACCACATCAGTACTAAAGTTTTAAACTACATAATGTGCTATGGGCACAACCCGCCCATAATAGGTTTAAAAGAAGAAGTGGGAATACAACCCAATCATCATGGCAAGTCCTGCCATGACAAAGCTAGCCCTAGCCACAAATTCTGCAGCCAAAGTCCTTTCTTCCAGCGCCTCCACCATGTCTCGGACCGTGAGAGTGAACTGCCAGTCCATATCAGCTCTCAACTCGAGGTAGTCAGTAGCACCCTGTATGTCTCGGGTGTCGTCCTCCAGAGTCTGTACTCGAGATCCGAGCCCTTGATGTAGTCGCGTGGCTGCCTCCCCATGTGCCCGAATATCATCTAGGATATCATCAAGACGTTTTTCATGCGTATGAACACGTGCTACTAATGTAGGCACTGTGAGCTCCATGGCTTCCCCAGTGTGGGGTAGGGGTGTTGGGGAGTAGGAGGACTCTCCGAGCTCAAGGGTAGAGGGAATGCTCTCCATCTTCCTCCATCGTGCCAGGGTACGGGGCATCCAACGGATAGTCCCCACCGTAGGGTGGTAACATGGTCGTTGCCTAGGTGGTTCCTCGTCAATCTCCAAGTTTTCCGGGTCACGGGCGGCCCGGGTTCTTTTACGTAGAAATCGAACCTTCTTCCCAGCACTCTTTACCATAACTGGTCCTCCGCTTTTCTTTCGGTAGACGATAGGCGGTTCTCCCAGGGCAACATTGGGTGTCGAGCTGCGAACTTGTACTCGATTTTTGGGGCGTGTGGCGGAAAGTTCCTCGTTGGATTCAGGGTCAGAGACGGGGTCAGAGTGTGAATGTGACGACATGCTTGTGACTACAATATCCACATGACATGATGACTGGTTATGCAATGCTTATGCAATGAAAACGTTTTAGTGAGTCATTCAAATTATAGACTAGGTTCCGTTTTAGACACCTAGTTCGCTATAATCAATGGCTCTGATACCAAGTTCTGTCACACCCCGCCAAGGCAGAAACGCGAGGCGTAACATTCACTGGTTTCCAAAGCATATGATTACCGCAAACACATACATGTAATTGGATACATAATCGAGTTTAAAATATTTACATCACAAAGTATCAAATTGAGTTTACAAAAGTTTAAGATTTCGCAAATATGACTCAAGGCCATGAGTTATACAAGAGAAATCCTCCCAAAAGTCGTATCCACGTGCATGCATGTATCCTACATTGCTAACCTGATGACCACGTTCAGTTTCCTGAAAACATACTTAAAAATGTCAACACGAGGTTGGTGAGTTCACAAGTTATTATAAAGAGTTATCATAAACCCAATGTTTAAATCTGATCATTTTCCGATCAAAACTCTTTGTTAAACCTGATCACTTTAACCTGATCAGAACTCTTTTGTTTAAACCTGATCACTTTAGCCTGATCAGAACTCTTTTGTTTAAAACCTGATCACTTTAGCCTGATCAGAACTCTTTTGTTTAAAACCTGATCACTTTAGCCTGATCAGAACTCTTTTGTTTAAAACCTGATCACTTTAGCCTGATCAGAACTCTTTTGTTTGTATTACCAATGAATATGAATACTAATCCGATCTATTGACCCCATTTGTAAGCTTGCAAGGAATACAAAATAGTATGTAATGTACGAGATCGTAACCAAACCCTAACATTCTGTGCCTCCCCTCGCCTTTTTGCGAGTAAGACAATATGCGGTCATTCGACCATTTGGACCCCTGGTTAGCGCGACTAACCATGACTGGAGGCGTCACCCCCAATAGTACTATTCATATAATCCCGGGCTAAATCCATAGCTAATGGTTACTAATTTATTCAGAGGACTTTAAGCGCTTTACTTTTCTCTCAATACACACATACGGTCAGATCATTAGTTCAATTCATTTACATACAATAGTCTTTTACAAGTATGTTTCCACCCCAAATCATTTCTTTTAAACTTTTGAAAAAGGGGAATTAGTGAAACTCACCTCGACAGTATGAATGCTAGCAAATATTTGAATAATCAGCAGACTCGCCTATCCGTATCCTAATTACACAAGGATAGCATACACGTTAAGACTACCCGTCTTAAACGCAAGTTGTTCACCCGACTTAGCAGATCTGATTGCTTTTGTTTAAATATCTTTTTAGTTTTTCAACACTTGTTTCGTTATAAAATAGTTCTAAGTTACTGCCCCATGGGACTGATGAATAGGTATCGAAACTTTCTTAGTTTCGATTAAACAGAACAGATGTCGAAACTACTTAGTTTCGATTGAGTAAATTGGGTATCGAAACTACCTAGTTTCGATTGAGTAATAGGTATCGAAACTCCTAGTTTCGATTGAACACAGGTATCGAAACTCCTAGTTTCGATTGAACACAGGTATCGAAACTCCTAGTTTCGATTGAACACTGGTATCGAAACTATAGTTTCGATTACTGAAATTTTTATTGACAGAATCAGTCCTGTATATTTTTATGTTTTAATCTTGAATTTGACACACTTTTCTTGTTATCTTACTTGCGTTTGAACGATTTGTATGTTTAGCTACGGTTTTAAAGAAAATGAAATGGATGGTATCGAGTTTTTACCTCTGAACAGAAATGGTGATATGAGAGAAACAGAGAAATGGTCTTGAATCTTTTGCTAAACTCTCTTCAGGAACACTTGAGATTCTTCTTAAAACACCGAATTATGGTGGATTTTTCCTTAAAACTTGACTTCGAATTGTATAAAACTGGGAAGATTGCCGTAAGAAAAGAGGAAGATAAAAGGAGTTGTGAGAAAAGTGATTGAAGAGGTATGGTTTATATCAGAATTCTCACGATTAGGGTATGGTTTCTCTCTGAATTTTGGTTAAGAAAGTCAAGGAGTTGGGGGGGAAAAACCCACTTATCTTACCGATTGATTTATTTGGGTTTAGAGTTAATTGAATCAATTAATTTGATTTAAGTGTAACTTAATATTATCTAGAGTTTTTAAAAGGTAAATTAATTCGGTTTAGATTTCTCACGGTATTATAATTTTAACCAGTTTATGGCTCGTTGAAGAAAATATTAAAATCTTGGTTTGTATAATTCGTTGAGGTGATTATTTGTAGGTATGAGTACCTAAAAGTGGCGCTACATAGTAACGTCTTCGAAACGTCCATTATTTTACTTTTACGTATATTATATGATTTAGTCTTAGAAATAAATTATAGTTCAATGTAAATTTTGTGTAATATATATATATATATATATATATATATATATTTTTTTTTCTGGTTATTTAATTTAACCATTAACGTTCGTATTTAGTCGGGTTATACTGCTTACTTTTTCTAGTAATTCTTTAAGATTAATAGACTTGGAATAAACTCTTTTGCTAGACTTCTTGACTTTACTTAGTCAAAATAAAATATCAGGAAATAATAAGTATGAACGTGCATTTATGTAATATGGATATTGACCTGAAATGCTGGGTGTCACAGTCACGGGGTGGAGGAATGGAAGGCATGGATGATGGTCACGGTGGTTTCAGGGCAACAGGGAATGAGGACGGCAACGAGGAGAGGTGACGGCTGTCACAGGGGCTGCTACGGTGGTGATTCACGACGACAAGCGAATGTGGTGGTTCATTGGTGGTGGTTCACGGAAATGAGCAGGCATGAGGATGAGATCGGGTTACATCCGATTTGGAGTGTGGTGAGCTTAGGGCTTGCATGGCGAGTGTCGGACGTGCATGGGGAATTAGCTAGTATACAAGTGACCCGCGAGGCTAAGATTTTCGGCATGACGCATGCACATGCATGCATGCGGATACTTAACGGGTTCAGGATAACCCAGTTTAAGTTGACAAGTGGACTAAGGTTTCTGCATGGGCAAAAAGGGACGAGCGGATGAGACAAGTGCTAAGGGTCATTTGTATTATACGTAAATGACACTTGTTTAAGATGTACAATGATTATGTGATCATACGTTAATAGGTCGGGATCGTTCGAGGAAACGTTGCAGTGCATGTGGGTATTGTCAAACCAGTGAGTTTCTAACCCCCCTCTTTTAAACGTTTTACTGTTTTGGGGCTATCGTACGCGCACTCACGAGGTATTAATACAATTAATCGTGTTAAGGGTCACGGGTTATAAACCAATATGATTTGAGTATAAATTGCTTAATTGAGAGTCGTAGGGCTTATGGCGTATTCATAGAAATGTGTAAGTTATAGAGACGAGAAATTATTGTGCGACATATTAAGGGTTGGACAGGGAGAGTCTGGCTTAAAGTCTAAAGGGTTATGATTGCACGTGGGATATGTTGTGTTAGTGTCATGTGCAAGGTACATGTGTAGTTAAGGATTCCTGCATATGACGTGTGTTATTAAATGTTCGTATTTGTGTTGTGTGCTTGTGTCATTGTCCACGGGACACGACGGGTATTGTGTTTGCGTCTTGGTCTTTATAACATGGCAAACATGATCGTGGAGGACGGGGTCCTTCGGGAAGTCACTAGGGGTGACATTTATTTAACAGGCTAATGATGAGCTCGGGGTGTGTTGATGCCCTGACGAGGGTAACCCTAATGAGGGTGCAGTGAAGAGGTATGTGCCTGCATGCGTACATATATGTGTTAATTTGCATGATAGTGATCAGTCGTATTTAATGTGTATTCGATTGTGTTAATGTGACGTGTTGAATGTGACGTGTAGAGTAAGACTGACCGTTGAGTCAGGATTTATGATGTGACATGTATAAGAGTCTTGTTAGTTATTTATGAGAGCCTTGGTTAAGGCCGGATGTGTTAATGTCTAGGGTAGGTTGTGTTAACCTAGAGTTAAGTTAAGGTGTGTTCTTGGATACGAGTCGTTGGCATAGTATGTTGAGTCTATGCTGTTGTGATTGTAATGTTGTTATTATTTATATTGGTAGTATGGGTTGAGTCTCGGGTGATAAACGGTTATGGGATGTCGTGTGATGACAATGGATTAGTCATTCGTTAATAAAGTGTAATTATATTTTATAAAGACCGGAGGGTCCTGAGTGAATTAAACCGAAGAACTTGGCGTGACGGTTTTTATTTAAATTAAACTATTAGAACTCACTCAGCGTAGCTGACTTTGTGTGTACGTTAGATTATTCTGTAGGTAAGCATAGAGATAACGTATCTTGGCTTGGAGGCGGTGCTACTCGGATTGGTGTGCGGGCATTCGTGAGGTAAACTGTATAACGTTAACTAGTAATAAATGAATTTGGAAAGACTTCCGCTGTATTTTGATTTACAATAAATGCGTTTTAAATGTGAATGACCCGTTATGAGAACCAACTGTAGGATGCCCGGGTTGGGGTCTTACACATGTTCGAGTGTCTGTGTTGTGTAACTAATGCATGTGTGTAGTTATAGTCTAGTATGCAGTCCTAGTTCTATATAACTAATGGCTCTAATACTAATCTGTCACACCCCCAAAATCCACTAACATAGTTTTACCGTGAGGCGTGTGACAAACCAGGATCTTAGTCATTAGTTACGTCAAACGATACTATTAACGTTTATTAAAAACCATTAATGTTTAGAGTAAATGCAGAAGCAATAAAAGTCAACTTTAATGAAAAGCATGTACATAGTTTTTATTGTCTGATTAATGTTTGAAATGATAATAGGACTCCATCAATGTCCTAGATGTGCACCTGTGCCTTAGCGACCTAAGAAAACTTGTAAGAAAAGTGTCAACACTAGGTTGGTGAGTTCACAGGTTTCAGTTTATAATAGTGTATGCCAGATTATGTACATTCATTATATATCAACAGGTAGCTAACCTATGTTCATGTTTACTAAAGCGCTCGCAACTGAAGCTGACTGTTTGTTGTGTTTGAATGGCTCCTACTTTGTCTATCAACATTGGTGATGTGTTAGATCAATATTACACCCATTCGACCTCCGGTCGAGTTAGCGCGACTAACGCAGGTGGGTTTGTCAAACCCAGTAGTACTACTCAAGATTACCTCGCTAGTTCATATTAAACGGTTCGATGTGTAAGGACTTTCATGATAGAGTGTTACGCTTAGTCTTAACAAGTGATAATATATGAATTACAACAATCAATGTTTGCGTCATGTTTTCTCCCCCAATTTAAAAACAGTAAAGGGGTCGTGAAACTCACATGAGTTGTGTAAGTGTAGTGATTAGCACCACACAACGATGCAACAAAAACCACAATTGAATTTCACGCGTACAATCTACGAATGCCCTAGAATATGACTTATGACTGTTAGGAACACGTAAGAGTTTGTGACAATAACACGAAAAGATTAAATGTCCTAAAACACACTAATGATCAATGAGTAGGTAAACTTGTCATCGGAATTAAAGAGTCCCTAGTTTATTATTTATTATGGGTGTAGTACGTTCAAAACGTCACCGAACACGAGATATTTATATAAAATACGCGTTTGCGTGTTTGTATGAGTTAAATAATAACTTTAGATAATAATATAAATAATTATATTATTTTAAGTGTGGGAATAATACATAAAAATAAGTTATAAATTCATTCCCGAACATAAGGGTGTTTTCCGACGTTAAAACGTATTTATATGGTGTTATAATAATAATAATAAAATAATATCTAAAATGTTTTATAAATTTAATCCCGAGCATACGGGTATGTTCGGGTGTCAAAACATTTTAATATAGATTTATAATATCATAAGAAATGATTTTGTAAAAAGGAAACTAGTGAAAAGTCCCTAAAAAAACCCTAGAATCAGTGCATGTTAAATTCGATAATGTAAGCCTCAATTAGGTTAGGGCTTTCAATCTACAGACCAAGACGAGTATGAGGAAGGTTTCAATTACCATATTGGAGTTCTATTTGATGGAGATCGGCCAGTCGTGTGTCCGACGAGTTGGTTCTCGGCGTCTCCTGCTGCGACTCCGGCGAAATTGATGTGTGGAATTGCTTCTAAGAGGCTCGTTTGAGGTGCGCAGGGTATTTTCCGAATTGATAGTTTTTAGTAACGAGTTCGACGGTTACGGGTTCCACGATCATTATATGATAAGTTCACATTCATTAACAATGACAAACGGCTAGAAAAGGCTTAATAACATTCGAAATGATCAATGCCATACGTTATAACTTCGATTTCGAGCAGTTTTCAGTTATGGTTTGCGAATTTTTATCAAGTGCAAGGAGGGTTTGACTTTCAAAAGTCAACAGAACACAAATACTCTTCATTTTGACTTTATAAGTCAACAGATTTGGTTTAGGGTAATTACAACTTTGGTCCTTGCAGTTTTAGGTGTGTTTGAGTTTGGATATTGACAGAATTAGTCCATGAGGTTTGTAAGATAACGAGGTTTGAGTTAACGGGGTTAACCGGGATTTGTCAGGTGTCACACACACAAAGTCAGCTACGCTGAGTGAGTTGTAATAGTTTAATTTTAAATAAAAGCCATTCCGTCACTAATAATATTTATCTGCACTGAGGACCCTTCGGTCCTTGTAAAAAGCTTTTACAATTTATCAGCATATAGATAACCCTTCTATCTTATTGTGCTCCGAAAAGTTCACCACCCAAGACTCGCCCCACAAATATTACCCTATAAATCTCACCAACACAATTAAATTTTTCTACACTTCATAATCTACCACTCACATTAAACTGAAACCTGATTAACACCCAACTCCCTAGACACCAACTTACTCAGCCTTGACCAAGGCTCTCACGATTCAACTAACACAACAGTTGTAAACACCACATCACAATCCCGACATAACGGTCGATCTAGCTCAAATCATCTTATTAGTATCATCTACACATCACAATAATATCATATATACACCACATTAGTATCATCTCGTGCACAACAAAATATAACTCAACACTTGCATGCAAATTTAACATATATGCATGAGCACGTAAACACATACCTTATCACTGTGCCCTCGTCAGGGTTACCCTCGTCAAGGCTTTCAACACACCCCAAGCTCATCATTAACCTATTAAATAATGTCACAGTTGGTGACTTCCCAAAGGGCTTCTTCCTTCACAATCCCGTTTGTCGTGTCATGAAGACAACGATGCAAACACAATACCCGCCGTGCCACAACGACAACGACACAAACACACAACACAAATATGAACACATAATATCACACTACACATTTACATGACTTATTAACTACACTTGCACCTCAAACATAACAGTAGAATAATGTATCTCACATTAAATCATAAGCATTTAGCTTAAAGCCCGACTCTCCCTGACCAACCCTTAATACGTCACACAATAATAACTCTTATCCCTAGCTCACAAATTCCCATGGACACACCATAGACCCTACAAATCCTTAATAATTATTTTATTTCAAAAACCCGAAACCCTTAACACGCTTAATAGATTAAACTTGTCCCATAAGCATGTACGATAGCCCCGAAAACATTAAAAATGTTTAAAGAGGGGATTTAGAAAACTCATTGGTTATACTGAGTCATAGTCCCTCCTCTACAACTCGTCTGTTCACGCTCGAACTAGAACCTGTCAACGCATGATCGGCCATGTTTTAGTCGTACATTGAATGACTCGTGAATATAATAAATTGTCACATCCCCAAAATCCACTAATGATGTTTTACCGCGAGGCGTGTGAAAGACCAGGATCTCAGTCGTTAGTTACGTCACACGACACTATTAACGTTTATTAAAAATCATTAATATTCAGAGTAAATTGCAGAAGCGATTAATAAAGTATTTAATGCGCAAAACAAACGCGCCCAAAGTCAAGTTTGATAAATAGCATATAAATAGTTTTAAATGTTTGAAATGATAAAGGACTCCAATGCATGTCCTAAGTGTGCACCTATGCCTTATCGACCTGAGAAAACATGTAAGAAAATGTGTCAACACTAGGTTGATGATTTTACAGGTTTCAGTGGGTAATAGTGTTTGCCAGATTATGTACATTCATTATATATCAATAGGTAGCTAACCTATGTTCATGTATACTAAAGCGCTCGCAACCCAAAGCTGACTGTTTGTTGTGTTTGAATGCCTTCCACCATGTCTATCAACAATAGTGAAGTGTTAGGTCAATATTACACATGTTCGACCTCCAGTCGAGTTAGCGCGACTAACGCGGGTGGGGTTTGTCAAACCTAGTAATAGTACTCAAGATTACCATGCTAAGTTCATATTAAACGGTTCGATATGTAAGGACTTTCATGATAGAGTGTTACGCTTAGTATTAACAAGTGATAATATAAGAATTACAACAATCATATGTTTGCGTCATTTATTCTATCCCTAATTTAAAAACAGTAAAGGGGAGTGTGTAGAGCGTAGTAATTAGCACCACACAAGGATGCAACAAAAAAAACAGATGGATAACACGTGGATAGTCTACGAATGCCCTAGAATGTGATTTATGACTGTTAGGAACACATAGGATTTTATGACAACGATACGGGAAAGGTCGGCTGTACTTAAACACACTTATGAATAATGAATAGACATTGTGACATCGGGATTAGGGAATCCCCAGTTTAATACTTAGTATGGATGTGGTGCTTTCACTAAACACGAGATATTAATATTGAATAAATGTTCGTGTGTTTTATGAATTTAATAATAGTTTAGGTGATAATAAAAACAATTATATTATTATTATTTATTTTAATATGGAAATAACACTTAAAATGAGTCATAATTTCAATCCTGAGCATACGGGCATTTTCCGGTGTCAAAACGTATCAATATAACATTATAATAATATGGGGAATAATTTTGTATAAAAATATGTTACAAAAGTTGCTCAAAATAATTATGTGGGTTGTGGGACTCAAACCCAGGTCTCTCCCACAACACAACAAAGCTTTAACCAACTACATCCGCTAGGGTATCGCGACAAGGACCTGTTCAGTTTGGTTTTAACATTCACTGCCTCTGTGTTCATCCCTTTATCGCAATTTTGATCCAAAGCCACCCAAATTCTACTGATTTCGATAGTGAATGAACACAAAGGTTTACGGGTTTTGTTAGTCGATGTATTGCGATCTTACTGACCAGATTAATTGCAAAAACATTAGGTCTAGATTGTTAATTGCTCAATTGAAATACCGAAACACTAGATTTGAGAACACGAATCAAATTCAATATAAGTTGTTGGTTTCATGGGGATTTTGACAAACACTAAATTAAGAATCTAACCATGTAGATTAATTTGATTGAGGTTGAGTCTAGATCAGGGTTCGATTAAACCACTTATGCGATGAACCCTAGATCTTGTTCGTGATCAATTCGATGTTGTGTTGTTAAGTCTTTTGTTCTAGGAGTGAACACGAAGCTGGGAGTGTGTTTGATTACCACAATTGATATCGAATTGATAGGGTTCGACTAGATGGAGTTCTAACTTCGAGTGGTTTGGTCCCCGGCGACTCCGACTGCGTCTCCGGCCAAATTAGGATGTGCAAAAGCTTGACAGTGGTTCGAACAAAGTTCTCAGAGAGTTTGATTGCAAATATGATAAACGAATTGATCAATTGAAAGATTGCAGTGATGGTTTCGACGGTTACGGCTTAGGTGCATTTAATGTGATAAATTCGTACTCATTAACAACCAAAAACGCTTGGAATCGGTTCAATAATAGTCGACATCATCATTGTTATGCATTACTGTTACGAATTCGAACGGTTCTTGAGGAATTCGGGTTTGATTTGGATTCAAGAGTCTCAATTTTGACTTTATAAAGTCAACCAATTAAGTTTGGGATAATTACAGCCTTAGTCCCTAAAGTTTATGTGAAATTGTTTGAGATTATGGCAGAACTAGTCTTTGGGGTTTCTAACTGAGTTAACGGTGTTAACTGGAATTTGTCGGGTGTCACATAAATCTTCAATGTTCGCCTTATTTTCTCATCAACATTTCCCCATGAAACCCTAGTTTCACATGATCACCCAAAACCGGATCGTCATTAACTTGTTTAGAAACCGCGTACCCGAACTGGGCTTCCTCTCATGCATGCACATACGTGCCCATGCAAAACCCTAGCTTCCAACTTTGTGCGAATTCGAACCAGGTCTCATTCTCGCATGCAAGCCATGCAAGGTAGAACGTTAACTAAGCGAAACGTATGATCACGTGTCGGGTCCTTATTGCACGTGAGTCACATGAAACCCCCGTCACATACCCACACCTAAGCTCGTTTATGCACCACGTGTACCACTGTGTCTCACTCGCCCAATCACCACCATAGTAGGTTGCCACCAAGTCAGCCTCCCCACTCCCCGTGCTCTATCACTGGAGTGAAACCGTCACCCGTTTACCGTCTCCACCAAGTTTCACCCTCACGGCCTCCACCATAGCCATCATTAACCACCACTGTAACATTTAGGGTTTTCTCATGCTTTAAATTTGTGCAATAACATTATTTAAATTTTTGATCATTTAATTTTTTTATACTAATTACAAGTTATGCATTTATTAGTTATGCAACATCCTTATGGTAATATATAAATATATCTACACACACATATATTTATTTCATTAAATTAGTGATTTAACTTCTATTTTTAATAATTATTTAATCATTTTAGAGAATTAAAAACTTATAATCTCTAATAAAGAATTTATATAATCATTTTGTTTAAAAGCCCTATTAACTATTTTTTTACACAATTATTTAATATAATTTATGCCCTCTTAATTATTCATTTAATTTATTTAACTATTTAATTAATTGAAATGTTTAACATATTCATATAATTATCTATATATTCAAGCAAATAATATTTAAAAACTTATTCATTATTTTGTAAACAAAAATCATTATTCACATATATAAACTTATATTCAATCCTTAATTAATGAACATATTATTTTCTTTATTAAAACAAACATATTATTTCCCTATTTAAACAAGCACATTATTTACAACAAATAAATACACACTCTTTCAATCTAGCTAAACCCTTACTACTTAAATCTTTTGAGCATGTCATTGATACATAAATAAATGCAAACATAGGTTAACCTTCTGGTAAGCTAAAAAACTTGTGCAACTACCCGCACTTATGATTTCAAGCTACAAATCCAATTTGAGTTTAATATTCCCTTTTTCATATTTACATCTTTGGGGTGAAACATGATTACATTCAAACAATTTGTAATTATTACAATTCAAACATATTGATCATGTGTGCAATTTGTGCCTTATGCTTGAACACTATTAGTGCAAACTACATTTACCTACTTTTTGTGCATAGTGCAAGTGCAATCATTAACTCAGTATAAGCCGACGGTATACAATGATAGATCTATTGAGTCTGACCAACCCACCCGGTTAGGGTGATTGTTGCCGAAAACACTTAAGGATAATTGTTGTGTTATGCCTATCACTTAAGGATAATGCTGGAGCATATTTTGTGACAACAAGCCTTGTAATAGATTAGTCTTTATGTGTGACATTTCAAAATTTCAGTTATAATATATTAACACGTAAAAATTTCAACATTTTATTCAAATATGCACACGTGTATTTAACCAAGTTTATACAAAAGGGTGTGTTTACAAATTTCAACTTATGTATTTTTAAATTAAAGTCTTAAAAATACATGAAAAAGTATATCAATTATTTTTAATAAATTAAATATTTAAAATGATGGTATAAATTTATCCTGTAGTTGTAAACAATTTAGATTCAATAATATACAAGTGCATTTGTTCAATTTAATGTGTTAATAATATATAAATTATGTATTTTTAATTTAAATATTAAAAATATTTGAATTTTATAAAATTATATAACTTTATTTAAATTTTATAAAAATAAATGGCTTTGTAAACAAATAAAATGAATTGATAAAAAATAAGTTGATTTATATAAAATAATTTATTTAAATAAAATAAGTTTATAAAAACATTTAAAATATAATATTAAATTAAATTGATTTAAAAGAAATTAAATTAATTTATTTAATAAAAAGTTTAGGGGTCATTTTGTAATTAATCAAACTTAAAGGTTTTGTACAGAAATTAAGTCCAGGGACTATAAGAAACTAAACAGAATTATAAGGGTTTGATTGTAACTATTTCAGGGTATATTTTAAACAATTTAGAAACTATAGGGACTAAACTTGCCAACTGAGGAAATGATTTTCCGGCCACCCCCCTTCTCTTCTCCGATGACAGTCTGGAAATCCGGCGAGCCTCGAACCTGCGAACCACGCCACTTCGACACCCGAGAAAAGCACCCTCGTACTCGCCTGTTCCCCCAGTCTTTTCCCCCCTATCGATTACACCTTTTAACATAGGATACCCGAGATTCATTTAATGTTCGAAAAGCCAACCATGAAATTCGGCCGACACACAGTACCTCGACAACTAAAATCGGTCTCGTTCGTTTTGTATGACCTGTCCGAACCCAACTAGGAAGCCAATTTCTAGTTCCATCATACGGATTTTCCTTTGAGTATAAATACCCATTCCCGATCTGTTTTCGAACCATTCTCTCTCGCTACACTCTCTCACTAAAAATTGAGTACACCGGTGCCTTCGCCTCTTCAATACGAAGCTAACACACCTGTGAATAGTGTTCAATCATCCTCGAAGTCGGAATTCATTATTTTGGTATTTTCGGGCTTTGCCCCAACTCGTCGGACCTATTTACCCGGTAATACCAACTCATCTTTGTTCCCTTACTTTCGTTTTGCCACTAACAAACTAATGAACCATGTTTGCCGAGTTAGATTCGACCATTTCCAAGCAAACGAAGTGTTCCCGGTCAACTGGTCTGCGTATTGCCGAGAACCAGTGACCAGGACACTGTGTTGTTATGGTTTATTCAAGTCAGACAAAACCAGCGATGGGCTTATAGCCCGGCTGGTCATGCATGCGAGTCGGTAACCAGAGGTCCTGCGATCGATCCTTGCGGACTACGGTCCGATCCCTTTTTACACCTTTTTCTGTTTTTGAACTTCTAGATCCTCTCTGCCCGACCCGGTTACCCGTTGACCCGCGCTTTTCCTACCTGGGCCGACCCGGTCGGACCATTTCCCTATTTTTATATATATATTATTATTATTATTATTATTATTATTTATTAATTAACTTAATTAATTTTAAAACCCCTTTAAATTATTTCGAGCCCGTTAACTCGGCCCGTTTATTTTTAACCCAACTTTTGAACATATTCAAACCCGTTAAATTTTATAAAATAATAAAACCGACGTTTTTCATAAGTTATTTAATTATTTAAACCCACGAAAAATAATAAAATAACATATTTATAAATAAATAAAAATACGCGTTATTTAAAATATAATATTTTCATGAAATTTAAAATAGGTAATTTATGATTTATAAAATGCAGGTGCTATTAAAAATAGATATATTTCGAGAAGTTTAAATATTTAATTTGGAATTTTATAAAAATACAAAGTCTTACAAAAATTAATATTTATTTGTACAATGATTTTAAAACATATAATTTTTCGCAAAGGTTATTCCATTTACAAATCCACATATATTTAAACAAATATACGCGTACGCAAATACATATTTGATACATATTCGTTTACATAGGATTTCATCGTGTATAACAACAATACAGATATCACCATTGCGCGTGAAGTAAAACCCTCGCTGCAAGGTGAGTTACATATCCCCTATTTACATTTTTATACATTTTGGGGTGAGACGTAATCTGTGCATACTTACATACAATTCAACTTGTAAGGCCCCTTTCCCGGGTGACCTCACTTGTTGGATTTACTCATAAACATAGCCATAAATACTGAACTTGAATTTAAAACATTCATCATTCAATTACATTACATAACAGCGGAAGTCTTAACAATTAAAAACACAACATTGTCTTAACAAACAAAAGTGGGATGTCAGTCTTGTGCCGGGTAACCCTCACGCCATCGCACGACCTTTTCTTCCTTTACCTGAAATGTATACTAAAAGTCAGCTAACGCTGGTGAGTTCTAGTTTAATGCAATTTGATATAAACATTCTATTCTTTACTTTATAAGTATGCATTACTGTATAGTCATTCATATAAATACGTATTCATAACTTTTGTCTTTCTTTTCATCTTTCTTTTCTGTATTTTTGTGATTTCATATATATATATGCATTCACCCTTTTCTTTTTTTTTCTTTCTTTCTTTAATTTCATGGGTCATACTATATAAGGGTGATCAACCCGCATTCATTTATGCGTAAGTCACGAAGACATACGCCCGTCCTACCGTCGTAGTCCGTCCTCCACAACATCCGGCAAACCTTCGGCCATCTGTTATGCTATACCGTCCGGCAAACCTTCGGCCGTCCGTCTTAACCGTACTACCGTCGTAGTCCGTCATATTCGCCCGTCTACCCGAAGGTATCCGTTTCCCATGCGACTATTATTTATACAACCGTTCTACTATAATATGCCAATTGTTTCGACCGTCCATTAATGGCATTCGTACGTCCTAGCCGATGAAGGAGCGCACTTGTCCCGGTTATAAAATAGTCACATGGTCGTCCGTCTACCGAAGTAGCCGTTATCATCGAAGCGTCCATAACATTTTCTGTACTTGGCAAGCAATATATACATGGATATAAAGCAAGATTTCATTCTTATATGTTATGACATTCATTCATTTCATTCTTTGCAAGCAATATATACATGGATATAAAGCAGGATTTCATTCTTTCATATGGTGTTATACTTTCGTTCATTCTTTATAATCATGCTTTTCATTCTTTATTCATAATTTCTCTTTCGTGTATAGGTATATATATATACTTGTATAACACATATGATCACATTAACATTCATAACCTTTATTCACTTAGTGTATACATTTCAGCCCCAAAACATTTGAAAACATTTGCACATAACATAGAAGGGGCACATAGAACTCACCTGATGAGTAGTTTCTGTAATACACTAAGCTGGCTACTGGGCTTCACTAATGTCACTCACGATCTGTATAATAAAGTCATACACATAAGATGGTGCTCCTAGATGACACTAGACATTACTATGCTTGAACTCAGTAGTTTCGGGAGGTGGGTCGGATGATTCCCGAGCCCTTGAGTCTTCTCCTTGCGGTTTTCTTCACAAGCCGATCGCTCTCTCTCTCTCTCTCTAGTATTCTTGCGCAGGAAGATGAAATGAGAGGGGTTTGGGTTGAAGCTGCTGTTTTGTAATGGGGTTTCCCCCTTTTCTTTTCGGCCCATGGGCCGAAATTTTGGCCAAGCCCACTTTATTTTCCTTTTCTATTTGTCTTGTCATTATTTGGGATGTTACAAGTCTACCCTCCTTAATGAGGTTTCGTCCTCGAAACCTGTTACACGTTAAACAACTGGGGATACAGTTCCTTCATCTCGTCTTCTTTCTCCCAAGTAGCCTCGGACCCCTTTCTGTGTTTCCATTGTATTTTGACTAAAGGAATCGACTTATTGCGTAATCGTTTCTCAGCTCGGTCAAGAATGGCTATTGGTTCCTCTACATAATTTAGACTGTTATCCACTTCGATCTCGTCGTAAGGTATGTGAGCTGTGTCGTCAGCTAGGCACTTGCGTAAGTGCGACACGTGGAACGTAGGGTGTATTCCACTAAGCTCGACGGGTAGGTCGAGTCTGTAAGCAACTTGACCCACTCTTGCTACAATCTTGAAAGGTCCGACAAACCTTGGACTTAGTTTGCCACGCTTTCTGAACCGAATGATTCCTTTCCACGGTGATACTTTCAACAGTACCATGTCCCCTACTTGAAACTCTAAATCCCTCCTTCTCTTATCCGCGTATGATTTCTGTCTGTCTTTTGCGGCTTTCATACGAGCCTTGATTTGATCAAATTTCTCAGAAGTAGCTTTGACCACTTCGAGACTTACAAAATCCTTCTGTCCAATTTCCCCCAACAAACTGGGGTCCTACATTTCCTCCCATACAACATTTCAAATGGCGGCATGCCAATAGTCGAGTGATAGCTGTTGTTATATGAAAATTCTGCCAATGGTAGATGGCTGTCCCAACTCCCACCGAAGTCAATGATACAGGCCCGGAGCATGTCCTCCAAGGTCTGAATGGTCCTTTCCGATTGTCCATCGGTTTGGGGTTGGTAAGCGGTGCTGATGTTCAGTCTAGTGCCCATTGCTTCATTGAATTTCTTCCAAAACCTTGACGTGAATCTAGTATCCCTGTCAGACACAATCGACAGCGGCATACCATGTCTGCTCACAATTTCCTTGATAAATACTTCTGCTAGCTTTTCAGAAGAAGAAGTTTCTCGTATTGGCAAGAAGTGAGCACTCTTTGTCAAGCGGTCGACGATCACCCAAATGGTATCATTGCCTTTAGCTGTTCGCGGTAGCTTGGTAATGAAGTCCATTGTGATCTCTTCCCACTTCCATTCCGGTATTGGTAAAGGTTGCATTTTACCGCATGGTTTCTGGTGCTCGGCCTTAACTAGAGAACACGTTAGGCACTTGCTCACGTATTCTGTCACATCATTCTTCATGCCAGGCCACCAGTATTCTTTCTTCAAGTCTTGATACATTTTGTTTGTCCGGGGTAGATAGAATAGCGAGACTTATGGGCCTCATCGAGTATTTTGGCTCTAAGCTCACCAATCTTAGGTATCCACATCCGGCCAAACCTAGTTCGTACTCCGTATGCATTCGCATCTAAGTTCCCTTGTTGTCCTACTATTCTTTCCCGTTTCACATTTCTTTCTAACAATGCTTCATCTTGTGCCTTTGATATTTCACCCATTAAGTCTGGCGTTATAATTAACTGACACGCTTTGATCCGGATAGGTGCCGATTCTTCCTTTCTACTTAAAGCGTCAGCCACTACGTTTGCCTTGCCTGGATGGTACAATATCTCACAGTCATAGTCTTTCAGTAGCTCTAACCATCTTCTTTGCCTCATGTTTAGTTCCTTTTGTTCGAAAAAGTATTTCAAGCTTTTGTGATCGGAGTAGATGGTGCATTTAACTCCATACAAGTAGTGTCTCCATATTTTCAACGCGAAAACTACTGCTGCTAATTCTAGATCATGTGTTGGGTAGTTAACTTCATGAACCTTTAGTTGCCGCGATGCATAAGCAATTACCTTTCCTCGTTGCATGAGTACGCACCCTAAACCTTGCCCTGAAGCGTCAGAGTAGACTACTAAGTCTTCATTTCCCTCAGGTAGTGTTAATACTGGAGCTTGAGTTAATCGTGTCTTAAGTTCCTCAAACGCGTTGTTTTGGGTTGGACCCCATTCATACTTTACTTCCTTCCGTGTCAGTTTGGTTAGCGGCGAGGCAATTCTTGAGAAATCTTGGATGAACCTTCGATAGTAGCCTGCCAACCATAGAAAGCTTCGTATCTCTGTTGGTGTCTTTGGGATGTTCCATTCCTTTACTGTCTCGATCTTTGCAGGATCCACCATGATGCCGTTTGGGTTTATTACATGACCTAGGAATTGGACTTCCCTAAGCCAGAACGCGCATTTGGAGAATTTTGCGTACAACTTTTCCTGCTTTAGCACCTCCAGAACCTCTCTTAGGTGACAGTGGTGATCACCCTTGCTTTTTGAATACACCAGTATGTCATCTATAAAGACTATCACCGATCGATCCAACATTGGTCGACATACTCTATTCATCAAATCCATGAACGCTGCTGGTGCGTTGGTCAATCCGAAGGACATCACGAGAAACTCATAATGCCCATAACGCGTGCGAAATGCGGTTTTCGGTACATCCTTCTCTCTTACTTTCAATTGATGGTAACCCGACCTGAGATCAATCTTTGAGAACCAACTCGCGCCTTGCAGTTGATCAAAAAGGTCGTCTATTCTAGGCAGTGGGTATTTGTTCTTTACTGTTCTCTTGTTCAATTCGCGGTAGTCGATACACATGCCCATACTGCCGTCCTTCTTCTTTACAAATAGTACCGGAGCGCCCCATGGTGAGATGCTCGGCCTAATAAATCCTTTCTCGGTTAGTTCCTCTAGTTGGGACATCAATTCCTTCATTTCTGACGGAGCCAATCGGTAGGGGGCTTTGGCAACGGGCTCAGCTCCTGGCAGTAAATCAATCTGAAATTCTATTTCCCGATCGGGTGGCAACCCAGGTAGATCCTCAGGGAATACTTCCGGAAAATTGCACACCACGGGTACATTCTTGAGTTCTTTCGTTTTCATTCTATCATCTATAACATATGCCAGATAAGCTTCGCAGCCGCGCCTCATGTAACTTTCGGCCTTAATCATCGAGATGACGTTCGGCATTGTGCAATTCCAATCCCCATAAACCGTAATTGGACTGCCGCTAGGACCTTTGAGGTGTATCCTCTTACGTTTACATATGATTTGAGCTTCGTTGGCAGCTAGCCAATCCATACCCAATACTATATCGAATCCTCCTAAGGTGAGAAGGAATAATCTAGAAGGAAATTTATGACCCTCTATTTCTATTATGCAATCCTCTGTTACTTGGAATACTGCCGAATTTTTACCAACGGCAGTTTGTACACTAAAGGCCTTTACTACTGTGTTGATAGTGCAATTCAGTTTTCGACTAAAGGCATTTGATATAAAGCTTTTACTAGCACCCGAGTCAAATAATATAGCCGCATGTTCATCATTAACTAGGAACGTACCTGACACAACATCAGGATTTCCCCTTGCTTCCTCCTCAGTCAGGGCGTAAGCTCGAGTCCTAGTCTTTGGTTGTTCCTGTTCCTTTTCTTTTCCCGAACCAGATTGTCTGGCTTTTCTGCAATCCTTAGCCAGGTGACCAAACAGTCCACATACTTGGCATTTAGTGTCTCTCAAGCAGTCACGAGAGTAGTGCCCCGCCTTCCCACACCTGTAACAGACGGTGGAATCAACTAGGCACACGCCTTGGTGTTTCCTCAAACATTTCTTACAAGCTTCGTATTTTTCAGTTCTTGGCTTCTTAGCCTCAGCTATATAGTTCCCCTTTCCAGTTCCTTTAGATGCGTTTTCCCTTTTCCTTTTATGTGTCTCAGGTAATAGACCAGGCAATATGCTCTTTAGTGTCAGTACAACCTCACGGGCAATAGCATCCCTAAGTTCGGGTTCCAATCGTAGTGCCCCTTCATTGTCACCTCCCGGTGGGGTCACATTAGTGTCATGCACTCTCTCGGTGTATTTCACGTGCATGCTTTCTTCTTTCTCTTGTCTTTGGTTCATTGGCGGTCTACCTACTCGGCCAGTATGGCCGCCTTGGCGTGCAGTTCTTCCTCTACTTGCCATAGTTTTCTAGAAATTTCTGATATGAAAAGGGAATACATCAATGTCATTTCTTCAGATCATAGTTTGGAACAGTACGAGCAAGGTAAATTCTTAATTACAGTGACCGGTTTGCGATTACTAATTTACATTGCTTTTCGGGTTCAAAACTCTTCAAATCAGTCGTGGCATTAACATCTATTTGTTCTAAGTTAAGGTATCTATTCTTATGCAGGAGCATTTACTTTATGACTTACTTACCGTGCTAGCGTTGGCGTTGGCTACCCAGACTGACATCCGTGCGTTGGTCCCATAATCAGTTTGAGTCTAGACATTTAGGGATGTCTAAATCTCTCAAACTATTGCTCTGATACCAACTTGTAAGGCCCCTTTCCCGGGTGACCTCACTTGTTGGATTTACTCATAAACATAGCCATAAATACTGAACTTGAATTTAAAACATTCATCATTCAATTACATTACATAACAGCGGAAGTCTTAACAATTAAAAACACAACATTGTCTTAACAAACAAAAGTGGGATGTCAGTCTTGTGCCGGGTAACCCTCACGCCATCGCACGACCTTTTCTTCCTTTACCTGAAATGTATACTAAAAGTCAGCTAACGCTGGTGAGTTCTAGTTTAATGCAATTTGATATAAACATTCTATTCTTTACTTTATAAGTATGCATTACTGTATAGTCATTCATATAAATACGTATTCATAACTTTTGTCTTTCTTTTCATCTTTCTTTTCTGTATTTTTGTGATTTCATATATATATATGCATTCACCCTTTTCTTTTTTTTTCTTTCTTTCTTTAATTTCATGGGTCATACTATATAAGGGTGATCAACCCGCATTCATTTATGCGTAAGTCACGAAGACATACGCCCGTCCTACCGTCGTAGTCCGTCCTCCACAACATCCGGCAAACCTTCGGCCATCTGTTATGCTATACCGTCCGGCAAACCTTCGGCCGTCCGTCTTAACCGTACTACCGTCGTAGTCCGTCATATTCGCCCGTCTACCCGAAGGTATCCGTTTCCCATGCGACTATTATTTATACAACCGTTCTACTATAATATGCCAATTGTTTCGACCGTCCATTAATGGCATTCGTACGTCCTAGCCGATGAAGGAGCGCACTTGTCCCGGTTATAAAATAGTCACATGGTCGTCCGTCTACCGAAGTAGCCGTTATCATCGAAGCGTCCATAACATTTTCTGTACTTGGCAAGCAATATATACATGGATATAAAGCAAGATTTCATTCTTATATGTTATGACATTCATTCATTTCATTCTTTGCAAGCAATATATACATGGATATAAAGCAGGATTTCATTCTTTCATATGGTGTTATACTTTCGTTCATTCTTTATAATCATGCTTTTCATTCTTTATTCATAATTTCTCTTTCGTGTATAGGTATATATATATACTTGTATAACACATATGATCACATTAACATTCATAACCTTTATTCACTTAGTGTATACATTTCAGCCCCAAAACATTTGAAAACATTTGCACATAACATAGAAGGGGCACATAGAACTCACCTGATGAGTAGTTTCTGTAATACACTAAGCTGGCTACTAGGCTTCACTAATGTCACTCACGATCTGTATAATAAAGTCATACACATAAGATGGTGCTCCTAGATGACACTAGACATTACTATGCTTGAACTCAGTAGTTTCGGGAGGTGGGTCGGATGATTCCCGAGCCCTTGAGTCTTCTCCTTGCGGTTTTCTTCACAAGCCGATCGCTCTCTCTCTCTCTCTCTAGTATTCTTGCGCAGGAAGATGAAATGAGAGGGGTTTGGGTTGAAGCTGCTGTTTTGTAATGGGGTTTCCCCCTTTTCTTTTCGGCCCATGGGCCGAAATTTTGGCCAAGCCCACTTTATTTTCCTTTTCTATTTGTCTTGTCATTATTTGGGATGTTACACAACTTGTGTTTACATGCGTAGATTATTGTGCTTTTGTGCATGGTCACTTGTTATGCTATGGATACTTTTAGGGTGGTTTTTAAACTGTGTGTGACCCACATAGTCTTGATTCCATGCCTATCACGTTAAACCTTTGTGCTTATACATACTTACATGATTTGGATACTTTTAGGGTGGTTTTAAACTGTGTGTGACCCACATAGTCTTGATTTCATGCCTATCACGTTAAACCTATATGTTTATATTTACATACTTACAATTGGTATACACATAGTGAATTCTCCACATTATGCCGTATCTTACCATGTCAAACCAAGAATTGTATAAACGTTTTTAATTAAACTTTTATTCAAACATATGTTAACTCACCAACTCTCGTAGTTGACACTTGTTTTGGATTACGTTTCAGGTGAAGATATGTGATTGTGTGACTATGTGTTGAAGGTGCTACTGTAACATCCGGCCCCTCATACCAACAATATTGTCCGCTTTGCCCACTAAGAGCTCACGGATTTGTTTTTGGTTGCCCAGGTGAAAACTTCCCAGGGGGTCACCCATCCCTGGATTACTCTCACCCGAGCACGCTTAACTGTGGAGTTCTCCTCTCATCCACTACATTAAGCCCCAAAACGCGTTGTTGATATAAGAGGCAGGGCATTTCTTATGAACCAAGGATCTCTCTTGTGCACAGCCGATGTGAGATTCGCCTAGGGTGTTACAATCACCCCCCCTTTTGGACTCATCGTCCTCGATGAGGTTTGCCCCACCATCCAATTCAGGGATGTGGGATTCGCCTAAGGTGTCCTTCTGAACACCCCCGGGGACTCAACCGTGATCGCTGAGGTTTGCCCCACCATCCCGAACGACACAAGAGTGGCTCTGATACCATTTGTAACATCCGGCCCCTCATACCAACATTATTGTCCGCTTTGCCCACTAAGAGCTAACGGATTTGTTTTTGGTTGCCCAGGTGAAAACTTCCCAAGGGGTCACCCATCCCTGGATTACTCTCACCCGAGCACGCTTAACTGTGGAGTTCTCCTCTCATCCACTACACTAAGCCCCAAAACGCGTTGTTGATATAAGAGGCAGGGCATTTCTTATGAACCAAGGATCTCTCTTGTGCACGGCTGATGTGAGATTCGCCTAGGGTGTTACAATGTGGGCCCATAACCCACAGGTCCCAGGATCGAAACCTGGCTCTGATAGCAACTTGTAAGGCCCCTTTCCCGGGTTACCTCACTCGTTGGATTTACTCATAAACATAGTCATAAATACTGAACTTAGATTAAAAACGTTCATCATTCAATTACATATCATTCGTCATTCGATTACATATCATTCGTCATTCAATTACATAACATGACATAACTTGACAGCGGAAGTCTTAACACATATATTAAAGTGGGATGTCAGTCTTGTGTCGGGCAACCTTCATGCCATCGCACGACCTTTCCTTCCTTTACCTGAAATGTATACTAAAAGTCAGCTAACGCTGGTGAGTTCTAGTTTAATGCAATTAGGTATAAACATTCTTTTCTTTATAAGTATGCATAATTATATATATACGTTTATATAAGTACACATTGACTTGAATTACTTCTCATTTATCATTCTTCGCAAATACATATAGATATATATTCACATCATTGGTCTCATTTATTTTTATAACTTTTGCTTCTCTTTCTTCCTTATTTTGTGATTACATATATATATGCATTCACCTTTTCTTTTCTTTTCTTTTCATTCTGGGGTAATACACTTAAGGGTGATCAACCCGTCATTTGTTTGTGAATGTCACCAAGACAAACGCCACGGTCCACCGTCATGGTCCGCCATTCTTACAACCGTCCGGCAACTAGTGTCCGTCCGTCATTATCTTACAACCGTCCTACCGAAGTAGTCCGTCATTATCTTACAACCGTCCTACCGAAGTAGTCCGTCATTATCTTACAACCGTCCTACCGAAGTAGTCCGTCATACTTTTCTGACTGCCCTAAGGTATCCGTCTCCCACCCGAACTAATTATACAGCCGTACATCGATTTCGGGACTTACTCCACCGTAATGGCCTGTTTAGTCTACCTTTCTAGACTTTCATTTCTGGCTGCATAATAGTCGAGTGGTCGTCCGTCTACCGAGGTAGCTGTTATCATTGTTCCATTCATAACGTTTATTCATTCATAGCAAGCAATATATACATGGATATAAAGCAAGATTTCATTCTTACACATTGTGTTGTTCTTTCATTCATTCTATATAATCATACAATTCATTCTTTGTGCCTAATTCATTTCTGTATATATATAACATATATATTAGTATATCACGTATGATTACATTAGCGTTCATATCATTTATTCATTTAGTGTATACATTTCAGCCCCAAATCATTTAATAAGGTTTGCACATAACATAGAAGGGGGCACATAGAACTCACCTGATGAGCTACTCTAGGTTGTCCTAAACAAGGGTCCAACAGCGTCACTTCCGATCTGGATTAGGTAGTTAAATACACATTAGACCCAACCCCGACTCTAATGGTTTAATCATTCTAAACTTACTGACTTTACTTAACCAACCTGCTGCCTGCTGTCTGCTGCCTTGCTCATGCGCACTTGGCAAGTGCGCAGAAGTCTCCCTCTTGCGTACTTGGTAAGTACGCAGGGGCTTCCTCCTGCGTACTTGGTAAGTACGCAGGGACTTCCTCCTGCGTACTTGGTAAGTACGCAGGAATTCCTTCCTGCGCACTTGGTAAGTACGCAGTACCTGGTTCATGGACCAAAAATCCAAAGTTCTTGCATGCAAACCCGATTATGCCAATCTTACAATTTTCTTTGATCAAAACGTGCGGTTTTCATTCTAGATGCTATTTCTAAGCTTATTATCAAGTTTCATCCGTAAAAACATCATCTATTTAGCTAAAACTCGAGAAACCCCAACATGAACAAAAACTCAGATTATGGTTGAATCATTACCTGGATTGAAGTTCTGATTCGGAGGTTTTGCTCACAAGCTCAGTTGTAATGTGCTCCTCTAATCTCGTGATGATCCGTTGACTTTCTCTCTCTAGACCCGAGCTCCCTTTCTCTCTCTAAGATGGTGAAAATGAAGGTGAAATGAGCTAGTGGGCTGCCTTGCCCCTTTTATACCTGGGCTTCCTTCGGCCCGTTGGAGCCGAGCCCAAGCCATCCGTTCTTATTTCGTTTTATAACGTTTAAGTCTCCTTCGTATTATTATTTACTTAGTTACTATTTTCGGGATGTTACAGCTACACATAAGGCTTTTGGACCTAGTAAAATAATTATGTGTAATATTCTAGAATAGGGTGTTGTAACTTGAATTGTAATGGAATATTTGATATTTAAATCTTATTAATGAATTATGCAACCTTAGCAGATCATGTGCTTATGAACAATCATTTAGTGTCCGCCTCGATGATTCCGCCATCGGTCGGGGTGTGACATATTGGTATCAGAGCCATGGTTATAGGGAATTAGGTTATTAGACACGATGACCTAGACTATAACCCTAGGACACCTTTTTATGTGTTGCCTGCTACGTGTTTAAATGCTATGTGATTTTATGTGTAAATAAGTGATTATTTGAATTTTCCCAAATTGGTACATAATGCTTATACATAGAATACATACGAGACCTTGCACATACGATACATGCTTGTTATACAAACGTACGCAAACAGTTACACTACGCATCCTTATTCCAGATTCCTGTTTTCCTCTTCCACACTATTTGCCTTACTCTTATGTGTTTCTTCATAATCTTAAAGATCTCGTTAATGTTTGAATTTATTAAAATGAGTAAAGGACATGTGCAATCCGGAAGGGTGACACATGTACTTTGGGTTTTCTGTCTAGGAAATGCATTTCGTATAAATCCAAATAAATGGACCCGTATGCTTTCCTGGGAATTCCTGAAGTGAGTGTTTACCTATAGGCTAAAGCATGTCTCCTTGAAAACTTTAATAAATTATTTAACGTTAATAAGTCACTGTATTCGAGAGAATACGAACATAAACTCAAACTAGGGGACATTATAGCAAGATAGGAAGAACTAGATGAACATGCAAAACTAATTATTATTACGGGTGCACACGTAATAACGATTTGTAGTGCATGCGAATCCCGGCAATTCCTATTGCGCGAATAATGATCTATGTTATCATATACTCCCAGGAATAGATTTCATGGCTTATTTCCCCTATCCTTTAGTGTTATAAATTTTGAATGAATTATGTGATCAGTTTTAGTCAGAACATACATACATTATCACGCGACATGATGAGTGTCATCTCGCGTTCCTGCTTGCATTATTGTGAACAGTCTACCAACTGTGGCACATACATGCCTATTTTATCCGAAGTCTCATAAATTCTTGTCTTTTCTTGTGGTATTTTATAGAATGTCTCCCCGTCGCGCGGTTAATTCTAACTCTAGCAACTCCAACACCGACCTTGCTACATTACTTACCCAACTAGTAGGTCAATTGATCCAAGCTAACAACAACAGCAATGGGTCTAACACGTAAGGGAATGGTGCAAACCCACCATACTGCACATTCAAGTATTTCAATTCTTGCAACCCCACCAAATTCTTCGGGACGGAAGGTGCTATTGGCCTTCTTCAATGGTTTGAAAGTATGGAGAGTACTTTCCTAAACAGCGATTGTCCCGACAACCTCAAAGTCCGTTATGCTGCCAGCGTCTTCCAAAAACGAGCACTCACCTGGTGGAATGGTGAGAAACGTACTCGAGGCAACGAATCTGCTATGTCCTTGTCTTGGGACGAAATGAAACGACTTATGACTGACGAGTTCTGTCCTTGCAACGAAATGAGGAAACTGAAGCTGAATTTTGGGATCTCACCCAAGAAAGCGGAGAGAATTTGGTTTATACCACTCGTTTCCAAGAACTAAGCCTGCTCGTGCCTCACATGGTTACTCCCTTGACACGGAGAATTGAGAAATACATAGGCGGATTACCTATGCGATTCAAGACACCGTATTAGGAAGTAATCCCTCCACTCTCGGAGACGCTATCCGTTTATCTGCTGTGTTGACCGACAATCACGTCAAAGCGGGTACCTTATCTAGGAAGGGTACCAAGAAAGTGGTCGACAAAGCTGCTACTTCCGTGTCCGACAAAGACGAAGAGCCCGAATCTTCCCATTATGATAGGAAGCGCAAGGCCCAAAACTTTGCGGCCATCACTCCTGCCGTGCCTGTGACCCAAGTTGCTCCTGCGGGTCAAATTCTGAGAAATTATGTAGGTTCATTTCCCCAATGCCCTATTTGCAAGTATCACCATGCCCCGCATGCTACATGTCGTCTATGCTCAAATTGTGGACGCTATGGACACGTTGTTAGTACTTGTCGTGCTCGCACTATCGTTAATCAAGCTACTCAAGGCAATCATCCAGTGCCTCTCGCTATCACCTATGGACGGGCCTGTTACGAATGTGGAGATCCAAACCACTTTCGAAACTAATGTCCAAGACTTCAAAATCAAGGTGGTCCTCGTGGACGAGCATTTAATATAAATACTAATGAGGCTCCGGCCAATGACGACACTATCAACGGTACGTTCCTTTGTTCACTATCTTTATACATCCGTTTTATTCAATACTCATGCCAATGGAAATTTGTGTCTCTTGCTTTTAACCAACTATATTGCTAAACAGCAAGCCAAACTAGATAACTCTTATAGCATGGTAATAGCGGATGGGAAATCCATTGCTATGAATTCTATAATCCGTGATTGCATATAACAACTATGCTTTCACCATTCATCTCATTCCTATACTTTTGTGAAACAAATCTATTATGTTTAAATTTAGTCATACAACTTGCTAGCTCTGTTAAAGTTTACTTGAATTGTTGAAGTTCTATATCCTAGTAATTATGCACGGGGAATCCCCGGTATATCAAAGGGGTGGTGGGTTAGCCGCTAGTACACCCTATACATAAACCCACTTGATATAACGAGTATAAACCATGCATAAGTACTAGGAAGAGGATCGGTTCTTGAATTGTTAGACATATTTGTGCTATGAAACCACTCATAGACGTGATAACGTTTATAAATTGTACGCATTTCATTGTACAATTTTCAATTGAGAAAGGTGATTTGATTAAAATGATCTAAACCCTAGTAATTATGCACGGGGAATCCCCGGTATATCAAAGGGGTGGTGGGTTACCCGCTGGTACACCCTATACATAAACCCACTTGATATAACGATTATAAACCATGCATAAGTACTAGGAGGAGGACCGGTTTTTGAAAATGTATTTGCAAAATTTGAAACTATGAACACCCGTGGGGTAGAGTTTTAAAGGAAAATGCCATGTCACAAGGTAATTGGCACAAATATTGTTAAGTATGGTTTCTAGTAGTTTACATTCATGCGTTGTATAAACAATTGTATGCATAAATCTCATTATACTATTAGATCAACTAATTGACAACCCGACTCAAATTAAGCTGTCATCCGTTATCCTACTCTATTTCCCTCTGGTCACTCTTTTGTGATTAATTCTATTCTAAGTCCATTGGCATCTCTTTTTCGTTTCCATAACCTTCGCAAATCGAATTTCGGGACGAAATTTCCTTCAACATGGGGAGACTGTGACATTTCAAAATTTCAGTTATAATATATTAACACGTAAAAATTTCAACATTTTATTCAAATATGCACACGTGTATTTAACCAAGTTTATACAAAAGGGTGTGTTTACAAATTTCAACTTATGTATTTTTAAATTAAAGTCTTAAAAATATATGAAAAAGTATATCAATTATTATTAATAAATTAAATATTTAAAATGATGGTATAAATTTATCCTGTATTTGTAAACAATTTAGATTCAATAATATACAAGTGCATTTGTTCAATTTAATGTGTTAATAATATTTAAATTATGTATTTTTAATTTAAATATTAAAAATATTTGAATTTTATAAAATTATATAAATTTATTTAAATTTTTTAAAAATAAATGGCTTTGTAAACAAATAAAATGATTTGATAAAAAAAAGTTGATTTATATAAAATAATTTATTTTAATAAAATAAGTTTATAAAAACATTTAAAATATAATATTAAATTAAATTGATTTTAAAGAAATTAAATTAATTTATTTAATAAAAAGTTTAGGGTTCGTTTTGTAATTAATCAAACTTAAAGGTTTTGTACAGAAATTAAGTCCAGGGACTATAAGAAACTAAATAGAATTATAAGGGTTTGATTGTAACTATTTCAGGGTATATTTTAAACAATTTAGAAACTATAAGGACTAAACTTGCCAACTGAGAAAACGATTTTCCGGCCACCCCCTTCTCTTCTCCGACGACAGTCTGGAAATCCAGCGAGCCTCGAACCTGCGAACCACGCCACCTCGACACCCGAGAAAAGCACCCTCGTACTCGCCTGTTTCCCCCAGTCTTTTCCCCCCATCGATTACACCTTTTAACATAGGATACCCGAGATTCATTTAATGTTCGAAAAGCCAACCATGAAATTCGGCCGACACACAGTACCTCGACAACTAAAATCGGTCTCGTTCGTTTCGTATGACATGTCCGAACCCAACTAGGAAGCCAATTTCTAGTTCCATCATACGGATTTTCCTTCGAGTATAAATGCCCATTCCCGATCTGTTTTCGAACCATTCTCTCTCGCTACACTCTCTCACTAAAAATTGAGTACACCGGTGCCTTCGCCTCTTCAATACGAAGCTAACACACCTGTGAATAGTGTTCAATCATCCCCGAAGTTGGAATTCATTATTTTGGTATTTTCGGGCTTTGCCCCAACTCGTCGGACCTATTTACCCGGTAATACCAACTCATCTTTGTTCCCTTACTTTCGTTTTGCCACTAACAAACTAATGAACCATGTTTGCCGAGTTAGATTCGACCATTTCCGAGCAAACGAAGTGTTCCCGGTCAACTGGTCTGCGTATTACCGAGAACCAGTGACCAGGACACTGTGTTGTTATGGTTTATTCAAGTCGGACATAACCAGCGATGAGCTTATAGCCCGACTGGTCATGCATGCGAGTCGGTAACCAGTGGTCCTGCGATCGATCCTTGTGGACTACGGTCCGATCCCTTTTTACACCTTTTTCTGTTTTTGAACTTCTGGATCCCCTTTGCCCGACCCGGTTACCCGTTGACCCGCGCTTTTCCTACCTGGGCCGACCCGATTCGACCATTTCCCTATTTATATATATATACATTATTATTATTATTATTTATTAATTAACTTAATTAATTTTAAAACCCTTTAAATTATTTCGAGCCCGTTAACTCGGCCCGTTTATTTTTAACCCAACTTTTTAACATATTCAAACCCGTTAAATTTTATAAAATAATAAAAACGATGTTTTTCATAAGTTATTTAATTATTTAAACCCACGAAAAATAATAAAATAACATTTTTATAAATAAATAAAAATACGCGTTATTTAAAATATAATATTTTCATGAAATTTAAAATAGGTAATTTATGATTTATAAAATGCAAGTGTTATTAAAAATAGATATATTTCAAGAAGTTTAAATATTTAATTTGGAATTTTATAAATATACAAAGTCTTACAAAAATTAATATTTATTTGTACAATAATTTTAAAACATATAATTTTTCGCAAAGGTTATTCCATTTACAAATCCACATATATTTAAACAAATATACGCGTACGCGAATACATATTTGATACATATCCGTTTACATAGGATTTCATCGTGTATAACAACAATACAAATATCACCATCGCGCGTGAAGTAAAACCCTCGCTGCAAGGTGAGTTACATATCCCTTATTTACAGTTTTATACATTTTGGGGTGAGACGTAATCTGTGCATACTTACATACAATTCAACTTGTGTTTACATGCGTAGATTATTGTGCTTTTGTGCATTATCACTTGTTATGCTATGGATACTTTTAGGGTGGTTTTTAAACTGTGTGTGACCCACATAGTCTTGATTCCATGCCTATCACGTTAAACCTTTGTGCTTATACATACTTACATGATTTGGATACTTTTAGGGTGGTTTTAAACTATGTGTGACCCACATAGTCTTGATTTCATGCCTATCACGTTAAACCTATATGTTTATATTTACATACTTACAATTGGTATACACATAGTGAATTCTCCACATTATGCCGTATCTTACCATGTCAAACCAAGAATTGTATAAACGTTTTTAATTAAACTTTTATTCAAACATATGTAAACTCACCAACTCTCGTAGTTGACACTTGTTTTGGATTACGTTTCAGGTGAAGATATGTGATTGTGTGACTATGTGTTGAAGGTGCTACACATAAGGCTTTTGGACCTAGTAAAATAATTATGTGTAATATTCTAGAATAGGGTGTTGTAACTTGAATTGTAATGGAATATTTGATATTTAAATCTTATTAATGAATTATGCAACCTTAGCAGATCATGTGCTTATGAACAATCATTTAGTGTCCGCCTCGATGATTCCGCCATCGGTCGGGGTGTGACATTATGTTTAACGTTTTGTTTGTTTTGTATTGTAAAAGTGTAAGTTTGCATAGGAGAACTTGTCAAGTTCGCCTGGTATAGTTGAGGCGAACTTAACAAGTTCGCCTGGCCTAAGAGAGGCGAACTTAACAAGTTCGCTTGATGCAGAGTGTGTTGCTATAAATAGTTCATGAGTGATTCAGATCTGTAACAAGTAGAAAAGAAGAAGAGAGGATTTATTTGTGTGTACTATTTGTGAGATAATACAAGAAGCATTCATCGAAATCGTGTCTTGTGTGATTGTTTTACTTTCGATATTATTCGAGACATACGTATACGATAGGATTCCGCACTTCGTATTCGTATTACGTGTTTTACAGCATATATCGATCAGTAGACCCGTTGGGACCTAAAGTGGTATCATAGATTTTGCTCTTAATTAGCTACTGTTGTTTGACATCGTCTCGATCGATTTTTCACTACAAGATGGAGATTTTCGGAAGTTTCTGTGTTCTTGAAAGTTTGCTACTTTTTTGACTGAATTTTGGTTGATTCCTTCATTTTTGGTGTTGTTTTACCAAAATTGTTCCGATAGAAGCATTCTAAATTGATATTTGAAGAATCCTGCGGAAGGAATTTCTCTAATTCATTCAAAATCACGATTTATGGAGATTTTTAGACCTGTTCGTGTGTTTGGGTGTTAGAACTATCCTTCTTGTTCTTCAGATAATGCAGGCGAACTTGTCATTCTGTTACAAGCGAACTTGTCAGGCGAAGTTAGTAAGTTCGCTTCAATCAAGTTAGGCGAACTTGTCAGGCGAAGTTATTAAGTTCGCTTCAGTCAAGTTAGGTGAACTTGTCAGGCAAAGTTATTAAGTTCGCTTCATCCAGAAACTTGTTAAATTTTTCTAAGTGTTGACGTGTTCAAGAATGTCGTCTACTTCTAGTCACGTGACCAACATGACTCACTTATTAAATCATGACAATGAGATTGGAACTCCAACCAAGCCACCAAGACTTATGAATCTCAAATACTATTCAAATTGGAAGAGTCGGTTTGAGAATTATGTTAATATCAATGATACAAGTCTTTGGATTCCTATCAGTGAGGGATATGAGCATCTTGTTCATAGTCATATGGGTGTGTCGGATGCACCAAAACCAATTTCATCTCTTGATGATGATGAAAAGAAGTTGTATAATCGTGAAAAGAAAGCTCTTGCAACTTTATCAATGTGTTTACCTATGGATATCTATCATACTTTCAAGAAGTTCAACACTTCTCGTGACCTTTGGGAAGGTTTGGCTAAAAGGTGTGAAGGAAACACATATATCAAAAAGAGTAGAAAGAATTGTTAAAAAAACAGTTCAGTGTTTTTAAAAACTTTGAGGGAGAGTCAGTGGATGAACTCATGACAAGATATTATCATATTCTAGGTGAAATGGTCAACAATGACATTACCTATAAAAACAGGAAGATTCTTGAAAAATTCTTGGATGCTTTACCAGCACATTTTGAGATGTACACAATAGTGATCAAAGAACAATCTGGATTTGATGATCTTAGTCTTGAAGATTTGATGGGAAAGATTTAATCATATGATTTGCACAAGCAAAAGAAAGACATAGTTTATCAAGATCCAAGCATTTATTTTGGAAATAGTACATCAAAATCTGGTGGAGTTGCTTTGTTTTCAGGTGAATCGTCTGATGTTCCTACCGATAGTTCTTCTCAAGGGAATACATGTTTTGTTGCTTCAAACTCTGGATGTTCAGCTCATAGCAAGAATGATAGTTATTCGTGTTCTACTAAATTATCTTCATCTACATCAAATGATATGATGGCAATGATTGCTTCATTTTTAACCTCTTATGAAAATTTTATTGGTGGTAAGATCACTGATCCTGATATGATTGAGGATGATTTTAAACAGCTGGATAAAGATACTTTAGAGGAAATGAATATTCAGTGGAACATGGCTTTGTGGTTGAGACAGGGAAAAGATCACTTGAAAGAGGAATGTGAAGAAGTTTATTGGGGCATCAAGCAAGACCAAGATGAGCATGGATAAGTCAAAGGTGAAGTGTTATAACTGTTAGGAATTTGGCCATTTTGCTCGAGAGTGTACTAAACCCAAAAATCAGAATCAAGGACATTCAAACTCTCAAGGCAATCCATCCAAACCAAGTACTTCTATAGCTTTGATATCTCAGCAAGATGAAAAATATGACTAGGGTATTCATTTGGAAGATATAGTGGCTCATGTTAGTCAAGCTTTTTTGGCTGAGGTTCATCCAGAAGATGGAAGTGAAAATTGTTCTTCTGATAGTGACTCTGCAGATTCTAGGAGTATAAATGAAAATGAAGAGTCACTGCCTCAGAAAAGTGCACCAAAGTTTTCTAATGAAGAATTATTGACTAATGCAGCTGCTGGAAAGGTTACTGAAAAGATTGCAGAGATGTTAGCTGAAGGAAATGCATTTATGGCTGATTCTAAGCAGGTACAACAACTTGACTCATGTTTAAAATGCATTGATTTAGAATTCAAAGTTACAAGATTGTGTGATGATAACACTAATCTTATTTGTGACATGAAATCAATGTACACATCGAACCAAAAGTTAAAGGAAAATGAAACTGTTTTGAAAACTAAAGTTGACTCTTTGAGAAATGATATCAAAGTTTTGCAAAACAATGTAAATGACCAAGCTTTTCGTCTCGATGTGTCATATGCTGAATATGAAAAGAAGATTAATGAACTTGCTGTGTCAAAGTCTGAAGTAACAAAATTGGTACGAAAGCTTGAATGTTATAAGAATTCTAGTTTCTTGTTGGATTATTATAATGATAAAGCTTCGGGAGAAAAGGTTATTGGTGGGGTTGGTTTTTGTCCTAATGTTGATGATAGTGAGATTAAGGGTGGTGTTGGTTATTGTCCACCGTTTAATGCAAATTATACCCCGAATGTGATTGAGGAAGTTTTGGTTGAAGATCTGGAACCAAAAACTGTGTTGAACATCAATCATGTTACTGGAAATGACATAGTATATGATGATTCAACCGATGATGATGTGTTTGATTCAGACAAGGTTGAAGGCACAGTAAAAGAATGTAAGTATGTGGAACCTGTTGTGGTGAAAACAGTGACCAGAGACATGTACATTCTAACTGAACCAGATGATGTGACTGAACAACCAAAACCTAAACCTATTTTTAAACCAGTTAAATCTTTTGTATGTGGAGGTTTTGATTCCCAAGAGACAAACTAGATTGAGAATATCTCAAATATTGATTTTTGTAAAAAGAAACTTGCTGAGGATTCTCATAAGGTTGTTCATTCATCAAACACTATGTCTCAGTGTTCATCTTCTAATTATTTCAAGGTTCAGAAAGAAACGTATGTGCGTGTTTACAAGGAAAAATGCTTTTGTTTTCATTGTGACACTGTTGGTCATATCATGAAAGACTATCCAAACAAAAACTTGGGAAAACATTTGGAAAATCCTAGGTTAGCATGTTCTTTTGTGAATCCATCGACAAAATTTGTACACATGACTGTAGATAGTGATGTAAGAAGCCAAATGTTCATTCTGCTTCGAAGTATGTGCAAGTTGAGTCTATGAAAGTTATGAATAAGGTGGAGACTACTCATCCAAAAGAAAATTTGTCTAGACCACAAAGACGTCGAAGAAATAAACGTTTGAGAAAACTTCTTGAACAATCAGTGGTAAATGACAAGGTTGAGGTGGTGGGTGAGATTGATAAGGTTCCGGTTACATCAAAATGGAAACCAAAATCTAATGTTTCTAGTTCGGAGACAACATCTCCTAAAATTTAGGAGAAATTTGATTGTGTAATGAAGGAAATTGTTTATTTTAATGAATCAGGACGACCCAAGACCACAATGGCTTGGGTCTCTATTACTAAATAATTGTTTCTCTTTGTATGCAGGGAACTCCAAGGAGGACTATTGGCAACCATTGGTATGTTGACAGTGGATGTTCTCGGCATATGACGGGTAATCTTAATTTATTGGAAAATGTGAAAGAAATTCAAGGCGGATACGTTGCCTTTGCGGGTAAGAAAGGAGGAAATATTTCTGGCCAAGGAACTGCATCAAATGGAAGATTGAGCTTTGAGAAAGTCAACTATGTTGAGCAGTTGGAGCATAATCTGTTATCTGTTTCGCAAGTCAGTGATAAATATTTCTCATTTCATTTTAATAAGTCAGAATATTTGGTTCTAAAGCCGGGATTTGTGATACCAGAAGATTGGATACTTATGCGAGCTCCTCGAAAGAATGATACATACATGCTTGATATGAGCACAGCAACGACAACATCGTCTGTTCCAACGTGTCTTCTTTTGAATGCTTCTGAATCCGATTCAACTTTGTGGCACCGGAAAATGTGTCACATTAATTTCAGAAAAATGAATTATCTTGTCAAGAATGGGTTGATTTCTGGTGTCCCAGTTATGAGATTTCATGTGAATGAAGACTGTATTCCATGCAAGAAAGGGAAGCAGCACAGGAAGTCTCATCCTTCAAAGTTGATTAATTCAATTGTGACTCCTCTAGAGTTGTTGCATATTGATTTGTTCGGACCTTATAGGGGCAAGAGTGAAGGAGGCAAATCTTATTGTTTGGTTGTGACTGATGATTACTCGAGGTTTTCTTGGCTAAAATTTCTTGCTTCTAAGGATGAAACAGCTGAAATTCTTAAGTTCCTAATTGTGGGCCTTGAGAAATTATTCAATTTGCAAGTCAGGAGAATTTGGAGTGACAACGGCACAGAACTCAAGAACGGAAATTTGGGTTTATTCTGTTTGATAAAGGGTATTCATCATGAATTCAGTGCTCCTTATGTTCCTCAACAGAATGGTGTTACTGAATGGAAGAATCGAACTCTTATTGAGACGGATCATACTATGTTATCTGATTCAAAGCTGCCGGTTACTTTTTGGGAAGAGGCCGTAAATACAGCTTGTCATGTTCTCAATAGGGTTTTGACCATGAAGAAACACAACAAAACGTGTTATGAATTGCTGAACAATCGAAAGCCTAATTTGGCGTATCTTTTGCCATTTAGAAATCCATGTATCTTGTTAAAGACTCGCGATGTTCCTACGAAATTCAGCTTGAAGGCGATTGAGGGAATTTTCTTGGGATATGTTACTAAATCTCATAATAAGAGAGTGTTTAACAAAGAATCACGTCAAATTGAATAGTGGTTTCATATTGACTGTGATAATCGTTATGTTCCTGAGGATGCAAAAGGTCCTTCTTGGGCATTTAATTATGATTCTTTATTCAGATCTTTCAATGTTACTCCTGAACTTTCTCCTACTGAAGCTGAAATACTCTATCAGTCCTACTGCAATGATGATTCAATTCTTGATCCTCGTTCGGTTATTCCGATTGTGGATACTCCTTCAGTTGATCCTAATGTAGCTTCAACTTCGGGTACAACACAACATGATGACTCTGACGATGATGAAACTGTGTTTCAGGAGTCATCAATTGATTTCCAAGACATAGTTGATGATTCATCAGCATCGGCATCAGTTGTGGGGGGAGCTGCTTTCAAATCTTGATGCTGTTATTCAAGCTTCAGATATTCTTCAATCTCATGTGCATAAGAATCATCCAACTGACAATATTATTGGAGATTTGAATGCGGGTGTTCAAACGAGGCATTGTACTCTTGCAGAAAATTCATGTTTGTATACTCAGATTGTGGATACAGGTATCTTGGAGACGTGTTTACATGCTTGTTTTATTTCTCAAACTGAACCTAGGAATATGGTTGAGGCTTTGGATGATGATTGTTGGATTGAGGCCATACAGGAAGAATTGGCTCAATTTGATAAATTGCATGTTTGGGATTTGGTTGACCTACCCAAGGGTTCAAGATCTATTGGCACGAAATAGGTTTTCAAATGTAAAAGTGATGATCGTGGAGTTGTGGTACGTAATAAGGCGAGACTTGTTGTTCAAGGTTTTAATCAGCAAGAAGGCATTGGTTACACCGAAGTTTACGCTCCAGTTGTGAGGATAGAGGCGATTCGATTGTTTCTAGCTTATGCTTCTTTCAAGGGTTTCAAAGTTTTTCAATTGGACGTGAAAAGTTCTTTTCTGTATGTAAAGGTGAAGGAAGAGGTATATGTGAAACAGCCGCATGGTTTTGAAGATCCCAAGTTTCCTGAAAAGGTTTTTAAATTGGATAAAGCGTTGTATGGTCTTCATCAGGCTCCTCGTGCTTGGTACGAAACTCTGTCGGTGCATTTACTTGAAAATGGTTTTGAGCGTGGTCAAATTGATTCTACCTTTTTCATCAGAAAAGCAGGGGGAGATTTATTACTTGTTCAAATCTATGTTGATGACATAATTTTTGGTTCGACGAATGTTGATCTATGTAAAGACTTTGAAAGAGTGATGAAGTTGAAATTCGAGATGAGCAGCATGGGAGAATTATTGTTCTTTTTGGGTCTTCAGGTTGACAAGAAGGAGGATGGTTTTTATATTCATCAAAAAAAGTATGTTGCTGATATTCTCAAGAAGTTTAACATGAAAAATGCTTCAGCTTCCAGCACTCCAATTCAAGTTAATCACAAACTAGATTCTGACCTGAAAGGGAAAGAGGTGAATTGTCGATTATACCAAGGAATGATCGGGTTTTTGATGTATTTGACAGCGTCCAGATATTATGTTCGTAGTATGCTTGTGTTTGAGATTTCAGTCTAAGCCTAAGGAATCTCATTTGATTGCTGTAAAGCGGATTTTTAGATACTTAAAGGGTAAACCAAGGTTGGGATTATGGTATCCATTTAATTCGGACTTTGATTTTATAGCTTTTACAGATTCAGATTATGGAGGTTGCCGTTTGGACAGAAAATCAACATCTGGTGGTTGTCAATTTCTAGGGAATAGACTTGTGTCCTGGCAATGCAAAAAGCAAACTTCAGTTGCATTTTCAACTTGTGAGACATAATATATTACAACAGCCAGTTGTTGTTCCCAGATCCTTTGGATTCAACAGCAGTTGAGGGATTATGGTTTGAACTTTACAGGGACACCAATGATGATTGATAACACAGCCACCATGTCGATCACAACAAATCATGTGAAACATTCAAAAACAAAGCACATAGAGATTTGACATCATTTTATTCGTGATTGTGTAGAAAAGAAGCTGATTGAGTTGGTGAAAGTTCATACGGATGACAATTTTGCCGACTTATTTACCAAAGCATTTGATCGGTCACGGTTTGAATTTCTTACTCAAATGATTGGTATGCTTAATCCAACATGACAAAAAGGTTTTCCATGGAAGTTTTTTTTTTGTTTTATAGATTATTTAAAAGTAAATAGTTTTATGCTTTACTTTTAGATAGTTTTCTTGCTTTCTAAAAAAACCCAAACAAACTGAAAAAGATAAAATCGACACTGCTTGAAGTTAAAGAAGAAATGATAGTACATTAGTAGGTGATCACATATTCATGACCATAGATTGATTACCTGGTGTCTACTCTTATGATTGTGCTTGCTTGATTTGATCTAAACTTCTAAAGTCTGCATAAACAGGAAATGATAGCTTCATGACTGCATGACATTTTACATTTAAATTTTAATTTGAATATTTTCATGTAATTTGAATTGTCAATAGGCTAGAAGCGTTTTTAGTCCATTAGTAATGTGAAAACATAATGATCTAAGTTACAATTGTGATTTGAAACCATGGTATGTCGGGTGTGTGTGTGTTAAAAGATCATTATCAGATAAAGAATATGAGACTTTAAGTATTTCATGAGATCAATATCGGACTGTATTGATTAGCACAATGTTTCAGTTCACTTTACTTCCCATGTCCCGAAAATCATGCAATGTGAAGTTGGACTAAGATATGTTTCTGAAAACTTGTTGGAACATATACTCACCCTTGGATCAATTATCTTGATTCCATTGAATATATCCAGATAACAGTTGGATCACGCTACCCTATGTCATTGAATTAATCGATTCTTTGATCATTCTTATGTTGAAGAATTCCATCGGTACAATCTTTCTGTTACTATGAATGATACTTCATCCAAACCAAGCTATATGAATCATTCGATTCTGAATCATTATGATTCAATATATCCTTCGGGATCTGATTTCATTGATATGCTAATTGAGATAGTCTCATCCTGGAGATTGATCTAAACTTTGCATAGGTCTCAATATGTCTTGAAGATAGTGCAAATTTTATATTTCTGTTGGCATATTTGTGGGGTACACATTGTCTTCATATAAATGGTACTAACTCACAAGAATGTGGGATAAAAACGCTTGTAGTTTCAAATTTTATAATGTTGACAGTTTGAATTGACATGTAGTATATTGCAAATTCGGTATGAATAAGTTAACATGTCATGATCTGATCTTGTTTACTTTGAAGTTTATCGCGCATCATTTCATAAATTTCTGAAAACGGAAAAGGTCAATATTTAAAGACCATGAAAAAGAAAGATGTGATATATGTAAGCTGTTAGTGAATGAATAGATATTTTCAAAAGATTTAATTCTTTGTTAGCTGAGCAAAATATCTGTGTATATGCAGAATGCCATAGGTCCACCCTTAGATCTGCTAAGGATTTTATATTCAAAATAGGTATGTGATACATCAAAGATACTGATATGATCTTCTTACTCGCAATGTTTGACCAAAAATATGTGATTCTGTATGTACAGAGAAAAACCAAAAAGATTTTGATTTTAGTTGATATAGTGTTACTGCTTTAATTTATTAAGAAAATTCAAAAAGATTTTAGTGAGTTTTAGCTTAAAGTTTGAAAAATTAAAAAAAAATATATGTTCTTTACTTTTTCTTTTATCTTTTCTAAGAAAAATTCAAAAAGATTTTGTTTTAATCTTCCATGAAAAATTCTTATAACTTTGGATTGAGACTGTTGTATAGGCTGCAAGTTTATATGGGGTCCTTCTCCCAATATAATACTTGGTTAAAGGAAGTACAACACAAAACATCTAGTTCAGAGGATATGTGCAGGGAATTATTTGTCAAAGAATTGGAAGAACAAGACTTGAAGATAAAGACCAAGCTGTTGTCAATGGGGAGTCTGTTGGAGCATGTTTTGTGACAACAAGCCTTGTAATAGACTAGTCTTTATGTTTAACATTTTGTTTGTTTTGTATTGTAAAAGTGTAAGTTTGCATAGGCGAACTTGTCAAGTTCGTCTGGTATAGTTGAGGCGAACTTAACAAGTTCGCCTAGACTAAGAGAGGCGAACTTAACAAGTTCTCCTGGCCTAAGAGAGGCGAACTTAACAAGTTCGCCTGGTGCAGAGTGTGTGGCTATAAATAGTTCATGAGTGATTCAGATCTGTAACAAGTAGAAAAGAAGAAGAGAGGATTCATTCGTGTGTACTATTTGTGAGATAATACAAGAAGCTTTCATCGAAATCGTGTCTTGTGTGATTGTTTTACTTTCGGTATTATTCGAGACGTACGTATACGACAGGATTCCGCACTTCGTATTCGTATTACGTGTTCTACAGCAGATATCGATCAGTAGACCCGTTGGGACCTACAGATAACTATTGTGTTATGCCTATCACTTAAGGATAACTGTTGTGTTATGCCTATCAGTCACAAGGTTTGATTGTACGCCCTAGTTTAAACTATAGTGGTTCTCCATAATTTCCTTATTAAACCATGTATCATATGAATTGTACACAAACTCTTGATATTACTTTGGTATCAAAACCTATGAATGCTCACCAACTATTTTTAGTTGACCCAGTTTTCATCATGTTTTAGGTAACTAGTGTATGAGATCATGTGCAAGATACTACATATAGGATTTGGACTTAGTGAAAAAAGAATTTGAATACGTTGATGTATGTAAGGCCCCAAACCCGGGAGGCCTCACTTGTTGGATTTACTCATTCACAAACAGTTCTTAAACTTGATTATCAAATAACACAGCGGAAAATACTTCAATAAAACATAATCATTACATTGTTTAACAACGGAAGCGTAACATATCCTATTACATAAACATGTCATAATCTAATCATAACGGGATGCCAGTCTTCACGATCAACCGGGTAACTCTTCCCGCTTGCCAAGCATCACCGTCCAACATCCATACCTGCCTTAACCTGAATGTGCATACTAAAAAGTCAGCTACGCTGGTGAGTTCTAGTTTTCGTTCGATTTAAGAAATGGTTCATCATTCAAAACATTCATTAGGGTTTAACATCACGTATGAGAAAACAGGGTCTTTCATTCATCACTGAAAACCTTCAAACATTTTTCCTCCTCATAAACACATAGATCATTTGTTTAAAACATTTAACATTCATTTAAGTCATACATTACTATCTACAATATGTATCTTTTCTTTAATCGTCTCTGTGTCCCCAAAGGAACCTTGCATGTTGTGGACAACCGCTACGTATCGCCGTCATTGCCACAACCATTCAATACGTGGGGTCAACCGTTACGAATCGCCGTCATTACCCAACACGCATCTTTCCTTTGGAAATCAACCGTTACGTATCGCCGTCATTGATCTCCCCTTACCTCATTCTCTTAGGATGATCATCATCACCCGAGTAACCGTCGTTACTCCCTTACCATTTGTACAACATCAAACCATTGGCAGGCCACCAAGACACTACCCATGTTGCTCTTATGGCAACTATGGCTCGCTATCCATAATCTACCATAAGGCTGGGAATTACATTCCCAGACTTCATTCGTCAATTCCGTTCATTCGACAGATTAGATTTGTAATGACTTCTTTAAAACCTTTGCCCTTTTTTCTTTTCTTTTCATAAAACCTTTCATTCATTTTCGAAACCCTTTACCTTTAGTTTAAACCATTTCTTTATAAACATTTCATTCGTAAACCTTCCGTTCATAAAGTTTCTTTCCATAAACCGTTCATTCTAAATCATTTCATTTCGTAAACATAGTTTCATAAGCATCATTTTATAAACATAGTTTCATAAACATCGTTTCGTAAAAACATCATTTCATATGTATGCACACCAGCCCGAAATCATTATATAAAACATTTAAAAGAGGGCTTCTAGAACTCACCTGATAAGCTAATCCGGGTTGCCCTAAACAAAGGTCCCACTACGTCACTTCCGATCTGAATTGATTAGTTAAATACACATCAGACCAAATCCCGACTCTAACGGTTTAACCTTCTAAACATACCGACTTTACCTAATCAGCCTGATGCCTGCGCACTTAGCAAGTGCGAAGACCCTGCTTCCTACGTACTTGATAAGTACGCAGTGCTCTCTTCCTGCATACTTGATAAGTACGCAGGACCTGTGTCACACCCCGCCAAGGCGAAAACGTGAGGCGTAACGTTCACTGGTTTTCAAAGCATATGATTACCATAACACATACATGATATTGGATACATAATCAAAGTTTAAATATTTACATCCCAAAACATAACTTAGTTTTTAAGATTTCGCAAATATGACTCAAGACCATGAGTTATACAAGTGAAATCCTTCCAAAAGTTGTATCCTCATGTATGTATGTAACCTACATTGATAGCCTGGAGACCACGTTCAATTTCCTGAAAACATACTTAAAAATGTCAACACGAGGTTTGTGAGTTCACAAATTATTATAAAGAGTTATCATAAACCAAATGTTTAAACCTAATCATTTTAACCTGATCAAAACTCTTTTGCTTAATCCTGATCACTTTAATCTGATCAGACCTCTTTTGTTTAAACTTGATCATTTTAAACTGATCAAAACCCTTTTGTTAAACCTGATCACTTTAACCTGATCAGAACTCTTTTGTTTAAACCTGATCACTTTAACCTGATCAAAACTCTTTTGCATGTATTACCAATGAATCTGAATACTAATCCGATCTATTGACCCCATTTGTAAGCTTGCAAGGAATACAAAATAGTATGTAATGTACGAGACCGTAACCAAACCCAACATTCTGTGCCTCCCCCCGCCTTTCTGCGAGTAAGACAATATGCGGTCATTCGGCTATTTGGACCCCTGGTTAGCGCGACTAACCATGACCGGAGGCGTCACCCCCAATGGTACTATCCATATAATCCCGGACTAAAATAGCTAATGGTTACTAACTTATTCAGAGGACTTTAAGCGCTTTACTTTTCCCTCAATACACACATACGGTCAGATCATTAGTTCATTCATTTACATACAAAAGTCTTTTACAAGTATGTTTCCACCCCAAATCATTTCAAAAACTTTAGAAAAAGGGGGATTAGTGAAACTCACCTTGATATAAGTATGTGCTAGCAAATCTTTAAATAAAGCAGATCGCTTATCCGTATCCTAATTACACAAGGATACTATACCCGTTAAGACTACCCGTCTTAAACGCAAGTTGTTCACCCGACTTAACTATTCTTGTTAAGTTCGACTTTGTTTATTTAAAAACATTGTTTTCTCATGACGACTCGTTGGTGATTATTATTAAAGTCTAGACGCTTTATTTATTTTCCGGAAAACTATTATATTTCCATATTGGTGACTCGTTATACTTGTCAAAAATAAATATTATTTTTGCAATCGTCTTATAATATATTTATATTATAGTCCACGTATAAACACATATAATCATTCTTTACTAACAATTATATCAATCACAGGTATCGTTCAAGTATTTTCTATGTATGTCTATCTCTATGTGCACATACAATTACTTATTCCGAACGATATTTATTAACTTGTTTCAGTTCGACATGTATTTATATTTCCTTACAAATATATACACACAAGTATGACTATATTTCAATCATATACTTATTTATTTTTAACTGAAACATCTTTAATTTCGTGCACATGAACCTATCTATGGTTATTTCATCATGATATGTGCATGTATGCTTTATATTGTTACCAAATGTCCCAAACACTTAGATCATAACAATTTCATGCCAATACACATACATATACCTTATGTATAATATTAGGGTTTTTAACATGATCTTCTTAGTATACATTTCCAGAACCTGATAAGTTATCAATATGTATATCTATATATATATTTGTATTGTCATGTTTTTAACCAATATCATAAACTATTTTTATGAACATACTCCCTAATCATGCATACATATGATTCAATAATTCTCATTTTAACAAGTTTAACACTTTATAAACATACATTTATCAAGTTCTCTAAAACACACCTACATATATATATATATATATATATATATATATATATATATATATATATATATATATATATATATCATGTTTCCTTCATGTATGTATCCATATTCAAACTTTTTTTTATCTAGTGTTAATCATGCTTTTAACATTTACAACTATCATTATGGTATCAAAACAACCACATATACACCCATACATACAATTTTCGGCTACACACATATATACACATTTACACACATCTTTTTAGTTTATCAATTCTTAACTTAGCATCATGAATTCAAATCAACACATATCTCGTAATTATGTTAAGATATTAACTTATGTATAAAAACTTATCATTTTCGAATTTCATACATCTTTTTATATAAAGTTTATTTTTTAATCATAATAATGTTAAACTTTATAAAAACTCTTTAGCTTTTTAAACCTCCTTTAATTATTAGGATGAACAACCTGTTTTCTCTAAGGAGTAAAGAAAATATAAAAGATGGATGACGATTTCGTACCACTAGTCAAGCTAGGTGAAGAAAGACGTCTGGAAGACACTAGGTGCTCGTGTTGTTATCAAATCCCGACTCCTAGACTCCAAACCTTCCTTGAGTCTTCAACTCTAACTCAACTTTTCTATGGATTGTTCTTGAATTCGAAAAATGCAAAGTGTTGGTGTGTGTGTATGTGTGCCGTGAGTGTGTATATATATGAGAGAGTGAGAGGTTGAGTGTATAAGTGAGTGCATTTAATGTGATGGAGATGTTGGTGTGGTCTATACTCAAAGAAGCATGGTCTTCTATGACATGGGTATGGTCTCTTATGACATAAGTATGGGAGTGGTGAGGTGATGTTACATGGGTGGGTCCTTCCTTGACTTTCGGCCGAAGTAGGGGGAGAAGGGATGGGGGGTTGGGTGTTGAATTCAGCCAAGTCTCATCAAAGGGTGATTGATTTGACGGCTTGACTCTTGCTTGCATACTTGGTTAATAGGGTATGGGCTTATGACAACATGATGGTGGCAAGTATGGTGGAGTGGGTGTGTGGGTGGTCCCACATAGGTATGGCCGAAAATGTGGTAGTAGGGTGGAGGTTGGGTCTTGTCACATCCCATAATTACAATCCCAGTCCTAGTTGGATAGGTTCTGTGGTGGTGTTAACCTTCTAGGTGATTGCGTGATCTAATACTTGGTGTAAAACTTTTACCGATCACATATCTTATATGTTTTTGTGTATTTTGACTTGTTTATTAGACTACTTGTTGATCCCGACCTAGTCATTACTTTAACTAAATTACACGTGTTTTACACATAAAATAACATAGTGACATGTAACAATTATTTATATGTCAACTTTCAAGAGTTTAGTCACCAATATTTGTGTTTTTAAGTTAAAGCGTCTCCCTAGACTTTTACTAGAATAACTTACTTGATAATCACCAACGACCGTACCTTGCGGTTTATTACCGCTTATTTCCCTAGTAATTCATAAAGATTACTATTTTGATATAAGTTTCTTTGCTAGACTCCTTGACTTTACTTATTCAAAATAATACTTCAGGAAAATATATGATTTGAACGTGCATTTATGTAATATGGATATTTACCTTAATTACTGGGTGTCACATTCTCCCCATGTTAAAGAGAATTTCGTCCCGAAATTCAGTTCTTGTCATCTTGACTTGGAGTGTTCGTGAACAAGGACGGGTAGTTGGCTTTCATTTTATCTTCCCGCTCCCACGTATACTCGGGGCCGCGCTTTGAGTTCCAACGTACCTTAACCAATTTAATCCGGCTACGCCTTGTTCTCTGAACCTTCCAATCTGTGACTTCAATGGGTTCCTCAAAGAAGTGCAGCTTGTTATCTATGTGAATCTCATCAGGCGGTATAATTAATGTGTCGTCCGATAAGCACTTCTTGAGATTTGACACATGAAACGTATCATGTACATTGCTTAGTTCTTGTGGCAACTTGAGCTTGTATGCTACAGGGCCAACCCTAGCCAATATTTCAAATGGTCCAACGTACCTAGGATTAAGCTTGTCACGGTTGCCAAATCTTGCAACTCCTTTCCAAGGTGAGACCTTCAACATGACGCGGTCCCCAACTTAGAATTCTAATGGTTTTCGTCTGTTATTTGCGTAACTCTTTTGCCTGTCACGGGCGGCCTTCAGACGATCTTTGATCTTGAAGATCTTATCGGTAGTCTCCTGAATAATCTCAGGACCAGTTAAATGTTTGTCGCCAACCTCCGCCCAACATAGCGGTGAACGACATTTTCGACCATACAAAGCCTCAAACGGAGCGGCTTTGATGCTGGTGTGGTAACTGTTATTGTATGAAAACTCAGCTAGCAGCAAATGAGTATCCCAATTTCCACCGAAGTCGATTACACACGCACGGAGCATATCCTCTAAGGTTTGAATGGTCCTTTCGCTTTGACCATCGGTTTGTGGGTGATATGCCGTGCTCATGTCAAGACGTGTGCCCATGGCTTCTTGTAATGATTTCCAGATTCTAGACACGAATCTGCTGTCTCTATCAGAGATAATAGAAATTGGTATCCCATGCCTAGCCACAATTTCCTTGATATAAAGCTTTGCAAGTTTCTCGGTTTTATCCGTTTCTTTGATGGGTAGGAAATGAGATGATTTTGTCAAACGATCAACAACTACCCATATCGTGTCATATCCGCTCGACGTCCTGGGCAACATTGTAATGAAATCCATGGAAATTTGTTCCCATTTCCATTGAGGTATCTCGGGTTGTTGTAACAATCCCGATGGTTTCTGATGTTCTGCCTTTACCTTTGAACATGTCAGGCATTTACCGACATAAATGGCAATTTCTCCTTTCATGTTCGGCCACCAATAGTGTTCTTTCAAATCCTTATACATCTTATCCGAACCTGGGTGAATGGAGTACCTGGACTTGTGGGCTTCGTCCATAACCAACTCCCGTAAGTTACCATAACATGTCACCCAAATTCTATTCATGAAGTATAAAGTATCATCTGACTTTGGTTCCAACTGCTTTATCATCCCTCGTAAAGCTTCATTCTGAATGTTTTCTTCTTTGATTGCCTCTTGTTGTGCCATCCGGATTTGAGTCATGAGACTCGTATGAATTGTCAATCCTAGGGCACGAACACGAAGAGTTTTAACCCGTTCCTTATGACTCAAGGCATCTGCTACGACGTTTGCCTTACCAGGGTGATACTTGATATCACAGTCGTAATCATTCAGTAGCTCTACCCAACGGCGTTGTCTCATGTTGAGTTCTTTCTGGTTAAAGATGTGCTGGAGACTCTTGTGGTCTGTAAAGATAGTACATTTTGTACCGTATAAGTAATGTCTCCAAATCTTGAGTGCAAACACGACAGCACCTAAATCCAGATCGTGAGTCGTATAAGTTTTCTCATGGACTTTCAGCTGTCTGGATGCATATGCTATGACTTTTTCTTTCTGCATCAACACATATCCCAGACCTTGGTGTGATGCGTCACAGTACACAATGAAATTGTCAGTCCCTTCGGGAAGGGATAGGATTGGTGCACTGCAAAGTTTCTGCTTCAGCAATTGAAAAGCTGATTCTTGTTTATCAGTCCAATCAAACTTTTTGTCCTTCTGAGTTAACATGGTCATAGGCAAATCTATCTTTGAAAAATTCTCGATAAATCGCCTGTAATAGCCTGCCAAACCCAGAAATTGACGCACCTCAGTCGGAGTTCTTGGTGCTTCCCAGTTTTTGATGGCTTCAATCTTGGATGGATCTACGTGAATACCATTCTTAATGATGACGTGTCCGAGAAAGTGAACCTCTCGGATCCAAAACTCACACTTAGAGAATTTGGCGTAAAGCTTCTCATTCCTGAGTAGTTCCAAGATTAATTTCAAATGATGTTCATGTTCTTCCTTGGTTCGTGAATATATCAATATGTCATCGATAAACACAATCACGAATTTATCCAAGTACGGCTTGCACACGCGGTTCATGAGATCCATGAAAACAGCCGGTGCATTAGTCAAGACAAATGGCATAACTAGGAACTCGTAGTGACCGTAACGAGTCCTAAAAGCCGTTTTTGGTATATCTTCTTCTTGAATTTTCAGTTGATGATACCCTGATCGTAGATCAATTTTAGAATAGAAACTGGAACCTTGAAGTTGATCAAACAAATCGTCTATTCGAGGAAGAGGATACCGGTTTTTGATTGTCAGCTTGTTCAATTCCCGGTAATCAATACACATTCTAAAGGTTCCATCCTTTTTCTTTACAAACAGGACCGGAGCTCCCCATGGTGAGAAACTCGGTCTTATGAAACCTTTGTCAAGTAATTCTTGTAGTTGGCTCGACAGTTCCTGCATCTCGGAAGGGGCTAGACGATACGGAGATCGTGCAACTGGTGCGGCTCCTGGTACTAGGTCGATCCGGAACTCGACTTGCCTTGATGGTGGTAATCCTGGTAAGTCCTCGGGAAATACTTCAGGGTAATCCCTAACGATTGGTATATCATCGAGTCGACGTTCCTCGGGTTTCTTCTCGACGATGTGAGCCAGGAATGCACAATAACCCTTGCGTAGATACTTATGAGCTTTCATGCAGTTTATCATCTTCAACATCATTCTACACTTTTCGCCTTGAATTGAAAGAATTTCTCCGCTTGGTAGTGGGATATGTACAATCTTCTCGAAGCATACGATCTCGGCATGATTCGTTGATAACCAATCCATGCCAATAACAATATCAAAACTCCCTAGTTCGACGGGTAGAAGGTCTATACTGAATGTATGGTTTTCTAAACATAAAGTACAACCCCTAATGACCTCTCCGGTTTCTATTAATTTTCCATTTGCTAATTCAATTGTATAACTTTGATCTAGTTTGTTGGCCTTAATACTAAGTAAGGATTTAAAATCATTCGACACAAAGCTCATATCCGCACCCGAATCAAAAAGTACAGAGGCATAGTGATTATTTATCGGGAACGTACCAGTGACGATGTTCGGGTCCTGGCGTGCGTCCCTTGCACCCATCACAAATGCCCTCCCACGTGCCTGAGTGTTCGTCTGATTCTTCCACTTGGGACAATCCTTCCTGAAGTGCTTCAGGTCACCACATATGAAACATCCCGGTTTAAATTTCCCCGTTTGGTCGTTAACTCGACAAGCTGGTGTGGTGTGACCAAACCTGTCGCACTTTCCACATTTGATACATTCACCGGTGTGCTGATTTCCGCACTTCTTACACCTCGGTAGGCCCCTATCATACTCCTTCCTTTCCGTTGTGTTGACTGCAAAAGCCTTCACAGTTCCTTGTTTCTTAAACCCTTGTTTTCCAGATTTATTACTTGAATTTCCCATCCATTTCCTTTTCTCCCCAGATCTACCTTCCTCGTTCTCCTTCCTTCTAAACACTCCATTACGCACTGCGTCATCCTTCAGTTTGAATGCTAAAGTTATGGCACTCTTGGCATCCATTGGATTAGATGATGTTACCATACTACGAATTTGAGGCGCAAGGCCCCACAGATACCTTTCCACACGCTTATGTTCGGGTGTGACCATATGAGGTACCAGAATTGCCAATTCATTAAAACGGTCGGTGTACCCCGCCACATCATCTCCGATCATTTGTAAGTTCCACATCTCAGTTTCAATCTTTTGCAATTCGTTTCGAGGACAATATTCCTCGATCATCATATTTTTCAAGTCTTCCCAAGATAATTGATACGCTGTCTCTCTCCCTAAAGTCTTGACTTGTGAATTCCACCAGGTTAAAGCTTTATCAGTGAGTGTGCATGTAGAATACCTCACCATGCAGTCAGCGGTGCATTCACTTATATCAATCACCGACTCCATCTTTTCTATCCATCTCATTAGTCCTACTGCACCCTCGGTGCCATTAAAACTGCGGGGGTTGCAGGATAGGAAGGCCTTGTAGGTGCACTTCCTATTTGGTGCATCTGTAGAATCACAAGTCATAACGTCATTAATTCGGATCATGACTATGTGTTATGGCTTATTTATTTTTATTACCTCCGGAACCTCCTGCTGTACCACTACCTCCTGCTGTACCGCTACCTCCTGCACCTCCTCCGCCGGTACCGCTGCCGTTTCCTCCGCCACTATTTCGATTTGCTTCATACTGCTTCATGGCGGCAGCTACTCGCTGTGCTATGAGTTGTTCCACGTTTGAGGAAATCGTCTCGTTGTTGCCACTAGTAGTGTTACGGGGCATCCTTCGCTTAGGTGCCATGACGTTCTTTCTAACATAACATTTAAAAAGAAACAACATTATATAATAATAATGATAGATCATGACATAAGGATACAACAACGTCAAACGTAAACAACCATCATCACAACATAAACCCTCACATACATAGTTAAAACATACATAGTACATTGTTCCAAAAGACAAGGATACAAAAGGGATGGGTTTACATTACCACATCAGTACCAAAGTTTTAAACTACATAATGTGCTACGGGCACAACCCGCCCGTAATAGGTCTAGAAGTAGGCAAGCGTTCCTGTCGGAACGGTAGCTGAAGTTAGCATCTGCTCCACGCGTGCCTCAGCTAGAGTAGCCCGAAGTTCAGCATCTATCGCCCTCTGCTCGGCTACTTCTGCCCTCCGTTCGGCTGCGGCGGTCCTCCTCTCCATTTCCGCTAATCTCTTCTCGAACTCCATCATGTGGCTGGATGCATGCTGAAGGGACTGGTCGATTAATTTCTGATCCTCCGCCATCCCATTAACATTTTCCACTAAAGTTGGAAGAGTTGCCAAGTCCCTTCGGATGGACTTCACATTCATCTCTAAGAGATCAATCTCTATCCCTTGCTTACTGGTTCGGGACATAAGTAAAGGGATGGTGCATTCTGCGCACTCCCCGGTGGGCGGCACTGGTTGTGATTCGCATGTCAGTCCGACAGAGTCGCAGGGAGATCCTCCTCCACCCTCCACATTTGAACTACTTGGCAAAGCCATTCCCAGTATGATGCGTCGATCCTTGGTCCTCTAGGCATGGTCTCTCCGATGGATTCAGCCATTGTTGTGTAAGACGTTTCCTAACTATGGAGTTTAAGTGGGGTTAGTGTGTGACATGGCGTGACTACAATATCCATATTACATGATGACTGGTTATGCAATGCTTATGCAATGAAAACGTTTTAGTGAGTCATTCAAACTATAGACTATGTTCCATTTTAGACTCCTAGTTCGCTATAATCAATGGCTCTGATACCAAGTTCTGTCACACACCGCCAAGGCGGAAACGTGAGGCGTAACGTTCACTGGTTTTCAAAGCATATGATTACCGCAAACACATACATGATATTGGATACATAATCAAAGTTTAAATGTTTACATCCCAAAACATAACTTAGTTTTTAAGATTTCACAAATATGACTCAAGACCATGAGTTATACAAGTGAAATCCTTCCAAAAGTTGTATCCTCATGTATGTATGTAACCTACATTGCTAGCCTGGAGACCACGTTCAATTTCCTGAAAACATACTTAAAAATGTCAACACGAGGTTGGTGAGTTCACAAATTATTATAAAGAGTTATTATAAACCAAATGTTTAAACCTGATCATTTTAACCTGATCAAAACTCTTTTGCTTAATCCTGATCACTTTAATCTGATCAGACCTCTTTTGTTTAAACTTGATCATTTTAACCTGATCAAAACCCTTTTGTTAAACCTGATCACTTTAACCTGATCAGAACTCTTTTGTTTAAACCTGATCACTTTAACCTGATCAAAACTCTTTTGCATGTATTACCAATGAATCTGAATACTAATCCGATCTATTGACCCCATTTGTAAGCTTGCAAGGAATACAAAATAGTATGTAATGTACGAGACCGTAACCAAACCCCAACATTCTGTGCCTCCCCCCGCCTTTCTGCGAGTAAGACAATATGCGGTCATTCGGCCATTTAGACCCCTGGTTAGCGCGACTAACCATGACCGGATGCGTCACCCCTAATAGTACTATCCATATAATCCCGGGCTAAAATAGCTAATGGTTACTAACTTATTCAGAGGACTTTAATCGCTTTACTTTTCCCTCAATACACACATACGGTCATATCATTAGTTCATTCATTTACATACAAAAGTCTTTTACAAGTATGTTTCCACCCCAAATCATTTCAAAAACTTTAGAAAAAGGGGGATTAGTGAAACTCACCTTGATATAAGTATGTGCTAGCAAATCTTTAAATAAAGCAAATCGCTTATCCGTATCCTAATTACACAAGGATACTATACCCGTTAAGACTACCCGTCTTAAACGCAAGTTGTTCACCCGACTTAACTATTCTTGTTAAGTTCGACTTTGTTTATTTAAAAACATTGTTTTCTCATGACGACTCGTTGGTGATTATTATTCAAGTCTAGACGCTTTATTTATTTTCTGGAAAACTATTATATTTCCATATTGGTGACTCGTTATACTTGTCAAAAATAAATATTATTTTTGCAATCGTCTTATAATATATTTATATTTTACTAACAATTATATCAATCACAAGTATCGTTCAAGTATTTTCTATGTATGTCTATCTCTATGTGCACATACAATTACTTATTCCGAACGATATTTATTAACTTGTTTCAGTTCGACATGTATTTATATTTCCTTACAAATATATACACACAAGTATGACTATATTTCAATCATACACTTATTTATTTTTAACTGAAACATCTTTAATTTCGTGCACATGAACCTATCTATGGTTATTTCATCATGATATGTGCATGTATGCTTTATATTGTTACCAAATGTCCCAAACACTTTAATCATAACAATTTCATGCCAATACACATACATATACCTTATGTATAATATTAGGGTTTTTAACATGATCTTCTTAGTATACATTTCCAGAACTTGATAAGTTATCAATATGTATATCTATATATATATTTGTATTGTCATGTTTTTAACCAATATCATAAACTATTTTTATGAACATACTCCCTAATCATGCATACATATGATTCAATAATTCTCATTTTAACAAGTTTAACACTTTATGAACATACATTTATCAAGTTCTCTAAAACACACCTACATATATATATATATATATATATATATATATATATATCTATATATCATGTTTCCTTCATGTATGTATCCATATTCAAACTTTTTTTTTATCTAGTGTTAATCATGCTTTTAACATTTACAACTATCATTATGGTATCAAAACAACCACATATACACCCATACATACAATTTTCGGCTACACACATATATACACATTTACACACATCTTTTTAGTTTATCAATTCTTAACTTAGCATCATGAATTCAAATCAACACATATCTCGTAATTATGTTAAGATATTAACTTATGTATAAAAACTTATCATTTTCGAATTTCATACATCTTTTTATATAAAGTTTATTTTTTAATCATAATAATGTTAAACTTTATAAAAACTCTTTAGCTTTTTAAACCTCCTTTAATTATTAGGATGAACAACCTGTTTTCTCTAAGGAGTAAAGAAAATATAAAAGATGGATGACGGTTTCGTACCACTAGTCAAGCTAGGTGAAGAAAGACGTATGAAAGACACTAGGTGCTCGTGTTGTTATCAAATCCCGACTCCTAGACTCCAAACCTTCCTTGAATCTTCAACTCTAACTCAACTTTTCTATGGATTGTTCTTGAATTCGAAAAATGCAAAGTGTTGGTGTGTGTGTATGTGTGCTGTGAGTGTGTATATATATGAGAGAGTGAGAGGTTGAGTGTATAAGTGAGTGCATTTAATGTGATGGAGATGTTGGTGTGGTCTATACTCAAAGAAGCATGGTCTTCTATGACATGGGTATGGTCTCTTATGACATAAGTATGGGAGTGGTGAGGTGATGTTACATGGGTGGGTCCTTCCTTGACTTTCGGCCGAAGTAGGGGGAGAAGGGATGGGGGGTTGGGTGTTGAATTCAGCCAAGTCTCATCAAAGGGTGATTGATTTGACGGCTTGACTCTTGCTTGCATACTTGGTTAATAGGGTATGGGCTTATGACAACATGATGGTGGCAAGTATGGTGGAGTGGGTGTGCGGGTGGTCCCACATAGGTATGGCCGAAAATGGGGTAGTAGGGTGGGGGTTGGGTCTTGTCACATCCCATAATTACAATCCCAGTCCTAGTTGGATAGGTTCTGTGGTGGTGTCAACCTTCTAGGTGATTGCGTGATCTAATACTTGGTGTAAAACTTTTAACGATCACATATCTTATATGTTTTTGTGTATTTTGACTTGTTTATTAGACTACTTGTTGATCCCGACCTAGTCATTACTTTAACTAAATTACACGTGTTTTACACATAAAATAACATAGTGACATGTAACAATTATTTATATGTCAACTTTCAAGAGTTTAGTCACCAATATTTGTGTTTTTAAGTTAAAGCGTCTCCCTAGACTTTTACTAAAATAACTTACTTGATAATCACCAACGACCGTACCTTGCGGTTTATTACCGCTTATTTCCCTAGTAATTCATAAAGATTACTATTTTGATATAAGTTTCTTCGCTAGACTCCTTGACTTTACTTATTTAAAATAATACTTCAGGAAAATATATGATTTGAACGTGCATTTATGTAATATGAATATTTACCTTAATTACTGGGTGTCACAACCTGCTCCGTGCGTACTTGATAAGTACGCACGATCTGTTTCTTCGCAAAACCCTAACTTTCGCATTCAGGTCTGATCACGTCAAGATCCCGAACCTGTTTGCATTCAAAACGTTCGTTTTCCATTAAGGAATTCAAATCTATGTTTATCTTTCAGTTTTATCCGTGAAAACGTTACCTTTTCACCCAAAACCCGAAAAACCTAAAAACGAACAAAAACTCAGATTTAGGCCCGATTGTTACCAGAATCGAGTTTCTGATCCGGAGGTTCCTCTCACGAGCTATGGAGCAACACTTTGCTGAAATCTCGGGTCGATCCGCCAACTTTCTCTCTCTACGGTTTCTCTCTCTAGAACTTGCAAATGAGAGAAATGGTGGAGGTCTAAGCTATTTATAGGGGAGGCTCCCCTTCCAGCCCGCCGGCCCATCCGGCCTGACCCGCCATGCCTCGTTCGTTTATTTCGTCATTTTAACTGTCGTTTTATTTTTGGGATGTTACAATGTATTAGCTTTTAGTTGTTGATTGAACTTATGTAATGAAATTTTGATTTAATAAACAATATGAAATTTAGTTGATCATGTGCTTATGGACAGTCTGCACGTCCGCCCCTGCGTATTCCGCCGTCGGTTGGGGTGTGACAGATTAGTATCAGAGCCATGGTTATAGGGGATTAGGTTATTAGAAACCAATGACCTAGTCTATAACCTTATATCTTACATGTTATCCTAGGTATTACATCGCATGATACAATACATGATATTTTATGTGCTACACTACTTGATAACTCACATGCTTATAAACATGCTATTTACGTAATACCTTGTTTACCACACTGTTTGATTACATGCTACCTATTTGATCCCATTAAATGCCATCCTAAGTTTTACCACACACTTATTCATATCTAAGTCTTTATACACCTTCACTCTTACACAATGAGAATTATGTTATCCTCATCATCACTGTAAGGTCCGGGTTCTTGAGGATCTTCAATCAACGGATTGAACAACGTGTTGAACCTGGCGGAAACAAACTCGACATGTGACTTGTATGTAGAATCAAAGAGGATGAGACACAACTCAACAGTCAAAAAATTCCTATATTGATTAAATCACTGAAAACACAATACAGATCATTCAACAACTCGTCTAAACTGTCTAACTCTCTTACTATCTCAGTCGTCCAACTGGTGTCTCTCTCGCCCAACCTGAATACTGTTACAAACACATCTATTTATACTAAAACAGAAAGTATTTGGTGGACCTAGGCCTGGGGACGCATACTTCAAGTATGCTGCCTGGACGGCATACTTCAAGTATGATGTCGGGACCGCATACTTCAAGTATGTTGCCTGACTGCATACTTCAAGTATGTTGCATGACCGCATACTTCAAGTACGCTGCTGACACGGAAGTATGCTGCCACATGAAGTATTTTTGGAACCTAGTAGTCCATAGAATTCAATTAGGTTTAGAAATGTATAACTTCAGAGTTTTCGGTCAAAAACTTTAAGTTTTTGGTCGAAAAGTGTTTTCGGTCAAAAACACTTTTCGATCAGAAGATTTCGATCGAAACTCTTTAGTATAAATAGTTTGTCTTTTGTATTTTCATGTAACATTTTTTCTCATTTGTATCTTTTGATTCCAAGTTAATCAGAGAGAATTTCATTATGTGTTGTTGTGATTCTGTGATCCACAGTGTTATTGAATGAAGATTATCAACTTGATTGTGTGCATCTTATGTGATTGATTTCATCCTTCATGTTCATATTCGATTCGATCATCTCGGTGTTACTTTGATCTCTGGATTGATTCTTCCAATGCAGAGAGTGATTGAAGACTTTGTCCTTGAATATCAGCATATCAGAGGGAACCACAAATGGTATCAGAGCTGTTGGTTAAAGCTCTTGGTATTCAAGAAGAATTTTAATCAAAATTGATAGAATTGGAGTATTTGGGTGCCATTGTTGTTGATTAGAAGCTAATATTGATGGAGATGAAGTTTACACCAAGTTTGGAGGCTTGATTTTTTATTCAGATCATCATAGGAAGTTTTTGGTCGTTTCAAGTGTTCTTCAGTTGAATTGCCCGAAAAGTCTATTTGAAGGAGTCGGATTCATTTTTTGACCGAAAAGCCTACAGTTTTCGATCAAAAAGCAGTGCCAAAAATCTGAGGATAAATTTCATCTGTGTTTGAAATATTCAGACTTTTCGAACGAAAAGTCCTGTCCGAAAAGAGTTTTTGATCAGCCAAGTTTTCGACCGAAAAGTTCTAAGTTGGAAGTTTTTCTGATTTCGGCCAAGTTTCAAATTACAAGTATAGAATGGCTGGAAAGGTTTACGATACTGATAGGGTTATTGGGAAATCACCACCGATTCTGAAATTAATATCAGTACTTTCCAATTGGAAAATAATAATGAAGGCGTATTTCAAATTTACTAAACACAGACTATGGGAATCAATTATGAAGGGTCCTCATATTCCCAAGACTGCAAATGCTGATGGGTTAGTCCCGATTGCAGATCCTGATCTATATTCAGAGGAAGATAAGAAGTTGATAGAGAGGGATAACAGAGCATTGGGATCTATTATTTTAGCACTTCCGACTGAGTTGTATCTGAATTTTGAGCAACATAAGACAGCTCAGGGTTTGTGGAATGCATTGTGTTTAAGATTTGAAGGAAATGCAGCTCTTTAGGAGAGTAGAACCAATCTTCTACTGAAGCAATACAACATGTTTAGCTATAAGAAGAATGAGACTCTCAGTGAACAGGTAACCAAGTTCACAACTATGATCAACAGACTGAGAAAAATAGGAGTGAAATTTGAAGAGTATGATCTAGGGAAGAAGCTGTTGGACTCATTACCAGACTGCTGGAGCATACCGTGTATGCTAATCAAGAACACAACTCCAGATCTGAAGAGTAAATCCCTTGATGATATTATCTGTCTGCTCGAGTCTTATGAATTGGATGCAAAGAAGAGAGAGCTGAACAACCAGGATAAGCAGAACAGTTCAGGTTCAGCAAATGCAGCATTGTTCTCTAGAAGCAGTGAAGAAAGTAGTGGAACAAAATCTGAGAAAAGAAAGGGTTGTTGTGAACACTCCTCTGGTGAGAAAATCAAGTCATCTGGACAAATTCTTGAAGATCAGATTGCTCTGTTTGGAGCTTTCATGAGAAGTTATGATGCATTAGTAACAGGAAAGCTTCAACCTGCCGTGCATGATGTAGAGGATCTTGTTCAGATCAATCCTGATGACTTGGAATATATGGACTTGCAATGGCAGATGTCCATGATAGCTGTAAGGGCTAAAAAGTATCTGAAGAAGGTTGGGAAGGATAAGCTGGAGTTTGGGAAAAAGGTTGGTTTTGACAAAGCTAAACTCAGGTGCTACAACTGTCAACAACTTGGTCACTTCGCTCGTGAGTGTACAAGGACAAGAAAAAGAAGGTTGAGGGAAGTGGAGTAAGCTAGTGGAAATGATTGATGAGACTGACAAGTAAAAGAAGGCTCCAACTGCACTCATGTCCAAACAGCTCAGCAATTGTGAATGGGAAGATGAGATCGACGATGCTGAGGATGAACTTGATGAAGCCTTGATGGCTGAAATTGAAGTTTCAAAGAAACCAGCTGAGATTGTCAGTGCTTGTGCGCTCAAAACTGATTCTAAAGGAAAGGGCAAAGCTGTTGATTCTGATGAAACTTCATCTGAGCGTGAGGTAAATTCTGATAATGAATCTGATATATGTTCCTCTTTGTGCGTAGAAAGAATGCATAATTATCATGCAGCAAACACATTCTTACTTGCTGAAAATGATAAGCTAAAAAGGGTAAACAAAGAATTAAAACAAAATGAAATTAATTTTACAAGGAAAATTAAAGCACTTTTGAAAGATAATGTAACATTTAAAGAATATATGGATAAAAAGAACGTTTTAATAAAAGATCTTTCAGAAAAACTTGTCACATCTGAAACTGAGTTAATAAAAGAATGGGTTATAGTTGCAAAGTGGAAGATGCAACAAAATGTCTTTAATGAATGTGTGAGTAAACAGAGAACTATTTATATCAAAGACGGGTTGGGTTATAACAAAGTTCCACATCCTGATAACTTTGTACCATTTCCTGAACCACATGAATCAAATGAGTTGATAAATGCGAGTAACTCTAACTTTCGTGATATGTATATAAGTGCAGATGTAAACTTAGGGTGTGTGGATGATGATAGTGACCTTGATGGAGTGAAAAGTTTTTCTGCTTTCAATAAACAATGCACTAGGGAGTTTATAAGGATTGCAAACAATACCTAGATGTTGACTGTAATATAAATAGATTTGTTACAGTTTCTACTGTTGATGTAAACAATTTCCATGTTTCTGATTCTGATTCTGATGCTTCTTATGTTTCGGCATGTTCTACTAATGTTTGTGATGATTCTGATTGTGTGTCTGAAGTGTCATCAACATCCACTTTCTTTGATAAAGTGGTGCATATAGCTAGAGACTATGTCCCACTTCATAAAGTCTCAAGTCTAGCTGGTGATGTTGTCTTAGATGAGTTTGGAAATCCATTAATTCAAGAGTATGATTTGTCAAGTGAAAGACCAAAGAAAAACGATGTCATAGCAGCAGAGAATCATATTCTTACCAGTGAGACAGAGAGCAATAAAGTTGTCAAAGTTAAAGTCAGTATACCAACAATTGTCCAAAGAAAGTCTTGGTGTGTCAAAGGCAAATCCATTGATTTCAAAGACCAGTTCATTGATGTCAAATATAAGCATGTTCAAAGCAAATGACATTTAAGAAAGAAAGTTTGTGGATCAAAGAGTGAAGTAGGCGAGTGTTCAAAGTCAGGGTCAAACTTAAAGCCTAAAGCTACAATTGCTTTGTGTGTGGTCAAGTTGGACACTTTGCTAGAAATTGCAAACACAACTCAAGTGAGTCAAGGTTCACAAAGAACAAAGAGAGAGTTAAGAGCAAAATTACAAAGCATTTCAGGAGAGCGTCTGAGAACGACAGTGTGTCAGAGTCCGGAGTGAAACAACGATATAGTCGTGATTACTTGCTTTCTAGGAATTGTCATGATTTGTATTCAAATGTTTGTCGTGCTTATGTGCTACCTAATTTTGTGGACACACGTGTCCCAAAAGGTTCAAAAGATGTGAGAAACTTAACCATCCAATCTATTTAGCTAAAGAAAAAATGACTAAGAAATATGGGGAAAATGTTGGTTGTGTTTGGAAAATTAAAAATGAACAATCTTCGCGTATGGTTGGAACAAAGAAGAATATAATCTTGAAGAAACAAGTCGTTGTGACTAAGACTGTAAAAAGTCAAAGTCAGCCCGGGTCAAAGATGATCTGGGTACCTATTTCTCATTAAGTTTGTATTGAATGTGCAGAGTTTAACCGGGAGGACTATTAATAATGCTTGGCATGTTGATAGCGGTTGCTCAAGGCATATGACTGGGCAAAGAGAGATTCTAAAAAAATTTCGATCTTTTGATGGTGGTTTTTTTGCTTTTGCTGGAGGCAAAAAGTGAGGAAAAATTATTGGTCAAGGAACAGTGTCAAATGACCTTATCACGTTAGAGAAAGTCAATTTTGTGTCTCAATTGGAATTCAATCTACTCAGTGTTTCTCAAGTATGTGATAAAGACATACCAGTCCATTTTACAGCAAATGAGTGCTTATTCTTAAAGCTCGGACCGGTTATTCTAGAAGAAATGATTCTGATGCATACTCCAAGAAAATTCAACACATATGTGGTTGATATGAATGATCATACTACACTAGTTAATGTCTCATGCTTGTTATCAAAAGCGACTGGTTCAGTATCTTATTTGTGACATCGACGAATGGGTCATGTAAATTTGAAGAACATGAATAACTTGGTGCAAAAGAATTTGGTGCGAGGATTGCCAAAGAAAGAGTTCATAATTGAAGAAAGTTGTATGTCATGTGCAAAGGGAAAGCAGCACAAGAAATCCCATCCAAGAAAAACCATAACAACTTTTACTAGACCTTTATTTCTCATACATATGGATTTGTTTGGTCCAGTTCGAGTTAAAAGCATTGCGAAAAAGTCATATTGTCTTGTTATCACAGATGACTTTTCAAGATTTTCATGGGTGTTTTTTCTTACAACAAAGGATGAGACACCTGAAACGATTATTGAATTTGTCAAAAGAATAGAAAACATCTGTGGCAGCAAAGTATTAATCATTCGTAGTGACAATGGAACAGAATTTAAAAATCAACTGATAAATTTGTTTTGTGTATAAAAAGGAATAACACATCAGTATAGTGCTGCAAGAACACCACAATAGAATGGCGTGGCTGAAAGGAAGAACAGAACTTTGATAGAAGTTGCTCGAATAATTCTTGTTGATTCAAAGTTGCCTATTATTTTCTGGGCTGAAGCAGTCAACACGGCATGTTATGTTTTGAACAGAGTTCTTTGCTTATACTGATAGCGGTTATGGAGGTTGTAACTTGGACAAGAAGTCAACATCAGGCGGATGTCAGTTTTTGGGGGGGAGACTGGTGTCTTGGCGGTGTAAGAAACAAACGAATGTATCTACATCAACTACCGAAGCTGAGTATACTGCGGCATCGAGCTGTTGTTCACAAGTTATCTGGATTCAACATCAAATGCTAGATTTTGGAGTGAATTTCGTGGAAACTCCGATTTTTTGTGACAACGAGGCTGTGCTCGGAATACTAAAAATCCCATTCAGCATTCCAAAACAAAGCACATTGCGATCAGGTTACATTTCATTCGTGATTGTTTTAAGAATGGGCTGATTAAAGTGGTCCATGTCAATACCCTAGAGCAAAAAGCCGATATTTTTACAAAAAGCTTTTTCAACTGATCGGTTTAACTATTTGGTTGAGATGTTGGGGATGATTTCATTTTAAATAAAGAAACATAAAAAAGGGGTTTTTCAGAATAATAAATAGTCCATTTTTGAACTGAAAGACCTTAGAAATTTGTATCTCAAAAAGATTTTCTTTTAAGTGTTAAAATTGTGTTGTGTATGCTTTATATGTGTGTTAGCTTAATGAATGTTTGTGTCAGATATGCTTATTCTCATAGTGATATAAGTAGTAAATAAAGTTACATCACAATTTTAGGGGGAGAATAAAAGAAAAAGAAAAATTATGCTGAATAAGCTGAGTGTATTTGATCTATGTGAATAAAGTTGAAAAATCTGAATATCTGAAAATAAAAGATTAGTGTGTCTGATTGACTTATATATAGAAAATGATAGTACAAGTGTGTGATGAGCTTATGCATGAATTGGATATGATGGTGACATCGGTTACAATTTTTGATATGCTGGTAGGCTCTGCATATGTAAATTAGGCGATATTTGTGTGATTAACTAAATTGCAATCTTAGTGTTATCCTCATCGAATATCGATACTTTCATTCTTCGAATGCTAAGTGAATCCATGCATACCATGAGACCAGGATCTTGATGGGTTTTTAGCACAATTCGTTTACTCTATTGACTATATCCGTCAAATATACGATTTAGAGTTAAACATCTTTATACAGCTGATGGTTCTGGTGGAAATATCGGATGGAAACCAGAAAGTCAGTATGTCTCGCCCTTTGAATCATTCGTGATTTCAATTGACATATCCAATACTCTATGGACATCCGCATAACCGAATCAAATCTGATTCCAAAAGTCCATCACTACATGTCATATCTCATATGAATCAAATTGATTCAGTGTTCGTTCCATCAGAAACCAAGATATATGAATCAAAAAGGTTCACATCAAATCCATTTGGATTATTTTTCTGTGCTAAAAACGCTACCCTCGTGCTGGTGATTGGATTATGTTTTGGTGAAACTTTGTGTTGCGTAATAGCTTAATCCATCTCGATGTTTGGATACACTCTTTATTGATAAATCTTACCTTAAATGTCACACAGTATCTACTGAAATATGATGTTTGAGTTTAAGCTGAAAATTATACTAGCAATCAAGGTTGAACTGTTTAGATTCTGATTTGATATGCAGTGTAGTTAAGACAGTATACATTTATGATCCTATGTCAGTTCAGTTCACCAAAAGGAAAAATGAAAAATATAATAAATTGTTGAAATATGTTGAGAAAAAGTCAAAAAGAAAATAGTAGAAATAAATGAATAACTATGTGTTTTGTTAAGTGTTTAACTGTTTTCTGTGTTTGAAAAAGAATAATAAGTCATTTTTTATAAAAATTAGTGTGCAAGTGTGTATTCTAATCTGGTTATGATTGTGATTGTAAAATTATTAAAAATTGGAATAGATCTTAATGATGTCAAAATGGACTTAAATATATATATATATATATATATAAAAATAAAAAAAATTAAAATAAAGTTGGTTTGAAAATTATAAAAATAAAAATAAAAAAATAAAAAAAAATTCAATAAAGTTCAAAGTTTTCGATCGAAACCTCATCCGAAAAAGTTTTCGATCGAAAAGTCACGACCAAAGTTTTCGTTCAGAATTGAAATGTCTATATATTCAAAAACTTTCGATTGAAAATCTTTTTCCACTATTATTTTCTCTCGACTGTCGATTCAAAATTCATCGAGTTTTTTACAAGTGTTGAGGTTTCGTGCGAAAAAGTGTTGTGATTGTGACGTCATCATGTGTAAGTCCCTGTCTCGGTGTGACGGATCTCTCGACTCGCGATACGACATGGTGATAACGTGCGGAATCCATGATCAACGTGCTCGTGTAAATCAATCAACAACAACAGTGTAAATAAACTCTTTGTATTTCCTTATCAAACACTGTTTACAAGCTTTCACAGATCCGTCTCTAAAATCTCCAAGTCTTGTAATCTCTCCTCTCTTCTTCTAAACTCTAAGGCTTGTAAACACCTATTTATAGGAAAACACAAAACCACACAGCACCATAGGCGAACTTAACAAGTTCGCTCCTCAAGATGCTTATTATACATATTTGTTTGCTACAGTTACAAGTTTATGCTCTAACAGACTCCCCCTTAACTGTTGCAGACAAATCTATCAATTACAAGTCAAAGACTCTAAGACTAAGACATAATATCTTCAAGCTCATTGTCACCAGAATATGTTCCAACAGACTCCCCCTTGACAACTGCTTCAGAAGATTGTCATTCGTCTTCAAGATCAGCATGAAACGTATTGTATTCTTCGTCTTGTTCATCTGCACACTTTCTCTTTCTTTCTAGAAGAAAACTTGGGAGAAGGACCCCTTGTCAACTTCTGTCTGCAATATTTAGTTTTTGCAAAGGAGAACAACCAAGAATAACCAACAATTAAGATTTCCATGGAAGGTGAAAAAATAAAAGCTTTTTGGTTTTTCAAACATAAGAAACACAAAATCTTTTTGGTTTTTCTCTATACAAACTGAAATGTAAAATAAGAAAACACATCTTTTTGGTCGAACATCACGAGTAAGATGATCAGATCAATATAAACAATGCATCAATCACACATTTTGGATAAACATCCATAAACATTCTATGGGTATCCTATCCAGATTCATTCTTTCATTTCTTTCTTTTCTTTATACTAGATAAGATCAAATCTTTTAAGCTTCAACCAAAACATGTAATGATACGCGAAGAACTTCAAAGAAGATGGGATCAGATCATAACATGTTTACAATATAAATTACATATGAATCTGTAACACATAACATGTCAATCTAAGTTGTCAATATTATAAGAATTGAAACCATCAGTATCTTTGTCCCATGTTCTTGTGAATAAAGGTACCATTTATTTTGTAATATAAAATATACCCCACAAATATGCCAACAGAAAAATAAATGTGCACTATCTTCAAGACATATAAGATCATTGCAAGAAAATATTCAATCTCCATGATGAATTATACCGTAAAACACAGGAAAATATCAAGCAGAGAATCAAAATGATTCATAATCAAATGATTCATAATCGAATGATTCAAATTGTAACATCCCAAATAATGACAAGACAAATAGAAAAGGGAAATAAAGTGGGCTTGGCCAAAATTTCGGCCCATGGGCCGAAAAGAAAAGGGGGAAACCCCATTACAAAACAGCAGCTTCAACCCAAACCCCTCTCATTTCATCTTCCTGCGCAAGAATACTAGAGAGAGAGAGAGAGAGCGATCGGCTTGTGAAGAAAACCGCAAGGAGAAGACTCAAGGGCTCGGGAATCATCCGACTCCACCATTTCAACGCATAGCAACAGAAATCGGGCCTGTTGAGGTAAGCATCGCCTCTGATTATGAGTCTTTGCATGTCTCGGGTTTAAATCAAATAAAGATACGATTTTTGCATACGAAACTTGAAACAAATCACGTATTTGAACTCAAGAACGATAAAGGAAGGTGTTTAACGTAAAATGCTCAAGGTTTAATCGATTGGAAATAAGTTGGCTGGAGCAAGGTTCTGGTCAGGGAAGATGCAGACCCATGACTCGAAACTATAGTTTCGATACATACAGACCCGTCGAAACTACTCTAGTTTCGATAGTCATGTTTGACTCGAAACTATCTAGTTTCGATAGCAGCCAATGACTCGAAACTACCATAGTTTCGATAGGAACTCAGGACTCGAAACTACCTAGTTTCGAGTGTCACCTTGAACCTAAACTAAGATTTTTCATAAGTTAATGACTCGAAACTACCATAGTTTCGATAGGATCTCATGACTCGAAACTACCTAGTTTCGATAGAAGGATTATGACTCGAAACTACCTAGTTTCGAGTGTAAGACCATAGCTCGAAACTACCATAGTTTTGATGCGACCCACCTCCCGAAACTACTGAGTTCAAGCATAGTAATGTCTAGTGTCATCTAGGAGCACCATCTTATGTGTATGACTTTATTATACAGATCGTGAGTGACATTAGTGAAGCCCAGTAGCCAGCTTAGTGTATTACAGAAACTACTCATCAGGTGAGTTCTATGTGCCCCTTCTATGTTATGTGCAAATGTTTTCAAATGTTTTGGGGCTGAAATGTATACACTAAGTGAATAAATGTTATGAATGCCAATGTGATCATATGTGATACTTATATATATATGAATGTTAATATGATCATACGTAAAATAATGATGAACAAGAATGAAACGAATGTATACAAAGAATGAATGAACGAACGACATAACGAAAAAGAAGAAAATCTTGCTTTATATTTTATATATTGCTTGTTACGAATGCATGTAAATGTATGGACGCTTCGATGATAACGGCTACTTCGGTAGACGGACGACCTCGTGACTATTTTGCAATCGGGACAAACACGTTCCTTCATTAGCTAGGACGTGTGAAAGGCACTAATGGACGGTCGAAGCAATTGCCTTATCAATGATAAGTAGAACGGTTGCATATATAATAGTTCACGTGGGAAACGGATGCCTTAGGGCAGACGGGCGAATATGACGGACTACGACGGTAGTACGGTTAAGACGGACGGCCGAAGGTTTGCCGGACGGTATAGCATAACAGATGGCCGAAGGTTTGCCGGATGTTGTGGAGGACGGACTACGACGGTAGGACGGGCGTATGTCTTCGTGACTTACGCATAAATGAATGTTGGCTGATCACTTTTATGAGTATGACCAATAAATGTTAATGAAAGTAAAGGTGAATGCATATTTATGTGCTCACATACGAATGATAAAAGAAAGCAAAGGATATGTAAATGTGTATTTATATTTATATATTTATACGTAAGTATTTATAAATGAATAATGTTCATACCTAAATGTTTTTAACTAGAACTCACCAGCGTTAGCTGACTTTTAGTATACATTTCAGGTAAAGGAAGAAAAGGTCGTGCGATGGCGTGAAGGTTACCCGGCACAAGACTGACATCCCACTTTTGTTTGTTAAGACAATGTTGTGTTTTTAATTGTTAAGACTTCCGCTGTTATGTAATGTAATTGAATGATGAAGGTTTTTAATTTAAGTTCAGTATTTATGGCTATGTTTATGAGTAAATCCAACAAGTGAGGTCACCCGGGAAAGGGGCCTTACAAGTTGGTATCAGAGCAATAGTTTGAGAGATTCAGACATCCCTAAATGTCTGGACTCAAACTGATTATGGGACCAACGCACGGATGTCAGTCTGGGTAGCCAACGCCAACGCTAGCACGGTAAGTAAGTCATAAAGTAAATGCTCCTGCATAAGAATAGATACCTTAACTTAGAACAAATAGATGTTAATGCCACGACTGATTTGAAGAGTTTTGAACCCGAAAAGCAATGTAAATTAGTAATCGCAAACCGGTCACTGTAATTAAGAATTTACCTTGCTCGTACTGTTCCAAACTATGATATGAAGAAATGACATTGATGTATTCCCTTTTCATATCAGAAATTTCTAGAAAACTATGGCAAGTAGAGGAAGAACTGCACGCCAAGGCGGCCATACGGGCCGAGTAGGTAGACCGCCAATGAACCAAAGACAAGAGAAAGAAGAAAGCATGCACGTGAAATACACCGAGAGAGTGCATGACACTAATGTGACCCCACCGGGAGGTGACAATGAAGGGGCACTACGATTGGAACCCGAACTTAGGGATGCTATTGCCCGTGAGGTTGTACTGACACTAAAGAGCATATTGCCTGGTCTATTACCTGAGACACATAAAAGGAAAAGGGAAAACGCATCTAAAGGAACTGGAAAGGGGAACTATATAGCTGAGGCTAAGAAGCCAAGAACTGAAAAATACGAAGCTTGTAAGAAATGTTTGAGGAAACACCAAGGCGTGTGCCTAGTTGATTCCACCGTCTGTTATAGGTGTGGGAAGGCGGGGCACTATTCTCGCGAATGTTTAAGAGACACTAAATGCCAAGGTTGTGGACTATTTGGACACCTAACCAAGAATTGCAAGAGAACTAGACAATCTGGTTTGGGAAAAGAAAAGGAACAACAGAAGGCGAGGACTAGAGGCTACGCCCTGACTGAAGAGGAAGCAAGGGGAAACCCTGATGTTGTGTCAGGTACATCCCTAGTTAATAACGAACATGCTGCTATTTTATTTGACTCGGGTGCTAGTAAAAGCTTTATATCAAATGCCTTTAGTCGAAAACTGAATTGCACTATCAACACAGTAGTAAAGGCCTTTAGCGTACAAACTGCTATTGGTAAAAACTCAGTAGTCATCCAAGTGACTGACGATTGCATGGTAGAAATAGAGGGCCATAAGTTTCCATCTAAATTGTACCTTCTAACCTTAGGAGGATTCGATGTAGTATTGGGCATGGATTGGTTAGCTGCCAACGAAGCTCAAATCATATGTAAACGAAAGATGATACATCTCAAGGCCACTGACGGCAGTCCGATTACGGTTTATGGTGACTGGAATAGCACAATGCCGAACGTCATCTCGATGATCAAGGCCGAAAGTTACATGAGGCGCGGTTGCGAAGCTTATCTGGCGTATGTTATTGACGATAGAATGAAAACGAAAGAGCTAAAAGATGTACCCGTGGTGTGCAATTTTCCAGAAGTGTTCCCAGAGGACCTACCTGGTTTGCCGCTCGATCGGGAAATAGAATTTCAAATTGACTTACTGCCAGGAGCTGAGCCCGTTGCCAAGGCACCATACCGATTGGCTCCGTCAGAAATGAAAGAATTAATGTCCCAACTTGAAGAATTAACAGAGAAAGGATTTATCAGACCGAGCATCTCACCATGGGGCGCTCCGGTATTATTTGTAAGGAAAAAGGACGGCAGCATGCGCATGTGCATCGACTACCGTGAATTGAACAAGAGAACAGTAAAGAACAAATACCCATTACCTAGAATAGACGACCTCTTTGATCAATTACAAGGCGCGAGTTGGTTCTCAAAGATTGATCTCAGGTCGGGTTACCATCAATTGAAAGTAAGAGAGAAGGATGTACCGAAAACTGCGTTTCGTACACGTTACGGGCATTATGAATTTCTTGTGATGTCCTTCGGACTAACCAACGCACCAGCAGCATTTATGGATTTAATGAACAGAGTATGCCGACCCATGTTGGATCGATCAGTAATAGTTTTTATAGATGACATCCTCATATATTCAAAGAATGAAGGTGATCACCACTGTCACCTAAGAGAAGTATTGGAGGTGCTAAAGCAGGAAAAGTTGTACGCAAAATTCTCCAAATGCGCGTTCTGGCTTAGGGAAGTCCAATTCCTAGGTCATGTAATAAACCCAAACGGCATCATGGTGGATCCTGCAAAGATCGAGACAGTAAAGGAATGGAACATCCCAAAGACACCAACAGAGATACGAAGCTTTCTAGGGTTGGCAGGCTACTATCGAAGGTTCATCCAAGATTTCTCAAGAATTGCCTCGCCGCTAACCAAACTGACACGGAAGGAAGTAAAGTATGAATGGGGTCCAACCCAAAACAACGCGTTTGAGGAACTTAAGACACGATTAACTCAAGCTCCAGTATTAACACTACCTGAGGGAAATGAAGACTTAGTAGTCTACTCTGACGCTTCAGGGCAAGGTTTAGGGTGCGTACTCATGCAACGAGGAAAGGTAATTGCTTATGCATCGCGGCAACTAAAGGTTCATGAAGTTAACTACCCAACACATGATCTAGAATTAGCAGCAGTAGTTTTCGCGTTGAAAATATGGAGACACTACTTGTATGGAGTTAAATGCACCATCTACTCCGATCACAAAAGCTTGAAATACTTTTTCGAACAAAAGGAACTAAACATGAGGCAAAGAAGATGGTTAGAGCTACTGAAAGACTATGACTGTGAGATATTGTACCATCCAGGCAAGGCAAACGTAGTGGCTGACGCTTTAAGTAGAAAGGAAGAATCGGCACCTATCCGGATCAAAGCGTGTCAGTTAATTATAACGCCAGACTTAATGGGTGAAATATCAAAGGCACAAGATGAAGCATTGTTAGAAAGAAATGTGAAACGGGAAAGAATAGTAGGACAACAAGGGAACTTAGATGCGAATGCATACGGAGTACGAACTAGGTTTGGCCGGATGTGGATACCTAAGATTGGTGAGCTTAGAGCCAAAATACTCGATGAGGCCCATAAGTCTCGCTATTCTATCCACCCCGGGACAAACAAAATGTATCAAGACTTGAAGAAAGAATACTGGTGGCCTGGCATGAAGAATGATGTGACAGAATACGTGAGCAAGTGCCTAACGTGTTCTCTAGTTAAGGCCGAGCACCAGAAACCATGCGGTAAAATGCAACCTTTACCAATACCGGAATGGAAGTGGGAAGAGATCACAATGGACTTCATTACCAAGCTACCGCGAACAGCTAAAGGCAATGATACCATTTGGGTGATCGTCGACCGCTTGACAAAGAGTGCTCACTTCTTGCCAATACGAGAAACTTCTTCTTCTGAAAAGCTAGCAGAAGTATTTATCAAGGAAATTGTGAGCAGACATGGTATGCCGCTGTCGATTGTGTCTGACAGGGATACTAGATTCACGTCAAGGTTTTGGAAGAAATTCAATGAAGCAATGGGCACTAGACTGAACATCAGCACCGCTTACCACCCCCAAACCGATGGACAATCGGAAAGGACCATTCAGACCTTGGAGGACATGCTCCGGGCCTGTATCATTGACTTCGGTGGGAGTTGGGACAGCCATCTACCATTGGCAGAATTTTCATATAACAACAGCTATCACTCGACTATTGGCATGCCGCCATTTGAAATGTTGTATGGGAGGAAATGTAGGACCCCGGTTTGTTGGGGGGAAATTGGACAGAAGGATTTTGCAAGTCTCGAAGTGGTCAAAGCTACTTCTGAGAAATTTGATCAAATCAAGGCTCGTATGAAAGCCGCAAAAGACAGACAGAAATCATACGCGGATAAGAGAAGGAGGGATTTAGAGTTTCAAGTAGGGGACATGGTACTGTTGAAAGTATCACCGTGGAAAGGAATCATTCGGTTCAGAAAGCGTGGAAAACTAAGTCCAAGGTTTGTCGGACCTTTCAAGATTGTAGCAAGAGTGGGTCAAGTTGCTTACAGACTCGACCTACCCGTCGAGCTTAGTGGAATACACCCTACGTTCCACGTGTCGCACTTACGCAAGTGCCTAGCTGACGACACAGCTCACATACCTTACGACGAGATCGAAGTGGATAACAGTCTAAATTATGTAGAGGAACCAATAGCCATTCTTGACCGAGCTGAGAAACGATTACGCAATAAGTCGATTCCTTTAGTCAAAATACAATGGAAACACAGAAAGGGGTCCGAGGCTACTTGGGAGAAAGAAGACGAGATGAAGGAACTGTATCCCCAGTTGTTTAACGTGTAACAGGTTTCGAGGACGAAACCTCATTAAGGAGGGTAGACTTGTAACATCCCAAATAATGACAAGACAAATAGAAAAGGGAAATAAAGTGGGCTTGGCCAAAATTTCGGCCCATGGGCCGAAAAGAAAAGGGGGAAACCCCATTACAAAACAGCAGCTTCAACCCAAACCCCTCTCATTTCATCTTCCTGCGCAAGAATACTAGAGAGAGAGAGAGAGAGCGATCGGCTTGTGAAGAAAACCGCAAGGAGAAGACTCAAGGGCTCGGGAATCATCCGACTCCACCATTTCAACGCATAGCAACAGAAATCGGGCCTGTTGAGGTAAGCATCGCCTCTGATTATGAGTCTTTGCATGTCTCGGGTTTAAATCAAATAAAGATACGATTTTTGCATACGAAACTTGAAACAAATCACGTATTTGAACTCAAGAACGATAAAGGAAGGTGTTTAACGTAAAATGCTCAAGGTTTAATCGATTGGAAATAAGTTGGCTGGAGCAAGGTTCTGGTCAGGGAAGATGCAGACCCATGACTCGAAACTATAGTTTCGATACATACAGACCCGTCGAAACTACTCTAGTTTCGATAGTCATGTTTGACTCGAAACTATCTAGTTTCGATAGCAGCCAATGACTCGAAACTACCATAGTTTCGATAGGAACTCAGGACTCGAAACTACCTAGTTTCGAGTGTCACCTTGAACCTAAACTAAGATTTTTCATAAGTTAATGACTCGAAACTACCATAGTTTCGATAGGATCTCATGACTCGAAACTACCTAGTTTCGATAGAAGGATTATGACTCGAAACTACCTAGTTTCGAGTGTAAGACCATAGCTCGAAACTACCATAGTTTTGATGCGACCCACCTCCCGAAACTACTGAGTTCAAGCATAGTAATGTCTAGTGTCATCTAGGAGCACCATCTTATGTGTATGACTTTATTATACAGATCGTGAGTGACATTAGTGAAGCCCAGTAGCCAGCTTAGTGTATTACAGAAACTACTCATCAGGTGAGTTCTATGTGCCCCTTCTATGTTATGTGCAAATGTTTTCAAATGTTTTGGGGCTGAAATGTATACACTAAGTGAATAAATGTTATGAATGCCAATGTGATCATATGTGATACTTATATATATATGAATGTTAATATGATCATACGTAAAATAATGATGAACAAGAATGAAACGAATGTATACAAAGAATGAATGAACGAACGACATAACGAAAAAGAAGAAAATCTTGCTTTATATTTTATATATTGCTTGTTACGAATGCATGTAAATGTATGGACGCTTCGATGATAACGGCTACTTCGGTAGACGGACGACCTCGTGACTATTTTGTAATCGGGACAAACACGTTCCTTCATTAGCTAGGACGTGTGAAAGGCACTAATGGACGGTCGAAGCAATTGCCTTATCAATGATAAGTAGAACGGTTGCATATATAATAGTTCACGTGGGAAACGGATGCCTTAGGGCAGACGGGCGAATATGACGGACTACGACGGTAGTACGGTTAAGACGGACGGCCGAAGGTTTGCCGGACGGTATAGCATAACAGATGGCCGAAGGTTTGCCGGATGTTGTGGAGGACGGACTACGACGGTAGGACGGGCGTATGTCTTCGTGACTTACGCATAAATGAATGTTGGCTGATCACTTTTATGAGTATGACCAATAAATGTTAATGAAAGTAAAGGTGAATGCATATTTATGTGCTCACATACGAATGATAAAAGAAAGCAAAGGATATGTAAATGTGTATTTATATTTATATATTTATACGTAAGTATTTATAAATGAATAATGTTCATACCTAAATGTTTTTAACTAGAACTCACCAGCGTTAGCTGACTTTTAGTATACATTTCAGGTAAAGGAAGAAAAGGTCGTGCGATGGCGTGAAGGTTACCCGGCACAAGACTGACATCCCACTTTTGTTTGTTAAGACAATGTTGTGTTTTTAATTGTTAAGACTTCCGTTGTTATGTAATGTAATTGAATGATGAAGGTTTTTAATTTAAGTTCAGTATTTATGGCTATGTTTATGAGTAAATCCAACAAGTGAGGTCACCCGGGAAAGGGGCCTTACACAAATGTCTTGGTTTTGGATGTAATATCATGATTGATTGTAACAGAAGAACTCTTCATCAGAAAGATTGAGTAAAGAATTGATTGATTCAATAATACAAGGTAATGGGATCCAACTGTTATCTAGATGTATTCAATGGAATCAAGATATTAATCCAAGGGCTAGTATATGTTCCCACAGATGTTGTCAGAAACATATCTTAGTTAAACATCACATTGCATGTTTTTCGTGGCATGGGCAGTGAAGTGAATTGAAAAATGTGTTTAACGACATAACCGATACTAGTCTCATGAAGTACTTTAGATCTTATATACTTTATCTGATAATGATCTTTTACATACACACCTGGCATACCATGGGTTCAAATCACAGTTGTCACAAAGATCATTATGTTGTCACACTACTAATGGACCAAAAATACTCATAACCTATTGATAATTCAGACTACATGCTAGTATCCAAATTAAAAATATAAGCATTAAGCATCAATTTTTTTTGTAAGCATAAGCAGTTATGAAGCTATCATTTCCCATACTGTGTAGTCTAAGAAGTTCTGATCAATACATTTATCACAGATAAGCAATCATAAAGGCCAACTAAGGTCATGTGTGTCTGAACACCTACTGATGTACTATCATTTCTCCTTATAACTTCAAGTAATGTCTATTTTAACTTTTTCACTTTGTTTGGTTTTTTCAAAATCTTTTCAAAGAAAGTAAAACAAACGAAAATACACCTTCCATGAAAACATTTTATGAAAAACATTTTACTTGGTTACTTGGGAATAAGCAATCCAATCAAGTAAAAACTCAAACCGATGTAATCGAATGTAATTGAATGCCTTTGCCTTTGTCACAAACACAATTCTGTACTCCCCCTATCCTGTAAACTCCCCCTCAACTAGTCAAATGGTTGCATCAACGACTTTATGCTCACCATTTTTATCCTAAGTTTTAGGTTGTCTTTCGAACATGGTAAAATTCTTTCCAAAACAACATTGTGTGTGACATATTCTCCCCATGAGCATCGAGTCGTTGAATCAAATAGATTTCACAGTTATCAAACAATTTGTTGCTCTTTGCAGATGTCATTCCCTGACATGTGCTATGAACAACCACTATCAAGAAACCAAATGTTATTAATAGTACCTCTTGGTTAATCCTGCAAATCTAACAAGAAACATTAATTTGAAATTGGGACCCAAGCCATGCTAGTCCTGGGTCGTCCTTCTGTATTATAATAAAAGACTTCACTGTATTCACAATCGAATCTCTCATCAAATTTTGGAGATTGTTTCGACGAGTTAGAAATAGAAACTTTAGATTTCCAAACATACTTTTGTTCATTAAGTTCTTTTTGCTTAAAATGTGAAGTGTTTGAACAATCTTGTTCATTTGAAAAATGTTTAGATTGTGAAATCTCTTGTTGTTCTAAAAGTTTTCTCAATCTTCTATTTCTCCTCCGTCTTTAAGGTCTAGAAAGCCTAACCTCAGATTTTGAATTACCCTTTGATGTATCACGAGGTTTAACCACATTTGGGTTAACATAAGGCTTACTAGGAGTTCTTACCTTTTCTGGAGTAACAGATTTTGAATTACCCTTCTGTTTCTCCTCCATCTTTAACATAAGACCACAGTAAAAGCAAGATCTCATCTCATGATAATCTCTCATATAAGGAATCTTCACACGATAAGATGCACTTGAAGAAGATTCGCCTACATGAACTTCTTTTGGAGTTTGAGAATGAACAAACTTTTTCTCAACATGTTTTGATTCAGGTTTCAATGTCTTAGGAACTACATGCCTTTTCTCTTTATTTTTATAAGGAAAGTTCACCACAATGTGTCTCATCTCATCACAATGAAAGCATGTACGGCTGTCTTTATAATCTCTGACATACAAAACTCTCATTGAGTTTGAAGAACTTCCAAATGTATAACCTTTAGATGAATTAGAATTAACCTTTGGTTCCTCAACTTTAATTTCTTTCGGTATCCCCTCTACCTTAGCTTCATCAAAATATTCATCATCACTCTCATTAGAATACACCATATCTTCACCTGTGACTGGATTCACCTTTAACACAGTCTTAGGATCTAAATCCTCATCTTTTATAATCTCATGTGCAACAGAATAATTTCCATTGAATGGTGGAGGAACATAGCCAATACCACTAGTTCCCTTCCCCTCTTCAGTACTATTAAAATATCCCAGTAAGAATGATGAATTTCTAAAGCTTTCTAACTTTCTGTGCAGTCTGATCACCTCAGCTTTAGATTTTGCAAGTTCATTATCTTTCTCAGCAAGATCAGTATTTCTCTTTTCAATTTCTGCAAAGGCCATATCCAGGTGATATGCCTGCTCTTTGATCTTCAAAGTCAAAGAAGTTGTATCCTCTTTAGTGATTCAATTCTCTCAATACACACATTCTCATTATCTTTTAATTTTTGATTTACCGTGTGCATCGATTTCATATCACAAATGAGGTTTACGTTGTCATCCATAACCTTCATCAGTTTATCCTTCACTGAAGCACAATTAGAACACAAAGTTTTCGAATTAAAAACTATCTCAGACTTTTCTTCTGAAGAAGATGCACCAGTAGCCATGAATACATCATCATCAGCTTCACTCTTTTGGTCAATAATGGCATGCTCTGCATCAATTTCTGATTCACTCAGATCATCTTCAACTATCTTGAAGCTTACTTCAGTCATCATATCACTCTCGGTAGACTGAGTACTTTCACCAGAACGAATAATCTCACTATCACTTAAATCTGTAGAAGAATCACTTTGAGAATCACCCTGCTTCTCCAATACATCTTTGATCATGACCACAAACGCTTGAGTAGTTGCTTCACCCTTTTTCTTCAATGCTTCTCATCGATCTCTTGTTCTCCAGGTATACGGATCCAGTAATACATTTTTTTATGAACACTAGCGAACTAGATAAGTTCGCCTGAAATCCTGTTTAAGATGTATTGAAATCACCCTTTTTCTCAGTTGATTTCGATCATCCAGGTATGTTCTCGTGATTCGTAGAGGTTGATAGGTTAGATCCAAAGCCTTAGTTTAAGTTTGAATGTTTGAATATTTGAATTGCTCGAAATCTTAGTTGAATGGATCGAAAAGTCTCATGAATGGTCCGAAAAGTGTTTCGAATGGAAATGAAGAGTCGTCTGATTCATCCAAAATGTGTTTTCGATCGAAAAGTGTTTTCGATCGAAAATTCCATGCTTGAAATTTTTTGAAAAATCAAAGTTTTCGATCGAAAAGTCAGGGTTTGGTTATTGGTAGTATTAATGAAGGTTTTCGATCGAAAAGTTGTAAGTTGATAAAATTCTAAGTTTTTGATCAAAAATGATAACTAAGAGTTTTCGATCGAAAAGGTAATGTACTGATAAAGAGTTTTCGATTGAAAAGTTAAAAAAAATTTGTTTTAAATCTTTGATCATGTGTAAGAGTTTTTCGATCGAAATGTTAGAATGTTGATAGAGTTTTCGATCGAAATGTTCAAAGTTGTGAGGATTTCATTTTGTCTGACAAAAGTGGTTTTAAAGGGTTTTCGATTGAAAAAATTGTACATAAGGGAGTTTTCGATTGAAATGTCAAAAGTTAAGAATTTTTTTCAGAAATTTTCTAACTTGTTTTTTTTACAGATATGAACAGGTTAAAGTTTGAACCTAAGCACAACATATGTGCCTGTTTAACTACAAACACAAAGAAGGCACGTGGCTATGAGGAGATTGTGAGGTTTCTAACAAACTCAAGAATTCATGCTGCAATATCTACACAAGTACGTGTGTTTTAAAAACATGTTAGGGAATTTTTGGACAACGTGGAATACAAACATGTTAATAAAGAGATCTGGATAGAAAGCACAATTGGAGGAAACAAGATTAAAGTTACAGAACAAGTGATTAGAAAAGTGTTAAACTTCAGAGATGCATCTGATTTTCCTTACAAGATCAATCATATTGCAGTATCAGGAATTATTATGACCATGGGATATGAAGGAACATTTCTAAGAAAACAAGTTACTAAAACAATGTTTGGGAAACAATGGAGGTACCTTGTTCATGTTCTAATACATTGCATGAGTCCCAAAACGTCTGCTTTCGATCAAATAGGTGAAGTATTCAACAGGGCGTTGGTTTATCTGGCAACTCATAGAAGATTTAACTTTTCAATGATGATATTTGAAGCAATTATTAGCAACTTTATGGGACCAAGGCAGAATTACAAGTTTCTAATGTACCCAAGATTTGTACAAATGATCATCAACACATTGCTGCCAAATCTTGAAAATGATGGTGTTGAACTACCTTTAGAGTCAATGCAAGAAGTGATTTTCAGTAGCATGAATAATGTGAGAAAGACAAGCAGGTTTAGTGCGACTGTGACACCACTATTTCCTAACATGTTTGAAGAGAATCCTGATCCAGACTTCAATCTTGAAGATGAAATAGATGATCTATTGGCTGAAGATATAGAAGTTGGAGTTGATAGTGATAGTGACGCAAATGATCAAGGTAATGATGATGACCAGGGAAATGATGACAATCAAGGTCATGATGGTGGTCAAAGTAATGTTTTGCCTGAAATCCAGTCAGAGGTTCAAATTCAAGTTGAAGAACCAAGGGTTGACACACATATAGGAGAGTATGAAGCACCTAGTGTGACTGTTGAAGATAACAGGGTTTCTGAGGTTAATGAAGAACTTACTAAACCATTGATGAGCCATACTGAAGAATTCATTACTGAAGCTGAAGATATCTTGAGTGGTAATACAGAAGTCTTGGAAGTTCCTGATGAAAAGATAACAGCAACAGCAACAACCCCATCTAAAAAGAGGAAAGAGCCTGAAAAGTCAAAGATCGTATCTTCTAGACCTCCTCCGTCTAAGGGTATCGTGTTTACAGATCCAGAATTGAAAAAGAAAAAGAAAAAAAAACAACAACACTTGATAAAGGCAATGGCAAGGCAAAGGAAAGACCAGAGAAGCACAAGTCCAAGAGATCAAAGGGTTATGGATTGGTTGATGAAGAGTTTCTCAATTATGCAACCAGGGAAACTGCAGATGTTGTTAGTCAACTGAAGACTCAAATCTCAAACTTGCAAAGCAGAGAAGCTACTAATACTAGAGAGATCAGAGATTTGAAAACAGAAAATAATAAACAGAAGGGTTTAATTGCACAGCAACAATAGCAGATTGATCAACTTCAAAATATTGTACAAGATCTAATAGCTCAGATTTGTGCTCTAATTGGTACAAATCAAGATGAAAATGTTGAAGATGTTCAAAGTCCGACAGCTACTGAACCAATTCCTTCTACAAGTGGACAAGTTCAGACTCCAATCTATGAAGCAAACATGTATGAAGATAACACTCTGTTTGATGTTGATATGCTTCTTAATGATGAAGGTGAAGGATTGGAGAGAACTGATGAGAACCAAGAAGATACAAAGAAGGAAGAAAAAGATGATGAAGAAGTTGTAATCACTAGAGAAAAGAAAGATGATAATCATTCTTCAGATGATGACAATGATAGTGGTGATGCTTGAGGTGTTGGTGGAAGTGGAAAAACAACTGAAGATGTTGAACAAGATACTCAAACCAACACTTAATAAAAAAAGTATAACTACGAACAACAGCAGACGTATGTTGAAGAAGATGGTTCAGTGATCGGTAAAATGGATAAGCTTGTAGATGAACGAGAACCATTTACTGTTCCTGAAGACATTGAAACACCAACTAAAGAGTAAAAGACTTCAAAGACAGATAAAATTTCTTGGTGGACAGTTACTGAAAAGCCATCCATTGTTGAAAGGCTTACACAGACGATCAAGAGTCCTGAACAAGCTTGGACTAGAGAAATATTGGCATGGATGTATGATGATGAGAAGAAGATGTATGTGTTGAAGAGAGTTGATGGGAATATCTAGTATTTTGATAGAAGCTCAAAGTTAAAAACATTGTCATACTGGGATATTAGAGAGCTAAGTCACTTGAAGATGATCAATCCATCGAATAATACATTTGCTGCTAACTTTGAAGAGTATTTGAAGATAGAGTGTGGAAAAGATAAGTTTGAAAGCTTCAAACCACAAGTGCCGGAATGCAGACAGTTAAAAAGAAAAGATAAAAATGGCAGAAGAAGATTCAGGTACATTGTGAAGCCATCTGATACAGTTTCAACTTTATACATCCCAGCACGTAAGAGACGTTCATCAAAATATTCAAGAAGTAGATGCATGACTGTAAAACACATTAAGCTGTGATCGTGCATGATAAGTCAACAGAATTCAGAGTCTTTGATCCAGTTGATTTGTTTAGTTTATCTGATGAAGATCTAAAGACTTTGAACAAGAATCCAATCAGGTGTGATATGAGCACGAAGATTAAAGCTGAAGCCAAGTTGTATATGAGAGTCGTGGCTCGGTGTTTGTCAAGAAGACACGAAGCTGAAGTGATCAAGAAGAGACTTGCTGCTCTGGATGCTAAGAAGTTGAATGGTAAAGCCAAGACCAAGCCTGCAAAAGAAAACACGTGAAGAATTGATGTTCTGTGGAGTAGGGGGAGATTGTTGGAACCTAGTAGTCCATAGAAATCAATTAGGTTTAGAAATGTATAACTTCAGAGTTTTCGGTCAAAAACTTTAAGTTTTCGGTCGAAAACACTTTTCGATCAGAAGATTTCGATCGAAACTCTTTAGTATAAATAGTTTGTCTTTTGTATTTTCAAGTAACATTTTTCTCATTTGTATCTTTTGATTCCAAGTTTATCAGAGAGAATTTCATTGTGTGTTGTTGTGATTCTGTGATCCACATTGTTATTGAATGAAGATTATCAACTTGATTGTGTGCATCTTATGTGATTGATTTCATCCTTCGTGTTCATATTCGATTCGATCATCTCGGTGTTACTTTGATCTCTGGATTGTTTCCGCCAATACAAAGAGTGATTGAAGACTTTGTCGTTGAACATCAGCATATTAGAGGGAACCACAAGTGGTATCAGAGCTATTGGTAGCTCTTGGTATTCAAGAAGAATTTTAATCAAAATTAATCGAATTGGAGTAATTTGGGTGCCATTGTTGTTGATTTGAAGCAAATTATGATGGAGATGAAGTTTACACCAAGTTTGGAGCCTTGATTTTTGATTCAAATCATCACATGAAGTTTTTGTTCGTTTCAAGTGTTCTTCAATTGAATTGCTCGAAAAGTCTATTTGAAGGAGTCGAATTCATTTTTCGACTGAAAAGCCTACAGTTTTCGATCGAAAAGCAGTACCAAAAATCTAAGGATAAATTTCATCTGTGTTCGAAATATTCAGACTTTTCGACTGAAAAGTCATGTCCGAAAAGAGTTTTCGATCAGCCAAGTTTTCAACCGAAAAGTTTTAAGTTGGAAGTTTTTCTGATTTCGACCAAGTTTCAAATTACAAGTAAAGAATGGCTGGAAAGGTTTACGATACTGAGAGGGTTATTGGGAAATCACCACCTGTAAGGCCCCAAACCCGGGAGGCCTCACTTGTTGGATTTACTCATTCACAAACAGTTCTTAGACTTGAATATCAAAATAACGCAGCGGAAAATTTCATTAAAACATAATCAAAACATTGTTCAACATGCGGAAGCGTAATATAGTGTAATAGATAAACATAACATAACTTATCATAACGGGATGCCAGTCTTCATATCATCCGGGTAACTCATCAAGCCGCCCAGCATCACCGTCCATCATCATAACCTGCCTTAACCTGAATGTGCATACTAAAAGTCAGCTACGCTGGTGAGTTCTAGCTTTACATAAAACCTTAACATAAACATTTTGCCAAAAACATAACATACATTTGTTTAACAAAAGCGTACGTAAAACATGCAATAACATAACATCATCATAACATAAGTCAACATGAACCGAATCTGCGCCTTCTCGTAACCGTCAATTCCATTCATCGCATACCAACGGATGAACTTAAGGCTCGTTACCTCTAAGTCTTCAGTCACCAGGTCTCCTAAGGCTCGTTACCTCTAGGTGGACCAAACATATGTCTCCTAAGGCTCGTTACCTCTAGGAAGACAGAACATAACATAGGCACTATTTCCCCACAAGGAATAGTACCTTCCATCGGGATCCTGATAATCCCATGGGTGTCCGCCGTTAGCCAGTCATAAAGGCCCCCCGTAAGGGTGAGGCCAATACATACATACATACCTTAGCTCCCTTAGGAACTCGTGGCAGATTCATTCATTCGTGACTTTCATAAAACCTTTACCTCATTTTAGTTAAAGCATTTGTACGTTTTATTAAACAAAACATCATCTCTTTCGTAAACTTCATTTGGCAAAACATTTCATAAACATCATCTCGTAAACATCATTTCATAAACATCATATTGTAAACATCATATAGTAAACATCGTTTCGTAAACATCATTTCGTAAACATCATTTCGTAAACCTCGTTTCATAAACCTCATTTCAAAACATCATTCCGTATGTATGCACACCAACCCAAAAACAATTAATTAAAACATTTAAAGAAGGTCTTCTAGAACTCACCGGATAAGCTAATCTTGGTTGTCCTAAACAAAGGTCCAACAACGTCACTTCCGATCTGAATTGGTTAGTTAAATACACATCAGACCAAATCCCGACTCTAACGGTTTAACCATTCTAAACATACTGACTTTACTTAACCAGCCTGATGCCTGCGCACTTAGCAAGTGCGCAGGGCCTTGTTCTTGCGTACTTAATAAGTGCGCAGACTTCGCTTCATGCGTACTTGATAAGTACGCAGACTTTGCTTCATGTGTACTTGATAAGTACGCAGGAACTTCTTCATGCGTACTTGATAAGTATGCAGACTTTCTTCCCCGTAAAAACCCTAACTTTCGCATGCGGGTCTGATCACGTCAAGATCCCGAACTTGTTTACATTTAAAACGTTTTCGTTTCATTTAAGAACTCAAATCTATGTTTTTCTTCCAGTTTCATCCGTAAAAACGTCACATTTTCGTCTAAAACCCGAAAAAACCCCAAAACGAAAAAAAACTTAGATCTAGGCTAGATCGTTACCTGTATCGAGCTTCTGATCCGGAGGTTCTTCTCACGAGCTATGGAGCAACATTTGGCTGGAATCTCGGGTTGGTCCGCCAACTTTCTCTCTCTATGGTTTTTCTCTCTAGATGTTGCAAATGAGAGAAAAGTGGAGTGTGTTGGCTATTTAAAGGGAAGGGACTCTTCCCCTCAAGTTCGCCGGCCCATCTGGCATGGCCTGTCACGCCTCGTTCATTTATTCCTTTCGTCTTACGTATAACTCGTTATTTTAATCGTCGTCTTATTTTTGGGATGTTACAAGTCTACCCCCTTACAATAGGTTTCGTCTCCGAAACCTATCATAAGTCAAATAGTTGAGGGTACGACTCCCTCATTTCCGTCTCTGTTTCCCAAGTAGATTCCGATCCCTTTCGGTGCTTCCATTGGACTTTAACCAATGGAATAACTTTATTACGCAAACGCTTCTCCTTTCGGTCTAAGATGGCCACGGGTTCTTCGATGTAGTTAAGGTTGTTGTCGACCTCGATGTCAGTAAATGGTACGTGAGCCGATTCATCCGCCAACACTTTCGCAAGTGTGATACATGGAAGGTAGAATGAATCCCACTTAACTCATCAGGCAACTCTAACCGATAAGCGACTTCACCAACCCGGGCCATTATCCTGAATGGTCTTACAAACCTCGGACTTAACTTTCCTCTCTTCCTGAATCGTATGATTCCTTTCCAGGGTGACACTTTCAACATTACTCTGTCCCCAACATCAAACTCAATAGGCCTTCGTCGTTTATCCGCATAGGATTTCTGATGATCTTGTGCGGCCTTCATTCGTGCTTAGATTTGATCAAACATTTCCGACGTTTCTCTTACGACTTCAAGACTTCGTAATTCCTTCTGTCCAATCTCACCCGAACAAACCGGGGTCCTGCATCTTCTCTCATACAACATTTCGTAAGGCGGCATACCTATCGTCGTGTGATAACTATTGTTGTAGGATAATTTGGCTAACGACAGATGACTGTCACAACTTCCGCCAAAATCGATAATACAAGCACGAAGCATATCCTCCAATGTCTGATTGGTCCTTTCGGACTGACCATCCGTTTGTGGGTGGTATGCCGTGCTAACATTGAGTCTCGTGCCCATCGCTTCGTGAAATATTTTCCAGAACCTCGATGTGAATCGTGTGTCCCGGTCAGATACGATCGTCAAAGGCATCCCATGACGTGCTACTACTTCGTTAATAAATACTTCCGCTAACCTTTCCGACGAGAACGTCTCGCGAATAGGTAGGAAATGAGCACTCTTCGTTAAACGGTCCATAATTACCCAAATGGTGTCATGACCTTTAGCTGTGGGAGGTAGCTTGGTTATGAAGTCCATGGTAATGTGTTCCCACTTCCATTCTGGTATATCAAGTGGTTGAATCTTTCCATACGGTTTCTGGTGTTTGGCCTTTACTTGTGAGCAAGTCAAGCACTTGCTTACATACTTTGTCACCTCATGTTTCATTCCAGGCCACCAGTATTCATTCCTCAGATCGTACATTTTATTGGTACCAGGATGGATAGAGTACCGAGACTTATGAGCCTAATCCAGGATTTTGGTTCTAAGCTCGCCACCCATAGGCATCCATACCCATCCAAAACGTGTCCTAACACCAAGGGTGTTATATTCCAACTTGTCCTGTTGGCCAACCATCCTTTCCTTCTTTATGTTTTCTTCCTTAAGTGCTTCATCTTGAGCTCTTTCGATTTCCCTCATCACATCTGATGTTACCACCAACTGGCAAGCTTTCACTCTAATAGGAGTAGGCACATCCTTTTGGCTTAGAGCGTCAACCACCACGTTTGCCTTTCCAGGATGGAATATGATTTCATAGTCATAATCTTTCAGGAGTTCCAACCATCGTCTCTGCCTCATATTAAGCTCTCTTGATGTTTTATTGAATGGCTTTATCTATTTGGTTCTCATTCGTGTTTCACGGGTGTGACTTAACTCGAGTCCACTAAACATGTATGTGTATTTGACATGCGGAGCAAGCCACGTATTCCTTTCAACACTTAGGGGTGTCTCTTAGGAGCTTTAGTATGACATTGAATTTGGCATCTTCAATCCGAACCAAACCCTAGTCTGTAGACGTTGATCATTCCTCGTTTTCCCGTTGATAGATTCTTGTGTAGTCTTGACTATACCTCTCTCGTTCTTGATTGATGTTATCTTTTTCAGCACCGTACATCCCTAGTCGGTCCTTCACATCTAACCGTTAGGGTCCTTATCTCTTCATTTTACGTGAACTGTCTTATCAAACTCGGAGTCATCCACCGAAGACTCCATTGCCATAAATTCATCTCCTCGTTAAGTTTATATGTTCTCTCAACTAGACCGTTACTATCGATCATTTCTCGACTGTTTGGATCATTGTGTATACCTCATAAGCTATCCATGGTGCATTCGTCCTTGAAGAACCATACCATGTCATTCTCGAATGAATCATACCATCTTCTTCCCGAATGAATCCTACTATAAAGTTTCCGAAGGTACCATACCGTCTCTTCCCTGAAGGAACCACATCGTCTCATTCCCGAAGGAACCACATCGTCTCGTTCCCGAAGGAAACATATCGTGTCGTCCCCGAAGAAACCATATGAAGTATTACCTATCATACTCAACTTGTCGGGAAAATATTCATTCAGACGGAACACTAGTCATTCGACCTTTACATTCCATACTTTTATACACAATCTCCTTCTAGTCCTTCTTTCAAGCATACTTGTCAGGGTTTTACATTTCACATCATCGATTTGTTGTACTCATTCTTCTTTCATACCACTGGATGGTCTTAGGGATTGGCATCCCCTCATGACCTAATGGTATACATTCTATAACCTCTCGTGACCGTTAGCATTTTCCGTATACAATTCTTCTACAATCACCTTTGTTGGTCATATTACGGATAAATCACACGTGCAGTGACACTTGTACTTTAATTTCCTTTCTAGTTACAGAGCGTCCCTTAACGGCTTTCTAATTCTAACAACCCTCGCGGTTATTGATTAGACTTAGCCATAGTATAGCGTTCTCTGAGTCGTCTTGAATTTCTTCTTAGTGCCCATGCCTTACTTCACATTGTTGGTCAAAACTTGTCATTCACATTCATTCTGAACAAACAATCTTTGGGCCAGATCTGGTTTCATTTGGTTTAGCCTACACGCCCTAATTAACATTGCGGTTCCCGTTACTTGTTGTTGTTGTTATATCTATCTTCTCGTTTCAGGAGATATTCACATTAGTTGTCTGGGTTCGTCTTCTACACGGAGAGATGCCATTTGTGAATTCGTGAACTCATATATTCTTTGGACATACACTTGTGTGGTTATTTCCTTCATACTCATGCATACTTCGACAGTAGATCGATTTTTATTCATCATAACGTGTTTGTGCTATGCGTAGTCCACACTAGCTCCTTGGCATTCTTCACACATATGCTCGTCTGAATTAGGTAAAACCGAAGTTTCATTCCTCCTCATCTTGCCCGTGGCTCGTACTTTCTGACATCATTCACCTTTGTAAGGTACACCATCTTTGATATTGTTACTATTACTAATGATGTTCATCAATCTCTTAAATAGTTACTCGGGTGACTAACATCTCATAGTCATAGTTGAGTAATTGGGTCAACTCTGATACGTAAGCATTAATCAACGCCATAAGATTCGCTATCATGCACGTGCACCTGTTAATTCACAATTTCGCGGATCCAAACGTAATTGCCAATTTACCTTACTCGAGCATTCTAGTTCCTCTTATAACATTTCATAATACTCGCGTCTCTTCAAAGTTGAGATTTTGTCCCGGTATTCTTCTCGACACCTCTTACCACTCCTGCGCTAAGTTCATACAACAGATGACAACTCGGAACACACTCGTACGACCACATGCACGCTACCTTCCGGTTCTGCATGAACACTTGCCTCTTTATTGTAAACTTGGTGGACGGGCATCCTATCGTGTCGTCCGATACGACCCCCACCATGCCTTCCGCCTATTCTACCCTCCATTTCGTTGTATAAGACAAGGGATCTAATGTCATCACACTAGTTAACAAATAAAATTCAACAAGCACTGTAAGATGTTAATATACACTGGCCATCTTCAACTAACAATTACACTACCTTTCTATTTCTATTTGACCACCTTTGTGATTCCATCAGAACACAAGTCCTTACCTAACCCTTTCTAAGGCATACTACATACACATACTTTACTTTTCATACCTGATGCTGTGGCTCGAGTTACCCGTACTGGCATCCACTTTCGATCCCATTCACAGTTTAAGTTCAGACACTAGGAGTGTCCGAATCTCTCAAACTATTGCTCTGATACCAACTTGTAAGGCCCCAAACCCAGGAGGCCTCACTTGTTGGATTTACTCATTCACAAATAGTTCTTAGACTTGAATATCAAAATAACGCAGTAGAAAATTTCATTAAAACATAATCAAAACCTTGTTCAACATGCGGAAGCGTAACATAGTCTAATAGATAAACATAACATAACTAATCATAACGGGATGCCAGTCTTCATATCATCCGGGTAACTCATCAAGCCGCCCAGCATCACCGTCCATCATCATAACCTGCCTTAACCTGAATGTGCATACTAAAAGTCAGCTACGCTGGTGAGTTCTAGCTTTACATAAAACCTTAACATAAACATTTTGCCAAAAACATAACATACATTTGTTTAACAAAAGCGTACGTAAAACATGCAATAACATAACATCATCATAACATAAGTCAACATGAACCGAATCTGCGCCTTCTCGTAACCATCAATTCCATTCATCGCATACCAACGGATGAACTTAAGGCTCGTTACCTCTAAGTCTTCAGTCACCAGGTCTCCTAAGAATTGTTACCTCTAGGTGGACCAAACATATGTCTCCTAAGGCTCGTTACCTCTAGGAAGACAGAACATAACAAAGGCACTATTTCCCCGCAAGGAATAGTACCTTCCATCGGGATCCCGATAATCCCATGGGTGACCGTCGTCACCCCATCATCAACCAGTTGTACAACCGTTAGCCAGCCACAAAGGCCACGTAAGGGTGAGGCCAATACATACATACATACCTTAGCTCCCGTAGGAACTCGTGGCAGATTCATTCATTCGTGACTTTCATAAAACCTTTACCTCATTTTAGTTAAAGCATTTGTACGTTTTATTAAACAAAACATCATCTCTTTCGTAAACCTTTCGTAAACTTCATTTGGCAAAACATTTCATAAACATCATCTCGTAAACATCATTTCGTAAACATCATATCGAAAACATCGTTTCGTAAACATCATATCGTAAACATCGTTTCGTAAACATCATTTCGTAAACATCAATTCGTAAACCTCGTTTCGTAAACCTCATTTCAAAACATCATTCTGTATGTATGCACACCAACCCAAAAAACATTTAATTAAAACATTTTAAAAAGGGCTTCTAGAACTCACCAGATAAGCTAATCTTGGTTGTCCTAAACAAAGGTCTAACAACGTCACTTCCGATCTGAATTGGTTAGTTAAATACACGTCAGACCAAATCCTGACTCTAACAGTTTAACCATTCTAAACATACTGACTTTACTTAACCAGTCTGATGCCTGCGCACTTAGCAAGTGCACAGGGCCTTGTTCTTGCGTACTTAATAAGTGCGCAGACTTCGCTTCATGCGTACTTGATAAGTACGCAGACTTTGCTTCATGCGTACTTGATAAGTACGCAGACTTTGCTTCATGCGTACTTGATAAGTTCGCAGGAACTTCTTTATGCGTACTTGATAAGTACGCAAACTTTCTTCCCCGTAAAAACCTTAACTTTCGCATGCGGGTCTGATCACGTCAGGATCCCGAACTTGTTTACATTCAAAACGTTTGCTTTTCGTTTAAGAACTCAAATCTATGTTTTTCTTCCAGTTTCATCCGTAAAAAGTCACATTTTCGTCCAAAACCCGAAAAAAAAACCCCAAAACGAACAAAAACTCAGATCTAGGCTAGATCGTTACCTGTATCTAGCTTCTGATCCAGAGGTTCTTCTCATGAGCTATGGAGCAACACTTGTCTGGAATCTCGGGTCGATCCGCAAACATTCTCTCTCTACTGTTTCTCTCTCTAGATGTTTCAAATGAGAGAAAAGTGGAGTGTGTTGGCTATTTAAAGGGAGGGGACTCTTCCCCTCAAGTTCGTCGGCCCATCTGGCCCGGCCCGTCATGCCTCGTTCATTTATTCCTTTCGTCTTACGTATAACCCGTTATTTTAATCGTCGTCTTATTTTTGGGATGTTACACCACCGATGCTTAAATTAATATAAGTATTTTCCAATTGGAAAATAATGAAGAAGACGTATTTCAAATTTACTGAACACACTCTATGGGAATCAATTGTGAAGGGTCCTTATATTCCCAAGACTGCAAATGCTGATGGGTTAGTCCCGATTGCAGATCCTGATCTATATTCAGAGGAAGATAATAAGCTGATAGAGAGGGATAACAAAGCATTGGGATCTATTATTTTAGAACTTCTGACTGAGTCGTACCTGAATTTTGAGCAACATGAGACAGCTCAGGGTTTGTGGAATGCATTGTGTTTAAGATTTGAAGGAAATGCAGCTCTTAAGGAAAGCAGAACCGATCTTCTACTTAAGCAATAAAACATGTTTAGCTATAAGAATAATGAGACTCTCAGTGAACAGGTAACCAGGTTCACAACTATGATCAACAGACTGAGAAAAATGGGAGTGAAATTTGAAGAGTATGATCTAGGGAAGAAGCTGTTGGACTCATTACCAGACTGCTGGAGCAAACCTTGTATGGTAATCAAGAACACAACTCCAGATCTGAAGAGTAAATCCCTTGATGATATTATCTGTCTGCTTGGGTCTTATGAAATGGATGCAAAGAAGAGAGAGCTGAACAACCAGGATAAGCAAAACAGTTCCGGTTCAGCAAATGCAGCATTGTTCTCTGGAAGCAGTGAAGGAAGTAGTGGAACAATATCTGAGAAAAGCAAGGGTTGTTGTGAACACTCCTCTAGTGAGAAAGTCAAGTCATCTGGATAAATTCCTGAAGATCAGATTGCTCTGTTTGGAGCTTTCATCAGCAGTTATGATGCATTAGTAACAGGAAAGCTTCAACCTGCCATGCATGATGTAGAGGATCTTGTTCAGATCAATCTTGATGACATGGAATATATGGACTTGCAATGGCAGATGGCCATGATAGCTGTAAGGGCTAAAAAGTATCTCTAGAAGGTTAGGAAGGATAAGCTGTTGTTTGGGAAAAAGGTTGGTTTTGACAAAGCTAAACTCAGGTGCTACAACTGTCAACAACTTGGTCACTTCACTCATGAGTGTACAAGGACAAGAAAAAGAAGGTTGAGGGAAGCGGAGTAAGCTAGTGGAAATGATTGATGAGACTAACAAGTCAAAGAAGGCTCCAACTGCACTCATGTCCAAACAGCTCAGCAATTGTGAATGGGAAGATGAGATCGAGGATGCTGAGGATGAACTTGATGAAGCCTTGATGGCAGAAATTGAAGTTTCAAAGAAACCAGCTGAGATTGCTAGTGCTTGTGCGCTCAAAACCGATTCTAAAGGAAAGGGCAAAGCTGTTGATTATGATGAAACTTCATCTGAGAGTGAGGTAAATTCTGATAATAAATCTGATAGTTCCTCTTTGTGTGTAGAAAGAATACAGAATTATCATGCAGCAAACACATTCTTACTTGCTGAAAATGATAAGCTAAAAAGGGTAAACAAAGAATTAAACAAAATGAAGTTAATTTTACAAGGAAAATTAAAGCACTTTTGAAAGATAATGTAACATTTAAAGAATACCTGGATAAAAAGTACGTTTTAATAAAAGATCTTTTAGAAAAACTTGTCACATCTGAAACTATGTTAATAAAAGAACGGGTTATAGTTGCAAAGTGGAAAATGTAACAAAATGTCTTTGATGAATGTGGGAGTAAACCGAGAACGGTTTATATCAAAGACGGGTTGGGTTATAACAAAGTTCCACAGCCTGAAATGTAACATCCAGAAAATAATAAACGACAATAAATGGAAACGGGTTAAACGCGAGACAAACGGAATAAACGAGCGTGGAATGGGCCGGCTATGGGCTTACGCACGTATGGGTTCATGGGTAGTCTCTCCCTATAAATACCCTAGCCCATCTCTCTTCTCTCATTTTACAAGTTCTAGAGAGAGAAAGTAGGCGGATCGACCCGAGATTCCAGCAAAGTGTTGCTCCATAGCTCGTGAGAAGAACCTTAGAATCAGAAGCTCAATACAGGTAACGATCTGGTCTAGATCTGAGTTTTTGTTGGTTTTTTAGGGTTTTCGGGTTTTGGATGAAAAGGTAACGTTTTTACGCATAAAACTTTAAAATGAACATAGATCTAGCATCTAGAAGGAAAAACGAACGTTTTGAACAAAAAGTCAGGATCTTGACATGATCAGATCTGTATGCAAAAAGTTAGGGTTTTTATGCGGGGAAGAAGGCCCTGCGTACTTATCAAGTATGCAAGAAGAAGGTCCTGCGTACTTATCAAGTACGCAAGAAGAAGGTCTTGCGTACTTATCAAGTACGCATGAAGCAAAGTCTGCGTACTTATCAAGTAAGCATGAAGTGAAGTCTGCGCACTTATTAAGTACGCAAGAACAAGGCCCTGCGCACTTGCTAAGTGCGCAGGCATCATGCTGGTTAGTAAAGTCAGTATGTTCGCCTAATTCAGAATGGTTAAACCGTTAGAGTTGGGGTTGGTCTGAAGTGTATTTAACTAATCAATTCAAATCGGAAATGACGTTGTTGGACCTTTGTTTAGGACAACCCAGATTAGCTTATCAAGTGAGTTCTAGAAGCCCTCTTTTAAATGTTTTAAATAATATTTTTGGGCTGGTGTGCATACGTGACAATGTGACTGTTTTATAAAACGATGTTTATGAATGATGTATGTGACGTTTTATAAAATGATGTTTATGAACGATGTTTTGGAAGGAAGGGTTATGAAAGAAGTGTTTATGAAATATTTTGCCAAAAGAAGATTATGAAGTGTTTATGAATGAATGAATGAATGATTTTTAATAAAACGTACGAATGCTTTAACTGAAGTTTTGAAGTGAAAGAAGTGAATGTTTACGAAAGTCACGAACGAATCTGCCATTATTAGTTAGGGAATGAAGGTTATGGGTATGAGATGTATGTTATGGGCCTTTACCTTTTAGTGGCCTTTGTGGCTGGCCAACTGTTGTACAACTAGGGTGATGACGGTCACCAAGGGGATTATCATGATCCTTGAAGTTGGTACGGTTTACCTTACGGGGTAGACGTGCTTGAATTTTGGTACTTGTGCCTTACAGGGTGCAGTGCTTGAAGTTTGGTACGTGTCAACCTTTTGATACCATGCTTGAAGTTTGGTGTTGAATGACCTAAGTATCGGGCCATAGGATTTCTTCACCCGAAGGACAGTACGGTGTTGATGGGCCTAGTGGTGGTGATCTTTAGGTTAATCCACCAGTATGCGATGTTTGGAATTGACGGTTACGAGAAGGCGTAGATTCGATATGTTCGTTGACTTATGTTTATGATGTTATGTTATGTTATGTTATTGCATGTTTTCATATGCTTTTATTAATGAAGTTAAATGATATGTTTTTGGCAAATATTTGAAGTTAAGGTTTTATGAAAAGCTAGAACTCACCAGCGTAGGTGACTTTTAGTATGCACATTCAGGTTAAGGCAGGTTATGATGATGGATGGTGATGCTGGGCGGCTTGATGAGACACCGGATGATATGAAGACTGGCATCCCGTTATGATTAGCTTATGTTATGTTTATGTATTAGAATATTTACGCTTCCGCATGTTGAACAATGTTATGATTATGTTTTAATGAAATTTTCTGCTGCGTTATTTTGATATTTAAGTTTAAGAATTGTTTGTGAATGAGTAAATCCAACAAGTGAGGCCTCCCGGGTTTGGGGCCTTACAAGTTGGAATCAAAGCAATAGTTTGAGAGATTCGGACACTCCCAGTGTCTGAACTTAAACTGTGAATGGGACCAAAAGCGGCCAGTATGGGTAACTCGAGCCACAACATCAGGTTTGAAGGTTGTATATATATTTACATATATAGTATTCCTTGGAAGTGTTAAGTAGGACTTGTGTTTTGATGGAATCACAAAGGTGGTCAAATAGAAATCAAGAGGTAGTGTAATGGTTAATTGCAGTTGGCCAGTGTATATTAACATCTTACAGTACTTGTTGAATTCTATTTGTTAACTAGCGTGATGACATTGGATTCCTTATCTTATAGAACGAAATGACAAGGAGAGGAAACGAAAGGCGTGGTGGGGGCCATATCGGTGGTCGTAACGGTGGGCGCGGCAGGACCCCTGCACTCCAGGAGTACAGTGAAGAAGGAAGTGTCCACACTGAACCGACAGTTAGTGTGCATGGAACGGAGCCGACTCATGTTTTCACTTTCCAACCGGAAGTGAGAGCAGCTCTAGCGCGCGAGTTCACTGAGTTGATGAAGGTTTCTTTGCCAGGACTGTTGGCAGAAGCGTTAAAGAAGGCTAATGAGACGGATGGGTCTAACACGTCGATTGGTACCCCGAACATTGAGGCAATCAACGCCCCGCTTAACCGTGGTTGCGACTATAAGTCCTTTAAGGCATGTAACCCGTCGGTCCTGACTGGGAAGAAGGACGCGGTGGGTACTTTTGATTGGGTAATCCGTAAGGAAGCTGCCATTCGTCTGAGCGAGTGTCGAGCGAATCAAGTTGTGAAATTTGTTTCTAACTCCTTGATAGAGGAAGCATCCCATTGGTGGGAATGTGTACGTCAAGCCAAGGGGGACGAGGCTGTGGATGCGATGATGTGGACTGATTTGAAAACTTTGGTGATCAAGAATTTATGTGCAATGAATGAGATCGAAAAGGTAGAAAGGGAATTTCTGGGGATTAAGGCCGGGAGCATGACGCACCGGCAGTACACCACACGGTTCAATGAACTGGCACGTCTGGTGCCACATCTTGTCACGACTGAGGAAAGAAAGATTGCCTGCTACATTCAAGGGCTGCCGGACCAGGTCCGCACCTATGTTAAGGCAAACGCCCCTACTACCTATGATTCGGTAGTAGAACTGAGTGGCGTGGTATTTAATGATCTGGCGCTAAATGTCGTTGCCATTGAAGAGCCTAAGAAGAAGCTGAGCTTTCCCGCTAAGCGATCGACTGGGAAGTTGTTTGGGGCTCGGGACAAATAGGCCAGGGTAGGCGAGGCGACAGTCTGTTGAAAATGTGGGGTAAGAATGTGGGCGAATGTCGACTAAGGTCAAACCTGTGCTTTAAATGCGTCAAGACTGGACATTACTCCGGTGAATGACCGCAAGGCTTCAAATGCTACAACTGTGGGGAGAGTAGTCATATGAGTCGGGAATGCACCAAGCCCAGGATGGGTGAAGCCGGGAAGGGGAAAGGCCCGGAAAAGAAAGAAGAGAGGCCCCGAGCAAAGACTCGTCGCACTGACGCAAGAACAGGCCAGGGTGGACCTCGACGCGGCGTCAGGTACGTTCATCCTTGACAACACTTTTGTTTCAGTGTTATTTGATTCGGATGCCAGTAAGAGTTTTATATCTGTGACTTTTTTGTAAACGAGTGAAATACACTGTCAGTAAGCTAGAAAGGGACTTTAGCGTAGAAACCGTTGAGGGTAGGACTGCGAGAGTAACCGATGTAGTTGACAATTCCATGATAAAAAAAGAAGTCCAAAGATTCCCCGTCAGGTTGTTTGTTATGGTTTTGGGTGGGTTCGATGTCGTGTTAGGTATGGATTGGCTAACTACCAATGAAGCGCAAATTATATGCAAACGAAAGATAATCCGACTCAAGGCTCCGGATGGTAGCAAAGTAGAGGTTTTCGGAGATCGTGACGCCCCAATGCCCAACGTCATCTCGATGATTAAGGCAACAGATTACTTGAGGCGCGGATGCGAGGCTTATCTGGTGTACGTGATTAACAAGTGTAAGGAAGTGAAGGAACTAGACGATGTACCCGTGGTACGCGAGTACCGGGAGGTGTTTCAAGAGGATTTGCCTGGGATACCACCCGACAGAGAAATTGAGTTCCGAATTGACTTAGTACCAGATACCCAGCCCGTGGCTAAGGCTCCATATCGACTAGCACCAGTGGAGATGAAAGAGCTAATGACACAACTAGACGAGTTACTTGAGAAAGGATTTATCCAACCGAGCATCTCACCGTGGGGTGCCCCGGTGTTACTTGTAAAGAAGAAGGATGGTTCGATGAGAATGTGTATTGAGTATCTCGAGTTGAACAAACGTACCGTGAAGAACAAGTACCCTCTACCAAGAATCAACGACATGTTCGATCAATTACAGGGCGCAAGTTGGTTCTCAAAAATCGAGCTTCGATCCGGGTACCATCAGTTGAAGGTGAGGGAAGAAGACATACCAAAAACCGCATTTTGCACGTGTTATGGACATTTCGAGTTCCGCGTAATGTCTTTTGGATTGACGAATGCCCCCGCAGCGTTCATGGATTTGATGAATAGAGTTTATCGACCAATGCTAGATCGATCGGTAATCGTGTTCATCGATGATATCCTCATCTACTCCAAGAATGAGGGTGATCACGCGTGTTACTTGAAGGAGGTATTGGAAGCTCTAAAGAAGGAAAAGTTGTATGCTAAGTTCTCCAAATGCGTGTTCTGGCTTAGGGAAGTCCAATTCCTAGGTCACGTCATTAACCCGAACGACATTATGGTTGACCCAGCAAAGATAATGACGGTAAGGGAATGGAATATTCCTAAGATGCCAACTGAAATCCGCAGTTTCTTGGGATTGACAGCCTACTATCGGAGATTCATCCAGGATTTCTTGAAAATAGCTTCGCCGTTGACAAAGTTGACTCGGAAGGAGGTAAAGTACGAATGGGGTTTGACCCAGGATGAGGCGTTTAAGGAATTGAAGGAGAAGCTAACCAAAGCTCTAGTCTTGGCCCTTCCCGAGGGCAATGAAGACTTGGTGGTATACTCTGACGCTTCGGGTTAGGGATTAGGGTGCGTGTTGATGCAACGTGGGAGAGTGATTGCATATGCGTCGCGGCAGTTGAAAGTTCACTAAGTCAACTATCCGACTCATGATTTGGAACTTGCTGCTGTCGTATTTGCATTAAAAATCTGGAGGCACTACCTCTACGGGGTGAAATTTACTATTTACTCCGACCACCAAAGTTTGAAGTACTTCTTTGAACAAAGAGAGATTAATATGAGGCAGAGACGATGGTTGGAACTATTGAAAGAATATGACTGTGAAATCATATACCATCCTGGAAAGGAAAACGTGGTGGCTGACGCTCTAAGCCGAAAGAATGTGCCTGCTCCTATTAGAGTGAAAGCTTGCCAGTTGGTGGTAACATCAGATGTGATGAGGGAAATTGAAAGAGCTCAAGATGAAGCACTTAAGGAAGAAAACATAAAGAAGGAAAGAATGGTTGGCCAACAGGACAAGTTGGAATATAACACCCTTGGTGTTAGGACACGTTTGGGCGGGTATGGATACCTATGGGTGGCGAGCTTAGGACCAAAATCTTGGATGAGGCTCATAAGTCTCGTTACTCTATCCATCCCGGTACCAACAAAATGTACCAAGATCTGAGGAAGGAATACTGGTGGCCTGGAATGAAACATGAGGTGACAAAGTATGTAAGCATGTGCTTAACTTGCTCACAGGTAAAGGCCGAACACCAGAAACCGTATGGAAAGATTCAACCACTTGATATACCAGAATGGAAGTGGGAACACATTACCATGGACTTCATAACCAAGCTACCTCGCACAGCTAAAGGTCATGACACCATTTGAGTAATTGTGGACCGTTTAACGAAAAGTGATCATTTCCTACCTATTCGCGAGACGTTCTCATCGGAGAGGTTAGCGAGGTATTTATAAATGAAGTAGTAGCACGGCATGAGATGACTTTGACGATTATATCTGACCAGGACACACGATTCACATCGAGGTTCTGGAAAAGATTTCACGAGGCGATGGGCACGAGGCCTAATATTAGCACGGCATACCACCAGCAAACGGATGGTCAGTCCGAAAGGACCATTCAAACATTGGAGGATATGCTTCATGCTTGTATTATCGACTTCGGTGGCAGTTGGGACAGTCAACTGCTGTTAGCCGAATTCTCCTAAAACAATAGTCATCACACGACGACAGGCATGCCGCCTTACGAAATGTTGTATGGGAGAAGATGTAAGACCCCGGTTTGTTGGGGGTGAGATTGGACAAAAGGAATTACGAAGTCTTGAAGTCGTAAGAGAAACGTCGGAAAGGTTTGATCAAAATAAAGCACGAATGAAGGCCGCACAAGATCGTCAGAAATCCTATGCGGATAAACGACGAATGTCACACCCCGCCAAGGCGGAAACGCGAGGCGTAACGTTCACTGGTTTTCGAAGCATATGATTATCGCAAACACATACATGTAGTTGGATACATAATCGAGTTTAAAATATTTACATCACAAAATATCAACTGGAGTTTACAAAAGTTTAAGATTTCGCAAATATAACTCAAAACCATGAGTTATACGAGAGAAATCCTCCAAAAGTCGTATCCGCATGCATGCATGAAATCCTACATTGCTAACCTGAAGACCACGTTCAATTTCCTGAAAACATACTTAAAAATGTCAACACGAGGTTGGTGAGTTCACAAATTATTATAAAGAGTTATCATAAACCCAATGTTTAAATATGATCCTTTTCACCTGATCAAAACCCTTTATTTAAACCTGATCACTTAAACCTGATCAGAACTCTTTGGTTTAAAACCTGATCACTTTATCCTGATCAAAACCCTTTGCATGTATTACCAATGAATTTTAATACTAATCCGATCTATTGACCCCATTTGTAAGCTTGCAAGGAATACAAAATAGTATGTAATGTACGAGACCGTAACCAAACCCCGACCTTTTGTGCCTCCCCCTCGCCTTTTTGCGAGTAAGATAATATGCGGTCATTCGGCCATGTGGACCCCTGGTTAGCGCGACTAACCATGACCGGAGGCGTCACCCCCAATAGTACTATCCATATTATCCCGGGCTAAAATAGCTAATGGTTACTAACTTGTTCAGAGGACTTTAAGCGCTTTACTTTTCCCTCAATACACACATACGGTCAGATCATTAGTTCAATTCATTTACACACAAAAGTCTTTTACAAGTATGTTTCCACCCCAAATCATTTGAAAAACTTAGAAAAAGGGGTTAGTGAAACTCACCTCGACAGTATGACTGCTAGCAAACACTTGAATAACCGTAAACCCCGCTTATCCGTGCCCTAAATACACAAGGATACCTTACATGTTAAGACTAACCGTCTTAAACACAAGTTGTTCACCCGCCTTAACGAATCCTATTAAGTGCGTTTTTGTTTAATAAAGCCGTGTTTTAACGTGACTACCCGTTGGTGATTATTATTCCAGTCTAGACGCTTTACTTATTTTCTAAGAAAATAATATATTTTCATATTGGCGACTAGTTACGTTTGTCAAAAATAAATATTATTTTTGCATCACAATATAATATATTTATATTATATCTCACGTATCATCATATAATCATTTTGCATTAAAAATTATATAAACCACAAATGTCGTTCAAGTATGTTCTAAGCATGCGAGTCGTCCTACGTGCACATAATCCATGTTAACACGTACTCATACAATTTACTCGTTCCGAACGACATTTATTAACGTGTTTACGTTCAACATGCATTTATTTATATCTATTTATGCACAAAAATATAATCATGTTTTAACAATCCAATATATATTTAAACAAGTTTCACGATAACATACGATCATTTATCCTTAATCCGAACGTCTTTATAATTTATTACTCGTGTCTAAGTTCTATGTTATCAACGTGTTCTAAATATATATTATTACATTTATTTATTCGTTTCATATTTCATTTCGATTTAACAAGTTTCCGTTGTTTACAAATATATATTATGACTTTTATATATATTTACATGCGAATGTTAAATCATTATTCGAGTTCTACAACTTAAAATCATACACCCACATATACATTTAACATATACTTTCACACTTAACCATTTTCCAAGTTAACAACTTAAACACTTATACATCTAGGTATATTCCATAGAATTTTTACATGTATACATACACTTATATTTTCCTTTTTCCTCAAGTATAATTTCATAATATTTATGAATCCAACTATTTGATTATTTCTCAACCATTTATCAAATCAAACACAAACATATAGATGTTTATTTCAATCCATTTATATATATGCATGTATGTTCTAGTCTCCATTTATATATATGAAATCATACACTTCTAAGTCTTAACCAACTCAAACATGTATAAACATATGCATGTATATTTTCGACCAACATACATATATATATTCATCTATTTTAGTTTTAATTTACTTTTATCACAAGATTATATAATACTAATCAAACCAACAAATTTTACATTTATCTTTAATATTTTCGACCCATTTATATATATTTGTACAAAATCCTAGCTTTTATATTTTATAAAGTTAGATTTTTAAGAAAACTCTTTTAATCTTTAAATCTCTTTATTTATTATGATGAACAACATGTTTAAATTAAGAAAAAGAGATGGAATTAGAGTCGGGTGTCGTTTTTCCTTACCACTAGACAAGCTAGGAGAAGAAACAACGTGTAGAAGGTGATGGATGCTTGGTACTCTAGCAAAACCGACCTCTTGAATCTTCGAGAACTCCTTGGATCTCTAATCCTTCTAGTTAGCTTTTCTAACTTTGTTTCTTGAATTTGGTATGTGAATGTGTATGCATGTGTGTGTGTCGTATGTGTATATATTTATCTATATGGAAAGAGAGTTTGAGTGTTGGAGGCTTCAACACTCCATCATCATTATCCTTCATGATGATAGAATGGATTTGACCATTAGTTGGTCTAACACTCAATGAAGGATGGCTCTTATGACACAACATTATGACAATTAGATGGATTTGGTGAATGGGTGGCTCTTAGGTAGGGTATACCCGGTAGGCGCTCCCGTGATCTAATACCCGATATATGAACTTTTATTATTAAAACCCTACATATTTTGTATCTTGATTATTTTTCAATAATCCACTAATTTAACACGTCATAGTAAATGTTTAACTATAATATATACGTGCACTCGTAATAATAACTCGTTATCATGAACTGATATCGTTGTTCATTTTTTTAATGATCTTGTCACCAATATATATGTTTTATATCAAAGCGTATTACTAGACTTTTCCGGAATAAAGATTTGTTAATCACCAACGACGTTCCTTGCGGGTTATAACCGTTTACTTCCTAGTAATTCTAAAAATTACTAAAGTATAATATTTGTTTCTTTGCTAGACTCCATGACAAAACTATGTCAAAATTATAAACCAGGAAATATAATTAATGAACGTGCAATTATGAAATATGGATATTGACCTGGTATGCTGGGTGTCACATTCTCCCCATGTTAAAGAGAATTTCGTCCCGAAATTCAGTTGTTGTCCTTTTGACTTGGAGTGTTCGTGAACAAGAATGGGTACTTGGCTTTCATTTTATTTTCCCGCTCCCACGTATACTCGGGGCCGCGCTTTGAGTTCCAACGTACCTTAACCAATTTAATCTGGCTACGCCTTGTTCTCTGAACCTTCCAATCTGTGACTTCAATGGGTTCCTCAACGAAGTGCAGCTTGTTATCTATGTGAATCTCATCAGGCGGTATAATTAACATCTCGTCTGATAAGCACTTCTTGAGATTGGACACATGAAACGTATCATGTACATTGCTTAGTTCCTGTGGCAACTTGAGCTTGTATGCTACAGAGCCAACCCTAGCCAATATTTCAAATGGTCCAACGTACCTAGGGTTAAGCTTGCCACGGTTGCCAAATCTTGCAACTCCCTTCCATGGTGAGACCTTCAACATGACCCGGTCCCCAACTTGGAATTCTAATGGTCTTCGTCTGTTATCCGCGTAACTTTTTTGCCTGTCACGGGCGGCCTTCAGACGATCCTTGATTTTGAAAATCTTGTCAGTAGTTTCCTGAATAACCTCAGGACCAGTTAAATACTTGTCGCCAACCTCCGCCCAACATAGCGGTGAACGACACTTTCGACCATACAAAGCCTCAAACGGAGCGGCTTTGATGCTGGTGTGGTAACTGTTATTGTATGAAAACTCAGCTAGCGGCAAATGAGTATCCCAATTTCCACCGAAGTCGATTGCACACGCACGGAGCATATCCTCTAAGGTTTGAATGGTCCTTTCGCTTTGACCATCGGTTTGTGGGTGATATGCCGTGCTCATGTCAAGACGTGTGCCCATGGCTTCTTGTAATGATTTCCAGATTCTAGACACGAATCTGCTGTCTCTATCAGAGATAATAGAAATTGGTACCCCATGCCTAGCCACAATTTCCTTGATATAAAGCTTTGCAAGTTTCTCGGTTTTATCCGTTTCTTTGATGGGTAGGAAATGAGCTGATTTTGTCAAACGATCTACAACTACCCATATCGAGTCATATCCGCTCGACGTCCTGGGCAACTTTGTAATGAAATCCATGGAAATTTGCTCCCATTTCCATTGAGGTATCTCGGGTTGTTGTAACAATCCCGATGGTTTCTGATGTTCTGCCTTTACCTTTGAACATGTCAGGCATTTACCGACATAAATGGCAATTTCTCCTTTCATGTTCGGCCACCAATAGTGTTCTTTCAAATCCTTATACATCTTATCCGAACCTGGGTGAATGGAGTACCTGGACTTGTGGGCTTCGTCCATAACCAACTCCCGTAAGTTACCATAACATGGCACCCAAATTCTATTCATGAAGTATAAAGTATCATCTGACTTTGGTTCCAACTGCTTTAACATCCCTCGTAAAGCTTCATTCTGAATGTTTTCTTCTTTGATTGCCTCTTGTTGTGCCATCCGGATTTGAGTCGTGAGACTCGTATGAATTGTCAATCCTAGGGCACGAACACGAAGAGTTTTAACCCGTTCCTTACGACTCAAGGCATCTGCTACGACGTTGGCCTTACCAGGGTGATACTTGATATCACAATCGTAATCATTCAGTAGCTCTACCCAACGGCGTTGTCTCATGTTGAGTTCTTTCTGGTTAAAGATGTGCTGGAGACTCTTGTGGTCTGTAAAGATAGTACATTTTGTACCGTATAAGTAATGTCTCCAAATCTTGAGTGCAAACACGACAGCACCCAATTCTAGATCGTGAGTCGTATAGTTTTTCTCATGGACTTTCAACTGCCTGGATGCATATGCTATGACCTTTTCTCCCTGCATCAATACACATCCCAGACCTTGGTGTGATGCATCACAGTACACTATGAAATTGTCAGTCCCTTCGGGAAGGGATAGGATTGGTGCACTACAAAGTTTCTGCTTCAGCAATTGAAAAGCTGATTCTTGTTTATCAGTCCAATCAAACTTTTTGTCCTTCTGAGTTAACATGGTCATAGGCAAAGCTATCTTTGAAAAATTTTCGATAAATCGCCTGTAATATCCTGCCAAACCCAGAAATTGACGCACCTCAGTCGGAGTTCTTGGTGCTTCCCAGTTTTTGATAGCTTCAATCTTGGATGGATCTACGTGAATACCATCCTTATTGATGACATGTCCGAGAAAGTGAACCTCTCGGATCCAAAACTCACACTTAGAGAATTTGGCATAAAGCTTCTCATTCCTGAGTAGTTCCAAGATTAATTTCAAATAATGTTCATGTTCTTCCTTGGTTCGTGAATATATCAATATGTCATCGATAAACACAATCACGAATTTATCCAAGTACGGCTTGCACACGCGGTTCATGAGATCCATGAAAACAGCCGGTGCATTAGTCAAGCCAAATGGCATAACTAGGAACTCGTAGTGACCGTAACGAGTCCTAAAAGCCGTCTTTGGTATATCTTCTTCTTGAATTTTCAGTTGATGATACCCTGATCGTAGATCAATTTTAGAATAGAAACTGGAACCTTGAAGTTGATCAAACAAGTCGTCTATTCGAGGAAGAGGATACCGGTTTTTGATTGTCAGCTTGTTCAATTCCCGGTAATCAATACACATTCTAAAGGTTCCATCCTTTTTCTTTACAAATAGGACCGGAGCTCCCCATGGTGAGAAACTCGGTCTTATGAAACCTTTGTCAAGTAATTCTTGTAATTGGCTCGACAGTTCCTGCATCTCGGAAGGGGCTAGACGATACGGAGATCGTGCAACTGGTGCGGCTCCTGGTACTAGGTCGATCCAGAACTAGACTTGCCTCGATGGTGGTAATCCAGGTAAGTCTTCGAGAAATACTTCAGGGTAATCCCTAACGATTGGTATATCCTCAAGTCGACGTTCCTCGGGTTTCTTCTTGACGATGTGAGCCAGGAATGCACAATAACCCTTGCGTAGATACTTATGAGCTTTCATGCAGTTTATCGTCTTCAACATCGTTCTACACTTTTCGCCTCGAATAGAAAGAATTTCTCCGCTCGGTAGTGGGATACGTACAATCTTTTCGAAACACACGATTTCGGCATGATTTTTCGACAACCAATCCATGCCAATAACAATGTCAAAACTTCCCAGATCCACTGGTAGAAGGTCTATACTAAATGCATGTTTTTCTAGACATAAATTGCAACCCTTAATGACCTCCCCGGTTTCTATTAATTTCCCATTTGCTAATTCAATTGTATATCTTTGTTCTAGTTTACTGGCCTTAACACCGAGTAATGATTTAAAATCATTTGACACAAAGCTCAAATCAGCACCCGAATCAAAAAGTACAGAGGCATAGTGATTATTGATTGGGAACGTACCAGTGACGATATTCGGGTCCTGGCGTGCGTCCCTTGCACCCATCACAAATGCCCTTCCTGGTGCCTGAGCGTTGTTCTGGTTCCCCCACTTGGGACAATCTTTCTTGAAGTGCCCCAGATCACCACACTTGAAACATCCTTGCTTTGCTTTACCCATACGGTTGGTGTTGGTTTGACAATTTTGTGTGGCGTGACCAAATTTGTCACACTTTCCACACTTGATGCACCCACCAGCATGATGATATCCGCACTTTTTACACCTCGGTAGGCCCCTATCATACCCTTTCCTTTCCATTGTGTTGGCTGCAAAAGCCTTCACAGTTTCTTGTTTCCTAAACCCCTATTTCCCAGACTTGTTATTTGAATTTCCCATCCACTTCCTTTTCTCTCCTAATCTACCTTCCTCATTCTCCTTCCTTCTAAACACTCCATTACGCACTGCGTCATCCTTCAGTTTGAATGCTAAAGTTATGGCACTCTTGGCATCCATTGGATTAGATGATGTTACCATACTACGAATTTGAGGCGCAAGGCCCCACAGATACCTTTCCACACGCTTATGTTCTGGTGTGACCATATGAGGTACCAGAATTGCCAATTCATTAAAACGGTCGGTGTATCCCGCCACATCATCTCCGATCATTTGTAAGTTCCACATCTCGGTCTCAATCTTTTGCAATTCGTTTCGAGGACAATATTCCTCGATCATCATGTTTTTCAAGTCTTCCCAAGACAATTGATACGCTGTCTCTCTCCCCAAAGTCATGACTTGTGAATTCCACCAGGTTAAAGCTTTATCAGTGAGTGTGCATGTAGAATACTTCACCATGCAGTCAGCGGTGCATTCACTAATATCAATCACCGACTCCATCTTTTCTATCCATCTCATTAGACCTACTGCACCCTCGGTGCCATTGAAACTGCGGGGGTTGCAGGATAGGAAGGCCTTGTAGGTGCACTTCCTATTTGGAGCATCTGTAGAATCACAAGTCATAACGTCATTAATTCGGATCATGACTATGTGTTATGGCTTATTTATTTTATTACCTCCGGAACCTCCTGCTGTACCGCTACCTCCTGCACCTCCTCCGCCGGTACCGCTGCCGTTTCCTCCGCCACTATTTCGATTTGCTTCATGGCGGCAGCTACTCGCTGTGCTATGAGTTGTTCCACGTTTGAGGAAATCGTCTCGTTGTTGCCACTAGTAGTGTTACGGGGCGTCCTTCGCTTAGGTACCATGACGTTCTTTCTAACATAACATTTAAAAAGAAACAACATTATATAATAATAATGATAGATCATGACATAAGGATACAACAACGTCAAACGTAAACAACCATCATCACAACATAAACCCTCACATACATAGTTAAAACATACATAGTACATTGTTCCAAAAGACAAGGATACAAAAGGGATGGGTTTACATTACCACATCAGTACCAAAGTTTTAAACTACATAATGTGCTACGGGCACAACCCGCCCGTAATAGGTCTAGAAGTAGGCAAGCGTTCCTGTCGGAACGGTAGCTGAAGTTAGCATCTGCTCCACGCGTGCCTCAGCTAGAGTAGCCCGAAGTTCAGCATCTATCGCCCTCTGCTCGGCTACTTCTGCCCTCCGTTCGGCTGCGGCGGTCCTCCTCTCCATTTCCGCTAATCTCTTCTCGAACTCCATCATGTGGCTGGATGCATGCTGAAGGGACTGGTCGATTAATTTCTGATCCTCCGCCATCCCATTAACATTTTCCACTAAAGTTGGAAGAGTTGCCAAGTCCCTTCGGATGGACTTCACATTCATCTCCTCCGCCGGTACCGCTGCCGTTCCTTCCTTCGATTGGCTTCGTACTGTTCCATGGCGGCAGCTACCCGTTGTGATATGAGTTGCTCCACGTTTGGGGATATCGTCTCGTTGTTGTCACCAGTAGTGTCACGCGGCATCCTTCGCTTAGGCGCCATTGTGTTCTTTCTAACATAAGATTTAAAAAGAAACAACATTATATAATAATAATAATGATATTACATGACATAAGGATACAACAACATCAAACGTAGACAACCATCATCACAACATATATTACACATACATAGTTAAAACATACATAGTACATTGTTCCAAAAGACAAGGATACAAAAGGGATGGGTTCATATGACCACATCGTACTAAGTTTTAAACTACATAACGTGCTACGGGCACAACCCGCCCGTAATAGGTCTAGAAATAGGCAAGCGTTCCTGTCGGAACGGTAGCTGAGGTCAGCATCTGCTCCACGCGTGCCTCAGCTAGAGTAGCTCGAAGTTCAGCATCTATCGCCCTCAGCTCGGCTACTTCTGCCCTCCGTTCGGCTGCAGCGGTCCTCCTCTCCATTTCCGCCAATCTCTTCTCGAACTCCATCATGTGACTGGATGCATGCTGAAGAGACTGGTCGATTAATTTCTGATCCTTCGCCATCCCATTAACATTTTCCACTAAAGTTGGAAGAGTTGCCAAGTCCCTTCGGATGGATTTCACATTCATCTCCAAGAGATCAATCTCTGTCCCGTGCTTACTGGTTCGGGACACAAGTAAAGGAATGGTGCATTCTGCGCACTCCCCGATGAGCGGCACTGGTTGTGATTCGCATGTCAGTCCGACAGAGTCGCATTTCGCAGGAAGGTCCTCCTCCACCCTCCACATTTGAACTACTTGGCAAAGCCATTCCCAGTATGATACGTCGATCCTTGGTCCTCTAGGCATGGTCTCTCCAGTGGATTCCGCCATTTTAGTGTAAGACGTTTCCTAACTATGGAGTTTAGGTGGGGTTAGTGTGTGACATGGCGTGACTACAATATCCATATGACATGATGACCGGTTATGCAATGCTTATGCAATGAAAACGTTTTAGTGAGTCATTCAAATTATAGACTAGGTTCCGTTTTAGACTCCTAGTTCGCTATAATCAATGGCTCTGATACCAAGTTCTGTCACACCCCGCCAAGGCGGAAACGCGAGGTGTAACGTTCACTGGTTTTCGAAGCATATGATTATCGCAAACACATACATGTAGTTGGATACATAATCGAGTTTAAAATATTTACATCACAAAATATCAACTGGAGTTTACAAAAGTTTAAGATTTCGCAAATATAACTCAAAACCATGAGTTATACGAGAGAAATCCTCCAAAGGTCGTATCCGCATGCATGCATGAAATCCTACATTGCTAACCTGAAGACCACGTTCAATTTCCTGAAAACATACTTAAAAATGTCAACACGAGGTTGGTGAGTTCACAAATTATTATAAAGAGTTATCATAAACCCAATGTTTAAATATGATCCTTTTCACCTGATCAAAACCCTTTATTTAAACCTGATCACTTAAACCTGATCAGAACTCTTTGGTTTAAAACCTGATCACTTTATCCTGATCAAAACCCTTTGCATGTATTACCAATGAATTTTAATACTAATCCGATCTATTGACCCCATTTGTAAGCTTGCAAGGAATACAAAATAGTATGTAATGTACGAGACCGTAACCAAACCCCGACCTTTTGTGCCTCCCCCTCGCCTTTTTGCGAGTAAGATAATATGCGGTCATTCGGCCATGTGGACCCCTGGTTAGCGCGACTAACCATGACCGGAGGCGTCACCCCCAATAGTACTATCCATATTATCCCGGGCTAAAATAGCTAATGGTTACTAACTTGTTCAGAGGACTTTAAGCGCTTTACTTTTCCCTCAATACACACATACGGTCAGATCATTAGTTCAATTCATTTACACACAAAAGTCTTTTACAAGTATGTTTCCACCCCAAATCATTTGAAAAACTTAGAAAAAGGGGTTAGTGAAACTCACCTCGACAGTATGACTGCTAGCAAACACTTGAATAACCGTAAACCCCGCTTATCCGTGCCCTAAATACACAAGGATACCTTACATGTTAAGACTAACCGTCTTAAACACAAGTTGTTCACCCGCCTTAACGAATCCTGTTAAGTGCGTTTTTGTTTAATAAAGCCGTGTTTTAACGTGACTACCCGTTGGTGATTATTATTCCAGTCTAGACGCTTTACTTATTTTCTAAGAAAATAATATATTTTCATATTGGCGACTAGTTACGTTTGTCAAAAATAAATATTATTTTTGCATCACAATATAATATATTTATATTATATCTCACGTATCATCATATAATCATTTTGCATTAAAAATTATATAAACCACAAATGTCGTTCAAGTATGTTCTAAGCATGCGAGTCGTCCTACGTGCACATAATCCATGTTAACACGTACTCATACAATTTACTCGTTCCGAACGACATTTATTAACGTGTTTACGTTCAATATGCATTTATTTATATCTATTTATGCACACAAATATAATCATGTTTTAACAATCCAATATATATTTAAACAAGTTTCACGATAACATACGATCATTTATCCTTAATCCGAACGTCTTTATAATTTATTACTCGTGTCTAAGTTCTATGTTATCAACGTGTTCTAAATATATATTATTACATTTATTTATTCGTTTCATATTTCATTTCGATTTAACAAGTTTCCGTTGTTTACAAATATATATTATGACTTTTATATATATTTACATGCGAATGTTAAATCATTATTCGAGTTCTACAACTTAAAATCATACACCCACATATACATTTAACATATACTTTCACACTTAACCATTTTCCAAGTTAACAACTTAAACACATATACATTTAACATATACTTTCACATTTAACATACACCCACGTATACGATGTTTGGAATTGACGGTTACGAGAAAGCGCAGATTCGATATGTTCGTTGACTTATGTTTATGATGTTATGTTATGTTATTGCATGTTTTCTTACGCTTTTATTAATGAAGTTAAATGATATGTTTTTGGAAAATATTTGAAGTTAAGGTTTTATGAAAAGCTAGAACTCACCAGCGTAGCTGCCTTTTAGTATGCATGTTCAGGTTAAGGCGGGTTATGATGATGGACGGTGATGTTGGGCGGCTTGATGAGTTACCCGGATAATATGAAGACTGGCATCCCGTTATGATTAGCTTGTGTTATGTTTATGTATTAGACTATTTACGCTTCCGCATGTTGAACAATGTTATGATTATGTTTTAATGAAATTTTCCGTTGCGTTATTTTGATATTCAAGTTTAAGAACTGTTTGCGAATAAGTAAATCTAACAAGTGAGGCCTCTTAGGTTTGGGGCCTTACATGATAACTTTGTACCATTTCCTGAACCACATGAATCAAATGAGTTGATAAATGCGGGTAACTCTAACTTTCATGATATGTATATAAGTGCATATGTAAACTCAGGGTGTGTGGATGATGATAGTGAACTTGATGGAGTGAAAAGTTTTTTCTGTTTTCAATAAACAGTGCACTAGGGAGTTTATAAGGGATTGCAAACAGTACCTAGATGTTGACTGTAATCTAAATAGATTTGTTACAATTTCTAGTATTGATGTTGATGTAAACAATTTCCATGTTTCTGATGCTTCTTATGTTTCAGCATGTTCTACTAATGTTTGTGAAGATTCTGATTGTGTGTCTGAAGTGTCATCAACATCCACTTTCTTTGATAAAGTGGTGCATACAGCTAGAGATTATGTCCCACTTCATAAAGTCTCAAGTATAGCTGGTGATGTTGTCTTAGATGAGTTTGGAAATCCATTTATACAAGAGTGTGATTTGTCAAGTGAAAGACCAAAGAAAAACGATGTCATAGCACCAGAGAATCATATTCTTACCAGTGAGACAGAGAGCAATAAAGTTGTCAAAGTTAAAGTCAGTATACAAACAACTGTTCAAAAAAGTCTTGGTGTGTCAAAGGCAAATCCATTGATGTCAAAGACCAGTTCATTGATGTCAAAGATAAGTCTGTTCAAAGCAAAGGACATTTAAGAAAGAAAGTTTGTGGATCAAAGAGTGAAGTAGGTGAGTGTTCAAAGTCAGGGTCAAACTCAAAGCCTAAAAGCTACAATTGCTTTGTGTGTGGTCAAGTTGGACACTTTGCTAGAAATTGCAAACACAACTCAAGTGAGTCAAGGTTCACAAAGAACAAAGAGAGAGTTAAGAGCAAAATTACAAAGCATTTCAGGAGAGCATCTGAGAACGACAGTGTGTCAGAGTCCGTGTTGGAGCATATTCTGGTGACAACGAGCTTGAAGATATTATGTCTTAGTCTTAGAGTATTTGACGTGTAATTGATAGAATTGTTAGCAACAGTTAAAGGGGAGTCTGTTATGACATGTTTTGTAATTGTTGATAAAATTTTGTATAAGTTCATAGAGAGGCGAACTTAACAAGTTCGCCTAAGCATCTTTAGGAGCGAAGTTTATTCTGTGAAACTTGTAAACTCTGTGTTTTGTGGAATACAAAGAGAAGTTTATTTACCTGTTGTTTCTATTGTCAATTCGTATACAAACGTTAACACGGTAGGATTCCCCACTCCGTGTTATCGAGACGTCCTATCACGAGATCGATCTGTAGATGAGTCATGTGGACCTACAAGTGGTATCAGAACTTTTGCTCATGATTTGTGTTTGATTCTTGATGATTAGAGACGATTTTGTGACAATTTGACAAGAAATTGTTGATTTTGTCAAGTTTTTGTATCCATGGGGTTTTCAAGTTCTTGAAGTTGATTTTGCTGCTGAAATCATGGATTTGAAGTGGATTTTGGTGAAATTAATCCAATAGAAGTGTTCTAATTCATAAAATACTAAGTCCTACGGTCCAATTTCTTCAAATTCCTTCTAATCTGTGAGAAATGATGATTTTCAATGATGTTTGTTCGTGTTTGGGTTGAAGTTCTTCCTGAGTTTGTTACAGCTGAAGCAGGCGAACTTGCTGAGATTCTGTTGCAGGCGAACTTAGCAGACGAACTTATCAAGTTCACTTCACTCGGTTTAAGCGAACTTATTCAGTAGGTGAACTTACCTAATTTTGTTGTTTAAGCGAACTTAACAAGTTCGCTTGGTATCAAGTTCGCTTGTGGACTTGTTCGCTCAGTGAGGTTCAGGCGAACTTATTAAGTTCGCTCGTGCAGTATCATGCGAACTAATTTCAGGCGAACTTATCTGGTTCGCTAGTGTTCTTAAAAAAAAATTGGCGGGAAATTTGTTCTTATCCAAATTTTTTAGTGAAAGCTTATATGGTTGTTTTGAATCATTTTTGGAATTTTGAATTTTTTTTGGAATTTTTAAAAAAAGTATTGTGGCGGGAAATTTTTTTCCGGATATTTTCACAAAAATTTCAAAATGTCAATTTCGTGTGATGATAATGAGATTGAAATTATGTCACCGAGGCTTTTGTGCATATCAGATTACCGTAGCTGGAAAGTCTGGTTCGAACAATTCGTAACAGAAACTGATGAAAATTGTTGGAGACCAATAACAGAAGGATATGTGCATCCTACTTTTGATTTTCTGGAATTTCGTGATGTTCCTAAACCAGTGACAGCTCTTCTAAAGTAGAAAAGCAGAAGTTTGATCATGAGATGAAAACGTGTGAAACTTTAACGATGTCTTTACCAAAAGAAATCATTCATAGTCTCGGGAAGTTTCCAACTTCAAGAGATCTATGGGAAGCATTGAAGAAAAAGGGTGAAGCAACTTCTCAAGCGTTTGTGGTCTTGATCAAAGAAGTATTGGAGAAGCAGGGTGATTCTCAAAGTGGTTCTTCTGTAGATTTAACTGATAGTGAGAGTATTCGTTCTGGTGAAAGTACTCAATCTACTGAGACTGATGTGATGACTGAAGAAAGCTTTCAGACAGTTGAAGATGATCTGAGTGAATCAGAAATTGATACAGATCTTGTCATTGTTGCTCAAAAGGGTGAAGTTGATGATGACGTATTCATGGCTCCTGGTGCATCTTCTTTAGAAGAAAAGGATACGGTAGTTTCTAACTCTAAAACGTTTTGTTCTACCTGTATTTCAGTGAAGGATAAAATGATGAGGGTTATGGATGATAACATCAACCTCATTTGTGATATGAAATCGATGCACACGGTAAACCGGAAATTAAAGGATAATGAGAATGTGTGTATTGAGATAATAGAATCATGGAAGAGGGATATAAGTTCTCTAACTTTGAAGATCAAAGAGCAGGCATATCACCTGGATATGTCCTTTGCAGAAATTGAGAAAATAAATAACGATCTTGCTGAGAAAGATAAGGAACTAGCTGAATCTAAAGCAGAGGTGATAAGATTGCATAGAAAGTTAGAAAGCTTTGGAAATTCATCATTCTTACTGGGATATTTTAATAATACATAAGAGGGGAAGGGAACTAGTGGTATTGGTTATGTTCCTCCCACATTCAACGAAAATTATTCTGTTACACCTGAGATTATAAAAGATGAGGATTTAGATCCTAAGACTGTGTTGAAAGTGAATCCAATCACAGGTGAAGATATGGTGTATTCTGATGAGAGTGATGATGAATATTTTGATGAAACTAAGGTAGAGGGGATACCAAAAGAGGTTAAGAAAGAAGACTCAAAGGTTGATTCTAATTCATCTGGAAATTATACATTTGGAAGTTCTTCAAATTCAAGGAGAGTTCCATATGTCAGAGATTATAAAGACATGCGTACATGCTTTCATTGTAATGAGATGGGACACATTGTGGTGACTTGTCCGTACAACATAAAGGGGAGAAGCATGTATTTCCTGAGAAGATGAAGCCTGAATCAAAACCTGTTGCAAAATCTGGAGTTCTAGAGAAAACAAAGCCAAAAGAAGTTCATGTAGGAGAATCTTCTTCAAGTGCATCTTATCATGTGAAGATTACTTATATGAGAGAATATAGTGAGAAGAGATCTTGCTTTTATTGTGGTCTTGTTGGTCATATTCGGATTGCTTGTCCTCACAACGCCAAAGGTAACCGACATGTTACTCCAGAAAAGGTAAGAACTCATGGTAAGCCTTATGTTAACCCAAATGTGGTTAAACCTCGTGATACTCCAAAGGGTAATTCAAAATCTGAGGTTACGCTTTCTAGACCTCAAAGACGGAGGAGAAACAGAAGATTGAGAAAAAATTTAAAACAACAAGAGCTTTCACAATCTAAACATTTTTCAAATGAACAAGAGTGTTCAAACACTTCACATTTTAAGCAAAAAGAACTTAATGACCAGAAGTATGTTTGGAAATCTAAAGTTTCTGTTTCTGACTAGTCGGAACAATCTCCGAAAATCGATGAGAGATTCGATTGTGAATGGAGTGAGGTTTATTATTTTGATACAGATGGACGACCCATGAATACCATGGCTTGGGTCCCAATTTCAAATTAATGTTTCTTGTTAGATGTGCAGGATTAACCAAGAGGGACTATTAATAACATTTGGTTTGTTGATAGTGGTTCTTCATAGCACATGACAGGGAATGACATCTGCAAGAGTAAAGAGTTGTTGATAACTAAGAATCTATTTGATTCAACGACTTGATGCTCAAGGGGGAGAATATGTCACACACAATGTTTTGGAAAGAGTTTTACAAAGTCCAAATGATAACCTGAAACTTAGGATGACAATGGTGAGCATAAAGTCGTTGATGCAACCATTTGACTAGTTGAGGGGGAGTCTATAGGACAGGGGGAGTACAGATTTGTGTTGGTGACAAAGGCAAAGGCATTCAATTACAGGATTACATCGGTTTGAGTTTTTAATTGATTGACTTTCTTAATCCCAAGTAACCAAGTAAATTGTTTTTCATAAAATGTTTTCATGGAAGGTTTATTTTCGTTTGTTTTACTTTCTTTGAAAAAGATTTTGAAAAAGCCAAACAAATTTAAAAAGTTAAAATCGACATTACTTGAAGTTATAAGGAGAATTGATAGTACATCAGTAGATGTTCAGTCACACATGACCTTCATTGGACTTTATGATGCTTATCTAATATATCTGTGATAAATGTTTTGATCAGAACTTCTTAGACTGCACAGTATGGGAAATGATAGCTTCATAACTGCTTATGCTTAACAAAAATTGATGCTTGATGCTTATATTTTAGTTTAGATACTAGTATGTAGTCTGAATTGTCAATAGGCTATGAGTATCTTTGGTCCATTAGTAGTATGACAACATAATGATTTTTGTGACAACTGTGATTTGAACCCATGGTATGCCGGGTGTGTGTGTAAAAGATCATTATCAGATAAAGAATATAAGATCTAAAGTACTTCATGAGACCAGTATTGGTTATGTCGTTAAACACAATTTTTCAGTTCACTTCACTGCCCATGCCCCGAAAAACATGCAACGTGAAGTTGGACTAAGATATGTTTCTAACAACATCTGTTGGAACATATACTAGCCCTTGGATCATTATCATGATTCCATTGAATATATCCAGATAACAGTTGGATCACGCTACCCTATGTCATTGAATCAATCGATTCCTTGATCAATCTTATGTTGAAGAATTCTATTGATACGATCTTTCTGTTACTATGAATCATAATACTTCATCCAAACCAATACATTTGAATCATTCGATTCTGAATCATTCTGATTCTCTGCTTGATATTTTCCTGTGTTTATCGGTATAATTCATCCTGAAGATTGAATATTATCTTGCAATGATCTTATATGTCTTGAAGATAGTGCACATTTAAATTTCTGTTGGCATATTTTTGGGGTGCACATTGTATTACAAAATAAATGGTACCTTAATTCACAAGAACATGGGACAAAGATACTGATGGTTTCAATTCTTATAATATTGACAACTTAGATTGACATGTTATGTGTTGCAAATTCGTATGTAATTTATATTATAAGCATGTTATGATTTGATCCCATCTTCTTTGGAGTTCTTCGCATATCATTACATGTTTTGGTTGAAGCTTAAAAGATTTGATCTTATCTGATATAAAGAAATGATGAATCTAGATAGGATACCCTTAGAATGCTTAGGGATGTTTATCCAAAATGTGTGATTGATGCATTGTTTTTACTGATATGATCTTCTTACTCGTGATGTTCGACCAAAAAGATGTGATTTTGTATTTTACATTTCAGTTTATATAGAGAAAAACCAAAAAGATTTTGTCATTCTTATGTTTGAAAAACCAAAAAGATTTTATTTTTTCAGCTTCCATGAAAATCTTAATTGTTGGTTATTCTCGATCGAAAAAGTTGTACATAAGGGAGTTTTCGATCAAAATGTCAAAAGTTAAGAATTTTTTCAGAAATTTTCTAACTTGTTTTTTTTTACAGATATGAACAGGTTAAAGTTTGAGCCTAAGCACAACATATGTGCCTGTTTAACTACAAACACAAAGAAGGCACGTGGCTATGAAGATTTTGTGAGGTTTCTAACAAACTCAAGAATTCATGCTGCAATATCTACACAAGTGCGTGTGTTTGAAAAACATGTTAGGGAATTTTTGGACAACGTGGAATACAAACATGTTAATAAAGAGATCTGGATAGAAAGCACAGTTGGAGGAAACAAGATTAAAGTTACAGAACAAGTGATTAGAAAAGTGTTAAACTTCAAAGATGCAGTTGATTTTCCTTACAAGATCAATCATATTGCAGTCTCAGGAATTATTATGACCATGGGATATGAAGGAACATTTCTAAGAAGACAAATTACTAAAACAATGTTTGGGAAACAATGGAGGTACCTTGTTCATGTTCTAATACATTGCATGAGTCCCAGAACGTCTGCTTTTGATCAAATAGGTGAAGTATTCAGCAGGGCGTTGGTTTGTCTGGCAACTCATAGAAGATTTAACTTTTCAATGATGATATTTGAAGCAATGATTAGCAACTTTATGGGACCAAGGCAGAATTACAAGTTTCTAATGTACTCAAGATTTGTACAAATGATCATCAACACATTGCTGCCAAATCTTGAAAATTATGGTGTTGAACTACCTTTAGAGTCAATGCAAGAAGTGATTTTCAGCAACATGAATAATGTGAGAAAGACAAGCAGGTTTAGTGGTACTATGACACCACTATTTCCTAACATGTTTGAAGAGAATCCTGATCCAGACTTCAATCTTGAAGATGAAATAGATGATCTAATGGCTGAAGATATAGAAGATGGAGTTGATAGTGATAGTGATGCAAATGATCAAGGTAATGATGATGATCAGGGAAATGATGACGATCAAGGTCATGATGGTGGTCAAAGTAATGTTTTACCTGAAATCCAGTCAGAGGTTCAAAATCAAGTTGAAGAACCAAGGGTTGACACACATATGGGAGAGTATGAAGCACCTAATGTGACTATTGAAGATAGCAGGGTTCCTGAGGTTAATGAAGAACTTACTAAACCATTGAAGAGCCATACTGAAGAATTCATTGCTGAAGCTGAAGATATCTTGAGTGGTAATATAGAAGTCTTGGAAGTTCCTGATGAAAAGATAACAGCAACAACCCCATCTAAAAAGAGGAAAGAGCCTGAAAAGTCAAAGACCGTATTTTCTAGACCTCCTTCGTCTAAGGGTATCGTGTTTACAGATCCAGAATTGAAAAAAGAAAAAGAAAACAACAACAGCACTTGATAAAGGCAATGGCAAGGCAAAAGAAGTACCAAAGAAGCACAAGTCCAAGAGATCAAAGGGTAATGAATTAGTTGATGAAGAGTTTCTCAATTATGCAACCAGGGAAACTGCATATGTTGTTAGTTAACTGAAGACTCAAATCTCAAAGTTGCAAAGCAAAGAAGCTTCTAATACTAGAGATTTCAGAGATTTGAAAACATAAAGTAATAAACAGAAGGATTTAATTGCACAGCAACAGCAGCAGATTGATCAACTTCAAAAGATTGTACAGGATCTAATAGCTCAGATTGGTTCTCCAATTGGTACAAATCAAGATGAAAATGTTGAAGATGTTCAAAGTCCGGCAGCTACTAAACCAATTCCTTCTACAAGTGGACAAGTTTTGACTCCAATCTACGAAGCAAACATGTATTGTCACACCCCAACCGACAGCGAAAACGTCAAGGCGAGACATGTAGACTGTTCATGAGCTCAAGGTTGACTAAATTGTAATATATTAAATTCATTTCAATTCAAACAAAACAAACACAAACCAAGTACATAAACGAAATACACATTGTTCATTGTTTAAAATTAACTAAGTCCAAATTTAAGTGTAGCATGTCTTGATCAACTCACACGTTAGCACCTGAAACATGAATAAAATAAGGTCAACTAAAAGTTGGTGAGCATACACAGGTTTGTACATAGGTAGTATATGTAGAGTTCATGTTTCACCCCAAAAAGTGTAAAAGAATAAAATGGGCTATGTAATACTCACCTTGTAATAAGAAACTTTGTATGTCACACAAGCATGTTGTTGTTGCACAAATGTTTTAGCTAATCACAAGATTAACCTATGTTTGATAGAATATGTGTATCAATAAGTTGCACAAGTGAATAAGGGAATCCTAATGCGCAAAGAGATTGATGTGGGTTTCCTCATTTTAATAAGAAAAGTAATTATTTGAGTTTTATCTAAATCTTGATAAATAATTGTATTATGATTTGAATAAGTGAAAGAATAAATAAACGATTTTTCCATTGTTTGTAATTAAATAAAGAAATATATGAATAAATAAATAGTGTTCTTTTGTTTGTAAATAAATGAATGAATAAATAAATAACTAATTAAATAAATAAATCCTTTTCTTTTTTTATAGTTTGATTTCCATAAAGATTATGTGTGAAAATTAATTAATAGTTAAATCATAATTAATTATTAATTAACAGTATACAATTTGATTTAAATAATTTTATATAATAAAAATAAATTATATAAAAAAAATGTATAAATCTTTACAAGATAAATGGGAATAAAAAAATGATCATAATTATAAAATGGTCATAATTATACTCCAATTATAATTTATAAATCAAGGGTTTTAAATAATAATTTGTTTTAAATAAATTTGGGTTTAATAGGTTTTTAATCTAATAATAATAAATAAAATTGTTTCTTTTTTTTTCTTAAAATTAACAACTAAAATAAATCTGAGTATTTAAAGATTTATAAAATAGTTTTTTTAATAAAATAATTTGAGACTTAAAAAAAACGGGTTTGAAAAATAAAAGGGGTTGTCGGGATTCGAACCCGGGTGGGTTCGGTGTGGTACAAACGCACAGACCGCTGGACCGGTGGCTCAGTAGTGTTAATAATCCGGTTCAAAATAATGTTAAACAAGGACTGAGAGAGAACCGGGTTCAGTGCAACATAAATGCTAAAAAAGGCTACTGGTTGTGGGTTGTTTGTGGTCTATACACACAACTAATATCAAAGTAAGGTGTTTACCTTATGAGTGATATCGATAAACTTCTTAATCAATATGATGTTGAACTTGGCGACGGTTTTCTCCACAGCCGTGATGGTGTTATGTGGGGGCTCAAACGATCAACATCAGTGGTGTTCTAAGTTATCAGACGTGATCTTGAACAGAGACGACCAACTAAAAGATTACTCGGTTGTTTGGATGTCTAGCATTGGTGATTCAAGAATGATGTTTTTTGGTTAGATTATTGAGTTATGAAACAACGAAATCAAATGGAAATAGAAGCTTACCGATCCCTTGATTCGAAAGGGAAAAAAACGTCAATCGTCTGGTGCGGCGTCACCGGAGTTCTTTATGGTGGTTGATCGGTGGTTATTTTGACATATATAAAAAGGTTGAACGGGAGGGTGAGAGCAGTTGTTGGTGAAGGTTTAATAAGGTTGTTTTATTCTTGAAAGGGGTATAAGAAATTAAAGATAAAAAGAAGATTTGGTTGAAATTGAAGTCACGATTCAATCATACTTAAATTGGTTACTAATTTTCATTTAAAATCCTGGTCGTAACAGCCGGCGATTTTATGGTGAAGAAGAGTACATGAAGGTTTTGTATTTTGAATGGAGGTTCAGCAAAAATTTTCGTCCATCCTTAATTATTTATTACCTTAATAATAAACCCATAAATTAGTAAGTTACATTTTATTTTATGTTTCAGAAATATTAAAATTTTGACTTATACCTATATTAATTATTAATAATAACTTATGTGACATAATGGGCTTGAACAAATACCGGATTTAAAGCAGTGTTACTATTGTAATAATTTAAAATAAAATAAGATCGAAAAAAATTATGGATGTTATATGTATGAAGATAACACTCTGTTTGATGTTGATATGCTTCTTAATGATGAAGGTGAAGGATTGGAGAGAACTAATGAGAACCAAGAAGATACAGAGAAGGAAGAAAAGTATGATGAAGAAGTTGTAATCACTGGAAAAAAGAAAGATGATAATCATTCTTCAGATGATGACAATGATAGTGGTGATGCTGGAGGTGTTGGTGGAAGTGGAAAAACAACTGAAGATGCTGAACAAGATACTCAAACCAACACTTAATACCAAAAGTATAACTACGAACAACAGTAGACGTATGTTGAAGAAGATGGTTCAGTGATCGGTAAAATGGATAAGCTTGTAGATGAACGAGAACCATTTACTGTTCCTGAAGACATTGAAACACCAATTGAAGAGTCAAAGACTTCAAAGACAGATAAAAGTTCTTGGTGGACAGTTACTAAAAATCCATCCATTGTTGAAAGGCTTACACAGACGATCAAGAGTCCAGAACAAGCTTTGACTAGAGAAATATTGGCATAGATGTATGATGATGAGAAGAAGATGTATGTGTTGAAGAGAGTTGATGAGAATATCCAGTATTTTGATAGAAGCTCAAAGTTAAAAACATTGTCATACTGGGATCTTAGAGAGCTAAGTCACTTGAAGATGATCAATCCATCGAATAATACATTTGCTGCTAACTTTGAAGAGTATTTGAAGAAAGAGTGTGGAAAAGATAAGCTTGAAAGCTTCAAACCACAAGTGCCTGAATGCAGACAGTTAAAAAGAAAAGATAAAAATAACAGAAGAAGATTCAGGTACATTGTGAAGCCAGCTGATACAGTTTCAACTGTATACATCCCAGCACGTAAAGAGACATTCATCAAAAGATTCAAAAAGTATATGTATGACAGCAAAACACATTAAGCTGTGATCGTGCAGGATAAGTCACCAGAATTCAGAGTCTTTAATCCAGTTGATTTGTTTAGTTTATCTGATGAAGATCTAAAGACTTTGAACAAGAATCCAATCAGGTGTGATATAAGCACGAAGATTAAAGTTGAAGCCAAGTTGTATATGAGAGTCGTGGCTCAGTGTTTGTAAGGAAGACACGAAGCTGAAGTGATCAAGAAGAGACTTGCTGCTCTGGATGATAAGAAGCTGAATGGTAAAGCCAAGACCAAGCCTATACAAGACAACAGGTGAAGAATTGATGTTCTGTGGACTAGGGGGAGATTGTTGGAACCTAGTAGTCCATAGAAATCAATTAGGTTTAGAAATGTATAACTTCAGAGTTTTCGGTCGAAAACTTTAAGTTTTCCGTCGAAAACACTTTTCGATCAGAAGATTTCGATCGAAACTCTTTAGTATAAATAGTTTGTCTTTTGTATTTTCAAGTAACATTTTTCTCATTTGTATCTTTTGATTCCAAGTTTATCAGAGAGAATTTCATTGTGTGTTGTTGTGATTCTGTGATCCACATTGTTATTGAATGAAGATTATCAACTTGATTGTGTGCATCTTATGTGATTGATTTTATCCTTCATGTTCATATTCAATTCGATCATCTCGGTGTTACTTTGATCTCTGGATTGATTCTGCCAATAAAGAGAGTGATTGAAGACTTTGTCCTTGAATATCAGCATATCAGAGGGAACCACAAATGGTATCAGAGCTGTTGGTTAAAGCTCTTGGTATTCAAGAAGAATTTTAATCAAAATTGATAGAATTGGAGTATTTGGGTGCCATTGTTGTTGATTTGAAGCTAATATTGATGGAGATGAAGTTTACACCAAGTTTGGAGGCTTGATTTTTTATTCATATCATCATAGGAAGTTTTTGGTCGTTTCAAGTGTTCTTCAGTTGAATTGCCCGAAAAGTCTATTTGAAGGAGTCGGATTCATTTTTTGACCGAAAAGCCTACAGTTTTTGATCGAAAAGCAGTGCCAAAAATCTAAGGATAAATTTCATCTGTGTTCGAAATATTCAGACTTTTCGACCGAAAAGACCTGTCCAAAAAGAGTTTTCGATCAACCTAGTTTTCGACCGAAAAGTTCTAAGTTGGAAGTTTTTCTGATTTCGACCAAGTTTCAAATTACAAGTAAAGAATGGCTAGAAAGGTTTACGATACTGAGAGGGTTATTGGGAAATCACCACCGATGCTGAAATTAATATCAGTATTTTCCAATTGGAAAATAATGATGAAGGCGTATTTCAAATTTACTGAACACACACTATGGGAATCGATTGTGAAGGGTCCTCATATTCCCAAGACTACAAATGCTGATGGGTTAGTCCCGATTGCAGATCCTGATCTATATTCAGAGGAATATAAGAAGTTGATAGAGAGGGATAATAGAGCTTTGGGATCTATTATTTTAGCACTTCCGACTGAGTTGTATCTGAATTTTGAGCAACATGAGACATCTCAGGGTTTGTGGAACGCATTGTGTTTAAGATTTGAAGGAAATGCAGCTCTTCAGGAAAGCAAAACCATTTATTCATGCAAATCAAGCAATCGATCGGTAGAGACTAGAATCGAGTAGGATAATCAAGATTCGAGATTGGATCAAAAACACATAGTTAAAGGTAAAACTCTCCCAAGAATATTGATATTGCAATCAAGTCCCTTTCAAAGTTTTCAAACTATACAAGTATTTATACTAAGAAGACAAAGAAAAGAATTAGTCCGAAATACATTTCGGTCGAAATGTATTTCGTCCGAAAACTAAAAGATTTCGGTCGAAATCTTTTAACTTCAAAGAATTCTTCCGTCTTCAGACTGTTTTATATGCGATGGCCTAAAAATAGTTCCAACGGTTTTGTTCACTTGCTTTCGTTCTTTTCTTTGGAGTTTGATCCACCCAGAGATCATTATCAGCATCATTAAAATCATCATTTTGTTGAGAATAGTTGTTAGGAGGAGGATTCCCAATAGTCTTCTCTTTTGCAATCACTTTTATGATGTTTGTTGATCGGTACTTTCTCTCTCTCACTTTCGGTTTCTAAAGAGTCAACATCTTCTTGTGCTTTTCGGCATTGATGACACTTGGTGCAACAGTTTGATATGCTCTTCATCGTCCCTTGAATAAGGAATGTTATCTTGTTGCTCTTGAAAGTTCACTCAAATACAAGTATGTGCAAATGCATGTATGCTCAAACTTATAAAATTATGAAATTTCCAATTTTCAATAAAACCTCATTTGTTTATAAAGCCTCTTTTTCATGATTATTGATTCAAACAAGAACGGTCAATTTTGATACTTATGAAACACACACAAAGATAAAAATAAAATAGCTTCAACTAAGCTAAAAACACAAAATCTTTTTGTTCTTTTCAATATATCATACTGCCTTGAAACAATAGAACACAATAATTTTGAGAGAAACTCTGTTATGGGATCATATCATTTTAGGGCAGACTAAACTATACTTATCAGCCACTCATTTTATTAGATAGGTCATGGTGATTGTCAATATATAGTATCCTTCTAAACTCAAGTCTTTATACTTTAATTGACAAGCAAGCAGTGCATGAATTTATCATGTTTTTTGGGTAATAGTTATTCATGACTTAGTGGGTCACACACTCATATCTTAGAAACCTGCATTTATTTTAGTGTGAATTAGATGAGTTTTTTATGAACTGAATGGATCCCACAACTTATCGGATAAACCTTCCCTTACTCGTGATCTTTTGAGAACCTAAAAATAACTAAAAGAGCATAACTAGCACGGGTCTGTGGACTGTTCAGGAAATCTCTAAAAAATTTGATTACAAACATAGCACAAAGGACTTACATATTCACAAACAGTAAATGCTCAGGGTCATTGCACTACGGACTTACATGCCTTGATAAGAGATTCCTTCCCAGACTCACATTCCCAAAGAGAAAAATATTTACAAGTATACTAATATGTACGTCTTTTGACATATCTTTTTGAATTTTCCTATTGCACGACATTAACATTGCATGTCTTTTTGCTCAAATTTATGTTTTGCACTTTCATTAAGTGTCTTTTCACCTATTTCATGTCATTGCATGTCTTTTATCTATATACATATATACAGACTTGTATCAAGTCAGCTCGCAACCCCTTTGTGAAGGGTCTCTGCTTGTGCAATCCAGAGATAGTATGTTCATCCACAGTTCATCAACCTTTATGTGTAAGTGTTCAATTAATAACAGGAAATAAGTATTCTATTAATCTATGATATGTTCCCCACTAAACTAATGTTTTTTATGTTTAAATGAAACACTATCATCCTATCCTTTCAGTTTTAGCAGAGCCTATCAACATATCACCCTAAGATCTTGATCTTTTCAACTACAGGCCTTACATAAGATGATCGGACCTCTAGAATGATGTACTATCATTTCCCATTATATGGAGTTCTCAAATTTTCTTAATATAATGACTTTCCTAAGAAGCACAATATTTTTGTATTTTTCTGATTTTTATTTAAAGATGAAACTAAAAACTTAAATCGGAAATATTTTTAGTGTTTTTAGGAAATTTCTCCCCCTAAACTTTTGCATTTATGAAATAAATCAAAATTTAAAAAAGCTAAAAACTAAGAAAAATATTTTTGGTGACCGAACCTGCGACCTTTTAATCAAAATAAATCATTTTCAAACATTCAACTAGAAAGTTGAATCTTGCCAAATCAAAAGCCTTTGTAAAAAAGTCAACGACATTCTTATAGTAGATACCTGCTCAAGATGCATGATTTTTCTTTCAAAACAGTCATGAATATGATGCACTCTAATGTCTATGTGCTTAGGTTTAGAGTGTTGGACTGGATTCTTAACAATTTGTAATGCAGCTTCATTATCACAGAAAATAGGAGAGTCACAGAAATTCAAACCGTAATCCAGGAATTGGTGTTGCATCCATATAACCTGGGAGCAACATGCGGATGCGGCGACATATTCAGCTTCGGCAGTAGAAGTCGAAACGGTGTTCTGTTTCTTGCACTGCCATGATACGAGTCTCTCCCTAGAAACTGACATCCTCCAGTTGTTGATTTTCTATCTAGATTACAACCTCCATGATCACTGTCAGTAAAAGCAAAAAAGTTAAATTCTGAATCCTTTGGATACCAAAGGCCTAGCCGAGGCTTGCCCTTCAAGTATTTAAAAATTCGTTTGATAGCGTTAAGGTGGGAAAGTTTCGGATTAGCCTAATATCGTGCACACTGGCAAACCGCAAACATGATGTATGGACGGCTAGCAGTCAGGTACATTCACGAGCCAATCATTGACCTGTAGAGATGTTGGTCAATTTCTGGTTCACCTAGATGTGGAGTAAGAACAGGAGGGGTTGCCATAGGAGTTGAGGCCTGTTTGGAGTCAGCAAAATTGAACTTTATTAGTATGTCATTAACATATTTTGCCTGATGAATTAGGATTCCGTCATCACTTTGCTTAACCTGCAATCCCAGAAAGAAGGCCATTTCTCCCATTAAACTCATTTCAAAATTTTTCTTCATCACTTCTTCAAACTCTTTGCACAGTGCAACATTCGTTGATCCAAAGATGATGTCATGAACATATATTTAGACAAGAATAAGATCGTTTCCCATTTTCTTAATAAACAGTGTTTGATCTATGGCTCCCCGAGTGTAGCCATTAGCAAGAAGATGCTTTGTCAGAGTGGCATACCATGCATGTGGTGCTTGATGTAAGCCATACAAAGCTTTGTATAGTTTATAGACATGATGTGGATGATTTGTGTCTTCAAACCCTGGGGTGGTTGACACACGTAGATCTCTTCTTGAACCTTTCCGTATAGAAAATATGTCTTCACATTCATTTGAAACACCTTGAAATTCATGTACGAGGAAAAGTCCAAAAAGATTCGAATGGCCTCAAGTCTTGCAACAGGTGCAAATACTTCTTCATAGTCTATCCCTTCTTGCTGATAAAATCCTTGAACAACTAGTCGTGCTTTGTTCCAAACAATAATACCACTGTTATATTTCTTATTTCTGTAAACCTAATGAGTACCAATGGGCAATTTGCCTTGTGGTAGCGGCACAAGTTCCCAAACCTTCAGTTTTTCAAACTGCATCAGCTCTTCCTACATAGGCTCCACCCAACTTGCCTCACTCAAGGCCATTTTAATGTTCTTTGGCTTAACTTGAGATATGAATGCAGAGTATAAGTAGATATTTATTACCCCGGATTTGCTTCTTGTTCTCACCTCGTCTGAGAGAGGACCAATGATATCCTCTACTGGGTAATTCTTATGAATTCTGGATAGTGGAACGTCTTCTTCCTGCAACGTGTCAGGCAAGTTGGTGATGTGCTGATCTGCTTCTTCAGTTATGGGAGCCGGCTTTTTAATAACATTAGAGTTAGGAATCGTATCCTATACTGCAGGATCACTGCCAGATGCCGCACTTTCGTGTGAAGCATGACCACTGCCAGATGCAGCAGTCTCATTGTTGATGGGATCAGTGATGTGGTTATCACTCTCCTTGGAAGAAGATTCAGGAAGAGGATGAAGATGATGCTTGATCAGGGTCTTCATCAATCGTATAATCGACTGTGCTGTACTTGTAGAAGCCATCATATGATACAGCAGAAACATCAGAACAAACATTGAAAAGCTTAAACACAAAATCATAATCAAATAACCAATTTGGACCAGTATCCGCATCAGTTTTATTGAGCTCCAGCCAGTCAATGTAGTAAGACTCCACTATCTGCTTTGTTCTCTTGTTGTAAACATGGTAAGCTGTCTTGCTAGATAAGTAACCAACGAAGTAACATTCATCGGCTTTTGCATCAAATTTGGATCCAATCGAGTCATTATGCAACAGTGTGCATAGGCATCCAAATGCTCTAAAGTGTTCGACCTTCGGCTTCTAATGAAACATGATTTCATACGAAGTCTTCAAGTGATGCTTGTTAAATAGCACCCTATTCTGCACATAACATGTTGTATTAATTGCTTCAGCCCAGAAGAATACAGGCAATTTGGATTCAGAAAGCATTGTCCTTGCAGCCACTATCAGGGTACAATTTCTTCGTTCAGCAACTCCATTTTGTTGAGGAGTTCTAGCAGCACTAAACTGTCTTACAATTCCCTTTTCAGCACAAAAGCTATCAAGAACTTCGTTACGAAATTCTGTCCCGTTGTCGCTTCTGATAATCTTGATCTTCAAGTTTAGTTGATTTTCAACAAGTATCATGAACTGCCTAAGAATATCTACAGTTTCACTTTTCTTACTCAAAAAGAACACCCAAGTAAATCATGAGTAATCATCAGTAACAACAAGACAATAAGATTTCTTCCTGTAACATCCCAAAAATAAAACGACAGTTAAAATGACGAAGTAAACGAACGAGGCATGTTGGGTCGGGTCGGATGGACCGGCGGGCTGGAAGGGGAGCCTCCCCTATAAATAGCCAAGGTCACCACCCATTCTCTCATTTGCAACTTCTAGAGAGAGAAACTGTAGAGAGAGAAAGTTGGCGGATCGACCCGAGATTTGAGAATTGTGTTGCTCCAGAGCTCGTGAGAAGAACCCTCGGATCAGAAACTTGATTCAGGTAACGATTTGGTCTAAATCTGAGTTTTTGTTCGTTTTTGAGTTTTTCGGGTTTTGGGTGAAAAGGTAACGTTTTTACGGATGAAACTGAAAGATAAACATAGATTTGAGTTCCTTAATGGAAAAGAACGTTTTGGATGTAAACAGGTTCGGGATCTTGACGTGATCAGACCTGAATGCGAAAGTTAGGGTTTTGCGAAGAAACAGATCGTGCGCACTTACCAAGTGCGCATGGAGCAGGTCCTGCGTACTTATCAAGTATGCAGGAAGAGAGCACTGCGTACTTATCAAGTACGCAGGAAGCAGGGTCTGCGCACTTGCTAAGTGCGCAGGCATCAAGCTGGTTAAGTAAGTTAGTATGTTTAGAATGGTTAAACCGTTAGAGTCGGTATTGGTCTGATGTGTATTTAACTAATCAATTCAGATCAGAAGTGACGTTGTTGGGCCTTTGTTTAGGACAACCGAGACTAGCTTATAAGGTGAGTTCTAGAAGCCCTTCTTTAAATGTTTTAATTAAATCTTTTTGGGCTGGTGTGCATACATACGGAATGACGTTTTGAAACGAGGTTTACGAAACGAGGTTTACGAAACGAGGTTTACGAAATGAGGTTTACGAAATGATGTTTACGATATGTTTACGAGATGATGTTTATGAAATGTTTTGCCAAATGAAGTTTACGAAAGGTTTACGAAAGAGATGATGTTTTGTTTAATAAAACGTATGAATGCTTTAACTAAAAAGAGGTAAAGGTTTTATGAAAGTCACGAATGAACGAATCTGCCACGAGTTCCTATAGGAGCTAAGGTATGTATGTATGTATGTATTGGCCTCACCTTACGGGGGACCTTTATGGCTGGCTAACGCTTGTACAACTGGTTGATGATGGGGTGACGACGGTCACCCATGGGATTACCGGGATCCCAATAGAAGGTACTATTCCTTGCGGGGAAATAATGCCTAAGTTATGTTTAGTCTACCTAGAGGTAACGAGCCTTAGGAGACGTATGTTTGGTCTACCTAGAGGTAACGAGCCTTAGGAGACATATGTTTGGTCTACCTAGAGGTAACGAGCCTTAAGAGACGTATGTTTGATCTACCTAGAGGTAACTAGCCTTAGGAGACATATGTTTGGTCCACCTAGAGGTAACGAGCCTTATGGGACCTGTGTGACGGATGGCTTAGAGGTAAAGAGCCTTAAGTTCATCCGCTGGTATGCGATGTATGGAATTGACGGTTACGAGAAGGCGCAGATTCGGTTCATGTTGACTTATGTTATGATGCTATGTTACGATGTTTTGATGATGTTAAGTTATTGCATGTTTTACGTACGCTTTTGTTAAACAAATGTATGTTATGTTTTTGGCAAAAATGTGTATGTTAAGGTTTTATGTAAAGCTAGAACTCACCAGCGTAGCTGACTTTTTAGTATGCACATTCAGGTTAAGGGCAGGTTATGGTGATGGAAGGTGATGCTTTGCAAGAGAGAAGAGTTACCCGGATGATATGAAGACTGGCATCCCGTTATGAGTTGTTTATGTTATGTTTATGTATTTGAAAATGTTACGCTTCCGCATGTTTGAACAAGTTTTAATTATGATGAATGAATGATTCCGCTGCGTTATTTGATATTCAAGTTTAATAACTGTTTGTGAATGAGTAAATCCAACAAGTGAGGCCTCCAGGGTTTGGGGCCTTACACTTCCGAAGACTCATCACACTTACGGGACCGAAAAGATCCATGTGCAGTAACTAAAGAATAGATTCAATTGAATTAAACAGCTTGGGTTTGTGTGGTTGTTTATGATGTTTGCCTTTAGCACACGAAATACATTTTTCAACTTCACAAAATTCTTTTAAAGGCAAACCGACCACATGTGCTCCTATAACAATTCTATTTAGGTTTTTCAAATTTATGTGACCTAAACGACGGTGTCAGAGCATTAAGTCATTCTCAGAAGCTTTTGAAAACAAACAGGAATTTGTTAAAGCTGACTCGCTATTCATGTCCAACAAATATGAGTCCTTACACCTCGGTGTTCTCATTAAAATCCAATCCTCAGGGATAACGAACACTGGTTTTAAAATCAAACACTCTTTATCAGTAAAATGAGTTAAAAACTTTTTGTCACAGATTTGAGACACACTTAACAAGTTGTGATTCAATTCAGACACGAAATTCACATCTTTGAAACAGAGAGTACCATTAGTGACAGTACCTTTCATTGTGATTTGCCCACCTTTATCACCTACAAAGGAAACATACCCTCCATCGAACATTTTAATGTCATGAAGCTGAGAGATGTCTCCTGTCATATGTCAGGAACAACCACTATCAACATACCAGAGGTTGTTGATAGGCCTCCTTGGCTGTCCCTGCACGGTAGAACACATTAATTAGAAACTGAAACCCAAGCCATGATTGTCTTGGGTTGTCCTCAATCATCCAGGTATGAAACTTCTTACAATTTCATATCTCTTTTGTCATTGAACTCAATTGGTGTTGTTTGTGCACTAGGCTTTCGTTTCCAAATAGGTTTTTGTTTTTCAAAATTTTTGCTCACTGTTGGAGTAACGACCTTTTCTTTTCCCTTTTTAGATTTTATGGGTTTCTCAACTTTCTTTTGTTTATGTTTGAAAACATTATTTTCTTTAACAGGACGTTGAGATTTATGCACAACACCAGTTCTTTTATCCAAATGTTTATCATTAGGACTTTTGTAATGTTGGACCATTTGTCCTTTAGACATGTGTCGCCTTTGATATGAATTGTCCCTTTGACTAACAGTCGGACATCTATCAGAGTGTTCACGATTGTGAACGTAGTTTCGAGCAAAGTGTCCGGGATTCCCACACACATAACACGTTTGCCTTCTCGGATACAGGGCATAGTATCCGGTGTCCCATGATATTGTGTATTCAAACAAGAAAATAGGATTGTAATTTATATATAAATTATAAACCCTATTAATTGCTTCCGGGCCTAGAGTCCAAAACGAGATGTAAAAGCCCGAACACATTTTAATGTTTTAATAAAAGATTAAAACAATATATATAATTATTATTTATAAACCAGTATAAATAATAATTCCCGTCTAACGAAAATATATAAAAATATATCGTCTCGCTAACAGTTCGTAATTACCAGTTAAGCGGGTTAAGTGGATTTAATGTTCATTGCCCTAGGTGTAACTCTTACGGATCACAACTCAGTTAGTAGCGTTAAATAATCGTGACCGGACATATAATTCCAACAGTCTCCCACTTGGACGTCCTTCGATTAAGTCCTTAACGCAGACAGCCAGTGGTGTTCTAGCTACACATGGTTGCCCCTAACAAGGTATGACACTTTAAAGTCATTAACCAAAACATCTTGCTATTGCAAGACAATAGACTTATGGTAATAAACGTCATTTATCCTTTTCTGTATAAGACATCAATTGAATCAATGAGACATGGATTTAGTTCATTCTCATATGGCGTTCAATTATTATTGTTCTCGATCAAGAATCAAAGTGGTCCAATCAAACACACAGTAAGTTTGGGTAAGGCCTTACACTTCACCAGTTTGAATCACGAGGGCGCCACGATGTCTAACTGTTACATATCATGTAAGAGTACAGAATCCCTTATCGACTACATACAACTCCCACTGAACTTCAGATATGTTCCTAACCAATGCCTTTATGACTGGAAGTTACGCGACAGCGGTTGACAGTGATTAAAGAACAGCCCTTGGTAAACGAAAGTTTTAGTATGCATCTCAGGTCAGAGGATACTAAATGAGTATACCAATATTAAAACATCTTATGATTAAAATCCATGAAGATGATTTGAAGCGAGTTACATCTAACGTCATCCAATGAGGTCTGTGAAATTGGAAGTCAACTACTTGAGTCCAAGTTCAGAATAGTCTTAATTCAGAGTCGTTCCCACGATTCTGATCGACTACGGATGATTAAGAATACAAGATTCATGGATTAAACGTATTAAAATCGAACACAGTTGTAAGAATTCAGAATTGCATTTAAATCAGTAAACCAAAAGAATTCAAAAGTACAACTGTTTAATTGTTCACACATTCAAAATAATAAATCAAAACATATCACTAGCAAATCTAAGACCAATAGCATCTCTGTGAAGATCATGCTTGTCCTGAGTCATGGGCTTAGTAAACGGGTCCGCTAGGTTTTGATCTGTGTCTACTTTGCTTATCACGATGTCACCACGTTCCATAATTTCCCGTATATAGTGGAACTTTCTGAGAATGTGCTTGGCTTTGTGATGAGATCTGAGCTCTTTGGCTTGAGCTATAGCACTTGTGTTATCACAAAGTATCTCGATTCGTTGGCGAATACTCGGAACCACATCGAGGTCAGTAATGAATTTCTTCATCCAAGCAGCTTCCTTAGCAGCATCTGATGCAGCTATATACTCAGATTCGGTGGTTGAATCCTCCACCACACTCTGCTTGGAGCTATTCCAGGAGATAGCTCCTCCGTTTAGAGTGAATATGAATCCTGATTGTGAGCGAGAGTCCTCTCGGTCAGATTGGAAGCTGGCGTCAGTGTAACATCTTACAGTGAGCGCTTCTTATTCTCCTCCAAATATTAAGAACATGTCTTTAGTCTTTCTTAAGTACTTCAGGATGTTCTTGACTGCAGTCCAATGGGCAATGCCAGGACTTTGCTGAAAACGACTGGTCATGCTTAAAGCATACGAGACGTCAGGCCTGGTACATAACATAGCGTACATGATAGAACCAATCGCCGAAGCATATGGAATTGCTTCCATACGCTTGGTTTCAATGTCCGTTGAAGGAGATTGCGATTTGTTCAGCACGGTGCCTTTAGTCATAGGAACACCTCCTTTCTTGGAGTTTTCCATATGAAAGCGTGCCATGACTTTGTCTATGTATGTGCCTTGACTAAGCCCTAGAAGCCGCTTAGATCTATCCCTGTAGATCTTGATTCCTAGAATGTAGGCTGCTTCTCCAAGATCTTTCATTGCAAAACAAGTTCCCAACCGGTGTTTAACATCGTTAAGCATAGGGATGTTGTTTCCAATGATAAGTATATCATCCACATACAAGATGAGGAATGATATAGTGCTCCCACTAGCCTTTCTGTAAACACAAGGCTCATCTTCATTTTTTACAAATCCAAACTCTTTGATCTTTTGGTCAAAACGAAGATTCCAGTTTCGAGATGCTTGTTTGAGTCCATAAATAGACTTATTCAGTTTACATACCCTATTAGGATATTTTGGATCAACAAAACCATCAGGTTGTACCATATAGACATCTTCAGAGAGATGCCCATTAAGGAAAGCGGTTTTGACATCCATTTGCCATATCTCGTAGTCATAGTACGCGGCTATGGCAAACAATATCCTGATCGATTTGATCATAGCAACGGGCGAGAAGGTTTCATCATAGTCAATGCCTTGAGTCTGAGTAAAACCTTTCGCAACTAGCCGTGCTTTATAGGTGTGTATATTTCCATGCATGTCGGTTTTTCTCTTGAAAATCCATTTGCTCCCTACTGCCCGAGATTCGGGGGGTAGCTCAACCAAGTCCCAGACTTGATTATCACGCATAGATTGCATCTCGGCGTTCATGGCTTCTAGCCATTTTACAGATTCTGGATCTAAAATAGCAGATTTGTAGTTACTAGGTTCGTCATTAGACTCGGCTACTAATAGGACCTCGGTACTATCAAGATGCCATAGGTATCTGTCAGGTTCTTTGCGAGTCTTTACACTTCTGCAAACGCTTGTGTTTATGTCTGATTCATCAGCAACAACTTCTTGTTGTTCAGACGCTCCGACTTCATCAGCGATTGTTTATGGTTCTCGAATTTCTTCAAGATCCACTATATTATCTCCAATTCCTCGTTCAAGAATTTCTTTCTCGAGGAAGTGTCCCTTCCTTTTGATGGAAATAACATTTGCATCAGGATGGTAGAAATAATATCCGCTTCTGTTATAGTATCCGACGAAAACGACCTTTTCGCCTCTAGGATCGAGCTTGTCATCAGAATCGCTGGTGACATATGCATCACATCCCAATACTCTAAGGTAAGACAGATTGGGTTTAGACCCATGCCATATCTCATATGGAGTCTTGTTTACCTTCTTAGTCGGTGCCAGATTGACAATGCGGGCGGTGGTCATAAGAGCATAACTCCAGAAGGAGTGAGGCAAGTTTGTTCTACACATCACCGATTGAACCATATTAAGTAGGGTTCGATTTCTCCTCTCGCTCACGCCATTAAGTTGGGGTGTGCCAGGTGGAGTAGGTTGTGAAACTATTCCACGCTCCTTGAGATGATTTATGAACTCTGTGCTGAGATATTCACCACCTTGATCTGATCGAAGTGTCTTTATCGTTTTACCGAGTTGGTTTTCCACTTCGTTTTGAAACTCTTTGAAATTTTCAAAATTTTCATGCTTGTGTTTCATAATATAGACATAAGCATATCGACTATAATCGTCGATGAATGAAACGAAGTATCTTTCATGATTTCTAGACATGGTTCTGAAAGGGCCACATACATCAGTGTGTATGAGTCCTAGCAGATCCTTGGCTCGTTCACCAACGCCGGTGAAGGATCCTTTAGTGAGTTTGCCAGCTAAGCAAGACTTGCAGTTCTCAAAGGAGTCTTGTCCGGTGGATTCATGGATCCCTTCGGATTGGAGCCTTTTCATGCGGGTCTTGCTTATGTGACCAAGTCTACAGTGCCATAGAAATGTATCATTAATGCTAGATTTGATACGTTTATAAAGATTGTATATGTTATTATTAGTTTAAACATCAACCTCATAAATTCCATTTCGAGGTTTAGCCTCAAAATAGAAAATATCATTTAAGTAAGCAGAAATACAAATTCCATTGAAAACGTACTTAAAATCTTGTTCAAACAATAAGGAAACTTAAATAATGTTTCTGGTTAAACCAGGTGCAAACAAACAGTTATTTAAGATAACTACAAGGCCAGAAGGACATGAAAGGTGAAATGTTCCAGTTGCAAGAACTGGTACTCTCTTCCCATCACCAACGATGAGTTCCATGTCGCCTTGTTTCAGCTTCTTCCACTTTTCAGGCTCGTGCAATACATTAACGATGTGATAAGCACATCCGATATCAAATGCCCATGTGTCGCTAGAGACAGTGAAAAGTTCAATAACATAGATAGAAATACCTGAAGAGGTGCCTTCACCATTGGCACTCTTCGATCTCAGCTTAGCCAGATATTCAGGGCAGTTACGTTTCCAGTGCCCCATATTGTTGTATTCAAAACACTGACGCTCCTCGGGAGGGGTGTTTTTGCAACTTGCTTGTTATTGTTGGTGGCATTCTTGGCAGCAACAATAACTTGCTTCTTACATTTGCTGTTATAACCCCTTTTCTTGGTTTTGGGCTTGTTAACACCATCAGATTTGACCATCAACTCTTGATTAGTCTCACTTGATATGCTCATCTTGGCCGTTTCCTGCATACCGTGCAGTTCGGGCATAATCTTCTCCCATGTGCTCATATTTAAGTTCATTACGAAGTTTTCATAAGAACTAGGGAGAGAGTTCAAGATGAGGTTGGTGTCATTTGGTTTTTTCGTTCTCAAGTAAAGACTTGAGAGAGAAGGAGGAGTGGGATCCTTTTTCAGTAGACATCTTGTTAAATAAGCAAGTTAAAGGTTAATTAGTATTTTGGATGTAATAAATTCTTATATTAATGACCCATGGCAAGAATAGAATAAGAATAGAGAATCTGGTTATATCAATTAGTAATGGCGGCTATGGCACGCAACATTAGTAAGTGATTTAGGCAGACTGACAATAATTGCCAATTGTGGAAAAATGCACAATTCTCGAGTATGAGGCCGCTACGACAACTCTTGTCTATGCATTGATACGTTTAGCCTCATCTATGCCTACTTTTGGTCTCCATACAGCTGGGGCATGTATTAGAGAGAAAAGTAATAGTCACCCTAGTACAGGTACATGTGGAAGGGTCGGATGTGTCAACGAAACCCTTGCACCTTGGAGGGATAGGCTACGCACCAAGTGCGGTGCTGTGGCTCCAAACACTGGTGTTTCACGTTATGCCCCAAGTGTTCCTTATAGTAGGATGGCATAGACTAAATATTTTAAATATGAGATTTAATTTTAGTGTTTACCGAAAAACACAACGAATGATAAATCATACGTGTGTTGTAAAAGCCAGTTTTACTATATATTAGATCGTGACAACGTGATGAACCCATTCATCTCTCAGGACACTTAATTTTAAATAACCTATTAAAACTAAGTTTGTCACGATGTAATTAACCAATTAAAAGTTAATAGTTTAAATGAACTATTAAGTTATTCGTTTTGAAAATTTAAAATTAGTTTAAACTGCAAAACTTTATTGGTTATCATTTATTTTTAAAAACAAAATGTTTGTTTTAATATAAAGTATTCACAAGTTGTAAAAAAAAATTTAGAACTTGTTATTAATTTGATTGTGAAAATTTTGGTATTTGGTCGGTACGTTATAACATTTATAAGATAAAAGCAACCACAATAGCAAACACAAAAATATGTAAATCATATGGCCAAGGAAAAAGTGTTTGATCTTGCTAGAGCCTAATAGCAAGACCAAACTAGGTCACGGGGTCACAACAAACAAACAACCACAAGGATGAACTTCGTGCATGTCACACCCCGCCAGGGCGGAAACGCGAGGCGCGACTTTCACTGGTTTCCAAAGCATATGATTACCGCAAACACATACATGTAATTGGATACATAACTGGATTTAAAATATTTACATTACAAAATATCAACTTGAGTTTACAAATGTTTAAGATTTCGCAAATATGACTCAAGACCATGAGTTATACAAGAGAAATCCTCCCAAAAGCCGTATCCACGTGCATGCATGTAACCTACATTGCTAACCTGATGACCACGTTCAATTTCCTGAAAACATACTTAAAACTGTCAACACGAGGTTGGTGAGTTCACAAGTTATTATAAAGAGTTATCATAAACCCAATGTTTAAATCTGATCTTTTTGCCGATCAAAACTCTTTGTTAAACCTGATCATTTTAACCTGATCAGTACTCTTTCGTTTAAACCTGATCACTTTAACCTGATCAGAATTCTTTACTTTAAACCTGATCACTTTACCCTGATCAGAACTCTTTTGTGTAAAACCTGATCATTTTAACCTGATCAGAACTCTTTTGTGTAAAACCTGATCACTTTACCCTGATCAGAACTCTTTTGTGTAAAACCTGATCATTTTAACCTGATCAGAACCCTTTTGTGTAAAGCCTGATCATTTTAACCTGATCAGAACTTCTTTTAATTAAAACCTGATCACATTAGCCTGATCAGAACTTCTTTTAATTAAAACCTGATCACTTTAGCCTGATCAGAACTCTTTTGTGTAAAACCTGATCATTTTAACCTGATCAGAACTCTTTTGTGTAAAACCTGATCACTTTACCCTGATCAGAACTCTTTTGTGTAAAACCTGATCATTTTACCCTGATCAGAACCCTTTTGTGTAAAACCTGATCGTTTTAACCGGATCAGAACTTCTTTTAATTAAAACCTGATCACATTAGCCTGATCAGAACTTCTTTTAATTAAAACCTGATCACTTTAGCCTGATCAGAACTCTTTTGTATGTATTACCAATGAATATGATTACTAATCCGATCTATTGACCCCATTTGTAAGCTTGCAAGGAATACAAAATAGTATGTAATGTACAAGACCGTAACCAAACCCCAACTTTCTGTGCCTCCCCTCGCCTTTCTGCGAGTAAGACAATATGCGGTCATTCGGCCATTTTGACCCCTGGTTAGCGCGACTAACCATGACCGGAGGCGTCACCCCCAATAGTACTATTCATATAATCCCGGGCTAAATCCATAGCTAATGGTTACTAATTTATTACGAGGACTTTAAGCGCTTTATTGTTCCCTCAATACATACATACGGTCAGATCATTAGTTCCATTCATTTATACACAAAAGTCTTTTACAAGTATGTTTCCACCCCAAATCATTTCAAAAACTTAGAAAAAGGGGAATTAGTGAAACTCACCTCGACAGTATGAATGCTAGCAAATATTTGAATGACGGCAGATTCGCCTATCCGTATCCTATTTACACAAGGATAACATACACGTTAAGACTACCCGTCTTAAACGCAAATTGTTCACTTGACTTGGCCGATCTGATTACTTTTGTTTTAATTATCTTTTTAGTTTTTCCAACCTTGTTTTGTTATGAAAATAGTTCTGAGTTACAGCCTTATGGGGCTAATGAACAGGTATCGAAACTTTCTTAGTTTCGATTGAACAGAACAGATGTCGAAACTTCCTAGTTTCGACAGGGCAAAACAGGTATCGAAACTACCTAGTTTCGATTGGCAAGAATAGTATCGAAACTACCTAGTTTCGATTGTACACAGGTATCGAAACTTTCTAGTTTCGATTGAGTAAATAGATATCGAAACTCCTAGTTTCGATAGAACAACCGGTATCGAAACTCCTAGTTTTGATTGAATAACTGGTATCGAAACTCCTAGTTTCGATCAATAGGTATCGAAACTCCCAGTTTCGATTGACCAACAGGTATCGAAACTATAGTTTCGATACCTGCACTTTGATTTACAGAATTCACTCTGTATATTTTTATGTTCAAATCTTGAGTTTGACACAGTTTTCTTGTTATCTTACTTACGTTTGAACGATTTGTATGTTCAGTTACGGTTTTTAAAGAAAATAAAAGCGATAATAGCGAGTTTTTACCTCAAACAGGGAATGGTTTCTGAGAAACAGAGAAAATAGTCTTGAATTCTTTTGTTAAGCTTTCTTCAAGAACACTTGAAATTCTCCTTATGACACCGAATTATGGTGATTTTCGCTTTAAAACTGGACTTCGAGATGAAAGAGAATTGTGAAATTGCCGTAAGAGAAATGAGAAAGATTGGGAGTGAAGGTGAGGTTTTGACTGAAGAGGTATGGTTTTCCTCTGAATTTGAGTGAAATAGGCAAGTGGGAGAATGGCTCCCTGACTCTCGGCCAAGAAAGTCAACAATGACGGGTACTTGGATTTCATTTTATCTTCCCGCTCCCACGTATACTCGGGGCCGCGCTTTGAATTCCAACGTACCTTGACCAACTTAACACGGCTGCGCCTTGTTCTCTGAACCTTCCAATCTGTGACTTCCATAGGTTCCTCAATGAAGTGCAACTTGTCGTCTATGTGAATCTCATCAGGCGGTATAATTAATGTGTCGTCTGATAAGCACTTCTTGAGATTTGACACATGAAACGTATCATGTATATTGCTTAGTTCTTGTGGCAACTTGAGCTTGTAAGCTACAGGGCCAACCCTAGCCAATATTTCAAACGGTCCAACGTATCTAGGGTTAAGCTTGCCACGGTTGCCAAATCTTGCAACTCCTTTCCAAGGTGAGACCTTTAACATGACTTTGTCTCCTACTTGAAATTCTAAAGGTCTTCGTCTGTTATCCGCGTAACTCTTTTGTCTGTCACGGGCGGCCTTCAGACGATCCTTGATTTTGAAAATCTTATCTGTGGTCTCTTGAATAACTTCAGGACCGGTTAAATGTTTGTCGCCAACCTCCGCCCAACATAGCGGTGAACGACATTTTCGACCATACAAAGCCTCAAACGGAGCGGCTTTGATGCTGGTGTGGTAACTGTTATTGTATGAAAACTCAGCTAGTGGCAAATGAGTATCCCAATTTCCACCAAAGTCAATTGCACACGCACGGAGCATATCCTCTAAGGTTTGAATAGTTCTTTCACTTTGACCATCTGTTTGTGGGTGATAGGTCGTGCTCATGTCAAGACGTGTGCCCATGGCTTCTTGTAATGATTTCCAGATTCTTGACACGAATCTGCTGTCTCTATCAGAGATAATAGAAATTGATACTCCATGCCTAGCCACAATTTCCTTGATATAAAGTCTTGCAAGTTTCTCGGTTTTATCCGTCTCTTTGATGGGTAGAAAATGAGCTGATTTCGTCAAACAATCGACAATTACCCATATAGTGTCGTACCCGCTCGACGTCTTGGGTAACTTTGTAATGAAATCCATGGAAATCTGTTCCCATTTCCATTGAGGTATCTCGGGTTGTTGTAACAATCCCGACGGTTTCTGATGTTCTGCTTTTACTTTTGAACATGTCAGGCATTTACCGACATAAATAGCAATTTCTCCTTTCATGTTCGGCCACCAGTAGAATTCTTTCAGATCCTTATACATTTTATCCGAACCTGGGTGAATGGAGTACCTGGACTTGTGGGCTTCGTCCATAACCAACTCCCGTAAGTTACCAAAACATGGCACCCAAATTCTATTCATGAAGTATAAAGTGTCATCTGACTTTGGTTCCAACTGCTTTATCATTCCTCGTAAAGCTTCATTCTGACTGTTTTCTTCTTTGATTGCTTCTTGTTGTGCCATCCGAATTTGAGTCGTGAGACTCGTATGAATTGTCAATTCTAGGGCACGAACACGGAGTGTTTTAACTCGTTCTTTACGACTTAAGGCATCTTCTACGACGTTTGCCTTACCAGGGTGATACTTGATATCACAGTTGTAATCATTCAGTAGTTCTACCCAACGACGTTGCCTCATGTTAAGTTCTTTCTGATTAAAGATGTGCTGGAGACTCTTGTGGTCTGTAAAGATAGTACATTTTGTACCGTATAAGTAATGTCTCCAAATCTTGAGTGCAAACACAACAGCACCCAATTCCAGATCGTGAGTCGTATAATTTTTCTCATGGACTTTCAGCTGTCTGGATGCATATGCTATGACTTTTTCTTTCTGCATCAACACACATCCCAGACCTTGGTGTGATGCGTCACAGTACACAATGAAATTGTCAGTCCCTTCGGGAAGGGATAGGATTGGTGCACTGCAAAGTTTCTGCTTCAGCAATTGAAAAGCTGATTCTTGTTTATCAGTCCAATCAAACTTTTTGTCCTTCTGGGTTAACGTGGTCAAAGGCAAGGCTATCTTTGAAAAATTCTCGATAAATCGCCTGTAATATCCTGCCAAACCCAGAAATTGACGCACCTCAGTCGGAGTTCTTGGTGCTTCCCAGTTTTTGATAGCTTCAATCTTAGATGGGTCTACGTGAATACCATTCTTATTGATAACATGTCCGAGAAAATGAACCTCTTGGATCCAAAACTCACACTTAGAGAATTTGGCATAAAGCTTCTCATTCCTGAGTAGTTCCAAGATTAATTTCAAGTGATGTTCATGTTCCTCCTTGGTTCGTGAATATATCAATATGTCATCGATAAACACAATCACGAATTTATCCAAGTACGGCTTGCACACGCGGTTCATGAGATCCATGAAAACAGCTGGTGCATTAGTCAAGCCAAATGGCATAACTAGGAATTCGTAGTGACCGTAACGAGTCCTAAAAGCCGTTTTTGGTATATCTTCTTCCTAAATTTTCAGTTGATGATACCCTGATCGCAGATCAATTTTAGAATAGAAACTGGAACCTTGAAGTTGATCAAACAAATCGTCTATTCGAGGAAGAGGATACCGATTTTTGATTGTCAGTTTGTTCAACTCTCGATAATCAATGCACATTCTAAAGGTTCCATCCTTTTTCTTTACAAATAGGACCGGAGCTCCCCATGGTGAGAAACTCGGTCTTATGAAACCTTTGTCAAGTAATTCTTGTAATTGGCTCGACAGTTCCTGCATCTCGGAAGGGGCTAGACGATACGGTGATCGTGCAACTGGTGCGGCTCCTGGTACTAGGTCGATCCGAAACTCGACTTGTCTTGATGGTGGTATTCCTGGTAAGTCTTCGGGAAATACCTCCGAATAATCTCTGACGACTGGTATGTCCTCAAGTCGACGTTCTTCGGGTTTCTTCTCGACGATGTGAGCCAGGAATGCACAATAACCCTTGCGTAGGTACTTATAAGCTTTCATGCAGTTTATCGTTTTTAACATCATTCTACACCTTTCGCCTTGAATTGAAAGAATTTCTCCGCTTGGTAGTGGGATACGTACAATCTTCTCGAAGCATACTATCTCGGCACGATTCTTGGTTAACCAATCCACACCAATAACAATATCGAAACTCCCTAATTCGACGGGTAGAAGGTTTATACTGAATGTACGGTTTTCTAAACATAAAGTACAACCCCTAAAGACCTCTCCGGTTTCTATTAATTTCCCATTTGCTAATTCAATTGTATAACGTTGATCTAGTTTGCTGGCCTTAATACCGAGTAAGGATTTAAAAACATTCGACACAAAGCTCATTTCCGCACCCGAATCAAAAAGTACAGAGGCATAGTGATTATTTATCGGGAACGTACCAGTGACGATGTTCGGGTCCTGGCGTGCGTCCCTTGCACCCATCACAAATGCCCTCCCTGGTGCCTGAGCGTTGTTCTGATTCTTCCACTTGGGACAGTCCTTCTTGAAGTGTTTTAGATCACCACATACAAAACATCCCGGTTTAATTTTCCCCAATCGGTTGTTAGTTCGACAAGCTTGAGTGGTGTGACCAAACTTGTCGCATTTTCCACACTTGATGCAAACACCGGCATGATGATTTCCACACCTCTTACATCTCGGTAGGCCCCTATCATACTCCTTTCTTTCCACTGTGTTGGCTGCAAAAGCCTTCACAGTTCCTTGTTTCTTAAACTCTTGTTTTCCAGATTTGTTACTTGAATTTCCCATCCATTTCCTTTTCTCCCCAGATCTACCTTCCTCATTCTCCTTCCTCACAAACAATTCATTACCTACTGCATCATCCTTTAGTTTGAATGCTAAAGTTATAGCACTCTTGGCATCTATTGGATTAGATGATGTTACCATGCTTCGAATTTGAGGCGCAAGGCCCCACAGATACCTTTCAACACGCTTATGTTCTGGTGTGACCATATGCGGTACCAGAAGTGCCAATTCATTGAAGCGGTCGGTGTATCCCGCTACATCATCTCCTATCATCTGTAGGTTCCACATCTCAGTTTCAATCTTTTGCAATTCGTTCCGAGGACAGTATTCCTCAATCATCATGTTTTTCAAATCTTCCCAAGACAATTGGTACGCTGTCTCTCTCCCCAAAGTCTTCATTTGAGTATTCCACCAAGTTAAAGCTTTATCAGTGAGCGTGCAGGTAGAATACTTCACTATGCAATCAGCGGTGCATTCACTTATATCAATCACCGACTCCATATGTTCTATCTATCTCATTAGTCCTACTACACCCTCGGTACCATTAAAACTGCGGGGTTTGCATGATAGGAAGGCCTTGTAGGTACACTTCCTATTTGGAGCATCTGCAGGATCACAAGTCATAACGTCATTAATTCGGATCATGACTATGTGTTATGGCTTATTTATTTTTATTACCTCCGGAACCTCCTGCTGTACCGCTACCCCCTGCGGTACCGCTACCTGCTGCACCTCCTCCGCTATTTCGGTTTGCTTCATACTGCTCTATAGCGGCAGCTACTCGTTGTGCTATTAGTTGTTCCATGTTTGGGGAAATTGTCTCGTTGTTGTCACCAGTAGTGTTACGGGGTGTCCCACGCTTAGGTGCCATGACGTTCTTTCTAACATGTCAATTAAAAAGAAACAACATCATATATCAATAATGATAGATCATGACATAAGGATACCACAACATCAAACATGAACAACTATCATTACAACATAAACCATTACATACATAGTCAAAACATACATAGTACATTGTTCCCAAAAGACGAGGATACAAAAGAGATGGGTTCACATGACCTCATCAGTACTAAAGTTTTAAACTACATAATGTACTATGGGCACAACCTGCCCATAATAGGTTTAAAAGAAGAAGTGGGAGTACAACCCAATCATCATGGCTAGTCCTGCCATAACAAAGCTAGCTCTTGCCACAATTTCTGCAGCCAAAGTCCTCTCCTCCAGCGCCTCCACCATGTCTCGGACCGTGAGAGTGAACTGCCAGTCCATATCAGCTCTCAACTCGAGGTAATCAGTGGCACTCTGTATGTCTCGAGTGCTATCCTCCAGAGTCTGTACTCGAGATCCGAGCCCTTGACGTAAGCGCATGGCTGCATCCCCCTGTGCCCGAATATCATCTAGGAGATCATCAAGACGCTCTTCGTGTGTATGAACACGAGCTACCAAGGTAGGCACGGTGAGCTCCATGGCTTCCCCAGTGTGGGGTAGGGGTGTTGGAGAGTTGGAGGACTCTCCGAGCTCAAAGGTAGATGGAATGCTCTCCATCTCCCTCCATCGTGCCAGGGTACGAGGCATCCAACGGATAGTCCCCACAGTAGGGTGATAACAGGGTCGTTGCCTCGGTGGTTCCTCATCGGTCTCCAAGTCTTTCGGGTCACGGGCTGCCAGGTTTCTCTTGCGCGGAAGTCGAACCTTCTTCCTTGCACTTTGCACTTTAATTGGTCCTCCACTTTTCTTTTGGTAGAATATAGGCGGTTCTCCCAGGGCGACATTGGGTGGTGTCGAGCTGCGAACTTGTATTCAATTTTTAGGGCGTGAGGCGGAAAGTTCCTCGTTGGATTCAGAGTCAGAAACGGGGTCAGAGTGTGAATGTGACGACATACTTGTGACTACAATATCCACATGACATGATGACTGGTTATGCAATGCTTATGCAATGAAAACATTTTAGTGAGTCATTCAAATTATAGACTAGGTTCCGTTTTAGACACCTAGTTCGCTATAATCAATGGCTCTGATACCAACTTCTGTCACACCCCGCCAGGGCGGAAACGCGAGGCGCGACTTTCACTGGTTTCCAAAGCATATGATTACCGCAAACACATACATGTAATTGGATACATAACTGGATTTAAAATATTTACATTACAAAATATCAACTTGAGTTTACAAATGTTTAAGATTTCGCAAATATGACTCAAGACCATGAGTTATACAAGAGAAATCCTCCCAAAAGCCGTATCCACGTGCATGCATGTAACCTACATTGCTAACCTGATGACCACGTTCAATTTCCTGAAAACATACTTAAAATTGTCAACACGAGGTTGGTGAGTTCACAAGTTATTATAAAGAGTTATCATAAACCCAATGTTTAAATCTGATCTTTTTGCCGATCAAAACTCTTTGTTAAACCTGATCATTTTAACCTGATCAGTACTCTTTCGTTTAAACCTGATCACTTTAACCTGATCAGAATTCTTTACTTTAAACCTGATCACTTTACCCTGATCAGAACTCTTTTGTGTAAAACCTGATCATTTTAACCTGATCAGAACTCTTTTGTGTAAAACCTGATCACTTTACCCTGATCAGAACTCTTTTGTGTAAAACCTGATCATTTTAACCTGATCAGAACCCTTTTGTGTAAAGCCTGATCATTTTAACCTGATCAGAACTTCTTTTAATTAAAACCTGATCACATTAGCCTGATCAGAACTTCTTTTAATTAAAACCTGATCACTTTAGCCTGATCAGAACTCTTTTGTGTAAAACCTGATCAGAACTCTTTTTTGTAAAACCTGATCACTTTACCCTGATCAGAACTCTTTTGTGTAAAACCTGATCATTTTACCCTGATCAGAACCCTTTTGTGTAAAACCTTATCATTTTAACCTGATCAGAACTTCTTTTAATTAAAACCTGATCACATTAGCCTGATCAGAACTTCTTTTAATTAAAACCTGATCACTTTAGCCTGATCAGAACTCTTTTGTATGTATTACCAATGAATATGATTACTAATCCGATCTATTGACCCCATTTGTAAGCTTGCAAGGAATACAAAATAGTATGTAATGTACGAGACCGTAACCAAACCCCAACTTTCTGTGCCTCCCCTCGCCTTTCTACGAGTAAGACAATATGCGGTCATTCGGCCATTTTGACCCCTGGTTAGCGCGACTAACCATGACCGGAGGCGTCACCCCCAATAGTACTATTCATATAATCCCGGGCTAAATCCATAGCTAATGGTTACTAATTTATTACGAGGACTTTAAGCGCTTTATTGTTCCCTCAATACATACATACGGTCAGATCATTAGTTCCATTCATTTATACACAAAAGTCTTTTACAAGTATGTTTCCACCCCAAATCATTTCAAAAACTTAGAAAAAGGGGAATTAGTGAAACTCACCTCGACAGTATGAATGCTAGCAAATATTTGAATGACGGCAGATTCGCCTATCCGTATCCTATTTACACAAGGATAACATACACATTAAGACTACCCGTCTTAAACGCAAATTGTTCACTTGACTTGGCCGATCTGATTACTTTTGTTTTAATTATCTTTTTAGTTTTTCCAACCTTGTTTTGTTATGAAAATAGTTCTGAGTTACAGCCTTATGGGGCTAATGAACAGGTATCGAAACTTTCTTAGTTTCGATTGAACAGAACAGATGTCGAAACTTCCTAGTTTCGACAGGGCAAAACAGGTATCGAAACTACCTAGTTTCGATTGGCAAGAATAGTATCGAAACTACCTAGTTTCGATTGTACACAGGTATCGAAACTTTCTAGTTTCGATTGAGTAAATAGATATCGAAACTCCTAGTTTCGATAGAACAACCGGTATCGAAACTCCTAGTTTCGATTGAATAACTGGTATCGAAACTCCTAGTTTCGATCAATAGGTATCGAAACTCCCAGTTTCGATTGTCCAACAGGTATCGAAACTATAGTTTCGATACCTGCACTTTGATTTACAGAATTCACTCTGTATATTTTTATGTTCAAATCTTGAGTTTGACACAGTTTTCTTGTTATCTTACTTGCGTTTGAACGATTTGTATGTTCAGTTACGGTTTTTAAAGAAAATAAAAGCGATAATAGCGAGTTTTTACCTCAAACAGGGAATGGTTTCTGAGAAACAGAGAAGATAGTCTTGAATTCTTTTGTTGAGCTTTCTTCAAGAACACTTGAAATTCTCCTTATGACACCGAATTATGGTGATTTTCGCTTTAAAACTGGACTTCGATTTGAAAGGGAATTGGGAATTTGCCGTAAGAAAAGAGAAGGTTTGAAAGGAATGGTGAAGTTTCGACTGAAGGGTATGGTTTTCATCTGAATCAAATTGAATCAGGCAAGTGGGAGCATGGCTCCCCTGACTCTCGGCCAAGAAAGTCAAGAAGTAGTTTAGGGGTTAATGATAACCAATTTTTAAATATTAATTTATTATGGTATTAGTATCAATTAGAGTTTTAAAGGGGTAATTTAATTCAGTTTCGATTCTTCACGGTATTATAATTTTTAACCATTTTATGGCTCGTTGAAGAAAATATTAGAATCTTGGCTCAACATAAATTTTGTGTAATATATATATATATATATATATATATATATATATATATATATATATATATATATATATATATTTTTCTGGTTATTTTATTTAACCATTTACGTTCGCATTAAGTCGGGCTATCCTGCTTACTTTTTCTAGTAACTCTTTACGGTTTACTAGACTTGGAACAAACTTCTTTGCTAGACTTCTTGACTTTACTTAGTCAAAATAAAATATCAGGAAATAATAATTATGAACGTGCGTTTATGAAATGTGGATATTGACCTGAAATGCTGGGTGTCACAGTGCATGCATCTGTTCCGTGTGACTCCCACTAAATCCAAGATCCTGTCTCCGTCTTCTGTTTTGTCTTCGGGTCTTTATCTTTACAATATTTATACAGAATATAAAAAAATAAAACCCTAATCTATTACAACTTTGAGCCATCAAAGTGGGCCAAAACATAAAAGCTAATCTATTACAATTTTGAGCCATCAAATGGGCCAAACCATAAAACCAAAAACAGAAAACAAACACAAAACAGGGTCGGGCCAGATTTACATATTTAATACAATCAAATAACTAGGCAATCCTTTTGGTCAATAAAATAAATAAAAAACTTTGACCAAAATAAATAAATAAAAATTGCCTTAAAAAGATCTAAATCAGAAACTTTAAACAAGTTAAAGTTTGTGATCTATAACCGGTTAAAAGACCGGATCCGATTCGTATGTCGTAACCAAGGCTCTGATACCACTGTAGTATTTAAGCCAGTGGTGATCAGTTAGATTAGTTATCAAAAACGGTTGATAAATAATTTTAGATTAATAATAATTATTTAGTAATTATTAAAACGCAGCGGAATGAAAAACGATTCAACACAATATAAAAACCCGACAGGATCTGGGTTACGAAACATACGAACACGAAATAAATATTTAATCTACCAATGAGATTAATTATACCTTAGGGGTTAATGATTAACCGGTCGAGACACCTAAGTACAATGAACCGATGCTAGATCACGAACCGACAACGCGAGAGACGGGAAGCACTGGGGCTGGCCGGAAACGGGGCAGAGACCGGCTTAGGCTGATTTGGTGGTTCCGGAAATCACCAAAAGGAATGAGTTTTTGTGTTTGGCGGCTGGGAATCCGATGGAACCAAAAGCACGATCACCCCTTTTTCTTTCTTGATGCGGCTGGAATATTGTGTATTCAAACAAGAAAATAGGATTGTAATTTATATATAAATTATAAACCCTATTAATTGTTTCCGGGCCTAAAGTCCAAAACGAGATGTAAAAGCCGGAACACGTTTTAATGTTTTAATAAAAGATTAAAACAATATATATAATTATTATTTATAAACCAGTATAAATAATAATTCCCGTCTAACGAATATATATAAAAATATATCGTCTCGCTAACAGTTCGTAATTACCAGTTAAGCGGGTTAAGTGGATTTAATATTCATTGCCCTAGGTGTAACTCTTACGGGTCACAACTCAGTTAGTAGCGTTAAATAATCGTGACCGGACATATAATTCCAACAAGAAGGACGCAGTGGCTACTTTTGATTGGGTAATCTTTATGGAAGCTGCCATTCGCCTGAGCGAGTGCCGAACGGATCAGGTTGTGAAATTTGCTGCTAACTCCTTGAGAGAGGAAGCATCCCATTGGTGGGAAGGTGTATGTCAAGCGAAAGGGAGCGAGGTTGTGGATGCGATGATGTGGGCTGACTTGAAAACTTTGGTGATCAAGAATTTCTGCCCAAGGAACGAGATTGAGAAGGTAGAGAGGGAATTTTTGGGTTTGAATGCCGGGAGCATGACGCACCGGCAGTACACCACACGGTTCAATGAACTGGCACGTCTGGTGCCACATCTTGTCACGACTGAGGAAAGAAAGATTGCATGCTACATTCAAGGGCTGCCGGACTAGGTCCGCACCTATGTTAAAGCAAACGCCCCTACTACCTACGATTCGGTAGTAGAACTGAGTGGAGTGGTATTTGATGATCTGGCACTGAATGTCGTTGCCATTGAAGAGCCCAAGAAGAAGCTGAGTTTTCCCGCTAAGCGATCGGGTGGGAAGTTGTTTGGGGCTCGGGACAAACAGGCCAGGGTAGGAGAGACGGCAGTCTGTGGAAGATGTGGGGCGAGACATACGGGTGAATGTCGGATACAGACAAATCTGTGCTACAAATGTGGCATGACTGGGCACTATGCAGGCAAGGCATTAAATGTTATAATTGTGGTGAAAGCGGTCATATGAGTCGGGAATGCACCAAGCCCAGAATGGGTGAAGCCGGGAAAGGGAAAGGCCCGGAAAAGAAAGAAGAGAGGCCCCGAGCAAAGACTCGTGCGTACGCACTGACACAAGAACAAGCCAGGGCAGACCCCGACGTGGCGTCAGGTACGTTCGTCCTTGACAACACTTTTGTTTCTGTGTTATTTGATTCGGGTGCCAGCAGGAGTTTTATATCTGCGACATTTTGTGAACGAGTGAAGTACACTGTCAGTAAGCTAGAAAGGGCCTTTAGCGTAGAAACTGCTGAGGGTAGAACTGCGAGAGTGACCGATGTAGTTGACAACTCCACGATAAAAATAGAAGGTCATAGGTTCCCTGTTAGATTGTTTGTTATGGTTTTGGGAGGGTTCGATGTCGTGTTAGGTACGGATGCCAATGAAGCACAAATTATATGCAAACGAAAGATAATCCGACTCAAGGCTCCAGATGGTAGCAAAGTCGAGGTTCTTGGAGATCGTGACGCCCCGATGCCAAACGTCATCTCGATGATTAAGGCAACAGATTACTTGAGGCGCGGATGCGAGGCTTATCTGGTGTACGTAATTGACGAGTGTAAGGAAGTGAAGGAGCTAGACGATGTACCCGTGGTACGCGAGTACCCGGAGGTGTTTCCAGAGGATTTGCCTGGGATACCACCCGACAGAGAGATTGAATTTCGAATCGACTTAGTAGCAGATGCCCAGCCCGTGGCTAAGGCTCCATATCAACTAGCACCGATGGAGATGAAAGAATTAATGGCACAACTAGACGAGTTACTTGAGAAAGGATTTATCCAACCGAGCATCTCGCCGTGGGGTGCTCCGGTGTTGTTTGTGAAGAAGAAAGACGGTTCGATGAGAATGTGTATTGATTATCGCGAGTTGAACAAACGTACGGTGAAGAACAAGTACCCTTTACCAAGGATCGACGACCTGTTCGATCAATTACAGGGCGCAAGTTGGTTCTCAAAAATCGACCTTCGATCCGGGTACCATCAGTTGAAGGTGAGGGAAGAAGACATACCGAAAACCGCATTTCGCACGCGTTATGGACATTTCGAGTTCCGCGTGATGTCTTTTGGATTGACGAACGCCCCCGCAGCGTTCATGGATTTAATAAATAGGGTGTGTCGACCGATGCTGGACCGATCGGTAATTGTGTTCATCGATGATATCCTCATCTACTCCAAGAATGAGGGTGATCACGCATGTCACTTAAAGGAGGTGTTGGAGGCTCTGAAAAAGGAAAAGTTGTATGCTAAGTTCTCCAAATGCGCGTTCTGGCTTAGGGAAGTCCAATTCCTAGGTCACGTCATTAACTCGAACGGCATTATGGTTGACCCAGCAAAGATAATGACGGTAAGGGAATGGAATATTCCTAAGACGCCAACTGAAATCCGTAGTTTCTTGGGATTGGCGTCGGAGATTCATCCAGGATTTCTCGAAAATAGCTTCGCTATTGACAAAGTTGACTCGGAATGAGGTAAAGTACGAATGGGGTTCGACCCAAGATGAGGCATTTAAGGAATTGAAGAAGAGGCTAACCCAAGCTCCAGTCTTGGCCCTTCCTGAGGGCAATGAAGACTTAGTGGTATACTCTGATGCTTCGGGTCAGGGATTGGGATGCGTGTTGATGCAACGCGGAAGAGTGATCGCGTATGCGTCACGGCAGTTGAAGATTCACGAAGCTAATTATCCGACTCACGATTTGGAACTTGCTGCTATCGTATTCGCATTAAAAATCTGGAGGTACTACCTGTACGGGATGAAGTTTACTATTTACTCCGACCACAAAAGTTTGAAATACTTCTTCGAACAAAAGGAATTTAATATGAGGCAGAGGCGATGGTTGGAACTGTTGAAAGACTATGACTGTGAAATAATATACCATCTTGGAAAGGCAAACGTGGTGGCTGATGCTCTAAGCCGAAAGGATGTGCCTACTCCTATTATAGTGAAAGCTTGCCAGTTGGTGGTAACATTGGATGTGATGAGAGAAATTGAAAAGGCTCAAGATGAGGCACTTAAGGAGGAAAACATTAAGAAGGAAAGGATGGTTGGCCAACAGGAAAAGTTGGAATATAACACCCTAGGTGTTAGGACACGTTTTGGGTGGGTATGGATACCTATGGGTGGCGAGCTTAGAACCAAAATCTTGGATGAGGCTCATAAGTCTCGGTACTCTATCCATCCTGGTACCAATAAAATGTACCAAGATCTGAGGAAGGAATACTGGTGGCCTGGAATGAAATATGAAGTGACAAAGTACGTAAGCAAGTGTTTAACTTGCTCGCAAGTAAAGGCCAAACACCAGAAACCGTACGGAAAGATTCAACCACTTGATATACCGGAGTGGAAGTGGGAACACATTACCATGGACTTCATAACCAAGCTACCTCGCACAGCTAAAGGTCATGACACCATTTGGGTAATTGTGGACCGATTAACGAATAGTGCTCATTTCCTACCTATTTGCGAGACGTTCTCGTCGGAAAGGTTAACGGAATTATTTATTAACGAAGTAGTAGCACGGCATGGGATGCCTTTGACGATCGTATCTGACCGGGACACACGATTCACATCGAGGTTCTGGAAAAGATTTCACGAGGCGATGGGCACGAGACTTAATATCAGCACAGCATACCACCCACAAACGGATGGTCAGTCCGAAAGGACCATTCAGACCTTGGAGGATATGCTTCGCGCTTGTATTATCGATTTTGGCGGCAGTTGGGACAGTCATCTGCCGTTGGCCGAATTCTCCTACAACAATAGTCATCACATGACGATAGGCATGCCGCCTTACGAAATGTTGTATGGGAGAAGATGTAGGACCCCGGTTTGTTGGGGTGAGATTGGACAGAAGGAATTAGGAAGTCTTGAAGTCGTAAGAGAAACATCGGAAAGGTTTGATCAAATCAAAGCAAGAATGAAGGCCGCTCAAGATCGTCAGAAATCCTATGCGGATAAACGATGAAGGCCTATTGAGTTTGATGTTGGGGACAGAGTAATGTTGAAAGTGTCACCCTGGAAAGGGATCATACGATTCAGGAAGAGAGGAAAGTTAAGTCCGAGGTTTGTCGGACCATTCAGGATAATGGCGCGGGTTGGTGAAGTCGCTTATCGGTTAGAGTTGCTATATGAGTTAAGTGGGATTCATCCTACCTTCCATGTATCACACTTGCGAAAGTGTTTGGCGGATGAATCGGCTCACGTACCACTTACTGACATCAGGTCGACAACAGCCTTAACTACATCGAAGAACCCGTGGCCATCTTAGACAGAAAGGAGAAGCGTTTGCGTAAAAAGATTATTCAATTGGTTAAAGTCCAATGGAAGCATCGAAGGGGATCGGAAGCCACTTGGGAAACGGAGACGGAAATGAGGGAGTCGTACCCTCAACTATTTGACTTATGATAGGTTTCGGGGACGAAACCTATTGTAAGGGGGTAGACTTGTAACATCCCAAAAATAAAACGACAGTTAAAATGATGAAATAAACAAACGAGGAATGTCGGGTCGGGTCGGATAGGCCAGCGGGCTGGAAGGGGAGCCTCCCCTATAAATAGCCAAGGTCACCACCCATTCTCTCATTTGCAACTTCTAGATAGAGAAACCGTAGAGAGAAAGTTGGCGGATCGACCCGAAATTTGAGAAGTGTGTTGCTCCAGAGCTCATGAGAAGAACCCCCGGATCAGAAACTTGATTCAGGTAACGATTTGGTCTAAATCTGAGTTTTTGTTCGTTTTTGGGTTTTTCGGGTTTTGGGTGAAAAGGCAACGTTTTTACGAATGAAACTGAAAGATAAACATAGATTTGAGTTCCTTAATGGAAAACGAACGTTTTGGATGTAAACAGGTTCGGGATCTTGACGTGATCAGACCTGAACGCAAAAGTTAGGGTTTTGCGAAGAAACAAATCGTGCGCACTTACCAAGTACGCACGGAGCAGGTCCTGCGTACTTATCAAGTACGCAGGAAGAGAGCATTGCGTACTTACGCAGGAAGCAGGGTCTGCGCACTTGCTAAGTGCGCAGGAAGAGGATCTTGCGTACTTATCAAGTACGCAGGAAACGGGGTATGCGCACTTGCTAAGTGCGCAGGCATCAGGCTGGTTAAGTAAGTTAGTATGTTTAGATTGGTTAAACCGTTAGAGTCGGTATTGGTCTGATGTGTATTTAACTAATCAATTCAGATCAGAAGTGACATTGTTGGGCCTTTGTTTAGGACAACCGAGACTAGCTTATAAGGTGAGTTCTAGAAGCCCTTCTTTAAATGTTTTAATTAAATGTTTTTGGGATGGTGTGCATACATACGGAATGACGTTTTGAAATGAGGTTTACGAAACGAGGTTTACGAAATGAGGTTTACGAAATGATGTTTACGATGTGATGTTTACGATATGTTTACGGGATGATGTTTATGAAATGTTTTGCCAAATGAAGTTTACGAAAGGTTTACGAAAGAGATGATGTTTTGTTTAATAAAACGTACGAATGCTTTAACTAAAAAGAGGTAAAGGTTTTATGAAAGTCACGAATGAACGAATCTGCCACAAGTTCCTACGGGAGCTAAGGTATGTATGTATTGGCCTCACCTTACGGGGGGCCTTTGTGGCTGGCTAACGGTTGTACAACTGGTTGATGATGGGGTGACGACGGTCACCCATGGGATTACCGGGATCCCAATGGAAGGTACTATTCCTTGCGGGGAAATAGTGCCTAAGTTATGTTTGGTCTACCTAGAGGTAACGAGCCTTAGGAGACGTATGTTTGGTCTACCTAGAGGTAACGAGCCTTAGGAGACGTATGTTTGGTCTACCTAGAGGTAACGAGCCTTAGGAGACGTATGTTTAGTCTACCTAGAGGTAACGAGCCTTAGGAGACGTATGTTTGGTCTACCTAGAGGTAACGAGCCTTAGGAGACATACGTTTGGTCCACCTAGAGGTAACGAGCCTTAGGGGACCTGTGTGACGGATGGCTTAGGGGTAACGAGCCTTAAGTTCATCCGCTGGTATGCGATGTATGGAATTGACGGTTACGAGAAGGCGTAGATTCGGTTCATGTTGACTTATGTTATGATGCTATGTTACGATGTTTTGATGATGTTAAGTTATTGCATGTTTTACGTACGCTTTTGTTAAACAAATGTATGTTATGTTTTTGGCAAAAATGTTTATGTTAAGGTTTTATGTAAAGCTAGAACTCGCCAGCGTAGCTGACTTTTTAGTATGCACATTCAGGTTAAGGGCAGGTTATGGTGATGGACGGTGATGCTTGGCAAGAGAGAAGAGTTACCCGGATGATATGAAGACTGGCATCCCGTTATGAGTTGTTTATGTTATGTTTATGTATTTGACAATGTTACGCTTCCGCATGTTTGAACAAGTTTTAATTATGATGAATGAATGATTCCGCTGCGTTATTTTATATTCAAGTTTAATAACTGTTTGTGAATGAGTAAATCCAACAAGTGAGGCCTCCAGGGTTTGGGGCCTTACACTTCCCAAGACTCATCACATTTACGGGACCGAAAAGATCCATGTGCAGTAACTAAAGAATAGATTCAATTGAATTAAACAACTTGGGTTTGTGTGGTTGTTTATGATGTTTGCCTTTAGCACACGAAATACATTTTTCAACTTCACAAAATTCTTTTAAAGGCAAACCGACCACATGTGCTCCTATAGCAATTCTATTTAGGTTTTTCAAATTTATGTGACCTAAACGACGATGCCAGAGCATTGAGTCATTCTCAGAAGCTTTTGAAAATAAACAGGAATTTGTTAAAGCTGACTCACTATTCATGTCCAACAAATATGAGTCCTTACACCTCGGTGTTCTCATTAAAATCCAATCCTCAGGGATAACGAACACTGGTTTTAAAATCAAACACTCTTTATCAGTAAAATGAGTTGAAAACTTTTTGTCACAGATTTGAGACACACTTAACAAGTTGTGATTCAATTCAGACACGAAATTCACATCTTTGAAACAGAGAGTACCATTAGTAACAGTACCTTTCTTTGTGATTTGCCCACCTTTATCACCTGCAAAGGAAACATACCCTTCATCGAACATTTTAATGTCATGAAGCTGAGAGATGTCTCCTGTCATATGTTAGGAACAACCACTATCAACATACCAGAGGTTGTTGATAGGCCTCCTTGGCTGTCCCTGCACGGTAGAACACATTAATTAGAAACTGACACCCAAGCCATGATTGTCTTGGGTTGTCCTCAATCATCCAGGTATGAAACTTCTTACAATTTCATATCTCTTTTGTCATTGAACTCAATTGGTGTTGTTTGTGCACTAGGCTTTCGTTTCCAAACAGGTTTTGTTTTTCAAAATTTTTGCTCACTGTTGGAGTAACGACCTTTTCTTTTCCCTTTTTAGATTTTATAGGTTTCTCAACTTTCTTTTGTTTATGTTTGAAAACATTATTTTCTTTAACAGGACGTTGAGATTTATGCACAACACCAGTTCTTTTATCCGAATGTTTATCATTAGGACTTTTGTAATGTTGGGCCATGTGTCCTTTAGACATGTGTGGCCTTTGATATGAATTGTCCCTTTGACTAACAGTCGGACATCTATCAGAGTGTTCACGATTGTGAACGTAGTTTCGAGCAACATGTCCGGGATTCCCACACACATAACATGTTTGCCTTCTCGGATACAGGGCATAGTATCCGGTGTCCCATGATGATGACCATTGAGGAGAACTTGTGAAGTAACCTGCAGTTTCACAGTTCCTAGAAAACCTTCTATCATGCAGTTGATCATCATTATAATTTCTATGATAAGACTTGAAATTACTTCTATCAGCATTTCTAACATGTTGTTCAAAAGCACGATGATGATTATCAAATTTAGCATAAAATTCGCTTCTAGTAAAACGTTGAGGCTTTTTCTTTGAATCAGACTGACTTGTGGATGGTTTACTGCTTTCACGGTTTGACGGGCAGTTTTTGTTTTTGACAAATTGATGATTTTTGCCATTCACAATATGTGCTTTTTCATTTTCTAAGGTCCCACCATTCATAAAGGTGGATTTCAAAGTAGAATTTTTGTTGTTCTTAATTTTAACAGCACAATTTTCAAAACCAACATTCAAACCAGAATTAACAAAAGTAGCAGACTTAGAAAAACCAGACAAAGTATTTTTGAAAGACAAAAACTTTGAATTAAAAACATGATCCTCCTCCTCGTCATCACTCCCACAATACTCGACTATGCCCTCTACTAATCCTGTTGATGCACAAGACTTAGACGGGTTACAAAGGTTCACATGTTGTACCAAAGGATGATAGCATGATAGCATGAAATTGCCATTGAAAGGATGATAGCATGTTGTACCAAAGGATGATAGCATGAAATTGCCATTGAAAGGATGTTCAACAGCATGATAGCCTATTCCTGGATTCCCTACTTTCCTGACTTGAGAATCTTACATGTCACAGACTACAGATCGAGAGTAGTCAATTTTCTCGATTATCAACTTAGTGTTTGCCAATTGAGTCACAGCGTCATTCAGCTTCAAACTAAGGTCGTCTATTCGTTTTAGTGCATCACGATAAAGGCATTCCTTATTGCTAAAATCCATTTCTAGTTTTGAAAAATCAGTTTTTCCTACATCAATTTTATCTTTAAACAAATTTTCAGAACGCTTGTGCTCAGCATTGGCATGCCTAAGTTGGTTTATTTCTTTTAAGAGCAATTCACTATCATACTTATATCTGTTTATTTTCTCAACACGGTTATTAGAACAGGTATTAGTACGTACCTCAGAATCTTCAATCTTTGCCATGAGAGCATGATTTGACACCTTCATTGATTTGATCTCCCCAATCATATCCTGCCATTTGCTGAGTCACCAAGGCTTTGCTATCACTTGTTGCAGCTGCTTTCTTGTCTTCTGATTTGCTTGAGGAGCTCCCTTTTTCTACTTTAGGCTCTAGACATTCCCTTGCAAAGTGACCAGCTTTACTGCAATTGAAGCATCTCAGGTTGGATTTGTCAAAACCTATCTTCTTTGTACCAGACTCCAACCCATCAAAAGAATTTTTGCTAGTCCTTTTAATAAACCTTTTAACACGATGCACAGCCATTGCCATGTGCCACTTGATATCCATTTCTTCCAAGTCATCCGGATGTATTTGATCTGTGTCATCTTGGATTAGATTAGCTGGAGAGAGCTTTCCAGCTAGCATGCAATTGTAACTTCTCATGAAAACACTAAACAAAGCAACATTCATTTCAACAACCTTGGCATCGTTTGAGCTTGGTGATTTACTTTGTTGGACAGATGTAGCAAGAGCTGTCTGATTTGAAATAGTAGACAGGTTTGGTGTGTATGCAGAGGACATACTGGAGAGTAAGGCATTCCCATGAGACATTAAATGATCTGTCTCTAATGAAAACATCATCAATCATTACTGATCGTCCATTTCATATGACCTTAGGATGGATATAAGTTCACTCAGAGGAGTGGTATACATCTCCTTAGTTCTCTTGATGGTGGTTATGTTGAAGTTCCAGTTCAATGGCACAGAGTTGAGGAGTTTCTTGTTCACTTCACCATTCGTCATCTCAATACCTGCACTATTCATCTCAGTCAACTATTCATCTCAGTCATCAAGTGCGTGAATCTGTTGATCTGAGATTCCAGACTCTCCCCTTTCATGTATTTGAACATGTTGAACTTCTGTCTTAGCATATCCTTCCGACTTTCTCTCATGTCAGAATTTCCTTTAAACCTTTCCACCAGTGCATCCCAGAGAGATTTCGCAGTCTTGTACTTTTTGAACCCTTGAGCAATTTCAATTGACAAAGCCATGGTTAACCCAGCATAAGCTTTCTCGTCCTTCTCAATTTGAAGGATTTCTTCAGCCACATATAGATCAGGATCCTTGGGAATATACTCATTCTTCTCATTTCTAACCATAGGTATCTGAGGACCATTTTCAATAGACTTCCAGATAGAAGAATCCTTATATCTTGCAAAATTCTCATATCGGTACTTCCAGTTGTCAAAGTCATCAGCATTGGTTAGACGTGGAGGTCTACTTAAGGAACCAATTTCATTATCCATGGGGTTAGTATCAGTCATGACTTAATAACAAATTTTTTTAACAGAAATCAGCAAACTTGGATTCAGAGCCACAAACTTCAACAATAACCGCAAACTTAGATTCAAACCGCAAACTTGAAGTCAGCCGCAAACTTGGAGAATAACCGCAAACTTGGATTCAACCGCAAACTTGGACTCAATAGCAAACTTGGAGTCAGTTAAATTGGAAAGCTAAAAATAGGAAATACCGCAAAGTTGATGACTGCAAATTTCAACAACCGCAAAGTTGATAACCGTAAACTTGCAGATTATGAAATTAACAGGAAAATACTTCGATTTTCAGGCCAATTACCCACTGATTTGGCCTCATACTTCAATAATAGTGACGGAAACACAATTCTGAATCCTGTCACTGTCCAGAAACTCTCCAAAAAGCACAAGTCAGTTTAAAAAAATGCTAAAACAGTAACTTTGATACCTCACGAGTCAAAGAAATCCGTTGCAGGCTTCACAAATGAGCACTAAGGCTCTTATACCAATTGTAAGGTCTGGGTTCTTGAGGATCTTCAATCAACGGATTCAACAGCGTGTTGAACCTGGCGGAAACAGACTCGACACGTGACTTGTAGGTAGAATCAAAGAGGACGAGACACAATTCAACAGTTAAACGATTAGTATATTGATTAAATCATTGAAAACACAATACAGATCGTTCAACAACTCGTCTAAACTGTCTAACTCTCTGACTATCTCAGTCGTCCAACTTGTCTCTCTCTCGTCCAACCAGAATACTGTTACAAACACATCTATTTATACTAAAACAGAAAGTATTCGGTGGACCTGGGCCTCCGCATACTTCAAGTATGCTGCCTGACCGCATACTTCAAGTATGCTGCTGACACTGAAGTATGCTGCCACATGAAGTATGTTGTTGGCCATGAAGTATGCTGTCAGATGAAGTATGTTTCTGCATAATTTCGTGCTTCTTCCAATCTTCATATTCTGAACTTCTGAACAACTCGGTGATTCTATGATTGCGTCAGCCTATTATATTTTTGGTCCTTACAATCACTTATGAAAAATATAAACTTTTTAGCCTAATGCCTATTAAATTTTCTTTTTCCCGTTAAAGTTTTGAGTTCTGAAAACTAGTAAAGAACATGTGCAATCCGGAAGGGTGAATACCTGTACTTTGGATCTTCTATCTAGGAAAGCATTTCATACAAATCCAAAATCAACCGAAGGATCCGTATGCTTTCCTGAGAATTCCCGAAATGAGTGTTCACCTATAGGCTAAAGCATGTCTTCTGGAAAATGTAATAATTCCAATCACTTTGATTCATCAAAGTATCCATTTGGTTATGATACCAAATGAGTACATTCTAAACATTTTCATTTTATCTATTGCAATATAGCACACATACCTAAACCTCCATTATAAACTAACTATTTTATTAACATCGTTATCTCATTCAAACCTCTAATTTCGGGACGAAATTCCCTAAAGTAGGGGAGACTGTAATATTCGGTATTTTTCCGACCTATCTTTTCCTAAAACCTTTGCACGTATTATTAATTCAAAACTTGAAATTTTATCAAAACTATTTTCTTGAATAATAAATATTGATTTAATGGATATATATTTAAGAAAAACAATAATACTTGAGGTATATATATATATATATATATGAGACTTATTTAAGAGTATATACCTTATAAATAAATTATTAAAAACTTTATGAATTTATAATTATATAAATTTATAAACTTATTCTAAAACACTTAAACTTGTAAATCATAAATCTTAGAAATTATTTTATAAATGTATAAAGTAATAAAAGGAAATAAAACTTATGTAGTGTTTATAAAAATATAACATAATTATTTTTATAAAAAGTCCGGGGACTAAAACTGTCATTTATTGAAACTTATTTTAAACTTAAATCCATGTTTTAACTTAGAATGATAATAGTTTGAAACCTCAGGGACCCATTGTGTAATTTGACCAAACTCCCAGAAACCAAGTCGGTCGCGAGTTCGAGTCCTCCCAGTCCCGGTTTTCACCCTCTTTCACCCGAAAACACGTTTTCGGGCAGGTTCAATGAACCTCGATCTCCTATACCCGCATGCGACTCGAACCCAAGAACATTAAATGCTCAATTTCGATTAACATCACGCGTACAGCCGGGTTCGAGGCATTTAAACTCAACCGTAAACCCCCTAACCGATCCGGGCATTCAATGATCAAATTGGCTATAAATAGCACCTATACTACCTCAACGAAGTCACACACAAACTTTCTATACCTTCAATTCCACCTTATCATACTTACACTGTCGAATTAAACCGCCGACCCTGAAGTCCAGAGTCGTTTTCGTTCATTTCATTATCAAAATAGGTAATTCGACTACTCTTCCTCTTCGATTTCAGTTAAGGATCAATAGCCCTCTGTTAAATTGCATTAACAGAGGGTTGATCACATCGTATTTGAGGGATTCGCATTCTAGGGTTCATCAAGGGAATAGGGACGATTTGAGAATATGTTTAAGTATTTCTTGTTCTGTGTGTTAAACTAACGAACCCGTAGTCGGGATGGTCAGTGTGCGTGTGTGCAGGTGCGACCCGGACAGGAACCCGAGTTCGAGTCCGGGTAAACCGAGTTTTGCTTCTTGTTTTTTTTAGCCTTTTAAACATGTTGTAAATCTTTTAATAATTTCTATAAATTATGTTGAATATTTATAAACTTAAAAATGATTTCTTTTTACACTTTTATCTTCTGAAATCATTTTATCTAATTAAACTTGATTAAAATTTGTAATAGATAATGCTTTATTAGTTTCAAACATATAAAAATTATAAAAATACTTTCAAAACTTTATAAAACTTATAACTACTTTATGGGATTTGAAACTTTAATTTATCATAAATTTCTAATTATTCTGTTTTAAAAACTCAAAAAAAAAATAAATAAATAAAACTAAATAATTTGAATAAAGTTTATAAAAATGCATGACACTTAGAAAACATAAAACTTATAGACATTTGTAATTTATTTAAAATCTAAATCAAAACCTATTGGTTTATTTATTTAAAACAAGGAAATAATTATACATTAATATTCTCTTTATAATCTTATAAGCTTTATAAAATATAAGCATATGTAACCTTATACTTTGTAGTTAAACTTTAAACTTGTGATTTAAAACGTAAACTTTTTGAGGAAATTCTACTTATGATTCCATATTGTCTATTTAAAACTGGTGACTACATTACAAGACAATTTATAAAATAAATATTTAATGAATCTTAAATATCTTGTATCAATCCTCTAATTAGTAAAGCAAGTGTTTAATGCATAAATTCTTTAATAAATCTTAAATGATTTATGATAATGATTCTAAACATAATAATTAATCTTTTAGATAATTATTCATCCTTAACAAATATTTACTCTTTAAAAATTTCTATAAATCCTTAAACCATTTTTTTTCTTTAAAAGTTATTACTAACCTTTAATAATTATTTACTTGATAAATACTCGTTATTTAGTTATTTGTAAACTTTAATAACTACCCATACTTTAAATAATTATCATAAATCTTCACTAAACTATTGAGTCTTTCGTCTAACTATTACTTCAACTTCATTTTTAAACACTTAGAAAACTATCTTGACTATTACCACCTAACATATGTAAATTATAGTTGTAAGACTTTTTAAATAAATTATTTTAATTATTCTAAACTATAATTAAACATTTATACAAGGTCTTGTGTCATTTATTCAAGATCTTTATTTTAAACTTGATCTAAACTTCATAAACCTATTGGAACCCTAGTCAATCTTGAAATCCTAGATCGTTTTCTATAGACTTATAGGGTCATACTTGAGATTTTATACTTATATTCTTAGGCTTATTGTGAGGATATTCTCCCTCTCCAACTCTTGCAAACACTTACTCTTGACGGATACTCTTTCATCAAATCCAAGTGAGTATACTTAGCCCCTTTTTCCTTTCTATACTTTTGGGGTGAAACATGTTCAAAAACTTTAAACTTATACAATTCTTGTACAACTATGACTAGATGCTTATTCTTATGTTAAACTTGAGACTTGTATGCATAGATTAAACTTAAAACTAGCACATTCATTAACTTTGATCAAGCCTATAGTAACAATGATAGATCTATTGTATTTGACCAATCCACCTTGATTGATTGACCCCTTCGGGGGGGAGCCCTTGGTGATTGTTACTGAATTAAACTTTAAACTTGAGACTTATAAGGGTAACCTGCGGGTTATGCCTAAACTTGGTTGGAGGGTTGAAGTGCACAATGTTTAAGATACTTGTTTCTCATACTTACATTATAGAATGCATATATCATAGTGAATTGTAATTCTTCTCAAATACTTGTTAAACTGTGTCAAAACCTTTGTATCTCACCAACTATTTTGTAGTTGACAGATTCTTTCACATGTTTCAGGTTCTACATCATGAGGCTTATTTGTGATCACATAGGATGCTTTGGACCTAGACTACTTATAAATTAAACGTTGTATTTCTTGTTATGTTCCTTGTATTGAATCTTAAATTATTATTTAATGAAATATCAAAACTTTAATAGTCAACCTTGTGCTATTGAACAACCACGTCCGCCCCGACGTATAATCTGCCGTCGGTTGGGGTGTGACAGATTGGTATCAGAGCCTTGGTTATAGGGAATTAGGTTATTAGACACATGACCTAGACTATAACTTAGGAGACCCAAACATGAGTTATCTCATGTCCTTTACTAGGAACTTTTCTCCTCATTCTATTCTTAAATCTTATACGTGAACGCTTGGAGATTCTACTTACCTACGTAATACAAGAGGCTACTACTTACCTACGTAATACAAGAGGCTACTACATCGAGGATACATTCTTAGGCTTCAAGCCTAATCCTCCAATAAATTCTCGTCAAGAATATTTAAGTTCTAGACAATGTATGAGAACTTGTGCGGACCGGAAGGGTGGATACCTGTATTCTGGGAAATTCTGTCAAGGAAAGCATTTCGTATAAATCCAAATCAACCGTTGGACCCGTATGCTTTCCTGGGAATTCTTGGGATGAGTATCCACTTATAGGAATGTATGACTTCTCTAAACATTAGTGAGCTTAGATCCCTCTTGATATGTCAAAGTATTTACTTAATGATATGCACTAAATGAGTTCCATCTCAAATACTTTACGCTTCATAAATTCATGATTCAAAAACTTTCCTCTATAACCTTTATTCTATGATTCTTAAGTCCCGTCTTGTCACATGACAGCATGCTTACTCGTCATGACCTAAAGGAGTTACCTTCAAGGAGAAATTCTTACGAGATTATACTTAAAAACTGTATACATAAACTTATATTTATAGATACTACCCAATAAACTTCGTGATCATTGCAATATAACCCTTAAAACTATGTATTACCCTACAAATTCTTCTATAAAGCTTCATTATTTTATAAATATGACACCTAAGAGGTAACCCTTGTATTCTTACCTTACCTCCTTAGCACTTAACCAAGTTTCATTTGATAACTAACTCGAAACTTTTGTTACACTTTTATACATCTCAAAACTTTCATACGTCCTTAGACTTCATGACCCTTGTAATACCAGCACATTTAAAACCATGTATTATCCTACAAGTCCTTTGACAAACTTCATTACTTTATAAACTTGAGAAACTCTTGTGTTTTTATTTTACCACTCAAAACTTCATTTGATGATTTACTCAAACTTTGTCACACTTCTATATCTCAAAACTTTCATTACATCTTTAAAACTTACACACCACCGTTTCTTGTAAACAAAAACTTAACGTCTTTTAAACCTAAAGTACCTTAACAAAGAAATTCGCAACCTAAGAAATTTCCTTGTAGAGGAAGAAGCCTACTATAGAATAAACAAGCTCCACGTTTAAGACTCTAAACCCATAATGAACCTCGACATAGTACCATAAACCTAAACATCGGTGACAACAACTGAGAGAAGTTGTAGGCCCACGAGGAAATTCTGGCTAGGGAAATAGGGTACTTAAGTGAGTCCTTATGACCGCCCCTTCCTTCCGGGAATCCTCCTCGTTAGCCCACCAACTTCCAATCAAAAATATTTTTGAAAATATTACTGTGATAACTCAGTATTATGAGTAAAAACCTTTTGAACATATTAAATCAACTTACTTACACACCTTAATTTTTCCGTTTAAATTGTATTATGTAAGGGCTAGAAGTCCTAATTTTGAAACATTTAACGAAAGTTATTTTGAAATTTATCTTGTTATCACTTACTAGCTCAACTTTCCTTCTAGCACTACAAACTTAACACTCTTACCCACACACCTTCGTCAAGAGCAGCTCACGTTAGTACTTGAGATAATTAACAACGTTGTATTAAACTATAAAAATCCTAAGTGACACACGCATACTTGAAGAATAAACTTTGAACAAACCTTATAATTCGTAAGCACTCTTTTAAAACAACACGACTTACGAACCACTGCCGTAATCAACTATGATCCTTACCTCTTATATAGACTTAACACTTCTAAACTTGACCTTTTTTTCGTTTGGCAATCATACTGACCTTTTATAAAGTCCTACTTATACTATTTATCAATGTCTAACTCGTCATTTTTGAACATCCTAATTACACTCTATATAAAAGAAAACTATATATGCTGTTATGAAACGAGATAAAATCAATTATAAACACACTATCATAAACCTTATCGAAACTTTTCCCGTTACCCTATGCTTGAAGACTTTCCTCATTCAACTCTTGCCACATAAAAGACTTACTATAAATCACAACGGGAACTAAAAGCTCAAATACACGTTGCTAAAACATTAAACTTCGTATACACCACTATAAGGTCGGAGACTTTTGAGTCATGTAAAACTTGTACAAATACTCAATCCCGTATTCCTGAAACCAAACACCTTCTAAACCACCAAAGGAGGCATGTCCAATAAGGGATCATGTGAAGCTTAATACTGAAACTTGAAACTCAACTGACTTATCCTATTTTCAAACTTATACTTGGATTCTTAGTCTTGAAAACTTTGTGTGTCCATCTTAACCAAACCCTATAAGACTTGATAAACGTACATTCCATATATACGAGAAAACTTCACTCTTGATACTAGACACTAGCAGGAAGGAGGACATTACTCTCTTTAGCAGAGTACATCCCATGACTCCTATCTAATCCAAACATCGGGATCCACTAATCTTCTGGACAACTCGAATCTTCTGTGAGAAAGCGTATAACGGTTAATCCTGTTCCAAACGTTGTCCCATACCTCTCTTAAAAACTAGAGTATTTAGATAACCGCTTTATACTCAAAACGTAATCATATACTTCTATACACTGAGGCTGAACTAAGAGACTTTAAACTATCCGATGTTTGATGTATTCTTGTTCAAACATAATTTAAACTATTATATGTTTGACGTATTCTTGTTCAAACACAATTTACTATTCTATGTTTGATATATTCTTGATCAAACACAATTTAAACTATCCTATGTTTGACGTATTCTTGTTCAAACACAATTTAAACTATTCTATGTTTGACGTATTCTTGTTCAAACACAATTTAAACTATTCTATGTTTGACGTATTCTTGTTCAAACATGATGAACGTATGAGACTTTAAACTACTCCATTTTTGACGTATTCTTGTTCAAACATGATGAACGTACGAGACTTTAAGCTACTCCATGTTTGACGTATACTTGTTCAAACACGATGGACGTATAAGACTTTAAACTACTCCATGTTTGACGTATGCTTGTTCAAACATGATGAACGTATAAGACTTTTAAACTACTCAAGGTTTGATGTATTCTTGATCAAACCCGAGGAAAGTGTAAAGACTTTAAACTACTCAATGATTGAAGTATTCTTAATCAATCACGAGGAAACTTTGAAACTCTAAATCTTGTCACATTCTTTTCTTTACTCATTGAATGACGCTTCTCTCTGAGGGACTCGTTAATCAATGATCACTCTTATGTGGAAACTCTAGTCGTGAGTTAAACAAATTCTGGTACTCTTTCTTGATCCACACACAAACGGAAGGACCTATGCGGACTATGCGACGATTTGAATGCTTGCGGGTGCACACTTAAGTATGAAAATCAGCGTATGGAAAGACATAGTAAACTCTGTCGTGTGCTACGATCTAAGACTTATCGTAAAAGGGAGCCACGGAACTTAGGTACCGTAGCAATCCTTAGACGTATTAGTCTACAAACTCAAATTCTTGAACTATCATCAAATCCATCCTGAGTGATACATCTCACTTTAAATCTTGGATAGAAATTCAACAGTCATCCTCTCCAATGCTTTTGAAAACGAATCTTCATCTATCTGAATAAAACTATATGTTTCTTAGGGAAACTCTTGATAACCATATGCATTGAAAACTTAGAAACTCGAGCGTAATCTTATCCCTATCCTTACAACTCATTTAAAAATCTAAACGTAACCCAGGGTTTACTTGGGAACGTAGAGCATCTTTCTCATTATCCTTGTGCGTATCATAGACTTAAATCCTGAACTAAACCCTTCTACTCTAATTTCGGGACGAAATTCCCTAAAGTAGGGGAGACTGTAATATCCGGTATTTTTCCGACCTATCTTTTCCTAAAACCTTTGCACGTATTATTAATTCAAAACTTGAAATTTTATCAAAACTATTTTCTTGAATAATAAATATTGATTTAATGGATATATATTTAAGAAAAACAATAATACTTGAGGTATATATATAAATATATATATATATGAGACTTATTTAAGAGTATATACCTTATAAATAAATTATTAAAAACTTTATGAATTTATAATTATATAAATTTATAAACTTATTCTAAAACACTTAAACTTGTAAATCATAAATCTTAGAAATTATTTTATAAATGTATAAAGTAATAAAAGGAAATAAAACTTATGTAGTGTTTATAAAAATATAACATAATTATTTTTATAAAAAGTCCGGGGACTAAAACTGTCATTTATTGAAACTTATTTTAAACTTAAATCCATGTTTTAACTTAGAATGATAATAGTTTGAAACCTCAGGACCCATTGTGTAATTTGACCAAACTCCCAGAAACCAAGTCGGTCGCGAGTTCGAGTCCTCCCAGTCCCGGTTTTCACCCTCTTTCACCCGAAAACACGTTTTCGGGCAGGTTCAATGAACCTCGATCTCCTATACCCGCATGCGACTCGAACCCAAGAACATTAAATGCTCAATTTCGATTAACATCACGCGTACAGCCGGGTTCGAGGCATTTAAACTCAACCGTAAACCCCCTAACCGATCCGGGCATTCAATGATCAAATTGGCTATAAATAGCACCTATACTACCTCAACGAAGTCACACACAAACTTTCTATACCTTCAATTCCACCTTATCATACTTACACTGTCGAATTAAACCGCCGACCCTGAAGTCCAGAGTCGTTTTCGTTCATTTCATTATCAAAATAGGTAATTCGACTACTCTTCCTCTTCGATTTCAGTTAAGGATCAATAGCCCTCTGTTAAATTGCATTAACAGAGGGTTGATCACATCGTATTTGAGGGATTCGCATTCTAGGGTTCATCAAGGGAATAGGGACGATTTGAGAATATGTTTAAGTATTTCTTGTTCTGTGTGTTAAACTAACGAACCCGTAGTCGGGATGGTCAGTGTGCGTGTGTGCAGGTGCGACCCGGACAGGAACCCGAGTTCGAGTCCGGGTAAACCGAGTTTTGCTTCTTGTTTTTTTTAGCCTTTTAAACATGTTGTAAATCTTTTAATAATTTCTATAAATTATGTTGAATATTTATAAACTTAAAAATGATTTCTTTTTACACTTTTATCTTCTGAAATCATTTTATCTAATTAAACTTGATTAAAATTTGTAATAGATAATGCTTTATTAGTTTCAAACATATAAAAATACTTTCAAAACTTTATAAAACTTATAACTACTTTATGGGATTTGAAACTTTAATTTATCATAAATTTCTAATTATTCTGTTTTAAAAACTCAAAAAAAAATAAATAAATAAAACTAAATAATTTGAATAAAGTTTATAAAAATGCATGACACTTAGAAAACATAAAACTTATAGACATTTGTAATTTATTTAAAATCTAAATCAAAACCTATTGGTTTATTTATTTAAAACAAGGAAATAATTATACATTAATATTCTCTTTATAATCTTATAAGCTTTATAAAATATAAGCATATGTAACCTTATACTTTGTAGTTAAACTTTAAACTTGTGATTTAAAACGTAAACTTTTTGAGGAAATTCTACTTATGATTCCATATTGTCTATTTAAAACTTGTGACTACATTGCAAGACAATTTATAAAATAAATATTTAATGAATCTTAAATACCTTGTATCAATCCTCTAATTAGTAAAGCAAGTGTTTAATGCATAAATTCTTTAATAAATCTTAAATGATTTATGATAATAATTCTAAACATAATAATTAATCTTTTAGATAATTATTCATCCTTAACAAATATTTACTCTTTAAAAATTTCTATGAATCCTTAAACCATTTTTTTTCTTTAAAAGTTATTACTAACCTTTAATAATTATTTACTTGATAAATACTCGTTATTTAGTTATTTGTAAACTTTAATAACTACCCATACTTTAAATAATTATCATAAATCTTCACTAAACTATTGAGTCTTTCGTCTAACTATTACTTCAACTTCATTTTTAAACACTTAGAAAACTATCTTGACTATTACCACCTAACATATGTAAATTATAGTTGTAAGACTTTTTAAATAAATTATTTTAATTATTCTAAACTATAATTAAACATTTATACAAGGTCTTGTGTCATTTATTCAAGATCTTTATTTTAAACTTGATCTAAACTTCATAAACCTATTGGAACCCTAGTCAATCTTGAAATCCTAGATCGTTTTCTATAGACTTATAGGGTCATACTTGAGATTTTATACTTATATTCTTAGGCTTATTGTGAGGATATTCTCCCTCTCCAACTCTTGCAAACACTTACTCTTGACGGATACTCTTTCATCAAATCCAAGTGAGTATACTTAGCCCCTTTTTCCTTTCTATACTTTTGGGGTGAAACATGTTCAAAAACTTTAAACTTATACAATTCTTGTACAACTATGACTAGATGCTTATTCTTATGTTAAACTTGAGACTTGTATGCATAGATTAAACTTAAAACTAGCACATTCATTAACTTTGATCAAGCCTATAGTAACAATGATAGATCTATTGTATTTGACCAATCCACCTTGATTGATTGACCCCTTCGGGGGGGAGCCCTTGGTGATTGTTACTGAATTAAACTTTAAACTTGAGACTTATAAGGGTAACCTGCGGGTTATGCCTAAACTTGGTTGGAGGGTTGAAGTGCACAATGTTTAAGATACTTGTTTCTCATACTTACATTATAGAATGCATATATCATAGTGAATTGTAATTCTTCTCAAATACTTGTTAAACTGTGTCAAAACCTTTGTATCTCACCAACTATTTTGTAGTTGACAGATTCTTTCACATGTTTCAGGTTCTACATCATGAGGCTTATTTGTGATCACATAGGATGCTTTGGACCTAGACTACTTATAAATTAAACGTTGTATTTCTTGTTATGTTTCTTGTATTGAATCTTAAATTATTATTTAATGAAATATCAAAACTTTAATAGTCAACCTTGTGCTATTGAACAACCGCGTCCGCCCCGACGTATAATCCGCCGTCGGTTGGGGTGTGACATTCGCAAAACTTGATCACCTACGAAATTCGATAGTTTACATTACTCATGCAATTCAATTATTTACATATGAACGTTCATAATATACATGAAACTAAATTGTTTACATTACACACAAAACTTGATTGATCACATTGTACACGAAACTTGTTTGTTGCAACCTACGTGGTACTAGATTGTTCAGATTATACATGAGACTTAGTTGTTTACAACATACGTGATGCTAGATTATTTACGTTATACTTGAAACTTGAGTGATTACACTACACACGAAACTAGACGGTTTACATTGTTTACAATTAATTGTCCACTATATACATGATGCATAATCATTCACTTTACCCATGAAAGTTGATAGCTATAAACTTTGAGCTACTCTGGGTTTGACGTATTCTTGTTCAAACACGAGGAAGCTATAAACTTTGAGTTACTCGGGGTTTGACGTATTCTTGTTCAAACACGAGGGAGCTATAAACTTTATGGGTAATCTTGAGGATTATGCCATCTACCTAGGACAACCATATAGGGGGTTGTGCCACATTGTTATTCTTTGAGTGATTTTCATTATCTATGGGCATTGTTATTCGTTAGCAACACAATGTGAAAACAATAGTTATCAATTAAGTGACTTTGTGTCCCCTCTTAACCCACACACAATGGGACGATCTATATGGACCATACAATGATTTGAATAATTACGGGTGCACTTGTAATTATAAAATTCAGCGCATGGGAAACATAGTGAATTATGTCGTTTGTTATGACATAAAACTTATCGTGACATATAGTAACGAAACTGATGCGATATATAAGGGCATGGTGGATACGTCGCTGGTACTTCCTATGTATAAGTGTTCATGTACTATTGTCAGAAGTAGCGTTGTTCGTGTCACATGAAGTTTTATATTATTTTGACCTTGACCAATGTTTGTGAAACTTTTTATTCAGTAATATTTCTTGAACATATTAGACTACATCCTAAACAAGTTTTGATCATCAAAATTCTCAACGTTCCCATTTCAAGTGATGCATCCCATCTTTGGAGTCCAAAACATGTCCCCCCCCCAATCCTCTTCAAACTAAATCCACTATAGAATAATCATGCCTGACTTGAATATCAGACCTGAATCTTGTTACCGATTGTACTCCTCAAACCGATAATCAAAGCTCTCTGAGATTCAAACCGGCATCTCTTTCCTGATTCAATAGCTTCAACTAGTTGAATTTCGGGATGAAATTCCCACAACTAGTGGATACTGTAACATTTAGGGTTTTCTCATGCTTTAAATTTGTGCAATAACGTTATTTAAATTTTTGATCATTTAATTTTATTATACTAATTACAAGTTATGCATTTATTATGCAACATCCTTTTGATTATATATAAATATATCTACACACATACTTATTTCATTTAATTAGTGATTTAATTTCCATTATGATACATATGAATAAATAAGATTAGACATAAATACTTGGCAATGTATTTTTAATAAAACATGACAATGTGTATTTAGATTCCACTCTTTTACATACGTGTGTGTAACATCCCAAATAATGACAAGACAAATAGAAAAGGGAAATAAAGTGGGCTTGGCCAAAATTTCGGCCCATGGGCCGAAAAGAAAAGGGGGAAACCCCATTACAAAACAGCAGCTTCAACCCAAACCCCTCTCATTTCATCTTCCTGCGCAAGAATACTAGAGAGAGAGAGAGAGAGCGATCGGCTTGTGAAGAAAACCGCAAGGAGAAGACTCAAGGGCTCGGGAATCATCCGACTCCACCATTTCAACGCATAGCAACAGAAATCGGGCCTGTTGAGGTAAGCATCGCCTCTGATTATGAGTCTTTGCATGTCTCGGGTTTAAATCAAATAAAGATACGATTTTTGCATACGAAACTTGAAACAAATCACGTATTTGAACTCAAGAACGATAAAGGAAGGTGTTTAACGTAAAATGCTCAAGGTTTAATCGATTGGAAATAAGTTGGCTGGAGCAAGGTTCTGGTCAGGGAAGATGCAGACCCATGACTCGAAACTATAGTTTCGATACATACAGACCCGTCGAAACTACTCTAGTTTCGATAGTCATGTTTGACTCGAAACTATCTAGTTTCGATAGCAGCCAATGACTCGAAACTACCATAGTTTCGATAGGAACTCAGGACTCGAAACTACCTAGTTTCGAGTGTCACCTTGAACCTAAACTAAGATTTTTCATAAGTTAATGACTCGAAACTACCATAGTTTCGATAGGATCTCATGACTCGAAACTACCTAGTTTCGATAGAAGGATTATGACTCGAAACTACCTAGTTTCGAGTGTAAGACCATAGCTCGAAACTACCATAGTTTTGATGCGACCCACCTCCCGAAACTACTGAGTTCAAGCATAGTAATGTCTAGTGTCATCTAGGAGCACCATCTTATGTGTATGACTTTATTATACAGATCGTGAGTGACATTAGTGAAGCCCAGTAGCCAGCTTAGTGTATTACAGAAACTACTCATCAGGTGAGTTCTATGTGCCCCTTCTATGTTATGTGCAAATGTTTTCAAATGTTTTGGGGCTGAGATGTATACACTAAGTGAATAAATGTTATGAATGTCAATGTGATCATATGTGTTATACAAGTATATATATATATACCTATACATGAAAGAGAAATTATGAATAAAGAATGAAAAGCATGATTATCAAGAATGAATGAAAGTATAACACAATATGAAAGAATGAAATCCTGCTTTATATCCATGTATATATTGCTTGCCAAGTACAGAAAATGTTATGGACGCTTCGATGATAACGGCTACTTCGGTAGACGGACGACCATGTGATTATTTTACAACCGGGACAAGTGCGTTCCTTCATCAGCTAGGACGTACGAATGTCATTAAAGGACGGTCGAAGCAATTGGCATATTATAGTAGAACGGTTGTATAAATAATAGTCGCATGGGAAACGGATACCTTCGGGTAGACGGGCGAATTACGGCCTACGACGGTAGGACGGTTGTAAGTCATGACGGACGGACAAAGATTGCCGGACGGTTGTAAGAATAAAATGACGGACGGCACTAGTTGCCGGACGGTTGTAAGTATAGGTGGGCCATGACGATGGACCACGGCGATTGTCTTTGTGACATTCGTAAGCAAATGACGGGTTGATCACCCTTATATAGTATGACCCATGAAATTAAAGAAAGGAAGAAAAGAAAAGAAAAGGGTGAATGCATATATATATATATGAAATCACAAAAATACAGAAAAGAGAGATGAAAAGAAAGACAAAAGTTATGAATACGTATTTATATGAATGACTATACAGTAATGCATACTTATAAAGTAAAGAATAGAATGTTTATATCAAATTGCATTAAACTAGAACTCACCAGCGTTAGCTGACTTTTAGTATACATTTCAGGTAAAGGAAGAAAAGGTCGTGCGATGGCGTGAAGGTTACCCGGCACAAGACTGACATCCCACTTTTGTTTGTTAAGACAATGTTGTGTTTTTAATTGTTAAGACTTCCGCTGTTATGTAATGTAATTGAATGATGAATGTTTTAAATTTAAGTTCAGTATTTATGGCTATGTTTATGAGTAAATCCAACAAGTGAGGTCACCCGGGAAAGGGGCCTTACAGTGTGTGTGTGTGTGTATATATATATATAGGATGAAGTTCATAAGAAAACTAACATTTAAGGAGAGAACTAAAGAACTCCTCTTTAAAGGTAAAAAAATAATTAAAAAATCATAACTCAAAATATAAATTAAAAACTAAAAAAGTGATCCGGAGACCTTGTTTCTCACGTCGTCCTTGTTTAAAAAAAATAAAAAAATAAAAACTCAAAAAAATAGTCGGTTTAGCTTTAGGGTTTAGTTTTTTGGTTTAGCTTAGCTTTTAGGTTAGGTATTTGGATGGGGGTGGGTGGGGGTTTAGGTTTTGGGGGGGGGGGTTGGGGGTTAGGTTTTGGGGTGGGGGTGGGGGTGTGGTGGGGGGTTTAGGTTTTTGGGGTGGGTTAGGTATTTAGGGTAGTACTACACATATGCAGTATTACGTTTAGGGTTAGGTTTTTGATGGTAGGGGTGGGTGCGATGGGTTTAGGTTTTTGGGTGGGGGTGAGGGTGGGGTGGGTGAATGGGTTTAGGTTTTTGGGTGGAGGTGGGTTCTGGGTGGGGGTGGGTGGAGGGTTTAGGTTTCTGGGTGGGGGTGGGTGGGGGGTTTAGGTTTCTGGGTGGGGGTGGGTGGGGGGTTTAGGTTTCTAGATGGGGGTTTAGATTTTTGAGGTTGTGTTAGGTTTTTGGGGTGAAACTACACATATGAAATATTAAAAATAATAAGAAAAAAAAAACGACAAGTTAATTCTTATTTTTTTATAACGTTATTTATGTTCAAATAAAGATAAAGAAATTTTTGATTCAATGGTGCAGTTTCTTTTTAAAAAAATAAAGTATGCAAAAGATATAAATGTTTAAAGATTTATATATTTTAAGTTCCAATTTTACCCTTCATTTTTAAAATTTCACCATTTCTTTTCTTAGTGGTTCTCTAGTTCTCTCGTTAGTGAGAGAGAGAGAGGGAGAGAGAGAGCGGGTTCGAGCCTAGCCCCGCACCTTGTTTTTGCGCATGGTTTGTCCGGAAACCCGGTTCCCTCTTGAACACAGGTTATCCATTAAACTGGCCGGCATCATAACAATAAGACCAGTCTGGTCTAGTTGTCGCGCGCCTTGCCTGCCCTTCTCCGAGCAGACCAGGGTTCGAGTCCCGTGGTCTGCATTTATTTTTTAAAAAACGTTTTTAACTAAATTTTAACTTTATTTTTTTCTATAAAAATTATTTTATAAAACTCCCAAGACTCGGGAATACTTTTATGAACCAAATTGTTAACCTAACAATCTTAAATAATTATTTAATCGTTTTAGAGAATTAAAAACTTATAATCTCTAATAAAGAATTTATATAATCATTTTGTTTAAAATCCCTATTAACTATTTTTATTACACAATTATTTAGTATGATTTATGTCCTCTTTATTATTCATTTAATTTATTTAACTATTTAATTAATTGAAACGTTTAACTTATTCATATAATTATCTATATATTCAAGCAAATGTTATTTAAACACTTATTTATTATTTTGTAAACAAAAATCAATATTCACATATATATATTTATATAAACTTATATTCGATCTTTTATTAACGAACATATTATTTTCTTTATTAAAACAAACATATTATTTCTCTATTTAAACAAGCACATTATTTACAACAAATAGATACACACTCTTTCAATCTAGCTCAACCCTTACTACTTAAATCTTTTGAGCATGTCATTGATACATAAATAAATGCAACACATAGGTTAACCTTCTGGTTAGCTAAACAACTTGTGCAACTACCCGTACTTGTGATTTCAAACTACAAATCCAATGTGAGTTTATATAGCCCGTTTTTCATATTTACATCTTTGGGGTGAAACATGATTATATTCAAACTATTTACAATTCAAACATATTGATCATGTGTGTAATTTGCGCATTATGCTTGAACACTATTAGTGCAAAGTACATTTACCTACTTTTTGTGCATAGTGCAAGTGCAATCATTAACTCAGTACAAGCCGACGGTATACAATGATAGATCTATTGAGTCTGACCAACCCACCCGGTTAGGGTGATTGTTGCCGAAAAAACTTAAGGATAACTGTTGTGTTATGCCTATCACTTAAGGAAAACTATTGTGTTATGTCTATCACTTAATGATAACTGTTGTGTTATGCCTATCAGTCACAAGGTTTAATTGTACGTCCCAGTTTAAACTATAGTGGTTCTACATAATTGCCTTATTAAACCATGTATCATATGAATTAGTGTCAAAACCTATGTATGCTCACCAACTATTTTTAGTTGACACAGTTTTCATCATGTTTTAGGTACTAGTATATGAGATCATGTGCAAGATACTACATATAGGATTTGGACTTAGTGAACAAAGAATTTAAATATGTTGATGTATTCGTTTTTAGTTGTTGATTGAACTTATGTAATGAAATTTTGATTTAATAAACAATATGAAATTTAGTTGATCATGTGCTTATGAACAGTCTACACGTCCGCCCCGACGTATTCCGTCGTCGATTGGGGTGTGACAACCACAGTGCTCCTCACCCTCCTCCCGTCGCCAAGCCTCGTGATTATCCGAGCCGCTCTATACGTCGGAAACAAAACACACTGCTGCCTTCCGTCATTCCTCGTCGTAGGACACACCCACAACCGCCGACGAGCATCACCACCCCTTCATTGCACGCTAACATGTCTTCTTTTTTCTATCGGCACGTTGTCACCACCACTCCGCCTGCTCTAGCCATCCCCGGCAGCCCGTAGCCACCGTCGTGGTGTCAACAGCCGTAGCCATCACTCTTAAACCCGTACACACCACCACCAAACACCATGCACTAACATTAAGACAAGAAACACATAAAAGAGTAAATAGATATTACCTTGTCATAGCTCGCAGTCCCTCTAGCCTAACCACCTTGCACCACCGTCATCTTGTCACCCCATCGCCGTCGCCATTTTCTCCTTCTCGTTCTCTCCTTGTCGCACGAAACGTAGCCTAAATGGTCTAGGGTTTCCTATTAGCAAGATATTTAAATCTCCATTATTTACGTCTGGGTCCTCTCGACTTAATTCGTATGTGTTTCAAACCCGAACTACTCATTAAACGATTTACCGACCCCTTTCCGTTGTTAAAACACATGATAGATATGAATCCTCTTAATTAACAACGAGTGGGGTCGCCCACTGACTCGAACCATTTGATTACAACTTTTCGGGATGTTACAGAAATAGCTGGTTGTGATTGAGCATTTACATCAGACACAAGTACCACCTGTCGAAATAACCCATCTATTGAAACTACTAGTTTCGATTGAACAAACCTCAATCGAAACTAAGTAGTTTCGATGGCCCAGACTTAAACTATGAAAGCAGTAAATTATATCAAATGGAAACTACTGAAAAACAGAAATGACAAACAAAAGACATAATTGTTCAAAGTTACACTGATGACATAGCTTCAAAATACTTAACCCTACACCATGCATATTTAAATTCATGTATAATTGGACATGTAACATATTTAAAATAACACATGATTTTATGATGTAGTGTTTAGACGAACTAATAATACAAGCCTCTATTCTCCTTGCTATCCGGTAGTGAAACGTCGCCTCGAAGGTATTAACTTGTGGGTACCTCCAATCTGGATCTGGGCCTTTAAGGCTGTGAATAGTGACATATCATTAAGGGGCATGTTGAAGTTTGGGTAAAAGGTTACGAAGACTGTTCCGACGCTTAACGTCGTCTGAAGAGTATCGATATGTGCCCGACAAATTCCGGTTAACACTATTAACTCAAACTCCGTTATCTCGCACGAACTCAGTTAGTGCAGTTATCTAAATTCAAACCATAAGGATTAATTCTGACATAATCCTAAACAAACTCACTTAAACTACATGGACTGATTGTGCAAATAACCAAAACTCAATTTGTTGACTTTTGAAAGTTAAAATTGAGTGTTCTTGATCCAAATCCGAATCCATAACCAAATAACTGTCCAAATTTGTAACTGAAATGCACGTTAACATCATAAACGTTCATCATTAGAGCATTAAACACCATCATTGATTCGAATTAATCCCAATTATGGACATTCAAGTCGAAACCGTCGACCCTCGCACCATAGTCCATCTAATTCGTTCAATTCGATTACCAATTCGCAAGCAAACACTCTGCACACGATAAACGAACTCCTCTGAACCTTTTGCACAACTCAATTCGGCCGGAGAAGTAGTCGGAGATGCCTGAGGCCAAGCTTTCGGAGTCGCACCTACGGCTTTTCAATCTATAATCTTATGAGTTTTAATTAATTTGGTCCCATGTTCATAATCTAGGGTTTTGGTTTTTCAATCGACTAGTTTACCAATCTAAACTTGATGATTTTGCAATTAATTACATCCACAGGATCACCATACATCAATTTACAAAACCCCTATGGTTCTAGACCAATCGCGATCAAAATTGTTGGAATTGGGACTGGCTTGGATTCGGTTCATATGGGGGGAAGAACACAGAAACACTGAGTGTTAAAACCATTCAGGCCCGACTTCTGTTACGATACCCTAGCGGGCTGGAATGGTTAGAGCTTTGTGCCGTTGGGGAGGAGACTCGGGTTCGAGTCTCACAACCCCTTTTTATTTTTAAACAGGTTCTTTTATATAATATTTTTATATAAAAATAATCCCTATATTATTATAATGTTATATTAATACGTTTTGAACACGAAAAACACCCGTAGGCTCGGGAATGAATTTATAACTCGTTTTTAATTATTATCCCCACATTTAAAATAATGCAATTATTTATAATATTACCTAAGGTTATTATTTAACTCGTACAAACACACAAACATTTATAACTTGTGTTTGGTGACGTTTTGAACGTAACACATTCATGATAAATAGTAAACTAGGGATTCTCTAATCCCGACGACATGTTTGTCTACTCGTTAATCATTAGTGTGTCTTAGGACATCCGACCTATCCCGTATCATTGTCACAAACTCTTACGTGTTCCTAACAATAATGAGTCATATTCTATGACATTCGTAGACTGTCCACGTGCTATCTATTCGTGGTGTTGGTGCATCCTTGTGTGGTGCTAAATTACTACGCTTACATAACTTAGGTGAGTTTCACGGCCCCTTGTTGTTTTTAAATTGGGGGAGAAAACATGACGCAAACACTTTTGATTATTGTAATTCATATATTATCACTTGTTAAGACAAAGTGTAACACTCTATAATAAAAGTCCTTACACATCGAACCGTTTAATATGAACATAGCGAGGTAATCTTGAGTAGTACTACTGGGTTTGACAAAGCCCACCTGCGTTAGTCGCGCTAACTCGATTGGAGGTCGAACGGGTGTAATATTGACCTAAACACGACACCATTGTTGGTAGACATGGTGGGAGGCATTCAAACACAAACAAACAGCCAGCTTCGATTTCGAGCGCTCTAGTAAACATGAACATAGGCTAGCCACCTATTGATATATATATATTGAATGTACATAATCTGACAAATGCTATTACAAACTGAAACCTGTTAACTCACCAACTTAGTGTTGACACTTTTTCTTACATGTTTTCTCAGGTCGCTAAGTCACAGGTTGCACATCTAGGACATGCATAGAGTCCGATTATCATTTCATTCATGTGCAAACATTTAAAAACAATTTACTTGTTTTTATTAAACTTGACTTGGGCGCGTTTGTTTTGCGCAATAACTAATTGACGTAAATCGCTTCCGCATTTAACTCTGAACATTTAATGGTTTTGTTTAAACTCATATAGTGTCGTTTGACGTAACTAATGACTGAGATCCTAGTTTGTCACACGCATAACGGTAAAACTCCGTTAGTGGATTTTGGGGGTGTGACACGATACATGTGTGTTGGTACTCTACGAATCTGGTATCGACTAGAGTGATACGAGGGAACGCTGGAAGGCCTTTTCTTCCATGGAACGTAAGGGCGAGTCTTGGATATGTGAATATCCTTGAGATTGATAGATCCTTGGAAGATCTAGGGGTAGGGAGATATTTACTAGGTGTTCTGAGGTTGTGGCTGGGAGTTGGTGAGAATCAAACTTGGAGGTTTGGACGAACTCCTTGACAACTGGGTTGGAAGTAGGACTGATTAACCTCCTGACTCTTTTAGATAGGGTATTTTGTGGTTTAGAGAAGACACTATATGAGATAACTAAAGGCACACTACTAATAGGTATTTTAGAATCATCAGATACATATCAGATCTCATATAACTGATCAATCTTAGACGTGGAGGACTAACGGAAAGTAGAACTGGAACGGGATAGGCTATGATCGGTATTCATAACTGGGTTTGAACGTTCTTGACACTTCAATACTTCTTAACTCGTTCTTTATGAGATTTACCGCGACCCCTTGTCGTCTTACACTCAACAACGCGTCGTAGCTTAATCCGTATTGATAACTTATCATTAACGTCGTACCAGTCAATTAAACCTTAGCAAGATTGGTTTTCTGTTGTGAGAGATCCGTGCAAAGTCGGCAGTCACAAAGCACACTAATCCGAACCTTTACAAAGGGATAACATGAGCACTTAAGGCTTTGATACCAATAGGTGGGGTAGTGTATGAAAAATCTATATAAGACCAGTAAAATAAGATAAAAGACTCAAAGGACTAACTGATAAAAGACTCAAATGATAAATTTAAAATAGAAATTCAAGAATTGGCATATAGGTCTAACAAGAAGAAAGGTTTTGGGGGTGATGGAGCAGAAGAGGAAGAAAAAGAGGGGCTTTGTTACGGTTTAGTTTTTTTGTATAAAGTTTTTTTGAATATTACTAGCTGCTTCGTTGCAACGCGTGGATAATTTTTTTAACGATTTCGTTTTCCTATTAATTTATTTTACAAGTTTTTGAAGACGTTAGTTTCTTCCGCGGTTTAACATGTCGCAACACACATAAACACCATTCTAGTTGGTCACAGTTTAAAAAAAATGTTTGTACTATCAAAACTTTTAAGCACCATTGAATCATTGATAGAAAAAAAAGAGAAAAAAAATGAAAAAGAAAAAGGGGGTCAGGTAACTAGGATATAACAAAGTTAAAGTTAGAAATAACAGGACTAAGACTAGTACCACCGGTGACTTTTTGCTTGAGGTCGTGAGGTTTTTAATTTAAAAAAAAGTAAAAAATCAATTATGACAACTAAAGCTTACTACCTTTTTTGTTTTTTACTTAAATTTTTTAGACCAATAATTTAGTGACACCTCACCATTTATTTTTCTTAATATTTTATTATCATACTTAATTTAGCACTTTAATTTTTTAAATAACTTTTACCGGTTATTAAAAAAAAATTAAATACCCAGTTTTTTTTCTAAACATTCCATATAAATTTTATAAAAACGAAGTTGTTTTAAAAAATATATATATAATTTTTATTATAAAATAAAATAAATATTAACCATTTAATTAATGCTTCAAAATATAACAATAATTATTTTTAATATTTTTATTTCTTAGTAGAATAAAAATAATTATAGGTTTATTTATTTAATAACAAAATTAGATTAGGTTGGGTTGGGTTGGGTTGAGTTGGGTTGGGTTGGGTTGGGTTGGGAATGAGTGAAAAAATAGGTTTTGTTAGGCTATCCAGAAGGAAGAGAGAAATTATTATTTTTTTTTAATAAAAAGCTGGGTTGGGTACTTGGGTTGGTTTGTGAACGAGGATAGTCTAAAAACGGAAATTGACATCCATCGGAGGAGGAGATAACTTTCTTGTTTGGCGGACTTTAGATACGCATCAGAAGGTCAACGCAGCCTTCGCTTTCAAGCTCACTATTACGTCATCCAGTTCCAATCGCCGGTGAGAATTCAATTCCATTTGTATAGTACGATCAAAATTTCCGAATCGCTGGTTATTTAAGGATTTGTATTTGTTTACGTATATCATTGCAAGTCGTAAAGAAAATTTTGATTGAACGGAAGAGATGAGGCTAGCGCCGAGGGAAGTGGAGAAATTGATGTTACACAATGCTGGATACTTGGCTCAAAAGCGTCTTGCTCGTGGATTAAGGCTTAATTACACTGAAGCTGTTGCACTTATTGCTACTCAGGTACTAAATCCCTTTCATATTCTGTTGCACCCGAAAATTTACATCGTTATTAACCTTGAAGCCCTTGGAAAGTCCATTTGACCATAAAGTCAAACTGTGCTGGAATGGGAAATGTTAAATTTACATGTCAACAGGATCACTATTAACCTTCAAACTGTTTGAGTTGTTTATTTCGTTTCTTGTCAACAAGATCACAGTTGCTACAAATATGAACATGTTGGATGCTAGTTCTTCTTTATAAAATTTGAATTTCAGAAGTTCAATGTTTCATCTGAAATCAGATTGTTTGATTGTTTTTCTGTCATATTGTTAGATTTTGGAGTTTGTACATGACGGCGACAAGAGTGTGGCAGAATTAATGGATGTTGGGAGACAGCTTTTAGGAAGGTACCCATTGTAACTTGATAAAATTTCTGTTATCAACTAGGAGTCATTGTAGATGTTGATAGTATTAGGTTTTTGTACATAGCTTGTTAACTTCTGAAGTTTTTGTAATGAACCATATTGGGTTGTTAGTTAACTGGACTCTAAGTTGTTTTTTTTAACCAAAAACAATATGTAATTAGATCACGTGATGATCGTTTCTTGTTTGGCATTTTACTCATGAGGTGGTTTATCTCTAAGCTACCAAACTAGCCTACTTTTTGAGGGGTGGCTTGCCAGGTCATCTTTTTACCAGCTGCTCGTCCATTAAACTACCAAATTAGCCCATCTCAGAGAGTATAATTATCAGGTCCATATATTATGGAGCATTAGCGATATCTTGTATAGAGATAGAGATTTAGATATATCTTGTATTATGATAGCATTATTTGGTAATAAATGTAAATATCTACCAAATATAGATTAGGGCCAATGTAATCTATAAATACCGATTGGTATTATGAATGAAGGGTGATCAATTTACAATCCATTATCATGGTATCAGAGCTTACCTCTGGTAACCTTAAACCCTAATTTTTTTTTCCTTCCTGGCGGCTACCACTTCTGTCCATTTTTTTCTAACAGACTACTGCTTCTGTCGGACCTGCCCCTTCTTCTCAGTCTTCTCAACCCTGCTGCCATGGAATCCAAAACCCTTCATCCGGCCCTGATGGTCACCAACATTCGGAATTTTATTCCGATTACCCTTGAGATGGAGAGTGGCCAATACACGTCATGGGCAGAATTATTTAAAATTCACTGCCGTGCTTTTCAGGTTATTGATCATATTAACCCAAAAGCCAAAACTGAAGTCCCTTCTTCTTCTTCGGTCAAACCTCCGGATGCCGAACTGTGAGCCCGTTTGGATGCCATTGTCATCCAATGGATTTACAGTACGATATCCAATGACCTCTTACACACTATCCTAAAACCCGATTCTACCGCAGCACAAGCATGGACTGCTCTTGGATATATTTTCCAAGATAATCAGAATGAACGTGCAGTGTATTTGGAACACAAGTTTGTTACCACTCGCCTAGAGAATTTTCAAAACTGCTCAGCATATTGTCAGGCGTTGAAGATGCTTTCTGACCAGTTAGCAAATGTTGGTGCCCCGGTTTCGAACCAACGATTGGTCTTACAACTCATTGCTGGTCTCACTGATGCGTATGAAGGTGTGGCTATGATGATCCAGCAAACCAAGCCACTACCTGAGTTTTATGAAGCCCGTTCCCGGCTCATCATGGAGGAAGCACGCAAAAGTAATCAGGCCGCTAATTCTGCTGCTGCTGCCGGGACTGCTCTCAACGTTCATACATCCCGATATCCAGATTACTACCGCCAGCAGAATAATCAGCCTTCCCCTGACTACAACAGAGAGCAATGGGGTAACCTCACTTGTTGGATTTACTCATAAACATAGTCATGGGCTGCACCAGTCCTTATCCTACAGTCCAGCCACCCAAACCTCAGTACGGCCCAGGTGTAAGGCCCTATTCCTGGGTAACCTCACTTGTTGGATTTACTCATAAACATAGTCATAATACTGAACTTAGATTAAAAACATTCATCATTCGATTACATATCATTCGTCATTCTATTACATAACATAACATAACTTGACAGCGGAAGTCTTAACACATATATTAAAGTGGGATGTCTGTCTTGTGTCGGGTAACCTTCACGCCATCGCACGACCTTTTCTTCCTTTACCTGAAATGTATACTAAAAGTCAGCTAACGCTGGTGAGTTCTAGTTTAAAGACAATCATGCATAATATTTATCTTACCATGAGTATTATATTTATATATATACTTAACATTTGAGCTTTTACTTAATCTTCACTTTACTGTTCTCACATAACATTCAATTGTGGGTATGTACATATGTACATACGTGCTTACTTGTGGAGAACATATTGGCCATATTCTTTAGGGAGATCAACCCATCACACTTGTCGCGAATGTCACAAAGACATCGCAGTGAGAACTACCGTCGTAGCCCTTTTCATTCTCCGTCCGGCTCTAGAAAACCGTCCGTTCTTTACTTAAATTCGTCCGGCAACTTGTGTCCGTCCGCACTTCACCGTCCTACCGTCGTAGTCCGTCCTTTTGTCCGTCTGCCCTAGGGCATCCGTTTCCCACGCGACCATTATGTATGCAACCGTTCTACATTAGTTAAGGCAGGTGTTTCGACCGTCCATTAATACCTTTTCATACGTCCTAGCTTGCGAAGGAACGTTTTTGTCCCGGTTGCAAAATAGTCACGTGGTCGTCCGTCTACCGAAGTAGCCGTTGTCATAGAAGGGTTTATAACGTTTACATTCATTCATAACATGCAATATATATGTAATATAAAGCAAGATTTCATTCTTTTACGTTATGTCCTTCTTTCATTCATTCTTTAAAATCATACGCTTCTTTCTTTATTCATAATTCATTTTCATATATAAGTATTTATATATATATACGTATGATCACATTGACATTTATAACATTTAATCATTTAGTGTATACACTTCAGCCCCAAAACATTTAAAATGATTTGCACATAACATAGAAGGGGGCACATAGAACTCACCTGATGAGTAGTTTCTGAAATACACTTAGCTGGCTACTGAGCGTCACTAATGTCACTCACGATCTGTATAATAAGTCATACACGTAAGGTAGTGCTCCTAGATGACACTAGACATTACTATGCTTGAATCTAGTAGTTTCGATGGATTTGTTTATATCGAAACTTGGTAGTTTCGATAGGTTGCTTAAGTCGAAACTTGGTAGTTTCGATAGGTTGCTTATGTCGAAACTTGGTAGTTTCGATAGGTTGCTTATGTCGAAACTTGGTAGTTTCGATAGGCTGCTTATGTCGAAACTTGGTAGTTTCGATAAGTAACTTAGGTGTAATCTTAGCTTCGGATCGTGGGCTCATATCGAAACTATGGAGGTTTCGATGGGCCTGCACATATCGAAACTAGGTAGTTTCGATGGGTCTGCACATATCGAAACTAGGTAGTTTCGATGGGTCTGTACATATCGAAACTATGTAGTTTCGATGGGTCTGTACATATCGAAACTATGTAGTTTCGATGGGTCTGCACATATCGAAACTAAGTAGTTTCGATAGGTTTGCACAGATCGTCTTCCCCAAAAATCCGAAGTTTTTGCATGCGCTTCTGATCGAGTCAATATCTCAATTTTCTTAGATCAAAACGTTCGGTTTTCATTCTAGATGCTAAACCTAAGTTCATTTTCAAGTTTCATCCGCAAAATCGTTATCTTTTTGGCCAAAAACCGAAAATCCCAAATTAAACAAAAACTCAGATTATGGTCGAACCGTTACCTGGATTGTGATTCTGATTCGGAGGTTTTGCTCACGAGTTCAGCAGCAACGTTCTCCTGAATTTCTAAGTCGATCCGTCACTTTCTCTCTCTAGGCCCGTGCTCTCTTCTCTCTCTCTAGAACTTGAGATTGGTGGAAAATGAGAAGTTTGGGCAGCCCTTGCCCTTATATACTTGGGCTTCCTTCGGCCCGTTGGAGCCGAGCACAAGCCCATCCATTTTTCTTTCGTCATTTGAAAATTATAATTTCGATCGTGCCATTATTTATTTATTACCAGTTTTGGGATGTTACAAGTCTACCCCCCTTAAAGAGGTTTCGTCCTCGAAACTGCTTATACGTTAAATAATTGAGGGTATAGTCCCCTCATCTCGTCTTCTTTTTCCCACGTAGCTTCTGACCCTTTTCTGTGCTTCCATTGTATTTTGACTAGAGGAATCGACTTATTGCGTAGTCGTTTTTCAGCTCTGTCAAGGATGGCTATCGGTTCCTTTACATAATTTAAACTGTTATCTACTTCGATCTCGTCGTAAGGTATGTGAGCTGTGTCGTCAGATAGGCACTTGCGTAAGTGCGACACGTGGAACGTAGGGTGTATTCCACTAAGCTCAACGGGTAGGTCGAGTCTGTAAGCAACTTAACCCACTCTCGCTAAAATCTTGAAAGGTCCGACAAACCTTGGACTTAATTTGCCACGTCTTCTGAATCGAATGATTCCTTTCCATGGCGATACCTTTAACAGTACCATGTCCCCCACTTGAAACTCTAACTCCCTTCTTCTCTTATCCGCGTATGATTTCTGTCTGTCCTTTGCGGCTTTCATTTGAGCCCTAATTTGATCAAACTTCTCGGAAGTAGCTTTGACCACTTCGAGACTTGCAAAATCCTTTTGTCCAATTTCCCCCCAACAAACCGGGGTCCTACACTTCCTCCCATACAACATTTCGAATGGCGGCATGCCAATAGTCGAGTGATAGCTGTTGTTATATGAAAATTCTGCCAATGGTAGATGGCTGTCCCAGCTCCCACCGAAGTCGATGATACAGGCCCGGAGCATGTCCTCCAAGGTCTGAATGGTCCTTTCCGATTGTCCATCAGTTTGGGGGTGATAAGCGGTGCTGATGTTCAGTCTAGTGCCCATTGCTTCATTGAATTTCTTCCAAAACCTTGACGTGAATCCAGTATCCCTGTCGGAGACAATCGACAGCGGCATACCATGTTTGCTCACAATTTCCTTGATAAATATTTCTGCTAGTCTTTCTGACGAGGAAGTCTCACGTATTGGTTAGAAGTGAGCACTTTTCGTCAAACGGTCGACGATCACCCAAATGGTATCATTGCCTTTAGCTGTTCGCTGTAGCTTGGTAATGAAGTCCATTGTGATCTCTTCCCACTTCCATTTCGGTATAGGTAAAGGTTGCATTTTACCGCATGGTTTCTGGTGCTCGGCCTTAACTAGTGAACACGTTAAGCACTTGTTCACGTATTCAGTCACATCACTCTTCATGCCAGGCCACCAGTACTCTTTCTTCAAGTCTTGATACATTTTGTTTGTCCCGGGGTGGATAGAATAACGAGACTTATGGGCCTCATCGAGTATTTTGGCTCTAAGCTCGCCAATCTTAGGTATCCACATCCGGCCAAACCTAGTTCGTACTCCGTATGCATTTGCATCTAGGTTCCCTTGTTGTCCTACTATTCTTTCCCGTTTCACATTTCTTTCTAACAGTGCTTCATCTTGTGCCTTTGATATTTCACCCATCAAGTCTGGTGTTATAATCAGCTGACACGCTTTGATCCGGATAGGTGCCGATTCTTCCTTTCTACTTAAAGCGTCAGCCACTACGTTTGCCTTGCCTGGATGGTACAATATCTCACAGTCATAGTCTTTCAGTAGCTCTAACCATCTCCTTTGTCTCATGTTTAATTCCTTTTGTTCGAAAAAGTACTTCAGGCTTTTGTGATCGGAGTAAATGGTGCATTTAACTCCATACAGATAGTGTCTCCATATTTTCAACGCGAAAACTACTGCTGCTAGTTCTAGATCGTGTGTTGGGTAGTTAACCTCGTGAATCTTTAGTTGCCGCGATGCATAAGCAATTACCTTTCCTCGTTGCATGAGTACGCACCCTAAACCCTGCCCTGAAGCGTTAGACTACCAAGTCTTCATTTCCCTCAGGTAGTGATAAGACTGGAGCTTGGGTTAATCGTGCCTTAAGTTCCTCAAACGCGTTGTTTTGGGTTTGACCCCATTCGTATTTCACTTCCTTCCGTGTCAGTTTAGTTAGTGGCGAGGCTATCCTTGAGAAATCTTGAATGAACCTTCGATAGTAGCCTGCCAATCCCAGAAAACTTCGTATCTCTGTTGGTGTCTTTGGGACGTTCCATTCCTTTACTGTCTCGATCTTTGCAGGATCTACCATGATTCCGTTTGGGTTTATTACGTGACCTAGGAATTGGACTTCCCTAAGCCAGAACGCGCATTTGGAGAACTTTGCGTATAATTTTTCCTGCTTTAACACCTCCAAAACCTCTCTTAGGTGACAGTGGTGATCACCCTCGCTTTTTGAATACACCAGTATGTCATCTATAAAAACTATCACCGATCGATCCAACATTGGTCGACATACTCTATTCATCAAATCCATGAACGCTGCTGGTGCGTTGGTCAATCCGAAGGACATCACGAGAAACTCATAATGCCCATAACGCGTGCGAAACGCGGTCTTTGGTACGTCTTCTTCTCTTACTTTCAACTGATGGTAACCCGACCTAAGATCGATCTTTGAGAACCAACTCGCACCTTGCAGTTGATAAAAAAGGTCGTCTATTCTAGGTAGTGGGTATTTGTTCTTTACTGTTCTCTTGTTCAATTCGCGGTAGTCGATGCACATGCGCATACTGCCGTCCTTCTTCTTTACAAATAGTACCGGAGCGTCCCATGGTGAGATGCTCGGTCTAATAAATCCTTTCTCGGTTAGTTCCTCTAGTTGAGACATCAATTCTTTCATTTCTGACGGAGCCAATCGGTAGGGGGCTTTGGCAACGGGCTCAGCTCCTGGCAGTAAGTCAATCTGAAATTCTATTTCCCGATCGGGTGGTAACCCAGGTAGATCCTCAGGGAATACTTCCGGAAAGTTGCACACCACGGGTTCATTCTTGAGTTCATTCATTTTCGTTCTATCATCAATAACATATGCCAGATAAGCTTTGCAACCGCGCCTCATGTATCTTTCGGCCTTGATCATCGAGATGATGTTCGGCATCGTGCAATTCCAATCCCCATAAATCGTAATTGGGCTGCCGCTTGGAGCCTTGAGGTGTATCCTCTTACGTTTACATATGATTTGAGCTTCGTTGGCAGCTAACCAATCCATACCCAATACTATATCAAATCCTCCTAAGGTGAGAAGGAATAATCTAGAAGGAAACTTATGTCCCTCTATTTCTATGATGCAATCCTCTGTTACTTGGAATACTGCCGAATTTTTACCAACGACAGTTTGTACGCTAAAGGCCTTTTCTATGGTGTTGATAGTGCAATCCAGTTTACGACTAAATGCATTTGATATGAAGCTTTTACTAGCACCAGAATCAAATAAAATAGCAGCACGTTCATCATTAACTAGAAACGTACCTGACACAACATCAGGGTTTCCTCTTGCTTCTTCCTCAGTCAGTGCATAGGCTCGAGTCCTAGCCTTCGGCGGTTCCTTTTCAGCTTCTTTTTCCTTTCCTGAACCGGATTGTCTGGTTTTTCTACAATCCCTAGTCAGGTGCCCATACCTTCCACAACTTTGGCACTTGACGTCCTTTAAGCAATCTCGGGAGTAGTGCCCCGGTTTCCCGCACTTATAGCATGTGGTGGTGCCGATTCGACACTCGCTCAGATGTTGCCTTCCACATCTCTTGCATGTTTCATATCCGTCCAACCTTGGTTTCTTAATTTCAGCTGTTTCTTTCCCTTTTCCGGTGCCCCTAGACGGGTTCTCCCATTTTCTCTTTTGTGTCTCAGGTGCCGGGTCCTCATTGGCATAATCGTCGTAGACGATTCCAGACAGGTTGACTACCGACTCGAAGGTCGAGGGTAGGTTGGCTTTTACATGGACACGGACCCTTTGCGGCAGACCCTTGACATAGTATTTGATCATACGTTCTTCGGTTTCCACCAAGTGTGGTACCAGTTGGGCCAGCTCGTTGAATCTTGAAGTATACTTGCGATGAGTCTTGTTGCCAGCCTTGAAGTTTAGGAACTCGTTCTCCACATGATCAATCTCATTTTGTGGGCAGAACTTTTGGATTATGAGCTTCTTCAGGTCTTCCCATGTCATTCTGGCAATTGCATTTGGCGACTTTGTTCTTTGAATGTTTCTCCACCAACCTAGTGCTTCATTGGTGAAAGAATGAGCAACATATTTAACCGCCTGGTCTGGTCGGCACTCGCTGATGTTGATTACAGCGTTCATCCTCTCAATCCATTCGAAAGTAGCCACCGAATCCTTGCTACCATCAAACTTTGGTGGGTCTCCGTCCTTGAAACCTTTGTATGTACACCCACGATTGCTTGATCCCATTCTCACTTCATCCCCGTCACTGTCATAAATTTTCTCTTCATTGTTCCCTTCATCCTCTTCTTTGCTTTTCTTTAATGCCTCAGATAGTAGGTCAGGCAATATGTTCTTCAGAGTAAGTACGACCTCGCGGGCAATAGCATCTCTGACTTCGGGTTCTAATTGTATAGGCCCTGGACTATCGTTCCCAGTTGGTGTCACATCTGTTTCGTGCACACTCTTAGTGTGTTCTGCGTGCACACTCTCTTCCTCTTCATGTCTTTGCTTCAATGGAGGTCTACCTACTCGGCCAGTGCGACCGCCTCGTCGTCCTGTTCTTCCTCCACCAGCCATAAATTCTTAATTTCCTGATAATTATAAAGGGAATACATCAATGTCATTTCTTCAGATCATAGTTTGGAACAGTACGAGCAAGGTAAATTATTAATTACAGTGACCGGTTTGTGATTACTAATTTACATTGCTTTTCGGGTTTAAAACTCTTCAAATGGGTTGTGACATTGACATCTATTTGTTCTAAGTTAAGGTATCTATTCTTATCCAAGAGAATTAACTTTAGTACTTACTTACCGTGCTGCGTTGGCGTTGGTTACCCATACTGACATCCGTGCGTTGGTCCCATAATCAGTTTGAGTCCAGACATTTAGGGATGTCTGAATCTCTCAAACTATTGCTCTGATACCAACTTGTAAGGCCCCATTCCTGGGTAACCTCACTTGTTGGATTTACTCATAAACATAGTCATAATACTGAACTTAGATTAAAAACATTCATCATTCGATTACATATCATTCGTCATTCTATTACATAACATAACATAACTTGACAGCGGAAGTCTTAACACATATATTAAAGTGGGATGTCAGTCTTGTGTCGGGTAACCTTCACGCCATCGCACGACCTTTTCTTCCTTTACCTGAAATGTATACTAAAAGTCAGCTAACGCTGGTGAGTTCTAGTTTAAAGACAATCATGCATAATATTTATCTTACCATGAGTATTATATTTATATATATACTTAACATTTGAGCTTTTACTTAATCTTCACTTTACTGTTCTCACATAACATTCAATTGTGGGTATGTACATATGTACATACGTGCTTACTTGTGGAGAACATATTGGCCATAATCTTTAGGGAGATCAACCCATCACACTTGTCGCGAATGTCACAAAGACATCGCAGTGAGAACTACCGTCGTAGCATTTTTCATTCTCCGTCCGGCTCTAGAAAACCGTCCGTTCTTTACTTAAATTCGTCCGGCAACTTGTGTCCGTCCGCACTTCACCGTCCTACCGTCGTAGTCCGTCCTTTTGTCCGTCTGCCCTAGGGCATCCGTTTCCCACGCGACCATTATGTATGCAACCGTTCTACATTAGTTAAGGCAGGTGCTTCGACCGTCCATTAATACCTTTTCGTACGTCCTAGCTTGCGAATGAACGTTTTTGTCCCGGTTGCAAAATAGTCACGTGGTCGTCCGTCTACCGAAGTAGCCGTTGTCATAGAAGGGTTTATAACGTTTACATTCATTCATAACATGCAATATATATGTAATATAAAGCAAGATTTCATTCTTTTACGTTATGTCCTTTCATTCATTCTTTAAAATCATACGCTTCTTTCTTTATTCATAATTCATTTTCATATATAAGTATTTATATATATATATACGTATGATCACATTGACATTTATAACAAAACATTTAAAATGATTTGCACATAACATAGAAGGGGGCACATAGAACTCACCTGATGAGTAGTTTATGAAACACTTAGCTGGCTACTGAGCGTCACTAATGTCACTCACGATCTGTATAATAAAGTCATACACGTAAGGTAGTGCTCCTAGATGACACTAGACATTACTATGCTTGAATCTAGTAGTTTCGATGGATTCGTTTATATCGAAACTTGGTAGTTTCTATAGGTTGCTTAAGTCGAAACTTGGTAGTTTCGATAGGTTGCTTATGTCGAAACTTGGTAGTTTCGATAGGCTGCTTATGTCGAAACTTGGTAGTTTCGATAAGTAACTTAGGTGTAATCTTAGCTTCGGATCGTGGGCTCATATCGAAACTATGGTAGTTTCGATGGGCCTGCACATATCGAAACTGGGTAGTTTCGATGGGTCTGCACATATCGAAACTAGGTAGTTTCGATGGGTCTGTACATATCGAAACTATGTAGTTTCGATGGGTCTGTACATATCGAAACTATGTAGTTTCGATGGGTCTGCACAGATCGTCTTCCCCAAAAATCCGTATCTCAATTTTCTTAGATCAAAACGTTCGGTTTTCATTCTAGATGCTAATCCTAAGTTCATTTTCAAGTTTCATCCGCAAAATCGTTATGTTTTTGGCCAAAACCCGAAAATCCCAAATTAAACCAAAACTCAGATTATGGTCGAACCGTTACCTGGATTGTGATTCTGATTCGGAGGTTTTGCTCACGAGTTCAGCAGCAACGTTCTCCTGAATTTCTAAGTCGATCCGTCACTTTCTCTCTCTAGGCCCGTGCTCTCTTCTCTCTCTTCTCTCTCTAGAACTTGAGATTGGTGGAAAATGAGAAGTTTGGGCAGCCCTTGCCCTTATGTACTTGGGCTTCCTTCGGCCCGTTGGAGCCGAGCCCAAGCCCATCCATTTTTCTTTCGTCATTTGAAAATTATAATTTCGATCGTGCCATTATTTATTTATTACCAGTTTTGGGATGTTACACCAGGCCCATCTGCCACCAATCAGGGTTTCATCGGCCCAATACCAGCCCAGTCCTATGCTGCGTCTGAAGCAAGTTTCACCCCTACTGATCTGGAACAGGCATTTCATACCATGTCTCTAACACCACCAGACCAGAACTGGTACATGGATACTGGCGCGACCTCTCATATGTCCAATAACCCAGGTAACTTCTCATCTTATGTCAATAATGGTATTTTTCGGAATGTAATTGTAGGTAATGGCGCTCAAATTCCAATCCACGGTACCGGTAACCAAACCCTTCCCCTACCTTACCCACCTCTCAACTTATATAATATTCTTCATGTTTCTAATCTTGTCAAAAATTTACTTTCGGTACGTCGGCTCACAACTGACAATAACATTTCAATGGAATTTGATAAATTTGGTTTTGATGTGAAAGATTTCCCGACCCGCAATCCTCTGCTTAGGTGCAAAAGCACGGGGGATCTCTATCCGCTCACCTTCACTCCTCATTCCAAAGTCACCAGTCCGTCTGCTTTTGCTGCCATCACTCAAGATCTCTGGCATCACCGCCTTGGACACCCGGGATCCCCTATTTTATCTTATTTGCATAAACATTTATCTTTTTCTCGTAATGTAAACAAATCTTCGGTTTGCCAGTCTTGTATTTTGGGAAAACATATTAAATTGCCGTTTGTTTCTTCTACTTCTGTTACTTTTTCACCTTTTGATATCATTCACAGTGATGTATGGACCTCTCCCGTATTAAGCTCGGGAGGTCACAAATATTATCTATTATTTTTAGATGACTTCTCTAATTTCCTATAGACTTTTCCACTGTCACATAAGTCTCAGGTTTTTCCAACATTTGTTAAGTTTCATAAATTTATTCAAACCCAATTTCATAAAAACATAAAATCCATGCAATGTGATAATGGCAAAGAATATCATAACCAGTCCTTCCATCAATTTTGTGCCACACACGGTATGGTCCAACGTTTCTCCTGCCCCTACACCTCTTCCCAAAATGGCAAATCTGAACGAAAAATAAGATCCATTAACAACATCATTAGGACTCTTTTAGCCCACGCTTCTGTTCCCCTAAATTTCTGGCCTCATGCTTTAGAACTTGCCACTTATCTCCTGAACAATCTACCTAGTCAGGTTATATCTTTCTCCACTCCCACCTTTCGCCTCTTTCATACTCAGCCATCTTATTCCCATTTTCGTGTATTTGGTTGTCTACGTTATCCTCTCATCCCATCCACCAATATTCACAAACTTGAAATGCGTTCTTCACCTTGTGTCTTCCTTGGCTATCCTACCACACACTGAGGCTATAAATGTTATGATATGTCTACCGGCCAACTCACCATATCCCGACACGTCATATTTGACGAAACCATCTTCCCTTTTAAAAACAACCACCCCAGCCCTCCTCGGTATGACATCTTCATATCAGAACCTCACCCCTCCCTTTGGTACCACACAGCCTCCCCTATCCCTCACTCTCCGGTACCACCTACACAGTCACCCACCACTAGCCCAGCCCAGCCTCCCCTCCCAGGCTACACCCTCCCCTCCACCGAGCACTACAACTACCACCTACCCGCTCACCTACTCCCGCCGCCCAAAGCCTGTTGTCCCCACTGTTCCGGAACCCACAACCCCCTCCCCCAGTTCTGGTCCAGACCAGCCACCCATCCAGAACCTTCCGGCCCGTACTATTACCACCCGTAGTATGTCAGGTATCTCCAAGCTCAGACAGCCCTTCTTTAATTTAAACACTTCTACCATTTCCCCTCCCCCACGTAACCCATCCGCAGCCCTTACCAACCCGGATTGGAAAAGCACCATGCTCGATGAGTTCCGTGCCCTTATCAATAATAACAGATGGGATTTGGTACCTCGACATCCTAATATGAACATTGTCAGAAGCATGTGGATTTTTAAACACAAAACCCGTTCGAATGTCTCATTAGAAAGATATAAAGCCCGTTTGGTATGTGACGGACGATCTCAACAGGTTGGTGTGGATTGTGGGGAAACTTTCAGCCCCGTGGTAAAACCAGCCACCATTCGAACCGTTCTCAGTATTGCGGTTTCGAAGGCTTGGCCCATTCATCAGTTGGACGTAAAGAATGCGTTTCTCCACGGGAAACTTAAGGAAACAGTGTATATGCATCAACCTATGGGATTCCGGGATGCACGTTTTCCCGATCATGTGTGTTTGTTGAAGAAATCTCTATACGGCCTGAAACAAGCACCACGTGCTTGGTATCAACGTTTTGCCGACTATGTCTTTCGTATGGGTTTTTAACAAAGCCGTTGTGACAATTCGTTATTTATCTACCAGCATGGGCATGACACGGCATATATTTTGCTTTATGTTGATGATATCTTGCTGGTAACATCTTCGGATAGGCTAAGACACCGGTTCATGAAACTTTTGGCAGCCGAATTCGCCATGAAAGACCTTGGTCCTATCAGCTATTTTCTAGGTGTGGCAGTTACTAGGCATCCGAATCACTCTTTATTTTTGACCCAACAAAAGTATGCAGGTGAGATTCTTCAGCGTGCAGGAATGACCACTTGTAATCCCGCCGTCACCCCGGTCGACACAAGTCACAAAATGAGCTCCACAGATGGTGACATGCTTGAAACACCAACTGAATATCGCCAACTGTGTGGGGCCTACAGTATCTCACCTTCACAAGACCGGACATCAGTTATGCGGTTCAGCAAGTTTGTATGCACATGCATGCTCCCCGGTCCACTCATATGGCTGCCGTTTGGCGTATTTTACGTTACATTCAGGGTACAATTAGCTATGGTCTTACTATTCAACAATCGGATACTCGTCCTCTAGTTTCCTACACCGATGCTGATTGGGTCGGGTGCCCGGATACCCGGCGGTCTACCTCCGGTTACTGTGTTTACATGGGGGATAACCTTCTCTCCTGGTCTTCTAAAAGACAAGCTAATGTTTCCTGCTCCAGTGCTGAGGCGGAATACTGGGGAGTTGCTAACGTTGTTTCTGAAACTTGTTGGGTACGCAACCTTCTCGGTGAACTTCATCATCCTCCCTCCAAGGCCACACTTGTGTATTGCGACAATGTCAGTGCAATGTACTTATCCACCAATCCGGTTCAGCACCAGCGTACTAAACACATTGAAATTGACTTCCATTTTGTTCGTGAGAAGGTAGCTCGTGGTCAGGTCAGAGTTCTCCATATTCCCTCTCGCTTCCAAATCGCTGACATATTCACCAAGGGTCTACCACGGGTTCTATTTGAAGATTTTCGGTCGAGTCTTAACATACGGCCTCCTCCCGTTTCGACTGCGGGGATGTATTAGCGATATCTTGTATAGAGATAGAGATTTAGATATATCTTGTATTATGATAGCATTATTTGGTAATAAATGTAAATATCTACCAAATATAGATTAGGGCCAATGTAATCTATAAATACCGATTGGTATTATGAATGAAGGGTGATCAATTTACAATCCATTATCATGGAGTATAATTACAAAACCAACCTAAGTACTCTGCTATTATGGAGTATTCTTACAACTTCTTTATTGTTCAGGAAGCTTTAATAATGTTTAGTGTCCAACAATTTAGATGGAAATAATTTGTTGTCCTATTATGGTTTTAATATACTTTAATCAGTCACATTTCTGGAGGCAGTTTACAAATTTTACATATTTTCTCTTTATCGACAGGAGACAAGTTCTTCCAGCTGTTCCACACCTTTTAGATTCTGTGCAGGTAACTTAATATCCATTTGATCTCAATCTTCCTCTTTTCCTTTTGTATCGCATAAACACTAAATTCTATTCCATTTTGCTACCGTGCTTAATTAATTTGCATCAGCTTTTTTTCCTTGATACTTACTACTTAGAACTAGGGTGGAAAATGGATGGGATGGGCCGGGTCGGCTAGCGAGTCAACATGGGTGAATTTGAGAAGACATCAGGTCTGGTTAACCTGTAATATTTTGTTAGAAAAGACAAAGTACTACAAGATAAGATTTCCTATCTAGAATTCACTGACTTAGGCAATTAGCCAAGTTGCCAACTTGCCTAGTTGCTTATCTAGTTTTCTTCTAAATATATTGTACTAGTTTAAAATCCCGTGTATTACACGGGTTGAAAAAATATAATATTATATATTAAGTAATAAAAAAATTATTTTTTCAAAACTCGTGTTTTACACGGGAATACAATATAATTTGTTAACACATATACTCGTCAAAATATGTTAGGAGATTTAGTAATATAAAGATTAGTATTTTATTTAAAAATATATTATTATTAAAAGATAAAGGTGTATTTAATATAAGAGAGAGAGAGGCGGCAAAAAATGATGAGAATGAATATAGAGGCGACACGTCGCATGAAAAAACTTTATTTATCATATAGTATAGATATAGATGTACATTACAAGTTTATAGTTGAGGGATACAAGTATTCTCCTTTGTTTGTATTTTGGAATTTTCACCCCGTTCCGTTTGAGTGTGTTTTGTGTGTGATCTCAGTTTTAAACATGGTATCAAAGCCATGTTTCTCTGATTTGGGAGTACCTAAATTTGATTTCACGAGTGCCCCAAGAGTACCTGTCACTACCCGTTCTGAAATTCTTTTTTCAAGCAACCATCTAATCTCACCTCCACCACCATCATATTCGCCACCCCTCGAATCGGTAAACCTGAAAAAATCTCACCAGAAAATTCAACCACATGCCGCCCACCATCCACGTGCCGGCGCGTAGACCACCAGATGCCACTGTTAGGTGTGGAGTCTCGTTTAGAGGCGGCCGGCCCTAATTAGGGTTAGCCGGCCCTAAAGGGCCTATCTCTACGGTTTGGGCCTAACTTGGAGAACAAGTTAGGAACCCTAGTTTTAATCTATAAATACCCTATGTTGTAATTGTACTCCGTGTGCCTTTGAGCTTAATGAAATAACCTAGTTGCAGCCCATGGATGTAGGTCCCCCACTGGGACCGAACCACGTAAATTTCTTGTGTCGTTTTTTTTTCTGTACCGCGTGATTATCGTTCGTGCATGTGTGTGTTGATTCCGCTGCGCCACTTTGTTCCTAACAAGTGGTATCAGAGATTTGGCTCGTTGTTTACACACGGTCTGCACGGTTTTCGATAGAGAAAAAGGTTAGAGGCTGATCGAGGGTTGATTTCAGATCTGCTGCTACAGTACCGCCACAGCCGCTACAGTGTTTACCTGCAGTGAACAGTGTTTTCAGAAAAAAATCGTTTTTCTGCTGCTGATTCGCAACCTGGTTTCTTGTTTTTTGGGCCGCCGGAATTAGGGTTTTTTCAAACCTTAGGTTGTGCAAAAAGGGAAAGAAAACAGGGCTATTTTGGAGGAAAACAGGGCTGTTCGGGACTGATTTGGAGTGATTTTGCAAGTAGAGTTTTTGTTGTGGATCTCTTGGTGTTGCTGGTTTCACTCGGGTTTGCAGGTGAAGCATCGGGTCGGGTGTTTCGGGTTTGTATCGCAGGTATCAATGGTTTTGTTTATAGTACCGGGTTAATCTCTTTGAAGCCGCCGATTAGGGTTTGGTTATAAAACTCTTGGATTTGTCGGGTAAAGGTTAGAGATTTGGTTAGAATCTGTTGACTGTTTATTATCAACTGTTTAGGAACCGGGTTATGTGAAATTCAGTATTCGGGTTTAGACTTGTCTGCGAGGTTTATTGCAGGAGCAAATCGGTCATTTGACATGTTCAGTAGGACATCTGTCAAGTTCAAGCCCGTGCAAGTGTTGTGTTTGTTTCACTTTTTTGATTTGTTTCTTGTTTGCTATTGTTATAGCTGAAGACGGGATGAGTGTAATCGAAGGTTTGACGGTTTGGATTTCAGTTGGTTGGTTTTGTCAAAAGAATGGGCGTGGTACTGTGGGATAAAACCTTTGAAAATGGAACTAGCAGGTTTGGAATGCTTTGGGTTTTAAGTACTCCGGTTGTGGTGTGCTGGTGACGACATAAGTGAAAAAGAAAGGGAAGTCAGGTGATATTGCTCGGTTGAAAGATTTTCCGGTTAGGTTTAGTTGATCGGGTGTACGATCGCGAAATCTTTGGTACCGTTTGCTTTCATGAAAGCTCTGTTGCTGTTATAACCGTTTGCCGGTTAGCTGGTCTAGAACTGTGAAGCTGATTCTTGTTCGGTGGTGATTAGTGGTACAACATTTGGCATGGGTTGGGATAACAGGGACAGTGGGAGTTGGGCATAGTTGACTTGGTGGAGCTACATAGAGGTATGTGACATTCTTTAGAGTCGATGTCAAAGATAGTAAATTCTGCTTCTGAGAATGTGTCTAGGTTGATGCATTGGGACTCAGTGAAGGTAGTGGAGACTCTTGGGGTCAAGATTCTGGTATGCTTCATTACTCACTTCTGTGAAGCATTGGGGAATCTATCGTTTGAAGACTTTGGGAAGATATAGGTTTATGTATCGCTGGAAGAAGAGAACCAACTTCCGAGTATTAAAGTCTTGGCTCACTGCATCGGGTAGAGCTAAGTGGATTCTTTTGCAAGAGTGAATCCTTGAGCCATGTGGATGTCAGCTGAGTGCATTCGGAGGTTTAAACCAGGTCAGGGGTTTTGAGAACAGTGGGAGCATGGGGCGTGTTCCGGGTACAGTTCAAAACACCGTTGGTTTTGAAGACCGGATTTCCGAATGGAAAATCTCTCCTGGGTTCTTGCAGGTTTTGGAGAGTGGTGTTTCCTCTGGAAGTCTCTGGAGCCGGTAGTTCAAGTGAGTAGGTGTCGGTTGAGATTGAGGATGAGTCAATGGCGGGTTTTGCCATGGCTGAGTCAGTGATGACTGTTGGGTTAGAGCTCGGGGGAGCTTCAACTGGCTCTTCTGGTAATTTAGGAGCGGGCTGCTGCAACTAGGAGGCTTGGATTGAAGTCTTAGCTTGTTTATGGGGAACTGAAGACTTGGATGACTTCTGTTATTTGAAATCTTAGCTTGTTCTTGGGAGCTGGAGGCTTGGAAACTTCTAATAGTGAAGTGTTAGCTTGTTCTTAGAACAGGAGGCTTGGAGGATTTCTGTTATTGAAGATTACTGGAGTTACTGGTATAGGGTCTACTTGGATGGTGGGTTGAGGATTGCTCGAGTCTCCAAGTGGGAGATTGTTAGGTGTGGAGTCTCGTTTAGAGGCGGCCGGCCCTAATTAGGGTTAGCCGGCCCTAACGGGCCTATCTCTACGGTTTGGGCCTAACTCGGAGAACAAGTTAGGAACCCTAGTTTTAATCTATAAATACCCTATGTTGTAATTGTAATCCGTGTGCCTTTAAGCTTAATGAAATAACCTAGTTGCAGCCCATGGACGTAGGTCTCCCACTGGGACCGAACCAAGTAAATTTCTTGTGTCGTTTTTTTTTCTGTACCGCGTGATTATCGTTCGTGCATGTGTGTGTGTGTTGATTCCGCTGCGCCACTTTGTTCCTAACAGCCACCGCTGTTCTTCCCCTGCCGTCGCCTTGGGTTTCTGATCATCCCTGTGACATTTGTTTTTTTGGATCCAAGAACTTTTATTCTTCATTTGATTATACAGCAGACCATCTGGTCCTTAGCTGGTCTCTTCTAGCCCTATTTTAACCCCAACTGGTCCTTTATTGGTCCCTATCCAGAGCCCTATTTTGAACCCTTGCTGGTTCACACCAGACTGCCACCAGGAGACCCTGCTGGTTTGACTTTTGGTTGACTTGTTGACTTCTGGTTTATACTTGGAATATTTTCCAGATTTCTGGCACTTAACTTCTAATTCTAGACTTAAAAAAACTTCCAGATTTCTGAGCTGACCTCTTTGATTTCTGACTTTGACTTCCAGATTTCTGGTCTAAAACTTCCAGATTTCCTGTTGAAATTTTGATTCTCTGACTCTTGGTTCTGATTCTGATCTTTGGTTTATCAAAATTACACTTCATTTGTTTTCTCCTATCTAAAGTCAATAAAACGGCTAACAAGGAAGAAACCAAAGGTGAATCAAATTTTGCTACCAACTCTATTGATGTTCTTCCTGCTGCAACTCGACTTACCGACAACAAACTTGATGGCTCAAATTTCTTTCAAGCAAAACAGTTCGTATGCATTTACGAAGCATTGGGAAGGCTTCTCATCTCCCCTTCTAATCCTCCTACTGATGATACCAAAAATCAGGGGGTACAAAACGATGCTCGGCTGTTCCTACAAATTAGGAACTCTATTGATACCTCCATAATTTCGCTAATCAATCATTGTGAGTATGTGATAAGATCTAGATTTCAAGCAGGGAACTTTTATTTAGAAATGGGATAGTCGGCCCGATTCGAGAGGGGCGATGTCTCCAAAATTACAATACTATGATAATCAAAACTAGAATGAGAAATACTAAAGTAAAGATCCTGCTTTTAAAGAGCCAAAACATTAATAGCTGTTGTTGAAAGAAGTCATAATAACAACCCTTCACCCGTCCATCTTCCTGCTAATAAAGGGCATAGTAACTGCTCCCCACTCTTCCAGTTTCCCGCTAATTTCCTGACCCAGTGGGTCCAGCTCTGACCCGAAAACATAACCCAGCTGCCCCATGTTTACATCTTTGGCCTGATTCCCTTTCCTTCTTGAATACACTTTTATCGGGATCTTATCATTACTTCCCTCCCGGTAAAACTTCTTGTCCTCAAAGCGGAATGTTGGGAATTGTTCTGCTACTAAGTCATAAACTTCCCAAGTAGCTTCCTCGATTATACCAGCCTATGCAGTCGATAACACCGATATCTCGGTGATATCTCGGATATCGGAGGTTGGACTAAATATCGGTCCAAATATCGGTTGGAATATCGGAGCCGATATTATCGGCGATATTTACCGATATATCGCCGATAACATGAGTTCATTATATCGGTCGAATTACCGATATTCTCGGTTTGGACCAAATCGAGCAAGTAGAACGAATTCTTACCTTATTTCGAAGCATAATCGAACCACATGTGTCTCCATTGTGGGAAATCAACCCAGCAATCCACGATTTCGAACCCAATCGATCTGATTTTGGAGCTGGTGTGCGTGAGATTGGAGGCTCCGAGGCAGAGGAGGAATGGTGGAGTAGAGGGGGAATGGCGCAATGAACGGGGTAGAGGGATTTAGGGTTTATTAAGTTTGGATTTTTAACTTTTAACCCCTCTACATTTTTACTAGTTTTTATTTGGTCCTCAAACTTATAAATTTATACATAAAAAGCATAAAAGTAATGTTATATTTATAAATTTATACATAAATTTTATGTTTCTAGTCTATGACTATTGAATCTGATGATTAATATATAATTTTTATATAAATTTATGGTTACCGGTATCCCACCGATATCTCACCGCGATAACCGATATCTCGAATATCGGTCCTTGACCGATATCCGATATTTTACTGCATTAACTGCTTAGGTACCAGAAAATCGATACTTCCAGAACCGGGTGACCAGCCTCCAAGGTCCATCTGTGTGAAAGAACAGAATGTGGTTGCAAATCAACCTCCCAGTCTTTAGTAATTGGCAACGGAGTGAGTGGATCAGATGGGAATGAACCACGAGCTGGCTTGAGCATAGACACATGAAAGACTGGATGAATTCGGGCAGTAGGAGGAAGCTCCAGCTCATAAGCAACTGGGACAATAGTTCTTTTACTACAATATGGTCCAAAAAATTTGGGAGACAACTCTCATAGCGGCGTTTGGCCAAACTTTGTTGACGATAGGGCTGAATTTTGAGAAAGACATAATCCCCAACCTGAAATGTTAATTCCCGACGCTTGTGGTTAGCCTGATTTTTCATCCTGTCCTGGGCCTTTTTTAAGTTCTCTCGCAGGAGCCTTAGCATCTCGTCTCTATCCAGTAGTTGTTGCTCTAATTCTGCGTTCTTAGTCTCACCCATAGCATAAGGGAGAAAAGGAGGTTCTCTCCCATACACAATGGAAAAAGGTGTCATTCCGGTGGAAGTATGATACCCCGTATTGTAGGAATACTCAGCCCAAGGTAAATAATCACTCCATTTTGTAGGTTGTTCACTGGCAAAACAACGCAGGTAAGCTTCAAGGTAGCGATTTAAAACCTCGGTTTGCTCATCCGTTTGGGGGTGGTAGCTAGTGCTCAATTGAAGCTTAGTTTGGGTCAAAAGAAAAAGCTCCTGCCAAAAATTGCTAATAAATACCACATCCCGGTCAGATGCAATAGAACGGGGAATCCCATGCAAACGGATGATTTCCTTACAGAAAAGTGCAGCTACCACCTTGGCCGTAAAAGGGTGAGATAGGCATAAAAAATGAGCATATTTGCTAAGACGATCAACCACCACCGGAATAGTATCATAACGGCTCGAACTGGGCAGCCCAACAATGAAGTCCATGGAAATATCTTCCCAAACCTGGTGTGGAATAGGTAAAGGCTGAATCAAACCTGCCGGAGATAAAGTTTGGTATTTTTGTTGTTGGCAAACAATACATTGATGCACAAAATTCCTAACTTCTTGTTTCATTCTTGGCCAAAAGTAACGCGTGGATAGGCGTTTAAGAGTTTTCAAAAATCCCCCGTGACCTCCGATTGGGGTGTGTTAGACTAAGTATTCTAGAGGGTACTAAATTGTAATATTTAGCTCTTTATATAGGGCTCTATTGTATTCCCTAATTAATCAATAACATTAAACAGAACCTATTGGTTTCTCTGGGTGTCATGTGCCTCCTGCAGTAGTTTAAGTTTGATGTCAGAGATCTCAGGTATCACCAAACGACCTTTGTAAAATAAGAACTGATCGACAATCGAAAATCCTGCAACAGAAGATGGATCAGCATGTACTTTGCTGAATATCTCGCTGGTAATTGGATCAGTTTGCAGCCCTGACTTAATTTCAGCCACCTGAACACGGTAGGGGATAACCAATGTTAACAGTTCACCAGAATGGGGTCGACGAGATAATGCATCGGCGCCCCTGTTTTCTTTACCAGCTCTGTGAACAACAGAAAAGTCATAAGGCATAAGCTTTAATAAGAGATGCTGCTGTTTCGTGGTAGTAATGCGTTGCTCGAGTAGGAACTTCAGCGTGTAATGATCGGTACGAATGATGAAGTGGCGGCCCAGAAGATAATGACTCCACTTTTGTACTGCTAACACTAAGGCTAGCAGCTACCGGTCATAAGCTGATTTGAATCTGTTAGAAGGGGAGAACCCTTTGCTGAAATAGGCCACTGGACGTTCTTCTTAGGCTAGTATGGCCCCTACCCCATCGGATGAAGCGTCACATTCAATGACAAATGGCTTTGAAAAATCGGGCAGCCTTAGAACAGGTGTTGAAGCAGTGCTTGTTTTAAGGCAGTAAAATCATGTAGAGCTTCTTCCGACCATGTGAAACCATCTTTTTTCGTCAAGGCAGTGAGAGCCCAAAGATATCAACCTTGTAAAAGGTACAGATCCCTTATTGACTACATACGCCTCTCATTACTTTCACCTTATTCCCAACGAGAACCCTTATTACAGCCTGATCAGAGAGCAGTGGTAGGTAATGTCAAAGAATAACACTTTATGTAATCAAGTCCCAATATGTATCTCAGGTCAAAGGATACAAAGATACTACCATTTTTCAAAGCACTTAAGACCTTGGTTTTAAATTGCGCGCATAATGCGTATTGCGCCATTGCGATAGGTCTAGCGCATCGCAACACTTGATGCGTAGCGTTTACGTATTGCGACATTATTGCGCCGTTTTCGCATAATGCGCTGCATCGCAATATGCGTATGTTGCGTGCAACAAGGAACTAAGACTTGAGTAGGACTTTTAAACTGAATATTGGGTTAGATCTTACCTGGAGATGATGGAGAACTCTTGGAGAGAAGATAAACTCATCACAGAGATAGAGAAGAAGATGAAATAAGCGATGGACATAATGAAAGATGAAAAGTGACGGCTGATTTTAGGGTTTACAACTTTATGTCTTTTATTTCTCTTTTAAATATTAAATTACACTTTCATCCCTAGTGTTATAGGTTTTATCAAATATAACCCTAAATATTTTCTAATTTGTTTATTTTATTTTTCTTTACTTGTTTCTTAAGTTCTATTTATTGTTCCTATAGCTTTTTTTTTAAGTTAGGCTTAGTTTGGTTGTACATAAAGCTTGTTTGGTGGTACCTATAGCTTTTTTTGTATTTATTTATCTAATTTTCTTATTTTTTAATGTATAAAAGTTAACATGTTAAAATATTATGTATAATTATTTTTTTAGTAATTTTCTAATAAAGAACGCATCACAAACACGCATCGCGCATCGAATTTTGGGACAAAACACATCGAAGCGCATCGCGCAATTTAAAACCAAGCTTAAGACACCGATCCATGAAGTGTCTTTGAACGCGGTCACGTCCAATATTCACCTTTCATGAATATTTGTGGTCTTTAGTTACTCATCTCTAAACTAAACGACCCACAACAGTCTTAATTCAAAGTTATTCCCATAACCTTGACTGACTACGGACATTTTGAACAACTTAGTTATTCATGGATGTAATCGTGCTAATACAGAACACAATATGCATAAAGAGACAAGACAATATGCCAGGATAAACGAAATGATATTGATATATAGATCCAAAATATCTAAAGTACAAATTAGATACAATCATTAGACATACAAAGGTCTAGCACGTGCCTCATGTTTATCTTGAGGCATGGTTTTAGTGAAAGGATCCACTAAGTTTTGATCCGTGTGTACTTTGCTAACGATGACATCTCCTCGTTCCACTATCTCTCGAATATAATGGAAAGTCATCTGAATGTGCTTGTTTCTATGATGCGACCGTGGTTCTTTAATTTGCGCAATATCACCAGAGTTGTCACAATAGATCTCAATAGGTTTCTCGATGCTCAGCACCACCTTGAGATCAGTGATGAATTTCTTCATCAATAGGTTTCTCGATGTTCGGCACCACCTTGAGGTCTAGTGCACAACATGACATACATAATGGATCCAATTGCCGAAGCATATGGTATCCTTTTCATTTTTTTAGTTTCCTCGTCCGAACTAGGACATTGGGATTTGTCTGTACCATGTGCCTAGGTAAGAAACCTTTCTTGGCGTCTTGCATTGAGAAGCGTTTGATAACCTTATCAATGTATGAACTTTGACTTAAGCCAATGAGCCGCTTAGATCTGTCCCGATAGATCTTGATTCCTAGAATGTATACAGCTTCTCCTGAATCTTTCATTGCAAAACACTTTCCTAACCAAGACTTGACGTCCTTCAAGGTTGGATTGCAAAACACTTTCTTCTTGAATTACTTGAAAATCCACTTACTCCCTACTGCCTTTCTTCTTGAATTACATTTGAATCTTCACTATTTTAGAACTTTTGGTACTAATTAGATGATGTTAAATGTTATATAATAGCTTTTCTTTATTTTATTTGAAGAATATTATTATTTTTAAGTATAGATTCCTTTTATCTAAGTGCGCATTTTTTTCTCAGGCCCTCGCTTTATTTGCGCCTTGCGCCTAGGCCCTATGAAAGGCCTATGTGCCTTGAGTGCGCCTAGAGCCTTTGATAACTATGCTCTCGCCACTTCTTGACATTTTCTTTAACTTTTTTGTAATTTCTACTTTATGGTAAATTCAGACATCTCTTATTCGTTAACAATGCATATTCAAAACTCTTATATGGATTCTATATCCGTTAGAGAACATCAAATCATTCATTTTTATATTTTTCTTTTAGCAACACCAAATCATGAAACTTATGTTCAGGTTGAGGGGACGTTTCCTGACGGTACAAAGTTAATTACCGTACATGACCCAATATCATGTGAAAATGGAAATCTTGATCTCGCTTTACATGGGTCTTTTCTTCCAGGTAAGCAATCTGTATTTTCATCTTTATAGATTCATTGTAGTATTTTACTTATCTCACATGACTTTTTGTTTATTATACCACAAATTTGGCTATTGCAATTTATATGTTGAGTAAACTGCAGTTTTCGTCCCTGAGGTTTGACCCGATTAACAGGTTCAGAGAGTGAGATTTGAGAATGAATACCATGTTCTTTTAGGATTAGCGTTTTAATTTTTGAGTGAGAAAAGACGAAAATACCCCTCACGTGACGCGCACGTGGGGGGAAACAAACGGTAGATTGGATAGACGTTAGGGCCAGGGACGTAAACTGGTAAGAAATGTAACCTCAAGGACCCATACTGTTAAGGAGGGACTGAACCTGTTAATCGGGTCAAACCTCAGGGACGAAAACTGCAGTTTACTCTTATATGTTAAAGGACTAAAATATCCTTACCAAGTTAAGTGTTTTCGGCCTTATAACTGTTGGTCTATCCGTGCTGCTATTGTTTAGATATCAATATTATCCATCAAAACAACCACTATTCGATATTGGGATAATAATTGTTACTTTTCTAAAGTATGTTCCAGCGTTTGGCAGTACAATGTACTATACTACACTCTTTCAGTAGAACCGTGTAATAGGTTTGTGATTTATTGAATGATATCAAACGTACAATAAGTCCTATATATAGGAATAGGATATTACACTTAGCTACCATCTAATTACAATGATTATAATATATTGTCTAACATTCCCTCGCAAGTTGAGGGCGGGGAACAACCTGCAACTTGGATCTTAAAAACAGGAACCGTTGAGATGGTAGAGTTTTCGTAAAGACATCGGCAATATGGTGATTAGTGGATATGAACTGAACCTTCAGTTTACCTTGAGCTACCTTTTCTCTAACGAAGTGGAAATCAACTTTAACGTGTTTGGTGCGAGCATGAAACACAGGGTTCTTGGAAAGATAGGTAGCGCCTAAGTTGTCACACCAAAGTGTAGGAGAGGACTTGGTGGAAATACCGAGTTCACGTAAGAGGGCTTCCAACCAAGTTAGCTCTGCAACGGTATCGGCAAGAGCTTTATATTAAGATTCGGTTGAAGACCGGGAAACGGTACGTTGTTTACGTGCATTCCACGAAATAAGATTGGATCTTAATTAGATGGCGTATCCCCCCTGATGGCAATTAGCTTTTCAATTGGGTCAAAATTATCAATATACCCGTTAATGAAATAGGATAGTAACAACGATTCCAAGCGAGAACCACATATAACGTGAATAGTGGTCAACACATAACATAAAAGGCGATGTCCATCATAAGATAAAGTTGGAGCAGGGCCCCAAACATAACAATAAACCAAATCCAACATATTATGACTATGGAAATTTGAATTATTCAAAGACAAGTTGGAAGATTTTCCCATTTGACAAGTACATAATGAAGGAAACAGTTTTGTTGAAACAGGTAAAGAACGAGAAACAACGTGTTTAAACAGGTAAAGAACGAGAAACAACCGAATGAAAAACACGTGCATAGGGATGACCAAGTCGATGATGCCAAAATGTAGAAGGAGCTTTCGTGGCTGTGAAGGCAAGCCGTTTGATGGACTTTAGTTGCGACGACGAAGCGAGTAAAGACCACAATCACTTGGGCCCGTGAGTAGGGTAGTGTGTGTAGACTCGTCCTTCACAACAAAAAAAGTGGAGTGAAACTCAAAGTAGACGTTATTATCATTGCAAAATTGTTGAACAGACAAGATTCTTTTTTATTTCGGGTACATGAAGAATATTGGACAAGTTAAAGATTTTAGATGGTGAATAGATTTTTGAAGAACCAATATGAAAGCTAGGAAGAGGATTACCGTCGCCAACATGGAGGGAGTCGTTACCGTGATATGCTTTAGAGTTATCTAAGCTTTTTAGGTCTGGTGTAACATGACTGTTTGACCCCGTTTCAGGAAACCATGTAGGCCTAGTTTGTGACCCAGTTTCTGAAAAATTTGCATAGTTTGCTTGAGAAGGTGGTCTGCTAGAGCCTGACTGGTTTGGACATTGGGACGGAAGATGACCGATCCTGCATCGATTACAATGGCCAAAAACAGTGTTCTGGGTGGAGGCCCATGCAAACTGCCAATCTTGTCCACCTCCATTGGGCGTACGGTTTTCTGCATGATTGGTGAAGCCCCTGGTATAATTACCACGTGAGTTTCCACGTGAACTGCCACACATGTAACCCCTGTTAATGTTGGACGGACATTGAGCATAAAAGGCTTGAGGTTGGGGATTTGGTGATGCAACAGGGTTGAGTTGGTACCCTAGTTGCGAGGCAAGCTGCTGGAGAGTGGTCAATTGGGACTGTTGTAACACATTGGGACGCAATAATGAGTCACCGGTAAAAGCAGTGAAGGCCGGTGATGGTGTACGAACGGTTCGATTAATCATAAAGTCGTGGTCACTAAGGAGTCCATGTAACTCATTGAAGGTAACCAGTGGTGAACGAGCAAGCAAATTTGCCTTTAGGCCATTATATTCTTCTCGGAGGCTGGAGATAGCAAGCATGACAAGGTCCTTGTCCTTGGTAGGTTCACCAATATTGGCGAGAGCATTGGCATACTCTTGAGCACGGCTAAGGTAGGCGATAGGGTTTCATCGCCTGACATCTCGATTCTCAGAAGTTTGGCTTTTATTGTGTATTCCCGGGATGAGTTGTTGGGTGCATAAGCGCGTTCTAGCGCAAGCCATAAATCCTAGGAGGTTGTACCCTGAACATGCTGAAAAGAGGCTTCGGATATGGTGGATTTGAGGATCATTCGGACGTGTGCATCAATGGTTATCCAATGAAGATAACTGGGGTTATCCATGGAGGCGGTTTCTGTGATTGCTGGCGTTTTTGGCAGTGGGCAATTGATTGTGTCATCGATGTAACCGAATAGATTGTTAGTGACTAAGAAGGATTGAATCATTGCTTTCCAATACCCATAGTTGGTGGGTGAGAGGGTGAAAGCGAATTTATGAGAGTTGTGCGTAGCTTTCTCCACATTGGTAAAGGCTGTAACCATTGCCATGGAGGATAAGATCGGTTTCTTTTTTGATGGATAGTACGATCAGTTTTGTTGATCGGAGAAGAAGACAGAATGACGGCAGCTAGGGTTTTGGGTTCCTTGGCTTTGATACCAAGTAGAATCGTGTAATAGGTTTGTGATTTATTGAATGATATCAAACGTACAATAAGTCCTATATACAGGAATAGGATATTACACTTAGTTACCATCTAGTTATAATGATTATAATATATTGTCCAACACTTTCTCACTTTGATATGGTGATGGACTTCAAATATTGCAGTGATATTAGTTTCCTTAGTTATTGATATTATTTTAGTAATTATGTTTTTCCATAATAAATTAAATCTGTAAATAGGTATTAGTTTTAGGAGATGAGCATGCTTTATTTGATATTATGATTAAGGTTTTTCGGAGCACGGTTGCCTCTTGAATGCCATCGATTTTGTAATTCTTTGGTATTCCATTTAGTTTTATTAAAAAAAATTGGGGTCCTAACATATGATCACTAAAACTAATATGATGGAAAGTTTGTTGCTTCTGCAGTTCCTTCACTTGAAAAGTTTCCAATTCTAGAAGGTGGTAAGATTCCTGGTGAATTAATATTCAGAAACGGACATATAGTGCTTAATTTGGGAAGGGAAGCTGTGAAAATCAAAATAACTAACGATGGAGATAGACCAATACAGGTGGTTTTCTTTGTACATTTTGTTGTTTTTTTTAATAGTTTTACTTCAAGATAGAGTGTTATTATGGCTATCTTTGAAGTTAACACTGAAGGAGAACAGAATCATCCATCTTTATTAAATAATCGCATTACAATATATACACAGTAAACCTAACCAATCTTTAGCTATTCTAGGAAAGGAAAATTATAGGAAATATATGCTAAATAAATACAAAATATTCTATACAATATATGACACAATATATACGGTTAATAGGCCCCCTCAGTCTGAGCGGTAGACTGTCGAACGCACAGACTGGACTTGAAGCGGTTGAATATTTGTTTTGGGAGGCCTTTTGTGAAAATGTCGGCATACTGATAGTGCGCTGGAATGTGAAGAACTCGGACATGGCCATTGCGGACCTTTTCTCGGACAAAGTGTATATCAATCTCGACATATTTAGTGCGTTGATGTTGAACCGGGTTCTCTGATAAGTAAACTGTCGAAACATTGTCACAAAAAATGATAGTGGCTTCGCGAGACGGAATATGCAATTCCAGAAGGAGATTGCGAAGCTAATTTGTCTTTGTTGTGGCGTTGGCAACACCCCTGTATTCGGCTTCGGCGCTAGAGCGAGAGATGGTGTGTTGTCGCTTTGAAGATCAGGAGATTAGATTGTCATCAAGAAATACAAAGAAATCCGAAGTGGACCGTCTTGAGTCTGGGTAACCCACCTAATCAGCGTCAGAATAGGCAGTGAGTTTGGTAGATTTGGAGGGGTTAATATGTAGCTCATGATTAATAGTGCCTTTGAGGTACTGTAAAATACGTTCGAAGTGGACCGTCTTGACTCTGGGTAACCCGCCCAATCAACGTCATAATAGGCAGTGAGTTTGGTAGATTTGGAGGGGTTAATATGTAGCCCATGATTAATAGTGCTCTTGAGGTACCGTAAAATACGTTTAAGAAACTGGAAGTGTGGTTCCCTTCGGGCATGCATAAATAGACATACCTGCTGTACTGCATATGTAATGTCAGGGCGAGTGAAGGTGAGGTATTGTAGTGCACCAGCTAGACTCCGGTATAGTGTGCCATCTGGAAGTAAAGAGCCGGTTTTGGCGCTGAGCTTTGTGTCTGTATCGGTTGGGAAGGCACACGGTTTTCAATTTTCAATGTTGGCCCGGGCAAGGATGTCGGTGGCATAGGACTCTTGAGATAGAAAAAGACCACCGTTTTTCTTAGTGACCTGAATGCCGAGAAAGTGATGAGGCCTCCGAGATCAGTCATGGCGAACCCTCGTGACAAGGAACTGATAATGTCATTTAATAGTTTGTTATCCGAGGCTGTTAAGATAATGTCATCGACGTATAAAAGTAGATACGCCATTATTGCGCCTTTTCGGTAGATAAAAAGGGATGAGTCACTGGTGGTGCTATGGAACCCGCATGAAGTTATAAATGTGGCAAAGCGGTGGTACCAAGCACGCGGCGCCTGTCTAAGCCCATATAGTGATTTCCGGAGTCGGCAAACATGAGATGGATTCTGCTTATCCACAAATCCTGGAGGTTGAAACATGTAAACAGTTTCATTGAGGTCCCCGTGTAGAAAAAACATTTTTAACATCTAGTTGGTGGATAGGCCATGCACGAGAGACGGCAAGGCTGAGAACCGTCCGAATAGTGGTTGGTTTCACCACGGGACTGAAAGCGTCAAAACAGTCGATACCAACCGGTTGAGATTTTCTGTTTACCACCAATCGTGCTTTGTATGGCTACAATGTGCCATTGGCATGATACTTGTGACAATAAAGCCACATGCAACGTATGATGTGAGCATCGGTTGGGCGTGGTATCAACTCCCACGTGTTATTTTCCATTAAAGCCCGGCGTCAGTCATGGCTTTGTGTCAATTAGGATCGGTTAAGGCTGAAAGGTGGGATTTGGGAAGGGGGGATAAGGGTGCACAAGTGGTTGTATGTAAGTTTAAAGGAATTTTACCAGCTTTGCTTCTGGTAGTCATGGAATGGCTGGAAGGGAGAGGCTGATTAGGGGCAGCAGGTGTCGGGAGGGGCTGGTTTTGGAAGGGAAATGGCTGAGTTGTGGTGGTGCTGGTGGGCAGGGGCTGGTTGGGGACTGTGGTGGTGGCTGACGGAGGGGCAGGAGGTTTGGATCAGCGGTAGTATGTTCTGAGAGGAGGTGAGTTGAGGTGGGTGGGGGCGGCAGGTGGTGGTGGTGTGACAGGGGTAGGAGAAGATGGAGGGGGAGCAGAAAGTGTTGGATCGGTGTGGGGCTATGTTGACGGGGAAGGTTGGAATGCGGTCGGATGTGTAAAAATGGTGGTGGAGATCAAGGTGTCTAGGAAGGAATACTCGTGAGTTGGACGTGGTTGAGAGTAGGGGAAGACATTTTCTGCAAATGTGACATGGCGGGATAGAATGACTTTCCCCGTGGCTCTAAGCATCGATAACCACGGTAATTTTCTGGATACCGAGAAAGACACAAAGAGGTTGTAGTCTTAGTCGGTGGCGACAGTCAATTAGGGTAATTTTCTACAAATGTGACATGGCGGCATAGAATGACTAAAACACGAACTTTGTGTTGGATGTTTGTTACTGTATCATTTTTATAGCAATTAATGCTTGCTAAACTAATTCATAGCTTTTCTATTTTTTTCTTCTTAAATTGGGAGCTTGTATCCATTTATTTTTGTAATTTATTGTTGGCCCAGACTCAATAAACAAAACCACAAGAAAAACAACTTGATGCGAACGACCGGCTTCGACTCTTTCATTATTATAAACTTAAGTCGATACACATAAGCAATTACATCAACCCATTATTTATACTAAACCAATACTAATCCTAACCTAACTCAAACTCAATTAAATAACTATTAAATCAAACCTATTCTAATACTAACTCAATTAAAACAACCGATAAAAACTAGACTCAAATTCTAACCAAATCTTAAACAAACTTTATCTCCATATCCTTTATCTCTATCTTAACCAACTTGTGTCTCGCGAGAACAAATACGCTTTCGGAATGCTAATGCGCTTCTATGTTTGTGAGGGTTGCTAGGAGTACGCCATGGGTGGAGGCGGCGGTGGTGATGTTCTTGTGGTGGTGGTAGTAGGGCGGAAGCGGTGGCAAGTTTAGAAGAAGAGACCAAGTGCAGCTATTATTTATGGTGGTGGGTCTGTGGCGGAGGCCGGCTGCCCCTCCGGCGATATCTCCGATGACTAGCTCTGATACCAAATTAAACCAAAGATTGATTAATATTGATTGTCCTTGATATGAGATTACAAGATATATATATATATATAGCCTTACATGTAGTAACCTAAGAAGATGAAAGGACTTAGGAATACCTCCTAATAACTATTACATTCAAGAGTAGGTTATGATAGATGAAGAGTCATGGAGATAAGGACAACGAGTAACCGCGAGCCAAGAGGTACGTCTTTTGAGTTGAGCAGTAGTTATTATCTATCATTTGTGTAAGTGTTATGATTAGTAAAGCGATTGGTGTGAGTGAGTGAATTATGGTTCCGTGTGGGATCATGATGTGTGCTGTGTTGTAGTAGTATGTAGAACTATGTGAAGTGTGTGATGTGACTTGGTGAAATAATGTGTTGCAAGCTAATTAATGAAGAGTAACATTAATTGCGTTATGTGGCATAGCTTGGTGTGTTAGCATAGTGTAATGAATTTGTGTGTAGAGTTATCACTACTCTAAGACTAAGTAGTTAGTCATACAAAGCAGCTTCACAAAATCCAAATCACTAGCCGCATTTCTTTAGACAAAGACTCCGTTTTTTCCTCTTTTCGGATGGTCGGACCGACATGGTCCACATATCGGTCCGATATGCCGCCAAATATGTTCGTTCCAATCAGATGTGGACATCTAGGGCTAACGTGGGCTAAGTCGGATGTCGGAATGCTACATGCAAGGACTGCCACCAAAAGTTTGCATGTTGGTAAAAACCTCCACACCATAGACAACAGGCTTTGTTGTTGAAATTAGTGCTAAAATGTATGATAAAGTTACAAGTCAAAAATCACTATCAGTAGAAACAAAAACGAAACACGAGGAAATAGTGTATAAGTTAGGAGGTGAGGAAAATAAAGCTCCAACAATTGGAAGGGGAATACCCAAGAATCAAGATGTCATAATTGTTAGCAATAACTATTAATAGTAGTAATGTTGTTGGTTTCCAGTTGGTAGTGTGAGCTTATCCATGCGGTTATGCACTCTTCGTCAAATACAGAAGAGCTATTTAACGACTAAATTATATTTGGAGAATAGAGTGTTTGAGAGCTTTTTTTTTTGTATATTCCTTTTATAGGGAATTTGAGGGCTATTTGTTGTAATTTATCAGTTACTTTAGCTTATGCATATTGACCGGAGTTGTACGAGGCTCTATCATGTGACAGGGGGTCTATTTTGTGGGCTATTCATCTAATCAATGGGCATTTCGTGTTTACAAGCAGAAAGGCTTAGTGAACACATTATGTGCATGAAATATTTAGGTTGAAAGGTAAAAACATAAAACTGTAAAAGATAGTTGGTCTTCAATATTCTCCGCCATGCTTCCGCCCTTCACTCGCTCCGTTTTTTTTTGTTTAAAATCATCGCAAGCCAATCATCCCTTGTTATGTGTTCTTCTCCACCGGTCTTCGCCAGACATCAACTCCATGGGGTTTGTTCCCATATTCTTCTCCCCCAATGACACATTTGTCATGGTATGAGTGGAACCCTCGCAAACATGGAAGCGCATTAGCATTCCGAAAGCGTGTTAGCTCTATTGAGGTGCACGTCGCCGGAAAATCACGCACGAAGGTGCGCGGCCGTTGTATGGCGGAGCCTCTGTTGTATAGCGGTGGCGACGACGTCTAGGGTCACGAGAGCAGCCTTGTTTTTTCTAACCCTAGACGTGGGGAGGAACGCGGCTACCGGTGGTGGCAGCAGTGGCAACGGAGGAGGCGGTGGCCAGATTTAGGGTTTAGGCCGGCGGAGTTGTTGTAGGCTGAGGTGAGTGACGGTGGTGGTTGTCGACTGTGTGTAGAAAGGTGGTGGTTGTGGTGTTTAATGGCAGCGGATGAGGAGTATAAGAGAAGACCGAGCGTAGTTGGTTGTGGTGGTGGTGGGTAGGGCGGTCGATATCCCTGGCGGTTGTCTTCCTTGGCTCTGATACCAAATTGAACTTGGTAATTGATTGATTGTATTCAAATTAGGATTACAATAGGGATATAAATTACTAAACATGAGACTCTTCAGATAGTGCATATATAAATACATGAGACCCTTCATATGATCTAACATAAAACCTTTTGTATGACCTCACATTAATAGTCTAATATAACCCAACTTAAACTCAATTAAATAACTGTTAAGTCAAACCTTTCTAATACTAACTCAATTAAAACAACCGATAAATACTAGACTCCAATTCTAACCAAATCTTAAACAAACTTTATCTCCATATCCTTTATCTCTATCTCAACCAACTTGTATCCCAAGTTTCTTGCCTTCCAATGTTCAGAATTAGTTCTCACATTAATCACATAATAACGAGGATTACAAAACTTTCAGGTTGGCAGCCATTATCATTTTATTGAGGTCAATCCATGTTTAATTTTTGATCGAAGAAAATCATATGGCATGCGGTTAAATATACCAGCAGGAACAGCTACCCGATTTGAGGTCAGCCTTTTGAACTTATTACCTTTATATTTTTAGGGTAGTTTTTTTTCTCCTTTTTCCTCAAAAAAGTTGAAACCATGTTTATTACTACTCTCACCATTTGGGAAGCACTATATCACTTGTAGAGTTCTCTTTGACAAATTTTAAACTTAATTACTTATGGTCCCGAATAGCATTTTGGCGAAATTATGGTGCATTATAAGAAAATATTTTACTAAAATTTGAAAATATGTAGATAAGCAAAATATACCCTACTTCTTCTCCCAAAATAATGCGCATACATGATACATCAGTTCATTACAAATATTTTGGACATTGTTTTTGACGTATTGATCTTTAGTTATATAAGGATCACGCTGCTTACTATTAGCACTATTATTTGAATATTTTTATAGATTTGTATATATCTATTCCTTAAATAGATATATACACTCGTTCTCTTGACGACTCTAAAGTCACCTACTCCTCATGGACCAAACTTTTTAAGCTTCATGCTATTGCTTACAAAGTATTGGACCATATTGATGACACAACACCCACCGGAGACACCGCTGAAGTCTATGGCATTTGGAAGGAGATCGATACACTCGTTCTCCCATGGATCATTAGCACCCTCTCGGATGATTTGCTTGTCGGAGTACTTGACACAAACGTTACATCCAGAGCTGCCTGGTTAAAAAATGAAAGATCTTCTTAAGCAATAAAAGCTCCTGAGCCGCCGCCCTAGAAAAAGTGAGTTTTGTAATCTAACTCTCACCGCCTGCTCGTCCATGGACGATTACTGTCAGAGGTTAAAAGATATTGCTGACCAACTTGGAGACGTGGACAACCCCGGTTTTGAATCTCGTTTGGTGCTGCAGCTGGTCCGCGACCTTCCACTGGAGTACGACACCCTCGCGTCCTTCATCAGCCAAAGCAGCAGCACTTGGATACGGCACGAAGCATGCTACAATTGGAACTTCAGCGACAAGCGGCTCGCCAAAAGTCATCTATCTCTTTACTTGCCACCCCTTCGACACCGAAGCAACATCAACACCCCACCAATAACTCGACCTACTTCAACCACCGTCGTCGGGGACGAGGTCAGTATCTCAACAGGGGTGGAAGAGGTCGGGGCCGTTTCCAGAATCATGCGAACCCGAACCAAAAGCCTTCTTATTCCTAACTGGCCTTGTGGAACATCCCACCTTGCCCATATCCAACGCAGGCACCCAACCTTCTCGCAACAGTATGGCCCAACCCCAGCTCCGGCCCACTTTGTAGGCTACACCCTTCGGCGCCCCCTTTTCAATAGCACGAGCCGATAGCCCAAGCTCCTTAGGCTCAGGCCCACATAGCTTCTTCTGCCCCATCTACGTATGGATACGATGCTTTGAGTCCGGTATGATTTCAGTCCCACATAGCTTCTTCAACCCCATCTACCTATGGATACGATGCTTTGAGTCCATGTGATTTACAAACTGCTTTCTCAAATATGCAATTCAACCAACCGGATGCCTCTTGGTACATGGATACGGGAGCCTCCTCACACGTCACTTCTGACCAGGTAAGATCAAACAACCTTTCTCATCTTCTGAACGCAATATTTTGGTTGGCAGTGGTCATTTCTTTTACAAATTAAATAGTTCGGTACCGGTTTCCACACCTTACCCAACCGCACCTACATCCTACCACACATTTATACAACCCCACAAATTATCAAAAATCTTTTATCCGTTAGACGTTTTACCCGTGATAATAATACATCGATAGAATTTGGCCCTTTCGGTTTTTATTTGAATGATCTCATCACTCGAAGGATTCTTTCCTGCCACAATAGCAAAGGGGATCTCTATCCGTTCACACCTCCACAATCTCCGGCTGTAAAATGCTTTCTTGTCTACCTTTACCATGGTGTCACAATCGACTCGGACATATCGGGGCTCAAATTTTGGATATTCTAAGTCGTTTTAATTTTTCATGTAATAAAGAGAAGTCTTTACGTATTTGCAACTCTTGTCAACTTTCGAACATTAATGTTTACCTTTTTATGATTCCAATTCTTATACGTTTGCACCATTTGACATTGTTCACTGTGACATTTGGACCTCATCGATCACAAGCAAATCTAGATATAAATACTACATGTTTTTTATGGATATTTTTTCTCACTTTGTCTGGGTTTACCCACTTAAGTATAAATCGGAAACGTTTACAAACTTTGTTAAATTTAATCGCCTTATTGCCACTCATTTCAATCGGCAAATTAAAACCTTCCAATGTGGTTTAGGGGAGAATTTGATAACAATGAATTCAAGACCTTTGCTCAAAATCATTGTCTACTATTTCGTTTCTCTTGCCCGCTTCTTCCCAAAATTGTAGAGCCGAACGGATGATACGTCGTCTTAACTATATCATTCGATCCTTACACACGCAATCTTCCACCCACTTTTTGGGTCGAAGCACTACATACAGCTACCTACCTTCACAACATCTTACCAACAAAACGTCTAAATTTTTACACCCCCACCTTTGCCCTCTACTTCCGCCACCCTACCTATGATCACTTACGAGCATTCGGGTGCGCATGCTACCCAAACACCTCCGCTACACAACCAAACAAACTTCACAGCCGGTTCATTAGGTGTATTTTTCTTGGCCATCCCCAAGATTCTTGGGGATACCGGTGTCTAGATCCATCCACCGGCAAGGTCATCATATCACGTCACGTGGTATTCGTTGAAACTCAATTTCCCTATCACACCCCGACTGACCAATCTCATTATCACTTTTTGACGGAGACCATCCCACCCGGTTTTAACTTTCAACATCGGCCCAACCCACACCCATCACCGGTACCACCACCTATCTCCCCTACAACAACCACCCACTATTACCTACACTCGCCACCACGACCACCCTCTCAAACCTCAGCCACAGTGCCCGCTGCCACCCAAAACTCCTCTGGCCATTTTGCACCAGCCTTTCCAATGCCCTAGCCAGCTCCTAATACTCACCCTATGGCCACCCGGTCCAAAACAGGAACAACCAAACCTACACAAAAGCTCACTCTTCATACTACCACCATGCCACCCCTCCCTTCCACATATGCCACGGCCTTTTCCGACCCTAATTGGTTAAATGCCATGCAAACTGAATTTAATGTGTTACAGGAAGATGACTTGGGAGTTAATTCCACGCACGGGTGACCGGCCTATTACTAGATGTATGTGGCTCTTTCGCTATAATTTAAATCGGATGGCTCATTAGAACGATATAAGGCCAGGTTGGTTGTCAGTGGCAAATCCTAGACCATGAGTATTGATTGTGAGGAGATATTCAGTTCGGTGGTCAAGCCGACCACTATTAGAACCGTTTTATCTCTCGCTGTAACACTCTCTTGGCCAATACACCAATTGGACGTCAAGAACGCTTTCCTACATGGTAATTTACAGGAAACGGTGTTTATGCATCAACCATCGGGATTTGTTGATCAACGGTACCCAACATGGTGTGTCACTTGAAGAAATCCTTATATGGGCTTAAACAAGCTCCAAGGGCATGGTACACACGGTTCGTCACTTATATTACTACCCACGGGTTTACAAGCAGCGTTTGCGATAACTCCTTGTTCATTTATAAACTAGGGCGTGACATTGCTTACTTATTGCTCTATGTAGACGACATTGTTCTCACAACCTTTTTCCGATGAACTCCTACTTAAGATTATCCACACATTGTCATGAAAGTTTGCTATGACAGATTTGGGTCAGTTACATTATTTTTTTGGATATAAAGGTTACCGACACACCAACGGTTTGTTCTTATAATAACCGCAGTACACACCAACGGCGTGTAAGCCCTGCACCACGCCCGTGGATCTTTCAGCCAAAATCAACGCTACCGATGGACCACTATTTTTGAACTCCACCTTATACAGAAGCTTAGGCGGGCCCTTCAGTATCTGACTTTCACTAGGCCCGATATATCCTATGTTGTCCAGCAAGTGTGCCTGTTTATGCATGAGCCACGTGAACCTTACTTTGCCTCTATGAAGCGAATTATTCACTATCTACAGGGTACGATTGATTATGGTCTCCGGATTGTTCGTTCACCTACTCACTCATTGGTCGCCTATTCCGATGCTGACTGGGGTGGATGCCCGAACTCCCGGCGCTCCACCTGTGGCTATTGCGTGTTTCTTGGCGATAACCTTATCTCTTTGTCGTCCAAACGTCAGCATACGGTCTCATGATCTAGTGCCGAAGCAGAATACCAGGACGTAGCCAACGTTGTGGCAGAGGCCACCTGTACTTGTTACTCGAGTTACAAGTTCCATTACAACGAGATACGGTTGTTTTTTTTGTGATAATGTGTCTGCAGTTTATTTATCCGACAATCCGGTTCAACATCAAAGGACAAAGCACATTGAAATTGATATCCATTTTGTTCGGGAAAAAGTTCGGCTTGGACATACAGGTCTTACATGTCCCGTCTTCCATTCAATATGTCGATATTTTCACCAAGGGCATCCCAAGGCATCCATTTCAGTCATTATGGTCCACCAGTTTGAGCTTTTGTCCACATCCCGCTCAAACCGTGGGGGAATATTAGCACTATTATTATTATTTGGATATTTGTATAGATTTGTATGCATCTATTCCTTAAATGGTGCTAGGGTTTGTTATTTGTATTCTCCTTATAAATAGGGTTGCTTGGTATCAATAATATTCATTCAGATTTTATATCATTAACCACTTTTACTAACATACCGAGAAAAATTCCCCCTCATTCTCTGTCTCTTTTATCATATTTGCTGAAGCAACAATCTTAGTCTGTATAATAATAGGACTGTATTATCCTTACCAAGTTCAGTGTTGCTTGCCTCTTAACTGTTGGTCTCTCACTCTAACCTCATTTTGTATTATCTGTAATGAAAATCACCATGAGACAGTAATTGTTATTTTTCATTAATTATATATATTGCCTACTTTGTAGCCAGGGGATGCAAAATCTGTGACTCTTGTAAAGATCGGAGGTAATCAAGTTATTAGAGGAGGTAATGGAATCGCAGACAACCATGCCAGTGACTATAATGTCAAAACAGTGATGGAATCTGTAATTGCAAGAGGATTTGGCAATTCAACAGATACTAATACCAGGTTAAGAAACTAACACGTCATTCGATTTCTTTAATGTTGCGTATAAGAGTGGAATGATTCATTCCACTCAAATGGAAACATGCTGTTTGTTATGTCTTTAGGAAGGGAATGAGTCATTCTTGAGGTGGGTTTTGTCTTTCCAAATTTCATCATGGAACTGAATGATAAAAACCTTATAACCTTAGTTTTGTGTAATTTTTAACAACTCCAAATTATTTAATATTATTAAATACTTTAGTTATTTTCTAAAATTAACTAAAAAAGATTTTTCTTTTGCAATCTTATTTGATAGTTACTTTAGCATTTAGTTGATTAATATTTCATATTTTAAAATATTTTTTGATATACTTTTAGTAAATTTTGCATTAACTAGAACAGGGTTTAATTTTTTTTTTATTTATAGTTAGAAAAATCAATTAATTGATAGTATTTACAATTGTAATAAGAATCTCTTTACATTAAAGATCATTGAGAAGCAGACTGCTTCAATAATTTTGTAGCCATAATAGTTGTCAAAGGTGCACTAGGCGCTCAGGCGAGGCGCAACGCAGGAAAAACGCCTCGTGGCAGTCCATGTACGATTTCGGCGAGATTCCGGCCAAACCTTGTAAATTCCGTCAAAATTTAGGAAATTGCGGCCAAACTAGTCGGAAACATCCTAAAATGTCCCGGAACCATCCTAAAACAGCCAAAATTAGCCTAAAGCATATCTAAAGAACTTGTTGGCTGATCTATTCGATTACTAAACGAAACAAAACAAATAATAATTGCAGCGGAATAAATGTAACAGAAAACCCAAAAGAAAACAACAGAACCTGTTTTGTAGCAGCTAGCTTTTGATCAGATACGGGACAGTGAGGTGGTCTGGCAGCGCTGCCAGAACAGTGGCGGTAGCGGCGGTGGTCTGGCGCGCTGGTGGCAGGTGGTTTCTCGAACACAAACACACACACAAAGAATATATATGAAAGCGTAAATGACACAAGATGTAACGTGGTTCGGTCAAAGGTTGACCTTTGTCTGCGGGCTACGAACCAAGGTTTCTTTTTTTCTTGAGTGATAATATATTTACAAGTACAATGGAGATTATATAGTAAATACAATTAAGGTTAAACCCTTTGCTAACTTAATTAACAAGCAAACAAACTGGGCTGAAATAGGATTAGGACCCGCCCGCCCCTAACCCCCCTTCGGCCTTCTAATTGCCAACCGGCTTGGCCCCAAATGGGCCGAAGCCTACATGAACCCAACAATCTGGTAGGCTTCAAACATTTGTACCTCCACTTGCACTTCTGTAATCATGAGCCTTCAAGCCTTTAACTCTATCTGGTCGTAGCCGCCTTCTTTTCGATTATTCTTGAAGGCCAGCTGAAGCTACACAGAGCTTCAGCTTATCCAGCGTCAGTGACTTTAGTAAAAGTATCAGCTAGATTCCTGTCTCCTATGATGCTGTACAAATGACTAACTAGCTCTCTGTTGAAATGAAACCTCATATGAATGTGCTTTGTTTTCCCGTGGTAAACAGGATTCTTAGCAAGTTTAACAACACTTTCATTGTCACAGTATAAAGGATACTTTGTTTGTTTCTTGTCTAACAACTCTAGAAAAGTCTTTAACCAAACAAGTGCAACACTCTTTTTGGAGCTGCCATGTCCTCTGCTTCTGTTGTAGAAAGTGCAACACTCTTTTGGAGTCTAGACATCCAACAAATCGCCCTGTCTCCCACAGTGAACACATACCCCATTGTACTCTTGTAGGTCTCTTCACATCCACCTAGATCTGCATCTGAGTATCCTTTGAGAATGTCATCCTTACCCCTGAAACACAATGCCATTTTTGAAGTACCTTTTAAATACCTTTGGAACAGGTTGAACCCGACTCTTTACTTGGACCCGTGAGGAGGGTAAGGTGAGTAAGCTTGTCCTTCATAACAAAGAAGTTAGAGTGAAATTCAAAAAACACATTATTATCATGGAAAAAGTATTGAAAAGAAAGAAGTTTTTGTTTGATTTCGGGTACGTGAAGGATATTTGTAGGGGAAAAGGTTTTAGTTGATGACTAAAATCGTGAGGAGCCAATGTGGAGAATGGGTAAGCACTTACCATTGCCAACACGAAGATTGTCCTCACCGGCTCAGAACCGTCGAAGTTAGAGAGATCCGGGGCAACATGATTAGTAGAACCCGTGCCAGGAAGCCAAGAAGTAGATGTCGATGACCGGTAATCAACAAAGTTTGCAGAAGGTTGTCTCGCCCGAAGTGTGACAGGGTCACGATTAGGGCACTATGATGGAATATAACCAATGCCACACCTGTTACAGGAACCATACACGGTGTTCTGATTGGAAGCCTAGTTGAATTGGCTTCGGTTTGCGCCTCCTTGTTTACGGTTGAGGCTGAAAGTACCCCGGTCACGACGGCTGCTTTGGCCACGACCGCGATCACGGTTGGTATAGAAGACTTATTGAGCTTGTGATGTTGATGACAGTAGTAAAGGCCTGAACTAGAGAGACAGTCGAAGGAAAGGCTGCACTATTTCGACTATTTGTGACAGTAGTAAAGGCCTGAACTAGAGAGACATCAGGAACAACCTTGTTGATCATGTAGTCATGGTCGGATAAGAGGCCATGAAGTTCCGAGAATGCGGTTGGAAATTGTCTAGCAAGGAGAGTGGTATTTAAGCCATATTCATCTTGAAGGCTCGAGTAAGATAGGCAGATGACGTTTCATCTCCTGTCATCTGGATTGAGGGTGTATTCTTTTGGTGACAAGGAGCGAGGCTGCGATGGAAGAGATCAAACACGGGAATAAGAATTAATGGAATTACTTTTTTTTTCTTTTTCCGGGAGTGAAAGGTCATAGGGCTCATAGACATTATATATTTCTTATCTTTCCTTGCATAAGGACACTCGAGAGAAAGCCAAAGCTCATGAGATGTATTACCTTGAACATGTTGGAAAGAGGCTTATAGGCTTATGAGATAGTGGACAAAAGCAACATCCGGACATGGACATCGTTTGAGACCCAAGTCAAGTAGTTAGGATTGGGCTGTGGCAGTGGCGGGGTTTCGCCTTCTTTTCTTGAGGAGGCTGCCGGTGCAATGATCTCCGGTGGACAGGGTATTGTTCCATCAACGTAAACGAACAAATTGTTGGTAATAAGAAAGGATTGGATCATCGCCTTCCAATACCCATAGTTTGTAGGTGAGAGTAAATTCAAATTTGTGGGAGTTGTGAGCAGTTTTGTCGGCTGTAGAAAAGGCAACAATTAGAGCCATTGTTTGGCCGAAAATTGAGGGTGGCGGCCTGAAAATTGAGGGAGGCGGCCTGCTTGGATTAGGGTTAGGGTGGCTGGAAGTTGAGAAGGGGCTGGAAGTTGAGAAGGCTCTGATACCAAGATGAACTTGGTAACTGTGAATTGTATTGATTAAGGAGTATTAGAAGGGATAATATAGAAAACATAGTTATACATAGAACCTCTAATATAAACTAATATATAATCTATCTAATATCAAGCATGTCTTTATCTACAGTGGTTTTGAGGATGAACTTGGCTTTTCCTGCTTTCACCTACCACTTGTGAATTGATCCATTCACTTTGTTCCTCTGTACCACTGTTTCTGCTCCGTTCACAACATCCCAAAGATCATGCCTCTGCCCTGTGTTTCAAACAGGTGGACCATGTATTGTAGTTTGACTGGTTCAATTTTCGGATCCCCCCATGACCTGGAGTTCGGCCATGTTGTACTGCTTGTCGTTCGTCTGCTTGATCGCCTTCTTTGTCGCTAACCCTAATTTAGTTGCGATTCTTCCTGATTGCTCCTTCCCTGGTCGTAATTCCAGTCGCTGGTCCAAGTTTTGATCGCGAATTCTGCTGGACCAGGAAACTTGCTTCGATCGTAGCTCTTCAGGCTCTTATACCAGTTTTTTAAACTGGTACTCCAAGAACACATATGTTGATCAACTCTTTTCATTGAATTAAACTTGCAAATTACAATTGATTATATAGGTAAGCAATCCTATTCTAATCATAACTGGAAATAAAGAACACGAATTCTACTTGTACGCTAATTCTCCGCTACTTCTATTCTGACCGACTCAACAAATTGACTTATGGCTAATTACTATTTAGCCCATGAACTTTGTCTCCTCCAAACCACCCCTCTGAGATCATCCGTACCTCCCTAAGCGTCCAATTCTTACTCGGTGTTGATACTTTCACAAACCCAACACAAGGCTCACCCTTTGCACCTTGAGTTCGTCTTGCGCCTTCGACAACTATGTTTGTAGCATTTGTTCACAATACAGTGAATCCTTTTAAATATGTAAAGTTGTAAATCAACATTTCACAGTTCTCATGCATATTTTGTTTCTTATTGGATCCTAAGCCTATATATATATATATAAAGAATATCATTAATATTTGAATGATTATTTCGTTCCTATCGGCCAACCAAACATGATGGTGGAATGAAATGACTCATTCCATTACGGTTCTTATTCTATTACCATGTTTATTACATTCCTTTCTCATTCTACTCTGTTAAATCAAACATATCCTAACTATTTATAACTTCATTTGCAGTAATGGTGTCATTGTAGAAGGATCTCCACTAGCTTGTAAAATTTCTCGCGAGGCTTATGCTAATATGTATGGTCCTACTGTTGGTGACAAAATTCGTCTTGGTGATACTGATTTGTTTGCACAAGTTGAAAAAGATTTTGCAGTTTATGGTGATGAGTGTGTGTTTGGTGGTGGAAAAGTTATAAGAGATGGAATGGGGCAAGCTGCAGGGTTTTCTGCAGCTGATTGTTTGGATACGGTTATTACAAATGCTTTGATAATTGATTATACGGGAATTTTTAAAGCAGATATTGGTATTAAAGGCGGTTATATTTCTTCCCTTGGAAAAGCAGGAAATCCTGATGCCATGAATGGTGTTTCTGATGCCATGATTATTGGGGTAATATGTGAAATAGTTGATCTTTTTTCAATTTAGAGGTGGCAAAATGATTGGGTTGGGTCAGGTCAAAACCGGCGATTTTTTGGGGTAGGCCAAAACCAAACTGGTAGGGTTGTACCGAAACACTTCTGTCTAGCATCTTTAAGTTCTTTTATATAATTTGTCTTCAATACGATTATGGAAATTGTATTATTTCAATAGTACCCTAAATACATCCCAAATAGTTGATCCTTTTCATTAGTGGAGGTGATTAGTACCCACGCCAGTCAAATGTTTACTTTGACTGTTTTGCCTTACACAGAGGTATAAGAAAGAGTATAATTGGTGTCAGGGCACAATGGTCAAAATCAATATTTTGTCGTATGTAGTGAAAGAGGCCGTGCACAAATCACACCTCTTTCAATTTAGAGGTGGTGAAATGGGTGTGCTTGTGTGTGTGGGGAGAGGGGGGTAACGGGTTAAAACGGGCGGTTCTTTGGTATGGGTTGAAAAAAGTATGGTTGGGTTGACTTGGAATACTTTTGTCAACATCTTTAAATACTTGTATAAATATTTTTTGTCAAATATGATTATGGAAATTATATTAGTTTCAGTAACAATCCAATTTTTTTAGTTGAGTGGTTTTGGAGGTTTTATGCATTATCCAAAAGTGCTTATCTGCTTAATACGCAGCTACCAAACTGCTTATTTACCGTAGAATAAGTAGATTAGCAGGTACCATCCAAATTCCTAACACCCTAAACTGCTTATCATCTACGTTTAGAAAACGCACACTGAGCAGAAAAAAGTTCCTAAACACCCTCTAAAAATACAATCAGGGTAACTATTGACCCATGTTCTTTTGAGCTAGTTACTCATTTGGCTATTTAGAAATAAAACATAACCCAAATCGACCATTCATGGGTAAATGGGCCGAAATTGTCAACCCTACTTTTCATCCATATCTTTTGGTCAGGTGAGCACAGAGGTGATTGCTGGAGAAGGCATGATTGTGACAGCTGGCGCTATAGATTGTCATGTGCACTTCATATGCCCTCAATTGGCATATGAAGCAATATCTAGCGGTAGGATTTCTACCTGTTTCTTAATATAAACTCTGGTCAAGCTTTTTTTTTAAATTCTGATAGCAATCAAAAAATCTTGAAATCTATCCCAATATAAGGTTCAAGAACATGAAGCCTCAGAAAACTTGATTTCCCAATTCTTATTTAGTTTGTTTCTTGGATGTGATGGTGCTTAGGTATCACAACGATGATAGGAGGTGGGACTGGACCTGCTGACGGGACCCGTGCAACTACTTGTACCCCCGGACCTATACATATGAAATCTATGCTGCAAGCCACTGATGACCTACCAATTAATTTTGGATTTACTGGGAAAGTATACCTTCTGCTTTGTGAATAAAAAACCGCATTGAACAATTTATCTTTATTTTCATATACTTACGCATTTGGTAACTAACAGAGGCTTTGCACTCCCTGTTAAAAACTTGTCCAACCACTAAAAATGAATGCTAAATAATGGCATTAGGAAAACAATCTAGATGTTTAATAAACAGTAAAATATAACATGTCTCATCTTTTCATCACACAGATATTGGTACTCCTGGCTTGAAGTTATTGCTCACAAAAAAAAAACAATCTAAGATTTGTATAATTAGTGTCTATTTTAATCGGAAAAATGCCAAATTTACCCTTAATGCATTTAAGATACGAACGGATTTGAAAAGCTTGCAAGATTTAATGATAAGGGTCATTAAGGGTAAAATGGGGAACTTAGTAAAGTAAAGGCCTTTTTGTTCATGATTTGAAACGATATATTATGCTTTCAGGGTAATAGTGCTAAACCAGAAGGCCTACATGAAATAATTAGGGCTGGTGCAATGGGACTAAAGCTCCATGAGGACTGGGGAACCACTCCTGCTGCTATAGATAATTGTTTGGCTGTTGCAGAGCAATATGATATCCAGGTAACTTGTTCTTTTTGCACCTTTTAAAGAAAGTGAAGGTTCAAGTTACTTCTAAGTTCCATTTTTTCACTAAAGTTTAATTTGAATAGGTTAATATCCATACAGACACCTTAAATGAATCTGGATTCGTTGAGCACACAATTTCTGCATTTAAAGATAGAACAATTCACACATACCACAGGTAAGAGCTTCTTCTTCTTACCTCTTATTAGACCCTTAATTAAAGATAAAAGCACATAGGTGTCTCTTTTGTTTTACCATTGTACATTTTCTTTTTATATTAGAACTATAATTTAATAGATTTAAGTGGGTTCTTGCACTCGTTTAACTGAATCTCTCCTTACTGTCCTTTTTTGTTTCAGTGAAGGCGCAGGTGGTGGTCATGCTCCAGATATCATTAAAGTTTGTGGTGTAAAAAATGTTTTACCCTCATCAACAAATCCAACACGTCCTTACACTAAGAACACAATAGATGAACATCTTGATATGCTGGTAGATTCATTTAGACATAAACAAACAAAAAAAAACAATTGCTGGTGTTCTAAAAATTATCCGATATTCCACAGATGGTCTGCCATCACCTTGATAAGGACATACCTGAGGATGTGGCATTTGCTGAGTCACGAATCCGGGCAGAAACAATTGCTGCTGAAGACATTTTGCATGATATGGGGGCAATAAGCATTATATCGTCTGATTCACAGGCTATGGGCCGCATTGGGGAGGTTTGCTGTCAAACATATTTATTATTATTTTTTGGGAATCATATATGTGGAATCATATACAAAAATTTACCTGTTTCATTCAACCAAACCCGTTTTGACCCCTTCTTGATGCTAACAGGTGATCACAAGAACTTGGCAAACAGCCCACAAGATGAAGTTACAAAGAGGCCCAATTGATGGTAATATACCAGATAATGACAACCTTCGCATTAGACGATTCATTGCTAAATACACAATCAATCCAGCAATAGCTAATGGGATTTCTGACCATGTTGGGTCAGTTGAGGTGTGTTTTAAAATACTCATGTCTGTTAGTTTATTTATTTTTGAAAGGAAAATAAAACTACAATGAAAAAAGCTGCAAGTAATCAGAATCTCGTATTTTCTTTCGCATGAGAAAACCATTGAGTACGGTCACAAGTTGTCCAGCGTGGCCAGACCATAGCCTGCTAATTTCTAAACTGCAAGAAAAGAAATGATCTTTTTCTAAAATTATGTATAACAATAATTAAGGGAAAACTTCATAGAATAGTAACCAACTTTCAAGTTTGTTCCAATTAAAAGGGTCAACAGTTTCAAAAACTCAACATATACAAATGCTTAATGCCAACTTTCAAGTTTTCCCTAATATTAAATGTCAAATCAATTGCCATATAACATATACATATACACTAAAATAAAAAATAAGATGGCACATCAACAGTTTCAAAAACTCAGCAAAAAAATGTCTTGCCACCCGTTGAACAGGTCATTCCTTGCTACAATCAGTAATAAGTAATAACATGTAAGTTGGTTGCTAGAATCAGTAATACAATGTAAGGTGATTTACAATTTTTGCCTCATTGTAAGGTGGTTGCTAAAATCCGGAAAAAGTGTAAAAGTTCGTTTCTATTTTGTGCAGTTTAGCCTTTCTATTTCTACATTTAAATCATTAATTTAAATGAACTTGTTGCAGGTCGGAAAGCTGGCTGATCTTGTAATTTGGAGGCCATCTTTCTTTGGGGTAAAACCAGAAATGGTTATCAAAGGAGGTGATATTGCATGGTCTAACATGGGGGATCCAAATGCAAGCATCCCTACTCCTCAACCGGTAATGCTCAACTTTTTATTAACATAACAGAAATGTCAATAAAGCAACTCTTTAGGTATGTAAGTTTGTTGAATGTCCATTCTATTCAATAATGTAATTACCATACCGTATCAGTGATTAATATTTTTGAATCATCATGATTGGTTTCTTTTTGAAAATAAAAACATCACTCCTGTGAAAATGATAAAATTAAATAAAAAGATAAATACATACGAGAGTTTGTAAGAATAAGACAAACTATGAAAATGTAAACCCAATATCAAATTGCAGTACTTAATTATGAAGTTGTTTATTTCACCTTGCTACTTGTTATAGGTTATAATGAGGCCCATGTTTGGAGCGTTCGGCAAGGCTGGAAACGCCAACTCTGTTGCTTTCGTTAGCAAGGCATGGACATCTCTCTCCATTATGATTCACATACACACACACACAAGTGAATTCACATTATTCTTATGGTTCCAAAATAAATTGGTGCTGGTTACCCCTCTATACACGTAGATGTACATTTACATACACACATATGTATACGTACACTAAGAGGTCATTTTGTGCAAACTTTAACTTATGCATACATCATATGCTATGTACTACCAAGTGGGTGGGTCATCACAAATACTGGTATTCCATGAATTACATATGTTCTCGATTCAAAAACTTGACATCGTAAATGACCAACAGGCTGCTATGGACTGCAATATAAAAAGCTTTTATGGACTCAATAAAAAGGTGAAAAGTGTGAAAAATGTAAGAAACCTCACAAAACTCGACATGAAACTAAATGATGCGCTGCCAAATATTGAGGTTGATCCCGAGACATATGCAGTCACTGTAGATGGTGTGCATCTCACCTGTACTGCAGCTACAACGGTTCCTCTCTCTAGAGACTACTTCCTATTTTAGGTAACAACTCTAGTCTTTAAATTTTCTTGTTTGAATCTAGAGGTGGCAAACTATGTAGGGTGTGCAAAACTCAGTCGAAACGAGCAAACCAAACCGAAATCAAAACAATCAGATCGAGACTAGTTATGTACAGTCATGGCCCTGTTCATTCCAGATTGTTATGCTTTTCTGGACCCCTACTTTTAGGGTTATTTGTGCTAAATAGCAATATGCTGTCATACCTTTGCCAAGTATTTTTTTTAAAACACGCTTCCATTTTCTGAGCAATCAAAGCAACATACTTCATTTTTGTTAGCAACATATATGTTTTTATTTATGATAAAATAAAAGTAGGTTTCTAATCTATTATTGGTAAAATTGTGAAAGTATGTTGTCATATTGTGCAATTATCCCTAACTTCCAAGTACGTGTTAACATTTTCTTGGATTGTATACCAATTCAATATGATTATAAAAATTATTCTATTAAAATAAAGTAATGATATCATTTCAAGATGTTGCAACTTGGAAGCATTTAAATACACATTAGGAGACTTCCAACCTCATTTAACCATCTTTTTATGGCTTAGCCGTCTTTTAACCCCTTCTCATTTAAACCCACCTTTATTCATATATTTTAAGAATTTCTCATGAGAATTCTTGTGCAATTCTAGGGCTTGGTCCAGTTATGACTCAAAAACATGTGGCTTTATTTTGAGTTACTATTGTTTGCACAAAAGGCATGCAGCCAAGCAAATTGTTCTCCACTTAAAACACGTTGTAACATGCCATCAAACATTATTTATATTATGTTAAGACTCATTTTTTATATTGTAAATTGCATGGCTAACAAGTCATGGATACAATTCTTCATTAATTTTTTCAAGGAAACTATAGTTTGTACCTTGTTATTACGTGTAAATATTCATATAATGTTTCATGCCTCCTTCACGCGATAAAGATATAGGGTTGATTATTAAAACTGTTTATCTTTTTAAATAAGCTTAGTTAAAGCAAGTTATTGAACTGCTAAATAATCATATAAAAAGCAATACCGAACATCCCCTACTCTATGTAATGGTTAATAAAAAATAACGAATATTAATTAAAAAAAAATTTCTAAAATGCAAGGAAAAATTTACAGGTTGGCGGTGGGCTGTGGTAGTCTGCTTTGTTTTTAAACGGGTCCTACTATAATTGGTGATGTCATTATACGGGCTGTATAGATGGCGAAAAAAAATTATACGACTCGTATGGCATCTGTTGATGTACGCCGTTACATTACTTGTTTCTGTGTCAATCAGATAAACTATACGGCCCATACAGTTGTCTATCATACAACCCGTATATAGAGAAACACAACTTGTAAAGCCCGTATAAGAAAATTCATAACTCATACAGTTTGTATAACATCTGGTGTCTGTTATGATTGGTCGTTTTTTTTATTTCTAACGATTAATTGTTTGTATAAAAAAGTAAATGGCAACGCTTAAACAAAAAAAAAAACCTCCTGGCCCAGCGGTAACGTGCGCCCCCTGCCCCCTCCATTCACCCGGTTTCGAACCTTGGGTGTCTTTTCTTTTTGATTTTACACGATTAAGTGTTTGTATGATGAAGTACTAAATGGTGAAGATTAGTATGGGCTCAAAAAGGCATAAAGTATTTGGACGGGGGGCGTAGAATAATTCTGTATAGGGATACTAAAGGGCCTCAGTTGAAATGGGCTCCAATTTGGGTAGAAGATAAAAATGGTCAATCTTGGACTACTTGTATTTGGACGTGTGGAGTGATGGGTATATGGATACGGCTCATGAAAGGGTTTTTGATAGTCTCATATTTGGGCTAATGAGACATGGAATAATATAATTCAAATTTTGAAGTTATATTCGTTGTTTGGGAGGAAGGAATAAGCGTATCAATAGTAGGCTAGAGTTTGTTAAGAAAGGCCCTTTACCATTTTTTACCGAGTCTACTTTGTTGATCGGTGTACTATGAATAGCAAGAATGAGATGAATAGCACGTGAACATGATATTAGTTCTTCGGTTTCATTTGTTTGGGCTTAAGAATGAGCTATCTAGAGGAGTTGTATTGGGCTCGAGATTTTACACTTTACTTTGGATTTACTTTCTAAACCGGCTTTGGGCTCGAGATTTGCTTCATAAAAGTTGTTTTTATTATTCCCTTCTAGATTGGTAACTTTGTTTAGAGTTGGATTTTTTTTTTTGTACTTTGTTCCTTTGGGTTTTTGGGTAGTCTTGGGTAGAGGTGCATAAATCGGTTTTTTTTTTATCCGTCAACGCTGGTCAAGGACAGGACACGTTGGAACCGGTTTCGAATCAGATCCGGTTTTGGGCATGGATAGTTGGAACCTATTGGGACCGGACCGGACAAAAAAACCGGTTCCACCGGATTTTTTTAATAAAAAAACATTTTTAAAAAAATTAACAAAGATACACTATAAAATACATATTTTATTTATTTTTTATATTTTCTTAAGTGATTTAACAATAGTTCGTACAAAATAATTACAAAAAACATAATTGAATCACAAATATATATTATTTATTGTGACTCGTTATTCGTCGTCTACTCGTCTTAGTCTTCGTGACTTCGGTTTTCAAACTTCTTCGCTTCAGATACGTTGGGCTTCACCATAAGCTTGTTCTTCGTCCGAAAGTGGAATCGCTGCCCTTGTTCTACTTCGAACTCGTGTATTTCTTGTTCAATGTCAAGCTCGCCTTCTAGTTTTGCATCATGTTGTACACGTTCGGCGGCTTTCAAATGGTCCTTCAAGCAGATACACATCTCCATATATTCTGGTGTAAGCCTCGTTCTTCGGATAGACAAAACCCTGCCACTAAGAGAAAAAACAGATTCCGAAGCTACCGTGGAAGCTTGGACGGTTAGTAGGTCACGGGGCCATTGTGGCTAGAACGGGATATTGGGTTTCTCTTCCTTGCCACCAACTCAAGATATCAAAGTTTTCAAACTCTTCGGATCTTATAGTTGAAATAAAATCGGTAGCTTGATATCTCCCAAGCTCACTACTTGGTGTGCTTCCACGAGCTCGTTTAGTATTTTCGTTTCTTAAAGTATTAAATAAATTTAGCATCGGGTTCCTTGAACTACTAGAACTTGAACCCGAAGCCATTGATTCACGTATATTTGATGGATCACCACTTCCACCATATTTGCGTAAATAATAATCAAACATATTATTAAAAGCCGAATTGAAATCCCTTATTGTCTTTGATTCAAAATTTGGGTCTTGTGCATATTTAAATCGTCCGATATTGATCCAATTAATGTTTCAACACCGGTTACATTAATCGTTGGGTTTAAGGCGGCCGAACATGTAACAACGGCCGGCATTTCTGAAAAATATTTTTTAAATTTATCTTTTATAGGTATTACCATTGTTACAAAAATAGAGCCGTGATATTTAAACTCTTTTAATTTATTACATATTAAATATAATTGTTGAAGTATTAGCGAATACGCGGGATAATAAACTCCCGATAAACATGTAGTTGCATTTTTAAAAACCTCAAGCAAATTAGTTAGTTTCTCGATCGTATCCCAACTTATATTATCAAATTTTTTGGAACAATTTTTCTTTTGGACAAGTTCATCATGGAAATGTTTTAAAGTAACACTTTGCTTGAAGGCCGATTCAAACATTTTCCATGTCGAGTTCCATCTAGTAGGTACGTCTCAATTCGGACCTAAAAAGATGGAATCCGTTTGTTGGCACAAGTTTCTATAGTTCATATATCTTTTTTTGCTTGTGCTAAAAACTTCCCGTAACATCACTTTAAAATTTTCTTTCACGTCTCTTATTTCTTGGACGTTTAGACCGTCTTGCACAAACAAGTTAATGATGTGTGCAACACATCGACTATGAAAGAAAACACCGTGACAACGCGGTTCATATTTTATTTTTAATTTTTCTACCGCGTTTGTGTTATTTGAAGCGTTATCAAAAGATATTGAAAATATTTTTGGTTGAATTTTATAAGTTTGAATTACCGAGTCTAAAATATAAAATAAGTTTTCACCGGTATGTGGATATCCAAAATAATCAAACGCAATCGTACACTTCATCATTTGCCACGACTCGGGTTGAACCCAATGTGCAGTAACGTAAAGGTACGATTCGGGTAAACCATGTGGAGCTGACCAAACGTCTGTGGTTAAGTTAATGCCGGTATTTAATTTTCAAAAGCTAAGATTAATTCTTTTTTATCTCTTTTCCACATTTTTAAACAATCTCTTCTCAAAGTAGAACGACTTACATTTGTGTAGCTCGGTTGAAGCGTCTCTTTTATCATCTTCGTCAAGCGCGGGTTATCAAAGTGATCAAAAGGCAACCCTTCTTGAATGACGAAATGTGACATTCTCTCACGAACCCTCTCGACATTGTATTGCCAAACTCCTCTATCCCTACCAATTTGAGTTTGATCTTCACCTTGAGTGTGTTTTGCGTGACTACCAATATATTTCCTCAAAGTGCTATTTCCCCCAACACCCAAAATTTTACCACAACATTTGCAACGAGCCTTTTGTGAATCGTTCGCCATTTCGCATAAATCAAAATAAGCCCATATCTCTTGGTTTCGGGAGCAAGGAAGTACTCTCACCACCGTGGCATCGCTAGTAGAACCACCAACCGAATTTTGAGTGCTTGCGGAAGCCATGAGAGATTGAGAGCATTTTTTTTTTGCGTTTTGAGAGCGTTTTTTGAGTTTTGAGAGCTAGAATGTTGTGGTGAACTAACCCATACCCCAATACCTATTTATACTAAGTTTCAAGTCTCAAAAACCTCAAAAAACCCAAAAAAGGCTAGTTAACGACTATATAGCCGTTTTTATTTCAGCCCAACGGCTAGAACCGGTTTTTTTGGTCCGATTTTTGTCCGGATCTTTTATGTCTGGTTTTTGTCCGGTCCACTGAAAACCCTGTAATCGGTTCTGGATCCGACGGTTCCAAAAAGATCCGGTCTAGTTACTGCCGGATCCGATTCCGGATAATCCACCGGATCGGATTTGGATCCGGTTCTTTTGAGCACCTCTAGTCTTGAGGCCATGTCCCGGATTATCATTTAACTGTGTTTGTAATTTGTTTCTTTTGCAATAAAAGTTGACTTCGACACTACCCTTTTCCAAAAATAAAAAGGCTTCCCTTGCCCCCGTCCACCGGGTTCTAACCTTTGGGGTTCTGTTTTTCTATTTGTTATTTTTTAATCTATTTTTTTACTTTCGTTTATTCCAACCTTTTTTGCTTTTTCCTAGATTTTAACGTATTGTTCAATCCTGGGGGCGGCATCGTTTTGTTTCCTTTTTTTAAACTCTTAACCAGCCCCCTTTTTTTGTTTCTTTTTTTAGTTTTCTTTTTCCCGGTCTTTTTAGTTTTCTTTTTTTGTTTTCAATTTCTTTTTAGGTTTATTTTCTTTCCATTTTGTCAACATTACAACGAATTACGACACCCCCGTGAAGCGCGGGTTATTCTAGTTTTGGAATAAGTCAATAAGATCACATGTAGATCACTATATGTATGCTTTTAACAATTTAATTTTGTTATATTTTAAAGAGTAAATTACACAGTTTGTCCTAAATTTCACTTTATGTCTTTTGACTTCAATAATTATACAGATTGTCCTTTTTTAAAATTTTTTGCATATCCTTTGTTCTTTACACTAACCGATGTTATCTTTTTTCTGTTAAATCTAGACATGTGATTTACAGATGACTGTATAAGGGTGTTGGGGGCCATTAACCCCAATACCCATTTACTCATCAAAACTGGCCAATAGAATTCTGCCATCTCAAAACTACTAATTTACTCAGATTTCATTGGAAACACCATACTCATTTACTCATTTACTCACCAACTTTTTTTTTTAAATAAACATTTAATTTAAAAAAAGACAATTTCATTAAAATAAAAATTAACATAATACAATTAAAAATAAAAAAAACCTACAAAATAAATAAAAGCTAGATAATAAAATTTTAAAATCTAAAAGTTGCATTGCCATCCATACTTTGCGGCAATTTCACGTTTACGTTGCAATACGATCGACAAGTACGGGTCTACGAGATGATCATGCGATTCGGTGAATGTTTTGATGTCACGATCCTTTTGTTTTTCAAGCATCAACTCAATCGCCGTTTGTTCTCTTTTTAATTTTGCTTCTACCATCTTATCCCGAAGACTTTTTTTTTATCTCCAACGTTTTCATAGTCTTGTATTCGTTGACTATGTCTAACAAATTTCCCTTGCTAGATGAACTTTCGGCCGATTTCTTCCCCGGACGTCTTGGCCTAGTCGGTGTCGTGTCGTCTTGCGGTTCGGCGTTCACGTTTATGTCGAGAAAGAGGTTTGTAAAACCCTCCGGTTCAGATGGGGTTCTCGACTCGGAAGTTTTTGTTCTTTTTGAGGATTGACTTCCTTCTAAATCCTCACTCATCAATGTTATGGGTTCCCATTTAGCATTGTTGCGTACAACCACCCAACATTTCAAGTTGGTGAATAGCCTTTTGTACACTTTCTTGTAATGGCTTAAAGCCGCTTCAACAAGATCCAAATCACTTGTATCACTCGGCCTTCTTTGTTTCTATATATATATAATTTGAAACGTTAGATAATAAAATTAAAAAATACCTATATAATTTGAAAAATAAATCTTACCATTTGTTGGTAACACCTGTTGAAGGCGGTCATTTTTTTATTAAGATCTTTCCACTTCCAAGACACTTGGTCAACGGTTCGATCGTTTTCACCAAATAAATCGGTAAAATGCGCAAGAACTTTCTTCCAAAACGAGTCACCTTTTTGTTGATTTCCTTTTCTTTTATTTTGTGTCTTGTGAATATAAGCTTGGACCACGACAATTTCTTCTTCTTCTTCCGTCCATCTCTTTGGTGGTAACCGGTTTTTGTGTTGTCTTTTCGGCTTGGCGCGGTCATCTTCAACTTCATCTTCTCCTTCATCATCATCCTCTTCTTCCGTTTCTTCCTCAACACCCTCATCTTCTCCTTCGTTTTCGGATTCCGAACGGATGATTTCGTTTGGATTACGATACGGTTGGTTTTGGTATTGGTAGGAAAATTGAGATAAAAAATTAGGATCCATATCAAGCGAAAATTGAGATAAAAAATTAGGATCTATATTTGGATCGGTTGAACTTTGAGGGAAGTAGTTTGGATATTGAGGTTGCGGGAAATAACTTGGAATCAAGTGAGTATTACATAGCCCTTTTTACTATTTTACACTTTTTAGGGTGAAACATGAACTCTATACACACAAATGCTTACATTTACACAAACTACGCAAACACAAATCCTCTTTACATTCATGTATACAAATTTTGAGCTTTATGTTTGAGTGCAGGGGCGGACCTACCCATCGGAGATGGGGGTCGGCCGACACCCATGAAATTTGAATGTTAGTATGTTGCTATGCAATACAATTCTAAGCGACACCCAAGAAATTTTAAAACGACCCCCATAAAATTTTGACAAGAAAATGAAGAAAAAAAGATAAGATGATCAAAAATTTTTCCGGCAACCTGGTTTTGTTTCTTCTTCGTAGAGATGAGGAAATTGCTTTCTAGAGAAGAGGAATTAATAGTAGAGACTAAAATTTACAGTAATATGCCTTTCAAAATTTTTTTTTACAGTAATATAGCCTTTCAAATCAATCAAGATGCGTCAAAAGTTAAATCTATAATAAAATATTTTATTATTATTAAATAAAAAGGTTTCCCTTGCCCCCGTCCACCGGGTTCTAACCTTTGGGGTTCTGTTTTTCTATTTGTTATTTTTTAATCTATTTTTTTACTTTCGTTTATTCCAACCTTTTTTGTTTTTTCCTAGATTTTAACGTATTGTTCCATCCTGGGGGCGGCATCGTTTTGTTTCCTTTTTTTAAACTCTTAACCAGCCCCCTTTTTTTGTTTCTTTTTTTAGTTTCTTTTTCCCGGTCTTTTTAGTTTTCTTTTTTTGTTTTCAATTTCTTTTTAGGTTTATTTTCTTTCCATTTTGTCAACATTACAACGAATTACGACACCCCCGTGAAGCGCGGGTTATTCTAGTTTTGGAATAAGTCAATAAGATCACATGTAGATCACTATATGTATGCTTTTAACAATTTAATTTTGTTATATTTTAAAGAGTAAATTACACAGTTTGTCCTAAATTTCACTTTATGTCTTTTAACTTCAATAATTATACAGATTGCCCTTTTTTAAAATTTTTTGCATATCCTTTGTTCTTTACACTAACCGATGTTATCTTTTTTCTGTTAAATCTAGACATGTGATTTACAGATGACTGTATAAGGGTGTTGGGGGCCATTAACCCCAATACCCATTTACTCACCAAAACTGGCCAATAGAATTATGTCATCTCAAAACTACTCATTTACTCAGATTTCATTGGAAACACCATACTCATTTACTCACCAACTTTTTTTTTTAAATAAACATTTAATTTAAAAAAAGACAATTTCATTAAAATAAAAATTAACATAATACAATTAAAAATAAAAAAAACCTACAAAATAAATAAAAGCTAGATAATAAAATTTTAAAATCTAAAAGTTGCATTGCCATCCATACTTTGCGGCAATTTCACGTTTACGTTGCAATACGATCGACAAGTACGGGTCTACGAGATGATCATGCGATTCGGTGAATGTTTTGATGTCACGATCCTTTTGTTTTTCAAGCATCAACTCAATCGCCGTTTGTTCTCTTTTTAATTTTGCTTCTACCATCTTATCCCGAAGACTTTTTTTTTATCTGCAACGTTTTCATAGTCTTGTATTCGTTGACTATGTCTAACAAATTTCCCTTGCTAGATGAACTTTCGGCCGATTTCTTCCCGGACGTCTTGGCCTAGTCGGTGTCGTGTCGTCTTGCGGTTCGGCGTTCACGTTTATGTCGGGAAAGAGGTTTGTAAAACCCTCCGGTTCAGATGGGGTTCTCGACTCGGAAGTTTTTGTTCTTTTTGAGGATTGACTTCCTTCTAAATCCTCACTCATCAATGTTATGGGTTCCCATTTAGCATTGTTGCGTACAACCACCCAACATTTCAAGTTGGTGAATGGCCTTTTGTACACTTTCTTGTAATGGCTTAAAGCCGCTTCAACAAGATCCAAATCACTTGTATCACTCGGCCTTCTTTGTTTCTATATATATATAATTTGAAACGTTAGATAATAAAATTAAAAAATACCTATATAATTTGAAAAATAAATCTTACCATTTGTTGGTAACACCCGTTGAAGGCGATCATTTTTTTATTAAGATCTTTCCACTTACAAGACACTTGGTCAACGGTTCGATCGTTTTCACCAAATAAATCGGTAAAATGCGCAAGAACACTCTTCCAAAATGAGTCACCTTTTTGTTGATTTTCTTTTCTTTTATTTTGTGTCTTGTGAATATAAGCTTGGACCACGACAATTTCTTCTTCTTCCGTCCATCTCTTTGGTGGTAACCGGTTTTTGTGTTGTCTTTTCGGCTTGGCGCGGTCATCTTCAACTTCATCTTCTCCTTCATCATCATCCTCTTCTTCCGTTTCTTCCTCAACACCCTCATCTTCTCCTTCGTCTTCGGATTCCGAACGGATGATTTCGTTTGATTACGATACGGTTGGTTTTGGTATTGTTAGGAAAATTGAGATAAAAAATTAGGATCCATATCAAGCGAAAATTGAGATAAAAAATTAGGATCCATATTTGGATCGGTTGAACTTTGAGGGAAGTAGTTTGGATATTGAGGTTGTGGGAAATAACTTGGAATTGGTTGAGGAGGTGGTTGGGTTCGTTGGGGAGCGGCTTGGGTTCGTTCGGGTCGCGATTGAGATTGAACTTTTGGCCTAAATTTTCTAAGATTTGTTGATTTTTTGGATGATCATTTCATTTTTTGTAGAGTGTAAAATTATATAGATGAGATAAAAGATATATAGATGATAGGTAAAAATATATGTGTGTGGAATGTGGGTATATATAGATAAAAAATTAGTATATTTTTTTTAAAGCACCCAACCCACCCCACCCCCACCAACGGCTAGTAGCCCAAATGTCATTTGGCACCAACATCCGAGTAAATATACTCGTTTCCCTTACTCGGACACCTCTACCCGATTGAACTCGAGTTAATGGGGGCGGTGTACCCATTTACTCGAGTGAGGTATATACTATTCGATCACAATCGAGCTTAGCGCCCCCAACACCCTAATAGACTTTTTACCTGCAGATGACTATATATGTAATTTACTTTAGTATATTCATCTCTCTTCACACTCCTTTAAACAAAACCCATATTTGCATACTCTCGCTTTCATCTTTTTCTTCCTCTAAGAACACTCATCTAAATATTTTCTCAATCTCCAAACAAAAACCCCCAATTCATTTGATGAAAAAATACAACCTAATGCGTTTTCTGTAAAGATGAACCCCAGTCAATGAAGCAATAGTGAAGCTCCTGATGCGTTTTCTGCCACCACATAGCTTGAAGATCAGGAGACAGACGTCATACAAGTTGAAGCTGGCGTCATTTTTTTTATCTTTGATTTAGGATCAGTTCATGGAAAAGTTTGGATTCTATTCTACACCTCCAAATTTTTGCATCCGATAAGATAAATATAATCTATACTTCTATAATAAATAAAAATAAATGAGGACAATGATGACAAAATTATCAAAGATTGGGGCGTTTTGAGTTGAATCGGGTGATCGTTAGTTGGGGGAAGAATCCCCCCGAATCGGATTTCATGTCGGATTCTTAGCCCTTCCCTTGACTGGTTTTCCCGCCTAAAATATTGATCCACATTGTGGGACACGCGGACCTTAATGTCCGGCCCGTTTTAACTGTTCAAACCCGTTTGTTATTCTTCTGTCGTTCCCAAGATTAAGCAAACCTTATTTTCAACCTCTCAAAGGGATTCAACGCTACCACCATATACTTGCACCTCTTACCTCTGCGAAATCCGACTCAACATCGTCTGCCTCTCAATCGATCTCAGCTTCACCTCCCTCCTCTCCTTCATTTAATCGCTCAGTAATTTTGATTTGGATTTTACTTTGTATGTATATTCGTATCAAATCTTATCTAATCACTCGTGTTGTGTTGTGTATGTACAGATTTGAATGTATGTGTGTGATGATTTGTTGAAGATTAATGGGTTTGTTTATTAGGTCTGTTTGTTACTCGAATTCTTCTAATACCACATTGTAAGTTCTTTGTTTCTCCTTGATACAATTTCTAAACCCTAATCGGTTTCCCCCTTTTAGGATGAAAACATAATGTTGGTAACCCTAATTTCGTTTTCCCCTTTTGCAAATGAACCAAACGACAGAATCAAGTAATACTCCTTTGTCTTCTCTAAAACACTAATATTGTAAAATTAAATTTCTTTGTGTAATAAATGATATGATGGAAGCATTTTTTAAAACATCTTCTGTTTAGGGTTTATAACTATCCAATTCGACTATCGACAGCGGCGGCTCTCAACCGATTAGGGTTTTACATTGAGGAGGCATGTACATGTGGGGAGCAGAACATTGCCTACCTTACCAAATTCTTCTTATGTTTAATTGATATTGAGTTCTCTCCATTTCTTTGTAGCAATTTTTTCTAAATAAGACTACTGTATTTGTGAATGTAGATGGCAGCCAGTTTCTGCAGTGCTAGAGATATGAACTATGGATGATTGTGACTGTAGATATGAACGTGGCAGGTAAAATTTTTATTACACTGTTTTGATTGGATGTATTTTAATGAAAGAAATATATATTTTGTCTTCTTTAAGTCATGATCAAAGGATGTGTTATGCGATTAGCAATTGATGAATGATCCTATTAAATATGTACAAAGTCAACTGTTTGCAAATGTCATGAATCATGCATGTTTTTTCTTGGTGTGGTTGGCATTGCTTTAGTGCACCAAATAAACTGTTTGATTAAAAAAAAAATCTAACATTAAAATTCATAAATAACATTTACAGGAACTGGAATTTGGGTGGAAAATTGTTCTTAGTAACTCTATTGGATTTTGTGGAGCAGCATTTGGGAGTGTAGGTGGAGTTGGAGGTGGTGGTATACGTGTGCCAATGCTTACCCTAATTACTGGTTTTGATCCTAAATATGCTAATGCTAATTTGCTATTACTAGATGTAAGAATAAACAATATCCTACATATATTATAATATTAATCTATTTATTTGAACTAAAATGTTTTATTTTGTTCTTTTTTCAGGTATGATCATGGGGGCAGCAGCCTCAACTGTACATTTTTTACATTCATAAGTTAAGGCATCCGACACTTGATTCGCCGATTATTGATTATGATTTGGCATTGCTTATTCAACCGATGTTGATGCTAGGAGTAAGTATTGGTGTTGCATTTATCGTTATCTTTGCCTATTGGATGGTCATTGTTCTTTTTATAGGTATTTTTATGTTTATATTCAATTGTATATTTGTATTTTTCCCTTTGGGTGTTTTGCTAAAATGACTATTTAATCTGCAGGCACATCAACCAGGCTTTTTGCAGAGGTGTTGAAACATGGAATAAAGAAACAGTTATGAAAAAGGTAATAAACAGTTTAATTTGTAGAGTTTTATAGGCTTTTGATGCTTAGTATTTAGGGTTTGTTTGACAGGTTATGATTATTTGAGGAATTAATAGATAAACTAAATATGTAGTTTGGTCTAACTGTCGTAAGAAGGAAGTTGTAAAATTGAACGATTGATTCAATAAATATTGGGTTATTATTTACGATTCTCGCCTAAGTTTGGTCTAACACCCATAAATTTAATTTACGGTTAGTATTTACGCCATTTTGGTTTTCATGTACTCTACTATTGCATCCCTACACAGTGGAAACAAGATCAAAAACTGATTTAATTTAATTGAAAATAATTTTAATCTTCTTGCTGGTGTTTTTAATCTATTAAATCTGCCATTACGAGTTTAAAATGTGAGACAATAATGCTTAAACAATTAATTAAAATTTGTCTAACACATTACTATTTTATAGATAAAACAACATAATTATTTAAATAACCAATTTCTAATTTTATAAAAAAAATTACAATATGTTTTTAGTAGACCAAAATGAATAAAACCTTATTTTATGTCTTCTGTTTTTATACAAATTAACGAACATTTTTATTGGATTCATAAGGATGAATTTTGAATTAAATGGATAATTCATGTATTAATATGGTGTTTTTAATCTATTAAATCTGCCATATTGAATTGAAAACTTTGTTTAGATCGTTTGTGTTATCAATTGAATCTGCCCTATTCATTGTTTATGCTTTTGCATTCGATCATATGTGCTTCTACTAGCTTGTAAGAATGAACAACTTTGAATGCTTAATCAGAAATATAGTTGGCAGTTGGCACCTTTTGTCTAAAATCACCTTTTGTCTAAAATCTATTTGCATTCATTCACAGATTCATGTTGTTTTTGTGTTAGTTTTATGGAAAACTGTGAATGGCAAATAAAAAATTAGCATAAATAACTAGTGTTAATGAATATTTACATTCTTGTAGTTACATTACTTTTATTGTAGTTAGGCTTTACATTGCACGATTGAACCTATTGTCCTGTTGTATTAACTATTAACTCTGTTTAGCTATTTGCAATGTTATCTTGTGTCTATAGGTTTGCATCTCATTTGGTGAAAACTATTTGATACAAAATGATGAAAAATATTTCAATCTAACATTTCCAAATTTAAGTTTTTTTTGGGTTTTTTAGGCCTAGCAAAAAAGCTTCTTCAATTTGGAATTATATACGAGTTACACGTTTGTTTTCCGAGTTTGTTTTGAAAAAGGCTCAACATCTAATGAGTTCTTCCCTGTAATTCTTCTAAAAAGTTCTTAGTGCACATTAATATTTCTAAGATTAGAGGCATTGATTGAAATCCCATTCTTTATATCTACGGTTTGTAGAATTGGAGATAGGGAGAGACTGAAATGATCCAGTCGTTTTTTTATTTATTTTTTTGCTGATTGTTGCTTATATAATATTTGGGGCTATGATATGGTAATTCTTTTTAGGAAATTGATAGCAACTATGATGGGGAGAAACTTTGAGTTTGGAGATAACCTAGAAAGCTTCCAAACTTCAACAAATATTATTGTGATGTGTGAACCCTACAATAACAACAAACTTGTGCATTGTTAACCGTGACACCTGCGAAATTCCTAAATCTAAAACCTAGTTGTTGGACTAAGCCCAACTAGGCCCAATAAGGTCCAATAGAAGTCCAAAACCATTCGAGGCCCAAATTGAATAATCCAAACATCATACTAGTCACATGGTTTCTTCTAATGATTTGTTAACCGGTTCAGAAACCTAATCATTAAACGCGTCAGACATCAGTTTGCTACCGTATGTATGATAAGACGAGTAAATAAAATAGCGAATTATTAACATTCATTTGAAAAGACAGTTTCATTAAATACACGCGTAACACGTATATACGAACGCTAAACTGCGTTAGATGCTCGTAAAATTAATGATAAGCAGTATGGTTATTACTGATACGTACTTTAATACAAGAAATAATATAAACATTTATTTTAATATTATTAGTAAAATAATAATAATAATACTCGGAGCGCGAAACGTTTGAATGGACGAATGTGTTAGAAACAAAATGCGGACGTGTACCGGTGTATTTACCAAACGAAGCAGAAGTTTCACGATTTAAACACTTGAACGATATTTATAATAATGTTTCACAAAACTAAGCACTTTAAAATAATAATTCGTAAATTTAATCGTGACGGAGACTCGAGTGGATACACGTTTTCTCTAAACCAGTGTTATTTCTTTTCTAAGCCTCCACCTAAACCCTAGATATATAAGGATTAGAAACTTCATCTTCCTCATTTGCTCCCACCACTCAAAACCCTAGAGAGAGAGAGGCCAAAATCGAGAGAGAGAGAGGGGGGGGGGGGGCAGGGTTCGGCCACCCTCTGGCGGACCTCCGGCAGACGACGGCGGCTCAGCCGCGAAGATCACGACAGCGGCGGCAGAGCGCGCGACGGCGCAAGGCAGCGATGCACGGTGGCGGACCGTCCTCCGGCTAGTGGCGGCAGTGGAGTTCTTTTTCGGGTAGATCTCGTCGTCCTACTTCCGATGGTGGTGGTGGTTCTCCCTAACTCACGGCGGTGGAGGTGTAAACCGTCTCCAAAGGGTGGCGGCGGCTAGGGTTCCGCCACCTCAAGGTGATCCAGCGAAGTTCACGGCTTTCCGGTGAGTCCTCTCCACGTTTTCTTGTTATTCAAGTCTAGATTTACACACTCTTAACGTTAAAAATTCATTTTGAAACGATTCCGGCGGACAGGAGCCTTTTTCCGACCATCCTCGTTGTTCCGGCGAGTTTCGGCAGACCCCACTTGACCGGATCCTTGTTATTTGTTGTCCTGCTATCCCGATCTTCAAAGGTTCGAATTATGCTTTGCCAAGATCTAGTAAATTGTATTTCGGTTAGTTAGTGTTCGTTAGATCAGTTGGATTGTGGCCGGGTTTCATTCCCGAGTATAAAATACTTGATTTTTGGACAGGATACGACCTCCTGGACCTCAGTCAAATCTGGTCAAACTCGGTCAACGAAAGTCAACTATGGTCAACACGAGTCAATGGGTTCGTATACGCAAACCGAGTGTTCGGAAAGGTATAAAACGCACGCTAAAGCGATTATATTAATTAGGCGAAAGCTAAACGAGTGTGTGTGCGGTTAAAGCAACTTGAGCCTAGACTATGTTTTAATGGTAAAAATAAGTATTATTACGACATTTAAAACTAATGAGTCGTATCGAAGATGTTGGTAACAAGAGAATTACATTCAAATAAGGATATACAAATATTAGACGATAAATTCGAACGTGTAATGAGTAAATAAATCCTTAATACGACTAACAAATCATATATAGGTGTATAAATACATATGATTACTTTGAACATGTATATATATATATATATATATATATATATATATAATATACGTTATATATAAAAATCATTGATTATTATTTGAGATAATTTGGATAACAATTGTTTTAAGGATAAACTCGTATGTTGTATATTACGTTTGGACATTTTAAACCCATACGAACTAATTTATAAAGTAATCGACTAAACGAGAGTTTGACAAGTAACAATGATCCGTTCAAACATATTCCTGTATATATATATATATATATTCGTATCTCCTCTCAAAAGATATTTTTCATATATACATAGCATATAAATGTATGTTTTATGGAAAAACAAATAAGTATATCCTTACATAAAAATGAACAAAACGACGTTTAGTCACGAAATACAATGCGGTGCAAATATATTTGGGAAATTTGAAACTATATAAATATATGAATATATTTATTTGTGTGAATATACTATAAGTCCTGAGATGGTTTTACTAAATTATATAGTTGCATACATTCCGTTTAAGGATGCACAAACATGAATTATTATAGTTATTTATACGCGCACATAGCTTTATACGACCGTGTCTACGACAAACTAATATTTGAATATAACCATTGAAACGTATTCGAATTGAGAAACCCGACACAAATTAAGCAACTAATATTGCCGAATGTTAAACCAACATCGTATATACTGTCACACCCCGCCAGGGCGGAAACGCGAGGCGCGACTTTCACTGGTTTTCAAAGCATATGATTACCGCAAACACATACATGTAATTGGATACATAACTGAATTTAAAATATTTACATTACAAAATATCAATTTGAGTTTACAAATGTTTAAGATTTCGCAAATATGACTCAAGACCATGAGTTATACAAGAGAAATCCTCCCAAAAGCCGTATCCACGTGCATGCATGTAACCTACATTGCTAACCTGATGACCACGTTCAATTTCCTGAAAACATACTTAAAACAGTCAACACGAGGTTGGTTAGTTCACAAGTTATTATAAAGAGTTATCATAAACCCAATGTTTAAATCTGATCTTTTTGCCAATCAAAACTCTTTGTTAAACCTGATCATTTTAACCTGATCAGTACTCTTTCGTTTAAACCTGATCACTTTAACCTGATCAGAATTCTTTACTTTAAACCTGATCACTTTACCCTGATCAGAACTCTTTTGTGTAAAACCTGATCATTTTAACCTGATCAGAACTCTTTTGATAAACCTGATCACTTTACCCTGATCAGAACTCTTTTGTGTAAAACCTGATCATTTTAACCTGATCAGAACTCTTTTGATAAACCTGATCACTTTACCCTGATCAGAACTCTTTTGTGTAAAACCTGATCAGAACCCTTTTGTGTAAAACCTGATCATTTTAACATGATCAGAACTTCTTTTAATTAAAACCTGATCACATTAGCCTGATCAGAACTTCTTTTAATTAAAACCTGATCACTTTAGCCTGATCAGAACTCTTTTGTATGTATTACCAATGAATATGATTACTAATCCGATCTATCGACCCCATTTGTAAGCTTGCAAGGAATACAAAATAGTATGTAATGTACGAGACCGTAACCAAACCCCAACTTTCTGTGCCTCCCCTCGCCTTTCTGCGAGTAAGACAATATGCGGTCATTCGGCCATTTTGACCCCTGGTTAGCGCGACTAACCATGACCGGAGGCGTCACCCCCAATAGTACTATTCATATAATCCCGGGCTAAATCCATAGCTAATGGTTACTAATTTATTACGAGGACTTTAAGCGCTTTATTGTTCCCTCAATACATACATACGGTCAGATCATTAGTTCCATTCATTTATACACAAAAGTCTTTTACAAGTATGTTTCCACCCCAAATCATTTCAAAAACTTAGAAAAAGGGGGATTAGTGAAACTCACCTCGACAGTATGAATGCTAGCAAATATTTGAATGACGGCAGATTCGCCTATCCGTATCCTAATTACACAAGGATAACATACACGTTAAGACTACCCGTCTTAAACGCAAATTGTTCACTTGACTTAGTCGATCTGATTGCTTTTTTTTTTAATTATCTTTTTAGTTTTTTCCAACCTTGTTTTGTTATAAAAATAGTTCTGAGTTACTGCCTTATGGGCTGATGAACAGGTATCGAAACTTTCTTAGTTTCGATTGAACAGAACAGATGTCGAAACTTCCTAGTTTCGACTGAGTGAAATAGTATCGAAACTACCTAGTTTCGATTGTACACAGGTATCGAAACTTCCTAGTTTCGATTGAGTAAATAGATATCGAAACTCCTAGTTTCGATAGAATTACCGGTATCGAAACTCCTAGTTTCGATTGAATAACTGGTATCGAAACTCCTAGTTTCGATCAATAGGTATCGAAACTCCCAGTTTCGATTGACCAACAGGTATCGAAACTCTGCACTTTGATTTACAGAATTCACTCTGTATATTTTTATGTTCAAATCTTGAGTTTGACACAGTTTTCTTGTTATCTTACTTGCGTTTGAACGATTTGTATGTTTTGTTACGGTTTTTAAAGAAAATAAAAGCGATAATAGCGAGTTTTTACCTCAAACAGGGAATGGTTTCTGAGAAACAGAGAAAATAGTCTTGAATTCTTTTGTTAAGCTTTCTTCAAGAACACTTGAAATTCTCCTTATGACACCGAATTATGGTGATTTTCGCTTTAAAACTGGACTTCGAGATGAAAGAGAATTGTGAAATTGCCGTAAGAGAAATGAAAAAGATTGGGAGTGAAGGTGAGGTTTCGACTGAAGAGGTATGGTTTTCCTCTGAATTTGAGTGAAATAGGCAAGTGGGAGAATGGCTCCCTGACTCTCGGCCAAGAAAGTCAAGAAATAGTTTAGGGTTAATGTTAACAAATTTTTAAGTATTAATTTATTATGGTATTAGTATCAATTAGAGTTTTAAAGGGGTAATTAAATTCAGTTTCGATTCTTCACGGTATTATAATTTTTAACCATTTTATGGCTCGTTGAAGAAAATATTAGAATCTTGGCTCAACGTAAATTTTGTGTAATATATATATATATATTTTTCTGGTTATTTTATTTAACCATTTACGTTCGCATTAAGTCGGGTTATCCTGCTTACTTTTTATAGTAACTCTTTACGGTTTACTAGACTTGGAACAAACTTCTTTGCTAGACTTCTTGACTTTACTTAGTCAAAATAAAATATCAGGAAATAATAATTATGAACGTGCGTTTATGAAATGTGGATATTGACCTAAAATGCTGGGTGTCACATTCTCCCCATGTTACAGAGAATTTCGTCCCGAAATTCAGTTCTTGTCACTCTGACTTGGAGTGTTTGTAAACAATGACGGGTACTTGGATTTCATTTTATCTTCCCGCTCCCTCGTATACTCGAGGCCGCGCTTTGAATTCCAACGTACCTTGACCAGCTTAACACGGCTGCGCCTTGTTCTCTGAACCTTCCAATCTGTGACTTCCATAGGTTCCTCAATGAAGTGCAACTTGTCGTCTATGTGAATCTCATCAGGCGGTATAATTAACGTCTCGTCTGATAAACACTTCTTGAGATTTGATACATGAAACGTATCATGTACATTGCTTAGTTCTTGTGGCAACTTGAGCTTGTAAGCTACAGAGCCAACCCTAGCCAATATTTCAAATGGTCCAACGTACCTAGGGTTAAGCTTGCCACGGTTGCCAAATCTTGCAACTCCTTTCCAAGGTGAGACCTTTAACATGACTTTGTCTCCTACTTGGAATTCTAAAGGTCTTCGTCTGTTATCCGCGTAACTCTTTTGTCTGTCACGGGCGGCCTTCAGACGATCCTTGATTTTGAAAATCTTATCTGTGGTCTCTTGAATAACTTCAGGACCGGTTAAATGTTTGTCGCCAACCTCCGCCCAACATAGCGGTGAACGACATTTTCGACCATACAAAGCCTCAAACGGAGCGGCTTTGATGCTGGTGTGGTAACTGTTATTATATGAAAACTCAGCTAGTGGCAAATGAGTATCCCAATTTCCACCGAAGTCAATTGCACACGCACGGAGCATATCCTCTAAGGTTTGAATGGTTCTTTCACTTTGACCATCTGTTTGTGGGTGATATGCCGTGCTCATGTCAAGACGTGTGCCCATGGCTTCTTGTAACGATTTCCAGATTCTAGACACGAATCTGCTGTCTCTATCAGAGATAATAGAAATTGGTACTCCATGCCTAGCCACAATTTCCTTGATATAAAGTTTTGCAAGTTTCTCGGTTTTATCCGTTTCTTTGATGGGTAGAAAATGAGCTGATTTCGTCAAACGATCGATAATTACCCATATAGTGTCGTACCCGTTCGACGTCTTGGGTAACTTTGTAATGAAATCCATGGAAATCTGTTCCCATTTCCATTGAGGTATCTCGGGTTGTTGTAACAATCCCGACGGTTTCTGATGTTCTGCTTTTTCTTTTGAACATGTCAGGCATTTACCGACATAAATAGCAATTTCTCCTTTCATGTTCGGCCACCAGTAGAATTCTTTCAGATCTTTATACATTTTATCCGAACCTGGGTGAATGGAGTACATGGACTTGTGGGGCTTCGTCCATAACCAACTCCCGTGAGTTACCAAAACATGGCACCCAAATTCTATTCATGAAGTATAAAGTGTCATCTGACTTTGGTTCCAACTGCTTTATCATTCCTCGTAAAGCTTCATTCTGACTGTTTTCTTCTTTGATTGCTTCTTGTTGTGCCATCTGAATTTGAGTCGTGAGACTCGTATGAATTGTCAATTCTAGGGCACGAACACGGAGTGTTTTAACTCGTTCTTTACGACTTAAGGCATCTGCTACGACGTTTGCCTTACCAGGGTGATACTTGATATCACAGTCGTAATCATTCAGTAGTTCTACCCAACGACGTTGCCTCATGTTAAGTTCTTTCTGATTAAAGATGTGCTGGAGACTCTTGTGGTCTGTAAAGATAGTACATTTTGTACCGTATAAGTAATGTCTCCAAATCTTGAGTGCAAACACAACAGCACCCAATTCCAGATCGTGAGTCGTATAATTTTTCTCATGTACTTTTAGCTGTCTGGATGCATACGCTATGACTTTTTCTCTCTGCATCAATACACATCCCAAACCTTGGTGTGATGCGTCACAGTACACAATGAAATTGTCAGTCCCTTCGGGAAGGGATAGGATTAGTGCACTGCAAAGTTTTTGCTTCAGCAATTGAAAAGCTGATTCTTGTTTAACAGTCCAATCAAACTTTTTGTCCTTCTGGGTTAACGTGGTCAAAGGTAAGGCTATCTTTGAAAAATTCTCGATAAATCGCCTGTAATATCCTGCCAAACCCAGAAATTGGCGCACCTCAGTCGGAGTTCTTGGTGCTTCCCAGTTTTTGATAGCTTCAATCTTAGATGGATCCACATGGATACCTTTCTTATTGATGACATGTCCGAGAAAGTGAACCTCTTGGATCCAAAACTCACACTTAGAGAATTTGGCATAAAGCTTCTCATTCCTGAGTAGTTCCAAGATTAATTTCAAATGATGTTCATGTTCATCCTTGGTTCGTGAATATATCAATATGTCATCGATAAACACAATCACGAATTTATCCAAGTATGGCTTGCACACGCGGTTCATGAGATCCATGAAGACAGCTGGTGCATTAGTCAAGCCAAATGGCATAACTAGGAATTCGTAGTGACCGTAACGAGTCCTAAAAGCCGTTTTTGGTATATCTTCTTCCTGAATTTTCAGTTGATGATACCCTGATCGTAGATCAATTTTAGAATAGAAACTGGAACCTTGAAGTTGATCAAACAAATCGTCTATTCGAGGAAGAGGATACCGATTTTTGATTGTCAGCTTGATCAATTCCCGATAATCAATGCACATTCTAAAGGTTCCATCCTTTTTCTTTACAAATAGGACCGGAGCTCCCCATGGTGAGAAACTCGGTCTTATGAAACCTTTGTCAAGTAACTCTTGTAGTTGGCTTGACAGTTCCTGCATCTCGGAAGGGGCTAGACGATACGGTGATCGTGCAACTGGTGCGGCTCCTGGTACTAGGTCGATCCGAAACTCGACTTGTCTTGATGGTGGTATTCCTGGTAAGTCTTCGGGAAATACCTCCGAATAATCTCTGACGACTGGTATGTCCTCAAGTCGACGTTCTTCGGGTTTCTACTCGACGATGTGAGCCAGGAATGCACAATAACCCTTGCGTAGATACTTATGAGCTTTCATGCAGTTTATCGTTTTTAACATCGTTATACACCTTTCGCCTTGAATTGAAAGAATTTCTCCGTTTGGTAGGGGAATACATACAATCTTCTCGAAGCATACTATCTCGGCACGATTCTTGGTTAACCAATCCATACCAATAACAATATCGAAACTCCCTAATTCGACGGGTAGAAGGTCTATACTGAATGTACGGTTTTCTAAACATAAAGTACAACCCCTAAAGACCTCTCCGGTTTCTATTAATTTCCCATTTGCTAATTCAATTGTATAACGTTGATCTAGTTTGCTGGCCTTAATACCGAGTAAGGATTTAAAATCATTCGACACAAAGCTCATATCCGCACCCGAATCAAAAAGTATAGAGGCATAGTGATTATTTATCGGGAACGTACCAGTGACGATGTTCGGGTCCTGGCGTGCGTCCCTTGCACCCATCACAAATGCCCTCCCTGGTGCCTGAGCGTTGTTCTGATTCTTCCACTTGGGACAATCCTTCTTGAAGTGTTTTAGATCACCACATACAAAACATCCCGGTTTAATTTTCCCCAATCGGTTGTTAGTTCGACAAGCTTGAGTGGTGTGACCAAACTTGTCGCATTTTCCACACTTGATGCAAACACCGGCATGATGATTTCCACACCTCTTACATCTCGGTAGGCCCCTATCATACTCCTTTCTTTCCACTGTGTTGGCTGCAAAAGCCTTCACAGTTCCTTGTTTCTTAAACTCTTGTTTTCCAGATTTGTTACTTGAATTTCCCATCCATTTCCTTTTCTCCCCAGATCTACCTTCCTCATTCTCCTTCCTCACAAACAATTCATTACGTACTGCATCATCCTTTAGTTTGAATGCTAAAGTTATAGCACTCTTGGCATCTATTGGATTAGATGATGTTACCATGCTTCGAATTTGAGGCGCAAGGCCCCACAGATACCTTTCAACACGCTTATGTTCTGGTGTGACCATATGCGGTACCAGAAGTGCCAATTCATTGAAGCGGTCGGTGTATCCCGCTACATCATCTCCTATCATCTGTAGGTTCCACATCTTAGTTTCAATCTTTTGCAATTCGTTTCGAGGACAGTATTCCTCAATCATCATGTTTTTCAAATCTTCCCAAGACAATTGGTACGCTGTTTCTCTCCCCAAAGTCTTCATTTGAGTATTCCACCAAGTTAAAGCTTTATCAGTGAGCGTGCAGGTAGAATACTTCACTATGCAATCAGCGGTGCATTCACTTATATCAATCACCGACTCCATATGTTCTATCCATCTCATTAGTCCTACTGCACCCTCGGTACCATTAAAACTGCGGGGTTTGCATGATAGGAAGGCCTTGTAGGTACACTTCCTATTTGGAGCATCTGCAGGATCACAAGTCATAACGTCATTAATTCGGATCATGACTATGTGTTATGACTTATTTATTTTTATTACCTCCGGAACCTCCGGAACCTCCTGCTGTACCGCTACCCCCTGCGGTACCGCTACCTCCTGCACCTCCTCCGCTATTTCGGTTTGCTTCATACTGCTCTATGGCGGCAGCTACTCGTTGTGCTATTTAGTTGTTCCATGTTTGGGGAAATTGTCTCGTTGTTGACACCAGTAGTGTTACGGGGTGTCCCACGCTTAGGTGCCATGACGTTCTTTCTAACATGTCAATTAAAAAGAAACAACATCATATATCAATAATGATAGATCATGACATAAGGATACCACAACATCAAACATGAACAACTATCATTACAACATAAACCATTACATACATAGTCAAAACATACATAGTACATTGTTCCAAAAGATAAGGATACAAAAGGATGGGTTCTCATGACCTCATCAGTACTAAAGTTTTAAACTACATAATGTACTATGGGCACAACCCGCCCATAATAGGTTTAGAAGAAGAAGTGAGAGTACAATCCAATCATCATGGCAAGTCCCGCCATGACAAAGCTAGCTCTCGCCACAAATTCTGCAGCCAAAGTCCTTTCCTCCAGCGCCTCCACCATGTCTCGGACCGTGAGAGTGAACTGCCAGTCCATATCAGCTCTCAACTCGAGGTAGTCAGTGGCACTCTGTATGTCTCGAGTGCTATTCTCCAGAGTCTGTACTTGAGATTCGAGCCCTTGACATAAGCGCATGGCTGCATCCCCCTGTGCCCGAATATCATCTAGGAGATCATCAAGACGCTCCTCATGCGTACGAACGCGAGCTACCAAGGTAGGCACATTGAGCTCTATGGCTTCCCCAGTGTGGGGTAGGGGTGTTGGGGAGTTAGAAGACTCTCCAAGCTCAAAGGTAGATGGGATGCTCTCCATCTCCCTCCAACGTGCCAGAGTACGGGGCATCCAACGGATAGTTCCCACGGTAGGGTGGTAGCAGGGTCGTTGCCTCGGTGGTTCCTCATCGGTCTCCAAGTCTTTCGGGTCACGGGCTGCCAGGTTTCTCTTGCGCGGAAGTCGAACCTTCTTCCTAGCACTTTGCACCTTAACTGGTCCTCCGCTTTTCTTTCGGTAGACGATGGGCGGTTCTCCCAGGGCGACATTGGGTGGTGTCGAGCTGCGAACTTGTATTCGATTTTTAGGGCGTGAGGCGGAAAGTTCCTCGTTGGATTCAGAGTCAGAGACGGGGTCAGAGTGTGAATGTGACGACATACTTGTGACTACAATATCCACATGACATGATGACTGGTTATGCAATGCTTATGCAATGAAAACATTTTAGTGAGTCATTCAAATTATAGACTAGGTTCCGTTTTAGACACCTAGTTCGCTATAATCAATGGCTCTGATACCAAGTTCTGTCACACCCCGCCAGGGCGGAAACGCGAGGCGCGACTTTCACTGGTTTCCAAAGCATATGATTACCGCAAACACATACATGTAATTGGATACATAACTGAATTTAAAATATTTACATTACAAAATATCAATTTGAGTTTACAAATGTTTAAGATTTCGCAAATATGACTCAAGACCATGAGTTATACAAGAGAAATCCTCCCAAAAGCCGTATCCACGTGCATGCATGTAACCTACATTGCTAACCTGATGACCACGTTCAATTTCCTGAAAACATACTTAAAACTGTCAACACGAGGTTGGTGAGTTCACAAGTTATTATAAAGAGTTATCATAAACCCAATGTTTAAATCTGATCTTTTTGCCGATCAAAACTCTTTGTTAAACCTGATCATTTTAACCTGATCAGTACTCTTTCGTTTAAACCTGATCACTTTAACCTGATCAGAATTCTTTACTTTAAACCTGATCACTTTACCCTGATCAGAACTCTTTTGTGTAAAACCTGATCATTTTAACCTGATCAGAACTCTTTTGATAAACCTGATCACTTTACCCTGATCAGAACTCTTTTGTGTAAAACCTGATCATTTTAACCTGATCAGAACTCTTTTGATAAACCTGATCACTTTACCCTGATCAGAACTCTTTTGTGTAAAACCTGATCAGAACCCTTTTGTGTAAAACCTGATCATTTTAACCTGATCAGAACTTCTTTTAATTAAAACCTGATCACATTAGCCTGATCAGAACTTCTTTTAATTAAAACCTGATCACTTTAGCCTGATCAGAACTCTTTTGTATGTATTACCAATGAATATGATTACTAATCCGATCTATCGACCCCATTTGTAAGCTTGCAAGGAATACAAAATAGTATGTAATGTACGAGACCGTAACCAAACCCCAACTTTCTGTGCCTCCCCTCGCCTTTCTGCGAGTAAGACAATATGCGGTCATTCGGCCATTTTGACCCCTGGTTAGCGCGACTAACCATGACCGGAGGCGTCACCCCCAATAGTACTATTCATATAATCCCGGGCTAAATCCATAGCTAATGGTTACTAATTTATTACGAGGACTTTAAGCGCTTTATTGTTCCCTCAATACATACATACGGTCAGATCATTAGTTCCATTCATTTATACACAAAAGTCTTTTACAAGTATGTTTCCACCCCAAATCATTTCAAAAACTTAGAAAAAGGGGGATTAGTGAAACTCACCTCGACAGTATGAATGCTAGCAAATATTTGAATGACGGCAGATTCGCCTATCCGTATCCTAATTACACAAGGATAACATACACGTTAAGACTACCCGTCTTAAACGCAAATTGTTCACTTGACTTAGTCGATCAGATTGCTTTTTTTTTTAATTATCTTTTTAGTTTTTTCCAACCTTGTTTTGTTATAAAAATAGTTCTGAGTTACTGCCTTATGGGCTGATGAACAGGTATCGAAACTTTCTTAGTTTCGATTGAACAGAACAGATGTCGAAACTTCCTAGTTTCGACTGAGTGAAATAGTATCGAAACTACCTAGTTTCGATTGTACACAGGTATCGAAACTTCCTAGTTTCGATTGAGTAAATAGATATCGAAACTCCTAGTTTCGATAGAACAACCGGTATCGAAACTCCTAGTTTCGATTGAATAACTGGTATCGAAACTCCTAGTTTCGATCAATAGGTATCGAAACTCCCAGTTTCGATTGACCAACAGGTATCGAAACTGCACTTTGATTTACAGAATTCACTCTGTATATTTTTATGTTCAAATCTTGAGTTTGACACAGTTTTCTTGTTATCTTACTTGCGTTTGAACGATTTGTATGTTTAGTTACGGTTTTTAAAGAAAATAAAAGCGATAATAGCGAGTTTTTACCTCAAACAGGGAATGGTTTCTGAGAAACAGAGAAAATAGTCTTGAATTCTTTTGTTAAGCTTTCTTCAAGAACACTTGAAATTCTCCTTATGACACCGAATTATGGTGATTTTCGCTTTAAAACTGGACTTCGAGATGAAAGAGAATTGTGAAATTGCCGTAAGAGAAATGAGAAAGATTGGGAGTGAAGGTGAGGTTTCGACTGAAGAGGTATGGTTTTCCTCTGAATTTGAGTGAAATAGGCAAGTGGGAGAATGGCTCCCTGACTCTCGGCCAAGAAAGTCAAGAAATAGTTTAGGGTTAATGTTAACAAATTTTTAAGTATTAATTTATTATGGTATTAGTATCAATTAGAGTTTTAAAGGGGTAATTAAATTCAGTTTCGATTCTTCACGGTATTATAATTTTTAACCATTTTATGGCTCGTTGAAGAAAATATTAGAATCTTGGCTCAACGTAAATTTTGTGTAATATATATATATATATTTTTATGGTTATTTTATTTAACCATTTACGTTCGCATTAAGTCGGGTTATCCTGCTTACTTTTTCTAGTAACTCTTTACGGTTTACTAGATTTGGAACAAACTTCTTTGCTAGACTTCTTGACTTTACTTAGTCAAAATAAAATATCAGGAAATAATAATTATGAACGTGCGTTTATGAAATGTGGATATTGACCTAAAATGCTGGGTGTCACATTCTCCCCATGTTACAGAGAATTTCGTCCCGAAATTCAGTTCTTGTCACTCTGACTTGGAGTGTTTGTAAACAATGACGGGTACTTGGATTTCATTTTATCTTCCCGCTCCCTCGTATACTCGAGGCCGCGCTTTGAATTCCAACGTACCTTGACCAGCTTAACACGGCTGCGCCTTGTTCTCTGAACCTTCCAATCTGTGACTTCCATAGGTTCCTCAATGAAGTGCAACTTGTCGTCTATGTGAATCTCATCAGGCGGTATAATTAACGTCTCGTCTGATAAACACTTCTTGAGATTTGATACATGAAACGTATCATGTACATTGCTTAGTTCTTGTGGCAACTTGAGCTTGTAAGCTACAGAGCCAACCCTAGCCAATATTTCAAATGGTCCAACGTACCTAGGGTTAAGCTTGCCACGGTTGCCAAATCTTGCAACTCCTTTCCAAGGTGAGACCTTTAACATGACTTTGTCTCCTACTTGGAATTCTAAAGGTCTTCGTCTGTTATCCGCGTAACTCTTTTGTCTGTCACGGGCGGCCTTCAGACGATCCTTGATTTTGAAAATCTTATCTGTGGTCTCTTGAATAACTTCAGGACCGGTTAAATGTTTGTCGCCAACCTCCGCCCAACATAGCGGTGAACGACATTTTCGACCATACAAAGCCTCAAACGGAGCGGCTTTGATGCTGGTGTGGTAACTGTTATTATATGAAAACTCAGCTAGTGGCAAATGAGTATCCCAATTTCCACCGAAGTCAATTGCACACGCACGGAGCATATCCTCTAAGGTTTGAATGGTTCTTTCACTTTGACCATCTGTTTGTGGGTGATATGCCGTGCTCATGTCAAGACGTGTGCCCATGGCTTCTTGTAACGATTTCCAGATTCTAGACACGAATCTGCTGTCTCTATCAGAGATAATAGAAATTGGTACTCCATGCCTAGCCACAATTTCCTTGATATAAAGTTTTGCAAGTTTCTCGGTTTTATCCGTTTCTTTGATGGGTAGAAAATGAGCTGATTTCGTCAAACGATCGATAATTACCCATATAGTGTCGTACCCGTTCGACGTCTTGGGTAACTTTGTAATGAAATCCATGGAAATCTGTTCCCATTTCCATTGAGGTATCTCGGGTTGTTGTAACAATCCCGACGGTTTCTGATGTTCTGCCTTTTCTTTTGAACATGTCAGGCATTTACCGACATAAATAGCAATTTCTCCTTTCATGTTCGGCCACCAGTAGAATTCTTTCAGATCTTTATACATTTTATCCGAACCTGGGTGAATGGAGTACATGGACTTGTGGGGCTTCATCCATAACCAACTCCCGTGAGTTACCAAAACATGGCACCCAAATTCTATTCATGAAGTATAAAGTGTCATCTGACTTTGGTTCCAACTGCTTTATCATTCCTCGTAAAGCTTCATTCTGACTGTTTTCTTCTTTGATTGCTTCTTGTTGTGCCATCTGAATTTGAGTCGTGATACTCGTATGAATTGTCAATTCTAGGGCACGAACACGGAGTGTTTTAACTCGTTCTTTACGACTTAAGGCATCTGCTACGACGTTTGCCTTACCAGGGTGATACTTGATATCACAGTCGTAATCATTCAGTAGTTCTACCCAACGACGTTGCCTCATGTTAAGTTCTTTCTGATTAAAGATGTGCTGGAGACTCTTGTGGTCTGTAAAGATAGTACATTTTGTACCGTATAAGTAATGTCTCCAAATCTTGAGTGCAAACACAACAGCACCCAATTCCAGATCGTGAGTCGTATAATTTTTCTCATGTACTTTTAGCTGTCTGGATGCATACGCTATGACTTTTTCTCTCTGCATCAATACACATCCCAAACCTTGGTGTGATGCGTCACAGTACACAATGAAATTGTCAGTCCCTTAGGGAAGGGATAGGATTGGTGCACTGCAAAGTTTTTGCTTCAGTAATTGAAAAGCTGATTCTTGTTTAACAGTCCAATCAAACTTTTTGTCCTTCTGGGTTAACGTGGTCAAAGGTAAGGCTATCTTTGAAAAATTCTCGATAAATCGCCTGTAATATCCTGCCAAACCCAGAAATTGGCGCACCTCAGTCGGAGTTCTTGGTGCTTCCCAGTTTTTGATAGCTTCAATCTTAGATGGATCCACATGGATACCTTTCTTATTGATGACATGTCCGAGAAAGTGAACCTCTTGGATCCAAAACTCACACTTAGAGAATTTGGCATAAAGCTTCTCATTCCTGAGTAGTTCCAAGATTAATTTCAAATGATGTTCATGTTCATCCTTGGTTCGTGAATATATCAATATGTCATCGATAAACACAATCATGAATTTATCCAAGTACGGCTTGCACACGCGGTTCATGAGATCCATGAAGACAGCTGGTGCATTAGTCAAGCCAGATGGCATAACTAGGAATTCGTAGTGACCGTAACGAGTCCTAAAAGCCGTTTTTGGTATATCTTCTTCCTGAATTTTCAGTTGATGATACCCTGATCGTAGATCAATTTTAGAATAGAAACTGGAACCTTGAAGTTGATCAAACAAATCGTCTATTCGAGGAAGAGGATACCGATTTTTGATTGTCAGCTTGTTCAATTCCCGATAATCAATGCACATTCTAAAGGTTCCATCCTTTTTCTTTACAAATAGGACCGGAGCTCCCCATGGTGAGAAACTCGGTCTTATGAAACCTTTGTCAAGTAACTCTTGTAGTTGGCTTGACAGTTCCTGCATCTCGGAAGGGGCTAGACGATACGGTGATCGTGCAACTGGTGCGGCTCCTGGTACTAGGTCGATCCGAAACTCGACTTGTCTTGATGGTGGTATTCCTGGTAAGTCTTCGGGAAATACCTCCGAATAATCTCTGACGACTGGTATGTCCTCAAGTCGACGTTCTTCGGGTTTCTTCTCGACGATGTGAGCCAGGAATGCACAATAACCCTTGCGTAGATACTTATGAGCTTTCATGTAGTTTATCGTTTTTAACATCGTTATACACCTTTCGCCTTGAATTGAAAGAATTTCTCCGTTTGGTAGGGGAATACGTACAATCTTCTCGAAGCATACTATCTCGGCACGATTCTTGGTTAACCAATCCATACCAATAACAATATCGAAACTCCCTAATTCGACGGGTAGAAGGTCTATACTGAATGTACGGTTTTCTAAACATAAAGTACAACCCCTAAAGACCTCTCCGGTTTCTATTAATTTCCCATTTGCTAATTCAATTGTATAACGTTGATCTAGTTTGCTGGCCTTAATACCGAGTAAGGATTTAAAATCATTCGACACAAAGCTCATATCCGCACCCGAATCAAAAAGTACAGAGGCATAGTGATTATTTATCGGGAACGTACCAGTGACGATGTTCGGGTCCTGGCGTGCGTCCCTTGCACCCATCACAAATGCCCTCCCTGGTGCCTGAGCGTTGTTCTGATTCTTCCACTTGGGACAATCCTTCTTGAAGTGTTTTAGATCACCACATACAAAACATCCCGGTTTAATTTTCCCCAATCGGTTGTTAGTTCGACAAGCTTGAGTGGTGTGACCAAACTTGTCGCATTTTCCACACTTGATGCAAACACCGGCATGATGATTTCCACACCTCTTACATCTCGGTAGGCCCCTATCATACTCCTTTCTTTCCACTGTGTTGGCTGCAAAAGCCTTCACAGTTCCTTGTTTCTTAAACTCTTGTTTTCCAGATTTGTTACTTGAATTTCCCATCCATTTCCTTTTCTCCCCAGATCTACCTTCCTCATTCTCCTTCCTCACAAACAATTCATTACGTACTGCATCATCCTTTAGTTTGAATGCTAAAGTTATAGCACTCTTGGCATCTATTGGATTAGATGATGTTACCATGCTTCGAATTTGAGGTGCAAGGCCCCACAGATACCTTTCAACACGCTTATGTTCTGGTGTGACCATATGCGGTACCAGAAGTGCCAATTCATTGAAGCGGTCGGTGTATCCCGCTACATCATCTCCTATCATCTGTAGGTTCCACATCTCAGTTTCAATCTTTTGCAATTCGTTCCGAGGACAGTATTCCTCAATCATCATGTTTTTCAAATCTTCCCAAGACAATTGGTACGCTGTTTCTCTCCCCAAAGTCTTCATTTGAGTATTCCACCAAGTTAAAGCTTTATCAGTGAGCGTGCAGGTAGAATACTTCACTATGCAATCAGCGGTGCATTCACTTATATCAATCACCGACTCCATATGTTCTATCCATCTCATTAGTCCTACTGCACCCTCGGTACCATTAAAACTGCGGGGTTTGCATGATAGGAAGGCCTTGTAGGTACACTTCCTATTTAGAGCATCTGCAGGATCACAAGTCATAACGTCATTAATTCGGATCATGACTATGTGTTATGACTTATTTATTTTTATTACCTCCGGAACCTCCGGAACCTCCTGCTGTACCGCTACCCCCTGCGGTACCGCTACCTCCTGCACCTCCTCCGCTATTTCGGTTTGCTTCATACTGCTCTATGGCGGCAGCTACTCGTTGTGCTATTTAGTTGTTCCATGTTTGGGGAAATTGTCTCGTTGTTGACACCAGTAGTGTTACGGGGTGTCCCACGCTTAGGTGCCATGACGTTCTTTCTAACATGTCAATTAAAAAGAAACAACATCATATATCAATAATGATAGATCATGACATAAGGATACCACAACATCAAACATGAACAACTATCATTACAACATAAACCATTACATACATAGTCAAAACATACATAGTACATTGTTCCAAAAGATAAGGATACAAAAGGATGGGTTCTCATGACCTCATTAGTACTAAAGTTTTAAACTACATAATGTACTATGGGCACCACCCGCCCATAATAGGTTTAGAAGAAGAAGTGAGAGTATAATCCAATCATCATGGCAAGTCCCGCCATGACAAAGCTAGCTCTCGCCACAAATTCTGCAGCCAAAGTCCTTTCCTCCAGCGCCTCCACCATGTCTCGGACCGTGAGAGTGAACTGCCAGTCCATATCAGCTCTCAACTCGAGGTAGTCAGTGGCACTCTGTATGTCTCGAGTGCTATTCTCCAGAGTCTGTACTTGAGATTCGAGCCCTTGACGTAAGCGCATGGCTGCATCCCCCTGTGCCCGAATATCATCTAGGAGATCATCAAGACGCTCCTCATGCGTACGAACGCGAGCTACCAAGGTAGGCACATTGAGCTCTATGGCTTCCCCAGTGTGGGGTAGGGGTGTTAGAAGACTCTCCAAGCTCAAAGGTAGATGGGATGCTCTCCATCTCCCTCCAACGTGCCAGAGTACGGGGCATCCAACGGATAGTTCCCACGGTAGGGTGGTAGCAGGGTCGTTGCCTCGGTGGTTCCTCATCGGTCTCCAAGTCTTTCGGGTCACGGGCTGCCAGGTTTCTCTTGCGTGGAAGTCGAACCTTCTTCCTAGCACTTTGCACCTTAACTGGTCCTCCGCTTTTCTTTCGGTAGACGATGGGCGGTTCTCCCAGGGCGACATTGGGTGGTGTCGAGTTGCGAACTTGTATTCGATTTTTAGGGCGTGAGGCGGAAAGTTCCTCGTTGGATTCAGAGTCAGAGACGGGGTCAGAGTGTGAATGTGACGACATACTTGTGACTACAATATCCACATGACATGATGACTGGTTATGCAATGCTTATGCAATGAAAACATTTTAGTGAGTCATTCAAATTATAGACTAAGTTCCGTTTTAGACACCTAGTTCGCTATAATCAATGGCTCTGATACCAAGTTCTGTCACACCCCGCCAGGGCGGAAACGCGAGGCGCGACTTTCACTGGTTTCCAAAGCATATGATTACCGCAAACACATACATGTAATTGGATACATAACTGAATTTAAAATATTTACATTACAAAATATCAATTTGAGTTTATAAATGTTTAAGATTTCGCAAATATGACTCAAGACCATGAGTTATACAAGAGAAATCCTCCCAAAAGCCGTATCCACGTGCATGCATGTAACCTACATTGCTAACCTGATGACCACGTTCAATTTCCTGAAAACATACTTAAAACTGTCAACACGAGGTTGGTGAGTTCACAAGTTATTATAAAGAGTTATCATAAACCCAATGTTTAAATCTGATCTTTTTGCCAATCAAAACTCTTTGTTAAACCTGATCATTTTAACCTGATCAGTACTCTTTCGTTTAAACCTGATCACTTTAACCTGATCAGAATTCTTTACTTTAAACCTGATCACTTTACCCTGATCAGAACTCTTTTGTGTAAAACCTGATCATTTTAACCCGATCAGAACTCTTTTGATAAACCTGATCACTTTACCCTGATCAGAACTCTTTTGTGTAAAACCTGATCATTTTAACCTGATCAGAACTCTTTTGATAAACCTGATCACTTTACCCTGATCAGAACTCTTTTATGTAAAACCTGATCAGAACCCTTTTGTGTAAAACCTGATCATTTTAACCTGATCAGAACTTCTTTTAATTAAAACCTGATCACATTAGCCTGATCAGAACTTCTTTTAATTAAAACCTGATCACTTTAGCCTGATCAGAACTCTTTTGTATGTATTACCAATGAATATGATTACTAATCCGATCTATCGACCCCATTTGTAAGCTTGCAAGGAATACAAAATAGTATGTAATGTACGAGACCGTAACCAAACCCCAACTTTCTGTGCCTCCCCTCGCCTTTCTGCGAGTAAGACAATATGCGGTCATTCGGCCATTTTGACCCCTGGTTAGCGCGACTAACCATGACCGGAGGCGTCACCCCCAATAGTACTATTCATATAATCCCGGGCTAAATCCATAGCTAATGGTTACTAATTTATTACGAGGACTTTAAGCGCTTTATTGTTCCCTCAATACATACATACGGTCAGATCATTAGTTCCATTCATTTATACACAAAAGTCTTTTACAAGTATGTTTCCACCCCAAATCATTTCAAAAACTTAGAAAAAGGGGGATTAGTGAAACTCACCTCGACAGTATGAATGCTAGCAAATATTTGAATGACGGCAGATTCGCCTATCCGTATCCTAATTACACAAGGATAACATACACGTTAAGACTACCCGTCTTAAACGCAAATTGTTCACTTGACTTAGTCGATCAGATTGCTTTTTTTTTTAATTATCTTTTTAGTTTTTTCCAACCTTGTTTTGTTATAAAAATAGTTCTGAGTTACTGCCTTATGGGCTGATGAACAGGTATCGAAACTTTCTTAGTTTCGATTGAACAGAACAGATGTCGAAACTTCCTAGTTTCGACTGAGTGAAATAGTATCGAAACTACCTAGTTTCGATTGTACACAGGTATCGAAACTTCCTAGTTTCGATTGAGTAAATAGATATCGAAACTCCTAGTTTCGATAGAACAACCGGTATCGAAACTCCTAGTTTCGATTGAATAACTGGTATCGAAACTCCTAGTTTCGATCAATAGGTATCGAAACTCCCAGTTTCGATTGACCAACAGGTATCGAAACTGCACTTTGATTTACAGAATTCACTCTGTATATTTTTATGTTCAAATCTTGAGTTTGACACAGTTTTCTTGTTATCTTACTTGCGTTTGAACGATTTGTATGTTTAGTTACGGTTTTTAAAGAAAATAAAAGCGATAATAGCGAGTTTTTACCTCAAACAGGGAATGGTTTCTGAGAAACAGAGAAAATAGTCTTGAATTCTTTTGTTAAGCTTTCTTCAAGAACACTTGAAATTCTCCTTATGACACCGAATTATGGTGATTTTCGCTTTAAAACTGGACTTCGAGATGAAAGAGAATTGTGAAATTGCCGTAAGAGAAATGAGAAAGATTGGGAGTGAAGGTGAGGTTTCGACTGAAGAGGTATGGTTTTCCTCTGAATTTGAGTGAAATAGGCAAGTGGGAGAATGGCTCCCTGACTCTCGGCCAAGAAAGTCAAGAAATAGTTTAGGGTTAATGTTAACAAATTTTTAAGTATTAATTTATTATGGTATTAGTATCAATTAGAGTTTTAAAGGGGTAATTAAATTCAGTTTCGATTCTTCACGGTATTATAATTTTTAACCATTTTATGGCTCGTTGAAGAAAATATTAGAATCTTGGCTCAACGTAAATTTTGTGTAATATATATATATATATTTTTATGGTTATTTTATTTAACCATTTACGTTCGCATTAAGTCGGGTTATCCTGCTTACTTTTTCTAGTAACTCTTTACGGTTTACTAGACTTGGAACAAACTTCTTTGCTAGACTTCTTGACTTTACTTAGTCAAAATAAAATATCAGGAAATAATAATTATGAACGTGCGTTTATGAAATGTGGATATTGACCTAAAATGCTGGGTGTCACATATACCCTCTCAAAAGATATTCTTGTATATATATATATATATTCGTATCTCCTCTCAAAAAGATATTTTTCATATATACATAGCATATAAATGTATGTTTTATGGAAAAACAAATAAGTATATCCTTACATAAAAATGAACAAAACGACGTTTAGTCACGAAATACAATGCGGTGCAAATATATTTGGGGAATTTGAAACTATATAAATATATGAATATATTTATTTGTGTGAATATACTATAAGTCCTGAGATGGTTTTACTAAATTATATAGTTGCATACATTCCGTTTAAGGATGCACAAACATGAATTATTATAGTTATTTATACGCGCACATAGCTTTATACGACCGTGTCCACGACAAACTAATATTTGAATATAACCATTGAAACGTATTCGAATTGAGAAACCCGACACAAATTAAGCAACTAATATTGCCGAATGTCAAACCAACATCGTATATACCTTTAAGAATCAATAGAGCTCAGCCGCACACGTGATAACTCAACACGAGTTTAGACTCGTTTTACATTACTAAGGTTAGTGTACAACGCTCATTAAGTACCTACAGGTATCGTATGACTCGAGTAGGACATAGACCTACTACAATCGTATTACGTGGACTTTGTTTTCCCTCACTGTTTGAAGGACATTATTGTTACTGCCACGTCACCAGGTGAGTTTCACGGCCCCTCTTTATTTTTAAACGTATTAGAAACACCGGGGGGAAAACATACTTGCTTACAAGTTTGAAAACATGAGACATCATTGTTTACTACAGTTGGGAACATCATTGCCTGATACATTCGGGAAAGCATAAAACGTACTTACAAACATTTTCATATGGTAACAAGAAAAGAAGACCCGACCTTTATGTTTGCATGAGTTGATACATTTGGAGCTCGTAAAGTCCCCTGACCATCATATTTATAACCATTAGCTATGGATTAGCCTAGGAATCTATGGATAGTACTATTGGGTCTGACACCCCCGGTCATGGTTAGTCGCGCTAACCATGGGTCCCTCTGGCCAAATGACCGCATAGTGTTCTAATATTGCTCGTGAGGTACGAGTGAGGGGCAAAACACCTGGTCTTGGTTTGGTTATGCCTCATGTATGTACATATTATTTGTATTCTTAGCTAGTTTACAAATGGGTCAAACATTACTTGTTTTGTTTATCATATTCATTGAAACGTTTTCGTGCAGATGGATCCGCCAATCACTTATACACCAATGGTTTTGCCATTCGTTTACGTGGAAATGTTTTTATCAATGTTTTCAGGAAAAACGACTTATTTTATGACTATGACGTTATCACATGTTTTCATTGGGAAAACTACTCGTTTTATGACTATGAAGTCATCACATGTTTTCGAGGAAAACAACCTTACATTAAACCTGTGTACATATTTTCAATGACTCCAAGGAAAACAGTTTCGTATTATGACCATGTACACAATATCAATGTTTTCTTTTGGAAAATCACTTTACATTGCAATAATCAAACCTGTGAACTCACCAACCTTTGTGTTGACATTTTTGAGTATGTTTTTCAGGTAACTTAGCTATGGCTTGGTTGGAATAGGTTAGCCTTTTGGATTAAACCCTAGAAGCCGAAGGAGTATGATCGTCAAACCTCAAGATGGCTTTCACCTATACATGGTTCTAGGACAATGTACAAGTTTATTATAGTTGTTGTAATGGTGTTAAATATTCAGAAGTCTTTACTTTAGCTTCCGCTGTTGTGTAATGTTACCAATCGTTGCAACCTTGATTTATTTATTTATTTATTAAGTGAATAAATTTGGGGGTGTGACAGATTGGTATCAGAGCCAATGGTTTTAGCGAATTAGGTTTCCTTAGTGTCACCTAGGCTCTAACCAGATTCATTTAGGGACCAAGATTCCTAAGACCAGTATCACACTAAGAACACCCAAGACATGAGTATAGAAATTCCAACCGTTGCCGAACGACTCAAGTTGACCATTAGTGTAAGTAGTTACACTAGTGTATTATTAGCTGTATTAAGACTAAATACAATTACGTAGTATACGAGACTAAAATCTAATAAACACCTACGACTACGTTAGCTGTGGAGTCAACTTTCTTTCTATCAGGTGTTGCCTTCGTTTTGTGTGGCATATACACTCTCCTTCATGAATTGTCGGATTAGATTACTAGACCCTTCATCTTGAGATATGAAAAACGATACTGCCTAAGTATAAGGGAACCTGAGGTGGATAAGCAGGACTAAACGGGAGAGAACTCCACTGGTCACGAGACCCAAACATCAATGGAATCATGTGGATCCACACGTACATACAAACTTGGAGCATGAATTGCTCAATACAAATTTGTGGATCTCTGCCCTAAACATAGTGCCTGACTTCCACCACGTACACATATCCTGTTATTAGAAGGCATCGGTTGCGTCTCTCTTCCATAAACTCCACCCAATAACAGCCTTAGTCGGCGGATTCCTGAGCATCGGTACACATTACTAAGAATAATCCGATAGAACATACACACTCATGCGCAAGAGTGCAACACAATGACACGGTCTAATAAACATTTCAGATCCCTTTCAACTGAGAGCTGGAATATAGGAGAAACACTATAGGGACCATGTCAAGCAAATTATCATTGCGGGTGCACACGGAATCATAATTTGCGATACATGAGAACTCTAGTGAGTCATACTGTCTGAGCTAATGTTCACAATTAATCTGTATTTCTAATCTCAATTCTCAATCACTCGGTTGATGATCGAAATTTTCATAACCAAAGGGTTGAGTCAAAAAAGCATTGGATGATAAGATGAGCTATCCCAAGTGACGTGGGAATGTACATAAACTCCTTCATCTACTAATTCCAATGAATCAAAAACTCTTATCGAGACTTCATTGGCATGACAACTTTGATCGAAACACTGAATACTTCCACTCTTGGTTAATTTGACTTCGCTACTTGCATCGAATCTAGAAATTTTCTGTAAAGTACTATTACACCTTTTGAAATTCAACTATAAACTTTTCCTTTTTGATTTCGTTACCTATATATCAAAACATGAGGTTGATAGATAAACTCTTGAACATGCCTAGAGAAAATACAAATCTCTGACCCTTAACACTCATTACCTCAATCTTACAACTTAAGCCCTTGTGCTAAGGACTATAAGGCTATAACCTATATAGGTGAAATACGGAACGGAAAGTTATGAAAATACCATTCGAAAGCCAAGGACGTGCATACATACTACACTACCAGTTGTTGGTGAATAACCAAATCGACCCTCTTCATTGCTAATTCATGAGACAAAAATTTGAAAACTTTAGAATCCATTTCAACCAACTTTAATATGAAATCGAGGACCTACGTCGAACCTTGAGAGTTTATTCATATGTTCCACGATCGTTGACTGATTAAAACTATACGCCACCACGGAGATGAACATAAGACGAGCCGTAGTTAACATTACTCTATTATAAGTCTACATATATACATTCCTTCTTGCCTTCTCAAATTTCTTTAAAATTTTCGTATACCGTTTGAAATGCCTATGCGTCATCCTTAACGAACTTAAGGACACGACTCCCTCACATGCGACTAGCTCCTAAATCTATACGTGATTTTTGTCTACATCCTGGCATTATATTTCTTCAATCGAGATTTCACTCCCATCTTAGGATAACTCATAGGAATCTGATGCTGTCAATCGAAATAACAGTATCGAAACTAGGTAGTTTCGATATCTGTTTTACTCAATCGAAACTAAGGTAGTTTCGATACATGTCTTACTCAATCGAAACTAGGTAGTTTCGATATCTGTTTTACTCAATCGAAACTAAGGTAGTTTCGATACATGTTCTTCAGGACCAGTGGACGGTAGTTTAAAAGACACGAATGCATTTTGCCTTTCCATTACCAATAAAAATTGTCATACAGTTCCAATCTGATGAGGGTGATCACATAACGAAATTCTTCGACATCCAATCTATGATTAATTATCTTAATGTACGAGTTATTCACTTGACTTGTGAAAACTCACTATCTTGATTCACACCGATTAAACATTCTTTTAATAATCTATTCATTACACCATTATGACCTCTTCGATTATAATTCCTTTGGGTCGGGAAACGCTAGTAATGACGTTATCACCTCGTGGTTTAACAAACCTCATTCAAATGACGACATCATCAGAGGAGTTATTTTAAATCCACTTTTTGATATATCTGCTGAACAATAACGTTACGCTATTTCCTGATACGTTGACGTCTCAAACCCTTACACACCCTATATCGTTCGTTGGTGAGATATCCACTTTAACTTCGTGTACCAACCACTATTGGAATGATTCAACATTCTCCTTAAGAATCCAAAAATGAAGCAAGGATACAAAATCCTAACTCTTGTAAGTATAACAAATTTCGAGGACGAAATTTCTTTAAGGAGGGAAGAATGTGACACCTGCGAAATTCCTGAATCTAAAACCTAGTTGTTGGACTAAGCCCAACTAGGCCCAATAAGGTCCAATAGAAGTCCAAAACCATTCGAGGCCCAAATTGAATAATCCAAACATCATACTAGTCACATGGTTTCTTCTAATGATTTGTTAACCGGTTCAGAAACCTAATCATTAAACGCGTCAGACATCAGTTTGCTACCGTATGTGTGATAAGACGAGTAAATAAAATAGCGAATTATTAACATTCATTTGAAAAGACAGTTTCATTAAATACACGCGTAACACGTATATACGAACGCTAAACTGCGTTAGATGCTCGTAAAATTAATGATAAGCAGTATGGTTATTACTGATACGTACTTTAATACAAGAAATAATATAAACATTTATTTTAATATTATTAGTAAAATAATAATAATAATACTCGGAGCGCGAAACGTTTGAATGGACGAATGTGTTAGAAACAAAATGCGGACGTGTACCGGTGTATTTACCAAACGAAGCAGAAGTTTCACGATTTAAACACTTGAACGATATTTATAATAATGTTTCACAAAACTAAGCACTTTAAAATAATAATTCGTAAATTTAATCGTGACGGAGACTCGAGTGGATACACGTTTTCTCTAAACCAGTGTTATTTCTTTTCTAAGCCTCCACCTAAACCCTAGATATATAAGGATTAGAAACTTCATCTTCCTCATTTGCTCCCACCACACAAAACCCTAGAGAGAGAGAGGCCAAAATCGGGAGAGAGAGAGAGGGGGGGCAGGGTTCGGCCACCCTCTGGCGGACCTCCGGCAGACGACGGCGGCTCAGCCGCGAAGATCACGACAGCGGCGGCAGAGCGCGCGACGGCGCAAGGCAGCGATGCACGGTGGCGGACCGTCCTCCGGCGAGTGGCGGCAAGTGGAGTTATTTTTTGGGTAGATCTCGTCGTCCTACTTCCGATGGTGGTGGTGGTTCTCCCTAACTCACGGCGGTGGAGGTGTAAACCGTCTCCAAAGGGTGGCGGCGGCTAGGGTTCCGCCACCTCAAGGTGATCCAGCGAAGTTCACGGCTTTCCATTGAGTCCTCTCCACGTTTTCTTGTTATTCAAGTCTAGATTTACACACTCTTAACGTTAAAAATTCATTTTGAAATGATTCCGGCGGACAGGAGCCTTTTTCCGACCATCCTCGTTGTTTCGGCGAGTTTCGGCAGACCCCACTTGACCGGATCCTTGTTATTTGTTGTCCTGCTATCCCGATCTTCAAAGGTTTGAATTATGCTTTGCCAAGATCTAGTAAATTGTATTTCGGTTAGTTAGTGTTCGTTAGATCGGTTGGATTGTGACCGGGTTTCATTCCCGAGTATAAAATACTTGATTTTTGGACAGGATACGACCTCCTGGACCTCAGTCAAATCTGGTCAAACTCGGTCAACGAAAGTCAACTGTGGTCAACACGAGTCAATGGGTTCGTATACGCAAACCGAGTGTTCGGAAAGGTATAAAACGCACGCTAAAGCGATTATATTAATTAGGCGAAAGCTAAACGAGTGTGTGTGCGGTTAAAGCAACTTGAGCCTAGACTATGTTTTAATGGTAAAAATAAGTATTATTACGACATTTAAAACTAATGAGTCGTATCGAAGTTGTTGATAACAAGAGAATTACATTCAAATAAGGATATACAAATATTAGACGATAAATTCGAACGTGTAATGAGTAAATAAATCCTTAATACGACTAACAAATCATATATAGGTGTATAAATACATATGATTACTTTGAACAAGTATATATATATATATATATAATATACGTTATATATAAAAATCATTGATTATTATTTGAGATAATTTGGATAACAATTGTTTTAAGGATAAACTCGTATGTTGTATATTACGTTTGGACATTTTAAACCCATACGAACTAATTTATAAAGTAATCGACTAAACGAGAGTTTGACAAGTAACAATGATCCGTTCAAACATATTCTTGTATATATATATATATATTCGTATCTCCTCTCAAAAGATATTTTTCATATATACATAGCATATAAATGTATGTTTTATGGAAAAACAAATAAGTATATCCTTACATAAAAATGAACAAAACGACGTTTAGTCACGAAATACAATGCGGTGCAAATATATTTGGGGAATTTGAAACTATATAAATATATGAATATATTTATTTGTGTGAATATACTATAAGTCCTGAGATGGTTTTACTAAATTATATAGTTGCATACATTCCGTTTAAGGATGCACAAACATGAATTATTATAGTTATTTATACGCGCACATAGCTTTATACGACCGTGTCCACGACAAACTAATATTTGAATATAACCATTGAAACGTATTCGAATTGAGAAACCCGACACAAATTAAGCAACTAATATTGCCGAATGTCAAACCAACATCGTATATACCTTTAAGAATCAATAGAGCTCAGCCGCACACGTGATAACTCAACACGAGTTTAGACTCGTTTTACATTACTAAGGTTAGTGTACAACGCTCATTAAGTACCTACAGGTATCGTATGACTCGAGTAGGACATAGACCTACTACAATCGTATTACGTGGACTTTGTTTTCCCTCACTGTTTGAAGGACATTATTGTTACTGCCACGTCACCAGGTGAGTTTCACGGCCCCTCTTTATTTTTAAACGTATTAGAAACACCGGGGGGAAAACATACTTGCTTACAAGTTTGAAAACATGAGACATCATTGTTTACTACAGTTGGGAACATCATTGCCTGATACATTCGGGAAAGCATAAAACGTACTTACAAACATTTTCATATGGTAACAAGAAAAGAAGACCCGACCTTTATGTTTGCATGAGTTGATACATTTGGAGCTCGTAAAGTCCCCTGACCATCATATTTATAACCATTAGCTATGGATTAGCCTAGGAATCTATGGATAGTACTATTGGGTCTGACACCCCCGGTCATGGTTAGTCGCGCTAACCATGGGTCCCTCTGGCCAAATGACCGCATAGTGTTCTAATATTGCTCGTGAGGTACGAGTGAGGGGCAAAACACCTGGTCTTGGTTTGGTTATGCCTCATGTATGTACATATTATTTGTATTCTTAGCTAGTTTACAAATGGGTCAAACATTACTTGTTTTGTTTATCATATTCATTGAAACGTTTTCGTGCAGATGGATCTGCCAATCACTTATACACCAATGGTTTTGCCATTCGTTTACGTGGAAATGTTTTTATCAATGTTTTCAGGAAAAACGACTTATTTTATGACTATGACGTTATCACATGTTTTCATTGGGAAAACTACTCGTTTTATGACTATGAAGTCATCACATGTTTTCGAGGAAAACAACCTTACATTAAACCTGTGTACATATTTTCAATGACTCCAAGGAAAACAGTTTCGTATTATGACCATGTACACAATATCAATGTTTTCTTTTGGAAAATCACTTTACATTGCAATAATCAAACCTGTGAACTCACCAACCTTTGTGTTGACATTTTTGAGTATGTTTTTCAGGTAACTTAGCTATGGCTTGGTTGGAATAGGTTAGCCTTTTGGATTAAACCCTAGAAGCCGAAGGAGTATGATCGTCAAACCTCAACATGGCTTTCACCTATACATGGTTCTAGGACAATGTACAAGTTTATTATAGTTGTTGTAATGGTGTTAAATATTCAGAAGTCTTTACTTTAGCTTCCGCTGTTGTGTAATGTTACCAATCGTTGCAACCTTGATTTATTTATTTATTAAGTGAATAAATTTGGGGGTGTGACAGATTGGTATCAGAGCCAATGGTTTTAGCGAATTAGGTTTCCTTAGTGTCACCTAGGCTCTAACCATATTCATTTAGGGACCAAGATTCCTAAGACCAGTATCACACTAAGAACACCCAAGACATGAGTATAGAAATTCCAACCGTTGCCGAACGACTCAAGTTGACCATTAGTGTAAGTAGTTACACTAGTGTATTATTAGCTGTATTAATACTAAATACAATTACGTAGTATACGAGACTAAAATCTAATAAACACCTACGACTACGTTAGCTGTGGAGTCAACTTTCTTTCTATCAGGTGTTGCCTTCGTTTTGTGTGGTATATACACTCTCCTTCATGAATTGTCGGATTAGATTACTAGACCCTTCATCTTGAGATATGACAGACGATACTGCCTAAGTATAAGGGAACCTGAGGTGGATAAGCAGGACTAAACGGGAGAGAACTCCACTGGTCACGAGACCCAAACATCAATGGAATCATGTGGATCCACACGTACATACAAACTTGGAGCATGAATTGCTCAATACAAATTTGAGGATCTCTGCCCTAAACATAGTGCCTGACTTCCACCACGTACACATATCCTGTTATTAGAAGGCATCGGTTGCGTCTCTCTTCCATAAACTCCACCCAATAACAGCCTTAGTCGGCGGATTCCTGAGCATCGGTACACATTACTAAGAATAATCCGATAGAACATACACACTCATGCGCAAGAGTGCAACACAATGACACGGTCTAATAAACATTTCAGATCCCTTTCAACTGAGAGCTGGAATATAGGAGAAACACTATAGGGACCATGTCAAGCAAATTATCATTGCGGGTGCACACGGAATCATAATTTGCGATACATGAGAACTCTAGTGAGTCATACTGTCTGAGCTAATGTTCACAATTAATCTGTATTTCTAATCTCAATTCTCAATCACTCGGTTGATGATCGAAATTTTCATAACCAAAGGGTTGAGTCAAAAAAGCATTGGATGATAAGATGAGCTATCCCAAGTGACGTGGAAATGTACATAAAATCCTTCATCTACTAATTCCAATGAATCAAAAACTCTTATCGAGACTTCATTGGCATGACAACTTTGATCGAAACACTGAATACTTCCACTCTTGGTTAATTTGACTTCGCTACTTGCATCGAATCTAGAAATTTTCTGTAAAGTAATATTACACCTTTTGAAATTCAACTATAAACTTTTCCTTTTTGATTTCGTTACCTATATATCAAAACATGAGGTTGATAGATAAACTCTTGAACATGCCTAGAGAAAATACAAATCTCTGACCCTTAACACTCATTACCTCAATCTTACAACTTAAGCCCTTGTGCTAAGGACTATAAGGCTATAACCTATATAGGTGAAATACGGAACGAAAAGTTATGAAAATACCATTCGAAAGCCAAGGACGTGCATACATACTACACTACCAGTTGTTGGTGAATAACCAAATCGACCCTCTTCATTGCTAATTCATGAGACAAAAATTTGAAAACTTTAGAATCCATTTCAACCAACTTTAATATGAAATCGAGGACCTACGTCGAACCTTGAGAGTTTAGTCATATGTTCCACGATCGTTGACTGATTAAAACTATACGCCACCACGGAGATGAACATAAGACGAGCCGTAGTTAACATTACTCTATTATAAGTCTACATATATACATTCCTTCTTGCCTTCTCAAATTTCTTTAAAATTTTCGTATACCGTTTGAAATGCCTATGCGTCATCCTTAACGAACATAAGGACATGACTCCCTCACATGCGACTAGCTCCTAAATCTATACGTGATTTTTGTCTACATCCTGGCATTATATTTCTTCAATCGAGATTTCACTCCCATCTTAGGATAACTCATAGGAATCTGATGCTGTCAATCGAAATAACAGTATCGAAACTAGGTAGTTTCGATATCTGTTTTACTCAATCGAAACTAAGGTAGTTTCGATACATGTCTTACTCAATCGAAACTAGGTAGTTTTGATATCTGTTTTACTCAATCGAAACTAAGGTAGTTTCGATACCTGTTCTTCAGGCCCAGTGGACGGTAGTTTAAAAGACACGAATGCATTTTGCCTTTCCATTACCAATAATAATTGTCATACAGTTCCAATCTGATGAGGGTGATCACATAACGAAATTCTTCGACATCCAATCTATGATTAATTATCTTAATGTACGAGTTATTCACTTGACTTGTGAAAACTCACTATCTTGATTCACACCGATTAAACATTCTTTTAATAATCTATTCATTACACCATTATGACCTCTTCGATTATAATTCCTTTGGGTCGGGAAACGCTAGTAATGACGTTATCACCTCGTGGTTTAACTAACCTCATTCAAATGACGACATCATCAGAGGAATTATTTTAAATCCACTTTTTGATATATATGCTGAACAATAACGTTACGCTATTTCCTGATACGTTGACGTCTCAAACCCTTACACACCCTATATCGTTCGTTGGTGAGATATTCACTTTAACTTCGTGTACCAACCACTATTGGAATGATTCAACATTCTCCTTAAGAATCCAAAAATGAAGCAAGGATACAAAATCCTAACTCTTGTAAGTATAACAAATTTCGAGGACGAAATTTCTTTAAGGAGGGAAGAATGTGACACCTGCGAAATTCCTGAATATAAAACCTAGTTGTTGGACTAAGCCCAACTAGGCCCAATAAGGTCCAATAGAAGTCCAAAACCATTCGAGGCCCAAATTGAATAATCCAAACATCATACTAGTCACATGGTTTCTTCTAATGATTTGTTAACCGGTTCAGAAACCTAATCATTAAACGCGTCAGACATCAGTTTGCTACCGTATGTGTGATAAGACGAGTAAATAAAATAGCGAATTATTAACATTCATTTGAAAAGACAGTTTCATTAAATACACGCGTAACACGTATATACGAACGCTAAACTGCGTTAGATGCTCGTAAAATTAATGATAAGCAGTATGGTTATTACTGATACGTACTTTAATACAAGAAATAATATAAACATTTATTTTAATATTATTAGTAAAATAATAATAATAATACTCGGAGCGCGAAACGTTTGAATGGACGAATGTGTTAGAAACAAAATGCGGACGTGTACCGGTGTATTTACCAAACGAAGCAGAAGTTTCACGATTTAAACACTTGAACGATATTTATAATAATGTTTCACAAAACTAAGCACTTTAAAATAATAATTCGTAAATTTAATCGTGACGGAGACTCGAGTGGATACACGTTTTCTCTAAACCAGTGTTATTTCTTTTCTAAGCCTCCACCTAAACCCTAGATATATAAGGATTAGAAACTTCATCTTCCTCATTTGCTCCCACCACACAAAACCCTAGAGAGAGAGAGGCCAAAATCGGGAGAGAGAGAGAGGGGGGGGCAGGGTTCGGCCACCCTCTGGCGGACCTCCGGCAGACGACGGCGGCTCAGCCGCGAAGATCACGACAGCGGCGGCAGAGCGCGCGACGGCGCAAGGCAGCGATGCACGGTGGCGGACCGTCCTCCGGCGAGTGGCGGCAAGTGGAGTTCTTTTTCGGGTAGATCTCGTCGTCCTACTTCTGATGGTGGTGGTGGTTCTCCCTAACTCACGGCGGTGGAGGTGTAAACCGTCTCCAAAGGGTGGCGGCGGCTAGGGTTCCGCCACGTCAAGGTGATCCAGCGAAGTTCACGGCTTTCTGGTGAGTCCTCTCCACGTTTTCTTGTTATTCAAGTCTAGATTTACACACTCTTAACGTTAAAAATTCATTTTGAAATGATTCCGGCGGACAGGAGCCTTTTTCCGACCATCCTCGTTGTTTCGGCGAGTTTCGGCAGACCCCACTTGACCGGATCCTTGTTATTTGTTGTCCTGCTATCCCGATCTTCAAAGGTTCGAATTATGCTTTGCCAAGATCTAGTAAATTGTATTTCGGTTAGTTAGTGTTCGTTAGATCGGTTGGATTGTGGCCGGGTTTCATTCCCGAGTATAAAATACTTGATTTTTGGACAGGATACGACCTCCTGGACCTCAGTCAAATATGGTCAAACTCGGTCAACGAAAGTCAACTGTGGTCAACACGAGTCAATGGGTTCGTATACGCAAACCGAGTGTTCGGAAAGGTATAAAACGCACGCTAAAGCGATTATATTAATTAGGCGAAAGCTAAACGAGTGTGTGTGCGGTTAAAGCAACTTGAGCCTAGACTATGTTTTAATGGTAAAAATAAGTATTATTACGACATTTAAAACTAATGAGTCGTATCGAAGTTGTTGGTAACAAGAGAATTACATTCAAATAAGGATATACAAATATTAGACGATAAATTCGAACGTGTAATGAGTAAATAAATCCTTAATACGACTAACAAATCATATATAGGTGTATAAATACATATGATTACTTTGAACATGTATATATATATATATATATATATATATATATAATATACGTTATATATAAAAATCATTGATTATTATTTGAGATAATTTGGATAACAATTGTTTTAAGGATAAACTCGTATGTTGTATATTACGTTTGGACATTTTAAACCCATACAAACTAATTTATAAAGTAATCGACTAAACGAGAGTTTGACAAGTAACAATGATCCGTTCAAACATATTCTTGTATATATATATATATATATATATATTCGTATCTCCTCTCAAAAGATATTTTTCATATATACATAGCATATAAATGTATGTTTTATGGAAAAACAAATAAGTATATCCTTACATAAAAATGAACAAAACGACGTTTAGTCACGAAATACAATGCGGTGCAAATATATTTGGGGAATTTGAAACTATATAAATATATGAATATATTTATTTGTGTGAATATACTATAAGTCCTGAGATGGTTTTACTAAATTATATAGTTGCATACATTCCGTTTAAGGATGCACAAACATGAATTATTATAGTTATTTATACGCGCACATAGCTTTATACGACCGTGTCCACGACAAACTAATATTTGAATATAACCATTGAAACGTATTCGAATTGAGAAACCCGACACAAATTAAGCAACTAATATTGCCGAATGTCAAACCAACATCGTATATACCTTTAAGAATCAATAGAGCTCAGCCGCACACGTGATAACTCAACACGAGTTTAGACTCGTTTTACATTACTAAGGTTAGTGTACAACGCTCATTAAGTACCTACAGGTATCGTATGACTCGAGTAGGACATAGACCTACTACAATCGTATTACGTGTACTTTGTTTTCCCTCACTGTTTGAAGGACATTATTGTTACTGCCACGTCACCAGGTGAGTTTCACGGCCCCTCTTTATTTTTAAACGTATTAGAAACACCGGGGGGAAAACATACTTGCTTACAAGTTTGAAAACATGAGACATCATTGTTTACTACAGTTGGGAACATCATTGCCTGATACATTCGGGAAAGCATAAAACGTACTTACAAACATTTTCATATGATAACAAGAAAAGAAGACCCGACCTTTATGTTTGCATGAGTTGATACATTTGGAGCTCGTAAAGTCCCCTGACCATCATATTTATAACCATTAGCTATGGATTAGCCTAGGAATCTATGGATAGTACTATTGGGTCTGACACCCCCGGTCATGGTTAGTCGCGCTAACCATGGGTCCCTCTAGCCAAATGACCGCATAGTGTTCTAATATTGCTCGTGAGGTACGAGTGAGGGGCAAAACACCTGGTCTTGGTTTGGTTATGCCTCATGTATGTACATATTATTTGTATTCTTAGCTAGTTTACAAATGGGTCAAACATTACTTGTTTTGTTTATCATATTCATTGAAACGTTTTCGTGCAGATGGATCTGCCAATCACTTATACACCAATGGTTTTGCCATTCGTTTACGTGGAAATGTTTTTATCAATGTTTTCAGGAAAAACGACTTATTTTATGACTATGACGTTATCACATGTTTTCATTGGGAAAACTACTCGTTTTATGACTATGAAGTCATCACATGTTTTCGAGGAAAACAACCTTACATTAAACCTGTGTACATATTTTCAATGACTCCAAGGAAAACAGTTTCTTATTATGACCATGTACACAATATCAATGTTTTCTTTTGGAAAATCACTTTACATTGCAATAATCAAACCTGTGAACTCACCAACCTTTGTGTTGACATTTTTGAGTATGTTTTTCAGGTAACTTAGCTATGGCTTGGTTGGAATAGGTTAGCCTTTTGGATTAAACCCTAGAAGCCGAAGGAGTATGATCGTCAAACCTCAACATGGCTTTCACCTATACATGGTTCTAGGACAATGTACAAGTTTATTATAGTTGTTGTAATGGTGTTAAATATTCAGAAGTCTTTACTTTAGCTTCCGCTGTTGTGTAATGTTACCAATCGTTGCAACCTTGATTTATTTATTTATTTATTAAGTGAATAAATTTGGGGGTGTGACAGATTGGTATCAGAGCCAATGGTTTTAGCGAATTAGGTTTCCTTAGTGTCACCTAGGCTCTAACCAGATTCATTTAGGGACCAAGATTCCTAAGACCAGTATCACACTAAGAACACCCAAGACATGAGTATAGAAATTCCAACCGTTGCCGAACGACTCAAGTTGACCATTAGTGTAAGTAGTTACACTAGTGTATTATTAGCTGTATTAATACTAAATACAATTACGTAGTATACGAGACTAAAATCTAATAAACACCTACGACTACGTTAGCTGTGGAGTCAACTTTCTTTCTATCAGGTGTTGCCTTCGTTTTGTGTGGTATATACACTCTCCTTCATGAATTGTCGGATTAGATTACTAGACCCTTCATCTTGAGATATGACAGACGATACTGCCTAAGTATAAGGGAACCTGAGGTGGATAAGCAGGACTAAACGGGAGAGAACTCCACTGGTCACGAGACCCAAACATCAATGGAATCATGTGGATCCACACGTACATACAAACTTGGAGCATGAATTGCTCAATACAAATTTGTGGATCTCTGCCCTAAACATAGTGCCTGACTTCCACCACGTACACATATCCTGTTATTAGAAGGCATCGGTTGCGTCTCTCTTCCATAAACTCCACCCAATAACAGCCTTAGTCGGCGGATTCCTGAGCATCGGTACACATTACTAAGAATAATCCGATAGAACATACACACTCATGCGCAAGAGTGCAACACAATGACACGGTCTAATAAACATTTCAGATCCCTTTCAACTGAGAGCTGGAATATAGGAGAAACACTATAGGGACCATGTCAAGCAAATTATCATTGCGGGTGCACACGGAATCATAATTTGCGATACATGAGAACTCTAGTGAGTCATACTGTCTGAGCTAATGTTCACAATTAATCTGTATTTCTAATCTCAATTCTCAATCACTCGGTTGATGATCGAAATTTTCATAACCAAAGGGTTGAGTCAAAAAAGCATTGGATGATAAGATGAGCTATCCCAAGTGACGTGGAAATGTACATAAACTCCTTCATCTACTAATTCCAATGAATCAAAAACTCTTATCGAGACTTCATTGGCATGACAACTTTGATCGAAACACTGAATACTTCCACTCTTGGTTAATTTGACTTCGCTACTTGCATCGAATCTAGAAATTTTCTGTAAAGTACTATTACACCTTTTGAAATTCAACTATAAACTTTTCCTTTTTGATTTCGTTACCTATATATCAAAACATGAGGTTGATAGATAAACTCTTGAACATGCCTAGAGAAAATACAAATCTCTGACCCTTAACACTCATTACCTCAATCTTACAACTTAAGCCCTTGTGCTAAGGACTATAAGGCTATAACCTATATAGGTGAAATACGGAACGGAAAGTTATGAAAATACCATTCGAAAGCCAAGGACGTGCATACATACTACACTACCAGTTGTTGGTGAATAACCAAATCGACCCTCTTCATTGCTAATTCATGAGACAAAAATTTGAAAACTTTAGAATCCATTTCAACCAACTTTAATATGAAATCGAGGACCTACGTCGAACCTTGAGAGTTTATTCATATGTTCCACGATCGTTGACTGATTAAAACTATACGCCACCACGGAGATGAACATAAGACGAGCCGTAGTTAACATTACTCTATTATAAGTCTACATATATACATTCCTTCTTGCCTTCTCAAATTTCTTTAAAATTTTCGTATACCGTTTGAAATGCCTATGCGTCATCCTTAACGAACTTAAGGACATGACTCCCTCACATGCGACTAGCTCCTAAATCTATACGTGATTTTTGTCTACATCCTGGCATTATATTTCTTCAATCGAGATTTCACTCCCATCTTAGGATAACTCATAGGAATCTGATGCTGTCAATCGAAATAACAGTATCGAAACTAGGTAGTTTCGATATCTGTTTTACTCAATCGAAACTAAGGTAGTTTCGATACATGTCTTACTCAATCGAAACTAGGTAGTTTCGATATCTGTTTTACTCAATCGAAACTAAGGTAGTTTCGATACCTGTTCTTCAGGCCCAGTGGACGGTAGTTTAAAAGACACGAATGCATTTTGCCTTTCCATTACCAATAATAATTGTCATACAGTTCCAATCTGATGAGGGTGATCACATAACGAAATTCTTCGACATCCAATCTATGATTAATTATCTTAATGTACGAGTTATTCACTTGACTTGTGAAAACTCACTATCTTGATTCACACCGATTAAACATTCTTTTAATAATCTATTCATTACACCATTATGACCTCTTCGATTATAATTCCTTTGGGTCGGGAAACGCTAGTAATGACGTTATCACCTCGTGGTTTAACTAACCTCATTCAAATGACGACATCATCAGAGGAATTATTTTAAATCCACTTTTTGATATATCTGCTGAACAATAACGTTACGCTATTTCCTGATACGTTGACGTCTCAAACCCTTACACACCCTATATCGTTCGTTGGTGAGATATCCACTTTAACTTCGTGTACCAACCACTATTGGAATGATTCAACATTCTCCTTAAGAATCCAAAAATGAAGCAAGGATACAAAATCCTAACTCTTGTAAGTATAACAAATTTCGAGGACGAAATTTCTTTAAGGAGGGAAGAATGTGACTCCTGCGAAATTCCTGAATCTAAAACCTAGTTGTTGGACTAAGCCCAACTAGGCCCAATAAGGTCCAATAGAAGTCCAAAATCATTCGAGGCCCAAATTGAATAATCCAAACATCATACTAGTCACATGGTTTCTTCTAATGATTTGTTAACCGGTTCAGAAACCTAATCATTAAACGCGTCAGACATCAGTTTGCTACCGTATGTGTGATAAGACGAGTAAATAAAATAGCGAATTATTAACATTCATTTGAAAAGACAGTTTCATTAAATACACGCGTAACACGTATATACGAATGCTAAACTGCGTTAGATGCTCGTAAAATTAATGATAAGCAGTATGGTTATTACTGATACGTACTTTAATACAAGAAATAATATAAACATTTATTTTAATATTATTAGTAAAATAATAATAATAATACTCGGAGCGCGAAACGTTTGAATGGACGAATGTGTTAGAAACAAAATGCGGACGTGTACCGGTGTATTTACCAAACGAAGCAGAAGTTTCACGATTTAAACACTTGAACGATATTTATAATAATGTTTCACAAAACTAAGCACTTTAAAATAATAATTCGTAAATTTAATCGTGACGGAGACTCGAGTGGATACACGTTTTCTCTAAACCAGTGTTATTTCTTTTCTAAGCCTCCACCTAAACCCTAGATATATAAGGATTAGAAACTTCATCTTCCTCATTTGCTCCCACCACACAAAACCCTAGAGAGAGAGAGGCCAAAATCGGGAGAGAGAGAGAGGGGGGGCAGGGTTCGGCCACCCTCTGGCGGACCTCCGGCAGACGACGGCGGCTCAGCCGCGAAGATCACGACAGCGGCGGCAGAGCGCGCGACGGCGCAAGGCAGCGATGCGCGGTGGCGGACCGTCCTCCGGCGAGTGGCGGCAAGTGGAGTTCTTTTTCGGGTAGATCTCGTCGTCCTACTTCCGATGGTGGTGGTGGTTCTCCCTAACTCACGGCGGTGGAGGTGTAAACCGTCTCCAAAGGGTGGTGGCGGCTAGGGTTCCGCCACGTCAAGGTGATCCAGCGAAGTTCACGGCTTTCTGGTGAGTCCTCTCCACGTTTTCTTGTTATTCAAGTCTAGATTTACACACTCTTAACGTTAAAAATTCATTTTGAAATGATTCCGGCGGACAGGAGCCTTTTTCCGACCATCCTCGTTGTTTCGACGAGTTTCGGCAGACCCCACTTGACCGGATCCTTGTTATTTGTTGTCCTGCTATCCCGATCTTCAAAGGTTCGAATTATGCTTTGCCAAGATCTAGTAAATTGTATTTCGGTTAGTTAGTGTTCGTTAGATCGGTTGGATTGTGGCCGGGTTTCATTCCCGAGTATAAAATACTTGATTTTTGGACAGGATACGACCTCCTGGACCTCAGTCAAATCTGGTCAAACTCGGTCAACGAAAGTCAACTGTGGTCAACACGAGTCAATGGGTTCGTATACGCAAAACGAGTGTTCGGAAAGGTATAAAACGCACGCTAAAGCGATTATATTAATTAGGCGAAAGCTAAACGAGTGTGTGTGCGGTTAAAGCAACTTGAGCCTAGACTATGTTTTAATGGTAAAAATAAGTATTATTACGACATTTAAAACTAATGAGTCGTATCGAAGTTGTTGGTAACAAGAGAATTACATTCAAATAAGGATATACAAATATTAGACGATAAATTCGAACGTGTAATGAGTAAATAAATCCTTAATACGACTAACAAATCATATATAGGTGTATAAATACATATGATTACTTTGAACATGTATATATATATATATATATATATAATATACGTTATATATAAAAATCATTGATTATTATTTGAGATAATTTGGATAACAATTGTTTTAAGGATAAACTCGTATGTTGTATATTACGTTTGGACATTTTAAACCCATACAAACTAATTTATAAAGTAATCGACTAAACGAGAGTTTGACAAGTAACAATGATCCGTTCAAACATATTCTTGTATATATATATATATATATTCGTATCTCCTCTCAAAAGATATTTTTCATATATACATAGCATATAAATGTATGTTTTATGGAAAAACAAATAAGTATATCCTTACATAAAAATGAACAAAACGACGTTTAGTCACGAAATACAATGCGGTGCAAATATATTTGGGGAATTTGAAACTATATAAATATATGAATATATTTATTTGTGTGAATATACTATAAGTCCTGAGATGGTTTTACTAAATTATATAGTTGCATACATTCCGTTTAAGGATGCACAAACATGAATTATTATAGTTATTTATACGCGCACATAGCTTTATACGACCGTGTCCACGACAAACTAATATTTGAATATAACCATTGAAACGTACTCGAATTGAGAAACCCGACACAAATTAAGCAACTAATATTGCCGAATGTCAAACCAACATCGTATATACCTTTAAGAATCAATAGAGCTCAGCCGCACACGTGATAACTCAACACGAGTTTAGACTCGTTTTACATTACTAAGGTTAGTGTACAACGCTCATTAAGTACCTACAGGTATCGTATGACTCGAGTAGGACATAGACCTACTACAATCGTATTACGTGGACTTTGTTTTCCCTCACTGTTTAAAGGACATTATTGTTACTGCCACGTCACCAGGTGAGTTTCTCGGCCCCTCTTTATTTTTAAACGTATTAGAAACACCGGGGGGAAAACATACTTGCTTACAAGTTTGAAAACATGAGACATCATTGTTTACTACAGTTGGAAACATCATTGCCTGATACATTCAGGAAAGCATAAAACGTACTTACAAACATTTTCATATGGTAACAAGAAAACAAGACCCGACCTTTATGTTTGCATGAGTTGATACATTTGGAGCTCGTAAAGTCCCCTGACCATCATATTTATAACCATTAGCTATGGATTAGCCTAGGAATCTATGGATAGTACTATTGGGTCTGACACCCCCGGTCATGGTTAGTCGCGCTAACCATGGGTCCCTCTGGCCAAATGACCGCATAGTGTTCTAATATTGCTCGTGAGGTACGAGTGAGGGGCAAAACACCTGGTCTTGGTTTGGTTATGCCTCATGTATGTACATATTATTTGTATTCTTAGCTAGTTTACAAATGGGTCAAACATTACTTGTTTTGTTTATCATATTCATTGAAACGTTTTCGTGCAGATGGATCTGCCAATCACTTATACACCAATGGTTTTTCCATTCGTTTACGTGGAAATGTTTTTATCAATGTTTTCAGGAAAAACGACTTATTTTATGACTATGACGTTATCACATGTTTTCATTGGGAAAACTACTCGTTTTATGACTATGAAGTCATCACATGTTTTCGAGGAAAACAACCTTACATTAAACCTGTTTACATATTTTCAATGACTCCAAGGAAAACAGTTTCGTATTATGACCATGTACACAATATCAATGTTTTCTTTTGGAAAATCACTTTACATTGCAATAATCAAACCTGTGAACTCACCAACCTTTGTGTTGACATTTTTGAGTATGTTTTTCAGGTAACTTAGCTATGGCTTGGTTGGAATAGGTTAGCCTTTTGGATTAAACCCTAGAAGCCGAAGGAGTATGATCGTCAAACCTCAACATGGCTTTCACCTATACATGGTTCTAGGACAATGTACAAGTTTATTATAGTTGTTGTAATGGTGTTAAATATTCAGAAGTCTTTACTTTAGCTTCCGCTGTTGTGTAATGTTACCAATCGTTGCAACCTTGATTTATTTATTTATTAAGTGAATAAATTTGGGGGTGTGACAGATTGGTATCAGAGCCAATGGTTTTAGCGAATTAGGTTTCCTTAGTGTCACCTAGGCTCTAACCATATTCATTTAGGGACCAAGATTCCTAAGACCAGTATCACACTAAGAACACCCAAGACATGAGTATAGAAATTCCAACCGTTGCCGAACGACTCAAGTTGACCATTAGTGTAAGTAGTTACACTAGTGTATTATTAGCTGTATTAATACTAAATACAATTACGTAGTATACGAGACTAAAATCTAATAAACACCTACGACTACGTTAGCTGTGGAGTCAACTTTCTTTCTATCAGGTGTTGCCTTCGTTTTGTGTGGTATATACACTCTCCTTCATGAATTGTCGGATTAGATTACTAGACCCTTCATCTTGAGATATGACAGACGATACTGCCTAAGTATAAGGGAACCTGAGGTGGATAAGCAGGACTAAACGGGAGAGAACTCCACTGGTCACGAGACCCAAACATCAATGGAATCATGTGGATCCACACGTACATACAAACTTGGAGCATGAATTGCTCAATACAAATTTGAGGATCTCTGCCCTAAACATAGTGCCTGACTTCCACCACGTACACATATCCTGTTATTAGAAGGCATCGGTTGCGTCTCTCTTCCATAAACTCCACCCAATAACAGCCTTAGTCGGCGGATTCCTGAGCATCGGTACACATTACTAAGAATAATCCGATAGAACATACACACTCATGCGCAAGAGTGCAACACAATGACACGGTCTAATAAACATTTCAGATCCCTTTCAACTGAGAGCTGGAATATAGGAGAAACACTATAGGGACCATGTCAAGCAAATTATCATTGCGGGTGCACACGGAATCATAATTTGCGATACATGAGAACTCTAGTGAGTCATACTGTCTGAGCTAATGTTCACAATTAATCTGTATTTCTAATCTCAATTCTCAATCACTCGGTTGATGATCGAAATTTTCATAACCAAAGGGTTGAGTCAAAAAAGCATTGGATGATAAGATGAGCTATCCCAAGTGACGTGGAAATGTACATAAACTCCTTCATCTACTAATTCCAATGAATCAAAAACTCTTATCGAGACTTCATTGGCATGACAACTTTGATCGAAACACTAAATACTTCCACTCTTGGTTAATTTGACTTCGCTACTTGCATCGAATCTAGAAATTTTCTGTAAAGTAATATTACACCTTTTGAAATTCAACTATAAACTTTTCCTTTTTGATTTCGTTACCTATATATCAAAACATGAGGTTGATAGATAAACTCTTGAACATGCCTAGAGAAAATACAAATCTCTGACCCTTAACACTCATTACCTCAATCTTACAACTTAAGCCCTTGTGCTAAGGACTATAAGGCTATAACCTATATAGGTGAAATACGGAACGGAAAGTTATGAAAATACCATTCGAAAGCCAAGGACGTGCATACATACTACACTACCAGTTGTTGGTGAATAACCAAATCGACCCTCTTCATTGCTAATTCATGAGACAAAAATTTGAAAACTTTAGAATCCATTTCAACCAACTTTAATATGAAATCGAGGACCTACGTCGAACCTTGAGAGTTTATTCATATGTTCCACGATCGTTGACTGATTAAAACTATACGCCACCACGGAGATGAACATAAGACGAGCCGTAGTTAACATTACTCTATTATAAGTCTACATATATACATTCCTTCTTGCCTTCTCAAATTTCTTTAAAATTTTCGTATACCGTTTGAAATGCCTATGCGTCATCCTTAACGAACTTAAGGACATGACTCCCTCACATGCGACTAGCTCCTAAATCTATACGTGATTTTTGTCTACATCCTGGCATTATATTTCTTCAATCGAGATTTCACTCCCATCTTAGGATAACTCATAGGAATCTGATGCTGTCAATCGAAATAACAGTATCGAAACTAGGTAGTTTCGATATCTGTTTTACTCAATCGAAACTAAGGTAGTTTCGATACATGTCTTACTCAATCGAAACTAGGTAGTTTCGATATCTGTTTTACTCAATCGAAACTAAGGTAGTTTCGATACCTGTTCTTCAGGCCCAGTGGACGGTAGTTTAAAAGACACGAATGCATTTTGCCTTTCCATTACCAATAATAATTGTCATACAGTTCCAATCTGATGAGGGTGATCACATAACGAAATTCTTCGACATCCAATCTATGATTAATTATCTTAATGTACGAGTTATTCACTTGACTTGTGAAAACTCACTATCTTGATTCACACCGATTAAACATTCTTTTAATAATCTATTCATTACACCATTATGACCTCTTCGATTATAATTCCTTTGGGTCGGGAAACGCTAGTAATGACGTTATCACCTCGTGGTTTAACTAACCTCATTCAAATGACGACATCATCAGAGGAATTATTTTAAATCCACTTTTTGATATATATGCTGAACAATAACGTTACGCTATTTCCTGATACGTTGACGTCTCAAACCCTTACACACCCTATATCGTTCGTTGGTGAGATATCCACTTTAACTTCGTGTACCAACCACTATTGGAATGATTCAACATTCTCCTTAAGAATCCAAAAATGAAGCAAGGATACAAAATCCTAACTCTTGTAAGTATAACAAATTTCGAGGACGAAATTTCTTTAAGGAGGGAAGAATGTGACACCTGCGAAATTCCTGAATATAAAACCTAGTTGTTAGACTAAGCCCAACTAGGCCCAATAAGGTCCAATAGAAGTCCAAAACCATTCGAGGCCCAAATTGAATAATCCAAACATCATACTAGTCACATGGTTTCTTCTAATGATTTGTTAACCGGTTCAGAAACCTAATCATTAAACGCGTCAGACATCAGTTTGCTACCGTATGTGTGATAAGACGAGTAAATAAAATAGCGAATTATTAACATTCATTTGAAAAGACAGTTTCATTAAATACACGCGTAACACGTATATACGAACGCTAAACTGCGTTAGATGCTCGTAAAATTAATGATAAGCAGTATGGTTATTACTGATACGTACTTTAATACAAGAAATAATATAAACATTTATTTTAATATTATTAGTAAAATAATAATAATAATACTCGGAGCGCGAAACGTTTGAATGGACGAATGTGTTAGAAACAAAATGCGGACGTGTACCGGTGTATTTACCAAACGAAGCAGAAGTTTCACGATTTAAACACTTGAACGATATTTATAATAATGTTTCACAAAACTAAGCACTTTAAAATAATAATTCGTAAATTTAATCGTGACGGAGACTCGAGTGGATACACGTTTTCTCTAAACCAGTGTTATTTCTTTTCTAAGCCTCCACCTAAACCCTAGATATATAAGGATTAGAAACTTCATCTTCCTCATTTGCTCCCACCACACAAAACCCTAGAGAGAGAGAGGCCAAAATCGGGAGAGAGAGAGAGGGGGGGGGCAGGGTTCGGCCACCCTCTGGCGGACCTCCGGCAGACGACGGCGGCTCAGCCGCGAAGATCACGACAGCGGCGGCAGAGCGCGCGACGGCGCAAGGCAGCGATGCACGGTGGCGGACCGTCCTCCGGCGAGTGGCGGCAAGTGGAGTTCTTTTTCGGGTAGATCTCGTCGTCCTACTTCTGATGGTGGTGGTGGTTCTCCCTAACTCACGGCGGTGGAGGTGTAAACCGTCTCCAAAGGGTGGCGGCGGCTAGGGTTCCGCCACGTCAAGGTGATCCAGCGAAGTTCACGGCTTTCTGGTGAGTCCTCTCCACGTTTTCTTGTTATTCAAGTCTAGATTTACACACTCTTAACGTTAAAAATTCATTTTGAAATGATTCCGGCGGACAGGAGCCTTTTTCCGACCATCCTCGTTGTTTCGGCGAGTTTCGGCAGACCCCACTTGACCGGATCCTTGTTATTTGTTGTCCTGCTATCCCGATCTTCAAAGGTTCGAATTATGCTTTGCCAAGATCTAGTAAATTGTATTTCGGTTAGTTAGTGTTCGTTAGATCGGTTGGATTGTGGCCGGGTTTCATTCCCGAGTATAAAATACTTGATTTTTGGACAGGATACGACCTCCTGGACCTCAGTCAAATCTGGTCAAACTCGGTCAACGAAAGTCAACTGTGGTCAACACGAGTCAATGGGTTCGTATACGCAAACCGAGTGTTCGGAAAGGTATAAAACGCACGCTAAAGCGATTATATTAATTAGGCGAAAGCTAAACGAGTGTGTGTGCGGTTAAAGCAACTTGAGCCTAGACTATGTTTTAATGGTAAAAATAAGTATTATTACGACATTTAAAACTAATGAGTCGTATCGAAGTTGTTGGTAACAAGAGAATTACATTCAAATAAGGATATACAAATATTAGACGATAAATTCGAACGTGTAATGAGTAAATAAATCCTTAATACGACTAACAAATCATATATAGGTGTATAAATACATATGATTACTTTGAACATGTATATATATATATATATATAATATACGTTATATATAAAAATCATTGATTATTATTTGAGATAATTTGGATAACAATTGTTTTAAGGATAAACTCGTATGTTGTATATTACGTTTGGACATTTTAAACCCATACAAACTAATTTATAAAGTAATCGACTAAACGAGAGTTTGACAAGTAACAATGATCCGTTCAAACATATTCTTGTATATATATATATATATATATTCGTATCTCCTCTCAAAAGATATTTTTCATATATACATAGCATATAAATGTATGTTTTATGGAAAAACAAATAAGTATATCCTTACATAAAAATGAACAAAACGACGTTTAGTCACGAAATACAATGCGGTGCAAATATATTTGGGGAATTTGAAACTATATAAATATATGAATATATTTATTTGTGTGAATATACTATAAGTCCTGAGATGGTTTTACTAAATTATATAGTTGCATACATTCCGTTTAAGGATGCACAAACATGAATTATTATAGTTATTTATACGCGCACATAGCTTTATACGACCGTGTCCACGACAAACTAATATTTGAATATAACCATTGAAACGTATTCGAATTGAGAAACCCGACACAAATTAAGCAACTAATATTGCCGAATGTCAAACCAACATCGTATATACCTTTAAGAATCAATAGAGCTCAGCCGCACACGTGATAACTCAACACGAGTTTAGACTCGTTTTACATTACTAAGGTTAGTGTACAACGCTCATTAAGTACCTACAGGTATCGTATGACTCGAGTAGGACATAGACCTACTACAATCGTATTACGTGGACTTTGTTTTCCCTCACTGTTTGAAGGACATTATTGTTACTGCCACGTCACCAGGTGAGTTTCACGGCCCCTCTTTATTTTTAAACGTATTAGAAACACCGGGGGGAAAACATACTTGCTTACAAGTTTGAAAACATGAGACATCATTGTTTACTACAGTTGGGAACATCATTGCCTGATACATTCGGGAAAGCATAAAACGTACTTACAAACATTTTCATATGGTAACAAGAAAAGAAGACCCGACCTTTATGTTTGCATGAGTTGATACATTTGGAGCTCGTAAAGTCCCCTGACCATCATATTTATAACCATTAGCTATGGATTAGCCTAGGAATCTATGGATAGTACTATTGGGTCTGACACCCCCGGTCATGGTTAGTCGCGCTAACCATGGGTCCCTCTGGCCAAATGACCGCATAGTGTTCTAATATTGCTCGTGAGGTACGAGTGAGGGGCAAAACACCTGGTCTTGGTTTGGTTATGCCTCATGTATGTACATATTATTTGTATTCTTAGCTAGTTTACAAATGGGTCAAACATTACTTGTTTTGTTTATCATATTCATTGAAACGTTTTCGTGCAGATGGATCTGCCAATCACTTATACACCAATGGTTTTGCCATTCGTTTACGTGGAAATGTTTTTATCAATGTTTTCAGGAAAAACGACTTATTTTATGACTATGACATTATCACATGTTTTCATTGGGAAAACTACTCGTTTTATGACTATGAAGTCATCACATGTTTTCGAGGAAAACAACCTTACATTAAACCTGTGTACATATTTTCAATGACTCCAAGGAAAACAGTTTCGTATTATGACCATGTACACAATATCAATGTTTTCTTTTGGAAAATCACTTTACATTGCAATAATCAAACCTGTGAACTCACCAACCTTTGTGTTGACATTTTTGAGTATGTTTTTCAGGTAACTTAGCTATGGCTTGGTTGGAATAGGTTAGCCTTTTGGATTAAACCCTAGAAGCCGAAGGAGTATGATCGTCAAACCTCAACATGGCTTTCACCTATACATGGTTCTAGGACAATGTACAAGTTTATTATAGTTGTTGTAATGGTGTTAAATATTCAGAAGTCTTTACTTTAGCTTCCGCTGTTGTGTAATGTTACCAATCGTTGCAACCTTGATTTATTTATTTATTTATTAAGTGAATAAATTTGGGGGTGTGACAGATTGGTATCAGAGCCAATGGTTTTAGCGAATTAGGTTTCCTTAGTGTCACCTAGGCTCTAACCAGATTCATTTAGGGACCAAGATTCCTAAGACCAGTATCACACTAAGAACACCCAAGACATGAGTATAGAAATTCCAACCGTTGCCGAACGACTCAAGTTGACCATTAGTGTAAGTAGTTACACTAGTGTATTATTAGCTGTATTAATACTAAATACAATTACGTAGTATACGAGACTAAAATCTAATAAACACCTACGACTACGTTAGCTGTGGAGTCAACTTTCTTTCTATCAGGTGTTGCCTTCGTTTTGTGTGGTATATACACTCTCCTTCATGAATTGTCGGATTAGATTACTAGACCCTTCATCTTGAGATATGACAGACGATACTGCCTAAGTATAAGGGAACCTGAGGTGGATAAGCAGGACTAAACGGGAGAGAACTCCACTGGTCACGAGACCCAAACATCAATGGAATCATGTGGATCCACACGTACATACAAACTTGGAGCATGAATTGCTCAATACAAATTTGTGGATCTCTGCCCTAAACATAGTGCCTGACTTCCACCACGTACACATATCCTGTTATTAGAAGGCATCGGTTGCGTCTCTCTTCCATAAACTCCACCCAATAACAGCCTTAGTCGGCGGATTCCTGAGCATCGGTACACATTACTAAGAATAATCCGATAGAACATACACACTCATGCGCAAGAGTGCAACACAATGACACGGTCTAATAAACATTTCAGATCCCTTTCAACTGAGAGCTGGAATATAGGAGAAACACTATAGGGACCATGTCAAGCAAATTATCATTGCGGGTGCACACGGAATCATAATTTGCGATACATGAGAACTCTAGTGAGTCATACTGTCTGAGCTAATGTTCACAATTAATCTGTATTTCTAATCTCAATTCTCAATCACTCGGTTGATGATCGAAATTTTCATAACCAAAGGGTTGAGTCAAAAAAGCATTGGATGATAAGATGAGCTATCCCAAGTGACGTGGAAATGTACATAAACTCCTTCATCTACTAATTCCAATGAATCAAAAACTCTTATCGAGACTTCATTGGCATGACAACTTTGATCGAAACACTGAATACTTCCACTCTTGGTTAATTTGACTTCGCTACTTGCATCGAATCTAGAAATTTTCTGTAAAGTACTATTACACCTTTTGAAATTCAACTATAAACTTTTCCTTTTTGATTTCGTTACCTATATATCAAAACATGAGGTTGATAGATAAACTCTTGAACATGCCTAGAGAAAATACAAATCTCTGACCCTTAACACTCATTACCTCAATCTTACAACTTAAGCCCTTGTGCTAAGGACTATAAGGCTATAACCTATATAGGTGAAATACGGAACGGAAAGTTATGAAAATACCATTCGAAAGCCAAGGACGTGCATACATACTACACTACCAGTTGTTGGTGAATAACCAAATCGACCCTCTTCATTGCTAATTCATGAGACAAAAATTTGAAAACTTTAGAATCCATTTCAACCAACTTTAATATGAAATCGAGGACCTACGTCGAACCTTGAGAGTTTATTCATATGTTCCACGATCGTTGACTGATTAAAACTATACGCCACCACGGAGATGAACATAAGACGAGCCGTAGTTAACATTACTCTATTATAAGTCTACATATATACATTCCTTCTTGCCTTCTCAAATTTCTTTAAAATTTTCGTATACCGTTTGAAATGCCTATGCGTCATCCTTAACGAACTTAAGGACATGACTCCCTCACATGCGACTAGCTCCTAAATCTATACGTGATTTTTGTCTACATCCTGGCATTATATTTCTTCAATCGAGATTTCACTCCCATCTTAGGATAACTCATAGGAATCTGATGCTGTCAATCGAAATAACAGTATCGAAACTAGGTAGTTTCGATATCTGTTTTACTCAATCGAAACTAAGGTAGTTTCGATACATGTCTTACTCAATCGAAACTAGGTAGTTTCGATATCTGTTTTACTCAATCGAAACTAAGGTAGTTTCGATACCTGTTCTTCAGGCCCAGTGGACGGTAGTTTAAAAGACACGAATGCATTTTGCCTTTCCATTACCAATAATAATTGTCATACAGTTCCAATCTGATGAGGGTGATCACATAACGAAATTCTTCGACATCCAATCTATGATTAATTATCTTAATGTACGAGTTATTCACTTGACTTGTGAAAACTCACTATCTTGATTCACACCGATTAAACATTCTTTTAATAATCTATTCATTACACCATTATGACCTCTTCGATTATAATTCCTTTGGGTCGGGAAACGCTAGTAATGACGTTATCACCTCGTGGTTTAACTAACCTCATTCAAATGACGACATCATCAGAGGAATTATTTTAAATCCACTTTTTGATATATCTGCTGAACAATAACGTTACGCTATTTCCTGATACGTTGACGTCTCAAACCCTTACACACCCTATATCGTTCGTTGGTGAGATATCCACTTTAACTTCGTGTACCAACCACTATTGGAATGATTCAACATTCTCCTTAAGAATCCAAAAATGAAGCAAGGATACAAAATCCTAACTCTTGTAAGTATAACAAATTTCGAGGACGAAATTTCTTTAAGGAGGGAAGAATGTGACTCCTGCGAAATTCCTGAATCTAAAACCTAGTTGTTGGACTAAGCCCAACTAGGCCCAATAAGGTCCAATAGAAGTCCAAAATCATTCGAGGCCCAAATTGAATAATCCAAACATCATACTAGTCACATGGTTTCTTCTAATGATTTGTTAACCGGTTCAGAAACCTAATCATTAAACGCGTCAGACATCAGTTTGCTACCGTATGTGTGATAAGACGAGTAAATAAAATAGCGAATTATTAACATTCATTTGAAAAGACAGTTTCATTAAATACACGCGTAACACGTATATACGAACGCTAAACTGCGTTAGATGCTCGTAAAATTAATGATAAGCAGTATGGTTATTACTGATACGTACTTTAATACAAGAAATAATATAAACATTTATTTTAATATTATTAGTAAAATAATAATAATAATACTCGGAGCGCGAAACGTTTGAATGGACGAATGTGTTAGAAACAAAATGCGGACGTGTACCGGTGTATTTACCAAACGAAGCAGAAGTTTCACGATTTAAACACTTGAACGATATTTATAATAATGTTTCACAAAACTAAGCACTTTAAAATAATAATTCGTAAATTTAATCGTGACGGAGACTCGAGTGGATACACGTTTTCTCTAAACCAGTGTTATTTCTTTTCTAAGCCTCCACCTAAACCCTAGATATATAAGGATTAGAAACTTCATCTTCCTCATTTGCTCCCACCACACAAAACCCTAGAGAGAGAGAGGCCAAAATCGGGAGAGAGAGAGAGGGGGGGGAAGGGTTCGGCCACCCTCTGGCGGACCTCCGGCAGACGACGGCGGCTCAGCCGCGAAGATCACGACAGCGGCGGCAGAGCGCGCGACGGCGCAAGGCAGCGATGCACGGTGGCGGACCGTCCTCCGGCGAGTGGCGGCAAGTGGAGTTCTTTTTCGGGTTGATCTCGTCGTCCTACTTCCGATGGTGGTGGTGGTTCTCCCTAACTCACGGCGGTGGAGGTGTAAACCGTCTCCAAAGGGTGGCGACGGCTAGGGTTCCGCCACGTCAAGGTGATCCAGCGAAGTTCACGGCTTTCTGGTGAGTCCTCTCCACGTTTTCTTGTTATTCAAGTCTAGATTTACACACTCTTAACGTTAAAAATTCATTTTGAAATGATTCCGGCGGACAGGAGCCTTTTTCCGACCATCCTCGTTGTTTCGACGAGTTTCGGCAGACCCCACTTGACCGGATCCTTGTTATTTGTTGTCCTGCTATCCCGATCTTCAAAGGTTCGAATTATGCTTTGCCAAGATCTAGTAAATTGTATTTCGGTTAGTTAGTGTTCGTTAGATCGGTTGGATTGTGGCCGGGTTTCATTCCCGAGTATAAAATACTTGATTTTTGGACAGGATACGACCTCCTGGACCTCAGTCAAATCTGGTCAAACTTGGTCAACGAAAGTCAACTGTGGTCAACACGAGTCAATGGGTTCGTATACGCAAACCGAGTGTTCGGAAAGGTATAAAACGCACGCTAAAGCGATTATATTAATTAGGCGAAAGCTAAACGAGTGTGTGTGCGGTTAAAGCAACTTGAGCCTAGACTATGTTTTAATGGTAAAAATAAGTATTATTACGACATTTAAAACTAATGAGTCGTATCGAAGTTGTTGGTAACAAGAGAATTACATTCAAATAAGGATATACAAATATTAGACGATAAATTCGAACGTGTAATGAGTAAATAAATCCTTAATACGACTAACAAATCATATATAGGTGTATAAATACATATGATTACTTTGAACATGTATATATATATATATATAATATACGTTATATATAAAAATCATTGATTATTATTTGAGATAATTTGGATAACAATTGTTTTAAGGATAAACTCGTATGTTGTATATTACGTTTGGACATTTTAAACCCATACAAACTAATTTATAAAGTAATCGACTAAACGAGAGTTTGACAAGTAACAATGATCCGTTCAAACATATTCTTGTATATATATATATATATATTCGTATCTCCTCTCAAAAGATATTTTTCATATATACATAGCATATAAATGTATGTTTTATGGAAAAACAAATAAGTATATCCTTACATAAAAATGAACAAAACGACGTTTAGTCACGAAATACAATGCGGTGCAAATATATTTGGGGAATTTGAAACTATATAAATATATGAATATATTTATTTGTGTGAATATACTATAAGTCCTGAGATGGTTTTACTAAATTATATAGTTGCATACATTCCGTTTAAGGATGCACAAACATGAATTATTATAGTTATTTATACGCGCACATAGCTTTATACGACCGTGTCCACGACAAACTAATATTTGAATATAACCATTGAAACGTATTCGAATTGAGAAACCCGACACAAATTAAGCAACTAATATTGCCGAATGTCAAACCAACATCGTATATACCTTTAAGAATCAATAGAGCTCAGCCGCACACGTCATAACTCAACACGAGTTTAGACTCGTTTTACATTACTAAGGTTAGTGTACAACGCTCATTAAGTACCTACAGGTATCGTATGACTCGAGTAGGACATAGACCTACTACAATCGTATTACGTGGACTTTGTTTTCCCTCACTGTTTGAAGGACATTATTGTTACTGCCACGTCACCAGGTGAGTTTCACGGCCCCTCTTTATTTTTAAACGTATTAGAAACACCGGGGGGAAAACATACTTGCTTACAAGTTTGAAAACATGAGACATCATTGTTTACTACAGTTGGAAACATCATTGCCTGATACATTCGGGAAAGCATAAAACGTACTTACAAACATTTTCATATGGTAACAAGAAAACAAGACCCGACCTTTATGTTTGCATGAGTTAATACATTTGGAGCTCGTAAAGTCCCCTGACCATCATATTTATAACCATTAGCTATGGATTAGCCTAGGAATCTATGGATAGTACTATTGGGTCTGACACCCCCGGTCATGGTTAGTCGCGCTAACCATGGGTCCCTCTGGCCAAATGACCGCATAGTGTTCTAATATTGCTCGTGAGGTACGAGTGAGGGGCAAAACACCTGGTCTTGGTTTGGTTATGCCTCATGTATGTACATATTATTTGTATTCTTAGCTAGTTTACAAATGGGTCAAACATTACTTGTTTTGTTTATCATATTCATTGAAACGTTTTCGTGCAGATGGATCTGCCAATCACTTATACACCAATGGTTTTGCCATTCGTTTACGTGGAAATGTCTTTATCAATGTTTTCAGGAAAAATGACTTATTTTATGACTATGACGTTATCACATGTTTTCATTGGGAAAACTACTCGTTTTATGACTATGAAGTCATCACATGTTTTCGAGGAAAACAACCTTACATTAAACCTGTGTACATATTTTCAATGACTCCAAGGAAAACAGTTTCGTATTATGACCATGTACACAATATCAATGTTTTCTTTTGGAAAATCACTTTACATTGCAATAATCAAACCTGTGAACTCACCAACCTTTGTGTTGACATTTTTGAGTATGTTTTTCAGGTAACTTAGCTATGGCTTGGTTGGAATAGGTTAGCCTTTTGGATTAAACCCTAGAAGCCGAAGGAGTATGATCGTCAAACCTCAACATGGCTTTCACCTATACATGGTTCTAGGACAATGTACAAGTTTATTATAGTTGTTGTAATGGTGTTAAATATTCAGAAGTCTTTACTTTAGCTTCCGCTGTTGTGTAATGTTACCAATCGTTGCAACCTTGATTTATTTATTTATTTATTAAGTGAATAAATTTGGGGGTGTGACAGATTGGTATCAGAGCCAATGGTTTTAGCGAATTAGGTTTCCTTAGTGTCACCTAGGCTCTAACCAGATTCATTTAGGGACCAAGATTCCTAAGACCAGTATCACACTAAGAACACCCAAGACATGAGTATAGAAATTCCAACCGTTGCCGAACGACTCAAGTTGACCATTAGTGTAAGTAGTTACACTAGTGTATTATTAGCTGTATTAATACTAAATACAATTACGTAGTATACGAGACTAAAATCTAAAAAACACCTACGACTACGTTAGCTGTGGAGTCAACTTTCTTTCTATCAGGTGTTGCCTTCGTTTTGTGTGGTATATACACTCTCCTTCATGAATTGTCGGATTAGATTACTAGACCCTTCATCTTGAGATATGACAGACGATACTGCCTAAGTATAAGGGAACCTGAGGTGGATAAGCAGGACTAAACGGGAGAGAACTCCACTGGTCACGAGACCCAAACATCAATGGAATCATGTGGATCCACACGTACATACAAACTTGGAGCATGAATTGCTCAATACAAATTTGTGGATCTCTGCCCTAAACATAGTGCCTGACTTCCACCACGTACACATATCCTGTTATTAGAAGGCATCGGTTGCGTCTCTCTTCCATAAACTCCACCCAATAACAGCCTTAGTCGGCGGATTCCTGAGCATCGGTACACATTACTAAGAATAATCCGATAGAACATACACACTCATGCGCAAGAGTGCAACACAATGACACGGTCTAATAAACATTTCAGATCCCTTTCAACTGAGAGCTGGAATATAGGAGAAACACTATAGGGACCATGTCAAGCAAATTATCATTGCGGGTGCACACGGAATCATAATTTGCGATACATGAGAACTCTAGTGAGTCATACTGTCTGAGCTAATGTTCACAAATCTGTATTTCTAATCTCAATTCTCAATCACTCGGTTGATGATCGAAATTTTCATAACCAAAGGGTTGAGTCAAAAAAGCATTGGATGATAAGATGAGCTATCCCAAGTGACGTGGAAATGTACATAAACTCCTTCATCTACTAATTCCAATGAATCAAAAACTCTTATCGAGACTTCATTGGCATGACAACTTTGATCGAAACACTGAATACTTCCACTCTTGGTTAATTTGACTTCGCTACTTGCATCGAATCTAGAAATTTTCTGTAAAGTACTATTACACCTTTTGAAATTCAACTATAAACTTTTCCTTTTTGATTTCGTTACCTATATATCAAAACATGAGGTTGATAGATAAACTCTTGAACATGCCTAGAGAAAATACAAATCTCTGACCCTTAACACTCATTACCTCAATCTTACAACTTAAGCCCTTGTGCTAAGGACTATAAGGCTATAACCTATATAGGTGAAATACGGAACGGAAAGTTATGAAAATACCATTCGAAAGCCAAGGACGTGCATACATACTACACTACCAGTTGTTGGTGAATAACCAAATCGACCCTCTTCATTGCTAATTCATGAGACAAAAATTTGAAAACTTTAGAATCCATTTCAACCAACTTTAATATGAAATCGAGGACCTACGTCGAACCTTGAGAGTTTATTCATATGTTCCACGATCGTTGACTGATTAAAACTATACGCCACCACGGAGATGAACATAAGACGAGCCGTAGTTAACATTACTCTATTATAAGTCTACATATATACATTCCTTCTTGCCTTCTCAAATTTCTTTAAAATTTTCGTATACCGTTTGAAATGCCTATGCGTCATCCTTAACGAACTTAAGGACATGACTCCCTCACATGCGACTAGCTCCTAAATCTATACGTGATTTTTGTCTACATCCTGGCATTATATTTCTTCAATCGAGATTTCACTCCCATCTTAGGATAACTCATAGGAATCTGATGCTGTCAATCGAAATAACAGTATCGAAACTAGGTAGTTTCGATATCTGTTTTACTCAATCGAAACTAAGGTAGTTTCGATACATGTCTTACTCAATCGAAACTAGGTAGTTTCGATATCTGTTTTACTCAATCGAAACTAAGGTAGTTTCGATACCTGTTCTTCAGGCCCAGTGGACGGTAGTTTAAAAGACACGAATGCATTTTGCCTTTCCATTACCAATAATAATTGTCATACAGTTCCAATCTGATGAGGGTGATCACATAACGAAATTCTTCGACATCCAATCTATGATTAATTATCTTAATGTACGAGTTATTCACTTGACTTGTGAAAACTCACTATCTTGATTCACACCGATTAAACATTCTTTTAATAATCTATTCATTACACCATTATGACCTCTTCGATTATAATTCCTTTGGGTCGGGAAACGCTAGTAATGACGTTATCACCTCGTGGTTTAACTAACCTCATTCAAATGACGACATCATCAGAGGAATTATTTTAAATCCACTTTTTGATATATCTGCTGAACAATAACGTTACGCTATTTCCTGATACGTTGACGTCTCAAACCCTTACACACCCTATATCGTTCGTTGGTGAGATATCCACTTTAACTTCGTGTACCAACCACTATTGGAATGATTCAACATTCTCCTTAAGAATCCAAAAATGAAGCAAGGATACAAAATCCTAACTCTTGTAAGTATAACAAATTTCGAGGACGAAATTTCTTTAAGGAGGGAAGAATGTGACTCCTGCGAAATTCCTGAATCTAAAACCTAGTTGTTGGACTAAGCCCAACTAGGCCCAATAAGGTCCAATAGAAGTCCAAAATCATTCGAGGCCCAAATTGAATAATCCAAACATCATACTAGTCACATGGTTTCTTCTAATGATTTGTTAACCGGTTCAGAAACCTAATCATTAAACGCGTCAGACATCAGTTTGCTACCGTATGTGTGATAAGACGAGTAAATAAAATAGCGAATTATTAACATTCATTTGAAAAGACAGTTTCATTAAATACACGCGTAACACGTATATACGAACGCTAAACTGCGTTAGATGCTCGTAAAATTAATGATAAGCAGTATGGTTATTACTGATACGTACTTTAATACAAGAAATAATATAAACATTTATTTTAATATTATTAGTAAAATAATAATAATAATACTCGGAGCGCGAAACGTTTGAATGGACGAATGTGTTAGAAACAAAATGCGGACGTGTACCGGTGTATTTACCAAACGAAGCAGAAGTTTCACGATTTAAACACTTGAACGATATTTATAATAATGTTTCACAAAACTAAGCACTTTAAAATAATAATTCGTAAATTTAATCGTGACGGAGACTCGAGTGGATACACGTTTTCTCTAAACCAGTGTTATTTCTTTTCTAAGCCTCCACCTAAACCCTAGATATATAAGGATTAGAAACTTCATCTTCCTCATTTGCTCCCACCACACAAAACCCTAGAGAGAGAGAGGCCAAAATCGGGAGAGAGAGAGAGGGGGGGCAGGGTTCGGCCACCCTCTGGCGGACCTCCGGCAGACGACGGCGGCTCAGCCGCGAAGATCACGACAGCGGCGGCAGAGCGCGCGACGGCGCAAGGCAGCGATGCACGGTGGCGGACCGTCCTCCGGCGAGTGGCGGCAAGTGGAGTTCTTTTTCGGGTAGATCTCGTCGTCCTACTTCTGATGGTGGTGGTGGTTCTCCCTAACTCACGGCGGTGGAGGTGTAAACCGTCTCCAAAGGGTGGCGGCGGCTAGGGTTCCGCCACGTCAAGGTGATCCAGCGAAGTTCACGGCTTTCTGGTGAGTCCTCTCCACGTTTTCTTGTTATTCAAGTCTAGATTTACACACTCTTAACGTTAAAAATTCATTTTGAAATGATTCCGGCGGACAGGAGCCTTTTTCCGACCATCCTCGTTGTTTCGGCGAGTTTCGGCAGACCCCACTTGACCGGATCCTTGTTATTTGTTGTCCTGCTATCCCGATCTTCAAAGGTTCGAATTATGCTTTGCCAAGATCTAGTAAATTGTATTTCGGTTAGTTAGTGTTCGTTAGATCGGTTGGATTGTGGCCGGGTTTCATTCCCGAGTATAAAATACTTGATTTTTGGACAGGATACGACCTCCTGGACCTCAGTCAAATCTGGTCAAACTCGGTCAACGAAAGTCAACTGTGGTCAACACGAGTCAATGGGTTCGTATACGCAAACCGAGTGTTCGGAAAGGTATAAAACGCACGCTAAAGCGATTATATTAATTAGGCGAAAGCTAAACGAGTGTGTGTGCGGTTAAAGCAACTTGAGCCTAGACTATGTTTTAATGGTAAAAATAAGTATTATTACGACATTTAAAACTAATGAGTCGTATCGAAGTTGTTGGTAACAAGAGAATTACATTCAAATAAGGATATACAAATATTAGACGATAAATTCGAACGTGTAATGAGTAAATAAATCCTTAATACGACTAACAAATCATATATAGGTGTATAAATACATATGATTACTTTGAACATGTATATATATATATATATATATAATATACGTTATATATAAAAATCATTGATTATTATTTGAGATAATTTGGATAACAATTGTTTTAAGGATAAACTCGTATGTTGTATATTACGTTTGGACATTTTAAACCCATACAAACTAATTTATAAAGTAATCGACTAAACGAGAGTTTGACAAGTAACAATGATCCGTTCAAACATATTCTTGTATATATATATATATATATTCGTATCTCCTCTCAAAAGATATTTTTCATATATACATAGCATATAAATGTATGTTTTATGGAAAAACAAATAAGTATATCCTTACATAAAAATGAACAAAACGACGTTTAGTCACGAAATACAATGCGGTGCAAATATATTTGGGGAATTTGAAACTATATAAATATATGAATATATTTATTTGTGTGAATATACTATAAGTCCTGAGATGGTTTTACTAAATTATATAGTTGCATACATTCCGTTTAAGGATGCACAAACATGAATTATTATAGTTATTTATACGCGCACATAGCTTTATACGACCGTGTCCACGACAAACTAATATTTGAATATAACCATTGAAACGTATTCGAATTGAGAAACCCGACACAAATTAAGCAACTAATATTGCCGAATGTCAAACCAACATCGTATATACCTTTAAGAATCAATAGAGCTCAGCCGCACACGTGATAACTCAACACGAGTTTAGACTCGTTTTACATTACTAAGGTTAGTGTACAACGCTCATTAAGTACCTACAGGTATCGTATGACTCGAGTAGGACATAGACCTACTACAATCGTATTACGTGGACTTTGTTTTCCCTCACTGTTTGAAGGACATTATTGTTACTGCCACGTCACCAGGTGAGTTTCACGGCCCCTCTTTATTTTTAAACGTATTAGAAACACCGGGGGGAAAACATACTTGCTTACAAGTTTGAAAACATGAGACATCATTGTTTACTACAGTTGGGAACATCATTGCCTGATACATTCGGGAAAGCATAAAACGTACTTACAAACATTTTCATATGGTAACAAGAAAAGAAGACTCGACCTTTATGTTTGCATGAGTTGATACATTTGGAGCTCGTAAAGTCCCCTGACCATCATATTTATAACCATTAGCTATGGATTAGCCTAGGAATCTATGGATAGTACTATTGGGTCTGACACCCCCGGTCATGGTTAGTCGCGCTAACCATGGGTCCCTCTGGCCAAATGACCGCATAGTGTTCTAATATTGCTCGTGAGGTACGAGTGAGGGGCAAAACACCTGGTCTTGGTTTGGTTATGCCTCATGTATGTACATATTATTTGTATTCTTAGCTAGTTTACAAATGGGTCAAACATTACTTGTTTTGTTTATCATATTCATTGAAACGTTTTCGTGCAGATGGATCTGCCAATCACTTATACACCAATGGTTTTGCCATTCGTTTACGTGGAAATGTTTTTATCAATGTTTTCAGGAAAAACGACTTATTTTATGACTATGACGTTATCACATGTTTTCATTGGGAAAACTACTCGTTTTATGACTATGAAGTCATCACATGTTTTCGAGGAAAACAACCTTACATTAAACCTGTGTACATATTTTCAATGACTCCAAGGAAAACAGTTTCGTATTATGACCATGTACACAATATCAATGTTTTCTTTTGGAAAATCACTTTACATTGCAATAATCAAACCTGTGAACTCACCAACCTTTGTGTTGACATTTTTGAGTATGTTTTTCAGGTAACTTAGCTATGGCTTGGTTGGAATAGGTTAGCCTTTTGGATTAAACCCTAGAAGCCGAAGGAGTATGATCGTCAAACCTCAACATGGCTTTCACCTATACATGGTTCTAGGACAATGTACAAGTTTATTATAGTTGTTGTAATGGTGTTAAATATTCAGAAGTCTTTACTTTAGCTTCCGCTGTTGTGTAATGTTACCAATCGTTGCAACCTTGATTTATTTATTTATTTATTAAGTGAATAAATTTGGGGGTGTGACAGATTGGTATCAGAGCCAATGGTTTTAGCGAATTAGGTTTCCTTAGTGTCACCTAGGCTCTAACCAGATTCATTTAGGGACCAAGATTCCTAAGACCAGTATCACACTAAGAACACCCAAGACATGAGTATAGAAATTCCAACCGTTGCCGAACGACTCAAGTTGACCATTAGTGTAAGTAGTTACACTAGTGTATTATTAGCTGTATTAATACTAAATACAATTACGTAGTATACGAGACTAAAATCTAAAAAACACCTACGACTACGTTAGCTGTGGAGTCAACTTTCTTTCTATCAGGTGTTGCCTTCGTTTTGTGTGGTATATACACTCTCCTTCATGAATTGTCGGATTAGATTACTAGACCCTTCATCTTGAGATATGACAGACGATACTGCCTAAGTATAAGGGAACCTGAGGTGGATAAGCAGGACTAAACGGGAGAGAACTCCACTGGTCACGAGACCCAAACATCAATGGAATCATGTGGATCCACACGTACATACAAACTTGGAGCATGAATTGCTCAATACAAATTTGTGGATCTCTGCCCTAAACATAGTGCCTGACTTCCACCACGTACACATATCCTGTTATTAGAAGGCATCGGTTGCGTCTCTCTTCCATAAACTCCACCCAATAACAGCCTTAGTCGGCGGATTCCTGAGCATCGGTACACATTACTAAGAATAATCCGATAGAACATACACACTCATGCGCAAGAGTGCAACACAATGACACGGTCTAATAAACATTTCAGATCCCTTTCAACTGAGAGCTGGAATATAGGAGAAACACTATAGGGACCATGTCAAGCAAATTATCATTGCGGGTGCACACGGAATCATAATTTGCGATACATGAGAACTCTAGTGAGTCATACTGTCTGAGCTAATGTTCACAATTAATCTGTATTTCTAATCTCAATTCTCAATCACTCGGTTGATGATCGAAATTTTCATAACCAAAGGGTTGAGTCAAAAAAGCATTGGATGATAAGATGAGCTATCCCAAGTGACGTGGAAATGTACATAAACTCCTTCATCTACTAATTCCAATGAATCAAAAACTCTTATCGAGACTTCATTGGCATGACAACTTTGATCGAAACACTGAATACTTCCACTCTTGGTTAATTTGACTTCGCTACTTGCATCGAATCTAGAAATTTTCTGTAAAGTACTATTACACCTTTTGAAATTCAACTATAAACTTTTCCTTTTTGATTTCGTTACCTATATATCAAAACATGAGGTTGATAGATAAACTCTTGAACATGCCTAGAGAAAATACAAATCTCTGACCCTTAACACTCATTACCTCAATCTTACAACTTAAGCCCTTGTGCTAAGGACTATAAGGCTATAACCTATATAGGTGAAATACGGAACGGAAAGTTATGAAAATACCATTCGAAAGCCAAGGACGTGCATACATACTACACTACCAGTTGTTGGTGAATAACCAAATCGACCCTCTTCATTGCTAATTCATGAGACAAAAATTTGAAAACTTTAGAATCCATTTCAACCAACTTTAATATGAAATCGAGGACCTACGTCGAACCTTGAGAGTTTATTCATATGTTCCACGATCGTTGACTGATTAAAACTATACGCCACCACGGAGATGAACATAAGACGAGCCGTAGTTAACATTACTCTATTATAAGTCTACATATATACATTCCTTCTTGCCTTCTCAAATTTCTTTAAAATTTTCGTATACCGTTTGAAATGCCTATGCGTCATCCTTAACGAACTTAAGGACATGACTCCCTCACATGCGACTAGCTCCTAAATCTATACGTGATTTTTGTCTACATCCTGGCATTATATTTCTTCAATCGAGATTTCACTCCCATCTTAGGATAACTCATAGGAATCTGATGCTGTCAATCGAAATAACAGTATCGAAACTAGGTAGTTTCGATATCTGTTTTACTCAATCGAAACTAAGGTAGTTTCGATACATGTCTTACTCAATCGAAACTAGGTAGTTTCGATATCTGTTTTACTCAATCGAAACTAAGGTAGTTTCGATACCTGTTCTTCAGGCCCAGTGGACGGTAGTTTAAAAGACACGAATGCATTTTGCCTTTCCATTACCAATAATAATTGTCATACAGTTCCAATCTGATGAGGGTGATCACATAACGAAATTCTTCGACATCCAATCTATGATTAATTATCTTAATGTACGAGTTATTCACTTGACTTGTGAAAACTCACTATCTTGATTCACACCGATTAAACATTCTTTTAATAATCTATTCATTACACCATTATGACCTCTTCGATTATAATTCCTTTGGGTCGGGAAACGCTAGTAATGACGTTATCACCTCGTGGTTTAACTAACCTCATTCAAATGACGACATCATCAGAGGAATTATTTTAAATCCACTTTTTGATATATCTGCTGAACAATAACGTTACGCTATTTCCTGATACGTTGACGTCTCAAACCCTTACACACCCTATATCGTTCGTTGGTGAGATATCCACTTTAACTTCGTGTACCAACCACTATTGGAATGATTCAACATTCTCCTTAAGAATCCAAAAATGAAGCAAGGATACAAAATCCTAACTCTTGTAAGTATAACAAATTTCGAGGACGAAATTTCTTTAAGGAGGGAAGAATGTGACTCCTGCGAAATTCCTGAATCTAAAACCTAGTTGTTGGACTAAGCCCAACTAGGCCCAATAAGGTCCAATAGAAGTCCAAAATCATTCGAGGCCCAAATTGAATAATCCAAACATCATACTAGTCACATGGTTTCTTCTAATGATTTGTTAACCGGTTCAGAAACCTAATCATTAAACGCGTCAGACATCAGTTTGCTACCGTATGTGTGATAAGACGAGTAAATAAAATAGCGAATTATTAACATTCATTTGAAAAGACAGTTTCATTAAATACACGCGTAACACGTATATACGAATGCTAAACTGCGTTAGATGCTCGTAAAATTAATGATAAGCAGTATGGTTATTACTGATACGTACTTTAATACAAGAAATAATATAAACATTTATTTTAATATTATTAGTAAAATAATAATAATAATACTCGGAGCGCGAAACGTTTGAATGGACGAATGTGTTAGAAACAAAATGCGGACGTGTACCGGTGTATTTACCAAACGAAGCAGAAGTTTCACGATTTAAACACTTGAACGATATTTATAATAATGTTTCACAAAACTAAGCACTTTAAAATAATAATTCGTAAATTTAATCGTGACGGAGACTCGAGTGGATACACGTTTTCTCTAAACCAGTGTTATTTCTTTTCTAAGCCTCCACCTAAACCCTAGATATATAAGGATTAGAAACTTCATCTTCCTCATTTGCTCCCACCACACAAAACCCTAGAGAGAGAGAGGCCAAAATCGGGAGAGAGAGAGAGGGGGGGCAGGGTTCGGCCACCCTCTGGCGGACCTCCGGCAGACGACGGCGGCTCAGCCGCGAAGATCACGACAGCGGCGGCAGAGCGCGCGACGGCGCAAGGCAGCGATGCACGGTGGCGGACCGTCCTCCGGCGAGTGGCGGCAAGTGGAGTTCTTTTTCGGGTAGATCTCGTCGTCCTACTTCTGATGGTGGTGGTGGTTCTCCCTAACTCACGGCGGTGGAGGTGTAAACCGTCTCCAAAGGGTGGCGGCGGCTAGGGTTCCGCCACGTCAAGGTGATCCAGCGAAGTTCACGGCTTTCTGGTGAGTCCTCTCCACGTTTTCTTGTTATTCAAGTCTAGATTTACACACTCTTAACGTTAAAAATTCATTTTGAAATGATTCCGGCGGACAGGAGCCTTTTTCCGACCATCCTCGTTGTTTCGGCGAGTTTCGGCAGACCCCACTTGACCGGATCCTTGTTATTTGTTGTCCTGCTATCCCGATCTTCAAAGGTTCGAATTATGCTTTGCCAAGATCTAGTAAATTGTATTTCGGTTAGTTAGTGTTCGTTAGATCGGTTGGATTGTGGCCGGGTTTCATTCCCGAGTATAAAATACTTGATTTTTGGACAGGATACGACCTCCTGGACCTCAGTCAAATCTGGTCAAACTCGGTCAACGAAAGTCAACTGTGGTCAACACGAGTCAATGGGTTCGTATACGCAAACCGAGTGTTCGGAAAGGTATAAAACGCACGCTAAAGCGATTATATTAATTAGGCGAAAGCTAAACGAGTGTGTGTGCGGTTAAAGCAACTTGAGCCTAGACTATGTTTTAATGGTAAAAATAAGTATTATTACGACATTTAAAACTAATGAGTCGTATCGAAGTTGTTGGTAACAAGAGAATTACATTCAAATAAGGATATACAAATATTAGACGATAAATTCGAACGTGTAATGAGTAAATAAATCCTTAATACGACTAACAAATCATATATAGGTGTATAAATACATATGATTACTTTGAACATGTATATATATATATATATATAATATACGTTATATATAAAAATCATTGATTATTATTTGAGATAATTTGGATAACAATTGTTTTAAGGATAAACTCGTATGTTGTATATTACGTTTGGACATTTTAAACCCATACAAACTAATTTATAAAGTAATCGACTAAACGAGAGTTTGACAAGTAACAATGATCCGTTCAAACATATTCTTGTATATATATATATATATATATTCGTATCTCCTCTCAAAAGATATTTTTCATATATACATAGCATATAAATGTATGTTTTATGGAAAAACAAATAAGTATATCCTTACATAAAAATGAACAAAACGACGTTTAGTCACGAAATACAATGCGGTGCAAATATATTTGGGGAATTTGAAACTATATAAATATATGAATATATTTATTTGTGTGAATATACTATAAGTCCTGAGATGGTTTTACTAAATTATATAGTTGCATACATTCCGTTTAAGGATGCACAAACATGAATTATTATAGTTATTTATACGCGCACATAGCTTTATACGACCGTGTCCACGACAAACTAATATTTGAATATAACCATTGAAACGTATTCGAATTGAGAAACCCGACACAAATTAAGCAACTAATATTGCCGAATGTCAAACCAACATCGTATATACCTTTAAGAATCAATAGAGCTCAGCCGCACACGTGATAACTCAACACGAGTTTAGACTCGTTTTACATTACTAAGGTTAGTGTACAACGCTCATTAAGTACCTACAGGTATCGTATGACTCGAGTAGGACATAGACCTACTACAATCGTATTACGTGGACTTTGTTTTCCCTCACTGTTTGAAGGACATTATTGTTACTGCCACGTCACCAGGTGAGTTTCACGGCCCCTCTTTATTTTTAAACGTATTAGAAACACCGGGGGGAAAACATACTTGCTTACAAGTTTGAAAACATGAGACATCATTGTTTACTACAGTTGGGAACATCATTGCCTGATACATTCGGGAAAGCATAAAACGTACTTACAAACATTTTCATATGGTAACAAGAAAAGAAGACTCGACCTTTATGTTTGCATGAGTTGATACATTTGGAGCTCGTAAAGTCCCCTGACCATCATATTTATAACCATTAGCTATGGATTAGCCTAGGAATCTATGGATAGTACTATTGGGTCTGACACCCCCGGTCATGGTTAGTCGCGCTAACCATGGGTCCCTCTGGCCAAATGACCGCATAGTGTTCTAATATTGCTCGTGAGGTACGAGTGAGGGGCAAAACACCTGGTCTTGGTTTGGTTATGCCTCATGTATGTACATATTATTTGTATTCTTAGCTAGTTTACAAATGGGTCAAACATTACTTGTTTTGTTTATCATATTCATTGAAACGTTTTCGTGCAGATGGATCTGCCAATCACTTATACACCAATGGTTTTGCCATTCGTTTACGTGGAAATGTTTTTATCAATGTTTTCAGGAAAAAAGACTTATTTTATGACTATGACGTTATCACATGTTTTCATTGGGAAAACTACTCGTTTTATGACTATGAAGTCATCACATGTTTTCGAGGAAAACAACCTTACATTAAACCTGTGTACATATTTTCAATGACTCCAAGGAAAACAGTTTCGTATTATGACCATGTACACAATATCAATGTTTTCTTTTGGAAAATCACTTTACATTGCAATAATCAAACCTGTGAACTCACCAACCTTTGTGTTGACATTTTTGAGTATGTTTTTCAGGTAACTTAGCTATGGCTTGGTTGGAATAGGTTAGCCTTTTGGATTAAACCCTAGAAGCCGAAGGAGTATGATCGTCAAACCTCAACATGGCTTTCACCTATACATGGTTCTAGGACAATGTACAAGTTTATTATAGTTGTTGTAATGGTGTTAAATATTCAGAAGTCTTTACTTTAGCTTCCGCTGTTGTGTAATGTTACCAATCGTTGCAACCTTGATTTATTTATTTATTTATTAAGTGAATAAATTTGGGGGTGTGACAGATTGGTATCAGAGCCAATGGTTTTAGCGAATTAGGTTTCCTTAGTGTCACCTAGGCTCTAACCAGATTCATTTAGGGACCAAGATTCCTAAGACCAGTATCACACTAAGAACACCCAAGACATGAGTATAGAAATTCCAACCGTTGCCGAACGACTCAAGTTGACCATTAGTGTAAGTAGTTACACTAGTGTATTATTAGCTGTATTAATACTAAATACAATTACGTAGTATACGAGACTAAAATCTAATAAACACCTACGACTACGTTAGCTGTGGAGTCAACTTTCTTTCTATCAGGTGTTGCCTTCGTTTTGTGTGGTATATACACTCTCCTTCATGAATTGTCGGATTAGATTACTAGACCCTTCATCTTGAGATATGACAGACGATACTGCCTAAGTATAAGGGAACCTGAGGTGGATAAGCAGGACTAAACGGGAGAGAACTCCACTGGTCACGAGACCCAAACATCAATGGAATCATGTGGATCCACACGTACATACAAACTTGGAGCATGAATTGCTCAATACAAATTTGTGGATCTCTGCCCTAAACATAGTGCCTGACTTCCACCACGTACACATATCCTGTTATTAGAAGGCATCGGTTGCGTCTCTCTTCCATAAACTCCACCCAATAACAGCCTTAGTCGGCGGATTCCTGAGCATCGGTACACATTACTAAGAATAATCCGATAGAACATACACACTCATGCGCAAGAGTGCAACACAATGACACGGTCTAATAAACATTTCAGATCCCTTTCAACTGAGAGCTGGAATATAGGAGAAACACTATAGGGACCATGTCAAGCAAATTATCATTGCGGGTGCACACGGAATCATAATTTGCGATACATGAGAACTCTAGTGAGTCATACTGTCTGAGCTAATGTTCACAAATCTGTATTTCTAATCTCAATTCTCAATCACTCGGTTGATGATCGAAATTTTCATAACCAAAGGGTTGAGTCAAAAAAGCATTGGATGATAAGATGAGCTATCCCAAGTGACGTGGAAATGTACATAAACTCCTTCATCTACTAATTCCAATGAATCAAAAACTCTTATCGAGACTTCATTGGCATGACAACTTTGATCGAAACACTGAATACTTCCACTCTTGGTTAATTTGACTTCGCTACTTGCATCGAATCTAGAAATTTTCTGTAAAGTACTATTACACCTTTTGAAATTCAACTATAAACTTTTCCTTTTTGATTTCGTTACCTATATATCAAAACATGAGGTTGATAGATAAACTCTTGAACATGCCTAGAGAAAATACAAATCTCTGACCCTTAACACTCATTACCTCAATCTTACAACTTAAGCCCTTGTGCTAAGGACTATAAGGCTATAACCTATATAGGTGAAATACGGAACGGAAAGTTATGAAAATACCATTCGAAAGCCAAGGACGTGCATACATACTACACTACCAGTTGTTGGTGAATAACCAAATCGACCCTCTTCATTGCTAATTCATGAGACAAAAATTTGAAAACTTTAGAATCCATTTCAACCAACTTTAATATGAAATCGAGGACCTACGTCGAACCTTGAGAGTTTATTCATATGTTCCACGATCGTTGACTGATTAAAACTATACGCCACCACGGAGATGAACATAAGACGAGCCGTAGTTAACATTACTCTATTATAAGTCTACATATATACATTCCTTCTTGCCTTCTCAAATTTCTTTAAAATTTTCGTATACCGTTTGAAATGCCTATGCGTCATCCTTAACGAACTTAAGGACATGACTCCCTCACATGCGACTAGCTCCTAAATCTATACGTGATTTTTGTCTACATCCTGGCATTATATTTCTTCAATCGAGATTTCACTCCCATCTTAGGATAACTCATAGGAATCTGATGCTGTCAATCGAAATAACAGTATCGAAACTAGGTAGTTTCGATATCTGTTTTACTCAATCGAAACTAAGGTAGTTTCGATACATGTCTTACTCAATCGAAACTAGGTAGTTTCGATATCTGTTTTACTCAATCGAAACTAAGGTAGTTTCGATACCTGTTCTTCAGGCCCAGTGGACGGTAGTTTAAAAGACACGAATGCATTTTGCCTTTCCATTACCAATAATAATTGTCATACAGTTCCAATCTGATGAGGGTGATCACATAACGAAATTCTTCGACATCCAATCTATGATTAATTATCTTAATGTACGAGTTATTCACTTGACTTGTGAAAACTCACTATCTTGATTCACACCGATTAAACATTCTTTTAATAATCTATTCATTACACCATTATGACCTCTTCGATTATAATTCCTTTGGGTCGGGAAACGCTAGTAATGACGTTATCACCTCGTGGTTTAACTAACCTCATTCAAATGACGACATCATCAGAGGAATTATTTTAAATCCACTTTTTGATATATCTGCTGAACAATAACGTTACGCTATTTCCTGATACGTTGACGTCTCAAACCCTTACACACCCTATATCGTTCGTTGGTGAGATATCCACTTTAACTTCGTGTACCAACCACTATTGGAATGATTCAACATTCTCCTTAAGAATCCAAAAATGAAGCAAGGATACAAAATCCTAACTCTTGTAAGTATAACAAATTTCGAGGACGAAATTTCTTTAAGGAGGGAAGAATGTGACTCCTGCGAAATTCCTGAATCTAAAACCTAGTTGTTGGACTAAGCCCAACTAGGCCCAATAAGGTCCAATAGAAGTCCAAAATCATTCGAGGCCCAAATTGAATAATCCAAACATCATACTAGTCACATGGTTTCTTCTAATGATTTGTTAACCGGTTCAGAAACCTAATCATTAAACGCGTCAGACATCAGTTTGCTACCGTATGTGTGATAAGACGAGTAAATAAAATAGCGAATTATTAACATTCATTTGAAAAGACAGTTTCATTAAATACACGCGTAACACGTATATACGAATGCTAAACTGCGTTAGATGCTCGTAAAATTAATGATAAGCAGTATGGTTATTACTGATACGTACTTTAATACAAGAAATAATATAAACATTTATTTTAATATTATTAGTAAAATAATAATAATAATACTCGGAGCGCGAAACGTTTGAATGGACGAATGTGTTAGAAACAAAATGCGGACGTGTACCGGTGTATTTACCAAACGAAGCAGAAGTTTCACGATTTAAACACTTGAACGATATTTATAATAATGTTTCACAAAACTAAGCACTTTAAAATAATAATTCGTAAATTTAATCGTGACGGAGACTCGAGTGGATACACGTTTTCTCTAAACCAGTGTTATTTCTTTTCTAAGCCTCCACCTAAACCCTAGATATATAAGGATTAGAAACTTCATCTTCCTCATTTGCTCCCACCACACAAAACCCTAGAGAGAGAGAGGCCAAAATCGGGAGAGAGAGAGAGGGGGGGGCAGGGTTCGGCCACCCTCTGGCGGACCTCCGGCAGACGACGGCGGCTCAGCCGCGAAGATCACGACAGCGGCGCCAGAGCGCGCGACGGCGCAAGGCAGCGATGCACGGTGGCGGACCGTCCTCCGGCGAGTGGCGGCAAGTGGAGTTCTTTTTCGGGTAGATCTCGTCGTCCTACTTCTGATGGTGGTGGTGGTTCTCCCTAACTCACGGCGGTGGAGGTGTAAACCGTCTCCAAAGGGTGGCGACGGCTAGGGTTCCGCCACGTCAAGGTGATCCAGCGAAGTTCACGGCTTTCTGGTGAGTCCTCTCCACGTTTTCTTGTTATTCAAGTCTAGATTTACACACTCTTAACGTTAAAAATTCATTTTGAAATGATTCCGGCGGACAGGAGCCTTTTTCCGACCATCCTCGTTGTTTCGACGAGTTTCGGCAGACCCCACTTGACCGGATCCTTGTTATTTGTTGTCCTGCTATCCCGATCTTCAAAGGTTCGAATTATGCTTTGCCAAGATCTAGTAAATTGTATTTCGGTTAGTTAGTGTTCGTTAGATCGGTTGGATTGTGGCCGGGTTTCATTCCCGAGTATAAAATACTTGATTTTTGGACAGGATACGACCTCCTGGACCTCAGTCAAATCTGGTCAAACTCGGTCAACGAAAGTCAACTGTGGTCAACACGAGTCAATGGGTTCGTATACGCAAACCGAGTGTTCGGAAAGGTATAAAACGCACGCTAAAGCGATTATATTAATTAGGCGAAAGCTAAACGAGTGTGTGTGCGGTTAAAGCAACTTGAGCCTAGACTATGTTTTAATGGTAAAAATAAGTATTATTACGACATTTAAAACTAATGAGTCGTATCGAAGTTGTTGGTAACAAGAGAATTACATTCAAATAAGGATATACAAATATTAGACGATAAATTCGAACGTGTAATGAGTAAATAAATCCTTAATACGACTAACAAATCATATATAGGTGTATAAATACATATGATTACTTTGAACATGTATATATATATATATATATATATAATATACGTTATATATAAAAATCATTGATTATTATTTGAGATAATTTGGATAACAATTGTTTTAAGGATAAACTCGTATGTTGTATATTACGTTTGGACATTTTAAACCCATACAAACTAATTTATAAAGTAATCGACTAAACGAGAGTTTGACAAGTAACAATGATCCGTTCAAACATATTCTTGTATATATATATATATATATTCGTATCTCCTCTCAAAAGATATTTTTCATATATACATAGCATATAAATGTATGTTTTATGGAAAAACAAATAAGTATATCCTTACATAAAAATGAACAAAACGACGTTTAGTCACGAAATACAATGCGGTGCAAATATATTTGGGGAATTTGAAACTATATAAATATATGAATATATTTATTTGTGTGAATATACTATAAGTCCTGAGATGGTTTTACTAAATTATATAGTTGCATACATTCCGTTTAAGGATGCACAAACATGAATTATTATAGTTATTTATACGCGCACATAGCTTTATACGACCGTGTCCACGACAAACTAATATTTGAATATAACCATTGAAACGTATTCGAATTGAGAAACCCGACACAAATTAAGCAACTAATATTGCCGAATGTCAAACCAACATCGTATATACCTTTAAGAATCAATAGAGCTCAGCCGCACACGTGATAACTCAACACGAGTTTAGACTCGTTTTACATTACTAAGGTTAGTGTACAACGCTCATTAAGTACCTACAGGTATCGTATGACTCGAGTAGGACATAGACCTACTACAATCGTATTACGTGGACTTTGTTTTCCCTCACTGTTTGAAGGACATTATTGTTACTGCCACGTCACCAGGTGAGTTTCACGGCCCCTCTTTATTTTTAAACGTATTAGAAACACCGGGGGGAAAACATACTTGCTTACAAGTTTGAAAACATGAGACATCATTGTTTACTACAGTTGGAAACATCATTGCCTGATACATTCGGGAAAGCATAAAACGTACTTACAAACATTTTCATATGGTAACAAGAAAACAAGACCCGACCTTTATGTTTGCATGAGTTGATACATTTGGAGCTCGTAAAGTCCCCTGACCATCATATTTATAACCATTAGCTATGGATTAGCCTAGGAATCTATGGATAGTACTATTGGGTCTGACACCCCCGGTCATGGTTAGTCGCGCTAACCATGGGTCCCTCTGGCCAAATGACCGCATAGTGTTCTAATATTGCTCGTGAGGTACGAGTGAGGGGCAAAACACCTGGTCTTGGTTTGGTTATGCCTCATGTATGTACATATTATTTGTATTCTTAGCTAGTTTACAAATGGGTCAAACATTACTTGTTTTGTTTATCATATTCATTGAAACGTTTTCGTGCAGATGGATCTGCCAATCACTTATACACCAATGGTTTTGCCATTCGTTTACGTGGAAATGTCTTTATCAATGTTTTCAGGAAAAATGACTTATTTTATGACTATGACGTTATCACATGTTTTCATTGGGAAAACTACTCGTTTTATGACTATGAAGTCATCACATGTTTTCGAGGAAAACAACCTTACATTAAACCTGTGTACATATTTTCAATGACTCCAAGGAAAACAGTTTCGTATTATGACCATGTACACAATATCAATGTTTTCTTTTGGAAAATCACTTTACATTGCAATAATCAAACCTGTGAACTCACCAACCTTTGTGTTGACATTTTTGAGTATGTTTTTCAGGTAACTTAGCTATGGCTTGGTTGGAATAGGTTAGCCTTTTGGATTAAACCCTAGAAGCCGAAGGAGTATGATCGTCAAACCTCAACATGGCTTTCACCTATACATGGTTCTAGGACAATGTACAAGTTTATTATAGTTGTTGTAATGGTGTTAAATATTCAGAAGTCTTTACTTTAGCTTCCGCTGTTGTGTAATGTTACCAATCGTTGCAACCTTGATTTATTTATTTATTTATTAAGTGAATAAATTTGGGGGTGTGACAGATTGGTATCAGAGCCAATGGTTTTAGCGAATTAGGTTTCCTTAGTGTCACCTAGGCTCTAACCAGATTCATTTAGGGACCAAGATTCCTAAGACCAGTATCACACTAAGAACACCCAAGACATGAGTATAGAAATTCCAACCGTTGCCGAACGACTCAAGTTGACCATTAGTGTAAGTAGTTACACTAGTGTATTATTAGCTGTATTAATACTAAATACAATTACGTAGTATACGAGACTAAAATCTAATAAACACCTACGACTACGTTAGCTGTGGAGTCAACTTTCTTTCTATCAGGTGTTGCCTTCGTTTTGTGTGGTATATACACTCTCCTTCATGAATTGTCGGATTAGATTACTAGACCCTTCATCTTGAGATATGACAGACGATACTGCCTAAGTATAAGGGAACCTGAGGTGGATAAGCAGGACTAAACGGGAGAGAACTCCACTGGTCACGAGACCCAAACATCAATGGAATCATGTGGATCCACACGTACATACAAACTTGGAGCATGAATTGCTCAATACAAATTTGTGGATCTCTGCCCTAAACATAGTGCCTGACTTCCACCACGTACACATATCCTGTTATTAGAAGGCATCGGTTGCGTCTCTCTTCCATAAACTCCACCCAATAACAGCCTTAGTCGGCGGATTCCTGAGCATCGGTACACATTACTAAGAATAATCCGATAGAACATACACACTCATGCGCAAGAGTGCAACACAATGACACGGTCTAATAAACATTTCAGATCCCTTTCAACTGAGAGCTGGAATATAGGAGAAACACTATAGGGACCATGTCAAGCAAATTATCATTGCGGGTGCACACGGAATCATAATTTGCGATACATGAGAACTCTAGTGAGTCATACTGTCTGAGCTAATGTTCACAAATCTGTATTTCTAATCTCAATTCTCAATCACTCGGTTGATGATCGAAATTTTCATAACCAAAGGGTTGAGTCAAAAAAGCATTGGATGATAAGATGAGCTATCCCAAGTGACGTGGAAATGTACATAAACTCCTTCATCTACTAATTCCAATGAATCAAAAACTCTTATCGAGACTTCATTGGCATGACAACTTTGATCGAAACACTGAATACTTCCACTCTTGGTTAATTTGACTTCGCTACTTGCATCAAATCTAGAAATTTTCTGTAAAGTACTATTACACCTTTTGAAATTCAACTATAAACTTTTCCTTTTTGATTTCGTTACCTATATATCAAAACATGAGGTTGATAGATAAACTCTTGAACATGCCTAGAGAAAATACAAATCTCTGACCCTTAACACTCATTACCTCAATCTTACAACTTAAGCCCTTGTGCTAAGGACTATAAGGCTATAACCTATATAGGTGAAATACGGAACGGAAAGTTATGAAAATACCATTCGAAAGCCAAGGACGTGCATACATACTACACTACCAGTTGTTGGTGAATAACCAAATCGACCCTCTTCATTGCTAATTCATGAGACAAAAATTTGAAAACTTTAGAATCCATTTCAACCAACCTTAATATGAAATCGAGGACCTACGTCGAACCTTGAGAGTTTATTCATATGTTCCACGATCGTTGACTGATTAAAACTATACGCCACCACGGAGATGAACATAAGACGAGCCGTAGTTAACATTACTCTATTATAAGTCTACATATATACATTCCTTCTTGCCTTCTCAAATTTCTTTAAAATTTTCGTATACCGTTTGAAATGCCTATGCGTCATCCTTAACGAACTTAAGGACATGACTCCCTCACATGCGACTAGCTCCTAAATCTATACGTGATTTTTGTCTACATCCTGGCATTATATTTCTTCAATCGAGATTTCACTCCCATCTTAGGATAACTCATAGGAATCTGATGCTGTCAATCGAAATAACAGTATCGAAACTAGGTAGTTTCGATATCTGTTTTACTCAATCGAAACTAAGGTAGTTTCGATACATGTCTTACTCAATCGAAACTAGGTAGTTTCGATATCTGTTTTACTCAATCGAAACTAAGGTAGTTTCGATACCTGTTCTTCAGGCCCAGTGGACGGTAGTTTAAAAGACACGAATGCATTTTGCCTTTCCATTACCAATAATAATTGTCATACAGTTCCAATCTGATGAGGGTGATCACATAACGAAATTCTTCGACATCCAATCTATGATTAATTATCTTAATGTACGAGTTATTCACTTGACTTGTGAAAACTCACTATCTTGATTCACACCGATTAAACATTCTTTTAATAATCTATTCATTACACCATTATGACCTCTTCGATTATAATTCCTTTGGGTCGGGAAACGCTAGTAATGACGTTATCACCTCGTGGTTTAACTAACCTCATTCAAATGACGACATCATCAGAGGAATTATTTTAAATCCACTTTTTGATATATCTGCTGAACAATAACGTTACGCTATTTCCTGATACGTTGACGTCTCAAACCCTTACACACCCTATATCGTTCGTTGGTGAGATATCCACTTTAACTTCGTGTACCAACCACTATTGGAATGATTCAACATTCTCCTTAAGAATCCAAAAATGAAGCAATGATACAAAATCCTAACTCTTGTAAGTATAACAAATTTCGAGGACGAAATTTCTTTAAGGAGGGAAGAATGTGACTCCTGCGAAATTCCTGAATCTAAAACCTAGTTGTTGGACTAAGCCCAACTAGGCCCAATAAGGTCCAATAGAAGTCCAAAACCATTCGAGGCCCAAATTGAATAATCCAAACATCATACTAATCATATGGTTTCTTCTAATGATTTGTTAACCGGTTCAGAAACCTAATCATTAAACGCGTCAGACATCAGTTTGCTACCGTATGTGTGATAAGACGAGTAAATAAAATAGCGAATTATTAACATTCATTTGAAAAGACAGTTTCATTAAATACACGCGTAACACGTATATACGAACGCTAAACTGCGTTAGATGCTCGTAAAATTAATGATAAGCAGTATGGTTATTACTGATACGTACTTTAATACAAGAAATAATATAAACATTTATTTTAATATTATTAGTAAAATAATAATAATAATACTCGGAGCGCGAAACGTTTGAATGGACGAATGTGTTAGAAACAAAATGCGGACGTGTACCGGTGTATTTACCAAACGAAGCAGAAGTTTCACGATTTAAACACTTGAACGATATTTATAATAATGTTTCACAAAACTAAGCACTTTAAAATAATAATTCGTAAATTTAATCGTGACGGAGACTCGAGTGGATACACGTTTTCTCAAAACCAGTGTTATTTCTTTTCTAAGCCTCCACCTAAACCCTAGATATATAAGGATTAGAAACTTCATCTTCCTCATTTGCTCCCACCACACAAAACCCTAGAGAGAGAGAGGCCAAAATCGGGAGAGAGAGAGAGGGGGGGGCAGGGTTCGGCCACCCTCTGGCGGACCTCCGGCAGACGACGGCGGCTCAGCCGCGAAGATCACGACAGCGGCGGCAGAGCGCGCGACGGCGCAAGGCAGCGATGCACGGTGGCGGACCGTCCTCCGGCGAGTGGCGGCAAGTGGAGTTCTTTTTCGGGTAGATCTCGTCGTCCTACTTCCGATGGTGGTGGTGGTTCTCCCTAACTCACGGCGGTGGAGGTGTAAACCGTCTCCAAAGGGTGGCGGCGGCTAGGGTTCCGCCACGTCAAGGTGATCCAGCGAAGTTCACGGCTTTCTGGTGAGTCCTCTCCACGTTTTCTTGTTATTCAAGTCTAGATTTACACACTCTTAACGTTAAAAATTCATTTTGAAATGATTCCGGCGGACAGGAGCCTTTTTCCGACCATCCTCGTTGTTTCGGCGAGTTTCGGCAGACCCCACTTGACCGGATCCTTGTTATTTGTTGTCCTGCTATCCCGATCTTCAAAGGTTCGAATTATGCTTTGCCAAGATCTAGTAAATTGTATTTCGGTTAGTTAGTGTTCGTTAGATCGGTTGGATTGTGGCCGGGTTTCATTCCCGAGTATAAAATACTTGATTTTTGGACAGGATACGACCTCCTGGACCTCAGTCAAATCTGGTCAAACTCGGTCAACGAAAGTCAACTGTGGTCAACACGAGTCAATGGGTTCGTATACGCAAACCGAGTGTTCGGAAAGGTATAAAACGCACGCTAAAGCGATTATATTAATTAGGCGAAAGCTAAACGAGTGTGTGTGCGGTTAAAGCAACTTGAGCCTAGACTATGTTTTAATGGTAAAAATAAGTATTATTACGACATTTAAAACTAATGAGTCGTATCGAAGTTGTTGGTAACAAGAGAATTACATTCAAATAAGGATATACAAATATTAGACGATAAATTCGAACGTGTAATGAGTAAATAAATCCTTAATACGACTAACAAATCATATATAGGTGTATAAATACATATGATTACTTTGAACATGTATATATATATATATATATATATATATATATATATATAATATACGTTATATATAAAAATCATTGATTATTATTTGAGATAATTTGGATAACAATTGTTTTAAGGATAAACTCGTATGTTGTATATTACGTTTGGACATTTTAAACCCATACAAACTAATTTATAAAGTAATCGACTAAACGAGAGTTTGACAAGTAACAATGATCCGTTCAAACATATTCTTGTATATATATATATATATTCGTATCTCCTCTCAAAAGATATTTTTCATATATACATAGCATATAAATGTATGTTTTATGGAAAAACAAATAAGTATATCCTTACATAAAAATGAACAAAACGACGTTTAGTCACGAAATACAATGCGGTGCAAATATATTTGGGGAATTTGAAACTATATAAATATATGAATATATTTATTTGTGTGAATATACTATAAGTCCTGAGATGGTTTTACTAAATTATATAGTTGCATACATTCCGTTTAAGGATGCACAAACATGAATTATTATAGTTATTTATACGCGCACATAGCTTTATACGACCGTGTCCACGACAAACTAATATTTGAATATAACCATTGAAACGTATTCGAATTGAGAAACCCGACACAAATTAAGCAACTAATATTGCCGAATGTCAAACCAACATCGTATATACCTTTAAGAATCAATAGAGCTCAGCCGCACACGTGATAACTCAACACGAGTTTAGACTCGTTTTACATTACTAAGGTTAGTGTACAACGCTCATTAAGTACCTACAGGTATCGTATGACTCGAGTAGGACATAGACCTACTACAATCGTATTACGTGGACTTTGTTTTCCCTCACTGTTTGAAGGACATTATTGTTACTGCCACGTCACCAGGTGAGTTTCACGGCCCCTCTTTATTTTTAAACGTATTAGAAACACCGGGGGGAAAACATACTTGCTTACAAGTTTGAAAACATGAGACATCATTGTTTACTACAGTTGGAAACATCATTGCCTGATACATTCGGGAAAGCATAAAACGTACTTACAAACATTTTTATATGGTAACAAGAAAACAAGACCCGACCTTTATGTTTGCATGAGTTGATACATTTGGAGCTCGTAAAGTCCCCTGACCATCATATTTATAACCATTAGCTATGGATTAGCCTAGGAATCTATGGATAGTACTATTGGGTCTGACACCCCCGGTCATGGTTAGTCGCGCTAACCATGGGTCCCTCTGGCCAAATGACCGCATAGTGTTCTAATATTGCTCGTGAGGTACGAGTGAGGGGCAAAACACCTGGTCTTGGTTTGGTTATGCCTCATGTATGTACATATTATTTGTATTCTTAGCTAGTTTACAAATGGGTCAAACATTACTTGTTTTGTTTATCATATTCATTGAAACGTTTTCGTGCAGATGGATCTGCCAATCACTTATACACCAATGGTTTTGCCATTCGTTTACGTGGAAATGTTTTTATCAATGTTTTCAGGAAAAACGACTTATTTTATGACTATGACGTTATCACATGTTTTCATTGGGAAAACTACTCGTTTTATGACTATGAAGTCATCACATGTTTTCGAGGAAAACAACCTTACATTAAACCTGTGTACATATTTTCAATGACTCCAAGGAAAACAGTTTCGTATTATGACCATGTACACAATATCAATGTTTTCTTTTGGAAAATCACTTTACATTGCAATAATCAAACCTGTGAACTCACCAACCTTTGTGTTGACATTTTTGAGTATGTTTTTCAGGTAACTTAGCTATGGCTTGGTTGGAATAGGTTAGCCTTTTGGATTAAACCCTAGAAGCCGAAGGAGTATGATCGTCAAACCTCAACATGGCTTTCACCTATACATGGTTCTAGGACAATGTACAAGTTTATTATAGTTGTTGTAATGGTGTTAAATATTCAGAAGTCTTTACTTTAGCTTCCGCTGTTGTGTAATGTTACCAATCGTTGCAACCTTGATTTATTTATTTATTTATTAAGTGAATAAATTTGGGGGTGTGACATTAACTTCCTTTAGTGATTCATTGGAGTATTAACGTTGATTCGTGCAGTACGTTCAATGTTGTTTATTAAGTTATGTATTTTTGTTGTCTGCTAAAACATATGAAATTATTTTTGAACAACCCGTGTAATACACGGGTTTCTAACCTAGTTATATATATATATATATATATATATATACTATTAATAGGAAACCCGCGCGATGCGACAACTGCTCTCATATATATAATGCGGTACTCGTTTTCTCATGATATATTGTATAGTACTTCTGTTAATTTTCTTTTTCGTAGCATCGGTGTAGTCTATCTATGTTATGAGCATTACATATCTCAATTAAATAATAACACACACATGAATAAGAAAATATGAGTCATAAACATAGTAATTTACAAATAAAAATCCGAACACACGAATAAGAAAATATCAATCATAAACATAGCAATTTAAAAATAAAAACCGTGTGTCAACTACACGGTTCGACCACCATTTTTCATCAATCATAAGCCTTACACATATCAATTAGGTCATCTACAAGGTTCGACCATCATTCTTCATCATAATTTATATGGTTTTCTTAAAATGGTTAATTTGACAGACACAAAATGTTGTGTTCCACTCGTCCAATTCATAGGATTCCACTCATTGGTTTATAGCCTCTTCATTTTTTTTTTAATTTTGTTAAAGGCTTTTTTACTTTGAATAAAATATCTTTTATACAAATTCTAAAGACTAAACTGGGTAACACCAGATAACATGTTAGGAGGAATTATGAAATGATTTAAACACATCAAGGTTTGTTAATTAAACACAATTTTCAAGTTAAAAGTTTTGTGGAACACTAAAAAAAACAGCTCACTTATCAATTTGTAAAATTTAACTACTGGGTGCATATGTTGTAGATTTGCAAAAAAATGTTGTTTGATCCAACGTAAGACAAGCAAATTCAGACACATGTACCATACTACAAAAAAAGGTTGTTTTTGAAATATTTTTCATAATTTTCTGTTGCCTCACGTATGATTGTGACAACGCAGCCATACCACTTGCTGGCAGATGGATACAGATCTGCACTCGGTTTCTCCGAAACAGCTGCGTAAACCTTCACATTATCATTCAGAGTTGTGCATCATATTCCGTTGTTGGGGTATGGCAGACAATGAAGTCCCCACTTGATTGATAACCTGCCTCGAGTATTATCCTACCATTGTGTTTGTTTGAAAAGGAGTTTGATTCCAGCCTTTACCTAAATGCAATGTCTAAAGATTAAGATTAGCAAGTTTGCAGTAACATTAGCCAATTACAGATGAACTACCTAGAGCAGAATTTTCAATCTTTCAAGAGTAGCAACAGCAGTACACAATCTGCAACATGGAGTAGCCAAATAAACAGTCGCTTTCCTGTAAACTATACGCTTTACTTTTATTTTTCTTTTCCAAAATGAAGATATGGATAGAAGTTTTGATGCATAAACTATAAAGTAGTCCATTACAAATACGAAACTGATATGGATTTTGAATTTGTTACCAATTTATTCGTAACATGTTCCAGCTTAGTTATCTTGTTTTTTAAAAAAGTTTCTCTACTGTTCTTTTAAAACTTGTTCCATTCTGGGCCTTATGCCAACCATTAAGATCTTATAAGAGGCAAGTCCATGCACAGTTTTACAATAGACCAAGTGGAAAATTCACCCATTTTCATCGGTCAAAGTCAAGCTTTTTTCTTATTGGGATGTAGGTTATTTAAATATTTTATCTGTCCCAAAGGAAGTCCGTGTTTTATTTAGAGTTTCAAATGGATTACCTTTCTACTCTTAATTGACAAAGGTTATTTTGATTGTAGAGGGGAACAGTTAAATACAACTTATTTTGATTGGTCAAAGTCATTATAGCATCATCTAGTGTACATAACCAGACATATGCATAATACAACTAATTAATAATCATGATGCAATTGTACTGAAAAGGAGGCTGGAAAGATTTACCTTCCTCCTCAGGTCCTTTAATAACAATAGAATGCAACTTGATAAATTGAGCAGATGGTATATAAATCAGAAGTTGCTCATCTGCATCACTCTCCAATTTAGACCCTCGTCTTCTATATAAAAAGTTCTTTTTCTTTCCATGAAATTGATGTATACTAATTGTCCAGTTTCTTTGATTATGACTTCCAAACATATCCTCCTTTAGTGCAGATTGTTGTAGTTGAAATATCCACTTTTACCCTGCAAGCTATGTCAAATGCTTGGTACTACCAATCAATAAAAGAATTTGTCTTTGGATTATGATAATTGGAGACTCTAATGATTTCAAAAATGTTACACATGTTTACTTTTGTGCATACTACATGCCAATAGACATCCTTATATAAGTTTATTAAGTGATTTGTATTTATAACTTTGGAAATTTGATACTTATTTCTAAAACGACCCGTTTTGACCCTAAACTATTTGGTCAAAACCAGAACCAAACAGAACATTTCTAATTGTTCCTGTTGGAATTTGGTAGCATTAGTTTTAGTGGGAAGTGATTTTAAATTATTTTATACTTTCAAAATGTAGATGTGCATATGAATTATAAGATAATTTCAGCTTCAGCATGCCAAAATCATTACAAACCGTCTAAAAAACATAACAACTTATAGAGCTTTAATCCTTAAGGTTTGTTCTCATGTTAGTTTGAATGGATTGTTTTCGTTTTGCTCCGGAAGACACGCCTTATATGTACTTAATCAAAAGAAGATGTAGGAGAAGTGATGCTTCAAGTTCTGGTCCGGAGAGCTTAAAACATATGGTTACAGTTTCTGTTTGTCATCTACTCAGGAGGTACACGATTGTATTGGGCTAGTTTGGAAGCTTTGTTTAAGAATATGAGATGGATGGAGATTATAGTCAAATTTTGACTTTTAATGTTTTTATCTGGAGATAAAAGTATAAGGTTGATTTGTTTGTTTTGTCCGGAGTATATCTGCAAGTGGTTTTGCTTTGTAGAAATTCATGTGAGAATATAACCGAACATGTTTGTTACACACTCAGTAGACATTTTGACTTTTTTGGGCTTGGCTATAAAAGTCAAAAGCATCATGAATAAAAAGTGATAATTCTCATTTTGGTGTTATAGTACAAGTTTCGGTTGCCATATGCAGGTTGTTTATCAAGTTATGTCAAGTTGATCATAGTTTGAGTTGATCATTTTGGTGGTTGTTTGGAGGTACACAGAAGAAAAAACTCTCTCTATATAAATTGATATGGATTAAATTTGTCATGGAAGTTCTTGATTAATATTTACTAAAGTCAAAGTTGAGAAGTTTTGTTTTCTGAACTTTGGTACAGAAGCTAAGAAGTCATGCATATTTTTTATCAAGTATTTCTCATATTGCTATCTTTTGAATTCAATTTGAAGCAAGCCCCAGAAGACAAAGTGCATTAAATATCACAAAAGAGTTTGTGTTTGTTTAATCCGGAGGGTAAGCACTCAGGTTTGATTCTACAATTTGGACTAGTGGGGTATGTTTATTTATTTGGTATTACATTTTGGTAAACTATGAAGTCAGAAAAAAAAAACCCAGAAAAAATTAAAATGTTTTTGTTTGAAGAGTTTGCTTGTCATGGATGTTTGGAATACTGTTTTTGGTTGTTTGAGATGGTGGAACAGTGTAATTTGTTCATTGTGTAATATGCTCATTTTGTCAAATATTTTTTATCATTGTATTATATGTATTCATCATTGTGTTTTACGTTTTTCAACTCATTGTGTAATTTGCTCATTTTATCAAATATTTTTCATTATTTTGTTATATGTATTCATTATTGTGTTTTACGTTTTTCAGCTCATTGTATAATTTTCCAGGTCATTGTGTAATATTAATATCAGGTCTGGTCATTGTGTAATATCAGGTCTGATCATTGTGTAATGTTAGGTCTGGTCATTGTGTAATGTCAGATCTGGTCATTGTGTCAAATGTTTTTCTTCATAGTGTTATATGTATTTATCATTCTGTCAAATATTTTTCAACATTGTGTTATATGTATTCATCATTGTGTTTTACGTTTTCCAGCTCATTGTGTAATTTGCTCATTATTGTGTAATTTACTCAAATATGTCAGGTCATTGTGTAATGTAAGGTCTCGTCATTGTGTAATTTACTCATTGTGTAATATGCTCATTTTGTCAAATATTTTTCATCATTGTGTTATATGTATTCATCATTGTGTTTTACATTTTCCAGCTCATTGTGTAATTTGCTCATTATTGTGTAATTCTCTCAAATATGTCAGGTCATTGTGTAATGTAAGATCTAGTTATTGTGTAATTTGCTCATTGTGTAATATCAGTTCATTGTGTAATATCAGGTCTGGTCATTGTGTAATATCGACCTTATATTACACAATGACCATTATGCCCACCCTTTAAAAACAATAAAAGGACACATGTTAAGCCCATACTCCTTCTTTCCTTTCTTATTTTTAAAACCCTTTTTACCATAACCTAACCCTATATATATATATATATATATATATATATATATATATATATATATATATATATGTGTGTGTGTGTGTGTGTATGTGTGTGTGTGTGTGTGTGGTGAGGATCAAATGTAAACCACCTTTTCATGTGTAAACTAAAAAAACAATTTTAAGCCTTTCATTCAATATCATAATATTTTAATTAGTGGCTAAGATTAGACCTTATTAAAAAATGACTTTTCAATATTAAATAAATAGTTTATACCCATGAGGGGTATTATGGTAAAAACAATACGTATCCATCTTTTTCTAATATTTATAAAAGTCAAAACATCACATCAATATTTCCTTCACTCCTCTTTTTAAATACTATTATTATTTTAATCTTAATTACAAATAATTATTAATATTTTATCACATTGATTTTTTTAAATTTCCAATTTTAAAAACAAGATGTTTTTTTTATAAATATAATTAAAAGATGAAAAATTACTTATAAAAAACAAGATATTAAAAAAAACAATACATATTACAATATTTTTTGTAAATCCCGATTATTATCCAAAAAATTTATAAATCACAAACACTAAAAAACTCTGTGTATGCGTAAAAAAACCCCTCATATACCAACCAGTTCATCTAGATATATGAAATAGTTCATACCCCAATTAACAAGCATATTCATCTAAACTTGTTTAAATGAAAACTAAAAAACAATGTCAAAAAATGGTTATGATATCATTCACAATTACAAAATTTTAACATATCATCAAAATTAAACCAAAAAACACACAAAAAGCAATATAATATAACATTATATTACATATATATAATATCATATTACATATATATAACGTAGTATTACATATGTGTATTATCATATTACATATATGTAACAATTATGAAACAAATTACAACATATGTAACCATATCCATATCCATATTAACAGTTGTAAACTAGTAATAATTAATAGCTATATAACATATTACAGAATATGCAACCATATTCCTATCATCAGTTTAAATAAAAAAATATAAATTTAATTATATAAACTAGTAAACAAAGTAGCTCATACAAAAAAAACACACACTAAAATATCAAAATAAAGATCCGAAAACACTAAAAAAACCTCTATGAGCACTTAACACCCACCTCCTCCCCCATAAATCAACTAGTTCATCTATATATATAAAATACTTCATACCAACCCTAATTAACCAACATGTTCATCTAACTTAAAAATAATGTCAAAATGGTTATGATAATATTCACATTTACAAAATTTTAACACATCATCAAATTTAAACCAAAATATGCAAACAAAAAAAAAATATATAACATTATATTACATATATATAAAATCATATTACATATATGTAACATAGTATTACATATACGTAGTATTATATTACATATATGTAATAACTATGAAACATGTTATAATTTATGTAAGCATATCCAATTATATAAACTTGTAAACAAAGTTGTTTATACAACACCAACAAAAATGAACCCACTAAACTAACAAAACTAAACAATTGAAAGCACTAAAAACTATTATGAATAATTGAAAAACTACCCGATTGTTTGTTCTTGCTCCATCCATCATCTTAAAAAAACCCCACCAATTTGCTTGTTCTTGCTCCATCTTCATCTTCAAGAAAAAAAACCAACTTTAAATTTTCATGATAAACATGCCTTATTCTAAATTTCTTCAGGTTATCTAGATCTTTTCATCATCATGTCATTCCAGAAAAAAAGAAGAAAAAAAATATTGATTATTTTCGAGCTATCGCGTCTGACGATTCAAGAAAGAAGGAAGTCTTCATCATGCCATACGATTTTTTATGCTTGATTATCATGCAGTGCGATTCAAGAAAAAAAAATGATGGGTGAAAAAACTTGCTTGAGATCTCTTCTATTTTTGAAGACGGATCTTCAATTCTTCATTATTTTGAGATTTTAATGTGTGAGAGACAAGGAGAGAGAATTTAAAACTAGTGTTGGTTTTCTAAAAAAACGATGGTGATTTAACCTATCAACAATGTGTCTTGGTTTGCATAAAGAAAAAGCCAATTTACAGTTATACCCTTCCACCCATCAAATAAAAATTAATAAGTGTCATCCCCTGATTGGTTTAAATGGTTTTTGGTTTACACATTAAAAAGAGGTTTACACATGATCCTTTTTCCTATATATATACTAGGTTAAAATCCCGTGTATTACACGTGTTGTATATTGAAAACAGTATAACTTATAAATTTGTAAATACGTCCTAACTTGTTAGACTATTATGATCGTCTCAAGATATATCAAGTGAAAATGTGTGTATATAACAAATTAGTATTTTTTTTCCTTTAATTAGTTATATTTTGATTTCCTATTATACATTTTTATTTAATATAATTAGTATTTTTCTGTAATAATATATTTATAATATCATTATTATTTAATAAGATAAAACAATATTTATTAGGAGAGAGAGACGGGAAAACTAACATGAGAAGGCATGAGAAAGTGACAAGTGTCCAACTTAAAACTTTATTTATTAGTATATATATATATATATATATATATATAGGGGTATGTTCTTTTGAGAACCAACAATATATTAAGAACCGTGAGAACCGCATTAACTCTTCCTCTATTTATAATATAAATTGACTAGAATTCATGTACATTTCAATATGTTTAAGGTTTGGTTTTAAAAGACCTCGAATTTATAGTCGTTTTTTTAAATGCATATATGCACTCACACTATATGCACAAATGAATGCATATATGCATATTTTTATACTTTTCTTAAAAAAATTCGGGAGAGAGGAGATAAACTCAAACTAAGAGTGGGAAGAGATAAATAAAACATTGTTGTTGAATTTTACTTTTTTCACTAAAGCGATATGTACACGTTTTGTGCGGTTCTTTCGGTTCTCAACATATGGTTGGTTCTCAAAAGAACATGCCCCTATATATATATATACACCCGTGCGATGTGGCGGCAACGGCAATTTGCAATGTGTGCTACTATATTACAATAATCGATCTACTTTTAGGTAATTAATTTTCAACCCTAGCAATAGTCCTCGCTCTTCGCAGTGGGTTTCACATCTAAAATGAGAGTTCTTATATTTACGTAATTTTCAAACCAATTTGCTAATAAAATTGACGTACCAATTCATGAAACAACCGGTAATTCACACTAATGCTTTGACAACTTGTTATATTTCAAATATTTTTAAAAAACCCCTAGCATTTTGAGAATCACTTTGTTATATACTTCAATTACACATTATCTTCGTTTAAATGCTTTGATAACTTGTGGTAAAGTTTAACAGGAAGAGCTTCCACAACTTCAATTAGAGTTGAAACTGATCTGATTGAAAATAGTGAAGTTTGGGATGAAAAAAACTACATATTGTTCACGAATTTCATCCAAAACTAATTAAAATAATCCCACTTGAGTTGAATGAAGTACTTAAAACATTAAATGTAAAAAAAAACATCATCCATTGAAAACATATGACATCACCTCAAAGAGAGCTTCAACTAGTTATGAACAATTCTTGATATGTGCAATTCTGTGTTGTCAAATGCGATAGGCGCACTCAAGGCGCATAGGCATTGCCTCGGGCCTAGGCGCTAGGCGCAAAAAAGCGAGGGATTGAGATAAAAAAACGCACACATAGAGGCAAAAAACAAAAAAATATATTATACATTGAAAACTAATACCACACCACTAATATTAAAAAAAAACTATTATAATTAGTACCAAAAAGATAAAAGTAATAGATAATCAAAAGTAATACCAAAATTTGAATACCATTTCTTGCTTCTTTAAACTTAATTTGTCATTCTGTAACCTTTAATGGTGTGTATATATATACAAAAGATCGTTGATTTGGAATTAATTTGGTAATCCCTATTTTTTCTAGGGTCAGCCGCCAGTGAAAAACTAAAAGATAGTAAAAAAAAATCAAAATTAATTATTGGATTACGCTTGAATGAATAAAGCCCACGCCGTGGTTGATTTGGCCCCTGACAAAAAGCCCTCGCCTGAGCTAGCCTTTGCAAAATAAACCCAGATCTGCGTCTTGGTCATCTCCAAGAGCTATAGTTGCGCCAGGCTTTAAATTTGCGCATAGGCGCTCGCTTGGAGGGCTTTTGACAACACAGTTGCAATTACCTGTTCATTGGTCCCATATTTTGGACCTACGACATGTGCGATTACCTTTTCAATGCTCACATGTCAATTCAATGTAAACAACGGATCAAGACGGGCCAAATCAAATCACACAACGGGTGAAAACGGGTCGTTAGAAAACTTGTTAATTTAAAACGGGTCCGAATGGTTTAACACCACAGATAGGTATTGTTTTGATATTTTTATTTCTATAAGTCCATTTCCATTGATCTTGTTTTGACCCAACCAAATTGATGGTTTTTAAAATGACCCGTTTTGACTCAAACTCGTTCTGACCCGAACCCAATCTCACCTAACGCGTTCTAACCGGTTACACAACCCGACCCGCACCAGCGCCAACTATGTAGTCATTAACATTCTATAATTAGCCTATTTCAAAGAATAATCATATATACAAATTCACAACACAATATAACTTCTTTTTGTTTACTAATCTACAAATTCCACAATTACTGCAATGAAAATGTCCATTTAAAATCTAAATCACAAAGTTGAAGGTTAAAAAACAAAACAGAGATTACTATAATGTTCAAAGATTTTTATTCGAAATAACTCATGTTGGCCAATAAAAAAAAATTGTTTTTTTTCAAGTGATGACCTAAATGCTACCAAGTATACCACATTTTATATATGTAACATAATCTAAACAGACATACATCAACTTGTTTCATGAGTTCTTGATTTTTGTTATGAAGATCATCAACCATGGAAGCTGTCACACCCCAACCGACGGCGGATTATACGTCGGGGCGGACGCGGTTGATCAATAGCACAAGGTTGACTATTAAAGTTTCAATATTTCATTAATAAATAGATTCAAAGGTTCAATACAAAGGAAATAACAAGTATACAACATTTATTTAATAAGTAGTTTAGGTCCAAAGCGTCCTATGTGATCACAAACAAGTCTCATAATGTAGAACCTGAAACATGTGAAAGAATCTGTCAACTACAAAATAGTTGGTGAGATACAAAGGTTTTGACGCAGTTTAACAAGTATTTGGAAAGAATTACAATTCACTATGATATATGCATTCTATAATGTAAGTATGAGAAACAAGTATCTTAAACATTGTGCACTTCAACCCTCCAACCAAGTTTAGGCATAACCCGCAGGTTACCCTTATAGGTCTCAAGTTTAAAGTTTAATTCGGTAACAATCACCAAGAGCTCCCCCTCGAAGGGGTCAATCAATCAAGGTGGATTGGTCAAATACAATAGATCTATCGTTGTTACCATAGGTTTGATCAAAGTTAATGAATGTGCTAGTTTTAAGTTTAATCTAAGCATACAAGTCTCAAGTTTAACATAAGAATAAGCATCTAGTCATAGTTGTACAAGAATTGTATAAGTTTAAAGTCTTGAACATGTTTCACCCCAAAAGTATAGAAAGAAAAAAGGGGCTAAGTATACTCACTTGGATTTGGATGAAGAGTATCCGACAAAAGTTTGCAAGAATTGGAGAGGGAGAATATCCTCACAATAAGCCTAAGAATGTAAGTCTAAAGTTTTAAGTAAAAAGTCTAAGACAAAGGATCTAGAATTTCAAGATTTGACTAGGGTTCCAAATGGGAGGCGGGAATGATTTGTGTTCATAAAATCAAGTTTAAAGTAAAGGTTTTAAATAAATGACGCAAGACTTGAGTATCGAAGTTTAACATAGTTTATAGTTTAGAATAGTTAAGATAATTATTCAAAAGCTTTACTACTATTAATTACACATGTTAAGTAATAATCGAAATAGTTTTCTAAGTATTCGTAAATGGAGTTGAAGTATTTGTTAAATGAAAGACTAAATAATTATTAAGGTTTAACCATAATTATTCAAAGAATAAATGATTATTAAAGATTTATAATAATTATTTAAAGAATATATAAAATGATTATTATTTTAAAGGATAAATAATAATCAAGGTTTTATAATAATTTCTTCAAGAATACATGACTATTAAGGATATATAATTATCTAAATATTTATCTAATTAATATAAATCATTTAAGATTTATCAAAGCATTTAGGTATTAAATATTTATTATCTTTTGGTTTCAATAAGATAACATATATATTTTTAAGTTATAAGTTTCAAGGTTTACAAGTTTATAAAGTTTTATAAGTTTATAAATAATTAAATAAATAAAGTATGAATAATTCTCTTTTCAAATTGGTATTTTGATTATAAGTCTTTAAAGTTTAAATAAAATTTTAGTTTATAATGTTTCCTTCAAATGGTAAGTTTATAAGTGTAAGTATTTAATTTAAAGTTTATGTTTTAAAAGTATAAGTTTATAGATGTTTTAAAGTCTTTATAAAGTTTATAGGTTTACAAAAGTTTAGAAAATACTTAAAGCATATTTATTTTCTCATGTTTTATATAAACAATAGGTTTATGTTTATATAAATTTTATAAAGGTTTTAAAAGTATTTTTTATAGATTTTATGGATTTAAAACCAAAATTAAAGAATTTAATTCTTATGTGTTTAACTAAGTTTTATTTAATTAAAAATGTTCCAGAATACAAAAGTGTAAATAAAAATCGTTTTTAAGTTTATAAAAGTATCACATATTTTATAAAAATTATCAAAAGTGTAAAAACTGCTTGGAAATGGATAAAAAAAATGAAATGGGCAAAACCCGGCTCCCCGGATTCGAACTCGGGTCTCGCCCGGGTCATCCACACACACATGGACTTAACCATCCCGCCTACGGGTCTCGGTGGTAATATACATGGAAAATCAAATAGATAAGTATATTCCCAAATCGTCCCTAATCCCTTGATGAACCCTAGAAACGAAATTCGACAAATATGGATCGAATCACCCTCTGTTTATGAGATTAGACAGAGGGCTTTTGGTCCTCTCGTGAAATCGATCGTGATGCATAAAAAGATTACCTGATTTGATGTCGATTCGAGGGAGATTGGTTCTGGGTTGGACGTCGGCTGTCGCGAGGATCAAATGAGCAATGCCAGTGATGAACGACCAAATTGAGGGTGTGTGTAGTTAGAGGGTGATGTCGCTAGGCTGAGGGAGTCGATATTTATAGTCGATTTCGTGATTTAATGCCGAATTAGGTGGGGAGGCGACCGGTGGAGTTGTCGAGTTCAAATTCGAAATTGCGCGGGTCTCGGGTCGTGTTCGAGCATTGAAGTTCCTCGGGGTTGGGTCGCACGCGGGAGACGAGTTCGAGGTTCCTTGAATTGGGACGGGATTTCGCGTTTTGGCTAAATCGGGGGGAAAACCGGTTTGGGTGGGAGTCGAACTCGGGACTGTTTTCAGTTTCGAGAGTTTGGTTAAATTCCCTTTTCGGTCCTGTATTTTGGAAACTTTATCATTTTATGTTAAAAACCTAAGTTTAGTTTAAGAAAAGTTTTGAAGTTGACAGTTTTAGTCTCTGGGCTTTTATAAAACAAATATTTATGTTTTTATTTATAAAATCCCTTTAAAGTCTTATAAGTTTTATTGTTTTAAATTGTTAAAATAATTTTCGTAGTTTCGAGACTTCATGTATTTACTAGTTATATTATTTTTTATAAAAATAAGTTAGACTCAAAAAGTATCTTATTAAATATGTATATATATACATATTTCAATGAGTCTTATTTATATATATATATATATATATATATATATATATATATATATATATTTATTTATTTATATAGCTTCTCGAGTATAAATGTTATATTTTTAATATCTATAAAAAGGGTCGGGAAAATACTGGATATTACAGTCTCCCCTACTTTAGGAAATTTCGTCCCGAAATTAAAGTGGAAGGGTTTAGTTTAGGATTTGAATCTACGATACGTACAAGGATGTTCCTAAGTAAACCCTGGGTTACGTTTAGAGTTCTGAAGGGAAAGTATCTATAGGAATAAGGTTTCGCTTGAGTTTCTAGGTTTTCAAAGCGTATGGTTACCAAGAGTTTCCGTATGAAGCATATAGTTCTAAAGATCTGTTTTCAGAAGTGCATTTGAGAGAATATTCGAGATTTAAAGTGAGATACATCACTTAGGATGGATTTGATGATAGTTTTAATGATTTGAGTTTGCAGACTAATACGTCTAAGGGTTTACTACGGTACCTAAGTTCCGTGGCTATCCTTTATGACAAGTCTTAGACCATGGCACACGACATAGTTTACTATGTTTTCCTATACGCTGATTTTTCATACTTACGTGTGCACCCGCAAGCATTTAAATCGTCGTATAGTCTGCATAGGTCCTTCCGTTTGTGTGCGGATCAAGAAAGAGTACAAGAATTTGTTTAACACACGAATAAGGTTTCCACATAAGAGTGATCATTGATTAACGAGTCCCTTAGAGAGAAACGTCATTCAATGATTAAAGAGAGAATAATGTGACAAGATTTAGAGTTTCAAAGTTTCCTCGCGATTGAATAAGAATACCTCAATCATCGAGTAGTTTAAAGTCTTTACACCTTCCTCGTGTTTGATCAAGAATTCATCAAACCTTGAGTAATTTAAAAGTCTTATACGCTCATCATGTTTGAACAAGCATACGTCAAACATGGAGTAGTTTAAAGTCTCATACGTTCATCATGTTTGAACAAGAATACGTCAAACATGGGGTAGCTCAAATCGTGTTTGAACAAGAATACGTCAAACATAGAATAGTTTAAATTGTGTTTGAACAGGAATACGTCAAACATAGAATAGTTTAAATTGTGTTTGGACAAGAATACGTCAAACATAGAATAGTTTAAGTTGTGTTTGAACAAGAATACGTCAAACATAGAATTGTGTATATTGTGTTTGAACAAGAATACGTCAAACATAGAATCGTGTTTGAACAAGAATACGTCAAACATAGAATAGTTTAAATTGTGTTTGAACAAGAATACGTCAAACATAGAATAGTTTAAGTTGTGTTTGAACAAGAATACGTCAAACATAGAATTGTGTATATTGTGTTTGAACAAGAATACGTCAAACATAGAATCGTGTTTGAACAAGAATACGTCAAACATAGAATAGTTTAAATTGTGTTTGAACAAGAATACGTCAAACATCGGATAGTTTAAAGTCTCTTAGTTTAGCCTCAGTGTATAGAAGTATACGATTACGTTTTGAGTATAAAGCGGTTATCTAAATACTCTAGTATTTAAGAGAGGTGTGGAACAACGTTTGGAACAGGATTAACCGTTACACGCTTTCTCAAGGAAGATTCGAGTTTGTCCAGAAGATTAGGTGGATCTCGATGTTTGGTTTAGATAGGAGTCAGGGGATGTACTCTGCTAAAGAGAGTAATGTCCTCCTTCTTGCTAGCGTCTAGTATCAAGAGTGAAGTTTTCTCGTGTATATGAAAATGAACGTTTTATCAAGTCTTACAAGGTTTAGTTAGGATGAACACAAAAAGTTTTCAAGACTAAGAATCCAAGTATGAATTTGAAAGTAGGATAAGTCAGTTGATCACAAGTTTCAATATTAAGCTTTACATGATCCTTTATTGACCATGTTTAGTTTTAAGAATACGGGTTTGAGTATTTGTATAAGTTTTTGCTTGACTCAAAAGTTTATGACCTCGTAGTTGTGTATACGAAGTTTAATGTTTTTTTAATAACGTGCATTTAAGCTTTTAGTTTCCGTTGTGATTCATAGCAAATCTTTTATGTGATAAGGGTTGAATGAGGAAAGTTTCCTAGCATAGTGTAACGGGAAAAGTTTCGATAAGGTTTATGATAGTGTGTTTACAAATGGTTTATCTTGATTCATAACAAAAAGTATAGTTTTCTTTTATATATTGTGTAATTAAGATGTTTAAAAATTACGAGTTGGACATTGATAAATAGTATAAGTAAGACTTATGAAAAGGTATGTATGATTGTCAAACGAAAAGTTGGTCAAGTTCAGAAGTGTGAAGTCTATATAAGAGGTAAGGATCATAGTTGATTACGGCAGTGGTTTGTAAGTCGAGTTGTTTTAAAAGAGTGCTTACGAATTAGAAGGTTTGTTCAAAGTTTATTCTTCAAGTATGCGTGTGTCACTTAGGATTTTTTTTATAGTTTAATGCAACGTTGTTAATTATCTCAAGTACTAACGTGAGCTACTCTTGACGAAAGTGTTTGGGTAGAAGTGTTAAGTTTGTAGTGCTAGCAGGAAAGTCAAGCTAGTAAGTGATTTCAAAATAACTTTCGTTAAATGTTTCAAAATTGGGACTTCTAGCCCTTACATAATATAATTTAAACGAAAAATTAAAGTGTGTAAGTAAGTTGATTTAATATGTTCAAAAGGTTTTTTTTTATTCATAATACTGAGTTATCACAGTAATACTTTCAAAAATGGTTTTGATTGGAGGTTGATAGGCTAACGAGGAGGATTCCCGGAAGAAGGGGTGGGTCACGGGGACTCACTTATGTACCCTATTTCCATAGCCAGAATTTCCTCGTGAGTCTACAACTTTTTAGTTATTGTCACCGATGTTTGGGTTTATGGTATTTTGTCGAGGTTCCTTGTGGGTTTAGAGTTTTAAATGTGGAGCTTGTTTATTCTATAGTAGGCTTCTTCCCTTGCGGGAAAACGATCAGGTTACTAATCCCTTTGTTAATGTACTTTAGGTTTAAAAGACGTTAAGTTTTGTTTACAAGAAACGGTGATGGTTTTAAGGACGTATGAAGGTTTTGAGATTAAAAGTGTAACAAAGTTTTGAGTTAGTCATAAAATAAAGTTTGCTTGAGTGACGAAAAATGAAATGAGACACAAGGGTTTCCCCTTATGTGCCAAGTTTATAAAATAATGCAGTTTGTAAAGGACTTGTAAGGCAATACATAGTTTTAATGGGCGGTTAGTTCAAGGATCATGAAGTTTAAGGATGTATGAAAACTTTGAGATGTATAAAAGTGTAACAAAAGTTTTTTTTTAGTTATCAAACGAAACTTGGTTAAGTGCTAAGGAGGTAGGGTAAAAATACAAGGGTTACCTCTTAGGTGTCATAAAATAATGAAGCTTTATAGAAGAACTTGTAGGGTAATACATAGTTTTAAGGGTTATATTACAACGATCACGAAGTTTATTGGGTAGTATCTATAAATATAAATTTATGTATGTAGTTTTTAAGTATAATCTCGTAAGAATTTCTTCTTGAAGGTAACTCCTTTAGGTCATGACGAGTAAGCATGCTGTCATGTGACAAGACGGGACTTAAGAATCATAGAATAAAGGTTATAGAGGTAAGTTTTTGAATCATGAATTTATGAAGCGTAAAGTATTTGAGATGACACTCATTTAGTGCATATCACTAAGTGAGTACTTTGACATATCAAGAGAATTTTGAGCTCACTAATGTTTAGAGAAATCATGCATTCCTATAAGTGGATACTCATTCCAAGAATTCCCAGGAAAGCATACGGGTCCAATGGTTGATTTGGATTTATACGAAATGCTTTCCTTGACAGAATTTCCCAGAATACAGGTATCCACCCTTTCGGTCCGCACAAGTTCTCACACATTATCTAGAACTTAAATATTCTTGACGAGAGTTTAGTGGTGGATTAGGCTTGAAGCCTAAGAACGTGTCCTCGATGTAGTAGACTTCTTATAGCACGTAGGTAAGTAGGAACGTAGGACCTCCAAGAGTTCACGTATAAGATTTAAGAATAGAATGAGGAGAGAATTTCCTAGTAAAGGACAGATAACTCATGTTTGGGTCTCCTAAGTTATAGTCTAGGTCATGTGTCTAATAACCTAATTCCCTATAACCAAGGCTCTGATACCAATCTGTCACACCCCAACCGACGGCGGATTATACGTCGGGGCGGACGCGGTTGTTCAATAGCACAAGGTTGACTATTAAAGTTTCAATTTTTCATTAATAAATAGATTCAAAGGTTCAATACAAAGGAAATAACAAGTATAAAACATTTATTTAATAAGTAGTCTAGGTCCAAAGCGTCCTATGTGATCACAAACAAGTCTCATGATGTAGAACCTGAAACATGTGAAAGAATCTGTCAACTACAAAATAGTTGGTAAGATACAAAGGTTTTGACGCAGTTTAACAAGTATTTGGAAAGAATTACAATTCACTATGATATATGCATTCTACAATGTAAGTATGAGAAACAAGTATCTTAAACATTGTGTACTTCAACCCTCTAACCAAGTTTAGGCATAACCTGCAAGTTACCCTTATAAGTCTCAAGTTTAAAGTTTAATTCGGTAACAATCACCAAGGGCTCCCCCCCCCCCCGAAGGGGTCAATCAATCAAGGTGGATTGGTCAAATACAATAGATCTATCGTTGTTACCATAGGCTTGATCAAAGTTAATGAATGTGCTAGTTTTAAGTTTAATCTAAGCATACAAGTCTCAAGTTTAACATAAGAATAAGCATCTAGTCATAGTTGTACAAGAATTGTATAAGTTTAAAGTTTTGAACATGTTTCACCCCAAAAGTATAGAAAGGAAAAAGGGGCTAAGTATACTCACTTGGATTTGGATGAAGAGTATCCGACAAAAGTTTGCAAGAATTGGAGAGGGAGAATATCCTCACAATAAGCCTAAGAATGTAAGTCTAAAGTTTTAAGTAAAAAGTCTAAGACAAAGGATCTAGAATTTAAAGATTTGACTAGGGTTCCAAATAGGAGGCGAGAATAATTTGTGTTCATAAAATCAAGTTTAAAGTAAAGGTTTTAAATAAATGACGCAAGACTTGAGTATCGAAGTTTAACATAGTTTATAGTTTAGAATAGTTAAGATAATTATTCAAAAGTTTTACTACTATTAATTACACATGTTAAGTAATAATCGAAATAGTTTTCTAAGTATTCGTAAATGGAGTTGAAGTATTTGTTAAATGAAAGACTAAATAATTATTAAGGTTTAACCATAATTATTCAAAGAATAAATGATTATTAAAGATTTATAATAATTATTTAAAGAATATATAAAATGATTATTATTTTAAAGGATAAATAATAATCAAGGTTTTATAATAATTTCTTCAAGAATACATGACTATTAAGGATATATAATTATCTAAATATTTATCTAATTAATATAAATCATTTAAGATTTATCAAAGCATTTAGGTATTAAATATTTATTATCTTGTGGTTTCAATAAGATAACATATATATTTTTAAGTTATAAGTTTCAAGGTTTACAAGTTTATAAAGTTTTATAAGTTTATAAATAATTAAATAAATAAAGTATGAATAATTCTCTTTTCAAATTGGTATTTTGATTATAAGTCTTTAAAGTTTAAATAAAATTTTAGTTTATAATGTTTCCTTCAAATGGTAAGTTTATAAGTGTAAGTATTTAATTTAAAGTTTATGTTTTAAAAGTATAAGTTTATAGATGTTTTAAAGTCTTTATAAAGTTTATAGGTTTACAAAAGTTTAGAAAATACTTAAAGCATATTTATTTTCTCATGTTTTATATAAACAATAGGTTTATGTTTATATAAATTTTATAAAGGTTTTAAAAGTATTTTTTATAGATTTTATGGATTTAAAACCAAAATTAAAGAATTTAATTCTTATGTGTTTAACTAAGTTTTATTTAATTAAAAATGTTCCAGAATACAAAAGTGTAAATAAAAATCGTTTTGAATTGGGACGGGATTTCGCGTTTTGGCTAAATCGGGGGAAAAACCGGTTTGGGTGGGAGTCGAACTCGGGACTGTTTTCAGTTTCGAGAGTTTGGTTAAATTCCCTTTTCGGTCCCTGTATTTTGGAAACTTTATCATTTTATGTTAAAAACCTAAGTTTAGTTTAAGACAAGTTTTGAAGTTGACAGTTTTAGTCTCTGGGCTTTTATAAAACAAATATTTATGTTTTTATTTATAAAATCCCTTTAAAGTCTTATAAGTTTTATTGTTTTAAATTGTTAAAATAATTTTCGTAGTTTCGAGACTTCATGTATTTACTTGTTATATTATTTTTTACAAAAATAAGTTAGACTCAAAAAGTATCTTATTAAATATGTATATATACATATTTCAATGAGTCTTATTTATATATATATATATATATATTTATTTATATAGCTTCTCGAGTATAAATGTTATATTTTGAATATCTATAAAAAGGGTCGGGAAAATACTGGATATTACAGAAGCCTTTGCCAGGGCTATTTTAACAGCACTCACTGCTTCTAAAATAGCAATTTCCTTAGATTTACTAAGACAATCAAGAGCTTTATTGTCATCTTGCAACTTTGATAGCTGAAAGAGGCAAAATGTCATAAAAAATTTCTTGTAAATGAGCACAAACCTGACATCAACGGATAATTACAACGTCTTCTCCATACCCTTTTGAATTATGGTGTTCTCAGTTACATACTCCAAAAACTCATCAATTAGATATGGCCACGCACCTCAGCGTCATAATTTGAAAGTCCAGGATCCACACCCTACAAATAAAACAATATAATCTTCAACATACTTAAAGAATTGGTTACAAATAGGTGTGCTTTATTATATATCTTATAATTGTAAACATCTTACGGTTGCAAACTCGAGTAGTTGAGACCAAGTATCTCGAGAAATAGCTTTGTTATGCTTTTCCTGTAATCAGGGCCGGCCCATTAGAGTTATTGGGCCAAGCTAGGGCTTGGGGCCATCCAAAATTTAGGGCCTCTAATTTAAAAAAAATAATAATTTATTAAACGATTTGGGCCTTTGGGCGTTTTAAATAACCAATTCAACAATTTGGGCGTCCGTCTTCTCCATTGTCCAACCAAGTAAGCGGCTGTAACTCGTAAGTCGTAAGTCGTAAGTGTGCCCTGAACCCTGAAGCATTGAAGTGAAAAGCGTAATAGACAGGTAGTAGCGACTTGGGGGAGCGATTTAGGCGGCGATGATTTGTGGGGGAGCGTGATTTAGGGTTCATGAATCATGATTGGTTTCATCCCAAAATCCATCAGTAGCTATGAGCAGCGGGAATTTCAATCGTTTAGAATAGAGCCCGTTAGGGTTCTTGAGCTCTTCACGATATATGGTCAGACTGCAATCGATCTTCGATATCCTATCGCATTCTCTTGTTGCAATCGATCTCCTATCTCATAACTCATTTTGTTGTTAGAATTGGATTCAGATTTCAGATTGATTGCAGACTGAAATTTGAATTGGATTATTTTGCAAATTTGAATTGGTTAGCTATTTCTTATTGCTAAATTGAATTGGTTCAGTTGCTGAATTCATCCACATTCCACAAGGTAATCTACTAATCTTATTGTTGAATTGATTGGTTATTTGCTTGGTTCAGATTAACTGAATTGAATTGGTTCATTTGCTGAATTGATTGGTTATTTGCTTAGTTAGGCTGCAATTGAATTGAATTGGTTCATTTGCTGCAATTGGATTACAACTATAATTAAAATGACAGATAGCAAAGATCACAAAAGAAGGTTTGACTATTTCTCAGCTAAACTGACTAAAGACTTTCTGGAATTTAATAGTGCCAATTATAAAAGTTTTAGTTTATTATTGTCGGTCTCAACCCTCATAAAAAAAGTAGGGTTTTTTATAATATAACTTTTGAAAAAGGGCCTCAAAACGTTTAGTTTGCTTGTGGCCACCAAATACCTTGAGCTGGCCCTGCCTGCAATCAACATCACCATATTTAATGTCTAAAATCAACAAATCCGCAAAACAAAAACTGATACCAGTGATCTACCAAAGGCTACTTCTTTTCTACAAACAACAATTGTCACATCCCTAAAGCTGTATCATATAACGGGAAGTGAGCAATCCACATAAATTATGTCACACCCAGCTGAAGGCGGAAACACGGAGTGGGATCGGTATAACGCATTGAACCCAAGTACAAGAGAAACTAAAAGGAAAACTGTGCATACATTGAACCATACTACATGCCTCTATCGAAAGTACAAAAACATGGAAAAACACGAATCAATACAAAGTTTCTAAAATGCCCGACTACAACCAAAGGTACACAATAATAACTCTTCCCAAAAGCAAGCCCTTTAAAGCTCGTTATCCCCATAACTGTTTACCTGAAAAGCATCTTTCAAAAACGGGTCAATTATAAAAATAGTTGGTGGTGAGTACGCAGGTTTTGCGACTCGATAAGAAGAAGTAAGTAATTTCAAAATTTAAATGTAATCTGTAGGTCCCTGGGTGTCTCAGATCGTTATGTGCGAGCGTGCTTGGCTAGTCGGACCGGGTGCGGAATGCCCGTGACTAGGTGGAGTATTGAACAACACAACAACAAAGTAAACCGACAACAAACATGAAATTCTTCAAACTTCATCTATTGATAATCACAGCCGGTTACTGTCACACCCCCAAATTTCACAAACGGAGTTTTACCATTTTGGAAGGTGACACACCAGGATCTCAGACATTAGTTACTTCAAACGACACTATATGGGACTCGAAATGTAATAACATAAAAGATCAAGGTTCAGAGTGTATAAGCGGAAGCGTTAAACGAAAGTAAATGCGCAAAACAACGCGCCCAAGTCCAATTAAAACAAAACATAAATATTATTCAATAGATAATTATTTCAATTGGAGTCCAAGACACATGCATGACTTAACGTGATCCTGAGTGCCAACCTGAGAAAACATGTAAGAAAACGTGTCAACACTAGGTTGGTGAGTTCACAGGTTTCAATCATTTCAAATAAAGCGTTTACGGATTATGTACATTCAATATATATATCAATAGGTTGCATGCCTATATTCATGTTTTGCTAAAGCGCTCGCAACCGAAACTGACAGTGTGTTTGTTTGTTTGCCTCCAGCCAGGTCTATCAACTCTGACTAATGTGTTAAGGTCAATATAACACCCGTTCGACCTCCAATCGAGTTAGCGCGACTAACGCGGGTGGGGTTTGTCAAACCCAGTAGTACTACCAAAATTACCCCGTTCATACCATATTAACGGTCCGATGTGTGTGAGGAATTTTCATGATAGTGTGTTACGCTTAGCCTCAACAGTGATATCATATGAATTACAATTACCCAAAAAAGGTTGTGACATGTTTTCTCCCCCAAATAAAAACAGTAAAAGAGGCCGTGAAACTCACCTGCGTTGCGTAGGAGGTAGTATCACACAAGTAAGAGATTTGGTACATGAGTGTTAGCCTGCACGACTTACGTATGCCCTAGAGATACAAATATAACAGTTAGGGATGCATTGGGATTTGTGACGACGACACGGAAGATTGAACGTCTTAACGTATTCTAAGGATTAAAGAGTATACGAACGTGTCTACGGAATTAGATAAATTTCTTAATAAAATCATTAAGGAAAAAGCGTTACGTGTCGAACGTTAATAACGGATAGTAAGTAAATAAATACATAACTTCGCACGATTGGGTCGTTTACAACAGTTAGAAAGATAATATAATTTAGTATATTATTTTTAGGTTCGAAAGATTTAAACAAATAATCATTTGCATGGAAAAATAATAAATATATTATTTTTAATCGAATGTATAAACGTGAGTAAATAATATAACGATTATATTATTAAATAATTTAAAACGTCACACGAGGTATAAAAATGGTACGAAATAATATAAATACATATTATTTAATAACATTAGCCACGGGTTGAAAATAATACGAATATATTATTTAATACGATGTTACGGTTTGATAATAATGTAAACATGTTATTTTTATTTGATAATAACATAAACATATTATTTATAAAAGTGGGAATAATATATAAACATGAGTCAATAATTCAAACCCGAGCCTACGGGTTGCTTTCCGGGTTGAAACACTTTAATGTATAAATATAATAATATAGGAAAAAGTTTTTAAATTAAATAATGCTTAAAATAAATATTAAAACAAAACAGGGGGGGAGACTCGAACCCGGGTTCCCTCCCTGTGAGCACAATGTCTTAACCAGTCCCGGTCGCTAGGCTATCGCAATAGAAACCCAAACCGAAATGTTTTAATCAGAAACTTCCTGAGTTTCTCCTCCCCTTTCGAACCCGCGATCAAACCACCTCCAATCCATCTTTTTCGACAACGACTGATCCAATTGTCGCCGGGGTTTTGTAATTCAAGTCAAGACGATTCTGAGGTTAAGTTAAATTGAAAAATCATTGCTTTTAGGATGGTTTAATCGCTCGATTTAAGAATCGAAACCCTAGACTTGAACTAAGAATCAAATCGATCGAACTGGATATTAAAACTTGATTAAATCATGGGGTTTTTAACAATTAGAACATTGCGAGTCTATTAGTGTGGTTTAATTGAATTGAGATGGTGTCCAGAATCAAAACCCCCAAAACCGATTTAGAACAAACCCTAGATTTTGGTTCTTGCCCAATTCGATGATGAATGATTCGATTAATATGGGGCTTTCAATGAGTGGCTGATCGCGAGTCTAACCCTGCCATTTAATTGCATTAAGATCGCGTTTTGTTTAGGGTTCAATCAAAACGTGAATGTATGAACCCTAGATTCGGGTTCATACTAAATTCGATGTTTTAAGGAGAAATTGATAGAGGGGTTTTAATGAATGCATGATTTCGAAACTGTTGATGTATTTTAATTTGATTGAGGTTGGGTTTAGGGTCGAAACCCCCAAATCATTTTTATGAATAAACCCTAGACTCGGATCATGATAGATTCGATGATATACGATCCAATCAACATAGGGTTAATGATTTAGATGCTAAAACGAAGCTGTTGATGTAGTTATTTACCAGAATTCGTGATGGATTGATGGAGTTCGATCAAAACCGATGACGACAACTTGCGGGTTAGTTTCCGGCGACCTTGATCCTTCCGCCGGCCGAAATGATGCTTGTAACAGGTTCTAATAGGTGTGAAAAAGTTGTTTGTATGCTCAATTCGTGAGAATCATACCAGATTTCGTCGAATTTGATGGTAACAGGTAAGGAGGCCGACTGTTGCAAGATGATTACCCATTATTGGGTTTAATTCGACATAATGCTGGTAGTTAATGCTGTAATGACGATCGTAAATGACATTATCTTGCAAATCAGTTACGGATTCGAGCAGAAAACGGTCATGCGGCTTGAATTTGGATAATTGGTTGCGCATTTGACTTTCAAAAGTCAAATAGGAACAAAACCTTCAATTTTGACTTTCTAAAGTCAACAGAAAAGGGAATTAAGTTATTTACAAGATCAGTCCCTCTAGTTTTATGCCCTTAGGATTGAATAAGGGCAGAAATAGTCCCTGAAGTTTAGATTTTGTTAAATAAGTTAAGATTTAATTGGATTTAGTTGACGGGGTTAAGTTTTCAACAGAATATTTAACGGGATTGTTAACGAAGTTATCATGAAAAGTCGGATTGTCACATCATCCCCTAGTTGAAAGAATTTTCGTCCCGAAAATTAAATAAATAAAAAAAATTTTCCGGATGTCACATCATCCCCTAGTTGAAAGAATTTTCGTCCAGAAATTTAAAGTAGTACCTTAAGAATTTGACGTGAAGTGCTTGAACAGATTAGGGTATTTGCGCAATATCTGATCCTCGCGCTCCTACGTGAATTCCGGTACGTGTTTCGAGTTCCAACGAACTCTGACAATAGGGATTTTACTGCGTTTCAGTGCTTTGACTTCCCTATCCATGATTTCTACCGGTTGTTCATCGATGTGTAGTTCCTCAAGAGGAACCGCGAGTGTTTCGTCTGCTAGACATTTCTTCAAGTTCGAGACATGAAAGACATCGTGTACACCACTAAGTCCTTCAGGTAGGTCAAGTTGATACGTTACTGGGCCAATTCTCTTCACTATCTTGAATGGTCGAACATAACGAGCATTCAGTTTGCCTCGTTTCCCGAAGCGAATTACACCCTTCTAAGCTGAGACTTTGAATAGAAACATGTCGCCTATATGAAACTCTAACGGTTCACGACGCTTATCGGCTTAGCCCTTTTGACTATCACGAGCTGCCGCCATACGGTTTCGGATTTGAACGATCTTTTCAGAGGTTTCGAATACAAGTTCGGGATCTGTAAGTTGGCTATCCCCAATTTCAGCCCAACAAATAGGAGGTCGGCATTTACGTCCGCACAATGCCTCGAATGGTGCCGCCTTGATGATAGTGTGATAACTATTAATGTAGGAGGACTCAACTAGAGGTAAGTGAGACTATTATTTGTGTCTTCATGAAGGATATGATTCCCATAACAGCACCACTCCTTTCGCCTTGGACGGAGAGGGTTTCTCCATTAGGAAGAGGAAGGCGAACGGTTTTCTCGCGACAGATAATCTCAGCTTGGTTCTTAGATAATCAATCCATTCCGACAATCACGTCGAAACTACCGAGTGTGACCGGCATAAGATCAATGTCAAATTTATGACTAGCCAGTTCAGGTTTACAACCCTTAAGAACATGGGTTGCTTCTATTATTTGTCCGTCGGCTATTTCTATGGTGTATTTGTCCTCTAAAAGGGTTGGGTTTTTTTTGTAGGTTGCTAAGTTTATTAGTCATGGAATTCCTATCAGCACTAGTGTCAAATAGTACAGAAGCAAAATAGTTGTTTAATAAGGAATTTACCGGTAACCACGTTGTGGTCATAACGAGCTTTTCCGGATCCTAGCACAAAGGCTCGCCCCTTTGCACCATCCCCTGTATTATTGCCCTGGTTGTTATTATTGCTTTGGTGGTTGTTGTTGTTGTCGATGTCACCCTTCTTTAATTGTGGACAATCCTTCCGGAAGTGTCCCTCTTTTCCACATTCAAAACAACATTTGGTAAAACCCGGTTGTTGGAAGGGCTGCTTGGCTTGTAATTCCCCTCTGCAGTCTTTGGCAGCATGGCCCACCTTGCCACACCGCTGGCAACGATTTTTGTCACAAGAACCGAGGTGGTGGTAATTACATTTGTTACACCTGGGGTGTCTCCCAATATAACCACTTTGATGCTGACTCAAAGAGGTCGACTGGTTGAAGTTCTTCGTAGGTTCAAACCTACGATGTTGTTGTTGCTGTGGCTGATTTGGCTGAAATCCCATGTTGTTATTACTACTGTCAATCTTCCTCTTGTTGTTGTCAGTAGACTTGGATGCTGACTTCCTGGGAGGTAGTGTCCCTTGGGTAACGGCTTGGTCCGTCAGTTTGTGTCAAGACGGATGGTTTGTTGAATGGTAGTGGGGTTGGATGAAGTAACCATGCTCTGGATTTGTGGTACTAATCCACTGATGAACATTTCGATTCTCTTGTAGGGTGGTGTGACTATGTGAGGACACATCCCCGCTAGCTCATGCGAGAGAGTAGTGTAGAGTTCTATTTCAGAACCCTCCATTTTCAGATTCCAGAATTCTCCCTCGAGTTTCTGGATCTCATCCCTGGGACAATACTCTTCCTTCTTCATGTTCTTGAAATCTTCCCATGGTGATGCATTGGCCATGTCCAGACCTAGCATCTGGACCTGTGCATTCCACCATGTGAGGGCAGGACCCTCTAGAGTTCCCGATGCAAATTTGACTCGATCGGCCACAGGGCAGTTACACATGGAGAATACAGATTCAATCTTTTCAAACCATCGGAGTAATCCGATAGCTCTCTCAGCTCCACTGAATGTGTGGGGCTTGCAGTCCATAAATGTCTTGAAGGTACAGACATGCTGATTGTTCTGTGGATTGTTCGCTTGTCTTGGATTAGAAAGAGTAGGTTGGGTTTAGGAAAGAGTGGAATAAATGTGTACAGTTGGTTGTCTAGGGTTAACGGTTAACAGGTTTACCTGCAATATGTGCTGCTAAGGCTTCAGCAACACTGTCATTAATTAACGCAGCCAGTTCGGCTGGTGTCAGGTTTATATTTCCACGACCACCTTTGCGACCGCCACGTCCACGTCCGGCCATGATTCTTCATATTCACAAACACAAGAAATTAGTAAATCTATCGCATATTAACATCATTCAAGTGTAAGCAAACAGAAGGAGATGTGTAAAGACATTCAGGTTTATGATTTTAGTACAAGGCTAACTTAAATCATAAGGCCATAGAATAAATAGTTCAACTCAAACAGTTCACTAAGATTTTATTGGAATGGGAACATCCTTACCCATTTAGGTTTTTATTTGAAACATAAAGAAATGACAAAATAAGATAAGATAGAATAGAATGGAATATCAATCTCCACTGCCGACGGATGAGATGACTGACTCAGCATCATCCTCCTCTACTTCCTCGGGCTCATCTTCAGGCTCAAAATCGGGTACTTCAGCTGGCTCTAAAGCTGCTGCAAGTTGTATCTCTAACTCTCCAATTCTTTCCTGAGATTCTACTTCAGCCTCCTCGAGTGCATTCACTCTAGCCTGCAACGCCCTTACCTCATCCACTAATGCATTATGCAAGCGGTCAGTGCTTGCCAGTTCTGCTACTAGCAGATCTATCCTATGATCCGTTTGTTTCTCTCCTCTTAACAGACCTGTGATCGCTCCTGCTGCGTCTCTCATATTCCGGATCTCTCGATCCATAGTTGCTACAAATGCTGCAAAGGCTTGCTCCAAGTGGCAAGGTAGTAATGGTAAACGTGGTCCTGATGATGATGAAGCTCCAAAGTACGGTGATGGAACTCGTTCTTGTCTAACCCATTTGCTCAGTAAACCGGGGTACCAATCCCAGTCACTCCCATTCCGGATATGCATGGGCTCTCCATACACAATAGAGTTATCAATGGGCTCAAGCCTACGCCTCTTGGGCTCCGGTGATGCAATGGCAGGAATGTCATGTTCCTGATTGGTAGGTGGTGAAGATGGTGGTGTAGACATAATTCCTGAAACATAAGGAGTAAGTGTCTATGCCAAGTAACTAATGTGTGTGGCTATAGTCTAGAATGCAGTTCTAGTTCTCTATAACCTGGCTCTGATACCAATCTGTCACACCCCCAAATTTCACTAACGGAGTTTTACCATTTTGGAAGGTGACACACCAGGATCTCAGACATCAGTTACTTCAAACGACACTATATGGGACTCGAAATGTAATAACATAAAAGATCAAGGTTCAAAGTGTATATGCGGAAGCGTTAAACGAAAGTAAATGCGCAAAACAACGCGCCCAAGTCCAATTACAAACAAAACATAAATATTATTCAATAGATAATTATTTCAATTGGAGTCTAAGACACATGCATGACTTAACGTGATCCTGAGTGCCAACCTGAGAAAACATGTAAGAAAACGTGTCAACACTAGGTTGGTGAGTTCACAGGTTTCAATCATTTCAAATGAAGCGTTTACGGATTATGTACATTCAATATATATATCAATAGGTTGCATGCCTATATTCATGTTTTGCTAAAGCGCTCGCAACCGAAACTGGCAGTGTGTTTGTTTGTTTGCCTCCAGCCAGGTATATCAACTCTGACTAATGTGTTAAGGTCAATACAACACCCGTTCGACCTCCAATCGAGTTAGTGCAACTAACGCGGGTGGGGTTTGTCAAACCCAGTAGTACTACCAAAATTACCCCGTTCATACCATATTAACGGTCCGATGTGTGTGAGGACTTTTCATGATAGTGTGTTACGCTTAGCCTCAACAGTGATATCATATGAATTACAATAACCCAAAAAAGGTTGTGACATGTTTTCTCCCCCAAATAAAAACAGTAAAAGGGGCCGTGAAACTCACCTGCGTTGCGTAGGAGGTAGTATCACACAAGTAAGAGATTTGGTACACGAGTGTTAGCCTGCACGGCTTACGTATGCCCTAGAGATACAAATATAACAGTTAGGGATGCATTGGGATTTGTGACGACGACACGGAAGATTGAACGTCTTAACGTATTCTAAGGATTAAAGAGTATACGAACGTGTCTACGGAATTAGATAAATTTCTTAATAAAATCATTAAGGAAAAAGGGTTACGTGTCGAACGTTAAAAACAGATAGTAAGTAAATAAATACATAACTTCGCACGATTGGGTCGTTTACAACAGTTAGAAAGATAATATAATTTAGTATATTATTTTTAGGTTCGAAGGATTTAAACAAATAATCATTTGCATGGAAAAATAATAAATATATTATTTTTAATCGAATGTATAAACGTGAGTAAATAATATAACGATTATATTATTAAATAATTTAAAACGTCACACGAGGCATAAAAATAGTACGAAATAATATAAATACATATTATTTAATAACATTAGCCACGGGTTGAAAATAATACGAATATATTATTTAATACGATGTTACGGTTTGATAATAATGTAAACATGTTATTTTTATTTGATAATAACATAAACATATTATTTATAAAAGTGGGAATAATATATAAACATGAGTCAATAATTCAAACCCGAGCCTACGGGTTGCTTTCCGGGTTGAAACACTTTAATGTATAAATATAATAATATAGGAAAAAGTTTTTAAATTAAATAATGCTTAAAATAAATATTAAAAAAAAACAGGGGGGGAGACTCGAACCCGGGTTCCCTCCCTGTGAGCACAATGTCTTAACCAGTCCCGGTCGCTAGGCTATCGCAATAGAAACCCAAACCGAAATGTTTTAATCAGAAACTTCCTGAGTTTCTCCTCCCCTTTCGAACCCGTGATCAAACCACCTCCAATCCATCGTTTTCGACAACGATTGATCCAATTGTCGCCGGGGTTTTGTAATTCAAGTCAAGACGATTCTGAGGTTAAGTTAAATTGAAAAATCATTGCTTTTAGGATGGTTTAATCGCTCGATTTAAGAATCGAAACCCTAGACTTGAACTAAGAATCAAATCGATCGAACTGGATATTAAAACTTGATTAAATCATGGGGTTTTTAACAATTAGAACATTGCGAGTCTATTAGTGTGGTTTAATCGAATTGAGATGGTGTCCAGAATCAAAACCCCTAAAACCGATTTAGAACAAACCCTAGATTTTGGTTCTTGCCCAATTCGATGATGAATGATTCGATTAATATGGGGCTTTCAATGAGTGGCTGATCGCGAGTCTAACCCTGCCATTTAATTGCATTAAGATCGCGTTTTGTTTAGGGTTCAATCAAAACGTGAATGTATGAACCCTAGATTCGGGTTCATACTAAATTCGATGTTTTAAGGAGAAATTGATAGAGGGTTTTCAATGAATGCATGATTTCGAAACTGTTGATGTATTTTAATTTGATTGAGGTTGGATTTAGGGTCGAAACCCCCAAATCATTTTTATGAATAAACCCTACACTCGGATCATGATAGATTCGATGATATACGATCCAATCAACATAGGGTTAATGATTTAGATTCTAAAACCAAGCTGTTGATGTAATTATTTACCAGAATTCGTGACAGATTGATGGAGTTCGATTAAAACCGACGACGACAACTTGCGGGTTAGTTTTCGGCGACCTTGATCCTTCCTCCGGCCGAAATGATGCTTGAAACAGGTTCTAATAGGTGTGACAAAGTTGTTTGTATGCTCAATTCGTGAGAATCATACCAGATTTCGTCGAATTTGATGGTAACAGGTAAGGAGGTCGACGGTTGCAAGATGATTACCCATTATTGGGTTTAATTCGATATAATTCTGGTAGTTAATGCTGTAATGATGATCGTAAATGACATTATCTTGCAAATCAGTTACGGATTCGAGCAGAAAACGGTCATGCGGCTTGAATTTGGATAATTGGTTGCGCATTTGACTTTCAGAAGTCAAATAGGAACAAAACCTTCAATTTTGACTTTCTGAAGTCAACAGAAAAGGGAATTGAGTTATTTACAAGATCAGTCCCTCTAGTTTCATGCCCTTAGGATTGAATAAGGGCAGAAATAGTCCCTGAAGTTTAGATTTTGTTAAATAAGTTAAGATTTAGTTGGATTTAGTTGACGGGGTTAAGTTTTTAACCAAATATTTAACGGGATTGTTAACGAAGTTATCATGAAAAGTCGGATTGTTATAGTTACAGAATGAGTGCGTACATATTTTCTATCAAGACCAGCTATATATACTAATACCACTTACCTGCGCACTTGTCAAGTGTGCAGGGATTAACTCATGCGTACTTAGCAAGTACGCAACCTTTGTGCATGCGTACTTAGCAAGTACGCAACCTTTGTGCATGCGTACTTGCTAAGTACGCAGGAACTATATCCTACGCACTTGCTAAGTGCGCACAACACTATATAAAGACAACACAAGTACAAGTACCTACATGTACGTTTACAACTCGATAAACTAATACATACAGATACTAAATACAATTACAAGTACAGAAAGTAAAGTACAAAAGCATAAGAAAACATTCAGAGTGTCTGTCACACAAACGTGTTCCATCAAACTCCCCCTTGACAACAGATCTGGATTGTCTTCGGTCTTCAACCTCCTACAGCTCTAGCTTCCCATCTTCAGCTTGTAGTCAAGACAAAACTTGACTAGCTTGTCGTATCTTGATGCTTGAAGCTTCGTCCACTCATCCGTGTAGATGCAATATTTTTCATTGAGAGTCGTCACATCTTTCACAGAGAAATTGATGAAAGTGATTTCATCAAAGACCCCGATCAGTTCCTTCGGTTCCAAGCCTCCACTTGCGGACCTCACTCTTCCAATCACCACCGCCTCGCCCGTCTTTGGATCTACGTACCAGTACCATATGTTGCCAAGGATATCCTGAGATAACTTGCTCAAAGGTATCTTGGTTTCACATAGCACCGACTTGTAAACCAGCTTCTTTAGACTTCGCTTAGTCACGGGATGTTTAACAGTCTTATCCCTAACTCTCTTGGGCATTTGAAGCTTGAATACATCAAAGTTTCCTAATCTTCCCTCTCGTTGTAGTGTAATCCACAAACCCATTGCTACTGTGTGCTTAGAATTACCAAGCAGCTCTCAGTTTGCAAGATTCACCAGATCGTACTTCGGCAGGGAGCTGAACGCCTCGCTTGTAGGTTTCAAGTACTGAACCCCACCCGCTCTTTTGATGGCGAACTACTTCTTGTCGTCGTCGAACTTGACAGATAAGATCATACCTGTAGCTCCATGTTTGTCTATCATGGATGTGTTTTTCCAGACAGGAGCTTGATCCTTAGTTAACCATCCGCTAGGATATTTACTCTTCCAAGCTTCAGGATCAACAGGCTCAGGATCGGTGGGAGAGGCTTCAGTCGAGGTTGCTGCACAACTAGCCTCAGCAACAATTTCAGGCTCGACTGAACCTGTGTTGAATGTAGCTTTAAAGGCTGGAGCTTCAAAGATCTCTCCATCCTCAAGCTCGTAAACTCCTTCACCGTCCCCTTTGGGAAACTCCACCACAACATCTTCATCTTCCACATCCCACTCATCATCAGACTCGATCTTTCCTTCCTCAAGGTTGCTGAGAGCATCGATCTGAGCTTCTTTGGAATAGTCTGGCTCTATCATAAGTATAACCTCATCAGATAGGTCATAAAGCACATCAGCCGGAGACTTTCCTTTATTACCCCCACTACCCGATGCATCACCTTGACCATACTCCCCCTCAGCCATAGGCACAGCAGAGATAGGAACAATAGCTATCGCTTGTTGCTCACTACTTCCACTTGGACCGACTTCAGGATCCTTATCTGTGTTATCATCCTTAGTCGAATCGACTAGGTGACAAGCCTCATCAGCACTAGGCTTGGATGACATCTCCTTCTCCTTCAACATTTCCTTAATCTTCTCCCCCCTGAGCAGCAAGCGCGTTGGTCAAGTCACAAACCAACTTGACCATCACCTCATGCTCTTGTCTTTGAAGATCATCAGCCTTCTTCTGCTTCCTTAGAGCAGCTACTTCATCAATCAAAGAATTGATCTTACCTTGTTGTTTATCAGACTCCTCCCTTGACTTCCGTACCGTTTCAAGTAGACCAGCTACCTGAGTCTCCAGGGTAGCAATCCTAGCATCACGAGGGTCAGGTCTCCTGGATGAAGAAGCATTAGTTGTATGGGGAGGAAAAGTAAAGATCTCATCAAAGTCAAACCCATGAGTAAAATCCCCAAACTCAAAGGATTGACTAAGCGGTTATAAGGTGGTTGTGGGAATGGTGGTTGGGATAGAAGTTGGGACGGTAGTGGTTTCAAAGGTGGTTGGGGTGATGGTAACCGACTCCGTCTGAATTGGACTCGACACCCTCACTTGTTGGACATATTTGAACGGGAGGGATACTATCACAGGAACCTCCTCTGTGATGGTAGTGGCAGCCACATCAACAGTAACACTTGGCTGTTCCCTCCTCTGGTATAGCTGAGTTGAGGTTGAGATAGAGGCTGATGTAGTGCTCACGGCGTCAGTGATTGGCTACCGTGACACACGAACTTCAACTTCTCTAAGGATAGCCGCAAATAGCCTATCTCCCCGACGCTTTACACTTCTTTCTCGTCTCTGTCTTCGCAATTCAGCATCCGAATCAGAATCGGGTTCATATTCGCTGCAAGTACTTTCTTGTCTCGGGAAGGGAAACCTTTGTCAACTCCCTAGGGTGTGATTGATCTGGTGCATCATCAGAGTCAGATGAATCAGATTCGGTGGCTTCATAATCTGACTCTTCATCACCATCTCCTCCTTCTTGTTCTTCATCACCTCCATCTTCAGAATCATCACTCTCAGATTCTTCATCTCCTTCTGCTTCCTCCTCTACTTGTTCATCTGAGTGTTCACTCAGTTCAGGCCTCGACTCTGCACTAAACCATCTTAGATCTGGAGGGGCCACATACGCTTCATTGATTAAGTGGCCAAAGAGAGGAGTATGCACAGGGGTAGGTTCTACACTGCCTGGCGTAAGGAATTGAGAAAACACTCTCTTGGCCACTGTCTTGACCTGTAATCTTTCACCTATTTCCGAAAGGTTTGGCAATGTATCATTTATCAGCAACTGTACAAATCTTGGGTACAACAAGAATCCAAACTTCTCCGCCGTATTGATCTGGTTGGTTAAGGCTTTGTAGATGTATTTGGAGAAGTTGTAGCCCTTGTTGAGAGACAACCCAACCATTGCAGTCGCTAAGTCATGACCCATTGCATCCTTTCCTGATTTTTGTGATGAGATGCACATGATCATGGCATGTGCAAAGTACCTCCATTGGTCTAGTAACCACATCTTCTTGTACGAGGCATAATCTCTAGCACCGACGTATCCCATTCTCTGCCTCCATCACCCATCCACAAAGTAATCAGGATAAGTAAGTGGGTAGGTTGCTAGATCTCTGAATTATAGAACTCTCCTGATGATGTCTTCATAGATTACAATATCATGACCCGCTACAGTAGCCCTAATGACGTTTAGGGTTACCGTACAGTCATGATCCGCTGTCTCCCAGAACTGTTCCGGATAAGGTCTTGAAATGATTGGATCAGCATAAATGGCATAACTGATCTTGGAACGATTAAGAAAGTACACAATCTCTCTATACTGAAGTGCAGCACCCTTCCATTCTGGATTTGTGAGAGCAAGAAGATTGAACTCACTGGTAAATGCACGAGCCATCACTACACAAACACAAAATGAACACTATAAGAATAAATAGACTCACTAGAATTGAATAAACATTTATTGGTATAGCACTTGCACATTGAATTGGTTTTTAGACTTAGAAAAATTTCTGAGTTGCCCTCCCTGCGTACTTAGCAAGTACGCAGGTGGTTGTTCTTGCGTACTTAGCAAGTACACATGAACTAGTGGAATCTTCACCTTGTTGACTACCAGCTAGCTGCTGTTCAAGTTTTCTTAACCTCTTGTTCCTTCTTCTCTGTGGCTTAGAGAGTTTCACCACAGGATTCTCACCAGATTGTGTACTACCAGAGGTAGATACACTGGGTTTAGCAGGTTGCTTCTCCTATTTTGGAATAGATGGTTTAGCCTCAGAATGTATCTTTGGCTTCACCATAGGTTTCACCGGTGGTTTCACCACTTTTGATTTTGGATTCTGGGGTTGCTTCACTGATGGTGTCCTGGGAGAAACAGCTTGTTGATAAACAACTGGTCGTGTCCCTTGGTTCTTATCAGGACAGTTCACAAGAATGTGACCGACCAAACCAAAGTGAAAGCAAGTCCTCTTATCTTTGTAAGTCCTCCTGTAAGACTCTCTGCTTTTGGATGCAAATGACTAAGCTTTTGGAGTGCCAACGGTTGTTTGGTGAACATAACTAATACCCTACAATTGATCACCTTGAGTATAATATTTGTCAATGTTTTTCTGGTAGTTTCTACTCAAGTGATTTGCAAAAGTTTCTATCTTGGTTTGCTTAATGGTTTTGAAACCTCCATAAAGCATTAATTTTAGTTTATTATTTGATTCAACAGTGTCAGGTTCAGTTAAAATGCAATTATCACGATCAATGATAATGTTTTTGACAACCTTTTGCTCACTAAGCAACTCCTCTGAGACAACACCCTCAAGATTGGCGTTCTCAGAGCCTTCATCCGAGAAGAACTCATCCTCGGATGATGAGCTGAACTTACATGAGGACTCATCCTGAATCATCCTGGCTTGAGGATTCATCAAGACATGATAAGTCAATGTCAATCAATCCGTTAACAAAATTCCCGCTCACTGGTGGAGGAATGTCATTGGTACCTAAGCCCAAACCATTCACTTACCTCACTACAGATTCGTAGTGTTCCACCACAAAACGAGAGTTTTTCAACTTCTCAATCTTGCCACTTAACTGTAGAATCTCATTTTGCAGTATGGCAATTTCAACGTTCTTTTTCTCTAACCCCTTGTATGCAACGTCCAAATGAAACTGTTGTTCACTGATTTTAATTGAAAAATCGTGTCTTTCTTTCTTTAGAGTTTCAATTGATTCTTTAAAGCATTTTTCATTTTTTTTTGTAACTTAACGCTGCAAGACAAAGAGGTTCAACTTTGTCTTGAAGTCGAACATTTTCTTCTTTCAAGCCTAAGCATTTAGAACATGAAATAACAACAAAAGAATTGGAATCTACCTCAGTTGACGAGCTTGATGCCTCTCCAATAGCCATGAGGGCTCTCTTTGGTCAGCACCAGATGCTTCCTGCTCTTCTGCTTCTATCATTTCAACAATCTCTGCCATCAATCCCATTTAGGTTAGTGCAAGTGTGGCATCCTCCAAATGAACACCCCAATCAAAGCTATCGTCCTGTTGAACTACTAGAGCACTGTATGTTCCACCTTGACTTTGATTGCGGTTGTTCTGATTGTTGAATCCTTGGTGGTTTCCTGAGTTGCTTCCCTGGCTTGGTTTAGTGAAACCCGAAGCTGGTGCTTTATCCTTCTAACATTCCCTTGCGAAATGTCCAAAGTTTTGACATTTGTAGCACTAAGCTTTGGATTTATCAAATCCAACCTTGGCATTTGAATGCCAACCAATGAACTTTCTGCCAGTTCAGTTAAGGAAACGCTTCGCCCTTCTTAAGATCATGGCCATATTCCACTGAATATCCATGTCCTCCATGTTGTCTGGATCCACCTGATGAAGTCTTCCTCAATGGTCTCAGGATCCGTTAGCTTCCCACCAATGAAGTTCTCATAGGCAAGCATACACGATGCGAACAAGGCCACATGATCTTCAACAATTTTGGCTATGGCAGTTTGGTTGGCTGAAGAGGTAGATGTAGTGTTTCTTGATGAAGGTTGATGGTGTTGACTAGATCTTGATACAATAAAACCAGTATGATTACCACCACCAAGTGCATGTTCTTCTTCCTGAGGACTCCGAAGGAATAAGGCAATTCCCGAACCAGATGACTTTGCGGTAGAGTTCACCCCAAAATACATGGAGGGATCTTGTATTTGAGGTCTACTAGAACTCTCTTTCTTTCTCAGGTTCATATCGTGTGCCTGAACCTTGCCTATAACTTCTTCAACGGTCATCTCATAGAACTTTGGGTTCTCTCTCAGCAATGTGGTGTACATGTCAAACTTGGGTGGTAAGGCATCTAGAAACTTCTCCACCAACTCATCAGCAGGATACTTGAGATCATATGACTTCAGCTCAGTCTAAAGATGATAGAATCTAGAAATAAGTTCATCAGTTGATTCATTCTCCAAGTACCTAAAACACTCATACTGTTTCCTCAGAAGCTCTCTCTTGCTATTCTTGATGTCACTGTTCCCCTCAACCCTCTTCTGAATGGCCTTCCAAAGATCTTTAGAGTTATCATATGTCACACCCCCAAATTTATTTACTTAATAAATAAATACAGGTTGCAACGATTGGTTCATTACACGATAGCGAAAGCTGTAATAGTGATTTCTAAGACTTGATTACATATACGATTACTAAAACTAAATAAATACAATGATCTAAGTCCCTCTAGTTCAATGGTCGACTTGAGACTTGATAATCTATGCCCGTCCGGTTACTAGGAATTGTTCCAACATAGCTAGCCTATTCCAACCGCTCCATGGCTAAAGGTTACCTGAGAAACATACTTGAAAGTGTCAACACAAAGGTTGGTGAGTTCACAGAGTTTGTTAATTTAGTACAGTTAGTTTTCCCAAAAAACTAGACATGACTTAACCGTCATAAAATAAGTAGTTTTCCTTTGAAAACATATACATGACTTAACCGTCATAAAATAAGTAGTTTTCATTTGAAAACATATACATGACTTAACCGTCATCAAATAAGTAGTTTTCATTTGAAAACATATACATGACTTAACCGTCATCAAATAAGTAGTCTTCCTTTGAAAACATGCCCATGACTTAACCGTAATAAAATATGTAGTTTTCCTTTGAAAACATATACATGACTTAACCGTCATAAAATAAGTAGTTTTCCTTTGAAAACATATACATGACTTAACCGTCATCAAATAAGTAGTTTTCCTTTGAAAACATGCCCATGACTTAACCGTCATAAAATATGTAGTTTTCCTTTGAAAACATATACATTGTTTAAACCTGATCATTTACCGATCAAAACTCTTAGTATGTATTACCAATGAATCCGAATACTAACCCGATCAATTGACCCCATTTGTAAACTTGTAAGGAATACAAAACAGTATGTAATGTACGAGACCGTAACCAAACCCCAACTTTCTGTGCCTCCCCTCGCCTTTCTGCGAGTTAAGACAATATGCGGTCATTCGGCCATTTGGACCCTTGATTAGCGCGACTAATCATGACCGAAGGCGTCACCCCCAATAGTACTATCCATAAAATCCCGGGCTAAGTCCATAGCTAATGGTTACTAATTTTTATTTCGAGGACTTTAAGCGCTTTATTTTTCCCTCAATACACACATACGGTCTGATCATTAGTTCATTCATTTACATACAAAAATTCTTTACAATTATGTTTCCACCCCAAAACATTTCAAAAACTTAGAAAATAAAAAGGGGTTAGTGAAACTCACAAAGAGTTAAACCAGAATGTTCATATTGTCAAACGTGTAAGCAATTGTATTTCATGTTCTCAAAACATAACGAGTAAGTATGTTTCTCCCCCGATGTTTACAAAACAGTAGAAAAATAAAAGGGGGCCGTGAACTCACATTGTGTCCGATGAAATCCTAGCAAATAACAGTGCGCTAAGAGTTCCTGTCTATCCGTACCCTAATCACACAAGGGTACTAATGTGTTAAGACTACCAGTCTTATACGTAAGTTGTTCATCCGACTTAACGAATCCCGTTAAGTACGCCTTTGTTTAGTAAAAATAGGGTTTTCATTTACGACTCATTGATGATTATTATTCCAGTCTAGACGCTTTATTTATTCTCCGGAAAAATATTATATTTCCATATTGGTGACTTGTTACGTTTATCAAAAATAAATATTATTTTTGCAACATCTTATAATATATTTATATTATAGTCCATGTATCATCATATAATTATTTTCTATCAATAATTATATAAACCACAAATATCGTTCAAGTTTGTACCAAGCATGTCATTTATTCGACGAGCACATAAACCATGTTAGCACGTCCACATGCAATTACTTCTTCCAAACGACATTTATTAACTTGTCATGTATCTATATTTTCTTACAATATATACACACAAGTATAACCATATTTCAACCTACACTTAAATATGTTTCGTGAATACATAAGATCATTTATTTTAAACCGAACGTCTTTAGGTTTCATTAATCAAGTCCACGTTTCATGCTATAAACAAGTTATAAACACACATGTGATTTCAATTATGTAATCTTTTCATAACTCATTCCAAGTTACAAATTTTTCGTCACTCATATATGTATTATGATTTCTATACATATATATAGACATATATATATTTACATGCAATGTTCAACAACTTTTCAAGTTCAACAAGTTATGTTCATACGAGTATATTTATACATTTTTCGGTTGCTAAACATATATACATACACTAGATCATTTATTCAAGTACCTGTTTAATCTCTTTATATGAACTCATGCTTTTCATGCTTAATAATCTACCAAATTTCCAAACTTCAAGCACACATAAATATATATTTACATGTTTCATGCGATCACACACACACACACACACACACACACACATATATATATATATATATATATATATATTTCACTTAACCAAGTATTATTCATAGTTTTTAAATTACTATTTCCCTTTTTATTATCAAATGTTCAAATAAGAATATCTACCTATAAATACATATACAAATTTCAATATATATGTATGTATTATTACCATTTCAAGTTACTACAATCAACAATATGCATACACATGTGTTTCTACAAATTCGATCCTTTTTATATATTTACACAAATCTTTTAGTTTAATAACTCATAACTTAGCATCATGAAATCAAAATAACAAATATCTCATAAAATATTTCAAGACAATAATCTATGTATATAAGCCTATCATTTTCGAACCACATACATCTTTTTATATAAAATCTAGTTTTTAAACATAATAAAGTTAAACTTATAAAACTCTTTGATTATTGGGATGAACAACTAGCTTTAATCTATAAATACAGATAAAGATGAAGAGTGGTGTCGGTTTCATACCACTAGACAAGCTAGGTGAAGAATCAACAGTTAGAAGGTGACAATGGCTTGACTAGCTTAGAAAAACGGCTCCTAACTTCCAAGACCCCCTTTTATCTTCAAGCTCCTAGCTAGAATTCTCTATAACTTGTGTTCTTGGTTTGAAAGAGCAAAGTGTATGTATGTGTGGATATGTGTCGATATATGTAGAGAGATAAAGAGGGTTGAGTGTTAAACTTGCTCTCATCATTATAAGCATGGATGGATTAGATGTGATTTGATTATAGATGGATTCACACTCATAAGAGCATGGCGCCTATGACACAATTATGGTGGTGGTGTGGTGTAGGTGATGTTGTGTGGGTGGGGGCCCCTTGTTTCGGCCGAGAGGTGCACAAGGGAAATGGGTTTGGGGACTTTTCAATTTTTAATGTAATATGAATATTAGTTAGGTAAATATTTAAGTAGTGTATACCCGGTAAGTGATCCCGTGATCTAATACTTGGTGTAACTTTTAAAGATCAATTAACTTATATGTTTTTGTGTGGTTTGACTAGTCTCCATAATTTACTAGTTAACCCGACATGGTTATCACTTTAACTATATAATACATGTATACACATTAACTAATATACAGCCATGTAACAATTATTTATAAGTCAACTTTTTATAAAAGTTTAGTCACCAATATTTATGTTTTTATGTTAAAGCGTCTCCCTAGACTTTTACTAGAATAAAATTCTTGTTAATCACCAACGACCGTACCTTGCGGGTTTTTACTGTTTATTTTCCTAGTAATTCTTAAAAATTACTAAATATGACACTTGTCCCTTTGCTAGACTCCTGACAATACTATGTTAAAGATAATATTCCAAGAAATATAAAATAGGAATGTGTAATTATGACTATGGGTATTGACCTGGACTACTGGGTGTCACATTATAACCCCTGAAGCTACGAAAAAGACCTCTAGACAATGCCATAGTAATAGACCCATGAGCCTTCTTTTCACGGTCATATACTTTCTTTTCTTCTTCGTCTAGCTTGGAAATAGGCTTGGGAACAGTTTCTTCAAGAAACACATAAGTTGGATGTTTATATCCTTCAAGGATAGGTATCCACAATGAGGAATCAATGTACAAGATGTACTTCTCAAAGCGTGCTTTCCAATTTGAAAAATCATTTACATTAAGTAGCTTTGGTGGTTTATGAGGAGTCCCAATCTCGTTGTCATAGTTAAACAGGCTACTGAGGTTCTGAAGGTTTGCCATGGTGTAACACTTAGACAAAAATCAGAAAATCAGCACAACTTGTTCACTTAGAAACTGGTCTTGCGTACTTAGTAAAATGGTCTTGCAGTTGACTTTTGTTCTTGCGTACTTAGTAAGTATGCAGAAACAAGTGTTAAGTACGCATGAACAAATGACAAGTACGCACAAATTTGGTCTTGCGTACATAACAAGTACGCAGCAAGACTGTCCTTTTTGCCAAAAATGGTAAGTACGCAGTTCACTTTATCCACCTGCTTCACCAACTTTTTTCGGTCGCCGGAAAATACTCAATTCTTCAAAAATTGAAGTTTTGAACAAATTGATCAAGCCAAAAGGTTAGAAACATGTTTCTAACAAACCCATGGTGATCAAAACACTCAAACAAACAACAAAAAGGTAAGATTTTGAAGGATTTTTGCTTCTAAAATGGCGCTCAAGATCTACCTCTATTTTATCACAAAAATCACCAAAATCGGTCACTTTTTGCTTGTAAAGGGTTGTAGATTGTGTCGAAAATGCTCCTAACACACTCACAACACTCGAAATCAAGAGCCAATGCTCTGATACCACTTGTAAGTCCCGGGGTGTCTCGAATCATTACGTGCGAGCATGCGTGGCTAGTCGGACCGGGTGTGGAATGCCCGTGACTAGGTGGAGTATTGGACAAGACAACAACAAAGTAAACCGACAAGAAACACAAAATACTTCAAACTTCTTCTATTGATAATCATAGCCGGTTACAGAATGAGTGCGTACATATTTTCTATCAAGACCAGCTATATATACTAAGACAAGTTACCTGCGCACTTGTCAAGTGCGAAGGGATTAACTCATGCGTACTCAAGTACGCAGCCTTTGTGCATGCGTACTTGCTAAGTACGCAGGAACTATATCATGCGCACTTGCTAAGTGTGCACAACACTATACAAAGACAACACAAGTACAAGTACCTACATGTACGTTTACAACTCGATAAACCAATACATACATATGCTAAATACAATTACAAGTACATAAAGTAAAGTACAAAAGCATAAGACAACATCCAGAGTGTCTGTCACACAAACGTGCTCCAACATAATCATCCGCAGATGATCAAGTACACGTGTTAAGATTTAATTACCCCGAGCCACAATAAAAAACCGTCAGACTAGTTGTCGCCCCTATATCTAGGTGTCGAATGTGAACACCTACTATGGCTAATTATGCGCCCAAATGACCCTACAAGTCTGGTTGGCGCGACCAACCCTGGGTGGGGGTGTCAACCCAAATAATACTATACATAATTCCCATCGGCTATCCAAGCTAATTGATTGCGTTAAAGAGTGAACTTAATACATTCATAAGTAGACCCAGGTAATCCTAATCCCAAGTAACAACGTGCAGTATGTGAAAACAACTTTTCCCCCGTAAAACAGTAAAAATGTAAAGTGGGGCCGCAAAACTCACCTGAGCGCGGTAATGCAAAAAGTACAGTTAACCGAAGAAACCGCAAATATGATGTCCTAATCGAGCCCTACTAATCAAGTAGACACGAAACATGCATTTAGGACACCTAAAGTGTGTGACTAAGTCAATAAAACAAAAGTGGCTATGCAATCGGTTGCATACCCAAAAACGCGTGCATACGCGTGTTTAAACCGTTTATTAAGAAAACCCGTTATATCTTTTTGTGACTTTGAAGTTTTAAGTTTTCATAATTTTTTTAAAGTTTATAAGTCAGTATATATAAGTGTTTAAATACTTTCCTAAGTCACAAGTTTATTCTTCCAAAATGTCATTTCGCGCGTATATGCGGTTACGGATATAAATGTACGTTTTAAAAATAACTTTTTGTTTGAGATTGGCTTCCACTTTATCAATATATCAAAACATCAAAATATTTATAAAATATTCTGCTCCAAAACAAGTTTATTTATATAAATAAATTTTTATACCTAAAACCAATGAAAATCATATTTTTATAAACTTCTATAACCACTGGTGGACTCAGGAAATTTTTTCATGGTGGTTGGAAATTTTCGATATTCGAATGTTAATTAAAAGGGATTTTTCTCAGGCAGGGTCATTTAGTTCTTTTACTAGATTGATGTAATCCTCAAGAAATTCCGGTCTTCATTTTTACTTTTCCGGCACTTGTAATCTAATTATTATATGATTTCATCAACTCATTTCAATGAAAGTTAACTTATTTTGTCTATTCCACCTCATGAATATACCCACATACCTACATTTGGTGCATTCATTTCAAATTCAATGAATATTTATTTAGGGTCTTAAATGTTTTAATCCTATCAAACAAGTATATAAATATATGCTATAAATCCTATAATTTATAAAGATTAAATTTACATAAATTATAAAGTAAATAAACTTTAAATAAATAAAACCATTTTACAAAAATTATAATTTTGCATTTATAACATTTAGTTATAATATACAAATTATCATATTTGTAAATATTTGTAAAATTTTTATAATTTTATGTCTTATATAGTACAAGGTCTAAAATGTCAATTTCTGAAACTTAAACTAAAGTTTTTACATAAAATAATAAACCTTGAAAGTCCAAGGGCCTGTTTTGCCAAAGTTCCAAACCTTCCCCCCTCTCAATTGGTCTCAGGTTCGAAACCCCTCACCACCGGCTTTGCCGCTTAATTCCCAATCTTGCAACTGAGATATTTTCACTCGAAACCAATAACGGCAACACCTTTAAACCGATTAAACGACCAATTAATCGAGATTAATTGGATTTTTATGAGCATTATCGTGCTCAACTTGTAACTGAAACCCCGTGATTGAGCTCTTTAATGAATCGGTTTAACCTGATGAAATTGAGTATAAATACACCCCCACAATCATTAACGACACTCATCCCAAACTCCCTTCACTCGCAATTGCATCTCATGTCATCTCTAGTACTTGATTCTTAGCCGGAAAAGTCGTCCCTGTTCTTTCAATCGTTATTCTAATCCACATATCTAATACAGGTAAATTTAGTGTCATTGTACTCGTTTCAATATCACTAACAAAAGCCCTATGATTTCGGGTTCGATCGCTTGCTCGATCAAGCCAATTTAATGGCTAGGGTTACGGGTTGTATTTGGGGAAGAAGATGACTTGGGTTTTTAAATTTAACAAAACCTAATCAGAAATGGCAACAAGCCCTGGTCTGGTGGTTAGAGTGTTGGTGTTTGTGTGACCCGGGAAGGGTTCGGGTCCCGCCCACCCATTTTGGTTTTTTAATTAATTCCTTTTATGATTTTAACACATTATTTCATGTTTAAAAATTCCTAATTAATTTTTATAAATTCTATAATTATATTATGAAATTTTATAAAAACAGAAATAATAAAATAATGTTTATTTATTTAAATTAAAAAAATATCATAAAGCATTTTAAATTCATAAATAAATAATGAAAATGATTTGTTTTGGTGAATTTATTATGTTATTTACTTATATGTTATTTCACATGCTTAAATTATATGTTTAAACCTTATTAAAACTCCTTTAAACTTATAAATAATTATTATGGTAAGAATAATTATTTAAATACTTTTAGATTTATAAATACCTAAATAATTATGCTAAATAATTATTTTATACAAAACTTGCACAAACCCTATGCTCAAGTCTCAAACCCCCATGAAACCCTAAAGTTCCAAAAACTCCTTAATATCATTTAGACGTACATTGAATTTAGAGTACCATTGCACGTGTAGGTTTGTTGTGAGAAATACTCACGAGGCCTATTAGTCCTTACAAATTCATACCAATTCTAGCTCCAATACAACTGAGTTTACATACCCTTTTTTACTCTTTTACTTTTTGGGATGAAACATGTCATTAACTATATTTCATGCACAATTCAATACATTTGTTCTTATGCTAAGGTCTTTATGCTTTATGTCTTAAACTACTTGGTGACCATTACATGTGTTCATGTCAGCACAATCATTAACTTGCTACCCAAGCCTAAGGTTGTACCTTTTATGATCATTTATACGGGAAGCCGATACATACCAGTTAACACAAACCTTGGTGTGTTTTGTGTGTACCATATTACTACTTTTTCAAAATGGCAATTAGTTGGATTGCGTAACTAGTTTTCCATTACAAGGCTTGATTGTATGCTTTGAACCTTGTGTGTTTTCACATATATGCTTTAGACATGCTTTGAACATATTGAATTGTAAACCTATACTTAAATTTTGTTTGGTGTCAAAACCTATGTTACTCACCAACTACTTGTAGTTGACATTATTAACATGTTTCAGGTGTACCAGTTTGAGGACACTATCTGATTATATAGGACTATGGACCTAGCATTATTAAAGATTGAATTTAACTTGTGTTATGTTTTGTTTTCCATTTCTATTTGTAACAGATGCTTTAATTATGATGAAATAATATTATCACTTATTAATAGATGATCATGTGATTATGAACAACCGCGTCAGCCCCGGCGTATAATCCGTCGCCGGCCGGGGTGTGACAATTGAGTTGGGTTATCAAACCTTTTTCACCGGATTGAGTTAGGTTATCGAAATATTTTGAGTTAAAATATTTTTGCCGGACTGAAATCCGTTCATTTTTTTTTTAACAATACCTAGATTATCTAGGATAAAATGAGCAACACCTAGATAATACCGTTCATTTAAGGGTTCGTGTTTGTTCATTTGTTCGGTAACAGTTAAACGAACGAACACGAACAATCCTCGTTTATGTTCGTTCAGTTCGTTTAAAGGCCTAGGGGAGGGTCTTACAAGGCCGATTAGTTATTTAGAAATGAATAGAAAAGCTTAGAGTAAATGGTTATTGGGTTAAATTATTACTGACCTAGTGAACTTAATTGTTTATAAGATGTTTATATTTGTTCGGTTAGTTTATAACAATTATGAATCTATACTATATAATAAATAAAGGTTTTTTCATGCCACGTGTTGCCTCCATATTCATTCTAATCATTTTTTCTCGCATCTCTCTTATTAATTACACCCATATCTTTTATTTTAAATTATCCATTATTATAAGAAACTTAGTAATCTAATTATTTAAATTTTATTTTCAATCAAATAGTAAATAAAAGTCAAATTAAATTAAATTATAATTAACGTATTTTTTAAACCCAATTATATATTAACTTTTACATATTTTGAATTTTTTTTCTATTTTTAGTATATGTAATATATTTTTATAAATGTAAAATATATACATAAAAATTAATTTTATGTACTGATATTTTTAACTCCGTGTGTAGACAAGGGGTTCAATCTAGTAAGTTTATATATGTAAAATTTTACATTAATTTTTTGGATGTCATTTTGGTCAAAACAAATTACATGGGGGTCGCTCTGAATCATATGGTATATATAACAAATAATTTTTTTTTCCAACAGTGTTTGGCGACCCAACCCACAAAGGGTGGGTACGCCAATGTCTATAACACCAAAGACATAAAAACATATCAAAATGTTTTGTTAATGGCCAATTCTTTAAATGTAAGTTCTTTTATATAAGAAATAATTTCTGGTAATTTTTCATAATTTCTAAACTCCATATTATTTTCTATAATTATTTTACTACTTAACATCGTAAAAAAATGCACTTTTATCACCTCAAATAAGGTTATAAATGCTCAAAACTTCGAATCCAAGCTTATATATATGAAATACAATGTCTAACCAAAATTCATATTTTTCTCATATACATAATATTTACTATAGTTATTTTATTACATAATACATATAAATTCGGGAAAAAATAGTTAAACAATTAAAAAATTAATGAAAGTTTCTGAAAAATAATATTTCTTCAGTATGAAGTGTCTGTACAAATTTCAAATCCAGAAAACATACGAAAATAGTTTTCCTTATTTTCATGCCTTTAAACATAAATAAAGATTTATAAATAGTTAGACCCTTAAATAATTCACGAAATTTCTACAGAAATTCTCTTATACCAAAATACATAATTTTTGTGTTTTTAAGAATTTTTCAACATCGGTAGGTATATTTTCCCAAATTTGTCCATTAAAACATAAAATATTCTAATAAATCAGCCATTTTGAGTTAGCAGCTTAAATTTTTCAGATATTAATCTTATCATTTACTATTCAAAATTAAAATACCAATGGAAGCTAACACACTTTTAAAAATCAACTTTGATCATACATGCAAAGTAAGAAAATAGTAGTGTTCATACCCTCCCGTTCGTTCGGTTCGTGTACACATTCTACTTGGATTCACATACAATGAGACCCAAGTATACCAACGTGTTCTTTTTTGCTTCACGAACATTTCTCTGGTCTCGGATCATCCATGCAACACCTCTAGACCTACAAGCAACTCGTTTAATTACCCTATTTTCGTCACCAATATTCTGCTCAAACGGATCTGTTCAGAAACTCATCTTCACAACTTCTGATCGTAATTTCCTTCCTTGAGATCGAAGATATATGTGTTATAAAGGTGCACCAAAAGTTTCAGCTTGATCTGACGGTTGGATCTACGGCAACAACCGGTTCTTTACAACTGAGTTTTTCATATCCGAGCTTAAAACAGTTGCGAAAATGGGTTCAAAAGCTGTACTTAAACGACTCAAATTTTCATCTCCACCGATCAAAACGATCGTCTATGAGTTTTAAACACTCCGTGGAAAAATCAGGACAATCGGACCGTTGGTTTTTGCGTACAGTAGGTTCTTTGCAAACGTGCAAACCAAAACTTTTTGTCCGGATTTTAAAAGTTGTTTTTAACGAGTTTAAGCTTAGATTTAGGACAATTGGAGCTTACCATTGCGTTCGGGACATCGAGAAATGCTTCCAGGTTGAAAACAGGCTTCGGCCGCCACCGCGCCGGAACAACACCGGCCACCTGCCGAATGATATCCAGCCTTCTACACACTCTCTCTCTCTCACTAACTTCTCTCTATTTTTTCTTGAAAATGAGAGAAATGGTGGGGGTGGGGGTATATACAGGGTGTGTGTTTTTACCCCGTAGTCTTTGATCGCGTGTTGGTCTCTCACTTAAATGAACTTGATAAAAATAGGGACGTTATTTTACCCAAAATAACTTACTATAATTTATTATTTTTCCTACGAGTCTTTGCGTCTCGTAAATATATATCCTTTCGGATTTAAATTAAAATTTTACGAAACCGCTCGACTCGGATGTTAACACGAAGAGAACCGAACTTGATCAAAAGTCGATATTATAACACTCAAATAAATCTTGGTATTATTTATCGTTCTCTAACGAGTTTTTTTCGTTTAAAAGTATATTTCAACATAATAATAAGAATAAATTTCGCTTTTGGCTCCTGTGGTTTGACATGTTTAACCCTTTTAGTACAAAAAGAATATTTTAATATATCAGTCCCTGAGGTTATAACTTTGTAATCATTTCAGTCAATGACACTAACCCTGTTAAGTTTTTCTGTTAAGTATAGGATTAGTCATTTTGTTTGTAAGTGAAATGGTTTAACCTTTTCAGTCTGATAAAAACTTTTTTAAGTTTTTTCATAAAAAAAATCTACTTTTTTAAAACGTTTTTTTTTTACTTTTTAATTTTTTGTTCCGTAAAAATGTCTTTTTTGAACCTTTTTAAAAAAAGTTTTTAAACTTTTCTAAAAATATATTTTTTATATTAATTAATAAAAAAACGTCTTTAAAAACATTTTTTAACAATAGTTTTTTAAATTTTTTTAACAATGTTTGTTTTTACTTTTTTAAGCGAACTAGTTTTTAAAATAGTGAACTATTTAAAAAAAATGTGTTTTTAAAATAGTTAAAAAAACATTTTATGAAAAAGCTAAAAACCATTTTTATAAAAAAAAACTAAAAAAATGTTTTTAAATACGTTTTTAATGAAAAAAATTAACAAAAATATATTTTCAGAAAAAGTTAAAAAGCGTTTTTAAAAAGGTGTAAAAAAGTCGTTTTTACGAAGAAAAAAAAACTAAAAAATGATTTTAAAAAGTAAAAAAAAAACGTTTTTAAAAAGTAGAATTTTTTTTTTGAAAAAATCTAAAAAAAAGTTTTTATTTAACTGAAAAGGTTAAATTTGTTTACTTAGAAATAAAATGACTAAAATGTCACTATACGTAACATAACCAGTTAACATGGTTAGTGTCATGAACTGAAATAGTTATAAAAATAGAACCTCAGGGTTGATATGTAAAAAAAATTATATTTGAACTAAAAGGGTTAAACATGCCAAACAACAGGGACTAAAAGTAAAATTTACTCTAATAATAATAATAATACTATTATTATTATTATTATACGAACTCGTCGAACACTAGTTTTGACCAAAAATGTCGCGAATGTCGCGGTTGTCACATTCTCCCCCAGTTAACATAATTTCATCCCAAATTTCAACTGGTATGATGGTTGACAAGTTCTTTTTCGTAATCTGATTCATGAACGATCATTAAAGGAAATCTAGTTTCCTAGATATAGCATGGAGATTTGAAAAATCGAGATCTAAGAATCACAGAGAGTAGGTTACACCTAGTCAGAATCAAAAGCAACTTTAATAATCATGGGAGAAAAGTCCTTCGAATTCTAAAGAATCTATAGATCATTGTTTCACTAAATCAGCAAAAGGTACATTGTTGGTGTTATTCAGAAGATTAAGAAATCCACCCTAGGAGATATACACAGGTATACAAAGTTGGTAGAAATCTATAATGATATTATGATACAATATCCCGGTGATTTAGTATCCTTTTATGAGAATGGAAAAGTATCATTCTGCTTTGTTCCCTTAAACAATAATATTATAAATAGTAACCATAAAATTATTGTAGGAGAGGTGCTATTATGATCTAAAGTGTCGGTAGTCTCACCACGACTCATTGAGAATAAAACGTGTCACAGTGATAACCAATACTATCGGCTACGAAGGATGATCATACCATGCATTTAGAATACAAATAGATAACACCTCATTAAAATGGAAGTTATCATCTATACGAACTTCTTTAGGTGGTATTACGGATTCATTGGCTAAACACTTTTTGAGACTCGATATACGATAAGCATCGTATTTACCATTAAGCTACTGAGGTAGTTTTAGTTTGTACACAACAAGACCAATCAAATGATTATTACCAACCTCAGCACATAACAAAATGGTGATCAACATTTGTGTCAAAATAGAGCTTCCAATGGCGCTCATTTAATGCTAGTGTAATAACTGTTAGTGTAAGGAAATCGGACCAAAGGTAAAAGAGTATCCAAATTACCACCAAATTCTATCACAACATCCTGAAAGTTCGTAATCTAATGGTTTGGGTCGGATGTGACCCGGAATCTCTTTTAAACAAATAGGTTAGCTTAGAGGGCGCGCGAATTGTATCTCGATTGGCTACAAAAGGGCTTCGTTATTCGTTTTCTTCATAAACCGAGATAGAAATGTACGAGGTGGATTAGGAGGGACCCGAATGAAATATTATGGGGATTTATATACCACTTATATCACAAACCCTAGGCCATTCAACCTAGGTGGATTAAGAGGGACCCGATAGGTTTTGTTATTATGACCTGAAATTATGTGTCCTGGAAGTACACACTTAGTTGTGCATAGGACGAGTGGTCGCTGTGCTCAAGCATAGTGCTTCTATCTTTACGATTTTCTCAACAACGGTACATCGAGGCGATACAAGGAGTTTTGACGCCATTCGAGACGATCAACGAGGTGCTCTTATGAAATACCTATGCCTATATCTCGAGAATGTGGAGCACAGAGCCAAGGGGTGCAGCGGTGAGAGATGACGATGAAAGCGTTACGTGGACACTTGATCGGAACTTGTTATGACGTGCTCGAGGTGTCAGCGTTAGGGATTTCAGCATGGAGTGGACAAAGTGACCATAGGTTCTCCATGGGATACGATCCATTGGAGGAGTTCTGTCAATATAAAATATAAGAGGAGTAGATATGTTCTCTATAAACGAGACGAAGGATAGTTGGGATGCATGCTAGGGAGGCTTAATGTCCATACTCGGTGAGTGAGACACAATAGGTGATCGCATAGTAACGATAGAGCAACAACGAGGAAAATATGGAAAAGTGAAAGATAAGTGTAGGATTCACGCATGAATTCTTCGAAAAGAAGGGCCTACGTTGGCAAGTATATGACTAGTTTAAGGTAAGCTCATGTGGAGCGTTGAGTGAAGCAAGTGCCTTGCTTCTGAGGTAGGCATGGTGGTGTCAGGTAGGCTTTCGAGAGTCAACGAGAACTGATGATTATAACTCTAGTCTTGAGTTGTAAGAGTGTTTAAGGGGCGTATCGAACGTGTGATGAGAAGTTAAGAAATATTATGGTAGAGAGATTTTGTGGGGACAAGTGTTGCTTTGCACAAGCTCCTGGCGATTCTCGGAAACAGGCAAAAGTAGTACCCTTGTGAGTAAGGCAGATGGGTTGAGTTTAAGAAAGCATCGCCAGATGGCGATCGGAATATGAGAAAGAGAGTGTGATGGATGCACGATAATGAAGTAACCATTGCTCCAATCTAAGAAAGACAAGAACCTACTGAAGAGGATGGTCGTCGGAATGACAAGATAGTAAGGACTGTCCAACGGACAACATCAAATGCATTGATGGGGGTGTATATGGAAATGCAGTCGTTTGAATAATAACTTGAAAAGCGAGGGATGAGTGGATGTGTAGGTGAAACCTATAAGCCCCAAAGTAGAAAGCGGACAAGGTAGGATGCTTCTTTAGAACACCATGGGTGATGACCGAGTTGAAGGGTTACGTTACCTCATTGATGTGTGTAAGAGATGAACGGCACCAAAGGATTTTGAATGCACCCTTTGGAACAGAAGAATGAGTTATGTGGGTTTGTGCCAACACAAGATTAGAGGATGAATCCTCCTTTAAGGGGGGTAGACTTGTAACATTCTGAAAGTTCGTAATCTAATGGTTTGGGTCGGAGGTGACCCAGAATCTCTTTTAAACAGATAGGTTTTCTTAAAGGGCGCGCGAATTGTATCTCGATTGGCTATAAAAGGGCTTGGTTATTCGTTTTCTTCATAAACCGAGATAGAAATGTACGAGGTGGATTATGAGGGACTCGAATGGAATATTATGGGGATTTATGTACCACTTATATCACAAACACTAGGCCATTCGGCCTAGGTGGGAGTATGACGGCAGCAACAAACGAGAAAGAGAAGGAGGCCAACGGCGGGGCGACGACGGTGGTTTCGAGTGAGTTCTCGGGACAGAGGCGAGTACACGATTAGGTAAACCCCGGTTTCAATTAGTTTATGTGTTTACTTTTGTATTGCACAGAAAACGATTGGGTTTCTAGGTTGTGGCCGCGATGACGATGGGGGTTGGGGTTGGTGTTAATGGCCGGAGGTAGGGTTAGTATCGGATAGTAGGTGACGGGTTTGGCCGCAACGATGCATAGCGGGTTCGGCGACGGAGGAACCAACAAATGGCAGCCATGGTGGCATCCGTGGTAGCCTGACTAGGAGCCGAAAACAACCAAGGCGGCCATGGTGGCGCGGCGACGGCGACTAACCTGCTGAAGTCGGGGACGGAGAGGACGCCGAGGGCAAAACTCAGAGGCACGACGACCATGGGGGTGGATCCTGGCTGTAACCATGGTGGTGATGACTGTGACGATCGGCTAGGGCTTCAACGAAGAAAAAGAAAGTGGCGCACGGTGATGGCGTTGGACGACGATCGCCTAGTAGTGGACGTAGGTGACGAGTGGCACGATGGGACGGGGGAGAGATGGAAGCCAGGGTCGTGGCCGACTAGGGCTTACTGTAACATCCCAATTTTTAAGAAATAAAAGTCGAGGGACTAAATGTGTAAAATTCAAATAGTTAAAGGGCTTAAAATAAGTTGGAAAAATAGAGTCGGAAGCGGACCGCTACCAAGCTTGTAACGGTCCGCTAGCCGCAATTGGTCCGTACAAGGAGAAGGCGACACGTGTATGGTGACTTGCTGAACAAGATTGGGTAGCGGACTGCTACCCAGGGCATGACGGTCCGCCACGTGCGGAGTACGCCAGACAACTGGCAAGGGGCGGTAGCGGTCCGCTACCACCCAGCATAGCGGTCTGCTACGGGTGGCATTTCAGCCCTATAAATAATTGGCCATTGCCATTTATTTAAACATCACTAAAAACATCACCACCATCACACACACACATACACACACTAGCACGCATACCGAGGAGCCTGAAAGACGGTTATGAGCGTAGCAGTTGCGAGTGCGGTACGTGACGAGTTCGGTTGAGTTCGGAGTAACGTTTAAAGCGAGGAATGAACTTTAGAACTACCCGAGGATAATGTAAGTACATTGGACCCGTACCCTAGACACAAATACATGAATTATGTGTTTAAATGATACTTGCTATGTGATATGTGATATGTGATATGATAAGGGTACGGGGTAATGACGGATTAGTCTAAACACTAAACGGAAATAACGGAGTAATCACGACGTATCCATGGGGTGGTGGATACGCCGCTAGTACTTCCTATATATAAACCTCATGGTACTTCATGGTGAAACCATTATGAATGTTTAGGGGTATAGACTAACAAATAGTAATGAAATATAGTAAACGTACGGGAGAACATCCAACCGATATGTAGTTATATAACAAACGTAATGTTCTGTCTAAGGAAAGAGTGGTGTATAAATCTATCCTAGACCCGTCACTCTTTCCTGGGAAAATCTCTTTTAGAGGTACTGCTCTGGAAGGAAAAGCACACTAGTTTAGAATATATGACGAATATGAATATGAGATGAAAGTATACCATGCATGATGAATGTGAATACGTGATGAATATGAATACGTGAAATGCATGATGAATATGTGAATGCATGATTATACGTGAAAATATGAATGAGTATGATGGAGCGAGTCTAAACGCTAAAATGGAATAACGGAGTACTCACAAAGTGTTAGAGGGGTGGTGGATACGCCGCTGGTACTTCCTACATATAAACCCTTCTAATACATTTTGGAGAAACCGTTACGAAGTTTTAAGGTGAGGACTGGTTGGTGAGTAAATCAAGCATATACATGAAATGAAAAAAATGCTTGAAACATTTGGGAGGCTGTGAGTCAAAGATACTCAAGATCCCAAATGAAATGAGATACCCGACCTGTAAGGTGGATCTCAATAAATAAAGAAGAAAAAGAAAGAAAAGGAAACTCTAGGCCTATGGGGCTGAAAGAATAAAAGAATCCAAGCCTACGGGGCTGAGGAATGAATGAGTCTTCATGACAAATGCAAGGGGTCTATACTGACGAGTATAAGAACCTTGCCAATACTCGGACCGTAGGTACGGCCTAAGATGGTTGCGAGGGGGTTAGCACACCCATAAAATATACGAATGACGTGACTGGAGGTACGTCTGGAGATGGTCACGGGGGAGCCGAGTGCCTGGGAAACTTGAACAATAATAAGAACCTAAATGGTTCATAATAAAATGAACGATGCAGTGTACTTACTTAGCGTAAGCTAATTCAAAAACGTTTTTCAAACACTGTAGGAAAGAAGCAAATAGAGCTTCCTATGGACGAGGCTGGTCGGAGTTGAAGAATCCCTATGTAATATGATGTAAATATATCTTATGTAAAACAATATTATAATGAAAAAATATACCTTAGCCATTTATGGCAAGGTTTTTGTCAAACTAGGACCATTTTCCGCATTATAAAACTCTGATAAAATAAAAGATAAGTAGGGTGTTACAAGTTGGTATCAGAGCACGGTTTGAGGGATTTAAGTATCGGAAGGGGGTACTTAAACTCAAACCATAAGTGCTCGTGATATAAATAGGGATTCAATTTGAAGCCGTGCAAGGAAGCAGGTATGTTAAATTCCAGTGCTTAAAAAGAAATGTATGAGTATATGTGGGCAGAACTTTGTATGAGATAAGCTCCATATGATAGTTGGGAGTATCAGTATGGTAATATACATTACCTCATACCTGGCCAGTATGAGAGTTAATGCATAGGGACCATCATGATATCGCAAACATCATATGATAACTTATGTCAGCAGATAGTAAGTCGGGAATGTAAATATGCATTATTAAGATACATGAATGAATGTATATATGCATACATGAGTATGAGCTTTATGTGAAAACCTTGAATAGGATTAAATTGATACGAGGCCTGTAGTATAAAACCCTATACTATGATTAAGGTAAACAAAAGAGAGATTAAAACGACATCATGTTTAAGCAAATGGCTGAACGTCAAAATAATGAAGTGCGTGACGAGGGAAGCCACAGGAGAACTGAATCTCCACATCATGATGAAAATGAAGTCGAACAAGTCCCGGAGAATATTCGGAGACAAATAGCAATAGAAGTAGGAAAAGCGTTCGATGCAAACTTTCCAATCTTACAAGTAGATCTACATAATTCTTTAGAAATCTGGTTTGAGAGCCATAGGGACGTTACTCATAATGGTGAAGGAAGGAATCCGAAAGTTGATATGAAATCAATTCGTTGCACGTATAAAGATTTTATGACGTGTAAGCCATTAGAGTTTAAGGGAGCGGTTAATCCCTTAAAGAGTCAGAGGTGGATCGCCTCAATTGAAAGGGCATTTGATACATACCACCATGAGAAGGAGGACGAGGTTACCTTCGCCACCAATCAATTGAAAGAGCGAGCTGATGATTGGTGGGGAGTAGTGCAGAGAGAAAAGGGTAGAGACAAGATCAAAGAGATGAGGTGGGAAGAATTCTAGGATATCTTCCTCAAACATTATTGCCCTTGAGCAGCAATTGAAATAATTACCGAGGAGTTTCTTCAACTCCGCCAGACAACGGAAATGGTAGATGAGATCACAGGGATCTTCTTTGACAAGGCCAGATTCTGTCCGGCTTTGTTAACAACCCCGGAAATGTGGATGACCAGATATCATCTTGTTCTGAAAATATTGATTAGGGAATTTATCCATCCGTCCAAGTGTGCGAACTTGGAGGAGATGATTGATTGGGCTCGGGAACGCGAGACAGAGCTCAAAAGGCAGACAGAGAGAGATGGGAAGAGGAAAGAAGAAAGTTATCCTTCTCCTATGCCTTTTAAGAGGTTTAAGTTCAACAAGCCGAGAGGCGGTTCCTCCCAAAGGAAAGGTGTACATGATTGTAAGAATTGTGGAAGGAGGCACCCGGGTGAGTGCCGATTCAAGTCAGTAACTTGTTACAAGTGTGGAAAGGCGGGACACAATGCATTGCGGTGTATGAGTGACACCCAATTGTGCTACAAATGTTACACACTAGGACACTTTAGTAGGGAATGTCCTGAGCTGAAATCTCAGACCGAGAAGACCGGAGATGGATCTAGAGTGGCAGAGAATTAAGTTAAGAGGATCGAGGCTCCAAAGCCAAGGGGTAGGGCTTTTCAAATCACCACAAAGGAAGCAAAAGATGTTCCTGATGTAGATCGTTTATTTCTTTAAAATATGCAAACATTAGAAACTTTAATAGAAGTAAGTTGGCGAAGGCATTAGAAGATGAAATCACGAGTGAAAGAAACTACGTAGTAACTGAAATATGCCGAGGTTGCCAACTACTGATAGAAAGAGAAGAATATCATGTCGAACTATTTCCAATGCTGATGCAATAATTCGACGTAATCATTGGAAAGGACTGGTTATCTTCACATGCTGCAACGATTATATGCAATCAGAAGATTGTACGATTCATGACGCCTATAAGAAAGGAAGTTAGTGTCATTGGTGAACGATGGAACCAGATCACACTATGTACAATGGCCAAGATAAGTAACTACGTGAGACAAGGTCACCAAGCCTTCTTAGCCTACGTAGCTGATGTAAAGATGAAAGGGAAGGAACTGGATCAAGTTCCAGTAGTGAAATGATTCACAGAAGTATTCCCAGACGATCTTCCAGGTACTCCACCTGAGAGAGAGATCGAGTTTAAAATTGATTTAATTCCTGAAGCTAAGCCGTTAGCACATGCTCCGTACCGATTAGCACCAACTGAGATGAAGGAATTAATGTCACAACTACAAGAGTTGTTAGACAAAAGGATTTATACGTCCAAGTGTATCCCCTTGGGGTGCACCAATTCTGTTCGTGAAGAAGAAAGACGGTAGTATAAGGATGTGTATAGACTACCACGAATTGAACAAATTGACTATCAAGAATAGGTATCCTTTACCTAGAATTGATGATTTGTTTGATCAATTGTAAGGATCAAATTGGTTTTCCAAGATTTACTTAAGATCCGGTTATCATCAAGTTAAGGTATGAGAAGAAGATGTACCTAAGACGGCATTCAGAACTCGTTATGGACACTATGAATTTGTAGTGATGCCGTTTGGAGTAACGAATGCTCCAACGGTATTCATGGATCTCATGAATAGGGTATGCCAGTCAATGTTAGACAAATTTGTTATTGTCTTCATTGATGACATTCTGATTTATTCAAGGAATGAGGAAGAACATGCACAACATCTTCGTAAAGTACTTAGTACTTTATGGAAAGAGAAACTGTATGCTAAATTCACAAAATGTGCATTCTGGTTAAGGGAAGTCCAATTTCTGGGTTATGTTATAAACACATAAGGTATCTCAGTAGACCCAGCAAAGGTAGAGACTGTAATGAAATGGTCTCCACCTAAGAATCCATCGGAAGTTAGAAGTTTCTTGGAATTAGATAGCTATTATAGAAGGTTCATCCATGACTTCTCTAAGATAGCCACCCCATTAACTAAGCTAACTCGAAAGAACTCGAAATACGAATGGAATGCGGCACAAGAGAAGGCATTCAAGATATTGAAAGAAAGATTGACACAAGCTCCGGTGCTGGCATTGCTAGAAGGAATAGAAGACTTTGTGGTATACTCTGATGCCTCGAAGCTTGGGTTAGGATGTGTTCTGATGCAAAGAGGAAAGGTGATAGCCTATGCCACTCGACAGCTAAAGACACATGAAGTAAACTATCCAACCCATGATCTTGAATTAGCAGCGGTAGTGTTCGCACTAAAAATTTAGAGGTATTACTTGTACGGGACGAAGTGCGCGATTTACACAGACCACAAGAGTCTTAAATATTTCTTTGACCAAAAGGACTTAAACATGATGCAACGATGGTGGTTAGAACTGGTCAAGGATTATGACTGTGAAATCTTATATCCTCCAGGAAAGGCTAACGTGGTAGCCGATGCTCTAAGTCGATAGGAAGAGCATCATGCTATTCGGGTGAAAGCATATAAGTTAGTAATAACTCCTGATTTCATGAGCCAGCTTCGAGACGCACAAATCGAAGCATTAAAAGATGAGAATGTTAAGAAAGAAAGAATGGCTAGTTAGGAGAAATTTCTAGAAGAGAATGAGTATAAAGTCAAGACTCGATTTGGTCGTATATGGATACAACGATCATGTGAGTTTAGATTTAATATTCTCGATGAAGCTCATAAATCACGATATTCTATTCATTCGGGTATTACAAAAACGTACCAAGATCTGTGCAAGGATTATTGGTGGTCCGGAATGAAGTTTGATATCATGAAATATGTAGCTAAATGCTTAACTTGTCTACAAGTTAAAGCAGCACATCAGAAACCATACGGAAGATTACAACCATTAGAAATCCCATAATGGAAGTGGGAACATATCACTATGGACTTCATAACCATGTTACCGAAGACAGCTAGGGGTTATGATACCATTTGGGTGGTTGTAGATCGATTAACTAAAAGTGCCCATTTCTTAGAAATTCGTGAAACGTACTCTTCAGAAAAGTTAGCCAATTTATTCATTAAAGAAATCGTTTCCAGACATGGTGTCACGCCCCCAAATCCCACTAACGGAGTTTTACCGTTTGGTGCGTGACAAACCAGGATCTCAGGCATTAGTTACATCAAACGACACTATATGGGACTCAAATTGAAATATTATAAAAGTTTAGAGTAAATGCGGAAGCGTTTAAACAAGAGAGTAAATGCGCACAACAATGCGCCAAAGTCTAACAATAACAGGAACATAATTAATGTTCAGTAGATTGACAATTATTGAATACATCATGTTGACACCATGCATGCCCTAACGTGAACCTGTGCCTTAGCTTAGCGTCCTGAGAAAACATGTAAGAAAAGTGTCAACACGAGGTTGGTGAGTTCACAGGTTTCAGTTTATAGAAGTGTTTAACAGATTAATATACATTCAATATATAAATTAATAGGTAGCTAACCCATAAGCATGTTAACTAATGCGCTCGCAACCGACAGTTGACTGTTTATATGCCTCCCACCATCATGGTGCATGTTTAGGTCAATATTGCACCCGTTCGACCTCTAATCGAGTTAGCGCGACTAACGCGGGTGATGTTTGTCAAACCCAGTAGTACTACTCAAATTACCTCGCTATGTTCATATTAACGGTCCGATGTGATGACTTAAAAGATAATGTGTACGCATAGTCATACAAGTGATATCATATATGAATTACAAAAATCAAAAGCATTTACGACATGTTTTCTCCCCCAGTTTAAAAAAACAGTAAAAAGGGGCAGTGAAAACTCACCTGAGTTGTGTACGAGTAGATAGCACCACACAAGGATGTAAGTAGGAAACACACGAGCTTGCCTGTGAACTACATAAGTATATCCTGGAATTATAAGCATGATAATCAGGGATACAATGAGATTTTTGTGACGATGACACGGAAGGATTTGAACGTCCTAGAACATTTTAAGGATCAACGAGTAGACGAACTTGTCCACGGGAATAAGGGTTTCTTAATATACTTATTAATATAAATACGTTTCGTGTCGAACATTTCAAATTACGAGTAATATTAATTAATAAATATATTCGTGTGTTTGCACCATTTATAAATGGTCTAGGAAAATTATATATATTATAATATTATTTTTAAGTTTAGAGAAATAACAAGATCCATAAATCTCATGGCAAAAATAATAATTATATTATTTTTATGTTGAGAATATATGTGTGGGTAAATAATATAAATAACTATATTATTTTATAAGCTCAAAGTGTTACCCAAAGTTTATTAACGTGACGAAAATAATATATAAATATATATTATTTTAATTGAAGTTACGGGTTGACAATAATACAAATATATTATTTTACGAGTGGAAATGATATTAAACATAGGTTATAATATTAAAACCCGAGCCTACGATTGATTTTCGGCTTCAAAACAATTTGGTATAACAATATAGGGGTGGGCTTTGTATTAAATAATTACCCAAAAATTGTTTAAAAACATAAAACAGTCAGGGAGGATCGAACCCGGGTCCCCCCTGTGCAACCCCGACGACCCAACCATCCAGACTACTATCCTGTTTGCGAACATATCCGGCCCAAAAGCTTAAGATCCTAATCTGCGATAATGGTTCTTCCCCAATCCGATTTCCAAAACCAAAATCGGTTAAAAGATGTAGGAGTGATTCACTAGTCATAGGGCTTTTGTAATATAGTTGATTTCGAGTTTACCAGTACTAAATGATTAGATTATTACGTTCGTTTCAATAGATTTCTTAGAGTTTGTAAATCCAAAAAACCCTAGGTTTATTCAAGAATCAAGCACACGAATTTGGATTAGGTTTGATGCTGGAATCAAAGGGCTTTCAAAGCTTGGGGAATTGCGACCCTGCCCATGTAGTTTAATTTGATTATAACAGGGTCCAGGTGTGAGTTCGATCACCCGGTTCATACGATGAACCCTAGAATCGGATCGCGTAAAATTCAGTGATTTAAGCCCTAATTAGGTTAGGGATTTTGCTCTAGGTATAAGGACGAAACTATAGGTACGATCAATTACCTGGTTGGATGTACAATTGATGAAGATCGAGTAGGCTACAGTCGTGACTTCGACGGGGTGAACCCCGGTGGTTTCCGTCGCTTCTCCGGTGAAAATGGTGTTTGTAGAATGCTTAGAGGGGTGCGACTAGAGTGTAGGGAGTGTTTGATTGTAAAATGGTGAATGAATTTGATCGCATTCGATGGTATTAACTCTAGTTCATCGGTTACGGCTTAAATGGGACTTAATATGATTAAATTTCCATCATTATCGATCAATAATGCATATAAACAGTTTGAAGGTGGTTGAAATCATCAATGTCATTTACTTTAGTCGCGAGTTCGAACAATTCTTGGAATTACGGATTGAATTTGGTTCAAAAGGCTTGATTTTGACTTTCGAAAGTCAAAGAGTTGAATATTGGGTAATTACATAACTAGTCCCTGTAGTTTTAGTGTGTTGGAGTTTGAAGATAGACAGAAATAGTCCCTGAGGTTTGTAACTTGGTTAACTAGGTTAAGATTTGGTTAGTTTGACTATTAAAAGTCAACGGGAAACAACTATAGGCTAATTACAAGTTTAGTCCCTCAATGTATGTGTACACAAGTTTAAATATAGACAGGATTAGTCCCTGGAGTTTGAGATAAGGTTAGATAGGTTAATTTTAATTGGATTTTTCTAACGGAGTTAACCTAAAAGTCTGGATTGTCACATCATCCCCTAGTTGAAAGAATTTTCGTCCCAAAAATTAAAATAATAAAAAAAATCTGAGGTGTCACATGATCCCCTAGTTGAAAGAATTTTTGTCCCGAAAATTTGAATAGTACCTTAATTGATTGATGTGGAGTGTTTGAACAGATGAGGATACTTGCGCATCATCTGGTCCTCGCGCTCCCATGAGAATTTTTGGTCCTCGTTTCGAGTTCCAACGAACTCGATGATAGGGATCTTACTGCGTTTTAACGTTTTGACTTCCCTATCCATAATTTCCATAGGTTCTTCGATGAAACATAACTGTTTATCAATGTGTAGTTCCTCAAGAGGAACCACGAGTGTCTCGTCTTCTAGACATTTCTTCAAGTTCGAGACGTGAAAGACGTCGTGTACACCACTAAGTCCTTCAGGTAAGTCTAGTTGATACGCTACTAGGCCAATTTTCTTCACTATTTTGAATGGTCCAACATAGCGAGGATTCAGTTTGTCTCGTTTCCCGAAGCGAATTACACCTTTCCAAGGTGAGACTTTGAGTAGAACCATGTTGCCGACGATCACGAGCTGCCGCCATACGGTTTCAAATTTAAACGGTCTTTTCAGAGGTTTCGAATACAAGTTCATGACATGTAGGTTGGCTATCCCCAACTTCAGCCCAACAGATAGGAGATCGGCATTGACATCCATACAATGCCTCGAATGGTGCTGCCTTGATGCTAGTGTGATAACTGTTATTGTAGGAGAACTCCAACAGAGACAGGTGAGACTCCCAAGTATTACGTAAATCAATCACATACGCTCGTAGCATAACCTCTAAGGTTTGAATGGTACATTCTGTCTGGCCATCAGTTTGAGGATGGTATACTGTGCTCATACTTAGACGCGTGTCTAAAGCTTTATGTAACGATTGCCAGAAACGAGAGGTGAATCGTGCATCACGATCCGAAATGATAGAGATTGGCACCCCGTGCCGAGAGACTACTTCTTTTAAGTAATTACGAGTAAGCTTATCCATTTTGTCGGTTTCCTTGATTGCTAAGAAGTGAGCGGACTTTGTTAAGCGGTCAACGATTACCCAAATGGTATCACATCCGGTAGGAGTTCGTGGCAATTTTGTGATAAAGTCCATGGATATTTGCTCCCATTTCCACATGGGAATCTCTGGTTGCTGGAGAAGACCAGAAGGCTTTTGATATTCAACTTTGACCTTCGCGCAAGTCAGGCACTTGCTCACATAGGTGGCTATATCGCCTTCATCTTTGGCCACCAATACAGCACCTTTAGGTCATGATACATCTTGTCGGAACCTGGATGAATAGAGTAACGAGATTTATGAGACTCATCCATGACTAGTTCCCTTAAATTTTTGAATATTGGAACCCATATTCGCTCGGCGAAGTAGCGAATGCCGTCAGATTTGACCTTGAGTTGTGCTTCCATACCGCGCGTGGCTTCCAGCGTTAGGTTTTCCTCCTTCAGGGCTTCGAGCAAAGCAATACCGATTTTGTTAGGTAATCCGGGGTGAATGGTAAGCTGTAGTGCTCGAACTCGTTTGGGCTTGGTTTCCTTTCGACTTAGGGCATCAGCTACAACGTTAGCCTTACCTGGATGATACCGGATCGCACAGTCATAATCATACAAAAGCTCGACCCAACGACGCTGTCTCATGTTCAGCTCTTTCTGCTCGAAGATATGCTGAAGACTCTTATGATCGGTGTAGATAGTGCACTTGGTACCGTAGAAGTAGTGTCTCCATATCTTAAGTGCGAAAACTACGGCTCCTAGCTCTAAGTCATGAGTGGTGTAGTTTTTCTCATGAATCTTTAGTTGACGTGAAGCGTATGTGATCACCTTTTCTCGTTGCATTAATACACAACCCAGACCCTGAATGGATGCGTCACAATACACCACAATGTCATCCGTTCCCTCTGGAAGAGCTAGAATAGGTGCACTACAAAGTTTCTGTTTAAGGAGCTGGAATGCTGACTCTTGGTTATCGCCCTAGTTATAGGCTTTACCCTTTTGAGTTAAGGCAGTGAGGGGTTGTGCAATATTAGAAAATCCCTCGATGAATTGATGGTAATAACCAGCCAATCCCGGAAAGTATCGCACCTCAGTCGGAGTCGTCGGTGCTGCCCAATTCTTGATGGCTTCTATCTTTGATGGATCGACGTGTATTCCCTTCTTTTTAACCACATGTCCTAAGAATTGCACTTCTCGAATCCATAATTCGCACTTGGAAATTTTATTATATAATTGCTCTTGTTTCAGTAATTTCAGTGTCATCAATGTAAACAATGACGAACTGATCGAGGTAGGGTTTACACACGCGGTTCATGAGGTCCATGAATACCACAGGGGCGTTGGTTTGTCCAAATGGCATGACCATAAACTCGTAATGGTCGTACTTAGTCTTGAATGCAGTCTTTGAGATGTCCTCCTCTCGGACTCTCAACTGATAATAACCTGACCTAAAATCAATCTTAGAATAGGAACTTGATCATTGGAGTTAATCGAATAGATCATCAATGCGAGGTAAAGGATAACGGTTCTTGATCATCACCTTGCTTAGCTCACGGTAGTCAATGTACACACTGGAAGTCCCGTCTGTCTTCTTGGCGAGTAGGACTGGAGCTCTCCATGGCGATGGGCTAGGTCGAATGAAAACTTTATCCAACAGCTATTGCAGTTGTGTAGATTGTTCTGGTAGCTCACTAGGTGCAAGTCTATCCGGTGCCCGAGCAATAGGCTCTGCTCCGAGTGTTAGCTTGATCTGAAATTCGTCTTGACGATGAGGCGGAAGACGAGACAAGTCTTCGGGAAATACGTCCAGAAAATCACGAACGATGAGAATATCCTCAATTTTCTTCTCTTCCGATGGTTGCTCAGCAACGAGTGCCAGAATAGTATTGTGAGCTTTACGCACACTTATGCACTTTCATGAATGATATGATGCCCATGACTGCAGCAACCTTTTCTCCCTAAACAGAAAGAGTTTCTCCACTCGAAAGAGGAATGCGAACGATTTTCTCACTACAGATGATTTCGGCTTGGTTTTTAGATAACCAACCCATGCCGACAATAACATCAAAACTGCCAAGTGTGACCGGCATCTTAAAAATGTGGGTTGCTTCAGTTATTTGTCAATCAGCTATTTCTATGATGTACTTAGCTTCTAGTAGAGTTGGAGTTTCTTTTGTCAAGTCACTAGGTTTCATAGATATAAAACTCAAGGAACTTACCGGTAACCACATTGTTATCGTATCTGGCTTCTCCGGATCCAAGCACGAAGGCTCGTCCCTTCGCACTATTCCCTCCATTATTGCCGTCGTTGCTACCATTGTTGTTGCCTTGATTATTGTTGTTACCATTTACACCCTTCTTCAACTGGGGACAATCCCTTTGAATGTGTCCCTCCTTGCCGCACTGGAACATCCTCTTGTAAATCCCTGTGGTTGAAATGGTTGATTGTTCGGAAGTGCAACCCTATGGTCTTTCACAACGTGGCCCATCTTACCACATTGTTGGCAACGATTTCTCTCACAAGTACCGAGATGGTGAAAATTACACTTGTTGCACTTAGGGTATCTCTCCGTATAACCACCCTGGTTTTGTCCTGAAGAGGTCGACTGGTTGAAACTCTTAGCAAACATAAACCTACTCTGTCGTTGATGGGGTTGGTTTGATTAAATCCTCGTCTCCTAATGTCGCTGGATCATTTCATGAAGAAAGAAATTCGTTTACAGGATTGAATATGCTGGGGCATAGATCAAATTAGACCAAGGATTAGTCACAAGATAAGGTAATAGGGTCAGATGGAATAACATGTGCTGGATTAGGGAGGATTTCACAAATTTCGCTTACATAGTTGTAGTCGATGGATTTGCCATGAGGTTCTAATAGAGTTTCAATCAAGATGGTTTCATTGATCAAGTCTGGATGAGAGTCTTAAGTTCACTAAGGATCTTACATGAGTGAAATCAAATGGTGGATCCTCTGGATGATAGTTCAATGTGTTCGTAAACACCTTCAACATGATAGTCGCGTCTATCAACTGTTAAATAGGTTTAACGATACCAACTAGTCGTTGAGTTGGTTATGAGAATTTCTAAGGACAATGGGAACTTAAGTCTGTAACTCACAGACTAGGACCATTTATCCACACACTAGGTTTTCACCAGGACTTACATGCACCTCAAATTACTATTACGTGTGCACTCGTAACGATAATTTACTTTGCATGCTCACCCTAGCTTCTCCCTGTCCTGTGTCAAAATGTCCCTCAATTTTTATTACCGGGTACAGAGTGTTGCTAGAGATGATAAGTTATCAAAGGGCTTAGTCATCAACCATAAGTTGATCAACTAAAACTCATATCAGGATGAGTAGTCGGGAATCGTTTGATCCGAGTATTTACTCGAGTTGAAACACAATACGAGAGTCCAATCCAGTGGATTGTAGATGGGAACATGCACATGAAACAAACATGTACATGAAATGCGGCTTCGAGGAGTGAAACTAGTTCATGGATATGTGTTACTGGAAAAGGCAAAGTAGTCGTCCTTCCAACTGAGTCAGGATAGGGTTTGAGTATGCAATGAGTAAGGCATTCTTAGCCTTGTGGCCAATCTTTCATCAATAGAATATCGACCAAAGACGCGAGCCCATGGCTCGGGAAAGTGATGACATCTACGTGCCAACGGATTCTGTAATAACGCGTGCAACGGTCTGCCTTCACTCGGCGTATTGTTGCTAGTGGGTACAGTTGGGACTCGCATCTGACGATCCCAACTCCCAAAGAGATATGTGCTAGTGCTAAGTGTCGTCCATAACATGAATCTGAGAAAGCCCACCATACCCAACGGGTGTTGGTGATGTAAGTGACTCCTCCGAAGGCTAAGTCTCGCTGCCCTCGGATGGGAGTGGATGTTGTTCTGATGATTCCCCGAGTGCCTCCACTGGGAATGATGATGCAATGCGAATGACGTGTTCCTCATCAGTAGAGGGTGATATGAATGATGTCAACATGCCTGCAATGCAATGTATGTGTAGATGCTATGTGTATCAGGTACGAGTGTCTGTGCCGTGTAACTAATGCGTGAGGTTATAGTCTAGTATGCAATCCTAGTTCTCTATAACCAATGGCTCTGATACCAATCTGTCACACCCCCAAATCCCACTAACGGAGTCTTACCGTTTGGTGCATGACAAACCAGGATCTCAGACATTAGTTACATCAAACGACACTATATGGGACTCAAATTGAAATATTATAAAAGTTCAGAGTAAATGCGGAAGCGTTTAAATAAGAGAGTAAATGCGCACAACAATGCGCCCAAGTCTAACAATAACATGAACATAATTAATGTTCAGTAGATTGACAATTATTGAATACATCATATTGACACCATGCATGCCCTAACGTGAACCTGTGCCTTAGCTTAGCGTCCTGAGAAAACATGTAAGAAAACTGTCCACACGAGGTTGGTGAGTTCACAGGTTTCAGTTTATAGAAGCGTTTAACAGATTAATATACATTCAATATATAAATCAATAGGTAGGTAACCCATAAGCATGTTAACTAATGCGCTCGCAACCAACAGCTGGCTGTTTATATGCCTCCCACCATCATGGTGCATGTTTAGGTCAATATTGCACCCCGTTCGACCTCCAATCGAGTTAGCGCGACTAACGCAGGTGAGGTTTGTCAAACCCAGTAGTACTACTCAAATTACCTCGCTATGTTCATATTAACGGTCCGATGTGAAGACTTAAAGGATAATGTGTACGCATAGTCATACAAGTGATATCATATATGAATTACAAAAATCAAAAGCATTTACGACATGTTTTCTCCCCCAGTTAAAAAAAAAACAGTAAAAAGGGGCCGTGAAAACTCACCTGAGTTGTGTACGGGTAGATAGCACCACACAAGGATGTAAGTAGGAAACACACGAGTTTGCCTGTGAACTACATAAGTATATCCTGGAATTATAAGAATGATAGTCAGGGATACAATGAGATTTTTGTGACAATGACACGGAAGGATTTGAACGTCCTAGAACATTTTAAGGATCAACGAGTAGACGAACTTGTTCACGGGAATAAGGGTTTCTTAATATACTTATTAAGATAAATATGTTTCGTGTCGAACATTTCAAATTACGAGTAATATTAATTAATAAATATATTCATGTTTTTGCACCATTTATAAATGGTCTAGGAAAATAATATATATTATAATATTATTTTTAAGTTTAGAGAAATAACAAGATCCATAAATCTCATGGCAAAAATAATAATTATATTATTTTAATGTTGAGAATATATGTGTGGGTAAATAATATAAATAACTATATTATTTTATAAGCTCAAAGTGTTACCCAAAGTTTATTAATGTGGCGAAAATAATATATAAATATATATTATTTTAATTGGAGTTACGGGTTGACAATAATACAAATATATTATTTTACGAGTGGAAATGATATTAAACATAGGTTATAATATTCAAACCCGAGCATACGGTTGATTTCCGGGTTCAAAATAATTTGGTATAATAATATAGGGGTGGGCTTTGTATTAAATAATTGCCTAAAAATTGTTTAAAAACATAAAACAATCAGGGAGGATCGAACCCGGGCCCCCCCGTGCAACCCCGACGACCCAACCATCCAAACTACTATCCTGTTTGAGGACATATCCGGCCCAAAAGCTTAAGATCCTAATCTGCGATAATGGTTCTTCCCCAATCCGATTTCCAAAACCAAAATCGGTTAAAAGATGTAGGATTGATTCACTAGTCATAGGGCTTTTGTAATATAGTTGATATTGAGTTTATCAGTACTAAATGATTGGATTATTACGTTCGTTTCAATATATTCTTTAGAGTTTGTAAATCCGAAAAACCCTAGGTTTATTCAAGAATCAAGCACACGAATTTGGATTAGGTTTGATTGTTGAAGCACTTTCCTGTGACAAACACTCTTGATAGAGTCTTAGGTTGTATTTTCTTGTTTGTAATTGTCTTTGTATGTAAGAGTCTTTATGTATTAGTTTATCGAGTTGTATTTACTTTTACATATTGAATATTGCATTTTTCTCTAAGTGTTTTGCGCACTTGTATGTGCGCAGGAAAAAGCTCCTGCGTACTTAGCAAGTACGCAAGAATATCTTTGCGTACTTGTTAAGTACACAAGAGCATTTTGCCTGCGCAGGCATCAGGTCAGGTATAAATAGGAATGGTTAACAGAAGTTAAGTACACAGACATAGGCAGTCACAGTAGCAAATACGCAAATTGTAATCTCAGTACTTCTCTCTGTAACCTTCAAGTGTTTATAATAGAAGGAACGTTTAAAGTGATTCTTTTGTTGGTTTACTTTGTGTTGTTTGACTCTCCACCTAGTCACGGGTATTCCGCACCCGGTCCGACTAGTAGACCCACTTGCATGTGACGATCCGCCACACCCGAGGGACCTACAAGTGGTATCAGAGCTTTGCTCCTGATTTCGAGTGTTGTGAGTGAGTTTGGAGAGTTTCTACCAAGTTTTTACAAGCAAAAAGAGGTATTTTTGTTGATTTTTGTGATAAAATAGGGGTAGCTCTTGAGCACTATTTTAGAAGCAAAAATCACTCAAAAACTGATTTTTGTTGTGTATTTGAGTGTTTTGAGCGTCAAAGGTTGGTAAGAAACAAGTTTCTGACCCTTTGGCTCATTTGCATTGTTCATCAGACCAATTTTTACCATCTTCGGCGATTTTCCAGTGACCGGAATAGTTTGGTGAGAGTTGCTGAAAAGGTGTTGTGCGTACTTACCATTTCTGGCAAAAAGTACAGTTCTGTTGCGTACTTACTAAATACGCAAGACTTATCTCCTGCGTAATTACAAGTGCGCAAGACTGATCTTGTGCGAACTTAAGTTATATCCTGCGTACTTATCATTTACTCGTGCGTACTTATCAAGTACGCAAGAGCAAATCTAAATACGCAAGACCATTTCTTAAGTGCGCAAGGCTAAAATCAAGTGCGCAACTGTGTCTGATTTTTCTGAAATTTGACTAAGTGTTCACTATGTCGAACCTTCAGAATTTAGGAAACCTTTTAAACTATGATAATGAGATCGGTACACCACAGAAACCGCCAAAGTTGCTGAACATAAACGATTATTCTAATTGGAAAGCACGTTTTGAACACTACATTTCTTATACCGACTCATCGCTATGGATACCAATCCTTGAGGGATATAAGCATCCCACACACATCTATCTTGATGAAACCATGACCAAGCCTATCTCTAAACTTTCTGACGAAGAAAAAAAAGCGTATGATTGAGAAAAGAAGGCACTTGGTTCAATCACTATGGCATTAACTCGGGAATTGTTCCACAGTTTCCGAGGTTATGACAATTCTAAGGATCTTTGGAAAGCTTTACAAAAAAGATTCGAAGGAAATAGTGATATCAAGAAGAGTAAGCGGGATCTACTCCGGAAGCAGTATGAATGCTTCAGATTTTTAGAGAACGAATCTTTAGATGACCTCATCTCTAGATTCTATCATCTACAGACCGAGTTGAAGGCTTTTGAACTCAGGTATCTACAATTCTAAGGATCTTTGGAAAGCTTTACACAACCCTGATGAGGGAAAATCCAAAATTCTATGAGTTGACAGTAGAGGAGGTGATAGGAAAGGTTCAAGCTCATGATATGAACCTAAAAAGAAAGGAGAGCTCAGGAAGACCTCAGATACAAGACCCTTCTATGTATCATGGGACGACTTCTATATCCAAGTTATCGGGCTCTGGAATTGCCCTTTTCACTGGAAACTCTACTGAAGAAGACCACTCAAATGGTTGTGGTGTTCATGCATGCTATGCATCTAGATCAGGGATGGGGTCTCATCATCAACATACCTCAAGAAATCCTCCCGCTACAACTTCAGTTAATCAATCAGCTATAGCCAAAATAGCTGAAGACCATGTAGCATTATTCTCATCATGTTTGCTTGCCTATGAGAACTTCATTGGCGGAAAGCTTACAGATCCTGAGACGATTGAAGAAGATTTTAATCAAGTGGATCCTGATGACATTGAGGACATGGATATTCAATGGAATATGGCCATGCTATTGAGGAGAGCCAAGCGTTTCCTGAACAGAACAGGAAGAAAGTTCATTGGCGGGCATTCTAATGCCAAGGTCGGGTTTGACAAATCTAAGGCCAAATGCTACAAGTGTCTGAACTATGGACACTTTGCTCGTGAGTGTCAGAAAGACAGAGCACCAGCCTCTGGTTTTACCAGACCTAGCCAAGGAAACAGCCATGGCCACAACAACCCAAACCACCACAATCATAGCCAAAGTGGAACGTCCAATGCACTGGTAGCCCAACAGGATGAATGCTTTGATTGGGGTGTTCATATGGAGGATGCCGTCATTACACAAACTCAGGTTGGTCTCATGGCTGAGATCATGGAGATGATGGAAGCTGAGAAAAGGGAAGCTTCTATGGCTAACCTAGAAGAGTATACTACTGCTGCTACAGAGGAGATGAAGGAAGCTGAAGAAAAGGAAGCTTCTGTAGATGATAGAGAAGAATCGACTACTGCTGTTGCTCTCATGGCCATTGGAGAAGCAACAAATTCATCGTCTGAGGTAGACTCTAATCCTTTCTCTGTTATTTCATGTTCTAAATGTCTAGGGCTAAAACTTGAAAATTCTAGGCTCCAAGACAAAATCGAACCCCTAAGTATGGCAGCTCTAAACTATAAAGAAAACGAAAAACGTTTTAAAGACTCAATTAAAATGTTGAAAAAGGAAAAATGTGAATATTCTCTAAAAATAAGCGATCAACAGCTTCACTTAGATGTTGCATAAAGGGGGTTGGAAAAACGGAACAATGAAAATAACAAACTGCAAAATGAGATCTTGCAGTTAAAATGCTTTAATGAGAAGTTGAAAAACTCTCGTTTTATGGTGGAACACTATGAATCTGTAGTGAGACAAATGAATGGGTTAGGGCTAGGTACTAATGTCATTCCTCCACCAGTAAGCGGGAGTTTGTCAATAGCTTAATAGACATTGATCTCACTTGTCTAGATGAGTCCTCTAATAAGGATGATTCCCCTAATAAGGATGAATCCTCAAGTAAGGCCAACTCCACATCTGATGAGGAGTTCTTTACTGCTTCTGATGATGGGTCGGTTAACACTTGCCCTGAAGGAGTAGTATCTGAAGAGTTGTTATCTGAACAGACAGTCAAGAAAAACATTATCACTAATAGTGATAACTGTATTCTAACTGAACCCGATATCATTGAATCTAATGATAAATTAAAGGTAATGCTTTACGGGGGATATAAAAGTCTTAATCAAGTAAAGAAAGAGGCTTTTTCAGCTCACTATGGGCTTGGTTACAAAGAAAACTTGTAAAAATACTATACTCCTAAAAACCAAACTGTAAAGGTTCAGACTCCTGTTCATAAACCAACTCCTCCTGCTCATAATGCTGAGTTATCTAAGGCCAGATCTAATGAGCCTTACAAGAGAACTTATATAGACAAGAGGAATTGTTTTCACTGTGGCTTGGTTGGTCACATTCTTGTGAACCGTCCTTCAATGAACCAAGGGAAAGGGCCTGTTGTTTCACAACCAGCTGTTATCCCTAAGTCTCCATCAGTGACCCCTCCCAAATGTCCAAAGCAAAATGTGGTGAAACCAAAAGTCAAACCGATGGTAAAGCCTAAGATCAAATCTGAAGCTAAACCATCTGTTTCAAGAAAGGTAACGCAACCTGCTGTACCTTGTGTATCTACCTCTGGTAGTACACGTACCGGTGAGAAACCTGTGGCGAGACTCTCTAAACCACAGAGAAGAAGAAGGAACAAGAGGTTGAGAAAGATAGAACAACTGACTTTAGTTCAATCAGGTGAAGCTTCCACAAGTTCACCTGCTGTAGTTGAATCAAAGTCTCCTGTTCCGGTTAAGAAACAGAAGAGATCCTGGACTGCCAAATCCAAAAATTCACAATCTCCTAGTTCTAATTCTTTTAAAGATTCATCAATTTTGAACAGTCATCATGACTGTGAGTTAAAAGAGATAGTTAATTTTGTGACACCCAGCATTTCAGGTCAATATCTATATTACATAAATGCACGTTCATACTTATTATTTCCTGATATTTTATTTTGACTACGTAAAGTCAAGAAGTCTAGCAAAGGAGTTTATTCCAAGTCTAGTAAATCATAAAGAATTACTAGAAAAAGTAAGCAGTATAACCCGACTAAATACGAACATTAATGGTTAAATTAAATAACCAGAAATATATATTTATATATATATATATTACACAAAATTTACATTGAACTATAATTTATTTCTAAGACTAAATCATATAATATACGTAAAAGTAAAATAATGGACGTTTCGAAGACGTTACTATGTAGCGCCACTTTTAGGTACTCATACCTACAAATAATCACCTCAACGAATTATACAAACCAAGATTTTAATATTTTTGTTCAACGAGCCATAAACTGGTTAAAATTATAATACCGTGAGAAATCTAAACCGAATTAATTTACCTTTTAAAAACTCTAGATAATATTAAGTTACACTTAAATCAAATTAATTGATTCAATTAACTCTAAACCCAAATAAATCAATCGGCGAGACAAGTGGGTTTTTCCCCCCCCAACTCCTTGACTTTCTTAACCAAAATTCAGAGAGAAACCATACCCTAATCGTGAGAATTTTGATATAAACCATACCTCTTCAATCACTTTTCTCACAACTCCTTTTATCTTCCTCTTTTCTTACGGCAATCTTCCCAGTTTTATACAATTCGAAGTCAAGTTTTAAGGAAAAATCCACCATAATTCGGTGTTTTAAGAAGAATCTCAAGTGTTCCTGAAGAGAGTTTAGCAAAAGATTCAAGACCATTTCTCTGTTTCTCTCAATATCACCATTTCTGTTCAGAGGTAAAAACTCGATACCATCTATTTCATTTTCTTTAAAACCGTAGCTAAACATACAAATCGTTCAAACGCAAGTAAGATTACAAGAAAAGTGTGTCAAATTCAAGATTAAAACATAAAAATATACAGGACTGATTCTGTCAATAAAAATTTCAGTAATCGAAACTATAGTTTCGATACCTGTGTTCAATCGAAACTAGGAGTTTCGATACCTGTGTTCAATCAAAACTAGGAGTTTCGATACCTGTGTTCAATCGAAACTAGGAGTTTTGATACCTGTGTTCAATCAAAACTAGGAGTTTCGATACCTGTGTTCAATCAAAACTAGGAGTTTCGATACCTATTACTCAATCGAAACTAGGTAGTTTCGATACCCAATTTACTCAATCGAAACTAAGTAGTTTCGACATCTGTTCTGTTTAATCAAAACTAAGAAAGTTTCGATACCTGTTCATCAGTCCCATGGGGCAGTAACTTATAACTATTTTATAACGAAACAAGTGTTGAAAAACCAAAAAGATATTTAAACAAAAGCAATCAGATCTGCTAAGTCGGGTGAACAACCTGCGTTTAAGACGGGTAGTCTTAACGTGTATGCTATCCTTGTGTAATTAGGATACGGATAGACGAGTCTGCTGATTATTCAAATATTTGCTAGCATTCATACTGTCGAGGTGAGTTTCACTAATTCCCCTTTTTCAAAAGTTTAAAAGAAATGATTTGGGGTGGAAACATACTTGTAAAAGACTATTGTATGTAAATGAATTGAACTAATGATCTGACCGTATGTGTGTATTGAGGGAAAAGTATAGCGCTTAAAGTCCTCTGAATAAATTAGTAACCATTAGCTATGGATTTAGCCCGGGATTATATGAATAGTACTATTGGGGGTGACGCCTCCGGTCATGGTTAGTCGCGCTAACCAGGGGTCCAAATGGCCGAATGACCGCATATTGTCTTACTCGCAGAAAGGCGAGGGGAGGCACAGAATGTTAGGGTTTGGTTACGGTCTCGTACATTACATACTATTTTGTATTCCTTGCAAGCATACAAATGGGGTCAATAGATCGGATTAGTATTCATATTCATTGGTAATACATGCAAAAGAGTTCTGATCAGGCTAAAGTGATCAGGTTTAAACAAAAGAGTTCTGATCAGGCTAAAGTGATCAGGTTTTAAACAAAAGAGTTCTGATCAGGCTAAAGTGATAAGGTTTTAACAAAAGAGTTCTGATCAGGTTAAAGTGATCAGGTTTAACAAAGAGTTTTGATCAGAAAATGATCAGATTTAAACATTGGGTTTACGATAACTCTTTATAATAACTTGTGAACTCACCAACCTCGTGTTGACATTTTTAAGTATGTTTTCAGGAAATTGAACGTGGTCATCAGGTTAGCAATATAGGATACATGCATGCACGTGGATACGGCTTTTGGGAGGATTTCTCTTGTATAACTCATGGCCTTGAGTCATATTTGCGAAATCTTAAACTTTTGTAAACTCAATTTGATACTTTGTGATGTAAATATTTTAAACTCGATTATGTATCCAATTACATGTATGTGTTTGCGGTAATCATATGCTTTGGAAACCAGTGAATGTTACGCCTCGCGTTTCCGCCTTGGCGGGGTGTGACAAATTTTGAAAAGGATGGACGACCCAAGACCACAATGGCTTGGGTCTCTAAATCTAACTAATTCTTTTGTGACTCATGCAGGGACGTCCGAAGGGTACTATCTCTAACCGCTGGTATGTAGATAGTGGATGCTCCCGGCACATGACAGGAAACATGGCCTTGCTTCAAGACGTGAAACCATTCAGAGGCGGCTATGTGGCCTTTGCTGGAGAAAAAGGCGGCAGTATCACGTGTCAAGGCGTGGTTTTGAACGGTTGTGTCAGCTTTGACAATGTCAACTTTTGTGAGCAGCTGAAGCATAACCTGTTGAGTGTCTCCCAAATGTGTGACAAGGAGTACTCGGTGATGTTTGACAAATCAGAATGCCTGATTCTAAAACCTGGTTTTGAAGTTCCCGAAGATTCGATCCTGATGAGAGCGCCAAGAACAAACGACACCTATCAGATCGATATGAGCATGGCAACAACCACCTCATCAGTTGCTACATGTTTGCTTACCAAAGCAACAGAGCTTGACTCTATCTTGTGGCATAGGAAACTCGGACATATTTCGTATCGTAAAATGAACCATCTTGTCCGAAACGGTTTGGTAACCGGGGTTCCTAAGCTGAGATTTACCGTTGCAGATGACTGTATGCCTTGTAACAAGGGCAAACAGCAACGGAAGTCTCACAAGCCCAAGCTCCAAAACTCCATTGATACCCCTTTGGAGCTATTACACATGGATCTGTTTGGCCCTATAAGTATCAGGAGTATTGGAGGTAAGTCGTTCTGTCTGGTTGTAAGTGATGATTTCTCACATTTTTCTTGGGTGCATTTTTTAGGTACTAAGGACGAGACTGCTGAAATTCTTCAATACTTGATCCTGAGCTTGGAATCTCTTTGCAAGCTGAAAGTTAGAAGAATAAGGAGTGACAACGGAACTGAGTTCAAGAATAATTTGATGGAACTTTTCTATCTCAAGAAGGGGATCCGTCACGAATTCAGCGCACCGTACACACCGCAGCAGAATGGAGTTGCAGAACGGAAGAACAGAACACTGATTGAGACTGCAAGGAATATGATGTCGGATGCAAAGCTTCCTGTCACTTTCTGGGCAGAAGCAGTTAATACAGCTTGTCACGTCTTAAATAGAGTTCTGGTTGTGAAGAGGCACAACAAGACCTGTTACGAGTTGATCAACAATCGACTTCCCAATCTTGATTACCTAGTTCCTTTTGGTAGTCCGTGTTCCTTGTTGCTACAGTACAAAGACCGCCAGTCTAAGTTTCATGCAAAAGCGGTGGAAGGCATCTTCTTAGGATACGTTGCCAACTCGCCTTGCAAGAGAGTGTACAACATAGGAACTCGTACTGTCGAGGAATGGTTCGAAGTGGATTATAGTAAACACAACATTCCACCCGAACCAACAGGTCCAACTTGGGGTTTTGATTATGATGCGCTATTCAAGTCATTCAATCTTCCTGATCTATCTGCAGTTGGCGCCGCAAATGTTTATGAATTATTGGGTGGCGGCGATGACTCCAGTTTCTTTACTCGTGCTACTGTACCAATTATAACTCCTGATTCCAATGCTGCATCTGCATCTGGAACTCATGACAGTGATAACAGTGAAGATGTTCATGGTGATGGAGATGACGCTCAAGCTAATCCTAACACAACTGTAGGAAATGAAGCTCCAGCTGATCCAATTACCATTGAATCCTCTTCATCTGGAACATAGGAAATGGGGGAGTTAAGCATGAATCTCGATTCAGAAATTCAGGAACTGATTGTACCAGAGACGAGAGTGCATAGGAATCATCCAATCGACAACATTATTGGTGATCCTTATGCCGGTGTTCAGACTTGTCATCGAACCATCACTGAGAACACTAGTCTTTACTCGGAGATACTTGACACTGGTGTCATGGAAACATGTCTGCATGTTGAAGAATGTGAAGGAGGCTCTCACTGACAACTGCTGGATTGAGGCGATGCAAGATGAATTATCTCAATTCCAAAAGTTGCACGTGTGGGATTTGGTTGACTTGCCAAAAGGCTTTCAGCCAATTGGAACCAGATGGGTGTTCAAATGCAAGACGGATGATCGTCATGTTGTTGTGAAGAACAAAGCAAGATTGGTTGTTCATGGTTTTTATCAACAAGAGGGCTTGGATTACACGGAAGTATATGCCCCAGTTGCTAGAATTGAGGCCATTCGACTGTTGTTGGCTTATGCCACATATGTCGGCTTCAAGGTCTATCAACTTGATGTGAATAGTGCTTTCCTTTATGGTAAAGTTCATGAAGAGGTCTATGTCACTCAACCTTCCGGCTTTGAAGATCCGCATAATATCAATAAAGTGTATAAGCTCGACAAAGCACTTTATGGTCTTCATCAAGCACCGCGGGCATGGTATGAGACATTATCTAAGCATTTACTGTCTAATGGTTTCGACCGTGGACAGATTGACTCGACTCTCTTCATTAGGAAAGCAGGAGGTGACATTCTTCTTGTACAAGTATACGTCGTTATTTTTGGATCTACCAATGAAGGGATGTGTAGGGAATTCGAGCAGGTGATGAAGTCCAAGTTTGAAATGAGTAATATGGGTGAATTGTCGTTCTTCCTTGGTCTGCAAGTCAGTCAAAGAGATGGAGGCATTTACCTACATCAAACCAAGTATGTGCAGGACATCTTGTCAAAATACAAGATGAATGATAGCAGTACTTATGGCACACCTATCCCAGTCAATCATGGTCTGCATCCTGACAAAGATGGAAAGGATGTAGATAATAGATTGTACCGTGAGATGATCGGATCACTTATGTATCTTACTGCTTCAAGACCCGATATAATGTTTGCTGTGTGCTTGTGCTCAAGGTTTCAGTCACAACAGAAGGAGCCACATATGAGGGAAACCTCGATTGGGTCTTTGGTACTCTAAGCAGTAGTCATTCGACTTCAAAGCCTACACTGATTCAGATTATGGCGGTTGTAACCTTGACAGAAAGTCAACTTCTGGTGGATGTCAATTATTAGGAGACAGACTGGTCTCCTGGCAGTGCAAGAAGCAGTCAACGGTTTTTGTCTCAATTTGTGAAGCAGAATACATTGCTGCGGCGAGCGGTTGTTCTCAGATATTGTGGATTCAGCAACAATTGAGAGACTATGTCTTAAACTTCACTGGAATTCCTTTATTCATTGACAACAATGCCACCATGTCCATCACAAATAACCCGGTGAAACATTCCAAAACTAAACATATAGAGATTCGCCATCATTTCATCCGTGATTGTGCTGAAAAGCATTTAATTGAACTTGTAAAAGTTCACACGGATGACAATCTTGCTGACCTTTTCACAAAGGCATTTGATCGATCCCGTTTTGAGCATCTTGTCAACTTGATAGGAATGTTCAATCCTAAGTGAAAAATAACTTTTCTTAAATCAATTCAATACATGGAAGTTAAATTTTATTTCTTTTAAATTTTCTGTACAGTTCTTTTAAGTTTTCAAAATATTTTACAAAATCAAAAACAAAATAGAAAATAGAGAAAATTTCAAAGTTAACTTGAGAAAAGAGAAATGATAGTACATCAGAAATGATCTAAATCACAGACTGCTCATATGGAAAATGATTGCGTCATGCTTACTTAATTGTTTAAATAATTATGTTTTTTAATCTGCTTATTTACAAGTAATTTGAGTTGTCAGTAGGCTGTATGCGTCTTTGAATCACTAGTAGTGTGGAAACTAAATCTAAATTACAAATGTGATTTGAACCCATGTTTGCAAGTGTGTGTGCGTAAAAGAATAGAAAAGATCATTATTAGATAGAGGATGTTAGATTTTGGCAATAATTTTCTTTTGAGGTCAGTTTCGGGTTATGTCGTTAGCACAATTAATGCGGTTCATCTCACTGCCCATACTCACAAGTATGCAATGAGAGATTGAATCAAGACATGTCTCTACATTAACCATTGAGCATGTATTCGCCCTTGAATCACACCGGATTCATTGAAATCAAATCCAGATAAAAGTTGGATTCCCTTACCTTATTCAAACACCATATATATTATCCTGAATCATCATATTGATATTCAATGAAGAAAATTAAAATGAAACCAAGACATATGAATCACTTGATTCTGAATCTTATGATTCCTGATAATCCTTATGGATTCTGCTTGATTTTTTCCTATGCTAATAGATGTAACTTCATTTTGAAAATTTAGAAAATCATTGGGAAAATCTTAGATGCCTTGAGATAGTGCAATTTACATTATTGTAGAATATCAGTGGAGTACACGTTGTATATCTTATAATTAATACATTAATACACAAGAACGTGATACAAAGATGCTTATGGTTTCAAATCTTATAATATTGTCAACTTGAATTACTTTTTTATGTGCTTATTACGTATGAATAAATAGTAATCCATGACTTGAGCCCATATTCTTTAATGTTTATATTGTATCGTTTTTGCTAAAAGATAGCCTGATATGATCCTCTGCTCGTGTCTTTGATCAAAAATAGTTTGTGTGAATACTTTTTATTTATATGAGAAAAGATCAAAAAGATTTTAAGTTTATGCATAGTTCAATTTCATTCAGAAAAGCCAAAAATATTTGTGTTTAACCTTCCTGAATTGTATTTGAATCCTCCTGATTGAATATTTTTATCTTGTTCGTTATTTGACTTAAAAAACTTCATAAATTTAAGTTGAAAGTTTGCGCACTTAAGGGTTTGTGCGTACTTGTAAGTGCGCATGAAGTAAGCCCTGCGTACTTAACAAGTACGCAAGAGATAAGTCTTGCGCACTTGTAAATACGCAAGAGTTAAGTCTTGCGCACTTGTAAGTACGCAAAAGTTAAAGCGTGCGCACTTAGCAAGTACGCACGACTGTTTAGTGTTGGGTATAAATAAGGGACTTAGAAAATTTCTGAGTTTTCATCACATTCAAATCAAATTTTCCCTCTGCAAACTTTTACTCAAAATCCAAGTGTTCCTAAACCGTCTTTTCGTCCCATTACAAGTTTCATCATCTCATAACATCGATTTGATGAGAATCTAGGCTCATTCCATCCACAAAATCGTGACTTTGGACCGATTAATGACTTCGAAAAATCTAGGTTTATTCCGTGATTTTTGGGAAATTTTTGGGTTGTTTGTGTAACCTCTTATCATTAAAACATGTTTAGATAACATAATCGACCCTTAATCGTCCTTTTTTTAGTCTTTTATTTTGTCCCTGTGGTTGAATTTGAACCGACAGTGGTTCGGTCGATCGTTTTAGGTCAAAATTGGTCATGCATAGCAAGTTTGTGGTGTTGATACATGTCCCATAGGTTAGAATCATTGATTCCGACCTAGTGGCGACCTAATCTACCCGTTTTTTTGAACATCAGTGACATTTTCAAACTTCTGGAATTTTCACCAAGTCTAGTTCTTGCGCACTTAGCAAGTACGCAAGAAGCAATTCATGCGTACTTGTCAAGTACGCAAGAGGAAATTCCTGCGTACTTGCTAAGTACGCAGGACCAACACTAGGGAAAAATTCTAAGTCTGAAATTTCAGTTCAAAGAGTAACTGCTATACTGAGTCATGTTTATCCATTTCCAATGATACTTGTTGTTAAGATTCTGTTTTCTGTGTTTTTGCAGATCATGGCTCAGGCGTTTACTAATAAATTCAACCTGTTAGATAACACTGAACCAGAATGGAAGGGTGCAGCACTGCAGTATAGAGAAATAGTTGATTTCTTGAACCGTTCAAGAATCAGCTACGCTATTTCTGCTGACATGATGGTGTCAAGACCCTATCTGGAGCAGTTTTGGGAGACTACGGAGCATGATTGCACGGTAACTCCCAACTTTATAAGGGCTACCGTTGCTGGTCATGCTATCGCTTTCTTTGAAGATACTATTAGAAGGGTCCTTCAATTCAGAGATCTCTCGACCGACCCGACAGCCTATCTAGACTACTTTGTGGACGACTGTTGGAGGCAAAGAATGGGTTATGTCGGTGCGAGAGACTATGCTTCATATAAGAAGATGTGGGTGTTAGACCAATGGAGATACTTCACCCACGTCATGATCACGTGCATCTCATCAAGGAAAGCTGGAAAAGATTCCATGGGTCATGATCTTGCAGCAGCCATGGTGGGCCTATCTCTCAATAAGGGGCTACAACTTCTCCTGCTACATATTCAAAGCCATCAATGACCAGATCAACACGGCAGAGAGGTTTAGGTTCTTATTATACCCTAGGTTTGTGAAACTATTGATTAATGACGCGTTGCCAAACCTACCTGCTATAGGGGAGAGACTGCAAGTGAAAAAGGTGGACAAAAGAGTGTTCGCACAATTCTTAAAGCCAGGCAGTGTAGAACCTACCCCTGTGCATACAGAACTCTTTGGCCACCTCATCAATGAAGCATATGTGGCACCAGGTGACTGGAGATGGTATAGTCATGATTCGGAGCTTGAATTGAGTGAACACTCCGATGAACAACAACAACAACAACAGGAGGAAGTGGACAATGATGATGGATCGTCTGATGATGGAGACGAAAAAAGGAGGAAATGATGGTGCTGAGGGATCCGACTCAGAAGAGACAGAGTCAGATTCTTCTGATTCCGATGTTGCACCATCTCAGGTACACCCAAGGAGAACGACAAAGGTAACCCTACCTGAGTCGTCCTCCAAGAGAAAGCGACAGTCTTCTAGCAGCGAATATGAGCCAGACTCTGACTTTGACGCTGTTATACAGAGACAAAAACGAGAAAGCATTCACAAAAACAGGGGCGATAGGCAACAACTTTCTATCCCCAGTGAGGTGGAGGCTCAGCAGCAAGTACAAGTTTCAGCTGCTAGTCCTGATTCAGCCTCCACCCCACCTTCACAACAACTATACCGCAAGAGAAGGAGGCCACATGTGCAACTTGACGTGGCCGTCACTTTAATCACAGAGGTGATTCCTGTGATAGTGACCCTCCCTACCACAACTGCTCAGGTGGCGGTGACTACTCCAATTCTCACGAAGTCAGTCACCATCAGCCCTACCATAACTCCTATAACCCTCATCACATCCTCAATCCCAACCACCACCATTGAGCCTTTAAGTTAACCCTTCAATTATTGAGATTTCACACAAGGGTTTGACTTCGATACCATATTCTCCTCCCCTATTCACAATGCCGAGGCGTCATCATCCAGACATCCTGATCCGAATGATGCAAGGATAGATGTTCTGGAAACCCAAGTTGCTGGATTACTGGAGACTATTCGGAAATCGAAGGAGGAGTCTGACTCTCAACAAGCATAGATTAATTCTTTGGTAGACGAAGTGAGAATCCTACGTAGCCAGAGAACGGGGACTGATGAAAGACTTAAGAACGTCATGGCTCAGAACGAGCTCCTAATCAAGACGAATGAAATAATTCTGGGTCACGGGTCTTCCTTGGAGCTGAGGTTTGATACTCAAAGGAAAGAGCATGAGCTGATGGTTAAACTGATTGCTGATCTGACCAAGAAGCTTGATGCTCAGGGGGAGAATGAGAAAGAGAAGGAGAAAGAGAAGGACAAAACTACTGGTGATGAGGCTTGTCATCCTGTTGACTTGACTAAGGATGATGACAAAGACAAGGATCCCGAAGCCGGTCCTAGTGGAGGTGAGCACCAAGCTTTAGCAATTGTGCCCATCTCTGCTATTCCAATGGCTCAGGGGGAGTCTACTCATCAAGAGGGTGGTGATACCTCTGGTGGTGGTGGTCAGAAAGGAAAGTCAGCGGCTGAAGTACTTAAGGACTTATCTGATGATGAGATCCTATACCTAGAGCCTAACTATTCCAATGAAGCACAGATCGATGCTCTCTTTAATCTAGAAGAAGGAGAGTTCGACTCTGGTGACGATTGGAATGATGATGATGAGGATGTTGTAATTGAAATTCCCAAGGGTGACGGGGAAGGAGAGTACGAGTTAGAAGATGGAGAGATCTTTGAAGTTCCATTCTTAGAAGCTCAGCTAGACACAGGTTCAGTAGAGCATGCTAGTAATGTGGAAGCCTCGACTGAAGCCTCCCCAGTTGACCCTACACCTGTGGACCCAGAGGCACCGAAAGAAACAGATATGCCTTCTACTTCATCAAAGGGTCCAGCTCCTGTGTGGCAAAAGACGTCTATAATAGACAAACAAGGAGCAACAGGGATGATCTTGGCTGTAAGGTTCGAGGAGGATAAGCAGCTGTTCGCAATCAAAAGATCTGGCGGGGTTCAATACTTGAAACCTACCAGTGAAGCGTTCAGCTCCTTACCCAAATACGACCTTGTGAACCTAGCAAACCGAGAGCTGCTGGGTCATTCTAATGACGCAGTGGCGATGGGTTTGTGGGTGGTTCTGTAGCAGGAAGCAAGATCTGGGAAATTCGAGATGTTCAAGCCTCAAGTGCCCAAAAGAGTCAAGGATAAGCACGCTAGACATCCTGTGACTAAGAAGCACTTAAAGAAATTGGTATACAAGCCAGTGCGATGTGGAACTAAGATTCCCCTGAGCAAATTATCTTAGGATATTCTTGGTGACATGTGGTACTGGTACGTAGATCCAAAGACGGGCGAGGCTGTGATTATGGGTAAGGTATGTTCAGAGAGTGGGAACATAGTGCCAAAGGAACTGATCAGAATATTTGATAAAGTCTGCTTCATCAACTTTTCTGTGAAAGATCTAGAGGCACTAGCAGACAGGTATTGCATCTACACTGATGAATGGACAAAGCTCCTTGCTTCTAAATATGACAAGGTGATTAAGTTCTGTCTTGAATACAAGAAGAAGATGGAAGCTAAAGATCAAGTGCTGTGAAGACTGAAGAATGAAGACTGAAGACTATCCAGAGCTGTTGTCAAGGGGGAGTTTGTTGAAGCACTTTCCTATGATAAACACTCTGGATAGAGTCTTAGGTTGTATTTTCTTGTTTGTAATTGCCTTTGTATGTAAGAGTCTTTATGTATTAGTTTATCGAGTTGTATTTATTTTTACATATTGAATGTTGCATTTTTCTCTAAGTGTTTTGCGCACTTGTATGTGCACAGGAGAAAGCTCCTGCGTACTTAGCAAGTATGGAAGAATATCTTTGCGTACTTGTTAAGTATGCAAGAGCATTTTGACCTGCGCACTTGCTAAGTGCGTAGGCATCAGGTCGGGTATAAATAGGAATGGTTGATAGAAGTTAAGTACGTAGACATAGGCAGTCACAGTAGTAAATACGCAAATTGTAATATCAGTACTTCTCTCTGTAACCTTTAAGTGTTTATAATAGAAAGAACGTTTAAAGTGATTCTCTTTTTGGTTTACTTTGTGTTTTTTGACTCTCCACTTAGTCACGGGTATTGTCACACCCCAACCGACGGCGGAATACGTCGGGGCGGGACATGTAGACTGTTCAATAGCACATGGTCAAACTAAAGTTTCATATATTAATTGAATCCAAATTTTTATAACACTTGTTCAACAAAACATGTACAATTATACAAAAAGAAAAATAAGGTACACTATAAATGTTCGATTCATTATTTAACTAAGTCCTCAATCCTATGTGTAGCATCTTGTAAATGATCTCAAGAGTTAGTACCTGAAACATGATAAAATGAGAGGGTCAACTATAAATAGTTGGTGAGCATACATAGGTTTTGACTCTAAATAGCATCAAAGTGTCGTGTGTAAACAAATCCATACAAGTCATGATTAATAAGGCAATTACGGGGAGCAACTATTGTGTAACCAAAAGTACAATCAAACCTTTGTAACTAGCATGCAAAAATTGTGTTGTCGGTAACAATCACCCCAATCTGGGTGGGTTTGTCAGACTCAATAGATCTATCATTGTTAACAGTCGGCTTGATTAGTTAATGATTGTACATGTAATTGCAAATAAGTAGTTAACACACCTAGCACTCAAACATAAAGCTCAAATTGCACACAAATTGTAAAGTGGATTTGTATTGTGTAGTTTCTTTAAATCATTGTAAATTGTGATCATGTTTCACCCCAAAATGTAAAAACAGTGAAAAAGGGGCTATGTAAAACTCACTTGTGTCAAAGGTGTAGATAACACGCGAGGCTAGATAGCAAAGTGATCCTTGTAACTCACCACGTTAACCTAGTGTGTAATGCATATGAAATTAATAGCTTGTACAAAAGTCTATGTCTAAGTCTAGGATTTAATTGGATGTGTGTACAAAGGGTTTGAGTTGTAATTTGAAAGGAAATGTATAGGTTATTGTGTTTGTACTTGAATGTGTATTTTTATAAAACGAACGTTTGAAATGAAAAGTTTAAAATGATTGATGTTAGGATTTGTGTTTGAATAACTAAATAAAATTCAATAGTTGTTATTCATTTATTTAATTATGAAAATAGCGGGAATTATATTAAGTATAAATTAAATAAATAATTTTTCTTTAATTATTTGTTTATAAAGATGTGTACAAATATTGATGTATAAATTAAATAAATAATTTTTACTTTATTTATTTATGTATAAGGATGTGTAAATATAAAATTGTGTAATTAATATTTATGTATAAAAATCAAGAAATTTGCGTTTAACCTTTTAGTGTAAATTATAATAAATAAATTTTATCCATTTATTATTTTTAAAGTAAGAACTTGATAGATTTAAATAAAATTGACATTTTATAAATTTTATAAAATCAATTGTGTTTATTTGGAGATTAATTTAAATATCTAAATTTTTGTTTTAAATATTTAATATGCAATTTTTAGCCATAAATTCATAACAAAATGAATTCATATAGAAAATTTATGAATATGCTTTTATTCTGTTAAAAATATTATATGGTTTATAAAAATTATTTTTATATAAATTTTAGGGTTTTAGAAACGGTTTAAAAAAAACAAGCAGGCCACAGGGACTCGAACCCGGGTCTGCTCTGGAGTCCGGTAAGTGTGCTACCACTGGGCTACGGCCGGAACTTGTGAGGGAATCGCTCCTGGAATGGATTTAACATGCGGCCGAGTTGGGACCTGAGTTGGATTTACAAATAGGTGCAAAAAGTCCGGCCGGTCGTGTGAGCCGTGGGTTTAGAACCCATGCCACCGGGTCCGATGGAGCATAGACTTAACCAGTCGGACCGGGTGGTTCACTGGTCTAAACGGGAACAAGGAAAATTAAATACACAAAATCGAATCACCCGATTTCCCCAAATCAAACTTCGAGCAACGGTCAAGAACCCTAATCCCGATCGATTTCGATGGGTTATGTTAACTCGAATTGATAAGGGGTTATCGTTCAGGGCTTGATTTCGAGTCTAATGATACCATTCTTACTCGAAATAATTGAGGCACGAACGCGGACGGCTACGGGTTTGCTTCGGCTGTTCCTCGTGATCGACGGGACTTCAGAGGTGGAATGCGGTTTGTCTACAGGCTGGGAGAGTTTGTGTGGACGTATATGAGGGTGTTTGAGTGATTTAATTTGTCTAATTTCATCCGTATTAATCGATCCGGTTTTGGTTTGACCGTGAGGTTTGCGGGGTTTGATTTCGCGTTAATTAGCCGAATTGGAGTTGAATTGAGTCTTGATACAGGTCCAGGTACACTCGGAATTGGCTTGCGAGTGATTTGAGGGATTTGGACGCGTTGATTTCATGAATTAATTGCAGATTGATACGGATTTGACTATCTAAAGTCAATTTGTTCAAATTTTGAATCATCCGCTTAATCGGTCGAATTGAGTTGCTGTTTGGGCCGAGATTGGGTTGTCTATTGTTTATACACGACATAGGAACCCGTAGCAATCGATTGGGTTGATCCAGGGACTTGGATTTAAGAATTCGGCCCTGTTTGACTTTTAAAAGTCAAACAGGTGATTTTTATTTTTGTCTTGGTCCAAAGATCGCGATTTCAAGGTTCAACTAAGGTGTTAAGGTTCCAAACTATTGTATCGAATTGTTTGTCAAGTGTGTGGTTGCATATGTGTATGCACTTGTGTGATGAATCAATGTATATATGCATGTATTTGTATATATGTATAAAAAGAAAAAAAAATGAAATTTGTATTGCTAATTAGGTTTTAGTTATTGGCACGAATGAATTTAAAGCGTTGTACTATAATTGGATTCGAAAAGCGTTACATTGAACTGAAAATAAGATAGAAAAAAATCAGAAATGTCACAGTATCCCCATGTTGAGGGAATTTCGTCCCGAAATTTAGCTAGCTGAGGCGACTGAATCAGCAAAGAGGTGAGAGTTTTGGGTTCTCAATGTGTTATAACGGTTGGTTTAGGGAGTATATTTGGTGACAAGGTTCAGGTCGGTTTCTCACAGTCAGGTATGAATGATGATAATGAATTTAGTTTTTGAAATGGATTTGAGGAGGAAAACTATCCAATAATAATTTGGATTCTATAGGTGAAATGCATTACTTGAAATGGATTTGATGGGAACTTGATAATTAGGTTTTGTTTAAGATGTAGTCTAACATGTTCAAGAATTGTCAATATTTCACGGTCATTGGTCTAGGTCAAAACTTCACGTGACACGAACAACGCTACTTCTGATAATATGACAGAACACTTATATATAGGAAGTACCATCGGCGTATCCACCATGCCCTTGTCATATCACATCAGTTTCGTTGTTACATATCATGATAAGTTTTAGGTCACAACACACGACCAAATTCACTATGTTTTCCATGCGCTGATTCTTATAATTCCGTGTGCACCCGTAATTACTCGAATTAACGTATGGTCCGTATAGATCGTTTCGTTGTGTGCGGGTAAGGGGGGGCACAATTTCACTATGATCACGTCTATTGTTTACACATAAAAGTCGTTAACAAGTAACTATGTCCCTAATCAGGTCAGTTCGCAACTAAAGAGTAGTAAAGTAGTAACACTTAAAGTTTCTTAGTTTGCTCGTGTTTGAACAAGAATACGTCAAACCCCGAGTCGTTTCAATGTATTATGGTCTTCAACCTTGGTGTACAAAGTGCATGACCATGTCTTGTGTATAATGTAATCAATCCATTGCAACAATTGTAAGCAAATTTTGTTTCGAGTATATAGTAAGCACGTAAGTCTCATGTATGATCTAATGTCACGTAGTTCGTAATCAAATAGGTCTCATATATAGCGTAAATAATTTAGCGTCTTGTATTTTGTAAGTCAATAAATTCTTATGTGTAGTGTAAACAACATAGTATTTTGTGTATAGTAGGAAATGAATGTCATGCAGGGTGTTGGCAACTTAGCATCATGTATATTGTACAATGTGCACAGCCTAGTATGATGTACTTTGTAACCAAATGAGTTTCATGTATAGTGTGGTCAATCTAGAATTGTGTATCAATGAAGCAATTCTTATGTATCACGTATATTGCAAACGACTAAGTTTCGTGTATCATGTGTTCAATCCAGTAGCATGTGTATTGCAAATAAACATGTTGCGTGCATTACGTGATCAATCAAGTAAATTGTGATTTGTAGGCAAACTATTATCATGTATTACGTAATTTGTGTAGCATTGGATATATTGAGAGTATTTGAGTTTCATGTACCATGTGGTTGCATTGGATATATTGTGAACGTGTATACGTGAGTATTGAACTTCGCGTGCGATGTGTACTAATGAGTTTTGCATGTGATCGAGTGCTGCGGACAAACGTGTTGTTTGGCGCTCTTGCATAATGTGGTAGTTAGGTTCAAGTCCTCAAATCTCATTGAGGTTGGTGGGAAGGGTTAACGTTTACGCGGTATGGATCGTCTCTTGAAGCGTCAAGTGAAAGGTAACGAGGAGGTTTTGGAAATATTCGGGAATTGTGTTTACAATTACGGGTCTTTGTTTGAACATAGAAAGTGGTAAATTGTTCTTGGTTGCAGATATATAAAGTAGTGAAATCATTGAATCGCATATTTTAAATGAATATGCAATTTATGAGAAAATATTTTTAATTTAAAATTTCCACTTTTGGCTAAACAAGTAGTTAATTTAGCCAAAGTTTGGAATTATTTACTTTAATGAATAAAAATCATAATTATTTATCAGTTTTTAAAAAAATATTTTTATAAAATTGATTGTATTACTTTCCTTATTAGGTGAAAAAGTTTTATGGAAAATTTATGTTTTTGATATTATCTAAGAAAAATTCATTAAATATTTTGTTAAACAAGATAGCGATGTTTTGTTTAAATCACAAAATAGGATGGTTTATTTATGAAAGAAATTGTTGGTAATGTACTAAATCATGTTGAATGAAAGAAGTGATATTTGGGAAAATTTGATGGGAATATAACAGGTGTAATTTACGCCCCACGGGTCAAATCAATGAACAATAACTGTAGAGTTGAAATATATGGAATTGATTAAATGCTGAAATGTTAAACATTATTCAAAACATAGGGAAATGGTTCTCAAATTGAAAATTTAAAGGAAATCAGTGGAAGCTTCTTCTAACGTCTCCGGTAGCTTTCCACTAGGAAGAAGATAATTGCCAAGATGAGCACCGCTATGGTCACTCGAGTAGTAGATCTGGCTTCAACCCTGGCGGTCTCCGTGCGGTGTTCTTGTACTTCCTTTTCGAGGATGGAGATTAACTCCTTTTGGTACCCTAATTGGTTTGCTAGGCTATCCATTCTTTGTCTTTGCAAGTCGTGTATCACTCCCTGCTCTATCCTTTGTCTCTCAAATTCTGAATTCCTTACATATTGATGGAAGTCATTGGTTGAAATTCCCATAACACCAGGGGGTGCCATGGTATGCCTTACCCAAGGGTTAGGAAGGTACGGGTCGGGCATTAGGTATGGGTCTCTTAGTGGGGGTGGCAATTGATTGTGGAGGGGAGGTGTATGATACGGGTTTACGGGTACGGGTGATCCAGGTGTTTGAAGTCTCGGGTCGGTGTTCCTAATCCAGTCCGCCCTTACATCAAACCTTGGCCTAGCAGCTGGGGGTATTGGTGACCAATACACGGGTGTCTCAGTGTCTTCTTCCCAATCAGATTCTGATCCAGGACGGTAAACCGGGGAGGAAGGAGTGTAGGAGTCCATATCTAGTAGAGAAACAATGAAAAGGTTGTAAACGATAATGAAATACCGAGTGTTAAATATAGGAGTTCTCATAGGTGTAGAGTTTGACTAGTCATAACACCGAGTCTTCACAATAGTATTTTAGAAATACACTTGACCTATAAGCAATGTATTCCTGAGGAGAATTCCCAGGAAAGAGGGGTGGGTCACTAAGACACACTTAAGTACCATGTCTTTCCTTAGCCAGAATCCCTCATGGGCCTACACACTCTTCCAGCCATCGTATATTAATGACACTATTGTTGGGCTCATGGTTATGATGAGAATTATTGTAGACCGGGCCTTGAGGTCCGAAAGTAAGGTTTATGCATTCCAGTGGGATTCTTCTTCTTGGAAGTTAGATGGGCTTCTTAGTTTATTATTAATGGGTCTTAGGCCCAATAGTTTAAGTTTAGAAAACAAGAGGTGATGGTGATGGTATCATGTGTGTGAGTTTAAAGGTGTATGAATAATTTGGTGTGTACGTGTGTGTGTTAAGCTTAGGATAGCACTTACTGAAACACATAGGTAGCATGCAGATAGTAATGAATGTAAGCACAAAAGTTATCAGGTAGTGTGACACATAAGTCATCATGTATTGCATCATGTAGTGTAATTACTTATGATAGTATATAGAAATATTTCTACAAGAAGTAATCATGTAACATGTAGTAGCATGGCATTGTATGGGTGTCCTAAGGTTATAGTCTAGGTCAAGAGTGTCTAATAACCTAATTCCCTATAACCAAGGCTCTGATACCAATCTGTCACACCCCAACCGACGGCGGAATACGTCGGGGCGGGACATGTAGACTGTTCAATAGCACATGGTCAAACTAAAGTTTCATATATTAATTGAATCCAAATTTTTATAACACTTGTTCAACAAAACATGTACAATTATACAAAAAGAAAAATAAGGTACACTATAAATGTTCGATTCATTATTTAACTAAGTCCTCAATCCTATGTGTAGCATCTTGTAAATGATCTCAAGAGTTAGTACCTGAAACATGATAAAATGAGAGGGTCAACTATAAATAGTTGGTGAGCATACATAGGTTTTGACTCTAAATAGCATCAAAGTGTCGTGTGTAAACAAATCCATACAAGTCATGATTAATAAGGCAATTATGGGGAGCAACTATTGTGTAACCAAAAGTACAATCAAACCTTTGTAACTAGCATGCAAAAATTGTGTTGTCGGTAACAATCACCCCAATCTGGGTGGGTTTGTCAGACTCAATAGATCTATCATTGTTAACCGTCGGCTTGATTAGTTAATGATTGTACATGTAATTGCAAATAAGTAGTTAACACACCTAGCACTCAAACATAAAGCTCAAATTGCACACAAATTGTAAAGTGGATTTGTATTGTGTAGTTTATGTAAATGATTGTAAATTGTGATCATGTTTCACCCCAAAATGTAAAAACAGTGAAAAAGGGGCTATATAAAACTCACTTGTGTCAAAGGTGTAGATAACACGCGAGGCTAGATAGCAAAGTGATCCTTGTAACTCACCACGTTAACCTAGTGTGTAATGCATATGAAATTAATAGCTTGTACAAAAGTCTATGTCTAAGTCTAGGATTTAATTGGATGTGTGTACAAAGGGTTTGAGTTGTAATTTGAAAGGAAATGTATAGGTTATTGTGTTTGTACTTGAATGTGTATTTTTATAAAACGAACGTTTGAAATGAAAAGTTTAAAATGATTGATGTTAGGATTTGTGTTTGAATAACTAAATAAAATTCAATAGTTGTTATTCATTTATTTAATTATGAAAATAGCGGGAATTATATTAAGTATAAATTAAATAAATAATTTTTCTTTAATTATTTGTTTATAAAGATGTGTACAAATATTGATGTATAAATTAAATAAATAATTTTTACTTTATTTATTTATGTATAAGGATGTGTAAATATAAAATTGTGTAATTAATATTTATGTATAAAAATCAAGAAATTTGCGTTTAACCTTTTAGTGTAAATTATAATAAATAAATTTTATCCATTTATTATTTTTAAAGTAAGAACTTGATAGATTTAAATAAAATTGACATTTTATAAATTTTATAAAATCAATTGTGTTTATTTGGAGATTAATTTAAATATCTAAATTTTTGTTTTAAATATTTAATATGCAATTTTTAGCCATAAATTCATAACAAAATGAATTCATATAGAAAATTTATGAATCTGCTTTTATTCTGTTAAAAATATTATATGGTTTATAAAAATTATTTTTATATAAATTTTAGGGTTTTAGAAACGGTTTAAAAAAAACAAGCAGGCCACAGGGACTCGAACCCGGGTCTGCTCTGGAGTCCGGTAAGTGTGCTACCACTGGGCTACGGCCGGAACTTGTGAGGGAATCGCTCCTGGAATGGATTTAACATGCGGCCAAGTTAGGACCTGAGTTGGATTTACAAATAGGTGCAAAAAGTCCGGCCGGTCGTGTGAGCTGTGGGTTTCGAACCCATGCCACCGGGTCCGATGGAGCATAGACTTAACCAGTCGGACCGGGTGGTTCGCTGGTCTAAACGGGAACAAGGAAAATTAAATACACAAAATCGAATCACCCGATTTCCCCAAATCAAACTTCGAGCAACGGTCAAGAACCCTAATCCCGATCGATTTCGATGGGTTATGTTAACTCGAATTGATAAGGGGTTATCGTTCAGGGCTTGATTTCGAGTCTTATGATACCATTCTTACTCGAAATAATTGAGGCACGAACGCGGACGGCTACGGGTTTGCTTCGGCTGTTCCTCGTGATCGACGGGACTTCAGAGGTGGAATGCGGTTTGTCTACAGGCTGGGAGAGTTTGTGTGGACGTATACGAGGGTGTTTGAGTGATTTAATTTGTCTAATTTCATCCGTATTAATCGATCCGGTTTTGGTTTGACCGTGAGGTTTGCGGGGTTTGATTTCGCGTTAATTAGCCGAATTGGAGTTGAATTGAGTCTTGATACAGGTCCAGGTACACTCGGAATTGGCTTGCGAGTGATTTGAGGGATTTGGACGCGTTGATTTCACGAATTAATTGCAGATTGATACGGATTTGACTATCTAAAGTCAATTTGTTCAAATTTTGAATCATCCGCTTAATCGGTCGAATTGAGTTGCTGTTTGGGCCGAGATTGGGTTGTCTATTGTTTATACACGACATAGGAACCCATAGCAATCGATTGGGTTGATCCAGGGACTTGGATTTAAGAATTCGGCCCTGTTTGACTTTTAAAAGTCAAACAGGTGATTTTTATTTTTGTCTTGGTCCAAAGATCGCGATTTCAAGGTTCAACTAAGGTGTTAAGGTTCCAAACTATTGTATCGAATTGTTTGTCAAGTGTGTGGTTGCATATGTGTATGCACTTGTGTGATGAATCAATGTATATATGCATGTATTTGTATATATGTATAAAAAGAAAAAAAAATGAAATTTGTATTGCTAATTAGGTTTTAGTTATTGGCACGAATGAATTTAAAGCGTTGTACTATAATTGGATTCGAAAAGTGTTACATTGAACTGAAAATAAGATAGAAAAAAAATCAGAAATGTCACAGGTATTCCGCACCCGGTCCGACTAGTAGACCCACTTGCATGTGACGATCCGCCACACCCGAGGGACCTACATTGATGCTGGAATCAAAGGGCTTTCAAATCTTGGGGAATTACGACCCTGCCCATGCAGTTTAATTTGATTATAACAAGTCTAGGTGTGAGTTCGATCACCCGGTTCATACGATGAACCTTAGAATCGGTTCGCGCAAAATTCAGTGATTTAAGCCCCAATTAGGTTAGGGCTTTTGCTCTAGGTATAAGGACGAAACTATAGGTACGATCAATTACCAGGTTGGATGTAGAATTGATGGAGATCGAGTAGGCTACAGTCGTGACTTCGACGGGGTGAACCCCGGTGGTTTCTGTCGCTTCTCCGGTGAAAATGGTGTTTGTAGAATGCTTAGAGGGGTGCGACTAGAGTGTAGGGAGTGTTTGATTGTAAAATGGTGAATGAATTTGATCGCATTCGATGGTATTAAATCTAGTTCATCGGTTACGGCTTAAATGGGACTTAATATGATTAAATTTCCATCGTTGTCGATCAATAATGCATATAAACGGTTTGAACGTGGTTGAAATCATCAATGTCATTTACTTTAGTCGCAAGTTCGAACAATTCTTGGAATTACGGATTGAATTTGGATCAAAAGGCTTGATTTTGACTTTCGAATGTCAAAGAGTTGAATATTGGGTAATTACATAACTAGTCTCTGTAGTTTTAGTGTGTTGGATTTTGAAGATAGACAGAAATAGTCCCTGAGGTTTGTAACTTGGTTAACTAGGTTAAAATTTGGTTAGTTTGACTATTAAAAGTCAACGGGAAACAACTATAGGCTAATTACAAGTTTAGTCCCTCAATGTATATGTACACAAGTTTGAATATAGACAGGATTAGTCCCTGTAGTTTGAGATAAGGTTAGATAGGTTAATTTTAACTGGATTTTTCTAACGGAGTTAACCTAAAAGTCTGGATTGTCACACATGGAGTGCCAGTCTCGATTGTTTCTGATCGAGATACTCGTTTCACTTCACAGTTTTGGAAAAAGTTCCATTAGGAGATGGAAACTAAATTATTAATCAGCATGTTATATCATCCTCAAACTGATGGACAAAGTGAGATGACGATTCAGACTCTTGAAGATATTATGCTTGCTTGTATAATTGATTTCGGTGGAAGTTGGGATAATCATCTACCATTAGCAGAATTCTCATACAATAACAACTACCATTCTAGTATTGGTATGCCACTATATGAGATGCTATATGGTAGAAGATGTAGGACTCCTGTATGTTGGGGAGAAATTGGTCAGAAAGAGTTGGGCAACAAAGAAATAGTTCAATCCACATTAGAAAAGCTTGACTTAATTAAGACACGTTTGAAAGCTGCACAAGATAGACAGAAGTCATACGCAGATAAGAGACGTAGGCCAATAGAATTCAAAGAAGGAGATTATATCTTGTTGAAAGTATCTCCTTGGAAAGGTCTAATCCGATTCAAAAAACATGGAAAGCTAAGTCCACGATTCATTGGTCCTTTCAAAATCACCAAAAGAGTCAGAAAGGTAGCTTATCAGTTAGAACTACCTCAAGAATTGAATAAGATACACAACATTCAATGTATCTTATTTAAGAAAATGTTTGGCGGATGAAGCTGGCACACGTTCCTTTAGGAGAGATAGAAGTTGATGATAAGCTAACATATGTTGAAGAACCTATCAAAATTTTAAACACAAAAGTAAAGCAGTTATGTGACAAGACAATCAAACAAGTTTTAGTGCAATGGAAGCACATAAAGGGATCAGAAATGATCTGGGAAAATGAGGAAGAAATGAGAAAGAGTTACCCTCTCAACTATTTAAGGTTTACCAGGTTTCGAGGATGAAACCTAACTTAAGGAGGGGAGAGTTGTAACATCCCAATTTTTAAGAAAAAAAAGTCCAGGGACTAAAAGTGTAAAAGTCCCAAAGTCAAAGGGCTTAAAATAAAAAGAAATTAGAAAAATCGAGTCGGTAGCGGACCGCTACCAAGCTTGTAACGGTCCGCTAGCCGTAATTGGTCCGGACAAGGAAAAGGCGACACGTGTATGGTGACTCACTGAACAGGATTGGGTAGCGGACCGCTACCCAGGGCGTGACGGTCCGCCATGTGCGGAGTACGCCAGATAGCTGGCTAGGGCGGTAGCGGACCGCTACCACCCAGCTTAGCGGTCCGCTACGGGTGGCATTTCAGCCCTATAAATAGTTGGCCATTGCCATTCGTTTGAACATCACCACCATCACACACACACACACTAGCACACATACCGAGGAGCCTGAAAGACGGTAACGAGTGTAGCAGTTGCGAGTGCGGTACGTGACGAGTGTGGTTCGAGTTCGGAGAAACGTTTAAAGCGAGGAACGACTTAGGAACTACCGGAGGATAATGTAAGTACACTGGACCGATACCCTAGACACAAATACGTGAATTATGTGTTTAAATGATACGTGCTATGTGATATGTGATATGATAAGGGTACGGGGTAATGACGGATTAGTCTAAACACTAAACGGAAATAATGGAGTAATCACGACGTATCCAAGGGGTGGTGGATACGCCGCTGGTACTTCCTATATATAAACCTTTTGGTACTTCATGGTAAAACCATTATGAATGTTTAGGGGTATAGACTAATCAATAGTAAGGAAATATAGTAAACGTACGGGAGAATATCCAACCAGTATGTAGTTATCTGACAAACAGAATGTTTTGTCTAAGGAAAGAGTGGTGTATAAATCTCTCCTAGACCTGTCACTCTTTCCTGGGAACATCTCTGTTGGAGGTACTACTCTGGAAGGAAAATCAACCCAATTTACAATATATGGCGAATACGAATATGAGACGAAAGTATACCATGCATAATGAATGTGAATACATGATGAATATGAATACGTTAAATGCATGATGAATATGTGAATGCATGATGATATGTGCAAATATGAATGAGTATGATGGAACGAGTCTAAACCCTAAAATGGAATAACGGAGTACTCACGAAGTGTTAGAGGGGTGGTGGATACGCCTCTGGTACTTCCTATATATAAACCCTTCTAACACATCGTGGAGAAACCGTTATGAAGTTTTAAGGTGAGGACTGATGGTGAGTAAATCAAGCATATACATGAAATGAAAATAAATGAATGATACATTTGGGAGGCTGTGAGTCAAAGATACTCAAGATCCCAAATGAAATGAGATACCCTGCCTGTAAGGTGGATCTCAATAAATAAAGGAGAAAAGGAAACTCTAGGCCTACGTGGCTGAAAAAGTAAAAGATACCAAGCCTACGGGGCTGAGGAATGAATGAGTCTTCTTGACAAATGCAAGGGGTCTATACTGACGAGTATAAGAACCTTGCCAATACTCGGACCAGAGGTACGGCCTAAGATGGTTGCCAGGGGTTAGCACACCCATAAAATATACGAATGACGTGACCGGAGGTACGTCCGGAGATGGTCACGGGGGCGCCGAGAGTCTGGGAAATTTGAACAATAATAAGAACCTAAAGGGTTCATAATAAAATGAACGATGCAGTGTACTTAATTAGCGTAAGGTAATTCAAAAACCTTTTTGAAACACTGCAGGAAAGAAGCACACGGAATAGAGCTTCCTATGGACGAGGCTGGTCGGAGTTGAAGAATCCCTATGTAATATGATGTAAATATATCTTATGTAAAACAATATTATAATGAAATTATACCTTAGTCATTTATGGCAAGGTTTTTGTCAAACTGGGACCATTTTCCGCATTATAAAACTCTTATAAAATAATAGATAAGTAGGGTTTTCATTTACCTGGCTACGGTTGCGCAAGGCACGGTGTACGTGAGTGCATGGGAAGTCCAGCTTGAGTTTACAAGACTTGTATGGTCATGTAACCGACGTGAGATCGTACATCTCGTGTGGTTAGGGTTTTACCTTGCTTTGCATGCATGTGTGTTTGGAACCCGGTTCTGTTATACGTATGTTCGAAGGGTTGGGGTTTGCATGGTCGCGTATGTGCATGCATGAGATCCGGTTCAGGTATACGGTCGCTAAACGGGTCAAGGAGGTACGGTTGGTGTAAGCACTTGGAACTAGGGTTTTGTAGAAAGATGGGACGATCTAACTACATGACGTTGGGGTTCATATTTATGCCTTACACAACGTATGTGTAGAACTCATTCTGATAATGTGATCATAAGTTTGACATGTTCGGATTTCATGCAAGTGGACGAGTTGCAAGTAAGGACCGGGACTTGACATACCCGGTGAGTTTCTAATCCCCTACATTTTTAATGTTTTACTGTTTTGTGGCTATCATACATACTTTCAAGAGGTGTTAATATATTTAATCACGTTAAGGGCTTCGGGTTCTAATTCGATGTGTTTTTGAAATAAAAACGAGTATTAAGGAATCGTAGGGTCTATGGTGTATCCATGGGAATGTGATAGCTAGAGTTACGAGTTATGAATGTGTGACGTGTGAAGGGTTAATCAGGGGGAGTCGGGCCATAAGCTAAATGTTTATGATGTGTGATATATATGTTGTCTAGTGTTTGTGTGAGGTGCAAGTGTAGTTAACGAGACATGTAAATGATGTGTGATATATATGTTGTCTAGTGTTTGTGTGAGGTGCAAGTGTAGTTAACGGGTCATGTAAATGATGTGTGATATTATGTGTTTTATATTTGTGTGCATCGTTGTCTTTATGACATGGCAAATAGGAATGGTGAAGCACGAGGTCCTTCGGGAAGTCACCAAAAGTGACAATACTTAGCAGGTTAATGATGAGCTCTGGGTATGTCGAACGCCCTGACGAGGGTGCAGTGATTAGGTATGTGTTTGTATGCACACACACACACACACACACACATATATATATATATATATATATATATATACATGTGTTAAACTGTATACAAGTGTTGAATTGTATTTATTGTGCGAGAGATATTATTAATACGATGTGTAGATGATATTAATGTAGCAAGTGAGGTTAGATTGACCGTTGGGTCTGGATATTGATGTGGCTTTTACAATTGCCATGTCAGTTGACTGGTAAGAGCCTTGGTTAAGGCTGAATAGGACGGCGTCTAGGGATTTGTTGTGTTTACCTAGTGTCGAGTTAATACGTGTACAAGAGTAGAAGTTTTTAGCGTAGCAAGTTCGTTCTATGTCGATGAGTCTGTGGGATTATTAATGTGGGATGAGTCTTGGGTCGTGTACTAGTTTGGATATCTAATTGATAATGAATTGTGAGATTATTTTATAAGGACCGAGGGTCCTGAGTAAGGATTAAATAACTTTTGTAACAAGTCGGCTTTTAATTAAATTAAACTATTAGAACTCACTCAGCGTAGCTGACTTTGTGTGTATGTTAGATTGTGATGCATGTTAGCTTAGAGTCAACGTATCTTGGCTTAGGAGCGGTGTTACTCGGATTGGTGAGTAGGCATTCGTGAGGTAAATTTAATGACTATAGTAATTAATGTTTTTAGAAAGACTTCCGCTGTAGACCCGTTAAAAACTAATTCATTTTAAAGAGAATGACCCGTTTGCTGTCTTACAAGTTCGTATCAGAGCTAGGTTTAAAAGAAAAGCGGTGTTTTTATAAAATAAAATACCTTAACTTAAACTGAAAATGGGACGAGGGTGAAACGAATGCCACCACAAGTAACCGTAAGCCAAGAGGTACGTCTTTTGAGTTATGCATTAATTGTTAGAACACTAATTGTGTAGTGTAATACTACGTGGAGTTGTGTGGTATGATTAAGTAAGATGGGGTGTGAGTTAAGTAATGTGGAGTAGCATTAATTGTGCTATGTGAGATAGTTGTGTGTGTTCACATGGTTTAATAAATTTGTGTGTAACCATATGTGGTGTGTAATTGTGATTATTATGATAATTTGATAGACTATTGCCTGGTCCTATGTGAGTTGTATGGGATGCATGTGCATCCAGTGTGTGGGAAAAATAAAAAGTTAGTGTGAATATGATGGGAAGGGTTTAGAGTACGAGAAGTAACGTGGACCACCAAATTGCATTTGATCACCGTGATTTGGCAATCTATGATTATTCTCATATTCTAAATTTGTGCCCATAGTAATCACTCCAACATTGCATTTTGTGTAGGTACTGACGGTTAAGATGAGGGCAGAATGTAAGGACGAACCAACGGCTGTTGTAGACGAGATGGTCAGTGACATGGGAGTAGTCCTGGCGCCTCCCGCGCCAAGTTTTGCTAAAACTGAGAATAGTGGCATTCCGCATGGTGCTATGACCAGTGCTACCGGGTGGAAGAGGTGAGCGGTGACAGCGGTACGCGATTTCCCTCCAGGATGTGGACCTACATAGCTAAAGGACTAACCGCGTGTGACAGCTAAGAAAGCCCTATTTCAAGAGGATCCGGTGAGTGATCCGGGATCTGATGAGGAAGAACTAGAGGAGGATGCAGAAGATGCACCTGAGGTGGCCGAGTAATAATTTTGCAAGCACTGTTTGAGATATTTGATTTCTGAATGATCGGTGGTAGTGACAATTGTCACGAGATACAGAGGGATGACTAAACGTTATGAATGATTAGATAATTATGTGGTGCGTTATTTTGACTTGAAATTATGTGTCCCGGAAGTATACACTTAGTTGTGCATAGGACGAGTGGTCGGTGTGCTCAAGCATAGTGTTTTATCTTTACGATTTTCTCAACGACGGTACATCGAGGCGATACGAGAAGTTTTGATGCCATTCGAGACGACCAGCGAGGTGCTCTTATGAGATACATATGCCTATATCTCAAGAATGCGGAGCACAGAGCCAAGGGGTGCAGCGGTGAGAGATGACGATGAAAGCGTTACGTGGATGCTTGATTGGAACAAGTTATGACGTGATTGAGGTGACGACGTTAGGGATTTCAGCATGGAGTGGACAAAGTGACAATAGGTGTGACACCCAGCATTTCAGGTCAATATCCACATTTCATAAACGCACGTTCATAATTATTATTTCCTGATATTTTATTTTGACTAAGTAAAGTCAAGAAGTCTAGCAAAGAAGTTTGTTCCAAGTCTAGTAAACCGTAAAGAGTTACTAGAAAAAGTAAGCAGGATAACCCGACTTAATGCGAACGTAAATGGTTAAATAAAATATCAGGAAATAATAATTATGAACGTGCGTTTTTGATCGGCAAAAAGATCAGATTTAAACATTGGGTTTATGATAACTCTTTATAATAACTTGTGAACTCACCAACCTCGTGTTGACAGTTTTAAGTGTGTTTTCAGGAAATTGAACGTGGTCATCAGGTTAGCAATGTAGGTTACATGCATGCACGTGGATACGGCTTTTGGGAGGATTTCTCTTGTATAACTCATGGTCTTGAGTCATATTTGCGAAATCTTAAACATTTGTAAACTCAAATTGATATTTTGTAATGTAAATATTTTAAATTCAGTTATGTATCCAATTACATGTATGTGTTTGCGGTAATCATATGCTTTGGAAACCAGTGAAAGTCGCGCCTCGCGTTTCCGCCCTGGCGGGGTGTGAGAGAACTTGGTATCAGAGCCATTGATTATAGCGAACTAGGTGTCTAAAACGGAACCTAGTCTATAATTAGAATGACTCACTAAAATGTTTTCATTGCATAAGCATTGCATAACCAGTCATCATGTCATGTGGATATTGTAGTCACAAGTATGTCGTCACATTCACACTCTGACCCCGTCTCTGACTCTGAATCCAACGAGGAACTTTCTGCCTCACGCCCTAAAAATCGAGTACAAGTTCGCAGCTCGACACCACCCAATGTCGCTCTGGGAGAACCGCCCATCGTCTACCGAAAGAAAAGCGGAGGACCAGTTAAGGTGCAAAGTGCTAGGAAGAAGGTTCGACTTCCGCGCAAGAGAAACCTGGCAGCCCGTGACCCGAAAGACTTGGAGACCGATGAGGAACCACCGAGGCAACGACCCTGTTGCCATCCTACTGTGGGAACTATCCGTTGGATGCCTCGTGCTCTGGCACGATGGAGGGAGATGGAGAGCATCCCATCTACCTTTGAGCTTGGAGAGTCTTCTAACTCCCCAACACCCCTACCCCACACTGGGGAAGCCATAGAGCTCACTGTGCCTACCTTGGTAGCTCGCGTTCGTACGCATGAGGAGCGTCTTGATGATCTCCTAGATGATATTCGGGCACAGGGGGATGCAACCAGGCGCTTACGTCAAGGGCTCGGATCTCGAGTACAGACTCTGGAGGATAGCACTCGAGACATACAGAGTGCCACTGACTACCTCGAGTTGAGAGCTGATATGGACTGGCAGTTCACTCTCACGGTCCGAGACATGGTGGAGGCGCTGGAGGAGAGGACTTTGGCTGCAGAATTTGTGGCGAGAGCTAGTTTTGTCATGGCGGGACTTGCCATGATGATTGGGTTGTACTCCCACTTCTTCTTTTAAACCTATTATGGGCGGGTTGTGCCCATAGTACATTATGTAGTTTAAAACGTTAGTACTGATGAGGTCATGTGAACCCATCCTTTTGTATCCTTATCTTTTGGAACAATGTACTATGTATGTTTTGACTATGTATGTAATGGTTTATGTTGTAATGATAGTTGTTCATGTTTGATGTTGTGGTATCCTTATGTCATGATCTATCATTATTGATATATGATGTTGTTTCTTTTTAATTGACATGTTAGAAAGAACGTCATGGCACCTAAGCGTGGGACACCCCGTAACACTACTGGTGACAACAACGAGACAATTTCCCCAAACATGGAACAACTAATAGCACAGCGAGTAGTTGCCGCTATAGAGCAGTATGAAGCAAACCGAAATAGCGGAGGAGGTGGAGGTAGCGGTACCGCAGGGGGTAGCGGTACAGTAGGAGGTTCCGGAGGTAATAAAAAAAATAAATAAATAAATAAGCCATAACACATAGTCATGATCCGAATTAATGACGTTATGACTTGTGATCCTGCAGATGCTCCAAATAGGAAGTGTACCTACAAGGCCTTCCTATCCTGCAAACCCCGCAGTTTTAATGGCACCGAGGGTGCAGTAGGACTAATGAGATGGATAGAACATATGGAGTCGGTGATTGATATAAGTGAATGCACCGCTGATTACGTAGTGAAGTATTCTACCTGCACGCTCACTGATAAAGCTTTAACTTGGTGGAATACTCAAATGAAGACTTTGGGGAGAGAGACAGCGTACCAATTGTCTTGGGAAGATTTGAAAAACATGATGATTGAGGAATACTGTCCTCGGATCGAATTGGAAAAGAGTTCTGATCAGGGTAAAGTGATCAGGTTTATCAAAAGAGTTCTGATCAGGTTAAAATGATCAGGTTTTACACAAAAGTGTTCTGATCAGGGTAAAGTGATCAGGTTTAAAGTAAAGAATTCTGATCAGGTTAAAGTGATCAGGTTTAAACGAAAGAGTACTGATCAGGTTAAAATGATCAGGTTTAACAAAGAGTTTTGATCGGCAAAAAGATCAGATTTAAACATTGGGTTTATGATAACTCTTTATAATAACTTGTGAACTCACCAACCTCGTGTTGACAGTTTTAAGTGTGTTTTCAGGAAATTGAACGTGGTCATCAGGTTAGCAATGTAGGTTACATGCATGCACGTGGATACGGCTTTTGGGAGGATTTCTCTTGTATAACTCATGGTCTTGAGTCATATTTGCGAAATCTTAAACATTTGTAAACTCAAATTGATATTTTGTAATGTAAATATTTTAAATTCAGTTATGTATCCAATTACATGTATGTGTTTGCGGTAATCATATGCTTTGGAAACCAGTGAAAGTCACGCCTCGCGTTTCCGCCCTGGCGGGGTGTGACAATAGGTTCTCCATGGGATACGATCCATTGGAGGAGTTCTGTCAATATAAAATATAAGAAGAGTAGATATGTTCTCTATGAACGAGATGATGGATAGTTGGGGCGCATACTAGGGAGGGCTTAATGTCCATACTCGGTGAGTGAGACGCAATAGGTGATCGCATAGTAACGATAGAGCAACAACGAGGAAAATATGGAAAAGATAAAGATAAGTGTAGGATTCACGCCTGAATTCTTGGAAACGAAGGGCCTACGTTGGCAAGCATATGACTAGTTTAAGGCAAGCTCCTGTGGAGTGTTGAGTGAAGCAAGTGCCTTGCTTCCGAGGTAGGCATGGTGGTGTCAGGTAGAATTTTGAGAGTCAACGAGAACTGATGATTATAACTCTAGTCTTGAGTTGTAAGAGTGTTTAAGGGGCGTATCGAACGTGTGATGATGAGTTAAGAAATAATATGGTAGAGAGATTTTGTGGGGACAAGTGTAGCTTTGCATAAGCTCTTGACGATCATCAGAAACGGGCAAAAGTAGTACCCTTATGAGTAAGGCAGAGGGGTTGAGTTTAAGAAATCATCGCCAGATGGCGATCGAAACATGAGAAAGAGGAGTGTGATGGATGCATGATAATGAAGCAGCCATTGCTCCTATCTACGAAAGTTAAGAACCTACTGAAGAGGATGGTCGTCGGAATGACAAGATAGTCAGGACTATCCAACGGACAACATCAAATGCATTGATGGGGTGTATATGGAAATGCAGTTATTTAACTTATAACTTGAAAAGCGAGGGATGAGTGGATGTGTAGGTGAAACCTATAAGCCCCAAAGTAGAAAGCAGACAAGGTAGGATGCTTCTTTAGAACACCATGGGTGATGACCGAGTTGTAGAGTTACGTTACCGCATTGATGTGTGTAAGAGATGAACGACACCATGGGTTTGTGTAACATCCATGATTTTCGGGTCATAAATTTTCTTTAGTCGTTTCATTTTATAAACATTTGAAGTCTCATACTTATTCGAATTTAAAATGTTACAATAAATATTATTTTAACATACAAAGTTTCCACTCACATATTATTTCCTTATTATATATAACACAAGTATCTATATTCATATATATATATATATATACATATATATATATATAAGAAACATTTTTGTTATGACAAAAGTAAAACATATGAGTTTTACACCATGCTTTTTACTATATACACGTACTTATTTACAAGTATAAATATGTATATTTGACGTTATTGAATAAATCGTTATTACAAATTATAATTTCATAAAAATGGGACTTTTTGCAAAGAACACATTCATGCAATTTGATTTAAATTAATCCAAATATAAAGGATTTAATATTTTTACAATATATATATATATATATATATTGGATAAAATTATTTAATTCGTCATCGCGAATTAAATGAATTGATTCATAAAGTCAATCCCTTAGCCGTTTTGGTCAATCCCGAATCAAATAGAGCGTCTAAGACGAAATTGGAGTCTATAAACTACACACACACCTCCGTGACACCTTTTTGACACTCCCTGATCTCTCAATCCTAACCCACTGCGTCTCTAAAACTCGATTCAATGCCGAAGAACGCAAGCCCTAAGTTCCAGTCGACCTCATTCATTACGTAACCATTTCAAGTCAGTTTTAATGCTTTAGAATCGTTGTTCGATTTTGATCAATAGCTCTCTGTCAATTGATAATGATAGAGGGAATCAAACTCAATCTGATTTGTACATTTGGATCGACCTGCGCATAAGAACATTTGGGTTTTTCTTGATTTGAATTAACATATTTGAAAATCTAGAAATTGATGTAATACCAGCGAACCATCTAGTTCAGCCGGTTTGGTACGTACGTGACTGAACTAGATGCTGTGGGTTCGAAACCCACCATCCGCACCCCTTTTTGCTTAATAATAGTACCAGATCCGGTCCCCTTTTTGCTTAAATTTATTTATTTAAATTATATTTGAATAAACATAAAATCACACCACTAATATTTAAAGACACTATTTTAAATAAATAAATAAAAAGAAATTATTTATTTTATTTCAACCCTAAGACAAGTATTGTTTTTATTAAATTCTTATGCTTTGAACTTACATCCTATATTCAGTTTTTATTCAAATACATACACCAACATACGTACATCCTTTGCATTTAATAACACAAACCCTTTGTATGAATCTCTATACTTAAGTCGCGTTGAACTTTAGACCTTGCCTTAGATATTGTGCATAACTTTAATTAGTTGCATACAATCCACTCATAGGTTGACATTCTGATCAAACAAATCACTTGTGCAACCTATTGCTCGTGTTAACTACATCATCTGATACAGGTGAGTTTTACATAGCCCCTTTTTACACTATTTACATTTTGGGGTGGAACATGAATACATATATACAATGTTTTGCAAACTACACAATACAATTCCACCCTACATTCATGTGTGCAATTTGAGCCTTATGTTTGAGTACTAGGTGTGTTAACTACATTTTTTGTGCAATTTACATGTGCAATCATTAACTATACAAGCCGACGGTTAACAATGATAGATCTATTGAGTCTGACAAACCCACCCAGTTAGGGTGATTGATACCGACAACACAATTTGGTTATTTGCATGCTAGTTACAAAGATTTGATTGTACAACTTGGTTTCACAATACTAACACTCCATAATTGCCTTATTTACCATGATATGTATGGATTGTATACACACAACATTTTACTATTTAGAGTCAAAATCTATGTATGCTCACCAACTTTTTAGTTGACCTTGTTTTTATCATGTTTCATGTACAAATCTTTGAGTTCATGTTTCAAGTTGCTACATATAGGACATGGGGACCTAGTTGAAATAAACAGATTAAACTAGTTGATGTATTTCATTTTCTTTGATTGATTAAATGTAATTGTTGAACATTGTTATGAAATTTAGAAAAAAATTAATATATGAAACGTTAGTTGAATCATGTGCTTGTGAACAGTCTACATGTCCCGCCCGACATATTCCACCGTCGGTTGGTGTGTGACAGTTGTGCCAATGCAGGATTCGAGGACGAATCCTCTTTTAAGGGGGGTAGACTTGTAACATCCCGGAAGTTTGTAATCTAATGGTTTGGGTTGGAGGTGACCCGGAATCTCTTTTAAACAGATAGGTTAGCTTAGAGTGCGCGTGAATTGTATCTCGATTGGCTACAAAAGGGCTTGGTTATTCGTGTTCTTCATACACCGAGATAGAAGTGTACGAGGTGGATTAAGAGGGACCCGTATGGAATATTATGCGGATTTATATACAACTTATATCACAAACCCTAGGCCATTCGACCTAGGTGGGAGTTCGACGGCAACAGCAAACGAGAAAGAGAAGGAGGCCAACGGCGGGGCGACGGCGGTGGTTTCGAGCGAGTCCTCATGAAAGAGGAGAGTACAAGATCAGGTAAAACCCGGTTTTGATTAGTTTATTTGTTTACTTTTGTATTGCTCAGAAAGGGATTGGGTTTCTGGGTTGTGGCCATGATCGACGACGGGGGTTGGGGTTGGTGTTAATGGCCGGAGGTAGGGTTAGTATCGGGTAGTAGGTGACGGGTTTGGCCGCAACGATGCATAGCAGGTTCGGTGGCGGAGGAATCTGCAAAGGGCAGCCTTGGTGGCATCCGTGGTAGCATGACGAGGAGCCGACAGCAACCAAGGTGTAGAGCTGTGTATTTTGTAAGCTAATAAAATCAATGTATTTTGAACAATATTAGTTTAGTTTCCTTTATTGTTATTTCATTTGGTGTAATTTACTGTTTTGACCAAGTTTGGGCCATCGAAACTACTTAGTTTCGATTGAGGTTTGTTCAATCGAAACTAGTAGTTTCGATAGATAGTAAGTTTCGAAGGGTCTGTTCTATCATTTGTAAATGCTCAACCGAAACTAGTAGTTTTAGTTTCGGTGAGCATAGTTTCGATACCTGTTTGTTTACTATAAATAACCTAGTTAGATAATGTTTAGGGTGTGTGTAGCGGCAGTAACCCTGAAATTCTCTTTTTCACATTGTTCTTGAATCAATACAATTTGCACTTGTTTAATGAATTGTTCTTACATTTTCACATATTATTTGTATTGATTCTGAGTGTGGTTAGCTGTTATCTTTACCATTTCTGTTTCTCTCCTCAGTTTCACCACCATACACATAGATTCCGCCTGTGTGTGTAATCGATCTTTGAGTGATTTCCGATTGAAATCTGGACCTACAATTGGTATTAGAGCTTTATGCTCTTGTTTTCTGAGTGTATTCAGGTTTTAATGATCGATTCTAGGTGACTTTCTGTGTATTTTTGGGGTTTTTCTGCATCTGGGTTTTCGAAGCACCGTTTCATTGAAGATTCTAATGTTTCATCGATTTCCGACATTCTTTGTTCGATGTTTCAAGATTAAAGGTTATTTTCATGATCAAGAGTATTATTAGAAGCTTTTCGCTGGATTGGATTGCTATTTCTTTGCTACTGATTTCTGAAGCTGTTCTTCAATGGAGGTTATCTAAAGTTTGGGAATAAGACATCGAGACTAATGGGGGACAATCTCTGCATTTCCGTTGTTCATCGAAACTTCTTGTCTGTACTTTTCTCTAGAGAGGGTATCATCAAAACTAGTTATTTGTCCTGTTATAGCGAAACTAACCTGTGTAGATTGATCACCCGAAACTTCTACATTATGGAAACTAGTTTCAATCAAAACTAGTAGTTTCTACTGAGTTTGCTGGATTTTCTGCTAAGTCTTCATTATCGAAACTAGTTGTTTCTGGATTCTGTTTATTCTATCGAAACTAGGAGTTTCGGACAGCCATTGTTCAATGAAAACTAGGAGTTTCGATCAGCATCTTCTCAATCAAAACTAGTTGTTTCGATCAACCCTGTTCACCTGAAACTAGCTACTGTTTGATTTTATTTTCTGAAGAAATAGCATCATCTAGCACCAATGAGTATTATGGAGGAAGCAAACCACTAGTTCTGGTTTCCATAAGAGACTTTGATGACTGGACCAAAAAGATGAAGACCTATTTTCAATTCCATGATCACACTCTAATGAATTCAATCACTGATGGTCCTCACAAACCAGTTATCGCTACTGCAGATGTTCAGCGTTCTAAGACCGTGGTTGCATATGATGACAAGGATATTGCGTTGATTGCCCGAGATAACAAAGCTTATGGAACTATTTCTATGGCTCTTCCTATGGATATCTTCAACACATTTACTGAGTACACCCTAGTCAAGGATTTATGGGTGGCTTTGTGTACTAGATTTAAAGGTAGTGCTGAGGTTAGAGAGAGCAAAAGAGATCTCTTCAAGAAACAATATGAAATGTTCAGCTGTGTTCGTGGAGAATCTATGGCTAATTTGATGAACAAATTCTCTAGCATTGTGTCTAGGCTAAAGGTTATGGGTGCTGAATATCTCACTATTGAGCTGAACAAAAAGCTGCTTGATGCACTTCCCGAAGAATGGAACATGTACCTCATCATGATCAAGAAGACTGAGAAACTGAGTAACTTATCTCAACAGGAACTATTCAGCATTCTTGAATCTTTTGAGCTTAAAATCAAGAAAGGGCTGTGAATCCCACTAATCAGTCAGGAAATACTGCTCTTATTGCTGGATCAAGTTCCTCTATGTCATACTTCTAGACTGATGTTTCTCCTTCTGCTGCTAGAATTCATTCTACTAGTTCCTCTGCTCCACAAAAGCCTACTACTATGATTCCTGATGAATATCTACCAATCATATTTCTGGAAACTTGACACCGGTTAGTTTTCAACCTGATAACTTGGAGCAGATTAACCTTGATGATTTGGAAAAAATGGACATTGATTGGTGAATGGCCATGCTGACTTTAAGGGCCAAGATATTCATCAAAAGGACTGGTATGGATAGATTCAAGCAAGGAAAGACTCTGGGGTTTGAAATCAAGAAGTTGAGGTGCTACAACTATGACAAACTGGGTCATTTTGCTAGGAAATGCAAAGAACCTTCATCAAAAGATCAACATAAGAAGAAGAACTCCTCGCAAGCTGCCAGTGCTCCCAAGTCCAACACATCATCCAGCTCCACAACTCTCGTTTGTCAAGCTGATGGACACTATCACTAGTGAGAACAGACTGATGAAGCTTCTGATAAAGCTTTGATGGCAGACATTGAGGACAAAGGAAAGTGTGTTATGATTGAGCCAGCTGAGGATCTTACTGCTGTACCGGCTGAGGTTATTTCTAAACTTTGCAATGCTAGATCTTGTTTAAATGAAATTAAAAAAATATATATTCATCAACCAAGCCTTGGTTGACGAACGAGATCACATTAAGGTGATGTATGACTCTGTGGCTAAAAATGAGAAATTATATTTAAAGAAAATTCATGATATTTCTAGAGAAAATCGATCTTTAATTTTGAAAATTAATATTCAAAACAACAACAATAAAATTTTAACTAAGAGAGTTCAAAAAGATTAAAAGGCAAAATTACAAATTTAACACATGGGTAAGGATCAGAAAATTTTGTTTGGAATAATTGATAAACAATTTAACAGAAAAGCACAAAAGGTCTTTGGTATAACTATCACCCTCCACCTTATTCCAAGTCAGGTAGATTTGCTGATATGCCTGTTGCTCATATTTCCTTATACTTTTGTTTGTACTTTGTCTTCTAATGATTACATTAAGTCTTCAGATTCTGACAGTTTTGCTTCATGTGTAGAGTCAAATTGTGTAAGTTCAGAAGATCATTGTGATGAGAGTTCCAGTTTGGAAAATGTTTTAAATGACCTGAGTCGGATGAATGTAATACTATGTCTGTGTCAAAACCAGATATTTGTAACACGTTGAAAATTTGTATTTTGATTCTACGCCTTCATAGCATGTGGGTTTGGGAAATGACATTTCTAAGTTTAAAAATGTTTTACTGTTTGTTCCTAAATCTTTAAATGCTATGCCTTGTGTTACAAAGTTTAAAAGTGTAGGAATTATTGTGACTGATGTACCACAAGAAACCATGAGCAATATAGAATTTTTCAGATTAAAGGAAGAACAAAATCTTTAGGAAAAAGTTATAGAAGAAAGAATCGTATCATGTTCCGATGCCTCAACATCACAATCATCTTCATCTTGTGATGATAATTATCAGGCTAAGGCGTTTTATGATAAAGTTTGTTTTAGTTGTGGTGCTTCAAATCATGTTTCAAAGAGTTGTAATTAGACAACAATTCATCTTAATGAAGAATTATCTCCTAAAATTTCCTTAAATTCGAATGTGCAATCTAAATCTTCTCACAGTAGAGATTTTAGGCGTAAAATAATCAAAAATACTAAAAATAGATTGAAAAGGACTTAGAAAGTTAAAAATAATGTTCTTTATGATGACCACACTTCATCAAAGGAGGATTCTGATTATGATTTCCAAGAGATGTCATATAATAACAAGAAACTTCGTGACAATAATGGTTATGGTAAAAATTTCTAAATAATTTGATATGTATAGGGGCAACCCAGAAGGACTGGAGATAATATTTGGTACGTTGACAATGGTTGCTCATGACACATGACTAGACATTTTAATCTGCTGTAGAATTATCATCCAATGGATGGAGATTATGTGGCCTTTGCAGGCAATCCAAGAGGAGGGAAGATTGAAGGTCAAGGAACTGTTTCGAATGGTGTAAATAGTCTGGAGCATGACAATTTCGTTCCACAATTGAAGTACAATAAGATGAGTGTCTCCCAAATCTGTGATAAAGACTTTTATGCCCTGTTCAACTCTAGAGAATGCCTGAATCTGAAACCTGGGGTGGTTATTCCAGTAGAACTTATTCTTATGAGAGCTCCAAGAAGATTCAACACGTACAGTCTAGACATGAACAACCCATCTGGAATCGAATCATGTTTTCTCTCAAAAGCTTCTAAAGACGAATCGTTTCTTTGGCACAAGAGATTAGGACATGTTAACTTCAAAACCATGAACCGTCTGGTTCGAGGAAACATTATCATCGGTTTACCTCTAAAATATTTCTCTCCTATGGAACATTGCCTTTCCTGTTCCAAGGGCAAGCAACACAAATCCACTCATAAACCCAAAATCACAAATTCCATTGACTCGCCTCTCTAATTGCATCACATGGATCTCTTTGGTCCTATGAGGGTCATGAGTCTTGGACGCAAATCTTTCTGTTTAGTGGTAACCGATGACTTCTCTCAGTTTACTTGGTTGTTCTTCCAGGCTAAGAAAGATGAGACGCCAGAGACTCTGAAGATTTACCTGCCTCAAATTGAGAATCTATTTAATCTGAAGGTGAAGACTATTCGCAGTGATCATGGAACAGAATTCAAGAATGCCACTCTTGATTCCTTCTGTGAAAGCAAAGGAATTTCTCAGAAATTTAGTGCACTGCGCACTCCTAAACAGAATGGTGTAGCTGAAAGAAGAAACCATACGTTGATAGAAGCTGCAAGAACCATGATCGTGGATTCCAAGATTCCTGTCACGTTTTGGGCCGAGGCAATTAACACTGCATGTTTTGTGCAAAATCGAGTTCTTATCACCAAAAGCTGCAACAAGACACCATATGAGATCATGTACAAGCGCAAGCCGGTTATTGATTTCTTCATAAAGTTTGGGTGTGTTTTCACGATGCTAAATACTTCGGATCAGCTGAACAAGTTTGAAGCCAAAGCCGGTGAATGGTATTTTGTGGGATATTCGTCTAATCAAAGGGCTTTTCATGTTTACAACAAACAAAGGAGGTTGGTGTTGGAATCCATTGATATCAATTGGCATGAAATCAATCATACGGACCCTGTGGACGGTCCAACTTGGCTTTTTGATGTCGAATCTTTGTTTAAATCATTTAATCTTCCTGTATTTTCAAATGAATTAACTCCTGCTAATCCTTACTTTTCTGTGAATAATCTAGGGAATATAAATGATCCAAGTCCTTCCTCATCCACTCAACAAGAAAACCATGCACCTGCTGCTGTTGAATCTAATGTGTACTCTTTCGGTTCTGGTGCGACAAGTGAAACTACTGAAGAAAACAATCACCCAATAATAGATGTTGCCTCACAATCATCTACTGAAGATTCCATTGTTGATGAAGTTGATCCTCATGACAATAACATTACAAATATGGATGAACTATTGGAAGAAGATGAGATTCCATAATTGATAATTCACAAGAATCATCTCACTTACAACATCATTGGTCCGCTCTATGTGGGTGTTCGCACTCGTAGTGCCTGTGAAGCAACGAATGACGGTATGGTCTCATTCTTCATTTCTCTGGTGGATCCTAAGAACATCAAAGCAGTTTTGCTTGAGAATAGCTGGGTGGAAGCAATGTAAGAGGAATTACAACAATTCTCAAAATTGAATGTCTGGAATCTGGTGTACCGTCCCAATAACAAAGTACCCATCGTCACACGTTGGGTCTTTCGCAACAAAAAGGATGAAGGAGGAATTGTGCTTTGGAACAAAGCTCGTTTGGTGTAACATCCCAAAAATAGTAATTTAGTAAACAATTACGCGATAGAGGCTTAATCGTCATAAAACAAAAGAAAAACGGATGGAGTTGGGCTCGGCTCCAACGGGCCGATGAAAGCCCAGGTATATAAGGGGCAAGGCAGCCCCCATCACCATTTCATCTTCATTTCATCATTCTAGAGAGAGAAAGGAGAGCTCGGGTGTAACATCCCGAAAATAGTAAATAAGTAAATAATAATACGATGGAGATTTATACGACATAAAATGAAATAAGAACGGATGGACTTGGGCTCGACTCCAACGGGCCGAGGGAAGCCCAGGTATAAAAGGGGCAAGACAGCCCATTTGACCATTTCACCTCCATTTCACCAATTCTAGAGAGAGAAAGGGAGCCCGAGTCTAGAGAGAGAAAGCCGACAGATCGTCACGAGATTTGAGGAGCACGTTACTACTGAGATCGTGAGCAAAACCTCTGGATCATAATTCCAATCCAGGTAATGATTCGATCATAATATGAGTTTTTGTTCATTTTGGGGTTTCTCGGGTTTTAGCTAAATAGGTGATGTTTTTACGGATGAAACTTGAAAATAAGCTTAGAAATAGAATCTAGAATGAAAACCGCACGTTTTGATCAAAGAAAATTGTAAGATTAGCATGATCGGATTAACATGCAAGAATTCCGAAATTTGGGTCCAAGAACAAGGTACTGCGTACTTACCAAGTGCGCAGGAAGGAATCCCTGCGTACTTACTAAGTGCGCAGGCAGCAGTCCCTGCGTACTTACCAAGTACGCAGGAGGAAGACTCCTGCGCACTTACCAAGTGCGCATGAGCAAGTCCCTGCGCACTTACTAAGTGCGCAGGAAGCAGACAGCAGGCCACAGGTTGGTTAAGTAAAGTCAGTAAGTTTAGAATGATTAAACCATTAGAGTCGGGGTTGGGTCTAATGTGTATTTAACTACCTAATCCAGATCGAAGGTGACGCCGTTGGGCCTTTGTTTAGGACAACCTAGAGTAGCTCGTCAGGTGAGTTCTATGTGCCCCCTTCTATGTATGTGCAAATGATTTATAAATGTTTTGGGGCTGAAGTGTATACACTAAATGGATAAATGCTATAAGTGACAATGTGATCATACGTATATATTTGAATATATAAATACTTAAATATGTGAAAATGAATTATGAATAAAGAATGAAGCGTATGATATAAAGAAAGAATGAAAGAAGGATATAACGTAAAAGAATGAAATCTTGCTTTATATTATATATATTGCATGTTATGAATGAATGTAAACGTTATAAACCCTTCTGTGACAACGGCTACTTCGGTAGACGGATGACCACGTGACTATTTTGCAACCGGGACGAAAACGTTCCTACGTAAGATAGGACGTATGAAAAGGTAAAAATGGACGGTCGAAGCAATTGCCTTAACTAATGTAGAACGGTTGCATACATAATGGTCGCGTGGGAAACGGATGCCCTAGGGCAGACGGATTTAATGTTATGACGGACTACGACGGTAGGACGGTTAAGAGCGGACGGACAAAAGTTGCCGGACGGATTTAATGTTATGACGGACGGTTTTCTAGAGCCGGACGGTTATGAGAAGGGCTACGACGGTAGCTCTGACTGCGATGTCTTCGTGACATTCGCGATAAGTATGATGGGTTGATCTCCCTTAAGATTATGGCCAATATGTGTTCTCCCAAAGAAAGTATGTATGTACATATGTATATACCCTCAATGAATGTTATGTGAGAACAGTAAAGTAAAGAATATTTAAAAGTATGAATATACATGTATACATTATATTCAGGATAAGATAAATATTATGTATGATTGTCTTTAAACTAGAACTCACCAGCGTTAGCTGACTTTTAGTATACATTTCAGGTAACAAAGGAAAGGGTCGTGCGAAGGCGTGAAGGTTACCTGGCACAAGACTGACATTCCACTTTTGTTTGTTAAGAATATGTTATGCTTTTATTTGTAAAGACTTCCGCTGTTTTGATTATGTAATTGAATGACGAATGTTTTAATATTTATGACTATGTTTATGAGTAAATCCAACAAGTGAGGTCACCCGGTTTAGGGGCCTTACAAGTTGGTATCAGAGCAATAGTTTGAGAGATTTAGACATCCCTAAATGTCTAGACTCAAACTGATTATGGGACCAAAGCACGGATGTCAGTATGGGTAACCAACGCCAACGCTAGCACGGTAAGTAAGTCGTAAAGTTAATGCTCTTGCATAGGAATAGATACCTTAACTTAGAACAAATATATGTTAATGCCACGACTGATTTGAAGAGTTTCGAACCCGAAAAGCAATGTAAATTTGTAATCACAAACCGGTCACTGTAATTAAGAATTTACCTTGCTCGTACTGTTCCAAACTATGATCTGAAGAAATGACATTGATGTATTCCCTTTTTAACTATCAGGAAATTAAGAACTATGGCTGGTGGAGGAAGGACAGGACCTCGAGGCGGTCGCACTGGCCGGCGAGGTAGACCTCCGTTGAACCCAAGATTTGAAGATGAAGAGAGTGTGCACGCAGAGCACACCGAAAGTGTGCGCGAAACAGAAGTGACCCCAATTAGGGACAACAGTCCAGGGCCTATACAGTTGGAACCTGAAGTCAGGGATGCTATTGCCCGTGAAGTTGTGCTCACTTTGCAAAAGGTATTGCCGGATCTACTATCCGAGGCAATAAAGAAAAGTAAAGAGGGGGATGAAGGAAACCACGAAGAAACGGTATATGACAGCGACGGGGATGAGATAAAAGTGGGGCCAAGCACTAAAGGGTGCACTTATAAAGGTTTCAAAGATGGAGACCCACCCAAGTTTGATGGTAGCAAGGATTCGGTGGCTACTTTGGAATGGATTGAGAGAATGAACGCTGTAATCAACATCAGCGAGTGCCGACCAGACCAGGCGGTTAAATATGTTGCTCATTCTTTCACCAATGAAGCACTAGGTTGGTGGAGAAATATTCAAAGAACAAAGTCGCCACATGCTCTTGCCCGAATGACATGGGAGGACTTGAAAAAGATCGTAATCCAAAAGTTCTGCCCACAGAATGAGATTGATCGTGTGGAGAACGAGTTCCTAAACTTCAAAGCTGGCGACAAGACTCATCGCCAATATACTTCAAGGTTCAACGAGCTGGCCCAACTGGTACCACACTTGGTGGAAACCGAAGAATGTATGATCAAATACTATGTGAAGGGTCTGCCGCAAAGGGTCCGTGTCCACGTAAAAGCCAACCTACCCTCGACTTTCGAGTCGGTAGTCAACCTGGCTGGAATCGTTTACGACGATTATGCCAATGAGGACCCGACACCTGTGACACAAAAGAGGAAATGGGAGAATCCGTCTAGAGGCACCGGAAGAGGGAATGAAACAACTAAAATTAAGAAACCGAGGTTGGACGGACATGAAACGTGCAAGAAATGTGGAAAGCAACATAGTGGCGAGTGTCGAATCGGCACCACCGTGTGTTGTAAGTGCGGGAGGCCGGGGCACTACTCCCGAGATTGTTGGAAGGACGCCAAATGTCAAGTATGTGGATTGGTTGGGCATCTGACAAAGAATTGCAGGAAGGCCGGCCAATCTAGTTCGGGAAAGGAGAAGGAACAGGAACAACAAAAGGCTAGGACCCAAGCCTATGCCTTAACTGAGGAAGAAGCAAGGGGAAACCCTGATGTCGTGTCAGGTACGTTTCTAGTTAATGATGAACGTGCTGCGATTTTATTTGATTCTGGTGCTAGTAAAAGCTTTATATCAAATGCATTTAGTCGTAAACTAGATTGCACTATCAACACCATAGTAAAGGCCTTTAGCGTACAAACTGCCGTTGGTAAAAATTCGGCAGTATTCCAAGTAACAGAGGATTGCATCATAGAAATAGAGGGTCATAAGTTCCCTTCTAGATTATTCCTTCTCACCTTAGGAGGATTCGATATAGTATTGGGTATGGATTGGCTAGCTGCCAATGAAGCTCAAATCATATGTAAACGTAAGAGGATACACCTCAAAGCTCCAAGCGGCAGTCCAATTACGGTTTATGGGGATTGGAATTGCACGATGCCGAACGTCATCTCGATGATTAAGGCCGAAAGTTATATGAGGCGCGGTTGCGAAGCTTATCTGGCGTATGTTATTGACGATAGAATGAAAAAGAAAGAACTCAAGAATGTACCCGTGGTGTGCAACTTTCCGGAAGTGTTCCCTGAGGATCTACCTGGGTTGCCACCCGATCGGGAAATAGAATTTCAGATTGATTTACTGCCAGGAGCTGAGCCCGTTGCCAAAGCCCCCTACCGATTGGCTCCGTCAGAAATGAAAGAATTGATGTCTCAACTAGAGGAACTAACAGAAAAAGGATTTGTTAGACCGAGCATCTCACCATGGGGCGCTCCGGTATTATTTGTAAAGAAAAAGGACGGCAGCATGCGCATGTGCATTGATTACCGCGAATTGAACAAGAGAACAGTAAAGAACAAATACCCGCTACCTAGAATAGACGATCTTTTTGATCAACTGCAAGGTGCGAGTTGGTTCTCAAAGATCGATCTTAGGTCGGGTTACCATCAGTTGAAAGTAAGAGAAGAAGACGTACCAAAGACCGCGTTTCGCACACGTTATGGACATTATGAATTCCTCGTGATGTCCTTCGGATTGACTAACGCTCCAGCAGCGTTCATGGATTTGATGAATAGAGTATGTCGACCAATGTTGGATCGATCAGTGATAGTTTTCATAGACGACATACTGATATATTCGAAAAACGAGGGTGATCACCACTGTCACCTAAGAGAAGTTCTGGAAGTGTTAAAGCAGGAGAAGTTGTACGCAAAATTCTCCAAATGCGCGTTCTGGCTTAGGGAAGTCCAATTCCTAGGTCATGTGATAAACCCAAACGGCATCATGGTAGATCCTACAAAGATAGAAACAGTAAAGGAATGGAACATCCCAAGGACACTAACAGAGATACGAAGTTTTCTTGGATTGGCAGGCTACTATCGAAGGTTCATTCAAGATTTCTCAAGGATAGCCTCGCCACTAACTAAACTGACACGGAAAGAAGTGAAATATGAATGGAGTCAAACCCAAAATAACGCGTTTGAGGAACTTAAGACATGATTAACCCAAGCTCCAGTCTTGACTCTACCTGAGGGAAATGAAGACTTGGTAGTCTACTCTGACGCTTCGGGGAAGGGTTTAGGTTGCGTACTTATGCAACGAGGAAAGGTAATTGCTTATGCCTCACGACAACTAAAGATTCACGAGGTTAACTACCCAACGCACGATCTCGAGTTAGCAGCAGTAGTTTTCGCATTGAAAATATGGAGGCACTATTTGTATGGAGTTAAATGCACCATCTACTCCGATCATAAAAGCTTGAAGTACTTTTTCGAGCAAAAAGAATTAAAAATGAGGCAAAGGAGGTGGTTAGAGCTACTGAAAGACTATGACTGTGAAATATTGTACCATCCAGGCAAGGCAAATGTTGTGGCTGACGCTTTAAGTAGAAAGGAAGAATCGGCACCCATCCGGATCAAAGCGTGTCAGCTGATTATAACACCAGATTTGATGGGCGAAATAACAAAGGCACAAGATGAAGCACTGTTAGAAAGAAATGTGAAACGGGAAAGAATAGTAGGACAACAAGGGAACTTAAGTGCAAATACATACGGTGTACGAACTAGGTTTGGCCGGATATGGATACCTTAGATTGGCGAGCTTAGAGCCAAAATACTCGATGAGGCCCATAAGTCTCGTTATTCTATCCACCCCGGGACAAACAAAATGTATCAAGACTTGAAGAAAGAGTACTGGTGGCCTGGCATGAAGAATGATGTGACTGAATACGTGAGCAAGTGCTTAACGTGTTCACTAGTTAAAGCCGAGCACCAGAAACCATGCGGTAAAATGCAACCTTTACCTATACCATAATGGAAGTGGGAAGAGATCACAATGGACTTCATTACCAAGCTACCGCGAACAGCTAAAGGCAATGATACCATTTGGGTGATCGTCGATCGATTGACGAAAAGTGCTCACTTCTTGCCAATACGTGAGGCTTCTTCATCGGAAAGACTAGCAGAAGTATTTATAAAGGAAATTGTGAGTAGACATGGTATGCCACTGTCGATTGTGTCCGACAGGGATACTAGATTCACCTCAAGGTTTTGGAAGAAATTCAATGAAGCGATGGGAACCAGACTGAACATCAGCACCGCTTACCACCCTCAAACCGATGGTCAATCTGAAAGGACCATTCAGACCTTGGAGGACATGCTCCGGGCCTGTATCATTGACTTCGGTGGGAGCTGGGACAGCCATCTACCATTGGCAGAATTTTCATATAACAACAGCTATCACTCAACTATTGACATGCCGCCATTTGAAATGTTGTATGGGAGGAAATGTAGGACCCCGGTTTGTTGGGGGGAAATTGGACAAAAGGATTTTGCAAGTCTCGAAGTGGTCAAAGCTACTTCCGAGAAATTTGACCAAATCAAGGCTCGAATGAAAGCCGCAAAGGACAGACAGAAATCATACCCGGACAAGAGAAGAAGGGATTTAGAGTTTCAAGTAGGGGACATGGTACTGTTAAAGGTATCACCGTGGAAAGGAATCATCCGATTCAGGAAGCGTGGCAAACTGAGTCCAAGGTTTGTCGGACCTTTCAAGATTTTAGCAAGAGTGGGTCAAGTTGCTTACAGACTCGACCTACCCGTTGAGCTTAATGGAATACACCCTACGTTCCACGTGTCTCACCTACGCAAGTGCCTAGCCGATGACACAGCTCACATACCTTACGACGAGATCGAGGTGGATAACAACCTAAATTACATAGAGGAACCAATAGCCATCCTTGACCGAGCTGAGAAACGACTACGCAACAAGTCGATACCGTTAGTCAAGATACAATGGAAACATAGAAAAGGGTCGGAAGCTACATGGGAAAAAGAAGACGAGATGAGGGAACTATACCCTCAATTGTTTGACGTATAAACAGTTTCGAGGACGAAACCTCTTTAAGGAGGGTAGACTTGTAACATCCCGAAAATAGTAAATAAGTAAATAATAATACGATGGAGATTTATACGACATAAAATGAAATAAGAACGGATGGACTTGGGCTCGACTCCAACGTGCCGAGGGAAGCCCAGGTATAAAAGGGGCAAGACAGCCCATTTGACCATTTCACCTCCATTTCACCAATTCTAGAGAGAGAAAGGGAGCCCGAGTCTAGAGAGAGAAAGTCGACGGATCGTCACGAGATTTGAGGAGCACGTTACTACTGAGATCGTGAGCAAAACCTCTGGATCATAATTCCAATCCAGGTAATGATTCGATCATAATATGAGTTTTTGTTCATTTTGGGGTTTCTCGGGTTTTAGCTAAATAGGTGATGTTTTTACGGATGAAACTTGAAAATAAGCTTAGAAATAGAATCTAGAATGAAAACCGCACGTTTTGATCAAAGAAAATTGTAAGATTAGCATGATCGGATTAACATGCAAGAATTCCGAAATTTTGGTCCAAGAACCAGGTACTGCGTACTTACCAAGTGCGCAGGAAGGAATCCCTGCGTACTTACTAAGTGCGCAGGCAGCAGTCCCTGCGTACTTACCAAGTACGCAGGAGGAAGACTCCTGCGCACTTACCAAGTGCGCATGAGCAAGTCCCTGCGCACTTACTAAGTGCGCAGGAAGCAGACAGCAGGCCACAGGTTGGTTAAGTAAAGTCAGTAAGTTTAGAATGATTAAACCATTAGAGTCGGGGTTGGGTCTAATGTGTATTTAACTACCTAATCCAGATCGGAGGTGACGCCGTTGGGCCTTTGTTTAGGACAACCTAGAGTAGCTCGTCAGGTGAGTTCTATGTGCCCCCTTCTATGTATGTGCAAATGATTTATAAATGTTTTGGGGCTGAAGTGTATACACTAAATGGATAAATGCTATAAGTGACAATGTGATCATACGAATATATATGAATATATAAATACTTAAATATGTGAAAATGAATTATGAATAAAGAATGAAGCGTATGATATAAAGAAAGAATGAAAGAAGGATATAACGTAAAAGAATGAAATCTTGCTTTATATTATATATATTGCATGTTATGAATGAATGTAAACGTTATAAACCCTTCTGTGACAACGGCTACTTCGGTAGACGGACGACCACGTGACTATTTTGCAACCGGGACGAAAACGTTCCTACGTAAGATAGGACGTATGAAAAGGTAAAAATGGACGGTCGAAGCAATTGCCTTAACTAATGTAGAACGGTTGCATACATAATGGTCGCGTGGGAAACGGATGCCCTAGGGCAGACGGATTTAATGTTATGACGGACTACGACGGTAGGACGGTTAAGAGCGGACGGACAAAAGTTGCCGGACGGATTTAATGTTATGACGGACGGTTTTCTAGAGCCGGACGGTTATGAGAAGGGCTACGACGGTAGCTCTGACTGCGATGTCTTCGTGACATTCGCGACAAGTATGATGGGTTGATCTCCCTTAAGATTATGGCCAATATGTGTTCTCCCAAAGAAAGTATGTATGTACATATGTATATACCCTCAATGAATGTTATGTGAGAACAGTAAAGTAAAGAATATTTAAAAGTATGAATATACATGTATACATTATATTCAGGATAAGATAAATATTATGTATGATTGTCTTTAAACTAGAACTCACCAGCGTTAGCTGACTTTTAGTATACATTTCAGGTAACAAAGGAAAGGGTCGTGCGAAGGCGTGAAGGTTACCTGGCACAAGACTGACATTCCACTTTTGTTTGTTAAGAATATGTTATGCTTTTATTTGTAAAGACTTCCGCTGTTTTGATTATGTAATTGAATGACGAATGTTTTAATATTTATGACTATGTTTATGAGTAAATCCAACAAGTGAGGTCACCCGGTTTAGGGGCCTTACATCGGGTCTAGAGAGAGAAAGTCAACGGATCGACACGAGATTGAAGGAGCACATTACAGTTGAGCTTGTGAGTAAAACCTCCGAATCAGAAGTCCAATCCAGGTAACGATTCGATCATAATCTGAGTTTTTGTTTGTTTTGGGGTTTCTCGGGTTTTAGCTAAATAGGAGACGTTTTTATGGATGAAACTTGAAAATAAGCTTAGAACTAGCAGAGTGAAAACCGCACCTTTTGATCAAAGAAAATTGTAAGATTAGCATGATCGGATCAACATGCAAAATTTTGGACTTGTCCAAAAAACAGGTGCTGCGTACTTATCAAGTACGCAGTAGGGACGTCCTGCGTACTTACCAAGTACGCAGGAGAAAGATCATGCGTACTTACCAAGTACACAGGTACGCAAGAGAAAGATCATGCGTACTTACCAAGTACGCAGGAGAAAGATCATGCGTACTTGTCAAGTGCGCATGAGCAAGGCCCTGCGCACTTACTAAGTGCGCAGGCAGCAGACCAGTAAGTAAATTCAGTATGTTTAGAATGATTGAACCGTCAGAGTCGGGGTTGGGTCTGATGTGTATTTAAACTACCTAATTCAGATCGTAGGTGATGTTGTTGGACCTTTGTTTAGGACAACCAAGACTAACTTTTCAGGTGAGTTCTATGTGCCCCCTTCTATGTTATGTGCAAACCTTATTAAATGTTTTGGGGCTGAAATGTATACACTAAATGAATAAATGATATGAATGCTAATGTGATCATACGTGATATACTAATATATATTATATATATATATATATATACAAAAATGAATTATGCGCAAAGAATGAATCGTATGATTATATAGAATGAATGAAAGAATAACACAATGTGTAAGAATGAAATCTTGCTTTATATCCATGTATATATTGCTTGCCAAGTATAATAAAAAGTTATGGAAGCTTCGATGATAACGGCTACTTCGGTAGACGGACGACCACGTGACTATTTTGTAACTGGGACAAAGACGTTCCTTCATCAGCTAGGACGTACGAAAGCCATTAATGGACGGTCGAAGCAAATGGCATATTATGAATAGTAGAACGGTTGCATAAAAAAATAGTCGCATGGGAAACGGATACCCTCGGGTAGACGGGCGAATTACGGCCTACGACGGTAGGACGGTTGTAAGTCATGACGGACGGTTGTAAGAATGGCGGGCCATGACGATGGACCGTGGCGCTTGTCTTTGTGACATTCGCAAACAAATGACGGGTTGATCACCCTTAAGTGTATGACCCATGAAAGTAAAGAAAAGAAAAAGGTGAATGCATATATATATATATATATATATGTATATATATATATATATATATATATATATATATATATATATATATGTAATCACAAAAGAAAGATGAAAGAAAAGAAAAAGTTATGAATACGTATTTATATATATGTAATCACAAAAGAAAGATGAAAGAAAAGCAAAAGTTATGAATACGTATTTATATATATGTAATCACAAAAGAAAGATGAAAGAAAAGCAAAAGTTATGAATACGTATTTATATATATGTAATCACAAAAGAAAGATGAAAGAAAAGCAAAAGTTATGAATGTATATAATTATGTATACTTATAAAGAAAAGAATGATCATACTTAATAGTTTTAAACTGGAACTCACCAGCGTTAGCTGACTTTTAGTATACATTTCAGGTACAGAAAGGAAGGGTCGTGCGAAGGCGTGAAGGTTACCCGGAACAAGACTGACATCCCACTTTTATATATGTTAAGACAAATTTTATGTACTAAATTTTAAAGACTTCCGCTGTTATGTCATGTCAATGTTACGTTATGTGATGATTGAATTCGAATGTTTTAAATTTAAGCTCAATATTTTGACTATGTTTATGAGTAAATCCAACAAGTGAGGTTACCCGGGAATGGGGCCTTACAAGTTGGTATCAGAGCAATAGTTTGAGAGAATCGGACATCCCTAATTGTCTGGACTCAAGCTGATTATGGGACCAACGCACGGATGTCAATATGGGTAACCAACGCCAACGCCAGCACGGTAAGTAAGTACTAGAGTTAATACACTTGGATAAGAATTGACACCTTAACTTAGAACAAATAGATGTCAATGTCACAACCGAATTGAAGAGTTTTGAACCCGAAAAGCAATGTAAATTAGTAATCACAAACCGGTTACTGTAATTAAAAATTTACCTTGCTCGTACTGTTCCAAACTATGATCTGAAGAAATGACATTGATGTATTCCCTCTATAACTATCAGGAAACTAAGAATTATGGCTGGTGGGGAAGAACAGGACGCCGAGGCGGTCGCACTAGCCGAGTAGGTAGACCCCCGTTGAATCAAAGACCAGAAGAAGAAGAAGAAGAGAGTGTGCACGCAGAACACACCGAGAGTGTGCACGAAACAGAAGTAACCCCAACTGGAGACAACAATCCAGGGCTGATACAGTTGGAACCCGAAGTCAGGGATGCTATTGCCCGTGAAGTTGTGCTCACTCTGAAGAAAGTATTGCCTGATCTACTATCCGAGGCACTAAAGAAAAGTAAATAGGATGATGAAGGAGGCCATGAAGAGAAAGTGTATGATAGTGATGGGGATGAAGTGAAAATGGGATCAAGTAATCGTGGGTGCACTTACAAAGGATTCAAAGACGGAGACCCACCCAAGTTCGATGGGAGCAAGGATTCAGTGGCAACGCTCGAATGGATTGAGAGGATGAACGTTGTAATTAACATCAGCGAGTGTCGACCGGACCAGGAGGTTAAGTATGTTGCTCATTCTTTCACCAACGAAGCACTAGGTTGGTGGAGAAACATTCAGAGAACAAAGTCGCCAAACGCTATCGCCAGAATGACATGAGAAGACCTGAAGAAGCTCATAATCCAAAAGTTCTACCCACAGAACGAGATTGATCGTGTGGAGAACGAGTTCCTAAACTTTAAGGCAGGCAGCAAGACGCACCGCCAGTATACCTCTAGATTCAATGAGCTAGCTCAACTGGTACCCCACCTGGTGGAGACAGAAGAGCAAATGATCAAGTATTATGTGAAGGGCCTACCTCAAAGGGTCCGTGTCCACGTGAAAGCCAACCTACCCTCGACCTTCGAGTCGGTAGTGAATCTGAGCGGAATCGTCTACGACGATTATGCCAATGAGGAACCACCAACAGAGACCCAAAAGAGAAAATGGGAGAACCCGTCTAGAGGCACCAGAAGAAGGAATGTGACAACCGAAATTAAGAAACCAAGGTCAGAAGGGTATGAAACTTGCAAGAAATGTGGAAGGCAACATCTTGGCGAGTGTCGAGTCGGCACCACCACATGTTATAGGTGTGGGAAGGCGGGACACTATTCTCGCGACTGTTTGAGAGACACTAAATGCAAAAGTTTTGGACAATTTGGACATCTGACCAAGAGTTGCAGAAAAACCAAACAATCTGGTTCGGGAAAAGAAAAGGAACAAGAACAGCCAAAGGCTAGGACACGAGCCTACGCCCTGACTGAGGAGGAAGCAAGGCGAAACCCTGATGTTGTGTCAGGTACGTTCCTAGTTAATAACGAACATGCTGCTATTTTATTTGACTCTGGTGCTAGTAAAAGTTTTATATCCAATGCATTTAGTCGTAAACTAGGTTGCACTATCAACACCATAGTAAAGGTCTATAGCGTACAAACTGCCGTTGGTAAAAATTCGGCAGTATTTCTAGTAACAGAGGATTGCATCATAGAAATAGAGGGTCATAAGTTCCCTTCTAGATTATTCCTTCTCACCTTAGGAGGATTCGATATAGTATTGGGTATGGATTGGCTAGCTGCCAACGAAGCTCAAATCATATGTAAACGTAAGAGGATACACCTCAAAGCTCCTAGCGGCAGTCCAATTACGGTTTATGGGGATTGGAATTGCACGATGCCGAACATCATCTCAATGATCAAGGCCGAAAGATACATGAGGCGCGGTTACGAAGCTTATTTGGCATGTGTTATTGATGATAGAATGAAAATGAATGAACTCAAGAATGTACCCGTGGTGTGCAACTTTCTGGAAGTATTCCCTGAGGATCTACCTGGGTTACCACCCGATAGGGAAATAGAATTTCAGATTGACTTATTGCCAGGAGCTGAGCCGTTGCCAAAGCCCCCTACCGATTGGCTCTGTCAGAAATGAAAGAATTGATGTCTCAACTAGAGGAACTAACAGAAAAAGGATTTATTAGACCGAGCATCTCACCGTGGGGCGCTCCGGTACTATTTGTAAAGAAGAAGGACGGCAGCATGCGCATGTGCATTGACTACCGAGAGTTGAACAAGAGGACGGTAAAGAACAAATACCCACTGCCTTGAATAGACGAACTTTTTGATCAACTGCAAGGTGCAAGTTGGTTTTCAAAGATCGATCTTAGGTCGGGTTACCATCAGTTGAAAGTAAGAGAGGAAGACGTACCAAAGACCGCGTTTCGCACGCGTTATGGGCATTATGAGTTTCTCGTGATGTCCTTCGGATTGACCAACGCACCAGCAGCGTTTATGGATTTGATGAATAGAGTATGTCGACCCATGTTGGATCGATCAGTGATAGTTTTTATAGACTACATACCGGTATATTCGAAAAGCCAGGGTGATCACCACTGTCACCTAAGGGAGGTTCTGGAGGTGCTAAAGCAGGAAAAGTTGTACGCAAAATTCTCCAAATGCGCATTCTGGCTTAGGGAAGTCCAATTCCTAGGTCATATAATAAACCCAAACGGCATTATGGTGGATCCTGCAAAGATCGAGACAGTAAAGGAATGGAACGTCCCAAAGACACCAACAGAGATACGAAGTTTTCTGGGATTGGCAGGCTACTATCGAAGGTTCATTCAAGATTTTTCAAGAATAGCCTTGCCACTAACTAAGTTGACACGGAAGGAAGTGAAGTATGAATGGGGTCAAACCCAAAACAACGCGTTTGAAGAACTTAAGGCACGATTAACCCAAGCTCCAGTCTTGACTCTACCTGAGGGAAATGAAGACTTGGTAGTCTATTCTGACGCTTTGGGGCAGGGTTTGGGGTGCGTACTTATGCAACGAGGAAAGGTAATTGCTTACGCCTCGCGACAACTAAAGATTCACGAGGTTAACTACCCGACACACGACCTAGAGTTAGCAGCAGTAGTTTTCGCGTTGAAAATATGGAGGCACTATCTGTATGGAGTTAGATGCACCATCTACTCAGATCACAAAAGCCTGAAGTACTTTTTCGGGTAAAAGGAATTAAACATGAGGCAAAGGAGGTGGTTAGAGCTACTGAAAGACTATGACTGTAAGATATTGTACCATCCAGGCAAGGCAAACGTGGTGGCTGACGCTTTAAGCAGGAAGGAAGAATCGGAACCTATCAGAATCAAAGCATGTTAGCTGATTATAACACCTGATTTGATGAGTGAGATATCAAAGGCACAAGATGAAGCACTATTAGAAGAAAATGTAAAACGGGAAAGAATAGCAGGACAACAAGGAAATTTGGATGCAAATGCATACGGTGTATGAACTAGGTTTGGCCGGATGTGGATACCTAAGATTGGCGAGCTTAGAGCCAAAATACTCGATGAGGCCCATAAGTCTCGTTATTCTATCCACCCCGGGACAAACAAAATGTATCAAGACTTGAAGAAAGAGTACTGGTGGCCGGGCATGAAGAATGATGTGACTGAGTACGTGAACAAGTGCTTGACGTGTTCACTAGTTAAGGCCGAGCACTAGAAACCATGCGGTAAAATGCAACCCTTACCAATACCGGAATGGAAGTGGGAGGAGATCACGATGGACTTCATTACCAAGCTACCGCGAACAGCTAAAGGCAATGATACCATCTGGGTGATCGTCGACCGCTTGACGAAAAGTGCTCACTTCTTGCCAATACGTGAGACTTCTTCGTCAGAAAGACTAGCAGAAATATTTATCAAGGAAGTTGTGAGTAGACATGGTATGCCGTTGTCGATTGTGGCCGACAGGGATACTAGATTCACGTCAAGGTTTTGGAAGAAATTCAATGAAGCAATGGGCATTAGACTGAACATCAGCACCGCTTACCACCTCCAAACCGATGGACAATGGGAAAGGACCATTCAGACCTTGGAGGACATGCTCCGGGCCTATATCATTGACTTCGGTGGGAGTTGGGACAGCCATCTACCATTGGCAGAATTTTCATATAACAACAGCTATCACTCGACTATTGGCATGCCGCCATTTGAAATGTTGTATGGGAGGAAATGTAGGACCCCGGTTTGTTGGGGGGAAATTGGACAAAAGGATTTTGCAAGTCTCGAAGTGGTCAAAGCTACTTCCGAGAAATTTGATCAAATCAAGGCTCGAATGAAAGCTGCAAAAGACAGACATAAATCATACGCGGATAAGAGAAGAAGGGATTTAGAGTTTCAAGTGGGGGACATGGTACTGTTTAAGGTATCACCATGGAAATGAATCATCCGATTCAGAAGACGTGGCAAACTAAGTCCAAGGTTTGTCGGACCTTTCAAGACTTTAGCGAGAGTGGGTCAAGTTGCTTACAGACTCGACCTACCTATTGAGCTTAATGGAATACACCCAACGTTCCACGTGTCGCACTTACGCAAGTGCCTAGCAAACGACACAGCTCACATACCTTACGACGAGATCGAAGTGGATGACAGACTAAATTATGTGGAGGAACCGATAGCCATTATTGACCGAGCAGAGAAACGACTACGCAATAAGTTGATTCCTTTAGTCAAAATACAATGGAAGCACATAAAAGGGTCAGAAGCTACATCGGAAAAAGAAGACGAGATGAGGGGACTATACCCTAAATTGTTTAACGTATAAGCGGTTTCGAGGGCGAAACCTCTTTAAGGATGGTAGACTTGTAACATCCCAAAAATAGTAATTTAGTAAACAATAACGCGATAGATGCTTAATCGTCATAAAACAAAAGAAAAACGGATGGGCTTGAGCTCGGCTCCAACGGGCCGATGAAAGCCTAGGTATATAAGGGGCAAGGCAGCCCCCTTCACCATTTCATCTTCATTTCATCATTCTAGAGAGAAAAAGGAGAGCTCGGGTCTAGAGAGAGAAAGTCAATGGATCGACACGAGGTTGAAGGAGCACGTTACCGCTGAGCTCGTGAGTAAAACCTCCGAATCAGAAGTCCAATCCATGTAACGATTCGACCATAATCTGAGTTTTTGTTTGTTTTGGGGTTTCTCGGGTTTTAGCTAAATAGGATACGTTTTTATGGATGAAACTTGAAAATAAGCTTAGAACTAGCAGAGTGAAAACCGCACCTTTTGATCAAAGAAAATTGTAAGATTAGCATGATCGGATCAACATGCAAAATTTCGGACTTGTCCAGAAAACAGGTGCTGCGTACTTATCAAGTACGCAGTAGGGACGTCCTGCGTACTTACCAAGTACGCAGGAGAAAGATCATGCGTACTTACCAAGTACGCAGGTACGCAGGAGAAAGATCATGCGTACTTGTCAAGTGCGCATGAGCAGGGCCCTGCGCACTTACTAAGTGCGCAGGCAGCAGACCAGTAAGTAAAGTCAATATGTTTAGAATGATTGAACCGTCAGAGTCGGGGTTGGGTCTGATGTGTATTTAAACTACCTAATTCAGATCGTACGTGACGTTGTTGGACCTTTGTTTAGGACAACCAAGACTAGCTTTTCAGGTGAGTTCTATGTGCCCCCTTCTATGTTATGTGCAAACCTTATTAAATGTTTTGGGGCTGAAATGTATACACTAAATGAATAAGTGATATGAATGCTAATGTGATCATACGTGATATACTAATATATATTATATATATACGAAAATGAATTATGCACAAAGAATGAATCGTATGATTATATAGAATGAATGAAAGAATAACACAATGTGTAAGAATGAAATCTTGCTTTATATCCATGTATATATTGCTTGCCAAGTATAATAAAAACTTATGGACGCTTCGATGATAACGGCTACTTCGGTAGACGGACGACCACGTGACTATTTTGTAACCATGACAAATACGTTCCTTCATCAGCTAGGACGTACGAAAGCCATTAATGGACGGTCGAAGCAAATGGCATATTATGAATAGTAGAATGCTTGCATAAAAAAATAGTCGCATGGGAAACGGATACCCTCGGGTAGACGGGAGAATTACGGCCTACGACGGTAGGACGGTTGTAAGTCATGACGGACGGACACAAGTTGTTGGACGGTTGTAAGAATAAAATTACGGACGGACACTAGTTGCCGGAAGGTTGTAAGAATGGCGGGCCATGACGATGGACCGTGGCGCTTGTCTTTGTGACATTCGCAAACAAATGACGGGTTGATCACCCTTAAGTGTATGACCCATGAAAGTAAAGAAAAGAAAAAAGGTGAATGCATATATATATATATATATATATATATATATGTAATCACAAAAGAAAGATGAAAGAAAAGCAAAAGTTATGAATACGTATTTATATATATGTAATCACAAAAGAAGGAAGAAAGAAAAGCAAAAGTTATGAATACGTATTTATATATATGTAATCACAAAAGAAAGATGAAAGAAAAGCAAAAGTTATGAATACGTATTTATATATATGTAATCACAAAAGAAAGATGAAAGAAAAGCAAAAGTTATGAATGTATATAATTATGTATACTTATTAAGAAAAGAATGATCATACTTAACAGTTTTAAAATAGAACTCACCAGCGTTAGCTGACTTTTAGTATACATTTCAGGTACAGAAAGGAAGGGTCGTGCGAAGGCCTGAAGGTTACCCGGCACAAGACTGACATCCCACTTTTATATATGTTAAGACAAATGTTATGTACTAAATTTTAAAGACTTCCGATGTTATGTCATGTCAATGTTACGTTATGTAATTATTGAATTCGAATGTTTTAAATTTAAGCTCAGTATTTTGACTATGTTTATGAGTAAATCCAACAAGTGAGGTTACCCGGGAATGGGGCCTTACATTTGGTTGTTCAAGGTTTTTATCTAGAAGAAGGGATTGATTTTCAGGAAGTGTTTGCACCCGTGGCTCGCTTAGAGACCATCAGAATGTTTCTCACCTATGCAGCCTATATGGATTTCACACTTCATCAAATGGATGTCAAAAGCGCGTTTCTGTATGGAAAGGTTCTAGAAGAAGTTTATGTTAAGCAGCCACCGGGTTTCATTGATCCTAACTTTCCAGACCATGTATATAAATTAGAAAAGGCATTGTATGGTCTTCATCAAGCACCTCGTCCATGGTATGTGACGTTATCTAAGCATCTGCTTAATAATGGTTTCACACGAGGAGCAATTGACCAAACTTTGTTTAAATGGAAGGACGGAGAGGATACAATCTTGGTGCAGATTTATGTTGATGATATCATTTTTGGATCCACCAATCCCCGTCTGTGCAAAGAGTTTGAAGAAGTGATGCATTCTATGTTTGAAATGAGCTCAATGGGAGAAATGAAGTTCTTTTTGGGATTTCAAGTTGATCAGTCGAAGTCAGGAATTCTTATTCATCAAGAGAAATACATGAAAGAAATCCTGACCAAGTTCAAAATGACTGAGTCCCATCCATTCAAAACTCCTGTAGAAGTCTATCATTGTCTATTTCCTGATTTGGATGGTGAAAGCGTTGATCAGCACCTCTATCGATCCATGATAGGATCTCTCATGTATCTCACTGCCAGCAGACCCGACATAATGTTTTCAGTGTGTTTGTGTGCATGCTTTCAGGCTAATCCTAAACTCTCTCATTTAGTTGAAGTCAAATGTATTTTAAGATATTTAAAGTATAAGCCAAAACTTGGTCTTTGGTATCCTAAAAATAACTTGTTTGATCTTGTGGCTTATCAGATTCGGACTACAAGGGATGCAACTTAGACCGAAAGTCCACTTCTGGGGGTTGTCAATTCCTTGGCAACCGCCTTGCTCATGGCAATATAAGAAACAAACCACAGTTTCCCAATCCACTGCCGAAGCTGAATACATTGCTGCAACTCTTTGTTGTTCCCAAGTCAGATGGATACACCATCAAATGCTTGACTATGGGATCACATTCCATGAGACACGGATCCTTTGTGACAACACTACCGTTCCCCATATTACCAAAAACCCTGTTAAACATTCCAAAACCAAGCACATTGAAATCAAACTTCACTTCATCCGTGATTGTGTCGAAAAGAAACATATCAAAATCGTTGAAGTCAAAATCGACAAGTAAACCACCGACATCTTCACAAAAGCATTTAACTCTGCCAGATTTAAAAAACTGGTGGAGATGCTTGGAATGATCAACTTTCAGTAATCCATGTGCATAGTACCTTTTTTCTGTTTATGCTTATTAATCGGGAAGATTACCAAAAAGATTTTACATTTCCGTATAGTTATTTTTCTTTACAAGCAAATATTTTGGGGAGAAATTGGAATTAATATGTTAAAAAGAAAAGATTTGCTTTGTCAAGCTTTGTCTATAGTTAAAAAGAAAAAGAATTGCATCGTTGAGCCTTGAACATAGTTCTGTAAATTCTAAATCTTTTGATTCTAAATTTTTTGTTTCAGGAAAATTGAATTTGACCGTTGAGAAATGAAAGAGTCTGATCACATCTCTTGAACATGGAATGGACGAAAAGCGATGGTGTTTACTGAGTTATAGCTGGTAGGCCCGACATATGGTTATAACTTGTAAATAGTGTGAAAACCTAAATCTTATTTTATACATGTGTGTTTGAACCCATTATTGAAACATCTAACCCATTTTATTTATTAAGAAACACAATTCAATCAGATATAGTCCTACGTGTTGGATTCCTATTCATACGCCAGGTGACCGTTAAAGTAACGATACTTACCGCGATGACCCCATATGTTTTGTTTACGGAAAGATCTCGAGTGTTCATCTTTTTCCTATCCACTTGGATGATTTGACCCCGTCTGTTTTGCTTACACAAAGATCTCGGGTGTTCAACCTTTTTCTATCCGCTTGGATAATTTTACGACTTCTTCTATTTTGCTTACGAAAAGATCTAGAATGTTCGTATCTTTTTATATCTACTTGGATATTTTTCATTTTTCACTGTCTTAATCTACTTGGATTTCTTATTTTATTTTGGCGGTATGTTTGACGTATTAAGATGGCACCTTGGTTAATCAGAAAGAGATGATAGGATGAATATGGGTATTTCTTGAGGACTGATAGGATTTCAAAACCATTTTATTTCAATATGTGGGGTACACCTTGTATCATGCTTAAATGGTACCTTATAATCACATGAAACCTATGTACAAACAAATGTTCAGGTTTACTTTGCACAAATATCAGCTATCTTCAGGGACTCACAATAGTTGATTGCAAAAGAAAGTGTTTCAAGAAACTGACCAGATCTGATCTCATGTTGGATCTTTTCCAAAAAGTTAAGTGTAAATATTCTTTGTATAGTTTTACTCTATTTTATTCTCATATAAAATCAAATCTTCCTTATTAACTTGTTTAAATGTTGTATATATTTGAGTGTTCTAGTTTCAGTAATTGTGATTCCCTACGATCTGCTGATATTCAAGGATAAAGTCTTCAATCACTCTCTGAATTGGCGGAATCAATTCAGAAATCAAAGTCACACCAAAATGATCGAATCAAATATGAACAAGAAGGATAGAGTCAATCACACAAGATGAATTCAAACATGTTGATAATCTTCATTATACCCGCAATGTAAATCACAGAATAACAACAAAACACACAGAAAATCTCCCTGATAGATTTGGAATCAAACAATACAAAATGAGAATAGTTACTTCAAATTGAAATACAAAAGACAAGACTATTTATACCAAATAATTTCGATCGATTTCTTCTGATCGAAAAGTGTTTTCGACCGAAAACTCTAAAGTTATACAAATCTAAATCTAATTGATTTCTATGGACTACTAGGTTCCAACAATCTCCCCCTAGTCCACAGAACATCAATTATTCACATGTTGTCTTTTGTAGGCTTGGTTTTGGGTTTAACATTTAGCTTCTTAGCATCTAGAGCAGCAAGTCTCTTCTTGATCACTTCAGCTTCATGTCTTCTTGACAAACATCGAGCCACGACTCTCATATACAACTTTTCCTCAACTTTAATCTTCGTGCTCGTATCATACCTGATAGGATTCTTGTACAAAATCTTCAGATCTTCATCCGATAAACTAAACAAGTCAACTCGATCAAAGACTCTGAATTTCGGTGATTTTTCTTGCACGATCACAACTTCATGAGTTTTACTATCATACGTCCATTTTTTGAAGCTTTTGATAAATGTTTCTTTTCTTGCTAGGACGTATACAGTAGAAATTGTATCTGCTGGCTTCACTATATACCTGAATCTTCTTTTATCATTCTTGTCTTTTCTCTTCAACTGTCGGCATTCAGGTACTTGAAATTCTCAAACTTGTCTTTACTACATTCTTTCTTCAAGTACTCTTCAAAATTAGCAGCAAACGTATTGTTTGAAGGATTGATCATCTTCAAGTGACTCAACTCTCTAATATGGGTATGGCAAAGATTTCATCTTTGAGCTTCGATCAAAATATTGGATATTTCCTTCTCCTCTTTTAACCACATACATCTTCTTATTATCATCATACATCCAAGCCAGAATTTCTCCAGTCAATGCTTTTTCTGGACTCTTGATTGTTTGTGCAAGCCTTTTAACAATGGATGGCTTTTCAGTCACTGTCCACCAAGAGCTCTTGTCTATATTTGTAGGCTTTGACTTTTCAACTTGTGGTTCAACATCTTCAGGAACTGTAAATGGTTCTCGTTCATCAACCAGTTTATCCATCTTCCCAATCACCAAGCCATCTTCTTCTACATAGGTTTCCTGTTGTTCATATTCATATTTCTTATATTCAGTGTTGGTCTGATTATCTTGTTCAGTATCTTCAGTCGTTGTGTCATTTCCACCAACACCTCCAGCACCACCACTGTTATTATCATCATCTGAAGAATCATTATCATCTCTCCTTTCACTAATAATCACCACTTCTTCATTATCTTCTTCTTCTTCCTTCTCTGTTTCTTCTTGATTTTCATCAGTTCTTTCCACACCTTCACCTTCATCATTAAGAAGCATATCAACATCAAATAAAGTGTTGTCTTCATACATATTTGCTTCAAAGACTAGAGTTTGAACTTATTCACTTGTAGAAGGAAGTGGTTCAGTGGTTGCTGGACTCTGTACATCTTCAATATTCTCTTCTTGATTAGTGAAGATTGGAACACCAATCTGAGCTATCAAATCTTGAACAATCCTCTGAAGTTGATCAATTTGCTGCTGTTGCTTTACAAGTAAACCCTTCTGTTTGTTGCTTTCTGTTTTCAATTCTCTTATCTCTCTTGTATTTGCAGCTTCTCTACTTTGTAGATTGGAGATTTGATTTTTCAGCTGACTAACTACATCTGTTGTTTCTCTTGTAGCATAATTCAAAAACTCTTCGTCAACCAAACCATAATTCTTTGATTTCTTAGACTTTTGCTTCTCTAGAACTTCTTTTGTCTTGCCTTTATCAAGTGTAGTGGTTGTTGTTTTCTTCTTCTTTCTTTGTTCTGGATCTATAAACACGATACCCTTAGACGGAGGAGGTCTAGAAGGTACGGTCTTTGACTTTTCAGGCTCTTTCCTCTTCTTTGATAGGGTTGTTGCTGTTGCTGTTAACTGTTCATCATGAACTTCCAACACTTCAGTATTTACACTTAATATATCTTCAGTTTTAGCTATGAATTCTTCTGTGTGACTCAACAACGGTTCTATAAGCTCTTCATTCACCTCAGGAACTCTGTTATCTTCAAAAATCAGGTCATGTGCTTCATACTCACACATATGTGTATCAACCCTTGGTTCTTCAACTTGAACTTGAACTTCTTGCTGAAATTATGGTAACACATTTCTTTGACCACCATCATGACCTTGATCGTCATCATTTCCCTGATCATCATTATTACCTTGATCATTTTCATCATTATCACTATCAACTCCATCTTCTATGTCTTCAGCCATTAAATCATCTATTTCATCTTCAAGATTGAAATCTTGATCAGGATTCTCTTCAAGCATATTTGGAAATAAAGGTGTTACAGTTCCACTAAACTTGCTTGTCTTTCTGACATTATTCATACTGCTAAAGATTACTTCTTGCATTGTCTCTAACGGCATTTCAACACCATCATTTTCTAGATTAGGCAGAAGTGTATTGATGATCATCTATACAAACCTTGGATACATCAAAAACTTGTAATTCTGTCTTGGTCCCACAAAATTGCTGATCATTGCTTCAAAGATCATTCTTGAAAAGTTAAATCTTCTATGAGTCGCCAAACAAACTAACACCCTGCTAAAAACTTCACCAATCTGATCAAAAGCAGACGTTCTTGGACTCAAGCAATGAATTAGAACATGAACCAGATATCTCCATTGTTTCCCAAACATGTTCTTTGTGACATGTCTTCTTAAGAAAGTTCCTTCATACCCCATGGTCATAATGATTCCAGATACTGCGATGTGATTGGTCTTGTAAGGAAAGTCTGTTGCATCTCTAAAGTTTAATACTTCTCTTATCACCTGTTCAGTAACTTTAATCTTGTTTCCTCCAACTGAACTCTCAATCCATATCTCCTTATTCACATGCTTGTATTCTACATTATCCCAAAACTCCCTCACGTGTTTTTCAAACACACGTACTTGTGTAGATATAGCTGTATCAATTCTTGAGTTTGCTAAAAATCTAACAATCTCTTCATATCCACGTGCCTTCTTTGTATTTGTAGTTACAACAGGCACAAATGTTATGCTTAGGTTCAAACTTTAACCTGTTCATATCTTAAAAAAACAAGTTAGAAAATTTCTAAAAAAATTATTGACTTTTGACATTTCGATCGAAAACTCCCTTATATATATAACTTTTTCGATCGAAAACTTTTAAAACCCCTTTTATCAGACAAGATGAAATCCCACATCTTTGAACTTTTCGATCGAAAACTCTATCAACACTTCAACATTTCGATCGAAAACTCTTAAACACATGACCAGAGATTTAAATTAAATTTTGAACTTTTCGACCGAAAACTCTTTATCAGTATAACAACTTTTCGATCGAAAACTCTGAGTTAACCTTTTTGATCAAAAACTTAGAATTTTATCAATTTTCAACTTTTTGATCGAAATCTTTTCTTATTACTACCAATAACCAATCATGACTTTTCGATTGAAAACTCTAATTTTCCAAAAAAGTTTCAAGCACTGACTTTTCAATCGAAAACATTTTTCGGTTGAAAAAACATTTCGGACAAATCAGAATTGACTTCATTTCCATCCGAAACACTTTTCGGACCATTCATTAGACTTTTCGATCCATTCAACCTAGTTTTCGGGAAATTCAAAAATTCAAACATTCAAACTAAAACTAAGGCTTTGGATCTAACCTATCAACCTCTACGAATCACGAGAACATACCTGGATGATCGAAATCAACTGATGAACACAATGACATCACAATCGAACACTTTTTCGCACGAAATCTCAACACTTGTAAAACAAGATGAATCTTGAAACGACACAGTTGAGAGAAAACAATAGTGGGAAAAAGATTTTCAATCGAAAATTTTTGAATATATAGTTTTTTCAAATCTGACCGAAAACTTCGGTTGTAACTTTTCGATCGAAAACTTTTTTAGATGATACTTTTTCGGTCAAGAGATTTCGACCGAAAACTCCAAACTTATTGAATTTTTAAAATTTTCAAACCAACTTTATTTTATTTTGTTATATATATATATATATATATATTTATTTATTTAAGACCATTTTGACCTCATTAAGACATATTCCAATTTTTTAATAATTTTCACAATCACAATCATAACCAGATAAGAATACATACTTCCACACTAATTTTTATCAAAAATGACTTATTATTCTTCTTCAAACACAGAAAACAGATAAACACTTAACAAAACACATAGTTATGCATTTATTCATACTATTTTCTTTTTGACTTTTTCTCACACATATTTCAACACTTTATTTTATTTTTTATTTTCTTTTGGTGAACTGAACTGACATAGAATCATAAATGTATACTGCCTTAACTACGCTGCATATCAAATCATGATCTAAACAGTTCAACCTTGATTGCCAGTATATTTTTCAGCTTAAACTCAAACATCATATTTCAGCAGATATTGTGTGACATTTAAGGTAAGATTTATCAATACAAAGTGTATCCAAACATCGAGATGGATTAAACTAATACGCAACACAAAGTTTCACCAAAACATAATCCAATTACCAGCATGAGGGTAGCGTTTTTAGCATAGAAAAATAATCCAAATGGAAATGATGAGAATCTTTTTTATTCTTATATCTTGGTTTCTGATGGAACGAACACTGAATCAATTTGATTCATATGAGATATAACATGTAGTGATGAACTTTTGGAATCAAATTTGATTCGGGTATGCGGATATCCATAGAGTATTGGATATGTCAATTGAAATCATGAATGATTCAAAGGGCGAGACTGACTGACTTTCTGGTTTCCATCCGAGATTTTCACCAGAACCATCAGCTGTAAAAAGATGTTTAACTCTAAATCGTATATTTGACGGGTATAGTCAATAGAGTAAAAGAATTGTGCTAAAAACCCATCAAAATCCTGGTCTCATGGTTTGAATGGATTCACTTAGCATTCGAAGAATGAAAGTACCGATATTCGATGAGAATAACACTAAGATTGCAATTTAATTAATCACACAAATATTGCCTAATTTACATATGCAGAGCCTACCAGCATATCAAACATTGTAACTGATGTCACCATCATATCCAATTCATGCATAAGCTCAGCACACACTTGTACAATCATTTCCTATTTATACGTCAAGCAGACACACTTATTATTATTTTTCAGTTTTTTTCACATAGATCAAATACACACAACATATTCAGTTTTTATTTTTATTTTTCTTTTATTTTCCCCCTAAATTTGTGATGTAACTTTATTTACTATTTATATCACTTATGAGAACAAACATATCTAATACAAGCATGTAGTAAACTAACACCCATATAAAGCATACACAACACAATTTTAACACTTAAAAGAAAATCTTTTTGAGTAACAGATTTTTGAGGTCTTTCAGTTCAAAAATGGACATTTTTTTAAAGAAATCATCCCCAACATCTCAACCAAAGAGTTAAACCGATTAGTTGAAAAGGCTTTTGTAAAAATATCGGATTTTTGCTTTAGGGTATCGACATGGACCACTTTAATCAGCCCATTCTCAAATCACACCAGAATGAAATGTAACCTGATCGCAATGTGCTTTGTTTTGGAATGCTGAATGGGATTTTTGACTATTTCGAGCACTGCCTCGTGGTCACATTAAATCGGATTTTCTAGGAAATTCACTCCAAAATCTAGCATTTGATGTTGAATCCATATAACTTGTGAACAACAGCTCGAGGCAGCAGTAAACTCAGCTTCAGCAGTCGTTTGTTTCTTACACCGCCAAGACACCAGTCTCTCCCCTAAAAATTGACATCCACCTGAAGTTGACTTCCTGTCCAAGTTAAAAACCTCCATAATCGCTGTCAGTGTAAGCAAAGAAATTAAATTCAGAATCAGAAGGGTACCATAAACCTAAATTTACTCGAATATTCGTTTAACAGCCGATTCATGAGATTCTTTTGGAGCTGCCTGATATCTGGCATAGGAGCAAACAACAAACATGATATTCGGTCGGCTTGCAGTCAGATACATCAATGAGCTAATCATTGACCAATACATCTTTTGATTAACTTCAACTCCAGACAAATCCACAGTGAGAGGTTCATGGGGAACAATTGGTGTTGAAGCTGATTTGCAATCATTCATCTTGAATTTTGTTAGAATATCTTTCACATATTGTAACATCCCAAATAATAGAAAGTAAATAAAAAGGAAAAGAACAAGTGGGCTTGGCCCAGATTTCGGCCCATGGGCCGATATTAGAAGGAAACCCTTCTACATCTGCACACAGCCTCTCCCCATCCTCTCATTTGCGCAAGACTAGAAAGAGAAAGAGAGAGCTCAGTCTAGAGAGAGAAAGATCGGGATCAAGCTCAAAGTCTCGAAGATTTGTTGCTCACTACCTCTGGAGCATAAAGAAACAGGAAAGAAGCAGTAACAGGTAATCGCTATACCTAAATCTGAGTTTTTGTAACTTTCGGGTTAAAGGGTAAAAATCGAGTGAAGAGGTAGATTTTATGTGTGAAACTTGAAACAAACCACATATTTGGGTTCATGGGAAGTAAAGGAACGTTTCGAACGTAAAAAGTTCAAAGCTTGATCGATTAGAATAAATGGCCAGATCTAGGGTTTCTGTTTGGGGAAGATGACTGAGTCATCGAAACTACATAGTTTCGATAGACAAAGTATGACTCGAAACTACCGAGTTTCGATTGTAGCAGACCCATCGAAACTACATAGTTTCGATACAGACCCTAAACTTAAACTACTAAGATTTTACACAAGTCACCACTCGAAACTACATAGTTTCGATAGGCAAAGTATGACTCGAAACTACATAGTTTCGATAGACAGAGTACCACTCGAAACTACATAGTTTCGATAGACAAAAGTATAACTCGAAACTACATAGTTTCGATAGACAAAGTATGACTCGAAACTACATAGTTTCGATAGGCAAAGTATGACTCGAAACTACCTACTTTCGATAGAAAGGGTATGACTCGAAACTACGGGGTTTATACTTAGTAATGTCTAGTGTCATTTAGGAGCAATACCTTATGCATATAACTTTATTATACAGATCGTGAGTAACCCTAGTGACGCTCAGTGACCAATTGAGAGCATTTCTGAGACCACCCATCAGGTGAGTTCAAGATCCCTATTTTACTGTTTTAGGGTGGTGTGCATACTCAAGAATTAGACGTTTATAAATAAATGTATATTATTTAATTAAACGTTTTGTAAGAAAGAAAGATAACGGTTGTTAAACCGAATGTTTTGACAGGAAGAAAGATAACGGTTGTTAAACCGAACGTTTTGAAAGAAAGAAAGAAAGAAGAATGGTTTATTTAACTATATGTTTTATAAACAAGAGAAAGAGAAGAAAGAATGGGTTATTTAACTATATGATTTATAAACAAGAGAAAGAGAAGAAAGAATGGTTTACTTAACTATATGTTTTATAAACGAAGAGAAGAATAATAAGTCAAATACATTGTCTAATCTGTAAGAGTATGCTTATACGACGAAAGACTTGGAGTAGTAGCGTAGTCCTAGAGGCTAGTGCTACTCTAAGCATAGTAGCAAGTCTTGAGGTAGTAGTATAGTCCTTGAGACTAGTGCTACCCGAAGCCGATGCTGCGTCATGGACAAGTCCATGATGTACCATGAGAGAAATCGGGACAGTGCTCGGCAGGGCATTGTAACGAGGATGTTGCAACTGGTTAAGATGAGTAACGACGGTTACTCTAGCGGCGACGGTCGCTAAGAAAGAATGAAGAAGCCCGCTTGGGGGCACAGAAAGTCGGTTATCGGCCTTTGGACGTTGAGCCTTAGGGAACAATAACCGCGAGAAAGAGTTCCTTCGGGAAGTAAGAACGAAGAAGCCCGCTCGGGGGCACAGAACAGATTGTAGACATTAATGTATGACTTAAAGAAAAGAGTACAAAGTAAATACGTATGAATATAGAAGAAGAAAGAAAGATTTTTATACGTATGTATTTTAAAGAAGGAAGACATATTTTAATGTGTATGTATTTAAAGAATAAAGAAAGATTTCATTGTATTACGTGTATAATATAATACGTATATTTAAAAGGGAAAATCCTTTATATATATATATAAAGCTAAAGAAAACTTGAACTCACCAGCGTTAGCTGACTATTTTAGTATGCACATCAGGTAGCAAAGGAAAGGAAAAGAAATGATGCCGCGAGGGCTTAGGAGTGAATGGCTGGATGGCTGCTGCTGATGAAGACTGACATCCCCATTTGCTAGTTTTAGATTGTTGAACTATGTTTAAATTTTAAGTTTTAATTGACTTTGAATTTTGTAAAGACTTCCGCTGTTAGTTTAATGTTTGATTCAAAGTTTAAGAACTATGTATATGCAATGTTTGCCAACTGTGAGAGGTACCCGGTTTGGGTTCTTTCAAGTTGGTATCAGAGCCATAGTTTGAGAGATTCGGACATTCGCCAAAATGTCTGAACTTGAACTGAGAATGGGACAGAAGAATGGGATGTCAGTCAGAACAGCGAAGCCACGAAAGGAGAACAGTAAGGCCTTAGTAATTAGTGACTGTAGAAACAGTAAACAGTAAAGGGCCTTAGAATAGTAAGGTAGTCCATGTCCTAGTTTAGAAACATAGACACCAAATACCTTAGAATAGAAAGTAGAGCGAAGGTGCCTTGATGTAGAAACTCTGGACTTGAGTACAAACGTCACTCTGACGGGGAATGTTCAGAACCCAGGAAGTAAAGTAAATTAGTAATTTCATACCGGTCTCTGTAATTAGTAATTTACATTACTCAAGGTGTTCTAAATAATTACCTATCAGGATAACATGAGTATCTCCTTGTTCGCAGTGAGAAAACGTCATGGCTGGAAGGAAAGGTGCAAAGGGGGGAGCCGGTACGGGACGTAGGGGCAGGCCCCGTGTCAACCGGGTTGAAATAGAAGAAAGTGAACCCTCTGTTCATGGGTCGGTGTCGATCCATACTACTAATGAGGATGCTCCGAGTAACCCCGGAGCACAGGATGAAGAAGGCTTAGTTTTGGAGCCAATTGTCAGGAGAGCGATAGCCGACGAAGTGGCTGCAGTTCTGAAGAATACTCTACCTGCAGCACTCGCTGAAGCCCTGAAGACTGTGGAAGGGGAGAGAGAAAGGGGCTTACGGGCCGAAGATAGAAATATGATCGAACCTGAGCCTGAAGGTGAGGACTCTGACTATGAAGAGAAACGCGGATGCGACTACAAGTCCTTTCGAAATTGTGATCCGCCAACTTTTGATGGGAAGAAAGATGCTATTGCCGCATACTACTGGATTGACCGCATGACTGCAGTCATTAAGATGAGTGAATGCCGTGCTGACCAAGCGGTAGGGTTTGCCGCTCATTCTTTCGCCTTCGAGGCACTGAGCTGGTGGGAGAATGTGAAGAAAGCTAAGTCTGAAAGGGATATTGATAGAATGAAGTGGGAAGATCTAAAAACACTGGTTATTCAGAAGTTCTGTCCCCAAAATGAGATTGATAAGATGGAAGAAGCCTTCGTGGAACTCAGGGCTGGTAGCCTGACTCATCGACAGTTCACCTCCAGGTTTAATGAGTTAACTCAGCTGGTTCCCCACTTGGTGAACACAGAAGAAAGAAGGATCAAATGCTATATCCAGAAGCTACCTCCAAGAGTTCGCACAATCATTAATGCCAACACCCCTGGAGACTTTGACTCGGTGGTGGCTATGAGTGGAAAGATTTTTGATGATGTGGCCGCAGAAGGCGTAACCCCCGCTGAAACTCAAAAGAAATGGTCTAACGCCACTAAGCGCTCGGGCGGGGATTGGTCTGCCTCAAAAAGTAAGAAGCCAAGACCGGAGGAAAGGGTCAACTGTAGCAAATGTGATAGGCCACATCTTGGGGAGTGCAAGTATGGGTTGAACATATGTTACCGTTGTGGCAAGACCGGGCACATCTCTCGTGAATGTCCCAACGCTCCCGGTTCTGCAAACAATAGAAAGTGCCACAAATGTGGTGGATCAGGACATTTCTCCAAGGATTGCCGTAAACCAAGAACAACAAACAATGAGAAGGCAAAGGAGGCTGAGAAAGGGGGAGCAAGAACCAGAGCCTATGCCCTGACACAGGAGGAAGCAAGGGGAGATCCCAACGTGGTGTCAGGTACGTTCATCCTTGGCCACACCTTTGTTTCTGTTCTGTTTGATTCAGGTGCTAGTAAAAGTTTTATATCCTCCTCGTTCTGTAAAAGACTGAAATACAAAACTTCCAAGATAGAAAGAGCCTTTAATGTTGAGACTGCAGTGGGTAGAAACACTAAAGTGGTAGAGTTGGTAGACGATCTTACCATAAAGATAGAGGGCCATAGATTTCCGGTTAGATTATTCGTTATAGCCTTGGGAGGATTCGATGTAGTACTGGGAATGGATTGGTTATCTGCCAATGAAGCTCGGATTGTGTGTAAACGAAAAGTGATTCAGCTCAACGCTCCTGACGGCAGCGAGGTCGTAATTTATGGGGAACGAGACATTCCGTTGACTAATGTAATCTCACAAATGAAAGCAGAAAAGTATATGAGGCGTGGGTGTGAGGCCTACTTGGCGTACGTGATCGATAAAGACGTAAAAGTAAAAGAGTTAAGCGAAGTACCCGTGGTGTGCCATTATCCGGAAGTGTTCCCTGAGGAACTGCCCGGATTGCCGCCTGATCGGGAGACAGAATTCCAAATAGATTTAATGCCAGGTGCCCAGCCCGTTGCCAAAGCACCTTACCGGCTAGCGCCACTTGAGATGAAAGAGCTGATGACCCAACTGGAAGAACTTTTGGAAAAGGGATTTATCAGACCGAGCATTTCACCATGGGGTGCTCCGGTGCTGTTTGTCAAGAAGAAAGATGGTGCCATGAGAATGTGCATCGACTACAGAGAATTGAACAAAAGAACTGTGAAGAATAAGTACCCACTACCCAGAATCGACGATCTATTCGACCAATTACAGGGCGCCAAATGGTTCTCAAAGATCGACCTGCGGTCAGGTTATCATCAACTAAAGGTAAGAGAGGAAGACATACCTAAAACCGCATTCCGAACGCGATATGGACACTACGAGTTCCGAGTGATGTCCTTTGGGCTTACAAATGCTCCCGCAGCCTTCATGGATATGATGAACAGAGTGTGTCGACCAATGTTAGACCGGTCAGTGATAGTCTTCATCGACGATATACTCGTATATTCTAAGAGCAAGGGTGATCATGCATGTCACCTGCGAGAAGTTCTAGACACATTAAAGACAGAGAAGCTTTATGCTAAGTTCACGAAATGCGCGTTCTGGCTAAAGGAAGTCCAATTCTTAGGTCATGTGATTAACGCTGAAGGCATCATGGTAGACCCAGCAAAGATTGATGCAGTGTGGAATTGGGAAATTCCGAAAACACCAACGGATGTACGAAGTTTTCTAGGTTTGGCAGGCTACTACCGGAGGTTTATATAAGACTTCTCTAAGATAGCCTCACCTCTAACCAAATTGACTCGTAAGGACGTAAAATATGAATGGGGCCAGGCCCAAACCACTGCCTTCGAAGAATTAAAGAAGAGATTAAGCCGAGCACCGGTGCTGACCCTACCCGATGGTAACGAGGACCTAGTGGTGTATTCTGACGCCTCAGGCCAGGGGTTAGGCTGTGTGCTTATGCAACGAGGAAAGGTGATTGCGTATGCATCACGACAATTAAAGACTCACGAAGTCAACTACCCGACTCACGACCTTGAACTCGCGGCCGTTGTCTTTGCCTTAAAGATTTGGAGACATTACCTCTATGGAGTCAGATGCACCATCTACTCCGACCACAAAAGCTTGAAGTATTTCTTCGAACAAAAAGAGTTGAACACGAGGCAGCGGCGATGGTTAGAATTATTGAAAGACTACGACTGTGAAATCCTTTACCACCCCGGAAAGGCGAATGTGGTGGCCGACGCCTTGAGTCGAAAGGAGGCGACAACTCCTATCGAAGTGAAATCCTATCAACTAATCGTGACTCCAGATCTTATGACAGAAATAGAACGTGCCCAAGATGAAGCCTTGAAAGAGGAAAATGTCAAGAGGGAAAGGATAGTGGGTCAGCAAGAAAAGTTAGAAACCAATGCTTATGGGGTACGAACTCGGTTCGGGAGGATGTGGATACCCAAGGGTGGCGAACTTAGAGTCAAAATCCTTGACGAGGCTCACAAGTCTCGTTACTCTATCCATCCCGGAACTAACAAGATGTACCATGATTTGAAGAAGGAATACTGGGGGCCCGGCATGAAAAATGATGTAACCGATTATGTGAGCAAATGCCTAACTTGCTCTCAAGTGAAGGCCGAACACCAGAAGCCGTGCGGAAAGATGCAACCACTATTCATTCCTGAATGGAAGTGGGAACACATTACCATGGATTTCATAACCAAGCTACCGCGTACAGCTAAGGGACATGATACTATATGGGTAATTGTGGATAGACTGACGAAGAGTGCTCACTTCTTGCCCATGCGTGAGAGTTACTCGTCAGAAAAACTAGCAGAACTATTCATTAACGAGATCGTGGCCAGACACAGTATGCCATTGTCAATTGTGTCAGACCGGGACATGAGATTCACATCAAGGTTCTGGAGGCAATTCCATGAGGGAATGGGTACGAGACTTAATATCAGTACAGCTTACCAACCGCAAACCGATGGCCAGTCCGAAAGGACTATCCAAACTCTAGAGGACATGCTGCGGGCATGTATCATTGACTTTGGAGGTAGTTGGGATAGTCACTTACCACTGGCGGAGTTTTCTTACAACAACAGTTACCATGTGACCATTGGAATGCCGCCTTATGAGATGTTATATGGAAGGAAGTGTAGAACGCCCGTATGTTGGGGCGAAATTGGGCAGAAAGATTTCGCAAGCCTTGACGTAGTCAAAGCAACTTCTGAGAAGTTTGACCAAATCAAAGCGCGAATGAAAGCCGCTAAGGATAGGCAAAAGTCTTACGCTGATAAGAGAAGGAGAGACCTTGAATTCCAGGTTGGAGATAAAGTACTATTGAAGGTGTCTCCGTGGAAGGGAATAATTCGATTCCGAAAAAGAGGGAAACTAAGTCCGAGGTTTGTCGGACCATTTAAGATTGTGGCACGAGTTGGAAAGGTGGCTTATCGACTAGAACTGCCTGAAAAATTGAGTGGAATCCACCCTACTTTTCACGTTTCGCAATTGCGAAAGTGCCTAGCTGACGAATCGGCACAAGTGTCACTCGATGACATCGAAGTAGACAATAAGCTTAACTATATTGAGGAGCCCACAGCAATCCTAGACAGAAAAGAGAAGCGACTACGCAATAAAGTTATCCCGCTAGTCAAAGTTCAATGGAAACATCGAAAAGGATCAGAAGCCACGTGGGAGACGGAGTCGGAAATGAGGGAGTTGTACCCTCAGATGTTTGACCCATGAAAGGTTTCGAGGGCGAAACCTCTAATAAGAAGGGTAGACTTGTAACATCCCAAATAATAGAAAGTAAATAAAAAGGAAAAGAACAAGTGGGCTTGGCCCAGATTTCGGCCCATGGGCCGATATTAGAAGGAAACCCTTCTACATCTGCACACAGCCTCTCCCCATCCTCTCATTTGCGCAAGACTAGAAAGAGAAAGAGAGAGCTCAGTCTAGAGAGAGAAAGATCGGGATCAAGCTCAAAGTCTCGAAGATTTGTTGCTCACTACCTCTGGAGCATAAAGAAACAGGAAAGAAGCAGTAACAGGTAATCGCTATACCTAAATCTGAGTTTTTGTAACTTTCGGGTTAAAGGGTAAAAATCGAGTGAAGAGGTAGATTTTACGTGTGAAACTTGAAACAAACCACATATTTGGGTTCATGGGAAGTAAAGGAACGTTTCGAACGTAAAAAGTTCAAAGCTTGATCGATTAGAATAAATGGCCAGATCTAGGGTTTCTGTTTGGGGAAGATGACTGAGTCATCGAAACTACATAGTTTCGATAGACAAAGTATGACTCGAAACTACCGAGTTTCGATTGTAGCAGACCCATCGAAACTACATAGTTTCGATACAGACCCTAAACTTAAACTACTAAGATTTTACACAAGTCACCACTCGAAACTACATAGTTTCGATAGGCAAAGTATGACTCGAAACTACATAGTTTCGATAGACAGAGTACCACTCGAAACTACATAGTTTCGATAGACAAAAGTATAACTCGAAACTACATAGTTTCGATAGACAAAGTATGACTCGAAACTACATAGTTTCGATAGGCAAAGTATGACTCGAAACTACCTAGTTTCGATAGAAAGGGTATGACTCGAAACTACGGGGTTTATACTTAGTAATGTCTAGTGTCATTTAGGAGCAATACCTTATGCATATAACTTTATTATACAGATCGTGAGTAACCCTAGTGACGCTCAGTGACCAATTGAGAGCATTTCTGAGACCACCCATCAGGTGAGTTCAAGATCCCTATTTTACTGTTTTAGGGTGGTGTGCATACTCAAGAATTAGACGTTTATAAATAAATGTATATTATTTAATTAAACGTTTTGTAAGAAAGAAAGATAACGGTTGTTAAACCGAATGTTTTGACAGGAAGAAAGATAACGGTTGTTAAACCGAACGTTTTGAAAGAAAGAAAGAAAGAAGAATGGTTTATTTAACTATATGTTTTATAAACAAGAGAAAGAGAAGAAAGAATGGGTTATTTAACTATATGATTTATAAACAAGAGAAAGAGAAGAAAGAATGGTTTACTTAACTATATGTTTTATAAACGAAGAGAAGAATAATAAGTCAAATACATTGTCTAATCTGTAAGAGTATGCTTATACGACGAAAGACTTGGAGTAGTAGCGTAGTCCTAGAGGCTAGTGCTACTCTAAGCATAGTAGCAAGTCTTGAGGTAGTAGTATAGTCCTTGAGACTAGTGCTACCCGAAGCCGATGCTGCGTCATGGACAAGTCCATGATGTACCATGAGAGAAATCGGGACAGTGCTCGGCAGGGCATTGTAACGAGGATGTTGCAACTGGTTAAGATGAGTAACGACGGTTACTCTAGCGGCGACGGTCGCTAAGAAAGAATGAAGAAGCCCGCTTGGGGGCACAGAAAGTCGGTTATCGGCCTTTGGACGTTGAGCCTTAGGGAACAATAACCGCGAGAAAGAGTTCCTTCGGGAAGTAAGAACGAAGAAGCCCGCTCGGGGGCACAGAACAGATTGTAGACATTAATGTATGACTTAAAGAAAAGAGTACAAAGTAAATACGTATGAATATAGAAGAAGAAAGAAAGATTTTTATACGTATGTATTTTAAAGAAGGAAGACATATTTTAATGTGTATGTATTTAAAGAATAAAGAAAGATTTCATTGTATTACGTGTATAATATAATACGTATATTTAAAAGGGAAAATCCTTTATATATATATATATAAAGCTAAAGAAAACTTGAACTCACCAGCGTTAGCTGACTATTTTAGTATGCACATCAGGTAGCAAAGGAAAGGAAAAGAAATGATGCCGCGAGGGCTTAGGAGTGAATGGCTGGATGGCTGCTGCTGATGAAGACTGACATCCCCATTTGCTAGTTTTAGATTGTTGAACTATGTTTAAATTTTAAGTTTTAATTGACTCTGAATTTTGTAAAGACTTCCGCTGTTAGTTTAATGTTTGATTCAAAGTTTAAGAACTATGTATATGCAATGTTTGCCAACTGTGAGAGGTACCCGGTTTGGGTTCTTTCACATATTTAGCCTGATGGATAAGAATCTCAGATTCAGACTGTTCAACTTGTAACCCCAGAAAGAACTTCATTTTTCCCATCAAGCTCACTTCGAATTTTAATTTCATGACTTCTTCAAATTCCGTGTAAAGAGCTTCATTTGTTGACCCATAGATAATATCATCGACATAAACATGTACAATTAACAGATCAGCATCATATTAATTCAGGAATAAGGTCTTGTCAATTGTCCCATGAACGAAGCCATTCGATGTAAGATGTGTTGACAAGGTTTCATACCACGCACGAGGCGCTTGATGTAACCCGTACAGTGCTTTATCAAGCTTATACACCTGAAATGGATGACCTGGATCTTCAAAACCCGGTGGTTGATTCACGTAAACCTCCTCCTTTACCACCCCATACAGAAAAGTTGTTTTTACATCCATTTGATATACAGTAAACTTCTTGTACGATGCATAAGCTAAAAAGATACGTATAGCTTTAATTCATGCAACAGGAGCAAAGACATCATCATAATCCAGTCCTTCCTCTTAATAAAAAACTTGTACAGCCAGACATGCTTTGTTATGAACTACAATCCCACGATCATCCTTTTTATTTCTGAAGACCCACTTCGTTTGTAAGGCCCCAAACCCAGGAGGCCTCACTTGTTGGATTTACTCATTCACAAACAGTTATTAAACTTAAATATTAAATAACGCAGCGGAAAATTTCATTAAAACTGTCACACCCCAACCGACGGTGGAAACGTCGGGGCAGGACATGTAGACTGTTCATAAGCTCATGGTTTGCTAAAGTTGTAATAATTAAACAATAAGTTTCATTTCATAACTCAAGTAATCAATTACATCATTTACAAGAATTAACGAATACATAAGTCTCCATATTAAAATTTAAGACTAGGTCCTCAACCCTAAATGGAGTAGCTTGAATCTTAACTCAAACATTTGTACCTGAAACATGATAAAATGAGAGGGTCAACTATAAATAGTTGGTGAGCATACATAGGTTTTGACACCACAAGTAAAGTTCAAATGTTTTGTGTACAATTCATATGATGCATGGTTTATAAAGCATTTATGGAGAATCTAAGTTAAGCTAGATGCACAAATGAAACTTTGTAATTGGAGGGCATAACAACACATGTTATCCTAATGTAGGGCATAACAACACATGTTATCCTGGTGTAAATGTAGGGCATAACAACACATGTTATCCTAATATAGGGCATAACAACACATGTTATCCTAATGTAGGGCCTAACAACACATGTTAGCCTGAAGTAATGTATTTGTGTTTGCACGTGTATATCATGTAGCCTTAACAATTAGCATTCAAGCATAAAGCACAAATAAACACATATGATCATATTGTAGAATTGTACGTGTATAATTGCAAATAGTAATTGAATGTAATCATGTTTCACCCCAAATATGTAAATACGAAAAAGGGGCTATGTAAACTCACTTGTATTATTTGTGTAGATAACACGAGCAATATGTAGCACAAGTGATTCTCAAATCACAAGTCAACCTAGAGTGAAATATACGAACTTGAATTATTAACATGCACAAAGTCTAAGACAGGATCTAGAGTTCAATGGGATTTAAGTGTAAGGATTTGTACAAAAGTATTGGGGTTGTTTGACAATGGGGATGTGTATGAGTTGGTGTTTGTATAAAAGAGTTAAAATAAAAGGTGAAATCAAAGTATGTTTGAATTAAAGAATATAGTAATTGATTAAAATGGGTATGTGATTTAAATAAATTCTTTTCATTAATTGTAAAAAAATGGCGTGTCCTTTAAAATATAGGAAGTGTAAATGTATAATATATATAAAGAAAATTTTATTTATTTGAATTGAGTTTAAACCTTAATATTTATAAATAGGTAGAAAATGTTTTATAAAATTGTTTTTATGTAAACAAAATAATTATTTAAATTACCTAAAGAATAAAAAGAGATATTAATATAAGTAAGCTTATGAATTTAAATGAATTTGTGTAATTATTTATCTAAAAATAATTATTTAAGTATAAATCTTTAAACGTTTTAAATAATTATTCTTAGCCAAATAATTATTTGTATGTTTTAAGAAGTGGATTAATAATGTTTTAAACAATTATACATAATTCGTTTATTAAACATTACTATTAAAAAAAAAACAACCTAACTAGATTTATTTAAATAAATCATTTCCATATTGTTTATTTAAGAATTTTGATATTTATAATATGTTTTTTTAACAAATTAAAATGAATAACACATCATTTTATATTTTATGTTTTTTTTATAAATGTTATAGAATAGATTTTTTTTAAAAGATTTATAAAAATTACTTCATAATTTAAAACATTGGTTTGTGAAACAAAGTAACAAGAAAAATGATTTAAAACAGGAAAGAGGGGCAACCTGGTTCGAACCTGGGTCTCCCTTAAAGAACAAATGTGATTTAACTGCTGGACTGGGCTTAATGCCTTGTCCAGATTGGATTTGATTAATTTAAAATCAATAATCCCAATCCTTCATCATCTTCCCTAATCGGTCGAATGAAACCCTAGCCCCAATTGACCATTATTTCGTAACGATCGGCCATGAAACCTTAGGGCTTTTGTTATATGAGTCTTAACGAGACTAAGGACGTATGATTTACGTGGAACAGCTACGCAAAGAAGGAGAACAGATGAGACTTAGGGTTCAGAGTTCTTGATTCTCGATCGAGTTCCAACGATGAAATGCAGTGTGTTCGAGTGTTTAGAAAGATCAAAGGGGGTGTCGTGAGTGCGTGTGTGTGGAGTGAATGCCTCAATTTCCGTCTAATTGATCGAATCACCTCGAGTTGACATAGCACAGCTGTCAATGCGGAAATCACGTAAATTTGAACGAATGCGAATGAATTGAGTCATGTAAATGGTTTGTATTCATGATAGGACTGGTTTCGCGTGATTTTCGGGTAACAAACGCGTTTAATTCCTTGATTCGAGACTGATTTGGACGAGGTTTGACTCGAGTGAGTCAAACAGTTCAACTTTTTAAATTTAGCAGCGGGTTTGATTGATTTGCAACTCTAGATGGGCCTGGATATGGTTTATAATCGATTACTCACGTAGGGAAAGGTCCACAACACTGAATTGGTCAATTAGGATGTCGAATTGTTGAGGAAACTTGGGTTGTTTGACTCTCGAAAGTCAAACTGTATTAATAAGGTCAAAATTGATATTAGAGGGGTCAAATTTCTAAAGTGGGGGGTTTAAATTGAGGGTTTCAAATGTTCAAAGGTTGATGAGGAGGTTCAAGGCTCAATAATTTGAGATTTTGTAAAAAAAAATATTTTTTTTTACAAATTTTGTAATAAACTATAAAACATTATATATATATATATATATATATTTAAATTATTTTGTGTAGGAACTCTATTTTTATCAAATTACGAATGGTTTATTAAATGAAAATATAACCATTTGTATATTTATAATTTAGTGTATACGTATGTATATATTTATAAAATTATACATACACATGATATATATATATAATAGAAAATAATATGTTTATTGAAAGGTTGGAAATTTCAAATTAATACCCGTTAAGGTAATAATTAATGTGGCATGAGGTGTTGGGCAAATACGAGATTTCCAGTGCTTGAATAATAAAATGATTAAAGAAAAGTTTATGGCTTGAAAATCATGGATATTACAGTCTCCCCATGTTAAAGGAATTTCGTCACGAAATTTTACTAGTGGAGTCTACTGAATCAGAAAAGAGGTGAGTTTGTATCCTTAACGAGCTTTGATTGTTTGTTTGAGGAGTATAACTGATGAAAATATTCATGTTGGATCTCAAAGTCAGACACGCATGATGATAGAGGATTTAGTTTAAGATATTTAAGGAGAAAATTGTCATAGAATATTTTAGACTCTAAAGGTGATATGCATTTCTTGGAATGGATTTGAGGGGAACTAGATGATCTAGGTTTGTTTAAGATGTAATCTAATATGCTCTAGAATTTTCAGTGGGTAAGAGATTTCATAAACATTGGCCCGTCAAACAACATAAAAACTTTACGTGGCAAGAATAACGTTACTTCTGATTTATGACATGAACACTTATATATAGGAAGTACCAGCGGCGTATCCACCATGTCCTTACCATATCACATTAGTTTTTGTTATTATGTACCACGATAGGTTTCGTGTCATAACACACGACAGAATTTGCTATGTTTTCCATACGCTGATTTTTATAATTACGTGTGCACCCGTAATTATCCAAATCGTTGCATGGTCCACATAGTTCATCCCATTGTGCGTGGGGTCCTGGGGGTAATACAAAAACACTTAATTCGTAACTATTGCTTTCACGTATGTGTTGCTAACAATAACTATGTCCATAGATAGTAGAGCCAATCAGGTACTAAAGAGTAATAACGTGGCATAATTTAGGGTTCCATAGCTTCCTCGTGTTTGAACAAGAATACGTCAAACCCCGAGTAGCTTTCATGGGTAGGGTGAATAGTCATGCCTTGTGTATGATGTACTTAGTCAATTGCAACAATGTAAACGATCTAATTCCGTGTATAATGTAAACACTCATGTTTCCTATATGATCTAGTGTTAGGCATGTTATAAGCAATAGGTTTCATGTATAGTGTGAACAATTTGGTATCATGTATAAGCAAATATGTATAATGTGATCGCTCTAGTATTATGTATTTTATGAAGGTGTATTGAGTCTCATGTGTATCGGAAACTATCGGATTTTGTAGGCGATCGGGTGTGTTACTTGGCGTTCATGCACAATGTGGGTAGATGAGTTTTAACTTTTAAATTCTTTAGTGCTTATATGGACGGTTAATGGTGAAACGATTCACTTTCTGAAGTTGGCTAGCAAGCTCAAGTTTATAGGGACAAACCGTAGTATGTGTAAGTAGTTCCGACAATGACAAAAATAACATAAAGGATTATAATGCATAATTTATTCCAGACTAGATCCCTATTCGACTCCATCTTGCACTAGCTTCAATTGTTTTCATCTACTGCCTCGGCATTGACTTGAGTTTCGTTAGTGTTTATGTTGAAGGCACGCCCACGAGCACCACCTTGGTTTGCATTGGCTATCCTTGGGCATTGGTTTTTGAAGTGGTTTGGATTACCACATTCATAACAAGCATGCCCATTAGTAATGGCTGGTACGACTTGATTGGCAACTTGGTGATTGGCTCGGTTCCCTTGGTGGGTTTGACTAACATGTGGTTTGGATTGACAAGTGTTCGCTACATGACCATACCTTCCACAATTGGCACATAGACGGTGTGGCATGTTTGGGAAGTGGTGATAGTTGCACGTGTTGCACAGAGGGTTGTTGCCCGCATATGGTTTCTTATTATGGTTTTGGGCTAGGGGAGCTACTTGGTTGATTGGTACGGCAGGGGTAATGACAGCAAAGTTACGTTTCTTATTAGAGTGAGGAGGTTTGGGTTTGTCTTCCTGGGAGGGTTCAGAAGAGGCTGTTGGGTCAGTGACTTTCTTTATGCCTTTCCTTGTTAGTGTACCTGCCTTCACATGGTTATCGGTTAATGTGGAAGCTAAGCGGATAGCGTCTTCAAGAGTGGCTGGATTTTTCCTAGGACTGTATCTTGGATTTTCATGGGTAGACCATATATGTACTTCTCAATACCCCGAGTCAGTGGAGTGACCATGTGGGGTACCCGAAGACTTAACTCATGGAAATGAGTTGTGTAACTTAACTTTCACCACTGCCTTGGGTAAGATCCCAAAACTCAGCCTCCAACTTCTTTATTTCATTATGAGGACAGAATTCTTCGGTCATGAGTCTCTTAACTTCATCCCATGGCAAGGCCATGGTCACATCCACACCCCGATTTCTCTTCTCACCATTCCACCAAGTGAGCGCCCGTTTCTGAAAGACGTTGGTGGCATAGAGAACCCGGAGATGGTCAGGGCATTCACTGTTGAGGAAAGTGCTTTCAATGCTTTCAAACCATTGAAGGAGGCCCGTAGCCCCTTAGGTACCATAGAACTTGACGGGGTTGCATGAGTTAAAGTGTTTGAAAGTGCATTGGGGTGGGTTGGCACCACCACCACCATTAGTTCCATGGGTACCACTAATGGCTCCATTAGCTTGGGTGAGTTGAGTTACAAGTTGTGCAAGGATAGCAGCAATGTCGGTGTTGTTGTTGGTCACGGTAGCACGACGGGGAGGCATTCTACAGATTTATACAAGACAAGAAAAGATGTAAGGACATATGAAAGTTGATTGAATTTAAAAGGGAACAAGATAATAGATGAAGTAGTAAATCATAGTTTGGATTGTACTTGAATAGTGACATAATCACTTGAATACTATGACACATTAAGCTCATATAACTTTCGAGGAGACATGCTTTAGCCTATAAGTAAACACTCATCCCGGGAATTCCCAGGAAAGCATACAGATCCCTCGGTTGATTGGGATTTATATGAAATGCTTTCCTAGACAGAAAACCCAGAATACAGGTGTCACTCTTCCAGATTGCACATGTCCTCTACTAGTTAACAAAGTTTAAAACCCTAACGAGGTGTAAAAATAAGTTTTATGATGTCCCACATGCTATGATGATGATGATTTTAGAGAAGGATTGAGGCTTAGGGTAAGGGAAAAGGTATTATTATTTTGGATTTATTGTTTAGGTAACTCCTAGCAAGAAACGGGGTCTAACAATTAATCATGTAGCACATAGCATGTGGCATATCATATAATCATCGAACATGGCAATAATGGGTGTCCTAAGATTATAGTCTAGGTCAAAGGTGTCTAATAACCTAATTCCCTATAACCAAGGCTCTGATACCAATCTGTCACACCCCAACCGACGGCGGAAACGTCGGGGCGGGACATGTAGACTGTTCATAAGCTCATGGTTTGCTAAAGTTGTAATAATTAAACAATAAGTTTCATTTCATAACTCAAGTAATCAATTACATCATTTACAAGAATTAACGAATACATAAGTCTCCATATTAAAATTTAAGACTACGCCCTCAACCCTAAGTGGAGTAGCTTGAAACTTAACTCAAACATTTGTACCTGAAACATGATAAAATGAGAGGGTCAACTATAAATAGTTGGTGAGCATACATAGGTTTTGACACCACAAGTAAAGTTCAAATGTTTTGTGTACAATTCATATGATGCATGGTTTATAAAGCATTTATGGAGAATCTAAGTTAAGCTTGATGCACAAATGAAACTTTGTAATTGGAGGGCATAACAACACATGTTATCCTAATGTAGGGCATAACAACACATGTTATCCTGGTGTAAATGTAGGGCATAACAACACATGTTATCCTAATGTAGGGCATAACAACACATGTTATCCTAATGTAGGGCCTAACAACACATGTTAGCCTGAAATAATGTATTTGTGTTTGCATGTGTATATCATGTATATGTAGCCTTAACAATTAGCATTCAAGAATAAAGCACAAATAAACACATATGATCATATTGTAGAATTGTACGTGTATAATTGCAAATAGTATTTGAATGTAATCATGTTTCACCCAAATATGTAAATACGAAAAAGGGGCTATGTAAACTCACTTGTATTATTTGTGTAGATAACACGGGCAATATGTAGCACAAGTGATTCTCAAATCACAAGTCAACCTAGAGTGAAATATACGAACTTGAATTATTAACATGCACAAAGTCTAAGACAGGATCTAGAGTTCAATGGGATTTAAGTGTAAGGATTTGTACAAAAGTATTGGGGTTGTTTGACAATGGGGATGTGTGTGAGTTGGTGTTTGTATAAAAGAGTTAAAATAAAAGGTGAAATCAAAGTATGTTTGAATTAAAAAATATAGTAATTGATTAAAATGGGTATGTGATTTAAATAAATTCTTTTCATTAATTGTAAAAAAATGGCGTGTCCTTTAAAATATAGGAAGTGTAAATGTATAATATATATAAAGAAAATTTTATTTATTTGAATTGAGTTTAAACCTTAATATTTATAAATAAGTAGAAAATGTTTTATAAAATTGTTTTTATGTAAACAAAATAATTATTTAAATTACCTAAAGAATAAAAAGAGATATTAATATAAGTAAGCTTATGAATTTAAATGAATTTGTGTAATTATTTATCTACAAATAATTATTTAAGTATAAATCTTTAAACGTTTTAAATAATTATTCTTAGCCAAATAATTATTTGTATGTTTTAAGAAGTGGATTAATAATGTTTAAACAATTATTCATAATTCGTTTATTAAACATTACTATTAAAAAAAAAACAACCTAACTAGATTTATTTAAATAAATCATTTCCATATTGTTTATTTAAGAATTTTGATATTTATAATATGTTTTTTTAACAAATTAAAATGAATAACACATCATTTTATATTTTATGTTTTTTTTTTTATAAATGTTATAGAATAGATTTTTTTAAAAGATTTATAAAAATTACTTCATAATTTAAAACATTGGTTTGTGAAACATTGTAACAAGAAAAATGATTTAAAACAGGAAAGAGGGGCAACCTGGTTCGAACCCGGGTCTCCCTTGAAGAACAAATGTGATTTAACTGCTGGACTGGGCTTAATGCCTTGTCCAGATTGGATTTGATTAATTTAAAATCAATAATCCCAATCCCTCATCATCTTCCCTAATCGGCCGAATGAAACCCTAGCCCCAATTGACCACGATTTCGTAACGATCGGCCATGAAACCTTAGGGCTTTTGTTATATGAGTCTTAACGAGACTAAGGACGTATGATTTACCTGGAATAGCTACGCAAAGAAGGAGAACGGATGAGACTTAGGGTTCGGAGTTCTTGATGCTCGATCGAGTTCCAACAATGAAATGCAGTGTGTTCGAGTGTTTAGAAATATCAAAGGGGGTGTCATGAGTGCGTGTGTGTGGAGTGAATGCCTTAGTTTCCGTCTAATTGATCGAATCGCCTCGAGTTGACATAGCACAGCTGTTAATGCGGAAATCACGTAAATTTGAACGAATGCGAATGAATTGAGTCATGTAAATGGTTTGTATTCATGATAGGACTGGTTTCACATGATTTTCGGGTAACAAACGCGTTTAATTCCTTGATTCGAGACTGATTTGGACGAGGTTTGACTCGAGTGAGTCAAACAGTTCAACTTTTTAAATTTAGCCGCGGGTTTGATCGATTTGCAACTCTAGATGGGCCTGGATATGGTTTATAATCGATTACTCACGTAGGGAAAGGTCCACAACACTGAATTGGTCAATTAGGATGTCGAATTGTTGAGGAAACTTGGGCTGTTTGACTCTTGAAAGTCAAACTGTATTAATAAGGTCAAAATTGAGATTAGAGGGGTCAAATTTCTAAAGTGGGGGGTTTAAATTGAGGGTTCCAAATGTTCAAAGGTTGATGAGGAGGTTCAAGGCTCAATAATTTGAGATTTTGTAAAAAAAATATTTTTTTTACAAAACTTGTAATAAACTATAAAACATTATATATATATATATATATATATAAATTATTTTGTGTAGGAACTCTATTTTTATCAAATTACGAATGGCATATTAAATGAAAATATAACCATTTGTATATTTATAATTTAGTGTATACGTATGTATATATTTATAAAATTATACATACACATGATATATATATATATGTATATATATATATATAATAGAAAATAATATGTTTATTGAAAGGTTGGAAATTTCAAATTAATACCCGTTAAGGTAATAATTAATGTGGCATGAGGTGTTGTGAAAATACGGGATTTCCAGTGCTTGAATAATAAAATGACTAAAGAAAAGTTTATGGCTTGAAAATCATGGATATTACAAAAACATACTCATAACATTGTTCAACATGCGGAAGCGTAACATAGTCTAATACATAAACATAACATAAACTAATCATAACGGGAAGCTAGTCTTCATGATCAACCGGGTAACTCTTCTCGCTTGCCAAGCATCACCGTCCATCATCCATACCTGCCTTAACCTGAATGTGCATACTAAAAAGTCAGCTACGCTTGGTGAGTTCCAGTTTTTCATTCGATTTAATAAATGATTCATCTTCAATAATTCATTAGGGTTTAACATCATGTACAAGAAAACAGGGCCTTTCGTTCATCATTAAAAACCTTCAAACATTTATCATCATCATAAACATGTTGAACGGATCGTTCATTTAAAACATTTAACATTCATTTAAGTCATACATTACTATCTAAATCTGTGTTACCATTCGTCCCGTCATTTAGTATTGTATTGCCCCTAAGGCTTAACTGCATGAAGACCGACAATACAATACATTCCGTCAATTCCCTTTTGCATTGCCCCCAAGTCTTAACTGCACGAGGACCGACAATACCCATTTAGTTGCCCCTATGGCTCTCATGTCCATAAACCGACAACTTCCATCGACGGCTATGGCTCACGGCCATAACACCGTCGGATCATAATTTAACCTTCATGGGGTCACGTTAACCCCTGAGTAACCGTCGTTACTCCCATACCAGTTGTACAACATCATAACCATTGGCAGGCCACCAAGACACTGCCCCTGTTGTTCTTATGGAAACTATGGCTCGCTGTCCATAATCTACCACAAGGTTGGGAATTACATTCCCAGACTTCATTCGTCAATTCCATTCATTCGACATATTAGATTTGCAATGACTTCTTTAAAACCTTTGCCCTTTTTCTTTTCTTTTCATAAAACCTTTCATTCATTTTCAAAACCCTTTACCTTTAGTTTAAACCATTTCTTTATAAACATTTCGTTCGTAAACATTCCATTCATAAAACTTTCTTTCCATAAACCGTTCATTCCAAATCATTTCATTTCGTAAACATAGTTTCATAAGCATCATTTTATAAACATAGTTTCATAAACATCGTTTCGTAAAACATCATTTCATATGTATGCACACCAGCCCGAAAACATTATATAAAACATTTAAAAGAGGGCTTCTAGAACTCACCTGATAAGCTAATCCGGGTTGTCCTAAACAAAGGTCCCACTACGACACTTCCGATCTGAATTGATTAGTTAAATACACATCAGACCAAATCCCGACTCTAACGGTTTAACCTTCTAAACATACCGACTTTACCTAATCAGCCTGATGCCTGCGCACTTAGCAAGTGCGCAGGGCCTTGCTCTTGCGTACTTAATAAGTGCGCAAACCTCGCTTCATGCGTACTTGATAAGTACGCATGTTCCTCTTCCTGCGTACTTGATAAGTACGCAGGACCCTCTTCCTGCGTACTTGATAAGTACGAAGGATCTGCTTCCCCGCAAAAACCCTAACTTTCGCATTCGGGTCTGATCTCGTCAAGATCCCAAACTTGTTTACAGTCAAAACGTTTGCCTTTCATTAAGGAACTCAAATCTATTTTTTTTCTTCCAGTTTCATCTGTAAAAACGTCACATTTCGTCCAAAAACCCGAAAAACACAAAAACGAACAAAAACTCAGATCTAGGTTGGATCGTTACCTGTATCATGCTTCTGATTCGGAGGTTCTTCTCACGAGCTATGGAGCAACGCACTTCTTCAATCTCGGGTCGATCCGCCAACTTTCTCTCTCTATGGTTTCTCTCTCTAGAACTTGTAAATGAAATAAATGTGAAGTGACTTAGGCTATTTATAGAGGAAGCTACCCTATGTTCTCCCGTTCAAGCCCGACGGCCCATCCGGCCCGGCTCGTCATGCCTCATTCGTTTATTCCGTTATTATAATTTCTGTTTTATATTTTGGGATGTTACAAGTCTACCCCCCTTACAATAGGTTTCGTCCCCGAAACCTATCATAAGTCAAATTGTTGAGGGTACGACTCCCTCATTTCCGTCTCCGTTTCCCAAGTAGATTCCGATCCCTTTCGGTGGTTCCATTGGACTTTAACCAGTTGAATAATCTTATTACGCAAACGCTTCTCCTTTCTATCTAAGATGGCCACGGGTTCTTCGATGTAGTTAAGGCTGTTGTCGACTTCGATGCCAGTAAGTGGTACGTGAGCCGATTCATCCGCCAAACACTTTCGCAAGTGTGATACATGGAAGGTAGGATGAATCCCACTTAACTCATCAGGCAACTCTAGCCGATAAGCGACTTCACCAACCCGTGCCATTATCCTGAATGGTCCGACAAACCTCGGACTTAACTTACCTCTCTTCCTGAATCGTATGATTCCCTTCCACGGTGACACTTTCAACATTACTCTGTCCCCAACATCAAACTCAATAGGCCTTCGTCGTTTATCCGCATAGGATTTCTGACGATCTTGTGCGGCCTTCATTTGTGCTTTGATTTGATCAAACCTTTTTGACGTTTCTCTTATTACTTCAAGACTCCCTAATTCCTTTTGTCCAATCTCACCCCCAACAAATCGGGGTCCTGCATCTCCTCCCATACAACATTTCGTAAGGCGGCATGCCTATAGTCGTGTGATGACTATTGTTGTAGGAGAATTCGGCTAACGGCAGATGACTGTCCCAACTGCCGCCAAAATCGATAATACAAGCATGAAGCATATCCTCCAATGTCTAAATGGTCCTTTCGGACTGACCATCCGTTTGTGGGCGGTATGCCATGCTGATATTAAGCCTCGTGTCCATCGCCTCGTGAAATCTTTTCCAGAACCTCGATGTGAATCGTGTGTCCCGGTCAGATACGATCATCAAAGGCATTCCATGCCGTGCTACTACTTCGTTAATAAATACTTCCGCTAACCTTTCCGACGAGAACGTCTCGCGAATAGGTAGGAAATGAGCACTCTTCGTTAAACGGTCCACAATTACCCAAATGGTGTCATGACCTTTAGTTCTGCGAGGTAGCTTGGTTATGAAGTCCATGGTAATGTGTTCCCACTTCCATTCCGGTATATCAAGTGGTTGAATCTTTCCATACGGTTTCTGGTGTTCGGCCTTTACTTGTGAGCAAGTCAAGCACTTGCTTACATACTTTGTCACCTCGTGTTTCATCCCAAGCCACCAGTATTCCTTTCTCATATCTTGGTACATTTTATTGGTACCAGGATGGATAGAGTACCGAGACTTATGAGCCTCATCCAAGATTTTGGTTCTAAGCTCGCCACCCGTAGGTATCCATACCCGTCCAAAACGTGTCCTAACACCAAGGGTGTTATACTCCAACTTGTCCTGTTGGCCAACCATTCTTTCCTTCTTTATGTTTTCTTCCTTAAGTGCTTCATCTTGAGCTCTTTCAATTTCCCTCATCACATCAGATGTTACCACCAACTAAAAAGCTTTCACTCTAATAGGAGCAAGCACATCCTTTCGGCTTAGAGCGTCAGCCACCACGTTTGCCTTTCCAGGATGGTATATGATTTCACAGTCATAGTCTTTTAATAGTTCCAACCATCGTCTCTGCCTCATATTAATCTCTCTTTGTTCGAAGAAGTACTTCAAACTTTTGTGGTCGGAGTAAATAGTAAACTTCACCCCGTACAGGTAGTGCCTCAAGATTTTCAATGCGAATACGACAGCAGCAAGTTCCAAATCATGGGTTGGATAATTAGCTTCGTGAATCTTCAACTGTCTTAATGCATACGCGATCACTCTTCCGCGTTGCATCAACACGCATCCCAATCCCTAACCCGAAGCGTCAGAGTATACCACTAAGTCTTCATTGCCCTCGGGAAGGGCCAAGACTAGGGCTTTGGTTAGCTTTTCCTTCAATTCCTTAAACGCCTCATCCTGGGTCGAACCCCATTCGTACTTTACCTCCTTCCGAGTCAACTTTGTCAATGGCGAAGCTATTTTGAGAAATCCTGGATGAATCTCCGATAGGAGCCTGCCAATCCCACGAAACTACGGATTTCAGTTGGCGTCTTAGGAATATTCTATTCCCTTACCGTCATTATCTTCGCTGGGTCAACCATAATGCCGTTCGAGTTGATAACGTGACCTAGGAATTGGACTTTCCTAAGCCAGAACGCGCATTTAGAGAACTTAGCATACAACTTTTCCTTCTTCAGAGCCTCCAACACCTCATTTAAGTGACATGCGTGATCACCCTCATTCTTGGAGTAGATGAGGATATCATAGATGAACACATTTACCGATCGGTCAAGCATCGGTCGACACACCCTATTAATTAAATCCATGAACGATGCGGGGGCGTTCGTCAATCCGAAAGACATTACGCGGAACTCGAAATGTCCATAACGCGTGCGAAATGCAGTTTTCGGTATGTCTTCTTCCCTCACCTTCAACTGATGGTACCCGGATCGAAGGTCGATTTTTGAGAACCAACTTGCGCCTTGCAATTGATCGAATAGGTCATCGATCCTTGGTAAAGGGTACTTGTTCTTCACCGTTTGTTTTTTCAACTCGCGATAATCAATACACATTCTCATCGAACCATCCTTCTTCTTCACAAACAACACCGGAGCACCCCATGGCGAGATGCTCGGTTGTATAAATCCCTTCTCAGGTAGTTCGTCTAATTGGACCATAAGTTCTTTCATTTCCACATGTGCTAGTCGATATGGAGCCTTAGCCACGGGCTGGGCATCTGGTACTAAGTCGATTTGAAATTCAATCTCTCTATCGGGTGGTATCCCAGGCAACTCCTCTGGAAACACCTCCGGTTACTCGCGTACCACGGGTACATCGTCTAGTTCTGTCAATTACGTATACCAGATAAGCCTCGCATCCGTGCCTCAAGTAATTTGTTGCCTTAATCATTGAGATGACGTTTGGCATCGGGGCGTCATGATCTCCAAAAACCTCGACTTTGCTACCATCCGGAGCCTTGAGTCGGATTATCTTTCATTTACATATGATTTGTGCTTCGTTGGCAGTTAACCAATCCATACCTAACACGACATCAAACCCTCCCAAAACCATAACAAACAATCTGACAGGGAACCTATAACCTTCTATTTTTATCGTGGAGCTGTCAACTACATCGGTCACTCTCGGAGTTCTTCCCTTAGCGGTTTCTACGCTAAAGGCCCTTTCTAGCTGACTGACAGTGCACTTCACTCACATCGTAGATATAAAACTCTTACTGGCACTCGAATCAAATAATACAGAAACAAAATTGTTGTCAAGGATGAACGTACCTGACGCCACATCGGGGTCTGCCCTGGCTTGGTCTTGCGTCAGCGCGTACGCACGAGTCTTTGCTCGGGGCCTCTCTTCTTTCTTCTCGGCACCCTTCCCTTTCCCAGATTCGCCCATCTTCGGTTTCGGGCATTCCCTACTCAGATGACCGGCATCCCCACAGTTATAGCGCTTGAAGTGTTATGGGCACTCACGGGAGTAGTGCCCGGTCTTGCCACACTTAAAGCACAAGTTAGATCCCAGTCTACATTCACCTGCATGCTCCCTTCTATACTTCTTACAAACAGTTGGCTCATTCACCCGAGTCCTCTTATCACGAGTCCCAAACATCTTTCCACCAGTTCGCTTGTTTGAGAAGCTCAGTCTCTTCTTCAGTTCCTCAATGGCGGCATCATTTAATGCCAGATCATCATACACCACACCACTGAGTTCCACCACCAAATCATAGGTGTTAGGGGTGTTTGCTTTGATAAAGGTGCGGACCTTGTCCAGCAGCCCTTGAATGTAACAGGAAATCTTTCTTTCCTCAGTCGTGATAAGGTGTGGCAACAGACGTGCTAGTTCATTGAACCGTGCGGTGTACTGCCGGTGCTTCATGCTCCCGGCCTTAATCCCCAGAAATTCCCTTTCTACCTTTTCGATCTCATTTCTTGGACAGAAATTCTTGATCACTAAAGTTTTCAAATCAGCCCACATCATCGCATCCACAACCTCGCTCCCTTATGCTTGACGTACACCTTCCCATCAATGGGATGCTTCCTCTCTCAAGGAGTTAGCAGCAAATTTCACAACTTGATCCATTCGACACTTGCTCAGGCGAATGGCAGCTTCCATACGAATTACCCAATCAAAAGTAGCCACCGCGTCCTTCTTCCCAGTCAGGACCGGTGGGTCACATGCCTTAAAGGACTTATAGTCGCAACCATGGTTAAGCGGTGCGTTAATTGCCTCGGTGTTCGGGGTGTCAACCGCCGTGTTAGACCCACCTTCCCTATTAACCTTCTTCAATGCTTCAGTTAACAGACCTGGCAGAGAAGTCTTCATCAACTCTGTGAACTCTCGAGCTATAGTTGCTCTCACTTCTAGTTCAAAAGTGAAAGGTTGTTCTTCAATCTGTGTCTGCTCAGTTCCATGCACACTAACCGCCGGTTCAGTGTGAACACTTCTTTCTTCACTATACTCTTGGCGTGCAGGGGTCCTGCCACGCCCACCATTTCGACTGCCGGTACTACCACCGGTACGGCCCCCACCACGTCTTCCGTTTCCTCTCCATGCCATTTCGTTCTATAAGACAAGGAATCCAATGTCATCACGCTAGTTAACAAATAAAATTCAATAAGCACTGTAAGATGTTAATATACACTGGCCATCTACAATTAACCATTACACTACCTTTCTATTTCTATTTGACCACCTTTGTGATTCCATCAGAACACAAGTACTTACCTAACCCTTTCTAAGGCATACTATACATGTAAATATATACTACCTTCATACATGATTCTGTTGCTCGAGATACCCGTACTGGCATCCGCTTTCGGTCCCATTCACAGTTTAAGTTCGGACACTAGGAGTGTCCAAATCTCTCAAACTATTGCTCTGATACCAACTTGTAAGGCCCCATACCCGGAAGGCCTCACTTGTTAGATTTACTCATTCATAAACAGTTATTAAACTTGAATATCAAGCTGAAAATTTCATTAAAACATACTCATAACATTGTTCAACATGCGGAAGCGTAACATAGTCTAATACATAAACATAACATAAACTAATCATAACAGGATGTCAGTCTTCATGATCAACCGGGTAACTCTTCTCGCTTGCCAAGCATCACCGTCCATCATCCATACATGCCTTAACCTGAATGTGCATACTAAAAAGTCAGCTACGCTGGTGAGTTCCAGTTTTTCATTCGATTTAAGAAATGGTTCATCATTCAATAATTCATTAGGGTTTAACATCATGTACAAGAAAACAGGGCCTTTCGTTCATCATTAAAAACCTTCAAACATTTATCATCATCATAAACACATTGAACGGATCATTCATTTAAAGCATTTAACATTCATTTAAGTCATACATTACTATCTAAATCTGTGTTACCATTCGTCCCGTCATTTAGTATTGTATTGCCCCTAAGGCTTAACTGCACGAAGACCGACAATACAATACATTCCGTCAATTCCCTTTTTGTATTGCCCCCAAGGCTTAACTGCACGAGGACCGACAATACCCATTTAGTTTCCCCTATGGCTCTCATGTCCATAAACCGACAACTTCCATCGACGGCTATGGCTCACGGCCATAACACCGTCGGATCATAATTTAACCTTCATGGGGTCACGTTAACCCCTGAGTAACCGTTGTTACTCCCATACCAGTTGTACAACATCATAACCATTGGCAGGCCACCAAGACACTGCCCCTGTTGTTCTTATGGCAACTATGACTCGCTGTCCATAATCTACCACAAGGCTGGGAATTACATTCCCAGACTTCATTCGTCAACTCCATTCATTCGACAGATTAGATTTGTAATGACTTTTTTAAAACCTTTGCCCTTTTTCTTTTCTTTTCATAAAACCTTTCATTCATTTTCAAAACCCTTTACCTTTAGTTTAAACCATTTCTTTATAAACATTTCGTTCGTAAACATTTCATTCATAAAACTTTCTTTCCATAAACCGTTCATTCCAAATCATTTCATTTCGTAAACATAGTTTCATAAGCATCATTTTATAAACATAGTTTCATAAACATCGTTTCGTAAAACATCATTTCATATGTATGCACACCAGCCCAAAAACAATATATAAAACATTTAAAAGAGGGCTTCTAGAACTCACTTGATAAGCTAATCCGGGTTGTCCTAAACAAAGGTCCCACTACGTCACTTCCGATCTGAATTGATTAGTTAAATACACATCAGACCAAATCCCGACTCTAACGGTTTAACCTTCTAAACATACCGACTTTACCTAATCAGCCTGATACCTGCGCACTTAGCAAGTGCGCAGGGCCTTGCTCTTGCGTACTTAATAAGTGCGCAAACCTCGCTTCATGCGTACTTGATAAGTACGCATGATCCTCTTCCTGCGTACTTGGTAAGTACGCATGACCCTCTTCCTGCGTACTTGATAAGTACGAAGGATCTGCTTCCACGCAAAAACCCTAACTTTCGCATTCGGGTCTGATCTCGTCAAGATCCCGAACTTGTTTACATTCAAAACGTTTGCCTTTCATTAAGGAACTCAAATCTATGTTTTTCTTCCCGTTTCATCCGTAAAAACGTCACATTTCGTCTAAAAACCCGAAAAACCCAAAAACAAACAAAAACTCAGATCTAAGTTGGATCGTTACCTGTATCGAGCTTCTGATTTGGAGGTTCTTCTCATGAGCTATGGAGCAACGCACTTCTTCGATCTCGGGTCGATCCGTCAACTTCTCTCTCTACGGATTCTCTCTCTAGAACTTGTAAATGAGAGAAATGTGGAGTGACTTATGCTATTTATAGAGGAAGCTCCCCTATGTTCGCTCGTTCAAACCCGCCAACCCATCCGGCCCGGCCCGTCATGCCTCATTCGTTTATTCCGCTATTATAATTGCCCTTTTATATTTTGGGATGTTACATCGTTCCAATTGGATATTTTCCCTCAGGTAAGTCCACAAGATGCCACACGTTTAACTTCTTAAATTGAAGGAGTTCTTCTTGCATAGCTTCAATCCAACTTGGATCTTGTAAAGAAACAATAGCATTCTTTGGTTCCTCTTGAGATAAGAAGCAGGAGTACAAACATACATTAATATTTTCGGCTTGACTTCTTGTCTTAACTCCATCCTCAAGAGATCCAATAATATTCTCAACTGGATGAGCAGAATGAATTCGATGATTTGGAATAGGTTCTACTTCCACAGATTCTGGCATATTTGAATCATTCAACTTAGGTACTTGATCATTTGAATCTTCAACACTTGAAGAACTTGTTTGAATTACATCCTCAGTCTGATCATTTACAGGATCCGACTGAACTTCATTAACTGTTGGTTCATCATCAGTACTTGGAACTTCTTGTACTTCAGAATCAACATTAGTGACAGAATTACCAACAAGATCTTCTTGTGTTTGAGTTGATGTAGTAACATTTTCAGACATCTCATTTTGAATCTTCACATTCTGTGGTCTAACCAAAAACTTTCCAACAAATAGATCACTGCTTGTAAAAGGCTCAGTTACAGTACCCGAAGTACTTGCTTCATTAGAATCCATTTGAAGTTGCTGATCAAAGGTCTTGAAGATTACTTCAGCATCAAAGAACCAGTCAGGTCCATTTTGATCTGGAGGAGTATTTAGTTCTTGCCACTCCACATAGTAAGATTTTTGAACAATTTTGGTTCTCTTGTTGTACACTCTATAAGCTTTCTGATATGAAGAATAACCCAAGAAATAGCATTCATCACCAACAGCTGCGAACTTTGGTAATAAATCTTGTGTATTTAACAGTGTACAAGAACAACCAAATGCTCTGAAGAACTTGATGTACGACTTTCGTTTATAGAATAGTTCATAGGAAGTCTTTGTAAGTTGCTTCACCATAAGAGCTCTATTCAAAACCTAGCATGCCGTGTTTACTGCTTCAGCCCAGAAAATAATACGTAACTTTGAATCGACAAGCATTGTTCGAGCAGCTTCTATTAAAGTTTTATTCTTCCTTTCAGCCACTCTATTCTGTTGTGGTGTTCTTGCAGCACTATACTGATGTGTTATTCCTTTTTCTGCACAAAATGAATTTATCAGTTTATTTTTAAATTTTGTTCCATTGTCACTGCGAATGATTGAAACTTTGCTATCACAGATGTTTTCTATTCTTTTGACAAAATCAATGATTGTTTCAGGTGTCTCATCCTTTGTTGCAAGGAAAAACACTCATCAAAATCTTGAAAATTCATATGTGATAACAAGACAATATGACTTTTTCGCAATGCTTTTAACTCGAAGTGGACCGAACAAATCCAAATGTATGAGAAATAAAGGTCTAGTAAAATTTGTTATAGTTTTTCTTGGATGGGACTTCTTGTGTTGTTTTCCCTTTGCGTATGACATGCAATTTTCTTCAATTATGAACTCTTTCTTTGGCAATCCACACACCAAATCTTTATGCACCAAGTTATTCATGTTCTTCAAATTCACATGACCCATTCTTTGATGCCACAAATAAGATTCTGAACCAGTCGCTTTTGATAACAAGCATGAGACATTTACAGGTGTAGTATGATCATTCATGTCAACCACATATGTGTTGAACTTCCTTGGGGCACGCATCAGAATCATTTCTTCTGGAATAATCAGTCCAGGCTTTAAGAACAAGCACTCCTTTGTAGTAAAATGGACTGGTATGCTTTATCACAAACTTGAGAAACACTTAGTAAGTTGAATTCCAATTGAGACACAAAATTGACTTTCTCTAATGTTATGAGGTCATTTGACACTGTTCCTTGACCAGTAATTTTTCCTCCCTTTTTATCTCCAGCAAACGCAACAAAACCACCATCAAAAGCTCGAAAGTTTTCCAGAATTTCTCTTTGTCCCGTCATATGCCTTGAGCAACCGCTATCAACATGCCAAGCATTATTAATAGTCCTCCCGGTTAAACTCTGAACATTCAAGACAAATTTAATGAGAAACAGCTACCCAGATCATCTTTGACCCGGGCTGACTTTGACCTTTTACAATCTTAGTCACAACGACTTGTTCTTTCAAGTTTATATTCTTCTTTGTTCCTACCATATGTAAAGACTGTTCATTTTTAACTTTCCAAACATAACCAACATTTTTCTCATATTTCTTAGTCATTTTTTTTAGAAAAATAGATTGGTTGGTTAGGTTTCTTCACATATTATGAACCTTTTGGGACACGTGTGTCCTCAAAATTTGATAGCACATAATCACGACAAACATTTGAATATAAAGCATGACAATTTCTAGAAAGCAAGTAATCACGATTGTATCGTTGTGTCCCTCCGGACTCTGACACACTGTCATTCTCAGACGCTCTCTTGAAATGCTGAGTAACTTTGCTCTTAACTTTCTCTTTGTTCTTTGTGAACCTTGACTCACTAGAGTTGTGTTTGCAATTTCTCGCAAAGTGGCCAACTTGACCACACACAAAGCAATTGTAGCTCTTAGGCTTTGACTTTGAACACTCGCCTACTTCACTCTTTAGGCCACAACCTTTCTTTCTTAATTGTCCTTTGATTTGAACAGGCTTATCTTTGACATTAATGAACTGGTCTTTGACATCAATGGATTTGCCTTTGACACACCAAGACTTTCTTTGGACAGTTGTTGGAACACTAACTTTAACTTTGATAACTTTATTGCTCTTTGTCTCACTAGTAAGAATATGATTCTCTGGTGCTATGACATCATTTTTCTTTGGTCTCTCACTTGATAAATCATACTATTGAATCAAAAGATTTCCAAACTCATCTAAGACCACATCATCAACTAGACTTGAGACTTTATGAAGTGGAACATAATCTCTAGCTTTATGCACCACTTTATCAAAGAAAGTGGATGTTGATGACACTTCAGACATGCAATCAAAATCATCACAAACATTAGTAGAACATGCCGAAACATAAGAAGCATCAGAATCAGAAATTTAAACATTGTTTACATCAACAGTAACACTAGAAACTGAAACAAATTTTTTTAGATTACAGTCAACATCTAGGTACTGTTTTCAGTCCCTTATAAACTCCCTAGTGCACTGTTTATTGAAAGCTGAAAATTTTTTCACTCCATCAAGTTCATTATCATCATCCACATACCCTGAGTTTATATCTGCACTTATATACATATCATGGAAGTTAGAGTTACCCGCATTCATCAACTCATTTGATTCATGCAGTTCAGGAAATGGTACAAAGTTATCAAGATGTGGAACTTTGTTGTAACCCAACCCGTCTTTGATGTAAAAAGTCTCTATTTACTCACACATTTATCAAAGACATTTTTTGCATCTTCTACTTTGCAACAATCACCCTTTCTTTTATTAACCCAGTTTCAGATTTGACAAGTTTTTCTGAAAGATCTTTGATTAAAACGTCCTTTTTATACAAATATTCTTTAAATGTTACATTATCTTTCAACAATGCTTTAATTTTTCTTGTAAAATTTACTTCATTTTGTTTCAATTATTTGTTTACTCTTTTTAGTTTATCATTTTCAGCAAGTGTAAACGTGTTTGCTGCATGATAATTTTGCATTCGTTCTACACACAATGAGGAACATATGTCAAATTTATTATCAGAATTTACCTCACTCTCAGATGAAGTTTCATTAGAATCAACAGCTTTGCCCTTTCCTTTAGAATCTGTTTTGAGAGCACAATCACTGGCAATCTCAGCTGGTTTCTTTGAATCTTCAATTTCAGCCATCAAGGCTTCATCTAGTTCATCCTCGGCATCCTCGATCTCATCTTTCCATTCACAATTGCTGAGTTGTTTGGACATGAGTGCAGTTGGAGCCTTCTTTGATTTGCCAGTCTCATCAATCATCTCTACTAGCTTGACTCCGCTTCCCTCAACCTTCTTTTTCTTGTCCTTGGTACACTCACGAGCGAAGTGACCAAGTTGTTGACAGTTGTAGCACCGGAGTTTTGCTTTGTTAAAACCAACCTTTTTTCCTAAACTGAAGCTTGTCCTTCCCAACCTTCTGTAGATACTTTTTATCCCTTACAACTATCATGGCCATCTGCCATTGCAAGTCCATATATTCCAAGTCATCAGGATTGATTTAAACAAGATCCTTTACATCATGCATGACAGGTTGTAACTTTCATGTCACCAATGCATCATAGCTGCTCTTGAAAGCTCGAGCAATCTGATCTTCAGGGATTTGTCCAGATGACTTGACTTTCTCACCAGAGGAGTGTTCACAACAACCTTTGCTTTTCTCAGATTTTGTTCCACTACTTCCTTCACTGCTTCCAGAGAATAGTGCTGCATTTGTTGAACCTGAATTGTTTTGTTTATCCTGGTTGTTCAGTTCTCTCTTCTTTGCATCCAATTTATAAGACTCGAGAAGACACATAATATCATCAAGGGTTTTAATCTTCAGATCTGGAGTTGTGTGACATTTCAAAGATTTTCGTTGCAAAATTTATCGTGTAAATATTAACATTTTATTTCAAAACATATACACGTATATTTAATCAAATTTATACAAATCGGTGTATTGGCAAATTTCAATTTAGGTATTTTTAATTTTTAAAAATATTTGAAGGTTATAAACTATATAAATTATGTTATTAAATTAAATAATTTATATAAATAAATCAATGGTTTTCAATTTTATTAACCATTCAAAATGATTGATTTTAAATAAAAACATAAGTTTTATAAAATTTTATATGCTTAAGTTTTATTTGGTTTTATACAAATAGGTATTTTATTTTATGGATTTAAACTAATTAGAAATTTATAAATTTTAAAACTAATATAAAATTTTATATAAAAATCTAAGTTTAAAAAAAAAAGAGTTACATATTTAATAAAATAACCCATTTGAATAAGATGAATAACTTTATAAAAATTATTTATAACAATAATAATAAGTAAGTTTATAAAAACATTTAAAATAATGTTAAAGTAAATTGATTTAAAAGAAATTAAATTAATTTGTTTAATAAAAAGTTTAGGGTTCATTTTTTAATTAACTAAACTAGAAGGTTTTAAAACTAAAATCGTTTGAGGGGCTGTTTCTGGTCAATTTAAACTGCAGGGATCCATCCGTAATGATTTTAAGGGTTATTTCGAGTTAAACCAAACTCCAGGGACCAAAACTGTCAATCCCCAAATCGTTTTACCGGTCACCCTCTTCCTTTGTCCGGCGGACCAAAACCTTTCCGGCGAGCCCCGACAGCCCTGTCCCTCTACCCCTCAACACCTAAAACCTGCGCCATTGTACTCGCCTTCCTCGTGCAACCTCGTTCCCCCGACCAATTTGCCTTTCCATCATCAGAATTTCACGCGCACAATCTGACCTGAATGTCAACGCCGCAATTCACCCACGCGGCTGGACCTCGACCTCTGCAAGACGTCTGGACAGTTTCGGCATAACCAGACAAGTGTGTAGATGTGCTCAATTTCGTGTCCCACCATCGAATTCAACTTCGGGTATAAAAACCATTGTCGGTCCTTCTCAAGCCCCATTCTCCCTCTCTGTCTACTCTCTCTCTAAATTGAGGATACCTCTGTGTTCGCGACATCCAGGCGAAACTCCCCAGCCCCCTTGGAAGTTCCAATTCGACCCCAAAGTCCAGTTCCAGTTCGGGATATTCTCGGCTTCGTTCTCGACTCCGCAGATCACTTCGGTCAGGTATTATCACTGCATTTCGTTTCCCTACCCTTCTTTTATCTTAGTGCTAGCAATTTCGAGCATAATCCAGACCATAGCCCACTGATTCCCGGACAAACGAGAATGCTCGGACACGACTCCTGGTCGTTGCCGAGAACCAGTGGACATTTCGCTAAGTGGTTATCATTTAATTAACGTATACCTGACCAGTGATGGGCTATAGCCCGGCTGGTCAGTGTCGTGTGCGATGAGTTTAAGGTCCCGGGTTCGAGACTTGTGGCCTCCGGCCCACCCTTTTTTTCTCATTTTAAGAACTCTGAACCCGGATTCGGGTCCGGGCCGACCCGGTCCGACCCATCCTTTTTTTCTCATTTTAAGAACTCTGAACCCGGATTCGGGTCTGGGCCGACCCGGTCCGACCCATCTTACTAATTTAATCTTATTTTATTTATTATAAATATATTAAAATAAGTAATTTAAAATCAAATTGTATTTCCTTATTATTACTTATTTAAATTAATTGTTTTAAAATCCATTTAATTATTTTAACTTATTTTAATATTTTTTTTACACAATAAATGCTAAAACGAGTCGGTTACTCGTTCGTTTATTTTGAAATCGATTAAACTATATTTTTATAAACCATCCCATTTTTTTTGTAATACTTTTATAAACTTATCAAAATACCTTATAATATATAAAATGTCCCATTTTTATAAATCTTGTAATAACTTTTATGAACTTATCAAAATACCTTTTAATATATAAAATGTCCCATCTTTATAAATCTTGCAATATTTTTAATAAACTTGTTAAAACAAATTTTAATCTATATAATATGATTAGTCAAATAAAGAATTTTCTTTTATTTGTTATTGTTATTTATAAATACATTAAACATAATAAATACTTGTTTAAAACAATATATATATATATATAGATATATATATATATTTTTATGAGTTAAAAGTTTTACAAAACCGTTATCATTTTCTACCCTATTTTATACAAATAAATATTAAGGATATTATTATAAAACCTATACTCATTAAACACGAATGCGCTTATACATATAAACATACAATAATACTTATCCATCCACATAGGGTTTCATCGTGCTTAGGTTTCAACGCCTTTATCACCCGCACTCGTGGATTATCGTATCCGCTAGCCAGGTGAGTTACATAGCCCCTATTTTATATTTTTATAAGTTTTGGGGTGAAACATTATACATGCTACTCACATTGTTTATACGTGTTATACATGAGACTATATGCATATTCTTTGGATGTACATACATTTATACACAACACAACCAACTGTAATATTGATAGATCTATTGTGCCTGACCAGCCCACCCGGTTAGGGTGTTTATTACTGCATACTCGGATATAACCGCGTGTTATATTCAAACATACCGGATATAGTGGGTAACTATATTCAAGCATACCGGACTTAGCTGTTGTGCTCTGTTCAAGCGCGTCAAACTCGGTTTGAATTGTGATTAAATAAATGGTACATCATATACTATGTTTAACAATATAAACAATGAGTTGCAAAACGATTTACAACTACTATTTACAGGAAATGCTAAACCTATGTACTCACCAACTTTTTAGTTGACACTTGATTTAAATAATGTTTCAGGTTTGGATATGTGACTGCTTGCCGAAGATCTCTCCACTTAGGAACTATGGACCTAGTTAAATAAATTAATGTTTTGAACTAGACTAGGTTATTTGAAATGTATTGTATTTGGAACTTGTTGTCTTTAAATTAAATTAATGAATTATGCAACCTTTAGTTATCATGTGCTTTTGAACAATCATTCTATTGTCCGCCTCGATGATTCCGCCATCGGTCGGGGTGTGAAAGATTGGTATCAGAGCCATGGTTATAGGGAATTAGGTTATTAGACACAATGACCTAGACTATAACCCTAGGACTCCCTTTTATGTGCTATGTGCTAAATGATTAAATGCTATGTGAATTATTTGTAGTTAGGTAATATTTGAATTTTCCCAAGTTTGGTACATGAGACTTATACACATACATGCAAGACTTTGATACATGATGCATACTTTACATACACATTTGACAAACAAACTTATGCAAACAAATACACTACCCATCCTTATCCATACTCTTTCCTACTCCATATAAATTGCAACACTCCCACACATTTTATACTCATAGACTCTCAAATCTATTAAAATCTTGAAAATCTCGTCAACGACTTAATTTCTTGAAACCAGTAAAGGACACGTGCAATCTGGAAGGGTGACACCTGTACATTGGGTTTTCTGTCAACGAAAGCATTTCGTATAAATCCAAATAAACGGACCCGTATGCTTTCCTGGGAATTCCCGAAGTGAGTGTTTACCTATAGGCTAAATCATGTCTCTTTGAAAGTTTCGGGGAATTATTTAACGTTGATAAGTCAATACAATCCGAACTTGAACTCAAAATCTGGGGACATTATAGCAAAATAGGAAAAACTAGACGAACATGGAAAACAAATCATTATTACGGGTGCACACGTAATAACAATTTGTAGTGCATGCAAGTCCCGGCAATTCCTATTACGCGAATAATGATCTATAACATCATGTTCTATTCGGAATAGATGACTTAGTTTCCCCCCATCAACTTAGAATAAATACACATGCGCTGGCACGCGTCATGATGAATCCCTTTTTTCTGCTTACATTATTTCCCGCTATAACTCATATATATCCATCTTATCTAAAATATCATTGTCTTTTCTTATGGTGTTAGAATGCCTCCTCGACATGCTAACTCTAGCAACTCCAACGTTGACCTTGCTGCACTACTTACTCAACTAGTAGGCTAAATGATCCAAGCTAACAACAATAGTAATGAGTCTAATACGCAAGGGAATGGTGCAAACCCACCATACTGCACATTCAAGCATTTCAATTCTTGCAACCCCACCAAATTCTTCGGGACGGAAGGTGCTACTAGCCTTCTTCAATGGTTTGAAAGTATGGAGAGTACTTTCCTAAACAGCGATTGTCCCGACAACCTCAAAGTCCGTTATGCTTCCAGCGTCGTCCAAAAACGAGCACTCACCTGGTGGAACGGTGAGAAACGTACTCGAGGCAACGAATCCGCTATGTCCTTGTCTTGGGACGAAATGAAACGACTTATGACTGACGAGTTCTGTCCTCGCAATGAAATGAGGAAGCTCGAAGCTGAATTTTGGGATCTCACCCAAGATAGCGGAGAAAATTTGGCGTACACCACTCGTTTTCAAGAACTAAGTCTGCTCGTGTCCCACATGGTTACTCCCTTAGCGCGGGGAATTGAGAAATACATAGGTGGACTGCCTATGCCGCTCCAAGACACCATATTGGGAAGTAATCCCTCCACTCTCGAAGACGCAATCCGTTTGTCTGCCGTGTTGACTGACAATCACGTCAAAGCAGGTACCTTATTTAGGAAGGGTGCCAAGAAAGTGGTCAACAAAGCTGCTACTTCCGTGTCCGACAAAGATGAAGAACCCAAATCTTCCCATCATGATAGGAAGCGTAAGGCCCAAAACTTTGCGGCCATCATTCCTGCCGTACCTGTGACCCAAGTTACTCCTGCGGGTCAAATTCTGAGAAATTATGTAGGTTCATTTCCCCAATGCCCTACTTGCAAGTATCACCATGCCCCGCATGCTGCATGTCGTCTATGCTCAAAATGTGGACGCTATAGACACGTTGTTACTACTTGTCGTGCTCGCACTATCGTTAATCAAGCCACTCATGGCAATCATCCAGTGCCTCTCGCTGTCACCTATGGACGGGCCTGTTACGAATGTGGAGACCCAAACCACTTTCGAAACCAATGTCCAAGACTTCAAAATCAAGGTGGTCCTCGTGGACGAGTGTCACACCCCAACCGGGCGGCGGAACACGTCGGAGTATGACCCGAATTGTGACCAGATTGCTCGTAGCACTTGGAACTATTAAAATTTCATAATTTTATTCAATAATATTAAAAGTGCCTCAAAGGCTACAAGTAGTCCAAATAAACAAGACAAAACATAGTTCCAAACAAGATAAGATCAGATTTCAAGTTTCTAAGTCCAAGCCTAAGTGTTGAACATAAATCAAGCGTTGCTTGAACTTGGTGCACCTGAAACATGTTTAAAATAAGAGTTATCAACAAAATGAATTGTTGGTGAGCAATCATGGTAGATATAGATATAGTAGTTTAGATAAAGTACAAATTCCATGCTAAGACAAGTAATACATTATAGTCTTATTGTATATACACACAGTCCAAATTAAACCTTCCTTTTAAGATTTATCCAATTCAGATTGTCCAACATATAGTTAACAGTTTTTCAGTTTCAGAATTCATTACATGCATCCTAGATCAAAGAAATGCATGGGGTAGCTAACCCACATGGTACCACTAATTCCATTCATAGGCTGTCGAAACAGTTAATAATATGAACTAGTGTAATCAACAAATAAGCCACATAATGCAATTAAACAAGTCTAACATAAGGGAATTTGTTTCAAGTTGTGAGATTTGTCAATAGTGTAAGTGTAATTATATAGGAACATGTTTCACCCCAAAAGTGATAAAATGTATAAAGAGGGGCATGAAAACTCACATGGTTTGTAAGTAGTTTCCAAGCTAAGTTTGATCCAAAGATATAACCCAAAGTAGGTCACAATTAACCTATTATAGTTGTAGTTTAGTCATTTAGTTTAAAGGAAATAAGCTAAGGTTCGTTCGTGTTCTCGAATTTGGGAATTTAGGGTTTTGGAAAGTTTAAGGTTTGAAAATGTAATTAGGTTATAGTTTAAGGTATGTAATTAAGATGTAAGTATTACTAAATTATTATGTTTAGTAATTTAAATATGTTTTAAGTAATTAATTATTTAATTACTCATTTAAAAATTTAATTAATAAATCCTTTTATTAACTAAATAGTGAAAAAAAATAAATAAACATAATTTAGATATAAATCATATGAATATTTTCTGTTAAATAGTGAATTTTTATAAAATTCATTTATTTTTAGTTTAATTAAATCAATAAATCTATTGATTTAATTACAAGTTAAATTTGTGAAAATTAGTAAAAATGTCTAAAAGTTCCAGAAACTTAATATTTCGTTAAGAATATATAAATTAAGTTTCTTTAATTTTTGTAGGATTTTTGGAATAAGTTTGCTAATATTAAATAAATAATCCAAGTTTTAAAATTAGACTTTTAAATAAATAATTTTATAAACTCAGAAAGTTTTCTGTTTTTATTTTATAAAACAGTAGAGAATTTTATTACAAAAATTTGGGCTATTTATTTGTACATTTTCGAGTTGTAAATAAAAAGTTATGAATTTTTAAAGATTAAAGATTTAATTAATAAAAATCAAAAAAATAGGAAAAAGGGTTTTTTCCCGGATTCGAACCCGGGTGGGTTCGGTGTGGACACAGGCGCGCAATCACTGGACCAGCCTGGTCTTTGTGCTAATAGTCCAGCAGTTTATTTGATAACCCTTGTCCACGAGGGGACCGGGTTTCAGGGCAGAATCACACGCAAAAACAAGGTGCGAAAAGGGTAGAGGTGCGGGGCTGTGGCTCGAACCCGCGACCTCCCCCGTACGAGTCAAGTGTCTTAACCGGTTTGAACTGGGCTAATGCCTTGGTTTATATCAGATGCAAAATCTATTTAACACCCAACCTCAACTCGTCTCCTTCCCCACACGATCCCGTCCCAAACCCTAGTTCCAATCCCATCCGATTCGTACCCGATCGAACGTGAAATTATGGGGCTCTTGATCCTTGAGTTCAAACGAAACTAAGAGCATCGAAATTACCTGAAATGGTTGAGTATTGAGGGCGAACGACCTCGAGGCCGAAGTCGAAATTTCCCGAGCTCGTCGGAGTTCCAGGAGAGCAATGCGATGGATACGAGGGTGTAGAAAGTTTGTAAAAGGTGTCGCGAGTGTGTGTGAGAGAGTTTTATGCTTCAATTTTACTCGAAACGTATGAATTGATACAGGTTTAACTAAGGACGGTTACGGGTTGAATTCGTGTTCACAATCATTGAAATATGTCGTAATTGGTTCATTAAGTTGCTCGAAACTGTTAATGTAACGGCTGTGCACGATCCTAATCAGTGATTACACCCGAATTTACTGGATTGGGATTGAAATCGACCGATGTTGACTTTCTTGGGTCAACGTCGACGAGGGGGTTCTTGTTGACTTTTATGAAGTCAAAATTGGTCCTATTTGGTCTCAATGGTTCAAAATTGATGTAATGGTTTGACTTGTGGGGGTTCAATGGATCAAGGGGTTTAACTAATTTACTTTAAAAATGATGTAAAAAGACATATTTTTATAAAACCTTATTTTAAAAAATATTTATTTAATTGAACTTTATTTATTTGATTTATTTAGGAAATAAAACTTATTATTTCTTAAAAATTCATAAAAATTTATAAAAATCATTTTAATTTATATAATTTGTGTTTTAATTGAATAAAACACAATTAAGATTTTCCAAATTAAATAAGTACATTTTTTTTTGTTTTCACTTAGATAATTTATGAGATTTATTTTATATAGTTTAGGGACTTTATTCAAATACCATGAATATTAGCCCTAATACATAGTTTGAGTATGGTTTTTAGCCACATAGTTTAAGAAATTCACTTAAGAATTTTCACATATTATTGAATATGGATAATTAGGGTTTACAATAAATGCCAAATGGCCGAAAATCGTAAACGGAAAAGTACAGATATTACAGTCTCCCCTACTTTAGGAAATTTCGTCCCGAAATTAAGTAGTGGAGTTTGTGAACAGGTGTGGGTACTTGGCCTTCATTTGATCTTCACGTTCCCAAGTGAACTCGGGTCCTCGTTTAGATTGCCAACGTACTTTCACAATCGGAATTCGGCTTCTTTTAAGTTGTTTGATCTCTCGATCCATGATTTCAATAGGCTTTTCCACGAAGTGCATCGACTCGTCAATGTGAACTTCGTCAAGAGGAACTTGGAGGTTTCCCTCGGCAAGACACTTCTTGAGGTTAGATACATGAAACGTGGGATGTACATTGCTAAGTTTGTCGGGTAATTCCAACTCGTAAGCAACTTTCCCGATACGTTTGATGATTTTGAAAGGTCCAACGTATCGCGGTGTGAATTTCCCTTTCTTCCCAAACCGGACAACGCCTTTCCAAGGTGATACCTTTAAAAGAACCATGTCACCAACTTGGAATTCAAGAGGTCTTCTACGAATATCAGCATTCTTCTTTTGTCTCTCCCGAGCCAAACGAAGATTGTCGCGAACTTGGATGATTCGATCAGTGGTGTCTTGGACTAGAGCGGGACCAGTGATTTGTGCTTCACCGACCTCATCCCAGCCAAGAGGAGAACGACAATGGCGACCATATAAAGCCTTGAAAGGTGCCATCTCGATACTAGCATGGTAGTTGTTGTTATACAAAAACTCAGCTAGTGGAAGATATTTGTCCCAATTGCCTCCAAAGTCAAGGACGCAAGCACGTAACATATCTTCAAGAGTTTGAATCGTTCTTTCCGTTTGACCATCAGTTTGGGGATGGTAAGCTGTACTCAAATTCAATTGAGTACCCATGAACGATTATAGAGATCCCCAAAAACGGGAAGTGAAACGACTATCACGATCAGATATGATATTAAGAGGAACACCATGTAGACGAACGATCTCATCCAAATAAACTTGAGCCAACTTCTCAGCTCCCCAATCATCACGAATTGCGAGAAAATGAGCTGATTTCGTGAGTCGGTCCACGATTACCCAAATGCTATCAAATCCTCGAGGTGTTCTTGGAAGTTTGGTGATAAAATCCATGGAAATACACTCCCATTTCCACATTGGAATCTCGGGTTGTTCGAGCAAACCCGAAGGTCGTTGATGTTCAATCTTGACCTTAGAACAAGTAAGACATTTTGAAACGTACACGGCAACATCTTTCTTCATGCCGGGCCACCAATAGTGTTGGCGAAGGCCTTTGTATATTTTATCGGCTCCTGGGTGTATAGAATAACGAGTTTTGTGAGACTCGTCAAAAATTAAAGTACGAAGATCATCCCGATCCGGAACCCATAAGCGGTTTAAGAAGTGTAGTAACCCATTGGGTCGAGTCTCCAATTGTTTTTCAACTCCACAACCCAATTCTTTTTGCATGTTGTCCTCGGAAAGAACCTTTTGTTGAGCTTTAAGAATTTTGGTCTCGATATCCAATTGAATAAGAGCACAACATATGTTAGGATATTCTTTCCGACTTAACGCATCAGCCACCACGTTAGCTTTCCCCGGATGATATTTGATTTCGCAATCATAATCATTTAACAGTTCCATCCAACGACGTTGTCTCATGTTTAAGTCTTTTTGGTTGAATATATGTTGCAAACTCTTGTGATCGGTAAAGATTTCACATTTGGTTCCATAGAGATAATGTCTCCAAATTTTGAGAGCAAACACGACCGCACCAAGTTCGAGGTCGTGAGTGGTGTAGTTATCTTCATGAACCTTAAGTTGTCTTGAGGCATAAGCAATCACCTTACCCCTTTGCATGAGAACGCATCCAAGTCCTTGCTTTGAAGCATCACAGAAAACAACGAAGTTGTCGCTGCCATCGGGAAGAGATAGGACTGGAGCATGGCACAGTTTTTCTTTAAGAGTTTGGAACGCTTCTTCTTGCTCTTGTCCCCATTCAAAGATCCTACCCTTATGAGTTAGGGCAGTGAGAGGAACAGCAATCTTGGAAAAGTTAGAAATAAAGCGTCGATAATATCCTGCTAGTCCAAGAAAAGAACGGATTTCTGTTGGTGTTTTAGGAGCAATCCAATTCTTTACAGCTTCAATTTTAGCAGGATCAACATGAATCCCAGCCTCGTTAATAACATGACCTAGGAATTGGACTTCCTTTAGCCAGAATTCACATTTGGAGAATTTAGCATAAAGTTGTTCCTGTTTAAGAAGATCAAGTACTAAGCGAAGATGTTCTTCATGTTCTTGCTTAGATTTTGAGTAGATAAGAATATCGTCAATGAAGACGATGACGAATTTATCCAAATAAGGTCGACAAACACGATTCATCAAATCCATGAACACGGCAGGTGCGTTAGTCAAACCGAATGGCATGACAACAAACTCGTAGTGTCCATAGCGAGTTCTAAAAGCTGTTTTGGGAATGTCTTCCTCCTTAACACCTAGTTGGTGATAACCCGAACGAAGATCGATCTTTGAGAAAATAGAAGCTCCTTGGAGTTGATCAAATAAATCGTCAATCCTTGGAAGTGGGTATCGATTCTTGACAGTCAATTTGTTGAGTTCCCGATAGTCGATACACATCCTAAAAGATCCATCTTTCTTCTTGACGAATAAGACAGGTGCTCCCCATGGTGAGGAACTAGGACGTATGAATCCTTTATCAGAGAGTTCTTGAAGTTGACTAGCAAGTTCTTGCATTTCAGATGGTGCAAGACGATATGGTGCTCTTGCCACAGGAGTTGCACCAGGCACAAGGTCGATACGAAACTCGACTTGTCGTGTAGGGGCAATTCCCGGTAGGTCTTCCGGAAATACTTCAGCAAAGTCCTTAATCACAGGAATATCAGCCATAAGTTTACCCTTGTCCTTCTCTTTCACAACGTGAGCTAGAAAAGCTGGATAATTCTTGTTGAGGTACTTCTGAGCTTTTGTTATAGTCATCAGTTTTAAGCCTTTGGGTTGTTTCTCTCCATACACGTGTAGTACTTCACCAGACGGCAGAAGAATCTTTATGAATTTGTCGGCACAAACGATCTCAGCACGATGTTTGGATAACCAATCCATGCCGACGATCACGTCGAAACTCCCAAGTTGCATAGGAGTTAAGTCAATAGAGAAAGTATGTTCGTTAAGTTGTAGTTGATTGTTTGCAATAATTGAGTCAACTTTAACGGATTTCCCGTTAGCTACTTCTACATTATAAGTTTTGTCTAGTTGGGTTCTAGTCTTAGCAAGCATTGGTTCAAAGTCAAAGGACACGAAACTTTTATCCGCACCAGAATCAAACAAAATAGTAGCATATTGATTATTGATCAGATACGTACCATTGACAACATCGTTATCGGCTTGAGCTTGACTAGCAGTAATGGTGTAGACTCGGCCTTTGGAAGCAGAGATTGAAGCTTTTATTGCATTGGCCAGTAATGGACACTTATCCTTGAAGTGACTTGGATCTCCACATTGGAAACAAGCCTTAACAGTTAAGGATGGTGTGTTTTGTATCACGTTATGGCCTTGCACTTGAGATTGAGTGTTGCTTGGGGTTCGGCAACGATCTTGAGTATGTCCCAACCTTTTGCACTTTGTGCAAACCCAACATGGTGCATTGGGAAGATGGTGAGACTTGCAAATATCACATTGAGGATAACTCCCCGAATAAGCCTTCTTGGTTGGACTGAAGGTAGTAGTAGTAGCAGGTGCTACTTGGCTCACAGGTTGAGCAGGTGTAACAGTCCCATAATTTTGTTTATGGTTGGACTTTCTCTTCCTGTTTCTACCGGTAGGTTCAGGTTTAGAAGTCACAGCAGCAACCACAGCAGGTTTCTTTTCTCCCTTGCGGTGAAGGATTCCCGCATCGACACAAGTGTCGGTAAGTGTGGCTGAAAGACGAACAGCTTCTTCGATAGTAGCAGGTCTACTACTAAGAACAGCACTCCTGATTTGAATTGGGAGTCCCTTGCAGAATTTCTCAATCTTCCTAGCCAAGGTGTCGACTAGGTGAGGAACGAGTAGACAAAGCTCATAAAAACGAGTGACATAAGCAGAATTGTCACCACTATCTTGGGAGAGAGTCCAAAATTCCTCCTCGATCTTCATCATTTCGTTTCGAGGACAGAACTCATTGATCATGAGTTCCTTGAATTCAGCCCAAGGAAGAGCCATAGCAACAAGAACGGTGCGAGTAGTTTTCTCGCCGTTCCACCAAGTTAGTGCACGCTTTTGAAAGACGCTTGAGCCATATTGAACCTTGAGTGCCTCGGGAACACCAGCATTAAGGAAGGTGTTCTCAATGCCCTCAAACCATTGGAGTAGTCCAGTGGCTCCTTCATGACCCGAATACTTTGGTGGTGAACACGAATTAAAGTATTTGAAGTTGCAAGCATTGTTGTTGTTATTAGAAGAGCTTTGATCACGATGTTGAAACAGAGCTGGTAGTATTGCAGCAATCCGATCAACAATTTGTTGTGTGAGTGCCGGATTTGTATCAATGGGATCAGACATTCTATAAGAAAATAAAGTAGAATGCAAGTTTGAGATGAATAATAATATTCAAGAGTTAAGCTTTGAAAGTAAAGATAGGCTTAAGTTTAAACACATAGTTAGTAATTGTGTTAGTTGGGTTTTACCACACAATTACTTAGGACATATCAAGGTTAGTAAGATTTCAACAATATTTGAGAAAGTCATGCTTTAGCCTATAAGTGAACACTCATCCCGAGAATCCCCAGGTAAGCGTAACAGGTCCAGTAATTTGGATTTGTACGAATACGCTTGCCTAGACAGGAAACTCAGAATACAGGCATTCACCCTTCCAGATTGCACGAGTTTCTGAACATTGTCAAAGTCTTAAACCTTAACGAGACTTTGGATAGACTTACAAAGTCTAGGGGGTTTTATAAAATATTTTAAAACATTGAAGAATTTCATATAAAAGAATATTGATGGAAATATAAGGTAAAGTCTTAGAATTTTGAGGATTTGTGTTAAAGATTTAGAATTTGACAAATAAACACATAAGTTCCTAATCATGCAAGACTAAAAGAGGGTCCTAAAGTTATAGTCTAGGTTAAAGATTTCTAATAACCTAAATCCCTATAACCAAGGCTCTGATACCAATCTGTCACACCCCAACCGGGCGGCGGAACACGTCGGAGTATGACCCGAATTGTGACCAGATTGCTCGTAGCACTTGGAACTATTAAAATTTCATAATTTTATTCAATAATATTAAAAGTGCCTCAAAGGCTACAAGTAGTCCAAATAAACAAGACAAAACATAGTTCCAAACAAGATAAGATCAGATTTCAAGTTTCTAAGTCCAAGCCTAAGTGTTGAACATAAATCAAGCGTTGCTTGAACTTGGTGCACCTGAAACATGTTTAAAATAAGAGTTATCAACAAAATGAATTGTTGGTGAGCAATCATGGTAGATATAGATATAGTAGTTTAGATAAAGTACAAATTCCATGCTAAGACAAGTAATACATTATAGTCTTATTGTATATACACACAGTCCAAATTAAACCTTCCTTTTAAGATTTATCCAATTCAGATTGTCCAACATATAGTTAACAGTTTTTCAGTTTCAGAATTCATTACATGCATCCTAGATCAAAGAAATGCATGGGGTAGCTAACCCACATGGTACCACTAATTCCATTCATAGGCTGTCGAAACAGTTAATAATATGAACTAGTGTAATCAACAAATAAGCCACATAATGCAATTAAACAAGTCTAACATAAGGGAATTTGTTTCAAGTTGTGAGATTTGTCAATAGTGTAAGTGTAATTATATAGGAACATGTTTCACCCCAAAAGTGATAAAATGTATAAAGAGGGGCATGAAAACTCACATGGTTTGTAAGTAGTTTCCAAGCTAAGTTTGATCCAAAGATATAACCCAAAGTAGGTCACAATTAACCTATTATAGTTGTAGTTTAGTCATTTAGTTTAAAGGAAATAAGCTAAGGTTCGTTCGTGTTCTCGAATTTGGGAATTTAGGGTTTTGGAAAGTTTAAGGTTTGAAAATGTAATTAGGTTATAGTTTAAGGTATGTAATTAAGATGTAAGTATTACTAAATTATTATGTTTAGTAATTTAAATATGTTTTAAGTAATTAATTATTTAATTACTCATTTAAAAATTTAATTAATAAATCCTTTTATTAACTAAATAGTGAAAAAAAATAAATAAATATAATTTAGATATAAATCATATGAATATTTTCTGTTAAATAGTGAATTTTTATAAAATTCATTTATTTTTAGTTTAATTAAATCAATAAATCTATTGATTTAATTACAAGTTAAATTTGTGAAAATTAGTAAAAATGTCTAAAAGTTCCAGAAACTTAATATTTCGTTAAGAATATATAAATTAAGTTTCTTTAATTTTTGTAGGATTTTTGGAATAAGTTTGCTAATATTAAATAAATAATCCAAGTTTTAAAATTAGACTTTTAAATAAATAATTTTATAAACTCAGAAAGTTTTCTGTTTTTATTTTATAAAACAGTAGAGAATTTTATTACAAAAATTTGGGCTATTTATTTGTACATTTTCGAGTTGTAAATAAAAAGTTATGAATTTTTAAAGATTAAAGATTTAATTAATAAAAATCAAAAAAATAGGAAAAAGGGTTTTTTCCCGGATTCGAACCCGGGTGGGTTCGGTGTGGACACAGGCGCGCAATCACTGGACCAGCCTGGTCTTTGTGCTAATAGTCCAGCAGTTTATTTGATAACCCTTGTCCACGAGGGGACCGGGTTTCAGGGCAGAATCACACGCAAAAACAAGGTGCGAAAAGGGTAGAGGTGCGGGGCTGTGGCTCGAACCCGCGACCTCCCCCGTACGAGTCAAGTGTCTTAACCGGTTTGAACTGGGCTAATGCCTTGGTTTATATCAGATGCAAAATCTATTTAACACCCAACCTCAACTCGTCTCCTTCCCCACACGATCCCGTCCCAAACCCTAGTTCCAATCCCATCCGATTCGTACCCGATCGAACGTGAAATTATGGGGCTCTTGATCCTTGAGTTCAAATGAAACTAAGAGCATCGAAATTACCTGAAATGGTTGAGTATTGAGGGCGAACGACCTCGAGGCCGAAGTCGAAATTTCCCGAGCTCGTCGGAGTTCCAGGAGAGCAATGCGATGGATACGAGGGTGTAGAAAGTTTGTAAAAGGTGTCGCGAGTGTGTGTGAGAGAGTTTTATGCTTCAATTTTACTCGAAACGTATGAATTGATACAGGTTTAACTAAGGACGGTTACGGGTTGAATTCGTGTTCACAATCATTGAAATATGTCGTAATTGGTTCATTAAGTTGCTCGAAACTGTTAATGTAACGGCTGTGCACGATCCTAATCAGTGATTACACCCGAATTTACTGGATTGGGATTGAAATCGACCGATGTTGACTTTCTTGGGTCAACGTCGACGAGGGGGTTCTTGTTGACTTTTATGAAGTCAAAATTGGTCCTATTTGGTCTCAATGGTTCAAAATTGATGTAATGGTTTGACTTGTGGGGGTTCAATGGATCAAGGGGTTTAACTAATTTACTTTAAAAATGATGTAAAAAGACATATTTTTATAAAACCTTATTTTAAAAAATATTTATTTAATTGAACTTTATTTATTTGATTTATTTAGGAAATAAAACTTATTATTTCTTAAAAATTCATAAAAATTTATAAAAATCATTTTAATTTATATAATTTGTGTTTTAATTGAATAAAACACAATTAAGATTTTCCAAATTAAATAAGTACATTTTTTTTTGTTTTCACTTAGATAATTTATGAGATTTATTTTATATAGTTTAGGGACTTTATTCAAATACCATGAATATTAGCCCTAATACATAGTTTGAGTATGGTTTTTAGCCACATAGTTTAAGAAATTCACTTAAGAATTTTCACATATTATTGAATATGGATAATTAGGGTTTACAATAAATGCCAAATGGCCGAAAATCGTAAACGGAAAAGTACAGATATTACAACGAGCCTTTAATTTAAATGCTAACGAGGCTCCGGCCAATGACGACACTGTCAACGGTACGTTCCTTTGTTCACTATCTTTGTGCATCCGTTTTATTCAATATTCATGCCAATTGAAAATTGTGTCTCTTGCTTTTAACCAACTATTTGCTAAACCACCAATCAATCTTGATAACTCGTATATCATGGAAATAGCGGATGGGAAATCCATTGCTATGAGTTTTATAACCCGTGATTGCATATAACAGCTATGCTATCACCATTCATCTCATTCCTATACTTTTGTGAAACAAACCTATTATGTTTATACTCGGACGTACAACTTGCTAGCTCTGTTAAAGTTTACTTAAATTGTTAAAGTTCCAAATCCTAGTAATTATGCACGGGGAATCCCCGGTATATCAAAGGGGTGGTGGGTTAGCCGCTGGTACACCCTATACATAAACACACTTGATATAACGAGTATAAACCATGCATAAGTACTAAGAGGAGGACAGGTTTTTGAAAATTTTAAAAATATGAACACCCGTGGGGTGGAGTTTTAAAGGAAAATGCCATGTCACAAGGTGATTGGCACCAATATTGTTAAATCTGGTTCCCAGTAGTTTACATTCATGCGTTGTATGAGCAATGGTATGCATAAATCTCATTATACTATTAGTACAATTGTTGAAAACTCGACTCGAATTAGCATCGTCATCCGTTATCATACGATAGTTCCCCGCTGAATCTTTCTCTTGTGAAGTAATTCCATTCTAAGTCTATTGGCATCCCTTTTCCCGTTTCCATAACCTTCGCTAATCGAATTTCCCTTCAACTTGGGGAGACTGTGACATTTCAAAGATTTTCGTTGCAAAATTTATCGTGTAAATATTAACATTTTATTTCAAAACATATACACGTATATTTAATCAAATTTATACAAATCGGTGTATTGGCAAATTTCAATTTAGGTATTTTTAATTTTTAAAAATATTTGAAGGTTATAAACTATATAAATTATGTTATTAAATTAAATAATTTATATAAATAAATCAATGGTTTTCAATTTTATTAACCATTCAAAATGATTGATTTTAAATAAAAACATAAGTTTTATAAAATTTTATATGCTTAAGTTTTATTTGGTTTTATACAAATAGGTATTTTATTTTATGGATTTAAACTAATTAGAAATTTATAAATTTTAAAACTAATATAAAATTTTATATAAAAATCTAAGTTTAAAAAAAAAGAGTTACATATTTAATAAAATAACCCATTTGAATAAGATGAATAACTTTATAAAAATTATTTATAACAATAATAATAAGTAAGTTTATAAAAACATTTAAAATATAATGTTAAAGTAAATTGATTTAAAAGAAATTAAATTAATTTGTTTAATAAAAAGTTTAGGGTTCGTTTTTTAATTAACTAAACTAGAAGGTTTTAAAACTAAAATCGTTTGAGGGGCTGTTTCTGGTCAATTTAAACTGCAGGGATCCATCCGTAATGATTTTAAGGGTTATTTCGAGTTAAACCAAACTCCAGGGACCAAAACTATCAATCCCCAAATCGTTTTACCGGTCACCCTCTTCCTTTGTCCGGCGGACCAAAACCTTTCCGGCGTGCCCCGACAGCCCTGTCCCTTTACCCCTCAACACCTAAAACCTGCGCCATTGTACTCGCCTTCCTCGTGCGACCTCGTTCCCCCGACCAATTTGCCTTTCCATCATCAGAATTTCACGCGCACAATCTGACCCGAATGTCAACGCCGCAATTCACCCACGCGGCTGGACCTCGACCTCTGCAAGACGTCTGGACAGTTTCGGCATAACCAGAGAAGTGTGTAGATGTGCTCAATTTCGTGTCCCACCATCGAATTCAACTTCGGGTATAAAAACCATTGTCGGTCCTTCTCAAGCCCCATTCTCCTTCTCTGTCTACTCTCTCTCTAAATTGAGGATACCTCTGTGTTCGCGACATCCAGGCGAAACTCCCCAGCCCCCTTGGAAGTTCCAATTCGACCCCAAAGTCCAGTTCCAGTTCGGGATATTCTCGGCTTCGTTCTTGACTCCGTAGATCACTTCGGTCAGGTATTATCACTGCATTTCGTTTCCCTACCCTTCGTTTATCTTAGTGCTAGCAATTCCGAGCAAAATCCAGACCATAGCCCACTGATTCCCGGACAAACGAGAATGCTCGGACACGATTCCTGGTCGTTGCCGAGAACCAGTGGACATTTCGCTAAGTGGTTATCATTTAATTAACGTATACCTGACCAGTGATGGGCTATAGCCCGGCTGGTCAGTGTCGTGTGCGATGAGTTTAAGGTCCCGGGTTCGAGACTTGTGGCCTCCGGCCCACCCTTTTTTCTCATTTTAAGAACTCTGAACCCGGATTCGGGTCTGGGCCGACCCGGTCCGACCCATCTTACTAATTTAATCTTATTTTATTTATTATAAATATATTAAAATAAGTAATTTAAAATCAAATTGTATTTCCTTATTATTACTTATTTAAATTAATTGTTTTAAAATCCATTTAATTATTTTAACTTATTTTAATATTTTTTTTACACAATAAATGCTAAAACGAGTCGGTTACTCGTTCGTTTATTTTGAAATCGGTTAAACTATATTTTTATAAACCATCCCATTTTTTTGTAATTCTTTTATAAACTTATCAAAATACCTTATAATATATAAAATGTCCCATTTTTATAAATCTTGTAATAACTTTTATGAACTTATCAAAATACCTTTTAATATATAAAATGTCCCATCTTTATAAATCTTGCAATATTTTTAATAAACTTGTTAAAACAAATTTTAATCTATATAATATGATTAGTCAAATAAAGAATTTTCTTTTATTTGTTATTGTTATTTATAAATACATTAAACATAATAAATACTTGTTTAAAACAATATATATATATAGATATATATATATATATATTTTTATGAGTTAAAAGTTTTACAAAACCGTTATCATTTTCTACCCTATTTTATACAAATAAATATTAAGGATATTATTATAAAACCTATACTCATTAAATACGAATGCGCTTATACATATAAACATACAATAATACTTATCCATCCACATAGGGTTTCATCGTGCTTAGGTTTCAACGCCTTTATCACCCGCACTCGTGGATTATCGTATCCGCTAGCCAGGTGAGTTACATAGCCCCTATTTTATATTTTTATAACTTTTGGGGTGAAACATTATACATGCTACTCACATTGTTTATACGTGTTATACATGAGACTATATGCTTATTATTTGGATGTACATACATTTATACACAAGACAACCAACTTTAATATTGATAGATCTATTGTGCCTGACCAGCCCACCCGTGTTTATTACTGCATACTCGGATATAACCGCGTGTTATATTCAAACATACCGGATATAGTGGGTAACTATATTCAAGCATACCGGACTTAGCTGTTGTGCTCTGTTCAAGCGCATCAAAATCGGTTTGAATTGTGATTAAATAAATGGTACATCATATACTATGTTTAACAATATAAACAATGAGTTGCAAAACGATTTACAACTACTATTTACAGGAAATGCTAAACCTATGTACTCACCAACTTTTTAGTTGACACTTGATTTAAATAATGTTTCAGGTTTGGATATGTGACTGCTTGCCAAAGATCTCTCCACTTAGGAACTATGGACCTAGTTAAATAAATTAATGTTTTGAAATAGACTAGGTTATTTGAAATGTATTGTATTTGGAACTTGTTGTCTTTAAATTAAATTAATGAATTATGCAACCTTTAGTTATCATGTGCTTTTGAACAATCATTCTATTGTCCGCCTCGATGATTCCGCCATCGGTCGGGGTGTGACAAGTTGTGTTCTTGATTAGCATACAAGGTATGCTCCATCAATCTGGCAATGAGTCTAACAGCTTCTTCCCTAGATCATACTCTTCAAATTTCACTCCCATTTTTCTCAATCTGTTGATCATGGTTGTAAACCTGGTCACCTGCTCACTAAGAGTATCATTATTCTTATAACTAAACATGTTGTATTGCTTCAGTAGAAGATCAGTTCTGCTTTCCTGAAGAGCTGCATTTCCTTCAAATCTTAAGCACAAAGCATTCCACAAACCCTGAGTTGTTTCATGTTGCTCAAATTTCAAATACAACTCAGTCGGAAGTGCTAGAATAATAGAACCCAATGCTCCGTTATCCTTCTTGATTAACTTCTTATCTTCCTCTAAATAAAGATTAGGATCTGCAATCGGGACTAACCCATCAGCATTTGCAGTCTTAGGAATATGAGGATGCTTCACAATTGATTCCCAAAGTGTGTGTTCAGTACACTTGAAGTACGCCTTCATCATTATTTTCCAATTTGAAAATTCTGATATTGATTTCAGCATCGGTGGTGATTTTCCAATAACCATCTCAGTATCGTATACATTTCCAGCCATTATGTACTTGCAATTTAAAACTTGGTCGAAATCAGAAAATTTTCCAACTTAGAACTTTTCGGTCAAAAACTTGAATGGTCGAAAAATATTTTCGGACAATACTTTTCGGTCGAAAAGTCTGAATATTTCGAACATAGATGAAATTTCGGACAATACTTTTCGGTCAAAAAAATATAGGCTTTTCGGTCAAAAACTGAATTCGGCTTCTTCAAACAGACTTTTTGGGCAATTCAACAGAAGAACACTTGAATTGACCAAAAACTTTCTGTGATGATCCGAGTAAAAAATCAAGTCTCCAAACTTGATGCAAACTTCATCTCCATCAATATTAGCTTCAAATCAACAACAATGGCGCCCAAATTACTTCAGTTCGGTCAATTTTGACTAAAATTCTTCTTGAATACTAAGAGCTCATAACCTGACTCTGATACCACTTGTGATTCCCTACGATCTGCTGATATTCAAGGATAAAGTCTTCAATCACTCTCTGAATTGATGGAATCAATTCAGAAATCAAAGTCACACCAAAGTGATCGAATCAAATATGAACAAGAAGGATAGAGTCAATCACACAAGATGCATTCAAACATGTTGATAATCTTCATTATACCCGCAATGCAAATCACAGAATAACAACAAAACACATAGAAAATCTCTCTGATAGATTTGGAATCAAACAATACAAAATGAGAATAGTTACATCAAATTGAAATACAAAAGACAAGACTATTTATACCAAAGAGTTTCGATCGAGTTCTTCTGATCGAAAAGTGTTTTTGACCGAAAATACTTTCCGACCGAAAACTTAAAGTTTTCGAACGAAAACTCTAAAGTTATACAAATCTAAATCTAATTGATTTCTATGGACTACTAGGTTCCAACAGTAACTGTTCTGATAGATATCGAAACTTCTAATTCACCCAAAACTACGAAGACACCTGAAACTTCTTTTGCCAATCGAAACTAGTAGTTTCGACAAGGGCATTAAGGTCATCTGCCATATGAGAAAATTAAATGACTTCATAATCAGGTTTCTTCCTTGCCAAGTTCACTTGCATTCTCAGAACCACTTTACACCTTCATTCTCACTCACAAAGCTCTCATTTCCTCGGTCTAAGTTGCGTAATCAGTGTTTCTAACCTGATCCTCCGTCGTATTCATCATCAGGTACTGATTTATGCTCATATGTGTGTGATTTTACAAAATGCAGACCTAGGGTTTCAATCCTGAGAGTTTTACGACTAAATCTTCATAATTTTGGTCGTTTTGTGTTCAAATCTTGTTTATAATATGGCCATTTTTGATATCTCACCCGGTTATTGTACATATTTGCATATTACAGTCAAAATCTCGGTAAGATGGAGTTTCGACACTCATAGGCCATTCTTACCCTTTTTTTTTTTATCTTTTTCATTTGTTTGATGATTGTTCTTTGTGTCTGTATATAACTTCGGGTTCTTGTTCTTTGTGTTTGAGTCTGCTTAATCTGTTTAGAGTTTGGGCATCGAAACTAGTAGTTTCGATAAAAAAGGATGTTTTACTTTAAAAGGAGGTCTTTCAAAATTTAAACAGGTTTTCAATCGAAACATTGTTTCGATACCCAAGCCTACCCGAAAATAGGTAGTTTCGATTACTTGTCTCTGAAATTTCTATAAGTGTTGGACCGAAACTTGTAGTTTCGATTGAGTTTTCTTCACCCGAAACCAGTAGTTTCGATAAGACAGTTTCTAAAATTTTTCTAAGTGTTAGAATTTTTGATAAGTTTGTTCTTTGCAGATATGGATCTTCTATTTGTTAAAAGACATAATGTATGTGCTTTCCTTGATGCAAATGATCCAAAAATTGAAGATTTTGTTCAAGTCCTGAATTTCCTTGCAAACTCCAACATCAACTTTGCCATCAACCATAAGGTACCTATCTTTGAAACCACTATAAGACAGTTCTAGGACACTGCTGAATCGGTGACAATTAACCACGTGGAACACATCAGAGCTACAGTTCGTGAGCAAGAAGTTCTTTTCTCTGAAGCTACTATTAGAGAAATGCTACATCTTAATGATGATCCTGAAGCACCAGTAGAGTTCCCAAGCTTCTATGTTAAGGAGTGTTTTAAAAGAATGGGACACCCTGATGAGTTTAAGAATGGTCAAATTGTAAGGCCCCTTTCCCGGGTAACCTCACTTGTTGGATTTACTCATAAACATAGTCATAAATACTTAGCTTAAATTAATAACATTTGAGAGTAGCGGAAGCAAACATCATTCGAATTACATAACATAACAGCGGAAGTCTTAACAATTAAAAACATAACATTTGTCTTAACATATATAAAAGTGGGATGTCAGTCACTTGTCGGGTAACCATCACGCCTTCGCACGACCCTTCCTTTTGTCACCTGAAATGTATACTAAAAGTCAGCTAACGCTGGTGAGTTCTAGTTTAAATCAAGTAGGCATAAACATTAATTCTTGTCATAATTTTCATAAGTATTCATGTATATATATTTACCATTTCAATTCTTTCCCTCATATTTTTAATCTTTGTGGGTACATATATAGATACATACATTCTTACATTTATTTGTGCCTTTGCTGGTCTTACTCATAAGGGGGATCGACCCATCAATGATTACGTGAGTCACAAAGACAAACGTCGCGGTCTACCGTCGTAGTCCACCATACTTACAACTGTCCGGCAAATAGTGTCTGTCCGTCATTATCTTACAACCGTCCTACCGAAGTAGTTCGTCATTATCTTACAACCGTCCTACCGAAGTAGTCCGTCATTATCTTACAACCGTCCTACCGAAGTAGTCCTTCATACTTACAACCGTCCTACCAAAGTAGTCCGTCATTATCTTACAACCGTCCTACCGAAGTAGTCCGTCATACTTACAACCGTCCTACCGTCGTAGTCCGTCATATTTTTCTGACTGCCCTAAGGTATCCGTCTCCCACCCGAACTAATTATACAGTCGTGCATCGATTTCGGGACTTACTCCACCGTAGTGGCCTGTTTAGTCTACCTTTCTAGACTTTCATTTCTGGATGCATAATAGTCGAGTGGTCGTCCGTCTACCGAGGTAGCCGTTATCATTGTTCTATTCATAACGTTTATTCATTCATAGCAAGCAATATATATATGGATATAAAGCAAGATTCCTTCTTATACGTTATGTCATACTTTTCTTACTTGGCAAGCAATATATACATGGATATAAAGCAAGATTTCATTCTTATAAGTTATGTCATACTTTCATTTCATTCTTTGTAGTTATTGGGTCCATTATTTATTCATCATTACTTTCATGTAACACGTATGATCATATTAGCATTCTTATCATTCATTCATTTAGTGTATACACTTCAGCCCCAAAAGATTTAATAAGGTTTGCACATAACATAGAGGGGGCACATAGAACTCACCTGATGAGTAGTTTCTGAAATACTCTTAGCTGGCTACTGAGCATCACTAATGTCACTCACTATCTGTATAATAAATTCATACTTGTAAGGTAGTGCTCCTAGATGACACTAGACATTACTATGCTTAAACCTAGTAGTTTCGATGGATTTGCTTATATCGAAACTTGATAGTTTCGATAGGTTGCTTATGTCGAAACTTGGTATTTTCGATAAGTTGCCTATGTCGAAACCTGGTAGTTTCGATAAGTAACTTAGGTGTAATCTTAGCTTCGGATCGTGGGCTCATATCGAAACTATGGTAGTTTCGATGGGTCTGAACATATCGAAACTGAGTAGTTTCGATGGGTCTGCACATATCGAAACTCAGTAGTTTCGATGGGCTTGCACATATCAAAACTGAGTAGTTTCGATGGGTCTGCACATATCGAAACTAAGTAGTTTCGATGGGTCTGCACATATCGTCTTCCCAAAAAAATCTGAAGATTTTGCATGCGAGTCTGATCGAGTCAATATCTCAATTTTCTTAGATCAAAACGTTAGGTTTTCATTCTAGATGCTATACCTAAGCTCATTTTCAAGTTTCATCCGCAAAATCGTTACCTTTTTAGCCAAAACCCGAAAATCCCAAATTAAACAAAAACTCAGTTTAGAGTCGAATCGTTACCTGGATTGGGGTTGTGATTTGGAGGTTTTGCTCACGAGCTTAGCAGTAACGTGCTCCCTCAATTCCGGGACGATCCGTCAACTTTCTCTCTCTAGACCCGAGCTCTCCTTTCTCTCTCTAGAAGTTGCGTGAGTGGGGAATGAGCAGAGAAGAGGGCTGCCTTGCCTCTTATATACCTGGGCTTCCCTCGGCCCACTGAAGCCGAGCCCAAGCCCGCTCCCTTTGTTTAAATATTCCGACTAAATCACCGGTCTCGCTATATTTATTCATTTTATTATTTTTGGGATGTTACACAAATTATAAAGAATTATCTTCCAAGTCATTAGAGATACATCGTGCATGTTTTCATTCACTACTTATCTATCAGAAAAGGTGGCTTTGACTCAGCAAATTTCATGGTGGCTTCTGCTGTATTAGGATTGATCAAGGGAAAGAACTACAATTTCTCTGGGTTTGTGTTTAGGCAGCTAAAGGAGAACTTGACTCGAGCAGTTAAAGAAAATTTTTTAGTCTATCCAAGGTTTCTGCAAATCATTATCAATCATCTTCATCAAAACTTGCAAGAAGATGGCCGTGTGTTCGTTTTTAACCATAAGACAGCCAAAACACTTAGCTACATGAAGAGTTCAAACAAAAGAACCAACAGAGCAATTGTTGGTATTCCTTTATTTAGTCACATCATTGGAGAAGAAGAAGAGTTTGTTCCTGATGTTGATCCTGATCTTGAGATTGAAGAATCATCATCATCTGATGAAGAAGAAGTAGAAATGGATCAAGGGCAAGGGAATGAGGAGGAACCTGAAGTTGAAGCTGAAGTTGAAATAGAAATCCCTCATGTCCAAGAAGAAGAGCAGCCTTTGTTAAGCCCGTCATTGAAGCTCCTTTCATTGATCTAGAGATTGCAATTCTACAAGAGCAAGTACAAGTTCCTGTTGAACCAGTGCTTGATGTTGAAGCTAGTGCACAAGTAGCTGAGGAGGATAGTGTAGAGTCTAGTAGGACTCTAGATGTAGGAATATACGGTTCAGACTATTACAAGTCAGATTCAGATGGACAAACTGAACATCTTGCATCCTCCTCCAAAAGACAAGCCGACTCGGGTTCGGACTATGAATTAGAAAAGCCAAGGGCCAAGAAAATTAAAACTGGGCTTGAGGAACTGTCTTCTTCATCCGAGTCCTTATTTGAAATTCCTGAACATACAAGCCCTATACCTACACCACAACTAACACCACCACCATCTCTACAACATGTACATACCCCTACACCACCTGCATCCCCCGCTCATGAACCAACACCCTCAGTACCAAGAGTCAAAACCCTAAGTTTGGAAGTGAAGAAGCTATAAGAGAAAGTGATAAAACAAGATGGTGTAATAGAAAGGTTAAAGACAGAATTGAGTGAAAGCAAGGAGGAAGTGAAAGATCTTAAACTTGAGGTTAGTCGTCTACATACTTAGTAAGATGCTCAGCAGACTTAGCTTGAGACTCAGCAAAAGCTCATCTCTAAACAGTAGCAAGACTTCAAAACTTTATCTGATATCGTTGAACAACTCAAGGCTTCCCTAGTTAAGCCTCTACAACAAGAAACCACCTCCACAGTTCATGGGGTGCCACTTCTGCTGGTGGACCCTCTTCCCTGGCCTTTGTCACTAACCCTGAATGTGCAATGACAATCTTCTCTGGCCCCGTTGCAAAGACAAAGGAAACTGTGGAAGTCAAAGTTGAAGAAACATAATTTGATCTTCCCTCTGCTAGTGAAAGAAGACCAGCTAGATAAAGAGGAAAGGGCAAAGAATCAAATGTTGAAGTTTTTATTCTCGACGAAGAAGAAATTGGATCAGATCATGAGCTCAATGCTATTCTGGATGAAATTGACAACTATGGAGGTAATGACCAGTATCCTGAGATCTTGATCAATAGAGAACTAGATGAAGAAAGGACCAGATACTTCACAGAGGAAGGGGATGAGATCCAGGCACTTTTCAGATGATGATAAAGATGAAACCAATATAAAAGTTGATCTGGCAAAACCTGCTACTACCCAACCTGAACCAACTCCTTCTAAACCTATCCAACCTGAGCTAACCCCATCTCAATCAACCCCAACCGAACCAATTCAACCTTCAAAACCAAACCCTAACTATCCTTATCCGAATAGACCGTGGCTGAGAAAAATGGTTGAAGAGGAGGGTCCTCAAACATACGAATGGTTTGCTGAATACCAGGAGCTGAAAAGGCCTCCTGTGGGATGGAAGTATGATCATGAACGACAGCTATTCATCATAAGAAGATACAAGGGTGGAGTGGAGCATTTCAAGAACATGACATACTTTCATACTCTCCCTTTCTATGATCTCAGAGCATTAGCCAAGCTTCCTCTTCAAAATCCAGGTAATGTCATGATGGCTTCTGACTTTGAGCAATACCTTCGTACATAAACCGATACTGATTTCAAAGGTTTAAAGCCAACACCCCCAAAGATAAGGCTCTCAAAGAAAAGGGTACATCCCAAGACCAACAAGCCATATGTCTTTCTAAGGTACAAGCCAACTCAAACTGTCAAAACTGTTACTTTTCTAAAGATGGTACCTGTTCAGTTCCAAAATTTCAAGAGATGGTACTACAATCCCAACATTGATAGTGTTGTCATTGAACGTGAAGGAAAGGAAGACATGGTGATCTTTAAACCTATGGAGCTTTTAAAATTTCAACCTGAAGATCTTGAGTTACTTTTCACCAATCACATTCAAGTCTTCAATGAGGATGATGAGGGTGATGCTAAGGCATATCAGAGGGTTGTAACCACACATGTGAAGCCTTACATCACCAAACCAGGTGATGGGCCAACTGCTTGGTGGAGAGTTGAAGACATTGATGCAACAACTTAGGGGGAGATTTTAGAGTTGTGTATTTTGTAAGCTGATAAAATCAATGTATTTTGAACAATATTAGTTTAGTTTCCTTTATTGTTATTTCCTTTGATGTAATTTACTGTTTTGACTAAGTCTGGGCCAAAGAAACTACTTAGTTTCGATTGAGGTTTGTTCAATCGAAACTAGTAGTTTCGATAGATAGTATGTTTCAACAGGTCTGTTCTATCATTTCTAAATGCTCAACCGAAACTAGTAGTTTCGGTGAGCATAGTTTCGATACCTGTTGGATTACTATAAATAGCCTAGTTAGAGAATGTTTAGGGTGTGTGTAGCGGCTGTAACCATGAAATTCTCTCTTTCACATTGTTCTTGAATCAATACAATTTTCACTTGTTTAATACATTGTTCTTACGTTTTCACATATTATTTGTATTGATTCTCAGTGTGGTTAGCTGTTATATTCACCATTTATGTTTCTCTCCTCTGTTTCACCACCATACACATAGATTCCGCCTTTGTGTGTAATCGATCTTTGAGTGATTTTCGATTGAAATATGGACCTACATAAGGCGGCCATGGTGGCGCGGCGATGGCGGCTAACCCGCCGAAGACGGGGATGGAGAGGACGCCGAGAGCAAAACTCAAAGGCACGACGACCATGGTGGTGGATCCTGGCTGTAACCATGGTGGTGATGACTGTAACGATCGGCTAAGGCTTCATCGAAGAAGAAGACAGTGGCGCACGGTGATGGCGTTGGACGATGACCGCCTAGCAATGGACGGAGGTGACGAGTGGCACAGTGATAAAGGGGAGAGATGGAAGCCGGGGCGTGGATGACTCGGGTTTACCCCAATGGTTGTGCAAGGCCCGGTGTACGTGGGTGTATGGGAAGTCCATCTTGACTTTACAAGACTTGTGAGGTTAGAGTCTTGCATGGTCATGTAACCGACGCGAGTTCGTACATCTCGTGTGGTTAAGGTTTTACCTTGCTTTGCATCCATGCGTGTTTGGAACCCGGTTCAGGTATACGTATGTTCAAGGGGATAGGGTTTGCATAGTCACGTATGTGCATGCATGAGACTCAGTTCATGTATACAGTCTATAAATGGGTCAAGGAGGGTACGGTTGGTGTAAGCACGTGGAACTAGGGTTTTGTAGAAAAATGGGACGAGCTAACGACATGACGTTGGGGTTCATATTTATGCCTTACGCCACGTATGTGTAGAACGCATTTTGATCATTTGATCATACGTTTGACAGGTTTGGATTTCGTGCAAGTGGACGAGTTGTAAGTAAGGACTGGGACTTGACATACCCGGTGAGTTTCTAATCCCCTACATTTTAAATGTTTTACTTTATTGGGGCTATCGTACATACTTTCAAGAGGTGTTAATATATTTAATCACGCTAAGGGTTTCGGGTTCCAATCCAATGTGTTTTTGAAATAAAAACGATTATTAAGGAATCGTAGGGTCTATGGTGTGTCCATGTTAATGTGATAGCTAGAGTTACGAGTTATGAATGTGTGACGTGTTAAGGGTTAATCAGGGGGATTCGGGCCGTAAGCTAAATGTTTATGATGTGTGATATACATGTTGTCTAGTGTTTGTGTGAGGTGCAAGTGTAGTTAACGAGACATGTAAATGATGTGTGATATATATGTTGTCTAGTGTTTGTGTAAGGTGCAAGTGTAGTTAACGGGTCATGTAAATGATGTGTGATATATATGTTGTCTAGTGTTTGTGTGAGGTGCAAGTGTAGTTAACGGGTCATGTAAATGATGTGTGATATTATGTGTTTTATATTTGTGTGCATCGTTGTCTTTATGACATGGAAAACGGGAATGGTGAAGGACGAGGTCCTTCGGGAAGTCACCAAAAGTGACAATACTTAGCAGGTTAATGATGAGCTCAGGGTATGTCGAACGCCCTGACGAGGTATGTTTTTGTATGCATATATGTATTTATATATACATGTGTTAAATTGCATACAAGTGTTGAATTGTATTTATCGTGCGAGAGATATTATTAATACGATGTGTAGATGATATTAATGTAGAAGGTGGGGTTATATTGACCGTTGGGTCTGGATATTGATGTGAATTTTACAATTGTCGTGTCAGTTGATTGGTAAGAGCCTTGGTTAAGCCTGAATAAGACGGCGTCCTGGGATTTGTTGTGTTAACCTAGTGTCGAGTTAATACGTGTACAAGAGTAGAAGTTGTTAGCGTAGCAAGTTCGTTCTATGTCGATGAGTCTGTGGGATTATTAGTGTGGGATGAGTCTTGGGTGGTGTACTGGTTGGGATATCGTGCGATAACAGAGGTTATCTAATTGTTAATGAATTGTGAGATTATTTTATAAGGACCGAGGGTCCTGCATAAGGATTAAATAACTTTTGTAACAAGTCGACTTTTAATTAAATTAAACTATTAGAACTCACTCGGCGTAGTTGACTTTGTGTGTATGTTAGATTGTGATGCATGTGAGCTTTAGAGTCGACGTATCTTGGCTTGGGAGCGGTGCTACTCGGATTGGTGAGCATGCATTTGTGAGGTAAATTTAATGACGATAGTAATTAATGTTTTTAGAAAGACTTCCGCTGTAGTTTAGTTAAAAACTAATTCATTTTATAGAGAATGACCCGTTATGAGACCCAACTGTAGGATGTCCGGTTTGGGGTCATACACACAAGCCCTAACCATATCCTCCAAGGTATGAATAGTTCGATCACTTAGATCGTCAGTTGAGGATAGTAAGCGGTGCTCATATCTAAGCGCGATCTCAAAGCTTTCTGTAGTGTCAGCCAGAAATGGGATGTAAAGCAACTATCCCTATCAGATATAAAGGAAACAGGCACTCCATGCCTTGCTATAATCACTACTATACAATCGCAGTGGCGGACCCAAGAACTTTTTTTATGGGGATGGAAATTTTTTAGGTTAGTGTCTATGCTAAATATTAAAAAAAAATCAGTTCGGTTCAGATCGGGTCCGGTCACTTAGTACACACTTTGTCACTAATTACAATTAGAAAATAGCACATATGACATAGTATTATTGCAAAATAATATGATAAGCAAAATTCAAAACTTAACTAAAACAACGTTACCCAAAATCGTGAGTAGGCAACGGCGCAAGGCTGTCAGGCTGTGATCAGTGAACCGACTAGCAGTGCAAGAATCGTAAATTCGTGATTACTGAAGAAGCCTAAATCGTGAAGAGGCATGGCGAAAATCGTGATTAGCAAATTGCCTTTCTTCAGATTACGTGAAACGTGAATATGAAATATCGAGACGTTGATGGATCAGGATTGTCGCTACTTAGATTTTTTATTAGGTTAAATTATTTAAAAATTTAAATGGTTAACGTGTCAACTAAATGTACGGGTGTGCACAGGACGGTTCGGTTCGGTTTTGAACCCCCACCGAAACCGATAATGTCGATTAACCAACTTTGAAAACCGATCAGTTTTGGTTAATTCGGTTAATGACAATGGTTCAGTTCGGTTATGGCTCGGTTAACCAATCCAAAGCTTAAAAGTTAAAACTCAGCTACCCAATTGCTGAAAACTTAAAGTTCTAATCCGTGTCACTCACCTTGAACTATAAGGTTGAAATAAGCAATGTGAAGGAGAGTGTCATAGTTTCTTTAAGCAATTATCTAGCGATATGGGATCATTTTATAAGCGAAGTCTCATTAACACTTTATTGGAGCATCTCGATGTGGGATACTAAAGTATTTGCATTAGTTACTTTTGCTAAATCAGTTTAATGGATTATGCTTTTCACATGAGTTCTTGTATGGTGCTGAAGTTTTAAGAATGTTTACCATATTATTGTTTGTAATTTCAATAGATCAGACTAAACTAAGATGTAATCATATTAATCAGCATGTATAGGAAGATTTAATAGTTAAATCTATATTTTATATTTAATAGTTAATCACATTAATTTTGTTTCAATCTACCTTCAGAGCGTCATTGTTTTGCTTGTTTAAGTTATGAAGAATATAGATATTTTGAATACCAATATACATAGTCGGTTCGGTTAATTCAGTTATGACATAAATCAAAACCAAAACCGAACCATAAGTTTCGGTTAATTGGTTATGTCCTAACCGAACCATCGGTTAATTGTTCGGTTCGGTTAAGTCGGTTAATTCGGTTATGGTTTGATTAATTCGGTTATTTGCTCACCCCTAACTAAATGTGGACTTAATTGTCTAAATGGGTAATTGGTTAATTAAATGTGAGTGTAATAGTTTAAACGACTAAAATTTAGTCCATTTTAGTCCAAATGTCCAATTAAGTTATTAGTTTAAATGGAGTACGATGTTAAAAATTATTTCTTTTTTGGGGTCGGTCAAAATTTTATGGGGGATAAGTAGGAAACGTCAAGAGTTCGTTAATTAGTTAACAATGTCCCAAAATAAATTATAGCCACCCAATGTTCTAGACAGGCCTAGTAACGAAATCTATTGAAATTTGTTCCCACATCCCTTTGTGGAATCTCGGGTTTTTGTATCTACGTATTGTTAGTAAGAGTAATTACTCATAAAGCTTAGTACATTGTTGCGTCATAAGGCGACACAATATAGTCGGTGTGTATACAACATAACCGTAAAAGTAGATACAAGAGAATTTTGAAAATCATCATAACAAAAGGATGAGATTCAACACTTCTTATACTAGAACTGAAGACTGATGATTAGTCATTAGAGAATGAATTATAACAAGTGGTCTAGGCTTAAAGCTTTACAAAGCAAGTATATAATGAGTACCAGTATGATTGTACCAAACTCGAGTTGTGAAACCGAAGATTAACAAACATAGGAGATTATACTAGGATTCTGTCGAGATAAATTTGCTAAGAGTCAAATTTACTCAATCCTATGAAGTGTTATAGGAAATGAGTCATAATCATAAAATAGATGTCAGCGATGACCCGGTGCAATGTAACCTCACCATAAAGCATTAGGATTCGGTACTAACTCATGTGTTAGTCTCGATATAATATAACCATGTTTGATAATTTTCAACTAAAGGTTCGTATACATATTGGCCAACGTTAGCAATGGGTTATACTAAAAATCAAATAACAACAAGATCTAGATAGAGAAAGTGACTAAAAATCTGGAATGAACTAATCAAGTAGTCTAGCTAAGAGACCAGATGCCAGTTCAATGATTGGACATTGAATTGACTATCACCACCAATCGAATTTGGATATCGGACAAAAATGAAATTCTGACACATAACAAGGAGTCTATAAAAATATGGTCTACTCATCACATCGAGTCGACCAATTTTGATAGGATAACATTAGACGTCTACATCTTTCTGGATGTGTATTAAAATGATTCGAAAGTAATCCGTTATTCATATAGATGAGGAAATAAACACTCACGTTGTGGAAAGAATCTCATAAAAATAGCTTCCCCTAAAAATGATTATGAGCTTGCTAACCCAAAAAATGGGTAGACTTTGATGTAATATCATTGTCAACTTAGCCCCGGGTTTGATTCTCATAAAGTAGACGTCAGAAAATAGGAGAGGGTCAACTTTATGGCACAAAAAGTTTTTATAAATCTAACCAAAAGAAACCTGAGCACAAGCCACTCAGTGACCATAGTAGAAATACAACATGATAGAAATCATCTCGACAATGAACGTCGTAAATATGGCTCCTCCCAAGTAAACAAGTCTCTCAAGTCAGGTTTCCACAATATGAGTGTTGCGGTTAAGAGAACCAGGAATGAGTGTACCAAATTACCATAGTGAGTGCAGAGCACTTGCAATGACAATTTAAAGTAGGTGTAAAATTGAATTCTTGAGAATATTTATCAGGAGTATAGTGAGAATGACAAACACCAAAATGAGGATTTATACGAACGATCGTATAGAAAGGTTGTATTGCCAAAAAAAGAATCTTAATTTGTTTTAAGGAATTTCTCTATCCTATTGTTACTCCATCGATGTTAGAGTGTCTTTGGATTATAAGATAAAATCCAAGATTATGTCGAGACCTCCGACAATAGCCGTACACTTATTGCAAGTGTCGAGCGTTGTAAAGACTCATACTTAATTTACGTGGCCAATAAAATCTGAAGGGATATGATTTAGCAAGTAAAAAAAATGGATGAAAGAAAATCTTCATTGCTCAAGATCCACTAAGAAGTTGACTAGCTCAAATTTGAATTTCTCTTGTTCCTTCAGAACTGCGAGAACGTTACACGAAGATCCATTAGGGGAGTCAGAAATGTCAAGGTCTGATTCATGCTGGACCGAGAGTAGTCACATGCGTTGATAAACATATAAAAATATTGAAATAAGAATATCTTTAGCTTGATCTCAAAGGTGTAGCAATACTTAACAAATAATTGCCAAATCCGGTCCAAATACTGAGGTTAAATCAACTGAGAACAGCCAGTGTCTCGGTCTAAATTGTCATGCAAAAGAAATCTTGATAAGAGTTTTGGATCCATTACGATTCAAAGATAAAAGAGACGATATAAACTCACATGAGGTAGCCCATCGCATCATTTGATGTCTTTGGCTCAACCCTAAGGTTACGCTAGTTTCGATCAATATTCGAATGAATGGGAATCGGGGTTAGAAATATAGATTAATCATGAACATTAACTCGGGCAGTAAGGCTCACTAGAGTTCTCATGAACTGCAAATTATAATTACGTGTGCACCCGTAATGCTAATTTACTTTGGATGATCGCTATAGTGTTTCTCCTATCTCAAGCTCTCAGTTAAAAGGGATCTGAAATGCTCATTAGATCGTGTCATCGTGTTGCACTTTCACGGAAAAGTGTGTATGTTCAATCTGAACATGCTTAGTTATTTGTATCAATACTCATGGATCTGCCAACTAAGGTTGTTGCTGGATGGAGGTAATGGTAGAGAGGCACAACCGACGCCCTCTAATATAAGAAAACAAAATGTGTGGTGGAAGTTAGGCACTTATAATACGGCAGAGACCCTCAAATCAGTTTCAAGCAAATTATGCTTCAAATTGTATGTATGCGTGGATCCAATGATCCAATAAAGAAAATTTTATGGGTCTCCTGACCCGAAGAGTTCTCGCACATTTAGTCCAGTTTGTACACCTCGGGTTCCCTTTTAATCGGGCAGTTCAGTGTGCCATAGCTCATGGCGAAAGTCCTAGCCATCCAATCTAGCAATTCACGAAAGAAACTATATAACGCACAAAGTGAAAACAATAGACGTCAAACAAGAAAGCCGACTCCATAGCTGGAGTAGATGCAGGTGTGGTGCAAATACAGGTACATCCCGTGGTAACACTAAGACAGATAGCGGTGGACATAGATGCTAGGTCTGTTCATTGTTGCTGTTGAAGACAAAGGAGGTGGTGGAAGGTGGCCACTGGCCTTGCCATAGTCGACGCCGGATAGACTGCCAGAACCCTAGCCGGCTCCTTTCCCCTCTTCTCACTTTGGAATCTCTCTCTCTCTCTCTACCTTTTGTGTTAGGGTTTTCAAAATGAAGGGAAATGGAGGTTGAGATGTATATATAGCTAGGGTTTTAAGGTGGGTAAACTACCTACCAGTCTCGCGTATCAAACCCGTAAGTTACCGGTGTTATGTCATGAAAGCTCATTCCCATTTAATTATTTCTCGTTCATAAATATTAATATTAAAATAAGTATCCATATAATAATTATTTTGTTAAAATCTAAAAACCCAGGTGTATCAAAATCGGTACTGGTGGACAGCTTATGTTAGATTTAACGTTTCACATTATGATTATTATTATTATTTTTTTAAATATTATATTAAATATTTTTTTTTTCATACTTGTCGTACTAATTAACGTATCGGTAATATCCATACTAGTATCGTCAGTTTTACGTGTATCTAACGCAGTTTAACGTGCGTGTACGCGAAATTCATGTGCTTTAGTCTTAACAGACTTCCCAATTGAATATTAATAACTAATATAAATCCTTCGTCGTCTTAAATAATTGTAATACCGAATATTTTGCGATAACCGTCGACTGACGCGTTAAACATTTAAAATACAGAATCACGTACGTATATCTATTCTTTCTTAAACTCTTAGTGTCACACCCAAAAATTCTACTTCGGGCTATACCCGCGGGGCTATCTTTACCATTGACTTAATTTGAATGACCACTAAATGGTTTTCAAAATACTTGTTTTATGCATGACTCGAATTAGTTCAAAAGAAAGTTTGACATGGTCCAAAGTAAAAATGCGGAAGCAATGTTTAAATGTTTACAACATTTGAAAATGGGGATGATGAAATATTGTTTATCAAAATATGATGCTATGCATAAATAGTGTGTGACTCTAGTGGGTATACTAGCATTCAAAGAACTAAGAAAAACATGAGATAAACATGCTAAAATGGGTCAACATAATGTTGGTGAGTTCACGGGTAATTGTAATGGAAATCATGTTTATAAAATGTATGGAAAAACATATGTACACTACACAATCATTGTTGATCAGACAAAACCAAAAATTATCATCAGTCCATCAACCGAAGCTTAACTGTAGCCACTGAAAAAGGAAAAGGATGTTGTTTACCTCTTTGTGCCTTACACATGAATGGATTAGGTTTATTATGTACCCGTTCGACCTCCAGTCGAGGTTAGCACTACTAACCCGGGCAGGGGTTGTTAAACCCAACAGTACTGTTCACGATCACCTTGCTTACAGACAAAATTAACGGTTGATTCTGAGAGGAATTTATACACACCATGTACAAAACTTATAAGCATTGGCATACCGAAGTTGAGTTATTTCTTTTATGTGCATTTCATTATCACACTTATATCTATTTACCTTTTCTACACAATTATGAGAACATATATTAGTAAGTACCTCAATATCTTCAATTTTTATCCTAAGAGCATGATTTGACACCGTCATCATTAGCTCATGAATATGATATCCTTAATCATATCCTGCAGTCTGCTAACTGACCAAAGCTTTGCTATCACCGGCTACAGCTGCTTCTTTTTATTCTGAGCTGCTAGATGAACTTCCCTTCTCTACTTTAGGCTCAGGGCATTCCCTAGTAAAGTGTCCAGGCTTACTTCAATTGTAGCACCTCAAATTGGACTTATCAAAACCAGTTGTTGGGTATATATATATGAGAGGCTGACGCTTATCAAATAAATAGAATTGTTGGTGTTAACGAATAGATGGGTATTCGGGTTTTGTAACTGTCACACCCGAATAGTTCCGAGGGAGTCAGGGCGAGACGTTATAGTCAAAGCACATTGGTTACGTAGCAGAATTTGAAGCGTAGGGTTTTAAACAAAACTTTTCCCCAAATAGCACATAAACATTTACTTCATGCAAGTAGTGTTCATCAAGCAAGTAAAACTGATGCGCACGTAGGTAGTTAATTTCATTATCTTGAAACAAAATCATACACGAAAACGAGTAGACAATAATGTTTGTGAGTTCACAGGTTTGATTAACGTAATGAAGAGCAGTTTTCCCTGAAAATATTGATAACGTGTGCATGGCCATAATATGAAGTCGTTTTACTTGAAAACATTGATAAAATGCAAGTGGCCATTGTCACACCCCCAAATTCTACTAGCGGAGTTTTACCATTTGGTGTGTGACAAACCAGGATCTCAGTTATTAGTTACATCAAACGACGCTATATGGGACATAAATGAAATATCATAAAAGTTCAGAGTTAATGCGGAAGCGTAAAGGTTAATAGAAAATCAAAAGTATTTACACGCAATAAAGCGTCAATTATTGTAAGTAAGTAAAACTGTTTACACTCTTTGAAATGAATGGTATGGCAGTAGGACTCCATGCATGTCCTAAGTGTGTAACATGTGCCAAAGCAACCTGAGAAACATGTAAGAAAAAGTGTCAACACGAGGTTGGTGAGTTCACGGGTTTGTATGTAAATAAACTGTTTGAGTGTTGTAGGATCCACATACGTAAGTCACACCTGTTGCTAGCTAGACAATGTACAAGTTACTCTAAGCGTTCGCAACCGAAGCTGACTGTTTGTGTTTGGGTGCCTTCCGCCATTGCTAACATCAACAATGGCAAATGTTTAGGACAATTTACACCCGTTAGACCTCCAATCAAGTTAGCGCGACTGACCATGGTGGGGTTTGTCAAACCCAGTAGTACTACTCAAATTTCCTCGCAATACTCCATATATTAATGGTCCGAGTGTGTAAGGACTTCGCATGTTATGTTTGCACTTAGGTACACAAGTGTTAATGAAACACTATGTGATCCATGTCCGTGTGTATGTCTCTCCCTAGATGGGAGACAAGTAACGAATGCATGTTCGTATGAATGTTTCTCCCCAACAGGAAAACAAGTAAGATGTTGTTTGTTTGTACGCATGTTTCTCCCCAACGGGAAAACAAGTAAAATGATATTCATTTGTATGCATGTTCCTCCCCAACGGGAAAACAAGTAAAATACTGTTTGTGTGTATGCATGTTTCTCTCCAACGGGAAAACAAGTAAAATACTGTTTGTGTATATGCATGTTTCTCCCCAATGGGAAAACAAGTAAAATAATGTTTGTGAGTATGCATGTTTCTCCACAACCGGAAAACAAGTAAAATAATGTTTGTGTGTAAGCATGTTTCTCCCCCAATAGTAAAAACAAGTAAAAAGGGGCAGTGAAACTCACCTACGTTGCGTAGTAGGTAGTGTCACACAAGTATGAGATTTAAAATCTCAAGTGTTAGCCTGCACGACTTGCGTATGCCCTAGAATTATAAACACATAAGTTGGGGACACATGGGATTTGTGACGACGACAGGGAAGATTAGAACGTCTTAAAACATTGTAAGGATTAACGGGTAGACGAACGTGTCTACGGGAAATTGGGTTTCTTAATATAATAATAAGATAAATGTGTTACGTGTCGAACGTCTCTAATACGAATAATATTAAATAATTAAATAAATTTGTGCGTTTGTATCATTTAATAATGATCTAAGAAAATAATATAACATATATATTCTTTTTGAACTCGTAGGAAATATACGATAATCATTTACATGATAAAATAATAAATATATTATTTTTCTTTGAGATAATAAACGTGAGTAAATAATATTATATTATTAATTAGTTTGAAACGTTACACGAGATTAATAAACGAGACGAAATAATATATAAATATATATATTATTTTATAATAGGAGTTACGGGTTGAAAATAATATAAATATATTATTTTATAAGTGGGTAATAATATTAAAAATAGGTTATAATACCAAACCCGACCCTACGGGTGTTTTCCGGGTTAACTCGTATTAAAATATTGATATAATATTATAATGAAAGTTTTTATTTAAAATTAAAGCTTAAAAACTGTTTAAAAAAAATAATGTGCATGGTGGGATTCGAACCTGGGTCACTCCCACCTCAGCCCAACGCCTTAACCAACTCGCTCGCTAGGGTCTTCGCATCAGAATCCGGATTAAAAAGGTTTTAACACTGATGTCTCATGTGTTCTTCCCCCTTCACACAACCCGATCCCAAATCCGCCCTCAAATCCCTTGAATCCGATCACGATTGATCCAAAACGCAAAGGGGTTTTGTTCTTCAGAGCATTGCGAATCTGTGGAAATGATTTAATTGCAAAATCGTTTGGTTTTTGATAGTTTAATTCCCGATTGAATAACCGAAACCCTAGGTTCATTCCACAAATCCAGTTGATTAAATCCTATAATATTAGGGGTTGGATTCATAGGGATTTCGATGAGTGAGAAATTGCGAACCTATCCATATAAATTAATTGAATTATAATCGTGTTGAGGTTAGAGTTCGATTAACCAGTTCAAACGAAGAACCCTAGTTATCAGATTGCTATGAAATCGATGATAAATGTTCAAATTAGGATGTGGCTTTTAAAGTGTAACTGTTTGCGAAACTAACTATATGAATTAATTGGATTTTGATTGAGTCTAGGGTGATGTCCAATTAAACTCGAATGGGTATGAGCCCTAAAGTCCAATCACGGTTAATTTGATAATGTAAGCCCTGATTAGCATAGGGCTTTTGATCTAATCATTGAAACGAAGCTAGAGTAGCATTTGATTACCAGATTTGATGTTGAATTGATGGAGATCGAGTAGGATGGACTCCGACGTTGACAGTTTTGGTCCCCGGTGGCTCCAACCACATTTTCGGACGAATGTATGTGCAACCGCTTCTTTTTTATGCGATTAAGGTGTTTGGGGAGTTTGATTATGAGAATAACACACCAAATGGTCGAATTTGATAGTGGTCGATGATAGTGTCGACGGTTATGGGTTGAATGTTCATAATTGGGTTTTAATTCGCTTAATGACGATGATAATGCCTTAATGATGGTCTTTAATGGTGTGAACGTGTATATCAGTTATCAATTCGAGCGAATTTCGGTTATGATTGAGGATTTGAATCAAGAACAAGTCTAGTTTGACTTTTACAAGGTCAACATGAGCAAAAATCAATTTTGACTTCAAAAGTCAATAGAATTAGGGTTTGGGCTAATTACGCAACTAGTCCCTGTAGTTTTCATCAAATAGTTTGAGTTTATGGCAGAAATAGTCCCTAGGGTTTGTAATTGGTTTAAAGAGTTATGATTTAGTTAGTTTGACTAATAAAAGTCAAAAGGAATTAAATTTGACTTTGTAAAGTCAAGAGAATAGCTTAGGGATATTGCACAGCTAATCCCTGAAGTTTAAGTTTAAAAGATTGACAGAATTGGTCTCTGGAGTTATAGATAGGGTTAACTAGGTTAGAAATCTAATTGAATTTGCTAACGGGGTTAACCCTAATTAGCCGGATGTCACATCGTCCCCTAGGTAAAAGAATTTTCGTCTCGAAAATTAAAAAAAAATTCTGAGGTGTCACATCATCTGCTAGTTGAAAGAAATTCCGTCCCGAAAATTAGAATAGTACCTTAAGAGCTTGACGTGGATTGCTTGAACAGATGAGGATACTTGCGCATCATCTGATCCTCGTGCTCCCCTGTGAATTCCGGTCCGTGTTTCGAGTTCCAACGAATTCTGACAATAGGGATTTTACTGCGTTTGAGTGTTTTGACTTCCCTATCCAAGATTTATACCGGTTCTTCAATGAAACGTAATTGTTCATATATGTGTAGTTCCTCAAGAGGAACAACGAGTGTCTCGTATACTAGACATTTCTTCAAGTTTGAGACATGAAAGATATCGTGTACACCACCAAGTCTTTCAGGTAGTCCAGTTGATACGCTACTGGGCCAATTCTCTTCACTATTTTGAACGGTCCAACATAACGAGGATTCAGTTTGCCTCGTTTCCCAAAGTGAATCACACCTTTCCAAGGTGAGACTTTGAGTAGAACCATGTCACCTACTTGAAATTATAATGGCTTGCGACGTTTGTCGGCATAACTCTTTTGGCGATCACGAGCTGCCGCCATACGGTTTCTAATTTTGCATGATCTTTTCTAAAGTTTCGAATACAAGTTCGGGAACTGTAAGTTGGCTATCTCCAACTTCAGCCCAACAGATAGGAGATCGGCATTTTCATCCATACAATGCCTCGAATGGTCTTGCCTTGATGCTAGTGTGATAACTATTATTGTTGGAAAACTCCACTAAAGGTAAGTGTGATCCCAAGTGTTACCGAAATCGATCACACAAGCTCGTAGCATGTCCTCTAAGGTTTGGATGGTACGTTCCGTTTGACCATCAGTTTGAGGATGATACGCCGTACTCATGTCTAGACGCGTACCTAAAGCTTTTTGTAGAGATTGCCAGAAATGGGTTGTGAATCGAGCGTTTCGATCCGAAAAAATAGAAATTGGCACTCCGTGTCGAGAGACTACTCCTTTCAAGTAAATACGAGTAAGTTTTTCCATTTTGTCAGCCTCTCTGATTGCTAAGATGTGAGCGGATTTAGTCAGACGATCGACGATCACCCAGATGGTGTCGCATCCGCTAGGAATTCAGGGAAATTTGGTGATGAAATCCATAGAGATCTGTTTCCATTTCCACATAGCAGTAATCCAGAAGGCTTTTGGTATTCCACCTTGACCTTTACGCAAGTCAGGCACTTGCTCACATAGGTGGCTATACCCGCTTTCATCTTCGGCCACCAATATAGCACCTTTTAGGTCATGGTACATCTTGTTGGAAGCAGGATGAATAGAGTATCGAGATTTACGAGTTTAATCCATAACCAGCTCCCTTAAGTTCCTGTACACTAGAACCCATATTCGCCATGCGAAGTAGCGAATGCCGTCTGATTTAACCCCAAGTTGTTCTTCCATACCACGCGTGGATTACAACGGTAGGATTTACTTCTTCAGGGCTTCGAGTTGAGCTAGGGATCTGATCAGGTAGTCCAGGGTGGATAGTGAGCTGTAATGCTCAGACTTGTCTGGGTTTAGTTTCTTTCAGATTAGGGCATCGGCTACTACGTTAGCCTTGCCCGGGTGATACTTGATAGTACAATCATAGTCGTTCAAGAGTTCGATTCAACGACGCTGTCACATGTTCAACTCTTCTTGTTCAAAGATAGGATGAAGATTCTTGTGATCGGTGTAGATAGTGCATTTGGTACCGTACAAGTAGTGTCTCCAGATCTTTAGTGCAAATACCACAGCTCCCAACTCTAAGTCGTGTAGTTTCTCCTCATGTATTTTCAGTTGACGAGAAGCGTATGCGATCACTTTCTCGCGTTGCATCAGTACACAACCAAGACCTTGGATAGATTGATCACAGTACACCACAAAATTATTCGTTCCCTCTAAAAGAGATAGGATGGGTACTGTAGAGTTTCTGCTTCAGGAGTTGGAATGCTGATTCCTGGGTGTCACCCCAGTTATAGGGTTTCCTCTTTTGAGTTAAGGACGTGAGGGGTTGAGCAATCTTGGAGAATCCCTCGATGAAACGATGGTAATAGCCAGCCAATCCTAGAAATTGTCGCACCTCAGTCGGAGTTGTCGGTGCCGCCTAATCCTTGATGACATCTATTTTAGATGGATCGACATGTATTCCCTTCTCATTGACTACATGTCCTAGGAATTGCACTTCGCGAATTCAGAATTCGCACTTAGAGAATTTAGCATACAATTGTTCTTGCTTTAGCAGTTCCAGAATCAAACGAAGGTGTTCCTCATGTTCATCTCTATCCTTGGAATATATGAGAATGTCATCAACGAAGACGATGATGAACTGTTCAAGGTACGGTTTACACACACGGTTCATGAGGTCCAAGAATGTTGTGGGTGCGTTGATCAATCCGAAGGGCATGACCATGAATTCATAGTGACCATACCTAGTTTTGAATGCCGTCTTTGAGATGCCCTTGTCTCGGACTCTCAGTTGATGATAACCGGATCTAAGATATATCTTGGAATAGAAGCTTGATCCCTGGAGTTGATCAAACAAATCATCGATACGAGGTAAAGGATAACGGTCCTTGTTGGTTACTTTATTAAGTTCACGGTAGTCGATGCACATGCGGAAGGTCCCGCCCTTCTTCTTAACAAATAGGACTGGAGCTCCCCTTGGCGATGAGCTAGGTCTAATGAAACCTTTATCCAACAACTCTTGCAGTTGTATGGATAGCTCTTTCAATTCACTAGGCACAAGTCTAAAGGGTGCCCGAGCAATAGGCGCTGCTCCGGGTGCTAGATCAATTTGGAATTTGACTTGAGATGCGGCGGAAGATCTGGTAGATCTTCGGGAAATACCTCCAGATAATCACGAACGATCGGGATGTCGTCAATCTTCTTCTCCTCAGATGGCTGCTCGGCGACGAGAGCCAAAATGGCAGTATGACCTTTACGTAGATGCTTTTGTGCTTTCATGAAAGATATGATGCCCACGACAGCACCACTCTTTTCGCCTTGGACAGAAAGGGTTTCTCCACTCAGGAGAGGTAGGCGAACAAAATTTTTCATGACAAATAGTTTCGGCTTGGTTCTTAGATAACCAATCCATACCAACAATTACGTCGAAGCTGCCGAGTGTGACTGGTATAAGGTCAATGTCAAGTTCATGACTAGCCAATTCAAGTTTACGACCCTTAAGAATGTGAGTTGCTTCAATTATTTGTCCATCAGCTATTTCTATGGTGTACTTAGCTTCTAGTAGGGTTGGAGTACGACCACACTAGTAAGAAATTTATGAGGTCACTTAAATAACTGGATATGCTGGGGTAAAAATCAAATTAGACCAAGGATTAGTCACATGATAAAGCAATAGGGTCAAATGGAATCTATTGTTGGAGTGTAAGGAATTACGTGTTAGTTCAGGAAGAATTTCTCAAATTCCACTTACACAGTTGGAGTCTGTGGGTTTTACCCTAAGGTTCTACTAGAGTTTCACTCTAGGTGGTTCCATTGATCAAGTCTGAATGAGAGTCGTAAGGTCACTAAGACTCATACATGAGTGAAAATAACATGATGGGTAAATCACAGATTAGGACCATTTATCCACACACTAGGTTTCACCAGGACTTACATACACCTCAAATTACTATTACGTGTGCACCCGTAATGATAAATTGCTTTGCATGTTCACCCTAGTTTCTCCCTGTCCCGTGTTAAAATGTCCCTGAAATTTTTATTGTTGAGTACAGAGTGTTGTCAGATATGATAAGTCATCAGGAGGCTTAGTTATCAACCATAAGTTGATCAACTAGAATTCATATCGGGATGAGTTATCGGGAATCGTTTGATCCGAGTATTCACTCGAGTTAGAACATAATACGAGAGTTCAATCCAGTGGGTTGTAAATAGGAATATGCATATGAGGCAAACATGCACATGAGATGCAACCTCGAGGAGTGAAACTAGTTCATGAATATGAGTTACTGAAAGAAGCATAACATCCGTCCTTCCAACTGAGTCAGAATAGGGTTTGAGTATGCAATGAGTAAGGTGTTCTCATCCTCGTGGTCAATCTATCTTCACAGAATATCAACCAATGACGCGAACCTATGGCTCAGGAAAGTGTTAACAACTATGTGTCACTGGATCCTGCAATAATGAGTGCAATAGTCTGCCTTCACACGGCGTATTGTTGCTAGTGGGTATGGTAGGGACTCGCCTCCAACGATCCCAACTCCCTAAGAGATATGTGCTAGCTCTGTGTGTCATCCCCAACACGAACTTGAGAAGACCCACCATTCCCTGATTGTGTCCTCGATAGGCTCAAGCCGGTGTCATCTTCGGCTCTGATGGTGTAACAAAGGTGCAGATGATGGTGGTGTGAGTGACTCATCCGAAGGCTTTGTATCGCTGCCTACGGACGAGATTGGATGTTATTCTAATGACTTCCCGAGTGTCGCCACCGGGAATGATGATATAATGAGAATAACGTGTTTCTCGTTAGAAGAGGGTGATATGGATGTTGTCATCATGCCTGCAATGCAATGCAATGTAATGTATGTATGGATACCATGTGTATCATGTATGAGTGTATGTGTCGTGTAACTAATGCATGTGTGCGGTTATAGTCTAGTATGCAATCCTAGTTCTCTATAACCAATGGCTCTGATACTAATCTGTCACACCCCCAAATTCCACTAATGGAGTTTTACCGTTTGGTGTGTGACAAACCAGGATCTCAGTCATTAGTTACATCAAACGACGCTATATGGGACATAAATGAAATATCATAAAAGTTCAGAGTTAATACGGAAGCGTAAACATTAATAGGAAATCAAAAGTATTTACACGTAATAAAGCGTCAATTATTGTAAGTAAGTAAAACTGTTTAAACTGTTTGAAATGAATGGTATGACAGTAGGACTCCATGCATGTCCTAAGTGTGCAACCTGTGCCAAAGCGACCTGAGAAACATGTAAGAAAAAGTGTCAACACTGGTTGGTGAGTTCACAGGTTTGTATGTAAATAAACTGTTTAAGTGTTGCTGGATCCACATACGTAAGTCACACCTATTGCTAGCTAGACAATGTACAAGTTACTCTAAGCGTTCGCAACCGAAGCTGACTGTTTGTGTTTGGGTGCCTTCCGCCATTGCTAACATCAACAATGGAAAATGTTTAGGACAATTTACACTCGTTATACCTCTAATCAAGTTAGCGCGACTAACCCGGGTTGGGTTTGTCAAACCCAGTAGTACTACTCAAATTTCCTCGCTATACTCCATTTATTAACGGTCCGAGTGTGTAAGGACTTTGCATGTTATGTTTGCACTTAGGTACACAAGTGGTAATGAAATACTATGTGATCCATGTCCATGTGTATGTCTCTCCCTGGCTGGGAGACAAGTAACGGATGTCTGTCCGTATGCATGTTTCTCCCTAAGAGGAAAACAAATAAGATGTTGTTTGTTTGTACCCATGTTTCTCCCCAACGGGAAAACAAGTAAAATGATATTCGTTTGTATGCATGTTCCTCCCTAGAGGGAAAACAAGTAAAATATTGTTTGTGTGTATGCATGTTTCTCCCCAACGGGAAAACAAGTAAAATACTGTTTGTGTGTATGCATGTTTCTCCCCAACGGGAAAACAAGTAAAATAATGTTTGTGAGTATGCATGTTTCTCCTCAATAGGAAAACAAGTAAAATAATGTTTATGAGTAAGCATGTTTCTCCCCCAATAGTAAAACAAGTAAAAAGGGGTCGTGAAACTCACCTGCGTTGCGTAGTAGGTAGTGTCACACAAGTATGAGATTTTAAAATCTCAAGTGTTAGCCTGCACGGCTTACGTATGCCCTAGAATTATAAATACATAAGTTAGTGACATATGTAATTTGTGACGACGACACGGAAGATTAGAACGTCTTAAAACATTCTAAGGATTAACGGGTAGATGAACGTGTCTACGGGAAATTGGGTTTCTTAATATAATAATTAAGATAAATGCGTTACGTGTCGAACGTCTCTAATACGAATAGTATTAAATAATTAAATAAATTTGTGCGTTTATATCATTTAATAATGATCTAAGAAAATAATATAACATATATATTATTTTTGAACTCGTAGTAAATATACGATAATCATTTACGTGATAAAATAATAAATATATTATTTTTCTTCGAGATAATAAATGTGAGTAAATAATATTATATTTATTAATTAGTTTGAAACGTTACACGAGATTAATAAACGAGGCGAAATAATATATAAATATATATATATTATTTTATAATAGGAGTTACGGGTTGAAAATAATATAAATATATTATTTTATAAGTGGGTAATAATATTAAAAATAGGTTATAATATCAAACCCGACCCCACGAGTGTTTTCCGGGTTAACTCGTATTAAAATATTGATATAATATTATAGGGAAAGTTTTTATTTAAAATTAAAGCTTAAAAATTGTTTTAAAAAAATAATGTGCATGGTGGGATTCGAACCTGGATCACTCCCACCTCAGCCCAACGCCTTAACCAACTCACCCGCTAGGGTCTTCGCATCAGAATCCGGATTAAAAAGGTTTTAACACTGATGTCTCATGTGTTCTTCCCCCTTCACACAACCCGATCCCAAATCCGCCCTCAAATCCCTTGAATCCGATCTTGATTGATCCAAAAGGCAAAGGGGTTTGGTTCCTCAGAGCATTGCGAATCTGTGGAAATGATTTAATTGCAAAATCGTTTGGTTTTTGATAGTTTGATTCCAGATTGAATAGCCGAAACCCTAGGTTCATTCCACAAATCCAATTGATTAAATCCTATAATATTAGGGGTTGGATTCATAGGGATTTCGATGAGTGAGAAATTGCGAACCTATCCATATAAATTAATTGAATTATAATAGTGTCGAGATTATAGTTCGATTAACCAGTTCAAACGAAGAACCCTAGCTATCAGATTACTATGAAATAGATGATAAATGTTCAAATTAGGATGTGGCTTTTAAAGTGTAACTGTTTGCGAAACTAACCATAATTGGATTTTGATTGAGTCTAGGGTGATGTCCAATTAAACTCGAATGGGTATGAGCCCTAGAGTCCAATCACGGTTAATTTGATAATGTAAGCCCTGATTAGCATAGGGCTTTTGATCTAATCATTGAAACGAAGCTAGAGAAGCATTTGATTACTAGATTTGATGTTGAATTGATGGAGATCGAGTAGGATGGACTCCAACGTCGACAGTTTTGGTCCCCGGTGGCTCCAACCACATCTCCGGACGAATGTGTGTGTGCAACCGCTTCTGATTGATGCGATTAAGGTGTTTGGGGAGTTTGATTGTGAGAATAACACACCAAATGGTCGAATTTGATAGTGGTCGATGATAGTGTCGACGGTTATGGGTTGAATGTTCATAATTGGGTTTTAATTAGCTTAATGACGATGATTAATGCCTTAATGATGGTCGTTAATGGTATGAACGTGTATATCAGTTATCAATTCGAGCGAATTTCGGTTATGATTGAGGATTTGAATCAAGAACATGTCTAGTTCGACTTTTACAAGGTCAACAAGAGCAAAACATCAATTTTGACTTTAAAAGTCAATAGAATTAGGGTTTGGGCTAATTACGTAACCAGTCCCTGTAGTTTTCATCAAATAGTTTAAGTTTATGGAAGAAACAGTCCCTAGGGTTTGTAATTGGTTTACAGAGTTATGATTTAATTAGTTTGACTAATAAAAGTCAAAAGGAATTAAATTTGACTTTGTAAAGTAAAGAGAATAGCTTAGGGATATTGCACAACTAATCCCTGAAGTTGAAGTTTAAAAGATTGACAGAATTGGTCCATGGAGTTATAGATAGGGTTAACTAGGTTAGAAATCTAATTGAATTTGCTAACGGGGTTAACCCTAATTAGTCGGATGTCACAACCATAACATTAATAAAAACATTTGCATGTAACGAATGACAAAACCATTTGTGTGTAAACGATTGGTAAAACAAATTTGCACGAAAACGATTGGCAGATCCATCTGCATAAAAACGATTCAATGTATATGATAAACAAAACAAGTAATGTGTGACCCATCCGTAGAATAGCTAAGAATACGAATAATATGTTCATACATGAGGCATAACCAAACCATGACACAAGTATTTTTGCCCTCAACTCATACCTCCCGAGCACACGACTGAACACTATGCATCAATTCGACCAAAACCAATCGAACCATGACTGGGTGTGTCAATCCCAAATAGTACCATCCATAGAATCCAAAGCTAAGTCCTTAGCTAATGGTTATTAAAATGTTTAGGTAGGGGACTTTACGAGCTCCTAATGTTAACTCATGCAAACATAAAGATCGGGTCTTGTTTTCTTGTAATGATATAAAAACGAGTATGAGTATGTCTCATGTTTTTCAAACGAATCAAGTATATACGTTTCATGTTTTCAAACGTATAAAGTAAACTTGTTTCATGTTTTCAAGAATATTTGTATGCATGCTTTTCCCCAAAATGACTGAAAATATGTAAAAAGTAGAGGCTATGAACTCACCAGCTAAATGTATAATGACATCACACTGTATGCAATTAATCACCATCAAAGTCCCTAAATGCAATTATAGTAACTCTTGTTGTTAGGATTAATCTAATTCACATGCACTTGAGCTCTATTGTTTCGTTAAGTTGTTACAATAATCTGATGTTCGTTAACGGATTACATTTGTTGATTAGGTAATGTTCACCCATCTCGAGTCGGGACTTCCAACCGGTATATGCATTTATTTGTATAAATGCTATATTTTTCAATTGACCGTCTATCTTCATTTATTGAGCATACATAAATATACATATATTCGGATTTTAATATAATATGAAAGTCTTTTGATTTAATTCAAAATATGAAATATTTATATTCATATACATTTGTAAATATATATATATATATATATATATATATATATATATATATATATATATATATTTGTAACCACCAATGTTATTTATCAACTTCGTTTTAGTTGGTATCGTTTTAATAAAGATTCAATTGTGCATATTCATATATATACTAGTAGGGAGCCATTGTTAAAACCAATGTTATTCTCATTGTTAAAACCTATATATTAAACATAATTAAATATTAAAATTTGGATCCCTCACCTTCAAACTTATTTATTTACTTTTTATTATATTCGAGTCAACCCTAACAAATTAACAAAATGTACTCCCACGATCCCACTATAGATCAATCATAATAAAAAAAACGTGTATGAAATTTCAAAAAAGTTCTGAGCCTAATTAAATAGCAAAGGTTATGGCATTAGATCAATCAAACACTATGATCATGTAAAGCATTTACACCACATCCGCCTTATATTAAACATCACCTATTTTGTATATACATACATCTACCCTCATCTTTTAAATAAGTCTATACATCCATAATAACCCATATAAAATTCAGGTAAAAATGTGGCCTAATTTTCACCAATCGCGCAAGGAATGCAAGGTGGATCTTTAGCTTGGTCATCAGGAGTGATGTTTTGTAAGCCTTGATGATCTTGAAAGTTGAGGTGCATGAAGTGGACCAAGTATCACTGGAATAACACTCAAGCGTTTGATCATCAACAACATTGTAATACAAGCAAGATAATCTGTTGTCAAACTTAGAGACAAATGATTCACATACACATACATTTTTTTAGTGTAGTCCATCTAAATTTGGTAAGTATTAGTTTTGACCTTAAATTTCAAAATACCTCTTTTGAAACATGTTGACTTTTATGGTCAAATGGATTCATTTCAAGTTCAAAATAACCATGAATTCTAGAAAAATTCAAAGAAATTCTTCATAGTTGTTTCTTTTGGGATTTCAAATTTACAGGGTTTGACCTCAAAGTCAAACTGTACCCCTATTCAAACACTTTGACTTGTAAGGTCAAAGGGGTTCACTTTAAACTATAGCATTTACATGAATTCAACAACTAATTCTATAATGAGCAGTACATATACAAAGAATTTATATAAATGATGTTTTTGTAATGAACTCCATAGAATATGAAAAATTAATAGGTTTGACTTCCAAAGTCAAACCGCAGTGGTAGCAATTAGCATTATTTCTGTAATCGTATCTAGATTATCTTCAAAATTATTAAATCATTAGCACTACTAACCTTCCATGTCCATCACCATCCATATGTGAAGCATAATCAACCGAAGGATTAAAAGCATCGGTCGCAATTGAAGCCTTTGCAAAATGTTGTGCTCCAACAATCTTTCCATTGCAAAAACTTTTTTTTGTATCAGAATGAACTTCACATTTTCCTAAATTTTGGAAGAGGCCCACCGCCCATATGGCTCAGTATTATAATTCCCAAACCTTGGATGATGTGGAAAAATACCCGAATCAGCAAATCCAATCACATATTAAGAGTTATATTACTTGATTTCATAACTTTGGGCAGTTTTGCAGCAACTATCTCAAAACTGAATAAATAGGCCATTTAGACTAACAAAGTTAACAAAAGCTATAATCTAACACTTTAGGTTGATATACAAATAGACAAATAAAGAGAGGCAATTGAGTTGTGTATGTACAACAACCTTTGATAATTAAATGAACTTAGACTTTTAAATACTTTCAGAAAGTGATCCCCTTGTCCACCACTTTAATATGGTTAAAGTTGTCTATGGTTGATCCATATAGAACCTGTTATTTGTGCCAATGTCAAGTTTGACTTCCATGAGTCAAAATCCAGTACTTCCCAATTCATACTTCTAACAATATTTTTTTTAAATTCACATTGCTTATATTGTTGCTTCAAGTGCTTCTTGTAATGTAGGAAGAAAATTACCACAAAGTTTAATAGCACGTTGGAAGTCTCTGGTTAATGTTTTGTAATTAGAGTCCTTAATTATTTCCATGTCCAGTGCATAATCAGACACTTTGTATTGAATTAGTAGATTAGTGATTCCATTTCCAAGGGCAAATCCCTGTATGACATGTCATGATGTAAATACGCAAACTCGAATGATCAATAATAATTATATAAGTCTACAATACATTCTAACACCTCTTTATATCCATGAAATAACTAAAGCAATAGCATAATACTAACCAAACTTTAGCCAAAAACCCCAAGAACAACTTGCTAACTGAAGTATCTTTTTAAAAACCGACTACAAATACTTTCCTTGAGCCTCGATTCTCAATTGCAGATGTATTTGAATTTTTGAAAAGAATATGCACTAAAAAAATATTTTTTGTTTTATGTAGGTCTGCCCATATCTAAACAGGTACATTATGCATGCACAATTGTACTTTTCTCAAAAAAAAAAAGCTTCATTTTTTACATCTGTTAGTTCATGTAGTTTTCTTTTTACTTCCATTTGCATTGCAGAGATTGAGCAATCTTTAAGCCTCTGAAACCATAAAGATTACAATTAATCGGTCTTTAAGATTTGATCTTAAAAAAAAGATAGAGAAATTGTAGGTAAAAGAAGTGGATTATCGTTACTCTGATTTGGGGATTCATCATTGTGATTGATTCTACTGATATCACTCCAATCATCTGCAAATTCTGCATCAAAATCATGAAGTTAAATTAAATATATCATGAGAAATGCATAAAGAATGAAATGCATATTTAGTTATTTACTCACCTTTTTGCTTGTTTTTTGTAGGTATTGCCACATGAAAGAAGTTTGAATTTTTGTACCTTCCCTGATATATGGGTGTGGTAGCAGGTTAAAAGTGTACTTTTTGTACTGCTGGTTGTCGTTCTTTACTCTTGTTCCAATTATCATCATTTTTCTGTATCAAGGAATTACAAATTCAGGCTATTAGCAACTTAAGCTCATAAAACCAATTTGATCAACACATATACCTGCAGAAAAAAAGACCATGTACACTGCGCAATAAAGGTACAAGACCCCATGCAGCAAAAGCAATAATTCCAACAGCTGGAATCAACTGTACTACAAGAGATCGACCGTGGAAAGCCTCATATGACCTGCAAATAACCCATACGACTAAAAATTTAATCATGTATGTTAACCAAATTCAAAGAAAGGAAAAATAAAAACAGATATCATTGACGATTTGAAATCATTAACTAGTTTCAACTCTTTCATTATAGTTTAACCCCTCTTTGAGGGGATTACGGGAATGTGAAATTATTAATGAAATGTATTCACTGGAGACTTCCTGTTGTTTTGGACAAGGAGATTTTCAAAAAAAATCTAGTAGTTCTATTTCTAACACTCTGGATAGATAGTAATTTTTCTACATAACCCTAAAAATACAGTAAGTGAAATGAAAATGGTTAAGAGTTTGATATGCAAATACATAAATGGGGAAAGACCACCTTGTCAAAACTGTAGCAGCTATTTTTAAGATAGGAATCTGGTTTCCACCATTTAGTGAGAAAAAAGATCGACAAACTAAGATATTACACCTAGTTGGCGCTGATTTTCTACACTCCAAGCCTCTTGTAGATGTAGATGCAACAGACAATTATAATCTTGAGTCTTGACCTCACGTATAGTGCGTGTTCAGGAAATAGATTCAAAGAGTTGTTAATGCCTTAAAGGCATATGCATAAGAAGCACTTCCACCATCCTAAGATAAATGTCAAGTTTGACAAGATACATCGTTTAACATAAGTGTTCGACTGTTAGTGAAATACAAAACAACAATGACAAAAATAAGGACCAAACAATTGTCATTGATGTTTTGTAATGATTAGTAAGTGGTGATTCGTGTTGAAACTGTTCCCAAAAATAGAAATGATGCATTTACTTTACCATATGACAAAAACAGGTAATCTTTTTGGAACAAAAAAAAGAGAAGTGAACAGGGAAGAAAGAATAGCAGGAAAAACTGAGTGTGTCCTTTATATCTCTTTCCCTGATAAAAAATGATAAGGAACAACTTAATGAACATGTAAAAGGAATTATGTGAAATCTATCCTAGAAGTTGTATAGTCTGTTATTAATCTTTGGCAACATCTAATCAGCTGTGAACAAAAGATAAGCAATGAACTATGGATAAAACCATGCACCTTAAGTTGGCTGGCTATATACAGAACTTTTATTGATCCTTGATTGTCGAGAAAACAGCAAAGAGCCAGTTGAAGACATTATAGAGAGATTGTAGAAACACAAACACACAAAAAGATGTAATATTCACCCAAAAATCAAGCTGTGATGTAGACCTGGATCCTGCAATAAAAAGAAGCCATCAAAGAGAAAAATCATGGTGTGATCATGTAGACCTGGATTCTGAATTCTATTAAGTATTATACCAAACTGAACATTGACTAAGCCCTGATACTAATGAATATTTAAGTATCACATGCAAGTTAGTAGGTAACACGGATACTCCTTTTGTTAGAAATAACTAATTAGTACCCTTTTATTAGGATGTAAAATAGAACACCAGCACTGTTGTATATGAAAATTGAAATTAAACCTTAAAAATTGCCATTTTTTTTTGTGATGCTCGCACCATCGAAGAAAAAGCAGGTCCTACAAAACCAATCAAGTTCAAAACCTGAGACCGAAAGAAATTCAACACTCTGCTTTAGTTTAACCGGAAAAAAAAATCGTTCGTACTTTCAGCGGTTTCCAAGATTTTGTCTGAACTCCGGGAATCAATTGTGTTTACAAAAGGAAATTCGAATGTTACCAAAAGCTAACAGGAAGGATTTTCCATCATATGTAATCTCCTAGAGTTGCGTAAGATAAACAAATGTAGCAAAACAGATTACTAATGCTCTGGTTTAGTAGGTGCGTCTACTTAACCAATATCTTGTTAGCTCTTTCCAGAAAGTAAAAATACAATCTGAAATTTTAATTGATCAGAAAATAGAGTGTGAATATGATTGGTGATTGACAACGAGTCAAAACACATACATACAGAGATAGAAGACAAGATCTTGCATTTATAATACTATGTTCATTGTAATGCTATAAGTTTTGAACTTGTCTGAATATGAAATCAGAGGATTAAAAAGATCAATCTTTCAAAGTTCAAAGAAAATTTGATGTATTGCTTAACTACAACACGGTATTGAGTTCAAAGAACACAACACACGAGAAATGAAGAATACTGACATGTTACTATAACACGTGCATTGACCGACAGAATCGGATTTACTAGAATTCACATGTACTTGTAAATTCACCATTACGTGTGATGTGTCGCAAAGCACACATGCATTTCCGTCGTATTTCGTATCGTTTTTATGTAGTTTTCGAGTTGTATTGAGTCCTTTATAGTTAGTATTATTTTTGTCTTGGTTTATAGGTAATCGGGAGAGTTTGAATCTTAAATGATCAAGAAGTGTGAAAGAAACGAGCACGAGAACCCAGGATGAGAAAACGGAAAAAGTCGGGAAAGAGTCAAAACTTCAAAGGGGCATATCTCGGGCTAGAAAATTAGTTATGCGGCCCATAATATATTGATTTGGGGTAGCTCGACGAGAAGAATACAAAAATTTCAGGCTGTTCTCGCGGCACGTGAGAGATGGATTCCAAATCCCTCGCAGAACGCGAGGGACCGGGAAATCTGCGCGAGCTGTTTTCTCCGGTGGTACGCGAGAGAATTGACCAAGGGGCCTCGCGGTACGCGAGGGGCCCTAGAAACAAGAATTTTGACCTAATTTCTAGGCTAAATAGATTATGACTCTCCCATTATGTTTATAATCGATTTCCAGCCGTTTAGAGACATAAAAGAGGCGATTTTGAGGCTGGAGGAGAGGATTGAAGTGCAAAGGTCGAATATTTGATCCCGAGTTCGTTAAATTTAGCGTTTTCGGTTCAAAAGTTTGAATCTTTATCTTTGATTTGTGTGTTTGAACCATGATTATGTTTAATTCCTTTGTTTTGAGTGTGCTGAACATGATTCTAGGCCAAACTTATATACTGCCTAGGTCTAATGATGAATATTTTTTAAAGTTTGCTACTTTGCCGGTTTTTGAATTCGTTTGATGGTTTATTGATATTGTAAAGAATCTCATGGTAATTATTGTGATGAATATGCATGTTTTGATTTGATTTGGGATTGATTATAACTCCATGCGTTGATTGTGGTGGTCTGCCAGTTAGATTAGTGTATATAGGTCATAGATGTTAGGGTTTGTGACTATCGTGCGGTTTGCTAGACATAGTAGTCCATAGGAGTTGTGAATGACATGCTGGTTTGATTGAATGTGTGTCCTATTTCAATACCCAAGAGGTGAGAAATAGTTGTCTAGTCTTCGTCATTAGGAATCCGAGTGTTGACAGTCTGAGAGGACGTTAGTATTAGGTGTCTAGTGATTGTTGCTAGTTCAAGTAATAATTCTTATCCTGAGATTACCCCGTGCATTCCTTGAATGTATCGTGGATAGTGAGACTGAAATGTGATCTGTCTTTAGGGTACATTATCATTGTTGGAGAGACCAAAAGGTGATCCAGCCATCTGGTGAGTTTAGTACACTTTAGGTTCCTTAGTTGGTGACACCCTGAGAGTGATTAGGGATCCACTAGGTAGTCTTTAGTTGTCATCTTTAGAAACCCATATCCATTATAGTTTCCAAAACTGATAGAAGTTGTGCTTTGCAAGTAGGATTCCGTGCTAACTCCCATTCTTGATATTTCCTTAGCTTTTCTCTTGATAGTTTGAGTCAATCTTGTTTATTACATTCCTTAGTTAAGATAGTAGTGTAGTAAACCCCCCAACCAAATCATTCTTTAGTCCGAGTCAGAGTTTAGTATTGTCACATAGTGTCTCTAGGGTTTGATAACTCGGTTTACCATTAAGTTGTACTACACTCGATAGATACACTTGCCTGTCAGTGCGGTTTAGTTAGAAGGTATTCCTTTTATTACTTAGGAGTCTAGGTTAGGTTTTATCGTTATTTTTATATACCGTCTGGACAACATCAACGTGGATCCTTGCGTAATCGTTAATTTACCTTACATGATTACTCTAATATTCTCCCATCATGAATCATAATGCAAATGTTTCTAATTGAAATAGGTTCAGTCAATGTTCACGATTTGACCTAGTAGGTCTGATGCTAGACAAGGATAGTAGAGAGGATATTGTTTGAGCTTTTCTCAAAGTTGAAACATATAAGAGAAAGTTTAATTATGGATATTGAAAGAGTAGTCCTCTATTCATCTTAAGCACATCCTGCTCCTTGTCCTTGAATTTATGTGAATCGGAGCGTCCGTTTTTCCTACGTTAAATTTAACATTTCGCAGACAAAAACATACCATCAAGCCATTGTTCTTGATTAATGATGAAAAAGATTACCGATGACTAGAGTCACCGTGTTAACATATAGAATGTGTAATAAAGTCTTCATGTTTCAAACAACGTGAGCAATCACGTTTCAAGTTTCCAATATTATGCGCATAAAGGATCTCATGTTTTTTTTATTGTGACCAAATTGGAAGTGGCGGACCCATGAATTTTTTTCATGGGGGTCGAAAATTTTTACACCTAATTCACTACAACCAATGGCTCTGATACCAATCTGTCACACCCCAATAGTTCCGAGGGAGTCGGGGCGAGACTTCAGGAAGTGGCGGACCCATGAATTTTTTTCATGGGGGTCGAAAATTTTTTGGGTCAATTGTTTGTCGCTAAATATAAAAAAAAATTGGATCGGTTCGGGTTGGGTCGAGTCATATTATACACACATTGTCATTAATTACAATTAGCAAATAGCACATATGGCATGGTATTATTGCAAAATAATATGATAAGCAAAATTAAAAATTTAGAGAAAAAATATGAAAAAAGTTACATGAAATTGTGAGTAGACAAGGGCGCAAGGCTCTAAACAATGAACCAACTACTAGGGGCGAGAATCGTGATTATCAAAGAGCCTGCAATCGTGAGGAGGCAGGGGGAGAAGCGGGGTGATCGTTCTTCTGATTGTGTTAACTTCGATTTGGAGGCATGGCGAGAATCGTGATTAGCAAATTGTCGTTTTTCTGATTGCGTGAAGCTTGAATATGAAACGTCGAGTTGTCGATGGATCAGGAATCAGGATTCCCGCTACTTAAATTTTTTATTAGATTAAATTATTTAAAAATTTATGTGGGTAATGGGTTAACTAAATATAGGCTTAGTTGTCTAAATGGATAAATGAGTTAATTAAATATGGGTTTAATTGTTTAACTCACTAAGTTTTTAGTACAATTTATTCCAAATGTCAAATTAAGTTATTAGTTTATATGGGGGTCGGTGTTAAAAGCTATTTTTTCTTCGGGTCGGTCAAAATTTAATGGGGGTCGGTGTCAAAATTTCATGGGGACCGGTCAAGATTATACCGCATATATAACAAACAAAAGTTTTCTTTTAATGGTGTCGGGCGACCCACCTTCCAATAGGTGGGTACGCCAATGACGTCAGGATCGAGGCACATTGGTTATGCAACGGAATTTGAAGCGTAGGGTTTTAAACAAAAACTTTTCCCCAAATAGCAAATAAACATTTACTTCATGCAAGTAGTGTTCATCAAGCAAGTAAAACTGACGCGCAAGTAGGTAGTTAATTTCTTTATCCTGAAACAAAAGCATACAGGAAAGTCAACAATAATGTTGGTGAGTTCACATGTTTGATTAACGTAATGGTTTTCCCAGAAAACATTAATAACGTGTGTATGGCCATAATATGGAGTCGTTTTCCTTGAAAACATTGATAAAATGCACGTGGCCGTAACATTAATAAAAAAATTTGCATGTAATGAATGACAAAACCATTTGTATGTAAACGATTGGCAAAACAAATTTGCACGAAAATGATTGACAGCTCCATCTGCATGAAAACGATTCAATGTATATGACAAACAAAACAAGTAATGTGTGACCCATCCGTAGACTAGCTAAGAATACGAATAATATGTTCATACATGAGCCATAACCAAACCATGACACATGTATTTTTTCCCCCAGCTCGTACCTCCCGAGCGCACGATTGAACACTTTGCAGCCATTCGACCAAAACCTATCGAACCATGACTGGGTGTGTCAATCCCAAATAGTACTATCCATAGAATCTCAGGCTAAGTCCTTAGCTAATGGTTATTAAAATGTTTACGTAGGGGACTTTACGAGCTACTAATGTTAACTCATGCAAACATAAAGGTCGGGTCTTGTTTTCTTGTTATCATATAAAAACGAGTACAAGTATGTTTCATGTTTTCCAAACGTATCAAGTAAATACGTTTCATGTTTTCAAACGTATAAAGTAAACATGTTTTCAAGAATATTTGTATGCATGCTTTTCCCCAAAACGATTGAAAATAGGTAAAAATTAGAGGCTATGAACTCACCTCAATGTCCAGCTAAATATATAATGCCATCACACTGTATGAAATTAATCACCATCAAAGTCCCTAAATGCAATTATAGTAACTCTTGTTGTTAGGATTAATCTAATTCACATGCACTTGAGCTCTATTGTTTCGTTAAGTTGTTACAATAATCTGATGTTCGTTAACGGATTCCATTTGTTGATTAGGTAATGTTCACCCATCTCGAGTCAGGACTTCCAACTAGTATATGTATTTATTTGTATAAATTTTATATTTTCCAGTTGACCGTCTATTTTCATATATTGACCATACACATACATATATATATATATATATATATATACATATATTCGGATTTGAATATAATATGAAAGTCTTTTGATTTAATTCAAAATATGAAATATTTATATTCATACAGATTTGTAAAAATTATTTATCAACTTCATTTTAGTCAGTATCGTTTTAAAGATTCAATTGTGCATATTCATATATATATATATATATATATATATATATATATATATATATATATATATATTATGATCGTCATCCAAAATATTCCATATGTACATATATATCTACATGTTTACAAGTTCTTACATGACAGATTTTATTTCAAATATAACATACATCTAATGTATTAGTCACATAAAGGCTTTGATTTCAATGTTTATAAATGATTATTCTTATGTGCACGAATCGTCTAGAGCTCAAGTTTTATAATCGAATGCATGTCTAACTTAAATAATTAAATTCAAAGTATTTAACACGAATGTACCTTTCCGTATGCTCTGCTTATGAATCGACATGTCCTAAACCGCACGAATATATAAAACCCAAGTTTTGATCGTATTTGACATTTGTTGACCAACATCCAAAGCTACCCAAACGAACTAATCTTTTAATTTTGGTTCGTATCTAGACCATACAGACTCCAAATTGGGTGATTCAAAAGCCTATGGTCTCGTATCGTCTCACCGGTCGCTAGAAAATTATCACCATCTTCGTTGAAAAGCCCCAAAATAGGTTCTCACCGGAAAACCTTTTTTCATCTAAATCTGCTTTCAAATATACCAAATCTATGCACGGGAATGAAACCCGGTCAGCAATTTCATCTAATCCAATCGGAATTTCATCCAAGATCAAGTATCCCCAATTGTTTATATATATCTAGCTTGATAAATCAAATCAAAACTTAAGAAACTCACCCCTAACCCGAGTTTCATTTAACGAGAGAAGAGAAGAGAAAAGAAAGACTGACTTTCCTTTCCTTTCCCCACCTTTCTTTCCTCTTCTTTTCCCTTCTTTTCTTTCCATTTTTTTCGATTTGGAAGGATGAAATTTTGCCTAAAACTCCCCTCCATTTCTCTTCTCTTCCTTCCACTTCTCTCCAAAAAAAACCTCTGGAACACAATATTTTTTTCCCTTCCATTTCTCTCCAAAAAAAAAACTCTGGAACAACGATATTTTTCACTTCCTTCTGTAAGTCCCAGCGGGTCTAACGATCGATCTCTGCTTTAAAAGACGTGATACGTACACAAAGTGAGGAATCCTTACGTATACGTATGTCTCGAATACTCATGCACGCAATGCAATCACACAAGACACGATATCATAAAAAGCTCCTTGTATTATCAGTAAACAGTAAACACAGAGTAGTGTTAGAAAAATTACAGAAAAAATTTACAAATGAGAACAACTCTTGAACTATTTATAGACAACACAAACTGAATCAGGCGAACTTAATAAGTTCGCCATCTTTAGTTCAGGCGAACTTAACTATACCAAGCGAACTTATTAAGTTCGCCTGTGAAAACTTAAACTATTACAATACAAAACCAACAAAACATTAAACATAAAGACTAAACTATACAAAGCTAGTTGTCACCAAAACATGCACCAACAGACTACCCCTTGACAACAGCTTGGTCTTTATCTTCAAGTCTTCTTCTTCCAGTTCTTTGGCAACGAGCTCCCTGCACATATCCTGAGTTTCAAACACACATACAACACCTTCTTATATTGTAATGCCTGCTCTTTGCTTTCATCAGTATACATGATCTCTCTACGTTTCAGCATCTTCTGATTAGACCTTGAAAAGTTAACAAGGTTCATAGCATCAAAGAATCTCACTATAACCTTGTCATTCAAGTCTTCTATCACAGCTTCTCTCGTACATCCATCAACGTACCACCATTTAAGATCATGTAAACAATAATAAGAAATCAGTTTCAATGGAATTTTTGGTACTGATCTCACAGGTTTAAACTTGTATCTCCATGTCACCTTTTGAGTAACAGGATCTGCTTCTTTTATTCTCCTTCCCTATTGAGGTTTCAGTCTCATACTTTCTAGAACCTCCTTCCATTCTTATCAAGTTGGTAATCGGGTCAGCTATTCCATTATTCGATCTGTTAGTCAAGGGCTTTGTTGATAACCCATTGACTTCACATCTTGGTAAAGAGTTAAGGTATTTAAGCCTTGGCTTCAAATACTGAACTCTATCTGACCTTTTCAAAGTGAATAACTTGAACTCAGCTTCATAAAACCAACTTATTATTCTTCCAGAGCATTTGTCTTTGTTTACATATCTCTGTTTTTTGTATCGGTGCCACTGGAGCAACTGGTAAGTTATCTCTCCAGCTCTTCACCATCTCCACCCATTGTGCCTTTGTCATTCCAGTATTCTTATACATTTCTATATCTTTAGGCAAACTCTCAGCAGAGTTAGGGTTTTGTTTTTCTTGATCAGGATCAGATGCATCAGATTCTACAATTCCTTCCGAAAACCCTTCAGAAATTACATCATCTTCAAACACATACGTATCAATTAAACCTTCACACCCTTCGTAAACAACTTTTTGATTATCACACTCAAGCTCTACTTCAACAATCTCTCCTTCCTCTAACCGTTCTTCTTCTTCTATATCATCATCATAAGAAAAATCATCCAAGTCTAATAAACATTCAATCTTGTCTGCATCATCTATATCAGAGTCTTCAAAAATTGAATTATCCCACATATCAACATTAACCGCAGTCAGTTCTTCATCATCATCACTTGTCATCATATTAGCTTCAATAATAGTCTCTGAATCCCCCTGAGTTAATGACGGATTAGTTTCAGCGTGTTGACGCTCACCCAAACCATCACCAACATCTGGTTGGTCATCATCTAAATTCTTTTGAACGCCAATACTATGACAAGCAGACTTATCAGCCTGAACCTTCTCCCCCTGAGCGTCAAGACGCTCTAACTGTTGGCTAACAAGAAGATGCATCTCTGCAAGCACCTTGTTTTGATCATTAATAATCTGAGCACGCTGGGCTTCACTAGCAAGTAAAGAATCTACTTGTATTCATTCATTATGCACATCTCTTGTAGACGGACCAGCCTCATCGTGAGTCTTGGAAACAATCGGAGTAGCTTGAGGAGTATGAGATTGTGAAGGAATAGGAGTGATTATCAAAGAGTCTACAAACTCTCTATCCTGTGCAGTTTGAGCAGCATGAACAGCCGAAGCCATCAATTTAGGTCCTTTTGCTGTAGGAGCTTCATTATCCTCATAACTGGATGTTTCATCTTGTAATTTTCTCTTTCCAAGTACTGCATCGGGTGGAGGACCCCTTACAGACTTGCGTCTTGGTAAAGTCACTTTCTTATTACCTAGAGACTTCTGACGGTTGTCATATATATTTCTAGTAGCTCGAGGAAGTTTAGCTAACTGATCATAATGATCAGGGCCAAAATCCTGAGAACTCTCATCATTGTCATCAGAGCTACCAGATCCAGATGAACCGGTGCTAATCTCTTCAACCTCTACATCATCAACATGAGGTTCATTATCAACATGTACATTCACATCAACACCATCATTTCCATCATCAGCATGATCATCATCATTGTCATCACCATCATCACCATCATTTCCATCATCACTTTCAGTTCCCTCACCTTCAGTTCCCTCACCTTCATTATCATCACCACCTTCCTCATCCTCTTCATCCTCATCTTGATTGTCAACTGGAGGTAATTCCAAAGCAGGATCATCATGTATCCAGTTATTATTTGGCGGTGAAACATAAGCATGATTAATTATGTGCCCAAACCAGTAGCAACTGGAATTAAAGCAGGATTCTGCTGTTTGATATTCATACAGTCAGTAAAGATCCTCTTTGTCATTGGAGTTAAATTCAATCTTGGATTTACCGATGGAAAATTAGGAATCAAATGATTCGTGATAACCTGCAAGAATCGAGGGTACATTAAAAAACCCTGACCCTCAGGTGGTGTAATCTGCATCACCAACTCCCTGTAGAAGTAAAGGGCAAAGTTGAAAGGTCTATTAAATGTCAAAGCTACCATAGCAGCTTGCAACGATGTCTTTAACCCGTCAGTGCCAGCTTTCCTCGGTGATAAGCATTGAATAATCGCATGCATAAAGTATCTCCATTGCCCTACAAGACTACCCTTGCGTGCTTGTGTATCATTCTGTCGACCTCGATAACCCATTCTTTGAAAGCAACCCATAATCAGGGTATTCGGTAAATTAATCGTGTCATCATTTCTTCCACCCAAAGCAAGAGATGTCCTGATATCCTGGGCAGAAATAGCAATTTCTTGGTTATTCACTATAGCCCTGATTACATGTGGATCAACATCAGTGTCTTGTTATGTCGTCTCCCATAATTGTTGGATGTATAATAGGCTAATATGAGGATTAGCTGAAAAGAGCGACATGAATCCTTGATCGATTTAGAAAATTAATAATCTCTTGATAATTGCCGCCTCAGCTAACTCGAGATCAAGTAATGCCACCTGATTGTGCTTATACTCAACATGACGATCCACGACCTGCTCAGAACAGTATATTAGACATAGACAATTTCAAACACAAACTCAAAATAATAAAAATAACAAAGTAAAAAGAAATTTAAAAAAAAAATCACAACTTTGAAAATTGCCAAGTCTTTCCAACTCTGGTCCCCTAGGCGAACTTAACAAGTTCGCTTAAAGTTACAAGACATGTTCGCCTAAAAACTTGAACAGTCACAGAAATCAAACTCCAAGTTATCGATGTTATAAACTCAAATCAAACACAAAAATCTCTTCCTCATCACTCGATAAGGTTTATTGAACATTCAATTTCAGATTGAACCACAAATCAAAGATGATTAATCCGATTGACGGTCACGATGATGAACCAAGAGCAAACAATGACGATTCTGACCCAATTACCGGATAAAATGATGTGAGTTTACCTTCTTTGAAATCGCAAACTATTATTGTATAAGAAACACGAACGAAAAACCACTCTCACCAACTAGAAATTGAAATCAGACAAAATCGCTCAACTGTGGATAAAGTCGCCTGATATGTTCGCTCAAGTCAAAGAAACCAGTGAGATGGTCAAGTTCACTGGAACGTATATATACTCAACAGCTTAAGCGAACTTAACAAGTTCGCCTAATTCAAGCGAACTTAACAAGTTCGCTCACCAAGCTAACATGTTAAGCGAACAAGACAAGTTCGCCTAACTCATACTTAACCAAAATTTGGAATTTTTCATTTTCCTTTCTTTCCAACACTCCGATTATCTTGCAACCTATACATCAATCTCAATCCAAATTTATAAGATTTTTTTATGAAATATAGAAATAAAATCTTTTTGGATTTTTCTAATAAAGCTAAAAGAACAAATAAAGAACATATTTTTGGATTTTTCAAAATTTATGCTAAAACACACTAAAATCTTTTTTGTACTTTTTCTTAAAGAATTAAAGTAGTAAATCTAGAAACATCCAAAAATAAAATCTTTTTGGTTTTTCTCTGTACATACAGAATCACATATTTTTGGTCGAACACTGCGAGTAAGAAGATCATATCAGTATCTTTGATGTATCACGTACCCATTCTGAATAAAAATCCCTAGCAGATCTAAGGGTTGACCTATGGCATTCTGCATATTCACAGATACTTGGCTCAGCAAACAAGCAATTTGTGCAACATTCTATTATATCTCAGAAATTCATGAAATGATACACGATAAACTTCAAAGTAAACAGGATCAGATCAGGACATGCTAACTTATTCATACCGACTTTGCAATATACTACATGTCAATTCAAGTTGCAATATACTACATGTCAATCTCAATCTGTTGCAAGTAGACCTTCCTTTTCAAACTGAGATTTGATGGTTTTTATCATTGCTTGACTCTCTAAGGAATTAACGTTGCAGATGTGTGTTCTGAGCTTGAAGACCTTGTGCAGGAAGTCTGAATTTAAGAGTAGGATCTCATTGATGTTGATTGAGAGAGATGATCCATTACTCAGGAATAATGTGAAGTTAGAAGACCCAGTGCTCGACCATCCTAGCACTTCCACATCTTTGACCACTTTGTTGTACAGAGATCTTCTCCAGCAGACAACTTCTTCTTCTGTTAAAGTGTTCCTCTCTTCTAGGAGCCAAGTGTTTTGTTGCTGTTGAATATTCTGCACTGTCTTTAGGATAGGCCACCCTGTTTGCTTTTTCTAATAGTGTTTCAAACCAGGGCAGCTTTTCCTCTGTTAGGTCTTGGAACCTATTGATTGCAAGTTCTGCTGAGAGATCTGTAGAGGTGTTGATGCAGTTGGATAGTTCAAGCACTTGGAGTGGATTTAGTGCATTCCAGTTCAGCTCTTCTACTCCACTGAACTCTTTCCCAATCCAGAATCTCTCAGTTGAACCATCATACCCCCCAAGCTAGTATGGAGTCAAATTCTAGCTTATTTGCAGACAGTGTGAATTGGGGGGCAGTGGTATGTTTTATTATTGCCGCTGCTTCAGGAACTATGCTGACTGATGGAGGTGTGCCTTCATTTTGACTTTCATCCTTTAACAACTCATCAATAGCTCTGACAACCAACTTTCAGTCCTTAGTGATTTCTTCCTCTTCATCTTCTGAGTCTGGAAAGTCATGAACTTGAACAAAGGCAGACTTGAATAATGAACTTTGAAATGCGGCCTGCTCTTGTATCCATTCTTCTAGGCTGTCAGCATCATCTTCTACTGCAACTATCTCCCCCTTTTTGGTTTCATCAGTGTAAAGGGCTGCATCTGTTTGAGTTCCTACTGATACAAGGGAGGGAGTAGGCACAGTTGGGCATTGATGGGCTTCATGCATAGAGACTTGGTGCCTTAGTTTGGACACTTCAGCCTCTAGCATAGCTACCCTTGCCGTCAATTCCATATTATGAAGTTTCAGTCTGTCCTCATCCACAGTTGTGGAATCCTTGGAGCTAGATGGGGCCTTAGGCCTAGCCTCTGCATCCCCATCACCCTGGTTTTCTTGGCACATGGGATTACTATTAGTGAAGAGTGTTTCAAAGGAACATCCTTACTGTGAGTTGTCGTGGTTAGGGTCTTAGTGATGTTGTCATGTCCTCCTGGGCAATTGATGTACCAAGAGTAGCGACAGCCCTTTCCACATTCACTCTATCAATACCACCAGAGTGAACCTTCTTGGGTGATGAACTTGGGTTAGGTGCACCAGCATCCAAGTCAATCAATACCTCCGAGATAGTGGTTGTTGGAGAAGGTATATCATCTTGACAAGGAGCCTCTGCACTTAAGTTCAGAGAAGAGAAATGAAGGTATGGCTCAGCAGGTTGTTCTATGGATCCGGGATGTGATACTGATCCTAATAGAGAAACTTCCAAGGAGGTCTCTCTAATGTTTTGGCTATCCCTTTTGATATTCTTATCAGAATGTTGGGATTCTGAATGAGGGCTTTGAGGTTGGGATTGGGCCTTGAGACAAGAAGAGAAAGAGTCTTCTTGCTCCTTTTTCTAGTGTATGTTGTTGCAACTGGGGCCCTTTGTTCCAGTTGAACGATAACATCAAAATCAGATGTAAGTGATTTCTGTACCTGTGCATCCTTAGTAGTTTGCACAGGGGTTCGAGCAATTGAAGCAGTTTGTTGTTCAGGATTTGAAGTGGAGGGTGTGGGATCAGTATCAGCTCGGATTGCTGAACTATCACCCTGGGTACTTTGTATGTTCACCATTGTAGATAACAATGGAACATTGACCCCTGAGAACTTTTTGAAAACAGTTCTCATGCTTTGAAAAATGTTGCTTTTATGACCCAGCATAAGATAGATTTTTGCAGGTTTTGAAAGTTCTTTTATTTCATTGTTAAACACCTCCTGCAAGAATCTTGGGTACATGAAAAATTGCTGCTTTGCACCCTCTTGAAGGTTGTATCTCAAACCTTCAAATATGAGATGTGCAAAGTTGAATCCTTGGCCAGTAATCATACCGTGAACAGCAGAGGCAAGTGCAGAGCTCACTTGATGCCATCCACTTCTCTTCTGAGATATGCATTGTAGAAGAGTGTGGCATAGATACTTCCATGGGGGTCCCATCAGTGCCTTCTCTATTGTGTACTCATTCTGATTTCTAGTGTACCCTATGGATACAAAGGTCCTCATGTAGACTTCTTTTGAGTACGAAATGGCGGCCCCCTCGTCTTGAAGCTTGAGGTGTTTGCGGAGAGTGGCTTCAGAGATGGTGATGTCCTTTCCATCTACCTTGGCTTTAATTTGGGGTATCCCTGTTCGATAGAGTAGATGGCAGATTTCCAAAAATCCTCCATGTAAGGATTGTAAATGGGTGGGTTGACAGTGAGTGCATGGTATATTTTTGATCGACAGAGAAAGTTGATCATGTCATCAAACCCGTCGGACTTCTTCCCTTTTATTAAGTATGCTGTGAGGTTGTGATAGGGAGAGAACTTATCATCTGGATGGTTTATGTCTACCTCTGCCATTGTTTGGTTTGGAGGGAAAGAGGAAGGTTTTGAAGGGTGATTAGGAATGGAAGGCTTTGAATGTTGTGGGGGCTCTAAGAGAAAGTGATGGGAGTTAGGGCGAAATTGAATGTGAAGGGGTGGTGAGTAAATTTGATTTGTTCTTATAACGACAGAGGAGGGAAAATCAAGATGACTTGTACAGTACAACCTCATTCACTTTTTACTGTTACAGCTGTAATGCACTATAGCAGTCATGGTAAAGACTGAAAGGAATTTTTACAGCGGGTAAAAGTAAATTTAGACTTATTTTTACCCATCAGCAGCAAACTTGGTTACTACGGATGGTTAAGCCTATCTGCTGCAAGCTTGGTTGCGGTGGATAGTTAAGTCTGTCAGCAGCAAACTCTATAGCTGCTGATGGATGCATTGATCCGCAGCAAGGGAGTTGCTGCTGACTGCCTTAAAGCTATCCGCATGAAACTTGTTCCTGTTGATAACTTAAAGCAGTTAGTGGCAAAATCTTTGCTGCTGATTATTAAACCTGTCAGCAGCAAAAATGGATGCTGCTGACTTGTAACTATTATTTATAACAAAAGACAAACATATTTACAAAAACGAATTTTTAGAGACATATTTTAATCAAAATTCATCATACCAATAGATTCAACTAAATATCTAAATCTAGCTTCATCAAACGGTTTTGTAAATAAATCAGCATATTGCTCATTGCTATGAACTTTGGTTAAAATAATTCTCCTTTTCTCAGCTTGATCTCTTATGAAGTGATACCTGATGTCAATGTGCTTTGTCTTGAAGTGCTGCACCGGATTGTTTATGATTGATATAGCACTCATGTTGTCAATGTGAATGGGAGTTTCCATGAAAGTTATCCCATAATCCAGCATTTGATTTTGTATCCAGATGACTTGTGCACAGCAACTTGAAGCTGCAATGTATTCTGCTTCTGCTGTAGAGGTTGAAACGCATGTTTGCTTCTTGTACTGTCATAAAATCAGTCTCCCTCTCAGAAACTGACACCCCCCTGATGTGGACTTTACAATCTTTCAAGATATTACCAACAGCACCACAATAAAAAACAAGCACGTTTTTTCCTTGTAGACACGAACATACTTTTCTTTTTGAACCTTGAGTGAAGTGGATGATGAACACTAAGAAATAGTGTTTGAAAAATGAACAACCTGATGAGTTTCCTTTTCAAGTTTCTTTTTACAAAAATCAAGAGTTGAAATTTTCTCAATCTTGTTTGTCTCTTGTTAATCAAAATCACCACTTACAAATGGTTTAACTAGTTTAAAAGTAGATTTAGGTTTTGGTTGTTCACTTACATCATCTAGTTCAGTTAGAATGCACCTGTCTCTTGTCACTGTTTTCATTACAACTAGTTCCACATACTTACAATCTTTAACTATGCCTTCAACTTTATCTAAATTGAACACTTCATCATTAGTTGAATCATCATATACCACGTCATTACCAGTAACATGATTGATGTTCAAAACAGTTTTTGGTTCCAGATCTTCAACCAAAACTTCTTCAATCAAACATGGGGTATAATTTGTATTAAACGGTGGACAATAACCAACACCTCCCCCAATCTCCGTATCATCAAAAGAAGGACAAGAACCAACCCCACCAATAACCTTTTCACCCGAAGCTTTATCATTATAATATTCCAACAAGAAACTGAAATTCTTATAACACTCAAGCTTGCGTAACAATTTTGTTACCTTTGTCGGTGACACAACAAGTTCATTAATTTTATTTTCATACTCAGAGTATGACACATCGAGATGAAATGCTTATTCATTTACTTTGGTTTGCAAAACTTTAATATCATCTTTTAGAGATTCAATTTTAGCTTTCAAAACTGTTTCATTTTCCTTCAAAATTTGGTTCGATGTGTACATTGCTTTCATGTCACAGATGAGATTCGTGTTATCATCACACAATCTCGTAATTTTGAATTCAAAATCAATGCATTTTAAACAAGAGTCAACATGTTTTACCTGTTTAGCATCAACCATGAATGTATTCCCTTCAGCTAACATCTCTGCAATCTTTTCGGTAACCTTTCCAGCAGCTCCATCATTCAGTAAATCTTCATTTGAAAACTTTGGTTCACTCGTCTGAGGCACTGACTCTTCACTTTCATGCAAACTCCCAGAATCTGTAGAGTCACTATCAGAAGAACCACTTTCAATTCCATCTTCATGATGTAGTTCAGCCAGAAAAGCTTGACTAACATGAGCCACAATATCTTCCAAATGAATACCCCAGTCATAATTTTCATCTAGTTGAGATATCAAATTTGTGGAAGTACTCTGTTTATTTTGATTGCCTTGAGAGTTTGAAGGTCCTTGATTCTGATTTCTTGGTTTTGTACATTCTCTAGCAAAATGTCCAAACTTCTGACAATTATAACACTTCACCTTAGACTTATCCATTCCCATCTTGGTTTTGCTTGATGCCCCAATGAACTTCTTTCCATTTGTCTTCAAGTGATCTTTTCCTTGTCTCAACCACAATGCCATGTTCCACTGAATATTCATTTCTTCCAAAGTATCTTTATCCAGCTGTTTAAAATCCTCCTTAATCATATTAGGATCAGTGATCTTACCACCAATAAAATTTTCATAAGAGGTTAAGAATGATGCAATCATTTCCATCATATCATTAGCTGCAGATGGAGAAACTTTAGTAGAACACGAATGACCTTCATTCTTACTATGAGTTGAACATCCAGAGTTTGAAGCAACAAAGCATGTATGTTGTTGACAAGAACTGTCTTTAGGAACATCAGACGACTCTCCCGAAAATAAAGCAATTCCACCAGATTTCGGTGCTGATGTACCTTTCCCAAAGTAAATGCTTGGATCTTGATAAACAGTGTCTTTCTTTTGTTTATGTAGATCATATGATTTAATCTTTCCCATCAAATATTCAAGACTAAGATCATCAAATCCATATTGTTCTTTGATTACTATGGTGTACATCTCAAAATGTGCTAGTAAAGCATCCAAGAACTTTTCAAGAATCTTCTTGTTTTTGTAAGTGATGTCATTGTTGACCATTTCACTTAGAAGATGGTAATATCTTGACATGAGTTCATCCACCGATTCACCATCAAAGTGTTTAAAAACACTAAATTGTTTCTTTAACAATTCTTTTCTGCCCTTCTTGATAGCAGTGCTACCCTCACATCTTTCAGCCAAACCTTCCCAAAGTTCACGAGAAGTCTTAAACTTCTTGAAAGTATGGTAGATATCCAGAGATAAACACATGGATAAAGCTACAAAAGCTTTCTTTTCACGATCATACAACTTCTTTACATCATCATTAAGAGCTAAAGATGGTTTTGGTGAATCCGACACACCCATATGACGATGAAAAGGATGCTCATATCCCTCACTAATGGGAATCCACAAACTCATGTCATTGATATTAACATAATTCTCAAATCGACTTTTCCAATTGGAATAATCTTTGAGATTCATAAGCCTCGGTGGCTTGGTTGGAGTTCCAATCTCATTGTCATGATTCAGTAAATGAGTCATATTGTTCACTTGATTTGAAGTAGAAGACATTCTTGAACACACTACAACACTTAGAAAATTTTTCAAAATTTTGTAATAAGCGAACTTAACAAAATCGCCTACTAAGTTCGCCTAAATGTAATCCAACGAACTTAATAAGTTCGCTTGACAAGTTTGCCCGTAACTGATCAGACAAGTTCGCATGTATCAGCTGAAGAACAAGGAAGATTGTTCTAACACCCAAACGCACGAACAGATCCGAAAATTTCCATAAATATCGAGTTAGAATGGATTAGGGAAATTCCTTCCGTAGGATTCTTCAAATAATGATTTAGAACACTTCTAACGGATCAATTTTGGTAAAACAACACCAAAAATGAAGAAATCACTAAAAATCCATCACAATAAATCGCAAAACTCTGAAGAACACAGAAACTTCCGAAAATCTCCATCTTGTTGTGAAAAATCAATCGAGACAATGTCAAACAACAATAGCTAATCAAGAGCAATAGCTCTAATACCACTTGTAAGTCCCAGCGGGTCTAACGATCGATCTCTGCTGTAAAACATGTGATACGTACACGAAGTGCGAAATCCTTACGTATACGTATGTCTCGAATACTCACGCACTCAATGTAATCACACAAGACACAATTTCATAAAAAGCTCCTTGTATTATCAGTAAACAGTAAACATAGAGTAGTTCTAGAAAAATTGCAGAAAAAATTTACAAATGAGTACAACTCTTGAACTATTTATAGACAACACAAACTAAATCAAGCGAACTTAATAAGTTCGCCATCTTTAGTTCAGGCGAACTTGTTAAGTTCACCTCAACTATACCAGGCGAACTTAAGTTCGACTGTGCAAACTTAAACTATTACAATACAAAACAAACAAAACCTTAAATATAAAGACTAAACTATACAAATCTAGTTGTCACCAAAACATGCACCAACACCTTCCAAATCCTTTCTCTTCTCTCCTTAAATGACACTCGGGAACACAGCATAAAACCGAGAATGGTCTCTATTAACTCCCAACTACCACCGTCGTCTATGGCAGTCTCCACCGTCTTTGTTTCTAAGGCAGTCTCCACCACCACAGTCATCACGCCGCCACTACTAAAGCTATTTGTAGATTTTATCTCTGAAAATTGGCACTGCGGCTACCGTGAAAACCACCTCCACTGGATTAGTCCTTCCATCTCGTTATCACAACCGTCTCCACTTTAAGCCTCTAGCACCACTGCCCCCAATTTCGGTTCCCATGGTTGCCAACAGAATAGAGGAGCGGAAGGGAATTGGTTGTGGGTGTTGTCGGAGAGGGGCAAGGGTCGCCGGAGGAGTCACCTGATGTGGCTGACCTCCTCCCACTCTTTTCTCTGATCTCACTCTCGTAACACACATACATATATGTGTTTTTGTGGTTTTGTGTATAAAGAAATATAGAAGGATCTGATCTCGAAGATTTTAGATAGTTATTCTTATTTTTTTTTCTTTACTTCGATGTTAAGGATACCCATATGTAATTTTTTATTATTATTATATTATTATAATTAATTTAGCTCATATTTTGTTTTTCTGTTTTATAAAATTCCGAATACGTCGGAACTTTCTTTTTTTTCTCTATTTTTCATAAAAAAATGGAGCATGTTTAAAATAATATATTTTAATATCATTATTAAATATTAGTTGTTCATTTAGGTTTTCTAGATCGAACGTCTTAATTTATAGACTCCAAATTGAGACTATCGTGAGCCGTTAATGGACCGAGCTCGTCTATGGTGAATTAATCGTCAAGAGTAACCGAATCAAATTTCGCGGTTGTCACAGTAACCGTGAACTGGGTTCATGGGTTGGGTGTTGGGCCGACCATTGGGGTGAGATACCTTGTATTTGCGCATGGGCTTTCTATATGTATAAATAGATAAATGCGCATCATTATTTGGTTACACATGAAGTTAGACGAAATAGAGAGTGTTAGATAAGTTGAGAGCCGTCTAAGAGGGTTAGTGGTTTTGAGTTTGTTTCTTTGTAATTCTCTTAAGCAATACAACGAGTTTTACATTAAATTAGTGTGTTCTTGAATCACCACAGTTAATAGTTTCCGCCTATTGATTGTGAGACTTGGTATCATATTCTATTATTAAGTTTTTATCGAAGATCCGCACGATAATTTGGGACTTACAATTGGTATCAGAGTAATTGAATTCATTCAAGGCTCGGTTTTTGATATCAACAATTCAAGAATCACGATTTGAGGTACTTGTTACTGTTTTTCAGTTGAGTTTTGGTACTGATCAGTGTTCTTGTGATAGATTGTCATCTTTTATTGTTGAGAATCAATAGTCTTTTTGTAAATTCTTGGTATTTTGCTGCTGTGAAGAACCATCTCCTTCATGTTCTTAGGATTTTTTGAAATCATAGCTGATATTTTCGGTTTCAAATTTTGAAATCCCAAGATTTTTGGAATTTAAAGTTGGCAGGTCAATCAGCCGTTTTTTAGAGGTTCGCTGGTTGAAGGAAACTCACACCTGATTTCGAGGGATTCGAATTTGAAATCCCAGAATTTTAGGAGTATTTTTGGAAACTGGATTAAGTTAGGATTTAATTCACGGGTGTGTTACTCGGCTGAGATTCACGAGTTGTTTTCTTGGTTTTGGTTCACGGCTTGGAGTTTCGGGTTTTGGTTCACGGGTTACTCATTCGGGTTCTAAGTTCACAGGCTGCCTACTCAGGTTCAAGGTTCACGGCTTGAAGACCAGTTCACGGGTTTTGCTTCTTGACTGGAGTTCACGGGAGAAGATCACGGAACTATTCACGGGTGTTTGAAGGTTCACGGTATTTAAAAAAAATTGAGTTTTTTGACCGGAAATTTTTTCTTGGTCAAAATTTTAAGAGGACGTTTATACCTCTATTCGGAGTTGTATTTGAAAAATTGAAAACTTTGGACTGTTTGTGAAAAATTTTGGAAGGAAAATTTGAAAATTTTTCTTGGCTAAAATTTTGAGAGGACGGTTACACATCTATTCGAATCCATTTTTGAGAAGTTGACAACAGTAGACTTTTGGTGAAAATTTTGGAGGGAAAATTTTTTATATCTAGTAAAGTTCACAAATTAAAATGTTTTCTACATATGGAGCAGTAGGAACACCTTCATCATTTTCAGCTTCAATTCCACGAAAGGTAACATCTAATCTCTGTTCTCAATTGTGTATTGATAAGGTGGAAATGTTTAGAAAAGAAAATGTTGATTTGAGGGTTGAAATTGAAAATATAAAATATCACAAAACCAAGTTTCTCAAGTTTGAAAAGGATTATAAAGAAGTAATTGAAGCAAATAAAATGGACGTATTGTCGCTTAAATCTCAATTGAGTACTAAATGTTGTTGGCTTACCGATGCTAACCAAGAAATTGTTAGATTGACCACTGAATTAGAAAAGGCAAAATCTAACTTTGCTGAAGCAAAATTCAAAGTAGAATTCTTTGGTCAGTACAGTAAGGTAGTTGATATACATGAAGATCAACTCCGGAAGCCAGGTAATGGGAGCAAAGGGCTTGGGTATAATAATATTCCTCCTCCATTCAACGGAAACTGTACCACTGTTCCTCCCTCTGTTGAGGAACAAGTAAAGGAGTTCTTCATGTTAACTTCTGGAAATCTGTCAAGCACTGATGGAACCAAATCATCATCATCATCAGCTTCTAATGTTAAATGTGTGAACAATTCTATAGAGATAAAGACTAATGACTACAAAGTTCTCTAAGTACATATGTTGCGGACTCAACAATTTTGCTGACTAACAAAGTTGCTGCGGATAAGGTCTATGCTGCGGGTAGTTAAGCTCTACTGCTGACGAACAACTATGCTGCGGATAGCCTTATCTGCTGAAGTTCAAAGTTGCTGCTGATAGGCTTCTCAACAACATCAAACATTGATGCTGCTGATAGGCAAATCATCAGCAGCTTTGATTTTGCTGCTGACACCTTTTGCTGCAACCCTGACACATCTATCAGCAGAAGGAATGTTATTGGTGCAGATGATTAAAGACAAAGCTACTACTTCTGAAGTTTCCTGCAAAGATTCCTAAGAAGACTTTTGATCTGATCTCTACTGTTTGTTGTAGTTTGTCTACCAGTTATAGTGTAACTTGTAACTGTCAAAGATTAACGGCTTGTGTTTGATCTGATCCTTAGAATCAAAGGTTTGTCTTGATTCTAAGTCCCTATATATGTATTGTATCTTTTCAATGTACAAGTGTGTGCTTCCTTAGATTTTTCTCTATAACTTGTAAACTTTGAAGATTAATACAATTTGCATTTATTAGTATTATCATTGTTTCATGTTTGCACTGCATAGTTGTGATTGTTTCCGCCAATCTCAACTAAACAGAACCATCTTGTTAAACATCGATCCTACAAGTGGTATCAGAGCTTTGGCTCTCAGATTAAACAAACTCATACTTGTTTATCACTCTCTGGTTCTGTTTACTTTTATCTCTTTGCTGAAATCATCTATCCAAAGTATGGCACATAATATTGGATTTGATGATACTGGAAGCCTCAACAGACCACCAAGACTGGTGTCTGGAGAAGATTATGACATGTGGTAGAATAGAATGGAAAGCTTCTTCTGTTACCAAGAATATGGAATGTGGAGATCCATAATCGATGGTCCATATGTGCCTATGGTGGCCTCTGCTGATTCCGGAGGTCCATCTGTCCCAAAAGAAGCTTCAAAATATTCAAAAGAAGACATTAAGAAGATGAAGGTAGACTTTAAAGCTCTGCGAGCTATACAGATGTGCTTTCCAAATGAAATCTTTCACAACTTCAGAGAATACAAAACTGCCAAAGAGCTATGGGAAGCTCTTGAAAAGATGTTTGCTGGATCTGAAGAAGTCAAGGAAAACAGGAGAGACATCCTAAAGCAATAATATGAAATTTTTGTCTATAAAGATGGTGAGTCTCTTACCACTCAGTACAACAGGTACACTTATCTTGTAGGTGAGCTACAGTGCTTTAAGGTCAAGCTGGAGAATGCAGATATTCTCAAAAAGTTTATCATATCTCTTCCAAGTTGTTGGACACTCTACCCAGTGTCAATCAGAAAAACTAAAAACTTGAAGACTCTCACAGTGACTTAGCTGTTTGGTATGTTGAAGACATATGAGTTGGAGATGATTCAAGCTAGAGAAAGAAGATCATGTCATTCATCTTCACCCTCATCATCCACCAATTCTTCTACATTACACTCTAATCACTCACTTCCAAGTTCAAGCAACTACTATCCTCCCATTGTCACGCATCCTCAAACACCTACCTCACAAGTAAACAACTCACCGTTTCTTCTTGAAGCCCCTCCTCATAATCCCAACTCTGCTGCTTTTGTCTCTGATACCCCAAGCAATATGTCCTTTATCAAAGAAGATCCGGAGTACTTTTATCCAGATGACCTGGAAGAAATGGACATACAACATTCTTATGCCATGTTGTCTGTTAGAGCAAAATGATTCTACTCCAGAACTAGAAGACCTGTTCCAAGCAACAATTCCAACACTAGAGTTGGCTTAGATAAGAGCAAATTGAGGTGTTACAACTGTAACCAACTTGGTCATTTTGCCAGAGAATGCAAGGCACCAAAGGCAAAACCAGCTGTTGCACAACCAAGACAGACCCAACAAGGTCAAGCAAGTCAAAGCACTCATCCTGCTCAAAATGCAGCTTGTGCAGCTCAATAAGTTGGAACAACTGATTTTGACCGGAGCTTTCAATATGAAGAACTACCTTCCAACAACCAAGCTCTCATGGCAGACACCAAGGAGATACCACCTCAGGTATATGCACATCTATGTTCTCAAGCTTGCGCTGATAAAGTTTTAGGGTATAGAAAGCATAACTAAAATCGTATAGATCAAAATGAAGATTTTCATAAAATGAAATCTAAATTCAAAAAGGTTGAAAACAGTTATAAAGAGAAAATTAACTGTCTAAAGAAAGAGAATTCATCGTTAAAACATGAACAGTCAAATCTTGAAACTCAGATTGATGATCTATTGGTTAAGCTTAAAGCAACAAGAGCTAAGTTGGCAGAACAAAAGGTTCATGTTGATAAATATGAATTTGCATCCAAAAAGCTGCAAATACTTTTGGATGCTCAAATTCATGAGAAGGTGACTGTTGGTCTTGGTACCAAGCTGAGAAGTACAAATCTGTACTACCACGTGCTGACTATGTAGCCATAAATGAACCCAACTTCAACCTCAAAAATCTTGATCATGCAAATCGAAATCTTGATCCTTTCAAAGAAGAAACAGTTTTGCAAGAATGCAATACATCAACTGAATCTGAGTCCACATGCTCAGAATCCACTGAAACCAGTGAAGCCCCATTACTTCCTACAAATGAAGTAATTCTATAAACCACCAAATCTGGTAGAGTAATTCAAACAAATGGTCCAAGTCCTTTTATTCCTTCCATACTAGTAATTCAACCTACCAAGAAAATCAAAATCAGTTATCCTTCTGAAGGAAGAAAGCTAACTATTGAAAAGGGACAATCCTCAACATCCACAAATCAAAAAGCCAACCCAGTAAGAAAGGTGTTTGACATCTGTCATGCACCTGAAGAGAAAACTCCATATGTTAAGAAAACAATGGAGGAAGCCACCTTTGAACATAACAAAACTCATTCCTGGAATTTCAAAGATTTATTTAAAAGAAAAGACTATGTATACCTTCAGAGGGATAAAATTTCTAAATCATGTTTTGTTTGTGGCAAATACAATCATACTGCAAGCACCTGCTTCTATTACTTTCAGCAGCAAAGAAATCTCAAGCAACAAGCCTTTAAGAAAATAAACAAGAACAAGAAGGTAAGAAGCAATGAAGTAAAATCAACTCAGTTCAGAAAGTCTCTCTCTCCACCAAGGAAGTCGGTTATTAAACAGATCCCAAAAGCTCAACAATCTTGTATCATATGTGGTGAATTAGACCACTTTGCTGCAAATTGTAAATTCAATCCATTCAACCAGCTTTCTCAATCATCAGCAACAATAGTCAGGATCCTCCCTGATAGACAGAAACCTGTCTATAGAAGAACTCCTACAGAAAAACCCACTTTCAACAGGAAGGTAAAGAATGAGAAGCAAGTGATTGTTGAACAGTCAGCAGCAAACAACCAAGTTTGCTGCTGATCAATCAAAACCATCAACAACAACCAAGATTGTTGCTGATCAATCTAAGTCCATCAATCTCAAAACTCAGGAAGAGCTATCAGCAGCCACAGCCACATCTGATGTTGATAAAGTAAAAAAGAGCTAGGAAATTAACTCAACAATGGAAAGCAAAGTCCACACCTTCATTCTCTCAAAGCATTATCATTGGATCCATTGAATGCCAGCTTGTTGATGATTTTGATCTTAAAACACACTTACCCAAGTCTGCAATCTCTTGGGTTCCGCCTGCTAACTAGACCTCTCTTATGTGCAGGGACAACCAGGTAACAAGGATAACACCTGGGTTATAGATAGAGGTTGTTCCAGGCACATGACAGGCAACAAATTCATCCTCTCAGATTTCAGAAGCTTTTATAGAGGATATGTGTGCCTTTGGGAGTGATTCAAAAGGAGGATCTATCACTGGACAAGGAACTGTGACCGATGAAAGAATAAGTATTGAAAAGGTGAACTTTGTATAAGAGTTAGAGTTCAATCTCACAAGGGTGAACTGCTGAGATTCTAAAACCTTACATTCTTAGGGTTGAAAATCAAAGCAATCAAAAAGTCAAAACCATAAGGTGTGATCAAGGTACAGAATTTCATAATCATACCTTGAACTGTTCTTGTGAGTGCAAAGGAATTCAAATGTTACATCCGGCAATTTAGGGTTAACCCCGTTATCATAATCCAGTTAAATCTTAACTTAATTAACCTAACTCAAACTCTAGGGACTATTTCTGTCATTATCTAAACTTAAACTTCAAGGACTAATTGTGTAATTAGTCAAAACTCTATTCTGTTGACTTTTGAAAGTAAACTAACCATGTACTTAACTCGTGTCTAACCTCAAGGATTGCTTCTGCCAAATCTCTGAACCTAAATCATGTAACTACAGGGACTAAAACTGAAATTACCAAATTCTTGACTCCATTTGACTTTAGGAAGTCAAACTCACGGCTTTTGTCTCGATTCAAACTTCATAACCGAAATTCGACCATGTTGTAACTGTCTTACGCGAATATTATCATTAACAACATCATTGAAACCCTTAAACACCATCATTATGCACGAATTAAACCAATTAATGGCTAATCAAACCAAATCAGTCGAAACCGTCGACCCCTTCATCAAATTCGGCAAATCCCTCAAATTGAGCACACACATACCTTATTCACATATGTGAGAACCTGTTACTCAAGTCAATTCTGTCGGAGAAGCTGTGGGAGTCACCGGAGGTCAACCTCATCATCGTCGGCGTCGGTTTTAATCGAGCACCCTCAATTCGAATCCGTTTCTGGTAACTAAACCCTCCTTTAGGTTTGTTTTTATTCGTGGAATAGAAGCCCTATGATAATTTTGGCTTATAACATCAATTCGATCGAAATCAAGAACCTATGGTTCATATGCATTCTGTTTAATCGAAACCCTATTTACACTCAACCAAAACCAAATTAAATTATATCTTTAGATTCGTAATCATCTGTATAATGAAAGCCCTATGATAATTTGATACTATAACATCGGATTTACCTCGATCCAGGTCTAGGGTTTATTCATAAAAACAATTTGGGGTTTTTGATCTTAATCACCACCTCAATGAAATTAATCTATGCCATCAGTTTCACAATCTTCTGTTTAGTAAAAGCCCCATGGTTTTGATCCATAATCTTACAGAATTTGATCGAATTGATTTCAAGTTGTAACCTAGGGTTTTCGAACTTTGAAACAGAAGTTAAACACGCTTAGACTTGTTATTTTTCGTATTAAAACCCTTCTCAGCTTCGAAATTCTTTGTTAAACAAAACCCCCATAATATTATAGCCGATCGTGACCAGATTTGGTAGATTAAGGGCTGGGTTCGATCGAATATGGGTAAAGGGGAAGAACTCAGGGGAGTTTCTGATTAAAACCATTTGGGTTCGATTTCTGTTGCGAAACCCTAGCGGGCGGGACTGGTTAAGTGTGTGTGCTGATGTGGAGGAGACCCGGGTTCGAGTCTCCCCACCCCTGTTTTGGTTTTTAATTATTTTCAAGCCATTATTTTTTTTATTAAACCTATCCCTATATTATTATATTAATATATTAATGAGTTTTAAACCAGAAAACCACCCGTAGGCTCGGGTTTGATTTTATTACCCATTTTTTTTATATTATTTCACACTTTTATAGTAATATGTTTATATTATTATTTAACCAACAAAATAATATATTCATATTATTTCCAAACCGTAACTTCAATTAACAAAAATATATTTATATAATATTTTCGCCACGTTTATAAACGTAGTATAACGTTTCAAACTAATAAAATACTATATTTATTTATATTATTTCTCACGTTATTATAATCCGAATAAAATAATAGTATTATTATTTTGTCACAAAATTTATTGATCTTGTAAATTCTCTAAGTTTAAAAATAATATATTAAATTATATTATTTACCTAAGTCATTATTTGATGGTGCAAACGTACGGTTATATTTATTATATTTTGTCATTCGTCGCGAAACGTATTTATCCTAATTAGTTAATTTAAGAATCCTTTATTTACCGTGGACACGTTCGTCTACTCTTTGATCATTAGAGCGTTTTAGGACGTTCAATCTTCCGTGGCGTCGTCACAAATCCCTTTGTATCCCTAATTATTATGTGTATAATTCTAGGGCATACGTAAGCCGTGTAGGCTAACACTTGTGGTTTCAAACTCATCCTCGTGTGAATCTAGCTACGCAAATCAGGTGAGTTTTCACGTCCCTTTTTTACTGTTTTAAACTGGGGGAGAAAACATGACGTAAACGCTTTTGATTTTTGTAATTCATATATGTTATCACTTGTATGACTATGCGTACACATCTATCATTAAATCCTCACATCGGACCGTTAATATGAACATAGCGAGGTAATTTGAGTAGTACTACTGGGTTTGACAAACCTCACCCGCGTTAGTCGCGCTAACTCAATTGGAGGTCGAACGGGTGCAATATTGACCTAAACATGCACCATGGTTGATAGGCCTGGTGGGAGGCAAACACATAAACAGTCAGCTTTCGGTTGTGAGCGCATTAGTAAACATGTATATGGGTTAGCTACATGTTGATATATATATATATATATATATATATATATATATTGAATGTACATTAATCTGATAAACATTATTACAAACTGAAACCTGTGAACTCACCAACCTTGTGTGTTCTTACATGTTTTCTTAGGTCGCAAAGTTATGGCACAGGTGCACAATTAGGACATGCATGGAGTCCTAATATTAATTTCATATTATTCAAGACATTTTTTACTATTTCATTTATGTTATTTTGGACTAGACTTTGGGCGCGTTTGTTTTGCGCATTTACTTTTATTATTGCTTCCGCAATTACTCTGAACTTATATATTATTACATTTTAAGTCCCATGTAGTGTCGTTTGATGTAACTAATGACTGAGATCCTGGTTTGTCATGCACCAAACGGTAAAACTCCGTTAGTGAAATTTGGGGGTGTGACAGATTGGTATCAGAGCCATTGGTTATAGAGAACTATGACTGCATACTAGACTATAACCTCACACATTAGTTACATGGTATAGACATTTGAGTTGGCACTTATATCTTACGTTACAGGCTATGTCTTCACCACATTCATGCCCGTTGCACCAGAGCACGATGCTCCCATCATGTCTTCACCGAAGCCCAAGAGGCGTCGATTCAGCCCTACTGATGACTCCACTGAGCATGGTGAGCCCAGTCATGTGCGGTCAGGATATAACCCGCGTGGATGGGATTGGTACCCGGAGATGATCCGGAGTTGGATCGAAAGGGAAGGGATTCCATCCCCATATTTTGGGGCTACATCTTCCTCACCGACCCTACCCAGCCTGCTTTCACACCCCAACCTACAGCGGATTATACGTCAGGGCGGACACGGTTGTTGAAAAGCATAAGGTTGACTATTAAAGTTTAAATAATTTCATTTATACTTTCAAGTTTACAATATAAGAAATAAACAAAGCATAACAAGATACAAAGTTTAATTTGACAAGTTCTAAGTCCAAAGCATCCTATGTGTTCATAAACAAGTCTCATGCTAGTATACCTGAAACATGTAAGAAAACTGTCAACTACAAATAGTTGGTGAGATATAAAGGTTTTAACATAGTTTAGCAAAGTTTTGGAAAGTATTACAATTCACTATGTCATGCATTTTATAGTATAAGTGTGAGAACAAAACATGTTAAACATTGTGCATATCAATCTTCCAACCAAGTTTAGGCATAACCTGAAGGTTACCCTTAAAAGTTTAAATTTTAAATTCAGTAACAATCACCACGGGCTCCCCCCGAAGGGTCAATCAATCTAGGTGGATTGGTCAAATACAATAGATCTATCATTGTTACCATAGGCTTGATCAAATTTAATGGATATGCTAGTATTAAGTCTAATTTAAGCATGCAATTCTCAAGCATAACACAAGAATAAGCATATAAGCATAGTTGTACAAGAATTGTATAAGATTGGAAGTTTGTGCATGTTTCACCCCGAGTTTATAAAGAATGTAAAACGAAAAGGGGCTAAGTATACTCACTTGGATGATAGTGGAGTGTCCAACAAGGCTAAGTGTAGTAAGACTTTGAGGGAGAATATCCTCATGATAAGCCTAAAAACATAAGTCTAAAGTTTCAAGTTTGATCCTATAAGTCTATGGCAAGTATCTAGGATTCTAAGATTGACTAGGGTTCCAAAAGGTAGGCGGGAATGATTTTGTTTATAAGGTTTAAATCAAGTTTCAAATGAGGTTTTAAATAAATAACATAAGACTTTAATATCAAAGTGTAATAAGTTCATTTGTTTAGAATAATTATTAGTTAAATAGTTATTTAAAAGTCTTTACAATAACACAAAAATAGGTAATAATAATCTAATAAAGTTTTCTAAGTACTTTATAAATAAGTAAATTAAGTGTGACTAAATAATTTCTAAAGATTTATAATTATTATTTAAAGAATAATTAGTTATTAAAGAATAATAATTATTTAAAGACTAAATAGTTGTTAAAGGTTAATAAGTATTATTTCAAGAATAAAATATTTATTAAGGATAAATGAAGTTATTTAACTAATAAGTAGTGACAAAGATAAATAATTATTAAGGTTAAATAATTATCTATAAGAATAAATATTTTTTTTTATCAATATAGATCATTAAGATTTATTAAAGTATTAAAGTGTTTAAACATTTATTTTATAATTTAACTTGTAAATAAATAATGTTTAGAATGTAGTTGTAAGTTTAAATAAATAATATGTAATTATAAGTTTATAAAAAGTTAAATAAAATTTCTTATAGAGTTTACATCTTAATAAAAGATGTATAAATGTTCTTAAAGTTTAAATGAAACCATAAGTTTAATAAGTATTAAATTATAAGTTTATAACTATTTAAATAAAGTTTATGTTTAAAATTATAAGTTTATATGTATTCTACATTTATATGAGTTTATAAATTATAAGTTTCTTTTAAATTTAGGTTTTATAAAGTTTATAAACATTCTAAAAATAAATAGTCTAACTTTGAATGAATTAGATACAACTTTTATAAAATGCACTAATTCGTAAGTTTTCTATTTTCAAATTATTATGTAAGTTTTATAAATTTTTCTAATTTTATAAATATTATATAAGTTTTCTGCTAAATGTAAGTTTAATAATTTAATTTAAAGTTTTTACACAAAAAAAGTTTATTATTTCAAAAGAAATAACAACTTAAAGTTTCTGAGTTTATAAAACAATTTCTATTAAATGTATAAATATTATAAAAGTTTAGAACATTTTTATAGTTTTTAAGTATTTAAAACTTATTTTAAAGAGTTAATTATTGTAAGTTCTAATTAAGTTTAATTTAGTTAAAATATTTCCAGAAGGTAAAAATGTAAATGAAATTCATCTTTAAGTCTATAAAGGTTTAACAGCAATTATAAAAAATATTAGAAGATTTAAAACCTGTTTAAAAGGATAAGAAAAACAAAAAGGCAAAACTCGGATGGCTGGATTCGAACCCGGACCACCCGAGTCACACACACATGCATCTCACCACCCGGCTACGGGCCTCGCCGGTGATTATACCCGAAAAATAAAAGATAAACACATGTTTAAATCATCCCTAATCCCCCGTATGAACCCTAGATTCTAAATCCCTAAATACGAATCGAAAACCCCCCTGTCATTGCAAATTGACAGAGGGCTTTTGTTCCTTGACTGAAAACGAAGCTTTTGTCTTTCGAATTACCTGGAAGGATGAGGAAACGAGTGAGAATGGGTCTGGGTTTAAAGTAGGCTGTCCACGATCTTAATCGGAAAATGCAGGTATGATACGACGAAATTGAGAGTATGAGTAATGATGTGATGTCGCTAGTGTATTCCAGTAGGTGTAAGGTCCGAATTCTTGAGGATCTTCAATCAACGATTTCAACAGCGAGTAGAACCTGTCGGAAAAAGACTAAACACGTGACTTGTTGGTATAATCTAAGAGGACGAGACACAATTCAACAATCAAACGATTCGTATATTGTTATGAATACTGAATACACAATACAATCGTTCAACAACCCGTGTGACCTGTCTCTCTCGTCCAACCTGAATATTGTTACAAACACATCTATTTATACTAAAACAGAAAGTATTCGGTGGGCCTGGGCCTGGACCGCATACTTCAAGTATGTTGTTGCGGCCGCATACTTGAAGTATACAGATGCGACCGCATACTTCAAGTATGTTGCCTAGACCGCATACTTCAAGTATGTTGTTTCGACTGCATACTTCAAGTATGCTGCCTAGACCGCATACTTCAAGTATGCTGCCTGGACCGCATACTTCAAGTATGCTGCTACGACCGCATACTTCAAGTATGTTGTTGGGACCGCATACTTCAAGTATGCTGCTGGATGAAGTATGCTGCCAGATGAAGTATGGTGCAGGCCATGAAGTGTGCTGCCAGATGAAGTATGCTGCTGCATACTTTCTTGCTTCTTCCAATCTTCATCTTCCGAACTTCTGAACAACTCGATGATTCTTTGATTGCGTCAGCCTATTATATTTTTGGTCCTTACAATCTCCCCCTAGGCTGATGCATTCAAAGAAGTGTTCAAATTTCAAAATTTACTGAATGATCACCGCCTCTTGGAATAACTTCTTTCCCATAGCCATTCCCAAAACCTTCATGAATGACTTTGCGGTTGTTGAGGTTGTTGTTTTGTTCACTTGCTTTCGTTCTTTTCTTTGGAGTTTGGTCTGCCCAGAGATCATTATCAGCATCATTAAAATCATCATTTTGTTGAGAATAGTTGTTAGGAGGAGGATTCCTAATAGCGTTTCTCTTTTGCAATCACTTTTATGATGTTTGTTGATCGGTACTTTCTCTCTGTCACTTTTGGTTTCTAAAGAGTCAACATCTTCTTGTGTTCCTGTATGATTCAAGCAAGTTTGTTAAACAGAGGTACCCAAGCCATAGTGGTCCTAGGTACGCCCAAAGCATCAATGTAAGATACTTCTTGTAAAAACATATCCTTATCATTCTCTAACAATGGTGATTCAACTGCCTTTGATTTCGTTTTCCAAATTGGTGTTGGTTTAACAACCTTTTTGGTTGCTTGAGGATACCAACTTTAGGTTTCTCTTCCCGTTTAGGTTTTTTACATTGCTTGTTTTCATGAAAAACTTTTTGTTTGTTCTTAGCAGTATTCCAATCACCATCATAAGGCTTAAATTTGGGATGCTTGTTCTTCATTGCCTTTAGTTTTTCAACCTTCATTGGCTTAGAATAATACTTTTCCCTTAGTGTGGCCCTCTGATTTTGCAAATAATAGGGCTCATAAGGACAATGTATGCAATTTCTTGCAATGTGACCAGCTTTGCCACAAGTGTAGCATGTCCGCTTCCTAGCATACGGAGCATATCCTGATCTGTAGAACCTTGCTGATGACTGTTGAGGAGAACCTATGAAGTAACCTGCATTTTCACAGTTCCTAGAAAACCTTCTATCAAACACTTGGTTATCATATCTATCACAAATTTTATGATTCGATCTAAAACAATTCCTATCAGAAGTTTTAACATTTTGTTCAAAAACATGATGATGATTATCAAATTTTGAATAAAATTCATTTTTGGTAAACCGTTGAGGCAATTGTTTAGAATTTGACTGACTTGTAGATGGTTTGCTACTATCTCTATTAAGGGAACGGTTTTTATTTTTGACAAACTGATATTTTTACCGTTGGCAATTTGTTTTTCTTCCCTTTCTAAAGTACCACTTTTAACAAATGTGGATTTCAAACTCCATTTCAACTTACCCCTTTTGAAAAAGTACCATTTTGAAAACAATACGATTTGTTTTTAAATGACGCAGACTTAGACTAAAAAACGCGACCATCCTCCTCATCATTACTCCCACATTCCTCCACTGTGCCCTCTACTAATCCTGTTGCTGCACAAGAATTAGATTGGTTAGTAACGTTTAAACATCTAATACAGGACTAGCAGTCACAGGCATTGACTGCTTGGATGATGAAGGTTGATTCGGCTTACGACCCACACCATATTCCATTTCAACGTCTTCATGTTTATCACTGGGCCTTGAGGTAAAGTTTCCATTAAATGGATGTTCAACAGCATGATAACCAATCACTTTGTTCCCTTTCTTTCTGACTTGGGAATCTATCATGTCATACACTATTGATCGAGAGTGTTCAATTTTCTCGATTGTTAGTTTGGTGTTTGCCAATAGAGTCACAGCATCATTTAATTTTAAGCTAAGGTCGTCTATCCGTTTTAATGCATTACGATAAAGACATTCCTTATTGCTAAAATCCATTTCAAGTTTTGAAAAATCATTTTTGCTTGCTTCAATTGTATCTTTGAAACCCTTTTCTAATCGTTTGTGTTCTGAATTGGAATATCTAAGCTTTGTTATTTCTTGATTTAATATATCGTTATCATGTTTGTAACGATTGACTTTCTCAATAAAAATAGCAGAGCAAAGATCTTTGATTACCTCAGTGTCGGTGACTTCAACCACAAAGGCATGATGTTGTTTCACTTCCAAATCTTGAACTTTCTCACTCTTGTCTTGCTGGCTCACGGGTGCCTTTGATTCACATGAAGTAGATGTACTTGCTCCAGCTATTTCAGAAACATCCATTGAACTTATATGATTAAGGTGACACTGTTTATCATCCATATCATAAGAGTACAAAATAGAAATCAGCTCACTCAAGGATGTTTGATACATATCCTTGGTTCTCTTGATGGCAGTGCAATTGAAGTTCCAGGTTATTGGTAAAGTGTTGAGTAGCCTTTTGTTGATTTCTCCCTTTGTCAGCTCTATTTCAGCATTCTTCATCTCCGTCATCAAGTTCGTGAATCTGTTAATCTGAACCTCTAATTTTTTACCACTAACATGATTGAACATATTAAAATTTTGCTTCAGTATTTCCTTTCTATTTTCTCCCATGTTGCAAGTTCACATGAAAAAAAAAGGTAACAACAAGTATTCGCACCGAATACTTTGAAAAACCGTAGACTTCGAATACCGCAAACTTCGAATACCACAAACTTAGGAGCACCGCAAACTTGAGTGATCGCAAACTTTGATGACCGCAAACTTGAGTGACACCACAAACTTTGGTGACTGCAAACTTTGGTGACCGCAAACCTTGAGTGACCGTAAACATTGATTGATCGCAAACTTTGGTGACCACAAACTTGGTGACCGCAAACTTGGTGACCGCAAACTTGGTGTGAACCGCAAACTTGAAGTATAACCGCAAACTTGGATTCAACCACAAACTTGGAGTATAACCGCAAACGCAAAGATGATGACCGCAAACTTTAGAAATCCACAAACTTACAAAACCGCAAACTTGCAGATTTTGAAATTAACAGCAAATTACCTCAATTTTCAGGCCAAATATCCACTGATTAGGCCGCAAACTTCAATACTAGTGACGGAAACACAATTCTGAGTCCTGTCACTATCCAGAAACTCTCCAAAAGGACACAAGTCAGTTTAACAAATGCTAAAAACGGTAGCTTTGATACCTTATGAGTCAAAGAAATCCGTTGCAAGCTTCTCAAATGAGCGCTAAGGCTCTGATACCAATTGTAAGGTCCGAATTCTTGAGGATCTTCAATCAACGATTTCAACAGCGTGTTAAACCTGGCGGAAATATATTAGACACGTGACTTGTAGGTATAATCTAAGAGGACGAGACACAATTCAACAATCAAACGATTCGTATATTGATATGAATACTGAATACACAATACAATCGTTCAACAACTCGTGCGACCTGTCTCTCTTGTCCAACCTGAATATTGTTACAAACACATCTTATTATACTAAAACACAAAGTATTCGGTAGGCATAGGCCTGGACCGCATACTTCAAGTATGCAGATGCGACCGCATACTTCAAGTATGCTGCCTAGACCGCATACTTCAAGTATGCTGTTACGACCGCATACTTCAAGTATGTTGCTGGAGGAAGTATGCTGCTGGCCATGAAGTATGCTACCAGATGAAGTATGCTGCCAGATGAAGTATGCTGCTGGCCATGAAGTTTGCTGCCATGAAGTGATTCGTAGAGGTTGATAGTTAGATCCAAAGCCTTAGTTTAAGTTTGAATGTTTGAATATTTGAATTGCCCGAATTCTTGAGGATCTTCAATCAACGATTTCAACAGCGTGTTAAACCTGGTGGAAACAGATTAGACACGTGACTTGTAGGTATAATCTAAGAGGACGAGACACAATTCAACAATCAAACGATTCGTATATTGATATGAATACTGAATACACAATACAATCGTTCAACAACTCGTGTGACCTGTCTCTCTCGTCCAACCTGAATACTGTTACAACACATGTATTTATACTAAAACAGAAACTATTCGGTGGGCATGGGCCTGGACCGCATACTTCAAGTATGCTGCTGCGGCCCCATACTTCAAGTATGCGGATGCGACCGCATACTTCAAGTATGATGCCTAGACCGCATACTTCAAGTATGTTGTTGCGACCGAATACTTCAAGTATGCTGCTGGGACCGCATACTTCAAGTATGCTGCTGGATGAAGTATGCTGCTGGACATGAAGTATGCTGCCAAATGAAGTATGTTGCTGGCCATGAAGTATGCTGCCATGAAGTGATTCGTAGAGTTTGATAGGTTAGATCCAAAGCCTTAGTTTAAGTTTGAATGTTTGAATATTTGAATTGCCCGAAATCTTAGTTGAATGGATAGAAAGTCTCTTGAATGGTCCAAAAAGTGTTTCGGATGGAAATGAAGAGTCGTCTGATTCATCCTAAATGTGTTTTCAATCGAAAAGTGTTTTCGATCGAAAATTCCATGCTTGAAATTTTTTGAAAAATCAGAGTTTTCGATTGAAAAGTCAGGGTTTGGTTATTGGTAGTATTAATGAAGGTTTTCGATCGAAAAGTTGTAAGCTGATAAAATTCTAAGTTTTTGATCAAAAAAGATAACTAAGAGTTTTCGATCGAAAAGGTAATGTACTGATAAAGAGTTTTCGATCGAAAAGTTACAAAAATTTTGTTTTAAATCTTTGATCATGTGTAAGAGTTTTCAATCGAAATGTTAGAATGTTGATAGAGTTTTCGATCAAAATGTTCAAAGTTGTGAGTATTTCATTTTGTCTGACAAAAGTGGTTTTAAAGGTTTTCGATCGAAAAAGTTGTACATAAGGGAGTTTTCGATCGAAATGTCAAAAGTTAATAATTTTTCAGAAATTTTCTAACTTGTTATTTTTTTTACAGATATGAACAGGTTAAAGTTTGAGCCTAAGAACAACATCTGTGCCTGTTTAACTACAAACACAAAGAAGGCACGTGGCTATGAGGAGATTGTGAGGTTTCTAACAAACTCAAGAATTCATGCTGCAATATCTACACAAGTGCGTGTGTTGAAAAACATGTTAGGGAATTTTTGGACAACGTGGAATACAAACATGTTAATAAAGAGATCTAGATAGAAAGCACAGTTGGAGGAAACAAGATTAAAGTTACAGAACAAGTGATTAGAAAAGTGTTAAACTTTAGAGATGCAGCTGATTTTCCTTACAAGATCAATCATATTGCAGTCTCAGGAATTATTAAGACCATGGGATATGAAGGAACATTTCTAAGAAGACAAGTTACTAAAACAATGTTTAGGAAACAATGGAGGTACCTTGTTCATGTTCTAAATCATTGCATGAGTCCAGAACGTCTACTTTCGATCAAATAGGTGAAGTGTTCAGTAGGGCGTTGGTTTGTCTGGCAACTCATAGAAGATTTAACTTTTCAATGATGGTATTTGAAGCAATGATTAGCAACTTTATGGGACCAAGGCAGAATTACAAGTTTCTAATGTACCCAAGATTTGTACGAATGATAATCAACACATTGCTGCCAAATCTTGAAATGATGGTGTTGAACTACCTTTAGAGTCAATGCAAGAAGTGATTTTCAGCAGCATGAATAATGTGAGAAAGACAAGCAGGTTTAGTGGTACTGTGACACCACTATTTCCTAACATGTTTGAAGAGAATCCTGATCCAGACTTCAATCTTGAAGATGAAATAGATGATCTAATGGCTGAAGATGTAGAAGATGGAGTTGATAGTGATAGTGATGCAAATGATCAAGGTTATGATGATGATTAGGGAAATGATGACGATCAAGGTCATGATGGTGGTCAAAGTAATGTTTTACCTGAAATCCAGTCAGAGGTTCAAATTCAAGTTGAAGAACCAAGGGTTGACACACATATGGGAGAGTATGAAGCACCTAATGTGACTGTTGAAGATAACAAGGTTCCTGAGGTTAATGAAGAACTTACTAAACCATTGATGAGCCATACTAAAGAATTCATTACTGAAGCTGAAGATATCTTGAGTGGTAATACATAAGTCTTGAAAGTTCCTGATGAAAATATAACAGCAACAGCAACAACCCCATCTAAAAAGAGGAAAGACCTGAAAAGTCAAAGACCGTATCTTCTAGACCTCCTCCGTCTAAGGGTATCATGTTTACAGATCCAGAATTGAAAAAGAAAAAGAAAACAACAACAACAGCACTTGATAAAGGCAATGGCAAGGCAAAGGAAGTACCAGAGAAGCACAAGTACAAGAGATCAAAGGGTTATGGATTGGTTGATGAAGAGTTTCTCAATTATGCAACCAGGGAAACTGCAGATGTTGTTAGTCAACTGAAGACTCAAATCTCAAACTTGCAAAGCAGAGAAGCTGCTAATACTAGAGAGATCAGAGATTTGAAAACAGAAAGTAATAAAAAGAAGGGTTTAATTGCACAACAACAGCAGCAGATTGATCAACTTCAAAAGATTGTACAAGATCTAAAGCTCAGATTGGTGGTCTAATTGGTACAAATCAAGATGAAAATGTTGAAGATGTTCAAAGTTAGGCAGCTATTGAACCAATTCCTTCTACAAGTGGACAAGTTCAGACTCCAATCTATGAAGCAAACATGTATGAAGATAACACTCTGTTTGATGTTGATATGCTTCTTAATGATGAAGGTGAAGGATTAGAGAAAACCGATGAGAACCAAGAAGATATAGAGAAGGAAGAAAAAGATGATGAATAAGTTGTAATCACTGGAGAAAAGAAAGATGATAATCATTCTTCAAATGATGACAATGATAGTGGTGATGCTGGAGGTGTTGGTGGAAGTGGAAAAACAACTGAAGATGCTGAACAAGATACTCAAACCAACACTTAATACAAAAAGTATAACTACGAAAAACAGTAGACATAAGTTGAAGAAGATGGTTCAGTGATCGGTAAAATGGATAAGCTTGTAGATGAACGAGAACCATTTACTGTTCCTAAAGACATTGAAACACCAACTGAAGAGTCAAAGACTTCAAAGACATATAAAAGTTCTTGGTGGACAGTTACTGAAAAGCCATCCATTGTTGAAAGGCTTACACAGACGATCAAGAGTCCAGAACAAGCTTTGACTAAAGAAATATTGGAATGGATGTATGATGATGAGAAGAAGATGTATGTGTTGAAGAGAGTTGATGGGAATATCTAGTCTTTTGATAGAAGCTCAAAGTTAAAAACATTGCCATACTGGGATATTAGAGTGTTAAGTCACTTGAAGATGATCAATCCATCGAATAATACATTTGCTGCTAACTTTGAAGAGTATTTGAAGAAAGAATGTGGAAAAGGTAAGTTTGAAAGCTTCAAACCACAAGTGCCTGAATGCAGATAGTTAAAAAGAAAAGATAAAAATGGTAGAAGAAGATTCAAGTACATTGTGAAGCCAGCTGATACAGTTTCAACTGTATACATCCCAGCACGTAAAGAGACGTTCATCAAAAGCTTCAAGAAGTGGATGTATGACAGCAAAACACATGAAGATGTGATCGTGGAGGATAAGTCACCAGAATTCAGAGTCTTTGATCAAGTTCATTTGTTTAGTTTATCTGATGAAGATCTAAAGACTTTGAACAAGAATCTAATCAGGTGTGAAATGAGCACGAAGATTAAAGTTGAAGCCAAGTTGTATATGAGAGTCATGGCTCGGTGTTTGTCAAAAAGACACGAAGCTGAAGTGATCAAGAAGAGACTTGCTGCTCTGGATGCTAAGAAGCTGAATGTTAAAGCCAAGACCAAGCCTACAAAAGACAACATGTGAAGAATTGAGGTTCTGTGGACTAGGGGGAGATTGTTGGAACCTAGTAGTCCATAGAAATCAATTAGGTTTAGAAATGTGTAACTTTAGAGTTTTCGGTCGAAAACTTTAGAGTTTTCGGTCGAAAACTTTAAGTTTTCGGTTGAAAACACTTTTCGATCAGAAGATTTCGATCGAAACTCTTTTGTATAAATAGTTTGTCTTTTGTATTTTCAAGTAACATTTTTCTCATTTGTATCTTTTGATACCAAGTTTATCAGAGAGAATTTCATTGTGTGTTGTTGTGATTATGTGATCCACATTGTTATTGAATGAAGATTATCAACTTGATTATGTGCATCTTATGTGATTGATTTCATCCTTCATGTTCATATTCGATTCGATCATCTCGGTGTTACTTTGTCCTTGAATATCAGCATATCAGAGGGGAACCACAAGTGGTATCAGAGCTGTTGGTTAAAGCTCTTGGTATTCAAGAAGAATTTTAATCAAAATTGATCGAATTGGAGTAATTTGGGTGCCATTGTTGTTGACTTGAAGCTAATATTGATGGAGATGAAGTTTACACCAAGTTTGGAGGCTTGATTTTTTATTCAGATCATCACAGGAAGTTTTTGGTCGTTTCAAGTGTTCTTCAGTTGAATTGCCCGAAAAGTCTATTTGAAGAGTTGAATTCATTTTCCGACCTAAAAGCCTACAGTTTTCGATCGAAAAGCAGTGCCAAAAATCTAAGGATAAATTTCATCTGTGTTCGAAATATTCAGACTTTTCGACCGAAAAGTCATGTCCGAAAAGAGTTTTCGATCAACGAAGTTTTCGGTCGAAAAGTTCTAAGTTGGAAGTTTTTCTGATTTCGACCAAGTTTCAAATTACAAGTACAGAATGGCTGGAAAGGTTTACGATACTGAGAGGGTTATTGGGAAATCACCACCGATGCTGAAATTAATATCAATATTTTCCAATTGGAAAATAATGATGAAGGCGTATTTCAAATTTACTTAACACACACTATGGGAATCAATTGTGAAGGGTCCTCATATTCCAAAGACTGCAAATGCTGATGGGTTAGTCCCGATTGCAGATCCTGATCTATATTCAGAGGAACATAAGAAGCTGATAGAGAGGGATAACATAGCATTGGGATCTATTATTTTAGCACTTTCGACTGAGTTGCATCTGAATTTTTAGCAACATGAGACATCTCAGGGTTTGTGGAATGCATTGTGTTTAAGATTTGAAGGAAATGCAGCTCTTCAGGAAAGCAAAACATTTATTCATGCAAATCAAGCAATTTCATGCAAATCAAGCAATCGATCGGTAGAGACTAGAATCGAGTAGGATAATCAAGATACGAGATTGGATCAAAAACACATAGTTAAAGGTGAAACTCTCCCAAGAATATTGATATTGAAATCAAGTCCCTTTCAAAGCTTTCAAACTATACAAGTATTTATACTAAGAAGACAAAGAAAAGAATTCATCCGAAATACATTTCGGTCGAAATGTATTTCGTCCGAAAACTAAAAGATTTCGGTCGAAATCTTTTAACTTCAAAGAATTCTTCCATCTTCAGACTGTTTTATATGAGATGGCCTAAAAATAGTTCCAACAGTTTTGTTCACATGCTTTCGTTCTTTTCTTTGGAGTTTGATCCGCCAAGAGATCATTATCAGCATCATTAAAATCATCATTTTGTTGAGAATAGTTTTTAGGAGGAGGATTCCCAATAGCCTTCTCTTTTGTAATCACTTTTATGATGTTTGTTGATCGGTACTTTCTCTCTCTCACTTTTGGTTTCTAAAGAGTCAACATCTTCTTGTGCTTTTCGACATTGATGTCACTTGGTGCAACAGTTTGATCTGTTTTTCATCATCCCTTGAATAAGGAATGTTATCTTGTTGCTCTTGAAAGTTCACTCAAGTACAAGTATGTGCAAAATGCATGTATGCTCAAACTTATAAAATTATGAAACTTTCCAATTTTCAATAAAACCTCATTTGTTTATAAAGCCTCTTTTTCATGATTATCGATTCAAACAAGAACGGTCAATTTTGATACGTATGAAACACACACAAAGATAAAAATAAAATAGCTTCAACTAAGTTAAAAACACAAAATATTTTTGTTCTTTTCAATATATCGGACTGCCTTGAAACAATAGAACACAATAATTTTGAGAGAAACTCTGTTATGGGATCATATCATTTTAGGGCAGACTAAACTATACTTATCAGCCACTCATTTTGTTAGATAGATCATGGTGATTGTCAATATATAGTATCCTTCTAAACTCAAGCCTTTATACTTTAATTGACAAGCAAGCAGTGCATGAATTTATCATGTTTTTTGGGTAATAGTTATTCATGATGTGACACCCGACAAATTCCAGTTAACATTGTTAACTTAAACCTAGTTATCTCACTCTAACTCAGTTAGTTCAGTTACCTCAGTTACAAACTTCAGGGACTGTTTCTACCAATTCCTAAACTGATGTGCATGAAACTATAGGGACTAAATCTGAGATTAACCCATTCTTGATTTCTTTTGATTTTTGAAAGTCAAACCGAATAACCTTGATCAAATTCGAATCCCATGATCGTCCTTAATTGAAATCGAAACTGAAACTACTCGAATTCAGCCATTAATGGTCTTAACCATCGAATTAATCATCATCATTGCACGAATTAATCCACTTAATGGCCAATTATGTCGTAACCATCGACATCGGACACCATTTCATCAAATTCGACGAATTTGAGTATTGCCGTCTCAAATCAAACTCACTCTCACCTTAGTCGCATATCCCAGAAGCTATTTTGCGCACCAATTTGGTCGGAGAGGTAGCCGGAATCACCAGAGACGTGATCACTCGAAGTGAACCCTAACTAGTCGTTCTCCTTCAATTCGACATCAATTCAGGTAACAAATCACACCTGCACACTCGCCTCCACCTCTTGAATGAAAGCCCTATGATTATCAGGGCTCATAACATCGAATTGATCGAAACCCAGGATCTAGGGTTCATGCGAAATCCAAATTAGGGCTTTTGATTCTAGACTCGTTTTCAATTCAATTAAATCATACTATTAGTTTCGCAATTTTCAGTTTAATGAAAGTCCCATGTTAATTGAATCAAACAACACCCAATTTTACAAGATCCAGAATCTAGGGTTCTTCATATAACAATTTTTGGGTTTCGAACCTAGACTTAACCAAAATGAAATTAATTTATATGGTCAGATTCGCAATCTTTCACTGATCATTAGCCCCATGAATCCAGCAACGGATATTACAAGAATTGAGCAAATCAATCTAGGGTTTCGGTTTCTAATCAGGATAATTAACAGACTTAAACACCATGTTTTCTCAATTAAAATCACACCTAGATTCGCTATACCTCGATTAACAAAACCCCCATGTCACCTTGTTGAATCACGATCGAATTGGTGGGTTTCAGTCATGGCCGATCGCGATTGAGGATGGGGAAGAGGCTCTCTGAACCTTTGATTAAAACTCGTTAGATACAAATCCTGTTGCGATTACCCTAGCGGGTGGGACTGGTTAAGAGTGTGTGCTGGTGTGGGAGAGACCCGGGTTCGAGTCTCTCCACACCCTTTTGTTTTTAAAAATTGTTTTTATTATTATTTCAATATAAAATCAATACCCTATATTATTATATTAATATATAAAAATGTTTTGAACCCGGAAACCACCCGTGGACTCGGGTTTGGTCTTGCAAAACGTATTTATTATTAAAATCTATTTATAAAATAATATATATTCACATTATTTTGTACCGTGACTCAAATTAAAAATAATATATTTTATATATTATTTCCTTCGTATTATAAACATTTTTGTAACGTTTCAAATTCATAAATAATATAATTATCTATATTATCTACGCTCGTTTATATCCTTGAATAAAAATAATAAATTTATTATTTTTGTCACGCAAGTTAATTGTTTACGTTACTTCGATAAACTTAAAAATAATATAATAAATTATGTTATTTTCCTAGACTTCTAGTTAGCGACAAAACACTCGAATATATTTATTATATATTATTTTGTCATTCGTCGCGTAACGTATATATATCTTAATTATTAATTAAAGAATTCCTATTCACGTGGACACGTTCGTCTACTCTTAATTATTAGAGCGTTTCTTTAGAACGTTCAATCTTTTGTGTTGTCGTCACATATTCCCATTGTATCCCTAATTGTTATGTGTGTAATTCTAGGGCATACGTAAGCCGTTGCAGGCTAACACTCGTGGTTCCAATCTCATTCTTGTGTGAATACTACCTACGCAACGCAGGTGAGTTTTCACGGCCCCTTTTACTGTTTTAACTTGGGGGAGAAAACATGATTCAACTATTTTGAGATTTTCGTAATTCATATGTTATCAATGTTAAAGCTAAGCGTAACACGCTATCACTGAAAGTCCTCATCACACACCGGATCATTAATATGGATCTTAGCGAGGTAATGTTTAGTATTACTACTGGGTTTGACAAATCCCACCCGCGTTAGTCGCGCTAACTCGACTTGAGGTCGAACGGGTGAAACGTTAGCCTACTCACATCGCCAGAGTTGATAGACCTGGCAGGAGGCAAATAAACAAACAGTCAGCTTCGGTTGTGAGCGCTTAAGTTAAACATGAATATAGGTTAGCTACCTATGGATACATATTGAATGAACAGTAATCTGGTAAAAGTTTATTTATATATTGAAACTTGTGAACTCACCAACCTCGTGTTGACATCTTTTCTTACATGTTTTCTCATGTCGCTAAGATAAGGCACATGTGCACATATAGGACATGCATGGGATTCTCCTATTGATTGATGTTTTATTAAATTGTTTGGACTTTGTTTTGAATTATGTTTGGTTTAGACTTTGGACTTTTTGGGCGCGTGTGTTTTGCGCATTTACTTTTCTTTACGCTTCCGCATTAAACTCTGATTAATATGATATTTTCATTTGAGTCCCATTTAGAGTCGTTCGATGTAACTAATGACTGAGATCCTAGTGTGTCACCTCCCAAACGGTAAAACTCCGTTTGTGGAATTTGGGGTGTTACAGATTGATATCAGAGCCATATGTTATAGAGAACTAGGATTGCATACTAGACTATAACCTCACACATTAGTTACATGTCATAAACATTGGATGTTTGGCACTTATATGTTATATTACAGGAACATGTCGCCAACCCCACCACCATCACCTAAGGCACCTATCTTATCATCCCCGGAGCCCAAAAGGCGTCGGACTAGTTCTAGTGATAACTCGGTGGAACAGGGTGAACCTAGTAATGCACAAGCAAGGAACACGACACTTAATTGGAGTGCATATCCGAAGATGATCCAAAGGTAGATCGAGATGGGAAATGTTCCATCACCCTACTTTGGTTCTACTTCCTCATCCCCTACTTTGCCAAGCTTGCCATGCACCATGGAACAAGCTTTTACAGATTTTGTGTTCATCATAACCAAGGAGTTAAAGGAGATGAAGGGGTCCACTGATGAGATACCCGGCATTCTAGAACGAGAGCCACAAATGGAAGAAAACAAGGAGCAAATAGAGCATCTGACCGCTGAACTAGCAGCAACGGATCAGGTCCATAACCTTTTGGTGGATCGGTTACACATTTGGAGACGAGGGTGGACACCTCAGACCAAGATGTAGGAGGGATTCTGGAGAGAGTGACTCATCTGGAAGCCCAACTACAAGTAGCAGACCATGCTGCTGAAGGACTTCAAGAGAGAGTGACCCACTTAGAAGCCCAACTACAAGCAGCCCTATTTCCAGAGGACATTCCACTTTCGGACGACGAATAGGAGCCCTTCAAGGAGGAGCCTTTCGAGGATGAGCCCTTAGAGGAGGAGCCACCTGAGGAGGAACCGGTGGAGATCGACGATGCGCAATCATACGTTTCTTCCGATGACGAGGATGCTTGATGATCTTTCTATTCTATCTTTCCTTTTCATTCATGCTTCGTTTATGTTATTTCTCTTTTCAAACCTAGATGGGTAAGGTTGTTCCCATTCAATAAAAGCATGAGAAGTTTAATGTTTGAGTTATTTATTTTGTAGCCTTACAATTTATTTAATTTTCAAAATGTTAGATGTTGTATTTCCTTACTTGTACATAAATAATGTTTAATATGTGATATATTTCTCATTGTTTTGTATTTGTGAATGTGAAGAATCATGTCGGGAAGAGGACGTGGAGGTCGTGCTGGTGGCTGAGGGACCATCAATATGACAGCAGCTGAGATGGCGGCACTAATCAATGATAGTGTGGCTGAGGCTCTAGCAGCAAAGAACGTTGCAGGTAAATGCTATAACTAGTTGACTAGTGAAGTCAATTCATCTCTCAAAGCGCCTTTCCCAAGCTTTATAATCTCGATCCTATATTATGTTTCTAAATCCATGTCAGCAGAATCAGCAACCAGCCTACACCTTCAAAACATTTATGGACTGTAAGCCCCACACCTTTAGTGGAGCTGTCGGACTACTCCGTTGGTTCGAAAAAGTAGAATCGGTATTTGCCATGTGCAACTGCCCATTGGCCAATTAGGTAAAGTTTGCTTTAGGAACTTTGGAGGGCCCGGCTCTCACTTGGTGGAATGCACAGGTCCAAATGTTGGCTATGGCCAATGCACTGCCGTGGGAGGAGTTTAAGACAATGATGAAGGAGGAGTACTGTCCTCGGGATGAAATTCAGAAGTTGGAAGGAGAATTTTGGAACCTAAAGATAGAAGGTTCTGAAATTGAGCTTTATACCACTCGCTCCCATGAGCTTGCTACCATGTGCCCACACATGGTGACTCCGGACTACAAGAGGATAGAACTGTACATTGGAGGCTTAGTGCCTCAGATTCAGAGTATGGTCACCTCATCCAACATTGCCACCATCCAGCAGATGATCAGACTAGCCCACAAGCTAACCGATCAGGCGGTGACTCAAGGGACTTTACCCCTGAGGGGTTTAGTATCTAAATCCACCTATAATCATAAACGCAATTTTGATCACCACTCCAACTCTCACTCCAGCTCCAAAGGAACCCAGCCCAACCAACCCTAGCAGCAGCAGTAGCGGAAGTTTGAACCTGCTAAGAACTTTAACCAGACGACCTCTTCAAGTCAAAATCAGGGTGGTTATACGGGAAAATCTCCTAAGTGTAACAAGTGCAACTTCCATCACTTCGGGGTTTGCAACCGATGTCAGCGGTGTGGCAAAATAGGTCATGCTGCCAAAGATTGTAGGGGTGAGTTGCAAGCCAAGCAGCCTTTTCAACAGCCTGGGTCTACAAAGGGTTGTTTCGAGTGTGGGAAGGAGGGACATTTTCGGAAGAATTTTCCTCGGTTAAAGAAAGGAGGTAATGGAAACCACAACCCTAATCAAAATATCAACAATGGTGGCAACAACGGCAATAGTGGAGGAAATGGTGTGAAGGGACAAGCCTTAGTGCTAGGATCTGAAGAAGCTCGTTATGATCATAATGTGGTTACCGGTAAGTTTCTCTTAAATAATTACTTTGCTTCTGTCCTTTTTGACACTGGTGCTGATAGGAGTTTTATATCTAAGAAACTTAGTGATATGATAAAAGGAACTCCAACTCTGTTAGAAGCTAAGTATATAATAGAGATAGTTGATGGCCAAATAATTGAAGCAACCCACGTTCTTAAGGCTTGTAAGCTTGAGCTGGCTAGTCACATACTCGATATCGACCATATGCCGGTCACACTTGGTAGTTTTGGTGTAATTGTCGGCATGGATTGGTTATCTAAAAACCAAGCTGAAATCATTTGTCGTGAGAAAATTGTTCGCATTCCTCTCCCAAGTGGAGAAACCCTTTCCGTTCAGGGCGAAAAGGTTGGTGCAGTCATGGGCATCATATCCTTTATGAAAGCACAGAAATGCCTTCGAAAAGGGCATACTACTATTTTGGCTCTCGTTGCTGAGCAGCCATCAGAAGAGAAGAAGATTGATGATATTCCCATCGTTCATGAATTTTTGGAAGTATTTCCTGAGGATTTACCCGGTCTGCCACCACACCGTCAAGTTGAATTTCAAATCGATCTAGCACCCGGAGCGGCACCGATCGCTCGGGCACCTTATAGACTAGCACCTAGTGAATTGCAAGAACTATCTACTCAGTTACAATAATTGTTGGATAAAGGTTTCATCCGACCTAGCTCATCGCCATGGAGAGGTCCGGTCCTGTTTGTCAAGAAGAAGGACGGGACTTTCCGTATGTGTATCGACTACCGTGAACTGAATAAAGTCACAATCAAGAATCGTTATCCTTTGCCTCGTATAGATGATCTCTTTGATCAAGTCCAAGGATCAAGTTTCTATTCCAAGATAGATCTTAGGTCCAGTTACCATCAATTGAGAGTTCGAGATGAGGATATCTCTAAGACTTCTTTCAGGACAAGGTACGGCCACTATGAATTTATAGTCATGCCTTTCGGATTAACCAACGCACCTGTGTATTCATGGACCTCATGAACCGTGTGTCTAAACCATACCTTGATCAATTTGTCATCGTTTTCATCGACGACATTCTCGTTTATTCCAAGAACAAGGAGGAACATGAGGAACATCTACGTTTAATCCTAGAATTACTTAAAAAGGAGCAGCTGTATGCTAAGTTCTCCAAGTGTGAATTCTAGATCCGAGAAGTTCAATTCTTAGGACATGTGGTAAACAAGAAAGGAATACATGTCGATCCATCAAAGATTGAAGCCATCAAGAATTAGGCAGCATCGACGACTCCGACTGAGGTGCAACAATTTCTGGGATTGGCTGGTTATTATCGGTGATTCATCGATGGATTCTCTAAGATTGTACAACCTCTCTCTGCCTTAACTCAAAAGGGTAAAGCCTACAACTATGGCGATAACCAGGAGTCAGCGTTTCAGCTTCTTAAACAGAAACTTTGCAGTGCACCCATTCTAGCTCTTCTAGAAGGAACGGATGATTTTGTGGTGTATTGTGACGCATCCATTCAGGGTCTGGGTTGTGTTCTAATGCAACGAGAAATGGTCATCGCATATGCTTCGCGTCAACTAAAGATTCACGAGAAAAACTACACCACTCATGATCTAGAGTTGGGAGCTGTAGTTTTCGCACTTAAGATATGGAGACACTACTTGTACGGTACCAAGTGCACTATCTACAACGATCACAAGAGTCTTCAGCATATCTTTGAGCAGAAAGAGCTGAACATGAGACAGCGTCGTTGGGTCGAGCTCTTGAATGATTATGACTGTGCGATTCGGAATCATCCGGGTAAAGCTAACGTTGTAGCTGATACCCTAAGTCGAAAGGAAACCAAGCCCAAATGAGTTCGAGCGCTACAGCTTACTATTCACCCCGGATTACCTGACAAAATCCGTAGTGCTCAACTTGAACCCTTGAAAGAGGAAAACCTACCGCTGGAAGCCACACGCGGTATGGAAGCACAACTCGAGGTCAAATCTGGCGGTATTCGCTACTTCGCTGAGCGAATATGGGTTCCAGTATTTGGGAACTTAAGAGGACTAGTCATGGACTAAGCTTATAAATCTTGTTACTCTATTCATCTAGGTTCCGACAAGATGTATCATGACCTAAAGGTGATGTATTGGTGGCCAAAGATGAAGGCCGATATAGCCACCTATGTGAGCAAGTGCCTGACTTGCGCGAAGGTCAAAGTTGAATATCAAAAGCCTTCCGGTCTTCTCCAAAAACCAGAGATTCCCATGTGGAAGTGGGAACAGATATCAATGGACTTTATCACAAAATTGCCACGAACTCCTACAGGATATAATACCATTTGGGTAATCGTTGACCATTTAACAAAGTCCGCTCATTTCTTAGCAATCAAGGAAATAGACAAGATGGAAAAACTTACTCGTATTTACTTGAAAGAAGTAGTCTCTCGGAACAGGGTGGCAATTTCTATCATTTTGGATCATGATGCACGATTCACCTCCCGTTTCTAGCAATCGTTACATAAAGCTTTAGGCACGCGTCTAGATATGAGCACAACATACCATCATCAAACTGATGGCCAGACATAACGTACTATTCAAACTCTGGAGGACATGCTACGAGCTTGTGTGATTGATTTCGGTAACACTTGGGAGTCTCACCTACCGTTGGTGGAGTTCTCCTACAACAATGGTTATCACACTAGTATCAAGGCAGCTCCATTTGAAGCATTATATGGATGGAAATGTCGTTCTTCTATTTGTTGGGCCGAGTTTGGGGATAGTCAACTTACAGGTCCTGAACTCGTACTTGAAACTTCTGAGAAAATCATTCAAATTAGAAACCGCATGGAAACAGCTCGTGATCGTCAAAAGAGCTATGCCGATAAGCGTCGTAAACCGTTAGAATTTCAAGTAGGGGATATGGTTTTGTTAAAAGTCTCACCTTGGAAGGGCGTCATTCGTTTTGGTAAACAGGGCAAGCTGAATCCTCTTTATGTTGGACCATTCAAGATAGTGAAGAGAATTGGTCCAGTAGCATACCAACTGGACCTACCTGAAGGACTTAGTGGTGTACACAACGTCTTTCACATCTCAAACTTGAAGAAGTGTCTAGTAGACGAGTCACTCGCGGTTGCTCTTGAGGAACTAGACAATGATGAACAGTTGCGTTTCATCAAAGACCTGTGGAAACCATGGATAGGGAAGTCAAAACGCTTAAGTGCAGTAAAATCCCTATCGTCAGAGTTCGTTGGAACTCGAAGCGCCGACTGAAATTCACGAGGGAGCGCGAGGATCAGATGATGCGCAAATATCCTAATCTGTTCAAGCACTCCGAGTTAAATTCTTAAGGTACTATTTAATTTTCATGACGAAAATTCTTTCAATTAGGGGATGATGTGACATCCCGGGAAAAAAAAATTTTATTATTATTATTATTTAATTTCTGGGACAAAAATTCTTTCAACTAGCGGATGATGTGACACCCGACAAATTCAAGTTAACATTGTTAACTTAAACCCAGTTATCTCACTCTAACTCAGCTAGTTCAGTTAACTCAGTTACAAACTTCAGGGACTGTTTCTACCAATTCCTAAACTAATGTGCATGAAACTATAGGGACTAAATCTGAGATTAACCCATTCTTGATTTCGTTTGACTTTTGAAATTCAAACCATATAACCTTGATCAAATTCGAATCGCATGATCGTCCTTAACTGAAATCGAAACTGAAACTACTCGAATTCGGCCATTAATGGTCTTAACCATCGAATTAATCATCATCATTGCACGAATTAATCCACTTAATGGCCAATTATGTCGTAACCGTCGACTTCAGACACCATTTCATCAAATTCGACGAATTTGAGTATTGTCGTTTCAAATCAAACTCACTCTCACCTTAGTCGCATATCCCAGAAGCTATTTTGCGCTCAAATTTGGTCGGAGAGGTAGCCGGAATCACCAGAGACGTGATCACTCGAAGTCGGAACCCTAACTAGTCGTTCTCTTTCAATTCGACATCAATTCAGGTAACAAATCACACATGCACACTCGCCTCCACCTCTTTAATGAAAGCCCTATGATTATCGGGGCTCATAACACCGAACTGATCCAAACCCAGGATCTAGGGTTCATGAGAAATCCGAATTAGGGCTTTTGATTCTAGACTCGTTTTCAATTCAATTAAATCATACTATTAGTTTCGCAATTTTCAGTTTAATGAAAGCCCCATGTTAATTGAATCAAACAACACCCAATTTTACAAGATCTGGAATCTAGGGTTCTTCATATAACGATTTGGGGGTTTCGAACCTAGACTTAACCAAAATGAAATTAATTTATATGGTCATATTCGCAATCTTCCACTGATCATTAGCCCCATGAATCCAGCAACGGATATTACAAGAATTGAGCAAATCGATCTAAGGTTCTAATCTAGGGTTTCGGTTTCTAATCAGGTTAAACTCGATGTTTTCTCAATTAAACTCACACCTAGATTCGTTATACCTCGATTAACAATACTCCCATGTCACCTTGTTGAATCACGATAGAATTGGTGGGTTTTAGTCATGGCCGATCGCGATTGAGGATGGGGAAGAGGCTCTCTGAACCTTTGATTAAAACCGGTTAGATACAAATCCTGTTGCGATTACCCTAGCGGGTGGGACTGGTTAAGAGTGTGTGCTAGTGTGGGAGAGACCCGGGTTTGAGTCTCTCCACACCCTTTTGTTTTTAAAAATTGTTTTTATTATTATTTCAATATAAAATCAATACCCTATATTATTAAATTAATATATAAAAATGTTTTGAACCCGGAAACCACCCGTGAACTCGGGTTTGGTCTTGCAAACAGTATTTATTATTAAAATCTATTTATAAAATAATATATATTCACATTATTTTGTACCGTGACTCAAATTAAAAATAATATATTTTATATATTATTTCCTCTGTATTATAAATATTTTTGTAACGTTTCAAATTCATAAATAATATAATTATCTATATTATCTACGCTCGTTTATATCCTTGAATAAAAATAATAAATTTATTATTTTTGTCACGCACGTTAATTGTTTACGTTACTTCGCTAAACTTAAAAATAATATAATAAATTATATTATTTTCCTAGAATTCTAGTTAGCGACAAAACGCTCGAATATATTTATTATATATTATTTTATCATTCGTCGCGTAACGTATATATATCTTAATTATTAATTAAAGAATTCCTATTCTCATGGACACGTTCGTCTACTCTTGATTATTAGAGCGTTTTTAAGGACGTTCAATCTTTCGTGTTGTCGTCACATATTCCCATTGTATCCTTAATTGTTATATGTATAATTCTAGGGCATACGTAAGCCGTTGCAGGCTAACACTCGTGGTTCCAATCTCATTCTTATGTGAACACTACCTACGCAACGTAGGTGAGTTTTCACGACCCCTTTTACTATTTTAACTTGGGGGAGAAAACATGATTCAACTATTTTGAGATTTTCGTATTTCATATGTTATCAATGTTAAAGCTAAGCGTAACACGCTATCACTGAAAGTCCCCATCACACACCGGACCGTTAATATGGATCTTAGCGAGGTAATGTTTAGTAGTACTACTGGGTTTGACAAATCCCACCCGCGTTAGTCGCGCTAACTCGACTTGAGGTCGAACGGGTGAAATGTTAGCCTACTCACATCGCCAGAGTTGATAGACCTGGCTGGAGGCAAATAAACAAACAGTCAACTTCGGTTGCGAGAGCTTAAGTTAACCATGAATATAGGTTAGCTACCTACGGATACATATTGAATGAACAGTAATCTAGTAAACGTTTATTTATATATTAAAACCTGTGAACTCACCAACTTCGTGTTGACATCTTTTCTTACATGTTTTCTCAAGTCGCTAAGATAAGGCACAGGTGCACATATAGGACATGCATGTGATTCTTCTATTGATTGATGTTTTATTAAATTGTTTGGACTTTGTTTTGAATTATGTTTGGTTTGGACTTTGGACTTTTTGGGCGCGTGTGTTTTGCGCATTTACTTTTCTTTACGCTTTCATTTGAGTCCCACGTAGAGTCATTCGATGTAACTAATGACTGAGATCCTGGTGTGTCACCTACCAAACGGTAAAACTCCGTTAGTGGAATTTGGGGGTGTGACACATGACTTAGTGGGTCACACAATCATATCTTAGAAACCTGCATTTATTTTAGTGTGAATTAGATGAGTTTTTGATGAACTGAATGGATCCCATAACTTATCGGATAAACCTTCCCTTCCTCATGATCTTTTGAGCACCTAAAAATAACTAAAAGAGCATAACTAGCACAGGTCTGTGGACTGTGCAGGAAATCTCTGACAAATTTGATTACAAACATAGCACAACGGACTTACATGTTCACAAACAGTAAATGCTCAGGGTCATTGCACTACGGACTTACATACCTTGATGAGAGATTCCTTCCCAGACCCACATTCCCAAAGAGAAAAATATTTACAAGTATACTAATATGTACGTCTTTTAACATATCTTTTTGAATTTTCCTATTGCATGACATTAACATTGCGTGTCTTTTTGCTCAAATTTTTGTTTTGCACTTTCATTGAGTGTCTTTTCACCTATTGCATGTCATTGCATGTCTTTTATCTATATTCATATATATATACAGACTTGTATCAAGTCAGCTCGCAACCCCTTTGTGTAGGGTCTCGGCTTATGCAATCCAGAGATAGTATGTTCATCAACCTTTATGTGTAAGTGTTCAATTATTAATAGGAAATAAATATTCTATTAATCTATGATACGTTCCCCACTAAAGTAATGATTTTTATGTTTAAATGAAACACTATCATCCTATCCTTTCAGTTTTAGTAGAGCCTGTCAACATATCACCCTAAGATCCTGATCTTTTCAACTACAGACCTTACATAAGATGATCGGACCTCTAGAATGATGTACTATCATTTCCCATTAGACGGAGTTCTCAAATTTTCTTAATAGAATGACTTTCCTAAGAAGCACAATATTTTTGTATTTTTCTGATTTTTATTTAAAGATGAAACTAAAAACTTAAACCGAAAATCTTTTTGGTGTTTTTAGGAAATTTCTCCCCCTAAACTTTTGCATTTATGAAATAAATCAAATTTTAAACAAGCTAAAAACTAAGAAAAATATTTTTGGTGACCGAACCAGCGACCTTTTAATCAAAATAAATCATTTTCAAACATTCAACTAGAAAGTTGAATCTTGCCAAATCAAAAGCCTTTGTAAAAAAGTCAACGACATTCTTATCAGTAGATACCTACTCAAGATGCATGATTTTTCTTTCAAAACAGTCAGGAATATGATGCACTTTAATGTCTATGTGCTTAAGTTTAGAGTGTTGGACTAAATTCTTAACAATTTGTAATGCAGCTTCATTATCACAGAAAATAGGAGAGTCACAAAAATTCAAACCGTAATCCAACAATTGGTGTTACATCCATATAACCTGGGAGCAACAAGCGGATACGGCGACATATTCAGCTTCGGCGGTAGAAGTCGAAACGGTGGTCTGTTTCTTGCACTGCCATGATACGAGTCTCTCCCCCAGAAACTGACATCCTCCAGTTGTTGATTTTCTATCCATATTGCAACCTCCATGATCACTGTCAGTAAAAGCAGACAAGTTAAATTATGAATCCTTTGGATACCAAAGGCCTAGCCGAGGCTTGCCCTTCAAGTATTTAAAAATTCATTTGACAGCATTAAGGTGAGAAAGTTTCGGATTAGCCTAATATCGTGCACACTGGCAAACCGCAAACATGATGTCTGGACGGCTAGCGGTCAGGTACATTAACGAGCCAATCATTGAACTGTAGAGATGTTGGTCAATTCCTGGTTCACCTAGATCTGGAGTAAGAACAGGTGGGGTTGCCATAGGAGTTGAGGCCTGTTTGGAGTCAGCAAAATTGAACTTGATTAGTATGTCATTAACATATTTTGCCTGATGAATTAGGATTCCGTCATCACTTTGCTTAACCTGAAATCCCAGAAGAATGCCATTTCTCCCATTGAACTCATTTCAAACTTTTTCTTCATCACTTCTTCAAACTCTTTGCATAGTGCAACATTCGTTGATCCAAAGATGATGTCATCAACATATATTTAGACAAGAATAAGATCGTTTCCCAGCTTCTTAATGAACAGTGTTTGATCTATGGCTCCCCGAGTGTAGCCACTAGCAAGAAGATGCTCTGTCAGAGTGGCATACCATGCACGTGGTGCTTGATGTAAGCCATACAAAGCTTTGTCTAGTTTATAGACATGATGTGGATGATTTGTGTCTTCAAACCCTGGGTGGTTGACACACGTAGATCTCTTCTTGAACCTTTCCGTATAGAAAAGTTGTCTTCACATCCATTTGAAACACCTTGAAATTCATGTACGAGGCATAGGCCAAAAAGATTCGAATGGCCTCAAGTCTTGCAACAGGTGCAAATACTTCTTCATAGTCTATCCTTTCTTGCTGATAAAATCCTTGAACCAGTCGTGCTTTGTTCCGAACAATAATACCCCTGTCATCTTTCTTATTTCTATAAACCCAATGAGTACCAATGGGCAACTTGCCTTGTGGTAGCAACACAAGTTCCCAAACCTTCAGTTTTTCAAACTGCATCAGCTTTTCCTGCATAGCCTCCACCCAGCTTGCCTCACTCAAGGCCATTTTAATGTTCTTTGGCTTAACTTGAGATATGAAGGCAGAGTATAAGCAGATATTTGATTTGCTTCTTGTTCTCACCCCGTCTGAGAGAGGACCAATGATATCCTCTATTGGGTAATTCTTATGAATTCTGGAGAGTGGAACGTCTTCTTCCTGCAACGTGTCAGGCAAGTTGGTGATGTGTTGATCTACTTCTTTAGTTATGGGAGCCGGCTTCTCAATAACATTAGAGTCAGGTGTGACAATTCGACTTTTTAGGTTAACTCCGTTAACTATTCCGTTAAGTTTTCGGTTAAAAACTTAACCTCGTTAACTAAATCTAACCCCAAGGACTGATTATGTCACAAATTCAACTCAAAACTACAGGGACTAGTTGTGGGAATATGCTAAATTAAATAATTTGACCCCTCAAAGTCAAAATTAACAAAATTGGTTTTGTTGACTTTTTGAAGTCAAAATTCGCGACTTCTTGATTTCCAATTCTCGTTTGATAACCGAAATCGATCGAATGTAGTAATTGATTAACACTTAAATACCATAATCGTTCATGATTGAGCTTTAATCGTAGACATTAATCAAATTAAACTCGAATAATGGAAATTAAATCCAAAACCGTCGACTTATTCCAAACGATCACCGAATTCACAAAATTCTTGTATTTCCCTCACAAATTATACACCTGCGAATCTTGTTCGAGTCCCTCAGAAGAATTTCCATACACTAGTCGCGCCGGAGAAGCAACCAGAAGCATCAAAGATCAACCCGCAGTCGACGAACTCAGTGTTAGTCGAGCACTATCAATCCAACATCCAATCGGGTAATTGAAACATTCATTTGATTCGTTTTATGCTGTAGAATGAAAGCCCTATCCTAATCAGGGCTTACATTATCGATTTAATCATAATCCAATTCTAGGGTTCATATGAAATCGGATTTGGGGCTTTTGATTCTAGACTCGTTCTCAATGCAATTAAATCATACCATTAGTTTCGAAATCTTCAGTTTAATGAAAGCCCCATGTTAATTGAATAAAAAAACATCTAATTTTACAAAATCCAGAATCTAGGGTTCATAGGTTCACGTTTTAATCGAACTCTATATTAGACTCAATATAAATGAAATTAAACTTCATGGATAGACACGCCATCATCCATCCTTTGAAAACCCTATGCTAATTCGAAGATATAACATCGAATCAGTGATGAACCGATTCTAGGGTTCATCACATTTTGGGTTGAATCGAACACCAGTCAAACTGTAATCTCAATATAATTAAAATACATGGATAGAATCGAAATCTAATTCTCTTTAATAGCCCCATGAATCCAGCCTCTAACATCATTAGATTTTATCAAATTGATCCCACGTTTTTAAGTCTAAGTCTCGGCTTTTCAAACTGAATTTTAATTACCTAAAACTTAACGATTTTTGCAATTGAACCTAGCATCAGACTCGCAATCCATAGGCGAGCATCGAATTCATAGTGTATGGGACGGGATTCGATCGGGAAGCATATGGGAAGGAAATCACGTTTGATCAGGATGTAAAAGCAATGGGTCTCGGGTTTGTTTGCGATGACCCTAGCGGGCGTGATGGTTTGGTCAGTGTGTGTGTGTGGGAGGGACCCGGGTTCGAGACCGGGCTCCCACAATTATTTTTGAAACATTTTTCTAGATTAAAATTAATAAAAATCAAACCGTATAATATTGGGTTATTATATAAATGTGTTTTTAGCCCAGAAAACAACCCGTAGGCTCGGGTTTTGAATTATTAGCATATTTTTATAAATTATACCCGCTTTTATAATTTATACATTATTATTATTATTAAGTAAAAATAATATGTTTATATTATTTTAAGCCGTAAATTCATATAAAATAATATATTTATATTATTTTCAAACCGTGACCCGTATTATTAAATAATATATATTTATATTATTTCGAATCATTTTATAACGTCATGTGTCAATAGAGATTAATTAATAATATAATTAATTATATTATTCACTCGTATATATATATTATTAATTGAGTCATTCGTCGGGTAAAGTAATTCCTAATCTCGTCGACACGTTCTTCCACTCTCGTTTATTAGAGCGGTTCTTTAAGACGTTTCTTTCCGTGTCACAGTCACAATTCCCATTATCATTCATAATTTATGTGTTTATAATTTTAGGACATTCGTAGGTCTTTTGAGACTTACACTCGTGGTTCCAACGTACCTCTAGTGTGAAACTACCTTCAACGCAAAGCAGGTGAGTTTTCACGGCCCCTTTTACTGTTTTAACTTGGGGGAGAAAACATGCTTAACTATTTTTGAGATTTTGTATTTCGTATGCTATCAATGTTAAAGCTAAGCGTAACACGCTATCACAGAAAGTCCTCATCTTATATCGAACCGTTAATATGGATCTTAGCAAGGTAATATTTAGTAGTACTACTGGGTTTGACAAATCCCACCCGCGTTAGTCGCGCTAACTCGATTAGATATCGAACTGGTGAAATGTTAGCCTACTCACACCGCCAGTATTGATAGACCTGGCAGGAGGCAATAAACAAACAGTAAGCTTCGGTTGCGAGCGCTTGAGCTAAACATGAACATAGGTTAGCTACCTATAGATACATTTTGAATGATTATAAATCTGGTAAACGCTTACTTATCTCACCAACCTTGTGTTGACACTTTTTCTTACATGTTTTCTCAGGTCGCTAAGATAAGACACAGGTGCACGTTAGGGCATTCATGGATTCAACTGTTTTGCTTATGACATATTTATAATTATCTTGTATTGTATTTTGGTTGGTTAGACGTTTTGGACTTTTGGACTTTGGTTTGAGCGCGTGTGTTTTGCGCATTTACTTTTCGTTATGCTTCCGCATTGAACTCTGATTATTATGGTATTTTCATTTGAGTCCCATGTAGAGTCGTTCAAAGTAACTAATGTCTGAGATCCTGGTTAGTCACTTCCCAAAACGGTAAAACTCCGTTAGTTGAAATTTGGGGGTGTGACAGATTTGGTATCAGAGCCATTGGTTATAGAGAACTAGGATTGCATACTAGACTATAGCCTCACACATTAGTTACACGTCATTTGGATGTTTGGCACTTATATGTATTGTTACAGGAACATGTCGTCAACTCCACCTCCATCACCTAAAGCACCAAGGCATAAGGCACCTGTACTCTCATCCCCGGAGCCCAAAAGGCGCCGGACTAGTTCGAGTGACCATTCAGTTGACCAAGGCGAACCAAGTAACGCACGAGCATTGGATTATGCTCTCAATTGGGACGTATACCCACATATGATCCAAAGGTGGATCGAAATGAGGGATGTTCCATCACCTTATTTTGGATCTGCATCTTCATCATCTACACTACCCAGCTTGCCATGCACCATGGAACAAGCTTTCGCGGCAATTGTTTCTTACATGTCTAGGGAACTAAGCATTGTGCAAGATGCTACTGAGGAGATACCTAACATGCGGAGGAATGGACCCCAAATAGAGGAAAATATAGTAGGAATAGAACTCTTGACTAACGAACTAGCTGCAACAGACCATGTCCATAACCTTTTAGTGGATCGTGTGGCACATCTGGAGACGAGGGCCGACACTATGGACGATGATATGGAAGGAGTTCTGGAGAGATTGGCTGCTATGGAAGCTCAGCTATATGTAGCAAACCACACTGCTGAAGGCCTTCAAGAGAGGGTGACCCACTTGGAAGCACAACTGCAAGCAGCCCTATTTCCTGAGGAGATTCCACTTTCTGATGGCGAGGAAGAGCCCTTTGAGGAGGAACCCTTTGAGGAAGAGTCCTTCGAGGAGGAGCCATTCGAAGAGGAGCCGGTGGAGATAGACGATGCACAATCGTATGTTTCATCCGACGACGAAGACGTTTGATGATCTTCCGAGTCCATCTTTTCTTTTCATGCCTGTTTTGCTTATGTTATTTCTCTTTTCAAACCTAGATGGGTAAGGTTGTTCCCATTCAATAAAAGCATGAGAAGTTTAATGTTTGAGTTATTTATTTTGTAGCCTTACAATTTATTTAATTTTCAAAATATTAGATGTTGTATCTTCTTACCCGTACCTAAATAATGTTTAATATGTGATATATTTCTCATTGTTTTTCATTTGTGATTGTGAAGAATCATGTCAGGCAGAGGACGCGGAGGTCGTGCCGGTGGTCGAGGTACCATTAACATGACGGCAGCAGAGCTAGCAGCACTGATAAATGATAGTGTGGTGGAGGCTCTGGCAGCACAGAATGTCGCAGGTAACTACTTTAGCTATTGACTATTGATGTCAAACCATCTCTTAAGAAGCCTGCCTTAAACTCTATAATTCCAATTCTATTGTATCTCTAAATCCAGGCCAGCAAAATCAACAAAACCAACAACCAGCCTGCACTTTCAAGGCGTTCATAGATTGCAAGCCCCACGTCTTTAGTGGAGCTGAAGGAGCCATTGGACTACTTCGCTGGTTTGAGAAGGTTGAATCAGTAATTGCCATGTGCAACTGCCCCGTGGCTAATCAGGTGAAGTTTGCTGCCGGAACTTTAGAGGGCCCGGCACTAACATGGTGGAACGCCCAGGTCCAAATGTTGGGTCTGGCCATGGCGAATGGACTCCCGTGGGGGGAATTCAAAGCAATGATGAAAGAGGAATACTGTCCTCGCGGTGAGATCCATAAGTTAGAGGGAGAGTTTTGGAACTTAAAGATGCAGGGTTCTGAAATTGAACTCTACACCACACGTTCCCATGAACTGGCTACTATGTGCCCGCATATGGTAACTCCCGATTACAAAAGAATTGAGCTTTACATTGGAGGTCTAGTGCCTCAAATACAAAGCATGGTGACTTCATCCAATCCTACCACTATCCAACAAACCATCCGACTTGCGCATAAGTTAACTGACCAAGCGGTGACACAAGGAACCCTACCTCCGAGAGGTTCAGTTGCTAAACCCACCGACAATCACAAACGCAAGTTCGATCATCATTCCAACACCCACAACCACTCCAACTCCCACTTCAAAGGACCCTAACCCAACCAACCCCAGTTTAACCAACCACAGCAGCAACAACAGCGTAGGTTTGAACCTACCAAGAACTTCAACCAGTCGACCTTTTCATGTCAAAACCAGGGTGGTTACGCGGGGAAGTCTCCGAAGTGTAACAAGTGTAACTTCCACCACTTTGGTTTTTGCAATCGTTGCCAGAGGTGCGGCAAAATAGGTCATGCTGCTAAGGACTGCATGGGTGAGTTACAAACTTAACAACCTTTCCAACAACCGGGATCCACAAGGGGATGTTTTGAGTGCGGAAAGAAAGGGCATATTCGGAAGAACTATCCTCAGTTGAAGAAAGGGGGTAACGGAAATCACAACCCTAACCAGAATAACAATGGTAATGGTGATAACAATGGAAATGGTGGAGGAAATGGTGCGAAGGGACGAGCCTTCGTACTAGGATCTGGAGAAGCCCGTTACGACCATAATGTAGTCACCGGTAAGTTCCTCGTAAATAATTACTTTGCTTCTGTCCTTTTTGACACCAGTGCTGATAGGAGTTTTATATCTAAGAAATTTAAATATGATAAAAGGAACTTCATCTCTATTAGAAACTAAGTATACAATAGAGATAGCTGACAGCCAAATAATTGAGGCAACTCACATTCTTAAGGGATGTAAACTTGAGCTAGCTACACATATATTTGATATCGACCTTATGTCAGTCATACTTGGTAGTTTTGATATAATTGTCGGCATGGATTGTTTATATAAAAACCAAGCCGAAATTATCTGTCATGAGAAGATTGTTCGTATACCTCTCCCGAATGGAGAAACCCTTTCCGTCCAAAGCGAAAGAGTTGGTGCAGTCATGGGCATCATATCTTTCATGAAAGCACAAAAATGCCTTTGAAAGGGGCATACGGCTATTTTGGCTCTCGTTGCTGAGCAATCCTCCGAAGAGAAGAAAATTGAAGATATTCCTGTTGTGCGTGAATTTTTGGAAGTGTTTCCCGAGGATCTGCCCGGTCTGCCACCGCACCGTCAAGTTGAATTCCAAATTGATTTAGCACCCGGAGCAGCACCGATTGCTCGAGCACCTTACAGACCGGCACCCAGTGAATTACAAGAACTATCCACTCAATTGCAAGATTTGTTGGATAAAGGTTTTATCCGACCTAGTTCATCACCGTGGGGAGCTCCGGTACTATTTGTCAAGAAGAAGGACGGAACTTTCCGTATGTGTATTGATTACCGAGAGCTGAATAAAGTCACAATCAAGAACCGCTACCCTTTACCTCGCATAGATGACCTCTTTGATCAACTCCAAGGATCAAGTTTCTATTCCAAAATAGATCTTAGGTCCGGTTACCATCAGTTAAGAGTCCGAGAAGAAGATATCTCAAAGACTGCATTCAGAACAAGGTACGGCCATTACGAATTTATGGTCATGCCTTTCGGGTTAACCAACGCACCTGCGATATTCATGGATCTCATGAACCGTGTGTGTAAGCCTTACCTTGACCAATTCGTTATCGTTTTCATCGACGACATCCTCATTTATTCTAAGAATAAGGAAGAACATGAGGAACATCTACGCCTAATTTTGGAATTACTTAAACGAGAGCAACTGTATGCTAAGTTTTCCAAGTGTTAATTTTGGATCCGGGAAGTTCAGTTTCTAGGGCATGTGGTTAACGAGAAAGGAATACATGTCGACCAATCCAAAATAAAAGCCATCAAGAATTGGGCAGCACCGACGACCCCGATTGAGGTGCGACAATTTCTGGGATTGGCTGGATATTACCGTCGATTCATCGAAGGATTTTCCAAAATTGCTCAACCCCTCACTGCTTTAACTCAAAATGGTAAAGCCTATAATTGGGGCGACAACCAAGAGTCAGCATTCCAACACCTCAAACAAAAACTTTGCAGTGCACCTATTCTAGCTCTTTCGGAAGGAACCGATGATTTTGTAGTGTATTGTGATGCATCTATTCAAGGTCTGGGTTGTGTCTTAATGCAACACGAAAAGGTGATCGCATACGCTTCACGTCAGTTAAAGATTCACGAGAAAAACTACACCACTCATGACCTAGAGTTGGGAGCAGTAGTTTTTGCACTTAAGATATGGAGACATTACCTGTACGGTACCAAATGCACCATCTACACCAATCACAAGAGCCTCCAGCATATCTTTGAGCAGAAGGACTTGAACATGCGACAACGTCGTTGGGTTAAACTTTTAAACGATTACGACTGTGCAATCCGGTATCATCCGGGTAAAGCTAACATTGTGGCTGATGCACTAAGTCGAAAGGAAACGAAACCCAAACGAGTTCGAGCGTTACAACTTACTATTCACCCTGGATTGCCTGACAGGATCCGTAGTGCTCAACTCGAAGCCTTGAAAGAAGAGAATCTACCGCTGGAAGGTACACGCGGTATGGAAGCACAACTTGAAGTAAAATTTGACGGTATTCGTTACTTCGCCGAACGAATATGGATTCCAGTATTCGGAAGTTTAAGGGAACTAATCATGGATGAAGCTCATAAATCTCGTTACTCTATTCATCCGGGTTCCGATAAAATGTACCATGATCTAAAGGTACTATATTGGTGGCCAAAGATGAAGGCCGATATAGCTACCTATGTGAGCAAATGTCTGACGTGCGCGAAGGTCAAAGTTGAATACCAAAAGCCTTCTGGTCTTCTGCAACAACCAGAAATTCCCATGTGGAAATGGGAACAAATATCCATGGACTTCATCACCAAATTACCACGAACCCCTACCGGATGTGATACTATTTGGATAATTGTTGATCGATTGCCAAAATCTGCCCACTTCCTAGCTATCAAGGAAACCGACAAAATGGACAAGCTTACTCGCATATACTTGAAAGAAGTAGTCTCTCGGCACGGGGTGCCTATCTCTATCATTTTGGATCGTGATGCACGATTCACTTCTCGTTTCTGGCAATCATTACATAAAGTTTTAGGCACGCGTCTAGATATGAGAACAGCATACCATCCTCAAACTGATAGCCAAACAGAACGTACTATCCAAACTCTGGAGGACATGTTACGAGCTTGTGTGATCGATTTCGGTAAAACTTGGAAGTCTCACCTACCGTTGTTGGATTTCTCCTACAATAACAGTTATCACACTAGCATCAAGGCAGATCCATTCGAAGCACTTTATGGACGGAAATGCCGTTCTTCTATTTGTTGGGCCGAGGTTGGGGATAGTCAACTTACAGGCCCTAAACTCGTACTTGAAACTTCTGAGAAAATTGTTCAAATTAGAAACCGTATGGCAGCAGCTCGTGATCGTTAAAAGAGCTATGCCGACAAGCGTCGTAAACCCTTAGAGTTTCAAATAGGTGACATGGTCTTACTCAAAGTCTCACCTTGGAAAGGTGTCATTCGTTTCGGGAAACGAGGCAAACTGAATCCTCGTTATGTTGGACCATTCAAGATAATAAAGAGAATCGGACCAGTAGCGTATCAACTGGACTTACCTGAAGGACTGAGTGGTGTACACAACGTCTTTCACGTCTCAAATTTGAACAAATGTCTAGCAGACGAGTCCCTCGCGGTTCCTCTTGAGGAACTACACATTGATGAACAGCTGCGTTTCATCGAAAAACCTGTAGAAATTATGGATAGGGAAGTCAAGTCGTTAAAAAATCCCTATTGTTAGAGTTCGTTGGAACTCGAAACCCGGACCGGAATTCACTTGGGAGCGCGAGGATCAGATGATGCGCAAATATCCTAATCTGTTCAAGCACTCCGCGTCAAATCCTTAAGGTACTATTTAATTTTCGGGACAAAAATTCTTTCAACTAGGGGATGATATGGCACCCCAGAAAAAAAATTTATTTATTTAATTTTCGGGACGAAATTCTTTCAACTAGGGGATGATGTGACAATTCGACTTTTTAGGTTAACTCTGTTAACTATTCTGTTAAGTTTTCGGTTAAAAACTTAACCTCGTTAACTAAATCTAACCCCAATGACTGATTCTGTCACAAATTAAACTCAAAACTACAGGGACTAGTTGTGGGAATATGCTAAATTAAATAATTTGACCCCTCAAAGTCAAAACTAACAAAATTGGTTATGTTGACTTTTTGAAGTCAAAATTCGCGACTTCTTGATTTCCAATTCTCGTTTGATAACCGAAATCGATCGAATGTAGTAATTGATTAACACTTAAATACTATAATCGTTCATGATTGAGCTTTAATCGTAGATATTAATCAAATTAAACTCGAATAATGGAAATTAAATCCAAAATCGTCGACTTATTCCAAACGATCACCGAATTCACAAAATTCTTGTATTTCCCTCACAAATTATACACCTGCGAATCTTGTTCGAGTCCCTCAGAAGAATTTCCATACACCAGTCGCGTCGGAGAAGCAACCAGAAGCATCAAAGATCAACCCGCAGTCGACGAACTCAGTGTTAGTCGAGCACTATCAATCCAACATCCAATCGGGTAATTGAAACATTCATTTGATTCGTTTTATGCTGTAGAATGAAAACCATATCCTAATCAGGGCTTACATTATCGATTTAATCATAATCCGATTATAGGGTTCATATGAAATCGGATTTGGGGCTTTTGATTCTAGACTCGTTCTCAATGCAATTAAATCATACCATTAGTTTCGAAATCTTCAGTTTAATGAAAGCCCCATGTTAATTGAATCAAAAAACATCTAATTTTACAAAATCCAGAATCTAGGGTTCATAGGTTCACGTTTTAATCGAACTCTATCTTAGACTCAATATAAATGCAATTGAACTTCATGGATAGACTCGCCATCATCCATCCTTTGAAAACCCTATGCTAATTCGAAGATATAACATCGGATCAGTGATGAACCGATTCTAGGGTTCATCACATTTTGGGTTGAATCGAACACCAGTCAAACTGTAATCTCAATATAATTAAAATACATGGATAGAATCGGAATCTAATTCTCTTTAATAGCCCCATGAATCCAGCCTCTAACATCATCAGATTTTATCAAATTGATCCCACGTTTTTCAGGTCGAAGTCTCGGCTTTTCAAACTGAATTTTAATTACCTAAAACTTAACGATTTTTGCAATTGAACCTAGCATCAGACTCGCAATCCATAGGCGAGCAGAACCCCTATGATTTCGAAACCAGTCGCGATCTAATTCATAGTGTATGGGACGGGATTCGATCTGGAAGCATATGGGAAGGAAATCACGTTTGATCATGATGTTAAAAGCAATGGGTCTCGGGTTTGTTTGCGATGACCCTAGCGGGCGTGATGGTTTGGTCAGTGTGTGCGTGTGGGAGGGACCCGGGTTCGAGACCGGGCCCCCACAATTATTTTTGGAACATTTTTCTGGAATATTAAAATTAATAAAAATCAAACCTTATAATATTGGGTTATTATATAAATGTGTTTTTAGCCCGGAAAACAACCCGTAGGCTCGGGTTTTGAATTATTAGCATATTTTTTATAAATTATACCCACTTTTATAATTTATACATTATTATTATTATTAAGTAAAAATAATATGTTTATATTATTTTAAGCCGTAAATTCGTATAAAATAATATATTTATATTATTTTCAAACCGTGACCCGTATTATTAAATAATATATATTTATATTATTTCGAATCATTTTATAACGCCGTGTGTCAATAGAGATTAATTAATTATATTATTCACTCGTATATATATATTATTAATTGAGTCATTCGTCGCGTAAAGTAATTCCTAATCTCGTCGACACGTTCTTCCACTCTCGTTTATTAGAGCGGTTCTTTAAGGCGTTTCTTTCCGTGTCACAGTCACAATTCCCATTATCATTCCTAATTTATGTGTTTATAATTTTAGGACATTCGTAGGTCTTTTGAGACTTACACTCGTGGTTCCAACGTACCTCTAGTGTGAAACTACCTTCAACGCAAAGCAGGTGAGTTTTCACGGCCCCTTTTTACTGTTTTAACTTGGGGGAGAAAACATGCTTAACTATTTTTGAGATTTTGTATTTCGTATGCTATCAATGTTAAAGCTGTTGGGTATAATTTTGAGACTGATGCTGTCAATCGAAATTACAGTATCGAAACTACTAGTTTCGGTTGAACTTTTGTTCAATCGAAACTACTAGTTTCGGTTGAACATTTGTTCAATCGAAACTAGGTAGTTTCGATACCTGTTTTTCAGGCCCATTGGGCGGTGACTTGGAAAACAAGGCGCATGTGCTTGGCCTCCTATATATAGCAGATTATGTCCTAGGAGTGAGCGTGTGTCTGTAGAGGGAATCACCACCTTAGGGGGAGCTCACCCTGGGGTGAGACTAATTGTTAGTGTATGATCGAGCGTTTATTTTCATTTCAATCAAAGAATTATACGTTTTATGCTTTCAATTATCTGTTCTTTTCATTTTCATATGTTTCTGTTCGTGTATGTGATTCCCGCACCCGTCTCTACCATTTCTGATTCGAGAGTGATACCGGATCCAGAGATTCCGCCTCTCGATCCGGACTGTTTGAAGGATTTATCCGCAGATCTGTGTCTACAGTTCTGCTTAGGACCTACAAGTGGTATCAGAGCCATGGTGGCTCTTATTACTCTCGAATCTGCTCGAAAATCAGAGAAAAACCCGCCATTGAGACGTTAAACATGAAGAAATCGATGTGTAGCAGGTTCGTGACTGCTGTTCTACATTTCCACTTTCAAAATCTGAAGATGTAAGGCTTTTGAAGCATTTTTCAGAAATGGTAGAGACAGAGCTTCCTTTCTGCATCATACTTCCAGCCAACTTTCAGAAGGCAAAAGTTGATCAAGTGTTCGAGAATGTCAAGAATCCTTGTAGAAAGATGGTTATTTACTGCTAAATACTTGGGATTCAAACCTTTATCATTTGCCTACAAGATAGGAGGGTCTACACTTGAGGGGGAGAATCACAACGAAAGCCATTGAATCAACAGAAACATATGAAAATGAAAAGAACAGATAATTGAAAGCATAAAACGTATGATTCTTTGATTGAAATGAAAATAAACGCTCGATCATACACTAACAATTAGTCTCACCCCAGGGTGAGCTCCCCCTGGGGTGGTGATTCCCTCTACAGACACACGCTCACTCCTAGGACATAATATGCTATATATAGGAGGCCAAGCACATGCGCCTTGTTTTCAAAATCACCACCCAATGGGCCTGAAAAATAGGTATCTAAACTACCTAGTTTCGATGGAACAAATGTTTCGACTGAAGTAGAGCCTATCGAAACTACAGGCAGAACTGTCCAAGTACTTTCCAAAAAAAAAAAAAAAGTTTTTGGAAATTTTCTTGGATAAATTTTTTAACAGGATATTGCATAGAAGGAGGGGAGTTTTGAAAGAAAACTTGGAGACAACCTTTTTCGGGTTTTTGAAAATTTCGTTTCTTCGGCAATATACACGATGTTCTGCCCGATTCAACCGTAATTCCTTTGATCAAAGTTCAAGTTTAGGCAGCGGGTAACAAAGTCAAGTATATTTGTGACAAACCGGATCATTAGTTGTCGATTACATGATGATTCGATCCCTTATCTTTTGCCTAGAAATAGGAGGGTCTACACTTCAGGGGGAGAATTACCACGAAAGACTTCAAATTATCAGCAGAGTTATGAAGATGCAAGACAAAGTGAGCCTTTGCTTGAAATTGACCTTTTTTTAGGGGGAGAGAAGGCAAAAGTTTATCAAGTGTTCGAGAATGTCAAGAATCCTTGTAGAAAGATAGTTATTTACTACTAAATACTTGGGATTCAAACCTTTATCATTTGCCTACAATATAGGAGGGTCTACACTTGAGGGGGAGAATCACAACGAAAGGCATTGGATCATCAGTCAATCTATGAAGACGAAAGACAGAGTCGGACAAGAATTGATAGCATCAGTCTAGGGGGAGATTGTTGGGTATAATTTTGAGACTGATGCTGTCAATCGAAATTACAGTATCGAAACTACTAGTTTCGGTTGAACTTTTGTTCAATCGAAACTACTAGTTTTGGTTGAACTTTTGTTCAATCGAAACTACTAGTTTCGGTTGAACATTTGTTCAATTGAAACTAGTTAGTTTCGATACCTGTTTTTCAGGCCCATTGGGCGGTGGCTTGGAAAACAAGGCGCATGTGCTTGGCCTCCTATATATAGCAGATTATGTCCTAGGAGTGAGCGTGTGTCTGTAGAGGGAATCACCACCCCAGGGGGAGCTCACCCTGGGGTGAGACTAATTGTTAGTGTATGATCGAGCGTTTATTTTTATTTCAATCAAAGAATCATACGTTTTATGCTTTCAATTATCTGTTCTTTTCATTTTCATATGTTTCTTTTCGTGTATGTGATTCCCGCACCCGTCTCTACCATTTCTGATTCAAGAGTGATACCGGATCCAGAGATTCCGCCTCTCGATCCGGACTGTTTGAGGATTTATCCGCAGATCTGTGTCTACAGTTCTGCTCAGGACCTACAAAAGCTAAGCGTAACACGCTATCACAGAAAGTCCTCATCTTATATCGAACAGTTAATATGGATCTTAGCAAGGTAATATTTAGTAGTACTACTAGGTTTGACAAATCCCACCCGCGTTAGTCGCGCTAACTTGATTAGATATCGAACGGGTGAAATGTTAGCCTACTCACACCGCCAGTGTTGATAGACCTGGCAGGAGGCAATAAACAAACAGTCAGCTTCGGTTGCGAGCGCTTGAGCTAAACACGAACATAGGTTAGCTACCTATAGATACATATTGAATGATCATAAATCTGGTAAACGCTTACTTATTTATTGAAACATGTGAACTCACCAACCTTGTGTTGACACTTTTTCTTACATGTTTTCTCAGGTCGCTAAGATAAGACACAGGGGCACGTTAGGGCATGCATTGATTCAACTGTTTTGCTTATGACATATTTATAATTATCTTGTATTGTATTTTGGTTGGTTGGACGTTTTGGACTTTTGGAGTTTGGTTTGAGCGCGTGTGTTTTGCGCATTTACTTTTCGTTACGCTTCCGCATTGAACTCTGATTATTATGGTATTTTCATTTGAGTCCCATGTAGAGTCGTTCAAAGTAACTAATGTCTGAGATCCTGGTTAGTCACTTCCCAAAACGGTAAAACTCCGTTAGTTGAAATTTGGGGGTGTGACATCAGGAATCGTATCCTGTACTGCAGGATCACTTCCAGATGCAGCACTTTCCTATGAAGCATGACCACTGCCAGATGCAGCAGTCTCATTGTTTATAGGATCAGCGATGTGGTTATCACTCTCCTCGGAAGAAGATTCAGGAGCTTTAGAGGATGAAGATGATGCTTGATCAGGGTCTTCATCAATCGTGTAATCGACTATGCTGTACTTGTAGAAGCCATCATCTGATACAGCATAAACATCAGAACAAACATTGAAAAGCTTAAACACATAATCATAATCAAATAACCAATTTGGACTAGTATCCGCATCAGTTTTATTGAGCTCCTGCCAGTCAATGTAGTAAGACTCCACTATCTGCTTTGTTCTCTTGTTGTAAACCTGGTAAGCTGTCTTGCTAGATAAGTAACCAACGAAGTAACATTCATCGGATTTTGCATCAAATTTGGATCCAATCGAGTCATTATGAAACAGTGTGCATAGGCATCCAAATGCTCTAAAGTGTCCGACCTTCAGCTTCTAATGAAACATGATTTCATACGGAGTCTTCAAGTGATGCTTGTTAAATAGCACCATGTTCTGCACATAACATGTTGTATTAATTGCTTCAGCCCAGAAGAATACAGGCAATTAGGAGTCAGAAAGCATTGTCCTTGCAGCCTCTATCAGGGTACAATTTCTTCGTTCAACAACTCCATTTTGTTGAGGAGTTCTAGCAGAATTGAACTGTCTTGCAATTCCTTTTTCAGCACAAAAGCTATCAAGGACTTCGTTACGAAATTTTGTCCCGTTGTCGCTTCTGATAATCTTGATCTTCAAGTTCAGTTGATTTTCAACAAGTATCATGAACTGCCTAAGAATATCTGCAGTCTCACTTTTCTTACTCAAAAAGAACACCTAAGTAAATCATAAGTAATCATTAGTAACAACAAGACAATAAGATTTCTTCCCAAGACTCATCACACTTACGGGACCGAAAAGATCCATGTGCAGTAACTAAAGAATAGATTCAATTAAATTAAACAGCTTAGGTTTGGGTGGTCGTTTATGATGTTTTCCTTTAGCACACGAAATACATTTTTCAACTTCACAAAATTCTTTTAAAGGCAAACCGACCACATGTGCTCCTTTAGTAATTCTATTTAGGTTTTTCAAATTTATGTGACCTAAACAACGATGCTAGAGCATTGAGTCATTCTCATAAGCTTTTGAAAACAAACAGGAATTTGTTAAAGTTGACTCACTATTCATGTCCAACAAATATGAGTCCTTACGCCTCGGTGTTCTCATTAAAATCCAATCCTCAGGGATAATGAACCCTGGTTTTAAAATCAAACACTCTTTATCAGTAAAATGAGTTGAAAACTTTTTGTCACAGATTTGAGACACACTTAACAAGCTGTGATTCAATTCAGACACGAAATTCACATCTTCGAAACAGAGAGTACCATTAGTGACAGTACCTTTCATTGTGATTTGCCCACCTTTATCACCTGCAAAGGAAACATACCCTCCATCGAACAATTTAATGTCATGAAGATGAGAGATGTCTCCTATCATATGCCAGGAACAACCACTATCAACATACCAGAGGTTGTTGATAGGCTTCCTTGGTTGTCCCTGGACGGTAGAACACATTAATTAGAAACTGAAACCCAAGCCATGATTGTCTTGGGTTTTCCTAAATCATCCAGGTATGAAACTTATTACAATTTCATATCTCTTTTGTCATTGAACTCAATTGGTGTTGTTTGTGCACTAGGCTTTCGTTTCCAAACAGGTTTTTGTTTTTCAAAATTTTTGCTCATTGTTGGAGTAACGACCTTTTCTTTCCCCTTTTTAGATTTTATGGATTTCTCAACTTTCTTTTGTTTATGTTTGAAAACATTATTTTCTTTAACAGGACGTTGAGATTTATGCACAACACCAGTTCTTTTATCCGAATGTTTATCAATAGGACTTTTGTAATGTTGGGTCATGTGTCCTTTAGACATGTGTGGCCTTTGATATGAATTGTCCCTTTGACTAACAGTCGGAAATCTATCAGAGTGTTCATGATTGTGAACGTAGTTTCAAGCAAAGTATCTGGGATTCCCACACACATAACACGTTTGCCTTCTCGGATACGGGGCATAGTATCCGGTGTCCCATGATGATGACCATTGAGGAGAACTTGTGAAGTAACCTGCAGTTTCACAGTTCCTAGAAAACCTTCTATCATGCAGTTGATCATCATTATAATTTCTATGATAAGACTTGAAATTACTTCTATCAGCATTTCTAACATGTTGTTCGAAAGCACGATGATGATTATCAAATTTAGCATAAAATTCACTTTTGGTAAAACATTGAGGCTTTTTCTTTGAATCAGTCTGACTTGTAGATGGTTTACTGCTTTCACGGTTTGACGGGCAGTTTTTGTTTTTGACAAATTGGTGATTTTTGCCATTCACAATCTGTGCTTTTTCATTTTCTAAGGTCTCACCATTCATAAAGTTGGATTTCAAAGTAGAATTTTTGTTGTTCTTAATTTTAACAGCATAATTTTCAAAACCAACATTCAAACCAGAATTAACAAAAGTAGCAGACTTAGAAAAACCAGACAAAGTATTTTTGAAAAACAAAGACTTTGAATTAAAAACACGATCCTCCTCCTCCTCATCACTCCCACAATCCTCCACTATGCCCTCTACTAATCCTTTAGTTGCACAAGACTTAGACGGGTTAGAAACGTTCACATGTTGTACCAAAGGACCACTAGTCATGGGAATGGACTGTGTGGATGAAGAAGATTGAACTAGTTTACGGCCTACGCCATACTCCATTTCAACATTTTCATGTTGAACACTTGGCATATGAGTGAAATTGCCATTGAAAGGATGTTCAACATCATGATAGCCTATTCCTAGATTCCCTACTTTCCTGACTTGAGAATCTAACATGTCATAGACTACAGATCGAGAGTGATCAATTTTCTCTATTGTCAGCTTAGTGTTTGCCAATTGAGTCACAGCGTCATTCAGCTTCAAACTAAGGTCGTCTATTCGTTTTAGTGCATCACGATAAAGACATTCCTTATTGCTAAAATCCATTTCTAGTTTTGAAAAATCAGTTTTTCCTGCATCAATTTTATCTTTAAACAAATTTTCAGAATGCTTGTGCTCAACATTGGCATGCCTAAGTTGGTTTATTTATTTTAAGAGCAATTCATTATCATACTTATATCTATTTATATTCTCAACACAGTTATTAGAACAGGTATTAGTATGTACCTCGGAATATTCAATCTTTGCCATGAGAGCATGATTTGACACCTTCATTGACAGTTTATTGATTTGATCTCCCCAATCATATCTTGCAGTTTGCTGAGTCACCAAGGCTTTGCTATCACTTGTTGCAGCTGCTTTCTTGTCTTTTGATTTGCTTGAGGAGCTCCCCTTTTCTACTTTAGGCTCTGGACATTCCCTTATAAAGTGACCAGCTTTACTGCAATTGAAGCATCTCAGGTTGGATTTGTCAAAACCTATCTTCACTGTACCAGACTCCAACCCATCAAAAGAATTTTTGCTAGTCTTTTTAATAAACCTTTTAGCACGATGCACAACCATTGCCATGTGCCACTTGATATCCATTTCTTCCAAGTCATCCGGATGTATTTGATATGTGTCATCTTGGATTAGATTAGTCGGAGAGAGCTTTCCAGCTAGCATGCAATTGTAACTGCTCATGAAAACACTAAACAAAGCAACATGCATTTCAACAACCTTGGCATCGTTTGAGCTTGGTGATTTACTTTGTTGGGCAGATGTAGCAACAGTTGTCTGATTTGAAACAATATACATGTTTGGTGTGTATGCAGAGGACATACTTGAGAGTAAGGCATTCCAATGAGACATTAAATGATCTGTCTCTGATGAAAACATCATTAATCTTTACTGATCGTCCATCTCATATGACCTTAGGATGGATATAAGTTCACTCAGAGGAGTGGTATACATCTCCTTAGTTCTTTTGATGGTGGTTATATTGAAGTTCCAGTTCAACGGCAGAGAGTTGAGGAGTTTCTTGTTCACTTCACCATTCGTCATCTCAATACCTGCACTATTCATCTCAGTCATCAAGTGCGTGAATCTGTTGATCTGAGATTCCAGACTCTCCCCTTTCACGTATTTGAACATGTTGAACTTCTGTCTTAGCATATCATTCCGACTTTATCTCATGTCAGAATTTCCTTCAAACCTTTCCACCAGTGCATCCCAGAGAGATTTCGCGGTCTTGTACTTTTTGAACTTGAGCAAATTCAATTGACAAAGCCATGGTTAACCCAGCATAAGCTTTCTCGTCCTTCTCAATTTGAAGGATTTCTTCAGCCACATATAGATCAGGATCCTTGGGAATAAACTCATTCTTCTCATTTCTGACCATAGGTATCTGAGGACCATTTGCAATAGACTTCCAAATAGAAGAATCCTTATATCTTGCAAAATTCTCATATCGGTACTTCCAGTTGTTAAAGTCATCAGCATTGGTTAGACTTGGAGGTCTACTTAAGGTACCAATTTCATTATCCATGGAGTTAGTATCAGTCATGACTTAATAACAATTTTTTTAACAGAAATCTGCAAACTTGGATTCAGAGCCGCAAACTTCAACAATAACCGCAAACATAGATTCAAACCACAAACTTGAAGTCAGCCGCAAACTTGGAGAATAACCGCAAACTTGAAGTAAGAACCGCAAACTTGGATTCAACCGCAAACTTGAAGTCAGCCACAAACTTAGACTCAACAGCAAACTTGGAGTCACTTAAATTGGAAAGCTAAAAATAGGAAATACCGCAAAGTTGATGACCGTAAACTTCAACAACCGCAAAGTTGATAACCGCAAACTTCAACAACCGCAAAGTTGATAACCACAAACTTCAACAACCGTAAAGTTGATAATCGCAACCTTGTAGATTGTGAAATTAACAGCAAAATACTTCGATTTTCAGGCCAATTACCCACTGATTTGGCCACAAACTTCAATAATAGTGACGGAAACACAATTCTGAATCCTGTCACTGTCCAGAACTCTCCAAAAAGCACAAGTCAGTTTAAACAAATGCTAAAACAGTAACTTTGATACCTCACGAGTCAAAGAAATCCGTTGCAAGCTTCACAAATGAGCGTTAAGGCTCTAATGCCAATTGTAAGGTCCGGGTTCTTGAGGATCTTCAATCAACGGATTCAACAGCGTGTTGAACCTGGCGGAAACAGACTCGACACGTGACTTGTAGGTAGAATCAAAAAAGACGAGACACAATTCAACAGTCAAACGATTCGTATATTGATTAAATCACTGAAAACACAATACAGATGATTCTACAACTCGTCTAAACTGTCTAACTCTCTGACTATCTCAGTCGTCCAACTTGTCTCTCTCTCGTCCAACCTGAATACTGTTACAAACACATCTATTTATACTAAAACAGAAAGTATTCGGTGGGTCTGGGCCTGCCACATACTTCAAGTATGCTGTCGGACCGCATACTTTAAATATGTTGTCGAGACCGCATACTTCAAGTATACTGCCTGATCGCATACTTCAAGTATACTGCATGACCGCATACTTCAAGTATGCTGCTGACACTGAAGTATGCTGCCACATGAAGTATGTTGTTGGCCATGAAGTATGCTGCCAGATGAAGTATGTTGCTGCATAATTTCTTGCTTCTTCCAATCTTCATCTTCTGAACTTCTGAACAACTCGGTGATTATTTGATTGCGTCAACCTATTATATTTTTGGTCCTTATAATCACTTGTGAAAAATTTAAACTTTTTAGCCTAATGCCTATCAAATTTTCTTTTTCCCGTCAAAGTTTTGAGTTTTGAAAACTAGTAAAGAACATGTGCAATCTGGAAGGGTGAATGCCTGTACTTTGGGTCTTATATCTAGGAAAGCATTTCATACAAATCCAAAATCAACCGAAGGATCCGTATGCTTTCCTGGGAATTCCCGAAGTGAGTGTTCACCTATAGGCTAAAGCATGTCTTCTTGAAAGTGTAAGAATTCCAATCACTTTGATTCATCAAAGTATCCATTTGGTTATGATACCAAATGAGTACAATCTAAACATTTTCATTTTATCTATTGCAATATAGCACACATACCTAAACCTCCTTTATAAACTAACTATTTTATTAACATCGTTATTTCATTCAATCCAAATATTTATCAAACCCTTGGTTTACAAATACTATCTAGAATACAAATTTTCCATAAACCTTTTCACCCTGTAAGGAAACTTAATACGATTTGTTTTATAAAAACATTTGCAAATATCTTGTCATCTTAACTAAAAATTTGTTTATTTCATTACGATTTTTCATTTCATTAAACTAATTACTTTTAAAATCTTTGTCAGACTACTAAATGATTTGACTATTACTTTCTCTTGAAACATTTCTTTTCTTGATGATAATCAAAGAAAATAGAAACCTTTTTATCTATTTATCCCATCATCCATTCTTTCAACTATTATTTCCACTTATTTATTAATACACAAATAAAGAGTAAATTTCAATTACGTGTTTATTTACAAACAAAATGTACAAACCAGTTAATCGCGTTCATATTATTCTAATATACCTGTTTTAAATCCAAGCAACACACTTGTCCGCAAAACAAGATCACCTACGAAATTCGATAGTTTACATTACTCATGCAATTCAATTATTTATATATGAACGTTCACAATATACATGAAACTAAATTGTTTACATTACACACGAAACTTGATTGATCACATTGTACATGAAACTTGTTTGTTGCAACCTACGTGGTACTAGATTGTTCACATTATACATGAGACTTAGTTGTTTACAACATACGTGATGCTAGATTATTTACGTTATACTTGAAACTTGAGTGATTACACTACACACGAAACTAGGTGGTTTACATTGTTTACAATTAATTGTCCACTATATACATGATGCATGATCATTCACTTTACCCATGAAAGTTGATAGCTATAAACTTTGAGCTACTCTGGGTTTGACGTATTCTTGTTCAAACACGAGGAAGCTATAAACTTTGAGTTACTCGGGGTTTGACGTAGTCTTGTTCAAACACGAGGGAGTTATAAACTTTATGGGTAATCTTGAGGATTATGCCATCTACCTAGGACAACCATATATGGGGTTGTGCCACATTGTTATTCTTTGAGTGATTTTCATTATCAATGGGCATAGTTATTCGTTAGCAACACAATGTGAAAACAATAGTTATCAATTAAGTGACCTTGTGTCCCCTCTTAACCCACACACAATGGAACGATCTATATGGACCATACAATGATTTGAATAATTACGGGTGCACACGTAATTATAAAATTCAGCGCATGGGAAACATAGTGAATTATGTCGTGTGTTATGACATAAAACCTATCGTGACATATAGTAACGAAACTGATGCGATATATAAGGGCATGGTGGATACGCCGCTGGTACTTCCTATATATAAGTGTTCCTGTACTATTGTCAGAAGTAGCGTTGTTCGTGTCACGTGAAGTTTTATATTATTTTGACCTTGACCAATGTTTGTGAAACTTTTTATTCAGTAATATTTCTTGAACATATTAGACTACATCCTAAATAAGTTTTGATCATCAAAATTCTCAACGTTCCCATTTCAAATGATGCATCCCATCTTTGGAGTCCAAAACATGCCCCCCCCCCCCCAATCCTCTTCAAACTAAATCCACTATAAAATAATCATGCCTGACTTGAATATCAGACCTGAATCTTGTTACCGATTGTACTCCTCAAACCGATAATCAAAGCTCTCTGAGATTCAAACCCGCATCTCTTTCCTGATTCAATAGCTTCAACTAGTTGAATTTCGGGATGAAATTCTCTCAACTAAGGGATACTGTAACATTTAGGGTTTTCTCATGCTTTAAATTTGTGCAATAACGTTATTTAAAATTTTGATCATTTAAATTTAATATACTATTTACAAGTTATGCATTTATTATGCAACATCCTTATGATTATATATAAATATATCTACACACACATATACTTATTTCATTTAAGTAGTGATTTAATTTCCATTATGATACATATGAATAAATAAGATTAGACATAAATACTTGGCAATGTATTTTTAATAAAACATGACAATGTGTATTTAGATTCCCCTCTTTTACATACGTGTGTGTGTATATATATATATAGGATGAAGTTCATAAGAAAACTAACATTTAAGGACAGAACTCCTCTTTAAAGGTAAAAAAAATAATTAAAAAATCATAAATCAAAATATAAATCAAAAACTAAAAAAGTGATTCGGAGACCTTGTTTCTCACGTCATCCTCGTTTAAAAAACTCAAAAAAATAGTCGGTTTAGCTTAGCTTTTAGGTTAGGTATTTGGATGGGGGTGGGTGGGGGGTTTAGGTTTTGGGGGGGGGGTGGGTGGGGGGTTTAGGTTTTGGGGGGGTGGGGTTAGGTTTTTGGGTGAGGGTGTGGTGAGGGGTTTAGGTTTTTGGGGTGGGTTAGGTATTTAGGGTCGTACTACACATATGCAGTATTACGTTTAGGGTTAGGTTTTTGAGGGTAGGGGGTGGGTGCGGTGGGTGCGGTGGGTTTAGGTTTTTGGGTGGGGGTGGGGTGGGGTGGAAGGGTTTAGGTTTTTGGGTGGGGGTGGGGTGGGGTGGAAGGGTTTAGGTTTTTGGGTGGGGTGGGTTTAGGTTTCTGGGTGGGGATGGGTAGGGGGTTTAGGTTTCTAGGTGGGGGTGGGTGTGGGGGGTTAAGGTTTCTAGGTGGGGGTGGGGTGGGGGTTTAGATTTTTGGGATTGTGTTAGGTTTTTGGGGTGATACTACACATATGCTATATTGAAAATAATAAGAAAAAAAAACGACAAGTTAATTCTTTTTTTTTATAACGTTATTTATGTTCAAATGAAAGATAAAGAAATTCTTGATTCAATGGTTCAGTTTTTTTTTTAAAATAATAATGTATGCAAAAGATAGAAATGTTTAAATATTTATATAATTTAAGTGTCAATTTTACCCTTCCTTTTTAAAATTTCACCCCTTCTTTTCTTAGTGGTTCTCTAGTTCTCTCGTTAGGGAGGGAGAGAGAGAGAGAGCGGGTTCGAGCCTAGCCCCACACCTTGTTTTTGCGCATGGTTTTGTTCGGAAACCCGGTTCCCTCTTGAACACGGGTTATCCATTAAACTGGCCGGCATCATAACACTAAGACTAGTCTGGTCTAGTGGTCGCCTTGCCTGCCCTTCTCCGAGCAGACCCGGGTTCGAGTCCCGTGGTCTGCATTTATTTTTTAACAATCGTTTTTAACTAAATTTTAACCTTATTTTTTTCTGTAAAAATTTATTTATAAAACTCCCAAGACTCGGGAATACTTTTATGAACCAAATTGTTAACCTAACAATCTTAAATAATTATTTAATCATTTTAGAGAATTAAAAACTTATAAACTCTAATAAAGAATTTAAATAATCATTTTGTTTAAAACCCCTATTAACTATTTTTATTACACAATTATTTAGTATGATTTATGTCCTCTTTATTATTCATTTAATTTATTTAACTATTTAATTAATTGAAACGTTTAACTTATTCATATAATTATCTATATATTCATGCAAATGTTATTTAAACACTTATTCATTATTTTGTAAACAAAAATCATATATATATATATAAACTTATATTAAATCCTTTATTAACGAACATATTATTTTCTTTATTAAAACAAACATATTATTTTCCTATTTAAACAAGCACATTATTTACAACAAATAGATACACACTCTTTCAATCTAGCTCAACCCTTACTACTTAAATCTTTTAAGCATGTCATTGATACATAAATAAATGCAACACATAGGTTAACCTTCTGGATAGCTAAACAACGTGTGCACCTACCCGTACTTGTGATTTCAAGCTACAAATCCAATGTGAGTTTACATAGCCCTTTTTCATATTTACATCTTTGGGGTGAAACATGATTACGTTCAAACTATTTGCAATTATTACAATTCAAACATATTGATCATGTGTGCAATTTGTGCTTTATGCTTGAACACTATTAGTGCAAAGTACATTTACCTACTTTTTGTGCATAGTGCAAGTGCAATCATTAACTCAGTACAAGCCGACGGTATACAATGATAGATCTATTGAGTCTGACCAACCCACTCGGTTAGGGTGATTGTTGCCGAAAAAACTTAAGGATAACTGTTGTGTTATGCCTATCACTTAAGGATAACTATTGTGTTATGCCTATCACTTAATGATAATTGTTGTGTTATGCCTATCAGTCACAAGGTTTGATTGTACGCCCCAGTTTAAACTATAGTGGTTCTCCATAATTGCCTTATTAAACCATGTATCATATGAATTGTACACAAACTCTTGATATTACTTGTGGTGTCAAAACCTATGTATGCTCACCAACTATTTTTAGTTGACCCAGTTTTCATCATGTTTTAGGTACTAGTGTATGAGATCATGTGCAAGATACTACATATAGGATTTGGACTTGGTGAACAAAGAATTTGAATATGTTGATGTATTCGTTTTTAGTTGTTGATTGAACTTATGTAATGAAATTTTGATTTAATAAACAATATGAATTTAGTTGATCATGTGCTTATGAACAGTCTACACGTCCGCCCCGACGTATTCCGCCGTCGATTGGGGTGTGACAACCACAGTGCTCCTCACCCTCCTCCTGTCGCCAAACCTCATGATTATCCGAGCCGCTCTATACGTCGGAAACAAAACACACTACTGCCTTCCGTCATTCCTCGTCGTAGGACACCCCCACAACCACCGACGAGCATCACCACCCCTGCATTGCATGCTACTATTTCTTCTTCTTTCTATCGGCTCGTGGTCACCACCACTCCGCCTGCTCTGGCCATCCCCGACAGCCCGTAGCCATCGTCGTGGTGTCAACAGGCGTAGCCATCACTGTTAAACCCGTACACACCACCACCGAACACCATGCACTAACATTAAGACAAGAAACACATAAAAGAGTATATAGATATTACCTTGTCATAGCTCACAGTCCCTCTAGCCTAACCACCTTGCACCACCGTCGTCTTGTCACCCCATAGCCGTCTCCATTTTCTCCTTCTCGTTCTCTCCTTGTCGCACGAAACGTATCCTAAATGCTCTAGGGTTTCCTATTAGCAAGATATTTAAATCTCCATTATTTACATCTGGGTCCTCTCGACTTAATTCGTATGTGTTTCGAACCCGAACTACTCATTAAAATATTTACTGACCCTTTTCCGTTGTTAAAACACAAGATAGATATGAATCCTCTTAATTAACAACGAGTGGGGTCGGCCACTAACTCGAACCATTTGATTACAACTTTTCGAGATGTTACAGAAACAACTTGTTGTGATTGAGCATTTACATCAGACACAAGTACCACCTATCGAAACAACCCATCTATTGAAACTACTAGTTTCGATTGAACAAACCTCAATCGAAACTAAGTAGTTTCGATGGCCCAGACTTAAACTATGAAAGCATTAAATTACATCAAATGTAAACTACTGAAAAACAGAAATGACAAACAAAAGACATAATTGTTCAAAGTTACACTTATGACATGGCTTCAAAATACTTAACCCTACACCATGTATATTTAAATTCATGTATAATTAGACATGTAACATATTTAAAATAACACATGATTTTATGATGTAGTGTTTAGACGAACTAATAATACAAGCCTCTATTCTCCTTGCTATCCGGTAGTGAAACGTCGCCTCAAAGGTATTAACTTGTGGGTACCTCCAATCTGGATCTGGGCCTTTAAGGCTGTGAATAGTGACAGATCATTAAGGGGCATGTTGAAGTTTGGGTAAAAGGTTACGAAGACTGTTCCGACGCTTAACGTCGTCTGAAGAGTACCGATATGTGCCCGACAAATTCCGGTTAACACTGTTAACTCAAACTCCGTTATCTCGCACGAACTCATTTAGTGCAGTTGTCTAAATTCAAACCATAAGGATTAATTCTGACATAATCCTAAACAAACTCACTTAAACTACATGGACTGATTGTGCAAATAACCAAAACTCAATTTGTTCACTTTTGAAAGTCAAAATTGAGTGCTCTTGATCCAAATTCGAATCCATAACCGAATAACTATCCAAATTTGTAACTGAAATGCACGTTAACATCATGAACGTTCATCATTGGAGCATTGAACACCATCATTGATTAGAATTAATCCCAATTATAGACATTTAAGTCGAAACCGTCGACCCTCGCACCTTAGTCCATCGAATTCGTTCAATTCGATTACCAACTAGCAAGCAAACACTCTTCACACGGTAAACGAACTCCTCTGAACCTTTTGCACAACTCAATTCGGCCGGATATGCCGGAGGCTAAGCTTTCGGAGTCACACCTGCGGCTTTTCAATCCATAATCTTATCAATTTTAATCAATTCGACCCGATGTTCATAATCTAGGGTTTCGGCTTGTCAATCGACTAAATTACCAATCTAAACTTGATGATTTTGCAATTAATTACATCTACAGGATCGCCATACATCGATTTACAAAGCTCCTATGGTTCTAAGACCAATCGCGATCAAAATTGTAAGAATTGGGACTCATTTGGATTCGGTTCATATGGGGGGCGGGGAAGAACACGGAAACACTGAGTGTTAAAACCATTCTGGCCCGACTTCTGTTGCGATACCCTAACGGGCTGGAGTGGTTAGAGCTTTGTGTTGTTGGCGAGGAGACCCGGGTTCAATACTCACAACCATTCTAGCCCGACTTCTATTTTTAAACAGGTTCTTTTATATAATATTTTTATATAAAAATAATCCATATATTATTATAATGTTATATTAATACGTTTAGAACCCGAAAAACACTCATAGGCTCGGTGTGACATCCAGCAATTTCTGGTTAACTCCGTTAACTCAAACATTGTTAGTTCAAACATTACTCATTGAAAACTCAGTTATCTCAGTTAGTCACACGTGCATTGCATTTAAGTAAGTTAATTAAATGTGTCAGTTAGTTCACACACGGCGAATCGCACTCGAGTCTAACCCGGAACGTTGGTGATTAATTAAGATAAATATTACGAATATTTAATATAAATTATGTAAATTTTATATGATTACGTGAATTATGTGAATATTATTGTTCTCGTACGTGTTTATCGTATGTTAATCGTAATTAGTATTTTTATAAATATTAGAGTTTTAAAAAAATAAAAATCGAAATTTTTTAATTATTATTAAGTGTTAGTTAATTAATAATAACATATGGACATTTAGAAAGCCCGTAGCCCAACTTAAAAACCCATTAGTGCATGCATGTATATAAGGAACTTTAAAAAAAAATAAACATAAACCCTAACCCTCATTGCCGTCGCGATCGATCCCAACCCCCAACCCTTGGCCGAGATCTTCAAGGCACCCAAAGGACTATCAATCGAGCTCCGATCGTGAATCCGAAAGTAGATACGAGCTAGTCTAAGCGTTCCTAACGTTCCTACGTAAGTCGTTTTATTAAATCCGTCGTTATTTCATTATTATTTTTGAGATCGAAACCCTAGATTATCCAAATTTAATGATTTCGAAATATGATAATGAATTAGTTAATTGTTTGATATTGTTGTATCGTATTGATGATTTTATGAACGTATATGAAACCCTAGTTGTTATACGATATGTAAATTGAATTTTGTTGATTATGTGACATATAGGAATCGCATGCTAGACGTGAATTATGATTAATATAGTTGTAATTATATTAGTTGAAATATTTGAGATTTATTAGACGTGTTAATTGTGTAAACAAAGCGTGTAATGGACGACTTACTAAAAGAGGAAACTTTGTTAAAAAGTGATTTTTGAATGTGAAGGTTTCTAGGTGTGTATGATGTTATAAATTTACTCTAGTATGTTAGTATGATTGTAATGAGTCTTGTTAAAGGGTTATTGAATGCAAGTAGCTTAAATAGATCATAGGTTACTAAAAGTGGAAACTTTTGTGATTTGGAACTTGATGTCTAAACTTAATGATGTGTGTCATGGTAATCTGTTATGTATTAGCATGTGTAGATAGACATGGAATGATGATACGAACGTGTTATAGATAATGTGATTCATTTGAAAGCAAACATGAGTTTATATATTTTTTTAAAAATAATAAATTAATGTAACGTGTATTGTTGACGTAGTTTGCCATGCTAAATTAGTTATGACTTAGGTAGCATGAAACGTGAATTATTTGTGTGCTAAGCGTGTTGTTATGCAAGTCAAACATTTAATCACTAAACGGGTCACCAACGGGTCGTCTAGTCAGACTTGGTCAAACTTAGTCAAACTTGGTCAGGCTTAGTCAAACTGGTCAAACTTAGTCAAACTTGGTCAAACTTAGTCAAACCAATAAATATTTTCTAAACCCTTAAAACAATGAGATTGTTTGGATACTTAGGGTTCATATCGCCTTGCACACACTCACACACACACACTTATAAACCGGTGTTTATATGTGGCAGTTAATCGTCAAGCATTCTATGTTCGCTTTCTTTCGCACGCACTCTAAGGTGAGTTTCACGGCCCCTTTTCTTATGGTTTAAACTTGGGGGAGAAAACATGGGTACAAACATTTAGATCTTACATTTCATTTATATCACTTGTTGTACTAAGCGCAAACATATCATGCAAGTCCTTACATATCGAACCGTTTAATATATGGGATAGCGAGGTAATCTTGAGTAGTACTACTGGGCATTGACAAGCCCCACCCGCGTTAGTCACGCTAACACGACAGGTAGTCAAACGGGTGTAACATTGACCTAAACATTTACCATTGATCATGATAGTCATGGTAGGAGGCATGTAACTAGGTTAGCTACCTACAGGGTTGTAAAAATCGCGCCTAAAAATCGCTAGGCGGCTCGTTAAGGCCTAATTTTGGCCTAGTCGATCAATTAGTCGCTAGGCGGGCCTAGGCGGTCCTAGGCGGTCCTAGGCGGGCCTAGGCGGCCAGATTCCTACGATACATTCCGGCGAAAACCTGAAATTTCCGGCCAAATTCTGGCGAAAACCTGAAATATCCGGCCAAATTCCGGCGAAACCTTTGGTGTGGTTTAAAAATGAACATTTTTATAAAAATTACATCTAAAAATGTGTGTATATATATAAAAAACTGAAAATTACATATAAAAAATCCAATCCGATTAATCCCGCCTAGGCCCCGATTAAGCCCGCCTAGGCCCTACCCCACCGCCCGACTAGCGCCTAGCGATTTTTACAACACTGGCTACCTATGATATAAATTGTAAATTGTTTTATCTAGTATTCTTTACAAACATTGAAACTTGTGAACTCACCAACCTAGTGTTGACACGTTTTAGCATGTTTTCTCAGGTCATTAAGGTACAAGCACAAGCTAAGGCATGCATGCATTCGAAGTACATCATTTTCAAACTCAAAAACTATTTATTTCATTTATTGTTAGATTATTTATTTTTGGCGCGACTGTTTTGGCGCATGCTTTTCATTTAACTTTTTGCTTCCGCAGTCTTACATTAAATTAGTGTTTTCATTACTAGTGTTGCATCGTGACTATGAGCAATACTAGTGGTTTTCTTAAACTCATATAGAGTCGTTCAAAGTAACTAATGACTGAGATCCTGGTATGTCACGCTCCTAACGGTAAAACCCCGTTAGTGGATTTTGGGGGTGTGAAAGATTGGTATCAGAGACATTGGTTATAGAGAACTAGGAAATGCATACTAGATTATAACCACGTACATGCATTAGTTACACAACACTTACACTCAAACATGGCACTCACTCATCCCGTTACAAGAAATGTCGACCCCGCCTAATTCACCCGCATCCCTAGTCGTTCAGGAGCACGATGTTCCTACCGTACCTTTGCCAGAACCGAGGAGACGTCGACTCAACCCGATCAACACCACTGTAGGGTATGATGAGCCTATTCATGTGCGTGTCAGAGGCAACATGCAGGACTGGGATTGGTATCCCGATAGGATCAGGAGCTGGATCCGCGAGGAGGAAGTCCCACCTCCACTCACTGCTGACATTGCTTCTTCTTCTTCATCTTCTGTGCGAGCTTTGCCACCATTGCAGTACCCCTTTGAGCAGGTGTTAGCTGCCTTTGTAGCTAGGATGGACCAGGAGATCCGGAACATGAGAGATGCAGCAGGGGAGATTTCTGGTATATTAGAGCGACAGATTCCGATGAATCAGAAAATTGACAATCTTACTTCAGATTTAGCAGTCACTGATAAAGTGCATGAGAATTTGGAAAATAGATGTGTGGATATGGAAGACCGACTGAACACTATAGAGTGGAACCTAGATATACTCCACACCAGGATTGAGCAAGTGGAGGCTCGACTTGCAGCTGCTAAAGCAGTAGGAGTTGAACCAGATGATGCACCCATAGGAGATCTGGCCGAGGACGAGGATGCAGCATCTGATGTTACATCAGCTAGCAGTGGCATTTGATATCTTATCTTCATTACTTATTTATGTCTTTTCTTTTGAACCAAGATGGGCAGGGTTGTTCCCATCCAACAGATGTTTCTAGAATTTTGATGTTTGGTTGAATTTAGTTGTAATCGTTACAATTTATTTTATCAAGTATTACTATTATTGAAATGTTAGATGTTGTGGTTTGAATTTCTTTGTTTACTGGTACTTGTATGATGATAAAAATGCGATGTATTTTTTTTTCATTATTGTATGTTGTGAATGTAAAGATAATGTTTAGAAGAGGAAATGGACGTGATGGAAGCGCCGGAGGACGCGGTGGTCGCGGAAACATTAACATGACTGCAGCCGAGCTCGCGGCACTCATAAATGAGCGTGTGGCTGAAGCTGTAGCAGCTAGCCAAGCCGTTGCTAATGCCGGAGGTAAATCGATAAATTATCGACTCTAGTGAGTCATCATTCGTCCTAAACTCAAATTCGAATATGGTATTCTTAAAGCGCATTCTTGTTTACAATTCAGGTCAGCACAACCATCAGCAGGTTTGTACTTTCAACGCGTACATGGATTGCAAGTCTCACTCATTCAGTGGAGCCGAAGGGGCTGTTGGCTTACTCAGATGGATGGAGAAATCTGAATCCGCTTTTGCAATGTGTAATTGCCTGCCGAATAATCAGGTGAAGTATGCATCTGGCACACTTGAGGGTCCGGCCCTTACCTGGTGAAACTCCCAAGTGCAAATGCTAACTCTTAAGATGGCAAACGCATTGCCATGGGACGAATTTAAGACTATGTTGCGGGAGGAGTATTGTCCCCGCGATGAAGTGTAGAAACTTGAGGGCGAGTTCTGGAACCTCAAGATGGAGGGATCGCCTACACTACTCGTTCGCATGAACTGGCGAACTTATGTCCACAAATGGTAACACCTCCCTATAAGAGAATCGAGAAATTCATTGATGGTTTGGTTCCGCAAATTCAGAGCATGGTGACATCTTCTAATCCTACTACAATCCAGCAAGCAATCAGGTTGCCTCACAGGCTAACCGATCAGGCAGTCGCTCAGGGCACCCTACCCCCTAGAGGTGCGTTATCAAAGACAACTGACAACAAGCGGAAGTTTGACAGTTCATTCCCCAAAACCTTCCAGTCAAACCCACCTTCTCAGCAACAACAACAACAACATCGTAAGCTTGAACCTTCAAAGAACAACAATCAGTCTAACTCTTCTCAGCAGAATCAAGGTTCTTATATTAGCAAGTACCCCGAAGTGCAAAAAATGTAACTTCCACCATCATGGAGCATGTGACCGGTACCGTTGCCACCGGTGTGGAAAGATGGGTCATTTGGCCCAAGACTGTAGAGTAGATCTGCAGAACAAACAGACACCACCTGGAGACACACCCAAAGGCTGTTTTGAGTGTGGTAAAGAAGGGCATTTCAAGAAAAATTGCTCGTAGTTGAGGAGAAACAGAAACGGGAATGGAAATGGCCACAATCATCAGGGCGGTAATGGAAATGGTAATAACCACCAGAGTGGAAATGGTAATAACAACGGAAATGGTGCAAAGGGCTGAGCATTTGTGATTGAATCGGGAGAAGCTCGGAATGATCGGAACGTGGTTAACGGTATGTTTCTCTTAAACGATCATTTTGCTTCTGTACTTTCTGATACTGGCGCCGATAGAAGTTTTATATCTAGAGGACTTAGTAGTCAGTTAGAAATAAACCCAACTTTATTAGAACACCATTATACCGTAGAGATAGTAGGCGGTAAAGTAATCGAGGTAACCCACATTCTCAAGGGATGTAAATTAGAACTATCTGGTCACAAACTCGACATCGATCTCATGCCAGTTACACTAGGCAGTTTTGACATAATTGTGGGCATGGATTGGTTGTCTAAAAATCAAGCTGAGATCATCTGTAGTGAGAAGATCGTTCGTATACCCCTTCCTAGTGGAGAGATCCTATCCGTTCAGGGCGAAAGAAGTGGTGCAGTCATGAGCATCATATCTTTCATGAAGTCTCAGAAGTTTCTGCGTAAGGGTCATACCATAATTCTAGCCCTTGTCGCTAAGAAGTCCACCGAGGAGAAAAAGTTAGAAGATATCCTGATCGTTCATGAATTCCCAGAAGTATTTCCTGAAGACCTACCTGGTCTTCCACCTCATCGCCAAGTCAAATTCCAGATTGACCTAACACCCGGAGCAGCGCCTATTGCTCAAGCACCATATAGACTTGCACCAAGTGAGTTGCAGGAGCTATCCACTCAACTACAAGAGTTATTGGATAAAGGTTTCATCCGACCGAGCTCATCGCCATGGGGAGCTCCAGTCCTATTTGTCAAAAAGAAAGATGGAACTTTCCGCATGTGCATTGATTACCGAGATTTAAACAAGATAACAGTCAAGAACCGCTACCCACTACCCCGTATTGACGATTTATTCGACCAACTTCAAGGGTCAAGTTTCTACTCGAAAATCGACTTAAGATCTGGATATCATCAGCTGAGAGTTCGAGATGAAGATGTATCCAAGACTACATTCAGAACCCGGTACGGCCATTTCGACTTTTTGGTTATGCCATTTGGATTAACCAACGCACCCGCGGTGTTCATGGACCTCATAAACCGTGTGTGTAAACCTTACCTGGACCAGTTCGTCATTTTTTTTATTGACGATATCCTCATATACTCTAAGAGTCAGGAAGAGCATGAGGAGCATCTGCGTTTGATCCTTGAGCTACTGAAATAGGAGCAGCTGTACGCTAAGTTTTCCAAATGCGATTTTTGGATTCGCGAGGTTCAATTTCTAGGACATGTGATCAATGAAAAAGGAATACATGCCGATCCAGCCAAAGTGGAAGCTATCAAGAATTGGGCAGCACCAACAACTCCGAAGGAAGTTCGGCAATTTCTAGGATTGGCCGGATACTACCGTCGCTATATCGAGGGATTCTCAAAGATTGCCCAACCTCTCACCGCCTTAACCCAAAAAGATAAACCCTATAATTAGAGCGAGACTCAAGAATCAGCATTCCAGCTACTGAAGCAGAAACTATGTAGCGCGCCCATCCTATCTCTACCGGAGGGAACGGATGACTTCGTGATGTATTGCGATGCCTCCATTCAAGGTCTCGGTGTGTATTGATGCAACGCGACAAGGTTATCGCATACGCTTCTCGATAGTTAAAAATCCACGAAAAGAACTACACGACTCACGATTTGGAGTTAGGAGCCGTGGTGTTTGCACTCAAGATATGGAGACATTACTTGTACGATACCAAGTGCACCATCTACACCGATCACAAGAGTCTTCAGCATATTTTTGAGTAGAAAGAGTTGAACATGCGTCAACGTCGTTGGATCGAGTTATTAAACTATTATGATTGTGCAATCAAGTACCATCTGGGCAAAGATAATGTGGTGGTCGTGCCCTAAGCAGAAAAGAAACCAAACCCCGGCGAGTTAGAGCATTACAACTCACTATTCATACAGGATTACCCGAACAAATCCGTAATGCCCAACTCGAAGCCTTAAAAGAGGAGAACTTATCATTAGAATCCACTCGTGGTATGGAGAAACAACTTGAGGTTAAATCAGATGGTATTCGTTATTTCGTGGAACGAATATGGATACCAGTATATGGAAACCTAAGAGATCTAGTCATGGATGAAGCTCACAAATCCCGATACTCTATCCATCCGGGATCTAACAACATGTATCACGATCTAAAAGTTTTGTATTGGTGGCCGAACATGAAAGCCGACATAGCCACCTACGTGAGCAAGTGCTGACTTGTTCCAAGGTCAAAGTGGTGTACCAAAAGCCATCCGGATTACTTCAACAACCGGAAATACCAATGTGGAAATGGGAGCAGATTTCCATGGATTTCATAACCAAATTACCCCGAACCCCTACGGGATGTGACACAATCTGGGTGATAGTGGATCGCCTAACCAAATCCGCTCATTTTCTTGCTATCAAAGAGACAGACAAAATGGAAAAGTTAACTCGCATCTATCTTAAAGAAGTAGTATCCCGTCATGGAGTGCCAATCTCCATCATTTCCGATAGAGACGCCCGATTCACCTCACGTTTCTGGCAATCATTGCAGAAAGCTCTAGGCACGCGCCTGGATATGAGCACAACGTATCATCCTCAAACAGATGGCCAGAGCGAGCATACCATTCAAACCCTAGAAGACATGCTACGAGCTTGTGTGATTGATTTTAGTAACAGTTGGGAGACTCACTTACCTTTAGTGGAATTCTCCTACAATAACAGCTATCATACTAGCATCAAAGTAGCACCGTTCGAGGCTTTGTACAGGAGAAAGTGTCAATCACCACTTGCTGGGCTGAAGTTGGAGATAGTCAACTTACGGGTCTTGAACTTGTGCATGAAACCTCAGAGAAAATCGTGCAAATCCTAAACCGTATGGTGGCAGCTCGTGACCGTCAAAAGAGTTATGCAGACAAGCGCAAAAAACCGCTAGAATTCCAAGTGGGCGACAAAGTATTATTAAAGGTCTCACCGTGGAAGGGTGTGATTCGTTTTGGAAAACGAGGAAAGTTAAACCCGCGTTACGTTGGACCATTCGAGATAGTGAAAAGGATTGGTCCAGTAGCATATCAACTGAACCTACCGGATACACTCAATGGAGTGCACAATGTCTTTCATGTCTCAAACCTAAAGAAGTGCCTGTCAGATGAGACACTTGTAGTTCCACTCGAGGAGTTGGAAATTGATGAACAACTACGTTTTATTGAGGAACCAGTTGAAATCATGGACCGAGAGGTCAAGACTCTCAAGCGTAGTAAGATACCTATTGTCAGAGTTCGTTGGAACTCGAAGCGTGGACCGGAGTTCACGTGGGAACGAGAGGATCAGATGATGAAAAAGTATCCTCACCTTTTCAAACAGTCAATGGCAAACACGGAAGGTACTAACTAAATTTTGAGACGAAATTTATTTCAATAAGGGGATGATGTGACAAACCTAAACTTTTTGTTTCAGACGTTACCGACTTCGTTTAATTTTCGGGACGAAAATTCTTTCAACAAGGGGATGATGTGACATCCGACAATTTCAGGTTAACTCCGTTAACTCAAACATCGTTAGTTCAAACATTATTCATTGCAAACTCAGTTATCTCAGTTAGTCACACGTGCATTGCATTTAATTAAGTTAATTAAATGTGTCAGTTAGTTCACACACGGCGAATCGCACTCGAGTCTAACCCGAAACGTTGGTGATTAATTAAGATAAATATTACGAATATTTAATAATTTATATTTAATATAAATTATGTGAATTTTATGTGATTACGTGAATTTACGTGAATTATGTAAATATTATTGTTCTCGTACGTGTTCATCGTATGTTAATCGTAATTAGTATTTTTATAAATATTAGAGTTTTATAAAAATAAAAATCAAAAGTTTTTAATTATTATTAAGTGTTAGTTAATTAGTAATAACATGTGGACATTTAGAAAGCCCGTAGCCCAACTTAAAAACCCATTAGTGCATGCATGTATATAAGGAACTTTAAAAAAAATAAACAAAAACCCTAACCCCCATTGCCGTCGCGATCGATCCCAACCCCCCACCCCTTGGCCGAGATCTTCAAGGCACCCAAAGGACTATCAATCGAGCTCCGATCGTGAATCCGGAAGTAGATACGAGCAATTCTAAGCGTTCCTAACGTTCCTACGTAAGTCGTTTTTATTAAAATCCGTCGTTATTTCATTATTATTTTTGAGATCGAAACCCTAGATTATACAAATTTAATGATTTCGAAATATGATAATGAATTAGTTAATTGTTTGATATTGTTGTATCGTATTGATGATTTTATGAACGTATATGAAACCCTAGTTGTTATACGATATGTAAATTGAATTTTGTTGATTATGTGACATATAGGAATCGCATGCTAGACGTGAATTATGATTAATATAGTTGTAATTATATTAGTTGAAAGATTTGAGATTTATTAGACGTGTTAATTGTGTAAACAAAGCGTGTAATGGACGACTTACTAAAATAGGAAACTTTGTTAAAAAGTGATTTTTGAATGTGAAGGTTTCTAGGTGTGTATGATGTTATAAATTTACTCTGGTATGTTAGTATGATTGTAATGAGGCTTGTTAAAGGGTTATTGAATGCATGTAGCTTAAATAGATCATAGGTTACTAAAAGTGGAAACTTTTGTGATTTGGAACTTGATGTCTAAACTTAATGATGTGTGTCATGATAATCTGTTATGTATTAGCATGTGTAGATAGACATGGAATGATGATACGAACGTGTTATAGATAATGTGATTCATTTGAAAGCAAACATGAGTTTATATATTTTTTTAAAATAATAAATTAATGTAACGTGTATTGTTGACGTAGTTTGCCATGCTAAATTAGTTATGACTTAGGTAGCATGAAACGTGAATTATTTGTGTGCTAAGCGTGTTGTTATGCAAGTCAAACATTTAATCATTAAACGGGTCACCAACGGGTCGTCTAGTCAGACTTGGTCAGACTTAGTCAAACTTGGTCAGACTTAGTCAAACTGGTCAAACTTAGTCAAACTTGGTCAAACTTAGTCAAACCAATAAATATTTTCTAAACCCTTAAAACAATGAGATTGTTTGGATACTTAGGGATCCTATCGCCTTGCACACACACACACACACACACACTTATAAACCGGTGTTTATATGTGGCAGTTAATCGTCAAGCATTCTAAGTTCGCTTTCTTTCGCACGCACTCTAAGGTGAGTTTCACGGCCCCTTTTCTTATGGTTTAAACTTGGGGGAGAAAACATGGGTACAAACATTTAGATCTTACATTTCATTTATATCACTTGTTATACTAAACGCAAACATATCATGCAAGTCCTTACATATCGAACCGTTTAATATATGGGATAGCGAGGTAATCTTGAGTAGTACTACTGGGCATTGACAAGCCCCACCCGCGTTAGTCGCGCTAACACGACAGGTAGTCGAACGGGTGTAACATTGACCTAAACATTTACCATTGATCATGATAGTCATAGTAGGAGGCAGTTCAAAAATAAACAGTCAGCTTCGGTGTCGAAACGCTTTAGTAACATGTAACTAGGTTAGCTACCTATGATATAAATTGTAAATGGTTTTATCTAGTATTCTTTACAAACATTGAAACATGTGAACTCACCAACCTAGTGTTGACACGTTTTAGCATGTTTTCTCAGGTCATTAAGGTACAAGCACAAGCTAAGGCATGCATGCATTCATTCGAAATCCATCATTTTCAAACTCAAAAACTATTTATTTCATTTATTGTTGGATTATTTATTTTTGGCGCGACTGTTTTGGCGCATGCTTTTCATTTAACTTTTCGCTTCCGCAGTCTTACATTAAATTAGTGTTTTCATTACTAGTGTTGCATCGTGACTATGAGCAATACTAGTGGTTTTCTTAAACTCATATAGAGTCGTTCAAAGTAACTAATGACTGAGATACTGGTATGTCACGCTCCTAACGGTAAAACTCCTTTAGTGGATTTTGGGGGTGTGACACTCGGGAATGAATTTATAACTCGTTTTTAATTATTATCCCCACATTTAAAATAATATAATTATTTATATTATTACCTAAGGTTATTATTTAACTCGTACAAACACACAAACATTTATAACTTGTGTTTGGTGACGTTTTGAACGTAACACTTCCATAATAAATAGTAAACTAGGGATTCTCTAATCCCGGCGACATGTTTGTCTACTCGTTAATCATTAGTGTGTTTTAGGATATCCGACCTATCCCGTATCATTGTCACAAACTCTTACGAGTTCCTAACAATAATGAGTCATATTCTAGGACATTCGTAGACTATCCATGTGCTATCTATTCGTGGTGTTGTTGCATCCTTGTGTGGTGCTAAATTACTACGCTTACATAACTTAGGTGAGTTTCACGACCCCTTTACTGCTTTTTAAATTGGGGGAGAAAACATGACGCAAACACTTTTGATTATTGTAATTCATATATTATCACTTGTTAAGACTAAGTGTAACACTCTATAATAAAAGTCCTTACACACCGAACCGTTTAATGTGAACATAGCGAGGTAATCTTGAGTAGTACTAATGGGTTTGACAAACCCCACCCGCGTTAGTCGCTCTAACTCGATTGGAGGTCGAACGGGTGTAATATTGACCTAAACACGACACCATTGTTGATAGACTTGGTGGGAGGCATTCAAACACAAACAAACAGTCAGCTTCGGTTTCGAGCGCTCTAGTAAACATGAACATAGGCTAGCTACCTATTGATATATATATATATATATATATATTGAATGTACATAATCTGACAAATGCTATTACAAACTGAAACCTGTTAACTCACCAACCTAGTGTTGACACTTTTTCTTACATGTTTTCTCAGGTCGCTAAGGCACAGGTTGCACATCTAGGACATGCATGGAGTCCGATTATCATTTCATTCATATGCAAACATTTTGAAACAATTTACTTGTTTTTATTAAACTTGACTTGGGCGCGTTTGTTTAACGCAATAACTACTTGACGTAAATCGCTTCCGCATTTAACTCTGAACATTTAATGGTTTTGTTTAAACTCATATAGTGTCGTTTGACGTAACTAATGACTGAGATCCTGGTTTGTCACAAGCCTAGCAGTAAAACTCCGTTAGTGGATTTTGGGGGTGTGACACGATACATGTGTGTTGGTACTCTACGAATCTGGTAACGACTAGAGCGATACGAGGGAACGCTTGAAGGCCTTTTCTTCCATGGAACGTAAGGGCGAGTCTTGGATATGTGAATATCCTTGAGATTGATAGATCCTTGGAAGATCTGGGGGTAGGGAGATATTTACTAGGTGTTCTAAGGTTGTGGCTGGGAGTTGGTGAGAATCAAACTTGGAGGTTTGGATGAACTCCTTGACAACTGGGTTGGAAGTAGGACTGATTAACCTCCTGACTCTTTTAGATAGGGTATTTTGGGGTTTAGAGAAGACACTATATGAGTTAACTAAAGGCATACTACTAATAGGTATTTTAGAATCATCAGATACATACCAGATCTCATATAACTGATCAATCTTAGACGCGGAGGACTAACGGAAAGTAGAACTGGAACGGGATAGGCTATGATCGGTATTCATAACTGGGTTTGAGCGTTCTTGACACTTCAATACTTCTTAACTCGTTCTTTATGAGATTTACCGTACCGCGACCCCTTGTCGTCTTACACTCAACAACGCGTCGTAGCTTAATCCGTATTGATAACTTATCACTAACGTCGTACCAATCAATTAAACCTTAGCAAGATTGGTTTTCTGTTGTGAGAGATCCGCGCAAAGTCGGTAGTCACAAAGCATACTAATCCGAACCTTTACAAAGGGATAACATGAGCACTTAAGGCTTTGATACCAAGAGGTGGGGTAGTGTATGGCTAATCTATATAAGACCAGTAAAATAAGATAAAAGACTCAAAGGGCTAAATGATAAAAGACTCAAATGATAAATATAAAATAGACATTCAAGAATTGACATATAAGTCTAACAAGAAGAAAGGTTTTGAGGGGTGATGGAGCAGAAGAGGAAGAAGAAGAGGGGCTTTGTTACGATTTAGTTTTTTTGTATAAAGTTTTTTGAATATTACTAGCTGCTTCGTTGCAACGCGTGGATAATTTTTTTAACAATTTCGTTTTCCTATTACTTTATTTTACAAGTTTTGGAAGACGTTAGTTTCTTTCGTGGTTTAACATGTCGCAACACACATAAACACCATTCTAGTTGGTCACAGTTTAAAGAAAATGTTTGTACTATCAAAACTTTTAAGCACCATTGAATCATTGATAGAAAAAAAAGAGAAAAAAATGAAAAAAAGGGGTCAGATAACTGGGATATAACAAAGTTAAAGTTAGCAATAAAAGGACTAATACTAGTCCCACCGGTGACTTTTTGCTTGAGGTCATGAGGTTTTTAATTTAAAAAAAAGTAAAAAATCAATTATGGCAACAAAAGCTTACAACCTTTTTTGTTTTTTACTTAAATTGTTTAGACCAATAATTTAGTGACACCTCACCATTTATTTTTCTTAATATTTTATTATCATACTTCATTTAGCACTTTAATTTTTTAAATAATTTTTACCAGTTATTCAAAAAAAATTAAATACCCAGTTTTTTTTTCTGAACATTCTATATAAATTTTATAAAAACGAAGTTGTTTTAAAATATATATATATATATATATATATAATTTTTATTATAAAATAAAATAAAATAAATATTAACCATTTAATTAATGCTTCAAAATATAACAATAATTATTTTTAATATTTTTATTTCTTAGTAGAATAAAAATACTTATAGGTTTATTTATTTAGTAATAAAATTAGTTTGGGTTGGGTTGGGAATGAGTGAAAAAATAGGTTGGGCTGTCCAGAAGGAAGAGAGAAATTAATTTTTTTTTTAATAAAAAGCTGGGTTGGGTACTTGGGTTGGTTTGTGAACGAGGATAGTCTAAAAACGGAAATTGACATCCATCGGAGGAGGAGATAACTTTCTTGTTTGGTGGACTTTAGATTCGCATCAGAAGCTCAACGCAGCCTTCGCTTTCAAGCTCACTATTACGTCATCCAGTTCCAATCGCCGGTGAGAATTCAATTCCATTTGTATAGTACGATCACAATTTCCGAATCGCTGGTTATTTAAGGATTTGTATTTGTTTACGTATATCATTGCAAATCGTAAAGAAAATTTTGATTGAACGGAAGAGATGAGGCTAGCGCCGAGGGAAGTGGAGAAATTGATGTTACACAATGCTGGATACTTGGCTCAAAAGCGTCTTGCTCGTGGATTAAGGCTTAATTACACTGAAGCTGTTGCACTTATTGCTACTCAGGTACTAAATCCCTTTCATATTCTGTTGCACCCGAAAATTTACATCGTTACTAACCTTGAAGCCCTTGGAATGTCCATTTGACCATAAAGTCAAACTGTGCTGGAATGGGAAATGTTAAATTTACATGTCAACAGGATCACTATTAACCTTCAAACTGTTTGAGTTGTTTATTTCATTTCTTGTCAACAGGATCACAGTTGCTACAAATATGAACATGTTGGATGCTAGTTCTTCTTTATAAAATTTGAATTTCAGAAGTTCAATGTTTCATCTAAAATCAGATTGTTTGATTGTTTTTCTGTCATATTGTTAGATTTTGGAGTTTGTACATGACGGCGACAAGAGTGTGGCAGAATTAATGAATGTTGGGAGACAGCTTTTAGGAAGGTACCCATTGTAACTTGATAAAATTTCTGTTATCAACTAGGAGTCATTGTAGATGTTGATAGTATTAGGTTTTTGTACATAGCTTGTTAACTTCTGAAGTTTTTGTAATGAACCATATTGGGTTGTTAGTTAACTGGACTCTAAGTTGTTTTTTTTAACCAAAAACAATATGTAATTAGATCACGTGATGATCGTTTCTTGTTTGGCATTTTACTCATGAGGTGGTTTATCTCTAAGCTACCAAACTAGCCTACTTTTTGAGGGGTGGCTTGCCAGGTCATCTTTTTACCAGCTGCTCGTCCATTAAACTACCAAATTAGCCCATCTCAGAGAGTATAATTATCAGGTCCATATATTATGGAGCATTAGCGATATCTTGTATAGAGATAGAGATTTAGATATATCTTGTATTATGATAGCATTATTTGGTAATAAATGTAAATATCTACCAAATATAGATTAGGGCCAATGTAATCTATAAATACCGATTGGTATTATGAATGAAGGGTGATCAATTTACAATCCATTATCATGGTATCAGAGCCTACCTCTGGTAACCTTAAACCCTAATTTTTTTTTCCTTCCTGGCGGCTACCACTTCTGTCCATTTTTTTTCTAACAGACTACTGCTTCTGTCGGACCTGCCCCTTCTTCTCAGTCTTCTCAACCCTGCTGCCATGGAATCCAAAACCCTTCATCCGGCCCTGATGGTCACCAACATTCGGAATTTTATTCCTATTACCCTTGAGATGGAGAGTGGCCAATACACGTCATGGGCAGAATTATTTAAAATTCACTGCCGTGCTTTTCAGGTTATTGATCATATTAACCCAAAAGCCAAAACTGAAGTCCCTTCTTCTTATTCGGTCAAACCTCCGGATGCCGAACTGTGAGCCCGTTTGGATGCCATTGTCATCCAATGGATTTACAGTACGATATCCAATGACCTCTTACACACTATCCTAAAACCCGATTCTACTTCAGCACAAGCATGGACTGCTCTTGGAAATATTTTCCAAGATAATCAGAATGAACATGCAGTGTATTTGGAACACAAGTTTGTTACCACTCGCCTAGAGAATTTTCAAAACTGCTCAGCATATTGTCAGGCGTTGAAGATGCTTTCTGACCGGTTAGCAAATGTTGGTGCCCGGTTTCGAACCAACGATTGGTCTTACAACTCTTTGCTGGTCTCACTGATATGTATGAAGGTGTGGCTATGATGATCCAGCAAACCAAACCACTACCTGAGTTTTATGAAGCCCGTTCCCGGCTGATCATGGAGGAAGCACGCAAAAGTAATCAGGCCACTAATTCTGCTGCTGCTGCCGGGACTGCTCTCAACGTTCATACATCCCGATATCCAGATTACTACCGCCAGCAGAATAATCAGCCTTCCCCTGACTACAACAGAGAGCAACGGGGTCGGGGCCGTGGCCGTGAACAGAGGCCATGGCACTGCACCTGGGTATACTCGCCAAAACTACTCCCCACAACAGCAGTCTGGTAACCATTCTTGGGCTCAACAACCTAGTGGGCCTACTCATTGGACTCCCCAACAGCCCAGTTACCAGTCATGGGCTCAACCGGCCTTTCAACCTGCTCAATGGGCTCCCCAACAGCCCGGTTACCAGTCATGGGCTGCACCATGCCCTTATCCTACAGTCCAGCCACCCAAACCTCAGTACGGCCCAAGCCCATCTGCCACCAATCAGGGTATCATCGGCCCAAAACCAGCCCAGTCCTATGATGCGTCTGAAGCAAGTTTCACCCCTACTGATCTGGAACAGGCATTTCATACCATGTCTCTAACACCACCAGACCAGAACTGGTACATGGATACTGGTGCGACCTCTCATATGTCCAATAACCCAGGTAACTTCTCATCTTATGTCAATAATGGTATTTTTCGGAATGTAATTGTAGGTAATGGCGCTCAAATTCCAATCCACGGTACCGGTAACCAAACCCTTTCCCTACCTTACCCACCTCTCAACTTATATAATATTCTTCATGTTCCTAATCTTGTCAAAAATTTACTTTCGGTACGTCGGCTCACAACTGACAATAACATTTCAATGGAATTTGATAAATTTGGTTTTGATGTGAAGGATTTCCAGACCCGCACTCCCCTGCTTAGGTGCAAAAGCACGGGGGATCTCTATCCGCTCACCTTCACTCCTCATTCCAAAGTCACCAGTCCGTCTGCTTTTGCTGCCATCACTCAAGATCTCTGGCATCACCGCCTTGGACACCCGGGATCTCCTATTTTATCTTATTTGCACAAACATTTATCTTTTTCTCGTAATGTAAACAAATCTTCGGCTTGTATTTTGGGAAAACATGTTAAATTGTCGTTTGGTTCTTCTACTTCTGTTACTTTTTCACCTTTTGATATCATTCACAGTGATGTGTGGACCTCTCCCGTATTAAGCTCGGGAGGTCACAAATATTATCTATTATTTTTAGATGACTTCTCTAATTTCCTATGGACTTTTCCACTGTCACATAAGTCTCAGGTTTTTCCAACATTTGTTAAGTTTCATAAATTTATTCAAGCCCAATTTCATAAAAACATAAAATCCATGCAATGTGATAATGGCAAAGAATATCATAACCAGTCCTTCCATCAATTTTGTGCCACACACTGTATGGTCCAACGTTTCTCCTGCCCCTACACCTCTTCCCAAAATGGCAAATCTGAACGAAAAATAAGATCCATTAACAACATCATTAGGACTCTTTTAGCCCACGCTTCTGTTCCCCTAAATTTCTGGCCTCATGCTTTAGAACTTGCCACTTATCTCCTGAACAATCTACCTAGTCAGGTTATATCTTTCTCCACTCCCACCTTTCGCCTCTATCATACTCAACCATCTTATTCCCATCTTCGTGTATTTGGTTGTCTATGTTATCCTCTCATCCCATCCACCAATATTCACAAACTTGAAATGCGTTCTTCACCTTGTGTCTTCCTTGGCTATCCTACCACACATCGAGGCTATAAATGTTAAGATATGTCTACCGGCCAACTCACCATATCCCGACACGTCATATTTGACGAAACCATCTTCCCTTTTAAAAACAACCACCCCAGCCCTCCTCGGTATGACATCTTCATATCAGAACCTCACCCCTCCCTTTGGTACCACGCAGCCTCCCCTATCCCTCCCTCTCTGGTACCACCTACACAGTCACCCACCACTAGCCCAGCCTCCCCTCACCAGGCTACACCCTCCCCTCCATCGAGCACTACAACTACCACCTACCCGCTCACCTACTCCCGCCGCCCAAAGCCTGTTGTCCCCACTGTTCCGGAACCCACAACCTCCTCCCCCAGTTCTGGTCCAGACTAGCCACCCATCCAGAACCTTCCGGCCCGTACTATTACCACCCGTAGTATGTCGGGTATCTCCAAGCTCAAACAGCCCTTCTTTAATTTAAACACTTCTACCATTTCCCCTCTCCCACGTAACCCATCCGCAGCCCTTACCAACCCGGATTGGAAAAGCGCCATGCTCGATGAGTTCCGTGCCCTTATCAATAATAACACTGGGATTTGGTACCTCGACATCCTAATATGAACATTGTCAGAAGCATGTGGATTTTTAAACACAAAACCCGTTTGGATGGCTCATTAGAAAGATATAAAGCCTGTTTGGTATGTGACGGACGATCTCAACAGGTTGGTGTGGATTGTGGGGAAACTTTCAGCCCCGTGGTAAAACCAGCCACCATTCGAATCGTTCTCAGTATTGCGGTTTCGAAGGCTTGGACCATTCATCAGTTGGACGTAAAGAATGCGTTTCTCCACGGGAAACTTAATGAAACAGTGTATATGCATCAACCTATGGGATTCCGGGATGCACGTTTTCCCGATCATGTGTGTTTGTTGAAGAAATCTCTATACGGCCTGAAACAAGCACCACGTGCTTGGTATCAACGTTTTGCCGACTGTGTCTTTCGTATGGGTTTTCAACAAATCCGTTGTGACAATTCGTTATTTATCTACCAGCAAATTAGACTAAGTGATATAGTATAGGGACTAGACTTGTAATATGGTGTTCTATATAAACACCTCTTTATGTAAACCCTAAACACACAATCACAATCTAATACAATCATATTACAAGGTTTAAGTTGGTATCAGAGCTAGGTTACAACCATCTGAAAACATCTCCGGCGGGGCGGCCGCCGCCGCTCCACCACGCCTCTCTTTTCTTTACAAGCTTTTTTTTTATCGTTCAATAACCAGATCCCCCACCACCAAACAACCGCGCTTAGTCTTCTCTATCCACTCCTACTGCCGCCGTCAACCACCACTGCCGCCTCCACCTATGGCGGAACCCTAGCCGCCACAGCGGCGGAACCCTAGCCGCCATAGCGGCGGAACCCTAGCCGCCTCCACCTATAGCGGAACCCTAGCCGCTACAGCGGCGGAACCCTAGCCGCCAAAGCGGCGGTACCCTATCCGCCACCACAAACACCACCGTCGCCGCCCTAAACCCTAACTCCTCCCCGTCGCCGCCACTATACAACAGTGGTCGTTTTTCCGGCGACGTGCGCCTCGCGAAAGCCACAATGCTTTCAGTTCCGTTTATTCGAGGGTTGCATAAAAAAAAATAGAGATCTACAATAAGGGAGTAAAAAAAAAAGAAAAGGGGAACAAACCCCTAGTTGTTGAAGAACTCCGGCGAAGTGGTGACGTCCGGAAGAAGATTAGGGTTTTCCTAATGAAGTTTCGATTGGGCCTTTGAGGCTGGGCCTCACAAGCCCATTTACCATTGCTGTAAAAAGAAAAAAAAATGTGTGTGACGGGCGAAAGCATGGTGGAGAAGGAGAAGACCAATTATCTTTTTAGTTTTATGTTTTTATATTTTCAACCTAAATCTCTCCCGAGCTTAGTTTGCGGGGGAATATTAGACTAAATGATATAGTATAGGGACTAGACTTGTAATATGGTGTTCTATATAAACACCTCTTTATGTAAACCCTAAACACACAATCACAATCTAATACAATCATATTACAAGGTTTAAGTCACGGCATATATTTTGCTTTATGTTGATGATATCTTGTTGGTAACATCTTCGGATAGGCTAAGACACCGGTTCATGAAACCTTTGGCAGCCAAATTCGCCATGAAAGACCTTGGTCCTATCAGCTATTTTCTAGGTGTGGCAGTTACTAGACATCCGAATCACTCTTTATTTTTGACCCAACAAAAGTATGCAGGTGAGATTCTTCAGCGTGCAGGAATGACCACTTGTAATCCCGCCGTCACCCCGGTCGACACAAGTCACAAAATGAGCTCCACAGATGGTGACATGCTTGAAACACCAACTGAATATCGCCAACTGTGTGGGGCCTACAGTATCTCACCTTCACAAGACCGGACATCAGTTATGCGGTTCAACAAGTTTGTATGCACATGCATGCTCCCCGGTCCACTCATATGGCTACCCTTCGGCGTATTTTACGTTACATTCAAGGTACAATCAGCTATGGTCTTACTATTCAACAATCGGATACTCGTTCTCTAGTTTCCTACACCGATGCTGATTGGGCCGGGTGCCCGGATAACCGGCGGTCTACCTCCGGTTACTGTGTTTACATGGGGGGATAACCTTCTCTCCTGGTCTTCTAAAAGACAAGCTACTGTTTCCCGCTCCAGTGCTGAGGCGGAATACCGGGGAGTTGCTAACGTTGTTTCTGAAACTTGTTGGGTACGCAACCTTCTCGGTGAACTTCATTATCCTCCCTCCAAGGCCACACTTGTGTATTGCGACAATGTCAGTGCAATGTACTTATCCACCAATCCGGTTCAGCACCAGCGTACTAAACACATTGAAATTGACATCCATTTTGTTCGTGAGAAGGTAGCTTGTGGTCAGGTCAGAGTTCTCCATATTCCCTCTCGCTTCCAAATCGCTGACATATTCACCAAGGGTCTACCACGGGTTTTGTTTGAAGATTTTCGGACAGTCTTAACATACGGCCTCCTCCCGTTTCGACTGCGGGGGTGTATTAGCGATATCTTGTATAGAGATAGAGATTTAGATATATCTTGTATTATGATAGCATTATTTGGTAATAAATGTAAATATCTACCAAATATAGATTAGGGCCAATGTAATCTATAAATACCGATTGGTATTATGAATGAAGGGTGATCAATTTACAATCCATTATCATGGAGTATAATTTCAAAACCAACCTAAGTACTCTGCTATTATGGAGTATTCTTACAACTTCTTTATTGTTTAGGAAGCTTTAATAATGTTTAGTGTCCAACAATTTAGATGGAAAGAATTTGTTGTTGTTTCTATTATGGTTTTAATATACTTTAATCAGTCACATTTCTGGAGGCAGTTTACAAATTTTACATATTTTCTCTTTATCGACAGGAGACAAGTTCTTCCAGCTGTTCCACACCTTTTAGATTCGGTGCAGGTAACTTAATATCCATTTGATCTCAATCTTCCTCTTTTCCTTTTGTATCGCATAAACACTAAATTCTATTCCAATCTGCTACCGTGCTTAATTAATTTGCATCAACTTTTTTTCCTTGATACTTACTACTTAAAACTAGGGTGGAAAATGGATGGGATGGGCCGGGTCGGCTAGCGAGTCAACATGGGTGAATTTGAGAAGACATCAGGTCTGGTTGACCTGTAATATTTTGTTAGAAAAGACAAAGTACTACAAGATAAGATTTCCTATCTAGAATTCCCTGACTTAGGCAATTAGCCAAGTTGCCAACTTGCCTAGTTGCTTATCTAGTTTTCTTCTAAATATATTGTACTAGTTTAAAATCCCGTGTATTACACGGGGTTGAAAAAATATAATCTTATATATTAAGTAATAAAAAAATATTTTTTTCAAAACTCGTGTTTTACACGGGTTGAATAAACCCGCGGAATACAATATAATTTGTTAACACATACACTCGTCAAAATATGTTAGGAGATTTAGTAAAATAAAGATTAGTATTTTATTTAAAAATATATTATTATTAAAAGATAAAGGTTTATTTAATAAGAGAGAGAGGCGGCAAAAAATGATGAGAATGAATATGGAGGCGACACGTGGCATGAAAAAACTTTATTTATCATATAGTATAGATATAGATGTACATTACAAGTTTATAGTTGAGGGATACAAGTATTCTCCTTTGTATTTGGAATTTTCACCCCGTTCCGTTTGAGTGTGTTTTGTGTGTGATCTCAGTTTTAAACATGGTATCAAAGCGATGTTTCTCTGATTTGGGAGTACCCAAATTTGATTTCACGAGTGCCCTAAGAGTACCTGTCACTACCTGTTCTGAAATTCTTTTTTCGAGCAACCATCTAATCTCACCTCCACCACCATCATATTCGCCACCCCTCGAATCGGTAAACCTGAAAAAATCTCACCAGAAAATTCAACCACATGCCGCCCACCGTCGCCACTGCCATCCACGTGCCGGCGCGTAGACCACCAGATGCCACTGTTAGGTGTGGAGTCTCGTTTAGAGGCGACCGACCCTAATTAGGTTTAGCCGGCCCTAACGGGCCTATCTCTACTTGGAGAACAAGTTAGGAACCCTAGTTTTAATCTATAAATACCCTATGTTGTAATTGTAATCTGTGTGCCTTTGAGCTTAATGAAATAACCTAGTTGCAGCCCGTGGACGTAGGTCCCCCACTGGGACCGAACCACGTAAATTTCTTGTGTCGTTTTTTTTTTCTGTACCGCGTGATTATCGTTCGTGCATGTGTGTGTGTTAATTCCGCTGCGCCACTTTGTTCCTAACGAGTGGTATCAGAGATTTAACTCGTTGTTTACACACGGTCTGCACGGTTTTCGATCGAGAAAAAGGTTAGAGGTTGATCGAGGGTTGATTTCAAATCTGCTGCTACAGTACCGCCGTAGCCGCTACAGTGTTTTCCGGCAGTGAACAGTGTTTTCAGAAAAAAAAAATTCGTTTTTCTGCTGCTGTTCCAGGGCTGATTCGCAACCTGGTTTCTTGTTTTTTGGGCCGCCGGAATTAGCGTTTTTTCAAACCTTAGGTGGCGCAAAAGGGGAAAGAAAACAGGGCTATTTTGGAGGAAAACAGGGCTGTTCGGGACTGATTTGGAGTGATTTTGCAATTAGAGTTTTTGTTGTGGATCTCTTGGTGTTGCTGGTTTCACTCCGGTTTGCAGGTGAAGCGTCGGGTCGGGTGTTTCGGGTTTGTATCGCAGGTATAAATAGTTTTGTTTATAGTACCGGGTTAATCTCTTTGAAGCCGCCGATTAGGGTTTGGTTATAAAACTCTTGGATTTGTCGGGTAAAGGTTAGAGATTTGGTTAGAATCTGTTGACTGTTTATTATCAAGTGTTTGGGAACCGGGTTATGTGAAATTCAGTATTCGGGTTTAGACTTGTCTGCGAGGTTTATTGCAGGAGCAAATCGGTCATTTGACATGTTCGGTAGGACATCTGTCAAGTTCAAGCCCGTGCAAGTGTTGTGTTTGTTTCACTTTTTCGATTTGTTTCTTGTTTGCTATTGTTATAGCTGAAGACGGGATGGGTGTAATCGAATTTTTGACGGTTTGGATTTCAGTTGGTTGGTTTTGTCAAAAGAACGGGCGTGGTACTGTGGGATAAAACCTGTGAAAATGGAACCAGCAGGTTTGGAATGCTTTGGGTTTTAAGTATTCCGGTTGTGGTGTGCTGGTGACGACATAAGTAAAAAGAAAGGGAAGTCAGGTGATATTCCTCGGTTGAAAGATTTTCCGGTTTGGTTTAGTTGATCGGGTGTACGATCGCGAAATCTTTGGTACCGTTTGCTTTCATGAAAGCTCTGTTACTGTTATAACCGTTTGCCGGTTAGCTGGTCTTGAACTGTGAAGCTGATTCTTGTTCGGTGGTGATTAGTGGTACAACATTTGTCATGGGTTGGGATAACAGGGACAGTGGGAGTTGGGCATAGTTGACTTGATGGAGCTGCATGGAGGTATGTGACATTCTTTAGAGTCGATGTCAAAGATAGTAAATTCTGCTTCTGAGAATGTGTCTAGGTTGATGCATTGGGACTTAGTGAAGGTAGTGGAGACTCTTGGGTTCAAGATTCTGGTATGCTTCATTACTCACTTCTATGAAGCATTGGGGAATCTATCGTTTGAAGACTTTGGGAAGTTATAGGTTTATGTATCGCTGGAAGAAGATAACCAACTTTCGAGTATTGAAGTCTTGGCTCACTGCATCGGGTAGAGCTAAGTGGATTCTTTTGCAAGAGTGAATCCTTGAGCCATGTGGATGTCAGCTGAGTGCATTCGGAGGTTTAAACCAGGTCAGGGGTTTTGAGAACAGTGGGAGCATGGGGCGTGTTCTGGGTACAGTTCAAAACACCGTTGGGTTTTGAAGACCGGATTTCCGAATGGAAAATCTCTCCTGGGTTCTTGCAGGTTTTGGAGAGTGGTGTTTCCTCTGGAAGTCTCTGGAGCCGGTAGTTCAAGTGAGTAAGTGTCGGTTGAGATTGAGGATGAGTCAATGGCGGGTTTTGCCATGGCTGAGTCAGTGATGACTGTTGGGTTAGAGCTCGGGGGAGCTTCAACTGGCTCTTCTGGTAATTGAGAAGCGGGCTGCTGCAACTAGGAGGCTTGGATTGAAGTCTTAGCTTGTTTATAGGGAACTGAAGACTTGGAGGACTTCTGTTATTTGAAATCTTAGCTTGTTCTTGGGAGCTGGAGCCTTGGAAACTTCTAATAGTGAAGTGTTAGCTTGTTCTTAGAACTGGAGGCTTGGAGGATTTCTGTTATTGAAGATTACTGGAGTTACTGGTATAAGGTCTACTTGGATGGTGGGTTGAGGATTGCTCGAGTCTCCAAGTGGGAGATTGTTAGGTGTGGAGTCTCGTTTAGAGGAGGCCGGCCCTAATTAGGGTTAGCCGGCCCTAACGGGCCTATCTCTACGGTTTGGGCCTAACTTGGAGAACAAGTTAGGAACCCTAGTTTTAATCTATAAATACCCTATGTTGTAATTGTAATCCGTGTGCCTTTGAGCTTAATGAAATAACCTAGTTGCAGCCCATGGACGTAGGTCTCCCCTTCTAATCCTCCTACTGATGATACCAAAAATCAGGGGGTACAAAACGATGCTCGGTTGTTCCTACAAATTAGGAACTCTATTGATACCTCCATAATTTCGCTAATCAATCATTGTGAGTATGTGATAAGATCTAGATTTCAAGCAGGGAACTTTTATTTAGAAATGGGATAGCCGGCCCGATTCGAGAGGGGCGATGTCTCCAAAATTACAATACTATGATAATCAAAACTAGAATGAGAAATACTAAAGTAAAGATCCTGCTTTTAAAGAGCCAAAACATTAATAGCTGTTGTTGAAAGAAGTCATAATAACAATCCTTCACCCGTATCCGATATATATTGGTTGAGATCATAGAAAGTTTTTCCATCGGATCCAACTGGACTATCGTTCATCTCGGTCGAGGAACGTTTCTTTAAGGATCCATCACTCGGGTTTGCCCATTAGATTATGAAATTTGACTTTTTGTTTGTCACTAGAGTCCGCATTAGAAGGCTTCTCATTACCCGAACCGCTAGACTTACCTTTTGGTGCAGTGATTAGCTAGATGCCCAATCTCACAAGTCACACCGTAGGGAAAATTTAGTTGGGTTGGTCACTTCCTATTTTTCTTCAGATTAAGGAAGCTCTGTATCTGCAAACATTGGGTATTATTTATTTATTTTCAGTTGTTAAGCTACTTCAAAAACATTCACATGATTTCTCTATTTAATCAAAAATCTTTTGTTAAAAGAATCCACATAAATCAAAAGGCTCGATGCTATCCCCCAAGTGGAGGGAGGGTGGGAACGGGTTGGGGGGGGGGGAAGCGGACAAATTTTTTGAAGATTTTGACAAAAATCCATCTTCCCCTCTCTAAATAAAAAGTTAAAAGGAGAGATCAGAGTCTGTTTCTAATGGAGTTGTGCAATTGGAAATTTTTATTGAATAAACAACTTGTTGTTCATCAAAAATGTCTTCTAATGGATAATATCCATCAGTGGCTGCTTCCTTGATAAGTTTTAGTTTATCAGGGAATTTGTGCCTATTAGGGCATTCGTTTGCATAATGTCCTTCTTCAGAACATATCCAGCAACGGCATTTTTTCTTACCTTGAGGACAGACCTTTGCTTTAGGTTTTTCTTTTGAAAAGTATTTACTCGGAGTAAATTTTCGTTTCTTTCTTTTCCAAATCTTTTTGTAAGACTTATATTTCTTTTTGTATTTATTTTTAAAATACTTTTTATCTTTCTTTGGAGAGCATCCAAACAAGATTTGCTGAGTTTCAATGAGCTTTTCGCAGCATTGTTTGTTAAATTTCTTTAACTGTTCTTGTTTATTCGAGAGATCGCAGAGAGTTGCGATTTCTTCTTTTAAAATTCTTGTAGCGAATCCAAGGGAGTGCATGGTTAATGCAGTCTTTTCTTTATTCCATCGTTCTTTGGCTTTTTCTCCAACGATTGGAATTTTCATCAGATAGGCTTCTATCCAGGAGTGATATTCACCTGTATCTAATTTGTAGAGGTTCTGTTCAAAGACACAAGTAAAATCGTCAAGAAGACAAATGTCACAAATTTGTGCTTTAGTTAAAACCTGTCTAGCTTTTTCAAGTCTTTTTTGGTTTTCTAATTCTTGATTATTGATATAATCAAGTCCTAGAAACATAACATAGAGAGCTTTGATAATTGTATCAAATGTGTCGACTCCATGCATATCTTCGTTCCACGAAGTTCTTTTTATGAATTCCTGTATGATTCCTGCAGACTTATGTTCAACAAGTAATAGAACTGCTCTGGATGATACAAAATCATTAGAATTAGATTGAATAATCAAACTAATTTCAGTATTCCATTTATCGATTACCTTTTGCCTTTCTTCAAAGTTAAAAATGCAGTCAATATTGATGGTATCGATAGTATTGGATTTACCTTGTTCTGGATTCGGTACTCCTTTGTGATAGGGCATACTGAATTCAGATCTTCGAGATCCAGGGCGATAGCTGCTGGATTCTCCATTTTCACCATTTCTCCTGAAAGTATGTATGGTGGAAGATTCTTCTCCTGAGGATGTTTCTTCTTCAGTTTCTGGGTCTTTAACAACAAAGACTTTTTCTTTTTGAAAATACTTTTCTTGTAGAGAAGTATCATTTTTAAATAGTTTTTCTCTTTCTGAGTCATCAAGAGATAAAATTTTTACAAGTTCATGAACCTGATTAATGGGAGTACTTTCTTCAAGAAGAATTTCCTCAAGTTTTTCTTTTAAAGAAATCATGGTTATTAACCGCAAGAAATTATGATCTTTTTTGCTTTTAATAATTCAATTTCGTTTTTTATGAAGTCATTGTTTCTTTTTAGCATATCGAGTGTCTTGATTTTATCTCTAGGGTGTAGAGACCAATCGGTTTGTAACTCGTGACTTCTTTGAATGTTTCTAACATGTTGAAGTTGTAACCAAATGATCTTTTGGTTTATCCGCCGAAAAGGTTTTTTGAACTGACTGTTACCTGTCATTCAGAAATAGATCCGAACGGCCAAATTAAAGCGTTCTTACTCTTAGAGCTTCCTAAAGAGGGATTTCCTACATAAAAATTTGGATAGGAATATTTATGAAAACTATTTGTTTTATCAAAAGTTTTTTCTTTATCTCTTTGGATCAAAGGCTCACTGTTCTTTTCGATTTTTTCTAAAATCTCTTTTATGATTTTTGCCGCAATGGCTTCTAAGTTTTCATTAGTAGAAAGACTATCAATCCTACTAATTAATTCCTTAACTAGTTCTTCTATTTTTGCGAGAGAACTCATGTTATGGATATTATTATTTTTCTAGCCTTTAAAGCATTTATTGACTGTCTGGCTTCAACAATCCTTCTTTGTAGGAACTTAATGTTGCCTATTTTTATACTGCTATTTAACATAGAGTTTGTTTTAATTTCTTCAATTCTTAATAAAGAAATGTGAATAATTTCATCCTTATAGATGATTTCCTGATCTAGGGCTTCTAGCGCTCTTAAGATTGGTTTTGAAGACATTAGTTTCCTATGACTTCTTTTAGGAGTTTTCCATAGCTGTTTATCCTATCTGACATGGCAGACATAGATCTAAGTAACTGAGATTCCGAAGAAGGAAACTCATTTGTTCTGGAAGAGTCTCCAGAGAAGCTAAATCTGGGTTTAGAACCTAGAATTTGTTTATCTCGAGCTATGTTAATTGCCCAATCTTCTTGTAGCTGTGAGGGTTCAGAGAACCTACTTCCTTCAACAGTTCCAATGTTAGAAAATATATCTTCAATAGTTATATTCTCTTTTTCTTTATACTCAATTGAATGAGTGCTGTTGGTTAAAGCATAAGAGATTAAATAATTAATCGTAAATACTTTATTTCCTGGTTCCATGAGATCAGTTCGTTCGCACTGATGTATGAAACTTAGGGTTTTATCGAAATCTTTCGAATCTCGATGTAAAGCAAACTTAGGGTAAATAGTAAACATAAATTTACCGTAGGCTAAGTTTCCTTGTATGGCACCCAAAAGTGCATCTTGCCTGTTGATGATTCTGTTATCAACGAGAGCCATTTTTATGGGAAAATTAATTCCATCTCTGAATTGTGCTTTTAAAAGGATTTTTACAGCTCCTATATGCACCATGTTCATAGATTTCCTTAATTCGGGTTTAATAGCAAGGAGTCTTTTTGCTATTTCTTTTTGAGTTAAAAGTGGTAAAAACACTTTTCCAGAGGTTTCTTTTATGTCAACCGAAAATTCTTCAGTATTAAAACAATAAAAGATTTTATTTTTCCTTGAAAAGGCTTTAGAGACTAAGCTCTGTAAGTTATTAGGTTGATTAAAAACCTGTTTGGTTTCAAGCTTGAATTTAAGCTTGTTGATTCTGTTTAAATGATCAGAATTGATCATATAATCAGATTGAAAACCTTTATTATTTTCATTAAAACTTATAGTTTCAGAAAATTGCTGTTCAGATTCTTCTGAATCATTGGTCATTTTTAAGGTTTCCATAAACCCTTTATTTTTAAAATGAGCACAAGGCTCTGATACCAATTTGCGGATATAACATTTTCTTTCAAAAACTTTTTTGATTTATGTGGATTCTTTTAACAAAAGATTTTTGATTAAATAGAGAAATCATGTGAATGTTTTTGAAGTAGCTTAACAACTGAAAATAAATAAATAATACCCAATGTTTGCAGATACAGAGCTTCCTTAATCTGAAGAAAAATAGCAAGTGACCAACCCAACTAAATTTTCCCTACGGCCTCCTGCCAAAGCGGTACTTCTTCATAGTATCAGGGCTCCAGGTTTTACAGTATCGACAGATTTAGGAGAATAATAAAAGCAAACTTGTGATTTTTATTTATTTAACAGCTGTTCTTCCGAAGAAGAACTTCTATACAAACTACATGATTCCTCTAAGGAGGAACTTACTCACACATATTACTTAAGAAAAAAAGGAGAGTAAAGATTTCTACGGATGTCGAGAGGGTTGAGGGGGTTGGTCTCTACTAAAGAGTTTTCATCCTTTATATAGGAGGAGAAAATCTCTATTTACAAGAGGTAAAAGGACCGTAAGGTCCTTTAAATCGTCATGCATGACGTTTTTCTTCAATCAATGAAGCCGTGGGTCCCGTTTAGTTCACGGGTATCTTCATTATCGATGAGAATTATTGGAGAGGTGGGTCCTTCTCCTGCCTTATTTTCTTGACAAAATTCACAGGCGTGATTTTCGTAGATTCTTTGTAGCTTTTGACAAAGCATAGCCTTAGTGGTAGGGCCAGTTTCTACATTATTGTAGATAATTCTTTGAGTAATCCCGTCAATTAGCTCTTTTTCATGTAGTGGGAGGGGTGTCCCGCAATGACTTGTAATTATGCAGTGGTTGCTGCAATAATTTACTTTATTAAAGCTTCCTTTTTTAATCTTGTCAAGATTTTGAAGGATTTTTAAGAAACCTTCTGTTCGGATGGAGGTCCATTGTTCGATATCTTCAGAAATATCTAAAAGCTTTGATGGATTGACCGTCCTTGTTTTGGCTAGACCAATTTCTAGATGATGGTAGGCCGGAAAACTTGCTCCTTGGTACCAATCTGGGAGTGTAGAAGTACACTTAATGAAGATGTTTGCATCTTTTGCTGCAGCAATCTTCTTTCGAAAGTTCTTCAAAGCTTTCTTTATTCCTTCTGTTAAATGACTAACTTCTAAAAGATTAGGAGAAGGATAAATATATTTTGTTAACCCAGCAGAGAATGCTAAAGAAACAAGTTCAGAGCTTGCGCCTGGACAAAAGACAAAAAGACTTTTTGTGACTTTATCTTCTGTATAAATATGTTCAGTTTCAAAGTCATCTTGACTGAGAGATCTTGCTTTAGACCATAACATTCGGAATTCATCCAAAGATATAATGTCTCTTTCTTCAGTTTCTTCATTTATGGTTAACTTTGAAAGAGTTAACTTCCGGAATTCAACACCTCTTTCTTTTTTCTTAGCCAATAATGGTTCAGAAAAAATCGTTACCTTAAGAGGTATTTCTTTCTTTCCGAATTCTGCCGAAAAGCGAGTGGCTTCTTGTTGGGCCTGCAACAAGGATCCGTATTTTTTAAAAGGAAAGGAATTTCCTGTGACATATTTGGAGACTATCGACCAGTCTTCATAGATGCCTCTATGTTCTCCTTCAAAGATAACATAAAATCTGGATTTAGATTTCTCTGGTTCTTCTAGGATTTGAACGTAACTTGGTCTAAAATTGACCTTTTCAGTTTTTAGCAAACTGCCAGCTGTCAACGGATTTGAGTAGCCTTTACCAGAGCCGTTTGCTTCTGGGCTAGCTGATGATTGTGGTTCATCAATTACCTTCTGCTTGCTTTTTTCCAAAGCAACAGGATTCAACGGAGTTGATATGTCTTTACCTGATGCCGTTTGATCAGGACTAGATTCAGTTTGTATCCTTTCGGATTCCTGTACTGAATTAACAGTTGTTTCTAGACTTTCGTCATAGATTGCTATTTTTTCTTGAATAGCTTTTAATTCTATCAAAAGAATTTTTTCTTTCAGGCGTAAAGCCTTAATTTCTTCCATATCCCCCTTTCTTAAAAATATATTTGAGAAAAATTGTTGATATGAGAAGTGAAGGTCCTTCTCTTTTATAGAGGGAAGGAGAGTAAAAACGTCATTGCTTACGTTTTTTGAAAATCTCGTGTCAGGCTGTCAGCGAGCACGTTTTTGGATCCTTCAAGATATTCAATATCAAAGGAATATCTGGAAAACCACATTTGCCATCTAACAAGACGACCCTGTTTATTATCTCCCGAAATTTTTGTTTTGAGGAAATAAGTAAAGTTTTTGTTATCTGTCCTGACTAAAAACTTAACAGGAGTAAGATAAATTGAGAATTTTGAAATAGTATTTTTTACCGCAAGTAACTCTTTTTCATTACTGTGGTAATTTTGTTCGGCTTGTTTGAAGCTTCCCGAAGCATATCTACAAATTTCTTCTCTTTCGGCTGTTTTAGCCTTAAGAACTCCTCCCCAAAAATCATTGGAGGCGTCAGTTTCTATGATAAGAAAATCCTTATCTTTAGGAAGATAAAGTTTTGGAAAACTGGTTAAGTTTTTCTTTATCTTTTTAATGTAATCAGTATCGGATTGTTTCCAATCCCAAACATAATCTTTTTTAAGTTTTGCCTGTAAAGGTTTTCTTAGCTCAGCGAGCTTGGAGATGTAACTTTCGGCGTAAGTTAATACTCCTAAGAACCTTTGAAGGTGCTTTTTGTCTTCAAGTGTATCTGGAAAATTATGAAGATGTTCCAGAATATGCTTTTGAGGACTATGTGTCCCTTGATTAATTTCAAGGCCTAAAAAGTTAATTTTAGTTTTGAAAAGATTAGTTTTCTTTTTTGAAAGAATTATTCCATGTTTTTCAATAGTTTTTAAGACTGAAAGAACATGAAGATAATGTTTTTCTTCTGTATCAGAAAAAACCATTATATCGTCAACATAGACGGTACAATAATTTTCCGTTCCTCTTAACGCATTTTGCATATGTCTTTGGAATATGCTTGGTACCTGTTTAAGTCCAAAAGGAACTACCTTCCACTGATAATGACCATCTGGACATGTGAAAGCGGTTAGTAATTGGGATTCTTCGTCTAAGAATACCTGCCAAAATCCACTTTTACAGTCGAAACTGGAAAAAATGGTTTTTCCTCTTAAGAGGGTTAATAATTCCTGCATACAAGGAAGATTATGGCTATCACCAATAGTAGCATTGTTAATTGATTTATAATTAACAACCATACGCTTTTTTCCTCTTCTTCTTTCCGCCTCGTTTTCAACTAAGAAGGCTGGAGACATATGAGGTGACTTGCTGGGGACAATAAGTTTTAAATTAAGGAGTTCCTTAATTTGTTTACTAAATTCTTCCCTGTCCTGAGGACTGTACTTCATAGGTTTTACCCTGATGACTGATTTAGGATCTATTAATTTGATAGAAGCTTTCATCCAATTTTTGGATTTTTCCGGGTCAATTGGATTTTCAGAACAAACTTTGTCAAGGAGTTGTTCTATAATAGAAAATTTTTTCACATTAAGAAAATATCTTTCTTCAGGTGTTATAACCTCTTGGGTTATGTTTGTTCCAGGGATTTGTGGATATTTTGAATCTTTTTTCATAGAATCAAGAAATCCGGGTTTTCCATACCTGAAAGCTTTTGAAATCTTTTTTATAAGAATCATTTCATTGTTTAAATGGAAAGAGATTCTGTCAATCCATTGGGTGAAAGGCCCATATAATTGGCAAAAATTGTTTCCAATAATAAAGTCTATCCCAGACTCTTGTTGATAAATGGTAGGAATAACAAATGGTTCACCTGCAAGGTAGATTGTTAATTGCTTACACACTTTATCGATAATGATTGTGTCCTGATTGGCAATTGTGACACTTATTTCTTTTGGAGCGTTTTCCCAAAGTTCTTCTGGGATAACATATTTGCTTGCTAAGCATAGGCAAGAAAGGGGGATATGGAAGAAATTAAGGCTTTACGCCTGAAAGAAAAAATTCTTTTGATAGAATTAAAAGCTATTCAAGAAAAAATAGCAATCTATGACGAAAGTCTAGAAACAACTGTTAATTCAGTACAGGAATCCGAAAGGATACAAACTGAATCTAGTCCTGATCAAACGGCATCAGGTAAAGACATATCAACTCCGTTGAATCCTGTTGCTTTGGAAAAAAGCAAGCAGAAGGTAATTGATGAACCACAATCATCAGCTAGCCCAGAAGCAAACGGCTCTGGTAAAGGCTACTCAAATCCGTTGACAGCTGGCAGTTTGCTAAAAACTGAAAAGGTCAATTTTAGACCAAGTTACGTTCAAATCCTAGAAGAACCAGAGAAATCTAAATCCAGATTTTATGTTATCTTTGAAGGAGAACATAGAGGCATCTATGAAGACTGGTCGATAGTCTCCAAATATGTCACAGGAAATTCCTTTCCTTTTAAAAAATACGGATCCTTGTTGCAGGCCCAACAAGAAGCCACTCGCTTTTCGGCAGAATTCGGAAAGAAAGAAATACCTCTTAAGGTAACGATTTTTTCTGAACCATTATTGGCTAAGAAAAAAGAAAGAGGTGTTGAATTCCGGAAGTTAACTCTTTCAAAGTTAACCATAAATGAAGAAACTGAAGAAAGAGACATTATATCTTTGGATGAATTCCGAATGTTATGGTCTAAAGCAAGATCTCTCAGTCAAGATGACTTTGAAACTGAACATATTTATACAGAAGATAAAGTCACAAAAAGTCTTTTTGTCTTTTGTCCAGGCGCAAGCTCTGAACTTGTTTCTTTAGCATTCTCTGCTGGGTTAACAAAATATATTTATCCTTCTCCTAATCTTTTAGAAGTTAGTCATTTAACAGAAGGAATAAAGAAAGCTTTGAAGAACTTTCGAAAGAAGATTGCTGCAGCAAAAGATGCAAACATCTTCATTAAGTGTACTTCTACACTCCCAGATTGGTACCAAGGAGCAAGTTTTCCGGCCTACCATCATCTAGAAATTGGTCTAGCCAAAACAAGGACGGTCAATCCATCAAAGCTTTTAGATATTTCTGAAGATATCGAACAATGGACCTCCATCCGAACAGAAGGTTTCTTAAAAATCCTTCAAAATCTTGACAAGATTAAAAAAGGAAGCTTTAATAAAGTAAATTATTGCAGCAACCACTGCATAATTACAAGTCATTGCGGGACACCCCTCCCACTACATGAAAAAGAGCTAATTGACGGGATTACTCAAAGAATTATCTACAATAATGTAGAAACTGGCCCTACCACTAAGGCTATGCTTTGTCAAAAGCTACAAAGAATCTACGAAAATCACGCCTGTGAATTTTGTCAAGAAAATAAGGCAGGAGAAGGACCCACCTCTCCAATAATTCTCATCGATAATGAAGATACCCGTGAACTAAACGGGACCCACGGCTTCATTGATTGAAGAAAAACGTCATGCATGACGATTTAAAGGACCTTACGGTCCTTTTACCTCTTGTAAATAGAGATTTTCTCCTCCTATATAAAGGATGAAAACTCTTTAGTAGAGACCAACCCCCTCAACCCTCTCGACATCCGTAGAAATCTTTACTCTCCTTTTTTTCTTAAGTAATATGTGTGAGTAAGTTCCTCCTTAGAGGAATCATGTAGTTTGTATAGAAGTTCTTCTTCGGAAGAACAGCTGTTAAATAAATAAAAATCACAAGTTTGCTTTTATTATTCTCCTAAATCTGTCGATACTGTAAAACCTGGAGCCCTGATACTATGAAGAAGTACCGCTTTGGCAGGAGGCCGTAGGGAAAATTTAGTTGGGTTGGTCACTTGCTATTTTTCTTCAGATTAAGGAAGCTCTGTATCTGCAAACATTGGGTATTATTTATTTATTTTCAGTTGTTAAGCTACTTCAAAAACATTCACATGATTTCTCTATTTAATCAAAAATCTTTTGTTAAAAGAATCCACATAAATCAAAAAAGTTTTTGAAAGAAAATGTTATATCCGCAAATTGGTATCAGAGCCTTGTGCTCATTTTAAAAATAAAGGGTTTATGGAAACCTTAAAAATGACCAATGATTCAGAAGAATCTGAACAGCAATTTTCTGAAACTATAAGTTTTAATGAAAATAATAAAGGTTTTCAATCTGATTATATGATCAATTCTGATCATTTAAACAGAATCAACAAGCTTAAATTCAAGCTTGAAACCAAACAGGTTTTTAATCAACCTAATAACTTACAGAGCTTAGTCTCTAAAGCCTTTTCAAGGAAAAATAAAATCTTTTATTGTTTTAATACTGAAGAATTTTCGGTTGACATAAAAGAAACCTCTGGAAAAGTGTTTTTACCACTTTTAACTCAAAAAGAAATAGCAAAAAGACTCCTTGCTATTAAACCCGAATTAAGGAAATCTATGAACATGGTGCATATAGGAGCTGTAAAAATCCTTTTAAAAGCACAATTCAGAGATGGAATTAATTTTCCCATAAAAATGGCTCTCGTTGATAACAGAATCATCAACAGGCAAGATGCACTTTTGGGTGCCATACAAGGAAACTTAGCCTACGGTAAATTTATGTTTACTATTTACCCTAAGTTTGCTTTACATCGAGATTCGAAAGATTTCGATAAAACCCTAAGTTTCATACATCAGTGCGAACGAACTGATCTCATGGAACCAGGAAATAAAGTATTTACGATTAATTATTTAATCTCTTATGCTTTAACCAACAGCACTCATTCAATTGAGTATAAAGAAAAAGAGAATATAACTATTGAAGATATATTTTCTAACATTGGAACTGTTGAAGGAAGTAGGTTCTCTGAACCCTCACAGCTACAAGAAGATTGGGCAATTAACATAGCTCGAGATAAACAAATTCTAGGTTCTAAACCCAAATTTAGCTTCTCTGGAGACTCTTCCAGAACAAATGAGTTTCCTTCTTCGGAATCTCAGTTACTTAGATCTATGTCTGCCATGTCAGATAGGATAAACAGCTATGGAAAACTCCTAAAAGAAGTCATAGGAAACTAATGTCTTCAAAACCAATCTTAAGAGCGCTAGAAGCCCTAGATCAGGAAATCATCTATAAGGATGAAATTATTCACATTTCTTTATTAAGAATTGAAGAAATTAAAACAAACTCTATGTTAAATAGCAGTATAAAAATAGGCAACATTAAGTTCCTACAAAGAAGGATTGTTGAAGCCAGACAGTCAATAAATGCTTTAAAGGCTAGAAAAATAATAATATCCATAACATGAGTTCTCTCGCAAAAATAGAAGAACTAGTTAAGGAATTAATTAGTAGGATTGATAGTCTTTCTACTAATGAAAACTTAGAAGCCATTGCGGCAAAAATCATAAAAGAGATTTTAGAAAAAATCGAAAAGAACAGTGAGCCTTTGATCCAAAGAGATAAAGAAAAAACTTTTGATAAAACAAATAGTTTTCATAAATATTCCTATCCAAATTTTTATGTAGGAAATCCCTCTTTAGGAAGCTCTAAGAGTAAGAACGCTTTAATTTGGCCGTTCGGATCTATTTCTGAATGACAGGTAACAGTCAGTTCAAAAAACCTTTTCGGCGGATAAACCAAAAGATCATTTGGTTACAACTTCAACATGTTAGAAACATTCAAAGAAGTCACGAGTTACAAACCGATTGGTCTCTACACCCTAGAGATAAAATCAAGACACTCGATATGCTAAAAAGAAACAATGACTTCATAAAAAAGAAATTGAATTATTAAAAGAAAAAAAGATCATAATTTCTTGCGGTTAATAACCATGATTTCTTTAAAAGAAAAACTTGAGGAAATTCTTCTTGAAGAAAGTACTCCCATTAATCAGGTTCATGAACTTGTAAAAATTTTATCTCTTGATGACTCAGAAAGAGAAAAACTATTTAAAAATGATACTTCTCTACAAGAAAAGTATTTTCAAAAAGAAAAAGTCTTTGTTGTTAAAGACCCAGAAACTGAAGAAGAAACATCCTCAGGAGAAGAATCTTCCACCATACATACTTTCAGGAGAAATGGTGAAAATGGAGAATCCAGCAGCTATCGCCCTGGATCTCGAAGATCTGAATTCAGTATGCCTTATCACAAAGGAGTACCGAATCCAGAACAAGGTAAATCCAATACTATCGATACCATCAATATTGACTGCATTTTTAACTTTGAAGAAAGGCAAAAGGTAATCGATAAATGGAATACTGAAATTAGTTTAATTATTCAATCTAATTCTAATGATTTTGTATCATCCAGAGCAGTTCTATTACTTGTTGAACATAAGTCTGCAGGAATCATACAGGAATTCATAAAAAGAACTTCGTGGAACGAAGATATGCATGGAGTCGACACATTTGATACAATTATCAAAGCTCTCTATGTTATGTTTCTAGGACTTGATTATATCAATAATCAAGAATTAGAAAACCAAAAAAGACTTGAAAAAGCTAGACAGGTTTTAACTAAAGCACAAATTTGTGACATTTGTCTTCTTGACGATTTTACTTGTGTCTTTGAACAGAACCTCTACAAATTAGATACAGGTGAATATCACTCCTGGATAGAAGCCTATCTGATGAAAATTCCAATCGTTGGAGAAAAAGCCAAAGAACGATGGAATAAAGAAAAGACTGCATTAACCATGCACTCCCTTGGATTCGCTACAAGAATTGTAAAAGAAGAAATCGCAACTCTCTGCGATCTCTCGAATAAACAAGAACAGTTAAAGAAATTTAACAAACAATGCTGCGAAAAGCTCATTGAAACTCAGCAAATCTTGTTTGGATGCTCTCCAAAGAAAGATAAAAAGTATTTTAAAAATAAATACAAAAAGAAATATAAGTCTTACAAAAAGATTTGGAAAAGAAAGAAACGAAAATTTACTCCGAGTAAATACTTTTCAAAAGAAAAACCTAAAGCAAAGGTCTGTCCTCAAGGTAAGAAAAAATGCCGTTGCTGGATATGTTCTGAAGAAGGACATTATGCAAACGAATGCCCTAATAGGCACAAATTCCCTGATAAACTAAAACTTATCAAGGAAGCAGCCACTGATGGATATTATCCATTAGAAGACATTTTTGATGAACAACAAGTTGTTTATTCAATAAAAATTTCCAATTGCACAACTCCATCAGAAACAGACTCTGATCTCTCCTTTTAACTTTTTATTTAGAGAGGGGAAGATGGATTTTTGTCAAAATCTTCAAAAAATTTGTAATGATTCTCTATTCGCGAACATTACCAATCCAAATTCTATTTACATAAATGGAAAAATCCTTTTTAAAGGATATAAGTTAATAAATCTTCATTGTTATGTTGATACAGGTGCCAGCCTATGCTTAGCAAGCAAATATGTTATCCCAGAAGAACTTTGGGAAAACGCTCCAAAAGAAATAAGTGTCACAATTGCCAATCAGGACACAATCATTATCGATAAAGTGTGTAAGCAATTAACAATCTACCTTGCAGGTGAACCATTTGTTATTCCTACCATTTATCAACAAGAGTCTGGGATAGACTTTATTATTGGAAACAATTTTTGCCAATTATATGGGCCTTTCACCCAATGGATTGACAGAATCTCTTTCCATTTAAACAATGAAATGATTCTTATAAAAAAGATTTCAAAAGCTTTCAGGTATGGAAAACCCGGATTTCTTGATTCTATGAAAAAAGATTCAAAGTATCCGCAAATCCCTGGAACAAACATAACCCAAGAGGTTATAACACCTGAAGAAAGATATTTTCTTAATGTGAAAAAATTTTCTATTATAGAACAACTCCTTGACAAAGTTTGTTCTGAAAATCCAATTGACCCGGAAAAATCCAAAAATTGGATGAAAGCTTCTATCAAATTAATAGATCCTAAATCAGTCATCAGGGTAAAACCTATGAAGTACAGTCCTCAGGACAGGGAAGAATTTAGTAAACAAATTAAGGAACTCCTTAATTTAAAACTTATTGTCCCCAGCAAGTCACCTCATATGTCTCCAGCCTTCTTAGTTGAAAACGAGGCGGAAAGAAGAAGAGGAAAAAAGCGTATGGTTGTTAATTATAAATCAATTAACAATGCTACTATTGGTGATAGCCATAATCTTCCTTGTATGCAGGAATTATTAACCCTCTTAAGAGGAAAAACCATTTTTTTCCAGTTTCGACTGTAAAAGTGGATTTTGGCAGGTATTCTTAGACGAAGAATCCCAATTACTAACCGCTTTCACATGTCCAGATGGTCATTATCAGTGGAAGGTAGTTCCTTTTGCACTTAAACAGGCACCAAGCATATTCCAAAGACATATGCAAAATGCGTTAAGAGGAACGGAAAATTATTGTACCGTCTATGTTGACGATATAATGGTTTTTTCTGATACAGAAGAAAAACATTATCTTCATGTTCTTTCAGTCTTAAAAACTATTGAAAAACATGGAATAATTCTTTCAAAAAAGAAAACTAATCTTTTCAAAACTAAAATTAACTTTTTAGGCCTTGAAATTAATCAAGGGACACATAGTCCTCAAAAGCATATTCTGGAACATCTTCATAATTTTCCAGATACACTTGAAGACAAAAAGCACCTTTAAAGGTTCTTAGGAGTATTAACTTACGCCGAAAGTTACATCTCCAAGCTCGCTGAGCTAAGAAAACCTTTACAGGCAAAACTTAAAAAAGATTATGTTTGGGATTGGAAACAATCCGATACTGATTACATTAAAAAGATAAAGAAAAACTTCACCAGTTTTCCAAAACTTTATCTTCCTAAAGATAAGGATTTTCTTATCATAGAAACTGACGCCTCCAATGATTTTTGGGGAGGAGTTCTTAAGGCTAAAACAGCCGAAAGAGAAGAAATTTGTAGATATGCTTCGGGAAGCTTCAAACAAGCCGAACAAAATTACCACAGTAATGAAAAAGAGTTACTTGCGGTAAAAAATACTATTTCAAAATTCTCAATTTATCTTACTCCTGTTAAGTTTTTAGTCAGGACAGATAACAAAAACTTTACTTATTTCCTCAAAACAAAAATTTCGGGAGATAATAAACAGGGTCGTCTTGTTAGATGGCAAATGTGGTTTTTCAGATATTCCTTTGATATTGAATATCTTGAAGGATCCAAAAACGTGCTCGCTGACAGCCTGACACGAGATTTTCAAAAAACGTAAGCAATGACGTTTTTACTCTCCTTCCCTCTATAAAAGAGAAGGACCTTCACTTCTCATATTTTTCTTCAGTTTCTTCATTTATGGTTAACTTTGAAAGAGTTAACTTCCGGAATTAGGAAGATTATGGCTATCACCAATAGTAGCATTGTTAATTGATTTATAATTAACAACCATACGCTTTTTTCCTCTTCTTCTTTCCGCCTCGTTTTCAACTAAGAAGGCTGGAGACATATGAGGTGACTTGCTGGGGACAATAAGTTTTAAATTAAGGAGTTCCTTAATTTGTTTACTAAATTCTTCCCTGTCCTGAGGACTGTACTTCATAGGTTTTACCCTGATGACTGATTTAGGATCTATTAATTTGATAGAAGCTTTCATCCAATTTTTGGATTTTTCCGGGTCAATTGGATTTTCAGAACAAACTTTGTCAAGGAGTTGTTCTATAATAGAAAATTTTTTCACATTAAGAAAATATCTTTCTTCAGGTGTTATAACCTCTTGGGTTATGTTTGTTCCAGGGATTTGTGGATATTTTGAATCTTTTTTCATAGAATCAAGAAATCCGGGTTTTCCATACCTGAAAGCTTTTGAAATCTTTTTTATAAGAATCATTTCATTGTTTAAATGGAAAGAGATTCTGTCAATCCATTGGGTGAAAGGCCCATATAATTGGCAAAAATTGTTTCCAATAATAAAGTCTATCCCAGACTCTTGTTGATAAATGGTAGGAATAACAAATGGTTCACCTGCAAGGTAGATTGTTAATTGCTTACACACTTTATCGATAATGATTGTGTCCTGATTGGCAATTGTGACACTTATTTCTTTTGGAGCGTTTTCCCAAAGTTCTTCTGGGATAACATATTTGCTTGCTAAGCATAGGCTGGCACCTGTATCAACATAACAATGAAGATTTATTAACTTATATCCTTTAAAAAGGATTTTTCCATTTATGTAAATAGAATTTGGATTGGTAATGTTCGCGAATAGAGAATCATTACAAATTTTTTGAAGATTTTGACAAAAATCCATCTTCCCCTCTCTAAATAAAAAGTTAAAAGGAGAGATCAGAGTCTGTTTCTGATGGAGTTGTGCAATTGGAAATTTTTATTGAATAAACAACTTGTTGTTCATCAAAAATGTCTTCTAATGGATAATATCCATCAGTGGCTGCTTCCTTGATAAGTTTTAGTTTATCAGGGAATTTGTGCCTATTAGGGCATTCGTTTGCATAATGTCCTTCTTCAGAACATATCCAGCAACGGCATTTTTTCTTACCTTGAGGACAATGAGAAATACTAAAGTAAAGATCCTGCTTTTAAAGAGCCAAAACATTAATAGCTGTTGTTGAAAGAAGTCATAATAACAATCCTTCACCCGTCCATCTTCCTGCTAATAAAGGGCATAGTAACTGCTCCCCACTCTTCTAGTTTCTCGCTAATTTTCTGACCAGTGGGTCCAACTCTGACCCGAAAACATAACCCAGCTGCCCCATGTTTACATCTTTGGCCTGATTCCCTTTCCTTCTTGAATACACTTTTATCGGGATCTTATCATTATTTCCCTCCCGGTAAAACTTCTTGTCCTCAAGGCGGAATGTTGGGAATTGTTCTGCTACTAAGTCATAAACTTCCCAAGTAGCTTCCTCAATTATACCAGCCTATGCAGTCGATAACACCGATATCTCGGATATCGGAGGTTGGACTAAATATCGGTCCAAATATCGGTTGGAATATCGGAGCCGATATTATCGGCGATATTTACCGATATATCTCCGATAACATGAGTTCATTATATCGGTCGAATTACCGATATTCTCGGTTTGGACCAAATCGAGCAAGTAGAACGAATTCTTACCTTATTTTGAAGCATAATCGAGCCACATGTGTCTCCATTGTGGGAAATCAACCCAGCAATCCACGATTTCGAACCCAATCGATCTGATTTTGGAGCTGGTGTGTGTGAGAGATTGGAGGCTCCGAGGCAGAGGGGGAATGGTGGAGTAGAGGGGGGAACGGCACAATGAACGGGGTAGAGGGATTTAGGGTTTATTAAGTTTCGATTTTTAACTTTTAACCCTTCTACATTTTTACTAGTTTTTATTTGGTCCTCAAACTTATAAATTTATACATAAAAAAGCATAAAAGTAATGTTATATTTATAAATTTATACATAAATTTTATGTTTCTAGTCTATGACAATTGAATCTGATGATTAATATATAATTTTTATATAAATTTATGGTTACCGATATCTCACCGCGATAACCGATATCTCGAATATCGGTCCTTGACCGATATCCGATATTTTACTGCATTAACTGCTTAGATACCAGCAAATCAATACTTCCATAACCGGGTGACCAGCCTCCGAGGTCCATCTGTGTGAAAGAACAGAATGTGGCTGCAAATCAACCTCCCAGTCTTTAGTAATTGGCAACGGAGTGAGTGGATCAGATGGGAATGAACCACGAGCTGGCTTGAGCATAGACACATGAAAGACCGGATGAATTCGGGTAGTAGGAGGAAGCTCCAGCTCATAAGCAACTGGGCCAATAGTTCTTTTACTACAATATGGTCCAAAAAATTTGGGAGACAACTCTCATAGCGGCGTTTGGCCAAACTTTGTTGACGATAGGGCTGAATTTTGAGAAAGACATAATCCCCAACCTGAAATGTTAATTCCCGACGCTTGAGGTTAGCCTGATTTTTCATCCTGTCCTGGGCCTTTTTTAAGTTCTCTCACAGGAGCCTTAGCATCTCGTCTCTATCCAGTAGTTGTTGCTCTAATTCTGCGTTCTTAGTCTCACCCATAGCATAAGGGAGAAAAAGGAGGTTCTCTCCCATACACAATGGAAAAAGGTGTCATTCAGGTGGAAGTATGATACCCCGTATTGTAGGAATACTCAGCCCAAGGTAAATAATCACTCCATTTTGTAGGTTATTCACTGGCAAAACAACGCAGGTAAGCTTCAAGGTAGCGATTTAAAACCTCGGTTTGCTCATCCGTTTGGGGGTGGTAGCTAGTGCTCAATTGAAGCTTAGTTTGGGTCAAAAGAAAAAGCTCCTGCCAAAAATTGCTAATAAATACCACATCCCGGTCAGATGCAATAGAACGGGGAATCCCATGCAAACGGATGATTTCCTTACAGAAAAGTGCAGCTACCACCTTGGCCGTAAAAGGGTGAGGTAGGCATAAAAAATGAGCATATTTGCTAAGACGATCAACCACCACCGGAATAGTATCATAACGGCTCGAACTGGGCAACCCAACAATGAAGTCCATGGAAATATTTTCCCAAACCTGGTGTGGAATAGGTAAAGGCTGAATCAAACCTGCCGGAGATAAAGTTTGGTATTTTTGTTGTTGGCAAACAATACATTGATGCACAAAATTCCTAACTTCTTGTTTCATTCTTGGCCAAAAGTAACGCGTGGATAGACGTTTAAGAGTTTTCAAAAATCCCCCGTGACCTCCGATTGGGGTGTCATGTGCCTCCTGCAGTAGTTTAAGTTTGATATCAGAGATCTCAGGTATCACTAAACGACCTTTGTAAAATAAGAACTGATCGACAATCAAAAATCCTGCAACAGAAGATGGATCAGCATGTACTTTGCTGAATATCTCGCTGGTAATTGGATCAGTTTGCAGCCCTGACTTAATTTCAGCCACCTGAACATGGTAGGGGGTAACCAATGTTAACAGTTCACCAGAATGGGGTCGACGAGATAATGCATCGGCGCCCCTGTTTTCTTTACCAGCTCTGTGAACAATAGAAAAGTCATAAGGCATAAGCTTTAATAAGAGATGCTGCTGTTCGGTGGTAGTAATGCGTTGCTTGAGTAGGAACTTCAGCGTGTAATGATCGGTACGAATGATGAAGTGGCGGCCCAGAAGATAATGACTCCACTTTTGTACTGCTAACATTAAGGCTAGCAGCTACCGGTCATAAGCTGATTTGAATCTGTTAGAAGGGGAGAACCCTTTGCTGAAATAGGCCACTGGATGTTCTTCTTAGGCTAGTATGGCCCTTACCCCATCGGATGAAGCGTCACATTCAATGACAAATGGCTTTGAAAAATCGGGCAGCCTTAGAACAGGTGTTGAAAGCAGTGCTTGTTTTAAGGCAATAAAATCATGTAGAGCTTCTTCCGACCATGTGAAACCATCTTTTTTCGTCAAGGCAGTGAGAGCCCAAAGATATCAACCTTGTAAAAGGTACAGATCCCTTATTGACCACATACGCCTCTCATTACTTTCACCTTATTCCCAACGAGAACCCTTATTATAGCCTGATCAGAGAGCAGTGTTAGGTAATGTCAAAGAACAACACTTTATGTAATCAAGTCCCAATATGTATCTCAGGTCAAAGGATACAAAGATACTACCATTTTTCAAAGCACTTAAGACCTTGGTTTTAAATTGCGCGCATAATGCGTATTGCGCCATTGCGATAGGTCTAGCGCATCGCAACACTTGATGTGTAGCGTTTACGTATTGTGACATTATTGCGCCGTTTTCGCATAATGCGCTGCATCGCAATATGCGTATGTTGCGTGCAACAAGGAACTAAGACTTGAGTAGGACTTTTAAACTGAATATTGGGTTAGATCTTACCTGGAGATGATGGAGAACCCTTGGAGAGAAGATAAACTCATCACAGAGATAGAGAAGAAGATGAAATAAGCGATGGACATAATGAAAGATGAAAAGTGACGGCTGATTTTAGGGTTTACAACTGTATGTCTTTTATTTCTCTTTTAAATATTAAATTACACTTTCATCCCTAGTGTTATAGGTTTTATCAAATATAACCCTAAATATTTTCTAATTTGTTTATTTTATTTTTCTTTACTTGTTTCTTAAGTTCTATTTTTGTTCCTATAGCTTTTTTTTAAGTTAGGCTTAGTTTGGTTGTACATAAAGCATGTTTGGTGGTACCTATAGCTTTTTTTTGTATTTATTTATCTAATTTTCTTATTTTTTAATGTATAAAAGTTAACATGTTAAAATATTATGTATAATTATTTTTTTTTCTAATAAAGAACGCATCACATACTTGATGCCCTCGCATCACGCAACACGCATCGCGCATCGGATTTTGGGACAAAACGCATCGAAGCGCATTGCGCAATTTTAAACCAAGCTTAAGACACCGATCCATGAAGTGTCTTTGAACGCAGTCACGTCCAATATTCACCTTTCATGAATATTTGTGGTCTTTAGTTACTCATCTCTAAACTAAACGACCCACAACAGTCTTAATTCAAAGTTATTCCCATAACCTTGACTGACTACGGACATTTTGAACAACTTAGTTATTCATGGATGTAATCGAGCTAATACAGAACACAATATGTATAAAGAGACAAGACAATATGCCAGGATAAACGAAATGATACTGATATATAGATCCAAAATATCTAAAGTACAAATTAGATACAATCATTAGACATACAATGCCCTATAGGTCTAGCACGTGCCTCATGTTTATCTTGAGGCATGGTTTTAGTGAAAAGATCCACTAAGTTTTGATCCGTGTGTACTTTGCTAACGATGACATCTCCTCGTTCCACTATCTCTCGAATATAATGGAAAGTCATCTGAATGTGCTTGTTTCTATGATGTGACCATGGTTCTTTAATTTGCGCAATATCACCAGAGTTGTCACAATAGATCTCAATAGGTTTCTCGATGCTCAGCACCACCTTGAGATCGGTGATGAATTTCTTCATCAATAGGTTTCTCGATGTTCGGCACCACCTTGAGGTCTAGTGCACAACATGACATACATAATGGATCCAATTGCCGAAGCATATGGTATCCCTTTCATTTTTTTAGTTTCCTCGTCCGAACTAGGACATTGGGATTTGTCTGTACCATGTGCCTTGCATTGAGAAGTGTTTGATAACCTTATCAATGTATGAACTTTGACTTAAGCCAATGAGCCGCTTAGATCTGTCCCGATAGATCTTGATTCCTAGAATGTATACGGCTTCTCCTGAATCTTTCATTGCAAAACACTTTCCTAACCAAGACTTGACGTCCTTCAAGGTTGGATTGTGAAACACTTTCATTGCAAAACACTTTCTTCTTGAATTACTTGAAAATCCACTTACTCCCTACTGCCTTTCTTCTTGAATTACATTTGAATCTTGACTATTTTAGAACTTTTGGTACTAATTAGATGATGATAAATGTTATATAATAGTTTTTCTTTATTTTATTTGAAGAATATTATTATTTTTAAGTATAGATTCCTTTTATCTAAGTGCGCATTTTTTTCTCAGGCCCTCGCTTTATTTGCGCCTTGCGCCTAGGCCCTATGAAAGGCCTATGTGCCTTGAGTGCGCCTAGAGCCTTTGATAACTATGCTCTCACCACTTCTTGACATTTTCTATAACTTTTTTGTAATTTCTACTTTGTGGTAAATTCAGACATCTCTTATTCGTTAACAATGCATATTCGAAACTCTTATATGGATTCTATATCCGTTAGAGAACATCAAATCATTCATTTTTATATTTTTCTTTTAGCAACACCAAATCATGAAACTTATGTTCAGGTTGAGGGGACGTTTCCTGACGGTACAAAGTTAATTACCGTACATGACCCAATATCATGTGAAAATGGAAATCTTGATCTAGCTTTACATGGGTCTTTTCTTCCAGGTAAGCAATCTGTATTTTCATCTTTATAGTTTCATTGTAGTATTTTACTTATCTCACATGACCTTTTTGTTTATTATACCACAAATTTGGCTATTGCAATTTATATGTCGAGTAAACTGCAGTTTTCGTCCCTGAGGTTTGACCCGATTAACAGGTTCAGTCCCTCCTTAACAGTATAGGTCCTTGAGGTTACATTTCTTAACAGTTTACGTCCCTGGCCCTAACGTCCATCCAAAGTCCCGTTAGTTTCCCCTCACATGCCCCTCACGTGAGGGGTATTTTTGTCATTTCACCTCTATTTAACACCTTTAATAGTTAGCTCATATCCAAACACTCCCAATCTTAACCTTTAATCCAAACACTCCCCATCTCCCTCTAACCCTCAAGCTTCAACCCCCTCCGATGTTCGATATTTTGATTAATTCCTCCTCTTCTGCTAATACCTTATGATTAGGGTTCTAACGCCTCATCCTTCAAAATCGTTCACAGGTATATTCCCAACTGGATTTCAAAACCAATTGTCCAAATAAAATTAGCCTCGTTCACTTTGTATTTGGACTTTAAACTTGAAATTGAAACTGTCCATCTCATGCAGTTTCGCATCAAAGGTCAACAAAAAGAAAAGCATCAAAGAATCAAAGCAATGACAAATTTCGAATCCCCATGGAAGACAATCAACAAGAGCTTGCATCGTCATCATCTTCAATCACCAGAGACATCAATTTCAGAGAAGCACGTGGTCGGCCACCATCTGTCCATCTTCGGTAGTGACCGCCACCATCTCTAGCGGAGGCCACCACCACTATTCGTCCCGTTTTTTCGACCGTCTTTCAGGTGGTGTTCGTGTGGGTTCACATCCGTCGTCATCTCCCTCTTTCTTTTTACCGTCGATTTGTGTAATCAGCTTGGTAGTTAACTGTGGTGTTGATTGCGGTGGTGGAAGATGATGGTGGTGGTCACCGGTGTTGGTGGTGAACGCGTTTGGTGGCACTTCAGAGAGTGAGATTTGAGAATGAATACCATGTTCTTTTAGGATTAGCGTTTTAATTGTCGAGTGAGAAAAGACGAAAATACCCCTCACGTGACGCGCACGTGGGGGGAAACAAACGGTAGATTGGATGGACGTTAGGGCCAGGGACGTAAACTGGTAAGAAATGTAACCTCAAGGACCCATACCGTTAAGGAGGGACTGAACCTGTTAATCGGGTCAAACCTCAGGGACGAAAACTGCTGTTTACTCTTATATGTTAAAGGACTAAAATATCCTTACCAAGTTAAGTGTTTTCGGCCTCATAACTGTTGGTCTATCCGTGCTGCTATTGTTTAGATATCAATATTATCCATCAAAACAACCACTATTCGATATTGGGATAATAATTGTTACTTTTCTAAAGTATGTTCCAGTGTTTGGCAGTACAATGTACTATACTACACTCTTTCAGTAGAACCGTGTAATAGGTTTGTGATTTATTGAATGATATCAAACGTACAATAAGTCCTATATATAGGAATAGGATATTACACTTAGCTACCATCTAATTACAATGATTATAATATATTGTCTAACATTCCCTCGCAAGTTGAGGGCGGGGAACAACCTGCAACTTGGATCTTAAAAACAGGAACCGTTGAGATGGTAGAGTTTTCGTAAAGACATCGGCAATATGGTGATTAGTGGATATGAACTGAACCTTCAGTTTACCTTGAGCTACCTTTTCTCTAACGAAGTGGAAATCAACTTTAACGTGTTTGGTGCGAGCATGAAACACAGGGTTCTTGGAAAGATAGGTAGCGCCTAAGTTGTCACACCAAAGTGTAGGAGAGGACTTGGTGGAAATACCGAGTTCACGTAAGAGGGCTTCCAACCAAGTTAGCTCTGCAACGGTATCGGCAAGAGCTTTATATTAAGATTCGGTTGAAGACCGGGAAACGGTACGTTGTTTACGTGCATTCCACGAAATAAGATTGGATCTTAATTAGATGGCGTATCCCCCCTGATGGCAATTAGCTTTTCAATTGGGTCAAAATTATCAATATACCCGTTAATGAAATAGGATAGTAACAACGATTCCAAGCGAGAACCACATATAACGTGAATAGTGGTCAACACATAACATAAAAGGCGATGTCCATCATAAGATAAAGTTGGAGCAGGGCCCCAAACATAACAATAAACCAAATCCAACATATTATGACTATGGAAATTTGTATTATTCAAAGACAAGTTGGAAGATTTTCCCATTTGACAAGTACATAATGAAGGAAACAGTTTTGTTGAAACAGGTAAAGAACAACGAGAAACAACGTGTTTAAACAGGTAAAGAACGAGAAACAACAGAATGAAAAACACGTGCATAGGGATGACCAAGTCGATGATGCCAAAATGTAGAAGGAGCTTTCGTGGCTGTGAAGGCAAGCCGTTTGATGGACTTTAGTTGCGACGACCAAGCGAGTAAAGACCACAATCACTTGGGCCCGTGAGTAGGGTAGTGTGTGTAGACTTGTCCTTCACAACAAAAAAGTGGAGTGAAACTCAAAGTAGACGTTATTATCATTGCAAAATTGTTGAACAGACAAAAGATTCTTTTTTATTTCGGGTACATGAAGAATATTGGACAGGTTAAAGATTTTAGATGGTGAATAGATTTTTGAAGAACCAATATGAAAGCTAGGAAGAGGATTACCGTCGCCAACATGGAGGGAGTCGTTACCGTGATATGCTTTAGAGTTATCTAAGCTTTTTAGGTCTGGTGTAACATGACTGTTTAACCCCGTTTCAGGAAACCATGTAGGCCTGGTTTGTGACCCAGTTTCTGAAAAATTTGCATAGTTTGCTTGAGAAGGTGGTCTGCTAGAGCCTGACTGGTTTGGACATTGGGACGGAAGATGACCGATCCTGCATCGATTACAATGGCCAAAAACGGTGTTTTGGGTGGAGGCCCATGCAAACTGCCAATCCTGTCCACCTCCATTGGGCGTACGGTTTTCTGCATGATTGGTAAAGCCCCTAGTATAATTACCACGTGAGTTTCCACATGAACTGCCACACCTGTAACCCCTGTTAATGTTGGACGGACATTGAGCATAAAAGGCTTGAGGTTGGGGATTTGGTGATGCAACAGGGTTGAGTTGGTACCCTAGTTGCGAGGCAAGCTGCTGGAGAGTGGTCAATTGGGACTGTTGTAACACATTGGGACGCAATAATGAGTCACCGGTAGAAGCAGTGAAGGCCGGTGATGGTGTACGAACCGTTCGATTAATCATAAAGTCGTGGTCATCAAGGAGTCCATGTAACTCATTGAAGGTAACCAGTGGTGAACGAGCAAGCAAATTTGCCTTTAGGCCATTATATTCTTCTCGGAGGCTGGAGATAGCAAGCATGACAAGGTCCTTGTCCTTGGTAGGTTCACCAATATTGGCGAGAGCATTGGCATACTCTTGAGCACGGCTAAGGTAGGCGATAGGGGTTTCATCGCCTGACATCTCGATTCTCAGAAGTTTGGCTTTTATTGTGTATTCCCGGGATGAGTTGTTGGGTGCATAAGCGCATTCTAGCGCAAGCCATAAATCCTAGGAGGTTGTACTCTAAACATGCTGAAAAAAGGCTTCGGATATGGTGGATTTGAGGATCATTCGGACGTGTGCATCAATGGTTATCCAATGAAGATAACTGGGGTTATCCATGGAGGCGGTTTCTGTGGTTGCTGATGCTTTTGGCAGTGGGCAATTGATTGTGTCATCGATGTAACCGAATAGATTGTTGGTGACTAAGAAGGATTGAATCATTGCTTTCCAATACCCATAGTTGGTGGGTGAGAGGGTGAAAGCGAAATTTATGAGAGTTGTGCGTAGCTTTCTCCACACTGGTAAAGGCTGTAACCATTGCCATGGAGGATAAGATCGGTTTCTTTTTTTATGGATAGTACGATCAGTTTTGTTGATCAGAGCAGTGTTGTAAAAATTGCTAGGCGCTAGTCGGGCGGTGGGGTAGAGCCTAGGCCTAGGCGGGATTAATCGGGGCCTAGGCGGGATTAATCGGATTAGAATTTTTATATGTAATTTTCAGTTTTTTATATATATACACACATTTTTATATGTAATTTTTATAAAAATGTTCATTTTTAAACCACACCAAAGGTTTTCGCCGGAATTTGGCCGGAAAGTTCAGGTTTTCGCCAGAATTGGCCGGAAATTTCAGGTTTTCGCTGGAATGTTCGCCGGAATCTGGCCGCCTAGGCCCGCCTAGGACCGCCTAGGCCCAAAATTCATCCTTAGCCGAGCGCCTAGCGATTAATCGGCGCCTAGGCGCCGCCTAGGCGCGATTTTTACAACACTGGATCGGAGAAGAAGACAGAATGACGGCAGCTAGGGTTTTGGGTTCCTTGGCTTTGATACCAAGTAGAATCGTGTAATAGGTTTGTGATTTATTGAATGATATCAAACGTACAATAAGTCCTATATACAGGAATAGGATATTACACTTAGCTGAAAGTCTGTAAAAGTTGATGATTTTTCATTCAGCAAAACAACCCTTTAAATAGGGGAGAAAACATAAAAACCCTATCGCCTAAACAAGGAAACCGAATCAACATTAATACAGACTAATTACAATTTGTCAATCATAAATCTATACTATAAATATGTACGCATATCTCGGTTAATACTCCCCCTCAGTTGGAGCGTCCATTCGGAAGAACGCTCAAGCTGGACCTGAAAGTCTGAAATAAGTGTCGTGGAAGGCCCTTTGTGAAGATGTCCGCGTACTGAAGAGAAGATAGAACATGTAGAACCCGGATGTGACCCATGCGAACCTTTTCGCGTACAAAATGAATATCAATCTCTATATGCTTGGTACGCTGGTGTTGAACAGGGTTATCAGATAGATAGACGGCCGAAACGTTATCACAATACACAACTGTTGCTTGCCGAAGAGGGAGATGTAACTCCAAAAGCAAATTCCGAATCCAAGTGGCCTCTGCGACAGCGTTTGCCACTCCCCGATATTCTGGCTCTGCACTAGAACGAGAAATGGTCGGTTGGCGTTTAGAAGACCAAGAAATCAAATTGTCGCCCAGAAAAACACAATAACCACTTGTCGAGCGACGAGAGTCCGGACAACCACCCCAGTCCGCATCCGAGTAGGCGATTAATGATTGAATGTTGGAGCGAACAATACGTATGCCATAATCAATCGTTCCCTGAAGGTACCGTAGTATGCGCTTCAGGAAGGCAAAGTGTGGGTCATGAGGCTCATGCATGAATAAACAAACCTGCTGAACAGCATAAGAGATATCCGAACGTGTAAAGGTCAGATATTGCAAAGCGCCTGCCAGACTGCGATATAAAGTAGGGTCATGGAACAATGGTCCATCAGTGGCACTCAGTTTAGCATTAAGATCAACAGGTGTAGCGCATGGTTTACAGGATGTCATAGACGCCCTGGAAATAATATCTCTGGCATACAGGGACTGGTCCAGAAATAAACCTGTTGTCATGCGAGTAACTTTAATACCCAAAAAATGATGTAAAGACCCCAGATCTGTCATGGCAAACTCTCGTGAGAGTGTGCGAATAATGTCCTGCAAAAGTGCAGTCGAAGAAGCAGTAATAACAATATCATCAACATACAGTAGTAAATAAGCAGTCTGAGTCCCTCGAGTGAGTATAAATAATGAGTTATCACATACACTACTCCTGAACCCATGTGATAAAATATATGTGGCAAACCGAGTATACCACGCTCTCGGGGCCTGTTTGAGCCCATATAAAGATTTCTTCAGCCTGCATACATAATTTGGGTACCTACTATCCACAAACCCAGGCGGCTGATGCATAAACACTGTTTCATGTAAATTACCATGCAAAAAAGCATTCTTGACATCCAATTGATGGATAGGCCAAGATCGAGAGACAGCAATGGATAAAACTGTCCGTATGGTGGTCGGTTTGACAACCGGACTAAAAGTATCCTCACAATCAATGCCCACGGTCTGAGATTTCCCATTTACTACCAGTCTGGCTTTGTAACGCTCCAAAGAACCGTCAGATTTAAACTTATGACAGAATAACCACATACACCGTATAACAGGGCGATCAGACGGGCGAGGAACAAATTCCCACGTATCGTTCTCCTGCAAAGCACCAAATTCTGATTGCATGGCACGTAACCAATTTGGGTCGGCAAAGGCTTTCGAGTAAGTGTTAGGGATGGGTGAAATGGTGGATGATAGGAGAGTGTGTTTGGATTTGGAGCGGGTGGTCATAGGGTGGGTATTGGTTGTAGGATTGGGCGGTGGGCCTGCCGAGGCAGACTGGGAAGATCCGGCAGCTGCAGAACCAGGTGCCGAGGAATGTGGGGCTGCGGTGGGAGGAGCCGTAGGCTCAGGGACAGCAGCAAACTGCTGTGGGGTGGTCGCAGCAGCTGCAGAAGGCTGTTGTGGTGCAGTCTGCTGGTGTGTATGGGCAGCCGCAGGGTGTGTAACGGGTTGGGTAGGCTTAGGTCGACGTGTGTAGTGAAACGGGTAAGGAGAGGTGGAATGTAGGGAAGGTTTAGGGGAAGGAGTGGAAGTGAAAGTAAAACCGGAAGGTGTGGGGTCATCAAGGAAAGAGTAAGAAGCAGTGGGGGTGGGTATGGTGAATGGAAAAACGGTCTCATCAAAGGTAACATGACGAGATATTGAGACCTTTCCGGTGGTGGGATCAAAGCATCGGTATCCACGGAAGTCCCGGCGGATACCCAAGAAAGATGCATCTGACGGATCGTGTATGTAGTTTATGTGGTTGAGTGGCTGAAGTGTTTGGATAGCAAGCGCAACCAAACACTCGGAGATGATCATAAGTGGGGTGACGAAGGTAAAGGGCGAATGTAGGGGTGAAAAAGTTTAAACGTTTCGAGGGTAGAATATTGTGAAGGTAGGTGGCTGTGTGAAGGGCTTCCACCCAGAAGGAGGGTGGGAGATGAGCATGAATAAGCAAAGAACGGATGATGTCGTTTAGGCGACGAATCATCCTTTCGGCTCGGCCGTTCTGAGACGATGTTTGGGGGCAGGAAAAACGGAATAAAAGCCCATGTTGAGCAGCAAAAGTTTTGAAAGCATTATTATCGAATTCTCCCCCTAAGTCACATTGAAAGGTTTTTATGTTGCGGTTAAATTGAGTTGCAATCATACGGTGAAATTTTGCAAAGGTGGGAAATGTCTCAGATTTATATTTAAGTGGGTATACCCAGACAAAGTGGGAAAAATTATCAATAAGGACCATATAATATTTATACCCAGATTGACTAGTAACTGGTGATGTCCATAAATCACAATGTATAATATCAAATGGAGTAAACGTAAAGGAATTAGATTCATAAAATGGCAAACGTTTACTATTGGATAAAGTGCAAGAATGACAAATGTTTGAAGTCTTATTGTGATTACATAAAAAACCAGTACGTTTGCTAAGTAAATCTAAAACTTGAGCCCCTGGATGTCCGAGACGATCATGCCAAGGCAGAGACTGGGAAGCAAGGAAGCAGGCTTGTGGCGGGAGTGTTGGTGGAGTTATTGGGTAGAGATTTCCAGTGCTATTGTGGCGGGAAAGGAGCCGTCCAGTTCGTAGGTCCTTCAAAGAAAAACCAAACGGGTCAAATTCAACTGAGACATTATTGTCGCGAGTAAAGCGACGAACTGAAACAAGATTTTTAATAATACGAGGGCTATAAAGTATGTTTGGGAGAATATAGGTTCGGTTATGAATGGGAAGAAAGCCCGTGCCAGAACCCTCAATAGGCAAACATTGACCATTACCAACCAAAATTTTAGTGTGTACAGGAGAAGAATCAGGGACAGAAATCATACCTCGGTTTTCAGTGACGTGTCCTTCAGCACCGGTGTCCATGACTGTGTTCGGGTCCGTGTAAGTGAGATTCATGGAGTTGAAAGCAGCACTGAGGTCTGATGGACGTAAAGCATCGAATCCAGGAGGCACGGGGTAGCCAAGGTAGTTAGCCGAAGGTGGTTGGGAGTTGTTGTTGGGCCGCCAATTCTGTTGGGTTGGGTAAGGACATGGTGGAGTGTTCCACCAGGCCCATTGTGGGTAAGTGGGCTGCCCTGTTTGGTTTTGAAAAGCCCATGTGGTTGAACCAGAATAACCCCGTGAGCCGCGTCCACGTCCTCCTCTACCGCGACCTGATTGATTTCGGCCACGACCTCTTGGCCGATAATATTGCTGCTGATTCGGGTCAGTTTGCTGGTGATTAACAGGTGGTTGCCGATTGTTCTGGGCGGCTGCAGTAGAGGTATTTGGGGCTGCAGCGGCTGGTGCAACCAGAACAGAAGTATTATGTTGTTTTCTTGCCTCTTGGCGTATGACTTCATCATTCAACATCGTTCTAGCAAGATCCCAATCAGCCTGTTGAGAGTGAATTATCTGAGCAGTAGTGTCAAACTCCTGAGAAAGTCCCCGAACAAGTTGTAAAACGAGCCTGGATTCAGTGATTGGCTGATCGACGTCAGCTAGTTGGTTTGCCAAGTCTTTGAGTTGTTGGCAGTAATCGTCCACAGAAGAACATGCAGCCAATGTGAGATTAACGAACCTGGTTTCCAATGCTCATGCCTTGGCCTGTTTATTGCTGAGAAAGTGCTTCTCTAACCGAATCCAAGTATCCCTGGCTGTGGCGTCCATATCCAGCACTCGACCAAGCAAATCATCTGACACTGTGCTGAAAATCCATTGAGACACGAGTGCATCAATCTCCTTCCATGTTACAAAGTCTGGGTCAGTGGGTTCGGGTTTGGTTGAACCGTCAATATGGTTGAGCACTTTGTAGGCTATAGCATGGAACTTGAACAACTTCACCCAGGAGGTATAAGTCACTTTTGTTCCATCTAGGGTTCGTATCTTGGACTGTATATTGGACACAGAGTAGGCCGGGCGTAGGGCAGGGTTAACAGGTTTGGTGGGTGATGGTGGTGAGTCGGCGGGTGTGGACATGGTTTCGGCAGGGATGATGGGTCGAAAATATTAGGGTTCGGCTGGGATCGACAGGAAAAGGGGGAAAAAAAAAATTAGCGACAGGTAGGATGAGAGGGAAGGGAAAGATCAGTGGTCGAAACCAAAGGGAAGGCGATGGGTATTCAGAACCGAAGCTCTGATACCATGAAAGTCTGTAAAAGTTGATGATTTTTCATTCAGCAAAACAACCCTTTAAATAGGGGAGAAAACATAAAAACCCTATCGCCTAAACAAGGAAACCGAATCAACATTAATACAGACTAATTACAATTTGTCAATCATAAATCTATACTATAAATATGTACGCATATCTCGGTTAATATTAGCTACCATCTAATTACAATGATTATAATATATTGTGCAACACTTTCTCACTTTGATATGGTGATGGACTTCAAATATTGCAGTGATATTAGTTTCCTTAGTTATTAATATTATTTTAGTAATTATGTTTTCCATAATAAATTAAATCTGTAAATAGGTATTAGTTTTAGGAGATGAGCATGCTTTATTTGATATTATGATTAAGGTTTTTCGGAGCACGGTTGCCTCTTGAATGCCATCGATTTTGTAATTCTTTGGTATTCCATTTAGTTTTATTAAAAAAAATTGGGGTCCTAACATATGATCACTAAAACTAATCTGATGGAAAGTTTGTTGCTTCTGCAGTTCCTTCACTTGAAAAGTTTCCAATTCTAGAAGGTGGTAAGATTCCTGGTGAATTAATATTCAGAAACGGACATATAGTGCTTAATTTGGGAAGGGAAGCTGTGAAAATCAAAATAACTAACGATGGAGATAGACCAATACAGGTCGTTTCCTTTGTACATTTTGTTGTTTTTTTTAATAGTTTTACTTCAAGATAGAGTGTTATTATGGCTATCTTTGAAGTTAATACTGAAGGAGAACAGAATCATCCATCTTTATTAAATAATCGCATTACAATATATACACAGTAAACCTAACCAATCTTTAGCTATTCTAGGAAAGGAAAATTATAGGAAATATATGCTAAATAAATACAAAATATTCTATACAATATATGACACAATATATACGGTTAATAGGCCCTCCTCAGTCTGAGCGGTAGACTGTCGAACACACAGACTGGACTTGAAGCGGTTGAATATTTGTTTAAGGAGGCCTTTTGTGAAAATGTCGGCATACTGATAGTGCGCCGGAATGTGAAGAACTCGGACATTTTCTCGGACAAAGTGTATATCGATCTCGACATTTTTAGTGCGTTGATGTTGAACCGGGTTCTCTGATAAGTAAACTGTCGAAACATTGTCACAAAAAATGATAGTGGCTTCGCGAGTCGGAATATGCAATTCCAGAAGGAGATTGCGAAGCCAACTTGTCTTTGTTGTGGCGTTGGCAACACCCCTGTATTCGGCTTCGGCGCTAGAGCGAGAGATGGTGTGTTGCCGCTTTGAAGATCAGGAGATTAGATTGTCATCAAGAAATACAAAGAAATCCGAAGTGGACCGTCTTGAGTCTGGGTAACCCACCCAATCAGCGTCAAAATAGGCAGTGAGTTTGGTAGAGTTGGAGGGGTTAATATGTAGCTCATGATTAATAGTGCCTTTGAGGTACTGTAAAATACGTTCGAAGTGGACCGTCTTGACTCTGGGTAACCCGCCCAATCAGCGTCATAATAGGCAGTGAGTTTGGTAGATTTGGAGGGGTTAATATGTAGCCCATGATTAATAGTGCCCTTGAGGTACCGTAAAATACGTTTAAGAAACTGGAAGTGTGGTTCCCTTGGGGCATGCATAAACAGACATACCTGCTGTACTGCATATGTAATGTCAGGGCGTGTGAAGGTGAGGTATTGTAGTGCACCAGCTAGACTCCGGTATAGTGTGCCATCTGGAAGTAAAGAGCCGGTTTTGGCACTGAGCTTTGTGTCTGTATCGGTTGGGAAGGCACACGGTTTGCAATTTTCAATGTTTGCCCGGGCAAGGATGTCGGTGGCATAGGACTCTTGAGATAGAAAAAGACCACCTTTTTTCTTAGTGACCTGAATGCCGAGAAAGTGATGGAGGCCTCCGAGATCAGTCATGGCGAGCTCTCGTGACAAGGAACTGATAATTTCATGTAATACTTTGTTATCCGAGGCTGTTAAGATAATGTCATCGACGTATAAAATTAGATACGCCATTCGGGCGCCCTTTCGGTAGATAAAAAGGGACGAGTCACTGGTGGTGCTATGGAACCCGCATGAAGTTATAAATGTGGCAAAGCGGTGGTACCAAGCACGCGGCGCCTGTCTAAGCCCATATCGTGATTTCCGGAGGCAGCAAACATGAGATGGATTCTGCTTATCCACAAATCCTGGAGGCTGAAACATGTAAACAGTTTCATTGAGGTCCCCATGTAGAAAAAACATTTTTAACATCTAGTTGGTGGATAGGCCATGCACGAGAGACGGCAAGGCTGAGAACCGTCCGAATAGTGGTTGGTTTCACCACGGGACTGAAAGCGTCAAAACAGTCGATACCAACCGGTTGAGATTTTCTGTTTACCACCAATCGTGCTGTGTATGGCTACAATGTGCCATTGGCATGATACTTGTGACAATAAAGCCACATGCAACGTATGATGTGAGCATCGGTTGGGCGTGGTATCAACTCCCACGTGTTATTTTCCATTAAAGCCCGGCGTCAGTCATGGCTTTGTGTCAATTAGGATCGGTTAAGGCTGAAAGGTGGGATTTGGGAAGGGGGGATAAGGGTGCACAAGTGGTTGTATGTAAGTTTAAAGGAATTTTACCAGCTTTGCTTCTGGTAGTCATGGAATGGCTGGAAGGGAGAGGCTGATTAGGGGCAGCAGGTGTTGGGAGGGGCTGGTTTTGGAAGGGAAATGGCTGAGTTGTGGTGGTGCTGGTGGGCAGGGGCTGGTTGGGGACTGTGGTGGTGGCTGACGGAGGGGCAGGAGGTTTAGATCAGCGGTAGTATGTTCTGAGAGGAGGTGAGTTGAGGTGGGTGGGGGCGGCAGGTGGTGGTGGTGTGGCAGGGGTAGGAGAAGATGGAGGGGAAGCAGAAAGTGTTGGATCGGTGTGGGGCTATGTTGACGGGGAAGGTTGGAATGCGGTCGGATGTGTAAAAATGGTGGTGGAGATCAAGGTGTCTAGGAAGGAATACTCGTGAGTTGGACGTGGTTGAGAGTAGGGGAAGACATTTTCTGCAAATGTGACATGGCGGGATAGAATGACTTTCCCCGTGGCTCTAAGCATCGATAACCACGGTAATTTTCTGGATACCCGAGAAAGACACCAAGAATCAAGATGTCATAATTGTTAGCAATAACTATTAATAGTAGTAATGTTGTTGGTTTCCGGTTGGTAGTGTGAGCTTATCCATGCGGTTATGCACTCTTCGTCAAATACAGAAGAGCTATTTAACGACTAAATTATATTTGGAGAACAGAGTGTTTGAGAGCTTTTTTTTTGTATATTCCTTTTATAGGGAATTTGAGGGCTATTTGTTGTAATTTATCAGTTACTTTAGCTTATGCATATTGACCGGAGTTGTACGAGGCTCTATCATGTGACAGGGGGTCTATTTTGTGAGCTATTCATCTAATCAACGGGCATTTCGTGTTTACAACAAGTAGAAAGGCTTAGTGAACACATCAGCGGTATGTGCATGAAATATTTAGGTTGAAAGGTAAAAACATAAAACTGTAAAAGATAGCTAGTCTTCAATATTCCCCGCCATGCTTCCGCCCGTCACTCGCCCCGTTTTTTTTTGTTTAAGATCATCGCAAGCCAATCATCCCTTTTTATGTGTTCTTCTCCACCGGTCTTCGCCGGAGACATCAACTCCATGGGTTTTGTTCCCATATTCTTCTCCCCCAATGACACATTTTTCATGGTATGAGTGCAACCCTCGCTTAGCATTCTGAAAGCGTGTTAGCTCTATTGAGGTGCACGTCGCCGGAAAAATACAAGGTGCGCGACCGTCGCATGGTGGAGCCTCTGTTGTATAGCGGCCGTCACTCGCTCCGTTTTTTTTTTGTTTAAGATCATCGCAAGCCAATCATCCCTTTTTATGTGTTCTTCTCCACCGGTCTTCGCCGGAGACATCAACTCCATGGGTTTTGTTCCCATATTCTTCTCCCCCAATGACACATTTTTCATGGTATGAGTGCAACCCTCGCAAACATAGAAGCGAATTAGCATTCCGAAAGCGTGTTAGCTCTATTGAGGTGCACGTCGTCGGAAAAATACGCATGAAGGTGCGCGGCCGTTGTATGGCAGAGCCTCTGTTGTATAGCGGCGGCGACGACGTCTAGGGTCACGAGAGCAGCCTTGTTTTTGCTAACCCTAGACGTGGGGAGGAACGCGGCTACCGGTGGTGGCAGCAGTGGCAACGGAGGAGGCGGTGGCCAGATTTAGGATTTAGGCCGGCGGAGTTGTTGTAGGCTGAGGTGAGTGACGGTGGTGGTTGTCGACTGTGTGTAGAAAGGTGGTGGTTGTGGTGTTTAATGGCAGCGGATGAGGAGTAGAAGAGAAGAGCGAGCGTAGTTGGTTGTGGTGGTGGTGGGTAGGGCGGTCGATATCCCTGGCGGTTGTCTTCCTTGGTTCTGATACCAAATTGAACATGGTAATTGATTGATTGTATTCAAATCAGGATTACAATAGGGATATAAATACTAAACATGAGACTCTTCAGATAATGCATATATAAATACATGAGACCCTTCATATGATCTAACATAAAACCTTTTGTATGACCTCACATTAATAGTCTAATATAACCCAACTCAAACTCAATTAAATAACTATTAAGTCAAACCTTTCTAATACTAACTCAATTAAAACAACCGATAAATACTAGACTCCAATTCTAACCAAATCTTAAACAAACTTTATCTCCATATCCTTTATCTCTATCTCAACCAACTTGTATCCCAAGTTTCTTGCCTTCCAATGTTCAGAATTAATTCTCACATTTATCACATAATAACGAGGATTACAAAACTTTCAGGTTGGCAGCCATTATCATTTTATTGAAGTCAATCCATGTTTAATTTTTGATCGAAGAAAATCATATGGCATGCGGTTAAATATACCAGCAGGAACAGCTACCCGATTTGAGGTCAGCCTTTTGAACTTATTACCTTTATATTTTTAGGGTAGTTTTTTTTCTCCTTTTTCCTCAAAAAAACTGAAACCATGTTTATTACTACTCTCACCATTTGGGAAGCACTATATCACTTGTAGAGTTCTCTTTGACAAATTTTAAACTTAATTACTTATGGTCCCGAATAGCATTTTGGCGAAATTATGGTGCATTATAAGAAAATATTTTACTAAAATTTGAAAATATGTAGATAAGCAAAATATACCCTACTTCTTCTCCCAAAATAATGCGCATACATGATACATCAGTTCATTACAAATATTTTGGACATTGTTTTTGACGTATTGATCTTTAATTATATAAGGATCACGCTGCTTACTATTAGCACTATTATTATTATTTGAATATTTTTATAGATTTGTATATATCTATTCCTTAAATAGATATATACACTCATTCTCTTGACAACTCTAAAGTCACCTACTCCTCATGGACCAAACTTTTTAAGCTTCATGCTATTGCTTACAAAGTATTGGACCATATTGATGACACAACACCAACCGGAGACACCACCGAAGTCTATGGCATTTGGAAGGAGATCGATACACTCGTTCTCCCATGGATCATTAGCACCCTCTCGGATGATTTGCTTGTCGGAGTACTTGACACAAACGCTACATCCAGAGCTGCCTGGTTAAAAAATGAAAGATCTTCTTAAGCAATAAAGGCTCCTGAGCCGCCGTCATAGAAAAAGTGAGTTTTGTAATCTAACTCTCACCGCCTGCTCGTCCATGGACGATTACTATCAGAGGTTAAAAGATATTGCTAACCAACTTGGAGATGTGGACAACCCCGGTTTCGATTCTCGTTTGGTGCTGCAGCTGGTCCGCGACCTTCCACTGGGGTACGACACCCTCGCGTCCTTCATCAGCCAAAGCAGCACCACTTGGATACGGCACGGAGCATGCTACAATTGGAACTTCAGCGACATGCGGCTCGCCAAAAGTCATCTATCTCTGTACTTGCCACCCCTTCGACACCGAAGCAACATCAACACCCCACCAATAACTCGACCTCCTTCAACCACCGTGGTCGGGGACGGGGACGAGGTCAGTATCTCAACAACAGGGGTGGAAGAGGTCGGGGCCGTTTCCAGAATCATGCGAACCGGAACCAAAAGCCTTCTTATTCCTAACTGGCCTTGTGGAACATCCCACCTTGCCCATATCCAACGCAGGCACCCTGGAACACAACCTTCTCGCAACAGTATGGCCCAACCCCAACTCCGGCCCACTTTGCAGGCTACACCCTTCGGCGCCCCCTTTTCAACAGCACGAGCCGATAGCCCAAGCCCCTTAGGCTCAGGCCCACATAGCTTCTTCAGCCCCATCTACGTATGGGTACGATGCTTTGAGTCCGGTATGATTTCAGTCCCACGTAGCTTCTTCAACCCCATCTACCTATGGATACGATGCTTTGAGTCCATGTGATTTACAAACTGCTTTCTCAAATATGCAATTCAACCAACCGGATCCCTCTTGGTACATGGATACAGGAGCCTCCTCACACGTCACTTCTGACCAGGTAAGATCAAACAACCTTTCTCATCTTCTGAACGCAATATTTTGGTTGGCAGTGGTCATTTCTTTACACCCCCACCTTTGCCCTCTACTTCTGCCACCCTACCTATGATCACTTACGAGCATTCGGGTGCGCATGCTACCCAAACACCTCCGCTACACAACCACACAAACTTCACAGCCGGTTCATTAGGTGTATTTTCCTTGGCCATCCCCAAGATTCTCGGGGATACCGGTGTCTAGATCCATCCACCGGCAAGGTCATCATATCACGTCACGTGGTATTCGATGAAACTCAATTTCCCTATCACACCCCGCCTAACCAGTCCCATTATCACTTTTTGACGGAGACCATCCCACCCGGTTTTAACTTTCAACATCGGCCCAACCCACACCCATCATCGGTACCACCACCTATCTCCCCTACAACACCCACCAACTATTACCTACACTCGCCACCACGACCACCCGCTCAAACCTCAGCCACAGTGCCCGCTACCACCCAAAACTCCTCTGGCCATTCTGCACCAACCTTTCCAATGCCCCAGCCAACTCCTAATACTCACCTTATGTCCACCCGGTCCAAAACAGGAACAACCAAACCTACACAAAAGCTCACTCTTCATACTACCACCATGCCACCCCTCCCTTCCACATATGCCACGGCCTTTTCCGACCCTAATTGGTTAAATGCCATGCAAACTGAATTTAATGTGTTACATGAAGATGACTTGGGAGTTAATTCCACGCACGGGTGACCGGCCTATTACTAGATGTATGTGGCTCTTTCGCTATAATTTAAATCGGATGGCTCATTAGAACGATATAAGGCCAGGATGGTTGTCAGTGGCAAATCCTAGACCGTGAGTATTGATTGTGAGGAGATATTCGGTTCGGTGTGATAATGGTAATCAATTGATTGATCGTTCTCATTCACAAGAGTGTATATTTATACAGAGATTTGCCCTAATCTATTTTAGGAATATGCAATTACAGAATACAAATCATTTGCTGATTTACAGCGGTGATTTACAGCTTAACTCTAGCTAACCAAATCAGTCGGCTAATACACCCCCGCAGTCTTAGCGGGAGGTTCTCGAACGTTGAGACTGTGTTTGAAATCATCAAATAGGACTAGGGGCAATCCTTTGGTGAAGATATCTGCGATCTGATGTCTGGAGGGCACGTGTAGTACTCGGACTTCTCCTCGGGCAACCTTGTCACGAACGAAATGAATATCCAGCTCGATGTGTTTGGTACGTTGGTGTTGTACCGGATTGCAAGATAGGTAGACTGCACTAATATTGTCGCAATAAACCAAAGTGGCATGAGTTGGTGGATGATGGAGTTCCAATAACAGGTTACGCAGCCAGCATGTTTCAGAAACTACATTTGCTACTCCTCGGTATTCTGCCTCGGCACTAGAGCGGGAGATAATGGGCTGTCGTTTAGAGGACCATGAGAGGAGGTTGTCGCCTAGATACACACAGTAACCAGAGGTAGAGCGACGAGTGTCGGGGCAGCCGGCCCAATCCGCATCGGTATAAGAAGTCAAGGAAGAAACCGGGGATCTGGTGAGATGGATACCGTGAGTCAAGGTACCGTTAACGTATCGTAAGATCCGTTTTAATGCATTCCAGTGTGACATCCGTGGCGCATGCATATGCATGCAAATTTGTTGCACGGCATAACTAATATCCGGACGAGTAAAGGTGAGGTATTGCAAGGCGCCGGCCAGCTGGCGAAATTGTGTGCCCCCATCGTCAAGTAGAGAGCCGGAAGTGGCACTTAATTTGGACTTTGTGTCCACTGGAGTAGAAGATGGCTTACAAGAGGTCATTCCGGCTCTTTCCAAAAGTTCCCCGGCGTATTTTTGCTGTGAAAGAAAAAGGGAATTCTGCTGCCTTGTAACGGAGATGCCAAGAAAATAGCTAAGCGGGCCCAAATCTTTCATTGCGAATTCCGTGGCTAAATGTTTCATGAATTTGTTCCGGAGTGCATCGGAAGATGTGACGAGGATAATGTCGTCAACATATAATAAGATATAGGCGGTGTCAAGACCATGTTTGTAAATGAACAGAGAATGGTCACACTTGCTGTGATGAAACCCGATTTGTGATGCGTAATCGGCGAATCGTTGGTACCACGCACGTGGTGCTTGTTTCAACCCATATAGCGACTTCTTTAATAAGCACACATGATTCGGGTGACTCTGGTCTTTGAACCCGGGTGGTTGATACATGTATACGGTTTCTTGGAGGTGGCCATGTAAGAACGCGTTCTTGACATCAAGCTGGTGAATGGGCCAAGAGTGTGATAGAGCCAACGAAAGAACCGTTCTAATGGTTGCCGGTTTGACAACTGGGCTGAAAGTATCCCCACAATCAATGCCAATCTGCTGAGACCTGCCATCACAAACTAAACGAGCTTTGTATCGCTCTAAAGAACCATCAGATTTAGTTTTATGTTTGAAAATCCACATGCTACGTACTACATTCATATTATTATGTCTCGGGACCAACTCCCACGTGTTATTGTCAATAAGAGCCCGGAATTCGTCGGTCATGGCTTGATTCCAATCCGGGTTTCGGAGGGCATCTGTCGGGTTACGAGGTAGAGGAGAGACAAATGTGGCAGAATGGAAATTAAAATCTGGTTGGCGAAGCTTAGATATACCAGACATACTACGAGTGTGTATGGTTCGGTTGGAGGGAGGTGGTGGTGGGGGGAGGGGGGGAAGTATGGCAGCAGGGGCTGCGGAAATAGGAATATGCAATTACAGAATACAAATCATTTGCTGATTTACAGCGGTGATTTACAGCTTAACTCTAGCTAACCAAATCAGTCGGCTAATACGGTGGTCAAGCCGACCACTGTAACACTCTTTTGGCCAATACACCAATTGGACGTCAAGAACGCTTTCCTACATGGTAATTTACAGGAAACGGTGTTTATGCATCAACCACCAGGATTTGTTGATCAACGGTACCCAACATGGTGTGTCACTTGAAGAAATCCTTATATGGGCTTAAACAAGCTCCAAGGGCATGGTACACACGATTCGCCACTTATATTACTACCCACAGGTTTACAAGCAGCGTTTGCGATAACTCCTTGTTCATTTATAAACGAGGGCGTGACATTGCTTACTTATTGCTCTATGTAGACGACATTGTTCTCACAGCCTTTTTCGATGAACTCCTACGTAAGATTATCCACACATTGTCATGAAAGTTTGCTATGACAGATTTGGGTCAGTTACATTATTTTTTTGGGTATAAAGGTTACCGACACACCAACGGTTTGTTCTTATAATAACCGCAGTACACACCAACGGCTAGTAAGCCCTGCACCACGCCCGTGGATTTTTCAGCCAAAATCAGCGCTACCGATGGACCACTATTTTTGAACTCCACCTTATACAGAAGCTTAGGCGGGCCCTTCAGTATCTGACTTTCACTAGGCCCGATATATCCTATGTTGTCCACCAAGTGTGCCTATTTATGCATGAGCCACGTGAACCTTACTTTGCCTCTATGAAGCGAATTATTCACTATCTACAGGGTACGATTGATTATGGTCTCCAGATTGTTCGTTCACCTACTCACTCATTGGTCGCCTATTCCGATGCTGACTGGGGTGGATGCCCGGACTCCTGGCGCTCCACCGGTGGCTATTGCGTGTTTCTTGGCGATAACCATATCTCTTTGTCTTCCAAATGTCAGCATACGGTCTCACGATCTAGCGCCGAAGCAGAATACCGGGACGTAGCCAACGTTGTGGCAGAGGCCACCTGTACTTGTTACTCGAGTTACAAGTTCCATTACAACGAGATACGGTTGTTTTTTTGTGATAATGTGTCTGCAGTTTATTTATCCGACAATCCGGTTCAACATCAAAGGACAAAGCACATTGAAATTGATATCCATTTTGTTCGAGAAAAAGTTCGGCTTGGACATACAGGTCTTACATGTCCCGTCTTCCATTCAATATGTCGATATTTTCACCAAGGGCATCCATTTCAGTCATTATGGTCCACCAGTTTGAGCTTTTGTCCACATCCCGCTCAAACCGTGGGGGAATATTAGCACTATTATTATTATTTGGATGTTTGTATAGATTTGTATGCATCTATTCCTTAAATGGTGCTAGGGTTTGTTATTTGTATTCTCCTTATAAATAGGGTTGCTTGGTATCAATAATATTCATTCAGATTTTATATCATTAACCACTTTTACTAACATACCGAGAAAAATTCCCCCTCATTCTGTCTCTTTTATCATATTTGCTGAAGCAACAATCTTAGTCTGTATAATAATAGGACTGTATTATCCTTACCAAGTTCAGTGTTGCTTGCCTCTTAACTGTTGGTCTATCACTCTAACCTCATTTTGTATTATCTGTAATGAAAATCACCATGAGACAGTAATTGTTATTTTTCATTAATTATATATTGCCTAATTTGTAGCCAGGGGATGCAAAATCTGTGACTCTTGTAAAGATCGGAGGTAATCAAGTTATTAGAGGAGGTAATGGAATCGCAGACAACCATGCCAGTGACTATAATGTCAAAACAGTGATGGAATCTGTAATTGCAAGAGGATTTGGCAATTCAACAGATACTAATACCAGGTTAAGAAACTAACACGTCATTCGATTTCTTTAATGTTGCGTATAAGAGTGGAATGATTCATTCCACTCAAATGGAAACATGCTGTTTGTTATGTCTTTAGGAAGGGAATGAGTCATTCTTGAGGTGGGTTTTGTCTTTCCAAATTTCATCATGGAACTGAATGATAAAAACCTTATAACCTTAGTTTTGTGTAATCTTTAACAACTCCAAATTATTTAATATTATTAAATACTTTAGTTATTTTCTAAAATTAACTAAAAAATATTTTTCTTTTGCAATCTTATTTGATAGTTACTTTAGCATTTAGTTGATTAATATTTCATATTTTAAATTATTTTTGATATACTTTTAGTAAATTTTGCATTAACTAGAACAGGGTTTAATTTTTTTTTTATATAGTTAGAAAAATCAATTAATTGATAGTATTTACAATTGTAATAAGAATCTCTTTACATTAAAGATCATTGAGAAGCAGACTGCTTCAATAATTTTGTAGCCATAATAGTTGTCAAAGGTGCACTAGGCGCTCAGGCGAGGCGCAACGCAGGAAAAACGCCTCGTGGCAGTCCATGTACGATTTCGGCGAGATTCCAGCCAAACCTTGTAAATTCCGTCAAAATTTAGGAAATTGCGGCCAAACTAGTCGGAAACATCCTAAAATGTCCCGGAACCATCCTAAAACAGCCAAAATTAGCCTAAAACATATCTAAAGAACTTGTTGGCTGATCTATTCGATTACTAAACGAAACAAAACAAGTAATAATTGCAGCGGAATAAATGTAACAGAAAACCCAAAAGAAAACAACAGAACCTGTTTTGTAGCAGCTAGCTTTTGATCAGATACGATACAGTGAGGTGGTCTGGCAGCGCTGCCAGAACAGTGGCGGTAGCGGCGGTGGTCTGGCGCGCTGGTGGCAGGCGGTTTCTCGAACACAAACACACACACAGAATATATATGAAAGCGGTAAATGACACAAGATGTAACGTGGTTCGGTCAAAGGTTGACCTTTGTCTGCGGGCTACGAAACAAGGTTTCTTTATTTCTTGAGTGATAATATATTTACAAGTACAATGGAGATTATATAGTAAATACAATTAAGGTTAAACCCTTTGCTAACTTAATTAACAAGCAAACAAACTGGGCTGAAATAGGATTAGGACCCGCCCGCCCCTAACCCCCCTTCGGCCTTCTAATTGCCAACCGGCTTGGCCCCAAATGGGCCGAAGCCTACATGAACCCAACAATCTGGTAGGCTTCAAACATTTGTACCTCCACTTGCACTTCTGTAATCATGAGCCTTCAAGCCTTTAACTCTATCTGGTCGTAGCCGCCTTCTTTTCGATTATTCTTGAAGGCCAGCTGAAGCTACACAGAGCTTCAGCTTATCCAGCGTCAGTGACTTTAGTAAAAGTATCAGCTAGATTCCTGTCTCCTATGATGCTGTACAAATGACTAACTAGCTCTCTGTTGAAATGAAACCTCATATGAATGTGCTTTGTTTTCCCGTGGTAAACAGGATTCTTAGCAAGTTTAACAACACTTTCATTGTCACAGTATAAAGGATACTTTGTTTGTTTCTTGTCCAACAACTCTAGAAAAGTCTTTAACCAAACAAGTGCAACACTCTTTTTGGAGCTGCCATGTCCTCTGCTTCTGTTGTAGAAAGTGCAACACTCTTTTGGAGTCTAGACATCCAACAAATCGCCCTGTCTCCCACAGTGAACACATACCCCATTGTACTCTTGTAGGTCTCTTCACATCCACCTAGATCTGCATCTGAGTATCCTTTGAGAATGTCATCCTTACCCCTGAAACACAATGCCATTTTTGAAGTACCTTTTAAATACCTTTGGAACAGGTTGAACCCGACTCTTTACTTGGACCCGTGAGGAGGGTAAGGTGAGTAAGCTTGTCCTTCATAACAAAGAAGTTAGAGTGAAATTCAAAAAACACATTATTATCATGGAAAAAGTATTGAAAAGAAAGAAGTTTTTGTTTGATTTCGGGTACGTGAAGGATATTTGTAGGGGAAAAGGTTTTAGTTGATGACTAAAATCGTGAGGAGCCAATGTGGAGAATGGGTAAGCACTTACCATTGCCAACACGAAGATTGTCCTCACCGGCTCAGAACCGTCGAAGTTAGAGAGATCCGGGGCAACATGATTAGTAGAACCCGTGCCAGGAAGCCAAGAAGTAGATGTCGATGACCGGTAATCAACAAAGTTTGCAGAAGGTTGTCTCGCCCGAAGTGTGACAGGGTCACGATTAGGGCACTATGATGGAATATAACCAATGCCACACCTGTTACAGGAACCATACACGGTGTTCTGATTGGAAGCCTAGTTGAATTGGCTTCGGTTTGCGCCTCCTTGTTTACGGTTGAGGCTGAAAGTACCCCGGTCACGACGGCTGCTTTGGCCACGACCGCGATCACGGTTGGTATAGAAGACTTATTGAGCTTGTGATGTTGATGACAGTAGTAAAGGCCTGAACTAGAGAGACAGTCGAAGGAAAGGCTGCACTATTTCGACTATTTGTGACAGTAGTAAAGGCCTGAACTAGAGAGACATCAGGAACAACCTTGTTGATCATGTAGTCATGGTCGGATAAGAGGCCATGAAGTTCCGAGAATGCGGTTGGAAATTGTCTAGCAAGGAGAGTGGTATTTAAGCCATATTCATCTTGAAGGCTCGAGTAAGATAGGCAGATGACGTTTCATCTCCTGTCATCTGGATTGAGGGTGTATTCTTTTGGTGACAAGGAGCGAGGCTGCGATGGAAGAGATCAAACACGGGAATAAGAATTAATGGAATTACTTTTTTTTTCTTTTTCCGGGAGTGAAAGGTCATAGGGCTCATAGACATTATATATTTCTTATCTTTCCTTGCATAAGGACACTCGAGAGAAAGCCAAAGCTCATGAGATGTATTACCTTGAACATGTTGGAAAGAGGCTTATAGGCTTATGAGATAGTGGACAAAAGCAACATCCGGACATGGACATCGTTTGAGACCCAAGTCAAGTAGTTAGGATTGGGCTGTGGCAGTGGCGGGGTTTCGCCTTCTTTTCTTGAGGAGGCTGCCGGTGCAATGATCTCCGGTGGACAGGGTATTGTTCCATCAACGTAAACGAACAAATTGTTGGTAATAAGAAAGGATTGGATCATCGCCTTCCAATACCCATAGTTTGTAGGTGAGAGTAAATTCAAATTTGTGGGAGTTGTGAGCAGTTTTGTCGGCTGTAGAAAAGGCAACAATTAGAGCCATTGTTTGGCCGAAAATTGAGGGTGGCGGCCTGAAAATTGAGGGAGGCGGCCTGCTTGGATTAGGGTTAGGGTGGCTGGAAGTTGAGAAGGGGCTGGAAGTTGAGAAGGCTCTGATACCAAGATGAACTTGGTAACTGTGAATTGTATTGATTAAGGAGTATTAGAAGGGATAATATAGAAAACATAGTTATACATAGAACCTCTAATATAAACTAATATATAATCTATCTAATATCAAGCATGTCTTTATCTACAGTGGTTTTGAGGATGAACTTGGCTTTTCCTGCTTTCACCTACCACTTGTGAATTGATCCATTCACTTTGTTCCTCTGTACCACTGTTTCTGCTCCGTTCACAACATCCCAAAGATCATGCCTCTGCCCTGTGTTTCAAACAGGTGGACCATGTATTGTAGTTTGACTGGTTCAATTTTCGGATCCCCCCATGACCTGGAGTTCGTCCATGTTGTACTGCTTGTCGTTCGTCTGCTTGATCGCCTTCTTTGTCGCTAACCCTAATTTAGTTGCGATTCTTCCTGATTGCTCCTTCCCTGGTCGTAATTCCAGTCGCTGGTCCAAGTTTTGATCGCGAATTCTGCTGGACCAGGAAACTTGCTTCGATCGTAGCTCTTCAGGCTCTTATACCAGTTTTTTAAACTGGTACTCCAAGAACACATATGTTGATCAACTCTTTTCATTGAATTAAACTTGCAAATTACAATTGATTATATAGGTAAGCAATCCTATTCTAATCATAACTGGAAATAAAGAACACGAATTCTACTTGTACGCTAATTCTCCGCTACTTCTATTCTGACCGACTCAACAAATTGACTTATGGCTAATTACTATTTAGCCCATGAACTTTGTGATCTCCTCCAAACCACCCCTCCGAGATCAACCGTACCTCCCTAAGCGTCCAATTCTTACTCTGTGTTGATACTTTCACAAACCCAACACAAGGCTCACCCTTTGCGCCTTGAGTTCGTCTTGCGCCTTCGACAACTATGTTTGTAGCATTTGTTCACAATACAGTGAATCCTTTTAAATATGTAAAGTTGTAAATCAACATTTCACAGTTCTCATGCATATTTTGTTTCTTATTGGATCCTAAGCCTATATATATATATATATAAAGTATATCATTAATATTTGAATGATTATTTCGTTCCTATCGGCCAACCAAACATGATGGTGGATTGAAATGACTCATTCCATTACGGTTCTTATTCTATTACCATGTTTATTCCATTCCTTTCTCATTCTACTCTGTTAAACCAAACATATCCTAACTATTTATAACTTCATTTGCAGTAATGGTGTCATTGTAGAAGGATCTCCACTAGCTTGTAAAATTTCTCGCGAGGCTTATGCTAATATGTATGGTCCTACTGTTGGTGACAAAATTCGTCTTGGTGATACTGATTTGTTTGCACAAGTTGAAAAAGATTTTGCAGTTTATGGTGATGAGTGTGTGTTTGGTGGTGGAAAAGTTATAAGAGATGGAATGGGGCAAGCTGCAGGGTTTTCTGCAGCTGATTGTTTGGATACGGTTATTACAAATGCTTTGATAATTGATTATACGGGGATTTTTAAAGCAGATATTGGTATTAAAGGCGGTTATATTTCTTCCCTTGGAAAAGCAGGAAATCCTGATGCCATGAATGGTGTTTCTGATAACATGATTATTGGGGTAATATGTGAAATAGTTGATCTTTTTTCAATTTAGAGGTGGCAAAATGGTTGGGTTGAGTCAGGTCAAAAGATTTTTTGGGGTAGGCCAAAACCAAACTGGTAGGGTTGTACCAAAACACTTCTGTCTAGCATCTTTAAGTTCTTTTATATAATTTGTCTCCAATACGATTATGGAAATTGTATTATTTCAATAGTACCCTAAATACATCCCAAATAGTTGATCCTTTTCATTAGTGGAGGTGATTAGTACCCACTCCAATCAAATGTTTACTTTGACTGTTTTGCCTTACACAAAGAGGTATAAGAAAGAGTATAATTGGTGTCAGGGCACAATGGTCAAAATCAATATTTTGTCGTATGTAGTGAAAGAGGCCGTGCACAAATCACACCTCTTTCAATTTAGAGGTGGTGAAATGGGTGTGCTTGTGTGTGTGGGGAGAGGGGGGTAACGGGTTAAAACGGGCGATTCTTTGGTATGGGTCGAAAAAAGTATGGTTGGGTTGACTTGGAATACTTTTGTCTAACATCTTTAAATACTTGTATAAATAATTTTTGTCAAATATGATTATGGAAATTATATTAGTTTCAGTAACAATCCAATTTTTTTAGTCGAGTAGTTTTGGAGGTTTTATGCATTATCCAAAAGTGCTTATCTGCTTAATACGCAGCTACCAAACTGTTTATTTACCGTAGAATAAGTAGATTAGCAGGTACCATCCAAATTCCTAACACCCTAAACTGCTTATCATCTACGTTTAGAAAACGCACACTGAGCAGAAAAAAGTTCCTAAACACCCTCTAAAAATACAATCAGGGTAACTATTGACCCATGTTCTTTTGAGCTAGTTACTCATTTGGCTAGTTAGAAATAAAACATAACCCAAATCGACCATTCATGGGTAAATGGGCCGAAATTGTCAACCCTACTTTTCATCCATATCTTTTGGTCAGGTGAGCACAGAGGTGATTGCTGGAGAAGGCATGATTGTGACAGCTGGCGCTATAGATTGTCATGTGCACTTCATATGCCCTCAGTTGGCATATGAAGCAATATCTAGCGGTAGGATTTCTGCCTGTTTCTTAATATAAACTCTGGTCAAGCGTTTTTTTTTTAATTCTGATAGCAATCAAAAAATCTTGAAATCTATCCCAATATAAGGTTCAAGAACATGAAGCCTCAGAAAACTTGATTTCCCAATTCTTATTTAGTTTGTTTCTTGGATGTGATGGTGCTTAGGTATCACAACGATGATAGGAGGTGGGACTGGACCTGCTGACGGGACCCGTGCAACTACTTGTACCCCCGGACCTATACATATGAAATCTATGCTGCAAGCCACTGATGACCTACCAATTAATTTTGGATTTACTGGGAAAGTATACCTTCTGCTTTGTGAATAAAAAACCGCATTGAACAATTTATCTTTATTTTCATATACTTACGCATTTAGTAACTAACAGAGGCTTTGCACTCCCTGTTAAAAACTTGTCCAACCACTAAAAATGAATGCTAAATAATGGCATTAGGAAAACAATCTAGATGTTTAATAAACAGTAAAATATAACGTCTCATCTTTTCATCACACAGATATTGGTACTCCTGGCTTGAAGTTATTGCTAACAAAAAAAAAATCTAAGATTTGTATAATTAGTGTCTATTTTAATCGGAAAAATGCCAAATTTACCCTTAATGCATTTAAGATACGAACGGATTTGAAAATCTTGCAAGATTTAATGATAAGGGTCATTAAGGGTAAAATGGGGAACTTAGTAAAGTAAAGGCCTTTTTGTTCATGATTTGAAAGGATATATTATGCTTTCAGGGTAATAGTGCTAAACCAGAAGGCCTACATGAAATAATTAGGGCTGGTGCAATGGGACTAAAGCTCCATGAGGACTGGGGAACCACTCCTGCTGCTATAGATAATTGTTTGGCTGTTGCAGAGCAATATGATATCCAGGTAACTTATTCTTTTTGCACCTTTTAAAGAAAGTGAAGGTTCAAGCTACTTCTAAGTTCCATTTTTTCACTAAAGTTTAATTTGAATAGGTTAATATCCATACAGACACCTTGAATGAATCTGGATTCGTTGAGCACACAATTGCTGCATTTAAAGATAGAACAATTCACACTTACCACAGGTAAGAGCTTCTTCTTACCTCTTATTAGACCCTTAATTAAAGATAAAAGCACATAGGTGTCTCTTTTGTTTTACCATTGTACATTTTCTTTTTATATTAGAACTATAATTTAATAGATTTAAGTGGGTTCTTGCACTCGTTTAACTGAATCTCTCCTTACTGTCCTTTTTTGTTTCAGTGAAGGCGCAGGTGGTGGTCATGCTCCAGATATCATTAAAGTTTGTGGTGTAAAAAATGTTTTACCCTCATCAACAAATCCAACACGTCCTTACACTAAGAACACAATAGATGAACATCTTGATATGCTGGTAGGTTCATTTAGACATAAACAAACAAAAAAAAAATTGCTGGTGTTCTAAAAATTATCCGATATTCCACAGATGGTCTGCCATCACCTTGATAAGGACATACCTGAGGATGTGGCATTTGCTGAGTCACGAATCCGGGCAGAAACAATTGCTGCTGAAGACATTCTGCATGATATGGGGGCAATAAGCATTATATCGTCTGATTCACAGGCTATGGGCCGCATTGGGGAGGTTTGCTGTCAAACATATTTATTATTATTTTTTGGGAATCATATATGTGGAATCATATACAAAAATTTACCTGTTTCATTCAACCAAACCCGTTTTGACCCCTTCTTGATGCTAACAGGTGATCACAAGAACTTGGCAAACAGCCCACAAGATGAAGTTACAAAGAGGCCCAATTGATGATAATATACCAGATAATGACAACCTTCGCATTAGACGATTCATTGCTAAATACACAATCAATCCAGCAATAGCTAATGGGATTTCTGACCATGTTGGGTCAGTTGAGGTGTGTTTTAAAATACTCATGTCTGTTAGTTTATTTATTTTTGAAAGGAAAATAAAACTACAATGAAAAAAGCTTCAAGTAATCAGAATCTCGTATTTTCTTTCACATGAGAAAACCATTGAGTACGGTCAGAAGTTGTCCAGCGTGGCCAGACCATAGCCTGCTAATTTCTAAACTGCAAGAAAAGAAATGATCTTTTTCTAAAATTATGTATGACAATAATTAAGGGAAAACTTCATAGAATAGTAACCAACTTTCAAGTTTGTTCCAATTAAAAGGGTCAACAGTTTCAAAAACTCCACATATACAAATACTTAATGCCAACTTTCAAGTTTTCCCTAATATTAAATGTCAAATCAATTGCCATATAACATATACATATACACTAAAATGAAAAATAAGATGGCACATCAACAGTTTCAAAAACTCAGCAAAAAAATGTCTTGCCACCCGTTGAACAGGTCATTCCTTGCTACAATCAGTAATAAGTAAGAACATGTAAGTTGGTTGCTAGAATCAGTAATACAATGTAAGGTGGTTTACAATTTTTGCCTCATTGTAAGGTGGTTGCTAAAATCCGGAAAAAGTGTAAAAGTTCGTTTCTATTTTGTGCAGTTTAGCCTTTCTATTTCTACATTTAAATCATTAATTTAAATGAACTTGTTGCAGGTCGGAAAGCTGGCTGATCTTGTAATTTGGAGGCCATCTTTCTTTGGGGTAAAACCAGAAATGGTTATCAAAGGAGGCGATATTGCATGGTCTAACATGGGGGATCCAAATGCAAGCATCCCTACTCCTGAACCGGTAATGCTCAACTTTTTATTAACATAACAGAAATGTCAATAAAGCAACTCTTTAGGTATGTAAGTTTGTTGAATGTCCATTCTATTCAATAATGTAATTACCATACCGTATCAGTGATTAATATTTTTGAATCATCATGATTGGTTTCTTTTTGAAAATAAAAACATCACTCCTGTGAAAATGATAAAATTAAATAAAAAGATAAATGCATACGAGAGTTTGTAAGAATAAGACAAACTATGAAAATGTAAACCCAATATCAAATTGCAGTACTTAATTATGAAGTTGTTTATTTCAGCTTGCTACTTGTTATAGGTTATAATGAGGCCCATGTTTGGAGCGTTCGGCAAGGCTGGAAGCGCCAACTCCGTTGCTTTCGTTAGCAAGGCATGGACATCTCTCTCCATTATGATTCACACACACACACACAAGTGAATTCACATTATTCCTATGGTTCCAAAATAAATTGGTGCTGGTTACCCCGCTATACACATGTAGATGTACATTTACATACACACATATGTATACGTACACTAAGAGGTCATTTTGTGCAAACTTTAACTTATGCATACATGCTATGTACTACCAAGTGGGTGGGTCATCACAAATACCGGTATTCCATGAATTACATATGTTCTCGATTCAAAAACTTGACATCGTAAATGACCAACAGGCTGCTATGGACTGCAATATAAAAAGCTTTTATGGACTCAATAAAAAGGTGAAAAGTGTGAAAAATGTAAGAAACCTCACAAAACTCGACATGAAACTAAATGATGCGCTGCCAAATATTGAGGTTGATCCCGAGACATATGCAGTCACTGCAGATGGTGTGCATCTCACCTGTACTGCAGCTACAACGGTTCCTCTCTCTAGAGACTACTTCCTATTTTAGGTAACAACTCTAGTCTTTAAATTTTCTTGTTTGAATCTAGAGGTGGCAAACTATGTAGGGTGTGCAAAACTCAGTCGAAACGAGCAAACCAAACCGAAATCAAAACAATCAGATCGAGACTAGTTATGTACAGTCATGGCCCTGTTCATTCCAGATTGTTATGCTTTTCTGGACCCCTACTTTTAGGGTTATTTGTGCTAAATAGCAATATGCTGTCATACCTTTGCCAAGTATTTTTTTTAAAACACGCTTCCATTTTCTGAGCAATCAAAGCAACATACTTCATTTTTGTTAGCAACATATATGTTTTTATTTATGATAAAATAAAAGTAGGTTTCTAATCTATTATTGGTAAAATTGTGATGTTGTCATATTGTGCAATTATCCCTAACTTCCAAGTACGTGTTAACATTTTCTTGGATTGTATACCAATTCAATATGATTATAAAAATTATTCTATTAAAATAAAGTAATGATATCATTTCAAGATGTTGCAACTTGGAAGCATTTAAATACACATTAGGAGACTTCCAACCTCATTTAACCATCTTTTTATGGCTTAGCCGTCTTTTAACCCCTTCTCATTTAAACCCACCTTTATTCATATATTTTAAGAATTTCTCATGAGAATTCTTGTGCAATTCTAGGGCTTGGTCCAGTTATGACTCAAAAACATGTGGCTTTATTTTGAGTTACTATTGTTTGCACAAAAGGCATGCAGCCAAGCAAATTGTTCTCCACTTAAAACACGTTGTAACATGCCATCAAACATTATTTATATTATGTTAAGACTCATTTTTTATATTGTAAATTGCATGGCTAACAAGTCATGGATACAATTCTTCATTAATTTTTTCAAGGAAACTATAGTTTGTACCTTGTTATTACGTGTAAATATTCATATAATGTTTCATGCCTCCTTCACGCGATAAAGATATAGGGTTGATTATTAAAACTGTTTATCTTTTTAAATAAGCTTAGTTAAAGCAAGTTATTGAACTGCTAAATAATCATATAAAAAGCAATACCGAACATCCCCTACTCTATGTAATGGTTAATAAAAAATAACGAATATTAATTAAAAAAAAATTTCTAAAATGCAAGGAAAAATTCACAGGTTGGCGGTGGGCTGTGGTAGTCTGCTTTGTTTTTAAACGGGTCCTACTATAATTGGTGATGTCATTATACGGGCTGTATAGATGGCGAAAAAAAATTATACGACTCGTATGGCATCTGTTGATGTACGCCGTTACATTACTTGTTTCTGTGCCAATCAGATAAACTATACGGCCCATACAGTTGTCTATCATACAACCCGTATATAGAGAAACACAACTTGTAAAGCCCGTATAAGAAAAATTCATAACTCATACAGTTTGTATAACATCTGGTGTCTGTTATGATTGGTCGTTTTTTTTTATTTCTAACGATTAATTGTTTGTATAAAAAAGTAAATGGCAACGCTTAAACAAAAAAAAACCCTCCTGACCCAGCGGTAACGTTCGCCCCTTGCCCCCTCCATTCACCCGGTTTCGAACCTTGGGTGTCTTTTCTTTTTGATTTTACACGATTAAGTGTTTGTATGATGAAGTACTAAATGGTGAAGATTAGTATGGGCTCAAAAAGGCATAAAGTATTTGGACGGGGGGCGTAGAATAATTCTGTATAGAGATACTAAAGGGCTTTAGTTGAAATGGGCTCCAATTTGGGTAGAAGATAAAAATGGTCAATCTTGGACTACTTGTATTTGGATGTGTGGAGTGATGGGTATATGGATACGGCTCATGAAAGGGCTTTTGATAGTCTCATATTTAGGCTAATGAGACATGGAATAATATAATTCAAATTTTGAAGTTATATTCGTTGTTTGGGAGGAAGGAATAAGCGTATCAATAGTAGGCTAGAGTTTGTTAAGAAAGGCCCTTTACCATTTTTTACCGAGTCTGTTTTGTTGATCGGTGTACTATGAATAGCAAGAATGAGATGGAAATTAGTAGAATGACCACGAGCACGTGAACATGATATTAGTTCTTCGGCTTCATTTGTTTGGGCTTAAGAATGAGCTATCTAGAGGAGTTGTATTGGGCTCGAGATTTTACACTTTACTTTGGGTTTACTTTCTAAACCGGCTTTGGGCTCGAGATTTGCTTCATAAAAGTTGTTTTTATTATTCCTTTCTAGATTGGTAACTTTGTTTAGAGTTGGATTTTTTTGTTGTTTGTACTTTGTTCCTTTGGGTTTTGGGTAGTCTTGGGTAGAGGTGCATAAATCGGTTTTTTTCGGATCCGGACCGGATCCGTCAACGCTGGTCAAGGACCGGACACGTTGGAACCAGCTCCGAATCGGATCCGGTTTTGGGCATGGATAGTTGGAACCTATTGGGACTGAACCGGACAAAAAAAACCGGTTTCACCGGATTTTTTTTTTTTAAAAAATTAACAAAGATACAGTATAAAATACATATTTTATTTATTTTTTTATATTTTTCTTAAGTGATTTAACAATAGTTCGTACAAAATAATTACAAAAAACATAATTGAATCACAAAATATATATTATTTATTGTGACTCGTTATTCGTCGTCTACTCGTCTTAGTCTTCGTGACTTCGGTTTTCAAACATCTTCGCTTCAGATACGTTGGACTTTATCATAAGCTTGTTGTTCGTCCGAAAGTGGAATCGCTGCCCTTGTTCTACTTCGAACTCGTGTATTTCTAGTTCAATGTCAAGCTCGCCTTCTAGTTTTGCAACATGTTGTACACGTTCGGCGGCTTCCAAATGGTCCTTCAAGCAGATACACATCTCCATATATTCCGGTGTAAGCCTCGTTCTTCGGATAGACAAAACCCTGCCACTAAGAGAAAAAACAGATTCCGAAGCTACCGTGGAAGCTTGGACAGTTAGTAGGTCACGGGCCATTGCGGCTAGAACGGGATATTGGGTTTCCCTTCCTTGCCACCAACTCAAGATATCAAAGTTTTCAAACTCTTCGGATCTTAGAGTTGAAATAAAATCGGTAGCTTAATATCTCCTAAGCTCACTACTTGGTGTGCTTCCACGAGCTCGTTTAGTATTTTCGTTTCTTAAAGTATTAAATAAATTTAGCATCGGGTTCCTTGAACTACTAGAACTTGAACCTGAAGCCATTGATTCAAGTATATTTGATGGACCACCACTTCCACCATATTTGCGTAAATAATAATCAAACATATTATTAAAAGCCGAATTGAAATCCCTTATTGTCTTTGATTCAAATTTTGGGTCTTCCTTGTGCATATTTAAATCGTCCGATATTGATCCAATTAATGTTTCAACACCGGTTACATTAATCGTTGGGTTTAAGGCGGCCGAACATGTAACAACCGCCGGCATTTCTGAAAAATATTTTTTAAATTTATCTTTCATAGGTATTACCATTGTTACAAAAATAGAGTCGTGATATTTAAACTCTTTTAATTTATTACATGTTAAATATAATTGTTGAAGTACTAGCGAATACGTGGGATAATAAACTACCGATAAACATGTAGTTGCATTTTTAAAACCTCAAGCTAATTAGTTAGTTTCTCGATCGTATCCCAACTTATATTATCAAATTTTTTGGAACAACTTTTCTTTTGAACAAGTTTATCATGGAAATGTTTTAAAGTAACTCTTTGCCTTAAGGCCGATTCAAACATTTTTCATGTCGAGTTCCATCTAGTAGGTACGTTTCAATTCGAACCTAAAAAGATGGAATCCGTTTGTTGGCACAAGTTTCTATAGTTCATATATCTTTTTTTGCTTGTGCTAAAAACTTCCCGTAACATCACTTTAAAATTTTCTTTCACGTCTCTTATTTCTTGGACGTTTAGACTGTCTTGCACAACCAAGTTAATGATGTGTGCAACACATCGACTATGAAAGAAAACACCGTTACAACGCGGTTCATATTTTATTTTTAATTTTCTGCGGCGTTTGTGTTATTTGAAGCGTTATCAAAAGATATTGAAAATATTTTTGGTTAAGTTAATGCCGGTATTTAATTTTCAAAAGCTAAGATTATTTCTTTTTTAGCTCTTTTTCATATTTTTAAACAATCTCTTCTCAAAGTAGAACGACTTACATTTGTGTAGCTCGGTTGAAGCGTCTCTTGTATCATCCTCGTCAAGCGCGGGTTATCAAAGTGATCAAAAGGCAACCCTTCTTGAATGATGAAATGTGACATTCTCTCACGAACCATCTCGACATTGTATTGCCAAACTCCTCCATCCCTACCAATTTGAGTTTGATCTTCACCTTGAGTGTGTTTTGCGTGACTACCAATATATTTCCTCAAAGTGCTATTTCCCGCAACACCCAAAATTTTACCACAACATTTGCAACGAGCCTTTTGCGAACCGTTCGCCATTTCGCATAAATCAAAATAAGCCCATATCTCTTGGTTTCGGGAGCAAGGAAGTACTCTCACCACCGTGGCATCGCTAGTAGAACCACCAACCGAATTTTGAGTGCTTGAGGAAGCCATGAGAGATTGAGAGCGTTTTTTTTTTGCGTAAAAGTGAGCGTTTTTTGAGTTTTGAGAGATAGAATGTTGTGGTGAACTAACCCATACCCCAATACCTATTTATACTAAGTTTCAAGTCTCAAAAACCTCAAAAAAACAGCTAGTTAACGGCTATATAGCCGTTTTTTTTCAGCCCAACGGCTAGAACAAGTTAGAGCCGGTTTTTTTTGTCCGATTTTTGTCCGGATCTTTTATGTCCAGTTTTTGTCCGATTTTTGTCCGGTCCACTGAAAACCCTGTAACCGGTTCTGGATCCGGCGGTTCCAAAAAGATCCGGTCCGGTTCTTTTTTGTCCGGTTCCTGCCGGATCCGATTCCGGATTATCCGCCGGATCGAATTTGGATCCGGTTCTTTTGAGCCCCTCTAATCTTGGGCCCATGTCACGGATTATCATTTACCTGTGTTTGTAATTTGTTTCTTTTGCAATAAAAGTTGACTTCGACACTTCCCTTTTCCAAAAATAAAAAGGCTTCCCTTGCCCTCGTCCACCGGGTTCTAACCTTTGGGGTTATGTTTTTCTATTTGTTATTTTTTAATCTATTTTTTTACTTTCGTTTATTCCAACATTTTTTTTTGTTTTTTCATAGATTTTAACGTATTGTTCCATCCTGGGGGCGGCATGGTTTTGTTTCCTTTTTTTAAACTCTTAACCAACCTCTCTTTTTTGTTTCTTTTTTTAGTTTTCTTTTTCCCGGTCTTTTTAGTTTTTTTTTGTTTTCAATTTATTTTTAGGTTTATTTTCTTTCCATTTTGTCAACATTACAACGAATTACGACACCTCCGTGAAGCGAGGGGTTATTCTAGTTTTGGAATAAGTCAATAAGATCGCATGTAGATCACTATATGTATGCTTTTAACAATTTAATTTTGTTATATTTTAAAGAGTAAATTATACAATTTGTCCTAAATTTCACTTTATGTATTTTGACTTCAATAATTATAGAGATTGTCATTTTTTAAAAATTTTTGCATATCATTTGTTCTTTACACCAACTGATGTTATCTTTTTTTCTGTTAAGTCTAGACATGTGTTTTATACATGAGTGTATAATAAACTTTTTACCTACAAATGACTATTTATGTAATTTACTTTAGTATATTCATCTCTCTTCACACTCCTTTAAACAAAACCCATATATAATTACTCTCGCTTTCATCTTTTTCTTCCTAACACTCATCTTCATATTTTCTCAATCTACAAACAAAGACCCCCAATTCATTTGATGAAAAAATACAACCTAATGCGTTTTCTGTAAAGATGAACCCCAGTCAATGAAGCAATAGTGAAGCTCCTGATGCGTTTTCTGCCGCCACATAGCTTGAAGAACAGGAGACAGATGTCATACAAGTTGAAGCTGACGTCAATTTTTTTATCTTTGATTTAGCATCAATTCATGGAAAAGTTTGGATTCTGGGGGTGTTTGGGATTACTTTTTGAAGCTATTTTTAACTTTTTCAAAAGTAATTTTCAAAAGTAAGAATTTCTTATTTTTGGATTTTAACTACTCCGTCTCACATTTTCTCTTATTTTGAATTGTCCAAACAAACTTATAACTTATTACCTTATTTCAAAAGATGATAAATCAATAAATTATTTTAAAAAGTAATCCCACACACCCCGCTGTTCTACACCTCAAAATTTCTGCATCCGATAAGATAAATATAATCTATACTTCTATAATAAATAAAAATAAATGAGGACACGTGTCGGATTCTTAGCCCTTCCTTTGACTGGTTTTCCCGCCTAAAATATTGATCCACGGGGACACGCGGACCTTAATGTCCGACCCGTTTTAACTGTTCAAACCCGTTTGTTATTCTTCTGTCGTTCCCAAGATTAAGCAAACCCTATTTTCAACCTCTCAAAGGGAATCAACGCTACCACCATAAACTTGCACCTCTTACCTGTGCGAAATCCGACTCAACATCGTCTGCCTCTCAATCGATCTCAGCTTCACCTCCCTCCTCTCCTTCATTTGCTCAGTAATTTTGATTTGGATTTTACTTTGTATGTATATTCGTATCAAATCTCATCTAATCACCCGTGTTGTGTTGTGTATGTACAGATTCGAATGTATGTGTGTGATGATTTGTTGAAGATTAATGGGTTTTGTTTATTAGGTCTGTTTGTTACTCGGATTCTTCAAATACCACATTGTAAGTTCTTTGTTTCTCCTTGATACAATTTCTAAACCCTAATCGGTTTCCCCCTTTTAGGATGAAAACATAATGTTGGTAACCCTAATTTCGTTTTCCCCTTTTGCAAATGAACCAAACGACAGAATCAAGTAATACGCCTTTGTCTTCTCTAAAACACTAATATTGTAAAATTAAATTTCTTTGTGTAATAAATGATATGATGGAAGCATTTTTTAAAACATCTTCTGTTTAGGGTTTATAACTATCCAATTCGACTATCGACAGCGGCGGCTCTCAACCGATTAGGGTTTTACAATGAGGAGGCATGTACATGTGGGGAGCAGAACATTGCCTACCTTACCAAATTCTTCCTATGTTTAATTGATATTGAGTTCTCTCCATTTCTTTGTAGCAATTTTTCTAAATAAGACTACTGTATTTGTGAATGTAGATGGCAGCCAGTTTCTGCAGTGCTAGAGATATGAACTATGGATGATTGTGACTGTAGATATGAAAGAAATATATATGTTGTCTTCTTTAAGTCATGATCAAAGGATGTATTATGCGATTAGCAATTGATGAATGATCCTATTAAATATGTACAAAGTCAACTGTTTGCAAATGTCATGAATCATGCATGTTTTTTCTTGGTGTGGTTGGCATTGCTTTAGTGCACCAAATAAACTGTTTGATTAAAAAAAAATCTAACATTAAAATTCATAAATAACATTTACAGGAAATGGAATTTGGGTGGAAAATTGTTCGTAGTAACTCTATTGGATTTTGTGGAGCAGCATTTGGGAGTGTAGGTGGTGTTGGAGGTGGTGGTATACGTGTGCCAATGCTTACCCTAATCACTGGTTTTGATCCTAAATATGCTAATGCTAATTTGCTATTACTAGATGTAAGAATAAACAATATCCTACATATATTATAATATTAATCTATTTATTTGAACTAAAATGTTTTATTTTGTTCTTTTTTCAGGTATGATCATGGGGGCAGCAGCCTCACTGTACATTTTTTACAATCATAAGTTAAGGCATCCGACACTTGATTCGCCGATTATTGATTATGATTTGGCATTGCTTATTCAACCGATGTTGATGCTAGGAGTAAGTATTGGTGTTGCATTTATCGTTATCTTTGCCTATTGGATGGTCATTGTTCTTTTTATAGGTATTTTTATGTTTATATTCAATTGTGTATTTGTATTTTTCCCTTTGGGTGTTTTGCTAAAATGAATATTTATTTATAACTAATAAATCTACAGGCACATCAACCAGGTTTTTGCAGAGGTGTTGAAACATGGAATAAAGAAACAGTTATGAAAAAGGTAATAAACAGTTTAATTTGTAGAGTTTTATGGGCTTTTGATGCTTAGTATTTAGGGTTTGTTTGACAGGTTATGATTATTTGAGGAATTAATAGATAACCAATTTCTAATTTTATTAAAAAAAATTACAATATGTTTTTAGTAGACCAAAATGAATAAAACCTTATAAGTCTTCTGTTTTTATACAAATTAACGAACATTTTTATTGGATTCATAAGGATGAATTTTGAATTAAATGGATAATTCATGTATTAATATGGTGTTTTTAATCTATTAAATCTGCCATATTGAAAACTTTGTTTAGATCGTTTGTGTTATCAATTGAATTTGCCCTATTGATTGTTTATGCTTTTGCATTCGATCATATGTGCTTCTACTAGCTTGTTAGAATGAACAACTTTGAATGCTTAATCAGAAATATAGTTGGCAGTTGGCACCTTTTGTCTAAAATCTATTTGCATTCATTCACAGATTCATGTTGTTTTTGTGTTAGTTTTATGGAAAACTGTGAATGGCAAATAAAAAATTAGCATAAGTAACAAGTGTTAATGAATATTTACATTCTTGTAGTTACATTACTTTTATTGTAGTTAGGCGTTACATTGCACGATTGAACCTATTGTCCTGTTGTATTAACTATTAACTCTGTTTAGCTATTTGCAATGTTATCTTGTGTCTGTAGGTTTGCATCTCATTTGGTGAAAACTATTTGATACAAAATGATGAAAAATATTTCAATCTAACATTTCCAAATTTAAGTTTTTTTTGGGTTTTTTAGGCCTAGCAAAAAAGCTTCTTCAATTTGGAATTATATACGAGTTACACGTTTGTTTTCCGAGTTTGTTTTGAAAAAGGCTCAACATCTAATGAGTTCTTCCCTGTAATTCTTCTAAAAAGTTCTTAGTGCACATTAATATTTCTAAGATTAGAGACATTGATTGAAATCCCATTCTTTATATCTACGGTTTGTAGAACTGGAGATAGGGAGAGACTGAAATGATCCAGTCGTTTTTTTATTTATTTTTTTGCTGATTGTTGCTTATATAATGTTTGGGGCTATGATATGGTAATTCTTTTTAGAAAATTGATAGCAACTATGAAGGGGAGAAACTTTGAGCTTGTAGATAACCTAGAAAGCTTCTAAAATTCAACAAATATTATTGTGATGTGTGAACCCTACAATAACAACAAACTTGTGCATTGTTAACTTCTTTTAGTGATTCATTGGAGTATTAACGATGATTCGTGCGGTATGTTCAAGGTTGTTTATTAAGTTATGTATTTTTGTTGTCTGCTAAAACATATGAAATTATTTTTGATCAACTCGTGTAATATACGGGTTTCTAACCTAGTTATATATATATATACTAGTAGGAAACCCGCGCCATGCGACATCTGCTCTCATATATATAATGCGGTACTCGTTTTCTCGTGATATATTGTATAGTACTTCTGTTAATTTTCTTTTTCGTAGAATCGGTGTAGGCTATCTATGTTATGAGCATTACATATCTCAATTAAATAATAACACACACATGAATAAGAAAATATGAGTCACAAACATAGTAATTTACAAATAAAAATCCGAACACATGAATAAGAAAATATCAATCATAAAATAGCAATTTAAAAATAAAAACCGTGTGTCAACTACACGGTTCGACCACCATTTTCATCAATCATAAGCCTTACACATATCAATTAGCTCATCTACAAGGTTCGACCATCATTCTTCATCATAATTTATTTGGTTTTCTTAAAATGGTTAATTTGACAGACACAAAATGTTGTGTTCCACTCGTCCAATTCATAGGATTCCACTCATTGGTTTATAGCCTCTTCATTTTTTTTTTAATTTTGTTAAAGGCTTTTTTACTTTGAATAAAATATCTTTTATACAAATTCTAAAGACTAAACTGGGTAACACCAGATAACATGTTAGGAGGAATTATGAAATGATTTAAACACATCAAGGTTTGTTAATTAAACACAATTTTCAAGTTAAAAGTTTTGTGGAACACTAAAAAAAACAGCTCACTTATCAATTTGTAAAATTTAACTACTGGGTGCATATGTTGTAGATTTGCAAAAAAATGTTGTTTGATCCAACGTAAGACAAGCAAATTCAGACACATGTACCATACTACAAAAAAAGGTTGTTTTTGAAATATTTTTCATAATTTTCTGTTGCCTCACGTATGATTGTGACAACGCAGCGATACCACTTGCTGGCAGATGGATACAGATCTGCACTCGGTTTCTCCGAAACAGCTGCGTAAACCTTCACATTATCATTCAGAGTTGTGCATCATATTCCGTTGTTGGGGTATGGCAGACAATGAAGTCCCCACTTGATTGATAACCTGCCTCGAGTATTATCCTACCATTGTGTTTGTTTGAAAAGGAGTTTGATTCCAGCCTTTACCTAAATGCAATGTCTAAAGATTAAGATTAGCAAGTTTGCAGTAACATTAGCCAATTACAGATGAACTACCTAGAGCAGAATTTTCAATCTTTCAAGAGTAGCAACAGCAGTACACAATCTGCAACATGGAGTAGCCAAATAAACAGTCGCTTTCCTGTAAACTATACGCTTTACTTTTATTTTTCTTTTCCAAAATGAAGATATGGATAGAAGTTTTGATGCATAAACTATAAAGTAGTCCATTACAAATACGAAACTGATATGGATTTTGAATTTGTTACCAATTTATTCGTAACATGTTCCAGCTTAGTTATCTTGTTTTTTAAAAAAGTTTCTCTACTGTTCTTTTAAAACTTGTTCCATTCTGGGCCTTATGCCAACCATTAAGATCTTATAAGAGGCAAGTCCATGCACAGTTTTACAATAGACCAAGTGGAAAATTCACCCATTTTCATCGGTCAAAGTCAAGCTTTTTTCTTATTGGGATGTAGGTTATTTAAATATTTTATCTGTCCCAAAGGAAGTCCGTGTTTTATTTAGAGTTTCAAATGGATTACCTTTCTACTCTTAATTGACAAAGGTTATTTTGATTGTAGAGGGGAACAGTTAAATACAACTTATTTTGATTGGTCAAAGTCATTATAGCATCATCTAGTGTACATAACCAGACATATGCATAATACAACTAATTAATAATCATGATGCAGTTGTACTGAAAAGGAGGCTGGAAAGATTTACCTTCCTCCTCAGGTCCTTTAATAACAATAGAATGCAACTTGATAAATTGAGCAGATGGTATATAAATCAGAAGTTGCTCATCTGCATCACTCTCCAATTTAGACCCTCGTCTTCTATATAAAAAGTTCTTTTTCTTTCCATGAAATTGATGTATACTAATTGTCCAGTTTCTTTGATTATGACTTCCAAACATATCCTCCTTTAGTGCAGATTGTTGTAGTTGAAATATCCACTTTTACCCTGCAAGCTATGTCAAATGCTTGGTACTACCAATCAATAAAAGAATTTGTCTTTGGATTATGATAATTGGAGACTCTAATGATTTCAAAAATGTTACACATGTTTACTTTTGTGCATACTACATGCCAATAGACATCCTTATATAAGTTTATTAAGTGATTTGTATTTATAACTTTGGAAATTTGATACTTATTTCTAAAACGACCCGTTTTGACCCTAAACTATTTGGTCAAAACCAGAACCAAACAGAACATTTCTAATTGTTCCTGTTGGAATTTGGTAGCATTAGTTTTAGTGGGAAGTGATTTTAAATTATTTTATACTTTCAAAATGTAGATGTGCATATGAATTATAAGATAATTTCAGCTTCAGCATGCCAAAATCATTACCAACCGTCTAAAAAAACATAACAACTTATAGAGCTTTAATCCTTAAGGTTTGTTCTCATGTTAGTTTGAATGGATTGTTTTCGTTTTGCTCCGGAAGACATGTACTTAATCAAAAGAAGATGTAGGAGAAGTGATGCTTCAAGTTCTGGTCCGGAGAGCTTAAAACATATGGTTACAGTTTCTGTTTGTCATCTACTCAGGAGGTACACGATTGTATTGGGCTAGTTTGGAAGCTTTGTTTAAGAATATGAGATGGATGGAGATTATAGTCAAATTTTGACTTTTAATGTTTTTATCTGGAGATAAAAGTATAAGGTTGATTTGTTTGTTTTGTCCGGAGTATATCTGCAAGTGGTTTTGCTTTGTAGAAATTCATGTGAGAATATAACCGAACATGTTTGTTACACACTCAGTAGACATTTTGACTTTTTTGGGCTTGGCTATAAAAGTCAAAAGCATCATGAATAAAAAGTGATAATTCTCATTTTGGTGTTATAGTACAAGTTTCGGTTGCCATATGCAGGTTGTTTATCAAGTTATGTCAAGTTGATCATAGTTTGAGTTGATCATTTTGGTGGTTGTTTGGAGGTACACAGAAGAAAAAACTCTCTCTATACAAATTGATATGGATTAAATTTGTCATGGAAGTTCTTGATTAATATTTACTAAAGTCAAAGTTGAGAAGTTTTGTTTTCTGAACTTTGGTACAGAAGCTAAGAAGTCATGCATATTTTTTATCAAGTATTTCTCATATTGCTATCTTTTGAATTCAATTTGAAGCAAGCCCCAGAAGACAAAGTGCATTAAATATCACAAAAGAGTTTGTGTTTGTTTAATCCGGAGGGTAAGCACTCAGGTTTGATTCTACAATTTGGACTAGTGGAGTATGTTTATTTATTTGGTATTACATTTTGGTAAACTATGAAGTCAGAAAAAAAAAACCAAGAAAAAATTAAAATGTTTTTGTTTGAAGAGTTTGCTTGTCATGGATGTTTGGAATACTGATTTTGGTTGTTTGAGATGGTGGAACAGTGTAATTTGTTTATTGTGTAGTATGCTCATTTTGTCAAATATTTTTTATCATTGTATTATATGTATTCATCATTGTGTTTTACGTTTTTCAACTCATTGTGTAATTTGCTCATTTTATCAAATATTTTTCATTATTTTGTTATATGTATTCATTATTGTGTTTTACGTTTTTCAGCTCATTGTATAATTTTCCAGGTCATTGTGTAATATTAATATCAGGTCTGATCATTGTGTAATATCAGATCTGATCATTGTGTAATGTTAGGTCTGGTCATTGTGTAATGTCAGATCTGGTCATTGTGTCAAATGTTTTTCTTCATAGTGTTATATGTATTTATCATTCTGTCAAATATTTTTCAACATTGTGTTATATGTATTCATCATTGTGTTTTACGTTTTCCAGCTCATTGTGTAATTTGCTCATTATTGTGTAATTTACTCAAATATGTCAGGTCATTGTGTAATGTAAGGTCTCGTCATTGTGTAATTTACTCATTGTGTAATAAGCTCATTTTGTCAAATATTTTTCATCATTGTGTTATATGTATTCATCATTGTGTTTTACATTTTCCAGCTCATTGTGTAATTTGCTCATTATTGTGTAATTCTCTCAAATATGTCAGGTCATTGTGTAATGTAAGATCTAGTCATTGTGTAATTTGCTCATTGTGTAATATCAGTTCATTGTGTAATATCAGGTCTGGTCATTGTGTAATATTGACCTTATATTACACAATGACCATTATGCCCACCCTTTAAAAACAATAAAAGGACACATGTTAAGCCCATACTCCTTCTTTCCTTTCTTATTTTTAAAACCCTTTTTACCATAACCTAACCCTATATATATATATATATGTGTGTGTGTGTGTGTGTGTGTGTATGTGTGTGTGTGTGTGTGTGATGAGGATCAAATGTAAACCACCTTTTCATGTGTAAACTAAAAAAATAATTTTAAGCCTTTCATTCAATATCATAATATTTTAATTAGTGGCTAAGGTTAAACCTTATTAAAAAATGACTTTTCAATATTAAATAAATAGTTTATACCCATGAGGGGTATTATGATAAAAACAATACGTATCCATCTTTTTCTAATATTTATAAAAGTCAAAACATCACATCAATATTTCCTTCACTCCTCTTTTTAAATACTATTATTATTTTAATCTTAATTACAAATAATTATTAATATTTTATCACATTGATTTTTTTAAATTTCTAATTTTAAAAACAAGATGTTTTTTTTATAAATCTAATTAAAAGATGAAAAATTACTTATAAAAAACAAGATATTAAAAAAAAACAATACATATTACAATATTTTTTGTAAATCCCGATTATTATCCAAAAAATTTATAAATCACAAACACTAAAAAACTCTGTGTATGCGTAAAAAAACCCCTCATATACCAACCAGTTCATCTAGATATATGAAATAGTTCATACCCCAATTAACAAGCATATTCATCTAAACTTGTTTAAATGAAAACTAAAAAACAATGTCAAAAAATGGTTATGATATCATTCACAATTACAAAATTTTAACATATCATCAAAATTAAACCAAAAAACACACAAAAAGCAATATAATATAACATTATATTACATATATATAATATCATATTACATATATATAACGTAGTATTACATATGTGTATTATCATATTACATATATGTAACAATTATGAAACAAATTACAACATATGTAACCATATCCATATCCATATCAACAGTTGTAAACTAGTAATAATTAATAGCTATATAACATATTACAGAATATACAACCATATTCCTATCATCAGTTTAAATAAAAAAATATAAATTTAATTATATAAACTAGTAAACAAAGTAGCTCATACAAAAAAAACACACACTAAAATATCAAAATAAAGATCCGAAAACACTAAAAAAACCTCTATGAGCACTTAACACCCACCTCCTCCCCCATAAATCAACTAGTTCATCTATATATATAAAATACTTCATACCAACCCTAATTAACCAACATGTTCATCTAACTTAAAAATAATGTCAAAATGGTTATGATAATATTCACATTTACAAAATTTTAACACATCATCAAATTTAAACCAAAATATGCAAACAAAAAAAATATATATAACATTATATTACATATATATAAAATCATATTACATATATGTAACATAGTATTACATATACGTAGTATTATATTACATATATGTAATAACTATGAAACATGTTATAATTTATGTAAGCATATCCAATTATATAAACTTGTAAACAAAGTTGTTTATACAACACCAACAAAAATGAACCCACTAAACTAACAAAACTAAACAATTGAAAGCACTAAAAACTATTATGAATAATTGAAAAACCTACTCGATTGTTTGTTCTTGCTCCATCCATCATCTTAAAAAAACCCCACCAATTTGCTTGTTCTTGCTCCATCTTCATCTTCAAGAAAAAAAACCAACTTTAAATTTTCATGATAAACATGCCTTATTCTAAATTTCTTCAGGTTATCTAGATCTTTTCATCATCATGTCATTCCAGAAAAAAAGAAGAAAAAAAATATTGATTATTTTCGAGCTATCGCGTCTGACGATTCAAGAAAGAAGGAAGTCTTCATCATGCCATACGATTTTTGATGCTTGATTATCATGCAGTGCGATTCAAGAAAAAAAAATGATGGGTGAAAAAACTTGCTTGAGATCTCTTCTATTTTTGAAGACGGATCTTCAATTCTTCATTATTTTGAGATTTTAATGTGTGAGAGACAAGGAGAGAGAATATGAAAGAATTTAAAACTAGTGTTGGTTTTCTAAAAAAACGATGGTGATTTAACCTATCAACAATGTGTCTTGGTTTGCATAAAGAAAAAGCCAATTTACAGTTATACCCTTCCACCCATCAAATAAAAATTAATAAGTGTCATCCCCTGATTGGTTTAAATGGTTTTTGGTTTACACATTAAAAAAAGGTTTACACATGATCCTTTTTCCTATATATATACTAGGTTAAAATCCCGTGTATTACACGTGTTGTATATTGAAAACAGTATAACTTATAAATTTGTAAATACGTCCTAACTTGTTAGACTATTATGATCGTCTCAAAATATATCAAGTGAAAATGTGTGTATATAACAAATTAGTATTTTTTTTCCTTTAATTAGTTATATTTTGATTTCCTATTATACATTTTTATTTAATATAATTAGTATTTTTCTGTAATAATATATTTATAATATCATTATTATTTAATAAGATAAAACAATATTTATTAGGAGAGAGAGACGGGAAAACTAATATGAGAAGGCATGAGAAAGTGACAAGTGTCCAACTTAAAACTTTATTTATTAGTATATATATATATATATATATATATAGGGGTATGTTCTTTTGAGAACCAACAATATATTAAGAACCGTGAGAACCGCATTAACTCTTCATCTATTTATAATATAAATTGACTAGAATTCATGTACATTTCAATATGTTTAAGGTTTGGTTTTAAAAGACCTCGAATTTATAGTCGTTTTTTTAAATGCATATATGCACTCACACTATATGCACAAATGAATGCATATATGCATATTTTTATACTTTTCTTAAAAAAATTCGGGAGAGAGGAGATAAACTCAAACTAAGAGTGGGAAGAGATAAATAAAACATTGTTGTTGAATTTTACTTTTTTCACTAAAGCGATATGTACACGTTTTGTGCGGTTCTTTCGGTTCTCATCATATGGTTGGTTCTCAAAAGAACATGCCCCTATATATATATATATATATATATATATATATATATATATATATACCCGTGCGATGTGGCGGCAACGGCAATTTGCAATGTGTGCAATATTACAATAATCGATCTACTTTTAGGTAATTAATTTTCAACCCTAGCAATAGTCCTCGCTCTTCGCAGTGGGTTTCACATCTAAAATGAGAGTTCTTATATTTACGTAATTTTCAAACCAATTTGCTAATAAAATTGACGTACCAATTCATGAAACAACCGGTAATTCACACTAATGCTTTGACAACTTGTTATATTTCAAATATTTTTAAAAAACCCCTAGCATTTTGAGAATCACTTTGTTATATACTTCAATTACACATTATCTTCGTTTAAATGCTTTGATAACTTGTGGTAAAGTTTAACAGGAAGAGCTTCCACAACTTCAATTAGAGTTGAAACTGATCTGATTGAAAATAGTGAAGTTTGGGATGAAAAAACTACATATTGTTCACGAATTTCATCCAAAACTAATTAAAATAATCCCACTTGAGTTGAATGAAGTACTTAAAACATTAAATGTAAAAAAAAACATCATCCATTGAAAACATATGACATCACCTCAAAGAGAGCTTCAACTAGTTATGAACAATTCTTGATATGTGCAATTCTGTGTTGTCAAATGCGATAGGCGCACTCAAGGCGCATAGGCATTGCCTCGGGCCTAGGCGCTAGGCGCAAAAAAGCGAGGGATTGAGATAAAAAAACGCACACATAGAGGCAAAAAACAAAAAAAATATATTATACATTGAAAACTAATACCACACCACTAATATTAAAAAAAAAACTATTATAATTAGTACCAAAAAGATAAAAGTAATAGATAATCAAAAGTAATATCAAAATTTGAATACCATTTCTTGCTTCTTTAAACTTAATTTGTCATTCTGTAACCTTTAATGGTGTGTATATATATACAAAAGATCGTTGATTTGGAATTAATTTGGTAATCCCTATTTTTTCTAGGGTCAGCCGCCAGTGAAAAACTAAAAGATAGTAAAAAAAAATCAAAATTAATTATTGGATTACGCTTGAATGAATAAAGCCCACGCCGTGGTTGATTTGGCGCCTGACAAAAAGCCTTCGCCTGAGCTAGCCTTTGCAAAATAAACCCAGATCTGCGTCTTGGTCATCTCCAAGAGCTATAGTTGCGCCGGGCTTTAAATTTGCGCATAGGCGCTCGCTTGGAGGGCTTTTGACAACACAGTTGCAATTACCTGTTCATTGGTCCCATATTTTGGACCTACGACATGTGCGATTACCTTTTCAATGCTCACATGTCAATTCAATGTAAACAACGGATCAAGACGGGCCAAATCAAATCACACAACGGGTGAAAACGGGTCGTTAGAAAACTTGTTAATTTAAAACGGATCCGAATGGTTTAACACCACAGATAGGTATTGTTTTGATATTTTTATTTCTATAAGTCCATTTCCATTGATCTTGTTTTTACCCAACCAAATTGATGGTTTTTAAAATGACCCGTTTTGACTCAAACTCGTTCTGACCCGAACCCAATCTCACCTAACGCGTTCTAATCGGTTACACAACCCGACCCGCACCAGCGCCAACTATGTAGTCATTAACATTCTATAATTAGCCTATTTCAAAGAATAATCATATATACAAATTCACAACACAATATAACTTCTTTATTAAGTTATATATTTTTGTTCAAGGTTGTTTATTAAGTTATGTATTTTTGTTGTCTGCTAAAACATATGAAATTATTTTTGATCAACCCGTGTAATACACGGGTTTCTAACCTAGTTATATATATATATACTAGTAGGAAACCCGCGCCATGCGACATCTGCTCTCATATATATAATGCGGTACTCGTTTTCTCGTAGTATTATATTACATATATGTAATAACTATGAAACATGTTATAATTTATGTAAGCATATCCAATTATATAAACTTGTAAACAAAGTTGTTTATACAACACCAACAAAAATGAACCCACTAAACTAACAAAACTAAAAAATTGAAAGCACTAAAAAACTATTATGAATAATTGAAAAACCCACCCGATTGTTTGTTCTTGCTCCATCCATCATCTTAAAAAAACCCCCCAATTTGCTTGTTCTTGCTCCATCTTCATTTTCAAGAAAAAAAAAAACCAACTTTAAATTTTCATCATAAACATGCCTTATTCCAAATTTCTTCAGGTTATCTACATCTTTTCATCATCATGTCATTCCAGAAAAAAAGAAGAAAAAAATATTGATTATCATCGAGCTATTGCGTCTGACGATTCAAGAAAGAAGGAAGTCTTCATCATGCCTTACGATTTTTGATGCTTGATTTTCATGTAGTGCGATTCAAGAAAAAAAATGATGGGCAAAAAAACTTTCTTGAGATCTCTTCTATTTTTGAAGACGGATCTTCAATTCTTCATTATTTTGAGATTTTAATGTGTGAGAGACAATGAAAGAGAATATGAAAGAATTTAAAACTAGTGTTGGTTTTCTAAAAAAATGATGGTGATTTAATCTGTCAACAAAGTGTCTTGGTTTGCATAAAGAAAAAGCCATTTTACAGTTAAACCCTTCCACCCATCAAATAAAAATTAATACGTGTCATCCCCTGATTGGTTTAAACATTAAAAAGAGGTTTACACATGATCCTTTATATATATATATATATATATATATATATATATATATCCTAGGTTAGAATCCCGTGTATTACACGTGTTGTATATTGAAAACAATATAACCTATAAATTTGTAAATACATCCTAACTTGTCATACTATTATGATCGTCTCAAGATATATCAAGTGAAAATGTGTGTATATAACAAATTAATATTTTTTCTTTAATTAGTTATATTTTTATTTCCTATTATACATTTTTATTTAATAATATATTTATAATATCATTATTATTTAATAAGATAGAACAATATTTATTAGGAGAGAGAGACGGGAAAACTAATATGAGAAGGCATGAGTAAATGACAAGTGTCCAACTTAAACCTTTATTTATTAGTATGTATATATATATATATATATATATGACAACCGTCAAATTCAGGTCATTTACTATTTATATAAGTAGTGAATTGTAAACCATTATGCATATACGACTTAGTATTATTCATAAACTTGGTCATTTTGATAATGCACTTTTATGGATTTAGATCCATAACCCTCAAGACAAATTAACAAGCATGGTGATATAAAAAGTTATTATTTTCAATACAAAGAATTTTAGATTAGAAATATATTCAAGTGTCACAAGAATTTCAAGAAAACATTCATTGTTTCACAAATATATACATATATATATGTAACATCCCAAATAATGACAAGACAAATAGAAAAGGGAAATAAAGTGGGCTTGGCCAAAATTTCGGCCCATGGGCCGAAAAGAAAAGGGGGAAACCCCATTACAAAACAGCAGCTTCAACCCAAACCCTCTCTCATTTCATCTTCCTGCGCAAGAACACTAGAGAGAGAGAGAGAGAGAGAGCGATCGGCTTGTGAAGAAAACCGCAAGGAGAAGACTCAAGGGCTCGGGAATCATCCGTCTCCACCATTTCAGCGCATAGCAACAGAAATCGGGCCTGTTGAGGTAAGCATCGCCTCTGATTCTGAGTCTTTGCATGTCTCGGGTTTAAATCAAATAAAGATACGATTTTCGCATATGAAACTTGAAACAAATCACGTATTTGAACTCAAGAACGATAAAGGAAGGTGTTTAACGTAAAATGTTCAAAGTTTAATCGATTGGAAATAAGTTGGCTGGAGCAAGGTTCTGGTCAGGGAAGATGCAGACCCATGACTCGAAACTATAGTTTCGATACATGCAGACCCATCGAAACTACTCTAGTTTCGATAGTCATGTTTGACTCGAAACTACCTAGTTTCGATAGCAGCCAATGACTCGAAACTACTATAGTTTCGATAGGAACTCAGGACTCGAAACTACCTAGTTTCGAGTGTCACCTTGAACCTAAACTAAGATTTTCGTAAGTTAATGACTCGAAACTACCTAGTTTCGATAGAAGGATTATGACTCGAAACTACCTAGTTTCGAGTGTAAGACCATAGCTCGAAACTACCATAGTTTCGATGCGACCCACCTCCCGAAACTACTGAGTTCAAGAACAGTAATGTCTAGTGTCATTTAGGAGCCCTACCTTATATGTATGACTTTATTATACAGATAGTGGGTGACCTTAGTGACGTTTCGAAACCAGCTATTATACTTCAGGGACCCGCCCATCAGGTGAGTTCTATGTGCCCCTTTTTATGTTATGTGCAAATGTTTTCAAATGTTTTGGGGCTGAAGTGTATACACTAAGTGAATAAAGTTTATGAATGTTAATGTGATCATATGTGTTATACAAGTATATATATATATACCTATACACGAAAGAGAAATTATGAATAAAGAATGAAAAGCATGATTATAAAGAATGAATGAAAGTATAACACAAAATGAAAGAATGAAATCTTGCTTTATATCCATGTATATATTGCTTGCAAAGAATGAATTGAATGAATGTCATAACATATAAGAATGAAATCTTGCTTTATATCCATGTATATATTGCTTGCAAAGTACAGAAAATGTTATGGACGCTTCGATGATAACGGCTACTTCGGTAGACGGACGACCATGTGACTATTTTACAACCGGGACAAGTGCGTTCCTTCATCAGCTAGGACGTACGGATGCCATTACAGGACGGTCGAAGCAATTGGCATATTATAGTAGAACGGTTGTATAAATAATAGTCGCATGGGAAACGGATACCTTCGGGTAGACGGGCGAATATGACGGACTACGACGGTAGGACGGTTGTAAGTCATGACGGACGGCCAAAGATTGCCGGACGGTTGTAAGAATAAAAATGACGGACGGCACTAGTTGTCGGACGGTTGTAAGTATAGGTGGGCCATGACGATGGACCACGGCGATTGTCTTTGTGACATTCGTAAACAAATGACGGGTTGATCACCCTTACAGAGTATGACCCATGAATGTAAATAAAGAAAGAAAAAGGGTGAATGCATATATATATTTATGTATGAAATCACCAAAAATATAGAAAAGGAAATACAGAAAAGAAAGATGCAAGAAAGGCAAAAGTTATGAATACGTATTTATATGAATGATTATATAGTAATGCATACTTATACCTATAAGGAAAAGAATGTTTACAGTAAATTACATTAAACTAGAACTCACCAGCGTTAGCTGACTTTTAGTATACATTTCAGGTAAAGAAAGAAAAGGTCGTGCGATGGCGTGAAGGTTACCCGGCACAAGACTGACATCCCACTTTTGTTTGTTAAGACAATGTTGTGTTTTTAATTATTAAGACTTCCGCTGTTATGTAATGTAATTGAATGAAGAATGTTTTAAATTTAAGTTCAGTATTTAAGGCTATGTTTATGAGTAAATCCAACAAGTGAGGTCACCCGGGAAAGGTGGGCCTTACAAGTTGGTATCAGAGCAATAGTTTGAGAGATTCAGACATCCCTAAATGTCTGGACTCAAACTGATTATGGGACCAACGCACGGATGTCAGTATGGGTAACCAACGCCAACGCAGCACGGTAAGTAAGTACTAAAGCTAATGCTCTAAATAAGGATAGATACCTTAACTTAGAACAAATAGATGTCAATGTCACAACCGATTTGAAGAGTTTTGAACCCGAAAAGCAATGTAAATTAGTAATCACAAACCGGTCACTGTAATTAAAAATTTACCTTGCTCGTACTGTTCCAAACTATGATCTGAAGTAATGACATTGATGTATTCCCTTTATGACTATCAGGAAATTAAGAAATTATGGCTGGCGGAGGAAGAACTGGACGCCGAGGCGGTCGCACTGGCCGACGAGGTAGACCTCCGTTGAATCAAAGACTAGAAGAAGAAGAGAGTGTGCACGCGGAACACACCGAGAGTGTACACGAAACAGAAGTGACCCCAGCTGGAGACGACAGTCCAGGGCCTATACAGTTGGAACCTGAAGTCAGGGATGCTATTGCCCGTGAAGTTGTGCTCACTTTGAAAAAGGTATTGCCTGATCTACTATCCGAGGCAATAAAGAAAAGTAAGGAGGAGGATGAAGGAGACAATGAAGAGAAAGTATATGACAGTGATGGGGATGAAATAAAGATTGGATCGAGCAATCGTGGGTGCACTTACAAAGGTTTCAAGGACGGAGACCCACCCAAGTTCGATGGGAGCAAAGATTCAGTGGCAACGCTTGAATGGATTGAGAGGATGAGTGCTGTAATCAACATCAGCGAGTGTCGACCAGACCAGGCTGTTAAATATGTTGCTCATTCTTTCACCAACGAAGCCTTAGGTTGGTGGAGGAACATTCAGAGGACAAAGTCCCCAAACGCTCTTGCAAGAATGACATGGGAAGAACTGAAAAAGCTGGTAATTCAAAAGTTCTGTCCCCAGAACGAAATTGATCGAGTGGAAAATGAATTCCTAAACCTTAAAGCTGGCAACAAGACACACCGCCAGTATACTTCTAGATTCAATGAGTTGGCACAGCTGGTACCCCCACCTGGTGGAGACAGAAGAGCGAATGATCAAGTATTATGTGAAGGGCCTACCTCAAAGGGTCCGTGTCCACGTGAAAGCCAACCTACCCTCGACCTTCGAGTCGGTAGTGAATCTGAGCGGAATCGTCTACGACGATTATGCCAATGAGGACCCACCAACAGAAACCCAAAAGAGAAAGTGGGAGAACCCGTCTAGAGGCACCGGAAGAGGGAACGTAATAACTGAAAATAAGAAACCAAGGTCGGACAAATATGAAACCTGCAAGAAATGCGGAAGGCAACATTTTGGCGAGTGCCGGGTCGGCTCCACCACATGTTACAGGTGTGGGAAGGCGGGGCACTACTCTCGTGACTGCTTGAGAGACACTAAATGCCAAGTATGTGGACTGTTTGGTCACCTGGCTAAGGATTGCAGAAAAGCCAGACAATCTGGTTCGGGAAAAGAAAAGGAACAGGAACAACCAAAGACTAGGACTCGAGCTTACGCCCTGACTGAGGAGGAAGCAAGGGGAAATCCTGATGTTGTGTCAGGTACGTTCCTAGTTAATGATGAACGTGCGGCTATATTATTTGACTCGGGTGCTAGTAAAAGCTTTATATCAAATGCCTTTAGTCGAAAACTGAATTGCACTATCAACACAGTAGTAAAGGCCTTTAGTGTACAAACTGCCGTTGGTAAAAATTCGGCAGTATTCCAAGTAACAGAGGATTGCATAATAGAAATAGAGGGTCATAAATTTCCTTCTAGATTATTCCTTCTCACCTTAGGAGGATTCGATATAGTATTGGGTATGGATTGGCTAGCTGCCAACGAAGCTCAAATCATATGTAAACGTAAGAGGATACACCTCAAAGGTCCTAGCGGCAGTCCAATTACGGTTTATGGGGATTGGAATTGCACAATGCCGAACGTCATCTCGATGATTAAGGCCGAAAGTTACATGAGGCGCGGCTGCGAAGCTTATCTGGCATATGTTATAGATGATAGAGTGAAAACGAAAGAACTCAAGAATGTACCCGTGGTGTGCAATTTTCCGGAAGTATTCCCTGAGGATCTACCTGGGTTGCCACCCGATCGGGAAATAGAATTTCAGATTGATTTACTGCCAGGAGCTGAGCCCGTTGCCAAAGCTCCCTACCGATTGGCTCCGTCAGAAATGAAGGAATTGATGTCCCAACTAGAGGAACTAACCGAGAAAGGATTTATTAGGCCGAGCATCTCACCATGGGGCGCTCCGGTACTATTTGTAAAGAAGAAGGACGGCAGTATGCGCATGTGTATCGACTACCGCGAATTGAACAAGAGAACAGTAAAGAACAAATACCCACTGCCTAGAATAGACGACCTTTTTGATCAACTGCAAGGCGCGAGTTGGTTCTCAAAGATTGACCTCAGGTCGGGTTACCGTCAATTGAAAGTAAGAGAGGAAGATGTACCGAAAACTGCGTTTCGTACACGTTACGGGCATTATGAATTTCTTGTGATGTCCTTCGGACTAACCAACGCACCAGCAGCATTTATGGATTTAATGAACAGAGTATGCCGACCCATGTTGGATCGATCAGTAATAGTTTTTATAGATGACATCCTCATATATTCAAAGAATGAAGGTGATCACCACTGTCACCTAAGAGAAGTATTGGAGGTGCTAAAGCAGGAAAAGTTGTACGCAAAATTCTCCAAATGCGCGTTCTGGCTTAGGGAAGTCCAATTCCTAGGTCATGTAATAAACCCAAACGGCATCATGGTGGATCCTGCAAAGATCGAGACAGTAAAGGAATGGAACATCCCAAAGACACCAACAGAGATACGAAGCTTTCTAGGGTTGGCAGGCTACTATCGAAGGTTCATCCAAGATTTCTCAAGAATTGCCTCGCCGCTAACCAAACTGACACGGAAGGAAGTAAAGTATGAATGGGGTCCAACCCAAAACACCGCGTTTGAGGAACTTAAGACACGATTAACTCAAGCTCCAGTATTAACGCTACCTGAGGGAAATGAAGACTTAGTAGTCTACTCTGACGCTTCAGGGCAAGGTTTAGGGTGCGTACTCATGCAACGAGGAAAGGTAATTGCTTATGCATCGCGGCAACTAAAGGTTCATGAAGTTAACTACCCAACACATGATCTAGAATTAGCAGCAGTAGTTTTCGCGTTGAAAATATGGAGACACTACTTGTATGGAGTTAAATGCACCATCTACTCCGATCACAAAAGCTTGAAATACTTTTTCGAACAAAAGGAACTAAACATGAGGCAAAGAAGATGGTTAGAGCTACTGAAAGACTATGACTGTGAGATATTGTACCACCCAGGCAAGGCAAACGTAGTGGCTGACGCTTTAAGTAGAAAGGAAGAATCGGCACCTATCCGGATCAAAGCGTGTCAGTTAATTATAACGCCAGACTTAATGGGTGAAATATCAAAGGCACAAGATGAAGCATTGTTAGAAAGAAATGTGAAACGGGAAAGAATAGTAGGACAACAAAGGAACTTAGATGCGAATGCATACGGAGTACGAACTAGGTTTGGCCGGATGTGGATACCTAAGATTGGTGAGCTTAGAGCCAAAATACTCGATGAGGCCCATAAGTCTCGCTATTCTATCCACCCCGGGACAAACAAAATGTATCAAGACTTGAAGAAAGAATACTGGTGGCCTGGCATGAAGAATGATGTGACAGAATACGTGAGCAAGTGCCTAACGTGTTCTCTAGTTAAGGCCGAGCACCAGAAGCCATGCGGTAAAATGCAACCTTTGCCAATACCGGAATGGAAGTGGGAGGAGATCACGATGGACTTCATTACCAAGCTACCGCGAACAGCTAAAGGCAATGATACCATTTGGGTGATCGTCGACCGCTTGACAAAGAGTGCTCACTTCTTGCCAATACGAGAAACTTCTTCTTCTGAAAAGCTAGCAGAAGTATTTATCAAGGAAATTGTGAGCAGACATGGTATGCCGCTGTCGATTGTGTCTGACAGGGATACTAGATTCACGTCAAGGTTTTGAAAGAAATTCAATGAAGCAATGGGCACCAGACTGAACATCAGCACCGCTTACCACCCCCAAACCGATGGACAATCGGAAAGGACCATTCAGACCTTGGAGGACATGCTCCGGGCCTGTATCATTGACTTCGGTGGGAGTTGGGACAGCCATCTACCTTTGGCAGAATTTTCATATAACAACAGCTATCACTCGACTATTGGCATGCCGCCATTTGAAATGTTGTATGGGAGGAAATGTAGGACCCCGGTTTGTTGGGGGGAAATTGGACAGAAGGATTTTGCAAGTCTCGAAGTGGTCAAAGCTACTTCTGAGAAATTTGATCAAATCAAGGCTCGTATGAAAGCCGCAAAAGACAGACAGAAATCATACGCGGATAAGAGAAGGAGGGATTTAGAGTTTCAAGTAGGGGACATGGTACTGTTGAAAGTATCACCGTGGAAAGGAATCATTCGATTCAGAAAGCGTGGCAAACTAAGTCCAAGGTTTGTCGGACCTTTCAAGATTGTAGCAAGAGTGGGTCAAGTTGCTTACAGACTCGACCTACCCGTCGAGCTTAGTGGAATACACCCTACATTCCACATATCACACTTACGCAAGTGCCTTGCTGACGATACGGCTCACATACCTTATGACGAAATCGAAGTGGATAACAGCTTGAACTATGTAGAAGAACCAATAGCCATTCTTGACCGAGCTGAGAAACGATTACGCAATAAGTCGATCCCTTTAGTCAAAATACAATGGAAACACAGAAAGGGGTCTGAGGCTACTTGGGAGAAAGAAGACGAGATGAAGGAACTGTATCCCCAGTTGTTTAACGTGTAACAGGTTTCGAGGACGAAACCTCATTAAGGAGGGTAGACTTGTAACATCCCAAATAATGACAAGACAAATAGAAAAGGGAAATAAAGTGGGCTTGGCCAAAATTTCGGCCCATGGGCCGAAAAGAAAAGGGGGAAACCCCATTACAAAACAGCAGCTTCAACCCAAACCCTCTCTCATTTCATCTTCCTGCGCAAGAACACTAGAGAGAGAGAGAGAGAGAGAGAGAGCGATCGGCTTGTGAAGAAAACCGCAAGGAGAAGACTCAAGGGCTCGGGAATCATCCGTCTCCACCATTTCAGCGCATAGCAACAGAAATCGGGCCTGTTGAGGTAAGCATCGCCTCTGATTCTGAGTCTTTGCATGTCTCGGGTTTAAATCAAATAAAGATACGATTTTCGCATATGAAACTTGAAACAAATCACGTATTTGAACTCAAGAACGATAAAGGAAGGTGTTTAACGTAAAATGTTCAAAGTTTAATCGATTGGAAATAAGTTGGCTGGAGCAAGGTTCTGGTCAGGGAAGATGCAGACCCATGACTCGAAACTATAGTTTCGATACATGCAGACCCATCGAAACTACTCTAGTTTCGATAGTCATGTTTGACTCGAAACTACCTAGTTTCGATAGCAGCCAATGACTCGAAACTACTATAGTTTCGATAGGAACTCAGGACTCGAAACTACCTAGTTTCGAGTGTCACCTTGAACCTAAACTAAGATTTTCGTAAGTTAATGACTCGAAACTACCTAGTTTCGATAGAAGGATTATGACTCGAAACTACCTAGTTTCGAGTGTAAGACCATAGCTCGAAACTACCATAGTTTCGATGCGACCCACCTCCCGAAACTACTGAGTTCAAGAACAGTAATGTCTAGTGTCATTTAGGAGCCCTACCTTATATGTATGACTTTATTATACAGATAGTGGGTGACCTTAGTGACGTTTCGAAACCAGCTATTATACTTCAGGGACCCGCCCATCAGGTGAGTTCTATGTGCCCCTTTTTATGTTATGTGCAAATGTTTTCAAATGTTTTGGGGCTGAAGTGTATACACTAAGTGAATAAAGTTTATGAATGTTAATGTGATCATATGTGTTATACAAGTATATATATATATACCTATACACGAAAGAGAAATTATGAATAAAGAATGAAAAGCATGATTATAAAGAATGAATGAAAGTATAACACAAAATGAAAGAATGAAATCTTGCTTTATATCCATGTATATATTGCTTGCAAAGAATGAATTGAATGAATGTCATAACATATAAGAATGAAATCTTGCTTTATATCCATGTATATATTGCTTGCAAAGTACAGAAAATGTTATGGACGCTTCGATGATAACGGCTACTTCGGTAGACGGACGACCATGTGACTATTTTACAACCGGGACAAGTGCGTTCCTTCATCAGCTAGGACGTACGGATGCCATTACAGGACGGTCGAAGCAATTGGCATATTATAGTAGAACGGTTGTATAAATAATAGTCGCATGGGAAACGGATACCTTCGGGTAGACGGGCGAATATGACGGACTACGACGGTAGGACGGTTGTAAGTCATGACGGACGGCCAAAGATTGCCGGACGGTTGTAAGAATAAAAATGACGGACGGCACTAGTTGTCGGACGGTTGTAAGTATAGGTGGGCCATGACGATGGACCACGGCGATTGTCTTTGTGACATTCGTAAACAAATGACGGGTTGATCACCCTTACAGAGTATGACCCATGAATGTAAATAAAGAAAGAAAAAGGGTGAATGCATATATACATTTATGTATGAAATCACCAAAAATATAGAAAAGGAAATACAGAAAAGAAAGATGCAAGAAAGGCAAAAGTTATGAATACGTATTTATATGAATGATTATATAGTAATGCATACTTATACCTATAAGGAAAAGAATGTTTACAGTAAATTGCATTAAACTAGAACTCACCAGCGTTAGCTGACTTTTAGTATACATTTCAGGTAAAGAAAGAAAAGGTCGTGCGATGGCGTGAAGGTTACCCGGCACAAGACTGACATCCCACTTTTGTTTGTTAAGACAATGTTGTGTTTTTAATTATTAAGACTTCCGCTGTTATGTAATGTAATTGAATGAAGAATGTTTTAAATTTAAGTTCAGTATTTAAGGCTATGTTTATGAGTAAATCCAACAAGTGAGGTCACCCGGGAAAGGTGGGCCTTACAATATATGTATATATATATATATATATATATATATATTACTACACATGTAGTTTTATCCACTCAATATTCATACGATTATATATGAGTCGTTTTCCATACGTCAAGCCTATTATTTCAGGTACGTCTATGTTTAGACATTTATACATGCCGAAATGTTAAGAAAAATCAAGCTAGAGATTCTCACATCTTATAATTATTTTTATACATTTATATTACGAGGTTTTGATAAAAACTCATCCAAATGTATAAAACTCCAACACGTCTATAAATAGATATCCAAATCTATAAATATATATTTTTATATGACATAACTTGTATGTTAAACTTCTAAAACTACACAAGTTCCTTATAAATTATTTATCTTTGAATTATGATTATTTTTTTTACCTACAAAATATCTAACTCCATAATCGAAAGTCAAACCTTGTCATAGACCTCACCCACCTCCATTCTTGACTATATTTTGCTTACTTACACACTCTAATATCATGCCTTGACTTTTTGACACAAAACCTGTACCCACGTTACTTAAAAGCTAAGACTTGGAGTTTTGATCATTTTCATTCAACAACAACAACAAAAAAAGTAAAAATCAATCGGTTCTCCCTCTTGAAGCCATGAACCAACACACACACATATTTTTTCTATCTTAGAGTTTTGGTGCTTAAAGATCTCAAGATTTCATGCCTTTGATCCATCCATCTTTGGGGTATGAACTTATCATTTGATTTACTTTTAAAGTTCATAGAAATTCATGCATCATCCAGTCATGGAAATCGATTTACTTATAGATCTACCATCTTGAACTTAGTTTTAACATTAATTACATACTTGGATAATTTTTTCCTCCTTTTGAAATCTAAAGTAAAAATAAGTTGATGGAAATATTTTGTTTTTAGAATCATTATTTTAAACATCTATGATTTTAAATAAAGCTTTGTTATGATCCAACAAACACACAAGTTTTCATTACAAAAATAGTTATGTTATGACATCTAGGTCAAGTTATGGAAATTTAGTTTTCATGGAAAGTTTAAGAGTTTAATTTGAAGGGTTATACATATATAAATATGTCTACATATGTTAACTTATCAGTTTTGAACCTATGGATCATAGTCTTTCGTAAAATAAAATGTTGATTCATGAATCACGTCTAAAAGAATTTATATATATATATATATATATATATATATATATATATAGGATTCTGACACACTGTCATTCTCAGACGCTCTCTTGAAATGATGAGTAACTTTGATCTTAACTTTCTCTTTGTTCTTTGTGAACCTTGACTCACTAGAGTTGTGTTTGCAATTTCTCGCAAAGTGACCAACTTGACCACACACAAAGCAATTGTAGCTCTTAGGCTTTGGCTTTGACTTTGAACACTCGCCTACTTCACTCTTTAGGCCACAACCTTTCTTTCTTAATTGTCCTTTGATTTGGACAGGCTTATCTTTGACATCAATGAACTGGTCTTTGACATCAATGGATTTGCCTTTGACACACCAAGACATTCTTTGGACAGTTGTTGGTACACTAACTTTAACTTTGACAACTTTATTGCTCTCTGTCTCACTGGTAAGAATATGATTCTCTGGTGCTATGACATCATTTTTCTTTGGTCTCTCACTTGATAAATCATACTCTTGAATCAAAGGATTTCCAAACTCATCTAAGACCACATCACCAACTAGACTTGAGACTTTATGAAATGGAACATAATCTCTAGCTGTATGCACCACTTTATCAAAGAAAGTGGATGTTGATGACACTTTAGACACGCAATCAAAATCATCACAAACATTAGTAAAACATGCCGAAACATAAGAAGCATCAAAATCATAATCAGAAACTTGAACATTGTTTACATCAACATTAACACTTGAAACTGAAACAAATTTATTTAGATTACAGTCAACATCTAGGTACTGTTTGCAGCCACTTATAAACTCCCTAGTGCACTGTTTATTGAAAGCTGAAAAACTTTTCACTCCATCAAGTTCATTATCATCATCCACACACCCTGAGTTTATATCTGCAGTTATATACATATCATGAAAGTGAGAGTTACCCGCATTCATCAACTCATTTGATTCATGCGGTCCAGGAAATGGTACAAAGTTATCAGGATGTGGAACTTTGTTGTAACCCAACCCGTCTTTGATCTAAACAGTTCTTTGTTTACTCACACATTCATCAAAGACATTTTGTTGCATCTTCCACTTTGCAACAATCACCCTTTCTTTTATTAACTTAGTTTCATATTTGACAAGTTTTTCTGAAAGATCTTTGATTAAAACGTCTTTTTTATCCAAATATTCTATAAATGTTACATTATCTTTCAACAATGCTTTAATTTTCCTTGTAAAATTTACTTCATTTTGTTTCAATTATTTGTTTACTCTTTTTAGTTTATCATTTTCAGCAAGTAGAAACGTGTTTGCTGCATGATAATTCTGCATTCGTTCTACACACAATCGGGAACATATGTCAAATTCATTATCAGAATTTACCTCACTCTCATATGCGGTTTCATTAGAATCAACATCTTTGCCCTTTCCTTTAGAATCTGTTTTGAGCGTACAATCACTGGCAATCTCAGCTGGTTTCTTTGAATCTTCAATTTCAGACATCAAGGCTTCATTTAGTTCATCCTTAGCATCCTCGATCTCATCTTCCCATTCACAATTACTGAGTTGTTTGGACATGGTGCAGTTGGAGCCTTCTTTGATTTGTCAGTCTCATCAATCATCTCTACTAGCTTGACTCCGCTTCCCTCAACCTTCTTTTTCTTGTCCTTGGTATACTCACGAGCGAAGTGAACAAGTTGTTGACAGTTGTAGCACCGGAGTTTTGCTTTGTCAAAACCAACCTTTTTCCCAAACTAAAGCTTGTCCTTCCCATCCTTCTGCATATACTTTTTAGCCCTTACATCTATCATGGCCATCTACCATTGCAAGTCCATATATTCCAAGTCATCAGGATTGATCTAAAAAAGATCCTCTACATCATGCATGATAGGTTGTAACTTTCCTGTCACCAATGCATCGTAGCTGCTCTGAAAGCTTCGAAGAGAGCAATCTGATCTTCAGGGATTTGTTCAGATGACTTGACTTTCTCACCAGAGGAGTGTTCACAACAACCTTTGCTTTTCTTAGATTTTGTTCTACCACTTCCTTCACTACTTCTAGAGAATAGTGCTGTATTTGTTGAACCTGAATTGTTTTGTTTATTCTGGTTGTTCAGTTCTCTCTTCTTTGCTTCCAATTCATAAGACTCGAGCAGACAGATAATATCATCAAGGGTTTTAATCTTCAGATCTGGAGTTGTGTTCTTGATTAGCATACAAGGTATACTCCAACAATCTGGCAATTTCACTCCTATTTTCTCAATCTGTTGATCATGGTTGTAAACCTGGTCACCTGCTCACTAAGAGTCTCATTCTTCTTATAACTAAACATGTTGTATTGCTTCAGTAGAAGATCGGTTCTCTTTCCTGAAGAGATGCATTTCCTTCAAATCTTAAGCACAAAGCATTCCACAAACCCTGAGCTGTTTCATGTTGCTCAAAATTCAAATACAACTCAGTCGGAAGTGCTAGAATAATAGAACCCAATTCTCTGTTATCCCTCTCTATTAACTTCTTATCTTCCTCTGAATAAAGATCAGGATCTGCAATCGGTACTAACCCATAAGCATTTGCAGTGTTAGGAATATGAGGACCCTTCACAATTGATTCCCAAAGTGTGTGTTCAGTAAACTTGAAGTACGCCTTCGTCATTATTTTCCAATTTGAAAATTCTGATATTGATTTCAGCATCGGTAGTGATTTCCCAATAACCCGCTCAGTATCGTATACCTTTCCAGCCATTCTGTACTTGTAATTTGAAACTTGGTCGAAATTAGAAAAAATTCCAACTTAGAACTTTTCAGTCGAAAACTCTTTTCGGTCGAAAAATCTGAATATTTCGAACACAGATGAAATTTCAGACAATACTTTTCGGTCAAAAAATATAGTCTTTTCGGTCGAAAACTGAATTCGGCTTTTTCAAACAGATTTTTCGGGCAATTCAACAGAAGAACAATTGAATTGACCAAAAATTTTCTGTGATGATCCGAGTAAAAAATCAAGTCTCCAAACGTGATGCAGACTTCATCTCCATCAATATTAGCTTCAAATCAACAACAATGGCACCCAAATTACTTCAATTCGATCAATTTTGACTAAAATTCTTCTTGAATACTAAGAGCTCTTAACCTGGATTTGATACCACTTGTGATTCCCTACGATCTGCTGATATTAAAGGATAAAGTCTTCAATCACTCTCTAAATTGACGGAATAAATTCAGAAATCAAAGTCACACCAAAATGATCGAATCAAATATGAACAAGAAGGATAGAGTTAATCACACAAGATGCATTCAAACATGTTGATAATCTTCATTTTACCCGCAATGTAAATCACAGAATAACAACAAAACACACAGAAAATCTCTCTGATAGATTTGGAATCAAACAATACAAAATGAGAATAGTTACTTCAAATTGAAATACAACAGACAAGACTATTTATACCAAAGAGTTTCGATCGAATTCTTCTGATCGAAAAGTGTTTTTGACCGAAAACACTTTTCGACCGAAAACTTAACGTTTTTGACTGAAAACTCTAAAGTTATACAAATCTAAATCTAACTGATTTCTATGGATTACAGGTTCCAACAGTAACTGTTCTGATAGATATCGAAACTTCTAATTCACCCGAAACTACGAAGTCACCTGAAACTTCTTTTGCCTATTGAAACTAGTAGTTTCGACAGGGGCATTAAGGTCATCTGCCACATGAGAAAATTAAATGACTTCATAATCAGGTTTCTTCCTTGCCAAGTTCACTTGCATTCTCAGAACCACTTTACACCTTCATTCTCACTCATAAAAGCTCTCATTTTCTCGGTCTAAGTTGCGTAATCAGTGTTTCTATCCTGATCCTCCGTCTTCTTCATCATCAGGTACTGATTTCTGCTCATATGTGTGCGATTTTACAAAATACAGACCTAGGGTTTCAATCCTGAGAGTTTTACGACTAATCTTCATAATTTTGGTCATTTTGTGTTCAAATCTTGTTTATAATATTGCCATTGTTGATATCTCACCTGATTATTGTACATATTTGCAGATTACAGTCAAAATCTCGGTAAGATGGAGTTTTGATACTCACAGGTCATTCTTACCCTTTCTTTTATCTTTTTCGTTTGTTTGATGATTGTTCTTTGTGTTTGAGTCTGCTTAATCTGTTCAGGGTTTGGGCATCGAAACTAGTAGTTTCGATAAAAAAAGATGTTTTACTTTAAAAGGAGGTCTTTCAAAATTTAAACAAGTTTTCAATCGAAACATTGTTTCGATACCCAAGCCTACCCGAAACTAGGTAGTTTCGATTACTTGTCTCTGAAATTTCTCTAAGTGTTGGACCGAAACTTGTAGTTTCGATTGAGTTTTCTTCACCCGAAACCAGTAGTTTCGATAAGACAGTTTCTGAAAATTTTCTAAGTGTCAGAATTTTTGATAAGTTTGTTCTTTGCAGATAATGATCTTATATTTGTTAAAAGACATAATGTAAGTGCTTTCCTTGATGCAAATGATCCAAAAAGTGAAGATTTTGTTCAAGTCATGAATTTCCTTGCAAACTCCAACATCAACTTTATCATCAACCATAATGTACATGTCTTTGAAACCACTAAAAGGCAGTTATGGGACATTGCTGAATCGGTGACAATTAACAACGTGGAACACATCAGAGCTACAGTTCGTGAGCAAGAAGTTCATTTCTCTGAAGCTGCTATTAGAGAAGTGCTACATCTTAATGATGATCCTGAAGCACCAGTAGAGTTCCCAAGCTTCTATGTTAAGGAGTGTTTTAGAAGACTGGGACACCCTGATGAGTTTAAGAATGATCAAATTATAAAGAATTCTCTTCCAAGTCATTGGAGATACATCGTGCATGTTTTCATTCACTGCTTATCTATCCGAAAAGGTGGCTTTGATTCAGCAAATTTCATGGTGGCTTCTGCTGTATTAGGATTGATCAAGGGAAGGAACTACAATTTCTCTGGGTTGGTGTTTTGGCAGCTAAAGGAGAACTTGACTCGAGTAGTTAAAGAAAAGTTTTTAGTCTATCCAAGGTTTCTGCAAATCATTATCAATCATCTTTATCCAAACTCGCAAGAAGATGGCCATGTGATCGTTTTCGCCATATGACAGCCAAAACACTTAGCTACATGAAGAGTTCAAACAAAAGAACCAACAGAGCAATTGTTGGTATTCATCTATTTAGTCACATCATGGGAGAAGAAGAAGAGTTTGTTCCTGATGTTGATCCTGATCTTGAGATTGAAGAATCATCATCATCTGATGAAGAAGAAGTAGAAATGGATCAAGGGCAAGGGAATGAGGAGGAACCTAAAGTTGAAGCTGGAGTTGAAATAAAAATCCCTTATGTCCAAGAAGAAGAGCAGCCCTTTGTTGAGCCCGTCATTAAATCTCTTTTCATCGATCTAGAGATTGCAATCCTAGAAGAGCAAGTACAAGTTCTTGTTGAACCGATGCTTGATGTTGAAGCTAGTGCACAAGTAGCTGAGGAGGAGAGTGTAGAGTCTAGTGGGAGTCTGGATGCAGGAATATACGGTTCAGACTATTACAAGTCAGATTCAGATGGACAAACTGAACATCTTGCATCCTCCTCCAAAAGACAAGCCGAATCGGGTTCGGACTATGAAATAGAAGAGCCAAGGGCGAAGAAAATTAAAACTGGGCTTGAGGAACTGTTTTCTTCATCCGAGTCCTTATTTGAAATTCCTAAGCATACAAGCCCTATACCTACACCACAACCTACTCCATAACTAACACCACCACCATCTCCACAACATGTACATACCCCTACACCACCTGCATCCCCCACTCATGAAACACCCTCAGTACCAAGAGTCAAAACCCTAAGTTTGGAAGTGAAGAAGCTATAAAAGATAGTGATAAAACAAGATGGTGTAATAGAAAGGTTAAAGACAGAATTGAGTGAAACCAAGGAGGAAGTGAAAGATCTTAAACTTGAGGTTAGTCGTCTACATACTCAGTTAGATGCTCAGCAGACTCAGCTTGAGACTCAGTAAAGGCTCATCTCTAAACAGGAGCAAGACTTCAAAACTTTATCTAATATCATTGAACAACTCAAGGCTTCCCTAGTTAAGCCGATACAACAAGAAACCACCTCCACAGTTTAAGGGGAGACCACTTCTGCTGGTGGACCCTCTTCCCCTGCCTTTGTCACTAACCTTGAATGTGCAATGACAATCTTCTCTGGCCCTATTGCCAAGACAAAGGAAACTGTGGAAGTCAAAGTTGAAGAAACAGAATTTGATCTTCCCTCTGCTAGTGAAAGAAGACCAGCTAGAGAAAGAGGAAAGGGAAAAGAATCAAATGTTGAGGTTTTTATTCTCGACAAAGAAGAAATTGGATCAGATCATGAGCTCAATGCTATTCTGGATGAAATTGAAAACTATGGAGTTAATGACCAGTATCCTGAGATCTTGATCACTAGAGAACTAGATGTAGAAAGGACCAGATACTTCACAGAGGAAGGGGATAAGATCCAGGCACTTTCAGATGATAAAGATGAAACCAATATAAAAGTTGATCTGGTGAAACCTGCTACTACCCAACCTGAACCAACTTCTTCTAAACCTATCCAACCTGAGCCAACCCCATCTCAATCAACCCTAACCGAACCAATTCAACCTTCAAAACCAAACCCTAACTATCCTTATCTGAATAGACCATGGCTGAGAAAAATGGTTGAAGAGGAGGGTCCTCAAACATATGAATGGTTTGCTGAATACCAGGAGCTGAAAAGGCCTCCTGTGGGATGGAAGTATGATCATGAACGACAACTATTCATCATTAGAAGATACAAGGGTGGAGTGGAGCATTTCAAGAACATGTCAGACTTTCATACTCTCCCTTTCTATGATCTCAGAGCATAAGCCAAGCTTCCTCTTCAAAATCCAGGTAATGTCATGGTGGCTTCTGAGTTTGAGCACTACCTTTATACACAACCGATACTGATTTCAAAGGTTTAAAGCCCACACCCCAAAGAGAATGCTCTCAAAGAAAAGGGTACATCCCAAGACCAACAAGCCATATGTCTTTCTAAGGTACAAGCCAGCTCAAACTGTCAAAACTATTACTTTTCTAAAGATGGTACTTGTTCAGCTCCAAAATTTCAAGAGATGGTACTACAATCCCAACATTGATAGTGCTGTCATTGAATGTGAAGGAAAGGAAGACATGGTGATCTTTGAACCTATGGAGCTTTTAAAATTTCAACATGAAGATCTTGAGTTACTTTTCACCAATCACATTCAAGTCTTCAATGCGGATGATCAGGGTGATGCTAAGGCATATCAGAGGGTTGTAACCACACATGTGAAGCCTTACATCCCCAAACCATGTGAAGGGCCAACTGCTTAGTGGAGAGTTGAAGACATTGATGCAACAACTTAGGGGGAGATTTTAGAGTTGTGTATTTTGTAAGCTGTTAAAATCAATGTATTTTGAACAATATTAGTTTAGTTTCCTTTATTGTTATTTCCTTTGATGTAATTTACTGTTTTGACTAAGTCTGGGCCATCGAAACTACTTAGTTTTGATTGAGGTTTGTTCAATCGAAACTAGTAGTTTCGATAGATAGTATGTTTCGACAGGTCTGTTCTATCATTTGTAAATGCTCAACCAAAACTAGTAGTTTGGTGAGCATAATTTCGATACCTGTTGGCTTACTATAAATAGCCTATTTAGAGAATGTTTAGGGTGTGTGTAGCGGTTGTAACCATGAAATTCTATCTTTCACATTGTTCTTGAATTAATACAATTTGCACTTGTTTAATGCATTGTTCTTACTTTTTCACATATTATTTGTATTGATTCTCAGTGTGGTTAGCTGTTATATTCCTCATTTCTGTTTCTCTCCTCTGTTTCACCACCATACACATAGATTCCCCCTGTGTGTGTAACCAATCTTTGAGTGATTTCCGATTGAAATATGGACCTACACAAGGCGGCCATGGTGGCGTGGCGATGGCGGCTAACCCGCCGAAGACGGGGACGGAGAGGACGCCGAGAGCAAAACTCAGAGGCACGACGACCATGGTGGTGGATCCCGGCTGTAACCATGGTGGTGATAACTGTAACGATCGGCTAAGGCTTCACCGAAGAAGAAGACAGTGGCGCACGGTGATGGCATTGGACGAAGACCGCCTAGCAGTGGACGGAAGTGACGAGTGGCACGGTGGGATGGGGGAGAGATGGAAGCCGGGGCGTGGCTGAATCGGGTTTACCCTAATGGTTGCGTAAGGCCCGGTGTACGTTGGTGCATGGGAAGTCCGTCTTGAGTTTACAAGACTTGTGAGGTTAGAGTCTTGCATGGTCATGTAACCGACGCGAGTTCATACATCTCGTGTGGTTAGGGTTTTACCTTGCTTTGCATGCATGCGTGTTTGGAACTCGGTTCGGGTATATGTATGTTTGAGGGGATAGGATTCGCATGGTCACGTATATGCATGCATGAGACTCAGTTCAGGTATACGGTCTATAAACGGGTCAAGGACGGTACGGTTGGTGTAAGCACATAGAACTAGGGTTTTGTAGAAAGATGGGACGAGCTAACGACATGACATTGGGGTTCATATTTATGCCTTACGCGACGTATGTGTAGAACGCATTCTGATCATGTGATCATACGTTTGACAGGTTTGGATTTTGTGCAAGTGGACGAGTTGCAAGTAAGGACTGGGACCTGACATACCCGGTGAGTTTCTAATCCCTTACATTTTAAATGTTTTACTGTATTGGGGCTATCATACATACTTTCAAGAGGTGTTAATATATTTAATCACGCTAAGGGTTTCAGGTTCCAATCCGATATGTTTTTGAAATAAAAACGAGTATTAAGTAATCGTAGAGTCTATGGTGTGTCCATGGGAATGTGATAGCTAGAGTTACGAGTTATGAATGTGTGACGTGTTAAGGGTTAATCAGGGGGAGTCGGGCCGTAAGCTAAATGTTTATGATGTGTGATATATATATGTAGATACAACTATACAAAATGTCTCATGATCTATTCGCACGAATGGATCATTCTCATGATCCATTCGTGCGAATGGGCCTTTCAATAGCACGATTGATCAACGTTATCGATATTTATCAGATCATTTAATACACAGTCGTTATATATGAGTAAACATTAAGGATAAACATGTAATTTCATTAATACATCAAATAGTTACATTAAACATAGATGAAATACATATTACAAGGGATTAGGGACATAATATGCATCTACATACTCCCCCTTGGACCTAGATCCCTTCAAAATGACCTAACTAACATTAGTTGGTCTTCAACATCTCTTTTGAACAAGTTTTCCAGTTGACCCCGGCGTGTATGTTAAAAGCAAAGCATATACGTATCACCTTCACATACTGCAACGCCTGGTCTATATCTTCAACTTCAAAAAACGGCTGACACTTGTATAAAGTGGTAACATCTTGTTCAGACAAGTTGGTCAGCCACAACGGATCAAAGACCCTGATGGTCTCCCATGACCCTTCTTTACAAAGCACTATTACAGCTTCACCAGTACGCCCATCATAGTACCACCATTTGAACTGATCTGAGAAGTCCTGGATCATTTTCCTTAAAGGAATCTTCTTCATGATCGTTGGAGGTTTCCACTTTAATACAATTAGGGGCTTCTTGGTGATTGGATGAACCTTTTCCTTGTGAATGTAACGTGTAGGCATTTGTGGCTTGAAGTTCACCTAATTCTTCCGGTATTCATACTGTAATTGACGTTCAAACCATTCGGACAGACCGGAAGATTCGCTGTATAGAAGCTTTAGACGCGCCAATTAATTTACTTCAAATGCGGGCAGCGTCTTGAAGTCATGAGGGTACCTGAAATATTGTATGCCCTTCTCTCTTTTTATAGCATAGCAGCTTAAGTCGTTGAAGTATGCCCAACTGATTATACGACCATCAGACTTGTGTCCTTTGAGTCGATAAACTTTAGTGTACTTGGTTGGAGGAGAGGGCTTTGAGTTCTTCTTTAGTTCAGCCATGTATTCCATCCACTGACTTTTACGTTCATTCAGCTCGTCAATGTCAAAAGTGGAGGGACCGGCTTCATCCTCTTTGTCGTCGATAATGCGGTTGACCTCCTCGTCGGACTGCTGAGTGAATAAGTCCGCGAAGGAGGGAAGATCATCACCATCTACTGATGTGTACTTTGGATATTCTTGATCAGTGATGTCTTCGACTTCAACCTCATCAACGTCTTCTAGTTCGTCAGAGGAGGGATAATCAGTTGTAGGAACAGATGCCTCTTCAGTAATGACTTCGTCGGGATTCATTTGAAATAGCTCGGCAATCTGTTCTTTTGACAAGCAGTGTACGATTTCCCCTTCCTCTTTATCATAAATCACTGAATGTTGGATGATCCCTTGCATGTCAAGCACATAAGTTAACTTTGAAGGTTGTTGCTTGAGAGGCATCACATCCAAAACTATTTTCACAAACAAACAAAGAATAAACATGTGAGAATTTGAAATTTCATTGATTTAATCAAAATAAAACTGAAATTATTTACATAATAATCTAATATTTACAATAAGACAACTTAAAACACTTAAAACAAAAACTATCAACCTTCAGTTCCCTTTTTTGTATCTTATGATGGGCCTACTGGTTTGTCTAATTTTTGCTTCGTGCGTGCCTCTGCTTCTGCTGTCTTTGAAGCACTTGATGCAGCACCAGCATTGGCACCATCATCCTTATCTTCGTCATTCTTGTCATCATCATCATCACTATCATCATCATCATCATCATCATCGTCACCATCATCATCCTCATCATCATCATCATCATCACCATCATCACCATCATTTCGAGCACCCTCAATTCTAGGTGTCGTGTCCCTTCTGCTTTCTAAGTCTTCCAACAGTCTCTTATTTTCCTCCTCTATCCTTTGTATTCTCTGAGCATGTGCATCAACAGTTTTAGACAACTGTTGATTCTGGTTTGTAGCAGTGAGAAGGAGGGCTTGTTGATCATTGCATCTATTGGAAAGACTTGTGATGGCTTGGGCTTGTTCAGTATTTTGCAGAGTCAACTGACTGATCTGCGAGCCCTGAAGATCTAAACGCTTTGACTGTTCTTGATTTTGAGCCAGAAGTTGCAGTACCAAGCTGTTTAGAGTGATGATTTGATCGTTCAACGAAATAGTCGGCAATGATGTTGATGGCTCAACTCGAGTAGTGGCTGGCTGTGATGTATGAGCAGTCGTGTAGATGGGAGGAGGAATCGGAGGCACAGTTTGTGTCTGAGGCATGGATGTTGACATTGGAGCCTCAGACCTGGTGGCAGTTGCTGTTGTAGCAGAGGTGCTCTCCGTCCTTCTGACAAGTTTGAACTTTTGGCGTTTGGCCATTCTCTTCATTCTTCCTTTCTTGACTGGGGTAGATTGGGAAGAAGGAGCAGCAGATACTTGTGGACAGTCAGGGACAAAGTCAGCATCCCTGACGTCATCATCATCAACCCTTGAGCTTCCTTGATCTGCTCCCCTCTTTCGTTTTGTGGTGACCAATCTTGCCCCTTGTTGACTGATTTCGAATTCATCTTCAGTTTCCTCAGAATCAGTAAACAGGACGGTGTCCAGGTTAACGTCTTCTGGGTTAGTTGGAAGGGATGAATCGATAGCAGTAACAGTAGGAGTGGTGGCAGCGGTAGATGGAACATTAGGAGCATTTCCACCACCTCCCTGACCATCTTGGTCGTCGTCATCTTGGTCGTCAGCTGGAGGCACAACAATATCCTCCCTGTCAGAATCACTATTATCGTGACGCCAATTTCTGTTTGCAGGTGCCACATAATCAGAATTTGCCAGATGTCCAATAAGGCGTTTATGTGGAGGCTTTGTTGGTCTTCCCCTATAAGTCTGTACCCGGTTTAGTGTGACATCAGTCATATGCTCCAGCCTTATCATGTCAATATCGGATCGTGGCAGTAGAGGAAGTTGGTCATCGATTATCATCTGTAAGAATCGGGGGTACATGAGATACGCATTGTCCCCTTTTAGCGAGATGTTTTCCTTCAGGTGTGTGAACACCATCTCTGAAAAGTTGAACGGTATGTTCAACACCAGTGCCACAAATGTGCTCTGTATTGTTTCGCGCATATCATCAAATCCGCCACGACGGGAACCGAGGCAGTGAAGAAGAACGTGTCCTAGATATTTATACTGGGGACAGAGGTTCGCCTTGTTGAGAACGCCTTCGGCGACATTCCCGTCGTACTTTATTCTCATGAAGCATCCACGGACCAGATATTTATCCAGTGTCACTGGATCTTCAGGATGATCACCGAATTGACACAATCGGCGAATGTGAGAGGCAGATACAATAACCTCCTGTCCTGCAATCTTTCCCCGTATCATAGTTGGAGAAACTTCACAGTCTATTTCAGCTGTGGCCCAGAATTCCCGTTGATGAGAAGCATAGGGAGTGCAGATATAAGATATAGCATGGGCTATCCTGGATCGAGAAAAGAACTCGATCATTCCAATGAACGGTCTTGCATTCTTTGAAGTTGGGATCATGTAAGCACAAATGTTACTTTTTGTTGAAGCTTTAAGAACAACTGGAGCTCTGTGCGCCATAATGATCAGTCTGCAAACACAAAAACATGAAGCACATCAGATCAGTACATGCAAGATTTTGGAAATATGAACTTTTGGACCTTTTTCCCTCTGTACGAATGAACCCTAAAAGTTGGTTCATTCGTGCGAATGGATCATTCTGCCTATTCATTCGTGCGAATGAGTTTCATTCATATGAATGAGTATTCATTCGTGCGAATGAGTTTCATTCGTGTGAATGAGCGTTCATTCGTGTGAATGAGCGTTCATTCGTGTGAATGAATGTTGTTCTCATTCGTACGAATGAACATGAAGAGTGTGTCCATTCGTATGACAGACGGGTCGTGATCCAATTTGTCCAAAAATCAACCAACACTTGAAAAGATTTGCCGAAAAAGACACCAAAACACTCGACTATGGTTTTCAACCAGTATTTAGCATTTTAATCGGTTTATTAAGTCATTTTTTACGTTTTTAAGTTTGGTTTTTGGTTTTGAGCCCTAAATCTAATCGAACATCCTCTAATCGTTATACATTTGATGAATACTTGTGGGGTTATACCTGTAAAATGAAATCAAATGATTAGATCGGTGATTGGACGGAGTTTTGTTCAAAATCAGAATTTCAATCAAACAGACGTGCGAATGCTTTCTGAAATGTGCGAATGAGACTGCACATGCGAATGAATGGCATATTTATAAGATGGCCTAGTTCATTCGTACGAATGGACCATTCTGGTCAGTCCATTCGTGCGAGTGGACCAGACTTGATTCATTCTGCCACTCATTCGTACGAATGGACCATTCTGGTCAGTCCATTCGTGTGAATGATCTATTCTCCTCATCCATGCGTACGAGTGAGCCATTCTGCTCATCCATTCGTACGAGTGAGCCATTCTTCTCATCCATTCATACGAGTAAGCCATTTTGCTCATCCATTCGTACGAGTTAGCCATTCTTCTCATCCATTCGTACGAATGGGACAATCCCCTTATGCAAATTAAACTTTTCAGGTTAAATGGGATATCCGACCACATTGGTCTTGACAACAATTTGATTATGAAGTAATTTACATTTAATTATGAAGTGAGGGATCAATTATGAAGTTTTGGAATAGGTTATGAAGTAAAGGAACGATTTGATCAATCAGTAAGTCAAGCGGTTTTCAAATTTGGTTGATAACAGTCGTTCGAGTCTTATCGAATAATCTAAAATTTAGAAAAATTAAAATCTTTTTGGATTTTTTTTTTTTTTGAATATGTAATACTGAAAATAATATCAACAAGATATATACACACATGTCTTAGTAAGAATGATCCTTATGAGAAATCATACAGACTTAATGACTAATGATCTGAGACATTTTGAATTTTGTAGATACAACTATACAATGGTATTTACACATCTTTTTGTGAGAAAGATCCAAACATGGGATCAGTACTAGACTCATAGCAATCATCAACATTGCAAATTATCTGAGCTTTAAGTACACTTAGTCAAAATGCGATCATTGATATGTTTGTCCATCTAAAACTTATGCATACCTTTTCTCAACACTTACAAGATGATCTTGAAGGATTAAGTCCATTATCTGTGTGTCCCACACTAGTTAAGAATTGACTTGAATTACTTTTCAAAACATGTTAATGTTTCAAATCAGCACAACTTACTTAACCAGTCATCATAAGTTCATGAGATCTCAGTTATTCCCTGTTACTTCTTTACTACACCAATTTTTTTTTTTTTTTTTTTTTTTTTTAGTATTCACAGTGACAGCCATCAGCTCATGGACGGCTTCAACCAGGTATTTACAAGGCAATATGGCACGTATGCAGCTAACGGTGTTTGTGTTCATCCTATCCCATGGATGGCTTCAACCAGGCTGCAACCCGGTAATATGGCACATATACGGATTCGGATTCATACTTTTATTTTATTCTTAATCGCATGGACGGCTTCAGCCAGGTATTTACAAGGCAATATGGCACGTATACGACTTCGGAATCTAATTTTTTTAATTTTATAACTACTTTCTGATATCTCATTAAACCGATGATAACTGGTGTGCACAGAATGAGAAACACCTTCAGTTTCTATTGTTGATTTTCGTCAATCCTTTCACCATTATGTGACTCACAAGACAATATCTAATATGGTATAGATCAATCATCAATGATCGAGATTCAGTAAGATAAGCCTATCAATGCATCACATGTCGACTTAGTGTGACTATTCACTATGACAATAAATGCAATGTGCTTCATACATATGGTTAGTGTGCCATCACTTCCCAAAGGTTGGATACGATTTCTCATTTTTGAGATTTTCAGATGTTTTTGGGTTTTAGACTGTACAAAAATGAAAAATCTTTTTTTTTTTTTTTTTTACTGTACACAATATAGAAATCTTTTTGGAGTCTCAGATAACTAGCGTCTATGTACTATCATTTTTCTCAGTGAGAGATCATTTTCTTACTGACATTTTCTCCCCCTAAAATTTCAAAATGAAAAATCTTTTTGAGTTTTTGAGATTTTTAATAAACGCAAGAAAGAAAATATATACAGGAACGTAATTGATAAAAATGATTATTGACTCGACTCTTGGTCCGGAACAACGTCATCCTTCTTTTTCATGCCGTTTACCTCTAACAAGAATAAAAATCTTGGTTTGTCAAAGGCTTTTGTATAGAGGTCGGCCTTTTGGAAATCAGTGTTAATTTGAACCATATCAATCAGTTTCTTTTCAAAACAATCACGAATGAAGTGATATTTTATGCCGATGTGTTTGGTTTTTGAATGTTGAACCGGATTCTTAGTGATAGCTATGGCAGCAGAATTATCTACATAAATAGGAGTGTTAGAGAATTGCAAACCGTAGTCCCGAAGTTGCTGTTGAATCCAGATAATCTGAGAACAGCAACTGGCAGCAGCGATGTATTCAGCTTCACATGTAGATGTAGCCACTGAAGTCTGCTTTTTGCATTGCCATGTCACGAGACGGTTTCCAAAGAACTGACACCCTGCAGATGTAGACTTGAAGTCTGTTTTGCAACCACCATAATCAGAATCACTATATGCAGTAAGCTCAAAGTTATCATCATTAGAATACCATAATCCAAGATCAGGAGTACCCTTCAGATAACAAAAAATCCTTTTGACAGTAATTAAGTGGGAGACTTTTGGTTTTGACTGATATCGGGCACAGAGACACGTGGCGAACATGATGTCTGGTCGAGATGCCGTGAGATACATGAGAGATCCGATCATGGCTCGATAGAGAGTAGCATCAATATACTCCCCCTTGTCATCAGGCGAAATCCCGTGATTGATCGCCAATGGAGTACCAGCAGGTTTGGCATCAGTCATACTGAATCGGCTCAGTATGTCTCCAACATAATTTGTTTGATGAAGGAAAATCCCTGTCTCAGATTGATCTACTTGTAGCCCTAGAAAGAACTTCATCTCTCCCATGGAACTCATCTCGAACTTGTCCTGCATAACTCTTTCAAATTCTTTGCACAGAACATCATTCGTCGATCCAAAAATAATGTCATCCACGTATACCTGTACCATTAAAAGTTCTCCACCCTTTTCTCGAATAAACAACGTGCAGTCGATGACACCTCTTCTAAATCCGTTGTTCAGAAGATGAGTGGAAAGTGTCTCGTACCACGCTCGTGGAGCTTGGTGCAATCCGTACAGTGCCTTGTCCAATTTGTAGACACGGTCACGATGCATAGGATCTTCAAACCCGGGAGGTTGACTGACGTATACGACTTCACTGATTTCTCCATGAAGGAATGCACTCTTTACATCAATTTGATAGACTTTGAACCTTTTGTAGGATGCATAAGCAAGAAAAATTCGAATTGCTTCCAGACGAGCAACCGGTGCAAACACTTCATTGTAGTCTATACCTTCAATTTGCCTAAATCCCTGAACGACCAAACGAGCCTTATTTCTTATGACTATTCCTTGATCATTCCTTTTGCAACGAAGAACCCATCGAGTACCAATCTTCTTAGCTCCTTTTGGTAAATCAACTAACTTCCAAACTCCGAGCTTCTGAAATTGGAGTAGTTCTTCCTGCATTGCATTTACCCAAGATTCTTCTTTTAAAGCATCTGTTATAGACCGTGGTTCGATTTGCGAGACGAAACATGAATGCGCACAATCGTTGACCACACCAGATTCCATGATTTCTGAGTAGACTCCAGAGTTGATCTGACCCCTAGTTTTGACACCAGATGTGGGATCACCAATAATATTCTGTTGAGGATGAATTCTATCAATCCTACCCACAGGATGAGCAGGAACCTCAACAGTTTGATCAAGGTTTGTGATACTCTGTTCAATTGCCACAGAATGTGAAACATCATCACTCAATTGTACAACATCATGGGAAGGATCTTCAATCACATGGTCTATTTCTTGTCGAGAACCCTCATACTCTGAAGAAGAAGAAGAGTCATCATCCTGTGTGACTTGTGTGTTATTGGAGGACTCAGGAATGTCAGATGATGAGGGAGTAGGTTGCACATGTTCATCAGGTGCGTTTTGAGCATCATACATCATTTGAACAGCAACCTCCTCATCTGAACATTCTGGAGGAAGATTAAACGAGGCAAAAAGTTCTTCATAATCAAACATCCAAGGAAGACCTTTTCCAGCAACAGGAGAGGTATACTTTTGAACATCAACATGGTACCATTCTTCTACATTCCCAGAGACTTTGTTGTAAACTCTTTTATTGGGAGTGCTGTACCCTAAGAAGTAACCTTCCTCTACTTTCTCGTTAAACTTGCCATGAGCATCCTTTTTCAACATGGTACATGGAGCGCCGAACGGTTCAAGATACTGTAAGTTCGGTTTCCGTCGATGCAACAATTCAAAGCAAGTTTTATCGTGACGCTTGACAACTAGAACCCGGTTGAACGTGTAACACGCATTAGCAATAGCTTCATTCCAGAACTGCACGGGTAAGTTTGAGTCAGCTAGCATAGTTCTTGCAGCTTCTATCAAGGTCCGATTTTTCCTCTCAGCAACACCGTTCATTTGTGGAACATATGGCGCACTGAATTCATGGTGAATACCAAGTTTTTGACAGAAAGTTTCCATAAGGTGATTTTTAAATTTAGTACCATTGTCCGAACGGATCCTCCTAACCTTTAACTTATACAAAGACTCCAATTTGGTAATCAGAATCTCCACATATTCAAAAGTTTCAGATTTTTCTTTTAAGAACATCACCCAAGAATATCTTGAATACTCATCCGTCACAACCAAACAATATAAGTCTCCAGCAATGCTCTTCCGGTTGATAGGACCAAACAAGTCCATGTGTAAGAGCTCTAGTGGTATAGTGATGGAATGTTGAGATTTGGGTTTATGAGATTTCTTGGTTTGTTTGCCTTTCTTGCAAGAAACACACACGTCAGGAAGATGAAAACTTTTCAAAGTGACTCCTTCAACAAGATTTTTGTGCACCAAATGATTCATTTTTCTGAGACTGAGATGTCCCATTCTTTTGTGCCATAAAATAGAATCCTTCTCAGTGGCTTTTGAAACAAAACATGATGCTGTGGACACTGAGGATGATGCTTTTGACATGTCAAGAATATAAAGGTCATTCACTCTTGGAGCAGACATAACCACCATGTCTTCTGGAATTATAAACTCCTTTGTCAAGATATAACAATGCTTGTCATCAAAAATAACCTTGAACTCCTTATCACAGATTTGAGAAACAGAAAGCAAGTTGTTATCCAACTGTTTGACAAAGTTGACATTCTCAAAACTGACAGCTCCATTAGACAGTGTTCCCTGAGCTGAGATAAAACCACCTTTATCGCATGCAAATGAAACATAGCCCCCTTTGATATTTCTGACGTCGAAAAGGAGAGCTAAGTTTCCAGTCATGTGCCTGGATGCCCCACTATCAACAATCCAATTATTGCTAATAGGATTGTAAAGGACAACCTGCACAAGAAAGAAGGTAATTAGTTTAGGTTAGGAACCCAAGCCTTTACGGTCTTGGGTTTCCCAGACTCATCTACAACAGTACAATCCATCCACTGTCCTTGTGGACTTTTGGAACAACCATTTGACTTTGAAGTACAGTCGTCAGAAGCATCGTCTGATTTTGCTTTCCACACATGTTGGTTGTGCAACGACTGTTTGTGGTAAACAGTGGATTGCTTAACGATTTGTACAGGTGTGGAACTCGAATCAGAGACCAACAAGTCATGCATCTTTTGTTTAACTTTCTTTTGATGCACTTGTTGCTGGGTAAAAGAGTTAGATTTTGACTTTAAAAACTTTTGTTTATTTTCTGGAAAATGATTAACTCTTTTACTTGGCTTCTGAAGATAAGGACAGTTGACAACAACGTGTCCTTTTGTACCGCACTCAAAACAGTATCTCCGCTCAACCAACCTTGGAGATCTGTATTGATTTTCACTTTGGTGAGTTTTTGAACCACAAGCCTTAGCTTCTTTTTGTTCAGCTGAAGAGAGTGACTTGTTTGATTGAACAGACTCTCCAGCTTTAACAAAATTAACCTTTTTGATTGAGGCTTTGGTTACTTGACTCTTCTGATCAGAAGTAATGGGATAAGATGGACTGCAATTGGTTTGTTTAATTTTAAAAACCTTTTTAGAAGCAGATTTTGAAATACCAATGCTGTCATTTTGTGGAACAGACGAGTTTTTGTGTCCCAAACCACGAGTAGTGCACTCATCGTCGTCTTCATCCCACTCTTCTACCATTCCATCAACACACCGGGACTTCGAGGTCGAAGCACCATTATCGTTAACCTTTGATTGAGAAATTTTGTTTTTGGTTGGATCAACGACAAGTGGCGTTTTGACCTTAAAGTCAATGATTGGGTTATCATCCGATGTGTTTACCATAGTATTCAACACCGGTGGAGGACAATTTTTATACCCCATCCCAGCATTTTTCTTTCCTGGACGCCGTGAAATCATGTAATCAAGAATGTAAGCAGAATTTGAATAACTTTTCAGCTTTTGATTTAGAGTTTCATAATCACACTCGACAAGCGCCAGCTTTTTCTTTGTTTCATCAATCGTGTTTAAATAAAAAGTGATGGCATTTTGTTTGTTTATAACACAGATTTCTAATTCATGAACTTGCCTATTTAAAAGATCAATTTTGTTTTTGAAGGCAAGTTCGTTTCCCTTTAAAACACGGTTTGCTTCAAGACAAGCAGTTAAATCAGTAATTAAGTCTGTGTTGTGACTTTTAAGTGCCTCAACTTTCTTTTCAAGTTCATCACAAATTAAACACGGTTGAGATTTAGACTCACTTTCAAAACTGTCAGAATTTACCTGAATGCCTGTGGATGTTTTTACCATAAAAGCACAGCTACAGGTAGATTCAGAAGAGGAATTGTTATCATCCACATCAGCTGTCGATTGACTTGCAGAGACGACATATGATTTATCCTCATTCTCAGCTGTGAAGCCAGAACTGTTTGAAGATGTGTCATCTTCATCCGATGAACTTTCTGAAGCAATCTCTTTATCAGCATCAGAATCTGATTCTTCATTGATTTCTACAGCCTTTGCCATGCAAGCTCTATCCCCTGAACTGACATCAGCTCCAAATTTAAAAGACCAGTCAACAGTCTCATCTGTTTGAACAACCATAGCTTTTGTTCCACTTGAAGTTCCTTTATCTTGTGCAAGAGTAACTGGAACAATGTTTGTTTCTGTATTTTGAGTTTGTGGCTTCGGTTGGCTTTGACGGTTGTTGAAAGGGTTACGGTTTCCAGTCTGTTTAGGCTTTTCACATTGCCTAGCAAAATGCCCTTTCTCACCACAGTTAAAACAAACAACAGCAGACAGATCAAAACCATAAGTAGTGTCTTTGTTCCCTTCGAGAGTTTTTCCTGTCCTTTTTACATAATCTCTCGCTCTTCTGACTGCACTTGCAAGAGCCCACATTATATCAATTCGATCCATTTCATCCTTATCAATCTGAGCATAGTCTTCTGCTGTCAGATGACTGTTTCCAACCTGTCCAGCAACAAGACTGTCATATGAATTGACAACGGTAGACAACAGAGCCATGTGTTCCTTGGCCACTTCGATAGTAACCTTGTCGAAGTTGTCTGTTTGCAATTTAATGGGGCTTGGTGGAGGAGTACTAGCAGTATTTCCCTGCTGTGGAACCGAGCTTGATGGAACTGAAGCATGAGCTGTTGAAGACTGACTGGCTGAAACATTTGACATGTTTGATACAAACGCAGTCTGCAAAGGAGCATTTTGTTGAGTTGATGTAGAATAGTACAATGAAGGATCCTGAGCTTGTACACCTCTCTTTAACTTCCACTTATTCATCACCTCTTGTTCTCTCAATTTCTGAAGAAATTCATTGATATCAATGGTTTCAAGAGTATTGTTCTGTTTGAGAACCATCAAGAATGAATCCCATTTTGGTGGTAGTGCATCTGCCATGCATTGAACCTTTTCTTCTTTCGTTGTTTTGACCCCATGGGCATGTAATTCACTCATCAAGTGATAGAATCTCTCAAATAGATCATCTAAGGACTCATTTCCAATATACATAAAATTATCAAATTCCTTCCGAATGGCCTTAGCATTGATAGCTTTCAACGAAGCATTTCCTTCGTGACGTTGTTCTAAGGCATCCCACAGAGATTTTAAAGATGTAAACAGCCTGAATTGATGAAATATTTCTCTTGACATGGCCTGAGATAGGATAGCATATGCCTTCTTTTCTAAGTCATAATCTTTTCTTTGTTGTTCGCTTAAAAGTGAAGCCAAAACAGGAGTTCCATCCTCACTCAACACTTTTTGATATCCATTCTCTATCATCATCCATAAGTTTGTATCAACTCCATTAATGTGTATCTCAAACCTGTTTTTCCAGTGATGATATTCGTCCATTGTCATGAGTTTTGGAGCCTTGTTAGCATTTCCAGCTTCATTATCGATTAATAACAAGTTTTGGATTTTACTGTTCTGACTGTCAACAAAGGCTAAGTCCGACATGGTAAAGAACGAAGTTTTTCGACACTTAAAAAAATTTCAGAAGAGATTTATGCGAATGGGTCTATTCGTGCGAATGGAATTTTCTATTCGTGCAAATGGAATTTTCTATTCGTGCGATTGGAATTTTCTATTCGTGCAAATGGAATTTTCTATTTGTGCGAATGGAATTTTCTATTCGTGCGATTGAAATTTCTATTCGTGCGAATGGAATTTTCTATTCGTGCGACTGGAATTTCTATTCGTGCGATTGGAAGTTTGAACAAACGAGCGGGAGACTTGATCTATTCGTGCGAATGGTAGGAACCATTCGTGCGAATGAAGTTCATCATAGTAGCCATTCGTACGACAGAGAGCTGTTTGACTTTTTTGCACCAAAAAGCACCAATGATTGAGCCTCTTATCAGATTTTGAAACTGAAATGATCAGATCACTCAGAAGCAATAAACACAAGATTTGAACGTGGCTAAACAACGATCAAGTGATCTTTATAACATTCAAGAAGCTAGAAAAAGCAAGATCAAAAGCAAGATCAGATTTTCTATGTTGAATCTAGAGCACAACAGGCTCTGATACCACTTTGTTGGATCGGGATCTACCTTGATCCAATGATTCAACACATTAACCGAACCAAATCGTGCGGAATCCGATTTGATTGGCAATCCAATCTATGACACGGATCGGGTCGTAAGAAACGAGCGGATTAGACGACGAATCGAAGGTTTCTATCGACCCTTTGGTGTAGAGAAGTTGGATACAAGACCTAGAAACTCTCAACGGACATATATTAGACAGTACAGGTGTAGAGAGTTTTTGTGTGTTCTGTTCTTAGTCTTGTTCTACTCTGGACAGTATGTGTATATGTGTTGTGTATTCTATTCTGTTGTGTGCTCATGAAGTAAAAGTTATATATATAGTGCAGAGGCTATTCGTACGAATGAGCCATGTGAATGGACTCATTCGTGCGAATGAATCAGCAGAATGGTTCATTCGTAAGAATGAATCATCAGAATGTTTCATTCGTGCGAATGAGTCATTCTCATGACATATTCTAGTGAATGAATCATTCTCATGATCTATTCGCACGAATGGATCATTCTCATGATCCATTCGTGCGAATGGGCCTTTCAATAGCACGATTGATCAACGTTATCGATATTTATCAGATCATTTAATACACAGTCGTTATATATGAGTAAACATTAAGGATAAACATGTAATTTCATTAATACATCAAATAGTTACATTAAACATAGATGAAATACATATTACAAGGGATTAGGGACATAATATGTATCTACACATGGCAAACAGGAATGGTGAAGGACGAGGTCCTTCGGGAAGTCACCAAAAGTGACAATACTTAGCAGGTTAATGATGAGCTCAGGGTATATCGAACGCCCTGACGAGGTATGTGTTTGTATTCATATATATATACATGTGTTAAATTGCATACAAGTGTTGAATTGTATTTATCGTGCGAGAGATATTATTAATACGATGTGTAGATGATATTAATGTAGCAAGTGAGGTTATATTGAACGTTGGGTCTAGATATTGACGTGGCTTTTACAATTGTCGTGTCAGTTGATTGTAAGAGCCTTGGTTAAGACGGAATAGGATGGCGTCCAGGGATTTGTTATGTTATCCTAGTGTCTAGTTAATATGTGTACAAGAGTAGAAGTTGTTAGCGTAGCAAGTTCGTTCTATGTCGATGAGTCTGTGGGATTATTAATGTGGGATGAGTCTTGGGTGGTGTACTGGTTGGGATATCGTGCTATAACAGAGGTTATCTAATTATTAATGAATTGTGAGATTATTTTATAAGGACTGAGGGTCCTGCATAAGGATTAAATAACTTTTGTAACGAGCCGACTTTTAATTAAATTAAACTATTAGAACTCACTCGGCGTATTTAACTTTGTGTGTACGTTAGATTGTGATGCAGGTGAGCTTTAGATTCGACGTATCTTGGCTTGGGAGCGGTGCTACTCGGATTGGTGAGCAGACATTCGTAAGGTAAATTTAATGACGATAGTAATTAATGTTTTTACAAAGAATTCGGCTATAGTTTATTTAAAAAATAATTCATTTTAAAAAGAATGACCCGTTATGAGACCCAACTGTAGGATGCCCGGTTTGGGGTCATACACACAATCCCTAACCATATCCTCCAAGGTATGAATAGTTCGATCACTTAGATCGTCAGTTTGAGGATAGTAAGTGGTGCTCATATCTAAGCGTGATATCAAAGCTTTCTGTAGTGCTAGCCAGAAATGAGATGTAAAGCAACTACCTATCGTATATAAAGGAAACAGGCACTCCATGCCTTGCTACAATCTCACTACTATACAATCGCAGTGGCGGACCCATGAACTTTTTTTACGGGGGTCGGAAATTTTTGAGGTCAGTGTCTACGCTAAATACTAAAAAAATCAGTTCGGTTCAGGTCGGGTCCGGTCACTTAGTACACACATTGTCACTAATTACAATTAGCAAATAGCACATATGACATAGTATTATTGCAAAATAATATGATAAGCAAAATTCAAAACTTAACTAAAGAAAAGTTACCTAAAATCGTGAGTAGGCAACCGTGCAAGGCTGTCAGGCTGTGAACAATGAACCGACTAGCAGTGCGAGAATCGTAAATTCGTGATTAGTGAAGTGGCCTGAATCGTGAGGAGGCATGGCGAGAATCGTGATTAGCAAATTGCCTTTCTTCAGATTACGTGAAACGTGAATATGAAATATCGAGACGTTGATGGATCAGGATTGTCGCTACTTAGATTTTTTATTAGGTTAAATTATTTAAAAATTTAAATGGTTAACGTGTCAACTAAATGTAGAGGTGTGCACGGGACGGTTCGGTTCGATTTTGAACCCCCATCGAACCGAAACCGAAAATGTCTATTAACCAACTTTGAAAACCGGTCGGTTTCGGTTAATTCGGTTAATGACAATGGTTCAGTTCGGTTATGGGTCGGTTAACCAATCCAATGCTTAAAGGTTAAAACTCAGCTTCCCAATTGCTGAAAACTTAAAGTTCTAATCCGTGTCACTCACCTTGAACTATAAGGTTGAAATAAGCAATGTGAAGGAGAATGTCACTAGTTTCTTTAAGCAACTATCTAGCGATATGGGATCATTTTATAAGAGAAGTCTCATTAACACTTTATTGGAGCATCTCGATGTGGGATACTAAAGTATTTGCATTAGTTACTTTTGCTAAATCAGTTTAATGGATTATGCTTTTCACATGAGTTCTTGTATGGTGCTGAAGTTTTAAGAATGTTTACCATATTATTGTTTGTAATTTCATTAGATCAGACTAAACTAAGATGTAATCATATTAATCAGCATGTATAGGAAGATTTAATAGTTAAATCTATATTTTACATTTAATAGTTAATCATATTAATTTTGTTTCAATCTACCTTCAGAGCGTCATTGTTTTGCTTGTTTAAGTTATGAAGAATATAGATATTTTGAATACCAATATACATAGTCGGTTCGGTTAATTCGGTTATGACATAAATCAAAACCAAAACCGAACCATAAGTTTCGGTTAATTGGTTATGGCCTAACCGAATCATCGGTTAATTGTTCGGTTCGGTTAATTCGGTTAAGTAGGTTATGGTTCCATTAATTCGGTTATTTGCTCACCCCTAACTAAATGTGGACTTAATTGTCTAAATGAGTAATTGGTTAATTAAATGTGAGTGTAATAGTTTAAACGACTAAAGTTTAGTCCATTTTAGTCAAAATGTCCAATTAAGTTATTAGTTTAAATGGAGGACGATGTTAAAAATTATTTCTTTTTTGGGGTCGGTCAAAATTTTATGGGGGTCGGTGTGTAAATTTCATGGGGGTCGGTCGAGATTATAGCAATGTTCATCAAAAAGGGCATTAGTTTCATACTAAGTCATATCTATCCCAAAATAAAAAGTTTTTATAAATCTAACCAAAAGAAACCTGAGCACAAGCCACTCAGTGACCATAGTAGAAATACAACATGATAGAAATCATCATTACAATGAACGTCGTAATTATGGCTCCCCCAAGTAAACAAGTCTGTCAAGTCAGGTTTCCACAATATAAGTGTTGCGGGTAAGAGAATCAGGAATGAGTGTACCAAATTACCATAGTGAGTGCAGAGCACTTGCAATGACAATTTGAAGTAGGTGTAAAATTTAATTATTGAGGATATTTATCAGGAGTATAGTGAGAATGACAAACACCGAAATGAGGATTTATACGAATGATCGTATAGAAAGGTTGTATTGCCCAAAAAAGGAATCTTAATTTGCTTTAAGGAATTTCTCCATCCTATTGTTACTCCATCGATGTTAGAGTGTGTTTGGATTATAAGATAAAATCGAAGATTATGTCGAGACCTCCGACAATAGCCGTACACTTACTATGGCCAGTAAAATCTGAAGGGATATGATTTAGCAAGTAAAAAAATGGATGAAAGAAAATCTTCCTTGTTCAAGATCCACTAAGAAGTTGACTAGCTCAAATTTGAATTTCTCTTGTTCCTTCAGAACTGCGAGAACGTTACACGAAGATCCATTAGGGGAGTCAGAAATGTCGAGGTCTGATCCACGCTGGACCGAGAGTAGTCACATGCGTTGATAAACATATAACAAAACTGAAATAAGAATATCTTTAGCTTGATCTCAAAGGTGTAGCAATACTTAACAAATAATTGCCAAATCTGGTTCAAATACTGAGGTTAAATCAACTGAGAACAGCCAGTGTCTCGGTCTAAATTGTCGTGCAAAAGAAATCTTGATAATAGTTTTGGATCCATTACGATTCAAAGATAAAAGAGACGATATAAACTCCCATGTCACATGAGGTAGCCCATCGCATCATTTGATGTCTTTGGCTCAACCCTAAAGTGACGCTAGTTTCGATCAATATTCAAATGACTAGGAATCGGGGTTAGAAATATAGATTAATCATGAACATTAACTCGGGCAGTAAGGCTCACTAGAGTTCTCATGAACTGCAAATTATGATTACGTGTGCACCCGTAATAATAATTTACTTTGCATGATCGCTATAGTGTTTCTTCTATCTCAAGCTCTCAGTTAAAAGGGATCTGAAATGTTCATTAGATCGCGTCATCGTGTTGTACTTTCGTGTAAAAGTGTGTATGTTCCATTTGAGCACGCTTAGTTATTTGTATCAATACTCATAGATCTGCCAACTAAGGTTGTTGCTGGATGGAGGTAATGGTAGAGAGGCACAACCGGCGTCCTCTAATATAAGAAAACAAAATGTGTGGTGGAAGTCAGGCACTTATAATACGGCAGAGACCCTCAAATCAGTTTCAAGCAAATCATGCTTCAAATTGTACGTATGCGTGGATCCAATGATCCAATAAAGAAAAGTTTATGGGTCTCCTGACCCGCAGAGTTCTCTCTCATTTAGTTCTGTTTGTACACCTCGGGTTCCCTTTTGATCGGGCAGTTCAGTATACCATAGCTCATGGCGAAAGTCCTAGCCATCCAATCTAGCAAGTCACGAAAGAAAGTATATAACGCACCAAGTGAAAACAATATACGTCAGACAAGAAAGCCGACTCCATAGCTGGAGTAGATGCATGTGTGGTGCACATACAGGTACATCCTGTGGTAACACTAAGACAGATAGAGGTGGGCATAGATTACAGCAGGATTGGGCCAATTGGCCGGAAAAGTAACAGAACGAGATGTAATATACCATATATTGAAAGGATCTGAACTAGAAGAACACATGTGTAACATCCCGAAAATAAACGACGATTTTATTAACAGAATAAACGAACGAGGCATGACGGGTCGGGTCGGATGGGTCAGCGGGCTATAAATAGCCTATGCCACCCCATTTTCTCTCATTTGCAACCTTTAGAGAGAGAAAACCTGTAGAGAGAGAAAGTGTCGGAATCGCACAAGATCGCACCCGTTCGTGTCTCCTGCACTCGTGAAGAGAACCTCCAAAGCGGAATCGTCATCCAGGTAACCATTCGAGCTAAATCTGAGTTTTAGTTCGTTTTTGGGTTTTTCGGGTTTTGGGTGAAAAGGCAAGGCTTGAACGGATGAAACTGATAAATAAACATAGATTTGAGATCCTTAATGGAAAACGAACGTTTTGGATGCAACAAATTCGGGATCTTGACACGATCAGACCCGAATGTGAAAGTTAGGGTTTTTCGCCAAGAACAGGTCGTGCGCACTTGCTAAGTGCGCATAGAGCAGGTCCTGCGCACTTGCTAAGTGCGCAGGAAGAGGAACCTACGCACTTGTTAAGTGCGCAGGAAGGGAAGTCTGCGCACTTGCTAAGTGCGTAGGAAGCAGAGTCTGCGCACTTGCTAAGTGCGCAGACATCAGAACTGATTAAGTGAAGTCAGTATGTTAGAATGGTTAAGCCGTTAGAGTCGGGATTGGTCTGATGTGTTTAACTAATCAATTCAGATCGGAAGTGACGTTGTCGGACCTTCGTTTAGGACAACCCATATTAGCGTATCAGGTGAGTTCTAGAGCCCTCTTTTAAATGTTTTGTTAATGTTTTTGGGCTGGTGTGCATACTTACGAAATGATTAACGAAATGATGTTTAACGAAATGATGTTTAAAGAAATGATGTTTAACGAAATGATGTTTTAACGAAATGATGTTTAACGAAAGGAAAGGTTTTGAAATGTTGAAACGATGTTTACGAAAGGAAAGGTTTTGAAATGTTTTTGCCAAAAAGGGTTACGAATGCTTTATGAACGGTTTAATTGATGAAATGTTTAATGAGAAGAGAAAGAGGTAAAGGTTTTAAAGAAGTCATTACAAATCTAATCTGTCGAATGAATGGAATTGACGAATGAAGTCTGGGAATGAGATTCCCAGCCTTGTGGTAGATTATGGACAGCGAGCCATAGTTGCCACAAGAACAACAGGGGCATGTCTTTGTGGCATGCCAATGGTTATGATGTTGTACAACTGGTAAAAGGGAGTAACGACGGTTACTCAGGGGTTAACGTGACCCCATGTAAGGTTAAATTATGATCCGACGATGTTATGGCTGAGAGTCATAACCGTCGATGGAAGTTGTCGGTTTATGGACATGAGAGCCATAAGGGCAACTGAATGGGTATTGTCGGTCCTCGCGCAGTTAGCCTTGTGGGCAATACCAAAAGGGAATTGACGGAATGAATGGGTATTGTCGGTCCTCGCGCAGTTAGCCTTGGGGGCAATACCAAAAGGGAATTGACGGAATGTATGGTATTGTCGGTCTTCGTGCAGTTAAGCCTTAGGGGCAATACCATACTAAATGACGGAACGAAGGGTAACACAGATTTAGATAATAATGTATGACTTAAATGAATGTTAAAAGTTTTAATGAACGATCCGTTTAACGGTGTTTATGATTATGATGTTGATGATGATATGGGTACGAAACTTTTTTTTAAAGATGTTAAATTATTACATGCTTTTGTGAAAGGTTTTTACTAAATGAATGATACGTTTTTGGCAAATGTTGATGTTAAAGTTTTTATGAAATGCTAGAACTCACCAGCGTAGCTGACCTTTTTAGTATGCACATTCAGGTTAAGGCAGGTATGGACGATGGACGGTGATGCTTGGCAAGCGAGAAGAGTTACCCGGTCGATCATGAAGACTGGCATCCCGTTATGAGTTGTTTATGTAATTGACAATGTACGCTTCCGCATGTATGAATAAGTTTTTAGTTATGTTGAATGAATGATTCCGCTGCATTATTTGATACTCATGTTTAAGAACTGTTTGTGAATGAGTAAATCCAACGAGTGAGGCCTCCCGGGTTTGGGGCCTTACAAGTTGGTATCAGAGCAATAGTTTGAGAGATTCGGACACCCCTAATGTCTGAACTTAAACTTTGAATGGGACCGAAAGCGGATGCCAGTACGGGTAACTCGAGCCACAGCATCAGGTATGAAAAGTAGAGTATGTGTATGTAGTATGCCTTAGGAAGAGTTAGGAAAGGACTTGTGTTCTGATGGAATCACAAAGGTGGTCAAATAGAAATCGAAAGGTAGTGTAATGGTTAATTACAGATGGCCAGTGTATATTAACATCTTACAGTACTTATTGAATTTTATTTGTTAACTAGCGTGATGACATTGGATTTCTTGTCTTATAGAACGGAATGGTGAGGAAAGGGAACGGAAGGCATGGTGGCCGTACCGGTGGTCGTACCGGCGGTCGAAATGGTGGGCGTGGCAGGATTCCTGCGCGCCAAGAGCACAGCGAAGAAGGAAGTGTTCACACTGAACCGACGGTTAGTGTGCATGGAACTGAACAGACACAGGTTGCAGAACAACCTTTCACTTTTGAACCAGAAGTGAGAGTAGCCATAGCTCGAGAGTTCTCCGAGTTGATGAAGAATTCTCTGCCAGGTCTGTTGGCAGAAGCATTGAAGCAGGTCAATGGGGAAGGTGGGTCTAACCCGACGGTTGATACCCCGAACACTGAGGCAATCAACGCACCGCCTGCTCGTGGATGCGACTATAAGTCCTTCAAGGCATGTGACCCGCCAGTTCTGACAGGAAAGAAAGACGCAGTAGCTACGTTTGACTGGATAATCCGTATGGAGGCTGCCATCCGTCTCAGCGAATGTCGAGCGGATCAAGTTGTGAAATTTGCTGCTAACTCCTTGAGGGAGGAAGCATCCCATTGGTGGGAAGGTGTACGTCAGGCAAAAGGGAGCGAGATTGTGGATGCAATGACGTGGGCTGACTTGAAAACTTTGGTGATCAAGAATTTCTGCCCAAGGAACGAGATTGAGAAGGTAGAGAGGGAATTTCTGGGTTTGAAGGCCGGGAACATGACGCACCGGCAATATACAACCCGATTCAATGAACTGGCACGTCTGGTGCCACACCTTGTCACTACTGAAGAGAGAAAGATTGCCTGCTATATTCATGGGTTGCCGGACCAGGTCCGCACCTATGTTAAGGCAAACGCCCCTACTACCTATGATTCGGTAGTAGAACTGAGCGGCGTAGTATTTGATGATCTGGCACTGAATGTCGCCGCCATCGAGGAACCAAAGAAGAGACCGAGCTTCTCAAACAAGCGAACTGGTGGAAAGATGTTTGGGGCTCGCGATAAAAGGGCTCGGGTGGATGAGCCGACTATTTGTAAGAAGTGTGGAAAGGAGCATGTAGGTGAATGTAGACTGGGATCTAACCTGTGCTTTAAGTGTGGCAAGACCGGACACTACGCCCGTGAGTGCACACAACACTACAAGTGCTACAACTGTGGGGATTTCGGTCATCTGAGTAGGGACTGCCCGAAGCCAAGGATGGGGGAAACCGGGAAGGGAAAGGGCCTGGAAAAGAAGGGAGAGGGATCTCGTGCAAAGACTCGTGCGTACGCGCTGACGCAAGACCAGGCCAGAATGGACCCCGACGTGGCGTCAGGTACGTTCGTCCTTGACAACACTCTTGTTTCTGTGTTATTTGATTCGGGTGCCAGTAAGAGTTTTATATCTGCGACTTTTTGTAAGAGAGTGAAGTACGCTGTAAGTATACTAGAAAGGGCCTTTAGCGTAGAAACCGCTGAGGGTAGAACTGCGAGAGTGACCGAGGTAGTTGACAACTCTACGATAAAAATAGAAGGTCATAGATTCCCTGTCAGATTGTTTGTTATGGTTTTGGGAGGGTTTGATGTCGTGCTGGGTATGGATTGGCTAACTGCCAACGAAGCACAAATCATATGTAAACGAAAGATAATCCGACTCAAGGCTCCGGATGGTAGCAAAGTCGAGGTTTTTGGAGATCGTGACGTCCCGATGCCAAACGTCATCTCGATGATTAAGGCAACAGATTACTTGAGGCGCGGATGCGAGGCTTATCTGGTGTACGTGATTGACAAGTGTAAGGAAGTGAAGGAACTAGACGATGTACCCGTGGTACGCGAGTACCCGGAGGTGTTTCCAGAGGATTTGCCTGGGATACCACGCGATAGAGAAATTGAGTTCCGAATTGACTTAGTACCAGATGCCCAGCCCGTGGCTAAGGCTCCATATCGACTAGCACCAGTGGAAATGAAGGAACTTATGGTCCAACTAGACGAGTTACTTGAGAAAGGATTTATCCAACCGAGCATCTCGCCGTGGGGTGCTCCGGTGTTGTTTGTAAAGAAGAAAGATGGTTCGATGAGAATGTGTATCGATTATCGCGAGTTGAACAAACGTACCGTGAAGAACAAGTACCCGTTACCAAGGATCGACGACTTGTTCGATCAATTACAAGGCGCAAGTTGGTTCTCAAAGATCGACCTTCGATCCGGGTACCATCAGTTGAAAGTGAGGGAAGAAGACATACCGAAAACGGCATTTCGCACACGTTATGGACACTTTGAGTTCCGCGTAATGTCTTTTGGATTGACGAACGCCCCTGCAGCGTTCATGGATTTGATGAATAGAGTGTGTCGACCAATGCTGGATCGATCAGTAATCGTATTCATTGACGATATCCTCATCTACTCCAAGAATGAGGGTGATCACGCGTGTCACTTGAGGGAGGTATTGGAAGCTCTGAAGAAAGAAAAGTTGTATGCTAAGTTCTCCAAATGCGCGTTCTGGCTTAGGGAAGTCCAATTCCTAGGTCACGTCATTAACCCGAACGGCATTATGGTTGACCCAGCAAAGATAGTAACGGTAATAGAATGGAATGTTCCTAAGACGCCAACTGAAATCCGTAGTTTCTTGGGATTGGCGGGCTACTATCGGAGATTCATCCAGGATTTCTCAAAAATAGCTTCGCCGTTGACGAAGTTGACTCGGAAGGAGGTAAAGTACGAATGGGGTTCGACCCAGGATGAGGCGTTTAAGGAATTGAAGAAGAGGCTTACCCAAGCTCCAGTCTTGGCCCTCCCCGAGGGCAATGAAGGCCTAGTGGTGTACTCTGACGCTTCGGGTCAGGGATTGGGATGCGTGTTGATGCAACGCGGGAGAGTGATCGCGTATGCGTCACGGCAGTTGAAAGTTCATGAAACTAATTATCCGACTCATGATTTGGAACTTGCTGCTGTCGTATTTGCATTAAAAATCTGGAGGCACTACCTGTACGGGGTGAAGTTTACTATTTACTCTGACCACAAAAGTTTGAAGTACTTCTTCGAACAAAGAGAGCTTAATATGAGGCAGAGGCGATGGTTAGAACTCCTAAAAGATTATGACTGTGAAATCATATACCATCCTGGAAAGGCAAACGTGGTGGCTGACGCTCTAAGCCGAAAGGATGTGCCTACTCCTATTAGAGTGAAGGCTTGCCAGTTGGTGGTAACTTCAGATGTGATGAGAGAAATTGAAAAGGCTCAAGATGAGGCACTTAAAGAGGAAAACATAAAGAAGGAAAGGATGGTTGGCCAACAGGACAAGTTGGAATATAACACCCTTGGTGTTAGGACACGTTTTGGGCGGATATGGATACTTATGGGTGGCGAGCTTAGGACCAAAATCTTGGATGAGGCTCATAAGTCTCGTTACTCTATCCATCCCGGTACCAATAAAATGTACCAAGATCTGAGGAGGGAATAATGGTGGCCTGGAATGAAATGTGACGTGACGAAGTATGTAAGCAAGTGCTTGACTTGCTCGCAAGTAAAGGCCGAGCACCAGAAACCGTATGGAAAGATTCAACCACTTGATATACCGGAATGGAAGTGGGAACACATTACCATGGACTTCATAACTAAGCTACCTCGCACAGCTAAAGGTCATGACACCATTTGGGTAATTGTGGACCGTTTAACGAAGAGTGCTCATTTCCTACCTATTCGCGAGACGTTCTCGTCGGAAAGGTTAGCGGAAGTGTTTATTAATGAAATAATAGCACGGCATGGGATGCCATTGACGATCGTATCTGACCGGGACACACGATTCACATCGAAGTTCTGGAAAAGATTTCACGAGGCGATGGGCACGAGGCTTAATATCAGCACAGCATTCCACCCGCAAACGGATGGTCAGTCCGAAAGGACCATTCAGACATTGGAGGATATGCTTCGTGCTTGTATTATCGACTTCGGTGGCAGTTGGGACAGCCATCTGCCGTTAGCTGAATTCTCCTACAACAATAGTCATCACACGACGATAGGCATGCCGCCTTACGAAATGTTATATGGGAGAAGATGTAGGACCCCGGTTTGTTGGGGTGAGATTGGACAGAAGGAATTAGGAAGTCTCGAAGTCGTTAGAGAGACGTCGGAAAGGTTTGATCAGATCAAAGCGCGAATGAAGGCCGCACAAGATCGTCAGAAATCCTATGCGGATAAACGACGAAGGCCTATTGAGTTTAATATTGGTGACAGAGTAATGCTGAAAGTGTCACCATGGAAGGGAATCATACGATTCAGAAAGAGAGGAAAGTTAAGTCCGAGGTTTGTCGGACCATTCAAGATAATGGCACGGGTTGGGGAAGTTGCTTATCGGTTGGAGTTGCCTGATGAGTTAAGTGGGATTCATCCTACCTTCCATGTATCACACTTGCGAAAGTGTTTGGCGGATGAATCGGCTCACGTACCACTTACCGACATCGAGGTCGACAACAGCCTTAATTACATCGAAGAACCTGTGGCCATCCTTGATCGAAAGGAGAAACGTTTACGTAATAAAGTTATCCAATTGGTTAAAGTCCAATGGAAGCATCAAAAGGGATCGGAAGCCACTTGGGAAACGGAGAAGGAAATGAGGGAGTCGTACCCTCATCTATTTGACTTATGATAGGTTTCGGGGACGAAACCTATTGTAAGGGGGGTAGACTTGTAACATCCCGAAAATAAACGACGATTTTATTAACAGAATAAACGAACGAGGCATGACGGGTCGGGTCGGATGGGTCAGCGGGCTATAAATAGCCTATGCCACCCCATTTTCTCTCATTTGCAACCTTTAGAGAGAGAAAACCCGTAGAGAGAGAAAGTGTCGGAATCGCACAAGATCGCACCCGTTCGTGTCTCCTGCACTCGTGAAGAGAACCTCCAAAGCGGAATCGTCATCCAGGTAACCATTCGAGCTAAATCTGAGTTTTAGTTCGTTTTTGGGTTTTTCGGGTTTTGGGTGAAAAGGCAAGGCTTGAACGGATGAAACTGATAAATAAACATAGATTTGAGATCCTTAATGGAAAACGAACGTTTTGGATGCAACAAATTCGGGATCTTGACACGATCAGACCCGAATGTGAAAGTTAGGGTTTTTCGCCAAGAACAGGTCGTGCGCACTTGCTAAGTGCGCAGGAAGAGGAACCTGCGCACTTGTTAAGTGCGCAGGAAGGGAAGTCTGCGCACTTGCTAAGTGCGCAGGAAGCAGAGTCTGCGCACTTGCTAAGTGCGCAGACATCAGAACTGATTAAGTGAAGTCAGTATGTTAGAATGGTTAAGCCGTTAGAGTCGGGATTGGTCTGATGTGTTTAACTAATCAATTCAGATCGGAAGTGACGTTGTCGGACCTTCGTTTAGGACAACCCATATTAGCGTATCAGGTGAGTTCTAGAGCCCTCTTTTAAATGTTTTGTTAATGTTTTTGGGCTGGTGTGCATACTTACGAAATGATTAACGAAATGATGTTTAACGAAATGATGTTTAAAGAAATGATGTTTAACGAAATGATGTTTTAACGAAATGATGTTTAACGAAAGGAAAGGTTTTGAAATGTTGAAACGATGTTTACGAAAGGAAAGGTTTTGAAATGTTTTTGCCAAAAAGGGTTACGAATGCTTTATGAACGGTTTAATTGATGAAATGTTTAATGAGAAGAGAAAGAGGTAAAGGTTTTAAAGAAGTCATTATAAATCTAATCTGTCGAATGAATGGAATTGACGAATGAAGTCTGGGAATGAGATTCCCAGCCTTGTGGTAGATTATGGACAGCGAGCCATAGTTGCCACAAGAACAACAGGGGCATGTCTTTGTGGCATGCCAATGGTTATGATGTTGTACAACTGGTAAAAGGGAGTAACGACGGTTACTCAGGGGTTAACGTGACCCCATGTAAGGTTAAATTATGATCCGACGATGTTATGGCTAAGAGTCATAACCGTCGATGGAAGTTGTCGGTTTATGGACATGAGAGCCATAAGGGCAACTGAATGGGTATTGTCGGTCCTCGCGCAGTTAGCCTTGGGGGCAATACCAAAATGGAATTGACGGAATGAATGGGTATTGTCGGTCCTCGCGCAGTTAGCCTTGGGGGCAATACCAAAAGGGAATTGACGGAATGTATGGTATTGTCGGTCTTCGTGCAGTTAAGCCTTAGGGGCAATACCATAAGGGAATTGACGGAATGTATGGTATTGTCGGTCTTCGTGCAGTTAAGCCTTAGGGGCAATACCATACTAAATGACGGAACGAAGGGTAACACAGATTTAGATAATAATGTATGACTTAAATGAATGTTAAAAGTTTTAATGAACGATCCGTTTAACGGTGTTTATGATTATGATGTTGATGATGATATGGGTACGAAACTTTTTTTTAAAGATGTTAAATTATTACATGCTTTTGTGAAAGGTTTTTACTAAATGAATGATACGTTTTTGGCAAATGTTGATGTTAAAGTTTTTATGAAATGCTAGAACTCACCAGCGTAGCTGACCTTTTTAGTATGCACATTCAGGTTAAGGCAGGTATGGACGATGGACGGTGATGCTTGGCAAGCGAGAAGAGTTACCCGGTCGATCATGAAGACTGGCATCCCGTTATGAGTTGTTTATGTTAAGTTTATGTAATTGACAATGTACGCTTCCGCATGTATGAACAAGTTTTTAGTTATGTTGAATGAATGATTCCGCTGCATTATTTGATACTCATGTTTAAGAACTGTTTGTGAATGAGTAAATCCAACGAGTGAGGCCTCCCGGGTTTGGGGCCTTACAACATGTGTGTGTGAATCGGGTGTCATGGGCTTCGCGAGAACCACGGGGCTCGCTGGAATACCACGCCGCCATCATCGTCTTGATCCACTGTTGCTGTCACTACCCACCACCCCTAGCCTATCGTCACCAGCAGGGTAGACACCACCATCGCCGGTCTTCCACCTCCACCCTCGTCAACCGCCAGCTTCCCTCCAGACGCGGCCTTAGAGCCGCCTGAACACAGCTGAGGAGTCGTCGGTCTCTAACCACGTCAATGTTAGGTCTGTTCATGGTTGCTGTTGAAGACAAATGAGGTGGTGGAAGGTGGCCACCGGCCTTGCCATAGTCGACGCCAGATAGGCTGCCGGAACCCTAGCCGGCTCCTTTCCCCTCCTCTCACTCTGCAATCTCTCTCTCTCTCTACTTTTTGTGCTAGGGTTTTCAAAATGAAGGGAAATGGAGATTGAGATGTATATATAGCTAGGGTTTTAAAGTGGGTAAACTACCTACCAGTCTCGCGTATCAAACCCGTAAGTTACCGGTGTTACGTCATGAAATTTCGTTCCCGTTTAATTATTTCTCGTTCATAAATATTAATATTAAAATAAGTATCCATATAATAATTATTTTGTTAAAATATAAAAACCCAGGTGTATCAAAATCGGTACTGATGGACAGCTTATGCCAGATTTAACATTTCACATTACGATTATTATTATTATTTTTTCTAAAATATTATATTAAATATTTTTTTCATACTTGTCGTACTAATTAACGTATCAGTAATATTCATACTAGTATCGCCAGTTTAACGTGGATCTAACGCGGTTTAACATGCGTGTACGCGAAATTCATGTGCTTTAGTCTTAACATACTTCCCAATTGAATATTAATAACTAATATAAATACTTCGTTGTCTTAAATAATTGTAATACCGAATATTTCGCGATAACCGTTGACTGACGCGTTAAACATTTAAAATACAGAATCACGTAAGTATATCTATTATTTCTTAAACTCTTAGTGTCACACCCTCAAATTCTACTTCGGGCTATACCCGCGGGGCGTGAACCGAGAGGATCTTTACCATTGAATTAATTTGAATGACCACTAAATGGTTTTCAAAATACCTGTTTTATGCATGACTCGAATTAGTTCAAAAGAAAGTTTGACATGGTCAAAAGTAAAAAATGCGGAAGCAATGTTTAAATGTTTACAACATTTGAAAATAGGGATGATGAAATATTGTTTATCAAAATAGGATGTTATGCATGAATAGTGTGTGACTCCGGTGGGTACATCCTAGCCACATATACTAGCATTCAAAGAACTAAGATAAACATGCTAAAATGGGTCAACATAATGTTGGTGAGTTCACGGGTAATTATAATGGAAATCATGTTTATGAAATGTATGGAAAAACATATGTACAATACACAATCATTGTTGATCAGAAAAAACCAAAAATTATCATCAGTCCATCAACTGAACCTTAACTGTAGCCACTGTAAAGGAAAAGGATGTGGTTCTCCTCTTATGTGCCTTGCACATGAATGGATTAGGTTAATTATGTACCCGTTTGACCTCCAGTCGAGGTTAGCACTACTAACCTGGGCATGGGTTGTTAAACCCAACAGTACTGTTCATGATCACCTTGCTTACAGACAAAATTAACGGTTGATTCGAGAGGACTTTATACACACCAGGTACAAAACTTTTAAGCATTGGCATACCAAAGTTGAGTTATTTCTTTTATGAGCATTTCATTATCACACTTATATCTATTTACCTTTTCTACACAATTATGAGAACATATATTAGTAAGTACCTCAATATCTTCAATTTTTATCCTAAGAGCATGATTTGACACCTTCATCATTAGCTCATGAATCTGATATCCCCAATCATATCATGCAGTCTACTAACTGACCAAAGCTTTGCTAGATGAACTTCCCTTCTCTACTTTGGGCTCAGGGCATTCCCTTGTAAAGTGTCCAGGCTTACTACAATTGTAGCACCTAAAATTGGACTTATCAAAACCAATTGTTGGGTCTATATATGTGATGCTGACGCTTATCAAATAAATAGAATTGTTCGTGTTACCGAATAGATGGGTATTCGGGTTTTGTAACTGTCACACCCCAATAGTTCCGAGGGAGTCGGGGAGAGATGTCAGGGTCAAAGCACATTGGTTACGCAAAAGAATTTGAAACGTAGGATTTTAAACAAAATTTTTTCCCCAAATAGCACATAAACATTTACTTCATGCAAGTAGTGTTCATCAAGCAAGTAAAATTGATGCGCACGTAGGTTGTTAATTTCTTTATCCTGAAACAAAAGCATACACGAAAATGAGTTTACAATAATGTTGGCGAGTTCACAGGTTTTGTATCATCAACCGTGATTTCTCGTGTAAACTATATTTTTCGTGCTCATTGGTCAAGCCTGTGTTCAAGATTTGATGTGATTTAGTTATGATTGGATTTCTCAATTGGGATCTGGGCGGAATGCCAGATAGACAACCTAGTTATGGAACTTCACCGCGGTGAACGTATACAGATTAGGAGGTGTAAACCAGGAATGAACATCTAATTGAAGAATGTTGGACTTTGGATATAAGGTGATCACTACTGAGCAAGATTTTGTGTTTGATTCTATCAAGTGTTTTCAGGATGAAGCTGGATATCCGTTAGATTATTAGTTGAAGATGGAACCTTTTATCATTGGCCAATGGGATAGGAAACATACCCTTGTTTCTGGTCCGTTAGATTATTAGTTGAAGATGGAACCTTTTATCATTGGCCAATGGGATAGGAAACATACCCTTGTTTCGGGTCTAGTCAGATGGAGCTTAACCTGAAAGGGGATATTGGAAATGAACATCTTCGTGAATTTGGTTGACTCGTGAGGATACAGGATAGGGTTAAACATATCTGGTTGAAGACTTAAGTTTATCTTACTGGAATTCCTATGGGAGCTGATTAGTTTGATGTAGGTTATTGGAAACTCAAACTCTCTATCATATGCCAGCTGATTTGGAGATGTCTTAGTCTACTGATGTTCCCTTGCAAGGAAGACGCGGCCAGACTCAAATTCCTAACTCAAGTTGGAGGAAGCTACTGCTGAGAGGATGAACTACAATGAAGTGTGTTGGGTTAGTTGGTTCATATTGAAGCATTTGGTTTGGTCTACAATGAAAGCTACAGTTAAGAGGGAGTCGGGTTTGTCATCACTCGGTAACTGAAGACTGAAGTTTGAAGATTTGAAGATCTCAAGTGGAATGCCAAAAGAACAAGTCTCGCCAGAAGACACTTGATGTCATTAGTTTAGAGGGAGTCTGTTAGGTCATTCTTTGTAAACTGATGTATATCAGTGTTAGAGATAGATAGAATTTGATGCTATAGTTAAGAGGGAGTTTGTAGAAGCATGTTTTAATAACTATAGATTAAATTCTATGTATCGGTGTACGTGGCTAGTACGCAGGAGGGTGTTCTTGGGTACTTAGCCTGCACACCAGTTAGGTCTTGCGTACTTAGTAAGTACGCAAGGCTTTTGCCTTGCGTACTTATCAATTACGCATGACCAAACCCTGCGTACTTAGACAACTACGTAGGTAGTGTTCATTCGCCTATAAATAGAAGACTTGTCTTCATTTGTAGGTGGAACTTCTGGAACAAGGTTGAGAGGTGTCCGGGTCGGGATGAGCCCTCCCAACCCCTGGACCGTGAGCTTAGATGAGAGATGTGTGCTCCTTCGGTATGTAGTCTGTAATACGAGATGATTTCTATGTTATGGATTACGTATCGTTTCATTATCTTTTATTTGTGTTCGTGTTTCTCTGTCTTGTTTCTTGGTTCCCACACAAATCACAGAACACGTCCATGTTATCTCCGCTGCGCGACGAGGCTCCAGGGACCTACAAGTTTGATTAACGTAATGAAGAGCAGTTTTTCGTGAAAACATTGATAACGTGTGCATGGCCATAATATGATGTCGTTTTCCTTGAAAACATTGATAAAATGCACGTGGCTATAACATTAATAAAAACATTTGCACGTAACGAATGACAAAACCATTTGTGTGTAAACGATTGGCAAAACAAATTTGCACGAAAAAGATTGACAGATCCATCTGATAAAAACGATTCAATGTATATGATAAACAAAACAAGTAATCTATGACCCATCCGTAGAATAGCTAAGAATACGAATAATATGTTCATACATGAGGCATAACCAAACCATGACATAGGTATTTTTCCCCCATCTCATACCTCCCGAGCACACGACTGAACACTATGCATCAATTCGACCAAAACCGATCGAACCATGACTAGGTGTGTCAATCCCAAATAGTACTATCCATAGAATCCCAGGCTAAGTCCTTAGCTAATGGTTATTAAAATGTTTACGTAGGGGACTTTACGAGCTCCTAATGCTAACTCATGAAAACATAAAGGTCGGGTCTTGTTTTCTTGTTATGATATAAAAACGAGTACGAGTATGTTTCATGTTTTCCAAACGAATCAAGTAAATACGTTTCATGTTTTCAAACGTATAAAGTAAACTTGTTTCATGTTTTCAAGAATATTCGTATGCATGCTTTTCCCCAAAATGATTGAAAATATGTAAAAAGCAGGGGCTATGAACTCACCTCGATGTCCAGCTAAATGTATAATGCCATCACACTGTATGCAATTAATCACCATCAAAGTCCCTAAATGCAATTATAGTAACTCTTGTTGTTAGGATTAATCTAATTCACATGCACTTGAGCTCTATTGTTTCGTTAAGTTGTTACAATAATCTGATGTTCGTTAACGGATTACATTTGTTGATTAGGTAATGTTCACCCATCTTGAGTCGGGACTTCCAACTAGTATATGCATTTATTTGTATAAATGTTATATTTTCCAATTGACCGTCTATCTTCATATATTGAGCATACATATATATACATATATTCGGATTTGAATATAATATGAAAGTCTTTTGATTTAATTTAAAATATGAAATATTTATATTCATATACATTTGTAATATATATATATATATATATATATATATATATATTTGTAACCACCAATGTTATTTATCAACTTCGTTTTATTCGGTATCGTTTTAATAAAGATTCAATTGTGCATATTCATATATATACTAGTAGGGAGCCATTGTTAAAACAAATGTTATTCTCATTGTTAAAACCTATATGTTAAACATAATTAAATATTAAATTTGGATACCTCACCTTCAAACTTATTTATTTACTTTTTATTATATTCGAGCCAACCCTAACAAAATAACAAAATGTACTCCCACGATCCCACTATAGATCAATCATAATAAAAAAAACATGTATGAAATTTCAGAAAAGTTCTGAGCCCAATTAAATAGCAAAGGTTATGGCATTAGATCAATCAAAGACTATGATCATGTAAAGAATTTACAGCACATCCGCCTTATATTAAACATCACCTATTTTGTATATACATACATCTACCCTCATCTTTTAAATAAGTCTATACATTCATAATAACCCATATAAAATTCAGGAAAAAATGTGACCTAATTTTCACCAATCGCGCAAGGAATGCAAGGTGGATCTTTAGCTTGGTCATGAGGAGTGATGTTTTGTAAGCCTTGATGATCTTGAAAGTTGAGGCGCATGAAGTGGACCAAGAATCACGGGAATAACACTAAAGCGTTTGATCATCAACAACATTGTAATACAAGGAAGATAATTTGTTGTCAAACTTAGAGACAAATGATTCACATACACATACATTTTTTAGTGTAGTCCATCTAAATTTGGTAAGTATTAGCTTTGACCTTAAATTTCAAAATACCTCTTTTGAAACATGTTGACTTTTATGGTCAAATGGAATCATTTCAAGTTCAAAATAACCATGAATTCTAGAAAAATTCAAGGAAATTCTTCATAGCTGTTTTTTTGGGATTTCAAATTTACAGGGTTTGACCTCAAAGTCAAACTGTACCCCTATTCAAACACTTTGACTTGTAAGGTCAAAGGGGTTCACTTTAAACTATAGCATTTACATGAATTCAACAACTAATTCTATAATGAGCAGTACATATACAAATAATTTATATAAATGATGTGTTTGTATTGAACTCCACAAAATATGAAAAATTAATAGGTTTGACTTCCAAAGTCAAACCGCAGTGGTAGCAATTAGCATTATTTCTGTAATCGTATCTATATTATCTTCAAAATTATTAAATCATTAGCACTACTAACCTTCCATGTCCATCACCATCCATATGTGAAGCATAATCAACCGAAGGATTAAAAGCATCGGTCGCGATTGAAGCCTTTGCAAAATGTTGTGCTCCAACAATCTTTCCATTGCAAAAACTTTTTTTTGTATCAGAATGAACTTCACATTTTCCTATGAATTTTGGAAGAGGCCCACCGCCCATATGGCTCAGTATTATGATTCCTAAACCTTGGATGATGTGGAAAAATACCCGAATCAGTAAATCCAATCACATATTAAGAGTTGTATTACTTGATTTCATAACTTTTGGCAGTTTTGCAGCAACTATCTCAAAACTGAATAAATCTACCATTAAGACTAACAAAGTTAACAAAAGCTAATAATCTAACACTTTAGGTTGATATACAAATAGACAAATAAAGAGAGGCAATTGAGTTGTGTATGTACAGCAACCTTTGATAATTAAATGAACTTGGACTTTTAAATACTTTTAGAAAGTGATCCCCTTGTCCACCACTTTAACATGGTTAAAGTTGTCTATGGTTGATCCATATAGAACCTATTATTTGTGCCAATGTCAAGTTTGACTTCCATGAGTCAAAATCCAGTACTTCCCAATTCATACTTCTAACAATATTATTTTTTAAATTCACAGTGCTTATATTGTTGCTTCAAGTGCTTCTTATGATGTAGGAAGAAAATTACCACAAAGTTTAATAGCACGTTGGAAGTCTCTGGTTAATGTTTTGTAATTAGAGTCCTTAATTATTTCCATGTCCAGTGCATAATCAGTGTACACTTTGTATTGAATTAGTAGATTAGTGAGTCCATTTCCAAGGGCAAATCCCTGTATGACATGTCATGATGTAAATACGCAAACTCGAATGATCAATAATAATTATATAAGTCTACAATACATTCTAAGACCTCTTTATATCCGTGAAATAACTAAAGCAATAGCATAATACTAACCAAACATTAGCCAAAAACCCCAAGAACAACTTGCTAACTGAAGTATCTTTTTAAAAACCGACTGCAAATACTTTCCTTGAGCCTCGATTCTCAATTGCAGATGTATTTGAATTTTTGAAAATAATATGCACTAAAAATATTTTTTGTTTTATGTAGGTCTGCCCATATCTAAACAGGTACATTATGCATGCACAATTGTACTTTTCTAAAAAAAGCTTCATTTTTTACCTCTGTTAGTTCATGTAGTTTTCTTTGCACTTCCGTTTGCGTTGCAGAGATTGAGCAATCTTTAAGCCTCTGAAACCATAAAGATTACAATTAATCGGTCTTTAAGATTTGATCTTAAAAAAAAGCTAGAGAAATTGTAGGTAAAAGAAGTGGATTATCGTTACTCTGATTTGGGGATTCATCATTGTGATTGATTCTAGTGATATCACTCCGATCATCTGCAAATTCTGCATCAAAATCATGAAGTTCAATTAAATATATCATGAGAAATGCATAAAGATTGAAATGCATATTTAGTTATTTACTCACCTTTTGCTTGCTTTTTGTAGTTATTGCCATATGAAAGAAGTCTGAATTTTTGTTCCTTCCCTAGTATATGGGTGTGGTAGCAGGTTAAAAGTGTACTTTTTGTACTGTTGGTTTGTCGTTCTTTACTCTTGTTCCAATTATCATCATTTTTCTGTATCAAGGAATTACAAATTCAGGCTATTAGTAACTTAAGCTCATAAAACCAATTTGATCAACACATATACCTGCAGAAAAAAAGACCATGTACACTGCGCAATAAAGGTCCAAGTCCCCATGCAGCAAAAGCAATAATTCCAACAGCTGGAATCAACTATACTACAAGAGATCGACCGTGGAAAGCCTCATATGACCTTCACATAACCCATACATATAAGACTAAAAATTTAATCAAGTATGTTAACCAAATTCAGAGCAAGGAAAAATAAAAACAGATATCATTGATGATTTGAAATCATTAACCAGTTTCAACTCTTTCATTATAGTTTAACCCCTCTTTGAGGGGATTACGGGAATGTGAAATTATTAATGAAATGTATTCATTGGAGACTTCCTGTTGTTTTGGACAAGGAATATTTCAAAAAAATCTAGTAGTTCTATTTCTAACAATCTGGATAGATAGTAATTTTTCTACATAACCCTAAAAATACAGTAAGTGAAATGAAAATGGTTAAGAGTTTGATATGCAAATACATAAATGGGGAAAGCCCACCTTGTCAAAACTGTAGCAACTATTTTTAAGATAGGAATCTGGTTTCCACCATTTAGTGAGAAAAAAGATCGACAAACTAAGATATTACACCTAGTTGGCGTTGATTTTATTGGCTTCCGTATGGTCAAAAGATGTACACTCCAAGCCTCTTGTAGCTCCAGATGCAACAGACAATTATAATCTTGAGTCTTGACCTCACGTATAGTAAGTGTTCAGGAAATAGATTCAAAGAGTTGTTAATGCCTTAATGGCATATGCATAAGAAGCACTTCCACCATCCTAAAATAAATGTCAAGTTTGACAAGATACATCGTTTAACATAAGTGTTCGACTGTTAGTGAAATACAAACAACAATGACAAAAATAAGGACCAAACAATTGTCATTGATGTTTTGTAATGATTAGTAAGTGGTGATTCGTGTTGAAACTGTTCCCAAAAATAGAAATGATGCATTTACTTTACCATATGACAAAAACAGGTAATCTTTTTGGAACAAAAAAAAGAGAAGTGAACAGGGAAGAAAGAATAGCAGGAAAAACTGAGTGTGTCCTTTATATCTCTTTCCCTAATGAAAAATGATAAGGAACAACTTAATGAACATGTAAAAGGAATTATGTGAAATCTATCCTAGAAGTTGTATAGTCTGTTATTAATCTTTGGCCAACGACTAATCAGTTGTGAGCAAAAGATAAGCAATGAACTATGGATAAAACCATGCACCTTAAGTTGGCTGCTATATACAGAACTTTTATTGATCCTTGATTGTCGAGAAAACAACAAAGAGCCGGTTGAAGACATTATAGAGAGATTGTAGAAACACAAACACACAAAAAGATGTAATATTCACCCAAAAATCAAGGTGTGATGTAGACCTGGATCCTGAAATAAAAAGAAGCCATCAAAGAGAAAAATCATGGTGTGATCATGTAGACCTGGATTCTGAATTCTATTAAGTATTATACCAAACTGAACATTGACTAAGCCCCTGATACTAATGAATATTTAAGTATCACATGCAAGTTAGTAGGTAACACGGATACTCCTTTAGTTAGAAATAACTAATTAGTACCCTTTTATTAGGATGTAAAATAGAACACCAGCACTGTTGTATATGAAAATTGAAATTAAACCTTAAAAAATTGCCAATTTTTTTTATGATGCTCTCTACATCGAAGAAAAAGCAGGTCCTACAAAACCAATCAAGTTCAAAACCTGAGACCGAAGGAAATTCAACACTCTGCTTTAGTTTAACCGGAAAAAAATTCGTTCGTACTTTCAGCGGTTTCCAAGATTTTGTCTGAACTCCGGGAATCAATTGTGTTTATAAAAGGAAATTAGAATGTTACCAAAAGCTAACAGGAAGGCTTTTCCATCATATGTAATCTCCTAGAGTTGCATACGATAAACAAATGTAGCAAAACAGATTACTAATGTTCTTTAACCAATATCTTGTTAGCTCTTTCCAGAAAGTAAAAATACAATATGAAATTTCAATTGATCAGAAAATAGAGTCTGAATATGATTGGTGATTGACAGCGAGTCAAAACACATATATACGGAGATAGAAGACAATATCTTGCATTTATAATACTATGTTCGTTGTAATGCTATAAGTTTTCAACTTGTCTGAATATGAAATCAGAGGATTGAAAAGATCAATCTTTTAAAGTTCAAAGAAAATTTGATGTATTGCTTAACTATAACACGGTATTGAGTTCAAAGAACACAACACACGAGAAATGAAGAATACTGACACGTTACTATAACACGTGCATTGACCGACACAACCGGATTTACTAGAATTCACATGTACTTGTAAATTCACCATTACGTGTGATGTGTCGCAAAGCACACATGCATTTCCGTCGTATTTCGTATCGATTTTAAGTAGTTTTCGAGTCGTTTATAGTTAGTATTGATTTTTGTCTTGGTTTATAGGTAATCGGGAGAGTTTGAAGCTTAAATGATCAAGAAGTGTGAAAGAAACGAGCACGAGATCCCGGGATGAGAAACGGAAAAAGTCGGGAAAGAGTCAAAGCTTCAAAAGGGCATATCTCGGGCTAGAAAATTAGTTATGGGGCCCATAATATATCGATTTGGGGTAGCTCGACGAGAAGAATACAAAAATTTCAGGTTGTTCTCGCGATACGCAAGAGATGGAGTCCAAATCCCTCGTGGAACGCAAGGGACCGGGAAATCTACACGAGCTGTTTTCTCCGGCGGTACGCTAGGGAATTGACCAAGGGGCCTCGCGGTACGCAAGGGGCCTTAGAAACACGAGTTTTGACCTAATTTCTAGGCTAAATAGATTAGGACTCTCCCATTATGTTTATGATCGATTTCCAGCCGTTTAGAGACATAAAAGGGGCGATTTTGAGGCTGGAGGAGAGGATTGAAGTGCAAAGGTCGAATCTTTGATCCCGAGTTCGTTAAATTTAGCGTTTTCGGTTCCAAAGTTTGAATCTTTATCTTTGATTTATGTGTTTGAACCGTGATTATGTTTAATTCCTTTGTTTTGAGTGTGCTGAACATGATTCTAGGCTAAACTCTTATACTACCTAGGTCTAATGATGAATATTTTTTTAAAGTTTGCTACTTTATCGGTTTTTGGATTCATTTGATGGTTTATTGATATTGTAAAGAATCTCATGTTAATTAATATGATGAATATGCATGTTTTGATTTGATTTGTGATTGATTATAACTCCATGCGTTGATTGTGGTGGTCTGCCAGTTAGATTAGCGTATATAGGTCATAGATGTTAGGGTTTGTGACTATTGTGTGGTTTGCTAGACATAGTAGCCCATAGAAGTTGTGAATGACATGCTGATTTGATTGAATGTGTGTCCTATTTCAATACCCGAGAGGTGAGAAATAGTTGTCTAGTCTTCGTCATTAGGAATCCGAGTGTTGACAGTCTGAGAGGACGTTAGTATTAGGTGTCTAGTGATTGTTGCCAGTTCAAGTCATAGTTCTTATCCTGAGATTACCCAGTGCATTCCTTTAATGTATCATGGACAGTGAGATTGAAAGGTGATCTGTCTTTAGGGTACATTATCATTGTTGGAGAGACCGAAAGGTGATCCAGCCATCTGGTGAGTTTAGTACACTTTATGTTCCTTAGTTGGTGACACCATGAGAGTGATTAGGGATCCACTAGGTAGTCTTTAGTTGTCATCTTTAGAAACCCAGATCCATCATAGTTTCCAAAACTGATAGAAGTTGTGCTTTGCAAGTAGGATTCCGAGCTAGGTGGTATTACTCCTATTCTTGATATTTCCTTAGATTTTCTCTTGATAGTTTGAGTCAATATTGTTTATTACATTCCTTAGTTAAAATAGTAGTTTAGTAAACCCCCCAACCAAATCATTCTTTAGTCCGAGTCAGAGTTTAGTATTGTCACATAGTGTCTTTATGGTTCGATAACTCGATTTACCATTAAGTTGTACTACACTCGATAGGTACACTTTCCTGTCAGTGTGATTTAGTTAGAATGTATTCCTTTTATTACTTAGGAGTCTACGTTAGGTTTTATCGTTATTTTTATAGACCGTCTGGACGACATCAACGTGGATCCTTGCGTAATCGTCAATTTACCTTACATGATTACTCTAATATTCTCCCATCATGAATCATAATGCAAATGTTTCTAATTGAAATAGGTTTAGTTAATGTTCATGAGTTGACCTAGTAGGTCTGATGCTAGACAAGGATAGTAGAGAGGATATTGTTTGAGCTTTTCTCAAAGTTGAAACGTATAAGAGAAAGTTTAATTGTGGATATTGAAAGAGTAGTTCTCTATTCATCTTAAGCACATCCTGCTCCTTGTCCTTGAATTTATGTGAATCGGAGCGTCCGTCTTTCCTACGTTGAATTTAACATTTCGCGGACAAAAACATACCATCAAGCCATTGTTCTTGATTAATGATGAAAATGATTACCGATGACTAGAGTCACCGTGTTAACATATAGAATGTGTAATAAAGTCTTCATGTTTCAAACAATGTGAGCAATCACGTTTCACGTTTCCAATATTATGCGCATAAAGGATCTCATGTTTTGTTTATTGTGACCAAATTGGAAAAGGTTGTATGTTTGTATAAGCCTTTATGATTTCAACCCTTAATTATTGTCATTAATTAGGTTTCTTGCTTATAAATAATGTATGAATCAACTAATATAATTAGTCATGTACCAAGTAGTATGTTTAAGCACATAACACGTAATCATGTCTCAAATCATGTATCAAGTAGTCATGTATGAAAATATTTCATGCATATAGTCATGTTTCATATTATCACATAATGCAAACAATTAGCATTCTTGTTTAAAATAATATGCACTATATTATGTATGCTAGTAATCCATATTTTACTAGTAATCATGTTATGTTCAACACATAAATCGTGTTTAGCATTTTTGTATAATGCTATCAATGTATTATCACATAAATCATGTCTCAGTTAGCAACTATGTATCTTGAATATAGCTAAGAAGGTATTTTTCGAATGTTGTATGATATTGTATAAACAAAAATGATCATGTCTCAAATGTGATCAGTCATGTATGTTTTAAATGAATGACACGTAGGTGACCGCATAGTTTCAAATAATGCATGTGTTCTCATAATTTCTATGTTCTAACTATCATATGAATTTAAGTACCACATAAGCACGTATATTCTATGTTTTTAACTATCATGAGCCTATCGGTTATAGAGTAGGTGTTTACACGTAATTCACTACAACCAATGACTCTGATACCAATCTGTCACACCCCAATAGTTTCGAGGGAGTCGGGGCGAGACTTCAGGAAGTGGTGGACCGAAGAATTTTTTTCATGGGGGTCGAGAATTTTTTTCATGGGGGTCGAGAATTTTTTTCATGGGTCGATTGTTTATCGCTAAATATAAAAAAATGGTTCGGTTCTGGTTGGGTCGAGTCACATTATACACACATTGTCATTAATCACAATTAGCAAATAGCACATATGGCATAGTATTATTGCAAAATAATATGATAAGCAAAACTAAAAGTTTAGAGAAAAAATTTGAAAAAAGTTACATGAAATTGTGAGTAGACAAGGGCGCAAGGCTGTGAACAATAAACCGACTACCAGGGGCGAGAATCGTGATTAGCAAAGAGCCTGAAATCGTGAGGAGGAAGGGGGAGAATCGTGGTGATCGTTCTTCTAATTGCGTTAACTTCGATTAGGAGGCATGGCGAGAATTGTGATTAGCAAATTGTTGTTTTTCTGATTGCGTGAAGATTGAATATGAAACGTCGAGTGTCGATGGATTAGCAATCAGGATTGCCGCTACTTAAAATTTTTATTAGATTAAATTATTTAAAAATTTGTGTGGGTAATGGGTTAACTAAATATGGGCTTAGTTGTCTAAATGGGTAAATGAGTTAATTAAATATGGGTTTAATTGTTTAACTCACTAAGTTTTAGTACAATTTATTCCAAATGTCAAATTAAGTTATTTGTTTATATGGGGGTCGGTGTTAAAAGTTATTTTTTCTTCGGGTCGGTCAAAATTTAATTCGGGTCGGTGTCAAAATTTAATGCGGGTCGGTGTCAAAATTTAATGCGGGTCGGTCAATATTATACCGCATATATAACAAATAAAAGTTTTCTTTTAACGGTGTTGGGCGACCCACCTTCCAATTGGTGGGTACGCCAATGACGTCAGGATCGAGGCACATTGGTTATGCAGCGGAATTTTAAGCGTAGGGTTTTAAACAAAAACTTTTCCCCAAATAGCAAATAAACATTTACTTCATGCAAGTAGTATTCATCAAGCAAGTAAAATTGACGTGCAAGTAGGTAGTTAATTTCTTTATCCTGAAACAAAAGCATAGATGAAAGTCTACAATAATGTTGGTGAGTTCACAGGTTTGATTAACGTAATGAAGAGCAGTTTTCCCTGAAAACATTGATAACGTGTGTATGGCCATAATATGAAGTCGTTTTCCTTGAAAACATTGATAAAATGCACATGGCCATAACATTAATAAAAACATTTGCATGTAACGAATGACAAAACCATTTGTATATAAACGATTGGCAAACAAGTTTGCACGAAAATGATTGACAGATCCATCTGCATGAAAACGATTCAATGAATATGATAAACAAAACAAGTAATGTGTGACCCATCCATAGACTAGCTAAGAATACGAATAATATGTTCATACATGAGGCATAACCAAACCATGACACATGTATTTTTGCCCCCAGCTCGTACCTCCCGAGCGCACGATTGAACACTATGCAACCATTCGACCAAAACCGATCGAACCATGACTGGGTGTGTCAATCCCAAATAGTACTATACATAGAATCTCAGTCTAAGTCCTTAGCTAATCGTTATTAAAATGTTTACGTAGGGGACTTTACGAGCTCCTAATGTTAACTCATGAAAACATAAAGGTCGAGTCTTGTTTTCTTGTAATCATATAAAACCGAGTACGAGTATGTTTCATGTTTTCCAAACGTATCAAGTAAATACGTTTCATGTTTTCAAACGTATAAAGTACACATGTTTCATGTTTTCAAGAATATTTGTATGCATGTTTTTCCCCAAAACGATTGAAAATAGGTAAAAATTTGTCACACCCCGACCGATGGCGGAATCATCGAGGCGGACAATGTGATGATTGTTCAAAAGCACATGATAACTAGAGGTTTCATAATTCATTAATTAAGTTTAAAGACAACAAGTTCCAAATACAATACATTTCAAATAACCTAGTCTAGTTCAAAACATTAATTTATTTAACTAGGTCCATAGTTCCTAAGTGGAGAGATCTTCGGCAGGCAGTCACATATCCAAACCTGAAACATTATTTAAATCAAGTGTCAACTAAAAAGTTGGTGAGTACATAGGTTTAGTGAGTCCAGTAAATAGTAGTGTAAATCGTTTTGCAACTCATTGTTTATCTTGTTAAACATAGCATATGATGTAACATTTATTTAATCACAATTCAAACCGAGTTTGACGCGCTTGAACAGAGCACAACAGCTAAGTCCGGTATGTTTGAATATAGTTACCCACTATATCCGATATGATTGAATATAAAACGCGGTTATATCCGAGTATGCAGTAATAAACACCCTAACTGGGTGGGCTGGTCAGGCACAATAGATCTATCAATATTACAGTTGGTTGTCTTGTGTTTAAATGTATGTACATCCAAAGAATAAGCATATAGTCTCATGTATAACACGTATAAACAATGTGAGTAGCATGTATAATGTTTCACCCCAAAACGTATAAAAATGTAAAAATAGGGGCTATGTAACTCACCTGGCTAGCGGATATGATAATCCACGAGTGCGGGTGATAAGGATGTTTGAAAACTAAGCACGACGAAATCCTATGTAGATAAACATGTATTATTGTATGTTTGTATGTATAAGCGCATTTGTATTTAATGAGTATATGTTTTATAATAATGTCCTTAATATTTATTTGTATAAAATAGGGTAGAAAATGATAACGGCTTTGTAAAACTTTTAACTCATAAAAATATATATTGTTTTAAACAAGTATTTATTATGATTAATGTATTTATAAATAACAATAACAAATAAAAGAAAATTCTTTATTTGACTAATTATATTATATAGGTTAAAATTTGTTTTAACAAGTTTATTAAAATATTGCAAGATTTGTAAGAATGGGACATTTTATACATTATAAGGTATTTTAATTAGTTTATAAAAGTATATAAAAAGAAAAATGGGATGGTTTATGAAAATATAATTTTAATCGATTTCAAAATAAACGAACGAGTAAACCGACTTGTTTTAGTATTTATTGTATAAAAATAATATTAAGATAAGTTAAAATAATTTAATAAAACAAAAGGAATGAAAAACAGAAAAAAATGGGGTTGGGCCGGAGGCCAGGAGGATCGAACCCGCGACCTCAGTCTCGGACACACACACGCATAACCAGCCGGGCTACTGCCCATCGCTGGTTATGTGTGGATCGTTTAATTGATAACCACACTAACCATACTGGTCGCTGGTTCTCGGTAACCGGCAAACCGTGTCCGAGGACACTTGGTTTGCCCGGTAATCCTCGAGCGATTGTCTAGATTTCGACTGGAATAGGTTACCTGATGATAACAGAAGGTACAGGAATCGAATCGAGACTCGAACCTAGTCGCGAAGGGCTTGGTCGGCAGAGACTTTTGAACCGAAAATGTCCAAAACGGGAACTAGACTTCTGGGTGGGATTAGCTTCTGAATTCTTGGTCACAGCTTCTTTCAGGGACAACGAGAGTGATGGAATTCTCAATTTGGAGTGAGAGTGAGAGTCGAGAGAGAATGGAGCCCGAGAAGGACCGGTAGTGGTTTCTTATAGTCGAGCTTGATTCTGACAATGAGACAAGCAATTGAGCCTGCCCCGATACTCGTCTGGACGAGACGAAGCTGTCGAGCCCTTTTTCAGGCGTGGAGGTCTACTGTCGGGGTCAATTACGCGGCGTGAACTTTCGGCCACAAACAGGATCATACTTTTCGTATGTTTAATCGACAAATTGGTCGAGGGCTCTGGTTCGCGTGGGGGAGACGAAGCCATGGGTGCTTTTGTCGGGCGTTGAGGTGCAGAGAGACAGGCTGGTCGGGTGTCGCCGGAAAACCTTTTACCCGCCGGACTTTTGGAAGGGGTGACCGGATAAACGATTTTCGTTTTGACAGTTTTAGTCCCTGGAGTTTGGTTTAATACGGAATAGCCCTTAAATTAAATACCGGATGGATCCCTGTAGTTTCATTTGACCAGAAACAGCCCCTCAACGATTTTAAATTTTAAATCCTTTTAGTCTGATTAATTACAATATAAACCCTGAACTTTTATTTAAATAAATTAATTTAAATTTCTTTTAAATCAAATTAATTTATAAATTTTTATAAACTTATATTATTATTATTTTTATAAATAAAAATTTTATAAAGGTTATTAATCCTATTAAAATATGTTTTTTTTTCTTTTATATATGCAGATTTTTTTGAATATTTTTATATAACTTTTTATATTAGTTTTCAATTATAAAATTCTAATTAATTCAAATTCGTATATATAAAATACCTACTTGTATAAAAACCAAATAAAATTCTTACACTTTATTAAAATGGAGAACGATTACATGCTAGATTAATACAGGCACGAGAATAAAAATCCGAAACGTCACAGTCTCCTCATGTTAGAGGAATTTCGCCCCGAAATTCAACTAGTGGAGGCTATGAGAAGAGATGCGGATATTTGGATTTCATTTGGTCTTCACGTTCCCAAGTGAACTCGGGTCCACGTTTAGATTCCCAACGGACCTTAACAATTGGGATGCGGCTACGCTTGAGTTTCTTGACTTCTCGGTCCATGATTTCCACGGGTTTCTCAACAAAGTGCATCCTCTCATCAATGCGTACTTCCTCAAGAGGGATGTGGAGATTCTCGTCGGCTAGACACTTTTTCAAATTAGACACATGAAAGGTCGGATGAACGTTGCTGAGTTCTGAAGGAAGGTCGAGTTTGTAGGCCACTCTTCCTACCCTCTCGAGTATCTTGAATGGACCCACATATCGAGGTGCAAGTTTTCCTTTCTTTCCAAATCGGACTACACCTTTCCAAGGTGATACCTTTAGAAGAACCATATCTCCAATTTGAAATTCCAAGGGTTTTCGTCGTTTGTCGGCATAGCTCTTTTGCCGACTTCTTGCTACCCGAATGTTGTCACGGATAAGAGAGACTTTATCGGAGGTCTCTTGGATAAGCTCGGGACCGGTGATTTGTGCTTCACCAATTTCGTTCCAACAAATCGGTGAACGGCATTTTCGTCCATAAAGAGCCTCAAACGGTGCCATGTTAATACTTGTGTGGTAGCTGTTGTTGTAGGAGAATTCAATCAATGGTAGGTGAGAATCCCAATTACCACCAAAGTCAATGACACAAGCTCTAAGCATATCCTCGAGAGTTTGGATTGTTCGCTCGGTTTGTCCATCAGTTTGAGGATGGTAGGCTGTACTTAAATCCAAACGAGTACCAAGTGCTGATTGCAATGACTGCCAAAATCGGGAAGTAAAACGCGAATCACGATCGGAGATGATGTTCAAAGGGATTCCGTGACGGCTTACGATCTCATCAATGTAGATCCGAGCCAATTTCTCAACTCGATAGTCCTCACGAATGGGCAAGAAATGGGCAGACTTTGTGAGTCGATCGATAATAACCCAGATACTATCGTGCCCACTAGAAGTGCGTGGGAGTTTGGTGATGAAGTCCATAGCAAGGTTCTCCCACTTCCACACGGGAATTTCAGGTTGTTCAAGAAGTCCGGAAGGCTTTTGGTGTTCGGCCTTCACTTTAGAACAAGTAAGGCATTTTGCCACAAAGAGGGCAATATCCTTTTTCATGCCGGGCCACCAATATTGCTGACGGAGACCCATGTACATCTTATCAGCTCCGGGATGTACCGAATATCGAGTTTTGTGGGACTCGTTCATAAAAAATTTACGAAGATCGTCGCGATCGGGAACCCAGATACGGTCCAAGTAATACAATAGGCCGTTGGCTTTGGTTTCTAACAAGAGTTCTACACCACATGCCATTTCTTGATACATGTTTCCTTCGGTAACCGAGGTGTGTTGTGCTTTGAGAATACGGGCTTGGATATCGTTATGAATATAAACAATATGAAGCATGATACGTTCTTTACGACTCAAGGCGTCAGCTACAACGTTTGCTTTGCCGGGGTGGTAGCGGATCTCGCAGTCGTAGTCGTTTAGAAGTTCAACCCATCGTCGTTGCCTCATATTAAGTTCTTTTTGATTGAAAATATGTTGGAGACTTTTGTGGTCGGTGAAAACCACGCATTTGGTGCCATACAGATAGTGTCTCCAAATTTTCAAGGCGAAAACGACAGCACCAAGCTCGAGATCATGGGTCGTATAGTTCTTCTCATGGATTTTGAGCTGACGTGATGCGTATGCAATTACTTGGCCACGTTGCATTAGAACACAACCAAGACCTTGGTTGGATGCATCACAATAAACGACAAAGTCGTCATTACCACTAGGAAGAGTTAGTATAGGAGCATTGCAGAGTTTGTGCTTGAGAGTTTGAAAAGCTTCCTCTTGCTTGGGTCCCCACTCATAAGATTTACCTTTATGAGTCAAGGCCGTGAGTGGAACCGCAATCTTGGAGAAATTTGAGATGAAGCGACGATAGTAACCTGCTAGTCCAAGGAATGAACGAATCTCGGTAGGAGTCTTAGGAGTACTCCAATTCTTTACCGCTTCGATTTTTGCCGGGTCCACATGAATTCCCTTATCGTTGACTATGTGTCCCAAAAATTGAACTTCCTTTAGCCAGAATTCACACTTGGAGAGCTTGGCGTATAGTTGTTCTTTCTTCAAGAGTTCTAAAATTAAACGAAGATGTTGTTCATGCTCCGTTTTCGTCTTAGAATAGATAAGAATGTCATCAATGAAAACGATCACGAACTTGTCCAAATAAGGTTTGCATACACGGTTCATGAGGTCCATGAAGACCGCAGGTGCATTAGTCAATCCGAAGGGCATGACCATAAACTCGTAGTGACCGTATCTAGTCCGAAAGGCAGTCTTCGGAATGTCTTCATCGAGAACACGAAGTTGATGGTATCCGGAACGAAGGTCAATCTTGGAGAAACATGTTGAACCTTGAAGCTGATCGAAAAGGTCGTCGATACGGGGTAAAGGATATCGGTTCTTAATTGTAAGTTTGTTGAGTTCGCGATAATCGATGCACATTCGAAACGATCCATCCTTTTTCTTTACGAATAGCACGGGAGCACCCCAAGGTGAATGGCTCGGGCGGATGAATCCTTTGGATGAGAGTTCTTGTAATTGACTTGCAAGCTCTTGCATTTCGGAAGGTGCAAGACGATAGGGTGCTTTTGCCACGGGAGTTGCTCCGGGCACAAGGTCAATGCGGAACTCTACTTGTCTAGGAGGAGGAAGACCAGGTAGGTCCTCGGGGAATACCTCGGGAAAATCTCGGATGATTGGGATGTCTTGCAATTTTTTACCCTTGTCTTTCGTGTCAACTATGTGGGCCAAGAATGCAACGTACTTTTTTCGCAAGTACTTTTGTGCCAATGTGCAAGACATGATTTGAAGACCACGACACGGTTTTTCACCGAAAATAACTAACGTGTCTCCCGAAAGGAGAGGTATACGAATGCACTTTTCGTAGCAAATAACCTCGGCATGGTGCTTGGATTACCAGTCCATGCCAATTATAATATCGAAGCTTCCCAATTGCATTGGAAGGAGATCAACAGAGAATTCATGATTATTAAGCTCGAGATTGCAGTTGCGGATAACAGAGTTTATAGCAATAGATTTCCCGTTTGCTATCTCCACGGAATAGGGGTTGTCAAGTTTCGTTCTTTGTTTAGCAAGTCGAGATTCAAAGGTAAGAGACACGAAACTCCTATCGGTACCAGTATCAAATAAAATGGATGCATAATGATTGTTTACGAGAAACGTACCGTTTATCACGTCGTTGTTTGCTTGTGCCTCATTAGCGTTTATATTAAACGCTCGTCCTTGGGGACCACCTTGATGATGAAGTTTTGGGCATCGGTCACGGAAGTGGTTTGGGTCTCCACATTCGTAACATGCCCGACCATTGAGAGGTGCCGGATAGACGGGACGGTTGGCTGGGGCTGCTTGATGGACGGGAGGACGGGTACGGCAGGTAGTGACCACATGTCCATATCTCCCGCAGTTTGAGCACAATCGGCATGGTAGATTGGCAGGATGATGGTACTTGCAGGTCTGGCATTGGGGATTCGGGCCCTGATAAATTTTCGGGTTTTGACCCAAAGGGGCCGCTTGAATAGCAGGTACAGCGGGAGTTACGGCTGCGAAGTTTCGACCCTTACGTTTCTTGTTGCGGTTAGAAGACTCGGGTTTCACATCTTTGACTGCCGCAAGAGTAGACACAACCTTATTGGAACCCTTTCTTGTTAAGGTTCCGGCCTTGACATGGTTGTCGGATAATGTAGCAGATAGGCGGATGGTAGCTTCAAGAGTAGGAGGATTGCTTCCTAGCACAGCATCTTGAATTTGCATAGGCAGGCCGCCTATGTACTTTTCAATTCCCCGAGTAAGGGGAGTGATCATGTGAGGCACCAACAGACTTAGTTCTTGGAACCGGGTGGTGTAAGCCAGATTATCCCCGCTGTCTTGGGCAAGATCCCAAATTCAGCCTCGAGCTTCCTCATTTCATTCCGAGAACAAAATTCATCAGTCATGGCCTTCTTCAGATCATCCCATGATAAGGATGTAGCAACCTCAGCACCACGAGTGCGTTTCTCACCGTTCCACCAGGTGAGGGCTCTCTTTTGAAGAACACTTGTGGCATAACGAACCCGAAGATTATCGGGACAGTCGCTGTTTTGGAATGTGCTTTCCATGCTTTCAAACCATTGAAGCAAGCCGGTAGCACCTTCAGTCCCGAAGAATTTTGTAGGATTGCACGAGTTAAAGTGCTTAAACGTGCAGTGAGGCGGGTTGGTACCACCGTTTCCTTGGATGTTGTGAGACCCGTCACTGTTGTTATTTGCTTGAGTCATTTGCCCTACTAGTTGGGCAAGAAGAGTAGCAAGATCCGGGTTAGAAGTGCTAGAGTTTGCACGTCGAGGAGGCATTCTAACACCATAAGAAAAGACAAGGATATTTTAGATAAGACGGATAAATATGAGTTATAGCGGGAAATAATGTAAGCAGAAATACGAGATTTATCATGACGCGTGCTAGTGCATGTGTATTTATTCTAAGTTGATAGGGGAAACTAAGTCATCTATTCCGGGTAGGATATGATGTTATAGATCATTATTTGCGTAATAGGAATTGCCGGGACTTGCATGCCCTACAAACTGTTATTACGTGTGCACCCGTAATAATGATTTGTTTTACATGTTCGTCTAGTTTTTCCTATTTTGCTATAACTTCCCCAGATTTTGAGTTCGAATTCGGATTGTATCCTTGCGAATACATTGACTTATCAACGTTAAATAATTCCCCGAAACTTTCAAAAAGACATGCTTTAGCCTATAGGTAAACACTCACTTCAGGAATTCCCAGGAAAGCATACGGGTCCGTTTATTTGGATTTATACGAAATGCTTTCCTAGACAGAAAACCCAATGTACAGGTGTCACCCTTCCAGATTGCACATGTCTTTTACTGGTTTCAGGAAATTAAGTCGTTGACGAGATTTTCAAGATTTTAATAGATTTGAGAGTTTATGAATATAAAATGTGTAGGAATGTTGCAATTTATAAGGATTAGGAGAGAGCATGGACAAGGACAAGTAGTGTATTTGTTTGCATAAGTTTGTTTGTCAAGTGGGTATGTAAAGCATGCATCATGTATCAAAGTCTTGTATGTATGTGTATAAGTCTCATGTACCAAACTCGGGAAAAATTCAAATAATACCTAACTACAAATAATTCACATAGCAATTTATCATTTAGCACATAACACATAAAAGGGAGTCCTAGGGTTATAGTCTAGGTCATTGTGTCTAATAACTTAATTCCCTATAACCATGGCTCTGATACCAATCTGTCACACCCCGACCGATGGCGGAATCATCGAGGCGGACAATGTGATGATTGTTCAAAAGCACATGATAACTAGAGGTTTCATAATTCATTAATTAAGTTTAAAGACAACAAGTTCCAAATACAATACATTTCAAATAACCTAGTCTAGTTCAAAACATTAATTTATTTAACTAGGTCCATAGTTCCTAAGTGGAGAGATCTTCGGCAGGCAGTCACATATCCAAACCTGAAACATTATTTAAATCAAGTGTCAACTAAAAAGTTGGTGAGTACATAGGTTTAGTGAGTCCAGTAAATAGTAGTGTAAATCGTTTTGCAACTCATTGTTTATCTTGTTAAACATAGCATATGATGTAACATTTATTTAATCACAATTCAAACCGAGTTTGACGCGCTTGAACAGAGCACAACAGCTAAGTCCGGTATGTTTGAATATAGTTACCCACTATATCCGATATGATTGAATATAACACGCGGTTATATCCGAGTATGCAGTAATAAACACCCTAACCGGGTGGGCCGGTCAGGCACAATAGATCTATCAATATTACAGTTGGTTGTCTTGTGTTTAAATGTATGTACATCCAAAGAATAAGCATATAGTCTCATGTATAACACGTATAAACAATGTGAGTAGCATGTATAATGTTTCACCCCAAAACGTATAAAAATGTAAAAATAGGGGCTATGTAACTCACCTGGCTAGCGGATATGATAATCCACGAGTGCGGGTGATAAGGATGTTTGAAAACTAAGCACGACGAAATCCTATGTAGATAAACATGTATTATTGTATGTTTGTATGTATAAGCGCATTTGTATTTAATGAGTATAGGTTTTATAATAATGTCCTTAATATTTATTTGTATAAAATAGGGTAGAAAATGATAACGGCTTTGTAAAACTTTTAACTCATAAAAATATATATTGTTTTAAACAAGTATTTATTATGATTAATGTATTTATAAATAACAATAACAAATAAAAGAAAATTCTTTATTTGACTAATTATATTATATAGGTTAAAATTTGTTTTAACAAGTTTATTAAAATATTGCAAGATTTGTAAGAATGGGACATTTTATACATTATAAGGTATTTTAATAAGTTTATAAAAGTATATAAAAAGAAAAATGGGATGGTTTATGAAAATATAATTTTAATCGATTTCAAAATAAACGAACGAGTAAACCGACTCGTTTTAGTATTTATTGTATAAAAATAATATTAAGATAAGTTAAAATAATTTAATAAAACAAAAGGAATGAAAAACAGAAAAAAATGGGGTTGGGCCGGAGGCCAGGAGGATCGAACCCGCGACCTCAGTCTCGGACACACACACGCATAACCAGCCGGGCTACTGCCCATCGCTGGTTATGTGTGGATCGTTTAATTGATAACCACACTAACCATACTGGTCGCTGGTTCTCGGTAACCGGCAAACCGTGTCCGAGGACACTTGGTTTGCCCGGTAATCCTCGAGCGATTGTCTAGATTTCGACTGGAATAGGTTACCTGATGATAACAGAAGGTACAGGAATCGAATCGAGACTCGAACCTAGTCGCGAAGGGCTTGGTCGGCAGAGACTTTTGAACCGAAAATGTCCAAAACGGGAACTAGACTTCTGGGTGGGATTAGCTTCTGAATTCTTGGTCACAGCTTCTTTTAGGGACGACGAGAGTGATGGAATTCTCAATTTGGAGTGAGAGTGAGAGTCGAGAGAGAATGGAGCCCGAGAAGGACCGGTAGTGGTTTCTTATAGTCGAGCTTGATTCTGACAATGAGACAAGCAATTGAGCCTGCCCCGATACTCGTCTGGACGAGACGAAGCTGTCGAGCCCTTTTTCAGGCGTGGAGGTCTACTGTCGGGGTCAATTACGCGGCGTGAACTTTTGGCCACAAACAGGATCATACTTTTCGTATGTTTAATCGACAAATTGGTCGAGGGCTCTGGTTCGCGTGGGGGAGACGAAGCCAGGGGTGCTTTTGTCGGGCGTTGAGGTGCAGAGAGACAGGCTGGTCGGGTGTCGCCGGAAAACCTTTTACCCGCCGGACTTTTGGAAGGGGTGACCGGATAAACGATTTTCGTTTTGACAGTTTTAGTCCCTGGAGTTTGGTTTAATACGGAATAGCCCTTAAATTAAATACCGGATGGATCCCTGTAGTTTCATTTGACCAGAAACAGCCCCTCAACGATTTTAAATTTTAAATCCTTTTAGTCTGATTAATTACAATATAAACCCTGAACTTTTATTTAAATAAATTAATTTAAATTTCTTTTAAATCAAATTAATTTATAAATTTTTATAAACTTATATTATTATTATTTTTATAAATAAAAATTTTATAAAGGTTATTAATCCTATTAAAATATGTTTTTTTTCTTTTATATATGCAGATTTTTTTGAATATTTTTATATAACTTTTTATATTAGTTTTCAATTATAAAATTCTAATTAATTCAAATTCGTATATATAAAATACCTACTTGTATAAAAACCAAATAAAATTCTTACACTTTATTAAAATGGAGAACGATTACATGCTAGATTTAATACAGGCACGAGAATAAAAATCCGAAACGTCACATCTCAAGTTGGGACTTCCAACTAGTATATGTATTTATTTGTATAAATGTTATATTTTCCAATTGACCGTCTATTTTCATATATTGACCATACATATATATATATATATATACATATATTCGGATTTGAATATAATATGAAAGTCTTTTGATTTAATTCAAAATATAAAATATTTATATTCATACACATTTGAAAAAATTCTTTATCAACTTCGTTTTAGTCGGTATCGTTTTAATAAAGATTCAATTGTGCATATTCACATATATATATATATATATATATATATATTATGATCATCATCCAAAATATCCCATATATATATATATATATCTACATGTTTACAAGTTCTTACATGACATATTTTATTTCAAATATAACATACATCTAAAGTATTAGTCACATAAAGGCTTTGGTTTCAATGTTTATAAATGATTATTTTTATGTGCACGAATCGTCTTGAGCTCAAGTTTTATAATCGAATGCATGTCTAACTTAAATAATTAAATTCAAAGTGTTTAACACGAATGTACCGTTCCGTATGCTCTGCTTATGAATCGACACGTCCTAAACCGCACGAATAATATAAAACCCATGTTTTGATCGTCTTTGACATTTGTTGACCAACATCCAAAGCTACCCAAAGAAACTAATCTTTTTATTTTGGTTCGTATCTAGACCAAACAGACTCCAAATCGGGTGATTCAAAAGCCTATGGTCTCGTATCGTCTCACCGGTCGCTAGGAAATTATCACCATCTTCGTGGAAAAGCCCCAAAATAGGTTCTCACCGGAAAACCTTTTGTCATCTAAATCTGCTTTCAAATATACCAAATCTATGCACGAGAATGAAACCCGATCACCAATTTCATCTAATCTAATCGGAATTTCATCCAAGATCAAGTATCCCCAATTGTTTATATATATCTAGCTTGATAAATCAAATCAAAACTTAAGAAACTCACCCCTAACCCGAGTTTCATTTAACGAGAGAAGAGAAGAGAAAAGAAAGACTGACTTTCCTTTCCTTCCCCTCCTTTCTTTCCTCTTCTTTTCCTTTCTTTTCTTTCCACTTCTTTCCGATTTGGAAGGATGAAATTTTGCCTAAAACTCCTCTCCATTTCTCTTATCTTCCTTCCACTTCTCTAAAAAAAAAAACCTCTGGAACACAACATTTTTCCCCCCTTCCATTTCTCTCCAAAAAAAAAACTCCGGAACACCCATTTTTTTCACTTCCTTCTATAAGTCCCAGCGGGTCTAATGATCGATCTCTGCTGTAAAACACATGATACGTAGACGAAGTGTGAAATCCTTAAATATACGTATGTCTCGAATTGTAAGGCCCCAAACCCGGGAGGCCTCACTTGTTGGATTTACTCATTCACAAACATTTCTTAAACTTGAATATCAAATAACGCAGCGAAAAATTTCATTAAAACATAATCGTGACATTGTTCAAAATGCGGAAGCGTAACATAGTCTAATACATAAACATAACATAAGCTAATCATAACGGGATGCAAGACTTCGTAGATCGACCGCGTAACTCTTCATCTCTTGCCAAGCATCACCGTCCATCGTCCATACATGTCCTTAACCTGAATGTGTATACTAAAAGTCAGCTACGCTGGTGAGTTCTAGCATTACATAAAACTTTAACATTTACATTTGCCAAAAACATAACATTCATTCATTTAATAAAACCGTACCTAAAAAAAAAGAAATAATTTAACATCATCAAAACCTCGTAATCATATCATCATAACATAAGTCAACATGAACCGAATCTGCGCCTTTTCGTAACCGTCAATTACATTCATTGCATACTGGCGGAGAAACCCCGAGGCACGCCACCACTAGGCTCTTCGACACCGTACATTACCTATAGGCGGAGAAACCTAGGGCCCGATACCCCAAATCCGTTCGACACCAGAACCTTAGGAACGGTATCACAAGGATACACGCACCTTCACCTTAAGCACGGCGTCCCAAAGGATATTACGTACCTTCACCTTAAGCACTGTTCCCTCGCAGGGAATAGTACCTTCAATAGGGATCCCGGTAATCCCATGGTGACCGTCGTCACCCCTTTATCCACCCAGTTGTACAACTGTTAGCCAGCCACAAAGGCCCCCATAAGGGTAAGGCCCATTCATGCATACATACGGCAGATTCGTTCATTTTGTGACTTTCATAAAAATATCCATTACCGCCTTTGCATCATTTTAGTTAAAGCATTCGTACGTTTTATTATAAAACATTTCATCATTAAACTGTCTGTAAACCATTCGTAAACCTCTTTGGCAAAACACTTCATAAACACCTTTCAACTTTCCTTTCGTAAACATCATTTCATAAAATATCATTTCGTAAAACATCATTTCTTTAAACATCATTTCGTAAGTATGCACACCATCCCAAAGCATTAATAAAACATTTAAGATAGGGCTCTAGAACTCACCTAATAAGCTAATTTAGGTTTTCCTAAACAAAGGTCCAACAACGTCACTTCCTATCTAAATTGATTAGTTAAATACACATAAGACCTAATCCTGACTCTAACGGTTTACTCGTTCTGTTTTAGGCGAACATACTGACTGCACTAACCATCTATATATACCTATAGACATGATGACTGCGCACTTAGCAAGTGCGCATGGCCTTGTTCATGCGTACTTGATAAGTACGCATGCTTTGCTTCTTGCGTACTTGATAAGTACGCATGCTTTGCTTTATGTGTACTTGATAAGTACGCACGTTTTGCTTCATGCGTACTTGATAAGTACGCATGACCTACTTGCGGGCAACCTTCTTCCCCGCAAAAACCCTAACTTTTTGCATGCAAATCCGACATCGTCAAGATCAGAACTTTTTACGTTCGAAACATTTGCTTTTCATTCTAGATGCTAAATCTATGTTTATATTCAAGTTTCATACGTAAAAATGCCATCTTTTTATCTAAAACCCAAAAGGAACAAAACCTCAGATCTAGATCAGATCGTTACATGTATCGAGCTTCCGATTCAGAGGTTTTGCTCACGATCTATGGAGTAACACACTTCTTTAATCTCGGGTCGATCCGCCAACTTTCTCTCACTATGTTTTCTCTCTCTAGAACTTGCAAATGAGAGATTATGGAGTGTGTTGGCTATTTAAAGGGAGTAAACTCCTCTCTTCAAGTTCGCCGGCCCATCTGGCCCGGCCCGTCACGCCTCGTTCGTTTATTCCGTTCGTCTCGCGTTTAACCCGTTATTTTTAATCGTCGTTTTTTTGGGATGTTACAAGTCTACCCCCTTACAATAGGTTTCATCCCCGAAACCTATCATATGTCAAATAGTTGAGGGTATGACTCCCTCATTTCCGTCACCGTTTCCCAAGTAGATTCCGATCCCTTCCGATGCTTGCTTTGGACTTTAAGCAATTGAATAACCTTATTACGCAAATGCTTCTCCTTCCTGTCTAAGATGGCCACGGGTTCCTCAATGTAGTTAAGGCTGTTGTCGACCTCGATGCTAATAAGTGGTACGTGAGCCGATTCATCCGCCAAACACTTTCGCAAGTGTGATACATGGAAGGTAGGATGAAACCCACTTAACTCATCAGGCAACTCCAACCGATAAGCTACTTCACCAACCCGTGCCATTATCCTGAATGGTCTGACAAACCTCGGACTTAACTTTCCTCTCTTTCTGAATCGTATGATTCCCTTCCAGGGGGACACTTTCAACATTACTATGTCCCCAACATCAAACTCAATAGGCCTTCGTTGTTTATCCGCATAGGATTTCTGACGATCTTGTGCAGCCTTCATTCGTGCTTTGATTTGATCAAACCTTTCCGACGTTTCTCTTACGACTTCAAGACTTCCTAATTCCGTCTTTCCAATCTCACCCCAACAAACCGGGGTCCTGCATCTTCTCCCATACAACATTTCCTAAGGCGGCATGCCTATCGTCGTGTGATGACTGTTGTTGTAGGAGAATTCGGCTAACGGCAGATGACTGTCCCAACTGCCACCGAAGTCGATAATACAATCACGAAGCATATCCTCCAATGTTTGAATGGTCCTTTCGGACTGACCATCCGTTTACGGGTGGTATGCCGTTCTGATATTAAGACTCGTGGCCATCGCCTAGTGAAATCTTTTCTAGAACCTTGATGTGAATCGTGTGTCCCGGTCAGATACAATCGTCAAAGGCATCCCATGTCGTGCTACTACTTCATTAATAAATACTTCCGCCAACCTTTCCGACGAGACGTCTCACGAATAGGTAGGAAATGAGCACTCTTCGTTAAACTGTCCACGATTACCCAAATGGTGTCATGACCTTTAGCTATGCGAGGTAGCTTGGTTATGAAGTCCATGGTAATGTGTTCCCACTTCTATTCTGGTATATCGAGCGGTTGAATCTTTCCATACGGTTTCTGGTGTTCAGCCTTTACTTGCGAGCAAGTCAAGCACTTGCTTACGTACTTTGTCACTTCGTGTTTCATTCCAGACCACCGGTATTCCTTCCTCAGATCTTGGTACATTTTGTTGGTACCGAGATGGATAGAGTAACGAGACTTATGAGCCTCATCCAAGATTTTGGTCCTAAGCTCGCCACCCATAGGTATCCATACCCGCTCAAAACGTGTCCTAATACCAAGGGTGTTATATTCCAACTTGTCCTGTTGGCCAACCATTCTTTCCTTCTTTATGTTTTCTTCCTTAAGTGCTTCATCTTGAGCTCTTTCAATTTCCCTTATCACATCTGATGTTACCACCAACTGGCAAGCTTTCACTCTAATAGGAGCAGGCACATCCTTTCGGCTTAGAGCGTCAGCCACCACGTTTGCCTTTCCAGGATGGTATATGATTTCACAGTCATAGTCTTTCAATAGTTCCAACCATCGTCTCTGCCTCATATTAAGTTCCCTTTGTTCAAAGAAGTACTTCAAACTTTTATGGTCAGAGTAAATAGTAAACTTCACCTCGTAAAGGTAGTGCCTCCAGATTTTTAATGTAAATACGACAGCAGCAAGTTCCAAATCATGAGTCGGATAATTGGCTTCGTGAATCTTCAACTGCCATGATGCATACGCGATCACTCTCCCGCATTTCATCAACACGCATCCCAATCCCTGACCCGAAGTGTCAGAGTATACCACTAAGTCTTCATTTCCCTCGGGAAGGGCCAAGACTGGAGCTTGGGTTAGCTTTTCCTTCAATTCCTTAAATGCGTCATCCTAGGTCGAGCCCCATTCGTACTTTACCTCTTTTCGAGTCAACTTTGTCAACGGCGAAGCTATTTTCGAGAAATCCTGGATGAATCTCCGATAGTAGCCTACCAATCCCAAGAAACTACGGATTTCAGTTGGCGTCTTAGGAATATTCCAATCCCTTATCGTCATTATCTTTGCTGGGTCAACCATAATGCCGTTCGGGTTAATGACGTGACCTAGGAATTGGACTTCCCTAAGCCAGAACGCGCATTTGGAGAACTTAGCATACAACTTTTCCTTCTTCAGAGCCTCCAACACCTTCTTTAAGTGACATGCGTGATCACCCTCATTCTTGGAGTAGATGAGGATATCATCGATGAACACGATTACTGATCATTCCAGCATCGGTCGACACACCCTATTCATCAAATCCATGAACGCTGCGGGGGCGTTCGTCAATCCGAAAGACATTACGCGGAACTCGAAATGTCCATAACGCGTGCGAAATTCCGTTTTCGGTATGTCTTCTTCCCTCACCTTCAACTGATGGTACCCGGATTGAAGGTCGATTTTTGAGAACCAACTTGCGCCTTGCAATTGATCGAACAGGTCGTCGATCCTTGGTAAAGGGTACTTGTTCTTCACTGTACGTTTGTTCAACTCGCGATAATCAATACACATTCTCATCGAACCATCTTTCTTCTTCACAAACAACACCTGAGCACCCCACAGCGAGATGCTCGGTTGGATAAATCCTTTCTCAAGTAACTCGTCTAGTTGTGCCATTAGCTCTTTCATTCTCCACTGGTGCTAGTCGATATGACGCCTTAGCCATGGGCTGGGCATCTGGTACTAAGTCAATTCGAAATTCAATCTCTTTGTCAGGTGGTATCCCAGACAAATCCTCTGGAAACACCTCCGGGTACTCGCATACCACGGGTACATCGTCTAGTTCCTTCACTTCCTTACACTTTTCAATTACGTACACCAGAAAAGCCTCGCATCCGCGCCTCAAGTAATCTGTTGCCTTAATCATCGAGATGAAGTTTGGCATCGGGGCATCACGATCTCCAAAGACCTCGACTTTGCTACCATCCGGAGCCTTGAGTCGGATTATCTTTCGTTTACATATGATTTGTGCTTCATTGGCAGTTAACCAATCCATACCCAACACGACATCAAACCCTCCCAAAACCATAACCAACAATCTGACAGGGAACCTATGACCTTCTATTTTTATCGTGGAGTTGTTAACTACATCGGCCACTCTCGCAGTTCTACCCTCATCGGTTTCTACGCTAAAAGCCCTTTCTAGCTTACTGACAATGTACTTCATTCGTTTACAAAAAGTCGCAGATATAAAACTCTTACTGGCACCCGAATCAAATAACACAGAAACAAAAGTGTTGTCAACGATGAACGTACCTGACTCCACGTCGGGGTTCACCCTGGCCTGGTCTTGCGTCAGCGCGTACGCATGAGTCATTGCTCGGGGCCTCTCTTCTTTCTTCTCTGGGCCTTTCCCCTTCCCGGCTTCACCCATCCTGGGCTTGGTGCATTCCCGGCTCATATGACCACTCTCCTCACAGTTGTAGCATTTGAAGAGTTAGGGACATTCACAGGAGTAGTGTCCATTTTTGCCACACTTGAAGCATAGATTGGATCCTAGTCTGCACTCCCCCATATGCTCCTTCCCACACTTATTACACATCGCTATCTTCTCCACCCGAGCGCTCTTATCACAAGCCCCAGACATCTTTCCACCTATTCGTTTGTTTTGGAAGCTCGGTTTCTTCTCGGGTTCCTCAATGGCGACATCATTTAGTGCCAGGTCATCATACACTACACCACTAAGTTCCACCACCGAATCATAGGTGCTTGGGGCATTTGCTTTGATGAAAGTACGGACCTTATCCGACAAACCTTGGATGTAGCAAGCAATCTTTCTCTCCTCAGTCATGATCAGATGCGGCACCAGACGTGCCAATTCATTGAATCTGGTAGTGTATTGCCGATGTGTTTTACTTTCGCTTTAAATCCTAGAAACTCTCTTTCCACCTTCTCGATTTCATTCCTCGGGCATAAGTTCTTAATCACTAAAGTTATCAAATCAGTCCACATCATCGTGTCAACCGTCTTGTCCTCCTTAGCTTGACGTACAACTTCCCACCAATGGGATGCTTCCTCTCTCAAGGAGTTAGCAGAAAATTTCACAACTTGATTTGCTCGACACTCGCTTAGACGGATAGCGACTTTCATACGTATCACCCAGTCAAAAGTAGCCACCGCGTCCTTCATCCCAGTCAGGACCGGCGGGTCACATGTCTTAAAGGACTTATAGTCGCAACCACGGTTAAGCGGTGCGTTGACTACCTCAGTGTTCTAGGTACCAACCGCCGTGTTAGACCCACCCGCGTACCAGAGCCGCTCTTACTTCCGTTACCGCCTTTACATCATTTTAGTTAAAGCATTCGTACGTTTTATTATAAAACATTTCATCATTAAACTGTCCGTAAACCATTCGTAAACCTCTTTGGCAAAACACTTCATCAACACCTTTCAACTTTCCTTTCGTAAACATCATTTCATAAAACATCATTTCGTAAAACATCATTTCTTTAAACATCATTTCGTAATTATGCACACCAGCCTAAAGCATTAATAAAACATTTAAAACAGGGCTCTAGAACTAACCTAAAATAATAAGCTAATCTGGGTTGTCCTAAACAAAGTTCCAACAACGTCACTTCCGATCTGAATTGATTAGTTAAATACACATCAGACCTAATCTCGACTCTAACGGTTTACTCGTTCTGTTTTAGGCGAACATACTGACTTCACTGACCAGCTATATACACCCATAGACCTGATGCCTGCGCACTTAGCAAGTGCGCAGGGCCTTGTTCATGCGTACTTGATAAGTACGCATGCTTTGCTTCTTGCGTACTTGATAAGTACGCAGGCTTTGCTTCATGTGTACTTGATAAGTACGCAGGCTTTGCTTCATGCGTACTTGATAAGTACGCAGGACCTACTTGCGGGAAGCCTTCTTCCCCGAGAAAACCCCAACTTTTTGCATGCAGATCCAACCTCGTCAAGATCCGAACTTTTTACATTCGAAACGTTTGGTTTTCATTCTAGATGCTAAATCTATGTTTATATTCAAGTTTCATACGTAAAAATGCCATGTTTTTATCCAAAACCCGAAAACCCCAAAACGAACAAAACCTCAGATCTAGATCAGATCGTTACATGTATCGAGCTTCTGATTCGGAGGTTTTGCTCATAAGCTATGGAGTAACATACTTCTTCAATCTCGGGTCGATCCGCCAACTTTCTCTCTCTACGTTTTCTCTCTTTTGAACTTGAAAATGAGAGATTATGGAGTGTGTTGGCTATTTAAAGGGAGGAGACTCCTCTCCTCAACTTTGCCGGCCCATCTGGCCTGGCCCGTCAAGCCTCGTTCGTTTATTCCGTTCATCTCGCGTTTAACCCGTTATTTTTAATCGTCGTTTTTTTGGGATGTTACACGAATACTCACGCACGCAATGCAATCACACAAGACACGATTTCATAAAAAGCTCCTTGTATTATTAGTAAATAGTAAACACAGAGTAGTTGTAGAAAAATTACGGAAAAAATTTACAAATGAGAACAACTCTTGAACTATTTATAGACAACACAAACTGAATCATGCGAACTTAATAAGTTCGCCATCTTTAATACAAGTTCGCCTCAACTATACCAGGCGAACTTATTAAGTTCGTCTGTGCAAACTTAAACTATTACAATACAAAACAAATAAAACATTAAACATAAAGACTAAACTATACAAAGCTAGTTGTCACCAAAACATGCACCAACAGACTCCCCCTTGACAACAGATTGGTCTTTATCTTCAAGTCTTGTTCTTCCAATTTTTTGGCAACGAGCTCCCTGCACAATTCCGGTGTTTCAAACACACATACACACCTTCTTATACTGTAATGTCTGCTCTCTGCTTTTATCAGTATACATCTATCTACGCTTCAGCATCTTCTGTTCAGACCTTGAAAAGTTAACAAAGTTCATAGCATCAAAGAATCTCACTATAACCTTTCCATTCAAGTCTTCTATCACAACTTCTCCCATACATCCATCAACGTACCACCATTTAAGATCGTGTAAACAATCATAAGAAATCAGTTTCAATGGAATCTTTGGTACTGATCTCACAGGTTTAAACTTGTATCTCCATGTCACCTTTTGAGTAACAGGATCTACTTCTTTTATTCTCCTTCCCTGTTGAGGTTTCAGTCTCTCACACTTTCCAGAACCTCCCTCCATTCTTATCAAGTTGGCAATCGAGTCAACTATTCCATTATTTGATCTATTAATCAAGGGCTTTGTTGATAACCCATTGACTTCACATCTCGGTAAAGAGTTAAAGTATTTAAGCCTTGGCTTCAAATACTGAACTCCATCTGACCTTTTCAAAGCGAATAACTTGAACTCAGCTTCATAAAACCAACTTATTATTCTTCCAGAGCATTTGTCTTTGTTTACATATCTCTGTTTAAGTTATCTCTCCAGCTCTTCACCATCTCCACCCATTGTGCCTTTGTCATTCCAGTATTCTTATACATTTATGTATCTTTAGGCAAACTCTCAGCAGAGTCAGGGTTTTGTTTTTCTTGATCAGGATCAGATGCATCAGATTCCACAACTCCTTCCGGAAACCCTTCAGGAATTACATCATCTTCAAACACATCCGTATCAATTAAACCTTCACACCCTTCGTAAACAACTTTCTGATTATTACACTCCAGCTCTACTTCAACAATCTCTCCTTCCTCTAACCCTTCTTCTTCTGTATCATCATCATTAGAAAAATCATCCAAGTCTAATAAACATTCAATCCTGTCTGCATCATCTATATCAGAGTCTTCAAAAATTGAATTATCCAACATATCAACATTAACCAAAGTCGGTTCTTTATCATCATCACATGTCATCATATTAGCTTCAATAATAGTCTCTGACTCCCGCTGAGTTAATGACGGATTAGTATCAGTGTGTTGACGCTCACCCAAACCATCACCAGCATCTGGTTCGTCATCATCTAAATTCTTTTGAACGCCAATACTATGAGAAGCAGACTTATCAGCCTGAACCTTCTCCCCCTGAGCGTCAAGACGCTCTAACAGTTGGCTAACAAGAAGCTGCATCTCTACAAGCACCTTGTTTTGATCATTAATAATCTGAGCACGCTGGGTTTCACTAGTAAGTAAAGAATCTACTTGAGACTGTAAGCCTAAAACCTGTGTTTCCAAAGCTTGTATTCGTTCATTATGTACATCTCTTGTAGACGGACCAGCCTTATCGTGAGTCTTGGAAACAGTCAGAGTAGCTTGAGGAGTATGAGATTATGAAGAAATAGGAGTGATTAACAAAGAGTCTACAAACTCTCTATCCTATGTAGTTTGAGCAGCATGAATAGCCGAAGCCATCAATTTAGGTCCTTTTGCTGTAGGAGCTTCATCATCCTCAGAATTGGATGTTTCATATTGTAATTTTCTCTTTCCAAGTACTGCATCCGGAGGAGGACCCCTTACAAACTTGCGTCTTGGTAAAGTCACTTTCTTTTTACCTAGAGACTTCTGACGGTTGTCATATATATTTCTAGTAACTCAAGGAATTTTAGCTAACTGATCATAATGATCACGGCCAAAATCCTGAGAACTCTCATCATTGTCATCAGAGCTACCAAATCCATATGAACTGGTGCTAGTCTCTTCAACCTCTACAACATCAACATGAGGTTCATTATCAACATGTACATTCACATCAACACCATCATTTACATCATCATCATGATCATCATCATTGTCATCACCATCGTCACCATCATTTCCATCATCACTTTCAGTTCCCTCACCTTCATTATCATCACCACCTTCCTCATCCTATTCCTCCTCATCTTGTTGTCAACTGGAGGTAATTCCAAAGCAGGATCATCATGTATCCAGATATTGTTTGGCGGTGCAACAAAAGCATGATTAATTATGTGCCCAAACAATGGTGTAGCAACTTGAATTAAAGCAGGATTCTTCTGTATGATATTTATACAGTCAGTAAAGATCCTCTTTGTCATTGGAGTTAAATTCAATCTTGGATTTATCAATGGCAAATTAGGAATCAAATGATTCAGGATAACCTGCAAGAATCGAGGGTACATTAAGAAACCCTAACCCTCAGGTGGTGTAATCTGCATCACCAACTCCCTGTAGAAGTAAAAGGCAAAGTTGAAAGGTCTATTCAATGTCAAAGCTACCACAGCAGCTTGCAACGATGTCTTTAACCCATCAGTGCCAGCTTTCCTCGGTGATAAGCATTGAACAATCACATGCATAAAGTATCTCTATTGCCCTACAAGACCACCCTTGCGTGCTTGTGTATCATTATGTTGACCTCGATAACCCATTCTTTGAATGCAACCCCCATTGCCCTACAAGACCACCCTTGCGTGCTTGTGTATCATTCTGTCGACCTTGATAACCCATTCTTTGAAAGCAACCCATAATCAGGGTATTCGGTAAATTAATCGGGTCACCATTTCTTCCACCCAAAGCAAGAGCTGTCCTGATATCCTGGGCAGAAATAGCAATTTCTTGGTTATTCACTGTAGCCCTGATTACATGTGGATCAACATCAGTGTCTTATTGTGCTGTCTCCCAGAATTGTTGAATGTATAATAGGCTAATATGGGGATTAGCTTTGATTTAGAATATTAATAATCTCTTGATAATTTACTGCCTTAGCTAACTCGGGATCTAGTAGTGCTACCTGATTGTGCTTATACTCAACACGACGACCCATGACCTGCTCAGAACAGTATATTATACATAGACAATTTCAAACACAAACTCAAAATAATAAAAATAACAAAGTAAAAATTTTCTGCAAGTCTTTCCAACTCTGGTCCCCTAGGCGAACTTAACAAGTTCGCTTAGAGTTACAAAAGTTCGCCTGATCAAGTTCGCCTAAAAACTTGAACAGTCACATAAATCAAACTCCAAGTTATCGATGTTATAAACTCAAATCAAACACACAAATCACTTCCTCATCACTCGATTAGGTTTCTTGAACATTCAATTTCAGATTGAACCACAAATCAAAGATGATTAATCCGATCAGCAGTCACGATGATGAACCAAGAGCAAACAATGACGATTCTGACCAAATTACTGGATAAAATGATGTGAATTTACCTTCTTTGAAATCGAAAACTATTATTGTATAAGAAACAGGAACGAAAAACCACTCTCACCAACTAGAAATTGAAATCAGACAAAATCGCTCAACTGTGGATAAAGTCGCCTGATATGTTCACTCAAGTCAAAGAAACAAGTGAGATGGTGAAATTTGTTGGAACGTATATATACTCAACAACTTAAGTTCGCCTAATTCAAGCGAACTTAACAAGTTCGCTTACCAAGCGAACATGTTAAGCGTACAAGACAAGTTCACCTAACTCAATTAACCAAAATTTGGAAATTTTCATTTTCCTTTCTTTCCAACACTCTGATTATCTTGCAACCTGTACAGCAATCTCAATCCAAATTTATAAGAATTTTTCATGGAAGATAGAAATAAAATCTTTTTGGATTTTTCTAATAAAGCTAAAAGAAGAAATAAAGAACATATTTTTGGATTTTTCAAAACTTATGCTAAAACACACTAAAATCTTTTTGTACTTTTTCTTAAAGAATTAAAGTAGTAAATCAAGAAACATCTAAAAATAAAATCTTTTTTTTTCTCTGTACATACAGAATCACATATTTTTGGTCGAAAACTGCGAGTAAGAAGATCATATCAATATCTTTGATGTATCACATACCCATTCTGAATAAAAATCCCTAGCAGATCTAAGGGTTGACCAATGGTATTCTGCATATTCATAGATACTTGGCTCAGCAAACAAGCAATTTGTGCAACATTCTATTATATCTCAGAAATTCATGAAATGATACACGATAAACTTCAAAGTAAACAGGATCAGATCATGACATGCTAACTTATTCATACCGAATTTGCAATATACTACATGTCAATTCAAGTTGTCAGCATTATAAGATTTGAAACTACAAACGTTTTTATAGCAAGTTCTTGTGAGTTAGTACCATTTATATGAAAACAATGTGTACCCCACAAATATGCCAACAGAAATGTAAAATTACACTATCTTCAAGACATATTGAGACTTATGAAAAGTTTAGATCAATTTCCAGGATGAGACTATCTCAATTAGCACAGAAAAAGAACCAGATCCCGAAGGATATATTGAATCAGAATGATTCAGAATAGAATGATTCATATAGCTTGGTTTTGGATGAAATATCATGATTCTTAGTAACAGAAGAATGATCAAGGAATCGATTGACTCAATGATACCGGATAATGTGATCCAACTGTTATCTGGATATATTTAATGGAATCAAGATAATTGATCCAAGGGGGAGTATATGTTCCAACAAGTTGTCAGAAACATATCTTAGTCCATCTTCACATTGCATATTTTTCGGGACATAGGAAGTAAAGTGAACTGAAACATTGTGCTAATCAATATAGTCCGATACTGGTCTCATGAAATACTTAAAGTCTCATATTCTTTATCTGATAATGATCTTTTAACACACACACCCAGCATACCTTGGGTTCAAATCACAATTGTGATATAGACCATTATGTTTTCACACAACTAATGGACTAGAAACGCTTCTAGCCTACTGGCACTTCAAATTATATGCAAATATTCAAATTAAAATTTATATACAACAATGTCAGACAGTCATGAAGCTGTCATTTCCTGTTTATGCAAACTAAGAAGTTTAGATCAACTCATATAGGCACACACATAAATACAGACACCAGGTAGTCAATCTATGGTCATGAGTATGTGATCACCTACTGATATACTATCATTTCTTCTATAACTTCAAGCAGTGCCGATTTTACCTTTTTCAAATTTGTTTGGTTTTTTTTTCAGAAAGCAAGTAAACTAGCTAAAAATAAAGCATAAAATATTTACTTTTAAATGAAAAACTTCCATGAAAAACCTTTGTCACGTTGGATTAAGCATACCAATCGTTTGAGTAAGAAATTCAAACCGTGTACGATCGAAAGCTTTGGTAAACAAATCAGCATAATTTCATCCGTATGAACTTTCACCAACTTAATCAGCTTCTTTTCTGCACAATCACGAATGAAATGATGTCGAATCTCTATGTGCTTTGTCTTTGAATGTTTCATAGGATTTGTTGTGATCGACCTGGTGGCTGTGTTATCAATCATCATTTTTTGTCCCTGTAAAGTTCAAACCATAATCCCTCAATTGTTGTTTAATCCATAGGATTTGGGAACAACAACTGGCTGTTGCAATGTATTCTGCCTCACATGTTGAAATTGCAACTGTGGTTTACTTTTTGCATTGCCAGGACACAAGTCTATTCCCTAGAAATTAACAACCATCGGATGTTGATTTTCTGTCCAGACCGCAACCTCCATAACCTGAATCTGTAAAAGCTTTAAAATCAAAGTCAGAATTAATTGGATACCATAATCCCAACCTTGGTTTACCCTTTAAGTATCGAAAAATCCGCTTTACAACAATCAAATGAGATTCCTTTGGCTTAGACTGAAATCGTGAACACAAGCATACTGCGAACATAATATCTGGACGTGACGCTGTCAGATACATTAAAGACCCGATCATTCCTCTGTATAATCGACAATCCACCTCTTTCCCTTTCAGGTCAGAATCTAGTTTGTGATTAACTGGAATTGGAGTGTTGAAAGCTGAAGCATTTTCCATATCAAACTTCTTGCGAATATCAGCAACATACTTTGTTTGATGAATATAAAAACCATCTTCCTTTTGATCAACCTGAAGACCCAAAAAGAACGATAATTCTCCCATGCTGCTCATCTCGAATTTCAACTTCATCACTCTTTCAAAGTCTTTACACATATCAACATTCGTTGATCCAAAGATTATGTCATCAACATAGATTTGAACAAGTTATAAATCTCCCCCTGCTTTTATTATGAAAAAGGTAGAATCAATTTGACCACGCTCAAATCCATTCTCAAGTAAATGCACCGACAAAGTTTCGTACCAAGCACGAGGAGCCTGATGAAGACCATATAACATTTTATCCAATTTAAACACCTTTTCAGGAAACTTGGGATCTTCAAAACCAGGCGACTGCTGCACATATACTTCTTCCTTTACGTTACCATACAGAAAAGCACTCTTGACGTCCAATTGAAAAACTTTGAAACCCTTGAAAGAAGCATAAGCAATAAACAAACGTATTGCCTTAATCCTCGCAACTGGAGCGTAAACTTCAGTGTAATCAACGCCTTCTTGCTGATTAAAACCTTGGACAACAAGTCTCGCCTTATTACGTACCACCACTCCACGATCATCACATTTTTATTTGAATACCCACTTTGTGCCAATAGATCTTGAACCCTTGGGTAAGTCAACCAAATCCCAAACATGTAATTTATCAAATTGAGCCAATTCTTCCTGCATGGCCTCAATCCAACAGTCATCATCCAATGCCTCAACCACATTCTTAGGTCCTGTTTGAGAAATAAAGCAAGCATGTAAACATGTCTCCAATATACCTGTATCCATAATCTGAGCATACAAACATGAATTTTCTGCAAGTGTACGATGCATCGTTTGAATACCTGCATTCAAATCACCAATAATATTGTTAGTTGGATGATTCTTTAAGCACACGAGATTGAGGAATATCTGAAGCTTGAATAACAACATCAAGATTTGAAGGGAACTCCCCCCTCAACTGATGCCAATGCTGATGAATCATCAACTATGTTCTGAATATCATTTGAAGACTCCTGAAACACAGCTTCATCATCGTCAGTGTCATCATGTTATGTTGTACCCGAAAGTGAAGCTACATTCGGATCAACTGAAGGAGTATCCATAATCGGAATAACCGAACAAGGATCGACAGTTGAATCATCATTGTAGTAGGACTGATAGAGTATTTCAACATCAATAGGAGAAATTACAGGAGTAACATTGAAAGATCTGAATAATGAATCATAATCAAATGCCCAAGAGGTACCTTTTGTATCCTGAGGAACAGAACGATTATCACAGTCAATATGAAACCATTCTTCAATTTGACATGATTCTTTGTTAAAAACTCTCTTATTATGAGAATTTGCAACATATCCCAAGAAAATTCCCTCAATCGCCTTCGAGCTGAATTTAGTAGGAACATCGCGAGTCTTTAACAAGGTACATGGATTCCCAAAGGGCAAAAGATACGCCAGATTAGGTTTTCGATTATTCAGAAATTCATAACATGTTTTGTTGTGTTTCTTCACGGTCAAAACCCTATTGAGAACATGACAAGCTGTATTTACTGCCTCTGCCCAAAAAGTAACCGGCAATTTTCAATCAGATAACATAGGTAGAGTCGTCTCAATAAGAGTTCTATTATTCCGTTCCGCAACACCATTCTGTTGACGAACATAAGGAGAACTGAATTCATGATGGATTCCCTTCTTCAAGCAGAATAAACCCAAATTCCCATTCTTGAATTCTGTGCCATTGTCACTACGAATTCTCCTGACTTGCAAGTTGAACAATTTCTCAAGTCCTACAATTAGGAACTTAAGAATTTCAGCTGTTTCATCCTTAGAAGCAAGAAATTTGACCCAAGAAAACCTCGAGTAATCATCAGTCATTACCAAACAATAAGATTTGCCACCTTCACTCTTAACACTAATAGGTCCGAACAAATTCATATGTAACAAATCTAAAGGAGTCACAATAGAAGTAGTCAACTTTGAAGGATGAGACTTCCGGTGCTGCTTTCCCTTCTTGCGAAACAGATAACAGATTATGTTCTAGCTGCTCAACATAATTGACTTTCTCAAAGCTCAATCTCCCATTCGACATAGTTCCTTGGCCAGAAATATTTCCTCCTTTCTTTCCTGCAAAAGCAATGTATCCTCCTTGAATTTCTTTCACATTTTCCAATAAATTAAGGTTTCTCGTCATGTGCCGAGAGCATCCACTGTCAACATACCAATGGTTGCCAATGATCCTCCTTGGAGTTCCCTGCACACAAACAGAAATGATTAGTTAGTAATAGAGACCCAAGCCATTGTCGTCTTGGGTCGGCCTGATTCATCAAAATAAACTATTTCCTTCAATACACAATCAAATTTCTCCTGAATTTTAGGAGATTGTTTCCCAGAAACAGTAACAGTGGATTTAGGTTTCCACTTTGATGTAACATGAACCTTGTCAGTCTCTCTCATCACCTCAACCTTGTTATTTACCACTGGTTTTTTGAGAATTTTTCTCAACCGTTTATTTCTTCTACGTCTTTGTGGTCTTGACAATTTTTCTTTTGGTTGAGTAGTCTCACCAATTGACTCAATCTTCTTCACAATTTTTACTTTATCAAAAGCAGTCTGGACACTTGGCCTTTTTTCACAACTATCCACATTCTTACTTACTGATTTTGCTGGTGGATTTACAAAAGGTTGTGCCAACTTTGGATTCTCCAGACGCTTCCCCAAGTTCTTGTTTGGACAATCTTTCAAGATATGACCAACAACACCACAATGAAAACAATCACGTTTTTCCTTGTAGACACGAACATACTTTTATTTCTGAACCTTGAGTGAAGTGGATGATGAACACTGAGAAATAGTGTTTGTTGAACGAACAACCTGATGAGTTTCCTTTTCAAGTTTCTTTCTACAAAAATCAAGAGTTAAAATTTTCTCAATCTTGTTTGTCTCTTGTGAATCAAAACCACCACTTACAAACGGTTTAACTGGTTTAAAAGTAGATTTAGGTTTTGGTTGTTCACTCACATCATCTGGTTCAGTTAGAATGCACCTGTCTCTGGTCACTGTTTTTATTATGACCGGTTCCACATACTTACAATCTTTCACTATGCCTTAAACTTTCTCTGAATCAAACACTTCATCATCACTTGAATCATCATATACCATGTCATTACCAGTAACAAGATTGATGTTCAAAACATTTTTTGGTTCCAGATCTTCAACCAAAACTTCTTCAATCAAACATGGGGTATAATTTGCATTAAACGGTGGACAATAACCAACACCTCCCCCAATCTCTGTATCATCAAAAGAAGGACAAGAACCAACCCACCAATAACCTTTTCACCCGAAGCTTTATCATTATAATATTCCAACAAGAAACTGGAATTCATATAACACTCAAGCTTGCGTAACAATTTTGTTACCTCTGTCTGTGACACAGCAAGTTCATTAATTTTCTTTTCATACTCAGAGTATGACACATCGAGATGAAATGCTTGTTCATTTACTTTGGTTTTCAAAACTTTAATATCATCTTTTAGAGATTCAATTTTAGCTTTCAAAACTGTTTCATTTTCCTTCAAAATTTGGTTCGATGTGTACATTGCTTTCATGTCACAAAAGAGCTTCGTGTTATCGTCACACAATCTCATAATTTTGAATTCAAAATCAATGCATTTTAAACAAGAGTCAACCTATTTTACCTGTGTTAGCATCGGCCATGAATGCACTCCCTTCAGCTAACATATCTGTAATCTTTTCTGTAACCTTTCCAGCAGCTCCATCATTCAGTAAATCTTCATTTGAAAACTTTGGTTCAGTCGTCTGAGGCATTGACTCTTCACTTTCATGTAAACTCCCAGAATCTGTAGAGTCACTATCAGAAGAACCACTTTCAATTCCATCTTCATGATGTACTTCAGCCAGAAAAGCTTTCATCTTGTTGAGATATCAAAGTTGTGGAAGTACTCTGTTTGTTTTGATTGCCTTGAGAGTTTGAAGGTCCTTGATTTTGATTTCTTGGTTTTGTACATTCTCCAGCAAAATGACCAAACTCCTGATAATTATAACACTTCGCCTTAGACTTATCCATTCCCATCTTGGTTTTGCTTGATGCCCTAATAAACTTCTTTCTAGTTCTCTTCAAGTGATCTTTTCCTTGTCTCAACCACAATGCCATGTTCCACTGAATATTCATTTCTTCCAAAGTATCTTTATCCAGCTGTTTAAAATCCTCCTCAATCATATCAGGATCAGTGATCTTACCACCAATAAAATTTTCATAAGAGGTTAAGAATGATGCAATCATTGCCATCATATCATTAGCTGCAGATGGAGAAACTTTAGTAGAACATGAATGACCTTCATTATGAGTTGAACATCCAGAGTTTGAAGCAACAAAGCATGTATGTTCTTGACAAGAACTGTCTTTAGGAACATCAGACGACTCTCCCGAAAATAAAGCAACTACACCAGATTTCAGTGCTGATGTACCTTTCCCAAAGTAAATGCTTGGATCTTGATAAACAATGTCATTCTTTTGTTTATGTAGATCATATGATTGAATCTTTCCCATCAAATCTTCAAGACTAAGATCATCAAATCCAGATTGTTCTTTGATCACTATGGTGTACATCTCAAAATGTGCTAGTAAAGCATCCAAGAACTTTTCAAGAATCTTCCTGTTTTTGTAAGTGATATCATTGTAGACCATTTCACTTAGAAGATGATAATATCTTGACATGAGTTCATCCACCGATTCACCATCAAAGTGTTTAAAAACACTAAATTGTTTCTTTAACAATTATTTTCTACTCTTCTTGATATCAGTGCTACCCTCACATCTATTAGCGAAACCTTCCCAAAGTTCACGAGAAGTCTTAAACTTCTTGAAAGTATGCTAGATATCCAGAGGTAAACACATGGATAAAGCTGCATGAGCTTTCTTTTCACGATCATACAACTTCTTTTCATCATCATTAAGAGCTGAAATTGGTTTTGGTGTATCCGACACACCCATATGACGATGAACAGGATGCTTATATCCCTCACTAATAGGAATCCACAAACTCGTGTCATTGATATTAATATAATTCTTAAATCGACTTTTTCAATTAGAATAATCTTTGAGATTCATAAGCCTAGGTGGCTTGGTTGGAGTTCCAATCTCATTGTCATGATTCAGTAAATGAGTCATATTGTTCACTTGATTTGAATTGGAAGACATTCTTGAACACACTTCAACACTAAGAAAATTTTTAAAAAATTATGTAATAAGCGAACTTAACAAATTCGCTTACTAAGTTTGCCTAAATGTAATCCAGCGAACTTAATAAGTTTACTTGATAAGTTCGCCCGTAACTGATCAAACAAGTTCGCCTGTATCAGCTGAAGAATAAGGAAGATTGTTCTAACACCCAAACGCACGAACATATCCGAAAATTTCCATAAATCTCGATTTAGAATGAATTAGAGAAATTCCTTTTGTAGGATTCTTCAAATAATGATTTAGAACACTTTTAACGGATCAATTTTGGTAAAACAACACCAAAAATGAAGAAATCACTCAAAATCCATCACAAAAAATCGTAAAACTCTCAAGAACACAAAAACTTCCGAAAATCTCCCTCTTGTTGTGAAAAATCAATCGAGACAATGTCAAACAACAGTAGCTAATCAAGAGCAATAGCTCTGATACCACTTGTAAGTCCCAGCGGGTCTAACGATCGATCTCTGCTGTAAAACACGTGATACGTACACGAAGTGCGAAATCTTTATGTATACGTATGTCTCGAATACTCACGCACGCAATGCAATCACACAAGACACGATTTCATAAAATCTCCTTGTATTATCAATAAGCAGTCAACACATAGTAGTTCTAGAAAAATTACAGAAAAAATTTACAAATGAGAACAACTCTTGAACTATTTGTATACAACACAAACTGAATCAGTTCGCCATCTTTAGTTCAGGCGAACTTGTTAAGTTCGCCTCAACTATACCAGGCGAACTTATTAAGTTCGCCTTTACAAACTTAAACTAAGTCCATCAATCTCAAAACTCACGAAGAACTATCAGCAGCCACAGCCACATCTGATGCTGATAAAGTAAAAAAGAGCTAGGAAATTAACTCAACAATGGAAAGCAAAGTCCACACCTTCATTCTCTCAAAGCATTATCATTGGATCCATTGAATGCTAGCTTGTTAATGATTTTGATCTTTAAACACACTCACCCAAGTCTGCAATCTCTTGGGTTCCTCCTTCTAACTAGATCTCTCTTATGTGCAGGGACAACCAGGTAACAAGGATAACACCTGGGTTATAGATAGAGGTTGTTCCAGGCACATGACATGCAACAGATCCATCCTCTCAGATTTCAGGAGCTTTTATGGAGGATATGTGTGCCTTTGGGAGTGATTCAAAAGGATGATCTATCACTGGATAAGGAACTGTGACCGATGAAAGAATGAGTATTGAAAAGGTGAACTTTGTAAAAGAGTTAGAGTTCAATCTCATGAGGGTGAACTTCTGAGATTCTAAAATCTTACATTCTTAGGGTTGAAAATCAAAGCAATCAGAAAGTCAAAACCATAAGGTGTGATCAAGGTACATAATTTAAGAATCATACCTTGAACTGTTTTTATAAGTGCAAAGGAATTCAAATGTGACATCCGGCAATTTAGGGTTAACCCCGTTATCATAATCTAGTTAAATCTTAACTTAGTTAACCTAACTTAAACTCCAGGGACTATTTATGTCATTATATAAACTTAAACTTCAAGGCCTAATTGTGTAATTAGTCAAAACTCTATTCTGTTGACTTTTGAAAGTCAACTAACCATGTACTTAACTCGTTTCTAACCTCAAGGACTGCTTCTGCCAAATCTCTAAACCTAAATCATGTAACTACAGGGACTAAAACTGAAATTACCAAATTCTTGACTCTGTTTGACTTTAGGTCAAACTCGTGGCTTTTGTCTCAATTCAAACTTCATAACCGAAATTCGATCATGTTGTAACTGTCTTACGCGAATATTATCATTAACAACCTCATTGAAACCCTTAAACACCATCATTATGCACGAATTAAACCAATTAATGGCTAATCAAACCAAATCAGTCGAAACCGTCGACCCTTCATCAAATTCGGCAAATCCCCGTATTGTTTTCTCAAATTGGGCACACACACACCTTATTCACATCTGTGAGAACCTGTTACTCAAGTCAATTCTGTCGGAGAAGATGTGGCAGTCACCGGAGGTCAACCTCATCATCGTCGGCGTCGGTTTTGATCGAGCACCCTCAATTCGAATCGGTTTCTGGTAACTAAACCCTCCTTTAGCTTTGTTTTTATTCCTGGAACATAAGCCCTATGATATTTTTGGCTTATAACATCAATTCGATTGAAATCAAGAACCTAGGGTTCATATGCATTATGTTTAATCGAAACCCTATTTACACTCAACCAAAACGAAATTAAATTATATCTTTAGACTCGTAATCATCTGTATAATGAAAGCCCTATGATAATTTGATACTATAACATCGGATTTACCTCGATCCATATCTAGGGTTTGTTTATAAAAACAATTTGGGGTTTTTGATCTTAATCACCACCTCAATGAAATTAATCTATGCCATCAGTTTTGCAATCTTCTGTTTAGTAAAAGCCCCATGGTTTTGATCCATAATCTTATAGAATTTGATCGTATTGATTTCAAGTTGTAACCTAGGGTTTTCGGACTTTGAAACAGAAGTTAAACACGCTTAGACTTGTTGTTTTTCAAATTAAAACCCATCTCATGTTCGAAATCCTTTGTTAAACAAAACCCCCATGATATTATAGTCGATCATGACCAGATTTGGTGGATTAAGGGTTGGGTTCGATCGAATGTGGGTAAAGGGGAAGAACTCAGGGGAGTTTCTAATTAAAACCATTTGGGTTCGATTTCTATTGCGAAACCCTAGCGGGCGAGACTGGTTAAGTGTGTGTGCTGATGGGGAGGAGACCCGGGTTCGAGTCTCCCTACCCCTGTTTTGGTTTTTAATTATTTTCAAGCCATTATTTTTTTATTAAACCTATCCATATATTATTATATTAATATATTAATGAGTTTTAAACCGGAAAACCACCCGTAGGCTCGGGTTTGATTTTATAACCTATTTTTTATATTATTTCACACTTTTATAATAGTATGTTTATATTATTATTTAACCTATAACTCCGAACAAAATAATATATTCATATTATTTCCAAACCGTAACTTCAAATCACAAAAATATATTTATATAATATTTTCGCCACGTTTATAAACGTAGTATAACGTTTCAAACTAATAAAATACTATATTTATTTATATTATTTCTCACGTTATTATAATCCGAATAAAATAATAGTATTATTATTTTGTCACAAAATTTATTGATCTTGTAAATTCTCTAAGTTTAAAAATAATATATTAAATTATATTATTTACCTAAGTCATTATTTGATGGTGCAAACGTATGGTTATATTTCTTATATTTTGTCATTCGTCGCGAAACGTATTTATTCTAATTAGTTAATTTAAGAATCTCTTATTTCCCATAGAAACGTTTGTCTACTCTTTGATCATTAGAGCGTTTTAGGATGTTCAATCTTCAGTGGCGTCGTCACAAATCCCTTTGTATCCCTAATTATTATGTGTATAATTCTAGAGCATACGTAAGCCGTGCATGCTAACACTTGTGGTTTCAAACTCATCCTCGTGTGAATCTAGCTACGCAAATCAGGTGAGTTTTCACGGCCTCTTTTTACTATTTTAAACTTGGGGAGAAAACATGACGTAAACTCTTTTGATTTTTGTAATTCATATATGTTATCACTTGTATAACTATGCGTACACATCTATCATTAAGTCCTCACATCGGACCCTTAATATGAACATAGCGAGGTAATTTGAGTAGTACTACTGGGTTTGACAAACCACACCCGCGTTAGTCGCACTAACTCGATTGGAGGTCGAACGGGTGCAATATTGACCTAAACATGCACCATGGTTGATAGGCCTGGTGGGAGGCAAACACATAAACAGTTAGCTTTCGGTTGCGAGTGCATTAGTAAACATGTATATGGGTTAGCTACCTGTTGATATATATATATATATATTGAATGTACATTAATCTAATAAACATTATTACAAACTGAATCCTGTGAACTCACCAACCTCGTGTTGACACTTTTCTTACATGTTTTCTTAGGTCACTAAGTTAAGGCACATGTGCACGATTAGGACATGCATGGAGTCCTAATATTAATTTCATATTATTCAAGACATTTTTTTACTATTTCATTTATGTTATTTTGGAATAGACTTTGGGCGCGTTTTTTTTTGCGCATTTACTTTTATTATCGCCTCCGCAATTACTCTAAACTTATATATTATTACATTTTAAGTCCTATATAGTGTCGTTTGATGTAACTAATGACTGAGATCCTGGTTTGTCACACACCAAACAGTAAAACTCCGTTAGTGGAATTTGGGGGTGTGACAGATTGGTATCAGAGCCATTGGTTATAGAGAACTAGGACTGAATATTAGACTATAACCTCACACATTAGTTACATGGTATAAACATTTGAGTTGGCACTTATATCTTACGTTACAAGCTATGTCTTCACCACATTCATCGCCCGTTGCACCAGAGCACGATGCTCCCATCATGTCTTCACCGGAGCCTAAGAGGCGTCGGTTCAGCCCTACTGATGACTCCACGAAGCATGGTGAGCCCAGTCATGTGCGGTCAGGAGATAACCCGCGCGAATGGGATTGGTTCCCGGAGATGATCCAGAGTTGGATCAAAAGGGAAGGGGTTCCATCCCCATATTTTGGGGCTACATCTTCCTCACCGACCCTACCCAGCCTTCTGTCACACCCCAATCAACGGCGTATTATTCGTCGGGGCGGACGCGGTTGTTCAAAAGCACATGGTTGACTATTAAAGTTTAAATAATTTCATTTATACTTTCAAGTTTACAATACAAGAAATAAAACAAAGCATAACAAGATACAAAGTTTAATTTGACAAGTTCTAAGTCCAAAGCATCCTATGTGTTCATAAACAAGTCTCATGCTAGTGTACCTGAAACAAGTAAGAAAACTGCCAACTAAAAATAGTTGGTGAGATACAAAGGTTTTAACATAGTTTAGCAAAGTTTTGGAAAGTTTTACAATTCACTATGTCATGCATTCTATAGTATAAGTGTGAGAACAAAACATGTTAAACATTGCGCATATCAATCATCCAACCAAGTTTAGGCATAACCCGAAGGTTACCCTTAAAAGTTTAAAGTTTAAATTCAGTAACAATCACTATGGGCTCCCCCCGAATGGTCAATCAATCTAGGTGGATTGGTGAAATACAATAGATCTATCATTGTTACCATAGACTTGATCAAAGTTAATGGATATGCTAGTATTAAGTCTAATTTAAGCATGCAAGTCTCAAGCATAACACAAGAATAAGCATATAGGCATAGTTATATAAGAATTGTATAAGATTGGATGTTTGTGCATGTTTCACCTCGAGTTTATAAAGAATGTAAAACGAAAAGGGGCTAAGTTTATTCACTTGGATGATAGTAGAGTGTCCAACAAGGCTAAGTGTAGCAAGACTTTGAGGGAGAATATCCTCACGATAAGCCTAAGAACAGAAGTCTAAAGTTTCAAGTTTGATTCTATAAGTCTATGGCAAGTATCTAGGATTCTAAGATTGACTACGATTCCAAAAGGTAGGCGGGAGTGATTTTGTTTATAAGGTTTAAATCAAGTTTCAAATGATGTTTTAAATAAATAACATAAGACTTTAATATCAAAGTGTAATAAGTTCATTTGTTTAGAATAACTATTAGTTAAATAGTTATTTAAAAAATCTTTACAATTACACAAAAATAGGTAATATTAATCTAATAAAGTTTTCTAAGTACTTTATAAATAAGTAAATTAAGTGTAAGACTAAATAATTTCTAAAGATTTATAACTATTATTTAAAGAATAATTATTTATAAAGAATAATAATTATTTAAAGACTAAATAGTTGTTAAAGGTTAATAAGTATTATTTCAAGAATAAAATATTTATTAAGGATAAATGAAGTTATTTAACTAATAAGTAGTGACAAAGATAAATAATTATTAAGGTTAAATAATTATCTATAAGAATAAATATTTTTTTATCAATATAGATCATTAAGATTTATTAAAGTATTTAAGTGTTTAAACATTTATTTTATAATTTAACTTGTAAATAAATAATGTTTAGAATGTAGTTGTAAGTTTAAATAAATAATATGTAATTATAAGTTTATAAAAAGTTAAATAAAATTTCTTATAGAGTTTACATCTTAATAAAAGATGTATGAATGTTCTTAAAGTTTAAATGAAACCATAAGTTTAATAAGTATTAAATTATAAGTTTAATACTATTTAAATAAAGTTTATGTTTAAAATTATAAGTTTATGTGTATTCTACATTTATATGAGTTTATAAATTATAAGTTTCTTTTAACTTTAGGTTTTATAAAGTTTATAAACATTCTAAAAATAAATAAAGTATATTTATTTTCTATGTTTTAAAATAAATAAATAGTCAAACTTTGAATGAAATAGATACAACTTTTATAAAATGCACTATTTCGTAAGTTTTCTATTTTTAAATTATTATGTAAGTTTTATAAATTTTTCTAATTTTATAAATATTATATAAGTTTTCTGCTAAATGAAAGTTTAATAATTTAATTTATAGTTTTTACACAAAATAAGTTTATTATTTCAAAACAAATAACAACTTAAAGTTTCTGAGTTTATAAAACAAATTCTATTAAATGTATAAATCTTATAAAAGTTTAGAACATTTTTATAGTTTTTAAGTATTTAAAACTTATTTTATAGAGTCAATTATTGTAAATTCTAATTAAGTTTAATTTAGTTAAAATATTTCCAGAAGGTAAAACTGAAATAAAATTCATCTTTAAGTTCATAAAGGTTTAACAGCATTTATAAAAATTATTAGAAGATTTAAAACCTGTTTAAAAAGGCTAAGAATAATAAAAGGGCAAAACTCGGCTGGCCGGATTCGAACCCGGGCCTCCCGAGTCACACACACATGCATCTCACCACCTGGCTACGGGCCTCGATGGTGATTATACCTGAAAAATAAAAAATAAACACATGTTTAAATCATCCCTAATCCCCCGTATGAATCATAGATTCTAAATCCCTAAATACGAATCGAAAACCCCCTGTCATTGCAAATTGACAGAGGGCTTTTGTTCCTTGACTGAAAATGAAGCTTTTGGCTTTCGAATTACCTGGAAGGATGAGGAAACGAGTGAGAACGGGTCTGGGTTTGAAGAAGGCTGTCCACGATCTTAATCGGCAAATGCAGGTATGATACGACGAAATTGAGAGTATAAGGAATAATGGTGTGATGTCGCTAGTGTAATCCAGTAGGTATTTATACGCAATTTCATCATTTGTAACATCCTAAAAATAATAAAACGAATAAATATAGCAAGACCGGTGATTTAATTGGAATATTTAAACAAAAAGGGAGCAGGCCTGGGCCCGGCTTCAATGGGCCGAGGGAAGCCCATGCACATAAGAGGCAAGGCAGCCCTCTTCCCTGCTCATTTCCCCAACTCACGCAGCTTTTAGAGAGAGAAAGGAGAGCTCGGGTCTAGAGAGAGAAAGTGACGGATCAACTCGGGAATTCAGGAGAACGTTGCTGCTATTCTCGTGATCATATCCTCTGAATCAGAAATCCAATCCAGGTAACGATTCGATCACATTATGAGTTTTTGTTCGTTTTGGGAGTTTTCGGGTTTTGGCTAAAAAGACAACGATTTTGCGGATGAAACTTGAAAGTGAGCTTAGGTATAGCATCTAGAATGAAAAACGAACGTTTTGATCAAAGAAAACTTAGATATCGACATGATCAGAATCGCATGCAGAACATTCGGATTTTTGGGGAAGGCGATAAGTGCAGACCCATCGAAACTACTTAGTTTCGATATATGCAGACCCAATCGAAACTACCATAGTTTCGATATGAGCCCCCGATCCGAAGCTAAGATAATACATAAGTTACTTATCGAAACTACTTATCGAAACTACCTATCGAAACCACTTATCGAAACTACCTATCGAAACTACCTATCGAAACTATCTATCGAAACTACCTATCGAAACTACTAAGTTTTGACAGAAACAACCTATCGAAATTACCAAGTTTCGATATAAGCTAATCAATCGAAACTACTATGTTCAAGCATAGTAATGTCTAGTGTCATCTAGGAGCACCATCTTATGTGTATGACTTTATTATACAGATCGTGAGTGACATTAGTGAAGCCCAGTAGCCAGCTTAGTGTATTACAGAAACTACTCATCAGGTGAGTTCTATGTGCCCCCTTCTAGGTTATGTGCAAATGTTTTCAAATGTTTTGGGGCTGAAATGTATACACTAAGTGAATAAATGTTATGAATGTCAATGTGATCATACGTGGTATACAAGTATATATATACCTATACACGAAAAAGAATTTATGAATAAAGAATGTAAAGCATAATTATAAAGAATGAAATGAATGAATGACATAACATGTAAGAATGAAATCCTGCTTTATATCCATGTATATATTGCTTGCCAAGTACAGAAAATGTTATGGACGCTTCAATGATAACGGCTACTTCGGTAGACGGACGACCATGTGATTATTTTACAACCGGGACAAGTGCGTTCCTTCATCAGCTAGGACGTACGAATGCCATTAAAGGACGGTCGAAGCAATTGGCATATTATAGTAGAACGGTTGTATAAATAATAGTCGCATGGGAAACGGATACCTTCGGGTAGACGGGCGAATTACGGCCTACGACGGTAGGACGGTTGTAAGTCATGACGGACGGACAAAGGTTGCCGGACGGTTGTAAGAATAAAATGACGGACGGCACTTGTTGCCGGACGGTTGTAAGTATAGGTGGGCCATGACGATGGACCACGGTGATTGTTTTTGTGACATTCGTAAGCAAATGACGGGTTGATCACCCTTATATAGTATGACCCATGAAATTAAAGAAAGAAAGAAAAGAAGGAAAAGGGTGAATGCATATATATATATATATATATGAAATCACAAAAATACAGAAAAGAAAGATGAAAAGAAAGGCAAAAGTTATGAATACGTATTTATATGAATGACTATACAGTAATGCATACTTATAGAGTAAAGAAAAGAATGTTTATATCAAATCGCATTAAACTAGAACTCACCAGCGTTAGCTGACTTTTAGTATACATTTCAGGAAAAGGAAGAAAAGGTCGTGCGATGGCGTGAAGGTTACCCGGCACAAGACTGACATCCCACTTTTGTTTGTTAAGACAATGTTGTGTTTTTAATTGTTAAGACTTCCGCTGCTATGTAATGTAATTGAATGATGAAGATTTTTAATTTAAATTCAGTATTTATGGCTATGTTTATGAGTAAATCCAACAAGTGAGGTCACCCGGGAAAGGGGCCTTACATCATTAATGTCCGATTAGGTGGGGAGATTACGAATGAGAAATTTTTAGTTTAAATTCGTATTACGCGGATGTTAAACTTGAAATCGAGCATTGAATGGTGTTAGGTTTAGGTCACACGCCTGATGAGGAGCTCGAGGTTCATCGAATTTGGCCAGAAACGCTTTTTTTTGAATAAACGAGGGTGAAACCGGTCGTGGGAGGGTTCGAACTCGCGACTGGTTCCAAGTCTGGGAGTTTGGTCAAATTACAAGTTTGGTCCCTGAAGTTTCCAGCCTTTATCATTTTATGTAAAGACTTGGACTTTAGTTCTAAATGAGTTTCAAAAATGACAGTTTTCGTCTCTAAAGTTTATAAAAACAATAATATGCTTTATTATTATTATTATTATTATTTTTATATATAAAACTAAATAAGTTTTATTATTTTATAATTTTATAAAATAATTTATACGTTTTATTTGTTTATAAGTCTTGGTATTTAAAATAAGTTTATTAATTATACATTTTATATAATTACAAACTTACAAAGTTTTAAGGATTTTGATACATTTTATTTGTAACATACATGTATATACTTTTAACTAGATTTATAAATATATATATATATATATATATATATATATATGTGTGTGTATGTGTGTGTGTGTCAAGCATAATTGTTTTCTTACATATATATATATATATATATATATATATATATCCCTTAGATTAATATTTATCATTTAATAAAAATAGGTTTGTAATAGGCTTTCAGAATTTTAATTTAAAATACGTGCGTTCGTAAAAGTTAGGTCGGAAAAATCCTGGATATTACAGTCTCCCCTACTTTAGAAAATTTCATCTCGAAATTAAATTAGAAAGGTTTGGTTTCGAATTTAGGTAAACGGTATGTACAGGGATAATGAGGAAGATACTTCACGTTCCCAAGTAAGATCTGGGCTACGTTTAGACTTTTGAGTGGACTATGATGATAGGAATTTGGTTATGCTGGAGTTTATAGATTTCTGGTTTATGATTGCCAGGAGTTACCTTAAGAAGTATATAGTTTCATCAAGGGGTATGCAGATTTAGTTTTTGGAAATGAGCCTAAAGGGAAAACCTGTCGCATAGTAATTTGAATTCTAAAAGTGAAATGCATTACTTGAGATAAATTTGATGACAATTTGATGATCTGAGTTTGCTTAAAGTATAGTCTAATATGCCCAAGGATTGTTATGTGACCTGAGTTCCGTTGCTATCTATCACGATAGGTCACGGGTTATAGCACACGACAAAAGTTCCCATGTCTTTCCATGCGCTGATTTTCATAATTACGTGTGCACCCGTATGTATTCGAATCATTGCATAGTCCATATAGATCCTTCCGTTTGTGTGTGGGTCAAGAGGGGGCACATAGATTGCTTAGTGCATAACTATTTTTTTTCACGTGAGATTAGTTATTAGTTAACGGAGTCCCTAGAGGGAAACGTCAATCAGTAAGTAAAGAGTAATGATGTGGCATGACTTAGGGTTTCAAAGCTTCCTCGTGTTTGAACAAGAATACGTCAAACCCCGATTAGTTTAAAGTCTCACCTCTTTCTCGTGTTTGAACAAGAATACGTCAAACCCCGAGTAGTTTTAAAGTCTTTCGGTTTCCAACTTTAGTGAATAAAGCGTGTGATCACGCCTTGAGTATAAGGTGATCACTTAAATACTCTTGTGCTCATGAGACGTGTGGGAAAGTTTTTTTGTAATAGGATCAATTGTTATACGTTCCTTATTCCTATATAGGAGATTCTGGTTGTTGTTTGGTTTTGATTCGAAGACAAATGAGGTACTTTGCTATGGTGAGCAATGTCCTTCTTCATACTAGTTTCTAGTATTAGAAGTGAAGTTTCTTGTGCGTTTAGGACGAAACTAGTAACAAGTCTTATAAGTTCTATTCAAGATGAAAGTATAACGACTGTCGAACTCAGGAATTTAGGTATGATTTAGTAAGACAAATCATTTAGCTTAGATTGAAGTCATGACATTTCGTTGTACATGCTTACCTTTGGTAACCAAAAGGTATTGAGCTTTATAGTTACGGGTTTGAATGTCGTACATTCTTGTATCACGTACCAAGGTAGGTCCCTCTAGACTTAAAGTTTTGAGTTTATAGTAAAGTGTATTTTGTGTATACGTAAGTTTATTGTTTTGACTCTCGTTGTGGTTTATGGTGAATCTTTTATCTAGCAGGATTTATTTCTTAACGATAAAAGTCTTCTAGTGTAAGATAATGGGAAAGTTTTGATAGTACTTATAGAAATGTGTTTTATGAATAATTGATCTTGTTTTGCGGGAGTAATTTGTAGCTCATTCTTGTTTGTGTATAGATGAGATGTTCAAAGAATAATGAGTTAGACAAAGGATGAGTGGTTATAAGAAGGATTTCTCACGAGACAAGTACGATTAATAAGTAGTTAGTTTAGTCAAGCCTTTAGAAATGGTAATTTTTTAAGAAGTAAAGGTCATAGTGGATCAAGATAATGGTTCATAAGTCGTGTTGTTCTAGAAGAACTCTTTCAAAATAGAATGTTTGTTCAAAGTTTATTCTTTAATTATATGCACCACTCAGGGTTTGATAATTTAATATCTTATGGTTTGGCAACCCAGACATTATGATGTATTGCTTTTGATGAATGTGCTAGATAAAAGAGTTACGTTGTAATGGAAAAAGGAAAGATTTTGTATGGATCATGTCAAGTCAATAAGAGATACTGTAAGGCCCCAAACCCGGGAGGCCTCACTCGTTGGATTTACTCACTCACAAACAGTTCTTAAACATGAATATCAAATAACGCAGCGGAATCATTCATTCAACATAACTAAAACTTGTTCATACATGCGGAAGCGTACATTGTCAATTACATAAACTTAACATAAACAACTCATAACGGGATGCCAGTCTTCATGATCGACCGGGTAACTCTTCTCGCTTGCCAAGCATCACCGTCCATCGTCCATACCTGCCTTAACCTGAATGTGCATACTAAAAAAGTCAGCTACGCTGGTGAGTTCTAGCATTTCATAAAAACTTTAACATCAACATTTGCCAAAAACGTATCATTCGTTTAGTAAAACCTTTCACAAAAGCATGTAATAATAACATCTTTAAAAAGGTTTCGTACCCATATCATCATCAACATCATAATCATAAACACCGTTAAACGGATCGTTCATTAAAACTTTTAACATTCATTTAAGTCATACATTATTATCTAAATCTGTGTTACCCTTCGTTCCGTCATTCAGTATGGTATTGCCCCTAAGGCTAACTGCACGAAGACCGACAATACCATACATTCCGTCAATTCTGTCACACCCCGCCAAGGCGGAAACGCGAGGCGCGACGTTCATGGTTTTTCAAAGCATATAATTATTGCAAACGCATACATACAACTGGATACATGAATTAAATTTAAGGTTTTACAGCCCAAAAATAGTATTTGAAGTTACAAAATATTAATATTTTGCAAATATGACCCGAACATTATGGGTTATACAAGAAAAATCTTCAAAAGTTGTATCCACCGTGTATGCATGAACCCTATGTAGTATTACTCTTGCTATCACGATCAGTTTCCTGAAAAACATACTTGAAAATGTCAACACTAGGTTGGTGAGTTCACAGGTTTTATATATGAATACAATGAGCAAACCAATTGCATGAAAATGATCTTTACGTATATGATAAACAAAACAAGTAATGTTTGACCCATTTGTAAACTAGCTAGGAATACAAATAATATGTACATACATGAGGCATAACCAAACCAAGACCAGGTGTTTTGCCCCTCACTCGTACCTCACGAGCAATATTAGAACACTATGCAGTCATTTGGCCAGAGGGACCCATGGTTAGCGCGACTAACCATGACCGGGGGTGTCAGACCCAATAGTACTATCCATAGAATCTCAGGCTAATCTATAGCTAATGGTTATAAATATGATGATCAGGGGACTTTACGAGCTCCAAATGTGTCAACTCATGCATACATAAAGGTCGGGTCTTGTTTTCTTGTTATCATATAAAAATAGTTATAAGTATGTTCTTCCCCCAAATAGTACAAAACAGTAAAAAGGGGCCGTGAAACTCACCTTGAGTTTGTGTATGTTAGCAACGATAATTGTTCCAGTCAAACTTGACTATTCGTACCCTAATTACAAAAAGGGTAATTCTTGTTAAGACCGTACGTCTTATATGTAAATTGTTCATCGACTTAGTAAATCTGATTGCTTTTGTTTAAAATATCTTCTTAGTTTTTCAACACTTGATTTGTAGTAAAAACAGTTCTAAGTTACTGCTAAATGGGACTGATGACCAGGTATCGAAACTACCTAGTTTCGATTGAATCAGGACAGAACATAACAGATGTCGAAACTACCTTGTTTCGATTAAGCAAACTGGGTATCGAAACTATCTAGTTTCGATTGAGTACTAGGTATCGAAACTCCTAGTTTCGATTGAATAATAGCTATCGAAACTACCTAGTTTCGATTGAGTAAACAGGTATCGAAACTCCTAGTTTCGATCAAATAGGTATCGAAACTCCTAGTTTCTATCAAACTGGTATCGAAACTCCTAGTTTCGATTGAGAAACAGGTATCGAAACTCCAAGTTTCGATTACTGCAATTCTGATTGACAGAATCAGTCCTGCATATTTTTATTTTTTAAACTTGAATTCGACACACTTATCTTGTTATCTTACTTGCGTTTGAATATTTTGTATGCTTATCTACGGTTTTAAAAGAAAATATTGTAGATAGTATTGAGTTTTTACCTTAAAACAGAGATGAAGATGATGAGAGAAAACAGAGAATGATCTTGAATCTTTTGCTAAACTCTTTTCAGAAACACTTGAAATTCTCCTTAAAACATCGAATTCGTGATGGATTTTGCCTTAAAACTGGACTTCAAATTGGAGAGAAATGGAGAATTTGCCGTAAGAAAATGAGTGATAAAATGGGAATTGTGAGGAAAATGAGTGAGGTGGTATGGTTTTTACTTGAGTTTTTCTCAGGAGAGGTATGGGTCGAGGTGTAGGTTTTCTCTGCACTTCGGCCGAGAAAGTCAAGGGTAAGTTGGGTTTAGATAGTATAATAATTAGATTTAGGTATTAATATCAATTATAGTTTTAAAGGGGTAAATAAATCCGGTTTAGATCCTCCACGGTATTATAAATTTATTCTGAAAATAATTTATTGTTCTACGTAAAGTTTGTGAAAATAAAATATATATGTATATATATTTTTCTGGGTATTTGATTTAATCACTAACGTTCGTATTTAGTCGGGTTATACGGGTATGTGATCCGGTAATTCCTAGAATTACCAAAATATGAAATGGAACAATGTACGGCTTTTCTTAGACTTTAATGCCCTAATTTATTCAATTAGGTAAATCACGAACATAAATATAATATAAACTTGTTTATATCGTGTACGGATATTAACCTGAAATGTCGGGTGTCACATTCTCCCTATGTTAAAAGAATTTCGTCCCGAAATTCAATTCGTGCCATCTTGAACTGATGCATCCTTAAACAAGGAGGGGTATTTCGTCTTCATTTGATCCTCTCGTTCCCATGTATACTCGGGACCACGTTTTGAGTTCCAACGTACTTTAACCAGTTTGATTCGACTGCGTCTCAGTCTTTGAACTTTCCAATCTGTAATCTCAATCGGCTCCTCGATGAAATGAAGTTTATCATCAATGTGAATCTCGTCTGGCGGTATAATCAGCGTCTCGTCTAATAAACACTTCTTGAGATTTGATACATGAAACGTATCATGTACATTGCTTAGTTCTTGTGGCAACTTGAGCTTGTAAGCTACAGGGCCAACCCTAGCCAGTATTTCAAAAGGTCCAACGTATCTAGGGTTGAGCTTACCACGGTTACCAAAACTTGCAACGCCTTTCCATGGTGAGACTTTTAACATTACTCGGTCACCAATTTGAAATTCTAATGGTTTCCGTCTGTTATCAGCATAGCTCTTTTGTCTGTCTCGGGCAGCTTTCAGACGGTCCTTAATTTTGAAGATCTTATCAGTGGTCTCCTGGACAATCTCAGGACCTGTCAAATGTTTTTCACCAACTTCCGCCCAACATAGCGGTGAGCGGCACTTACGACCATATAAAGCTTCATACGGAGCTGCATTAATGCTCGTGTGGTAACTGTTATTATAGGAAAACTCCGCAAACGGTAAATGAGTATCCCAATTACCTCCAAAATCAATTACACACGCACGAAGCATATCTTCTAATGTTTGGATAGTCCTTTCACTTTGACCGTCCGTTTGTGGATGGTAGGCTGTGCTCATGTCTAGGCGCGTGCCTAAGGCTTCTTGTAATGATTTCCAGATTCTAGACACGAATCTGCTGTCTCTATCAGAGATAATAGAAATTGGCACTCCATGCCTAGCCACAATTTCCTTGATATAAAGCTTTGCAAGTTTCTCGGTTTTATCCGTCTCTTTGATAGGTAGAAAATGAGCCGATTTTGTCAGTCGATCGACAATTACCCATATTGTGTCATAACCGTTGGACGTCCTGGGTAACTTCGTGATGAAATCCATAGAAATTTGTTCCCATTTCCATTGAGGTATCTCGGGTTGTTGTAACAAACCAGACGGTTTCTGATGTTCGGCTTTTACTTTTGAACACGTTAAGCATTTACTGACATATGTGGCAATATCTCCTTTCATATTGGGCTACCAATATAATTCTTTTAGATCCTTATACATCTTATTTGAACCTGGGTGAATGGAGTATCTGGACTTGTGGGCTTCGTCCATAACCAACTTCCGTAAGTTACCAAAACATGGCACCCAAGTTCTATTCATGAAGTATAGAGTGTCATCTGACTTTGTCTCCAATTGTTTGATCATTCCACGTAGTGCTTCATTTTGGATGTTCTTTTCCTTAAATGCTTCTTGTTGTGCCACTCGGATTTGAGTAGTAAGACTCGTATGAATTGTTAATCCTAGAGCACGAACACGAAGAGTTGTAACTCGATCCTTGCGACTTAAGGCGTCTGCTACGACATTGGCTTTACCAGGGTGATACTTGATATCACAGTCGTAATCATTCAGTAGCTCTACCCAACGACGTTGTCTCATGTTGAGTTCCTTTTGATCGAAGATATGTTGAAGACTCTTGTGATCAGTAAAGATAGTGCATCTTGTACCGTAAAGATAATGTCTCCAAATCTTGAGTGCAAACACAACTGCGCCCAACTCCAAGTCATGGGTCGTATAATTCTTTTCGTGCACTTTTAGTTGTCGTGAGGCATATGCGATGACTTTGTCTCTTTGCATTAACACACAACCAAGTCCTTGGTGTGATGCATCGCAGTATATGACAAAGTTGTCGATTCCCTCAGGAAGGGATAAGATCGGTGCACTACACAGCTTCTGCTTCAGTAATTGAAAAGCTGACTCTTGCTTGTCATTCCAATCAAATTTCTTTTCTTTCTGGGTTAGTGTGGTTAAAGGCAGGGCTATCTTTGAAAAATTCTCGATGAATCGCCTGTAATAGCCTGCCAAACCCAGAAATTGACGCACTTCAGTCGGAGTTCTTGGTGCTTCCCAGTTTTTGATAGCTTCAATCTTGGATGGGTCGACGTGAATTCCTTCCTTGTTGATGACATGTCCAAGAAAATGCACTTCTCGGATCCAAAACTCACACTTAGAGAATTTAGCATAAAGCTTCTCATTCCTGAGTAGTTCTAAGATTAATTTCAAATGATGTTCATGATCCTCCTTGGTTCGCGAATATATTAATATGTCATCAATAAACACTATCACGAATTTATCCAAGTATGGCTTGCATACGCGGTTCATGAGATCCATGAAAACAGCTGGTGCGTTCGTCAGACCAAATGGCATAACTAGAAATTCGTAGTGGCCATATCGAGTCCTAAAAGCCGTTTTTGGTATATCTCCTTCCTGAATTTTCAGTTGATGATACCCTGATCGTAGATCAATTTTAGAATAGAAGCTAGAACCTTGTAGTTGATCGAACAAATCGTCTATTCGAGGAAGTGGATATCGATTTTTTATTGTAAGCTTGTTTAACTCTCGGTAATCAATACACATCCTAAAGGTTCCATCCTTTTTCTTTACGAACAAGACCGGAGCTCCCCAGGGTGAGAAACTCGGTCTTATGAAACCTTTATCAAGCAATTCTTGCAGTTGATTAGATAATTCCTGCATCTCGGAAGGTGCTAGTCGATACGGTGATCTCGCAACTGGTGCGGCTCCTGGTACCAAGTCGATTCGGAATTCGACTTGCCTTGGTGGTGGTAATCCAGGTAAGTCTTCAGGAAAAACTTCAGGGTAATCCTTAACGATTGGTATGTCTTCAAATCGACGTTTCTCGGGCTTCTTCTCGATGACGTGAGCCAGGAATACGTAATAGCCTTTACGTAGGTACCTACGAGCTTTCATGCAGTTTATCATCTTCAATGTCACTCCACTTTTCTCACCTTGTACCGAAAGAATTTCTCCGTTTGGGAGAGGAATATGAACAATCTTCTCAAAACAAACGATCTCGGCGTGATTCTTAGACAACCAATCCATACCAATAACAACGTCAAAGCTTCCCAAGTCAATAGGTAACAGGTCTATACTAAAGGTGTGGTCTTTCAAACATAGTGTACAACCCTGAATGACTTCTTCGGTTTTAATTAATTTCCCGTTTGCTAATTCAATTGTATAATTTTGGTCTAGTTTGCTGGGCTTAATACCAAGTAGGGACTTAAAGTCTTTTGACACAAAACTCATATCAGCACCCGTATCGAAAAGTATAGAAGCATAATGATTGTTTATCAGGAACGTACCAGTGACAATGTCAGGGTCCTGGCGTGCGTCCCCAGCTCCCATCACGAACGCTCTTCCTCGGGCCTGATTGTTATTCTGATCATTCAACTTGGGGCAATCTTTCCTGTAGTGCTTCAGATCTCAACATTCGTAGCATCCTTGCTTAATCTTATCGGTGGGGTTGGCATTGAGTCGACATGTCTGCGCTCGATGCCCAAACTTTCTACACCTTTCACATTGAGTGCATTTCCCCACATGGTGATACCCACACTTATCACACCTCGGTTGGGGGCCAGCATAACCCCTTTTCTCCACAGCGTTAGCAGCAAAAGCTTTCACAGTCTCTTGTCTCTTATAGGCTTGATTCCTAAATTGGTTATTTGGTTTTCCCACCCATTTCCTCTTTTCTCCTAACTTTCTTTCCTCAGTTTCCTTTTTCTCGAACAAACCATTACGAACAACATCATCCCTTAGTTTGTAGGCTAAGACTATGGCACTCTTGGTATCCATGGGGTTCGACGAAGTCACCATACTACGAATTTGAGGTGCGAGACCCCACAAGTACCTTTCAACCTTTTTGTACTCTGGTGTGACCATGTGTGGCACCAAGATTGCTAGTTCATTGAACTTGTCAGTGTAACCAGCCACATCATCTCCTATCATTTGAAGGTTCCACATTTCAGTTTCGATTTTCTGCAATTCATTTCGAGGACAGTACTCCTCGATCATCATGGTCTTTAGATCATCCCAAGATAGCTGGTAGGCAGTCTGTCTTCCCAATGTTTTCATCTGAGAATTCCACCAGGTTAATGCTTTGTCAGCAAGCGTGCATGTGGCATATTTCACCATACAGTCAGCGGTGCATTCACTGATATCAATCACAGATTCCATCTTCTCAATCCACCTCATCAGGCCTACTGCACCCTCGGTGCCATTGAAGTTGCGAGGGTTGCAGGAGAGAAAAGCCTTATAAGTGCACTTGTTGCTCGAAGCATCTGTAGGGTCACAAGTCAATATTTTTAATAATGTTGTTAACTTAGATCGTGACTGTTACAGAGGTTATTACACATTCTGTTACCTCCAGAACCTCCAGCAGTGCCACTGCCTCCTGCACCTCCTCCGCTACCACTACCATTTCCTCCGACGTTATTCCGATTGGCTTCGTACTGCTCCAAGGCGGCGGCTACACGTTGTGATATGAGTTGCTCAACTTCTGCAGAAATCGTCGTGTTGTTTTCACCAGTAATGTCACGCGGTGTCCTTCTTTTGGGTGCCATGGGTCTGAAGTCGAAATGGGGTTAGTGTGTGACGATGTTCAGTGTCTACGATATCCGTACAATATGATGATAAGTTATGACATGCATATGCAATGAAAAACGTCTCAGTGAGTCATTTAAATTATAGACTAGGTTCGGTTTTTAGACTCCTAGTTCGCTATAATTAATGGCTCTGATACCAATCTGTCACACCACGCCAAGGTGGAAACGCGAGGCGCGACGTTCATGGTTTTTCAAAGCATATAATTATTGCAAACGCATACATACAACTGGATACATGAATTAAATTTAAGGTTTTACAGCCCAAAAATAGTATTTGAAGTTACAAAATATTAAGATTTTGCAAATATGACCCGAACATTATGGGTTATACAAGAAAAATCTTCAAAAGTTGTATCCACCGTGTATGCATGAACCCTATGTAGTATTACTCTTGCTATCACGATCAGTTTCCTGAAAAACATACTTGAAAATGTCAACACTAGGTTGGTGAGTTCACAGGTTTTATATATGAATACAATGAGCAAACCAATTGCATGAAAATGATCTTTACGTATATGATAAACAAAACAAGTAATGTTTGACCCATTTGTAAACTAGCTAGGAATACAAATAATATGTACATACATGAGGCATAACCAAACCAAGACCAGGTGTTTTGCCCCTCACTCGTACCTCACGAGCAATATTAGAACACTATGCAGTCATTTGGCCAGAGGGACCCATGGTTAGCGCGACTAACCATGACCGGGGGTGTCAGACCCAATAGTACTATGCATAGAATCTCAGGCTAATCTATAGCTAATGGTTATAAATATGATGATCAGGGGACTTTACGAGCTCCAAATGTGTCAACTCATGCATACATAAAGGTCGGGTCTTGTTTTCTTGTTATCATATAAAAATAGTTATAAGTATGTTCTTCCCCCAAATAGTACAAAACAGTAAAAAGGGGCCGTGAAACTCACCTTGAGTTTGTGTATGTTAGCAACGATAATTGTTCCAGTCAAACTTGACTATTCGTACCCTAATTACAAAAAGGGTAATTCTTGTTAAGACCGTACGTCTTATATGTAAATTGTTCATCGACTTAGTAAATCTGATTGCTTTTGTTTAAAATATCTTCTTAGTTTTTCAACACTTGATTTGTAGTAAAAACAGTTCTAAGTTACTGCTAAATGGGACTGATGACCAGGTATCGAAACTACCTAGTTTCGATTGAATCAGGACAGAACATAACAGATGTCGAAACTACCTTGTTTCGATTAAGCAAACTGGGTATCGAAACTATCTAGTTTCGATTGAGTACTAGGTATCGAAACTCCTAGTTTCGATTGAATAATAGCTATCGAAACTACCTAGTTTCGATTGAGTAAACAGGTATCGAAACTCCTAGTTTCGATCAAATAGGTATCGAAACTCCTAGTTTCGATCAAACTGGTATCGAAACTCCTAGTTTCGATTGAGAAACAGGTATCGAAACTCCTAGTTTCGATTACTGCAATTCTGATTGACAGAATCAGACCTGCATATTTTTATGTTTTAAACTTGAATTCGACACACTTATCTTGTTATCTTACTTGCGTTTGAATATTTTGTATGCTTATCTACGGTTTTAAAAGAAAATATTGTAGATAGTATTGAGTTTTTACCTTAAAACAGAGATGAAGATGATGAGAGAAAACAGAGAATGATCTTGAATCTTTTGCTAAACTCTTTTCAGAAACACTTGAAATTCTCCTTAAAACATCGAATTCGTGATGGATTTTGCCTTAAAACTGGACTTCGAATTGGAGAGAAATGGAGAATTTGCCGTAAGAAAATGAGTGATAAAATGGGAATTGTGAGGAAAATGAGTGAGGTGGTATGGTTTTTACTTGAGTTTTTCTCAGGAGAGGTATGGGTCGAGGTGTGGGTTTTTTCTGCACTTCGGCCGAGAAAGTCAAGGGTAAGTTGGGTTTAGATAGTATAATAATTAGATTTAGGTATTAATATCAATTATAGTTTTAAAGGGGTAAATAAATCCGGTTTAGATCCTCCACGGTATTATAAATTTATTCTGAAAATAATTTATTGTTCTACGTAAAGTTTGTGAAAATAAAATATATATGTATATATATTTTTCTGGGTATTTGATTTAATCACTAACGTTCGTATTTAGTCGGGTTATACGGGTATGTGATCCGGTAATTCCTAGAATTACCAAAATATGAAATGGAACAATGTACGGCTTTTCTTAGACTTTAATGCCCTAATTTATTCAATTAGGTAAATCACGAACATAAATATAATATAAACTTGTTTATATCGTGTACGGATATAATATAAACTTGTTCAATTAGGTAAATCACAAATTCCCTTTTTGGTATTGCCCCCAAGGCTAACTGCGCGAGGACCGACAATACCCATTCAGTTGCCCTTATGGCTCTCATGTCCATAAACCGACAACTTCCATCGACGGCCACGGCTCACGGCCAATGACACCGTTGGATCATAATTTAACCTTACATGGGGTTACGTTAACCCCTGAGTAACCGTCGTTACTCCCTTACCAGTTGTACAACATCATAACCATTGACATGCCACAGAGACAATGCCCCTGTTGTTCTTGTGGCAACTATGGCTCGCTGTCCATAATCTACCACAAGGCTGGGAATCTCATTTCCCAGACTTCATTCGTCAATTCCATTCATTCGACAGATTAGATTTATAATGACTTCTTTAAAACCTTTACCTCTTTCTCTTCTCATTAAACATTTCCTCATTTAGACCGTTCATAAAACATTCGTAACCCTTTTTGGCAAAAACACTTCAAAACCTTTCCTTTCGTAAACATCGTTTCGTTAAAACATCATTTCGTTAAACATCATATCGTTAAACATCATTCCGTTAAAACATAATTTCGTTAAAACATCATTTCGTTAAAACATCATTTCATTAAACATCATTTCGTAAGTATGCACACCAGCCCAAAAACATTAACAAAACATTTAAAAGAGGGCTCTAGAACTCACCTGATACGCTAATATGGGTTGTCCTAAACGAAGGTACAACAACGTCACTTCCGATCTGAATTGATTAGTTAAATTAACATCAGACCAATCCCGACTCTAACGGTTTAACCATTCTAACATACTGACTTCACTTAATCAGTTCTGATGTCTGCGCACTTGCCAAGTGCGCAGACCCTGCTGCTTAGCAAGTGCGCAGACCATGCTTCCTGCGCACTTAGCAAGTGCGCAGGTCCTTCCTCCTGCGCACTTAGCAAGTGCGCAGGTCCCTCTTCCTGCGCACTTAGCAAGTGCGCAGGACCTGCTCCGTGCGCACCTGGCAAGTGCGCACGACCTGTTCTTCACGAAAAACCCTAACTTTCGCATTCGGGTCTGATCATGTCAAGATCCCGAACCTGTTGCATTCAAAACGTTCGTTTTCCATTAAGGAACTCAAATCCATGATTATCTTTCAGTTTCATCCGTTCAAACCTTACATTTTTACCCAAAACCCGAAAAACCCAAAAACGAACTAAAACTCAGATTTAGGTCGGATCGTTACCTGAATCGAGTTCCTGATCCGTAGGTTCTTCTCACGAGTTATGGAGTAACACTTTGCTGAAGTCTCGGGTCGATCCGCCAACTTTCTCTCTCTACGGTTTCTCTCTCTAAAAGTTGCAAATGAGAGAAAAGGGGTGGCATAGGCTATTTATAGCCAGCTGACCCATCCGACCCTACCCGCCATGCCGCGTTCGTTTATTCCGTTATTATAACTGTCGTTTTATTTTTGGGATGTTACAAGTCTACCCCCCTTACAATAGGTTTCGTCCCCGAAACCTGTCGTAAGTCAAATAGATGAGGGTACGACTCCCTCATTTCCTTCTTCGTTTCCCAAGTGGCTTCCGATCCCTTTCGATGCTTCCATTGGACTTTAACCAATTGGATAACCTTATTACGTAAACGTTTCTCCTTCCGATCAAGGATGGCCACGGGCTCTTCGATGTAATTAAGGCTGTTGTCAACCTCGATGTCAGTAAGTGGTACGTGAGCCGATTCATCCGCCAAACCCTTTCGCAAGTGTGATACATGGAAAGTAGGATGAATCCCACTTAACTCATCAGGCAACTCCAACCGATAAGCGACTTCTCCAACCCGTGCCATTATCTTGAATGGTCCGACAAACCTCGGACTTAACTTTCCTCTCTTTCTGAATCGTATGATCCCCTTCCATGGTGACACTTTCAGCATTACTCTGTCACCAATATCAAACTCAATAGGCCTTCGTCGCTTATCCGCGTAGGATTTCTGATGATCTTGTGCGGCCTTCATTCGCGCTTTGATCTGATCAAACCTTTCCGACGTCTCTCTTACGACTTCGAGACTTCCTAATTCCTTCTGTCCAATCTCACCCCAACAAACCGGGGTCCTACATCTTCTCCCATACAACATTTCGTAAGGCGGCATGCCTATCGTCGTGTGATGACTATTGTTGTAGGAGAATTCAGCTAACGGCAGATGGCTGTCCCAACTGCCACCGAAGTCGATAATACAAGCACGGAGCATATCTTCCAATGTCTGAATGGTCCTTTCGGACTGACCATCCGTTTGCGGGTGGTATGCTGTGCTGATATTAAGCCTCGTGCCCATCGCCTTGTGAAATCTTTTCCAGAACCTCGATGTGAATCGTGTGTCCCGGTCAGATACAATCGTCAAAGGCATCCCATGCCGTGCTACTACTTTGTTAATAAATACTTTCGCTAACCTTTCCGACGAGAACGTCTCGCGAATAGGTAGGAAACGAGCACTCTTCGTTAAACGGTCCACAATTACCCAAATGGTGTCATGACCTTTAGCTGTGCGAGGTAGCTTAGTTATGAAGTCCATGGTAATGTGTTCCCACTTCCATTCCGGTATATCAAGTGGTTGAATCTTTCCATACGGTTTCTGGTGCTCGGCTTTTACTTGCGAGCAAGTCAAACACTTGCTTACATACTTCGTCACATCACGTTTCATTCCAGGCCACCAGTATTCTTTCCTCAGATCTTGATACATTTTATTGGTACCGGGATGGATAGAGTAACGAGAGTTATGAGCCTCATCCAAGATCTTGGTTCTAAGCTAGCCACCCATAGGTATCCATACCCATCCAAAACGTGTCCTAACACCAAGGGTGTTATATTCCAACTTGTCCTGTTGGCCAACCATCCTTTCCTTCTTTATGTTTTCCTCCTTAAGTGCCTCATCTTGAGCCTTTTCAATTTCTCTCATCACGTCCGATGTTACCACCAACTGGCAAGCTTTCACTCTAATAGGAGTAGGCACATCCTTTCGGCTTAGAGCGTCAGCCACCACGTTTGCCTTTCCAGGATGGTACATGATCTCACAGTCATAATCCTTCAGGAGTTCCAACCATCGCCTCTGCCTCATATTAAGTTCCTTCTGTTCGAAGAAGTACTTCAAACTTTTATGGTCGAAGTAAATAGTAAACTTCACCCCGTAAAGGTAGTGCCTCCAGATTTTCAATGCAAATACGACAGCAGCAAGTTCCAAATCATGAGTCGGATAGTTGACTTCGTGAACTTTCAACTGCCGCGACGCATACGCAATCACTCTACCGCGTTGCATCAACACACACCCTAATCCCTGACCCGACGCGTCAGAGTATACCACCAGGTCTTCACTGCCTTCGGGGAGGGCCAAGACTGGAGCTTGGGTTAGCTTCTCTTTCAATTCCTTAAACGCCTCATCCTGGGTCGAACCCCATTCGTACTTTACCTCCTTCCGAGTCAACTTTGTCAACGGCGAAGCTATTTTTAAGAAATCCTGGATGAATCTCCGATAGTAGCCTGCCAATCCCAAGAAGCTACGGATTTCAGTTGGCGTCTTAGGAATATCCCATTCCTTCACCGTCATTATCTTTGCTGGGTCAACCATAATGCCGTTCGAGTTAATGACGTGACCTAGGAATTGGACTTCCCTAAGCCAGAACGCGCATTTGGAGAACTTGGCATACAACTTTTCCTTCTTCAGAGCCTCCAACACCTCCTTTAAGTGACATGCGTGATCACCCTCATTCTTGGAGTAGATGAGGATATCATCGATGAACACAATTACCGATCGATCCAACATTGGTCGACAAACCCTATTCATCAAATCCATGAACGCTGCGGGGGCGTTCGTCAATCCAAAAGACATCACGCGGAACTCGAAATGTCCATAACGTGTGTGAAATGCAGTTTTCGGTATGTCTTCTTCCCTCACCTTCAACTGATGATACCCGGACCGAAGGTCGATTTTCGAGAACCAACTTGCGCCTTGCAATTGATCGAACAGGTCGTCGATCCTTGGTAACGGGTACTTGTTCTTTATGGTACGCTTGTTCGACTCGCGATAATCAATACACATTCTCATCGAACCGTCTTTCTTCTTTACGAACAACACCGGAGCACCCCAAGGTGAGATGCTTGGTTGGATAAATCCTTTCTTAAGTAACTCGTCTAGTTGTACCATAAGTTCTTTCATTTCCACTGGTGCTAGTCGATATGGAGCCTTAGCCACGGGCTGGGCATCTGGTACTAAGTCGATTTGGAACTCAATCTCTCTGTCGGGTGGTATCCCAGGCAAATCCTCTAGAAACACCTCCGGGTACTCGCGTACCACAGGTACATCGTCTAGTTCCTTCACTTCCCTACACTTGTCAATCACGTACACCAGATAAGCCTCGCATCCGCGCCTCAAGTAATCTGTTGCCTTAATCATCGAGATGACGTTTGGCATCGGGACGTCACGATCTCCAAAAACCTTGACTTTGCTACCATTCGGAGCCTTGAGTCGGATTATCTTTCGTTGACATATGATTTGTGCTTCGTTGGCAGTTAACCAATCCATACCCAGCACGACATCAAACCCTCCCAAAACCATAACAAACAATCTGACAGGGAACCTATGACCTTCTATTTTTATCGTAGAGTTGTCAACTACCTCGGTCACTCTCACAGTTCTACCCTCAGCGGTTTCTACGTTAAAGGGTCTTTCTAGTATACTGACAGCGTACTTCACTCTCTTACAAAAAGTCACAGATATAAAACTCTTACTGGCACCCGAATCAAATAACACAGAAACAAGAGTGTTGTCAAGAACGAACGTACCTGACGCCACGTCGGGGTCCATTCTGGCCTGGTCTTGCGTCAACGCGTACGCACGAGTCTTTGCTCGGGGCCTCTCTTCCTTCTTCTCCGGGCCTTTCCCCTTCCCGGCTTCACCCATTCTTGGTTTGGTGCATTCCCGGCTCAGATGACCGGCACCCCCACAGTTATAGCACTTGTAGTGTTGTGTGCACTCACGGGAGTAGTGCCCGGTCTTGCCACACTTAAAGCACAAGTTAGATCCCAGTCTACATTCACCTACACGCTCCTTTCCACACTTCTTACAAACAGTCGGCTCATCCACCCGAGCCCTTTTATCACGAGCCCCAAACATCTTTCCACCAGTTCGCTTGTTTGAGAAGCTCGGTCTCTTCTTTGGTTCCTCGATGGCGGCGACATTCAGTGCCAGATCATCAAATACTATGCCGCTCAGTTCTACTACCGAATCATAGGTAGTAGGGGCGTTTGCCTTAACATAGGTGCGGACCTGGTCCGGCAACCCTTGAATATAGCAGGCAATCTTTCTCTCTTCAGTAGTGACAAGATGTGGCACCAGACGTGCCAGTTCGTTAAATCGGGTTGTGTACTGCCGGTGCGTCATGCTCCCGGCCTTCAAACCCAGAAATTCCCTCTCTACCTTCTCAATCTCGTTCCTTGGGCAGAAACTCTTGATCACCAAAGTTTTCAAGTCAGCCCACATCATCGAGTCAACAACCTCATCCCCCTTAGCCTGACGTACACCTTCCCACCAGTGGGATGCTTCCTCCCTCAAGGAGTTAGCAGCAAACTTCACTACCTGATTAGCTCGACACTCGCTCAGACGGATGGCGGCTTCCATACGTATTACCCAATCAAAAGTAGCCACCGCGTCCTTCTTCCCAGTCAGGACCGGCGGGTCACATGCCTTAAATGACTTATAGTCGCACCCGCAAGCAGGCGGTGCGTTGTCGGTCTCGTTGTTCTGAGCACCAGTTGCCGCACTAGATCCGCCTTCCCCACTAACTTTCTTTAATGCTTCAGCCAACAGACTTGGCAGAGAATTCTTCATCAACTCGGAGAACTCTCGAGCTATGGCTGCTCTCACTTCTGGTTCAAAAGTGAAAGGTTGTTCTGCAACTTGTGTCTGCTCGGTTCCATGCACACTAACCTCAGGTTCAGTGTGAACGCTTCCTTCTTCACTGTGCTCTTGGCGCGCAGGAATCCTGCCACGCCCACCATTTCGACCGCCGGTACGACCACCGGTACGGCCACCACGCCTTCTGTTCCCTCTCCTCGCCATTTCGTTCTATAAGACATGGAATCCAATGTCATCACGCTAGTTAACAAATAAAATTCAATAAGTACTGTAAGATGTTAATATACACTGGCCATCTGCAATTAACCATTACACTACCTTTCGATTTCTATTTGACCACATTTGTGATTCCATCAGAACACAAGTCCTTTCCTAACCCTTCCTAAGGTATACTACATACACACACTCTACTTTTCATACCTGATGCTGTGGCTCGAGTTACCCGTACTGGCATCCGCTTTCGGTCCCATTCAAAGTTTAAGTTCAGACACTAAGAGTGTCCGAATCTCTCAAACTATTGTTCTGATACCAACTTGTAAGGCCCCAAACCCGGGAGGCCTCACTCGTTGGATTTAGTCACTCACAAACAGTTCTTAAACATGAATATCAAATAACGCAGCGGAATCATTCAAAAACTTGTTCATACATGCGGAAGCGTACATTGTCAATTACATAAACTTAACATAAACAACTCATAACGGGATGCCAGTCTTCATGATCGACCGGGTAACTCTTCTCGCTTGCCAAGCATCACCGTCCATCGTCCATACCTACCTTAACCTGAATGTGCATACTAAAAAAGTCAGATACGCTGGTGAGTTCTAGCATTTCATAAAAACTTTAACATCAACATTTGCCAAAAACGTATCATTCGTTTAGTAAAACCTTTCACAAAAGCATGTAATAATAACATCTTTAAAAAGGTTTCGTACCCATATCATCATCAACATCATAATCATAAACACCGTTAAACGGATCGTTCATTAAAACTTTTAACATTCATTTAAGTCATACATTATTATCTAAATCTGTGTTACCCTTCGTTCCGTAATTCAGTATGGTATTGCCCCTAAGGCTAACTGCACGAAGACCGACAATACCATACATTCCGTCAATTCCCTTTTTGGTATTGCCCCCAAGGCTAACTGCGCGAGGACCGACAATACCCATTCAGTTGCCCTTATGGCTCTCATGTCCATAAACCGACAACTTCCATCGACGGCCACGGCTCACGGCCAATGACACCGTCGGATCATAATTTAACCTTACATGGGGTTACGTTAACCCCTGAGTAACCGTCGTTACTCCCTTACCAGTTGTACAACATCATAACCATTGACATGCCACAGAGACAATGCCCCTGTTGTTCTTGTGGCAACTATGGCTCGCTGTCCATAATCTACCACAAGGCTGGGAATCTCATTTCCCAGACTTCATTCGTCAATTCCATTCATTCGACAGATTAGATTTATAATGACTTCTTTAAAACCTTTACCTCTTTCTCTTCTCATTAAACATTTCCTCATTTAGACCGTTCATAAAACATTCGTAACCCTTTTTGGCAAAAACACTTCAAAACCTTTCCTTTCGTAAACATCGTTTCGTTAAAACATCATTTCGTTAAACATCATATCGTTAAACGTCATTCCGTTAAAACATCATTTCGTTAAAACATCATTTCGTTAAAACATCATTTCGTAAGTATGCACACCAGCCCAAAAACATTAACAAAACATTTAAAAGAGGGCTCTAGAACTCACCTGATACGCTAATATGGGTTATCCTAAACGAAGGTCCAACAACGTCACTTCCGATCTGAATTGATTAGTTAAATACACATCAGACCAATCCCGACTCTAACGGTTTAACCATTCTAACATACTGACTTCACTTAATCAGTTCTGATGTCTGCGCACTTGCCAAGTGCGCAGACCCTGCTGCCTGCGCACTTAGCAAGTGCGCAGACCATGCTTCCTGCGCACTTAGCAAGTGCGCAGGTCCTTCCTCCTGCGCACTTAGCAAGTGTGCAGGTCCCTCTTCCTGCACACTTAGCAAGTGCGCAGGACCTGCTCCGTGCGCACTTTCATGAAAAACCCTAACTTTCGCATTCGGGTCTGATCATGTCAAGATCCCGAACCTGTTGCATTCAAAACGTTTGTTTTCCATTAAGGAACTCAAATCCATGATTATCTTTCAGTTTCATCCGTTCAAGCCTTACATTTTTACCCAAAACCCGAAAAACCCAAAAACAAACTAAAACTCAGATTTAGGTCGGATCGTTACCTGAATCGAGTTCCTGATCCGTAGGTTCTTCTCACGAGTTATGGAGTAACACTTTGCTGAAGTCTCGGGTCGATCCGCCAACTTTCTCTCTCTACGGTTTCTCTCTCTAAAAGTTGCAAATGAGAGAAAAGTGGTTGCATAGGCTATTTATAGCCAGCTGACCCATCCGACCCTACCCGCCATGCCGCGTTCGTTTATTCTGTTATTATAACTGTCGTTTTATTTTTGGGATGTTACAGATACAATTAAATTCCAAAATAAGCTTTCATTAATGGCTTCAAAATTGGGACTTCTAGTCCCTACATAAGACATTTGTTCTTAAACGAAAAATTAAAAACAAGGAAAATAGAGGCTTCATTTACGCCTTAGATAACTCTCCACTAGGAAGCAGATGAGTACTACGACAAGAACCGCTAGGGTTATCCGAATGGCAAACCTAGCCTCATCCCTAGTGGTTTCGGTACGACACTCAAGGATTTCCTTGTCTTCCTCCAAGGTCGTGATCTTCTCTTCCTGGATCCCTATTTGATTTGCCAGGTCGTCGATCCTTTGATTTAGCAGATCATGTCGTATCCTGTGCTCCATCTCCCGCCTCACAAATTCCACGGTTCCCATAAACTAGGGGATATTAGGTACCGGGATTCCCATTGCTACAGCAGGTGTCCCGACATGCCTAGCCCTTGGGGTAGGGTCAGGTGCCAAATACGGGTCCCTTGGTGGGGTTGAGAACCGACGGTGAATATGGGGTGCTTAGAAATGATTCCTCGGAGGGAATGGTCCAGATGCTCCGTATCTCGGGCCAGGGTTTCTGGTCCAATTAGTGTTTAGGTCAATTCTTGCCCTAGAAGTAGGATAGGAGGTTGGCTGATACACTAGTGACTCGCTGCTCTCTTCACGATCAGACTCTCCTCCAGAGCGGTACACGAGTGAGGGATGTGAGTGTGAGTCCATTTCCTAGTACGAGAAAGAACAGAAGGGAGTTTGTAAGTAAGGTCATTAAGTATGTTCAAAGTTTATTATTCATAATACTGAGTTATCACAGTAATAGTTTAAGAATGGTTCTTAACTTGGAATTTATGTGCTCATGAAGGAGATTCCCGGGAAAGGGGGCGGGTCACAAGGACTCACTTAAGTACCCTATTTCCCCTAGCTAGAACTCTTTATGGGCCTACAACTTCTTTCAGTCATTATTTACCACTGTTTAGGTTTATGGTATCATGATAAGGTTCATTGTGGGCTTTGAGTCTTCAAATGTGGGGCTTATCCATCCTAGCAGGCTTCTTTCTCATGGGGAAAACAAGTAAGTTCCTAAATTCTTTATTGATGTACTTCGGATTAAAAGATGTTAGGCTTTGTTGACAAGGGACGTTGACGTGTGTGAGTTTCAAGAATGTATAAAGGTTTAGGGATGTATAAAAGTGTGGTAAAAAAACTTAAGATCGTTATCAAATGAGGTTTTGGTAGGTAATATGAAGGTAGCGGTAAGCACAAGAGTTCTTTAAGCGTCATAGAATTATGAATTTCGTAGAGCAATGTGTGTGTGTGTGTGTATATATATAGTTTTAAGTATTGTAAATATTTTTTTTGAAGTATAATTTTTGGTTATGACAAATTTGTATGGTATTTCACGATAGGGAAGAACATAAAGATTATAGAGTAAGGATTATGGATGAGAATTTTGTGTTATGGAACTACAAAGTATAAAGTATTTAGATGGTACTCATTTAGTGAATATTACTAAATAGGCACTTTGACAAATCAAGAGTAATTCAAGTTCACTGATGTTAGAGAAGTCATGCATTCCTATAAGTGAACACTCATCCCAAGAATTCTCAGGAAAACATACGGGTCCATCGGTAGATTTGGATTTGTACGAAATGCGTTAATTGACAGAATTTTGTTGGTGCATGTTTTGGTGACAACTAGCTTTGTATACTTTAGTCTTTATGTTTAATGTTTTGTTTGTTTTGTATTGTAATAGTTTAAGTTTGCACAGGCGAACTTAATAAGTTCGCCTGGTGTAGTTGAGGCGAACTTAACAAGTTCGCCTGAACTAAAGATGGCGAACTTATTAAGTTCGCCTGATTCAGTTTGTGTTGTCTATAAATAGTTCAAGAGTTGTTCTCATTTGTAAAATTTTTCTGTAATTTTTCTAGAACTACTTTGTGTTTACTGTTTACTGATAATACAAGGAGCTTTTTATGAAATCGTGTCTTGTGTGATTGGATTGTGTGCATGAGTATTCGAGACATACGTATACGTAAGGATACTTCATGTACGTATCACGTGTTTTACAGCAGAGATCGATCGTTAGACCCGCTGGGACTTACAAGTGGTATCAGAGCTATTGATCTTGATTAGCTACTGTTATTTGACATTGTCTCGATTGATTTTTCACAACAAGATGGAGATTTTTGGAAGTTTCTGTGTTCTTGAGAGTTTTGCGATTTTTTTTGATTGATTTTGAGTGATTTCTTCATTTTTGGTGTTGTTTTACCAAAATTGATCCGTTATAAGTGTTCTAAATCACTATTTGAAGAATCCTACGGAAGGAATTTATCTAATTCATTCTAAATCGAGATTTATGGAAATTTTTGGATCTGTTCGTGCGTTTGGGTGTTAGAACAATCTTCCTTGTTCTTCAGCTGATACAGGCAAACTTGTCTGATCAGTTACGAGCGAACTTGTCAAGCGAACTTATTAAGTTCGCTAGATTACATTTAGGCGAACTTAGTAGGCGAATTTGTTAAGTTCGCTTATTACAGAATTTTTGAAAAATTTTCTAAGTGCTGAAGTGTGTTCAAGAATGTCTTCTACTTCAAATCAAGTGAACAATATGACTCATTTACTTAATCATGACAATGAGATTTGAACTCTAACCAAGCCACCGAGGCTTATGAATCTCAAAGATTATTCTAATTAGAAAAGTCGATTTGAGAATTATGTTAATATCAATGACACGAGTTTGTGGATTCATATTAGTGAGGGATATGAGCATCCTATTCATCGTCATATGGGTGTGTCGGATACACCAAAACTAATTTCAGCTCTTAATGATGATGAAAAGAAGTTGTATGATCGTGAAAAGAAAGCTTTACAGCTAACGATTCGACCCTAATCCGAGTTTTTGTCCGTTTTGGGGTTTTTTGGGTTTTAGCTAAATAAGAGACGTTTTTATGGATAAAACTTGAAAATAAACTTAGAACTAGCATCTAGAATGAAAACCGCACATTTTGATCAAAGAAAGTTGTAAGATTAGCATGATCGGGTTAACATGCAAGAATCTCGGACTTGATGGGGAAGCAGGTCTTGCGTACTTATCAAATACGCAAGAAGGATGTCCTGCGTACTTATCAAGTACGCAAGAGGAAAATCCTGCGTACTTATCAAGTACGCATGAAGAATGTTATGCGTACTTGTCAAGTACGCATGAGTATCGTCCTGCGCACTTAGCAAGTGTGCAGGCAGCAGGTCGTTAGTGAAGTCAGTATAGTCGCTTAATTCAGAATAATTTAACCGTTAGAGTTGGGACTAGGTCTAATGTATGTGTAATTAACAAATCCAGATCGTGTGTGGCACTCATTGGACCGCGGATAGGATAGGACGAGACTAGCTTATCAGGTGAGTTCTATGTGCCCCCTTCTATGTTATGTGCAAATCATTTTAAATGTTTTGGGGCTGAAGTGTATACACTAAATGAATAAATGCTATGAATGTCAATGTGATCATACGTGGTATACAAATATATATATATATACACCTATATATGAAAATGAATTATGAACAAAGAATGAAACGTATAATTATAAAGAATGAATGAAAAAAGGACATAACGTGAATGAATGAAATCTTGTTTTATATTATATATATTGCATGTTATGAATGTATGTAAACGTTATGGACGCTTCGATGACAACGGCTACTTCGGTAGACGGACTACCACGTGACTATTTTGCAATCGAGACAAAAACGTTCCTTCGCAAGCTAGGACGTATAAAAGGTACTCATGGACGGTCGAAGAAAATGCCTTATTACATGTAGAACGGTTGCATATATAATAGCCACGTGGGAAACGGATGCCCTAGGGCAGACGGGCGAATGAACGGACTACGATGGTAGGACGGTTTAAGAGTGGACGGAAAAGGTTGCCGGACGGATTTATGTTTCGACGGACGGTTTTCTAGAGTCGGACGATTTTCTAGAGCCGGACGGTTTATGAAAAGGGCTACGACAGTAGTTCTCACTGCGTTGTCTTTGTGACATTCGCGACAAGTATGACGGGTTGATCACCCCTATGTGTATTACCAATGAACGCTCCCCCCAAAGTAAGTATGTATGTACATATGTATATAATCAGTATGAATATTATGTGAGAACAGTAATGCAAAGAAAATACTAATGCACGTATATTATATATATATATATATATATATATATAATACTTAACGATAAGATAAATGCTATGCATGATTATTTTTAAACTATAACTCACCAGCGTTAGCTGACTTTTAGTATACATTTCAGGTAAAGAAAGGAAGGGTCGTGCGAAGGCGTGATGGTTACCCGGCACGAGACTGACATCCCACTTTTATATATGTTAAGACAATATTATGTTTTTATTTGTTAAGACTTCCGCTGTAATGTTATGTATTCGAATGATGTTTGCTTCCGCTACTTCTGAATGTTTTTAATTTAAGTTCAGTATTTATGACTATGTTTATAAGTAATTCCAACAAGTGAGCTTACCCGGGAAAGGGGCTTTATATTAAATAAATAATATGTAATTATAAGTTTATAAAGAGTTAAATAAAATTTCTTATAGATTTCACATCTTAATAAAAGATGTATAAATGTTCTTAAAGTTTAAATGAAACCATAAGTTTAATAAGTATTAAACTATAAGTTTATAACTATTTAAATAAAGTTTATGTTTAAAATTATAAGTTTATATGTATTCTACATTTATATGAGTTTATAAATTATAAGTTTCTTTTAACTTTAGGTTTTATAAAGTTTATAAACATTCTAAAAATAAATAAAGTATATTTATTTCTATGATTTAAAATAAATAAATAGTCAAACTTTGAATGAATTAGATACAACTTTTATAAAATGCACTAATTCGTAAATTTTCTATTTTCAAATTATTATGTAAGTTTTATAAATTTTTCTAATTTTATAAATATTATATAAGTTTTCTGCTAAATGTAAGTTTAATAATTTAATTTAAAGTTTTTACACAAAATAAGTTTTTTATTTCAAAAGAAATAACAACTTAAAGTTTCTGAGTTTATAAAATAATTTCTATTAAATGTATAAATATTATAAAAGTTTAGAACATTTTTATAGTTTTTAAGTATTTAAAACTTATTTTAAAGAGTTAACTATTGTAAGTTCTAATTAAGTTTAGTTTAGTTAAAATATTTCTAGAAGGTAAAAGTGTAAAATAAAATTCATCTTTAAGTTTATAAAGGTTTAACAACATTTATAAAAATTATTAGAAGATTTAAAACCTGTTTAAAAGGCTAAGAAAAATAAAAAGGCAAAACTCGGCTGGCCGGATTCGAACCCGGGCCACTTGAGTCACACACACATGCATCTCACCACCCGGCTACGGGCCTCGCTGGTGATTATACCCGAAAAATAAAAGATAAACACATGTTTAAATCATCCCTAATCCCCCGTATGAACCCTAGATTCTAAATCCCTAAATAAGAATCGAAAACCCCCCTGTCATTGCAAATTGACAGAGGGCTTTTGATCCTTAACTGAAAACGAAGCTTTTGGCTTTCGAATTACCTGGAAGGATGAGGAAACGAGTGAGAACGGGTCTGTGTTTGAAGTTGGCTGTCCACGATCTTAATCGGCAAATGCAGGTATGATACGACGAAATTGAGAGTATGAGGAGTAATGGTGTGATGTCGCTAGTGTATTCCAGTAGGTGTAAGGTCCGAATTCTTGAGGATCTTCAACCAACGATTTCAACAGCGTGTTGAACCTGGCGGAAACAGACTAGACACGTGACTTGTATGTATAATCTAAGAGGACGAGACACAATTCAACAATCAAACGATTCGTATATTGATATGAATACTGAATCCACAATACAATCGTTCAACAACTCGTCTGACCTGTCTCTCTCGTCCAACCTGAATACTGCTACAAACACATCTATTTATACTAAAACAAAAAGTATTCGGTGGGCCTGGGCCCGGACCGCATACTTCAAGTATGCTGCCCGGACCGCATACTTCAAGTATGCCACCGCATACTTCTAGTATGCTGCTGCGGCCGCATACTTCAAGTATGCAGATGCGACCGCATACTTCAAGTATGCTGTCTGGACCGCATACTTCAAGTATGCTGCTGCGACCTCATACATCAAGTATGCTGCTGGGACCGCATACTTCAAGTATGCTGCCGGATGAAGTATGCTGCCATATGAAGTATGCTGCTGGCCATGAAGTATGTTGCTAGATGAAGTTTGCTGCTGGCCATGAAGTATGCTGCTAGATGAAGTATGCTGCTGTATACTTTCTTGCTTCTTCCAATCTTCATCTTTCGAACTTCTGAACAACTCGATGATTCTTTGATTGTGTCAGTCTATTATACTTTTGGTCCTTACAATCTCCCTCTAGGCTGATGCATTCAAAGAAGTCTTTAAATTTCAAAATTAACTGAATGATCACCGCCTCTTAGAATAACTTCTTTCCCATAGCCATTCCCAAAACCTTCACGAATGACTTTGCGGTTGTTGAGGTTGTTGTTTTGTTCACTTGCTTTCATTCTTTTCTTTGGAGATTGATCGCCCAGAGATCATTATCAGCATCATTAAAATCATCATTTCGTTGAGATTAGTTGTTAGGAGGAGGATTCCTAATAGCCTTTCTCTTTTGCAATCAATTTTATGATGTTTGTTAATCGGTACTTTCTCTCTGTCACTTTCGGTTTCTAAAGAGTCAACATCTTCTTGTGCTCTTCGGCATTGATGACACTTGGTGCAACAGTTTGATTTTTTTCTTCATCATCCCTTTCATAAGGAATGTTATCTTGTTGCTCTTGAAAGTTCACTCAAATACAAGTATGTGCAAATTGTATATATGCTCAAACTTATAAAATTATGAAACTTTCCAATTTTCAATAAAAACCCCATTTGTTCATAAAGCCTCTTTTTCATGATTATTGAATCAAACAAGAACGGTCAATTTTGATACTTATGAAATACACACAAAAATAAAATAACTTCAACTAAGCTAAAAACACAAAATCTTTTTGTTCTTTTCAATATATCGGACTGCCTTGAAACAATAGAACACAATAATTTTGAGAGAAACTCTGTTATGGGATCATATCATTCTAGGGTAGACTACACTATACTTACCAGCCGCTCATTTTCTTAGATAGGTCTTGGTGATTGCCAATTGTGATCCCCTTCGATCTGCTAATATTCAATCACTCTCTGAATTGGTGGAAACAATTCAGAAGTTAAGTCCACATCAACTGAACGAATCAAAGATGAGCAATCTCAATGCTATCAATCACACCAAATGCATACTTCATGAGGATTAGCTTCATTAATCTAGTAATGTAATCAAGTATTAACAATAGAAACACACAGAAATTCTCTTTTGATTAACTTGTAAAATCACAGTACAAAAATGAGAAAAGTCCCTTGAAATACAAAAGACACAACTATTTATACTAGAGAGTTTTCGATCGAAATCTTCTTGATCGAAAAATATTTTCGACCGAAAACTCTGAAGTTATACTTCTAAAACCTAATTGATTTATATGGACTATTAGGTTCCAACAATCTCCCCCTAACACTTAGCTTCTTAGCATCCAGAGCAGCAAGTCTCTTCTTGATCACTTCAGCTTCATGTCTTCTTGACAAACATCGAGCCACAACTCTCATATACAACTTTGCTTCAGTTTTAATCTTCGTTCTCATATCACATCTAATAGGATTCTTGTACAAAATCTTTACATCATCATCATCAGAAAAGCTAAACAAATCCACTGGATCAAAAACTCTGACTTCTGGTAAACGATCTTGTATAATCACAGCTTCATGTGTTTTGCTATCATACACCCACTTCTTGAAGCTTTTAACAAATATCTCTTTACGTACTGGAATGTAAACGGTTGAAACAGTATCAGCAGGCTTCACAATGTATCTAAACCTTATTTTGCCGTCTTTATCATTTCTTTTCAACTTTCTGCATTCAGGCACCTGTGGTTTGAACTTTCAAATTTAGCTTTTCCACACTCTCTCTTTAAAAATTCTTCAAAATTAGCAGCAAATGAATTGTTTGATGGATTGATCATCTTCAGTTAACTTAGCTCTCGAATATCCCAGTATGGCAATGTGTTTAACTTTGAACTCCTGTCAAAATATTGAATATTCCCATCACATCTATTTATTACATACATCTTCTTTTCACCATCATACATCCATGCTAATATTTCACCAGTTAACGATTGTTCTGGACTCTTTATTGTCTATGTAATCCTTTCTATAATTGATGGCTTCTCAGTCACTGTCCACCAGGTACTCTTGTCAATCTTTGAAGTCTTTTCCTTTTAGATGATGATTCAATATCTTCAGAAACATTAAATGGCTCTCTTTCATCTACAATCTTATCCAATTTACCAATCACGAACCATCTTCTTCAACATGCGTCTGTTGTTGTTCATATTCATACTTTCTGTATTCAGTGTTGGTTGGAGTTTCTTGTTTAGTATCTTCAATTGATTTTTCACTTCCACCAATACTACCAGTACCACCACTATTATCATCGTCATCTGAAGAATTGTTGTCATCTTTTCTTTCACCAGTGATCACCACTTCTTCATCATCATCTTCTTCTTCCTTCTCTATCTCTTCTTGGTTCTCATCAATTTGCTCCAACCCTTCACCTTCATCATTGAGAAGCATATCAACATCAAATAACATATTGTCTTCATACATAGTTGCATCAAAATTTGGAGTTTGAACTTGTTCACTCGTAGAATGTCACACCCCGCCAAGGCGGAAACGCGAGGCGTAACATTCATGGTTTCCAAAGCATATGATTACCGCAAACACATACATGATAAATGGATACATAAACAAGTTTAACGTTTTACATTCCAAAATGTAAATTGAGTTTACAAAAAGTGAAGATTTCGCAAATATGACTCTATTACAATGAGTTATATAAGAGAAATCCCCCAAAAGTTGTATCCATCGTGCATGCATGTAATCTACATTGCTAACCTTGCGATCACGTCAATTTCCTGAAAAAACATACTTAAAATTGTCAACACGAGGTTGGTGAGTTCACAGGTTTAAATCAAATAGATCTTTGTAAAATTCAATTGTTCGTAAATAGTTCCAGTTGCATGTGATAATCAGAATAAGAATTGTTGACCCATTTGTAAACTAGCTAGGAATACAAATAATATGTTCCTACATGAGCCGTAACCAAACCATGACAATTGTTCTTCGCCCCTAATTTCGTTATCCGGTTCTATGCGGCCATAAATCCTCCAGATTGTGGTTAGCGCGACTAACCATGACCGGGAGACGTCACTCTCCATAGTACTATTCATAGGACCCTAGGCTACAGTTAATGGTTACTAAATTGTTCCAGGGGACTTTAGCAGCCTAAAATCGTTTAACTCATGTAAACATAAAAGTCAAGTCTTATTCTCTTGTTATCACATAAAAATAGTTGTAAGAATGTTCTTCCCCTAAATATTGAAAACAGTAAAAAGGGGCCGTGAAACTCACCTTGAGTTTGTGTATGCTTGCAATGATAATTGTTCTAGTCAACTTGACTATTCGTACCCTAATTACAAAAAGGGTAATTCGTGTTATGACCGAATGTCTCATATGCAAATTGTTCACCGACTTAGCAAATCTGATTGCTTTTGTTTAAATATCTTTTTAGTTTTTCAACACTTGTTTCGTTATAAAATAGTTCTAAGTTACTGCCCAATGGGCTTGAAACAGGTATCGAAACTACCTAGTTTCGATTGAACAGAACAGATGTCGAAACTTCCTAGTTTCGATTGAGCAAAACAGGTATCGAAACTACCTGGTTTCGATTAAGTAATAGGTATCGAAACTACCTAGTTTCGATTGAGTAAACAGGTATCGAAACTACCTAGTTTCGATACTGTTATTTCGTTTTGACAGAATCAGTCCTGTATATTTTTATGTTTTAAACTTGAATTCGACACACTTTTCTGGTTATTTTTCTTACGTTCGAGTAAACTGTATGTTTAGCTACGGTTTTAAAGAAAATAATATGGATGGTATCGAGTTTTTACCTCTGGACAGAGATGATGATTTTGTGCGAAAAGAATGGATGAGCTCCCTGAAACCTTGAAAACTTCCCTTAACTTAAGGTATGGAAGTGACGATAATCGGTGTTGCTGCCGATGAAAGGAAGACAAAGAGAGAAAAAGAAAGGTGAATTGTGATTTGAGATGGATGAATTGATAGACAATTGAGGGGGTATGGTTTTTATCTGAATTCTCGCAGGCAAATGTATGGGTTTTAGTATAGATATTTAGGATGTGAGTGAAGTAGGAAGTGGGAATGGGCTTCTCTGATATTCGGCCGAGAAAGTCAAGGGGGTGGGTTGGGTTAAATTTGTATAATAATTAGATTTAAGTATTAATAAATTAATTTATTAAGGGTATTAATATCAATTAGAGTTTTAAAGGGTAATTTAATTCGGTTTAGATTTTTCACGGTATTATAAATTTAACAAGTTTATAGCTCGTTGATGAAAAATATTGAAATCTTGGATTGCATAATTCGTTGAGGTGATTATTTGTAGGTATAAATACCTAAAGGTGGCGCTACATAGTAACGTCTTCGAAAAGTCCATTATTTTACTTTTACGTATATTATATGATTTAGTCTTAAAAATGAATTATAGTTCAATGTAAATTTTGTGTAATATATGTATATATATATATATATATATATATATATTTCTGGTTATTTAATTTAACCACTAGTGTTCGTATTTAGTCGGGTTATCCTGGTACGTGAACCGGTAACTCCTAGAATTACCAAATATGAAATGAGACCATGTACGGTTTTTGTTAGACATTAATGTCCTTGTTTGTGAAATTAAGTAAATCACAAAAACAATTATAATGTAAACTCGTTTATAATATGTACGGATATTAACCTGAAATGTCGTGTGTCACATTCTCCCCATGTTAAAAGAATTTCGTCCCGAAATTCAATTCGTGTCATATTGAACTGGTGCATCCTTAAACAAGGAGGGGTATTTTGTTTTCATTTGGTCCTCTCGTTCCCATGTATACTCGGGACCACATTTTGAGTTCCAACGTACTTTAACCAGTTTGATTCGACTACGTCTCAGCCTGTGAACTTTCCAATCTGAAATCTCAATCGGTTCCTCGATGAAATGAAGTTTATCATCAATATGAATCTCGTCTGGCGGTATAATCAGCGTCTCGTCTAATAAACACTTCTTGAGATTTGATACATGAAACGTATCATGTACATTGCTTAGTTCTTGTGGCAACTTGAGCTTGTAAGCTACAGGGCCAACCCTAGCCAGTATTTCAAAAGGTCCAACGTATCTAGGGTTGAGCTTACCACGGTTACCAAACCTTGCAAAGCCTTTCCATGGTGAGACTTTTAACATTACTCGGTCACCAATTTGAAATTCTAATGGTTTCCGTTTGTTATCAGCATAGCTCTTTTGTCTGTCTCGGGCCGCTTTCAGACGGTCCTTAATTTTGAAGATCTTATCAGTGGTTTCCTGGACAATCTCAGGACCTGTCAAATGTTTTTCACCAACTTCCGCCCAACATAGCGGTGAGCGGCATTTACGACCATATAAAGCTTCAAACGGAGCTTCCTTAATGCTCGTGTGGTAACTGTTATTATAGGAAAACTCTGCCAACGGTAAATGAGTATCCCAATTTCCTCCGAAATCAATTACACACGCACGGAGCATATCCTCTAAAGTTTGAATGGTCCTTTCGCTTTGACCATCTGTTTGTGGGTGATATGCCGTGCTCATGTCAAGACGTGTGCCCATGGCTTCTTGTAATGATTTCCAGATTCTAAACACGAATCTGCTGTCTCTATCAGAGATAATAGAAATTTGCACTCCGTGTCTTGCCACAATTTCTTTAACGTAGAGTCTTTTAAGTTTCTCTGTCTTGTCGGTTTCTTTAATTGGCAGAAAGTGAGCAGATTTCGTTAAACGATCGACAATTACCCATATGATATCATAACCACTGGACGTCTTGGGTAGTTTCGTGATGAAATCCATGGAAATCTGTTCCCATTTCCATTGGGGAATTTCAGTTTGTTGTAACAAACCAGACGGTTTCTGATGTTCGGCTTTTACTTTTGAACACGTTAAGCATTTACTGACATAGGTGGCAATATCTCCTTTCATATTGGGCCACCAATATAATTCTTTTAGATCCTTATACATCTTATCTGAACCTGGGTGAATGGAGTACCTGGACTTGTGGGCTTCATCCATAATCAACCCACGTAAGTTACCGTTACTCGGCACCCAAATTATGTCCATGAAGTAAAACGTATCATCCGACTTAGACTCCAATTGTTTGATCATTCCATTTAGTGCCTCATTTTGGATGTTCTTTTCTTTAAGTGCTTCTTGTTGTGCCATTCGGATTTGAGTAGTAAGACTCGTATGAATTGTTAATCCTAAGGCACGAACACGAAGAGTTTTAACTCGTTCTTTGCGACTTAAGGCGTCTGCTACGAAATTGGCTTTCCCGGGATGGTACTTGATATCACAATCATAGTCGTTTAGTAGTTCTACCCACCGACGTTGTCTCATGTTAAGTTCTCTTTGATCGAAGATATGTTGAAGACTCTTGTGATCAGTAAAGTTAGTGCATCTTGTACCGTAAAGATAATGTCTCCAAATCTTGAGTGCAAACACGACTGCGCCCAACTCCAAGTCGTGGGTCGTATAATTCTTTTTGTGCACTTTTAGTTGTCGTGAGGCATATGCGATGACTTTGTCTCTTTGCATTAACACATAACCAAGTCCTTGGTGTGATGCATCGCAGTATACGACAAAATTGTTGATTCCCTCCGGAAGAGATAAGATCGGTGCACTACACAGCTTCTGCTTCAGTAATTGGAAAGCTGACTCTTGCTTGTCACTCCAATCATACTTCTTTTATTTCTGGGTTAATGTGGTTAAGGGCAGGGCTATTTTTGAAAAATTCTCAATGAATCGTCTGTAGTAGCCGGCCAAACCCAAAAATTGACACACTTCGGTCGGAGTCTTTGGTGCTTCCCAGTTTTTGATCGCTTCTATCTTAGATGGATCAACGTGTATTCCTTCCTTGTTGATGACATGTCCAAGAAAATGCACTTCTCGGATCCAGAACTCACACTTAGAGAATTTAGCGTAAAGTTTCTCGTTTCTGAGTAGTTCCAAAATTAATTTCAGATGATGTTCATGATCCTCCTTGGTTCGTGAATATATTAATATATCATCAATAAATACTATCACGAATTTATCCAAGTATGGCTTGCATACTCGGTTCATGAGATCCATAAAAATAGCTGGTGCATTCGTCAAACCAAACGGCATAACTAGGAATTCGTAGTGGCCATAACGAGTCCTAAATGCCGTCTTTAGTACATCTTCTTCTTGGATTCTTAGTTGATGATACCCCGAACGTAGATCGATCTTAGAGTAGAAGCTAGAACCTTGTAGTTGATCGAACAAATCGTCTATTCGAGGAAGTGGATATCGGTTTTTGATTGTAAGCTTGTTTAATTCTCGGTAATCAATACACATCCTAAAGGTTCCATCCTTTTTCTTTACAAATAGGACCGGAGCTCCCCAAGGTGAGAAACTCGGTCTTATGAAACCTTTATCAAGCAACTCTTAGAGTTGATTTGATAATTCCTGCATTTCAGAAGGTGCTAATCGATACGGTGATCGCGCAACCGGGGCGGCTCCTGGTACCAAGTCGATTCGGAATTCGACTTGCCTCGGTGGTGGTAATCCAGGTAAGTCTTCAGGAAAAACTTCGGGGTAATCCTTAACGACTGGTATATCCTCAAGTCGATGTTCCTCGGGTTTCTTCTCGACGACGTGAGCCAGGAATACGCAATAGACTTTACGTAGGTACTTACGAGCTTTCATGCAGTTTATCATCCTCAATGTCACTCCACTCTTCTCACCTTGAATCGAAAGAACTTCTCCGTTCGGGAGTGGAATATAAACAATCTTCTCAAAACAAACAATCTCGGCGTGATTCTTTGACAACCAATCCAAACCAATAACAACATCAAAACTTCCCAGGTCAACGGGTAACAGGTCTATACTAAATGTGTGGTTTTTCAAACATAGAGTACAACCCTAAATAACTTCTTCGGTTTTAATTAATTTCCCTTTTGCTAATTCAATTGTATAATTTTGGTCTAGTTTGCTGGCCTTAATACCGAGTAGGGACTTAAAGTCATTTGACACAAAACTCATATCAGCACCCGTATCGAAAAGTATAGGGGCATAGTGATTATTTATCGGGAACGTACCAGTGACAATGTTTGGATCTTGTCGTGCGTCCCCAGCCCCCATCACAAACGCTCTTCCACGGGCCTGATTTTCGTTTCGGTTCTTCAACTTTGGACAGTCTTTCCTGAAGTGCTTTGGATCTCCACACTCAAAGCATCCCTGATTCATCCTTTCTGCTCCTGGGTTGACCTTTCCTGCTACTTGATTGATCTTATTAGGGTTCGCATTGTTCCAACAGTTATGGGCTAGATGCCCATACTTTTTACACTTTCCACATTGGGTACACCTTCCACTGTGATGATATCCACACTTATCACACTTCGGTCGTGTTCCAAGATATCCATTTTGTTCCACAGTGTTGACAGCATAGGCTTTCATAGTTCCAGGTCTCTTGTAAGTTTGATTCTTGTTTTGATTACTTAGTTTTCCAAACCATTTCCTCTTTTCCCCAGACCTTCCTTCCTCGGTCTCCTTCTTCTCAAACAAACCATCATGCACAACATTATCCCTTAGCTTGAAAGCTAGAATTATAGCACTCTTGGCATCCATAGGGTTCGATGAAGTCACCAGGCTTCGGATTTGAGGTGCGAGACCCCACAAATATCTTTCAACCTTCTTGTATTCTGGGGTAACCATGTGTAATCGGTCAGTGTAACCAGCCACATCATCTCCTATCATTTGTAAATTCAACATTTCAGATTCGATCTTTTGCAACTCATTTCGAGGACAGTACTCCTCAGTCATCATGGCTTTCAGCTCCTCCCAAGTCAGTTGGTATGCAATCTGTCTTCCCAGGGTTTTCACTTGTGAATTCCACCAAGTTAAAGCCTTATCAGTGAGCGTGCATGTAGAATACTTCACAATGCAGTCAGCGGTGCATTCACTAATATCAATCACCGACTCCATCTTTTCTATCCATCTCATTAGCCCAACTACACCCTCGGTGCTATTGAAGTTGCGGGGGTTGCAAGATAGAAAGGCCTTTTAGGATGTGACAACCCGACATTTCAGGTCAATATCCGTACACATTATAAACAAGTTTACATTTTAATTATTTTTGTGATTTACTTAAATTCACAAACAAGGACTTTAGAGTCTAACAAAGACCGTACATGGTCTCAAATCATATTTTGGTAATTCTAGGAGTTACCGGTTCACATACACGCATAATCCGGCAAAATACAAACAATAGTGGATAAATTAAATATCCAGGCGTATAGGTTACACAAATTTTACGTTGGTCAAATAATCACCTCAACGGATTATACGATCCAAGATTTCAATGTTTTTCTTTAACGAGCCATAAACTTGTTAAATTTATAATACCGTGAGAAACCCAAACCGAATTAAACTACCCCTTTAAAACTATAAATGATAAACTAATACCTAAATTTAATTATTTATATTAACCCCAAACCACTCCTTGACTTTTGGCCGAAAAAGCCAGAGGAAACCACCCCCTTACTCGACCCATACCTCCTATTGCGAAAAACTCAGACATAACCATACTCACTTCCATCACTTTTCTCATAATTCCTTTCATCACTCTCATTTTCATTCGGCAAACGTTTCCATTCTCTTCGAATTCGAAGTCAAGTTTCAAGGTGAAATTCACTTTATTTCGGTATTTGAAGAAGGATTTCAAGTGTTTTAAAGAAAATTCTGCAAAAGAGTCAAGACCATTCTCTGTTTTCTCTCATCATCATCGTCACTGTTTTAAGGTAAAAACTCAAAACCATCTATTTTATTCTCTTTAAAAACCGTATCTAAGCATACAAAATGTTCAATCGCAAGTAAGATAACAAGAAAAGTGTGTCAAATTCAAGTTTTAAAACATTAATATGCAGGACTGATTCTGTCAAACAGAAGTCCAGTAATCGAAACTATGAAGTTTCGATACCTATACTCAATCGAAACAAGTAGTTTCGATACCTGTTACTCAATCGAAACTAGGAGTTTCGATACTAGCTGTTCAATCGAAACTAGGTAGTTTCGATACATATTGCTCAATCGAAACTAGGTAGTTTCGATACCCTTCTTGTCAATCGAAACTAGATTGTTTTGGTAGCACTTACTCAATCAAAACTAGGTAGTTTCGACACTCAAATACTCCATCGAAACTAAGAAGTTCCGACACCTGACTACTCCATCGAAACTAAGTAGATTCGATACACATATGCCCAATCGAAACTAAGAAGTTTCGACACCTGGTCAACAGTCCCATTTGGGCAGTAACTCAAAACTGTTTTTATAACAAAACAAGAGTTGAACAACTAAGGAGATATTCAAACAAAAACGACCAGATTTACAAAGTCGGTGAACAATTTGCAATATAAGACGTTCGGTCTTAACACAATTTACCCTTGGTATCTAGGGTACGAATAGTCAAGGTTGACTACAACAAATATCATTACAAGTATACACAAACTCAAGGTGAGTTTCACGGCCCCTTTTTACTGTTTTCAATATTTGGGGGAAGAACATACTTATAACTATTTTATGGGATAACAAGAGAATAAGGCACGACTTTTATGTTTACATGAGATGAGAACAACAAGAGAGGCCGCGAAAGTCCCCTTGAACAATGTAGTAACCATTAACTGTAGCCTAGGGTCCTATGAATAGTACTATGGAGAGTGACGTCTCCCGGTCATGGTTAGTCGCGCTAACCACAATCTGGAGGATTTATGGCCGCATAGAACCGGATAACAAAATTAGGGGCGTGTACAATTGTCATGGTTTGGTTACGCCTCATGTATGAACATATTATTTGTATTCCTAGCTAGTTTACAAATGGGTCAACAACTCTTATTCTGTTTATCACATTCACCTGAAACTATTTACGATCAATTGAATTTTTGTAAAGAACTATTTGATTAAACCTGTGAACTCACCAACCTAGTGTTGACAATTTTAAGTATGTTTTTCAGGAAATTGAACGTGACCGCAAGGTTAGCAATGTAGGATACATGCATGCACGATGGATACAACTTTTGGGAGATTTCTCTTGTATAACTCATTGTAATAGAGTCATATTTGCGAAATCTTCGCTTTTTGTAAACTAAATTTACATTTTGGAATGTAAAACTTTAAACTTGTTTATGTATCCATTTATCATGTATGTGTTTGTGGTAATCATATGCTTTGGAAACCATGTCACGTCACGCCTCGCGTTTCCGCCTTGGCGAGGGTGTGACAGATTGGTATCAGAGCCATTGATTATAGCGAACTAGGGGTCAAAAATCGAACCTAGTCTATAATCTAAATGACTCACTAAGACGATTTTCCTTGCATATGCATTTCATAACTTATCATCATATTGTACGGATATCGTAGACACTGAACATCGTCACACACTAACCCCATTTCGACTTCAGACACATGGCACCCAAAAGAAGGACACCGCGTGACACTACTGGTGAAAACAACACGACGATTTTCGCAGAAGTTAAGAAACTCATATCACAACGTGTAGCCGCCGCCTTGGAGCAGTACGAAGCCAATCGGAATAACGTCGGAGGAAATGGTAGTGGTAGCGGAGGAGGTGCAGGAGGCAGTGGCACTACTGGAGGTTCTGGAGGTAATAGGATGTGTAAACACCTCCATAACACAGTCGCTGTAGAACCAAAGACTGATTGTTACAAAATTATTCTAAGTACAAATGCTGCTGATAGGCTTATCAGCAGCATTCAGCACAAGTTGCTGCTGATAGGCTTATCAGCAGCATTCAGCACAAGTTGCTGCTGATAGGCTTATCAGCAGCGGTCATCCATGTTTGCTGCAGATAGGCTTACCAGCAGCAACCTTCACCCTTTGCAGCTGATAGCTCTATTCACTGAAAACCAAACGTTGCAGCTGACTATCCAGGCCAAGCGTCTCTGACACCTTTCTGCAAAAGCAACTGACAGACTCAAAGCAGAAGGAACCGCTATGGTCAACCAATGACGGACAACAATACACTTCTCCAAGCATGCAAACAATCATGAATAAAGAAAACGTTTCAGTAAAGTTAACTAGATTAGCCTTTACGTGTAATGTAAATTAATAAACAAGATCAACGGCTTGTGTTCGATCTGATCCTTAGAATCAAGTGTCTGTCTTGATTCTAAGTTACTATAAATACTGAGTTGCCACTTCATTGTAAGTGTGCCTTGAGAGTGCTTGTCATACTTATTCATTGAGTTTCTCACTTGTAATCTTTGCATTCACAAAAGCTTAATACAACAGTGTTTATCAGTATTCTTTGTGTTTACTTGATTATAAATTGTGTAGTTGATTTTGTTTCCGCCAACCTCAACTAAGAACAGAACCATCTTGTATTCTCACGATCCTACAAGTGGTATCAGAGCTTTGGCTCAGATTAAACAAACTAATATTTGTCTAATCATCTCTGGTTCTATTCTAAACTCTCTCTTTGATCAAGTCACCCAAAATCAAAAACAAAAATGGCACAAAGCAACGAGCCTAAAGACATCCTGAAGCAGCAATACAACAACTTTGTCTGCAATGAAGGTGAGTCACTAACCAGTGTGTATAACAGGTACACTTACTTGGTAGGAGAGCTGCAGTGCTCTAAGGTGAAATTGGAGAATGAGGACATTCTCAAAAGGTTCATCAGATCTCTTCCTAGTTGCTGGACACTTTACACAGTGTCAATAAGAAGAACTGAGAATCTGAAGACTTTGCAGATGACCGGGCTCTTTTGTATACTAAAAGCCTATGAATTAGAAATAATTCAAGACAAAGAAAGAAGCTCAAGCCATCAATCAGCCTCTTCCTCCACCTCTCCCGCGCTTCACTCTGACCACTCTGGTCCTAGTTCAAACGACTACTATCCTCCAGCACAAACTGCAGCCTGTGCAAATGTTGGAACTACTGACTTTGACTGGAGCTTCCAGCCTGAGGATCTTTCTACCAACAATCAAGCTCTCATGGCAGACACATCAGAGGTATCCTCTCTAACTTCAGACACATCAGAGGTACCACCAAAGGTATATGAAAATCTATGTCCTCAAGAGTGCATTGATAAGGTCCTTGGATATAGGAAACATAACCAGAAGCTCATAGATCAAAATGAAGAATTTCACCAAATGAAATATGAATTTAAAAAGGTTGAAAATAGTTACAAGGAAAAGAATGATTGTTTAAAGAAAGAAATTTCATCATTAAAACATGAACAAACAAACCTTGAAACTCAAATTGATGATATTCTGGTTAAGTTGAAAGCTGCAAGGGCTGAATTGGCAGACCAAAAGGTCCATGTGGAAAAATATGAATTTGCATCCAAAAAGCTGCAAAGACTTTTGGATATTCAAATCCATGAAAATGTAAAAACTGGGCTGGGATATCATACTGACCAATATAAAACCGTCGCACCTCCTGCTGATTACGTTGCCATCCATGAACCAAGCTTCAATCTAGCAAATCTTGACATGGCCAACCGAAATCTTGACCCTACTGTCAAAGAAATCCCTGTGCAAGAATGCACTACTTCATCAGAGACTGAGTCAACTTGCTCAGACTCCACTGAAACAAGTAATGCCTCATATCCTCCTGCCCCTCAAGTGATAGTCACTAAAGATGAAGTCCCCATTATCCCTTCAATACCAGTTCCTAAACCCTTCAAACAAATCAGAATTAGCTATCCTCCAGAAGGAAGAAAGCTAACTATTGAAAAGGGACAGTCTTCCACCTCCACCAACTCAAAGCCTTCTTCCAATTCAGTCCAGCCAAGGAAGGTGTTTGACACATATCATGCGCCTGAAGAAAGGGGTCCATATGTTCAAAAAACATTGGAAGAAGCTACTTTTGAGCACAACAAAGCTCACCCTTGGAATTTCAAAGACCTTTTCAAAAGAAAGGATTATGTGTATCTTTCAAAGGATAAACTGGCAAAATCATGTTTTGTCTGTGGAAAATATAACCACACTGCCAGCACCTGCTTCTACTACCTACAGCAGCAAAGAAACCTCAAGCAACATGCTTTTGAGAAGACAAGGAAGAACAAACAGGTAAGAAGCTTTGAAGCTAAGACAACTCAATTCAGAAAATCTCTTTCTCCACCAAGGGAGCAGTTGTCAAAACCTCAAAAATCCTGCATCATCTGTGGAGAATCAGACCACTTTGCTGCAAACTGTAAGTTCAACCCTTTCAACCAAATTCTTCATCAAGCCCCTCAAGGACAAAGGGTAAAGAAGAATCAGCATACATCAGCTGTTAGTCCAGCTAAGCCCAAGAAAACAAAGCAGAAGCCTTCAGCAGCAACCAAGTCTGCTGCTGATAAGCTAAAATCCTCCGCTGCTGGTAGTGTGAGAAAAACTAGAAAAACACCAATAATGCAATGGAAAGCCAAATTATCAGATACAACGTCTGTTGCTGAAAAGACAAAGAAAGATGGAAAACCACCATCTCAACAATGGAAGGTAAAGAAAACACCAAGCATCATCATCGGTTAAGCTAAATGCATCTATCTTCTATTGTAAATATGTCTGTCTAATGTTGTAAATAAAGGGTATAGTCAGCAGCACCTTTTTCACTGCTGACAGTTTTACTCTTCAGCAGCAAAGTCCTTGCCACTGATCACCTTAAGTTATCAGCAGGAACAAGTTTCCTGCGGATAGCTTTAAGGCAGTCAGTAGCAACCGTTTTGCTGCGGAATGAATACAACAGTCAGCAGCTACCAAATCTGCTGCTGAAAGACTTAACTATCAGCAGCAACCAAGTTTGCAGCTAATAGCACATCATCAGCAGCAACCAAGTTTGCTGCTGATGGGTGAACATAAGTCTAAATTAACTTTTACCCGCTGTAAAAGTAAATATCGTCAGTCTTCACCATGACTGCTCGAGTGTTTTACAGGTGTAACAATGAAAAGTGAAACAGGTTGTACTGTACAAGTAGAGTTGCTTTTTCTCCGTCTGCCGTTATATCACCAACTCAAATCATCCCTCTACCTCTTCATATTTAATTTCAAACCTAGCTCCCATCACTTTCTCCCCCGTTCATACAGCATTCAAAGCCCTCCACAATTAACCACCATTCAAACACCTTTCTCTCTTCCCTCCGAATCCATAACAATGGCAGGCGCAGACATAAACAACCCCAACGATAAGTTCTCCCCATATCACAACCTAACTGCATACCTAATCAAGGGCAAGAAATCCGAAGGTTTCGACGGTATGATCGACTTCCTCTGTCGGTCCAAAATTTACCATGCCCTAACCGTCAACCCAACCATATATACTTCACACATGGAAGATTTTTGGAGCTCAGCCGTGTATTCTACTGAACAGGGCACTCCTCAAATCAGAGGCACAGTAGACGGTAAGGAAATGATCATCACTGAAGCAAAACTCCGCCAACACCTCAAGCATCAGGATGAAGGGGACGCCCTCTCTTACCCAAGAGACGTATACATGAGGACCTTTGTATCCATAGGGTACACTGGGAATCAAACAGAGTATACGATAGAGAAGGCACTCATGAGTCCTAAATGGAAGTATCTCTGCCACACTCTTCTCCAATGCATATCTCAAAAGAGGAGTGGCTGGAACCAACTCAGCTCCGGACTTGCGTCGGCCGTTCACGGTATGATAACAGGGGCAGGTTTCAATTTTTCCCTCCTCATTCTTGAAGGTTTGAGATACAACCTTCAAGAAGGGGTGAAATCTCAGTTCTTCATGTACCCAAGATTCTTGCAAGAAGTGTTCAATATTGAACACCAAGATCTTTCAAAAACTGCAAGAATCTACTCAATTCTGGGACATAAGAACAACATTTTTCAAAGCATGAGAACAGTTTCATCAAAGTTCTCAGGGGCCGATGTTCCATTTTTATCTACAATGTTGAACACACATAGTGCCCAGGGTGACAGTTCAGCAAACCCAACTGATACTGATCCCACACCCTCCACCTCACTGCCACAAACTCAACCTACTGTTTCCCTTGATCGAACCCCTGTGCATTCTACTGAGGATGCACAGGCACATACATTACTCACCCCTAGTTTGATTGCTCAACCGAAACACAGCGCCCCGGTTGCAGCCAAGTATACAAGGAAGAGGGGCAAGAGAACTCCTTCTTCTCTTGCCTCCAAGGCCCAAACCCAAGCCAACATCCCTCACTCAGAATCACAACATTCTAGTGAGAATATCATAAGGGAAAGCCACATTGCTAGGGAGACTCCTTCGGAAGTCTCTCTATTAGGATTAGGATCACTTCCCGGATCCATAGAACAGCCCTTTTAGCCATTCCTCTCTTCTTTGAACTTAAGTGTAGAGGAACCTGACCAAAGTGATGTACCTTCTCCAACTACCACTATCAAGGAGGTACTGATCGGTCTTGCTTCCGAAACACCCAACCCAAGTTCCTCACCCTTGAAGGTCCACTCTGGGAGTATTGAAAGAGTGGATGTGGACGAGGCTGTCACTACTGCTGGTCCATCAACTGACCAGGAGGACAGTGACAACATCTTTAAGACCTCAACCACGGCAACTCACGGTGAGGGTGTTTCCTTGGAAACTCCCTTCACTGAGAGGAATCCCAGGCGCCAAGAAACCGCGGGTGATGGGGATGCTGAGGCTAGGCCTACGGCCCCATCTGGGTCCAAGGATTCCACAACTGTGGATGAGGACAGACTGAAACTTCATAACATGGAATTGACGGCCAGGGTGGCTATGCTAGAGGCTGAAATGTCCAAACTAAGACACCAAGTCGCTATGCATGAAGCCCATCAATGCCCAACTTTAGCCTCTCCCTCTCTTGTATCAGTAGGCACCCAAACTGATGCTTACCTGTCTGCTGATGCAACCAAAAAGGGGGAGATGGTTTCTATGGAAGATGATACTGACAGTCTTGACGACTGGATTCAAGAGCAGTTTGTACTTCAAAGCTCACAATACAAGCCAGCTTTTGTCCAAGTTCATGACTTGCCAGCCCCAGATAACGAAGACGAAGAGATATCTGAAGACTGGCAGTTGGTCGTCAGGGCTGTCGATGAAATGCTGAATGATGCTGAAGACACAGAACAAACAAATGCATCATTCAGCATCCTTCCACAAGCAGCAGCCATCATAGGTCAATCCACTACCCCCCAAATCTTCAAATCTTCAAAGAAGCTAGAGTTTGACTCTATTCTAGCTTGGGGGTATGATGGATTAGCTGAGAGGTTTTGGATTGGATGGGAGTTCAGCGGAGTAGAAGAACTGAACTGGAACTCTCTCAATGCCCTCCAAGTCCTAGAACTGCATCTAACTGACTGCATCAACACTTCAGCAGATCTCTCAGCTGAATTTGCCATTGGCAGGTTCCATGACCTGATGGAGGATAATCTACCCAGGTTCCAAAGATTCCTACAAGCAGCACATCGGGTAGCTTATCCTGAATCCTCGGCGGCCGCAGAAAGAAGACTGACTCCTAGCAATCTTGAAATAACAAGGAGCAGTCTTCTCACTGAAGAAGAAGTTCTGGGCCTTCGAAGATTCTTGTATGCCTTCCTGGTCAAGGACTTGGATGTGCTAGGTTGGGTGAGCACTAAGTCTCTTGACCACACTTTTCTGCTCAGCAACGGCTCCTCTCTCATCATCAACACCAGAAACATCCTTCATCTGCCCTCAGACTTTCTCTTCAAGATCTATCAGCTCAGAACAAACATCTGCAATGTCAACTCACTTGAAAGCCAGGCAATGATAGATACTGTCAGAGCCAAACTTGAACAAGTAGGAAGAATTACTGAGGCAGTATATGTGTCAAACTCTGACACTGACACTGACTCAGCTTCCCCTCGAGTTAACATATGCACTGCAGCTTATGAGTCAAGATCAACTATCAAAGAAAAACTGAGAGAAATAGAAGGTCCTGAGTATCAACTTGATGAAGACGATGACCTTCCCCTATTCACATCTCAAATTGCCAATGAAGCTGAGGCAGAGATCCCAATAGCAGCATCACCATCTGCTGTTGTGATCAGTGAAGCTGAAGCAGAGGCATCCAATGTAAACAAAGGAAAGGGAATCATGACTGATGAAGATGAAGAGAGGTTGCTAAAAGAGAAAAGAGAAAGGGAAGAGAAAAGAAGAAGAAGAGAAGAAGAGGAGTTGGCTGACATAAAAAGGGTTCAAGAAAGAAAAACAGCCATTCTCCTAAGAGAACAAACCATCCAGCTGTATGCTAAACAGCTGGATGAACTGAAAAGAAAGATTCCTGCAGTCGACCAAGTTGAGAAAGATGAACAACTTGCCAGACAGCTACAGGAACAGCTTGCCAAGGAAGAAGAAGAAGAGAATGAGAAGAAGAAGGGGGATGCTAAGTTTAGAATCACTGATTCTAAATTAGCAAAAGAATTAAGGGAGGAGTGGACTGAAGCTCTGATCTCTCAAGGTGAGGATGAAGACTACCTTGAAAAACTTTCAAACAAAGAGATCTACAGAGCCTTCATGGGTCAGCAAGGTCAGTTGGCAAAGAAGAAAAAGGCTGAAGAAGAAGAAAAAGCCAAACAACAGTCCAAAAAGACCATTGCCTTCAATAAAAGGACCCATGAAGAAAGGAAGGTCATGATTGACTTCCTTAAGGCCAGAGGAGATAGTGGAAAGAGGCTATGTCCTATGAATTTCATGAACCTGCAAGCCCTCTACTTTAAAGTTAAAAAGGATGAGGAAGAAAGACTAGGGAAGAAGGGCTCCAAGAAAAGGGTACTTATCAAAGAAGATGAAGAACCAAAGACAAAGAAACCCAAGCCTTCTCCCTCACCTACCTCTTCCTCAGTCCATCATCCTTCCACTCTCCTCCCCAAACCTTCCACTCCTCCACCCAAAAAGTCCAAGTCATCCCACCCAGCTCCCACTCATCAACAGCCTCCCTTGAAGATACCCAAACCCACTCCTAAACCAGAAGACTCAAGAAATATAGTTAACTGGTTCCACAATTCACAAGATCAAGTGTTTGAGATCTTCAGGGGGAGAACTGAGAGAAGAAGATCCACTTACAGGTATGTTGATGAGGTTCTGCAACTACCTGATTCCGATCTTCAAAGAATTTTAGAGCTGGGTGAAGCTCATGAGCCTGCAAATGAGAGTGGGAAACGTCTTGTGCTAGCAATCAAACACTACTTCAACCCTAGCAAAGATGTGATCATAAACATCAAACCACTCAAGTCCCACTCTCCATTTGTATCCTGGACCTACAATGCTGATTTGGATGAGTTCACACTGACTGATGTAAAGAAGCAGCAGATGAGATGTTCAAGCAAAGCAATCTACAAAATGCAACACAAAGACATCAACACTCTGTCTGAACTTCCACTGAACAATCCCAGCAAGGATCCAAGAGGCTATGAGGTGGAAAGAATAGTCAGCCATATGCAAAAGCTTCAGCAACAAAGGGACTAGAAGAATTTTGGTAGCATCAGTCTAGGGGGAGTTTGTAGAACCAAAGACTGATTGTTACAAAATTATTCTAAGTACAAATGCTGCTGATAAGCTTATCAGCAGCATTCAGCACAAGTTGCTGCTGATAGGCTTATCAGCAGCATTCAGCACAAGTTGCTGCTGATAGGCTTATCAGCAGCATTCAGCACAAGTTGCTGCTGATAGGCTTATCAGCAGCGGTCATCCATGTTTGCTGCTGATAGGCTTACCAGCAGCAACCTTCACCCTTTGCAGCTGATAGCTCTATTCACTTAAAACCAAACGTTGCAGCTGACTATCCAGGCCAAGCGTCTCTGACACCTTTCTGCAAAAGCAACTGACAGACTCAAAGCAGAAGGAACCGCTATGGTCAACCAATGACGGACAACAATACACTTCTCCAAGCATGCAAACAATCATGAATAAAGAAAACGTTTCTGTAAAGTTAACTAGATTAGCCTTTACGTGTAATGTAAATTAATAAACAAGATCAACGGCTTGTGTTCGATCTGATCCTTAGAATCAAGGGTCTGTCTTGATTCTAAGTTACTATAAATACTGAGTTGCCACTTCATTGTAAGTGTGCCTTGATAGTGCTTGTCATACTTATTCATTGAGTTTCTCATTTGTAATCTTTGCATTCACAAAAGCATAATACAACAGTGTTTATCAGTATTCTTTGTGTTTACTTGATTATAAATTGTGTAGTTGATTTTGTTTCCGCCAACCTAACTAAGAACAGAACCATCTTGTATTCTCACGATCCTACAGTCGCGATCTAAGTTAACAACATTATTAAAATATTGACTTGTGACCCTACAGATGCTTCGAACAAGAAGTGCACTTATAAGGCCTTTCTATCCTGCAACCCTCGCAACTTCAATGGCACCGAGGGTGCAGTAGGCCTGATGAGATGGATTGAGATGATGGAATCTGTAATTGATATTAGTGAGTGCACAGCCGACTGTATAGTGAAATATGCCACTTGCACACTTGCTGACAAAGCATTAAGCTGGTGGAATTCTCAGATGAAAACCTTGGGAAGGCAGACTGCCTACCAGCTATCTTGGGATGATTTAAAAGCCATGATGATCGAGGAGTACTGTCCTCGAAATGAGTTGCAAAATATCGAATCTGAAATGTGGAATTTACAAATGATAGGAGATGATGTGGCTGGGTACACCGACCGATTCAATGAGTTAGCAAGTTTGGTTCCACACATGGTTACCCCAGAATACAAGAAGGTTGAAAGATACTTGTGGGGTCTTGCTCCTCAAGTCCGAAGCCTGGTGACTTCATCGAACCCCATGGATGCCAAGAGCGCTATAACTCTAGCATTCAAGCTAAGGGATAATGTTGTGCATGATGGTTTGTTTGAGAAGAAGGAGACCGAGGAAGGAAGGTCTGGGGAAAAGAGGAAATGGTTTGGGAAGCTAAGTAATCAAAACAAGAATCAAACTAACAAGAGACCTGAAATTATGAAAGCCTATGCTGTCAACACCGTGGAACAGAAAGGATATCTTGGAACATTACCGAAGTGTGACAAATGTGGGTATCATCACAGTGGAGGGTGTACCCAATGTGGAAAGTGTAAAAAGCATGGGCATCTAGCCCATAACTGTTGGAACAATGCGAACTCTAATAAGATCAATCAAGTAGCAGGAAAGGTCAACCCAGGGACAGAAAGGATGAATCAGGGATGCTTTGAGTGTGGAGATCCAAAGCACTTTAGAAAAGACTGTCCAAAGTTGAAGAACCGAAACGACAACTAGGCCCGTGGAAGAGCGTTTGTGATGGGGGCTGGTGACGCACGACAAGATCCAAACATTGTCACTGGTACGTTCCCGATAAATAATCACTATGCCTCTATACTTTTCGATACGGGTGCTGATATGAGTTTTGTGTCAAATGACTTTAAGTCCCTACTCGGTATTAAGCCCAGCAAACTAGAACAAAAGTATACAATTGAATTAGCAAACGGAACATTAATTAATACCGGAGAGGTCATACAAAGTTGTACCTTATGTCTTAAAAACCACACATTTAGTATAGATCTGTTACCTGTTGACTTAGGAAGCTTTGACGTTGTTATTGGCATGGATTGGTTGTCAAAGAATCATGCAGAAATTATTTTTTTTGAGAAGATTGTCCAAATCCCACTCCCAAACGGAGAAATTCTTTCGATTCAAGGTGAGAAGAGTGGAGTAACATTAAGGATGATAAACTGCATGAAAGCTCGTAAGTACCTACGTAAAGGCTATTGCGTATTCCTGGCACACGTCGTCGAGAAGAAACCCGAGAAACGTCGATTTGAAGACATACCAATCGTTAAAGATTACCCCGAAGTTTTTCCTGAAGACTTACCTGGATTACCACCACCGAGGCAAGTCGAATTCCGAATCGACTTGGTACCAGGAGCCGCACCGGTTGCACGGTCACCGTATCGACTAGCACCTTCTGAAATGCAGGAATTATCAAATCAACTCCAAGAGTTGCTTGATAAAGGTTTCATAAGACCGAGTTTCTCACCTTGGGGAGCTCCAGTCCTATTCGTAAAGAAAAAGGATGGAACCTTTAGGATGTGTATTGATTACAGAGAATTAAACAAGCTTACAATCAAAAACCGATATCCACTTCCTCGAATAGACGATTTGTTCGATCAACTTCAAGGTTCCAGCTTCTATTCTAAAATTGATCTACGATCAGGGTATCATCAACTGAAAATCCAAGAAGAAGATGTACCAAAGACAGCATTTAGGACTAGATATGGCCACTACGAATTCCTAGTTATGCCATTTGGTTTGACGAACGCACCAGCTGTTTTCATGGATCTCATGAACCGCGTGTGCAAGCCGTACTTGGATAAATTCGTGATTGTGTTTATCGACGACATATTGATATATTCACGAACCAAGGAGGATCATGAACATCATTTGAAATTAATCTTAGAACTACTCAGGAATGAGAAGCTTTATGCTAAATTCTCAAAGTGTGAGTTTTGGATCCGAGAAGTGCATTTTCTTGGACACGTCATCAATAAGAATGGTATTCACGTAGACCCATCCAAGATTGAAGCTATCAAAAACTGGGAAGCACCAAGAACTCCGACTGAAGTGCGTCAATTTCTGGGTTTGGCAGGCTATTACAGGCGATTCATCGAAAATTTTTCAAAAATAGCCCTACCCTTAACCACATTAACCCAGAAAGAAAAGAAGTTTGATTGGAGTGACAAGCAAGAGTCAGCTTTTCAATTGCTGAAGCAGAAGCTGTGTAGTGCACCGATCTTATCCCTTCCTGAGGGAATTAACAACTTTGTCGTATACTGCGATGCATCACACCAAGGACTTGGTTGTGTGTTAATGCAAAGAGACAAAGTCATCGCATATGCCTCACGACAACTAAAAGTGCACGAAAAGAATTATACGACCCATGACTTGGAGTTGGGCGCAGTGGTGTTTGCACTCAAAATTTGGAGACATTATCTTTATGGTACAAGATGCACTATCTTTACTGATCACAAGAGTCTCCAACATATCTTCGATCAAAAGGAACTCAACATGAGACAACGTCGTTGGGTAGAGTTACTGAATGATTACGACTGTGATATCAAGTATCACCCGGGTAAGGCAAACGTCGTAGCAGATGCCTTAAGTCGCAAGGAACGAGTTAAAACTCTTCGTGTTCGTGCCCTAGGATTGACAATTCATACGAGTCTCACGACTCAAATCCGGATGGCACAACAAGAGGCAAGCAAAGAAGAAAACATTCATAATGAAGCTTTACGAGGAATGATAAGACAGTTGGAACCAAAGTCAGATGACACTTTATACTTCATGAATAGAATCTGGGTGCCATGTTTTGGTAATTTACGGGAGTTGGTTATAGACGAAGCCCACAAGTCCAGGTACTCCATTCACCCAGGTTCAGATAAGATGTATAAGGATCTGAAAGAACACTATTGGTGGCCGAACATGAAAGGAGAAATTGCTATTTATGTCGGGAAATGCCTGACATGTTCAAAGGTAAAGGAAGAACATCAGAAACCGTCGGGATTGTTACACCAACCCGAGATACCTCAATGGAAATGGGAACAAATTTCTATGGATTTCATCACGAAGTAACCCAGGACGTCCAGCGGTTATGACACAATATGGGTAATTGTCGATCGACTGACAAAATCGGCTCATTTTCTACCTATCAAAGAGACGGATAAAACCGAGAAACTTGCAAAGCTTTATATCAAGGAAATTGTGGCTAGGCATGGAGTGCCAATTTCTATTATCTCTGATAGAGACAGCAGATTCGTGTCTAGAATCTGGAAATCATTACAAGAAGCCATGGGCACACGTCTTGACATGAGCACGGCATATCACCCACAAACAGATGGTCAAAGTGAACGGACTATCCAAACATTAGAAGATATGCTCCGTACGCGTGTAATTGATTTCGGAGGAAATTGGGATACTCATTTACCGTTAGCAGAGTTTTCCTACAATAACAGTTACCACACAAGCATTAAAGCAGCTCCGTTTGAAGCTTTATATGGTCGTAAATGCTGCTCACCGCTATGTTGGGCGGAAGTTGGTGAAAAACATTTGACAGGCCCTGAGATTGTCCAGGAAACCACTGATAAGATCTTCAAAATTAAGGACCGTCTGAAAGCTGCCCGAGACAGACAGAAGTGCTATGCTGATAACAGACGAAAACCATTAGAATTTCAAATTGGTGACCGAGTAATGTTAAAAGTCTCACCATGGAAAGGCGTTGCAAGGTTTGGTAACCGTGGTAAGCTTAACCCTAGATACGTTGGACCTTTTGAAATACTGGCTAGAGTTGGCCCTGTAGCTTACAAGCTCAAGTTACCACAAGAACTAAGCAATGTACATGATACATTTCATGTATCAAATCTCAAGAAATGTTTATCAGACGAGACGTTAATTATACCGCCTGATGAGATTCACATAGATGACAGGTTGCATTTCATCGAGAAACCGATTGAGATTTCAGATTGGAAAGTTCAAAGACTGAGACGCAGTCGAATCAAACTGGTTAAAGTACGTTGGAACTCAAAACGTGGTCCTGAGTATACATGGGAACGAGAGGACCAAATGAAAACAAAATACCCATCCTTGTTTAAGGATACACCAGTTCAAGATAACACGAATTGAATTTCGGGACGAAATTCTTTTAACAAGGGGAGAATGTGACAACCCGACATTTCAGGTCAATATCCGTACACATTATAAACAAGTTTACATTTTAATTATTTTTGTGATTTACTTAAATTCACAAACAAGGACTTTAGAGTCTAACAAAGACCGTACATGGTCTCAAATCATATTTTGGTAATTCTAGGAGTTACCGGTTCACATACACGCATAATCCGGCCAAATACAAACAATAGTGGATAAATTAAATATCCAGGCGTATAGGTTACACAAATTTTACGTTGGTCAAATAATCACCTCAACGGATTATACGATCCAAGATTTCAATGTTTTTCTTTAACGAGCCATAAACTTGTTAAATTTATAATACCGTGAGAAATCCAAACCGAATTAAACTACCCCTTTAAAACTATAAATGATAAACTAATACCTAAATTTAATTATTTATATTAACCCCAAACCACTCCTTGACTTTCGGCCGAAAAAGCCAGAGGAAACCACCCCCTTACTCGACCCATACCTCCTATTGCGAAAAACTCAGACATAACCATACTCACTTCCATCACTTTTCTCATAATTCCTTTCATCACTCTCATTTTCATTCGGCAAACGTTTCCATTCTCTTCGAATTCGAAGTCAAGTTTCAAGGTGAAATTCACTTTATTTCGGTATTTGAAGAAGGATTTCAAGTGTTTTAAAGAAAATTCTGCAAAAGAGTCAAGACCATTCTCTGTTTTCTCTCATCATCATCGTCACTGTTTTAAGGTAAAAACTCAAAACCATCTATTTTATTCTCTTTAAAAACCGTATCTAAGCATACAAAATGTTCAATCGCAAGTAAGATAACAAGAAAAGTGTGTCAAATTCAAGTTTTAAAACATTAATATGCAGGACTGATTCTGTCAAACAGAAGTCCAGTAATCGAAACTATGAAGTTTCGATACCTATACTCAATCGAAACAAGTAGTTTCGATACCTGTTACTCAATCGAAACTAGGAGTTTCGATACTAGCTGTTCAATCGAAACTAGGTAGTTTCGATACATATTGCTCAATCGAAACTAGGTAGTTTCGATACCCTTCTTGTCAATCGAAACTAGATTGTTTCGGTAGCACTTACTCAATCGAAACTAGGTAGTTTCGACACTCAAATACTCCATCGAAACTAATAAGTTCCGACACCTGACTACTCCATCGAAACTAAGTAGTTTCGATACACATATGCCCAATAGAAACTAAGAAGTTTCAACACCTGGTCAACAGTCCCATTTGGGCAGTAACTCAAAACTGTTTTTATAACAAAACAAGTGTTGAACAACTAAGGAGATATTCAAACAAAAACGACCAGATTTACAAAGTCGGTGAACAATTTGCAATATAAGACGTTCGGTCTTAACACAATTTACCCTTGGTATCTAGGGTACGAATAGTCAAGGTTGACTACAACAAGTATCATTACAAGTATACACAAACTCAAGGTGAGTTTCACGGCCCCTTTTTACTGTTTTCAATATTTGGGGGAAGAACATACTTATAACTATTTTATGGGATACAAGAGAATAAGGCACGACTTTTATGTTTACATGAGATGAGAACAACAAGAGAGGCCGCGAAAGTCCCCTGGAACAATGTAGTAACCATAAACTGTAGCCTAGGGTCCTATGAATAGTACTATGGAGAGTGACGTCTCCCGGTCATGGTTAGTCGCGCTAACCACAATCTGGAGGATTTATGGCCGCATAGAACCGGATAACGAAATTAGGGGCGTGTACAATTGTCATGGTTTGGTTACGCCTCATGTATGAACATATTATTTGTATTCCTAGCTAGTTTACAAATGGGTCAACAACTCTTATTCTGTTTATCACATTCACCTGAAACTATTTACGATCAATTGAATTTTTGTAAAGAACTATTTGATTAAACCTGTGAACTCACCAACCTAGTGTTGACAATTTTAAGTATGTTTTTCAGGAAATTGAACGTGACCGCAAGGTTAGCAAAGTAGGATACATGCATGCACGATGGATACAACTTTTGGGAGATTTCTCTTGTATAACTCATTGTAATAGAGTCATATTTGCGAAATCTTCGCGTTTTGTAAACTCAATTTACATTTTGGAATGTAAAACTTTAAAATTGTTTATGTATCCATTTATCATGTATGTGTTTGCGGTAATCATATGCTTTGGAAACCATGTCACGTCACGCCTCGCGTTTCCGCCTTGGCGAGGGTGTGACATAGGAGCACTTCCTATTTGGAGCATATGTAGCATTACAAGTCATAACGTCGTTAATTCGGATCATGGTTATGTGTTACGGCTTATTTATTCTATTACCTCTGGAACCTCCAGAACCTCCGGCTGTACCGTTACCTCCTGCACCTCCTCCGCTATTTCGATTTGCCTCATACTGCTCCATGGCAGCAGCTACTCGCTGTGCTATGAGTTGCTCCACATTTGGGGAAATCGTCTCGTTGTTGTCACCAGTAGTGTTACGGGGTGTCCCACGCTTAGGTGCCATGACGTTCTTTCTAACATATCAATTAAAAAGAAACAACATTATATAATAACAATGGTTGATCATGACATAAGGATACAACAACATCAAACGTAAACAACCATCATTACAACATAAACCATCACATACATAGTTAAAACATGCATAGTACATTGTTCCAAAAGATAAGTATACAAAAGGGATGGGTTCACATGACCACATCAGTACCAAAGTTTTAAACTACATAATGTGCTATGGGCACAACCCGCCCATAATAGGTTTAAAAGAAGAAGTGGGAGTACAATCCAATCATCATGGCAAGTCCTGCCATGACAAAGCTAGCCCTAGCCACAAATTCTGCAGCCAAAGTCCTTTCTTCCAGCGTCTCCACCATGTCTCGGACCGTGAGAGTGAACTGCCAGTCCATATCAACTCTCAACTCTAGGTAGTCAGTGGCACCCTGTATGTCTCGGGTGCTGTCCTCCAGATTCTGTACTCGAGATCCGAGCCCTTGACGTAGTCGTGTGGCTGCATCCCCATGTGCCCGAATATCATCTAGGAGATCATCAAGACGCTCCTCGTACGTATGAACGCGTGCTACTAATGTAGGCACTGTGAGCTCCATGGCTTCCCCAGTGTGGGGTAGGGGTGTTGAGGAGTTGGAGGAATCTCCGAGCTCAAAGGTAGAGGGAATGCTCTCCATCTCCCTCCATCGTGCCAGGGTACGGGGCATCCAACGGATAGTCCCCACCGTAGGGTGGTAACAGGGTCGTTGCCTAGGTGGTTCCTCATCAGTCTCCAAGTTTTCCGGGTCACGGGCTGCCAGGGTTCTCTTGTGTGGAAATCGAACCTTCTTCCTAGCACTCTTTACCATAACTGGTCCTCCGCTTTTCTTTCGGTAGACGATAGGCGGTTCTCCCAAGGCGACATTGGGTGGTGTGGAGCTGCGGACTTGTACTCGATTTTTGGGGCGTGTGGCGGAAAGTTCCTTGTTGGATTCAAGGTCAGAGACGGGGTCAGAGTGTGAATGTGACGACATGCTTGTGACTACAATATCCATATGACATGATGACTGGTTATGCAATGCTTATGCAATGAAAATATTTTGTGAGTCATTTAAATTATAGACTAGGTTCCGTTTTAGACTCCTAGTTCGCTATAATCAATGGCTCTGATACCAAGTTCTGTCACACCCCGCTAAAGCGGAAACGCGATGCGTAACATTCATGGTTTCCAAAGCATATGATTACCGCAAACACATACATGATAAATGGATACATAAACAAGTTTAAAGTTTTACATTCCAAAATGTAAATTGAGTTTACAAAAAGTGAAGATTTCGCAAATATGACTCTATTACAATGAGTTATATAAGAGAAATCCCCCAAAAGTTGTATCCATCGTGCATGCATGTAATCTACATTGCTAACCTTGCGATCACGTCAATTTCCTAAAAAACATACTTAAAATTGTCAACACGAGGTTGGTGAGTTCACAGGTTTAAATCAAATAGATCTTTGTAAAATTCAATTGTTCGTAAATAGTTCCAGTTGCATGTGATAATCAGAATAAGAATTGTTGACCCATTTGTAAACTAGCTAGGAATACAAATAATATGTTCCTACATGAGCCGTAACCAAACCATGACAATTTTTCTTCGCCCCTAATTTCGTTATCCGGTTCTAAGCGGCCATAAATCCTCCAGATTGTGGTTAGCGCGACTAACCATGACCGGGAGACGTCACTCTCCATAGTACTATTCATAGGACCCTAGGCTACGGTTAATGGTTACTAAATTGTTCCAGGGGACTTTAGCGGCCTAAAATCGTTTAACTCATGTAAACATAAAAGTCGAGTCTTATTCTCTTGTTATCACATAAAAATAGTTGTAAGTATGTTCTTCCCCCAAATATTGAAAACAGTAAAAAGCGGTCGTGAAACTCACCTTGAGTTTGTGTATGCTTGCAATGATAATTTTTCTAGTCAACTTGACTATTCGTACCCTAATTACAAAAAGGGTAATTCGTGTTATGATCGAATGTCTCATATGCAAATTGTTCACCGACTTAGCAAATCTGATTGCTTTTGTTTAAATATCTTTTTAGTTTTTCAACACTTGTTTCGTTATAAAATAGTTCTAAGTTACTGCCCAATGGGCTTGAAACAGGTATCGAAACTACATAGTTTCGATTGAACAGAACAGATGTCGAAACTTCCTAGTTTCGATTGAGCAAAACAGGTATCGAAACTACCTGGTTTCGATTAAGTAATAGGTATCGAAACTACCTAGTTTCGATTGAGTAAACAGGTATCGAAACTACCTAGTTTCGATACTGTTATTTCGTTTTGACAGAATCAGTCCTGTATATTTTTATGTTTTAAACTTGAATTCGACACACTTTTCTGGTTATTTTTCTTACGTTCGAGTAAACTGTATGTTTAGCTACGGTTTTAAAGAAAATAATATGGATGGTATCGAGTTTTTACCTCTGGACAGAGATGATGATTTTGTGCGAAAAGAATGGATGAGCTCCCTGAAACCTTGAAAACTTCCCTTAACTTAAGGTATGGAAGTGACGATAATCGGTGTTGCTGCCGATGAAAGGAAGACAAAGAGAGAAAAAGAAAAGGTGAATTATGATTTGAGATGTATGAATTGATAGACAATTGAGGGGGGTATGGTTTTTATCTGAATTCTCGCAGGCAAATGTATGGGTTTTAGTATAGATATTTAGGATGTGAGTGAAGTAGGAATGGGCTTCTCTGATTTTCAGCCAAAAAAGTCAAGGGGGTGGGTTGAGTTAAATTTGTATAATAATTAGATTTAAGTATTAATAAATTAATTTATTAATGGTATTAATATCAATTAGAGTTTTAAAGGGTAATTTAATTCGGTTTAGATTTTTCACGGTATTATAAATTTAACAAGTTTATAGCTCGTTGATGAAAAATATTGAAATCTTGGATTGTATAATTCGTTGAGGTGATTATTTGTAGGTATAAATACCTAAAGGTGGCACTACATAGTAACGTCTTCGAAAAGTCCATTATTTTACTTTTACGTATATTATATGATTTAGTCTTAAAAATGAATTATAGTTCAACATAAATTTTGTGTAATATATATATATATATATATTTTTATGGTTATTTAATTTAACCACTAGTGTTCGTATTTAGTCGGGTTATCCTGGTACGTGAACCGGTAACTCCTAGAATTACCAAATATGAAATGAGACTATGTACGGTTTTTGTTAGACCTTAATGTCCTTGTTTGTGAAATTAAGTAAATCACAAAAACAATTATAATGTAAACTCGTTTATAATATGTACGAATATTGACCTGAAATGTCGTGTGTCACATAGAAGGAATTGGTTCAGTGGCTGCTGGACTATGAATTTCTTCAACTTTCTCTGTTGGGTTTGTACCAATTTGAACCCCCGTAAGAGCTATTAAATCCTGTACCATCTTCTGAAGTTGATCAATCTGTTGCTGCTGTTGAGCTATTACACTTTTTTGTTTAGTACTTTCAATTTTCAACTCTCTGATCTCTTTGGAATTAGTAGCTTCTCTACTTTGCAAGTTTGAGATATGAGTCTTCAATTGACTAACAACATCTGCAGTTTCCTTGGTTGCATAGTTAAGAAACTCTTCATCAACCAACTCATAACTTCTAGATCTTTTGTACGTATGCTTTTCTGGTACCTCTTTAGCTTTACCCTTGCCTTTATCAAGTCTTGTTGTAGTTTTCTTTTTTTTCTGTAATTCTGGATCAGTAAATACAATACCCTTAGACGGAGAAGGTCTAGAAGGTACTGTCTTTGTTTGTTCAAGCTCTTTTGTTTTCTTTGATGGGGTTGTTGTTGTGGCAATTAACTGTTCATCATTAATTTCTAACACTTCAGTGTTCACACTTAAGACATCGTCAGCTTCAACAACAAATTATTCTGTGTGACTTAGTAATGGTTCAGTAACTTCTTCATTTACTTAAGGAACTCTGTTTTCTTCAAAAAACATATCATGTTCTTCAACTTGAATTTGACCTTCCTGTTGAATAACATTTACTTGACCACCACCATGACCTTGATCATTATCATTTCCTTGATCATCATTCTGCACTTGGTCAATTTCATCATTTTCACTATCAACTCCATCTTCTTTATCTTCTGCCATTAAGTCATTTATTTCATCTTCAATAGTAAAATCTGGATCAGGATTTTCTTCAAGCATATTAGGAAATAGTGGTGTCACAGTACCACTAAATTTGCTTGTCTTCATCACATTATTCATGTTGCTGAAGATTGCTTCTTTCATTGAATCCAAAGGTAGTTCAACACCATCGTTTTCCAGATTCGGCAGAAGTGTATTGATAATCATTTATACAAATCTTGGGTACATTAGAAACTTGTAGTTTTGCCTTGGTCGTACAAAGTTACTAATCATTGCTTCGAATATCATTCTAGAAAAATTGAATCTTCTATGAGTTTCCAGACACACCAACGCTCTGCTGAATACTTCACTTATTTGATCAAAAGCAGATGTTCTGGGACTCATGCAATGAATTAATACACGGACAAGGTATCTCCATTGTTTTGCAAACATAGTTTTAGTCACCTGTCTTCTTAGAAACGTTCCCTCATATCCCATACTTAGAATTATCCCTGAGATTGCAGTGTGATTAATTTTGTAAGGAAAATCAGCTGCGTCTCTGAAGTTCAACACTTCACGAATAACTTGTTCTGTAACTTTTATTGTATTTCCACCAACAGAGCTTTCTATCCAGATCTCCATGTTTTCGTTCTTGTATTCTACATTGTCCCAAAACTCCCTCACATGTTTCTCAAACACTCTAACTTGTGTGGATATTGCTGTGTGAATTCTGGACTTTATTAAGAACTTGACAATTTCTTCATAACCACGTGCTTTCTTGGTGTTTGTGGTTAAGCACGCACAAATATTGTGTTTGGGTTCAAACTTTAAACGGTTCATATCTATAAAAAACAAACACATAAAATTAGAAAATTTCTTAGAAAATTTCTAAAAGAAATCTTAACTCTAGACATTTCGATCGAAAACTCCCTTATTTGCAACCTTTTCGATCGAAAAACTCCTTTTAACCTTTTCACCAGAAAAGTTGAGCTTTGAACTTTTCGATCGAAAACTCATTCAGTACATCAACATTTCGATCGAAAACTCTGAGTTATACCTCTCAACTTTTCGATCAAAAACTTTTGAAATCAATATAAACCATGACTATTTCGATCAAAAATTTAAACAATTTTCATCAAACGACTTTTCCGATCGAAACTTCTTATTTTTCAAAAAATTTCGCAAGCCAAGATTTTTTTTTATCGAAAACACTTTTCGGTCGAAAACACATTTCAGACGAATCAGAATTAACTTTTCCATCTGAAATACTTTTCAATCCATTCAATCGACTTTTCGGTTCATTCTTCCTAGTTTTCGGGCGTTTCAAAAAAACATAAATTCAAACAAAAAACTAAGGCTTTGGATCTAACCTATCAACCTCTATAAATCACGAGAACATACCTGAATGATCGAAAAACACTGAGAATCAAGATGACGTCACGATCGACCACTTTTTCGTACGAATCTTTAAAACTTGTAAAACTCGATGAACTTTGAAATTATACGGTCGAGAGAAAAAATGCAAGTAGAAAAAATCTTTTCAATCAAAAAATTTGAATATAAAGACTTTTCAAATCTTGACCGAAAACTTCTGATCATGACTTTTCGAACAAAAACTTTATGAGATGATTTATTTTCGGTCAAGAGATTTCGACCGAAAACTTCAAACACTAAAAAAAATTTTAAGTTCATTTTGACATCATTAAGACCTGTTCCTGAACTTTAATTTTCACACACACACAAAACAAAAACAAAACAACAACAAAAAAAACTTTTAAACATAAAATCCAGATCATAACAACTATTTTATTCTCAGACATTTTCTTTTGATAAAATGAAATGACATAGGATAATAAATGTATATTGTCTTAACTACACTGCATATCAAATCAGGATCTAAACAGTTCAACATTGATTGCCTGTATTGTTATCCACATAAACTCATGCATCACGTTTCAGCAAATACTGTGTGACATTTAAGGTTATATTAATCAATACAGTGTGTACCCCACAATCGAGATGGAATGAACTTAGAATTAACACAAAATTTCACCAGATCATGATCCAATCTCCAGCATGAAGTGTAGATGCATAATATGTCCCTAATCCCTTGTAATATGTATTTCATCTATGTTTAATGTAATTATTTGATGTATTAATGAAATTACATGTTTATCCTTAATGTTTACTCATATATAACGACTGTGTATTAAACGATCTGATAAATAGCGAAAACGTTGATCAATCGTGCTAATGAAAGGCCCATTCGCACGAATGGATCATGAGAATGATCCATTCGCACGAATGGATCATGAGAATGATCCATTCGCGCGAATAGCTCATGAGAATGATTCATTCGTACGAATGAACCATTCTGATGATTCATTCTTAAGAATGAACCATTCTGCTGATTCATTCGCACGAATGAGTCCATTCACATGGATCATTCGTATGAATGGCCTCAGCACTATATATAGTACTTTCACTTCATGAGCACATACAACACAAAAAAACACAACAGAAATACAACACATATACACATAGAGAGACTGACCAGAGCAGAACCAACAGAACACAAACTCTTTTCACCTGTATTGTCGAATCTCTGTCCGTTTAGAGTTTCCAGGTCTTGTATCCAACTTCTCTACACAAAAGGGTCGATAGAAACCTTCGTTTCGAAGTCTAATCCGCTCATTTCTCTCGACCTGATCAGTGTCATAGATTGGATTGCCAATCAAATCGGATTCCGCACGATTTGGTTCGGTTAATGTGTTGAATCATTGGATCAAGGTAGATCCCGATCCAACAAAGTGGTATCAGAGCCTGATTGTGCTCTAGATTCAACATAGAAAATCTAATCTTGCTTTTAATCCTGCTTTTTCTAGCTTCTTGAATGTTATAAAGATCACTTGATCGTTGTTTAGCCACGTTCAAAACTTGTGATTATTGCTTCTGAGTGATCTGATCGTCTCAGTTTTCAGATCTGATAAAAGGATCAATCATTGGTGCTTTTTGGTGCAAAAAAGTCAAACAGCTCTCTGTCGTACGAATGGCTACTATGATGAACTTCGTTCGCACGAATGGCTCCTACCATTCGCACGAATAGATCAAGTCTCCCGCTCATTTGTTCAAACTTCCAATCGCACGAATAGAAAATTCCATTTGCACGAATAGAAAATTCCATTCGCACGAATAGAAAATTCCATTTGCACGAATAGAACATTCCATTCGCACGAATAGACCCATTCGCATAAATCTCTTCTAATTTTTTTTTCTTGTGTCGAAAAACTTCGTTTTTTTTACCATGTCGGACTTAGCCTTTGTTGCCAGTCAGAACAGTAAAATCCAAAACTTGTTATTAATCGATAATGAAGCTGGAAATGCTAACAAGGCTCCAAAACTCATGACAATGGACGAATATCATCACTGGAAAAACAGGTTTGAGATACACATTAATGGAGTTGATACAAACTTATGGATGATGATAGAGAATGGATATCAAAAAGTGTTGAGTGAGGATGGAACTCCTGTTTTGGCTTCCCTTTTAAGCGAACAACAAAGAAAAGATTATGACTTAGAAAAGAAGGCATATGCTATCTTATCTCAGGCCATATCAAGAGAAATATTTCATCAATTCAGGCAGTTTACATCTTCAAAATCTCTGTGGGTTGCCTTAGAACAACGTCACGAAGGAAATGCTTCGTTGAAAGCTATAAATGCTAAGGCCATTAAGAAGGAATTTGATAATTTCATGTATATTGGGAATGAGTCCTTAGATGATCTATTTGAGAGATTCTATCACTTGATGAGTGAATTGCATGCCCATGAGATCAAAACAACGAAAGAAGAAAAGGTTCAATGCATGGCAGATGCGCTACCACCAAAATGGGATTCATTCTTGATGGTTCTCAAACAGAACAAGACTCTTGAAACCATTGATATCAATGAATTTCTTCAGAAATTGAGAGAACAAGAGGTGATGAATAAGTGGAGGTTAAAGAGAGGTGTACAAGCTCAGGATCCTTCATTGTACTATTCCACATCAACTCAACAAAATGCTCCTTTGCAGACTGCGTTTGTATCAAACATGTCAAATGTTTCAGCCAGCCAGTCTTCAACAGCTCATGCTTCAGTTTCATACGGTTCCACGGCAGGGAAATACTGCTAGTACTCCTCCACCAAGCCATATTAAATTGCAAACAGACAACTTCGACAAGGTTACTATCGAAGTGTCCAAGGAACACATGGCACTGTTGTCTACCGTTGTCAATTCATATGACAGTCTTGTTGCTGGACAGGTTGGAAACAGTCATCTGACAGCAGAAGACTATGCTCAGATTGATAAGGATGAAATGGATCGAATTGATATAATGTGGGCTCTTGCAAGTGCAGTCAGAAGAGCGAGAGATTATGTAAAAAGGACAGGAAAAACTCTCAAAGGGAACAAAGACACTACTTATGGTTTTGATCTGTCTGCTGTTGTTTGTTTTAACTGTGGTGAGAAAGGGCATTTTGCTAGGCAATGTGAAAAGCCTAAACAGACTGGAAACCGCAACCCTTTCAACAACCGTCAAAGCCAACCGAAGCAACAAACTCAAAATACAGAAACAAACCTTGTTCCAGTTACTCTTGCACAAGATAAGGGCACTTCAAGTGGAACAAAAGCTATGGTTGTTCAAACAGATGAAACTATTGATTGGTCTTTTAAATTTGGAGCTGATGGTAGTTCAGGGGATAGAGCTTACATGGCAAAGGCTGTAGAAGTCAATGAAGAAACAGATTTTGATGCTGAGAGAGAGATTGCTTCAGAAAGTTCATCAGCTGCAGACGACACATCTTCAAACAGTTCTGGATTCATAGCTGAGAATGAAGATAAATCATCTGTTGTCTCTTCAAGTCAATCGACAGCTGATGTGGATGATAACAATTCCTCTTCTGAATCTACCTGTAGCTGTGCTTTTATGGTAAAAACATCCACAGGCATTCAGGTAAATTCTGACAGTTTTGAAAGTGAGTCTGAATCTCAACCGTGTTTAATTTGTGATGAACTTGAGAAGAAAGTTGAGACACTTAAAAGTCACAACACAGACTTAATTGCTGATTTAACTAATTGTCTTGAAGCAAACCGTGTTTTAAAGGGAAACGAACTTGCTTTCAAAAACAAAATTGATCTTTTAAACAGGCAAGTTCATGAATTAGAAATCTGTGTTATCAACAAACAAAATGCCATCACTTTTTAGTTAAACACGATTGATGAAACAAAGAAAAAGCTGGCGCTTGTCGAGTGTGATTATGAAACTTTAAATCAAAAGCTGAAAAGTTATTCAAATTCTGCTTACATTCTTGATTACAAGATTTCACGGCGTCCAGGAAAGAAAAATGCTGGGATGGGATATAACAATTGTCCTCCACCGGTGTTGAATACTATGGTAAACACACCGGATGATAACCCAATCATTGACTTTAAGGTCAAAACACCACTTGTCGTTAATCCAACCGAAAACAAAATTTATCAACCAAAGGTTAACGATAATGGTGCTTCAACCTCGGAGTCCCAGTGTGTTGATGGAATGGTAGAAGAGTGGGATGAAGACGACGACGAGTGCCCTACTCGTGGTTTGGGACACAAAAACTCGTCTGCTCCACAGAATGACAGCATTGGTATTTCAAAATCTGCTTCTAAAAATGTTTTTTAAAATTAAACCAACCAATTGCAGTCCATCTTATCCCACTACTTCTGATCAGAAGAGTCAAGTAACCAAAGCCTCAATCAAAAAGGTTAATTTTGTTAAAGCTGGAGAGTCTGTTCAATCAAACAAGTCACTCTCTTCAGCTGAACAAAAAGAAGCTAAGGCTTGTGGTTCAAAAACTCACCAAAGTGAAAATCAATACAGATCTCCAAGGTTGGTTGAGCGGAGATACTGTTTTGAGTGCGGTACAAAAGGACACGTTGTTGTCAACTGTCCTTATCTTCAGAAGCCAAGTAAAAGAGTTAACCATTTTCCAGAAAATAAACAAAAGTTTTTAAAGTCAAAATCTAACTCTTTTACCCAACAACAAGTGCATCAAAAGAAAGTTAAACAAAAGATGCATGACTTGTTGGTCACTGATTCGAGTTCCACACCTGTACAAATCGTTAAGCAATCCACTGTTTACCACAAACAGTCGTTGCACAAACAACATGTGTGGAAAGCAAAATCAGATGATGCTTCTGACGACTGTACTTCAAAGTCAAATGGTTGTTCCAAAAGTCCACAAGGACAGTGGATGGATTGTACTGTTGTAGATGAGACTGGGAAACCCAAGACCGTAAAGGCTTGGGTTCCTAACCTAAACTAATTACTTTCCTTCTTGTGCAGGTTGTCCTTTATAATCCTATTAGCAATAATTCGATTATTAATAGTGGGGCATCCAGGCACATGACTGGGAACTTAGCTCTCCTTTTCGACGTCAGAAATATCAAAGGGGGCTATGTTTCATTTGCAGGCGATAAAGGTGGTTTTATCTCAGCTCAGGGAACACTGTCTAATGGAGCTGTCAGCTTTGAGAAAGTCAACTTTGTCAAACAGTTGTCTAACAACTTACTTTCTGTTTCTCAAATCTGTGATAAGGAGTTCAAGGTTCTTTTTGATGACAAGCATTGTTATATCTTGAAAAAGGAGTTTATGATTCCAGAAGACATGGTGGTTATGTCTGCTCCAAGAATGAATGATCTTTATATTCTTGACATGTCACAAGCATCATCCTCAGTGTCCACAGCATCATGTTTTGTTTCAAAAGCCACTGAGAAGGATTCTATTTTATGGCACAAAATAATGGGACATCTCAGTCTCAGAAAAATGAATCATTTGGTGCACAAAAATCTTGTTGAAGGAGTCACTGTGAAAAGTTTTCATCTTCCTGACGTGTGTGTTTCTTGCAAGAAAGGCAAACAAACCAAGAAATCTCATAAACCCAAATCTCAACATTCCATCACTATACCACTAGAGCTCTTACACATGGACTTGTTTGGTCCTATCAACCGGAAGAGTATTGCTGGACACTTATATTGTTTGGTTGTGACGGATGAATATTCAAGATATTCTTGGGTGATGTTCTTAAAAGAAAAATCTGAAACTTTTGAATATGTGGAGATTCTGATTACCAAATTGGAGTCTTTGTATAAGTTAAAGGTTAGGAGGATCCGTTCGGACAATGGTACTGAATTTAAAAATCATCTTATGGAAACTTTCTGTCAAAAACTTGGTATTCACCATGAATTCAGTGCGCCATATGTTCCACAAATGAACGGTGTTGCTGAGAGGAAGAATCGGACCTTGATAGAAGCTGCAAGGACTATGCTCGCTGACTCAAACTTACCCGTACAGTTCTGGAATGAAGCTATTGCTAATGCGTGTTACACGCTCAACCGGGTTCTAGTTATCAAGCGTCACGATAAAACTTGCTTTGAATTGTTGCATCGACGGAAACCGAACTTACAGTATCTTGAACCGTTCGGCGCTCCATGTACCATGTTGAAAAAGGATGCTCATGGCAAGTTTAACGAGAAAGTAGAGGAAGGTTACTTCTTAGGGTACAACACTCCCAATAAAAGAGTTTACAACAAAGCCTCTGGGAATGTAGAAGAATGGTACCATGTTGATGTTCAAAAGTATACCTCTCCTGCTGCTGGAAAAGGTCTTCCTTGGATGTTTGATTATGAAGAACTTTTTGCCTCGTTTAATCTTCCTCCAGAATGTTCAGATGAGGAGGTTTTTGTTCAAATGATGTATTATGCTCAAAACGCACCTGATGAACATGTGCAACCTACTCCCTCATCATCTGACATTCCTGAGTCCTCCAATAACACACAAGTCACACAGGATGATGACTCTTCTTCTTCTTCAGAGTATGAGGGTTCTCGACAAGAAATAGACCAGGTGATTGAAGATCCTTCCCATGATGTTGTACAATTGAGTGATGATGTTTCACATTCTGTGGCAATTGAACAGAGTATCACAAACCTTGATCAAACTGTTGAGGTTCCTGCTCATCCTGTGGGTAGGATTGATAGAATTCATCCTCAACAGAACATTATTGGTGATCCCACATCTGGTGTTAAAACTAGGGGTCAGATCAATTTTGGAGTCTACTTAGAAATCATGGAATCTGGTGTGGTCAACGATTGTGCGCATTCATGTTTCGTCTCGCAAATCAAACCACGGTCTATAACAGATGCTTTAAAAGAAGAATCTTGGGTAAATGCAATGCAGGAAGAACTACTCCAATTTCAGAAGCTCGGAGTTTGGAAGTTAGTTGATTTACCAAAAGGAGCTAAGAAGATTGGTACTCGATGGGTTCTTCGTTGCAAAAGGGATGATCAAGGAATAATCATAAGAAATAAGGCTCGTTTGGTCGTTCAGGGATTTAGGCAAATTGAAGGTATAGATTACAATGAAGTGTTTGCACTGGTTGCTCGTCTAGAAGCAATTCGAATTTTTCTTGCTTATGCATCCTACAAAAGGTTCAAAGTCTATCAAATGGATGTAAAGAGTGCTTTCCTTCATGGAGAAATCAGTGAAGTCGTATACTTCAGTCAACCTCCCGGGTTTGAAGATCATATGCATCGTGACCGTGTCTACAAATTGGACAAGGCACTGTACGGATTGCACCAAGCTCCGCGAGCGTGGTACGAGACACTTTCCACTCATCTTCTGAACAATGGATTTAGAAGAGGTGTCATCGACTGCACGTTGTTTATTCGAGAAAAGGGTGGAGAACTTTTAATGGTACAGGTATACGTGGATGACATTATTTTCGGATCGACGAATGATGTTCTGTGCAAAGAATTTGAAAGAGTTATGCAGGACAAGTTCGAGATGAGTTCCATGGGAGAGATGAAGTTCTTTCTAGGCCTACAAGTAGATCAATCTGAGACAGGGATTTTCCTTCATCAAACAAATTATGTTGGAGACATACTGAGCCGATTCAGTATGACTGATGCCAAACCTGCTGGTACTCCATTGGCGATCAATCACGGGATTTCGCCTGATGACAAGGGGGAGTATATTGATGCTACTCTCTATCGAGCCATGATCGGATCTCTCATGTATCTCAAGGCATCTCGACCAGACATCATGTTCGCCACGTGTCTCTGTGCCCGATATCAGTCAAAACCAAAAGTCTCCCACTTAATTACTGTCAAAAGGATTTTTCGTTATCTGAAGGGTACTCCTGATCTTGGATTATGGTACTCTAATGATGATAACTTTGAGCTTACTTCATATAGTGATTCTGATTATGGTGGTTGCAAAACAGACTTCATGTCTACATCTGCAGGGTGTCAGTTCTTTGGAAACCGTCTTGTGACATGGCAATGCAAAAAAGCAGACTTCGGTGGCTACATCTACATGTGAAGCTGAATACATCGCTGCTGCCAGTTGCTGTTCTCAGATTATCTGGATTCAACAGCAACTTCGGGACTACGGTTTGCAATTCTCTAACACTCCTATTTATGTAGATAATTCTGCTGCCATAGCTAGCACTAAGAATCCGGTTCAGCATTCAAAAACCAAACACATCGGCATAAAATATCACTTCATTCGTGATTGTTTTGAAAAGAAACTGATTGATGTGGTTCAAATTAACACTGATTTCCAAAAGGCCGACCTCTATACAAAAGCCTTTGACAAACCAAGATTTTTATTCTTGTTAGAGGTAAACGGCATGAAAAAGAAGGATGACGTTGTTCCGGACCAAGAGTCGAGTCAGTAATCATTTTTATCAATTACGTTCCTGTATATATTTTCTTTCTTGCGTTTATTAAAATTCTCAAAAACTCAAAAAGATTTTTCATTTTAAGATTTTAGGGGGAGAAAATGTCAGTAAGAAAATGATCTCTCGCTGAGAAAAATGATAGTACACAGACGCTAGTTATCTAAGACTCCAAAAAGATTTCTATATTGTGTACAGTTATTTGTGTACAGTTTGTTATTAAAAAAAAAAAAAGATTTCCCATTTTTGTACAGTCTAAAACCCAAAAACATCTGAAAAACTCAAAAATGAGAAATCGTATCCAACCTTTGGGAAGTGATGGCACACTAACCATATGTATGAAGCACATTGCATTTAATGTCATAGTGAATAGTCACACCAAGTCGACATGTGATGCATTGATAGACTTATCTGACTGAATCTCGACCATTGATGATCAATCTATACCATATTAGATATTGTCTTGTGAGTCACATAATGGTGAAAGGATTGACGAAAATCAACAATAGAAACTGAAGGTGTTTCTCATTCTGTGCACACCAGTTATCATCGGTTTAATGAGATATCAGAAAGTAGTTATAAAATTAAAAATTAGATTCCGAAGTCGTATACGTGCCATATTGCCTTGTAAATACCTGGATGAAGCCGTCCATGCGATTAAGAATAAAATAAAAGTATGAATCCGAATTCGTATATGTGCCATATTACCGGGTTGCAGCCTGGTTGAAGCCATCCATGGGATAGGATGAACACAAACACCGTTAGCTGCATACGTGCCATATTGCCTTGTAAATACCTGGCTGAAGCCGTCCATGAGCTGATGACTGTCACTGTGAATACTAAAAAAAAAAATTGAGTGTAGTAAAGAAGTAACAGGGAATAACTGAGATCTCATGAACTTATGATGACTGGTTAAGTAAGTTGTGCTGATTTGAAACATTAACATGTTTTGAAAAGTAATTCAAGTCAATTCTTAACTAGTGTGGGACACACAGAAAATGGACTTAATCCTTCAAGATCATCTTGTAAGTGTTGAGAAAAGGTCTGCATAAGTTTAAGATGGACAAACATATCAATGATCGCATTTTGACTAAGTGTACTTAAAGCTCAGATAATTTGCAATGTTGCTGATTGCTATGAGTTTAGTACTGATCCTATGTTCGGATCTTTCTCACAAAAAGATGTGTAAATACCATTGTATAGTTGTATCTACAAAATTCAAAATGTCTCAGATCATTAGTCACTAAGTCTGTATGATTTCTCATAAGGATCATTCTTACTAAGACATGCGTGTATATATCTTGTTGATATTATTTTCAGCATTACATATTCAAAAATCCAAAAAGATTTTACTTTTCCTGAATTTTAGATTATCTGATAAGACTCGAACGACTGTCTGAATATCAAAATTTGAAAACCGCTTGACTTCCTTATTGATCAAATCGTTCCTTTACTTCATAAACTATTCCAAAACTTCATAATTGATCCCTCACTTCATAATTAAATGTAAATTACTTCATAATCAAATTGTTGTCAAGACCGATGTGGTCGGATACCCCATTTAACTTGAAAAGTTTAATTTGCATAAGGGGATTGTCCCATTCGTACGAATGGATGAGCAAAATGGCTCACTCGTACGAATGGATGAGGAGAATAGCTCATTCACACGAATGGACTGACCAGAATGGTCCACTCGTACGAATGAGTGGCAGAATGAATCAAGTTTAGCTCATTCACACGAATGGACTGACCAGAATGGTCCACTCGTACGAATGAGTGACAGAATGAATCAAGTCTAGCTCATTCGCACGAATGGACTGACCAGAATGGTCCATTCGTACGAATGAACCAGGCCATCCTATAAAAAGGCCATTCATTCGCATTCTCAGTCTCATTCGCACAAAACAGAAATCGCATTCGCACGTCTGTTTCATCCAATTCTGATTTTGAACAAAACTCCGTCAAATCACCGATCTAATCTTTCGATTTCATTTTACAGGTATAACCCCACAAGTATTCATCAAGTGTATACCGATTCGTGGACGTTCGACTAGATTTAGGGCTCAAAACCGAAAACAAAACCTAAAAAACGTAAAAAGTGACTTAATAAACCGATTAAAATGCTAAATACTGGTTGAAAACCATAATCGAGTGTTTTGGTGTCTTTTTCGGCAAATCTTTTCGTGTCTTGGTTGATTTTTGGACAATTTGGATCGCGACCCGTCTGTCGTACGAATGGACACACTCTTCATGTTCATTCGTACGAATGAGCACTCATTCACATGAATGAACACTCACTCGTACGAATGAAAACTCATTCACACGAATGAAACTCATTCGCACGAATGAATACTCATTCATATGAATGAAACTCATTCGCACGAATGAATAGGCAGAATGATCCATTCGCACGAATGAACCAACTTTTAGGGTTCATTCGTACAAAGGGAAAATGGTCCAAAAGTTCATATTTCCAAAATCTTGCATGTACTGATCTGATGTGCTTCATGTTTTTGTGTTTACAGACTGATCGTTATGGCGCACAGAGCTCCAGTTGTTCTTAAGGCTTCAATAAAAAGCAACATATGTGCGTACATGATTCCTACATCAAAGAATGCACGTCCATTTGTCGGAATGATCGAGTTTTTATCAAGATCAAGGATTGCTCATGCTATATCCCATCACCGGACTCCATATACGTCGCATCAAAGGGAGTTCTGGGCCTCTGCCGAGATTGACTGCGAGGTATCTCCACCGGTCATACGAGGGAAGATCGCAGGTCAAGATGTGGTTGTATCGGCAGCTCACATTCGCCGATTGTGTCAATTCGGTGATCATCCTGAAGATCCAGTGACACTGGATAAATATCTGGTCCGCGGATGCTTCATGAGAATAAAGTACGACGGGAATGTTGCCGAAGGAGTTTTAAATAAAGCGAACCTCTGTCCGCAGTACAAGTATCTAGGACATGTTCTTCTACATTGCCTCGGTTCCCGTCGTGGCGGACTTGATGATATGCGCGAAAAAATTCAGAGCGCATTCGTTGCATTGGTGTTGAACATTCCGTTCAACTTTTCCGAGATGGTGTTCACACATCTTAAGGAAAACATCTATCTAAAAGGGGACAATGCGTATCTTATGTACCCCAGATTCTTACAGATGATAATAGATGACCAATTTCCTCTTCTGCCAAGGTCAGACATCGAAATGATCAAGCTAGAACACATGACGGATGTCACTCTCAACAGGGTACAGACCTACAGGGGAAGACCAACAAAGCCACCTCACAAAAGACTTATTGGACATCTGGCAAATCCAGATTATGTGGCACCAACAAACAGAAAATGGCGTCATGATAACAGTGATTCTGACAGGGAGGATATTGTTGTACCTCCAGCTGACGACCAAGATGATGACGACCAAGATGGTCAGGGAGATGGTGGCAATGCTCCTAATGTTCCATCTACCGCTGCCACCACCCACACTGTTGCTGCTATAGATTCTTCCCTTCCAACTAACCCAGAAGACGTTAACCTAGACACCGTCCTATTTACTGATTCTGAGGACACTGAAGACGAATTTGTAATCAGTCAACAAGGGGCAAGATTGGTCGCAACAAAACGAAAAAGGGGAGCAGATCAAGGAAGCTCAAGGGTTGATGATGACGTCAGGGATGCTGACTTTGTCCCTGACTGTCCACAAGTATCTGCTGCTCCTTCTTCCCAATCTACCCCAGTCAAGAAAGGAAGAGGAAAGAGAATGGCCAAACGCCAAAAGTTTAAACTTGTTAGAAGGACGGAGAGCACCTCTGCTACTACAGCAACTGCCACCAGGTCTGAGGCTCCAATGTCAACATCTATGCCTCAGACACAAACTGTGCCTCCTCCCATCTACACGACTGCTCCTACATCACAGCCATCAACTATTCGAGCTGAATCTTCAATGTCACTGCCGACTATCTCTCTACACGACCAGATCAGTACTTTAAACAGTTTGGTACTTCGTTTAATGGCTCAGAATGAAGAGCAATCAAAGCGTCTTGATCAATAGGGCTCGCAGATCAGTCAGTTGACTCTGCAAAATACTGAACAAGCCTAAGCCATCATAAGTCTTTCCACTAGGTGTAATGATCAACAAGCCCTCCTTCTCACTGCTACAAACCAGAATCAATAGTTGTCTACAACTGTTGATGCACATACTCAGAGGATACAAAGGCTAGAGGAGGAAAACAAAAAGCTGTTGGAAGACTTAAAAAGCAGAAGAGACCCGACACCCAGAATTGAGGGTGCTCGCAATGATGGTGATGATGGTGATGATGGTGATGATGATGATGACGATGATAATGATGATGATGACGATGATGATGATGATAGTGATGATGATGACAATAATGACAAAGATAAGGATGATGGTGCCAATGCTGGTGCTGCATCAAGTGCTTCAAAGACAGCAGAAGCTGAGGCACGCACAAAGCAAAAATCAGACAAATCAGAAGGCCCATCATCAGATACACAAAAGGGCACTGAAGGTTGATAGTTTTTGTTTTAAGTGTTTTAAGTTGTCTTATTGTAAATATTAGATTATTATGTAAATAATTTCAGTTTTATTTTGATTAAATCAATGAAACTTCAAATTCTCACATGTTTATTCTTTGTTTGTTTATGAAAATAGTTTTGGATGTGATGCCTCTCAAGCAACAACCTTCAAAGTTAACTTATGTGCTTGACATGCAAGGGATCATCCAACATTCAGTTATTTATGACAAAGAGGAAGGGGAAATCGTACACTGCTTGTCAAAAGAACAGATTGCCGAGCTATTTCAAATGAATCCCGACGAAGTCATTACTGAAGAGGCATCTGTTCCAACAACTGATTATCCCTCTTCTGACGAACTAGAAGACGTTGATGAGGTTGAAGTCGAAGACATCACTGATCAAGAATATCCAAAGTACACATCAGTAGATGGTGATGATCTTCCCTCCTTCGTGGACTTATTCACTCAGCAGTTCGACGAGGAGGTCAACCGCATTATCGATAACAAACAGGATGAAGCCGGTCCCTCCACTATTGACATTGACGAGCTGAATGAACGTAAAAGTCAGTGGATGGAATACATGGCCGAATTAAAGAAGAACTCAAAGTCCTCTCCTCCAACCAAGTACACTAAAGTTTATCGACTCAAAGGACACAAGTCTGATGGTCGTATAATCAGTTGGGCATACTTCAACGACTTAAGCTGCTATGCTATAAAAAGAGAGAAGGGCATACAATATTTCAGGTACCCTCATGATTTCAAGACGCTGCCCGCATTTGAAGTAAATCAATTAGCGCGTCTAAAGCTTCTATACAGCGAATCTTCCGGTCTATCCGAATGGTTTGAACGTCAATTACAATACGAATACCGGAAGAAGTGGGTGAACTTCAAGCCACAAATGCCTACACGTTACATTCATAAGGAAAAGGTTCATCCTGTCACCAAGAAGCCCCTAATTGTCTTAAAGTGGAAGCCTCCAACGATCATGAAGAAGATTCCTTTAAGGAAAATGATCCAGGACTTCTCAGATCAGTTCAAATGGTGGTACTATGATGGGCGTACTGGTGAAACTGTTATAGTGCTTTGTAAAGAAGGGTCATGGGAGACCATCAGGGTCTTTGATCCCTTGTGGCTGACCAACTTGTCTGAACAAGATGTTACAACTTTATACAAGTGTCAGCCGTTTTTTGAAGTTGCAGATATAGACCAGGCGTTGCAGTATGTGAAAGTGATACGTATATGCTTTGCTTTTGACATACACGCAGGGGTCAACTGGAAAACTCGTACAAAAGAGATGTTGAAGACTTAGTGACTAATGTTAGTTAGGTCATTTTGAAGGGATCTAGGTCCATGGGGGAGTATGTAGATGCATAATATGTCCCTAATCCCTTGTAATATGTATTTCATCTATGTTTAATGTAATTATTTGATGTATTAATGAAATTACATGTTTATCCTTAATGTTTACTCATATATAACGACTGTGTATTAAACGATCTGATAAATAGCGAAAACGTTGATCAATCGTGCTAATGAAAGGCCCATTCGCACGAATGGATCATGAGAATGATCTATTCGCGCGAATAGCTCATGAGAATGATTCATTCGCTAGAATAAGTCATGAGAATGATTCATTCGTACGAATGAACCATTCTGATGATTCATTCTTAAGAATGAACCATTCTGCTGATTCATTCGCACGAATGAGTCCATTCACATGGATCATTCGTACGAATGGCCTCAGCACTATATATAGAACTTTCACTTCATGAGCTCATACAACACAAAAAAACACAACACAAATACAACACATATACACATAGAGAGACTGACCAGAGCAGAACCAACAGAACACAAAATCTTTTCACCTGTATTGTCGAATCTCTGTCCGTTTAGAGTTTCCAGGTCTTGTATCCAACTTCTCTACACAAAAGGGTCGATAGAAACCTTCGTTTCGAAGTTTAATCCTCTCATTTCTCTCGACCCGATCAGTGTCATAGATTGGATTGCCAATCAAATCGGATTCCGCACGATTTGGTTCGGTTAATGTGTTGAATCATTGGATCAAGGTAGATCCCGATCCAACATGAAGGTAGCGTTCTTAGCACAGGAAAATTAATCCAAGTGGATTTGATTGGAATCATATTGATTTAGAATCATTTTGATTCATTTTCTTGGTTTATGAGATAGTATAGAATCATATTGATTCATTTGAGATGTGAAGAATCATGAATGATCCGGGTATGCGGATATCCGTAAGATATTGGATATCTAAATTGAAATCACGAATGATTCAAAGGGCGAAACAGACCGACTTTCTGGTTTCCATCTGAGATTTTCACCAGAACCATCAGCTGTATGAAGGTGTTTAACTCTAAATCATATATTTGACGTATATAGTCAATATAGCAAACAAATTGTGCTAAGAACTCATCAAGAACCTGGTCTCATGGTATGACTAGATTCACTTTGCATTCGAATGATGAAAGTACCGATATTCAATGTGGGTAAAACACAAAGATTGCTATTTAGTTAATTACACAAATATCGCCTAATTTACATATGCAGAGCCTACCAGCATATCAAAACTTGTAACCGATGTCACCATCATATCCAATTCATGCATAAGCTCAGCACACACTTTTACTATCATTTCCTATATATACGTCATTCAGACACACAAGTTTTCTTTTTCTTTAATTCTCCCCCTAAAATTTTGATTTATTTACTATTTATATCACTTATGAGAACAAACATATCTGACGCGAACACTCATTAAGCTAATACACATATAAAGCGTACACAACACAATTTTAACACTTAAAAGAAAATCTTTTTTTAAGGAACATATTTCTGAGGTCTTTCAGTTCAAAACTTGGACTATTTATTATTCTAAAAAAAATTGTTTTTTTTTTTTAAACGAAATCATCCCCAACATCTCAACCAAAGAGTTAAACCGATCCGTTGAAAAAGCTTTTGTAAAAATATCAGCTTTTTGCTCTAGGGTATCGACATGAACCGCTTTAATCAGCCCATTCTCAAAACAGTCACGAATGAAATGTAACCTGATCGCAATGTGCTTTTTTTGGAATGTTGAATGGGACTTTTTACTATTCTGAGCACTGCCTCATTGTCACAATAAATCGGAGTTTCCAGAAAATTTACTCCAAAATCTAGCATTTGATGTTGAATCCAGATAACTTGTGAACAACAGCTCGAGGCAGCAGTATACTCAGCTTCAGCAGTTGATGTGGATACAATCGTTTGTTTCTTACACTGCCAAGACACCAGTCTCTCCCCCAAAAATTGACAACCACCTGAAGTTGACTTACTGTCCAAATTACAACCTCCATAATCGCTGTCAGTGTAAGCAAATAAATTAAATTCAGAAAAAAAAGGATACCATAAACCTAAATTTACACGACCCTTAAGATATTGGAAAATTCTTTTAACAGCTGATTCATGAGATTCTTTTGGAGCTGCCTGATATCTGGCACAAGAACAAACATCAAACATGATGTATGGTCGACTAGCAGTCAAATACATCAACGAGCCAATCATTGACATGTACATCTTTTTATTTACTTCAACTCCAAACACATCGACAGTTAAAGGTTCATGAAGAGCAATTGGTTTTGAAGCTGATTTGCAATCAGTCATTTTGAATTTTGTAAGAATGTCTTTCACATATTTGGCCTGATGAATAAGAATTCATGATTCAGACTGCTCAACTTGTAACCCCAGAAAGAACTGCATTTTTCCCATCAAGCTCACTTCAAACTTTAGTTTCATAACTTGTTCAATTTCTTTTTAAAGAGTTTCATTTGTTGATCTATATATAATATCATCGACATAAACTTGTACAATTAACAAATCAGCATCATATTTCTTCAGGAATAAGGTCTTGTCAATTGTTCCACGAACGAAGCCATTTGATGTAAGATGTATTGACAAGGTTTCATACCACGCACGAGGCGCTTGATGTAACTCATACAATGCTTTATCAAGCTTATACACTTGAAATGGATGAGTTGGATCTTCAAAACCTGGTGGTTGATTCACGTAAACTTCTTCCTTTACCACCCCATACAAAAAAGTTGTTTTTACATCCATTTGATATACAGTAAATTTCTTGTACGATGCATAAGCCAAAAAGATTCGTATGGCTTCAATTCGTGCAACAGGAGCAAAGACATCATCATAATCTAGTCCTTCCTCTTAATAAAAACCTTGTACAACCAAACGAGCTTTGTTCCGAACTACAATCCCACGATCATCCTTTTTATTTCTGAATACCCACTTCATTCCAATTGGATATTTCCCTCAGGTAAGTCCACAAGATGCCACATGTTTAACTTCTTAAACTGAAGCAATTCTTCTTACATAGCTTCAATCCAACTTGGATCTTGTAAGGCAACAGTAACATTCTTTGGTTCCTCTTGAGATAAAAAACAGGAGTACAAACAAACATTTATATTTCCAGTTTGACTTCTTGTCATTACTCCATCTTCAAGAGATCCAATAATATTCTCAACTGGATGAGCAGAATGGATTTGATGATTTTGAATATGCTCAACTTCCATAGATTCTGGTATGTTTGTATCATTCAACTCTGGTAATTGATCATTTGAATCTTCAATAATAGAAGAACTTGTCTGAATTACATTCTCAGTCTGATCATTTACAGAATCCAACTAAACTTCATTAACTGTTGGTTCATCATTTGTACTAGGAATTTCTTGTACTTCAGAGTCAATATTTGTGACAGAGTTATCAACAATATTTTCTTGTGTTTGAGTTGATGTAGTAACATTCTCAGACATCTCATTTTGAATCATCAAATTCTGTGGTCCAACCAAAAACTTTCCAACAGATAGATCACTACTTGTAGAAGACTTAGTTACAGTACCCGAAGTACTTGCTTCATTAGAATCCATTTGAAGTTGTTGATCAAAAGTTTTGAAGATTACTTCAGCATCAAAGAACCAGTCAGGTCCATTTTGATCTGTAGGAGTATTTAGTTCTTGCCACTCCACATAAAACGATTCTTGAACAATTTTGGTTCTTTTGTTGTACACTCTATAAGCTTTCTGATATGAAGAATAACCCAAAAAATAGCATTCATCACCGACAGCTGCAAATTTTGGCAATGAATCTTGTGTATTCAACAATGTACAAGAACAACCAAATGCTCTGAAGAACTTGATATATGGCTTTCGTTTATAGAATAGTTCATATGAAGTCTTTGTAAGTTGCTTCACCATAAGAACTTTGTTTAAAACATAACATGCAGTGTTTACTGCTTCAGCCCAGAAGATAATAGGCAACTTGGAATCGACAAGCATTGTTCGAGCAGCTTCTATTAAAGTTCTGTTCTTCCTTTCAGCTACTCCATTCTGTTGTGGTGTTCTTGCAGCACTATACTCATGTGTTATTCCTTTTTCTGCACAAAACGAACTTATCAGTTTATTTTTAAATTCTGTTCCATTGTCACTGCGAATGATTGAAACTTTGCTATCACAGATGTTTTCTATTCGTTTGACAAAATCAATAATTGTTTCAGGTGTTTCATCCTTCGTTGCAAGGAAAAACACCAATGAAAATCTTGAAAAATCATCTGTGATAACAAGACAATATGACGTTTTCGCAATGCTTTTAACTCGAACTGGACCAAACAAATCCATATGAATAAGAAATAAAGGTCTAGTAAAAGTTGTTATGGTTTTTCTTGGATGGGACTTCTTGTGTTGTTTTCCCTTCGCACATGACATGCAATTTTCTTCAATTATGAATTCTTTCTTTGGCAATCCTCGCACCAAATCTTTATGCACCAAGTTATTCATGTTCTTTAAATTCACATGACCCATTCTTCGATGCCACAAATAGGATTCTGAACCAGTTGCCTTTGATGATAAACATGAAACATTTACTGGTGTAGTATGATCATTCATGTCAACCACATATGTGTTGAATTTCCTTGGAGCACGCATCAGAATCATTTCTTCTGGAATAACCAATCCAGGCTTTAAGAACAAGCATTCCTTTGAAGTAAAATGAACTGGTATGTCTTTATCACAAACTTGAGAAACACTTAGTAAATTGAATTCCAATTGAGACACAAAATTTACTTTTTCTAATGTTATGAGTTCATTTGACACTGTTCCTTGACCGGTTATTTTTCCTCCCTTTTTATCTCCAGCAAATGCAACAAAACCTCCATCAAAAGTTCAAAAATTTTCCAGAATTTTTCTTTGTCCAGTCATGTGTCTTGAGCAACCGCTATCAACATGCCAAGCATTATTAATAGTCCTCCCGGTTAAACTCTGCACATTCAAGACAAAATTAATGATTTACAGGTACCCAGATCATCTTTGACCCGGACTGACTTTTACCTTTTACAGTCTTAACATCTTTCACATCTTGTTCTTTCAGTTTTATCAATTTTATATTTTTTATTCCAACCATATGTGAAGATTGTTCATTTTTAATTTTCCAAACATAACCAACATTTTTCGCATATTTCATAGTAGTTTTTTTAGCAAAATTGATTGGTTGGTTAAATTTCTTCACATATTGTGAACCTTTTGGGACACATTTATTCCCAAACTTTGGTAGCACATAATCACGGCACACATTAGAATATAAAGCATGACAATTTCTTGAAAGCAAGTAATCACGACTATATCTTTGTATCACTCGGGACTCTGACACACTGTCGTTCGCAGACGCTCGCTTGAAATGCTGAATAACTTTGCTTTTAACTTTCGCTTTGTTCTTTGTGAACCTTGACTCACTAGAGTTATGTTTGCAATTTCTCGCAAAATGACCAACCTAACCACACACAAGGCAATTGTAGCTCTTAGGCTTTGGCTTTGACTTTGACTTTGAACACTCGTCTACTTCACTCTTTAGGCCACAACTTTTCTTTTTTAATTGTTCTTTGATTTGAATAGACTTTTCTTTGACATCAATGAACTTGTCTTTTACATCAATGGATTTGCCTTTGACACACCAAGACTTTCTTTGGACATTTGTTGGTACATTCACTTTAACTTTGACAACTTTATTGTTCTCTGTCTCACTAGTAAGAATATGATTATCTGGTGCTATGACATTATTTTTCTTTGGTCTCTCACTTGACAAATCATACTTTTGAATCAGAGGATTTCCAAACTCATCTAAGACCACATCATCAACTAGACAAGAGAGTTTATTAAGTGGAACATAATCTCTAGCTGTATGCACCACTTTATCAAAGAAAGTAGATGTTGATGACACTTCAGCCACAAAATCAAACTCAACACAACCGTTAGTAGAACATGTCGAAACATAAGAAATATCAGAATCAGAAGCATTAATATTTTTTGCATCAGCATTTAAACTAGAAATTGAAACAAATTTATCTAGATTACAGTCAACATCTAGGTACTGTTTACAGTCCCTAATAAACTCCCTAGTGAACTTTTTATTGAAAGCTGAAAAACTTTTCACTCCATCAAGTTCATTTTCATCATCCACACACCTTGAGTTTATATCTGCACTAATATACATATCACGAAAGTTACAATTTTTGACATTCATCAACTCATTCTATTCATGCGGTTCAGGAAAAGGTACAAAATTTTTAGGATGTGGAACCTTGTTGTAACCCAACCCGTCTTTGATATAAACGGTTCTCTGTTTGCTCACACATTCATCAAAGACATTTTGTTGCATCTTCCACTTTGAAACAATTACCCTTTCTTTTATTAAATCAGTTTCAGATTTGATAAGTTTTTCTGAAAGATCTTTGATTAAAACGTCCTTTTTATCCAAATATTCTTTAAATGTGACATTATCTTTCAATAATGCTTTAATTTTTCTTGTAAAATTTACTTCATTTTGTTTCAATTCTTTGTTTATTCTTTTTAGTTTATCATTTTCAGCAATCAGAAACGTGTTTGTTGCATAATAATTTTGCATTCGATCTACACACACTGAGGAACATATATCAAATTTATTTTCAGAATTTACCTCATTCTCAGATGAAGTTTGCCCTTTCCTTTAGAATCGGTTTTGAGCACACAGTTACTTGTAATATCAGCTGATTTCATTGAATCTTCAATTTCAGCCATTAAGGCTTCATCCATTTCATCCTCAGCATCCACGATCTCATCCTCCCATTCACAATTACTCAGTTGTTTGGACATGAGTGTAGTTGGAGACTTTTTTGACTTATCAGATTCATCAATCATTTCCACCAACTTAACTTCGCTTCCCTCAGCCTTCTTTTTCTTGTCCTTGGTACACTCACGAGCGAAGTGACCAAGCTGTTGACAGTTGTAGCACCTGAGTTTAGCTTTGTCAAAACCAACTTTTTTACCAAACTGCAACTTATCCTTCCCAACCTTCTGCAAGTACTTTTTAGCCCTTATAGCTATCATGGCCATTTGCCATTGCAAGTCCATATATTCTAAATCATCAGGATTGATCTGAACAAGATCTTCTACATCATGCACGGCAGATTGCAACTTTCCTGTCACTAGTGCATCGTAGCTGCTCATGAAAGCTCCGAATAGAGCAAACTAGTCTTCAGGGATTTGTCCAGATGACTTGACTTTCTCACCAGAGGAGTGTTCACAACAACCTTTGTTTTTCTCAGGTTTTGTTCCACTATTTCCTTCACTACCTCTAGAAAATAATGCTGCATTTGTTGAACTTGAGTTATTTTGTTTATCTTTGTTGTTCAGTTCTCTCTTCTTTGCATCCAATTCATAAGACTCGAGTAAACAGATAATATCATCAAGTGTTTTACTCTTCAGATCTGGAGTTGTGTTCTTGATTAGCATACGAGGTATGCTCCAGCAATCTGGCAGTGAGTCTAACAACTTCTTTCCTAGCTCATACTCTTCAAATTTTACTCCCATTTTTCTGAACCTATTTATCATGGTTGTAAACCTAGTCACTTGCTCACTGAGAGTCTCATTCTTTTTATAACTAAACATGTTATATTGCTTTTGTAGAAGATCGGTTCTGCTTTCCTTAAGAGCTGCATTACCTTCAAATCTTAAGCACAAAGTGTTCCACAGACCCTGAGCAGTTTCATGTTGCTCAAAATTCAAATACAACTCAGTCGAAAGTGTTGGAATAATAGAACCCAATGCTCTGTTATCCCTTTCGATTAACTTCCTATCTTCCTCTGAATAAAGATCAGGATCAGCAATCGAAACTAACCCATCAGCATTTGCAGTCTTAGGAATGTGAGGACCTTTTAAAATTGATTCCCAAAGTGTATGTTCAGTAAACTTGAAATAAGCCTTCATCATTATCTTCCAATTTGAAAATTCTGATATAGATTTCAGCATCGGTGGTGATTTCCCAATAACCCTCTCAATATCGTATACCTTTCCAGCCATTCTTTACTTGAAATTTAAAACTTGGTCGAAATCAGAAAAATTTCCAACTTATAACTTTTCGGTCGAAAACTTAGTACAATACTTTTCGATCGAAAAGTCAGAATATTTCAGACAAAATACTTTTCGATTTCTTCAACCAGAGTTTTCAGCTACTTTAAACAAACTTTTCGGACAGTTCAACAGACGAACACTTGAATTGACCAAAAACTTTCTGTAATGTTTCGAGTAAAGAATCAAGTCTTCAAACTTGATGCAAACTTCATCTCCATCAAAACTAGCTTCAAATCAACAACAATGGCACCCAAATTACTTCAATTTGATCAGATTTGACTTAAAATTTTCTTGAATACCAAGAGCTATTAACCAACAGCTCTGATACCACTTGTGATTCCCCTTTCGATCTGCTGATATTCAATCACTCTCTGAATTGGTGGAAACAATTCAGAAGTTAAGTCCACATCAACTGAATAAATCAAAGATGATCAATCTCAATGCTATCAATCACACCAAATGCATACTTTATGATGATTAGCTTCATTAATCCAGTAATGTAATCAAGTATTAACAATAGAAACACACAGAAAATTCTCTTTTGATTAACTTGTAAAATCACAGTACAAAAATGAGAAAAGTCCCTTGAAATACAAAAGACACAACTATTTATACTAGAGAGTTTTTGATCGAAATCTTCTTGATCGAAAAATATTTTCGACCGAAAACATTTTTCGACCGAAAACTCTGAAGTTATACTTCTAAAACCTAATTGATTTCTATGGACTATTAGGTTCCAACACCAAAATATTATCCTTCTAAACTCAAGCCTTTATACCTTAGTTGACAAGCGGCATTGAATGAATTTATCATGTTTTCTAGGTAAAATTTATTCAAGACTTAGTGGGTCCCACACTCATATCTCAGAAACCTGCATTAACTTTAGTGTGTATTAGATGAGTTTTTGATTAACTGAAAGGACCCCACAACTTATCGGATAAGTCTTCCCTTCCTCGTGATCTTTTGAGCACCTAAATATAACTAACTGAGCATAACTAGCACGGGTCAATGAACTGTTCAGGAAATCTCTGACAAATTTGATTACAAACATAGCACGACGGACTTACATGTTCACAAACAGTAAATGCTCAGGGTCATTGCACTACGAACTTATATGCCTTGATAAGAGATTCCTTCCCAGACCCACGTTCCCAAAGAGAAAAATATTTACAAGTATACTAATATGTACGTCTTTTTACATATTTTTTTGAATTTTCCTATAGCACGACATTAGAATTGCGTATCTTTTTGCTCACAAATTGTTTTGCACTTTCATTGAGTGTCTTTTCACCTATTGCATGTCATTGCATGTGTTTTATCTATATACATATATATACAGACTTTAATCAAGTTAGCTCGCAACCCCTTTGTGAAGGGTCTTGGCTTGTGCAATCCAGAGATAGTATGTTCATCCATAGTTCATCAACCTTTATGTGTAAGTGTTGAATTATTAACAGGAAATAAATATTCTACCAATCTATGATATGTTCCCCACTAAAATGATGACCTTTTTGTTCAAGTGAAACACTATCTTACTATCCTTTCAGTTTTAGCAGAGCCTATCAACATATCACCCTAAGATCCTGATCTTTTCAACTACATGCCTTACATAAGATGATCCAACCTCTAGAATGATGTACTATCATTTCCCACCAGACAGAGTTCTCATATTTTCTTAATAGAACGACTTATTTAAGAACCATAATCCCTTTTTTGTATTTTTCTGATTTTTATTTAAAGATGAAACTAAAAACTTAAACCGAAAATCCTTTTGGCGTTTTTTAGGAAATTTCTCCCCCCAAAACTTTTGCTTTCATACAACTAATAAACAAAACAAAATTTGTACCCTAAGAAAAATATTTTTGGTGACCGAACTTGTGACTCGCTAATCGAATCAGAACATTTTGAAACACTAAACCAAAAAAGTGAATCTGGTCAGATCAAAGGATTTTGTAAAAACGTCATAAATGTCATCCTCAAAGCATAGAGTACCATTAGTGACCATACCTTTCATGCTGATCTTACCTCATTTAAGATACTTCTTGTAAACACATATCCTTATCATTCTCTAACAATAGTGATTCAACTGCTTTTGATTTCGTTTTCCAAATTGGTGTTGGTTTAACAAACTTTTTGGTTGCTTGAGGAGTACCAACTTTAGGTTTCTCTTTCTGTTTAGGTTTTTTACATTGCTTGTTTTCACGAAAAACTTTTTGTTTGTTCTTAGCAGTATTCCAATCACCATCAGAAGGCTTAACTTTGGGATGCTTATTCTTCATTGCCTTTAGTTTTTCAACCTTCATTGGCTTAGAATAATACTTTTCCCTTAGTGTGGCCCTCTGATTTTGCAAATAATAGGGCTTATAAGGACGATGTATGCAATTTCTTGCAATGTGACCAGCTTTGCCACAAGTGTAGCATGTCTGCTTCCGAGCGTACGGAGCATATCCTGATCTGTCGAACCTTGATGATGACTGTTGAGGAGAACCTATGAAGTAACCTGCATTTTCACAGTTCCTAGAAAACCTTCTATCAAACACTTGGTCATAATATCTATCACAACTTTTGTGATTCGATCAAAAACAATTCCAGTCAGAAGTTTTAACATTTTGTTCAAAAACATGATGATGATTATCAAATTTTGAATAAAATTCATTTTTGGTAAACCGTTGAGGCAATTGTTTAGAATTGACTGACTTGTAGATGCTTTGCTACTTTCTCTATTAAGGGAACGGTTTTTATTTTTGACAAACTGATGATTTTTACCGTTGGCAATTTGTTTTTCTTCCCTTTCTAAAGTACCACTTTTAACAAATGTAGATTTCAAACTCCCTTTCAACTTATCCCCTTTTGAAAAAGTACCATTTTGAAAACAAGACGATTTGTTTTTAAATGACGCAGACTTAGATTAAAAACCATCCTCCTCATCATTACTCCCACATTCCTCCACTATGCCCTCTACTAATCATGTTGCTGCACAAGAATTAGATTGGTTACTAACATTCAAACATTCTAATACAGGACTAGCAGTCACATGCATTGACTGCTTGGATGATGAAGGTTGATTCGGCTTACGACCCACACCATATTCCATTTCAACGTCTTCATGTTGATCACTGGGCCTTGAGGTAAAGTTTCCATTGAACGGATGTTTAACAGCTTGATAACCAATCCTTGTCTTCCCTTTCTTTCTGACTTGGGAATCTATCATGTCATACACTACTGATCGAGAGTGTTCAATTTTCTCGATTGTTAGTTTGGTGTTTGCCAATTGAGTCACAACATCATTTAATTTTAAGTTAAGGTCGTCTATCCATTTTAATGCATTACGATAAAGACATTCATTATTGCTAAAATCCATTTCAAGTTTTAAAAAATCATTTTTGCTTGCTTCAATTGTATCTTTGAAAACCTTTTCTAATCGTTTGTGTTCTGAATTGGAATATCTAAGCTTTGTTATTTATTGATTTAATATATCGTTATCATGTTTGTAACGATTGACTTTCTCAATACAAATAGCAGAGCAAAGATCTTTGATTACCTCAGTTTCGGTGACCTCAACCACGAAGGCATGATGTTGTTTCACTTCCAAATCTTGAACTTTCTCACTCCTGTCTTGCTGGCTCACAGGTGCCTTTGATTCACATGAAGTATATGTACTTGCTCCAGTAATTTCAGAAACATCCATTGAACTTATATGATTAAGGTGACACTGTTTATCATCCATATCATAAGAGTACAAAATAGAAATCAGCTCACTCAAGGATGTTTGATACATATCCTTGGTTCTCTTGATGGCAGTGCAATTGAAATTCAAGGTTATTAGTAAAGAGTTGAGTAGCCTTTTTTTGATTTCTCCCTTTTGTCAACTCTATTTCAGCATTCTTCATCTCAGTCATCAAGTACGTGAATCTGTTAATCTGAACCTCCAAATTTTCACCACTAACATGATTGAACATATTAAACTTTTGCTTCAGTATTTCCTTTCTATTTTCTCCCATGTTGCAAGTTTACGTGGAAAAAAAAGTAACAACAAGTATTCGCACTGAATACTTTGAAAAACCACCGACTTTGAAACCGTAAACTTCGAATACCGCAAACTTGGGAGCACCGCAAACTTGAGTGACCGCAAACTTTGATGACCGCAAACTTGAGTGACACCACAAACTTTAGTGACCGCAAACTTTGGTGACTGCAAACTTTGGTGACCGCAAACTTGGTGTGAACCGCAAACTTGAAGTAAGAACCGCAAACTTGGATTCAACCGCAAACTTGAAGTCAGCCGCAAACTTGAAGTCAGTCGCAAACTTGGAGTATAACCGCAAACGCAAAGATGATGACCGCAAACTTTACAGCCGCAAACTTCAGAAATCCGCAAACTTCCAGAACCGCAAATTTGCATATTTTGAAATTAACAGCAAATTACCTCGATTTTCAGGCCAAATATCCACTGATTAGGCTACAAACTTCAATACTAGTGACAGAAACACAATTCTGAGTCATGTCACTGTCCAGAAACTCTCCAAAAAGACACAAGTCAGTTTAACAAATGCCAAAAACAGTAGCTTTGATACCTTACGAGTCAAAGAAATCCGTTGCAAGCTTCACAAATGAGCGCTAAGGCTCTGATACCAATTGTAAGGTCCGAATTCTTGAGGATCTTCAATCAACGATTTCAACAACGTGTTGAACCTACCGGAAACATACTAGACATGTGACTTGTAGGTATAATCTAAGAGGACGAGACATAATTCAATAATCAAACGATTCCTATATTGATATGAATACTGAATACACAATACAATCGTTCAATAACTCGTCTGACCTGTCTTTCTCGTCCAACCTGAATACTGTTACAAACACATCTATTTATACTAAAACAGAAAGTATTCGGTGGGCCTAGGCCTGGACCGCATACTTCAAGTATGCGGCCGAGTACTTCAAGTATGCTGCCTGGACCGCATACTTCAAGTATGTTGTTGCGACCGCATACTTCAAGTATGCTGCCTGGACCGCATACTTCAGATATGCTGCCTGGACCGCATACTTCAGATATGCTGCTAGATGAAGTATGCTGCTGGCCATGAAGTATGTTGTTGGCCATAAAGTATGCTACTAGATGAAGTTTGCTGCTGGCCATGAAGTATGCTGCCAGATGAAGTATGTTGCTACATACTTTTTTGCTTCTTCCAATCTTCATCTTCCGAACTTCTGAACAACTCGATGATTCTTTGATTGCGTCAGCCTATTATATTTTTGGTCCTTACAGTAGGTATTTATACGCAATTTCATAATTAATGTCCGATTAGGTGGGGAGATTACGGATGAGAAATTTTAAGTTTAAATTTGAATTACGCGGGTGTTAAAATCGAAATCGAGCATTGAATGGTGTTAGGTTTAGGTCGCACGCCTGATGAGGAGCTAGAGGTTCATCGAATTTGGCCGGAAACACATTTTTTTTATAAACGAGGGTGAAACCGGTCGTGGGAGGGTTCGAACTCGCGACTGGTTCCAAGTCTGGGAGTTTTGTCAAATTAAAAGTTTGGTCCTTGAAGTTTCCAGCCTTTATCATTTTATGTAAACACTTGGATTTTAGTTCTAAATGAGTTTCAAAAATGACAGTTTTGGTCCCTAAAGTTTATAAAAACAATAATATGCTTTTTTATTATTATTATTATTATTATTATTATTATTATTATTATTTTTATATATAAAACTAAATAAGTTTTATTATTTAATAATTTTATAAAATAATTTATTAGTTTTATTTGTTTATAAGTCTTGGTATTTAAAATAAGTTTATTAATTATACATTTTATATAATTACAAACTTACAAAGTTTTAAGGATTTTGACACATTGTATTTGTAACATACACGTATATACTTTTAACTAGATTTATAAACATATATATATATATATATATATATATATATATATATATCTGTGTGTGTGTGTCACAAGCATAATTGTTTTCTTACATATATATATATATATCCCTTAGATTAATATTTATCATTTTAGAAAAATAGGTTTGTAATAGGTTTTCAGAATTTAAATTTAAAATATGTGCAAGGGTTCGTAAAAGTTAGGTCGAAAAAATCCTGGATATTACATCTGCCATGCACCATGGAGCAGGATTTTGCAGCTTTTGTGACTATCATGACTCGGGAAATAGGTCACATGAGGGATGTCGCTAGGGAAATAACCGGCCTCCTGCAGCGCGAAACTCAAGTAGTTGAGAACAAGGAAGAGTTGGAACTTCTTACTGTAGAGCTGAAAGTAACAGATCAGCTCCACAACAAGCTAGTGGACAGAGTCCAGCACTTGGAAGCAAGAATGGATGCATCAGAGGATGCCACTGAAGGAATCTTGACCAGGCTTGCACACTTAGAGGCACAAGTTGAGGCTGCCCTTTGGCAAGGAGATGTACCAGCTTCTGATTCCGAGGAGGAGATACCAGCTGATGATGAGGAGCCAGTTGAGGAGGAGGATGCTTTTTCATGTATTTCCTCAGAGGATGATGACGTCTGATGTCTTATCTCGTCGTATATTTCCTTATATTATCTTATGTTTTGTTTATTTCATTTCTGTTTCAAAACCTAGATGGGTAAGGTTGTTCCCATTTAATAAAGATCTTAAGAATCTAATGTTTTGAGTTATTTATTTTGTAGCCGTTACAATTTATATAATCACGAAATATTAAATGTTGTGTTTTAGTTTCCAATACTTTACTTTTACATTTATGATGTTGAAATGCGATATATTTCTCACTATTTGTATTTGTGAATGTGAAGAAACATGTTGGGGCGTGGATGCGGAGGTCGTAATGGTGGTCGTGGTGCCATCAATATGATGGTAGCAGAGCTAGCAGCACTTATCAATGATAGTGTGGCTGAAGCTTTGGCAGCACATAACGTTGCAGCTAAATCCAACATCCATTGACTCGTAAATTCAATTCATTCCTCAAAGCATCGTTCCCAAGCCTTATAACCTCAATCGTGTATTGTATTTCTAATCCAGGTCAGCAAAATAATCAACCGGCATGCACATTTAAGACCTTCATGGATTGTAAGCCCCACGCTTTCAGTGGAGCTGAAGGAGCCGTCGGTCTGCTCCGATGGTTCGAGAAGGTTGAATCGGTGTTTGCCATGTGCAACTTTCCTCAGGTAAACCAGGTCAAGTTTGCATCAGGTACTCTGGAGGGCCCTACTCTCACCTGGTGGAATTCCGAAGTCCAGATGCTAGGTCTGGCTATGGCTAACACTCTGCCATGGGAGGAATTCAAGACCAGGATGAAGGAGGAGTACTGTCCTTGAGATGAGATTCAGAAACTAGAGGGAGAATTCTGGAATCTAAAGATGGAGGGTTCCGAGATCGAACTCTACACTACTCGCTCTAATGAGCTTGCTACTATGTGTCCCCACATGGTGACCCTCGACTATAAAAGAATTGAACTGTACATCTGCGGTCTGGTACCTCAGATCCAAAGCATGGTCACCTCATCAAACCCTACCACCATTCAGCAGACAATCAGACTTGCCCACAAATTGACCGATCAGGCGGGACTCAGGGAACTCTACCCCCGAGGGGTTCAGCTTCCAAATCCACCGACAACAACAAGCTCAAGTTTGACCACAACTCCTACTCCTAGGGATCCCAATATAACCAACCCCATCAGCAACAGCGTAGGTTTGAATCTACTAAGACCATCAATCAGATGACCTCTTCGGGTCAAAATCATGGTGGTTATGCGGGGAGATCCCCCAAGTGCAACAAGTGTAATTTCCACCATGTCGGTGCTTGTAATCGTTGCCAACGGTGTGGTAGATGGGCGACGCTGCGAAAGACTGTAGGGTTGATGTCACACCCCGGCCGGCGGCGGATTATACGCCGGCGGCGGATTATACGCCGGGGCTGACGCGGTTGTTCATAAGCACATGATCAGCTATTAAATATGATAGTATTTATTATTCAAATTAAAAGCATCCGTTATAGAGGAAAATGAAACGTTCAAAATACAATTTAAATTAGACTAGGTCCAAGTCCTAGGTGAGCAAGTAATCCTCAAACGGGTGCACCTGAAACATGTAAGTAACTGTCAACTACAAGTAGTTGGTGAGATACATAGGTTTTGACACCAAAAGATTTAAGTATTGTTTACAATTCAATATGTTCAAAGCATGTCTAAAGCATATATGTGAAAACATACAAGGTTCCAAGCGTACAATTCAAGCCTGATAATAGAAAACTAGATACGCAATCCCACTGATTGCCATTTTGAAAAAGGGAGCAAGCGGATACTCCAAGTTATAGTTGATACCCAACAAAACCCGCCAAGGTCTTGTGGTAAGTTATAGGTTCAGTTTCCCATATAAATGATCATGTTAGGTACTACCTTAGGCTTGGGCTGTAAGTTAATGAATGTACTGGCATGAAACACATGCAATGGTCACCAAGTAGTTCAAATATAAAGCATAAAGATCAAGCACAAGAACATAGATATTGAATTGTTTAAATAGATAAAGTTGATAACATGTTTCACCCCAAAAACAAAAACAGTAAAAAGGGGCTATGTAAACTCACATTGGGTTTGTAGCTTGAAAATCACAAGTACGAATAGTTGCACAAGTGTTTAGCTAACCACGAGCTTAACCTATGTGTGAATAATGTATATGTATCAATGGTATGCTCAAGAGGCTAGTGTATTAATGAATTGGGTTTGTGTATTTGTTTGTTGTATAGGGTAGGTTAGTTAATGGGAAGTTGCTTACATATATATATATATATATATATATATATATATATATATAAATTTTCTCTAGTAATAACCGGATAAGTTTGTAATAATATTTAGTTGAATATGTAGATAATTAGGTTTAAATTAAAATGTTTCAATTAGCTAAATGGTTAGATTAGCCATTCATTAATAAATAATAAGGAGAGTATAAGTTATATAAGATAATAGTGTTTAAAAGTACCTCGTAGGGCTTTTAAATAAACAATTATACGCGTTTTTAATTAGAAACTATTAGGGTTTTAAATCCCTAAAATGGTTAAATAATAGTTTCTATTTGATAGGTTAGTCATTTGGTTCATAATATATTCCCAGGCCTTAGTGTTTTTATAAAGTAATTTTTATAAAGAAAAAGGTTAAAAATGTGTTTTTTTTAAAATAGTTTAAAAAATGAAACCTGGCCACGGGACTCGAACCCGGGCCACTTCTGTAACAGCCAATTAGGATCTGTTTGCAGTGTTTTAAACCAAAGAAGCAAAGGAACCGGTTTCAGGAGCACGTCAAAAAGGAAGAAATAAGGTGCGGGGCTGGGCTCGAACCCGCGACCTCATCCCTATAAGGCAAACGCTTTAACCGCTGGACCTGGACATATTCCTTGGTTCTTCAACAGACACGATATGGTTTTACCACCCAGCCCACGTTCGTCTCCTTCCCAAATCGTCCTGTCCCAAGCCCTAACCACAATCTCACCCGATTCGATATAGATCGACCACGAGATCATGGGGCTTTTAATCCCCGTATCAAAACGAAACTAAAGACACAAATTTTACCTCGAATGGTTGCGTGTTGAAGGAGAAAGACTGGAACGACCGAATCGGAAATTCTTGAGCTTGTCGGAGTTCGGGAGGAGAATTGTGATGGATTCAGAGGTGTACAAGGTTTGTGGTGATTGTAATGAAGGTGTGGGTTCGTTTTTATAGCCTAGTTTCACGTTTAATGTCCGAATTGAAGTAGCGATTGATTGACGACGGTTACGGGACGTTTACGCTTAAATTCTTTGATTATCGATGTAATTAGCTCGTTATGAACGGTCCTAACTGTCACACGATGGTTTAAAGGGGTTTGATTACAGTTAATTGCACTACTTGCAAAGTTTAGGATCAAGATCAATGATGATTTTGGTCATGTTGACTTTCCAAAGTCAACATACGGGTATGAGTTTAGAATTTGCAAAAGTGGTTCAAATTGAGGGGTTCAAGACTTTCTTTATTTGATTAAAATTCATTTGTAGATGCAAAACTAAATTTATTTTTTATAAACTTTATAAAAACTAAACTTATTAAGTTTAATCTAAACAAATCCATAAGGTTTTAAATATGGTTAAATATGTGACTTTGTTTTAAAAAAACCAAATAACTATTTTTAATAGGGTTTGGTTAATAATTGTAAATATATAAGTATGTTTATATTCATGTATATGAGTGAGGTTACATGAGTTAAAATCCATAGGTTACATTCATATACATTTATTGAAATAAAAAGTTTACCAATATACATATGTAAATAAATACCTACACGTGTTATACATAAAATATGGAAATAATATGTAGTACAACGTTAAAAGATATCGAATAGATTAAAAAAAATAATAGTTAATGTGGCATAATATGTTGGACAAGCATAGGATTTATTTGTAGTGTTATTATTGTATGATATAATAAATAATTTATAATAAAAAATATATATATGGCCAAAAAATCATGGATGTTATAGTATCCCCAAGTTGAGGGAATTTCGTCCCGAAATTCAACTGTTGGAGGCTACTGAATCAGGAAAAGAGACGTGTGCCTGGATTCTCGACTAGTCTTACTTGTCGGTTTGAGGAGTATAGTTGATGACAATATTTAGGTCAGGTTATCGCGTCAGGTATGGATGGTGGTGGTGGATTTTGTTTGAGTGGAAATAAGGAGAAGATTGTCCTAGAATGATTTTGAACTCAAATGATGGGATGCATCACTTGTAATGAGGATCATGGGAGTTTTAAGATCTAAACTTGTTTAGGATATAGTCTAAGATGCTCGAGTAATGTCACTCGATAAGGATTTCACAACTATTGGTCAATGTCAAAGTATTTGGAAATCCTACGTGATACGGACAACGTTACTTCTGACAGTATAATAGGAGCACTTATATATAAGATGTACCAGCGGTATATCTACTATGCCCTTATCATATCCCATTAGTTTGTTACTATATATCACCATAGGTTTTATGTCATCACACACGGCAGAACTTACTATGTTTTCCATGCGCCGATTTTTATAATTACGTGTGCACCCTAATTACTCAAATCGTCGTATGGTCCGTATAGATCATTCTATTGCGTGTGGGTACAGAGGTGGGGGAAACACCCAAAGACATTTAGTTTATTTTTGTTTTCATACATGAGTTGCTAATGAGTAATTGTGTGTCTAGATAGTAAAGTCAATCAGGGAGTAAAGAATAACAAGGTGGCACAACCTCATACATGGGTGACCTAAGTAGATGGCATACCCTTCCAGGTTATCCATAAAGTTTATAGCTCTCTCGTGTTTGAACAAGAATATGTTCAAACCCCGAGTAACTTAAAGTTTATAGCTTCCTCGTGTTTGAACAAGAATACGTCAAACCCCGAGTAGCTCAAAGTTTATAGCTCATGGATAATGTGAACGATCATGCCCCATGTAATTTCAAACAATGTAAACAGTCTAGTTTCATGTGTAAGGTAAACACTCAAGTTTCATGTATCGCGTAAATAATCTAATATCATGCATATTGTAAATAACCACGTATCATGTATCGTGTGAACAATCTAGTATCGTGCATATTGCAATTAATAAAGTTCCATCTATAATATGATCAATCTAGTATCATGTATATTTCAAGTAATCAAGTTTATATTACAAGTAATTAAGTTTCATGTATATACGTAAATACTCATGTATTTTGTATACAACCAAGTTTCATATATAACGTGAACAATCAAGTTGCGCCTATAATGTAAACAATTTAGTCTCAGGTATATTATGAACATTAGTATGTAAATAGTTGAACCTCATGAGTAACGTAAACTATTGAATCTTGTCGGTGATCGAGTGTTGCGGACAAGTGTATTGCTTGACACTCTTGTATCATGTAGGTAGTTGGGTTTTAATTTTTCAATTTTTGGTTGAGGTTTATATGGGTGGTTAACGTCTACGCGAAATGATTCATCCCCTTGAAGTGACTAGTAAGCTCATACATTTCCGAATGTACAAGGTGATGGGAAGGTTTTGCAGGTAATCAGCATAATGTGTACATGAATATCTAATTTGTGCTTTTTTTGTTTGTAAATAAACAGGTAATTGAAATTTGTACTCTTGTTTGTAAACTAATAAATAAGTGGAATAATAATTTGAACGGATGGATAATTGGATAAATAAAAACCTTTTAATTCGATTATCATAAATCAAATGTTTCAGAAGATAATAATGGCCTTATTATTTAATAAATACGCCCAAAATTTAAATAATACTTAGTTTAACGAAATAAAAAGTCATAATAAAATAGTTAATCAAGTCATCATAAACAGGATGAAATATTTGTTATTACTTTTATAAAACCATTAGTACAAGACTGGTATTAAGTTTCTTTACGAGGTAAAGGGGTTTTGTAAATAGTTTATACTCTAAATAAAATCTATAAATCAAGCGTTTGATGAAGGTTTTGTTTGAACAAAATAACTATATTAGTTAAATCGGGGGACTAACAAGAAAATTAGTTTACAAAGAAGGTTGAGATATCAATCATTAAGGAGAGTTAAAAATAATAACATTTATATTTGGGTATAGGATATGGGTTTCGATTTAAGTTTTTAAGAAGACACGAAATAGGGTATCCAACTAACATCTCAGATAGCTTTCCACCAGGAATCAGACGAGTATCAAGACGGACATCGTTGTAGTTATTCGTATTGCAAACCGGGCGTCAGCCCTAGTTATTTTCGTACGTGCATCAAGTATTCCCTGGTTTCCACTCCTTGTCTCAGAAACTCTGTGGTCCTTATATATAGGTGAGCAGTATCAGGTGGAACTCCTAAGGCACTGGTAGGTTCCTTGTCTTGTCCTCCTCCTAGATCTAGATGGTATAGGTTATGTGTTAAATAAGGGTCTCTCGGAGGTGATTCAACTTCTCGGAGTCTCAAGTCTGCTCCTAAGCCAATCTGCTCTGCATTCAAACATGGATTTGGCAGCTATTCATACTAGTGACCGGTTGTCTGGTGATGGGGACCCAAAGTATTCCTCTTGTGTTGACTCTGATTTAGGGTGATTCTTATGGGAATGAGGAGGGTAAGATACCATATCTAGCATGAAAAGATCGCAAGTGTAATGGTAAGTTGTTAAGTACAAAGGTATTCATGAGTTTAAAATTTTGACTAATCATAACAACGAATTCTTATAATAATATATCAGGAGTAACACTTGACCTATAAGTAGTGTACCCACGGAAAGGATTCCCAGGAAAGAGAGGTGGGTCACAAGGGACACACTGAAGTACTCAGTCTTTCCTTAGTCAGAATCTTTCATGGACTTACGCCCACTCTTCCAGCCATCATGTACAAGTGACATTATTATTTGAACTCATGGTTATGGTGAGAATCGTTAAGGGTTGTGTCTTGTGGCTCAAGGGTGTGCTTCACCTATTGGAGCAGCTTCTTTTCCTATTGGAGCAGCTTCTTTTCCTCGGATGGTAAGGTCTAAGGGTTTAAATCCTTTGCAAATGATAATAAGGGTGATAAAGTTTCCAAGGCATAAGGATGAAGAGGTATAGTTGACTTAAATATGATTAAGTGTAAGGATAAAATAGAAGGTTTAGACTTGTGTACCAAATTATAATAATTAAGCGGATGATGTTTAGATCGCATTCATCTGGCGTATACCAGAATGGAAGCTTCAACAAATCAAAGTGATTCAAGTTCTTATACTTTCAAGAAGACATGCTTTAGCCTATAGGTGAACACTCACTTCGGGAATTCCCAGGAAAGCATACGGATCCTTCGATTGATTTGGATTTATATGAAATGCTTTCCTAGACAGAAAACCCAAAGTACAGGCATTCACCCTTCCGGATTGCACATGTTCTCTACTAATTTTCAGAACCCAAAACTTTGACAGGATTTGAAAATTTTAATGTATGTCAAAACTTAGGATAGCATTTAGTGATATCAGATAGGTATTGTGCAAACAGTTCAAATAGTGTAGCAAATAAGGTATCACAGGAGTAGTAGTTTTTTTTGTAAACATGTAGGTTATCAAGTAATATAGTACATAAGATAATTCATGTAATACACTAGATAATATGTAGGATAATTACGCCAAGGTACCCTAAGGTTATAGACTATAGACTAAGAATATGTTCCAAGTAATCCATGTAGTATCAAATAGTTTCATGTAGTCCTTAGATTGTTGTAGTTCATGTAAGTGGAAGTAGATAGATGTGGGTAAGTATATGTATAAATGAGTATAGAGTGGAGTTCCTAATAAAAGACACGAGCTAAACTCATGTTTGGGGACTCCTAGGTTATAGTCTAGGTCATGTGTGTCTAATAACCTAATTCCCTATAACCATGGCTCTGATACCAATATGTCACACCCCGGCCGGCGGCGGATTATACGTCGGGGCTGACGCGGTTGTTCATAAGCACATGATCAGCTATTAAATATGATAATATTTATTATTCAAATTAAAAGCATCTGTTACAGAGGAAAATGAAACGTTCAAAATACAATTTAAATTAGACTAGGTCCAAGTCCTAGGTGAGCAAGTAGTCCTCAAACAGGTGCACCTGAAATATGTAAGTAACTGTCAACTACAAGTAGTTGGTGAGATACATAGGTTTTGACACCAAAAGATTTAGGTATTGTTTACAATTCAATATGTTCAAAGCATGTCTAAAGCATATATGTGAAAACATACAAGGTTCCAAGCGTACAATTCAAGCCTGATAATAGAAAACTAGATACGCAATCCCACTGATTGCCATTTTGAAAAAGGGAGCAAGCGGATACTCCAAGTTATAGTTGATACCCAACAAAACCCGCCAAGGTCTTGTGGTAAGTTATAGGTTCAGTTTCCCATATAAATGATCCTGTTAGGTACTACCTTAGGCTTGGGCTGCAAGTTAATGAATGTACTGGCATGAAACACATGCAATGGTCACCAAGTACTTCAAATATAAAGCATAAAGATCAAGCACAAGAACATAGATATTGAATTGTTTAAATAGATAAAGTTGATAACATGTTTCACCCCAAAAACAAAAACAGTAAAAAGGGGCTATGTAAACTCACATTGGGTTTGTAGCTTGAAAATCACAAGTACGAGTAGTTGCACAAGTGTTTAGCTAACCACGAGCTTAACCTATGTGTGAATAATGTATATGTATCAATGGTATGCTCAAGAGGCTAGTGTATTAATGAATTGGGTTTGTGTATTTGTTTGTTGTATAGGGTAGGTTAGTTAATGGGAAGTTGCTTACATATATATATATATATATATATATATATATATATATATATATATATATATAAATTTTCTCTAGTAATAACCGGATAAGTTTGTAATAATATTTAGTTGAATATGTAGATAATTAGGTTTAAATTAAAATGTTTCAATTAGCTAAATGGTTAGATTAGCCATTCATTAATAAATAATAAGGAGAGTATAAGTTATATAAGATAATAGTGTTTAAAAGTACCTCGTAGGGCTTTTAAATAAACAATTATACGCGTTTTTAATTAGAAACTATTAGGGTTTTAAATCCCTAAAATGGTTAAATAATAGTTTCTATTTGATAGGTTAGTCATTTGGTTCATAATATATTCCCAGGCCTTAGTGTTTTTATAAAGTAATTTTTATAAAGAAAAAGGTTAAAAATGTGTTTTTTTTAAAATAGTTTAGAAAATGAAACCTGGACACGGGACTCGAACCCGGGCCACTTCTGTAACAGCCAATTAGGATCTGTTTGTAGTGTTTTAAACCAAAGAAGCAAAGGAACCGGTTTCAGGAGCACGTCAAAAAGGAAGAAATAAGGTGCGGGGCTGGGCTCGAACCTGCGACCTCATCCCTATAAGGCAAACGCTTTAACCACTGGACCTGGACATATTCCTTGGTTCTTCAACAGACACGATATGGTTTTACCACCCAGCCCACGTTCGTCTCCTTCCCAAATCGTCCTGTCCCAAGCCCTAACCACAATCTCACCCGATTCGATATAGATCGACCACGAGATCATGGGACTTTTAATCCACATATCAAAACGAAACTAAAGACACAAATTTTACCTCGAATGGTTGCGGATTGAAGGAGAAAGACTGGAACGACCAAATCGGAAATTCTTGAGCTTGTCGGAGTTCGGGAGGAGAAATGTGATGGATTCAGAGGTGTACAAGGTTTGTGGTGATTGTAATGAAGGTGTGGGTTCGTTTTTATAGCCTAGTTTCACGTTTAATGTCCGAATTGAAGTAGCGATTGATTAACGACGGTTACGGGACGTTTACGCTTAAATTCTTTGATTATCGATGTAATTAGCTCGTTATGAACGGTCCTAACTGTCACACGATGGTTTAAAGGGGTTTGATTACAGTTAATTGCACTACTTGCGAAGTTTGGGATCAAGATCAATGATGATTTTGGTCATGTTGACTTTCCAAATTCAACATACGGGTATGAGTTTAGAATTTGCAAAAGTGGTTCAAATTGAGGGGTTCAAGACTTTCTTTATTTGATTAAAATTCATTTGTAGATGCAAAACTAAATTTATTTTTTATAAACTTTATAAAAACTAAACTTATTAAGTTTAATCTAAACAAATCCATAAGGTTTTAAATATGGTTAAATATGTGACTTTGTTTTAAAAAAACCAAATAACTATTTTTAATAGGGTTTGGTTAATAATTGTAAATATATAAGTATGTTTATATTCATGTATATGAGTGAGGTTACATGAGTTAAAATCCATAGGTTACATTCATATACATTTATTGAAATAAAAAGTTTACCAATATACATATGTAAATAAATACCTACACGTGTTATACATAAAATATGGAAATAATATGTAGTACAACGTTAAAAGATATCGAATAGATTAAAAAAATAATAGTTAATGTGGCATAATATGTTGGACAAGCATAGGATTTATTTGTAGTGTTATTATTGTATGATATAATAAATAATTTATAATAAAAAATATATATATGGCCGGAAAATCATGGATGTTATAGTTGATCTTCAGAATAAGCAACCATTTCGGCCGCAGTGATTTACATGGGGATGTTTTCAGTGTGGCAAGGAAGGACATATTCAAAGTTCTTGTCCTTAGACGAAGAAGGGTGGAAATGGTAGTGTAAACGGTAACAGCAACAACAATAATCAGGGCCACAACGGTAACAACAATAACCAAGGTAACAACAACAACGGTAACAATAATGGTCACAATGGAGGAAATGGTGTGAAGGGACGAGCCTTCGTGCTTGGATCCAGAGAAGCCAGATACGATCACAATGTGGTTACCGGTAAGTTCCTTTTAAACAATTACTTTGCTTCTGTCCTTTTTGACACTGGTGCTGATAGGAGTTTTATCTCTAAGAAACTTAGCGACTTGATAAAAGAAAATCCAACTCTACTAGAAGCTAAGTATATCATAGAAATAGTTGATGGACATATAATTGAAGCAACCCACATTCTTAAGGGTTGTGAGCTTGAATTGGCTGGTCATAAACTTGATATTGACCTTATGTCGGTCACACTTGGTAGTTTTGACATAATTATCGGTATGGATCGGTTATCTAAGAACCAAGCTGAAATTGTCTGTCGTGAGAAAATTTTTCGCATTCCGCTCCCGAGTGGAGAAACTCTTTCTCTCCAAGGCGATAGGAGTGGTGCAGTCGTTGGTGTCACACCCCAAAATTCCACTAACGGAGTTTTACCGTTTGGTGTGTGACAAACCAGGATCTCAATCATTAGTTACATCAAACGACACTATATGGGACTCAAATTGAAATATTATAAAAGTTCAGAGTAAATGCGGAAGCGATGAATAAAAAGTAAATGTGCAAAACAAAGCGTCCAATGTCTAGTTCAAAACAAAGTAAATACGATAGTCTAAATGTCTTGATTATTAATAAGATAATATTAGGACTCCATGCATGTCCTAATCGTGCACCTGTGCCTTAGCTTAGCATCCTGAGAAAACATGTAAGAAAAGTGTCAACACAAGGTTGGTGAGTTCACAGGTTTCAGTTTATAGAAGTGTTTAACATATTAATGTACATTCAATATATTTTTCAACAGGTAGCTAACCCATATACATGTTTACTAATGCGCTCGCAACCGAAAGTTGACTGTTTATGTGTTTGCCTCCCACAAGGCCTATCAACCATGGTGCATGTTTAGGTCAATATTGCACCCGTTCGACCTCCAATCGAGTTAGCGTGACTAACGCAGGTGAGGTTTGTCAAACCCAGTAGTACTACTCAAATTACCTCGCTATGTTCATATTAACGGTCCGATGTAAGGACTTAATGGTAGATGTGTACGCATAGTCATAAAAGTGATAACATATATGAATTACAAAAATCAAAAGCGTTTACATCATGTTTTCTCCCCCATTTTAAAATAGTAAAAAAGGGCAGTGAAAACTCACCTGAGTTGCGTAGGTAGGTTCACACAAGAATGAGATTGAAACCACAAGTGTTAGCCTGCAACGGCTTACGTATGCCCTAGAATTATACACATAACAATTAGGGATACGATAGGATTTGGGACAACGACACAGAAGTTTGAACGTCCTAAAACGCTCTAATGATCAAAGAGTAGACGAACGTGTCCACGGAAATACGGATTTCTAAATTAAATAATTAGAATATTTACGATTTGCGTCGAATGACAATAATAATATATAATAAATATATTCGTATGATTGCACCATCAATAGTGGTTTAAGATAATCATATAATTTAATATATTATTCATAAGTTTAGAGAAATAACACTATAATAAACTTCGTGACAATATAATAAACAATTATTTTTATTTGAGAACATACACGGGGGTAAACAATATAAATAATTACATAATTTATTAGTTTGAGACGTTTACACGAGGTTTATAAATGAGATGATAATAATATATAAATATATATTATTTTTAATTGAAATCACGGGTTGAAAATAATATAAATATATTATTTTATAAATGAAATTTAAATATCAAATATGGGTTACATGACTAAACTCGAGCCTACGGGTGGTTTCCGGGCTAAAACATTTTACTATATAAATATAATAATATAGGGTTGAGTTTTATATTAAAAAGAATTGTTTAAAATTAAATATGCTAAAGCAGGGGTGAGGAGACTCGAACCCGGGTCTCCTCCCCATCAACACACAGCTTTAACCAAGTCGGCCCCCCAGGCAATCGCATACAGAACCGTTTCCAAAAGGCTTTAACATTACAGATCAGTGGGTTCCCCCCCCATATACACAAGCGATCGATCCTAGGCTCACATTCATCAAATCTGATAGCGAATGGACGAGGAATCACAGGGATTTTGTTAATCGATGTAATACGAATATGGGGGTATGTTTAATTGGAAAAACAACAAGTTTGTGGTCGTTTAATTACCGATTTAGAAAACGAAACCCTAGAATTAGAACACAAATCAATTTGATCAAATTTGATATTGGAAATCTGTATCATCATGGGGCTTTCAAAGAGTGTGGAATTGCGAATCTAACCATACCATTTAATTTGATTGAAACTGAGTCAAGGGTATGGTTCGATTAAACCGAATTGGTTATGAAACCTAGAATTGGTTTGCATTCAATTCGTTGTTATAAGCCCTAGATATGTTAAGACTTTCATTATAGCAATGAATGCGAGTATGAGGATGTGATTAGATACCTGAATTGAGTTCAAATTGACAGAATTCGATCGAATCGGTTTCCGAATTCGAGCGACTTGGTCTCCGGCGACTTCGATTGTGTCTCCGGCCTTCCAGAGGAGTGCGAATGAGATGTGGGGAATGTTAAAATTCACAATTGATTTACCAAATGGTCGAATTGATGGATTCATGATGAGAGGTCGATGGTTACGACTTCAATGACCATAAAAGGAATTAATTTGTAGTCATTAACACTCAATAATGCTTAGAACCGTCTAATGATGATCGATTAAGGTGTTAACATGTACTTCGGTTACGAATTTGACAGGTTTGCGATTGTGGATTTGAATTTGGATCAAGAATCTGGGATTTTGACTTTCAAAAGTCAAAGGAATCAAGTTTGGGTTAATTACATAATTAGTCCCTGTGGTTTAGGTGTACTTGGTTTGAATATTGACAGAAATAGTCCTTGCGGCTGGAAATTAGTTAAAAGAGTTACAAGATACTAGGATTTCGGTTAACGGAGTTAACTCTAAATAGTCGGATGTCACAGTTGGCATCATATCCTTCATGAAAGCACAGAAGTGTCTTCGAAAAGGTTATACTGCTATTTTGGCTCTCGTCACCGAGCAGCCATCTAGGGAGAAGAAGATTGAAGATATCTCAATTGTCCATGACTATCCGGAAGTATTTCCCGAGGACTTGCCTGGCCTGCCACCGCATCGTCAAGTAGAATTTCAAATCGACCTAGCACCCGGAGTAGCACTGATTACTCGGGAACCTTACAGACTGCCAGTGAATTGCAAGAGCTATCCACTAAACTACAGGAGTTGTTGGATAAAGGTTTCATCCGACCTTGCTCATCGCCATGGGGAGCTCCAGTCCTGTTTGTCAAGAAGAAAGACGGGACTTTCCTCGTGTGCATCGACAATCGTGAGCTGAATAAAGTGACGATCAAGAATCGTTATCATCTACCTCGCATAGATGATCTGTTTGATCAACTCCAACGATCAAGCTTCTATTCCAAGATAGATCTTAGATCTGGTTACCATCAACTGAGAGTCCGAGATGAGGATATCTCTAAGCCTGCCTTCATAAGTAGGTACGGCCACTATGAGTTTATAGTCATGCCTTTTAGATTAACCAACGCACCCGTGGTGTTCATGGACCTCATGAACCGCGTGTGTAAACCCTACCTTGATCAATTCGTCATCCTTTTCATTGATGACATCCACATCTATTCTAAGAACAAGGAAGAAGATGAGGAGAACCTACGTTTGATTTTGGAATTGCAAAATCAAGAGCAGCTGTATGCTAAGCTTTCCAAGTGCGAATTCTGGATTCGTGAAGTTCAATTTTTAGGACATGTGGTTAACGAGAACGGAATACATGTTCATCCATCTAAAATAGAAGCTATCAAGAATTGCAGCACCGACGACTCCGACAGAGGTGCGTAAATTTCTAGGATTGGCCGGCTATTATTGTCGATTCATCGAGGGATTTTCCAAGATCGCCCAACCTCTCACTTCTTTAACCCAGATGGGTAAAATCTATAACTGGGGCGACACTCAGGAGTCAACATTCCAACTCCTTAAGCAGAAACTCTACAGTGCACCCATCCTAGCTCTTTCGGAGGGAACAAATGATTTCGTGGTGTATTGCGATGCATCCATTCAGGGTCTTGGTTGTGTGTTAATGCAATGAGAGAAAGTGATCGCATACGCTTCTCGTCAACTGAAAATCCATGAGAAAAACTATACCACTCATGATCTAGAGTTGGGAGCCATAGTTTTTGCACTAAAGATATGGAGACATTACTTGTATGCTACCAAGTGCATAATCTACACCGATCACAAGAGTCTTCAGCATATCTTTGAGCAGAAAGAGTTGAACATGCGACGTCGTTGGTCGAGCTCTTGAATGATTATGAGTGTGCGATCAGATATCATCCGGCCAAGGCTAATGTGTAGCTGATGCCCTAAGTTGAAAGGAAACCAAGCCAAAACGAGTTCGAGCATTACAGCTTACTATTCCCACCAGATTACCTGATAAAATCCATAGTGCTTAACTCGAAGCCCTTAAAGAGGAAAACCGACCATTGAAAGCCACACGCGGTATGGAAAAACAACTTGAGGTTAAATCTGACGGAATTCGCTACTTCGTCGAGCGAATATGGTTTCCAGTATACGGAAACTTAAGGGAACTAGTCATGGATGAAGCTCACAAATCTTGATTCTTTGTTCATCCAGGTTCCGACAAGATGTACCATGACCTAAAGGTGTTATATTGGTGGCCAAAGATGAAGGCGGATATAGCCAACTATGTGAGCAAGTGCCTGACTTGCGCGAAGGTCAAAGTGGAATATCAAAAGGCTTCTGGTCTACTTCAGCAATTAGAGATTCCTATTTGGAAATGGGAGCAAATATCTATGGACTTTATCACCAAATTGCCACGAACTCCTAGCGGATGTGACACCATCTGGGTAATCGTCGATCGTTTGACGAAATCCGCTCACTTCTTGGCAATCAAAAAAACTGACAAAACGGAAAAGCTTACTCGTATTTATTTGAAAGAAGTAGTCTCTCGGCACGGGGTGCCAATCTCTATAATTATTGATCGTGACGCACGATTCACCTCACGTTTCTTGCAATCTTTACATAAAGCTTTCGGCAAGCGTCTAGATATGAGCGCCGCATACCATCCTCAAACAGATGGTCAAACGGAGCGTACTATTCAAACTCTGGAGGATATGTTATGAACTTGTGTGATGGATTTTGGTAACACTTGGAAGTCTCACCTGCCTTTGGTGGAGTTCTCCTACAATAACAGTTATCACACTAGCATCAAAGCAGCTCCATTCGAGGCATTATATGGACAGAAATGTCGTTCTCCTATTTGTTGGGCCGAAGTTGGGGATAGCCAACTTCAACTTACGGGTCCTAAACTCGTACTTGAAACCTTTGAAAAGATAGTTCAAATTAGAAATCGTATGGCGGCAGCTCGGGATCGTCAAAAGAGCTATGTCGATAAGTGTTGTAAACCGTTAGAGTTTCAAGTAGGCGACATGGTCGTTTTAAAAGTCTCACCTTGGAAAGGTGTAACTCATTTTGGGAAATGAGGTAAACTAAATCCTTGTTATGTTGGACCGTTCAAGATAGTGAGGAGAATTGGCCCAGTAGCGTATCAACTGGACCTACCTGAAGGACTTAGTGGTGTACACAACGTCTTTCATGTCTCGAACTTGAAGAAATGTCTAGCAGACAAGTCACTCGCAGTTCCTCTTGAGGAACTACACATCGATGTACAGTTGCGTTTCATCTAGGAACCGGTTGAAATCATAGATAAGGAAGTCAAAACGCTTAAGCGTAGTAAAATCCCTATTGTCAAAGTTCAGGAACTCGAAACGCGGACCGGAATTCAGATGGGAGTGTGAGGATCAGATGATGCGCAAGTATCCTCATCTATTCAAGCACTCCACGTCAAACTCTCACTATAAGAAAATGAAGTTAATGCAACCTCGGTAAAATGTTGCATTAGGCCTTGAAAAGGTTGCATTAGGGCTAATGCAACCTTTTATCGGGAGCTGCATTAGAAGCAGTTGCATTAGCCCTAATGCAACCTTTTCAAGCCCTAGTGCAACCTTTTTTTAATGTGTTGCATTTACTATTCAAATGCAACATTTTTAGTTTGAAACTTTTTTACATTCTAATGCAACTTTTTTACTTTGAAATGCAACTTTTTTACAATCTAATGCAACTTTTTTACTTTGAAATGCAACTTTTTTAATCCTCAAATGCAAATTTTTCTATACTTAAATGCAACCTCAATGCCTTAGCAAATCTGGGATCAACACTCAAAATACCATTGGGTAGCAAAATCCTAATAATACACCATTAGAAGGTGAAGCAATACAAGTATCAAATATAGGGGACCTGGAAAATCAGGATCCTGAACATATTGGAAGCTCATGGATAGCACATATAAAAAAAATATGTGAAAAGTGGTAGAATCCCGGAGGACCATAGATTCAGAAGCTGGCAAAGGAGCATACTGACTAACAACCATGGAGGGAAGAATACCGCCAAGATCATGGAATGTTACTTATCTCAAGACCTTTTTCATGTAAGATGAGATTCACATCCCAACCAGATTTGGTATGTTTTTAATCATTATTTATTCGATTTATTCATATTCTTCAATTTTTGATACCGACTTAAGCATCAGAGGGGTGTTAGCCAAAACTAACACCTTCACCAAGGTTTAAAGTTTTGCAGATTTTCTTGAAGATTATTGTCGTGATGATCGAATACCAAAACACAACATAGCGGAAATAACGTGACATATCTTTTATAAATGTCATGAGTCCAACTAAGTCAAAATATGCATTTACAAATGTACATATCATCTATACACTAACTAAAAATAAAATAAAATAATGGATTCTATCTCCTTATCAAAGCTTTCTCTTGTGGAATCTATGGCTCGACATAAGTCTTCTAAAGGAATCATCTATCTTCAAGCAAGCTCGTATCTATGTTGCTAATTGCCAAACTCGAAAAGGTACCTAAATACATGCTTAAAAATATTGTGTCAACTAAAAAGTTGGTGAGTTCACGAGTTTAGTTAATAGATCATTTATATTGAGACTCGAGATATGTATGGTGTAAAATTAAACAAGTTCACAATCAACCATGTACCCACAACCTGTGGACATCTAGAAATAATAATATTCCCCTAACCCATACCCCTTATTGTTATGGGTCTAATTACTCATGCCTGCCAACATAAGTTTAAGACTGTTAAACGAATATACGTCACAAGATATTTATCATCATCATATGATTATCATTCCATGGGAGGTTGTTCCGGTTACGTCGGGCCCATGGTGTGCGGGGGTTTCACCAGATAGTACTACCCATATATTCGCTGGCTCCAAAGGAGTTAATGATTGTGCTAAAGTTTGGGGATTCATTATGGCAGCTAAAATGGCCTCATTTAAATAATACACCAAGTATGTAAACAAAATAAAAGCATGTAATCACCCCAAAAGGTTTAAGTAAAAGAGGGGAAAAAGCACATGAACTCACCTGGTATACTTGTATATGCCAAATCAATATGCTAAAGTTGCGAGCTTGCTATTGTGTGTGTAGTCAACAGGACAGATCCTAATTATAATTATGACACCCTCTACTTGTCCTTTCATGGATCCCGAATTCGACTGCCTCAAGTACGAAAGACGTGATAGATCGTATCTCAATTACAGGTGGCAGCCTTTCGGTTGTAATCTTCCAAGGTGTGTGCTTCCTGTTCTTTCTTTACCATAATGAGGGCAATCTTCTTGTAGACTGCCTTCATTACAAAATGAGATCAGTCTTAAATCTTGTAGACTGCCCTCATTATATAACGAGGGAAGTCTTAAAAGAGTATACTATCCTAATTATGAAATTTGACCATGTTAAAACTTAAAAGAGATAGTTTGATTTGGTTAGATTTTAAACGGAATGAAAATGGTGGTTGCAGATTTAATGGGGTGGAGTTGTCGGAGAAATGGAGGGGGAATAAGATCATGTTTGTGGGTGACTCACTGAGTTATAATATGTGGATCTCACTAAGTTGCATGATTCACTTATGGGTGCCTAATGCTAAGTATACAGTAGTCAAGACCGGAAGTGTTCTTACTGATCTTACGTTTCAGGTTAGTTTTCATTTTCTTTATTTTTTTTATTTTAACTATTTTTCAAATTTTAAATTATTTTTATTGTGGTCACTTATTATCCATCCAACTACCCCCTACCCCCTAACCCCCCACCCCACCCCACCCTACCCCACCCCACCCCATATTTGTCTTTGTTATTCTTTCATTATTCCTATTACTATAATTTTAAATTTTTAAATTTCTACTGATTAGATAAACATTAAAAAAATGTAAATTTGAATATTAAGTTTTTATATATCTTCTATTTTATTTTATTTGATAAATTTTAATTATGATTATAACTTTAGGAAATGCATTTTTAAAGATATAAAAGTTGTTTTGAATAATGATGGCTGTAAATTGGAATTGGTGCACGACTTTCATTACAAAAGCGAATGTCTTTTTCTGATTTCAAGATCTTACGCTATTAATACTTGTACCTTGTGCATCAGTTGTAGCACACTACAATTTATTCAATTTGTAGAAAAGAGAATAGTTTTCTTTTCTTTTATTGCAACTTTAAGCTTTGGAAATATCTCAAAACTAGGGTTGTAAAGGAACCGAACGCTCAACGAACAGTTCGTGAAACGTTCGGCGGGTTCGTTCGTTTATGTTCGTTCGTTTAATAAATGAACGAATATGAACAAGGAATTCCGTACGATTAACTAAATGAACGAACATTAACAGAGGTCACGTTCGTTCAATTGTGTTCGTGAACGTTTGTTCATTTATGTTCGTTTACATTCGTGTTAGTTCATGTGTCATTTGTTTATGTTGTTAAGTAAGATTTTTTTATAACTATGTTGTTTATGTTCGTTCATGAGTCAAAACAGTACATACTATTTATTCACATAAATTTCGGATTTAATACTTATTTTTTTAACAATGTTGTATTAATGATGAGAATTTTTAATTTATAATACATAGGCATGTAACATATTTTACTTTAAATTCGAAGTTACATAATTTAACATCAAATTTTGTTTTGTTGTAGTTTTATAGGTAAATTTTATTTTCCAGCATATACATAGACTAAGTTGTAAAAGGTCTATTTGCCAGCTGGCTAAGCTTTCAACCCATATGCCCTTTTAGAGCTGCACCACTTACAAAATTTTGACAATAACATAGGTTAGAATCTCGTGTATTACACGAGTTAAATAAATACAATGTCATATAATTAATAATAAAAATTACGTTTTTAAAAGCTCGTGTTTACACGGTTTGAATAAAATATAATGTAATCACTTAACACATACTCTCGTCAAAATATGTCTACTTTAACATGACAATTATAAATTATATTAAGTTAATTTTTAAAATATTTTTTTAACTTGGTATTAATTTTTTTTTATATAATTGATAAATGGTAATCCATATTAAATTTTATTTGTTTAATAATATAATAATTTTTATGTAATTCATAAATGATAATCCATATTAAATTTTATTTATTTAATAATATAATAACAATTCATTATTAAATAAAAAGTATCCATAATAAGATTGATAATAAATATTTAAAAATATATTCTTTTAATATAGTATTTAATATTCTTTTAATATAGTATTTAATAGCACATAGAGACGGGAAAATAATTCTAAGAATGCACCAAAATGTAACATGTGTCCCATAATTTTACTTGTTTATTAAGTTGTATTTTTATATATATATATATAGGGTTAGGCTAGAATTAGCGATGAGCATTTGGTACCGAGTACCAGTACCGATACCATACCGATATATTTGGTACCGGTATCGGTACCCAATTTTTCATAAATTCGGTACCGGTATTTTCGGTACCGGTACGGTACAGGTACCGAAAAAGACGAACATTTTGTAAAGAATACTGATATCGTACTGATAAATTCGGTACCGGTACCCACTTTTCCATAAATTCGGTATCGGTATTTTCGGTACCGGTACGTTACCGATCTCATCCCTAGCTAGAATGGAAACCCATATAAGTTGTGAAAATCCATGAAAATTCTATGTAACAACTTTCTTTATTTTTTAAAAAATATGGTAGTTTTGTTACATATTTTCGTCACCTTTTATAATAAAAAAATCAAAAAAGCGCCGAAGGAATTTTTTTTTTAAAAGATGTAACAACTTTAAAAAAAAATTACCCTTACAGCGTTTTTACTTATGTTACACGTGCTGTTACATATAAAAACGGGATTTTTTTAAAATTGTTACATCTTTTTTTAAAAAAAATTACTTTAGCGCTTTTTTGATTTTTTTTTTAATAAAAAGTGATGAAAATATGTAACGAAAATACCTTATTTTTTTTAAAATAAAGTTGTTACATAAAGTTTTCACAACTAATATGAGTTTTCAACCTATATATACCCTATGTGTGTGTATATATATGTATATATATATATATATGTGTGTATATATATATATATATATCTTTGATCTCAAATAAAATAATACTTTTGGATGACACTTGTCATCATGTGATGTATTCTCACCTATTTTTGCCACCTAAACCACTAACACATCACTAACATATTAAATATTACATATAAATAGAATTAAGTAATTCTCTATATATATTAATATACAACCAATTTAAGATATACAAGTATGATAACCGAATAGATACTTATATTTGTAAATTTACCACTGTTAATGTTTTTATTGCATTACGTATAAAAAATATATTTACATAGTTCACATAATTTTTTTTTGAGGGGCATCATTTCTCACTAAACAATTTATACTATATAATAAAGAAATGTTTTTTCATTCCACGTGTCGCCTTAATATTTTTTTTCCTGCATCTCTCTCTTATTAAACGCACATTTATTTTTTAATAATAATATATATTTTTTAAAATTCTAATTATAGTAATAAAACAAATATATTTTAAATTATCCCTTATTATAAGAAACTTTGAAATATAATTATGTAACTTTTATTTACAATCAAACTGTAAATGAAAATCAAATTACATTAATTATAATTAACGTATTTTTGAAACCCAATTATGTATTAATTTATACATATTTAGAATTTTATTTTTTATCTTTAGTATATGTAATAAATTTTTACACATGTAAAATATATATACATAAAGATTTAAAAAAAATTATACTTATATTTTTCACCATGTATGTAGAAACGGGATCTAAACTAATAAAGTATATGTAAATACTTTAATTTTTAAATGTAGATTTTATTTTTAGTATATATGATGAAGAATACTAATTATGATCATATATAAATGTTAGTTAATTTTTATTTTCTTTGATTTTATATTTCCTTTTTTTTGAACGGCGAACATTGAATGTTGTGAAGTCCAACTCCGGCCAATATGTTGTCTTAACCGGGCCCACTTGGCGTCAGAGTTGGAGAGCATCCAAGGAAAAAAAATCCCCTACAATACGGCCCCTTTCGGGCTTGAGGGAGAGCCGAGGCTCGAACCCTGTATCAGCGTGGGTAAAACCCTGGTGAATCAGCCTAAGAGCTAGGCCTTATTTGCATGATTTAGAAACTAATGGGGAGAGCAAGGATTAAACCTGAATCACAAGGAACACCAGGACTATCTCTTACCACTCCACCACACAATAGTTATATCTAGTTATTTGTTCTTGATGTTTATCTTTATTACACAAATCAAACAAATTTTTATCTTTTATTTGTTGACAGTAAATTATACTTGTCCGGGAAAAAAATTAACAAATTTTAAAATCTTATAACAAAAATAAAATAATCTTTGAAGTAAAAACCAGAAATACTAATTTCTGTCAATTAATTTAATATGTAAAAAATTAAAATGATTCAACAGATAATATTGTGTTTTTTTTAAATAGTTACATAAATAACTTTATTTTACTAGAGAGAGAGAGAGATGAGTCATATTTAAAAGGGTATTTTGAGTTGCATCTCTTTATGTATTTCTTTATATTTATTATCTATTTTACATTATTAAATAATAATGAATGAATATTCTTTCAATTCAATTGTTTTAATGTATCTTTATTGTGCTTCTAGGAGGAAAACTATGTGTTAGTTTCACTCAAAATTATTAGCATGGCTATCATAAATTCAAAAATAGTTTTTATACAACCTTATTTTTAACAGCAAACACACCCATATAAAATCTACTCCTAAACTAATTTTTATATAGTTTCTCATTTTCGAAAAGGTATCTTTTTAACTCAGTTTTAAATTTATGTCTTTAAACTTTTTCTAAAACGTATAGTTATAGACCCCATTTACTTGCACAATAATTACATATGTTAAAAAGAATGTAACAACATTTTGTTAATGTGGTGACAAGTATTTCTTTATACTAAGGTGAAACAATATCTCTTCAATTTTAACTATTTTAAACTTATATCATCTTCTATGATAAAACATTATTTATTTCAACATTTTTGAATAGTTGTAAGGTCACTTTATTAAATGTTGATTCCTAAACTGTTTATTATTTTAAATTTCTATATGTGTGTACTTTTAAAACAATCATAGACTTTAAAATTCAAAATTTAGTAATTTTTAGTAATAAATAACTAAGTCATTGGTTCCTCTTTTCATTAAATTTAAATTTAGGAACTTTTTAGTGATAAATATGTAAGTCGTTGGCTCTTTTTATTTTTTTCTGACTAATTCTGTGATTTATGTTTTTTTAATTTCACAAAAAAAATGAAATATATTGATAATATGTTAGAATCTCGTGTATTACACGGATTGAATAAATGTAATATTATATACTTAGTAATAAAATGTTTATGTTTTTAAAACCCGTGTAATACACGGGTTGAATAAAATATAATTTATTAACATATATATTCGTCAAAATGGAACAATGTGAATACATAAATATATGATTAAAAATTATTTTTTTGAATTCTAGCTGGATATAAAATTGTTTTCAGTTTGTAGAATTAATAAAAGTATTATTAAACAAATTAATTGATGATAAACACACTTTTAAATTAAAAAATGTATATATAAAAATTGAAACAAATAATTAATTTTGTTACCTAAAATAGTGGAGTTGATTATTAATAAAAGAGACGGGAAATTGGGAATGAAGAGGCATAAAATTATAACAAGTGTTCTATTAGTTTACTTGTTTATTAGATAGTATAAATATAGGTATAAATATATAGATATATAAATAGTAATATCGTATTGAATCTACATCATGTGACTTGCATGTGGGAGGGGGATAACCTCACGAGAGCAGATGTAATGTACCGCAGTAATAAATATTCATTATTTTGCATTTATTCCTCACCCTCTTCACATCACGGACTTTTCTAAGAGCATCCGGTATGGTGCACATATCCGTGGCGTGATCCTATGTGGCCACCAAGATCACGCCGTGATCTTGGTGGAACACCGCCCCCTTGATTTGAAAATCACGCCGTCATGGTTGAGCGTGATTTTTCTCACGCGAGCATTCGAGCATATTACCGTTCAACGGTACAAAATTTAGCCGTTAGAATTTAAATTAAAATAATAATATTAATAATTTTAATTTTTACTCACTATAAATACTCAATTTTAATCCATAATATTTACACTCATTTTCTACCCAAACTTACTAATCTTCTATACTCATTTCTAATATCCCCAACTCAAAAATGAGTAACGATCCGAACCAGAACCAACACTTTTGGGCTCAATACGCGGCTCGTGATAACGCGATTGGGGCCAACCCAAACTTTCAACCCAACCCGAACTTTCAACAAAACCCGAACTTCCAACCCAACCCAAACTTCCTATCTAACCCAAACTTCCTACCAAACCCGAACTTTCAAATGTTTAACTACCAACCCCAAATGTCTCAACCGGGTACACCACTAGAATTTGTACCCGAAACTCAAGAAATGTCACAAGAAACCGTGGACGAAAATCTAAATGTCTCACAAAATAAAGGCAAGAAGAAGGTTTCGCAAGACACTTCTAGCCGGCCGAATACCAAAAAAAAGTGGAAAAAAGACGAGCCACTATTCTTGGTTAAGGCGTTTATAGACGTCTCGGAGGATCCAATAATTGGTAACAATAATTTTGGTTTTGTATTTTTTAAAATTTTCCTTTTTTTATTTTTATGATTATTAATTTGAATATTTGTTTTTTGTAGGCAACGCTCAAAACAAAAAAATGTTATGGACTAGGGTTCAAGAAAAATATGAATCTTTTAAGGGTGTACCGCCCGGTTACCGAAGTTTGGACCAATTGAGTTCAAAATGGACTCATATAAATGGGAAGGTTGTAAAGTTCCACGGGATCTATCAAGAAGTTTTGCGGGATCGAAGAAGCGGTGAGAGCGATGCCGATATTTTGGCGAGAGCAACGGTCCGGTTTAAAGACGACCATGGTGGCGAAACACCAATTCAATATTGGGAGATTTGTAGGAATTCGTCAAAGTGGCAAACACTATACATTGCCCCCACCCGAACCGGCTCGTCCAAAAAAAGAACATCAACCGACATCGACGTTAGTCCGGCCGCTTCCGATGGTAAATCTAAGTACGACCTAAACATAGATGCACCGGAAGACGTGGAAGAAACACCCCGTCCGATTGGGAAGAAAAAAGCAAAAGCCCAAGCAACGGGCTCGGGCTCGGGCTCGGTTTCAAGACACGACGAAATCGGCGAGAAAATGGTCGAACAAATGACAAAATTTAACAACGCCCAAGACGAGAGGATGGGTTGGAAACGAACAAAACAAGAGATCGAAATTCTTGGTATCGATCTTGAGTCACTCACAACCGCCCAACGTTTTTTGATTGAAAAAAAACAAAATGAGATCAAAGAACGTCATGGTATCCCGTAGGTTTTGGTTATGTTTTTTTTTAATTAATGTAATTTTATTTTTATTAATGTAATTTTAATTTTATTAATGTAATTTTAATTTTTATTAATGAATATTATTTTATTATGTTTTATTTTATTTAAATAAAAATTAAAAAAAACATTAAATTATCACACCACCACAATCACATGGGTATACCCCTTGCCATGTGATTATGGTGTGATTTTCCAGAATCTGACGTGGCGCCACGTGGCGTGCACTTTATTATCACATGACACCATAATCACATGGGTATACCCCTTCCCCTAACCACAAATTAACATTTCATCTACATTCGATTTTAATCTTCATTTTTTAACGTATCATGTTAAATCACACCTAATCATCTTAGATCATTAACCAAGTCATGTTTTACTATATTTTTTATTTTCCAACAGGAATACGGACTAAAATTGTCGATATATCGTACAACAACTATAGTCGACATTGTGAACGATAACGGGAGACGGGTACTAAAACTAGACTCGATCCGTCAAGGAAACATATGGAAGGGAATGAACATGCTAATATTTAACTCGTGGCATTGGTGGACTCACACCGGGCGTGACCAACCGTAAGATCATTAATCATATTAAGATTCATAAATTATCTTTTGAAGCATGTACACTGATCTAGGGGCACCCACGTATTAAACACCAGTGTTACGCTTTTTTGTGTGTTCACAACAAGAATTTTAGGCAGATTCAACAACATGTCTCGACGACATGTCGTCGATATAGCCTTCTCGACGACATGTCGTCGAGAATGACTCGTCGGCAAAACTCCGTCGAGACTGCTTGAAAAGTCGTCGAGTAAGACTACCCTTTTCTCGACGACATGTCGTCGATATTTTCCCGTCGGTAATAACTTTTCACTTTTAAAAAAAATATATTAAATAAAAATTAAATAGGCAGCCTCGACGACATGTCGTCGAGATTGATCTATTTAAATTATATTTATCTTTTTTTATAAAATCTGGAAACCTAAATCCCGACGACATGTCGTCGAGACTGGGTTATTTAAAAAAAAACATTTTTTTGAATTTTAAAATTTTCCAGTAATTTAATACACAAAAATTCAGAACATGTCAAACCTGCTACATATTAATACTTTTTACACCAATATATTACATAAAACATCTAACAAAAGTATACAAATTGTATAAGTTATTACAAATCATTCAAATAAAAGTTACAACCAAGTTTATTTATCTTCATCGTCGTCATTTTGGTTGCCGGATTGGTTGCGGTCCTGTTGCATATATTTCACGGTCTCATTCAGTTCACGAATTTGTTCTTTTAATTCGTTGAATTGAGACTCGGAGAGAGCCGAAACATTAGTGGGCATGTTTCTAACTTTTCTTCCAACTCCATTTCACAAAAAATGTATTAGATATAAAAAATCATAAAAATATAAAAAAATAAAAACGGATTAAATATATACATACATACATACATCTATATTGATCATACAAATAATACATTTCACAAAAATTAAAAAACAACAATATATTCTTTTAATTTATACAAATACCCAAAAAAATAATGCATACAAGTATTTGAGTCAAAACAAGTGAAAGGTTCGTGTTCTAATTACTAACATATATACATGCACATATTCATCTATACTTATACAAACCATACATACATAACACCACCAATAATACATTTCACAAATACATACAAATACCCAAATAAATAATACATACAAACTATACATTTAAAAAAAATAAATAACATCATACAATTCATACAAATAATATATACATAACACCACCAATAATACATTTCACAAATACATACAAATACCCAAATAAATAATACATACAAACTATACATTACATAAAATAAATAATATCATACAATTCATACAAATAATATATACATAACACCACCAATAAAAAATCTATACAAACCTACAATTCACCAATTTCACAAATAATCCATACATTTATATACTTATACATCTATATAAACCATACAAACTCTACATCTATATAAATTAACTATCAATTTCACAACATTAACCATCAATAAAAAAAATAAACCCTACATATTATACATCTATATAAATTAACCACCAATTTCACAAAATAATAGATATATTCATTTATATTATTCAAATAAAAAACAATTAAAACATTTATACAAAACTAAATCTCTCAAATCTAAACCTATTACCAAAATATTAAACAAACATTTATAAATCTATATAAAACTACCCAAATACACCTATAAACACAAAAAGAATATACATAGTACCTCCGGAATTTTCTTGAAACGACGACACGTTGTCGGGAAAACCCTCAATCTAGCTTCCAATCCCTCCACTTAGCCAAAAACTTCACCTACACAAGATTTATATTAGAATTTTACGATTATAAAGAAGAATTAAAAAAAAGTCAAAATCAAGTCTAACCACTTGAATAAGAAGAGTAATGGTGGAGAAGGAGATAGAAAACGGTGGATTTTGAAAAAAAAAAATGGCCGGATTTTGTGGGTGTAGCCGAGAGAAAGCTTGAGAGAAAAAAAGAGGGCAAAAATGAGGAGCAGAAGGGTTTCTGCGTGGGTTAATACCAAGTAGGACCAGTCTCGACGACATGTCGTCGAGATTGGCTCCTTTTATTTTAATTAATTTATTTATTAAATAAAAATAATTTTTTATTATATACCTATATCGACGACATGTCGTCGATATTAGGTATTTTCTTTAAAAATTAATTTTTTAATATTTTACCATGCAAAAAAAAAAAAGAAAAACAAAATTAAAAATAGCAATCTCGACGACATGTCGTCGAGACTAGTTTTCACATTTTCCCAGTAAGCGCCAAAAGTTTTCACCTTTTCCCGGTTCACCATCCCCGACGACGTGTCGTCGAGAAAAGGTGACAAAAAAGATCACGAGGTCTGACACCATCGACGACGACGTGTCGTCGTAACTGGTCCCTTCAATCTCGATGACACGGGTCGTCGAGATAGGTCGTCAAAACTGCTTAAGTTTCTAGTAGTGGTTATATAGTATTTGATACTTATTTTTTAAGTGTTGTTGGTGCATCCAACACTTGAGTCACACTGATTCACTAAGCATTTTCGAAGGCTGGATCATAATCTAACGTAGAACTGGAATGTAGGTGGGACTACATAGGAGAAGGGGGGAGACTGTACAAAGACATGAATAGACTCGTGGCATATTATAAAGCGATGACGACATGGTCGAGATGGGTCAACCGTTTTGTTAACCCCTCAAAAACCAAAGTCTTCTTTCAAGGCGTTTCCCCGGTCCATTATGAGTATGCTCTCTTTTCATCTCTTATAGAAAAATAAATATATATGGACTATTAATCTTTTTACTTTGTTAATCACACAGGGGTAAGGATTGGAATCAGCCATCAAAAACATGCAGGAGTGAAACTCAACCATTTTTCGGTTTAAGGTATCCTGCGGGCACACCAATGGCATCGGTGGTGGTCAATAAAGTGTTGGCCCGAATCAAGAAACCTGTCTGTCTACTTACTTGACATCACCACTCTTTCTCAATACCGAAAGGATGCTCACCCACAATACTATAGTGGCAACCACATTGGTCTAGACTGTAGCCATTGGTGTCTTCCGTGTTTGCCCGATACGTGGAGCGTACCCCTCTATGCAGCTCTCTCCGGCTATGTTGGAAAGCCAAATGATTTTTGAATAGAATCGCTTTGCAAACCAACAAATAATACAAAAATGTCTCTGAATTAATATACCATGTTAATACAACACGGTATATTGTTAATTATTAGTCATAGTCTCAATGGCTTCATTGGTTTCCAATTTTTGTACTTTTTGATTCGTAATTGTTTGTGTAATAAAGAGACCGCACTGATGATTCATTTGTAATATCTTTGACATTTGATTATATTCTTGTTTTACGATACAGACTTATGAGAACCAGGGTCGGTCATGAGGATTTAAGGGCCTCGGTTGAACCGGAAAAAAAGACCCCTACGAACAAAATATATAAACTGATTTTTTTTAAACGACGATTAACGTTATAGCAATAAATATAGAAAATATATAGTATGTTACATAACATCGTAATAACTAAAAGATGATTCGCGAAGCTCTCCTTTTTTCTAAACAACCAATGGTTTCTAATTTTTTTATAAAGATTAGGGCTCAACCATTATATTATATATTTACATTATAAAGATTAAATGGATTAGTGGATTAGGGCCCAACCAATCAGCAATTACACATTTACATTATAAAGATTAAACGGATTATGCTCAACCATTACATTATAAATATTAAATAGGGTCCAACCATTATAAAGCTTAAAGAGGGTCCAACCATATTAAAAAAGACCTAATATGTTTTTAAGTTTTTATATGTTATGATATTGAGAATGATCGCTATAAACAAACGAGAATGATAAACGAGAGAAAAAATGAGAGAAAATGATTGGGGGTAAAACTGAAATGATTTGATTGATAACTTGAATAATGTTACAAAGAAGCTATTTATAGACAAAACAAGAAAAACTATCAAACTACTGAACCGGTCGAACTTAATACGTCCGCCCCTATACTAAACAAGCGAACTTAGTAAGTTCGCCGACTAAGTTCTCTAACACCCCCTCAAGTTGGAGGCGTATACAACCCCAACTTGTAAATGATAATTGAATGCGGTTGACCAGCCAAACTCTTAGTGAATAAATTCGCAAGTTGATAAGAAGTCCGTGCATTAAATTTGAAATCTTTAGGAAACCCAATTAAACGATAACATTTGTTGGCATCATGTCCCGGCTTCTTGCAATGAGAACAAACATAACCTTTCGAGCATTATAATTCTTTAGTACCTGCACAGAAGCATTCATAGAAGCATTCTAGGGAAGAAACTGTGCAGATGAATGAAGTTCCATCTGTTTCTCATCTTGAATGAGAAAAGCATAAGCTTCATTGATTGAGGGAAGAGGCTTTATCATGATAATATTCCTACGAATCATGTTATAACAAGGGTTAAGTGTGACAACCCGACATTTCAGTTCAATATCCGTACACATTATAAACAAGTTTACATTTTAATTATTTTTGTGATTTACTTAAATTCACAAACAAGGACTTTAGAGTCTAACAAAGACCGTACATGGTCTCAAATCATATTTTGGTAATTCTAGGAGTTACCGGTTCACATACACGCATAATCCGGCAAAATACAAACAATAGTGGATAAATTAAATATCCAGGCGTATAGGTTACACAAATTTTACGTTGGTCAAATAATCACCTCAACGGATTATACGATCCAAGATTTCAATGTTTTTCTTTAACGAGCCATAAACTTGTTAAATTTATAATACCGTGAGAAACCCAAACCGAATTAAACTACCCCTTTAAAACTATAAATGATAAACTAATACCTAAATTTAATTATTTATATTAACCCCAAACCACTCCTTGACTTTTGGCCGAAAAAGCCAGAGGAAACCACCCCCTTACTCGACCCATACCTCCTATTGCGAAAAACTCAGACATAACCATACTCACTTCCATCACTTTTCTCATAATTCCTTTCATCACTCTCATTTTCATTCGGCAAACGTTTCCATTCTCTTCGAATTCGAAGTCAAGTTTCAAGGTGAAATTCACTTTATTTCGGTATTTGAAGAAGGATTTCAAGTGTTTTAAAGAAAATTCTGCAAAAGAGTCAAGACCATTCTCTGTTTTCTCTCATCATCATCGTCACTGTTTTAAGGTAAAAACTCAAAACCATCTATTTTATTCTCTTTAAAAACCGTATCTAAGCATACAAAATGTTCAATCACAAGTAAGATAACAAGAAAAGTGTGTCAAATTCAAGTTTTAAAACATTAATATGCAGGACTGATTCTGTCAAACAGAAGTCCAATAATCGAAACTATGAAGTTTCGATACCTATACTCAATCGAAACAAGTAGTTTCGATACCTGTTACTCAATCGAAACTAGGAGTTTCGATACTAGCTGTTCAATCGAAACTAGGTAGTTTCGATACATATTGCTCAATCGAAACTAGGTAGTTTCGATACCCTTCTTGTCAATCGAAACTAGATTGTTTCGGTAGCACTTACTCAATCGAAACTAGGTAGTTTCGACACTCAAATACTCCATCGAAACTAAGAAGTTCCGACACCTGACTACTCCATCGAAACTAAGTAGTTTCGATACACATATGCCTAATCGAAACTAAGAAGTTTCGACACCTGGTCAACAGTCCCATTTGGGCAGTAACTCAAAACTGTTTTTATAACAAAACAAGTGTTGAACAACTAAGGAGATATTCAAACAAAAACGACCAGATTTACAAAGTCGGTGAACAATTTGCAATATAAGACGTTCGGTCTTAACACAATTTACCCTTGGTATCTAGGGTACGAATAGTCAAGGTTGACTACAACAAGTATCATTACAAGTATACACAAACTCAAGGTGAGTTTCACGGCCCCTTTTTACTGTTTTCAATATTTGGGGGAAGAACATACTTATAACTATTTTATGGGATAACAAGAGAATAAGGCACGACTTTTATGTTTACATGAGATGAGAACAACAAGAGAGGCCGCAAAAGTCCCCTGGAACAATGTAGTAACCATTAACTGTAGCCTAGGGTCCTATGAATAGTACTATGGAGAGTGACGTCTCCCGGTCATGGTTAGTCGCGCTAACCACAATCTAGAGGATTTATGGCCGCATAGAACCGGATAACGAAATTAGGGGCGTGTACAATTATCATGGTTTGGTTACGCCTCATGTATGAACATATTATTTGTATTCCTAGCTAGTTTACAAATGGGTCAACAACTCTTATTCTGTTTATCACATTCACCTGAAACTATTTACGATCAATTGAATTTTTGTAAAGAACTATTTGATTAAACCTGTGAACTCACCAACCTAGTGTTGACAATTTTAAGTATGTTTTTCAGGAAATTGAACGTGACCGCAAGGTTAGCAATGTAGGATACATGCATGCACGATGGATACAACTTTTGGGAGATTTCTCTTGTATAACTCATTGTAATAGAGTCATATTTGCGAAATCTTCGCTTTTTGTAAACTCAATTTACATTTTGGAATGTAAAACTTTAAACTTGTTTATGTATCCATTTATCATGTATGTGTTTGCGGTAATCATATGCTTTGGAAACCATGTCACGTCACGCCTCGCGTTTCCGCCTTGGCGAGGGTGTGACATAGGAGCACTTCCTATTTGGAGCATCTGTAGCATTACAAGTCATAACGTCGTTAATTCGGATCATGGCTATGTGTTACGGCTTATTTATTCTATTACCTCTGGAACCTCCAGAACCTCCGGCTGTACCGTTACCTCCTGCACCTCCTCCGCCGGTACCACTGCCGTTTCCTCCTCCACTATTTCGATTTGCCTCATACTGCTCCATGGCAGCAGCTACTCGCTGTGCTATGAGTTGCTCCACGTTTGGGGAAATCGTCTCGTTGTTGTCACCAGTAGTGTTACGGGGTATCCCACGCTTAGGTGCCATGACGTTCTTTCTAACATATCAATTAAAAAGAAACAACATTATATAATAACAATGGTTGATCATGACATAAGGATACAACAACATCAAACGTAAACAACCATCATTACAACATAAACCATCACATACATAGTTAAAACATGCATAGTACATTGTTCCAAAAGACAAGTATACAAAAGGGATGGGTTCACATGACCACATCAGTACCAAAGTTTTAAACTACATAATGTGCTATGGGCACAACCCGCCCATAATAGGTTTAAAAGAAGAAGTGGGAGTACAATCCAATCATCATGGCAAGTCCTGCCATGACAAAGCTAGCCCTAGCCACAAATTCTGCAGCCAAAGTCCTTTCTTCCAGCGTCTCCACCATGTCTCGGACCGTGAGAGTGAACTGCCAGTCCATATCAACTCTCAACTCTAGGTAGTCAGTGGCACCCTGTATGTCTCGGGTGCTGTCCTCCAGATTCTGTACTCGAGATCCGAGCCCTTGACGTAGTCGCGTGGCTGCATCCCCATGTGCCCGAATATCATCTAGGAGATCATCAAGACGCTCCTCGTGCGTATGAACGCGTGCTACTAATGTAGGCACTGTGAGCTCCATGGCTTCCCCAGTGTGGGGTAGGGGTGTTGAGGAGTTGGAGGACTCTCCGAGCTCAAAGGTAGAAGGAATGCTCTCCATCTCCCTCCATCGTGCCAGGGTACGGGGCATCCAACTGATAGTCCCCACCGTAGGGTGGTAACAGGGTCGTTGCCTAGGTGGTTCCTCATCAGTCTCCAAGTTTTCCGGGTCACGGGCTGCCAGGGTTCTCTTGCGTGGAAATCGAACCTTCTTCCTAGCACTCTTTACCATAACTGGTCCTCCGCTTTTCTTTCGGTAGACGATAGGCGGTTCTCCCAGGGCGACATTGGGTGGTGTGGAGCTGCGGACTTGTACTCGATTTTTGGGGCGTGTGGCGGAAAGTTCCTTGTTGGATTCAGGGTCAGAGACGGGGTCAGAGTGTGAATGTGACGACATGCTTGTGACTACAATATCCATATGACATGATGACTGGTTATGCAATGAAAATATTTTGTGAGTCATTTAAATTATAGACTAGGTTCCGTTTTAGACTCCTAGTTCGCTATAATCAATGGCTCTGATACCAAGTTCTGTCACACCCCGCTAAAGCGGAAACGCGATGCGTAACATTCATGGTTTCCAAAGCATATGATTACCGCAAACACATACATGATAAATGGATACATAAACAAGTTTAAAGTTTTACATTCCAAAATGTAAATTAAGTTTACAAAAAGTGAAGATTTCGCAAATATGACTCTATTACAATGAGTTATATAAGAGAAATCCCCCAAAAGTTGTATCCATCGTGCATGCATGTAATCTACATTGCTAACCTTGCGATCACGTCAATTTCCTAAAAAAACATACTTAAAATTGTCAACACGAGGTTGGTGAGTTCACAGGTTTAAATCAAATAGATCTTTGTAAAATTCAATTGTTCGTAAATAGTTCCAGTTGCATGTGATAATCAGAATAAGAATTGTTGACCCATTTGTAAACTAGCTAGGAATACAAATAATATGTTCCTACATGAGCCGTAACCAAACCATGACAATTGTTCTTCGCCCCTAATTTCGTTATCCGGTTCTATGCGGCCATAAATCCTCCAGATTGTGGTTAGCGCGACTAACCATGACCGGGAGACGTCACTCTCCATAGTACTATTCATAGGACCCTAGGCTACAGTTAATGGTTACTAAATTGTTCCAGGGGACTTTAGCGGCCTAAAATCGTTTAACTCATGTAAACATAAAAGTCGAGTCTTATTCTCTTGTTATCACATAAAAATAGTTGTAAGTATGTTCTTCCCCCAAATATTGAAAACAGTAAAAAGGGGTCGTGAAACTCACCTTGAGTTTGTGTATGCTTGCAATGATAATTTTTCTAGTCAACTTGACTATTCGTACCCTAATTACAAAAAGGGTAATTCGTGTTATGATCGAATGTCTCATATGCAAATTGTTCACCGACTTAGCAAATCTGATTGCTTTTGTTTAAATATCTTTTTAGTTTTTCAACACTTGTTTCGTTATAAAATAGTTCTAAGTTACTGCCCAATGGGCTTGAAACAGGTATCGAAACTACCTAGTTTCGATTGAACAGAACAGATGTCGAAACTTCCTAGTTTCGATTGAGCAAAACAGGTATCGAAACTACCTGGTTTCGATTAAGTAATAGGTATCGAAACTACCTAGTTTCGATTGAGTAAACAGGTATCGAAACTACCTAGTTTCGATACTGTTATTTCGTTTTGACAGAATCAGTCCTGTATATTTTTATGTTTTAAACTTGAATTCGACACACTTTTCTGGTTATTTTTCTTACGTTCGAGTAAACTGTATGTTTAGCTACGGTTTTAAAGAAAATAGTATGGATGGTATCGAGTTTTTACCTCTGGACAGAGATGATGATTTTGTGCGAAAAGAATGGATGAGCTCCCTGAAACCTTGAAAACTTCCCTTAACTTAAGGTTTGGAAGTGACGATAATCGGTGTTGCTGTCGATGAAAGGAAGACAAAGAGAGAAAAAGAAAGGTGAATTATGATTTGAGATGTATGAATTGATAGACAATTGAGGGGGGTATGGTTTTTATCTGAATTCTCGCAGGCAAATGTATGGGTTTTAGTATAGATATTTAGGATGTGAGTGAAGTAGGAAGTGGGAATGGGCTTCTCTGATTTTCAGCCAAGAAAGTCAAGGGGGTGGGTTGAGTTAAATTTGTATAATAATTAGATTTAAGTATTAATAAATTAATTTATTAATGGTATTAATATCAATTAGAGTTTTAAAGGGTAATTTAATTCGGTTTAGATTTTTCACGGTATTATAAATTTAACAAGTTTATAGCTCGTTGATGAAAAATATTGAAATCTTGGATTGTATAATTCGTTGAGGTGATTATTTGTAGGTATAAATACCTAAAGGTGGCACTACATAGTAACGTCTTCGAAAAGTCCATTATTTTACTTTTATGTATATTATATGATTTAGTCTTAAAAATGAATTATAGTCCAACATAAATTTTGTGTAATATATATATATATATATATATATTTTTCTGGTTATTTAATTTAACCACTAGTGTTCGTATTTAGTCGGGTTATCCTGGTACGTGAACCGGTAACTCCTAGAATTACCAAATATGAAATGAGACTATGTACGGTTTTTGTTAGACCTTAATGTCCTTGTTTGTGAAATTAAGTAAATCACAAAAACAATTATAATGTAAACTCGTTTATAATATGTACGGATATTGACCTGAAATGTCGTGTGTCACATAGAAGGAATTGGTTCAGTGGCTGCTGGACTATGAATTTCTTCAACTTTCTCTGTTGGGTTTGTACCAATTTGAACCCCCGTAAGAGCTATTAAATCCTGTACCATCTTCTGAAGTTGATCAATCTGTTGCTGCTGTTGAGCTATTACACTTTTTTGTTTAGTACTTTCAATTTTCAACTCTCTGATCTCTTTGGAATTAGTAGCTTCTCTACTTTGCAAGTTTGAGATATGAGTCTTCAATTGACTAACAACATCTGCAGTTTCCTTGGTTGCATAGTTAAGAAACTCTTCATCAACCAACTCATAACTTCTAGATCTTTTGTACGTATGCTTTTCTGGTACCTCTTTAGCTTTACCCTTGCCTTTATCAAGTCTTGTTGTAGTTTTCTTTTTTTTTTTGTAATTCTGGATCAGTAAATACAATACCCTTAGACGGAGATGGTCTAGAAGGTACTGTCTTTGTTTGTTCAAGCTCTTTTCTTTTCTTTGATGGGGTTGTTGTTGTGGCAATTAACTGTTCATCATTAATTTCTAACACTTCAGTGTTCACACTTAAGACATCGTCAGCTTCAACAACAAATTCTTCTGTGTGACTTAGTAATGGTTCAGTAACTTCTTCATTTACTTAAGGAACTCTATTTTCTTCAAAAAAACATATCATGTTCTTCAACTTGAATTTGACCTTCCTGTTGAATAACATTTACTTGACCACCACCATGACCTTGATCATTATCATTTCCTTGATCATCATTCTGCACTTGGTCAATTTCATCATTTTCACTATCAACTCCATCTTCTATATCTTCTGCCATTAAGTCATTTATTTCATCTTCAATAGTAAAATCTGGATGAGGATTTTCTTCAAGCATATTAGGAAATAGTGGTGTCACAGTACCACTAAATTTGCTTGTCTTCATCACATTATTCATGTTGCTGAAGATTGCTTCTTTCATTGAATCCAAAGGTAGTTCAACACCATCGTTTTCCAGATTCGGCAGAAGTGTATTGATAATCATTTATACAAATCTTGGGTACATTAGAAACTTGTAGTTTTGCCTTGGTCGTACAAAGTTACTAATCATTGCTTTGAATATCATTCTAGAAAAATTGAATCTTCTATGAGTTGCCAGACACACCAACGCTCTGCTGAATACTTCACTTATTTGATCAAAAGCAGATGTTCTGGGACTCATGCAATGAATTAATACACGGACAAGGTATCTCCATTGTTTTGCAAACATAGTTTTAGTCACCTGTCTTCTTAGAAACGTTCCCTCATATCCCATACTTAGAATTATCCCTGAGATTGTAGTGTGATTAATTTTGTAAGGAAAATCAGCTGCGTCTCTGAAGTTCAACACTTCACGAATAACTTGTTCTGTAACTTTTATTGTATTTCCACCAACAGAGCTTTCTATCCAGATCTCCATGTTTTCGTTCTTGTATTCTACATTGTCCCAAAACTCCCTCACATGTTTCTCAAACACTCTAACTTGTGTGGATATTGCTGTGTGAATTCTGGACTTTATTAAGAACTTGACAATTTCTTCATAACCACGTGCTTTCTTGGTGTTTGTGGTTAAGCACGCACAAATATTGTGTTTGGGTTCAAACTTTAAACGGTTCATATCTGTAAAAAACAAACACATAAAATTAGAAAATTTCTTAGAAAATTTCTAAAAGAAATCTTAACTCTAGACATTTCGATCGAAAACTCCCTTATTTGCAACATTTTCGATCGAAAAACTCCTTTTAACCTTTTCACCAGAAAAGTTGAGCTTTGAACTTTTCGATCGAAAACTCATTCAGTACATCAACATTTCGATCGAAAACTCTGAGTTATACCTCTCAACTTTTCGATCAAAAACTTTTGAAATCAATATAAACCATGACTATTTCGATCAAAAATTTAAACAATTTTCATCAAACGACTTTTCCGATCGAAACTTCTTATTTTTCAAAAAATTTCTCAAGCCAAGATTTTTTTTTATCGAAAACACTTTTCGGTCGAAAACACATTTCAGACGAATCAGAATTAACTTTTCCATCTGAAATACTTTTCAATCCATTCAATCGACTTTTCGGTTCATTCTTCCTAGTTTTCGGGCGTTTCAAAAAAACATAAATTCAAACAAAAAACTAAGGCTTTGGATCTAACCTATCAACCTCTATAAATCACGAGAACATACCTGAATGATCGAAAAACACTGAGAATCAAGATGACGTCACGATCGACCACTTTTTCGTACGAATCTTTAAAACTTGTAAAACTCGATGAACTTTGAAATTATACGGTCGAGAGAAAAAATGCAAGTAGAAAAAATCTTTTCAATCAAAAAATTTGAATATAAAGACTTTTCAAATCTTGATCGAAAACTTCTGATCATGACTTTTCGATCGAAAACTTTATGAGATGATTTATTTTCGGTCAAGAGATTTCGACCGAAAACTTCAAACACTAAAAAAAATTTTAAGTTCATTTTGACATCATTAAGACCTGTTCCTGAACTTTAATTTTCACACACACACAAAACAAAAACAAAACAACAACAAAAAAAACTTTTAAACATAAAATCCAGATCATAACAACTATTTTATTCTCAGACATTTTCTTTTGATAAAATGAAATGACATAGGATCATAAATGTATATTGTCTAAACTACACTGCATATCAAATCAGGATCTAAACAGTTCAACATTGATTGCTTGTATTGTTATCCACATAAACTCATGCATCACGTTTCAGCAAATACTGTGTGACATTTAAGGTTATATTAATCAATACAGTATGTACCCCACAATCGAGATGGAATGAACTTAGAATTAACACAAAATTTCACCAGATCATGATCCAATCTCCAGCATGAAGTGTAGATGCATAATATGTCCCTAATCCCTTGTAATATGTATTTCATCTATGTTTAATGTAATTATTTGATGTATTAATGAAATTACATGTTTATCCTTAATGTTTACTCATATATAACGACTGTGTATTAAACGATCTGATAAATAGCGAAAACGTTGATTAATCGTGCTAATGAAAGGCCCATTCGCACGAATGGATCATGAGAATGATCCATTCGCGCGAATAGCTCATGAGAATGATTCATTCACTAGAATAAGTCATGAGAATGATTCATTCGTACGAATGAACCATTCTGATGATTCATTCTTAAGAATGAACCATTCTGCTGATTCATTCGCACGAATGAGTCCATTCACATGGATCATTCGTACGAATGGCCTCAGCACTATATATAGAACTTTCACTTCATGAGCACATACAACACAAAAAAACACAACAGAAATACAACACATATACACATAGAGAGACTGACCAGAGCAGAACCAACAGAACACAAACTCTTTTCACCTGTATTGTCGAATCTCTGTCCGTTTAGAGTTTCCAGGTCTTGTATCCAACTTCTCTACACAAAAGGGTCGATAGAAACCTTCGTTTCGAAATCTAATCCGCTCATTTCTCTCGACCTGATCAGTGTCATAGATTGGATGGCCAATCAAATCGGATTCCGCACGATTTGGTTCGGTTAATGTGTTGAATCATTGGATCAAGGTAGATCCCGATCCAACAAAGTGGTATCAGAGCCTGATTGTGCTCTAGATTCAACATAGAAAATCTAATCTTGCTTTTAATCCTGCTTTTTCTAGCTTCTTGAATGTTATAAAGATCACTTGATCGTTGTTTAGCCACGTTCAAAACTTGTGATTATTGCTTCTGAGTGATCTGATCGTCTCAGTTTTCAGATCTGATAAAAGGATCAATCATTGGTGCTTTTTGGTGCAAAAAAGTCAAACAGCTCTCTGTCGTACGAATGACTACTATGATGAACTTCATTCGCACGAATGGCTCCTACCATTCGCACGAATAGATCAAGTCTCCCGCTCATTTGTTCAAACTTCCAATCGCACGAATAGAAAATTCCATTTGCACGAATAGAAAATTCCATTTGCATGAATAGAACATTCCATTCGCACGAATAGACCCATTCGCATAAATCTCTTCTAAATTTTTTTCTTGTGTCGAAAAACTTCGTTTTTTTTACCATGTCGGACTTAGCCTTTGTTGCCAGTCAGAACAGTAAAATCCAAAACTTGTTATTAATCGATAATGAAGCTGGAAATGCTAACAAGGCTCCAAAACTCATGACAATGGACGAATATCATCACTGGAAAAACAGGTTTGAGATACACATTAATGGAGTTGATACAAACTTATGGATGATGATAGAGAATGGATATCAAAAAGTGTTGAGTGAGGATGGAACTCCTGTTTTGGCTTCCCTTTTAAGCGAACAACAAAGAAAAGATTATGACTTAGAAAAGAAGGCATATGCTATCTTATCTCAGGCCATATCAAGAGAAATATTTCATCAATTCAGGCAGTTTACATCTTCAAAATCTCTGTGGGTTGCCTTAGAACAACGTCACGAAGGAAATGCTTCGTTGAAAGCTATAAATGCTAAGGCCATTAAGAAGGAATTTGATAATTTCATGTATATTGGGAATGAGTCCTTAGATGATCTATTTGAGAGATTCTATCACTTGATGAGTGAATTGCATGCCCATGAGATCAAAACAACGAAAGAAGAAAAGGTTCAATGCATGGCAGATGCGCTACCACCAAAATGGGATTCATTCTTGATGGTTCTCAAACAGAACAAGACTCTTGAAACCATTGATATCAATGAATTTCTTCAGAAATTGAGAGAACAAGAGGTGATGAATAAGTGGAAGTTAAAGAGAGGTGTACAAGCTCAGGATCCTTCATTGTACTATTCCACATCAACTCAACAAAATGCTCCTTTGCAAACTGCGTTTGTATCAAACATGTCAAATGTTTCAGCCAGCCAGTCTTCAACAGCTCATGCTTCAGTTTCATACGGTTCCACGGCAGGGAAATACTGCTAGTACTCCTCCACCAAGCAACATTAAATTGCAAACAGACAACTTCGACAAGGTTACTATCGAAGTGGCCAAGGAACACATGGCACTGTTGTCTACCGTTGTCAATTCATATGACAGTCTTGTTGCTGGACAGGTTGGAAACAGTCATCTGACAGCAGAAGACTATGCTCAGATTGATAAGGATGAAATGGATCGAATTGATATAATGTGGGCTCTTGCAAGTGCAGTCAGAAGAGCGAGAGATTATGTAAAAAGGACAGGAAAAACTCTCAAAGGGAACAAAGACACTACTTATGGTTTAGATCTGTCTGCTGTTGTTTGTTTTAACTGTGGTGAGAAAGGGCATTTTGCTAGGCAATGTGAAAAGCCTAAACAGACTGGAAACCGCAACCCTTTCAACAACCGTCAAAGCCAACCGAAGCAACAAACTCAAAATACAGAAACAAACCTTGTTCCAGTTACTCTTGCACAAGATAAGGGCACTTCAAGTGGAACAAAAGCTATGGTTGTTCAAACAGATGAGACTGTTGATTGGTCTTTTAAATTTAGAGCTGATGGTAGTTCAGGGGATAGAGCTTACATGGCAAAGGCTGTAGAAGTCAATGAAGAATCAGATTTTGATGCTGAGAGAGAGATTGCTTCAGAAAGTTCATCAGCTGCAGACGACACATCTTCAAACAGTTCTGGATTCACAGCTGAGAATGAAGATAAATCATCTGTTGTCTCTTCAAGTCAATCGACAGCTGATGTGGATGATAACAATTCCTCTTCTGAATCTACCTGTAGCTGTGCTTTTATGGTAAAAACATCCACAGGCATTCAGGTAAATTCTGACAGTTTTGAAAGTGAGTCTGAATCTCAACCGTGTTTAATTTGTGATGAACTTGAGAAGAAAGTTGAGACACTTAAAAGTCACAACACAGACTTAATTGCTGATTTAACTAATTGTCTTGAAGCAAACCGTGTTTTAAAGGGAAACGAACTTGCTTTCAAAAACAAAATTGATCTTTTAAACAGGCAAGTTCATGAATTAGAAATCTGTGTTATCAACAAACAAAATGCCATCACTTTTTAGTTAAACACGATTGATGAAACAAAGAAAAAGCTGGCGCTTGTCGAGTGTGATTATGAAACTTTAAATCAAAAGCTGAAAAGTTATTCAAATTCTGCTTACACTCTTGATTACATGATTTCACGGCGTCCAGGAAAGAAAAATGCTGGGATGGGATATAACAATTGTCCTCCACCGGTGTTGAATACTATGGTAAACACACCGGATGATAACCCAATCATTGACTTTAAGGTCAACACGCCACTTGACGTTGATCCAACCGAAAACAAAATTTCTCAACCAAAGGTTAACGATAATGGTGCTTCGACCTCGGAGTCCCAGTGTGTTGATGGAATGGTAGAAGAGTGGGATGAAGACGACGACGAGTGCCCTACTCGTGGTTTGGGACACAAAAACTCGTCTGCTCCACAAAATGACAGCATTGGTATTTCAAAATCTGCTTCTAAAAATGTTTTTAAAATTAAACCAACCAATTGCAGTCCATCTTATCCCACTACTTCTGATCAGAAGAGTCAAGTAACCAAAGCCTCAATCAAAAAGGTTAATTTTGTTAAAGCTAGAGAGTCTGTTCAATCAAACAAGTCACTCTCTTCAGCTGAACAAAAAGAAGCTAAGGCTTGTGGTTCAAAAACTCACCAAAGTGAAAATCAATACAGATCTCCAAGGTTGGTTGAGCGGAGATACTGTTTTGAGTACGTACAAAAGGACACGTTGTTGTCAACTGTCCTTATCTTCAGAAGCCAAGTAAAAGAGTTAACCATTTTCCAGAAAATAAACAAAAGTTTTTAAAGTCAAAATCTAACTCTTTTACCCAACAACAAGTGCATCAAAAGAAAGTTAAACAAAATATGCATGACTTGTTGGTCACTGATTCGAGTTCCACACCTGTACAAATCGTTAAGCAATCCACTGTTTACCACAAACAGTCGTTGCACAAACAACATGTGTGGAAAGCAAAATCAGATGATGCTTCTGACGACTGTACTTCAAAGTCATATGGTTGTTCCAAAAGTCCACAAGGACAGTGGATGGATTGTACTGTTGTAGATGAGACTGGGAAACCCAAGACCGTAAAGGCTTGGGTTCCTAACCTAAACTAATTACTTTCCTTCTTGTGCAGGTTGTCCTTTATAATCCTATTAGCAATAATTGGATTATTGATAGTGGGGCATCCAGGCACATGACTGGGAACTTAGCTCTCCTTTTCGACGTCAGAAATATCAAAGGGGGCTATGTTTCATTTGCAGGCGATAAAGGTGGTTTTATCTTAGCTCAGGGAACACTGTCTAATTGAGCTGTCAGCTTTGAGAAAGTCAACTTTGTCAAACAGTTGTCTAACAACTTACTTTCTGTTTCTCAAATCTGTGATAAGGAGTTCAAGGTTCTTTTTGATGACAAGCATTGTTATATCTTGAAAAAGGAGTTTATGATTCCAGAAGACATGGTGGTTATGTTTGCTCCAAGAATGAATGATCTTTATATTCTTGACATGTCACAAGCATCATCCTCAGTGTCCACAGCATCATGTTTTGTTTCAAAAGCCACTGAGAAGGATTCTATTTTATGGCACAAAAGAATGGGACATCTCAGTCTCAGAAAAATGAATCATTTGGTGCACAAAAATCTTGTTGAAGGAGTCACTGTGAAAAGTTTTCATCTTCCTGACGTGTGTGTTTCTTGCAAGAAAGGCAAACAAACCAAGAAATCTCATAAACCCAAATCTCAACATTCCATCACTATACCACTAGAGCTCTTACACATGGACTTGTTTGGTCCTATCAACCGGAAGAGTATTGCTGGAGACTTATATTGTTTGGTTGTGACGGATGAATATTCAAGATATTCTTGGGTGATGTTCTTAAAAGAAAAATCTGAAACTTTTGAATATGTGGAGATTTTGATTACCAAATTGGAGTCTTTGTATAAGTTAAAGGTTAGGAGGATCCGTTCGGACAATGGTACTGAATTTAAAAATCATCTTATGGAAACTTTCTGTCAAAAACTTGGTATTCACCATGAATTCAGTGCGCCATATGTTCCACAAATGAACGGTGTTGCTGAGAGGAAGAATCGGACCTTGATAGAATCTGCAAGGACTATGCTCGCTGACTCAAACTTACCCGTACAGTTCTGGAATGAAGCTATTGCTAATGCGTGTTACACGCTCAACCGGGTTCTAGTTATCAAGCGTCACGATAAAACTTGCTTTGAATTGTTGCATCGACGGAAACCGAACTTACAGTATCTTGAACCGTTCGGCGCTCCATGTACCATGTTGAAAAAGGATGCTCATGGCAAGTTTAACGAGAAAGTAGAGGAAGGTTACTTCTTAGGGTACAGCACTCCCAATAAAAGAGTTTACAACAAAGCCTCTGGGAATGTAGAAGAATGGTACCATGTTGATGTTCAAAAGTATACCTCTCCTGCTGCTGGAAAAGGTCTTCCTTGGATGTTTGATTATGAAGAACTTTTTGCCTCGTTTAATCTTCCTCCAGAATGTTCAGATGAGGAGGTTGCTGTTCAAATGATGTATTATGCTCAAAACGCACCTGATGAACATGTGCAACCTACTCCCTCATCATCTGACATTCCTGAGTTCTCCAATAACACACAAGTCACACAGGATGATGACTCTTCTTCTTCTTCAGAGTATGAGGGTTCTCGACAAGAAATAGACCAGGTGATTGAAGATCCTTCCCATGATGTTGTACAATTGAGTGATGATGTTTCACATTCTGTGGTAATTGAACAGAGTATCACAAACCTTGATCAAACTGTTGAGGTTCCTGCTCATCCTGTGGGTAGGATTGATAGAATTCATCCTCAACAGAACATTATTGGTGATCCCACATCTGGTGTTAAAACTAGGGGTCAGATCAATTTTGGAGTCTACTCAGAAATCATGGAATCTGGTGTGGTCAACGATTGTGCGCATTCATGTTTCGTCTCGAAAATCGAACCACGGTCTATAACAGATGCTTTAAAAGAAGAATCTTGGGTAAATGCAATGCAGGAAGAACTACTCCGATTTCAGAAGCTCGGAGTTTGGAAGTTAGTTGATTTACCAAAAGGAGCTAAGAAGATTGGTACTCGATGGGTTCTTCGTTGCAAAAGGGATGATCAAGGAATAATCATAAGAAATAAGGCTCGTTTGGTCGTTCAGGGATTTAGGCAAATTGAAGGTATAGATTACAATGAAGTGTTTGCACCGGTTGCTCGTCTGGAAGCAATTCGAATTTTTCTTGCTTATGCATCCTACAAAAGGTTCAAAGTCTATCAAATGGATGTAAAGAGTGCTTTCCTTCATGGAGAAATCAGTGAAGTCGTATACGTCAGTCAACCTCCCGGGTTTGAAGATTATATGCATCGTGACCGTGTCTACAAATTAGACAAGGCACTGTACGGATTGCACCAAGCTCCGCGAGCGTGGTACGAGACACTTTCCACTCATCTTCTGAACAATGGATTTAGAAGAGGTGTCATCGACTGCACGTTGTTTATTCGAGAAAAGGGTGGAGAACTTTTAATGGTACAGGTATACGTGGAAGACATTATTTTCGGATCGACGAATGATGTTCTGTGCAAAGAATTTGAAAGAGTTATGCAGGACAAGTTCGAGATGAGTTCCATGGGAGAGATGAAGTTCTTTCTAGGCCTACAAGTAGATCAATCTGAGACAGGGATTTTCCTTCATCAAACAAATTATGTTGGAGACATACTGAGCCGATTCAGTATGACTGATGCCAAACCTGCTGGTACTCCATTGGCGATCAATCACGGGATTTCGCCTGATGACAAGGGGGAGTATATTGATGCTACTCTCTATCGAGCCATGATCGGATCTCTCATGTATCTCACGGCATCTCGACTAGACATCATGTTCGCCACGTGTCTCTGTGCCCGATATCAGTCAAAACCAAAAGTCTCCCACTTAATTACTGTCAAAAGGATTTTTCGTTATCTGAAGGGTACTCCTGATCTTGGATTATGGTACTCTAATGATGATAACTTTGAGCTTACTGCATATAGTGATTCTGATTATGGTGGTTGCAAAACAGACTTCAAGTCTACATCTGCAGGGTGTCAGTTCTTTGGAAACCGTCTTGTGACATGGCAATGCAAAAAATCAGACTTCGGTGGCTACATCTACATGTGAAGCTGAATACATCGCTGCTGCCAGTTGCTGTTCTCAGATTATCTGGATTCAACAGCAACTTCGGGACTACGGTTTGCAATTCTCTAACACTCCTATTTATGTAGATAATTCTGCTGCCATAGCTATCACTAAGAATCCGGTTCAGCATTCAAAAACCAAACACATCGGCATAAAATATCACTTCATTCGTGATTGTTTTGAAAAGAAACTGATTGATGTGGTTCAAATTAACACTGATTTCCAAAAGGCCGACCTCTATACAAAAGCCTTTGACAAACCAAGATTTTTATTCTTGTTAGAGGTAAACGGCATGAAAAAGAAGGATGACGTTGTTCCGGACCAAGAGTCGAGTCAGTAATCATTTTTATCAATTATGTTCCTGTATATATTTTCTTTCTTGCGTTTATTAAAATTCTCAAAAAGATTTTTCATTTTAAGATTTTAGGGGGAGAAAATGTCAGTAAGAAAATGATCTCTCGCTGAGAAAAATGATAGTACACAGACGCTAGTTATCTGAGACTCCAAAAAGATTTCTATATTGTGTACAGTTATTTGTGTACAGTTATTTGTGTACAGTTTGTTATTAAAAAAAAAAAAAAGATTTCCCATTTTTGTACAGTCTAAAACCCAAAAACATCTGAAAAACTCAAAAATGAGAAATCGTACCCAACCTTTGGGAAGTGATGGCACACTAACCATATGTATGAAGCACATTGCATTTAATGTCATAGTGAATAGTCACACCAAGTCGACATGTGATGCATTGATAGACTTATCTGACTGAATCTCGACCATTGATGATCAATCTATACCATATTAGATATTGTCTTGTGAGTCACATAATGGTGAAAGGATTGACGAAAATCAACAATAGAAACTGAAGGTGTTTCTCATTCTGTGCACACCAGTTATCATCGGTTTAATGAGATATCAGAAAGTAGTTATAAAATTAAAAATTAGATTCCGAAGTCGTATACGTGCCATATTGCCTTGTAAATACCTGGATGAAGCCGTCCATGCCATTAAGAATAAAATAAAAGTATGAATCCGAATTCGTATATGTGCCATATTACCGGGTTGCAGCCTGGTTGAAGCCATCCATGGGATAGGATGAACACAAACACCGTTAGCTGCATACGTGCCATATTGCCTTGTAAATACCTGGCTGAAGCCGTCCATGAGCTGATGACTGTCACTGTAAAAAAAAAAAAAATTGAGTGTAGTAAAGAAGTAACAGGGAATAACTGAGATCTCATGAACTTATGATGACTGGTTAAGTAAGTTGTGCTGATTTAAAACATTAACATGTTTTGAAAAGTAATTCAAGTCAATTCTTAACTAGTGTGGGACACACAGAAAATGGACTTAATCCTTCAAGATCATCTTGTAAGTGTTGAGAAAAGGTCTGCATAAGTTTAAGATGGACAAACATATCAATGATCGCATTTTGACTAAGTGTACTTAAAGCTCAGATAATTTGCAATGTTGCTGATTGCTATGAGTTTAGTACTGATCCTATGTTCGGATCTTTCTCACAAAAAGATGTGTAAATACCATTGTATAGTTGTATCTACAAAATTCAAAATGTCTCAGATCATTAGTCACTAAGTCTGTATGATTTCTCATAAGGATCATTCTTACTAAGACATGCGTGTATATATCTTGTTGATATTATTTTCAGCATTACATATTCAAAAATCCAAAAAGATTTTACTTTTCCTGAATTTTAGATTATCTGATAAGACTCGAACGACTGTCTGAAAATCAAAATTTGAAAACCGCTTGACTTCCTTATTGATCAAATCGTTCCTTTACTTCATAAACTATTCCAAAACTTCATAATTGATCCCTCGCTTCATAATTAAATGTAAATTACTTCATAATCAAATTGTTGTCAAGACCGATGTGGTCGGATACCCCATTTAACTTGAAAAGTTTAATTTGCATAAGGGGATTGTCCCATTCGTACGAATGGATGAGCAAAATGGCTTACTCGTACGAATGGATGAGGAGAATAGCTCATTCACACGAATGGACTGACCAGAATGGTCCACTCGTACGAATGAGTGGCAGAATGAATCAAGTTTAGCTCATTCACACGAATGGACTGACCAGAATGGTCCACTCGTACGAATGAGTGACAGAATGAATCAAGTCTAGCTCATTCGCACGAATGGACTGACCAGAATGGTCCATTCGTACGAATGAACCAGGCCATCCTATAAAAAGGCCATTCATTCGCATTCTCAGTCTCATTCGCACAAAACAGAAATCGCATTCGCACGTCTGTTTCATCCAATTATGATTTTGAACAAAACTCCGTCAAATCACCGATCTAATCTTTCGATTTCATTTTACAGGTATAACCCCACAAGTATTCATCAAGTGTATACCGATTCGTGGACGTTCGACTAGATTTAGGGCTCAAAACCGAAAACAAAACCTAAAAAACGTAAAAAGTGACTTAATAAACCGATTAAAATGCTAAATACCGGTTGAAAACCATAATCGAGTGTTTTGGTGTCCGACGAGGAGGTCAACCGCATTATCGACAACAAACAGGATGAAGCCGGTCCCTCCACTATTGACATTGACGAGCTGAATGAACGTAAAAGTCAGTGGATGGAATACATGGCCGAATTAAAGAAGAACTCAAAGTCCTCTCCTCCAACCAAGTACACTAAAGTTTATCGACTCAAAGGACACAAGTCTGATGGTCGTATAATCAGTTGGGCATACTTCAACGACTTAAGCTGCTATGCTATAAAAAGAGAGAAGGGCATACAATATTTCAGGTACCCTCATGATTTCAAGACGCTGCCCGCATTTGAAGTAAATCAATTGGCGCGTCTAAGGCTTCTATACAGCGAATCTTCCGGTCTATCCGAATGGTTTGAACGTCAATTACAATACGAATACCGGAAGAAGTGGGTGAACTTCAAGCCACAAATGCCTACACGTTACATTCATAAGGAAAAGGTTCATCCTGTCACCAAGAAGCCCCTAATTGTCTTAAAGTGGAAGCCTCCAACGATCATGAAGAAGATTCCTTTAAGGAAAATGATCCAGGACTTCTCAGATCAGTTCAAATGGTGGTACTATGATGGGCGTACTGGTGAAGCTGTTATAGTGCTTTGTAAAGAAGGGTCATGGGAGACCATCAGGGTCTTTGATCCCTTGTGGCTGACCAACTTGTCTGAACAAGATGTTACAACTTTATACAAGTGTCAGCCGTTTTTTGAAGTTGCAGATACAGACCAGGCGTTGCAGTATGTGAAAGTGATACGTATATGCTTTGCTTTTGACATACACGCAGGGGTCAACTGGAAAACTCGTACAAAAGAGATGTTGAAGACTTAGTGACTAATGTTAGTTAGGTCATTTTGAAGGGATCTAGGTCCATGGGGGAGTATGTAGATGCATAATATGTCCCTAATCCCTTGTAATATGTATTTCATCTATGTTTAATGTAATTATTTGATGTATTAATGAAATTACATGTTTATCCTTAATGTTTACTCATATATAACGACTGTGTATTAAACGATCTGATAAATAGCGAAAACGTTGATCAATCGTGCTAATGAAAGGCCCATTCGCACGAATGGATCATGAGAATGATCCATTCGCGCGAATAGCTCATGAGAATGATTCATTCGCTAGAATAAGTCATGAGAATGATTCATTCGTACGAATGAACCATTCTGATGATTCATTCTTAAGAATGAACCATTCTGCTGATTCATTCGCACGAATGAGTCCATTCACATGGATCATTCGTACGAATGGCCTCAGCACTATATATAGAACTTTCACTTCATGAGCACATACAACACAAAAAAACACAACAGAAATACAACACATATACACATAGAGAGACTGACCAGAGCAGAACCAACAGAACACAAACTCTTTTCACCTGTATTGTCGAATCTCTGTCCATTTAGAGTTTCCAGGTCTTGTATCCAACTTCTCTACACAAAAGGGTCGATAGAAACCTTCGTTTCGAAGTCTAATCCTCTCATTTCTCTCGACCCGATCAGTTTCATAGATTGGATTGCCAATCAAATCGGATTCCGCACGATTTGGTTCGGTTAATGTGTTGAATCATTAGATCAAGGTAGATCCCGATCCAACATGAAGGTAGCGTTCTTAGCACAGGAAAATTAATCCAAGTGGATTTGATTGGAATCATATTGATTTAGAATCATTTTGATTCATTTTCTTGGTTTATGAGATAGTACAGAATCATATTGATTCATTTGAGATGTGAAGAATCATGAATGATCCGGGTATGCGGATATCCGTAAGATATTGGATATGTAAATTGAAATCACGAATGATTCAAAGGGCGAAACAGACCGACTTTCTGGTTTCCATCTGAGATTTTCACCAGAACCATCAGCTGTATGAAGGTGTTTAACTCTAAATCATATATTTGACGTATATAGTCAATATAGCAAACAAATTGTGCTAAGAACTCATCAAGAACCTGGTCTAATGGTATGACTAGATTCACTTTGCATTCGAATGATGAAAGTACCGATATTCAATGTGGGTAAAACACAAAGATTGCTATTTAGTTAATTACACAAATATCGCCTAATTTACATATGCAGAGCCTACCAGCATATCAAAACTTGTAACCGATGTCACCATCATATCCAATTCATGCATAAGCTCAGCACACACTTTTACTATCATTTCCTATATATACGTCATTCAGACACACAAGTTTTCTTTTTCTTTAATTCTCCCCCTAAAATTTTGATTTATTTACTATTTATATCACTTATGAGAACAAACATATCTGACGCGAACACTCATTAAGCTAATACACATATAAAGCGTACACAACACAATTTTAACACTTAAAAGAAAATCTTTTTTAAGGAACATATTTCTGAGGTCTTTCAGTTCAAAACTTGGACTATTTATTATTCTAAAAAAATTGTTTTTTTTTTAAAACAAAATCATCCCCAACATCTCAACCAAAGAGTTAAACCGATCCGTTGAAAAAGCTTTTGTAAAAATATCAGCTTTTTGCTCTAGGGTATCGACATGAACCGCTTTAATCAGCCCATTCTCAAAACAGTCACGAATGAAATGTAACCTGATCGCAATGTGCTTTTTTTGGAATGTTGAATGGGACTTTTTACTATTCTGAGCACTGCCTCATTGTCACAATAAATCGGAGTGTCCAGAAAATTTACTCCAAAATCTAGCATTTGATGTTGAATCCAGATAACTTGTGAACAACAGCTCGAGGCAGCAGTATACTCAGCTTCAGCAGTTGATGTGGATACAATCGTTTGTTTCTTACACTGCCAAGACACCAGTCTCTCCCCCAAAAATTGACAACCACCTGAAGTTGACTTACTGTCCAAATTACAACCTCCATAATCGCTGTCAGTGTAAGCAGAAATTAAATTCAGAATAAGAAGGATACCATAAACCTAAATTTACACGACCCTTAAGATATTGGAAAATTCTTTTAACAGCTGATTCATGAGATTCTTTTGGAGCTGCCTGATATCTGGCACAAGAACAAACATCAAACATGATGTATGGTCGACTAGCAGTCAAATACATCAACGAGCCAATCATTGACATGTACATCTTTTTATTTACTTCAACTCCAAACACATCGACAGTTAAAGGTTCATGAGGAGCAATTGGTTTTGAAGCTGATTTGCAATCAGTCATTTTGAATTTTGTAAGAATGTCTTTCACATATTTGGCCTGATGAATAAGAATTCATGATTCAGACTGCTCAACTTGTAACCCCAGAAAGAACTGCATTTTTCCCATCAAGCACACTTCAAACTTTAGTTTCATAACTTGTTCAATTTCTTTTTAAAGAGTTTCATTTGTTGATCTATATATAATATCATCGACATAAACTTGTACAATTAACAAATCAGCATCATATTTCTTCAGGAATAAGGTCTTGTCAATTGTTCCACGAACGAAGCCATTTGATGTAAGATGTATTGACAAGGTTTCATACCACGCACGAGGCGCTTGATGTAACTCATACAATGCTTTATCAAGCTTATACACTTGAAATGGATGAGCTGGATCTTCAAAACCTGGTGGTTGATTCACGTAAACTTCTTCCTTTACCACCCCATACAAAAAAGTTGATTTTACATCCATTTGATATACAGTAAATTTCTTGTACGATGCATAAGCCAAAAAGATTCGTATGGCTTCAATTCGTGCAACAGGAGCAAAGACATCATCATAATCTAGTCCTTCCTCTTAATAAAAACCTTGTACAACCAAACTACAATCCCACGATCATCCTTTTTATTTATGAATACCCACTTCATTCCAATTGGATATTTCCCTCAGGTAAGTCCACAAGATGCAACACGTTTAACTTCTTAAACTGAAGCAATTCTTCTTACATAGCTTCAATCCAACTTGGATCTTGTAAGGCAACAGTAACATTCTTTGGTTCCTCTTGAGATAAAAAACAGGAGTACAAACAAACATTTATATTTCCAGTTTGACTTCTTGTCATTACTCCATCTTCAAGAGATCCAATAATATTCTCAACTGGATGAGCAGAATGGATTTGATGATTTTGAATATGCTCAACTTCCATAGATTCTGGTATGTTTGTATCATTCAACTCTGGTAATTGATCATTTGAATCTTCAATAATAGAAGAACTTGTCTGAATTACATTCTCAGTCTGATCATTTACAGAATCCAACTAAACTTCATTAACTGTTGGTTCATCATTTGTACTAGGAATTTATTGTACTTCAGAGTCAATATTTGTGACAGAGTTATCAACAATATTTTCTTGTGTTTGAGTTGATGTAGTAACATTCTCAGACATCTCATTTTGAATCATCAAATTCTGTGGTCCAACCAAAAACTTTCCAACAGATAGATCACTACTTGTAGAAGACTTAGTTACAGTACCCGAAGTACTTGCTTCATTAGAATCCATTTGAAGTTGTTGATCAAAAGTTTTGAAGATTACTTCAGCATCAAAGAACCAGTCAGGTCCATTTTGATCTGTAGGAGTATTTAGTTCTTGCCACTCCACATAAAACGATTCTTGAACAATTTTGGTTCTTTTGTTGTACACTCTATAAGCTTTCTGATATGAAGAATAACCCAAAAAATAGCATTCATCATCGACAGCTGCAAATTTTGGCAATGAATCTTGTGTATTCAACAATGTACAAGAACAACCAAATGCTCTGAAGAACTTGATATATGGCTTTCGTTTATAGAATAGTTCATATGAAGTCTTTGTAAGTTGCTTCACCATAAGAACTTTGTTTAAAACATAACATGCAGTGTTTACTGCTTCAGCCCAGAAGATAATAGGCAACTTGGAATCGACAAGCATTGTTCGAGCAGCTTCTATTAAAGTTCTGTTCTTCCTTTCAGCTACTCCATTCTGTTGTGGTGTTCTTGCAGCACTATACTCATGTGTTATTCCTTTTTCTGCACAAAACGAACTTATCAGTTTATTTTTAAATTCTGTTCCATTGTCACTGCGAATGATTGAAACTTTGCTATCACAGATGTTTTCTATTCGTTTGACAAAATCAATAATTGTTTCAGGTGTTTCATCCTTCGTTGCAAGGAAAAACACCAATGAAAATCTTGAAAAATCATCTGTGATAACAAGACAATATGACGTTTTCGCAATGCTTTTAACTCGAACTGGACCAAACAAATCCATATGAATAAGAAATAAAGGTCTAGTAAAAGTTGTTATGGTTTTTCTTGGATGGGACTTCTTGTGTTGTTTTCCCTTCGCACATGACATGCAATTTTCTTCAATTATGAATTCTTTCTTTGGCAATCCTCGCACCAAATCTTTATGCACCAAGTTATTCATGTTCTTTAAATTCACATGACCCATTCTTCGATGCCACAAATAGGATTCTGAACCAGTTGCCTTTGATGATAAACATGAAACATTTACTGGTGTAGTATGATCATTCATGTCAACCACATATGTGTTGAATTTCCTTGGAGCACGCATCAGAATCATTTCTTCTGGAATAACCAATCCAGGCTTTAAGAACAAGCATTCCTTTGAAGTAAAATGAACTGGTATGTCTTTATCACAAACTTGAGAAACACTTAGTAAATTGAATTCCAATTGAGACACAAAATTTACTTTTTCTAATGTTATGAGTTCATTTGACACTGTTCCTTGACCGGTTATTTTTCCTCCCTTTTTATCTCCAGCAAATGTAACAAAACCTCCATCAAAAGTTCAAAAATTTTCCAGAATTTTTCTTTGTCCAGTCATGTGTCTTGAGCAACCGCTATCAACATGCCAAGCATTATTAATAGTCCTCCCGGTTAAACTCTGCACATTCAAGACAAAATTAATGATTTACAGGTACCCAGATCATCTTTGACCCGGACTGACTTTTACCTTTTACAGTCTTAACATCTTTCACATCTTGTTCTTTCAGTTTTATCAATTTTATATTTTTTATTCCAACCATATGTGAAGATTGTTCATTTTTAATTTTCCAAACATAACCAACATTTTTCGCATATTTCATAGTAGTTTTTTTAGCAAAATTGATTGGTTGGTTAAATTTCTTCACATATTGTGAACCTTTTGGGACACATTTATTCCCAAACTTTGGTAGCACATAATCACGGCACACATTAGAATATAAAGCATGACAATTTCTTGAAAGCAAGTAATCACGACTATATCTTTGTATCACTCGGGACTCTGACACACTGTCGTTCGCAGACGCTCGCTTGAAATGCTGAATAACTTTGCTTTTAACTTTCGCTTTGTTCTTTGTGAACCTTGACTCACTAGAGTTATGTTTGCAATTTCTCGCAAAATGACCAACCTAACCACACACAAGGCAATTGTAGCTCTTAGGCTTTGACTTTGACTTTGAACACTCGTCTACTTCACTCTTTAGGCCACAACTTTTCTTTTTTAATTGTTCTTTGATTTGAATAGACTTTTCTTTGACATCAATGAACTTGTCTTTTACATCAATGGATTTGCCTTTGACACACCAAGACTTACTTTGGACATTTGTTGGTACATTCACTTTAACTTTGACAACTTTATTGTTCTCTGTCTCACTAGTAAGAATATGATTATCTGGTGCTATGACATTATTTTTCTTTGGTCTCTCACTTGACAAATCATACTCTTGAATCAGAGGATTTCCAAACTCATCTAAGACCACATCATCAACTAGACAAGAGAGTTTATTAAGTGGAACATAATCTCTAGCTGTATGCACCACTTTATCAAAGAAAGTAGATGTTGATGACACTTCAGCCACAAAATCAAACTCAACACAACCGTTAGTAGAACATGTCGAAACATAAGAAATATCAGAATCAGAAGCATTAATATTTTTTGCATCAGCATTTAAACTAGAAATTGAAACAAATTTATCTAGATTACAGTCAACATCTAGGTACTGTTTACAGTCCCTAATAAACTCCCTAGTGAACTTTTTATTGAAAGCTGAAAAACTTTTCACTCCATCAAGTTCATTTTCATCATCCACACACCTTGAGTTTATATCTGCACTAATATACATATCACGAAAGTTACAATTTTTGACATTCATCAACTCATTCTATTCATGCGGTTCAGGAAAAGGTACAAAATTTTTAGGATGTGGAACCTTGTTGTAACCCAACCCGTCTTTGATATAAACGGTTCTCTGTTTGCTCACACATTCATCAAAGACATTTTGTTGCATCTTCCACTTTGAAACAATTACCCTTTCTTTTATTAAATCAGTTTCAGATTTGATAAGTTTTTCTGAAAGATCTTTGATTAAAACGTCCTTTTTATCCAAATATTCTTTAAATGTGACATTATCTTTCAATAATGCTTTAATTTTTCTTGTAAAATTTACTTCATTTTGTTTCAATTCTTTGTTTATTCTTTTTAGTTTATCATTTTCAGCAATCAGAAACGTGTTTGTTGCATAATAATTTTGCATTCGATCTACACACACTGAGGAACATATATCAAATTTATTTTCAGAATTTACCTCATTCTCAGATGAAGTTTCATCGGAAACATCAGATTTGCCCTTTCCTTTAGAATCGGTTTTGAGCACACAGTTACTTGTAATATCAGCTGATTTCATTGAATCTTCAATTTCAGCCATTAAGGCTTCATCCATTTCATCCTCAGCATCCACGATCTCATCCTCCCATTCACAATTACTCAGTTGTTTGGACATGAGTGTAGTTGGAGACTTTTTTGACTTATCAGATTCATCAATCATTTCCACCAACTTAACTCCGCTTCCCTCAGCCTTCTTTTTCTTGTCCTTGGTACACTCACGAGCGAAGTGACCAAGCTGTTGACAGTTGTAGCACCTGAGTTTAGCTTTGTCAAAACCAACTTTTTTACCAAACTGCAACTTATCCTTCCCAACCTTCTGCAAGTACTTTTTAGCCCTTATAGCTATGATGGCCATTTGCCATTGCAAGTCCATATATTCTAAATCATCAGGATTGATCTGAACAAGATCTTCTACATCATGCACGGCAGGTTGCAACTTTCCTGTCACTAGTGCATCGTAGCTGCTCATGAAAGCTCCGAATAGAGCAAACTAGTCTTCAGGGATTTGTCCAAATGACTTGACTTTCTCACCAGAGGAGTGTTCACAACAACCTTTGTTTTTCTCAGGTTTTGTTCCACTATTTCCTTCACTACCTCTAGAAAATAATGCTGCATTTGTTGAACTTGAGTTATTTTGTTTATCTTTGTTGTTCAGTTCTCTCTTCTTTGCATCCAATTCATAAGACTCGAGTAAACAGATAATATCATCAAGTGTTTTACTCTTCAGATCTGGAGTTGTGTTCTTGATTAGCATACGAGGTATGCTCCAGCAATCTGGCAGTGAGTCTAACAACTTCTTTCCTAGCTCATACTCTTCAAATTTTACTCCCATTTTTCTGAACCTATTTATCATGGTTGTAAACCTAGTCACTTGCTCACTGAGAGTCTCATTCTTTTTATAACTAAACATGTTATATTGCTTTTGTAGAAGATCGGTTCTGCTTTCCTTAAGAGCTGCATTACCTTCAAATCTTAAGCACAAAGTGTTCCACAGACCCTGAGCAGTTTCATGTTGCTCAAAATTCAAATACAACTCAGTCGAAAGTGTTGGAATAATAGAACCCAATGCTCTGTTATCCCTTTCGATTAACTTCCTATCTTCCTATGAATAAAGATCAGGATCAGCAATCGAAACTAACCCATCAGCATTTGCAGTCTTAGGAATGTGAGGACCTTTTAAAATTGATTCCCAAAGTGTATGTTCAGTAAACTTGAAATAAGCCTTCATCATTATCTTCCAATTTGAAAATTCTGATATAGATTTCAGCATCGGTGGTGATTTCCCAATAACCCTCTCAATATCGTATACCTTTCCAGCCATTCTTTACTTGAAATTTAAAACTTGGTCGAAATCAGAAAAATTTCCAACTTATAACTTTTCGGTCGAAAACTTAGTACAATACTTTTCGATCGAAAAGTCAGAATATTTCAGACAAAATACTTTTCGATTTCTTCAACCAGAGTTTTCAGCTACTTTAAACAAACTTTTCGGACAGTTCAACAGACGAACACTTGAATTGACCAAAAACTTTCTGTAATGTTCCGAGTAAAGAATCAAGTCTTCAAACTTGATGCAAACTTCATCTCCATCAAAACTAGCTTCAAATCAACAACAATGGCACCCAAATTACTTCAATTTGATCAGATTTGACTTAAAATTTTCTTGAATACCAAGAGCGATTAACCAACAGCTCTGATACCACTTGTGATTCCCCTTTCGATCTGCTGATATTCAATCACTCTCTGAATTGGTGGAAACAATTCAGAAGTTAAGTCTACATCAACTGAATAAATCAAAGATGATCAATCTCAATGCTATCAATCACACCAAATGCATACTTTATGATGATTAGCTTCATTAATCCAGTAATGTAATCAAGTATTAACAATAGAAACACACAGAAAATTCTCTTTTGATTAACTTGTAAAATCACAGTATAAAAATGAGAAAAGTCCCTTGAAATACAAAAGACACAACTATTTATACTAGAGAGTTTTTGATCGAAATCTTCTTGATCGAAAAATATTTTCGACCGAAAACATTTTTCGACCGAAAACTCTGAAGTTATACTTCTAAAACCTAATTGATTTCTATGGACTATTAGGTTCCAACACCAAAATATTATCCTTCTAAACTCAAGCCTTTATACCTTAGTTGATAAGCGGCATTGAATGAATTTATCATGTTTTCTAGGTAAAATTTATTCAAGACTTAGTGGGTCCCACACTCATATCTCAGAAACCTGCATTAACTTTAGTGTGTATTAGATGAGTTTTTGATTAACTGAAAGGACCCCACAACTTATCGGATAAGTCTTCCCTTCCTCGTGATCTTTTGAGCACCTAAATATAACTAACTGAGCATAACTAGCACGGGTCAATGAACTGTTCAGGAAATCTCTGACAAATTTGATTACAAACATAGCACGACGGACTTACATGTTCACAAACAGTAAATGCTCAGGGTCATTGCACTACGAACTTATATGCCTTGATAAGAGATTCCTTCCCAGACCCACGTTCCCAAAGAGAAAAATATTTACAAGTATACTAATATGTACGTCTTTTTACATATTGTTTTGAATTTTCCTATAGCACGACATTAGAATTGCGTATCTTTTTGCTCACAAATTGTTTTGCACTTTCATTGAGTGTCTTTTCACCTATTGCATGTCATTGCATGTGTTTTATCTATATACATATATATACAGACTTTAATCAAGTTAGCTCGCAACCCCTTTGTGAAGGGTCTTGGCTTGTGCAATCCAGAGATAGTATGTTCATCCATAGTTCATCAACCTTTATGTGTAAGTGTTGAATTATTAACAGGAAATAAATATTCTACCAATCTATGATATGTTCCCCACTAAAATGATGACCTTTTTGTTCAAGTGAAACACTATCTTACTATCCTTTCAGTTTTAGCAGAGCCTATCAACATATCACCCTAAGATCCTGATCTTTTCAACTACATGCCTTACATAAGATGATCCAACCTCTAGAATGATGTACTATCATTTCCCACCAGACAGAGTTCTCAGATTTTCTTAATAGAACGACTTATTTAAGAACCATAATCCCTTTTTTGTATTTTTCTGATTTTTATTTAAAGATGAAACTAAAAACTTAAACCGAAAATCTTTTTGGCGTTTTTTAGGAAATTTCTCCCCCCAAAACTTTTGCTTTCATACAACTAATAAACAAAACAAAATTTGTATCCTAAGAAAAATATTTTTGGTGACCGAACTTGTGACTCGCTAATCGAATCAGAACATTTTGAAACACTAAACCAAAAAAGTGAATCTGGTCAGATCAAAGGATTTTGTAAAAACATCATAAATGTCATCCTCAAAGCATAGAGTACCATTAGTGACCATACCTTTCATGCTGATCTTACCTCATTTAAGATACTTCTTGTAAACACATATCCTTATCATTCTCTAACAATAGTGATTCAACTGCTTTTGATTTCGTTTTCCAAATTGGTGTTGGTTTAACAAACTTTTTGGTTGCTTGAGGAGTACCAACTTTAGGTTTCTCTTTCTGTTTAGGTTTTTTACATTGCTTGTTTTCACGAAAAACTTTTTGTTTGTTCTTAGCAGTATTCCAATCACCATCAGAAGGCTTAACTTTGGGATGCTTATTCTTCATTGCCTTTAGTTTTTCAACCTTCATTGGCTTAGAATAATACTTTTCCCTTAGTGTGGCCCTCTGATTTTGCAAATAATAGGGCTTATAAGGACGATGTATGCAATTTCTTGCAATGTGACCAGCTTTGCCACAAGTGTAGCATGTCCGCTTCCGAGCGTACGGAGCATATCCTGATCTGTCGAACCTTGATGATGACTGTTGAGGAGAACCTATGAAGTAACCTGCATTTTCACAGTTCCTAGAAAACCTTCTATCAAACACTTGGTCATAATATCTATCACAACTTTTGTGATTCGATCAAAAACAATTCCAGTCAGAAGTTTTAACATTTTGTTCAAAAACATGATGATGATTATCAAATTTTGAATAAAATTCATTTTTGGTAAACCGTTGAGGCAATTGTTTAGAATTGACTGACTTGTAGATGCTTTGCTACTTTCTCTATTAAGGGAACGGTTTTTATTTTTGACAAACTGATGATTTTTACCGTTGGCAATTTGTTTTTCTTCCCTTTCTAAAGTACCACTTTTAACAAATGTGGATTTCAAACTCCCTTTCAACTTATCCCCTTTTGAAAAAGTACCATTTTGAAAACAAGACGATTTGTTTTTAAATGACACAGACTTAGATTAAAAACCATCCTCCTCATCATTACTCCCACATTCCTCCACTATGCCCTCTACTAATCATGTTGCTGCACAAGAATTAGATTGGTTACTAACATTCAAACATTCTAATATAGGACTAGCAGTCACAGGCATTGACTGCTTGGATGATGAAGGTTGATTCGGCTTACGACCCACACCATATTCCATTTCAACGTCTTCATGTTGATCACTGGGCCTTGAGGTAAAGTTTCCATTGAACGGATGTTTAACAGCTTGATAACCAATCCTTGTCTTCCCTTTCTTTCTGACTTGGGAATCTATCATGTCATACACTACTGATCGAGAGTGTTCAATTTTCTCGATTGTTAGTTTGGTGTTTGCCAATTGAGTCACAACATCATTTAATTTTAAGTTAAGGTCGTCTATCCATTTTAATGCATTACGATAAAGACATTCATTATTGCTAAAATCCATTTCAAGTTTTAAAAAATCATTTTTGCTTGCTTCAATTGTATCTTTGAAAACCTTTTCTAATCGTTTGTGTTCTGAATTGGAATATCTAAGCTTTGTTATTTCTTGATTTAATATATCGTTATCATGTTTGTAACGATTGACTTTCTCAATACAAATAGCAGAGCAAAGATCTTTGATTACCTCAGTTTCGGTGACCTCAACCACGAAGGCATGATGTTGTTTCACTTCCAAATCTTGAACTTTCTCACTCCTGTCTTGCTGGCTCACAGGTGCCTTTGATTCACATGAAGTATATGTACTTGCTCCAGTAATTTCAGAAACATCCATTGAACTTATATGATTAAGGTGACACTGTTTATCATCCATATCATAAGAGTACAAAATAGAAATCAGCTCACTCAAGGATGTTTGATACATATCCTTGGTTCTCTTGATGGCAGTGCAATTGAAATTCAAGGTTATTAGTAAAGAGTTGAGTAGCCTTTTTTTGATTTCTCCCTTTTGTCAACTCTATTTCAGCATTCTTCATCTCAGTCATCAAGTACGTGAATCTGTTAATCTGAACCTCCAAATTTTCACCACTAACATGATTGAACATATTAAACTTTTGCTTCAGTATTTCCTTTCTATTTTCTCCCATGTTGCAAGTTTACGTGGAAAAAAAAGTAACAACAAGTATTCGCACTGAATACTTTGAAAAACCACAGACTTTGAAACCGTAAACTTCGAATACCGCAAACTTGGGAGCACCGCAAACTTGAGTGACCGCAAACTTTGATGACCGCAAACTTGAGTGACACCACAAACTTTAGTGACCGCAAACTTTGGTGACTGCAAACTTTGGTGACCGCAAACTTGGTGACCGCAAACTTGGTGTGAACCGTAAACTTGAAGTAAGAACCGCAAACTTGGATTCAACCGCAAACTTGAAGTCAGCCGCAAACTTGAAGTCAGTCGCAAACTTGGAGTATAACCGCAAACGCAAAGATGATGACCGCAAACTTTACAGCCGCAAACTTCAGAAATCCGCAAACTTCCAGAACCGCAAATTTGCATATTTTGAAATTAACAGCAAATTACCTCGATTTTCAGGCCAAATATCCACTGATTAGGCTACAAACTTCAATACTAGTGACAGAAACACAATTCTGAGTCATGTCACTGTCCAGAAACTCTCCAAAAAGACACAAGTCAGTTTAACAAATGCCAAAAACAGTAGCTTTGATACCTTACGAGTCAAAGAAATCCGTTGCAAGCTTCACAAATGAGCGCTAAGGCTCTGATACCAATTGTAAGGTCCGAATTCTTGAGGATCTTCAATCAACGATTTCAACAACGTGTTGAACCTACCGGAAACATACTAGACATGTGACTTGTAGGTATAATCTAAGAGGACGAGACATAATTCAATAATCAAACGATTCCTATATTGATATGAATACTGAATACACAATACAATCGTTCAATAACTCGTCTGACCTGTCTTTCTCGTCCAACCTGAATACTGTTACAAACACATCTATTTATACTAAAACAGAAAGTATTCGGTGGGCCTAGGCCTGGACCGCATACTTCAAGTATGCGGCCGAGTACTTCAAGTATGCTGCCTGGACCGCATACTTCAAGTATGTTGTTGCGACCGCATACTTCAAGTATGCTGCCTGGACCGCATACTTCAGATATGCTGCTAGGACTGCATACTTCAAGTATGTTGCTAGATGAAGTATGCTGCTGGCCATGAAGTATGTTGCTGGCCATGAAGTATGCTACCAGATGAAGTTTGCTGCTGGCCATGAAGTATGCTGCCAGATGAAGTATGTTGCTACATACTTTTTTGCTTCTTCCAATCTTCATCTTCCGAACTTCTGAACAACTCGATGATTCTTTGATTGCGTCAGCCTATTATATTTTTGGTCCTTACAGTAGGTATTTATACGCAATTTCATAATTAATGTCCGATTAGGTGGGGAGATTACGGATGAGAAATTTTAAGTTTAAATTTGAATTACACGGGTGTTAAAATCGAAATCGAGCATTGAATGGTGTTAGGTTTAGGTCGCACGCCTGATGAGGAGCTAGAGGTTCATCGAATTTGTCCAGAAACACATTTTTTTATAAACGAGGGTGAAACCGGTCGTGGGAGGGTTCGAACTCGCGACTGGTTCCAAGTCTGGGAGTTTTGTCAAATTAAAAGTTTGGTCCTTGAAGTTTCCAGCCTTTATCATTTTATGTAAACACTTGGATTTTAGTTCTAAATGAGTTTCAAAAATGACAGTTTTGGTCCCTAAAGTTTATAAAAACAATAATATGCTTTATTATTATTATTATTATTATTATTATTATTTTTATATATAAAACTAAATAAGTTTTATTATTTAATAATTTTATAAAATAATTTATAAGTTTTATTTGTTTATAAGTCTTGGTATTTAAAATAAGTTTATTAATTATACATTTTATATAATTACAAACTTACAAAGTTTTAAGGATTTTGACACATTGTATTTGTAACATACACGTATATACTTTTAACTAGATTTATAACATATATATATATATATATATATATATCTGTGTGTGTGTGTCACAAGCATAATTGTTTTCTTACATATATATATATATATATCCCTTAGATTAATATTTATCATTTTAGAAAAATAGGTTTGTAATAGGTTTTCAGAATTTAAATTTAAAATATGTGCAAGGGTTCGTAAAAGTTAGGTCGAAAAAATCCTGGATATTACATCTGCCATGCACCATGGAGCAGGATTTTGCAGCTTTTGTGACTATCATGACTCGGGAAATAGGTCACATGAGGGATGTCGCTAGGGAAATAACCGGCCTCCTGCAGCGCGAAACTCAAGTAGTTGAGAACAAGGAAGAGTTGGAACTTCTTACTGTAGAGCTGAAAGTAACAGATCAGCTCCACAACAAGCTAGTGGACAGAGTCCAGCACTTGGAAGCAAGAATGGATGCATCAGAGGATGCCACTGAAGGAATCTTGACCAGGCTTGCACACTTAGAGGCACAAGTTGAGGCTGCCCTTTGGCAAGGAGATGTACCGGCTTCTGATTCCGAGGAGGAGATACCAGCTGATGATGAGGAGCCAGTTGAGGAGGAGGATGCTTTTTCATGTATTTCCTCAGAGGATGATGACGTCTGATGTCTTATCTCGTCGTATATTTCCTTATATTATCTTATGTTTTGTTTATTTCATTTCTGTTTCAAAACCTAGATGGGTAAGGTTGTTCCCATTTAATAAAGATCTTAAGAATCTAATGTTTTGAGTTATTTATTTTGTAGCCGTTACAATTTATATAATCACGAAATATTAAATGTTGTGTTTTAGTTTCCAATACTTTACTTTTACATTTATGATGTTGAAATGCGATATATTTCTCACTATTTGTATTTGTGAATGTGAAGAAACATGTTGGGGCGTGGATGCGGAGGTCGTAATGGTGGTCGTGGTGCCATCAATATGATGGTAGCAGAGCTAGCAGCACTTATCAATGATAGTGTGGCTGAAGCTTTGGCAGCACATAACGTTGCAGCTAAATCCAACATCCATTGACTCGTAAATTCAATTCATTCCTCAAAGCATCGTTCCCAAGCCTTATAACCTCAATCGTGTATTGTATTTCTAATCCAGGTCAGCAAAATAATCAACCGGCATGCACATTTAAGACCTTCATGGATTGTAAGCCCCACGCTTTCAGTGGAGCTGAAGGAGCCGTCGGTCTGCTCCGATGGTTCGAGAAGGTTGAATCGGTGTTTGCCATGTGCAACTTTCCTCAGGTAAACCAGGTCAAGTTTGCATCAGGTACTCTGGAGGGCCCTACTCTCACCTGGTGGAATTCCAAAGTCCAAATGCTAGGTCTGGCTATGGCTAACACTCTGCCATGGGAGGAATTCAAGACCAGGATGAAGGAGGAGTACTGTCCTTGAGATGAGATTCAGAAACCAGAGGGAGAATTCTGGAATCTAAAGATGGAGGGTTCCGAGATCGAACTCTACACTACTCGCTCCAATGAGCTTGCTACTATGTGTCCCCACATGGTGACCCTCGACTATAAAAGAATTGAACTGTACATCTGCGGTCTGGTACCTCAGATCCAAAGCATGGTCACCTCATCAAACCCTACCACCATTCAGCAGACAATCAGACTTGCCCACAAATTGACCGATCAGGCGGGACTCAGGGAACTCTACCCCCGAGGGGTTCAGCTTCCAAATCCACCGACAACAACAAGCTCAAGTTTGACCACAACTCCAACTCCTAGGGATCCCAATATAACCAACCCCATCAGCAGCAGCGTAGGTTTGAATCTACTAAGACCATCAATCAGATGACCTCTTCGGGTCAAAATCATGGTGGTTATGCGGGGAGATCCCCCAAGTGCAACAAGTGTAATTTCCACCATGTCGGTGCTTGTAATCGTTGCCAACGGTGTGGTAGATGGGCGACGCTGCGAAAGACTATAGGGTTGATGTCACACCCCGGCCGGCGGCGGATTATACGCCGGGGCTGACGCGGTTGTTCATAAGCACATGATCAGCTATTAAATATGATAATATTTATTATTCAAATTAAAAGCATCCGTTACAGAGGAAAATGAAACGTTCAAAATACAATTTAAATTAGACTAGGTCCAAGTCCTAGGTGAGCAAGTAATCCTCAAACAGGTGCACCTGAAACATGTAAGTAACTGTCAACTACAAGTAGTTGGTGAGATACATAGGTTTTGACACCAAAAGATTTAGGTATTGTTTACAATTCAATATGTTCAAAGCATGTCTAAAGCATATATGTGAAAACATACAAGGTTCCAAGCGTACAATTCAAGCCTGATAATAGAAAACTAGATACGCAATCCCACTGATTGCCATTTTGAAAAAGGGAGCAAGCGGATACTCCAAGTTATAGTTGATACCCAACAAAACCCGCCAAGGTCTTGTGGTAAGTTATAGGTTCAGTTTCCCATATAAATGATCATGTTAGGTACTACCTTAGGCTTGGGCTGCAAGTTAATGAATGTACTGGCATGAAACACATGCAATGGTAACCAAGTAGTTCAAATATAAAGCATAAAGATCAAGCACAAGAACATAGATATTGAATTGTTTAAATAGATAAAGTTGATAACATGTTTCACCCCAAAAACAAAAACAGTAAAAAGGGGCTATGTAAACTCACATTGGGTTTGTAGCTTGAAAATCACAAGTACGAATAGTTGCACAAGTGTTTAGCTAACCACGAGCTTAACCTATGTGTGAATAATGTATATGTATCAATGGTATGCTCAAGAGGCTAGTGTATTAATGAATTGGGTTTGTGTATTTGTTTGTTGTATAGGGTAGGTTAGTTAATGGGAAGTTGCTTACATATATATATATATATATATATATATATATATATATATATATATATATAAATTTTCTCTAGTAATAACCGGATAAGTTTGTAATAATATTTAGTTGAATATGTAGATAATTAGGTTTAAATTAAAATGTTTCAATTAGCTAAATGGTTAGATTAGCCATTCATTAATAAATAATAAGGAGAGTATAAGTTATATAAGATAATAGTGTTTAAAAGTACCTCGTAGGGCTTTTAAATAAATAATTATACGCGTTTTTAATTAGAAACTATTAGGGTTTTAAATCCCTAAAATGGTTAAATAATAGTTTCTATTTGATAGGTTAGTCATTTGGTTCATAATATATTCCCAGGCTTTAGTGTTTTTATAAAGTAATTTTTATAAAGAAAAAGGTTAAAAATGTGTTTTTTTTAAAATAGTTTAAAAAATGAAACCTGGCCACGGGACTCGAACCCGGGCCACTTCTGTAACAGCCAATTAGGATCTGTTTGCAGTGTTTTAAACCAAAGAAGCAAAGGAACCGGTTTCAGGAGCAAGTCAAAAAGGAAGAAATAAGGTGCGGGGCTGGGCTCGAACCCACGACCTCATCCCTATAAGGCAAACGCTTTAACCGCTGGACCTGGACATATTCCTTGGTTCTTCAACAGACACGATATGGTTTTACCACCCAGCCCACGTTCGTCTCCCTCCCAAATCGTCCTGTCCCAAGCCCTAACCACAATCTCACCCGATTCGATATAGATCGACCACGAGATCATGGGGCTTTTAATCCCCGTATCAAAACGAAACTAAAGACACAAATTTTACCTCGAATGGTTGCGTGTTGAAGGAGAAAGACTGGAACGACCGAATCGGAAATTCTTGAGCTTGTCGGAGTTCGGGAGGAGAATTGTGATGGATTCAGAGGTGTACAAGGTTTGTGGTGATTGTAATGAAGGTGTGGGTTCGTTTTTATAGCCTAGTTTCACGTTTAATGTCCAAATTGAAGTAGCGATTGATTGACGACGGTTACGGGACGTTTACGCTTAAATTCTTTGATTATCGATGTAATTAGCTCGTTATGAACGGTCCTAACTGTCACACGATGGTTTAAAGGGGTTTGATTACAGTTAATTGCACTACTTGCAAAGTTTAGGATCAAGATCAATGATGATTTTGGTCATGTTGACTTTCCAAAGTCAACATACGGGTATGAGTTTAGAATTTGCAAAAGTGGTTCAAATTGAGGGGTTCAAGACTTTCTTTATTTGATTAAAATTCATTTGTAGATGCAAAACTAAATTTATTTTTTATAAACTTTATAAAAACTAAACTTATTAAGTTTAATCTAAACAAATCCATAAGGTTTTAAATATGGTTAAATATGTGACTTTGTTTTAAAAAAACCAAATAACTATTTTTAATAGGGTTTGGTTAATAATTGTAAATATATAAGTATGTTTATATTCATGTATATGAGTGAGGTTACATGAGTTAAAATCCATAGGTTACATTCATATACATTTATTGAAATAAAAAGTTTACCAATATACATATGTAAATAAATACCTACACGTGTTATACATAAAATATGGAAATAATATGTAGTACAACGTTAAAAGATATCGAATAGATTAAAAAAAATAATAGTTAATGTGGCATAATATGTTGGACAAGCATAGGATTTATTTGTAGTGTTATTATTGTATGATATAATAAATAATTTATACTAAAAAATATATATATGGCCAGAAAATCATGGATGTTATAGTATCCCCAAGTTGAGGGAATTTCGTCCCGAAATTCAACTGTTGGAGGCTACTGAATCAGGAAAAGAGAAGTGTGCATGGATTCTCGACTAGTCTTGCTTGTCGGTTTGAGGAGTATAGTTGATGACAATATTTAGGTCAGGTTATCGCGTCAGGTATGGATGGTGGTGGTGGATTTTGTTTGAGTGGAAATAAGGAGAAGATTGTCCTAGAATGATTTTGAACTCAAATGATGGGATGCATCACTTGTAATGGGGATCATGGGAGTTTTAAGATCTAAACTTGTTTAGGATATAGTCTAAGATGCTCGAGTAATGTCACTCGATAAGGATTTCACAACTATTGGTCAATGTCAAAGTATTTGGAAATCCTACGTGATACGGACAACGTTACTTCTGACAGTATAATAGGAGCACTTATATATAAGATGTACCAGCGGTATATCTACTATGCCCTTATCATATCCCATTAGTTTGTTACTATATATCACCATAGGTTTTATGTCATCACACACGGCAGAACTTACTATGTTTTCCATGCGCCGATTTTTATAATTACGTGTGCACCCGTAATTACTCAAATCGTCGTATGGTCCGTATAGATCATTCTATTGCGTGTGGGTACAAAGGTGGGGGAAACACCCAAAGACATTTAGTTTATTTTTGTTTTCATATATGAGTTGCTAATGAGTAATTGTGTGTCTAGATAGTAAAGTCAATCAGGGAGTAAAGAATAACAAGGTGGCACAACCTCATACATGGGTGACCTAAGTAGATGGCATACCCTTCCAGGTTATCCATAAAGTTTATAGCTCTCTCGTGTTTGAACAAGAATATGTTCAAACCCTGAGTAACTTAAAGTTTATAGCTTCCTCGTGTTTGAACAAGAATACGTCAAACCCCGAGTAGCTCAAAGTTTATAGCTCATGGATAATGTGAACGATCATGCCCCATGTAATTGCAAACAATGTAAACAGTCTAGTTTCATGTGTAAGGTAAACACTCAAGTTTCATGTATCGCGTAAATAATCTAATATCATGCATATTGTAAATAACCACGTATCATGTATCGTGTGAACAATCTAGTATCGTGCATATTGCAATTAATAAAGTTCCATCTATAATGTGATCAATCTAGTATCATGTGTATTTCAAGTAATCAAGTTTATATTACAAGTAATTAAGTTTCATGTATATACGTAAATACTCATGTATTTTGTATACAACCAAGTTTCATATATAACGTGAACAATCAAGTTGCGCCTATAATGTAAACAATTTAGTCTCAGGTATATTATGAACATTAGTATGTAAATAGTTGAACCTCATGAGTAACGTAAACTATTGAATCTTGTCGGTGATCGAGTGTTGCGGACAAGTGTATTGCTTGACACTCTTGTATCATGTAGGTAGTTGGGTTTTAAGTTTTCAATTTTTGGTTGAGGTTTATATGGGTGGTTAACGTCTACGCGAAATGATTCATCCCCTTGAAGTGACTAGTAAGCTCATACATTTCCGAATGTGCAAGGTGATGGGAAGGTTTTGCAGGTAATCAGCATAATGTGTACATGAATATCTAATTTGTGCTTTTTTTGTTTGTAAATAAACAGGTAATTGAAATTTGTACTCTTGTTTGTAAACTAATAAATAAGTGGAATAATAATTTGAACGGATGGATAATTGGATAAATAAAAACCTTTTAATTCGATTATCATAAATCAAATGTTTCAGAAGATAATAATGGCCTTATTATTTAATAAATACGCCCAAAATTTAAATAATACTTAGTTTAACGAAATAAAAAGTCATAATAAAATAGTTAATCAAGTCATCATAAACAGGATGAAATACTTGTTATTACTTTTATAAAACCATTAGTACAAGACTGGTATTAAGTTTCTTTACGAGGTAAAGGGGTTTTGTAAATAGTTTATACTCTAAATAAAATCTATAAATCAAGCGTTTGATGAAGGTTTTGTTTGAACAAAATAACTATATTAGTTAAATCGGGGGACTAACAAGAAAATTAGTTTACAAAGAAGGTTGAGATATCAATCATTAAGGAGAGTTAAAAATAATAACATTTATATTTGGGTATAGGATATGGGTTTCGATTTAAGTTTTTAAGAAGACACGAAATAAGGTATCCAACTAACATCTCAGATAGCTTTACACCAGGAATCAGACGAGTATCAAGACGGACATCGTTGTAGTTATTCGTATTGCAAACCGGGCGTCAGCCCTAGTTATTTTCGTACGTGCATCAAGTATTCCCTAGTTTCCACTCCTTGTCTCAGAAACTCTGTGGTCCTTATATATAGGTGAGCAGTATCAGGTGGAACTCCTAAGGCACTGGTAGGTTCCTTGTCTTGTCCTCCTCCTAGATCTAGATGGTATAGGTTATGTGTTAAATAAGGGTCTCACGGAGGTGATTCAACTTCTCGGAGTCTCAAGTCTGCTCCTAAGCCAATCTGCTCTGCATTCAAACATGGATTTGGCAGCTATTCATACTAGTGACCGGTTGTCTGGTGATGGGGACCCAAAGTATTCCTCTTGTGTTGACTCTGATTTAAGGTGATTCTTATGGGAATGAGGAGGGTAAGATACCATATCTAGCATGAAAAGATCGCAAGTGTAATGGTAAGTTGTTAAGTACAAAGGTATTCATGAGTTTAAAATTTTGACTAATCATAACAACGAATTCTTATAATAATATATCAGGAGTAACACTTGACCTATAAGTAGTGTACCCACAGAAAGGATTCCCAGGAAAGAGAGGTGGGTCACAAGGGACACACTGAAGTACTCAGTCTTTCCTTAGTCAGAATCTTTCATGGACTTACGCCCACTCTTCCAGCCATCATGTACAAGTGACATTATTATTTGAACTCATGGTTATGGTGAGAATCGTTAAGGGTTGTGTCTTGTGGCTCAAGGGTGTGCTTCACCTATTGGAGCAGCTTCTTTTCCTCGGATGGTAAGGTCTAAGGGTTTAAATCCTTTGCAAATGATAATAAGGGTGATAAAGTTTCCAAGGCATAAGGATGAAGAGGTATAGTTGACTTAAATATGATTAAGTGTAAGGATAAAATAGAAGGTTTAGACTTGTGTACCAAATTATAATAATTAAGCGGATGATGTTTAGATCGCATTCATCTGGCGTATACCCGAATGGAAGCTTCGACAAATCAAAGTGATTCAAGTTCTTATACTTTCAAGAAGACATGCTTTAGCCTATAGGTGAACACTCACTTCGGGAATTCCCAGGAAAGCATACGGATCCTTCGATTGATTTGGATTTATATGAAATGCTTTCCTAGACAGAAAACCCAAAGTACAGGCATTCACCCTTCCGGATTGCACATGTTCTCTACTAATTTTCAGAACCCAAAACTTTGACAGGATTTGAAAATTTTAATGTATGTCAAAACTTAGGATAGCATTTAGTGATATCAGATAGGTATTGTGCAAACAGTTCAAATAGTGTAGCAAATAAGGTATCACAGGAGTAGTAGTTTTTTTTGTAAACATGTAGGTTATCAAGTAATATAGTACATAAGATAATTCATGTAATACACTAGATAATATGTAGGATAATTACGCCAAGGTACCCTAAGGTTATAGACTATAGACTAAGAATATGTTCCAAGTAATCCATGTAGTATCAAATAGTTTCATGTAGTCCTTAGATTGTTGTAGTTCATGTAAGTGGAAGTAGATAGATGTGGGTAAGTATATGTATAAATGAGTATAGAGTGGAGTTCCTAATAAAAGACACGAGCTAAACTCATGTTTGGGGACTCCTAGGTTATAGTCTAGGTCATGTGTGTCTAATAACCTAATTCCCTATAACCATGGCTCTGATACCAATATGTCACACCCCGGTCGGCGGCGGATTATACGTCGGGGCTGACGCGGTTGTTCATAAGCACATGATCAGCTATTAAATATGATAATATTTATTATTCAAATTAAAAGCATCTGTTACAGAGGAAAATGAAACGTTCAAAATACAATTTAAATTAGACTAGGTCCAAGTCCTAGGTGAGCAAGTAGTCCTCAAACAGGTGCACCTGAAATATGTAAGTAACTGTCAACTACAAGTAGTTGGTGAGATACATAGGTTTTGACACCAAAAGATTTAGGTATTGTTTACAATTCAATATGTTCAAAGCATGTCTAAAGCATATATGTGAAAACATACAAGGTTCCAAGCGTACAATTCAAGCCTGATAATAGAAAACTAGATACGCAATCCCACTGATTGCCATTTTGAAAAAGGGAGCAAGCGGATACTCCAAGTTATAGTTGATACCCAACAAAACCCGCCAAGGTCTTGTGGTAAGTTATAGGTTCAGTTTCCCATATAAATGATCATGTTAGGTACTACCTTAGGCTTGGGCTGCAAGTTAATGAATGTACTGGCATGAAACACATGCAATGGTCACCAAGTAGTTCAAATATAAAGCATAAAGATCAAGCACAAGAACATAGATATTGAATTGTTTAAATAGATAAAGTTGATAACATGTTTCACCCCAAAAACAAAAACAGTAAAAAGGGGCTATGTAAACTCACATTGGGTTTGTAGCTTGAAAATCACAAGTACGAGTAGTTGCACAAGTGTTTAGCTAACCACGAGCTTAACCTATGTGTGAATAATGTATATGTATCAATGGTATGCTCAAGAGGCTAGTGTATTAATGAATTGGGTTTGTGTATTTGTTTGTTGTATAGGGTAGGTTAGTTAATGGGAAGTTGCTTACATATATATATATATATATATAAATTTTCTCTAGTAATAACCGGATAAGTTTGTAATAATATTTAATTGAATATGTAGATAATTAGGTTTAAATTAAAATGTTTCAATTAGCTAAATGGTTAGATTAGCCATTCATTAATAAATAATAAGGAGAGTATAAGTTATATAAGATAATAGTGTTTAAAAGTACCTCGTAGGGCTTTTAAATAAATAATTATACGCGTTTTTAATTAGAAACTATTAGGGTTTTAAATCCCTAAAATGGTTAAATAATAGTTTCTATTTGATAGGTTAGTCATTTGGTTCATAATATATTCCCAGGCCTTAGTGTTTTTATAAAGTAATTTTTATAAAGAAAAAGGTTAAAAATGTGTTTTTTTTTAAATAGTTTAGAAAATGAAACCTGGACACGGGACTCGAACCCGGGCCACTTCTGTAACAGCCAATTAGGATCTGTTTGGAGTGTTTTAAACCAAAGAAGCAAAGGAACCGGTTTCAGGAGCACGTCAAAAAGGAAGAAATAAGGTGCGGGGCTGGGCTCGAACCCGCGACCTCATCCCTATAAGGCAAACGCTTTAACCGCTGGACCTGGACATATTCCTTGGTTCTTCAACAGACACGATATGGTTTTACCACCCAGCCCACATTCGTCTCCTTCCCAAATCGTCCTGTCCCAAGCCCTAACCACAATCTCACCCGATTCGATATAGATCGACCACGAGATCATGGGGCTTTTAATCCCCATATCAAAACGAAACTAAAGACACAAATTTTACCTCGAATGGTTGCGGATTGAAGGAGAAAGACTGGAACGACCGAATCGGAAATTCTTGAGCTTGTCGGAGTTCGGGAGGAGAAATGTGATGGATTCAGAGGTGTACAAGGTTTGTGGTGATTGTAATGAAGGTGTGGGTTCGTTTTTATAGCCTAGTTTCACGTTTAATGTCCAAATTGAAGTAGCGATTGATTAACGACGGTTACGGGACGTTTACGCTTAAATTCTTTGATTATCGATGTAATTAGCTCGTTATGAACGGTCCTAACTGTCACACGATGGTTTAAATGGGTTTGATTACAGTTAATTGCACTACTTGCAAAGTTTGGGATCAAGATCAATGATGATTTTGGTCATGTTGACTTTCCAAATTCAACATACAGGTATGAGTTTAGAATTTGCAAAATTGGTTCAAATTGAGGGGTTCAAGACTTTCTTTATTTGATTAAAATTCATTTGTAGATGCAAAACTAAATTTATTTTTTATAAACTTTATAAAAACTAAACTTATTAAGTTTAATCTAAACAAATCCATAAGGTTTTAAATATGGTTAAATATGTGACTTTGTTTTAAAAAAACCAAATAACTATTTTTAATAGGGTTTGGTTAATAATTGTAAATATATAAGTATGTTTATATTCATGTATATGAGTGAGGTTACATGAGTTAAAATCCATAGGTTACATTCATATACATTTATTGAAATAAAAAGTTTACCAATATACATATGTAAATAAATACCTACACGTGTTATACATAAAATATGGAAATAATATGTAGTACAACGTTAAAAGATATCGAATAGATTAAAAAAATAATAGTTAATGTGGCATAATATGTTGGACAATCATAGGATTTATTTGTAGTGTTATTATTGTATGATATAATAAATAATTTATAATAAAAAATATATATATGGCCGGAAAATCATGGATGTTATAGTTGATCTTCAGAATAAGCAACCATTTCGGCCGCAGGGATTTACAAGGGGATGTTTTCAGTGTGGCAAGGAAGGACATATTCAAAGTTCTTGTCCTTAGACGAAGAAGGGTGGAAATGGTAGTGTAAACGGTAACAGCAACAACAATAATCAGGGCCACAACGGTAACAACAATAACCAAGGTAACAACAACAACGGTAACAATAATGGTCACAATGGAGGAAATGGTGTGAAGGGACGAGCCTTCGTGCTTGGATCCAGAGAAGCCAGATACGATCACAATGTGGTTACCGGTAAGTTCCTTTTAAACAATTACTTTGCTTCTGTCCTTTTTGACACTGGTGCTGATAGGAGTTTTCTCTCTAAGAAACTTAGCGACTTGATAAAAGAAAATCCAACTCTACTAGAAGCTAAGTATATCATAGAAATAGTTGATGGACATATAATTGAAGCAACCCACATTCTTAAGGGTTGTGAGCTTGAATTGGCAGGTCATAAACTTGATATTGACCTTATGTCGGTCACACTCGGTAGTTTTGACATAATTATCGGTATGGATCGGTTATCTAAGAACCAAGCTGAAATTGTCTGTCGTGAGAAAATTTTTCGCATTCCGCTCCCGAGTGGAGAAACTCTTTCTCTCCAAGGCGATAGGAGTGGTGCAGTCGTTGGTGTCACACCCCCAAATTCCACTAACGGAGTTTTACCGTTTGGTGTGTGACAAACCAGGATCTCAATCATTAGTTACATCAAACGACACTATATGGGACTCAAATTGAAATATTATAAAAGTTCAGAGTAAATGCGGAAGCGATGAATAAAAAGTAAATGTGCAAAACAAAGCGTCCAATGTCTAGTTCAAAACAAAGTAAATACGATAGTCTAAATGTCTTGATTATTAATAAGATAATATTAGGACTCCATGCATGTCCTAATCGTGCACCTGTGCCTTAGCTTAGCATCCTGAGAAAACATGTAAGAAAAGTGTCAACACAAGGTTGGTGAGTTCACAGGTTTCAGTTTATAGAAGTGTTTAACATATTAATGTACATTCAATATATTTTTCAACAGGTAGCTAACCCATATACATGTTTACTAATGCGCTCGCAACCGAAAGTTGACTGTTTATGTGTTTGCCTCCCACAAGGCCTATCAACCATGGTGCATGTTTAGGTCAATATTGCACCCGTTCAACCTCCAATCGAGTTAGCGTGACTAACGCAGGTGAGGTTTGTCAAACCCAGTAGTACTACTCAAATTACCTCGCTATGTTCATATTAACGGTCCGATGTAAGGACTTAATGGTAGATGTGTACGCATAGTCATAAAAGTGATAACATATATGAATTACAAAAATCAAAAGCGTTTACATCATGTTTTCTCCCCCATTTTAAAATAGTAAAAAAGGGCAGTGAAAACTCACCTGAGTTGCGTAGGTAGGTTCACACAAGAATGAGATTGAAACCACAAGTGTTAGCCTGCAACGGCTTACGTATGCCCTAGAATTATACACATAACAATTAGGGATACGATAGGATTTGGGACAACGACACAGAAGTTTGAACGTCCTAAAACGCTCTAATGATCAAAGAGTAGACGAACGTGTCCACGAAAATACGGATTTCTAAATTAAATAATTAGAATATTTACGATTTGCGTCAAATGACAATAATAATATATAATAAATATATTCGTATGATTGCACCATCAATAGTGGTTTAAGATAATCATATAATTTAATATATTATTCATAAGTTTAGAGAAATAACACTATAATAAACTTCGTGACAATATAATAAACAATTATTTTTATTTGAGAACATACACGGGGGTAAACAATATAAATAATTACATAATTTATTAGTTTGAGACGTTTACACGAGGTTTATAAACGAGATGATAATAATATATAAATATATATTATTTTTAATTGAAATCACGGGTTGAAAATAATATAAATATATTATTTTATAAATGAAATTTAAATATCAAATATGGGTTACATGACTAAACTCGAGCCTACGGGTGGTTTCCGGGCTAAAACATTTTACTATATAAATATAATAATATAGGGTTGAGTTTTATATTAAAAAGAATTGTTTAAAATTAAATATGCTAAAGCAGGGGTGAGGAGACTCGAACCCGGGTCTCCTCCCCATCAACACACAGCTTTAACCAAGTCGGCCCCCAGGCAATCGCATACAGAACCGTTTCCAAAAGGCTTTAACATTACAGATCAGTGGGTTCCCCCCCATATACACAAGCGATCGATCCTAGGCTCACATTCATCAAATCTGATAGCGAATGGACGAGGAATCACAGGGCTTTTGTTAATCGATGTAATACGAATATGGGGGTATGTTTAATTGGAAAAACAACAAGTTTGTGGTCGTTTAATTACCGATTTAGAAAACGAAACCCTAGAATTAGAACACAAATCAATTTGATCAAATTTGATATTAGAAATCTGTATCATCATGGGGCTTTCAAAGAGTGTGGAATTGCGAATCTAACCATACCATTTAATTTGATTGAAACTGAGTCAAGGGTATGGTTCGATTAAACCGAATTGGTTATGAAACCTAGAATTGGTTTGCATTCAATTCGTTGTTATAAGCCCTAGATATGTTAGGACTTTCATTATAGCAATGAATGCGAGTATGAGGATGTGATTAGATACCTGAATTGAGTTCAAATTGACAGAATTCGATCGAATCGGTTTCCGAATTCGAGCGACTTGGTCTCCGGCGACTTCGATTGTGTCTCCGGCCTTCCAGAGGAGTGCGAATGAGATGTGGGGAATGTTAAAATTCGCAATTGATTTACCAAATGGTCGAATTGATGGATTCATGATGAGAGGTCGATGGTTACGACTTCAATGACCATAAAAGGAATTAATTTGTAGTCATTAACACTCAATAATGCTTAGAAACCGTCTAATGATGATCGATTAAGGTGTTAACATGTACTTCGGTTATGAATTTGACAGGTTTGCGATTGTGGATTTGAATTTGGATCAAGAATCTGGGATTTTGACTTTCAAAAGTCAAAGGAATCAAGTTTGGGTTAATTACATAATTAGTCCCTGTGGTTTAGGTGTACTTGGTTTGAATATTGACAGAAATAGTCCTTGCGGCTGGAAATTAGTTAAAAGAGTTACAAGATACTAGGATTTCGGTTAACGGAGTTAACTCTAAATAGTCGGATGTCACAGTTGGCATCATATCCTTCATGAAAGCACAGAAGTGTCTTCGAAAAGGTTATACTGCTATTTTGGCTCTCGTCACCGAGCAGCCATCTAGGGAGAAGAAGATTGAAGATATCTCAATTGTCCATGACTATCCGGAAGTATTTCCCGAGGACTTGCCTGGCCTGCCAGTGAATTGCAAGAGCTATCCACTAAACTACAGGAGTTGTTGGATAAAGGTTTCATCCGACCTAGCTCATCGCCATGGGGAGCTCCAGTCCTGTTTGTCAAGAAGAAAGACGGGACTTTCCTCGTGTGCATCGACAATCGTGAGCTGAATAAAGTGACGATCAAGAATCGTTATCATCTACCTCGCATAGATGATCTGTTTGATCAACTCCAACGATCAAGCTTCTATTCCAAGATAGATCTTAGATCTGGTTACCATCAACTGAGAGTCCGAGATGAGGATATCTCTAAGACTGCCTTCAGAAGTAGGTACGGCCACTATGAGTTTATAGTCATGCCTTTTAGATTAACCAACGCACCCGTGGTGTTCATGGACCTCATGAACCGCGTGTGTAAACCCTACCTTGATCAATTCGTCATCCTTTTCATTTATGACATCCACATCTATTCTAAGAACAAGGAAGAAGATGAGGAGAACCTACGTTTGATTTTGGAATTGCAAAATCAAGAGCAGCTGTATGCTAAGCTTTCCAAGTGCGAATTCTGGATTCGTGAAGTTCAATTTTTAGGACATGTGGTTAACGAGAACGGAATACATGTTCATCCATCTAAAATAGAAGCTATCAAGAATTGCAGCACCGACGACTCCGACAGAGGTGCGTAAATTTCTAGGATTGGCCGGCTATTATTGTCGATTCATCGAGGGATTTTCCAAGATCGCCCAACCTCTCACTTCTTTAACCCAGATGGGTAAAATCTATAACTGGGGCGACACTCAGGAGTCAACATTCCAACTCCTTAAGCAGAAACTCTACAGTGCACCCATCCTAGCTCTTTCGGAGGGAACAAATGATTTCGTGGTGTATTGCGATGCATCCATTCAGGGTCTTGGTTGTGTGTTAATGCAATGAGAGAAAGTGATCGCATACGCTTCTCGTCAACTGAAAATCCATGAGAAAAACTATACCACTCATGATCTAGAGTTGGGAGCCATAGTTTTTGCACTAAAGATATGGAGACATTACTTGTATGCTACCAAGTGCATAATCTACACCGATCACAAGAGTCTTCAGCATATCTTTGAGCAGAAAGAGTTGAACATGCGACATCGTCGTTGGTCGAGCTCTTGAATGATTATGAGTGTGCGATCAGATATCATCCGGCCAAGGCTAATGTGTAGCTGATGCCCTAAGTCGAAAGGAAACCAAGCCAAAACGAGTTCGAGCATTACAGCTTACTATTCCCACCGGATTACCTGATAAAATCCGTAGTGCTTAACTCAAAGCCCTTAAAGAGGAAAACCGACCATTGGAAGCCACACGCGGTATGGAAAAACAACTTGAGGTTAAATCTGACGGAATTCGCTACTTCGTCGAGCGAATATGGTTTCCAGTATACGGAAACTTAAGGGAACTAGTCATGGATGAAGCTCACAAATCTCGATTCTTTGTTCATTCAGGTTCCGACAAGATGTACCATGACCTAAAGGTGTTATATTGGTGGCCAAAGATGAAGGCGGATATAGCCAACTATGTGAGCAAGTGCCTGACTTGCGCGAAGGTCAAAGTGGAATATCAAAAGGCTTCTGGTCTACTTCAGCAATTAGAGATTCCTATTTGGAAATGGGAGCAAATATCTATGGACTTTATCACCAAATTGCCCCGAACTCCTAGCGGATGTGACACCATCTGGGTAATCGTCGATCGTTTGACGAAATCCGCTCACTTCTTGGCAATCAAAAAAACTGACAAAACGGAAAAGCTTACTCGTATTTATTTGAAAGAAGTAGTCTCTCGGCACGGGGTGCCAATCTCTATCATTATTGATCGTGACGCACGATTCACCTCACGTTTCTTGCAATCTTTACATAAAGCTTTCGGCAAGCGTCTAGATATGAGCGCCGCATACCATCCTCAAACAGATGGTCAAACGGAGCGTACTATTCAAACTCTGGAGGATATGTTATGAACTTGTGTGATGGATTTTGGTAACACTTGGAAGTCTCACCTGCCTTTGGTGGAGTTCTCCTACAATAACAGTTATCACACTAGCATCAAAGCAGCTCCATTTGAGGCATTATATGGACAGAAATGTCGTTCTCCTATTTGTTGGGCCGAAGTTGGGGATAGCCAACTTCAACTTACGGGTCCTAAACTCGTACTTGAAACCTTTGAAAAGATAGTTCAAATTAGAAATCGTATGGCGGCAGCTCGGGATCGTCAAAAGAGCTATGTCGATAAGCGTTGTAAACCGTTAGAGTTTCAAGTAGGCGACATGGTCGTTTTAAAAGTCTCACCTTGGAAAGGTGTAACTCATTTTGGGAAATGAGGTAAACTAAATCCTTGTTATGTTGGACCGTTCAAGATAGTGAAGAGAATTGGCCCAGTAGCGTATCAACTGGACCTACCTGAAGGACTTAGTGGTGTACACAACGTCTTTCATGTCTCGAACTTGAAGAAATGTCTAGCAGACAAGTCACTCGCAGTTCCTCTTGAGGAACTACACATCGATGTACAGTTGCGTTTCATCTAGGAACCGGTTGAAATCATAGATAAGGAAGTCAAAACGCTTAAGCGTAGTAAAATCCCTATTGTCAAAGTTCGGGAACTCGAAACGCGGACCGAAATTCAGATGGGAGTGTGAGGATCAGATGATGCGCAAGTATCCTCATCTATTCAAGCACTCCACGTCAAACTCTCACTATAAGAAAATGAAGTTAATGCAACCTCGGTAAAATGTTGCATTAGGCCTTGAAAAGGTTGCATTAGGGCTAATGCAACCTTTTATCGGGAGCTGCATTAGAAGCAGTTGCATTAGCCCTAATGCAACCTTTTCAAGCCCTAGTGCAACCTTTTTTTAATGTGTTGCATTTACTATTCAAATGCAACATTTTTAGTTTGCAACTTTTTTACATTCTAATGCAACTTTTTTACTTTGAAATGCAACTTTTTTACAATCTAATGCAACTTTTTTACTTTGAAATGCAACTTTTTTAATCCTCAAATGCAAATTTTTCTATACTTAAATGCAACCTCAATGCCTTAGCAAATCTGGGATCAACACTCAAAATACCATTGGGTAGCAAAATCCTAATAATACACCATTAGAAGGTGAAGCAATACAAGTATCAAATATAGGGGACCTGGAAAATCAGGATCCTGAACATATTGGAAGCTCATGGATAGCACATATAAAAAAAATATGTGAAAAGTGGTAGAATCCCGGAGGACCATAGATTCAGAAGCTGGCAAAGGAGCATACTGACTAACAACCATGGAGGGAAGAATACCGCCAAGATCATGGAATGTTACTTATCTCAAGACCTTTTTCATGTAAGATGAGATTCACATCCCAACCAGATTTGGTATGTTTTTAATCATTATTTATTCGATTTATTCATATTCTTCAATTTTTGATACCGACTTAAGCATCAGAGGGGTGTTAGCCAAAACTAACACCTTCACCAAGGTTTAAAGTTTTGCAGATTTTCTTGAAGATTATTGTCGTGATGATCGAATACCAAAACACAACATAGCGGAAATAACGTGACATATCTTTTATAAATGTCATGAGTCCAACTAAGTCAAAATATGCATTTACAAATGTACATATCATCTATACACTAACTAAAAATAAAATAAAATAATGGATTCTATCTCCTCATCAAAGCTTTCTCTTGTGGAATCTATGGCTCGCCATAAGTCTTCTAAAGGAATCATCTATCTTCAAGCAAGCTCGTATCTATGTTGCTAATTGCCAAACTCGAAAAGGTACCTAAATACATGCTTAAAAATATTGTGTCAACTAAAAAGTTGGTGAGTTCACGAGTTTAGTTAATAGATCATTTATATTGAGACTCGAGATATGTATGGTGTAAAATTAAACAAGTTCACAATCAACCATGTGCCCACAACCTGTGGACATCTAGAAATAATAATATTCCCCTAACCCATACCCCTTATTGTTATGGGTCTAATTACTCATGTCTGCCAACATAAGT